>JAUAMA010000003.1:22707500-27707500 GCA_030819835.1 Acmispon strigosus
TTGTTGTTGTTAATTATTTTATTCCCTTTCAACATGCTGTTTGGTATTTGTTGTTTGTTCTCGAGTTAACCCTTTCTGTTTGTGTTTGGGCGCTTAACGCCAGAAAATAGACAGGGTGTTGATCGTCGTCATTTGAAGAAGCTTTACGAAATCAGAGTGCGCAACGGAATCGTGGGAGAAGTTTGAAGAAGACGATTGATGTCTTAAGTTTTTCTGCTATTTTAATTTATTTTATTTTTGAGCTCGCTGTTGAGCAATTTTTCTTGTTGTAATATTTTCCGCGTAGTAATTATTATTTATGGGAAAAATTATTACTTATATTATTTTTAAGTAATTAAGAGAGACGAAAACCTTTTAAGAAAATGAGTTGTTTTTCTGAGAGGTTTTAATTTCCGCGTAATTACTATGTGACCCTCAATCCAAAATTGGGGCGTTACAAGGGTCTTACATGTGGTATCCCAAAGGAAGTGTTTGTGATTTGATTGGATATTCTGATTCAGATTATGTTGGATGTAAAACTGAAAGAAAATGTACAAGTGGTACTTGTCACTTGTTGGGAAATTCTCTTGTTTCTTGGTCCTGTAAGAAACAAGCATGTGTTGCTTTAAGTACTGCTGAAGCAGAATACATTGCTGCAGGAAGTTGTTGTGCACAAACAACAACTCAAAGATTATGGCTTAGAGCTGGGCTGAATCCCTATCAAATGTGACAACACAAGTTCCATTAATCTCACAAAAAACCCCATCATGCATTCTCGAACGAAGCATATTGATATAAGACATCATTTTCTTCGAGATCACGTCATGAGAAAGGATATTGAGATTTCCTTCGTAGATACACATAACCAATTAGCTGATATATTTACTAAACCCTCTCCTAAAGATTCATTCTTTAAGATTAGAAGAGGATTAGGTATTATAGATGAACATGATATTTAATTAGATATTTATCTGAGTATGTGTTTATATGTTATAATTACATTGCATGATTTTTGTGATTTTTGTGTGAATTTATATATACTTACATGCTTATTTTTTGATTTAATATTACTTATGCATGATTTCATGTATCTGAGTTGCTTATATGTTTAGTCATATGTCTTTTGTGTGATTGTACACTTAAGTATTTTGATTAATTCTTTTAGTTATCTATTACATAGGAATTTATAGCTTAGAACTTGTAAAATGTCTAAAGTAATTGATTATCATACACCCAGTAATCGATTAACCTATGTTCTCTAGTCCTCGTGCCTTTTCAACCATCTAATAATCGATTACATAACTACTGTAATCGATTACTATTTCAAAATTTGAATTCCTATTCAAATTTAAACTGCTTGTAATCGATTACATAACTGACAGTAATCGATTACCAGTTCGATGCTATATATATCTGGATATTTCTTTAATCGATTACACACCCCTCTCTTCGTTCTTTCTTCTCGACGAACCAGCCACTATTTCCCTTCTTTTTCCTTCGATTCTTGACCATTTCCAGAATTTCTTGGTGGGTTTTTCTCGTCCTTCTCCTCTCTTCTCATTCGACTCATTCATTTCTTCTGATTTGATTCAACACCAAAAGCCCTCTTTTCAAATCTTTGAACCCTAGCATCCCAATTTCAGTTATTCTGAAAATGGCTTCCTCCTCCTGGCGCAGACATCGCTCCAAGAACCTATCCATGAATGCTCTTGACCTATCTCGCCTTCTTGGAACAGAAGAACAGAGGGAACAATTCATGGCTCATTATCTTGAACAGCAAATTCTCCCTCCTAAATATGGAGACATGACTTCCTTCATCAATGCAGGGCTGCTCTTTCAAACTTTGATTGACTATCAAGGGCTTGATGAATTCGTTGGCTTTTCGGGTACGTACTATCCCGAACACGTGAAAGTATTTTACTGCAATTTAGTCAAGAGAGGCGGTAAGATATGTTCCTCTGTCAAAGGGATTGATATTTCCTTGACTTTAGAGCAGTTGGGAACTTGTTTGTCTATTCCCTATGTTGGAGCCAAACTTGGTCCTAAAATTCTTTGTCCCTGGGCTGATTACGACAAAAAGTCCTTCTATCTATCACTTTGTCGGTTTTCAGAGGACGAAATGCAGGTTAAGAAGCAAAGAACTGAGGCTAATCGCTCTCGGGATATCCTTGTTGTTGGATATCTCAGTGTGGAAAATCGTTTACTTCACTACTTACTGAGTTATGTCCTCTTGCCTCAATCCTCCAATCATGCTCAGATTAGTGATTTAGAGTTACAGATCATGTATGGGATGAAGCATAGTGAATCTATCAACTGGGCATACTTGGTAATGATACACATGTTGCTTCAAAAGGATAGAACTGGTCCTCTTCCATCTGCTCCTGTGATTTCTCTCATCTTGAAGAACTTCGGGGTCTCTACAAATGGAGAATATGCTCAGGTTATGGATGTAAAATCCCAAAAGATTGACATGGAGATTTTGAACAAAATGGGGATATTTAGAGATGTCGATGGTGTCTTCCGACACAAATCTGATTTGGGCTCTAACACTACACAGGCTCCTGCCCCTGCTGCATTCTGTCCTATATCTTCTGAGAGTGGTCCTTCGTCCTCTACCGATGCTGATGCCTCTACTCAGCTTATTCTCTCTCTTCTTGCAGACATGAAGCAGCACATTAACCAGCGCTTTGATCGAATGGAAGGCCGGGTCGAGTCCATGTACACTACCTTACGTGCTGATATGGGTAGTCTTAGCCTTCGCGTCGACCACATGACTCGCTCTCCTCTTAATTTTCCTGATTTGTGTGATGGGTCCGACGATATTTATATTTTTTTATGCTTTATTTGGACATCTTTTCGGTTGTAATAGCTTAGTTTAACTATTGACTATTCTGTCAGATGTTTTTTTAGTATTTTGCACTGTTTTGTTTGTGACTTTCGAACCGCGGTATTGTTAACTATGTTGGATATTGCTCTTTTCATCACGTGTTTACCCCCAACCCCTATGCTTTATTTGTATGTACATTTTTTTGCTTGTATGCCTGTTTTTGGCCTTTTCTTCTTTTTGATGAAGTCAAAAGGGGGAGAAAGGTTGTGCTCTTTAAAGATTATATGCAGGAATTCAACAAGTAGATCAGAAAGGAGGGAGATATATCGGATTACATCAAACAGGGGGAGTTTTTCAACAAAGAAGCAACACTGATCTTCAAAGTTCAAAGAATGTGTTTGCCATCATCAAAAAGGGGGAGATTGTGAAGAAGGTCTTGCTCCTGACCCTGGCTGCGGTTTTGATGACGACAAACTCATCGGCAAAAAGAAGAAAAGAAGACTTAGAGGAAACAGTGCTATATATTTCAACATCTACCTAAAAGTCTTTGTTTACGTGAGTTATGCTTCTAAAGGCTTCTCAAGTATAAAGGCTCTCTTAAAACATCTAAGCTAACCAAGTTTAATGTTTTCATAAGTTAAAAGAAGTAGTATATCTCAAGCCGATCTTAAAGGTTCATGTTTCTTGATATTGGACATGAGTGTAATCCATTTCACCTTTCTGGTAATCGATTACACCTAGGCAAGTAATCGATTACTTCTTGCTTGTAATCGATTACATGTTTGAATTAGAAATTCAAACAGTAACGGCTTTTAGTGTAATCTATTACCTAAGTAATGTAATCGATTACATACCCGAAAAGTTGCATCTTTTCATGAACCATTGTGTCTCAAACCTTTTGGGAAGGGTTGCATTGGTTCAAGGTCGTTTCTCTTGCCTATATAAAGTCCATTTGGGTCCAGAAACATAACAACACATGAGAATACACGAATTAGGCCAAAGCTTTGCCAAAATTGTTCTTTAGCCTTTTGATACTTAAACTTTCAAAGAGCCTAAATTATGAGTTCATGATCTTCATTGTTAAGAGAACACTCTAGTTGTTCATATCTTGAAGAACTCAGAATCAAGAAAGCCTTCTTATGCTTAAGAGCCTTAAAGCATAATTCTCATGATCAATCCGCTTGTATGTTAAAGGATTCATACAGCCATTGTGTAAAACTCTTCTTCATTTCTTTCTGGTAGATTGAGTATTCACGTGGGTCTCGGTGAAGGGTTGTTGTTACTGAAAGTGGTGTAATTTCAGGGTGTGGATTGAAGGTGGTTTAGCCTTTAGGGACTGAAAGTGGTTTGCTTTTAGGGATTGAAAGTGGTGTGCTTTTAGGGGCTGTTGAAAGTGGTGTTCTTTGACAGGTGGTTGATAGAAATTCTTAAGGTACTTGGTGTAAAGACTTGTAAGAGATTTTTATCAATAGTGGAAAAATCCTCAAGGGGTTTTCTTGAGGGACTAGACGTAGCCTTCGGTGGATAGAAGGTGAACCTGGATAAAGTTCTGTGTGTGCATTCTTCTACCCTTCATCTTTACTTTCAAGCAACGCTCATTTCCGCTGCAATCGTTTGTATTTATATTCATCTTGAAAGTAAGAAGGTATCAAGGCGAAAATCGGGAAAACCTGATTCACCCCCCCTCAGGTTGCTATCTAGGCTAACAAATTTCACTGTATTAGGAACTCTATCTCTGACGATATTAAACCTTAAAGAAATTGTTAATTATCAAAACATAATAATTCATTTAATTATTTGAATCTAATAGGTATTTGGACGATTAAACGGCTCTGGGTCAATTTTATGGTTTTTCTGTAGACTCTAGGCTTTTAGACTGGTTTTAGGGTTTTCGGCTTATTTTAAGGTTTTAGGCCGGCTTTAGGGCTATCTGATCAACTTTAGGGTTTTCGGCCGATTTCAGGGTTTTTCCTCTAACTATAGTATTGGGTATTTGCATTATTTAAGGGCTTTGGGTCAATTTTATTATTTTTCTGTAGACTCTAGGCTTTTCGGCTGATTTTAGGGTTTTCGACTTATTATAGGGGTTTCAGCCGGCTTTAGGGCTTTCTGATCAACTTTAGGGCTTTTGCCGATTTTTGGGTTTTCGGCAGACTTAAGAGTTTTTCCGCTAACTATAGTATAGGGTATTTGGATGATTTAAGGGCTCTGGGTCAATTTTATGGTTTTTCTGAAGAATCTAGGCTTTAAGACTATTTTTAGGGTTTTCAGCTTATTATAGGGTTTTGAAGGTGCAAGAAACACACAAGAAAGGGGGGGTTTGAATTGTGTGACTTATTTTTAAAGTTTCTTTTGTTAATCTTGGATGTTAATCATTTATTTACTTTTAACAAGAGCTATTCATGAAACGTATGAATATGCATGCAGCGGAAATATGACATAACGATAAAAATAAAGCACACATAATTTTTATCCTGGTTCACCCCCATAATCGACAGTGCTACGTCCAGTCCTTGGCTTCACCAAGATTTTCCACTATTTAAACAAATGGTACAAGTATTATCAGGGACTTCTCCCATCAAGTATTCGAAGGACTTCTCCTGTCAAGTATTATCAGGACTCTTCCTTACAAGTATTATCAGGACTCCTCCTTACAAGTATTATACAGGACTTCTCCTAACACCTGTTACAAGGTTTGGATTTTCTACATGGTTCTCTTCTTAATAAGAGTGGGTAGAAGAAATAAGGCTCAGTTTATACAGAGAGGATAAGATTTTGGGTTCTTTTTTTTTGGGGTGTGTGAGTTGGATAAGATGAGAGTAATACTCTATGAATTTTCTCACACAGAAGCACATAAACTCGGGTAGAGGTAGAGGTAGAGGTAGGCGTGAAGCATCCTGAGTTGGAACCAAGGTTGGCATAAACTCTATGATCTCTCTATTCTATAAGCTTCATTTCTTCTACCCACTCTTATCAAGAAGAGAATATTGTAGAAAAGAAAAACCCTGAAAAAGGTGTCAGGAGAAGTCTTGTATAATACTTGTAAGGAGAAGTCCTGATAATACTTGTAAGGAGGAGTCCTAATAATACTTGTAAGGAGAAGTCGTTCGAATACTTGATAGGAGAAGTCCTTAGAATACTTGTTGGGAGAAGTCCCTGATAATACTTGTACTATTTGTTGAAATAGTGAAAATCTTGGTGAAGCCAAGGACTGGATGTAGCCCTGTCGATTATGGGGGGTGAACCAGGATAAAAACTATGTGTTGCTTACTTTTATGCTTTACTGCTTCCTCGCTGCACATTTGTTCATGCTCTCATAAACAAACTATCTTGAAGAACAAATAATTAACTTTCAACATCCGTTAAACATTTCACGTATTCCTACTTGTTTCATAGAATACTTTGTAAAGCAAATGAATGAACTTTAACGGATGGTTAATAAACAAATGTTTTGAAAAGAAAGTGAAAAATGGGTCACACAATTCAAACCCCCCCCCCTTTCTTGTGTGTTTCTTGCACCTTCAATTGGTATCAGAGCCTAACCACTCTGAAAAGCACTTACATCTTCACAGATGCAGAGTATAAAGATCCATGGAAGTACATGTTGTTCTCAAACAAATGCAATCTTAATCCACATTATGGTGGCGGGAGAACATACTAGAGAAATCTATTCAAGAAAGGAATGGACCCCTTTAAGATAAATAGCTGAAGATAAAAAGGAAAGAAATCTATGCTTATCCAAGAAGAGGAAACAAACGAAAAATTCCACTCTTGCAAGCATCAAAGAAGCACCTAACAAATTCTCTGCAAGGTTGATAAACTATGTAGCCACAAGAAATACAAATGAGGTAATCCTGATCTCACAAATATCTAATATTACTCATTTCCTTCTCTGCTTTAAGTCAATCAGAATTAATGACATATTAAATGAAATAAAGAATAGAGAAACTGAATTTCTTGTTTTCTGAATATAAACAATTTATATATATGGCAAACTCACATTCATTTGAAAGAAATCAAAATTATATCAATCTTCAAATTTGTATGAGTCACTCTCTCTGAAGCATCACCATAGTCATCCAACAGTTTTTATGTACGTTCACACTTATATATTTATATACATATACATATTTACATGCATGAACATTCAAGCCTTGAAGATTTATCCTATCTCAAGCATAGCTCTCAAACACTAATGCTCACACCTTTGTGAGTAACTTACTAACCCACTGGACCCAGCTAAAACTTGGGTACCACAAAAGTATACAATAATTTCTACTGCAGGAATTCATAGTGAAGAAACCTTCTGAGAAGAGAGTTAACAGAATCTGACTAAGCATGGAGGTCAAAAGAAGAAGAGATGAAGAAAGTTGTTGGACAGCTCAAAACACATGTCACAAGATGAGACATGTCCACAATGAAGAAATGATCTCACCCAGTAAATGGCAAAGGAATGATCAAGAAAATTAAACCAAGGAAGGACCCAAAGTTACTGTACGAAATAAAGTTTATTGTCAAGGTTGATCGACGCAAATGGAGATCACCGTCTGGTGGGTACACATTCAACGTGAGAACGTCTAGGCCCACTCGAAAGGACACTACTAAAATAGTTCGTCCGGGGCCACAGGTAAACAGCTGTACCGTTCCACTTGATAAAAGCGTCCGTAACACGCATTAAATCCTCAACTGCCATAACTGCACGTTTTTCTATTATTATTTAATGCGCATGTGATACTTGATATCTCGCATCAAATGCAAAGAAATCATTCCATCCCACTAAACAAGTAAAAACTGTCCGCCTTCTAATCAACCTAAACAAAAGCATTTGAAAGCAAAAGCCTTACACTCACATCTCACTTGCATCTCCGAACTCTTGCTATTCTCTGCTTGCATTCTCTAAACTCTCTCTGTAGAATTCTCAAATGGCTCCCAAGAAGCAAACCGCTATTAAGCCAAAACTCACTAAGGAACAAGAAGCCATCCTTGAACTGAGAAAGAAGAACGCTGAAGCTAACCGCCGTGAACAAGTCTCGAAGATTGGGGCTCAAAAGTTTGCTGACCTAGGTGAAAGAGAACTAGTCTCACCAAGGTATCTTGAACTGAATCGGTTCCAGTATGCAAAGGTCGCCGGACTGAATCTTGTCTTATTCCAAGACTGGGAACAACTTATGAAGGTATCTGAAACGCCTGTTCTTGAACCATTGGTAAAGGAGTTCTACCAGTGCGCTGTAAAGACGAACTCTCGAACCATCACGAGCAGATGTTTGAGAGTAATCACAGAAATCTGCCCTGGTGATATTGCCCTAGCCCTGGACGTGGATGTGAAAGACGGAGTCCATTACTCCCCTAAGTGGGAAATCTCTGTAGTAGATGGTGACTGTATCTGGAAAGAAAACCTCAAAATACATGGAAATGCTGTCAACAACCTGGTGGAAGAATTCAAGTTTCCCCATGCCGTTCTCAGTAAGGTTGTCATTCCTAAAGAAGGTGCCAGAGATCTTGTGAACAAGATGGAACACTGGGCGCTCTACCAGATGAGCAACATGCAGAAGATCAACCTCTCATCACTGATCTTTCATCACATGGTAGGGACGATTCAAAGTCCAGTGAAAAATCTTCCCTATGGGGCTCTTATCACAAAGATTCTGGGAATGAAAGGACTGGTAACGGAGGAAAAGCTCCAGAATGAATTCATCACTCAGGATTACATCTATCCAACTCCCATTCGGTTTGGAGATGTTAAGCGAATGAACCTAAAGATTGATTTCTCCAAGGTTCCAAAGAACATGCTTTCCAAATGGGAAAGGAAGCAAGTAGAAGAAAGTGAAGAAATTGAGCAGGGGAAGGAAACTCATCCCTCTCCTCCAAAGACAAGAGCTTCAAGAACAAGGAAGAAAACTATCCCTACAACACCTGCTCCTCCAGCAAAAAGAAGACGCCTCGTGAAGGCTGCATCCAAGCAAAACACAACTTCGTCTGGAGTTGATGAAGACTCCCTGCCAATAGCTAAATTGGTCAAGAAAGCAAGAAAAGAGCCTCTGAAGGTAACTCAAATGAATGATCACTCTTCATCCTCTCTGCTGAAGTATCTTCCATATGTTCCCACGATAGTTCACGAATATGTGGAAGACATCATTGATGTAGTCGATGATGGAAACTGTGGCTTTCGATGCATCGCACAGTGGCTTGGAGTGAGCGAAAATGAATGGCCTGCCATCAGAACTGAAATGAGGGAAGAACTCAGAATTAACCACTCCTTACTTGCTGGTGTAATGGAGTCTGAAAAGGATATGGAACGAATAAGAGCTGCACTGAACTTGCCAACAGGAGAGTTGGCCTCATCTTCTAAATGGTTCACAGTTCCTGACATGGGATTGCTTGCTGTAAGTACATTCAAGATCATCATAGTAACTCTGAGCTTGAAGGAATGTTGCACCTATCTGCCCTTGGCTGGTCCAGCCTTCATTCCGCCAATCATTGCAGTCATCTGCAATATTGATGATCATCATTGGGTTAGAGTGAAGCTAAGAAGTGATTCACCACTTCCTTACTGCACTCCTATGTGGGGACCCAACTGTAAGAAGAGTGCCAAAAGACGGGGAAAGCATATCCATCCAAGGATATTGAAATATAGAGAGATTGTTGATCCAGAATATGTTCGACAACCTCAAAGCCCTCCAAGTCCGTCTGACAATGCATCCACTTCCAACAGCGATGGGATTCCACAGAACTTACAATCCCAGTAAGAAGCTCCCTCGAGTCCAGCTCCACAACCAAATTCACCTCACGCCGAGAACTGCTCACCAGACGACAACTTGCTTTGTATAGAAAAAGAAACTGCAACATGCGCAGTAAACAAAGAAGCAAAAGGATCAGTGGGTCAGGAGGAACTCCGTCCGTCTGCAGCAAAGGAAGGTGTCTTGAAAAAGAACACAAAGAAGCGGACCAAGTCCAGTGAATCAAGGAAGAGTCAGCCCAGAGAAAAGAAGCAGAAGGGTGGTGCTGAAAACCTCAGTGATCATGTTAATGATCCCGAAATTTCTCTAAGTGAGATATTGTCATCCCAGCAGAAGGCCTCAACACATAAGAAAAATCTGGCTACGGATGAGGAAACTACCACATCCACTCCAACCATCAAATCTTCCCAGAACATAGCAAAAGTCTTTCTTGCTCATGTTCCAAGAAGGACTCGTCAAATGTCATCCTCTTCTCATTTGCAGATTCCCAGGATGCTGACTATGGACAATGCTGCATTTGCTCCACACTTGCTGATGAAGTCTCTGGGGTACAACTTCTGCTTGCAAGCTCGACTTTGGGCTCCTCCTGCTGTAGATGGCATGCAAGTTGCATTCGCAACAAGGTCCAGGTATGATATATTTCATCATGAGTGGGAGTTGTCTGTTCCCAGACCAGTTCACCTTGGCACCATCCCATTTGGACTAATTCCTAATGTCGAAAGCATTATGGTTCAACATGGATCATGGGTGCTTCTCCTACTGGTAGCCAAACCAAGACCTGAACCTGTGTCATCAGTCAATGCACCCTCCAACAACCATCTGTCATATACACCAGTCATCCCCTTACCTCAAAACATCAACATTCCACAAGACATATTCAACGCATCCTCCGATTTAGAGGAAAATCGGCATCATCAATCCCCATCATCCTCAGAAGAGTGCCTCCAAAATGAAACGTCATCATCTACACAAGATGCTGAGGTTACCAAGGCTCAACCTATTTCATTTGCACTCCCAAACAGTGACACTTCTCAAGTTAAGAAACTCTCTGAGTCCAAAGTTACAAATGAATCATCATCAACTGACACATCTTTTGATGCCAAGGCTGCCGTGATGGAACTACGTGCTGAAATGAAAGCAGGGAATCTGAGTGCCACTAAGGAGAATGAAGAAGCGTGCAAAAAGGCATTCAATCGTATTGATGCTGTGTCCGAAAGACTTGAGCACAAAATTGATGCAAGTCTTGAGCGCATAGAGGACCTACTACGGAGATACATGCAGCAACGACAGCAGCAACATGATTAATCTCTATCTCCTCTCTCCTTATCTTACATTTGTTTTATATATATATATAGCTTTTGTACTTGTTGCTTACTGCCCTTTCAATACATTTCTGCTTTACTCGCTCATTATTACTTGCTTGCTTGCCTATTTTTTTTTATAATGCCAAAGGGGGAGAAGAGAGAGTTAGGAAAAGGGATTAGGAAAAGAAGCATTCAAAAACTAAGAATAAATAAAAAGTAAGTAGTAGAAAATTTAGGGGGAGAGAAGGTAAGTTTACTTAGGCAAACCTTTGCTAGATAAACACTGTCTAGGATATTCAATTTAGGGGGAGCAAAGCTAAGTAAACTCAACAAGAAAAATTCGTCCGCCCAAAAACAAATTGTTCTTATAATACCACTTACAAAAGAACGATCATATTTTTCTAACATAATGCAATACCCTGAAGAAAAACTATTATCTGAAATATAACAAAATGCTTTTATCTTTAAATGAAACCTTTCCAAAGAAATTGTCATTATCAAAAAGGGGGAGATTGTTAGATCAAAATAATTAAATGAATTATTATATTTTGATAATTAACAATTTCTTTAGCATTTAATGACGTCAAAGATGAAGTTCCTAACATAGTGAAAATTATCATGTATAGGAATAACCATCTCTGAAAGGAATGAATAAACATCATAGCCTTATCAAGAGAATCAGTCCGCCAGAAGAGTTCGTCCGGTCACCTCAAAGGAAACAACATCAAAGACATACGTAGGAAATCATTCACGTATAAGATAGTCCGATGGCGCAAGAAAGGAAGATATTCAAGTACAAGACTGTCCGGTGACTCAAGACAGATAAATCCTCTCTCTCTCATGATCACTCAATGGAAATCTGTATGGCTTACTTGAAGCAGCTAAATTAGTCCGTCACCCAAATCTACAAAGATCAAATTGGGAGACTGTGATGTTTAAAGGGAGAAAGAATGAAAGAGCACAGCAACCTATGAAGAAACACCTTACGCCTCGAAATCTCTCTAGCATCATATAAAGGAGTTATGGATCAACTCTCTCAGATGGAGAACTTCAGTGAAGAACAAATGGAAAGAAATGATTCAGTTCTCTAAGACAAGAATGTTTTGCTAAAGAAGAACTGACTGAAGAAAATTCGTTTGGCAATACAAACCACTCAATGATGGAACTTCAAGCATTCAATGGAGACTGCGTCTGCCAAAGCTCAATGGAAGAATCCGTCCGCTAAAATATAAATCGCGCCAATGATCAATAAGTACGTCTTTCGAGGATATCAAGTCAACAGAAGTATTAAAGAAATTATTCTCTTGAATAATTACTTCTTTCCTCGTCTGCACGATTATCAAAGTTCTGGCAATCACAGAAAGAAAGATGGGACACAATTAATCCAATACTTCTTGGTCCCACTACTTCTCTGCTTTTCCTAAAATCAAGCTGACAACGCGAAATCAACGGCAAGAATCTCTGAGCATCGTACACTCTCAACGGTCGAAATTCAAAAATCTGACCAAGGCTCGTGATGAGTTTTAGCTGTCAAGCACTGGGGTAAAATGGTCAAAACAGTCTCCATCGCTGTATCCTCACACATTATATACAGAAAAAACTAGCTCAAGGCTACTCGCTCAGCATGGAGCCAGACGACATCAACCCAGACGAACTGATGATTTCCAGATCATATCTTACGCTTGCAGAGAAGCCTCTGATCGTGACATACGCCTGCTGAGAGATGCAGAACTAGCCGTTATGTGCTTCCCGGAGAGGACGAAGCACTTCGGACAGGTTTTCTCTCCTCTTGAGAAGAATGAGCAAAGATCTTCAACTGAAGATATATATAGAGAAACCTGCTTCCGTAGCAACTTGGCGACTAGAACTAACTTGCACACATCTCAATCTAGTTCATCCAAAGACCAAGGCAACCTTGGTCTCAGCTCAGGAAACTTCGAGTTATATCCCAACCTGAGTTGAGTTGCTTATGTGTGTGGAAACCTTATAGAGTTTAACTCTCATCATATTCCACACATATAACTTAGAACAAGAGATCAACTTGCTTATGATCTCTCTGTTCTATAAGCTTCATTTCTTCTACCCACTCTTATCAAGAAGAGAATATTGTAGAAAAGAAAAACCCTGAAAAAGGTGTCAGGAGAAGTCCTGTATAATACTTGTAAGGAGGAGTCCTAATAATACTTGTAAGAAGAAGTCCTTCGAATACTTGATAGGAGAAGTCCTTAGAATACTTTTTGGGAGAAGTCCCTGATAATACTTGTACTATTTGTTGAAATAGTGAAAATCTTGGTGAAGCCAAGGACTGGATGTAGCCCTGTCGATTATGGGGGTTGAACCAGGATAAAAACTATGTGTTGCTTACTTTTATGCTTTACTGCTTCCTCGCTGCACATTTGTTCATGCTCTCATAAACAAACTATCTTGAAGAACAAATAATTAACTTTCAACATCCGTTAAACATTTCACATATTCCTACTTGTTTCATAGAATACTTTGTAAAGCAAATGAATGAACTTTAACAGATGGTTAATAAACAAATTTTTTGAAAAGAAAGTGAAAAATGGGTCACACAATTCAAACCCCCCCTTTCTTGTGTGTTTCTTGCACCTTCAAGGCCTGTTGGCCGATTATCGGATTTTTTGCAGATTTCAGGGACTTTTCGATACCTATATGATAGGGTATTCGGACGATTTAAGGACTCTGGGCCAATTTTATGGTTTTTCTGTAGACTCCAAGGTTTTAGACATATTTTCAGGTATTCGGCTTATTATAGGGTTTTAGGCTGGCTTTAGGGCTTTCTGATCAACTTTATGGTTTTCGTCCGATTTCAGGGTTTTACCGTTGACAATAGTATAAGGTATTTGGACGATTTAAAGGCTCTGGGTAAATTTTATGGTTTCTCTGTTGACTCTAGGCTTTTGGACTGGCTTTAGATGTTTCGGATCAACTTTAGTGTTTTCGGCCGATTTCAAGGTTTTTCCGCTGCCTATTGTGTAGGGTATTTGGACTATTTAAGGGCTCTGGGTCAATTTTATGGGTTTTCTGTAGACTCTAGGCTTTTAGACTAGTTTTAGGGTTTTCTGCTTATTTTAATGTTTTAGGCCAGCTTTAGGGATATCTGATCAACTTTAGGGTTTTCGACCGATTTCAGGGTTTTTCCTCTAACTATAGTACTGGGAATTTGCATGATTTAAGGGATTTGGGTCAATTTAATTTTTTTTCTGTAGACTTTAGGCTCTTCGACTGATTTTACGGTTTTTGACTTGTTATAGGGGTTGCGGTCGGCTTTAGGGCTTTCTGATCAACTTTAGGGCTTTTAGCCGATTTACAGGTTTTTGGCAGATTTCAGGGTTTTTCCGCTACTTATAGGATATGGTAATTGGACAATTTAAGGGCTCCAGGTCAATTTTATGGTTTTTCTGTAGACTTTAGGCTTTTACACTGATTTTAGGGTTTTCGGCTTATTATTAGGTTTTAGGCCGGCTTTTGGGCTTTCTGATCAACTATAGGGATTTCCGCCGATTTCAAGGTTTTTTCGCTGACTATAGTATAGGGTATTTGGACGATTTAAGGGCCCTGGGTCCATTTTATGGTTTCTCTATTGACTCTAGGCTTTTAGACTGGCTTCAGATGTTTCGGATCAACTTTAGTGTTTTCGGCCGATTTCAAGGTTTTTCCGCTGCCTATTGTGTAGGGTATTTGGACGATTTAAGGGCTCTGGGTCAATTTTAGGGCTTTTAGCCGATTTTCAGGTTTTCGGCAGATTTCAGGGTTTTCGGCCGACTATAGTATAGGGTATTTGGATGATATAAGGGCTCTGGGTCAATTTTATTATGTTTCTGTAGACTCTAGGCTTTTAGAGTGGTTTTGGGGTTTTCAGCATATTATATGGTTTAGGCCGACTTTAGAGCTCTCTGATCAAATTTAGGGTTGTCGGCTTATTATAGGGTATTAGCCCGGCTTTAGGGCTTTCTGATCAACTTTAGGGTTTTCGGTCGATTTCAGGGTTTTTCCGCTGTCTATAGTATAGGGTATTTGGACGATTAAACGACTCTAGGTCAATTTTATGGTTTTTTTGTAGACTCTAGGCTTTTAGACTGGTTTTAGGGTTTTCGGCTTATTTTAAGGCTTTAGGCCAGCTTTAGGGCTATCTGATTAACTTTAAGGTTTTCGGCCGATTTCAGGGTTTTTCCTCTAACTGTAGTATTGGGTATTTGCATGATTTAAGGGCATTGGGTCAATTTTATTATTTTTCTGTAGACCCTAGGCTTTTAGAGTGGTTTTGGGGTTTTCGACTTATTATATGGTTTTAGGCCGACTTTAGGGCTCTCTGATCAACTTTAGGGATTTCGATCGATTTCAGGGTTTTTCCGCTGACAATAGTATAGGGTATTTGGACGATTTAAGGGATCAGGGTCAATTTTATGGTTTTTCAATAGACTCTGCGCCTTTAGATTGATTTTAGGGTTTTCGACTTATTATAGGGGTTTCAACCAGCTTTAGGGCTTTCTGATCAACTTTAGGCCTTTTGGCCGATTTCAGGGTTTTCGGTCGGTTTCAAGGTATTTCCGCTGAGTATAGTATAGGGTATTTGGACGATTTAAGGGCGCTGGGTCAATTTATAATTTTTCTGTAAACTCCAAGGTTTTAGACTTATTTTCGGGTTTTCGGCTTATTATAGGGTTTTCGGCTGGCTTTAGGGCTTTTTGATCAACTTTATGGTTTTCGTCCGATTTCAGGGTTTTACCGTTGACAATAGTATAAAGTATTTGGACGATTTAAGGGCTCTGGGTCAATTTTATGGTTTCTCTGTAGACTCTAGGCTCTTCGACTTAGTTTAGGGTTTTCGACTTAGTATAAGGGTTTCAGTCGGCTTTAGGGCTTTCGGATCAACTTTAGGGTTTTTAGCCGATTTTCAGGTTTTCGGCCGATTTCAGGGTTTTCCGCCGACTATAGTATAGGGTATTTGGATGATTTACGGGCTCTAGGTCAATTTTATTATGTTTCTGTAGACTCTAGGCTTTTAGAGTGGTTTTGGGGTTTTCAGCATATTATATGGTTTTAGGCCGACTTTAGAGCTCTCTGATCAAATTTAGGGTTGTCGGCTTATTATAGGGTATTAGCCCGGCTTTAGGGCTTTCTGATCAACTCTAGGGTTTTCGGCCGATTTCAGGGTTTTTCCGCTGTCTATAGTATAGGGTATTTGGACGATTAAACGACTCTAGGTCAATTTTATGGTTTTTTTCTAGACTCTAGGCTTTTAGACTGGTTTTAGGGTTTCCGGCTTATTTTAAGGCTTTAGGCCAGCTTTAGGGCTATCTGATTAACTTTAGGGTTTTCGGCCGATTTCAGGGTTTTTCCTCTAACTGTAGTATTGGGTATTTGCATGATTTAAGGGATTTGGGTCAATTTTATTATTTTTCTGTAGACTCTAGGCTTTTAGAGTGGTTTTGGGGTTTTCGGCTTATTATATGGTTTTAGGCCGACTTTAGGGCTCTATGATGAACTTTAGGGATTTCGACCGATTTCAGGGTATTTCCGCTGACAATAGTATAGGGTATTTGGACGATTTAAGGGCCCTGGGTCAATTTTATATTTTTCTCTGTAGACTCTGGGCTTTTAGACTGATTTTCGTGTTTTCGGCTATTTATAGGGTTTTAGCCCGACTTTAGGGCTTTCTTATCAACTTTAGGTCTTTTGGCCAATTTCAGGGTTTTCGGCCGGTTTCAAGGTATTTCCGCTGAGTATAGTATAGGGTATTTGGACGATTTAAGGGCGCTGGGTCAATTTATAATTTTTTTGTAAACTCCAAGGTTTTACACTTATTCTCGGGTTTTCGGCTTATTATAGGGTTTTAGGCTGGCTTTAGGGCTTTTTGATCAACTTTATGGTTTTCGTCCGATTTCAGGGTTTTACCGTTGATAATAGTATAAGTTATTTGGACGATTTAAGGGCTCTGGGTCAATTTTATGGTTTCTCTGTTGACTCTTGGCTTTTAGGCTCGCTTTAGATGTTTCGGATCAACTTTAGTGTTTTCGGCCGATTTCAAGGTTTTTCCGCTGCCTATTGAGTATGGTATTTGGACGATTTAAGGGCTCTGGGTCAATTTTATGGGTATTCTGTAGACTCTAGGCTTTTAGACTAGTTTTAGGGTTTTCGGCTTATTTTAGGGTTTTAGGCCGGCTTTAGGGATATCTGATAAACTTTAGGGTTTTCGACCGATTTCAGGGTTTTTCCTCTAACTATAGTGCCGAGAATTTGCATGATTTAAGGGATTTGGGTCAATTTAATTTTTTTTTTCTGTAGACTCTAGGCTCTTCGACTGATTTTAGGGTTTTCGACATAGTATAGGGGTTTCAGTCGGCTTTAGGGCTTTCGGATCAACTTTAGGGCTTTTAGCCGATTTTCAGGGTTTTCCGCCGACTATAGTATAGGGTATTTGGATGATTTAAGGGCTCTGGCTCAATTTTATTATTTTTCTGTAGACTCTAGGCTTTTGGAGTGGTTTTGGGGTTTTCTGCATATTATATGGTTTTAGGCCGACTTTAGGGCTTTCTGATCAAATTTAGGGTTGTCGGCTTATTATAGGGTATTAGCCCGGCTTTAAGGCTTTCTGATCAACTTTAGGGTTTTCGGCCGATTTCAAGGTTTTTCCGTTGTCTATAGTGTAGGGTATTTGGACGATTAAACGACTCTGGGTCAATTTTATGGTTTTTCTGTAGACTCTAGGCTTTTAGACTGGTTTTAGGGTTTTCGGCTTATTTTAAGGTTTTAGGCCAGCTTTAGGGCTTTCTGATTAACTTTAGGGTTTTCGGCCGATTTCAGGGTTTTTCCTCTAACTGTAGTATTGGGTATTTGCATGATTTAAGGGCTTTGGGTCAATTTTATTATTTTTCTGTAGACCCTAGGCTTTTAGAGTGGTTTTGGGGTTTTCGACTTATTATATGGTTTTAGGCCGACTTTAGGGCTCTCTGATCAACTTTAGGGATTTCGATCGATTTCAGGGTTTTTCCACTGACAATAGTATAGGGTATTTGGACGATTTAAGGGATCAGGGTCAATTTTATGGTTTTTCAATAGACTCTGCGCTTTTAGATTGATTTTAGGGTTTTCGACTTATTATAGGGGTTTCAACCAGCTTTAGGGCTTTCTGATCAACTTTAGGCCTTTTGGCCGATTTACAGTTTTTGGCAGATTTCAGGGTTTTTCCGCTACCTATAGGATATGGTAATTGGACGATTTAAGGACTTCAGTTCAATTTTATGGTTTTCCTGTAGACTTTAGGCTTTTAAACTGATTTTAGGGTTTTCGGCTTATTATTAGGTTTTAGGCCGGCTTTTGGGCTTTCTTATCAACTTTAGGGATTTCGGTCGATTTCAGGGTTTTTTCGCTGACTATAGTATAGGGTATTTGGATGATTTATGGGCCCTGGGTCAATTTTATATTTTTTCTGTAGACTCTGGGCTTTTAGACTGATTTTCGTGTTTTCGGCTTATTATAGGGTTTTAGCCCGGCTTTAGGGCTTTCTGATCAACTTTAGGGCTTTTGTCCAATTTCAGGGTTTTCGGTCGGTTTCAAGGTATTTCCGCTGAGTATAGTATAGGGTATTTGGACGATTTAAGGGCGCTGGGTCAATTTATAATTTTTCTGTAAACTCCAAGGTTTTAGACTTATTTTCGGGTTTTCGGCTTATTATAGGGTTTTAGGCTGGCTTTAGGGCTTTTTGATCAACTTTATGGTTTTCGTCCGATTTCAGGGTTTTACCGTTGACAATAGTATAAGGTATTTGGACGATTTAAGGGCTCTGGGTCAATTTTATGGTTTCTCTGTAGACTCTAGGCTCTTCGACTTATTTTAGGGTTTTCGACTTAGTATAAGGGTTTCAGTCGGCTTTAGGGCTTTCGGATCAACTTTAGGGCTTTTAGCCGATTTTCAGGTTTTCGGCCGATTTCAGGGTTTTCCGCCGACTATAGTATAGGGTATTTGGATGATTTACGGGCTCTAGGTCAATTTTATTATGTTTATGTAGACTCTAGGCTTTTAGAGTGGTTTTGGGGTTTTCAGCATATTATATGGTTTTTGGCCGACTTTAGAGCTCTCTGATCAAATTTGGGGTTGTCGGCTTATTATAGGGTATTAACCTGGCTTTAGGGCTTTCTGATCAACTCTAGGGTTTTCGGCCGATTTCAGGGTTTTTCCGCTGTCTATAGTATAGCGTATTTGGACGATTAAACGACTCTAGGTCAATTTTATGGTTTTTTTGTAGACTCTAGGCTTTTAGACTGGTTTTAGGGTTTTCGGCTTATTTTAAGGCTTTAGGCCAGCTTTAGGGCTATCTGATTAACTTTAGTGTTTTCGGCCGATTTCAGGGTTTTTCCTCTAACTGTAGTATTGGGTATTTGCATGATTTAAGGGCTTTGGGTCAATTTTATTATTTTTCTGTAGACTCTAGGCTTTTAGAGTGGTTTTGGGGTTTTCGGCTTATTATATGGTTTTAGGCCAACTTTAGGGCTCTATGATGAACTTTAGGGATTTCGACCGATTTCAGGGTTTTTCCGCTGACAATAGTATAGGGTATTTGGACGATTTAAGGGATCAAGGTCAATTTTATGGTTTTTCTGTAGACTCTGCGCTTTTAGACTGATTTTACGGTTTTAGACTTATTATAGGGGTTTCAACCAGCTTTAGGGCTTTCAGATCAACTTTTGGCCTTTTGGCCGATTTTCAAGTTTTTGGTAGATTTCAGGGTTTTTCCTCTACCTATAGGATATGGTAATTGGACGATTTAAGGGCTCCAGGTCAATTTTATGGTTTTTCTGTAGACTTTAGGCTTTTAGACTTATTTTAGGGTTTTCGGCTTATTATTAGGTTTTAGGCCGGCTTTTGGGCTTTCTGATCAACTTTACAGATTTCGACCGATTTCTAGGTTTTTTCGCTGATTATGGTAAAGGGTATTTGGACGATTTAAGGGCCCTGGGTGAATTTTATATTTTTTCTGTAGACTCTGGGCTTTTAGACTGATTTTCGTGTTTTCGGTTTATTATAGGGTTTTAGCCCGGCTATAGGGCTTTCTGATCAATTTTAGGGCTTTTGGCCAATTTCAGGGTTTTCGGCAGGTTTCTTCGTACTTCCGTTGAGTATAGTATAGGGTATTTGGACGATTTAAGGGCGCTGGGTCAATTTATAATTTTTCTGTAAACTCCAAGGTTTTACACTTATTTTCGGGTTTTCGGCTTATTATAGGGTTTTAGGCTGGCTTTAGGGCTTTTTGATCAACTTTATGGTTTTCGTTCGATTTCAGTGTTTTACCATTGATAATAGTATAAGGTATTTGGACGATTTAAGGGCTCTGGATCAATTTTACGGTTTCTCTGTTGACTCTAGGCTTTTAGACTAGCTTTATATGTTTCGGATCAACTTTAGTGTTTTCGGCCGATTGCAAGGTTTTTCCGCTGCCTATTGTGTAGGGTATTTGAGCGATTTAAGGGCTTTGGGTCAATTTTATGGGTTTTCTGTAGACTCTAGGCTTTTATACTAGTTTTAGGGTTTTCGGCTTATTTTAGGATTTTAGGCCGGCTTTAGGGATATCTGATAGACTTTAGGGTTTTCGACCGATTTCAGGGTTTTTCCTCTAACTATAGTACTGGGAATTTGCATGATTTAAGGGATTTGGGTCAATTTAATTTTTTTTTCTGTAGACTCTAGGTTCTTCAACTGATTTTAAGGTTTTCGACTTAGTATAGGGGTTTCAGTCGGCTTTAGGGATTTCTGATCAACTTTAGGGTTTTCGGCCGATTTTAGGGTTTTTCTGTTGTCTATAGTATAGGGTATTTGGACGATTAAACGGCTCTGGGTCAATTTTATGGTTTTTCTGTAGACTCTAGGCTTTTAGACTGGTTTTAGGGTTTTCGGCTTATTTTAAGGTTTTAGGCCAGCTTTAAGGCTATCTGATTAACTTTAGGGTTTTCGGCCGATTTCAGGGTTTTTCCTCTAACTGTAGTATTGGGTATTTGCATGATTAAAGGGCTTGGGGTCAATTTTATTATTTTTCTGTAGACTCTAGGCTTTTAGAGTGGTTTTGGGGTTTTCGGCTTATTATATGGTTTTAGGCCGACTTTAGGGCTCTATGATGAACTTTAGGGATTTCGACCGATTTTAGGGTTTTTCCGCTGACAATAGTATAGGGTATTTGGACGATTTAAGGGATCAGGGCCAATTTTATGGTTTTTCTGTAGACTCTGCACTTTTAGACTGATTTTACGGTTTTAGACTTATTATAGGGGTTTCAACCAGCTTTAGGGCTTTCAGATCAACTTTTGGCCTTTTGGCCGATTTTCAAGTTTTTGGTAGATTTCAGGGTTTTTCCTCTACCTATAGGATATGGTAATTGGACGATTTAAGGGCTCCAGGTCAATTTTATGGTTTTTCTGTAGACTTTAGGCTTTTAGACTTATTTTAGGGTTTTCGGCTTATTATTAGGTTTTAGGCCGGCTTTTGGGCTTTCTGATCAACTTTACAGATTTCGACCGATTTCTAGGTTTTTTCGCTGATTATGGTAAAGGGTATTTGGACGATTTAAGGGCCCTAGGTGAATTTTATATTTTTTCTGTAGACTCTGGGCTTTTAGACTGATTTTCGTGTTTTCGGTTTATTATAGGGTTTTAGCCCGGCTTTAGGGCTTTCTGATCAATTTTAGGGCTTTTGGCCAATTTCAGGGTTTTCGGCCGGTTTCTTGGTACTTCCGTTGAGTATAGTATAGGGTATTTGGACGATTTAAGGGCGCTGGGTCAATTTATAATTTTTCTGTAAACTCCAAGGTTTTACACTTATTTTCGGGTTTTCGGCTTATTATAGGGTTTTAGGCTGGCTTTAGGGCTTTTTGATCAACTTTATGGTTTTCGTCCGATTTCAGGGTTTTACCATTGATAATAGTATAAGGTATTTGGACGATTTAAGGGCTCTAGATCAATTTTTCGGTTTCTCTGTTGACTCTAGGCTTTTAGACTAGCTTTAGATGTTTCGGATCAACTTTAGTGTTTTCGGCCGATTGCAAGGTTTTTCCGCTGCCTATTGTGTAGGGTATTTGGGCGATTTAAGGGCTTTGGGTCAATTTTATGGGTTTTCTGTAGACTCTAGGCTTTTATACTAGTTTTAGGGTTTTCGGCTTATTTTAGGATTTTAGGCCGGCTTTAGGGATATTTGATAGACTTTAGGGTTTTCGACCGATTTCAGGGTTTTTCCTCTAACTATAGTACTGGGAATTTGCATGATTTAACGGATTTGGGTCAATTTAATTTTTTTTTTCTGTAGACTCTAGGCTCTTCAACTGATTTTAAGGTTTTCGACTTAGTATAGGGGTTTCAGTCGGCTTTAGGGATTTCTGATCAACTTTAGGGTTTTCGGCCGATTTTAGGGTTTTTCTGTTGTCTATAGTATAGGGTATTTGGACGATTAAACGGCTCTGGGTCAATTTTATGGTTTTTCTGTAGACTCTAGGCTTTTAGACTGGTTTTAGGGTTTTCGGCTTATTTTAAGGTTTTAGGCCAGCTTTAAGGCTATCTGATTAACTTTAGGGTTTTCGGCCGATTTCAGGGTTTTTCCTCTAACTGTAGTATTGGGTATTTGCATGATTAAAGGGCTTGGGGTCAATTTTATTATTTTTCTGTAGACTCTAGGCTTTTAGAGTGGTTTTGGGGTTTTCGGCTTATTATATGGTTTTAAGCCGACTTTAGGGCTCTCTGATCAACTTTAGGGATTTCGATCGATTTCAGGGTTTTTCCGCTGACAATAGTATAGGGTATTAGGACGATTTAAGGGATCAGGGTCAATTTTATGGTTTTTCTGTAGACTCTGCGCTTTTAGATTGATTTTAGGGTTTTCGACTTATTATAGGGGTTTCAACCAGCTTTAGGGCTTTCTGATCAACTTTAGGCCTTTTGGCCGATTTTCAGGTTTTTGGCAGATTTCAGGGTTTTACCTCTACGTATAGGATATGGTAATTGGACGATTTAAGGGCTCTAGGTCAATTTTATGGTTTTTCTGTAGACCTTCGGCTTTAAGACTAATTTTAGGGTTTTCGGCTTATTATTAGGTTTTAGGCTGGCTTTAGGGCTTTCTGATCAACTTTATGGTTTTTGTCCGATTTCAGGGTTTTACCGTTACTAATAGTATAAGGTATTTGGACGATTTAAGGGCTCTGGGTCAATTTTATGGTTTCTTTGTTGACTCTAGGCTTTTAGACTGGCTTTAGATGTTTCAGATCAACTTTAGTGTTTTCGGCCGATTGCAAGGTTTTTCCGCTGCCTATTGTGTAGGGTATTTGGACGATTTAAGCGCTCTGGGTCAATTTTATGGGTTTTCTGTAGACTCTAGGCTTTTAGACTAGTTTTAGGGTTTTCAGCTTATTTTAGGGTTTTAGGCCGGCTTTAGGGATATCTGATAGACTTTAGGGTTTTCGACCGATTTCAGGGTTTTTCCTCTAACTATAGTACTGGGAATTTGCATGATTTTAGGGATTTGGGTCAATTTAATTTTTTTTCTGTAGACTCTAGGCTTTTCGACTGATTTTAGGGTTTTCGACTTATTACTAGGGTTTCAGTCGGCTTTAGGGCTTTCTGATCAACTTTAGGGCTTTTAGCCGATTTTCAGGTTTTCGGCAGAATTCAAGGTTTTCCGCCGACTATAGTATAGGGTATTTGGATGATTTAAGGGCTCTGGGTCAATTTTATTATTTTTCTTTAGAGTCTAGGCTTTTAGAGTGGTTTTGGGGTTTGTTTGTATAGATAGCAACCTGAGAGGGGGGGTGAATCAGGTTTACCCGATTTTCGCCTTAACAACTTCTTACTTTCAAGTTATATGTAAATGCAAACGATTGCTGCGGAATTAAGCGTTGCTTGAAAGTAAAGATGAAGGATAGAAGAATTCACACACACAAAATTTTATCCTGGTTCACCTTCTATCCACCGAAGGCTACGTCCAGTCCCTCAAGAAAATCCCTTGAGCATATTTCCACTATTGATAAAAATCTGTTACAAGTTCTTACACCAAGGACCCTAAGAATTTCTATCAATTTCCTGTGAAAGTATACCACTTTCAACAGCCCCTAAAAGTATACCACTTTCAGTACCTGAAGGCAAACCACCTTCAGACCTTGATGTTGTGTTCTGGACTCAAATGGACTTTATATAGGCAAGGGAAACGTCCTTGAACCAATGCAACCTTTCCCAAAAGGTTTGAGACACAATGGTTCATGAAAAGATGCAACTTTTCGTGTGTGTAATCGATTACATCACTTAGTGTAATCAATTACACTAATAGCCATTTCAGTTTGAATTTCAAATTCAAACATGTAATCGATTACAAGCAAGTGGGAATCGATGACTTGCCTATGTGTAATCGATTACGAGAAAGCTGCAATCGATTACACTGAAGTCCAACTTCCAGAAACTTGATCTTTTAAGATCGGCTTAAGTTTTTCTACTTCTTTTAAGTTATGAAAACATTAAGCTTGATTAGTTTAGGTGTTTTAAAGAGCCTTTATGCTTTAAGAGACCTTTAGAAGCATAACTCACCTAAACTAAGACTTCTAGGTAATTGATGAACTTTATAGCGCTGTTTCCTCTAAGTCTTCTTTTCTTCTTTTTGTCGATGAGTTAGTCGTCATCAAAACCTCGGCCAGGGTCAGGAGCAAGACCTTCTTCACAATCTCCCCCTTTTTGATGATGGAAAACACATTCCTTGATACTTGAAGATCATATATGCTTCTTTGTTGAAAACTCCCCCTGTTTGATGTAATCCAGTATGTCTCCCCCTTTTGACTTCATCAAAAAGAAGAAAAGGCAAAAAAACAAACATACATCCATACAAGTATATATCGAAATAACGCATAGGGGATGGGGGTAAAGATGTAAAACCGTGATAAACCATAACCAACACTTATATTATATATGTGGAGGCAAATATAGTTACATATGGCAAATGCATTACAAACATAAGTAGTAGATTTTAGATTACAACCAAGGAGAAAGCCTATTAGTAGATATGGAGAAATCCTATTGGTAGTGATAGTATTATACTGGGAAAATATTGATCAGGATTTATGCTTGACTGGAATCCTCAGAATTCTCAAAGGGATCAAGATCCTTGAGACTCTCAATTTCCTTACGCATAAAGGAGTGTACTGACTCTATGCGATTTTCCACAAGCAGGAATCGAGAGCGAATGGTATCCTCTAGTTGACCCAATCTTTGAGAGAGACGAAGAGTCAAGATATCCAGTCGTTCAAGGATGACCTTAGATTCCTGAGAAAAGGTGGAAGGTATAGCATAGAATGGAGACAATCCAGCAGATGCAGCATTGGTTTGGACGTCTATGCGATACCGATGATGCACATAGGGATCATAGGAAGAATCCCTTCGAGGAGTGTTAACTGGAGATGAGTCATTTGAAGGACGTGGAAGAGACCCCATGGCTAGTACAAGATTCGAGGATGAAGATAGGAGATGTATGTGGATAGGTAGATGAAAACGCAAGAGGCATATGCTGATTTTATAGAGAAAACTGTGTGCGTAATCGATTATGACAGTTAGGGTAATCGATTATAGCAGTTTTAAATTTGAAAAATTTCAAATCTCGAGTATGTAATCGATTACAGCAGTTATGGTAATCGATTACTTAGAGGATTTTAACAGGCACGAGGACTGAGAGCAGGAGTAATCGATTACAGGACCTATGGTAATCGATTACAAGGACAGTTTTATAGGTTCTGAGCTATAAATTCCTATGTAACATGTTTCTAGATGAACATTTAAGCATGTAATCAATTAAAATACATGCATTCATATAAGTGCACACAAAAATCATGCAAATATCATATTTCTTTAAATGTCATGCTCATCTAATATGCCTAATTCTCTTCTAATCTTAAAGAATGAATCTTTAGGAAGAGGTTTAGTAAAAATATCAGCTAATTGGTTATGTGTATCTATAAATGAAATCTCAATATCCTTTCCCATGACATGATCTCGAAGAAAATGATGTCTTATATCAATATGCTTAGTTCGAGAATGCATGATGGGGTTTTTAGTGAGATTAATGGCACTTGTGTTGTCACATTTGATTGGAATGCAGCCCAGCTCTAAGCCATAATCTTTGAGTTGTTGTTTGAGCCATAGAGTTTGTGCACAACAACTTCCTGCAGCAATGTATTCTGCTTCAGCAGTACTTAGAGCAACACATGCTTGTTTCTTATAAGACCAAGAAACAAGGGCATTTCCCAACAAGTGACAAGTACCACTTGTACTTTTTCTTTCAGTTTTGCATCCAGCATAATCAGAATCAGAATATCCAATCAAATCACGAACACTCCCTTTGGGATACCACAGACCAACATTTGTAGTTCCTTTCAGATATTTGAAAATCCGTTTGACTGAACTCAAATGTGATTCCCTAGGAGATGCTTGATATCTTGCACATAGACACACACTACATACCTCTATATTTGGTAATGTCTACTTGAACACCGGATTCATCTTGATCTAGATATGTGTTAGACCCCATTGGTGTGGCTATGGCTTTGCAATCATCCAAATCATATTTCTTTAATAGTTCCTTGCAAAACTTTGATTGATTGATGAATATTCCATCATGTGATTGCTTAATTTGCAATCCTAGAAAGAAATTTAATTGTCCCGTCATGGACATCTCAAATTCTTCTTGCATCGTGTTAGAGAAATCCTTACATAGAGATTCGTTAGTTGCACCAAAAATAATATCATCTACATATATTTGAACTAATAAAGTATTACCTTTGGTTCTCTTAATAAACAAGGTTGTGTCGGCTTTACCCTTTTGGAATCCTTTCTCACAAAGGAATGTGCTTAATCTATCATACCATGCACGAGGGGCTTGCTTAAGACCATAAAGTGCCTTCTTTAATTTGAAGACATGTGAAGGAAACTTGGGATCTTCAAATCCTGGAGGTTGCTTCACATAGAATTTTTCTTGAATGAATCTGTTCAGGAAAGCACTTTTGACATCCATTTGATATAATGGGAAATTTAAAGAGCAAGCATAAGCCAACAAAAGTCTTATGGCTTCCAACCTTTCTACTGGTGCATAGGTTTCATCAAAATCTATGCCTTCTTCTTGATTATAACCTTGTGCAACTAACCTTGCTTTGTTCCTAACAATAATTCCATTTTCATCTAACTTGTTTCTGAATACCCACTTAGTACCAATGACATGCTTGTCAGTAGGCTTAGGAACAAGTTCCCAAACTTGGTTCGATTCAAATTGGTTTAGTTCTTCCTGCATTGCCACAATCCAATACTCATCCTCCAGAGCATCATTTACTTTTGAGGGTTCTATTTGAGACACAAAGGCCATATTCAAAACTGAATCATTTAAGCGTAGCCTTGTAGAAACACCTCTAGAAATATCACTAATGATATTATCAACTGGATGATCCCTGTGGGTTCTCCATTCCTTTGGTAACTGATAAGAGTTATCTTCAATGTGCTCTTCTTGTATTGGATTTTGATCTCTTTCCTTTTGAGAGTCTTCATTGATAATGATATATTCTTCTTCATTATCTGGAAGATTGACTATATCTTCTATTGAAGGTTTAGACTCATCAAAGGAAACATGTATGGATTCTTCCACAGATAGAGTTTTCTTGTTAAAGACTCTATATGCTTTGCTTGTAAGAGAATAACCAAGGAATATACCTTCATCAGATTTTTCATCAAACTTACCAAGGTTTTCCTTTCCATTATTCAAGACAAAGAATTTGGATCCAAAAGCATGTAGATGAGAGATATTTGGTTTCCTTCCTTTCAAGAGTTCATAGGGGGTTTTCTTCAGAATAGGTCTAATAAGAACTCTATTGGAAACATAGCAAGCAGTACTTACAGCATCAGCCCAGAAGTATTTGGGAAGACTTGATTCACTTAGCATGGTTCTTGCTATTTCTTCAAGTAGTCTGTTCTTCCTTTCTACAACACCATTTTGTTGTGGTGTTCTCGGAGTAGAGAAATTATGTGATATTCCATTTTCATCACATAGTTCTTGAATTTGATGATTCTGAAATTCTCCACCATGATCACTTCTAATAGAAGAGATCTTTAAAGCCTTCTCATTTTGAACTAGCCTTGCATATCTCTTAAATGCGTTGAAGGCTTCATTCTTATGAGGCAAGAATAATGTCCAAGTAAATATAGAGAAATCATCAAAAATAACAAGTGCATAAAGATTACCTTCGAGGCTTTTTGTTCTTGAAGGTCCGAACCAATCCATATGTAGCAATTGAAGGGGTCTTGAAGTCGAAACTATGTTTTTTGGCTTGAAAGACGTTCTGGTTTGCTTCCCTTTTTGACATGCATCACAAAGCTTGTCTTTCTCGAATATTATCTTTGGAAGCCCAACAACTAGATCATGCTTGACTAGTTTGTTTAAATGGTCTATGTGTATATGAGCAAGTCTTCTATGCCATAGCCATGAATCACTATTGTTCTTGGCCAAAAGACATCTTACATTTTGTGGAATTTCTTCCAAGGAGATCATGAAGACTTTATTGACTTTATAACCGGAAAACTTAATCTCTTTAGTTTTCACATCTTTTACTACACATATATCATTAATGAAACCAACTTTCAAACCTTTGTCACATAGTTGACTGATACTCAGAAGATTATGCATCAAACCATCAACATAAAGAACTTTATCGATAACTGTTTGAGGGGGTGTGCCTATTCTTCCAATACCAAGTATCTTTCCCTTTTGATTGTTTCCATATGTGACAAAACCTTTTTCCCTAGGTATTAGTAAAGAAAACTTTGTTTTGTCTCCTGTCATGTGTGATGAGCAGCCACTATCAAGATACCATAAATCATTTGATGCTTTCATACACACCTACATGACAAAGATCAGACATGGGTATTAGTAACCCAACAAGTTTTGGGTCCTTCTAAGTTAACATTCTTCCTAACCTATATGTATTCCCTATTTGGTACTCCAACATTTTTGTAGTAACATCTACTAGGGGTATGTCCTATTTTGTTACAATAAGTACAAGAATAATGATTGTAACTAGATTTTTGCCTAGGAAAGGGATTATTCTTCTTAGGAGGTCTATGAGGATTACTTTTCGTATTGTTCATACTCCTAAAAGAATTAGTCTTAGTGTTTTTAGAAGACACTTCCACTTTGTTTGGTTTTACAAACACAGTTTGTTAGAACAGATAGCAACCTGAGAGGGGGGGGTGAATCAGTGTTGCCCCAATTTTCGCCTTATTGAAATCGATACTTTCAAGTTTATGATGATCACGAGTTGATCTTAGTGATTGCAGCGGATATGAACAGTACTTGAAAGTAAATGTGAAGGATAAAGAGAATCACACACAAGATTTATCCTGGTTCGCCTTCAATCCACCGAAGACTACGTCCAATCCCTCAAGAAAACCCCTTGAGGATTTTTCCACTATTGATAAGAATTTCTTACAAGTTCCTAACCCAAGGACCCCAAGAACTTCTACCAATGTCCTGTGAAAGCAAACCGCTTTCAACAGCCCCTGAAAGCAAACCGCTTTCAGTTCCTGAAGGCAAACCACCCTCAGACCTTGAAGACAAACTTGTCTTCAATCGAAACCCTGAAAGCAAACCACTTTCAGTGACAACAACCCTTCACCGAATACCACGGTGAAAAACTCAATCTTACAGAAAGAGATGAAGAAGATATTACACTTGGCTGTTTCAATCCTTTAACACACAATTGGATTGAACATGAGAAATTATGCTTTAAGGCTTTTAAGCATAATACAATTCTGAGTTCTTCAAGATATGAACAACTAATGTGTTCTTGTAAACATGAAGATCATGAACTCAGAATTTAGGCTCCAAAAGATTTAAGTTCTAAAAGATGAACCAATTTTGAAAGAGCTTTGGCCTAATGTGTTTTTCTCATGTGAAATGTGTATATTTCGTGTGTGTTGTGTGTTCTATGTTGTTGTTATGTTTTCTGGACTCAAATGGTCTTTATATAGGCAAGGGAAACGTCCTTGAACCATCACAACCCTTTTCAAAAGGTTTGGGACACAATGGTTCATGAAAAGATGCACTTTTTCGTTCTGGTAATCGATTACCATACTTAGTGTAATCGATTACACAAGTGACCGTTTCAGTTTGAATTTGAATTTCAAACATGTAATCGATTACAATACTGGAGTAATCGATTACTTGCCTTGGTGTAATCGATTACCATAATGGTGTAATCGATTACACAGAAGCCCATTTTCCAGAAACTTATTCTTTGAGACTTGCTTAAGGTTTTCTACTTCTTTTAAGTTATGAAAACACTTAGCTTGATTATATTAGGTGTTTTGAGAGCCTTTATGCTTTAATAAACCTTTGGAAGCATAACTCACCTAATACTAAGACTTCTAGACTACTGATGGACTTGAGTGCTTGATTCCTTGAAGTCTTCTTTTCTTCTTTTTGTTGATGAGTTTGTCGTCATCAAAACCACAGCCAGGGTCAGGAGCAAGACCTTCTTCACAATCTCCCCCTTTTTGATGATGGCAAACACATTCTTGATACTTGAAGATCATTTATGCATTCGTGATGCTTAACTCCCCCTATTTGATAGAATCTAGTATTTCTGATATTTCTCCCCCTTTCTAATGTACTCGTTGAATTCCTGCATATGATCTTTAAGAGCACAGAACCTTTCTCCCCCTTTTGACTTCATCAAAAAGAAGAAAAGGCCAAAAAAATGTACAGGCATACAGACAAGTATATTGAAACATAAAGCATGGGGGAATAGGGGTAAACAAGTAAAACATGAACTACCAGCACTTATATATATATATAAGAAAGCAAATACATAAGATATACATAGTAAGACATATCAAACATATGTAGTAGAGGGATTACAACAAATAGATAAAGCCATTTTGCGAAAATAGGGAAATCCTAATAGTAAATAGATAACTATATAGAGACACAAGACTTCAGAACTTAAGCTTGACTAGAATCCTCAGAGTTCTCAGAAGGGTCAAGTTCTTGAAGGCTCTCAATTTCCTTACGCATGAAGGAGTGCATGGCCTCTATGCGATTTTCCACAAGTATAAAGCGAGACCGAATGGTATCCTCCAGTTGGCCCAACTTCTGAGAAAGACGGAGTGACAAGATATCCATCCTTTCTAGTATAACCTTGGTTTCTTGTGAGAAATTTGAAGGAATGGTATAAAAGGGAGATAATCCAGCCGATGCAGCATTGGTTTGAACATTAATGCGATAGCGAGACAACACCAGAGGATCTGTGGAGGATTCCCTTCGAGAAACATTGATTGGAGAGGAAACATTTGAGGGACGTGGAAGAGACCCCATGGCGAAACAAGACTTAGAAGAAGAAGGATTGTATATGAAGAAAGGTAGGCAAAAAAAGGCAGAGGACAAATGCTGATTTTATAGAGAAAATCGTGCGTGTAATCGATTACGGTAGTTAAGGTAATCGATTACAGCAGTTGTAAATTTGAAAACTTTCAAATTTTAGAACATGTAATCGATTATGGAAGTTATAATAATCGATTACTCAGATGTTTCTTAGCACGAGGACTGAGAACATGGATAATCGATTACAAATCTTAGGGTAATCGATTACTAGGACATTTTTACAAGTTCTAGGCTCTAGAATCCTATGTAACACTTTTTTCTATAAAACACTTAAGCACATAATGCAAATGTACATATAAAGTTTATGCAAATAACATGTTACATTAAATATCATGCTCATCTAATATGCCTAATTCTCTTCTTATCTTGAAAAATGATTCTTTAGGAAGAGGCTTAGTAAAGATGTCTGCTAACTGATTATGTGTATCCACAAATGAAATCTCAATATCTTTCCTCATAACATGATCTCGAAGAAAATGATGTCGTATATCAATATGCTTAGTTCGAGAATGCATGATAGGGTTTTTAGTGAGATTAATGGCACTTGTGTTGTCACATTTAATTGGAATGCAGCCCAGCTCTAAGCCATAATCTTTGAGTTGTTGTTTGAGCCATAGAGTTTGTGCACAACAACTTCCTGCAGCAATGTATTCTGCTTCTGCAGTACTTAGAGCAACACATGCTTGTTTCTTACAAGACCATGAAACAAGAGCATTTCCTAATAGGTGACAAGTACCACTTGTACTCTTTCTTTCAGTTTTACAACCAGCATAATCAGAATCAGAATATCCAATCAAATCACAAACACTTCCCTTGGGATACCACAATCCAACATTTGTAGTTCCTTTCAAATATTTGAAAATTCGTTTAACAGAACTCAAATGTGATTCCCTAGGAGATGCTTGATATCTAGCACATAGACATACGCTAAACATAATATCAGGTCTACTTGCAGTTAAGTACAGAAGAGATCCGATCATACCTCTATATTTAGTGATATCAACTTGAACACCGGATTCATCTTGATCTAGATATGTATTAGACCCCATTGGTGTGGCTATGGCTTTGCAATCATCCAAATCATATTTCTTTAATAGTTCATTGCAAAACTTTGATTGATTGATGAATATTCCATCACTTGATTGCTTGATTTGCAAACCAAGAAAGAAATTTAATTGTCCCATCATGGACATCTCAAATTCTTCTTGCATCATGTTAGAGAAATCTTTGGTTCTTTTGATGAACAAGGTTGTATCAGCCTTACCTTTTTGAAATCCTTTATCACAAAGGAAAGTACTTAACCTATCATACCATGCACGAGGGGCTTGCTTAAGACCATAGAGTGCTTTCTTTAGTCTGAAGACATGTGAAGGAAACTTTGGATCTTCAAATCCTGGAGGTTGCTTCACATACACTTCTTCTTGAATATATCCGTTCAGGAATGCACTTTTGACGTCCATTTGATACAATGGGAATTTAAAGAGCAAGCATACGCTAATAACAATCTTATGGCTTCTAATCTTGCTACGGGTGCATATGTTTCATCAAAATCTATACCTTCTTCTTGATTATAACCTTGAGCAACTAATCTTGCTTTGTTCCTAACTATAATACCATTTTCATCTAACTTATTCCTAAACACCCACTTTGTTCCAATAAAATGTTTGTCACTAGGCTTAGGGACAAGTTCCCAAACTTGATTCCTTTCAAATTGGTTTAATTCTTCCTGCATTGCTACAATCCAATACTCATCCTTTAGAGCATCATTTACTTTTGATGGTTCTATCTGAGAGACAAAGGCCATATTCAAAATTGAATCATTCAAGCGTAGCCTTGTAGAAACGCCTCTAGAGATATCACCAATAATATTATCAACTGGATGATCCCTATGGGTTCTCCATTCTTTTGGAAGTTGATAAGTATTACTTTCAATGTGCTCTTCTTGTATTGGATTCTGATTTCCATCCTTTTGAGAATCTTCATTTATAATGATGTCATCTTCTTCATTATCTGGAAGATTGACTTTATCTTCTATTGAAGATTTAGATTCATCAAAAGTAACATGTATGGATTCTTCCACGGATAGAGTTTTCTTGTTAAAGACTCTATATGCTTTGCTTGTTAGAGAATATCCAAGGAATATACCTTCATCAGATTTTTCATCAAACTTACCAAGGTTTTCCTTTCCATTATTCAAGACAAAGCATTTTGATCCAAAAGCATGTAGATGAGAGATATTTGGTTTCCTTCCCTTGTAGAGTTCATAGGGTGTTTTCTTAAGGATAGGTCTAATAAGAACTCTATTGGAAACATAGCAAGTAGTACTTACAGCATCAGCCCAGAAATATTTAGGGAGACTAGATTCACTTAACATGGTTCTTGCTAATTCTTCAAGTAACCTATTCTTCCTTTCTACTACACCATTTTGTTGTGGTGTTCTCGAAGTAGAGAAGTTATGTGATATTCCATTTTCATCACATAGTTCTTGGAATTGTTGATTCTGAAATTCTCCACCATGATCACTTCTAATAGAAGAGATCTTTAAAGACTTCTCATTTTGAACTAGCCTTGCATATCTTTTGAATGCATTGAAGGCTTCATTCTTATGAGGTAGAAATAAAGTCCAAGTGAATCTAGAGAAATCATCAACAATAACAAGTGCATAGAAATTACCTCCGAGGCTTTTAGTTCTAGATGGTCCGAACAAATCCATATGTAACAATTGAAGGGGTCTTGAGGTCGAAACTATGTTCTTTGGTTTGAAGGATGTTCTGGTTTGCTTCCCTTTTTGACATGCATCACAAAGCTTGTCTTTCTCGAATTTTATCTTTGGAAGCCCAACAACTAGATCATGCTTGACTAGTTTGTTTAAATGATCTATGTGAATATGTGCAAGTCTTCTATGCCATAGCCATGAATCACTATTATTCTTGGCCAAAAGGCATCTCACATTTTGTGGAATTTCTTCCAATGAGATCATGAAGACTTTGTTTACTTTATATCCAGAAAACTTAATTTCTTTAGTTTTCACATCTTTCACGACACATATATCATTAATAAAACCTACTTTCAAACCTTTATCACATAGTTGACTAATACTCAGAAGATTATGCATCAAACCATCAACGTAAAGAACTTTATCGATGACTGTTTGAGGGGGTGTGCCTATTCTTCCAATACCGAGTATTTTTCCCTTTTGATTGTTACCATATGTGACGAAACCTTTTTCCCTAGGTATAAGAAAAGAAAACTTGGTTTTGTCTCCTGTCATGTGTGATGAGCAGCCACTATCAAGATACCATAGATCCTTTGCTGCTTTCATACACACCTACATGACAAAGTTCAGACATGGGTATTAGGAACCCAACAAGTTTTGGGTCCTTCTAAGTTAACATCCTTTCTAACCCAAATGTACTCCCTATTTGGTACTCCTATATGTTTGTAGTAGCATCTACTAGGGGTATGTCCTATTTTGTTACAGTAAGTACAAGAGTAATGATTGTAACTGGAGGTTTGTCTAGGAGAGGGATGAATCTTCTTAGGAGGTCTATTTTGAATGTTCTTCCTATTGTTTGTACTTCTAACAGGATTAATTTTATTGTTACTAGAAGATCCTAAAACATGGTTTGGTTTTACAAACACAGTTTTCCTAACTTCTTTTGTCTTTGGATGAGAAGTATATCCTAAACCTGACTTATTGTTTGAATATCTTTCAACACTTAGAATATCATCTAACTTCTGTTTTCCTTTATTGAAGTTATTTACTCTTTGTTGAAGATTTTCTATCTTTTCTTCTAAAGAACTACACTTAGTGCATTTGTGAGTAATGTCTATCTTAGATTTTACTACATCTAGTTCTTCTTGTAAATTTCTGCATTTACTTTCTAGGGAAGAAATTAACTCATTTTGCCTAGTGCTAACTTTAGAAAATTCTTGAGATATTTTAAACATATTTTCCATGGTAAACTTTAATTCATGAAAAGATATAGAATTCTCACTAACCTGGGAATCTTCAACATCAGAATCATGTGAGGCCATCAAAGCAACTTGTGCTTCTTCTTTATCAGAATCAGATGATGAACTTACTTCATTATCATCCCAAGCCAAATAAGCTCTTCGAGTAGGTTGATCCCTTTTCTCGAATTTCTCTCTTAGACCATGTTTCTTCTTCTGAAGATTTGGACAATCTGACTTGAAATGTCCCGGTTTGCCACACTCGAAACATGTAATCTTTTGGGATGAAGAAGACTCATTGATCCTTTGGAAGACTTTATTGTTGTTAAATCTAACATTTTTCTTTTTAAGAAACTTTCCAAAGTTCTTCACTTGAAGATTTAGATTTCCATTGTCTTCTTCTTCAGAATCTGCATCATAATCTTCTTTGATGCTTTCTTTTGCTTTTAGGGAAATTGATCGATACTTCTTCTCATGTTGTTCATGCTCTTCTAAACGATTCAATTCCAACTCATGTTCTTGGAGTTTTCCAAAAAGCGTTGCAAGAGTCATATTTGATAAACTCTTCTTCTCTGAGATGGCTGTTACTTTTGGTTGCCATACTCTTGTAAGTGATCTTAGAACTTTCATGTTCAAGTCACTATTTGAAAATTGTCTACCAAGAGCAATCAAATGATTAATTAAATGAGTGAATCGTTTTTGCATGTCTAAAACCTTTTCTCCTGGAAGCATTCTGAACATTTCATATTCTTGAGATAGAGTATTGATCTTTGATCTCTTGACTTCATCTGTTCCTTCATGAGTCACCATCAATGTATCCCATATTTCTTTTGATGAAGTGCACGTTGATACTCTGAAAAATTCATCCATGCCAAGAGCAGATGTAAGAATGTTCATTCCTTTGAGATCATGTTGAACCTTCTTCTTTTCTTCTTCACTCCAAGTACTTTCTGGTTTTGGTTGTGAAGTTCCTTCTTCATTTGTTACAGGCACAAAGGGTCCTTCTTCAATGACTTTCCATATTCCTGAGTCTAACGACTTTATGAATATCTTCATCTTGATTTTCCAGAAGTCATAGTGTTCTCCATTGAAGAATGGTGGCCTGTTTATGTTATGTCCTTCACTTGTTCCATGATTGGAAGAGGATGCCATCTTTTCCCGGATCTTAGGAATAACTTACCTAAACTTCCGCTCTGATACCAATTGTTAGAACAGATAGCAACCTGAGAGGGGGGTGAATCAGTGTTGCCCCAATTTTCGCCTTATTGAAATCGATACTTTCAAGTTTATGATGATCACGAGTTGATCTTAGTGATTGCAGCGGATATGAACAATACTTGAAAGTAAATGTGAAGGATAAAGAGAATCACACACAAGATTTATCCTGGTTCGCCTTCAATCCACCGAAGACTACGTCCAGTCCCTCAAGAAAACCCCTTGAGGATTTTTCCACTATTGATAAGAATTTCTTACAAGTTCCTAACCCAAGGACCCCAAGAACTTCTACCAATGTCCTGTGAAAGCAAACCGCTTTCAACAGCCCCTGAAAGCAAACCGCTTTCAGTTCCTGAAGGCAAACCACCCTCAGACCTTGAAGACAAACTTGTCTTCAATCGAAACCCTGAAAGCAAACCACTTTCAGTGACAACAACCCTTCACCGAATACCACGGTGAAAAACTCAATCTTACAGAAAGAGATGAAGAAGATATTACACTTGGCTGTTTCAATCCTTTAACACACAATTGGATTGAACATGAGAAATTATGCTTTAAGGCTTTTAAGCATAATACAATTCTGAGTTCTTCAAGATATGAACAACTAATGTGTTCTTGTAAACATGAAGATCATGAACTCAGAATTTAGGCTCCAAAAGATTTAAGTTCTAAAAGATGAACCAATTTTGAAAGAGCTTTGGCCTAATGTGTTTTTCTCATGTAAAATGTGTATATTTCGTGTGTGTTGTGTGTTCTATGTTGTTGTTATGTTTTCTGGACTCAAATGGTCTTTATATAGGCAAGGGAAACGTCCTTGAACCATCACAACCCTTTTCAAAAGGTTTGGGACACAATGGTTCATGAAAAGATGCACTTTTTCGTTCTGGTAATCGATTACCATACTTAGTGTAATCGATTACACAAGTGACCGTTTCAGTTTGAATTTGAATTTCAAACATGTAATCGATTACAATACTGGAGTAATCGATTACTTGCCTTGGTGTAATCGATTACCATAATGGTGTAATCGATTACACAGAAGCCCATTTTCCAGAAACTTATTCTTTGAGACTTGCTTAAGGTTTTCTACTTCTTTTAAGTTATGAAAACACTTAGCTTGATTAGATTAGGTGTTTTGAGAGCCTTTATGCTTTAATAAACCTTTGGAAGCATAACTCACCTAATACTAAGACTTCTAGACTACTGATGGACTTGAGTGCTTGATTCCTTGAAGTCTTCTTTTCTTCTTTTTGTTGATGAGTTTGTCGTCATCAAAACCACAGCCAGGGTCAGGAGCAAGACCTTCTTCACACAGTTTTCTTAACTTCTTTTGTCTTTGGATGAGATGTATATCCTAGTCCAGACCTATTGTTTGAGTGCCTTTGCACACTTAGAATATCATCTAACTTTTGTTTTCCCGTGTTAAAGTTATGAACTCTTTGTTGAAGATTATCTATCTTTTCTTCTAAAGAACTACACTTAGTGCATTTATGTGTAATATTTAACTTAGATTTTACTACATCTAATTCTTCTTGTAAAATCCTACACTTACTTTCTGAAGATGATATTAAATCATTTTGCTTAGTGCTAACTTTAGAAAATTCTTGACACAATTTAAACATATTTTCCATTGTATAATTTAAATCATGAAAAGACATAGAATTGTCACTAACCTGGGAATCTTCAACTTCTGAATCATGTGAGGCCATCAATGCAACTTGTGCTTCTTCTTTGTCAGAATCTGATGATGAACTTACTTCATTATCATCCCAAGCCAAGTATGATTTTCGTGTAGATTGATCCTTCTTTTCGAATTTGTCCTTTAGACCACGTTTCTTCTTTTGAAGATTTGGACATTCTAACTTGATGTGTCCAGGCTTGCCACATTCGAAGCATGTTATCTTTGGAGAGGAAGAAGACTCATTGTTCCTTTGGAAAGATCTGTTATTGTTAAATTTCATACCTTTTCTTTTAAGAAACTTTCCAAAGTTCTTTACTAGAATATTCAAGTTCCCATTGTCTTCTTCTTCAGAGTCTGCATCATAACCATCTTTGATGCTTTCTTTTTCTTTTAGGGAAATGGATTGATACTTCTTGCCATGTTGTTCATACTCCTCCAAACGATTCAATTCCAATTCATGTTCTTGGAGTTTTCCAAAGAGAGTTGCAAGAGTCATGTTTGATAAACTCTTCTTCTCTGAAATGGCCGTAACCTTTGGTTGCCATACTCTTGTGAGTGATCTTAGAACTTTCATGTTCAAGTCACTATTTGAAAACTATTTACCAAGAGCAATCAAATGGTTAATTAAATGAGTGAATCGTTTTGCATATCTAATACCTTTTGTCCTGGAAGCATTCTGAACATTTCATATTCTTCAGATAGAGTATTGATCTTTGATCTCTTGACTTCATCTGTTCCTTCACGAGTCACCATCAACGTATCCCATATTTCTTTCGATGAAGTGCACGTTGATACTCTGAAAAACTCATCCATGCCAAGAGCAGATGTAAGAATGTTCATTCCTTTGAGATCATATTGAACCTTCTTCTTTTCTTCTTCACTCCAAGTACTTTCTGGATTTGGTTGTGCAGTTCCTTCTACTTCTAATATAGGTACAAAGGGAACTTCTTCAATGGCTATCCAAATTCCTGCGTCCAATGACTTTATGAATATTTTCATCTTGATTTTCCAGAAGTCATAGTGTTCTCCATTGAAGAAAGGTGGCCTGTTTATGTTGAATCCTTCACTGGTTCCATGATTGGAAGAGGATGCCATCTTTTCCCGGATCTTAGGAATAACATACCTAAACTTCCGCTCTGATACCAATTGTTAGTATAGATAGCAACCTGAGAGGGGGGGTGAATCAGGTTTACCCGATTTTCGCCTTAACAACTTCTTACTTTCAAGTTATATGTAAATGCAAACTATTGCAGCGGAATTAAGCGTTGCTTGAAAGTAAAGATGAAGGATAGAAGAATTCACACACACATAATTTTATCCTGGTTCACCTTCTATCCACCGAAGGCTACGTCCAGTCCCTCAAGAAAATCCCTTGAGGATTTTTCCAGTATTGATAAAAATCTCTTACAAGTTCTTACACCAAGGACCCTAAGAATTTTATCAATTTCCTGTGAAAGTATACCACTTTCAACAGCCCCTGAAAGTATACCACTTTCAGTTCCTGAAGGCAAACCACCTTCAGACCTTGAAGGCTAAACCACCTTCAATCAACACCCTGAAAGTATACCACTTTCAGTACCAACAACCCTTCACCGAGATCCACGGTGAATACTCAATCTAACAGAAAGAGATGAAGAAGAGTTTACAATTGGCTGTATCAATCCTTTAACATACCAGTGGATTGATCATGAGAATTTATGCTTTAAGGCTTTTAAGCATAACAAGATTCTGAGTTCCTCAAGATATGAACAACTAGAGTGTTCTTATAAACATGAAGATCATGAACTCAGAATTTAGGCTCTTGAAAGTTTAAGTTCTAAAAGACTTAATGAACTAATTTTGACAAAGCTTTGGTCTAATGTTGTATTCTCATGTGATGTTGTGTTCTGGACTGAAATGGACTTTATATAGGCAAGGGAAACTTCCTTGAACCAATGCAACCTTTCCCAAAAGGTTTGAGACACAATGGTTCATGAAAAGATGCAACTTTTCGTGTGTGTAATCGATTACATCACTTAGTGTAATCGATTACACTAATAGCCGTTTCAGTTTGAATTTCAAATTAAAACATGTAATCGATTACACGCAAGTGGTAATCGATTACAAGCAAGTGGTAATCGATGACTTGCCTATGTGTAATCGATTACGAGAAAGCTGCAATCGATTACACTGAAGTCCAACTTCCAGAAACTTGATCTTTTAAGATCGGCTTAAGTTTTTCTACTTCTTTTAAGTTATGAAAACATTAAGCTTGATTAGTTCAAGTGTTTTAAAGAGCCTTTATGCTTTAAGAGACCTTTAGAAGCATAACTCACCTAAACTAAGACTTCTAGGTAATTGATGAACTTTATAGCGCTGTTTCCTCTAAGTCTTCTTTTCTTCTTTTTGTCGATGAGTTAGTCGTCATCAAAACCTCAGCCAGGGTCAGGAGCAAGACTTCTTCACAGGGTTTTCGGCATATTATATGGTTTTAGGCCGACTTTAGGCCTCTCTGATCAAATTTAGATTTTTCGGCTTATTATAGGGTATTAGCCCGGCTTTAGGGCTTTCTGATCACTTTTAGGGTTTTCAACCGATTTCAGGATTTTTCCGCTGTCTATAGTATAGGGTATTTGGACGATTAAACGGCTCTGGGTCAATTTTATGGTTTTTCTGTAGACTCTAGGCTTTTAGACTAGTTTTAGGGTTTTCGGCTTATTTTAAGGTTTTAGGCCAGCTTCAGGGCTATCTGATTAACTTTAGGGTTTTCGGCCGATTTCAGGGTTTTTCCTCTAACTATAGTATTGGTTATTTGCATGATTTCAGGGCTTTGGGTCAATTTTATTATTTTTCTGTAGACTCTAGGCTTTTAGAGTTGTTTTGGGGTTTTCGGCTTATTATATGGTTTTAGGCCGACTTTAGGGCTCTCTGATCAACTTTAGGGATTTCGACCAATTTCAGGGTTTTTCCGCTGACAATAGTATAGGGTATTTGGACGATTTAAGGGATCAGGGTCAAATTTATGGTTTTTTTGTAGACTCTGCGCTTTTAGACTGATTTTAGGGTTTTCGACTTATTATAGGGGTTTCAACCAGCTTTAGGGCTTTCTGATCAACTTTAGGCCTTTTGGCCGATTTTCAGGTTTTTGGCAGATTTCAGGGTTTTTCCGCTACCTAAAGGATATGGTAATTAGACGATTTAGGGGCTCCAGGTCAATTTTATGGTTTTTCTGATCAACTTTAGGGCTTTTGGCCAATTTCAAGGTTTTCGGCCGGTTTCACGGTATTTGCGCTGAGTATAGTATAGGGTATTTGGACGATTTAAGGGCGCTGGGTCAATTTATAATTTTTCTGTAGACTCTAGGCTTTTAGACTGATTTTAGGGTTTTCGTCTTATTATAGGGTTTTCGGCGGCTTCAAGGCTTTTTGATAAACTTTAGGTTTTTCGGCTAATTTGAGGGTTTTTCCGCTGACTATAGCATAGGGTATTTGAACGATATAAAAGCTCTCGGTCAATTAATGTTTTTTTTTGTAGACTCTAGCCTTTTAGACTGATTTTAGGCGTTTCGGCGTATTATAGGGTTTTAGGCCGGCAATACGGCTTTCTGACCAACGTTAGGGTTTTCGGCCGATTTAAGGGTTTTTCCGCTAACTATATAGTATAGGGTATTTGGATTATCTAAGGGCTCTGGGTCAATATAATGGTTTTTCTGTAGACTCTAGGCTTTTCGACATATTTTAGGGTTTTCGCCTTATTTTAGGGTTTTATGCCGGCTTTAGGGCTATATGATCAACTTTAGGGTTTCCGGCCGATTTAAGGGCTCTGGGTTAATTTTAGGGTTTTTCTGTACAATCTTGGCTTTTAGATTGATTTTAGGGTTTTAGGCTTGTTATAGGGTTTTAGCCCGGCTTTAGGGCTTTCTGATCAACTTTAGGGTTTTCAGCCGATTTCAAGGTTTTTTAACTGACTATAGTATAGGGTATTTGGACGATTTAAGGGCTCCGGGTCAATTTTATTGTTTTTCTGTAGACTCTAGGCTATTAGACTAATTTTAGAATTTTCGGCTTATTATGGGGTTTTAGGCCGGCTTTAGGGCTTTCTGATCAACTTTATGGCTTTTGGCCGATTTCAGGGTTTTCGGTCGGTTTCAAGGTATTTCCGCTGAGTATAGTATAGGGTATTTGGACGATTTAAGGGCGCCGGGTCAACTTCTTGGTTTTTCTGTAGACTCTAGGCTTTTAGACTGATTTTAGGGTTTTCGTCTTATCATAGGGTTTTCGGCCGGCTTCTGGGCTTTCTGATCAACTTTCGGTTTTTCGGCTGATTTGAGGGTTTTTCCGCTAACTATTGTATAAGGTATGATGACAGGATATTATATGATGTTTTTAGGTTGTTTTTAGTCTTTTTATTTTATTATTTTTGAGTCACGTATAGGATTTTTATTATTTTTATGTAGATTTTATATTTATTTTGCATTTTGCATATAGATTAGATTTTATTTGTTTTTCTAACTTTATTTTATATTTTTAGGAAATTTTATAGTTATTTTATATTTTTAGGAAAAGCTGGTATAGTTATCATTTTTGTCCAGGGACCGATTTGTAAAGTTTCAGGAAAGGAAGGATCAAAGTGTAAAGGTTCAAGAGAGGAGGATGAAAAGTGAAGTTTGAAGGAGTCAAAGGGCCAGAATTGAAGTTCTAACAAAGAGAGGACTTGAAGTGAAATTGAAGAATGTGAAGCAACTCTCTTTGATTTGAGCACATGTAAAATAAGGTTTGAAGGATTAATGGTGGAAGGAAGGAGTTTCAGAACTTATTAGGGGCTGAATGAGCCTAATTAAACCAATCAATTCGACCATTGAAGAAGAAAGCAATCCAAGAAGAAGCTGCCAGTGTTCGTGCCAGCGCTGCAGCGTTGGAAGTCCCAACGCTCAAGCGCTGGACGTCTGACTAGGATGTGAGTCAGAGGTTGCACCCAGCGCTTCAGCGTTGGAAGCCAGCGCTCAAGCGCTGGGCCTATTTCTGCACGTTGGTTTTTAATGCATCCCAACGCCCAAGCGTTGGAAATGCCAGCGCTCAAGTGCTAGAGGTCAGATTTTTGCTATAAATAGGGAGCTTTTCTTCACTTGTAAGAGACACCTATTCAGAATACAACAAGTGTTCTTCTTTCCTCCTTAAGGTCATTGTTCCTAGGAATTGTGGGAAGCCATACTTGAGCTCCTATCTAGGGTAATTCAATGACTCTTTTAGCCATGCTTGGCTAACTTCTTCTTTAAGTTTATTGGGTTGTAGTATTTTATTGTTTATGTTCTAGTCTTTTTCTACATTTCTGAATAATAATTCCTTTCATGTTTTATTTCTTTGCTCTTAATATTATCTTGCTGTACACAAGAAGATTTGCTTATTACTTATGTCATAAGATCATTTGGTAAGTAGTAAGGGAACTAGGAAACAAAAAAGGCTATAAGTATATATCTCTAAAGATCATTAGGATAGACGTAGCTTTATGTTGGCCCGAATTCATTCTTCATCATCTTTTCTGGTTAACTAAATTACAAGATCTTGGATTTAGTAATTAGGAAGAAAGTTCTACATTTCTTAAGATCATTAACTTGTAGAAATTCTAGGCTATAGCATCATGAATTGGACATAAAATTCAGAAATTAAGTAGGACTTGCTAGCATATCTATAGACTATGTAAATCAACCCAAGAGCTTAATTCTCATCATCTCTGTTTCCCTTATCATTTTATTCTTTTATCTTGTTCTAAACAAACATCAAACATACCTTTTTATTTTCTGCACAAGTACTAAAATTTATAATAATAAGAACACCTATCCTTTGGGTTCGATCTTTTTACTAGGCGATAGTTAATCGTCCACTTGCGATTTCGCTATCAGGCCGATTTCAGGGTTTTTCCGCTGACTACATAATAGGGTATCGGGACGATTTAACGGCTCTAGGTCCATTTTATTGTTTTTCGGTAGACTCTAGGCTTTTAGAGTGATGTTAGGGTTTTCGGCTTATTATAGGGTTTTAGGCCGACTTTAGGGTTTTTTGATCAACTTAATGGTTTTCGGCCGATTTCAGGGTTTTTCTACTGACTATATTATAGGGTATTTGGATTATTTAGGGGCTCTGGGTCAATTTTATGGTTTTTCTGAAGACTCTAGGATTTTAGATTGATTTTAGGGTTTTTGGCTAATTTTAGGTTTTTTGGCCTGCTTTAGGGCTTTCTGGTCTACTTTATGATTTTTGGCCGATTTCTGGGTTTTTCCGCTGCCTATAGTATAGGGTATTTGGACCATTTAAGGGCTCTGGTCAATTTTATGATTTTTATGTAGACTCTAGGCTTTTAGACTGATTTTAGGATTTTCGGCTTATTATATTGGTTTCGGCCGGCTTTAGGGCTTTTTGATCAAGTTTAGGCCTTTTGGCAGATTTTTTGGTTTTTGGCAGATTTCAGGGATTTTTCCATACTTATAGGATAGGCTATTCGGACGATTTAAGGGCTTTGGGTCAATTTTATGGTTTTTCTTTAGACTCCTTGCTTTTAGACTTATTTTCGGGCTTTCGGCTTATTATAGGGTTTTAGGCTGGCTTTAGAGCTTTCTGATCAACTTTAGAATTTTCGGCCGATTTCAGGGTTTTTCCGCTGACTATAGTATAAGGTATTTGGAAGATTTAAGGGCTCTGGGTCAATTTTATGGTTTCTCTGTAGATTCTAGGCTTTTAAACTGGTTTTAGGGTTTTCGGTTTATTTTAAGGTTTTAGGCCGGCTTAAGGGCTATCTGATCAACTTTAGGGTTTTCGGCCGATTTCAGGGTTTTTCCTCTAACTATAGTATTGGGTATTTGCATGATTTAAGGGCTTTGGGTCAATTTTATTATTTTTCTGTATACTCTAGGATTTTAGAGTGGTTTTGGTGTTTTCGGCTTATTATATTGTTTTAGGCCGACTTTAGGACTCTCTGATCAACTTTAGGGATTTCGGCCGATTTCAGGGTTTTTTCGCTGACTTTAGGATATGGTAATTGGACGATTTAAGGGCTCCTGGTCAATTTTATGGTTTTTCTGTAGACTTTAGGCTTTTAGACTGAATTTAGGGTTTTCGGCTTATTATTAGGTTTTAGGCCGGCTTTTGGGCTTTCTGATCAACTTTAGGGATTTCGGCCGATTTCAGGGTTTTTCCGCTGACTATAGTATAGGGTATTTGGACGATTTAAGGGCCCTGGGTCACTTTTATGGTTTTTCTGTAGACTCTGGGATTTTAGACTGATTTTTGTGTTTTCGGCATATTATTGGGTTTTAGCTCGGCTTTAGGGCTTTCTGATCAACTTTAGGGCTTTTGGCCGATTTTAGGGTTTTTGGCCGGTTTCAAGTTATTTCCTCTGAGTATAGTGTAGGGTATTTGGACGATTAAAGGACGCTGGGTCAATTTATGGTTTTTCTGTGGTCTCTAGGCTTTTAGACTGATTTTAGGGTCTTCGTCTTATTATAGGGTTTTCGGCTGCTTCAGGGCTTTCTGATAAACATAGGCCTTTGGGCCGATTTTTGGGTTTTCGGTATATTTCAGGGTTTTTCCGTTGAGTATAGTATAGGGTACTTAGACAATTTAAGGGCTCTGGGTCAATTTTATGGTTTTTCTGTAGACTCTAGGCTTTTAGACTTATTTTAGGGTTTTAGGCTTATTATAGGGTTTTAGAACGGATTTAGGGCTTTCGCATCAACATTCGCTTATTCGCTCGATTTCAGGGTTTTTCCGCTTACTATATAGTATAGGGTATTTGGACGATTTAAGGGCTTATTCTGTAAACTCTAGCCTTTTCTGTAAATCAAGTCTCGTCCTTGGACTCGACTGAGGTTTTGATGAAGACAAACACATCACAAAAAGAAGAAAGACTTCATAAGTAAAAAGGAAGACTTCAAGAAAGAAAGGAACAAAAAGAAGAAAGACTTCAAGAAGACTTCAAGAAGACTTAAGGAAGACTTCATGTGTGGATTATGCTTGGACTCATCTTCCTTTTTGATGAAGTCAAAAGGGGGAGAAAGGGTCCTGTGCTTTGTAAAGATTATTTACAAGAAAGGCTACAAGTGGAACAAAAAGGGGGAGAAAATGGAGAAAAGTTCTAATGCATATTATGCCTCTCTTTATTTCTATTATCTTGGAATATTTTGTATGGCTTTATCTTCTTTTTGATGATGTCAAAAGGGGGAGAAAAGTCTTGTGTATGCTTGATCATTTTCAGGATACTGTGCTTCAATTTGCAAAACTAAGGGGGAGATACAAGACAAGAAAGAAAGTCTAAGGATCCATCAATGTTCAAGCATGATGTTTGTCATCATCAAAAAGGGGGAGATTGTAAATCAAGTCTCGTCCTTGGACTCGACTGAGGTTTTGATGAAGACAAACACATCACAAAAAGAAGAAAGACTTCATAAGTAAAAAGGAAGACTTCAAGAAAGAAAGGAACAAAAAGAAGAAAGACTTCAAGAAGACTTCAAGAAGACTTAAGAGAAGAAAGACTTCAAGAACTAGGCTCAGAACGTCAAGATCAAAACATGAAGGTTCTAGTTTTAAGAAAGTCTTGTCAACTTAGTGTGCTATGCTTTATTAAGGTTTAATTGCATTAGAAGGCTCATGAAAGATCAACTAATTGAGTACAATATGTTCTCACAAGTTAAACTTGGTAGGAACACTCAATCAGGGTTTAAGATGGTTAAAACTGAGTTCTGGACTGTCTGTAATCGATTACAGGATGTGTGTAATCGATTACCACAAGTGTGTAATCGATTACCAAGTTTGAAATTCAAATTCAAACTTCAACGGCATGATGTAATCGATTACACTAACTGCTGTAATCGATTACCAGGTGGACAGATGTGTTATTTCATGAACCATTGTGTCTCAAACCCGTTGGGAAAGGTTGTGTTGGTTCATGGACGACCTCTAGTGCCTATATAAAGTCCTTAGACACTCAGAAACATAAATGACTTGGTCCATAACTTTCATATTCATTAAAGTCATCATTCTGAGTTTCGGTTCTCTCATTTTCATAAGAACACTCATGATGTTCAACATTTGAGAAACTCAGAATGGAAGAGCCTTCATTGTAATTTCCTGGAGCATACAAACTAAGATCAGTCCATATTGTCTAAGGGATTGAATTAGCCATAGAAAAGGCATCTTCTTCTTCTTCTATTTGAATCATGTTGATTCTTTCACCGTAGTTTTCGGTGGTTGTAAAAAGGCCCTTTGAATCAAGTTTGATTCAAAGTCCACCGTGGTAATGCGGTGTCATCAGAAAGTGGTTTACTTTCTGAGGCATGATGGGTTCTCTTAGGGTCCTTGGCACAAGCATTCGTTAAGAAGACTTGATCAATCAGAAGTGGGTTGCTTCAGAAAGATTGATAAGATATCTTAGGGTCCTTGGTGCAAGCATTCGTTAAGAGTACTCGATCATGGGAAATCTTCACTGTGGAATTCAGTGGAGTGGTTCTTCAGAAAGTGGTAATCTTTCTGAGGGATTCTAACTTCGCCGTGGTATTCGGTGAAGGGTTGTTCATTTGAAGGCGGGTTAGTCCTCAAGGTCTGAGGGTGGTTTGCCTTCAGGAACTGAAAGCGGTTTGCTTTCAGGGGCTGTTGAAAGTGGTTTACTTTCACAGGATATTGGTAGGAATTCTTGGGGTCCTTGGGTTAGGAACTTGTAAGTAATTTTTATCAATAGTGGAAAAATCCTCAAGGGGTTTCTTTGAGGGACTGGATGTAGCCTTCGGTGGATTGAAGGTGAACCAGGATAAAACTCTCTGTGTCATTTCCTTCATCCTTCATCTTTTACTTTCAAGCAATTACAATATTCCGCTGCAACAACGTTCTTAAGTTACAACTCTAATTGTGGTGAAAGTCGTTTGGTTCTACTACGCGAAAATCGGGGCAACTCTGATTCACCCCCCCCTCTCAGGTTGCTATCTATACTAACATTTTCGACTTATTCTAGAGTTTTTAACTTATTCTAGGGTTTTAGGCCGACTTTAGGGCTTTATGATCAACTTAAGGGTTTTCGGCAGATTTCAGGGTTTTTCTGGTGACTACAGTATAGGGTATTTGGATGATTTAAGGGCTCTGGGTCAATTTTATGGTTTTTATGAAGACTCTAGGCTTTTAGACTGATTTTAGGGTTTTCAACTTAGTATAGGGGTTTCGGCCGACTTTAGGGCTTTCTGATCAAGTTTAGGCCTTTTGGCCAATATTTGGGTTTTTGGCAGATTTCAAAGATTTTTCGCTACCTATAGGATAGGGTATTTGGACGATTTAAGGGCTCACGGTCATTTTTATGGTTTTTCTGTAGACTCCAGGCTATTAGACTTATTTTAGGGTTTTTTGCTTATTATGGGGTTTTAGGCTGGCTTTAGGGCTTTCTGATCAACTTTAGGGTTTTCGGCAAATGTTAGGGTTTTTCCGCTGACTATAGTATAAGGTATTTGGACGATTTAAGGGCTCTAGGTCAATTTTATGGTTTTTCTGTAGACTCTTGGCTTTTAGACTGATTTTAGGGTTTTCGACTTATTAGAGGGTTTTAGCCATGCTTAAGGGCCCTAATCAACTTTTGGGTTTTCGGCCGATTTCAGGGTTTTTCCGCTGACTACAGTATAGGGTATCGGGACAATTTACGGGCTCTAGGTCAATTTTATTGTTTTTCTGTAGACTCTAGGCTTTTAGAGTGATGTTAGGGTTTTCGGCTTATTTTAGGGTTTTAGGCCAACTTTAGGGTTTTTTGATCTACTTAATGGTTTTCGACCGATTTCAAGGTTTTTCTACAGACTATATTATAGGGTATTTGGATTATTTAGGGGCTCTGGGTCCATTTAACGGTTTTTCTGAAGAATCTAGGCTTTTAGACTGATTTTAGGGTTTTCGGCTAATTTTAGGTTTTTTGGCCAGCTTTAGGGCTTTCTGGACTACTTTATGATTTTTTGCCGATTTCTAGGTTTTTTCGCTGCTTATAGTATAGGGTATTTGGGCGATTTAAGGGCTCTGGTAAATTTTATGATTTTTATGTAGACCCTAGGCTTTTAGACTGATATTAGGGTTTTCGGCTTATGATATAGGTTTCGGTCGGCTTTAGGGATTTCTGATCAAGTTAAGGCCTTTTGGCCGATTTTCAGGTTTTTCTGTAGACTCCTAGCTTTTAGACTTATTTTCGTGTTTTCGGCTTATTATACGGTTTTAGGCTGGCTTTAGTGCTTTCTGATCCACTTTAGGGTTTTCGGCCGATTTCAGGGTTTTTCCGCTGACTATAGTATAAGGTATTTGGACGATTTAAGGGCTTTGGGTCAATTTTATGGTTTCTCTGTAGACTTTAGGATTTTAGACTGAATTTAGGGTTTTCGGCTTATTATAGGGTATTAGCCCGGCTTTAGGGCTTTCTGATCAACTTTAGGGTTTTCGGCCGATTTCAGGGTTTTTCCTCTAACTACAGTATTGGGTATTTGCATGATTTAAGGGCTTTGGGTCAATTTTATTATTTTTCTGTAGTCTCTAGGCTTTTAGAGTGGTTTTGGGGTTTTCGGCTAATTATATGGTTTAAGGCCGACTTTAGGGCTCTCTGATCAACTTTAGGGATTTCAACCGATTTCAGGGTTTTTCCGCTGACAATAGTATAGGGTATTTGGACAATTTAAGGGATCAGGGTCAGATTTATGGTTTTTCTGTAGACTTTGCGCTTTTAGACTGATTTTTGGGTTTTCGAATTATTATAGGGGGTTTCAACCAGCTTTAGGGCTTTCTGGTCAACTTTAGGCCTTTTGGCCGATTTTCAGGTTTTTGGCAGATTTCTGGGTTTTTCCGCTACCTATAGGATATGGTAATTGAACGATTTAAGGGCTCTAGGTCAATTTTATGGTTTTTCTGTAGACTTTAGGCTTTTAGATTGTTTTTAGGCTTTTCGGCTTACTATAGGGTTATAGGCCGGCTTTAGGGCTTTATGATCAACTTAAGGGTTTTCGGCAGATATCAGGGTTTTTCTACTGACTACAGTATAGGGTATTTGGATGATTTAAGGGCTCTGGGTCAATTTTATGGTTTTTGTGAAGAATCTAGGCTTTAAGATTGATTTTAGGGTGTTCGGCTTATTATAGGGGTTTCGGTCGGCTTTAGGGCTTTCTGATCAACTTTAGCGCTTTTAGCCGATTTTCAGGTTTTCGGTAGATTTTAAGGTTTTCCGCCGACTATAGTATAGAGTATTTGGATGATTTAAGGGCTCTGTGTCAGTTTTATTGTTTTTCTGTAGACTCTCGGCTTTGAGAGTGATTTCAGGGTTTTCGGATTATTATATGGTTTTAGGTCGGCTTTAGGGCTTTCTTATCAACTTTTGTGTTTTCGGCCGATTTCAGGGTTTTTCCGCTGACTACAGTATAGGGTATCGGGACAATTTAAGGGCTCTAGGTCAACTTTATTGCTTTTCTGTAGACTCTAGGCTTTTAGAGTGATGTTAGGGTTTTCGCTTATTATGGGGTTTTAGGCCGACTTTACGGTTTTTTGATCAACTTTAGGGTTTTCGGCCGATTTCAGGGTTTTTCTAGTGACTATAGTATAGGGTATTTGGATTATTTAAGGGCTCTGGCTCAATTTTATGGTTTTTCTGTAGACTCTAGGTTTTTAGACTGATTTTAGGGTTTTCATCTAATTCTAGGGTTTTAGGCCTGCTTTAGGGCTTTCTGGTCAGCTTTAGGGTTTCGGCAGAGTTCAGGGTTTTTCTGCTGATGACAGTATAGGGTATTTGGATTATTTAATGGCTCTGGGTCAATTTTATGGTTTTTATGTAGACTCTAGGCTTTTAGACTGATTTTAGGGTTTTCGGCTTATTATATTGGTTTCGGCTGGCTTTAGGGCTTATTTTATGGTATTCAGACGATTTAAGGGCTCTGGTCAATTTTATGGTTTTTCTGTAGACTCCTAGCTTTTAGACTTAATTTCGGGTTTTAGGCTGGCTTTACGGCTTTCTGATCAACTTTATGGTTTTCGACACATTTCAGGGTTTTACCGTTGACAATAGTATAAGGTATTTGGTCGATTTAAGGGCTCTGGGTCAATTTTATGGTTTTTCTATAGACTCTAGGCTTTTAGACTGGTTTTAGGGTTTTCGGCTTATTTTACGGTTTTAGGCCGGCTTTAGGGATATCTGATCAACTTTAGGGTTTTCGGCCGATTTCAGGGTTTTTCCTCTTACTAGTACCGGGTATTTGCATGATTTAAGGGATTTGGGTCAATTTTATTGTTTTTCTGTAGACTCTAGGCTTTTCGACTGATTTTAGGGTTTTCAGCTTATTATAGGGGTTTCGGTCGGCTTTAGGGTTTTCTGATCAACGTTAGGGCTTTTAGCTGATTTTCAGGTTTTCGGCAGACTTCAGGGTTTTCCGCCGACTATAGTATAGGGTATTTGATGATTTAAGGGCTCTGGTTCAATATTATTATTTTTCTGTAGACTCTAGGCTTTTAGAGTGGTTTTGGGGTTTTCGGCTTATTATATGGTTTTAGGCCGACTTTAGGGCTCTCTGATCAACTTTAGGGATTTCGGCCGATTTTAGGGTTTTTCCGCTGACAATAGTATAGGGTATTTGGACGATTTAAGGGCTCAAGGTCAATTTTATGGTTTTTCTGTAGACTCTGCGCTTTTAGACTGATTTTAGGGTTTTCGACTTATTATAGGGGTTTCAACCAGCTTTAGGGCTTTCTGATCAACTTTAGGCCTTTTGGCCAATTTTCAGGGTTTTTCCACTACCTATAGGATATGGTAATTGGACGATTAAAGGGCTCCAGGTCAATTTTATGGTTTTTCTGTAGACTTTAGGCTTTTAGACTGATTTTAGGGTTTTCGGCTGACTGCAGTATAGGGTATTTGCACGGGGCCCGGGGTCAATTATATGGTATTTCTATAGACTCTGGGCTTTTAGACTGATATTCGTTTTTTCGGCTTATTATAGGGTTTTAGCCTGGCTTTAGGGTTTTCTGATCAACTTTATGGCTTTTGGCCGATTTCAGGGTTTTCGGCCGGTTTCAAGGTATTTCCGCTGAGTATACTCACTTAAGGGCGATTTAAGGGCGTTGGGTCAATTTATGGTTTTTCTGTAGACTCTATGCTTTTAGACTGATTTTAGGGTTTTCGTCTTATTATAGGGTTTTCGGCGGCTTCAGGGCTTTCTGATAAACTTTAGGTTTTTCGGCTGATTTGAGGGTTTTTCCGCTGACCATAGTATAGGGTATTTGGACGATATAAGGGCTCTGGGTCAATTAATGGTTTTTTTGTAGACTCTAGGCTTTTAGACTGATTTTAGGCGTTTCGGCCTATTATAGGGATTTAGGCCGGCATTACGGCTTTCTGATCAACGTTAGGGTTTTCGGCCGATTTCAGGGTTTTTCCGGTAACTATAGTATAGGGTATTTGGATTATATAAGGGCTCTGGGTCAATATAATGGTTTTTCTGTAGACTCTAGGCTTTTCGACTAATTTTAGGGTTTTCGGCTTATATTAGGGTTTTATGCCGGCTTTAGGGCTATCTGATCAAGTTTAGGGTTTTCGGCCGATTTCAGGGTTTTTTCGATGACTCTAGTATAGGGTATTTAGACGATTTAAGGGCTCTGGGTTAGTTTTATGGTTTTTCTGTACACTTTAGTCTTTTAGATTGATTTTAGGGTTTTAGGCTTGTTATAGGGTTTTAACCCGGCTTTAGGGCTTTCTGATCAACTTTAGGGTTTTCAGCTGATTTCAGGGTTTTTTAACTGACTATAGTATAGGGTATTTGGACGATTTAAGGGCTCTGGGTCAATTTTATTGTTTTTCTGTAGACTCTAGGCTATTAGACTGATTTTAGTGTTTTCGGCTCAATATAGGGTTTTAGGCTTGCTATAGGGTTTTAGCCCGGCTTTAGGGCTTTCTGATCAACTTTAGGGTTTTTAGCCGATTTCGGGATTTTTTAAGTGACTATAGTATAGGGTATTTGGACGATTTAAGGGCTTTGGGTCAATTTAATTGTTTTTCTGTAGACTCTTGGCTATTAGACTGATTTTAGTGTTTTCGGCTTATTATAGGGTTTTAGGCCGACTTTAGGGCTTTCTAATTAACTTTAGGGTTTATGGATGATTTCAGGGTTTTCGACCAATTTCTAGGTTTTTCCGCTGACTAGTATAGGGTATTTAGATGATCTAAGGGCTTTGGTTCAATTTTGGGTTTTCGGTAGATTTCAGGGTTTTTCTGTTGAGTATATTATAGGGTATTTGGACGATTTAAAGGCTCTGGGTCATGTGAAGAAGGTCTTTCTCCTGACCCGTGCTGAGGTTTAGATGATGACAAACTCATCGGCAAAAAGAAGAAAAGAAGACTTAGAGGAAACAGCGCCATAAAGTTCATCATTTACCTAGAAGTCTTAGTTTAGGTGAGTTATGCTTCTAAAGGCTTCTCAAAGCATAAAGGTTCTTTAAAACACCTAAACTAATCAAGTTTAATGTTTTCATAACCTAAAAGAAGTAGAAAAAGTTAAGCTGATCTTAAAAGATCAAGTTTCTGGAAGTTGGACTTCAGTGTAATCGATTTCAGCCTTCTGGTAATCGATTACACCTAGGCAAGTAACCGATAACTTCTTGCTTGTAATCGATTACATGTTTGAATTTGAAATTCAAACTGTAACGACTCTTAGTGTAATCGATTACCTAAGTGATGTAATCAATTACACACACCAAAAGTTGCATCTCTTCATGAACCATTGTGGCTCAAACCTTTTGGGAAAGGTTGCATTCGTTCAAGGACGTTTCCCTTGCCTATATAAAGTCCATTTGAGTGCAGAACATTACAACACATGAGAATACAACATTAGCCCAAAGCTTTGTCAAAATATTTCTTATCATTAAGTCTTTTAGCACTTAAACTTTCAAAAGAGCCGAAATTCTGAGTTCATGATCTTCATGATTAAAAGAACACACTAGTTGTTCACATCTTGAGGAACTCAGAATCTTATTATGCTTAAGAGCCTTAAAGCATAAATTCTCATGATCAATCCACTTGTATGTAAAAGGATTGATACAGCCATTTGTAAACTCTTCTTCATATCTTTCTGATAGATTGAGTATTCACCGTGGATCTCGGTGAAGGGTTGTTGATACTGAAAGTGGTGTACTTTCAGGGTGTTGATTGAAGGTGGTTTAGCCTTCAAGGTCTGAAGGCGGTTTGCCTTCAGGAACTGAAAGTGGTGTACTTTCAGGGGCTGTTGAAAGTGGTATACTTTCACAGGAAATTGATAGAAATTCTTAGGGTCCTTGGTGTAAGAACTTGTAAGAGATTTTTATGAATAGTGGAAAAATCCTCAAGGGATTTTCTTGAGGGACTGGACGTAGCTTTCGGTGGATAGAAGGTGAACCAGGATAAAATTCTGTGTGTGATTACTTCTATCCTTCATCTTTACTTTCAAGCAACGCTTTATTCCGCTGCAATCATTTGCTTTTACATTTATCTTGAAAGTAAGAAGTTATCAAGGCGACAATCGGGTAAACCTGATTCACCCCCCCTCTCAGGTTGCTATCTATACTAACAGGTCAGTTTTACGGTTTTTCTGTAGACTGTAGGATTTAAGACTTATTTTAGGGTTTTAGGCTTTTTATAGGGTTTTAGGCCGGCTTTAAGGCTTTCGGATCAACATTGGGGTATTCAGCCGATTTCATGGTTTTTCCGCTGACTATAGTATAGAGTATTTGGACGATTTAAGGGCTCTTGGTCAATTTTATGGTTTTTATGTATACTCTAGTCTTTTAGACTGATTCTAGAGTTTTCAACTTATTATAGGGTTATAGGCCGGCTTTAGGGCTTTATGATCAACTTAAGGGTTTTCGGCAGATTTCAGGGTTTTTCTGCTGACTGCAGTATAGGTTATTTGGATGATTTACGGGCTCTGGGTCAATTTTATGGTTTTTCTGAAAACTCTAGGATTTTAGACTGATTTTAGGGTTTTCGGCTTATTATAGGGGTTTCGGCCGGCTTTAGGGCTTTCTGATCAAGTTTAGGCCTTTTGGCAAATATTTGGATTTTGGGCAGATTTCAGGGATTTTTCGCTACCTATAGGATAGGGTATACAGACGATTTAAGGGCTCTGGGTCAATTTTATGGTTTTTCTGTAGACTCTAGGCTTTTAGACTTATTTTAGGGTTTTCAACTTATTAGAGGGTTTTAGCCAGGCTTTAGGGCTTTCTGATCAACTTTTGGGTTTTTGGCTGACTTCAGGGTTTTTCCGTTGACTACAGTATAGGGTATCGAGACGATGTAAGGGCTCTAGGTCAATTTTATTGTTTTTCTGTAGAATCTAGGCTTTTAGAGTGATGTTAGGATTTTCGGCTTATTATAGGGTTTTGTGAAGAAGGTCTCGTCTTTGGATTCAGCTGAGGTTTTGATGAAGACAAACACATCACGAAAAAGAAGAAAGACTTCAGAAAAAAAAGGAAGACTTCAAGAAAGAAAGGAACAAAAAGAAGAAAGACTTCAAGAAGACTTCAGAAGAGAAAGACTTCAAGAACTGGCTCGGAACGTCAAAGATCAAACATGAAGGTTCTTGCGTTTAGTAAGTCTTGTCAACTTAGTGTGCTATGCTTTATTAAGGTTATATTGCACTTGAAGGCTCATAAAAGATCAACTAATTGAGTACGATATGTTATCACAAGTAAAACTTGGTAGGAACACTCAATTAGGGTTTGAGATGGTCAAAACTGAGTTTCGGATTCTCTGTAATCGATTACAGGTTGTGTGTAATCGATTACACAGTTTGAATTTTGAATGCAAACTGTAACGGCTAGTGTAATCGATTACCAGGTCGACAGATATGTCTTTTCATGAACCATTGTGTCTCAAAACGTTTGGGAAAGGTTGTGTTGGTTCATGGACGACCTCTAGTGCCTATATAAAGTCCATAGACGCTCAGAAACATCAATGACTTGGTCCATAACTTTCATATTCATTAAAGTCATAATTCTGAGTTTATGTTCTCTCATTTTCATAAGAACACACATGCTGTTCATCTTTTGAGAAACTCAGAATAAGAGAGCCTTCATTGTAATTGCCTGGAGCATACAAACTAAGATCAATCCATCTTGTCTAAAGGATTGAATCAGCCATTGTAAAGGCATATTCTTCTTCATCTCTTGAATCGGGTAGATTCATTCACCGTGGTTTTTGGTGGTTGTAAAAAGGTCCATCGTGGTGTTCGATGGTTGTGAAAAGGTTCTTTGAATCGGGTTTGATTCAAAGTCCGCCATAGGATTCGGCGTCTGTGAAAAGGTCCTTTGAATCGGGTTTGATTCAAAGTCCACCGTGGGTTTCGGTGAAGGGTTGTTGTTACTGAAAGTGGTGTACTTTCAGGGTGGAGTTTGAAGGTGTTTTAGCCTTCAAGGACTGAAGGTGGTTTTCCTTCAGGGACTGAAAGTGGTTTGCTTTTAGGGACTGAAAGTGGTGTGCTTTCAGGGGCTGTGGAAAGTGGTGTACTTTCACAGGTGGTTGATAGAAATTCTTAAGGTACTTGGTGTAAGGACTTGTAAGAGATTTTTATCAATAGTGGAAAAATCCTCAAGGGGTTTTCTTGAGGGACTGGACGTAGCCTTCGGTGGATAGAAGGTGAACCAGGATAAATTTCTGTGTGTGGATTCTTCTACCCTTCATCTTTACTTTCAAGCAACGCTTATTTCCACTGCAATCGTTTGTATTTATATGCATCTTGAAAGTGAGAAGGTATCAAGGAGAAAATCGGGTAAACCTGATTCACCTCCCCTCTCAGGTTGCTATCTGGACTAACAATTGGTATCAGTGCGTAAGTTTAGGTAAGTTGCTCCTAAGATCCGGGAAAAGATGGCATCCTCTTCCAATCATGGAACCAGTGAAGGATTCAACATAAACAGGCCACCGTACTTCAATGGAGACCACTATGACTTCTGGAAGATCAAGATGAAAATCTTTATAAAGTCATTAGACGTGGAAATATGGAAAGCCATTGAAGAAGGTCCGTTTGTACCTATGAATGAAGTGGGAGATAGTAGACAACCAAAACCAGAAAACACTTGGAGTGAAGAAGAAAAGAAGAAGGTTCAGTATGATCTCAAAGGAATGAATATTCTTACATCTGCTCTTGGCATGGATGAGTTTTTCAGAGTTTCAACATGTACAACATCGATAGAAATATGGGATACTTTGATGGTGACTCATGAAGGAACTGAAGAAGTGAAGAGATCAAAGATCAATACTCTTTCACAAGAGTATGAGATGTTCAGAATGTTACCAAGGGAAATGGTGCTAGATTTGCAGAAAAGGTTCACTCTCTTGATCAACCATCTAATTGATCTTGGAAGAAATTTCTCCAACAGTGATATGAACTTAAAAGTCTTAAGATCATTATCAAGAGAATGACAACCAAAGGTAACAGCAGTTTCTGAAAAGAAGAGTCTTTCAAAAATGACATTGGCTTCACTTTTTGGCAAGTTGCAAGAACATGAACTTGAACTCAAAAAGATGGAACAATAAGAAGCAATTGACAAGTTCATTTGACCTATTGCTTTGAGAACTAAAGTTGCAAGATATGATAGTTCACAAGAGGAAGATTCTCAATCCGACAGTGATGATGATGAGGATATAAGAATCATTGTGAAAAATCTTTACAAAATCCTCAAAAAGAGAGATTGTCATAATCTTCAAAGAAAGAAGCATGACTTGAAGAAGAAATTTGAGAAAAAGGTTTCCAAATCAAGGAATGCATACATGGAAGACAATGAAGCAATTTCATCATCCGATTCAGAAAATGGAGAAGGATATCTCGCTTTGATGGCAACACATCATTCTGATGATGAAAATGAAGAGGTTAGTAATGCAATTTCATTTGATAAATTTCAAAGTACCTTTGATAGATTGCATGATAGTCTCTTGAATATTTATGGAGTATATGCATATCATAGTAGGATCATCTCATCTCTACAAAGTAAAACTAAAAGCATGCAAGATGAATTAGATCAAGTAAAATCTAGAATAGATATTCAAAGTGATTTAGGTTTATCTGATCATAGTCATCCTAGTGATGTTAAGAAAATCATTTCTAGACAAAGAAGTTCATATAACCTTGGTAAGATAAGGAGGGTACATGATGGTGTTCAACTTAGAAAGGCATATATCAAATCTTTCTATCATCTTAAAGATAAAGTGCCTAACATGAAATTTAAGTGTACCTATTATTCTCCTAGTCATCAAAGAAACGAGGGAGTCCCCAATGAAAGATTCATATGGGATGTGAAAGATAGTAACCCAAAAGGATCCAAAGACAATTAGGTATCTAGAAAATGCCATTAAGCTTACTGTGCAGGTGTGCTTGAAGACCTTGTGATCAGAATTGTCATATACAAAGGATGGTCTTTCAAGACACAATATTAGAATATGGTATTATTAATAAGAATTCTAAAACCTTACATCTTTCAAAAGGCATTAAGTTGAATAGTAATGCATTCTTAGGCATCTGCATTTACATCATAGTTCTCTGTTAGATATATCCTTCATGAAGTTCTTATCAAGTCTGGTATTTCGAGTTTTTAGTCATATTAATCGATTACATAGGCTTATTAATCGATTACAGGGATTATATTGGCCCTGTTTCTTTTCCAGATAGGAGGGTAATCGATTACCCATGTAGTGTAATCGATTACCTCCTCGAATTTGAATTATTATTCAAATTTTCTCACATGTAATCGATTACATAGAAGGCGTAATCGATTACATGCCCGATAGTATATATATATCTGGGTTCTTCTGATCTTAATCGATTACAGACATCTTTTTTCCCCCTCCCTCTCTCGTGCGACACCAGCAAGCTTTATTTCCTCATATCTTCCACAATTCTTGTTCGTTTTCAAGAATTCTTTGTGGGTTTTGCTCCTAATTTTCGTCTCTATCTATTCATCCTACCAATTGTTGTTGAATTGGTCTGGATTAAAAAGCCCCAATTTAGTCCTGTCAAACCCTAGAACTCGAAATTCTTCAAATTCAGCCTCCATGTCCTCTTCCTCACGTAAACCTCATCGTTCTAAGAACCCATCCGTGGATGCTTTGGACCTCTCAAGGCTGTTGGCTACCGAAGAACAGAACCAACACTTTCTTGATCGGCCAGTCCTCACACAAAAGTATGGTGCTCTGGATTCCTTCATGGCAGCAGGGATGACATTTCCCACTCTGTTTGATCATCAGGGACTTGACTCGTTCATTGAAATTTAAGGTAAATTCTATCCCGAACTTGTCAGAGTCTTTTACTGTAATCTGATTAAGCGTGGTGGCAAAATCTGCACATCTGTCAAGGGTATTGACATCTCTATGACCCTTGATGAGTTGGGCGAATGTCTATCTATTCCAAGCACCGGAGCAAAATTAGGTTCTGAATTGCCTTGCCCATGGGAAGATTATGGTAAGAGATCATTTTATTTATCTCTATGTCACTTCACTGAAGAGCAAATTCAGTCTAAGAAGCAGCGGGTTGATGCAAACCGATCTAGAGATACCCTTGTTGTTGGGTTTCTCACTGTGGAAAACAGATTGCTTCACTATTTACTCAGTTATGTGATCTTACCTCAGAGTTCTAATCATGCTCCGATAAGCGATCTAGAGTTACTGTGAAGAAGGTCTTGCTCCTGACCCTGGCCGAGGTTTTGATGACGACTAACTCATCGACAAAAAGAAGAAAAGAAGACTTAGAGGAAACAGCGCTATAAAGTTCATCAATTACCTAGAAGTCTTAGTTTAGGTGAGTTATGCTTCTAAAGGTCTCTTAAAGCATAAAGGCTCTTTAAAACACCTAAACTAATCAAGCTTAATGTTTTCATAACTTAAAAGAAGTAGAAAAACTTAAGCCAATCTTAAAAGATCAAGTTTCTGGAAGTTGGACTTCAGTGTAATCGATTGCAGCTTTCTGGAAATCGATTACACATAGGCAAGTAATCGATTACCACTTGCCTGTAATCGATTACATGTTTGAATTTGAAATTCAAACTGAACGGCTATTAGTGCAATCGATTACACTAAGTGATGCAATCGATTACACACACGAAAAGTTGCATCTTTTCATGAACCATCGTGTCTCAAACCTTTTGGGAAAGGTTGCATTGGTTCAAGGACGTTTCCCTTGCCTATATAAAGTCCATTTGAGTCCAGAACACAATATCACATGAGAATATAACATTAGGCCAAAGCTTTGTCAAAATTAGTTCATTAAGTCTTTTAGAACTTAAACTTTCAAGAGCCTAAATTCTGAGTTCATGATCTTCATGTTTATAAGAACACTCTAGTTGTTCATATCTTGAGGAACTCATAATTTTGTTATGCTTAAAAGCCTTAAAGCATAAATTCTCATGATCAATCCACTTGTATGTTAAAGGATTGATACAGCCAATTGTAAACTCTTCTTCATCTCTTTCTGTTAGATTGAGTATTCACCGTGGATCTCGGTGAAGGGTTGTTGGTACTGAAAGTGGTATACTTTCAGGGTGTTGATTGAAGGTGGTTTAGCCTTCAATGTCTGAAGGTTGTTTGCCTTTAGGAACTGAAAGTGGTATACTTTCAGGGGCTGTTGAAAGTGGTATACTTTCACAGGAAATTGATAGAAATTCTTAGGGTCCTTGGTGTAAGGACTTGTAAGAGATTTTTATCAATAGTGGAAAAATCCTCAAGGGATTTTCTTGAGGGACTGGACGTAGCCTTCGGTGGATAGAAGGTGAACCAGGATAAAATTCTGTGTGTGTTAATTCTTCTATCCTTCATCTTTACTTTCAAGCAACGCTTAATTCCGCTGCTATCGTTTGCATTTACATATAACTTGAAAGTAAGAATTTGTTAAGGCGAAAATCGGGTAAACCTGATTCACCCCCCCCTCTCAGGTTGCTATCTACACTAACAATTGGTATCAGAGCGGAAGTTTAGGTAAGTTATTCCTAAGATCCAGGAAAAGATGGCATCCTCTTCCAATCATGGAACCAGTGAAGGATTCAACATAAACAGGCCACCTTTCTTCAATGGAGAACACTGTGACTTCTGGAAAATCAAGATGAAAATATTCATAAAGTCATTAGACGCAGGAATTTGGAAAGCCATTGAAGAATGTCCCTTTGTGCCTATTTAGAAGTAGAAGGAACTTCACAACCAAAACCAGAAAGTACTTGGAGTGAAGAAGAAAAGAAGAAGGTTCAATATGATCTCAAAGGAATGAACATTCTTACATCTGCTCTTGGCATGGATGAGTTTTTCAGAGTATCAACGTGCACTTCATCGAAAGAAATATGGGATACGTTGATGGTGACTCATGAAGGAACAGATGAAGTCAAGAGATCAAAGATCAATACTCTATCTCAAGAATATGAAATGTTCAGAATGCTTCCAGGAGAAAAGGTATTAGATATGCAAAAACGATTCACTCATTTAATTAACCATTTGATTGCTCTTGGTAAACAGTTTTCAAATAGTGACTTGAAAATGAAAGTTCTAAGATCACTCACAAGAGTATGGCAACCAAAGGTTACGGCCATTTCAGAGAAGAAGAGTTTATCAAACATAACTCTTGCAACTCTCCTTGGAAAATTCCAAGAACATGAATTGGAATTGAATCGTTTGGAGGAGTATGAACAACATGGCAACAAGTATCGATCCATTTTCCTAAAAGAAAAAGAAAGCATCAAAGATGATTATGATGCAGACTCTGAAGAAGAAGACAATGGGAACTTGAATCTTCTAGTAAAGAACTTTGGAAAGTTTCTTGAAAGAAAAGGTATGAAATTTAACAATAACAGATCTTTCCAAAGGAACAATGAGTCTTCTTCCTCTCCAAAGATCACATGCTTCGAATGTGGCAAGCCTGGACACATCAAGTTAGAATGTCCAAATCTTCAAAAGAAGAAACATGGTCTAAAGGACAAATTCGAGAAGAAGGATCAATCTACACGAAAAGCATACTTGGCTTGGCATGATAATGAAGTAAGTTCATCATCAGATTCTGACAAAGAAGAAGCACAAGTTGCATTGATGGCCTCACATGATTCAGAAGTTGAAGATTCCCAGGTTAGTCACAATTCTATGTCTTTTCATGATTTAAAATATACTATGGAAAATATGTTTAAATTGTGTCAAGAATTTTCTAAAGTTAGCACTAAGCAAAATGATTTAATATCATCTTTAGAAAGTAAGTGTAGGATTTTACAAGAAGAATTAGATGTAGTAAAATCTAAGTTAGATATTACACATAAATGCACTAATTGTAGTTCTTTAGAAGAAAAGATAGATAATCTTCAACAAAGAGTTCATAACTTTAACACGGGAAAACAAAAGTTAGATGATATTCTAAGTGTGCAAAGGAACTCAAGCAATAGGTCTGGACTAGGATATACATCTCATCCAAAGACAAAAGAAGTTAAGAAAACTTTGTTTGTAAAACCAAACAAAGTGGAAGTGTCTTCTAAAAACACTAAGACTAATTCTTTTAGGAGTATGAACAATAGGAAAAGTAATCCTCATAGATCTCCTAAGAAGAATAATCCCTTTCCTAGGAAAACATCTAGTTACAATCATTATTCTTGTACTTATTGTAACAAAATAGGACATACCCCTAGTAGATGTTACTACAAAAATGTTGGAGTACCAAATAGGGAATACATATGGGTTAGGAAGAACGTTAACTTAGAAGGACCCAAAACTTGTTGGGTTCCTAATACCCATGTCTGATCTTTGTCATGTAGGTGTGTATGAAAGCAGCAAAGGATTTATGGTATCTTGATAGTGGCTGCTCATCACACATGACAGGAGACAAAACAAAGTTTTCTTTACTAATACCAAGGAAAAAGGTTTTGTCACATATGGAAACAATCAAAAGGGAAAGATACTTGGTATTGGAAGAATAGGCACACCCCCTCAAACAGTTATCGATAAAGTTCTTTATGTTGATGGTTTGATGCATAATCTTCTGAGTATCAGTCAACTATGTGACAAAGGTTTGAAAGTTGGTTTCATTAATGATATATGTGTAGTAAAAGATGTGAAAACTAAAGAGATTAAGTTTTCCGGTTATAAAGTCAATAAAGTCTTCATGATCTCCTTGGAAGAAATTCCACAAAATGTAAGATGTCTTTTGGCCAAGAACAATAGTGATTCATGGCTATGGCATAGAAGACTTTCTCATATACACATAGACCATTTAAACAAACTAGTCAAGCATGATCTAGTTGTTGGGCTTCCAAAGATAAGATTCGAGAAAGACAAGCTTTGTGATGCATGTCAAAAAGGGAAGCAAACCAGAATGTCTTTCAAGCCAAAGAACATAGTTTCGACTTCAAGACCCCTTCAATTGCTACATATGGATTTGTTCGGACCTTCAAGAACAAAAAGCCTCGGAGGTAATCTTTATGAACTTGTTATTGTTGATGATTTCTCTAGATTTACTTGGACATTATTCTTGCCTCATAAGAATGAAGCCTTCAACGCATTTAAGAGATATGCAAGGCTAGTTCAAAATGAGAAGGCTTTAAAGATCTCTTCTATTAGAAGTGATCATGGTGGAGAATTTCAGAATCATCAAATTCAAGAACTATGTGATGAAAATGGAATATCACATAATTTCTCTACTCTGAGAACACCACAACAAAATGGTGTTGTAGAAAGGAAGAACAGACAACTTGAAGAATTAGCAAGAACCATGCTAAGTGAATGAAGTCTTCCCAAATACTTCTGGGCTGATGCTGTAAGTACTGCTTGCTATGTTTCCAATAGAGTTCTTATTAGACCTATTCTGAAGAAAACCCCCTATGAACTCTACAAAGGAAGGAAACCAAATATCTCTCATCTACATGCTTTTGGATCCAAATGCTTTGTCTTAAATAATGGAAAGGAAAACCTAGGTAAGTTTGATGAAAAATCTGATGAAGGTATATTCCTTGGTTATTCTCTTACAAGCAAAGCATATAGAGTCTTTAACAAGAAAACTCTATCTGTGGAAGAATCCATACATGTTTCCTTTGATGAGTCTAAACCTTCAATAGAAGATATAGTCAATCTTCCAGATAATGAAGAAGAAGATATCATTATCAATGAAGACTCTCAAAAGGAAAGAGATCAAAATTCAATACAAAAAGAGCACATTGAAGATAACTCTTATCAATTACCAAAGGAATGGAGAACCCACAGGGATCATCCAGTTGATAATATCATTGGTGATATTTCTAGAGGTGTTTCTACAAGGCTACTCTTAAATGACTCAGTTTTGAATATGGCCTTTGTCTATCAAATAGAACCCTCAAAAGTAAATGATGCTCTAGAGGATGAGTATTGGATTTTGGCAATGCAGGAAGAACTAAAACTAATCAGAAAGAAATCAAGTTTGGGAACTTGTTTCTAAGCCCACTGACTAGCAGTTCATAGGAACACAGTAGGTATTCAAAAGTAAATTAGACAAACATGATCGTTAATTAGATAATTATCTAAGAATGTGCTTATATCTTAATTATTTGCATAATTTTTATGTGTGAACATATATGCTTATATGTTTAATTTATGTTTTTAAATTTATGATTGTATATATCTAAGTTACCTATATGCTTAAACATATGTCCTATGTTAGTTCTTACTATTAGATACTTGCATAATCTTTACTTATATGATTACATGAATTTAAATTGATTATATGCTTAAATGTTCACTTAGAAATTTGTTACATAGGAGTTTATAGCTTAGAACCTATAAACCTGTCCTTGTAATCGATTACCATAGCTCCTGTAATCGATTACCCCTGTTCTCAGTCCTCGTGCCTGTTAAAATTCACTGAGTAATCGATTACCATAATTGCTGTAATCGATTACATATTCAAAATTTGAAATTTTTCAAATTTTAAACTGCCAGTAATCGATTACGGTTGCAAATTTTGAATTTTATTCAAAATTCAATTAGTGGTAATCGATTACCCAACTGCCTGTAATCGATTACCAATTCGATAATATAAGTATCGCTGGTCAGTTTTCTTAATCGATTACACTGTTCTTCTTCCCTTTCCTCCCTTCGACGCCGAAGTTGTATTTCCCACCATTCTCCTTCGGTTCTTGCTCATTTTCAGAATCGATTTGTGGGTTTTGCTTGTCCCTCTCTTCTCTTGCCTCTCAACCCTTTCGGATCCTCCAATTTGGCCTAAACCCAAAACCCCTTTCTCGAACCCTAGCCTCTCACAATTCTGAAAATGGCTTCCTCTTCCTCTCGCAGACACCGATCGAAGAATGTCTCCATGAATACCCTTGACCTATCTCGTCTCCTTGTCACCGAGGAACAGAAGGAACGATTCTTGGCCTACTACCTTGAAAGGCCGATTCTCCCTCCCAAGTATGGCGACTTGAATTCCTTGATCAACGCTGGACTTCTCTTCCCATCTCTCCTCGACTTTGAAGGCCTTGATGAATTTTTTGGCTTCACGGGTACGTATTATCCCGAACTTGTTAAAGTCTTTTATTGTAATTTGGTTAAGAGGGGTGGCAAAATCTGTTCATCAGTCAAAGGAGTTGACATATCTTTGACTTAAGAGCAATTGGGAACCTTATTGTTGATTCCCTATGTTGGAGCCCGACTAGGCCCTGAGATTATGTGTCCCTGGGCTGATTATGATAAGAAATCTTTCTATTTATCTCTCTGTCGGTTTTCTGAGGAAGAGATACATATGAAGAAGCAACGAACGGAGGCCAACCGTTCTAGGGATATCCTTGTTGTTGGATATCTCAGTGTAGAGGATCGTTTACTTCATTACTTGCTAAGTTATGTCCTTCTACCTCAGTTCTCTAACCATGCTCAGATAAGTGATTTGGAGTTACAAATCATATATGGTCTGAAGCATAATGAAGCAATTAATTGGGCTTACTTGGTCATAATCCACATGCTGCTTCACAAGGACAGAACTGGTCCTCTTCCTTATGCTCCAGTGATTACCCTTATTCTGAAGAATTTTGGGATTTCTACACATGGTGAGTATGCACAGGTCATGGATGCTAAATCTTAGAGGATCGACATGGAAATTCTGAACAAGATGGGGATTTTCCGGGATGTTGATGGTACTTTCAGGCACAAATCCGATTTGGGTACTGACACTACCCAGGCTCCTGCCCCTGCTGCCTTCTGTCCACCATCCTCTGAGAGTGGTCCTTCATCTTCCGCAGATGCCGATGCCTCTACCCAACTCATCCTCTCTCATCTGGCAGATATGACGACGCATTTTGATCAGCGGTTTGATCACATTAGAGGTCGGGTCGAATCCATGTATACCACTCTCCGTGCTGATATGGATCGCCTCAGTCTTCGTGTCAACCGCCTGGCTTCCTCTCCTCATGACTCTCTTGACTCTTTTGATGAATTTGATGATTTTTAGACTTTTTCATGTTTTCATTAGACATCTTATGCTCTTTTGGTTTGTAATAACGTAGTTTGACCTCTTAACTGCACTGTTGGATGCTTTTCTTTACTATGTTTGGATGGTTGTGGCTTATTTCTGTTTTACATCTTTAACCCCATCCCCTATGCATTATTTCGATATATACTTGTATGGATGTATGCCTGTTTTTGGCCTTTTCTTCTTTTTGATGAAGTCAAAAGGGGGAGAAAGGTTCTGTGTCTCTTAAAGATAATATGCAGGAATTCAACAAGTGAATTAGAAAGGGGGAGACATACTGGATTACATCAAACAGGGGGAGTTTTCAACAAAGAAGCATATATGATCTTCAAGTATCAAGGAATGTGTTTGCCATCATCAAAAAGGGGGAGATTGTGAAGAAGGTCTTGCTCCTGACCCTGGCTGAGGTTTTGATGACGACTAACTCATCGAAAAAAAGAAGAAAAGAAGACTTAGAGGAAACAGGGCTATAAAGTTCATCAATTACCTAGAAGTCTTAGTTTAGGTGACTTATGCTTCTAAAGGTCTCTTAAAGCATAAAGGCTCTTTAAAACACCTAAACTAATCAAGCTTAATGTTTTCATAACTTAAAAGAAGTAGAAAAACTTAAGCCGATCTTAAAAGATCAAGTTTCTGGAAGTTGGACTTCAGTGTAATCGATTGCAGCTTTCTGGTAATCGATTACATGTTTGAATTTGAAATTCAAACTGAAACGGCTACTAGTGTAATCGATTACACTAAGTGATGTAATCGATTACACACACGAAAAGTTGCATCTTTTCATGAACCATTGTGTCTCAAACCTTTTGGGAAAGGTTGCATTGGTTCAAGGATGTTTCCCTTGCCTATATAAAGTCCATTTGAGTCCAGAACACATTATCACATGAGAATATAACATTAGGCCAAAGCTTTGTCAAAATTAGTTCATTAAGTCTTTTAGAACTTAAACTTTCAAGAGCCTAAATTCTGAGTTCACGATCTTCATGTTTATAAGAACACTCTAGTTGTTCATCTCTTGAGGAACTAAGAATCTTGTTATGTTTAAAAGCCTTAAAGCATACATTCTCATGATCAATCCACTTGTATGTTAAAGGATTGATACAGCCAATTGTAAACTCTTTTTCATCTCTTTCTGTTAGATCGAGTATTCACCGTGGATCTCGGTGAAGGGTTGTTGGTACTGAAAGTGGTATACTTTCAGGGTGTTGATTGAAGGTGGTTTAGCCTTCAAGGTCTGAAGGTGGTTTGTCTTCAGGAACTGAAAGTGGTATACTTTCAGGGGCTGTTGAAAAATCCTCAAGGGATTTTCTTGAAGGACTGGACGTAGCCTTCGGTGGATAGAAGGTGAACCAGGATAAAATTCTGTGTGTGTGAATTCTTCTATCCTTCATCTTTACTTTCAAGCAACGCTTAATTCCGCTGCAATCGTTTGCATTTACATAGAACTTGAAAGTAAGAAGTTGTTAAGGCGAAAATCGGGTAAACCTGATTCACCCCCCTCTCAGGTTGCTATCTATACTAACAGTTACAAATTCTATATGGCATGATTAATCAAAAGTCTATTAATTGGGCTTATTTGGTAATGATACATATGCTGCTACGCAAGGAAAGAAGTAGCCCTCTTCAATTTGCTTTTGCAATTTCTATCATTATGAAGAAGAAGGGTGTTTCTACTCATGGCGAGTACTCTGTTAAAATTGATGGTAAAGCTCAGTGCATTGATCTGAACATCTTGAAAAAGATGGGATTCATTCAACATGTTGATGGATCCTTCAAGAACAAATCTGACCTGACATCTGAGGATCCTCCTGCTCCTACTCCTGCAGCGTTCTTTCCTCCGTCTGACAGTGCTCCATCGTCATCTTCTGGTACCGATGCTTCTACACAGCTTATTCTTTCTCATATTGATAGCATGAAGCATTTCATCAACCAGCGCTTTGATCGCATGGAAGGCCGGGTCGAGTCCATGTACACTACTTTACGTGCAGATATGGACAGTCTAAGCCTTCGTGTAGATCAGATGACTCGTTCTCCTCTCCATTTCTTTGATGAGCCTGAAGACCTCTAGACTATTTCTATTTTTATTCAGACTATTTATATTTTGGGTTGTAATAGTTTACACATATCTTTTGGATGTTTTTGGTTTCTTCTTGCACATTTAATTATGTATTCTGAACTTATACGGTTATGCTTTAATTACGTGTGATGCATAAGAGCCTTCTGTCTTGCTTACCCCCGCTCCTTACGATATAAATGTCTATACTACTTGTTAGCATGTGTGGAGTATGCTTGGACTCATCTTCCTTTTGATGAAGTCAAAAGGGGGAGAAAGGGTCCTGTGCTTTGTATATTTTATTTACAAGGAAAGCTACAAGTGGAACAAAAAGGGGGAGAATAGTTCTGATATATATTATGCTTCTCTTTATTTCCATTATCCTGGAATATTTTGTATGGCTTTTTCTTCTTTTTGATGATGTCAAAAGGGGGAGAAAAGTCTTGTGTATGCTTGATCACTTTAACAAGAAAACTCTATCTATTGAAGAATCCATACATGTTTCCTTTGATGAGTCTAACTCTTCAAAAGAAGATGATGATAGGATATTATATGATGTTTTTAGGTTGTTTTTAGTCTTTTTATTTTATTATTTTTGAGTCACATATAGGATTTTTATTATTTTTATGTAGATTTTATATTTATTTTGCATTTTGCATATAGATTAGATTTTATTTGTTTTTCTAACTTTATTTTATATTTTTAGGAATTTTTATAGCTATTTTATATTTTTAGGAAAAGCTGGTATAGTTATCATTTTTGTCCAGGCACCGATTTGTAAAGTTTCAGGAAATCAAGGATCAAAGTGTAAAGGTTCAAGAGAGGAGGATGAAAAGTGAAGTTTGAAGGAGTCAAAGGGCTAGAATTCAAGCGTTGGGAATGCCAGCGCTCAAGCGCTGGAGGTCAGATTTTTGCTATAAATAGGGAGGCAATTTGCACTTGTAAAACACACCTTATTCAGAATACAACAAGTGTTCTTCTTTCCTCCTTAAAGATCATTGTTCCTAGGAATTGTGGGAAGCCATACTTGAGCTCCTATCCAGGGTAATTCAATGACTCTTTTAGCCATGCTTGGCTAACTTCTTCTTTAAGTTTCTTGGGTTGTAGTAGTTTATTGTTTATGTTCTAGTCTTTTTCTACATTTCTGAATAATAATTCCTTTCATGTTTTATTTCTTTGCTCTTAATATTATCTTGCTGTACACAAGAAGTTTTGCTTATTACTTATGTCATAAGATCATTTGGTAAGTAGTAAGGGAACTAAGAAATAAAAAAGGCTATAAGTATATATCTCTAAAGATCATTAGGATAGACGTAGCTTTATGTTGGCCCGAATTCATTCTTCATCTTCTTTTCGGGTTAACTAAATTACATGATCTTGGATTTAGTAATTAGGAAGAAAGTTCTACATTTCTTAAGATCATTAACTTGTAGAAATTCTAGGCTATAGCATCATGAAATTGGACTTAAAATTCAGAAATTAAGTAGGAATTTGCTAGCATATCTATAGACTATGTAAATCAACCCAAGAGCTTAATTCTCATCATCTCTATTTCTTATATTTTTATGCTATTGTTTCTTGCTAGTTCTAAAACCAACATCAAATATTCATCTTTTAATTTTTCTGCACAAGTACTAGATATTATAATAATAGGAAACCTATCCCTTGGGTTCGATCTTTTTATTACACAATAATCAACCGTACACTTGCGGTGTGGCTATCAGAAGATACAGTCAATCTTCCAGATAATGATGAGGAAGATAACATTATCAATGAAGACTCTCAAAAGCAGAAAGATCAAGGTTCAGTGCAAGAAGAGCATATTGAAGATAGACTTATCAACTACCAAAAGAATGGAGAACCCACAAGGATCATCCAATTGACAATATCATTGGTGATATTTCAAGAGGCGTTTCTACAAGGCTACGCTTAAATGATTCAGTATTGAATATGGCCTTTGTATCTCAAATAGAACCCTCAAAAGTGAATGATGCTTTTTAAGATGAATATTGGATTGTGGAAATGCAAGAAGAACTAAACCAATTTGAAAGAAATCAAGTATGGGAATTGGTTCCTAAGCCCACTGACAAGCATATCATTGGAACAAAATGGGTTTTCAGAAATATACTGGATGAAAATGGTATAATTGTCAGAAACAAAGCAAGACTTGTTGCATAAGGATGTAATCAAGAAGAAGGTATTGACTTTGATGAAACCTATGCACCAGTTGCAAGGTCGGAAGCCATAAGACTTCTATTGGCTTATGCCTGTTCTTTAAACTTTCCATTATATCAAATGGATGTTAAAACTGATTTCCTGGATGGATTCATTCAAGAAGAAGTATATGTGAAGCAACCTCCAGGATTTGAAGATCCCAAGTATCCTTCACATGTATTCAGATTAAAGAAGGCACTCTATGGTCTTAAACAAGCCCCTCGTGCATGGTATGACAGATTAAGCACATTCCTTTGTGAAAAAGGATTTCAAAAGGGTAAGGCTGACACAACCTTGTTTATCAAGAAAACCAAAGGTAAAACTTTATTAGTACAAATTTATGTAGATGATATTATTTTTGGTTCAACTAATGAATCTCTGTGTAAGGATTTCTCTAACATGATGCAAGAGGAATTTGAGATGTCTATGATGGGACAGTTAAATTTCTTTATTGGATTGCAAATTAAGCAATCACATGATGGGATATTCATCAACCAATCAAAGTTTTGTAAGGAGCTTTTAAAGAAATATGATTTGGATGATTGCAAAGCCATAGCCACACCAATGGGGTCTAATACATATCTAGATCAAGATGAGTCCGGTGTTCCTGTAGACATTACCAAGTACAGATGTATGATCGGATCGCTTCTTTATTTAACAGCAAGTAGACCTGATGTTATGTTTAGTGTGTGTTTATGTGCTAGATATCAAGCATCTCCTAAGTAATGTAATCGATTAGATTACATGCTCGAAAAGTTGCATCTTTTCATGAACCATTGTGTCTCAAACCTTTTGGGAAGGGTTGCATTGGTTCAAGGTCGTTCCTCATGCCTATATAAAGTCCATTTGAGTCCAGAAACACACAACACATGAGAATACATGAATTAGGCCAAAGCTTTGTCAAATTGTTCATTCATTAGCCTTTTGATATTTAAACTTTCAAAGAGCCTAAGTTCTGAGTTCATGATCTTCATTGTTAAGAGAACACTTTAGTTGTTCATATCTTGAAGAACTCAGAATCAAGAAAGCCTTCTTATGCTTAAAAGCCTTAAAGCATAATTCTCATGATCAATCCGCTTGTATGTTAAAGGATTGATACAGCCATATTGTAAACTCTTCTCCATCTCATTCTGGTAGATTGAGTATTCACCGTAGGTTTCGGTGAAAGGTTTTTGTACTGAAAGTGGTGTACTTTCAGGGTGTGGACTGAAGGTGGTGTGCCTTCAAAGTCTGAAAGTGGTGTACTTTCAGGGACTGAAAGTGGTGTGCTTTCAGGGGTTGTTGAAAGTGGTGTACTTTCACAGGTGGTTGATAGAAATTCTTAAGGTACTTGGTGTAAGGACTTGTAAGAGACTTTTATCAATGATGGAAAATTCCTCAAGGGGTTTTCTTGAGGGACTGGACGTAGCCTTCGGTGGATAGAAGGTAAAGCAGGATAAAATTCTGTGTGTGCATTCTTCTACCCTTCATCTTTACTTTCAAGCAACGCTTATTTCCGCTGCAATCGTTTGTATTTATATTCATCTTGAAAGTAAGAAGGTATCAAGGCGCAAATCGGGTAAACCTTATTAACCCCCCCTCTCAGGTTGCTATCTAGGCTAACAATGGGTTTTCCGCCGACTATAGTATAGGGTATTTCGATGATTTAAGGGTTTTGGGTTAATTTTATTGTTTTTATGAAGACTCTAGGCTTTTAGACTGATTTTAGGGTTTTCGACTTAATATAGGGGTTTCAACCAGCTTTAGGGCTTTCTCATCAAATTTAGACCTTTTGGCCGATTTTCGGGTTTTTCGGCTACCTATAGGATAGGGGTTTGGACGATTTAAGCGCTCTGGGTAATTTTATGGTTTTTCTGTAGACTCTAGGCTTTTAGACTTAATATAGGGTTTTCGGCTTATTATAGGGTTTTAGGCCGGCTTTAGGGCTTTCTGATCAACTTTAGGGTTTTCGGCCAATTTCAGTGGTTTTTCCCATGACTATAGTATAAGGTATTTGGACGGTTTAAGGGCTCTGGGTAAATTTTATGGTTTTTCTGTAGACTCTGGGATTTTAGACTGATTTTCGGGTTTCCGGCATATTATAGGGTTTTAGCCTGGCATTAGGACTTTCTAATCAACTTTAGGGTTTTCGGGCGATTTCAGGTTTTTTCCGCTAACTATAGTATAGGGTATTTGGATGATTTAAGGGCTCTGGGTCAATTTTATGGTTTTCCTGAAGACTCTAGGCTTTTAGGCTGATTTTAGGACTTTCGGTTTATTATAGGGGTTTCAACCGGCTTTAGGGCTTTATGATAAACTATAAGCCTTTTGGCCGATTTTTGGGTTTTTGTTAGATTTCAGGGTTTTTCCGCTACCTATAGGATATTATTTGGACGATTTAAGGGCTCTAGGTCAATTTTATGGTTTTTTTGTAGACTCTATGCTTTTAGGCTGATTTTAGGGTTTTCGGCTTATTATAGGGTTTTAGGCCGGCTTTAGGGCTTTCAGATCAACTTTAGGGTTTTCGGCTAATTTCAGGGTTTTTCCATGGCTATAGTATAAGGTATTTGGACGGTTTTAGGGCTCTGGGTCAATTATATGGTTTTTCTGTAGACTCTGGGCTTTTAGACTGATTTTTGGGTTTTCGACATATTACAGGGTTTTAGCCCGGCTTTAGGGCTTTCTGATCAACTATAGTCCTTTTGGCCGATTTCTGGGTTTTTGTTAGATTTTAGGGTTTTTCCGCAACCTATAGGATAGTGTATTTGGACGATTTAAGGGCTCTAGGTCAATTTTACGGTTTTTCTGTAGACTCCAGGCTTTTAGACATAATATAGGGTTTTTAGCTTATTATAGGTGTTTAGGCCGGCTTTAGGGCTTTCTGATCAACTTTAGGGTTTTCTGCCAATTTTCTTGAAATCGGCCAAAAGACATAAAATTGATCAGAAAACCCTAAAGCCGGCATAAAACCCTATAATAAGCCGAAAACCCGAAAATCAGTTTAAAAGCATTGACCCTAAGCCCTTAAATCGTCAAAATGCCATATACAATAGTCTGCGATAAAACCGTGAAATCGGCCGAAAGTCCTAAAGTTGATGAGAAAGCCCTAAAGCCGACATAAAACCCTGTAATAAGCCGAAAACCCTAAAATCAATCTAAAAGCCTAGAGTCTACATAAAAACCATAAAATTGAGCCAAAGCCCTTAAATCGTCCAAATACCCTACACTATAGACAGCGGAAAAATCCTGAAATCGGCCGAAAACCCTGAAATCAGCCAAAAGCCCTAAAGTTGATCAGAAAAGCATAAAGGCGGCCTAAAACCATATAATAAGCTGAAAACCCTAAATTTAGTCAAAAATCCTAGAATCTAAAGAAAAACCATAATTTGACTCAAAGCCCTTAAATCGTCCCAAATACCCTATACTATAGTGAGCGAAAAAACCCTGAAATCGAGCGAAAACGATGAAATCGGCCAAAAGCCCTAAAGTTGATCAGAAAGCCCTAAAGTCGGCCTAAAACCCTTTAATAAGCTGAAAACCCTAAAACCAGTCTAAAAGCCTAGAGTCTACAACATAAAAACCATAAAATTGACCCAGAGCCCCTTAATCGTCAAAATACCCTATACTGTAGTCAGCGCCAAAACCGTGAAATTGGCCGAAAACCCTGAAATCGGCCAATATCCCTAAACTTGATCAGAAAGCCCTAAATCCGACCTAAAACCCTATAATATGCCGAAAACCCTAAAATCAGTCTAAAAGCCTGGAGTCTATAGAGAAACCATAAAATTTACCCCAAGCCCTTAAATTATCATAATACCATATACTATAGTCTGCGGAGAAACCTTGAGATCGGCCAAAAGCCCTTAAGATGATCACAAAGCCCTAAGTCCGGCCGAAATCCTTATAATATGCCAAAAACCCTAAAATCAGTCTAAAATCTTAGAGTCTACAGAAAAACCATAAAATTGATCTAGAGCCCTTAAATCGTCCAAATCCCCTATACTATAATCAGCGAAAAAACCCTGAAATCGGACAAAAATCACGAAATCGGCCAAAAGCTCTAAAGTTGATTTGAAAGCCCAAAAGCCGGCCTAAAACCATATAATAAGCCGAAAATCCTAAAATCATTCTAAAAGCATAGTGTCTACAGAAAAACCATAAAATTGAATCAGAGGAAAAACCCTATATTATAGTCAGGGGAAAAACCCTGAAATCGGACGAAAACCCTGAAATCGGCCAAAAGCACTAAAGTTGATTAAAAAGCCCTAAAGCAGGCCTAAAACCAAAAAATAAGCCGAAAAACCTAAAATCAGTCTAAAAGCCCAAAGTGTACAGAAAAATCTTAAAATTGACTTAGAGCCCTTAAATAGTCCAAATACCCTATACTATAGTTTGCGGATGAACCCTGAAATCGTCCAAAAACCCTAAAATTAGTCTAAAAGCCTAGTGTCTTCAGAAAAAGCATAAAATTTACCTAGAACCCTTAAATCGTCAAAACACGCTATACTATAGTCAGCGAAAAAACTCTGAAATTGGCCGAAAACTCTGAAATCGGCCAAAATCCCTATCGTTGATCAGAATGCCCTAGAGCCGACCTAAAACCCTACAATAAGCCGAAAATCCCTAAAATCAGTCTAAAATCCTAGAGTCCACAGAAAAACCATAAAATTAACCTAGAGCCCTTAAATCGTCCAAATACCCTATTCTATAGTTAGCGGAAAAACCCGGAACTCAGCCGAAAACCCTGAAATCAGCCTAAAGCCCTAGAGTTGATTAGAAATCCCTGAAGCCGGCCTAAAACCCTATATTAAGCCGAAAACCCTAAAATAAATCTAAAAGCCTAGACTCTACAGCAAAACCATACAATTAACCCAGAGCCCTTAAATCATCCAAATACCCTATTCTATAGTTAGCGGAAAAACAATGAAATCGGCCGTAAACCTTGAAATCGTCCAAAAGCCCTAAAGTTGATCAGAAATCCCTAAAGCTGACCTAAAACCCTATAATAAGCCGAAAACCCTAAAATAAGTCTAAAAGCCTAGAGTCTACAGAAAAACCATAAATTTGACCGAAAGCCCTTAAATCGTCCAAATACTCTATACTATAATCAGCGAAAAACCCCAAAAATCGGTTGAAAACCACGAAATCCGCCAAAAGCCCTAAAGTTGATCAGAAAGCCCTAAAGCCGGTCTAAAACCATATAATAAGCCGAAAACCCTAAAATTAGTCTAAAAAAGCCTAGTGTCTACAGAAAAACCATAAAATTGACCTAGAGCCCTTAAATCGTCCAAATACCCTATACTATAGTTAGTGGAAAAACCCTGAGATCGGCCGAAAGCCCTGAAATCGGCCGAAAACCCTGAAATCGGCAAGAAAAATCTAATTATTGAAGAATTAATTCATGTCTCTTTTGATGAGTCTAACTCCTCCAATGAAGACAAAACTACTTTTCCTGAGTATGATGAGGAAGAAAATATAATCAAGGATGACCATCAAAAGAAAATGGAGAAAGAATCAGAACCGATAGAACAAGTTGAAGATACCACTTATGAGTTGCCAAAAGAATGGAGAACACACAGAGATCATCCCATTGACAACATCATAGGTGACATATCAAAAGGAGTTTCAACAAGACTAAGATTAAATGATTCAGTCTTGAACATGGCTTTTGCTTCACAAACAGAACCTTCTAAGGTCAATGATGCTCTAGAAGATGAGTATGGGACAGTAGCAATGCAAGAAGAATTGAACCAATTTGAAAGAAATCAAGTATGGGAATTGGTTTCGAAGCCCATTGACAAGCATGTCATTGGAACGAAGTGGGTATTCAGAAATAAATTGGATGAAAATGGTATCATTTGCAGAAACAAGGCAAGGCTAGTAGCACAAGGTTATAATCAAGAAGAATGATTAGACTTTGATGAAACCTATGCACCAGTTGCCCGATTGGAAGCCATAAGACATCTATTGGCTTATGCTTGCTCCTTAGACTTCCCATTATATCAAATGGATGTCAAAAGCACTTTCCTGAATGGATATATTCAGGAAGAGGTATATGTGAAGCGACCACCAGGATTTGAAGATCCTAAGCATCCTTCACATGTCTTCAAATTGAAGAAAACCCTTTATGGTCTCAAGCAAGCCCCAAGAGCATGGTATGACGGATTGAGTGCATTCCTTTGTGAAAAAGGATTTCAAAAGGGTAAGGCTGATACAACGCTCTTCATTAAGAAGAACAAAGGTAATACATTATTAGTTCAAATTTATTTAGATGATATTATTTTTGGTTCCACTAACGAATCTCTATGCAATGAGTTCTCTAACATGATGCAAGAAGAATTTGAGATTTCTATGATGGGAAAGTTAAACTTCTTTTTAGGATTGCAAATCAAGCAATCTAAAGATGGAATATTCATAAATCAATCCAAATTCTGCAAAGAGATTTTAAAGAAAGATGATTTGGATGATTGCAAAGCCATAGCTACACCTATGGGGTCAAATACATATCTAGATCAAGATGAGTCCGGGATTCTAGTGGACATTACCAAATACAGAGATATGATCAGATCTCTTCTTTATTTAACAACAAGTAGACCTGATATTATGTTCAGTGTATGTCTATGTGCTAGATATCAAGCATCTCCTAGGGAATTTCATTTGAGTTATGTGAAAAGGATTTTCAAATATTTAAGAGGAACTTCAAGTGTTGGTTTGTGGTATCCCAAAGGGAGTGTTTGTGATTTAATTGGATATTCTGATTCAGATTTTGCTGGTTGCAAATTTGAGAGAAAAAGTACAAGTGGTACTTGTCTCTTACTGGGAAATGCACTTGTTTCTTGATCATGTAAGAAACAAGCATGTGTTGCTCTAAGTACTGCAGAAGCAGAATATATTGCTGCAGGAAGTTGTTGTGCACAAACGTTATGGCTCAAACAACAACTCAAAGATTATGGCTTAGAGATGAGCTGCATCCCTATCAAATGTGATAATACAAGTGCCATCAATCTTACCAAAAATCCCATCATGCATTCTAGAACTAAGCATATTGACATAAGACATCATTTTCTTCGAGATCATGTCATGGGAAAGGATATAGTAATTTCATTTGTAGATACTCATAATCTATTAGCTGACATATTTACTATGCCTCTTCCCAAAGATTCATTCTTTAAAATTAGAAGAGAATTAGGCATATTAGATGAACCTGATATATGATTATGTGTCTTACATGTTTGATTCTTTGTTATAAGTTTCTATATGTGATTCTCTATTTCCGTAATCGATTACACCTATCTAGTAATCGATTACATAGGAAAATATAGTCCAGATCTTAAACAAAGTTTTCAAGTAATCGATTACACATAACCTGTAATCGATTAACATAAGTGTTCTGGTCCTCGTGCTTTTCCAGAAAAATCTGGTAATCGATTACCATAATAAGTAATCGATTATCCATTCGAACAAAGTAGTTCTACTCTTACCTTAACCGTTTGTAATCGATTACCAAACTTACAGTAATCGATTACACATTCGAAACAACCATATATTCGAACTAAAATTCCTTTCCCTCCTATTCTTTTTGAATTTCAAATCCTCAAAAATTGTCAAGTAATCGATTACACAACCTCTGTAATCAATTACATACCCGATTTATATAAACAAATCATTTCATTTACATCAGAATCCTCTTACAGATACAAGTTCCTATCATCCTCAACCTCTTAGACTACAATATCTCGAACTTTATATAAAAATCCTGAACTTTCAATCTTGTACACGTTTCCTCCCGAAATCAAACATGTCGTCCAAGGTCTTTCTCATCTAGGTTTATTTCATAACTTTGGTATTGACACACATGCATGGATGCTCCACGATAGTGGCCATGACACTCGCATGATGGATTCCATAGACTATGAAGATTCCTCTGCTGATCATTAAACTAATTTTTAGGACTTTTACTCCTATGACATTTTCTTCATTCTGGTCTGTAATATCTCTTATTTGTGTTTTTGTTTGAACTTCTCCTAACTATGCTATATATATATATATATATATATATATATATATATATATATATATATATATATATATAAGGTGTGATGTTTGCCTTTTCTTATTTTTGATGAAGTCAAAAGGGGGAGAAAGGTCTTGTGCTTGTAAAGATCATTTACAGGGAATGCTGATAGCGAAATCGCAAGTGTACGAATGACTATCGCATAGTAAAAAAGATCGAACCCAACAGATAGGTGTTCTTATTAATATAATATTTAGTACTTGCGTAGAAAAATTAAAGATGAATATATGTTGTTGGTTTTAGATCTAGCAAGAACAATAGCATAAAATAAAGAAGAGATAAATATGATGAGAATTAAGTTCTTGGGTTGGTTTACATAGAATATAACATATGCTAGCAAGTTCCTACTTAATTTCTGAATTTCAAATCCAAGTTCATGATGCTATAGCCTATTATATCTACAAGTTAATCTCTTACACATTGTAGAACTTTCTTTTTAATTACTAAACCCAATTTCTTGCAATTTAGTTAACTAAAGAAGAAGATGAAGATGAAGTTCAGGCCAACATAAAGCTACGTCTATCCTAATCTCTTAGCGATATATACTTATAGCCTTTTTTAATTCCTATTTCCCTTACTACATACCAATTCTCATTCGTATAAGCAATAAGAAAGAACACTTGTGATCATCAAGATAAAATTAAGAACAAGGAATTAAAACAAGAACTGGAAATATTATTCAAAAAGGTAGAAACAATACTAAAACATAAATTATAAACTACTACAACCCAAGAAACTTAAAGAAGAAGTTAGCCAAGCATGGCTAAATGATTCATTGAATTACCCTGGATAGGAGCACAAGTTTGGCTTCCCACAATTCCTAGGAACAATGATCTTAAGGAGGAAAGAAGAATACTTTTTGTATTCTGAAATGGTGTGCTTTACAAGTGAAGAAAAGGCCCCTATTTATAGTAAAAATTCACCCTCCAGCGCTTGAGCGCTGGCATTCCCAACGCTTATGCGTTGGGATGCATTAAAATTCCACTTTTTGTCCGAGGCCCAGCGCTTGAGCGCTGACCTTCCAATGCTGGAGCGCTGGGTGAGAATCTGACTCATCTCCTAGTCAGAGTCCCAACGCTGGAGCGTTTGGTCGCTGCTGCTTCATCTTCAAGCTTTCCTTCCCTTCATGGTAGTGGGTTTTGAATGCCTTCAAAGGCCACTACTCAGCCCTTAATCAATTCTGAAACTTATCATCCACTACACTCAATTCTTCAAGCTTATTTTCCATGTGCTAATTTGAAAAGAGTTGCTTCATATTCTTCTTTTTCTCTTTTAGCCCTCTCTTTACTAGAACTTCAACTCTGGCCCTTTAATTCTTTCAATCTTCACTTTTAAACCTCCACTGTTGAACTTTCACATTTTGGTCCCTGATTTCCTGAAACTTTACAAATTGGTCCCTGGACAAAAAATGATAACTATACTAGCTTTTCCTAAAAATATAAAATAACTATAAAAATTCCTAAAAATATAAAATAAAGTTAGAAAAACAAATAAAATCTAATCTACATGCAAAATGCAAAATAAATATAAAATATACATAAAAATAATAAAAATCCTATATGTGACTCAAAAATAATAAAATAAAAAGACTAAAAACAACCTAAAAACATCATATAATATCCACTCATCAAATGCTAGAAGTGGAACAAAAAGGGGGAGTTGCATCAGACAGGGGGAGTTGTGACATAAAAACCAATGATGATCTTCAAAGACTAAAGCATGTGTTTGCCATCATCAAAAAAGGGGAATTGTGAAGAAGGTTTTGCTCCTGACCCTTGCTGAGGTTTTGATGACGACAAACTCGTGAACAAAAAGTAGAAAAGAAGACTTAGAAGTAAAGCATGTGTATGCCATCATCAAAAAGGGGGAGATTGTGAAGAAGGTCTTGCTCCTGACCCTGGCTGTGCTTTTGATGACGACAAACTCGTGAACAAAAAAAAGAAAAGAAGACTTAGAAGAACCAGTGCAACATGTCTCAAGCAAACTCAAGGGTTCAAGTTTAACTAAGTCTTACATAATTAGGTAAGTTATGCTTCCAAGGTCTCTTTTAATATGAAGGCTCTAAGACAATTAAAAGTATTTGAGTTTAACCTTTTCATAAGTTAAAAGTGGTAGAAAAACTCAAGTGAATCTTAAAGTTTCATTTTCTGGAAAATGGACTTGAGTGTAATCGATTACACCTCTAAGGTAATCGATTACAAAAAGGCAAGTAATCGATTACAGCTTACTTGTAATCGATTACATGTTTGAATTTCAAATTCAAACAGCAACGATCACTTAGTGTAATCGATTACCTAAGTGTTGCAATCGATTACATGATCGACTAGTTGAATTATTTCATGAACCATTGTGTCTCAAATCATTTGGGAAGGGTTGTGTTGGTTCATGCATGATCCCTTATGCCTATAAATAGTCCATTTGAGTCCAGAAATGAAACACATATGATATAGGCCAAAAACACACTTGAACTACTCTTTCATATCAAATTGAACCTTTGTTCTTAAACTTTCAAGAGCCTATATTCTGAGTTCATTATTCCTCATTGTGAAAGAACACACATGCTGTTCAAATATTGAAGAACTCATAATTAAAAAAGCCTTCATATGCTTATGAGCCTAAAAGCAAATTCCTATGATCAATCCATTCTTGTATTAAAGGATTGATTCAGCCGGTTAGAAATTCTTCTTCATCTTCATTTTGGTTGAGTGAAAGATTCACCGTAGGGTTCGGTGAAGGTTGGTTGTCTAAAAGTGGTTTGTTTTCAGGGTCTGAAAGTGGTTTGCTTTCAGGGTTGTTGATAGAAATTCTTAAGGTACATGGTGTAAGCACTTGTAAGAAGTTTTTATCAATAGTGGAAAAATCCTCAAGGGGTTTCTTTAGGGACTGGACGTAGCCTTCGGTGGATAGAAGGTGAACCAGGATAAATTTCGTGTGTGATTTTTCCTATCCTTCATCTCTTACTTTCAAGCAACCCTTATTTCTGCTGCAATCACAATTGTCGTTTTGTGAACACCATTATCTTGAAAGTAATAATTTTGTTAAGGCGAAAATTTTGCAAACCTGATTCACGCCCCCGCCTCTCAGGTTGCAATCTATACTCACACCCTATACTATAGTCAATTGAAAAACCCTGAAATCGGCCGAAACCCCTGAAATCGACCCAAATCCCTAAAGTTGATCAGAAAGCCCTATAGCTGGCATAAAACCCTATAATCAGCCGAAAACCCTAAAATCAGTCAAAAAGCCTAGAGTCTACAGAAAAACCATAAAATAGACCCGGAGCCCTTAAATCGTCCAAATACCCTATATTATAGTTAGTTGAAAACCTTGAAGTCAGTGGAAAACCCCGAAATTGTCCAAAAGCCCTAAACTTGATCAGAACTCCCTAAAGCCGGCCTAAAACCCTATAATAAGCCGAAAACACTAGAATCAATCTAAAAGCCTAGAGTCTACAGCGAAAACCATAAAATTGACCTAGAGCCCTTATATAGTCTAAATACCCTACACTACAGACATCAGAAAAAACCTTGAAATCGGCCGACAACCCATAAATTGGGCAAAAGCCCTAGAGATGATCAGAAAGCCCTAAAGCCGTCCTTAAACCATATAATAAGCCGAAAACCCTAAAACCAGTCTAAAAGCATAGAGTCTACAGAAAAACCGTAAAATTGACCAAAAGCCCATAAATCGTCCAAATACCCTATACTATAGTCACGTGAAAAACCCAGAAATCGGTAGAACACCCTAAAATCGGCCAAAAGCCCTAAAGTAGATCAGAAAGCCCGAAAGGCAGCAAAAAATCCTATAATAAGCCGAAAACCCTAAAATCACTCTAAAAGCCTAGAGTCTACAAAAAATCCATAAAATTGACCCGGAGCCCTTAAATCGTCCAAATACCCTATACTATAATCACTTGAAAAATCATGAAATCGGCCGAAACCCCTGAAATCGGCCCAAATCCCTAAAGTTGATCAGAAAGCCCTATAGCTGGAATAAAACCCTATAATAAGCCGAAGACCTTAAAATTAGTCTAAGAGCCTAGTGTCAACAGAAAGCCCTAAAGCCGGCCAAATACCCTATACTATAGTCAGCGGGAAAACCTCGAAATCAGCCGAAAACCCTGAAACCAGCCAAAGCCCTAAAGTTGATCAGAATGCCCTAAAGCCGGCCTTAAACCCTATAATAAGCCGAAAACCCTAAAATCAGTCATTAAGCCTAGAATCTACATAAAAACTATCAAACTGACCTAGAGCCCTTTAATCATCCAAATACCCTATACTATATAGTCAGCGGAAAAACCCAAAAATCGGTCGAAATCCCTGAAATTGGCCAAAAGCCTTAAAGTTGACCAGAAAGCCCTAAAGCCGGCCTAAAACTCTATAATAAGCTGAAAACCCTAAAATCTGACTAAAACCCTAGAGTCTTAAGAAAAACCATAAAATTGACCCGAAGCCCTTAAATCGTTCAAATACCTTATACAATAATCAGCGGAAAAACCCTGAAATCGGCTGAAAACCCTTAAATCTGCCAAAAGCCCTAAAGTTGATCAGAAAGCCCTAAAGTTGATCAGAAAGCCCTAAAGCCGGCCAAAAACACTAGAATAAGCCGAAAACCCTAAAATAATTCTAAAACCCTTGAGTCTACAAAAAAACTATAAAACTGACCTATAGCCCTTAAATCCTGCATATACCCTATATTATAGTCATCGGAAAACCCAGAAATCGGCCGAAAACCATGAAATCGGCCAAAAGCCATGAAGTTGATCAGAAGGCCCTTAAGCCGGCCAAAAACGCTATAATAAGCCGAAAACCCGAAAATAAGTCTAAAAGCCTATAGTCTTAAAAAAAACCATAAAACTGACCCAGAGTCGTTAAATCGATGATATACCTTATACTATAGTCAGGGAAAAACCCAGAAATCGGCCAAAAGCGCCAATTTCACCAGAAAGCTCTAAACCCGGCCTAAAACCCAATTACAAGGTGAAAACCCTCAAATCAGTCTAAAACCCTAGAGTCTACAGAAAAAACCATAAAATTGACCCAGAGCCCTTAAATCGTCCAAATACCCTATATTATAGTTAGTTGAAAGACCCTGAAATTGGCCGTAAACCCTGAAAACGGCAAAAAGCCCTAAAGTAGATCAGAAAGCCCTATAGCCGGCCTAAAACCCTATAATAAGTTGAAAACTCTAAAATCTGTCCAAAAGCCTAGAGTCTACAGAAAAACCATAAAATTGACCCAGAGCCCTTAAATCGTCTAAATACCCTATACTATAGTCAGCGGATAAACCCTGAAATCGGCCAAAATCCCAACAGTTGATCAGAAAACACATAGGCAAGTAATCGATTACTCATTGCTTGTAATCGATTACATGTTTGAATTTGAAATTCAAACTGAAACGGCTATTAGTGTAATCGATTACACTAAGTGATGTAATCGATTACCAGAACGAAAAGTTACATCTTTTCATGAACCATTGTGTCCCAAACCTTTTGGAAAGGGTTGTGATGGTTCAAGGACGTTTCCCTTGCCTATATAAAGTCCATTTGAGTCCAGAACACAACAACACATGAGAATACAACATTAGGCCAAAGCTTTGTCAAAATTAGTTCATCTTTTAGAACTTAAACCTTAAAGAGCCTAAATTTTGAGTTCATGATCTTCATATTTATAAGAACACTTTAGTTGTTCATATGTTGAAGAACTCAGAATTATATTATGCTTAAAAGCCTTAAAGCATAAATTCTCATGATCAATCCATTTGTATGTTAAAGGTTTGATACAGCCAATTATAAAACTCTTCTTCGTCTCTTTCTGTAAGATTGAGTTTTCACCGTGGTATTTGGTGAAGGGTTGTTGTCACTGAAAGTGGTATACTTTCAGGGTGTTGATTGAAAGTGGTTTAGCCTTCAAGGTTTGAGGGTGGTTTGCCTTCAGGAACTGAAAGTGGTTTGCTTTCACAGGATATTGGTAGAAATTCTTGGGGTCCTTGGGTTAGGAACTTGTAAGAGATTTTTATCAATAGTGGAAAAATCCTCAAGGGGTTTTCTTGAGGGACTGGACGTAGCCTTCGGTGGATAGAAGGTGAACCAAGATAAAACTCTGTGTGTGAATTCTTCTATCCTTCATCTTTACTTTCAAGCAACATTTAATTCCGCTGCAATCACAACAATCGTTTCGTGATCATCATTATCTTGAAAGTCACATTTTCAATAAGGCGAAAATCGGGGCAACTCTGATTCACCTCCCCTCTCAGGTTGCTATCTGCACAAACAATTGGTATCAGAGCGGAAGTTTAGGTAAGTTATTCCTAAGATCCGGGAAAAGTTGGCATCCTCTTCCAATCATGGAACCAGTGAAGGACACAACATAAACAGGCCACCATTCTTCAATGGAGAACACTATGACTTATGGAAGATCAAGATGAAAATATTCATAAAGTCATTAGATGCAGGAATTTGGAAAGCCATTGAAGAAGGTCCCTTTGTGCCTGTAGCAGAAGTAGAAGGAACTTCACAAATAAAACCAGAAAATACTTGGAGTGAAGAAGAAAAGAAGAAGGTTCAATATGATCTCAAAGGAATGAACATTCTTACATCTGCCCTTGGCATGGATGAATTTTTCAGAGTATCAACATGCACTACATCGAAAGAAATATGGGATACGTTGATGGTGACTCATGAAGGGACAGATGAAGTCAAGAGATCAAAGATCAATACTCTATCTCAGGAATATGAAATGTTCAGAATGCTTCCAGGAGAAAAGGTATTAGATATGCAAAAACGATTCACTCATTTAATTAATCATTTGATTGCTCTTGGTAGACAATTTTCAAATAGTGACTTGAACATGAAAGTTCTAAGATCACTTACAAGAGTATGGCAACCAAAAGTAACAGCCATCTCAGAGAAGAAGAGTTTATCGAAAATGACTCTTGCAACTCTTTTTGGAAAACTCCGAGAACACGAGTTAGAATTGAATCGTTTGGAAGAGAATGAACAACATGAGAAGAAGTATCGATCCATTTCCCTAAAGGCAAAAGAAAGCATCAAAGAAGATTATGATGCAGATTCTGAAGAAGAAGACAATGGGAATGTGAATCTTCTAGTAAAGAATTTTGGAAAGTTTCTTAAGAGAAAAGGTGTGAAATTCGACAACAACAAATCTTTCCAAAGGAACAATGAGTCTTCTTCCTCTCAAAAGATCACATGCTTCAAATGTGGCAAGCCTGGACACTTCAAGTCAGAATGTCCAAATCTTCAAAAGAAGAAACATGTTCTAAGAGAAAATTTCGAATAGAAGGATCAACCCACACGAAGAGCATATTTGGCTTGGGATGATAATGAAGTAAGTTCATCATCAGACTCTGATAAAGAAGAAGCACAAGTTGCTTTGATGGCCTCACATGATTCAGATGTTGAAGATTCCCAGGTTAGTGACAAATTTATGTCTTTTCATGATTTAAAGTTTACCATGGAAAATATGGTTAAATTATGTCAAGAATTTACTAAGGTTAGTACTAGGCAAAATGATTTTATTTCATCCTTAGAAAGTAAGTGTAGAACTTTACAAGAAGAACTAGACATAGTAAAATTTAAGTTAGATATTACTCATAAATGCACTAAGTGTAGTTCTTTAGAAGAAAAGATAGATAACCTTCAACAAAGAGTCCATAACTTCAATAAGGGAAAACAGAAGTTACACGATATTCTAATTGTACAAAGACATTCAAACATTAAGTTAGGTCTAGGATATACTTCTCACCCAAAGTCTAAGGAAGTCAAGAAAATTGTGTTTGTAAAACCAAACATGGTGGAAGGATCTTCTAAAGGCATTATTATCAATTCTTTTAGGAGTATGAACAATAGGAAGAACAATCATAACAGACCTCCTAAGAAGATTCATCCCACTCCTAGGCAAACAACTAGTTACAATCATTATTCTTGCACTTATTGAACAAAATAGGACATACTCCTAGTAGATGTTACTACAAACATGTTGGAGTACCAAATAGGGAGTACATATGGGTTAGAAAGGATGTTAACTTAGAAGGACCCAAAACTTGTTGGGTTCCTAATACCCATGTCTGAACTTTGTCATGTAGGTGTTTATGAAAGCAGCAAAGGATTTATGGTATCTTGATAGTGGCTGCTCATCACACATGACAGGAGACAAAACTAAGTTTTCTTTTCTTATACCTAGAGAAAAAGGTTTTGTCACATATGGTAACAATCAAAAGGGAAAGATACTCGGTATTGGAAGAATAGACACACTCCCTCAAACAGTCATCGATGAAGTTCTTTACGTTGATGGTTTGATGCATACATCGATAAACTATGTGACAAAGGTTTGAAAGTTGGTTTCATTAATGATATATGTGTGGTAAAAGATGTGAAAACTAAAGAAATTAAGTTTTCTTGATATAAAGTCAATAAAGTCTTCATGATCTTCTTGGAAGAAATTCCACAAAACGTAAGATGTCTTTTGGTCAAGAAAAATAGTGATTCATGGCTATGGCATAGAAGACTTGCTCATATACACATAGATCATTTAAACAAACTAGTCAAGCATGATCTAGTTTTTGGGCTTCCAAAGATAAGATTCAAAAAAGACAAGCTTTGTGATGCATGTCAAAAAGGGAAGCAAACCAGAACGTCCTTCAAACCAAAGAACATAGTTTCGACTTCAAGGCTCCTTCAATTGCTACATATGGATTTGTTCGGACCTTCAAGAACAAAAAGCCTCGGAGGTAATTTCTATGCACTTGTTATTGTTGATGATTTCTCTATATTTACATGGACGTTATTCTTGCCTCATAAGAATGAAGCCTTCAATGCATTCAAGAGATATGCAAGTCTAGTTCAAAATGAGAAGTCTTTAAAGATCTCTTCTATTAGAAGTGATCATGGTGGTGAATTTCAAAATCAACAATTTCAAGAACTATGTGATGAAAATGGAATATCACATAATTTCTCTACTCCGAGAACACCACAACAAAATGGTGTTGTAGAAAGGAAGAACAGATTACTTGAAGAATTAGCAAGAACCATGCTAAGTGAATCAAGCCTTCCTAAATATTTCTGGGCTGATGCTGTAAGTACTGCTTGCTATGTTTCCAATAGAGTTCTTATTAGACCTATTCTGAAGAAAACCCCCTATAAACTCTATAAGGGAAGGAAACCAAATATCTCTCATCTACATGCATTTGGATCAAAATGCTTTGTCTTGAATAATGGAAAGGAAAACCTTGGTAAGTTTGATGAAAAATCTGATGAAGGTATATTCCTTGGTTATTCTCTAACAAGCAAAGCATATAGAGTCTTTAAAAAGAAAACTCTATCTGTGGAAGAATCCACACATGTCTCTTTTGATGAATCTAAATCTTCAATAGAAGATAAAGTCAATCTTCCAGATAATGAAGAAGAAGATATCATTGTCAATGAAGATTCTCAAAATCCAATACAAGAAGAGCACATTGAAGATAATACTTATCAACTTCCAAAGGAATGGAGAACCCATAGGGATCATCCAGTTGATAATATTATTGGTGATATTTCGAGAGGCGTCTCTACAAGGCTACGCTTAAATGATTCAGTTTTGAATATGGCCTTCGTCTCTCAAATAGAACCATCAAAAGTAAATGATGCTCTAGAGGATGAGTATTGGATTGTAGCAATGCTGGAAGAACTAAACCAATTTGAAAGGAATCAAGTTTGGGAACTTGTTCCAAAGCCTAGTGATAAGCATGTTATTGGAACAAAGTGGGTATTTAGAAATAAGTTAGATGAAAATGGTATCATAGTTAGGAACAAAGCAAGATTAGTTGCTCAAGGTTATAATCAAGAAGAAGGTATAGATTTTGATGAAACCTATGCACCAGTAGCAAGGTTGGAAGCCATAAGACTTTTATTGGCGTATGCTTGCTCTCTAAATTTCCCATTATATCAAATGGACGCCAAAAGTTCTTTCCTGAACGGATACATTCAAGAAGAAGTCTATGTGAAGCAGCCTCCAGGATTTGAAGATCCAAAGTTCCCTTCACATGTCTTCAGATTAAAGAAGGCATTATATGGTCGTAAGCAAGCGCCTCGTGCATGGTATGATAGATTAAGCACATTCCTTTGTGATAAAGGATTCCAAAAGGGTAAGGCTGACACAACCTTGTTCATCAAAAGAACCAAAGGTAATACTTTATTAGTTCAAATTTATGTTGATGATATTATCTTTGGTGCAACTAATGAATCATTTTGTAAGGATTTCTCTAACATGATGCAAGAAGAATTTGAGATGTCCATGATGGGACAATTAAAATTCTTTCTTGGATTGCAAATTAAGCAATCACATGATGGAATATTCATCAATCAATCAAAGTTTTTCAAGGAATTATTAAAGAAATATGACTTGGACGATTGCAAAGCCATAGCCACACCAATGGGGTCTAACACATATCTAGATCAAGATGAATCCGGTGTTCAAGTAGACATTACCAAATATAGAGGTATGATCGGATCTCTTCTATACTTAACTGCAAGTAGACCTGATATTATGTTTAGTGTGTGTCTATGTGCTAGATATCAAGCATCTCCTAGGGAATCACATTTGAGTTCCGTTAAACGGATTTTCAAATACTTGAGAGGAACTACAAATGTTGGTTTGTGGTATCCCAAAGGGAGTGTTTGTGATTTGATTGGATATTCTGATTCTGATTATGCTGGTTGTAAAACTGAAAGAAAGAGTACAAGTGGTACTTGTCACATGTTAGGAAATGCTCTTGTATCTTGGTCTTGCAAGAAACAAGCATGTGTTGCTCTAAGCACTGCTGAAGCAGAATACATTGCTGCAGGAAGTTGTTGTGCACAAACTCTATGGCTCAAACAACAACTCAAAGATTATGGCTTAGAGCTGGGCTGCATTTCAATTAAATTTGACAACACAAGTGCCATTAATCTCACTAAAAATCCTATCATGCATTCTCGAACTAAGCATATTGATATAAGACATCATTTCCTTCGAGATCATGTTATGAGGAAAGACATTGAGATTTCATTTGTGGATACTCATAATCAATTAGCAGATATCTTTACTAAGCCTCTTCCTAAAGATTCATTCTTTAAAATTAGAAGAGAATTAGGCATATTAGATGAGCATGACATTTAAAGTAACATGATATTTGCATAATATTTGTGATATTATATGTTTATATGCATTGATTATGTGCTTAAATATGTATCTAAGAATGTTACATAGGATTCTTTAGTTTAGAACCTTAGAAATGTTCTTGTAATCGATTACCATAGGCCCTGTAATCGATTATCTTTGCTCTTAGTCCTCGTGCCTGTTCAAATCTTCACAGTAATCGATTACCATAACTGCTGTAATCGATTACCTGCTCGAAAAACTGCCGGAATTTCAAAATTCCCTCCTTCATTTGAAATTCAAATTCAGGACAACTGCTCTGTAATCGATTACCCAACTGCCGTAATTGATTACATGCTCCAGCTATTTAAATAAAACATTAGATGATGATTCCAGTTGCCTTCCAATTCCTTTTCTATCACTCTAAACTCTGTTTTCAAGTCTTTTCTAAAGACCTGCTGAACCTTCTCAACCATATCTTCCTAAAACGTATCATGGATCCCTATCATTTTCGATCTACTCGTCCAATGAACCTCACACGACTTCTTACATCCACAAACCAAGGAACTCGGTTTGTCTCACGGTTCATCAATCAACTTATCCGTAAGCCTATGTATGGTGATCTGGACTCATTTGTTGAAGATGGTCACAACTTTCCAGCATATCTCAGATATCAAGACCTTGAGGAATTTATCTCCATAAGTAATCCTTTCTACCCTGAACTAGTTAAAGTCTTCTATTGCAATCTAGAGACTTTGCGAGATGGATTTCAAAGCTCTGTTAAGGGAATCCTTATTCGTCATTCCCTTTCCACCTTTGGTCGTTGTCTTGGACTCCCCTCAACTGGTGCCTTCTTAGGTCCCAACCTCCCTTGCCCCTGGTCTGACTACAACCATGACTCTTTTTATCAATCACTTTGTAGATTTGAGTCCGTCGACCTTCAAAGGATCCATCCGCCTCATACGACTTCTTGCCCTTACAATACTGACTTCCTTACAACAAATAATCATCTGCTCCACTACTTCATCAATCAAGTGATTCTGCCTGAAGAAACTCTTCTCGCTCACATCAGCGAATTAGAGTTACAAATTTTGTATGGCATTCTTCATTGCCATAAAATTAATTGGGCGTTCTTGGTCATGAATCACATTCTGCGACGTCGTGAAAATTCTGAGTCCTTCCCCTATGCTTCGGTCATCTCCCGCATCCTTATCTACTCCGGCGTTCCCATCGCTAAGCTTTACGATGAGCGGTCCTCTAATCTTAAGCGTGTGGATACCTCCATTCTTCCCTCTCTCTAGATCACTAATGACTTTGGCATATTTCTTCTTCCTCGCCATATCCATGATGCCGGTCGCGATCGTCTACTTCCGAAGACCACCGCTGATGATGACTCCTCTATTGATACTTAGCTTGCTAGGAGTCTTTCATGATTTCTCTTGTCATTTTCTTGTATTTAAGATTGTTCTCTATGTCATCTTGTTTGCTTTCTGTATTTGTAATTTCTTTGTTTCTCCTATATATAAGCTGTTTGGTTGTTTGTTATTTATTCATGTTTTTCCATCTTCACCCCCATACCCCTATGCTTTATTTCGAATTTTATACTTGTATGGTTGTATGCCTATATTTTTGGCCTTTACTTCTTTTTGATGAAGTCAAAAGGGGGAGAAAGGTTCTGTGCTCTTAAAGATCATATGCAGGATTTCAACAAGTCCATTAGAAAGGGGGAGAAATACTAGATTACATCAAACAGGGGGAGTTCTTCAACAGAATTGCAAATATGATCTTCAAGTATCAAGAATGTGTTTGCCATCATCAAAAAGGGGGAGATTGTGAAGAAGGTCTTGCTCCTGACCCTGGCTGTGGTTTTGATGACGACAAACTCATCGACAAAAAGAAGAAAAGAAAACTTCGAAGAAACAGCGCTATAAAGTTCATCAATAGTCTAGAAGTCTTAGTTTAGGTGAGTTATGCTTCTAAAGGTCTATTAAAGAATAAAGGCTCTTAAAACACCTAAACTAGTCAAGCTAAGTGTTTTCATAACTTAAAAGAAGTAGAAAAACTTAAGCCGATCTCAAAGGATCAAGTTTCTGGAAGTTGGGCTTCAGTGTAATCGATTGCAGCTTTCTAGTAATCGATTACACATAGGCAAGTAATCGATTACTCATTGCTTGTAATCGATTACATGTTAGAATTTGAAATTCAAACTGAAACGGCTATTAGTGTAATCGATTACACTAAGTGATGTAATCGATTACCAGAACAAAAAGTTACATCTTTTCATGAACCATTGTGTCCTAAACCTTTTGGAAAGGGTTGTGATGGTTCAAGGACGTTTCCCTTGCCTATATAAAGTCCATTTGAGTCCAGAACACAAAAACACATGAGAATACAACATTAGGCCAAAGCTTTGTCAAAATTAGTTCATCTTTTAGTACTTAAACCTTAGAGAGCCTAAATTCTGAGTTCATGATCTTCATGTTTATAAGAACACTTTAGTTGTTCATATATTGAGGAACTCAGAATTATATTATTCTTAAAAGCATTAAAGCATAAATTCTCATGATCAATCCATTTGTATGATAAAGGATTAATACAGCCAATTGTAAAACTCTTCTTCATCTCTTTCTGTAAGATTGAGTTTTCACCGTGGTATTCGGTGAAGGGTTGTTGTCACTGAAAGTGGTATACTTTCAGGGTGTTGATTGAAGGTGGTTTAGCCTTCAAGGTCTGAGGGTGGTTTGCCTTCAGGAACTGAAAGTGGTTTGCTTTCAGGGGCTGTTGAAAGTGGTTTGCTTTCACAAGATATTGGTAGAAATTCTTGGGGTCCTTGGGTTAGGAACTTGTAACAGATTTTTATCAAAAGTGGAAAAATCCTCAAGGGGTTTTCTTGAGGGACTGGACGTAGCCTTCGGTGGATAGAAGGTGAACCAGGATAAAACTCTGTGTGTGAATTCTTCTGTACTTCATCTTTACTTTGAAGCAATGTTTAATTCCGCTGCAATCACAACAATCGTTTCGTGATCATCATTATCTTGAAAGTAACATTTTCAATAAGGCGAAAATCGGGGCAACTCTGATTTACCCCCCCCCCCCTCTCAGGTTGCTATCTGCACTAACATAAAAGAGTCATCGAATTACCCTGGATAGGAGCTCAAGTATGGCTTCCCACAATTCATAGGATCAATGATCTTTAAGGAGGAAAGAAGAACACTTGTTGTATTCTAAGAGGTGTCCTAGAAGTGAAGAAAAGCTCCCTATTTATAGTGAAAATCTGCCTTCCAGCGCTTGAGCACTGGCATTCCCAACGCTTGGGCGTTGGGATGCATTAAACTCCAACGTGCAGAAATAGGCCCAGTGCTTGAGCGCTGGCTTCCAACGCTTGAGCGCTGGGTGCAACCTCTGACTCACATCCTAGTCAGAGGTCCAGCGCTTGAGCGTTGGGACTTCAAACGCTTGAGCGCTGGCACGAACACTGGCAGCTTCTTCTTGGATTCCTTTCTTCTTCAATGGTGGAATTGATTGGCTTAATTAGGCTCATTCAGCCCCTTATAAGTTCTGAAACTCCTTCCTTCCACCATTAATCCTTCAAACCTTATTTTACATGTGCTCAAATCAAATAGAGTTGCTTCACATTCTTCAATTTCACTTTAAGTCCTCTCTTTGTTAGAACTTCAATTCTGCCCCTTTGACTCCTTCAAACTTCACTTTTCATCCTCCGCTCTTGAACCTTTACACTTTGATCCTTGATTTCCTGAAACTTTACAAATCGGTCCTTGGACAAAAATGATAACTATACCAGCTTTCCTAAAAAATATAAAATAACTATAAAAATTCCTAAAAATATAAAATAAAGTTAGAAAAACAAATAAAATCTAATCTATATGCAAAATGCAAAATAAATATAAAATCTACATAAAAATAATAAAAATCCTATATGTGACTCAAAAATAATAAAATAAAAAGACTAAAAACACCCTAAAAACATCATATAATATCCACTCATCACACCACTATACCCAACGACAGCTCGTCCTCAAGCGACAAAACTTAAAGAGAAACTCGTCCCTGAGTTTATAGAAAGTTTATCTGATTAAAACTTGAAGCACAAAAACCTTTCCAAGAAAGCATAGCGGATTTGGAAGACCTGCATGTTTAAAGATATATAATCAAGAAAGTTAGGCTTGGCTTTTCAACATGTTTGAGTTCATCAAATAAGCTCACAAAATAATATTCTCCATGAAAAACAAGAAAGCTCAATAATCCTGCCTATCATTCAAATCAAAACTGAAACAGTGCAACTAAGTAACTTTGAAGAGATTTGTTTGAAGGTTGTAACTTGGCCAAAGGGTTGAACAATTCAAGGTATGGATTTCAAGAACTTGGCAGCTCTATTGGCTTGACTCAGAATCTGTTGTTAAGTGATATTTTGACTAAGAGCTTTAACAATTCAACACAAGGGTCCTCTCAATTTTTCTCTTCTTTTTTTTCTTTTTTTTCTTTTTTTCTTTTTGAACAAACTAGTGGAATGTATGGGATGAATGACTTGAATTTTACTCCCCTCATACTCTTTCTCACCCCACCACTTCATTATTTTTTCCTAAGGCACATACCTTATTTTTCCAACTTTTTCCTTCTTTTTCTAGAGAGAAACCCAACAAACATAACTCTAGCAATTTCAGCACATGAACCACAATAAAAACTTTGAAATATCACACAAAGTAGGCTCCAAAGGATGACTCTCTTAAGGCTCAAAAAGGGGCTACTAGTGGATTTTTGCTTTTCAAACCAAAACTCTGAGTTTTCAAAAATGCATATAATCTCTTCTCAACTCACAAGGTATACAAAATCCCAATCAACATGCAACACAAGGCAGAAAATTTTTACAATCAAGAATTCAGAGTCCTCAGCTCTCAGAAAAACATAGGGTAAGTGGTACCCTTTTAAGAACTCACAAAAACTTTGCCAACAACCAAAACAATCAAGATGTCCAAAATCAATTCTAACAGCATGCAATCCTAATCGCTTCAAAACATAGAACCTTTTCAAAAGCAGTTCAATTAGATAAAGCATTCACAGCAATAGCAACATTCAGACTGGATAAAATACTCAAGACCCATGCAAAAATAAAACAGAAAAACTAAACTAAAAATAAAGCTAAAGACTATAAAAAGAAAAACTAAAAAGCTGGCACAATATACAATTTTTCCACAAAAGTCCAAGGAAACCTCAATGCAAAAATCAATTTTGAACACTTAAGTTCAAGAGGGATCTTTCTCCTTCTGGTGCCTATCCTGCAAAATTGAACAAACAAAAAGTCTCACAAGCAGAAGCTTGCTTGACTTGTTAGTTCCCAAAACAACACATAAGAATATGGGTTGAAAAATTGTGTCCAAGAATTCTTGAGTTCCCAAAAATCAAAAACCATTATAGAAGCAAGGGAAAACTCACAGAATCTAAAACTTTTCAAGAAATGGTGAACACAAAATTTATTAAAAACAGAAAACAGAAAATAAAAAACAAAAACAGAGAATTTCCCGAGCTCCAGCGCTAGAGCGTTGGCTTCCCAACGCTAGAGCGCTGGAATTAAAATGAAAAATTGGGCAAATAACAGGGGCTCGACGCATGTGCGTTGAGCCTCCAACGCTTGAGCGTTGGGGTTCCTGCAGCTATTTATTCAGCAAAACAAAACAAAACAAAAGCAATAGAAACACTTGGGTTGTCTCCCAAGAAGCTCATTGTTAAGGTCAGAGATAGACCCTTCAAAACTCACTTTTCAACCGGGGTCTATTACAAAGTTCATTAGACCCCGCAAATCATGCATATTTTGGCACAAGTACAACATGGTGCCCAATGAATTTTCAGCTTTCAAGGCAACATCAGTCAAATTACAAATGGAAGGGATAAGAAAAACTTCCCCTTCTTGTTTCTTGCCTTGATCTTCTGAACCTATAACATAGGTCCTTTGAGGTTCTTCTTCCTCCATCTCCAATTTGTCTTCAAAGACAAATTCTACAATGAAGGTTTCTTTTACCTCATCTCTTTGAACCACGGGTTCACTTTCATGAACAGGTGGTTGTTATTCATCTCCGGGCTGCCTCCTCAGAATGCCTTGTATCTTTACCTGTAGAATCTCCCTGGCCTTACATTCTTGCTCAGTTCTTGGCAAAAATCCGGTTTTTCGCTTGCAATCTAATTCGGAGTAAAACTCGTCAATTAGAGTGAAGACATCCTGCTTCTTCTTCTCATATTCCTTTTCAAGTTCAGCCCAGATTTTTTCCTCCCGTTGTTCGAATGTTTCAGCCATAATTCCTGACAATACTCAACAAACAAAATTAGCAGCACCAGTTCATCACAATTTTTATTTTTATTTTTTATTTTTTATTTTTAAACAAAAAGCACTAAACAAAATAATAAAAAGAATAGAACTTATCCCTGGCAACGGCGCCAAAAACTTGATAGCCAAACCGCAGTGCACGGTTTATTATCGTGTGATAAAAAGATCGAACCCAAGGGATAGGTGCCTTCTTATTAAAATGTTTAGTACTTGAGCAGAAAAAATAAAAGATGTATGTTGTTGAAGGTTTGATTGTGATAGAACAAGATATAGCAACAAAAATAATAAGAGATAAAGATGATGAAGATTAAGTTCTTGGGTTGAATAACATAGTCTATAAAATATGCTACCAAGTTCGTACTTAATTTTCTGAATTTTAAGTCCAAGTTCATGATGCTATAGCCTAGTATATCTACAAGTTAATCTCTTACACATTGTAGAACTTTATTTCTAATTACTAAACCCAATTTCTTGCAATTTAGTTAACTAAAGAAGAAGATGAAGATTAATTTCAGGCCAACATAAAGCTACGTCTATCCTAATTTCTTAGCGATATATACTTATAGCCTTTTTTAATTCCTATTTCCCTTACTACTTACCAATTCTCATTCGTATAAGCAATAAGCAAGAACTCTTGTGTACTTTAAGAGGAAATGAAGAACAAGGAAATAAAACATAAACTGGAAATATTATTCAGAAAGGTAGAAACAAACTAAAACATAAATTATAAACTATAACAAACCAAGAAACTTAAAAAGAATTAGCCAAGCATGGCTAAAAGAGTCATCGAATTACCCTGGATAGGAGCTCAAGTATGGCTTCCCACAATTCCTAGGAACAATGATCTTTAAGGAGGAAAGAAGAACACTTGTTGTATTCTAAGAGGTGTCCTACAAGTGAAGAAAAGCTCCCTATTTATAGAGAAAATCTGCCTTCCAGCGCATGAGCGCTGGCATTCCCAACGCTTGGGCGTTGGGATGCATTAAAAACCAACGTGCAGAAATAGGCCCAGTGCTTGAGCGCTGGCTTCCAACGCTGCAGCGCTGGGTGCAACCTCTGACTCACATCCTAGTCAGAGGTCCAGCGCTTGAGCGTTGGGACTTCCAACGCTGCAGCGCTGGCACGAACACTGGCAGTTTCTTCTTGGATTCCTTTCTTCTTCAATGGTGGAATTGATTGGCTTAATTAGGCTCATTCAGCCCCTAATAAGTTCTGAAACTCCTTCCTTCCACCATTAATCCTTCAAACCTTATTTTACATGTGCTCAAATCAAAGAGAGTTGCTTCACATTCTTCAATTTCACTTTAAGTCCTCTCTTTGTTAGAACTTCAATTCTGCCCCTTTGACTCCTTCAAACTTCACTTTTCATCCTCCGCTCTTGAACCTTTACAATTTGATCCTTGATTTCCTGAAACTTTACAAATCGGTCTCTGGACAAAAATGATAACTATACCAGCTTTCCTAAAAAATATAAAATAACTATAAAAATTCCTAAAAATATAAAATAAAGTTAGAAAAACAAATAAAATCTAATCTATATGCAAAATGCAAAATAAATATAAAATCTACATAAAAATAATAAAAATCCTATATGTGACTCAAAAATAATAAAATAAAAAGACTAAAGACACCCTAAAAACATCATATAATATCCACTCATCAGATATTCAAAGAGATCTAATAACTCTTGATAAACAAGCAACACTTGAATCAAATATTGATTAAATAAATCAAGTTTTAAAAGAGTATGAAAAAGATACAAATGAGATGAATGAATTGTCAAGTATTCAAAGGTATGTTACTCATAAAAGTTGTCAAGATTTGTTTGATCAAAGTAATTCTAGTAGTATTAAGGAAATTATCTTTACTACATCAAGTAATGCATGCTACTTTGATCACACAAGAAGAGCACATAGTGATACTCAACCTAGAAAGGCACATTTAAAAAATTTCTATCAACTTAAAAAGAAAGTGCCTAACATGAAATTTAAGTGCTCTTACCATACTCCTAGTTATCATAGAAATAATGGAGTTCCCAATGGAAGGATTATAAGGATGTGAAAGGAACTAACCCAAACGGACCCAATGACTATTGGGTACCTCGAAAATACCATTAAGCTTATTGTGCAGGTGTGCTTGAAGACCTTGTGATCAGAAGTTTCATATACAAAGGGTGGTCATTCAAGACACAAACATAGAATATGGTATTATGCTTACCTAGCCTGAAAAATCAAGTTTATGGATATAGTAATCGATTACACAGAACGAGTAATCGGTTACAGGAAATGTATTGGCCTAGAAATATTTCCAGAGATTTTCAGTAATCGATTACTGAAATGGTGTAATCGATTACTGCAAGGTAAAAATTCAAAATTATTGGTTTTCAGACTTTGACTTGTATTTTCATATGCTTTGGTCTGTTTCCAATAACCCCTATAATATGCTATGATTATGCAATATTTTTTTTTGGCATAAATTCTTTGTTATTATGCTTCCCTTTATTTCTATTATCCTGGAATACTTTGTATGGCCTTTTCTTCTTTTTGATGATGTCAAAAGGCGGAGAAAAGCCTTGTGTATGCTTGATCATTTTCAGGATACTGAGCTTCTATTGCAAAACAAAGGGGGATATATAATTGCAAAACAAAACGGGGAGATATAAGAGGAGAAAGTCAAATGATCAATCAACTTTCAAGCATGTTGTTTGTCATCATCAAAAAGGGGGGGATTGTGAAGAAGGTCTCGTCCTTGGACTCGACTGAGGTTTTGATGAAGACAAATACATCACAAAAAGAAGAAAGACTTCAAGAAAGTGTCCTATGCTGTTAAAGATCATTTACAGGAACATGCTACAAGTACAACAAAAAGGGGGAGTTGCATATGACAGGGGGAGCATAACTAAATGATCTTCAACCTTAAAGACACGTGTTTGCCATCATCAAAAAGGGGGAGATTGTGAAGAAGGTCTTGCTCCTGACTCTGGCTGAAGTTTTGATGATAACAACACACATTACAAAAAGAAGAAAAAGAAAGAAGACTTCAAGAACCGGCTCAAAACGTCAAGATCAACCATTAAGGTTCTTACTATTAGTAAGTCTTGTTAACTTAGTGTGCTATGCTTTATTAAGGTTATATTGCATTTGAAGGCTCATAAATAATCAACTAATTAAGTACAACTTGTCTTCAAAGGCTAAAATTAAGTAGAAACACTTAATTAGAGATTGAACATCAAAGAAACCAAGTTTCAGACTTGCAGTAATAGATTACCAGATTTCAGTAATCTATTACCTGTCAGTCAGCGTAATCGATTACCAGTTTTAAGTAATCAATTACCAGGCAGTCAGTAATCGATTACCAGATTTCAGTAATCGATTACCTGTCAGGAAATGGCACTCAGATCATAACGTCTATAGCGTAATCGATTACCAGAATGCTGTAACGATTACCAAGTCGACAGATGTGTTGTTTCATGAACCAATGTGTCTCAAAACGTTTGGGAAGCCTTGTGATGGTTTATGGATGAACTCTAGTGCCTATATATACTTGATTGGTGTTATGAAACATGAAATGACTTGGACTACAACTTTCATAATCATTAAAGTCATCATTCTGAGTTTCTGCTCTCTCATTTTCATAAGAACACTCATGCTGTTCAACATTTGTGAAACTCAGAATAATTGAGCCTTCATAGTAATTTCCTGGAGCATACAGACTAAGATCAATATCAGCCATTACAAAGGCTTCTTCTTCTTTATCTTGAATCGGTTTGATTCATTCACCGTAGTGTTCTGTGGTTGTGGAAAAAGTCCTTTGAATCGGGTTTGATTCAAAATCTGTCGTAGTGTTCGGTGGTTGTGGAAAAGGTCCTTTGAATCGGGTTTGATTCAAAGTCCGCCGTAGTGTTCGGTGTCATCAGTTGGTGGTTTGCCTTCTGAGGTTTGACAAGAGTTCTTAAGGTCCTTGGTGTAAGTGGTTGTAAGAAATATTGATCATAGTCGATAAATCCTCAAGGGTTTCTTGAGGGATTGGACATATCCTTCAGTGGATTGAAGGTGAACCAGGATAAAATCTGTGTGCAAATTCTCTCAACCTTTATCTTTTACTTTCAGCAAGTTCTTATTCTGCTACATTCACAATCAACAATTGTGAGTATCATTATCTTGAAAGCAATTGAGTTTTGTTAAGGCAAAAATTGAGAGAACCTGATTCACCCCCCCTCTCAGGTTGCAATCTATACTTACAAAACCGTATAATAAGCCGAAAACCCTTTAATCAGTCTAAAAGCCAAGAGTCTACAGAAAAACCATAAAATGGACCCGGATCCCTTAAATAGTCCAAATACCCCATACTATAGACAGCGGAAAAACCCTGAAATCAGCCAAAAGCCCTAAAGTTGATCAGAAAGCCCTAAAGCCGGCCTAAAACCCTATAGTAAGCCGAAAACCCTAAAATCGGTCTAAAAGCCTATAGACTACATATAAATCATAAAACTGACCCGGAGACGTCAAATAGTCCAAATACCCTATGCCATAGTTAGCGGAAAAACCCTGAAATTGGCCAAAAGCCCTAAAGTTGATCAGAAAGCCCTAAAGCCGGCCTAAAACCCTAAAATCAGTCTAAAAGCCTAGAGTCTACAGAAAAAGCATAAAATTGACCCGGAGCCCTTAAATCATCCAAATACCTTATGCTATAGTCAGCGGAATAACACTAAAATCGGCCCAAAGCCCTAAAGTTGATCAGAATGCCCTAAAGCTGGCCTAAAACCCTATAATAAGCCGAAAACCCTAAAATCGGTCTAAAAGCCTGGATTCTACAGAAAAACTATAAAATTGACCGGGAGCCCTTAAATAGTCCGAATACCCTATACTATAGACAGCAGAAAAACCCAGAAATCAGCCAAAAGCCGTAAAGTTTATCAGATTGCCCTAAAGCCGACCTAAAACCCTATAATAAGCTGAAAACCCTAATATTAGTCTAAAAGTTTACAGTCTACAGAAAAATCTTAAAATTGACCCGGAGCCCATAAATCGTCCAAACAACCCTATATTATAGTCAGCGTAAAAACCCTGAAATAGGCCGAAAACCCTGACATCTGTCTAAAAGCCTAGAGTCTACAGAAAAACCATAAATTGACTAAGAGACCTTAAATAATCCAAATATCCTATGATGTAGTGAGCGGAAAAACCCTGAAATCAGCCAAAAGACCTAAAGTTGATCAAAATGCCCTAAAGCCGACCTAAAACCCCATTATAAGCCAAAAACCCCGAAATCAGTCTAAACGCCTAGAGTCTACAGAAAAACAATAAAATTGACCCGGATACCTTAAATAGTCCAAATACCCTATACTATTGCCAGGGGAAAAACACAGAAATCAGCCAAAAAGCCTAAGGTTGATCATAATGCCCTAAAGCCGGCCTAAAACCCTATAATAAGCCGAAAACCCTAAAATCAGTCTAAAAGTCTAGAGTCTACAGAAAAACCATAAAATTGACCCGGAGCCCATAAATCGTCCCAATTCCCTATAGTATAGTTAGTGGAAAAACCCTGAAATCGCCCAAAAGCCCTAAAGTTGATCAGAATGCCCTAAAGCCGGCATAAACCCCTATAATAAGCCAAAAACCATAAAATTAGTCTAAAAGCCTAGAGTTTACAGAAAAACCATAAAATTGAACTGGAGCCCTTATATCGTCCAAATACCCTATACTATAGTCAGTGGAAAAACCCTGAAATCGGCAAAAAGACCTAAAGTTGATCAGAATGCCTTAAAGCCAGCCTAAAACCCTGAAAAAAGCTGAAAACCCTAAAATCTGTCTAAATGCCTAGAGTCTTCAAAAAAACCATAAAATTTATCCAGAGCACTTAAATCCTCCAAATACCCTATACTATAGTCAGCGGAAAAACCCTGAAATCGGCCAAAAAGCCCAAAAGTTGATGCAAATGCCCTAAAGCCGGCCTAAAACGCTATAATAAGCTGAAAACCCTAAATCAATCTAAAAGCCTAGAGTCTACAGGAAAACCATAAAATTGACCCGAAGCCCTTAAATAATCCAAATACCCTATACTATAGTCAGCAGAAAAACCCTGAAATCGTCCAAAAGCCCTAAAGTTGATCAGAAAGCACTAAAGCCGACCTAAAACCCTAAAATAAGCCGAAAACCTTAAAATCTGTCTAAAAGCGTAGAGTCTACAGAAAACTATAAAATTGACCCAGAGCCCTTATATCGTCCAAATACCATATACTATAGTTAGCGGAAAAACCCTAAAATCAGCCGAAAACCCTGAAATCGGCCAAAAGCCCTAATGTTGATTAGAAAGCCCTAAAGCCAGCCTAAAACCCTGTAATAAGCCGAAAACCCTAAAACTAGTCTAAAAGCGTAGAATCTACAGAAAAACCATAAAATTGACCTGGAGCCCTTAAAGAGTCCAAATACCCTATACTATAGTCATCACAAAGACCCATAAATCAGCCAAAAGCCCTATGTTGATCAGAATGCCCTAATGCCGGACTAAAACCCTATAATAAGCGGAAAACCCTAAAATCAGACTAAAAGCCTAGAGTTTGCAGAAAAACCATAAAATTGATCTGGAGCCCTTAAATAGTCCAAATAACATATACTATAGTCAACGGACAAACCCAAAAATCTTCCAAAAGCCCTAAAGTTGATCAGAATGCCCTAAAGCCGGCGTAAAACCCTATAATAAGCTGAAAACCCTAAAAAGCCTAGAGTCTACAGAAAAACAATAAAATTGACCAGAAGACCTTAAAAAGTACAAATACACTATGTTATAGTCAGCGAAAAACCTAAAATCGGCCAAAAGCCCTAAAGTTGATCAGAAAGCCGTAAAGTCGGCCTAAAACCCTATAATAAGCTGAAAACCCTAAAATCCGTCTAAAAGCCTAGAGTCTACAGACAAACCATAAATTGACCCAGAGACCTTAAATAATCCAAATACTCTATTATATTATAAATGGCTATTTATTTAAAAAGAAAAAAGAAAAAGGAAAAAGAAAATAGTATTAATAAAAAGAAGTATACATAATATGTTGATATATATATATATATATATATTTATATTTATATATATATTAAATTCTGTTTTATTATATATTGGTTATTTGGATTATGAACCTAGTTAAATTATACTAGATTGTGTTTTATCCTATCAAAATTGAGCATGAATTTTAAAATTAAGATATGAAATTTGGTTAAGAGATAGAGAAGAAAAAAATTGAAATAACGTATTCTCTCTTAAATAGAAAATTCAACTCTCTCTCAACTCACCACTCAAACCCTAGCTCCCCTTAATTCCCCTTTCTCCCTCAACAACCACGGCTCATCCCTTTCCTCCTTACAAGATGTTGCCCTCCTCCCTCTTCTAGCATCAACCAGCACTGCCACCCTCTCCAATCACACTTCTCCTCTCATCGCTGAACCACCACCGCTCCTCTCAGCCACCACCATCGACCTTAGTGTCGCTCATTCTACCTGAGCCGCCGACATCATCACCATTCCGTCTTCTTTCATCTAAACCTCGCACTGCTGTCGTTCGTTCTCTACCGCCGACGCCGCCGCTTGAAGCCGCCGCTCGTCCTCTGTTCCGGCAGCCCCTCAAGCCACCCCTGGATCTTCCTGCCGTTGTTGGTCTTCCCTTGTCCCTCACATGCTCCCAGGTCTTCATCTCTATCTCTATCTCTCGTTTTCTGTTTCAACCCTTGTTTACTTTGGTCTTTTTGGTTAAGACCCGTCCTTTTTGTCCAGGCCCTTATGCGATTGGGATTGAGAATCTTGTGAGTATATTTTGGTTTGTGATGTGTGTGCGTTTAATGATGTGGGTGTGTGCGTCTTGTTGCTATGTGAGTGCTAGGAATTCTCGTTATTTAATTTAATGTGTGTGTGTTGTTTTATCAAAAGAGGGGCTAAAATCTATTTTTTTTTAATAGATGCAGTGACTGTAACATACTAGCTATTAGTTATCACTTATTAGAATTCACCATCTTATTAGTACAAAAGGCTTTCGATTTACTTACACGGCATAATTCACAATCAGCATTTGTTTTACTTTACTTTAGGTCCATTACATGTTAAAATAAGATATAGAACTGTGTTCTCTTTTGTATCAATCCTGCATATGCAACCTGTTGGGCCAAAGTTGTATGTGGAACTTGTTGCTCTTTTACTGATAATTATTTGATAAGTTTACTGATAATTATTTGATAAGTTTTCTTTGGCCTTAAAAGTTTACTTGTCTCCACTATCTTGCTGCCATGTTTGAATAGTTGTTGTTAAGAGTTATCATTTTGGAATTTAAACCCTAGTTTAAAAACATTTTTTTGGTGTTCTTCCTTAGCAGTAATTTACTAAACTTATATATTTCAAAATATGTTAACTGGTCCTTGATAGTAAAGGAAGGTTCTTGACTCTATTTGGGGATATGGTTTCATACCCTCAACTGTTGATTGATTTTTGGCTGTATTTTCCTTGCAAGGTTGGATGCGGAGCCGATGCGATTCTACCTTAGAAGGTAAGGGTAACTCAGTCTTAGTGTCTCGAGTCCTGCATGCCTTATATTGAATTGCTTGTGTTTGATATCTGTTCTTTCCTTAAATGATGTGATTGGACTAAAATACCTTATTTGATTCTGTTTATAACATGATTGTTACCCGATGATATGTTGCTTAAGCTTGTGATTTGAGGTGGATTGATAATTTAGATATTTATGTTCATGTTGGAGATGTTATTCTGGTTCTTGCCATTATGAGAATTACATGATGATGATAAAGTCTATGAGAAATTGACTATGGTTGTAAACGATGAGGTGGGTTTAATCCCATGGAATCGGCCCTAAGACATGCGGGTGATAGGATAGGTTAATTATTTGTGAAAGTTTAATCCCAGTGGAATCGGCCCTAAGACATGCGGGTGATAGGATGGGTTAATTATTTGTGAGAGTTTAATCCCAGTGGAATCGGTCCTGAGACATGCGGGTGATAGGATGAGTTAAATCTTTTGTGAAACTGCCCTGAGATTGAGGGAGTTTAATTGAGGGACTAACAAGCCGTTGAGGATTTTAACTTGAGATGAACGGTTACGTTGGATATTCGCTTTTGATGTTGTTGTACTCGCTATAATTGTATCTATTCCCTATATAATAATCTTCTGCTGCTAAGTTTAGTAAATTTTCTAATGTTTTGGTATATTTATGCATGCTACTTGATGTTGCTTATGATGTTTGTTTTATGAGTTAACCCTTTCTGTTTGCTATTTGTTGTTTGGGCGCTTAACGCCAGAGACAGACAAGGCTAGGAGTTTCATCTCTTAAAGAGAATTATGGAATCAGAGTGCGCAGCGGAAGTGTGAGGAAAATCTGAAGAAGATTATTAATGCTTGGAGGACTTCCGCTATTTATTTTTTTGAGTCCGTTGAGGAGCATTTAACGTTGTTGTATTATTATTCGTTTCCGCTTCCGCGTAGTTATTATTATTCTATGGGATTATTATCATGTTAAATAATAATTATCGAGCGCCAAAAATCCTTTTGAAAAATTAATTTACTTTGAGAGAGGTTTATTAATTTCTGCTTATTACTATGTGACCCTCAACCAAAAATTGGGGCGTTAAATTTGTGGTATCAAAGCTTTGGTTGAGAAAACCAGAGCCTTGGGTAGAGTTGACTATTAGGATATTTTTGCATTCTGAAATCGATTGTTGGGGTGACAATCGAAAGAAGAATGGTGTGACTTAATTGTTTGTTGATTGGTTGACAAATTTTCTTGCTTTTCTGTTTCTAGATTTATTGTTGACTTTCTTACAAGTAGAAGTAAGAGGTTAGCAAGTGTTGTTTTGACTTGTTGGAGAAAACTCCGTTTTTGTCTCTCGACTTTGAGTTTCGAGGACGAAACACTTTTTTTAGGGGGTGGTATTGTAAGACCCTCTATTTTTTAGTATTTATATTTTGGTCCCTAATTTACTTAGTAGTTTCAGTTTGGTCCTTGGTTCACCCTTTGACTAACTTTATTATTATTGGAATAAGCTTTGTATTAGTTGAATTGTTCTGTATTTATCATGAAAATTTTGGAAGAATATATATGAATTATTTTTTTAAACTGTTAGAAATATATCTTCTAGTGTGAGTATTTTTGGGTTAAAGAAATGTTTTATTATGTATATATATGTAAATACGTATTTATTATAAATGGCTATTTATTTAAAAAGAAAAAAGAAAAAGGAAAAAGAAAATAGTATTAATAAACGGCAGTATACATAATATGTTGATATATATATATATATATATATATATATATATATATATATATATATATATATATATATATATTAAATTCTGTTTTATTATATATTGGTTATTTGGATTATGAACCTAGTTAAATTATACTAGATTGTGTTTTATCCAATCAAGATTAAGCATGAATTTTAAAATTAAGATATAAATTTTGGTTAAGAGACAGAGAAGAAAAAAACTGAAATAACCTATTCCCTCTTAAATAGAAAATTCAACTCCCTCTCAACTCACCACTCAAACCCTAGCTCCCCTTAATTCCCCTTTCTCCCTCAACAAATACGACTCATCCCTTTCCTCCTTACAAGCTGCTGCCCTCCTCCCTCTTCTAGCCCAGCACCGCCACCCTCTCCAATCACACTGCTCCTCTCAACGCTAAACCACCACCGCTCCTCTCAGCCACCACCATCGACCTTGGTGTCGCCCATTCTACCTGAGCTGCCGGCATCATTACCATCGACCTTGGTGTCGCTCATTTTAGGGTCTTTTTAGTCTTTTTATTTTGTTATTTTTGACTCTCACATAGGATTTTTATGTAGATTTTATATTTATTTTGCATTTTGCATATAGATTAGCTTTTATTTGGTTTTTAAACTTTATTTTATATTTTTAGGAATTCTTAGAGCTATTTTTATATTTTTAGGAAAGCTGGTATAGTTATCATTTTGGTCCAGGGACCAAATTGTAAAGTCTCATGAAAGGAAGGATTAAAGTGTAAAAGTTCAAGAGCGGAGGATGGAAAGTGAAGTTTCAAGGAGTCAAGGGGCCAGAATTGAAGTGCTAGCAAAGAGAGGACTTAAAGTGGAAATCAAGAATATGAAGTAACACTCTTTGATTTAAGCACATGGAAAATAAGGTTAAAGGATTGATGGTAGTGGGGAGGAGGTTTCAGAAGTGATTGAGGGCTGAGTGGAGGCCATTGAAGACATTAAAAGCCCACAACCATGAAGGGGAGAAAAGCTTGAAGATGAACCAGCAATGCACCCAGCGCTCAAGCGCTGGGCCTGTATCTGGAACGTGGGATTTAAATGCACCCAACGCCCAAGCGTTGGGATCCCAGCGCTCAAGCGCTGGAGGGCAGATTTTTACTATAAATAGGGGTCTTTTCTTCACTTGTAGGACACACCACTTTTGAGAATACAACAAGTATTCTTCTTTCTTCCTTAAGAGCATTGTTCCTAGGAATTGTGGGAAGTCATTCTTGAGCTCCTATCCAGGGTAATTCAATGCCTCTTTTAGCCATGCTTGGCTAATTCTTTTAAGTTACTTGGGTTGTTTTAGTTTGTAGTTTATGCTTTAGTTTTCTTCTACATTTCTGAATAATATTTCCAATTCATGTTTTATTTCCTTGATCTTCATTTATCTTGGTGCACACAAGTTTCTTGCTTATTGCTTATAACAATGAAAATTGGTAAGTAGTAAGGGAAATAGGATTTTAAAAAGGCTAGAAGTATATATCACTAAGAAATTAGGATAGACGTAGCTTTATGTTGGCCTGAACTTCATCTTCATCTTCTTCTTTAATTAACTAAATTGCAAGAAATTAGGTTTAGTAATTAGAAAGAAAGTTCTACAATGTGTAAGAAATTAACTTGTAGAAATACTAGGCTATAGCATCATGAACTTGGTTCTAGAATTCAGAAATTAAGTAGGAGTTTGCTAGCATATTTTATAAACTATGTAATTCAACCCAAGTGCTTAAATTTCATCATCATCTTTCTTCTCTTTTATTTTATGCTATTTTATTTACTTGTTCTAAAACCAAAATAAAAAATACATCTTTTAATTTTCTGCTAAAGTACTAAACAAGTTAAAAACAAGACACCTATCCCTTGGGTACGACATCTTTTATACTACGCGATAACCATCCGTGCACTTGCGAATTTGGCTATCAGTCCTTGTATTGTCCAAATACCCTATACTATAGTCAAGGGAAAAACCCTGAAATCGGCCAAAAGCCCTAAAGTTGATCAAAAAGCCCTAAATCCAGGCTAAAACCCTATAATAAGCTGATAAACCCTAAGATAAATCTAAAAGCTTAGAGTCTTCAGAAAAACCATAAAATTGATCGGAGCCCTTAAATCATCCAAATACCTTATCCTATAGTCAGCGAAAAAACCGTGAAATCAGCCATAATCCAGAAAGTTTATCAGAAAGCCCTAAAGTCGGCCTAAAACCCTACACTAAGCAAAAAACGCTAAAACCTGTCTAAAATCCTAGAGTCTATAGAAAAACCATAAAATTGAGCCGGAGCCCTTAAATAGTCCAAATACAGTCAGCCAAAAAACTCTGATATCGGCTTAAATCCCTAAAGTTGATCAGAAAGCCCTAAAGCCAGCCTAAAACCCTATAAGAACCCGCAAACCCTTAAATCAGTCTAAAAGCCTAGAGTCTACAGAAAAATCATAAAATTGACCCAGAGTACTTAAATAGTCCAAGAAACTTATACTATAGTCAGCAGAAAAACCCTGAAATTAGCCAAAAGCCTTAGAGTTGATCAGAATGCCCTAAAGCCGGCCTAAGACCCTATAATAAGCCGAAAACCATAAAATCAGTCTAAAAGCCTAGAGTCTACTGTAAAATCTTAAAATTGGCCCGGAGCCCTTAAATAGTCCAAATTCCCTTTGCTATAGTCAGCAGAAAAACCCAGAAATCAGCCAAAAGCCCTAAAGTTGATCTGAAAGCCCTAAAGCCGGCCTAAAACCCAATAATAAGCCGTAAACCCTAAAATCAGTCTAAAAGCCTTGAGTCTACAGGAAAACCGTAAAATTAACCTGAAGCCCTTGAATAGACCAAATACCTACACTATAGTCGGCGGAAAAACCCTGAAATCGGCCAAAAGCCCTAAGTTGATCAGAAAGCCCTAAAGCCGGCCTAAAACCTTATAATAAGTCGATAAACCCTAAAATCAGTCAATAAGCCTAGAGTCTACAGTAAAACCATAAAATTGACCGGGAGCCCATAAATCGTCCAAATACCTACACTATAGTCGGCGGAAAAACCCTGAAATCGGCCAAAATCCCTAAAGTTGATCAGAATGCCCTAAAGCTCGCCTAAAACCCTACAATAAGCCGAAAACCCTAAAATCAGTCTAAAAGCCTAGAGTCTATAGGTAAACCATAAAATTGACCCGAAGCCCTTAAACAACCCAAATACCATATGCTATAGTCCGCGGATTAACCCTAAAATCGGCCAAAGACCCTAAAGTTGATCAGAAAGCCCTAAATCCGGCCTAAAACCCTATAGTAAGTCGATAAACCCTAAAATAAGTCTAAATGCCTTTATACCTCAGAAAAACCATAAAATAAGTCCTAATACCCTATACTATAGTCAGCGGCAAAACCCAGAATTCAACTAAAAGCCCTAAAGTTGATCAGAAAGCCCTAAAGCTGGCCTAAAACCCTATAATAAGCCAAAAACCCTAAAATCTGTTAGTATATATAGCAACCTGAGAGGGGGGGTGAATCAGGTTTACTCAATGTTCGCCTTAATAACTTCTTACTTTCAAGATATTTGTAAATGCAAACGATTGCAGCGGAATTAAGCGTTGCTTGAAAGTAAAGATGAAGGATAGAAGAATTCACACACACAGAAATTTATCCTGGTTCACCTTCTATCCACCGAAGGCTACGTCCAGTCCCTCAAGAAAATCCCTTGAGGATTTTTCCACTATTGATAAAAATCTCTTACAAGTTCTTACACCAAGGACCCTAAGAATTTCTATCAATTTCCTGTGAAAGTATACCACTTTCAACAGCCCCTGAAAGTATACCACTTTCAGTTCCTGAAGGCAAAACACCTTCAGACCTTGAAGGCTAGACCACCTTCAATCAACACCATGAAAGTACACCACTTTCAGTAACAAAAACCCTTCACCGAGATCCAAGGCAAATACTCAATCTATCAGAAATAGATGAAGAAGAGTTTACAATTGGCTGTATCAATCCTTTAACATACAAGTGGATTGATCATGAGAATTTATTATTTAAGGCTCTTAAGCATAACAAGATTCTGAGTTCCTCAAGATATGAACAACTAGAGTGTTCTTTTAATCATGAAGATCATGAACTCAGAATTTAGGCTCTTTGAAAGTTTAAGTGCTAAAAGACTTAATGAATGAACTATATTGACAAAGCTTTGGCCTAATGTTGTATTCTCATGTGTTGTTATGTTCTGGACTCAAATGGACTTTATATAGGCAAGGGGAAATGTCCTTGAACCAATGCAACCCTTCCCAAAAGGTTTGAGACACAATGGTTCATGAAAAGATGCAACTTTTGGTGTGTGTAATCGATTACTTCATTTAGTGTAATCAATTACACTAAGAGCCGTTACAGTTTGAATTTCAAATTCAAACATGTAATCGATTACAAGCAAGAAGTAATCGATTACTTGCCTAGGTGTAATCGATTACCAGAAGGCTGAAATCGATTACACTGAAGTCCAACTTCCAGAAACTTGATCTTTTAAGATCGGCTTAAGTTTTTCTACTTCTTTTAAGTTATGAAAACATTAAGTTTGATTAGTTTAGGTGTTTTAAAGAGCCTTTATGCTTTGAGAGACCTTTAGAAGCATAACTCACCTAAACTAAGACTTCTAGGTAAATGATGAACTTTATAGCACTGTTTCCTCTAAGTCTTCTTTTCTTCTTTTTGCCGATGAGTTTGTCGTCATCAAAACCTCAGCCAGGGTCAGGAGCAAGACCTTCTTCACAATCTCCCCCTTTTTGATGATGGCAAACACATTCTTTGAGACTTGAAGATCATATATGCTTCTCTGTTGAAAACTCCCCCTGTTTGATGTAATCCAATATATCTCCCCCTTTCTAATTTACTTGTTGAATTCCTGCATATAGTCTTTAAGAAACACACTACCTTTCTCCCCCTTTTGACTTCATCAAAAAGAAGAAAAGGCCAAAAACAGGCATACATCCATACAAGTATATTTCGAAATAAAGCATAGGGGATGGGGGTAAAGATGGAAAACAGAATGATAAACAACAAACATCCAAACATCTTATATATATATATATGGAAGCAAATGCAGAAATTACATAAGGCAAATGGATTACAAACATAAGTAGTAGGGTTTATATTACAACCAAGGAGAGAGCCTAGTAGTAGATATGGAGAAATCCTATTATTAGATATAGTACTATAGTGGGGCAGAGTTTGTCAGAATTTATGCACGACTGGAATCCTCAGACATCTCAGAGGGGTCAAGATCCTTGATACTTTCAATTTCCTTCCGCATAAAGGAATATACTGATTCTATGCGATTTTCCACAAGCAGAAATCGAGAGCGAATGGTATCCTCCAGTTGACCCAATCTTTGAGAGAGACGAAGCGTCAAGATGTCCATTCGTTCAAGGATGACCTTAGTTTCCTGAGAGAAGTTGGAAGGTATAGTATAGTGTAAACACCCCAATTTTGCCCTGGTTTATGTTAATTTAGTAGTTTTTTAGATAAAAATCCAAAAAAAGTAAAATCATGAAAAAAGCATAAAAATGGTAAAAATCTAGAAAAATACAAAAAATAATAATTCAATGAGTTTAGATTTTAATTTTAATTGTTTGTGTTAGTTAAATAAAAAAAAAAAACAAAAAAAGAGGTCCAGTATGCTTAAAAAAAAAAAAAAATAGCTTTAGCCAAACAAAAAGTGGCCCATCTGCTATAAAAAACGGAAAGAAGAAAAGAAAAATGGGGCCAGTCCAGCAGAAACAGAAGGACCAGCGGCTGAGGGGGTATTTTCGTCATCTCCGTCCACCCAAAAAACCCTAGTTTTTCGTCTATTTAATCTCTTATTTCTCGGTTTCTGGGGAGCTAGCCATTACTATTCACTCTCATACGCTCCTCCTTTTTGTTCAGAATCCTAAAGAGTTTTTCTCTCTTCTACACCACAAAACCTAAAGCCGCCGCCCCACCCTCTCTTTTCTCCTCTTCCCCAACACGAACCACGACCGCCGCCACACCCCTCTTCTCAACCAAACCTTCGACCGCACCTCTCTTCCTTTTAACCACAAACCGCAGCCGCCAGCCCCCTTTCCCCTCGCCGTTCCATCGTCTTCACCTTAACTCCACCAACATCTTTACCCAAACACAAACCCATACACCGCCGCCATACTACCTCGTCCCTTCTCCGGTGTTACTGTCGCGCCGTCACTCTTCATCTTCCCTTCCAGCGCCGCCCCTTCTCCATTTTTACTTTTCTCTTCACCTCTGCGAACCCATTACAGTGGTGGGTGGAAGACTCTTTAACTCTTTTTTTTTTGTATCGTTTTAGTTGCTACTTTTTTCTAGTTTCGTTTGAGGAAATGGCAGATTTGAAGGAGAGCCTACCTCCTTCATGGTAGGCTTCTCAAATCATCTCCAAACATCTTTCTAGTTTTGTTTTTTTTTTTCTATTGTTCTTGGATTTATGTTATTGCAACTAAATATCTCTGTTATTTTGCACTGCTTCACTTCTGCTCTGTTCATTTTTATTTTTATTTTTTTTGTGTTTGTTTATTTATTTATTGCGTTTCAGTTTCTAGTTCTGTTTTCTATTGTTCCTTTTTTTAAAAGGAGAAAGGCTACTCATCTGTCCTCCAAACATCATGTTTCTTAGCTTTCCTTTTGGTTCTTACATTTTTTACTTCAATGATTGTTGAAATTTTCGTCTCCTATCTCTGTTTGATGTCTCGATGTTTCTCAAGTTGGGTGTGTTAAGTGGTTCTCTTTGCACTTTCTGTGTGTTCCTGTCATGACTTCCATTTCTGACACAGTGAAAAAAAAAAAAAAAAAAAAAAGCACTTCTGGCCCCCGTTAATTGATTCTGGGATGTGTTTATGTTTAAGTCATTTTGTTGTTAATTGATTCTGGGACGTGTTTATGTTTAAGTCATTTTGTTTATGATCGAAGATATGCCCTTGATAATAAAATATGCTTCTGGCTTTTCTTTTCTTTTTGTTTTAAAAAAAAAAAACAAAAAATAAAGGCTCTCGGTTCTTTTGAAAAAGATATGGTTCCATTTGATGTTTGGTTTTTGCTTGATATTACTCCTAACTTTTAATTTTCAGCTTCTGACTATTCACTAACTTTTTTAATTTTCTGTCTCTAACTATTCATATTATCTTGTTCTATACTCACTGTTAAATTATGTTTCTGATTATTTATAATTTCTGCTCCTAACCTTTAGCCTTCAGCTAACTATTTGTTAATGGGTTTGTAAAAAAAAAAAAAAACTTTTTGATTAGTGGTACTCTCGCATTACTACGAGACTATCATAGGTTTACATGATTGAAAAATAAATGAATATTCAACTAAAAGGATACTCTCACATTACTGTGAGACTATCTAGTTCTTACGTAATTAATTTAAAATCAACCTGCGTTTAGGGATACTCTCACATTACTGTGAGACTATCTAGATCTTACGTAATTAATTTAAAATCAACCTGCGTTTAGGGATACTCTCACATTACTGTGAGACTATCTAGTTCTTACGTAATTAACTTAAAATCAACGTGTGTTTAGGGATACTCTCACATTACTGTGAGACTACCCAGCTTCTACGCGATCAATCCGTTGTTTAGGGACGCTCTCGCATTACTACGAGACCTGCCCTTCTTTCCCAAAAAAAAAATAAACAAACATGTTTTTTAAAAACCCCTCTCGCATTACTACGAGACAGGTTTTAATCATTTCAAAAATTAAAAAATATTGAACAAACCAAAATCTTTTTTTAAGAACTGCGTAAGCCTTGATCTTCCTTACGAGAGGAAGTACGCAGGCCTAGGGTCGCACCTACCAGGCTAACATAATAAAAAAAATCTTTTTGTTGTGTTTATTTTTAATCTTTTCATAAAACTTAATACATGCATAAACAACTTTCGGTAACCGTCTTATGATGGGTGCACTAGGGGTGCTGTGGAGGTTCGTCCTCCACCCTTCCCTACGCATAAATAGACCTCCGAACCCAAGTTTGTAAATAAAAGAATTTCAAAAGGGTTTTCCAATGTTTCCCCTTAAATAAAAAACACTGGTGGCGACTCTGTTTATTTAGCACTTCCGCCAGATTATTTTTCAGGTCATTACAGATGGCGACTCTGCTGGGGAGTAGTTTAGAGGGTCAGGCCGACTAAAGTTGTTTATGCATGTTTGTGATAGTTGTATAGTGTTATTTTACTCTTCCCTTTTATTTATTGTTTTTTTGTATATGATTAGATTTGCATGCGGTACTTAGGGTAGATGACCATATAAAATATTCTGAACTGCTTGGAATTTTATTTGCGTTTCAGGTATGGGGCTTTTTGGGGTGTTTGAAAAGGTTTGTATGCTCCCACACACACATTCACGATGCTTTCACACACACGAGCGTGGTCCTCTACCCGGGCCTGAGTTATTCTTGAGATAGGATAGAGGTTGTAAGTGAGAGCCTCTTGGGAATTACTTCTCAACAGGTTTTCATGAGAACCTCGGCTAGAGTTTGACTTTCCTGTGGGTAGTCCAATCTGACGATTTACATCGGCACGTTGGAAGTATTCATGGGGGCGTCTTAGCTCTGGTGACCTGTTAGACCAATAGAAAAGACCTACCCTCTGTGAGTATGCACTGATTACGAAAGCCAATTAGACCTGTAGGTTAGTTCTCTCTGATTTGGTAGAACCTGCGTAGGACACAAGGGAGCGTACTTTTAATTTCCATGCCTTTTTCTTTAAAGAGTATACTGTTTTGTCTTGGATTTTCCTAATGTCTTGTTGTTTTTGCCTTCCTCTTTCAGGGTTCGTTTGGGGTCGAGGAGTTTGTGAGTTCGACGCGGGTATCTTGGTGAAAAAAAAAAAACAAAAAACAAAAAAAAACAAAAAAAAAAGCAAAAAAAAAAAAAAACTAAAAGTGATAAGTGAAGGAAAATGGAACCAATTCCGATAAGAAAGAAATTGAATTTCAAAATCAGGAAGACTGAAGTAGCAGAATTGATAGAAATTGCTGAGTTGATGGTTACATGGCGGCGAGAGGCTTTTTGGACGGACTATGGGTCCTTGATCAGACTTTTGTATGTGAACGTCCAAACTGAGGCGATTACTGCTCTAGCTCAACATTATGACCCTGACTTGCGGTGTTTCACTTTTTGCGATTTCCAGCTAGCACCGACCTTAGAGGAGTATGAGTATATTCTTGGGAAGCCAATGGAGGGTAAACCACCATACCGTTTCAATGGCCATTTTCCGTCAAATCAAAAACTAGCGGCGGTGCTCAAGGTCCATTGGAAGGATTTGGAAGATGGCAGGAAAAAGAGACAAGATGTTGAAGGGATTTCTGTCCAGTACCTGAAAAAATATGCTCGCCTACTGGCCGCAGCCGAAGAGTGGGGTACATTCAAAGACGTGTTGGCTCTGCTCATCTTCGGTGTTGTCTTGTTCCCTAGTGATTATGACATTGTTGATATGTCAGCTGTAGATGTCTTCTTTGCTTATAAAACCCAAAAACAACAGTATGTCCCAGCTCTTCTTGCAGATGTTTATCTCAACATGCATTCGTGTCACAAGTTGAACCAAAGGCGAATCACGTGTTGCTTGCCTGTGCTATTCGTGTGGTTGGCAAATCATCTGTTTCTTAGGGTGTGCAAGGAACAATCTCCTTTTGTTGATCTTGAGGGATTGCAGCTGCAGCAGCAAAGTAAGGAGGAATGGGCCGAGTTCATCGCAAGCAGGAGGGCGGAAACGATCAGGTGGTTTCATCGTTGGGAGTATAAGAAGGAAGTGATATGCCAATGCAAGGGATATCCCAATGTGCCACTCATGGGAACCAAAGGCTGTATCAACTACAACCCGGTTTTAGCAATGAGGCAGATGGGTTACTCATTGAAGGGGCCACCAACGGAGGATGATTTGACTCCTTTGTATTTGACCTATACCCAGGAGGTGCTGAGTTCAGGGACAGTTAAGCAGATTTCCCAAGCGTGGAAGGAGCTAGTGAGGAAAGGCAAATATGCAACTGTAGAAGGGGAGATCACATATCAACAATGGCTATGTAGTAGGGTGTCCCAGATTGGATTGCCATTCACACCCCCCTCACCGGGGGAAGTGGTGCCTGAGCCGAAGAATCCACCCATGCAGGAAGCCCCCGTGCAGCAAGAGCCGCTTCAAAGAAGAGAAGAAAGCCAAAGTGAGCTAGCCATGGCTAGGGAGAAAATACGTGAATTGGAAGAAGCCTATGGAGCGCTCTGCACAAAATATTCCAACAAGAAGCAATGCCTGAGTCTAGCAAAAACAAGGGCAAGAGAAGGAGAGGAGGCTGTTACTGACCTTTTGACCGTCTATGATCAAGAAAAGGCTGAAGCACAAGCAAAAATCAGGGAGCTTAAGGAAGTTGTTCAAGGGCTGAGAAGCGAGAATCAGAAGTTGCGAGAGGCGATAGAGGTGGTCAAGAGAGGGAAAATGGAAGCCGAAGCAGAGCTAAAAAGAGATATGGAGTATGACTTCTGGAGTCATCAGGCAGAGATGGGCAAACTGGAGAAGGAGATAGGAGACCTGAAGAAAGAGAAGGATGATCTAGAAGAAAGGATGAGGGGAGAGCGCGAAGAGCATTGGGCTGTAAGAACTAAAATGGAAAGAATCATCGCTATTGCCAATCATGCACTCGAGGAGGTTCCTAGGATGGTGGAAGCAGCCGGAGCAATGCTGCATCCATTTTCCAGTGAGCCAACGGAGATTCGTGAGTGTGTCAGATATTGTGCAGAGTTGGTGGAGAGAATTCAGAAGGAGATTCGTATGCAAGCAGGAAGGAGGAGCCATGAGGAGTTAATGCGGGAGGAGCTACTCGAAGTGAATGATGAGCAGAATCCAATAGAGCTGCTATGAGTAAAGGATGAATGTTATGAGACATGACCTGTATGTAGTAGGAATTATGAGCTTTATGTAGGGACTTTTTTTTTGTGTAACAATGACTTTATCTAACATGATTGTAATTTGACCTATGAACCTCAGAAGCTTTTGTAATAGGAATTTAATTTCATGGTCGAGTAGGGGATTCTTGTATTTAAAGAATGGCAAGTTATGTGCATGAGTGTTGAATGGGCAAAACGTTTATGTTTCCTTCACTGAGCTCCTAAAAGAAAAAAAAGAAAAAAACAACAACAAAAGCTTTCCTATGGATACTCGCGGCGCCTTCACAAGACCTTCGTCTCGATTCCATGGCGGACTCTGACCTTTTTTTTCTTTTTTTTAATTAATTAACAATTGTGTTTGTTTTTCTTGTTACAGTGTGTGTGTGAAAAAAAAAGGGCTTTTTCAATCATTGGTCGAGGGAAGAGACGATCAGGCGGTCAACCTCGTGTTTATTGGACTAGACTTCGGGAGAAGAGGATGGCTGCAGAAAGAAATCTGGGGGCCGAATTTGACGAGCTCAAGGGAAGGGTCGACTTGGTAGTTGAAACTCAAACGAGGATCGAAGAAACACTCACCACTATGAAAGACGCCTTGGCAATGTTGTTGATGGCCGAGAAGACATCCCCGCAGCATGGTCTAGAAGGGGTGGTGAACCAACCTCAAATTGTGATTCCCGTTGGAGAAGGGTATCGCCCTCTCAATGAAGAATACTCTGGTCCCTTTGGATTTGAGATGCCAACCTCAGGCGAAGTTTCAAATCCCAAAAAGAAGGAGGCGGACGACGACTGGAAGGAGAAAATAGAGGAAAAAATCAGAGGTATCCAGGGGGTGTCCACCTACGGATCGCTAGACATTGAAGGGTTGTTCCCTGGCGCTGGTGTGTCTGTCCCAAAAGATTTTAAAGTCCCCGAATTCAACAAATATGACGGAAGTGCTAATCCATTCTTACACTTGAAGTCATATGTGGCGAAAATGGCGATATGGTCAAAGGAAGAAAAGTTCCTCATTGCCTTCTTCCAGGAGAGTCTCACAGGGCCGGCTTTGGAATGGTATACCCAACTGGATCACTCTAAAGTATCCTGTTGGAAGGAGCTGACAGACCTGTTCATGGCGCAATACCGGTTCAACATAGACATGGCACCGACCCGTGAACAGTTGACGACAACGCAAAGGAAAAGTGGGGAGGCCTTCCGACAATACGCGCAAAGATGGAGGTCGTTGGCTGCTCAGGTCCAACCGCCGCTAACTCTTTCAGAAATGTGCTCCTACTTCCTGGGCACCCTGGAGGCTCCATATGTTTCTGCAATGGTAGGATCAGCCTATAGGGAATTCTCCGAGCTTGTAATGGCAGGGGAAAGGATCGAAATGATGTTGAAGTTGGGAAAGTTGGCAGTCGGTGGTGAAAGTATTCAGAAGAAAGGGTTTGTACCTAGGAAAAAGGAAGCTGAAGTTAATCAGGTTCAAGGGCCTCAATACCCTAATCCCCAATATCCTCCATTTTACCCTGTTCCTAGAGCCCCCTTCAACCAAACCCCGAATAACTACCTACCAAATTCATACCAACCGCCAAGCCCTCAACAAGCGCCTTTACCCAATTTTGGGGCTTCAGTGAATAACATCCCAGCTCCCCCGCAACGTCCAAACTATAACCAGAACACACAAGCTCCTAGACAAAATCGCCCATATCAAGCTAGGCCGAGCCCAAATTACATCCAAGACCTTCCGCCATTTCCCAAGTTGGCCATAACCAACGCCGAGCTCTTTCAGCGTCTTAGCGACGCACGGTTGGTTGCTGGCAGCCCAGTTCGCCCCTTGGAGCCACCTTTTCCTAATTGGTACAACCCTGACCTAACTTGCATTTATCATATGAACGTCCCTGGGCACTCCATAGAGAGATGTGAAGCCTTTAAAACAGCTGTGAAAAGATTGATAGCATGTGGGAAGGTTGGATTTGAAGAGGAACGGGGCCCAAACATTATCAACAACCCAATGCCTAATCATGGCCAGGGGAATCAAGTTGGTATGATTGAAGAGAAGGCAAGGTGTGAAGTGAGGAAGGTTCTGGATCTCAAGACCCCCATGATAGAAGTATTCACGGCCCTGAAAGAAATGGGGAGGGATGTCACGGTGCCAGCAGAATCAATGCGAGAAATCGACATTCGTGATGAAGAATCCTTCTGTGTGTATCACAGTGGAGCTCCAGGGCATGATATTGAGAACTGTTGGGATTTCAAAATAAAACTCCAAGGCTTGATGACCTTGGGAGTGATGCGGGTCTGCAGGAAGTCGCCCTTCGAGGAGGAGGTAAATGTTACAGAACGCTTGATAATCAAGGTTCCACCTTTGCAGATGACTCCTCCGTCGGAAAAGGTGGTATTCAAGATAGCAAAGCCATCTCCCTTCCCTTTTGACAGCACTCGTGCCGTGCCTTGGAGATATGATGCCAAGGTGGAAATCATGGGGGGGCCATCGACTGGCACAACAATAGATCTCAAAGAGAAGGAGGTTGTTAATGAAGCGGAAGTGGGCGGAATCACTCGAACCGGACGTGTCTATAATCCGGAGGAGAGACCGAAACAACCGGAATCCACCGGAAAGGAGGCAGATGCTGAGGAGGAGTTCCTGAGGATTGTCAAGCACAGCGAGTTTGATGTAGTGGAGCAACTAAGGAAGACCCAAGCAAGGATTTCAATCCTACAATTGATATTAACTTCTGAATCACACCGAAAAGCACTTCTGAAGGTGTTGGAAGGGGCTTATGTCAAGACGGATTTGACGCCTGATAACATGATAGGGATGGTAGATCCATTACAGAATGTGGGCTTGTTAGCATTCAGAGAGAAAGAAGCTCCTGCGGATTCTGAGAAAAAGCCACGAGCCCTGTACATCACCCTCAAATCTCGAGGATTCGAGGTTGCGAAGGTGTTGCTGGACGGGGGGTCAGCATTGAACGTCCTACCAAAAAGTACACTGTTGAGGTTGTCAATGACCATGGACGATGTTAACCCGCAAGTGATGGCCGTCCAAGCCTATGATAGTGCTCGCAGAGATACTCTTGGAGAGGTCATACTGCCTTTGGAGATTGGGCCTAGTTTATTCAACATGTTGTTCCATGTTCTGGATATTGAAACCTCCTACACCATGCTCTTGGGGAGGCCTTGGATCCATACAGCTCATGCAGTTCCCTCTACCTATCATCAGGCCGTTAAATATGTTGAAAATGGGATGGTCGTCACCGTTCGTGGGGAGACGGAGATATTGTTAACCAAACCTGTGTCCATGCCATATGTGGATGCCGCAGAGGCTGTGGAAGAAGGTGAGGGTCATAGGTTGGAGACGGTAGAGTCGAGCATGGTTCAAGGTGATGTTATGATACCAGACGCCTGTGGGGTAATCCAGCGCATCATGAAGAAGAATGGCTATCAAGAAGACAAAGGATTGGGCCGAGAGCTCCAGGGGATTAAGGAACCAGTGAAGGTCTCGCAGAAAAAGGACAAGTTTGGGCTGGGGTACAAACCAACACTAGAAGAGAAGATGATGGGTTGGCGCATTTGCGATGATCAGAAGCCAATACCACATCTGAAGGAGACGTTCACTGCTCCAACAATTAACGAAGAACCTTTGCTTCACCTGAGGATCAATGCCATAGGAGAAGATGAGGGAGAGCCCAAGTCCATCCGCGCTTGTCAGGAGCCTCTAGGAAACTGGGAAGCTGAGCCCTTCTATGATGTAATCTCGCAAAAGTAATGTTTCGATGTATTGTCGCGGCTAAAAACCGTGTATTTTAAAACTGCTGACGCTCTTTTTTATAATTCAATGACATGCACTCTTTTGGTTCATCGATTCTCAAGTCCTCTCTTTTTTTTTGCTTTTCATTATATTTTTCCCTTTTCAATGTTCTTTTTTATTCACTTATGTCTTGTCTTTTCCATTCTGTCTTTCTTTTCGTGTTCGCCAACTTTAGAGAGTTGTTTTCCAGGGATATGTCCTTAATTGCGAACTTGTCCCAAGGCAATGATAATGAAAACTCGTTAGCTGATTCTCCGGTGATTCTGGGTGAATGTGAACCTGAGGCGGAGGAAGAGGTTGTTGATGTCTTTAGCAAAATGATCGAGCGCTCAGAAAGACAGTTTGGGGTGAATGATGAAGTCGTCGAGATCATCAACATGGGTACTGAAGAGGATAAAAAGGAGCTGAGAATGGTGGATAACCCAGAGCGGGCTGAAATGTTGGCATTGTTCAGAGAGTATCTAGATGTGTTTGCATGGTCTTACAATGATATGCCTGGACTAGATCCAGGAGTTGCCACTCACAAAATCCCCCTGTATCCAGATGCAGTTCCGAGAAAACAGAAGTTGAGGAGGATGCAACCAGAAGTATCACTTAAAATCAGAGAGGAGGTGATGAAGTTATTTGATGGAGGACTCATTGAAGTGTCAAGGCACCCAGATTGGGTTGCAAATGTAGTACCAGTGCCGAAGAAAGATGGAAAAGTTAGAATGTGTGTAGACTACCGGGATTTAAACAAAGCAAGCCCAAAAGATGATTTCCCGCTACCCCACATTGACATGCTTGTTGACAGTACTGCCAGGTACCATCGGTTCTCATTCATGGACGGTTATTCAGGGTACAATCAGATTCCGTTAGATGTGGCCGACAAAGAAAAGACCACATTCATCACACCGTGGGGAACCTTCTGCTACAAAGTGATGTCCTTTGGGTTGAAAAATGCTGGGGCAACCTACCAGAGAGCTATGGTAACACTGTTCCATGACATGATGCACAAGGAGATAGAAGTCTACGTTGATGATAGGAGTCATGTCGCGGTTCTAAGGAAGTTGTTTGAAAGGCTTCGGCAATTCAAGTTGCGGCTCAACCCCGCCAAATGTACATTCGGTGCTTCCTCCGGCAAGTTGCTTGGGTTCATTGTTAGTGGAGATGGAATAAGAGTAGATCCAGAAAAGACAAAAGCAATACGAGAAATGACTCCTCCAAAGACAGAGAAAGAGGTCAGAGGTTTCCTGGGCAGATTGAACTACATTGCAAGATTTATTGCAAACCTGACACATACATGCGAGCCACTGTTCAGGTTGTTAAAGAAGAATCAACAAAGGGGGTGGGATGAGGACTGCAAAGAAGCGTTTGACAAGATAAAGGTCTACCTGCAGAGTCCACCAGTATTGATGCCACCTACTCCTGGTCGCCCTCTTATCCTCTACTTGACGGTGTTTCCAACGTCAATGGGGGCAATGCTGGGCCAGTATGATGAAGTGGGCAAAAGGGAGCACGCCATTTACTACCTTAGCAAGAAGTTCAATGAATGTGAGGCCAGATACCTGACAATCGAGAAAGTTTGTTGTGCTTTGGTGTGGGCCACAAGGAAATTGAGGCAATACATGCTGCATTACACTACCCAGTTGATATCACGCCTTGATCCTTTGAAATATATATTTGAAAGCCCCCATATATCCCTCCGAGTCTCCAAGTGGCAGATGTTGTTGTCAGAATTTGATATTCAATATGTAACTCAAAAGTCCATCAAAGGCAGCACAATTGCCGATCATCTAGCAGAACATCCACTTGAGGAGGAAGGGCGAGTGTCGCTTGAATTTCCCGATGAAGGAATAATGGCTGTAAACAAAGAGGAATCAGAAGCGTGGAAGATGTACTTTGATGGGGCGGTGAATGTATATGGCAATGGCATAGGAGCAGTAGTGATCTCTCCAGAAGACAAACAGTACCCAGTGGCCATCCGCTTAAACTTTGAATGCACAAACAACATGGCAGAATACGAAGCCTGCGCAGCAGGGCTACAAGCAGCGATTGATTTGGGGGTCCGAAAGTTGGAAGTGTACGGAGATTCAGCTCTCATCATCTACCAAGTCAATGGAGAATGGCAGACTAAGGATGCGAAATTGATTCCCTATCAGAAGTACCTCGCTCAGCTGATCACTAATTTTGAAGAAGTAACATTCTCACACTTGATGCGAGATCATAACCAGTTTGCTGATGCCTTGGCTACACTGGCAGCCATGTCTAGAATAGAGGCATGTGCCCGAATACAACCTGTGCAAGTGAGACTACAAGTGGAGCCAGCCTTTTGTGCTTGTGTGGAGGAAGAAGAATTAGACAAGATCCCCTGGTATCATGATATAAAAGAGTTCATTGAAAAAGGAGAGTACCCCGTAGAAGCGAATGAAGTCGACAAGAGAACGATCAGGCGATTGGCCATGTCTTACTTCTTAAGTGGAGGAGTCCTTTACAAGAGAGCTTACAGTGGTATGGTGCTCAGGTGCGTTGATGCTCATGAAGCGCGAACTCTAATGACGGAAGTCCATGAAGGGATCTGCGGGACACATGCTAATGGTCACATGATGGCCCGTCAGATTATGAGGAATGGTCATCATTGGTCAACGATGGAAACTGATTGCACGCAATACGTGCAGAAATGTCGCAAATGTCAAATCTATGCCAATAAGATAAACGCTCCTCCATCCACATTGCATAACATGGTTGCTCCTTGGCCATTCTCTATGTGGGGCATTGACGTTATTGGTCCGATCAATCCCAAGGCTTCAAATGGTCATCGCTTCATTTTGGTCGCGATAGACTACTTCACTAAATGGGTGGAGGCGTCTTCTTATGCCAGCATTTCTCAAAAGGTGTTCCTCAAGTTTCTTAAAAGGGATATCATCTGCAGATACGGGATCCCAGAACAGATAATCACAGACAATGGTACAAATCTAAACGGAGGGGAAGTTCAAAAACTCTGCGAGCGGTTCAAGATAAAGCATCGTAACTCTACTCCATACAGACCACAAATGAACGGTGCAGTTGAGGCCGCAAACAAGAATATCAAAAGAATAGTCGCGAAAATGGTGGTGAAATACACTGACTGGCATGAGATGTTGCCATATGCCCTACACGCTTACCGCACTACCATTCGATCAAGCACTGGAATGACACCTTTCTCCTTAGTCTATGGTATGGAGGCTGTGACGCCGGTGGAAGTTGAGATCCCGTCATTAAGGGTGCTAATTGAAGCTGAGATAGAAGAGTCTGAATTGATGAAGGCGAGATACGATCAACTGAATATGATCGAAGAGAAGAGGTTAGCCGCTATCTTCCACGGCCAGTTGTACCAGCAAAGGATGGCCCGAGCATATAACAAGAGAGTACGACCCAGAGACTTTCAATCAGGAGACTTGGTGTTAAAGAAGATTCTCCCCAATCAAGAGGACGCCAGAGGGAAATGGGCTCCGAATTATGAAGGGCCATATATTGTGAAGGAAGCCTTTTCGGGAGGTGCTCTTATCTTGGCAGATGCCGACGGGCAAGTGCTACCAAGGCCTGTAAACTCAGACGCTGTGAAGAAATACTACCCATAAAAAGAGAAGAAGGGGACCTGTTGCTAAACAGGGGCAGATATTCATGGAAGTAGGAGGCTTGTAGTCATGAGAGATGAGAGCGAAATCTTTTTAGAGTCATGGACGTCAGCTGATGAGGACTAAGAAAGTTACCTGGGGGCAAGTTTTCTTTTGGTGTTGTTTGTCTTCCTCTTTTCGTATTTTCTTTTTTGGGGTCTTCCTAGCGCCTCCGGGTGTCTCACATCATTGGGAGTGAGGGTGTCAGTACTTTGTACTTAAAATCTTCCCCTATTTAATAAAGATGTTTGTTCATTCAACAAATTTCTTTTCTCTATGTGCATCATTTGAATTATACCTTGAGCAGCACAATAATACTTGGCAGTACTTCCTAACTCTTTCGTGAGGTGATACAGGCTCAGAGTCCCGTTGCGTGAAAGAAGAAGGCTGATGGATAGGGTTCGTGATATTCTCAAACTAAGGGAAAGATTAAAAAAAAAAAAAAAAAAAAAAAAAAAAAAAAAAAAGACAAAAAAGGGGGGGCTCGCTAGGTTGAAAACCCAAAAAGGGCGGCCTAGGCAAAAGTTAGAGCGATAAATCAAGCAATCAAAGTTTTCCTTAGGTTGAAAACCCGCGAGGGCGGTCTGAGACGAAACAAAGTTATTATCAAAAGGGAAACATGTGCACTCAGGGGCAATTTGGTGATTAAGAGGTGGCAGAGGAAGTTAAAAGGATGAGTCGGCTACCAGATCAAGATTTTGCTGCCTTGGGGTTCCTACGGCTATAAGATAAACACGATGGTGACCGGCTTGACGGGCCTTCTTCGACCAATTTCCCCTCCTAGGAGGCATCACAGGTTTTCTAAATTTCTTTCAATTCAGTTTGGATAATAATGCAAGTAAACAGGCTCTTTCACCCTCTTTAATTTCCAGTTAGGGTCCCGAGACCCTCTTTAATTTCCTGTCAGGGTCCCGAAACCCTTTTAATTTCCAGTCAGGGTCCCGAAACCCTTTTAATTTCCAGTCAGGGTCCCGAAACCCGCTTTTAATTTCCTGTCAGGGTCCCGAAACCCTTTTAATTTCCAGTCAGGGTCCCGAAACCCGCTTTTAATTTCCTGTCAGGGTCCCGAAACCCTCTTTTAATTTCCTGTCAGGGTCCCGAAACCCTTTTAATTTCCAGTCAGGGTCCCGAAACCCGCTTTTAATTTCCTGTCAGGGTCCCGAAACCCTCTTTTAATTTCCTGTCAGGGTCCCGAAACCCTTTTAATTTCCAGTCAGGGTCCCGAAACCCGCTTTTAATTTCCTGTCAGGGTCCCGAAACCCTCTTTTAATTTCCTGTCAGGGTCCCGAAACCCTTTTAATTTCCAGTCAGGGTCCCGAAACCCGCTTTTAATTTCCTGTCAGGGTCCCGAAACCCTCCTTTAATTTCCAGTCAGGGTCCCGAGACCCTCTTTTAATTTCCTGTCAGGGTCCCGAAACCCTCCTTTAATTTCCAGTCAGGGTCCCGAAACCCTCTTTTAATTTCCTGTCAGGGTCCCGAAACCCTATTTTAATTTCCTGTCAGGGTCCCGAAACCCTATTTTAATTTTCTGTCAGGGTCCCGAAACCCTCTTTTAATTTCCTGCCAGGCCATCGCTGTTTGATTTCAGGTTGAGTCCTTGACTTTTTTAATCACTCGTCAAGCTCTCGGGGTGCTCCCCATGCTCCATTGGGGGCAAAATTAGTGTTTATATCTTTACCCATCCCTTTACGGTGATAACATAAGAAACTTTGGTTTAATATGTTATCCGTTAAGCAATGTGTAAAGAGGGGCAACTGTAAACACCCCAATTTTGCCCTGGTTTATGTTAATTTAGTAGTTTTTTAGATAAAAATCCAAAAAAAGTAAAATCATGAAAAAAGCATAAAAATGGTAAAAATCTAGAAAAATACAAAAAATAATAATTCAATGAGTTTAGATTTTAATTTTAATTGTTTGTGTTAGTTAAATAAAAAAAAAAAACAAAAAAAGAGGTCCAGTATGCTTAAAAAAAAAAAAAATAGCTTTAGCCAAACAAAAAGTGGCCCATCTGCTATAAAAAACGGAAAGAAGAAAAGAAAAATGGGGCCAGTCCAGCAGAAACAGAAGGACCAGCGGCTGAGGGGGTATTTTCGTCATCTCCGTCCACCCAAAAAACCCTAGTTTTTCGTCTATTTAATCTCTTATTTCTCGGTTTCTGGGGAGCTAGCCATTACTATTCACTCTCATACGCTCCTCCTTTTTGTTCAGAATCCTAAAGAGTTTTTCTCTCTTCTACACCACAAAACCTAAAGCCGCCGCCCCACCCTCTCTTTTCTCCTCTTCCCCAACACGAACCACGACCGCCGCCACACCCCTCTTCTCAACCAAACCTTCGACCGCACCTCTCTTCCTTTTAACCACAAACCGCAGCCGCCAGCCCCCTTTCCCCTCGCCGTTCCATCGTCTTCACCTTAACTCCACCAACATCTTTACCCAAACACAAACCCATACACCGCCGCCATACTACCTCGTCCCTTCTCCGGTGTTACTGTCGCGCCGTCACTCTTCATCTTCCCTTCCAGCGCCGCCCCTTCTCCATTTTTACTTTTCTCTTCACCTCTGCGAACCCATTACAGTGGTGGGTGGAAGACTCTTTAACTCTTTTTTTTTTGTATCGTTTTAGTTGCTACTTTTTTCTAGTTTCGTTTGAGGAAATGGCAGATTTGAAGGAGAGCCTACCTCCTTCATGGTAGGCTTCTCAAATCATCTCCAAACATCTTTCTAGTTTTGTTTTTTTTTTTCTATTGTTCTTGGATTTATGTTATTGCAACTAAATATCTCTGTTATTTTGCACTGCTTCACTTCTGCTCTGTTCATTTTTATTTTTATTTTTTTTGTGTTTGTTTATTTATTTATTGCGTTTCAGTTTCTAGTTCTGTTTTCTATTGTTCCTTTTTTTAAAAGGAGAAAGGCTACTCATCTGTCCTCCAAACATCATGTTTCTTAGCTTTCCTTTTGGTTCTTACATTTTTTACTTCAATGATTGTTGAAATTTTCGTCTCCTATCTCTGTTTGATGTCTCGATGTTTCTCAAGTTGGGTGTGTTAAGTGGTTCTCTTTGCACTTTCTGTGTGTTCCTGTCATGACTTCCATTTCTGACACAGTGAAAAAAAAAAAAAAAAAAAAAGCACTTCTGGCCCCCGTTAATTGATTCTGGGATGTGTTTATGTTTAAGTCATTTTGTTGTTAATTGATTCTGGGACGTGTTTATGTTTAAGTCATTTTGTTTATGATCGAAGATATGCCCTTGATAATAAAATATGCTTCTGGCTTTTCTTTTCTTTTTGTTTTAAAAAAAAAAAACAAAAAATAAAGGCTCTCGGTTCTTTTGAAAAAGATATGGTTCCATTTGATGTTTGGTTTTTGCTTGATATTACTCCTAACTTTTAATTTTCAGCTTCTGACTATTCACTAACTTTTTTAATTTTCTGTCTCTAACTATTCATATTATCTTGTTCTATACTCACTGTTAAATTATGTTTCTGATTATTTATAATTTCTGCTCCTAACCTTTAGCCTTCAGCTAACTATTTGTTAATGGGTTTGTAAAAAAAAAAAAAAACTTTTTGATTAGTGGTACTCTCGCATTACTACGAGACTATCATAGGTTTACATGATTGAAAAATAAATGAATATTCAACTAAAAGGATACTCTCACATTACTGTGAGACTATCTAGTTCTTACGTAATTAATTTAAAATCAACCTGCGTTTAGGGATACTCTCACATTACTGTGAGACTATCTAGATCTTACGTAATTAATTTAAAATCAACCTGCGTTTAGGGATACTCTCACATTACTGTGAGACTATCTAGTTCTTACGTAATTAACTTAAAATCAACGTGTGTTTAGGGATACTCTCACATTACTGTGAGACTACCCAGCTTCTACGCGATCAATCCGTTGTTTAGGGACGCTCTCGCATTACTACGAGACCTGCCCTTCTTTCCCAAAAAAAAAATAAACAAACATGTTTTTTAAAAACCCCTCTCGCATTACTACGAGACAGGTTTTAATCATTTCAAAAATTAAAAAATATTGAACAAACCAAAATCTTTTTTTAAGAACTGCGTAAGCCTTGATCTTCCTTACGAGAGGAAGTACGCAGGCCTAGGGTCGCACCTACCAGGCTAACATAATAAAAAAAATCTTTTTGTTGTGTTTATTTTTAATCTTTTCATAAAACATAATACATGCATAAACAACTTTCGGTAACCGTCTTATGATGGGTGCACTAGGGGTGCTGTGGAGGTTCGTCCTCCACCCTTCCCTACGCATAAATAGACCTCCGAACCCAAGTTTGTAAATAAAAGAATTTCAAAAGGGTTTTCCAATGTTTCCCCTTAAATAAAAAACACTGGTGGCGACTCTGTTTATTTAGCACTTCCGCCAGATTATTTTTCAGGTCATTACATATAGAAAGGAGATATTCCAGCAGATGCAGCATTGGTTTGGACGTCTATGCGGTACCGATGATGCACATAGGGATCATAGGAAGAGTCCCTTCGAGGAGTATTAACAAGTGATGAGACATTTGAAGGACTAGGAAGAGATCCCATGGTTAGATAGTGCTTAGGAATAGAAACAGGATTTCAAGGATGGTAGAAATCAAAGGTTAGGATGATAGAAATTGGATTTGGAAGGCAATTTCGATTGTCATGTAATGCTGTGATTATATAGCCCGGGCATGTAATCGATTACAGCAGTTGGGTAATCGATTACAGAGCAGTTTTTCTGAATTTGAATTTCAAAAGAATGGAGGGAATTTTGAAATTCTGGCAGTTTTCGAGTAGGTAATCGATTACAGCAGTTATGGTAATCGATTACAGCAGTTATGATAATCGATTACTTAGAAAATTATAACAAGCACGAGGACTGAGAGCAGGGGTAATCGATTACAGGATCTGTGGTAATCGATTACAAGGACATTTTTATAGGTTCTAAACTATAAATTCCTATGTAACATATATCTAGAAGAACATTTAAGCATACAAACAACTTAGGTACATGCAATCATATAATAAAAATCATGCAAATATTTAAAGCAAACACACACATCACTCTATATATCATGTTCATCTAATATGCCTAATTCTCTTCTAATCTTAAAGAATGAATCTTTAGGAAAAGGTTTAGTAAAAATATCAGCTAATTGGTTATGTGTATCTACAAATGAAATCTCAATATCTTTTCTCATGACATGATCTCGAAGAAAATGATGTCTTATATCAATATGCTTAGTTCGAGAGTGCATGATGGGATTTTTAGTGAGATTAATTGCACTTGTGTTGTCACATTTGATTGAAATGCAGCCCAGCTCTAAGCCATAATCTTTGAGTTGTTGTTTGAGCCATAGGGTTTGTGCACACCAACTTCCTGCAGCTATATATTCTCCTTCGGCAGTACTTTGAGCAACACATGCTTGTTTCTTACAAGACCAAGAAACAAGAGCATTTCCCAATAAGTGACAAGTACCACTTGTACTTTTTCTTTCAGTTTTACATCCAGCATAATCTGAATCAGAATATCCAATCAAATCACAAACACTCCCTTTGGGATACCACAGACCAACATTTGTAGTTCCTTTCAGATATTTGAAAATCCGTTTAACTGAACTCAAATGTGATTCCCTTGGGGATGCTTGATATCTAGCACATAGACACACACTAAACATAATATCAGGTCTACTTGCAGTTAAATATAGAAGAGATCCGATCATACCTCTGTATTTGGTAATGTCTACTTGAACACCGGATTCATCTTGATCTAGATATGTGTTAGACCCCATTGGTGTGGCTATGGCTTTGCAATCATCCAAGTCATATTTCTTTAACAGTTCCTTGCAAAACTTTGATTGATGGATGAATATCCCATCATGTGATTGCTTAATTTGCAATCCTAGAAAGAAATTTAATTGTCCCATCATGGACATCTCAAATTCTTCTTGCATCATGTTAGACAAATCCTTACATAGAGATTCGTTAGTTGCACCAAAAATAATATCATCTACATATATTTGAGCTAATAAAGTATTACCTTTGGTTCTCTTGATAAACAGGGTTGTGTCAGCCTTACCCTTTTGGAATCCTTTTTCACAAAGGAATGTGCTTAATCTATCATACCATGCACGAGGGGCTTGTTTAAGACCATAGAGTGCCTTCATTAATCTGAAGACATGTGAAGGAAACTTGGGATCTTCAAATCCTAGAGGTTGCTTCACATAGACTTCTTCTTGAATGAATCCATTCAGGAAAGAACTTTTAACATCCATTTGATATAATGGGAAGTTTAAAGAACAAGCATAAGCCAACAGAAGTCTTATGGCTTCAAACCTTGCTACTGGTGCATAGGTTTCATCAAAATCTATGCCTTCTTCTTGATTATATCCTTGTGCAACCAACCTTGCTTTGTTCCTAACAATAATTCCATTTTCATCTAGTTTGTTTCTGAATACCCACTTGGTTCCGATAACATTCTTATCAGTGGGCTTAGGAACAAGTTCCCAAACTTGATTCCTTTCAAACTGGTTTAGTTCTTCCTGCATTGCCACAATCCAATACTCATCCTCCAGAGCATCATTCACTTTTGTGGGTTCTATTTGTGAGACAAAGGCCATATTCAAGACTGAATCATTTAAGCGTAGCCTTGTAGAAACACCTCTAGCAATATCTCCAATGATATTATCAACTGGATGATCCCTGTGGGTTCTCCATTCCTTTGGTAGTTGATAAGTGTTATCTTCAATGTGCTCTTCTTGTATTGTATCTTGATCTTTTTCCTTTTGAGAGTCTTCATTGATAATGATATCTTCTTCTTCATTATCTGGAAGATTGACTATATCTTCTTTTGAAGATTTAAACTCATCAAAGGAAACATGTATGGATTCTTCCATTGATAGAGTTTTCTTGTTAAAGACTCTATATGCTTTGCTTGTCAAGGAATATCCAAGGAATATACCTTCATCAGATTTTTCATCAAACTTGCCAAGGTTTTCCTTTCCGTTGTTCAAGACAAAGCATTTGGATCCAAAAGCATGTAGATGAGAGATATTTGGTTTCCTTCCTTTGTAGAGTTCATAGGGGGTTTTCTTGATAATAGGTCTAATAAGAACTCTATTGGAAACATAGCAAGCAGTACTTACAGCATCAGCCCATAAGTATTTAGGAAGATTGGATTCACTTAGCATGGTTCTTGCTAATTCTTCAAGTAGTCTGTTCTTCCTTTCTACAACACCATTTTGTTGTGGTGTTCTCGGAGTAGAGAAGTTATGTGATATTCCATTTTCATCACATAATTCTTGAAATTGCTGATTCTGAAATTCTCCACCATGATCACTTCTAATAGAAGAGATCTTTAAAGCCTTTTCATTTTGAACTAGCCTTGAATATCTTTTGAATGCGTTGAAGGCTTCATTCTTATGAGGCAAGAATAATGTCCAAGTAAATCTAGAGAAACCATCAACAATAACAAGTGCATAAAGATTACCTCCAAGGCTTTTTGTTCTTGATGGTCCGAACAAGTCCATATGTAGTAATTGAAGAGGTCTTGTAGTTGAGACTATGTTCTTTGGCTTGAAAGACGTTCTGGTTTGCTTCCCTTTTTGACATGCATCACAAAGCTTGTCTTTCTCGAATCTTATCTTTGGAAGCCCAACAACTAGATCATGCTTGACTAGTTTGTTTAAATGATCTATGTGTATATGAGCAAGTCTTCTATGCCATAGCCATGAATCACTATTGTTCTTGGCCAAAAGACATCTTACATTTTGTGGAATTTCTTCCTTGGATATCATGAAGACCTTATTGACTTTATATCCGGAAAACTTAATTTCTTTAGTTTTCACATCTTTTACTACACAGATATCATTAATGAAACCAACTTTCAAACCTTTGTCACAGAGTTGACTGATACTTAGAAGATTATGCATCAAACCATCAACATAAAGAACTTTATCAATGACTGTTTGAGGGGGTGTGCCTATTCTTCCAATACCAAGTATCTTTCCCTTTTGATTGTTTCCATATGTGACAAATCCCTTTTCTCTAGGTATAAGTAAAGAGAACTTTGTTTTGTCTCCTGTCATGTGTGATGAGCAGCCACTATCAAGATACCATAAATCCATTGCTGCTTTCATACACACCTACATGACAAAGTTCAGACATGGGTATTAGGAACCCAATAAGTTTTGGGTCCATCTAAGTTAATGTTCTTTCTAACTCATACATATTCCCTATTTGGTACTCCAACATTTTTGTAATAACATCTACTAGGGGTATGTCCTACTTTGTTACAATAAGTACACGAATATTGATTGTAACTAGATGTTTGCCTAGGAGAGGGATTAATCTTCTTAGAAGGTCTATGAAAATTACTTTTCTTATTGCTCATGTTCCTAAAGGATTTAGTCTTAGTAATTTTAGAAGACCCTTCCTCTTTGTTTGGTTTTACAAACACCGTTTTCTTAACTTCTTTTGTCTTTGGATGAGATGTATATCCTAGTCCAGATTTATTGTTTGAGTGCCTTTGTACACTTAGAATATAATCTAACTTTTGTTTTCCTATGTTGAAGTTATGAACTCTTAGTTGAAGATTATCTATCTTTTCTTCTAGAGAACTACACTTAGTACATTTATGTGCAATATCTAACATAGATTTTACTACGTCTAATTCTTCTTGTAAAATCCTACACTTACTTTCCAAGGATGATATTAAATCATTTTGCTTAGTGGTAATCTTGACATAATATAAACATATTTTCCATAGTGTATTTTAAATCATGAAAAGACATGGAATTGTCACTAACCTGGGTGTCTTCAACCTCTGAATCATGTGAAGCCATCAATGCAACTTGTGCTTCTTCTTTGTCAGAATCTGATGATGAACTTACTTCATTATCATCCCAAGCCAAGTATGCTCTTTGTGTGGATTGATCCTTCTTTTCAAATTTATCCTTCAGACCATGTTTCTTCTTTTGAAGATTTGGACATCCTAACTTGATGTGTCCAGGCTTACCACATTCGAAGCATGTGATCTTTTGAGAAGAGGAGGACTCATTGTTTCTTTGGAAAGATCTGTTATTGTTAAATTTCATACCTTTTCTTTTGAGAAACTTTCCAAAGTTCTTTACTAGAAGATTCAAGTTCCCATTATCTTCTTCTTCAGAATCTGCATCATAATCATCTTTGATTCTTTCTTTTGCCTTTAGGGAAATGGATCGATACTTCTTCTCATGTTGTTCATGATCCTCCAAACGATTCAATTCCAACTCCTGTTCTTGGAGTTTTCCTAAGAGAGTTGCAAGAGTCATATTTGATAAACTCTTCTTCTCTGAAACGGCTGTAACCTTTGGTTGCCATATTCTTGTGAGTGATCTTAGAACTTTCATGTTCAAGTCACTGTTTGAAAACTTTTTTCCAAGAGCAATCAAATGGTTAATCAAATGAGTGAATCGTTTTTGCATATCAAATGGTTAATCATTCTGAACATTTCGTATTCTTGAGATAGAGTATTGATCTTTGATCTCTTGACTTCATCTGTTCCTTCATGAGTTACCATCAACGTATCCCATATTTCTTTCGATGATGTACATGTTGATACTCTGAAAAACTCATCCATGCCAAGAGCAGATGTAAGAATATTCATTCCTTTGAGATCATATTGAACCTTCTTCTTTTCTTCTTCATTTCAATTACTTTCTGACTTTGGTTGTGAACTTCCTTCAACTTCTTCTACAAGCACAAAAGGACCTTCTTCAATGGCTTTCCATGTTCCTGCGTCTAATGACTTTATGAAAATTTTCATCTTGATTTTCCAGAAGTCATAGTGTTCTCCATTGAAGAATGGTAGCTTGTTTATATTGAATCCTTCACTGGTTCCATGATTGGAAGAGGATGCCATCTTTTCCCGGATCTTAGGAATAACTTACCTAAACTTACGAGCTGATACCAATTGTTAGTATAGATAGCAACCTGAGAGGGGGGTGAATCAGGTTTACCCGATTTTCGCCTTAATAACTTCTTACTTTCAAGATATTTGTAAATGCAAACGATTGCAGCGGAATTAAGCGTTGCTTGAAAGTAAAGATGAAGGATAGAAGAATTCACACACACAGAAATTTATCCTGGTTCACCTTCTATCCACCGAAGGCTACGTCCAGTCCCTCAAGAAAATCCCTTGAGGATTTTTCCACTATTGATAAAAATCTCTTACAAGTTCTTACACCAAGGACCCTTAGAATTTCTATCAATTTCCTGTGAAAGTATACCACTTTCAACAGCCCCTAAAAGTATACCACTTTCAGTTCCTGAAGGCAAACCACCTTCAGACCTTGAAGGCTAAACCACCTTCAATCAACACCCTGAAAGTACACCACTTTCAGTACCAACCACCCTTCACCGAGATCCACGGTGAATACTCAATCTATCAGAAAGAGATGAAGAAGAGTTTACAATTGGCTATATCAATCCTTTAACATACAAGTGGATTGATCATGAGAACTTATGCTTTAAGGCTCTTAAGCATAACAAGATTCTGAGTTCCTCAAGATATGAACAACTAGAGTGTTCTTATAAACATGAAGATCATGAACTCAAAATTTTAGGCTCTTTTGAAAGTTTAAATTCTAAAAGACTTAAAGATAAGAACTATTTTGACAAAGCTTTGGCCTAATGTTGTATTCTCATGTGTTGTTGTGTTCTGGACTCAAATGGACTTTATATAGGCAAGGGAAACAACCTTGAACCATTGCAACCTTTCCCAAAAGGTTTGAGACATAATGGTGCCTGAAAAGATGCAACTTTTCGTGTGTGTAATCGATTACATCATTTAGTGTAATCGATTACACTAAGAGCCGTTACAGTTTGAATTTCAAATTCAAACATGTAATCGATTACAAGCAAGAAGTAATTGATTACTTGCCTAGGTGTAATTGATTACCAGAAGGCTGAAATCGATTACACTGAAGTCCAACTTCCAGAAACTTGATCTTTTAAGATCGGCTTAAGTTTTTCTACTTCTTTTAAGTTATGAAAACATTAAGTTTGATTAGTTTAGGTGTTTTAAAGAGCCTTTATGCTTTGAGAGACCTTTAGAAGCATAACTCACCTAAACTAAGACTTCTAGGTAAATGATGAACTATATAGCGCTGTTTCCTCTAAGTCTTCTTTTCTTCTTTTTGCCGATGAGTTTGTCGTCATCAAAACCTCAGCCAGGGTCAAGAGCAAGACCTTCTTCACAAAATCGTTCTAAAAGCCTAGAGTCTACAGAAAAACCATAGAAGTGACCCATAGCCCTTATATTGTCCAAATACCCTATGCTGTAGTCAAGGGAAAAACCCTTAAATCTGCCAAAAGCCCTAACTTTGTTTAGAATGCCCTAAAGCCGACCTAAAACACTATAATAAGCCAAAAACCCTAAAATCGGTCTAAAAGCCGGCCTAAAACCCGAAAAACCATAAAATTGACCTGGAGCCCTTAAATAGTCCAAATACCCTATGTTGTAGTCAGTGGAAAAACCCTAAAATCGGTCAAAAGCCCTAAAGTTCATCAGAAAGTCCTAAAGTCGGCCCTAAAACCCTCTAATAAGCAGAAAACCCTAAAATCAGTCTAAAAGCCTAGAGTGTATAGATAAACCATAAAATTGACCCATAGCCCTTATATTATCCAAATACCCTATGCTGTAGTCAGGGGAAAAACCCTGAAATCGGCAAAAAACCCTAAAGTTTATCAGAAAACCCAAATCCTAGAGTCTAGAGTAAAACCGTAAAATTGACCCAGAGCCCTTAAATATTCCAAATACACTACTATATAGTCAGTCGAAAAACCCTGATATGGGCCTAAATCCCTAAAGTTGATCAGAAATCCCAAAAGCCGGCCGAAAACCCTATAATAAGCTGATAAACCCTAAAATCAGTCTAAAAGTCTAGAGTCTTTAGAAAAACCCTAAAATTGACATGGAGCCCTTAAATCGTACAAATACCCTATACTATATAGTCAGCGAAAAAATCCTGAAATCGGCCAGAAGCCCTAAAGTTGATCAGAAAGCCCTAAAGCCGGCCTAAAACCCAATAATAAGCCGAAAACCATAAAACCAGTCTAAAAGCCCAGAGTCTTCAGAAAAATCATAAATTGACCCAAGGTACTTAAATAGTCCAAGTACCATATACTATAGTCAGAAGAAAAACCCAGAAATTAGCCAAAAGCCTTAGAGTTGATCAGAATACCCTAAAGCCGGCCTAAGACCATATAATAAGCCGAAAACCCTAAAATCAGTCTAAAAGCCTAGAGTCTACAGTAAAACCATAAATTTGACCCGGAGCCCTTAAATAGTCCAAATACCCTATGCTAGTAAGCGAAAAACCCAGAAATCGACCAAAAGCCCTAAAGTTGATATGAAAGCCCAAAAGCCGGCCTAAAGCCCAATAATAAGCCGAAAACCCTAAAATCAGTCTAAAAGCCTAGAGTCTACAGAAAAATTATAAAATTGACCCGGAGCCCTTGAATATACCAAATACCTACACTATGGTCGGCAGAAAAACCCTGAAGTCGGCCAAAAGCCCTAAAGTTGATCAGAAAGTTCTAAAGCCGGCCTAAAACCTTATAATAAGTCGATAAACACTAAAATCAGTCAAAAAGCCTAGAGTCTACAGTAAAACAATAAAATTGACCCGGAGCCCTTAAATCGTCCAAATACCTACACTAATAGCCCTAAAGTTGATCAAATGCCCTAAAGCTCGCCTAAAACCCTATAATAAGCCGAAAACCATAAAATCAGTCTAAAAGCATAGAGTCTACAGAAAAAACATAAAATTGACCCGGAGCCCTAATATAGGCCAACTACCATATATTATAGTCAGCAAAAAAACCCAGAAATCACCCAAAAGCCTTAAAGACGGCCTAAAACCCTAAAATCGTTCTAAAAGCCTAGAGCCTTCAGAAAAACCATAAAATTGACCCAAATCCCTTATATTGTCCAAATACCCTATGCTGTAGTCAGAGGAAAAACCCTAAAATCTGCCAAAAGCCATAAAGCTGATTAGAAAGCCCTAGAGCTTGCCTAAAACCCTATGATAAGACGAAAACCCTAAAATTGGTCTAATATCCTAGAGTCTATAGAAAAACCAAAAAATTGACCCAGATTCCTTAAACAGTCCAAATACCCTATACTATAGTCAGCGCAAAAACTCAGAAATCAGCCAAAAGCCCAAAAGTTGATCAGAAAGCCCTAAAGCCGGCCTAAAACCCAATAATAAACCGAAAACCCTAAAATCAGTCTAAAAGCCTAGAATCTACAAAAAAAAACATAAAATTGACTCGGAGCCCTTAAATCGTCCAAATACCCTATACCATTGTCGGCGGAAAAATCCTGAAATCGGCCAAAAGCCCTAAAGTTGATCAGAAAACCCAAAATCCGGCCCAAAACCCTATGCTAAGTCGATAAACCCTAAAATAAGTGTAAAATCCAAGAGTCTTCAGAAAAACCATAAAATTGACCTGGAGCCCTTAAATCGTCCAAATACCCTTTATTGCAGTCAGCGGAAAAACCCTAAAATCGGTCAAAAGCCCTAAAGTTGATCAGAAAGCCCTAAATCCGGCCTACAACCCTATAATAAGTCGATAAACCCCAAAATAAGTCTAAAAGCCTTGAGTCTTCAGAAAAACCATAAAATTGACCTGGAGCCCTTAAATCGTCCAAATACCCTATAATATAGTCAGCGGCAAAACCCAGAATTCAGCCAAAAGCCCTTAACTTGATCAGAAAGGCCTAAAGCCGGCCTAAAACCCTGTAATAAGCCAAAAAACCTAAAATCGTTCTAAAAGCCTAGAGTCTACAGAAAAACCATAAAATTGACCCATAGCACTTATATTATCTAGATACCCTATGCTGTAGTCAGGGGAAAAACCCTAAAATCTGCCCAAAGCCCTAAACTTGATCAAAATGCCCTAAAGCCGACCTAAAACCCTATAATAAGTCGAAAACCCTAAAATTGGTCTAAAAGTCTAGAGTCGACAGAAAAACCATGAAATTGACCCAGAGCCCTTAAATAGTCCAAATACCCAATGTTGTAGTCAGTGGAAAAACCCTAAAATCGGTCAAGAGCCCTAAAGTTCATCAGAAAGCCCTAAAGTCGGCCCTAAAGCCCTCTAATAAGAAGAAAACCCAAAAATCATTCTTAAAGCCTAGAGTGTAGAGATAAACCATAAAATTGACCCATAGCCCTTGTATTATCCAAATACCCTATGCTGTAGTTAGGGGAAAAACCCTGAAATCGGCCAAAAACCCTAAAGTTGATCAGAAAGCCCTAAATCCAGCCTAAAACCCTATAATAACTCGATAAACCCTAAAATAAGTCTAAAAGCCCTGAGTCTTCAAAAAAATCATAAAATTGACCTGGAGCCCTTAAATCGTCCAAATACCCTATACTATAGTCAGCGGAAAAACCCTGAAATCGGCCGAAAGCCCAAAAGTTGATCAGAAAGCCCAAAATCCGGCCTAAAACCTTATAAAAAGCAGGCTTATTATAGGGTTTTAGGATGGCTTTAGGTCTTTCTGATCAACTTTAGGGCTTTTGGCCCATTTCAGGGTTTTTCCATTGACTATAGTGTAGGGTATCTGGATTATTTAAAGGCTTCGGGTCAATTTTATGGTTTTTCCATAGACTCAAGGCTTTTAGATTGACTTTAGGGTTTTCGGCTTATTATAGGGTTTTAGGTCGGCTTTAGGGATTTCTGATCAACTTTAGGGCTTTTGGCGTATTTCTGGGTTTTTGCGCTGACTATTAGTATAGGGTATTTGGACTATTTAAGGGCTATAGGTCAATTTAATTGTTTTTCTGTAGACTCTAGGCTTCTAGACTGATTTTAGTGTTTTCAGCTTATTGTAGGGTTTTAGGCCGGCTTTAGGGCTTTCTAATCAACTTTAGGATTTTTGGCCAATTTTAGGGTTTTTCCACTGACTATTGCATAGGGTATTTGGACTATTTAAGGTTTCCGGGTCAATTATATGCTTTTTCAGTAGACTCTAGGCTTTTAGAATGATTTTAGGGTTTTCGAATTATTATCGGGTTTTAGGCCGGCTTTAGGGCATTCTGATCAAATTTAGGGCTTTTCGTAGATTTAAGGGTTTTTCCGCTGACTATAGCATAGGGTATTTGGACTATTTAAGGTCTCCGTGTCAAATTTATGGTTTTTCTATAGACTCTAGGCTTTTACACTGATTTTAGGGTTTTCGGCTTATTATAGTGTTTTAGGTCGGCTTTAGGGCTTTATGATCGACTTTTGGGCTTTTGGCTGATTTCAGGGTTTTTCTGCTGACTATAGTATACGATATTTGGACTATTAAAGGGATCCGGGTCAATTTTATTGTTTTTCTTTAGACTCTAGGCTTTAGACTAATTTTAGGGTTTTCGGCTTATTATAGGGTTTTAGGCCGGCTTTAGGGCTTTCTGATCAACTTTAGGTCTTTTGGCCAATTTTAGAGTTTTTCCTATGACTATAGCATAGAGTATTTGGACTATTTATGGTCTCCGGATAAATTTTATGGTTTTTCTATAGACTATAGGCTTTTACACCGATTATAGTGTTTTCAGCTTATTATAGGGTTTTGGGCCGACTTAAGGGCTTTATTATCAACTTTAGTGCTTTTGGCCAATTTCAGGGTATTTCCGCTGACTGTAGTATATGGTATTTGGACTACTTAAGGACTCCAGGTCAATTTTATGATTTTTCTATAGACTCTGCTTTTAAACTAATTTAAGGTTCTTATTATAGGGTTTTAGGCCGGCTTTAGGGTATTCTGATCAAATGTAGGGCTTTTTTCTTATTTCTTGGTTTTTCCGCTGACTATTGTATAGGGTATTCAGACTATTTAAGGTTTCTAGGTCAATTTTATGATTTTTCTGTAGACTCTAGGCTTTTAGACTGATTTTAGGCTTTTCGGCTTATTATAGGGTTTTAGAGCCGGCTTTCGGGTTTTCTGATCAAGTTTACAGCTTTTGGCCTATTTTAGAGTTTTTTGGCTGACTATAGAATAGGGTATTTGGACTATTTAACGTCTTCTGGTCAATTTTATGGTTTTTCTATAGACTCTAGGCTTTTACACCGATTTTTGGGATTTCGGCTTGTTACAGGGTTTTAGGCCGGCATTTGGGCTTTATGATCAACTTTAGAGCTTTTGGCCAATTTCAGGGTTTTTCGACTAACTATAGTATACGGTATTTGGACTACTTACCGGCTATGTGTGAATATTATTGTTTTTCTGTAGACTCTAGACTTTTAGACCAATTTTAGAATTTTCGGTTTATTATAGGGTTTTAGGCCGGCTTTAGGCTATTCCGATAAACTTTAGGGCTTTTGGATGATTTCTGGGATTTTTCGCTGACTATTATCTAGTGTATTCGAACTTTAGGGCTTTTGGATGATTTATGGTTTTTTTTTGTAGACTCTAGACTTTTAGACTGATTTTAGGGCTTTCAACTTATTATAGGGTTTAGGCCGGCATTAGGGCTTTCTGATTAACTCTAGGAATTTTGGCCGATTTCAGTGTTTTCAGCAGATTATGGGGCTTTTCCGCTGACTATAGTATAGGGTATTTCGATGATTTAAGGGCTCCGGGTCAGTTTTATGGTTTTTCTTTAGACTGATTTTAGGTTTTTCGGCTTATTATAAGGTTTTAGGCCGGCTTTAGGGCTTTATGATCAACTTTAAGGCTTTTGGCCGATTTCAGGGTTTTTCCACAAACTATAGTATACGGTATTTGGACAATTTAAAGGCTGTGGGTCAATTATATGGTTTCTCTGTAGACTCTAGGCTTTTAGACTAATTTTCGGGTTTTAGGCTAAGTATAGGGTTTTAGGCCGGCTTTAGGGTATTCTGATCAACTTTAGGGGTTTTGGCTGATTTCTGTGTTTTTCCGTTGACTATTGTATGGGGTATTCAGACTATTTAAGGGGTCCAGGTCAATATTATGGTTTTTCTGTAGACTCTAGGCTTTTAGACTTATTTTAGGGTTTTTGGGCTTATCATAGGGTTTTAGGCCATATTTTGGGCTTTCTGATCCACTTTAGGGTTTTTGGCTGATTTCAGGGTTTTTCCGCCGACAATCGTATAGGGTATTTGGACTATTTAAGGGGAACGGGTCAATTTTATGGTTTTTCTGTAGACTCTAGGCTTTTAGACTGATTTGAGGGTTTTCTGCTTATTATAGGGTTTTCCGCTAACTATAGTATATGGTATTTGGACTATTTAAGGGCTCCGAGTCAATTTTATGGTTTTTTTCTAGACTCTATGATTTTGGACTGATTTTGGGGTTTTTGGCTAATTATAGGGTTTTACGCCGGCTTTAGTGCTTTCTGATCATGTTGAGGGCTTTTGCCCCATTTCATGATTTTTCATTGATTTTAGGGATTTTCCGCTAACTATAGTATAGGGTATTTGGACAATCTAAGGGATTCAGGTCAATTTTATGGTTTTTCTTTAGACTATAGGCTTTTAGATTGATTTTAGGGTTTTCGGCTTATTACAGGGTTTTAGGCCGACTTTAGGGCTTTTGGTCGATTTTAGGGTTTTTCCGCTGATTATAACATAGGGTATTTGGACTATTTAAGGTCTCTGGATCAATTTTATGGTTTTTCTATTGACTCTAGGCTTTTACACCGATTTTAGGGATTTCGGCTTGTTATAGGGTTTTAGGTCGGCTTTAAGACTTTATGATCAACTTTAGAGCTTTTGGCCAATTTCAGGGTTTTTCCGCTGCCATTCGTATACGGTATTTGGACTACTCAAGGGCTACGGGTCAATTTTATGGCTTTTTTGTAGACTCTAGGCTTTTAGACTAATTTTAGGGTTTTCGACTTATTATAGGGTTTTAGGCCGCATTAGGGTATTCCGATCAACTTTAGGGCTTTTGGCTGATTTTTGGGTTTTTCCGCTGATTATTGTATAGGGTATTCGGACTATTTAAGGGCTTCGGGTCAATTGTATAGTTTTTTCTTGTAGACTCTAGGCTTTTAGACTAATTTTAGGGTTTTCGGCTGGTTATAAGGTTTTAGGCCGGCTTTAGGGCTTTATGATCAAATTTAGGGTTTTGGCCAATTTCTGGGTTTTTCCGCTGACTATAATTTACGGTATTTGGACTACTTAAGGGCTTCGTGTCAATTTTATGGTTTTTCTGTAGATTCTAGACTTTTATACTAATTATAGGGTTTTCGGCTTATTATAGGGTTTTAGGCCGGCTTTAGGGTATTCTGGTCAACTTTATTGCTCTTGGCTGATTTCTGGGTTTCCCGCTGATTATTGTATAGGGTATTCAGACTATTTAAGGGCTCCGAGTCAATTTTATGGATTAAACATAGACTCTAGGATTTTAGACTAATTTTAGGGTTTTCGGCTTATTATAGGGTTTTAGGCCGGCTTTAGGGCTTTTTGATCAACTTCAGGGCTTTTGGCCGATTTCAGGGTTTTTCCACTCACTATAGTATAGGGTATTTTGATGATTTAAGGGCTCCGGGTCAATTTTATGGTTTTTCTTAAGACTCTAGGCTTTTAGACTGATTTTAGGTTTTTCGGCTTATTATAGGGTTTTAGGCCAGCATTAGGGATTTCTTATTAACTTTAGGGCTTTTGGCCGATTTTAGGGTTTTCCGCTTAGTGTATTTGGACTATGTAAGGTCTTCGGTCAATCTTATTATTTTTCGGTAGACTCTACACTTTCAGACTTATTTTAGGGTTTTTAAACTGGCTTTAGGTTTTTCTGATCAACTTTAGGGCTTATGGCTGATTTATGGGTTTTTCTGCTGACTATGGAATCGCAATTTGGACAATTTAAGGGCTCCGAGTCAATTTTATGGTTTTTTTGTAGACTCTAAGCTTTTGGAACGATTTTTTGGTTTTTCGCTTATTATAGTGTTTTTAGCCGGCTTTAGGGCTTTCTGATCATGTTGAGGGCTTTTGCCCGATTTCATGGTTTTTGGCCGATTTCAGGGTTTTTCCGCTAACTATAGTATAGGGTATTTGGACGATTTAAGGGCTTCGGGTCAATTTCATGGTTTTTTTGTAGACTTTAGGCTTTTAGACTGATTTTAGGGTTTTCGGCTTATTATAGGGATTTAGGCCGGCTTTTGGGTATTCCGATCAACTTTAGGGCATTCCGATCAACTTTAGGGCTTTTGGTTGATTTCTGGGTTTTTCCGCTGATTATTTTACAGGGTATACGGTCTATTTAAGGGCTTTGGGTCAATTTTATGGTTTTTCTGTAGACTCTAGTATTTTAGACTGAGTTTAGGGTTTTCGGCTTATTATAGAGTTTTAGGATGGCTTTAGGTCTTTCTGATCAACTTTAGGGCTTTTGGCCCATTTCAAAGTTTTTCCGTTGACTATAGTGTAGGGTATTTGGATTATTTAAAGGCTCCGGGTCAATTTTATGGTTTTTGTATAGACTCAAGGCTTTTGGGCTGATTTTAGGGTTTTCGGTTTATTATAGGGTTTTAGGTCGGCTTTAGGGATTTGTGATCAACTTTAGGGCTTTTGGCTGATTTCTTGGATTTTGCGCTGACCATAGTATAAGGTATTTGGACTATTTAAGGTCTCCAGGTCAATTTTGTTGTTTTTCTGTAGACTCTAGGCTTTTAGAACGATTTTAGGGATTTCGGTTTATTATAGGCTTTTGATAGTGAAATCGCAAGTGTACGATTGACTATCGCGTAGTAAAAAGATCGAACCGAAGGGATAGGTGTTCTTATTAATATAAAATTTACTGCTTGTGCAGAAAAATTAAAGATGAATATATGTTGTTGGTTTAAGAGCAAGCAAGAACAATAGCTTAAAATAAAGAAGAGATAGATATGATGAGAATTAAGTTCTTGGGTTGAATAACATAGAATATAACATATGCTAGCAAGTTCCTACATAATTTCTGAATTTTAAGTCCAAGTTCATGATGCTATAGCCTATTATATCTACAAGTTAATCTCTTACACATTGTAGAACTTTCTTTCTAATTACTAAACCCAATTTCTTGCAATTTAGTTAACTAAAGAAGAAGATGAAGATGGAGTTCAGGCCAACATAAAGCTACGTCTATCCTAATCTCTTAGCGATAGTATACGGTATTTGGACTACTCAAGGGCTACGGGTCAATTTTATGGCTTTTCTGTAGACTCTAGGCTTTTAGACTAATTTTAGGGTTTTCGGCTTATTATAGGGTTTTAGGCCGGCATTAGTGTATTCCGATCAACTTTAGGGCTTTTGGATGATTTTTGGGTTTTTCCGCTGATTGTTGTATAGGGTATTCGGACTATTTACGGGCTCCGGGTCAATTGTATAGTTTTTTTCTTGTAGACTCTAGGCTTTTAAACTAATTTTAGGGTTTTCGGGTGGTTATAGGGTTTTAGGCCGGCTTTAGGGCTTTATGATCAACTTTAGGGTTTTGGCCAATTTCAAGGTTTTTCCGCTGACTATAGTATACGGTATTTGGACTACATAAGGGCTTCGGGTCAATTTTATGGTTTTTCTGTAGATTCTAGACTATTAGACTAATTCTAGGGTTTTCGACTTATTATAGGGTTTTAGGCCGGCTTTAGGGCTTTCTGATCAACTTTAGGGCTTTTGGCCGATTTTAGGGTTTTCCGCTGACTATAGCATTGTTTATTTGGACTATGTAAGGTCTTCGGGTCAATCTTATTGTTTTTCGGTAGACTCTAAACTTTTAGACTGATTTTAGGGTTTTTCTACTCACTTTAGCATAGGGTATTTGGACTATTTAAGGTTTCCCGATCAAATTTATGTTTTTTCTGGAGACTCTAGGATTTTAGACCAATTTTAGGGATTTCAGTTTATTATATAGGCTTTTATGCCGACTTTAGGGCTTTCTGATCAACTTTAGAGCTTTTGGCTAAATTATGGGTTTTTCCGCTGATTATAGTATCGGTATTTGGACTATTTAAGGGCTCCGAGTCAATTTTATGGTTTTTTTGTACACTCTAAGCATTTGAACTGATTTTTAGGTTTTTCGCTTATTATTGTGTTTTAGGCCGACTTTAGGGCTTTCTGATCATGTTGAGGGCTTTTGCCCGATTTCATGGTTTTTGGCCGATTTCAGGGTTTTCCCGCTAATTATAGTATAGGGTATTTGGACGATTTAAGGGCTTCGGGTCAATTTCATGGTTTTTTTGTAGACTCTAGGCTTTTGGTTGATTCGTGGGTTTTTCCGCTGATTATTTTATAGGGTATACGGTCTATTTAAGGGCTTTGGCTCAATTTTATGGTTTTCCTGTTGACTCTAGTCTTTTAGACTGATTTTAGGGTTTTCGGCTTATTATAGGGTTTTAGGATGGCTTTAGGTCTTTCTGATCAACTTTAGGGCTTTTGGCCCATTTCAAGGTTTTTCCGTTGACTATAGTGTAGGGTATTTGGATTATTTAAAGGCTCCGGGTCAATTTTATGGTTTTTCTATAGACTCAAGGCTTTTAGGCTGATTTTAGGGTTTTTTCGGCTTATTATAGGGTTTTAGGTCGGCTTTAGAGATTTCTGATCAACTTTAGGGCTTTTGGCTGATTTCTAGGACTATAGTTTAGGGTATTTGGACTATTTAAGGGCTCCAGGTCAATTTTGTTGTTTTCCTGTAGACTCTAGGCTTTTAGACCGATTTTAGGGTTTTCGGTTTATTATAGGGTTTGAGGCCGACTTTATGGCTTTCTGATCAACTTTTAGGCTTTTGCCTAATTTCGGGGTTTTTCCGCTGACTATATCATAGGGTATTTGGATCATTTAAGGTCTCTGGGTCAATTTATGGTTTTTCTGTAGACTCTAAGGTTTTAGTTCGATTTTAGGGTTTTCGACTTCGTATAGGGTTTTAGGCCGGCTTTAGGGCTTTTGCCGGATTTCATGGTTTTCGGCCTATTTCAGGTTTCTTCCACTATCTCTAGTATAGGGTATTTGGATGATTTAAGGGCTTTGGGTTAATTTTATGGTTTATCAGTAGACTCTAGGCTTTTAGACTGATTTTAGTGTTTTCGGCTTATTGTAGGGTATTAGGCCGGCTTTAGGGCATTCTGATCAACTTTAGGGCTTTTGGTCGATTTAAGGGTTTTTCCACTGACTATAGTATAGGGTATTTGGACTATTTAAGGGGTCCGGTCAATATTATGGTTTTTTGTAGACTCTAGGCTTTTAGACTTATTTTAGGGTTTTTCGGCTTATCATAGGGTTTTAGGCCGGATTTTGGGCTTTCTGATCCACTTTAGGGTTTTTGGCTGATTTCAGGGTTTTTCCGCCGACAATCGTATTGGGTATTTGGACTATTTAAGGGGACCGGGTAAATTTTATGGTTTTTCTGTAGACTCTAGGCTTTTAGACTGATGTTCTGGTTTTCTGCTTATTATAGGGTTTTAGGCTTATTATAGGGTTTTAGGACGGCTTTAGTGCATTCTGATCAACTTTAGGACTTTTGGTCGATTTAAGGGTTTTTCCGCTGACAATAGTATAGGGTATTTGGACTATTTAAGAGCTCCGGGTCAATTTTATGGTTTTTCTGTAGACTCTAGGCTTTTAGAATGATTATAGGGTTTTCAGCTTATTATTGGGTTTTAGGCAGGCTTTAGGGCATTCTGATCAACTTTAGGTCTTTTGGCTGATTTCTGGGTTTTTCTGCTAGCTATAGTATAGGGTATTTGGACAATTTAAGGGCTCCGAGTCAATTTTATGGTTTTTTTCTAGACTCTAAGATTTTGGACTGATTTTGGGGTTTTTGGCTAATTATAGGGTTTTACTTCGGCTTTAGTGCTTTCTGATCATGTAGAGGGCTTTTGCCCCATTTCATGGTTTTTCATCGATTTCAGGGAATTTCCGCTAACTATTGCATAGGGTATTTTGGCTGATTTCTAGGTTTTTTCGCTGACTATTTTATAGGGTATTCAAACCATTTAAGGGCTCTCGGTTAATTATATGGTTTCTCTGTAGACTCTAGGCTTTTAGACTGATTGTAGGGTTTTCAGCTAATTATAGGGTTTTAGGCCGGCTTTAGGTCTTTCTGATCAACTTTAGGGCTTTGGGCCGATTTCAGTGTTTTCGGCAGATTTCAGGGTTTCTCCGCTGACTATAGTATAGGGTATTTAGACTATTTAAGCTCTCCGTGTCAAATTTTTGGTTTTTCTATAGAATCTTGGCTTTTACACCGATTTTAGGGTTTTCGGCATATTATAGGGTTTTAGGCCGGCTTTAGGGCTTTATGATCAACTTTAGGGCTTTTGGACGATTTCAGGGTTTTTCCGCTGACGATAGTATACGGTATTTGGACTATTTAAGGGCTTCAGGTCAATTTTATTGTTTTTCTGTAGACTCTTGGCTTTTAGACTAATTTTGGGGTTTTCGACTTACTATAGGGTTTTAGGCCGAATTTAGGGCTTTCTGATCAACTTTAGGGCTTTTGGCCGATTTTAGGGTTTTTCAGCTCACTATAACATAGGTATTTGGACTATATAAGGTCTCCGCGTCTATTTTATGGTTTTTCTATAAACTCTAGGCTTTGACACCGATTTTAGGGATTTCGGCTTGTTATAGGGTTTTAGACCGGTTTTAGGGCTTTATGATCAACTTTAGAGCTTTTGGCCAATTTCAGGGTTTTTGCGCTGACTATAGTATATGGTATATGGACTACTTGCGGGCTACAGGTCAATTTTATGGTTTTTCAGTAGACTCTAGGCTTTTAGACTAATTTTAGGGTTTTCGGTTTATCATAGGGTTTTAAGCCGGCTTTAGGGTATTTCGATCAACTTTAGGGATTTTGGCTGATTTCTGGGTTTTTCTGCTGATTATTGTATAGGTTATTCGAACTATTTAAGGGCTCCGTGTGAATTTTATAGTTTTTGTTTAGACTCTAGGCTTTTTGAATGATTTAAGCGTGTTCAACTTATTATAGGGTTTTAGGCCGGCTTTAGGGCTTTCTGATCAGCTTCAGGGCTTTTGGCCGATTTCAGTGTTTCGGCTGATTTCAAGGTTTTTCCGCTGACAATAGTATAGGGTATTTGGACGATTTAAGTGCTCCTAGTCAATTTGACGGTTTTTCAGTAGTCTCTAGGCTTTTAGACTGATTTTAGGTTTTTTCGGCTTAATATAGGGTTTTAGGCTGGCTTTAGGGCTTTATGATCAACTTTAAGGCTTTTGGCCGATTACAGGGTTTTTCCGCAGACTATAGTATACGGTATTTGGACTATTTAAAGGCTCCGGGTCAATTATATGGTTTTTCTGTAGACTCTAGGCTTTTAGACTAATTTTCGGGTTTTAGGCTAATTATAGGGTTTTTGACCAGCTTTAGGGTATTCTGATCAACTTTAGGAATTTTGGCTGATTTCTGTGTTTTTCCGCTGACTATTGTATGGGGTATTCGGACTATTTCGGGGCTCCGGGTCAATTTTATGGTTTTTCTATAGACTCTAGGCTTTTAGACTGATTTTAGGGTTTTCGACTTATTATAGGGTTTTAGGCCGGCTTTAGGGCCTTCTGATCTACTTTAGGTCTTTTGGCCAATTTTGGGGGTTTACCGCAGACCATAACATAGGGTATTTGGACTTTTTATGATCTCTGGGTCAATTTTATGGTTTTTCTGTAGACACTAAGATTTTACACCGATTATAGGTTTTTCGGCTTATTATAGTGTTTTGGGCCGAATTTAGGGCTTTATTATCAACTTTAGGGCTTTTGGCCAATTTCAGGGTTTTTCCGGTGACTATAGTGTACGGTATTTGGACTACTTAAGGGATCCAGGTCAATTTTGTGGTTTTGCTATAGACTCTATTGTTTTAGACTAATGTTAGGGTTTTCGGATTATTATAGGGTTTTAGGCCGGCTTTAGCGTATTCCGATCAACTTTAAGGCTTTTGGCTGATTTCTGGATTTTTCCGCTGATTATTGTATAGAGTATTCGAACTATTTAAGGGCTTCGTGTCAATTTTGTGGTTTTTCTGTAGACTCTAGGCTTTTAGACTGATTTTAGGGTTTTCAGCTTATTATAAGGTTTTAGTTCGGCTTCAGGGCTTTCTGATCAACTCTCGGACTTTTGGCCGATTTTAGTGCTTTCGGCCGATTTCAGGGTTTTTCCCCTGACTATAGTATAGGGTATTTGGATGATTTAAGGTCTCCGGGTCAATTTTATGGTTTTTCTTAAGACTCTAGGCTTTTAGACTGATTTTAGGTTATTCGTCATATTATAGGGTTTTAGGCCGGCTTTAGGGCTTTTGGCCGATTTTAGGGTTTTCCGCTGACTTTAGCATAGTGCATTTGGACTATTTAAGGGCTCCGGGTCAATTTTATGGTTTTTCTTGAAACTCTAGGCTTTTAGACTGATTTTAGGTTTTTTTGCTTATTATAGGGTTTTAGGCCGGCTTTAGGGTTTTTGGCCGATTTTAGGGTTTTCGGCCGATTTTAGGGTTTTCCACTGACTATAGCATATTGTATTTGGACTATTTAAGGTCTTCGGGTCAATCTGATTGTTTTTCGGTAGACTATAGACTTTTAGACATATTCTAGGGTTTTTCTGCTGACTATAGCATAGGGTATTTGGACTATTTAAGGTCTCCCGATCAATTTTATGGTTTTTCTGGAGACTCTAGGCTTTTAGACCGATTTCAGGGATTTCGGTTTATTATAGGCTTTTAGGCCGGCTTTAGGGCTTTCTAGTCAACTTTAGGGCTTTTGGCTGATTTATGGGTTTTTTCGCTGACTATAGTATAGGGTATTTGGACTATTTTAGGCTCCGAGTCAATTATAGGCTTTTTGTAGAATCTATGCTTTTGGACTGATTTTAGGGTTTTTGGCTTATTGTATCGTTTTAGGCCGGCTTTAGGGCTTTCTGATCATGTTGAGGGCTTTTTCCCGATTTCATAGTTTTTCCCCAATTTCAGGGTTTTTCCGCTTACTATAGTATAGTGTAAATGGACGATTTAAGGGTTCCGGGTCAATTTTATGGATTTTCTGTATACTCTAGACTCTTAGATTATTTTTCGGGTTTTAGGCTAATTATAGGGTTTTCGGCTTATTATAGGGTTTTAGGCCGGTTTTAGGGCTTTATGGTAAGACCCTCATGTTTTGAGTAATTATACTTTGGTCCTTGAAGATTTTATAATTAGGTTTTGGTCCTTCTCGGATTTGTACCTTGACCAATTCTCTCGATAAGATGTTGTTGTATTTTGGAAATATTGTTGTTGTCTCTTATGTTAATTTCCCTTCAATATGCTATTTGGTATTTGTTGTTTGTTCTCGAGTTAACCTTTTCTGTTTATGTTTGGGCGCTTAACGCCAGAAAATAGACAGGGTGTTGATCGTCGTCTCTTGAAGAAGATTTACGGAATCAGAGTGCGCAGCGGAATCGTGGAAGAAATTTGAAGAAGACGATTGATGTCTTAAGATTTTCTGCTATTTTAGTTTATTTTATTTTTAGGCTCGCTTTTGAGCAATTTTCTTTGTTGTAATAATTTCCTCGTTTTGCTTCCGCGCAGTAATTATTATTTTATGGGGAAAATTATTGCTTATATTATTTTTAAGTAATTAAGAGAAACGAAAACTTTTTAAGAAAATTGAGTTGTTTTTCTGAGAGGTTTTAATTTCCGCGTTTTTACCATGTAACCCTCAACCCAAAATTAGGGTGTTACATTTATGATCTACTTTAGGGCTATTGGCCGATTTCAGGGTTTTTCCGCTGACTATAGTATACGGTATTTGGACTATTTAAAGGCTCCGGGTCAATTATATGGTTTTTCTGTAGACTCTAGGCTTTTAGACTAATTTTTGGGTTTTACGCTAATTATAGGGTTTTAGGCCGGCGTTGGGGTATTTTGATCATCTTTAGGGATTTTGGCTGATTTCAGGGTTTTTCCGCTGTCTATTGTTTAGAGTATTCGGACTATTTAAGGTCTCCGTATCAAATTTATGGTTTTTCTATAGACTCTAGGAATTTACACCAATTTTAGGGTTTTCAGGTTACTATAGGGTATTAGGCCGGCTTTACGGCTTTACGATCAACTTTAGGGCTTTTGGCTTATTCCAGGGTTTTTCCGCTGACTATAGTATACGGTATTTGGACGATTTAAGGTCTCTGGGTCAATTTTATGGTTTTTCCATAGACTCTAGGCTTTTACACCGATTTTAGCGCTTCGGCTTATTATAAGGTTTTGGGCCGGCTGTAGGGCTTTATGATCAAGTTTAGGGCTTTTGGCCAATTTCAGGATTTTTCCGCTGACTATAGTATACGGTATTTGGACTATTTTAGGGCTCCGGGTCAATTATATGGTTTTTCGGTAGACTCTAGGCTTTTAGATTAATTTTAGGGTTTTTGTCTTATTATAGGGATTTAGGCCGGCTTTAGGGTATTCCGATCTAATTTAGGGCTTTTGGCTGATTTCTGGGTTGTTCCGCTGACTATTGTATATATTCAGAATATTTAAGGGCTCCGGGTCAATTTTATGGTTTTTCTGTAGACTCTAGGCTTTTAGACTGATTTTAGGGTTTTCGGCTTATTGTAGGGTTTTAGAGCCGGCTTTAGGGCTTTATGATCAACTTTAGGGCTTTTGGCCAATTTCAGGATTTTTCCGCTGAATATAGTATACGGTATTTGGACTATTTTAGGGCTTCAGGTCTATTATATTCTTTTTCTGTAGACTCTAGGCTTTTAGATTAATTTTAGGGTTTTCGTCTTATTATAGGGTTTTAGACCGGGTTTAGGGGATTCCGATCAAATTTAGGGCTTTTGGCTGATTTCTGGGTTTTCCCGCAAACTATTGTATAGGGTATTCGGACTATTTAAGGGCTCCGGGTCAATTTTATGGTTTTTCTGTAGACTCTAGGCTTTTAGACTGATTTTAGGGTTTTCGGCTTATTATAGGGTTTTAGGCCGGCTTTAGGGCCTTCTGATCAACTTTAGGTCTTTTGGCCAATTTTAGGGTTTTTCCGCTGACTATAGCATAGGGTATATGGACTATATATGATCTCTGGGTCAATTTTATGGTTTTTCTATAGACTCTAGGCTTTTACACCGATTATAGGTTTTTCGGCTTATTATAGGGTTTTGGGCCGACTTTAGGGCTTTATTATCAACTTTTGGGCTTTTGGCCAATTTCAGGGTTTTTCCGGTGACTATAGTATACGGTATTTGGACTACTTAAGGGCTCCAGGTCAATTTTGTGGTTTTTCTATAGACTCTATGCTTTTAGACTAATGCTAGGGTTTTCCTCTTAATATATAGTTTGAGGCCGGCTTTAGGGTATTCTGATCACATTTAGGGCTTTTGGCTGATTTCTGGGTAATTCCGTTGACTATTGGATAGAGTATTCGGACTATTTAAGGGCTCCGAGTCAATTTTCTGGTTTTTCTTTAGACTCTAGGCTTTAAGGGTTTTAGAGCCGGCTTTCGGACTTTCTGATAAACTTTTCGGCTTTTGGCCGATTTTAGAGTTTTTCCGCTGACTATAGCATAAGGTATTTGGACTATTTAAATTTTCCGGGTCAATTTTATGGTTTTTCTATAGAATATAGGCTTTTACACCGATTTTAGGGATTTCGGCTTGTTATAGGGTTTTAGGCCGGCATTTGGGCTTTATGATCAACTTTAGAGGTTTTGGCCAATTTCAGGGTTTTTCCACTGACTATAGTATACGATATTTGGAATAATTACGGGCTACGGGTCAATTTTATACTTTTTTTGTAGACTCTAGGCTTTTAGACTAATTTTAGGGTTTTCGGATTATTATAGGGTTTTAGGCCGGCTTTATGGTATTCCGATCAACTTTAGGGCTTTTGGCTGATTTCTGGATTTTTCCGCTGATTATTGTATAGGGTATTTGGACTATTTATAGGGCTTTGGGGAAATTTTATGGTTTTTCTGTAGACTCTAGGCTTTTAGACTGATTTTAGGGTTTTCGGCTTATGATAGGGTCTTAGGTCGACTTTTGGGCCTTCTGATCAACTTTAGGTCTTTTGGCCAATTGCAGGGTTTTGCCACTGACTATAGCATAGGGTATTTGGACTATTTATGATCTCTGGGTCAATTTTATGGTTTTTCTATAGACTCTAGGCATTTACACCGATAATAGGTTTTTCGGCTTATTATAGGGTTTTGATCCGAGTTTAGGGCTTTATTATCAACTTTAGGGCTTTTAGCCAATTTCAGGGTTTTTCCGGTGACTATAGTATACGGTATTTGGACTACTTAAGTGCTCCAGGTCAATTTTATGGTTTTTCTATAGACTCTATGCTTTAAGACTAATGTTAGGGTTTTCGTCTTATTATAGGGTTTTAGGCCGGCTTTAGGGTAATCTGATCAAATTTAGGGCTTTTGGTTGATTTTTGGGTTTTTCCGCTGACTATTGTATAGAGTTTTCGGACTGTTTAAGGGCTCCGAGTCAATTTTATGGTTTTTTTGTAGACTCTAGGCTTTTAGACCGATGTTAGGGTTTTCGACTTATTATAGGGTTTTAGAGCCGGCTTTCGGGCTTTCTAATAAACTTTACGGCTTTTGGCTGAATTTAGAGTTTTTCCGCTGACTATAGCATAAGGTATTTGGACTATTTAACGTCTCCGGGTCAATTTTATGGAGTTTCTATAGACTATAGGCTTTTACACCGATTTTATGGATTTTGGCTTGTTATAGTGTTTTAGGTCGGCATTTGGGCTTTATAATCAACTTTAAAGCTTTTGGCCAATTTCAGGGTTTTTCCGGTGACTATAGTATACGGTATTTGGACTACTTAAGGGCTCTAGGTCAATTTTGTGGTTTTTCTATAGACTCTATGCTTTTAGACTAATGCTAGGGTTTTCCTCTTAATATAGGGTTTGAGGCCGGCTTTAGGGTATTCTGATCACATTTAGGGCTTTTGGTTGATTTCTAGGTAATTCCGTTGACTATTGGATAGAGTATTCGGACTATTTAAGGGCTCCGAGTCAATTTTCTGGTTTTTCTTTAGACTCTAGGCTTTAAGGGTTTTAGAGCCGGCTTTCGGACTTTCTGATAAACTTTACGGCTTTTGGCCGATTTTAGAGTTTTTCCGCTGACTATAGCATAAGGTATTTGGACTATTTAAAGTTTCCGGGTCAATTTTATGGTTTTTCTATAGACTATAGGCTTTTACACCGATTTTAGGGATTTCGGCTTGTTATAGGGTTTTAGGCCGGCATTTGGGCTTTATGATCAACTTTAGAGGTTTTGGCCAATTTCAGGGTTTTTCCGCTGACTATAGTATACGGTATTTGGACTAATTACGGGCTACGGGTCAATTTTATACTTTTTTTGTAGACTCTAGGCTCTTAGACTAATTTTAGGGTTTTCGGATTATTATAGGGTTTAATGCCGGCTTTATGGTATTCCGATCAACTTTAGGGCTTTTGGCTGATTTCTGGATTTTTCCGCTGATTATTTTATAGGGTATTTGGACTATTTATAGGGCTCTGGGGCAATTTTATGGTTTTTCTGTAGACTCTAGGCTTTTAGACTGATTTTAGGGTTTTCGGCTTATGATAGGGTCTTAGGTCGACTTTAGGGCCTTCTGATCAACTTTAGGTCTTTTGGCCAATTGCAGGGTTTTGCCACTGACTATAGCATAGGGTATTTGGACTATTTATGATCTCTGGGTCAATTTTATGGTTTTTCTATAGACTCTAGGCATTTACACCGATAATAGGTTTTTCGACTTATTATAGGGTTTTGAACCGAGTTTAGGGCTTTATTATCAACTTTAGGGCTTTTAGCCAATTTCAGGGTTTTTCCGGTGACTATAGTATACGGTATTTGGACTACTTAAGTGCTCCAGGTCAATTTTATGGTTTTTCTATAGACTCTATGCTTTAAGACTAATGTTAGGGTTTTCGTCTTATTATAGGGTTTTAGGCCGGCTTTAGGGTAATCTGATCAAATTTAGGGCTTTTGGTTGATTTCTGGGTTTTTCCGCTGACTATTGTATAGAGTTTTCGGACTATTTAAGGGCTCCGAGTCAATTTTATGGTTTTTTTGTAGACTCTAGGCTTTTAGACTGATGTTAGGGTTTTCGACTTATTATAGGGTTTTAGAGCCGGCTTTCGGGCTTTCTGATAAACTTTACGGCTTTTGGCTGATTTTAGAGTTTTTCCGCTGACTATAGCATAAGGTATTTGGACTATTTAACGTCTCCGGGTCAATTTTATGGTGTTTCTATAGACTATAGGCTTTTACACCGATTTTATGGATTTCGGCTTGTTATAGGGTTTTAGGCCGGCATTTGGGCTTTATGATCAACTTTAGAGGTTTTGGCCAATTTCAGGGTTTTTCCGCTGACTATAGTATACGGAATTTGGACTATTTAAGGTCTCTGGGTCAATTTTATGGTTTTTCCATAGACTCTAGGCTTTTACACCGATTTTAGCGCTTCGGCTCATTATAAGGTTTTGGGCCGGCTTTAGGGCTTTATGATCAAGTTTAGGGCTTTTGGCCAATTTCAGGATTTTTCCGCTGACTATAGTATACAGTATTTGGACTATTTTAGGGCTCCGGGTCAATTATATGATTTTTCGGTAGACTCTAGGCTTTTAGACTAATTTTAGGGTTTTCATCTTATTATAGGGATTTAGGCCGGCTTTAGGGTATTCCGATCTAATTTAGGGCTTTTGGCTGATTTCTGGGTTGTTCCGCTGACTATTGTATATATTCGGACTATTTAAGGGCTCCGGGTCAATTTTATGGTTTTTTTGTAGACTGTAGGCTTTTAGACTGATTTTAGGGTTTTCGGCTTATTGTAGGGTTTTAGAGCCGGCTTTAGGGCTTTATGATCAACTTTAGGGCTTTTGGCCAATTTCAGGATTTTTCCGCTGAATATAGTATACGGTATTTGGACTATTTTAGGGCTTCGGGTCTATTATATTCTTTTTCTGTAGACTCTAGGCTTTTAGATTAATTTTAGGGTTTTCGTCTTATTATAGGGTTTTAGACCGGCTTTAGGGGATTCCGATCAAATTTAGGGCTTTTGGCTGATTTCTGGGTTTTTCCGCAAACTATTGTATAGGGTATTCGGACTATTTAAGGGCTCCAGGTCAATTTTATGGTTTTTCTGTAGACTCTAGGCTTTTAGACTGATTTTAGGGTTTTCGGCTTATTATAGGGTTTTAGGCCGGCTTTAGGGCCTTCTGATCAACTTTAGGTCTTTTGGCCAATTTTAGGGTTTTTCCGCTGACTATAGCATAGGGTATATGGACTATATATGATCTCTGGGTCAATTTTATGGTTTTTCTATAGACTCTAGGCTTTTACACCGATTATAGGTTTTTCGGCTTATTATAGGGTTTTGGGCCGACTTTAGGGCTTTATTATCAACTTTTGGGCTTTTGGCCAATTTCAGGGTTTTTCCGGTGACTATAGTATACGGTATTTGGACTACTTAAGGGCTCCAGGTCAATTTTGTGGTTTTTCTATAGACTCTATGCTTTTAGACTAATGCTAGGGTTTTCCTCTTAATATAGAGTTTGAGGCCGGCTTTAGGGTATTCTGATCACATTTAGGGCTTTTGGCTGATTTCTGGGTAATTCCGTTGACTATTGGATAGAGTATTCGGACTATTTAAGGGCTCCGAGTCAATTTTCTGGTTTTTCTTTAGACTCTAGGCTTTAAGGGTTTTAGAGCCGGCTTTCGGACTTTCTGATAAACTTTTCGGCTTTTGGCCGATTTTAGAGTTTTTCCGCTGACTATAGCATAAGGTATTTGGACTATTTAAAGTTTCCGGGTCAATTTTATGGTTTTTCTATAGACTATAGGCTTTTACACCGATTTTAGGGATTTCGGCTTGTTATAGGGTTTTAGGCCGGCATTTGGGCTTTATGATCAACTTTAGAGGTTTTGGCCAATTTCAGGGTTTTTCCGCTGACTATAGTATACGGTATTTGGACTAATTACGGGCTACGGGTCAATTTTATAGTTTTTTTGTAGACTCTAGGCTTTTAGACTAATTTTAGGGTTTTCGGATTATTATAGGGTTTTAGGCCGGCTTTATGGTATTCCGATCAACTTTAGGGCTTTTGGCTGATTTCTGGATTTTTCCGCTGATTATTGTATAGGGTATTTGGACTATTTATAGGGCTCTGGGGAAATTTTATGGTTTTTCTGTAGACTCTAGGCTTTTAGACTGATTTTAGGGTTTTCGGCTTATGATAGGGTCTTAGGTCGACTTTTGGGCCTTCTGATCAACTTTAGGTCTTTTGGCCAATTGCAGGGTTTTGCCACTGACTATAGCATAGGGTATTTGGACTATTTATGATCTCTGGGTCAATTTTATGGTTTTTCTATAGACTCTAGGCATTTACACCGATAATAGGTTTTTCGGCTTATTATAGGGTTTTGATCCGAGTTTAGGGCTTTATTATCAACTTTAGGGCTTTTAGCCAATTTCAGGGTTTTTCCGGTGACTATAGTATACGGTATTTGGACTACTTAAGTGCTCCAGGTCAATTTTATGGTTTTTCTATAGACTCTATGCTTTAAGACTAATGTTAGGGTTTTCGTCTTATTATAGGGTTTTAGGCCGGCTTTAGGGTAATCTGATCAAATTTAGGGCTTTTGGTTGATTTCTGGGTTTTTACGCTGACTATTGTATAGAGTATTCGGACTATTTAAGGGCTCCGAGTCAATTTTATGATTTTTTTGTAGACTCTAGGATTTTAGACTGATGTTAGGGTTTTCGACTTATTATAGGGTTTTAGAGCCGGCTTTCGGGCTTTCTGATAAACTTTACGGCTTTTGGCTGATTTTAGAGTTTTTCCGCTGACTATAGCATAAGGTATTTGGACTATTTAACGTCTCCGGGTCAATTTTATGGTGTTTCTATAGACTATAGGCTTTTACACCGATTTTATGGATTTCGGCTTGTTATAGGGTTTTAGGCCGGCATTTGGGCTTTATGATCAACTTTAGAGGTTTTGGCCAATTTCAGGGTTTTTCCGCTGACTATAGTATACGGAATTTGGACTATTTAAGGTCTCTGGGTCAATTTTATGGTTTTTCCATAGACTCTAGGCTTTTACACCGATTTTAGCGCTTCGGCTTATTATAAGGTTTTGGGCCGGCTTTAGGGCTTTATGATCAAGTTTAGGGCTTTTGGCCAATTTCAGGATTTTTCCGCTGACTATATAGTATACAGTATTTGGACTATTTTAGGGCTCCGGGTCAATTATATGATTTTTCGGTAGACTCTAGGCTTTTAGACTAATTTTAGGGTTTTCATCTTATTATAGGGATTTAGGCCGGCTTTAGGGTATTCCGATCTAATTTAGGGCTTTTGGCTGATTTCTGGGTTGTTCCGCTGACTATTGTATATATTCGGACTATTTAAGGGCTCCGGGTCAATTTTATGGTTTTTTTCTAGACTGTAGGCTTTTAGACTGATTTTAGGGTTTTCGGCTTATTGTAGGGTTTTAGAGCCGGCTTTAGGGCTTTATGATCAACTTTAGGGCTTTTGGCCAATTTCAGGATTTTTCCGCTGAATATAGTATACGGTATTTGGACTATTTTAGGGCTTCGGGTCTATTATATTCTTTTTCTGTAGACTCTAGGCTTTTAGATTAATTTTAGGGTTTTCGTCTTATTATAGGGTTTTAGACCGGCTTTAGGGGATTCCGATCAAATTTAGGGCTTTTGGCTGATTTCTGGGTTTTTCCGCAAACTATTGTATAGGGTATTCGGACTATTTAAGGGCTCCGGGTCAATTTTATGGTTTTTCTGTAGACTCTAGGCTTTTAGACTGATTTTAGGGTTTTCGGCTTATTATAGGGTTTTAGGCCGGCTTTAGGGCCTTCTGATCAACTTTAGGTCTTTTGGCCAATTTTAGGGTTTTTCCGCTGACTATAGCATAGGGTATATGGACTATATATGATCTCTGGGTCAATTTTATGGTTTTTCTATAGACTCTAGGCTTTTACACCGATTATAGGTTTTTCGGCTTATTATAGGGTTTTGGGCCGACTTTAGGGCTTTATTATCAACTTTTGGGCTTTTGGCCAATTTCAGGGTTTTTCCGGTGACTATAGTATACGGTATTTGGACTACTTAAGGGCTCCAGGTCAATTTTGTGGTTTTTCTATAGACTCTATGCTTTTAGACTAATGCTAGGGTTTTCCTCTTAATATAGAGTTTGAGGCCGGCTTTAGGGTATTCTGATCACATTTAGGGCTTTTGGCTGATTTCTGGGTAATTCCGTTGACTATTGGATAGAGTATTCGGACTATTTAAGGGCTCCGAGTCAATTTTCTGGTTTTTCTTTAGACTCTAGGCTTTAAGGGTTTTAGAGCCGGCTTTCGGACTTTCTGATAAACTTTTCGGCTTTTGGCCGATTTTAGAGTTTTTCCGCTGACTATAGCATAAGGTATTTGGACTATTTAAAGTTTCCGGGTCAATTTTATGGTTTTTCTATAGACTATAGGCTTTTACACCTATTTTAGGGATTTCGGCTTGTTATAGGGTTTTAGGCCGGCATTTGGGCTTTATGATCAACTTTAGAGGTTTTGGCCAATTTCAGGGTTTTTCCGCTGACTATAGTATACGGTATTTGGACTAATTACGGGCTACGGGTCAATTTTATAGTTTTTTTGTAGACTCTAGGCTTTTAGACTAATTTTAGGGTTTTCGGATTATTATAGGGTTTTAGGCCGGCTTTATGGTATTCCGATCAACTTTAGGGCTTTTGGCTGATTTCTGGATTTTTCCGCTGATTATTGTATAGGGTATTTGGACTATTTATAGGGCTCTGGGGAAATTTTATGGTTTTTCTGTAGACTCTAGGCTTTTAGACTGATTTTAGGGTTTTCGGCTTATGATAGGGTCTTAGGTCGACTTTTGGGCCTTCTGATCAACTTTAGGTCTTTTGGCCAATTGCAGGGTTTTGCCACTGACTATAGCATAGGGTATTTGGACTATTTATGATCTCTGGGTCAATTTTATGGTTTTTCTATAGACTCTAGGCATTTACACCGATAATAGGTTTTTCGGCTTATTATAGGGTTTTGATCCGAGTTTAGGGCTTTATTATCAACTTTAGGGCTTTTAGCCAATTTCAAGGTTTTTCCGGTGACTATAGTATACGGTATTTGGACTACTTAAGTGCTCCAGGTCAATTTTATGGTTTTTCTATAGACTCTATGCTTTAAGACTAATGTTAGGGTTTTTGTCTTATTATAGGGTTTTAGGCCGGCTTTAGCGTAATCTGATCAAATTTAGGGCTTTTGGTTGATTTTTGGGTTTTTCCGCTGACTATTTTATAGAGTTTTCGGACTATTTAAGGGCTCCGAGTCAATTTTATGGTTTTTTTGTAGACTCTAGGCTTTTAGACCGATGTTAGGGTTTTCGACTTATTATAGGGTTTTAGAGCCGGCTTTCGGGCTTTCTAATAAACTTTACGGCTTTTGGCTGATTTTAGAGTTTTTCCGCTGACTATAGCATAAGGTATTTGGACTATTTAACGTCTCCGGGTCAATTTTATGGAGTTTCTATAGACTATAGGCTTTTACACCGATTTTATGGATTTCGGCTTGTTATAGTGTTTTAGGTCGGCATTTGGGCTTTATAATCAACTTTAAAGCTTTTGGCCAATTTCAGGGTTTTTCCGGTGACTATGGTATACGGTATTTGGACTACTTAAGGGCTCCAGGTCAATTTTGTGGTTTTTCTATAGACTCTATGCTTTTAGACTAATGCTAAGGTTTTCCTCTTAATATAGGGTTTGAGGCCGGCTTTAGGGTATTCTGATCACATTTAGGGCTTTTGGTTGATTTCTGGGTAATTCCGTTGACTATTGGATAGAGTATTCGGACTATTTAAGGGCTCCGAGTCAATTTTCTGGTTTTTCTTTAGACTCTAGGCTTTAAGGGTTTTAGAGCCGGCTTTCGGACTTTCTGATAAACTTTACGGCTTTTGGCCGATTTTAGAGTTTTTCCGCTGACTATAGCATAAGGTATTTGGACTATTTAAAGTTTCCGGGTCAATTTTATGGTTTTTCTATAGACTATAGGCTTTTACACCGATTTTAGGGATTTCGGCTTGTTATAGGGTTTTAGGCCGGCATTTGGGCTTTATGATCAACTTTAGAGGTTTTGGCCAATTTCAGGGTTTTTCCGCTGACTATAGTATACGGTATTTGGACTAATTACGGGCTACGGGTCAATTTTATAGTTTTTTTTTAGACTCTAGGCTTTTAGACTAATTTTAGGGTTTTCGGATTATTATAGGGTTTTATGCCGGCTTTAGGGTATTCCGATCAACTTTAGGGCTTTTGGCTGATTTCTGGATTTTTCCGCTGATTATTGTATAGGGTATTTGGACTATTTATAGGGCTCTGGGGCAATTTTATGGTTTTTCTGTAGACTCTAGGCTTTTAGACTGATTTTAGGGTTTTCGGCTTATGATAGGGTCTTAGGTCGACTTTAGGGCCTTCTGATCAACTTTAGGTCTTTTGGCCAATTGCAGGGTTTTGCCACTGACTATAGCATAGGGTATTTGGACTATTTATGATCTCTGGGTCAATTTTATGGTTTTTCTATAGACTCTAGGCATTTACACCGATAATAGGTTTTTCGGCTTATTATAGGGTTTTGATCCGAGTTTAGGGCTTTATTATCAACTTTAGGGCTTTTAGCCAATTTCAGGGTTTTTCCGGTGACTATAGTATACGGTATTTGGACTACTTAAGTGCTCCAGGTCAATTTTATGGTTTTTCTATAGACTCTATGCTTTAAGACTAATGTTAGGGTTTTCGTCTTATTATAGGGTTTTAGGCCGGCTTTAGGGTAATCTGATCAAATTTAGGGCTTTTGGTTGATTTCTGGGTTTTTCCGCTGACTATTGTATAGAGTATTCGGACTATTTAAGGGCTCCGAGTCAATTTTATGATTTTTTTGTAGACTCTAGGATTTTAGACTGATGTTAGGGTTTTTGACTTATTATAGGGTTTTAGAGCCGGCTTTCGGGCTTTCTGATAAACTTTACGGCTTTTGGCTGATTTTAGAGTTTTTCCGCTGACTATAGCATAAGGTATTTGGACTATTTAACGTCTCCGGGTCAATTTTATGGTGTTTCTATAGACTATAGGCTTTTACACTGATTTTATGGATTTCGGCTTGATATAGGGTTTTAGAGCCGGCTTTAGGGCTTTCTAATCGACTTTAGGGTTTTCGGCTTATTATAGGGTTTTAGAGCCAGCTTATTATGGGTTTTTCTGCTCACTATAGTATACGATATTTGGACTATTTAAGGGCTCCGAGTCAATTTTTTAGTTTTTTTGTAGACTCTAAGCTTTTGGGCTGATTTTGGGGTTTTTGGTTAATTATAGGGTTTTACGCTGGCATTAGTGTTTTCTAATCATGTTGAGGGCTTTTGCCCGATTTCATGGTTTTTCATCGATTTCAGGGTTTTTCCGCTAACTATAGTATAGGGTATTTGGACGATCTAAGGGCTTCGGGTCAATTATATTGTTTTTCTGTAGACTCTAGGCTTTTAGACTGATATTAGGGATTTCGTCTTATTATAGGGTGTTAGGACGGCTTTTGGGCTTTTGGCCGATTTTAGGGTTTTTCCGCTAACTATAGCATAGGGTATTTGGACTATTTAAGGTCTCGTGTCAAATTTATGGTTTTTTATAGACTCCAGGCTTTTACACCGATTTTAGGGTTTTCGGCTTATTATAGGGTTTTAGGCCGGCTTTAGGGCTTTATGATCAAATTTAGCGCTTTTGGTCGATTTCAGGGTTTTTCCCCTGACTATAGTATACAGTATTTTGACTATTTAAGGTCTCCGTGTCAATTTTATGGTTTTTCTGTATACGCTATGCTTTTAGACTAATTTTAGGGTTTTCGTCTTATTATAGGGTTTTAGGCCTGCTTTAGGGAATTCAGATCAAATTTAGGGCTTTTGGCTGATTACTGGGTTTTTCCGCTGACTATTGTATAGGGTATTCGGACTATTTAAAGGCTCTGGGTCAATTTTATGGTTTTTCTGTAGACTCACGGCTTTTAGACTGATTTTAGGGTTTTCTGTTTATTTTTGGGTTTTAGAGCCGGCTTTAGGGCTTTCTGATCAACTTTATGTAAATTATGTCTCGTCCTTGGACTCGGCTGAGGTTTTGATGAAGACAAACACATCACAAAAAGAATAAAGACTTCAGAAAAGAAAAGGAAGACATCTAGAAGACTTCAAGAAAGTAAGGAACAAAAAGATGTGAAGACTTCAGAAAAGAAAGACTTCAAAGAACCAGGTTGAGAACGTCAAGATCAAACATGAAGGTCCTTGTTTTAAGTAAGTCTTGTCAACTTAGTGTGCTATGCTTTATTAAGGTTAAATTGCATTTGAAGGGTCATAAAAGATCAACTAATTGAGTATAATATGTTCTCACGAGTAAAACTTGGTAGGAACACTCAATTAGGGCTTGAGATGGTTAAAACTGAGTTTCAGACTTGCAGTAATAGATTACCAGGCAGTCAGTAATCTATTACCTGTTGATGAGTGGATTTTATATGATGTTTTTAGGTGGTTTTTAGTCTTTTTATTTTATTATTTTTGAGTCACATATAGGTTTTTTATTGTTTTTATGTAGATTTTATATTTATTTTGCATTTTGCATGTAGATTAGATTTTATTTGTTTTTCTAGCTTTATTTTATATTTTTAGGAATTTTTCTAGTTATTTTGTATTTTTAGAAAAAGCTGGTTTAGTTATCATTTTTGTCCAGGGACCAATGTGTAAAGTTTCAGGAAGTCAGGGACCAATTTGTAAAAGTTCAAGAGTGGAGGACTTAAAGTGAAGATTGAGAGGATATGAGGACTTGAATTGAAGTGCTAACCTAGAGAGGACCAAAGTGGAAAAGAGGAATATGAAGAATCACTTTCTAATTAGCACATGGAAATAATGTTTAAGGAATTGATGTTAGTGGAGGAAAGGTTTCAGAATTAAACAAGGCTGAGTAGTGGCTTTTTATGGCCATCAAAACCCACTACCATGAATGAAGAAGGAAGAAAAAGCTTGAAGATGAAGAAGCAGCGTCCCAACGCTCCAGCGTTGGGATCCCAGCGCTCCAGCGCTGGGGTTCTGACTGGCTGATGAGTCAGATGTTGACCCAGCGCCCAAGCGTTGGAAAGCCAGCGCTCAAGCGCTGGGCCTCGGACAGAAAGTGGATTTTTAATGCATCCTAGCGCCCAAGCGTTGGGAATGCCAGCGCTCAAGCGCTGGAGGCTAGAATTTTACTATAAATAGGACCCTTTTCTTCACTTGTAAAACACACCTACTTAGAATACAACAAGTATTCTCTCTTTCTCTCTCTTGAGCATTGTTCCTAGGACTTGTGGGAAGCCATATTTGAGCTCCTATCCAGGGTAATTCAATGTTTCCTTTAGCCATGCTTGGCTAAATTCTTCTTTAAGTTTTTGGGTTGTTTTAGTTTATAATACATGTTCTAGTTCTTTCTTACATTTCTGAATTTTATTTCCATTCATGTTTTATTACCTTATGCTTAAATTCTATCTTGTGGATCCCAAGAGGTTTTGCTTATTACTTATTACATAAGGCCATTTGGTGAGTAGTAAGGGAACTAGGTAATAAAAAAGGTTATGAGTATACTTCGCTAAGGAATTAGGAAGGACGTAACTTTATGTTGGCCTGAACATCTTCTTCATCTTCTTCTTTAGTTAACTAGGTGCCAAGGAATTGGGTTTAGTAATTAAAAAGAAAGATCTACAATGCTTAAGGAATTAACTTGTAGTTACACTAGGCTATAGCATCATGATAATGGTTTTATAATTCAGGAATTTAGTAGGAGATTTCTAGCATGTTTTTATAGACTATGTAAACCAACCCAAGAGCTTAATGTTCATCATCTCTTTCTTTTATTATTTTATGCTATTGTTTCTTTCTAGTTCTCAAACCAACAACAATTATTCATCTTTTATTTTTCTGTTTTAGTACTAAATTTTATAATAACAAGAACACCTATCCCTTGGGTTCGATCTTTTTATTACGCGATAGTTTAATCGTACACTTGCGATTTTCCTTATCAAGTTTTTGGCGCCGTTGCCGGGGATAGGTTCTGTTCAAGTTCTTGTTATTATTTTGTTCAGTACTTTTTATTTAAAAAAACAAATATATAAAAAAATATTATCTTTGTGATGAACTGGTGCTGCTAATTTTGTTTGCTGAGTATTGGCAGGTATAGCAATGGCTGAAACATTTGAGCAAAGGGAGGCAAAATTCCGGGCTAAACTTGAAATAGAATATGAGAAAAAGAAGCAGGAAGCTTTCACTCTTATTGACGAATTCTATTCTAATTTAGAGTGCAAGCGGAATGCGGGATTTTTGCCAACTCCTGAGCAAGAATATAAGGCCATGGAGGAGCTACAAGTAAGGATACAAGGAATTCTGATGAGGCAGCCCGGGGATGAACAACAACCACCCGTTCAAGAAAATGAACTCGTGGTGGTTCAAAGAGAAGAGGTAAAAGAAACCTTCATTGTAGAATTAGTCTTCGAAGACAAATTGGAGATGGAGGAAGAAGAACCTCAAGGAACCTATGCTATAGGTTCACAATGGCAAGGCAAAGAACAAGGAAGGGAAAATTTATTTATCTCTTCCATTTTTAATTTGAATATTGTTGCTTTGTTAGCTGAAAATTCATTGGGCACTATGTTGTATTTGTGCCAAAATATGCATGATTTGCGGGGTCTAATGAATTTTGTAATAGACCCCGGTTGAAAAGTGATTTTTTTGAAGGGTCTATCTCGGACCTTAACAATGAGCTGGTTGGGAGACAACCCAACTTAGGATAGTTTATTTTTTCTGTATTTTTAATTTTCTGCACTACTCTTGTAAATAAATAAAAGAAAAGAACTCAATGTTTTTGCTGCAGGAGAGGCCAGCGCTCCAGCGATGGAGGCCAACGCTCAAGCGTTAGGCCCCTGCTTTACACCTCTGGTTCCAGTAATTTCCAGCGCTGGAGGACTAGCGCTCATGCGCTAGGCCCCTGGAATCTCAGCTTTTTATTTTTTAATTTCCAGCGCTACAGCGCTGGAAACCCAGCGCTTAGGCGCTGGGACCTCTGATGCCCAGTAATTGTTTTAATTCCAGCGCCCAAGCGTTGGTATCCCCAACGCTCAAGCGCTGGAGCTCGGGCAGTTTGCTGTTTTTGCTTTTGTTTGCTGTTTTTGGTTTTTAATAAATTTTGTGTTCACCATTTTCTGAAAGTTTTAGATTCTTTGAGTTTTCCCTTGTTTTGGTTTTGATTTTTGGGAACTCAAGAATTCTTGTTTTTAAGGTGAACACAATTTTTCAACCCATGATCTTTTGTGCTATGTTTGGAACTAACAAGTCAAGCAAGCTTCTGCTTGTGAGACTTTTGTTTGTTCATTGTTACAGGATAGGTACCAAAAGGAGGAAGAACCCTCTTGAACTTAAGTGTTCAAATTGATTTTTACATTGAGGTTCCCTTGGACCTTGGTGGAAAATTTGTTACTATACCAGCTTCTTAGTTTTTTTGTTTTTCTTTTTATAGTTTTTAGTTTTATTTTTAGCTTAGTTTTTTTTTCTGTTTTCTTTTTGCATGAGTCTTGAGTATATTATCCATTCTGAATGTGCTATAGCGTTGTGAATGCTTTATCTGATTGAACTGCTTTGTGAAAAAAATTCTATGTTTTTAAGCAGTTAGGATTGCATGCTGTAGAAAGGATTTTTGATATCTTGATTGTTTTGGTTGTTGGCAAAGTCTTTTTCTAAGTTCTAAAAAGGGTACCACTTACCCTATCTTTTTCTGAGAGCTGAGGACTCTGATTACTTGATTGTGAAATTTTTCTGCCTTGTGTTGCATGTTGATTGGAGTTTTGTACACTTTGTGAGTTGAGAAGGGATTATAGGCATTTTTGAAAACTCAGATTTTTGCTTGAAATGTTATATCCACTAGTAGCCCCTTTTGAGCCTTAAAAGAGTCAATCTTTGGAGCCTACTTTGTGTGATAATTCTTAAAGTTGTTATTGTGATTCATGTGCTAAATTGTTAGAGCTATGTTGTGGGTTTCTCTCTAAAAAAAAAGAAGAAGGAAAAATTGAAAAAATAAGGTGTGTGCCTTAGGAAAAAATAATGAAGTAGTGGGGTGAGAAAGAGTATGAGGGGAGTAAAATTCAAGTCATTCATCCCATACATTCCACTACTTTGTTCAAAAAAAAGGAAAAAAGGGAAAAAAATTGAGAGAACCCTTGTGTGAATTGTTGAGCTCTTAGTCAAGAAGAATCACTTAACAACATATTCTGAGTCAGCCACTAGAGTTGCCAATTTCTTGAAATCCACACCTTGAATTGTTCAACCCTTTGGCCAAGTTACAACCAGGTTATTGGTGTAAGTACTTGTAAGAAATCTTGATCATAGTGGAAAAATCCTCAAGGGGTTTCTTGAGGGACTGGACGTAGCCTTCGGTGGATAGAAGGTGAACCAGGATAAAATCTTGTGTGTGATTTCCTCTTCCCTTCATCTTTTACTTTCAAGAAATCCTTAATTCCGCTGCAATCACAACTATCATTTCGTGATCATCATTATCTTGAAAGTAACAATTTCGATAAGGCAAAAATCGTGCAACTATGATTCACCCCCCCGCAGGTTGCTATCTAGGCTAACACTTTAGGGCTTTTGGCTGATTTTAGAGATTTTCCGCTGACTATAACATAGGGTATTTGGACTATTTAACGTCTCCGGGTCAATTTTACGGTTTTTCTTTAGACTCTAGGCTGTTACACCAATTTTAGGTATTTCGGCTTGTTATAGGGTTTTAGGCCGGCATTTGGGCTTTATGATCTACTTTAGGGCTTTTGGCCAATTTAAGGGTTTTTCCGCTGACTATAATATACAGTATTTGGACTTTTAGTGGCTCTGGGTCAATTTTATGGTTTTTCTGTAGACTTTGGGCTTTTAGAATAATTTTAGGGTTTTCAGTTTATTATAGGGTTTTAGGTCGACTTTAGGGATTTTGGCCGATTTTAGGGTTTTCCGCTAACTATAGCATAGTGTATTTGGATTGGACTATTTAAGGTCTTCGGGTCAATCTTATTGTTTTTAGATTGACTCTAGACTTAGAGACTGATTTTAGGGTTTTTCTACACACAATAGCATCGGATATTTGGACTATTTAAGGTCTCCCGATCAATTTTATGGTTTTTCTGGAGACTCTAGGCTTTTAGACCGATTTTAGGGATTTTGGTTTATTATAGGCTTTTAGGCCGGCTTTAGGGCTTTTGGCTGATTTATGGGTTTTTCCGCTGACTATAGTATAGGGTATTTGGACTATTTAAGGGCTCCGAGTCATTTTTATGGTTTTTTTGTAGACTCTAAGCTTTTGGACTGATTTTAGGGTTTTTAGCTTATTATAGGGTTTTAGGCCGGCTATAGTTCTTTCTGATCATGTTGAGGGCTTTTGCCTGATTTTATGGTTTTTCGCCGATTTCAGGGTTTTTCCGCTAACTATAGTATAGGGTATTTGGACGATCTAAGGGCTCCGGGTCAATTTTATGGTTTTTCTGTAGACTCCAGGCTTTTAGACTAATTTTAGGGTTTTCGGCTTATTATAGGATTTTAGGCCTGTTTTATTGCTTTATGATCAACTTTAGGGCTTTTGGACAATTTCACGGTTTTTCCGCTAACTATAGTATACGGTATTAGGACTTCTTAAGGGTTCCTTGTCAATTTTATGGTTTTTCTGTAGACTCTAGGATTTTAGACTAATTTAGGGTTTTCGGCTTTTTACAGTGTTTTATGCTGACATTAGGGTATTCCGATCGACTTTAGGGCTTTTGGCTGATTTCTGGGTTTTTCCGCTGATCATTTTATAGGGTATACGGACTATTTAAGGGCTTTGGGTCAATTTTATGGTTTTTCAGAAGACTCTGTGATTTTAGACTGATATTAGGGTTTTTGACTTATTATAGTGTCTTAGGACAGCTTTAGGGCTTTATGATCAACTTTAAGGCTTTTGGCCGATTTTAGGGTTTTTCCGCTGACAATAGCATAGGGTATTTGGACTATTTAACGTCTCCGGGTCAATTTTATGGTTTTTCTATAGCAAGTGTACGATTCAATATCGCGTAATATAAAAAGATCGAACCCAAGGGATAGGTGTCCTATTATTATAATATTTAGTACTTGTGCAGAAAATTTAAGAGATTAATATTTGATGTTGGTTTTTATAGCAAGCAAGAACGATAGCATAAAATAATAAAGAGATAAGATGATGAGAATTAAGCTCTTGGGTTGATTTACATAATCTATAAATATGCTAGCAAGTTATTACTTATTTTCTGAATTTTAAGTCCAATTCCATGGTGCTAAAGCCTAGAATTTCTACAAGCTAATTGCCTTAAGTCATGTAGAACTTTCTTCCTAATTACTAACTCCATAGCCTTGGTTATTAGTTAATTTAGAAAAGAAGATGAAGAAGGAATTCAGGCCAACACAAAGTTACGTCCATCCTAATTTCCTTAAGAAATGTATACTTATAACCTTTTTTATTTCCTATTTCCCTTACTACTTACCAAATGGCCTTATGACATAAGTAGAAAGCATGAAATCTTTTGTACACAAGATTAATGAAGAACAAGGAAATGAAACATGAAATGGATATATTATTCATAAAAGTAAAAACAATACTAAAGCATAAGATTATAAATTACTACAACCCAAGAAACTTAAAAAGAATTAGGCAAGCATGGCTAAACAAGTCATCGAATTACCCTGGATAGGAGCTCAAGTATGGCTTCCCACAATTCCTAGGAACAATGATCTTTAAGGAGGAAAGAAGAACACTTGTTGTATTCTGAATAGGTGTGTCTTACAAGTGAAGAAAAGCTCACTATTTATAGCAAAAACCTGACCTCCAGCGCTGGGGCGCTGGCATTCCCAACGCTTGGGCGCTGGGAAGCATTAAAATCCAACATGCAGAAATAGGCCCAGCGCTTGAGCGCTGGCTTCCAACGCTGCAGCGCTGGGTGCTACCTCTGACTCACATCCTAGTCAGAGGTCCAGCGCTTGAGCGTTGGGACTTCCAACGCTGCAGTGCTGGGACGAACACTGGCAGCTTTTTCTTGGATTCCTTTCTTCTTCAATGGTGGAATTGATTGGCATAATTAGGCCACATTCAGCCTCTATTAAGTTCTGAAACCTCCCCTTTGTGAGTTCAAGAAACACACAAGAAAGGGGGGGTTTGAATTGTGTGGCTTATTTTAAATTTCTTTTCTCATATATTACAAATAATATATATATATATATATATATATCAATTGTTATTTAAATTTGGCATGTATCACTTTTGTAGGAGAGCATGAAAATCATTTCATACGAATTAAAACGATGATTATTTATTTTTCATAATCGTTTGCAAGTTGCAAACGTATGAATGAGCATGCAGCGTAAAATTAACAACATGAAAATAAAGCACACATAATTTTATCCTGGTTCACCCCCATAACCGACAGGGCTACATCCAGTCCTTGGCTTCACCAAGATTTTCACTATTTCATCAAATAGTACAAGTATTTTCAGGGACTTCTCCCAACAAGTATTCTAAGGACTTCTCCTATCAAGTATTAGAAGGACTTCTCCTTACAAGTATTATGAGGACTTCTCCTAACAAGTATTATACAGGACTTCTCCTGACACCTTTTTCAAGGGTTGGCTTCTCCACATGATTCTCTTCTTAATAAGAGTGGGCAGAGGAAATTAAGCTCAGTTTACAGAGAGGATAGGAGTTTGAGTTCTCTGTTTAGAAGGATGTGTGAGTTGGGAAAGATAAGAGTAACTTTCTATGGATTTTCCTCACACAAACTCATATACTCAGGTAGGGATAATCTTGAGGCATCCTGAGTATGAACCAAGGTTGCTTGGTTCTTGGGACAGACTTAGTTAACGCCCAAAATATTCGGAGAAAGAATCTTCTATTTATATCTTCAGTTGCTTCTTCTTCTTGAGAAAGAGAGAAAAACTGTCCGAAGTGCCTCTTCCCTTCTGAGCTGTGCGTAACGGCTAGTTCTGCATCTTTCAGCATGCATAAGTCACGATCAGAGGCTTTTCTGCAAGCATAAGATATGATCTGGAAATCATCAGTACTTCTGGGTTGATGTCGTCTGGCTCCTTCTTGAGCAAGTAGTTTTGAGCTGGTTTCTGTGTATATAACGTGTGAGAATACAGCGGTGGAGACTACTTTGACTCTTGTACCCCAGTGCTTGACAGCTAATACTCATCACGTGCCTTGGTCAGAATTTTGAATTTCGGCCGTTGAGAGTGTACGATGCACAGAGATTCTTGCCGTTGATTTCGCGATGTCAGCTTGATTTAAGGGAAAGTAGAATGTCAGAGGGACCAAGGAATATTGTATTAATTGTGTCCCTTTCTACTTTCTGCTACAGCTAGTATGTTAATAAATGTGTAGACGAGGTAGGAGTCTTTTAATTCCACGAAGTAATTACTCCAGATGAGAAAAATAGATTCTTTAATACTTCGATAATCCTGATGTCCTCGAAAACCACATTTCTTGATCTCTGTTTCTTTGGCGCAATTGTTACTTTGAGCGGACGGATTTTTCTTTGTAGCTTGGCAGACGTAGTCTCCACTCAATGCTTGAAGTTCTGCTGCAAAGTAATTTGGATTGGCGGACGAACTTTTCTTTCTTAACTGTTAGGATCTTCTTGTCTTGTAGATGACTGAGTCTCTTCCTTTGATCTTACTGAAGTTCTTTCATCCGATAGAGTTGATTCACAACTTCCTTTTGTGATGCTAGAGAACCTTTGAAGCTGAAAGGAATTCTTCATAGATTAATCTGTCCTTTGATTTGAGCAGTCTTCTTAAGTGGCAGACTGTTTTGTCTTCTCAAGGTAGGCTTTGATTTAGAACTTGCAGACTTTTGTGAGGTGTTCTCAGATGTTGGTTATTGATACCACTTTAGACTCCTATGATTCACCAGACGCAATTTTCTTCATAGTGATCGGACGAACTTCTCCTGATGAACTGGTATTCTTGATGACGCTTGAAGTTTACTCAGTCTTTTTAGAAATAGTTATTCCTGTACATGGGAGTTTTCACTGTGTTAGGAAATCCAGTTTAATACAGTATTGAACCTTAAAGAAATTGTTGATTATCAAAATATAATTATTAATTTAATTACTTAAATCTAAGACCCTTTACCACCATTAATCTTCCAACCTTATTTTACATGTGCTCAAATCAAAGAGAGTTGCTTTACATTCTTCAATTCACTTCAAGTCCTCTCTTTGTTTAGAACTTCAATTCTGGCCCTTTGACTCGTTCAAACTTCACTTTTCACCCTCCACTCTTGAACTTTTACACTTTGATCCTTTAATTCCTGAAACTTTACAAATCGGTCCCTGGACAAAATTGATAACTATACCAGCTTTTCCTAAAAATATAAAATAGCTATAAAAATTCCTAAAAATATAAAATAAAGTTAGAAAAACAAATAAAAGCAAATCTATATGCAGAATGCAAAATAAATATAAAATCTATGTAAAAATAATAAAAATCCTATATGTGACTCAAAAATAATAAAATAAAAAGACTAAAAATCACCTAAAAACATCATATAATATCCTGTCATCATCTCCCGATCAATTTTATGGTTTTTCCGGAGACTCTAGGCTTTTAGACCGATTTTAGGGATTTCGGTTTATTATAGGCTTTTTGGCCGGCTTTAGGGCTTTCTGATCAATTTTAGGTCTTTTGGCTGATTTATGCGTTTTTCCGCTGACTATAGTATTGGATATTTGGACTATTTAAGGGCTCCGAGTCAATTTTATGGTTTTTTTGTAGACTCTAAGCTTTTGGACTGATTTTAGGGTTTTTTGCTTATTATACGATTTTTGGTCGGCTTTAGTGCTTTCTGATCATGTTGAGGGCTTTTGCCCGATTTCATGGTTTTTCGCCGATTTCAGGGTTTTTCCGCTAACTATAGTATAGGGTATTTGCACGATCTAATGGCTCCGGGTCAATTTTGTGGTTTTTCTGTAGACTCTAGGCTTTTAGAGTAATTTTAGGCTTTTCGGCTTATTATAGGGTTTTAGGCCGGTTTTAGGGCTTTATGAACAACTTTAGGGCTTTTGGCCAATTTCAGGGTTTTTCCGCTGACTATAGTATACGGTATTAGGACTTCTTAAGGGTTCCTGGTCAATTTTATGGTTTTTCTATAGACTCTAGGCTTTTAGAGTAATTTAGGGTTTTATGCCGGGTTTAAGGTATTCCGATCAACTTTAGAGCTTTTGGCTGATTTCCGGGTTTTTCCACTGATTATTTTATAGGGTTTTCGGACTATTTAAGGGCTTCGAGTCAATTTTATAGCTTTTCTGTAGACTCTAGGCTTTTAGACTGATATTAGGGTTTTCGACTTATTATAGTGTCTTAGGACGGCTTTAGGGCTTTATGATCAACTTCAGGGCTTTTGGCCGATTTTAGGGTTTTTCTGCAGACTATGGCATAGGGTATTTGGACTATTTAAGGTCTCCGTGTCAAATTTATGGTTTTTCTATAGACTCTAAGCTTTTACACCGACTTTAGGGTTTTCGGCTTATTATAGGGTTTTGGGCTGGCTTTAGGGCTTGATGATTAAGTTTAGGTCTTTTGGCCAATTTCAGGATTTTTCCGCAGACTATAGTATACGGTATTTGGACTACTTAAGGGCTCCAGGTCAACATTATGGTTTTTTTATAGACTCTATGCTTTTAGACTAATTTTAGGGTTTTCGGCTTATTATAGGGTTTTAGGCCGGCTTTAGGGCTTTATGATCAACTCTAGAGCTTTTGGCCAATTTTAGGGTTTTTCCGCTGACTATTGTATATGGTTATTTGGACTACTTATGGGCTCCAGGTTAATTTTGTGGTTTTTCTGTAGACTCTATGCTTTGAGACTAATTTTAGGGTTTTCGTTTTATTATAGGGTTTTAGGCCTGCTTTAGGGTATTCCGATCAAATATAGGGCTTTTGGCTGATTTCTGGGTTTTTCCGCTGACTATTGTATAGGGTATTCGGACTATTTAAGGGCTCCGGGTCAATTTTATGGTTTTTCTGTAGACTCTAGGCTTTTACACCGATTTTAGGGATTTCTGCTTGTTATAGGGTTTTATGCTGGCTTTAGGGTATTCCGATCGACTTTAGGGCTTTTGGCTGATTTCTGGGTTTTTCCGCTGATCATTTTATAGGGTAATCGGACTATTTAAGGGCTTTGGGTCAATTTTATGGTTTTTCTGAAGACTCTAGGCTTTTAGACTGATCTTTGGGTTTTCGACTTATTATAGTGTCTTAGGACGGCTTTAGGGCTTTATGATCATCTTTAGGGCTTTTGGCCGATTTTAGGGTTTTTCCGCTGACTATAGCATAGGGTATTTAGACTATTTAACGTCTCCGGGTCAATTTTATGGTTTTTCTATAGAATCTAGGCTTTTACACCGATTTTAGGTATTTCGGCTTGTTATAGAGTTTTAGGCCGACATTTGGTCTTTATGATAAACTTTAGGGCTTTTGGCCAATTTCAGGGTTTTTCCGCTGACTATAGCATAGGGTATTTGGATTATTCAAGGTCTCTGGGTCAATTTTCAGGTTTCTCCGTAGACTCTAGGCTTTTAAAACGAATTTAGGGTTTTCAGCTTGTTATAGGGTTTCAGCTTATTATTTAAGGGCTCCGGGTCAATTTTTGGGTTTTTCTGTAAGCTCTAGGCTTTTATACTGATTTTAGGGTTTTCGGCTTATCATATGGTTTTAGGCTGGCTTTAGGGCTTTCTGATGTACTTTAGGGCTTTCGGCTGATTTCTGGGTCTTTCCGCTGACTATAGTATTGGGTACATGGACTATTTAAGGGCTCCGTGTCAGTTTTATGGTTTTTCTATAGACTCTGGGCTTTTACACTAATTTTAGAGTTCGGCTTATTATAGGGTTTTAAGTCGGCTTAAGGGCTTTCTGATCAACTTTAGGGCTTTTGCCCTATTTCAGGCTTTTTCCGCTGACTATAGTATAGGGTATTTGGATTATTTAATGTCTCCGGGTCAATTTTTAGGTTTTTTTGTAGATTATAGGCTTTTAGATCGATTTTAGGGTTTTCGCCTTATTAAAGGGTTTTAGGCCGGAATTAGGGCTTTCTGATCAAATTTAGGGCTTTTGGCTGATTTTTGGGTTTTTCCGCTGACTATAGTATAGGGTATTTGGACTATTTAAGGGCTCCGGGTCAATTTTTGGGTTTTTCTGTAGGCTCCGGCGAGTGCACATGTGGCAGGCTGACTGGGTTAATAAAGATGACGTGGAATTTTTTTTTATTGAAATACAGGTCAAATATTACAAAAACAAAAAATCCCTAATTAAATCTAAAATTCCCCAAATCCCTAATTCCTCTTTCTTCTCCTTCCCTAAGTCACGCATCACAGGTTCGTGGTTCTTTCTTCTTCTTCTTCTTCTTCATTGAGGTTCATTTTTGTTCTGTGTCTTCTTCCTTTTTTTTCTTCATTGGCGCAGCGTTTTGTTCCGATGGCTTTTGCAGCTGATGGTTTGATTGAAGGGTTTTATGACCCTGATGCTTATAATCCAGAAGAGGGGAAGTTTATCATGGGGTTGCAGTTTCACCCAGAGCGGATGAGGAAGCCTGATTCAGAGGAATTTGTAAAGGCAGTGATTGCTTATCAAAAGAGGCTGAATAGCTTAACATCTGTGCCAAAGGCTCTGAAACTCAACAAGGAAATGGAGAACAAGAAGAAAATCATAGTGTGTAGCTTTTCACTTGCAAAAAACATGTACACCATGGGCCGTGAAAAATGCTCTTGACTCTGAACTTGAAGCTGGAGCTGAATTTCTTGAGGTAATAAATCACACATTTGTGACAGTTTCAACTCACAATTTCCCTTTTTCACTACCTCATCGATCTGGACGAAACAACAAGGGGCTGGTCGAAAATGAAGAAAAAAAACGAAGAAGACACAGAACGAAAATGAACCTCAATGAAGAAGAAGATGAAGAAGAAGAAGAAGAAGAAGAAGAAGAAGAAGAAGAAGAAGAAGAAGAAGAAGAAGAAGAAAAAGAAGAAGAAAGAACCACGAACCTGTGATGCGTGAGTTAGGGAAGGAGAAGAAAGAGGAATTAGGGATCCGATGAATTTTAGATTTAATTAGGGATTTTTTGTTTTTGTAATATCTGACCTGTATTTCAATAAAAAAAATAAAAATTCCACGTCACCTTTATTAACCCAGTCAACCTGCCACATATGCACTCGCCGGAGCTCCGGTCTCCGGCAGGGACCTATGTCAAACTTGGTACAACTACGGGGACCTTTTGCAAACTTTTTTTCGGGGAGGGACCAATGCCAAATCTTGGTGCAACCACAGGGACCAAGTAAACCATAACCCTTTTTCTATATACTATGGGCTTTTACTCTAATTTTAAAGTTCGGCTTATTATAGGGTTCCAACCTTCAAAATTCTCTTCTAAAGTTACATAGTGCATGGTTCCAACTTTGACTTGAATGGTAGGCATAATTTTTGAGCTTTCATGTTTTTCATTGAGTATATCTTTTTGTGAGCTGAATGTGATGAACACAACATATTGAAAATGCCAAGCTTAACTCTCTTGATCAGTTTTTGTGAAACATGCATGCTTTCCAAATCCGATGTGCCTTTTTGAAAATTATCATGTTTTAATTGGATAAAACTTACTCTAAAATCGAGGATGAGTTTTTCTTTAAGTTTTGTCGCTTGAGGACAAGATGATGTTGGGTGTAGTGGTGTGATGACTAGATTTTGTATGATAGTTTTAGGGTCTTTTTAGTCTTTTTATTTTGTTATTTTTGAGTCTCATATAGGATTTTTATTGCTTTTATTAGGATTTTATGTTTATTTTTGCATTTTGCATATAGATTAGCTTTTTTTTTTTTAAACTTTATTTTATATTTTTAGGAATTTTTATAAGTATTTTTATATTTTGGGAAAGTTGGAAGAATGAGTCATTTTTGTCTAGGGACCAAACTGTAAGTTTCAGGAAAATGAAGGGCCAGAAGTGAAATGCTAACAAAGAGAGGACCAAAAGTAAAAAGCTTGAATATGAAGCATCACTTCTAATTTTGCACATGCGAAAAAGAGCTTAAGTGGGGGAGTAAAGAGAATTTGCTGTTTCAGAAATTAAAAGGAGACAAAGTGGAGGCCATTGAAGGCATTCAAAACCCACTACCATGAAGAAGAGCAAAACAACAAGAAGAGCAATCAGCAGACGTGCCAACGCTCAAGCGTTGGAAGGCCAACACTCAAGCGTTAGCACTCTGACTAGGATCCAAGTATGCAGTTCATCCCAACGCCCAAGCGTTGGAAGGCCAACGCTCAAGCGTTGGGCCTCTGTTGCAACGTCTGTAATAAATAAATCCCAGCGCTCAAGCGCTGGAAGGCAGTCTGAACACTATAAATAGGACTACATTTTACCTTTGTAAAAGCATCCCTTACTTCAGAATACAAAAAGTATTCTTCTTTCTTCCTTAAGAGCATTGTTCTGGAGAATTGTGGGAAGCCATTCTTGAGCTCCTAGTCCAGGGTAATCCAATGTTTCTATTAGCCATGCTTGGCTAATTTCATTTTAAGTTCTTGGGTTGTTTTTAGCTTATAATTATGTTTTAGTTCTCTTCATCTTTATTTCTGAATAATATTGCAAGTTCATGTTTTATTTCCTTTTTCTTCATTTATTTTGATGCGCACAAGTGTTCATGTTTATTTCTTATGTCAATGGAAATTGGTAAGTAATAAGGGAAATAGAATTTAAAAGAAGCAATACGACATATCACTAAGGAATTAGGATAGACTTTGCTTTATGTTGGCCTGAACTCTATCTTCATCTTCTTCTTTAATTAACTAAATTGCAAGGAATTGAGTTTAGTAATTAGAAAGAAAGGTCTACAATGTGTAAGGAATTAACTTGTAGAAACCCCTATATTATAGTCAGCGGATAAACCATGAACTCGGACGAAAGGCCTAAAGTTGATCAGAAAGCCCTAAAGACAGCCTAAAACCCTATAATAAGCAGAAAACTCTAAAATTAGACTAAAAGCCTAGAGTCTACAGAAACACCAAAAAATTGACCCGGAGCCCTTAAATTGTCCAAATACCCTATACTATAGTCGGCGGGAAAACTTAGAAATCGGCCGAAAAAGGTAATGTTGATCAAAAAGCCCTCAAACCGGCCTAATACCCTATAATAAGCCAAAAACCCTAAAATCAGTTTAAAAGCCTCGAGTATACAGAAAAACCATAAAATTGACCCAGAGCCCTTAACTCGTCCACATACCCTATACTATAGTTAGCGAAAAAACCCTGAAATCGACCGAAAGCCCTAAAGTTGATCAGAAAGCCCTAAAGCAGGCCTAAAACCCTATAATAAATCGAAAACCCTAAATTCAGTCTAAGAGCCTACAGTCTACAGAAAAACCATAAAATTGACCCGGAGCCCTTAAATCGTCCAAATACGTTATATTATAGTCAGCCAAAAAAACCCTGAAATCGGGCAAAAACCAAAAAGTTGATCAGAAAGCCCTAAAGCCGGCCTAAAACCCTATAATAAAATGAAAACCAAAAGTCAGTCTAAAAGCCTAGAGTCTATAGAAAAACCATAAAATTGACCCAAAGCCCTTAAATCGTCCAAATACTCTATACTATAGTCACGGAAAAAGCATGAAATCGGCCGAAAGCCCTAAATTTGATCAGAAAGCACTAAAGACGGCCTAAAACCTTATAATAAGTCGAAGTCCCAAAAATCAGTCTAGAAGCCTAGAGTCTACAAAAAAACCATAAAATCGACCCAGAGCCCTTAAATGGTCCAAGTACCCTACACTATAGTTAGCGGAAAAACCCTGAAATCGGCCGAAAGCCTTAACGTTGATTAGATAGCCCTAAAGCCGGACTAAAACACTAAAATTAGTCTAAAAGCCAAGAGTCTACAGAAAAACCATAAAATTGACCCAGATCCCTTAAATCGTCCAAATACCCTATACTATAGTCAGCGGAAAAACCATGAAATCGGCCAAAAGCCCTAAAGTTGATCAGGAAGCCCTAAAGCCGGCCAAAAACACTAAAATTAGTCTAAAAGCCAAGAGTCTACAGAAAAACCATAAAATTGACCCAGATCCCTTAAATCGTCCAAATACCCTATACTATAGTCAGCGGAAAAACCATGAAATCGGCCAAAAGCCCTAAAGTTGATCAGGAAGCCCTAAAGCCGGACTAAAACAATATAATAAGTCGAAAACCCTAAAATCAGTCTAAAAGCCTAGAGTCTACATAAAAACCATAAAATTGACCCGGGGCCCTTAAATCGTCCAAATACCCTATACAATAGTCAGCGGAAAAACCCAAAAATCGGCCGAAAACCCTTATGTTGATCAGAAAGCCATAAAGCCGACCTAATACCCTATAATAAGCCAAAAACCCTAAATACAGTCTAAAAGCCTAGATTCCATAGAAAAACCATAAAATTTACCCAGAGCCCTTTAATCGTCCAAATACCCTATAGTATAGTCATTGAAAAAACCATGAAATCTGCCGAAAGCCCTAAAGTTGATCAGATAACCCTAAAGGCGACCTGAAACCCTAAAATTAGTCTAAAAGCCTAGAGTCTACAGAAAAACCATAAAATTGACCCAGAGCCCTTAAATCGTCCAAAACCCTATACTATAGTCAACGAAAAAACCCTGAAACCGGCCAAAAACCCTAAAGTTGATCTGAATGCCCTAACGCCGACCTAAAACACTATAATAAACCGGAAACCCCAATCTAATAACCTAGAGTCTACAGAAATACCATAAAATTAACCTAGAGCCCTTAAATCGTCCAAATACCCTATACTATAGTCAGCGGAAAAACCATGAAATCTGCCGAAAGCCCTAAAGTTGATCAGGAAGCCCTAAAGTCAGCCTAAAACCCTATAATCAACCGAAAACCCTAAAATCAGTCTAAAAGCCTAGAGTCTACTGAAAAACTATAAAATTGACCTAAAGCCCTTAAATCGTCCAAATACCCTATACTATAGTCAGCGGAAAAACCATGAAATCAGTCGAAAGCCCTAAAGTTGATCAAATAGCCCCAAAGCCGGCCTAAAAGCCTAAAATCGGTCTAAATGCCTAGAGTCTACTGAAAAACCATAAAATTGACCTAGAGACCTCAAATCATCCAAATACCCTATACGATAGTCAGCGAAAAAACCCTGAAATCGGCAAAATACCCTAAAGTTGGTCAGAAAGCCCAATAGGCGGCCTAAAACCCTATAATAAACTGAAAACCCTAAGTTTAGTCTAAAAGCCTAGAGTGTAGAGAAAAACCATAAAATTGAGCTGGAGCCCTTAAATCGTCCAAATACCCTATACTATTGTCAGCGAAAAAATCCAGAAATCGGCCGAAAACCCTTATGTTGATCAGAAAGCCATAAAGCCGGCCTAATACACTATAATAAGCCAAAAACCCTAAAATCAGTCTAAAAGCCTAGATTCTGTAGAAAAACCATGAAATTGACCCAGAGCCCTTTAATCGTCCATATACCCTATACTATAGTTAGTGAAAAAACCTTGAAATCGGCCGAAAGCCCTAAAGTTGATCAGATAGTCCTAAGGCCAGCCTAAAACCCTTAAATCAGTCTAAAAGCCTAGAGTCTACAGAAAAACCATAAAATTGACCTAGAGCCCTTAAATCGTTCAAATACCATATACTATAATCAGCGAAAAACCCTGAAATCGGCCAAAAACCCTAAAGTTGATCAGAAAGCCCAAAAGACGGCCTTAAACCCTTTAATAAGCCGAAATCCCTATATTTTGTCTAAAAGCCTAGAGTCTACAACAGAAAAGCCATTAAATCGACCAAGATCCCTTAAATCGTCCAAATACCCTATACAATAATCTGAGGGAAACCCCTGAAATCAATCGAAAATGCTGATATCGGCAAAAAGCCCTGAAGTTGATAAGAAAGCCCTAAAGCCGGCCTAAAACCCTATAAAGAGCCGATAACCCTAAAATAAGTCGAAAAGCCTAGTGTCTACTACATAAAAACCATAAAATTGACCCAGAGCCCTTAAATCGTCAAAATACCCTATACGATAGTCATCGAAAAAACCATGAAATCTGCCGAAAATGACGAAATCGGCCAAAAGCCCTAAAGTTGATCACAAAACCCTAACGCCAGCCTAAAACCCTAAAATCGGTCTAGAAGCCTAGTGTCTACAAAAAACCATAAAATTGACCTAGAGATCTAAAGTAATCCAAATAACATATATGCAATAGTCATCGGAAAACCCTTGAAATCGGCCAATACCCCTAAAGTTGATAAGCAAGCCCTAATGTCGGCCTAAAACCCTATAGTAAGCCGAAAACCCGAAAACCAGTCTAAAATCCTAGAGTCTACAGAAAAACCATATAATTGACCCAGAGACCTTAAATCATCCAAATACCCTATGCTATATTCATCGGAAAAACACTAAAATCAGCCAAAACCCCTAAAGTTTATCAGAAAGCCCTAAAGCCGGCCTAAAACCCTATCGTAAGTTGAAAACCCTAAAATCAACCTAAAAGTCTAGAGTTTACAACAGGAAAACAATAAAATTGACCCAAAGCCCTTATTCATCCATGAACCCTATACTATAGTCAACGGAAAAACCCTGAAATCACCCGAAAACCCTGAAATTGGCCAAAAGCCCTAAAGTTGATGAGAAAGCCCTAAAGCCGGCCTAAAACCCTATAAAAAGCTGAAAACCCTAATATCAGTCTAAAAGCCTAGAGTGTACAGAAAAACCATAAAATTGACCCAGAGCCCTTAAATCGTCCAAATACCCTATACCCTAAAGTTGATCAAATAGCCCTAAAGCCGGTCTAAAATCCTATAATAAGCCGAAAACCCTCAAATCACTCTAAAAGACAAGTGTCTACAACAGAAAAACCATAAAATTGACCTAAAGCCCTAAAATCGTCAAAATACCCTATACTATAGTTAGCTGAAAAACCCTGAAATCTGCCAAATATGCTAAAATCAACTTTAGGGCTTTAGGGTTTAGGGTTTAGGCTCCAAAAGCCCTAATGTTTACATGAAAACCATAAAGATAGCCTAAAACCCTATAGTAAACCGAAAACCCTAAAATCAGTCTAGAAGCCTAGAGTCTACAGAAAAACAATAAAATAGACCTAGAGCCCTTAAATCGTCCAAATACCAATACTATAGTGATCGGAAAAATCCTGAAATCGGCTGAAAAAGCAGTAATTGGCCAAAAGCCCTAAAGTTGATCAGAAATCCCTAAAGCAGGCCTAAAACCCTATCGTAAGCCGAAAACCCTAGAGTCTACAACAAGAAAACAATAAAATTGACTCAGAGCCCTTAATCGTCCAAGTACCCTATACTATAGTCAGCGAAAAAACCCTGAAATCGGTTGAAAATCGGCTGAAAAATGCTGTAATCGGCCAAAAGCCCTAAAGTTGATCAGAATGCCCTAAAGCCGACCTAAAACCCTATAACAAGCCGAAAACCCTAAAATCAGCCTAAAAGCCTATAGTCTACTGAAAAACCGTTAAATGCACCCTAAGCCATTAAATCGTTTAATTACCCTATACTATAGTCAGCGAAAAAACTCTTATATCGGCTGAAAATGCTAATATCGACCAAAAGCCCTAAAGTTGATCAGAATGCCTTAAAGCCGGCATTAAACCCTATAATAAGCAAAAAAAACCTAAAATCTGTCTAGATGCCAAGAGTCTACAGAAAAACCATAAAATTGACCCAAAGCCCTTAAATCGTCCAAATACCCTATACTTGGAAAAACCCATAAATCCGCCGAAAATGCTGTAATCCGCCAAAAGCCCTACAACCGGCCTAAAACCCTATAATAAGGCGACAACCCTAAATTCAGTCTAAAAGCCTAGAGTCAACAGAAAAACCATAAAATTGACTTGGAGCCTTTAAATCGTCAAAATACCCTATACTATAGTCAGCTAAAATGCTGAAATCGCCTAAAAGCCCAAAAGTTGATAAGAAAACCTTAAAGCTAGCCCAAAACCCTATAGGAAGCCGAAAACCCTAAAATAAGTCTTGAAGCCTAGAGTCTACAGATAAACATTAAAAGTGACCTAGACCACCGAAATCGTCCAAATACACTATACTATAGCGATCAGAAAAACCCTGAAATCGGCTGAAAATATTGTAATCGGCCAAAAGCCCTAAAGTTGAACATAAATCATTAAAGCCGGCCTAAAACCTATAATAAGCCGAAAACCGTAAAATCAATCTAAAAGCCTAGAGTCTACAGAAAAACCATAAAATTGACCCAGAGCCCTTAAATCGTCAAAATACCCTATACAATAGTCAGAGGAAAAACTCTGAAATATGCCAAAAATGCTGAAATCGGCCAAAAGTTCTAAAGTTGACCTGAAAACCCTAAAGCCAGCCTAAAACCCTATAGTAAGCCGAAAACCCTAAAATCAGTCTAGAAGCCTAGAGTCTACAGAAAAACAATAAAATTGACCCAGAGCCCTTAAATAGTCCAAATACCATATACTATAGTGATCGGAAAAACCCTGAAATTGGCTGAAAATGCAGTAATCGGCCAAAAGCCCTAAAGTTGATTAGAAACCCCTAAAGCCGACCTAAAACCCTATAATAAGCCGAAAACCCTATATTCAGTCTAAAAGCCTAGAGTCTACAACAAAAAAGCCATTAAATCGACCAAGAGCTCTTAAATCGTCCAAATACCCTATACAATAATCTGCGGGAAACCCCTTAAATCAATCGAAAATGCTGATATCGGCCAAAAGCCCTAAAGTTGATAAGAAAACCCTAAAGCCGGCCTAAAACCCTATAAAAAGCCGATAACCCTAAAATAAGTCGAAAAGCCTCATGTCTACTACATAATAACCCTAAAATTGACCCAGAGCCCTTAAATCGTCAAAATACCCTATACAACGGTCAGCGAAAAAACCATGAAATCTGCCGAAAATGACGAAATCGGCCAAAAGCCCTAAACTAGATCAGATAGCCCTAAAGCCAGCCTAAAACCCTATAGTAAGCCGAAAACCCTAAAATCAGTCTAGAAGCCTAGTGTCTACAACAGAAAAACCATAAAATTGACCCAAATCCCTTAAATCGTCAAAATACCCTACACTATAGTGAGCGGAAAAACCCTGAAATCTGCCAAAAATGCTGAAATCATCTTTTGGGCTTTAGGGTTTAGGTTTTAGGTTTTAGGGTTTATAGTTTAGGGTCCAAAATCCCTAAAGTTGACCTGAAAACCATAAAGCCAGCCTAAAACCCTATAGTAAGCCGAAAACCCTAAAATTAGTCTAGAAGCCTAGAGTCTACAGAAAAACAATAATATTGACCTAGAGCCCTTAAATCTTCCAAATACCATATACCATAGTGATCGGAAAAACCTTGAAATCGGCTGAAAATGCAGTTATTGGCCAAAATCAATCCCTAAAGTTGATCAGAAAACCGTAAAGCTGACTTGAAATTCCATCCTTTGTATATGACATTTCTGATCACAAGGTCTTCAAGCACATCTGCACAAAAAGCTTAATGGTATTTTCAAGGTACCCAATTGTCTTTGGGTCCTTTTGGGTTAGTATCTTTCACATCCCATATGAATCTTTTGTTAGTGCAGATAGCAACCTGAGAGGGGGGGTGAATCAGAGTTGCCCCGATTTTCGCCTTATTGAAATTATTACTTTCAAGATAATGATGATCACGAAACTATAGTTGTGATTGCAGCGGAATTAAGCGTTGCTTGAAAGTAAAGATGAAGGATAGAAGAATTCACACACACAGAATTTTATCCTGGTTCACCTTCTATCACTGAAGGCTACGTCCAGTCCCTCAAGAAAATCCCTTGAGGATTTTTCCACTATTGATAAAAATCTCTTACAAGTTATTACACCAAGGACCCTAAGAATTTCTATCAATCTCCTGTGAAAGTATACCACTTTCCATAGCCCCTGAAAGCAAACCACTTTCAGTTCCTGAAGGCAAACCACCCTCAGACCTTGAAGGCTAAACCACCTTCAATCAACACCCTGAAAGTATACCACTTTCAGTACCAACAACCCTTCACTGAGATCCACGGTGAATACTCAATCTTACGGAAAGAGATGAAGAAGATTTTACAATTGGCTGAATCAATCCTTTAACATACAAGTGGATTGATCATGAGAATTTATGCTTTATGGATTTTAAGCATAATAGGATTCTGAGTTCCTCAAGATATGAACAACTAAAGTGTTCTTATAAACATGAAGATCATGAACTCAGAATTTAGGCTCTTGAAAGTTTAAGTTCTAAAAGACTTAATGAACTAATTTTGACAAAGCTTTTGCCTAATGTTGTATTCTCATGTGTTGTTGTGTTCTGGACTCAAATGGACTTTATATAGGCAAGGGAAACGTCCTTGAACCAATGAAACCTTTTCCAAAATGTTTGAGACACAATGGTTCATGAAAAGATGCAACTTTTCGTGTTGGTAATCAATTACATCACTTAGGGTAACCGATTACACTAATATCCGTTTCAGTTTGAATTTAAAATTCAAACATGTAATCAATTACAAGCAAGGGGTAATCGATTACTTGCCTATGTGTAATCGATTACCAGAAAGCTGCAATCGATTACACTGAAGTCCATCTTCTAGAAACTTGATCTTTTGAGATCGGCTTAAGGTTTTCTACTTCTTTTAAGTTATGAAAACATTAAGCTTGATTAGTTTAGGTGTTTTAAAGAGCCCTTATGCTTTAATAGACCTTTAGAAGCATAACTCCCCTAAACTAGGACTTCTAGGTATTTGATAGACTTTATAGCGCTGTTTCCTCTAAGTCTTCTTTTCTTCTTTTTGTCGATGAGTTTGTCGTCATCAAAACCTCATCCAGGGTCAGGAGCAAGAACTTCTTCACAATCTCCCCCTTTTTGATGATGGCAAACACATTCTTGATACTTGAAGATCATATATGTATTTCTGTTGAAGAACTCCCCCTGTTTGATGTAATCCAGTATTTCTCCCCCTTTCTAATTCACTTGTTGAATTCTTGCATATTATCTTTAAGAGCACAGAACCTTTCTCCCCCTTTTGACTTCATCAAAAAGAAGAAAAGGCCAAAAACAGGCATACATCCATACAAGTATATATTTCCAAATAAAGCAAGGGTATGGGGGTAAAGATGTAAAGCAAGCATAAACCACAATCATCCAAACATAGAAAATAAAAGAAAACATCCAACAGTGCAGTGAAGAGTTTTAGACTATGCTATTACAAACCAAATAAAATAGAATGTCTAATGAAAGCATAAAAGGATCTAAAACTCATCAAAATCATCATACGAGTCAGGAGAGTCATGAGTAGAGGGAGCCATGCGATCAACACGAAGACTGAGGCGATCCATATCAACACGAAGAGTGGTGTACATGGATTCGACCCGACCTTCCATGTGATCGAACCACTGATCAAAATATGTCCTCATATCTGCCAAATGAGAGAGGATGAGTTGAGTAGAGGCATCGGCATTTGCAGAGGACGAAGGGCCACTCTCAGAGGATGGTGGACAGAAAGCAGCAGGGGCAAGGAGCCTGGGTAGTGTCAGGACCCAAATCTGATTTGTGCCTGAAAGTGCTATCAATATCTCTGAAAATCCCCATCTTGTTCAGAATTTCCATGTCGATCCTCTGAGATTTAGCATCCATGACCTGTGCATACTCCCCATGCGTAGAAACCCCAAAGTTCTTTAGAATAAGAGTAATCACAGGAGCATAAGGAAGAGGACCAGTTCTGTCCTTGTGAAGCAGCATGTGAATCATGACCAAGTAAGCCCAATTAATTGCTTCATTATGCTTCAGACCATATATGATTTGTAACTCCAAATCACTAATCTGAGCGTGGTTAGAGGACTGAGGGAGAAGAACATAGCTTAACAAATAATGAAGTAAACGATCCTCTACAGTGAGATATCCGACAGCAAGGATATCCCTAGAACGGTTGGCCTCCGTTCGTTGCTTCTTCATCTGTATCTCCTCCTCAGAAAACCGACACAGAGATAAATAGAAAGACTTCTTATCATAATCAGCCCATGGAAACGTAATTTCAGGGCTTAGTCGGGCTCCAACATAGAGAATCGACAATACAGTGCCCAATTTTAAAGAAATGTCAATCCCTTTGACTGATGAACAGATTTTGCCACCCCTCTTGACCAAATTGCAATAAAAGACTTTGACAAGTTCAGGATAATACGTACCCGTGAAGCCAATATATTCATCAAGGCCTTGAAAGTTGAGAAGAGATGGGAAGAGAAGTCCAGCATTGATAAAGGATTTTAAGTCACCATACTTGGGAGGAAGAATCGGCCTTTCAAGGTAATAGGCCAAGAATCATTCCTTTTGTTCCTCTGTGACAAGGAGACGTGAAAGATCAAGGGTATTCATGGTTAGATTCTTCGACCGGTGTCTACAAGAGGAAGAGGAAGCCATTTTTCGGATTTGTGAAAGGCTAGGGTTCGAAAAAGGGTTTTGGGTAGAGACCAAATTAGAAAATCCGAATGGGTGGAAGGGCAAGAGAGGAGAAGGACGAACAAAACCCACCAATTGGTTCTGAATTTGAGCAAGAAACGAAGGAGAATGGTGGGCAAAACCAGTTTGGCGTCGAGGAGAGGAAAGGGAAGAAGAACAGTGTAATCGATTATGAAAACTGACCAGAGATACTTATATTATCGAATTGGTAATCGATTACAGGCATTTGTGTAATCGATTACCACTAATTGAATTTTAAATAAAATTCAAAAATGCAACTGTAATCGATTACAGCAGTTAGTGTAATCGATTACTGGCAGTTCAAAATTTGAAAATTTTCAAATTTTGAATATGTAATCGATTATACCAGTTATGGTAATCGATTACTCAGAGAATTTTAATAAGCATGAGGACTAAGAACGGGGACAATCGATTACAGGCCTATGGTAATCAATTACAAGGACATTTTATAAGTTCTCAACCTATAAATTCCTATGTAACATATTTTCAAAAGAACATTTAAGCATTTATTCAATTCAAATCATGTAATCATAATGATAAGAACTAACATAGGACATGTGTTTAAACATATAGGTAAAATAGATATGTGCTGTCATAAATTTAAGACATGAATTAAGAATGTAAGCATATATGTTCACCAAAAAAATATGCAAGAATTTAAGACATATAAGCACATTTTTAGAAAAATATCTACCTAATGATTATGTTTGTTTAACTTATTTTAAAATACCTACTGTGTTCCTATGAACTTCTAGTCAGAAGGCTTAGGAACAAGTTCCCAAACTTGATTCCTTTCTCGTTGGTTTAATTCTTCTTGCATTTCCATAATCCAATACTCATCCTCCAGAGCATCATTTACTTTTGAGGGTTCTATTTGAGAGACAAAGGCCATATTCAAAACAGAATCGTCTAAGCGTAGCCTTGTAGAAACACCTCTAGAAATATCACCAATGATATTATCAACTGGATGATCCTTATGGATTCTCCATTCCTTTGGAAGTTGATAAGTGTTATCTTCAATGTGCTCTTCTTGTATTGGATTTTGATCTTTTTCCTTTTGAGAGTCTTCAGTGATAATGATATCTTCTTCTTCAATATCTGGAAGATTGACTGTATCTTCTATTGAAGATTTAGACTCATCAAAGGAAACATGTATGGATTCTTCCATAGATAGAGTTTTCTTGTTAAAGACTCTATATGCTTTGCTTGTTAGAGAATAACCAAGGAATATACCTTCATCAGATTTTTCATCAAACTTACCAAGGTTTTCCTTTCCATTAATCAAGACAAAGCATTTGGATCCAAAAGCATGTAGATAAGAGATATTTGGTTTCCTTCCTTTGTAGAGTTCATAGGGGGTTTTCTTCAGAATTGGTCTAATAAGAACTCTATTGGAAACATAGCAACCAGTACTTACAGCATCAGCCCAGAAATATTTAGGAAGACTTGATTCACTTAGCATGGTTCTTGCTAATTCTTCAAGTAATCTGTTCTTCCTTTCTACAACACCATTTTGTAGTGGTGTTCTTGGAGTAGAGAAATTATGTGATATTCCATTTTCATCACATAGTTCTTGAAATTGATGATTCTGAAATTCTCCACCATGATCACTTCTAATAGAAGAGATCTGTAAAGCCTTCTCATTTTGAACTAGCCTTGCATATTTCTTAAATGCGTTGAAGGCTTCATTCTTATGAGGCAAGAATAATGTCCATGTAAATCTAGAGAAATCATCAACAATAACAAGTGCATAGAAATTACCTCCGAGGCTTTTTGTTCTTGAAGGTCCGAACAAATCCATATGTAGCAATTGAAGGGGTCTTGAAGTCGAAACTATGTTCTTTGGTTTGAAAGACGTTCTGGTTTGCTTCCCTTTTTGACATGCATCACAAAGCTTGTCTTTCTCGAATCTTATCTTTGGAAGCCCAACAACTAGATCATGCTTGACTAGTTTGTTTAAATGATCTATGTGTATATGAGCAAGTCTCCTATGCCATAGCCATGAATCACTATTGTTCTTGGCCAAAAGACATCGTACGTTTTGTGGAATTTCTTCCAAGGAGATCATGAAGACTTTATTGACTTTATAACCAGAAAACTTAACTTCTTTAGTTTTCACATCTTTTACTACACATATATCATCAATGAAACCAACTTTCAAACCTTTGTCACATAGTTGACGGATACTCAGAAGATTATGCATCAAACCATCAACGTAAAGAACTTTATCGATGACTGTTTGAGGGGGTGTGCCTATTCTTCCAATACCGAGTATTTTTCCCTTTTGATTGTTTCCATATGTGACAAAACCTTTTTCCCTAGGTATAAGAAAAGAAAACTTGGTTTTGTCTCCTGTCATGTGTGATGAGCAGCCACTATCAAGATACCATAAATCCTTTGCTGCTTTCATACACACCTACATGACAGAGTTCAGACATGGGTATTAGGAACCCAACAAGTTTTGGGTCCTTCTAAGTTAACATCCTTTCTAACCCATATATATTCCCTATTTGGTACTCCAACATTTTTGTAGTAACATCTACTAGGGGTATGTCCTATTTTGTTACAATAAGTACAAGAATAATGATTGTAACTAGATGTTTGCCTAGGAGAGGGATGAATCTTCTTAGGAGGTCTATGAGGATTACTCTTCCTATTGTTCATACTCCTAAAAGAATTAGTCTTAGTGTTTTTATAAGAACCTTCCACTTTGTTTGGTTTTACAAACACAGTTTTCTTGACTTCTTTTGTCTTTGGGTTAGAAGTATATCCTAGACCTGACTTATTGTTTGAATGCCTTTGCACACTTAGAATATCATCTAACTTCTGTTTTCCTGTGTTGAAGTTATGAACTCTTTGTTGAAGATTATCTATCTTTTCTTCTAAAGAACTACACTTAGTGCATTTATGTGTAATATCTAACTTAGATTTTACTATGTCTAGTTCTTCTTGTAAAGTTCTACACTTACTTTCTAAGGATGAAATTAAATCATTTTGCCTAGTGCTAACCTTAGAAAATTCTTGACATAATTTAAACATATTTTTCATAGTAAACTTTAAATCATGAAAAGACATAGAATCGTCACTAACCTGGGAATCTTCAACATCTGAATCATGTGAGGCCATCAATGCGACTTGTGCTTCTTCTTTGTCAGTGTCTGATGATGAACTTACTTCATTATCATCCCAAGTCAAATATGCTCTTCGTGTGGATTGATCCTTCTTTTCGAATTTGTCTCTTAGACCATGTTTCTTCTTTTGAAGATTTGGACATTCCAACTTCATGTGTCCAGGCTAGCCACATTTGAAGCATGTGATCTTTTGAGAGGAAGAAGACTCATTGTTCCTTTGGAAAGATCTATTGTTGTTAAATTTCATACCCTTTCTTTTAAGAAACTTTCCAAAGTTCTTTACTAGAAGATTCAAGTTCCCATTGTCTTCTTCTTCAGAATCTGCATCATAATCATCTTTGATGCTTTCTTTTGCCTTTAGGGAAATGGATCGATACTTCTTCTCATATTGTTCATGCTCTTCTAAACAATTCAATTCCAACTTGTGTTCTTGGAGTTTTCCAAAGAGAGTTGCAACAGTCATATTTGATAAACTCTTCTTCTCTGAGATGGCTGTAACTTTTGGTTGCCATACTCTTGTAAGTGATCTTAGAAATTTCATGTTCAAGTCACTGTTTGAAAATTGTTTGCCAAGAGCAATCAAATGGTTAATCAAATGAGTGAATCGTTTTTGCATATCTAATACCTTTTCTCCTGGAAGCATTCTGAACATTTCATATTCTTGAGATAGAGTATTGATCTTTGATCTCTTGACTTCATCTGTTCCTTCATGAGTCACCATCAACGTATCCCATATTTCTTTCGATGAAGTGCACGTTGATACTCTGAAAAACTCATCCATGCCAAGAGCAGATGTAAGAATGTTCATTCCTTTGAGATCATATTGAACCTTCTTATTTTCTTCTTCACTCCAAGTACTTTCTGGTTTTGGTTGTGAACTTCCTTCTACTTCTGATACAGGCACAAAGGGACCTTCTTCAATGGCTTTCCAAATTCCTGCGTCTAATGACTTTATGAATATTTTCATCTTGATTTTCCAGAAGTCATAGTGTTCTCCATTGAAGAATGGTGGCCTGTTTATGTTGAATCCTTCACTGGTTCCATGATTGGAAGAGGATGCCATATTTTCCCAGATCTTAGGAATATCTTACCTAAACTTCCGCTCTGATACCAATTGTTAGTGCAGATAGCAACCTGAGAGGGGGGGTGAATCAGAGTTGCCCCGATTTTCGCCTTATTGAAATTATTACTTTCAAGATAATGATGATCACGAAACTATAGTTGTGATTGCAGCGGAATTAAGCATTGCTTGAAAGTAAAGATGAAGGATAGAAGAATTCACACACATAGAATTTTATCCTAGTTCACCTTCTATCCACCGAAGGCTACGTCCAGTCCCTCAAGAAAATCCCTTGAGGATTTTTCCACTATTGATAAAAATCTCTTACAAGTTCTTACACCAAGGACCCTAAGAATTTCTATCAATCTCCTGTGAAAGTATACCACTTTCCACAGCCCCTGAACTTTCTTCTTTTCTTCTTCACTCCATGTGTTTTCTGGTTTTGGTTGTCTGCTATCACCCACTTCATTCATAGGTATAAACAGACCTTCTTCAATGGCTTTCCATATTTCTACGTCTAATGACCTTATAAAGATTTTCATCTTGATCTTCCAGAAGTCATAGTGGTCTCCATTGAAGTATGGTGGCCTGTTTATGTTGAATCCCTCACTAGTTCCATGACTTGAGGAGGATGCCATCTTTTCCCGGATCTTAGGAGAAAATTACCTAAACTTACGCTCTGATACCAATTGTTAGCCTAGATAGCCACCTGAGAGGGGGGTGAATTAGGTTTACCCGATTTTCTCTTTAATACCTTCTTACTTTCAAGATGAATATAAATACAAACGATTGCAGCGGAAATTAGCGTTGCTTGAAAGTAAAGTTGAAGGGTAGAAGAATGCACACACAGAATTTTATACTGGTTCACCTTCTATCCACCGAAGGCTACGTCTAGTCCCTCAAGAAAACCCCTTGAGGATTTTTCCACTATTGATAAAAATCTCTTACAAGTCCTTACACCAAGTACCTTAATAATTTCTATCAACCACCTGTGAAAGTACACCACTTTCAACAGCCCCTGAAAGCACACCACTTTCAGTCGCTGAAAGTACACCACTTTCAGACCCTGAAGGCAAACCACCTTCAGTCCCTGAAAGCTAAACCACCTTCAGTCCACACCCTGAAAGTACACCACTTTCAGTAACAACAACCCTTCACCGAAACCTACGGTGGACTTTGAATCAAACCCGATTCAAAGGACCTTTTCACAGAAGCCAAACCCTACGGCGGACTTTGAATCAAACCTTATTCAAAGAACCTTCTCACAACCATCGAACACCACGATGGACCTTTTTACAACCACCGAAAACCACGGTGAATGAATCAAACCGATTCAAGAGATGATTCCTTTTCAATGGCTGATTCAATCCTTTAAAAAAGATGGATTGATCTTAGTTTGTATGCTCCAGGCAATTACAATGAAGGCTCTCTAATTCTGAATTTCTCAAAAGATGAACAACATGTGTGTTCTTATGAAAATGAGAGAACATAAACTCAAAATGATGACTTTAATGAATATGAAAGTTATGGACCAAGTCATTGATGTTTCTAAGCATCTACGGACTTTATATAGGCACTAGAGGTCATCCATGAACCAACACAACCTTTCCCAAACGTTTTGAGACACAATGGTTCATGAAACAACACATATGTCGACCGGGTAATCGATTACATAGGCCTGGTAATCGATTACACTAGCTGTTGCAGTTTGAATTCAAAATTAAAACTGTGTAATCGATTACACTAAGGTGGTAATCAATTACTACCTTCCTGTAATCGATTACACGCATCCTATAATCGATTACATATAGTGTGAAACTCAGTTTTAACCATCTTAAGCCCTAATTGAGTGTCCCTACCAAGTTTTACTTGTGAGAACATATCGTACTCAATTAGTTAATCTTTTATGAGCCTTCAAATGTAATTACACCTTAATAAAGCATAGCACACTAAGTTGACAAGACTTACTTAAAACAAGAACCTTCATGTTTGATCTTGACGTTCTGAGCCTGGTTCTTTGAAGTATTTCTTTTCTGAAGTCTTCTTCAGTCTTCCTTCCTTTTCTGAAGTCTTCTTGAAGTCTTTCTTATTTTTGTTCCTTTCTTTCTTGAAGTCTTCTTGAAGTCTTCCTTTTCTTTTCTGAAGTCTTTCTTCTTTTTGTGATGTGTTTGTCTTCATCAAAACCTCAGCCGAGTCCAACGACGAGACCTTCTTCACAATAGGTTTTTAGGCCGGCTTAAGGGATTTCTTATCAACTTTAGGGCATTTGGCTAATTTCAGGGTTTTCAGCCGATTTCTGGGTTTTTCCGCTCACTATATAGTATAGGGTATTTGGACGATTTAAGGGCTCTGCATCAATTTTAAGGTTTTTCTGTAGACTCTATGCTTTTAGACTGATTTTAGGTTTTTCGGCTTATTATAGGGTTTTAGGCCGGATTCAGGGCTTTTGGCAAATTACAGGGTTTTCGACCGATTTCAGGGTTTTTCCGCAGACTATAGCATAGGGTATTTGGATGATTTAAGGGCTCGGAGTCTATTTTATGGTTTTTCTGTAGAATCGAGGCTTTTAAACTGATTTAGGGTTTTCGGCTTATTATGGGGTTTTAGGCGAGCTTTAGGGCTTGCTAATTAACTTAGCGTGTTTGGACTCTTTGAGGGCTCTGGGTCAATTTTATGGTTTTTCTGTAGACTCTAGGCTTCAAAACTGATTTTAGGGTTTTCGGCATATTATAGGGTTTTAGGCCTGCTTTAGGGCTTTCTGATCAACTTTAGAGCTTTTAGCTGATTTCAGGGTTTTTCCGCTGACTATAGTATAGGGTATTTAAATGATTTACGTTCTTTGGGTCAATTTTATGGTTTTTCTGTTGTAGAGTCTAGGCTTTTAGACTGATTTTAGGGTTTTCAGCTTATTATAGGGTTTTAGGCCGGCTTTAGGGCATTCTGATCAATTTTAGGGCTTTTGGATGATTTCTCGATTTTCGGCCGATTTCAGTGTTTTTCAGCTGACTATAGTATAGGGTATTGGATGATTTCTTGAAAACTCAGAGTTTTTTTTGAAAAGGAACAATCCACTAGTAGCCCCCTTTGAGCCTTAAAAGAGTCATTTTATTGGAGCCTACTTTTGTGTGATATTATAAGTTGTTAGTGTGATTCATAAAGCTGAAAAATTCTAGACCTATGTTGTTTAGGTTTCTCTCTAAAAAAATAATATAAGGTAAGTCAAGCCAATAGAGTTGCCAAGTTTTTGAATCCATACGTTGTTTAACCTTTGGCCAAGTTTCAACCTTCAAAAATCTCTTCTGAAGTTACATAGTTGCATGGTTCCAGCTTTGATTTGAATGATAGGCAGAATTTTTTAGCTTTCATGTTTTTCATTGAGAATATCTTTTTGTGAGCTGAATTTGATGAACTCAATAGGTTGCAGGTGCCAAGCTTAACTCTCTTGATCAAGTTTTTGTGAAACATGCATGCCTTCCAAATCCGCCGTGCTTTCTTGAAAAATTATCATCTTCTTTTGGATAAAACTTTTTCTAAACTCGAGGACAAGTTTTTCTATAAAGTTTTGTCGCTTGAGGACAAGTTGACGTTGGGTATAGTGGTGTGATGACTGGATTTTGTATGATAATTTTAGGGTCTTTTTAGTCTTTTTATTTTGTTATTTTTGAGTCTCATATAGGTTTTCATTTCTTTTTATTTAGATTTTCTTTTTATTTTGCATTTTGCATATAGATTAGCTTTTATTTGGTTTTTAAACTTTATTTTATATTTTTAGGAATTTTCAGAGTTATTTTTATATTGGCTTAATAGTGCTTTTGGTCTCTCACTTATCACGACTTGACAGTTTTGGTCCCTAATAAAAAAATTAGCCGTAATGGACCCTCACTAATACTAACTTTGGCACATTCAATTTTCCATCCAATTGCCGTTAAAAAAGTAACGTCTGATGCCTGATTGGAGAGAGAAAGAGCACACATCAGTAATTTAAATAAATAACTAAAACATATAAATTAAAAAAAATACAAACCCAACATCTGAAAATGACAAAAAAAAAAGGTAAGAACAAAACACTTGAATTCGTTGTGGTTGTGTGATGGTTCAGGGCAACAACAACAAGAGAGAAATGAGTCAGAGACCATAAATTGATTCAGTACACCATAGATCCATCACCATGAACCTCACCATTAACCTCACCACGACCCCTTCCGTCACCCAAAAAACTCCATCATAGAGCACGGAAATTGATTTAGTATACCTTAGATCCTGGTCTCCCTTCACCAAATCCTTCAATAAGCACCGAATTTGGGGAGTGTCTAATCCAAAGGTTTCACCTTTGCAGAAGGGGCGTGACCCAATACGAGTTCATCAATCCAAACGAGTTCATCGTCGAGCCACCATTGAAGAGATGTTGGAGATGATTTCGTAGAAACCCAGCACCCCTAGAAACACCATCGCAACCTCCAGATCTGGTGCCACCACGAGCAAGATCGATTCTCTTTCTTCAGCCCATCTTGCTTCTCTGTCATGCGAGGTTCAAAAGGGGCTGAAGATGATGCCAACTTCGCCGTCGAGCCAACATTGAAGAGGAGGAGGTTAGAGAGGGAGGAGGAGAGGGTTTTGTGGTTGAAGGAGAAGGTGAAGTGCAGATCTGGTCATGAACAAAACGTGGAGCTGCTGAGGTTTGGAGGGATTTGGGTTAAATTTTTTTGTGGGTTCTGCGGATTAATTTTTTCATTAATTTAATTCATGAAAGTACCTTTTGCTTTCTCTTCCCACCAACCTCAACCCCACAAAGGTTCAATTTTTTTCATGGATTTTGTGTGTATCTGTCGATCCCTTTTTTCCTCGTATAAAGCTTGTCCTCAAATTAAATGATAGTAGAAGGGGAAGAAATTTGGGGTTGATAATGATGATGAAGGATGGAGACGAAGATGAAATTTGGGTAAATATTATTTTTCTGGGTTTTCTGAATTTTGGGGGTTGAAAGATGAAGATGATGAAGATGTATAGAAGAAGATGAAGATGTTGGGTTTGTATTGTTTTTTTGTCACTTTTATATGTTGCGTTTGTGTTTTATTTATTTATTTATTTAAATTACTGATGTGTGCTCTTTCTCTCTCCAATTAGGCCACCAGGTCATTATGTGTGTGACATGTAGGATTCAGACGTTAATTTTCCAACGGCAGTTGGATGGAAAACTGAAAGTGCCAAAGTTAGTATTAGTGAGGGACTATTTAAGCTAATTTTTTTTGTTAGGGACCAAAACTGTCAAGTCGTGATAAGTGAGGGACTAAAAGTGCTATTAAGTCTTTTATATTTTAGGAAAGCTGGTAGAATTAGTCATTTTTGTCCAGGGACCAAACTGTAAACTTCAGGAAAGGAAGGGCCAGAAATGGAATGTTCACAAAGTTGAAGGGCTGAAAGTGAAATGTCAGCAAATAAAGGACCAAAAGCAAAGAAGTGGAAGATGAAGCACCATTGCTAATTTAGCACATGGGAAATGAGGCATGAATAGAGAAATTAAGTCCTTTGCTGTTTCAGAATTGAAAGGGGACAAAATGGAGGCTAATTAAGCCATTCAATTCCACCATTGAAGAGAAAAAGCATCCAAGAAGAATTTCCAGCAGACGAGCCAACGCTCAAGCGTTGGAAGTCCCAACGCTCCAGCGTTGGAACTCTGACTAGGATCCAAGTCTACAGTTCTTACTAACGCTCAAGCGTTGGCAGCCAGCGCTCATGCGCTAGGCCTCTGTTTGCAACGTCTGAATTTAATTGACCCAGCACTCAAGCGTTGGAATCCCAGCGCTCAAGCGCTGGAAGGCAGACATTTTGCAATAAATAGGAGCTTTTATCCATTATAAAAATCATCCCTTACTTCAGAATACAACAAGTATTCTTCTTTCTCCCTTAAGAGCATTGTTCCTGAGAATTGTGGGAAGCCATACTTTAGCTCCTAGTCCAGGGTAATTCAATGTTTCTATTAGCCATGCTTGGCTAATTTCATTTTAAGTTTCTTGGGTTGTTTTAGCTTTTAAATTATGTTTCAGTTTTCTTCTACTCTTCTGAATAATATTACTAGTTCATGTTTTATTTCCTTTCTCTTTAATATATCTTGATGATCACAAGTGTTTATGCTTACTTCTTATAGCAATGGAAATTGATAATTAGTAAGGGAAATAGGATTTAAAAGAAGCAATATGATATATCACTAAGGAATTAGGATAGACTTTGCTTTATGTTGGCCTGGAATTCATCTTCATCTTCTTCTTTAATTAACTAAATTGCAAGGAATTGAGTTTAGTAATTAGAAAGAAAGTTCTACAATGTGTAAGGAATTAACTTGTAGAAACAATAGGCTAAAGCATCATGAATTCATGTTTTAAAATTCAGAAATAAGGTAGAGGTTTGCTAGCATATTTTATAAGTTAAGTAATTCAACCCAAGAGCTTAACTTCCATCATCTTTATCTTCTCTTTATATACTTTATGCTTATTTCGAGTCTTTTCTCTAAAAACCAACATCAAAAACCAAGTTTATATTCTGCAAAAAGTTCTAAAAAAATTAAAAATAGGACACCTATCCCTATGGGTTCGATGTCTTTTATATTATGCGATAATCATCTGTGCACTTGCGGATTTGGTTATCAAGTTTTTGGCGCCGTTGCCGGGGATAGGTTCTTTTTAAGTCTTCTTATTAATTTTTTTAGTGCTATAAAAAAAATTGTGTTGTGAATAGGTGCTATTAACTTTTTGTTGCTTTTCTAAATGATAGGTAATTTTGATTTCGATCCTGAAATAGAAAGAACTTTGCATCGCAGATTAGTGGAGCAAAGAAGACTTGCAAGAGCCATGGCAGAAACTCAAGCACAAATGGAAGAGCGCCTCCGTGCCAAGCATAATGCACGGGTTGATGAGGAAGTCCAGACAAGACTTCAAAGGCAAATGCTTGAGGAGGAAGAACGGGATGCTTACCGTTCCCTTCGGGACATCACAACTCCTCAGGTAGATTATAATTTCGAGGGGAGCATTGTGGTACCTGAAGATGCACTACCCAATTTCCAAATCCCTCCACACTTCATCTCTTTGGTTAGTCATAACCAATTTGGAGGGAGTGTCAATGAAGGCTTTTAGATTGAATTAGGGATTTTATCTTATTATAGGGTTTTAAGCCGGCTTTAGGCTTTGATCCGATTTCAGCATTTTTGGACGATTTCAGGGTTTTTCCGCTGACTATAGTATAAGGTATGTGTACAATTTAAGGGCTCTAGGTCAAATTTATGGTTTTTCTATTGTTGACTTTGTGCTTTTAGACTGATTTTAGGGTTTTCGGCTTATTATAGGGTTTAAGGCTGGCTTTAGAGCTTTCTGATCAACTTCAGGGCTTTTGGCCGATTTCAGCATTCTCGGTCGATTTCAGGGTTTTTCAGCTGACTTTAGTATAGGCTATTTGGACGATTTTAGGGCTTTGTGTCAATTTTATGGTTTTTCTGTAGACTTTAGGCTTTTAGACTGATTTTAGTGTTTTCGGCTTATTATAGGGTTTTCGGTCGGCTATAGGGCTTTCTGAGCAGCTTTAGTGTTTTTGGCTGATTTCAAGGTTTTCAACCGATTTCAGGGTTTTTCCGCTCACTCTATAGTATAGGGTATTTGGACGATTTAAGGGCTCTGGGTCAATTTTAAGGTTTTTCTGTAGACTCTAGGCTTTTAGACTGATTTTAGGGTTTTCGGCTTATTATAGGGTTTTAGGCCGGCTTTAGGGATTTTGGCCAATTACAGGGTTTTCGGCTGATTTCAGAGTTTTTCCGCTGACTATAGCATAGGGTATTTGGATGATTTAAGGGCTCTGAGTCAATTTTATGGTTTTTTTTGTAGCCCCTAGGCTTTTAAACTGATTTTAGGGTTTTCGGCTTATTATGGGGTTTTAGGCCAGCTTTAGGGCTTGCTGATCAATTTTACCGTATTTGGACGATTTGAGGGCTCTGGGTCAATTTTATGGTTTTTCTGTAGACTCTAGGCTTTTAAACTGATTTTAGGGTTTTCAGCATATTATAGGGTTTTAGGCCTGCTTTAGGGCTTTCTGATCAACTTTAGAGCTTTTAGCCGATTTCAGGGTTTTTCTGCTGACTATAGTATAGGGTGTTTAGATTATTTACGGTCTTTGGGTCAATTTTATGGTTTTTTCGTTGTAGACTCTAGACTTTTAGATTGATTTTAGGGTTTTCAGCTTATTATAGCGTTTTAGGCCAGCTTTAGGGCATTCTGATCAATTTTAGGGCTTTTGGCTGATTTCTGGATTTTTGGCCGATTTCAGGGTTTTTCAGCTGACTATAGTATAGGGTATTAGATGATTTAAGGGCGTTGGGTCAATATTATGGATTTTCTAAAGACTCTAGGAATTTAGACTGATTTTAGTGTTTTCGGCTTATTATAGGGTTTTAGGCCGGCTATAGGGCTTTCTGAGCAGCTTTAGTGTTTTTGGCCGATTTCAGGGTTTTCGGCTGATTTCAGGGTTTCTCCGCTGACTACAGCATAGGGTATTTGGATGATTTAAGGGCTCTGAGTCAAGTTTATGGATTTTTTTGTAGACTCTAGGCTTTTAAACTGATTTTAGGGTTTTCGACTTATTATGGGGTTTTAGGCCAGATTTAGGGCTTGCTGATCAACTTTAGCGTATTTCGACGATTTGAGGGCTCTGGGTCAATTTTATGGTTTTTCTGTAGACTCTAGGCTTTTAAGCTGATTTTAGGGTTTTCAGCATATTAAAGGCTTTTAGGCCTGCTTTAGGGCTTTCTGATCTACTTTAGAGCTTTTAGCCGATTTCAGGGTTTTTCTGCTGACTATAGTATAGGGTATTTAGATGATTTACGGTGTTTGGGTCAATTTTATGGTTTTTTCGTTGTAGACTCTAGACTTTTAGATTGATTTTAGGGTTTTCCGCTTATTATAGGGTTTTAGGCCAGCTTTAGGGCATTCTGATCAATTTTAGGGCTTTTGGCTGATTTCTGGATTTCTGGCCGATTTCAGGGTTTTTAAGTTGACTATAGTATAGGGTATTAGATGATTTAAGGGCGTTGGGTCAATATTATGGATTTTCTTTAGACTCTATGCTTTTAGACTGATTTTAGGGTTTTCGGCTAATTATAGGGTTTTAGGCCGGCTTTAGGGCTTTCAGATCACCTTTAGGGTTTTTGGCCTATTTCAGCATTTTCGACAGATTTTAGGGTTTTTCTGCTGACTATAGTATAGTGTATTTTGACAATTTAAAGGCTTTGGATAAATTTTAAGGTTTTTCTTTAGAATCTAGGCTTTTAGATTGATTTAAGGGTTTTTGGCTTATTATAGGGTTTTATGCTGGCTTTAGGGCTTTCTGATCAAGTTTACGGCTTTTGGCTGAATTAAGGGTTTTTCCGCTAACTATGGTATAGGGTATTTGGACGGTTTAAGGGATGTGGGTCAATTTTATGGTTTTTGTGTAGACTCGACGCTTTTGGACTTATTTTAGGGATTTCGGCTTATTATAGGGTTTTATACCGGCTTTAGGGCTTTCTAGTCAACTTTAGGGCTTTTGGCCGATTTTAGCATTTTCGGCCAATTTCAGAGTTCTTCTGTTGACTATATAGTATAGGGTATTTGGACGATTTAAGGGCTCTAGGTCTATTTTTTTTGTTTTTCTGTTGTAGACTCCAGGCTTTTAGATCGATTTTAGGGTTTTCGGCTTATTATAGGGTTTTAGGCCGGCTTTAGGGCTTTCTGGTCAACTTTACGGCATTAGGCCGATTTCAGGGTTTTCGACCGATTTCAGGGTTTTTCCGCTTACTATAGTATAGGATATTTGGACGATTTAAGGTCTTTGGGTCAATTTTATGGTTATTTTTTTGTAGACTCTAGGCTTTTAGACTATTCTAGTGTTTTTTGGCTTATTATTGGGTTTTAAGCCGGCTTTAGGGCTTTTTTTATCAACTTTAGGGCTGTTGGCGAGTTTAAGGGTTTTCGGCCGATTTCAGGATTTTCAGGAGATTTCAGGGTTTTTCGCTGACTATAGGGTATTTGGACTATTTAAAGGCTCGGGGTCAATTTTATGGTTTTTCTGTAGACTCTAGGCTTTTAGACTGATTTTAGGGTTTTCGGCTTATAATAGGGTTTTGGCCTAATTTAGGACATTCTGATCAACTTTAGGGCTTTTGGCCGATTTTAGGGTTTTCGGCCGATTTCAGGTTTTTTCCGCTGACTATATAGTATAGGGTATTTGGACGATTTAAGGGCTCTGGGTCAATTTTACGGATTTTATGTTGCAGACTCTCGGCTTTTAGACTGAATTTGTGGTTTTTGGCTTATTATAGGGTTTTAAACCGGCTTTAGGGCTTTCTGATCAAGTTTAGGGCTTTTGTCCAATTTCAGCAATTTTGGGCCGATTTCAGGATTTTTCCGCAGACTATTAGTATAGGGTATTTGTTCGATTTAAGGGCTCGGGGTCAAATTTATGGTTTTTCTATTGCAAAATCTAGGCTTTTAGACTAATTTTAGGGTTTTCAGCTTATTATAGGGTTTAAGGTCGGTTTTATGGCTTTCTGATTAACTTTAGGGCTTTTGGTCGATTTCAGCATTTTCGGCTGATTTCAGGGTTTTTCAGCTGACTATAGTATAGGTCATTTTGACGATTTAAGGGCTCTGGGTCAATTTTATTGTTTTTCTGTTGTAGACTGTAGGCTTTTAGATCGAGTTTAGGGTTTTTGGCTTATTATTGGGTTTTAGGCCGGCTTTTGGGCTTTTTGGTCAACTTTAGGGCATTAGGCCGATTTCAAGTTTTTCGCCTGATTTCAGGGTTTATCCGCTTACTATAGTATAGGATATTCAGACGATTTAAGGTCTCTGGGTCAATTTTATGGTTTTTCTGTTGTAGACTCTGGGCTTTTAGAATTATTTTAGGGTTTTCAGCTTATTATAGGGTTTTAGGCCGGCTTTAGGGCGTTTTGATAATCTTTAGGGTTTTTGGCCGATTTCAACATTTTCGGCCGATTTCAGGGTCTTTCCGTTGAATATATATTATAGGGTATTTGGACGACTTAAGGGCTCTGGGTCAATTTTAAGGTTTTTCAGTAGATTCTTGGGTTTTGGACTAATTTAAGGGTTTTTGGCTTAATATAGGGTTTGAGGCGGACTTTAGAGCTTTCTAATCAACTTGTGGGCTTTTGGCCGATTTCAGGGTTTTTGGTCGATTTCAGGGTTTTTCAGCTGACTATAACATAGGTATTTGGACGATTTAAGGGCTTAGGGTCAATTTTAAGGTTTTTGGACTAAGTTTAGGGTTTTCGACTTATTATAGGGTTTACGACCGACTTTAGAGCTTTCTAATCACCTTGTGGGCTTTAGCCGATTTCAGGGTTTTTCAGCTGACTATAACATAGGTATTTGGACGATTTAAGGGCTCTGGGTCAATTTTATGGTTTTTCTGTTGTAGACTCTCAACTTATTATAGGGTTTTAAGCCGTCTTTAGGGATTTTGTCCTAATTCAGCATTCTCGGCCGATTTTAGGGTTTTTCCGTTGACTATAGTAAAGGGTATTTGGACGATTCGAAGGCTTTGGATCAATTTTAAGGTTTTTCTTTAGACTCTAGGCTTTTACACTGATTTAAGGGTTTTCGGCTTATTATAGGGTTTTATGCTGGCTTTAGGGTTTTCTAATCAACTTTAGGGCTTTTGGCTGATTTAAGGGTTTTTCCGCTAACTATAGTATAGGGTATTTAGACGATTTAAGGGCTCTGAGTCCATTTTATGGTTTTTCTTTAGACTCTAGGCTTTTAGACTGATTTTAGGGTTTTCGGCTTTTTATAGGGTTTGAGGTCGGCTTTAAGATTTTCTCATCAACTTTAGAGCTTTTGGCCGATTTCAGGGTTTGTCCGATTTCAGAGCTTTTCCGCTGACGACATAGTATTGGTTATTTTGACGATTTAGGGGCTCTGGGTCAATTTTATGGTTTTTATGTTGTAGACTCTAGGCTTTTAGACTGGTTTAAGGGTTTTTCAGCTTATAATAGGGTTTTAGGCCAGATTTAGGGCTTTCAGATCAACATTAGGGCTTTTGGCCGATTTTAGGGTTTTCGCCCGATTTTTGGGTTTTTTTCGCTAACTATAGTGTAGGTTATTTGGACAATTTAAGGGCTCTGGGTCAATTTTATGGTTTTTATGTTGTAGACTCAAGGCTTTTAGACTGGCTTTAAGGTTTTCGGCTTACAACAGGGTTTTAGGGCAGCTTTAGGGCAGCTTTAGGGCTTTCTGATCAACTTTAGGGCTTTTGGCCGATTTTAGAGTTTTCCGCCGATTTCATGGTTTTTCCGCTGACTATAGTATAGGGTATTTAGAAGATTTAAGGGCTCTGGGTCAATTTTATTGTTTTTCTTTTGATCAACTTTAGGGTTTTTGGTTGATTTCATGGTATTCGACCGATTTTAGGGTTTTTCCGCTGACTATAGTATAGGGTATTTCGACGATTTAGGGGTTCTGGGTCAATTTTATGGCTTTTATGTTGTAGACTCTAGACTGGTTTTAGGGTTTTCGGCTTATTATAAGGTTTTAGGCCGGCTTAAGGGCTTTCTGATCTACTTTTGGGATTTTGGCCGATTTCAGGGTTTTTGGCGATTTTATGGTTTTCTCGCTGACTATAGTATAGGGAATTTGGACGATTTAGGGGTTATAGGTCAATTTTATGGATTTTATGTTGTAGACTCTAGACTTGTTTTAGGGTTTTCGGCTTATTAAAGGGTTTTAGGGCTGCTTTAGGGCTTTCTGATCAACTTTAGGGCTTATGGCCGAGTTCAGTGTTTTCGACCGATTTCTGGGTTTTTTCGCTTACGGTATTTGGACGATTTTAGGGCTCTGGGTCCATTTTTTGGGTTTTCTTTAGACTCTAGGCTTTTAGACTGATTTTAGGTTTTTCGGATTTTTATAGTGTTTTAGGCTAGCTTTAAGATTTTTTGATCAACTTTAGGGCATTTGGCCGATTTCAGGATTTTGGCCGGTTTCAGGGTTTTTCCATTGACTATAGTGTATGGTATTTGGACGATTTAACGGCTCTTGGTAAATTTTATGGTTCTTCTGTAGACACTAGGGTTTAAGATTGATTTTAGGGTTTTCGGCTTTTTATATGGATTTAGGCCAGCTCTTGAGCTTTCTGATCTACTTTAGGGCTTTTGGCCGATTTCATGGTTTTCGGCCGATTTCAGGGTTTTCCGCTGATTATAGTATAGGGTATTTGGATGATTTAAGGGCTCTGGGTCAATTTTATGGTTTTTCTGTAGACTCTAGGCTTTTATGTAAGTATAGATAGCAACCTGAGAGGGGGGTGAATTAGGTTTGCACGATTTTCGCCTTAATAAAATTATTACTTTCAAGATAATGGTGGTCACAAAATGATAATTGTGATTGCAGCGGAAATAAGGGTTGCTTGAAAGTAAGAGATGAGGGATAGGAGAAATTGCACCCGAAATTTATCCTGGTTCACCTTCTATCCACCGAAGGCTACGTCTAATCCCTCAAGAAACCCCTTGAGGATTTTTCCACTATTTATAAAAACTTCTTACAAGTGCAAACCACTTTCAGTCCCTGAAATCAAACCACTTTCAGACAATCAACCTTCACCGAACCCTACGGTGAATCTTTCACTCAACTAGAATGAAGATGAAGAAGAAATTCTAACCAGCTGAATCAATCCTTTAATAAAAGAATGGATTGATAGTAGGAGTTATGCTTTTAGGCTCTTAAGCATATGAAGGCTCTTTTGATTTTGATTTCTTCAATATTTGAACAACATGTGTGTTCTTTTACAATGAAGAATAATGAACTCAGAATATAGGTTCTTGAAAATTTAAGAACAAAGCTTAATTGAATATAAAAGAGTTGTTCAAGTGTGTTTTTGGCCTATGTCATGTGTGTTGCGTTTCTGGACTCAAATGGACTATTTATAGGCATAAGCGATCATCCATGAACCAACACAACCCTTCCCAAACGATTTGAGACACAATGGTTCATGAAATAATGCAACTAGTCGAGCATGTAATCGATTACAATACTTAGGTAATCGATTACACTAAGTGACCGTTGCTGTTTGAATTTCAAATTCAAAGATGTAATCGATTACAAGCAAGCTGTAATCGATTACTTGCCTTTGTGTAATCGATTACCTTAAGGGTGTAATCGATTACACTCAAGTCCATTTTCCAGACAATAAAACTTTAAGATCAACTTGAGTTTTCCTACCACTTTTAGCTTATGAAAAGTTTAAACTCAAATACTTTTAGATGTCTTAGAGCCTTCATACTAAAAGAAGCCTTGGAAGCATAACTTACCTAACTACATAAGACTTAGTTAATCCTGAACCCTTGAGATTTCTTGAGACATGTTGCACTGGTTCTTCTAAGTCTTCTTTTCTTCTTTTTGTTCACGAGTTTGTCGTCATCAAAACCTCAGCCAGGGTCAGGAGCAAGACCTTCTTCACAATCTCCCCCTTTTTGATGATGGCAAACACATGCTTTAGTCTTTGAAGATCATCGTTGGTGTTTATGTCAGAACTCCCCCTGTCTGATGCAACTCCCCCTTTTTGTTCCACTTGTAGCATTCCTGTAAATGATCTTTACAAACACAGGACCTTTTTCCCCCTTTTCACTTCATCAAAAAGAAGAAAAGGCCACAAATATACTATACAGGCTAACAAGTAATATAAACGTTGAAAACATAGGGAGTGGGGGTAAACACGTCATAACTTAGAAACAAACATCACACCATTAAGAACATAAGAGTTTAGAGTGTGTAATTAATCAAACAAGCAGCATCCAAGCAAAAAACGTCCAAAAGTTATATCTAAGCTATTACAAACCAGAAATGTAAATAGTCATGATAATAATAAACAAATGTCTAAAGGTTGTCAGACCCGTCAGAAAGATCAGAAAGATGGAGAGGAGAACGGGTCATCTGGTCGACACGGAGGCTCAGACTGTCCATATCAGCCCTCAGAGTAGTGTATATAGACTCAACTCTTCCTTCCAGGCGATCAAATCCGTCATTAATAAACTGCTGCATACCATCCCTCATGCTATCAATATGTGCAAGAATAAGTTGAGTGGAATCACTACCAGCAGAGGAAGATGGAATGCTGTCAGAGGAAGGAGGAAAGAAAGCTGCAGGGGCAGGAGCAGGTGTAGTATCTGATCCCAAGTCTGATTTATGTGTGAAATTTCCATCAAGATCCCGGAAAATCCCCATCTTGTTCAATATCTCCATGTCAATCTTCTGAGACTTGACATCCATGACCGGAGCATATTCTCCGCTTGTGGAGACCCCAAAGTTCTTCAAAATAAGAGAAATTACAGGAGTATAGGGAAGAGGACCAGTTCTATCCTTATGTATCAGCATATGTGTCATCACCAAATATGCCCAATTAATAGACTCACCATTCTTCATTCCATAAAGAATTTGTAATTCTAAGTCACTAATCTGAGTATGATTAGATGTTTGGGGCAGGATGACATAACTCAGCAAGTAATGAAGCAAACGGTTTTCCACAGTGAGGTACCCAACAGCAAGGATATCCCAAGAACGGTTAGCCTCTAATCGCTGCTTCTTACTTTGAATTTGCTCCTCTGAGAAACGACAAAGTGATAGATAGAATGAATTTTTGTCATAATCTTCCCAGGGACAAAGTATATCAGGGCTGAGTTTTGCTCCTACATAAGGAATAGATAAACATGTTCCTAATTGCTCTACAGACATGGAAATATCAGTGCCTTTGACAGAAGTGCATATTTTACCGCCTCTCTTGACTAAGTTGCAGTAGAAGACTTTCACAATTTCGGGATAATACGTACCGGTAAAACCAACAAATTCATCAAGCCCTTGATAATCAAATCGTGATGGAAACAACAGTCCGGCTTCGAGGAAAGACTCCATGGCTCCATATTTAGGAGGAAGAATCGGCCTTTCAAGGAAGTCAGCCATAAACCTTTGCCTTTGTTCCTCAGTTCCAAGAAGTCGAGACAAGTCTAGAGCATTCATTGTAGGATTCTTGGAGCGATGTTTGTGAGAAGAAGAAGAAGCCATTGTCGAGAATTTAGAAGAACAAGGACTAGGGTTTATGTTCTACTGATTTGGGGCTTTTTAATCCAGACCAATTCAACAACAATTGACAAGTTGAATTGATGTAGGTCGGGATTAGGAGGAGAATCCACCAAAAATTCTTGAAAACGAACAAGAATTGAAGGAGATATGAGGATATAAAGGTCTGGGTCGACGAACAAGAGAGATGAAGAGAGAGGGGTTATAATCGATTAAGAAACAGACCAGATATATATACTGGTCGAATTGGCAATCGATTACAGTTAGTTGTGTAATCGATTACATGCGGTTTAAATTTGAATGGAAATTCAAATTTCGAATGGGTAATCGATTACAACACTTTGAGTAATCGATTACTCAAACTTTCTGGAAAAGCACGAGGACCAGAACGCTTATGTTAATCGATTACAGGATTTGTGTAATCGATTACCTGAACACTTTATTTAAGATCTGGACTACATTTTTCTATGTAATCGATTACTAGATAGATGGAATCGATTAATATGAAATATAATCACATATAGAAGCTTATAAACAGAGAATCAAACATGTAAGACACATAATCACATATCAGGTTCATCTAATATGCCTAATTCTCTTCTTATCTTAAAGAATAAATCTTTGGGAAGAGGCTTAGTAAATATGTCAGCTAATTGATTATGTGTATCTACAAATGATAGTTCTGTGTCTTTTCTCAGAACATGATCCCGAAGAAAATGATGTCTAATATCAATATGCTTTGTTCTAGAATGCATGATGGGATTTTTAGTAAGATTGATGGCACTTGTATTGTCACATTTAATAGGGATGCAGCCCAACTCCAAGCCATAATCTTTGAGTTGTTGTTTGAGCCATAACGTTTGTGCACAACAACTTCCTGCAACAATATACTCTGCTTCTTCAGTACTTAGAGCAACACATGCCTGTTTCTTACATGACCAAGAAACAAGTGCATTTCCCAGTAAGTGACAAGTATCACTTGTACTTTTTCTCTCGGTTTTGCAACCAGCAAAGTCTGAGTCAGAATATCCAATCAAATCACAAAAAATCCCTTTGGGATACCACAAACCAACATTTGAAGTTCCTCTTAAGTATTTGAAAATCCTTTTCACAGAACTCAAATGAGATTCCCTAGGAGATGCTTGATATCTAGCACATAGACATACACTGAACATAATATCAGGTATACTTGCTGTTAAATAAAGAAGAGATCCAATCATACCTCTGTATTTGGTAATGTCCACTGGAATCCCGGACTCATCTTGATCTAGATATGTATTTGACCCCATTGGTGAAGCTATGCCTTTGCAATCATCCAAATTGAAGGTGCAAGAAACACACAAGAAAGGGGGGGTTTGAATTGTGTGACTCATTTTTGATTTTTTTTCTTTTATCTTGGATAATTAACATTTATGTGAATTTAACAATACTGATCCACACAATATATACATATGCAAGCAGCGTAAATATAGCACAACTATAAATATAAAGCACACATAAATTTTATCCTGGTTCACCCCCATAATCGACAGGGCTACGTCCAGTCCTTGGCTTCACCAAGATTTTCCACTATTTAAACAAATAGTACAAGTATTATTAGGGACTTCTCCCAACAAGTATTCTAAGGACTTCTCCTATCAAGTATTCGAAGGACTTCTCCTTACAAGTATTATCAGGACTCCTCCTTACAAGTATTATACAGGACTTCTCCTGACACCTTTTTCAAGGTTTGGCTTTTCTACATGGTTCTCTTCTTAATAAGAGTGGGTAGAAGAAATTAAGCTCGGTTTATACAGAGAGGATAGGAGTTTGGGTTCTCTGTTTTTTGGAGGGTGTGTGAGCTGGAAAGGATGAGAGTAATACTCTATAAATTTTCTCACACAGAAGCACATAAACTCAGGCAGAGGTAGAGGGAGGCTTGAAGCATCCTGAGTTTGAACCAAGGTTCCTTGGCTCTTGGGATAGACTTAGTTGACATATGGAGGTTTAAGTCTAAGTTGCCCAACTATTTCGGAGGTAGGGTTTTCTATTTATATCTTCAGTTGCAGTTCTTCGTTCTTCTTCTTCAGAACGAGAGAAATCCTATCCGAAGTGCTTCTTCCTCTCTGAGCTGCACATAACGGCTAGTTCTGCATCTCTCAGCAGGTGTAAGACATGATCTAAGAATCATCGATTCGCCTGGGTTGACGTCGTCTGGCTCCATGCTGAGCAAGTATCTTTGAGCTATGTCTTCAGTATTTAATGAGTGAAGTTCCAGCTGTGAATTTTTTTTTACCATTTTACCCCAGTGCTTGCCAGCTAATACTCGTCACGTGCTTTGGTCAGATATTTGAATTTTGATCGTTGAGAGTGTACGATGCTCAAAGATTATTGCCGTTGATTCCGCGATGTCAGCTTGATTTGAGGAAAAGTAGAAGAGCAGTGGGACCAAGGAATATTGTATTAATTGTGTCCCTTTCTACTTTCCGCCGCAGCCAGTACATTAATAAATATGGAGACGAGGTAGAAGTCTTTTGATCCAAGAAGAAATTACTCAAGATGAGGAGAATAATTTCTTTAATTCTTTTGTTATCCTGATATCCTCGAAAAACACACTTCTTGATCTTTGTACCTTTGGCGCAATTGACACTTGAGCGGACGAATTATTCCTTGGAACTTGGCAGACGCAGTCTCCTTTCAATGCCGTCACTAAGTGGCTTGTTTCGACAGACGAACTTTCTTCATTCATACCTTCTTCGAGGATTAGAATCTTCTTGGCTTAGGGGACTGAACCTTTTTCTTTGCTTCTGTTGCTTCTTTTGAAGTTCTCCATCTGAGTAAGTTGATTCCCAACTACTTTATATAATGCTAGAGAAGCTTTGATGACGAAGGTTTTTCTTCATAAGTTGTCATACTCTTTTAGCTTTAGGAGAAGCAGTCTTTCTCTTGATAACTGCAGGTTTGAGTAGCAGACTGTTTTATCTTCTTGAGATAGACTTTGACTTGAGCGTGCAGACTTTGATGAAGTGTCCTTGAGAGAGGATGTTGAATGTTGTTACTATGAATGCTTTCCTTCGTATATCTTTGACAGTGTTTCCTTCGAAGTGACCGGACGAACTCTTCTGGTGGACTAATTCTCTTGATGATACTTTGAGGTTCGTTCAGTCCCTTTAGAGATAGTTATTCCTGTACATGAGAATTTTCACTATGTTAGGAATTCTATCTTAAGCAATATTAAACCTTAAAGAAATTGTTAATTATGAAAACATAATAATTCATTTATTTGTTTGAATCTAACACAAATCATATTTCTTTAATAGCTCTTTGCAGAATTTGGATTGATTTATGAATATTCCATCTTTAGATTGCCCGATCATAGACATCTCAAATTCTTCTTGCATCATGTTAGAGAATTCCTTGCATAGAGATTCGTTAGTGGAACAAAAAATAATATCATCTACATAAATTTGAACTAATAACATATTACCTTTGGTTTTCTTCATGAATAGGGTTGTATCAGCCTTACCGTTTTTGAAATCCTTTTTCACAAAGGAATGCACTCAATCTGTCATACCATGCTCTTGGGGCTTGCTTGAGACCATAAAGAGCTTTCTTCAATTTGAAGACATGTGAAGGATACTTAGGATCTTCAAATCCTGGTGGTTGCTTCACATATACCTCTTCTTGAATATATCTGTTCAGGAAAGCGCTTTTGACATCCATTTGATATATAGGGAAGTCTAAGGAGCAAGCATAAGCCAATAGAAGTCTTATGGCTTCCAGTCGAGCAACTGGTGCATAGGTTTCATCAAAATCAATTCCTTCTTCTTGATTATAACCTTGTGCTACCAGCCTTGCCTTGTTTCTGACAATGATACCATTTTCATCCAATTTATTTCTGAATACCCACTTCGTACCAATGACACGCTTTTCAATAGGCTTCGGAACCAATTCCCATACTTGATTTCTTTCAAATTAGTTCAATTCTTCTTGCATTGCTACTATCCAATACTCATATTCTAGAGCATCATTGACCTTAGAAGGTTCTGTTTGTGAAATAAAAGCCATGTTCAAGACTGAATCATTCAAGCGTAGTCTTGTTGAAACTCCTTTTGGTATGTCACCTATGATGTTGTCAATGGGATGATCCCTGTGTGTTCTCCATTCTTTGGGCAACTCATAAGTGGCATCTTCAACTTGTTCTAATGGTTCTGATTCTTGCTCCATTTGCTTTTGATGGTCATCCTTGATTATGTTCTCTTCCTCATCATAATCAGGAAAAGTAGTTTTATCTTCATTGGAGGAGTTAGACTCATCAAAAGATACATGAATTGATTCTTCAACAACTAGAGTTTTCTTGTTGAAGACTCTATATGCTTTGCTTGTCAGAGAATATCCAAGGAATATACCTTCATCATATTTTTCATCAAGCTTACCAAGGTTTTCCTTACCGTTGTTTAAGACAAAGCATTTTGATCCAAAAGCATGCAAATGAGCAATGTTGGGTTTTCTTCCTTTGTACAATTCATAAGGAGTCTTCTTCAGTATTGGCCTTATGAGTACTTTGTTGGATACGTAGCATGTAGTACTTACTGCATCAGCCCAAAAGTATTTAGGGAGATTGGATTCACTTAGCATGGTCCTTGCTAATTCTTCTAATGACCTGTTCTTCCTTTCTACAACACCATTTTGTTGTGGTGTTCTTGGTGCAGAAAAGTTATGTGAAATTCCATTTTCATCACATAATTCTTGGAAGAGATGATTCTGAAATTCTCCACTATGGTCACTTCTTATAGAAGAAATTTTCAAAGCTTTTTCATTTTAAACAAGCTTTGCATATCTCTTAAATGCATTGAAGGCCTCATTCTTATGAGATAAGAATATAGTCCATGTGAACCTTGAGTAATCATCAACAATTACTAACGCATAATAATTACCTCCAAAACTTCTAGTTCTTGATGGCCCAAATAAATCCATGTGAAGTAGTTGGAGATGTCTTGTTGTTGAAACTATATTCTTGAGTTTGAATGATACCTTGGTTTGTTTTCCTTTCTGACATGCATCACAATGCTTATCCTTTTCAAATCTTATCTTTGGAAGACCAATAACGAGATCATGCTTGATCAATTTATTCAAATGATTCATGTGGATGTGAGCCAGTCTTCTATGCCAAAGCCATGAATCATTGTTGTTCTTGGCTAGTAAACATCTAACATTCGATGGAATTTCATCCTAGGATATCATGAATACTTTATTAACTTTATATCCTGAGAATTTGATTTCTTGGGATTTCACATCTTTCACCACACAGATATCATTTATAAAACCAACTTTCAAGCCTTTGTCACATAATTGACTCATACTCAGCAAGTTATGCTTCAACCATCAACATAGAGAACTTTATCAATGATGGTTTGAGGGGGCGTGCCTATTCTTCCAATGCCAAGTATTTTCGCTTTCTCATTATTGCCACATGTGACATATCCTTTTTCTCTGGGCATAAGATATGAAAACTTTGTTTTGTCTCCTGTCATGTGTGATGAGCAGCCACTATCAAGATACCATACGTCACTTGCTGCTTTCATGCACACCTCGATGTCTTCATCATATGAGTCATGGGAGGCCATTAGAGCAACATGTGCTTCTTCCTTTTCGGAGTCGGACGATGAACTCACTTTATTTTCATCCCATGCAATGTAGGCTCTCCGTGCAGTTGTATCTTTCTTTTCAAACTTCTCTTTTAATCCATGCTTCTTCTTTTGAAGATTTGGACATTCTAGTTTGATGTGTCCAGGTTTTCCGCATTCAAAGCATGTAAATTTTTGAGAGGAGGAAGGTTCACTATTCCTTTGGAAGGTTCTATTATTGTAAAATTTCATACCTTTCCTTTTGAATAGTTTTCCAAGATTCTTCACAAGAAGATTCATGTTTTCATTGACGTCTTCTTCAGAATTTGCATCATAGTCTTCTTTGATGCTTTCCTTTGCTTTTAAAGAGATGGAAAAATACTTTTTCTCATGTTGTTCATGTTCTTCTAGACGATTTAACTCCAATTCATGTTCTTGGAGTTTTCCAAAGAGAGTTGCTAATGTCATATTAGACAAACTCTTCTTTTCAGAAATTGCCGTAACCTTTGGTTGCCATGCTCTTCTAAGTGATCTTAGAACCTTCATGTTTAGATCACTCCTGGAAAATTCTTTACCAAGTGCAATCAAATGGTTAGTCAAATGAGTAAATCGTTTTTGCATATCCAATACCTTTTCACAAGGAAGCATTCTGAACATCTCATATTCTTGTGAGAGGGTATTGATTTTCAATCTCTTGACTTTATCTGTTCCTTCATGGGTTACCATCAATGTATCCCATATTTCGTTTGATGTTGTGCACGTTGATACTCTAAACAATTCATCCATGCCAAGAGCAGATGTAAGAATGTTCATTCCTTTAAGATCATATTGAACTTTCTTCTTTTCTTCATCACTCCATGTGTTTTCTGGCTTCGGTTGTCTGCTATCACCCACTTCATTCATTGGTATAAATGGACCTTCTTCAATGGCTATCCATATTTCAACATCCAATGACCTTAAAAAGATTTTCGTCTTGATCTTCCAGAAGTCATAGTGGTCTCCATTGAAGTATGGTGGCCTGTTTATGTTGAATCCCTCACTAGTACCATGACTAGAAGAAGATTCCATCTTTTCCCGAATCTTAGGAGAAAATTACCTAAACTTACGCTCTGATACCAATTGTAAGTATAGATAGCAACCTCAGAGAGGGGGGGTGAATCAGGTTTGCACGGTTTTCGCCTTAACAAAATTATTACTTTCAAGATAATGGTGTTCACAAAATGATAATTGTGATTGCAGCGGAAATAAGGGTTGCTTGAAAGTAAGAGATGAGGGATAGGAGAAATCGCACACGAAATTTATCCTGGTTCACCTTCTATCCACCGAAGGCTACGTCCAGTCCCTCAAGAAACCCCTTGAGGATTTTTCCACTATTGATAAAAACTTCTTACAAGTGCTAACACCAAGTACCTTAAGAATTTCTATCAACAACCCTGAAAGAAAACCACTTTCAGTCCATAAAAGCAAACCACTTTCAGACAATCAACCTTCACCGAACCCTACGGTGTGTCTTTCACTCAACTAGAATGAAGATGAAGAAGAAATTATAACCGGCTGAATCAATCCTGTAATACAAGAATGGATTGATAGTAGGAGTTATGCTTTTAGGATCTTAAGCATATGAAGGCTCTTTTGATTCTGAGTTCTTCAATATTTGAACAACATGTCTGTTCTTTTACAACGAAGAATAATGAACTCAGAATATAGGCTCTTGAAAATTTAAGAACAAAGCTTAATTGAATATGAAAGAGTTGTTCAAGTGTGTTTTTGGCCTATGTCATGTGTGTTGCGTTTCTGGACTCAAATGGACTATTTATAGGCATAAGGGATCATCCTTGAACCAACACAATCCTTCCCAAACGATTTGAGACACAATGGTTCATGAAATAATGCAACTAATCGAGCATGTAATCGATTACAATACTTAGGTAATCGATTATGTTAGAGTCAAACAATTAAATGAATAATTATGTTTTGATAATTAAAAATTTCTTTAAGGTTTAATATTGTTTAATCTAGATTTCCTAACACAGTGAAAACTCTCATGTACAGGAATAACTATCTCTAAAAGGACTGAATGAACTTCAAAGCATCATCAAGAAAATCAGTCCATCCGAGGAGTTCGTCCGGTCACCTTGAAGAAAACACTGTCAAATATATAAGAAAGAAAGCACTCTTGCATTAGACAGTCCGGTGATTCAAGAGAGCTAAAGCGGCAACAACATTCAACATTCTCTCTTGAGAACACTTCATCAAAGTCGGCTCGCTCAAGTCAAAGCCTATCTCAAAAAGACAAAACAGTCTGCCACTTAAGCCTATAGTAATCAAAAGATGACTGCTCTATTCAAAGCTGAAAGAGCATGATAATCTATGAAGAAACACCTTCGGCCTCGAAGTTTCTCTAGCATCATAAAAAGAAGTTGTGAATCAACTCTCTCAGATGGAAAAACTTCAATGGAATCAAAAGAAAAGATTCAATCTTCTACAAGCCAAGAAGATTCCAATAGTTAAGAAGAACAGAATGAAGAAAAGTTCGTCCGCCAATACAAACTACTCTACAGCGGAACTTCAGGCGTTGAATGGAGACTACGTCTGCCAAACTACTAAGGAACAATCCGTCTGTTCAAGCGTCAAGTGCATCAAAGGTACAAAGATCAAGAAATGTGCTTTTCGAGGATATCATGTTATCAGAAGTATTAAAGAATTTATTCTCCTCATCTTGAGTAATTACTTCTTGGATCAAAAGACTCATACCTCGTCTACATATTTATTAATATACTGGCTGCGGCAGAAAGTAGAAAGGGACACAATTAATACAATATTCCTCGGTCCCACTGATACTCTACTTTCCCTCAAATCAAGCTGACATCGCGGAATCAACGGCAAGAATCTCTGATCATTGTACACTCTCAACGGTCGAAATTCAAATATCTGACCAAAACACGTGATGAGTGTTAGCTGGCAAGCACTGGGATAAAATGGTCAAAACAAACTTCACAGCTGGTTCTCCACGCATTAAATACTGAAGACATAGCTCAAAGCTACTTGCTCAGCATGGAGCCAGACGACATCAACCCAGACGAAGTGATGATTCTCAGATCACGTCTTACACCTGCTGAGAGATGCAGAACTAGCCGTTATGTGCAGCTCAGAGAGGAAGAATCTCTTCGAACAAGTTTTCTCTCATTCTGAAGAAGAAGAAGCAACTGAAGATATAAATAGAAAACCCTGCCTCCGAAATAGTTGGGCAACTTAGACTTAAACTTCCATATGTCAACTAAGTCTGTCCCAAGAGCCAAGAAACCTTGGTTCATACTCTGCATGCTTCAAGCCTACCTCTGCCTGAGTATATGAGCTTATGTGTGAGAAAAATTCATAGAGTATTACTCTTATCTTTCCCAACTCACACACCCTCCAAAAACAGAGAACCCAAACTCCTATCCTCTCTGTATAAACCGAGCTTAATTTCCTCTATCCACTCTTATTAAGAAGAGAACCAAGTAGAGAAGCCAACCCTTGAAAAAGGTGTCAGGAGAAGTCCTGTAGAATACTTGTAAGGAGAAGTCCTGATAATACTTGTAAGGAGCAGTCCTTCTAATACTTGATAGGAGAAGTCCTTAGAACACTTGTTGGGAGAAGTCCCTGATAATACTTGTACTATTTGCTTAAATAGTGAAAATCTTGGTGAAGCCAAGGACTGGACGTAGCCCTGTCGATTATGGGGGTGAACTAGGATAAAATTTATGTGTGCTTTATATTTTGTAGTTATGTCATATTTCCGCTGCTTGCATGTGCATATATTGTGTGGATTAGTATCGTTAAATGATCATAAAATTGATTGTCAAAAATCGAAGAAAGAAATTTAAAATTGAGTCACACAATTCAACCCCCCCTCCTTTCTTGTGTGTTTCTTGCACCTTCAGATTACACTAAGTGACCGTTGTTGTTTGAATTTCAAATTCAAACATGTAATTGATTACAAGCAAGTTGTAATCGATTACTTTCCTTTGTGTAATCGATTACCTTAAGGGTGTAATAGATTACACTCAAGTCCATTTTCCAGACAATGAAACTTTAAGATCAACTTGAGTTTTCCTACCACTTTTAGCTTATGAAAAGGTTAAACTCAAATACTTTTAGATGTCTTAGAGCCTTCATACTAAAAGAAGCCTTGGAAGCATAACTTACCTAACTACATAAGACTTAGTTAATCTTGAACCCTTGAGATTGCTTGAGACATGTTGCACTGGTTCATCTAAGTCTTCTTTTCTTGTTTTTGTTCACGAGTTTGTCGTCATCAAAACCTCAGACAGGGTCAGAAGCAAGACCTTCTTCACATTTTAGACAGATTTTCGGGTTTTCAGCCGGCTTTAGGGTTTCTGATCAACTTTAGGGCTTTTGGCCCATTTCATGTTTTTCGGCCGATTTCAGGGTTTTGCCGCAGAATAGAGTATTGGGCATCTGGACGATTTAAGGGCTCTGTGTCCATTTTATGATTTTTCTGTAGACACTAGGCTTTTAAACTTATTTTAGGGTTTTCATCTTATTATATGGTTTTAGGCCGGATTTAGGATTTTCTGATCAACTTTAGGGCTTTTGGCCGATTTCAGGGTTTTCGGCCGATTTCAGGGTTTTTCCGCTGACTGTTGTATATGGTATTGGGACGATTTAAGGGCTCTGGGTCGATTTTATGATTTTTTTGTAAACTCTAGGCTTTTAGACTGATTTTAGGGTTTTCGGCTTATCATAGGGTTTAAAGCGAGCTTTAAGGCTTTTTGGTCATCTTTAGGGCTTTTGGCCAATTTCAGGGTTTTTCCGTAAACTATAGTATATGGTATTTGGACGATTTAAGAGCTTTGGGTAAATTTTATGGTTTTTCTGTAGAATCTAGGCTTTTAGACTGATTTTAGGGTTTTCAGCTTATTATAGGGTTTTAGGCCGGTTTTAGGGCATTCTGGTCAACCTTAGGACTTTTGGGCGATTTCACGGTTTTCGGCTCAATTCAGGGTTTTTTCGCTATCCATAGTATAGCATATTTTGGACTGATTTTAGGGTTTTCTATTTATTATCCGATTTTAGGCTGGCTTTAGACTGATTTAGGGTTTTCGATCGATTTCAAGGTTTGTGACAATTTTATGGTTTTTTTTAGACTCTAGGGGCCCGTTTGGTGGACAGGATAAACAGAAACAGGATATGTCTGTTGTTTGTTGCGCTAGCAAGATAGGATAACACTATCATGTCCCTTATCTTATCCTGTCCATCATGTGTAAAAGTTATCCTGAGGGGGAGCTAGGATAGAAATTATCCTGACAGGATAGGATATCAGTTTTTTATTTGTTTATTACCATGACCCAAAATTAATTTCAATATTTATATTTTATATCATTTATAATAATATTAATTAATAAATATAAATTTTTTATTTTAATAAAATATTAATTTTATTACTTATTAATTACTAATTGTTATTGTTAAGTTAAATTACTTAGTTACTGATAAATTTAATTAAAAAATAAACTTATTTATAAATGGTGGAAATATTGGATTTATTCATATAAAATAATTAAATTTTCATTATCACTTACTACTACTTAGTTAACTTTATTTTTTTCGTTATTTATATTATAATAAAAATGCACAAAATAATTCTTCACTAACAATAAAATAGACTACTCACAGACACACACATATATATATATATATATGTATATAGATATTAATTTTTTAATATTAAATATAGACTAATTTTATATTATCATATGATATTATTTAAAATTATTTCTCTACTTATATAATAATAATTAAAAATTTAAATATATAATATTTTTGAAAAAATAATATCTTTTAATAATTTTTATCGTTAATCACTTACCACTACTAAGTTAAAACCCATTGGTTACATATATAATCATTTTAATTAAAATAGACTCCCTTCAAAAAATTAAAATAGCCAAATTAATAAAAATTAATTTTATTTTAGTTAATATTAAAAATAGGCTATTTATAAAAATGTAAAAAAATTAAATTTAATAGAATAATCACTTTTTAAAAAAAATTATTTAGAAAATTAAATTTTAAAAAATATTATGTATTTTTTATTTCAAGGAAAATTTGATACATTTTTCATTGTTTGTATCATATCCAATCAACATCTTGTCCACCCCAAACGCAGGATAGGAAAGAGTCTATCCTGCTCTTATCATATCCTGTACTTATCCAATCATTTATCCTATCCTGACCACCAAACGGGCCCTTAGAAGAAATAAATTTAATAAACCTAGATACTCATCTAGTGATTGGAACAATGATCCAATAGCCTAAGTACCTCGAGCCGCCCAGGAAACAACAAATCTTCTCGGTATCTTAGATCAGCAGGGCTTGATACATTTCCTACCTGGGTTGAATGCAGTTAACAGTCACAAGGAGTTTCAGTTTTTCAAACAGAGAAAGGAAAGCAAGAGATAATTCATCTACAAATATAGTTCAGACCACACCTTGAGAAAATCAGCCACAACCATTGCAGTTCTTTGTGGATTTAAGGTATTGACAGGAGTTTCTCTCATTTGTTCAAAAACGCTTTATACATGTATCATTGAAAGTAGAGGCCCTACAACAAACTTAAAAATGATTCATAGTCCATCAGTTTGGGTTCATAAATATGTAGCATATTTATCACATCAATATAGGACATTATTATTTAGCTATTTGCATCTGCATATGATACAAAAATAAATTTTATTACCTTCATATTTTTAAATGATACTTGTGCCCTGAGGCTTGACCCCATAAGCAAACTTAGATGTATATTGGTGTAACCACAGCTTTTAATAGAATATTGAAGAGATGCATGCACTGAAGAAAAATGGGACTTGGGAGATTAATGAGAAGCCAAATGATAAGAGAAAAGCAGGTTGCAGGTGGATATATACAGTGAAGTATTGATATGATGGCACACTTGACAGGTACAAGGCGAGGCTAGTTGCAAAAGGATACACCCAGACCCATGGAATTGATTATGATGATACATTTACTCTAGTAGTGAAAATGAACATTGTAAGGATTGTTCTTTCCTTTGCAGCTCACTTTGATTGAGAGTTGCAACAGTTTGATGTTAAAAATGTTGTATTGCATGGAGATTTGGAGGAACAGGTGTATTTGGAGATTCCACAGAGGTATGACACTACTTCAATAAGAAATAAGGTTGCTAATTGAAGATGGCCTTGTATGGGCTCAAACAGTCTCCCCGAGCTTGGTTTGGGAGGTTTACTCAGGGTATGGTTTCCCTGGGTTATAAACGGAGTCAAGGTGATCATACTCTCTTCATAAAACATGCTCAAAATGGCAAACTCACTCTTTTATTAGTCTATAAAGACGATATGATCATTGCAAGTAATGATGAACTTGAGAAGCAAAATCTGAGAAAGGAGTTAGCAGCTCAGTTTGAAATGAAAGACCTTAGAAAGCTGAAATACTTCCTAGGTATGGAGGTGAAATACTCGAAACAAGGAATTTTCATTCTCACAGAAAATATGTCATTGATCTTCTCAAAGGGACTAGCAAACTAGGTTGTAAGCCACCTGGAGTACCTATAAAGCAAAACCACAAGATTGGGAGTGATAAGGAGAGCTCAAGGGTTGATAAGGCCCAGTACGAGAGACTTGTTGGGAAGCTCATTTATCTATCTAACACTAGGCCTGACATAGCATATTCGGTTAGTGTTGTCAGTCAATTCATGCATGATCCACAGGAGAGGCACTTACAGGCTATGGATAGAATCTTGCGGTATCTAAAAACAAATCCAGGGAGAGGTATACTGTTCAAGAAATGTGAACAGTTGTCTATGGAGATTTATATTGATGCAGATTATGCAAGGTCGATTGTTGACAGGAGGTCCACTGCAAGATACTATATGTTCTTGGGTGGAAAATTAGTTATATGGAGGAGCAAGAAGCGGAATGTAGATCTTCAAGAAAAAAGAAAAAAAAATCCAGACTTAAACTGGTATCGATTGACAAGTAAAACTAATCCAAATCCAGTACCACTTTAAATCTTACTGTGTTACCTTTCTAACAATAAAAAACGGTATTGAAATCCGACAAGCTTAGCTCAAGTCATGCATGATTAAGCAGGGGCTGTCCTAAACTATGTATTCTAAAATGAAGTTAGAGAGGCAGTCCGGCCACTTCCTGTGGAAAACCTCTGAAATATAATTAAGCATTAAACAGTTCCAGCACACACCATATAAATCAATTGTAATCTTATGCAATTGTACCCCTAGCACATTTGCCTTGTAGCATTGGTGTCTTATGTCACAATATTCTTGTTTCTGCTGAATTTTTACTAAACCTGAACTGTTCAGTTCCCCTATTCACATTTTAAGACATTAACAGAACCTTTTTAATAAAATCTCAAGATTGATCCTGAACAAAAAAAATTATACTTTTAATAACAGGATAGGATAGCACAATCATGTCTCTTATATTTTCCTGTTTATCGTGTGTAAATATTATCTTGAGAAGAGATGGGTTAGAACTTATCCTGACAGGATATGATAACTAATTTAGATTCCCTTTTCACCCTCATTCCAAATCAAAATCATCTTAATATTTATAATTTGTATGAATTATAATATATTAATTAATAAATTTAAAAATATTAATTTTAATAATATATTAATTCTATTATCCATCAATTGCTATTTGGTAATGTTAAGTTATAATATTTTATTTATCACTTTCTAGTACACAGTTAACGTCATTCTGAACTGGGGTAATAAAACATGTCTCTTACCCCGGTTATCATGCCAATCGCGGTGATAGGTATTATTATTATTATTAAAATATTGATAGGTTAACCACAAAATCCTAGTTTTCAGATCGAAAAAACTCATATGTGAACCATTTCTCTGTTGCACCTCGTGACCGCCGTTGATGGCCGCTGCACCTCATCACCGGCCCTCCTTCTTTCCGCAATGGCATTGCCGCTACTGTGCATGCTCGTCGATGCCGGGCTCGTCTCCATCTTCGTGCCTCACTGTTCCCGTCTTCTCCGTTTGACCGCTCTTCTCTACCTCACTGGTGAGTCCTCTTGACATACTTCTAGTTCTACGGTTTTGTTTGAATATTGTTGTTGTTGTTCAGCACTAACCACTAGGGTTTTGTTTTCCCAAAGCACAATAAGTGTACGCCGTTTTGGTCTTAAATGCATGTCTTTCCACCCGCTTCATTGTCTCCCGCATGCACGGTTTCGTTCTTCTAAATAGTTACGTCGGTTCTCCTTGTCATATCAAAAAATAATTGTAGAGAAAGCAAAAACGGCTTCTTCCACATGAGCGACACAACACAAAGGGGCATTCACAACAAATGAGACAAAAGACGTACTCATAATCAAATCAGATAATCACAGCAAAATTAAAGGATGCAAAAAAAGAGTGAGAACCGCGGTGACGGGAGAATGGTGGTAGCCATGGAGTGCAGAATTGGGGAATTACTCTAGTCATGTAAATGACCACCATCGGTCCGTCGGGCTCGAACCATTCATCACCACAGTCAGTACATTCTCCGCCACATCATCGTCAGATCACCATCGCCACCGCGGAAGATAAAATGGCTGTCGCCGTGCGCGACATTGCTGATGAGGCATCCTCTGCCTCGGTCTGATCTCTCTTTCTCCTCCACAGAACAACACCTTCAGGTTCAGTGGGAGAAATGAGTGGCGGCTAGGGTTTTCAGAAAGGGGGTCAATGGTGGTATGAGAGTTGTGAGGAAGACGATGGTCAAGGTTGGTGCGGTTCTGGTCAAGAAGGAGTAGTGCGATGGATTCGCTGGTGAAGGAGTCAAGCATTCGGATCGGTGATGGGCGTGGGATGGACGAAGCGACCAGCGAGACAAACGACAGCAGTGATGGGATTGGGGGTGAAGAGCGCCGCGATGAGACACAAAACCCTAGCCAAGGCTACAAGGCACACGCGACGAGACACAAAACCTTGTGACCTTGTCCCTTATGGCCTCTTTAGATCCATAATAAAAAAATTAAAATTGAAGTATAAAAAAAATGTGCTGGCCTGCCCCGCCCCGCCAAAACCCGTTTTTAAAAGTGGGTTTAAAAAGTGAGTTCCAAATGACTATTTAGGCTGAATTTTCCAACCCAACCCGTAAAAAATGACGGGCTAAATGAGCTGGCCCAACGGGCCTAGCCCATATTTCCATCCCTAGAATTTACTCTATGCATACCTGCAATCTGTAGAGGATGACACATTAGTCACGTTACCAGGACTGGGAACACAGACACAAGATTACATTGGCGATGCTTTTAATTTTTTTATTTTTATCTCTTTTAGCAATGGAAAGAGAATCTGTCACAAAACCCTACCAAAAGGAGCTAGTGTCAGAATATGAAGAAAGAAGTTATCTGTCACAAATAATATTTTGTCACTAATTACTTTGTGACGAACAAATTCCCTCACAGTATTCTATCGCTCAATCATTTTCTTTTATTTAATAGGGTTTTGTGACGGATTAAAATTTCATCGCAAAGAATATTCTGTTGCTAAATACATTGCGACGGAATTCTTCTTTCTCCACTTTTCGTCGCTAATTCCTTTTCTTTTATTCATTAGGATTTTGTGACGAATTGTGTTTTTGTTGCTAAAAGAGACAGAAAATATAAAAATCAAAAAGTGTTATCGCCAATGAGAGTGACTATTTTAAGGAAAAAAAATATAAAAAAAAGTAATGGCACCAATCACATTGGAGATTTGCAATAATTTTGTAAATAAGAAAAAGTTACCCTAAATTGGTAAAAAAAAATTAAAATTACACTCTTAAAGTAAAAAGCCAGCTTCTCTATTACCATAACTTACCAGTGATAATCGTGTTAGATTCTCTTTAGGGCCCGTTTGATGGTCAAGATAGGATAAGGGTATGATATGTTAAAGGATTGGATAAGCACATGATATGATAAGAGCATGATAGACTCTTATCCTATCCTACATTTGAGGTGGACAAGATATTGATAGGATATGATACAAACAATGAAAAATGTATCAAATTTTCCTTGAAATAAAAAATACATAATATTTTTTAAAATTTAAATAGTTTTATTTCAAAAAGTGATTATTCTATTAAATTTTATTTTTTTACATTTTTATAAATGAGCTTATTTTTTAATATTAACTAAAATCAAATTATTTTTATTAATTCGGCTATTTTAATTTTTTCGAAGGGGGTCTATTTTAATTAAAATTATTATATATGTAACTAATGGGTTTTAACTTAGTAGGGATAAGTGATCAATGATAAAAATTAATTCAAATTTTTAAAAAAAATTTAAAAGATATTATTCTTTCAAAAATAATTTATATTTAAATTATTAATTATAATTATATAAGTAGAGAAATAATTTTAAATAATATTATATGATAATATAAAATTAGTCTATAGTTACGTTTAGAAAATTAATATTTATATATATGTGAGTAACATATTTTATTGTTAGGGAAGAATTATTTTGTGTATTTTTATATGAGTAAATCCAATATTTTCACCATTTATAAATAAGTTTATTTTTTAATTAAATTTATTAGTAACTAAATAATTTTAACTTGACAATAACAACTAGTAACTGATAAGTAATAAAATTAATGTTTTATTAAAATCAAAAATTTATATTTATTAATTAATATTATTATAAATTATATAAAATATAAATATTGAAACTAATATTGGGTTATAGTAATAAGAAAATAAAAAACTGATATCCTATCTTGTTAGGATAATTTCTATTCTAGCTCGCCCCTCAGGATAATTTTTACGCATGATGGACATGATAGGATAAGGGACAGGATAGTGTTATCCTATCTTGCTGGCGCAACAAACAGCAGATAACAACAGGATATGATTACTATCCTATCCTGTCTCTGTTTATCCTGTCCACCAAACGGGCCCTAGGATAACACTATCCTGTCCCTTATCCTATCCTGTCCATCATGTGTAAAAGTTATCCTGAGGGGGGAGCTAGGATAAAAATCATCCTGACAGGATAGGATATGAATTTTTTGCTTGCTTGTTTGTCTTTCAATTAGACTTTTGTTTTCTTACCTTGAAATGCAAAAATCATCATCATTTCATTGACTTTATCATTCTCTTTCTAACGCTCTCTCTTTTATTACTTGAAGTTAATGTAGGTCTCACTAAATCATATAGGTCTCACTTCTAATTTGAAGGGTACACATTGATTTCAACCAATATAAAAGAGTGTTGAAAGTGACAAAGTGAGTGCTCATATCACTCCTCTTGTAATACAGGTGGAAGAAGATTTAGGCCGCGGCCTAAATCACCTACAAATACTCTAGTTTTAAGTTGTCATTTAATATTGTGACATGTGTCCTGAGATAAAATTCGTAAGGCACATCTCAAAATATTATTGGGTCACCAACAAGGTAAAATTTAGGTGATGTAGACAATCTCGCCTGCAAAACTTGTTTAAATTACCTAAGATAAATATCGGTTAATATCAATGTTTTTCAATTTTTTTCTGATGCTAACTAAGTATCACATAAACCAATAGACACGAGATTAATTTTTTGCCCAACTATCAACCACTAAGCGGTATGAAGCTGACTAATAATAAATTATCATCGCTTCACAATAAAAAAATTTACTCGTAAATCTAAAGTACGACTTCATTTCATAATCTGTTGTCCCAAATCAACAAAGCGCTCAAAAGGCTATTTTGGCAATTCGTCATCTCTAGAGAAAAAATCCATCTGCCAAAAGTCCATGTTATAATGCACACGTGATGAACCAGAAAATGGAAACTGGGAATTCAGGTCAGCAGCAGCACCTATGTCGGAATTATCCTCACCTGAACCTGACAGAAGTTCGGACCAAAAATCATCACCTAGCGGCGCTTCAGCACTGTTATTCATCAACATGTCTTGATCATTAACATTATTATTATTATTATTATTATTATTATTATTATTATTATTATTATTAGCAATTAAGTTATTGTTCTGCTCATTGTTGCTATTATTTTTATCCTCAACGCTTGCAACTTTTCTATCTTGGCTCTGCTGCACTGTGTGATGCGGCGGTGGCAGCCTCTTCTTCAAGTGGGTGTGCCACACATTCTTTATCTCATTATCAGTGCGCCCCGGTAATCTTGCTGCAATAGCTAACCATCTGCAAAGTTACCACAAATTAAAATTAATTAATGCTCGGTTAAATGGATTGGATGTACTCTCTCCTCTTTAATAACTGTCACTTTAAGGTTTTGCCCATATATTAAGAAATTATATTAATGTTTTTATTTCTATTAAAGTTATTATTTAACTTCCTAACATACTTTTTATCTATTCTTAATTTAGACTCTTTAATTTCCTATCACCATTAATTTAATGGTAGAATTGGTAAAACATAATTAATGCTCTCTTGAAATCGTAAAAGTGACAAATAATTAAAAATAAAAACAAAATTAAAATTAAAATAATAACAGATATATAGGAACGGATGGATTACTAATATTGACAACAACGTTATATTTTTATTTTTATAAGGGGAAATCTAACAACAAAACGACATAGCTAGCCTATAGTATTAAGGTACGAAGACCGATAAAAAAAAGGAAGGTGGAAACTTTCAGATATGTAGAGGAGATCTATCCTTAGCAGCATGGTGCGTTAAGCAGACGACAACATTATATGCTATAAGGTGTGTTACGCATCTTATGTTCTGAAATAGTGTCTCATTTTTTTATTTTACTGAAAAATAATTGACATATCAATTAAAAATTACTCATGTAAGATTATAAATGCCATTTTTATACATTTTTTAATTAATGTGTCACAATTTTATTGTTTATGATAGAAAATTAGACATCATTTTGAGACAGAGGATTTTAAGCTGTGTTAGGCCTACCGTTTGTGCTTTCAAATTTTTTAATAAATTTGTACCAAAAATAAAATAAAATTAATAAGCACGTAGAATATTGCAGCAAAAAAATTAAATAAATGAATATTTCTTCCACTAAATAAATATATGTTAGAAATGACCGTGAGCAATGGGGACTAATCCAAAATCAGAAAATGAGCAGAGGTAATTTAACTCTAGTTTATTTAGAAAATACACTCATTCTACCCATAAAAAAATGAGAGAAATAAAAAATAAGAAGAGTTATGTGGTAAAAAAAGAGATTGAAAGAAAATTATTGAATGTAAATGCAAGAAACCACACTCATTAAATCCAAAAAAGAGCATCCTAACTATGTCAAAGATATTGATTTACCTGTTTCCCCACATTTCATGCAAGTTGATGATGGTTTCCTCTTCTTCACGGGTGAAATTGCCCCGTTTGATACCAGGCCTCAAATAATTGACCCACCGGAGTCTGCAACTCTTTCCACACCTCAACAACCCTATTGATTAAAACAAGAAAAAAGAAAAATCAAATCAAATACAGAGTCTAATTGATATCCTCAAAACAGAGCAGGATAATGAACTAGAATTGGGTTAATTGATTGTGCCATGGTAATGTTATCTTTACAACACATTTCCACCAACACCCATAACGAGAAAAAAAATGAGAGATATAATAAGTGGCATCATGAAAAGGAAAGAGTGATAAAAAAATGTTGAAATTGGAATAATGAAAGAAAGATAATATGAATGTATTAAAGTCGATTGTACAATACCAGCCTGTCGAGGCAGAGCACGCCAGTTTGTGTGACCATGTTTTCTGATATGGTCAATGAGGATGTTATCTTCCTCCGGCGTCCATGATCCTTTCTTGAGCCCTGTTGTATCGCGAAAACGAGCTTTCACCATATTTGTTATGACCAATAATCCTTCTTCAGGCTGCGGTGGCCAAAGTGATTCTTTTTCTGGATATTTCAAAGCTCGAGCAAGGCTCGGTCTTATTTATATGCAAAAAATACATGCTTCAAAGTGAAACTTAAAGGCTGAGTTAATTATTGTTTATAAAAAATATTAAGATTTCAAAAGTCATTTACTAGGTATATGTGTAATTAACTGCAATTCAATATTTGTTATGAATTATTCTTTAATTAGTTATCTCTTTATACATTTTAATTTATTTTAAATTGTTTTTAGTCTTATAAAACTAAAAATTCATTAAGTAATTATTATAAGTATTTAGTGCTTTTCTTGTTTTTTATATAAAATATTAAATGCCGGTTATTTAAAAATAATAAATAACTAAGTATTATGTTATTATTTCATAAAAATAAGTTTTAATAATCACAAACATAATAAATTTTTACAATAGAATGTAATTGTCTTAAGATATTTAATCCAATAATATATTCTTAACAATACATTTTGTTAAGTCATACAAATTTTATCACGTTCAATAGAATAATTATGAACTATTTGGAAAAATTATATGTATAATAAATATTACTATGTTTAAAAAATTCAAACTCTTCCTCAAAAACAATATTTTTATAATTAATTTTTCAGTGAACTAAATTTTTATTGAATTTACATATATTGGGAGTAAAAGAAAGATATATAATTACAGAATAAGAGAAAAAATGTTACTACACAAAATTATATGATAGTCAATTATGTATGAAATTTATAAATATAAATCAGTAATTAACATTATCATTGAAAAATTTTAAGATTTAATTATGTTCCTACACATAAATTTTTTATAATGTTCTGTCAACTCTTTTATATGGCTATTTAATTATTTTGAGGTTAATTTTTGTAAATATATTGTTAAAAATAATTTTTCCATGAAGCAATTTAAATATTCAAATTTTAATTATATGTAAGTAATCTCACATTAAATATTTGACATAATTAAGAATATAAAATATTATCAAATATATATATATATATATATTTATAAAATAAATTAATAATAATATTTAAAGTATGTAAAGGTTCACTTACATAGTTTAAATTATAAAATTTAAATAAATTTGGAGATATAAATTAAACATCATATAAAGAAAATCATGAAAAAAAATTAATTTGATTTCCTAATAAATTTTTTTATTTTATATATTTTTAAAACAATAATTTTTACTTAGACTTGTTATAATATAATTTTATTATTTAATAATATATATATATATATATATATATATATATATATATATATATATTCATTCTTTTATGATATATATGTCATTATGTTACTGTCAAAAAAAATATAAATCATTATGTCTTTTCAGTAAAAACTAAGATTTTTAGTGTCTTAAATTGCTCTTGTAATCTTGACCTAAGATGGTGAAGGCCCCAAGGGTGCGGCGGCTAGGATTCGAACTATTGAGATTCAAACAACTATTTTTTACCGCTGTGACCGGCACTCTTTGGGTCAATAAAAATTAACTTACTATTAATAATTAAAGTTGGAATTATTTTAATTCTTAGTATATCAGACATAATTAAGTGCATTTTACTTATTAACGTAAGTTATAATTATTTATTTTATTTATAAAGTATGTTTTTAAATACTTTATCAATTTATTATTAATTATATTATCATAAATTAAATTTTTTTTATGTATATATATATATATTTTAATAACTGAACTATTCTTTCATTAATATTTCATCATGAATTTATCATTAACTCTGTACCAAAAGAAAATGTCATTAACTAATTTGATTATACAATATTTTTATATATGAAAAAATGTGTATTTAATAATTAATATAATTAAAAAATCAACCCCTAATAAATATTTATGTAAAATTACCATTAATATAAGTATAAGTTAATATATTATAATTTTAATATTTAATCATATTACTATATATTAAATTATATTTATATTTATTAATTTATACTATTATGTTTTTAATTTTTTCACATTAAACATCATTAAGTGCATTTTAATTTTAACTTAAGTTGTAAATAATATAATTATTGGGTTTTAACTAAAATGTTTTCTGTATATTTTAATCAACTCATTCTTAATGATTAATATTATAATCTATTAACCGTTATAGTTATTTTTTAATTTAATAATTAAAACCATTAATGGTTTTTTATATAAAACTTTATTAAGATGGAATAAAAATGAGAATAAGGTCTCTCATATGGGAAGATTTTTCAGTGTAAAAAAAATACCAATATGGATCACTCCTATCACGCCCCCCCCTTCCAAAAAAATCAGCAAACCAATTTCTTTCGCGTAAGATATGACTCACCCCTTTACAACCAACAATCGACATCAGAAAATCAATGCGACATAGATTTGAAACTTGTTTCTCATAAAGTGTGTATTGTAGAAAAGAAATCTTCGGGGTGAGGATCATTAATTCATTCATTTACTCTTCTTATTTTATTATCTCAGCAGTTTTCAATGATTTGTTTTAGATTTAAATGAGGATGTTTTGCTCCGCCATGAAGAATCTTGGTCTGAGGCTATTGGAAAAACTTGTTGCCTCTCGTTTTGCCACATCCCAGCTAAGAATCATCCTCAAGTACTGCAAACTGAGACTCTGACATTGGGCATGGCAATTGTTCTAGCTAGAGAAAGAGAAAAGAAAAAGAAAAACTTGTGACATTGAAATGAAATAGAAAGAGTGTGTGAATGTATCGAAGTTCAATGTAAAATACCAGCTTGTTGAGGCAAGGCACGCCAATTTCCATGGCCATGTATTTTCACATGATTGATGGGGATGAGATATTCCTCTAGTATTTACGGTCCTTTCTTCAACCTCATTTTATCACAGCACCGAGCTATCACCTATTTGTTGTGACCAATCCTTCTGGTTGAAATTGCCAAAACCAAAGTGAATTTTTTCGGGTGTTTCAAAGCTCAAGCAAGAATCTATCTTATTTATATGCAAAAAGATACATTCTCTATATTAATTTTACAATAGTATTGTTATCTTTACAATCTTTTCCACCAACACACAATGAGAAAAAATAGAGAAATGAGATATATAATAACTGGTGTCATGGAATAGAAGAGGGTGATAAAAAATGTCCAAATTGGAATGAAAAATAAAGAGAGTATGAATGTATTAAGGTGGATTGTAAAATACCCGCTTGTTTTAGCATAGCACGCCAATTTTTGTGGCCATGTCTTTTGTCATGGTTGATGAGGATGAGATCTTCCTCTGGTGTCAATGGTCCATTCTTCAACCTTGTTTTACCATAGAAACAACCTCTCATTTCTACGATAAAACAAGGTTGAAGAAAGGACCATGGACACCAGAGGAAGATCTCATCCTCATCAACCATGACAAAAGACATGGCCACAAAAATTGGCGTGCTATGCTAAAACAAGCTGGTATTTTACAATCCACCTTAATACATTCATACTCTCTTTATTTTTCATTCCAATTTGGACATTTTTTTATCACCCTCTTCTTTTCCATGGCACCACTTATTACATCTGTCAGTTTTCTTTTTTTCCTCATTCTAGGTGTTGGTGAAAATGAGTTGTAAAGATACCATAACTATTATACAATTAATATAGAGCATGTATATTTTTGTATGTAAGTAAGATAGAGCCCTACTTAAACTTTGAAACTTCCAAAACAAGATCACTTTGTCATTGGCAGTTGCAGCATGAAGGAATGGTCACAACAAATATGGTGATAGCTCGTTGTTGTGATAAAATGGGGCTGAAGAAAGTACCATGAACACTAGAGGAAGATCTCATCCTCATCAATCATTTCAAAACACATGGCCACAAAAAATGACATGTCTAACCTCAAAAAGCTTGTCTTTTACAATAAACTTTGATGAACTATGACGATGTCTCAGTTTGCAGTACTTGTGGAAGATTCTCAGCTTGGGAGGCAGCACAATTTTATATTTTAGTATTTCTATCAACTCTTTTATATTTCTATTTAATTATTTTGAAGTACATTTTTTAAATATATTGTTAATAGTAATTATTTTCATGAATTAATTTTAAATTTTAATATACAATTTTTTACTTATATGATAATAAAAATGTTGAGATTAAATAACTAGGGTTAAATCACCTTAAGCTACTTTCCCATATAAAATATAATGATGCTAAGAAATCGGTCGGGGAATAGAAACCTTACCAGGGTTTCCAAGGTTGATTGGTCTAGTATCTCAACATTCCATGAGACGAATAAGGTCATCAACCTAAGAAATATAATAAACATAATCATCCAATCACACAACAGACAATAATTTATGGATACAAAGGGATTATGGGATATATATATATATATATATATATACCAGGTCAAAGACATGGCAGAAACTTTGTGTTTGATTTCTCGGAGATTGGACTGCCGTGGGTTCACCACTACAATGAATCAAAGGTTATGTGAGAAATGAGAGGCATAGAAAACAAAAATCATAGCCAATCACCAAAATCATGATATTAAATAATTGGTTCAATAAGTGAAGAGCTTGATTGTTGAACAAATCATGCGCCTTGTTAAAGGCCACCTTTTGGCGGCCAAAACTATCAAAACATATCAAATAAGTCATGGAGAAGTAACAACATTACAACATTAATGTGGAAAAGTTTAGAAGTGATCAACTGGTGAACCATCATTACTGAATGCACGTTAGATATATTATTAAAAAATTAATAGTATTTATTTAACATATTTAGTGGTTAGATGTGATAAGTTGAGACTGAATGAAGGAACTGACCAATAGGGTAAAAAATTTCACAATAGTTTTGGCATTTATGGTTGGGGATGCACAGAGGATCACCATATACCTGTGAAGTTGACTTGAGCAAAATCCCGTTAATAAAATTCAAACAATAGATTCAGAGAATTAAACCTACATTGTCATTCCATAGAAATGTAAACAAAAGTGAATCCAAATACAAATAAATCTTATAATTAATATTATCACAAATCTTGAGAATAAAAAATAGATTTAAATCTCAAAATTAAAAGAAAATGAGTACGGAAAGGGGGAAATGGTTAACCTATGCAGATTAGCGAGGAGCGAGGGTGCTCTTTGTAGTCTCATCAAGATCGACGTCGGTTTGAACTTTGTGAGGAACCTATGGCAATTTCCTTTCCTCTAGAGGTAGTAGACCTTGGAATTGCCATCAGAATAGGAAGGGAAGAGGATTTCGTTGGACATGGAATCGATTGCATGATTGAGGCTGAGAAACTGTGAGTCTGTGTGTGTGTGCGTGTTTGAGAGAGGGGGGGGAGGGGGTTAGGGTCAAAGTTTTTGGAGAGGGAAGGAAATTGAGAATACAAGAGCTCATGAGTGCCAATAAATAGGGTCTTCTAGTAAACGATTGCAGCAGGATAAAAACAAAATAGGATAAGAACAAAATAGGATAAGAGTACTGAGTTGGATATGAGTAGGATAAGATAAAACTTTCAGTAAACGATTGCATGTCATTAAGAGCAGGATAAGAACAAAATATGATAAGAGTAGTGAGTTGGATATGAGTAGGATAAGATAAGACTTCTAGTAAACGATTGTCATTAAGAGCAGGATAAGAACAAAATACGATAAGAGTACTGAGTTGGATATGAGTAGAATAAGATAAGAATATGATAGAATCTTATTCTATCATGTGCTTAGGGTGGACTTGATAATGACATGATATGATGTAAAGAATGAGAAATGAATGAAATTTTCAATGTAATAAATTTAAATTAAAAATTTTCTAAAGTTAAAATTGTCTAAAATTAATTAATCAATTAAATTTATTTTTTCATTTTTATATATGATTTATGTTTTTAAATTTATAAAACTAATTTATATTTTATTAATTAATTTATTTAAATTAAAATTATATCGGTCACCGATTGATTTTGGTTTTTTTAAAGAAAAACATATAGCAATAGATAAATAATAAAAATTAATTTAATTTAAAAAATATTATTATATGTGGTTAACTTGTTTACTATTTTTTTTAGCGACCTAGGTGTATGTGGGCGACTGGAAGTATTGTGACTTGTAATCAACGGAACGGATGAGGAAGTGATTCACGCTTATGTGGAGCATCTCAGAAGAACCCACCCAAAGAGGTATGGGGCGTCTCAGGGCTCTGACTGATTTGGTGGTCCTGGGTTGGGTCTTGCATTTTCCTTTTTTGGATTTTTTGTTGTCTTTTGGGTTTATTTTTTTTTGTTGGTTTTCGGTCGCTAGATGTTTGGCGGACTTTGGGTTTGTGGTTTTGTTTGTTTCTTTGTTTTTTCATTTCGTTTATTTCATTGTTTCGCGTGTTTGATAGCGTTGTACTGTGTCCTTTGTCGAGAGGACTGGTCTCTCGACTCCATTTCAATTCAATAAATTTCTGCTATCGGAAAAAAAAAACTAGTTTACTATTCGTGAATAATTAGTTTATTTTTTATTATTACAATATAACACTACTATAGATTTGCCATGTTACCACGGTTCCGGGCAGCATGTTACCACGGTTAAACCGCGGTAACAGACGTCGAAGTAATAGATAAATTATCCCGGTTCAAGGCGGAATCGTGGTAACATCGCAGCTCTGTTACCCCGGTTGAAGGTGCAACCGTGGTAACATTGCAGCTCTGTTACCGCGTTTGAAGGCTTTAACCGAGGTAACATTACATATCTGTTACCACAGTTCCTTTACCAACCGTGGTAACATGTCTTCCAATTACCTCGGTTCAGTGTTGAACCGTGGTAATATGTCTATTTTTTTTTTTTTGGTTTTCTTATGTTTACTCTCACCTTAATTAATTGTATGTGCAAATGAAATATAGTTAATGCCAAAATATATAATGCCAAATTAACTAAAACATAGTATAAAAACAACTATAAATATCAAATTACCAAATAAACTATATATCGTTACAATTCAATGCCAAAACACAGTTCAGTAGTAGGAAACTATCCTAATATCTCGTTACAATTCAATGACAAAACACAGCAGTATGAAATTCTATCATAATATCTCGTTACAATTCAATGCCAAAACAGTTAGGCAGAAGAAGAACTCAATCTAAAATAGTTCTGCAAAAGAACAAGTTAAAGCAAAAATAAAGGCTCGCAGTAGATCTCAGCAGAAGAACAACTCAATGCCAACTGTGCACAACAAAAGAAAAACTCAATGAAAAATAAAATAAAGGCTCGCAGTAGATATCAGCAATTGAATCATAACATCTTCTACTAGAAATGGGTGCTCCTACTTGTGCTCCCACTTGCTTCTGATACATCGCCGTTAATGTATCTCCTAGCCCAGAATGGTTCTTAGCATGTGTAATATACTGCTAAGCCATTCGGTATGGACATAATATACAGCTAAGTCATTCCGAACAGTTCCTGGCATTATATTGTTTCCAAAAAACATAACAATGAATAAAAATAGAAGGAGATTATTGGGAATAACTAGAAGAAAAGTTATATTCATTGAAGAAAAATTGTACATCCAAATCTAACAAAAAAAAAAGTACAATTGTTGAGAATTAAAAGGTACAAAAAATCAGGCTACAGAATTGGAGGCAATTGATTCCATACAATCATCGGAGGAGTCATCCGAAGAAGAGTCATCCGAGTCTTCGGAGGGTTCATCCAGTAGTGGCTCACCAATGTCAATACCCCTTGACCGGAGGAATTCTACTCCGATCACCTGACAAGCCACCTCCTGTAAAGGGTTCCAAGCCAATAATGACAACCCATTTGGACCCCTAAGGAGTTTTGTTACGAGGAAACCATAGGGGATGCCTTGCTGGTTGTCAACCAGAGCAGAAACAAGGTGATTGTAGACGATGTCTACAACATTAAAACGCTCATTATTCAGAACCATGTACATTATATATAGGTCGTGGTCAAGCACGTCTTCCAAACTATCAAGTCTTGGGCACAACACTTTAGTGACCAATTGATGTAGAACTCTGGAATGGTGGTTGAGGGATGAGTAGAGACAGCGTTCATATGAGGATGGATTTTCCATCCTATAGATGCTTTCATCTATATCTTCCACATCGCATCCTACTTTCCAGAATTCATTGTATGTGTCTCCTTCGTCCTCACTATTGAGGAGTTCAGCAATTTTCCCTCTGGTTAGGGAGAACTCATGACCCACCACTGTTGCAACGAAGCCACTGTGATGAAAAAATGTTAAGGAGGACCAGAAGGCAAAGACAAGATCGGGGTACATGGACTCGTTGGAGGCATAACACAATGCTCGGAAACGTGTGTTACTCCGAGAATTGGTGCTGAGAACTTGATAGTGCTCTAGTTCAGGGAAATTTACAGCATAGGGAAGACAAATTTCGAAAGTGTTTGCCATTTCTGTTTTTACTGAAGAATAATGAACACAGAAAAAGAAGGACGCAGGGAAGATGGATTATTGGATGGAGAACTGGGAAAACATTTTGAAATTTATAAGCAAACGAGGAAAGTGAAACGGTATGAAGAAGAGCAACTGCCGTGACTGTTCTGAAGTGCAGAGTAAAGAGATGTATTGGGAAGGAGAACCGACGTAACTATTTAGAAGAACGAAACCGTGCATGCGGGAGACAATGAAGCGGGTGGAAAGACATGCATTTAAGACCAAAACGCCGTACACTTATTGTGCTCTGGGAAAACAAAACCCTAGTGGTTAGTGCTGAACAACAACAACAACAATATTAAAACAAAACCGTAGAACTAGAAGTATGTCAAGAGGACTCACCAGTGAGGTAGAGAAGAGCAGTCAAACGGAGAAGACGGGAACAGTGAGGCACGAAGATGGAGACGAGCCCGGCGTCGACGAGCATGCACAGCAGCGGCGATGCCATTGCGGAGAGAAGGAGGGCCGGTGATGAGGTGCAGCGGCCATCAACGGCGGTCACGAGGTGCAACAGAGAAATGGTTCACATATGAGTTTTTTCGATCTGAAAACTAGGATTTTGTGGTTAACCTATCAATATTTTAATAATAATAATAATACCTATCACCGCGATTGGCATGATAACCGGGGTAAGAGACGTTTTATTACCCCAGTTCAGAATGACGTTAACTGTGTACTAGAATGTGATAAATAAAATATTATAACTTAACATTACCAAATAGCAATTGATGGATAATAGAATTAATATATTATTAAAATTAATATTTTTAAATTTATTAATTAATATATTATAATTCATACAAATTATAAATATTAAGATGATTTTGATTTGGAATGAGGGTGAAAAGGGAATCTAAATTAGTTATCATATCATGTCAGGATAAGTTCTAACCCATCTCTTCTCAAGATAATATTTACACACGATAAACAGGATAATATAAGAGACATGATTGTGCTATCCTATCCTGTTATTAAAAGTATAATTTTTTTTGTTCAGGATCAATCTTGAGATTTTATTAAAAAGGTTCTGTTAATGTCTTAAAATGTGAATAGGGGAACTGAACAGTTCAGGTTTAGTAAAAATTCAGCAGAAACAAGAATATTGTGACATAAGACACCAATGCTACAATGCAAATGTGCTAGGGGTACAATTGCATAAGATTACAATTGATTTATATGGTGTGTGCTGGAACTGTTTAATGCTTAATTATATTTCAGAGGTTTTCCACAGGAAGTGGCCGGACTGCCTCTCTAACTTCATTTTAGAATACATAGTTTAGGACAACCCCTGCTTAATCATGCATGACTTGAGCTAAGCTTGTCGGATTTCAATACCGTTTTTTATTGTTAGAAAGGTAACACAGTAAGATTTAAAGTGGTACTGGATTTGGATTAGTTTTACTTGTCAGCAAGGTTGTTGGCCGTGGAAGAAGAACCGCCATTAATGGCAGCAACCACATCTGGCTGAAGCAGATCTGGTTGAAACAGTGTGGGATGCAGCATGGTGGAGGCTTGTGAACAGGAATGAAAGCACCAAATTTGGTATGAAGAAATGGTATTTCTTCTACCAAAGGAATCTGGACAGTTGCTACAGCTAAAACCTACTCCTAGAAAATAAGAATTTCTGCAAATTTGTTCTGATAGCCATTACCTTAAGAGTTTTCCTTTTAAATAGGGTAGTACAAACATAAAAGGACTTGGGCCCAAACTGCCAAAACAAGTCTAAATAAAAAGGTGCAAATAGTAATTAAACTAGGACATTTTAATTAAGCTGATGAAGAATTTAAACTACTAAGCATAAGCCAAATAACTACTAAATCTTCTACCTATTCCCTTCCCCTTCAGATAAGCCTTGTCCTCAAGGCTGAAAGAGAACGTTGCAGAACATGAGAGCAAGGTGGAAACAATCTGAAGCTTGAATTGGCACATTAAACACACCAAGTGGGCAAGCCAAGCGATAAGCAAGATCTAGTTAAGAAGAGCACAATCTGTGACATGAGTGTGAAGCATTGAAGTAAGTAACGATTGGAAGAATTTATGTCCCTACCGCTCAAACCTCATGGTATGTGCCTCTGCAAGGTCCCCACCAATGCTAGTAGTCATTCCAACCTTGAACAGATTATGGAAAGCCTGAAGACCAAAGACAAGAACAGATAAAACACAGTAGTTGGCCTGGGTTTTGTTTTTCATTTGTTCATCATGCACAATGATCCAACTAGGATCTACTTGGATAGTAGCAGCACCTAGGAAACCCAATTTTAAATGTCCAACAATAATTGTAGAGGAGTTACCATAGGGTGAAGTAGAAACTCTAGGAAAAGATGAAACAGCCCCCACTTGATAGAAATCGTGTGAGATAAATTCGGTAGCCAAGTCATGTGTTTGTTTTGCATTCATTGTGGGTTTGTAAACAAAGATCAATGTGGAAATATCATGAAGAATTCCAGGATCAAATGTTTTTCTAATCAAGGGAAGCATATCAGAATGGACCTCTGGCAACATAGTCAGTGATTGAAACAGCCTCCAATCATTAATATTACGATAGTATAATTGCATAAACACTTTGGAAATGAGGCATCACCATGTTGTTGGGCATATTTATGCTTATGCATTATATCAAACAGTGGATGTGCGTGTTTAGAAACTAATGTAGTTATCATTTCTCTAACCATTAAAGCAGACCTTTTCTCAATTGAAATCACCTTTGGCGTGGCTGCTGTTCTTGCTGCAATATCCATACTGGCAGTAAGGTGTGGCTTAGATGATTGGACTTGATGTATTGCCTCTGATTTTTCTTCAGAACTGGATGTAGAGCCAACCACTTTTGTATTCTCACTCACCAAAGTAACCCTCTGAGTTGTAGAGTTCTTGGATTTGTTTGTTGCTGCAACCACTGATGTGGTGTTAAACCTAGTTTTGTTTGATTGTTCAGATCTTCTTGCTCCAAATTGAAATCTGAATACCTCTTTGAATTTTTCCCAAGAGTCAAACTGGGGGCACCACAAATCGAACCATGTAAGAGCAAATCCCTCAAGATGGAGTGCAATAAAATCAAATCGATGTTCCAACTGCCATGGATGCTAGAGGAAAAATATTTCTGCTGCAATATCCAAAAATTGGGTTCCGATCCAGAAAACTGAATGAGTTTCAGAGGGGGAGAGGAAATTAGAGGAGGATGAGTGGGGGATGGTTCACGGTAATTTGGTAAGAAACTTTGATGTGGGTTTTGATGGTGTGGGTAGTGTGAAATATAGGATTGTGGCGTGGGGGATTGTTGTTGTGGGTAAGAGATTGAAGATGAAGGTGGTGGGTATATGGGAAAATCAAGTTGGACACGGTGAAGGGGTGGAGGTTGTGGGGGAATGGATGGTTGATTGTGGAGGGAGGGTACCTGATTCCATAGCTTGGAGACAGCAAGGTTGTTGGCCGTGGAAGAAGAACCGCCATTAATGGCAGCAACCACATCTGGCTGAAGCAGATCTGGTTGAAACAGTGTGGGATGCAGCATGGTGGAGGCTTGTGAACAGGAATGAAAGCACCAAATTTGGTATGAAAAAATGGTATTTCTTCTACCAAAGGAATCTGGACAGTTGCTACAGCTAAAACCTACTCCTAAAAAATAAGAATTTCTGCAAATTTGTTCTGATAGCCATTACCTTAAGAGTTTTCCTTTTAAATAGGGTAGTACAAACATAAAAGGGCCTGGGCCCAAACTGCCAAAACAAGTCTAAATAAAAAGGTGCAAATAGTAATTAAACTAGGACATTTTAATTAAGCTGATGAAGAATTTAAACTACTAAGCATAAGCCAAATAACTACTAAATCTTCTACCAGTGTGTGTGTGTGTGAGTAGTCTATTTTATTGTTAGTGAAGAATTATTTTGTGCATTTTTATTATAATATAAATAACGAAAAAATAAAGTTAACTAAGTAGTAGTAAGTGATAATGAAAATTTAATTATTTTATATGAGTAAATCCAATATTTTCACCATTTATAAATAAGTTTATTTTTTAATTAAATTTATCAGTAACTAAATAATTTAACTTAACAATAACAATTAGTAATTAATAAGTTATTAAAATAAAAAATTTATATTTATTAATTAATATTATTATAAATGATATAAAATATAAATATTGAAATTAATTTTGGGTCATGGTAATAAACAAATAAAAAACTGATATCCTATCCTGTCAGGATAATTTCTATCCTAGCTCCCCCTCAGGATAACTTTTACACATGATGGACAGGATAGGATAAGGGACATGATAGTGTTATCCTATCCTGCTGGCGCAACAAACAACAGATAACAACAGGATATGATTACTATCATATCCTGTCTCTGTTTATCCTTTCCACCAAACGGGCCCTAAGATTGTTTATATTTAGTAAATAATATTTAATAGTAGTATCACTATATTTATATAAATTATTTTTCTCAAATAATACGCACGACTAATATATGGTGTAGTTCAACATTTTGAAAATGTTATTTTAAAATAATCATTAATCAACAAAATTGGATCATTAACTAATTTTAATATTAATAAAATTACATAAACTATTTAGTTTTATTTTTCCCCTTGAGTAGTGATTGATGGTTACCATTCCAAGTAATTTCAATATTAAAATTTTGAATTCTATGTATTATTATATATTTTTTATAAAAGGTGGTCAAATGTCTAGAAATAAAAGTCCTAAATTAAGACAGATCTCGTAAGTAAAACTCATCCTTACAATCTCGAGGCAGATCATCTAGTACAATGCAAACAAAAATCCAGCTTATTGGGTTCTCATGAAACCGTATTGGGTTCTCAAGAAACATGATAACATCATATTATGATCCTTTCATGTGAAAATTCTCTCATTTTCTTCATGTTGATATTTTGTGTATATCTGACTATCTGTCTCTTCATAAACATTTAAAATGTCACGTTATAGCTATTTGATGCATACATGTGAAGGTAGACACAACTTTAATATGAGGAAACATGAGAAAAACTTCGCATAAGATAATTTCAATGCGTGAGGTGATTGGAAGTCAAAAGCTGCACTAATACCAATACAAATTGATTAATATGATGACGTATAAGTGCATGGGGACATATGGTGTTTGGTGGGGGCACTATAATAGTGTGGGGGCATATGGAGTTTCGTTGGGGAAATATATAATAGGAGTAAACCATCATTTTTGGTCCCTGAAATATCACATTTATGGTAGTTTGGTTCTCATACTAATTTTTTCCTTCAAGTTAGTCCCTGAAGATTCGTCGTTAGTCAATCTGGTCCCTGAAAGATTTTTCCATCAGGTCCCTGGGTGGAAGTGAAATGATGAAAGTGTAAGTTAGTCAAACTAGTCTCTAAAAAAGTAAATCGTCGGTCAATTTACTCCTCCATTATTAAACTATTGAACAAGTATAGTTATCACAATCCCTCACACCTTTTGAATCTATTAACACATTCTAATAAACATAAACAACATGATTGCCGAACCTAAATCTAGAAACTGTTGGTGTAGGTCCCTAGGATTTGCTGGATATAAATTAAACCATGACATTGGTGAAGCAGCTGCTTGTGCAACTTCAGTGCAGGAAATGCCTGAGTTCATTTAGACTTTTAGTGCAATCAAGGTCGGAATAGAAGAAACAAAGATGTTATGATTTGCATTGAATCTATTAGACTTTTGCTGGATATAAATTAAACCATTTTCATATTTCAAGGACAAAATCGTGGGCGACCAAATCTTTCGGGGACCAAGTTTACCATTTTAATTTGTTTTTCATTTGTAGAGATACATGACATACATAGAAAATGCATGGGCTCTGCTAGCCATCAAGAAACGTTTTGGTCAATTTGATTAATAAGCAAACAATGTCTGATTATTTTGTGGCACAATTTTTCTATCTATTACACTAATTTTTTTATGGAACATTTGGTTCCACCATTGACAACTCCCATAATTTTTATAGAAAATTTTGTTCCAACATGAAATCCGTAAAAGGAAATTCCTAGCCCCAAATATGTAACTGGTTCTTCCCAATCTTTTCTTCAATTTATCTTCCACCGCTCCAAACTTTGTTGCAGGGGAAGGATGGAGGAGGAAGGTTAGGAAGGGTCGGGGAGCAAAGTAGGAGACACGGTAAAATTGATGTAGGGATATATTGACACTACAAGAAATAACATATTTAGCAGCGACTTTTTCCCAACGACAAACAAGTTGTTGGTAATAATATGTATATCGCACGACATTTCTAAATTGTTGGCATAAGAAATTTTTTTCATCAACAACACTAATATTGTTGGGAAATGTGTGGTTGTCCCAATGACCTTAATTGTCGCTGGAAAATATACATATATATGGCAACAAAAAAATGATTAAAAACAACATTTTCTTTAATTATAAGGGAAAAAATGTAAATTTCTTCCGAGAGGAACCAAAATCTAAAGACTATTTACTTTTTTTTAAAGGAAAAATACCCTATACTTACATGAACCAAAATAATTATTGACCATAATATAAATCAATCCTTAGCAGTTAGCTAATGCACTCAGTATTATTGCTATTCACATTTTAAAAGTTGAAACATTATTTTTAATATCTTAAATTTTATTATTAAATGGATAATTTTGTTAACATCTTCCATATAAATCAACGTAAAATTAATTTAGTTATTTCATCAAATTATGAGGTTTTGATGAATTGTTACAATTTTCAACATAATGGATGAAACATAGTTCATTCCTAATTATTGTTTGACCCTGGTCAATATTTGGTAAATCCGTTAAATTAAGGAATAAAAATGAAAGTATTAATGAAAATAAAATTATCAATACACTAATAATTACTTAAATCATATAAATTCATTCCTTAAAAAAATACATTATTTTACATAAATATTTTATAGGAAAATTTAAATTAGTTTTGAAAAATGTTAAAAAATAATATTTATTGTAGGGAAATGATAAATGTTAGCATCAATACTTATGCAAGTAGTGTTTGAAAGAGTTTATGTAAATAGTTTATGGCGTACTTATAATTTATTTTGAGCATGTTTTAATGAGCAATTCAGTTTTGCTTATGAATAAGAGTTTATGCTTATCCATAACCTATTTTAAGCTTATTTCAATAACTTTCTCAAATTAACTTATGAATAAGTGTTTATTTTTTTTAAAGTGAATATATATATATAAATGAATGAACAACAGGGGTCCGCCCTACAGAGAGCTACAAAAATCGGAACAAAGGATCCAGATTAGATCACAGTGCAGAAGAACAAAACAAAACTAAAATAACAAGAACAAAAAGAAAGGCCACCAAGGAATAAAATAGACAAAAGATAAAACACCAAAAGGCACTCGTATGAATAAGTGTTTATACGATAAACAATTATTGTCATATGCGTTGAATTACGTTGCTTTTCCAAATGCACTCTAAATACACCCTGGCTTGGTGCCCCGACTACATAAAAGTGGGTAGGAGAATATTGATTAGTGATTTTTAAAATAATATATTTACTAAATATATCTATATACATATATCTATATATAATAGTCACCAAAAAAATTTATATATATATAATGCAAAATTGAGTTCAACCTTGCATTAATGAAGATATTAAGTAATTATTAATGACACTTTATATTACTAATAGTACTAAATATCAATTGTAAAACTTCTCGTACATATAATCAAAATATTAAATACTAAAATTATTTAATATTAATTATCAACCGAAAAAAGTTTTGTAACAAATAAAACCAGAAAATTTTTCTTGAATGAATGACAATACTAAATAATTACTAATGATTCTTTATATTCCTAACTATATTTAATATTAATTGTAAAACCTATAATACATTTAGTTAAAAAATTATATTATAATTAGTTAAAATATTAATTAGCCATCATAAAAATTTAAAAATGATAAAAATAAACTAAGTTATATTTTTATACATAAGAAATATATTAATTATTAAAAAAATAAATGGTTAATGACACAATTCTATTTGCTATATTGAAAATATTTCTAAATGATATTATGTGTTATTCACATTTAAATTTTATGTATATGAAGCATTATTTATAGAAATAATTTATAAACATAAAAGAAAGCTAAATTAATTTGACACACACACATAGTAAAATTAACCTGACGAAAATAATAAAAATAAATATTTAGTGGGGCTGTTTCTTGTGTTCTTTTTTTTTTCTGAATGCCAATGCTTTTTTATTTTTTTGAACTGTCTGCATGCCAATGCTTGCTGTTAGCGATCAATTAATGAGGAAATATTAATGGAAAAATCGTTACATTTAGAAATTGAAAACTCATTGAACTATATCTTATATAATTAAAGGTTCTAATGAAATAAATAAAATAATTAAATTTATGTTAATATTAATAATAAATTGATAAAAATATTTTAAAATATATTTTAGCGAAAAATAAATAATTATATAATTATGAATTTAGCTACAAACTATAATGCACTTAATGATTTTAATACACTAAGAATTGCTGACTTTGGGGGTTTATCTTCTTTGAGTTGGGTTGTTTTCAGACGGTGCTGACTTTTTAATCCTTACTTGCTTCTTTTTAATTACACTTTCTCTCTTTCTTTTTTGTTATTGGGTTGGAGTACCCCTTGTACTCCCTTTGAATACAATTTGGCTTATAAAAAAAAAGTAAATGAGAAATATAAATATAATTTTGATATATAATAGTATTATGAAACAATAAATTTATAATATGTCAAAGTATAAGTAATAAATATTATTTACAAATATATAAATTAAGAAAATATGATACGTAAATCAAATTATTTTGTTTTCATGAATTTCTTTATATGATGTTTAATTTATGTCTCAAATTTTATTTAATTTTAATAATACTATTTAAGTCAATCTTTAGTTCTTTACCAACTTTAAATAATGTAATTTTTTTGAAGTATTAATTATAATATTAATTAATTACTGATTGAGTAAAAAAATTATTAATATTTAATATTCTTAATTATCTCAATTATTAATGTTTCTAAAAACATGGTAAATTCTAGTGGCATGTGTTTTGTGGCGGTCTCATTTAACCATGAGGATTTACGCCATTTTTTTTTTTTATAAATTATTAGGTTTTTGGAATAAGTTCTTTCTTCCATCTAAGATAGTATTTTAGGCCCGTTTGATGGACGTGATAAGATAACATGATAGGATAATGTAATCATATCCTACAGTAATCCATTATTTGTTTCAATAACAGGATATGATAACACAATCATGTTTCTTATATTATCCTGTTTATCGTGTGTAAATATTATCTTGAGAAAAGATAGGTTAGAACTTATCCTGACAGGATATGATAACTAATTTAGATTTCCTTTTCACCCTCATTCTAAATCAAAATCATCTTAATATTTATAATTTGTATGAATTATATATTTAATTAATAAATTTAAAAATATTAATTCTATTATCCATCAACTATTTGGTAATGTTAAGTTATAATATTTTATTTATCACTTTCTAGTACACAGTTAACGTCATTCTGAATTGGGGTAATAAAACATGTCTCTTACCCCGATTATCATGCCAACCGCGGTGATAGGTATTATTATTACTAAAATATTGATAGGTTAAAAACAAAATCCTAGTTTTCAAATCGAAGAAACCCATATGTGAACCATTTCTCTGTTGCACCTCGTGACCACCGTTGATGGCTGCTGCACCTCATCACCGGCCCCCCTTCTCTCCGCAATGGCATCGCCGCTGCTGTGCATGCTCGTCGGCGCCAGGCTCGTCTCCATCTTCGTGCCTCGTTGTTCCCGTCTTCTCCGGTTGGCCTCTCTTCTCTACCTCACTGGTGAGTCCTCTTGACATACTTCTAGTTCTACGGTTTTGTTTTAATATTGTTGTTGTTGTTCAGCACTAACCACTAGGGTTTTGTTTTCCCGGAGCACAAGAAGTGTACGCCGTTTTGGTCTTAAATGCATGTCTTTCCACCCACTCCATTGTCTCTCGCATGCGCGGTTTCTTTCTTCTAAATAGTTACGTCGGTTCTCCTTCCCAATACATCTCTTTACTCTGTACTTAAGAACAGTCACGGCAATTGCTCTTCTTCATACCGTTTCACTTTCCTCATTTGCTTATAAATTTCAGAATGTTTTCCCAGTTCTCCATCCAATACTCCATCTTCCCTGCACCCTTCTTTTTCAGCGTTCATTATTCTTCAGTAAAAACATAAATGGAAAATAGTTTCAAAATTTGTCTTCCTTATGCCGTAAATTTCCCTGAACTAGAGCACTATCAAGTTCTCAGCACCAATTCTCGGAGTAACACACGTTTCCGAGCATTGTGTGATGCCTCCGACGAGTCCATGTACCCCGATATTGTCTTTGCCTTCTGGTCCTCCTTAACATTTTCTCATCATAGAGGCTTCATTGCAACAGTGGTGGGTCATGAGTTCTCCCTAACCAGAGGGAAAATTGCTGAACTCCTCAATAGTGAGGACGAAGGAGACACATACAATGAATTCTTGAAAGTAGGCTGCGATGAGGAAGATATAGATGAAAGCATCTATAGGATGGAAAATCCATCCGCATATGAACGCAGTCTCTACTCATCCCTCAACCACCATTCCAGAGTTCTACATCAATTGGTCACTAAAGTGTTATGCCCAAGACTTGATCGTTTGGAAGACGTGCTTGACCACGACCTATATATAATGTACATGGTTCTGAATAATGAGCGTTTTAATGTTGTAGACATCGTCTACAATCACCTTGTTTCTGCTCTGGCTGACATCCAGCAAGGCATCCCCTATGGTTTCCTCGTAACAAAACTCCTTAGGGGTCCAAATGGGTTGTCATTATTGGCTTGGAACCCTTTACAAGAGGTGGCTTGTCAGGTGATCGGAGTAGAATTCCTCCGGTCAAGGGGTATTGACATTGGTGAGCCACTACTGGATGAACCCTCCGAAGACTCGGATGACTCTTCTTCGGATGACTCCTCTGATGATTGTATGGAATCAATTGCCTCCAATCATGTAGCCTGATTTTTCGTACCTTTTAATTCTCAGCAATTGTACTTCTTCTTTTTTGTTAAATTTGGATGTACAATTTTTCTTCTAGTTAATTCCCAATAATCTCCTTCTATTTTTATTAATGGTTATGTTTTTTTGGAAACAATATAATGCTAGGAACTGTTCGGAATGGCTTAGCAGTATATTATGTCCATACGGAATGACTTAGCAGTATATTACACATGCTAAGAACCATTCCGGGCTAGGAGATACATTGAAGGCGATGTATCAGAAGCAAGTGGGAGCACAAGTAGGAGCACCCATTTCTAGTAGAAGATGTTATGATTCAATTGCTGAGATCTACTGCCAGCCTTTATTTTATTTTATTTTCATTGAGTTTTTCTTTTGTTGTGCACAGTTGGCATTGAGTTGTTCTTCTGCTGAACTGTTTTTGCTTTAACATGTTCTTTTGCAGAACTATTTTAGATTGAGTTCTTCTTCTGCCTAACTGTTTTGGCATTGAATTGTAACGAGATATTAGGATAGAATTTCATACTGCTGTGTTTTGGCATTGAATTGTAACGAGATATTAGGATAGTTTCCTACTACTAAACTGTGTTTTGGCATTGAATTGTAACGATATATAGTTTATTTGGTATTTATAGTTGTTTGTATACTATGTTTTAGTTCATTTGGCATTATATATTTTGGCATTAACTAATTAAGGTGAAAGTGAACATAAGAAAACCAACAACAAAAATTATACATATTACCACAGTTCAACACTGAACCGAGGTAATTGGAAGACATGTTACCACAGTTGGTAAAGGAACTGTGGTAACAGAGATGCAATGTTACCTCGGTTAAAGCCTTCAAACGCGGTAACAGAGCTGCAATGTTACCACGGTTGTACCTTTAACCGAGGTAACAGAGCTGCGATGTTACCACGATTCCGCCTTGAACCAGGATAATCTATCTATTACTTCAACGTCCGTTACCGCGGTTTAACCGTGGTAATTAACATGCTGCCCGGAACCGTGGTAACATGGCAAATCTATAGTAGTGTTATATTGTAATAATAAAAAATAAACTAATTATTCACGAATAGTAAACTACTTTTTTTTCCGATAGCAGAAATTTATTGAATTGAAATGTAGTCGAGAAACTAGTCCTCTTGACAATGGACACAGTACAACGCTATCAAACACGCAAAACAATGAAACAAACGAAACGAAAAAACAAAGAAACAAACGAAACCACAAACCCAAAGTCCGCCAAACATCTAGCGACCGAAAACCAACAAAAAAAATAAACCCAAAACACAACAAAAAATCCAAAAAAGGAAAATGCAAGACCCAACCCAGGACCACCAAATCAGTCAGACCCTGAGACGTCCCATACCTCTTCGGGTGGGTTCTTCTGAGATGCTCCACATAAGCGTGAATCACTTTCTCATCCGTTCCACTGACTACAGGCCACAATACTTCCAATCGCCCACATATGCCTAGGTCGCTTAAAAAAATAGTAAACAAGTTAACCACATGCAATAATATTTTTTAAATTAAATTAATTTTTATTATTTATCTATTGCTATATATGTTTCTTAAAAAAAAACCAAAATCAATCGGTGACCGATATAATTTTAATTTAAATAAACTAATTAATAAAATATAAATTAGTTTTATAACTTTAAAAACATAAATCATATATAAAAATGAAAAATTTAATTTAATTTATTAACTAATTTTAGACAATTTAACTTTAGAAAATTTAAATTTAAATTTATTACATTGAAAATTTCATTCATTTCTCATTCTTTACATCATATCATGTCATTATCAAGTCCACCCTAAGCACATGATAGGATAAGATTCTATCATATTCTTATCTTATTCTTCTCATATCCAACTCAGTACTCTTATCGTATTTTGTTCTTATCCTGCTCTTAATGACAATCGTTTACTAGAAGTCTTATCTTATCCTACTCATATCCAACTCAGTACTCTTATCATATTTTGTTCTTATCCTACTCTTAATGACAATCGATTACTAGAAGTTTTATCTTATCCTACTCATATCCAGCTTAGTACTTTTATCCTATTTTGTTCTTATCTTGCTCCAATCGTTTACTAGAAGACCCTATTTATTGGCACTCATGAGCTCTTGTATTCTCACTTTCCTTCCCTCTCCAAAAACTTTGACCCTTACCCCCTCCCCCCTCTCTCTCTCAAACACGCACACACACAGACTCACAGTTTCTCAGCCTCAATCATGCAATCGATTCCATGTCCAACGAAATCCTCTTCCCTTCCTCTTCTGCTGGAAATTCCAAGGTCTACTGCCTCTAGAGGAAAGGAAATTGCCATAGGTTCCTCACAAAGTTCAAATTGACGTCGATCTTGACGAGGCTACAAAGAGCACCCTCGCTCCTCGCAGATCTGCATAGGTTAACCATTTCCCCCTTTCCGTACTCATTTTCTTTTAATTTTGAGATTCAAATCTATTTTTTATTCTCAAGATTTGTGATAATATTAATTATAAGCTTTATTTGTATTTGGATTCTCTTTTGTTTACATTTCTATGGAATGACAATGTAGGTTTAATTCTCTGAATCTATTGTTTGAATTTTATTAACGGGATTTTGCTCACGTCAACTTCACAGGTATATGGTGATCCTCTGTGCATCCCCAACCATAAATGCCAAAACTATTGTGACAATTTTTACCCTATTGGTCAAATCCTTCATTCAGTCTCAACTTATCACATCTAACCACTAAATATGTTAAATAAATACTATTAATTTTTTAATAATATATCTAACGTGCATTCAGTAATGATGGTTCACCAGTTGATCATTTCTAAACTTTTCCACATTAATGTTGTAATGTTGTTACTTCTCCCTGACTTATTTGATATGTGATAATGAAATCGCAAGTGTACGATTAACTATCGCGTAATAAAAAGACAGAATTTTAAACTATTCCTAAGTTGGGTTGTCTCCCAACCAGCTCATTGTTAAGGTCCGAGATAGACCCTTCCACTAATCACTTTCAACCGGGGTCTATTACAAAATTCATTAGACCCCGCAAATCATGCAAATTTTTGCACAAAAGCAACATGGTGCCACATGAATTTTCAGCTAACAAGGTAACAACATTTAAATTAAAAATGGAAGGAATAAATAAATTTTCCCTTCCCTGTTCTGCTCCTTGCTTTTCTGAACCTATAGCATAGGTTCCTTGAGGTTCTTCTTCCTCCATTTCCAATTTGTCTTCAAAGACAAATTCTATAATGAAGGTTGCTTTCACCTCCTCTCTTTGAACCACCACGAGTTCATTTTCATGAACAAGTGGTTGTTGTTCATCCCTGGGCTGCCTCCACATAATGTCATTCAGCCTCCCTTGCAAGATCATTCTGGCCTTCCATTCCTGCACTCGGTTGGGCAAAGATCCCGAAGCATGCTTGCAATCCAATTCAGAGTAATACTCATCAATTAAATTGAGAGCATCACACTTCTTTTTTTCATCTTCTTTTTTAAGACATGCCCGGATCTTTGCCAGCCATTCTTCAAATATTCCAGCCATAATTCATTACAAAAATCAGCACACAAAATTAGCAGCACCAGTTCACCACAATTTTTTTTTTAATATTTTTTTTTCCTTTTTTTTTATTATATATAAACAAGAAGCACTAAACAAAATAATAACAAGAACAGAACCTATCCCCGGCAACGGCGCCAAAAACTTGATAATGAAATCGCAAGTGTACGATTAACTATCGTGTAATAAAAAGATCGAACCCACGGGATAGGTGTTCTTATTATTATAAAATTTAGTACTTAAACAGAAAAATAAAAGATGAATAATTGTTGTTGGTTTGAGAACTAGAAAGAAACAATTGCATAAAATATTAAGAAAAAGAGATGGTGAACATTAAGCTCTTGGGTTGGTTTACATAGTCTATAAAAACATGCTAGCAATCTCTTACTAAATTCCTGAATTATAAATCCATTATCATGATGCTATAGCCTAGTGTAACTACAAGTTAATTCCTTAAGCATTGTAGATCTTTCTTTTTAATTACTAAACCCAATTCCTTGGCACCTAGTTAACTAAAGAAGAAGATGAAGAAGATGTTCAGGCCAACATAAAGTTACGTCCTTCCTAATTCCTTAGCGAAGTATACTTATAACCTTTTTTATTACCTAGTTCCCTTACTACTCACCAAATGGCCTTATGTAATAAGCAATAAGCAAAACCTCTTGTGATCATCAAGATAGAAATAAAGCATAAGGTAATAAAACATGAATGGAAATAATATTCTGAAATGTAAGAAAAACTAGAACATGTATTATAAACTAAAACAACCCAAAAACTTAAAGAAGAATTTAGCCAAACATGGCTAAAGGAGACATTGAATTACCCTGGATAGGAGCTCAAATATGGCTTCCCACAAGTCCTAGGAACAATGCTCAAGAGGGAGAAAGAGAGAATACTTGTTGTATTCTAAGATGGTGTGCTTTTCAAGTGAAGAAAAGGGTCCTATTTATAGTAAATATCCAGCCTCCAACGCTTCCGCGCTAGAATTCCCAACGCTTGGGCGCTGGAAGCATTAAAAATCCACTGCCAGACCGAAGGCCAGCGCTTGAGCGCTGGCTTCCCAGCGCTGCAGCGCTGGGACCTGCTGTTTCAGCTCCAAGTTTTCCTTCCTTCTTCATGGTTAGTGGGATTTGAATGCCATCAAAAGCCACTACTCAGCCCTTGTTTAATTCTGAAACTCCTCCTCCACTATCATCAATTCCTTCAACATTATTTTCCATGTGCTAAATTAGAGAGTGATTCTTCATATTCTTCTTTTTCACTTTGGTCCTCTCTTGGTTAGCACTTCAATTCAAGCCCCCATACTCTCTCAATCTTCACTTTAAGTCCTCCACTCTTGAACTTTTACAATTTGGTCCCTGACTTCCTGAAACTTTACACATTGGTCCCTGGACAAAAATGATACCTAAACCAGCTTTTCCTAAAAAATACAAAATAACTAGAAAAATTCCTAAAAATATAAAATAAAGCTAGAAAATCTAATAAAATCTAATCTACATGCAAAATGCAAAATAAATATAAAATCTACATAAAAACAATAAAAAAACCTACATGAGACTCAAAAATAATAAAATAAAAAGACTAAAAAGACCCTAAAATTATCATATAAAATCCACTCATCAATATGTTTTGATAGTTTTGGCCGCCAAAAGGTGGCCTTTAACAAGGCGCATGATTTGTTCAACAATCAAGCTCTTCACTTGTTGAATCAATTATTTAATATCATGATTTTGGTGATTGGCTATGATTTTTTTTTCTATGCCTCTCATTTCTCACATAACCTTTGCTTCATTATAGTGGTGAACCCATGGCAGTCCAATCTCCAAGAAATCAAACACAAAGTTTCTGCCATGTCTTTGACCTGGTATATATCCCATAAACCCTTTGTATCCATAAATTATTGTCTGTTGTGTGATTGGATGATTATGTTTATTATATTTCTTAGGTTGATGACCTTATTCGTCTCATGGAATGTTGAGATACTAGACCAATTAACCTTGGAAACCCTGGTAAGGTTTCTATTCTCCGACCTATTTCTTAGCATCATTATATTTTATCTGGGAAAGTAGCTTAAGGTGATTTAACCCTAGTTATTTAATCTTAACATTTTAATTATCATATAAGTAAAAAATTGTAAATTTAAATTTAAATTTAATTCATGAAATAATTACTATTAACAATATATTTAAAAAATGTACTTCAAAATAATTAAATAGAAATATAAAAGAGTTGATAGAAATATTAAAATATAAAATTGTGCTGCCTCCCAAGCTGAGAATCTTCCACAAGTACTGCAAACTGAGACATCGCCATAGTCCATGAATACTCTTCTAGTAGGAGAAAGATAAAATGAAAAACATGTTGACATTGGAGTGACATTGAAAGATGTGTCAATGTATCAAAGTTTATTGTAAAAGACAAGCTTTTTGAGGTTAGACATGTCATTTTTTATGGCCATGTGTTTTGAAATGATTGATGAGGATGAGATCTTCCTCTAGTGTTCATGGTACTTTCTTCAGCCCCATTTTATCACAGCAACGAGCTATCACCATATTTGTTGTGACTAATGCTTCATGCTGCAGCTGCCAATGACAAAGTGATCTTGTTTTGGATGTTTCAAAGTTTAAGCAGGGCTCTATCTTACTTACATACAAAAATATACATGCTCTATATTAATTGTATAATAGTTATGTTATCTTTACAACTCATTTTCACCAACACCTAGAATGAGGAAAAAAAGAAAACTAAGAGATGTAATAAGTGGTGCCATGGAAAAGAAGAGGGTGATAAAAAAATGTCCAAATTGGAATGAAAAATAAAGAGAGTATGAATGTATTAAGGTGGATTGTAAAATACCAGCTTGTTTTAGCATAGCACGCCAATTTTTGTGGCCATGTCTATTGGCATGGTTGATGAGGATGTGATCTTCCTCCGGTGTCCATGGTCCTTTCTTCAACCTTGTTTTATCGTAGAAATGAGAGCTTGTTTCTATGGTAAAACAAGGTTGAAGAATGGACCATTGACACCGGAAGAAGATCTCATCCTCATCAACTATGACAAAAGACATGGCCACAAAAATTGGCATGCTATGCTAAAACAAGCTGGTATTTTACAATCCACCTTAATACATTCATACTCTCTTTATTTTTCATTCCAATTTGGGCATTTTTTATCACCCTCTTCTATTCCATGACACCAGTTATTATATATCTCATTTCTCTATTTTTTCTCATTGTGTGTTGGTGGAAAAGATTGTAAAGATAACAATACTATTGTAAAATTAATATAGAGAATGTATCTTTTTGCATATAAATAAGGTAGATTCTTGCTTGAGCTTTGAAACACCCGAAACAATTCACTTTGGTTTTGGCAATTGCAACCATAAGGATTGGTCACAACAAATAGGTGATAGCTCGGTGCTGTAATAAAATGAGGTTGAAGAAAGGACCGTGAATACTAGAGGAATATCTCATCCCCATCAATCATGTGAAAACACATGGCCATGGAAATTGGCGTGCCTTGCCTCAACAAGCTGGTATTTTACATTGAACTTCGATACATTCACACACTCTTTCTATTTCATTTCAATGTCACAATTTTTTTCTTTTTCTTTTCTCTTTCTCTAGCTAGAACAGTTGTCACGCCCAATGTCAAAGTCTCAGTTTGCAGTACTTGAGGATGATTCTTAGCTGGGATGGTGGCAAAACGAGAAGCAACAAGTTTTTCCAATAGCCTCAGACCAAGATTCTTCATGGTGGAGCAAAACATCCTCATTTAAATCTAAAACAAATCATTGAAAACTGCTGAGATAATAAAATAAGAAGAGTAAATGAATGAATTAATGATCCTCACCCCGAAGATCTCTTTTCTACAATACACACTTTATGAGAAACAAGTTTCAAATCCATGTCGCATTGATTTTCTGATGTCGATTGTTGGTTGTAAAGGGGTGAGTCATATCTTACGCGAAAGAAATTGGTTTGCTGATTTTTTTGGAAAGGGGGGGGGGGGGGGGAGGGTGATAGGAGTGATCCATATTGGTTGTTTTTTACACTGAAAAATATTCCCATATGAGAGACCTTTTTCTCATTTTTATTTCATCTTAATAAAGTTTTATTTAAAAAACCATTAATGGTTTTAATTATTAAATTAAATAATAACTATAACGGTTAATAGATTATAATATTAATCATTACGAATGAATTGATTAAAATATTCAGAAAACATTTTAGTTAAAACCCAATAATTATATTATTTACAACTTAAGTTAAAATTAAAATGCACTTAATGATGTTTAATGTGAAAAAATTAAAAACATAATAGTATAAATTAATAAATATAAATATAATTTAATATGTAGTAATATGATTAAATATTAAAATTATAATATATTAATGGTAATTTTACATAAATATTTATTAGGGGTTGAATTTTTAATTATATTAATTATTAAATACACATTTTTTCATATATAAAAATATTATATAATCAAATTAGTTAATGACATTTTCTTTTGGTACAGAGTTAATGATAAATTGATGATGAAATATTAAAGAAAGAATAGTTCAGTTATTAAAATATATATATTAAACAATTATTTTATGATAATATAATCAATAATAAATTGATAAAGTATTTAAAAACATACTTTATAAATAAAATAAATAATTATAACTTAAGTTAATAAGTAAAATGCACTTAATTATGTCTTATATACTAAGAATTAAAATAATTCCAACTTTAATTATTAATAGTAAGTTAATTTTTATTGACCCAACGAGTGCCGGTCACAGCGGTAAAAAATAGTTGTTTGAACCTCGATAGTTTGAACCTCGATAATATTAATCATTAAGAATGAATTGATTAAAATGTTCAGAAAACATTTTAGTTAAAACCCAATAATTATATTATTTACAAGTGAAGTTAAAATTAAAATGCACTAAATGATGTTTAATGTGAAAAAATTTAAAACATAATAGTATAAATTAATAAATATAAATATAATTTAATATATAGTAATATGATTAAATATTAAAATTATAATATATTAACTTATACTTATATTAATGGTAATTTTACATAAATATTTATATAAAACTCATCCTTACAATCTCGAGGCGGATCATCTAGTACAATACAAAAAAAAGTCCAGCTTATTGATTTTTCAGCTAACTGGTCAGCTACTCTATTGGGTTCTCATGAAACATGATAACATTAGATTATGATCCTTTCATGTGAAAATTCTCTCATGTTCCTTCATGTTGATATTTTGTGTCTATCTGACTATCTGTCTCTTCATAAACATTTGAAATGTCGTGCTATAGCTATTTGATGCATACATGTGAAGGTAGACACAATTTTAATATGAGGAAACATGAGAAAAACTTCGCATAAGATAATTTCAATGCGTGAGGTGATTGGAAGTCAAAAGCTGCACTAATACCAATACAAATTGATTAATATGATGACGTATAAGTGCATGGGGACATATGGTGTTTGGTGGGGGCACTATAATAGTGTGGGGGCATATGGAGTTTCGTTGGGGAAATATATAATAGAAGTAAACCATCATTTTGGTCCCTGAAATATCGCACTTATGGTAGTTTAGTTCTCATACTAATTTTTTCCTTCAAGTTAGTCCCTGAAAGATTCGCCATTAGTCAATCTGGTCCCTGAAAAATTTTTCCATCAGGTCCCTGGATGGAAGTGAAATGATGAAAGTGTAAGTTAGTCAAATTAGTCCCTGAAAGAGTAAATCATCAGTCAATTTAGTACTCCGTTATTAAAAATTGAACAAGTATAGTTATCACAATCCCTCACACTTTTTGAATCTATTAACACATTCTAATAAACATAAACAACATGATTGCCGAACCTAAATCTAGAAACTGTTGGTGTAGGTCCCTAGGATTTGCTGGATATAAATTAAACCATGACATTGGTGAAGCAGCTACTTGTGCAACTTCAGTGCAGGCAATGTCTGAGTTCATTTAGACTTTTAGTGCAATCAAGGTCGGAATAGAAGAAATAAAGATGTTAGTGATTTGCGTTGAAGTGGAGAGTGGTGAGTTTGTGAAGGATATGCAGGCTCAAAGTAAGTGATTTGCATGATTGAGTCTTTGCATTTACTCTTGCCCATTCAGGTTTTTTGACCATTTTCATATTCCAAGGACAAAATCGTGGGCGACCAAATTTTTCAGGGACCAAGTTTACCATTTTAATTTGGTTTTCATTTGTAGAGATACATGACATACATAGAAAATGCATGGGCTCTGCTAGCCATGAAGAAACGTTTTGGTCAATTTGATTAATAAGCAAACAATGTCTGATTATTTTGTGGCACAATTTTTCTATCTATTACAGATCTATTACACTGATTTTTTTATGGAACATTTTGTTCCACCATTGACAACTCCCATAATTTTTATAGAAAATTTTGTTCCAACATGAAATCCGTAAAAGGAAAATCCTAGCCCCAAATGTGTAACTGGTTCTTCCCAATCTTTTCTTCAATTTATCTTCCACCGCTCCAAACTTTGTTGCAGGGGAAGGATGGAGGAGGAAGGTTGGGAAGGGTCGGGGAGCAAAGTGGGAGACACGGTAAAATTGATGTAGGGATATATTGAAGGTGAAATTTTTCAGAGGGAGTGATACAAAGCCATGTAAGATCGTCAACTTGGCACTTAACACACCACGCCAGCCCTTCCATTAAGTCTTACGAACAAAAGTGATGCGAGGGACTAACGTGCCAGAATTTTGTACATTCAAGATTTTTAGACCATTTTCAACTTTCACGGACGAAATCGTGAGCACGCGTATCTTTAAGGGACAAAAATGCAAATATGGCGCTTCCAAAACATCCGCAATATTACAAAAAATTAATAAAAAAAGATAATTTTTAATCATTATCACGGTTATTAGGGAATTGTGGTACTATGATAACTCAATTATTGTGGTTACACAAAGAACCACTGTAATTGAGCTTCATATCAACTATTATCACAGTTTGCAACAAAAGACGGTAGACTGAGATTCTGTTTGGGACATGCACATTTTGAGAATTATGTGGTGGATTAAAGCATCCAAGAAAGAGTGTTCCTTCTCAGCCTTTGACTTCTTACATCACTTTGAGAAGATTAACATTAGCCGCAATTGAAAAATGCCCAGATTTTGCAAGTGGTGCCCCCCTCCAACAGGTTTACTGAAATTCAACGTTGACGGATCAGTGAGGGGATCCCCAGGGGTCAGTGGCATTGGAGGAGTATTGAGGGATGCGGAAGGAGAAATCAAAGGTTTTCTTTCAAAGGCGGTTGGAGTGTTTTGGGCATATGAAGCGGAGCAGAAAGCAATTCTGAACGCTTTACTATTTTGTAAACAATTCGCCATTTATCATGTACGAATTGAAAGTGACTCAAGCCTTGCGGTAGGATGGGTTTTATGCAAAGACCACCGACCCTGGAAGCTGTTGAACGATTTAAACAGGATAGATTTGTTACGGGAAGATGTGGATTGCCAAGGGGTCTCTCATATATTCAGAGAGGCAAACAATGTGGCAGATTATCTAGCGAAAATGGGCGGATACAGGGTATTGCCCCTGTGGGAACTCTGTGTCTAGTGATGGAATGCGCGTCTCGACCCATCGTCAAGGCTCCATGCTAGCTCAGAACAGTGTTACCCCCCCAGTCTTCCTTGCCTCTTTACTGGTTATTTTCCCTCTCCCTGGATTGCTCTATGTTTGCTTATGCCTGTCTGTTTTGGGGGTGTCATCATTTTGCATATGTTTGGAATTGGGTGTTAGCCTCTACCTCTGTTGCAGAAGAGCTCTTCCTGTGATTGTGAATTTAGGGGTTGTCATAGGCCTGCTAGTGACCAGAATAAGTGGAGCATTTACATGAGACTAATGATAAGGAGCTGCTTCTGACTTCTCCTTCTGGTGGGATCAAATGGTTAATTTAATTGAAGCAGAGACATGTTCATTATGTTTTGGTCTTGACCGCTATGATGTAGGTTGTGGTAGACCGCCTCCTGATATGATCATCCTGCTTGCCATCCTGCTTATAACTTCCCATTGGGGTTCAAGGGAGCCAGGTCTGCTGTTGCTCCTTCTTTTTCGTAGGCCTGAAGTGATTTTTGTCCTGTTGCTGAATTCCATGGGTTCCTACAGCGTGTTCACTTCTCTTTTGCTATGTACTCATGTGTGTTCTACTTTGCTGCCGTGCTTCTTCTGGTGTTGCTGTTTCTCTATCCCTTGGCTGGTTCCCTTGGCCAGTGCCTTTGCTTCTTTCTTTTGTCTTTGTTTGCTTGGTGGCCTTTCTTTTTGGTCATGTATTTTAAGTTTTGTTGGGTTCCCCTGCACTTTGTCCTTTTCTGGATCCTTTGGTTGTCCAGATTTTTGTAGTTCTTTGTAAGGGCGTGTCCCTGTTGTTCCTTCTTCATATAAATATATTTTCTCTTTCTAAAAAAAAAAGAGAAAATAAAATGTAAATGCTCCGAGAGGAACCAAAATCTAAAGACTATTTACTTTTTTTTAGAGGAAAAAGACCCTATACTTACATGAAACAAAATAATTATTGACCATAATATAAATCAATCCTTAACAGTTAGCTAATGCACTCAGTATTATTGCTATTCACATTTTAAAAGTTGAAACATTATTTTTAAGGGTTAATAGTTCAACAAGTCCCTGAAGTTGTACCAAAATTTGTGTTTGGTCCCTCCCCAGAAAAATGACGTTTAGTGGCGGTAAAAAACAGTCAGTAATTGTAAAAAAACCGCCACTAAACGTCATTTTTCTGGGGAGGGACCAAACACTGATTTCAATACAACTTCAGGGACCTATTGAACCATTAACCCTATTTTTAATATCTTAAATTTTATTATTAAATGGATAATTTTTTTAACATCTTCCATATAAATTAGGGTAAAATTAATTTAGTTATTTCATCAAATTATGAGGTTTTGATGAATAGTTACAATTTTCAACATAATGGACGAAACATTAGTTCATTCCTAATTATTGATTCCTAATTATTGTTTGACCCTGGTCAATATTTGGTAAATCCGTTAAATTAAGAAAAAAAAATGAAAGTATTAATGAAAATAAAATTATCAATACAGTAATAATTACTTAAATCATATAAATTCATTCCTTAAAAAAATACATTATTTTACATAAATATTTTATAGGAAAATTTAAATTAGTTTGAAAAATGTTAAAAATAATATTTATTGTAGGGAAATGATAAATGTTAGCATCAACACTTATACAAGTAGTGTTTGAGAGAGTTTATGTAAATAACTTATGATGTATTTATAATTTATTTTGAGCATATTTTCATGAAAAATTTAGTTTAGCTTATGAATAAGAGTTTGTGCTTATCCATAACCTATTTTAAGCTTATTTCAATAACTTTCTCAAATTAACTTATGAATAAGTGTTTATTTTTTTTAGAAAGTGAATATATATATATATATATATATATATATATATATATATATATATAGGCTCTAATTCTTTCTGTGTAGGTGTTGTTTTCTGGGATCTTGCTGTCCTGGTTGGTGTCCTATGTCTGGTTGGGGCTGTGCTGAGGAGGTTGGGCTTAGAGGTGGTGGGTGTTGTTCTTTGTTGGCTTGCTGTTGCGGTAGCTGCTCCAGTTTACGGCGTTTTTCTTGGTTGCAGAAGGTTGTAGGACCTGCCGATTGCGATTTGGGTTCCTGGCTTTTTTGTATAGGGTGTCGATGTTTTGGGTGGGGATTTGTATATTCTCTTTTTTGTTTTGTTGATGCTGTTCCTTCTTGTGGTGGGAAGGCAACATTCTTGGTGTTGTGACGACCTCTTCTATTTTAATATATTATTTCGCTTTCTAAATATATATATATATATATATATATATATATATATATATATATAATGAATGAACAACAGGGGTCCGCCCTACAGAGAGCTTAAAAAATCTGAACAGCCAAAGGATCCAGATTAGATCACAGTGCAGAAGAACAAAACAAAACTAAAATAACAAGACCAAAAAGAAAGGCCACCAAGCAATAAAATAGACAAAAGAAAAAACACCAAAAGGCACTGGTATGAATAAGTGTTTATATGATAAACAATAATTGTCATATACGTTGAATTACGTTGCTTTTCCAAATGCACCCTAAATACACCCTGGCTTGGTGCCCCGACTACATAAAAGTGGGTAGGAGAATATTGATTAGTGATTTTTAAAATAATATTTTTACTAAATATATCTATATATATATAGAGGATGTATCTAGTGAGAAAGCTCTTCTTATATGAGAATGGTGAGAATAAATCCTGGCCGATAGATCTAATAATGAGTGGTCATGATTAAAAGAAATAAGTCACGTCACTTGCTTAAAAAGTCACATGACATTTTTAAGTTGAGTTGAACCTTGCATTAATGAAGATATTAAGCAATTATTAATGACACTTTATATTACTAATAGTACTAAATATCAATGGTAAAACTTCTCATACATATAATCAAAATATTAAATACTAAAATAATTTAATATTAATTATCAACCAGAAAAAGTTTTGTAACAAAAAAAAAACCAGAAAAAAATTCGTGAATGAATGACAATACTAAATAATTACTAATGATTCTTTATATTCCTAACTATATTTAATATTAATTGTAAAACCTATAATACATTTAGTTAAAAAAATTATATTATAATTAGTTAAAATATTAATTAGCCATCATAAAAATTTAAAAATGATAAAAATAAACTAAGTTATACTTTTATACATAAGAAATATATTAATTATTAAAAAAACAAATCGTTAATGACACAATTCTATTTGCTATATTGAAAATATTTCTAAATGATATTATGTGTTATTCACATTTAAATTTTATGTATATGAAGCATTATTTATAGAAATAATTGATAAACATAAAAGAGAGCTAAATTAATTTGACACACACACATAGTAAAATTAAACTGACGGAAATAATAAATATAAATACTTAGTGGGTCTGTTTCTTGTGTTCTTTTTTTTTCTGCATGCCAATGCTTTTTTTTTTTTAAACTGTCTGCATGCCAATGATTGCTGATTCTCTTCTGCTGTATTTTGAGGATCTTTTTCCTCTAGACCCTTTGTATCATCTTATTTCTATTACCAATAATATTTATCCTTTCTAAAAAAATAATAAAAATGAATATTGAATGATGTTTATATTATGAAATTTTTAAATTATCATAATTTCAAATTTAAAAATAATTTAGTATTGATAAAATTATTAATCATTTATAGAAAGTATTATACATGAACTTGTGCAACACACGGGTAAAATATCTAGTACATATATAAATTTAACTTATACTTAGTATTAATGATTAATTTAATTAAATATTTATGAGAGGTTATATTATTAATTATATTAATTCTAAGGATAGAGTTTTTCATATACAAACAAATATTATATAATAAAATTAATTAGTTAATGACATTTTCTTTTGGTACAGAGTTAGTGATCAATTAATGAGGAAATATTAATGGAAAAATCGTTACATTTAGAAATTGAAAACTCATTTAGCTATATCTTATATAATTAAAAGTTCTAATGAAATACATAAAATAATTAAATTCATGTTAATATTAATAATAAATTGATAAAAATATTTTAAAATATATTTTAGTGAAAAATAAATAATTATATAATTATGAATTTAGCTACAAACTATAATGAACTTAATGATTTTAATACATAAAGAATTGCTGACTTTGGTTGTTTATCTTCTTTGAGTTGGGTTGTTTTCGGATGGTATTGCTGACTTTTTAATCCTTATTAAGGAGAGTTGTATATCACCTGACTTTAACCTTGTCAATATAATATTTACTTAAAAAAAGAATTACAAGTTTTTCAACTTTAATTATTAATAGTAACTGTTAAAAAAAATTATTAATAGTAACATAACAATTTTTGGAAATACACAATAGTATAAATTAGTAAATGAGAAATATAAATATAATTTTGATATATAATAGTATTATGAAACAATAAATTTATAATATGTCAAAGTATAAGTAATAAATATTATTTACAAATATATAAATTAAGAAAATATGATACGTAAATCAAATTATTTTGTTTTTATGAATTTCTTTATATGATGTTTAATTTATGTCTCTAATTTTATTTAATTTTAATAATACTATTTAAGTCAATCTTTAGTTCTTTACCAACTTTAAATAATGTAATTTTTTTGAAGTATTAATTATAATATTAATTCATTACTGATTGAGTCAAAAGTTTATTAATATTTAATATTCTTAATTATCTCAATTATTAATGTTTCTAAAAACATGGTAAAATCTAGTGGCATGTGTTTTGTGGCGGTCTCATTTAACCATGAGGATTTACGCCATTTTTTTTTATAAATTATTAGGTTTTTGGAATAAGTTCTTTTTTCCATCTAGCATAGTATTTTAGGGCCCGTTTGATGAACGTGATAAGACAACATGATAGGATAATGTAATCATATCCTGCAGCAATCTATTAAGCTTCTAGACTGGTTATAGGGTTTTCGGCTCATTGCAGGGTTTTCGGCCAGCTTTAGGGCTTTCTGGTCAACTTGACGGCTTTTGGCCGATTTCAGGGTTTTTCAACTGACTATAGTATAGGGTATTTGGACGATTTAAGGGCTCTAGGTCAATTTTATGGTTTTTCGGTAGACTATAGGCTTTTAGACTGATTTTAGGATTTTTTCCTTATTATAGGGTTTTAGGCCGGCTTTAGGATTTTTTAATCAACTTTATTGCTTTTGGCCAATTTCAGGGTTTTCGGCCAATTTCAGGGTTTTTCCGCTGACTATAGTATAAGGTATTTGGACGATTAAAGGGCTCTGGTCAATTTTATGATTTTTCTGTAGACTCTAGGCTTTTAGAATGATTTTAGGGTTTCTAAGTTATCATAGGGTTTAAGGTCGGCTTTAGGGATTTCTTTTCATCTTTAGGGCTTTTGGCTGATTTCAGGGTTTTTCCACAGACTATTGTATATGGTATTTGGATGATTTAAGGGCTCTGGTCAATTTTATGATTTTTCTGTAGACTCCAGGCTTTTAGATTGATTTTAGGGTTTTCAGCTTAATATAGGGTTTGTAAGGCTAGATACCAACCTGAGAGGGGGGGTGAATCAGATTCTTCCAATTTTCACCTTTACAAAACTTGTTACTTCCAAGATAATAGTAATCACAATTGATGATTGTGAATGCAGCGGAATAAAGCGTTGCTTGAAAGTAAAAGATGAAGGAAGAGAGAATCACACACAGAATTTATCCTGGTTCACCTTCTATCCACCGAAGGCTACGTCCAGTCCCTCAAGAAACCCCTTGAGGATTTTTCCACTATGATCAAGATTTCTTACAAGCACTTACACCAAGGACCTTATGAACTCTTGTCAAACCTCAGACGGCAAACCACCAACTGATGACGCCGAACCCTACGACGGACTTTGAATCAAATCCGATTCAAAGGACCTTTACCACTATCACCAAACCTTACGGCGGACTTTAAATCAAACCCGATTCTAAGGACCTTTTCCACGACCATCGAACACTACGATGGACCTTTTTGCAACCACCGAAAACCACGGCGAATGAATGAAACCGATTTAAGAGATGAAGAAGAAGTTCTTGAAGGGGCTGATGCAATCCTTTAATGTAGTTCGATTTCTCTTAGTTTGTATGCTCCAGGCAATTACAATGAAGGCTCTTTTATTCTGAGTTTCTCAAAAGATGAACAGCATGTGTGTTCTTATGAAAATGAGAAAAAGGAAACTCAGAATGATGACTTTAATGAATATGAAAGTTGTGGAACAAGTCATTCATGTTTCTAAGCGATTATGGACTTTATATAGGCACTAGAGGTCGTCCATGAACCATCACAAGGCTTCCCAAACGTTTTGAGACACATTGGTTCATGAAACAACACATATGTCGACCTGGTAATCGATTACACTAACCGTTGCAGTTTGAATTCAAAATTCAAACTGTGTAATCGATTACATGAATGTGGTAATCGATTACTACCTTCCTGTAATCGATTACACACAACCTGTAATCGATTACAGGTAGTCCAAAACTCAATTTTTGACAGTTCAAGCCCTAATTGAGTGTTTCTTTTGTGAGAACATATTATACTCAATTAGTTGATCTTTTATGAGCCTTCAAATGCAATATTAACCTTAATAAATCATAGCACACTGAGTTAACAAGACTTACTAAAAGTAAGAAACTTGATGATTGATCTTGACGTTCTGAGCTGGTTCTTGAAGTCTTTCCTTTCTTTTCTGAAGTCTTTCTTTTCTTTTCTGAAGTCTTTCTTCTTTTTGTGATGTGTTTGTCTTCATCAAAACCTCAGCCGAGTCCAAGGACCAGACCTTCTTCACAGGGTTTAGGCCGGCTTTAGGGCTTTCTGATCAAATTTAGGGATTTTGGCCGACTTCAAGATTTTTCTGCTAACTATATAGTAAAGGGTATTTGGACGATTTAAGGGCTCTGGATCAATTTTATGTTTTTTCTGTTGTAGACTCTAGGCTTTTAGAATGATTTTAGGGTTTCCGACTTATCATAGGGTTTAAGGCCGGCTTTAGGGATTTCTTATTGTTAGATTCAAACAATTAAATGAATAATTAGGTTTTGATAATCAACAATTTCTTTAAGGTTCAATATCGTTTAAACTAGATTTCCTAACACAGTGAAAACTCTCATGTACAGGAATAACTATCTCTGAAAGGACTGAATAAACTTCAAAGCATCATCAAGAATATTAGTCCATCAGAGGAGTTCGTTCGGTCACCATGAAGAAGACTATGTCAAAGATATACAAAGGAAAGTACTCTTGCATAAGACAGTCCGGTGAATCAAGAGAGCTAAAGCGGCAACAACATCCAACATTTTGTCTTGAGAACACTGCATCAGAGTCTGCTCGCTCAAGTCAAAGCCTATCTCGAGAAGACAAAACAGTCTGCCACTTAAGATGACTGCTCCAGTCAAAGTTGAAAGGGCAGGATAATCTATGAAGAAACACCTTCAGCCTCGAAGTTTCTCTAGCATCACAAAAAGTAGTTGTGAATCAACTCTATTAGATGAAAAACTTCAATGGAACCAAAAGAAGAAATTCAGTCATCTACAAGACAAGAAGATCCCAATAGCTAAGAAAGACTGAGTAAAGAAAAGTTTGTCTGCCAATGCAAACTACTCTGGAGCTGAACTTCAAGCATTGAATGGAGACTACGTCTGCCAAGCTATAAGGAAGAATCCGTCCGCTCAAGTATCAATTGCACCAAAGGTACAGAGATCAAGAAATGTGGTTTTCGAGGACATCAGGATTATCAGAAGTATTAAAGAATTTATTTTCCTCATCTGGAGTAATTACTTCGTGGATCAAAAGACTCCTACCTCGTCTACACATTTATCAACATACTGGCTGCGGCAGAAAGTAGAAAGGGACACAATTAATACAATATTCCTTGGTCCCACTGATATTCTACTTTCCCTCAAATCAAGCTAACATTGCGAAATCAACGGCAAGAATCTCTGAGCATCGTACACTCTCAACGGTCGAAATTCAAATATCTGACCAAAGCACATAATGAGTATTAGCTGGCAAGCACTGGGGAAAAATGGTCAAAGCAAGCTTCACTGATGTTTCTCCACGCATTAAATACTGAAGACATAGCTCAAAGCTACTTGCTCAGCATGGAGCCAGACGACATCAACCCAGACGAATTGATGATTCTCAGATCATATCTTACGCTTGCAGAGAAATCTCAGATATTGACTTACGCCTGCTGAAAGATGCAGAACTAGCCGTTATGTGCAGCTCAGAGAGGAAGAGGCACTTCGGACAGGTTTTCTCTCGTTCTGAAGAAGAAGAAGCAACTGAAGATATAAATAGAAAAACTTGCCTTCGAAATATTTGGGCAACTTAGACTTAAACTTCCATATGCCAACTAAGTCTGTCCCAAGAGCCAAGGAACCTTGGTTCATGCTCAGGATGCCTCATGCCTACCTCTGCCTGAGTATATGAGCTTGTGTGAGAAAAATTCATAGAGTATTACTCTTATCTTTCCCAACTCACACATCCTCCAAAAACAGAGAACCTAAACGCCTATCATCTCTATATAAACCGAGCTTCATTTCCTCTATCCACTCTTACAAAGAAGAGAACCAAATAGAGAAGCCAATCCTTGAAAAAGGTGTCAGGAGAAGTCTTGCATAATACTTGTAAGGAGAAGTCCTGATAATACTTGTAAGGAGGAGTCCTCATAATACTTGTAAGGAGAAGTCCTTCTAATACTTGATAGGAGAAGTCCTTAGAATACTTGTTGGGAGAAGTCCCTGATAATACTTGTACTATTTGTTTAAATAGTGAAAATCTTGGTGAAGCCAAGGACTGGACGTAGCCCTGTCGATTATGGGGGTGAACCAGGATAAAATTTATGTGTGCTTTATATTTACAATCATGTTATATTTACGCTGCATGTATATGTTTATGTTGTGTGGATTAGCGTTGATAAGTGATCATGAAATTAATTATCTAAAACAATCAAAAGAATTTCAAAAACGACCCACACAATTCAAACCCCCCCTTTCTTGTGTGTTTCTTGCACCTTCACTTATCATCTTTAGGGCTTTCGGCCGATTCCAGGGTTTTTCCGCAGACTATAGTATATGGTATTTGGACAATTTAAGGGCTTTTGGTCAATTTTATGGTTTTTCTATAGACTCTAGGCTTTTAGACTAATTTTAGGGTTTTCAGCTTATTTTAGGGTTTTATGCCGACTTCAGGGCTTTCTGATCAACTTTAGGGCTTTTGGCTGATTTTAGGGTTTTCGGACGATTTCAAGGTTTTCTGTTGACTATAGTATAGGGTATTTCGACGATTTAAGGGCTCTGAATCAATTTTATGGTTTCGCAATACACTCTAGGCTTTTAGACTGATTTTAGGGTTTTCAGCTTATTTTTGGGTTTTATGCCGACTTCAGGGCTTTCTTATCAACTTTAGGGCTATTTTCCGATTTCAGGATTTTCAGCTGATTTTAGGGTTTTGTCGCTGGGTAAATTGGATGATTTAAGATCTATGGGTAAATTGTATGGTTTTTCTGTTATAGACTTTAGGCTTTTAGTCTGATTTTAGGGTTTTCGGCTTATTATAGGGTTTTAGGCCGACTTTAGGGCTTTCTGATCAACTTTAGGGCTTTTGGCCGATTTTAGGGTTTTCGATAGATTTCAGGGTTTTTCCTCTTACTATAGTATAGGGTATTTGGACGATTTATGGGCTCTGGGTTTTCTTTGTGGTTTTTATGTTGTAGACTCTAGGCTTTTAGAATGCTTTTAGGGTTTTCGGCTTATTATCGGGTTTTTGGCCGGTTTTAGGACATTCTGATCAACCTTAGGACTTTTGGGCAATTTCACGGTTTTTTGCTGATTTCAGGGATTTTACGCTTTCCATAGTATTGCGTATTTGGACGATTTAAGGGCTCTTGGTCAATTTTAGGGTTTTGCTCTAGGCTTTTAGACTGACTTTAGGCTTTTCTGCTTAATATAGGGTTTTAGGCTGGCTTTAGGGCTTTTGGCCGATTTCGGGGTTTTTGGTCAATTTTAGGGTTTTTCCGCAGACTATAGTATACGGTATTTGGACGATTTAAGGACCTCGTGTCAATTTTATGGTTTTTTTTGTAGACTCTAGGCTTCTAGACTGATTATAGGGTTTTCGGCTCATTATAGGGTTTTAGGCCGGCTTTAGGGCTTCTGGGTCAACTTTAGGTCTTTTGGTCGATTTCAGGGTTTTTCAGCTGACTATAGTATAGGGTATTTGGATGATTTAAGGGCCCTAGGTCAATTTTATGGTTTTTCTGTAGTCTCTAGGATTTTAGACTGATTTTAGGATTTTCGGCTTATTATAGGGTTTTAGGCCGGCTTTAGGATTTTTCTTATCAACTTTATTGCTTTTGGCCAATTTCAGGGTTTTCGGCATATTATAATGTTTTAGGTCGGCTTGAGGGCTTTCTGATCAACTTTAGGGCTTTTGGCTGATTTCAGGGTTTTCGGCTGATTTTTGTGTCTTTGCGCTGACTATTGTATCTGGTATTTGGGCGATTTAAGGGCTCTGGATCAATTTTATTGTTTTTCTGTAGACACTAGGGTTTCACACTAATTTTAGGGTTTTTGGCTTATTATAGTGTTTTCGGCCGTCTTTCGGGCTTTCTGATGAACTTTAGGGCTTTTGGGAGATTTCATTGTTTTCGACCGATTCCAGGGTTTTTCCACTGACAGGATAGGGTATTTGGACGATTTAGGGGCTCTTGATCAATTTTATGGTTTTTATGTTATAGACTCTCGGCTTCTATTCTGGTTTTAGGGTTTTCGGCTTATTATAAGGTTTTAGGCCAACTTTAGGACTTTCTTATCAACTTTATGGCTTTCATATCAATTTTAGGGATTTTGGCCGATTTCAGGGTTTTCGGCTGATTTTAGGGTTTTTCCGCTGACTAAAGTATAGGGTGTTTGGACGATTTAAGGGCTCTGGGTAAATTTTAAGGTTTTTATGTAGACTCTAGGCTTTTAGAATGATTTAAGGGTTTTCAGCTTATTATATGGTTTTAGGCCGGCATTAGGGCTTTCTGAATAACTTTAGGGCTTTTGACCGATTTCAGGGCTCTGGGTCAATTTTATGGTTTTTCTGTTGACTCGAGGCTTTTAGACTGATTTTAGTGTTTTCGGCTTATTATTGTGTTTTAGGCCGGCTTTAGGCTTTCTGATCAACTTTAGGGCTTTTGGCCGATTTCAGGGTTTTTCCTCGGACTATAGTATAGGTATTTGGACGATTTAAAGGCTCTGGGTCAATTTTATTGTTTTTCTGTAGACCCTAGACTATAAGACTAATTTTAGGGTTTTAGCCGGGCTTTAGGGCTTTCTGATCAACTTTAGGGTTTTAACCGGCCGGTTCAGGGTTTTCGGCCGGTTTCAGGGTTTTTCCTTTGACTATAGTGTATGGTATTTGGACAATTTTTGGGTTCTCGATCAATTTTATGGATTTTTTGTAGACACTAGGGTTTTAGACTAATTTTAGGGTTTTCGGCTTATTATAGGGTTGTAGGGCTGCTTTAGGGCTTTCTGATCAACTTTAGGGCTTTTGGACGATTTTAGGGCTCTAGGTCCATTTTTTGGGTTCTCTTTAGACTCTAGGCTTTTTTACTGATTTTAGGGTTTCCGGCTTTTTATAGGGGTTTAGCCCGGCTTTAGGGCTTTCTAATCCACTTTAGGGCTTTTGGCCGATTCAAGGGTTTTCGGCCGGTTTCAGGGTTTTTCCTTTGACTATAGGGTACTGTATTTGGACAATTTAAGGGCTCTGGGTCAATTTTATGGATTTTTGTAGACACTTGGGTTTTAGACTGATTTTAGGGTTTTCGACTTATTATATGAATTTAGACCGGTATTAGGGCTTTCTGATCAACTTTAGGGCTTTTGGATGATTTCAGGGTTTTTGGCCGATTTTAGGGTTTTCTCACTGACTATAGTATAGGGTATTTGGACGATTTAGGGGTTTTGGGTCAATTATATGGATTTCATGTTGTAGACTCTAGACTAGTTTTAGGGTTTTCGGCTTATTAAAGGGTTTTAGGGCTTTTGGACGATTTTAGGGCTCTGGGTCCATTTTTTGGGTTTTGTTTAGACTCTAAGCTTTTAGACTGATTTTAGGGTTTTCGGCTTTTTATAGGGTTTTAGGCCGGCTTTAAGAGTTTCTGATCAACTTTAGGGCATTTTGCCGATTTTAGGGTTTTCAGACGGTTTCAGGGTTTTTCCTTGGTATTTGGACAATTTAACGGCTCTGGGTCAATTTTTTGGTTTTTTTGTAGACACTAGGGCTTACGGATCAACTTTAGGGCTTTTGGCCGATATCATGTTTTTCGGCCGATTTCAGGGTTTTTCCGCTGATTATAGTATAGGGTATTTTGATGATTTAAGAGTTTTGTGTCAATTTTATGGTTTTTCTGTAGACTCTTGGCTTTTAGAATGGTATAAGGGTTTCAGCTTATTATAGGGTTGTAGGCCGGCATTAGGGCTTTTGGCCGATTTCAGGTTTTTCGGCCAGTTTCAGGGTTTTCCTTTTAGTATAGTGTAGGGTATTTCGGACTATGTAAGGGTTCTAGGTCAATTTTATGGTTTTTCTGTAGACTCTAGGCTTTTAGACTAATTTTAGGGTTTTTGGCCGGCTTTAGGGTTTTTGATCAACTTTAGGGCTTTCGGCCCATTTCATGTTTTTCGGCTGATTTCAGGGTTTTTCCGCTGAATATAGTATTGGGTATCTGGACGATTTAAGGGCTCTGGGTCCAAGAATGGTTTTTCTGTAGACTCTAGGCTTTTAGACTGATTTAAGGGTTTTCGTTTTATTATAGGGTTTTAGGCCAACTTCAGGTTTTTCGGCCGATTTCAGGGTTTCAGGGTTTTTCCGCTGACTGTACCATAGGGTAGTTGGACGATTTAAGGGCTTTGGGTCAATTTTATGATTAGTTTGTAGACTCTAGGCTTTTATACTGATTTTAGGGTTTTCGGCTTATCATAGGGTTTAAAGCGGCTTTAGGGCAATCTGGTCATCTTAAGGGCTTTTGGCGGATATCACGGTTTTTCTTAAGACTATAGTATATGGTATTTGGACGATATAAGAGCTTTGGGTCAAATTTATGGTTTTTTTGTAGACTCTAGGCTTTTAGACTGATTTTAGGTTTTCGGTTAATTCTAGGGTTTCCGGCTTATTATAGGGTTTTAGGCCAGCTTTAGGGCTTTCAGATCAACTTTAGGGCTTTTGGCCGATTTCAGTATTTTTCTGCTTATTATATAGTAAAAGGTATATAGACGATTTAAGGTATTTGGGTCAATTTTATGGATTTTCAATAGACTCTAGGCTTTTAGACTGATTTTAGGGTTTTCAGCTTATTTTAGGGTTTTATGCCGACTTTAGGGTTTTCTGATCAACTTTAGGGCTTTTGGCTGATTTTAGGGTTTTCGGCCGATTTCAGGTTTTTTCCGCTGACTATAGAATAGGGTATTTGGACGATTTAAGGGCTCAGGGTCAATTTTATGGTTTTTCAATAGACTCTAGGCTTTTAGACTGATTTTAGGGTTTTCAGCTTATTTTAGGGTTTTATGCTGACTTTAGGGTTTTCTGATCAACTTTAGGGCTTTGGGCTGATTTTAGTGTTTTCGCCTTTTCGGGCGATTTCAGGTTTATTCCGCTGACTATAGAATAGGGTATTTGGACGATTTAAGGGCTCAGGGTCAATTTTATGGTTTTTTTGTAGACAAAATGGTTTTAGACTGATTTTAGGGTTTTCAGCCGGCTTTAAGTTTTTGATAAACGTTAGGGCTTTTGGCCCATTTCATGTTTTTCAGCCCATTTCAGGGTTTTTCCGCTGAATATAGTATTGGGTATCTAGACGACTTAAGGGCTCTGGGTCCATTTAATGGTTTTTATGTAGACTCTAGGCTTTTAAACTGATTTTAGGGTTTTTGTTTTATTATAGGATTATAGGCCGGCTTTAGGATCTTCTGATTAACTTTAGGGCTTTGGGCCGATTTCAGGTTTTTCGGCCGACTTCAGGGTTTTCGGCCGATTTCAGGGTCTTTCCGCTGACTGTAGTATAGGGTATTTGGACGATTTAAGGGCTCTGGGTTAAATAAATGATTTTAAGTAGACACTAGGCTTTTAGACTGATTTTATGGTTTTCGGCTTATCTTAGGGTTTAAAGCGGGCTTTAGGGCTTTCTGGTAATCTTTAGGGCTTTTGGCCGATTTCACGGTTTTGCCGTAGACTATATGGTATTTGGCCAATATAAGAGCTTTGGGTCAAATTTATGGTTTTTCTGTAGACTTTAGGCTTTTAGACTGATTTTAGGTTTTCAGTTAATTCTAGGGTTTCTGGCTTATTATAGGTTTTTAGGCAGGCTTTAGGGCTTTCAAATCAACTTTAGGGCTTTTGGCCGATTTCAGTGTTTCTCTGCTGATTATATAGTAAAGGGTATTTGGACGATTTAAGGTCTCTGGGTCAATATTATGGATTTTCAATAGACTCTTGGCTTTTAGACTAATTTTAGGGTTTGCAGTTTATTTTAGAGTTTTATGCCGACTTTAGGGTTTTCTGATCAACTTTAGGGCTTTTGGCTGATTTTAGGGTTTTCGGCCGATTTCAGGTTTTTTCCGCTGACTATAGAATTGGGTATTTGGACGATTTAAGGGCTCAGGGTCAATTTTATGGTTTTTCAATAGACTCTAGGATTTTAGACTGATTTTAGGGTATTCAACTTATTTTAGGGTTTTATGCCGACTTTAGGGTTTTCTGATCAACTTTAGGGCTTTTGGCTGATTTTAGCGTTTTCAGGCGATTTCAGGTTTATTCCGCTGACTATAGAATAGGGTATTTGGACGATTTAAGGGCTCAGGGTCAATTTTATGGTTTTTCTGTAGACAAAATGGTTTTAGACTGATTTTAGGGTTTTCGGCCGGCTTTAAGTTTTTGATAAACGTTAGGGCTTTTGGCCCATTTCATGTTTTTCAGCCGATTTCTGGGTTTTTTCGGCTGAATATAGTGTTAGGTATCTAGACGACTTAAGGGCTCTGGGTCCATTTAATGGTGTTTTTGTAGACTCTAGGCTTTTAAACTGATTTTAGGGTTTTTGTTTTATTATAGGATTTTAAGCCGGCTTTAGGATCTTCTGATTAACTTTAGGGCTTTGGGCCGATTTCAGATTTTTCGGCCGACTACAGGGTTTTCGGCCGATTTCTAGGTTTTTCCGCTGACTGTAGTATAGGGTATTTGGACGATTTAAGGGCTCAGGGTCAATTTTATGGTTTTTCTGTAGACAAAATGGTTTTAGACTGATTTTAGGGTTTTCGGCCGGCTTTAAGTTTTTGATAAACGTTAGGGCTTTTGGCCCATTTCATGTTTTTCAGCCGATTTCTAGGTTTTTTCGGCTGAATATAGTGTTAGGTATCTAGACGACTTAAGGGCTCTGGGTCCATTTAATGGTGTTTTTGTAGACTCTAGGCTTTTAAACTGATTTTAGGGTTTTTGTTTTATTATAGGATTTTAAGCCGGCTTTAGGATCTTCTGATTAACTTTAGGGCTTTGGGCCGATTTCAGATTTTTCGGCCGACTACAGGGTTTTCGGCCGATTTCTAGGTTTTTCCGCTGACTGTAGTATAGGGTATTTGGACGATTTAAGGGCTCAGGGTCAATTTTATGGTTTTTCTGTAGACAAAATGGTTTTAGACTGATTTTAGGGTTTTCGGCCGGCTTTAAGTTTTTGATAAACGTTAGGGCTTTTGGCCCATTTCATGTTTTTCAGCCGATTTCTAGGTTTTTTCGGCTGAATATAGTGTTAGGTATCTAGACGACTTAAGGGCTCTGGGTCCATTTAATGGTGTTTTTGTAGACTCTAGGCTTTTAAACTGATTTTAGGGTTTTTGTTTTATTATAGGATTTTAAGCCGGCTTTAGGATCTTCTGATTAACTTTAGGGCTTTGGGCCGATTTCAGGTTTTTCGGCCGACTACAGGGTTTTCGGCCGATTTCTGGGTTTTTCCGCTGACTATAGTATAGGGTATTTGAACGATTTAAGGGCTCTAGGTCAAATAAATGATTTTAAGTAGACAGTAGGCTTTTAGACTGATTTTATGGTTTTCGGCTTATCTTAGGGTTTAAAGTGGGCTTTAGGGCTTTCTGGTCATCTTTAAGGCTTTTGGCCGATTTCAAGGTTTTGCCGTAGACTATATGGTATTTGGCCAATATAAGAGCTTTGGGTCAAATTTATGGTTTTTCAGTAGAGTCTAGGCTTTTAGACAGATTTTAGGGTTTTCGGCTTATTATAGGGTTTTAGGCCGGCTTTAGGGCTTTCTTATCAACTTTAGGGCTTTTGGCCAATTTCAGTGTTTTTCTGCTGACTATATAGTAAAGAGTATTTGGACGATTTAAGCGCTTGTGTCAATTTTATGGATTTTCAATAGACTCTTGGCTTTTAGACTTATTTTTGTAAATCAAGTCTCGTCCTTGGACTCGACTGAGGTTTTGATGAAGACAAACACATCACAAAAAGAAGAAAGACTTCAGAAGAGAAAAGGAAGACTTCAAGAAGACTTCAAGAAAGAAAGGAATAAAAAGAAGAAAGACTTCAAGAAGACTTCAAGAAGACTTAAGAGAAGAAAGACTTCAAGAACTAGGCTCAGAACGTCAAGATCAAAACATGAAGGTTCTAGTTTTAAGTAAGTCTTGTCAACTTAGTGTGCTATGCTTTATTAAGGTTTAATTGCATTAGAAGGCTCATGAAAGATCAACTAATTGAGTACGATATGTTCTCACAAGTTAAACTTGGTAGGAACACTCAATTAGGGTTTAAGATGGTTAAAACTGAGTTCTGGACTGTCTGTAATCGATTACAGATGTGTGTAATCGATTACAGGAAGTGTGTAATCGATTACCACAAGTGTGTAATCGATTACCAAGTTTGAAATTCAAATTCAAACTTAAACGGCATGATGTAATCGATTACACTAACTGCTGTAATCGATTACCAGGTCGACAGATGTGTTATTTCATGAACCATTGTGTCTCAAACCGGTTGGGAAAGGTTGTGTTGGTTCATGGACGACCTCTAGTGCCTATATAAAGTCCTTAGACACTCAGAAACATAAATGACTTGGTCCATAACTTTCATATTCATTAAACTCATCATTCTGAGTTTCGGTTCTCTCATTTTCATAAGAACACTCATGATGTTCAACATTTGAGAAACTCAGAATGGAAGAGCCTTCATTGTAATTGCCTGGAGCATACAAACTAAGATCAATCCTTCTTGTCAAAAGGATTGAATCATGCATAGAAAAGGCATCTTCTTCTTCTTCTATTTGAATCATGTTGATTCATTCACCATAGTTTTTGGTGGTTGTTGTTAGAACAGATAGCAACCTGAGAGGGGGGGGGGGTGAATCAGTGTTGCCCCAATTTTCGCCTTATTGAAATCGTTACTTTCAAGTTTATGATGATCACGAGTTGATCTTTGTGATTGCAGCGGATATGAACAATACTTGAAAGTAAATGTGAAGGATGAAGAGAATCACACACAAGATTTATCCTGGTTCGCCTTCAATCCACCGAAGACTACGTCCAGTCCCTCAAGAAAACCCCTTGAGGATTTTTCCATTATTGATAAGAATTTCTTACAAGTTCCTAACCCAAGGACCCCAAGAACTTCTACCAATATCCTGTGAAAGCAGACCGCTTTCAACAGCCCCTGAAAGCAAACCACTTTCAGTTCCTGAAGGCAAACCACCCTCAGACCTTGAAGACAAACTTGTCTTCAATCAAGACCCTGAAAGCAAACCACTTCCAGTAACAACAACCCTTCACCGAATACTACGGTGAAAAACTCAATCTTACAGAAAGAGATGAAGAAGATATTACACTTGGCTGTTTCAATCCTTTAACACACAATTGGATTGAAATGAGAAATTATGCTTTAAGGCTTTTAAGCATAATACAATTCTGAGTTCTTCAAGATATGAACAACTAATGTGTTCTTGTAAACATGAAGATCATGAACTCAGAATTTAGGCTCCAAAAGATTTAGGTTCTAAAAGATGAACCAATTTTGAAAGAGCTTAGGCCTAATGTGTTTTTCTCATGTGAAATGCGTCTATTTCGTGTGTGTTGTGTGTTCTATGTTGTTGTTCTTGTGTGTCTTGTTTTCTGGACTCAAATGGTCTTTATATAGGCAAGGGAAACGTCCTTGAACCATCACAACCCTTTTCAAAAGGTTTGGGACACAATGGTTCATGAAAAGATGCACTTTTTCGTTCTGGTAATCGATTACCATACTTAGTGTAATCGATTACACAAGTGACCGTTTCAGTTTGAATTTGAATTTCAAACATGTAATCGATTACAAGACTGGAGTAATCGATTACCATAATGGTGTAATCGATTACACAGAAGCCCATTTTCCAGAAACTTATTCTTTGAGACTTGCTTAAGGTTTTCTACTTCTTTTAAGTTATGAAAACACTTAGCTTGATTAGATTAGGTATTTTGAGAGCCTTTATGCTTTAATAAACCTTTAGAAGCATAACTCACCTAATTCTAAGACTTCTAGACTATTGATGGACTTGAGTGCTTGATTCTTTGAAGTCTTCTTTTCTTCTTTTTGTTGATGAGTTTGTCGTCATCAAAACCACAGCCAGGGTCAGGAGCAAGACCTTCTTCACAATCTCCCCCTTTTTGATGATGGCAAACACATACTTGATTCTTTGAAGATCATTTATGCATTCGTGATGCTTAACTCCCCCTATTTGATAGAATCTAGTATTTCTGATATTTCTCCCCCTTTCTAATGTACTTGTTGAATTCCTGCAAATGATCTTTAAAGACACGGAACCTTTCTCCCCCTTTTGACTTCATCAAAAAGAAGAAAAGGCCAAAAATGTACAGGCATACACACAAGTATATATTGCAATATAAAGCATGGGGGATGGGGGCAAACATGTAAAACATGAACAACCAGCACTTTATATATATATATAAGAAAGCAAATACATAAAAGTACATATTAAGACATATTAAACATATGTAGTAGAGGGATTACAACAACTAGATAAAGCCATTTTGCGAAAATAGGGAAATCCTAATGGTAAATAGGTAGCTATATAGAGACACAAGACTTCAGAACCTAGACTTGACTAGAATCCTCAGAGTTCTCAGAAGGGTCAAGTTCTTGAAGGCTCTCAATTTCCTTACGCATGAAAGAGTGCATCGCCTCTATGCGGTTTTCCACAAGTATAAAGCGAGACCGAATGGTATCCTCTAGTTGGCCCAACTTCTGAGAAAGACGGAGTGACAAGATATCCATCCTTTCTAGTATAACCTTGGTTTCTTGTGAGAAATTTGAAGGAATGGTATAAAAGGGAGATAGTCCAGCCGATGCAGCATTGGTTTGAACATCAATGCGATAGCGAGACAACACCAGAGGATCTGTGGAGGATTCTCTTCGAGAAACATTGATTGGAGAGGAAACATTTGAGGGACGTGGAAGAGACCCCATGGCGAAACAAGACTTAGAAGAAAAAGGATTGTATATGAAGAAAGGTAGGCAAAAGGGCAGAGGACAAGTGCTGATTTTATAGAGAAAATCGTGCGTGTAATCGATTACGGTAGTTAAGGTAATCGATTACAGCAGTTGTAAATTTGAAAATTTTCAAACTTTTGAACATGTAATCGATTATGGAAGTTATAATAATCGATTACTCAAGTATTTCCAGCGAGCACGAGGACTTAGAACATGAATAATTGATTACAGATCCTAGGGTAATCGATTACTAGGACATTTTTACAAGTTCTAGGCTCTAGAATCCTATGTAACACATTTTCATATATAAGCATTTAAACACATAATGCAAATGTACATATAAAATTTATGCCAATAACATGTGTCATTTAAATATCATGCTCATCTAATATGCCTAGTTCTCTTCTTATCTTGAAAAATGATTCTTTAGGAAGAGGCTTAGTAAAGATGTCTGCTAACTGATTATGTGTATCCACAAAAGAAATCTCAATATCTTTCCTCATAACATGATCTCGAAGAAAATGATGTCGTATATCAATATGCTTAGTTCGAGAGTGCATGATAGGGTTTTTAGTGAGATTAATGGCACTTGTGTTGTCACATTTAATTGGAATGCAGCCCAGCTCTAAGCCATAATCTTTGAGTTGTTGTTTGAGCCATATAGTTTGTGCACAACAACTTCCTGCAGCAATATATTCTGCTTCTGCAGTACTTAGAGCAACACATGCTTGTTTTTTACAAGACCATGAAACAAGAGCATTTCCTAATAGGTGACAAGTACCGCTTGTATTTTTTCTTTCAGTTTTGCAACCAGCATAATCAGAATCAGAATATCCAATCAAATCACAAACACTTCCCTTGGGATACCACAAACCAACATTTGTAGTTCCTTTCAAATATTTGAAAATCCGTTTAACAGAACTCAAATGTGATTCCCTAGGAGATGCTTGATATCTAGCACATAGACACACACTAAACATAATATCAGGTCTACTTGCAGATAAGTATAAAAGAGATCCGATCATACCTCTATATTTGGTAATATCTACTTGATTACCGGATTCATCTTGATCTAAATATGTATTAGACCCCATGGGTGTGGCTATGGCTTTGCAATCATCCAAATCATATTTCTTTAATAGTTCCTTGCAAAACTTTGATTGATTGATGAATATTCCATCACTTGATTGCTTGATTTGCAAACCAAGAAAGAAATTTAATTGTCCCATCATGGACATTTCAAATTCTTCTTGCATCATGTTAGAGAAATCTTTGCAAAGAGATTCGTTAGTTGCACCAAAGATAATATCATCAACATAAATTTGAACAAGTAAGGTATTACCTTTGGTTCTTTTGATGAACAAGGTTGTATCAGCCTTACCTTTTTGAAAACCTTTATTACAAAGGAAAGTACTTAACCTATCATACCATGCACGAGGAGCTTGCTTAAGACCATAGAGTGCTTTCTTTAGTCTGAAGACATGTGTAGGAAACTTTGGATCTTCAAATCCTGGAGGTTGCTTCACATACACTTCTTCTTGAATATATCCGTTTAGGAAGGCACTTTTTGACGTCCATTTGATATAATGGGAAGTTTAAAGAGCAAGCATACGCTAATAACAATCTTATGGCTTCTAATCTTGCTACGGGTGCATATGTTTCATCAAAATCTATACCTTCTTCTTGATTATAGCCTTGAGCAACTAATCTTGCTTTGTTCCTAACTATAATACCATTTTCATCTAACTTATTCCTAAACACCCACTTTGTTCCAATAATGTGTTTATCACTAGGCTTAGGGACAAGTTCCCAAACTTGATTTCTTTCAAATTGGTTTAGTTCTTCCTGCATTGCTACAATCCAATACTCATCCTCTAGAGCATCATTTACTTTTGATGGTTCTATCTGAGAGACAAAGGCCATATTCAAAACTGAATCATTCAAGCGTAGCCTTGTAGAAACGCCTCTAGAAATATCACCAATAATATTATCAACTGGATGATCCCTATGGGTTCTCCATTATTTTGGAAGTTGATAATTATTACTTTCAATGTGCTCTTCTTGTATTGGATTCTGATCTCCATCCTTTTGAGAATCTTCATTTATAATGATGTCATCTTCTTCATTTTCTGGAAGATTGACTTTATCTTCTATTGAAGGTTTAGATTCATCAAAAGTAACATGTATGGATTCTTCCACGGATAGAGTTTTCTTGTTAAAGACTCTATATGCTTTGCTTGTTAGAGAATAACCAAGGAATATACCTTCATCAGATTTTTCATCAAACTTTCCAAGGTTTTCCTTTCCATTATTCAAGACAAAGCATTTTGATCCAAAAGCATGTAGATGAGAGATATTTGGTTTCCTTCCTTTGTAGAGTTCATAGGGTGTTTTCTTAAGGATAGGTCTAATAAGAACTCTATTGGAAACATAGCAAGCAGTACTTACAGCATCAGCCCAAAAATATTTAGGGAGACTAGATTCACTTAACATGGTTCTTGCTAATTCTTCAAGTAACCTATTCTTCCTTTCTACTACACCATTTTGTTGTGGTGTTCTCGGAGTAGAGAAGTTATGTGATATTCCATTTTCATCACATAGTTCTTGGAATTGTTGATTCTGAAATTCTCCACCATGATCACTTCTAATAGAAGAGATTTTCAAAGACTTCTCATTTTGAACTAGCCTTGCATATCTTTTGAATGCATTGAAGGCTTCATTCTTATGAGGTAGAAATAAAGTCCAAGTAAATCTAGAGAAATCATCAACAATAACAAGTGCATAGAAATTACCTCCGAGGCTTTTGGTTCTAGAAGGTCCGAACAAATCCATATGTAACAATTGAAGGGGTCTTGAGGTCGAAACTATGTTCTTTGGTTTGAAGGATGTTCTGGTTTGCTTCCCTTTTTGACATGCATCACAAAGTTTGTCTTTCTCGAATTTTATCTTTGGAAGCCCAACAACTAGGTCATGCTTGACTAGTTTGTTTAAATGATCTATGTGAATATGTGCAAGTCTTCTATGCCATAGCCATGAATCACTATTGTTCTTGGCTAATAGGCATCTCACATTTTGTGGAATTTCTTCCAATGAGATCATGAAGACTTTGTTTACTTTATACCCAGAAAACTTAATTTCTTTAGTTTTCACATCTTTCACAACACATAAATCATTAATAAAACCTACTTTCAAACCTTTATCACATAGTTGACTAATACTCAGAAGATTATGCATCAAACCATCAACGTAAAGAACTTTATCGATGACTGTTTGAGGGGGTGTGCCTATTCTTCCAATACCGAGTATTTTTCCCTTTTGATTGTTACCATATGTGACGAAACCTTTTTCCCTAGGTATAAGAAAAGAAAACTTGGTTTTGTCTCCTGTCATGTGTGATGAGCAGCCACTATCAAGATACCATAGATCCTTTGCTGCTTTCATACACACCTACATGACAAAGTTCAGACATGGGTATTAGGAACCCAACAAGTTTTGGGTCCTTCTAAGTTAACATCCTTTCTAACCCAAATATACTCCCTATTTGGTACTCCTATATGTTTGTAGTAGCATCTACTAGGGGTATGTCCTATTTTGTTACAATAAGTACAAGAGTAATGATTGTAACTAGAGGTTTGTCTAGGAGAAGAATGAATCTTCCTAGGAGGTCCATTTTGATTAATCTTCCTATTGTTTGTACTCTTAACAGGATTAATCTTACTGTTACTAGAAGATCCTAAAACATGGTTTGGTTTTACAAAAACAGTTTTCCAAACCTCTTTTGTCTTTGGATGAGAAGTATATCCTAAACCTGACTTATTGTTTGAATGTCTTTGAACACTTAGGATATCATCTAACTTCTGTTTTCCTTTATTGAAGTTATTTACTCTTTGTTGAAGATTTTCAATCTTTTCTTCTAGAGAACTACACTTAGTGCATTTGTGAGTAATGTCTATCTTAGATTTTACTACATCTAGTTCTTCTTGTAAATTTCTACATTTACTTTCTAAGGAAGAAATTATCTCATTTTGCCTAGTGCTAACTTTAGAAAATTCTTGACATATTTTAAACATATTTTCCATGGTAAACTTTAAATCATGAAAAGATATAGAATTCTCACTAACCTGGGAATCTTCAACATCAGAATCATGTGAGGCCATCAAAGCAACTTGTGCTTCTTCTTTATCATAATCAGATGATGAACTTACTTCATTATCATCCCAAGCCAGATATGCTCTTCGAGTAGGTTGATCCCTTTTCTCGAATTTCTCTTTTAGACCATGTTTCTTCTTCTGAAGATTTGGACAATCTGACTTGAAATGTCCCGGTTTGCCACACTCAAAACATGTAGTCTTTTGAGATGAAGAAGACTCATTGTTTCTTTGGAAGACTTTATTGTTGTTAAATCTAACATTTTTCTTTTTAAGAAACTTTCCAAAGTTCTTCACTAAAAGATTTAGATTTCCATTGTCTTCTTCTTCAGAATCTGCATCATATTCTTCTTTGATGCTTTCTTTTGCTTTTAGGGAAATTGATCGATACTTCTTCTCATGTTGTTCATGCTCTTCTAAACGATTCAATTCTAACTCATGTTCTTGGAGTTTTCCAAAGAGAGTTGCAAGAGTCATATTTGATAAACTCTTCTTCTCTGAGATGGCTGTTACTTTTGGTTGCCATACTCTTGTAAGTGATCTTAGAACTTTCATGTTCAAGTCACTGTTTGAAAATTGTCTACCAAGAGCAATCAAATGATTAATTAAATGAGTGAATCGTTTTTGCATGTCTAATACCTTTTCTCCTGGAAGCATTCTGAACATTTCATATTCTTGAGATAGAGTATTGATCTTTGATCTCTTAACTTCATCTGTTCCTTCATGATTCACCATCAAAGTATCCCATATTTCTTTTGATGAAGTGCATGTTGATACTCTGAAAAATTCATCCATGCCAAGAGCAGATGTAAGAATGTTCATTCCTTTGAGATCATGTTGAACTTTCTTCTTTTCTTCTTCACTCCAAGTACTTTCTGGTTTTGGTTGTGAAGTTCCTTCTTCAATTGTTACAGGCACAAAGGGTCCTTCTTCAATGACTTTCCATATTCCTGAGTCTAATGACTTTATGAATATCTTCATCTTGATTTTCCAGAAGTCATAGTGTTCTCCATTGAAGAATGGTGGCCTGTTTATGTTATGTCCTTCACTTGTTCCATGATTGGAAGAGGATGCCATCTTTTCCCGGATCTTAGGAATAACTTACCTAAACTTCCGCTCTGATACCAATTGTTAGAACAGATAGCAACCTGAGAGGGGGGGGTGAATCAGTGTTGCCCCAATTTTCGCCTTATTGAAATTGTTACTTTCAAGTTTATGATGATCACGAGTTGATCTTTGTGATTGCAGCGGATATGAACAATACTTGAAAGTAAATGTGAAGGATGAAGAGAATCACACACAAGATTTATCCTGGTTCGCCTTCAATCCACCGAAGACTACGTCCAGTCCCTCAAGAAAACCCCTTGAGGATTTTTCCACTATTGATAAGAATTTCTTACAAGTTCCTAACCCAAGGACCCCAAGAACTTCTACCAATATCCTGTGAAAGCAGACCGCTTTCAACAGCCCCTGAAATCAAACCACTTTCAGTTCCTTAAGGCAAACCACCCTCAGACCTTGAAGACAAACTTGTCTTCAATCAAGACCCTGAAAGCAAACCACTTTCAGTAACAACAACCCTTCACCGAATACTACGGTGAAAAACTCAATCTTACAGAAAGAGATGAAGAAGATATTACACTTGGCTGTTTCAATCCTTTAACACACAATTGGATTGAAATGAGAAATTATGCTTTAAGGCTTTTAAGCATAATACAATTCTGAGTTCTTCAAGATATGAACAACTAATGTGTTCTTGTAAACATGAAGATCATGAACTCAGAATTTAGGCTCCAAAAGATTTAGGTTCTAAAAGATGAACCAATTTTGAAAGAGCTTAGGCCTAATGTGTTTTTCTCATGTGAAATGTGTCTATTTCGTGTGTGTTGTGTGTTCTATGTTGTTGTTCTTGTGTGTCTTGTTTTCTGGACTCAAATGGTCTTTATATAGGCAAGGGAAACGTCCTTGAACCATCACAACCCTTTTCAAAAGGTTTGGGACACAATGGTTCATGAAAAGATGCACTTTTTCGTTCTGGTAATCGATTACCATACTTAGTGTAATCGATTACACAAGTGACCGTTTCAGTTTGAATTTGAATTTCAAACATGTAATCGATTACAAGACTGGAGTAATCGATTACTTGCCTTGGTGTAATCGATTACCATAATGGTGTAATCGATTACACAGAAGCCCATTTTCCAGAAACTTATTCTTTGAGACTTGCTTAAGGTTTTCTACTTCTTTTAAGTTATGAAAACACTTAGCTTGATTAGATTAGGTATTTTGAGAGCCTTTATGCTTTAATAAACCTTTAGAAGCATAACTCACCTAATTCTAAGACTTCTAGACTATTGATGGACTTGAGTGCTTGATTCTTTGAAGTCTTCTTTTCTTCTTTTTGTTGATGATTTTGTCGTCATCAAAAACACAGCCAGGGTCAGGAGCAAGACCTTCTTCACAGTTGTAAAAAGGTCCTTTGAATCAGGTTTGATACAAAGTCCACCGTGGTCATACGGTGTCATCAGAAAGTGGTTTGCTTTCTGAGGCATGATGGGTCCTCTTAGGGTCCTTGGCACAAGTATTGCTAAGAAGACTTGATCAATCAGAAGTGGGTTGCTTCAGGAAGATTGATAAGATATCTTAGGGTCCTTGGTGCAAGCATTCGTTAAGAGTACTCGATCATGGGAAATCTTCACTGTGGAATTCAGTGGAGTGGTTCTTCAGAAAGTGGTAATCTTTCTGAGGGATTCTAACTTCACCATGGTATTCGGTGAAGGGTTGTTGATTGAAGGTGGTTTAGCCTTCAAGGTCTGAGGGTGGTTTGCCTTCAGGAACTGAAAGTGGTTTGCTTTCAGGGGCTGTTGAAAGTGGTTTACTTTCACAGGATATTGGTAGGAATTCTTGGGGTCCTTGGGTTAGGAACTTGTAAGTAATTTTTATCAATAGTGGAAAAATCCTCAAGGGGTTTCTTTGAGGGACTGGACGTAGCCTTCGGTGGATTGAAGGTGAACCAGGATAAAACTCTCTGTGTCATTTCCTTCATCCTTCATCTTTTACTTTCAAGCAATTACAATATTCCGCTGCAACAACGTTCTTACGTTACAACTCTAATTGCGCTGAAAGTCGTTTGGTACTATTATGCGAAAATCGGGGCAACTCTGATTCACCCCCCCCCCTCTCAGGTTGCTATCTGTACTAACAATTTTAGGGTTTTCAGCTTATTTTAGAGTTTTATGTCGACTTTAGGGTTTTAAGCCGATTTTAGGGTTTTCAGACGATTTCACGGTTTGTCCACTGACTATAGTATAGGGTATTTCGACGATTTAAGGGCTCTTGGTCAATTTTATGATTTTTCTGTAGACTCTAGACTTTTAGACTGATTTTAGGGTTTTTGGCTTATTATAGTGTTTTTGGCTGGCTTTAGGGCTTTCTGATCAACTTTAGGGCTTTTGACCGATTTCAGGGTTTTCGGCAGATTACAGGGTTTTTCCTTTGACTATAGTATAGGGTATTTTGGACTATTTAAGGGCTCTAGGTTTTCTTTGCGGTTTTCATATTATAGACTCTAGGCTTTTACACTGTTTTTAGGGTTTTCGGCTTATTATCAGGTTTTAGGCCGGTTGAAGGGCATTCTGATCAACCTTAGGACTTTTAGGCGATTTCAGGGTTTTCTGCTGATTTCAGAGATTTTCCGCTGTCCATAGTATAGCGTATTGGGAAGATTTAAGGGCTTTGGGTCAATTCTAGGGTTTTGCTGTAGACTTTAGGCTTTTAGACTGATTTTAGGCTTTTCTTCTTATTATAGGGTTTTAGCCTGGCCGATTTCAGGGTTTTCGGCCAATTTCAGGGTTTTTTCCGCTGACTATAGTATAGGGTATTTGGACGATTAAAGGGCTCTGGTCAATTTTATGATTTTTCTGTAGACTCTTGGGTTTTAGAATTACTTTAGGGTTTTCCACTTATCATAGGGTTTAAGGCCGGCTTTAGGGATTTCTGATCATCTTTAGGGCATTTTGCCGATTTCAGGGTTTTTCCACAGACTATAGTATATGGGATTTGAACAATTGAAGGGCTTTGGATCAATTTTATGGTTCTTCTGTAGACTGTTGGCTTTTAGACTGATTTTAGGGTTTTTGGCTTTTTATAGTGTTTTTGGCTGGCTTTAGGGCTTTCTCATCAACTTTAGGGCTTTTGGCCGATTTCAGGGATTTTCGGCAGATTTCAGGGATTTTCTTCGAACTATAGTATAGGGTATTTTGACGATTTAAGGGCTCTGGGTTTTCTTTGTGGTTTTTATGTTATATACTCTAGGCTTTTAGACTCATTTTAGGGTTTTTGGCTTATTATAGTGTTTAGGCCAGTTTTAGGGCATTTTTATCAACCATAGGACTTTTGTGCGATTTCTGGGTTTTCAATCGATTTCAGGATTTTTCCGTAGACTATAGAATACTGTATTTGGACGACGTAAGGGCTTTGTGTCAATTTTATGGTTTTTCTGTAGACTCTAGGCTTCTAGACTGATTAAAGAGTTTTCGGCTCATTATAGGGTTTTAGGCCAGCTTTAGGGCTTTCTGGTCAACTTTAGGGCTTTTGGCCTATTTCAGGGTTTTTCAGCTGATTATAGTATTGGGTATTTGGACGATTTATGGGCTCTGGGTCAATTTTATGGTTTTTCAGTAGACTCTATGCTTTTAGACTGATTTTAGGATTTTTTGCTTATTATAGGGTTTTAGGCCGGCTTTAGGATTTTTCTAATCAACTTTATTGCTTTAGTATAGGGTATTTGGACGATTAAAGGGCTCTAGTCAATTTTGTGATTTTTCTGTAGACTCTAGCCTTTTAGAATGATTTTAGGGTTTTCGACTTATCATAGGATTTAAGGCCGGCTTTAGGGATTTCTTATCATCTTTAGGGCTTTTGGTCGATTTCTTGGTTTTTCCGCAGACTATAGTATGGTATTTGGACGACTTATCATAGGGTTTAAGTACTAATTTTCGGGTTTTCATCTTATTATAGGGTTTTAGGCTTATTATATGTTTTAGGCCGGCTTTAGGGCTTTCTGATCAACTTTAGGGCTTCTGGCCGATTTAGGGTTTTCGGACAATTTCAGGGTTTTTCCGCTGACTTTAGTATAGGGTATTTCGACGATTTAAGGTCTCTAGGTCAATTTTATGGATTTTCAGTACACTCTAGGCTTTTAGACTGATTTTAGGCTTTTCAACTTAGTTTAGGGATTGATGCTGACTTTAGGGTTTTCTTATCAACTTTAGGGATTTTTGCGGATTTTGGGATTTTCAGCCGATTTAAGGGTTTTTCCTCTGACGATAGTATAAGGTATTTGGATGATTTAAGATCTTTGGGTAAATGGTAATGTTTTTCTGTTATAGACTTTAGGCTTTTAGTCTGATTTTAGGGTCTTTGGCTTATTATAGGGTTTTAGGCCGACTTTAGGGCTTTCTAATCAACTTAAGGGCTTTTGACCGATATCAGGGTTTTCAGCTGATTTCAGAGATTTTCCGCTGTCCATAGTATAGCGTATTGGGAAGATTTAAGGGCTCTGGGTCAATTCTAGGGTTTTGGTGTAGACTCTAGGGTTTTAGACTAATTTTAGGCTTTTCTGCTTATTATAGGGTTTTAGCCTGGCCGATTTCAGGGTTTTCGGCCAATTTCAGGGTTTTTTGTGCTGACTATAGTATATGGTATTTGGATGATTAAAGAGCTTTGGTCAATTTTATGATTTTTCTGTAGACTCTTGGGTTTTAGAATTATTTTAGGATTTTCCACTTATCATAGGTTTTAAGGCCGACTTTAGGGATTTCTAATCATCTTTAGGGCATTTTGCCGATTTCAGGGTTTTTCCACAGACTATAGTATATGGGATTTGAACGATTTTGAGGGCTTTGGATCAATTTTATGGTTCTTCTGTAGACTCTTGGCTTTTAGACTGATTTTAGGGTTTTTGGCTTATTATAGTGTTTTTGGCTTGCTTTAGGGCTTTCTGATCAACTTTAGGGCTTTTGGCCGATTTCAGGGATTTTCGGCAGATTTCAGGGATTTTCTTCTAACTATAGTATAGGGTATTTGGACGATTTAAGGGCTCTGGGTTTTCGTTGTGGTTTTTATGTTATATACTCTAGGCTTTTAGACTGATTTTAGGGTTTTTGGCTTATTATAGGGTTTTAGGCCGGTTTTAAGGCATTTTGATCAACCTTAGGACTTTTGTGCGATTTCTGGGTTTTCGATCGATTTCAGGATTTTTCCGTAGACTATAGAATACTGTATTTGGACGACTTAAGGGCTTTGTGTCAATTTTATGGTTTTTCTGTAGACTTTAGGCTTGTAGACTGATTATAGAGTTTTCGGCTCATTATAGGGTTTTAGGCCAGCTTTAGGGCTTTCTGGTCAACTTTAGGGCTTTTGGCCGATTTCAGGGTTTTTCAGCTAATTATAGTATTGGGTATTTGGACGATTTATGGGCTCTGGGTCAATTTTATGTTTTTTCAGTAGACTCATGGCTTTTAGACTGATTTTAGGATTTTTTGCTTATTATAGGGTTTTAGGCCGGCTTTAGGATTTTTCTAATCAACTTTATTGCTTTAGTATAGGGTATTTGGATGATTAAAGGGCTCTAGTCAATTTTGTGATTTTTCTGTAGACTCTAGCCTTTTAGAATGATTTTAGGGTTTTCGACTTATCATAGGATTTAAGGCCGGCTTTAGGGATTTCTTATCATCTTTAGGGCTTTTTGGCCGATTTCTGGATTTTTCCGCAGACTATAGCATGGTATTTGGACGACTTATCATAGGGTTTAAGGACTAATTTTAGGGTTTTCGGCTTATGATAGGGTTTTCGGTCTTTCTTATCAACATTAGAGCTTTTGGCCGATTTCAGGGTTTTTCCATTGACTATAGAATAGGGTATTTGGATGATTCAAGGGCTCTGTGTCAATTTTATGTATTTTCTGTAGACTCTAAGCTTTTAGACTGATTTTAGGGTTTTCAGCTTATTATAGAGTTTTAGGCCGGCTTTAGGGCTTTATGATCGACTTTAGGGCTTTTTGCCGATTTTAGGGCTTTCGTACGATTTTAGGGTTTTTCCGCTGACTATATAGTATAGGGTATTTTGACGATTTAAGGGCCCTGGGTCAATTTTATGCTTTTCCTGTTGACTCTAGGCTTTTAAACTGATTTTAGGGTTTTCAGCTTATAATAGGGTTTTAGGCTGGCTTTTGGGCTTTCTGATCAACTTTAGGGCTTTTGGCCAATTTCAGGGTTTTTGGCCGATCTAAGGGTTATTCTGATAACTATAGTATAGAATATTTGGACAATTTAAGGGCTCTAGGTTAATTTCGTGGTTTTTCTGTAGACTCTAGGCTTTTAGACTGATTTTTAGGTTTTCGGTTTATAATAGGGTTTTCGATCGGCTTTAGGGCTTTCTGATCAACTTTAGGGCTTTTGGCCGATTCTAGGGTTTTGTGACAATTTTAGGGTTTTTCCGCTGAATATATAGTATAGGGTATTTGGAAGATTTAAGGCTTGTAGGTCAATTTTATGGTCTTTTTGTAGAATCTATGCTTTTAGACTGATTTAAGGGTTTTCAGCTTATTATAGGGTTTCTGGCCGGCTTGAGGGCGTTCTGATCATCTTTTGGGCTTTTGGCCGATTTTATGGTTTTCGACTGATTTCAGGGTTTTCCCGCTAACTATAGTATATGGTATTTGGACGATTTAAGGGCTCTGGGTCAATTTTACGGTTTTTCTGTAGACTCTAGGCTTTTAGAGTGATTTTTAGGTTTTCAGCTTATTATAGTGTTTTAGTCCGGCTTTTGGGCTTTTTGATCACCTTTAGGGCTTTTGGCCGATTTCATGTTTTCAGCCGATTTCAGAATTTTCCTGCTAACTATAGTATATGGTATTTGGACAATTTTGGGGCTCTGGGTCAATTTGACGGTTTTGCGGTAGACTTTTGGCTTTTAGAGTGATTTTTAGGTTTTCTGCTTATTATAGGGTTTTAAGTCGGTTTTAGGGCTTTCTGAACAACTTTAGGGCTTTTGGCCGATTTCAGGGTTTTCGGCCAATTTCAGTGTTTTTCCTCTGACTATAGTATAGGGTAATTGGACGATTTAAGTGCTCTGGGTCAATTTTATTATTTTTCCGTAGACACTAGTGTTTTAGACTGATTTTAGGGTTTTCCGCTTATTATAGGGTTTTAGGCCGGCTTTAGAGTTTCTTATCAACTTTAGGGCTTTTGGCAGGTTTCATGATTTTCTACCGATTTCAGTTTTTTTCCGCTAAATATAGTATAGGGTATTTGGACGATTTTAGGGCTCTGGATCAATTTTATGGTTTTTCTGTAGACTCTAGGCTTCTAGAATGATTTTAGGTTTTTCGGCTATTTATAGGGTTTTAGGCCAGTTTTCGGGCTTTCTGATCAACTTTAGAGCTTTTGGCCGATTTCAGGGTTTTTCCGCTGACTAGAGAATATGGTTTTTGGACGATTTAAGTGCTATGGGACAATTTTTTGGTATTTCGATAGAGTCTAGGATTTTAGACTGATTTTAGGGTTTTCAGCTTATTATAGGGTTGTAGGCCGGCTTTAGGGTTTTCTGATCAACTTTAGGGTATTTAGTCGATTTTAGGGTTTTCGGACGATTTCAGTGTTTTTCCGTTGACTATAGTATAGGGTATTTGGACGATTTTAGGGCTCTAGGTGAATTTTATGCTTTTTCTGTAGGCTCTAGGCTTTTAGACCAATTTTAGGGTTTTCGGCTTATTATAGGGTTTAGCGCCGGCTTTAGGGCTTTCTAATCAACTTTAGGGCTTTTGGCCGATTTCAGGATTTTAGACCGATTTAAGGGTTTCTCCGATGACTATAGTATAGGGTATTTGGACAATTTAAGGCCTCTGGGTCAATTTCATGGTTTTTCTGTAGAGTCTTTGCTTTCAGACTGATTTTTGGGTTTTCGGTTTATAATAGGGTTTTAGGCCGACTTTGGGGCTTGCTGATCAACTTTAGGGCTTTTGTCCGATTTTAGGGTTTTCGGACAATTTCAGGGTTTTTCTGCAGAGTACTCATTAGACCTATTCTGAAGAAAACTTCCTATGAACTATACAAAGGGAGGAAACCAAACATTGCTCATTTGCATGCCTTTGGATCAAAATGTTTTGTCTTGAACAATGGTTAGGAAAGCCTTGGTAAGTCTGGTGAAAAATCTGATGAAGGTATATTCCTTGGCTATTCTCTGACAAGCAAAGCATATAGAGTCTTCAACAAGAAAACTCTAACTATTGAAGAATCCATACATGTATCTTTTGATGAATCTGACTCTTCAAAAGAAGATACAGTTATTCTTCCTGATAATGATGAGGAATATGACATAATCAAGGAAGATTCTCAAAAGCAAATGATGCAAGGTTCAGAACAAGGAGAGCATATAGAAGATACCACTTATGAGTTTCCAAAATAATGGAGAACCCACAGGGATCATCCTATTGACAACATCATTGGTGACATATCAAGAGGAGTTTCAACAAGGCTACGCTTAAATGATTCAGTATTGAACATGGCCTTTGTCTCTCAAACAGAACCCTCAAAAGTTAATGATGCTCTTGAAGATGAGTATTCGATTGTAGCAATGCAAGAAGAATTGAACCAATTTGAAAGAAATCAAGTATGTGAATTGGTTCCTAAGCCCACTGACGAGCATATCATTGGAACAAAATGGGTATTCAGAAATAAGTTAAATGAAAATGGTATAATTGTCAGAAACAAGGCAAGGCTAGTTGCACAAGGATACAATCAAGAAGAAGGTATTGATTTGATGAAAGCTTTGCACCAGTTGCAAGGTTGGAAGCCATAAGACTTCTATTGGCTTATGCTTGCTCTTTAAAATTTCCATTATATCAAATGGATGTTAAAAGAGCTTTCCTGAACGAATATATTCAAGAAGAAGTATATGTGAAGCAACCACCAGGATTTGAAGATCCTAAGTACCCTTCACATGTCTTCAAATTGAAGAAAGCACTTTATGGTCTTAAGCAAGCCCCTCGAGCATGGTATGACAGGTTGAGCACATTCCTTTGTGAAAAAAAAATTCAAAAGGGTAAGGCTGATACAACTTTGTTCATCAAGAAAACCGAAGGTAATACGTTATATGACATTATTTTTGGTTCCACTAACAAATATCTGTGCAAGGATTTCTCTAACATGATGCAAGAAGAATTTGAGATGTCTATGATGGGACAGCTGAACTTCTTTCTAGGATTGCAAATTAAGAAATCTCAAGATGGAATATTTATTAATCAATCCAAGTCTTGCAAGGAGCTCTGAAAAAAATATGATTTGGATGATTGCAAGGCCATAGCCACACCTATGGGGTCAAATACTTATCTAGATCAAGATGAGTCCGGCATTCCAGAAGATATTGCTAAATACAGAGGTATGATCGGATCTCTTCTTTATTTAACAGTAAGTTGACCTGATATTATGTTCAGTGTGTGTCTATGTGCTAGATATCAAGCATCTCCTAGGGAATCCCATTTGAGTTCAGTGAAAAGGATTTTCAAATATCTTAAAGGAACCTCAAATGTTGGTCTGTGGTATCCCAAAGGGAGTGTTTGTGATTTGATTGGATATTCTGATTCAGATTTTGTTGGATGCAAAACTGAAAGAAAGAGCACAAGTGGTACTTGTCACTTGTTGGGAAATGCTCTTGTTTCTTGGTCCTGTAAGAAACAAGCTTGTGTTGCTCTAAGTACTGCAGAAGCAGAGTACATTGCTGCAGGAAGTTGTTGTGCACAAACATTAAACATTATGGCTCAAACAACAACTCAAGGTTTATGGCTTAAAGCTGGGCTGCATCCCAATCAAATGTGATAACACAAGTGCCATTATTCTCACAAAAAACCCCGTCATGCATTCTAGATCGAAGCATATTGACTTAAGGCATCACTTTCTTCAAGATCATGTCATGAGAAAAGATATAGAGATTTCATTCGTAGATACACATAATCAATTAGCTGACATATTTACTAAGCCTCTTCCCAAGGACTATTTCTTTAAAATTAGAAGAGAATTAGGCATTATAGACGAAATTGATATCTGATTATATGATTATGTGCCTTACAATGCTTGTTTTTTTGTGACTATATGCTTTTTGTATGATTTTCTATTTCAGTAATCGATTAAATCTGTGTAGTAATCGATTACATAGAAATATACAGTTTAGAACTCGAAAAGTTTCTTAAGTAATCAATTACACATATCCGGTAATCGATTAACATAAGTATTCTGGTCCTCGTGCCTTTTCAGAAACCTTTGGTAATCGATTACCACTCTTGCAGTAATCGATTAAAAAAATGAAACAGCCACAAAATTCGAATATATATTCCTTTCCCTCTCATTCATTTGAATTTCAAATCCTTAGAAACCGTCAGGTAATCGATTACATAACTTATGTAATCAATTACATGCTCGATTTATATAATCAAATTATGCCATTTACATGAGAATCCTCTTACGAGTCAAATTTCTATCATCTTCAACCCTTGCTTAACAAACCCTAAATCCTTGATCTTGTACACAGCTCTTTCCAAATTCAATCATGTCGTCCTCTCCTGTCCTCTCATCGGCTTTCCGACCCCCACATTGTTAGAACAGATAGCAACCTGAGAGGGGGGGGGGTGAATCAGTGTTGCCCCAATTTTCGCCTTATTGAAATCGTTACTTTCAAGTTTATGATGATCACGAGTTGATCTTGTGATTGCAGCGGATATGAACAATGCTTGAAAGTAAATGTGAAGAATAAACAGAATCACACACAAGATTTATCCTGGTTCGCCTTCAATCCACCGAAGACTACGTCCAGTCCCTCAAGAAACCCCTTGAGGATTTTTCCACTATTGATAAGAATTTCTTACAAGTTCCTAACCCAAGGACCCCAAGAACTTCTACAAATATCCTGTGAAAGCAAACCGCTTTCAACAACCCCTGAAAGCAAACCACTTTCAGTTCCTGAAGGCAAACCACCCTCAGACCTTAAAGACAAACTTGTCTTCAATCAAAACCCTGAAAGCAAACCACTTTCAGTAACAACAACCCTTCACCGAATACCACGGTGAAGAACTCAATCTTACAGAAAGAGATGAAGAAGATATTACACTTGGCTGTTTCAATCCTTTAACACACAATTGGATTGAACATGAGAAATTATGCTTTAAGGCTTTTAAGCATAATACAATTCTGAGTTCTTCAAGATATGAACAACAAATGTGTTCTTGTAAACATGAAGATCATGAACTCAGAATTTAGGCTCTAAAAGATTTAAGTTCTAAAAGATGAACCTATTTTGAAAAAGCTTTGGCCTAATGTGTTTTTCTCATGTGAAATGTGTAAATTTCGTGTGTGTGTGTGTTCTATGTTGTTGTTCTTGTGTGTTATGTTTTCTGGACTCAAATGGTCTTTATATAGGCAAGGGAAACGTCCTTGAACCATCACAACCCTTTTCAAAAGGTTTGGGACACAATGGTTCATGAAAAGATGCAACTTTTCGTTCTGGTAATCGATTACCACACTTAGTGTAATCGATTACACAAGTGACCGTTTCAGTTTGAATTTGAATTTCAAACATGTAATCGATTACAAGACTGGAGTAATCGATTACTTGCCTTGGTGTAATCGATTACCATAATGGTGTAATCGATTACACAGAAGCCCATTTTCCAGAAACTTATTCTTTGAGACTTGCTAAAGGTTTTCTACTTCTTTTAAGTTATGAAAACACTTAGCTTGATTATATTAGGTATTTTGAGAGCCTTTATGCTTTAATAAACCTTTAGAAGCATAACTCACCTAATTCTAAGACTTCTAGACTATTGATGGACTTGAGTGCTTGATTCTTTGAAGTCTTCTTTTCTTCTTTTTGTTGATGAGTTTGTCGTCATCAAAACCACAGCCAGGGTCAGGAGCAAGACCTTCTTCACAATCTCCCCCTTTTTGATGATGGCAAACACATACTTGAAACTTTGAAGATCATTTATGCATTCGTGATGCTTAACTCCCCCTATTTGATGGAATTTAGTATTTCTGATTTTTCTCCCCCTTTCTAATGTACTCGTTGAATTCCTGCATATGATCTTTAAAGACACTGAACCTTTCTCCCCCTTTTGACTTCATCAAAAAGAAGAAAAGGCCAAAAATGTACAGGCATACATACAAGTATATATTGCAAGATAAAGCATGGGGAAAGTGGGGGTAAACATGAAAAACATAACCAAAACATAATTTATATATATATATAAGAAAGCCAATACATAAAAGTACAAACAGGAATGGTGAATAGAACAATTACAACCTATAGAATTAAGAATCATCAGACATGTCTTCATCATCGGACAAGATGCCAATGCCGTCATAATGAAGTAACCAGGAAAGAGTATCAATTCCATAGTCATGAAATAAACCTAAGCTTGAGAGTATCCTAGAATTAACGCACTTGTAATTTAAAGAGCGAACATCATAGGAGTCGTCAATGGGAACTCCAGATTGAAGGAGAAGACGAGTGATACTTGGAGCATAGGGAAATGATTGTGCTTTAGTTCGGCAAGTAAGCATATGGTGCATTACTAAGAATGACCAGTTAATGGCATGGCCATGAAGGATGCCATATAATACTTGAAGTTCTAACTCACTAATATGAGCATGAAGGTCTTCTTGAGGAAGAAGAATGTGATGAACAATGTAATGAAGCAAGTGATTGGTGGTAGTAAGAACATCAACATGATAAGGACAGGTTTTGGTGTGAGGAGGATGAAGCTTCCGAACTTCAGAAGGGGTAAAGCGACACAAAGTTCGGTAAAATGCATCAGAGTTATATTCAGGCCAGGGGCAGGGTAGATTTGTTCCCAACTCGGCACCAGAAAAAGGAAGACCCAGGCACTTGCCAAAAGAGACAAGAGAGTACTGAATAGTAGTCCCTTTGACAGAAGAGGTAATACTTGTGCCTTCAACTTCCAAGTTGCAGTAGAATATTTTGACCAACTCGGGATAGTAAGGTGTGGTAGATTGAAGGAAAGTATCAACATATTGATCTCCAAGTAAAGCGGGAAAGGTTAGACCGGCTTCGATGAAAGATTCTAATTCAGCATAGAAGGGGGTTCGAACTGTTTGGGTGAGAAAGTGGGAAATAAATCGAGTTCTCTCGGCAGAGGTGGGAAGAAGACGGGAGAAGTTTAGTGGATTGTGAGGACAAAAGGCTGAGGATAAGCATGGAAAGGAAGACATGTTGCCGTGGAAGATAAAAAATCAGAACTTAGAATGATTTTGGAAGGTATGACGGATCAACATCAAAGGCTTGTTTTAAATATCCTGAGCATGTAATCGATTACAGCAGTTTTGGTAATCGATTACAGAGCAGTTGAGCCAAGTTTGAATTTCAAAAGATGGAGGGAAATTTGAAATTCTGGCAAATTTTCGAGCATGTAATCGATTACTGCAGTTGGGGTAATCGATTACATCAGTTACAAATTTGAAAATTTTCAAATTGTGAATGTGTAATCGATTATGGCAGTTTGAATAATCGATTACTCAAATGTTTCCAGCGAGCACGAGGACTTAGACCATGGATAATCGATTACAAATCCTAGGGTAATCGATTACTAGGACATTTTTACAAGTTCTAGGCTCTCGAATCCTATGTAACACATTTTCATATATAAACACTTAAGCACATAATGCAAATGTATATATAAGGTTTATGCATATAATATGTTACATTAAATATCATGCTCATCTAATATGCCTAATTCTCTTCTTATCTTGAAAAATGATTCTTTAGGAAGAGGCTTAGTAAAGATGTCTGCTAACTGATTATGTGTATCCACAAATGAAATCTCAATATCTTTCCTCATAACATGATCTCGAAGAAAATGATGTCGTATATCAATATGCTTAGTTCGAGAGTGCATGATAGGGTTTTTAGTGAGATTAATGGCACTTGTGTTGTCACATTTAATTGGAATGCAGCCCAGCTCTAAGCCATAATCTTTGAGTTGTTGTTTGAGCCATAGAGTTTGTGCACAACAACTTCCTGCAGCAATGTATTCTGCTTCTGCAGTACTTAGAGCAACACATGCTTGTTTCTTACAAGACCATGAAACAAGAGCATTTCCTAATAGGTGACAAGTACCACTTGTACTCTTTCTCTCAGTTTTACAACCAGCGTAATCAGAATCAGAATATCCAATCAAATCACAAACACTTCCTTTGGGATACCACAATCCAACATTTGTAGTTCCTTTCAAATATTTGAAAATTCGTTTAACAGAACTCAAATGTGATTCCCTAGGAGATGCTTGATATCTAGCACATAGACACACACTAAACATAATATCAGGTCTACTTGCAGATAAGTATAAAAGAGATCCGATCATACCTCTATATTTGGAAATATCTACTTGATTACCGGATTCATCTTGATCTAAATATGTATTAGACCCCATAGGTGTGGCTATGGCTTTGCAATCATCCAAATCATATTTCTTTAATAGTTCCTTGCAAAACTTTGATTGGTTGATGAATATTCCATCACTTGATTGCTTGATTTGCAAACCAAGAAAGAAATTTAATTGTCCCATCATGGACATTTCAAATTCTTCTTGCATCATGTTAGAGAAATCTTTGCAAAGAGATTCGTTAGTTGCACCAAAGATAATATCATCAACATAAATTTGAACTAATAAGGTATTACCTTTGGTTCTTTTGATGAACAAGGTTGTATCAGCCTTACCTTTTTGAAAACCTTTATTACAAAGGAAAGTACTTAACCTATCATACCATGCGCGAGGGGCTTGCTTAAGACCATAGAGTGCTTTCTTTAGTCTGAAGACATGTGAAGGAAACTTTGGATCTTCAAATCCTGGAGGTTGCTTCACATACACTTCTTCTTGAATATATCCGTTCAGGAATGCACTTTTGACGTCCATTTGATATAATGGGAAATTTAAAGAGCAAGCATACGCTAATAACAATCTTATGGCTTCTAATCTTGCTACGGGTGCATATGTTTCATCAAAATCTATACCTTCTTCTTGATTATAGCCTTGAGCAACTAATCTTGCTTTGTTCCTAACTATAATACCATTTTCATCTAACTTATTCCTAAACACCCACTTTGTTCCAATAATGTGTTTATCACTAGGCTTAGGGACAAGTTCCCAAACTTGATTTCTTTCAAATTGGTTTAATTCTTCCTGCATTGCTACAATCCAATACTCATCCTCTAGAGCATCATTTACTTTTGATGGTTCTATCTGAGAGACAAAGGCCATATTCAAAACTGAATCATTCAAGCGTAGCCTTGTAAAAACGCCTCTAGAAATATCACCAATAATATTATCAACTGGATGATCCCTATGGGTTCTCCATTCTTTTGGAAGTTGATAAGTATTACTTTCAGTGTGCTCTTCTTGTATTGGATTCTGATCTCCATCCTTTTGAGAATCTTCATTTATAAGAATGTCATCTTCTTCATTATCTGGAAGATTGACTTTATCTTCTATTGAAGATTTAGATTCATCAAAAGTAACATGTATGGATTCTTCCATGGATAGAGTTTTCTTGTTAAAGACTCTATATGCTTTGCTTGTTAGAGAATAACCAAGGAATATACCTTCATCAGATTTTTCATCAAACTTACCAAGGTTTTCCTTTCCATTATTCAAGACAAAGCATTTTGATCCAAAAGCATGTAGATGAGAGATATTTGGTTTCCTTACTTTGTAGAGTTCATAGGGTGTTTTCTTAAGGATAGGTCTAATAAGAGCTCTATTGGAAACATAGCAAGCAGTACTTACAGCATCAGCCCAGAAATATTTAGGGAGACTAGATTCACTTAACATGGTTCTTGCTAATTCTTCAAGTAATCTATTCTTCCTTTCTACTACACCATTTTGTTGTGGTGTTCTCGGAGTAGAGAAGTTATGTGATATTCCATTTTCATCACATAATTCTTGAAATTGTTGATTCTGAAATTCTCCACCATGATCACTTCTAATAGAAGAGATCTTTAAAGACTTCTCATTTTGAACTAGCCTTGCATATCTTTTGAATGCATTGAAGGCTTCATTCTTATGAGGTAGAAATAAAGTCCAAGTGAATCTAGAGAAATCATCAACAATAACAAGTGCATAGAAATTACCTCCGAGGCTTTTAGTTCTAGAAGGTCCGAACAAATCCATATGTAACAATTGAAGGGGTCTTGAAGTCGAAACTATGTTCTTTGGTTTGAAGGATGTTCTGGTTTGCTTCCCTTTTTGACATGCATCACAAAGCTTGTCTTTCTCGAATTTTATCTTTGGAAGCCCAACAACTAGATCATGCTTGACTAGTTTGTTTAAGTGATCTATGTGAATATGTGCAAGTCTTCTATGCCATAGCCATGAATCACTATTGTTCTTGGCTAATAGGCATCTCACATTTTGAGGAATTTCTTCCAATGAGATCATGAAGACTTTGTTTACTTTATATCCAGAAAACTTAATTTCTTTAGTTTTCACATCTTTCACAACACATATATCATTAATAAAACCTACTTTCAAACCTTTATCACATAGTTGACTAATACTCAGAAGATTATGCATCAAACCATCGACGTAAAGAACTTTATCGATGACTGTTTGAGGGGGTGTGCCTATTCTTCCAATACCGAGTATTTTTCCCTTTTGATTGTTACCATATGTGACGAAACCTTTTTCCCTATGTATAAGAAAAGAAAACTTGGTTTTGTCTCCTGTCATGTGTGATGAGCAGCCACTATCAAGATACCATAGATCCTTTGCTGCTTTCATACACACCTACATGACAAAGTTCAGACATGGGTATTAGGAACCCAACAAGTTTTGGGTCCTTCTAAGTTAACATCCTTTCTAACCCAAATGTACTCCCTATTTGGTACTCCTATATGTCTGTAGTAGCATCTACTAGGGGTATGTCCTATTTTGTTACAATAAGTACAAGAGTAATGATTGTAACTAGAGGTTTGTCTAGGACAGGAATGAAACTTCTTAGGAGGTCTATTTTGATTAATCTTCCTATTGTTTGTACTCTTAACAGGATTAATCTTACTGTTACTAGAAGATCCTAAAACATGGTTTGGTTTTACAAAAACAGTTTTCCTAACCTCTTTTGTCTTTGGGTGAGAAGTATATCCTAAACCTGACTTGTTGTTTGAATGTCTTTGAACACTTAGGATATCATCTAACTTCTGTTTTCCTTTATTGAAGTTATTTACTCTATGTTGAAGATTTTCTATCTTTTCTTCTAAAGATCTACACTTAGTGCATTTGTGAGTAATGTCTATCTTAGATTTTACTACATCTAGTTCTTCTTGTAAATTTCTACATTTACTTTCTAGAGAAGAAATTATCTCATTTTGTCTAGTGCTAACTTTAGAAAATTCTTGACATATTTTAAGCATATTTTCCATGGTAAACTTTAAATCATGAAAAGATATAGAATTCTCACTAACCTGGGAATCTTCAACCTCAGAATCATGTGAGGCCATCAAAGCAACTTGTGCTTCTTCTTTATCAGAATCAGATGATGAACTTACTTCATTATCATCCCAAGCCAAATATGCTCTTCGAGTAGGTTGATCCTTTTTCTCGAACTTCTCTCTTAGACCATGTTTCTTCTTTTGAAGATTTGGACAATCTGACTTGAAATGTCCCGGTTTGCCACACTCGAAATATGTAATCTTTCGAGATGAAGAAGACTCATTGTTCCTTTGGAAGACTTTATTGTTGTTAAATCTAACATTTTTCTTTTTAAGAAACTTTCCAAAGTTCTTTACTAGAAGATTTAGATTTCCATTGTCTTCTTCTTCAGAATCTGCATCATAATCTTCTTTGATGCTTTCTTTTGCTTTTAGGGAAATTGATCGATACTTCTTCTCATGTTGTTCATGCTCCTCTAAACGATTCAATTCTAACTCATGTTCTTGGAGTTTTCCAAAGAGAGTTGCAAGAGTCATATTTGATAAACTCTTCTTCTCTGAGATGGCTGTTACTTTTGGTTGCCATACTCTTGTAAGTGATCTTAGAACTTTCATGTTCAAGTCACTGTTTGAAAATTGTCTACCAAGAGCAATCAAATGATTAATTAAATGAGTGAATCGTTTTTGCATGTCTAATACCTTTTCTCCTGGAAGCATTCTGAACATTTCATATTCTTGAGATACAGTATTGATCTTTGATCTCTTGACTTCATTTGTTCCTTCATGAGTCACCATCAAAGTATCCCATATTTCTTTTGATGAAGTGCATGTTGATACTCTGAAAAATTCATCCATGCCAAGAGCAGATGTAAGAATGTTCATTCCTTTGAGATCATGTTGAACTTTCTTCTTTTCTTCTTCACTACAAGTACTTTCTGGTTTTGGTTGTGAAGTTCCTTCTTCAATTGTTACAGGCACAAAGGGTCCTTCTTCAATGGCTTTCCATATTCCTGAGTCTAATGACTTTATGAATATCTTCATCTTGATTTTCCAGAAGTCATAGTGTTCTCCATTGAAGAATGGTGGCCTGTTTATGTTATGTCCTTCACTTGTTCCATGATTGGAAGAGGATGCCATCTTTTCCCGGATCTTAGGAATAACTTACCTAAACCTCCGCTCTGATACCAATTGTTAGAACAGATAGCAACCTGAGAGGGGGGGTGAATCAGTGTTGCCCCAATTTTCGCCTTATTGAAATCGTTACTTTCAAGTTTATGATGATCACGAGTTGATCTTGTGATTGCAGCGGATATGAACAATGCTTGAAAGTAAATGTGAAGAATAAACAGAATCACACACAAGATTTATCCTGGTTCGCCTTCAATCCACCGAAGACTACGTCCAGTCCCTCAAGAAACCCCTTGAGGATTTTTCCACTATTGATAAGAATTTCTTACAAGTTCCTAACCCAAGGACCCCAAGAACTTCTACCAATATCCTGTGAAAGCAAACCGCTTTCAACAACCCCTGAAAGCAAACCACTTTCAGTTCCTGAAGGCAAACCACCCTCAGACCTTGAAGACAAACTTGTCTTCAATCAAAACCCTAAAAGCAAACCACTTTCAGTAACAACAACCCTTCACCGAATACCACGGTGAAGAACTCAATCTTACAGAAAGAGATGAAGAAGATATTACACTTGGCTGTTTCAATCCTTTAACACACAATTGGATTGAACATGAGAAATTATGCTTTAAGGCTTTTAAGCATAATACAATTCTGAGTTCTTCAAGATATGAACAACAAATGTGTTCTTGTAAACATGAAGATCATGAACTCAGAATGTAGGCTCTAAAAGATTTAAGTTCTAAAAGATGAACCTATTTTGAAAAAGCTTTGGCCTAATGTGTTTTTCTCATGTGAAATGTGTAAATTTCGTGTGTGTGTGTGTTCTATGTTGTTGTTCTTGTGTGTTATGTTTTCTGGACTCAAATGGTCTTTATATAGGCAAGGGAAACGTCCTTGAACCATCACAACCCTTTTCAAAAGGTTTGGGACACAATGGTTCATGAAAAGATGCAACTTTTCGTTCTGGTAATCGATTACCACACTTAGTGTAATCGATTACACAAGTGACCGTTTCAGTTTGAATTTGAATTTCAAACATGTAATCGATTACAAGACTGGAGTAATCGATTACTTGCCTTGGTGTAATCGATTACCATAATGGTGTAATCGATTACACAGAAGCCCATTTTCCAGAAACTTATTCTTTGAGACTTGCTAAAGGTTTTCTACTTCTTTTAAGTTATGAAAACACTTAGCTTGATTATATTAGGTATTTTGAGAGCCTTTATGCTTTAATAAACCTTTAGAAGCATAACTCACCTAATTCTAAGACTTCTAGACTATTGATGGACTTGAGTGCTTGATTCTTTGAAGTCTTCTTTTCTTCTTTTTGTTGATGAGTTTGTCGTCATCAAAACCACAGCCAGGGTCAGGAGCAAGACCTTCTTCACACACATCCTATGAACCTATCAAAACTTCTCACTACACCAGAACAGAGAAATCGTTTTGTCTCTAAGTTCATAAATCAAACAATTCGAAAGCCAGTTTATGGCGACTTGGACTCCTTCGTTGAAGGTGGATTTACATTTCTCGCTCTTTTGGGAAACCAATCCCTTGATGAGTTCATCACCATGAACAGTCCATACTACCCAGAATTGGTGAAGATTTTCTACTGTAATTTGGATGTTCAGGGCGATGGGATTAAAAGCTCTGTTAAAGGTACTACCATTCAATACTCCCTTATCACCCTTGGATGGTGTTTGGGTCTTTCCTCTACTGGTGCCAAATTAGGCACAAATCTGCCCTGTCCCTGGCCTGACTACAACCAAGACTTGTTTTATCAATCTATCTGTAAGACCCTTAATTTTGTGTGATTGTATTTTGGCCCCTGTAACTCTTATGATTATAGTTTGAATCTTTTTGAAGTATATTGATTATACTTTGTCTTGAATTATTTAGTAATTCGAGTTAGTATTTGGTTGATATATTAAGTTTTATTTATGCGAAATATGTGTTTGAGTATGGAATTATGTATTGTTTAAGCCTTGGCTGAAATGGCGACGTTTTGAAAGGGAAGTTGAGATCGTCCTGTGAAACTGGTTGAGATCGTCCTGTAAAACTGGTTGAGATCGTCCTGTGAAACTGGTTGAGATCGTCCTGTGAAACTGGTTGAGATCGTCCTGTAAACTGGCAGACTATGTTGGCGGACTATGTTGGTAGACTATGTTGGCGGACTATGTTGGCAGACTGTTTTGGCAGACTGTTTCTCCGTTCGCAGACTATGACTTCGCTTTGTCTGGTCTGGTCAGCCGCTATTGTTGACTTTAAAAGTGAGTGTCAAATACCTTGGGAATGATAAACTTCCGTTTTTATTGATTCTTAAGAGATAAAATGTCAGAATCATTAATGAGCATTAATGACTTGCCGTTTTCTTTGACTTAGAATATTTTAATCTTTTCTAAGTCGGTTTCCTCACTCTATAAATACCAAGCTTCGTCAGTACGTTAATCTTTCATTTTCCCACACTTTTCTTCTCTTCAAAGTAAGCTGAATCCTTGACATTTTTCTGAAGCGTTCTTGTTGGTAAGTTGTTCAGACTCTTACTAATTCTGGAATTTCCATAGTATTCGATTTAGTTCATCTTTTTGAGGTTTAACTTGTTCTATTTCCCTTGCGGCCATATTCTCCTTGTTCGTTGAAGACCAGAGCTGTTCGTTGTGAGTTCTTCTTGGTTCGTGAAGGACAAAGCTGAAGTTTCAAATCTCTTAATCTTTTAGGCCATTCGAGGTTGGTTTCTTTTCTAGTCCTTACGTTAGAACTCTGATGTAATCTTTGTATTTCTAAAATAATCCTTGAAGACCATATAAAATCTGTTTTAAATCAATTTGGTAATGGTTTTTATCCATAAAGAAGTTTGGGTTTTAAAGAAATGAATTTAACACTGATTTTACGTGAAAAACTCTGATTCTGGACTCTCAGACTGAGAGCCAACGCTTGGGTGTTGGGATCCAGCGCTGGGGCACTGGGTTTCCTCGAGATTTCACGTAATCAGGTGTTGCCAACGCTAGGGCGTTGGGTTCCAGCGCTGGGGCGCTGGAGGACACTCTGTTCTGCCCTGTTTTACGAAAAATTCTGGTTTCGACCGTTATGGGTTCTGTTTCTTTCCAGATTTCATCCTATCCTTAGGAGAGTTAATTAAATGAGTTTATATGGTATTTCTAGGTTGAAGATCAAGTGTATGCAACCTAAGAGAATGTAAGGGTAACTCAATCTTAGTATTACGATATTATGATATTGTTGTGATTCTGATTGCCGAATACGGACTATGATTGATTATGAGTTTGGTTGAATACTGTTGATGATAGTATGATATAATGAATATGTTGTATGGTTATGAGATTGAATTGCTTGAACATATTTTGTAAGAAGAGCTTACTGTGTTATGTATATATTGACATAACTGTGAAACGAGTGAACCGTTATTGTTCATGAGGATTCGATTACTGTCATGACAGGTGCACTACAGGTGCATCCTGGCCAGATACGGCAAAAACCCAATGAGCTATGTGCATTATTTGTTGAAAGGCTAACCAGCATATGTGTTGTGATGAATGAGACTTATTCTGTGAAGTTATGAACTATTGACAGATACATTGTGAATTGTTATATCAGTTACAGTATAATGGTTAAAACTGTTTACTCTGTAATGTACTTCTAATACTGTATTTCTATATTCTTATATTTGAGTTAACCCTTTGCTGTTTCTGCTTGTGTTTTCTTTTATTTTTGGCGCTTAACGCCAGATGACCATCAATGAGGGAAGACTTGAAGGCTGTGTGGATGCAAGCTTGAGGAAACTTTTGGAGTAGATTGAAGATGATGTTTAGTTTCCGCTATTTTGTAAACTTAGCACATGTGTGCAATACATTACTTTCATTACGTCTTATTTTCCTTACTGTAATATTACTGACTATGGGCTACACTTATTAAATATATGTGAGATGTTGTTTTGGAAAACTTGAGATGTTTTGAAAGGCTTTTATTTTCCGCATTTTTTTCAATGTGACTCTCGACTTAAAAATCGGGCTGTTACATTTTGTGGTATCAGAGCAATGGTTGAGATAACCAGTGCTGTTGGGGGGTTATTTCATTCTGAAATCGATTGATGGGGTGTCAATCGAAAGAAGAATTTAGTGAATAAATATTGTTGATATTAATTGCTTAGATTGTCCGTAAGCGGACGATCTTATATTTTGTTTGACTAATTTCCTTGCTGTTTCTGTTGTTGAGATTAACCGTTAGACTTTCTTAACAGGAGTAAGAGGTTAACGAATCAAAACACAGAGATGGCAGATCAGAATGCGATGAATCAAATGGCTACCGCCATTACTAACTTGACTACGCTGATGACGCACCAAGCGAATGTTGCTGCTGCTCGTGCTGAAGAGGATGCTAACCGTGCTGCTGCATCTGCTGCCGCACAGACAGAGAAAGCTGAGAGAGAGCAAGCTTCTGCTCAGATGAAGGGATTACATGACTTCAAGAGGCAGGATCCACCCAAGTTTTCTGGAGGGTATGATCCAGAGGAGGCTGACTTATGGTTGCAGGAGATAGAGAAGATCTTTGCCTTCTTGCAGACCCCTGTTACAACCAGGGTGAACTACGCCACTTACTTGTTATCAGGAGAGGCTGAGCACTGGTGGAACGGTGCTAGAGCTATGATGGATGCAGATTTTCAAGCTGTTACTTGGGAGTCCTTCAAGAGGGCTTTTCTGGGGAAATACTTTCCAAAGAGTGCGAGATCCGCTAAGGATAAGGAGTTTACAGAGATGAGGCAGGGAATCATGTCAGTTGCTGAGTTTGCTGCAAAGTTGGAGTCACTAGCCAGACACTACAGGTTTTTCCGAGCCCAGATTGATGAGGAGTTAATGTGTGAGCGCTTCATCGACGGGCTGAACTATGATTTGAAGCGTGCTGTGCAACCTTTGGGGATTGAGCGCTACCAGCAGTTAGTGGAGAAGGCTAAGGGCATCGAGGCCATCGACAACCGTAAGAACAAGTCACAAGGAAGTGGAGGAGCAAGCAGGTTCCATTTTTCCAGAGACAACAAGGGGAAGAAGCCATATCAGAGACCGCAAGCCAAGGGGCGTGCTTTTGGGTCCGACCGACCCGTTGGAGGTAGCTTGGGCATTCGGGGAGCTCCGAAACCGATCGAGGATGTAGTTTGTTACAAATGCAATGGGAAAGGGCATTATGCTAGTAGCTGTACTGCGAAGACCATGACTTGCTGGAATTGTCAGAAGCTGGGGCATACTGCTAGAGATTGCCGAGAGCCGAAGAAGGAGGGTGCTGTGAATGGTACGCGTGGGAAACGACCTGTTGCTCACGGTAGAGTGTATAACATCTCTGGAGAGACAGCTGATGATGCCGAGGGATTGATCAAGGATCGTTGTGACATATCTGGCACTTGGACGTGATCATAGGCATGGACTGGCTTTCTCTTCACCATGTTCTATTGGATTGCGCCAATAAGGAGGTAATTGTTCCTGATTTGAGGATGTCCGAGTTTTTGGACTCCAATCTTTCAAAGTCCTCCCTGAGAAGAGGAGCTTTGAAGGTTCTCTTAGCAGCGAGTGTTGGAGAATCATCGTCAGATGGGGTGCAGAGTATTCCGATTGTTCGTGACTTTGAAGATGTGTTTCCTAAAGATGTGCCAGGATTACCACCTGTTCGTGATACCGAGTTTTCGATTGATTTGGTTCCTGGAACCGGGCCGATTTCTATCTCACCTTACCGAATGGCACCAACAGAATTAGTAGAACTTAAGAGTCAGATTGATGATCTCATGGCGAAGGGTTTCATCCGACCTAGTGTTTCTCCATGGGGAGCGCCAGTACTGCTTGTGAAGAAGAAGGATGGTAGATCACGACTTTGTGTAGACTTCAGGCAGCTAAATAAGGTGACAGTGAAGAATCGTTATCCTTTGCCTAGGATTGACGATTTGTTGGACCAACTTCGGGGAGCTGCGGTTTTCTCGAAGATCGATCTGCGATCTGGTTATCATCAGATTCGAATTAAGGAGACAGACATTCAGAAGACTGCGTTTCGTACTCGCTATGGACACTATGAGTATCTAGTGATGCCATTTGGAGTTACAAATGCACTGATACCCAAATCGCAAGTGCACGATTCAATATCGCGTAATAAAAAGATCGAACCCAAGGGATAGGTGTTCTTATTATTATAATATTTAGTACTTAAACAGAAATTTAAAAGATGAGAATATATGTTGATGTTTTTAGAACAAGAAATAACAATAGCATAAAATGATAAGAGAAAAGATGATAAGAATTTAAGCTCTTGGGTTGGTTTACATAGTCTACAAACATGCTAGAAATCTCCTACTTAATTTCTGAATTTTAAGTCCAATTTCATGGTGCTATAGCCTAGAGTTTCTACATCCTAATAGCCTTAAGAAATGTAGACCTTTCTTTCCTAATTACTAACTCCATAGCCTTGGTTATTAGTTAATCAGAAAAGAAGATGAAGAAGGAATTCGGGCCAACACAAAGCTACGTCCATCCTTATAGCCTTAAGAAATGTATACTTATAACTTTTTTTATTTCCTATTTCCCTTACTACTTACCAAATGGCCTTATGCATAAGTAGAAAGCATGAAATCTTTTGTGCACTAAGATTAATGAAGAACAAGGAAATAAAACATGAATTGAAAGTATTATTCAGAAATGTAGAAAAAACTAGAACATGAATTATAAACTAAAACAACCCAAAATCTTAAAGAAGAAGTTAGCCAAGCATGGCTAAAGGAGTCATTGAATTACCCTGGATAGGAGCTCAAATATGGCTTCCCACAAGTCCTAGGAACAATGCTCAAAAGGGAGAAAGAGAGAATACTTGTTGTATTCTAAGAGGTGTGTCTTACAAGTGAAGAAAAGCTCACTATTTATAGCAAAAACCTGACCTCCAGCGCTTGGGCGCTGGCATTCCCAACGCTTGGGCGCTGGGAAGCATTAAAATCCAACGTGCAGAAATAGGCCCAGCGCTTGAGCGCTGACTTCCAACGCTGCAGCGCTGGGTGCAACCTCTGACTCACATCCTAGTCAGAGGTCCAGCGCTTGAGCGTTGGGACTTCCAACGCTGCAGCGCTGGGGCGAACACTGGCAGCTTTTTCTTGGATTCCTTTCTTCTTCAATGGAGGAATTGATTGGCTTAATTAGGCTCATTCAGCCCCTAATAAGTTCTGAAACCTCCCCTTTTACCACCATTAATCTTCCAACCTTATTTTACATGTGCTCAAATCAAAGAGAGTTGCTTCACATTCTTTAATTCACTTCAAGTCCTCTCTTTGTTAGAACTTCAATTCTGGCCCTTTGACTCCTTCAAACTTCACTTTTCATCCTCCTCTCTTGAACCTTTTCACTATGATCCTTTATTTCCTGAAACTTTACAAATCGGTCCCTGGACAAAAATGATAACTATACCAGCTTTTCCTAAAATATAAAATAGCTATAAAAATTCCTAAAAAATATAAAATAAAGTTAGAAAAACAAATAAAAGCTAATCTATATGCAGAATGCAAAATAAATATAAAATCTACATAAAAATACTAAAAATCCTATATGTGACTCAAAAATAATAAAATAAAAAGACTAAAAATAACCTAAAAACATCATATATTATCCTGTCATCACACCACTATACCCAACGACAGCTTGTCCTCAAGCGATAAAACTTAAAGAGAAACTCGTCCCTGAGTTTAGAAAAAGTTTATCTGATTACAACATGAAGCACAAAAAACCTTTCCAAGAAAGCTTAGCGGATTAGGAAGACCTGCATGTTAAAAGATATATAATCAAGAAAGTTAGGCTTGGCTTTTCAACATGTTAGAGTTCATCAAATTAAGCTCACAAAATGATATTCTCCATGAAAAACAAGAAAGCTCAATAATCCTGCCTATCATTCAAATCAAAACTGAAATAGTGCAACCAAGTAATTTTGAAGAGATTTTTGAAGGTTGTAATTTGGCCAAAGGGTTGAACAATTCAAGGTATGGATTTCAAGAAATTGGCAACTCTAGTGGCTGACTCAGAAACTTGTTGTTAAGTGATTTTTCTTCGACATAAGAGCTTCAACAATGCACACAAGGGTTCTCTCAATTTTTCTCTTTTCTTTTTTTTTTTTTTTTGAACAAAGTAGTGGAATGTATGGGATGAATGACTTGAATTTTACTCCCCTCATACTCTTTCTCACCCCACTACTTCATTATTTTTTCTAAGGCCCATACCTTTTTTCTCAATTCTTTTCCTTCATTTTTTAGAGAGAAACCCACAAACATAGCTCTAACAAATTCAGCACATGCATCACAATAACAACTTTAAGAATTATCACACAAAGTAGGCTCCAAAGAATGACTCTTTTAAGGCTCAAAAGGGGCTACTAGTGGATATAACATTTCAAGCAAAAATCTGAGTTTTCAAAAATGCCTATAATCTCTTCTCAACTCACAAAGTGTACAAAACTCCAATCAACATGCAACACAAGGCAGAAAAATTTCACAATCAAGATTCAGAGACCTCAGCTCTCAGAAAAAAGATAGGGTAAGTGGTACCCTTTTTAGAACTCAGAAAAACTTTACCAATAACCAAAACAATCAAGATATCCAAAATCAATTCTACAGCATGCAATCCTAACCGCTTTAAAACATGTAACCTTTTCAAAAGCAGTTTAATCAGATAAAGCACTCAAAGAAATAGTAGCATTCAGACTGGATAACATACTCAAGACTCATGCAAAAATAAAACAGAAACACTAAACTAAAAATAAAGCTAAAAACTATAACAAGAAAAACAAAACTAAAAAGCTGGCACAATCACAAATTTCCCACAATAATCCAAGGGAACCTCAATGCAAAAATTACTTTGAACACTTAAGTTCAAGAGGGCTCTTTCTCCTTCCTGCAAAAATTGAACAAACAAAAGTCTCACAAGTAGAAAACTTGCTTGACTTGTTAGTTCCACAAATAGCACAATTAAGAACATGGGTTGAAAAATTGTGTCCACCTAAAAAAACAAGAATTCTTGAGTTTCCCAAAAATTAAAACCATTGTAGAAAGAAGGGAAAACTCAAAGAATCTAAAATTTTCAGAAAATGGTGAACACAAAATTTATTAAAACAGCAAAAAGCAAAAAGAAAAACAAACAGAGAGTCTGCCCGAGCTCCAGCGCTTGAGCGTTGGGGATGCCAACGCTTGGGCGCTGGAATTAAAAGCAAAAACTGGGCAATCAGAGGTGTAAAGCAGGGGCCTAACGCTTGAGCGTTGGCCTCCAGCGCTGGAGCGCTGGCCTCTCCTGCAGCAAAAACATAGAATTTTTTCTTTTATTTATTTACAAGAGTTGTGCAGAAATTTAAATGACAAAAATTTAAACTATCCTAAGTTGGGTTGTCTCCCAACCAGCTCAATGTTTAGGTCCGAGATAGACCCTTCCACTAATTACTTTCAACCGGGGTCTATTACAAAATTCATTAGACCCCGCAAATCATGCATATTTTGGCACAAGTACAACATAGTGCCCAATGAATTTTCAGCTAGCAAGGCAACAACATTCAAATTAAAAATGGAAGGAATAAATAAATTTTCCCTTCCTTGTTCTTTGCCTTGCTTTTCTGAACCTATAACATAGGTTCCTTGAGGTTCTTCTTCCTCCATCTCCAATTTGTCTTTAAGGACAAATTCTACAATGAAGGTTGCTTTCACCTCCTCTTTTTGAACCACAAGTTCACTTTCATGAACAAGTGGTTGTTGTTCATCCCTGGGCTGCCTCCTTAGAATGCTTTGGATTTTCATTTGTAGCTCCTCCATAGCCTTACATTCTTGCTCAGGGGTTGGCAAAAATCCCGCATTCCGCTTGCACTCTAAATTAGAATAGAATTCTTCAATAAGAGTGAAAGCTTCCTGCTTCTTTTTCTCATATTCTATTTCAAGTTTAGCCCGGAATTTTGCCTCCCTTTGCTCAATTGTTTCAGCCATTGCTATACCTGCCAATACTCAGCAAACAAAATTAGCAGCACCAATTCATCACACAAATAATATTTTTTTATATTTTTTTTTAATAAAAAGCACTAAACAAAATAATAACAAGAATAGAACCTATCCCCGGCAACGGCGCCAAAAACTTGATACCCAAATCGCAAGTGCACGATTCAATATCGCGTAATAAAAATATCGAACCCAAAGGATAGGTGTTCTTATTATTATAATATTTAGTACTTAAACAGAAATTTAAAAGATGAGAATATATGTTGATGTTTTTAGAACAAGAAATAACAATAGCATAAAATGATAAGAGAAAAGATGATAAGAATTTAAGCTCTTGGGTTGGTTTACATAGTCTACAAACATGCTAGAAATCTCCTACTTAATTTCTGAATTTTAAGTCCAATTTCATGGTGCTATAGCCTAGAGTTTCTACATCCTAATAGCCTTAAGAAATGTAGACCTTTCTTTCCTAATTACTAACTCCATAGCCTTGGTTATTAGTTAATCAGAAAAGAAGATGAAGAAGGAATTCGGGCCAACACAAAGCTACGTCCATCCTTATAGCCTTAAGAAATGTATACTTATAACTTTTTTTATTTCCTATTTCCCTTACTACTTACCAAATGGCCTTATGCATAAGTAGAAAGCATGAAATCTTTTGTGCACTAAGATTAATGAAGAACAAGGAAATAAAACATGAATTGAAAGTATTATTCAGAAATGTAGAAAAAACTAGAACATGAATTATAAACTAAAACAACCCAAAATCTTAAAGAAGAAGTTAGCCAAGCATGGCTAAAGGAGTCATTGAATCACCCTGGATAGGAGCTCAAATATGGCTTCCCACAAGTCCTAGGAACAATGCTCAAAAGGGAGAAAGAGAGAATACTTGTTGTATTCTAAGAGGTGTGTCTTACAAGTGAAGAAAAGCTCACTATTTATAGCAAAAACCTGACCTCCAGCGCTTGGGCGCTGGCATTCCCAACGCTTGGGCGCTGGGAAGCATTAAAATCCAACGTGCAGAAATAGGCCCAGCGCTTGAGCGCTGGCTTCCAACGCTGCAGCGCTGGGTGCAACCTCTGACTCACATCCTAGTCAGAGGTCCAGCGCTTGAGCGTTGGGACTTCCAACGCTGCAGCGCTGGGGCGAACACTGGCAGCTTTTTCTTGGATTCCTTTCTTCTTCAATGGAGGAATTGATTGGCTTAATTAGGCTCATTCAGCCCCTAATAAGTTCTGAAACCTCCCCTTTTACCACCATTAATCTTCCAGCCTTATTTTACATGTGCTCAAATCAAAGAGAGTTGCTTCACATTCTTTAATTCACTTCAAGTCCTCTCTTTGTTAGAACTTCAATTCTGGCCCTTTGACTCCTTCAAACTTCACTTTTCATCCTCCTCTCTTGAACCTTTGCACTATGATCCTTTATTTCCTGAAACTTTACAAATCGGTCCCTGGACAAAAATGATAACTATTCCAGCTTTTCCTAAAATATAAAATAGCTATAAAAATTCCTAAAAAATATAAAATAAAGTTAGAAAAACAAATAAAAGCTAATCTATATGCAGAATGCAAAATAAATATAAAATCTACATAAAAATACTAAAAATCCTATATGTGACTCAAAAATAATAAAATAAAAAGACTAAAAATAACCTAAAAACATCATATATTATCGTGTCATCATGCACCATCCGTATTCATGGACTACATGAATAGAATCTTCAATTCTTTTTTAGACAGGTTTGTAACTGTCTTTGAGTAAATCTCCAGATCTTGTATGTTTTGTGTGCAAGATCTTATTCTCTTCTTGACAGGTTCATGGTCGTCTTTATTGATGACATCTTAATCTATTCGAGGAGTCAAGAGGAACACGAAGAACATCTGCGTCAGGTGTTGACCGTTCTGCGAGAGAAGGTTCTATTTGCGAATTCAGCTAAGTGTGAGTTCTGGTTGGAGGAAGTGAAGTTTTTGGGCCATGTTATTTCTAAGGAATTGCCGTTGACCCAAGCAAGATAGATGCAGTGACTAAGTGGGAACAACCGAAGACTGCGACAGAGATCAGGAGTTTTCTGGGTTTAGCTGGATATTATCGGAAGTTCATTAAGGGCTTTGCAAATATCGCAGGACCTTTGACAAAGCTAACAAGAAAGAATCATCCTTTTGCTTGGACCGAGGAGTGTGAGTCTAGTTTTCAAGAGATGAAGAGGCGTTTGACAAACGCACCCGTTATGATATTACCTCAATGTGTTGAACCTTACGTGGTCTATTGTGATGCTTCTTACCAAGGTTTGGGATGTGTGTTGATGCAGAACAGTAAGGTCGTGGCCTATGCTTCGAGGCAGTTGAAGATCCATGAGCGGAACTACCCGACACATGACTTGGAACTTGCAGCAGTGGTTTTTGCTCTGAAGATATGGAGGCATTATCTGTACGGGAGCTCGTTTACCGTCTTCAGTGACCACAAGAGTTTGAAGTATTTGTTCAATCAGAAAGACTTGAATATGAGGCAGAGGCAATGGATGGAGTTTCTGAAGGATTATGATTTTACCTTGCAGTATCATCCGAGGAAGGCTAATGTTGTGGCTGATGCTCTCAGTCGCAAGGCTATCCATGTTTCTTCACTTATGGTTAAGGAGTTGGAGTTGCTCGAAGCTTTTCGAGACCTGAGCTTAGATGTCAAAGTAACACCCGGGAAGCTGAGTTTCGGGATGGTTACTGTATCTAGTGGTTTGTTGGAAGAGATCAAGGTTAAGCAGATGCAAGACAAAGAGTTGGTTGAGAAAAGAGAAATGATCGCTTTGGGGAAAGCACCAGATTTTGAGGTAGGATCCGATGGTATCTTGCGTTGCAAGGGACGTGTGTGTGTTCCGAGTAATGCCGAGTTGAGGAGGATGATCCTTGATGAAGGTCACAAGAGTAGACTGAGTCTTCACCCAGGGGCGACGAAGATGTATCAGGATCTGAGGTTACATTTTTGGTGGCCGGGCATGAAGAGGAATGTTGCTAAGTATGTTGCTGCATGCCTGACTTGTCAGAAGGCGAAGGTTGAGCATCAGAGACCCGCAGGGTTGATGCAATCTCTTGAGGTACCGGAATGGAAGTGGGACAGCATATCCATGGATTTTGTGGTTGCCTTACCACTTACTCGGAGGAGGTTTGATTCTATTTGGGTCATTGTTGATCGTTTGACCAAATCTGCGCATTTTCTACCCGTGAAGACCACTTATAAGGTGGAACAGCTTGCTGAAGTTTATATTGCGGAGATTGTACGATTACATGGGGTTCCTTCGACTATAGTTTCTGACAGAGATCCGAAGTTTACTTCTCACTTCCGGAAGGCTTTGCAAGGAGCTCTTGGTTCGAAACTGAGTTTGAGTTCAGCTTATCACGAGCAGACCGATGGGCAGACTGAGAGGACGATTCAGTCTTTGGAGGATCTTCTGAGGGCTTGCGTGTTAGAAAATCAGGGGAGTTGGGATGAACTTTTACCCTTGATTGAGTTCACTTATAACAACAGTTTCCATGCTAGTATCGGGATGGCACCATTTGAAGCGTTGTATGGAAGGAGATGTAGGACTCCTTTGTGTTGGTTTCAGGATGGTGAGAATTTGCTAGTTGGACCAGAGTTAGTTCGGCAGACGACAGAGAAAGTGAAACAGATCAGAGAGAAAATGAAGACGTCTCAGAGTAGGCAGAAGAGTTATGCGGACAACAGACGAAGACAATTAGAGTTTTTAGCAGGAGAACATGTGTTTCTTCGTGTGACACCTACGACTGGGGTTGGAAGAGCGATTAAGTCCAAGAAGTTGACGCCAAAGTTTATTGGACAGTATCAGATCATCGAGAGAGTTGGACCCGTGGCTTATCGTATTGCTTTACCGCCTTTCTTGTCCAAGATTCACGATGTGCTTCATGTATCTCAGTTGCGTAAATATGTTCCAGATCCTTCTCATGTTATCACTCAAGATGATGTTCAGTTGAAGGATAATTTGATGTTTGAGGTTCCTCCGATGAGTATTGCAGATCGTAGGATTAAACAGTTGAAGAACAAGCAGATTCCGCTTGTAAAGGTGATTTGGAACCAGGCGACGGGAGACGCAACGTGGGAGTTGGAAGAAAAGATGAGAGAACAATATCCCGCTTTGTTTCTTGACTTGTAGTTTCGGGGGCGAAACTCTTTTAAGGGGGGTGGTATTGTAAGACCCTTAATTTTGTGTGATTGTATTTTGGCCCCTGTAACTCTTATGATTATAGTTTGAATCTTTTTGAAGTATATTGATTATACCTTGTCTTGAATTATTTAGTAATTCGAGTTAGTATTTGGTTGATATATTAAGTTTTATTTATGAGAAATATGTGTTTGAGTATGGAATTATGTATTGTTTAAGCCTTGGCTGAAATGGCGACGTTTTGAAAGGGAAGTTGAGATCGTCCTGTGAAACTGGTTGAGATCGTCCTGTAAAACTGGTTGAGATCGTCCTGTGAAACTGGTTGAGATCGTCCTGTGAAACTGGCTGAGATCGTCCTGTAAACTGGCAGACTATGTTGGCAGACTATGTTGGCGGACTATGTTGGCAGACTATGTTGGCGGACTATGTTGGCAGACTGTTTTGGCAGACTGTTTCTCCGTTGGCTGACCATGACTTTGCTTTGTCTGGTCTGGTCAGCCGCTATTGTTGACTTTAAAAGTGAGTGTCAAATACGTTGGGAATGATAAACTTCCGTTTTTATTGACTCTTAAGAGATAAAATGTCAGAATCATTAATGAGCATTAATGACTTGCCGTTTTCTTTGACTTAGAATATTTTAATCTTTTCTAAGTCGGTTTCCTCACTCTATAAATACCAAGCTTCGTCAGTACGTTAATCTTTCATTTTCCCACACTTTTCTTCTCTTCAAAGTAAGCTGAATCCTTGACATTTTTCTGAAGCGTTCTTGTTGGTAAGTTGTTCAGACTCTTACTAATTCTGGAATTTCCATAGTATTCGATTTAGTTCATCTTTTTGAGGTTTAACTTGTTCTATTTCCCTTGCGGCCATATTCTCCTTGTTCGTTGAAGACCAGAGCTGTTCGTTGTGAGTTCTTCTTGGTTCGTGAAGGACAGAGCTGAAGTTTCAAATCTCTTAATCTTTTAGGCCATTCGAGGTTGGTTTCTTTTCTAGTCCTTATGTTAGAACTCTGATGTAATCTTTGTATTTCTAAAATAATCCTTGAAGACCATATAAAATCTATTTTAAATCAATTTGGTAATGGTTTTTATCCATAAAGAAGTTTGGGTTTTAAAGAAATGAATTTAACAGTGATTTTACGTGAAAAACTCTGATTCTGGACTCTCAGACTGAGAGCCAACGCTTGGGCGTTGGGATCCAGTGCTGGGGCGCTGGGTTTCCTCGAGATTTCACGTAATCAGGTGTTGCCAACGCTAGGGCGTTGGGTTCCAGTGCTGGGGCGCTGGAGGACACTCTGTTCTGCCTTGTTTTACGAAAAATTCTGGTTTCTACCGTTTTGGGTTCTGTTTCTTTCCAGATTTCATCCTATCCTTAGGAGAGTTAATTAAATGAGTTTATATGCTATTTCTAGGTTGAAGAACAAGTGTATGCAACCTAAGAGAAGGTAAGGGTAACTCAATCTTAGTATTACGATATTATTATATTGTTGAGATTCTGATTGCCGAATACGGACTATGATTGATTATGAGTTTGGACGTAGCCCTGTCGATTATGGGGGTGAACTAGGATAAAAATCGTGTGTGATTTCCTTTTTCATGTTATGTTATATTTTCCGCTGCATACATGCATATTTGCATAATCTATAACTCTCTTTGAAAACCAATAATTGATGATTATAATCTAAAGAAGTTTTCAAAAATGAGTCACCCAATTCAAACCCTCCCTTTCTTGTGTGTTTCTTGCTCTATCTAACTATTCTCTCACATCTAGGTTTATTTCATGACTATGGTATTGACACACTCTCGTGGATACTCCATGATGATGGTCGTGATCTTCAAATGCCGGCTTCCTTGGACCCTGAAGACTCCTCTGCTGATCATAAGTCTTCTAGGATTTCTTTATTTCTAAGACTCTTTCATACTCTTTGGTCTGTAATAACCTTTACCTTGTGTGGTTTTGATTGCTGAACTATGTTTTTTATTTGCACTTTCGTGACTTTACTATTTATATAGTATGTTGTTTGCTTTTTAAAGTTATTACTTCTTTACCCCCACTCCCTACGCTTTACATGTATATATTTCTTGTTAGCCTGTATGTATATTTCGGTCTTTTCTTCTTTTTGATGTAGTCAAAAGGGGGAGAAAAGCTCTGTGCTCTTTAAAGATCATATGCAGGAAATGCTACAAGTGAAACAGAAAGGGGGAGTTGCATCCGATTGCATCTGACAGGGGGAGTTCCAACAAAGAAACAACATGCTGATTTTCAAAGTTCAAAGTATGTGTTTGCCATCATAAAAAAGGGGGAGATTGTGAAGAAGGTCTTGCTCCTGACCCTGGCTGAGGTTTTGATGACGACAAACTCATCAACAAAAAGAAGAAAAGAAGACTTAGAGGAAACGGTGCAACATGGCTCAACATGGTTGAGTTATGCTTCTAAAGGCTTCTCTAGTATAAAGGCTCTTTAAAACATTAAAGCTAATATAGTTTAACCTTTTCATAAATTAAAAGAGGTAGAAAAACTCAAGAAATTCTTAAAGGTTTCTTTTTCTTGATATTGGACTTGAGTGTAATCGATTACACCCTTAAGGTAATCGATTACACATAGGAAAGTAATCGATCACAGCTTGCTCGTAATCGATTACACGTTTGAATTTGAAATTCAAACAGCAACGGTCACATAGCGTAATCGATTACCTAAGTACTGTAATCGATTACATGCTCGACAAGTTGCATCTTTTCATGAACCATTGTGTCTCAAAACGTTTGGGAAGGGTTGTGTTGGTTCATGAATGATCTGTTATGCCTATAAATAGTCCATTTGAGTCCAGAAATGAAACACACATGAGTGATACTTGAACATACACGAATTAGGCTTAAAACCTTCTTGAATTGCTCTTTCATGTTCATTTAACCTTTTTCTCTACAACTTTCAAAGAGCCTAGATTATGAGTTCATATTCTTCATTGTTTAAAGAACACTCTTGCTGTACATATTTTGAAGAACCCAGAATGGAAAGAGCCTTCTTATGCTAAGAGCCTTAAAGCATAACTCTCATGATCAATCCACTTGTGTATTAAAGGATTGATTCAGCCAGTTGTAAACTCTTCTTCATCTTCATTCTAGTTGAGTGAATATTCACTGTAGGGTTCGGTGAAGGTTGATTGTTCTGAAAGTGGTTTGCTTTCAGGAATTGAAAGTGGTTTGCTTTCAGGGGTTTTTGATAGAAATTCTTAAGGTACTTGGTGTAAGCACTTGTAAGAGATTTTTATCAATAGTGGAAAAATCCTCAAGGGGTTTCTTGAGGGATTGGACGTAGCCTTCGGTGGATTGAAGGTGAACCAGGATAAATTTTGTGTGTGCATTCTCCTAACCTTCATCTTTACTTTCAAGCAACGTTTATTTCCGCTGTACTCGATTGTGATTATCTTTATCTTGAAAGTAAGAAGGTGTGTTAAGGCAAAAATTGGGTAAACCTGATTCACCCCCCTCTCAGGTTGCTATCTATACTTACAGGTTTTTCAGTAGACACTAGGGTTTTAGACTAATTTTAGGGTTTTCGGCTTATTATAGGGTTGTAGGCCGGTTTTAGGGTTTCTTATCAACTTTAAGGCTTTTAGGGTTTTTCTGCTGAATATAGTATAGGGTATTTGGAAGATTTAAGGGCTCTGGTTCAATTTTATGGTCTTTCTGTAGACTCTAGGCTTTTGGACTGATTTTAGGTTTTTCGGCTTTTTATAGGGTTTTAGGCCGGCTTTAGGTCTTTCTGATCAACTTCAGAGCTGTTGGCCGATTTCAGGGTTTTCGACCGATTTCAGGGTATTTCCACTAACTACAGAATAGGGTATTTGGACGATTTAAGGGCTCTGAGTCAATTTTATGGTTTTTCTTTAGACTCTAAGCTTTTAGACTGATTTTAGGGTTTTCAGCTTAATATAGGGTTTTAGGCCGGCTTTTGGGCCTTCTGATCGACTTTAGGGCTTTTAGCTGATTTTAGGGTTTTTGGACGATTTTAGGGTTTTTCCGCTCACTATAGTATAAGGTATTTGGACGATGTAAGGGCTCTGGGTCAATTTTATGCTTTTTCTGTAAACTCTAGGCTTTTAGACTGATTTTAGGGTTTTCGGCTTATTATAGGGTTTTAGGCTGGCTTTAGGGCTTTCTGATCAACTTTAGGGTTTTTGGCCGATTTCAGGGTTTTTGGCTGATTTAAAGGTTATTCCGATGACTATAGTATAGGGTATTTGGACGTTTTAAGGGCTCTAGGTCAATTTCATGGTTTTTCTGTAGACTCTAGGCTTTTAGACTAATTTTTGGGTTTTCGGCATATAATAGGGTTTTAGGCCGGCTTTAGGGCTTTTGGCCAATTTTACGGTTTTGTGACAATTTTAGGGTTTTTCCGATTACTATATAGTATAGGGTATTTGGATGATTTAATGGTTGTGGGTCAATTTTATGGTTTTTCAGTAGAATCTAGGCTTTTAGACTGATTTAAGGGTTTTCATCTTATTATAGGGTGTTAGGCCGACTTTCGGGCTTTCTGATCATCTTTAGGGCTTTTGGCCGATTTCATGTTTTTCGGCCGATTTCAGAGTTATCCAACTAACTATAGTGTATGGTATTTGGAAGATTTAAGGGCTGTTGGTCAATTTTACGTTTTTTTTGTAGACTCTAGGCTTTTAGAGTGATTTTTGGGTTTTTGGCTTATTATAGGGTTTTAGGCTGGCTCTTGGCCTTTCTGATCAACATTAGGGCTTTTTACTGATTACATGATTTTGCCGATTTCAGGGTTTTTCCGCTGTATATAGTACAGGGTATTTGGACAATTTTATTGTTTTTATGTTGTAGACTCTAGGCTTTTAGACTGGTTTTAGGGTTTTGGGATTATTATAGGGTTTTAGGCCGGCTATAGGGCATTCTTATCCACTTTAGGGCTATTGGCCGATTTCAGTGTTTTCGGCCGATTTTGTTAGAACAGATAGCAACCTGAGAGGGGGGGGGGGTGAATCAGTGTTGCCACGATTTTCGCCTTATTTAAAATGTTACTTTCAAGATGATGATGATCACACGATAATTGTTGTGATTGCAGCGGAATTGATTGTTGCTTGAAAGTAAATGATGAAGGATGAAGGAAATAACACACAAGGATTTATCCTGGTTCACCTTCAATCCACCGAAGGCTACGTCCAGTCCCTCAAAGAAACCCTTTGAGGATTTTTCCACTATTGATAAAAATCTCTTACAAGTTCCTAAACCAAGGACCCCAAGAACTTCTACCAATACCCTGTGAAAGCAAACCAGTTTCAACAGTCCCTGAAAGCAAACCGCTTTCAGTTCCTGAAGGCAAACCACCCTCAGACCTTGAAGGCTAAACCACCTTCAATTACAACCCTGAAAGTATACCACTTTCAGTGACAACAACCCTTCACCGAATACCACAGTGAAAACTCAATCTTACAGAAAGAGATGAAGAAGAGTTTACAATTTGGCTGTATCAATCCTTTATCAAAGAAATGGATTGATCATGAGAAATTATGCTTTAAGGCTTTTAAGCATAATACAATTCTGAGTTCTTCAAGATGTGAACAACTAAAGTGTTCTTATGAACATGAAGATCATGAACCCATAATTTAGGCTCCAAAATGTTTAAGTTCTAAAAGATGAACTAATTTTGACAAAGCTTTGGCCTAATGTTGTTTTCTCATGTGTAATGTGTTATCTCTTGTTGTGTCACGAGTTCTGGACTCAAATGGACTTTATATAGGCAAGGGAAACGTCCTTGAACCATCACAACCCTTTTCAAAAGGTTTGGGACACAATGGTTCATGAAAAGATGTAACTTTTCGTTTTGGTAATCGATTACATCACTTAGTGTAATCGATTACAATAATAGCCGTTTCAGTTTGAATTTGAATTTCAAACATGTAATCGTTTACAAACAACAAGTAATCGATTACTTGCCTAGGTGTAATCGATTACCAGAATCCTGAAATCGATTACACTGAAGTCCATCTTCCAGAAACTTGATCTTTTGAGATCGGCTTAAGGTTTTCTACTTCTTTTAAGTTATGAAAACATTAAGCTTAATTAGATTAGGTGTTTTAAGAGCCTTTATGCTTTAATAGACCTTTAGAAGCATAACTCACCTAAACTAAGACTTCTAGACTATTGATGAACTTTTGTAGCGTTGTTTCTTCGAAGTCTTCTTTTCTTCTTTTTGTCGATGAGTTTGTCGTCATCAAAACCACAGCCAGGGTCAGGAGCAAGACCTTCTTCACAATCTCCCCCTTTTTGATGATGGAAAACACATTCTTGATACTTGAAGATCATATTGGTAATTCTGGTGAAGAACTCCCCCTGTTTGATGTAATCTAACATTTCTCCCCCTTTCTAATGGACTTGTTGAAATCCTAATGGACTTGTTGAAATCCTGCATATGATCTTTAATAGCACAGAACCTTTCTCCCCCTTTTGACTTCATCAAAAAGAAGAAAAGGCCAAAAAAAACAGGCAGATATATCCATACAAGTATATCGCAAAATAAAGCATGGGGGTATGGGGGTAAAGATGTAAATCAAGGATAAAATACAAACAGCACTTATATTATGTATAGGAAAGAAAATGCATAGGTTACACATAGTAGAAGCATAACATACATAAGTAGTAGAGGAGTTACAACAAAGAAGGAAGCCTAGTTGTAAAATGGGGAAATCCTAGTAGTAAATACATAACTATAGTAAGACAAGGACTGCAAAATTTACGTTTGACTAGAATCCTCAGAATTCTCAGAGGGATCAAGATCCTGGACACTCTCAATTTCTTTGCACATGAAGGAGTGTACCGCCTCTATGCGATTTTCCACAAGCAGAAATCGAGATCGAATGGTGTCTTCCAGTTGTCCCAACTTTTGAGAGAGACGAAGTGACAGGATGTCCATTCGTTCGAGGATGACCTTGGTTTCTTGTGAGAAATTTGAGGGAATGGTATAAAATGGAGACAGTCCAGCCGATGCAGCATTTGTTTGAACATCTATGCAGTATCGAGACAGCACCAAGGGATCAGTGGAGGAATCCCTTCGAGGAGCATTGATTGGAGAGGAGACATTGGAGGGACGTGGAAGAGACCCCATGGCGAAACAAGACTTAGAAGAAGATGAATTTTGTATGTAGAAAGGTAGGCAAAAGGCAATAGACAAATGCTGATTTTATATAGAAAATCGTGCTTGTAATCGATTACAACAGTTAGGGTAATCGATTACGGCAGTTTCAAATTTGAAAATTTTCAAATTTTGAATGGGTAATCGATTACAGCAGCTAGGGTAATCGATTACTTATAGAAATCCAACAAGCACGAGGACTGAGATCAAGGATAATCGATTACAGGACCTATGATAATCAAAACTAAGACAGTTTTTTGAGTTCTAGGCTCTAGAATCCTATGTAACATATATTTTAAACACATATTAAAGCACATAATCAAGCTAAAAGCATATAAACATATACTATCATAATTATTATGCAACAAATTATGTTACTTTAAATTTCATGCTCATCTAATATGCCTAATTCTCTTCTAATCTTGAAGAATGAATCTTTAGGACGAGGCTTAGTAAAAAAATCTGCTAATTGATTATGAGTATCCACAAAAGAAATCTCAATATCTTTCCTCATAACATGATCTCGAAGGAAATGATGTCTTATATCAATATGCTTAGTTCGAGAATGCATGATGGGATTTTTGGTGAGATTTATAGCACTTGTGCTGTCACATTTAATTGAAATGCAGCCTGTAACGCCCCAATTTTGGATTGAGGGTCACATAGTAATTACGCGGAAATTAAAACCTCTCAGAAAAACAACTCATTTTCTTAAAAGGTTTTAGTCTCTCTTAATTACTTAAAAATAATATAAGTAATAATTTTTCCCCATAAATAATAATTACTAAGCGGAAAATATTACAACAAGAAAAATTGCTCAACAGCGAGCCCAAAAATAAAATAAATTAAAATAGCGGAAAAACTTAAGACATCAATCGTCTTCTTCAAACTTCTTCCACGATTCCGCTGCGCACTCTGATTTCGTAAAGCTTCTTCAAAAGACGACGATCAACACCCTGTCTATTTTCTGGCGTTAAGCGCCCAAACACAAACAGAAAGGGTTAACTCGAGAACAAACAACAAATACCAAACAGCATGTTTAAAGGGAATAAAATAATTAACAACAACAATATTATCAATTAAGATGTGCAAATGCCCTCCATATCTATATGCTTATAGTTATATTTATATGGCCAATACATCACCCTTCTCGGGCCCAAAACATCACCCTTCTCGGGCCAAAACATCACCCTTCACGAGCCAAGACAATCACGTGGGACAACGATCCACCACATTGCCCTAATTCACCCTAACCGGGCCAGGACAATCACGTGGGACAACGATCCACCACATTGCCCTCGGTCGATCCCACGGGACAAAGATCCGTCACATCAACCTTAAAATCCTCAGTTGATCACGCGGGACAAAATACCGCCACATCAACCCAATATACATATATATATATATATATATATACGATGCACATGCTATGACTATGCAAAATTCATGATCCTCATGGACCAACAGTCCACACAAAACATCAGTCATAGCACACCCCATACACAATATATTCATGCAATTAATCAAGCCAACACAACAAGCTTTCAAGAACAAATTGATTAATGGCAAACACAACGGCAATCAATTCCTAGCGAGAAGTTACCCTTACATCATCATCACCTTCAATATATCATGTAAACAATTCTCAAATTCAAGCATCACAATACCAACAATTTCATCCTCATAAACAAAATAATTCACAGAAATAAAATCATGGTAAACACAACTGACTCTATCTAGACCCAGAGTTACCCTTACCTTCGAACGTAGAATCACATCGACTCCGCGCCCAACCCAAATGGGTGATGAGACTCTCCCTTGCCATGGTGGAGCTTGCTGCTGCCCCTTCTCCTGCGGTGGTATTGGTCTTGCATGGTGACGATGGCTCACAGCCTGAGCAAGTAGAGGAAAATGAAGCTGCATGTAGAGTTCGTGGGTTTTTCTCTTGGTAAGAATAATCAAAATGGGAAATTGTTGATGATATTGGGGTCTGATGTTGTTGTTTTTATATTTTATTTTCAGCGAATAAAGAAATAAGGGTTAGATGATAAAATTGTTCTTGGCTGGAGCAATGATAAACGTGGGGCCAGAGGAATTGTTCTTCTATTTGGTGAGGAAACTTTAGAATGAGAGATGAACTGAATAAGCGAATTGAAGAGTGAATGGTAGAGAGAAGAGAGAGTTGAATTTGCTATTTAAAAGGGAGTAGGTTATTTCAGTTTTTCTTCACTATCTCTTAACCAAAATCCATATCTTAATTTTAAAATCCATGCTCAAACTTGATAGGATAAAACACAATTTAGTATAATTTAACTTGGTTCATAATTCAATTAACCAATTAATATATAATAAGACAGAATTTAATATATATATATATATATATATAAATATATATATTAGCATACACGGCTGGTATGTTATTTATTACTATTATTTTTATTTTTCTCTTTCTGTTTCTTTTTGAATAAAAATATAACCACTATTCTTTATTTCAGATTTTTAACCAATAACAAACTTTCTTATATCTTAAACAAACCAATCTTGAATCATTGAAGATATAATTACCTTAAAATATTATATCTAAAATTTTCAAACTCAAACTCTTTAATGATGACAAGATAAAATAGGATAACAACCAAATATAAAAACAAAACATCTATACTGTTTTCCACATATCTATTATTATATTTTTCTTTTTCTTCAATACTAAAATAATCCAAAAAAAACACACACATATATATATAAATATAAATATATATACGGTTAAGATATTTCTTTTCTTTTTTTCTTTAATAATAAAATAATCCAAATTATATGTATATATACACACACGGTTACCTGTACATGCATAATATTTCTTGTACATAAATATAATATATATATATATATATATATATATATATATATATATAATTTAGGTTTCTAAAATAGTTTAACACAAAATACTAACACTAGAAGATATATTTTCTAACAGTTTAAAAATAAAAATAATTCATATATATTCGTCCAATTTTTTTATCATAAATACAAAATAATTCAACTAACACAAAGCTCATTACAATAATAATAAAGTCAATCAAACGGTCAACCAAGGACCAAAAATGTAAATACTAAAAATAGAGGGTCTTACAATACCACCCCCTTAAAAAGAGTTTCGTCCTCGAAACTCAAAGTCGAGAGACAAAAACAGAGTTTTCTCAAACAAGCCAAAACAACAGTCACTTAATCGGCTATCTCTGTATCTTGACTAGCTAACCTCTTACTTCTACTCGTAAGAAAGTCAACAATAAATCTAGAAACAGAAAAGCAATAAAATTTGTCAATCAATCAACAAACAATTAAGTCACATCATTCTTCTATCGATTGTCACCCCAACAATCGATTTCAGAATGCAAAAATATCCTAACAGTCAACTCTACCCAAGGCAAGGCTCTGGTTTTCTCAACCAAAGCTCTGATACCACAAATGTAACGCCCCAATTTTGGATTGAGGGTCACATAGTAATTACGCGGAAATTAAAACCTCTCAGAAAAACAACTCATTTTCTTAAAAGGTTTTCGTCTCTCTTAATTACTTAAAAATAATTTAAGTAATAATTTTTCCCCATAAATAATAATTACTACGCGGAAAATATTACAACAAGAAAAATTGCTCAACAGCGAGCCCAAAAATAAAATAAATTAAAATAGCGGAAAAACTTAAGACATCAATCGTCTTCTTCAAACTTCTTCCACGATTCCGCTGCGCACTCTGATTTCGTAAAGCTTCTTCAAAAGACGACGATCAACACCCTGTCTATTTTCTGGCGTTAAGCGCCCAAACACAAACAGAAAGGGTTGACTCGAGAACAAACAACAAATACCAAACAGCATGTTGAAAGGGAATAAAATAATTAACAACAACAATATTATCAATTAAGATGTGCAAATGCCCTCCATATCTATATGCTTATAGTTATATTTATATGGCCAATACATCACCCTTCTCGGGCCCAAAACATCACCCTTCTCGGGCCAAAACATCACCCTTCACGGGCCAAGACAATCACGTGGGACAACGATCCACCACATTGCCCTAATTCACCCTAACCGGGTCAGGACAATCACGTGGGACAACGATCCACCACATTGCCCTCGGTCGATCCCACGGGACAAAGATCCGTCACATCAACCTTAAAATCCTCAGTTGATCACGCGGGACAAAATACCGCCACATCAACCCAATATACATATATATATATATATACGATGCACATGCTATGACTATGCAAAATTCATGATCCTCATGGACCAACAGTCCACACAAAACATCAGTCATAGCACACCCCATACACAATATATTCATGCAATTAATCAAGCCAACACAACAAGCTTTCAAGAACAAATTGATTAATGGCAAACACAACGGCAATCAATTCCTAGCGAGAAGTTACCCTTACATCATCATCACCTTCAATATATCATGTAAACAATTCTCAAATTCAAGCATCACAATACCAACAATTTCATCCTCATAAACAAAATAATTCACAGAAATAAAATCATGGTAAACACAACTGACTCTATCTAGACCCAGAGTTACCCTTACCTTCGAACGTAGAATCACATCGACTCCGCGCCCAACCCAAATGGGTGATGAGACTCTCCCTTGCCATGGTGGAGCTTGCTGCTGCCCCTTCTCCTGCGGTGGTATTGGTCTTGCATGGTGACGATGGCTCACAGCCTGAGCAAGTAGAGGAAAATGAAGCTGCATGTAGAGTTCGTGGGTTTTTCTCTTGGTAAGAATAATCAAAATGGGAAATTGTTGATGATATTGGGGTCTGATGTTGTTGTTTTTATATTTTATTTTCAGCGAATAAAGAAATAAGGGTTAGATGATAAAATTGTTCTTGGCTGGAGCAATGATAAACGTGGGGCCAGAGGAATTGTTCTTCTATTTGGTGAGGAAACTTTAGAATGAGAGATGAACTGAATAAGCGAATTGAAGAGTGAATGGTAGAGAGAAGAGAGAGTTGAATTTGCTATTTAAAAGGGAATAGGTTATTTCAGTTTTTCTTCACTATCTCTTAACCAAAATCCATATCTTAATTTTAAAATCCATGCTCAAACTTGATAGGATAAAACACAATTTAGTATAATTTAACTAGGTTCATAATTCAATTAACCAATTAATATATAATAAGACAGAATTTAATATATATATATATATATATATATATATAAATATATATATTAGCATACACGGCTGGTATGTTATTTATTACTATTATTTTTATTTTTCTCTTTCTGTTTCTTTTTGAATAAAAATATAACCACTATTCTTTATTTCAGATTTTTAACCAATAACAAACTTTCTTATATCTTAAACAAACCAATCTTGAATCGTTGAAGATATAATTACCTTAAAATATTATATCTAAAATTTTCAAACTCAAACTCTTTAATGATGACAAGATAAAATAGGATAACAACCAAATATAAAAACAAAACATCTATACTGTTTTCCACATATCAATTATTATATTTTTCTTTTTCTTCAATACTAAAATAATCCAAAAAAAACACACATATATATATAAATATAAATATATATACGGTTAAGATATTTCTTTTCTTTTTTTCTTTAATAATAAAATAATCCAAATTATATGTATATATACACACACGGTTACCTGTACATGCATAATATTTCTCGTACATAAATATAATATATATATATATATATATATATATATATATATAATTTAGGTTTCTAAAATAGTTTAACTCAAAATACTAACACTAGAAGATATATTTTCTAACAGTTTAAAAATAAAAATAATTCATATATATTCGTCCAATTTTTTTATCATAAATACAAAATAATTCAACTAACACAAAGCTCATTACAATAATAATAAAGTCAATCAAACGGTCAACCAAGGACCAAAAATGTAAATACTAAAAATAGAGGGTCTTACACAGCCGAGCTCTAAGCCATAATCTTTTAGTTGTTGTTTGAGCCATAGAGTTTGTGCACAACAACTTCCTGCAGCAATATATTCTGCTTCAGCAGTACTTAGAGCAACACATGCTTGTTTCTTGCAAAACCAAGATACAAGAGCATTTCCTAACAAGTGACAAGTACCACTAGTACTTTTTCTTTCAGTTTTACAACCAGCATAATCAGAATCAGAATATCCAATCAAATCACAAACACTCCCTTTGGGATACCACAGACCAACATTTGTAGTTCCTCTTAAATATTTGAAAATCCGCTTAACGGAACTCAAATGTGATTCCTTGGGAGATGCTTGATATCTAGCACATAGACACACACTAAACATAATATCAGGTCTACTTGCAGTTAAGTATACAAGAGATCCGATCATACCTCTATATTTAGTAATGTCTACTGGAACACCAGATACATCTTGATCTAAATATGTATTAGACCCCATTGGTGTGGCTATGGCTTTGCAATCATCCAAATCATATTTCTTTAATAATTCCTTGCAAAACTTTGATTGATTGATGAATATTCCATCACGTGATTGCTTGATTTGCAATCCAAGAAAGATATTTAATTGTCCCATCATGGACATCTCAAATTCTTCTTGCATCATGTTAGAGAAATCCTTACAAAGAGATTCGTTAGTTGCACCAAAAATAATATCATCAACATAAATTTGAACTAATAAAGTATTACCTTTGGTTCTTTTGATGAACAAGGTTGTGTCAGCCTTACCCTTTTGAAATCCTTTCTCACATAGGAATGTGCTTAATCTATCATACCATGCACGAGGGGCTTGCTTCAGACCATAAAGTGCTTTCTTTAATCTGAAGACATGTGAAGGGAACTTTGGATCTTCAAATCCTGGAGGTTGCTTCACATAGACTTCTTCTTGAATATATCCGTTTAGGAAAGCACTTTTGACATCCATTTGATATAATAGGAAATTTAGAGAGCAAGCATACGCCAATAGAAGTCTTATGGCTTCCAACCTTGCTACTGGTGCATAGGTTTCATCAAAATCTATGCCTTCTTCTTGATTATATCCTTGAGCAACTAATCATGCTTTGTTCCTAACTATGATACCATTTTCATCTAACTTATTTCTAAATACCCACTTTGTTCCAATAATATGCTTATCACTAGGCTTTGGTACAAGTTCCCAAACTTGATTCCTTTCAAATTGGTTTAGTTCTTCCTGCATTGCTACAATCCAATATTCATCTTCCAGAGCATCATTTACTTTTGATGGTTCTATTTGAGAGACAAAGGCCATATTCAAAACTGAATCATTTAAGCGTAGCCATGTAGAAACGCCTCTAGAAATATCACCAATAATATTATCAACTGGATGATCCCTATGGGTTCTCCATTCCTTTGGAAGTTGATAAGTATCATTTTCAATGTGCTCTTCTTGTATTGGATTTTGATCTACATCCTTTTGAGAATCTTCATTGACAATGATGTCTTCTTCTTCATTATCTGGAAGATTTACTTTATCTTCTATTGAAGACTTAGATTCAACAAAAGAAACATGTATGGATTCTTCCACAGATAGAGTTTTCTTGTTAAAGACTCTATATGCTTTGCTTGTTAAAGAATAACCAAGGAATATACCTTCATCTGATTTTTCATCAAACTTACCAAGGTTTTCCTTTCCATTATTCAAAACAAAACATTTTGATCCAAAAGCATGTAGATGAGAGATATTTGGTTTCCTTCCTTTGTAGAGTTCATAGGGGGTTTTCTTCAATATAGGCCTAATAAGAACTCTATTGGAAACATAGCAAGCAGTACTTACAGCATCAGCCCAGAAATATTTAGGAAGGCTTGACTCACTTAGCATGGTTCTTGCTAATTCTTCAAGTAACCTGTTCTTCCTTTCTACGACACCATTTTGTTGTGGTGTTCTCGGAGTAGAGAAATTATGTGATATTCCATTCTCATCACATAGTTCTTGAAATTGTTGATTCTGAAATTCTCCACCATGATTACTTCTAATAGAAGAGATCTTTAAAGACTTCTCATTTTGAACTAGCCTTGCATATCTCTTGAATGCATTGAAGGCTTCATTCTTATGAGGCAAGAATATTGTCCATGTAAATCTAGAGAAATCATCAACAATAACAAGTGCATAAAAGTTACCTCCGAGGATTTTTGTTCTTGAAGGTCCGAACAAATCCATATGTAGCAATTGAAGGGGCCTTGAAGTCGAAACTATGTTCTTTGGTTTGAAAGACATTCTGATTTGCTTCCCTTTTTGACATGCATCACAAAGCTTGTCTTTTTCGAATCTTATCTTTGGAAGCCCAACAACTAGATCATGCTTGACTAGTTTGTTTAAGTGATCTATGTGTATATGAGCAAGTATTCTATGCCATAGCCATGAATCACTATTATTCTTGGCCAAAAGGCATCTTACATTTTGTGGAATTTCATCCAAGGAGATCATGAAAACTTTGATTACTTTATACCCAGAAAACTTAATTTCTTTAGTTTTCACATCTTTTACTACACATATATCATTAATAAATCCAACTTTCAAACCTTTGTCACATAGTTGACTAATACTTAGAAGATTATGCATCAAACCATCAACGTAAAGAACTTTATCGATGACTGTTTGAGGGGGTGTGCCTATTCTTCCAATACCGAGTATCTTTCCCTTTTGATTGTTACCATATGTGACAAAACCGTTTTGCCTAGGTATAATAAAAGAAAACTTGGTTTTGTCCCCTGTCATGTGTGATGAGCAGCCACTATCAAGATACCATAAATCCTTTGCTGCTTTCATACACACCTACATGACAAAGTTCAGACATGGGTATTAGGAACCCAACAAGTTTTGGGTCCTTCTAAGTTAACATCCTTTCTAACCCAAATGTACTCCCTGTTTGGTACTCCTACATATTTGTAGTAACATCTACTAGGGGTATGTCCTATTTTGTTACAATGAGTACAAGAGTAATGATTGTAACTAGAGGTTTGTCTAGGAGAGGAATGGATCTTCTTAGGAGGTCTATTTTGATTATTCTTCCTATTGTTTGTACTCCTAACAGGATTGATCTTATTGTTACTAGAAGATCCTAGTACATGGTTTGGTTTTACAAACACAGTTTTCCTAACCTCTTTTGTCTTTGGGTGAGAAGTATATCCTAAACCTGACTTATTGTTTGAATGTCTTTGAACACTTAGGATATCATCTAACTTATGTTTTCCTTTATTGAAGTTATTAACTCTTTGTTGAAGATTTTCTATCTTTTCTTCTAAAGAACTACACTTAGTGCATTTATGAGTAATGTCTAACTTAGATTTTACTATGTCTAGTTCTTCTTGTAAAGTTCTACACTTACTTTCTAAAGATGAAATTAACTCATTTTGCCTTGTGCTAACTTTAGAAAATTCTTGACATAATTTAAACATATTTTCCATAGTAAACTTTAAATCATGAAAAAATATAGAATTATCAGTAACCTGGGAATCTTCAACATCTGAATCATGTGAGGCCATCAAAGCAACTTGTGCTTCTTCTTTATTAGAATCTGATGATGAACTTACTTCATTATCATCCCAAGCCAAATATGCTCTTTGATAGACGAAATCGCAAGTGTACGATTAACTATCGCGTAATACAAAAGATCGAACCCAAGGGATAGGTGTTCTTATTAATATATAATTTAGTACTTGTGCAATAAAAATAAAATGATATGTTTGATGTTTGGTTTAGGACAAGATGAAAGCAAAAGCATAAAAAAATAAAATAAGTTGAGAATATTTTAAGCTCTTGGGTTGGTTTACATAGTTTATAAAACATGCTAGAAAACTCCTACTAAATTTCTGAATTTAAAATCCAAAATCATGGTGCTATAGCCTAGAGTTTCTACATCCTAATAGCCTTAAGAAATGTAGACCTTTCTTTCCTAATTACTAACTCCATAGCCTTGGTTATTAGTTAATCAGAAAAGAAGATGAAGAAGGAATTCGGGCCAACACAAAGTTACGTACATCCTTATAGCCTTAAGAAATGCAAACTTATAACCTTTTTTATTTCCTATTTCCCTTACTACTTACCAAATGGCCTTATGACATAAGTAGAAAGCATGAAATCTTTTGTGCACTAGGATTAATGAAGAACAAGGAAATGAAACATGAATTGAAGATATTATTCAGAAATGTAAAAGAAAACTAGTACATGAATTATAAACTAAAACAACCCAAAAACTTAAAAAGAATTTAGCCAAGCATGGCTAAAGGAGTCATTGAATTACCCTGGATAGGATCTCAAATATGGCTTCCCACAAGTCCTAGGAACAATGCTCAAGAGGGAGAAAGAGAGAATACTTGTTGTATTCTAAGAGGGTGTGTTTTACAAGTGCAAATTGCCTCCCTATTTATAGCAAAATTCTGGGCTCCAGCGCTTGAGCGCTGGCATTACTAACGCTTGGGCCCTGGGAAGCATTTAAATCCCACTTTCAGACCGAGGGCCAGCGCTTGAGCACTGGCTTCCCAGCGCTGCAGCGCTGGGTGTGATTTCCAGCTCAGGTCCTAGTCAGAGTCCCAGCGCTTGAGCGCTGGGATTGCAACGCTTGAGCGTTGGGTCGTTGCTGCTTCATCTTCAAGCTTTTCTTTCCTTCATGGTAGTGGGTTTTTAATGTCTTCAATGGCCTTCATTCAGCCCTTGATCATTTCTGAAACCTTCTTCCCACTATCATCAATCCTTCAACCCTACTTCCCATGTGCTAATTTAGAGAGTGATTCTTCATATTCTTCTTTTCCACTTTTGGTCCTCTCTTGGTTCGCACTTCAATTCTGGCCCTTCTACTTCTTGCAACTTCAATTTTCAGCCCCCAACTCTTGAACCTTTAGACTTTGGTCCCTCATTTCTTGAACTTTACAAATAGGCCCCTGGACAAAAATGATAATTTCTACCAGCTTTCCTAAGAATACAAAAATACCAATAAAAATTCCTAAAAATATAAAATAAAGTTTAAAAACCAAATAAAAACTAATCTATATGCCAAATGCAAAATAAATAGAAAATCTACATAAAAATAACAAAAAACCTATATGAGACTCAAAAATAACAAAATAAAAAGACTAAAAAGACCCTAAAATTATCATACAAAATCCAGTCATCACTCTTCGTGTGGGTTGATCCTTTTTCTCGAATTTCTCTCTTAGACCATGTTTCTTCTTCTGAAGATTTGGACAATCTGACTTGAAGTGTCCCGGTTTGCCACATTCGAAACATGTGATCTTTTGAGAGGAAGATGATTCATGGCTCTTTTGGAAAGATTTGTTGTTGTTGAATTTCACACCTTTTCTCTTAAGAAACTTTCCAAAGTTCTTTACTAGAAGATTCACATTCCCATTATCTTCTTCTTCAGAATCAGCATCATAATCTCTTTGATGCTTTCTTTTGCTTTAAGGGAAATGGATCGATACTTCTTCTCATGTTGTTCATTTTCTTCCAAACGATTCAATTCCAACTCGTGTTCTTGGAGTTTTCCAAAAAGAGTTGCGAGAGTCATGTTTGATAAACTCTTCTTCTCTGAGATGGCTGTTACTTTTGGTTGCCATACTCTTGTAAGTGATCTTAGAACTTTCATGTTCAAATCACTGTTTGAAAATTGTCTACCAAGAGCAATCAAATGATTAATTAAATGAGTGAATCGTTTTTGCATATCTAATACCTTTTCTCCTGGAAGCATTCTGAACATCTCATATTCCTGAGATAGAGTATTGATCTTTGATCTCTTGACTTCATCTGTTCCTTCATGAGTCACCATCAACGTATCCCATATTTCTTTTGAAGTAGTGCACGTTGATACTCTGAAAAATTCATCCATTCCAAGGGCAGATGTAAGGATGTTCATTCCTTTGAGATCATATGGAACCTTCTTCTTTTCTTCTTCACTCCATTAACTTTCTGGTTTTACTTGTGAAGTTCCTTCTACTTCTGCTACAGGTACAAAGGGGCCTTCTTCAATGGCTTTCCAAATTCCTGCGTCTAATGACTTTATGAATATCTTCATCTTGATTTTCCAGAAGTAATAGTGTTCTCCATTGAAGAATGGTGGCCTGTTTATGTTATGTCCTTCACTGGTTCCATGATTGGAAGAGGATGCCATCTTTTCCCGGATCTTAGGAATAACTTACCTAAACTTCCGTTCTGATACCAATTGTTAGAACACATAGCAACCTGAGAGGGGGGGGGGTGAATCAGTGTTGCCCCGATTTTCGCATTATTTAAAATGTTACTTTCAAGATGATGATGATCACACGATAATTGTTGTGATTGCAGCGGAATTGATTGTTGCTTGAAAGTAAATGATGAAGGATCAAGGAAATAACACACAAGTATTTATCCTGGTTCACCTTCAATCCACCGAAGGCTACGTCCAGTCCCTCAAAGCAACCCTTTTAGGATTTTTCCACTATTGATAAAAATCTCTTACAAGTTCCTAATCCAAGGACCCCAAGAATTTCTACCAATACCCTGTGAAAGCAAACCAGTTTCAACAGTCCCTGAAAGCAAACCGCTTTCAGTTCCTGAAGGCAAACCACCCTCAGACCTTGAAGGCTAAACCACCTTCAATTACAACCCTGAAAGTATACCACTTTCAGTGACAACAACCCTTCACCGAATACCACGGTGAAAACTCAATCTTACAGAAAGAGATGAAGAAGAGTTTACAATTTGGCTGTATCAATCCTTTATCATAGAAATGGATTGATCATGAGAAATTATGCTTTAAGGCTTTTAAGTATAATACAATTCTGAGTTCTTCAAGATATGAACAACCAAAGTGTTCTTATAGACATGAAGATCATGAACTCATAATTTAGGCTCCAAAATGTTGAAGTTCTAAAAGATGAACTAATTTTGACAAAGCTTTGGCCTAATGTTGTTTTCTCATGTGTAATGTGTTGTCTGTTGTTGTGTCACGAGTTCTGGACTCAAATGGACTTTATATAGGCAAGGGAAATGTCCTTGAACCATCACAACCCTTTTCAAAAGGTTTGGGACACAATGGTTCATGAAAAGATGTAACTTTTCGTTCTGGTAATCGATTACATCACTTAGTGTAATCGATTACACTAATAGCCGTTTCAGTTTGAATTTGAATTTCAAACATGTAATCGATTACAAACAACAAGTAATAGATTACTTGCCTAGGTGTAATCGATTACCAGAATCCTGAAATCGATTACACTGAAGTCCATCTTCCAGAAACTTGATCCTTTGAGATCGGCTTAAGGTTTTCTACTTCTTTTAAGTTATGAAAACACTCAGCTTAATTAGATTAGGTGTTTTAAGAGCCTTTATGCTTTAATAGACCTTTAGAAGCATAACTCACCTAAACTAAGACTTCTAGACTATTGATGAACTTTTGAAGCGTTGTTTCTTCGAAGTCTTCTTTTCTTCTTTTTGTCGATGAGTTTGTCGTCATCAAAACCACAGCCAGGGTCAGGAGCAAGACCTTCTTCACAATCTCCCCCTTTTTGATGATGGCAAACACATTATTGATACTTGAAGATCATATTGGTAATTCTGTTGAGGAACTCCCCCTGTTTGATGTAATCTAACATTTCTCCCCCTTTCTAATGGACTTGTTGAAATCCTGCATATGATCTTTAATAGCACAGAACCTTTCTCCCCCTTTTGACTTCATCAAAAAGAAGAAAAGGCCAAAAAGACAGGCATATATATCCATTTAAGTATAGTGCAAAATAAAGCATGGGGGTATGGGGGTAAAGATGTAAATCAAGAATAAAATACAAGCAACCAATCATCTTATATAAAAGAAGGAAAGTACAAGTAACAACAAAAAGAAAAGTTACATAAAACCAGATTACAAACTATAACGGGAAAGGGAAACTAGCCTATAAAACTAAGAAGCATCTGATACGTCTTCATCATCCGTGGATGGATCGATACCATCATAATGAAGCAGCGAAGAAAGAGTGTCAATTCCATAGTCGTGAAACAGACCTATACTAGATAGAATATTTGTATCAACACACTTGTATTTAGACGATCGGACATCATATCTATTGTCAATGGGAACGCCAGAATGAAGGAGAAGGCGAGTGATACTGTGGGCGTAAGGAAAAGACTGTGCTTCATTTCTGCATGTAAGCATATGATGCATCACCAGAAATGTCCAGTTGATGGGATGACCATTTAGAATGCCATATAAAAGTTGGAGTTCTAACTCACTAATATGGGCAAGAAGATCTTCCTGAGGCAGAAGAATTTGATGAATGAAGTAATGAAGCAAATGGTTGGTGGTGGTAAGGACATCAACATGAAAAGGACAAGTTTTGGTACGAGGGGGATGCAATTTCTTTATTTCAGAAGGAGGAAAGCGACATAAAGTTTGATAAAACGATTCGGAACTGTATTCGGGCCAGGGGCAGGGCAGGTTAGTTCCCAATAGAGCACCAGAAGTAGGAAGACCCAAGCATCGTCCAAGAGATATAATAGAGTATTGAACAGTAGTCCCTTTAACAGAGGATTTGATGCCGGTGCCTTGAACTTCCAAGTTGCAATAGAAAACCTTGACTAATTCTGGATAGTAAGGAGTGGTTGATGTGATAAAACTATCAAGATATTCATTCCCGAGTAGAGCCGGAAAAGTGAGACCAGCGTCAAGAAAGGAATTCAAGTTGGCATAGGTTGGTGTGCGAATGGTTTGTTTGACAAAGTGAGAGATAAAACGAGTCTTCTCAGCAGAAGTGGGGAGAAGACGGGAGAAATTTAGTGGATTCTGAGGACAAAAGGCTCAGGATAGGCAAGGAGAGAAAGACATGTTGCCGTGGATGTTAGAAATCAGAACTTAGAATGATTCTTGGAAGGTATGGTTGATCATCATCTAAGGCTGGTTTAAAAAACTCGAGCATGTAATCGATTACAGCAGTTGGGTAATCGATTACAGAGCAGTTATTCCAATTTTGAATTTCAAAAGATGGAGGGAAATTTGAAATTTTGGCAGTTTTTCGAACAGGTAATCGATTACAGCAGTTAGGGTAATTGATTACTGGGAGTTGGAATTTGAAAATATTCAAATTTTGAATGTGTAATCGATTACAGCAGTTAGGGTAATCGATTACTTATAGAATTCCAACAGGCACGAGGACTGAGATCAAGGATAATCGATTACAGGACCTATGATAATCGATTACTAAGACAGTTTTATGAGTTCTAGGCTCTAGAATCCTATGTAACGTATATTTTAAATACAAATTATAGCACATAATCAAGCTAAAAGCATATAAACATATACTATCACAATTATTATGCAACAAATTATGTTACTTTATATGTCGTGCTCATCTAATATGCCTAATTCTCTTCTAATCTTGAAGAATGAATCTTTAGGAAGAGGCTTAGTAAAAATATCTGCTAATTGATTATGAGTATCCACAAAAGAAATCTCAATATCTTTCCTCATAACATGATCTCGAAGGAAATGATGTCTTATATCAATATGCTTAGTTCGAGAATGCACAATGGGATTTTTAGTGAGATTTATAGCACTTGTGTTGTCACATTTAATTGAAATGCAGCCCAGCTCTAAGCCATAATCTTTGAGTTGTTGTTTGAGCCATAGAGTTTGTGCACAACAACTTCCTGCAGCAATATATTCTGCTTCAGCAGTACTTAGAGCAACACATGCTTGTTTCTTGCAAGACCAAGATACAAGAGCATTTCCTAACAAGTGACAAGTACCACTAGTACTTTTTCTTTCAGTTTTACAACCAGCATAATCAGAATCAGAATATCCAATCAAATCACAAACACTCCCTTTGGGATACCACAAACCAACATTTGTAGTTCCTCTTAAGTATTTGAAAATCCGCTTAACGGAACTCAAATGTGATTCCTTGGGAGATGCTTGATATCTAGCACATAGACACACACTAAACATAATATCAGGTCTACTTGCAGTTAAGTATAGAAGAGATCCGATCATACCTCTTTATTTAGTAATGTGTAGTGAAACACCGGATACATCTTGATCTAAATATGTATTAGACCCCATTGGTGTGGCTATGGCTTTGCAATCATCCAAATCATATTTCTTTAATAATTCCTTGCAAAACTTTGATTGATTGATGAATATTCCATCACGTGATTGCTTGATTTGCAATCCAAGAAAGAAATTTAATTGTCCCATCATAGACATCTCAAATTCTTCTTGCATCATATTAGAGAAATCCTTACAAAGAGATTCGTTAGTTGCACCAAAAATAATATCATCAAAATAAATTTGAACTAATAAAGTATTACCTTTAGTTCTTTTGATGAACAAGGTTGTATCAGCTTTACCCTTTTGAAATCCTTTCTCACAAAGGAATGTGCTTAATCTATCATACCATGCACGAGGGGCTTGCTTAAGACCATATAGTGCCCTCTTTAATTTGAAGACATGTGAAGGGAACTTTGGATCTTCAAATCCTGGAGGTTGCTTCACATAAACTTCTTCTTGAATATACCCGTTTAGGAAAGCACTTTTGACGTCTATTTGATATAATGGGAAATTTAGAGAGCATGCATACGCCAATAGAAGTCTTATGGCTTCCAACCTTGCTACTGGTGCATAGGTTTCATCAAAATCTATGCCTTCTTCTTGATTATATCCTTGAGCAACTAATCTTGCTTTGTTCCTAACTATGATACCATTTTCATCTAACTTATTTCTAAATACCCACTTTGTTCCAATAATATGCTTATCACTAGGCTTTGGAACAAGTTCCCAAACTTGATTCCTTTCAAATTGGTTTAGTTCTTCCAGCATTGCTACAATCCAATACTCATCTTCCAGAGCATCATTTACTTTTGATGGTTCTATTTGAGACACAAAGGCCATATTCAAAACTGAATCATTTAAGCGTAGCCTTGTAGAAACGCCTCTAGAAATATCACCAATAATATTATCAACTGGATGATCCCTATGGGTTCTCCATTCCTTTGGAATTTGATAAGTATCATCTTCAATGTTCTCTTCTTGTATTGGATTTTGATCTTCATCCTTTTGAGAATCTTCATTGCCAATGATGTCTTCTTCTTCATTATCTGGAAGATTTACTTTATCTTCTATTGAAGATTTAGATTCATCAAAAGAGACATGTATGGATTCTTCCACAGATAGAGTTTTCTTGTTAAAGACTCTATATGCTTTACTTGTTAAAGAATAACCAAGGAATATACCTTCATCTGATTTTTCATCAAACTTACCAAGGTTTTCCTTTCCATTACTCAAAACAAAACATTTTGATCCAAAAGCATGTAGATGAGAGATATTTGGTTTCCTTCCTTTGTAGAGTTCATAGGGGGTTTTCTTCAATATAGGCCTAATAAGAACTCTATTGGAAACATAACAAGCAGTACTTACAGCATCAGCCTAGAAATATTTAGGAAGGCTTGACTCACTTAGCATGGTTCTTGCTAATTCTTCAAGTAACCTGTTCTTCCTTTCTACGACACCATTTTGTTGTGGTGTTCTTTGAGTAGAGAAATTATGTGATATTCCATTCTCATCACATAGTTCTTGAAATTATTGATTCTGAAATTCTCCACCATGATCACTTCTAATAGAAGAGATCTTTAAAGACTTCTCATTTTGAACTAGCCTTGCATATCTCTTGAATGCATTGAAGGCTTCATTCTTATGAGGCAAGAATATTGTCCATGTAAATCTAGAGAAATCATCAACAATAACAAGTGCATAAAAGTTACCTCCGAGGCTTTTTGTTCTTGAAGGTCCGAACAAATCCATATGTAGCAATTGAAGGGGCCTTGAAGTCGAAACTATGTTCTTTGGTTTGAAAGACATTCTGGTTTGCTTCCCTTTTTGACATGCATCACAAAGCTTGTCTTTTTCGAATCTTATCTTTGGAAGCCCAACAACTAGATCATGCTTGACTAGTTTGTTTAAGTGATCTATGTGTATATGAGCAAGTATTCTATGCCATAGCCATGAATCACTATTATTCTTGGCCAAAAGGCATCTTACATTTTGTGGAATTTCATCCAAGGAGATCATGAAAACTTTGATTACTTTATACCCAAAAAACTTAATTTCTTTAGTTTTCACATCTTTTACTACACATATATCATTAATAAATCCAACATTCAAACCTTTGTCACATAGTTGACTAATACTTAGAAGATTATGCATCAAACCATCAACGTAAAGAACTTTATCGATAACTGTTTGAGGGGGTGTGCCTATTCTTCCAATACCGAGTATCTTTCCCTTTTGATTGTTATCATATGTGACAAAACCCTTTTCCCTAGGTATAAGAAAAGAAAACTTGGTTTTGTCTCCTGTCGTGTGTGATGAGCAGCCACTAACAAGATACCATAAATCATTTGCTGCTTTCATACACACCTACATGAAAAACTTCAGACATGGGTATTAGGAACCCAACAAGTTTTGGGTCCTTCTAAGTTAACATCCTTTCTAACCCAAATGTACTCCCTATTTGGTACTCCTACATGTTTGTAGTAACATCTACTAGGGGTATGTCCTATTTTGTTACAATAAGTACAAGAGTAATGATTGTAACTAGAGGTTTGTCTAGGAGAGGAATGGATCTTCTTAGGAGGTCTATTTTGATTATTCTTCCTACTGTTTGTACTCCTAACAGGATTAATCTTACTGTTACTAGAAGATCCTAACATATGGTTTGGTTTTACAAACACAGTTTTCCTAACCTCTTTTGTCTTTGGGTGAGAAGTATATCCTAAACCTGACTTATTGTTTGAATGTCTTTGTATACTTAGAATATCATCTAACTTCTGTTTTCCCTTATTGAAGTTATTAACTCTTTGTTGAAGATTTTCTATCTTTTCTTCTAAAGAACTACACTTAGTGCATTTATGAGTAATGTCTAACTTGGATTTTACTATATCTAGTTCTTCTTGTAAGGTTCTACACTTACTTTCTAAGGATGAAATTAACTCATTTTGCCTAGAGCTAACTTCAGAAAATTCTTGACATAATTTAAACATATTTTCCATAGTAAACTTTAAATCATGAAAAGATATAGAATTACCATTAACCTGGGAATCTTCAACATTTGAATCATGTGAGGCCATCAAAGCAACTTGTGCTTCTTCTTTATCAGAATCTGATGATGAACTTACTTCATTATCATCCCAAGCGAAATATGCTCTTTGTGTGGGTTGATCCTTTTTCTCGAATTTGTCTCTTTGACCATGTTCCTTCTTCTAAAGATTTGGACAATCTGACTTGAAGTGTCCCGGTTTGCCACATTCGAAACATGTGATCTTTTGAGAGGAAGATGATTCATGGCTCTTTTGGAAAGATTTGTTGTTGTTGAATTTCACACCTTTTCTCTTAAGAAACTTTCCAAAGTTCTTTACTAGAAGATTCATATTCCCATTATCTTCTTCTTCAGATTCAGCATCATAATCTTCTTTGATGCTTTCTTTTGCTTTAAGGGAAATCGATCGATACTTCTTCTCATGTTGTTCATATTCTTCCAAACGATTCAATTCCAACTCGTGTTCTTGGAGTTTTCCAAAAAGAGTTGCGAGAGTCATTTTTGATAAACTCTTCTTCTCTGAGATGGCTGTTACTTTTGGTTGTCATACTCTTGTAAGTGATCTTAGAACTTTCATGTTCAAATCACTGTTTGAAAATTGTCTACCAAGAGCAATCAAATGATTAATTAAATGAGTGAATTGTTTTTTCATATCTAATACCTTTTCTCCTGGAAGCATTCTGAACATTTCATATTCCTGTGATAGAGTATTGATCTTTGATCTCTTGACTTCATCTGTTCCTTCATGAGTCACCATCAACGTATCCCATATTTCTTTTGATGTAGTGCACGTTGATACTTTGAAAAATTCATCCATTCCAAGGGCAGATGTAAGAATGTTCATTCCTTTGAGATCATATTGAACCATCTTTTTTCTTCTTCACTCCATGAACTTTCTGGCTTTACTTGTGAAGTTCCTTCTACTTCTGCTACAGGTACAAAGGGGCCTTCTTCAATGGCTTTCCAAATTCCTGCGTCTAATGACTTTATGAATATCTTCATCTTGATTTTCCAGAAGTCATAGTGTTCTCCATTGAATAATGGTGGCCTGTTTATGTTATGTCCTTCACTGGTTCCATGATTGGAAGAGGATGCCATCTTTTCCCGGATCTTAGGAATAACTTACCTAAACTTCCGCTCTGATACCAATTGTTAATACAGATAGCAACCTGAGAGGGGGGGGCGAATCAGTGTTGCCACGATTTTCGCCTTATTTGAAATATTACTTTCAAGATGATGATGATCACACGATGATTGTTGTGATTGCAGCGGAATTGATTGTTGCTTGAAAGTAAATGATGAAGGATGAAATTAACACACAAGGATTTATCCTGGTTCACCTTCAATCCACCGAAGGCTACGTCCAGTCCCTCAAAGAAACCCTTTGAGGATTTTTCCACTATTGATAAAAATCTCTTACAAGTTCCTAATCCAAGGACCCCAAGAATTTCTACCAATACCCTGTGAAAGCAAACCACTTTCAACAACCCCTGAAAGCAAACCGCTTTCAGTTCCTGAAGGCAAACCACCCTCAGACCTTGAAGGCTAAACCACCTTCAATTACAACCCTGAAAGTATATTACTTTCAGTGACAACAACCCTTCACCGAATACCACGGTGAAAACTCAATCTTACAGAAAGAGATGAAGAAGAGTTTACAATTTGGCTGTATCAATCCTTTATCATAGAAATGGATTGATCATGAGAAATTATGCATTAAGGCTTTTAAGCATAATACAATTCTGAGTTCTTCAAGATATGAACAACCAAAGTGTTCTTATAGACATGAAGATCATGAACTCAGAATTTAGGCTCCAAAATGTTTAAGTTATAAAAGATGAACTAATTTTGACAAAGCTTTGGCCTAATGTTGTTTTCTCATGTGTAATGTGTTGTCTCTTGTTGTGTCACGAGTTCTGGACTCAAATGGACTTTATATAGGCAAGGGAAACGTCCTTGAACCATCACAACCCTTTTCAAAAGGTTTGGGACACAATGGTTCATGAAAAGATGTAACTTTTCGTTCTGGTAATCGATTACATCACTTAGTGTAATCGATTACACTAATAGCCGTTTCAGTTTGAATTTGAATTTCAAACATGTAATCGATTACAAACAACAAGTAATCGATTACTTGCCTAGGTGTAATCGATTACCAGAATCCTGAAATCGATTACACTGAAGTCCATCTTCCAGAAACTTGATCCTTTGAGATCGGCTTAAGGTTTTCTACTTCTTTTAAGTTATGAAAACACTAAGCTTAATTAGATTAGGTGTTTTAAGAGCCTTTATGCTTTAATAGACCTTTAGAAGCATAACTCACCTAAACCAAGACTTCTAGACTATTGATGAACTTTTGAAGCGTTGTTTCTTCGAAGTCTTCTTTTCTTCTTTTTGTCGATGAGTTTGTCGTCATTAAAACCACAGCCAGGGTCAGGAGCAAGACCTTCTTCACATTTACACTGATTATAGTAAAGGGTCTTTGGACAATTTAGGGGCTCTGGGCAATTTTATGGATTATATTTTGTAGACTTTAGGCTTTTAGACTGGTTTTAGGGTTTTCGGCCTATTATAGGGTTTTAGGTCGGCTTTAGGGCTTTCTTATCAACTTTAGGGCTATTGGCCGATTTCTGGGCTTTTAGACTGATTTTAGGGTTTTAGGCTTATTATAGGGTTTTAGACCGGCTTTAGGGCTTTCTTATCAACTGTAGGGATATTTGCCGATTTCAGGGTTTTCAGCCGATTTCAGGGTTTTTCCGCTAACTATAGTATAGGGTATTTGGACGATTTAAGGACTCTAGGTCAATTTTATGGTTTTTTTGTAGACACCATGTTTTTAGACTGATTTTAGGGTTTTTGGCTTCTTATATGGTTTTAGGCCGGCTTAAGGGCTTTGTGATCCAATTTAGGGCTTTTGGCCGATTTTGTGGTTTTCGGCCGATTTCAGGGGTTTTTCGCTGGTTATAGTATAAGGTATTTGGACGATTTAAGGGCTTTGGGTCAATTTTATGCTTTTTCTGTAGACTCTAAGATTTTAGACAGATTTTAGGATTTTCGGCTTATTATAAGGATTTAGGCCGGCTTCAGGGTTTTGTGATCATCTTTTAGGCTTTTGGCCGATCTTAGGGTTTTTCCGCAGACTATAGTATATGGTATTTGGACGATTTAAAGGCTTTGGGTAAATTTTATGGTTTTTCTGTAGACTTTAGGCTTTTAGAATGTTTTTAGGGTTTTCGACATATTATAGGGTTTTAGGTCGGCTTTAGGGCTTTCTGATCAACTTTAGGGCTATTGGCCGATTTCAGGGTTTTTCCGCTGACTATAGTATAGGGTATTTGGACGATTAAGGGGCTCTAGGTCAATTTTATGGTTTTTATGTTGTAGACTCTAGGCTTTTAGTTTGGTTTTAGGGTTTTCAGCTTATTAAAGGGTTTTAGGCCGACTTTAGGGCTCTCTGATCAACTTTAGGGCTTTTGAGCGATTTCAGAGCTTCTGGCCAATTTCAGGGTTTTTCCGCTGACTATAGAATAGGGTATTTGGACGATTTAAGGGCTCTGGATTAATTGTATGGTTTTTCTGTAGAGTCTAGGCTTTTACACTGATTTTAGGGTTTTCGGCTTATTATAGGGTTTTAGGTCGGCTTTAAGGTTTTCGGATCAACTCTAGGGATTTTGGCCGATTTCACGATTTTCGGCTGAGTTGCGGGTTTTTCCGCTTACTATACTATAGGGTATTTGGACGATTTTAGGGCTTGGGGTTAATTTTATGGTTTTTCCGTCGACTCTAGGATTTTAGACTGATTTTAGGGATTTTCAGCTTATTGTAGGGTTTTAGGTCGACTCTAGGGCATTCTGATCAAGTATAGGGATTTTGGCCGATTTCAGGGTTTTCGGCCAATTTCAAGGTTTTTCCGCTGACTATAGTATAGCGTGTTTTGACGATTTAAGGGCTATAGGTCAATTTTATGTTTTTTCTGTAGACACTAGGCTTTTAGACAAATTTTAGGGTTTTTGGACGATTTCAGGGTTCATCCGTAGTATAGGGTATTTTGACTATTTAAGAGCTCTGAGTCAGTTTTAAGATTTTTCTGTAGACTTTGGTCTTTTAGACTGATTTTAGGATTTCCGTCCTATTATAGGGTTTTAGGCCTGCTTTAGGGCTTTTTAATCAACTTTAGTGCTTTTGGCCGATTTCTGGGTTTTCGTCCGATTTCAGGGTTTTTCCGATGACTATATAGTATAGGGTATTTGGACGATTTCTGGGCTCTGGGTCAATTTTATGGTTTTTTTTGTAGACACAATGCTTTTAGAGGATTTCTGCTTATTATATGGTTTTAGGCTGGCTTTCAGATCAACTTTAGAGCTTTTGGCCGATTTCGTGGTTTTTGTCCGAATTCTGGGTTTGTCCGCTGATTATAGTATAGGGTATTTGGACGATTTAAGGGCTCTGGATCAGTTTTATGGTTTTTATGTAGACTCTATGATTTTAGACTGATTTTAGGGTTTTCGGCTTATTATAAGGATTTAGGCCGGCTTTAAGACTTTGTGATCATCTTTAGGGCTTTTGGCCGATCTCAGGGTTTTTCCGCAGACTATAGTATAGGGTATTTGGACGATTAAGGGGCTCTGGGTAAATTTTATGGTTTTTATATTGTAGACTCTAGGCTTTTAGACTGGTTTCAGGGTTTTTCCGCTAACTATAGTATTGGGTATTTGGGACCATTTAAGGGCTTTGGGTCAATTTATGGTTTTTCTTTGAATTGTAGGTTTTTTGACTGAATTTAGGATTTTCGGCTTATAATATGGTTTTAGGCCGGCTTTATGGTTTTCTAGTCAACTTTAGGGCTTTTGGCCGATTTCAGGGTTTTCGGCCGTTTCAGGGTTTTTCGATGTGTATATTGTAGGGTATTTGGACGATTTAAGGGCTCTGGGTCAATTTTATGCTTTTTATGTAGACTCTAGGCTCTTAGATTGATTTTAGGGTTTACGCCTTATTGTAGGGTTTTATGCTGCCTTTAGGGCTTTCTCATCAACTTTAGGGCTTTTAGCCGAATTCAGGGTTTTCGGCCGATTTGAGGGTTTTGCCACAGACTATTGTATATGGTATTTAGACGATTTAATGGCTCGGGGTCAATTTTATGGTTTTTTTTATAGACTCTAGGCTTTTAAACTGATTTTCGGGATTTTGGCTTATTATAGGGTTTTATGTCGGCTTTAGGGTTTTCTGATCAACTTTAGAGCTTTTGGCTGATTTCGTGGTTTTTGTCCGATTTCAGGGTTTTTCTGCTCATTATTGTATAGGGTATTTGGACGATTTAAGGGCTCAAGATCAATTTTACGGTTTTTCTGTAGACTCTAAGATTTTAGACAGATTTTAGGGTTTTCGGCATATTATAAGGATTTAGGCCGGCGTTAGGGCTTTGTGATCATCTTTAGGGCTTTTGGCCGATCACAGGGTTTTTCCGCAGACTATAGTATATGGTATTTGGACGATTAAAGGGCTTTGGGTAATTGTTATGGTTTTTCTGTAGACTCTAGGCTTTTAGACTGAATTAAGGGTTTTCGGCAAATTATAGGGTTTAAGGTCGGCTTTAGGGCTTTCAGATACACTTTAGGGCTATTGGCCAATTTCAGGATTTTTCCGCTGACTATAGTATAGGGTATTTGGACGATGTAAAGGCTCTGGGTTAATTTTATGGTTTTTCAATAGACTCTAGGCCTTTAGACTGATTTTAGGGATTTCGTCTTATTATAGGGTTTTAGGCCGGCTTTAGGGCTTTCGGCCGATTTCAGGGTTTTCGGCCGATTTCAGGTTTTTTCCGCTGACTATAGTATATGATATTTGGACGATTGAAGGGCTCTAGGTCAATTTTATGGGTTTTCTGTAGACTCTAGGCTTTTAGACTGTTTTTAGGTTTTTCGGCTTATTATAGGGTTTTAGGTCAGCTTTAGGGCTTTCTCATCAACTTTAGGGCTTTTGGCCGATTTCAGGGTTTTCGACCGATTTCAGGGTTCTCCTGCTGATTATGGTATTCGGTATTTGGACGATTTAAGGGCTCTGGGTGAATTTTATGGTTTTTCTGTAGACTCTAGGCTTTTAGACTAATTTTAGGGTTTTCGGCTTATTATAGGATTTTGGCCGGCTTTAGGATTTTCTGATCAACTTTAGGGCTTTTGGCTGATTCCAGGGTTTTTTGCCGATTTTAGGGCTTTTATGCTGACTATAGTATAGGGTATTTGGACGATTTAAGGGCTTTCGGTCAATTTTATGGTTTTTCTTTGGACTCTAGGCTTTTAGATTGAGTTTAGGGTTTTTGGCTTTTAGACTAATTTTTTGGATTTTCGGTTTATTATAGGGTTTTAGGCCGGCTTTAAGGCTTTCGGACCAACTTTAGAGCTTTTAGCCGATTTTAGGTTTTTCAAACGATATCAGGGTGTTTCTGCTGACTATAGTATAGGGTATTTGGACAATTTAAGGGTTCTGGGTCAATTATATAGTTTTTCTGTAGGCTCTAGTCTTTTAGACTAATTTTAGGGTTTTCGGCTTTGTTAGAGTCAAAAACTCAAATGAATTAACCTATTCTGATAAATAACAATTTCGCTAAGTGTTACTGACCTCTTTAAAAGTTTTCATATTCAGGAACACTTATGGACTGAAGACATGCTGCAAAGATCTCGACAAAGCATTATCAAAGAGCAAGTGAAGAAACCGTCCGCCTATGAGAAATTAGTCTGCCTTCAGAGAAGAGTACGTCTGCCTGTGAAGAGTACGTCCGACTTAACTTCTCACGAACACTTGGGTTGACTAAAAGAGCAATGATTGAAGACTCGTGCAAAAAGAATTATCATAAAGGTGATCGTTTGCTCAAACCAAAGATGAGTTGTCATGCACCTCTTGGTGGTTCAGAGCATTAATGACGAAAGAGACAGAATTAAGCGCCTTATTCCTTGAAGATTCAAATCCTCTGACATTCCTTAATTCAAGCTGCTTTTGCTGAATTAACGGCGATATCTTCTGATCATCGTATCTCCTCAACGGTCAAATTCAAATTTTCTGGTCAGAGCATTAATGATTGAATTAGCTGTAATGCATATGCATTAATTGCAACCCCTGTGAACCAGAGCAAAAGCATCACGAGACGATACCGTCCTCTGTCTATTGAAGAAACATTATGTGAAGAAGGTCTTGCTCCTAACCCTGGCTGTGGTTTTGATGACGACAAACTCATCGACAAAAAGAAGAAAAGAAGACTTCGAAGAAACAGTGCTACAAAGTTCATCTATAGTCTAGAAGTCTTAGTTTAGGTGAGTTATGCTTCTAAAGGTCTATTAAAGCATAAAGGCTCTTAAAACACCTAAACCAATCAAGCTAAGTGTTTTCATAACTTAAAAGAAGTAGAAAACCTTAAGCCGATCTCAAAGGATCAAGTTTCTGGAAGATGGACTTCAGTGTAATCGATTTCAGGATTCTGGTAATCGATTACACCTAGGAAGGTAATCGATTACTTGTTGTTTGTAATCGATTACATGTTTGAATTTGAAATTCAAACTGAAACGGCTATTAGTGTAATCGATTACACTAAGTGATGTAATCGATTACCAGAACGAAAAGTTACATCTTTTCATGAACCATTGCGTCCCAAACCTTTTGAAAAGGGTTGTGATGGTTCAAGGACGTTTCCCTTGCCTATATAAAGTCCATTTGAGTCCAGAACACAACAACACATGAGAATACAACATTAGGCCAAAGCTTTGTCAAAATTAGTTCATCTTTTAGAACTTAAACCTTCAAGAGCCTAAATTTTGAGTTCATGATCTTCATGTTTATAAGAACACTTTAGTTGTTCATATCTTGAGGAACTCAGAATTATATTATGCTTAAAATCCTTAAAGCATAAATTCTCATGATCAATCCACTTCTATGTTAAAGGATTGATACAGCCAATTGTAAAACTCTTCTTCATCTCTTTCTGTAAGATTGAGTTTTTCACCGTGGTATTCGGTGAAGGGTTGTTGTCACTGAAAGTAGTATACTTTCCGGGTATTGATTGAAGGTGGTTTAGCCTTCAAGGTCTGAGGGTGGTTTGCCTTCAGGAACTGAAAGCGGTTTGCTTTCAGGGGCTGTTGAAAGTGGTTTGCTTTCACAGGGTATTGGTAGAAATTCTTGGGGTCCTTGGGTTAGGAACTTGTAAGAGATTTTTATCAATAGTGGAAAAATCCTCAAGGGGTTTCTTTGAGGGACTGGATGTAGCCTTCGGTGGATAGAAGGTGAACCAGGATAAAACTCCGTGTGTGAATTCTTCTCATCCTTCATCTTTTACTTTCAAGCAATACTCAATTCTGCTGCAATCACAACAATCGTTTCATGATTATCATCATCTTTAAAGTAACATTTTCAATAAGGCGAAAATCGGGGCAACACTGATTCACCCCCCCCCTCTCAGGTTGCTATCTGAACTAACACATTCTTCATCTGGCAGACTACAACATCAGATGCAGAAGTATCCGTTACTCACAATCATGCAAAAATTCAATGGAACTATTTTTGAAGATCTTCATTAAAGCCTCCAGTTATCATCCTACTGAAGATATAAATAGTGGACTTTGCATCAGATTCAACTTGGCGACTTATACACAATCAAAGCATTCAAACCTTCCAAGTCAGTTTACAATTTGAACAAGCTTTATACCAAGAACGCTCAGTAACCTTAACCTTCTCATTTCCAGAGTTCAGTCGCCAACTAGTGTGAAATCTCTTACAGAGTGAAAACTCTTATTCCTTCTCACACAAGCCTTTCAGAGAACCAATTTGTATATCATCTCTGATCTTAGATCTTCATATTTTTCTACCCACTCTTTGTGAAGAGATTCTTGTAGAAAACAAATCTTCTTGAAAAAGAACTGGGAGGAGTCCTATCAAACACTCGAGAGATAAAGGAGAAGTCCTAGAATACTTGTAAAGGAGTAGTCCTCAGAATACTGGGAGAAGTCCCTGAGAACACTTGTACTATTCTGTTGAAATAGTGAAAATCTTGGTATAGCCAAGGACTGGACGTAGCCCTGTCAATTAAGGGGGTGAACTAGGATAAATATTGTGTGTGCTTTATTCTTCAAGCTCTAAGTTTATTTCCGCTGCACATATTGTCAAACGTTTTCGAACTAATAATAATTAACTTGTGAAAAAGGTTTAAAAATCACACACGCAATTCAAACCCCCCTTTCTTGTGTGGTTTTATTACTATCAGGCTTATCATAGGGTTTTAGGCCGGCTTTAGGGTTTTCCTACCCAAAAAGGTTATTTTACTTGGATTTTCCATCGAAACTCGTTCGGTGATTCATTTTTTCCATAACACTAATTCCTTAGTGACAAAGTTTTCCCTTTCTGTGACTGAGTTTTCCCATGAGACTAGTAACAATGAAAATGGTCTTGAGTTTTTCCCACACAAAAAGGTTATTTTACAAGAATTTGCCATTGAAAAATTGGGTCACCAGATGGGAAAACCTTAGTCACCGGACGAGTTTCAATGGCAAATTCTTGTAAAATAACCTTTTTGTGTGGGAAAAACTCAAGACCATTTTCATTGTTACTAGTCTCATGGAAAACTCAGTCATAGAAAGGGAAAACTTTGTCACTAAGGAATTAGTGTTATGGAAAAAATGAGTCACCGGACGAGTTTCGATGGAAAATCCAAGTAAAATAACCTTTTTGGGTGGGAAAACCCTAAAGTCGGCCTAAAACCCTATGATAAGCCTGATAGTAATAAAACCACACAAGAAAGGGGGGTTTGAATTGTGTGTGTGATTTTTAAACCTTTTTCACAAGTTAATTATTATTAGTTCGAAAACGTTTGACAATATGTGCAGCGGAAATAAACTTAGAGCTTGAAGAATAAAGCACACACAATATTTATCCTAGTTCACCCCCTTAATTGACAGGGCTACGTCCAGTCCTTGGCTATACCAAGATTTTCACTATTTCAACAGAATAGTACAAGTGTTCTCAGGGACTTCTCCCAGTATTCTGAGGACTACTCCTTTTCAAGTATTCTAGGACTTCTCCTTTATCTCTCGAGTGTTTGATAGGACTCCTCCCAGTTCTTTTTCAAGAAGATTTGTTTTCTACAAGAATCTCTTCACAAAGAGTGGGTAGAAAAATATGAAGATCTAAGATCAGAGATGATATACAAATTGGTTCTCTGAAAGGCTTGTGTGAGAAGGAATAAGAGTTTTCACTCTGTAAGAGATTTCACACTAGTTGGCGACTGAACTCAGAAAATGAGAAGGTTAAAGTTACTGAGCGTTCTTGGTATAAAGCTTGTTCAAATTGTAAACTGACTTGGAAGGTTTGAATGCTTTGATTGTGTATAAGTCGCCAAGTTGAATCTGATGCAAAGTCCACTATTTATATCTTCAGTAGGATGATAACTGGAGGCTTTAATGAAGATCTTCAAAAATAGTTCCATTGAATTTTTGCATGATTGTGAGTAACGGATACTTCTGCATATGATGTTGTAGTCTGCCAGATGAAGAATGTGTTAGTTAGCTTCTTTGCAATCTGAATAGTTTATTTGCATTCTGAATAGCTTTGTTTGTCTGAACTGCAAACTGAATAGGTTATTCGCATCCTGAATCCTTTTTTTTTTCATTCGGAATAACTTATTTTCATAAAGAACTGCAATCTGAATTTCACATTTTGGAAACTGAATAGCTTTTTTTGCAAACTGAATAGCTTATTTCCAATTTGAATAGTTTATTTGCATTCTGAATAACTTTTTTTGTCTGAACTGCAAACTGAATAGGTTATCCGCATCCTGAATCCTTTTTTTTCATTCTGAATAGCTTTTTTTGCAAACTGAATAGCTTATTTCCAATCTGAATAGTTTATTTGCATCCTGAATAGCTTTTTTTGTCTGAACTGCAAACTGAATAGGTTATCCGTATCCTGAACCCTTTTTTTTCATTCTGAATAGTTTATTTTCATCAAGAACTGCAATCTGAATATCACATTTTCATTCTGAATAGCTTTTTTTGCAAACTGAATAGCTTATTTCCAATCTGAACAGTTTATTTGCATTCTGAATAGCTTTTTTTGTCTGAACTGCAAACTGAATAGGTTATCCGCATCTTGAATTCCTTTTTTTCATTCTGAATAGCTTATTTTCATCCTGAACTGCAATCTGAATATCACATTTTGGAAACTGAATAGCTTTTTTTGCGAACTGAATAGCTTATTTCCAATTTGAATAGTTTATTTGCATTCTGAATAACTTTTTTTGTCTGAACTGCAAACTAAATAGGTTATCCGCATCCTGAATCCTTTTTTTTCATTCTGAATAGCTTATTTTCATCAAGAACTTCATTCTGAATATCACATTTTCATTCTGAATAGCTTTTTTTGCAAACTGAATAGCTTATTTCCAATCTGAATAGTTTATTTGCATTCTGAATAGCTTTTTTTGTCTGAACTGCAAACTGAATAGGTTATCCGCATCCTGAACCCTTTTTTTTCATTCTGAATAGTTTATTTTCATCAAGAACTGCAATCTGAATATCCCATTTTCATTCTGAATAGCTTTTTTTGCAAACTGAATAGCTTATTTCCAATCTGAACAGTTTATTTGCATTCTGAATAGCTTTTTTTGTCTGAACTGCAAACTGAATAGGTTATCCGCATCTTGAATTCCTTTTTTTCATTCTGAATAGCTTATTTTCATCCTGAACTGCAATCTGAATATCACATTTTGGAAACTGAATAGCTTTTTTTGCGAACTGAATAGCTTATTTCCAATTTGAATAGTTTATTTGCATTCTGAATAGCTTTTTTTGTCTGAATTGCAAACTGAATAGGTTATTCGCATCCTGAATCCATATTTTTTTCATCAAGAACTTCAATCTGTATATCACATTTTGGAAACTGAATAGCTTTTTTTGCGAACTGAATAGCTTATTTCCAATTTGAATAGTTTATTTGCATTCTGGATAACTTTTATTGTCTGAACTGCCGACTGAATAAGTTATCCGCATCCTCAATCTTTTTTTTTCATTCTGAATAGCTTATTTTCATCAAGAACTTCAATCTGAATATCACATTTTCATTCTGAATAGCTTTTTTTGCAAACTGAATAGCTTATTTCCAATCTGAATAGTTTATTTGCATTCTGAATAGCTTTTTTTGTCTGAACTGCAAACTGAATAAGTTATCCGCATCCTGAATTCCTTTTTGTTCATTCTGAATAACTTATTTTCATCCTGAACTGCAATCTGAATAGCACATTTTCATTCTGAATAGCTTTTTTTGCAAACTGAATAGCTTCTTTGCAATCTGAATAGTTTATTTGCATTCTGAATAGCTTTTTTTGTCTGAACTGCAAACTGAATAGGTTACCCGCATCCTGAATTCCTTTTTTTCATTCTGAATAGCTTATTTTCATCCTGAACTGCAATCTGAATAGCACATTTTCATTCTGAATAGCTTGTTTTGCAAACTGAATAGCTTCTTTGCAATCTGAATTGTTTATTTGCATTCTGAATAGCTTTTTTTGTCTGAGCTGCAATCTGAATAGGTTATTCGCATCCTGAATCCCTTTTTTTTCATTCGGAAGAGCTTATTTTCATCAAGAACTGCAATCTGAATATCACATTTTCATTCTGAATAGCTTTTTTTGCAAACTGAATAGCTTATTTCCAATCTGAATAGTTTATTTGCATTCTGAATAGCTTTTTTTGTCTGAACTGCAAACTGAATAAGTTATCCGCATCCTGAATTCCTTTTTGTTCATTCTGAATAGCTTATTTTCATCGTGAACTGCAATCTGAATAGCACATTTTCATTCTGAATAGCTTTTTTTGCAAACTGAATAGCTTCTTTGCAATCTGAATAGTTTATTTGCATTCTGAATAGCTTTTTTTTTCTGAACTGCAAACTGAATAGGTTATCCGCATCCTGAATTCCTTTTTTTCATTCTGAATAGCTTATTTTCATCCTGAACTGCAATCTGAATAGCACATTTTCATTCTGAATAGCTTTTTTTGCAAACTGAATAGCTTCTTTGCAATATGAATAGTTTATTTGCATTCTGAATAGCTTTGTTTGTCTGAACTGCAAACTGAATAGGTTATTCGCATCCTGAATCCTTTTTTTTTTCATTCGGAATAGCTTATTTTCATCAAGAACTGCAATCTGAATATCACATTTTGGAAATTGAATAGCTTTTTTTGCGAACTGAATAGCTTATTTCCAATTTGAATAGTTTATTTGCATTCTGAATAACTTTTTTTGTCTGAACTGCAAACTGAATAAGTTATCCGCATCCTCAATCTTTTTTTTTCATTCTGAATAGCTTATTTTCATCAAGAACTTCAATCTGAATATCACATTTTCATTCTGAATAGCTTTTTTTGCAAACTGAATAGCTTATTTCCAATCTGAATAGTTTATTTGCATTCTGAATAGCTTTTTTTGTCTGAACTGCAAACTGAATAAGTTATCCGCATCCTGAATTCCTTTTTGTTCATTCTGAATAACTTATTTTCATCCTGAACTGCAATCTGAATAGCACATTTTCATTCTGAATAGCTTTTTTTGCAAACTGAATAGCTTCTTTGCAATCTGAATAGTTTATTTGCATTCTGAATAGCTTTTTTTTTCTGAACTGCAAACTGAATAGGTTATCCGCATCCTGAATTCCTTTTTTTCATTCTGAATAGCTTATTTTCATCCTGAACTGCAATCTGAATAGCACATTTTCATTCTGAATAGCTTTTTTTGCAAACTGAATAGCTTCTTTGCAATCTGAATAGTTTATTTGCATTCTGAATAGCTTTTTTTGTCTGAGCTGCAATCTGAATAGGTTATTCGCATCCTGAATCCCTTTTTTTTCATTCGGAAGAGCTTATTTTCATCAAGAACTGCAATCTGAATATCACATTTTCATTCTGAATAGCTTTTTTTGCAAACTGAATAGCTTATTTCTAATCTGAATAGTTTATTTGCATTCTGAATAGCTTTTTTTGTCTGAACTGCAAACTGAATAGGTTAAATGCATCCTGAATCCCTTTTTTTTCATCCTGAATTGCTTATTTTCATCCTGAACTGCAATCTGAATAGCACATTTACATTCTGAATAGCTTTTTTTGTCAACTGAATAGCTTTTTTTGCAATCTGAATAGTTTATTTGCATTTTGAATAGCTTTTCTTGTCTGAACTACAAACTGAATAGGTTATTTGCATCCTGGATCCCTTTTTTTCATTATAAATAGCTTATTTTCATCCTGAACTGCAATTAGAATAGCACATTTTCATTCTGAACATATTTTTTTGCAAACTGAATAGCTTATTTGCAATCTGAATAGTTTATTTGCATTCTGAATAGTTTATTTGCATTCTAAATAGCTTTTTTTTTTCTGAACTGCAAACTGAATAGGTTATTTGCATCTTGGATCCCTTTTTTTCATTCAGAATAGCTTATTTTCATCAAGAACTGCAATCTGAATATCACATTTTGGAAACTGAATAGCTTTTTTTGCAAACTGAATAGCTTATTTCCGATTTGAATAGTTTATTTGCATTCTGCATAACTTTTTTTGTCTGAACTGCAAACTGAATAGGTTATCCGCATCCTGAATCCTTTTTTTTCATTCTGAATAGCTTATTTTCATCCTGAACTGCAATCTGAATATCACATTTTCATTCTGAATATCTTTTTTTGCAAACTGAATAGCTTATTTCCAATCTGAATAGTTTATTTGCATTCTGAATAACTTTTTTTGTCTGAACTGCAAACTGAATAGGTTATCCGCATCCTGAATCCTTTTTTTTCATTTTGAATAGCTTATTTTCATCCTGAACTGCAATCTGAATATCACATTTTCATTCTGAATAGCTTTTTTTGCAAACTGAATAGCTTATTTCCAATCTGAATAGTTTATTTGCATTCTGAATAGCTTTTTTAGTCTGAACTGCAAACTGAATAGGTTATCCGCATCCTGAACCCTTTTTTTTCATTCTGAATAGTTTATTTTCATCAAGAACTGCAATCTGAATATCACATTTTAATTCTGAATAGGTTTTTTTGCAAACTGAATAGCTTATTTCCAATCTGAACAGTTTATTTGCATTCTGAATAGCTTTTTTTGTCTGAACTGCAAACTGAATAGGTTATCCGCATCTTGAATTCCTTTTTTTCATTCTGAATAGCTTATTTTCATCCTGAACTGCAATCTGAATAGCACATTTTCATTCTGAATAGCTTTTTTTGCAAACTGAATAGCTTCTTTGCAATATGAATAGTTTATTTGCATTCTGAATAGCTTTGTTTGTCTGAACTGCAAACTGAATAGGTTATTCGCATCCTGAATCCTTTTTTTTTTCATTCGGAATAGCTTATTTTCATCAAGAACTGCAATCTGAATATCACATTTTGGAAATTGAATAGCTTTTTTTGCGAACTGAATAGCTTATTTCCAATTTGAATAGTTTATTTGCATTCTGAATAACTTTTTTTGTCTGAACTGCAAACTGAATAAGTTATCCGCATCCTCAATCTTTTTTTTTCATTCTGAATAGCTTATTTTCATCAAGAACTTCAATCTGAATATCACATTTTCATTCTGAATAGCTTTTTTTGCAAACTGAATAGCTTATTTCCAATCTGAATAGTTTATTTGCATTCTGAATAGCTTTTTTTGTCTGAACTGCAAACTGAATAAGTTATCCGCATCCTGAATTCCTTTTTGTTCATTCTGAATAACTTATTTTCATCCTGAACTGCAATCTGAATAGCACATTTTCATTCTGAATAGCTTTTTTTGCAAACTGAATAGCTTCTTTGCAATCTGAATAGTTTATTTGCATTCTGAATAGCTTTTTTTTTCTGAACTGCAAACTGAATAGGTTATCCGCATCCTGAATTCCTTTTTTTCATTCTGAATAGCTTATTTTCATCCTGAACTGCAATCTGAATAGCACATTTTCATTCTGAATAGCTTTTTTTGCAAACTGAATAGCTTCTTTGCAATCTGAATAGTTTATTTGCATTCTGAATAGCTTTTTTTGTCTGAGCTGCAATCTGAATAGGTTATTCGCATCCTGAATCCCTTTTTTTTCATTCTGAATAGCTTATTTTCATCGTGAACTGCAATCTGAATAGCACATTTTCATTCTGAATAGCTTTTTTTGCAAACTGAATAGCTTCTTTGCAATCTGAATAGTTTATTTGCATTCTGAATTGCTTTTTTTTTCTGAACTGCAAACTGAATAGGTTATCCGCATCCTGAATTCCTTTTTTTCATTCTGAATAGCTTATTTTCATCCTGAACTGCAATCTGAATAGCACATTTTCATTCTGAATAGCTTTTTTTGCAAACTGAATAGCTTCTTTGCAATCTGAATAGTTTATTTGCATTCTGAATAGCTTTTTTTGTCTGAGCTGCAATCTGAATAGGTTATTCGCATCCTGAATCCCTTTTTTTTCATTCGGAAGAGCTTATTTTCATCAAGAACTGCAATCTGAATATCACATTTTCATTCTGAATAGCTTTTTTTGCAAACTGAATAGCTTATTTCTAATCTGAATAGTTTATTTGCATTCTGAATAGCTTTTTTTGTCTGAACTGCAAACTGAATAGGTTAAATGCATCCTGAATCCCTTTTTTTTCATCCTGAATTGCTTATTTTCATCCTGAACTGCAATCTGAATAGCACATTTACATTCTGAATAGCTTTTTTTGTCAACTGAATAGCTTTTTTTGCAATCTGAATAGTTTATTTGCATTTTGAATAGCTTTTCTTGTCTGAACTACAAACTGAATAGGTTATTTGCATCCTGGATCCCTTTTTTTCATTATAAATAGCTTATTTTCATCCTGAACTGCAATTAGAATAGCACATTTTCATTCTGAACATATTTTTTTGCAAACTGAATAGCTTATTTGCAATCTGAATAGTTTATTTGCATTCTGAATAGTTTATTTGCATTCTAAATAGCTTTTTTTTTCTGAACTGCAAACTGAATAGGTTATTTGCATCTTGGATCCCTTTTTTTCATTCAGAATAGCTTATTTTCATCAAGAACTGCAATCTGAATATCACATTTTGGAAACTGAATAGCTTTTTTTGCAAACTGAATAGCTTATTTCCTATTTGAATAGTTTATTTGCATTCTGCATAACTTTTTTTGTCTGAACTGCAAACTGAATAGGTTATCCGCATCCTGAATCCTTTTTTTTCATTCTGAATAGCTTATTTTCATCCTGAACTGCAATCTGAATATCACATTTTCATTCTGAATATCTTTTTTTGCAAACTGAATAGCTTATTTCCAATCTGAATAGTTTATTTGCATTCTGAATAACTTTTTTTGTCTGAACTGCAAACTGAATAGGTTATCCGCATCCTGAATCCTTTTTTTTCATTTTGAATAGCTTATTTTCATCCTGAACTGCAATCTGAATATCACATTTTCATTCTGAATAGCTTTTTTTGCAAACTGAATAGCTTATTTCCAATCTGAATAGTTTATTTGCATTCTGAATAGCGTTTTTAGTCTGAACTGCAAACTGAATAGGTTATCCGCATCCTGAACCCTTTTTTTTCATTCTGAATAGTTTATTTTCATCAAGAACTGCAATCTGAATATCACATTTTAATTCTGAATAGGTTTTTTTGCAAACTGAATAGCTTATTTCCAATCTGAACAGTTTATTTGCATTCTGAATAGCTTTTTTTGTCTGAACTGCAAACTGAATAGGTTATCCGCATCTTGAATTCCTTTTTTTCATTCTGAATAGCTTATTTTCATCCTGAACTGCAATCTGAATAGCACATTTTCATTCTGAATAGCTTTTTTTGCAAACTGAATAGCTTCTTTGCAATATGAATAGTTTATTTGCATTCTGAATAGCTTTGTTTGTCTGAACTGCAAACTGAATAGGTTATTCGCATCCTGAATCCTTTTTTTTTTCATTCGGAATAGCTTATTTTCATCAAGAACTGCAATCTGAATATCACATTTTGGAAATTGAATAGCTTTTTTTGCGAACTGAATAGCTTATTTCCAATTTGAATAGTTTATTTGCATTCTGAATAACTTTTTTTGTCTGAACTGCAAACTGAATAAGTTATCCGCATCCTCAATCTTTTTTTTTCATTCTGAATAGCTTATTTTCATCAAGAACTTCAATCTGAATATCACATTTTCATTCTGAATAGCTTTTTTTGCAAACTGAATAGCTTATTTCCAATCTGAATAGTTTATTTGCATTCTGAATAGCTTTTTTTGTCTGAACTGCAAACTGAATAAGTTATCCGCATCCTGAATTCCTTTTTGTTCATTCTGAATAACTTATTTTCATCCTGAACTGCAATCTGAATAGCACATTTTCATTCTGAATAGCTTTTTTTGCAAACTCAATAGCTTCTTTGCAATCTGAATAGTTTATTTGCATTCTGAATAGCTTTTTTTTTCTGAACTGCAAACTGAATAGGTTATCCGCATCCTGAATTCCTTTTTTTCATTCTGAATAGCTTATTTTCATCCTGAACTGCAATCTGAATAGCACATTTTCATTCTGAATAGCTTTTTTTGCAAACTGAATAGCTTCTTTGCAATCTGAATAGTTTATTTGCATTCTGAATAGCTTTTTTTGTCTGAGCTGCAATCTGAATAGGTTATTCGCATCCTGAATCCCTTTTTTTTCATTCGGAAGAGCTTATTTTCATCAAGAACTGCAATCTGAATATCACATTTTCATTCTGAATAGCTTTTTTTGCAAACTGAATAGCTTATTTCTAATCTGAATAGTTTATTTGCATTCTGAATAGCTTTTTTTGTCTGAACTGCAAACTGAATAGGTTAAATGCATCCTGAATCCCTTTTTTTTCATCCTGAATTGCTTATTTTCATCCTGAACTGCAATCTGAATAGCACATTTACATTCTGAATAGCTTTTTTTGTCAACTGAATAGCTTTTTTTGCAATCTGAATAGTTTATTTGCATTTTGAATAGCTTTTCTTGTCTGAACTACAAACTGAATAGGTTATTTGCATCCTGGATCCCTTTTTTTCATTATAAATAGCTTATTTTCATCCTGAACTGCAATTAGAATAGCACATTTTCATTCTGAACATATTTTTTTGCAAACTGAATAGCTTATTTGCAATCTGAATAGTTTATTTGCATTCTGAATAGTTTATTTGCATTCTAAATAGCTTTTTTTTTCTGAACTGCAAACTGAATAGGTTATTTGCATCTTGGATCCCTTTTTTTCATTCAGAATAGCTTATTTTCATCAAGAACTGCAATCTGAATATCACATTTTGGAAACTGAATAGCTTTTTTTGCAAACTGAATAGCTTATTTCCGATTTGAATAGTTTATTTGCATTCTGCATAACTTTTTTTGTCTGAACTGCAAACTGAATAGGTTATCCGCATCCTGAATCCTTTTTTTTCATTCTGAATAGCTTATTTTCATCCTGAACTGCAATCTGAATATCACATTTTCATTCTGAATATCTTTTTTTGCAAACTGAATAGCTTATTTCCAATCTGAATAGTTTATTTGCATTCTGAATAACTTTTTTTGTCTGAACTGCAAACTGAATAGGTTATCCGCATCCTGAATCCTTTTTTTTCATTTTGAATAGCATATTTTCATCCTGAACTGCAATCTGAATATCACATTTTCATTCTGAATAGCTTTTTTTGCAAACTGAATAGCTTATTTCCAATCTGAATAGTTTATTTGCATTCTGAATAGCTTTTTTAGTCTGAACTGCAAACTGAATAGGTTATCCGCATCCTGAACCCTTTTTTTTCATTCTGAATAGTTTATTTTCATCAAGAACTGCAATCTGAATATCACATTTTAATTCTGAATAGGTTTTTTTGCAAACTGAATAGCTTATTTCCAATCTGAACAGTTTATTTGCATTCTGAATAGCTTTTTTTGTCTGAACTGCAAACTGAATAGGTTATCCGCATCTTGAATTCCTTTTTTTCATTCTGAATAGCTTATTTTCATCCTGAACTGCAATCTGAATAGCACATTTTCATTCTGAATAGCTTTTTTTGCAAACTGAATAGCTTCTTTGCAATATGAATAGTTTATTTGCATTCTGAATAGCTTTGTTTGTCTGAACTGCAAACTGAATAGGTTATTCGCATCCTGAATCCTTTTTTTTTTCATTCGGAATAGCTTATTTTCATCAAGAACTGCAATCTGAATATCACATTTTGGAAATTGAATAGCTTTTTTTGCGAACTGAATAGCTTATTTCCAATTTGAATAGTTTATTTGCATTCTGAATAACTTTTTTTGTCTGAACTGCAAACTGAATAAGTTATCCGCATCCTGAATCCTTTTTTTTCATTCTGAATAGCTTATTTTCATCAAGAACTTCAATCTGAATATCACATTTTCTTTCTGAATAGCTTTTTTTGCAAACTGAATAGCTTCTTTGCAATCTGAATAGTTTATTTGCATTCTGAATAGCTTTGTTTGTCTGAACTGCAAACTGAATAGGTTATTCGCATCCTGAATCCTTTTTTTTTTCATTCGGAATAGCTTATTTTCATCAAGAACTGCAATCTGAATTTCACATTTTGGAAACTGAATAGCTTTTTTTGCAAACTGAATAGCTTATTTCCAATTTGAATAGTTTATTTGCATTCTGAATAACTTTTTTTGTCTGAACTGCAAACTGAATAGGTTATCCGCATCCTGAATCCTTTTTTTTCATTCTGAATAGCTTTTTTTGCAAACTGAATAGCTTATTTCCAATCTGAATAGTTTATTTGCATTCTGAATAGCTTTTTTTGTCTGAACTGCAAACTGAATAGGTTATCCGTATCCTGAACCCTTTTTTTTCATTCTGAATAGTTTATTTTCATCAAGAACTGCAATCTGAATATCACATTTTCATTCTGAATAGCTTTTTTTGCAAACTGAATAGCTTATTTCCAATCTGAACAGTTTATTTGCATTCTGAATAGCTTTTTTTGTCTGAACTGCAAACTGAATAGGTTATCCGCATCTTGAATTCCTTTTTTTCATTCTGAATAGCTTATTTTCATCCTGAACTGCAATCTGAATATCACATTTTGGAAACTGAATAGCTTTTTTTGCGAACTGAATAGCTTATTTCCAATTTGAATAGTTTATTTGCATTCTGAATAACTTTTTTTGTCTGAACTGCAAACTGAATAGGTTATCCGCATCCTGAATCCTTTTTTTTCATTCTGAATAGCTTATTTTCATCAAGAACTTCAATCTGAATATCATATTTTCATTCTGAATAGCTTTTTTTGCAAACTGAATAGCTTATTTCCAATCTGAATAGTTTATTTGCATTCTAAATAGCTTTTTTTGTCTGAACTGCAAACTGAATAGGTTATCCGCATCCTGAACCCTTTTTTTTCATTCTGAATAGTTTATTTTCATCAAGAACTGCAATCTGAATATCACATTTTCATTCTGAATAGCTTTTTTTGCAAACTGAATAGCTTATTTCCAATCTGAACAGTTTATTTGCATTCTGAATAGCTTTTTTTGTCTGAACTGCAAACTGAATAGGTTATCCGCATCTTGAATTCCTTTTTTTCATTCTGAATAGCTTATTATAATCCTGAACTGCAATCTGAATATCACATTTTGGAAACTGAATAGCTTTTTTTGCGAACTGAATAGCTTATTTCCAATTTGAATAGTTTATTTGCATTCTGAATAGCTTTTTTTGTCTGAACTGCAAACTGAATAGGTTATCCGCATCCTGAATCCTTTTTTTTCATTCTGAATAGCTTATTTTCATCCTGAACTGCAATCTGAATATCACATTTTCATTCTGAATAGCTTTTTTTGCAAACTGAATAGCTTATTTCCAATCTGAATAGTTTATTTGCATTCTGAATAGCTTTTTTTGTCTGAACTGCAAACTGAATAAGTTATCCGCATCCTGAATTCCTTTTTGTTCATTCTGAATAGCTTATTTTCATCCTGAACTGCAATCTGAATAGCACATTTTCATTCTGAATAGCTTTTTTTGCAAACTGAATAGCTTCTTTGCAATATGAATAGTTTATTTGCATTCTGAATAGCTTTTTTTGTCTGAACTGCAAACTGAATAAGTTATCCGCATCCTGAATTCCTTTTTGTTCATTCTGAATAGCTTATTTTCATCCTGAACTGCAATCTGAATAGCACATTTTCATTCTGAATAGCTTTTTTTGCAAACTGAATAGCTTCTTTGCAATCTGAATAGTTTATTTGCATTCTGAATAGCTTTTTTTGTCTGAACTGCAAACTGAATAGGTTATCCGCATCCTGAATTCCTTTTTTTCATTCAGCATGAAAATAAGCTATTTATAATGAAAAAAAGGATCCAGGATGCAAATAACCTATTCAGTTTGCAGTTCAGACAAAAAAAGCTATTCAAAATGCAAATAAATTATTCAGATTGCAAAAAAAGCTATTCAGTTTACAAAAAAAGCTATTCAGAATGAAAATGTGCTATTCAGATTGCAGTTCAGGATGAAAATAAGCAATTCAAGATGAAAAAAGGGGATTCAGGATGCAAATAACCTATTCAGTATGCAGTTCAGACAAAAAAAGCTATTCATAATGCAAATAAACTATTCATATTGGAAATAAGCTATTCGGTTTGCAAATAAAGCTATTCAGAATGAAAATGTGATATTCAGATTGCAGTTCTTGATGAAAATAAGCTATTCCGAATGAAAAAAAAGGGATTCAGGATGCGAATAACCTATTCAGTTAGCAGCTCAGAAAAAAAAATTATTCAGAATGCAAATAAACTATTCAGATTGCAAATAAGCTATTTAGTTTGCCAAAAAAGCTATTCAGAATGAAAATGTGCTATTCAGATTGCAGTTCAGGACGAAAATAAGCTATTCAGAATGAAAAAAAGGAATTCAGGATGCGGATAACCTATTCAGTTTGCAGTTCAGACAAAAAAAGCTATTCAGTTTCCAAAATGTGAAATTCAGATTGCAGTTCTTGATGAAAATAAGCTATTCCGAATGAAAAAAAAAAGGATTCAGGATGCGAATAACCTATTCAGTTTGCAGTTCAGACAAACAAAGCTATTCAGAATGCAAATAAACTATTCAGATTGCAAAGAAGCTATTCAGTTTGCAAAAAATGCTATTCAGAAAGAAAATGTGATATTCAGATTGAAGTTATTGATGAAAATAAGCTATTCAGAATGAAAAAAAAGGATTCAGGATGCGGATAACTTATTCAGTTTGCAGTTCAGACAAAAAAAGTTATTCAGAATGCAAATAAACTATTCAAATTGGAAATAAGCTATTCAGTTCGCAAAAAAAGCTATTCAGTTTCCAAAATGTGATATTCAGATTGCAGTTCTTGATGAAAATAAGCTATTCCGAATGAAAAAAAAAGGATTCAGGATGCGAATAACCTATTCAGTTTGCAGTTCAGACAAACAAAGCTATTCAGAATGCAAATAAACTATTCATATTGCAAAGAAGCTATTCAGTTTGCAAAAAAAGCTATTCAGAATGAAAATGTGCTATTCAGATTGCAGTTCAGGATGAAAATAAACTATTCAGAATGAAAAAAAGGAATTCAAGATGCGGATAACCTATTCAGTTTGCAGTTCAGACAAAAAAAGCTATTCAGAATGCAAATAAACTGTTCAGATTGGAAATAAGCTATTCAGTTTGCAAAAAAACCTATTCAGAATTAAAATGTGATATTCAGATTGCAGTTCTTGATGAAAATAAACTATTCAGAATGAAAAAAAAGGGTTCAGGATGCGGATAACCTATTCAGTTTGCAGTTCAGACTAAAAAAGCTATTCAGAATGCAAATAAACTATTCATATTGGAAATAAGCTATTCGGTTTGCAAAAAAAGCTATTCAGAATGAAAATGTGATATTCAGATTGCAGTTCTTGATGAAAATAAGCTATTCCGAATGAAAAAAAAGGGATTCAGGATGCGAATAACCTATTCAGTTAGCAGCTCAGAAAAAAAAATTATTCAGAATGCAAATAAACTATTCAGATTGCAAATAAGCTATTTAGTTTGCCAAAAAAGCTATTCAGAATGAAAATGTGCTATTCAGATTGCAGTTCAGGACGAAAATAAGCTATTCAGAATGAAAAAAAGGAATTCAGGATGCGGATAACCTATTCAGTTTGCAGTTCAGACAAAAAAAGCTATTCAGTTTCCAAAATGTGAAATTCAGATTGCAGTTCTTGATGAAAATAAGCTATTCCGAATGAAAAAAAAAAGGATTCAGGATGCGAATAACCTATTCAGTTTGCAGTTCAGACAAACAAAGCTATTCAGAATGCAAATAAACTATTCAGATTGCAAAGAAGCTATTCAGTTTGCAAAAAAAGCTATTCAGAAAGAAAATGTGATATTCAGATTGAAGTTATTGATGAAAATAAGCTATTCAGAATGAAAAAAAAAGGATTCAGGATGCGGATAACTTATTCAGTTTGCAGTTCAGACAAAAAAAGTTATTCAGAATGCAAATAAACTATTCAAATTGGAAATAAGCTATTCAGTTCGCAAAAAAAGCTATTCAGTTTCCAAAATGTGATATTCAGATTGCAGTTCTTGATGAAAATAAGCTATTCCGAATGAAAAAAAAAGGATTCAGGATGCGAATAACCTATTCAGTTTGCAGTTCAGACAAACAAAGCTATTCAGAATGCAAATAAACTATTCATATTGCAAAGAAGCTATTCAGTTTGCAAAAAAAGCTATTCAGAATGAAAATGTGCTATTCAGATTGCAGTTCAGGATGAAAATAAACTATTCAGAATGAAAAAAAGGAATTCAAGATGCGGATAACCTATTCAGTTTGCAGTTCAGACAAAAAAAGCTATTCAGAATGCAAATAAACTGTTCAGATTGGAAATAAGCTATTCAGTTTGCAAAAAAACCTATTCAGAATTAAAATGTGATATTCAGATTGCAGTTCTTGATGAAAATAAACTATTCAGAATGAAAAAAAAGGGTTCAGGATGCGGATAACCTATTCAGTTTGCAGTTCAGACTAAAAAAGCTATTCAGAATGCAAATAAACTATTCAGATTGGAAATAAGCTATTCAGTTTGCAAAAAAAGCTATTCAGAATGAAAATGTGATATTCAGATTGCAGTTCAGGATGAAAATAAGCTATTCAGAATGAAAAAAAAGGATTCAGGATGCGGATAACCTATTCAGTTTGCAGTTCAGACAAAAAAAGTTATTCAGAATGCAAATAAACTATTCAGATTGGAAATAAGCTATTCAGTTTGCAAAAAAAGCTATTCAGAATGAAAATGTGATATTCAGATTGCAGTTCAGGATGAAAATAAGCTATTCAGAATGAAAAAAAAGGATTCAGGATGCGGATAACCTATTCAGTTTGCAGTTCAGGCAAAAAACGTTATTCAGAATGCAAATAAACTATTCAAATTGGAAATAAGCTATTCAGTTTGCAAAAAAAGCTATTCAGTTTCCAAAATGTGAAATTCAGATTGCAGTTCTTGATGAAAATAAGCTATTCCGAATGAAAAAATTAAGGATTCAGGATGCGAATAACCTATTCAGTTTGCAGTTCAGACAAACATAGCTATTCAGAATGCAAATAAACTATTCAGATTGCAAAGAAGCTATTCAGTTTGCAAAAAAAGCTATTCAGAAAGAAAATGTGATATTCAGATTGAAGTTCTTGATGAAAATAAGCTATTCAGAATGAAAAAAAAGGATTCAGGATGCGGATAACTTATTCAGTTTGCAGTTCAGACAAAAAAAGTTATTCAGAATGCAAATAAACTATTCAAATTGGAAATAAGCTATTCAGTTCGCAAAAAAAGCTATTCAGTTTCCAAAATGTGATATTCAGATTGCAGTTCTTGATGAAAATAAGCTATTCCGAATGAAAAAAAAAGGATTCAGGATGCGAATAACCTATTCAGTTTGCAGTTCAGACAAACAAAGCTATTCAGAATGCAAATAAACTATTCATATTGCAAAGAAGCTATTCAGTTTGCAAAAAAAGCTATTCAGAATGAAAATGTGCTATTCAGATTGCAGTTCAGGATGAAAATAAGCTATTCAGAATGAAAAAAAGGAATTCAAGATGCGGATAACCTATTCAGTTTGCAGTTCAGACAAAAAAAGCTATTCAGAATGCAAATAAACTGTTCAGATTGGAAATAAGCTATTCAGTTTGCAAAAAAAGCTATTCAGAATTAAAATGTGACAGATTGCAGTTCTTGATGAAAATAAACTATTCAGAATGAAAAAAAGGGTTCAGGATGCGGATAACCTATTCAGTTTGCAGTTCAGACAAAAAAAGCTATTCAGAATGCAAATAAACTATTCAGATTGGAAATAAGCTATTCAGTTTGCAAAAAAAGCTATTCAGAATGAAAATGTGATATTCAGATTGCAGTTCAGGATGAAAATAAGCTATTCAGAATGAAAAAAAAGGATTCAGGATGCGGATAACCTATTCAGTTTGCAGTTCAGACAAAAAAAGTTATTCAGAATGCAAATAAACTATTCAGATTGGAAATAAGCTATTCAGTTTGCAAAAAAAGCTATTCAGAATGAAAATGTGATATTCAGATTGCAGTTCAGGATGAAAATAAGCTATTCAGAATGAAAAAAAAGGATTCAGGATGCGGATAACCTATTCAGTTTGCAGTTCAGACAAATAAAGTTATTCAGAATGCAAATAAACTATTCAAATCGGAAATAAGCTATTCAGTTTGCAAAAAAAGCTATTCAGTTTCCAAAATGTGATATTCAGATTGCAGTTCTTGATGAAAATAAGCTATTCCGAATGAAAAAAAGGGATCCAGGATGCAAATAACCTATTCAGTTTGCAGTTCAGAAAAAAAAAGCTATTTAGAATGCAAATAAACTATTCAGAATGCAAATAAACTATTCAGATTGCAAATAAGCTATTCAGTTTGCAAAAAAAACTGTTCAGAATGAAAATGTGCTATTCTGATTGCAGTTCAGGATGAAAATAAGCTATTTATAATGAAAAAAAGGGATCCAGGATGCAAATAACCTATTCAGTGTGTAGTTCAGACAAAAAAAGCTATTCAAAATGCAAATAAACTATTCAGATTGCAAAAAAAGCTATTCAGTTGACAAAAAAAGCTATTCAGAATGTAAATGTGCTATTCAGATTGCAGTTCAGGATGAAAATAAGCAATTCAGGATGAAAAAAAAGGGATTCAGGATGCATTTAACCTATTCAGTTTGCAGTTCAGACAAAAAAAGCTATTCAGAATGCAAATAAACTATTCAGATTAGAAATAAGCTATTCAGTTTGCAAAAAAAGCTATTCAGAATGAAAATGTGCTATTCAGATTGCAGTTCAGGATGAAAATAAGCTATTCAGAATGAAAAAAAGGAATTCAGGATGCGGATAACCTATTCAGTTTGCAGTTCAGACAAAAAAAGCTATTCAGAATGCAAATAAACTATTCAGATTGCAAAGAAGCTATTCAGTTTGCAAAAAAAGCTATTCAGAATGAAAATGTGCTATTCAGATTGCAGTTCAGGATGAAAATAAGCTATTCAGAATGAACAAAAAGGAATTCAGGATGCGGATAACTTATTCAGTTTGCAGTTCAGACAAAAAAAGCTATTCAGAATGCAAATATACTATTCAGATTAGAAATAAGCTATTCAGTTTGCAAAAAAAGCTATTCAGAATGAAAATGTGATATTCAGATTGCAGTTCTTGATGAAAATAAGCTCTTCCGAATGAAAAAAAAGGGATTCAGGATGCGAATAACCTATTCAGATTGCAGCTCAGACAAAAAAAGCTATTCAGAATGCAAATAAACAATTCAGATTGCAAAGAAGCTATTCAGTTTGCAAAACAAGCTATTCAGAATGAAAATGTGCTATTCAGATTGCAGTTCAGGATGAAAATAAGCTATTCAGAATGAAAAAAAGGAATTCAGGATGCGGATAACCTATTCAGTTTGCAGTTCAGACAAAAAAAGCTATTCAGAATGCAAATAAACTATTCAGATTGCAAAGAAGCTATTCAGTTTGCAAAAAAAGCTATTCAGAATGAAAATGTGCTATTCAGATTGCAGTTCAGGATGAAAATAAGCTATTCAGAATGAACAAAAAGGAATTCAGGATGCGGATAACTTATTCAGTTTGCAGTTCAGACAAAAAAAGCTATTCAGAATGCAAATAAACTATTCAGATTGGAAATAAGCTATTCAGTTTGCAAAAAAAGCTATTCAGAATGAAAATGTGATATTCAGATTGAAGTTCTTGATGAAAATAAGCTATTCAGAATGAAAAAAAAAGATTAAGGATGCGGATAACTTATTCAGTCGGCAGTTCAGACAATAAAAGTTATCCAGAATTCAAATAAACTATTCAAATTGGAAATAAGCTATTCAGTTCGCAAAAAAAGCTATTCAGTTTCCAAAATGTGATATACAGATTGAAGTTCTTGATGAAAAAAATAAGGATTCAGGATGCGATAACCTATTCAGTTTGCAGTTCAGACAAAAAAAGCTATTCAGAATGCAAATAAACTATTCAAATTGGAAATAAGCTATTCAGTTCGCAAAAAAAGCTATTCAGTTTCCAAAATGTGATATTCAGATTGCAGTTCAGGATGAAAATAAGCTATTCAGAATGAAAAAAAGGAATTCAGGATACGAATAACCTATTCAGATTGCAGCTCAGACAAAAAAAGCTATTCAGAATGCAAATAAACTGTTCAGATTGGAAAGAAGCTATTCAGTTTGCAAAAAAAGCTATTCAGAATGAAAATGTGTTATTCAGATTGCAGTTCAGGATGAAAATAAGCTATTCAGAATGAAAAAAATTAATTCAGGATGCGGATAACCTATTCAGTTTGCAGTTCAGACAAAAAAAGCTATTCAGAATGCAAATAAACTATTCAGATTGCAAAGAAGCTATTCAGTTTGCAAAAAAAGCTATTCAGAATGAAAATGTGCTATTCAGATTGCAGTTCAGGATGAAAATAAGCTATTCAGAATGAACAAAAAGGAATTCAGGATGCGGATAACTTATTCAGTTTGCAGTTCAGACAAAAAAAGCTATTCAGAATGCAAATAAACTATTCAGATTAGAAATAAGCTATTCAGTTTGCAAAAAAAGCTATTCAGAATGAAAATGTGATATTCAGATTGCAGTTCTTGATGAAAATAAACTATTCAGAATGAAAAAAAAGGGTTCAGGATGCGGATAACCTATTCAGTTTGCAGTTCAGACAAAAAAAGCTATTCAGAATGCAAATAAACTATTCAGATTGGAAATAAGCTATTCAGTTTGCAAAAAAAGCTATTCAGAATGAAAATGTGATATTCAGATTGAAGTTCTTGATGAAAATAAGCTATTCAGAATGAAAAAAAAGGATTCAGGATGCGGATAACCTATTCAGTTTGCAGTTCAGACAAAAAAAGTTATTCAGAATGCAAATAAACTATTCAAATTGGAAATAAGCTATTCAGTTCGCAAAAAAAGCTATTCAGTTTCCAAAATGTGATATTCAGATTGCAGTTCAGGATGAAAATAAGCTATTCAGAATGAAAAAAAGGAATTCAAGATGCGGATAACCTATTCAGTTTGCAGTTCAGACAAAAAAAGCTATTCAGAATGCAAATAAACTGTTCAGATTGGAAATAAGCTATTCAGTTTGCAAAAAAAGCTATTCAGAATGAAAATGTGATATTCAGATTGCAGTTCTTGATGAAAATAAACTATTCAGAATGAAAAAAAAGGGTTCAGGATACGGATAACCTATTCAGTTTGCAGTTCAGACAAAAAAAGCTATTCAGAATGCAAATAAACTATTCAGATTAGAAATAAGCTATTCAGTTTGCAAAAAAAGCTATTCATAATGAAAATGTGATATTCAGATTGCAGTTCAGGATGAAAATAAGCTATTCAAAATGAAAAAAAAGGATTCAGGATGCGGATAACCTATTCAGTTTGCAGTTCAGACAAAAAAAGTTATTCAGAATGCAAATAAACTATTCAAATTGGAAATAAGCTATTCAGTTTGCAAAAAAAGCTATTCAGTTTCCAAAATGTGAAATTCAGATTGCAGTTCTTGATGAAAATAAGCTATTCCGAATGAAAAAAAAAAGGATTCAGGATGCGAATAACCTATTCAGTTTGCAGTTCAGACAAACAAAGCTATTCAGAATGCAAATAAACTATTCATATTGCAAAGAAGCTATTCAGTTTGCAAAAAAAGCTATTCAGAAAGAAAATGTGATATTCAGATTGAAGTTCTTGATGAAAATAAGCTATTCAGAATGAAAAAAAAGGATTCAGGATGCGGATAACTTATTCAGTTTGCAGTTCAGACAAAAAAAGTTATTCAGAATGTAAATAAACTATTCAAATTGGAAATAAGCTATTCAGTTCGCAAAAAAAGCTATTCAGTTTCCAAAATGTGATATTCAGATTGCAGTTCTTGATGAAAATAAGCTATTCCGAATGAAAAAAAAGGATTCAGGATGCGAATAACCTATTCAGTTTGCAGTTCAGACAAACAAAGCTATTCAGAATGCAAATAAACTATTCATATTGCAAAGAAGCTATTCAGTTTGCAAAAAAAGCTATTCAGAATGAAAATGTGCTATTCAGATTGCAGTTCAGGATGAAAATAAGCTATTCAGAATGAAAAAAAGGAATTCAAGATGCGGATAACCTATTCAGTTTGCAGTTCAGACAAAAAAAGCTATTCAGAATGCAAATAAACTGTTCAGATTGGAAATAAGCTATTCAGTTTGCAAAAAAAGCTATTCAGAATTAAAATGTGATATTCAGATTGCAGTTCAAGATGAAAATAAACTATTCAGAATGAAAAAAAAGGGTTCAGGATGCGGATAACCTATTCAGTTTGCAGTTCAGACAAAAAAAGCTATTCAGAATGCAAATAAACTATTCAGATTGGAAATAAGCTATTCAGTTTGCAAAAAAAGCTATTCAGAATGAAAATGTGATATTCAGATTGCAGTTCAGGATGAAAATAAGCTATTCAGAATGAAAAAAAAGGATTCAGGATGCGGATAACCTATTCAGTTTGCAGTTCAGACAAAAAAAGTTATTCATAATGCAAATAAACTATTCAGATTGGAAATAAGCTATTCAGTTTGCAAAAAAAGCTATTCAGAATGAAAATGTGATATTCAGATTGCAGTTCAGGATGAAAATAAGCTATTCAGAATGAAAAAAAAGGATTCAGGATGCGGATAACCTATTCAGTTTGCAGTTCAGACAAAAAAAGTTATTCAGAATGCAAATAAACTATTCAAATCGGAAATAAGCTATTCAGTTTGCAAAAAAAGCTATTCAGTTTCCAAAATGTGATATTCAGATTGCAGTTCTTGATGAAAATAAGCTATTCCGAATGAAAAAAAGGGATCCAGGATGCAAATAACCTATTCAGTTTGCAGTTCAGAAAAAAAAAGCTATTTAGAATGCAAATAAACTATTCAGAATGCAAATAAACTATTCAGATTGCAAATAAGCTATTCAGTTTGCAAAAAAAACTGTTCAGAATGAAAATGTGCTATTCTGATTGCAGTTCAGGATGAAAATAAGCTATTTATAATGAAAAAAAGGGATCCAGGATGCAAATAACCTATTCAGTTTGTAGTTCAGACAAAAAAAGCTATTCAAAATGCAAATAAACTATTCAGATTGCAAAAAAAGCTATTCAGTTGACAAAAAAAGCTATTCAGAATGTAAATGTGCTATTCAGATTGCAGTTCAGGATGAAAATAAGCAATTCAGGATGAAAAAAAAGGGATTCAGGATGCATTTAACCTATTCAGTTTGCAGTTCAGACAAAAAAAGCTATTCAGAATGCAAATAAACTATTCAGATTAGAAATAAGCTATTCAGTTTGCAAAAAAAGCTATTCAGAATGAAAATGTGATATTCAGATTGCAGTTCTTGATGAAAATAAGCTCTTCCGAATGAAAAAAAAGGGATTCAGGATACGAATAACCTATTCAGATTGCAGCTCAGACAAAAAAAGCTATTCAGAATGCAAATAAACTATTCAGATTGCAAAGAAGCTATTCAGTTTGCAAAAAAAACTATTCAGAATGAAAATGTGTTAATCAGATTGCAGTTCAGGATGAAAATAAGCTATTCAGAATGAAAAAAAGGAATTCAGGATGCGGATAACCTATTCAGTTTGCAGTTCAGACAAAAAAAGCTATTCAGAATGCAAATAAACTATTCAGATTGCAAAGAAGCTATTCAGTTTGCAAAAAAAGCTATTCAGAATGAAAATGTGCTATTCAGATTGCAGTTCAGGATGAAAATAAGCTATTCAGAATGAACAAAAAGGAATTCAGGATGCGGATAACTTATTCAGTTTGCAGTTCAGACAAAAAAAGCTATTCAGAATGCAAATAAACTATTCAGATTAGAAATAAGCTATTCAGTTTGCAAAAAAAGCTATTCAGAATGTAAATGTGATATTCAGATTGCAGTTCTTGATGAAAATAAGCTCTTCCGAATGAAAAAAAAGGGATTCAGGATGCGAATAACCTATTCAGATTGCAGCTCAGACAAAAAAAGCTATTCAGAATGCAAATAAACAATTCAGATTGCAAAGAAGCTATTCAGTTTGCAAAACAAGCTATTCAGAATGAAAATGTGCTATTCAGATTGCAGTTCAGGATGAAAATAAGCTATTCAGAATGAAAAAAAGGAATTCAGGATGCGGATAACCTATTCAGTTTGCAGTTCAGACAAAAAAAGCTATTCAGAATGCAAATAAACTATTCAGATTGCAAAGAAGCTATTCAGTTTGCAAAAAAAGCTATTCAGAATGAAAATGTGCTATTCAGATTGCAGTTCAGGATGAAAATAAGCTATTCAGAATGAACAAAAAGGAATTCAGGATGCGGATAACTTATTCAGTTTGCAGTTCAGACAAAAAAAGCTATTCAGAATGCAAATAAACTATTCAGATTGGAAATAAGCTATTCAGTTTGCAAAAAAAGCTATTCAGAATGAAAATGTGATATTCAGATTGAAGTTCTTGATGAAAATAAGCTATTCAGAATGAAAAAAAAAGATTAAGGATGCGGATAACTTATTCAGTCGGCAGTTCAGACAATAAAAGTTATCCAGAATGCAAATAAACTATTCAAATTGGAAATAAGCTATTCAGTTCGCAAAAAAAGCTATTCAGTTTCCAAAATGTGATATACAGATTGAAGTTCTTGATGAAAAAAATAAGGATTCAGGATGCGAATAACCTATTCAATTTGCAGTTCAGACAAAAAAAGCTATTCAGAATGCAAATAAACTATTCAAATTGGAAATAAGCTATTCAGTTCGCAAAAAAAGCTATTCAGTTTCCAAAATGTGATATTCAGATTGCAGTTCAGGATGAAAATAAGCTATTCAGAATGAAAAAAAGGAATTCAAGATGCGGATAACCTATTCAGTTTGCAGTTCAGACAAAAAAAGCTATTCAGAATGCAAATAAACTGTTCAGATTGGAAATAAGCTATTCAGTTTGCAAAAAAAGCTATTCAGAATGAAAATGTGATATTCAGATTGCAGTTCTTGATGAAAATAAACTATTCAGAATGAAAAAAAAGGATTCAGGATGCGGATAACCTATTCAGTTTGCAGTTCAGACAAAAAAAGTTATTCAGAATGCAAATAAACTATTCAAATTGGAAATAAGCTATTCAGTTCGCAAAAAAAGCTATTCAGTTTCCAAAATGTGATATTCAGATTGCAGTTCAGGATGAAAATAAGCTATTCAGAATGAAAAAAAGGAATTCAAGATGCGGATAACCTATTCAGTTTGCAGTTCAGACAAAAAAAGCTATTCAGAATGCAAATAAACTGTTCAGATTGGAAATAAGCTATTCAGTTTGCAAAAAAAGCTATTCAGAATGAAAATGTGATATTCAGATTGCAGTTCTTGATGAAAATAAACTATTCAGAATGAAAAAAAAGGGTTCAGGATACGGATAACCTATTCAGTTTGCAGTTCAGACAAAAAAAGCTATTCAGAATGCAAATAAACTATTCAGATTAGAAATAAGCTATTCAGTTTGCAAAAAAAGCTATTCATAATGAAAATGTGATATTCAGATTGCAGTTCAGGATGAAAATAAGCTATTCAAAATGAAAAAAAAGGATTCAGGATGCGGATAACCTATTCAGTTTGCAGTTCAGACAAAAAAATTTATTCAGAATGCAAATAAACTATTCAAATTGGAAATAAGCTATTCAGTTTGCAAAAAAAGCTATTCAGTTTCCAAAATGTGAAATTCAGATTGCAGTTCTTGATGAAAATAAGCTATTCCGAATGAAAAAAAAAGGATTCAGGATGCGAATAACCTATTCAGTTTGCAGTTCAGACAAACAAAGCTATTCAGAATGCAATTAAACTATTCAGATTGCAAAGAAGCTATTCAGTTTGCAAAAAAAGCTATTCAGAAAGAAAATGTGATATTCAGATTGAAGTTCTTGATGAAAATAAGCTATTCAGAATGAAAAAAAAGGATTCAGGATGCGGATAACTTATTCAGTTTGCATTTCAGACAAAAAAAGTTATTCAGAATGCAAATAAACTATTCAAATTGGAAATAAGCTATTCAGTTCGCAAAAAAAGCTATTCAGTTTCCAAAATGTGATATTCAGATTGCAGTTCTTGATGAAAATAAGCTATTCCGAATGAAAAAAAAAGGATTCAGGATGCGAATAACCTATTCAGTTTGCAGTTCAGACAAACAAAGCTATTCAGAATGCAAATAAACTATTCATATTGCAAAGAAGCTATTCAGTTTGCAAAAAAAGCTATTCAGAATGAAAATGTGCTATTCAGATTGCAGTTCAGGATGAAAATAAGCTATTCAGAATGAAACAAAGGAATTCAAGATGCGGATAACCTATTCAGTTTGCAGTTCAGACAATAAAAGCTATTCAGAATGCAAATAAACTGTTCAGATTGGAAATAAGCTATTCAGTTTGCAAAAAAAGCTATTCGGAATTAAAATGTGATATTCAGATTGCAGTTCTTGATGAAAATAAACTATTCAGAATGAAAAAAAAGGGTTCAGGATGCGGATAACCTATTCAGTTTGCAGTTCAGACAAAAAAAGCTATTCAAAATGCAAATAAACTATTCAGATTGGAAATAAGCTATTCAGTTTGCAAAAAAAGCTATTCAGAATGAAAATATGATATTCAGATTGAAGTTCTTGATGAAAATAAGCTATTCAGAATGAAAAAGAAGGATTCAGGATGCGGATAACCTATTCAGTTTGCAGTTCAGACAAAAAAAGCTATTCAGAATGCAAATAAACTATTCAGATTGGAAATAAGCTATTCAGTTTGCAAAAAAAGCTATTCAGAATGAAAATGTGATATTCAGATTGAAGTTCTTGATGAAAATAAGCTATTCAGAATGAAAAAAAAGGATTCAGGATGCGGATAACCTATTCAGTTTGCAGTTCAGACAAAAAAAGTTATTCAGAATGCAAATAAACTATTCAAATTGGAAATAAGCTATTCAGTTCGCAAAAAAAGCTATTCAGTTTCCAAAATGTGATATTCAGATTGCAGTTCAGGATGAAAATAAGCTATTCAGAATGAAAAAAAGGAATTCAAGATGCGGATAACCTATTCAGTTTGCAGTTCAGACAAAAAAAGCTATTCAGAATGCAAATAAACTGTTCAGATTGGAAATAAGCTATTCAGTTTGCAAAAAAAGCTATTCAGAATGAAAATGTGATATTCAGATTGCAGTTCTTGATGAAAATAAACTATTCAGAATGAAAAAAAAGGGTTCAGGATACGGATAACCTATTCAGTTTGCAGTTCAGACAAAAAAAGCTATTCAGAATGCAAATAAACTATTCAGATTAGAAATAAGCTATTCAGTTTGCAAAAAAAGCTATTCATATTGAAAATGTGATATTCAGATTGCAGTTCAGGATGAAAATAAGCTATTCAAAATGAAAAAAAAGGATTCAGGATGCGGATAACCTATTCAGTTTGCAGTTCAGACAAAAAAAGTTATTCAGAATGCAAATAAACTATTCAAATTGGAAATAAGCTATTCAGTTTGCAAAAAAAGCTATTCAGTTTCCAAAATGTGAAATTCAGATTGCAGTTCTTGATGAAAATAAGCTATTCCGAATGAAAAAAAAAAGGATTCAGGATGCGAATAACCTATTCAGTTTGCAGTTCAGACAAACAAAGCTATTCAGAATGCAAATAAACTATTCAGATTGCAAAGAAGCTATTCAGTTTGCAAAAAAAGCTATTCAGAAAGAAAATGTGATATTCAGATTGAAGTTCTTGATGAAAATAAGCTATTCAGAATGAAAAAAAAGGATTCAGGATGCGGATAACTTATTCAGTTTGCAGTTCAGACAAAAAAAGTTATTCAGAATGCAAATAAACTATTCAAATTGGAAATAAGCTATTCAGTTCGCAAAAAAAGCTATTCAGTTTCCAAAATGTGATATTCAGATTGCAGTTCTTGATGAAAATAAGCTATTCCGAATGAAAAAAAAGGATTCAGGATGCGAATAACCTATTCAGTTTGCAGTTCAGACAAACAAAGCTATTCAGAATGCAAATAAACTATTCATATTGCAAAGAAGCTATTCAGTTTGCAAAAAAAGCTATTCAGAATGAAAATGTGCTATTCAGATTGCAGTTCAGGATGAAAATAAGCTATTCAGAATGAAACAAAGGAATTCAAGATGCGGATAACCTATTCAGTTTGCAGTTCAGACAATAAAAGCTATTCAGAATGCAAATAAACTGTTCAGATTGGAAATAAGCTATTCAGTTTGCAAAAAAAGCTATTCGGAATTAAAATGTGATATTCAGATTGCAGTTCTTGATGAAAATAAACTATTCAGAATGAAAAAAAAGGGTTCAGGATGCGGATAACCTATTCAGTTTGCAGTTCAGACAAAAAAAGCTATTCAGAATGCAAATAAACTATTCAGATTGGAAATAAGCTATTCAGTTTGCAAAAAAAGCTATTCAGAATGAAAATGTGATATTCAGATTGCAGTTCAGGATGAAAATAAGCTATTCAAAATGAAAAAAAAGGATTCAGGATGCGGATAACCTATTCAGTTTGCAGTTCAGACAAAAAAAGTTATTCAGAATGCAAATAAACTATTCAGATTGGAAATAAGCTATTCAGTTTGCAAAAAAAGCTATTCAGAATGAAAATGTGATATTCAGATTGCAGTTCAGGATGAAAATAAGCTATTCAGAATGAAAAAAAAGGATTCATAATGCGGATAACCTATTCAGTTTGCAGTTCAGACAAAAAAAGTTATTCAGAATGCAAATAAACTATTCAAATCGGAAATAAGCTATTCAGTTTGCAAAAAAAGCTATTCAGTTTCCAAAATGTGATATTCAGATTGCAGTTCTTGATGAAAGTAAGCTATTCCGAATGAAAAAAAGGGATCCAGGATGCAAATAACCTATTCAGTTTGCAGTTCAGAAAAAAAAAGCTATTTAGAATGCAAATAAACTATTCAGAATGCAAATAAACTATTCAGATTGCAAATAAGCTATTCAGTTTGCAAAAAAAACTGTTCAGAATGAAAATGTGCTATTCTGATTGCAGTTCAGGATGAAAATAAGCTATTTATAATGAAAAAAAGGGATCCAGGATGCAAATAACCTATTCAGTTTGTAGTTCAGACAAAAAAAGCTATTCAAAATGCAAATAAACTATTCAGATTGCAAAAAAAGCTATTCAGTTGACAAAAAAAGCTATTCAGAATGTAAATGTGCTATTCAGATTGCAGTTCAAGATGAAAATAAGCAATTCAGGATGAAAAAAAAGGGATTCAGGATGCATTTAACCTATTCAGTTTGCAGTTCAGACAAAAAAAGCTATTCAGAATGCAAATAAACTATTCAGATTAGAAATAAGCTATTCAGTTTGCAAAAAAAGCTATTCAGAATGAAAATGTGATATTCAGATTGCAGTTCTTGATGAAAATAAGCTCTTCCGAATGAAAAAAAAGGGATTCAGGATGCGAATAACCTATTCAGATTGCAGCTCAGACAAAAAAAGCTATTCAGAATGCAAATAAACTATTCAGATTGCAAAGAAGCTATTCAGTTTGCAAAAAAAGCTATTCATAATGAAAATGTGCTATTCAGATTGCAGTTCAGGATGAAAATAAGCTATTCAGAATGAAAAAAAGGAATTCAGGATGCGGATAACCTATTCAGTTTGCAGTTCAGACAAAAAAAGCTATTCAGAATGCAAATAAACTATTCAGATTGCAAAGAAGCTATTCAGTTTGCAAAAAAAGCTATTCAGAATGAAAATGTGCTATTCAGATTGCAGTTCAGGATGAAAATAAGCTATTCAGAATGAACAAAAAGGAATTCAGGATGCGGATAACTTATTCAGTTTGCAGTTCAGACAAAAAAATCTATTCAGAATGCAAATAAACTATTCAGATTGGAAATAAGCTATTCAGTTTGCAAAAAAAGCTATTCAGAATGAAAATGTGATATTCAGATTGCAGTTCTTGATGAAAATAAGCTCTTCCGAATGAAAAAAAAGGGATTCAGGATGCGAATAACCTATTCAGATTGCAGCTCAGACAAAAAAAGCTATTCAGAATGCAAATAAACAATTCAGATTGCAAAGAAGCTATTCAGTTTGCAAAACAAGCTATTCAGAATGAAAATGTGCTATTCAGATTGCAGTTCAGGATGAAAATAAGCTATTCAGAATGAAAAAAAGGAATTCAGGATGCGGATAACCTATTCAGTTTGCAATTCAGACAAAAAAAGCTATTCAAAATGCAAATAAACTATTCAGATTGCAAAAAAAGCTATTCAGTTGACAAAAAAAGCTATTCAGAATGTAAATGTGCTATTCAGATTGCAGTTCAGGATTAAAATAAGCAATTCAGGATGAAAAAAAAGGGATTCAGGATGCATTTAACCTATTCAGTTTGCAGTTCAGACAAAAAAAGCTATTCAGAATGCAAATAAACTATTCAGATTAGAAATAAGCTATTCAGTTTGCAAAAAAAGCTATTCAGAATGAAAATGTGATATTCAGATTGCAGTTCTTGATGAAAATAAGCTCTTCCGAATGAAAAGAAAGGGATTCAGGATGCGAATAACCTATTCAGATTGCAGCTCAGACAAAAAAAGCTATTCAGAATGCAAATAAACTATTCAGATTGCAAAGAAGCTATTCAGTTTGCAAAAAAAGCTATTCAGAATGAAAATGTGCTATTCAGATTGCAGTTCAGGATGAAAATAAGCTATTCAGAATGAAAAAAAGGAATTCAGGATGCGGATAACCTATTCAGTTTGCAGTTCAGACAAAAAAAGCTATTCAGAATGCAAATAAACTATTCAGATTGCAAAGAAGCTATTCAGTTTGCAAAAAAAGCTATTCAGAATGAAAATGTGCTATTCAGATTGCAGTTCAGGATGAAAATAAGCTATTCAGAATGAACAAAAAGGAATTCAGGATGCGGATAACTTATTAAGTTTGCAGTTCAGACAAAAAAAGCTATTCAGAATGCAAATAAACTATTCAGATTGGAAATAAGCTATTCAGTTTGCAAAAAAAGCTATTCAGAATGAAAATGTGATATTCAGATTGCAGTTCTTGATGAAAATAAGCTCTTCCGAATGAAAAAAAAGGGATTCAGGATGCGAATAACTTATTCAGATTGCAGCTCAGACAAAAAAAGCTATTCAGAATGCAAATAAACAATTCAGATTGCAAAGAAGCTATTCAGTTTGCAAAACAAGCTATTCAGAATGAAAATGTGCTATTCAGATTGTAGTTCAGGATGAAAATAAGCTATTCAGAATGAAAAAAAGGAATTCAGGATGCGGATAACCTATTCAGTTTGCAGTTCAGACAAAAAAAGCTATTCAAAATGCAAATAAACTATTCAGATTGCAAAAAAAGCTATTCAGTTGACAAAAAAAGCTATTCAGAATGAAAATGTGCTATTCAGATTGCAGTTCTTGATGAAAATAAACTATTCAGAATGAAAAAAAAGGGTTCAGGATGCGGATAACCTATTCAGTTTGCAGTTCAGACAAAAAAAGCTATTCAGAATGCAAATAAACTATTCAGATTGGAAATAAGCTATTCAGTTTGCAAAAAAAGCTATTCAGAATGAAAATGTGATATTCAGATTGCAGTTCAGGATGAAAATAAGCTATTCAAAATGAAAAAAAAGGATTCAGGATGCGGATAACCTATTCAGTTTGCAGTTCAGACAAAAAAAGTTATTCAGAATGCAAATAAACTATTCAGATTGGAAATAAGCTATTCAGTTTGCAAAAAAAGCTATTCAGAATGAAAATGTGATATTCAGATTGCAGTTCAGGATGAAAATAAGCTATTCAGAATGAAAAAAAAGGATTCATAATGCGGATAACCTATTCAGTTTGCAGTTCAGACAAAAAAAGTTATTCAGAATGCAAATAAACTATTCAAATCGGAAATAAGCTATTCAGTTTGCAAAAAAAGCTATTCAGTTTCCAAAATGTGATATTCAGATTGCAGTTCTTGATGAAAGTAAGCTATTCCGAATGAAAAAAAGGGATCCAGGATGCAAATAACCTATTCAGTTTGCAGTTCAGAAAAAAAAAGCTATTTAGAATGCAAATAAACTATTCAGAATGCAAATAAACTATTCAGATTGCAAATAAGCTATTCAGTTTGCAAAAAAAACTGTTCAGAATGAAAATGTGCTATTCTGATTGCAGTTCAGGATGAAAATAAGCTATTTATAATGAAAAAAAGGGATCCAGGATGCAAATAACCTATTCAGTTTGTAGTTCAGACAAAAAAAGCTATTCAAAATGCAAATAAACTATTCAGATTGCAAAAAAAGCTATTCAGTTGACAAAAAAAGCTATTCAGAATGTAAATGTGCTATTCAGATTGCAGTTCAAGATGAAAATAAGCAATTCAGGATGAAAAAAAAGGGATCCAGGATGCATTTAACCTATTCAGTTTGCAGTTCAGACAAAAAAAGCTATTCAGAATGCAAATAAACTATTCAGATTAGAAATAAGCTATTCAGTTTGCAAAAAAAGCTATTCAGAATGAAAATGTGATATTCAGATTGCAGTTCTTGATGAAAATAAGCTCTTCCGAATGAAAAAAAAGGGATTCAGGATGCGAATAACCTATTCAGATTGCAGCTCAGACAAAAAAAGCTATTCAGAATGCAAATAAACTATTCAGATTGCAAAGAAGCTATTCAGTTTGCAAAAAAAGCTATTCAGAATGAAAATGTGCTATTCAGATTGCAGTTCAGGATGAAAATAAGCTATTCAGAATGAAAAAAAGGAATTCAGGATGCGGATAACCTATTCAGTTTGCAGTTCAGACAAAAAAAGCTATTCAGAATGCAAATAAACTATTCAGATTGCAAAGAAGCTATTCAGTTTGCAAAAAAAGCTATTCAGAATGAAAATGTGCTATTCAGATTGCAGTTCAGGATGAAAATAAGCTATTCAGAATGAACAAAAAGGAATTCAGGATGCGGATAACTTATTCAGTTTGCAGTTCAGACAAAAAAAGCTATTCAGAATGCAAATAAACTATTCAGATTGGAAATAAGCTATTCAGTTTGCAAAAAAAGCTATTCAGAATGAAAATGTGATATTCAGATTGCAGTTCTTGATGAAAATAAGCTCTTCCGAATGAAAAAAAAGGGATTCAGGATGCGAATAACCTATTCAGATTGCAGCTCAGACAAAAAAAGCTATTCAGAATGCAAATAAACAATTCAGATTGCAAAGAAGCTATTCAGTTTGCAAAACAAGCTATTCAGAATGAAAATGTGCTATTCAGATTGCAGTTCAGGATGAAAATAAGCTATTCAGAATGAAAAAAAGGAATTCAGGATGCGGATAACCTATTCAGTTTGCAATTCAGACAAAAAAAGCTATTCAAAATGCAAATAAACTATTCAGATTGCAAAAAAAGCTATTCAGTTGACAAAAAAAGCTATTCAGAATGTAAATGTGCTATTCAGATTGCAGTTCAGGATTAAAATAAGCAATTCAGGATGAAAAAAAATGGATTCAGGATGCATTTAACCTATTCAGTTTGCAGTTCAGACAAAAAAAGCTATTCAGAATGCAAATAAACTATTCAGATTAGAAATAAGCTATTCAGTTTGCAAAAAAAGCTATTCAGAATGAAAATGTGATATTCAGATTGCAGTTCTTGATGAAAATAAGCTCTTCCGAATGAAAAGAAAGGGATTCAGGATGCGAATAACCTATTCAGATTGCAGCTCAGACAAAAAAAGCTATTCAGAATGCAAATAAACTATTCAGATTGCAAAGAAGCTATTCAGTTTGCAAAAAAAGCTATTCAGAATGAAAATGTGCTATTCAGATTGCAGTTCAGGATGAAAATAAGCTATTCAGAATGAAAAAAAGGAATTCAGGATGCGGATAACCTATTCAGTTTGCAGTTCAGACAAAAAAAGCTATTCAGAATGCAAATAAACTATTCAGATTGCAAAGAAGCTATTCAGTTTGCAAAAAAAGCTATTCAGAATGAAAATGTGCTATTCAGATTGCAGTTCAGGATGAAAATAAGCTATTCAGAATGAACAAAAAGGAATTCAGGATGCGGATAACTTATTCAGTTTGCAGTTCAGACAAAAAAAGCTATTCAGAATGCAAATAAACTATTCAGATTGGAAATAAGCTATTCAGTTTGCAAAAAAAGCTATTCAGAATGAAAATGTGATATTCAGATTGCAGTTCTTGATGAAAATAAGCTCTTCCGAATGAAAAAAAAGGGATTCAGGATGCGAATAACTTATTCAGATTGCAGCTCAGACAAAAAAAGCTATTCAGAATGCAAATAAACAATTCAGATTGCAAAGAAGCTATTCAGTTTGCAAAACAAGCTATTCAGAATGAAAATGTGCTATTCAGATTGTAGTTCAGGATGAAAATAAGCTATTCAGAATGAAAAAAAGGAATTCAGGATGCGGATAACCTATTCAGTTTGCAGTTCAGACAAAAAAAGCTATTCAAAATGCAAATAAACTATTCAGATTGCAAAAAAAGCTATTCAGTTGACAAAAAAAGCTATTCAGAATGTAAATGTGCTATTCAGATTGCAGTTCAGGATTAAAATAAGCAATTCAGGATGAAAAAAAAGGGATTCAGGATGCATTTAACCTATTCAGTTTGCAGTTCAGACAAAAAAAGCTATTCAGAATGCAAATAAACTATTCAGATTAGAAATAAGCTATTCAGTTTGCAAAAAAAGCTATTCAGAATGAAAATGTGATATTCAGATTGCAGTTCTTGATGAAAATAAGCTCTTCCGAATGAAAAAAAAGGGATTCAGGATGCGAATAACCTATTCAGATTGCAGCTCAGACAAAAAAAGCTATTCAGAATGCAAATAAACTATTCAGATTGCAAAGAAGCTATTCAGTTTGCAAAAAAAGCTATTCAGAATGAAAATGTGCTATTCAGATTGCAGTTCAGGATGAAAATAAGCTATTCAGAATGAAAAAAAGGAATTCAGGATGCGGATAACCTATTCAGTTTGCAGTTCAGACAAAAAAAGCTATTCAGAATGCAAATAAACTATTCAGATTGCAAAGAAGCAATTCAGTTTGCAAAAAAAGCTATTCAGAATGAAAATGTGCTATTCAGATTGCAGTTCAGGATGAAAATAAGCTATTCAGAATGAACAAAAAGGAATTCAGTATGCGGATAACTTATTCAGTTTGCAGTTCAGACAAAAAAAGCTATTCAGAATGCAAATAAACTATTCAGATTAGAAATAAGCTATTCAGTTTGCAAAAAAAGCTATTCAGAATGAAAATGTGATATTCAGATTGCAATTCTTGATGAAAATAAGCTCTTCCGAATGAAAAAAAAGGGATTCAGGATGCGAATAACCTATTCAGATTGCAGCTCAGACAAAAAAAGCTATTCAGAATGCAAATAAACAATTCAGATTGCAAAGAAGCTATTCAGTTTGCAAAACAAGCTATTCAGAATGAAAATGTGCTATTCAGATTGCAGTTCAGGATGAAAATAAGCTATTCAGAATGAAAAAAAGGAATTCAGGATGCGGATAACCTATTCAGTTTGCAGTTCAGACAAAAAAAGCTATTCAAAATGCAAATAAACTATTCAGATTGCAAAAAAATCTATTCAGTTGACAAAAAAAGCTATTCAGAATGTAAATGTGCTATTCAGATTGCAGTTCAGGATTAAAATAAGCAATTCAGGATGAAAAAAAAGGGATTCAGGATGCATTTAACCTATTCAGTTTGCAGTTCAGACAAAAAAAGCTATTCAGAATGCAAATAAACTATTCAGATTAGAAATAAGCTATTCAGTTTGCAAAAAAAGCTATTCAGAATGAAAATGTGATATTCAGATTGCAGTTCTTGATGAAAATAAGCTCTTCCGAATGAAAAAAAAGGGATTCAGGATGCGAATAACCTATTCAGATTGCAGCTCAGACAAAAAAAGCTATTCAGAATGCAAATAAACTATTCAGATTGCAAAGAAGCTATTCAGTTTGCAAAAAAAGCTATTCAGAATGAAAATGTGCTATTCAGATTGCAGTTCAGGATGAAAATAAGCTATTCAGAATGGAAAAAAGGAATTCAGGATGCGGATAACCTATTCAGTTTGCAGTTCAGACAAAAAAAGCTATTCAGAATGCAAATAAACTATTCAGATTGCAAAGAAGCTATTCAGTTTGCAAAAAAAGCTATTCAGAATGAAAATGTGCTATTCAGATTGCAGTTCAGGATGAAAATAAGCTATTCAGAATGAACAAAAAGGAATTCAGGATGCGGATAACTTATTCAGTTTGCAGTTCAGACAAAAAAAGCTATTCAGAATGCAAATAAACTATTCAGATTAGAAATAAGCTATTCAGTTTGCAAAAAAAGCTATTCAGAATGAAAATGTGATATTCAGATTGCAGTTCTTGATGAAAATAAGCTCTTCCGAATGAAAAAAAAGGGATTCAGGATGCGAATAACCTATTCAGATTGCAGCTCAGACAAAAAAAGCTATTCAGAATGCAAATAAACAATTCAGATTGCAAAGAAGCTATTCAGTTTGCAAAACAAGCTATTCAGAATGAAAATGTGCTATTCAGATTGCAGTTCAGGATGAAAATAAGCTATTCAGAATGAAAAAAAGGAATTCAGGATGCGGATAACCTATTCAGTTTGCAGTTCAGACAAAAAAAGCTATTCAGAATGCAAATAAACTATTCAGATTGCAAAGAAGCTATTCAGTTTGCAAAAAAAGCTATTCAGAATGAAAATGTGCTATTCAGATTGCAGTTCAGGATGAAAATAAGCTATTCAGAATGAACAAAAAGGAATTCAGGATGCGGATAACTTATTCAGTTTGCAGTTCAGACAAAAAAAGCTATTCAGAATGCAAATAAACTATTCAGATTGGAAATAAGCTATTCAGTTTGCAAAAAAAGCTATTCAGAATGAAAATGTGATATTCAGATTGAAGTTCTTGATGAAAATAAGCTATTCAGAATGAAAAAAAAAGATTCAGGATGCGGATAACTTATTCAGTCGGCAGTTCAGACAATAAAAGTTATCCAGAATGCAAATAAACTATTCAAATTGGAAATAAGCTATTCAGTTCGCAAAAAAAGCTCTTCAGTTTCCAAAATGTGATATACAGATTGAAGTTCTTGATGAAAAAAATAAGGATTCAGGATGCGAATAACCTATTCAGTTTGCAGTTCAGACAAAAAAAGTTATTCCGAATGCAAATAAACTATTCAAATTGGAAATAAGCTATTCAGTTCGCAAAAAAAGCTATTCAGTTTCCAAAATGTGATATTCAGATTGCAGTTCAGGATGAAAATAAGCTATTCAGAATGAAAATAAGGAATTCAAGATGCGGATAACCTATTCAGTTTGCAGTTCAGACAAAAAAAGCTATTCAGAATGCAAATAAACTGTTCAGATTGGAAATAAGCTATTCGGTTTGCAAAAAAAGCTATTCAGAATGAAAATGTGATATTCAGATTGCAGTTCTTGATGAAAATAAACTATTCAGAATGAAAAAAAAGGGTTCAGGATGCGGATAACCTATTCAGTTTGCAGTTCAGACAAAAAAAGCTATTCAGAATGCAAATAAACTATTCAGATTGGAAATAAGCTATTCAGTTTGCAAAAAAAGCTATTCAGAATGAAAATGTGATATTCAGATTGAAGTTCTTGATGAAAATAAGCTATTCAGAATGAAAAAAAAGGATTCAGGATGCGGATAACCTATTCAGTTTGCAGTTCAGACAAAAAAAGTTATTCAGAATGCAAATAAACTATTCAAATTGGAAATAAGCTATTCAGTTCGCAAAAAAAGCTATTCAGTTTCCAAAATGTGATATTCAGATTGCAGTTCAGGATGAAAATAAGCTATTCAGAATGAAAAAAAGGAATTCAAGATGCGGATAACCTATTCAGTTTGCAGTTCAGACAAAAAAAGCTATTCAGAATGCAAATAAACTGTTCAGATTGGAAATAAGCTATTCAGTTTGCAAAAAAAGCTATTCAGAATGAAAATGTGATATTCAGATTGCAGTTCTTGATGAAAATAAACTATTCAGAATGAAAAAAAAAGGGTTCAGGATACGGATAACCTATTCAGTTTGCAGTTCAGATAAAAAAAGCTATTCAGAATGCAAATAAACTATTCAGATGGGAAATAAGCTATTCAGTTTGCAAAAAAAGCTATTCAGAATGAAAAAAAAGGATTCAGGATGCGGATAACCTATTCAGTTTGCAGTTCAGACAAAAAAAGTTATTCAGAATGCAAATAAACTATTCAAATTGGAAATAAGCTATTCAGTTTGCAAAAAAAGCTATTCAGTTTCCAAAATGTGAAATTCAGATTGCAGTTCTTGATGAAAATAAGCTATTCCGAATGAAAAAAAAAAGGATTCAGGATGCGAATAACCTATTCAGTTTGCAGTTCAGACAAACAAAGCTATTCAGAATGCAAATAAACTATTCAGATTGCAAAGAAGCTATTCAGTTTGCAAAAAAAGCTATTCAGAAAGAAAATGTGATATTCAGATTGAAGTTCTTGATGAAAATAAGCTATTCAGAATGAACAAAAAGGATTCAGGATGCGGATAACTTATTCAGTTTGCAGTTCAGACAAAAAAAGTTATTCAGAATGCAAATAAACTATTCATATTGGAAATAAGCTATTCAGTTCGCAAAAAAAGCTATTCAGTTTCCAAAATGTGATATTCAGATTGCAGTTCTTGATGAAAATAAGCTATTCCGAATGAAAAAAAAAGGATTCAGGATGCGAATAACCTATTCAGTTTGCAGTTCAGACAAACAAAGCTATTCAGAATGGAAATAAACTATTCATATTGCAAAGAAGCTATTCAGTTTGCAAAAAAAGCTATTCAGAATGAAAATGTGCTATTCAGATTGCAGTTCAGGATGAAAATAAGCTATTCAGAATGAAAAAAAGGAATTCAAGATGCGGATAACCTATTCAGTTTGCAGTTCAGACAAAAAAAGCTATTCAGAATGCAAATAAACTGTTCAGATTGGAAATAAGCTATTCAGTTTGCAAAAAAAGCTATTCAGAATTAAAATGTGATATTCAGATTGCAGTTCTTGATGAAAATAAACTATTCTGAATGAAAAAAAAGGGTTCAGGATGTGGATAACCTATTCAGTTTGCAGTTCAGACAAAAAAAGCTATTCAGAATGCAAATAAACTATTCAGATTGGAAATAAGCTATTCAGTTTGCAAAAAAAGCTATTCAGAATGAAAATGTGATATTCAGATTGCAGTTCAGGATGAAAATAAGCTATTCAGAATGAAAAAAAAGGATTCAGCATGCGGATAACCTATTCAGTTTGCAGTTCAGACAAAAAAAGTTATTCAGAATGCAAATAAACTATTCAGATTGGAAATAAGCTATTCAGTTTGCAAAAAAAGCTATTCAGAATGAAAATGTGATATTCAGATTGCAGTTCAGGATGAAAATAAGCTATTCAGAATGAAAAAAAAGGATTCATAATGCGGATAACCTATTCAGTTTGCAGTTCAGACAAAAAAAGTTATTCAGAATGCAAATAAACTATTCAAATCGGAAATAAGCTATTCAGTTTGCAAAAAAAGCTATTCAGTTTCCAAAATGTGATATTCAGATTGCAGTTCTTGATGAAAATAAGCTATTCCGAATGAAAAAAAGGGATCCAGGATGCAAATAACCTATTCAGTTTGCAGTTCAGAAAAAAAAAGCTATTTAGAATGCAAATAAACTATTCAGAATGCAAATAAACTATTCAGATTGCAAATAAGCTATTCAGTTTGCAAAAAAAACTATTCAGAATGAAAATGTGCTATTCTGATTGCAGTTCAGGATGAAAATAAGCTATTTATAATGAAAAAAAGGGATCCAGGATGCAAATAACCTATTCAGTTTGCAGTTCAGACAAAAAAAGCTATTCAGAATGCAAATAAACTATTCAGATTAGAAATAAGCTATTCAGTTTGCAAAAAAAGCTATTCAGAATGAAAATGTGATATTCAGATTGCAGTTCTTGATGAAAATAAGCTCTTCCGAATGAAAAAAAAGGGATTCAGGATGCGAATAACCTATTCAGATTGCAGCTCAGACAAAAAAAGCTATTCAGAATGCAAATAAACTATTCAGATTGCAAAAAAACTATTCAGATTGCAAAGAAGCTATTCAGAATGAAAATGTGATATTCAGATTGCAGTTCTTGATGAAAATAAACTATTCAAAATGAAAAAAAAGGGTTCAGGATGCGGCTAACCTATTCAGTTTGCAGTTCAGACAAAAAAAGCTATTCAGAATGCAAATAAACTATTCAGATTGGAAATAAGCTATTCAGTTTGCAAAAAAAGCTATTCAGAATGAAAATGTGATATTCAGATTGCAGTTCAGGATGAAAATAAGCTATTCAGAATGAAAAAAAAGGATTCAGGATGCGGATAACCTATTCAGTTTGCAGTTCAGACAAAAAAAGTTATTCAGAATGCAAATAAACTATTCAAATTGGAAATAAGCTATTCAGTTTGCAAAAAAAGCTATTCAGTTTCCAAAATGTGATATTCAGATTGCAGTTCTTGATGAAAATAAGCTATTCCGAATGAAAAAAAAAAAGGATTGAGGATGCGAAATTCCTATTCAGTTTGCAGTTCAGACAAACAAAGCTATTCAGAATGCAAATAAACTATTCAGATTGCAAAGAAGCTATTCAGTTTGCAAAAACAGCTATTCAGAATGAAAATGTGATATTCAGATTGAAGTTCTTGATGAAAATAAGCTATTCAGAATGAAAAAAAAGGATTCAGGATGCGGATAAGTTATTCAGTTTGCAGTTCAGACAAAAAAAGTTATTCAGAATGCAAATAAACTATTCAAATTGGAAATAAGCTATTCAGTTCGCAAAAAAAGCTATTCAGTTTCCAAAATGTGATATTCGGATTGCAGTTCTTGATGAAAATAAGCTATTCCGAATGAAAAAAAAGGATTCAGGATGCGAATAACCTATTCAGTTTGCAGTTCTGACAAACAAAGCTATTCAGAATGCAAATAAACTATTCAGATTGCAAAGAAGCTATTCAGTTTGCAAAAAAAGCAATTCAGAATGAAAATGTGCTATTCAGATTGCAGTTCAGGATGAAAATAATCTATTCAGAATGAAAAAAAGGAATTCAAGATGCGGATAACCTATTCAGTTTGCAGTTCAGACAAAAAAAGCTATTCAGAATGCAAATAAACTGTTCAGATTGGAAATAAGCTATTCAGTTTGCAAAAAAAGCTATTCAGAATGAAAATGTGATACTCAGATTGCAGTTCTTGATGAAAATAAACTATTCAGAATGAAAAAAAAGGGTTCAGGATGCGGATAACCTATTCAGTTTGCAGTTCAGACAAAAAAAGCTATTCAGAATGCAAATAAACTATTTAGATTGGAAATAAGCTATTCAGTTTGCAAAAAAAGCTATTCAGAATGAAAATGTGATATTCAGATTGCAGTTCAGGATGAAAATAAGCTATTCAGAATGAAAAAAAAAGGATTCAGGATGCGGATAACCTATTCAGTTTGCAGTTCACACAAAAAAAGCTATTCAGAATGCAAATAAACTATTCAGATTTGAAATAAGCTATTCAGTTTGCAAAAAAAGCTATTCAGTTTCCAAAATGTGATATTCAGATTGCAGTTCTTGATGAAAATAAGCTATTCCGAATGAAAAAAGAAGGATTCAGGATGCGAATAACCTATGCAGTTTGCAGTTCAGACAAACAAAGCTATTCAGAATGCAAATAAACTATTCAGATTGCAAAGAAGCTATTCAGTTTGCAAAAAAAGCTATTCAGAAAGAAAATGTGATATTCAGATTGAAGTTCTTGATGAAAATAAGCTATTCAGAATGAAAAAAGAGGATTCAGGATGCGGATAACTTATTCAGTTTGCAGTTCAGACAAAAAAAGTTATTCAGAATGCAAATAAACTGTTCAGATTGGAAATAAGCTATTCAGTTTGCAAAAAAAGCTATTCAGTTTCCAAAATGTGATATTCAGATTGCAGTTCTTGATGAAAATAAGCTATTCCGAATGAAAAAAATAGGATTCAGGATGCGAAATTCCTATTCAGTTTGCAGTTCAGACAAACAAAGCTATTCAGAATGCAAATAAACTATTCAGATTGCAAAGAAGCTATTCAGTTTGCAAAAAAAGCTATTCAGAATGAAAATGTGATATTCAGATTGAAGTTCTTGATGAAAATAAGCTATTCAGAATGAAAAAAAAGGATTCAGGATGCGGATAAGTTATTCAGTTTGCAGTTCAGACAAAAAAAGTTATTCAGAATGCAAATAAACTATTCAAATTGGAAATAAGCTATTCAGTTCGCAAAAAAAGCTATTCAGTTTCCAAAATGTGATATTCAGATTGCAGTTCTTGATGAAAATAAGCTATTCCGAATGAAAAAAAAGGATTCAGGATGCGAATAACCTATTCAGTTTGCAGTTCTGACAAACAAAGCTATTCAGAATGCAAATAAACTATTCAGATTGCAAAGAAGCTATTCAGTTTGCAAAAAAAGCAATTCAGAATGAAAATGTGCTATTCAGATTGCAGTTCAGGATGAAAATAATCTATTCAGAATGAAAAAAAGGAATTCAAGATGCGGATAACCTATTCAGTTTGCAGTTCAGACAAAAAAAGCTATTCAGAATGCAAATAAACTGTTCAGATTGGAAATAAGCTATTCAGTTTGCAAAAAAAGCTATTCAGAATGAAAATGTGATACTCAGATTGCAGTTCTTGATGAAAATAAACTATTCAGAATGAAAAAAAAGGGTTCAGGATGCGGATAACCTATTCAGTTTGCAGTTCAGACAAAAAAAGCTATTCAGAATGCAAATAAACTATTTAGATTGGAAATAAGCTATTCAGTTTGCAAAAAAAGCTATTCAGAATGAAAATGTGATATTCAGATTGCAGTTCAGGTTGAAAATAAGCTATTCAGAATGAAAAAAAAAGGATTCAGGATGCGGATAACCTATTCAGTTTGCAGTTCACACAAAAAAAGCTATTCAGAATGCAAATAAACTATTCAGATTTGAAATAAGCTATTCAGTTTGCAAAAAAAGCTATTCAGTTTCCAAAATGTGATATTCAGATTGCAGTTCTTGATGAAAATAAGCTATTCCGAATGAAAAAAGAAGGATTCAGGATGCGAATAACCTATACAGTTTGCAGTTTTGACAAACAAAGCTATTCAGAAAGAAAATGTGATATTCAGATTGAAGTTCTTGATGAAAATAAGCTATTCAGAATGAAAAAAGAGGATTCAGGATGCGGATAACTTATTCAGTTTGCAGTTCAGACAAAAAAAGTTATTCAGAATGCAAATAAACTGTTCAGATTGGAAATAAGCTATTCAGTTTGCAAAAAAAGCTATTCAGAATGAAAATGTGATATTCAGATTGAAGTTCTTGATGAAAATAAGCTATTCAGAATGAAAAAAAAGGATTCAGGATGCGGATAACTTATTCAGTCTGCAGTTCAGACAAAAAAAGTTATTCAGAATGCAAATAAACTATTCAAATTGGAAATAAGCTATTCAGTTCGCAAAAAAAGCTATTCAGTTTCCAAAATGTGATATTCAGATTGCAGTTCTTGATGAAAATAAGCTATTCCGAATGAAAAAAAAAGGATTCAGGATGCGAATAACCTATTCAGTTTGCAGTTCAGACAAACAAAACTATTCAGAATGCAAATAAACTATTCAGATTGCAAAGAAGCTATTCAGTTTGCAAAAAAAGCTATTCAGAATGAAAATGTGCTATTCAGATTGCAGTTCAGGATGAAAATAAGCTATTCAGAATGAAAAAAAGGAATTTAAGATGCGGATAACCTATTCAGTTTGCAGTTCAGACAAAAAAAGCTATTCATAATGCAAATAAACTATTCATATTGGAAATAAGCTATTCAGTTTGCAAAAAAAGCTATTCAGAATGAAAATGTGATATTCAGATTGCAGTTCTTGATGAAAATAAACTATTCAGAATGAAAAAAAAGGGTTCAGGATGCGGATAACCTATTCAGTTTGCAGTTCAGACAAAAAAAGCTATTCAGAATGCAAATAAACTATTCAGATTGGAAATAAGCTATTCAGTTTGCAAAAAAAGCTATTCAGAATGAAAATGTGATATTCAGATTGCAGTTCAGGATGAAAATAAGCTTTTCAGAATGAAAAAAAAGGATTCAGGATGCGGATAACCTATTCAGTTTGCAGTTCAGACAAAAAAAGTTATTCAGAATGCAAATAAACTATTCAAATTGGAAATAAGCTATTCAGTTTGCAAAAAAAGCTATTCAGTTTCCAAAATGTGATATTCAGATTGCAGTTCTTGATGAAAATAAGCTATTCCGAATGAAAAAAAAGGATTCAGGATGCGAATAACCTATTCAGTTTGCAGTTCTGACAAACAAAGCTATTCAGAATGCAAATAAACTATTCAGATTGCAAAGAAGCTATTCAGTTTGCAAAAAAAAGCTATTCAGAAAGAAAATTTGATATTCAGATTGAAGTTCTTGATGAAAATAAGCTATTCACAATGAAAAAAAAGGATTCAGGATGCGGATAACTTATTCAGTTTGCAGTTCAAACAAAAAAAGCTATTCAGAATGCAAATAAACTATTCAGATTAGAAATAAGCTATTCAGTTTGCAAAAAAAGCTATTCATAATGAAAATGTGATATTCAGATTGCAGTTCAGGATGAAAATAAGCTATTCAAAATGAAAAAAAAGGATTCAGGATGCGGATAACCTATTCAGTATGCAGTTCAGACAAAAAAAGTTATTCAGATTGCAAATAAACTATTCAAATTGGAAATAAGCTATTCAGTTTGCAAAAAAAGCTATTCAGTTTCCAAAATGTGATATTCAGATTGCAGTTCTTGATGAAAATAAGCTATTCCGAATAAAAAAAAAGGATTCAGGATGCGAAATTCCTATTCAGTTTGCAGTTCAGACAAACAAAGCTATTCAGAATGCAAATAAACTATTCAGATTGCAAAGAAGCTATTCAGTTTGCAAAAAAAGCTATTCAGAATGAAAATGTGATATTCAGATTGAAGTTCTTGATGAAAATAAGCTATTCAGAATGAAAAAAAAGGATTCAGGATGCGGATAACTTATTCAGTTTGCAGTTCAGACAAAAAAAGTTATTCAGAATGCAAATAAACTATTCAAATTGGAAATAAGCTATTCAGTTCGCAAAAAAAGCTATTCAGTTTCCAAAATGTGATATTCAGATTGCAGTTCTTGATGAAAATAAGCTATTCCGAATGAAAAAAAAAAGGATTCAGGATGCGAATAACCTATTCAGTTTGCAGTTTTGACAAACAAAGCTATTCAGAATGCAAATAAACTATTCAGATTGCAAAGAAGCTATTCAGTTTGCAAAAAAAGCTATTCAGAATGAAAATGTGCTATTCAGATTGCAGTTCAGGATGAAAATAAGCTATTCAGAATGAAAAAAAGGAATTCAAGATGCGGATAACCTATTCAGTTTGAAGTTCAGACAAAAAAAGCTATTCAGAATGAAAATAAACTGTTCAGATTAGAAATAAGCTATTCAGTTTGCAAAAAAAGCTATTCAGAATGAAAATGTGCTATTCAGATTGCAGTTCAGGATGAAAATAAGCTATTCAGAATGAAAAAAAGGAATTCAAGATGCGGATAACCTATTCAGTTTGCAGTTCAGACAAAAAAAGCTATTCAGAATGCAAATAAACTGTTCAGATTGGAAATAAGCTATTCAGTTTGCAAAAAAAGCTATTCCGAATGAAAATGTAATATTCAGATTGCAGTTCTTGATGAAAATAAACTATTCAGAATGAAAAAAAAGGGTTCAGGATGCGGATAACCTATTCAGTTTGCAGTTCAGACAAAAAAAGCTATTCAGAATGCAAATAAACTATTCAGATTGGAAATAAGCTATTCAGTTTGCAAAAAAAGCTATTCAGAATGAAAATGTGATATTCAGATTGCAGTTCAGGATGAAAATAAGCTATTCAGAATGAAAAAAAAGGATTCAGGGGACGGATAACCTATTCAGTTTGCAGTTCAGACAAAAAAAGTTATTCATAATGCAAATAAACTATTCAAATTGGAAATAAGCTATTCAGTTTGCAAAGAAAGCTATTCAGTTTCCAAAATGTGATATTCAGATTGCAGTTCTTGATGAAAATAAGCTATTCCGAATGAAAAAAAAGGATTCAGGATGCGAATAACCTATTCAGTTTGCAGTTCAGACAAACAAAGCTATTCAGAATGCAAATAAACTATTCAGATTAGAAATAAGCTATTCAAATTGCAAAGAAGCTATTCAGTTTGAAAAAAAAGCTATTCAGAATGAAAATGTGATATTCAGATTGAAGTTCTTGATGAAAATAAGCTATTCAGAATGAAAAAAAAGGATTCAGGATGCGGATAACTTATTCAGTTTGCAGTTCAGACAAAAAAAGTTATTCAGAATGCAAATAAACTATTCAGATTGGAAATAAGCTATTCAGTTTGCAAAAAAAGCTATTCAGAATGAAAATGTGATATTCAGATTGTAGTTCTTGATGAAAATAAACTATTCAGAATGAAAAAAAAGGGTTCAGGATGCGGATAACCTATTCAGTTTGCAGTTCAGACAAAAAAAGCTATTCAGAATGCAAATAAACTATTCAGATTGGAAATAAGCTATTCAGTTTGCAAAAAAAGCTATTCAGATTGAAAATGTGATATTCAGATTGCAGTTCTTGATGAAAATAAACTATTCAGAATGAAAAAAAAAGGGTTCAGGATGCGGATAACCTATTCAGTTTGCAGTTCAGACAAAAAAAGCTATTCAGAATGCAAATAAACTATTCAGATTAGAAATAAGCTATTCAGTTTGCAAAAAAAGCTATTCATAATGAAAATGTGATATTCAGATTGCAGTTCAGGATGAAAATAAGCTATTCAAAATGAAAAAAAAGGATTCAGGATGCGGATAACCTATTCAGTATGCAGTTCAGACAAAAAAAGTTATTCAGAATGCAAATAAACTATTCAAATTGGAAATAAGCTATTCAGTTTGCAAAAAAAGCTATTCAGTTTCCAAAATGTGATATTCAGATTGCAGTTCTTGATGAAAATAAGCTATTCCGAATGAAAAAAAAAAGGATTCAGGATGCGAATAACCTATTCAGTTTGCAGTTTTGACAAACAAAGCTATTCAGAATGCAAATAAACTATTCAGATTGCAAAGAAGCTATTCAGTTTGCAAAAAAAAGATATTCAGAAAGAAAATTTGATATTCAGATTGAAGTTCTTGATGAAAATAAGCTATTCAGAATGAAAAAAAAGGATTCAGGATGCGGATAACTTATTCAGTTTGCAGTTCAAACAAAAAAAGCTATTCAGAATGCAAATAAACTATTCAGATTAGAAATAAGCTATTCAGTTTGCAAAAAAAGCTTTTTAGAATGAAAATGTGATATTCAGATTGTAGTTCTGGATGATAATAAGCTATTCAAAATGAAAAAAAAGGATTCAGGATGCGGATAACCTATTCAGTATGCAATTCAGACAAAAAAAGTTATCCAGATTGCAAATAAACTATTCAAATTGGAAATAAGCTATTCAGTTTGCAAAAAAAGCTATTCAGTTTCCAAAATGTGATATTCAGATTGCAGTTCTTGATGAAAATAAGCTATTCCGAATAAAAAAAAAGGATTCAGGATGCGAAATTCCTATTCAGTTTGCAGTTCAGACAAACAAAGCTATTCAGAATGCAAATAAACTATTCAGATTGCAAAGAAGCTATTCAGTTTGCAAAAAAAGCTATTCAGAATGAAAATGTGATATTCAGATTGAAGTTCTTGATGAAAATAAGCTATTCAGAATGAAAAAAAAGGATTCAGGATGCGGATAACTTATTCAGTTTGCAGTTCAGACAAAAAAAGTTATTCAGAATGCAAATAAACTATTCAAATTGGAAATAAGCTATTCAGTTCGCAAAAAAAGCTATTCAGTTTCCAAAATGTGATATTCAGATTGCAGTTCTTGATGAAAATAAGCTATTCCGAATGAAAAAAAAAAGGATTCAGGATGCGAATAACCTATTCAGTTTGCAGTTTTGACAAACAAAGCTATTCAGAATGCAAATAAACTATTCAGATTGCAAAGAAGCTATTCAGTTTGCAAAAAAAGCTATTCAGAATGAAAATGTGCTATTCAGATTGCAGTTCAGGATGAAAATAAGCTATTCAGAATGAAAAAAAGGAATTCAAGATGCGGATAACCTATTCAGTTTGAAGTTCAGACAAAAAAAGCTATTCAGAATGAAAATAAACTGTTCAGATTGGAAATAAGCTATTCAGTTTGCAAAAAAAGCTATTCAGAATGAAAATGTGCTATTCAGATTGCAGTTCAGGATGAAAATAAGCTATTCAGAATGAAAAAAAGGAATTCAAGATGCGGATAACCTATTCAGTTTGCAGTTCAGACAAAAAAAGCTATTCAGAATGCAAATAAACTGTTCAGATTGGAAATAAGCTATTCAGTTTGCAAAAAAAGCTATTCCGAATGAAAATGTAATATTCAGATTGCAGTTCTTGATGAAAATAAACTATTCAGAATGAAAAAAAAGGGTTCAGGATGCGGATAACCTATTCAGTTTGCAGTTCAGACAAAAAAAGCTATTCAGAATGCAAATAAACTATTCAGATTGGAAATAAGCTATTCAGTTTGCAAAAAAAGCTATTCAGAATGAAAATGTGATATTCAGATTGCAGTTCAGGATGAAAATAAGCTATTCAGAATGAAAAAAAAGGATTCAGGGGACGGATAACCTATTCAGTTTGCAGTTCAGACAAAAAAAGTTATTCAGAATGCAAATAAACTATTCAAATTGGAAATAAGCTATTCAGTTTGCAAAGAAAGCTATTCAGTTTCCAAAATGTGATATTCAGATTGCAGTTCTTGATGAAAATAAGCTATTCCGAATGAAAAAACAGGATTCAGGATGCGAATAACCTATTCAGTTTGCAGTTCAGACAAACAAAGCTATTCAGAATGCAAATAAACTATTCAGATTGCAAAGAAGCTATTCAGTTTGAAAAAAAAGCTATTCAGAATGAAAATGTGATATTCAGATTGAAGTTCTTGATGAAAATAAGCTATTCAGAATGAAAAAAAAGGATTCAGGATGCGGATAACTTATTCAGTTTGCAGTTCAGACAAAAAAAGTTATTCAGAATGCAAATAAACTATTCAGATTGGAAATAAGCTATTCAGTTTGCAAAAAAAGCTATTCAGAATGAAAATGTGATATTCAGATTGTAGTTCTTGATGAAAATAAACTATTCAGAATGAAAAAAAAGGGTTCAGGATGCGGATAACCTATTCAGTTTGCAGTTCAGACAAAAAAAGCTATTCAGAATGCAAATAAACTATTCAGATTGGAAATAAGCTATTCAGTTTGCAAAAAAAGCTATTCAGAATGAAAATGTGATATTCAGATTGCAGTTCTTGATGAAAATAAACTATTCAGAATGAAAAAAAAAGGGTTCAGGATGCGGATAACCTATTCAGTTTGCAGTTCAGACAAAAAAAGCTATTCAGAATGCAAATAAACTATTCAGATTAGAAATAAGCTATTCAGTTTGCAAAAAAAGCTATTCATAATGAAAATGTGATATTCAGATTGCAGTTCAGGATGAAAATAAGCTATTCAAAATGAAAAAAAAGGATTCAGGATGCGGATAACCTATTCAGTTTGCAGTTCAGACAAAAAAAGCTATTCAGAATGCAAATAAACTATTCAGATTGGAAATAAGCTATTCAGTTTGCAAAAAAAGCTATTCAGAATGAAAATGTGATATTCAGATTGCAGTTCAGGATGAAAATAAGCTATTCAGAATGAAAAAAAAGGATTCAGGGGACGGATAACCTATTCAGTTTGCAGTTCAGACAAAAAAAGTTATTCAGAATGCAAATAAACTATTCAAATTGGAAATAAGCTATTCAGTTTGCAAAGAAAGCTATTCAGTTTCCAAAATGTGATATTCAGATTGCAGTTCTTGATGAAAATAAGCTATTCCGAATGAAAAAAAAGGATTCAGGATGCGAATAACCTATTCAGTTTGCAGTTCAGACAAACAAAGCTATTCAGAATGCAAATAAACTATTCAGATTGCAAAGAAGCTATTCAGTTTGAAAAAAAAGCTATTCAGAATGAAAATGTGATATTCAGATTGAAGTTCTTGATGAAAATAAGCTATTCAGAATGAAAAAAAAGGATTCAGGATGCGGATAACTTATTCAGTTTGCAGTTCAGACAAAAAAAGTTATTCAGAATGCAAATAAACTATTCAGATTGGAAATAAGCTATTCAGTTTGCAAAAAAAGCTATTCAGAATGAAAATGTGAAATTCAGATTGTAGTTCTTGATGAAAATAAACTATTCAGAATGAAAAAAAAGGGTTCAGGATGCGGATAACCTATTCAGTTTGCAGTTCAGACAAAAAAAGCTATTCAGAATGCAAATAAACTATTCAGATTGGAAATAAGCTATTCAGTTTGCAAAAAAAGCTATTCAGAATGAAAATGTGATATTCAGATTGCAGTTCAGGAAGAAAATAAGCTATTCAGAATGAAAAAAAAGGATTCAGGGGACGGATAACCTATTCAGTTTGCAGTTCAGACAAAAAAAGCTATTCAGAATGCAAATAAACTATTCAGATTAGAAATAAGCTATTCAGTTTGCAAAAAAAGCTATTCATAATGAAAATGTGATATTCAGATTGCAGTTCAGGATGAAAATAAGCTATTCAAAATGAAAAAAAAGGATTCAGGATGCGGATAACCTATTCAGTATGCAGTTCAGACAAAAAAAGTTATTCAGAATGCAAATAAACTATTCAAATTGGAAATAAGCTATTCAGTTTGCAAAAAAAGCTATTCAGTTTCCAAAATGTGATATTCAGATTGCAGTTCTTGATGAAAATAAGCTATTCCGAATGAAAAAAAAAAGGATTCAGGATGCGAATAACCTATTCAGTTTGCAGTTTTGACAAACAAAGCTATTCAGAATGCAAATAAACTATTCAGATTGCAAAGAAGCTATTCAGTTTGCAAAAAAAGCTATTCAGAATGAAAATGTGCTATTCAGATTGCAGTTCAGGATGAAAATAAGCTATTCAGAATGAAAAAAAGGAATTCAAGATGCGGATAACCTATTCAGTTTGAAGTTCAGACAAAAAAAGCTATTCAGAATGAAAATAAACTGTTCAGATTGGAAATAAGCTATTCAGTTTGCAAAAAAAGCTATTCAGAATGAAAATGTGCTATTCAGATTGCAGTTCAGGATGAAAATAAGCTATTCAGAATGAAAAAAAGGAATTCAAGATGCGGATAACCTATTCAGTTTGCAGTTCAGACAAAAAAAGCTATTCAGAATGCAAATAAACTGTTCAGATTGGAAATAAGCTATTCAGTTTGCAAAAAAAGCTATTCCGAATGAAAATGTAATATTCAGATTGCAGTTCTTGATGAAAATAAACTATTCAGAATGAAAAAAAAGGGTTCAGGATGCGGATAACCTATTCAGTTTGCAGTTCAGACAAAAAAAGCTATTCAGAATGCAAATAAACTATTCAGATTGGAAATAAGCTATTCAGTTTGCAAAAAAAGCTATTCAGAATGAAAATGTGATATTCAGATTGCAGTTCAGGATGAAAATAAGCTATTCAGAATGAAAAAAAAGGATTCAGGGGACGGATAACCTATTCAGTTTGCAGTTCAGACAAAAAAAGTTATTCAGAATGCAAATAAACTATTCAAATTGGAAATAAGCTATTCAGTTTGCAAAGAAAGCTATTCAGTTTCCAAAATGTGATATTCAGATTGCAGTTCTTGATGAAAATAAGCTATTCCGAATGAAAAAACAGGATTCAGGATGCGAATAACCTATTCAGTTTGCAGTTCAGACAAACAAAGCTATTCAGAATGCAAATAAACTATTCAGATTGCAAAGAAGCTATTCAGTTTGAAAAAAAAGCTATTCAGAATGAAAATGTGATATTCAGATTGAAGTTCTTGATGAAAATAAGCTATTCAGAATGAAAAAAAAGGATTCAGGATGCGGATAACTTATTCAGTTTGCAGTTCAGACAAAAAAAGTTATTCAGAATGCAAATAAACTATTCAGATTGGAAATAAGCTATTCAGTTTGCAAAAAAAGCTATTCAGAATGAAAATGTGATATTCAGATTGTAGTTCTTGATGAAAATAAACTATTCAGAATGAAAAAAAAGGGTTCAGGATGCGGATAACCTATTCAGTTTGCAGTTCAGACAAAAAAAGCTATTCAGAATGCAAATAAACTGTTCAGATTGGAAATAAGCTATTCAGTTTGCAAAAAAAGCTATTCCGAATGAAAATGTAATATTCAGATTGCAGTTCTTGATGAAAATAAACTATTCAGAATGAAAAAAAAGGGTTCAGGATGCGGATAACCTATTCAGTTTGCAGTTCAGACAAAAAAAGCTATTCAGAATGCAAATAAACTATTCAGATTGGAAATAAGCTATTCAGTTTGCAAAAAAAGCTATTCAGAATGAAAATGTGATATTCAGATTGCAGTTCAGGATGAAAATAAGCTATTCAGAATGAAAAAAAAGGATTCAGGGGACGGATAACCTATTCAGTTTGCAGTTCAGACAAAAAAAGTTATTCAGAATGCAAATAAACTATTCAAATTGGAAATAAGCTATTCAGTTTGCAAAGAAAGCTATTCAGTTTCCAAAATGTGATATTCAGATTGCAGTTCTTGATGAAAATAAGCTATTCCGAATGAAAAAACAGGATTCAGGATGCGAATAACCTATTCAGTTTGCAGTTCAGACAAACAAAGCTATTCAGAATGCAAATAAACTATTCAGATTGCAAAGAAGCTATTCTGTTTGAAAAAAAAGCTATTCAGAATGAAAATGTGATATTCAGATTGAAGTTCTTGATGAAAATAAGCTATTCAGAATGAAAAAAAAGGATTCAGGATGCGGATAACTTATTCAGTTTGCAGTTCAGACAAAAAAAGTTATTCAGAATGCAAATAAACTATTCAGATTGGAAATAAGCTATTCAGTTTGCAAAAAAAGCTATTCAGAATGAAAATGTGATATTCAGATTGTAGTTCTTGATGAAAATAAACTATTCAGAATGAAAAAAAAGGGTTCAGGATGCGGATAACCTATTCAGTTTGCAGTTCAGACAAAAAAAGCTATTCAGAATGCAAATAAACTATTCAGATTGGAAATAAGCTATTCAGTTTGCAAAAAAAGCTATTCAGAATGAAAATGTGATATTCAGATTGCAGTTCTTGATGAAAATAAACTATTCAGAATGAAAAAAAAAGGGTTCAGGATGCGGATAACCTATTCAGTTTGCAGTTCAGACAAAAAAAGCTATTCAGAATGCAAATAAACTATTCAGATTAGAAATAAGCTATTCAGTTTGCAAAAAAAGCTATTCATAATGAAAATGTGATATTCAGATTGCAGTTCAGGATGAAAATAAGCTATTCAAAATGAAAAAAAAGGATTCAGGATGCGGATAACCTATTCAGTTTGCAGTTCAGACAAAAAAAGCTATTCAGAATGCAAATAAACTATTCAGATTGGAAATAAGCTATTCAGTTTGCAAAAAAAGCTATTCAGAATGAAAATGTGATATTCAGATTGCAGTTCAGGATGAAAATAAGCTATTCAGAATGAAAAAAAAGGATTCAGGGGACGGATAACCTATTCAGTTTGCAGTTCAGACAAAAAAAGTTATTCAGAATGCAAATAAACTATTCAAATTGGAAATAAGCTATTCAGTTTGCAAAGAAAGCTATTCAGTTTCCAAAATGTGATATTCAGATTGCAGTTCTTGATGAAAATAAGCTATTCCGAATGAAAAAAAAGGATTCAGGATGCGAATAACCTATTCAGTTTGCAGTTCAGACAAACAAAGCTATTCAGAATGCAAATAAACTATTCAGATTGCAAAGAAGCTATTCAGTTTGAAAAAAAAGCTATTCAGAATGAAAATGTGATATTCAGATTGAAGTTCTTGATGAAAATAAGCTATTCAGAATGAAAAAAAAGGATTCAGGATGCGGATAACTTATTCAGTTTGCAGTTCAGACAAAAAAAGTTATTCAGAATGCAAATAAACTATTCAGATTGGAAATAAGCTATTCAGTTTGCAAAAAAAGCTATTCAGAATGAAAATGTGAAATTCAGATTGTAGTTCTTGATGAAAATAAACTATTCAGAATGAAAAAAAAGGGTTCAGGATGCGGATAACCTATTCAGTTTGCAGTTCAGACAAAAAAAGCTATTCAGAATGCAAATAAACTATTCAGATTGGAAATAAGCTATTCAGTTTGCAAAAAAAGCTATTCAGAATGAAAATGTGATATTCAGATTGCAGTTCAGGAAGAAAATAAGCTATTCAGAATGAAAAAAAAGGATTCAGGGGACGGATAACCTATTCAGTTTGCAGTTCAGACAAAAAAAGCTATTCAGAATGCAAATAAACTATTCAGATTAGAAATAAGCTATTCAGTTTGCAAAAAAAGCTATTCATAATGAAAATGTGATATTCAGATTGCAGTTCAGGATGAAAATAAGCTATTCAAAATGAAAAAAAAGGATTCAGGATGCGGATAACCTATTCAGTATGCAGTTCAGACAAAAAAAGTTATTCAGAATGCAAATAAACTATTCAAATTGGAAATAAGCTATTCAGTTTGCAAAAAAAGCTATTCAGTTTCCAAAATGTGATATTCAGATTGCAGTTCTTGATGAAAATAAGCTATTCCGAATAAAAAAAAAGGATTCAGGATGCGAATAACCTATTCAGTTTGCAGTTCAGACAAACAAAGCTATTCAGAATGCAAATAAACTATTCAGATTGCAAAGAAGCTATTCAGTTTGCAAAAAAAGCTATTCAGAATGAAAATGTGCTATTCAGATTGCAGTTCAGGATGAAAATAAGCTATTCAGAATGAAAAAAAGGTATTCAAGATGCGGATAACCTATTCAGTTTGCAGTTCAGACAAAAAAAGCTATTCAGAATGCAAATAAACTGTTCAGATTGGAAATAAGCTATTCAGTTTGCAAAAAAAGCTATTCCGAATGAAAATGTAATATTCAGATTGCAGTTCTTGATGAAAATAAACTATTCAGAATGAAAAAAAAGGGTTCAGGATGCGGATAACCTATTCAGTTTGCAGTTCAGACAAAAAAAGCTATTCAGAATGCAAATAAACTATTCAGATTGGAAATAAGCTATTCAGTTTGCAAAAAAAGCTATTCAGTTTCCAAAATGTGATATTCAGATTGCAGTTCTTGATGAAAATAAGCTATTCCGAATGAAAAAAAAAGGATTCCGGATGCGAATAACCTATTCAGTTTGCAGTTCAGACAAACAAAGCTATTCAGAATGCAAATAAACTATTCAGATTGCAAAGAAGCTATTCAGTTTGCAAAAAAAGCTATTCAGAATGAAAATGTGATATTCAGATTGAAGTTCTTGATGAAAATAAGCTATTCAGAATGAAAAAAAAGGATTCAGGATGCGGATAACTTATTCAGTTTGCAGTTCAGACAAAAAAAGTTATTCAGAATGCAAATAAACTATTCAAATTGGAAATAAGCTATTCAGTTCGCAAAAAAAGCTATTCAGTTTCCAAAATGAGATATTCAGATTGCAGTTCTTGATGAAAATAAGCTATTCCGAATGAAAAAAAAAAAGGATTCAGGATGCGAATAACCTATTCAGTTTGCAGTTCAGACAAACAAAGCTATTCAGAATGCAAATAAACTATTCAGATTGCAAAGAAGCTATTCAGTTTGCAAAAAAAGCTATTCAGAATGAAAATGTGCTATTCAGATTGCAGTTCAGGATGAAAATAAGCTATTCAGAATGAAAAAAAGGAATTCAAGATGCGGATAACCTATTCAGTTTGAAGTTCAGGCAAATAAAGCTATTCAGAATGAAAATAAACTGTTCAGATTGGAAATAAGCTATTCAGTTTGCAAAAAAAGCTATTCAGAATGAAAATGTGCTATTCAGATTGCAGTTCAGGATGAAAATAAGCTATTCAGAATGAAAAAAAGGTATTCAAGATGCGGATAACCTATTCAGTTTGCAGTTCAGACAAAAAAAGCTATTCAGAATGCAAATAAACTGTTCAGATTGGAAATAAGCTATTCAGTTTGCAAAAAAAGCTATTCCGAATGAAAATGTAATATTCAGATTGCAGTTCTTGATGAAAATAAGCTATTCAGAATGAAAAAAAAGGGTTCAGGATGCGGATAACCTATTCAGTTTGCAGTTCAGACAAAAAAAGCTATTCAGAATGCAAATAAACTATTCAGATTGGAAATAAGCTATTCAGTTTGCAAAAAAAGCTATTCAGTTTCCAAAATGTGATATTCAGATTGCAGTTCTTGATGAAAATAAGCTATTCCGAATGAAAAAAAAAGGATTCCGGATGCGAATAACCTATTCAGTTTGCAGTTCAGACAAACAAAACTATTCAAAATGCAAATAAACTATTCAGATTGCAAAGAAGCTATTCTGTTTGCAAAAAAAGCTATTCAGAATGAAAATGTGCTATTCAGATTGCAGTTCAGGATGAAAATAAGCTATTCAGAATGAAAAAAAGGAATTTAAGATGCGGATAACCTATTCAGTTTGCAGTTCAGACAAAAAAAGCTATTCAAAATGCAAATAAACTATTCAAATTGGAAATAAGCTATTCAGTTTGCAAAAAAAGCTATTCAGAATGAAAATGTGATATTCAGATTGCAGTTCTTGATGAAAATAAACTATTTAGAATGAAAAAAAAGGGTTCAGGATGCGGATAACCTATTCAGTTTGCAGTTCAGACAAAAAAAGCTATTCAGAATGCAAATAAACTATTCAGATTGGAAATAAGCTATTCAGTTTGCAAAAAAAGCTATTCAGAATGAAAATGTGATATTCAGATTGCAGTTCAGGATGAAAATAAGCTATTCAGAATGAAAAAAAAGGATTCAGGGGACGGATAACCTATTCAGTTTGCAGTTCAGACAAAAAAAGTTATTCAGAATGCAAATAAACTATTCAAATTGGAAATAAGCTATTCAGTTTGCAAAAAAAGCTATTCAGTTTCCAAAATGTGATATTCAGATTGCAGTTCTTGATGAAAATAAGCTATTCCGAATGAAAAAAAAGGATTCAGGATGCGAATAACCTATTCAGTTTGCAGTTCAGACAAACAAAGCTATTCAGAATGCAAATAAACTATTCAGATTGCAAAGAAGCTATTCAGTTTGCAAAAAAAGCTATTCAGAATGAAAATGTGATATTCAGATTGAAGTTCTTGATGAAAATAAGCTATTCAGAATGTAAAAAAAGGATTCAGGATGCGGATAACTTATTCAGTTTGCAGTTCAGACAAAAAAAGTTATTCAGAATGCAAATAAACTATTCAGATTGGAAATAAGCTATTCAGTTTGCAAAAAAAGCTATTCAGAAAGAAAATGTGATATTCAGATTGCAGTTCTTGATGAAAATAAACAATTCAGAATGAAAACAAAAAGGATTCAGGATGCGAATAACCTATTCAGTTTGCAGTTCAGACAAACAAAGCTATTCAGAATGAAAAAAAAAAGGATTCAGGATGCGAATAACCTATTCAGTTTGCAGTTCAGACAAACAAAGCTATTCAGTATGCAAATAAACTATTCAGATTGCAAAGAAGCTATTTAGTTTGCAAAAAAAGCTATTCAGAATGAAAATGTGCTATTCAGATTGCAGTTCAGGATGAAAATAAGCTATTTAGAATGAAAAAAAGGAATTTATGATGCGGATAACCTATTCAGTTTGCAGTTCAGACAAAAAAAGCTATTCAGAATGCAAATAAACTGTTCAGATTGGAAATAAGCTATTCAGTTTGCAAAAAAAGCTATTCAGAATGAAAATGTGATATTCAGATTGCAGTTCTTGATGAAAATAAACTATTCAGAATGAAAAAAAAGGGTTCAGGATGCGGATAACCTATTCAGTTTGCAGTTCAGACAAAAAAAGCTATTCAAAATGCAAATAAACTATTCAGATTGGAAATAAGCTATTCAGTTTGCAAAAAAAGCTATTCAGAATGAAAATGTGATATTCTGATTGCAGTTCAGGATGAAAATAAGCTATTCAGAATGAAAAAAAAGGATTCAGGGGACGGATAACCTATTCAGTTTGCAGTTCAGACAAAAAAAGTTATTCAGAATGCAAATAAACTATTCAAATTGGAAATAAGCTATTCAGTTTGCAAAAAAAGCTATTCAGTTTCCAAAATGTGATATTCAGATTGCAGTTCTTGATGAAAATAAGCTATTCCGAATGAAAAAAAAGGATTCAGGATGCGAATAACCTATTCAGTTTGCAGTTCAGACAAACAAAGCTATTCAGAATGCAAATAAACTATTCAGATTGCAAAGAAGCTATTCAGTTTGCAAAAAAAGCTATTCAGAATGAAAATGTGATATTCAGATTGAAGTTCTTGATGAAAATAAGCTATTCAGAATGTAAAAAAAGGATTCAGGATGCGGATAACTTATTCAGTTTGCAGTTCAGACAAAAAAAGTTATTCAGAATGCAAATAAACTATTCAGATTGGAAATAAGCTATTCAGTTTGCAAAAAAAGCTATTCAGAAAGAAAATGTGATATTCAGATTGCAGTTCTTGATGAAAATAAACAATTCAGAATGAAAACAAAAAGGATTCAGGATGCGAATAACCTATTCAGTTTGCAGTTCAGACAAACAAAGCTATTCAGAATGAAAAAAAAAAGGATTCAGGATGCGAATAACCTATTCAGTTTGCAGTTCAGACAAACAAAGCTATTCAGTATGCAAATAAACTATTCAGATTGCAAAGAAGCTATTTAGTTTGCAAAAAAAGCTATTCAGAATGAAAATGTGCTATTCAGATTGCAGTTCAGGATGAAAATAAGCTATTTAGAATGAAAAAAAGGAATTTATGATGCGGATAACCTATTCAGTTTGCAGTTCAGACAAAAAAAGCTATTCAGAATGCAAATAAACTGTTCAGATTGGAAATAAGCTATTCAGTTTGCAAAAAAAGCTATTCAGAATGAAAATGTGATATTCAGATTGCAGTTCTTGATGAAAATAAACTATTCAGAATGAAAAAAAAGGGTTCAGGATGCGGATAACCTATTCAGTTTGCAGTTCAGACAAAAAAAGCTATTCAAAATGCAAATAAACTATTCAGATTGGAAATAAGCTATTCAGTTTGCAAAAAAAGCTATTCAGAATGAAAATGTGATATTCTGATTGCAGTTCAGGATGAAAATAAGCTATTCAGAATGAAAAAAAAGGATTCAGGATGCGGATAACCTATTCAGTTTGCAGTTCAGACAAAAAAAGTTATTCATAATGCAAATAAACTATTCAAATTGGAAATAAGCTATTCAGTTTGCAAAAAAAGCTATTCAGTTTCCAAAATGTGATATTCAGATTGCAGTTCTTGATGAAAATAAGCTATTCCGAATGAAAAAAAAAGGATTCTGGATGCGAATAACCTATTCAGTTTGCAGTTCAGACAAACAAAACTATTAAGAATGCAAATAAACTATTCAGATTGCAAAAAAGCTATTCAGTTTGCAAAAAAAGCTATTCAGAATGAAAATGTGCTATTCAGATTGCAGTTCAGGATGAAAATAAGCTATTCAGAATGAAAAAAAAGGATTCAGGATGCGGATAACTTATTCAGTTTGCAGTTCAGACAAAAAAAGTTATTCAGAATGCAAATAAACTATTCAGATTGGAAATAAGCTATTCAGTTTGCAAAAAAAGCTATTCAGAATGAAAATGTGATATTCAGATTGCAGTTCTTGATGAAAATAAACTATTCAGAATGAAAAAAAAAAACGATTCAGGATGCGAATAACCTATTCAGTTTGCAGTTCAGACAAACAAAGCTATTCAGAATGCAAATAAACTATTCAGATTGCAAAGAAGCTATTCAGTTTGCAAAAAAAGCTATTCAGAATGAAAATGTGCTATTCAGATTGCAGTTCAGGATGAAAATAAATTATTCAGAATGAAAAAAAGGAATTCAAGATGCGGATAACCTATTCAGTTTGCAGTTCAGACAAAAAAAGCTATTCAGAATGCAAATAAACTGTTCAGATTGGAAATAAGCTATTCAGTTTGCAAAAAAAGCTATTCAGAATGAAAATGTGATATTCAGATTGCAGTTCTTGATGAAAATAAACTATTCAGAATGAAAAAAAAGGGTTCAGGATGCGGATAACCTATTCAGTTTGCAGTTCAGACAAAAAAAGCTATTCAGAATGCAAATAAACTATTCAGATTGGAAATAAGCTATTCAGTTTGCAAAAAAAGCTATTCAGAATGAAAATGTGATATTCAGATTGCAGTTCAGGATGAAAATAAGCTATTCAGAATGATTAAAAAGGATTCAGAATGCGGATAACCTATTCAGTTTGCAGTTCAGACAAAAAAAGTTATTCATAATGCAAATAAACTATTCAAATTGGAAATAAGCTATTCAGTTTGCAAAAAAAGCTATTCAGTTTCCAAAATGTGATATTCAGATTGCAGTTCTTGATGAAAATAAGCTATTCCGAATGAAAAAAAAAGGATTCAGGATGCGAATAACCTATTCAGTTTGCAGTTCAGACAAACAAAACTATTAAGAATGCAAATAAACTATTCAGATTGCAAAAAAGCTATTCAGTTTGCAAAAAAAGCTATTCAGAATGAAAATGTGCTATTCAGATTGCAGTTCAGGATGAAAATAAGCTATTCAGAATGAAAAAAAAGGATTCAGGATGCGGATAACTTATTCAGTTTGCAGTTCAGACAAAAAAAGTTATTCAGAATGCAAATAAACTATTCAGATTGGAAATAAGCTATTCAGTTTGCAAAAAAAGCTATTCAGAATGAAAATGTGATATTCAGATTGCAGTTCTTGATGAAAATAAACTATTCAGAATGAAAAAAAAAAGGATTCAGGATGCGAATAACCTATTCAGTTTGCAGTTCAGACAAACAAAGCTATTCAGAATGCAAATAAACTATTCAGATTGCAAAGAAGCTATTCAGTTTGCAAAAAAAGCTATTCAGAATGAAAATGTGCTATTCAGATTGCAGTTCAGGATGAAAATAAGCTATTTAGAATGAAAAAAAGGAATTTATGATGCGGATAACCTATTCAGTTTGCAGTTCAGACAAAAAAAGCTATTCAGAATGCAAATAAACTGTTCAGATTGGAAATAAGCTATTCAGTTTGCAAAAAAAGCTATTCAGAATGAAAATGTGATATTCAGATTGCAGTTCTTGATGAAAATAAACTATTCAGAATGAAAAAAAAGGGTTCAGGATGCAGATAACCTATTCAGTTTGCAGTTCAGACAAAAAAAGCTATTCAGAATGCAAATAAACTATTCAGATTGGAAATAAGCTATTCAGTTTGCAAAAAAAGCTATTCAGAATGAAAATGTGATATTCAGATTGCAGTTCAGGATGAAAATAAGCTATTCAGAATGATTAAAAAGGATTCAGGATGCGGATAACCTATTCAGTTTGCAGTTCAGACAAAAAAAGTTATTCATAATGCAAATAAACTATTCAAATTGGAAATAAGCTATTCAGTTTGCAAAAAAAGCTATTCAGTTTCCAAAATGTGATATTCAGATTGCAGTTCTTGATGAAAATAAGCTATTCCGAATGAAAAAAAAAGGATTCAGGATGCGAATAACCTATTCAGTTTGCAGTTCAGACAAACAAAACTATTAAGAATGCAAATAAACTATTCAGATTGCAAAAAAGCTATTCAGTTTGCAAAAAAAGCTATTCAGAATGAAAATGTGCTATTCAGATTGCAGTTCAGGATGAAAATAAGCTATTCAGAATGAAAAAAAAGGATTCAGGATGCGGATAACTTATTCAGTTTGCAGTTCAGAAAAAAAAAGTTATTCAGAATGCAAATAAACTATTCAGATTGGAAATAAGCTATTCAGTTTGCAAAAAAAGCTATTCAGAATGAAAATGTGATATTCAGATTGCAGTTCTTGATGAAAATAAACTATTCAGAATGAAAAAAAAGGGTTCAGGATGTGGATAACCTATTCAGTTTGCAGTTCAGACAAAAAAAGCTATTCAGAATGCAAATAAACTATTCAGATTGGAAATAAGCTATTCAGTTTGCAAAAAAAGCTATTCAGAATGAAAATGTGCTATTCAGATTGCAGTTCAGGATGAAAATAAGCTATTTAGAATGAAAAAAAGGAATTTATGATGCGGATAACCTATTCAGTTTGCAGTTCAGACAAAAAAAGCTATTCAGAATGCAAATAAACTGTTCAGATTGGAAATAAGCTATTCAGTTTGCAAAAAAAGCTATTCAGAATGAAAATGTGATATTCAGATTGCAGTTCTTGATGAAAATAAACTATTCAGAATGAAAAAAAAGGGTTCAGGATGTGGATAACCTATTCAGTTTGCAGTTCAGACAAAAAAAGCTATTCAGAATGCAAATAAACTATTCAGATTGGAAATAAGCTATTCAGTTTGCAAAAAAAGCTATTCAGAATGAAAATGTGATATTCAGATTGCAGTTTAGGATGAAAATAAGCTATTCAGAATGAAAAAAAAGGATTCAGGATGCGGATAACCTATTCAGTTTGCAGTTCAGACAAAAAAAGTTATTCAGAATGCAAATAAACAATTCAAATTGGAAATAAGCTATTCAGTTTGCAAAAAAAGCTATTCAGTTTCCAAAATGTGATATTCAGATTGCAGTTCTTGATGAAAATAAGCTATTCCGAATGAAAAAAAAAGGATTCAGGATGCGAATAACCTATTCAGTTTGCAGTTCAGACAAACAAAACTATTAAGAATGCAAATAAACTATTCAGATTGCAAAAAAGCTATTTAGTTTGCAAAAAAAGCTATTCAAAATGAAAATGTGCTATTCAGATTGCAGTTCAGGATGAAAATAAGCTATTCAGAATGAAAAAAAGGAATTTAAGATGCGGATAACCTATTCAGTTTGCAGTTCAGACAAAAAAAGCTATTCAGAATGCAAATAAACTATTCAGATTGGAAATAAGCTATTCAGTTTGCAAAAAAAGCTATTCAGAATGAAAATGTGATATTCAGATTGCAGTTCAGGATGAAAATAAGCTATTCAGAATGAAAAAAAAGGATTCAGGATGCGGATAACCTATTCAGTTTGCAGTTCAGACAAAAAAAGTTATTCAGAATGCAAATAAACTATTCAGATTGGAAATAAGCTATTCAGTTTGCAAAAAAAGCTATTCAGAATGAAAATGTGATATTCAGATTGCAGTTCTTGATGAAAATAAACTATTCAGAATGAAAAAAAAAAGGATTCAGGATGCGAATAACCTATTCAGTTTGCAGTTCAGACAAACAAAGCTATTCAGAATGCAAATAAACTATTCAGATTGAAAAGAAGCTATTCAGTTTGCAAAAAAAGCTATTCAGAATGAAAATGTGCTATTCAGATTGCAGTTCAGGATGAAAATAAGCTATTTAGAATGAAAAAAAGGAATTTATGATGCGGATAACCTATTCAGTTTGCAGTTCAGACAAAAAAAGCTATTCAGAATGCAAATAAACTGTTCAGATTGGAAATAAGCTATTCAGTTTGCAAATAAAGCTATTCAGAATGAAAATGTGATATTCAGATTGCAGTTCTTGATGAAAATAAACTATTCAGAATGAAAAAAAAGGGTTCAGGATGCAGATAACCTATTCAGTTTGCAGTTCAGACAAAAAAAGCTATTCAGAATGCAAATAAACTATTCAGATTGGAAATAAGCTATTCAGTTTGCAAAAAAAGCTATTCAGAATGAAAATGTGATATTCAGATTGCAGTTCAGGATGAAAATAAGCTATTCAGAATGATTAAAAAGGATTCAGGATGCGGATAACCTATTCAGTTTGCAGTTCAGACAAAAAAAGTTATTCATAATGCAAATAAACTATTCAAATTGGAAATAAGCTATTCAGTTTGCAAAAAAAGCTATTCAGTTTCCAAAATGTGATATTCAGATTGCAGTTCTTGATGAAAATAAGCTATTCCGAATGAAAAAAAAAGGATTCAGGATGCGAATAACCTATTCAGTTTGCAGTTCAGACAAACAAAACTATTAAGAATGCAAATAAACTATTCAGATTGCAAAAAAGCTATTCAGTTTGCAAAAAAAGCTATTCAGAATGAAAATGTGTTATTCAGATTGCAGTTCAGGATGAAAATAAGCTATTCAGAATGAAAAAAAAGGATTCAGGATGCGGATAACTTATTCAGTTTGCAGTTCAGAAAAAAAAAGTTATTCAGAATGCAAATAAACTATTCAGATTGGAAATAAGCTATTCAGTTTGCAAAAAAAGCTATTCAGAATGAAAATGTGATATTCAGATTGCAGTTCTTGATGAAAATAAACTATTCAGAATGAAAAAAAAGGGTTCAGGATGTGGATAACCTATTCAGTTTGCAGTTCAGACAAAAAAAGCTATTCAGAATGCAAATAAACTATTCAGATTGGAAATAAGCTATTCAGTTTGCAAAAAAAGCTATTCAGAATGAAAATGTGCTATTCAGATTGCAGTTCAGGATGAAAATAAGCTATTTAGAATGAAAAAAAGGAATTTATGATGCGGATAACCTATTCAGTTTGCAGTTCAGACAAAAAAAGCTATTCAGAATGCAAATAAACTGTTCAGATTGGAAATAAGCTATTCAGTTTGCAAAAAAAGCTATTCAGAATGAAAATGTGATATTCAGATTGCAGTTCTTGATGAAAATAAACTATTCAGAATGAAAAAAAAGGGTTCAGGATGTGGATAACCTATTCAGTTTGCAGTTCAGACAAAAAAAGCTATTCAGAATGCAAATAAACTATTCAGATTGGAAATAAGCTATTCAGTTTGCAAAAAAAGCTATTCAGAATGAAAATGTGATATTCAGATTGCAGTTTAGGATGAAAATAAGCTATTCAGAATGAAAAAAAAGGATTCAGGATGCGGATAACCTATTCAGTTTGCAGTTCAGACAAAAAAAGTTATTCAGAATGCAAATAAACAATTCAAATTGGAAATAAGCTATTCAGTTTGCAAAAAAAGCTATTCAGTTTCCAAAATGTGATATTCAGATTGCAGTTCTTGATGAAAATAAGCTATTCCGAATGAAAAAAAAAGGATTCAGGATGCGAATAACCTATTCAGTTTGCAGTTCAGACAAACAAAACTATTAAGAATGCAAATAAACTATTCAGATTGCAAAAAAGCTATTTAGTTTGCAAAAAAAGCTATTCAAAATGAAAATGTGCTATTCAGATTGCAGTTCAGGATGAAAATAAGCTATTCAGAATGAAAAAAAGGAATTTAAGATGCGGATAACCTATTCAGTTTGCAGTTCAGACAAAAAAAGCTATTCAGAATGCAAATAAACTATTCAGATTGGAAATAAGCTATTCAGTTTGCAAAAAAAGCTATTCAGAATGAAAATGTGATATTCAGATTGCAGTTCAGGATGAAAATAAGCTATTCAGAATGAAAAAAAAGGATTCAGGATGCGGATAACCTATTCAGTTTGCAGTTCAGACAAAAAAAGTTATTCAGAATGCAAATAAACTATTCAGATTGGAAATAAGCTATTCAGTTTGCAAAAAAAGCTATTCAGAATGAAAATGTGATATTCAGATTGCAGTTCTTGATGAAAATAAACTATTCAGAATGAAAAAAAAAAGGATTCAGGATGCGAATAACCTATTCAGTTTGCAGTTCAGACAAACAAAGCTATTCAGAATGCAAATAAACTATTCAGATTGAAAAGAAGCTATTCAGTTTGCAAAAAAAGCTATTCAGAATGAAAATGTGCTATTCAGATTGCAGTTCAGGATGAAAATAAGCTATTTAGAATGAAAAAAAGGAATTTATGATGCGGATAACCTATTCAGTTTGCAGTTCAGACAAAAAAAGCTATTCAGAATGCAAATAAACTGTTCAGATTGGAAATAAGCTATTCAGTTTGCAAAAAAAGCTATTCAGAATGAAAATGTGATATTCAGATTGCAGTTCTTGATGAAAATAAACTATTCAGAATGAAAAAAAAGGGTTCAGGATGTGGATAACCTATTCAGTTTGCAGTTCAGACAAAAAAAGCTATTCAGAATGCAAATAAACTATTCAGATTGGAAATAAGCTATTCAGTTTGCAAAAAAAGCTATTCAGAATGAAAATGTGATATTCAGATTGCAGTTTAGGATGAAAATAAGCTATTCAGAATGAAAAAAAAGGATTCAGGATGCGGATAACCTATTCAGTTTGCAGTTCAGACAAAAAAAGTTATTCAGAATGCAAATAAACAATTCAAATTGGAAATAAGCTATTCAGTTTGCAAAAAAAGCTATTCAGTTTCCAAAATGTGATATTCAGATTGCAGTTCTTGATGAAAATAAGCTATTCCGAATGAAAAAAAAAGGATTCAGGATGCGAATAACCTATTCAGTTGCAGTTCAGATAAAAAAAGCTATTGAGAATGCAAATAAACTATTCACATTGGAAATAACTTATTCAGTTTGCAAAAAAATCTATTCAGAATGAAAATGTGGTATTCAGATTGCAGTTCTTGATGAAAATAAACTATTCAGAATGAAAAAAAAGGGTTCAGGATGCGGATAACCTATTCAGTTTGCAGTTCAGACAAAAAAAGCTATTCAGAATGCAAATAAACTATTCAGATTGGAAATAAGCTATTCAGTTTGCAAAAAAAGCTATTCAGAATGAAAATGTGATATTCAGATTGCAGTTCAGGATGAAAATAAGCTATTCAAAATGATTAAAAAGGATTCAGGATGCGGAGAACCTATTCAGTTTGCAGTTCAGACAAAAAAAGTTATTCATAATGCAAATAAACTATTAAGAGTGGAAATAAGCTATTCAGTTTGCAAAAAAAGCTATTCAGAATGAAAATGTGATATTCAGATTGCAGTTCATGATGAAAATAAGCTATTTCGAATGAAAAAAAAAGGATTCAGGATGCGAATAACCTATTCAGTTTGCAGTTCAGATAAAAAAAGCTATTGAGAATGCAAATAAACTATTCACATTGGAAATAAGCTATTCAGTTTGCAAAAAAAGCTATTCAGAATGAAAATGTGATATTCAGATTGCAGTTCTTGATGAAAATAAACTATTCAGAATGAAAAAAAAGGGTTCAGGATGCATATAACTTATTCAGTTTGCAGTTCAGACAAAAAAAACTATTCAAAATGCAAATAAACTATTCAGATTGGAAATAAGCTATTCAGTTTGCAAAAAAAGCTATTCAGAATGAAAATGTGATATTCAGATTGCAGTTCTTGATGCAAATAAGCTATTCCGAATGAAAAAAAGGGATTCAGGATGCGAATAACCTATTCAGTTTGCAGTTCAGACAAACAAAGCTATTCAGAATGCAAATAAACTATTAAGAGTGGAAATAAGCTATTCAGTTTGCAAAAAAAGCTATTCAGAATGAAAATGTGATATTCAGATTGCAGTTCATGATGAAAATAAGCTATTTCGAATGAAAAAAAAAGGATTCAGGATGCGAATAACCTATTCAGTTTGCAGTTCAGATAAAAAAAGCTATTGAGAATGCAAATAAACTATTCACATTGGAAATAAGCTATTCAGTTTGCAAAAAAATCTATTCAGAATGAAAATGTGATATTCAGATTGCAGTTCTTGATGAAAATAAACTATTCAGAATGAAAAAAAAGGGTTCAGGATGCGGATAACCTATTCAGTTTGCAGTTCAGACAAAAAAAGCTATTCAGAATGCAAATAAACTATTCAGATTGGAAATAAGCTATTCAGTTTGCAAAAAAAGCTATTCAGAATGAAAATGTGATATTCAGATTGCAGTTCATGATGAAAATAAGCTATTTCGAATGAAAAAAAAAGGATTTAGGATGCGAATAACCTATTCAGTTTGCAGTTCAGATAAAAAAAGCTATTGAGAATGCAAATAAACTATTCACATTGGAAATAAGCTATTCAGTTTGCAAAAAAATCTATTCAGAATGAAAATGTGATATTCAGATTGCAGTTCAGGATGAAAATAAGCTATTCAGAATGATTAAAAAGGATTCAGGATGCGGATAACCTATTCAGTTTGCAGTTCAGACAAAAAAAGTTATTCATAATGCAAATAAACTATTCAAATTGGAAATAAGCTATTCAGTTTGCAAAAAAAGCTATTCAGTTTCCAAAATGTGATATTCAGATTGCAGTTCTTGATGAAAATAAGCTATTCCGAATGAAAAAAAAAGGATTCAGGATGCGAATAACCTATTCAGTTTGCAGTTCAGACAAACAAAACTATTAAGAATGCAAATAAACTATTCAGATTGCAAAAAAGCTATTCAGAATGAAAATGTGATATTCAGATTGCAGTTCATGATGAAAATAAGCTATTTCGAATGAAAAAAAAAGGATTCAGGATGCGAATAACCTATTCAGTTTGCAGTTCAGATAAAAAAAGCTATTGAGAATGCAAATAAACTATTCACATTGGAAATAGGCTATTCAGTTTGCAAAAAAATCTATTCAGAATGAAAATGTGATATTCAGATTGCAGTTCTTGATGAAAATAAACTATTCAGAATGAAAAAAAAGGGTTCAGGATGCATATAACTTATTCAGTTTGCAGTTCAGACAAAAAAAACTATTCAAAATGCAAATAAACTATTCAGATTGGAAATAAGCTATTCAGTTTTCAAAAAAAGCTATTCAGAATGAAAATGTGATATTCAGATTGCAGTTCTTGATGCAAATAAGCTATTCCGAATGAAAAAAAGGGATTCAGGATGCGAATAACCTATTCAGTTTGCAGTTCAGACAAACAAAGCTATTCAGAATGCAAATAAACTATTAAGAGTGGAAATAAGCTATTCAGTTTGCAAAAAAAGCTATTCAGAATGAAAATGTGATATTCAGATTGCAGTTCATGATGAAAATAAGCTATTTCGAATGAAAAAAAAAGGATTCAGGATGCGAATAACCTATTCAGTTTGCAGTTCAGATAAAAAAAGCTATTGAGAATGCAAATAAACTATTCACATTGGAAATAAGCTATTCAGTTTGCAAAAAAATCTATTCAGAATGAAAATGTGATATTCAGATTGCAGTTCTTGATGAAAATAAACTATTCAGAATGAAAAAAAAGGGTTCAGGATGCGGATAACCTATTCAGTTTGCAGTTCAGACAAAAGAAGCTATTCAGAATGCAAATAAACTATTCAGATTGGAAATAAGCTATTCAGTTTGCAAAAAAAGCTATTCAGAATGAAAATGTGATATTCAGATTGCAGTTCAGGATGAAAATAAGCTATTCAGAATGATTAAAAAGGATTCAGGATGCGGATAACCTATTCAGTTTGCAGTTCAGACAAAAAAAGTTATTCATAATGCAAATAAACTATTCAAATTGGAAATAAGCTATTCAGTTTGCAAAAAAAGCTATTCAGTTTCCAAAATGTGATATTCAGATTGCAGTTCTTGATGAAAATAAGCTATTCCGAATGAAAAAAAAAGGATTCAGGATGCGAATAACCTATTCAGTTTGCAGTTCAGACAAACAAAACTATTAAGAATGCAAATAAACTATTCAGATTGCAAAAAAGCTATTCAGAATGAAAATGTGATATTCAGATTGCAGTTCATGATGAAAATAAGCTATTTCGAATGAAAAAAAAAGGATTCAGGATGCGAATAACCTATTCAGTTTGCAGTTCAGATAAAAAAAGCTATTGAGAATGCAAATAAACTATTCACATTGGAAATAAGCTATTCAGTTTGCAAAAAAATCTATTCAGAATGAAAATGTGATATTCAGATTGCAGTTCTTGATGAAAATAAACTATTCAGAATGAAAAAAAAGGGTTCAGGATGCATATAACTTATTCAGTTTGCAGTTCAGACAAAAAAAACTATTCAAAATGCAAATAAACTATTCAGATTGGAAATAAGCTATTCAGTTTGCAAAAAAAGCTATTCAGAATGAAAATGTGATATTCAGATTGCAGTTCTTGATGCAAATAAGCTATTCCGAATGAAAAAAAGGGATTCAGGATGCGAATAACCTATTCAGTTTGCAGTTCAGACAAACAAAGCTATTCAGAATGCAAATAAACTATTAAGAGTGGAAATAAGCTATTCAGTTTGCAAAAAAAGCTATTCAGAATGAAAATGTGATATTCAGATTGCAGTTCATGATGAAAATAAGCTATTTCGAATGAAAAAAAAAGGATTCAGGATGCGAATAACCTATTCAGTTTGCAGTTCAGATAAAAAAAGCTATTGAGAATGCAAATAAACTATTCACATTGGAAATAAGCTATTCAGTTTGCAAAAAAATCTATTCAGAATGAAAATGTGATATTCAGATTGCAGTTCTTGATGAAAATAAACTATTCAGAATGAAAAAAAAGGGTTCAGGATGCGGATAACCTATTCAGTTTGCAGTTCAGACAAAAAAAGCTATTCAGAATGCAAATAAACTATTCAGATTGGAAATAAGCTATTCAGTTTGCAAAAAAAGCTATTCAGAATGAAAATGTGATATTCAGATTGCAGTTCAGGATGAAAATAAGCTATTCAGAATGATTAAAAAGGATTCAGGATGCGGATAACCTATTCAGTTTGCAGTTCAGAGAAAAAAAGTTATTCATAATGCAAATAAACTATTCAAATTGGAAATAAGCTATTCAGTTTGCAAAAAAATCTATTCAGAATGAAAATGTGATATTCAGATTGCAGTTCTTGATGCAAATAAGCTATTCCGAATGAAAAAAAGGGATTCAGGATGCGAATAACCTATTCAGTTTGCAGTTCAGACAAACAAAGCGATTCAGAATGCAAATATACTATTAAGAGTGGAAATAAGCTATTCAGTTTGCAAAAAAAGCTATTCAGAATGAAAATGTGATATTCAGATTGCAGTTCATGATGAAAATAAGCTATTTCGAATGAAAAAAAAAGGATTCAGGATGCGAATAACCTATTCAGTTTGCAGTTCAGACAAAAAAATTTATTCATAATGCAAATAAACTATTCACATTGGAAATAAGCTATTCAGTTTGCAAAAAAATCTATTCAGAATGAAAATGTGATATTCAGATTGCAGTTCTTGATGAAAATAAGCTATTCCGAATGAAAAAAAAAGGATTCAGGATGCGAATAACCTATTCAGTTTGCAGTTCAGACAAACAAAACTATTAAGAATGCAAATAAACTATTCAGATTGCAAAAAAGCTATTCAGTTTGCAAAAAAAGCTATTCAGAATGAAAATGTGCTATTCAGATTGCAGTTCAGGATGAAAATAAGCTATTCAGAATGAAAAAAAAGGATTCAGGATGCGGATAACTTATTCAGTTTGCAGTTCAGAAAAAAAAAGTTATTCAGAATGCAAATAAACTATTCAGATTGGAAATAAGCTATTCAGTTTGCAAAAAAATCTATTCAGAATGAAAATGTGATATTCAGATTGCAGTTCTTGATGAAAATAAGCTATTCCGAATGAAAAAAAAAGGATTCAGGATGCGAATAACCTATTCAGTTTGCAGTTCAGACAAACAAAACTATTAAGAATGCAAATAAACTATTCAGATTGAAAAGAAGCTATTCAGTTTGCAAAAAAAGCTATTCAGAATGAAAATGTGCTATTCAGATTGCAGTTCAGGATGAAAATAAGCTATTTAGAATGAAAAAAAGGAATTTATGATGCGGATAACCTATTCAGTTTGCAGTTCAGACAAAAAAAGCTATTCAGAATGCAAATAAACTGTTCAGATTGGAAATAAGCTATTCAGTTTGCAAAAAAAGCTATTCAGAATGAAAATGTGATATTCAGATTGCAGTTCAGGATGAAAATAAGCTATTCAGAATGATTAAAAAGGATTCAGGATGCGGATAACCTATTCAGTTTGCAGTTCAGACAAAAAAAGTTATTCATAATGCAAATAAACTATTCAAATTGGAAATAAGCTATTCAGTTTGCAAAAAAATCTATTCAGAATGAAAATGTGATATTCAGATTGCAGTTCTTGATGAAAATAAACTATTCAGAATGAAAAAAAAGGGTTCAGGATGCGGATAACCTATTCAGTTTGCAGTTCAGACAAAAAAAGCTATTCAGAATGCAAATAAACTATTCAGATTGGAAATAAGCTATTCAGTTTGCAAAAAAAGCTATTCAGAATGAAAATGTGATATTCAGATTGCAGTTCAGGATGAAAATAAGCTATTCAGAATGATTAAAAAGGATTCAGGATGCGGATAACCTATTCAGTTTGCAGTTCAGACAAAAAAAGTTATTCATAATGCAAATAAACTATTCAAATTGGAAATAAGCTATTCAGTTTGCAAAAAAATCTATTCAGAATGAAAATGTGATATTCAGATTGCAGTTCTTGATGCAAATAAGCTATTCCGAATGAAAAAAAGGGATTCAGGATGCGAATAACCTATTCAGTTTGCAGTTCAGACAAACAAAGCTATTCAGAATGCAAATAAACTATTAAGAGTGGAAATAAGCTATTCAGTTTGCAAAAAAAGCTATTCAGAATGAAAATGTGATATTCAGATTGCAGTTCATGATGAAAATAAGCTATTTCGAATGAAAAAAAAAGGATTCAGGATGCGAATAACCTATTCAGTTTGCAGTTCAGACAAAAAAAGTTATTCATAATGCAAATAAACTATTCACATTGGAAATAAGCTATTCAGTTTGCAAAAAAATCTATTCAGAATGAAAATGTGATATTCAGATTGCAGTTCTTGATGAAAATAAGCTATTCCGAATGAAAAAAAAAGGATTCCGGATGCGAATAACCTATTCAGTTTGCAGTTCAGACAAACAAAACTATTAAGAATGCAAATAAACTATTCAGATTGCAAAAAAGCTATTCAGTTTGCAAAAAAAGCTATTCAGAATGAAAATGTGCTATTCAGATTGCAGTTCAGGATGAAAATAAGCTATTCAGAATGAAAAAAAAGGATTCAGGATGCGGATAACTTATTCAGTTTGCAGTTCAGAAAAAAAAAGTTATTCAGAATGCAAATAAACTATTCAGATTGGAAATAAGCTATTCAGTTTGCAAAAAAAGCTATTCAGAATGAAAATGTGATATTCAGATTGCAGTTCTTGATGAAAATAAACTATTCAGAATGAAAAAAAAAAGGATTCAGGATGCGAATAACCTATTCAGTTTGCAGTTCAGACAAACAAAGCTATTCAGAATGCAAATAAACTATTCAGATTGAAAAGAAGCTATTCAGTTTGCAAAAAAAGCTATTCAGAATGAAAATGTGCTATTCAGATTGCAGTTCAGGATGAAAATAAGCTATTTAGAATGAAAAAAAGGAATTTATGATGCGGATAACCTATTCAGTTTGCAGTTCAGACAAAAAAAGCTATTCAGAATGCAAATAAACTGTTCAGATTGGAAATAAGCTATTCAGTTTGCAAAAAAAGCTATTCAGAATGAAAATGTGATATTCAGATTGCAGTTCTTGATGAAAATAAACTATTCAGAATGAAAAAAAAGGGTTCAGGATGTGGATAACCTATTCAGTGTGCAGTTCAGACAAAAAAAGCTATTCAGAATGCAAATAAACTATTCAGATTGGAAATAAGCTATTCAGTTTGCAAAAAAAGCTATTCAGAATGAAAATGTGATATTCAGATTGCAGTTCTTGATGAAAATAAACTATTCAGAATGAAAAAAAAGGATTCAGGATGCGGATAACCTATTCAGTTTGCAGTTCAGACAAAAAAAGCTATTCAGAATACAAATAGACTATTCAAATTGGAAATAAGCTATTCAGTTTGCAAAAAAAGCTATTCAGTTTGCAAAATGTGATTTTCAGATTGCAGTTCTTGATGAAAATAAGCTATTCCGAATGATAAAAAAAAGATTCAGGATGCGAATAACCTATTCAGTTTGTAGTTCAGACAAAAAAAGCTATTCAGAATGCAAATAAACTATTCAAATTGGAAATAAGCTATTCAGTTTGCAAAAAAAGCTATTCAGTTTCCAAAATGTGATATTCAGATTGCAGTTCTTGATGAAAATAAGCTATTCCGAATGAAAAAAAAAGGATTCAGGATGCGAATAACCTATTCAGTTTGCAGTTCAGACAAACAAAACTATTAAGAATGCAAATAAACTATTCAGATTGCAAAAAAGCTATTTAGTTTGCAAAAAAAGCTATTCAGAATGAAAATGTGCTATTCAGATTGCAGTTCAGGATGAAAATAAGCTATTCAAAATGAAAAAAAGGAATTTAAGATGCGGATAACCTATTCAGTTTGCAGTTCAGACAAAAAAAGCTATTCAGAATGCAAATAAACTATTCAGATTGGAAATAAGCTATTCAGTTTGCAAAAAAAGCTATTCAGAATGAAAATGTGATATTCAGATTGCAGTTCTTGATGAAAATAAACTATTCAGAATGAAAAAAAAGGGTTCAGGATGCGGATAACCTATTCAGTTTGAAGTTCAGACAAAAAAAGCTATTCAGAATGCAAATAAACTATTCAGATTGGAAATAAGCTATTCAGTTTGCGAAAAAAGCTATTCAGAATGAAAATGTGATATTCAGATTGCAGTTCTTGATGAAAATAAGCTATTACGAATGAAAAAAAAGGGATTCAGGATGCGAATAACCTATTCATTTTGCAGTTCAGACAAACAAAGCTATTCATAATGCAAATAAACTATTCAGATTGGAAATAAGCTATTCAGTTTGTAAAAAAAGCTATTCAGAATGAAAATGTGCTATTCAGATTGCAGTTCTTGATGAACATAAGCTATTCCGAATGATAAAAAAAAGATTCAGGATGCGAATAACCTATTCAGTTTGTAGTTCAGACAAAAAAAGCTATTCAGAATGCAAATAAACTATTCAAATTGGAAATAAGCTATTCAGTTTGCAAAAAAAGCTATTCAGTTTCCAAAATGTGATATTCAGATTGCAGTTCTTGATGAAAATAAGCTATTCCGAATGAAAAAAAAAGGATTCAGGATGCGAATAACCTATTCAGTTTGCAGTTCAGACAAACAAAACTATTAAGAATGCAAATAAACTATTCAGATTGCAAAAAAGCTATTTAGTTTGCAAAAAAAGCTATTCAGAATGAAAATGTGCTATTCAGATTGCAGTTCAGGATGAAAATAAGCTATTCAAAATGAAAAAAAGGAATTTAAGATGCGGATAACCTATTCAGTTTGCAGTTCAGACAAAAAAAGCTATTCAAAATGCAAATAAACTATTCAGATTGGAAATAAGCTATTCTGTTTGCAAAAAAAGCTATTCAGAATGAAAATGTGATATTCAGATTGCAGTTCTTGATGAAAATAAACTATTCAGAATGAAAAAAAAGGGTTCAGGATGCGGATAACCTATTCAATTTGAAGTTCAGACAAAAAAAGCTATTCAGAATGCAAATAGACTATTCAGATTGGAAATAAGCTATTCAGTTTGCAAAAAAAGCTATTCAGAATGAAAATGTGATATTCAGATTGCAGTTCTTGATGAAAATAAGCTATTACGAATGAAAAAAAAGGGATTCAGGATGCGAATAACCTATTCATTTTGCAGTTCAGACAAACAAAGCTATTCATAATGCAAATAAACTATTCAGATTGGAAATAAGCTATTCAGTTTGCGAAAAAAGCTATTCAGAATGAAAATGTGATATTCAGATTGCAGTTCTTGATGCAAATAAGCTATTCCGAATGAAAAAAAAAGGATTCAGGATGCGAATAACCTATTCAGTTTGCAGTTCAGACAAACAAAACTATTAAGAATGCAAATAAACTATTCAGATTGCAAAAAAGCTATTTAGTTTGCAAAAAAAGCTATTCAGAATGAAAATGTGCTATTCAGATTGCAGTTCAGGATGAAAATAAGCTATTCAGAATGAAAAAAAGGAATTCAAGATGCGGATAACCTATTCAGTTTGCAGTTCAGACAAAAAAAGCTATTCAAAATGCAAATAAACTATTCAGATTGGAAATAAGCTATTCAGTTTGCAAAAAAAGCTATTCAGAATGAAAATGTGATATTCAGATTGCAGTTCTTGATGAAAATAAACTATTCAGAATGAAAAAAAAGGATTCAGGATGCGGATAACCTATTCAGTTTGCAGTTCAGACAAAAAAAGCTATTCAGAATGCAAATAAACTATTCAAATTGGAAATAAGCTATTCAGTTTGCAAAAAAAGCTATTCAGTTTGCAAAATGTGATTTTCAGATTGCAGTTCTTGATGAAAATAAGCTATTCCGAATGATAAAAAAAAGATTCAGGATGCGAATAACCTATTCAGTTTGTAGTTCAGACAAAAAAAGCTATTCAGAATGCAAATAAACTATTCAAATTGGAAATAAGCTATTCAGTTTGCAAAAAAAGCTATTCAGTTTCCAAAATGTGATATTCAGATTGCAGTTCTTGATGAAAATAAGCTATTCCGAATGAAAAAAAAAGGATTCAGGATGCGAATAACCTATTCAGTTTGCAGTTCAGACAAACAAAACTATTAAGAATGCAAATAAACTATTCAGATTGCAAAAAAGCTATTTAGTTTGCAAAAAAAGCTATTCAGAATGAAAATGTGCTATTCAGATTGCAGTTCAGGATGAAAATAAGCTATTCAAAATGAAAAAAAGGAATTTAAGATGCGGATAACCTATTCAGTTTGCAGTTCAGACAAAAAAAGCTATTCTGAATGCAAATAAACTATTCAGATTGGAAATAAGCTATTCAGTTTGCAAAAAAAGCTATTCAGAATGAAAATGTGATATTCAGATTGCAGTTCTTGATGAAAATAAACTATTCAGAATGAAAAAAAAGGGTTCAGGATGCGGATAACCTATTCAGTTTGAAGTTCAGACAAAAAAAGCTATTCAGAATGAAAATGTGATATTCAGATTGTAGTTCTTGATGAAAATAAGCTATTACGAATGAAAAAAAAGGGATTCAGGATGCGAATAACCTATTCATTTTGCAGTTCAGACAAACAAAACTATTAAGAATGCAAATAAACTATTCAGATTGCAAAAAAGCTATTTAGTTTGCAAAAAAAGCTATTCAGAATGAAAATGTGCTATTCAGATTGCAGTTCAGGATGAAAATAAGCTATTCAGAATGAAAAAAAGGAATTTAAGATGCGGATAACCTATTCAGTTTGCAGTTCAGACAAAAAAAGCTATTCAGAATGCAAATAAACTATTCAGATTGGAAATAAGCTATTCAGTTTGCCAAAAAAGCTATTCAGAATGAAAATGTGATATTCAGATTGCAGTTCTTGATGAAAATAAACTATTCAGAATGAAAAAAAAGGGTTCAGGATGCGGATAACCTATTCAGTTTGAAGTTCAGACAAAAAAAGCTATTCAGAATGCAAATAGACTATTCAGATTGGAAATAAGCTATTCAGTTTGCAAAAAAAGCTATTCAGAATGAAAATGTGATATTCAGATTGCAGTTCTTGATGAAAATAAGCTATTACGAATGAAAAAAAAGGGATTCAGGATGCGAATAACCTATTCATTTTGCAGTTCAGACAAACAAAGCTATTCATAATGCAAATAAACTATTCAGATTGGAAATAAGCTATTCAGTTTGCGAAAAAAGCTATTCAGAATGAAAATGTGATATTCGGATTGCAGTTCTTGATGCAAATAAGCTATTCCGAATGAAAAAAAAAGGATTCAGGATGCGAATAACCTATTCAGTTTGCAGTTCAGACAAACAAAGCTATTCAGAATGCAAATAAACTATTCAGATTGCAAAGAAGCTATTCAGTTTGTAAAAAAAGCTATTCAGAATGAAAATGTGCTATTCAGATTGCAGTTCAGGATGAAAATAAGCTATTCAGAATGAAAAAAAGGAATTCAAGATGCGGATAACCTATTCAGTTTGCAGTTCAGACAAAAAAAGCTATTCAAAATGCAAATAAACTATTCAGATTGGAAATAAGCTATTCAGTTTGCAAAAAAAGCTATTCAGAATGAAAATGTGATATTCAGATTGCAGTTCTTGATGAAAATAAACTATTCAGAATGAAAAAAAAGGATTCAGGATGCGGATAACCTATTCAGTTTGCAGTTCAGACAAAAAAAGCTATTCAGAATGCAAATAAACTATTCAAATTGGAAATAAGCTATTCAGTTTGCAAAAAAAGCTATTCAGTTTGCAAAATGTGATTTTCAGATTGCAGTTCTTGATGAAAATAAGCTATTCCGAATGATAAAAAAAAGATTCAGGATGCGAATAACCTATTCAGTTTGTAGTTCAGACAAAAAAAGCTATTCAGAATGCAAATAAACTATTCAAATTGGAAATAAGCTATTCAGTTTGCAAAAAAAGCTATTCAGTTTCCAAAATGTGATATTCAGATTGCAGTTCTTGATGAAAATAAGCTATTCCGAATGAAAAAAAAAGGATTCAGGATGCGAATAACCTATTCAGTTTGCAGTTCAGACAAACAAAACTATTAAGAATGCAAATAAACTATTCAGATTGCAAAAAAGCTATTTAGTTTGCAAAAAAAGCTATTCAGAATGAAAATGTGCTATTCAGATTGCAGTTCAGGATGAAAATAAGCTATTCAAAATGAAAAAAAGGAATTTAAGATGCGGATAACCTATTCAGTTTGCAGTTCAGACAAAAAAAGCTATTCAGAATGCAAATAAACTATTCAGATTGGAAATAAGCTATTCAGTTTGCAAAAAAAGCTATTCAGAATGAAAATGTGATATTCAGATTGCAGTTCTTGATGAAAATAAACTATTCAGAATGAAAAAAAAGGGTTCAGGATGCGGATAACCTATTCAGTTTGAAGTTCAGACAAAAAAAGCTATTCAGAATGCAAATAGACTATTCAGATTGGAAATAAGCTATTCAGTTTGCAAAAAAAGCTATTCAGAATGAAAATGTGATATTCAGATTGCAGTTCTTGATGAAAATAAGCTATTACGAATGAAAAAAAAGGGATTCAGGATGCGAATAACCTATTCATTTTGCAGTTCAGACAAACAAAGCTATTCATAATGCAAATAAACTATTCAGATTGGAAATAAGCTATTCAGTTTGCGAAAAAAGCTATTCAGAATGAAAATGTGATATTCAGATTGCAGTTCTTGATGCAAATAAGCTATTCCGAATGAAAAAAAAAGGATTCAGGATGCGAATAACCTATTCAGTTTGCAGTTCAGACAAACAAAGCTATTCAGAATGCAAATAAACTATTCAGATTGCAAAGAAGCTATTCAGTTTGTAAAAAAAGCTATTCAGAATGAAAATGTGCTATTCAGATTGCAGTTCGGGATGAAAATAAGCTATTCAGAATGAAAAAAAGGAATTCAAGATGCGGATAACCTATTCAGTTTGCAGTTCAGACAAAAAAAGCTATTCAAAATGCAAATAAACTATTCAGATTGGAAATAAGCTATTCAGTTTGCAAAAAAAGCTATTCAGAATGAAAATGTGATATTCAGATTGCAGTTCTTGATGAAAATAAACTATTTAGAATGAAAAAAAAGGATTCAGGATGCGGATAACCTATTCAGTTTGCAGTTCAGACAAAAAAAGCTATTCAGAATGCAAATAAACTATTCAAATTGGAAATAAGCTATTCAGTTTGCAAAAAAAGCTATTCAGTTTGCAAAATGTGATTTTCAGATTGCAGTTCTTGATGAAAATAAGCTATTCCGAATGATAAAAAAAAGATTCAGGATGCGAATAACCTATTCAGTTTGTAGTTCAGACAAAAAAAGCTATTCAGAATGCAAATAAACTATTCAAATTGGAAATAAGCTATTCAGTTTGCAAAAAAAGCTATTCAGTTTCCAAAATGTGATATTCAGATTGCAGTTCTTGATGAAAATAAGCTATTCCGAATGAAAAAAAAAGGATTCAGGATGCGAATAACCTATTCAGTTTGCAGTTCAGACAAACAAAACTATTAAGAATGCAAATAAACTATTCAGATTGCAAAAAAGCTATTTAGTTTGCAAAAAAAGCTATTCAGAATGAAAATGTGCTATTCAGATTGCAGTTCAGGATGAAAATAAGCTATTCAAAATGAAAAAAAGGAATTTAAGATGCGGATAACCTATTCAGTTTGCAGTTCAGACAAAAAAAGCTATTCAGAATGCAAATAAACTATTCAGATTGGAAATAAGCTATTCAGTTTGCAAAAAAAGCTATTCAGAATGAAAATGTGATATTCAGATTGCAGTTCTTGATGAAAATAAACTATTCAGAATGAAAAAAAAGGGTTCAGGATGCGGATAACCTATTCAGTTTGAAGTTCAGACAAAAAAAGCTATTCAGAATGCAAATAGACTATTCAGATTGGAAATAAGCTATTCAGTTTGCAAAAAAAGCTATTCAGAATGAAAATGTGATATTCAGATTGTAGTTCTTGATGAAAATAAGCTATTACGAATGAAAAAAAAGGGATTCAGGATGCGAATAACCTATTCATTTTGCAGTTCAGACAAACAAAGCTATTCATAATGCAAATAAACTATTCAGATTGGAAATAAGCTATTCAGTTTGCGAAAAAAGCTATTCAGAATAAAAATGTGATATTCAGATTGCAGTTCTTGATGCAAATAAGCTATTCCGAATGAAAAAAAAAAGGATTCAGGATGCGAATAACCTATTCAGTTTGCAGTTCAGACAAACAAAGCTATTCAGAATGCAAATAAACTATTCAGATTGCAAAGAAGCTATTCAGTTTGTAAAAAAAGCTATTCGGAATGAAAATGTGCTATTCAGATTGCAGTTCAGGATGAAAATAAGCTATTCAGAATGAAAAAAAGGAATTCAAGATGCGGATAACCTATTCAGTTTGCAGTTCAGACAAAAAAAGCTATTCAGAATGCAAATAAACTATTCAGATTGGAAATAAGCTATTCAGTTTGCAAAAAAAGCTATTCAGAATGAAAATGTGATATTCAGATTGCAGTTCTTGATGAAAATAAACTATTCAGAATGAAAAAAAAGGATTCAGGATGCGGATAACCTATTCAGTTTGCAGTTCAGACAAAAAAAGCTATTCAGAATGCAAATAAACTATTCAAATTGGAAATAAGCTATTCAGTTTGCAAAAAAAGCTATTCAGTTTGCAAAATGTGATTTTCAGATTGCAGTTCTTGATGAAAATAAGCTATTCCGAATGATAAAAAAAAGATTCAGGATGCGAATAACCTATTCAGTTTGTAGTTCAGACCAACAAAGCTATTCAGAATGCAAATAAACTATTCAGATTGCAAAGAAGCTATTCAGTTTGCAAAAAAAGCTATTCAGAATGAAAATGTGCTATTCAGATTGCAGTTCAGGATGAAAATAAGCTATTCAGAATGAAAAAAAGGATTTCAGGATGCGGATAACCTATTCAGTTTGCAGTTCAGACAAAAAAAGCTATTCAGAATGCAAATAAACTATTCAGATTGGAAATAAGCTATTCAGTTTGCAAAAAAAGCTATTCAGAATGAAAATGTGATATTCAGATTGAAGTTCTTGATGAAAATAAGCTATTCATAATGAAAAAAAAGGATTAAGGATGCGGATAACTTATTCAGTTTGCAGTTCAGACAAAAAAAACTATTCAGAATGCAAATAAACTATTCAGATTGGAAATAAGTTATTCAGTTTGCAAAAAAAGATATTCAGAATGAAAATGTGATATTCAGATTGTAGTTCTTGATGCAAATAAGCTATTCCGAATGAAAAAAAAAGGGATTCAGGATGCGAATAACCTATTCAGTTTGCAGTTCAGACAAACAAAGCTATTCAGAATGCAAATAAACTATTAAGAGTGGAAATAAGCTATTCAGTTTGCAAAAAAAGCTATTCAGAATGAAAATGTGCTATTCAGATTGCAGTTCAGGATGAAAATAAGCTATTCAGAATGAAAAAAAGGATTTCAGGATGCGGATAACCTATTCAGTTTGCAGTTCAGACAAAAAAAGCTATTCAGAATGCAAATAAACTATTCAGATTGGAAATAAGCTATTCAGTTTGCAAAAAAAGCTATTCAGAATGAAAATGTGATATTCAGATTGAAGTTCTTGATGAAAATAAGCTATTCATAATGAAAAAAAAGGATTAAGGATGCGGATAACTTATTCAGTTTGCAGTTCAGACAAAAAAAACTATTCAGAATGCAAATAAACTATTCAGATTGGAAATAAGTTATTCAGTTTGCAAAAAAAGATATTCAGAATGAAAATGTGATATTCAGATTGTAGTTCTTGATGCAAATAAGCTATTCCGAATGAAAAAAAAAGGGATTCAGGATGCGAATAACCTATTCAGTTTGCAGTTCAGACAAACAAAGCTATTCAGAATGCAAATAAACTATTAAGAGTGGAAATAAGCTATTCAGTTTGCAAAAAAAGCTATTCAGAATGAAAATGTGATAGTCAGATTGCAGTTCTTGATGAAAATAAGCTATTTCGAATGGAAAAAAAAGGATTCAGGATGCGAATCACCTATTCAGTTTGCAATTCAGACTAAAAAAACTATTCAGAATGCAAATAAACTATTTAGAATGCAAATAAGCTATTCAGTTTGCAAAAAAAGCTATTCAGAATGAAAATGTGATATTCAGATTGCAGTTCTTGATGAAAATAAGCTATTACGAATGAAAAAAAAGGGATTCAGGATGCGAATAACCTATTCATTTTGCAGTTCAGACAAAAAAAGCTATTCAGAATGCAAATAAACTATTCAAATTGGAAATAAGCTATTCAGTTTGCAAAAAAAGCTATTCAGTTTCCAAAATGTGATATTCAGATTGCAGTTCTTGATGAAAATAAGCTATTCCGAATGAAAAAAAAAGGATTCAGGATGCGAATAACCTATTCAGTTTGCAGTTCAGACAAACAAAACTATTAAGAATGCAAATAAACTATTCAGATTGCAAAAAAGCTATTTAGTTTGCAAAAAAAGCTATTCAGAATGAAAATGTGCTATTCAGATTGCAGTTCAGGATGAAAATAAGCTATTCAGAATGAAAAAAAGGAATTTAAGATGCGGATAACCTATTCAGTTTGCAGTTCAGACAAAAAAAGCTATTCATAATGCAAATAAACTATTCAGATTGGAAATAAGCTATTCAGTTTGCAAAAAAAGCTATTCAGAATGAAAATGTGATATTCAGATTGCAGTTCTTGATGAAAATAAACTATTCAGAATGAAAAAAAAGGGTTCAGGATGCGGATAACCCATTCAGTTTGAAGTTCAGACAAAAAAAGCTATTCAGAATGCAAATAGACTATTCAGATTGGAAATAAGCTATTCAGTTTGCAAAAAAAGCTATTCAGAATGAAAATGTGATATTCAGATTGCAGTTCTTGATGAAAATAAGCTATTACGAATGAAAAAAAAGGGATTCAGGATGCGAATAACCTATTCATTTTGCAGTTCAGACAAACAAAGCTATTCATAATGCAAATAAACTATTCAGATTGGAAATAAGCTATTCAGTTTGCGAAAAAAGCTATTCAGAATGAAAATGTGATATTCAGATTGCAGTTCTTGATGCAAATAAGCTATTCCGAATGAAAAAAAAAAGGATTCAGGATGCGAATAACCTATTCAGTTTGCAGTTCAGACAAACAAAGCTATTCAGAATGCAAATAAACTATTCAGATTGCAAAGAAGCTATTCAGTTTGTAAAAAAAGCTATTCAGAATGAAAATGTGCTATTCAGATTGCAGTTCAGGATGAAAATAAGCTATTCAGAATGAAAAAAAGGAATTCAAGATGCGGATAACCTATTCAGTTTGCAGTTCAGACAAAAAAAGCTATTCAGAATGCAAATAAACTATTCAGATTGGAAATAAGCTATTCAGTTTGCAAAAAAAGCTATTCAGAATGAAAATGTGATATTCAGATTGCAGTTCTTGATGAAAATAAACTATTCAGAATGAAAAAAAAGGATTCAGGATGCGGATAACCTATTCAGTTTGCAGTTCAGACAAAAAAAGCTATTCAGAATGCAAATAAACTATTCAAATTGGAAATAAGCTATTCAGTTTGCAAAAAAAGCTATTCAGTTTGCAAAATGTGATTTTCAGATTGCAGTTCTTGATGAAAATAAGCTATTCCGAATGATAAAAAAAAGATTCAGGATGCGAATAACCTATTCAGTTTGTAGTTCAGACCAACAAAGCTATTCAGAATGCAAATAAACTATTCAGATTGCAAAGAAGCTATTCAGTTTGCAAAAAAAGCTATTCAGAATGAAAATGTGCTATTCAGATTGCAGTTCAGGATGAAAATAAGCTATTCAGAATGAAAAAAAGGAATTCAGGATGCGGATAACCTATTCAGTTTGCAGTTCAGACAAAAAAAGCTATTCAGAATGCAAATAAACTATTCAGATTGGAAATAAGCTATTCAGTTTGAAAAAAAGCTATTCAGAATGAAAATGTGATATTCAGATTGAAGTTCTTGATGAAAATAAGCTATTCATAATGAAAAAAAAGGATTAAGGATGCGGATAACTTATTCAGTTTGCAGTTCAGACAAAAAAAACTATTCAGAATGCAAATAAACTATTCAGATTGGAAATAAGCTATTCAGTTTGCACAAAAAGATATTCAGAATGAAAATGTGATATTCAGATTGTAGTTCTTGATGCAAATAAGCTATTCCGAATGAAAAAAAAAGGGATTCAGGATGCGAATAACCTATTCAGTTTGCAGTTCAGACAAACAAAGCTATTCAGAATGCAAATAAACTATTAAGAGTGGAAATAAGCTATTCAGTTTGCAAAAAAAGCTATTCAGAATGAAAATGTGATAGTCAGATTGCAGTTCTTGATGAAAATAAGCTATTTCGAATGGAAAAAAAAGGATTCAGGATGCGAATCACCTATTCAGTTTGCAATTCAGACTAAAAAAACTATTCAGAATGCAAATAAACTATTTAGAATGCAAATAAGCTATTCAGTTTGCAAAAAAAGCTATTCAAAACGAAAATGTGCTATTCAGATTGTAGTTCAGGATGTAAATAAGCTATTCAGAATGAAAAAAAAGGATCCAGGATGCAAATAACCTATTCAGTTTGCAGTTCAGACAAAAAAAGCTATTCAAAATGCAAATAAATTATTCAGATTGCAAAAAAAGCTATTCAGTTTACAAAAAAAGCTATTCAGAATGAAAATGTGCTATTCAGATTGCAGTTCAGGATGAAAATAAGCTATTCAGAATGAAAAAAAGGAATTCAAGATGCGGATAACCTATTCAGTTTGCAGTTCAGACAAAAAAAGCTATTCAGAATGCAAATAAACTATTCACATTGGAAATAAGCTATTCAGTTTGCAAAAAAATCTATTCAGAATGAAAATGTGATATTCAGATTGCAGTTCTTGATGAAAATAAACTATTCAGAATGAAAAAAAATGGTTCAGGATGCATATAACTTATTCAGTTTGCAGTTCAGACAAAAAAAACTATTCAGAATGCAAATAAACTATTCAGATTGGAAATAAGCTATTCAGTTTGCAAAAAAAGCTATTCAGAATGAAAATGTGATATTCAGATTGCAGTTCAGGATGAAAATAAGCTATTCAGAATGAAAAAAAGGAATTCAAGATGCGGATAACCTATTCAGTTTGCAGTTCAGACAAAAAAAGCTATTCAGAATGCAAATAAACTATTCAGATTGGAAATAAGGTATTCAGTTTGCAAAAAAAGCTATTCAGTTTTCAAAATGTGATTTTCAGATTGCAGTTCTTGATGAAAATAAGCTATTCCGAATGATAAAAAAAAGATTCAGGATGCGAATAACCTATTCAGTTTGTAGTTCAGACCAACAAAGCTATTCAGAATGCAAATAAACTATTCAGATTGCAAAGAAGCTATTCAGTTTGCAAAAAAAGCTATTCAGAATGAAAATGTGCTATTCAGATTGCAGTTCAGGATGAAAATAAGCTATTCAGAATGAAAAAAAGGAATTCAGGATGCGGATAACCTATTCAGTTTGCAGTTCAGACAAAAAAAGCTATTCAGAATGCAAATAAACTATTCAGATTGGAAATAAGCTATTCAGTTTGCAAAAAAAGCTATTCAGAATGAAAATGTGATATTCAGATTGAAGTTCTTGATGAAAATAAGCTATTCATAATGAAAAAAAAGGATTAAGGATGCGGATAACTTATTCAGTTTGCAATTCAGACAAAAAAAACTATTCAGAATGCAAATAAACTATTCAGATTGGAAATAAGCTATTCAGTTTGCAAAAAAAGATATTCAGAATGAAAATGTGATATTCAGATTGTAGTTCTTGATGCAAATAAGCTATTCCGAATGAAAAAAAAGGGATTCAGGATGCGAATAACCTATTCAGTTTGCAGTTCAGACAAACAAAGCTATTCAGAATGCAAATAAACTATTAAGAGTGGAAATAAGATATTCAGTTTGCAAAAAAAGCTATTCAGAATGAAAATGTGATATTCAGATTGCAGTTCTTGATGAAAATAAGCTATTTCGAATGGAAAAAAAAGGATTCAGGATGCGAATCACCTATTCAGTTTGCAATTCAGACTAAAAAAACTATTCAGAATGCAAATAAACTAATTAGAATGCAAATAAGCTATTCAGTTTGCAAAAAAAGCTATTCAAAACGAAAATGTGCTATTCAGATTGTAGTTCAGGATGTAAATAAGCTATTCAGAATGAACAAAATGGGATTTAGGATGCAAATAACCTATTTAGTTTTGAGTTCAAACAAAAAAAGCTATTCAAAATGCAAATAAACTATTCAGAATGCAAAAAAAGCTATTCAGTTTACAAAAAAAGCTATTCAGAATGAAAATGTGCTATTCCGATTGCAGATCAGCATGAAAATAAGCTATTTATAATGAAAAAAAAGGATCCAGGATGCAAATAACCTATTCAGTTTGCAGTTCAGACAAAAAAAGCTATTCAAAATGCAAATAAATTATTCAGATTGCAAAAAAAGCTATTCAGTTTACAAAAAAAGCTATTCAGAATGAAAATGTGCTATTCAGATTGCAGTTCAGGATGAAAATAAGCAATTCAAGATGAAAAAAGGGGATTCAGGATGCAAATAACCTATTCAGTATGCAGTTCAGACAAAAAAAGCTATTCATAATGCAAATAAACTATTCATATTGGAAATAAGCTATTCGGTTTGCAAAAAAAGCTATTCAGAATGAAAATGTGATATTCAGATTGCAGTTCTTGATGAAAATAAGCTATTCCGAATGAAAAAAAAGGGATTCAGGATGCGAATAACCTATTCAGTTAGCAGCACAGAAAAAAAAATTATTCAGAATGCAAATAAACTATTCAGATTGCAAATAAGCTATTCAGTTTGCCAAAAAAGCTATTCAGAATGAAAATGTGCTATTCAGATTGCAGTTCAGGACGAAAATAAGCTATTCAGAATGAAAAAAAAAGGGATTCAGGATGCGAATAACCTGTTCAGTTCGCATCTCAAACAAAAAAGGCTATTCAGAAAGCAAATAAACTATTCAGAATGTAAATGTGCTATTCTTATTGCAGTTCAGGATGAAAATAAGCTATTTATAATGAAAAAAAGGGATCCAGGATGCAAATAACCTATTCAGTTTGCAGTTCAGAAAAAAAAAGCTATTCATAATGCAAATAAACTATTCAGAATGCAAATAAACTATTCAGATTGCAAATAAGCTATTCAGTTTGCAAAAAAAGCTGTTCAGAATGAAAATGTGCTATTCAGATTGCAGTTCAGGATGAAAAAAAGCTATTTATAATGAAAAAAAGGGATCCAGGATGCAAATAACCTATTCAGTTTGCAGTTCAGACAAAAAAAGCTATTCAAAATGCAAATAAACTATTCAGATTGCGAAGAAGCTATTCAGTTGACAAAAAAAGCTATTCAGAATGTAAATGTGCTATTCAGATTGCAGTTCAGGAAGGGATTCAGGATGCATTTAACCTATTCAGTTTGCAGTTCAGACAAAAAAAGCTATTCAGAATGCAAATAAACTATTCAGATTAGAAATAAGCTATTCAGTTTGCAAAAAAAGCTATTCAGAATGAAAATGTGATATTAAGATTGCAGTTCTTGATGAAAATAAGCTATTCCGAATGAAAAAAAAGGGATTCAGGATGCGAATAACCTATTCAGATTGCAGCTCAGACAAAAAAAGCTATTCAGAATGCAAATAAACTATTCAGATTGCAAAGAAGCTATTCAGTTTGCAAAAAAAGCTATTCAAAATGAAAATGTGCTATTCAGATTGCAGTTCAGGATGAAAATAAGCTATTCAGAATGAAAAAAATGAATTCAGGATGCGGATAACCTATTCAGTTTGCAGTTCAGACAAAAAAAGCTATTCAGAATGCAAATAAACTATTCAGATTGCAAAGAAGCTATTCAGTTTGCAAAAAAAGCTATTCAGAATGAAAATGTGCTATTCAGATTGCAGTTCAGGATGAAAATAAGCTATTCAGAGTGAAAAAAATGAATTTAGGATGCGGATAACCTATTCAGTTTGCAGTTCAGACAAAAAAAGCTATTCAGAATGCAAATAAACTATTCAGATTGCAAAGAAGCTATTCAGTTTGCAAAAAAAGCTATTCAGAATGAAAATTTGCTATTCAGATTGCAGTTCAGGATGAAAATAAGCTATTCAGAATGAACAAAAAGGAATTCAGGATGCGGATAACCTATTCAGTTTGCAGTTCAGACAAACAAAGCTATTCCGAATGCAAATAAACTATTCAGATTGCAAAGAAGCTATTCAGTTTGCAAAAAAAGCTATTCAGAATGAAAATGTGCTATTCAGATTGCAGTTCAGGATGAAAATAAGCTATTCAGAATGAAAAAAAGGAATTCAAGATGCGGATAACCTATTCAGTTTGCAGTTCAGACAAAAAAAGCTATACAGAATGCAAATAAACTATTCAGATTGGAAATAAGCTATTCAGTTTGCAAAAAAAGCTATTCAAAACGAAAATGTGCTATTCAGATTGCAGTTCAGGATGAAAATAAGCTATTCAGAATGAAAAAAGAGGATTTAGGATGCGGATAACCTATTCAGTTTGCTGTTAAGACAAAAAAAGTTTTTCAGAATGCAAATAAACTATTCAAATTGGAAATAAGCTATTAAGTTTGCAAAAAAAGCTATTCAGTTTCCAAAATGTGATATTCAGATTGCACATCTTGATGAAAATAAGCTATTCCGAATGAAAAAAAAGGGATTCAGGATGCGAATAACCTATTCAGATTGCAGCTCAGACAAAAAAAGCTATTCAGAATGCAAATAAACTATTCAGATTGAGAAGAAGCTATTCAGTTTGCAAAAAAAGCTATTCAGAATGAAAATGTGCTATTCAGATTGCAGTTCAGGATGAAAATAAGCTATTCAGAATGAAAAAAATGAATTCAGGATGCGGATAACCTATTCAGTTTGCAGTTCAGACAAAAAAAGCTATTCAGAATGCAAATAAACTATTCAGATTGCAAAGAAGCTATTCAGTTTGCAAAAAAATCTATTCAGAATGAAAATGTGCTATTCAGATTGCAGTTCAGGATGAAAATAAGCTATTCAGAGTGAAATAAAATGAATTCAGGATGCGGATAACCTATTCAGTTTGCAGTTCAGACAAAAAAAGCTATTCAGAATGCAAATAAACTATTCAGATTGCAAAGAAGCTATTCAGTTTGCAAAAAAAGCTATTCAGAATGAAAATTTGCTATTCAGATTACAGTTCAGGATGAAAATAAGCTATTCAGAATGAACAAAAAGGAATTCAGGATGCGGATAACCTATTCAGTTTGCAGTTCAGACAAAAAAAGCTATTCAGAATGCAAATAAACTATTCAGATTGGAAATAAACTATTCAGTTTGCAAAAAAAGCTATTCAGAATGAAAATGTGATATTCAGATTGCAGTTCTTGATGAAAATAAGCTATTCCAAATGAAAAAAAAGGGATTCAGGATGCGAATAACCTATTCAGTTTGCAGTTCAGACAAAAAAAGCTATTCAGAATGCAAATAAACTATTCAGATTGGAAATAAGCTATTCAGTTTGCAAAAAAAGCTATTCAGTTTCCAAAATGTGATATTCAGATTGCAGTTCTTGATGAAAATAAGCTATTCCGAATGAAAAAAAAAAAGGATTCAGGATGCGAATAACCTATTCAGTTTGCAGTTCAGACAAACAAAGCTATTCAGAATGCAAATAAACTATTCAGATTGCAAAGAAGCTATTCAGTTTGCAAAAAAAGCTATTCAGAATGAAAATGTGCTGTTCAGATTGCAGTTCAGGATGAAAATAAGCTATTCAGAATGAAAAAAAGGAATTCAGGATGCGGATAACCTATTCAGTTTGCAGTTCAGACAAAAAAAGCTATTCAGAATGCAAATAAACTATTCAGATTGGAAAGAAGCTATTCAGTTTGCAAAAAAATCTATTCAGAATGAAAATGTGATATTCAGATTGCAGTTCTCGATGAAAATAAGCTATTCCGAATGAAAAAAAAGGGATTCAGGATGCGAATAACCTATTCAGTTTGCAGTTCAGACAAACAAAGCTATTCAGAATGCAAATAAACTATTCAGATTGCAAAGAAGCTATTCAGTTTGCAAAAAAAGCTAATCAGAATGAAAATAAACTATTCAGATTGCAAAGAAGCTATTCAGTTTGCAAAATAAGCTATTCAGATTGCAGTTCAGGATGAAAATAAGCTATTCAGAATGAAAAAAAAGGATTCAGGATGCGGATAACCTATTCAGTTTGCAGTTCAGACAAAAAAAGTTATTCAGAATGCAAATAAACTATTCAAATTGGAAATAAGATATTCAGTTTGCAAAAAAAGCTATTCAGTTTCCAAAATGTGATATTCAAATTGCAGTTCTTGATGAAAATAAGCTATTCCGAATGAAAAAATAAAAGGATTCAGGATGCGAGTAACCTATTCAGTTTGCAGTTCAGACAAACAAAGCTATTCAAAATGCAAATAAACTATTCAGATTGCAAAGAAGCTATTCAGTTTGCAAAAAAAGCTATTCAGAATGAAAATGTGCTATTCAGATTGCAGTTCAGGATGAAAATAAATTATTCAGAATGAAAAAAAGGAATTCAAGATGCGGATAACCTATTCAGTTTGAAGTTCAGACAAAAAAAGCTATACAGAATGCAAATAAACTATTCAGATTGGAAATAAGCTATTCAGTTTTCAAAAAAACTATTCAGAATGAAAATGTGATATTCAGATTGCAGTTCTTGATGAAAATAAACTATTCAGAATGAAAAAAAAGGGTTCAGGATGCGGATAACGTATTCAGTTTGCAGTTCAGACAAAAAAAGCTATTCAGAATGCAAATAAACTATTCAGATTGGAAATAAGCTATTCAGTTTGCAAAAAAAGCTATTCAGAATGAAAATGTGATATTCAGATTGCAGTTCTTGATGAAAATAAGCTATTCCAAAGGAAAAAAAAGGGATTCAGGATGCGAATAACCTATTCAGTTTGCAGTTCAGACAAACAAAGCTATTCAGAATGCAAATAAACTATTCAGATTGGTAATAAACTATTCAGTTTGCAAAAAAAGCTATTCAGAATGAAAATGTGATATTCAGATTGAAGTTCTTGATGAAAATAAGCTATTCCAAATGAAAAAAAAGGGATTCAAGATGCGAATAACCTATTCAGTTTGCAGTTCAGACAAACAAAGCTATTCAGAATGAAAATAAACTATTCAGATTGGAAATAAGCAATTCAGTTTGCAAAAAAAGCTATTCAGAATGAAAATGTGATATTCAGATTGAAGTTCTTGACGAAAATAAGCTATTCAGAATGAAAAAAAAGGATTCAGGATGCGGATAACTTATTCAGTTTGCAGTTCAGACAAAAAAAGCTATTAAGAATGCAAATAAACTATTCAGATTGGAAATAAGCTATTCAGTTTGCAAAAAAAGCTATTCAGAATGAAAATGTGATATTCAGATTGAAGTTCTTGATGAAAATAAGTTATTCAGAATGAAAAAAAAGGATTCAGGATGCGGATAACTTATTCAGTTTGCAGTTCAGACAAAAAAAGTTATTCAGAATGCAAATAAACTATTCAAATTGGAAATAAGGTATTCAGTTCGCAAAAAAAGCTATTCAGTTTCCAAAATGTGATATTCAGATTGCAGTTCTTGATCAAAATAAGCTATTCCGCATGAAAAAAAAAAAGGATTCAGGATGCGAATAACCTATTCAGTTTGCAGTTCAGACAAAAAAAGCTATTCAGAATGCAAATAAACTATTCACATTGGAAATAAACTATTCAGTTTGCAAAAAAAGCTATACAGAATGAAAATGTGATATTCAGATTGCAGTTCAGGATGAAAATAAGTTATTCAGAATGAAAAAAAAGGATTCAGGATGCGGATAACCTATTCAGTTTGCTGTTCAGACAAAAAAAGTTATTCAGAATGCAAATAAACTATTCAAATTGGAAATAAGCTATTCAGTTTGCAAAAAAAGCTATTCAGTTTCCAAAATGTGATATTCATATTGCAGTTCTTGATGAAAATAAGCTATTCCGAATGAAAAAAAAAAGGATTCAGGATGCGAATAACCTATTCAGTTTGCAGTTCAGACAAACAAAGCTATTCAGAATGCAAATAAACTATTCAGATTGCAAAGAAGCTATTCAGTTTGCAAAAAAACCTATTCAGAATGAAAATGTGCTATTCAGATTGCAGTTCTTGATGAAAATAAGCTATTCAGAATGAAAAAAAGGAATTCAAGATGCGGATAACCTATTCAGTTTGCAGTTCAGACAAAAAAAGCTATTCAGAATGCAAATAAACTGTTCAGATTGGAAATAAGCTATTCAGTTTGCAAAAAAAGCTATTCAGAATGAAAATGTGATATTCAGATTGCAGTTCTTGATGAAAATAAACTATTCAGAATGAAAAAAAAGGGTTCAGGATGCGGATAACCTATTCAGTTTGCAGTTCAGACAAAAAAAGCTATTCAGAATGCAAATAAACTATTCAGATTGGAAATAAGGTATTCAGTTTGCAAAAAAAGCTATTCAGTTTCCAAAATGTGATATTCAGATTGCAGTTCTTGATGAAAATAAGCTATTCCGAATGAAAAAAAAAAGGATTCAGGATGCGAATAACCTATTCAGTTTGCAGTTCACACAAACAAAGCTATTCAGAATGCAAATAAACTATTCAGATTGCAAAGAAGCTATTCAGTTTGCAAAAAAAGCTATTCAGAATGAAAATGTGCTGTTCAGATTGCAGTTCAGGATGAAAATAAGCTATTCAGAATGAAAAAAAGGAATTCAAGATGCGGATAACCTATTCAGTTTGCAGTTCAGACAAAAAAAGCTATTCAGAATGCAAATAAACTATTCAGATTGGAAATATGCTATTCAGTTTGCAAAAAAAGGTATTCAGAATGAAAATGTGATATTCAGATTGCAGTTCTTGATGAAAATAAGCTATTCCGAATGAAAAAAAGGGATTCAGGATGCGAATAACCTATTCAGTTTGCAGTTTAGACAAACAAAGCTATTCAGAATGCAAATAAACTATTCAGATTGCAAAGAAGCTATTCAGTTTGCAAAATAAGCTATTCAGATTGCAGTTCAGGATGAACATAAGCTATTCAGAATGAAAAAAAAGGATTCAGGATGCGGATAACCTATTCAGTTTGCAGTTCAGACAAAAAAAGTTATTTAGAATGCAAATAAACTATTCAAATTGGAAATAAGCTATTCAGTTTGCAAAAAAAGCTATTCAGTTTCCAAAATGTGATATTCAAATTGCAGTTCTTGATGAAAATAAGCTATTCCGAATGAAAAAAAAAAGGATTCCGGATGCGAGTAACCTATTCAGTTTGCAGTTCAGACAAACAAAGCTATTCAAAATGCAAATAATCTATTCAGAATGCAAAGAAGCTATTCAGTTTGCAAAAAAAGCTATTCAGAATGGAAATGTGCTATTCAGATTGCAGTTCAGGATGAAAATAAATTATTCAGAATGAAAAAAAGGAATTCAAGATGCGGATAACCTATTCAGTTTGAAGTTCAGACAAAAAAAGCTATACAAAAAGCAAATAAACTATTCAGATTGGAAATAAGCTATTCAGTTTGCAAAAAAATCTATTCAGAATGAAAATGTGATATTCAGATTGCAGTTCTTGATGAAAATAAGCTATTCCAAAGGAAAAAAAAGGGATTCAGGATGCGAATAACCTATTCAGTTTGCAGTTCAGACAAACAAAGCTATTCAGAATGCAAATAAACTATTAAGAGTGAAAATAAGCTATTCAGTTTGCAAAAAAAGCTATTCAGAATGAAAATGTGATATTCAGATTGCAGTTGTTGATGAAAATAAGCTATTCCGAATGAAAAAAAAGGGATTCAGGATGCGAAGAACCTATTCAGATTCCAGCTCAGACAAAAAAAGCTATTCAGAATGCAAATAAACTATTCAGATTGCAAAGAAGCTATTCAGTTTGCAAAAAAAGCTATTCAAAATGAAAATGTGCTATTCAGATTGCAGTTCAGGATGAAAATAAGCTATTCAGAATGAAAAAAAGGAATTCATGATGCGGATAACCTATTCAGTTTGCACTTCAGACAAAAAAAGCTATTCAGAATGCAAATAAACTATTCAGATTGGAAATAAACTATTCAGTTTGCAAAAAAAAGCTATTCAGAATGAAAATGTGATATTCAGATTGCAGTTCTTGATGAAAATAAGCTATTCCGAATGAAAAACAAGGGATTCAGGATGCGAATAACCTATTCAGTTTGCAGTTCAGAAAAACAAAGCTATTCAGAATGCAAATAAACTATTCAGATTGGAAATAAGCTATTCAGTTTGCAAAAAAAGCTATTCAGAATGAAAATGTGATATTCTGATTGCAGTTCTTGATGAAAATAAACTATTCAGAATGAAAAAAAAGGATTCAGGATGCGGATATCCTATTCAGTTTGCAGTTCAGACAAAAAAAGTTATTCAGAATGCAAATAAACTATTCAAATTGGAAATAAGCTATTCAGTTTGCAAAAAAAGCTAGTCAGTTGCCAAAATGTGATATTCAGATTGCAGTTCTTGATGAAAATAAGCTATTCCGAATGAAAAAAAAAGGATTCAGGATGCGAATAACCTATTCAGTTTGCAGTTCAGACAAACAAAGCTATTCAGAATGCAAATAAACTATTCAGATTGCAAAGAAGCTATTCAGTTTGCAAAAAAAGCTATTCAGAATGAAAATGTGCTATTCAGATTGCAGTTCAGGATGAAAATAAGCTATTCAGAATGAAAAAAAGGAATTCATGATGCGGATAACCTATTCAGTTTGCACTTCAGACAAAAAAAGCTATTCAGAATGCAAATAAACTATTCAGATTGGAAATAAACTATTCAGTTTGCAAAAAAAAGCTATTCAGAATGAAAATGTGATATTCAGATTGCAGTTCTTGATGAAAATAAGCTATTCCGAATGAAAAACAAGGGATTCAGGATGCGAATAACCTATTCAGTTTGCAGTTCAGAAAAACAAAGCTATTCAGAATGCAAATAAACTATTCAGATTGGAAATAAGCTATTCAGTTTGCAAAAAAAGCTATTCAGAATGAAAATGTGATATTCTGATTGCAGTTCTTGATGAAAATAAACTATTCAGAATGAAAAAAAAGGATTCAGGATGCGGATATCCTATTCAGTTTGCAGTTCAGACAAAAAAAGTTATTCAGAATGCAAATAAACTATTCAAATTGGAAATAAGCTATTCAGTTTGCAAAAAAAGCTATTCAGTTTCCAAAATGTGATATTCATATTGCAGTTCTTGATGAAAATAAGCTATTCCGAATGAAAAAAAAAAGGATTCAGGATGCGAATAACCTATTCAGTTTGCAGTTCAGACAAACAAAGCTATTCAGAATGCAAATAAACTATTCAGATTGCAAAGAAGCTATTCAGTTTGCAAAAAAACCTATTCAGAATGAAAATGTGCTATTCAGATTGCAGTTCTTGATGAAAATAAGCTATTCAGAATGAAAAAAAGGAATTCAAGATGCGGATAACCTATTCAGTTTGCAGTTCAGACAAAAAAAGCTATTCAGAATGCAAATAAACTGTTCAGATTGGAAATAAGCTATTCAGTTTGCAAAAAAAGCTATTCAGAATGAAAATGTGATATTCAGATTGCAGTTCTTGATGAAAATAAACTATTCAGAATGAAAAAAAAGGGTTCAGGATGCGGATAACCTATTCAGTTTGCAGTTCAGACAAAAAAAGCTATTCAGAATGCAAATAAACTATTCAGATTGGAAATAAGGTATTCAGTTTGCAAAAAAAGCTATTCAGTTTCCAAAATGTGATATTCAGATTGCAGTTCTTGATGAAAATAAGCTATTCCGAATGAAAAAAAAAGGATTCAGGATGCGAATAACCTATTCAGTTTGCAGTTCACACAAACAAAGCTATTCAGAATGCAAATAAACTATTCAGATTGCAAAGAAGCTATTCAGTTTGCAAAAAAAGCTATTCAGAATGAAAATGTGCTGTTCAGATTGCAGTTCAGGATGAAAATAAGCTATTCAGAATGAAAAAAAGGAATTCAAGATGCGGATAACCTATTCAGTTTGCAGTTCAGACAAAAAAAGCTATTCAGAATGCAAATAAACTATTCAGATTGGAAATATGCTATTCAGTTTGCAAAAAAAGGTATTCAGAATGAAAATGTGATATTCAGATTGCAGTTCTTGATGAAAATAAGCTATTCCGAATGAAAAAAAGGGATTCAGGATGCGAATAACCTATTCAGTTTGCAGTTTAGACAAACAAAGCTATTCAGAATGCAAATAAACTATTCAGATTGCAAAGAAGCTATTCAGTTTGCAAAATAAGCTATTCAGATTGCAGTTCAGGATGAACATAAGCTATTCAGAATGAAAAAAAAGGATTCAGGATGCGGATAACCTATTCAGTTTGCAGTTCAGACAAAAAAAGTTATTTAGAATGCAAATAAACTATTCAAATTGGAAATAAGCTATTCAGTTTGCAAAAAAAGCTATTCAGTTTCCAAAATGTGATATTCAAATTGCAGTTCTTGATGAAAATAAGCTATTCCGAATGAAAAAAAAAAGGATTCCGGATGCGAGTAACCTATTCAGTTTGCAGTTCAGACAAACAAAGCTATTCAAAATGCAAATAATCTATTCAGATTGCAAAGAAGCTATTCAGTTTGCAAAAAAAGCTATTCAGAATGGAAATGTGCTATTCAGATTGCAGTTCAGGATGAAAATAAATTATTCAGAATGAAAAAAAGGAATTCAAGATGCGGATAACCTATTCAGTTTGAAGTTCAGACAAAAAAAGCTATACAAAAAGCAAATAAACTATTCAGATTGGAAATAAGCTATTCAGTTTGCAAAAAAATCTATTCAGAATGAAAATGTGATATTCAGATTGCAGTTCTTGATGAAAATAAGCTATTCCAAAGGAAAAAAAAGGGATTCAGGATGCGAATAACCTATTCAGTTTGCAGTTCAGACAAACAAAGCTATTCAGAATGCAAATAAACTATTAAGAGTGAAAATAAGCTATTCAGTTTGCAAAAAAAGCTATTCAGAATGAAAATGTGATATTCAGATTGCAGTTGTTGATGAAAATAAGCTATTCCGAATGAAAAAAAAGGGATTCAGGATGCGAAGAACCTATTCAGATTCCAGCTCAGACAAAAAAAGCTATTCAGAATGCAAATAAACTATTCAGATTGCAAAGAAGCTATTCAGTTTGCAAAAAAAGCTATTCAAAATGAAAATGTGCTATTCAGATTGCAGTTCAGGATGAAAATAAGCTATTCAGAATGAAAAAAAGGAATTCATGATGCGGATAACCTATTCAGTTTGCACTTCAGACAAAAAAAGCTATTCAGAATGCAAATAAACTATTCAGATTGGAAATAAACTATTCAGTTTGCAAAAAAAAGCTATTCAGAATGAAAATGTGATATTCAGATTGCAGTTCTTGATGAAAATAAGCTATTCCGAATGAAAAACAAGGGATTCAGGATGCGAATAACCTATTCAGTTTGCAGTTCAGAAAAACAAAGCTATTCAGAATGCAAATAAACTATTCAGATTGGAAATAAGCTATTCAGTTTGCAAAAAAAGCTATTCAGAATGAAAATGTGATATTCTGATTGCAGTTCTTGATGAAAATAAACTATTCAGAATGAAAAAAAAGGATTCAGGATGCGGATATCCTATTCAGTTTGCAGTTCAGACAAAAAAAGTTATTCAGAATGCAAATAAACTATTCAAATTGGAAATAAGCTATTCAGTTTGCAAAAAAAGCTAGTCAGTTGCCAAAATGTGATATTCAGATTGCAGTTCTTGATGAAAATAAGCTATTCCGAATGAAAAAAAAAGGATTCAGGATGCGAATAACCTATTCAGTTTGCAGTTCAGACAAACAAAGCTATTCAGAATGCAAATAAACTATTCAGATTGCAAAGAAGCTATTCAGTTTGCAAAAAAAGCTATTCAGAATGAAAATGTGCTATTCAGATTGCAGTTCAGGATGAAAATAAGCTATTCAGAATGAAAAAAAGGAATTCATGATGCGGATAACCTATTCAGTTTGCACTTCAGACAAAAAAAGCTATTCAGAATGCAAATAAACTATTCAGATTGGAAATAAACTATTCAGTTTGCAAAAAAAAGCTATTCAGAATGAAAATGTGATATTCAGATTGCAGTTCTTGATGAAAATAAGCTATTCCGAATGAAAAACAAGGGATTCAGGATGCGAATAACCTATTCAGTTTGCAGTTCAGAAAAACAAAGCTATTCAGAATGCAAATAAACTATTCAGATTGGAAATAAGCTATTCAGTTTGCAAAAAAAGCTATTCAGAATGAAAATGTGATATTCTGATTGCAGTTCTTGATGAAAATAAACTATTCAGAATGAAAAAAAAGGATTCAGGATGCGGATATCCTATTCAGTTTGCAGTTCAGACAAAAAAAGTTATTCAGAATGCAAATAAACTATTCAAATTGGAAATAAGCTATTCAGTTTGCAAAAAAAGCTATTCAGTTGCCAAAATGTGATATTCAGATTGCAGTTCTTGATGAAAATAAGCTATTCCGAATGAAAAAAAAAGGATTCAGGATGCGAATAACCTATTCAGTTTGCAGTTCAGACAAACAAAGCTATTCAGAATGCAAATAAACTATTCAGATTGCAAAGAAGCTATTCAGTTTGCAAAAAAAGCTATTCAGAATGAAAATGTGCTATTCAGATTGCAGTTCAGGATGAAAAAAAGCTATTCAGAATGAAAAAAAGGAATCCAAGATGCGGATAACCTATTCAGTTTGCAGTTCAGACAAAAAAAAGCTATTCAGAATGCAAATAAACTATTCAGATTGGAAATAAGTATTCAGTTTGCAAAAAAAGATATTCAGAATGAAAATGTGATATTCAGATTGCAGTTCTTGATGAAAATAAACTATTCAGAATGCAAAAAAAGGGTTCAGGATGCGGATAACATATTCATTTTGCAGTTCAGACAAAAAAATCTATTCAGAATGCAAATAAACTATTCAGATTGGAAATAAGCTATTCAGTTTGCAAAAAAAGCTATTCAGAATGAAAATGTGATATTCAGATTGCAGTTCTTGATGAAAATAAGCTATTCCGAATGAAAAAAAAGGGATTCAGGATGCGAATAACCTATTCAGTTTGCAGTTCAGAAAAACAAAGCTATTCAGAATGCAAATAAACTATTCAGATTGGAAATAAGCTATTCAGTTTGCAAAAAAAGCTATTCAGAATGAAAATGTGATATTCATATTGCAGTTCTGGATGAAAATAAGCTATTCAAAATGAAAAAAAAGGATTCAGGATGCATATAACTTATTCAGTTTGCAGTTCAGACAAAAAAAACAATTCAAAATGCAAATAAACTATTCAGATTAGAAATAAGCTATTCAGTTTGCAAAAAAAGCTATTCAGAATGAAAATGTGATATTCAGATTGCAGTTCTTGATGCAAATAAGCTATTCCGGATGAAAAAAAAGGGATTCAGGATGCGAATAACCTATTCAGTTTGCAGTTCAGACAAACAAAGCTATTCAGAATGCAAATAAACTATTAAGAGTGGAAATAAGCTATTCAGTTTGCAAAAAAAGCTATTCAGAATGAAAATGTGATATTCAGATTGCAGTTCATGATGAAAATAAGCTATTTCGAATGAAAAAATAAGGATTCAGGATGCGAATAACCTATTCAGTTTGCAGTTCAGACTAAAATAACTATTCAGAATGCAAATAAACTATTTAGAATGCAAATAAGCTATTGAGTTTGCAAAAAAAGCTATTCAAAACGAAAATGTGCTATTCAGATTGTAGTTCAGGATGAAAATAAGCTATTCAGAATGAACAAAATGGGATTTAGGATGCAAATAACCTGTTTTGTTTGCAGTTCAAACAAAAAAAGCTATTCAAAATGCAAATAAACTATTCAGATTGCAAAAAAAGCTATTCAGTTTACAAAAAAAGCTATTCAGAAAGAAAATGTGCTATTCAGATTGCAGTTCAGGATGAAAATAAGCTATTTATAATGAAAAAAAGGGATCCAGGATGCAAATAACCTATTCAGTTTGCTGTTCAGACAAAAAAAGCTATTCAAAATGCAAATAAACTATTCAGATTGCAAAAAAAGCTATTCAGAATGTAAATGTGCTATTCAGATTGCAGTTCAGGATGAAAATAAGCAATTCAAGATGAAAAAATAGGGATTCAGGATGCACTTAACCTATTCAGAATGAAAAAAAGGAATTCATGATGCGGATAACCTATTCAGTTTGCAGTTCAGACAAAAAAAGCTATTCAGAATGCAAATAAACTATTCAGATTAGAAATAAGCCATTCAGTTTGCAAAAAAAGCTATTCAGAATGAAAATGTGATATTCAGATTGCAGTTCTTGATGAAAATAAGCTATTCCGAATGAAAAAAAAGGGATTCAGGATGCGAATAACCTATTCAGTTTGCAGTTCAGAAAAACAAAGCTATTCAGAATGCAAATAAACTATTCAGATTGGAAATAAGCTATTCAGTTTGCAAAAAAAGCTATTCAGAATGAAAATGTGATATTCAGATTGCAGTTCTTGATGAAAATAAGCTATTTCGAATGAAAAAAAAAGGATTCAATATGCTAATAACCTATTCAGATTCCAGCTCGGACAAAAAAAGCTATTCAGAATGCAAATAAAGTATTCAGATTGCTAAATAAGCTATTCAGTTTGCAAAAAAAGCTATTCAGAATGAAAATAAGCTTTTCAGACTGCAGTTCAGGATGAAAATAAGCTATTTATAAAGAAAAAAAAGGGATCCAGGATGCAAATAACCTACTCAGTTTGCAGTTCAGACAAAAAAAGCAATTCAGAATGCAAATAAACTATTCAGATTGCAAAGAAGCTATTCAGTTTGCAAAAAAAGCTATTCAGAATAAAAATGTGCTATTCAGATTGCAGTTCAGGATGAAAATAAGCTATTCAGAGTGAAAAAATTGAATTCAGGATGCGGATAACCTATTCAGTTTGCAGTTCAGACAAAAAAAGCTATTCAGAATGCAAATAAACTATTCAGATTGCAAAGAAGCTATTCAGTTTGCAAAAAAAGCTATTCATAATGAAAATTTGCTATTCAGATTGCAATTCAGGATGAAAATAAGCTATTCAGAATGAACAAAAAGGAATTCAGGATGCGGATAATAAAATTCAGTTTGCAGTTCAGACAAAAAAAGCTATTCAGAATGCAAATAAACTATTCATATTGCAAAAAAACTATTCAGTTTGCAAAAAAAGCTATTCAGAATGAAAATTTGCTATTCAGATTGCAGTTCAGGATGAAAATAAGCTATTCAGAATGAACAAAAAGGAATTCAGGATGCGGATAACCTATTCAGTTTGCAGTTCAGACAAAAAAAGCTATTCAGAATGCAAATAAACTATTCAGATTGCAAAGAAGCTATTCAGTTTGCAAAAAAAGCTATTCATAATGAAAATTTGCTATTCAGATTGCAATTCAGGATGAAAATAAGCTATTCAGAATGAACAAAAAGGAATTCAGGATGCGGATAATAAAATTCAGTTTGCAGTTCAGACAAAAAAAGCTATTCAGAATGCAAATAAACTATTCATATTGCAAAAAAACTATTCAGTTTGCAAAAAAAGCTATTCAGAATGAAAATTTGCTATTCAGATTGCAGTTCAGGATGAAAATAAGCTATTCAGAATGAACAAAAAGGAATTCAGGATGCGGATAACCTATTCAGTTTGCAGTTCAGACAAAAAAAGCTATTCAGAATGCAAATAAACTATTCAGATTGGAAATAAGCTATTCAGTTTGCCAAAAAAGCTATTCATAATGAAAATGTGATATTCAGATTGCAGTTCAGGATGAAAATAAGCTATTCAGAATGAGAAAAAAGGATTCAGGATGCGGATAACCTATTCAGTTTGCTGTTCAGACAAAAAAAGTTATTCAGAATGCAAATAAACTATTCAAATTGGAAATAAGCTATTCAGTTTGCAAAAAAAGCTATTTAGTTTCCAAAATGTGATATTCAGATTGCAGTTCTTGACGAAAATAAGCTATTCCGAATGAAAAAAAAAGGATTCAGGATGCGAATAACCTATTCAGTTTGCAATTCAGACAAACAAAGCTATTCATAATGCAAATAAACTATTCAGATTGCAAAGAAGCTATTCAGTTTGCAAAAAAAGCTATTCAGAATGAAAATGTGCTATTCAAATTGCAGTTCAGGATGAAAATAAGCTATTCAGAATGAAAAAAAGGAATTCAAGATGTGGATAACCTATTCAGTTTGCAGTTCAGACAAAAAAAGCTATTCAGAATGCAAATAAACTATTCAGATTGGAAATAAGCTATTCAGTTTGCAAAAAAAGCTATTCAGAATGAAAATGTGATATTCAGATTGCAGTTCTTGATGAAAATAAGCTATTCCGAATGAAAAAAAAGGGATTCAGGATGCGAATAACTTATTCAGTTTGCAGTTCAGACAAACAAAGCTATTCAGAATGCAAATAAACTATTCAGATTGCAAAGAAGCTATTCAGTTTGCAAAAAAAGCTATTCAGAATGCAAATAAACTATTCAGATTGCAAAGAAGCTATTCAGTTTGCAAAATAAGCTATTCAGATTGCAGTTCAGGATGAAAATAAGCTATTCAGAATGAAAAAAAAGGATTCAGGATGCGGATAACCTATTCAGTTTGCAGTTCAGACAAAAAAAGTTATTCAGAATGCAAATAAACTATACAAATTGGAAATAAGCTATTCAGTTTGCAAAAAAAGCTATTCAGTTTCCAAAATGTGATATTCAAATTGCAGTTCTTGATGAAAATAAGCTATTCCGAATGAAAAAAAAAGGATTCAGGATGCGAGTAACCTATTCAGTTTGCAGTTCAGACAAACAAAGCTATTCAAAATGCAAATAAACTATTCAGATTGCAAAGAAGCTCTTCAGTTTGCAAAAAAAGCTATTCAGAATGAAAATGTGCTATTCAGATTGCAGTTCAGGATGAAAATAAGCTTTTCAGAATGAAAAAAAGGAATTCAAGATGCGGATAACCTATTCAGTTTGAAGTTCAGACAAAAAAAGCTATACAGAATGCAAATAAACTATTCAGATTTGAAATAAGCTATTCAGTTTGCAAAAAAAGCTATTCAGAATGAAAATGTGATATTCAGATTGCAGTTCTTGATGAAAATAAACTATTCAGAATGAAAAAAAAGGGTTCAGGATGCGAGTAACCTATTCAGTTTGCAGTTCAGACAAAAAAAGCTATTCAGAATGCAAATAAACTATTCAGATTGGAAATAAGCTATTCAGTTTGCAAAAAAAGCTATTCAGAATGAAAATGCGATATTCAGATTGCAGTTCTTGATGAAAATAAGCTATTCCAAATGAAAAAAAAGGGATTCAGGATGCGAATAACCTATTCAGTTTGCAGTTCAGACAAACAAAGCTATTCAGAATGCAAATAAACTATTCAGATTGGAAATAAGCTATTCAGTTTGCAAAAAAAGCTTTTCAGAATGAAAATGTGATATTCAGATTGTAGTTCTGGATGAGAATAAGCTATTTAGAATGAAAAAAAAGGATTCAGGATGCGTATAACTTATTCAGTTTGCAGTTCAGACAAAAAAAACTATTCAAAATGCAAATAAACTATTCAGATTGGAAATAAGCTATTCAGTTTGCAAAAAAAGCTATTCAGAATGAAAATGTGATATTCAGATTGCAGTTCTTGATGCAAATAAGCTATTCCGAATGAAAAAAAAGGGATTCAGGATGCGAATAACCTATTCTGTTTGCAGTTAAGACAAAAAAAGCTATTCAGAATGGAAATAAACTATTAAGAGTGGAAATAAGCTATTCAGTTTGCAAAAAAAGCTATTCAGAATGAAAATGTGATATTCAGATTACAGTCCTTGATGAAAATAAGCTATTCCGAATGAAAAAAAAGGGATTCAGGATGCGAATAACCTATTCAGATTCCAGCTCAGACAAAAAAAGCTATTCAGAATGCAAATAAACTATTCAGATTACAAAGAAGCTATTCAGTTTGCAAAAAAAGCTATTCAGAATGAAAATGTGCTATTCAGATTGCAGTTCAGGATGAAAATAAGCTATTCAGAATGAAAAAAAGGAATTCAGGATGCGGATAACCTATTCAGTTTGCACTTCAGACAAAAAAAGCTATTCAGAATGCAAATAAACTATTCAGATTGGAAATAAGCTATTCAGTTTGCAAAAAAAGCTATTCAGTTTCCAAAATGTGATATTCAAATTGCAGTTCTTGATGAAAATAAGCTATTCCGAATGAAAAAAAAAAGGATTCGGGATGCGAGTAACCTATTCAGTTTGCAGTTCAGACAAACAAAGCTATTCAAAATGCAAATAAACTATTCAGATTGCAAAGAAGCTCTTCAGTTTGCAAAAAAAGCTATTCAGAATGAAAATGTGCTATTCAGATTGCAGTTCAGGATGAAAATAAGCTTTTCAGAATGAAAAAAAGGAATTCAAGATGCGGATAACCTATTCAGTTTGAAGTTCAGACAAAAAAAGCTATACAGAATGCAAATAAACTATTCAGATTTGAAATAAGCTATTCAGTTTGCAAAAAAAGCTATTCAGAATGAAAATGTGATATTCAGATTGCAGTTCTTGATGAAAATAAACTATTCAGAATGAAAAAAAAGGGTTCAGGATGCGAGTAACCTATTCAGTTTGCAGTTCAGACAAAAAAAGCTATTCAGAATGCAAATAAACTATTCAGATTGGAAATAAGCTATTCAGTTTGCAAAAAAAGCTATTCAGAATGAAAATGCGATATTCAGATTGCAGTTCTTGATGAAAATAAGCTATTCCAAATGAAAAAAAAGGGATTCAGGATGCGAATAACCTATTCAGTTTGCAGTTCAGACAAACAAAGCTATTCAGAATGCAAATAAACTATTCAGATTGGAAATAAGCTATTCAGTTTGCAAAAAAAGCTTTTCAGAATGAAAATGTGATATTCAGATTGTAGTTCTGGATGATAATAAGCTATTTAGAATGAAAAAAAAGGATTCAGGATGCGTATAACTTATTCAGTTTGCAGTTCAGACAAAAAAAACTATTCAAAATGCAAATAAACTATTCAGATTGGAAATAAGCTATTCAGTTTGCAAAAAAAGCTTTTCAGAATGAAAATGCGATATTCAGATTGCAGTTCTTGATGCAAATAAGCTATTCCGAATGAAAAAAAAGGGATTCAGGATGCGAATAACCTATTCAGTTTGCAGTTCAGACAAAAAAAGCTATTCAGAATGGAAATAAACTATTAAGAGTGGAAATAAGCTATTCAGTTTGCAAAAAAAGCTATTCAGAATGAAAATGTGATATTCAGATTACAGTCCTTGATGAAAATAAGCTATTCCGAATGAAAAAAAAGGGATTCAGGATGCGAATAACCTATTCAGATTCCAGCTCAGACAAAAAAAGCTATTCAGAATGCAAATAAACTATTCAGATTACAAAGAAGCTATTCAGTTTGCAAAAAAAGCTATTCAGAATGAAAATGTGCTATTGAGATTGCAGTTCAGGATGAAAATAAGCTATTCAGAATGAAAAAAAGGAATTCAGGATGCGGATAACCTATTCAGTTTGCACTTCAGACAAAAAAAGCTATTTAGAATGCAAATAAACTATTCAGATTGGAAATAAGCTATTCAGTTTGCAAAAAAAGCTATTCAGTTTCCAAAATGTGATATTCAAATTGCAGTTCTTGATGAAAATAAGCTATTCCGAATGAAAAAAAAAAGGATTCGGGATGCGAGTAACCTATTCAGTTTGCAGTTCAGACAAACAAAGCTATTCAAAATGCAAATAAACTATTCAGATTGCAAAGAAGCTCTTCAGTTTGCAAAAAAAGCTATTCAGAATGAAAATGTGCTATTCAGATTGCAGTTCAGGATGAAAATAAGCTTTTCAGAATGAAAAAAAGGAATTCAAGATGCGGATAACCTATTCAGTTTGAAGTTCAGACAAAAAAAGCTATACAGAATGCAAATAAACTATTCAGATTTGAAATAAGCTATTCAGTTTGCAAAAAAAGCTATTCAGAATGAAAATGCGATATTCAGATTGCAGTTCTTGATGAAAATAAGCTATTCCAAATGAAAAAAAAGGGATTCAGGATGCGAATAACCTATTCAGTTTGCAGTTCAGACAAACAAAGCTATTCAGAATGCAAATAAACTATTCAGATTGGAAATAAGCTATTCAGTTTGCAAAAAAAGCTTTTCAGAATGAAAATGTGATATTCAGATTGTAGTTCTGGATGATAATAAGCTATTTAGAATGAAAAAAAAGGATTCAGGATGCGTATAACTTATTCAGTTTGCAGTTCAGACAAAAAAAACTATTCAAAATGCAAATAAACTATTCAGATTGGAAATAAGCTATTCAGTTTGCAAAAAAAGCTATTCAGAATGAAAATGTGATATTCAGATTGCAGTTCTTGATGCAAATAAGCTATTCCGAATGAAAAAAAAGGGATTCAGGATGCGAATAACCTATTCAGTTTGCAGTTCAGACAAAAAAAGCTATTCAGAATGGAAATAAACTATTAAGAGTGGAAATAAGCTATTCAGTTTGCAAAAAAAGCTATTCAGAATGAAAATGTGATATTCAGATTACAGTCCTTGATGAAAATAAGCTATTCCGAATGAAAAAAAAGGGATTCAGGATGCGAATAACCTATTCAGATTCCAGCTCAGACAAAAAAAGCTATTCAGAATGCAAATAAACTATTCAGATTACAAAGAAGCTATTCAGTTTGCAAAAAAAGCTATTCAGAATGAAAATGTGCTATTCAGATTGCAGTTCAGGATGAAAATAAGCTATTCAGAATGAAAAAAAGGAATTCAGGATGCGGATAACCTATTCAGTTTGCACTTCAGACAAAAAAAGCTATTCAGAATGCAAATAAACTATTCAGATTGGAAATAAGCTATTCAGTTTGCAAAAAAAGCTATTCAGTTTCCAAAATGTGATATTCAAATTGCAGTTCTTGATGAAAATAAGCTATTCCGAATGAAAAAAAAAAGGATTCGGGATGCGAGTAACCTATTCAGTTTGCAGTTCAGACAAACAAAGCTATTCAAAATGCAAATAAACTATTCAGATTGCAAAGAAGCTCTTCAGTTTGCAAAAAAAGCTATTCAGAATGAAAATGTGCTATTCAGATTGCAGTTCAGGATGAAAATAAGCTATTCAGAATGAAAAAAAGGAATTCAAGATGCGGATAACCTATTCAGTTTGAAGTTCAGACAAAAAAAGCTATACAGAATGCAAATAAACTATTCAGATTTGAAATAAGCTATTCAGTTTGCAAAAAAAGCTATTCAGAATGAAAATGTAATATTCAGATTGCAGTTCTTGATGAAAATAAACTATTCAGAATGAAAAAAAAGGGTTCAGGATGCGAGTAACCTATTCAGTTTGCAGTTCATACAAAAAAAGCTATTTAGAATGCAAATAAACTATTCAGATTGGAAATAAGCTATTCAGTTTGCAAAAAAAGCTATTCAGAATGAAAATGCGATATTCAGATTGCAGTTCTTGATGAAAATAAGCTATTCCAAATGAAAAAAAAGGGATTCAGGATGCGAATAACCTATTCAGTTTGCAGTTCAGACAAACAAAGCTATTCAGAATGCAAATAAACTATTCAGATTGGAAATAAGCTATTCAGTTTGCAAAAAAAGCTTTTCAGAATGAAAATGTGATATTCAGATTACAGTCCTTGATGAAAATAAGCTATTCCGAATGAAAAAAAAGGGATTCAGGATGCGAATAACCTATTCAGATTCCAGCTCAGACAAAAAAAGCTATTCAGAATGCAAATAAACTATTCAGATTACAAAGAAGCTATTCAGTTTGCAAAAAAAGCTATTCAGAATGAAAATGTGCTATTGAGATTGCAGTTCAGGATGAAAATAAGCTATTCAGAATGAAAAAAAGGAATTCAGGATGCGGATAACCTATTCAGTTTGCACTTCAGACAAAAAAAGCTATTCAGAATGCAAATAAACTATTCAGATTGGAAATAAGCTATTCAGTTTGCAAAAAAAGCTATTCAGTTTCCAAAATGTGATATTCAAATTGCAGTTCTTGATGAAAATAAGCTATTCCGAATGAAAAAAAAAAGGATTCGGGATGCGAGTAACCTATTCAGTTTGCAGTTCAGACAAACAAAGCTATTCAAAATGCAAATAAACTATTCAGATTGCAAAGAAGCTCTTCAGTTTGCAAAAAAAGCTATTCAGAATGAAAATGTGCTATTCAGATTGCAGTTCAGGATGAAAATAAGCTATTCAGAATGAAAAAAAGGAATTCAAGATGCGGATAACCTATTCAGTTTGAAGTTCAGACAAAAAAAGCTATACAGAATGCAAATAAACTATTTAGATTTGAAATAAGCTATTCAGTTTGAAAAAAAAGCTATTCAGAATGAAAATGCGATATTCAGATTGCAGTTCTTGATGAAAATAAGCTATTCCAAATGAAAAAAAAGGGATTCAGGATGCGAATAACCTATTCAGTTTGCAGTTCAGACAAACAAAGCTATTCAGAATGCAAATAAACTATTCAGATTGGAAATAAGCTATTCAGTTTGCAAAAAAAGCTTTTCAGAATGAAAATGTGATATTCAGATTGTAGTTCTGGATGATAATAAGCTATTTAGAATGAAAAAAAAGGATTCAGGATGCGTATAACTTATTCAGTTTGCAGTTCAGACAAAAAAAACTATTCAAAATGCAAATAAACTATTCAGATTGGAAATAAGCTATTCAGTTTGCAAAAAAAGCTATTCAGAATGAAAATGTGATATTCAGATTGCAGTTCTTGATGCAAATAAGCTATTCCGAATGAAAAAAAAGGGATTCAGGATGCGAATAACCTATTCAGATTCCAGCTCAGACAAAAAAAGCTATTCAGAATGCAAATAAACTATTCAGATTACAAAGAAGCTATTCAGTTTGCAAAAAAAGCTATTCAGAATGAAAATGTGCTATTGAGATTGCAGTTCAGGATGAAAATAAGCTATTCAGAATGAAAAAAAGGAATTCAGGATGCGGATAACCTATTCAGTTTGCACTTCAGACAAAAAAAGCTATTCAGAATGCAAATAAACTATTCAGATTGGAAATAAGCTATTCAGTTTGCAAAAAAAGCTATTCAGTTTCCAAAATGTGATATTCAAATTGCAGTTCTTGATGAAAATAAGCTATTCCGAATGAAAAAAAAAAGGATTCGGGATGCGAGTAACCTATTCAGTTTGCAGTTCAGACAAACAAAGCTATTCAAAATGCAAATAAACTATTCAGATTGCAAAGAAGCTCTTCAGTTTGCAAAAAAAGCTATTCAGAATGAAAATGTGCTATTCAGATTGCAGTTCAGGATGAAAATAAGCTATTCAGAATGAAAAAAAGGAATTCAAGATGCGGATAACCTATTCAGTTTGAAGTTCAGACAAAAAAAGCTATACAGAATGCAAATAAACTATTCAGATTTGAAATAAGCTATTCAGTTTGCAAAAAAAGCTATTCAGAATGAAAATGCGATATTCAGATTGCAGTTCTTGATGAAAATAAGCTATTCCAAATGAAAAAAAAGGGATTCAGGATGCGAATAACCTATTCAGTTTGCAGTTCAGACAAACAAAGCTATTCAGAATGCAAATAAACTATTCAGATTGGAAATAAGCTATTCAGTTTGCAAAAAAAGCTTTTCAGAATGAAAATGTGATATTCAGATTGTAGTTCTGGATGATAATAAGCTATTTAGAATGAAAAAAAAGGATTCAGGATGCGTATAACTTATTCAGTTTGCAGTTCAGACAAAAAAAACTATTCAAAATGCAAATAAACTATTCAGATTGGAAATAAGCTATTCAGTTTGCAAAAAAAGCTATTCAGAATGAAAATGTGATATTCAGATTGCAGTTCTTGATGCAAATAAGCTATTCCGAATGAAAAAAAAGGGATTCAGGATGCGAATAACCTATTCAGTTTGCAGTTCAGACAAAAAAAGCTATTCAGAATGGAAATAAACTATTAAGAGTGGAAATAAGCTATTCAGTTTGCAAAAAAAGCTATTCAGAATGAAAATGTGATATTCAGATTACAGTCCTTGATGAAAATAAGCTATTCCGAATGAAAAAAAAGGGATTCAGGATGCGAATAACCTATTCAGATTCCAGCTCAGACAAAAAAATCTATTCAGAATGCAAATAAACTATTCAGATTACAAAGAAGCTATTCAGTTTGCAAAAAAAGCTATTCAGAATGAAAATGTGCTATTCAGATTGCAGTTCAGGATGAAAATAAGCTATTCAGAATGAAAAAAAGGAATTCAGGATGCGGATAACCTATTCAGTTTGCACTTCAGACAAAAAAAGCTATTCAGAATGCAAATAAACTATTCAGATTGGAAATAAGCTATTCAGTTTGCAAAAAAAGCTATTCAGTTTCCAAAATGTGATATTCAAATTGCAGTTCTTGATGAAAATAAGCTATTCCGAATGAAAAAAAAAAGGATTCGGGATGCGAGTAACCTATTCAGTTTGCAGTTCAGACAAACAAAGCTATTCAAAATGCAAATAAACTATTCAGATTGCAAAGGAGCTCTTCAGTTTGCAAAAAAAGCTATTCAGAATGAAAATGTGCTATTCAGATTGCAGTTCAGGATGAAAATAAGCTATTCAGAATGAAAAAAAGGAATTCAAGATGCGGATAACCTATTCAGTTTGAAGTTCAGACAAAAAAAGCTATACAGAATGCAAATAAACTATTCAGATTTGAAATAAGCTATTCAGTTTGCAAAAAAAGCTATTCAGAATGAAAATGTAATATTCAGATTGCAGTTCTTGATGAAAATAAACTATTCAGAATGAAAAAAAAGGGTTCAGGATGCGAGTAACCTATTCAGTTTGCAGTTCAGACAAAAAAAGCTATTTAGAATGCAAATAAACTATTCAGATTGGAAATAAGCTATTCAGTTTGCAAAAAAAGCTATTCAGAATGAAAATGCGATATTCAGATTGCAGTTCTTGATGAAAATAAGCTATTCCAAATGAAAAAAAAGGGATTCAGGATGCGAATAACCTATTCAGTTTGCAGTTCAGACAAACAAAGCTATTCAGAATGCAAATAAACTATTCAGATTGGAAATAAGCTATTCAGTTTGCAAAAAAAGCTTTTCAGAATGAAAATGTGATATTCAGATTGCAGTTCTGGATGATAATAAGCTATTCAGAATGAAAAAAAAGGATTCAGGATGCGTATAACTTATTCAGTTTGCAGTTCAGACAAAAACAACTATTCAAAATGCAAATAAACTATTCAGATTGGAAATAAGCTATTCAGTTTGCAAAAAAAGCTATTCAGAATGAAAATGTGATATTCAGATTGCAGTTCTTGATGCAAATAAGCTATTCCGAATGAAAAAAAAGGGATTCAGGATGCGAATAACCTATTCAGATTCCAGCTCAGACAAAAAAAGCTATTCAGAATGCAAATAAACTATTCAGATTGCAAAGAAGCTATTCAGTTTGCAAAAAAAGCTATTCAGTTTCCAAAAAGTGATATTCAGATTGCAGTTCTTGATGAAAATAAGCTATTCCGAATGAAAAAAAAGGATTCAGGATGCGAATAACCTATTCAGTTTGGAGTTCAGACAAACAATGCTATTCAGAATGCAAATAAACTATTCAGATTGCAAAGAAGCTATTCAGTTTGCAAAAAAAGCTATTCAGAATGAAAATGTGCTATTCAGATTGCAGTTCAGGATGAAAATAAGCTATTCAGAATGAAAAAAAGGAATTCAAGATGCGGATAACCTATTCAGTTTGCAGTTCAGACAAAAAAAGCTATTCAGAATGCAAATAAACTATTCAGATTGGAAATAAGTATTCAGTTTGCAAAAAAAGATATTCAGAATGAAAATGTGATATTCAGATTGCAGTTCTTCATGAAAATAAACTATTCAGAATGCAAAAAAAGGGATTCAGGATGCGAATAACCTATTCAGTTTGCAGTTCAGAAAAACAAAGCTATTAAGAATGCAAATAAACTATTCAGATTGGAAATAAGCTATTCAGTTTGCAAAAAAAGCTATTCAGAATGAAAATGTGATATTCATATTGCAGTTCCGGATGAAAATAAGCTATTCAGAACGAAAAAAAAGGATTCAGGATGCGTATAACTTATTCAGTTTGCAGTTCAGACAAAAAAAACTATTCAGAATGCAAATAAACTATTCAGATTGGAAATAAGCTATTCAGTTTGCAAAAAAAGCTATTCAGTTTCCAAAATGTGATATTCAAATTGCAGTTCTTGATGAAAATAAGCTATTCCGAATGAAAAAAAAAAGGATTCGGGATGCGAGTAACCTATTCAGTTTGCAGTTCAGACAAACAAAGCTATTCAAAATGCAAATAAACTATTCAGATTGCAAAGGAGCTCTTCAGTTTGCAAAAAAAGCTATTCAGAATGAAAATGTGCTATTCAGATTGCAGTTCAGGATGAAAATAAGCTATTCAGAATGAAAAAAAGGAATTCAAGATGCGGATAACCTATTCAGTTTGAAGTTCAGACAAAAAAAGCTATACAGAATGCAAATAAACTATTCAGATTTGAAATAAGCTATTCAGTTTGCAAAAAAAGCTATTCAGAATGAAAATGTAATATTCAGATTGCAGTTCTTGATGAAAATAAACTATTCAGAATGAAAAAAAAGGGTTCAGGATGCGAGTAACCTATTCAGTTTGCAGTTCAGACAAAAAAAGCTATTTAGAATGCAAATAAACTATTCAGATTGGAAATAAGCTATTCAGTTTGCAAAAAAAGCTATTCAGAATGAAAATGCGATATTCAGATTGCAGTTCTTGATGAAAATAAGCTATTCCAAATGAAAAAAAAGGGATTCAGGATGCGAATAACCTATTCAGTTTGCAGTTCAGACAAACAAAGCTATTCAGAATGCAAATAAACTATTCAGATTGGAAATAAGCTATTCAGTTTGCAAAAAAAGCTTTTCAGAATGAAAATGTGATATTCAGATTGCAGTTCTGGATGATAATAAGCTATTCAGAATGAAAAAAAAGGATTCAGGATGCGTATAACTTATTCAGTTTGCAGTTCAGACAAAAACAACTATTCAAAATGCAAATAAACTATTCAGATTGGAAATAAGCTATTCAGTTTGCAAAAAAAGCTATTCAGAATGAAAATGTGATATTCAGATTGCAGTTCTTGATGCAAATAAGCTATTCCGAATGAAAAAAAAGGGATTCAGGATGCGAATAACCTATTCAGATTCCAGCTCAGACAAAAAAAGCTATTCAGAATGCAAATAAACTATTCAGATTGCAAAGAAGCTATTCAGTTTGCAAAAAAAGCTATTCAGTTTCCAAAAAGTGATATTCAGATTGCAGTTCTTGATGAAAATAAGCTATTCCGAATGAAAAAAAAGGATTCAGGATGCGAATAACCTATTCAGTTTGGAGTTCAGACAAACAAAGCTATTCAGAATGCAAATAAACTATTCAGATTGCAAAGAAGCTATTCAGTTTGCAAAAAAAGCTATTCAGAATGAAAATGTGCTATTCAGATTGCAGTTCAGGATGAAAATAAGCTATTCAGAATGAAAAAAAGGAATTCAAGATGCGGATAACCTATTCAGTTTGCAGTTCAGACAAAAAAAGCTATTCAGAATGCAAATAAACTATTCAGATTGGAAATAAGTATTCAGTTTGCAAAAAAAGATATTCAGAATGAAAATGTGATATTCAGATTGCAGTTCTTCATGAAAATAAACTATTCAGAATGCAAAAAAAGGGATTCAGGATGCGAATAACCTATTCAGTTTGCAGTTCAGAAAAACAAAGCTATTAAGAATGCAAATAAACTATTCAGATTGGAAATAAGCTATTCAGTTTGCAAAAAAAGCTATTCAGAATGAAAATGTGATATTCATATTGCAGTTCCGGATGAAAATAAGCTATTCAGAACGAAAAAAAAGGATTCAGGATGCGTATAACTTATTCAGTTTGCAGTTCAGACAAAAAAAACTATTCAAAATGCAAATAAACTATTCAGATTGGAAATAAGCTATTCAGTTTGCAAAAAAAGCTATTCAGTTTCCAAAATGTGATATTCAGATTGCAGTTCTTGATGCAAATAAGCTATTCCGAATGAAAAAAAAGGGATTCAGGATGCGAATAACCTATTCAGATTCCAGCTCAGACAAAAAAAGCTATTCAGAATGCAAATAAACTATTCAGATTGCAAAGAAGCTATTCAGTTTGCAAAAAAAGCTATTCAGAATGAAAATGTGCTATTGAGATTGCAGTTCAGGATGAAAATAAGCTATTCAGAATGAAAAAAAGGAATTCAGGATGCGGATAACCTATTCAGTTTGCACTTCAGACAAAAAAAGCTATTCAGAATGCAAATAACCTATTCAGATTGGAAATAAGCTATTCTGTTTGCAAAAAAACCTATTCAGAATGAAAATGTGATATTCTGATTGCAGTTCTTGATGAAAATAAACTATTCAGAATGAAAAAAAAGGATTCAGGATGCGGATAACCTATTCAGTTTGCAGTTCAGACAAAAAAAGTTATTCAGAATGCAAATAAACTATTCAAATTGGAAATAAGCTATTCAGTTTGCAAAAAAAGATATTCAGAATGAAAATGTGATATTCAGATTGCAGTTCTTGATGAAAATAAACTATTCAGAATGCAAAAAAAGGGTTCAGGATGCGGATAATATATTCAGTTTGCAGTTCAGACAAAAAAAGTTATTCAGAATGCAAATAAACTATTCAGATTGGAAATAAGCTATTCAGTTTGCAAAAAAAGCTATTCAGAATGAAAATGTGATATTCAGATTGCAGTTCTTGATGAAAATAAGCTATTCCGAATGAAAAAAAAGGGATTCAGGATGCGAATAACCTATTCAGTTTGCAGTTCAGAAAAACAAAGCTATTCAGAATGCAAATAAACTATTCAGATTGGAAATAAGCTATTCAGTTTGCAAAAAAACCTATTCAGAATGAAAATGTGATATTCTGATTGCAGTTCTTGATGAAAATAAACTATTCATAATGAAAAAATAGGATTCAGGATGCGGATAACCTATTCAGTTTGCAGTTCAGACAAAAAAAGTTATTCAGAATGCAAATAAACTATTCAAATTGGAAATAAGCTATTCAGTTTGCAAAAAAAGCTATTCAGTTTCCAAAATGTGATATTCAGATTGCAGTTCTTGATGAAAATAACCTATTCCGAATGAAAAAAAAAGGATTCAGGATGCGAATAACCTATTCAGTTTGGAGTTCAGACAAACAAAGCTATTCAGAATGCAAATAAACTATTCAGATTGCAAAGAAGCTATTCAGTTTGCAAAAAAAGCTATTCAGAATGAAAATGTGCTATTCAGATTGCAGTTCAGGATGAAAATAAGCTATTCAGAATGAAAAAAAGGAATTCAAGATGCGGATAACCTATTCAGTTTGCAGTTCAGACAAAAAAAGCTATTCAGAATGCAAATAAACTATTCAGATTGGAAATAAGTATTCAGTTTGCAAAAAAAGATATTCAGAATGAAAATGTGATATTCAGATTGCAGTTCTTGATGAAAATAAACTATTCAGAATGCAAAAAATGGGTTCAGGATGCGGATAACATATTCAGTTTGCAGTTCAGACAAAAAAAGCTATTCAGAATGCAAATAAACTATTCAGATTGGAAATATGCTATTCAGTTTGCAAAAAAATCTATTCAGAATGAAAATGTGATATTCAGATTGCAGTTCTTGATGAAAATAAGTTATTCCGAATGAAAAAAAAGGGATTCAGGATGCGAATAACCTATTCAGTTTGCAGTTCAGAAAAACAAAGCTATTCAGAATGCAAATAAACTATTTAGATTGGAAATAAGCTATTCAGTTTGCAAAAAAAGCTATACAGAATGAAAATGTGATATTCATATTGCAGTTCCGGATGAAAATAAGCTATTCAGAATGAAAAAAAAGGATTCAGGATGCGTATAACTTATTCAGTTTGCAGTTCAGACAAAAAAAACTATTCAAAATGCAAATAAACTATTCTGATTGGAAATAAGCTATTCAGTTTGCAAAAAAATCTATTCAGAATGAAAATGTGATATTCAGATTGCAGTTCTTGATGCAAATAAGCTATTCCGAATGAAGAAAAAGGGATTCAGGATGCGAATAACCTATTCAGTTTGCAGTTCAGAAAAATAAGGCTATTCAGAATGCAAATAAACTATTCAGATTGGAAATAAGCTATTCAGTTTGCAAAAAAAGCTATTCAGAATGAAAATGTGATATTCAGATTGCAGTTCTTGATGAAAATAAGCTATTTCGAATGAAAAAAAAGGATTCAGGATGCGAATAACCTATTCAGTTTGCAGTTCAGACTAAAATAACTATTCAGAATGCAAATAAACTATTTAGAATGCAAATAAGCTATTCAGTTTGCAAAAAAAGCTATACAAAACGAAAATGTGCTATTCAGATTGTAGTTCAGGATGAAAATAAGCTATTCAGAATGAACAAAATGGGATTTAGGATGCAAATAACCTATTTTGTTTGCAGTTCAAACAAAAAACGCTATTCAAAATGCAAATAAACTATTCAGATTGCAAAAAAATCTATTCAGTTTACAAAAAAAGCTATTCAGAATGAAAATGTGCTATTCAGATTGCAGTTCAGGATGAAAAAAAGCTATTTATAATGAAAAAAAGGGATCCAGGATGCAAATAAACTATTCAGATTGCAAAAAAAGCTATTCAGTTCACAAAAAAAGCTATTCAGAATGTAAATGTGCTATTCAGATTGCAGTTCAGGATGAAAATAAGCTATTCAGAATGAAAAAAAGGAATTCAGGATGCGGATAACCTATTCAGTTTGCACTTCAGACAAAAAAAGCTATTCAGAATGCAAATAAACTATTCAGATTGGAAATAAGTATTCAGTTTGCAAAAAAAGATATTCAGAATGAAAATGTGATATTCAGATTGCAGTTCTTGATGAAAATAAACTATTCAGAATGCAAAAAAAGGGTTCAGGATGCGGATAACAAATTCAGTTTGCAGTTCAGACAAAAAAAGCTATTCAGAATGCAAATAAACTATTCAGATTGGAAATAAGCTATTCAGTTTGCAAAAAAAGCTATTCAGAATGAAAATGTGATATTCAGATTGCAGTTCTTGATGAAAATAAGCTATTCCGAATGAAAAAAAAGGGATTCAGGATGCGAATAACCTATTCAGTTTGCAGTTCAGAAAAACAAAGCTATTCAGAATGCAAATAAACTATTCAGATTGGAAATAAGCTATTCAGTTTGCAAAAAAAGCTATTCAGAATGAAAATGTGATATTCAGATTGCAGTTCTTAATGAAAATAAGCTATTCAGAATGAAAAACAAGGATTCAGGATGCGTATAACTTATTCAGTTTGCAGTTCAGACAAAAAAAACTATTCAAAATGCAAATAAACTATTCAGATTGGAAATAAGCTATTCAGTTTGCAAAAAAAGCTATTCAGAATGAAAATGTGATATTCAGATTGCAGTTCTTGATGCAAATAAGCTATTCCGAATGAAAAAAAAAGGGATTCAGGATGCGAATAACCAATTCAGTTTGCAGTTCAGATAAACAAAGCTATTCAGAATGCAAATAAATTATTAAGAGTGGAAATAAGCTATTCAGTTTGCAAAAAAAGCTATTCAGAATGAAAATGTGATATTCAGATTGCAGTTCTTGATGAAAATAAGCTATTTCGAATGAAAAAAAAGGATTCAGGATGCGAATAACCTATTCAGTTTGCAGTTCAGACTAAAATTACTATTCAGAATGCAAATAAATTATTTAGAATGCAAATAAGCTATTCAGTTTGCAAAAAAAGCTATTCAAAACGAAAATGTGCTATTCAGATTGTAGTTCAGGATGAAAATAAGCTATTCAGAATGAACAAAATGGGATTTAGGATGCAAATAACCTATTTTGTTTGCAGTTCAAACAAAAAACGCTATTCAAAATGCAAATAAACTATTCAGATTGCAAAAAAATCTATTCAGTTTACAAAAAAAGCTATTCAGAATGAAAGTGTGCTATTCAGATTGCAGTTCAGGATGAAAATAAGCTATTCAGAATGAATAAAAGGAATTCAGGATGCGGATAACCTATTCAGTTTGCACTTCAGTCAAAAAAAGCTATTCAGAATGCAAATAAACTATTCAGATTGCAAAAAAAGCTATTCAGTTCACAAAAAAAGCTATTCAGAATGTAAATGTGCTATTCAGATTGCAGTTCAGGATGAAAATAAGCAATTCAAGATGAAAAAATAGAGATTCAGGATGCACTTAACCTATTCAGAATGAAAAAAAGGAATTCAAGATGCGGATAACCTATTCAGTTTGCACTTCAGACAAAAAAAGCTATTCAGAATGCAAATAAACTATTCAGATTGGAAATAAGCTATTCAGTTTGCAAAAAAACCTATTCAAAATGAAAATGTGATATTCTGATTGCAGTTCTTGATGAAAATAAACTATCCAGAATGAAAAAAAAGGATTCAGGATGCAAATAACCTATTCAGTTTGAATTTCAGACAAAAAAAGCTATTCAGAATGCAAATAAACTATTCAGATTGGAAATAAGCTATTCAGTTTGCAAAAAAAGCTATTCAGAATGAAAATGTGATATTCAGATTGCAGTTCTTGATGAAAATAAGCTATTCCGAATGAAAAAAAAGGGATTCAGGATGCGAATAACCTATTCAGTTTGCAGTTCAGAAAAACAAAGCTATTCAGAATGCAAATAAACTATTCAGATTGGAAATAAGCTATTCAGTTTGCAAAAAAAGCTATTCAGAATGAAAATGTGATATTCAGATTGCAGTTCTTAATGAAAATAAGCTATTCAGAATGAAAAACAAGGATTCAGGATGCGTATAACTTATTCAGTTTGCAGTTCAGACAAAAAAAACTATTCAAAATGCAAATAAACTATTCAGATTGGAAATAAGCTATTCAGTTTGCAAAAAAAGCTATTCAGAATGAAAATGTGATATTCAGATTGCAGTTCTTGATGCAAATAAGCTATTCCGAATGAAAAAAAAAGGGATTCAGGATGCGAATAACCTATTCAGTTTGCAGTTCAGATAAACAAAGCTATTCAGAATGCAAATAAATTATTAAGAGTGGAAATAAGCTATTCAGTTTGCAAAAAAAGCTATTCAGAATGAAAATGTGATATTCAGATTGCAGTTCTTGATGAAAATAAGCTATTTCGAATGAAAAAAAAGGATTCAGGATGCGAATAACCTATTCAGTTTGCAGTTCAGACTAAAATTACTATTCAGAATGCAAATAAATTATTTAGAATGCAAATAAGCTATTCAGTTTGCAAAAAAAGCTATTCAAAACGAAAATGTGCTATTCAGATTGTAGTTCAGGATGAAAATAAGCTATTCAGAATGAACAAAATGGGATTTAGGATGCAAATAACCTATTTTGTTTGCAGTTCAAACAAAAAACGCTATTCAAAATGCAAATAAACTATTCAGATTGCAAAAAAATCTATTCAGTTTACAAAAAAAGCTATTCAGAATGAAAGTGTGCTATTCAGATTGCAGTTCAGGATGAAAATAAGCTATTCAGAATGAATAAAAGGAATTCAGGATGCGGATAACCTATTCAGTTTGCACTTCAGTCAAAAAAAGCTATTCAGAATGCAAATAAACTATTCAGATTGCAAAAAAAGCTATTCAGTTCACAAAAAAAGCTATTCAGAATGTAAATGTGCTATTCAGATTGCAGTTCAGGATGAAAATAAGCAATTCAAGATGAAAAAATAGAGATTCAGGATGCACTTAACCTATTCAGAATGAAAAAAAGGAATTCAAGATGCGGATAACCTATTCAGTTTGCACTTCAGACAAAAAAAGCTATTCAGAATGCAAATAAACTATTCAGATTGGAAATAAGCTATTCAGTTTGCAAAAAAACCTATTCAAAATGAAAATGTGATATTCTGATTGCAGTTCTTGATGAAAATAAACTATCCAGAATGAAAAAAAAGGATTCAGGATGCGGATAACCTATTCAGTTTGAATTTCAGACAAAAAAAGCTATTCAGAATGCAAATAAACTATTCAGATTGGAAATAAGCTATTCAGTTTGCAAAAAAAGCTATTCAGAATGAAAATGTGATATTCAGATTGCAGTTCTTGATGAAAATAAGCTATTCCGAATGAAAAAAAAGGGATTCAGGATGCGAATAACCTATTCAGTTTGCAGTTCAGAAAAACAAAGCTATTCAGAATGCAAATAAACTATTCAGATTGGAAATAAGCTATTCAGTTTGCAAAAAAAGCTATTCAGAATGAAAATGTGATATTCAGATTGCAGTTCTTAATGAAAATAAGCTATTCAGAATGAAAAACAAGGATTCAGGATGCGTATAACTTATTCAGTTTGCAGTTCAGACAAAAAAAACTATTCAAAATGCAAATAAACTATTCAGATTGGAAATAAGCTATTCAGTTTGCAAAAAAAGCTATTCAGAATGAAAATGTGATATTCAGATTGCAGTTCTTGATGCAAATAAGCTATTCCGAATGAAAAAAAAAGGGATTCAGGATGCGAATAACCTATTCAGTTTGCAGTTCAGATAAACAAAGCTATTCAGAATGCAAATAAATTATTAAGAGTGGAAATAAGCTATTCAGTTTGCAAAAAAAGCTATTCAGAATGAAAATGTGATATTCAGATTGCAGTTCTTGATGAAAATAAGCTATTTCGAATGAAAAAAAAGGATTCAGGATGCGAATAACCTATTCAGTTTGCAGTTCAGACTAAAATTACTATTTAGAATGCAAATAAATTATTTAGAATGCAAATAAGCTATTCAGTTTGCAAAAAAAGCTATTCAAAACGAAAATGTGCTATTCAGATTGTAGTTCAGGATGAAAATAAGCTATTCAGAATGAACAAAATGGGATTTAGGATGCAAATAACCTATTTTGTTTGCAGTTCAAACAAAAAACGCTATTCAAAATGCAAATAAACTATTCAGATTGCAAAAAAATCTATTCAGTTTACAAAAAAAGCTATTCAGAATGAAAGTGTGCTATTCAGATTGCAGTTCAGGATGAAAATAAGCTATTCAGAATGAATAAAAGGAATTCAGGATGCGGATAACCTATTCAGTTTGCACTTCAGTCAAAAAAAGCTATTCAGAATGCAAATAAACTATTCAGATTGCAAAAAAAGCTATTCAGTTCACAAAAAAAGCTATTCAGAATGTAAATGTGCTATTCAGATTGCAGTTCAGGATGAAAATAAGCAATTCAAGATGAAAAAATAGAGATTCAGGATGCACTTAACCTATTCAGAATGAAAAAAAGGAATTCAAGATGCGGATAACCTATTCAGTTTGCACTTCAGACAAAAAAAGCTATTCAGAATGCAAATAAACTATTCAGATTGGAAATAAGCTATTCAGTTTGCAAAAAAACCTATTCAAAATGAAAATGTGATATTCTGATTGCAGTTCTTGATGAAAATAAACTATCCAGAATGAAAAAAAAGGATTCAGGATGCGGATAACCTATTCAGTTTGAATTTCAGACAAAAAAAGCTATTCAGAATGCAAATAAACTATTCAGATTGGAAATAAGCTATTCAGTTTGCAAAAAAAGCTATTCAGAATGAAAATGTGATATTCAGATTGCAGTTCTTGATGAAAATAAGCTATTCCGAATGAAAAAAAAGGGATTCAGGATGCGAATAACCTATTCAGTTTGCAATTCAGAAAAACAAAGCTATTCAGAATGCAAATAAACTATTCAGATTGGAAATAAGCTATTCAGTTTGCAAAAAAAGCTATTCAGAATGAAAATGTGATATTCAGATTGCAGTTCTTAATGAAAATAAGCTATTCAGAATGAAAAACAAGGATTCAGGATGCGTATAACTTATTCAGTTTGCAGTTCAGACAAAAAAAACTATTCAAAATGCAAATAAACTATTCAGATTGGAAATAAGCTATTCAGTTTGCAAAAAAAGCTATTCAGATTGCAGTTCTTGATGCAAATAAGCTATTCCGAATGAAAAAAAAAGGGATTCAGGATGCGAATAACCTATTCAGTTTGCAGTTCAGACAAACAAAGCTATTCAGAATGCAAATAAACTATTAAGAGTGGAAATAAACTATTCAGTTTGCAAAAAAAGCTATTCAGAATGAAAATGTGATATTCAGATTGCAGTTCTTGATGAAAATAAGCTATTTCGAATGAAAAAAAAGGATTCAGGATGCGAATAACCTATTCAGTTTGCAGTTCAGACTAAAATAACTATTCAGAATGCAAATAAATTATTTAGAATGCAAATAAGCTATTCAGTTTGCAAAAAAAGCTATTCAAAACGAAAATGTGCTATTCAGATTGTAGTTCAGGATGAAAATAAGCTATTCAGAATGAACAAAATGGGATTTAGGATGCAAATAACCTATTCAGATTGCAAAAAAATCTATTCAGTTTACAAAAAAAGCTATTCAGAATGAAAATGTGCTATTCAGATTGCAATTCAGGATGAAAATAAGCTATTTATAATGAAAAAAAGGGATCCAGGATGCAAATAACCTATTCAGTTTGCAGTTCAGACAAAAAAAGCTATTCAAAATGCAAATAAACTATTCAGATTGCAAAAAAAGCTATTCAGTTCACAAAAAAAGCTATTCAGAATGTAAATGTGCTATTCAGATTGCAGTTCAGGATGAAAATAAGCAATTCAAGATGAAAAAATAGAGATTCAGGATGCACTTAACCTATTCAGAATGAAAAAAAGGAATTCAAGATGCGGATAACCTATTCAGTTTGCACTTCAGACAAAAAAAGCTATTCAGAATGCAAATAAACTATTCAGATTGGAAATAAGCTATTCAGTTTGCAAAAAAACCTATTCAAAATGAAAATGTGATATTCTGATTGCAGTTCTTGATGAAAATAAACTATTCAGAATGAACAAAAAGGATTCAGGATGCGGATAACCTATTCAGTTTGCAGTTCAGACAAAAAAAGTTATTCAGAATGCAAATAAACTATTCATTTTGGAAATAAGCTATTCAGTTTGCAAAAAAAGCTATTCAGTTTCCCAAATGTGATATTCAGATTGCAGTTCTTGATGAAAATAAGCTATTCCGAATGAAAAAAAAAGGATTCAGGATGCGAATAACCTATTCAGTTTGCAGTTCAGACAAACAAAGCTATTCAGAATGCAAATAAACTATTCAGATTGCAAAGAAGCTATTCAGTTTGCAAAAAAAGCTATTCAGAATGAAAATGTGCTATTCAGATTGCAGTTCAGGATGAAAATAAGCTATTCAGAATGAAAAAAAGAATTCAAGATGCGGATAACCTATTCAGTTTGCAGTTCAGACAAAAAAAGCTATTCAGAATGCAAATAAACTATTCAGATTGGAAATAAGTATTCAGTTTGCAAAAAAAGATATTCAGAATGAAAATGTGATATTCAGATTGCAGTTCTTGATGAAAATAAACTATTCAGAATGCAAAAAATGGGTTCAGGATGCGGATAACATATTCAGTTTGCAGTTCAGACAAAAAAAGCTATTCAGAATGCAAATAAACTATTCAGATTGGAAATATGCTATTCAGTTTGCAAAAAAATCTATTCAGAATGAAAATGTGATATTCAGATTGCAGTTCTTGATGAAAATAAGTTATTCCGAATGAAAAAAAAGGGATTCAGGATGCGAATAACCTATTCAGTTTGCAGTTCAGAAAAACAAAGCTATTCAGAATGCAAATAAACTATTCAGATTGGAAATAAGCTATTCAGTTTGCAAAAAAAGCTATTCAGAATGAAAATGTGATATTCATATTGCAGTTCCGGATGAAAATAAGCTATTCAGAATGAAAAAAAAGGATTCAGGATGCGTATAACTTATTCAGTTTGCAGTTCAGACAAAAAAAACTATTCAAAATGCAAATAAACTATTCTGATTGGAAATAAGCTATTCAGTTTGCAAAAAAAGCTATTCAGAATGAAAATGTGATATTCAGATTGCAGTTCTTGATGCAAATAAGCTATTCCGAATGAAAAAAAAGGGATTCAGGATGCGAATAACCTATTCAGTTTGCAGTTCAGAAAAATAAGGCTATTCAGAATGCAAATAAACTATTCAGATTGGAAATAAGCTATTCAGTTTGCAAAAAAAGCTATTCAGAATGAAAATGTGATATTCAGATTGCAGTTCTTGATGAAAATAAGCTATTTCGAATGAAAAAAAAGGATTCAGGATGCGAATAACCTATTCAGAATGAACAAAATGGGATTTAGGATGCAAATAACCTATTTTGTTTGCAGTTCAAACAAAAAACGCTATTCAAAATGCAAATAAACTATTCAGATTGCAAAAAAATCTATTCAGTTTACAAAAAAAGCTATTCAGAATGAAAATGTGCTATTCAGATTGCAGTTCAGGATGAAAAAAAGCTATTTATAATGAAAAAAAGGGATCCAGGATGCAAATAAACTATTCAGATTGCAAAAAAAGCTACTCAGTTCACAAAAAAAGCTATTCAGAATGTAAATGTGCTATTCAGATTGCAGTTCAGGATGAAAATAAGCTATTCAGAATGAAAAAAAGGAATTCAGGATGCGGATAACCTATTCAGTTTGCACTTCAGACAAAAAAAGCTATTCAGAATGCAAATAAACTATTGAGATTGGAAATAAGTATTCAGTTTGCAAAAAAAGATATTCAGAATGAAAATGTGATATTCAGATTGCAGTTCTTGATGAAAATAAACTATTCAGAATGCAAAAAAAGGGTTTAGGATGCGGATAACAAATTCAGTTTGCAGTTCAGACAAAAAAAGCTATTCAGAATGCAAATAAACTATTCAGATTGGAAATAAGCTATTCAGTTTGCAAAAAAAGCTATTCAGAATGAAAATGTGATATTCAGATTGCAGTTCTTGATGAAAATAAGCTATTCCGAATGAAAAAAAAGGGATTCAGGATGCGAATAACCTATTCAGTTTGCAGTTCAGAAAAACAAGGCTATTCAGAATGCAAATAAACTATTCAGATTGGAAATAAGCTATTCAGTTTGCAAAAAAAGCTATTCAGAATGAAAATGTGATATTCAGATTGCAGTTCTTGATGAAAATAAGCTATTTCGAATGAAAAAAAAGGATTCAGGATGCGAATAACCTATTCAGTTTGCAGTTCAGACTAAAATAACTATTCAGAATGCAAATAAACTATTTAGAATGCAAATAAGCTATTCAGTTTGCAAAAAAAGCTATTCAAAACGAAAATGTGCTATTCAGATTGTAGTTCAGGATGAAAATAAGCTATTCAGAATGAACAAAATGGGATTTAGGATGCAAATAACCTATTTTGTTTGCAGTTCAAACAAAAAACGCTATTCAAAATGCAAATAAACTATTCAGATTGCAAAAAAATCTATTCAGTTTACAAAAAAAGCTATTCAGAATGAAAATGTGCTATTCAGATTGCAGTTCATGATGAAAAAAAGCTATTTATAATGAAAAAAAGGGATCCAGGATGCAAATAAACTATTCAGATTGCAAAAAAAGCTATTCAGTTCACAAAAAAAGCTATTCAGAATGTAAATGTGCTATTCAGATTGCAGTTCAGGATGAAAATAAGCTATTCAGAATGAAAAAAAGGAATTCAGGATGCGGATAACCTATTCAGTTTGCACTTCAGACAAAAAAAGCTATTCAGAATGCAAATAAACTATTCAGATTGGAAATAAGTATTCAGTTTGCAAAAAAAGATATTCAGAATGAAAATGTGATATTCAGATTGCAGTTCTTGATGAAAATAAACTATTCAGAATGCAAAAAAAGGGTTCAGGATGCGGATAACAAATTCAGTTTGCAGTTCAGACAAAAAAAGCTATTCAGAATGCAAATAAACTATTCAGATTGGAAATAAGCTATTCAGTTTGCAAAAAAAGCTATTCAGAATGAAAATGTGATATTCAGATTGCAGTTCTTGATGAAAATAAGCTATTCCGAATGAAAAAAAAGGGATTCAGGATGCGAATAACCTATTCAGTTTGCAGTTCAGAAAAACAAAGCTATTCAGAATGCAAATAAACTATTCAGATTGGAAATAAGCTATTCAGTTTGCAAAAAAAGCTATTCAGAATGAAAATGTGATATTTAGATTGCAGTTCTTAATGAAAATAAGCTATTCAGAATGAAAAACAAGGATTCAGGATGCGTATAACTTATTCAGTTTGCAGTTCAGACAAAAAAAACTATTCAAAATGCAAATAAACTATTCAGATTGGAAATAAGCTATTCAGTTTGCAAAAAAAGCTATTCAGAATGAAAATGTGATATTCAGATTGCAGTTCTTGATGCAAATAAGCTATTCCGAATGAAAAAAAAAGGGATTCAGGATGCGAATAACCTATTCAGTTTGCAGTTCAGATAAACAAAGCTATTCAGAATGCAAATAAACTATTAAGAGTGGAAATAAGCTATTCAGTTTGCAAAAAAAGCTATTCAGAATGAAAATGTGATATTCAGATTGCAGTTCTTGATGAAAATAAGCTATTTCGAATGAAAAAAAAGGATTCAGGATGCGAATAACCTATTCAGTTTGCAGTTCAGACTAAAATTACTATTCAGAATGCAAATAAATTATTTAGAATGCAAATAAGCTATTCAGTTTGCAAAAAAAGCTATTCAAAACGAAAATGTGCTATTCAGATTGTAGTTCAGGATGAAAATAAGCTATTCAGAAGGAACAAAATGGGATTTAGGATGCAAATAACCTATTTTGTTTGCAGTTCAAACAAAAAACGCTATTCAAAATGCAAATAAACTATTCAGATTGCAAAAAAATCTATTCAGTTTACAAAAAAAGCTATTCAGAATGAAAGTGTGCTATTCAGATTGCAGTTCAGGATGAAAATAAGCTATTCAGAATGAATAAAAGGAATTCAGGATGCGGATAACCTATTCAGTTTGCACTTCAGTCAAAAAAAGCTATTCAGAATGCAAATAAACTATTCAGATTGCAAAAAAAGCTATTCAGTTCACAAAAAAAGCTATTCAGAATGTAAATGTGCTATTCAGATTGCAGTTCAGGATGAAAATAAGCAATTCAAGATGAAAAAATAGAGATTCAGGATGCACTTAACCTATTCAGAATGAAAAAAAGGAATTCAAGATGCGGATAACCTATTCAGTTTGCACTTCAGACAAAAAAAGCTATTCAGAATGCAAATAAACTATTCAGATTGGAAATAAGCTATTCAGTTTGCAAAAAAACCTATTCAAAATGAAAATGTGATATTCTGATTGCAGTTCTTGATGAAAATAAACTATCCAGAATGAAAAAAAAGGATTCAGGATGCGGATAACCTATTCAGTTTGAATTTCAGACAAAAAAAGCTATTCAGAATGCAAATAAACTATTCAGATTGGAAATAAGCTATTCAGTTTGCAAAAAAAGCTATTCAGAATGAAAATGTGATATTCAGATTGCAGTTCTTGATGAAAATAAGCTATTCCGAATGAAAAAAAAGGGATTCAGGATGCGAATAACCTATTCAGTTTGCAATTCAGAAAAACAAAGCTATTCAGAATGCAAATAAACTATTCAGATTGGAAATAAGCTATTCAGTTTGCAAAAAAAGCTATTCAGAATGAAAATGTGATATTCAGATTGCAGTTCTTAATGAAAATAAGCTATTCAGAATGAAAAACAAGGATTCAGGATGCGTATAACTTATTCAGTTTGCAGTTCAGACAAAAAAAACTATTCAAAATGCAAATAAACTATTCAGATTGGAAATAAGCTATTCAGTTTGCAAAAAAAGCTATTCAGATTGCAGTTCTTGATGCAAATAAGCTATTCCGAATGAAAAAAAAAGGGATTCAGGATGCGAATAACCTATTCAGTTTGCAGTTCAGACAAACAAAGCTATTCAGAATGCAAATAAACTATTAAGAGTGGAAATAAACTATTCAGTTTGCAAAAAAAGCTATTCAGAATGAAAATGTGATATTCAGATTGCAGTTCTTGATGAAAATAAGCTATTTCGAATGAAAAAAAAGGATTCAGGATGCGAATAACCTATTCAGTTTGCAGTTCAGACTAAAATAACTATTCAGAATGCAAATAAATTATTTAGAATGCAAATAAGCTATTCAGTTTGCAAAAAAAGCTATTCAAAACGAAAATGTGCTATTCAGATTGTAGTTCAGGATGAAAATAAGCTATTCAGAATGAACAAAATGGGATTTAGGATGCAAATAACCTATTCAGATTGCAAAAAAATCTATTCAGTTTACAAAAAAAGCTATTCAGAATGAAAATGTGCTATTCAGATTGCAATTCAGGATGAAAATAAGCTATTTATAACGAAAATGTGATATTCTGATTGCAGTTCTTGATGAAAATAAACTATTCAGAATGAACAAAAAGGATTCAGGATGCGGATAACCTATTCAGTTTGCAGTTCAGACAAAAAAAGTTATTCAGAATGCAAATAAACTATTCATTTTGGAAATAAGCTATTCAGTTTGCAAAAAAAGCTATTCAGTTTCCCAAATGTGATATTCAGATTGCAGTTATTGATGAAAATAAGCTATTCCGAATGAAAAAAAAAGGATTCTGGATGCGAATAACCTATTCAGTTTGCAGTTCAGAAAAACAAAGCTATTCAGAATGCAAATAAACTATTCAGATTGCAAAGAAGCTATTCAGTTTGCAAAAAAAGCTATTCAGAATGAAAATGTGCTATTCAAATTGCAGATCAGGATGAAAATAAGCTATTCCGAATGAAAAAGAAGGGATTCAGGATGCGAATAACCTATTCAGTTTGCAGTTCAGACAAACAAAGCTATTCAGAATGCAAATAAACTATTCAGATTGGAAATAAGCTATTCAGTTTGCAAAAAAAGCTATTCAGAATGAAAATGTGATATTCAGATTGCAGTTCTTGATGAAAATAAGCTATTCAGAATGAAAAAAAAGGATTCAGGATGCGGATATCCTATTCAGATTGCAGTTCAGACAAAAAAAACTATTCAGAATGCAAATAAACTATTCAGATTGGAAATAAGCTATTCAGTTTGTAAAAAAAGCTATTCAGAATGAAAATGTGCTATTCAGATTGCAATTCAGGATGAAAATAAGCTATTCAGAGTGAAAAAAATGAATTCAGGATGCGGATAACCTATTCAGTTTGTAGTTCAGACAAAAAAAGCTATTCAGAATGCAAATAAACTATTCAGATTGCAAAGAAGCTAGTCAGTTTGCAAAAAAAGCTATTCAGAATGAAAATTTGCTATTCAGATTGCAGTTCAGGATGAAAATAAGCTATTCAGAATGAACAAAAAGGAATTCAGGATGCGGATAACCTATTCAGTTTGCAGTTCAGACAAAAAAAGCTATTCAGAATGCAAATAAACTATTCAGATTGGAAATAAGCTATTCAGTTTGCAAAAAAAGCTATTCAGAATGAAATGTGATATTCAGATTGCAGTTCAGGATGAAAATAAGCTATTCAGAATGAAAAAAAAGGATTCAGGATGCGGATAACCTATTCAGTTTGCTGTTCAGACAAAAAAAGTTATTCAGAATGCAAATAAACTATTCAAATTGGAAATAAGCTATTCAGTTTGCAAAAAAAGCTATTCAGTTTCCAAAATGTGATATTCATATTGCAGTTCTTGATGAAAATAAGCTATTCCGAATGAAAAAAAAAAGGATTCAGGATGCGAATAACCTATTCAGTTTGCAGTTCAGACAAACAAAGCTATTCAGAATGCAAATAAACTATTCAGATTGCAAAGAAGTTATTCAGTTTGCAAGAAAAGCTATTCAGAATGAAAATTTGCTATTCAGATTGCAGTTCAGGATGAAAATAAGCTATTCAGAATGAAAAAAAGGAATTCAAGATGCGAATAACCTATTCAGTTTGCAGTTCAGACAAACAAAGCTATTCAGAATGCAATTAAACTATTCAGATTGCAAAGAAGCTATTCAGTTTGCAAAAAAAGCTATTCAGAATGAAAATGTGCTATTCAGATTGCAGATCAGGATGAAAATAAGCTATTCCGAATGAAAAAATAGGGATTCAGGATGCGAATAACCTATTCAGTTTGCAGTTCAGACAAACAAAGCTATTCAGAATGCAAATAAACTATTCAGATTGGATATAAGCTATTCAGTTTGCAAAAAAAGCTATTCAGTATTAAAATGTGATTTTCAGATTGCAGTTCTTGATGAAAATAAGCTATTCAGAATGAAAAAAAAGGATTCAGGATGCGGATAACCTATTCAGATTGCAGTTCAGACAAAAAAAACTATCCAGAATGCAAATAAACTATTCAGATTGGAAATAAGCTATTCAGTTTGCAAAAAAAGCTATTCAGAATGAAAATGTGCTATTCAGATTGCAGTTCAGGATGAAAATAAGCTATTCAGAGTGAAAAAAAATGGGATTTAGGATGCAAATAACCTATTTTGTTTGCAGTTCAAACAAAAAACGCTATTCAAAATGCAAATAAACTATTCAGATTGCAAAAAAATCTATTCAGTTTACAAAAAAAGCTATTCAGAATGAAAATGTGCTATTCAGATTGCAGTTCAGGATGAAAAAAAGCTATTTATAATGAAAAAAAGGGATCCAGGATGCAAATAACCTATTCTGTTTGCAGTTCAGACAAAAAAAGCTATTCAAAATGCAAATAAACTATTCAGATTGCAAAAAAAGCTATTCAGTTCACAAAAAAAGCTATTCAGAATGTAAATGTGCTATTCAGATTGCAGTTCAGGATGAAAATAAGCAATTCAAGATGAAAAAATAGAGATTCAGGATGCACTTAACCTATTCAGAATGAAAAAAAGGAATTCAAGATGCGGATAACCTATTCAGTTTGCACTTCAGACAAAAAAAGCTATTCAGAATGCAAATAAACTATTCAGATTGGAAATAAGCTATTCAGTTTGCAAAAAAACCTATTCAAAATGAAAATGTGATATTCTGATTGCAGTTCTTGATGAAAATAAACTATCCAGAATGAAAAAAAAGGATTCAGGATGCGGATAACCTATTCAGTTTGCAGTTCAGACAAAAAAAGCTATTCAGAATGCAAATAAACTATTCAGATTGGAAATAAGCTATTCAGTTTGCAAAAAAAGCTATTCAGAATGAAAATGTGATATTCAGATTGTAGTTCTTGATGAAAATAAGCTATTCCGAATGAAAAAAAAGGGATTCAGGATGCGAATAACCTATTCAGTTTGCAGTTCAGAAAAACAATGCTATTCAGAATGCAAATAAACTATTCAGATTGGAAATAAGCTATTCAGTTTGCAAAAAAAGCTATTCAGAATGAAAATGTGATATTCAGATTGCAGTTCTTAATGAAAATAAGCTATTCAGAATGAAAAACAAGGATTCAGGATGCGTATAACTTATTCAGTTTGCAGTTCAGGCAAAAAAAACTATTCAAAATGCAAATAAACTATTCAGATTGGAAATAAGCTATTCAGTTTGCAAAAAAAGCTATTCAGATTGCAGTTCTTGATGCAAATAAGCTATTCCGAATGAAAAAAAAAAGGGATTCAGGATGCGAATAACCTATTCAGTTTGCAGTTCAGACAAACAAAGCTATTCAGAATGCAAATAAACTATTAAGAGTGGAAATAAACTATTCAGTTTGCAAAAAAAGCTATTCAGAATGAAAATGTGATATTCAGATTGCAGTTCTTGATGAAAATAAGCTATTTCGAATGAAAAAAAAGGATTCAGGATGCGAATAACCTATTCAGTTTGCAGTTCAGACTAAAATAACTATTCAGAATGCAAATAAATTATTTAGAATGCAAATAAGCTATTCAGTTTGCAAAAAAAGCTATTCAAAACGAAAATGTGCCATTCAGATTGTAGTTCAGGATGAAAATAAGCTATTCAGAATGAACAAAATGGGATTTAGGATGCAAATAACCTATTCAGATTGCAAAAAAATCTATTCAGTTTACAAAAAAAGCTATTCAGAATGAAAATGTGCTATTCAGATTGCAATTCAGGATGAAAATAAGCTATTTATAATGAAAAAAAGGGATCCAGGATGCAAATAACCTATTCAGTTTGCAGTTCAGACAAAAAAAGCTATTCAAAATGCAAATAAACTATTCAGATTGCAAAAAAAGCTATTCAGTTCACAAAAAAAGCTATTCAGAATGTAAATGTGCTATTCAGATTGCAGTTCAGGATGAAAATAAGCAATTCAAGATGAAAAAATAGAGATTCAGGATGCACTTAACCTATTCAGAATGAAAAAAAGGAATTCAAGATGCGGATAACCTATTCAGTTTGCAGTTCAGACAAAAAAAGCTATTCAGAATGCAAATAAACTATTTAGATTGGAAATAAGCTATTCAGTTTGCAAAAAAACCTATTCAGTTTCCCAAATGTGATATTCAGATTGCAGTTCTTGATGAAAATAAGCTATTCCGAATGAAAAAAAAAGGATTCAGGATGCGAATAACCTATTCAGTTTGCAGTTCAGACAAACAAAGCTATTCAGAATGCAAATAAACTATTCAGATTGCAAAGAAGCTATTCAGTTTGCAAAAAAAGCTATTCAGAATGAAAATGTGCTATTCAAATTGCAGATCAGGATGAAAATAAGCTATTCCGAATGAAAAAGAAGGGATTCAGGATGCGAATAACCTATTCAGTTTGCAGTTCAGACAAACAAAGCTATTCAGAATGCAAATAAACTATTCAGATTGGAAATAAGCTATTCAGTTTGCAATAAAAGCTATTCAGAATGAAAATGTGATATTCAGATTGCAGTTCTTGATGAAAATAAGCTATTCAGAATGAAAAAAAAGGATTCAGGATGCGGATATCCTATTCAGATTGCAGTTCAGACAAAAAAAACTATTCAGAATGCAAATAAACTATTCAGATTGGAAATAAGCTATTCAGTTTGTAAAAAAATCTATTCAGAATGAAAATGTGCTATTCAGATTGCAATTCAGGATGAAAATAAGCTATTCAGAGTGAAAAAAATGAATTCAGGATGCGGATAACCTATTCAGTTTGTAGTTCAGACAAAAAAAGCTATTCAGAATGCAAATAAACTATTCAGATTGCAAAGAAGCTATTCAGTTTGGAAAAAAAGCTATTCAGAATGAAAATTTGCTATTCAGATTGCAGTTCAGGATGAAAATAAGCTATTCAGAATGAACAAAAAGGAATTCAGGATGCGGATAACCTATTCAGTTTGCAGTTCAGACAAAAAAAGCTATTCAGAATGCAAATAAACTATTCAGATTGCAAAGAAGCTATTCAGTTTGCAAAAAAAGCTATTCAGAATGAAAATTTGCTATTCAGATTGCAGTTCAGGATGAAAATAAGCTATTCAGAATGAACAAAAAGGAATTCAGGATGCGGATAACCTATTCAGTTTGCAGTTCAGACAAAAAAAGCTATTCAGAATGCAAATAAACTATTCAGATTGGAAATAAGCTATTCAGTTTGCAAAAAAAGCTATTCAGAATGAAAATGTGATATTCAGATTGCAGTTCAGGATGAAAATAAGCTATTCAGAATGAAAAAAAGGGATTCAGGATGCGGATAACCTATTCAGTTTGCTGTTCAGACAAAAAAAGTTATTCAGAATGCAAATAAACTATTCAAATTGGAAATAAGTTATTCAGTTTGCAAAAAAAGCTATTCAGTTTCCAAAATGTGATATTCAGATTGCAGTTCTTGATGAAAATAAGCTATTCCGAATGAAAAAAAAAAGGATTCAGGATGCGAATAACCTATTCAGTTTGCAGTTCAGACAAACAAAGCTATTCAGAATGCAAATAAACTATTCAGATTGCAAAGAAGCTATTCAGTTTGCAAAAAAAGCTATTCAGAATGAAAATTTGCTATTCAGATTGCAGTTCAGGATGAAAATAAGCTATTCAGAATGAAAAAAAGGAATTCAAGATGCGAATAACCTATTCAGTTTGCAGTTCAGACAAACAAAGCTATTCAGAATGCAATTAAACTATTCAGATTGCAAAGAAGCTATTCAGTTTGCAAAAAAAGCTATTCAGAATGAAAATGTGCTATTTAGATTGCAGATCAGGATGAAAATAAGCTATTCCGAATGAAAAAAAAGGGATTCAGGATGCGAATAACCTATTCAGTTTGCAGTTCAGACAAACAAAGCTATTCAGAATGCAAATAAACTATTCAGATTGGAAATAAGCTATTCAGTTTGCAAAAAAAGCTATTCAGAATGAAAATGTGATATTCAGATTGCAGTTCTTGATGAAAATAAGCTATTCAGAATGAAAAAAAAGGATTCAGGATGCGGATAACCTATTCAGATTGCAGTTCAGACAAAAAAAACTATCCAGAATGCAAATAAACTATTCAGATTGGAAATAAGCTATTCAGTTTGCAAAAAAAGCTATTCAGAATGAAAATGTGCTATTCAGATTGCAGTTCAGGATGAAAATAAGCTATTCAGAGTGAAAAAAATGAATTCAGGATGCGGATAACCTATTCAGTTTGCAGTTCAGACAAAAAAAGCTATTCCGAATGCAAATAAACTATTCAGATTGCAAAGAAGCTATTCAGTTTGCAAAAAAAGCTATTCAGAATGAAAATTTGCTATTCAGATTGCAGTTCAGGATGAAAATAAGCTATTCAGAATGAACAAAAAGGAATTCAGGATGCGGATAACCTATTCAGTTTGCAGTTCAGACAAAAAAAGCTATTCAGAATGCAAATAAACTATTCAGATTGCAAAGAAGCTATTCAGTTTGCAAAAAAAAGCTATTCAGAATGAAAATTTGCTATTCAGATTGCAGTTCAGGATGAAAATAAGCTATTCAGAATGAACAAAAAGGAATTCAGGATCCGGATAACCTATTCAGTTTGCAGTTCAGACAAAAAAAGCTATTCAGAATGCAAATAAACTATTCAGATTGGAAATAAGCTATTCAGTTTGCAAAAAAAGCTATTCAGAATGAAAATGTGATATTCAGATTGCAGTTCAGGATGAAAATAAGCTATTCAGAATGAAAAAAAAGGATTCAGGATGCGGATAACCTATTCAGTTTGCAGTTCAGACAAAAAAAGTTATTCAGAATGCAAATAAACTATTCAAATTGAAAATAAGCTATTCAGTTTGCAAAAAAAGCTATTCAGTTTCCAAAATGTGCTATTGAGATTGCAGTTCTTGATGAAAATAAGCTATTCCGAATGAAAAAAAAAAGGATTCAGGATGCGAATAACCTATTCAGTTTGCAGTTCAGACAAACAAAGCTATTCAGAATGCAAATAAACTATTCAGATTGCAAAGAAGCTATTCAGTTTGCAAAAAAAGCTATTCAGAATGAAAATTTGCTATTCAGATTGCAGTTCAGGATGAAAATAAGCTATTCAGAATGAAAAAAAGGAATTCAAGATGCGAATAACCTATTCAGTTTGCAGTTCAGACAAACAAAGCTATTCAGAATGCAATTAAACTATTCAGATTGCAAAGAAGCTATTCAGTTTGCAAAAAAAGCTATTCAGAATGAAAATGTGCTATTCAGATTGCAGATCAGGATGAAAATAAGCTATTCCGAATGAAAAAAAAGGGATTCAGGATGCGAATAACCTATTCAGTTTGCAGTTCAGACAAACAAAGCTATTCAGAATGCAAATAAACTATTCAGATTGGAAATAAGCTATTCAGTTTGCAAAAAAAGCTATTCAGAATGAAAATGTGATATTCAGATTGCAGTTCTTGATGAAAATAAGCTATTCAGAATGAAAAAAAAGGATTCAGGATGCGGATAGCCTATTCAGATTGCAGTTCAGACAAAAAAAACTATTCAGAATGCAAATAAACTATTCAGATTGGAAATAAGCTATTCAGTTTGCAAAAAAAGCTATTCAGAATGAAAATGTGCTATTCAGATTGCAGTTCAGGATGAAAATAAGCTATTCAGAGTGAAAAAAATGAATTCAGGATGCGGATAACCTATTCAGTTTGCAGTTCAGACAAAAAAAGCTATTCAGAATGCAAATAAACTATTCAGATTGCAAAGAAGCTATTCAGTTTGCAAAAAAAGCTATTCAGAATGAAAATTTGCTATTTAGATTGCAGTTCAGGATGAAAATAAGCTATTCAGAATGAACAAAAAGGAATTCAGGATGCGGATAACCTATTCAGTTTGCAGTTCAGACAAAAAAAGCTATTCAGAATGCAAATAAACTATTCAGATTGCAAAGAAGCTATTCAGTTTGCAAAAAAAGCTATTCAGAATGAAAATTTGCTATTCAGATTGCAGTTCAGGATGAAAATAAGCTATTCAGAATGAACAAAAAGGAATTCAGGATGCGGATAACCTATTCAGTTTGCAGTTCAGACAAAAAAAGCTATTCAGAATGCAAATAAACTATTCAAATTGGAAATAAGCTATTCAGTTTGCAAAAAAAGCTATTCAGAATGAAAATGTGATATTCGGATTTGCAGTTCAGGATGAAAATAAGCTATTCAGAATGAAAAAAAAGGATTCAGAATGCGGATAACCTATTCAGTTTGCTGTTCAGACAAAAAAAGTTATTCAGAATGCAAATAAACTATTCAGATTGCAAAGAAGCTATTCAGTTTGCAAAAAAAGCTATTCAGAATGAAAATGTGCTATTCAAATTGCAGATCAGGATGAAAATAAGCTATTCCGAATGAAAAAGAAGGGATTCAGGATGCGAATAACCTATTCAGTTTGCAGTTCAGACAAACAAAGCTATTCAGAATGCAAATAAACTATTCAGATTGGAAATAAGCTATTCAGTTTGCAAAAAAAGCTATTCAGAATGAAAATGTGATATTCAGATTGCAGTTCAGGATGAAAATAAGCTATTCAGAATGAAAAAAAGGAATTCAAGATGCGAATAACCTATTCAGTTTGCAGTTCAGACAAACAAAGCTATTCAGAATGCAATTAAACTATTCAGATTGCAAAGAAGCTATTCAGTTTGCAAAAAAAGCTATTCAGAATGAAAATATGCTATTCAGATTGCAGATCAGGATGAAAATAAGCTATTCCGAATGAAAAAAAAGGATTCAGGATGCGGATATCCTATTCAGATTGCAGTTCAGACAAAAAAAACTATTCAGAATGCAAATAAACTATTCAGATTGGAAATAAGCTATTCAGTTTGTAAAAAAAGCTATTCAGAATGAAAATGTGCTATTCAGATTGCAATTCAGGATGAAAATAAGCTATTCAGAGTGAAAAAAATGAATTCAGGATGCGGATAACCTATTCAGTTTGTAGTTCAGACAAAAAAAGCTATTCAGAATGCAAATAAACTATTCAGATTGCAAAGAAGCTATTCAGTTTGCAAAAAAAGCTATTCAGAATGAAAATTTGCTATTCAGATTGCAGTTCAGGATGAAAATAAGCTATTCAGAATGAACAAAAAGGAATTCAGGATGCGGATAACCTATTCAGTTTGCAGTTCAGACAAAAAAAGCTATTCAGAATGCAAATAAACTATTCAGATTGGAAATAAGCTATTCAGTTTGCAAAAAAAGCTATTCAGAATGAAAATGTGATATTCAGATTGCAGTTCAGGATGAAAATAAGCTATTCAGAATGAAAAAAAAGGATTCAGGATGCGGATAACCTATTCAGTTTGCTGTTCAGACAAAAAAAGTTATTCAGAATGCAAATAAACTATTCAAATTGGAAATAAGCTATTCAGTTTGCAAAAAAAGCTATTCAGTTTCCAAAATGTGATATTCAGATTGCAGTTCTTGATGAAAATAAGCTATTCCGAATGAAAAAAAAAAGGATTCAGGATGCGAATAACCTATTCAGTTTGCAGTTCAGACAAACAAAGCTATTCAGAATGCAAATAAACTATTCAGATTGCAAAGAAGCTATTCAGTTTGCAAAAAAAGCTATTCAGAATGAAAATTTGCTATTCAGATTGTAGTTCAGGATGAAAATAAGCTATTCAGAATGAAAAAAAGGAATTCAAGATGCGAATAACCTATTCAGTTTGCAGTTCAGACAAACAAAGCTATTCAGAATGCAATTAAACTATTCAGATTGCAAAGAAGCTATTCAGTTTGCAAAAAAAGCTATTCAGAATGAAAATATGCTATTCAGATTGCAGATCAGGATGAAAATAAGCTATTCCGAATGAAAAAAAAGGGATTCAGGATGCGAATAACCTATTCAGTTTGCAGTTCAGACAAACAAAGCTATTCAGAATGCAAATAAACTATTCAGATTGGAAATAAGCTATTCAGTTTGCAAAAAAAGCTATTCAGAATGAAAATGTGATATTCAGATTGCAGTTCTTGATGAAAATAAGCTATTCAGAATGAAAAAAAAGGATTCAGGATGCGGATAACCTATTCAGTTTGCAGTTCAGACAAAAAAAGCTATTCAGAATGCAAATAAACTATTCAGATTGCAAAGAAGCTATTCAGTTTGCAAAAAAAGCTATTCAGAATGAAAATTTGCTATTCAGATTGCAGTTCAGGATGAAAATAAGCTATTCAGAATGAACAAAAAGGAATTCAGGATGCGGATAACCTATTCAGTTTGCAGTTCAGACAAAAAAAGCTATTCAGAATGCAAATAAACTATTCAGATTGGAAATAAGCTATTCAGTTTGCAAAAAAAGCTATTCAGAATGAAAATGTGATATTCAGATTGCAGTTCAGGATGAAAATAAGCTATTCAGAATGAAAAAAAAGGATTCAGAATGCGGATAACCTATTCAGTTTGCTGTTCAGACAAAAAAAGTTATTCAGAAAGCAAATAAACTATTCAGATTGCAAAGAAGCTATTCAGTTTGCAAAAAAAGCTATTCAGAATGAAAATGTGCTATTCAAATTGCAGATCAGGATGAAAATAAGCTATTCCGAATGAAAAAGAAGGGATTCAGGATGCGAATAACCTATTCAGTTTGCAGTTCAGACAAACAAAGCTATTCAGAATGCAAATAAACTATTCAGATTGGAAATAAGCTATTCAGTTTGCAAAAAAAGCTATTCAGAATGAAAATGTGATATTCAGATTGCAGTTCTTGATGAAAATAAGCTATTCAGAATGAAAAAGAAGGATTCAGGATGCGGATATCCTATTCAGATTGCAGTTCAGACAAAAAAAACTATTCAGAATGCAAATAAACTATTCAGATTGGAAATAAGCTATTTTCGTTTGTAAAAAAAGCTATTCAGAATGAAAATGTGCTATTCAGATTGCAATTCAGGATGAAAATAAGCTATTCAGAGTGAAAAAAATGAATTCAGGATGCGGATAACCTATTCAGTTTGTAGTTCAGACAAAAAAAGCTATTCAGAATGCAAATAAACTATTCAGATTGCAAAGAAGCTATTCAGTTTGCAAAAAAAGCTATTCAGAATGAAAATTTGCTATTCAGATTGCAGTTCAGGATGAAAATAAGCTATTCAGAATGAACAAAAAGGAATTCAGGATGCGGATAACCTATTCAGTTTGCAGTTCAGACAAAAAAAGCTATTCAGAATGCAAATAAACTATTCAGATTGCAAAGAAGCTATTCAGTTTGCAAAAAAAGCTATTCAGAATGAAAATTTGCTATTCAGATTGCAGTTCAGGATGAAAATAAGCTATTCAGAATGAACAAAAAGGAATTCAGGATGCGGATAACCTATTCAGTTTGCAGTTCAGACAAAAAAAACTATTCAGAATGCAAATAAACTATTCAGATTGGAAATAAGCTATTCAGTTTGCAAAAAAAGCTATTCAGAATGAAAATGTGATATTCAGATTGCAGTTCAGGATGAAAATAAGCTATTCAGAATGAAAAAAAAGGATTCAGAATGCGGATAACCTATTCAGTTTGCTGTTCAGACAAAAAAAGTTATTCAGAATGCAAATAAACTATTCAGATTGCAAAGATCTATTCAGTTTGCAAAAAAAGCTATTCAGAATGAAAATGTGCTATTCAAATTGCAGATCAGGATGAAAATAAGCTATTCCGAATGAAAAAGAAGGGATTCAGGATGCGAATAACCTATTCAGTTTGCAGTTCAGACAAACAAAGCTATTCAGAATGCAAATAAACTATTCAGATTGGAAATAAGCTATTCAGTTTGCAAAAAAAGCTATTCAGAATGAAAATGTGATATTCAGATTGCAGTTCTTGATGAAAATAAGCTATTCAGAATGAAAAAAAAGGATTCAGGATGCGGATATCCTATTCAGATTGCAGTTCAGACAAAAAAAACTATTCAGAATGCAAATAAACTATTCAGATTGGAAATAAGCTATTCAGTTTGTAAAAAAAGCTATTCAGAATGAAAATGTGCTATTCAGATTGCAATTCAGGATGAAAATAAGCTATTCAGAGTGAAAAAAATGAATTCAGGATGCGGATAACCTATTCAGTTTGTAGTTCAGACAAAAAAAGCTATTCAGAATGCAAATAAACTATTCAGATTGCAAAGAAGCTATTCAGTTTGCAAAAAAAGCTATTCAGAATGAAAATTTGCTATTCAGATTGCAGTTCAGGATGAAAATAAGCTATTCAGAATGAACAAAAAGGAATTCAGGATGCGGATAACCTATTCAGTTTGCAGTTCAGACAAAAAAAGCTATTCAGAATGCAAATAAACTATTCAGATTGCAAAGAAGCTATTCAGTTTGCAAAAAAAGCTATTCAGAATGAAAATTTGCTATTCAGATTGCAGTTCAGGATGAAAATAAGCTATTCAGAATGAACAAAAAGGAATTCAGGATGCGGATAACCTATTCAGTTTGCAGTTCAGACAAAAAAAGCTATTCAGAATGCAAATAAACTATTCAGATTGGAAATAAGCTATTCAGTTTGCAAAAAAAGCTATTCAGAATGAAAATGTGATATTCAGATTGCAGTTCAGGATGAAAATAAGCTATTCAGAATGAAAAAAAAGGATTCAGGATGCGGATAACCTATTCAGTTTGCTGTTCAGACAAAAAAAGTTATTCAGAATGCAAATAAACTATTCAAATTGGAAATAAGCTATTCAGTTTGCAAAAAAAGCTATTCAGTTTCCAAAATGTGATATTCAGATTGCAGTTCTTGATGAAAATAAGCTATTCCGAATGAAAAAAAAAAGGATTCAGGATGCGAATAACCTATTCAGTTTGCAGTTCAGACAAACAAAGCTATTCAGAATGCAAATAAACTATTCAGATTGCAAAGAAGCTATTCAGTTTGCAAAAAAAGCTATTCAGAATGAAAATTTGCTATTCAGATTGCAGTTCAGGATGAAAATAAGCTATTCAGAATGAAAAAAAGGAATTCAAGATGCGAATAACCTATTCAGTTTGCAGTTCAGACAAACAAAGCTATTCAGAATGCAATTAAACTATTCAGATTGCAAAGAAGCTATTCAGTTTGCAAAAAAAGCTATTCAGAATGAAAATATGCTATTCAGATTGCAGATCAGGATGAAAATAAGCTATTCCGAATGAAAAAAAAGGGATTCAGGATGCGAATAACCTATTCAGTTTGCAGTTCAGACAAACAAAGCTATTCAGAATGCAAATAAACTATTCAGATTGGAAATAAGCTATTCAGTTTGCAAAAAAAGCTATTCAGAATGAAAATGTGATATTCAGATTGCAGTTCTTGATGAAAATAAGCTATTCAGAATGAAAAAAAAGGATTCAGGATGCGGATAACCTATTCAGATTGCAGTTCAGACAAAAAAAACTATCCAGAATGCAAATAAACTATTCAGATTGGAAATAAGCTATTCAGTTTGCAAAAAAAGCTATTCAGAATGAAAATGTGCTATTCAGATTGCAGTTCAGGATGAAAATAAGCTATTCAGAGTGAAAAAAATGAATTCAGGATGCGGATAACCTATTCAGTTTGCAGTTCAGACAAAAAAAGCTATTCAGAATGCAAATAAACTATTCAGATTGCAAAGAAGCTATTCAGTTTGCAAAAAAAGCTATTCAGAATGAAAATTTGCTATTCAGATTGCAGTTCAGGATGAAAATAAGCTATTCAGAATGAACAAAAAGGAATTCAGGATGCGGATAACCTATTCAGTTTGCAGTTCAGACAAAAAAAGCTATTCAGAATGCAAATAAACTATTCAGATTGCAAAGAAGCTATTCAGTTTGCAAAAAAAAGCTATTCAGAATGAAAATTTGCTATTCAGATTGCAGTTCAGGATGAAAATAAGCTATTCAGAATGAACAAAAAGGAATTCAGGATCCGGATAACCTATTCAGTTTGCACTTCAGACAAAAAAAGCTATTCAGAATGCAAATAAACTATTCAGATTGGAAATAAGCTATTCAGTTTGCAAAAAAAGCTATTCAGAATGAAAATGTGATATTCAGATTGCAGTTCAGGATGAAAATAAGCTATTCAGAATGAAAAAAAAGGATTCAGGATGCGGATAACCTATTCAGTTTGCAGTTCAGACAAAAAAAGTTATTCAGAATGCAAATAAACTATTCAAATTGGAAATAAGCTATTCAGTTTGCAAAAAAAGCTATTCAGTTTCCAAAATGTGCTATTGAGATTGCAGTTCTTGATGAAAATAAGCTATTCCGAATGAAAAAAAAAAGGATTCAGGATGCGAATAACCTATTCAGTTTGCAGTTCAGACAAACAAAGCTATTCAGAATGCAAATAAACTATTCAGATTGCAAAGAAGCTATTCAGTTTGCAAAAAAAGCTATTCAGAATGAAAATTTGCTATTCAGATTGCAGTTCAGGATGAAAATAAGCTATTCAGAATGAAAAAAAGGAATTCAAGATGCGAATAACCTATTCAGTTTGCAGTTCAGACAAACAAAGCTATTCAGAATGCAATTAAACTATTCAGATTGCAAAGAAGCTATTCAGTTTGCAAAAAAAGATATTCAGAATGAAAATGTGCTATTCAGATTGCAGATCAGGATGAAAATAAGCTATTCCGAATGAAAAAAAAGGGATTCAGGATGCGAATAACCTATTCAGTTTGCAGTTCAGACAAACAAAGCTATTCAGAATGCAAATAAACTATTCAGATTGGAAATAAGCTATTCAGTTTGCAAAAAAAGCTATTCAGAATGAAAATGTGATATTCAGATTGCAGTTCTTGATGAAAATAAGCTATTCAGAATGAAAAAAAAGGATTCAGGATGCGGATAGCCTATTCAGATTGCAGTTCAGACAAAAAAAACTATTCAGAATGCAAATAAACTATTCAGATTGGAAATAAGCTATTCAGTTTGCAAAAAAAGCTATTCAGAATGCAAATAAACTATTCAGATTGCAAAGAAGCTATTCAGTTTGCAAAAAAAGCTATTCAGAATGAAAGTTTGCTATTCAGATTGCAGTTCAGGATGAAAATAAGCTATTCAGAATGAACAAAAAGGAATTCAGGATGCGGATAACCTATTCAGTTTGCAGTTCAGACAAAAAAAGCTATTCAGAATGCAAATAAACTATTCAGATTGGAAATAAGCTATTCAGTTTGCAAAAAAAGCTATTCAGAATGAAAATGTGATATTCAGATTGCAGTTCAGGATGAAAATAAGCTATTCAGAATGAAAAAAAAGGATTCAGGATGCGGATAACCTATTCAGTTTGCTGTTCAGACAAAAAAAGTTATTCAGAATGCAAATAAACTATTCAAATTGGAAATAAGCTATTCAGTTTGCAAAAAAAGCTATTCAGTTTCCAAAATGTGCTATTCAGATTGCAGTTCTTGATGAAAATAAGCTATTCCGAATGAAAAAAAAAAGGATTCAGGATGCGAATGACCTATTCAGTTTGCAGTTCAGACAAACAAAGCTATTCAGAATGCAAATAAACTATTCAGATTGCAAAGAAGCTATTCAGTTTGCAAAAAAAGCTATTCAGAATGAAAATGTGCTATTCAGATTGCAGATCAGGATGAAAATAAGCTATTCAGAATGAAAAAAAGGAATTCAAGATGCGGATAACCTATTCAGTTTGAAATTCAGACAAAAAAAGCTATACAGAATGCAAATAAACTATTCAGATTGGAAATAAGCTATTCAGTTTGCAAAAAAAGCTATTCAGAATGAAAATGTGATATTCAGATTGCAGTTCTTGATGCAAATAAGCTATTCCGAATGAAAAAAAAGGGATTCAGGATGTGAATAACCTATTCAGTTTGCAGTTCAGACTAAAATAACTATTCAGAATGCAAATAAATTATTTAGAATGCAATTAAGCTATTCAGTTTGCAAAAAAAGCTATTCTAAACGAAAATGTGCTATTCGGATTGTAGTTTAGGATGAAAATAAGCTATTCAGAATGAACAAAATGGGATTTAGGATGCAAATAACCTATTTTGTTTGCAGTTCAAACAAAAAACGCTATTCAAAATGCAAATAAACTATTCAGATTGCAAAAAAATCTATTCAGTTTACAAAAAAAGCTATTCAGAATGAAAATGTGCTATTCAGATTGCAGTTCAGGATGAAAATAAGCTATTTATAATGAAAAAAAGGGATCTAGGATGCAAATAACCTATTCAGTTTGCAGTTCAGACAAAAAAAGCTATTCAAAATGCAAATATACTATTCAGATTGCAAAAAAAGCTATTCAGTTCACAAAAAAAGCTATTCAGAATGTAAATGTGCTATTCAAGATGAAAAAATAGAGATTGAGGATGCACTTAACCTATTCAGAATGAAAAAAAGGAATTCAAGATGCGGATAACCTATTCAGTTTGCACTTCAGACAAAAAAAGCTATTCAGAATGAAAATAAACTATTCAGATTGGAAATAAGCTATTCAGTTTGCAAAAAAACCTATTCAGAATGAAAATGTGATATTCTGATTGCAGTTCTTGATGAAAATAAACTATTCAGAATGAAAAATAAGGATTCAGGATGCGGATAACCTATTCAGTTTGCAGTTCAGACAAAAAAAGTTATTCAGAATGCAAATAAACTATTCAAATTGGAAATAAGCTATTCAGTTTGCAAAAAAAGCTATTCAGTTTCCCAAATGTGATATTCAGATTGCAGTTCTTGATGAAAATAAGCTATTCCGAATGAAAAAAAAAAGTATTCAGGATGAGAATAACCTATTCAGTTTGCAGTTCAGACAAACAAAGCTATTCAGAATGCAAATAAACTATTCAGATTGCAAAGAAGCTATTCAGTTTGCAAAAAAAGCTATTCAGAATGAAAATGTGCTATTCAGATTGCAGATCAGGATGAAAATAAGCTATTCCGAATGAAAAAGAAGGGATTCAGGATGCGAATAACCTATTCAGTTTGCAGTTCAGACAAACAAAGCTATTCAGAATGCAAATAAACTATTCAGATTAGAAATAAGCTATTCAGTTTGCAAAAAAAGCTATTCAGAATGAAAATGTGATATTCAGATTGCAGTTCTTGATGAAAATAAGCTATTCAGAATGAAAAAAAAGGATTCAGGATGCGGATATCCTATTCAGATTGCAGTTCAGACAAAAAAAACTATTCAGAATGCAAATAAACTATTCAGATTGGAAATAAGCTATTCAGTTTGCAAAAAAAGCTATTCAGAATGAAAATGTGCTATTCAGATTGCAATTCAGGATGAAAATAAGCTATTCAGAGTGAAAAAAATGAATTCAGGATGCGGATAACCTATACAGTTTGTAGTTCAGACAAAAAAAGCTATTCAGAATGCAAATAAACTATTCAGATTGCAAAGAAGCTATTCAGTTTGCAAAAAAAGCTATTCAGAATGAAAATTTGCTATTCAGATTGCAGTTCAGGATGAAAATAAGCTATTCAGAATGAACAAAAAGGAATTCAGGATGCGGATAACCTATTCAGTTTGCAGTTCAGACAAAAAAAGCTATTCAGAATGCAAATAAACTATTCAGATTGGAAATAAGCTATTCAGTTTGCAAAAAAAGCTATTCAGAATGAAAATGTGGTATTCAGATTGCAGTTCAGGATGAAACTAAGCTATTCAGAATGAAAAAAAAGGATTCAGGATGCGGATAACCTATTCAGTTTGCTGTTCAAACAAAAAAAGTTATTCAGAATGCAAATAAACTATTCAAATTGGAAATAAGCTATTCAGTTTGCAAAAAAAGCTATTCAGTTTCCAAAATGTGATATTCAGATTGCAGTTCTTGATGAAAATAAGCTATTCCGAATGAAAAAAAAAGGATTCAGGATGCGAATAACCTATTCAGTTTGCAGTTCAGACAAACAAAGCTATTCAGAATGCAAATAAACTATTCAGATTGCAAAGAAGCTATTCAGTTTGCAAAAAAAGCTATTCAGAATGAAAATGTGCTATTCAGATTGCAGATCAGGATGAAAATAAGCTATTCCGAATGAAAAAAAAGGGATTCAGGATGCGAATAACCTATTCAGTTTGCAGTTCAGACAAACAAAGCTATTCAGAATGCAAATAAACTATTCAGATTGGAAATAAGCTATTCAGTTTGCAAAAAAAGCTATTCAGAATGAAAATGTGATATTCAGATTGCAGTTCTTGATGAAAATAAGCTATTCAGAATGAAAAAAAAGGATTAAGGATGCGGATAACCTATTCAGATTGCAGTTCAGACAAAAAAAACTATTCAGAATGCAAATAAACTATTCAGATTGGAAATAAGCTATTCAGTTTGCAAAAAAAGCTATTCAGAATGAAAATGTGCTATTCAGATTGCAGTTCAGGATGAAAACAAGCTATTCAGAGTGAAAAAAATGAATTCAGGATGCGGATAACCTATTCAGTTTGCAGTTCAGACAAAAAAAGCTATTCAGAATGCAAATAAACTATTTAGATTGCAAAGAAGCTATTCAGTTTGCAAAAAAAAGCTATTCAGAATGAAAATTTGCTATTCAGATTGCAGTTCAGGATGAAAATAAGCTATTCAGAATGAACAAAAAGGAATTCAGGATGCGGATAACCTATTCAGTTTGCACTTCAGACAAAAAAAGCTATTCATAATGCAAATAAACTATTCAGATTGGAAATAAGCTATTCAGTTTGCAAAAAAAGCTATTCAGAATGAAAATGTGGTATTCAGATTGCAGTTCAGGATGAAACTAAGCTATTCAGATTGAAAAAAAAGGATTCAGGATGCGGATAACCTATTCAGTTTTCTGTTCAGACAAAAAAAGTTATTCAGAATGCAAATAAACTATTCAAATTGGAAATAAGCTATTCAGTTTGCAAAAAAAACTATTCAGAATGAAAATGTGGTATTCAGATTGCAGTTCAGGATGAAACTAAGCTATTCAGAATGAAAAAAAAGAATTCAGGTTGCGGATAACCTATTCAGTTTGCTGTTCAGACAAAAAAAGTTATTCAGAATGCAAATAAACTATTCAAATTGGAAATAAGCTATTCAGTTTGCAAAAAAAGCTATTCAGTTTCCCAAATGTGATATTCAGATTGCAGTTCTTGATGAAAATAAGCTATTCCGAATGAAAAAAAAAAGTATTCAGGATGAGAATAACCTATTCAGTTTGCAGTTCAGACAAACAAAGCTATTCAGAATGCAAATAAACTATTCAGATTGCAAAGAAGCTATTCAGTTTGCAAAAAAAGCTATTCAGAATGAAAATGTGCTATTCAGATTGCAGATCAGGATGAAAATAAGCTATTCCGAATGAAAAAGAAGGGATTCAGGATGCGAATAACCTATTCAGTTTGCAGTTCAGACAAACAAAGCTATTCAGAATGCAAATAAACTATTCAGATTGGAAATAAGCTATTCAGTTTGCAAAAAAAGCTATTCAGAATGAAAATGTGATATTCAGATTGCAGTTCTTGATGAAAATAAGCTATTCAGAATGAAAAAAAAGGATTCAGGATGCGGATATCCTATTCAGATTGCAGTTCAGACAAAAAAAACTATTCAGAATGCAAATAAACTATTCAGATTGGAAATAAGCTATTCAGTTTGCAAAAAAAGGTATTCAGAATGAAAATGTGCTATTCAGATTGCAATTCAGGATGAAAATAAGCTATTCAGAGTGAAAAAAATGAATTCAGGATGCGGATAACCTATACAGTTTGTAGTTCAGACAAAAAAAGCTATTCAGAATGCAAATAAACTATTCAGATTGCAAAGAAGCTATTCAGTTTGCAAAAAAAGCTATTCAGAATGAAAATTTGCTATTCAGATTGCAGTTCAGGATGAAAATATGCTATTCAGAATGAACAAAAAGGAATTCAGGATGCGGATAACCTATTCAGTTTGCAGTTCAGACAAAAAAAGCTATTCAGAATGCAAATAAACTATTCAGATTGCAAAAAAGCTATTCTGTTTGCAAAAAAAGCTATTCAGAATGAAAATGTGATATTCAGATTGCAGTTCTTGATGAAAATAAGCTATTCCAAATGAAAAAAAAGGGATTCAGGATGCGAATAACCTATTCAGTTTGCAGTTCAGACAAACAAAGCTATTCAGAATGCAAATAAACTATTCAGATTGGAAATAAGCTATTCAGTTTGCAAAAAAACTATTCAGAATGAAAATGTGATATTCAGATTGCAGTTCAGGATGAAAATAAGCTATTCAGAATGAAAAAAAAGGATTCAGGATGCGGATAACCTATTCAGTTTGCTGTTCAGACAAAAAAAGTTATTCAGAATGCAAATAAACTATTCAAATTGGAAATAAGCTATTCAGTTTGCAAAAAAAGCTATTCAGTTTCCAAAATGTGATATTCAGATTGCAGTTCTTGATGAAAATAAGCTATTCCGAATGAAAAAAAAGGATTCAGGATGCGAATAACCTATTCAGTTTGCAGTTCAGACAAACAAAGATATTCAGAATGCAAATAAACTATTCAGATTGCAAAGAAGCTATTCAGTTTGCAAAAAAAGCTATTCAGAATGAAAATGTGCTATTCAGATTGCAGATCAGGATGAAAATAAGCTATTCCGAATGAAAAAAAAGGGATTCAGGATGCGAATAACCTATTCAGTTTGCAGTTCAGACAAACAAAGCTATTCAGAATGCAAATAAACTATTCAGATTGGAAATAAGCTATTCAGTTTGCAAAAAAAGCTATTCAGAATGAAAATGTGATATTCAGATTGCAGTTCTTGATGAAAATAAGCTATTCAGAATGAAAAAAAAGGATTAAGGATGCGGATAACCTATTCAGATTGCAGTTCAGACAAAAAAAACTATTCAGAATGCAAATAAACTATTCAGATTGGAAATAAGCTATTCAGTTTGCAAAAAAAGCTATTCAGAATGAAAATGTGCTATTCAGATTGCAGTTCAGGATGAAAACAAGCTATTCAGAGTGAAAAAAATGAATTCAGGATGCGGATAACCTATTCAGTTTGCAGTTCAGACAAAAAAAGCTATTCAGAATGCAAATAAACTATTTAGATTGCAAAGAAGCTATTCAGTTTGCAAAAAAAAGCTATTCAGAATGAAAATTTGCTATTCAGATTGCAGTTCAGGATGAAAATCAGCTATTCAGAATGAACAAAAAGGAATTCAGGATGCGGATAACCTATTCAGTTTGCACTTCAGACAAAAAAAGCTATTCATAATGCAAATAAACTATTCAGATTGGAAATAAGCTATTCAGTTTGCAAAAAAAGCTATTTAGAATGAAAATGTGGTATTCAGATTGCAGTTCAGGATGAAACTAAGCTATTCAGATTGAAAAAAAAGGATTCAGGATGCGGATAACCTATTCAGTTTTCTGTTCAGACAAAAAAAGTTATTCAGAATGCAAATAAACTATTCAAATTGGAAATAAGCTATTCAGTTTGCAAAAAAAACTATTCAGAATGAAAATGTGGTATTCAGATTGCAGTTCAGGATGAAAACAAGCTATTCAGAGTGAAAAAAATGAATTCAGGATGCGGATAACCTATTCAGTTTGCAGTTCAGACAAAAAAAGCTATTCAGAATGCAAATAAACTATTTAGATTGCAAAGAAGCTATTCAGTTTGCAAAAAAAAGCTATTCAGAATGAAAATTTGCTATTCAGATTGCAGTTCAGGATGAAAATAAGCTATTCAGAATGAACAAAAAGGAATTCAGGATGCGGATAACCTATTCAGTTTGCACTTCAGACAAAAAAAGCTATTCATAATGCAAATAAACTATTCAGATTGGAAATAAGCTATTCAGTTTGCAAAAAAAGCTATTCAGAATGAAAATGTGGTATTCAGATTGCAGTTCAGGATGAAACTAAGCTATTCAGATTGAAAAAAAAGGATTCAGGATGCGGATAACCTATTCAGTTTTCTGTTCAGACAAAAAAAGTTATTCAGAATGCAAATAAACTATTCAAATTGGAAATAAGCTATTCAGTTTGCAAAAAAAACTATTCAGAATGAAAATGTGGTATTCAGATTGCAGTTCAGGATGAAACTAAGCTATTCAGAATGAAAAAAAAGGATTCAGGTTGCGGATAACCTATTCAGTTTGCTGTTCAGACAAAAAAAGTTATTCAGAATGCAAATAAACTATTCAAATTGGAAATAAGCTATTCAGTTTGCAAAAAAAGCTATTCAGTTTCCCAAATGTGATATTCAGATTGCAGTTCTTGATGAAAATAAGCTATTCCGAATGAAAAAAAAAAGTATTCAGGATGAGAATAACCTATTCAGTTTGCAGTTCAGACAAACAAAGCTATTCAGAATGCAAATAAACTATTCAGATTGCAAAGAAGCTATTCAGTTTGCAAAAAAAGCTATTCAGAATGAAAATGTGCTATTCAGATTGCAGATCAGGATGAAAATAAGCTATTCCGAATGAAAAAGAAGGGATTCAGGATGTGAATAACCTATTCAGTTTGCAGTTCAGACAAACAAAGCTATTCAGAATGCAAATAAACTATTCAGATTGGAAATAAGCTATTCAGTTTGCAAAAAAAGCTATTCAGAATGAAAATGTGATATTCAGATTGCAGTTCTTGATGAAAATAAGCTATTCAGAATGAAAAAAAAGGATTCAGGATGCGGATATCCTATTCAGATTGCAGTTCAGACAAAAAAAACTATTCAGAATGCAAATAAACTATTCAGATTGGAAATAAGCTATTCAGTTTGCAAAAAAAGGTATTCAGAATGAAAATGTGCTATTCAGATTGCAATTCAGGATGAAAATAAGCTATTCAGAGTGAAAAAAATGAATTCAGGATGCGGATAACCTATACAGTTTGTAGTTCAGACAAAAAAAGCTATTCAGAATGCAAATAAACTATTCAGATTGCAAAGAAGCTATTCAGTTTGCAAAAAAAGCTATTCAGAATGAAAATTTGCTATTCAGATTGCAGTTCAGGATGAAAATAAGCTATTTAGAATGAACAAAAAGGAATTCAGGATGCGGATAACCTATTCAGTTTGCAGTTCAGACAAAAAAAGCTATTCAGAATGCAAATAAACTATTCAGATTGCAAAAAAGCTATTCTGTTTGCAAAAAAAGCTATTCAGAATGAAAATGTGATATTCAGATTGCAGTTCTTGATGAAAATAAGCTATTCCAAATGAAAAAAAAGGGATTCAGGATGCGAATAACCTATTCAGTTTGCAGTTCAGACAAACAAAGCTATTCAGAATGCAAATAAACTATTCAGATTGGAAATAAGCTATTCAGTTTGCAAAAAAACTATTCAGAATGAAAATGTGATATTCAGATTGCAGTTCAGGATGAAAATAAGCTATTCAGAATGAAAAAAAAGGATTCAGGATGCGGATAACCTATTCAGTTTGCTGTTCAGACAAAAAAAGTTATTCAGAATGCAAATAAACTATTCAAATTGGAAATAAGCTATTCAGTTTGCAAAAAAAGCTATTCAGTTTCCAAAATGTGATATTCAGATTGCAGTTCTTGATGAAAATAAGCTATTCCGAATGAAAAAAAAAGGATTCAGGATGCGAATAACCTATTCAGTTTGCAGTTCAGACAAACAAAGCTATTCAGAATGCAAATAAACTATTCAGATTGCAAAGAAGCTATTCAGTTTGCAAAAAAAGCTATTCAGAATGAAAATGTGCTATTCAGATTGCAGATCAGGATGAAAATAAGCTATTCCGAATGAAAAATAAGGGATTCAGGATGCGAATAACCTATTCAGTTTGCAGTTCAGACAAACAAAGCTATTCAGAATGCAAATAAACTATTCAGATTGGAAATAAGCTATTCAGTTTGCAAAAAAAGCTATTCAGAATGAAAATGTGATATTCAGATTGCAGTTCTTGATGAAAATAAGCTATTCAGAATGAAAAAAAAGGATTAAGGATGCGGATAACCTATTCAGATTGCAGTTCAGACAAAAAAAACTATTCAGAATGCAAATAAACTATTCAGATTGGAAATAAGCTATTCAGTTTGCAAAAAAAGCTATTCAGAATGAATATGTGCTATTCAGATTGCAGTTCAGGATGAAAACAAGCTATTCAGAGTGAAAAAAATGAATTCAGGATGCGGATAACCTATTCAGTTTGCAGTTCAGACAAAAAAAGCTATTCAGAATGCAAATAAACTATTCAGATTGCAAAGAAGCTATTCAGTTTGCAAAAAAAAGCTATTCAGAATGAAAATTTGCTATTCAGATTGCAGTTCAGGATGAAAATAAGCTATTCAGAATGAACAAAAAGGAATTCAGGATGCGGATAACCTATTCAGTTTGCACTTCAGACAAAAAAAGCTATTCAGAATGCAAATAAACTATTCAGATTGGAAATAAGCTATTCAGTTTGCAAAAAAAGCTATTCAGAATGAAAATGTGGTATTCAGATTGCAGTTCAGGATGAAAATAAGCTATTCAGAATGAAAAAAAAGGATTCAGGATGCGGATAACCTATTCAGTTTGCTGTTCAGACAAAAAAAGTTATTCAGAATGCAAATAAACTATTCAAATTGGAAATAAGCTATTCAGTTTGCAAAAAAAGCTATTTAGTTTCCAAAATGTGCTATTCAGATTGCAATTCTTGATGAAAATAAGCTATTCTGAATGAAAAAAAAAAGGATTCAGGATGCGAATAACCTATTCAGTTTGCAGTTCAGACAAACAAAGCTATTCAGAATGCAAATAAACTATTCAGATTGCAAAGAAGCTATTCAGTTTGCAAAAAAAGCTATTCAGAATGAAAATTTGCTATTCAGATTGCAGTTCAGGATGAAAATAAGCTATTCAGAATGAAAAAAAGGAATTCAAGATACGGATAACCTATTCAGTTTGAAGTTCAGACAAAAAAAGCTATACAGAATGCAAATAAACTATTCAGATTGGAAATAAGCTATTCAGTTTGCAAAAAAAGCTATTCAGAATGAAAATGTGATATTCAGATTGCAGTTCTTGATGAAAATAAACTATTCAGAATGAAAAAAAAGGGTTGAGGATGCGGATAACCTATTCAGTTTGCAGTTCAGACAAAAAAAGCTATTCAGAATGCAAATAAACTATTCAGATTGGAAATAAGCTATTCTGTTTGCAAAAAAAGCTATTCAGAATGAAAATATGATATTCAGATTGCAGTTCTTGATGAAAATAAGCTATTCCAAATGAAAAAAAGGGAATTCAGGATGCGGATAACCTATTCAGTTTGCACTTCAGACAAAAAAAGCTATTCAGAATGCAAATAAACTATTCAGATTGGAAATAAGCTATTCAGTTTGCAAAAAAACCTATTCAGAATGAAAATGTGATATTCAGATTGCAGTTCTTGATGAAAATAAGCTATTCCAAATGAAAAAAAGGGAATTCAGGATGCGGATAACCTATTCAGTTTGCACTTCAGACAAAAAAAGCTATACAGAATGCAAATAAACTATTCAGATTGGAAATAAGCTATTCAGTTTGCAAAAAAAGCTATTCAGAATGAAAATGTGATATTCAGATTGCAGTTCTTGATGAAAATAAGCTATTCCGAATGAAAAAAAAGGGATTCAGGATGCGAATAACCTATTCAGTTTGCAGTTCAGAAAACCAAAGCTATTCAGAATGCAAATAAACTATTCAGATTGGAAATAAGCTATTCAGTTTGCAAAAAAAGCTATTCAGAATGAAAATGTGATATTCAGATTGCAGTTCTGGATGAAAATAAGCTATTCAGAATGAAAAAAAAGGATTCATGATGCGAATAACCTATTCAGTTTGCAGTTCAGACATACAAAGCTATTCAGAATGCAAATAAACTATTCAGATTGCAAAGAAGCTATTCAGTTTGCAAAAAAAGCTATTCAGAATGAAAATGTGATATTCAGATTGCAGTTCAGGATGAAAATAAGCTATTCAGAATGAAAAAAAAGGATTCAGGATGCGGATAACCTATTCAGTTTGCTGTTCAGACAAAAAAAGTTATTCAGAATGCAAATAAACTATTCAAATTGGAAATAAGCTATTCAGTTTGCAAAAAAAGCTATTCAGTTTCCAAAATGTGATATTCAGATTGCAGTTCTTGATGAAAATAAGCTATTCCGAATGAAAAAAAAAGGATTCAGTATGCGAATAACCTATTCAGTTTGCAGTTCAGACAAACAAAGATATTCAGAATGCAAATAAACTATTCAGATTGCAAAGAAGCTATTCAGTTTGCAAAAAAAGCTATTCAGAATGAAAATGTGCTATTCAGATTGCAGATCAGGATGAAAATAAGCTATTCCGAATGAAAAAAAAGGGATTCAGGATGCGAATAACCTATTCAGTTTGCAATTCAGACAAACAAAGCTATTCAGAATGCAAATAAACTATTCAGATTGGAAATAAGCTATTCAGTTTGCAAAAAAAGCTATTCAGAATGAAAATGTGATATTCAGATTGCAGTTCTTGATGAAAATAAGCTATTCAGAATGAAAAAAAAGGATTAAGGATGCGGATAACCTATTCAGATTGCAGTTCAGACAAAAAAAACTATTCAGAATGCAAATAAACTATTCAGATTGGAAATAAGCTATTCAGTTTGCAAAAAAAGCTATTCAGAATGAAAATGTGCTATTCAGATTGCAGTTCAGGATGAAAACAAGCTATTCAGAGTGAAAAAAATGAATTCAGGATGCGGATAACCTATTCAGTTTGCAGTTCAGACAAAAAAAGCTATTCAGAATGCAAATAAACTATTTAGATTGCAAAGAAGCTATTCAGTTTGCAAAAAAAAGCTATTCAGAATGAAAATTTGCTATTCAGATTGCAGTTCAGGATGAAAATAAGCTATTCAGAATGAACAAAAAGGAATTCAGGATGCGGATAACCTATTCAGTTTGCACTTCAGACAAAAAAAGCTATTCATAATGCAAATAAACTATTCAGATTGGAAATAAGCTATTCAGTTTGCAAAAAAAGCTATTCAGAATGAAAATGTGGTATTCAGATTGCAGTTCAGGATGAAACTAAGCTATTCAGATTGAAAAAAAAGGATTCAGGATGCGGATAACCTATTCAGTTTTCTGTTCAGACAAAAAAAGTTATTCAGAATGCAAATAAACTATTCAAATTGGAAATAAGCTATTCAGTTTGCAAAAAAAACTATTCAGAATGAAAATGTGGTATTCAGATTGCAGTTCAGGATGAAACTAAGCTATTCAGAATGAAAAAAAAGGATTCAGGTTGCGGATAACCTATTCAGTTTGCTGTTCAGACAAAAAAAGTTATTCAGAATGCAAATAAACTATTCAAATTGGAAATAAGCTATTCAGTTTGCAAAAAAAGCTATTCAGTTTCCCAAATGTGATATTCAGATTGCAGTTCTTGATGAAAATAAGCTATTCCGAATGAAAAAAAAAAGTATTCAGGATGAGAATAACCTATTCAGTTTGCAGTTCAGACAAACAAAGCTATTCAGAATGCAAATAAACTATTCAGATTGCAAAGAAGCTATTCAGTTTGCAAAAAAAGCTATTCAGAATGAAAATGTGCTATTCAGATTGCAGATCAGGATGAAAATAAGCTATTCCGAATGAAAAAGAAGGGATTCAGGATGTGAATAACCTATTCAGTTTGCAGTTCAGACAAACAAAGCTATTCAGAATGCAAATAAACTATTCAGATTGGAAATAAGCTATTCAGTTTGCAAAAAAAGCTATTCAGAATGAAAATGTGATATTCAGATTGCAGTTCTTGATGAAAATAAGCTATTCAGAATGAAAAAAAAGGATTCAGGATGCGGATATCCTATTCAGATTGCAGTTCAGACAAAAAAAACTATTCAGAATGCAAATAAACTATTCAGATTGGAAATAAGCTATTCAGTTTGCAAAAAAAGGTATTCAGAATGAAAATGTGCTATTCAGATTGCAATTCAGGATGAAAATAAGCTATTCAGAGTGAAAAAAATGAATTCAGGATGCGGATAACCTATACAGTTTGTAGTTCAGACAAAAAAAGCTATTCAGAATGCAAATAAACTATTCAGATTGCAAAGAAGCTATTCAGTTTGCAAAAAAAGCTATTCAGAATGAAAATTTGCTATTCAGATTGCAGTTCAGGATGAAAATAAGCTATTCAGAATGAACAAAAAGGAATTCAGGATGCGGATAACCTATTCAGTTTGCAGTTCAGACAAAAAAAGCTATTCAGAATGCAAATAAACTATTCAGATTGCAAAAAAGCTATTCTGTTTGCAAAAAAAGCTATTCAGAATGAAAATGTGATATTCAGATTGCAGTTCTTGATGAAAATAAGCTATTCCAAATGAAAAAAAAGGGATTCAGGATGCGAATAACCTATTCAGTTTGCAGTTCAGACAAACAAAGCTATTCAGAATGCAAATAAACTATTCAGATTGGAAATAAGCTATTCAGTTTGCAAAAAAACTATTCAGAATGAAAATGTGATATTCAGATTGCAGTTCAGGATGAAAATAAGCTATTCAGAATGAAAAAAAAGGATTCAGGATGCGGATAACCTATTCAGTTTGCTGTTCAGACAAAAAAAGTTATTCAGAATGCAAATAAACTATTCAAATTGGAAATAAGCTATTCAGTTTGCAAAAAAAGCTATTCAGTTTCCAAAATGTGATATTCAGATTGCAGTTCTTGATGAAAATAAGCTATTCCGAATGAAAAAAAAGGATTCAGGATGCGAATAACCTATTCAGTTTGCAGTTCAGACAAACAAAGATATTCAGAATGCAAATAAACTATTCAGATTGCAAAGAAGCTATTCAGTTTGCAAAAAAAGCTATTCAGAATGAAAATGTGCTATTCAGATTGCAGATCAGGATGAAAATAAGCTATTCCGAATGAAAAAAAAGGGATTCAGGATGCGAATAACCTATTCAGTTTGCAGTTCAGACAAACAAAGCTATTCAGAATGCAAATAAACTATTCAGATTGGAAATAAGCTATTCAGTTTGCAAAAAAAGCTATTCAGAATGAAAATGTGATATTCAGATTGCAGTTCTTGATGAAAATAAGCTATTCAGAATGAAAAAAAAGGATTAAGGATGCGGATAACCTATTCAGATTGCAGTTCAGACAAAAAAAACTATTCAGAATGCAAATAAACTATTCAGATTGGAAATAAGCTATTCAGTTTGCAAAAAAAGCTATTCAGAATGAAAATGTGCTATTCAGATTGCAGTTCAGGATGAAAACAAGCTATTCAGAGTGAAAAAAATGAATTCAGGATGCGGATAACCTATTCAGTTTGCAGTTCAGACAAAAAAAGCTATTCAGAATGCAAATAAACTATTTAGATTGCAAAGAAGCTATTCAGTTTGCAAAAAAAAGCTATTCAGAATGAAAATTTGCTATTCAGATTGCAGTTCAGGATGAAACTAAGCTATTCAGAATGAACAAAAAGGAATTCAGGATGCGGATAACCTATTCAGTTTGCACTTCAGACAAAAAAAGCTATTCATAATGCAAATAAACTATTCAGATTGGAAATAAGCTATTCAGTTTGCAAAAAAAGCTAATTAGAATGAAAATGTGGTATTCAGATTGCAGTTCAGGATGAAAAGAAGCTATTCAGATTGAAAAAAAAGGATTCAGGATGCGGATAACCTATTCAGTTTTCTGTTCAGACAAAAAAAGTTATTCAGAATGCAAATAAACTATTCAAATTGGAAATAAGCTATTCAGTTTGCAAAAAAAACTATTCAGAATGAAAATGTGCTATTCAGATTGCAGTTCAGGATGAAAACAAGCTATTCAGAGTGAAAAAAATGAATTCAGGATGCGGATAACCTATTCAGTTTGCAGTTCAGACAAAAAAAGCTATTCAGAATGCAAATAAACTATTCAGATTGCAAAGAAGCTATTCAGTTTGCAAAAAAAAGCTATTCAGAATGAAAATTTGCTATTCAGATTGCAGTTCAGGATGAAATTAAGCTATTCAGAATGAACAAAAAGGAATTCAGGATGCGGATAACCTATTCAGTTTGCACTTCAGACAAAAAAAGCTATTCAGAATGCAAATAAACTATTCAGATTGGAAATAAGCTATTCAGTTTGCAAAAAAAGCTATTCAGAATGAAAATGTGGTATTCAGATTGCAGTTCAGGATGAAAATAAGCTATTCAGAATGAAAAAAAAGGATTCAGGATGCGGATAACCTATTCAGTTTGCTGTTCAGACAAAAAAAGTTATTCAGAATGCAAATAAACTATTCAAATTGGAAATAAGCTATTCAGTTTGCAAAAAAAGCTATTTAGTTTCCAAAATGTGCTATTCAGATTGCAATTCTTGATGAAAATAAGCTATTCTGAATGAAAAAAAAAAGGATTCAGGATGCGAATAACCTATTCAGTTTGCAGTTCAGACAAACAAAGCTATTCAGAATGCAAATAAACTATTCAGATTGCAAAGAAGCTATTCAGTTTGCAAAAAAAGCTATTCAGAATGAAAATTTGCTATTCAGATTGCAGTTCAGGATGAAAATAAGCTATTCAGAATGAAAAAAAGGAATTCAAGATACGGATAACCTATTCAGTTTGAAGTTCAGACAAAAAAAGCTATACAGAATGCAAATAAACTATTCAGATTGGAAATAAGCTATTCAGTTTGCAAAAAAAGCTATTCAGAATGAAAATGTGATATTCAGATTGCAGTTCTTGATGAAAATAAACTATTCAGAATGAAAAAAAAGGGTTGAGGATGCGGATAACCTATTCAGTTTGCAGTTCAGACAAAAAAAGCTATTCAGAATGCAAATAAACTATTCAGATTGGAAATAAGCTATTCTGTTTGCAAAAAAAGCTATTCAGAATGAAAATGTGATATTCAGATTGCAGTTCTTGATGAAAATAAGCTATTCCAAATGAAAAAAAGGGAATTCAGGATGCGGATAACCTATTCAGTTTGCACTTCAGACAAAAAAAGCTATTCAGAATGCAAATAAACTATTCAGATTGGAAATAAGCTATTCAGTTTGCAAAAAAACCTATTCAGAATGAAAATGTGATATTCAGATTGCAGTTCTTGATGAAAATAAGCTATTCCAAATGAAAAAAAGGGAATTCAGGATGCGGATAACCTATTCAGTTTGCACTTCAGACAAAAAAAGCTATACAGAATGCAAATAAACTATTCAGATTGGAAATAAGCTATTCAGTTTGCAAAAAAAGCTATTCAGAATGAAAATGTGATATTCAGATTGCAGTTCTTGATGAAAATAAGCTATTCCGAATGAAAAAAAAGGGATTCAGGATGCGAATAACCTATTCAGTTTGCAGTTCAGAAAACCAAAGCTATTCAGAATGCAAATAAACTATTCAGATTGGAAATAAGCTATTCAGTTTGCAAAAAAAGCTATTCAGAATGAAAATGTGATATTCAGATTGCAGTTCTGGATGAAAATAAGCTATCCAGAATGAAAAAAAAGGATTCATGATGCGAATAACCTATTCAGTTTGCAGTTCAGACATACAAAGCTATTCAGAATGCAAATAAACTATTCAGATTGCAAAGAAGCTATTCAGTTTGCAAAAAAAGCTATTCAGAATGAAAATGTGCTATTCGGATTGCAGTTCAGGATGAAAATAAGCTATTCAGAATGAAAAAAAGGAATTCAAGATGCGGATAACCTATTCAGTTTGCAGTTCAGATAAAAAAAGCTATTCAGAATGCAAATAAACTATTCAGATTGGAAATAAGCTATTCAGTTTGCAAAAAAAGCTATTCAGAATGAAAATGTGATATTCAGATTGCATTTCTTGATGAAAATAAGCTATTCCGAATGAAAAAAAAAGGATTCAGGATGCGAATAACCTATTCAGTTTGCAGTTCAGACAAACAAAGCTATTCAGAATGCAAATAAACTATTCAAATTGGAAATAAGGTATTCAGTTCGCAAAAACAGCTATTCAGTTTCCAAAATGTGATATTCAGATTGCAGTTCTTGATGAAAATAAGCTATTCCGAATGAAAAAAAAGAGGATTCAGGATGCGAATAACCTATTCAGTTTGCAGTTCAGACAAACAAAGCTATTCAGAATGCAAATAAACTATTCAGATTGCAAAGAAGTTATTCAGTTTGCAAAAAAAGCTATTCAGAATGAAAATGTGATATTCAGATTGCAGTTCTTGACGAAAATAAGCTATTCCGAATGAAAAAAAAGGGATTCAGGATGCGAATAACCTATTCAGTTTGCAGTTCAGACAAACAAAGCTATTCAGAATGCAAATAAACTATTCAGATTGCAAAGAAGCTATTCAGTTTTCAAAAAAAGCTATTCAGAATGAAAATGTGCTATTCAGATTGCAGTTCAGGATGAAAATAAGCTATTCAGAATGAAAAAAAGGAATTCAAGATGCGGATAACCTATTCAGTTTGCAGTTCAGACAAAAAAAGCTATTCAGAATGCAAATAAACTATTCAGATTGGAAATAAGCTATTCAGTTTGCAAAAAAAGCTATTCAGAATGAAAATGTGATATTCAGATTGCAGTTCTTGATGAAAATAAACTATTCAGAATGAAAAAAAAGGGTTCAGGATGCGGATAACCTATTCAGTTTGCAGTTTAGACAAAAAAAGCTATTCAGAATGCAAATTAACTAATCAGATTGGAAATAAGCTATTCAGTTTGCAAAAAAAGCTATTCATAATGAAAATGTGATATTCAGATTGCAGTTCTTGACGAAAATAAGCTATTCCGAATGAAAAAAAAGGGATTCAGGATGCGAATAACCTATTCAGTTTGCAGTTCAGACAAACAAAGCTATTCAGAATGCAAATAAACTATTCAGATTGGAAATAAGCTATTCAGTTTGCAAAAAAAGCTATTCAGAATGAAAATGTGATATTCAGATTGCAGTTCTTGACGAAAATAAGCTATTCCGAATGAAAAAAAAGGGATTCAGGATGCGAATAACCTATTCAGTTTGCAGTTCAGACAAACAAAGCTATTCAGAATGCAAATAAACTATTCAGATTGCAAAGAAGCTATTCAGTTTTCAAAAAAAGCTATTCAGAATGAAAATGTGCTATTCAGATTGCAGTTCAGGATGAAAATAAGCTATTCAGAATGAAAAAAAGGAATTCAAGATGCGGATAACCTATTCAGTTTGCAGTTCAGACAAAAAAAGCTATTCAGAATGCAAATAAACTATTCAGATTGGAAATAAGCTATTCAGTTTGCAAAAAAAGCTATTCAGAATGAAAATGTGATATTCAGATTGCAGTTCTTGATGAAAATAAACTATTCAGAATGAAAAAAAAGGGTTCAGGATGCGGATAACCTATTCAGTTTGCAGTTCAGACAAAAAAAGCTATTCAGAATGCAAATTAACTATTCAGATTGGAAATAAGCTATTCAGTTTGCAAAAAAAGCTATTCATAATGAAAATGTGATATTCAGATTGCAGTTCTTGACGAAAATAAGCTATTCCGAATGAAAAAAAAGGGATTCAGGATGCGAATAACCTATTCAGTTTGCAGTTCAGACAAACAAAGCTATTCAGAATGCAAATAAACTATTCAGATTGCAAAGAAGCTATTCAGTTTTCAAAAAAAGCTATTCAGAATGAAAATGTGCTATTAAGATTGCAGTTCAGGATGAAAATAAGCTATTCAGAATGAAAAAAAGGAATTCATGATGCGGATAACCTATTCAGTTTGCAGTTCAGACAAAAAAAGCTATTCAGCATGCAAATAAACTATTCAGATTGGAAATAAGCTATTGAGTTTGCAAAAAAAGCTATTCAGAATGAAAATGTGATATTCAGATTGCAGTTCTTGATGAAAATAAACTATTCAGAATGAAAAAAAAGGGTTCAGGATGCGGATAACCTATTCAGTTTGCAGTTCAGACAAAAAAAGCTATTCAGAATGCAAATAAACTATTCAGATTGGAAATAAGCTATTCAGTTTGCAAAAAAAGCTATTCAGAATGAAAATGTGATATTCAGATTGCTGTTCTTGACGAAAATAAGCTATTCCGAATGAAAAAAAAGGGATTCAGGATGCGAATAACCTATTCAGTTTGCAGTTCAGACAAACAAAGCTATTCAGAATGCAAATAAACTATTCAGATTGGAAATAAGCTATTCAGTTTGCAAAAAAAGCTATTCAAAACGAAAATGTGCTATTCAGATTGCAGTTCAGGATGAAAATAAGCTATTCAGAATGAAAAAAAGGAATTCAAGATGCCGATAACCTATTCAGTTTGCAGTTCAGACAAAAAAAGCTATACAGAATGCAAATAAACTATTCAGATTGGTAATAAGCTATTCAGTTTGCAAAAAAAGCTATTCAGAATGAAAATGTGATATTCAGATTGCAGTTCTTGATGAAGATAAACTATTCAGAATGACAAAAATGGGTTCAGGATGCGGATAACCTATTTTGTTTGCAGTTCAGACAAAAAAAGCTATTCAGAATGCAAATAAACTATTCAGATTGGAAATAAGCTATTCAGTTTGCAAAAAAAGCTATTCAGAATGAAAATGTGCTATTCAGATTGCAGTTCAGGATGAAAATAAGCTATTCAGAATGAAAAAAAGGAATTCAAGATGCCGATAACCTATTCAGTTTGCAGTTCAGACAAAAAAAGCTATACAGAATGCAAATAAACTATTCAGATTGGTAATAAGCTATTCAGTTTTCAAAAAAAGCTATTCAGAATGAAAATGTGCTATTCAGATTGCAGTTCAGGATGAAAATAAGCTATTCAGAATGAAAAAAAGGAATTCAAGATGCGGATAACCTATTCAGTTTGCAGTTCAGACAAAAAAAGCTATTCAGAATGCAAATAAACTATTCAGATTGGAAATAAGCTATTCAGTTTGCAAAAAAAGCTATTCAGAATGAAAATGTGATATTCAGATTGCAGTTCTTGATGAAAATAAACTATTCAGAATGAAAAAAAAGGGTTCAGGATGCGGATAACCTATTCAGTTTGCAGTTTAGACAAAAAAAGCTATTCAGAATGCAAATTAACTAATCAGATTGGAAATAAGCTATTCAGTTTGCAAAAAAAGCTATTCATAATGAAAATGTGATATTCAGATTGCAGTTCTTGACGAAAATAAGCTATTCCGAATGAAAAAAAAGGGATTCAGGATGCGAATAACCTATTCAGTTTGCAGTTCAGACAAACAAAGCTATTCAGAATGCAAATAAACTATTCAGATTGGAAATAAGCTATTCAGTTTGCAAAAAAAGCTATTCAGAATGAAAATGTGATATTCAGATTGCAGTTCTTGACGAAAATAAGCTATTCCGAATGAAAAAAAAGGGATTCAGGATGCGAATAACCTATTCAGTTTGCAGTTCAGACAAACAAAGCTATTCAGAATGCAAATAAACTATTCAGATTGCAAAGAAGCTATTCAGTTTTCAAAAAAAGCTATTCAGAATGAAAATGTGCTATTCAGATTGCAGTTCAGGATGAAAATAAGCTATTCAGAATGAAAAAAAGGAATTCAAGATGCGGATAACCTATTCAGTTTGCAGTTCAGAAAAAAAAAGCTATTCAGAATGCAAATAAACTATTCAGATTGGAAATAAGCTATTCAGTTTGCAAAAAAAGCTATTCAGAATGAAAATGTGATATTCAGATTGCAGTTCTTGATGAAAATAAACTATTCAGAATGAAAAAAAAGGGTTCAGGATGCGGATAACCTATTCAGTTTGCAGTTCAGACAAAAAAAGCTATTCAGAATGCAAATTAACTATTCAGATTGGAAATAAGCTATTCAGTTTGCAAAAAAAGCTATTCATAATGAAAATGTGATATTCAGATTGCAGTTCTTGACGAAAATAAGCTATTCCGAATGAAAAAAAAGGGATTCAGGATGCGAATAACCTATTCAGTTTGCAGTTCAGACAAACAAAGCTATTCAGAATGCAAATAAACTATTCAGATTGCAAAGAAGCTATTCAGTTTTCAAAAAAAGCTATTCAGAATGAAAATGTGCTATTAAGATTGCAGTTCAGGATGAAAATAAGCTATTCAGAATGAAAAAAAGGAATTCATGATGCGGATAACCTATTCAGTTTGCAGTTCAGACAAAAAAAGCTATTCAGAATGCAAATAAACTATTCAGATTGGAAATAAGCTATTGAGTTTGCAAAAAAAGCTATTCAGAATGAAAATGTGATATTCAGATTGCAGTTCTTGATGAAAATAAACTATTCAGAATGAAAAAAGAGGGTTCAGGATGCGGATAACCTATTCAGTTTGCAGTTCAGACAAAAAAAGCTATTCAGAATGCAAATAAACTATTCAGATTGGAAATAAGCTATTCAGTTTGCAAAAAAAGCTATTCAGAATGAAAATGTGATATTCAGATTGCTGTTCTTGACGAAAATAAGCTATTCCGAATGAAAAAAAAGGGATTCAGGATGCGAATAACCTATTCAGTTTGCAGTTCAGACAAACAAAGCTATTCAGAATGCAAATAAACTATTCAGATTGGAAATAAGCTATTCAGTTTGCAAAAAAAGCTATTCAAAACGAAAATGTGCTATTCAGATTGCAGTTCAGGATGAAAATAAGCTATTCAGAATGAAAAAAAGGAATTCAAGATGCCGATAACCTATTCAGTTTGCAGTTCAGACAAAAAAAGCTATACAGAATGCAAATAAACTATTCAGATTGGTAATAAGCTATTCAGTTTGCAAAAAAAGCTATTCAGAATGAAAATGTGATATTCAGATTGCAGTTCTTGATGAAGATAAACTATTCAGAATGACAAAAATGGGTTCAGGATGCGGATAACCTATTTTGTTTGCAGTTCAGACAAAAAAAGCTATTCAGAATGCAAATAAACTATTCAGATTGGAAATAAGCTATTCAGTTTGCAAAAAAAGCTATTCAGAATGAAAATGTGATATTCAGATTGCAGTTCTTGATGAAAATAAGCTATTCCGAATGAAAAAAAAAAGGATTCAGGATGCGAATAACCTATTCAGTTTGCAGTTCAGACAAACAAAGCTATTCAGAATGCAAATAAACTATTCAAATTGGAAATAAGGTATTCAGTTCGCAAAAAAAGCTATTCAGTTTCCAAAATGTGATATTCAGATTGCAGTTCTTGATGAAAATAAGCTATTCCGAATGAAAAAAAAAGGATTCAGGATGCGAATAACCTATTCAATTTGCAGTTCAGACAAACAAAGCTATTCAGAATGCAAATAAACTATTCAAATTGGAAATAAGGTATTCAGTTCGCAAAAAAAGCTATTCAGTTTCAAAAATGTGATATTTAGATTGCAGTTCTTGATGATAATAAGCTATTCCGAATGAAAAAAAAGAGGATTCAGGATGCGAATAACCTATTCAGTTTGCAGTTCAGACAAACAAAGCTATTCAGAATGCAAATAAACTATTCAGATTGCAAAGAAGCTATTCAGTTTGCAAAAAAAGCTATTCAGAATGAAAATGTGCTATTCAGATTGCAGTTCAGGATGAAAATAAGCTATTCAGAATGAAAAAAAGGAATTCAAGATGCGGATAACCTTTTCAGTTTGCAGTTCAGACAAAAAAAGCTATTCATAATGCAAATAAACTATTCAGATTGGAAATAAGCTATTCAGTTTGCAAAAAAAGCTATTCAGAATGAAAATGTGATATTCAGATTGCAGTTCTTGATGAAAATAAGCTATTCCGATTGAAAAAAAATTGGATTCAGGATGCGAATAACCTATTCAGTTTGCAGTTCAGACAAAAAAAGCTATTCAGAATGCAAATAAACTATTCAGATTGCAAAGAAGCTATTCAGTTTGCAAAAAAAGCTATTCAGAATGAAAATGTGCTATTCAGATTGCAGTTCAGGATGAAAATAAGCTATTCAGAATGAAAAAAAGGAATTCAAGATGCGGATAACCTATTCAGTTTGCAGTTCAGATAAAAAAGCTATTCAGAATGCAAATAAACTATTCAGATTGGAAATAAGCTATTCAGTTTGCAAAAAAAGCTATTCAGAATGAAAATGTGCTATTCAGATTGCAGTTCAGGATGAAAATAAGCAATTCAGAATGAAAAAAAGGAATTCAAGATGCGGATAACCTATTCAGTTTGCAGTTCAGACAAAAAAAGCTATTCAGAATGCAAATAAACTATTCAGATTGGAAATAAGCTATTCAGTTTGCAAAAAAAGCTATTCAGAATGAAAATGTGATATTCAGATTTGCAGTTCTTGACGAAAATAAGCTATTCCGAATGAAAAAAAAGGGATTCAGGATGCGAATAACCTATTCAGTTTGCAGTTCAGACAAACAAAGCTATTCAGAATGCAAGTAAATTATTCAGATTGGAAATAAGCTATTCAGTTTGCAAAAAAAGCTATTCAAAACGAAAATGTGCTATTCAGATTGCAGTTCAGGATGAAAATAAGCTATTCAGAATGAAAAAAAGGAATTCAAGATGCCGATAACCTATTCAGTTTGCAGTTCAGACAAAAAAAGCTATACAGAATGCAAATAAACTATTCAGATTGGTAATAAGCTATTCAGTTTGCAAAAAAAACTATTCAGAATGAAAATGTGATATTCAGATTGCAATTCTTGATGAAAATAAACTATTCAGAATGACAAAAAAGGGTTCAGGATGCGGATAACCTATTCAGTTTGCAGTTCAGACAAAAAAAGCTATTCAGAATGCAAATAAACTATTCAGATTGGAAATAATCTATTCAGTTTGCAAAAAAAGCTACTCAGAATGAAAATGTGATATTCAGATTGCAGTTCTTTATGAAAATAAGCTATTCCGAATGAAAAAAAAAGGATTCAGGATGCCAATAACCTATTCAGTTTGCAGTTCAGACAAACAAAGCTATTCAGAATGCAAATAAACTATTCAAATTGGAAATAAGGTATTCAGTTCGCAAAAAAAGCTATTCAGTTTCCAAAATGTGATATTCAGATTGCAGTTCTTGATGAAAATAAGCTATTCCGAATGAAAAAAAAGAGGATTCAGGATGCGAATAACCTATTCAGTTTGCAGTTCAGACAAACAAAGCTATTCAGAATGCAAATAAACTATTCAGATTGCAAAGAAGCTATTCAGTTTGCAAAAAAAGCTATTCAGAATGAAAATGTGCTATTCAGATTGCAGTTCAGGATGAAAATAAGCTATTCAGAATGAAAAAAAGGAATTCAAGATGCGGATAACCTATTCAGTTTGCAGTTCAGACAAAAAAAGCTATTCAGAATGCGAATAAACTATTCACATTGGAAATAAGCTATTCAGTTTGCAAAAAAAGCTATTCAGAATGAAAATGTGATATTCAGATTGCAGTTCTTGATGAAAATAAGCTATTCCAAATGAAAAAAAAGGGATTCAGGATGCGAATAACCTATTCAGTTTGCAGTTCAGAAAAACAAAGCTATTCAGAATGCAAATCAACTATTCAGATTGGAAATAAGCTATTCAGTTTGCAAAAAAAGCTATTCAGAATGAAAATGTGATATTCAGATTGCAGTTCTTGATGAAAATAAACTATTCAGAATTAAAAAAAAGGGTTCAGGATGCGGATAACCTATTCAGTTTGCAGTTCAAACAAAAAAAGCTATTCAGAATGCAAATAAACTATTCAGATTGGAAATAAGCTATTCAGTTTGCAAAAAAAGCTATTCAGAATGAAAATGTGATATTCAAATTGCAGTTCTTGATGAAAATAAGCTATTCCGAATGAAAAAAAAAGGATTCAGGATGCCGATAACCTATTTAGTTTGCAGTTCAGACAAACAAAGCTATTCAGAATGCAAATAAACTATTCAGATTGCAAAGAAGCTATTCAGTTTGCAAAAAAAGCTATTCAGAATGAAAATGTGCTATTCAGATTGCAGTTCAGGATGAAAATAAGCTATTCAGAATGAAAAAAAGGAATTCAAGATGCGGATAACCTATTCAGTTTGCTGTTCAGACAAAAAAAGCTATACAGAATGCAAATAAACTATTCAGATTGGAAATAAGCTATTCAGTTTGCAAAAAAAGCTATTCATAATGAAAATGTGATATTCAGATTGCAGTTCTTGATGAAAATAAACTATTCAGAATGAAAAAAAAGGGTTCAGGATGCGGAGAACCTATTCAGTTTGCAATTCAGACAAAAAAAGCTATTCAGAATGCAAATAAACTATTCAGATTGGAAATAAGCTATTCAGTTTGCAAAAAAAGCTATTCAGAATGAAAATGTGATAATCAGATTGCAGTTCTTGATGAAAATAAGCTATTCCGAATGAAAAATAAAGGATTCAGGATGCGAATAACCTATTCAGACAAACAAAGCTATTCAGAATGCAAATAAACTATTCAGATTGCAAAGAAGCTCTTCAGTTTGCAAAAAAAGCTATTCAGAATGAAAATGTGCTATTCAGATTGCAGTTCAGGATGAAAATAAGCAATTCAGAATGAAAAAAAGGAATTCAAGATGCGGATAACCTATTCAGTTTGCAGTTCAGACAAAAAAAGCTATTCAGAATGCAAATAAACTATTCAGATTGGAAATAAGTATTCAGTTTGCAAAAAAAGATATTCAGAATGAAAATGTGATATTCAGATTGCAGTTCTTGATGAAAATAAACTATTCAGAATGCAAAAGAAGGGTTCAGGATGCGGATAACATATTCAGTTTGCAGTTCAGACAAAAAAAGCTATTCAGAATGCAAATAAACTATTCAGATTGGAAATAAGCTATTCAGTTTGCAAAAAAAGCTATTCAGAATGAAAATGTGATATTCAGATTGCAGTTCTTGATGAAAATAAGCTATTCCGAATGAAAAAAAAGGGATTCGAGATGCGAATAACCTATTCAGTTTGCAGTTCAGAAAAACAAAGCTATTCAGAATGCAATTAAACTATTCAGATTGGAAATAAGCTATTCAGTTTGCAAAAAAAGCTATTCAGAATGAAAATGTGATATTCAGATTGCAGTTCTTGATGAAAATAACCTATTCAGAATGAAAAAAAAGGGTTCAGGATGCGGATAACCTATTCAGTTTGCAATTCAGACAAAAAAAGCTATTCAGAATGCAAATAAACTATTCAGATTGGAAATAAGCTATTCAGTTTGCAAAAAAAGCTATTCAGAATGAAAATGTGATATTCAGATTGCAGTTCTTGATGAAAATAAGCTATTCCGAATGAAAAAAAAAGGATTCAGGATGCGAATAACCTATTCAGTTTGCAGTTCAGACAAAAAAAGCTATTCAGAATGCAAATAAACTATTCAGATTGCAAAGAAGCTCTTCAGTTTGCAAAAAAAGCTATTCAGAATGAAAATGTGCTATTCAGATTGCAGTTCAGGATGAAAATAAGCAATTCAGAATGAAAAAAAGGAATTCAAGATGCGGATAACCTATTCAGTTTGCAGTTCAGACAAAAAAAGCTATTCAGAATGCAAATAAACTATTCAGATTGGAAATAAGTATTCAGTTTGCAAAAAAAGATATTCAGAATGAAAATGTGATATTCAGATTGCAGTTCTTGATGAAAATAAACTATTCAGAATGCAAAAAAAGGGTTCAGGATGCGGATAACATATTCAGTTTGCAGTTCAGACAAAAAAAGCTATTCAGAATGCAAATAAACTATTCAGATTGGAAATAAGCTATTCAGTTTGCAAAAAAAGCTATTCAGAATGAAAATGTGATATTCAGATTGCAGTTCTTGATGAAAATAAGCTATTCCGAATGAAAAAAAAGGGATTCGAGATGCGAATAACCTATTCAGTTTGCAGTTCAGAAAAACAAAGCTATTCAGAATGCAATTAAACTATTCAGATTGGAAATAAGCTATTCAGTTTGCAAAAAAAGCTATTCAGAATGAAAATGTGATATTCAGATTGCAGTTCTTGATGAAAATAACCTATTCAGAATGAAAAAAAAGGGTTCAGGATGCGGATAACCTATTCAGTTTGCAATTCAGACAAAAAAAGCTATTCAGAATGCAAATAAACTATTCAGATTGGAAATAAGCTATTCAGTTTGCAAAAAATGCTATTCAGAATGAAAATGTGATATTCAGATTGCAGTTCTTGATGAAAATAAGCTATTCCGAATGAAAAAAAAAGGATTCAGGATGCGAATAACCTATTCAGTTTGCAGTTCGGACAAACAAAGCTATTCAGAATGCAAATAAACTATTCAGATTGCAAAGAAGCTATTCAGTTTGCCAAAAAAGCTATTCAGAATGAAAATGTGCTATTCAGATTGCAGTTTAGGATGAAAATAAGCAATTCAGAATGAAAAAAAGGAATTCAAGATGCGGATAACCTATTCAGTTTGCAGTTCAGACAAAAAAAGCTATTCAGAATGCAAATAAACTATTCAGATTGGAAATAAGTATTCAGTTTGCAAAAATAGATATTCAGAATGAAAATGTGATATTCAGATTGCAGTTCTTGATGAAAATAAACTATTCAGAATGCAAAAAAAGGGTTCAGGATGCGGATAACATATTCAGTTTGCAGTTCAGACAAAAAAAGCTATTCAGAATGCAAATAAACTATTCAGATTGGAAATAAGCTATTCAGTTTGCAAATAAAGCTATTCAGAATGAAAATGTGATATTCAGGTTGCAGTTCTTGATGAAAATAAGCTATTCCGAATGAAAAAAAAGGGATTCAGGATGCCAATAACCTATTCAGTTTGCAGTTCAGACAAACAAAGCTATTCAGAATGCAAATAAACTATTCAGATTGGAAATAAGCTATTCAGTTTGCAAAAAAAGCTATTCAGAATGAAAATGTGATATTCAGATTGCAGTTCTTGATGAAAATAAGCTACTCAGAATGAAAAAAAGGAATTCAAGATGCGGATAACCTATTCAGTTTGCAGTTCAGACAAAAAAAGCTATACAGAATGCAAATAACTTATTCAGATTGGAAATAAGCTATTCAGTTTGCAAAAAAAGCTATTCAGAATGAAAATGTGATATTCAGATTGCAGTTCTTGATGAAAATAAACTATTCAGAATGAAAAAAAAGGGTTCAGGATGCGGATAACCTATTCAGTTTGCAGTTCAGACAAAAAAAGCAATTCAGAATGCAAATAAACTATTCAGATTGGAAATAAGCTATTCAGTTTGCAAAAAAAGCTATTCAGAATGAAAATGTGATATTCAGATTGCAGTTCTTGATGAAAATAAGCTATTCCGAATGAAAAAAAAGGGATTCAAGATGCGAATAACCTATTCAGTTTGCAGTTCAGAAAAACAAAGCTATTCAGAATGCAAATAAACTATTAAGATTGGAAATAAGCTATTCAGTTTGCAAAAAAAGCTATTCAGAATGAAAATGTGATATTCAGATTGCAGTTCTTGATGAAAATAAGCTATTCCAAATGAAAAAAAAGGGATTCAGGATGCGAATAACCTATTCAGTTTGCAGTTCAGAAAAACAAAGCTATTCAGAATGCAAATCAACTATTCAGATTGGAAATAAGCTATTCAGTTTGCAAAAAAAGCTATTCAGAATGAAAATGTGATATTCAGATTGCAGTTCTTGATGAAAATAAACTATTCAGAATTAAAAAAAAGGGTTCAGGATGCGGATAACCTATTCAGTTTGCAGTTCAGACAAAAAAAGCTATTCAGAATGCAAATAAACTATTCAGATTGGAAATAAGCTATTCAGTTTGCAAAAAAAGCTATTCAGAATGAAAATGTGATATTCAAATTGCAGTTCTTGATGAAAATAAGCTATTCCGAATGAAAAAAAAAGGATTCAGGATGCCGATAACCTATTTAGTTTGCAGTTCAGACAAACAAAGCTATTCAGAATGCAAATAAACTATTCAGATTGCAAAGAAGCTATTCAGTTTGCAAAAAAAGCTATTCAGAATGAAAATGTGCTATTCAGATTGCAGTTCAGGATGAAAATAAGCTATTCAGAATGAAAAAAAGGAATTCAAGATGCGGATAACCTATTCAGTTTGCTGTTCAGACAAAAAAAGCTATACAGAATGCAAATAAACTATTCAGATTGGAAATAAGCTATTCAGTTTGCAAAAAAAGCTATTCATAATGAAAATGTGATATTCAGATTGCAGTTCTTGATGAAAATAAACTATTCAGAATGAAAAAAAAGGGTTCAGGATGCGGAGAACCTATTCAGTTTGCAATTCAGACAAAAAAAGCTATTCAGAATGCAAATAAACTATTCAGATTGGAAATAAGCTATTCAGTTTGCAAAAAAAGCTATTCAGAATGAAAATGTGATAATCAGATTGCAGTTCTTGATGAAAATAAGCTATTCCGAATGAAAAATAAAGGATTCAGGATGCGAATAACCTATTCAGACAAACAAAGCTATTCAGAATGCAAATAAACTATTCAGATTGCAAAGAAGCTCTTCAGTTTGCAAAAAAAGCTATTCAGAATGAAAATGTGCTATTCAGATTGCAGTTCAGGATGAAAATAAGCAATTCAGAATGAAAAAAAGGAATTCAAGATGCGGATAACCTATTCAGTTTGCAGTTCAGACAAAAAAAGCTATTCAGAATGCAAATAAACTATTCAGATTGGAAATAAGTATTCAGTTTGCAAAAAAAGATATTCAGAATGAAAATGTGATATTCAGATTGCAGTTCTTGATGAAAATAAACTATTCAGAATGCAAAAAAAGGGTTCAGGATGCGGATAACATATTCAGTTTGCAGTTCAGACAAAAAAAGCTATTCAGAATGCAAATAAACTATTCAGATTGGAAATAAGCTATTCAGTTTGCAAAAAAAGCTATTCAGAATGAAAATGTGATATTCAGATTGCAGTTCTTGATGAAAATAAGCTATTCCGAATGAAAAAAAAGGGATTCGAGATGCGAATAACCTATTCAGTTTGCAGTTCAGAAAAACAAAGCTATTCAGAATGCAATTAAACTATTCAGATTGGAAATAAGCTATTCAGTTTGCAAAAAAAGCTATTCAGAATGAAAATGTGATATTCAGATTGCAGTTCTTGATGAAAATAACCTATTCAGAATGAAAAAAAAGGGTTCAGGATGCGGATAACCTATTCAGTTTGCAATTCAGACAAAAAAAGCTATTCAGAATGCAAATAAACTATTCAGATTGGAAATAAGCTATTCAGTTTGCAAAAAAAGCTATTCAGAATGAAAATGTGATATTCAGATTGCAGTTCTTGATGAAAATAAGCTATTCCGAATGAAAAAAAAAGGATTCAGGATGCGAATAACCTATTCAGTTTGCAGTTCAGACAAAAAAAGCTATTCAGAATGCAAATAAACTATTCAGATTGCAAAGAAGCTCTTCAGTTTGCAAAAAAAGCTATTCAGAATGAAATTGTGCTATTCAGATTGCAGTTCAGGATGAAAATAAGCAATTCAGAATGAAAAAAAGGAATTCAAGATGCGGATAACCTATTCAGTTTGCAGTTCAGACAAAAAAAGCTATTCAGAATGCAAATAAACTATTCAGATTGGAAATAAGTATTCAGTTTGCAAAAAAAGATATTCAGAATGAAAATGTGATATTCAGATTGCAGTTCTTGATGAAAATAAACTATTCAGAATGCAAAAAAAGGGTTCAGGATGCGGATAACATATTCAGTTTGCAGTTCAGACAAAAAAAGCTATTCAGAATGCAAATAAACTATTCAGATTGGAAATAAGCTATTCAGTTTGCAAAAAAAGCTATTCAGAATGAAAATGTGATATTCAGATTGCAGTTCTTGATGAAAATAAGCTATTCCGAATGAAAAAAAAGGGATTCGAGATGCGAATAACCTATTCAGTTTGCAGTTCAGAAAAACAAAGCTATTCAGAATGCAATTAAACTATTCAGATTGGAAATAAGCTATTCAGTTTGCAAAAAAAGCTATTCAGAATGAAAATGTGATATTCAGATTGCAGTTCTTGATGAAAATAACCTATTCAGAATGAAAAAAAAGGGTTCAGGATGCGGATAACCTATTCAGTTTGCAATTCAGACAAAAAAAGCTATTCAGAATGCAAATAAACTATTCAGATTGGAAATAAGCTATTCAGTTTGCAAAAAAAGCTATTCAGAATGAAAATGTGATATTCAGATTGCAGTTCTTGATGAAAATAAGCTATTCCGAATGAAAAAAAAAGGATTCAGGATGCGAATAACCTATTCAGTTTGCAGTTCGGACAAACAAAGCTATTCAGAATGCAAATAAACTATTCAGATTGCAAAGAAGCTATTCAGTTTGCCAAAAAAGCTATTCAGAATGAAAATGTGCTATTCAGATTGCAGTTCAGGATGAAAATAAGCAATTCAGAATGAAAAAAAGGAATTCAAGATGCGGATAACCTATTCAGTTTGCAGTTCAGACAAAAAAAGCTATTCAGAATGCAAATAAACTATTCAGATTGGAAATAAGTATTCAGTTTGCAAAAATAGATATTCAGAATGAAAATGTGATATTCAGATTGCAGTTCTTGATGAAAATAAACTATTCAGAATGCAAAAAAAGGGTTCAGGATGCGGATAACATATTCAGTTTGCAGTTCAGACAAAAAAAGCTATTCAGAATGCAAATAAACTATTCAGATTGGAAATAAGCTATTCAGTTTGCAAATAAAGCTATTCAGAATGAAAATGTGATATTCAGGTTGCAGTTCTTAATGAAAATAAGCTATTCCGAATGAAAAAAAAGGGATTCAGGATGCGAATAACCTATTCAGTTTGCAGTTCAGACAAACAAAGCAATTCAGAATGCAAATAAACTATTCAGATTGGAAATAAGCTATTCAGTTTGCAAAAAAAGCTATTCAGAATGAAAATGTGATATTCAGATTGCAGTTCTTGATGAAAATAAGCTACTCAGAATGAAAAAAAGGAATTCAAGATGCGGATAACCTATTCAGTTTGCAGTTCAGACAAAAAAAGCTATACAGAATGCAAATAACTTATTCAGATTGGAAATAAGCTATTCAGTTTGCAAAAAAAGCTATTCAGAATGAAAATGTGATATTCAGATTGCAGTTCTTGATGAAAATAAACTATTCAGAATGAAAAAAAAGGGTTCAGGATGCGGATAACCTATTCAGTTTGCAGTTCAGACAAAAAAAGCAATTCAGAATGCAAATAAACTATTCAGATTGGAAATAAGCTATTCAGTTTGCAAAAAAAGCTATTCAGAATGAAAATGTGATATTCAGATTGCAGTTCTTGATGAAAATAAGCTATTCCGAATGAAAAAAAAAGGATTCAGGATGCGAATAACCTATTCAGTTTGCAGTTCGGACAAACAAAGCTATTCAGAATGCAAATAAACTATTCAGATTGCAAAGAAGCTATTCAGTTTGCCAAAAAAGCTATTCAGAATGAAAATGTGCTATTCAGATTGCAGTTCAGGATGAAAATAAGCAATTCAGAATGAAAAAAAGGAATTCAAGATGCGGATAACCTATTCAGTTTGCAGTTCAGACAAAAAAAGCTATTCAGAATGCAAATAAACTATTCAGATTGGAAATAAGTATTCAGTTTGCAAAAATAGATATTCAGAATGAAAATGTGATATTCAGATTGCAGTTCTTGATGAAAATAAACTATTCAGAATGCAAAAAAAGGGTTCAGGATGCGGATAACATATTCAGTTTGCAGTTCAGACAAAAAAAGCTATTCAGAATGCAAATAAACTATTCAGATTGGAAATAAGCTATTCAGTTTGCAAATAAAGCTATTCAGAATGAAAATGTGATATTCAGGTTGCAGTTCTTGATGAAAATAAGCTATTCCGAATGAAAAAAAAGGGATTCAGGATGCGAATAACCTATTCAGTTTGCAGTTCAGACAAACAAAGCAATTCAGAATGCAAATAAACTATTCAGATTGGAAATAAGCTATTCAGTTTGCAAAAAAAGCTATTCAGAATGAAAATGTGATATTCAGATTGCAGTTCTTGATGAAAATAAGCTACTCAGAATGAAAAAAAGGAATTCAAGATGCGGATAACCTATTCAGTTTGCAGTTCAGACAAAAAAAGCTATACAGAATGCAAATAACTTATTCAGATTGGAAATAAGCTATTCAGTTTGCAAAAAAAGCTATTCAGAATGAAAATGTGATATTCAGATTGCAGTTCTTGATGAAAATAAACTATTCAGAATGAAAAAAAAGGGTTCAGGATGCGGATAACCTATTCAGTTTGCAGTTCAGACAAAAAAAGCAATTCAGAATGCAAATAAACTATTCAGATTGGAAATAAGCTATTCAGTTTGCAAAAAAAGCTATTCAGAATGAAAATGTGATATTCAGATTGCAGTTCTTGATGAAAATAAGCTATTCCGAATGAAAAAAAAGGGATTCAAGATGCGAATAACCTATTCAGTTTGCAGTTCAGAAAAACAAAGCTATTCAGAATGCAAATAAACTATTAAGATTGGAAATAAGCTATTCAGTTTGCAAAAAAAGCTATTCAGAATGAAAATGTGATATTCAGATTGCAGTTCTTGATGAAAATAAACTATTCAGAATGAAAAAAAAGGGTTCAGGATGGGGAGAACCTATTCAGTTTGCAGTTCAGACAAAAAAAGCTATACAGAATGCAAATAAACTATTCAGATTGGAAATAAGCTATTCAGTTTGCAAAAAAAGCTATTCAGAATGAAAATGTGATATTCAGATTGCAGTTCTTGATGAAAATAAGCTATTCCGAATGAAAAAAAAAGGATTCAGGATGCGAATAACCTATTCAGTTTGCAGTTCAGACAAACAAAGCTATTCAGAATGCAAATAAACTATTCAGATTGCAAAGAAGCTATTCAGTTTGCCAAAAAAGCTATTCAGAATGAAAATGTGCTATTCAGATTGCAGTTCAGGATGAAAATAAGCAATTCAGAATGAAAAAAAGGAATTCAAGATGCGGATAACCTATTCAGTTTGCAGTTCAGACAAAAAAAGCTATTCAGAATGCAAATAAACTATTCAGATTGGAAATAAGTATTCAGTTTGCAAAAATAGATATTCAGAACGAAAATGTGATATTCAGATTGCAGTTCTTGATGAAAATAAACTATTCAGAATGCAAAAAAAGGGTTCAGGATGCGGATAACATATTCAGTTTGCAGTTCAGACAAAAAAAGCTATTCAGAATGCAAATAAACTATTCAGATTGGAAATAAGCTATTCAGTTTGCAAATAAAGCTATTCAGAATGAAAATGTGATATTCAGGTTGCAGTTCTTGATGAAAATAAGCTATTCCGAATGAAAAAAAAGGGATTCAGGATGCGAATAACCTATTCAGTTTGCAGTTCAGACAAACAAAGCTATTCAGAATGCAAATAAACTATTCAGATTGGAAATAAGCTATTCAGTTTGCAAAAAAAGCTATTCAGAATGAAAATGTGATATTCAGATTGCAGTTCTTGATGAAAATAAGCTACTCAGAATGAAAAAAAGGAATTCAAGATGCGGATAACCTATTCAGTTTGCAGTTCAGACAAAAAAAGCTATACAGAATGCAAATAACTTATTCAGATTGGAAATAAGCTATTCAGTTTGCAAAAAAAGCTATTCAGAATGAAAATGTGATATTCAGATTGCAGTTCTTGATGAAAATAAACTATTCAGAATGAAAAAAAAGGGTTCAGGATGCGGATAACCTATTCAGTTTGCAGTTCAGACAAAAAAAGCAATTCAGAATGCAAATAAACTATTCAGATTGGAAATAAGCTATTCAGTTTGCAAAAAAAGCTATTCAGAATGAAAATGTGATATTCAGATTGCAGTTCTTGATGAAAATAAGCTATTCCGAATGAAAAAAAAGGGATTCAAGATGCGATAACCTATTCAGTTTGCAGTTCAGAAAAACAAAGCTATTCAGAATGCAAATAAACTATTAAGATTGGAAATAAGCTATTCAGTTTGCAAAAAAAGCTATTCAGAATGAAAATGTGATATTCAGATTGCAGTTCTTGATGAAAATAAACTATTCAGAATGAAAAAAAAGGGTTCAGGATGGGGAGAACCTATTCAGTTTGCAGTTCAGACAAAAAAAGCTATACAGAATGCAAATAAACTATTCAGATTGGAAATAAGCTATTCAGTTTGCAAAAAAAGCTATTCAGAATGAAAATGTGATATTCAGATTGCAGTTCTTGATGAAAATAAGCTATTCCGAATGAAAAATAAAGGATTCAGGATGCGAATAACCTATTCAGTTTGCAGTTCAGACAAACAAAGCTATTCAGAATGCAAATAAACTATTCAGATTGCAAAGAAGCTATTCAGTTTGCAAAAAAAGCTATTCAGAATGAAAATGTGCTATTCAGATTGCAGTTCAGGATGAAAATAAGCAATTCAGAATGAAAAAAAGGAATTCAAGATGCGGATAACCTATTCAGTTTGCAGTTCAGACAAAAAAAGCTATACAGAATGCAAATAAACTATTCAGATTGGAAATAAGCTATTCAGTTTGCAAAAAAAGCTATTCAGAATGAAAATGTGATATTCAGATTGCAGTTCTTGATGAAAATAAGCTATTCCGAATGAAAAATAAAGGATTCAGGATGCGAATAACCTATTCAGTTTGCAGTTCAGACAAACAAAGCTATTCAGAATGCAAATAAACTATTCAGATTGCAAAGAAGCTATTCAGTTTGCAAAAAAAGCTATTCAGAATGAAAATGTGCTATTCAGATTGCAGTTCAGGATGAAAATAAGCAATTCAGAATGAAAAAAAGGAATTCAAGATGCGGATAACCTATTCAGTTTGTAGTTCAGACAAAAAAAGCTATTCAGAATGCAAATAAACTATTCAGATTGGAAATAAGTATTCAGTTTGCAAAAAAAGATATTCAGAATGAAAATGTGATATTCAGATTGCAGTTCTTGATGAAAATAAACTATTCAGAATGCAAAAAAAGGGTTCAGGATGCGGATAACATATTCATTTTGCAGTTCAGACAAAAAAAGCTATTCAGAATGCAAATAAACTATTCAGATTGGAAATAAGCTATTCAGTTTGCAAAAAAAGCTATTCAGAATGAAAATGTGATATTCAGATTGCAGTTCTTGATGAAAATAAGCTATTCCGAATGAAAAAAAAGGGATTCAGGATGAGAATAACCTATTCAGTTTGCAGTTCAGAAAAACAAAGCTATTCAGAATGCAAATAAACTATTCAGATTGGAAATAAGCTATTCAGTTTGCAAAAAAAGCTATTCAGAATGAAAATGTGATATTCAGATTGCAGTTCTTGATGAAAATAAGCTATTCCGAATGAAAAATAAAGGATTCAGGATGCGAATAACCTATTCAGTTTGCAGTTAAGACAAACAAAGCTATTCAGAATGCAAATAAACTATTCAGATTGCAAAGAAGCTATTCAGTTTGCAAAAAAAGCTATTCAGAATGAAAATGTGCTATTCAGATTGCAGTTCAGGATGAAAATAAGCAATTCAGAATGAAAAAAAGGAATTCAAGATGCGGATAACCTATTCAGTTTGCAGTTCAGACAAAAAAAGCTATTCAGAATGCAAATAAACTATTCAGATTGGAAATAAGTATTCAGTTTGCAAAAAAAGATATTCAGAATGAAAATGTGATATTCAGATTGCAGTTCTTGATGAAAATAAACTATTCAGAATGCAAAAAAAGGGTTCAGGATGCGGATAACATATTCAGTTTGCAGTTCAGACAAAAAAAGCTATTCAGAATGCAAATAAACTATTCAGATTGGAAATAAGCTATTCAGTTTGCAAAAAAAGCTATTCAGAATGAAAATGTGATATTCAGATTGCAGTTCTTGATGAAAATAAGCTATTCCGAATGAAAAAAAAGGGATTCAGGATGAGAATAACCTATTCAGTTTGCAGTTCAGAAAAACAAAGCTATTCAGAATGCAAATAAACTATTCAGATTGGAAATAAGCTATTCAGTTTGCAAAAAAAGCTATTCAGAATGAAAATGTGATATTCAGATTGCAGTTCTTGATGAAAATAAGCTATTCCGAATGAAAAATAAAGGATTCAGGATGCGAATAAACTATTCAGTTTGCAGTTCAGACAAACAAAGCTATTCAGAATGCAAATAAACTATTCAGATTGCAAAGAAGCTATTCAGTTTGCAAAAAAAGCTATTCAGAATGAAAATGTGCTATTCAGATTGCAGTTCAGGATGAAAATAAGCAATTCAGAATGAAAAAAAGGAATTCAAGATGCGGATAACCTATTCAGTTTGCAGTTCAGACAAAAAAAGCTATTCAGAATGCAAATAAACTATTCAGATTGGAAATAAGTATTCAGTTTGCAAAAAAAGATATTCAGAATGAAAATGTGATATTCAGATTGCAGTTCTTGATGAAAATAAACTATTCAGAATGCAAAAAAAGGGTTCAGGATGCGGATAACATATTCAGTTTGCAGTTCAGACAAAAAAAGCTATTCAGAATGCAAATAAACTATTCAGATAGGAAATAAGCTATTCAGTTTGCAAAAAAAGCTATTCAGAATGAAAATGTGATATTCAGATTGCAGTTCTTGATGAAAATAAGCTATTCCGAATGAAAAAAAAGGGATTCGGGATGCGAATAACCTATTCAGATTGCAGTTCAGAAAAACAAAGCTATTCAGAATGCAATTAAACTATTCAGATTGGAAATAAGCTATTCAGTTTGCAAAATAAGCTATTCAGAATGAAAATGTGATATTCAGATTGCAGTTCTTGATGAAAATAACCTATTCAGAATGAAAAAAAAGGGTTCCGGATGCGGATAACCTATTCAGTTTGCAGTTCAGACAAAAAAAGCTATTCAGAATGCAAATAAACTATTCAGATTGGAAATAAGCTATTCAGTTTGCAAAAAAAGCTATTCAGAATGAAAATGTGATATTCAGATTGCAGTTCTTGATGAAAATAAGCTATTCCGAATGAAAAAAAAAGGATTCAGGATGCGAATAACCTATTCAGTTTGCAGTTCAGACAAACAAAGCTATTCAGAATGCAAATAAACTATTCAGATTGCAAAGAAGCTATTCAGTTTGCAAAAAAAGCTATTCAGAATGAAAATGTGCTATTCAGATTGCAGTTCAGGATGAAAATAAGCAATTCAGAATGAAAAAAAGGAATTCAAGATGCGGATAACCTATTCAGTTTGCAGTTCAGACAAAAAAAGCTATTCAGAATGCAAATAAACTATTCAGATTGGAAATAAGTATTTAGTTTGCAAAAAAAGATATTCAGAATGAAAATGTGATATTCAGATTGCAGTTCTTGATGAAAATAAACTATTCAGAATGCAAAAAAAGGGTTCAGGATGCGGATAACATATTCAGTTTGCAGTTCAGACAAAAAAAGCTATTCAGAATGCAAATGTGATATTCAGATTGCAGTTCTTGATGAAAATAAACTATTCCGAATGAAAAAAAAGGGATTCGGGATGCGAATAACCTATTCAGTTTGCAGTTCAGAAAAACAAAGCTATTCAGAATGCAATTAAACTATTCAGATTGGAAATAAGCTATTCAGTTTGCAAAAAAAGCTATTCAGAATGAAAATGTGATATTCAGATTGCAGTTCTTGATGAAAATAACCTATTCAGAATGAAAAAAAAAGGGTTCAGGATGCGGATAACCTATTCAGTTTGCAGTTCAGACAAAAAAAGCTATTCAGAATGCAAATAAACTATTCAGATTGGAAATAAGCTATTCAGTTTGCAAAAAAAGCTATTCAGAATGAAAATGTGATATTCAGATTGCAGTTCTTGATGAAAATAAGCTATTCCGAATGAAAAAAAAAGGATTCAGGATGCGAATAACCTATTCAGTTTGCAGTTCAGACAAACAAAGCTATTCAGAATGCAAATAAACTATTCAGATTGCAAAGAAGCTATTCAGTTTGCAAAAAAAGCTATTCAGAATGAAAATGTGCTATTCAGATTGCAGTTCAGGATGAAAATAAGCAATTCAGAATGAAAAAAAGGAATTCAAGATGCGGATAACCTATTCAGTTTGCAGTTCAGACAAAAAAAGCTATTCAGAATGCAAATAAACTATTCAGATTGGAAATAAGTATTCAGTTTGCAAAAAAAGATATTCAGAATGAAAATGTGATATTCAGATTGCAGTTCTTGATGAAAATAAACTATTCAGAATTCAAAAAAAGGGTTCAGGATGCGGATAACATATTCAGTTTGCAGTTCAGACAAAAAAAGCTATTCAGAATGCAAATATGATATTCAGATTGCAGTTCTTGATGAAAATAAACTATTCCGAATGAAAAAAAAGGGATTCGGGATGCGAATAACCTATTCAGTTTGCAGTTCAGAAAAACAAAGCTATTCAGAATGCAATTAAACTATTCAGATTGGAAATAAACTATTCAGTTTGCAAAAAAAGCTATTCAGAATGAAAATGTGATATTCAGATTGCAGTTCTTGATGAAAATAACCTATTCAGAATGAAAAAAAAAGGATTCAGGATGCGAATAACCTATTCAGTTTGCAGTTCAGACAAACAAAGCTATTCAGAATGCAAATAAACTATTCAGATTGCAAAGAAGCTATTCAGTTTGCCAAAAAAGCTATTCAGAATGAAAATGTGCTATTCAGATTGCAGTTCAGGATGAAAATAAGCAATTCAGAATGAAAAAAAGGAATTCAAGATGCGGATAACCTATTCAGTTTGCAGTTCAGACAAAAAAAGCTATTCAGAATGCAAATAAACTATTCAGATTGGAAATAAGCTATTCAGTTTGCAAAAAAAGCTATTCAGAATGAAAATGTGATATTCAGATTGCAGTTCTTGATGAAAATAAGCTATTCCGAATGAAAAAAAAAGGATTCAGGATGCGAATAACCTATTCAGTTTGCAGTTCAGACAAACAAAGCTATTCAGAATGCAAATAAACTATTCAGATTGCAAAGAAGCTATTCAGTTTGCCAAAAAAGCTATTCAGAATGAAAATGTGCTATTCAGATTGCAGTTCAGGATGAAAATAAGCAATTCAGAATGAAAAAAAGGAATTCAAGATGCGGATAACCTATTCAGTTTGCAGTTCAGACAAAAAAAGCTATTCAGAATGAAAATAAACTATTCAGATTGGAAATAAGTATTCAGTTTGCAAAAAAAGATATTCAGAATGAAAATGTGATATTCAGATTGCAGTTCTTGATGAAAATAAACTATTCAGAATGCAAAAAAAGGGTTCAGGATGCGGATAACATATTCAATTTGCAGTTCAGACAAAAAAAGCTATTCAGAATGCAAATAAACTATTCAGATTGGAAATAAGCTATTCAGTTTGCAAATAAAGCTATTCAGAATGAAAATGTGATATTCAGGTTGCAGTTCTTGATGAAAATAAGCTATTCCGAATGAAAAAAAAGGGATTCAGGATGCGAATAACCTATTCATTTTGCAGTTCAGACAAATAAAGCTATTCAGAATGCAAATAAACTATTCAGATTGGAAATAAGCTATTCAGTTTGCAAAAAAAGCTATTCAGAATGAAAATGTGATATTCAGATTGCAGTTCTTGATGAAAATAAGCTATTCAGAATGAAAAAAAGGAATTCAAGATGCGGATAACCTATTCAGTTTGCAGTTCAGACAAAAAAAGCTATACAGAATGCAAATAACTTATTCAGATTGGAAATAAGCTATTCAGTTTGCAAAAAAAGCTATTCAGAATGAAAATGTGATATTCAGATTGCAGTTCTTGATGAAAATAAACTATTCAGAATGAAAAAAAAGGGTTCAGGATGCGGATAACCTATTCAGTTTGCAGTTCAGACAAAAAAAGCAATTCAGAATGCAAATAAACTATTCAGATTGGAAATAAGCTATTCAGTTTGCAAAAAAAGCTATTCAGAATGAAAATGTGATATTCAAATTGCAGTTCTTGATGAAAATAAGCTATTCCGAATGAAAAAAAAGGGATTCAGGATGCGAATAACCTATTCAGTTTGCAGTTCAGAAAAACAAAGCTATTCAGAATGCAAATAAACTATTCAGATTGGAAATAAGCTATTCAGTTTGCAAAAAAAGCTATTCAGAATGAAAATGTGATATTCAGATTGCAGTTCTTGATGAATATAAACTATTCAGAATGAAAAAAAAGGGTTCAGGATGCGGAGAACCTATTCAGTTTGCAGTTCAGACAAAAAAAGCTATTCAGAATGCAAATAAACTATTCAGATTGGAAATAAGCTATTCAGTTTGCAAAAAAAGCTATTCAGAATGAAAATGTGATATTCAGATTGCAGTTCTTGATGAAAATAAGCTATTCTGAATGAAAAATAAAGGATTCAGGATGCGAATAACCTATTCAGTTTGCAGTTCAGACAAACAAAGCTATTCAGAATGCAAATAAACTATTCAGATTGCAAAGAAGCTATTCAGTTTGCAAAAAAAGCTATTCAGAATGAAAATGTGCTATTCAGATTGCAGTTCAGGATGAAAATAAGCAATTCAGAATGAAAAAAAGGAATTCAAGATGCGGATAACCTATTCAGTTTGCAGTTCAGACAAAAAAAGCTATTCAGAATGCAAATAAACTATTCAGATTGGAAATAAGTATTCAGTTTGCAAAAAAAGATATTCAGAATGAAAATGTGATATTCAGATTGCAGTTCTTGATGAAAATAAACTATTCAGAATGCAAAAAAAGGGTTCAGGATGCGGATAACATATTCAGTTTGCAGTTCAGACAAAAAAAGCTATCCAGAATGCAAATAAACTATTCAGATTGGAAATAAGCTATTCAGTTTGCAAAAAAAGCTATTTAGAATGAAAATGTGATATTCAGATTGCAGTTCTTGATGAAAATAAGCTATTCCGAATGAAAAAAAAGGGATTCAGGATGCGAATAACCTATTCAGTTTGCAGTTCAGAAAAACAAAGCTATTCAGAATGCAAATAAACTATTCAGATTGGAAATAAGCTATTCAGTTTGCAAAAAAAGCTATTCAGAATGAAAATGTGATATTCAGATTGCAGTTCTTGATGAAAATAAGCTATTCCGAATGAAAAAAAAAGGATTCAGGATGCGAATAACCTATTCAGTTTGCAGTTCAGACAAAAAAAGCTATTCAGAATGCAAATAAACTATTCAGATTGGAAATAAGCTATTCAGTTTGCAAAAAAAGCTATTCAGAATGAAAATGTGATATTCAGATTGCAGTTCTTGATGATAATAAGCTATTCCGAATGAAAAAAAAAGGATTCAGGATGCGAATAACCTATTCAGTTTGCAGTTCAGACAAACAAAGCTATTCAGAATGCAAATAAACTATTCAGATTGCAAAGAAGCTATTCAGTTTGCAAAAAAAGCTATTCAGAATGAAAATGTGCTATTCAGATTGCAGTTCAGGATGAAAATAAGCAATTCAGAATGAAAAAAAGGAATTCAAGATGCGGATAACCTATTCAGTTTGCAGTTCAGACAAAAAAAGCTATTCAGAATGCAAATAAACTATTCAGATTGGAAATAAGTATTCAGTTTGCAAAAAAAGATATTCAGAATGAAAATGTGATATTCAGATTGCAGTTCTTGATGAAAATAAACTATTCAGAATGCAAAAAAAGGGTTCAGGATGCGGATAACATATTCAGTTTGCAGTTCAGACAAAAAAAGCTATTCAGAATGCAAATAAACTATTCAGATTGGAAATAAGCTATTCAGTTTTGCAAATAAAGCTATTCAGAATGAAAATGTGATATTCAGGTTGCAGTTCTTGATGAAAATAAGCTATTCCGAATTAAAAAAAAGGGATTCAGGATGCGAATAACCTATTCAGTTTGCAGTTCAGACAAACAAAGCTATTCAGAATGCAAATAAACTATTCAGATTGGAAATAAGCTATTCAGTTTGCAAAAAAAGATATTCAGAATGAAAATGTGATATTCAGATTGCAGTTCTTGATGAAAATAAACTATTCAGAATGCAAAAAAAGGGTTCAGGATGCGGATAACATATTCAGTTTGCAGTTCAGACAAAAAAAGCTATTCAGAATGCAAATAAACTATTCAGATTGGAAATAAGCTATTCAGTTTGCAAAAAAAGCTATTCAGAATGAAAATGTGATATTCAGATTGCAGTTCTTGATGAAAATAAGCTATTCCGAATGAAAAAAAAGGGATTCAGGATGCGAATAACCTATTCAGTTTGCAGTTCAGAAAAATAAAGCTATTCAGAATGCAAATAAACTATTCAGATTGGAAATAAGCTATTCAGTTTGCAAAAAAAGCTATTCAGAATGAAAATGTGATATTCAGATTGCAGTTCTTGATGAAAATAAGCTATTCCGAATGAAAAAAAAAGGATTCAGGATGCGAATAACCTATTCAGTTTGCAGTTCAGACAAACAAAGCTATTCAGAATGCAAAGAACTATTCAGATTGCAAAGAAGCTATTCAGTTTGCAAAAAAAGCTATTCAGAATGAAAATGTGCTATTCAGATTGCAGTTCAGGATGAAAATAAGCAACTCAGAATGCAAAAAAGGAATTCAAGATGCGGATAACCTATTCAGTTTGCAGTTCAGACAAAAAAAGCTAATCAGAATGCAAATAAACTATTCAGATTGGAAATAAGTATTCAGTTTGCAAAAAAAGATATTCAGAATGAAAATGTGATATTCAGATTGCAGTTCTTGATGAAAATAAACTATTCAGAATGCAAAAAAAGGGTTCAGGATGCGGATAACATATTCAGTTTGCAGTTCAGACAAAAAAAGCTATTCAGAATGCAAATAAACTATTCAGATTGGAAATAAGCTATTCAGTTTGCAAAAAAAGCTATTCAGAATGAAAATGTGATATTCAGATTGCAGTTCTTGATGAAAATAAGCTATTCCGAATGAAAAAAAAGGGATTCGGGATGCGAATAACCTATTCAGTTTGCAGTTCAGAAAAACAAAGCTATTCAGAATGCAAATAAACTATTCAGATTGGAAATAAGCTATTCAGTTTGCAAAAAAAGCTATTCAGAATGAAAATGTGATATTCAGATTGCAGTTCTTGATGAAAATAAGCTATTCCGAATGAAAAAAAAAGGATTCAGGATGCGAATAACCTATTCAGTTTGCAGTTCAGACAAACAAAGCTATTCAGAATGCAAAGAACTATTCAGATTGCAAAGAAGCTATTCAGTTTGCAAAAAAAGCTATTCCGAATGAAAATGTGCTATTCAGATTGCAGTTCAGGATGAAAATAAGCAATTCACAATGAAAAAAAGGAATTCAAGATGCGGATAACCTATTCAGTTTGCAGTTCAGACAAAAAAAGCTATTCAGAATGCAAATAAACTATTCAGATTGGAAATAAGTATTCAGTTTGCAAAAAAAGATATTCAGAATGAAAATGTGATATTCAGATTGCAGTTCTTGATGAAAATAAACTATTCAGAATGCAAAAAAAGGGTTCAGGATGCGGATAACATATTCAGTTTGCAGTTCAGACAAAAAAAGCTATTCAGAATGCAAATAAACTATTCAGATTGGAAATAAGCTATTCAGTTTTGCAAATAAAGCTATTCAGAATGAAAATGTGATATTCAGGTTGCAGTTCTTGATGAAAATAAGCTATTCCGAATTAAAAAAAAGGGATTCAGGATGCGAATAACCTATTCAGTTTGCAGTTCAGACAAACAAAGCTATTCAGAATGCAAATAAACTATTCAGATTGGAAATAAGCTATTCAGTTTGCAAAAAAAGCTATTCAGAATGAAAATGTGATATTCAGATTGCAGTTCTTGATGAAAATAAGCTATTCCGAATGAAAAAAAAAGGATTCAGGATGCGAATAACCTATTCAGTTTGCAGTTCAGACAAACAAAGCTATTCAGAATGCAAAGAACTATTCAGATTGCAAAGAAGCTATTCAGTTTGCAAAAAAAGATATTCAGAATGAAAATGTGATATTCAGATTGCAGTTCTTGATGAAAATAAACTATTCAGAATGCAAAAAAAGGGTTCAGGATGCGGATAACATATTCAGTTTGCAGTTCAGACAAAAAAAGCTATTCAGAATGCAAATAAACTATTCAGATTGGAAATAAGCTATTCAGTTTGCAAAAAAAGCTATTCAGAATGAAAATGTGATATTCAGATTGCAGTTCTTGATGAAAATAAGCTATTCCGAATGAAAAAAAAGGGATTCAAGATGCGAATAACCTATTCAGTTTGCAGTTCAGAAAAACAAAGCTATTCAGAATGCAAATAAACAATTAAGATTGGAAATAAGCTATTCAGTTTGCAAAAAAAGCTATTCAGAATGAAAATGTGATATTCAGATTGCAGTTCTTGATGAAAATAACCTATTCAGAATGAAAAAAAAGGGTTCCGGATGCGGATAACCTATTCAGTTTGCAGTTCAGACAAAAAAAGCTATTCAGAATGCAAATAAACTATTCAGATTGGAAATAAGCTATTCAGTTTGCAAAAAAAGCTATTCAGAATGAAAATGTGATATTCAGATTGCAGTTCTTGATGAAAATAAGCTATTCCGAATGAAAAAAAAAGGATTCAGGATGCGAATAACCTATTCAGTTTGCAGTTCAGACAAACAAAGCTATTCAGAATGCAAATAAACTATTCAGATTGCAAAGAAGCTATTCAGTTTGCAAAAAAAGCTATTCAGAATGAAAATGTGCTATTCAGATTGCAGTTCAGGATGAAAATAAGCAATTCAGAATGAAAAAAAGGAATTCAAGATGCGGATAACCTATTCAGTTTGCAGTTCAGACAAAAAAAGCTATTCAGAATGCAAATAAACTATTCAGATTGGAAATAAGTATTCAGTTTGCAAAAAAAGATATTCAGAATGAAAATGTGATATTCAGATTGCAGTTCTTGATGAAAATAAACTATTCAGAATGCAAAAAAAGGGTTCAGGATGCGGATAACATATTCAGTTCGCAGTTCAGACAAAAAAAGCTATTCAGAATGCAAATGTGATATTCAGATTGCAGTTCTTGATGAAAATAAACTATTCCGAATGAAAAAAAAGGGATTCGGGATGCGAATAACCTATTCAGTTTGCAGTTCAGAAAAACAAAGCTATTCAGAATGCAATTAAACTATTCAGATTGGAACTAAGCTATTCAGTTTGCAAAAAAAGCTATTCAGAATGAAAATGTGATATTCAGATTGCAGTTCTTGATGAAAATAACCTATTCAGAATGAAAAAAAAGGGTTCAGGATGCGGATAACCTATTCAGTTTGCAGTTCAGACAAAAAAAGCTATTCAGAATGCAAATAAACTATTCAGATTGGAAATAAGCTATTCAGTTTGCAAAAAAAGCTATTCAGAATGAAAATGTGATATTCAGATTGCAGTTCTTGATGAAAATAAGCTATTCCGAATGAAAAAAAAAGGATTCAGGATGCGAATAACCTATTCAGTTTGCAGTTCAGACAAACAAAGCTATTCAGAATGCAAATAAACTATTCAGATTGCAAAGAAGCTATTCAGTTTGCCAAAAAAGCTATTCAGAATGAAAATGTGCTATTCAGATTGCAGTTCAGGATGAAAATAAGCAATTCAGAATGAAAAAAAGGAATTCAAGATGCGGATAACCTATTCAGTTTGCAGTTCAGACAAAAAAAGCTATTCAGAATGCAAATAAACTATTCAGATTGGAAATAAGCTATTCAGTTTGCAAAAAAAGCTATTCAGAATGAAAATGTGATATTCAGATTGCAGTTCTTGATGAAAATAAGCTATTCCGAATGAAAAATAAAGGATTCAGGATGCGAATAACCTATTCAGTTTGCAGTTCAGACAAACAAAGCTATTCAGAATGCAAATAAACTATTCAGATTGCAAAGAAGCTATTCAGTTTGCAAAAAAAGCTATTCAGAATGAAAATGTGCTATTCAGATTGCAGTTCAGGATGAAAATAAGCAATTCAGAATGAAAAAAAGGAATTCAAGATGCGGATAACCTATTCAGTTTGCAGTTCAGACAAAAAAAGCTATACAGAATGCAAATAAACTATTCAGATTGGAAATAAGCTATTCAGTTTGCAAAAAAAGCTATTCAGAATGAAAATGTGATATTCAGATTGCAGTTCTTGATGAAAATAAGCTATTCCGAATGAAAAAAAAAGGATTCAGGATGCGAATAACCTATTCAGTTTGCAGTTCAGACAAACAAAGCTATTCAGAATGCAAATAAACTATTCAGATTGCAAAGAAGCTATTCAGTTTGCCAAAAAAGCTATTCAGAATGAAAATGTGCTATTCAGATTGCAGTTCAGGATGAAAATAAGCAATTCAGAATGAAAAAAAGGAATTCAAGATGCGGATAACCTATTCAGTTTGCAGTTCAGACAAAAAAAGCTATTCAGAATGCAAATAAACTATTCAGATTGGAAATAAGCTATTCAGTTTGCAAAAAAAGCTATTCAGAATGAAAATGTGATATTCAGATTGCAGTTCTTGATGAAAATAAGCTATTCCGAATGAAAAATAAAGGATTCAGGATGCGAATAACCTATTCAGTTTGCAGTTCAGACAAACAAAGCTATTCAGAATGCAAATAAACTATTCAGATTGCAAAGAAGCTATTCAGTTTGCAAAAAAAGCTATTCAGAATGAAAATGTGCTATTCAGATTGCAGTTCAGGATGAAAATAAGCAATTCAGAATGAAAAAAAGGAATTCAAGATGCGGATAACCTATTCAGTTTGCAGTTCAGACAAAAAAAGCTATTCAGAATGCAAATAAACTATTCAGATTGGAAATAAGTATTCAGTTTGCAAAAAAAGATATTCAGAATGAAAATGTGATATTCAGATTGCAGTTCTTGATGAAAATAAACTATTCAGAATGCAAAAAATGGGTTCAGGATGCGGATAACATATTCAGTTTGCAGTTCAGACAAAAAAAGCTATCCAGAATGCAAATAAACTATTCAGATTGGAAATAAGCTATTCAGTTTGCAAAAAAAGCTATTTAGAATGAAAATGTGATATTCAGATTGCAGTTCTTGATGAAAATAAGCTATTCCGAATGAAAAAAAAGGGATTCAGGATGCGAATAACCTATTCAGTTTGCAGTTCAGAAAAACAAAGCTATTCAGAATGCAAATAAACTATTCAGATTGGAAATAAGCTATTCAGTTTGCAAAAAAAGCTATTCAGAATGAAAATGTGATATTCAGATTGCAGTTCTTGATGAAAATAAGCTATTCCGAATGAAAAAAAAAGGATTCAGGATGCGAATAACCTATTCAGTTTGCAGTTCAGACAAAAAAAGCTATTCAGAATGCAAATAAACTATTCAGATTGGAAATAAGCTATTCAGTTTGCAAAAAAAGCTATTCAGAATGAAAATGTGATATTCAGATTGCAGTTCTTGATGAAAATAAGCTATTCCGAATGAAAAAAAAAGGATTCAGGATGCGAATAACCTATTCAGTTTGCAGTTCAGACAAACAAAGCTATTCAGAATGCAAATAAACTATTCAGATTGCAAAGAAGCTATTCAGTTTGCAAAAAAAGCTATTCAGAATGAAAATGTGCTATTCAGATTGCAGTTCAGGATGAAAATAAGCAATTCAGAATGAAAAAAAGGAATTCAAGATGCGGATAACCTATTCAGTTTGCAGTTCAGACAAAAAAAGCTATTCAGAATGCAAATAAACTATTCAGATTGGAAATAAGTATTCAGTTTGCAAAAAAAGATATTCAGAATGAAAATGTGATATTCATATTGCAGTTCTTGATGAAAATAAACTATTCAGAATGCAAAAAAAGGGTTCAGGATGCGGATAACATATTCAGTTTGCAGTTCAGACAAAAAAAGCTATTCAGAATGCAAATAAACTATTCAGATTGGAAATAAGCTATTCAGTTTTGCAAATAAAGCTATTCAGAATGAAAATGTGATATTCAGGTTGCAGTTCTTGATGAAAATAAGCTATTCCGAATTAAAAAAAAGGGATTCAGGATGCGAATAACCTATTCAGTTTGCAGTTCAGACAAACAAAGCTATTCAGAATGCAAATAAACTATTCAGATTGGAAATAAGCTATTCAGTTTGCAAAAAAAGATATTCAGAATGAAAATGTGATATTCAGATTGCAGTTCTTGATGAAAATAAACTATTCAGAATGCAAAAAAAGGGTTCAGGATGCGGATAACATATTCAGTTTGCAGTTCAGACAAAAAAAGCTATTCAGAATGCAAATAAACTATTCAGATTGGAAATAAGCTATTCAGTTTGCAAAAAAAGCTATTCAGAATGAAAATGTGATATTCAGATTGCAGTTCTTGATGAAAATAAGCTATTCCGAATGAAAAAAAAGGGATTCAGGATGCGAATAACCTATTCAGTTTGCAGTTCAGAAAAACAAAGCTATTCAGAATGCAAATAAACTATTCAGATTGGAAATAAGCTATTCAGTTTGCAAAAAAAGCTATTCAGAATGAAAATGTGATATTCAGATTGCAGTTCTTGATGAAAATAAGCTATTCCGAATGAAAAAAAAAGGATTCAGGATGCGAATAACCTATTCAGTTTGCAGTTCAGACAAACAAAGCTATTCAGAATGCAAAGAACTATTCAGATTGCAAAGAAGCTATTCAGTTTGCAAAAAAAGCTATTCAGAATGAAAATGTGCTATTCAGATTGCAGTTCAGGATGAAAATAAGCAATTCAGAATGCAAAAAAGGAATTCAAGATGCGGATAACCTATTCAGTTTGCAGTTCAGACAAAAAAAGCTATTCAGAATGCAAATAAACAATTCAGATTGGAAATAAGTATTCAGTTTGCAAAAAAAGATATTCAGAATGAAAATGTGATATTCAGATTGCAGTTCTTGATGAAAATAAACTATTCAGAATGCAAAAAAAGGGTTCAGGATGCGGATAACATATTCAGTTTGCAGTTCAGACAAAAAAAGCTATTCAGAATGCAAATAAACTATTCAGATTGGAAATAAGCTATTCAGTTTGCAAAAAAAGCTATTCAGAATGAAAATGTGATATTCAGATTGCAGTTCTTGATGAAAATAAGCTATTCCGAATGAAAAAAAAGGGATTCGGGATGCGAATAACCTATTCAGTTTGCAGTTCAGAAAAACAAAGCTATTCAGAATGCAAATAAACTATTCAGATTGGAAATAAGCTATTCAGTTTGCAAAAAAAGCTATTCAGAATGAAAATGTGACATTCAGATTGCAGTTCTTGATGAAAATAAGCTATTCCGAATGAAAAAAAAAGGATTCAGGATGCGAATAACCTATTCAGTTTGCAGTTCAGACAAACAAAGCTATTCAGAATGCAAAGAACTATTCAGATTGCAAAGAAGCTATTCAGTTTGCAAAAAAAGCTATTCAGAATGAAAATGTGCTATTCAGATTGCAGTTCAGGATGAAAATAAGCAATTCACAATGAAAAAAAGGAATTCAAGATGCGGATAACCTATTCAGTTTGCAGTTCAGACAAAAAAAGCTATTCAGAATGCAAATAAACTATTCAGATTGGAAATAAGTATTCAGTTTGCAAAAAAAGATATTCAGAATGAAAATGTGATATTCAGATTGCAGTTCTTGATGAAAATAAACTATTCAGAATGCAAAAAAAGGGTTCAGGATGCGGATAACATATTCAGTTTGCAGTTCAGACAAAAAAAGCTATTCAGAATGCAAATAAACTATTCAGATTGGAAATAAGCTATTCAGTTTGCAAAAAAAGCTATTCAGAATGAAAATGTGATATTCAGATTGCAGTTCTTGATGAAAATAAGCTATTCCGAATGAAAAAAAAGGGATTCGGGATGCGAATAACCTATTCAGTTTGCAGTTCAGAAAAACAAAGCTATTCAGAATGCAAATAAACTATTCAGATTGGAAATAAGCTATTCAGTTTGCAAAAAAAGCTATTCAAAACGAAAATGTGCTATTCAGATTGCAGTTCTTGATGAAAATAAACTATTCAGAATGAAAAAAAAGGGTTCAGGATGCGGATAACCTATTCAGTTTGCAGTTCAGACAAAAAAAGCTATTCAGAATGCAAATAAACTATTCAGATTGGAAATAAGCTATTCAGTTTGCAAAAAAAGCTATTCAGAATGAAAATGTGATATTCAGATTGCAGTTCTTGATGAAAATAAGCTATTCCGAATGAAAAAAAAAGGATTCAGGATGCGAATATCCTATTCAGTTTGCAGTTCAGACAAACAAAGCTATTCAGAATGCAAATAAACTATTCAGATTGCAAAGAAGCTATTCAGTTTGCAAAAAAAGCTATTCAGAATGAAAATGTGCTATTCAGATTGCAGTTCAGGATGAAAATAAGCAATTCAGAATGCAAAAAAGGAATTCAAGATGCGGATAACCTATTCAGTTTGCAGTTCAGACAAAAAAAGCTATTCAGAATGCAAATAAACTATTCAGATTGGAAATAAGTATTCAGTTTGCAAAAAAAGATATTCAGAATGAAAATGTGATATTCAGATTGCAGTTCTTGATGAAAATAAACTATTCAGAATGCAAAAAAAGGGTTCAGGATGCGGATAACATATTCAGTTTGCAGTTCAGACAAAAAAAGCTATTCAGAATGCAAATAAACTATTCAGATTGGAAATAAGCTATTCAGTTTGCAAAAAAAGCTATTCAGAATGAAAATGTGATATTCAGATTGCAGTTCTTGATGAAAATAAGCTATTCCGAATGAAAAAAAAGGGATTCGGGATGCGAATAACCTATTCAGTTTGCAGTTCAGAAAAACAAAGCTATTCAGAATGCAAATAAACTATTCAGATTGGAAATAAGCTATTCAGTTTGCAAAAAAAGCTATTCAAAACGAAAATGTGCTATTCAGATTGCAGTTCTTGATGAAAATAAACTATTCAGAATGAAAAAAAGGGTTCAGGATGCGGATAACCTATTCAGTTTGCAGTTCAGACAAAAAAAGCTATTCAGAATGCAAATAAACTATTTAGATTGGAAATAAGCTATTCAGTTTGCAAAAAAAGCTATTCAGAATGAAAATGTGATATTCAGATTGCAGTTCTTGATGAAAATAAGCTATTCCGAATGAAAAAAATAGGATTCAGGATGCGAATAACCTATTCAGTTTGCAGTTCAGACAAACAAAGCTATTCAGAATGCATATAAACTATTCAGATTGCAAAGAAGCTATTCAGTTTGCAAAAAAAGCTATTCAGAATGAAAATGTGCTATTCAGATTGCAGTTCAGGATGAAAATAAGCAATTCAGAATGCAAAAAAGGAATTCAAGATGCGGATAACCTATTCTGTTTGCAGTTCAGACAAAAAAAGCTATTCAGAATGCAAATAAACTATTCAGATTGGAAATAAGTATTCAGTTTGCAAAAAAAGCTATTCAGAATGAAAATGTGATATTCAGATTGCAGTTCTTGATGAAAAGAAACTATTCATAATGAAAAATTAGGGTTCAGGATGCGGATAACCTATTCAGTTTGCAGTTCAGACAAAAAAAGCAATTCAAAATGCAAATAAACTATTCAGATTGGAAATAAGCTATTCAGTTTGCAAAAAAAGCTATTCAGAATGAAAATGTGATATTCAGATTGCAGTTCTTGATGAAAATAAGCTATTCCGAATGAAAAAAAAGGGATTCAGGATGAGAATAACCTATTCAGTTTGCAGTTCAGAAAAACAAAGCTATTCAGAATGCAAATAAACTATTCAGATTGGAAATAAGCTATTCAGTTTGCAAAAAAAGCTATTCAGAATGAAAATGTGATATTCAGATTGCAGTTCTTGATGAAAATAAGCTATTCCGAATGAAAAAAAAGGGATTCAGGATGCGAATAACCTATTCAGTTTGCAGTTCAGAAAAACAAAGCTATTCAGAATGCAAATAAACTATTCAGATTGGAAATAAGCTATTCAGTTTGCAAAACAATCTATTCAGAATGAAAATGTGATATTCAGATTGCAGTTCTTGATGAAAATAAGCTATTCCGAATGAAAAAAAAAGGATTCAGGATGCGAATAACCTATTCAGTTTGCAGTTCAGACAAACAAAGCTATTCAGAATGCAAAGAAACTATTCAGATTGCAAAGAAGCTATTCAGTTTGCAAAAAAAGCTATTCAGAATGAAAATGTGCTATTCAGATTGCAGTTCAGGATGAAAATAAGCAATTCAGAATGAAAAAAAGGAATTCAAGATGCGGATAATCTATTCAGTTTGCAGTTCAGACAAAAAAAGCTATTCAGAATGCAAATAAACTATTCAGATTGGAAATAAGTATTCAGTTTGCAAAAAAAGATATTCAGAATGAAAATGTGATATTCAGATTGCAGTTCTTGATGAAAATAAACTATTCAGAATGCAAAAAAAGGGTTCAGGATGCGGATAACATATTCAGTTTGCACTTCAGACAAAAAAAGCTATTCAGAATGCAAATAAACTATTCAGATTGGAAATAAGCTATTCAGTTTGCAAAAAAAGCTATTCAGAATGAAAATGTGATATTCAGATTGCAGTTCTTGATGAAAATAAGCTATTCCGAATGAAAAAAAAGGGATTCAGGATGCGAATAACCTATTCAGTTTGCAGTTCAGAAAAACAAAGCTATTCAGAATGCAAATAAACTATTCAGATTGGAAATAAGCTATTCAGTTTGCAAAAATATCTATTCAGAATGAAAATGTGATATTCAGATTGCAGTTCTTGATGAAAATAAGCTATTCCGAATGAAAAAAAAGGGATTCAGGATGCGAATAACCTATTCAGTTTGCAGTTCAGAAAAACAAAGCTATTCAGAATGCAAATAAATTATTCAGATTGGAAATAAGCTATTCAGTTTGCAAAAAAAGCTATTCAGAATGAAAATGTGATATTCAGATTGCAGTTCTTGATGAAAATAAGCTATTCCGAATGAAAAAAAAAGGATTCAGGATGCGAATAACCTATTCAGTTTGCAGTTCAGACAAACAAAGCTATTCAGAATGCAAAGAAACTATTCAGATTGCAAAGAAGCTATTCAGTTTGCAAAAAAAGCTATTCAGAATGAAAATGTGCTATTCAGATTGCAGTTCAGGATGAAAATAAGCAATTCAGAATGAAAAAAAGGAATTCAAGATGCGGATAACCTATTCAGTTTGCAGTTCAGAAAAACAAAGCTATTCAGAATGCAAATAAACTATTCAGATTGGAAATAAGCTATTCAGTTTGCAAAAAAATCTATTCAGAATGAAAATGTGATATTCAGATTGCAGTTCTTGATGAAAATAAGCTATTCCGAATGAAAAAAAAGGGATTCAGGATGCGAATAACCTATTCAGTTTGCAGTTCAGAAAAACAAAGCTATTCAGAATGCAAATAAACTATTCAGATTGGAAATAAGCTATTCAGTTTGCAAAAAAAGCTATTCAGAATGAAAATGTGATATTCAGATTGCAGTTCTTGATGAAAATAAGCTATTCCGAATGAAAAAAGAAGGATTCAGGATGCGAATAACCTATTCAGTTTGCAGTTCAGACAAACAAAGCTATTCAGAATGCAAAGAAACTATTCAGATTGCAAAGAAGCTATTCAGTTTGCAAAAAAATCTATTCAGAATGAAAATGTGATATTCAGATTGCAGTTCTTGATGAAAATAAGCTATTCCGAATGAAAAAAAAGGGATTCAGGATGCGAATAACCTATTCAGTTTGCAGTTCAGAAAAACAAAGCTATTCAGAATGCAAATAAACTATTCAGATTGGAAATAAGCTATTCAGTTTGCAAAAAAAGCTATTCAAAACGAAAATGTGCTATTCAGATTGCAGTTCTTGATGAAAATAAACTATTCAGAATGAAAAAAAAGGGTTCAGGATGCGGATAACCTATTCAGTTTGCAGTTCAGACAAAAAAAGCTATTCAGAATGCAAATAAACTATTCAGATTGGAAATAAGCTATTCAGTTTGCAAAAAAAGCTATTCAGAATGAAAATGTGATATTCAGATTGCAGTTCTTGATGAAAATAAGCTATTCCGAATGAAAAAAAAAGGATTCAGGATGCGAATATCCTATTCAGTTTGCAGTTCAGACAAACAAAGCTATTCAGAATGCAAATAAACTATTCAGATTGCAAAGAAGCTATTCAGTTTGCAAAAAAAGCTATTCAGAATGAAAATGTGCTATTCAGATTGCAGTTCAGGATGAAAATAAGCAATTCAGAATGCAAAAAAGGAATTCAAGATGCGGATAACCTATTCAGTTTGCAGTTCAGACAAAAAAAGCTATTCAGAATGCAAATAAACTATTCAGATTGGAAATAAGTATTCAGTTTGCAAAAAAAGATATTCAGAATGAAAATGTGATATTCAGATTGCAGTTCTTGATGAAAATAAACTATTCAGAATGCAAAAAAAGGGTTCAGGATGCGGATAACATATTCAGTTTGCAGTTCAGACAAAAAAAGCTATTCAGAATGCAAATAAACTATTCAGATTGGAAATAAGCTATTCAGTTTGCAAATAAAGCTATTCAGAATGAAAATGTGATATTTAGGTTGCAGTTCTTGATGAAAATAAGCTATTCCGAATGAAAAAAAAGGGATTCAGGATGCGAATAACCTATTCAGTTTGCAGTTCAGACAAACAAAGCTATTCAGAATGCAAATAAACTATTCAGATTGGAAATAAGCTATTAAGTTTGCAAAAAAAGCTATTCAAAACGAAAATGTGCTATTCAGATTGCAGTTCAGGATGAAAATAAGCTATTCATAATGAAAAAAAGGAATTCAAGATGCGGATAACCTATTCATTTTGCAGTTCAGACAAAAAAAGCTATACAAAATGCAAATAAACTATTCAGATTGGAAATAAGCTATTCAGTTTGCAAAAAAAGCTATTCAGAATGAAAATGTGATATTCAGATTGCAGTTCTTGATGAAAATAAGCTATTCCGAATGAAAAAAAAAGGATTCAGGATGCGAATATCCTATTCAGTTTGCAGTTCAGACAAACAAAGCTATTCAGAATGCAAATAAACTATTCAGATTGCAAAGAAGCTATTCAGTTTGCAAAAAAAGCTATTCAGAATGAAAATGTGCTATTCAGATTGCAGTTCAGGATGAAAATAAGCAATTCAGAATGCAAAAAAGGAATTCAAGATGCGGATAACCTATTCAGTTTGCAGTTCAGACAAAAAAAGCTATTCAGAATGCAAATAAACTATTCAGATTGGAAATAAGTATTCAGTTTGCAAAAAAAGATATACAGAATGAAAATGTGATATTCAGATTGCAGTTCTTGATGAAAATAAACTATTCAGAATGCAAAAAAAGGGTTCAGGATGCGGATAACATATTCAGTTTGCAGTTCAGACAAAAAAAGCTATTCAGAATGCAAATAAACTATTCAGATTGGAAATAAGCTATTCAGTTTGCAAATAAAGCTATTCAGAATGAAAATGTGATATTCAGGTTGCAGTTCTTGATGAAAATAAGCTATTCCGAATGAAAAAAAAGGGATTCAGGATGCGAATAACCTATTCAGTTTGCAGTTCAGACAAACAAAGCTATTCAGAATGCAAATAAACTATTCAGATTGGAAATAAGCTATTAAGTTTGCAAAAAAAGCTATTCAAAACGAAAATGTGCTATTCAGATTGCAGTTCAGGATGAAAATAAGCTATTCATAATGAAAAAAAGGAATTCAAGATGCGGATAACCTATTCAGTTTGCAGTTCAGACAAAAAAAGCTATACAAAATGCAAATAAACTATTCAGATTGGAAATAAGCTATTCAGTTTGCAAAAAAAGCTATTCAGAATGAAAATGTGATATTCAGATTGCAGTTCTTGATGAAAAGAAACTATTCATAATGAAAAATTAGGGTTCAGGATGCGGATAACCTATTCAGTTTGCAGTTCAGACAAAAAAAGCAATTCAGAATGCAAATAAACTATTCAGATTGGAAATAAGCTATTCAGTTTGCAAAAAAAGCTATTCAGAATGAAAATGTGATATTCAGATTGCAGTTCTTGATGAAAATAAGCTATTCCGAATGAAAAAAAAGGGATTCAGGATGAGAATAACCTATTCAGTTTGCAGTTCAGAAAAACAAAGCTATTCAGAATGCAAATAAACTATTCAGATTGGAAATAAGCTATTCAGTTTGCAAAAAAAGCTATTCAGAATGAAAATGTGATATTCAGATTGCAGTTCTTGATGAAAATAAGCTATTCCGAATGAAAAAAAAGGGATTCAGGATGCGAATAACCTATTCAGTTTGCAGTTCAGAAAAACAAAGCTATTCAGAATGCAAATAAACTATTCAGATTGGAAATAAGCTATTCAGTTTGCAAAAAAATCTATTCAGAATGAAAATGTGATATTCAGATTGCAGTTCTTGATGAAAATAAGCTATTCCGAATGAAAAAAAAAGGATTCAGGATGCGAATAACCTATTCAGTTTGCAGTTCAGACAAACAAAGCTATTCAGAATGCAAAGAAACTATTCAGATTGCAAAGAAGCTATTCAGTTTGCAAAAAAAGCTATTCAGAATGAAAATGTGCTATTCAGATTGCAGTTCAGGATGAAAATAAGCAATTCAGAATGAAAAAAAGGAATTCAAGATGCGGATAATCTATTCAGTTTGCAGTTCAGACAAAAAAAGCTATTCAGAATGCAAATAAACTATTCAGATTGGAAATAAGTATTCAGTTTGCAAAAAAAGATATTCAGAATGAAAATGTGATATTCAGATTGCAGTTCTTGATGAAAATAAACTATTCAGAATGCAAAAAAAGGGTTCAGGATGCGGATAACATATTCAGTTTGCACTTCAGACAAAAAAAGCTATTCAGAATGCAAATAAACTATTCAGATTGGAAATAAGCTATTCAGTTTGCAAAAAAAGCTATTCAGAATGAAAATGTGATATTCAGATTGCAGTTCTTGATGAAAATAAGCTATTCCGAATGAAAAAAAAGGGATTCAGGATGCGAATAACCTATTCAGTTTGCAGTTCAGAAAAACAAAGCTATTCAGAATGCAAATAAACTATTCAGATTGGAAATAAGCTATTCAGTTTGCAAAAATATCTATTCAGAATGAAAATGTGATATTCAGATTGCAGTTCTTGATGAAAATAAGCTCTTCCGAATGAAAAAAAAGGGATTCAGGATGCGAATAACCTATTCAGTTTGCAGTTCAGAAAAACAAAGCTATTCAGAATGCAAATAAATTATTCAGATTGGAAATAAGCTATTCAGTTTGCAAAAAAAGCTATTCAGAATGAAAATGTGATATTCAGATTGCAGTTCTTGATGAAAATAAGCTATTCCGAATGAAAAAAAAAGGATTCAGGATGCGAATAACCTATTCAGTTTGCAGTTCAGACAAACAAAGCTATTCAGAATGCAAAGAAACTATTCAGATTGCAAAGAAGCTATTCAGTTTGCAAAAAAAGCTATTCAGAATGAAAATGTGCTATTCAGATTGCAGTTCAGGATGAAAATAAGCAATTCAGAATGAAAAAAAGGAATTCAAGATGCGGATAACCTATTCAGTTTGCAGTTCAGAAAAACAAAGCTATTCAGAATGCAAATAAACTATTCAGATTGGAAATAAGCTATTCAGTTTGCAAAAAAATCTATTCAGAATGAAAATGTGATATTCAGATTGCAGTTCTTGATGAAAATAAGCTATTCCGAATGAAAAAAAAGGGATTCAGGATGCGAATAACCTATTCAGTTTGCAGTTCAGAAAAACAAAGCTATTCAGAATGCAAATAAACTATTCAGATTGGAAATAAGCTATTCAGTTTGCAAAAAAAGCTATTCAGAATGAAAATGTGATATTCAGATTGCAGTTCTTGATGAAAATAAGCTATTCCGAATGAAAAAAAAAGGATTCAGGATGCGAATAACCTATTCAGTTTGCAGTTCAGACAAACAAAGCTATTCAGAATGCAAATAAACTATTCAGATTGGAAATAAGCTATTCAGTTTGCAAAAAAATCTATTCAGAATGAAAATGTGATATTCAGATTGCAGTTCTTGATGAAAATAAGCTATTCCGAATGAAAAAAAAGGGATTCAGGATGCGAATAACCTATTCAGTTTGCAGTTCAGAAAAACAAAGCTATTCAGAATGCAAATAAACTATTCAGATTGGAAATAAGCTATTCAGTTTGCAAAAAAAGCTATTCAGAATGAAAATGTGATATTCAGATTGCAGTTCTTGATGAAAATAAGCTATTCCGAATGAAAAAAAAAGGATTCAGGATGCGAATAACCTATTCAGTTTGCAGTTCAGACAAACAAAGCTATTCAGAATGGAAAGAAACTATTCAGATTGCAAAGAAGCTATTCAGTTTGCAAAAAAAGCTATTCAGAATGAAAATGTGCTATTCAGATTGCAGTTCAGGATGAAAATAAGCAATTCAGAATGAAAAAAAGGAATTCAAGATGCGGATAACCTATTCAGTTTGCAGTTCAGAAAAACAAAGCTATTCAGAATGCAAATAAACTATTCAGATTGGAAATAAGCTATTCAGTTTGCAAAAAAATCTATTCAGAATGAAAATGTGATATTCAGATTGCAGTTCTTGATGAAAATAAGCTATTCCGAATGAAAAAAAAGGGATTCAGGATGCGAATAACCTATTCAGTTTGCAGTTCAGAAAAACAAAGCTATTCAGAATGCAAATAAACTATTCAGATTGGAAATAAGCTATTCAGTTTGCAAAAAAAGCTATTCAGAATGAAAATGTGATATTCAGATTGCAGTTCTTGATGAAAATAAGCTATTCCGAATGAAAAAAAAGGATTCAGGATGCGAATAACCTATTCAGTTTGCAGTTCAGACAAACAAAGCTATTCAGAATGCAAAGAAACTATTCAGATTGCAAAGAAGCTATTCAGTTTGCAAAAAAATCTATTCAGAATGAAAATGTGATATTCAGATTGCAGTTCTTGATGAAAATAAGCTATTCCGAATGAAAAAAAAGGGATTCAGGATGCGAATAACCTATTCAGTTTGCAGTTCAGAAAAACAAAGCTATTCAGAATGCAAATAAACTATTCAGATTGGAAATAAGCTATTCAGTTTGCAAAAAAAGCTATTCAGAATGAAAATGTGATATTCAGATTGCAGTTCTTGATGAAAATAAGCTATTCCGAATGAAAAAAAAAGGATTCAGGATGCGAATAACCTATTCAGTTTGCAGTTCAGACAAACAAAGCTATTCAGAATGCAAAGAAACTATTCAGATTGCAAAGAAGCTATTCAGTTTGCAAAAAAAGCTATTCAGAATGAAAATGTGCTATTCAGATTGCAGTTCAGGATGAAAATAAGCAATTCAGAATGAAAAAAAAGGGATTCAGGATGCGAATAACCTATTCAGTTTGCAGTTCAGAAAAACAAAGCTATTCAGAATGCAAATAAACTATTCAGATTGGAAATAAGCTATTCAGTTTGCAAAAAAAGCTATTCAGAATGAAAATGTGATATTCAGATTGCAGTTCTTGATGAAAATAAGCTATTCCGAATGAAAAAAAAAGGATTCAGGATGCGAATAACCTATTCAGTTTGCAGTTCAGAAAAACAAAGCTATTCAGAATGCAAATAAACTATTCAGATTGGAAATAAGCTATTCAGTTTGCAAAAAAAGCTATTCAGAATGAAAATGTGATATTCAGATTGCAGTTCTTGATGAAAATAAGCTATTCCGAATGAAAAAAAAAGGATTCAGGATGCGAATAACCTATTCAGTTTGCAGTTCAGACAAACAAAGCTATTCAGAATGCAAAGAAACTATTCAGATTGCAAAGAAGCTATTCAGTTTGCAAAAAAATCTATTCAGAATGAAAATGTGATATTCAGATTGCAGTTCTTGATGAAAATAAGCTATTCCGAATGAAAAAAAAGGGATTCAGGATGCGAATAACCTATTCAGTTTGCAGTTCAGAAAAACAAAGCTATTCAGAATGCAAATAAACTATTCAGATTGGAAATAAGCTATTCAGTTTGCAAAAAAAGCTATTCAGAATGAAAATGTGATATTCAGATTGCAGTTCTTGATGAAAATAAGCTATTCCGAATGAAAAAAAAAGGATTCAGGATGCGAATAACCTATTCAGTTTGCAGTTCAGACAAACAAAGCTATTCAGAATGCAAAGAAACTATTCAGATTGCAAAGAAGCTATTCAGTTTGCAAAAAAATCTATTCAGAATGAAAATGTGATATTCAGATTGCAGTTCTTGATGAAAATAAGCTATTCCGAATGAAAAAAAAGGGATTCAGGATGCGAATAACCTATTCAGTTTGCAGTTCAGAAAAACAAAGCTATTCAGAATGCAAATAAACTATTCAGATTGGAAATAAGCTATTCAGTTTGCAAAAAAAGCTATTCAGAATGAAAATGTGATATTCAGATTGCAGTTCTTGATGAAAATAAGCTATTCCGAATGAAAAAAAAAGGATTCAGGATGCGAATAACCTATTCAGTTTGCAGTTCAGACAAACAAAGCTATTCAGAATGCAAAGAAACTATTCAGATTGCAAAGAAGCTATTCAGTTTGCAAAAAAAGCTATTCAGAATGAAAATGTGCTATTCAGATTGCAGTTCAGGATGAAAATAAGCAATTCAGAATGAAAAAAAGGAATTCAAGATGCGGATAACCTATTCAGTTTGCAGTTCAGAAAAACAAAGCTATTCAGAATGCAAATAAACTATTCAGATTGGAAATAAGCTATTCAGTTTGCAAAAAAATCTATTCAGAATGAAAATGTGATATTCAGATTGCAGTTCTTGATGAAAATAAGCTATTCCGAATGAAAAAAAAGGGATTCAGGATGCGAATAACCTATTCAGTTTGCAGTTCAGAAAAACAAAGCTATTCAGAATGCAAATAAACTATTCAGATTGGAAATAAGCTATTCAGTTTGCAAAAAAAGCTATTCAGAATGAAAATGTGATATTCAGATTGCAGTTCTTGATGAAAATAAGCTATTCCGAATGAAAAAAAAAGGATTCAGGATGCGAATAACCTATTCAGTTTGCAGTTCAGACAAACAAAACTATTCAGAATGCAAAGAAACTATTCAGATTGCAAAGAAGCTATTCAGTTTGCAAAAAAATCTATTCAGAATGAAAATGTGATATTCAGATTGCAGTTCTTGATGAAAATAAGCTATTCCGAATGAAAAAAAAGGGATTCAGGATGCGAATAACCTATTCAGTTTGCAGTTCAGAAAAACAAAGCTATTCAGAATGCAAATAAACTATTCAGATTGGAAATAAGCTATTCAGTTTGCAAAAAAAGCTATTCAGAATGAAAATGTGATATTCAGATTGCAGTTCTTGATGAAAATAAGCTATTCCGAATGAAAAAAAAAGGATTCAGGATGCGAATAACCTATTCAGTTTGCAGTTCAGACAAACAAAGCTATTCAGAATGCAAAGAAACTATTCAGATTGCAAAGAAGCTATTCAGTTTGCAAAAAAAGCTATTCAGAATGAAAATGTGCTATTCAGATTGCAGTTCAGGATGAAAATAAGCAATTCAGAATGAAAAAAAGGAATTCAAGATGCGGATAACCTATTCAGTTTGCAGTTCAGACAAAAAAAGCTATTCAGAATGCAAATAAACAATTCAGATTGGAAATAAGTATTCAGTTTGCAAAAAAAGATATTCAGAATGAAAATGTGATATTCAGATTGCAGTTCTTGATGAAAATAAACTATTCAGAATGCAAAAAAAGGGTTCAGGATGCGGATAACATATTCAGTTTGCAGTTCAGACAAAAAAAGCTATTCAGAATGCAAATAAACTATTCAGATTGGAAATAAGCTATTCAGTTTGCAAAAAAAGCTATTCAGAATGAAAATGTGATATTCAGATTGCAGTTCTTGATGAAAATAAGCTATTCCGAATGAAAAAAAAGGGATTCAGGATGCGAATAACCTATTCAGTTTGCAGTTCAGAAAAACAAAGCTATTCAGAATGCAAATAAACTATTCAGATTGGAAATAAGCTATTCAGTTTGCAAAAAAATCTATTCAGAATGAAAATGTGATATTCAGATTGCAGTTCTTGATGAAAATAAGCTATTCCGAATGAAAAAAAAAGGATTCAGGATGCGAATAACCTATTCAGTTTGCAGTTCAGACAAACAAAGCTATTCAGAATGCAAATAAACTATTCAGATTGGAAATAAGCTATTCAGTTTGCAAAAAAAGCTATTCAGAATGAAAATGTGATATTCAGATTGCAGTTCTTGATGAAAATAAGCTATTCCGAATGAAAAAAAAAGGATTCAGGATGCGAATAACCTATTCAGTTTGCAGTTCAGACAAACAAAGCTATTCAGAATGCAAAGAAACTATTCAGATTGCAAAGAAGCTATTCAGTTTGCAAAAAAATCTATTCAGAATGAAAATGTGATATTCAGATTGCAGTTCTTGATGAAAATAAGCTATTCCGAATGAAAAAAAAGGGATTCAGGATGCGAATAACCTATTCAGTTTGCAGTTCAGAAAAACAAAGCTATTCAGAATGCAAATAAACTATTCAGATTGGAAATAAGCTATTCAGTTTGCAAAAAAAGCTATTCAGAATGAAAATGTGATATTCAGATTGCAGTTCTTGATGAAAATAAGCTATTCCGAATGAAAAAAAAAGGATTCAGGATGCGAATAACCTATTCAGTTTGCAGTTCAGACAAACAAAGCTATTCAGAATGCAAAGAAACTATTCAGATTGCAAAGAAGCTATTCAGTTTGCAAAAAAAGCTATTCAGAATGAAAATGTGCTATTCAGATTGCAGTTCAGGATGAAAATAAGCAATTCAGAATGAAAAAAAGGAATTCAAGATGCGGATAACCTATTCAGTTTGCAGTTCAGAAAAACAAAGCTATTCAGAATGCAAATAAACTATTCAGATTGGAAATAAGCTATTCAGTTTGCAAAAAAATCTATTCAGAATGAAAATGTGATATTCAGATTGCAGTTCTTGATGAAAATAAGCTATTCCGAATGAAAAAAAAGGGATTCAGGATGCGAATAACCTATTCAGTTTGCAGTTCAGAAAAACAAAGCTATTCAGAATGCAAATAAACTATTCAGATTGGAAATAAGCTATTCAGTTTGCAAAAAAAGCTATTCAGAATGAAAATGTGATATTCAGATTGTAGTTCTTGATGAAAATAAGCTATTCCGAATGAAAAAAAAAGGATTCAGGATGCGAATAACCTATTCAGTTTGCAGTTCAGACAAACAAAACTATTCAGAATGCAAAGAAACTATTCAGATTGCAAAGAAGCTATTCAGTTTGCAAAAAAATCTATTCAGAATGAAAATGTGATATTCAGATTGCAGTTCTTGATGAAAATAAGCTATTCCGAATGAAAAAAAAGGGATTCAGGATGCGAATAACCTATTCAGTTTGCAGTTCAGAAAAACAAAGCTATTCAGAATGCAAATAAACTATTCAGATTGGAAATAAGCTATTCAGTTTGCAAAAAAAGCTATTCAGAATGAAAATGTGATATTCAGATTGCAGTTCTTGATGAAAATAAGCTATTCCGAATGAAAAAAAAAGGATTCAGGATGCGAATAACCTATTCAGTTTGCAGTTCAGACAAACAAAGCTATTCAGAATGCAAAGAAACTATTCAGATTGCAAAGAAGCTATTCAGTTTGCAAAAAAAGCTATTCAGAATGAAAATGTGCTATTCAGATTGCAGTTCAGGATGAAAATAAGCAATTCAGAATGAAAAAAAGGAATTCAAGATGCGGATAACCTATTCAGTTTGCAGTTCAGACAAAAAAAGCTATTCAGAATGCAAATAAACAATTCACATTGGAAATAAGTATTCAATTTGCAAAAAAAGATATTCAGAATGAAAATGTGATATTCAGATTGCAGTTCTTGATGAAAATAAACTATTCAGAATGCAAAAAAAGGGTTCAGGATGCGGATAACATATTCAGTTTGCAGTTCAGACAAAAAAAGCTATTCAGAATGCAAATAAACTATTCAGATTGGAAATAAGCTATTCAGTTTGCAAAAAAAGCTATTCAGAATGAAAATGTGATATTCAGATTGCAGTTCTTGATGAAAATAAGCTATTCCGAATGAAAAAAAAGGGATTCAGGATGCGAATAACCTATTCAGTTTGCAGTTCAGAAAAACAAAGCTATTCAGAATGCAAATAAACTATTCAGATTGGAAATAAGCTATTCAGTTTGCAAAAAAATCTATTCAGAATGAAAATGTGATATTCAGATTGCAGTTCTTGATGAAAATAAGCTATTCCGAATGAAAAAAAAGGGATTCGGGATGCGAATAACCTATTCAGTTTGCAGTTCAGAAAAACAAAGCTATTCAGAATGCAAATAAACTATTCAGATTGGAAATAAGCTATTCAGTTTGCAAAAAAAGCTATTCAGAATGAAAATGTGATATTCAGATTGCAGTTCTTGATGAAAATAAGCTATTCCGAATGAAAAAAGAAGGATTCAGGATGCGAATAACCTATTCAGTTTGCAGTTCAGACAAACAAAGCTATTCAGAATGCAAAGAAACTATTCAGATTGCAAAGAAGCTATTCAGTTTGCAAGAAAAGCTATTCAGAATGAAAATGTGCTATTCAGATTGCAGTTTAGGATGAAAATAAGCAATTCAGAATGAAAAAAAGGAATTCAAGATGCGGATAACCTATTCAGTTTGCAGTTCAGACAAAAAAAGCTATTCAGAATGCAAATAAACTATTCAGATTGGAAATAAGTATTCAGTTTGCAAAAAATGATATTCAGAATGAAAATGTGATATTCAGATTGCAGTTCTTGATGAAAATAAACTATTCAGAATGCAAAAAAAGGGTTCAGGATGCGGATAACATATTCAGTTTGCAGTTCAGACAAAAAAAGCTATTCAGAATGCAAATAAACTATTCAGATTGGAAATAAGCTATTCAGTTTGCAAAAAAAGCTATTCAGAATGAAAATGTGATATTCAGATTGCAGTTCTAGATGAAAATAAGCTATTCCGAATGAAAAAAAAGGGATTCAGGATGCGAATAACCTATTCAGTTTGCATTTCAGAAAAACAAAGCTATTCAGAATGCAAATAAACTATTCAGATTGGAAATAAGCTATTCAGTTTGCAAAAAAAGCTATTCAGAATGAAAATGTGATATTCAGATTGCAGTTCTTGATGAAAATAAACTATTCAGAATGAAAAAAAAGGGTTCAGGATGCGGATAACCTATTCAGTTTGCAGTTCAGACAAAAAAAGCTATTCAGAATGCAAATAAACTATTCAGATTGGAAATAAGATATTCAGTTTGCAAAAAAAGCTATTCAGAATGAAAATGTGATATTCAGATTGCAGTTCTTGATGAAAATAAGCTATTCCGAATGAAAAAAAAAGGATTCAGGATGCGAGTAACCTATTCAGTTTGCAGTTCAGACAAACAAAGCTATTTAGAATGCAAATAAACTATTCAGATTGCAAAGAAGCTATTCAGTTTGCAAAAAAAGCTATTCAGAATGAAAAAAAGGAATTCAAGATGCGGATAACCTATTCAGTTTGTAGTTCAGACAAAAAAAGCGATACAGAATGCAAATAAACTATTCAGATTGGAAATAAGCTATTCAGTTTGCAAAAAAAGCTATTCATAATGAAAATGTGATATTCAGATTGCAGTTCTTGATGAAAATAAACTATTCAGAATGAAAAAAAAGGGTTCAGGATGCGGAGAACCTATTCAGTTTGCAGTTCAGACAAAAAAAGCTATTCAGAATGCAAATAAACTATTCAGATTGGAAATAAGCTATTTAGTTTGCAAAAAAAGCTATTCAGAATGAAAATGTGATATTCAGATTGCAGTTCTTGATGAAAATAAGCTATTCCGAATGAAAAATAAAGGATTCAGGATGCGAATAACCTATTCAGTTTGCAGTTCAGACAAACAAAGCTATTCAGAATGCAAATAAACTATTCAGATTGCAAAGAAGCTATTCAGTTTGCAAAAAAAGCTATTCAGAATGAAAATGTGCTATTCAGATTGCAGTTCAGGATGAAAATAAGCTATTCAGAATGAAAAAAAGGAATTCAAGATGCGGATAACCTATTCAGTTTGCAGTTCAGACAAAAAAAGCTATTCAGAATGCAAATAAACTATTCAGATTGGAAATAAGTATTCAGTTTGCAAAAAAAGATATTCAGAATGAAAATGTGATATTCAGATTGCAGTTCTTGATGAAAATAAACTATTCAGAATGCAAAATAAGGGTTCAGGATGCGGATAACATATTCAGTTTGCAATTCAGACAAAAAAAGCTATTCAGAATGCAAATAAACTATTCAGATTGGAAATAAGCTATTCAGTTTGCAAAAAAAGCTATTCAGAATGAAAATGTGATATTCAGATTGCAGTTCTTGATGAAAATAAGCTATTCCGAATGAAAAAAAAAGGATTCAGGATGCGAATAACCTATTCGGTTTGCAGTTCAGACAAACAAAGCTATTCAGAATGCAAAGAAACTATTCAGATTGCAAAGAAGCTATTCAGTTTGCAAAAAAAGCTATTCAGAATGAAAATGTGCTATTCAGATTGCAGTTCAGGATGAAAATAAGCAATTCAGAATGAAAAAAAGGAATTCAAGATGCGGATAACCTATTCAGTTTGCAGTTCAGACAAAAAAAGCTATTCAGAATGCAAATAAACTATTCAGATTGGAAATAAGCTATTCAGTTTGCAAAAAAAGCTATTCAGAATGAAAATGTGATATTCAGATTGCAGTTCTAGATGAAAATAAGCTATTCCGAATGAAAAAAAAGGGATTCAGGATGCGAATAACCTATTCAGTTTGCAGTTCAGAAAAACAAAGCTATTCAGAATGCAAATAAACTATTCAGATTGGAAATAAGCTATTCAGTTTGCAAAAAAAGCTATTCAGAATGAAAATGTGATATTCAGATTGCAGTTCTTGATGAAAATAAACTATTCAGAATGAAAAAAAAGGGTTCAGGATGCGGATAACCTATTCAGTTTGCAGTTCAGACAAAAAAAGCTATTCAGAATGCAAATAAACTATTCAGATTGGAAATAAGCTATTCAGTTTGCAAAAAAAGCTATTCAGAATGAAAATGTGATATTCAGATTGCAGTTCTTGATGAAAATAAGCTATTCCGAATGAAAAAAAAAGGATTCAGGATGCGAATAACCTATTCAGTTTGCAGTTCAGACAAACAAAGCTATTCAGAATGCAAAGAAACTATTCAGATTGCAAAGAAGCTATTCAGTTTGCAAAAAAAGCTATTCAGAATGAAAATGTGCTATTCAGATTGCAGTTCAGGATGAAAATAAGCAATTCAGAATGAAAAAAAGGAATTCAAGATGCGGATAACCTATTCAGTTTGCAGTTCAGACAAAAAAAGCTATTCAGAATGCAAATAAACTATTCAGATTGGAAATAAGTATTCAGTTTGCAAAAAAAGATATTCAGAATGAAAATGTGATATTCAGATTGCAGTTCTTGATGAAAATAAACTATTCAGAATGCAAAAAAAGGGTTCAGGATGCGGATAACATATTCAGTTTGCAGTTCAGACAAAAAAAGCTATTCAGAATGCAAATAAACTATTCAGATTGGAAATAAGCTATTCAGTTTGCAAAAAAAGCTATTCAGAATGAAAATGTGATATTCAGATTGCAGTTCTTGATGAAAATAAGCTATTCCGAATGACAAAAAAGGGATTCAGGATGCGAATAACCTATTCAGTTTGCATTTCAGAAAAACAAAGCTATTCAGAATGCAAATAAACTATTCAGATTGGAAATAAGCTATTCAGTTTGCAAAAAAAGCTATTCAGAATGAAAATGTGATATTCAGATTGCAGTTCTTGATGAAAATAAACTATTCAGAATGAAAAAAAAGGGTTCAGGATGCGGATAACCTATTCAGTTTGCAGTTCAGACAAAAAAAGCTATTCAGAATGCAAATAAACTATTCAGATTGGAAATAAGCTATTCAGTTTGCAAAAAAAGCTATTCAGAATGAAAATGTGATATTCAGATTGCAGTTCTTGATGAAAATAAACTATTCAGAATGAAAAAAAAGGGTTCAGGATGCGGATAACCTATTCAGTTTGCAGTTCAGACAAAAAAAGCTATTCAGAATGCAAATAAACTATTCAGATTGGAAATAAGCTATTCAGTTTGCAAAAAAAGCTATTCAGAATGAAAATGTGATATTCAGATTGCAGTTCTTGATGAAAATAAGCTATTCCGAATGAAAAAAAAAGGATTCAGGATGCGAATAACCTATTCAGTTTGCAGTTCAGACAAACAAAGCTATTCAGAATGCAAAGAAACTATTCAGATTGCAAAGAAGCTATTCAGTTTGCAAAAAAAGCTATTCAGAATGAAAATGTGCTATTCAGATTGCAGTTCAGGATGAAAATAAGCAATTCAGAATGAAAAAAAGGAATTCAAGATGCGGATAACCTATTCAGTTTGCAGTTCAGACAAAAAAAGCTATTCAGAATGCAAATAAACTATTCAGATTGGAAATAAGTATTCAGTTTGCAAAAAAAGCTATTCAGAATGAAAATGTGATATTCAGATTGCAGTTCTTGATGAAAATAAACTATTCAGAATGCAAAAAAAGGGTTCAGGATGCGGATAACATATTCAGTTTGCAGTTCAGACAAAAAAAGCTATTCAGAATGCAAATAAACTATTCAGATTGGAAATAAGCTATTCAGTTTGCAAAAAAAGCTATTCAGAATGAAAATGTGATATTCAGATTGCAGTTCTTGATGAAAATAAGCTATTCCGAATGAAAAAAAAGGGATTCAGGATGCGAATAACCTATTCAGTTTGCATTTCAGAAAAACAAAGCTATTCAGAATGCAAATAAACTATTCAGATTGGAAATAAGCTATTCAGTTTGCAAAAAAAGCTATTCAGAATGAAAATGTGATATTCAGATTGCAGTTCTTGATGAAAATAAACTATTCAGAATGAAAAAAAAGGGTTCAGGATGCGGATAACCTATTCAGTTTGCAGTTCAGACAAAAAAAGCTATTCAGAATGCAAATAAACTATTCAGATTGGAAATAAGCTATTCAGTTTGCAAAAAAAGCTATTCAGAATGAAAATGTGATATTCAGATTGCAGTTCTTGATGAAAATAAACTATTCAGAATGAAAAAAAAGGGTTCAGGATGCGGATAACCTATTCAGTTTGCAGTTCAGACAAAAAAAGCTATTCAGAATGCAAATAAACTATTCAGATTGGAAATAAGCTATTCAGTTTGCAAAAAAAGCTATTCAGAATGAAAATGTGATATTCAGATTGCAGTTCTTGATGAAAATAAACTATTCAGAATGAAAAAAAAGGGTTCAGGATGCGGATAACCTATTCAGTTTGCAGTTCAGACAAAAAAAGCTATTCAGAATGCAAATAAACTATTCAGATTGGAAATAAGCTATTCAGTTTGCAAAAAAAGCTATTCAGAATGAAAATGTGATATTCAGATTGCAGTTCTTGATGAAAATAAGCTATTCCGAATGAAAAAAAAAGGATTCAGGATGCGAATAACCTATTCAGTTTGCAGTTCAGACAAACAAAGCTATTCAGAATGCAAAGAAACTATTCAGATTGCAAAGAAGCTATTCAGTTTGCAAAAAAAGCTATTCAGAATGAAAATGTGCTATTCAGATTGCAGTTCAGGATGAAAATAAGCAATTCAGAATGAAAAAAAGGAATTCAAGATGCGGATAACCTATTCAGTTTGCAGTTCAGACAAAAAAAGCTATTCAGAATGCAAATAAACTATTCAGATTGGAAATAAGTATTCAGTTTGCAAAAAAAGATATTCAGAATGAAAATGTGATATTCAGATTGCAGTTCTTGATGAAAATAAACTATTCAGAATGCAAAAAAAGGGTTCAGGATGCGGATAACATATTCAGTTTGCAGTTCAGACAAAAAAAGCTATTCAGAATGCAAATAAACTATTCAGATTGGAAATAAGCTATTCAGTTTGCAAAAAAAGCTATTCAGAATGAAAATGTGATATTCAGATTGCAGTTCTTGATGAAAATAAGCTATTCCGAATGAAAAAAAAGGGATTCAGGATGCGAATAACCTATTCAGTTTGCATTTCAGAAAAACAAAGCTATTCAGAATGCAAATAAACTATTCAGATTGGAAATAAGCTATTCAGTTTGCAAAAAAAGCTATTCAGAATGAAAATGTGATATTCAGATTGCAGTTCTTGATGAAAATAAACTATTCAGAATGAAAAAAAAGGGTTCAGGATGCGGATAACCTATTCAGTTTGCAGTTCCGACAAAAAAAGCTATTCAGAATGCAAATAAACTATTCAGATTGGAAATAAGCTATTCAGTTTGCAAAAAAAGCTATTCAGAATGAAAATGTGATATTCAGATTGCAGTTCTTGATGAAAATAAACTATTCAGAATGAAAAAAAAGGGTTCAGGATGCGGATAACCTATTCAGTTTGCAGTTCAGACAAAAAAAGCTATTCAGAATGCAAATAAACTATTCAGATTGGAAATAAGCTATTCAGTTTGCAAAAAAAGCTATTCAGAATGAAAATGTGATATTCAGATTGCAGTTCTTGATGAAAATAAGCTATTCCGAATGAAAAAAAAAGGATTCAGGATGCGAATAACCTATTCAGTTTGCAGTTCAGACAAACAAAGCTATTCAGAATGCAAAGAAACTATTCAGATTGCAAAGAAGCTATTCAGTTTGCAAAAAAAGCTATTCAGAATGAAAATGTGTTATTCAGATTGCAATTCAGGATGAAAATAAGCAATTCAGAATGAAAAAAAGGAATTCAAGATGCGGATAACCTATTCAGTTTGCAGTTCAGACAAAAAAAGCTATTCAGAATGCAAATAAACTATTCAGATTGGAAATAAGTATTCAGTTTGCAAAAAAAGATATTCAGAATGAAAATGTGATATTCAGATTGCAGTTCTTGATGAAAATAAACTATTCAGAATGCAAAAAAATGGTTCAGGATGCGGATAACATATTCAGTTTGCAGTTCAGACAAAAAAAGCTATTCAGAATGCAAATAAACTATTCAGATTGGAAATAAGCTATTCAGTTTGCAAAAAAAGCTATTCAGAATGAAAATGTGATATTCAGATTGCAGTTCTTGATGAAAATAAGCTATTCCGAATGAAAAAAAAGGGATTCAGGATGCGAATAACCTATTCAGTTTGCATTTCAGAAAAACAAAGCTATTCAGAATGCAAATAAACTATTCAGATTGGAAATAAGCTATTCAGTTTGCAAAAAAAGCTATTCAGAATGAAAATGTGATATTCAGATTGCAGTTCTTGATGAAAATAAACTATTCAGAATGAAAAAAAAGGGTTCAGGATGCGGATAACCTATTCAGTTTGCAGTTCAGACAAAAAAAGCTATTCAGAATGCAAATAAACTATTCAGATTGGAAATAAGCTATTCAGTTTGCAAAAAAAGCTATTCAGAATGAAAATGTGATATTCAGATTGCAGTTCTTGATGAAAATAAACTATTCAGAATGAAAAAAAAGGGTTCAGGATGCGGATAACCTATTCAGTTTGCAGTTCAGACAAAAAAAGCTATTCAGAATGCAAATAAACTATTCAGATTGGAAATAAGCTATTCAGTTTGCAAAAAAAGCTATTCAGAATGAAAATGTGATATTCAGATTGCAGTTCTTGATGAAAATAAGCTATTCTGAATGAAAAAAAAGGGATTCAGGATGCGAATAACCTATTCAGTTTGCAGTTCAGAAAAACAAAGCTATTCAGAATGCAAATAAACTATTCAGATTGGAAATAAGCTATTCAGTTTGCAAAAAAAGCTATTCAGAATGAAAATGTGCTATTCAGATTGCAGTTCAGGATGAAAATAAGCAATTCAGAATGAAAAAAAGGAATTCAAGATGCGGATAACCTATTCAGTTTGCAGTTCAGACAAAAAAAGCTATTCAGAATGCAAATAAACTATTCAGATTGGAAATAAGTATTCAGTTTGCAAAAAAAGATATTCAGAATGAAAATGTGATATTCAGATTGCAGTTCTTGATGAAAATAAACTATTCAGAATGCAAAAAAAGGGTTCAGGATGCGGATAACATATTCAGTTTGCAATTCAGACAAAAAAAGCTATTCAGAATGCAAATAAACTATTCAGATTGGAAATAAGCTATTCAGTTTGCAAAAAAAGCTATTCAGAATGAAAATGTGATATTCAGATTGCAGTTCTTGATGAAAATAAGCTATTCTGAATGAAAAAAAAGGGATTCAGGATGCGAATAACCTATTCAGTTTGCAGTTCAGAAAAACAAAGCTATTCAGAATGCAAATAAACTATTCAGATTGGAAATAAGCTATTCAGTTTGCAAAAAAAGCTATTCAGAATGAAAATGTGATATTCAGATTGCAGTTCTTGATGAAAATAAGCTATTCCGAATGAAAAAAAAGGGATTCAGGATGCGAATAACCTATTCAGTTTGCATTTCAGAAAAACAAAGCTATTCAGAATGCAAATAAACTATTCAGATTGGAAATAAGCTATTCAGTTTGCAAAAAAAGCTATTCAGAATGAAAATGTGATATTCAGATTGCAGTTCTTGATGAAAATAAACTATTCAGAATGAAAAAAAAGGGTTCAGGATGCGGATAACCTATTCAGTTTGCAGTTCAGACAAAAAAAGCTATTCAGAATGCAAATAAACTATTCAGATTGGAAATAAGCTATTCAGTTTGCAAAAAAAGCTATTCAGAATGAAAATGTGATATTCAGATTGCAGTTCTTGATGAAAATAAGCTATTCCGAATGAAAAAAAAAGGATTCAGGATGCGAATAACCAATTCAGTTTGCAGTTCAGACAAACAAAGCTATTCAGAATGCAAATAAGCTATTCAGATTGCAAAGAAGCTATTCAGTTTGCAAAAAAAGCTATTCAGAATGAAAATGTGCTATTCAGATTGCAGTTCAGGATGAAAATAAGCTATTCAGAATGAAAAAAAGGAATTCAAGATGCGGATAACCTATTCAGTTTGCAGTTCAGACAAAAAAAGCTATACAGAATGCAAATAAACTATTCAGATTGGAAATAAGCTATTCAGTTTGCAAAAAAAGCTATTCATAATGAAAATGTGATATTCAGATTGCAGTTCTTGATGAAAATAAACTATTCAGAATGAAAAAAAAGGGTTCAGGATGCGGAGAACCTATTCAGTTTGCAGTTCAGACAAAAAAAGCTATTCAGAATGCAAATAAACTATTCAGATTGGAAATAAGCTATTCAGTTTGCAAAAAAAGCTATTCAGAATGAAAATGTGATATTCAGATTGCAGTTCTTGATGAAAATAAGCTATTCCGAATGAAAAATAAAGGATTCAGGATGCGAATAACCTATTCAGTTTGCAGTTCAGACAAACAAAGCTATTCAGAATGCAAATAAACTATTCAGTTTGAAAAAAAAGCTATTCAGAATGAAAATGTGCTATTCAGATTGCAGTTCAGGATGAAAATAAGCAATTCAGAATGAAAAAAAGGAATTCAAGATGCGGATAACCTATTCAGTTTGCAGTTCAGACAAAAAAAGCTATTCAGAATGCAAATAAACTATTCAGATTGGAAATAAGTATTCAGTTTGCAAAAAAAGATATTCAGAATGAAAATGTGATATTCAGATTGCAGTTCTTGATGAAAATAAACTATTCAGAATGCAAAAAAAGGGTTCAGGATGCGGATAACATATTCAGTTTGCAATTCAGACAAAAAAAGCTATTCAGAATGCAAATAAACTATTCAGATTGGAAATAAGCTATTCAGTTTGCAAAAAAAGCTATTCATAATGAAAATGTGATATTCAGATTGCAGTTCTTGATGAAAATAAGCTATTCTGAATGAAAAAAAAGGGATTCAGGATGCGAATAACCTATTCAGTTTGCAGTTCAGAAAAACAAAGCTATTCAGAATGCAAATAAACTATTCAGATTGGAAATAAGCTATTCAGTTTGCAAAAAAAGCTATTCAGAATGAAAATGTGCTATTCAGATTGCAGTTCAGGATGAAAATAAGCAATTCAGAATGAAAAAAAGGAATTCAAGATGCGGATAACCTATTCAGTTTGCAGTTCAGACAAAAAAAGCTATTCAGAATGCAAATAAACTATTCAGATTGGAAATAAGTATTCAGTTTGCAAAAAAAGATATTCAGAATGAAAATGTGATATTCAGATTGCAGTTCTTGATGAAAATAAACTATTCAGAATGCAAAAAAAGGGTTCAGGATGCGGATAACATATTCAGTTTGCAGTTCAGACAAAAAAAGCTATTCAGAATGCAAATAAACTATTCAGATTGGAAATAAGCTATTCAGTTTGCAAAAAAAGCTATTCAGAATGAAAATGTGATATTCAGATTGCAGTTCTTGTTGAAAATAAGCTATTCCGAATGAAAAATAAAGGATTCAGGATGCGAATAACCTATTCAGTTTGCAGTTCAGACAAACAAAGCTATTCAGAATGCAAATAAACTATTCAGATTGCAAAGAAGCTATTCAGTTTGCAAAAAAAGCTATTCAGAATGAAAATGTGATATTCAGATTGCAGTTCTTGATGAAAATAAGCAATTCAGAATGAAAAAAAGGAATTCAAGATGCGGATAACCTATTCAGTTTGCAGTTCAGACAAAAAAAGCTATTCAGAATGCAAATAAACTATTCAGATTGGAAATAAGCTATTCAGTTTGCAAAAAAAGCTATTCAGAATGAAAATGTGATATTCAGATTGCAGTTCTAGATGAAAATAAGCTATTCCGAATGAAAAAAAAGGGATTCAGGATGCGAATAACCTATTCAGTTTGCAGTTCAGAAAAACAAAGCTATTCAGAATGCAAATAAACTATTCAGTTTGGAAATAAGCTATTCAGTTTGCAAAAAAAGCTATTCAGAATGAAAATGTGATATTCAGATTGCAGTTCTTGATGAAAATAAGCTATTCCGAATGAAAAAAAAAGGATTCAGGATGCGAATAACCTATTCAGTTTGCAGTTCAGACAAACAAAGCTATTCAGAATGCAAAGAAACTATTCAGATTGCAAAGAAGCTATTCAGTTTGCAAAAAGAGCTATTCAGAATGAAAATGTGCTATTCAGATTGCAGTTCAGGATGAAAATAAGCAATTCAGAATGAAAAAAAGGAATTCAAGATGCGGATAACCTATTCAGTTTGCAGTTCAGACAAAAAAAGCTATTCAGAATGCAAATAAACTATTCAGATTGGAAATAAGCTATTCAGTTTGCAAAAAAAGCTATTCAGAATGAAAATGTGATATTCAGATTGCAGTTCTTGATGAAAATAAACTATTCAGAATGAAAAAAAAGGGTTCAGGATGCGGATAACCTATTCAGTTTGCAGTTCAGACAAAAAAAGCTATTCAGAATGCAAATAAACTATTCAGATTGGAAATAAGCTATTCAGTTTGCAAAAAAAGCTATTCAGAATGAAAATGTGATATTCAGATTGCAGTTCTTGATGAAAATAAGCTATTCCGAATAAAAAAAAAAGGATTCAGGATGCGAATAACCTATTCAGTTTGCAGTTCAGACAAACAAAGCTATTCAAAATGCAAATAAACTATTCAGATTGCAAAGAAGCTATTGAGTTTGCAAAAAAAGCTATTCAGAATGAAAATGTGCTATTCAGATTGCAGTTCAGGATGAATATAAGCAATTCAGAATGAAAAAAAGGAATTCAAGATGCGGATAACCTATTCAGTTTGCAGTTCAGACAAAAAAAGCTATTCAGAATGCAAATAAACTATTCAGATTGGAAATAAGCTATTCAGTTTGCAAAAAAAGCTATTCAGAATGAAAATGTGATATTCAGATTGCAGTTCTAGATGAAAATAAGCTATTCCGAATGAAAAAAAAGGGATTCAGGATGCGAATAACCTATTCAGTTTGCAGTTCAGAAAAACAAAGCTATTCAGAATGCAAATAAACTATTCAGATTGGAAATAAGCTATTCAGTTTGCAAAAAAAGCTATTCATTCTGAATATGTGATATTCAGATTGCAGTTCTTGATGAAAATAAACTATTCAGAATGAAAAAAAAGGGTTCAGGATGCGGATAACCTATTCAGTTTGCAGTTCAGACAAAAAAAGCTATTCAGAATGCAAATAAACTATTCAGATTGGAAATAAGCTATTCAGTTTGCAAAAAAAGCTATTCAGAATGAAAATGTGATATTCAGATTGCAGTTCTTGATGAAAATAAGCTATTCCGAATGAAAAAAAGAGGATTCAGGATGCGAATAACCTATTCAGTTTGCAGTTCAGACAAACAAAGCTATTCAGAATGCAAAGAAACTATTCAGATTGCAAAGAAGCTATTCAAATTGCAAAAAAAGCTATTCAGAATGAAAATGTGCTATTCAGATTGCAGTTCAGGATGAAAATAAGCAATTCAGAATGAAAAAAAGGAATTCAAGATGCGGATAACCTATTCAGTTTGCAGTTCAGACAAAAAAAGCTATTCAGAATGCAAATAAACTATTCAGATTGGAAATAAGTATTCAGTTTGCAAAAAAAGATATTCAGAATGAAAATGTGATATTCAGATTGCAGTTCTTGATGAAAATAAACTATTCAGAATGCAAAAAAAGGGTTCAGGATGCGGATAACATATTCAGTTTGCAGTTCAGACAAAAAAAGCTATTCAGAATGCAAATAAACTATTCAGATTGGAAATAAGCTATTCAGTTTGCAAAAAAAGCTATTCAGAATGAAAATGTGATATTCAGATTGCAGTTCTTGATGAAAATAAGCTATTCCGAATGAAAAAAAAGGGATTCAGGATGCGAATAACCTATTCAGTTTGCATTTCAGAAAAAGAAAGCTATTCAGAATGCAAATAAACTATTCAGATTGGAAATGAGCTATTCAGTTTGCAAAAAAAGCTATTCAGAATGAAAATGTGATATTCAGATTGCAGTTCTTGATGAAAATAAACTGTTCAGAATGAAAAAAAAGGGTTCAGGATGCGGATAACCTATTCAGTTTGCAGTTCAGACAAAAAAAGCTATTCAGAATGCAAATAAACTATTCAGATTGGAAATAAGCTATTCAGTTTGCAAAAAAAGCTATTCAGAATGAAAATGTGATATTCAGATTGCAGTTCTTGATGAAAATAAGCTATTCCGAATGAAAAAAAAAGGATTCAGGATGCGAATAACCTATTCAGTTTGCAGTTCAGACAAACAAAGCTATTCAAAATGCAAATAAACTATTCAGATTGCAAAGAAGCTATTCAGTTTGCAAAAAAAGCTATTCAGAATGAAAATGTGCTATTCAGATTGCAGTTCAGGATGAAAATAAGCAATTCAGAATGAAAAAAAGGAATTCAAGATGCGGATAACCTATTCAGTTTGCAGTTCAGACAAAAAAAGCTATTCAGAATGCAAATAAACTATTCAGATTGGAAATAAGCTATTCAGTTTGCAAAAAAAGCTATTCAGAATGAAAATGTGATATTTAGATTGCAGTTCTAGATGAAAATAAGCTATTCCGAATGAAAAAAAAGGGATTCAGGATGCGAATAACCTATTCAGTTTGCAGTTCAGAAAAAAAAAGCTATTCAGAATGCAAATAAACTATTCAGATTGGAAATAAGCTATTCAGTTTGCAAAAAAAGCTATTCAGAATGAAAATGTGATATTCAGATTGCAGTTCTTGATGAAAATAAACTATTCAGAATGAAAAAAAAGGGTTCAGGATGCGGATAACCTATTCAGTTTGCAGTTCAGACAAAAAAAGCTATTCAGAATGCAAATAAACTATTCAGATTGGAAATAAGCTATTCAGTTTGCAAAAAAAGCTATTCAGAATGAAAATGTGATATTCAGATTGCAGTTCTTGATGAAAATAAGCAATTCAGGATGAAAAAAAAGGGATTCAGGATGCATTTAACCTATTCAGTTTGCATTTCAGAAAAACAAAGCTATTCAGAATGCAAATAAACTATTCAGATTGGAAATAAGCTATTCAGTTTGCAAAAAAAGCTATTCAGAATGAAAATGTGATATTCAGATTGCAGTTCTTGATGAAAATAAACTATTCAGAATGAAAAAAAAGGGTTCAGGATGCGGATAACCTATTCAGTTTGCAGTTCAGACAAAAAAAGCTATTCAGAATGCAAATAAACTATTCAGATTGGAAATAAGCTATTCAGTTTGCAAAAAAAGCTATTCAGAATGAAAATGTGATATTCAGATTGCAGTTCTTGATGAAAATAAGCAATTCAGGATGAAAAAAAAGGGATTCAGGATGCATTTAACCTATTCAGTTTGCATTTCAGAAAAACAAAGCTATTCAGAATGCAAATAAACTATTCAGATTGGAAATAAGCTATTCAGTTTGCAAAAAAAGCTATTCAGAATGAAAATGTGATATTCAGATTGCAGTTCTTGATGAAAATAAACTATTCAGAATGAAAAAAAAGGGTTCAGGATGCGGATAACCTATTCAGTTTGCAGTTCAGACAAAAAAAGCTATTCAGAATGCAAATAAACTATTCAGATTGGAAATAAGCTATTCAGTTTGCAAAAAAAGCTATTCAGAATGAAAATGTGATATTCAGATTGCAGTTCTTGATGAAAATAAGCTATTCCGAATGAAAAAAAAAGGATTCAGGATGCGAATAACCTATTCAGTTTGCAGTTCAGACAAACAAAGCTATTCAAAATGCAAATAAACTATTCAGATTGCAAAGAAGCTATTCAGTTTGCAAAAAAAGCTATTCAGAATGAAAATGTGCTATTCAGATTGCAGTTCAGGATGAAAATAAGCAATTCAGAATGAAAAAAAGGAATTCAAGATGCGGATAACCTATTCAGTTTGCAGTTCAGACAAAAAAAGCTATTCAGAATGCAAATAAACTATTCAGATTGGAAATAAGCTATTCAGTTTGCAAAAAAAGCTATTCAGAATGAAAATGTGATATTCAGATTGCAGTTCTAGATGAAAATAAGCTATTCCGAATGAAAAAAAAGGGATTCAGGATGCGAATAACCTATTCAGTTTGCAGTTCAGAAAAAAAAAGCTATTCAGAATGCAAATAAACTATTCAGATTGGAAATAAGCTATTCAGTTTGCAAAAAAAGCTATTCAGAATGAAAATGTGATATTCAGATTGCAGTTCTTGATGAAAATAAACTATTCAGAATGAAAAAAAAGGGTTCAGGATGCGGATAACCTATTCAGTTTGCAGTTCAGACAAAAAAAGCTATTCAGAATGCAAATAAACTATTCAGATTGGAAATAAGCTATTCAGTTTGCAAAAAAAGCTATTCAGAATGAAAATGTGATATTCAGATTGCAGTTCTTGATGAAAATAAGCTATTCCGAATGAAAAAAAAAGGATTCAGGATGCGAATAACCTATTCAGTTTGCAGTTCAGACAAACAAAGCTATTCAGAATGCAAAGAAACTATTCAGATTGCAAAGAAGCTATTCAGTTTGCAAAAAAAGCTATTCAGAATGAAAATGTGCTATTCAGATTGCAGTTCAGGATGAAAATAAGCAATTCAGAATGAAAAAAAGGAATTCAAGATGCGGATAACCTATTCAGTTTGCAGTTCAGACAAAAAAAGCTATTCAGAATGCAAATAAACTATTCAGATTGGAAATAAGTATTCAGTTTGCAAAAAAAGATATTCAGAATGAAAATGTGATATTCAGATTGCAGTTCTTGATGAAAATAAACTATTCAGAATGCAAAAAAAGGGTTCAGCATGCGGATAACATATTCAGTTTGCAGTTCAGACAAAAAAAGCTATTAAGAATGCAAATAAACTATTCAGATTGGAAATAAGCTATTCAGTTTGCAAAAAAAGCTATTCAGAATGAAAATGTGATATTCAGATTGCAGTTCTTGATGAAAATAAGCTATTCCGAATGAAAAAAAAGGGATTCAGGATGCGAATAACCTATTCAGTTTGCATTTCAGAAAAACAAAGCTATTCAGAATGCAAATAAACTATTCAGATTGGAAATAAGCTATTCAGTTTGCAAAAAAAGCTATTCAGAATGAAAATGTGATATTCAGATTGCAGTTCTTGATGAAAATAAGCAATTCAGGATGAAAAAAAAGGGATTCAGGATGCATTTAACCTATTCAGTTTGCATTTCAGAAAAACAAAGCTATTCAGAATGCAAATAAACTATTCAGATTGGAAATAAGCTATTCAGTTTGCAAAAAAAGCTATTCAGAATGAAAATGTGATATTCAGATTGCAGTTCTTGATGAAAATAAACTATTTAGAATGAAAAAAAAGGGTTCAGGATGCGGATAACCTATTCAGTTTGCAGTTCAGACAAAAAAAGCTATTCAAAATGCAAATAAACTATTCAGATTGGAAATAAGCTATTCAGTTTGCAAAAAAAGCTATTCAGAATGAAAATGTGATATTCAGATTGCAGTTCTTGATGAAAATAAGCTATTCCGAATGAAAAAAAAAGGATTCAGGATGCGAATAACCTATTCAGTTTGCAGTTCAGACAAACAAAGCTATTCAGAATGCAAATAAACTATTCAGATTGCAAAGAAGCTATTCAGTTTGCAAAAAAAGCTATTCAGAATGAAAATGTGCTATTCAGATTGCAGTTCAGGATGAAAATAAGCAATTCAGAATGAAAAAAAGGAATTCAAGATGCGGATAACCTATTCAGTTTGCAGTTCAGACAAAAAAAGCTATTCAGAATGCAAATAAACTATTCAGATTGGAAATAAGTATTCAGTTTGCAAAAAAAGATATTCAGAATGAAAATGTGATATTCAGATTGCAGTTCTTGATGAAAATAAACTATTCAGAATGCAAAAAAAGGGTTCAGCATGCGGATAACCTATTCAGTTTGCAGTTCAGACAAAAAAAGCTATTCAGAATGCAAATAAACTATTCAGATTGGAAATAAGCTATTCAGTTTGCAAATAAAGCTATTCAGAATGAAAATGTGATATTCAGGTTGCAGTTCTTGATGAAAATAAGCTATTCCGAATGAAAAAAAAGGGATTCAGGATGCGAATAACCTATTCAGTTTGCAGTTCAGACAAACAAAGCTATTCAGAATGCAAATAAACTATTCAGATTGAAAATAAGCTATTCAGTTTGCAAAAAAAGCTATACAAAACGAAAATGTGCTATTCAGATTGCAGTTCAAGATGAAAATAAGCTATTCAGAATGAAAAAAAGGAATTCAAGATGCGGATAACCTATTCAGTTTGCAGTTCAGACAAAAAAAGCTATTCAGAATGCAAATAAACTATTCAGATTGGAAATAAGTATTCAGTTTGCAAAAAAAGATATTCAGAATGAAAATGTGATATTCAGATTGCAGTTCTTGATGAAAATAAACTATTCAGAATGCAAAAAAAGGGTTCAGCATGCGGATAACATATTCAGTTTGCAGTTCAGACAAAAAAAGCTATTCAGAATGCAAATAAACTATTCAGATTGGAAATAAGCTATTCAGTTTGCAAATAAAGCTATTCAGAATGAAAATGTGATATTCAGATTGCAGTTCTTGATGAAAATAAGCTATTCCGAATGAAAAAAAAGGGATTCAGGATGCGAATAACCTATTCAGTTTGCATTTCAGAAAAACAAAGCTATTCAGAATGCAAATAAACTATTCAGATTGGAAATAAGCTATTCAGTTTGCAAAAAAAGCTATTCAGAATGAAAATGTGATATTCAGATTGCAGTTCTTGATGAAAATAAGCAATTCAGGATGAAAAAAAAGGGATTCAGGATGCATTTAACCTATTCAGTTTGCATTTCAGAAAAACAAAGCTATTCAGAATGCAAATAAACTATTCAGATTGGAAATAAGCTATTCAGTTTGCAAAAAAAGCTATTCAGAATGAAAATGTGATATTCAGATTGCAGTTCTTGATGAAAATAAACTATTTAGAATGAAAAAAAAGGGTTCAGGATGCGGATAACCTATTCAGTTTGCAGTTCAGACAAAAAAAGCTATTCAAAATGCAAATAAACTATTCAGATTGGAAATAAGCTATTCAGTTTGCAAAAAAAGCTATTCAGAATGAAAATGTGATATTCAGATTGCAGTTCTTGATGAAAATAAGCTATTCCGAATGAAAAAAAAAGGATTCAGGATGCGAATAACCTATTCAGTTTGCAGTTCAGACAAACAAAGCTTTTCAGAATGCAAATAAACTATTCAGATTGCAAAGAAGCTATTCAGTTTGCAAAATAAGCTATTCAGAATGAAAATGTGCTATTCAGATTGCAGTTCAGGATGAAAATAAGCAATTCAGAATGAAAAAAAGGAATTCAAGATGCGGATAACCTATTCAGTTTGCAGTTCAGACAAAAAAAGCTATACAGAATGCAAATAAACTATTCAGATTGGAAATAAGCTACTCAGTTTGCAAAAAAAGCTATTCATAATGAAAATGTGATATTCAGATTGCAGTTCTTGATGAAAATAAGCTATTCCGAATGAAAAAAAAGGGATTCAGGATGCGAATAACCTATTCAGTTTGCAGTTCAGAAAAACAAAGACATTCAGAATGCAAATAAACTATTAAGATTGGAAATAAGCTATTCAGTTTGCAAAAAAAGCTATTCAGAATGAAAATGTGATATTCAGATTGCAGTTCTAGATGAAAATAAGCTATTCCGAATGAAAAAAAAGGGATTCAGGATGCGAATAACCTATTCAGTTTGCAGTTCAGAAAAAAAAAGCTATTCAGAATGCAAATAAACTATTCAGATTGGAAATAAGCTATTCAGTTTGCAAAAAAAGCTATTCAGAATGAAAATGTGATATTCAGATTGCAGTTCTTGATGAAAATAAACTATTCAGAATGAAAAAAAAGGGTTCAGGATGCGGATAACCTATTCAGTTTGCAGTTCAGACAAAAAAAGCTATTCAGAATGCAAATAAACTATTCAGATTGGAAATAAGCTATTCAGTTTGCAAAAAAAGCTATTCAGAATGAAAATGTGATATTCAGATTGCAGTTCTTGATGAAAATAAGCTATTCCGAATGAAAAAAAAAGGATTCAGGATGCGAATAACCTATTCAGTTTGCAGTTCAGACAAACAAAGCTATTCAGAATGCAAAGAAACTATTCAGATTGCAAAGAAGCTATTCAGTTTGCAAAAAAAGCTATTCAGAATGAAAATGTGCTATTCAGATTGCAGTTCAGGATGAAAATAAGCAATTCAGAATGAAAAAAAGGAATTCAAGATGCGGATAACCTATTCAGTTTGCAGTTCAGACAAAAAAAGCTATTCAGAATGCAAATAAACTATTCAGATTGGAAATAAGTATTCAGTTTGCAAAAAAAGATATTCAGAATGAAAATGTGATATTCAGATTGCAGTTCTTGATGAAAATAAACTATTCAGAATGCAAAAAAAGGGTTCAGCATGCGGATAACATATTCAGTTTGCAGTTCAGACAAAAAAAGCTATTAAGAATGCAAATAAACTATTCAGATTGGAAATAAGCTATTCAGTTTGCAAAAAAAGCTATTCAGAATGAAAATGTGATATTCAGATTGCAGTTCTTGATGAAAATAAGCTATTCCGAATGAAAAAAAAGGGATTCAGGATGCGAATAACCTATTCAGTTTGCATTTCAGAAAAACAAAGCTATTCAGAATGCAAATAAACTATTCAGATTGGAAATAAGCTATTCAGTTTGCAAAAAAAGCTATTCAGAATGAAAATGTGATATTCAGATTGCAGTTCTTGATGAAAATAAGCAATTCAGGATGAAAAAAAAGGGATTCAGGATGCATTTAACCTATTCAGTTTGCATTTCAGAAAAACAAAGCTATTCAGAATGCAAATAAACTATTCAGATTGGAAATAAGCTATTCAGTTTGCAAAAAAAGCTATTCAGAATGAAAATGTGATATTCAGATTGCAGTTCTTGATGAAAATAAGCTATTCCGAATGAAAAAAAAAGGATTCAGGATGCGAATAACCTATTCAGTTTGCAGTTCAGACAAACAAAGCTATTCAGAATGCAAATAAACTATTCAGATTGCAAAGAAGCTATTCAGTTTGCAAAAAAAGCTATTCAGAATGAAAATGTGCTATTCAGATTGCAGTTCAGGATGAAAATAAGCAATTCAGAATGAAAAAAAGGAATTCAAGATGCGGATAACCTATTCAGTTTGCAGTTCAGACAAAAAAAGCTATTCAGAATGCAAATAAACTATTCAGATTGGAAATAAGTATTCAGTTTGCAAAAAAAGATATTCAGAATGAAAATGTGATATTCAGATTGCAGTTCTTGATGAAAATAAACTATTCAGAATGCAAAAAAAGGGTTCAGCATGCGGATAACCTATTCAGTTTGCAGTTCAGACAAAAAAAGCTATTCAGAATGCAAATAAACTATTCAGATTGGAAATAAGCTATTCAGTTTGCAAATAAAGCTATTCAGAATGAAAATGTGATATTCAGGTTGCAGTTCTTGATGAAAATAAGCTATTCCGAATGAAAAAAAAGGGATTCAGGATGCGAATAACCTATTCAGTTTGCAGTTCAGACAAACAAAGCTATTCAGAATGCAAATAAACTATTCAGATTGAAAATAAGCTATTCAGTTTGCAAAAAAAGCTATACAAAACGAAAATGTGCTATTCAGATTGCAGTTCAAGATGAAAATAAGCTATTCAGAATGAAAAAAAGGAATTCAAGATGCGGATAACCTATTCAGTTTGCAGTTCAGACAAAAAAAGCTATTCAGAATGCAAATAAACTATTCAGATTGGAAATAAGTATTCAGTTTGCAAAAAAAGATATTCAGAATGAAAATGTGATATTCAGATTGCAGTTCTTGATGAAAATAAACTATTCAGAATGCAAAAAAAGGGTTCAGCATGCGGATAACATATTCAGTTTGCAGTTCAGACAAAAAAAGCTATTCAGAATGCAAATAAACTATTCAGATTGGAAATAAGCTATTCAGTTTGCAAATAAAGCTATTCAGAATGAAAATGTGATATTCAGATTGCAGTTCTTGATGAAAATAAGCTATTCCGAATGAAAAAAAAGGGATTCAGGATGCGAATAACCTATTCAGTTTGCATTTCAGAAAAACAAAGCTATTCAGAATGCAAATAAACTATTCAGATTGGAAATAAGCTATTCAGTTTGCAAAAAAAGCTATTCAGAATGAAAATGTGATATTCAGATTGCAGTTCTTGATGAAAATAAGCAATTCAGGATGAAAAAAAAGGGATTCAGGATGCATTTAACCTATTCAGTTTGCATTTCAGAAAAACAAAGCTATTCAGAATGCAAATAAACTATTCAGATTGGAAATAAGCTATTCAGTTTGCAAAAAAAGCTATTCAGAATGAAAATGTGATATTCAGATTGCAGTTCTTGATGAAAATAAACTATTTAGAATGAAAAAAAAGGGTTCAGGATGCGGATAACCTATTCAGTTTGCAGTTCAGACAAAAAAAGCTATTCAAAATGCAAATAAACTATTCAGATTGGAAATAAGCTATTCAGTTTGCAAAAAAAGCTATTCAGAATGAAAATGTGATATTCAGATTGCAGTTCTTGATGAAAATAAGCTATTCCGAATGAAAAAAAAAGGATTCAGGATGCGAATAACCTATTCAGTTTGCAGTTCAGACAAACAAAGCTATTCAGAATGCAAATAAACTATTCAGATTGCAAAGAAGCTATTCAGTTTGCAAAATAAGCTATTCAGAATGAAAATGTGCTATTCAGATTGCAGTTCAGGATGAAAATAAGCAATTCAGAATGAAAAAAAGGAATTCAAGATGCGGATAACCTATTCAGTTTGCAGTTCAGACAAAAAAAGCTATACAGAATGCAAATAAACTATTCAGATTGGAAATAAGCTACTCAGTTTGCAAAAAAAGCTATTCATAATGAAAATGTGATATTCAGATTGCAGTTCTTGATGAAAATAAGCTATTCCGAATGAAAAAAAAGGGATTCAGGATGCGAATAACCTATTCAGTTTGCAGTTCAGAAAAACAAAGACATTCAGAATGCAAATAAACTATTAAGATTGGAAATAAGCTATTCAGTTTGCAAAAAAAGCTATTCAGAATGAAAATGTGATATTCAGATTGCAGTTCTAGATGAAAATAAGCTATTCCGAATGAAAAAAAAGGGATTCAGGATGCGAATAACCTATTCAGTTTGCAGTTCAGAAAAAAAAAGCTATTCAGAATGCAAATAAACTATTCAGATTGGAAATAAGCTATTCAGTTTGCAAAAAAAGCTATTCAGAATGAAAATGTGATATTCAGATTGCAGTTCTTGATGAAAATAAACTATTCAGAATGAAAAAAAAGGGTTCAGGATGCGGATAACCTATTCAGTTTGCAGTTCGGACAAAAAAAGCTATTCAGAATGCAAATAAACTATTCAGATTGGAAATAAGCTATTCAGTTTGCAAAAAAAGCTATTCAGAATGAAAATGTGATATTCAGATTGCAGTTCTTGATGAAAATAAGCTATTCCGAATGAAAAAAAAAGGATTCAGGATGCGAATAACCTATTCAGTTTGCAGTTCAGACAAACAAAGCTATTCAGAATGCAAAGAAACTATTCAGATTGCAAAGAAGCTATTCAGTTTGCAAAAAAAGCTATTCAGAATGAAAATGTGCTATTCAGATTGCAGTTCAGGATGAAAATAAGCAATTCAGAATGAAAAAAAGGAATTCAAGATGCGGATAACCTATTCAGTTTGCAGTTCAGACAAAAAAAGCTATTCAGAATGCAAATAAACTATTCAGATTGGAAATAAGTATTCAGTTTGCAAAAAAAGATATTCAGAATGAAAATGTGATATTCAGATTGCAGTTCTTGATGAAAATAAACTATTCAGAATGCAAAAAAAGGGTTCAGCATGCGGATAACATATTCAGTTTGCAGTTCAGACAAAAAAAGCTATTAAGAATGCAAATAAACTATTCAGATTGGAAATAAGCTATTCAGTTTGCAAAAAAAGCTATTCAGAATGAAAATGTGATATTCAGATTGCAGTTCTTGATGAAAATAAGCTATTCCGAATGAAAAAAAAGGGATTCAGGATGCGAATAACCTATTCAGTTTGCATTTCAGAAAAACAAAGCTATTCAGAATGCAAATAAACTATTCAGATTGGAAATAAGCTATTCAGTTTGCAAAAAAAGCTATTCAGAATGAAAATGTGATATTCAGATTGCAGTTCTTGATGAAAATAAGCAATTCAGGATGAAAAAAAAGGGATTCAGGATGCATTTAACCTATTCAGTTTGCATTTCAGAAAAACAAAGCTATTCAGAATGCAAATAAACTATTCAGATTGGAAATAAGCTATTCAGTTTGCAAAAAAAGCTATTCAGAATGAAAATGTGATATTCAGATTGCAGTTCTTGATGAAAATAAACTATTTAGAATGAAAAAAAAGGGTTCAGGATGCGGATAACCTATTCAGTTTGCAGTTCAGACAAAAAAAGCTATTCAAAATGCAAATAAACTATTCAGATTGGAAATAAGCTATTCAGTTTGCAAAAAAAGCTATTCAGAATGAAAATGTGATATTCAGATTGCAGTTCTTGATGAAAATAAGCTATTCCGAATGAAAAAAAAAGGATTCAGGATGCGAATAACCTATTCAGTTTGCAGTTCAGACAAACAAAGCTATTCAGAATGCAAATAAACTATTCAGATTGCAAAGAAGCTATTCAGTTTGCAAAAAAAGCTATTCAGAATGAAAATGTGCTATTCAGATTGCAGTTCAGGATGAAAATAAGCAATTCAGAATGAAAAAAAGGAATTCAAGATGCGGATAACCTATTCAGTTTGCAGTTCAGACAAAAAAAGCTATTCAGAATGCAAATAAACTATTCAGATTGGAAATAAGTATTCAGTTTGCAAAAAAAGATATTCAGAATGAAAATGTGATATTCAGATTGCAGTTCTTGATGAAAATAAACTATTCAGAATGCAAAAAAAGGGTTCAGCATGCGGATAACCTATTCAGTTTGCAGTTCAGACAAAAAAAGCTATTCAGAATGCAAATAAACTATTCAGATTGGAAATAAGCTATTCAGTTTGCAAATAAAGCTATTCAGAATGAAAATGTGATATTCAGGTTGCAGTTCTTGATGAAAATAAGCTATTCCGAATGAAAAAAAAGGGATTCAGGATGCGAATAACCTATTCAGTTTGCAGTTCAGACAAACAAAGCTATTCAGAATGCAAATAAACTATTCAGATTGAAAATAAGCTATTCAGTTTGCAAAAAAAGCTATACAAAACGAAAATGTGCTATTCAGATTGCAGTTCAAGATGAAAATAAGCTATTCAGAATGAAAAAAAGGAATTCAAGATGCGGATAACCTATTCAGTTTGCAGTTCAGACAAAAAAAGCTATTCAGAATGCAAATAAACTATTCAGATTGGAAATAAGTATTCAGTTTGCAAAAAAAGATATTCAGAATGAAAATGTGATATTCAGATTGCAGTTCTTGATGAAAATAAACTATTCAGAATGCAAAAAAAGGGTTCAGCATGCGGATAACATATTCAGTTTGCAGTTCAGACAAAAAAAGCTATTCAGAATGCAAATAAACTATTCAGATTGGAAATAAGCTATTCAGTTTGCAAATAAAGCTATTCAGAATGAAAATGTGATATTCAGATTGCAGTTCTTGATGAAAATAAGCTATTCCGAATGAAAAAAAAGGGATTCAGGATGCGAATAACCTATTCAGTTTGCATTTCAGAAAAACAAAGCTATTCAGAATGCAAATAAACTATTCAGATTGGAAATAAGCTATTCAGTTTGCAAAAAAAGCTATTCAGAATGAAAATGTGATATTCAGATTGCAGTTCTTGATGAAAATAAGCAATTCAGGATGAAAAAAAAGGGATTCAGGATGCATTTAACCTATTCAGTTTGCATTTCAGAAAAACAAAGCTATTCAGAATGCAAATAAACTATTCAGATTGGAAATAAGCTATTCAGTTTGCAAAAAAAGCTATTCAGAATGAAAATGTGATATTCAGATTGCAGTTCTTGATGAAAATAAACTATTTAGAATGAAAAAAAAGGGTTCAGGATGCGGATAACCTATTCAGTTTGCAGTTCAGACAAAAAAAGCTATTCAAAATGCAAATAAACTATTCAGATTGGAAATAAGCTATTCAGTTTGCAAAAAAAGCTATTCAGAATGAAAATGTGATATTCAGATTGCAGTTCTTGATGAAAATAAGCTATTCCGAATGAAAAAAAAAGGATTCAGGATGCGAATAACCTATTCAGTTTGCAGTTCAGACAAACAAAGCTATTCAGAATGCAAATAAACTATTCAGATTGCAAAGAAGCTATTCAGTTTGCAAAATAAGCTATTCAGAATGAAAATGTGCTATTCAGATTGCAGTTCAGGATGAAAATAAGCAATTCAGAATGAAAAAAAGGAATTCAAGATGCGGATAACCTATTCAGTTTGCAGTTCAGACAAAAAAAGCTATACAGAATGCAAATAAACTATTCAGATTGGAAATAAGCTACTCAGTTTGCAAAAAAAGCTATTCATAATGAAAATGTGATATTCAGATTGCAGTTCTTGATGAAAATAAGCTATTCCGAATGAAAAAAAAGGGATTCAGGATGCGAATAACCTATTCAGTTTGCAGTTCAGAAAAACAAAGACATTCAGAATGCAAATAAACTATTAAGATTGGAAATAAGCTATTCAGTTTGCAAAAAAAGCTATTCAGAATGAAAATGTGATATTCAGATTGCAGTTCTTGATGAAAATAAGCTATTCCGAATGAAAAAAAAAGGATTCAGGATGCGAATAACCTATTCAGTTTGCAGTTCAGACAAACAAAGCTATTCAGAATGCAAATAAACTATTCAGATTGCAAAGAAGCTATTCAGTTTGCAAAAAAAGCTATTCAGAATGAAAATGTGCTATTCAGATTGCAGTTCAGGATGAAAATAAGCAATTCAGAATGAAAAAAAGGAATTCAAGATGCGGATAACCTATTCAGTTTGCAGTTCAGACAAAAAAAGCTATTCAGAATGCAAATAAACTATTCAGATTGGAAATAAGTATTCAGTTTGCAAAAAAAGATATTCAGAATGAAAATGTGATATTCAGATTGCAGTTCTTGATGAAAATAAACTATTCAGAATGCAAAAAAAGGGTTCAGCATGCGGATAACATATTCAGTTTGCAGTTCAGACAAAAAAAGCTATTCAGAATGCAAATAAACTATTCAGATTGCAAAGAAGCTATTCAGTTTGCAAAAAAAGCTATTCAGAATGAAAATGTGATATTCAGATTGCAGTTCAGGATGAAAATAAGCAATTCAGAATGAAAAAAAGGAATTCAAGATGCGGATAACCTATTCAGTTTGCAGTTCAGACAAAAAAAGCTATTCAGAATGCAAATAAACTATTCAGATTGGAAATAAGTATTCAGTTTGCAAAAAAAGATATTCAGAATGAAAATGTGATATTCAGATTGCAGTTCTTGATGAAAATAAACTATTCAGAATGCAAAAAAAGGGTTCAGCATGCGGATAACATATTCAGTTTGCAGTTCAGACAAAAAAAGCTATTCAGAATGCAAATAAACTATTCAGATTGGAAATAAGCTATTCAGTTTGCAAAAAAAGCTATTCAGAATGAAAATGTGATATTCAGATTGCAGTTCTTGATGAAAATAAGCTATTCCGAATGAAAAAAAAAGGATTCAGGATGCGAATAACCTATTCAGTTTGCATTTCAGAAAAACAAAGCTATTCAGAATGCAAATAAACTATTCAGATTGGAAATAAGCTATTCAGTTTGCAAAAAAAGCTATTCAGAATGAAAATGTGATATTCAGATTGCAGTTCTTGATGAAAATAAGCAATTCAGGATGAAAAAAAAGGGATTCAGGATGCATTTAACCTATTCAGTTTGCATTTCAGAAAAACAAAGCTATTCAGAATGCAAATAAACTATTCAGATTGGAAATAAGCTATTCAGTTTGCAAAAAAAGCTATTCAGAATGAAAATGTGATATTCAGATTGCAGTTCTTGATGAAAATAAACTATTCAGAATGAAAAAAAAGGGTTCAGGATGCGGATAACCTATTCAGTTTGCAGTTCAGACAAAAAAAGCTATTCAAAATGCAAATAAACTATTCAGATTGGAAATAAGTATTCAGTTTGCAAAAAAAGATATTCAGAATGAAAATGTGATATTCAGATTGCAGTTCTTGATGAAAATAAACTATTCAGAATGCAAAAAAAGGGTTCAGCATGCGGATAACATATTCAGTTTGCAGTTCAGACAAAAAAAGCTATTCAGAATGCAAATAAACTATTCAGATTGGAAATAAGCTATTCAGTTTGCAAAAAATGCTATTCAGAATGAAAATGTGATATTCAGATTGCAGTTCTTGATGAAAATAAGCTATTCCGAATGAAAAAAAAGGGATTCAGGATGCGAATAACCTATTCAGTTTGCATTTCAGAAAAACAAAGCTATTCAGAATGCAAATAAACTATTCAGATTGGAAATAAGCTATTCAGTTTGCAAAAAAAGCTATTCAGAATGAAAATGTGATATTCAGATTGCAGTTCTTGATGAAAATAAGCAATTCAGGATGAAAAAAAAGGGATTCAGGATGCATTTAACCTATTTAGTTTGCATTTCAGAAAAACAAAGCTATTCAGAATGCAAATAAACTATTCAGATTGGAAATAAGCTATTCAGTTTGCAAAAAAAGCTATTCAGAATGAAAATGTGATATTCAGATTGCAGTTCTTGATGAAAATAAACTATTTAGAATGAAAAAAAAGGGTTCAGGATGCGGATAACCTATTCAGTTTGCAGTTCAGACAAAAAAAGCTATTCAAAATGCAAATAAACTATTCAGATTGGAAATAAGCTATTCAGTTTGCAAAAAAAGCTATTCAGAATGAAAATGTGATATTCAGATTGCAGTTCTTGATGAAAATAAGCTATTCCGAATGAAAAAAAAGGGATTCAGGATGCGAATAACCTATTCAGTTTGCAGTTCAGACAAACAAAGCTATTCAGAATGCAAAGAAACTATTCAGATTGCAAAGAAGCTATTCAGTTTGCAAAAAAAGCTATTCAGAATGAAAATGTGCTATTCAGATTGCAGTTCAGGATGAAAATAAGCAATTCAGAATGAAAAAAAGGAATTCAAGATGCGGATAACCTATTCAGTTTGCAGTTCAGACAAAAAAAGCTATTCAGAATGCAAATAAACTATTCAGATTGGAAATAAGTATTCAGTTTGCAAAAAAAGATATTCAGAATGAAAATGTGATATTCAGATTGCAGTTCTTGATGAAAATAAACTATTCAGAATGCAAAAAAAGGGTTTAGCATGCGGATAACATATTCAGTTTGCAGTTCAGACAAAAAAAGCTATTCAGAATGCAAATAAACTATTCAGATTGGAAATAAGCTATTCAGTTTGCAAAAAAAGCTATTCAGAATGAAAATGTGATATTCAGATTGCAGTTCTTGATGAAAATAAGCTATTCCGAATGAAAAAAAAGGGATTCAAGATGCGAATAACCTATTCAGTTTGCATTTCAGAAAAACAAAGCTATTCAGAATGCAAATAAACTATTCAGATTGGAAATAAGCTATTCAGTTTGCAAAAAAAGCTATTCAGAATGAAAATGTGATATTCAGATTGCAGTTCTTGATGAAAATAAGCAATTCAGGATGAAAAAAAAGGGATTCAGGATGCATTTAACCTATTCAGTTTGCATTTCAGAAAAACAAAGCTATTCAGAATGCAAATAAACTATTCAGATTGGAAATAAGCTATTCAGTTTGCAAAAAAAGCTATTCAGAATGAAAATGTGATATTCAGATTGCAGTTCTTGATGAAAATAAACTATTTAGAATGAAAAAAAAGGGTTCAGGATGCGGATAACCTATTCAGTTTGCAGTTCAGACAAAAAAAGCTATTCAAAATGCAAATAAACTATTCAGATTGGAAATAAGCTATTCAGTTTGCAAAAAAAGCTATTCAGAATGAAAATGTGATATTCAGATTGCAGTTCTTGATGAAAATAAGCTATTCCGAATGAAAAAAAAAGGATTCAGGATGCGAATAACCTATTCAGTTTGCAGTTCAGACAAACAAAGCTATTCAGAATGCAAATAAACTATTCAGATTGCAAAGAAGCTATTCAGTTTGCAAAAAAAGCTATTCAGAATGAAAATGTGCTATTCAGATTGCAGTTCAGGATGAAAATAAGCAATTCAGAATGAAAAAAAGGAATTCAAGATGCGGATAACCTATTCAGTTTGCAGTTCAGACAAAAAAAGCTATTCAGAATGCAAATAAACTATTCAGATTGGAAATAAGTATTCAGTTTGCAAAAAAAGATATTCAGAATGAAAATGTGATATTCAGATTGCAGTTCTTGATGAAAATAAACTATTCAGAATGCAAAAAAAGGGTTCAGCATGCGGATAACCTATTCAGTTTGCAGTTCAGACAAAAAAAGCTATTCAGAATGCAAATAAACTATTCAGATTGGAAATAAGCTATTCAGTTTGCAAATAAAGCTATTCAGAATGAAAATGTGATATTCAGGTTGCAGTTCTTGATGAAAATAAGCTATTCCGAATGAAAAAAAAGGGATTCAGGATGCGAATAACCTATTCAGTTTGCAGTTCAGACAAACAAAGCTATTCAGAATGCAAATAAACTATTCAGATTGGAAATAAGCTATTCAGTTTGCAAAAAAAGCTATTCAAAACGAAAATGTGCTATTCAGATTGCAGTTCAAGATGAAAATAAGCTATTCAGAATGAAAAAAAGGAATTCAAGATGCGGATAACCTATTCAGTTTGCAGTTCAGACAAAAAAAGCTATTCAGAATGCAAATAAACTATTCAGATTGGAAATAAGTATTCAGTTTGCAAAAAAAGATATTCAGAATGAAAATGTGATATTCAGATTGCAGTTCTTGATGAAAATAAACTATTCAGAATGCAAAAAAAGGGTTCAGCATGCGGATAACATATTCAGTTTGCAGTTCAGACAAAAAAAGCTATTCAGAATGCAAATAAACTATTCAGATTGGAAATAAGCTATTCAGTTTGCAAATAAAGCTATTCAGAATGAAAATGTGATATTCAGATTGCAGTTCTTGATGAAAATAAGCTATTCCGAATGAAAAAAAAGGGATTCAGGATGCGAATAACCTATTCAGTTTGCATTTCAGAAAAACAAAGCTATTCAGAATGCAAATAAACTATTCAGATTGGAAATAAGCTATTCAGTTTGCAAAAAAAGCTATTCAGAATGAAAATGTGATATTCAGATTGCAGTTCTTGATGAAAATAAGCAATTCAGGATGAAAAAAAAGGGATTCAGGATGCATTTAACCTATTCAGTTTGCATTTCAGAAAAACAAAGCTATTCAGAATGCAAATAAACTATTCAGATTGGAAATAAGCTATTCAGTTTGCAAAAAAAGCTATTCAGAATGAAAATGTGATATTCAGATTGCAGTTCTTGATGAAAATAAACTATTTAGAATGAAAAAAAAGGGTTCAGGATGCGGATAACCTATTCAGTTTGCAGTTCAGACAAAAAAAGCTATTCAAAATGCAAATAAACTATTCAGATTGGAAATAAGCTATTCAGTTTGCAAAAAAAGCTATTCAGAATGAAAATGTGATATTCAGATTGCAGTTCTTGATGAAAATAAGCTATTCCGAATGAAAAAAAAAGGATTCAGGATGCGAATAACCTATTCAGTTTGCAGTTCAGACAAACAAAGCTATTCAGAATGCAAATAAACTATTCAGATTGCAAAGAAGCTATTCAGTTTGCAAAAAAAGCTATTCAGAATGAAAATGTGCTATTCAGATTGCAGTTCAGGATGAAAATAAGCAATTCAGAATGAAAAAAAGGAATTCAAGATGCGGATAACCTATTCAGTTTGCAGTTCAGACAAAAAAAGCTATACAGAATGCAAATAAACTATTCAGATTGGAAATAAGCTACTCAGTTTGCAAAAAAAGCTATTCATAATGAAAATGTGATATTCAGATTGCAGTTCTTGATGAAAATAAGCTATTCCGAATGAAAAAAAAGGGATTCAGGATGCGAATAACCTATTCAGTTTGCAGTTAAGAAAAACAAAGCTATTCAGAATGCAAATAAACTATTAAGATTGGAAATAAGCTATTCAGTTTGCAAAAAAAGCTATTCAGAATGAAAATGTGATATTCAGATTGCAGTTCTTGATGAAAATAAGCTATTCCGAATGAAAAAAAAAGGATTCAGGATGCGAATAACCTATTCAGTTTGCAGTTCAGACAAACAAAGCTATTCAGAATGCAAATAAACTATTCAGATTGCAAAGAAGCTATTCAGTTTGCAAAAAAAGCTATTCAGAATGAAAATGTGCTATTCAGATTGCAGTTCAGGATGAAAATAAGCAATTCAGAATGAAAAAAAGGAATTCAAGATGCGGATAACCTATTCAGTTTGCAGTTCAGACAAAAAAAGCTATTCAGAATGCAAATAAACTATTCAGATTGGAAATAAGTATTCAGTTTGCAAAAAAAGATATTCAGAATGAAAATGTGATATTCAGATTGCAGTTCTTGATGAAAATAAACTATTCAGAATGCAAAAAAAGGGTTCAGCATGCGGATAACATATTCAGTTTGCAGTTCAGACAAAAAAAGCTATTCAGAATGCAAATAAACTATTCAGATTGGAAATAAGCTATTCAGTTTGCAAATAAAGCTATTCAGAATGAAAATGTGATATTCAGGTTGCAGTTCTTGATGAAAATAAGCTATTCCGAATGAAAAAAAAGGGATTCAGGATGCGAATAACCTATTCAGTTTGCAGTTCAGACAAACAAAGCTATTTAGAATGCAAATAAACTATTCAGATTGGAAATAAGCTATTCAGTTTGCAAAAAAAGCTATTCAAAACGAAAATGTGCTATTCAGATTGCAGTTCAAGATGAAAATAAGCTATTCAGAATGAAAAAAAGGAATTCAAGATGCGGATAACCTATTCAGTTTGCAGTTCAGACAAAAAAAGCTATACAGAATGCAAATAAACTATTCAGATTGGAAATAAGCTACTCAGTTTGCAAAAAAAGCTATTCAGAATGAAAATGTGATATTCAGATTGCAGTTCTTGATGAAAATAAGCTATTCCGAATGAAAAAAAAGGGATTCAGGATGCGAATAACCTATTCAGTTTGCAGTTCAGAAAAACAAAGCTATTCAGAATGCAAATAAACTATTAAAATTGGAAATAAGCTATTCAGTTTGCAAAAAAAGCTATTCAGAATGAAAATGTGATATTCAGATTGCAGTTCTTGATGAAAATAAGCTATTCCGAATGAAAAAAAAAGGATTCAGGATGCGAATAACCTATTCAGTTCGCAGTTCAGAAAAACAAAGCTATTCATAATGCAAATAAACTATTCAGATTGGAAATAAGCTATTCAGTTTGCAAAAAAAGCTATTCAGAATGAAAATGTGATATTCAGATTGCAGTTCTTGATGAAAATAAGCTATTCCGAATGAAAAAAAAGGGATTCAGGATGCGAATAACCTATTCAGTTTGCAGTTCAGAAAAACAAAGCTATTCAGAATGCAAATAAACTATTCAGATTGGAAATAAGCTATTCAGTTTGCAAAAAAAGCTATTCAGAATGAAAATGTGATATTCAGATCGCAGTTCTTGATGAAAATAAGCTATTCCGAATGAAAAAAAATGGATTCAGGATGCGAATAACCTATTCAGTTTGCAGTTCAGACAAACAAAGCTATTCAGAATGCAAAGAAACTATTCAGATTGCAAAGAAGCTATTCAGTTTGCAAAAAAAGCTATTCAGAATGAAAATGTTATATTCAGGTTGCAGTTCTTGATGAAAATAAGCTATTCCGAATGAAAAAAAAGGGATTCAGGATGCGAATAACCTATTCAGTTTGCAGTTCAGACAAACAAAGCTATTCAGAATGCAAATAAACTATTCAGATTGGAAATAAGCTATTCAGTTTGCAAAAAAAGCTATTCAAAACGAAAATGTGCTATTCAGATTGCAGTTCAAGATGAAAATAAGCTATTCAGAATGAAAAAAAGGAATTCAAGATGCGGATAACCTATTCAGTTTGCAGTTCAGACAAAAAAAGCTATACAGAATGCAAATAAACTATTCAGATTGGAAATAAGCTACTCAGTTTGCAAAAAAAGCTATTCAGAATGAAAATGTCATATTCAGATTGCAGTTCTTGATGAAAATAAGCTATTCCGAATGAAAAAAAAGGGATTCAGGATGCGAATAACCTATTCAGTTTGCAGTTCAGAAAAACAAAGCTATTCAGAATGCAAATAAACTATTAAGATTGGAAATAAGCTACTCAGTTTGCAAAAAAAGCTATTCAGAATGAAAATGTCATATTCAGATTGCAGTTCTTGATGAAAATAAGCTATTCCGAATGAAAAAAAAGGGATTCAGGATGCGAATAACCTATTCAGTTTGCAGTTCAGAAAAACAAAGCTATTCAGAACGCAAATAAACTATTCAGATTGGAAATAAGCTATTCAGTTTGCAAAAAAAGCTATTCAGAATGAAAATGTGATATTCAGATTGCAGTTCTTGATGAAAATAAGCTATTCCGAATGAAAAAAAAAGGATTCAGGATGCGAATAACCTATTCAGTTTGCAGTTCAGACAAACAAAGCTATTCAGAATGCAAAGAAACTATTCAGATTGCAAAGAAGCTATTCAGTTTGCAAAAAAAGCTATTCAGAATGAAAATGTGCTATTCAGATTGCAGTTCAGGACGAAAATAAGCAATTCAGAATGAAAAAAAGGAATTCAAGATGCGGATAACCTATTCAGTTTGCAGTTCAGACAAAAAAAGCTATTCAGAATGCAAATAAACTATTCAGATTGGAAATAAGTATTCAGTTTGCAAAAAAAGCTATTCAGAATGAAAATGTCATATTCAGATTGCAGTTCTTGATGAAAATAAGCTATTCCGAATGAAAAAAAAGGGATTCAGGATGCGAATAACCTATTCAGTTTGCAGTTCAGACAAACAAAGCTATTCAGAATGCAAATAAACTATTCAGATTGGAAATAAGCTATTCAGTTTGCAAAAAAAGCTATTCAAAACGAAAATGTGCTATTCAGATTGCAGTTCAAGATGAAAATAAGCTATTCAGAATGAAAAAAAGGAATTCAAGATGCGGATAACCTATTCAGTTTGCAGTTCAGACAAAAAAAGCTATTCAGAATGCAAATAAACTATTCAGATTGGAAATAAGTATTCAGTTTGCAAAAAAAGATATTCAGAATGAAAATGTGATATTCAGATTGCAGTTCTTGATGAAAATAAACTATTCAGAATGCAAAAAAAGGGTTCAGCATGCGGATAACATATTCAGTTTGCAGTTCAGACAAAAAAAGCTATTCAGAATGCAAATAAACTATTCAGATTGGAAATAAGCTATTCAGTTTGCAAATAAAGCTATTCAGAATGAAAATGTGATATTCAGATTGCAGTTCTTGATGAAAATAAGCTATTCCGAATGAAAAAAAAGGGATTCAGGATGCGAATAACCTATTCAGTTTGCATTTCAGAAAAACAAAGCTATTCAGAATGCAAATAAACTATTCAGATTGGAAATAAGCTATTCAGTTTGCAAAAAAAGCTATTCAGAATGAAAATGTGATATTCAGATTGCAGTTCTTGATGAAAATAAGCAATTCAGGATGAAAAAAAAGGGATTCAGGATGCATTTAACCTATTCAGTTTGCATTTCAGAAAAACAAAGCTATTCAGAATGCAAATAAACTATTCAGATTGGAAATAAGCTATTCAGTTTGCAAAAAAAGCTATTCAGAATGAAAATGTGATATTCAGATTGCAGTTCTTGATGAAAATAAACTATTTAGAATGAAAAAAAAGGGTTCAGGATGCGGATAACCTATTCAGTTTGCAGTTCAGACAAAAAAAGCTATTCAAAATGCAAATAAACTATTCAGATTGGAAATAAGCTATTCAGTTTGCAAAAAAAGCTATTCAGAATGAAAATGTGATATTCAGATTGCAGTTCTTGATGAAAATAAGCTATTCCGAATGAAAAAAAAAGGATTCAGGATGCGAATAACCTATTCAGTTTGCAGTTCAGACAAACAAAGCTATTCAGAATGCAAATAAACTATTCAGATTGCAAAGAAGCTATTCAGTTTGCAAAAAAAGCTATTCAGAATGAAAATGTGCTATTCAGATTGCAGTTCAGGATGAAAATAAGCAATTCAGAATGAAAAAAAGGAATTCAAGATGCGGATAACCTATTCAGTTTGCAGTTCAGACAAAAAAAGCTATACAGAATGCAAATAAACTATTCAGATTGGAAATAAGCTACTCAGTTTGCAAAAAAAGCTATTCATAATGAAAATGTGATATTCAGATTGCAGTTCTTGATGAAAATAAGCTATTCCGAATGAAAAAAAAGGGATTCAGGATGCGAATAACCTATTCAGTTTGCAGTTCAGAAAAACAAAGCTATTCAGAATGCAAATAAACTATTAAGATTGGAAATAAGCTATTCAGTTTGCAAAAAAAGCTATTCAGAATGAAAATGTGATATTCAGATTGCAGTTCTTGATGAAAATAAGCTATTCCGAATGAAAAAAAAAGGATTCAGGATGCGAATAACCTATTCAGTTTGCAGTTCAGACAAACAAAGCTATTCAGAATGCAAATAAACTATTCAGATTGCAAAGAAGCTATTCAGTTTGCAAAAAAAGCTATTCAGAATGAAAATGTGCTATTCAGATTGCAGTTCAGGATGAAAATAAGCAATTCAGAATGAAAAAAAGGAATTCAAGATGCGGATAACCTATTCAGTTTGCAGTTCAGACAAAAAAAGCTATTCAGAATGCAAATAAACTATTCAGATTGGAAATAAGTATTCAGTTTGCAAAAAAAGATATTCAGAATGAAAATGTGATATTCAGATTGCAGTTCTTGATGAAAATAAACTATTCAGAATGCAAAAAAAGGGTTCAGCATGCGGATAACATATTCAGTTTGCAGTTCAGACAAAAAAAGCTATTCAGAATGCAAATAAACTATTCAGATTGGAAATAAGCTATTCAGTTTGCAAATAAAGCTATTCAGAATGAAAATGTGATATTCAGGTTGCAGTTCTTGATGAAAATAAGCTATTCCGAATGAAAAAAAAGGGATTCAGGATGCGAATAACCTATTCAGTTTGCAGTTCAGACAAACAAAGCTATTTAGAATGCAAATAAACTATTCAGATTGGAAATAAGCTATTCAGTTTGCAAAAAAAGCTATTCAAAACGAAAATGTGCTATTCAGATTGCAGTTCAAGATGAAAATAAGCTATTCAGAATGAAAAAAAGGAATTCAAGATGCGGATAACCTATTCAGTTTGCAGTTCAGACAAAAAAAGCTATACAGAATGCAAATAAACTATTCAGATTGGAAATAAGCTACTCAGTTTGCAAAAAAAGCTATTCAGAATGAAAATGTGATATTCAGATTGCAGTTCTTGATGAAAATAAGCTATTCCGAATGAAAAAAAAGGGATTCAGGATGCGAATAACCTATTCAGTTTGCAGTTCAGAAAAACAAAGCTATTCAGAATGCAAATAAACTATTAAAATTGGAAATAAGCTATTCAGTTTGCAAAAAAAGCTATTCAGAATGAAAATGTGATATTCAGATTGCAGTTCTTGATGAAAATAAGCTATTCCGAATGAAAAAAAAAGGATTCAGGATGCGAATAACCTATTCAGTTCGCAGTTCAGAAAAACAAAGCTATTCATAATGCAAATAAACTATTCAGATTGGAAATAAGCTATTCAGTTTGCAAAAAAAGCTATTCAGAATGAAAATGTGATATTCAGATTGCAGTTCTTGATGAAAATAAGCTATTCCGAATGAAAAAAAAGGGATTCAGGATGCGAATAACCTATTCAGTTTGCAGTTCAGAAAAACAAAGCTATTCAGAATGCAAATAAACTATTCAGATTGGAAATAAGCTATTCAGTTTGCAAAAAAAGCTATTCAGAATGAAAATGTGATATTCAGATCGCAGTTCTTGATGAAAATAAGCTATTCCGAATGAAAAAAAATGGATTCAGGATGCGAATAACCTATTCAGTTTGCAGTTCAGACAAACAAAGCTATTCAGAATGCAAAGAAACTATTCAGATTGCAAAGAAGCTATTCAGTTTGCAAAAAAAGCTATTCAGAATGAAAATGTTATATTCAGGTTGCAGTTCTTGATGAAAATAAGCTATTCCGAATGAAAAAAAAGGGATTCAGGATGCGAATAACCTATTCAGTTTGCAGTTCAGACAAACAAAGCTATTCAGAATGCAAATAAACTATTCAGATTGGAAATAAGCTATTCAGTTTGCAAAAAAAGCTATTCAAAACGAAAATGTGCTATTCAGATTGCAGTTCAAGATGAAAATAAGCTATTCAGAATGAAAAAAAGGAATTCAAGATGCGGATAACCTATTCAGTTTGCAGTTCAGACAAAAAAAGCTATACAGAATGCAAATAAACTATTCAGATTGGAAATAAGCTACTCAGTTTGCAAAAAAAGCTATTCAGAATGAAAATGTCATATTCAGATTGCAGTTCTTGATGAAAATAAGCTATTCCGAATGAAAAAAAAGGGATTCAGGATGCGAATAACCTATTCAGTTTGCAGTTCAGAAAAACAAAGCTATTCAGAATGCAAATAAACTATTAAGATTGGAAATAAGCTACTCAGTTTGCAAAAAAAGCTATTCAGAATGAAAATGTCATATTCAGATTGCAGTTCTTGATGAAAATAAGCTATTCCGAATGAAAAAAAAGGGATTCAGGATGCGAATAACCTATTCAGTTTGCAGTTCAGAAAAACAAAGCTATTCAGAATGCAAATAAACTATTCAGATTGGAAATAAGCTATTCAGTTTGCAAAAAAAGCTATTCAGAATGAAAATGTGATATTCAGATTGCAGTTCTTGATGAAAATAAGCTATTCCGAATGAAAAAAAAAGGATTCAGGATGCGAATAACCTATTCAGTTTGCAGTTCAGACAAACAAAGCTATTCAGAATGCAAAGAAACTATTCAGATTGCAAAGAAGCTATTCAGTTTGCAAAAAAAGCTATTCAGAATGAAAATGTGCTATTCAGATTGCAGTTCAGGACGAAAATAAGCAATTCAGAATGAAAAAAAGGAATTCAAGATGCGGATAACCTATTCAGTTTGCAGTTCAGACAAAAAAAGCTATTCAGAATGCAAATAAACTATTCAGATTGGAAATAAGTATTCAGTTTGCAAAAAAAGATATTCAGAATGAAAATGTGATATTCAGATTGCAGTTCTTGATGAAAAAAAACTATTCAGAATGCAAGAAAAGGGTTCAGGATGCGGATAACATATTCAGTTTGCAGTTCAGACAAAAAAAGCTATTCAGAATGCAAATAAACTATTAAGATTGGAAATAAGCTATTCAGTTTGGAAAAAAAGCTATTCAGAATGAAAATGTGATATTCAGATTGCAGTTCTTGATGAAAATAAGCTATTCCGAATGAAAAAAAAAGGATTCAGGATACGAATAACCTATTCTGTTTGCAGTTCAGAAAAACAAAGCTATTCAGAATGCAAATAAACTATTCAGATTGGAAATAAGCTATTCAGTTTGCAAAAAAAGCTATTCAGAATGAAAATGTGATATTCAGATTGCAGTTCTTGATGAAAATAAGCTATTCCGAATGAAAAAAAAGGGATTCAGGATGCGAATAACCTATTCAGTTTGCAGTTCAGAAAAACAAAGCTATTCAGAATGCAAATAAACTATTCAGATTGCAAAGAAGCTATTCAGTTTGCAAAAAAAGCTATTCAGAATGAAAATGTGCTATTCAGATTGCAGTTCAGGACGAAAATAAGCAATTCAGAATGAAAAAAAGGAATTCAAGATGCGGATAACCTATTCAGTTTGCAGTTCAGACAAAAAAAGCTATTCAGAATGCAAATAAACTATTCAGATTGGAAATAAGTATTCAGTTTGCAAAAAAAGATATTCAGAATGATAATGTGATATTCAGATTGCAGTTCTTGACGAAAATAAACTATTCAGAATGCAAAAAAGGGTTCAGCATGCGGATAACCTATTCAGTTTGCAGTTCAGACAAAAAAAGCTATACAGAATGCAAATAAACTATTCAGATTGGAAATAAGCTACTCAGTTTGCAAAAAAAGCTATTCAGAATGAAAATGTGATATTCAGATTGCAGTTCTTGATGAAAATAAGCTATTCCGAATGAAAAAAAAGGGGTTCATGATGCGGATAACCTATTCAGTTTGCAGTTCAGAAAAACAAAGCTATTCAGAATGCAAATAAACTATTCAGATTGGAAATAAGCTATTCAGTTTGCAAAAAAAGCTATTCAGAATGAAAATGTGATATTCAGATCGCAGTTCTTGATGAAAATAAGCTATTCCGAATGAAAAAAAAAGGATTCAGGATGCGAATAACCTATTCAGTTTGCAGTTCAGACAAACAAAGCTATTCAGAATGCAAAGAAACTATTCAGATTGCAAAGAAGCTATTCAGTTTGCAAAAAAAGCTATTCAGAATGAAAATGTGATATTCAGGTTGCAGTTCTTGATGAAAATAAGCTATTCCGAATGAAAAAAAAGGGATTCAGGATGCGAATAACCTATTCAGTTTGCAGTTCAGACAAACAAAGCTATTCAGAATGCAAATAAACTATTCAGATTGGAAATAAGCTATTCAGTTTGCAAAAAAAGCTATTCAAAACGAAAATGTGCTATTCAGATTGCAGTTCAAGATGAAAATAAGCTATTCAGAATGAAAAAAAGGAATTCAAGATGCGGATAACCTATTCAGTTTGCAGTTCAGACAAAAAAAGCTATACAGAATGCAAATAAACTATTCAGATTGGAAATAAGCTACTCAGTTTGCAAAAAAAGCTATTCAGAATGAAAATGTGATATTCAGATTGCAGTTCTTGATGAAAATAAGCTATTCCGAATGAAAAAAAACGGATTCAGGATGCGAATAACCTATTCAGTTTGCAGTTCAGAAAAACAAAGCTATTCAGAATGCAAATAAACTATTAAGATTGGAAATAAGCTATTCAGTTTGCAAAAAAAGCTATTCAGAATGAAAATGTGATATTCAGATTGCAGTTCTTGATGAAAATAAGCTATTCCGAATGAAAAAAAAAGGATTCAGGATGCGAATAACCTATTCAGTTTGCAGTTCAGACAAACAAAGCTATTCAGAATGCAAAGAAACTATTCAGATTGCAAAGAAGCTATTCAGTTTGCAAAAAAAGCTATTCAGAATGAAAATGTGATATTCAGGTTGCAGTTCTTGATGAAAATAAGCTATTCCGAATGAAAAAAAAGGGATTCAGGATGCGAATAACCTATTCAGTTTGCAGTTCAGACAAACAAAGCTATTCAGAATGCAAATAAACTATTCAGATTGGAAATAAGCTATTCAGTTTGCAAAAAAAGCTATTCAAAACGAAAATGTGCTATTCAGATTGCAGTTCAAGATGAAAATAAGCTATTCAGAATGAAAAAAAGGAATTCAAGATGCGGATAACCTATTCAGTTTGCAGTTCAGACAAAAAAAGCTATACAGAATGCAAATAAACTATTCAGATTGGAAATAAGCTACTCAGTTTGCAAAAAAAGCTATTCAGAATGAAAATGTCATATTCAGATTGCAGTTCTTGATGAAAATAAGCTATTCCGAATGAAAAAAAAGGGATTCAGGATGCGAATAACCTATTCAGTTTGCAGTTCAGAAAAACAAAGCTATTCAGAATGCAAATAAACTATTAAGATTGGAAATAAGCTATTCAGTTTGCAAAAAAAGCTATTCAGAATGAAAATGTGATATTCAGATTGCAGTTCTTGATGAAAATAAGCTATTCCGAATGAAAAAAAAAGGATTCAGGATGAGAATAACCTATTCAGTTTGCAGTTCAGAAAAACAAAGCTATTCAGAATGCAAATAAACTATTCAGATTGGAAATAAGCTATTCAGTTTGCAAAAAAAGCTATTCAGAATGAAAATGTGATATTCAGATTGCAGTTCTTGATGAAAATAAGCTATTCCGAATGAAAAAAAAGGGATTCAGGATGCGAATAACCTATTCAGTTTGCAGTTCAGAAAAACAAAGCTATTCAGAATGCAAATAAACTATTCAGATTGGAAATAAGCTATTCAGTTTGCAAAAAAAGCTATTCAGAATGAAAATGTGATATTCAGATTGCAGTTCTTGATGAAAATAAGCTATTCCGAATGAAAAAAAAAGGATTCAGGATGCGAATAACCTATTCAGTTTGCAGTTCAGACAAACAAAGTTATTCAGAATGCAAAGAAACTATTCAGATTGCAAAGAAGCTATTCAGTTTGCAAAAAAAGCTATTCAGAATGAAAATGTGCTATTCAGATTGCAGTTCAGGACGAAAATAAGCAATTCAGAATGAAAAAAAGGAATTCAAGATGCGGATAACCTATTCAGTTTGCAGTTCAGACAAAAAAAGCTATTCAGAATGCAAATAAACTATTCAGATTGGAAATAAGTATTCAGTTTGCAAAAAAAGATATTCAGAATGAAAATGTGATATTCAGATTGCAGTTCTTGATGAAAAAAAACTATTCAGAATGCAAGAAAAGGGTTCAGGATGCGGATAACATATTCAGTTTGCAGTTCAGACAAAAAAAGCTATTCAGAATGCAAATAAACTATTAAGATTGGAAATAAGCTATTCAGTTTGGAAAAAAAGCTATTCAGAATGAAAATGTGATATTCAGATTGCAGTTCTTGATGAAAATAAGCTATTCCGAATGAAAAAAAAGGGATTCAGGATGTGAATAACCTATTCAGTTTGCAGTTCAGAAAAACAAAGCTATTCAGAATGCAAATAAACTATTCAGATTGGAAATAAGCTATTCAGTTTGCAAAAAAAGCTATTCAGAATGAAAATGTGATATTCAGATCGCAGTTCTTGATGAAAATAAGCTATTCCGAATGAAAAAAAAAGGATTCAGGATGCGAATAACCTATTCAGTTTGCAGTTCAGACAAACAAAGCTATTCAGAATGCAAAGAAACTATTCAGATTGCAAAGAAGCTATTCAGTTTGCAAAAAAAGCTATTCAGAATGAAAATGTGATATTCAGGTTGCAGTTCTTGATGAAAATAAGCTATTCCGAATGAAAAAAAAGGGATTCAGGATGCGAATAACCTATTCAGTTTGCAGTTCAGACAAACAAAGCTATTCAGAATGCAAATAAACTATTCAGATTGGAAATAAGCTATTCAGTTTGCAAAAAAAGCTATTCAAAACGAAAATGTGCTATTCAGATTGCAGTTCAAGATGAAAATAAGCTATTCAGAATGAAAAAAAGGAATTCAAGATGCGGATAACCTATTCAGTTTGCAGTTCAGACAAAAAAAGCTATACAGAATGCAAATAAACTATTCAGATTGGAAATAAGCTACTCAGTTTGCAAAAAAAGCTATTCAGAATGAAAATGTGATATTCAGATTGCAGTTCTTGATGAAAATAAGCTATTCCGAATGAAAAAAAAGGGATTCAGGATGCGAATAACCTATTCAGTTTGCAGTTCAGAAAAACAAAGCTATTCAGAATGCAAATAAACTATTAAGATTGGAAATAAGCTATTCAGTTTGCAAAAAAAGCTATTCAGAATGAAAATGTGATATTCAGATTGCAGTTCTTGATGAAAATAAGCTATTCCGAATGAAAAAAAAAGGATTCAGGATGCGAATAACCTATTCAGTTTGCAGTTCAGAAAAACAAAGCTATTCAGAATGCAAATAAACTATTCAGATTGGAAATAAGCTATTCAGTTTGCAAAAAAAGCTATTCAGAATGAAAATGTGATATTCAGATTGCAGTTCTTGATGAAAATAAGCTATTCCGAATGAAAAAAAAGGGATTCAGGATGCGAATAACCTATTCAGTTTGCAGTTCAGAAAAACAAAGCTATTCAGAATGCAAATAAACTATTCAGATTGGAAATAAGCTATTCAGTTTGCAAAAAAAGCTATTCAGAATGAAAATGTGATATTCAGATTGCAGTTCTTGATGAAAATAAGCTATTCCGAATGAAAAAAAAAGGATTCAGGATGCGAATAACCTATTCAGTTTGCAGTTCAGACAAACAAAGCTATTCAGAATGCAAAGAAACTATTCAGATTGCATAGAAGCTATTCAGTTTGCAAAAAAAGCTATTCAGAATGAAAATGTGCTATTCAGATTGCAGTTCAGGATGAAAATAAGCAATTCAGAATGAAAAAAAGGAATTCAAGATGCGGATAACCTATTCAGTTTGCAGTTCAGACAAAAAAAGCTATTCAGAATGCAAATAAACTATTCAGATTGGAAATAAGTATTCAGTTTGCAAAAAAAGATATTCAGAATGAAAATGTGATATTCAGATTGCAGTTCTTGATGAAAATAAACTATTCAGAATGCAAAAAAAGGGTTCAGGATGCGGATAACATATTCAGTTTGCAGTTCAGACAAAAAAAGCTATTCAGAATGCAAATAAACTATTCAGATTGGAAATAAGCTATTCAGTTTGCAAAAAAAGCTATTCAGAATGAAAATGTGATATTCAGATTGCAGTTCTTGATGAAAATAAGCTATTCCGAATGAAAAAAAAGGGATTCAGGATGTGAATAACCTATTCAGTTTGCAGTTCAGAAAAACAAAGCTATTCAGAATGCAAATAAACTATTCAGATTGGAAATAAGCTATTCAGTTTGCAAAAAAAGCTATTCAGAATGAAAATGTGATATTCAGATCGCAGTTCTTGATGAAAATAAGCTATTCCGAATGAAAAAAAAAGGATTCAGGATGCGAATAACCTATTCAGTTTGCAGTTCAGACAAACAAAGCTATTCAGAATGCAAATAAACTATTAAGATTGCAAAGAAGCTATTCAGTTTGCAAAAAAAGCTATTCAGAATGAAAATGTGATATTCAGGTTGCAGTTCTTGATGAAAATAAGCTATTCCGAATGAAAAAAAAGGGATTCAGGATGCGAATAACCTATTCAGTTTGCAGTTCAGACAAACAAAGCTATTCAGAATGCAAATAAACTATTCAGATTGGAAATAAGCTATTCAGTTTGCAAAAAAAGCTATTCAAAACGAAAATGTGCTATTCAGATTGCAGTTCAAGATGAAAATAAGCTATTCAGAATGAAAAAAAGGAATTCAAGATGCGGATAACCTATTCAGTTTGCAGTTCAGACAAAAAAAGCTATACAGAATGCAAATAAACTATTCAGATTGGAAATAAGCTATTCAGTTTGCAAAAAAAGCTATTCAGAATGAAAATGTGATATTCAGATTGCAGTTCTTGATGAAAATAAGCTATTCCGAATGAAAAAAAAGGGATTCAGGATGCGAATAACCTATTCAGTTTGCATTTCAGAAAAACAAAGCTATTCAGAATGCAAAGAAACTATTCAGATTGGAAATAAGCTATTCAGTTTGCAAATAAAGCTATTCAGAATGAAAATGTGATATTCAGATTGCAGTTCTTGATGAAAATAAACTATTCAGAATGAAAAAAAAGGGTTCAGGATGCGGATAACATATTCAGTTTGCAGTTCAGACAAAAAAAGCTATTCAGAATGCAAATAAACTATTCAGATTGGAAATAAGCTATTCAGTTTGCAAAAAAAGCTATTCAGAATGAAAATGTGCTATTCAGATTGTAGTTCAAGATGAAAATAAGCTATTCAGAATGAAAAAAAGGAATTCAGGATGCGAATAACCTATTCAGTTTGCATTTCAGACAAAAAAATCTATACATAATGCAAATAAACTATTCAGATTGGAAATAAGCTATTCAGTTTGCAAAAAAAGCTATTCAGAATGAAAATGTGATATTCAGATTGCAGTTCTTGATGAAAATAAACTATTCAGAATGAAAAAAAAGGGTTCAGGATGCGGATAACCTATTCAGTTTGCAGTTCAGACAAAAAAAGCTATTCAGAATGCAAATAAACTATTCAGATTGGAAATAAGCTATTCAGTTTGCAAAAAAAGATATTCAGAATGATAATGTGATATTCAGATTGCAGTTCTTGACGAAAATAAACTATTCAGAATGCAAAAAAGGGTTCAGCATGCGGATAACCTATTCAGTTTGCAGTTCAGACAAAAAAAGCTATTCAGAATGCAAATAAACTATTCAGATTGCAAAGAAGCTATTCAGTTTGCAAAAAAAGCTATTCAGAATGAAAATGTGCTATTCAGATTGCAGTTCTTGATGAAAATAAGCTATTCCGAATGAAAAAAAAGGGATTCAGGATGCGAATAACCTATTCAGTTTGCAGTTCAGACAAACAAAGCTATTCAGAATGCAAATAAACTATTCAGATTGGAAATAAGCTATTCAGTTTGCAAAAAAAGCTATTCAAAACGAAAATGTGCTATTCAGATTGCAGTTCAAGATGAAAATAAGCTATTCAGAATGAATAAAAGGAATTCAAGATGCGGATAACCTATTCAGTTTGCAGTTCAGACAAAAAAAGCTATACAAAATGCAAATAAACTATTCAGATTGGAAATAAGCTATTCAGTTTGCAAAAAAAGCTATTCAGAATGAAAATGTGATATTCAGATTGCAGTTCTTGATGAAAATAAACTATTCAGAATGAAAAAAAGGGGTTCATGATGCGGATAACCTATTCAGTTTGCAGTTCAGACAAAAAAAGCTATACAGAATGCAAATAAACTATTCAGATTGGAAATAAGCTACTCAGTTTGCAAAAAAAGATATTCAGAATGAAAATGTGATATTCAGATTGCAGTTCTTGATGAAAATAAGCTATTCCGAATGAAAAAAAAGGGATTCAGGATGCGAATAACCTATTCAGTTTGCAGTTCAGAAAAACAAAGCTATTCAGAATGCAAATAAACTATTAAGATTGGAAATAAGCTATTCAGTTTGCAAAAAAAGCTATTCAGAATGAAAATGTGATATTCAGATTGCAGTTCTTGATGAAAATAAGCTATTCCGAATGAAAAAAAAAGGATTCAGGATGCGAATAACCTATTCAGTTTGCAGTTCAGAAAAACAAAGCTATTCAGAATGCAAATAAACTATTCAGATTGGAAATAAGCTATTCAGTTTGCAAAAAAAGCTATTCAGAATGAAAATGTGATATTCAGATTGCAGTTCTTGATGAAAATAAACTATTCAGAATGAAAAAAAAGGGTTCAGGATGCGGAGAACCTATTTAGTTTGCAGTTCAGACAAAAAAAGCTATTCAGAATGCAAATAAACTATTCAGATTGGAAATAAGCTATTCAGTTTGCAAAAAAAGCTATTCAGAATGAAAATGTGATATTTAGATTGCAGTTCTTGATGAAAATAAGCTATTCCGAATGAAAAATAAAGGATTCAGGATGCGAATAACCTATTCAGTTTGCAGTTCAGAAAAACAAAGCTATTCAGAATGCAAATAAACTATTCAGATTGGAAATAAGCTATTCAGTTTGCAAAAAAAGCTATTCAGAATGAAAATGTGATATTCAGATTGCAGTTCTTCATGAAAATAAGCTATTCCGAATGAAAAAAAAGGGATTCAGGATGCGAATAACCTATTCAGTTTGCAGTTCAGACAAACAAAGCTATTCAGAATGCAAATAAACTATTCAGATTGGAAATAAGCTATTCAGTTTGCAAAAAAAGCTATTTAGAATGAAAATGTGATATTCAGATTGCAGTTCTTGATGAAAATAAGCTATTCCGAATGAAAAAAAAAGGATTCAGGATGCGAATAACCTATTCAGTTCGCAGTTCAGAAAAACAAAGCTATTCATAATGCAAATAAACTATTCAGATTGGAAATAAGCTATTCAGTTTGCAAAAAAAGATATTCAGAATGAAAATGTGATATTCAGATTGCAGTTCTTGATGAAAATAAGCTATTCCGAATGAAAAAAAAGGGATTCAGGATGCGAATAACCTATTCAGTTTGCAGTTCAGAAAAACAAAGCTATTCAGAATGCAAATAAACTATTCAGATTGGAAATAAGCTATTCAGTTTGCAAAAAAAGCTATTCAGAATGAAAATGTGATATTCAGATCGCAGTTCTTGATGAAAATAAGCTATTCCGAATGAAAAAAAATGGATTCAGGATGCGAATAACCTATTCAGTTTGCAGTTCAGACAAACAAAGCTATTCAGAATGCAAAGAAACTATTCAGATTGCAAAGAAGCTATTCAGTTTGCAAAAAAAGCTATTCAGAATGAAAATGTTATATTCAGGTTGCAGTTCTTGATGAAAATAAGCTATTCCGAATGAAAAAAAAGGGATTCAGGATGCGAATAACCTATTCAGTTTGCAGTTCAGACAAACAAAGCTATTCAGAATGCAAATAAACTATTCAGATTGGAAATAAGCTATTCAGTTTGCAAAAAAAGCTATTCAAAACGAAAATGTGCTATTCAGATTGCAGTTCAAGATGAAAATAAGCTATTCAGAATGAAAAAAAGGAATTCAAGATGCGGATAACCTATTCAGTTTGCAGTTCAGACAAAAAAAGCTATACAGAATGCAAATAAACTATTCAGATTGGAAATAAGCTACTCAGTTTGCAAAAAAAGCTATTCAGAATGAAAATGTCATATTCAGATTGCAGTTCTTGATGAAAATAAGCTATTCCGAATGAAAAAAAAGGGATTCAGGATGCGAATAACCTATTCAGTTTGCAGTTCAGAAAAACAAAGCTATTCAGAATGCAAATAAACTATTAAGATTGGAAATAAGCTACTCAGTTTGCAAAAAAAGCTATTCAGAATGAAAATGTCATATTCAGATTGCAGTTCTTGATGAAAATAAGCTATTCCGAATGAAAAAAAAGGGATTCAGGATGCGAATAACCTATTCAGTTTGCAGTTCAGAAAAACAAAGCTATTCAGAACGCAAATAAACTATTCAGATTGGAAATAAGCTATTCAGTTTGCAAAAAAAGCTATTCAGAATGAAAATGTGATATTCAGATTGCAGTTCTTGATGAAAATAAGCTATTCCGAATGAAAAAAAAAGGATTCAGGATGCGAATAACCTATTCAGTTTGCAGTTCAGACAAACAAAGTTATTCAGAATGCAAAGAAACTATTCAGATTGCAAAGAAGCTATTCAGTTTGCAAAAAAAGCTATTCAGAATGAAAATGTGCTATTCAGATTGCAGTTCAGGACGAAAATAAGCAATTCAGAATGAAAAAAAGGAATTCAAGATGCGGATAACCTATTCAGTTTGCAGTTCAGACAAAAAAAGCTATTCAGAATGCAAATAAACTATTCAGATTGGAAATAAGTATTCAGTTTGCAAAAAAAGCTATTCAGAATGAAAATGTCATATTCAGATTGCAGTTCTTGATGAAAATAAGCTATTCCGAATGAAAAAAAAGGGATTCAGGATGCGAATAACCTATTCAGTTTGCAGTTCAGACAAACAAAGCTATTCAGAATGCAAATAAACTATTCAGATTGGAAATAAGCTATTCAGTTTGCAAAAAAAGCTATTCAAAACGAAAATGTGCTATTCAGATTGCAGTTCAAGATGAAAATAAGCTATTCAGAATGAAAAAAAGGAATTCAAGATGCGGATAACCTATTCAGTTTGCAGTTCAGACAAAAAAAGCTATTCAGAATGCAAATAAACTATTCAGATTGGAAATAAGTATTCAGTTTGCAAAAAAAGATATTCAGAATGAAAATGTGATATTCAGATTGCAGTTCTTGATGAAAATAAACTATTCAGAATGCAAAAAAAGGGTTCAGCATGCGGATAACATATTCAGTTTGCAGTTCAGACAAAAAAAGCTATTCAGAATGCAAATAAACTATTCAGATTGGAAATAAGCTATTCAGTTTGCAAATAAAGCTATTCAGAATGAAAATGTGATATTCAGATTGCAGTTCTTGATGAAAATAAGCTATTCCGAATGAAAAAAAAGGGATTCAGGATGCGAATAACCTATTCAGTTTGCATTTCAGAAAAACAAAGCTATTCAGAATGCAAATAAACTATTCAGATTGGAAATAAGCTATTCAGTTTGCAAAAAAAGCTATTCAGAATGAAAATGTGATATTCAGATTGCAGTTCTTGATGAAAATAAGCAATTCAGGATGAAAAAAAAGGGATTCAGGATGCATTTAACCTATTCAGTTTGCATTTCAGAAAAACAAAGCTATTCAGAATGCAAATAAACTATTCAGATTGGAAATAAGCTATTCAGTTTGCAAAAAAAGCTATTCAGAATGAAAATGTGATATTCAGATTGCAGTTCTTGATGAAAATAAACTATTCAGAATGAAAAAAAAGGGTTCAGGATGCGGATAACCTATTCAGTTTGCAGTTCAGACAAAAAAAGCTATTCAGAATGCAAATAAACTATTCAGATTGGAAATAAGCTATTCAGTTTGCAAAAAAAGCTATTCAGAATGAAAATGTGATATTCAGATTGCAGTTCTTGATGAAAATAAGCTATTCCGAATGAAAAAAAAAGGATTCAGGATGCGAATAACCTATTCAGTTTGCAGTTCAGACAAACAAAGCTATTCAGAATGCAAAGAAACTATTCAGATTGCAAAGAAGCTATTCAGTTTGCAAAAAAAGCTATTCAGAATGAAAATGTGCTATTTAGATTGCAGTTCAGGATGAAAATAAGCAATTGAGAATGAAAAAAAGGAATTCAAGATGCGGATAACCTATTCAGTTTGCAGTTCAAACAAAAAAAGCTATTCAGAATGCAAATAAACTATTCAGATTGGAAATAAGTATTCAGTTTGCAAAAAAAGATATTCAGAATGAAAATGTGATATTCAGATTGCAGTTCTTGATGAAAATAAACTATTCAGAATGCAAAAAAAGGGTTCAGCATGCGGATAACATATTCAGTTTGCAGTTCAGACAAAAAAAGCTATTCAGAATGCAAAAAAACTATTCAGATTGGAAATAAGCTATTCAGTTTGCAAATAAAGCTATTCAGAATGAAAATGTGATATTCAGGTTGCAGTTCTTGATGAAAATAAGCTATTCCGAATGAAAAAAAAGGGATTCAGGATGCGAATAACCTATTCAGTTTGCAGTTCAGACAAACAAAGCTATTGAGAATGCAAATAAACTATTCAGATTGGAAATAAGCTATTCAGTTTGCAAAAAAAGCTATTCAAAACGAAAATGTGCTATTCAGATTGCAGTTCAAGATGAAAATAAGCTATTCAGAATGAAAAAAAGGAATTCAAGATGCGGATAACCTATTCAGTTTGCAGTTCAGACAAAAAAAGCTATACAAAATGCAAATAAACTATTCAGATTGGAAATAAGCTATTCAGTTTGCAAAAAAAGCTATTCAGAATGAAAATGTGATATTCAGATTGCAGTTCTTGATGAAAATAAACTATTCAGAATGAAAAAAAGGGGTTCAGGATGCGGATAACCTATTCAGTTTGCAGTTCAGACAAAAAAAGCTATTCAGAATGCAAATAAACTATTCAGATTGGAAATAAGCTATTCAGTTTGCAAAAAAAGCTATTCAGAATGAAAATGTGATATTCAGATTGCAGTTCTTGATGAAAATAAGCTATTCCGAATGAAAAAAAAAGGATTCAGGATGCGAATAACCTATTCAGTTTGCAGTTCAGACAAACAAAGCTATTCAGAATGCAAATAAACTATTCAGATTGCAAAGAAGCTATTCAGTTTGCAAAAAAAGCTATTCAGAATGAAAATGTGCTATTCAGATTGCAGTTCAGGATGAAAATAAGCTATTCAGAATGAAAAAAAGGAATTCAAGATGCGGATAACCTATTCAGTTTGCAGTTCAGACAAAAAAAGCTATACAGAATGCAAATAAACTATTCAGATTGGAAATAAGCTAATTAGTTTGCAAAAAAAGCTATTCATAATGAAAATGTGATATTCAGATTGCAGTTCTTGATGAAAATAAACTATTCAGAATGAAAAAAAAGGGTTCAGGATGCGGAGAACCTATTTAGTTTGCAGTTCAGACAAAAAAAGCTATTCAGAATGCAAATAAACTATTCAGATTGGAAATAAGCTATTCAGTTTGCAAAAAAAGCTATTCAGAATGAAAATGTGATATTCAGATTGCAGTTCTTGATGAAAATAAACTATTCAGAATGAAAAAAAAGGGTTCAGGATGCGGATAACCTATTCAGTTTGCAGTTCAGACAAAAAAAGCTATTCAGAATGCAAATAAACTATTCAGATTGGAAATAAGCTATTCAGTTTGCAAAAAAAGCTATTCAGAATGAAAATGTGATATTCAGATTGCAGTTCTTGATGAAAATAAGCTATTCCGAATGAAAAAAAAAGGATTCAGGATGCGAATAACCTATTCAGTTTGCAGTTCAGACAAACAAAGCTATTCAGAATGCAAAGAAACTATTCAGATTGCAAAGAAGCTATTCAGTTTGCAAAAAAAGCTATTCAGAATGAAAATGTGCTATTTAGATTGCAGTTCAGGATGAAAATAAGCAATTGAGAATGAAAAAAAGGAATTCAAGATGCGGATAACCTATTCAGTTTGCAGTTCAAACAAAAAAAGCTATTCAGAATGCAAATAAACTATTCAGATTGGAAATAAGTATTCAGTTTGCAAAAAAAGATATTCAGAATGAAAATGTGATATTCAGATTGCAGTTCTTGATGAAAATAAACTATTCAGAATGCAAAAAAAGGGTTCAGCATGCGGATAACATATTCAGTTTGCAGTTCAGACAAAAAAAGCTATTCAGAATGCAAAAAAACTATTCAGATTGGAAATAAGCTATTCAGTTTGCAAATAAAGCTATTCAGAATGAAAATGTGATATTCAGGTTGCAGTTCTTGATGAAAATAAGCTATTCCGAATGAAAAAAAAGGGATTCAGGATGCGAATAACCTATTCAGTTTGCAGTTCAGACAAACAAAGCTATTGAGAATGCAAATAAACTATTCAGATTGGAAATAAGCTATTCAGTTTGCAAAAAAAGCTATTCAAAACGAAAATGTGCTATTCAGATTGCAGTTCAAGATGAAAATAAGCTATTCAGAATGAAAAAAAGGAATTCAAGATGCGGATAACCTATTCAGTTTGCAGTTCAGACAAAAAAAGCTATACAAAATGCAAATAAACTATTCAGATTGGAAATAAGCTATTCAGTTTGCAAAAAAAGCTATTCAGAATGAAAATGTGATATTCAGATTGCAGTTCTTGATGAAAATAAACTATTCAGAATGAAAAAAAGGGGTTCAGGATGCGGATAACCTATTCAGTTTGCAGTTCAGACAAAAAAAGCTATTCAGAATGCAAATAAACTATTCAGATTGGAAATAAGCTATTCAGTTTGCAAAAAAAGCTATTCAGAATGAAAATGTGATATTCAGATTGCAGTTCTTGATGAAAATAAGCTATTCCGAATGAAAAAAAAAGGATTCAGGATGCGAATAACCTATTCAGTTTGCAGTTCAGACAAACAAAGCTATTCAGAATGCAAATAAACTATTCAGATTGCAAAGAAGCTATTCAGTTTGCAAAAAAAGCTATTCAGAATGAAAATGTGCTATTCAGATTGCAGTTCAGGATGAAAATAAGCTATTCAGAATGAAAAAAAGGAATTCAAGATGCGGATAACCTATTCAGTTTGCAGTTCAGACAAAAAAAGCTATACAGAATGCAAATAAACTATTCAGATTGGAAATAAGCTAATTAGTTTGCAAAAAAAGCTATTCATAATGAAAATGTGATATTCAGATTGCAGTTCTTGATGAAAATAAACTATTCAGAATGAAAAAAAAGGGTTCAGGATGCGGAGAACCTATTTAGTTTGCAGTTCAGACAAAAAAAGCTATTCAGAATGCAAATAAACTATTCAGATTGGAAATAAGCTATTCAGTTTGCAAAAAAAGCTATTCAGAATGAAAATGTGATATTTAGATTGCAGTTCTTGATGAAAATAAGCTATTCCGAATGAAAAATAAAGGATTCAGGATGCGAATAACCTATTCAGTTTGCAGTTCAGACAAACCAAGCTATTCAGAATGCAAATAAACTATTCAGATTGCAAAGAAGCTATTCAGTTTGCAAAAAAAGCTATTCAGAATGAAAATGTGCTATTCAGATTGCAGTTCAGGATGAAAATAAGCAATTCAGAATGAAAAAAAGGAATTCAAGATGCGGATAACCTATTCAGTTTGCAGTTCAGACAAAAAAAGCTATTCAGAATGCAAATAAACTATTCAGATTGGAAATAAGTATTCAGTTTGCAAAAAAAGATATTCAGAATGAAAATGTGATATTTAGATTGCAGTTCTTGATGAAAATAAACTATTCAGAATGCAAAAAAAGGGTTCAGGATGCGGATAACATATTCAGTTTGCAGTTCAGACAAAAAAAGCTATTCAGAATGCAAATAAACTATTCAGATTTGAAATAAGTTATTCAGTTTGCAAAAAAAGCTATTCAGAATGAAAATGTGATATTCAGATTGCAGTTCTTGATGAAAATAAGCTATTCCGAATGAAAAAAAAGGGTTTCAGGATGCGAATAACCTATTAAGTTTGCAGTTCAGAAAAACAAAGCTATTCAGAATGCAAATAAACTATTCAGATTGGAAATAAACTATTCAGTTTGCAAAAAAAGCTATTCAGAATGAAAATGTGATATTCAGATTGCAGTTCTTGATGAAAATAAGCTATTCCGAATGAAAAAAAAAGGATTCAGGATGCGAATAACCTATTCAGTTTGCAGTTCAGACAAACAAAGCTATTCAGAATGCAAATAAACTATTTAGATTGCAAAGAAGCTATTCAGTTTGCAAAAAAAGCTATTCAGAATGAAAATGTGCTATTCAGATTGCAGTTCAGGATGAAAATAAGCAATTGAGAATGAAAAAAAGGAATTCAAGATGCGGATAACCTATTCAGTTTGCAGTTCAGACAAAAAAAGCTATTCAGAATGCAAATAAACTATTCAGATTGGAAATAAGTATTCATGTTGCAAAAAAAGATATTCAGAATGAAAATGTGATATTCAGATTGCAGTTCTTGATGAAAATAAACTATTCAGAATGCAAAAAAAGGGTTTAGGATGCGGATAACATATTCAGTTTGCAGTTCAGACAAAAAAAGCTATTCAGAATGCAAATAAACTATTCAGATTGGAAATAAGCTATTCAGTTTGCAAAAAAAGCTATTCAGAATGAAAATGTGATATTCAGATTGCAGTTCTTGATGAAAATAAACTATTCAGAATGCAAAAAAAGGGTTCAGGATGCGGATAACATATTCAGTTTGCAGTTCAGACAAAAAATGCTATTCAGAATGCAAATAAACTATTCAGATTGGAAATAAGCTATTCAGTTTGCAAAAAAAGCTATTCAGAATGAAAATATGATATTCAGATTGCAGTTCTTGATGAAAATAAGCTATTCCGAATGAAAAAAAAGGGATTCAGGATGCGAATAACCTATTCAGTTTGCAGTTCAGAAAAACAAAGCTATTCAGAATGCAAATAAACTATTCAGATTGGAAATAAACTATTCAGTTTGCAAAAAAAGCTATTCAGAATGAAAATGTGATATTCAGATTGCAGTTCTTGATGAAAATAAGCTATTCCGAATGAAAAAAAAAGGATTCAGGATGCGAATAACCTATTCAGTTTGCAGTTCAGACAAACAAAGCTATTCAGAATGCAAATAAACTATTTAGATTGCAAAGAAGCTATTCAGTTTGCAAAAAAAGCTATTCAGAATGAAAATGTGCTATTCAGATTGCAGTTCAGGATGAAAATAAGCAATTGAGAATGAAAAAAAGGAATTCAAGATGCGGATAACCTATTCAGTTTGCAGTTCAGACAAAAAAAGCTATTCAGAATGCAAATAAACTATTCAGATTGGAAATAAGTATTCAGTTTGCAAAAAAAGATATTCAGAATGAAAATGTGATATTCAGATTGCAGTTCTTGATGAAAATAAACTATTCAGAATGCAAAAAAAGGGTTTAGGATGCGGATAACATATTCAGTTTGCAGTTCAGACAAAAAAAGCTATTCAGAATGCAAATAAACTATTCAGATTGGAAATAAGCTATTCAGTTTGCAAAAAAAGCTATTCAGAATGAAAATGTGATATTCAGATTGCAGTTCTTGATGAAAATAAACTATTCAGAATGCAAAAAAAGGGTTCAGGATGCGGATAACATATTCAGTTTGCAGTTCAGACAAAAAATGCTATTCAGAATGCAAATAAACTATTCAGATTGGAAATAAGCTATTCAGTTTGCAAAAAAAGCTATTCAGAATGAAAATATGATATTCAGATTGCAGTTCTTGATGAAAATAAGCTATTCCGAATGAAAAAAAAGGGATTCAGGATACGAATAACCTATTCAGTTTGCAGTTCAGAAAAACAAAGCTATTCAGAATGCAAATAAACTATTCAGATTGGAAATAAGCTATTCAGTTTGCAAAAAAAGCTATTCAGAATGAAAATGTGATATTCAGATTGCAGTTCTTGATGAAAATAAACTACTCAGAATGAAAAAAAAGGGTTCAGAATGCGGATAACCTATTCAGTTTGTAGTTCAGACAAAAAAAGCTATTCAGAATGCAAATAAACTATTCAGATTGCAAAGAAGCTATTCAGTTTGCAAAAAAAGCTATTCAGAATGAAAATGTGCTATTCAGATTGCAGTTCAGGATGAAAATAAGCAATTGAGAATGAAAAAAAGGAATTCAAGATGCGGATAACCTATTCAGTTTGCAGTTCAGACAAAAAAAGCTATTCAGAATGCAAATAAACTATTCAGATTGGAAATAAGTATTCAGTTTGCAAAAAAAGATATTCAGAATGAAAATGTGATATTCAGATTGCAGTTCTTGATGAAAATAAACTATTCAGAATGCAAAAAAAGGGTTTAGGATGCGGATAACATATTCAGTTTGCAGTTCAGACAAAAAAAGCTATTCAGAATGCAAATAAACTATTCAGATTGGAAATAAGCTATTCAGTTTGCAAAAAAAGCTATTCAGAATGAAAATGTGATATTCAGATTGCAGTTCTTGATGAAAATAAACTATTCAGAATGCAAAAAAAGGGTTCAGGATGCGGATAACATATTCAGTTTGCAGTTCAGACAAAAAATGCTATTCAGAATGCAAATAAACTATTCAGATTGGAAATAAGCTATTCAGTTTGCAAAAAAAGCTATTCAGAATGAAAATATGATATTCAGATTGCAGTTCTTGATGAAAATAAGCTATTCCGAATGAAAAAAAAGGGATTCAGGATACGAATAACCTATTCAGTTTGCAGTTCAGACAAACAAAGCTATTCAGAATGCAAATAAACTATTCAGATTGCAAAGAAGCTATTCAGTTTGCAAAAAAAGCTATTCAGAATGAAAATGTGCTATTCAGATTGCAGTTCAGGATGAAAATAAGCAATTGAGAATGAAAAAAAGGAATTCAAGATGCGGATAACCTATTCAGTTTGCAGTTCAGACAAAAAAAGCTATTCAGAATGCAAATAAACTATTCAGATTGGAAATAAGTATTCAGTTTGCAAAAAAAGATATTCAGAATGAAAATGTGATATTCAGATTGCAGTTCTTGATGAAAATAAACTATTCAGAATGCAAAAAAAGGGTTTAGGATGCGGATAACATATTCAGTTTGCAGTTCAGACAAAAAAAGCTATTCAGAATGCAAATAAACTATTCAGATTGGAAATAAGCTATTCAGTTTGCAAAAAAAGCTATTCAGAATGAAAATGTGATATTCAGATTGCAGTTCTTGATGAAAATAAACTATTCAGAATGCAAAAAAAGGGTTCAGGATGCGGATAACATATTCAGTTTGCAGTTCAGACAAAAAATGCTATTCAGAATGCAAATAAACTATTCAGATTGGAAATAAGCTATTCAGTTTGCAAAAAAAGCTATTCAGAATGAAAATGTGATATTCAGATTGCAGTTCTTGATGAAAATAAACTACTCAGAATGAAAAAAAAGGGTTCAGAATGCGGATAACATATTCAGTTTGTAGTTCAGACAAAAAAAGCTATTCAGAATGCAAATAAACTATTCAGATTGGAAATAAGCTATTCAGTTTGGAAAAAAAGCTATTCAGAATGAAAATGTGATATTCAGATTGCAGTTCTTGATGAAAATAAGCTATTCCGAATGAAAAAAAAGGATTCAGGATGCGAATAACCTATTCAGTTTGCAGTTCAGACAAACAAAGCTATTCAGAATGCAAATAAACTATTCAGATTGCAAAGAAGCTATTCAGTTTGCAAAAAAAGCTATTCAGAATGAAAATGTGCTATTTAGATTGCAGTTCAGGATGAAAATAAGCAATTGAGAATGAAAAAAAGGAATTCAAGATGCGGATAACCTATTCAGTTTGCAGTTCAGACAAAAAAAGCTATTCAGAATGCAAATAAACTATTCAGATTGGAAATAAGTATTCAGTTTGCAAAAAAAGATATTCAGAATGAAAATGTGATATTCAGATTGCAGTTCTTGATGAAAATAAACTATTCAGAATGCAAAAAAAGGGTTCAGGATGCGGATAACATATTCAGTTTGCAGTTCAGACAAAAAAAGCTATTCAGAATGCAAATAAACTATTCAGATTGGAAATAAGCTATTCAGTTTGCAAAAAAAGCTATTCAGGATGAAAATGTGATATTCAGGTTGCAGTTCTTGATGAAAATAAGCTATTCCGAATGAAAAAAAAGGGATTCAGGATGCGAATAACCTATTCAGTTTGCAGTTCAGAAAAACAAAGCTATTCAGAATGCAAATAAACTATTCAGATTGGAAATAAGCTATTCAGTTTGCAAAAAAAGCTATTCAGAATGAAAATGTGATATTCAGATTGCAGTTCTTGATGAAAATAAGCTATTCCGAATGTAAAAAAAGGATTCAGGATGCGAATAACCTATTCAGTTTGCAGTTCAGACAAACAAAGCTATTCAGAATGCAAATAAACTATTCAGATTGCAAAGAAGCTATTCAGTTTGCAAAAAAAAGTATTCAGAATGAAAATGTGCTATTCAGATTGCAGTTCAGGATGAAAATAAGCAATTCAGAATGAAAAAAAGGAATTCAAGATGCGGATAACCTATTCAGTTTGCAGTTCAGACAAAAAAAGCTATTCAGAATGCAAATAAACTATTCAGATTGGAAATAAGTATTCAGTTTGCAAAAAAAGATATTCAGAATGAAAATGTGATATTCAGATTGCAGTTCTTGATGAAAATAAACTATTCAGAATGCAAAAAAAGGGTTCAGGATGCGGATAACATATTCAGTTTGCAGTTCAGACAAAAAAAGCTATTCAGAATGCAAATAAACTATTCAGATTGGAAATAAGCTATTCAGTTTGCAAAAAAAGCTATTCAGAATGAAAATGTGATATTCAGATTGCAGTTCTTGATGAAAATAAGCTATTCCGAATGAAAAAAATGGGATTCAGGATGCGAATAGCCTATTCAGATTGCAGCTCAGACAAAAAAAACTATTCAAAATGCAAATAAACTATTCAGATTGGAAATAAACTATTCAGTTTGCAAAAAAAGCTATTCAGAATGAAAATGTGATATTCAGATTGCAGTTCTTGATGAAAATAAGCTATTCCGAATGAAAAAAAAAGGATTCAGGATGCGAATAACCTATTCAGTTTGCAGTTCAGACAAACAAAGCTATTCAGAATGCAAATAAACTATTCAGATTGCAAAGAAGCTATTCAGTTTGCAAAAAAAGCTATTCAGAATGAAAATGTGCTATTCAGATTGCAGTTCAGGATGAAAATAAGCAATTCAGAATGAAAAAAAGGAATTCAAGATGCGGATAACCTATTCAGTTTGCAGTTCAGACAAAAAAAGCTATTCAGAATGCAAATAAACTATTCAGATTGGAAATAAGTATTCAGTTTGCAAAAAAAGATATTCAGAATGAAAATGTGATATTCAGATTGCAGTTCTTGATGAAAATAAACTATTCAGAATGCAAAAAAAGGGTTTAGGATGCGGATAACATATTCAGTTTGCAGTTCAGACAAAAAAAGCTATTCAGAATGCAAATAAACTATTCAGATTGGAAATAAGCTATTCAATTTGCAAAAAAAGCTATTCAGAATGAAAATGTGATATTCAGATTGCAGTTCTTGATGAAAATAAACTATTCAGAATGCAAAAAAAGGGTTCAGGATGCGGATAACATATTCAGTTTGCAGTTCAGACAAAAAATGCTATTCAGAATGCAAATAAACTATTCAGATTGGAAATAAGCTATTCAGTTTGCAAAAAAAGCTATTCAGAATGAAAATATGATATTCAGATTGCAGTTCTTGATGAAAATAAGCTATTCCGAATGAAAAAAAAGGGATTCAGGATGCGAATAACCTATTCAGTTTGCAGTTCAGAAAAACAAAGCTATTCAGAATGCAAATAAACTATTCAGATTGGAAATAAGCTATTCAGTTTGCAAAAAAAGCTATTCAGAATGAAAATGTGATATTCAGATTGCAGTTCTTGATGAAAATAAACTACTCAGAATGAAAAAAAAGGGTTCAGAATGCGGATAACCTATTCAGTTTGTAGTTCAGACAAAAAAAGCTATTCAGAATGCAAATAAACTATTCAGATTGGAAATAAGCTATTCAGTTTGGAAAAAAAGCTATTCAGAATGAAAATGTGATATTCAGATTGCAGTTCTTGATGAAAATAAGCTATTCCGAATGAAAAAAAAGGATTCAGGATGCGAATAACCTATTCAGTTTGCAGTTCAGACAAACAAAGCTATTCAGAATGCAAATAAACTATTCAGATTGCAAAGAAGCTATTCAGTTTGCAAAAAAAGCTATTCAGAATGAAAATGTGCTACTTAGATTGCAGTTCAGGATGAAAATAAGCAATTGAGAATGAAAAAAAGGAATTCAAGATGCGGATAACCTATTCAGTTTGCAGTTCAGACAAAAAAAGCTATTCAGAATGCAAATAAATTATTCAGATTGGAAATAAGTATTCAGTTTGCAAAAAAAGATATTCAGAATGAAAATGTGATATTCAGATTGCAGTTCTTGATGAAAATAAACTATTCAGAATGCAAAAAAAGGGTTCAGGATGCGGATAACATATTCAGTTTGCAGTTCAGACAAAAAAAGCTATTCAGAATGCAAATAAACTATTCAGATTGGAAATAAGCTATTCAGTTTGCAAAAAAAGCTATTCAGGATGAAAATGTGATATTCAGGTTGCAGTTCTTGATGAAAATAAGCTATTCCGAATGAAAAAAAAGGGATTCAGGATGCGAATAACCTATTCAGTTTGCAGTTCAGAAAAACAAAGCTATTCAGAATGCAAATAAACTATTCAGATTGGAAATAAGCTATTCAGTTTGCAAAAAAAGCTATTCAGAATGAAAATGTGATATTCAGATTGCAGTTCTTGATGAAAATAAGCTATTCCGAATGAAAAAAAAGGATTCAGGATGCGAATAACCTATTCAGTTTGCAGTTCAGACAAACAAAGCTATTCAGAATGCAAATAAACTATTCAGATTGCAAAGAAGCTATTCAGTTTGCAAAAAAAGATATTCAGAATGAAAATGTGCTATTCAGATTGCAGTTCAGGATGAAAATAAGCAATTCAGAATGAAAAAAAGGAATTCAAGATGCGGATAACCTATTCAGTTTGCAGTTCAGACAAAAAAAGCTATTCATAATGCAAATAAACTATTCAGATTGGAAATAAGTATTCAGTTTGCAAAAAAAGATATTCAGAATGAAAATGTGATATTCAGATTGCAGTTCTTGATGAAAATAAACTATTCAGAATGCAAAAAAAGGGTTCAGGATGCGGATAACATATTCAGTTTGCAGTTCAGACAAAAAAAGCTATTCAGAATGCAAATAAACTATTCAGATTGGAAATAAGCTATTCAGTTTGCAAAAAAAGCTATTCAGAATGAAAATGTGATATTCAGATTGCAGTTCTTGATGAAAATAAGCTATTCCGAATGAAAAAAATGGGATTCAGGATGCGAATAGCCTATTCAGATTGCAGCTCAGACAAAAAAAACTATTCAAAATGCAAATAAACTATTCAGATTGGAAATAAGCTATTAAGTTTGCAAAAAAAGCTATTCAGAATGAAAATGTGATATTCAGATTGCAGTTCTTGATGCAAATAAGCTATTCCGAATGAAAAAAAAGGGATTCAGGATGCGAATAACCTATTCAGTTTGCAGTTCAGACAAACAAAGCTATTCAGAATGCAAATAAACTATTCAGATTGGAAATAAGTATTAAGTTTGCAAAAAAAGCTATTCAGAATGAAAATGTGATATTCAGATTGTAGTTCTGGATGAAAATAAGCTATTCAGAATGAAAAAAGAGGATTCAGGATGCAAATAAACTATTCAGATTGGAAATAAGCTATTCAGTTTGCAAAAAAAGCTATTCAGAATGAAAATGTGATATTCAGATTGCAGTTCTTGATGCAAATAAGCTATTCCGAATGAAAAAAAAGGGATTCAGGATGCGAATAACCTATTCAGTTTGCAGTTCAGACAAACAAAGCTATTCAGAATGCAAATAAACTATTAAGAGTGGAAATAAGCTATACAGTTTGCAAAAAAAGCAATTAGGAATGAAAATGTGATATTCAGATTGCAGTTCATGATGAAAATAAGCTATTTCGAATGAAAAAAAAAGGATTCAGGATGCGAATAACCTATTCAGTTTGCAGTTCAGACTAAAATAACTATTCAGAATGCAAATAAACTATTTAGAATGCAAATAAACTATTCAGTTTGCAAAAAAATCTATTCAAAACGAAAATGTGCTATTCAGATTGTAGTTCAGGATGAAAATAAGCTATTCAGAATGAACAAAATGGGATTTAGGATGCAAATAACCTATTTTGTTTGCAGTTCATACAAAAAAAGCTATTCAAAATGAAAATAAACTATTCAGATTGCAAAAAAAGCTATTCAGTTTACAAAAAAAGCTATTCAGAATGAAAATGTGCTATTCAGATTGCAGTTCAGGATGAAAATAAGCTATTTATAATGAAAAAAAGGGATCCAGGATGCAAATAACCTATTCAGTTTGTAGTTCAGACAAAAAAAGCTATTCAAAATGCAAATAAACTATTCAGATTGCAAAAAAAGCTATTCAGCTCACAAAAAAAGCTATTCAGAATGTAAATGTGCTATTCAGATTGCAGTTCAGGATGAAAATAAGCAATTCAAGATGAAAAAATAGGGATTCAGGATGCACTTAACCTATTCAGAATGAAAAAAAGGAATTCAAGATGCGGATAACCTATTCAGTTTGCAAAAAAAGCTATTCCGAATGAAAAAAATGGGATTCAGGATGCGAATAACCTATTCAGATTGCAGCTCAGACAAAAAAAGCTATTCAGAATGCAAATAAACTATTCAGATAGGAAATAAGCTATTCAGAATGAAAATGTGCTATTCAGATTGCAGTTCAGGATGAAAATAAGCTATTCAGAATGAAAAAAAGGAATTCAGGATGCAGATAACCTATTCAGTTAGCAGTTCAGACAAAAAAAGCTATTCAGAATGCAAATAAACTATTCAGATTGGAAATAAGCTATTCAGTTTGCAAATAAAGCTATTCAGAATGAAAATGTGATATTCAGGTTGCAGTTCTTGATGAACATAAGCTATTCCGAATGAAAAAAAAAAGGATTCAGGATGCGAATAACCTATTCAGTTTGCAGTTCAGACAAACAAAGCTATTCAGAATGCAAATAAACTATTCAGATTGGAAATAAGCTATTCAGTTTGCAAAAATAGCTATTCAAAACGAAAATGTGCTATTCAGATTGCAGTTCAGGATAAAAATAAGCTATTCAGAATGAAAAAAAGGAATTCAAGATGCGGATAACCTATTCAGTTTGCAGTTCAGACAAAAAAAGCTATTAAGAATGCAAATAAACTATTTAGATTGGAAATAAGCTATTCAGTTTGCAAAATAAGCTATTCAGAATGAAAATGTGATATTCAGATTGCAGTTCTTGATGAAAATAAACTATTCAGAATGAAAAAAAAGGGTTCAGGATGTGGATAACCTATTCAGTTTGCAGTTCAGACAAAAAAAGCTATTCAGAATGCAAATAAACTATTCAGATTGGAAATAAGCTATTCAGTTTGCAAAAAAAGCTATTCAGAATGAAAATGTGATATTCAGATTGCAGTTCTTGATGAAAATAAGCTATTCCGAATGAAAAAAAAAGTATTCAGGATGCGAATAACCTATTCAGTTTGCAGTTCAGACTAAAATAACTATTCAGAATGCAAATAAACTATTTAGAATGCAAATAAGCTATTCAGTTTGCAAAAAAAGCTATTCAAAACGAAAATGTGCTATTCAGATTGTTGTTCAGGATGAAAATAAGCTATTCAGAATGAACAAAATGGGATTTAGCATGCAAATAACCTATTTTGTTTGCAGTTCATACAAAAAAAGCTATTCAAAATGCAAATAAACTATTCAGATTGCAAAAAAAGCTATTCAGTTTACAAAAAAAGCTATTCAGAATGAAAATGTGCTATTCAGATTGCAGTTCAGGATGAAAATAAGCTATTTATAATGAAAAAAAGGGATCCAGGATGCGAATAACCTATTCAGTTTGCAGTTCAGAACACCAAAGCTATTCAGAATGCAAATAAACTATTCAGATTGCAAAGAAGCTAATTAGTTTGCAAAAAAAGCTATTCAGAATGAAAATGTGCTATTCAGATTGCAGTTCAGGATGAAAATAAGCTATTCAGAATGAAAAAAAGGAATTCAAGATGCGGATAACCTATTCAGTTTGCAGTTCAGACAAAAAAAGCTATACAGAATGCAAATAAACTATTCAGATTGGAAATAAGCTATTCAGTTTGCAAAAAAAGCTATTCAGAATGAAAATGTGATATTCAGATTACAGTTCTTGATGAAAATAAACTATTCAGAATGAAAAAAAAGGGTTCAGGATGCGGATAACCTATTCAGTTTGCAGTTCAGACAAAAAAAGCTATTCAGAATGCAAATAAACTATTCAGATTGGAAATAAGCTATTCAGTTTGCAAAAAAAGCTATTCAGAATGAAAATGTGATATTCAGATTGCAGTTCATGATGAAAATAAGCTATTCAGAATGCAAATAAACTATTCAGTTTGCGAATAACCTATTCAGAATGAAAATGTGATATTCAGATTGCAGTTCTGGATGAAAATAAGCTATTCAGAATGAAAAAAAAGGATTCAGGATGCATATAACTTATTCAGTTTGCAGTTCAGACAAAAAAAACTATTCAAAATGCAAATAAACTATTCAGATTGGAAATAAGCTATTCAGTTTGCAAAAAAAGCTATTTTGAATGAAAATTTGATATTCAGATTGCAGTTCTTGATGCAAATAAGTATTCCGAATGAAAAAAAGGGATTCAGGATGCGAATAACCTATTCAGTTTGCAGTTCAGACAAACAAAGCTATTCAGAATGCAAATAAACTATTAAGAGTGGAAATAAGCTATTCAGTTTGCAAAAAAAGCTATTCAGAATGAAAATGTGATATTCAGATTGCAGTTCATGATGAAAATAAGCTATTTCGAATGAAAAAAAAAGGATTCAGGATGCGAATAACCTATTCAGTTTGCAGTTCAGACAAAAAAAGCTATTCAAAATGCAAATAAACTATTCAGATTGCAAAAAAAGCTATTCAGTTCACAAAAAAAGCTATTCAGAATGTAAATGTGCTATTCAGATTGCAGTTCAGGATGAAAATAAGCAATTCAAGATGAAAAAATAGGGATTCAGGATGCACTTAACCTATTCAGAATGAAAAAAAGGAATTCAAGATGCGGATAACCTATTCAGTTTGCAGTTCAGACAAAAAAAGCTATTCAGAATGCAAATAATTTTTCAGATTAGAAATAAGCCATTCAATTTGCAAAAAAAGCTATTCCGAATGAAAAAAATGGGATTCAGGATGCGAATAACCTATTCAGATTGCAGCTCAGACAAAAAAAGCTATTCAGAATGCAAATAAACTATTCAGATAGGAAATAAGCTATTCAGTTTGCAAATAAAGCTATTAAGAATGAAAATGTGCTATTCAGATTGCAGTTCAGGATGAAAATAAGCTATTCAGAATGCAAATAAACTATTCAGATTGGAAATAAGCTATTCAGTTTGCAAAAAAATCTATTCAGAATGAAAATGTGATATTGAGATTGCAGTTCTTGTTGAAAATAAACTATTCAGAATGAAAAAAAAAGATTCAGGATGCGGATAACCTATTCAGTTTGCAGTTCAGACAAAAAAAACTATTCAGAATGCAAATAAACTATTCAGATTGGAAATAAGCTATTCAGTTTGCAAAAAAGCTATTCAGAATGGAAATTTGATATTCAGATTGCAGTTCTTGAGGAAAATAAGCTATTCCGAATGAAAAAAAAAGGATTCAGGATGCGAATAACCTATTCAGTTTGCAGTTCAGACAAACAAAGCTATTCAGAATGCAAATAAACTATTCAGATTAGAAATAAGCAATTCAGTTTGCAAAAAAAGCTATTCCGAATGAAAAAAATGGGATTCAGGATGCGAATAACCTATTCAGATTGCAGCTCAGACAAAAAAAGCTATTCAGAATGCAAATAAACTATTCAGATAGGAAATAAGCTATTCAGTTTGCAAATAAAGCTATTCAGAATGAAAATGTGCTATTCAGATAGCAGTTCAGGATGAAAATAAGCTATTCAGAATGAAAAAAAGGAATTCAGGATGCGGATAACCTATTCAGTTAGCAGTTCAGACAAAAAAAGCTATTCAGAATGCAAATAAACTATTCAGATTGGAAATAAGCTATTCAGTTTGCAAATAAAGCTATTCAGAATGAAAATGTGATATTCAGGTTGCAGTTCTTGATGAAAATAAGCTATTCCGAATGAAAAAAAGGGGATTCAGGATGCGAATAACCTATTCAGTTTGCAGTTCAGAAAAACAAAGCTATTCAGAATGCAAATAAACTATTCAGATTGGAAATAAGCTATTCAGTTTGCAAATAAAGCTATTCAGAATGAAAATGTGATATTCAGGTTGCAGTTCTTGATGAAAATAAGCTATTCCGAATGAAAAAAAAGGGATTCAGGATGCGAATAACCTATTCAGTTTGCAGTTCAGACAAACAAAGCTATTCAGAATGCAAATAAACTATTCAGATTGGAAATAAGCTATTCAGTTTGCAAAAAAAGCTATTCAAAACGAAAATGTGCTATTCAGATTGCAGTTCAGGATGAAAATAAGCTATTCAGAATGAAAAAAAGGAATTCAAGATGCGGATAACCTATTCAGTTAGCAGTTCAGACAAAAAAAGCTATTCAGAATGCAAATAAACTATTCAGATTGGAAATAAGCTATTCAGTTTGCAAATAAAGCTATTCAGAATGAAAATGTGATATTCAGGTTGCAGTTCTTGATGAAAATAAGCTATTCCGAATGAAAAAAAAGGGATTCAGGATGCGAATAACCTATTCAGTTTGCAGTTCAGAAAAACAAAGCTATTCAGAATGCAAATAAACTATTCAGATTGGAAATAAGCTATTCAGTTTGCAAATAAAGCTATTCAGAATGAAAATGTGATATTCAGGTTGCAGTTCTTGATGAAAATAAGCTATTCCGAATGAAAAAAAAGGGATTCAGGATGCGAATAACCTATTCAGTTTGCAGTTCAGACAAACAAAGCTATTCAGAATGCAAATAAACTATTCAGATTGGAAATAAGCTATTCAGTTTGCAAAAAAAGCTATTCAAAACGAAAATGTGCTATTCAGATTGCAGTTCAGGATGAAAATAAGCTATTCAGAATGAAAAAAAGGAATTCAAGATGCGGATAACCTCTTCAGTTTGCAGTTCAGACAAAAAAAGCTATACAGAATGCAAATAAACTATTTAGATTGGAAATAAGCTATTCAGTTTGCAAAATAAGCTATTCAGAATGAAAATGTGATATTCAGATTGCAGTTCTTGATGAAAATAAACTATTCAGAATGAAAAAAAAGGGATCAGGATGCGGATAACCTATTCAGTTTGCAGTTCAGACAAAAAAAGCTATTCAGAATGCAAATAAACTATTCAGATTGGAAATAAGCTATTCGGTTTGCAAAAAAAGCTATTCAGAATGAAAATGTGATATTCAGATTGCAGTTCATGATGAAAATAAGCTATTTCGAATGAAAAAAAAAGGATTCAGGATGCGAATAACCTATTCAGTTTGCAGTTCAGACTAAAATAACTATTCAGAATGCAGATAAACTATTTAGAATGCAAATAAACTATTCAGTTTGCAAAAAAATCTATTCAAAACGAAAATGTGCTATTCAGATTGTAGTTCAGGATGAAAATAAGCTATTCAGAATGAACAAAATGGGATTTAGGATGCAAATAACCTATTTTGTTTGCAGTTCATACAAAAAAAGCTATTCAAAATGAAAATAAACTATTCAGATTGCAAAAAAAGCTATTCAGTTTACAAAAAAAGCTATTCAGAATGAAAATGTGCTATTCAGATTGCAGTTCAGGATGAAAATAAGCTATTTATAATGAAAAAAAGGGATCCAGGATGCAAATAACCTATTCAGTTTGTAGTTCAGACAAAAAAAGCTATTCAAAATGCAAATAAACTATTCAGATTGCAAAAAAAGCTATTCAGTTCACAAAAAAAGCTATTCAGAATGTAAATGTGCTATTCAGATTGCAGTTCAGGATGAAAATAAGCAATTCAAGATGAAAAAATAGGGATTCAGGATGCACTTAACCTATTCAGAATGAAAAAAAGGAATTCAAGATGCGGATAACCTATTCAGTTTGCAGTTCAGACAAAAAAAGCTATTCAGAATGCAAATAAACTATTCAGATTAGAAATAAGCCATTCACTTTGCAAAAAAAGCTATTCCGAATGAAAAAAATGGGATTCAGGATGCGAATCACCTATTCAGATTGCAGCTCAGACAAAAAAAGCTATTCAGAATGCAAATAAACTATTCAGATAGGAAATAAGCTATTCAGAATGAAAATGTGCTATTCAGATTGCAGTTCAGGATGAAAATAAGCTATTCAGAATGAAAAAAAGGAATTCAGGATGCAGATAACCTATTCAGTTAGCAGTTCAGACAAAAAAAGCTATTCAGAATGCAAATAAACTATTCAGATTGGAAATAAGCTATTCAGTTTGCAAATAAAGCTATTCAGAATGAAAATGTGATATTCAGGTTGCAGTTCTTGATGAACATAAGCTATTCCGAATGAAAAAAAAAAGGATTCAGGATGCGAATAACCTATTCAGTTTGCAGTTCAGACAAACAAAGCTATTCAGAATGCAAATAAACTATTCAGATTGGAAATAAGCTATTCGGTTTGCAAAAAAAGCTATTCAGAATGAAAATGTGATATTCAGATTGCAGTTCTTGATGAAAATAAGCTATTCCGAATGAAAAAAAAAAGGATTCAGGATGCGAATAACCTATTCAGTTTGCAGTTCAGAACACCAAAGCTATTCAGAATGCAAATAAACTATTCAGATTGCAAAGAAGCTAATTAGTTTGCAAAAAAAGCTATTCAGAATGAAAATGTGCTATTCAGATTGCAGTTCAGGATGAAAATAAGCTATTCAGAATGAAAAAAAGGAATTCAAGATGCGGATAACCTATTCAGTTTGCAGTTCAGACAAAAAAAGCTATACAGAATGCAAATAAACTATTCAGATTGGAAATAAGCTATTCAGTTTGCAAAAAAAGCTATTCAGAATGAAAATGTGATATTCAGATTACAGTTCTTGATGAAAATACACTATTCAGAATGAAAAAAAAGGGTTCAGGATGCGGATAACCTATTCAGTTTGCAGTTCAGACAAAAAAAGCTATTCAGAATGCAAATAAACTATTCAGATTGGAAATAAGCTATTCAGTTTGCAAAAAAAGCTATTCAGAATGAAAATGTGATATTCAGATTGCAGTTCTTGATGAAAATAAGCTATTTCGAATGAAAAAAAAGGATTCAGGATGCAAATAAACTATTTAGAATGCAAATAAGCTATTCAGTTTGCAAAAAAAGCTATTCAAAACGAAAATGTGCTATTCAGATTGTAGTTCAGGATGAAAATAAGCTATTTATAATGAAAAAAAGGGATTCAGGATGCAAATAACCTATTCAGTTTGCAGTTCAGACAAAAAAACCTATTCAAAATGCAAATAAACTATTTAGATTGCAAAAAAAGCTATTCAGTTTACAAAAAAAGCTATTCAGAATGAAAATGTGCTATTCAGATTGCAGTTCAGGATGAAAATAAGCTATTTATAATGAAAAAAAGGGATCCAGGATGCAAATAACCTATTCAGTTTGCAGTTCAGACAAAAAAAGCTATTCAAAATGCAAATAAACTATTCAAATTGCAAAAAAAGCTATTCAGTTCACAAAATGAAAATGTGATATTCAGATTGCAGTTCTTGATGAAAATAAGCTATTCCGAATGAAAAAAAAAGGATTGAGGATGCGAATAACCTATTAAGTATGCAGTTCAGACAAACAAAGCTATTCGGAATGCAAATAAACTATTCAGATTGGAAATAAGCTATTCAGTTTGCAAAAAAAGCTATTCAGAATGAAAATGTGATATTCAGATTGCAGTTCTTGATGCAAATAAGCTATTCCGAATGAAAAAAAGGGATTCAGGATGCGAATAACCTATTCAGTTTGCAGTTTAGACAAACAAAGATATTCAGAATGCAAATAAACTATTAAGAGTGGAAATAAGCTATTCAGTTTGCAAAAATAGCTATTCAGAATGAAAATGTGATATTCAGATTGCAGTTCATGATGAAAATAAGCTATTTCGAATGAAAAAAAAAGGATTCAGGATGCGAATAACCTATTCAGTTTGCAGTTCAGACTAAAATAACTATTCAGAATGCAAATAAACTATTCAGATTGGAAACAAGTATTCTGTTTGCAAAAAAAAGATATTCAGAATGAAAATGTGATATTCAGATTGGAGTTCTTGATGAAAATAAACTATTCAGAATGCAAAAAAAGGGTTCATTATGCGGATAACATATTCAGTTTGCAGTTCAGACAAAAAAAGCTATTCAGAATGCAAATAAACTATTCAAATTGGAAATAAGCTATTCAGAATGAAAATGTGATATTCAGATTGCAGTTCTTGATGAAAATAAGCTATTCCGAATGAAAAAAAAGGGATTCAGGATGCGAATAACCTATTCAGTTTGCAGTTCAGACAAACAAAGCTATTCGGAATGCAAATAAACTATTCAGATTGGAAATAAGCTATTCAGTTTGCAAAAAAAGCTATTCAGAATGAAAATGTGATATTCAGATTGCAGTTCTTGATGAAAATAAGCTATTCCGAATGAAAAAAAAAGGATTGAGGATGCGAATAACCTATTCAGTTTGCAGTTCAGACAAACAAAGCTATTCAGAATGCAAATAAACTATTCAGATTGGAAATAAGCTATTCAGTTTGCAAAAAAAGCTATTCAGAATGAAAATGTGATATTCAGATTGCAGTTCATGATGAAAATAAGCTATTCAGAATGCAAATAAACTATTCAGTTTGCGAATAACCTATTCAGAATGAAAATGTGATATTCAGATTGCAGTTCTGGATGAAAATAAGCTATTCAGAATGAAAAAAAAGGATTCAGGATGCATATAACTTATTCAGTTTGCAGTTCAGACAAAAAAAACTATTCAAAATGCAAATAAACTATTCAGATTGGAAATAAGCTATTCAGTTTGCAAAAAAAGCTATTTTGAATGAAAATGTGATATTCAGATTGCAGTTCTTGATGCAAATAAGCTATTCCGAATGAAAAAAAGGGATTCAGGATGCGAATAACCTATTCAGTTTGCAGTTCAGACAAACAAAGCTATTCAGAATGCAAATAAACTATTAAGAGTGGAAATAAGCTATTCAGTTTGCAAAAAAAGCTATTCAGAATGAAAATGTGATATTCAGATTGCAGTTCATGATGAAAATAAGCTATTTCGAATGAAAAAAAAAGGATTCAGGATGCGAATAACCTATTCAGTTTGCAGTTCAGACTAAAATAACTATTCAGAATGCAAATAAACTACTTAGAATGCAAATAAGCTAGTTAGTTTGCAAAAAAAGCTATTCAAAACGAAAATGTGCTATTCAGATTGTAGTTCAGGATGAAAATAAGCTATTCAGAATGAACAAAATGGGATTTAGGATGCAAATAACCTATTTTGTTTGCAGTTCATACAAAAAAAGCTATTCAAAATGAAAATAAACTATTCAGATTGCAAAAAAAGCTATTCAGTTTACAAAAAAAGCTATTCATAATGAAAATGTGCTATTCAGATTGCAGTTCAAGATGAAAATAAGCTATTTATAATGAAAAAAAGGGATCCAGGATGCAAATAACCTATTCAGTTTGCAGTTCAGACAAAAAAAGCTATTCAAAATGCAAATAAACTATTCAGATTGCAAAAAAAGCTATTCAGTTCACAAAAAAAGCTATTCAGAATGTAAATGTGCTATTCAGATTGCAGTTCAGGATGAAAATAAGCAATTCAAGATGAAAAAATAGGGATTCAGGATGCACTTAACCTATTCAGAATGAAAAAAAGGAATTCAAGATGCGGATAACCTATTCAGTTTGCAGTTCAGACAAAAAAAGCTATTCAGAATGCAAATATTTTTCAGATTAGAAATAAGCCATTCAATTTGCAAAAAAAGCTATTCCGAATGAAAAAAATGGGATTCAGGATGCGAATAACCTATTCAGATTGCAGCTCAGACAAAAAAAGCTATTCAGAATGCAAATAAACTATTCAGATAGGAAATAAGCTATTCAGTTTGCAAATAAAGCTATTAAGAATGAAAATGTGCTATTCAGATTGCAGTTCAGGATGAAAATAAGCTATTCAGAATGCAAATAAACTATTCAGATTGGAAATAAGCTATTCAGTTTGCAAAAAAATCTATTCAGAATGAAAATGTGATATTGAGATTGCAGTTCTTGTTGAAAATAAACTATTCAGAATGAAAAAAAAAGATTCAGGATGCGGATAACCTATTCAGTTTGCAGTTCAGACAAAAAAAACTATTCAGAATGCAAATAAACTATTCAGATTGGAAATAAGCTATTCAGTTTGCAAAAAAGCTATTCAGAATGGAAATTTGATATTCAGATTGCAGTTCTTGATGAAAATAAGCTATTCCGAATGAAAAAAAAAGGATTCAGGATGCGAATAACCTATTCAGTTTGCAGTTCAGACAAACAAAGCTATTCAGAATGCAAATAAACTATTCAGATTAGAAATAAGCCATTCAGTTTGCAAAAAAAGCTATTCCGAATGAAAAAAATGGGATTCAGGATGCGAATAACCTATTCAGATTGCAGCTCAGACAAAAAAAGCTATTCAGAATGCAAATAAACTATTCAGATAGGAAATAAGCTATTCAGTTTGCAAATAAAGCTATTCAGAATGAAAATGTGCTATTCAGATTGCAGTTCAGGATGAAAATAAGCTATTCAGAATGAAAAAAAGGAATTCAGGATGCGGATAACCTATTCAGTTAGCAGTTCAGACAAAAAAAGCTATTCAGAATGCAAATAAACTATTCAGATTGGAAATAAGCTATTCAGTTTGCAAATAAAGCTATTCAGAATGAAAATGTGATATTCAGGTTGCAGTTCTTGATGAAAATAAGCTATTCCGAATGAAAAAAAAGGGATTCAAGATGCGAATAACCTATTCAGTTTGCAGTTCAGAAAAACAAAGCTATTCAGAATGCAAATAAACTATTCAGATTGGAAATAAGCTATTCAGTTTGCAAATAAAGCTATTCAGAATGAAAATGTGATATTCAGGTTGCAGTTCTTGATGAAAATAAGCTATTCCGAATGAAAAAAAAGGGATTCAGGATGCGAATAACCTATTCAGTTTGCAGTTCAGACAAACAAAGCTATTCAGAATGCAAATAAACTATTCAGATTGGAAATAAGCTATTCAGTTTGCAAAAAAAGCTATTCAAAACGAAAATGTGTTATTCAGATTGCAGTTCAGGATGAAAATAAGCTATTCAGAATGAAAAAAAGGAATTCAAGATGCGGATAACCTATTCAGTTTGCAGTTCAGACAAAAAAAGCTATACAGAATGCAAATAAACTATTCAGATTGGAAATAAGCTATTCAGTTTGCAAAAAAAGCTATTCAGAATGAAAATGTGATATTCAGATTACAGTTCTTGATGAAAATAAACTATTCAGAATGAAAAAAAAGGGTTCAGGATGCGGATAACCTATTCAGTTTGCAGTTCAGACAAAAAAAGCTATTCAGAATGCAAATAAACTATTCAGATTGGAAATAAGCTATTCAGTTTGCAAAAAAAGCTATTCAGAATGAAAATGTGATATTCAGATTGCAGTTCTTGATGAAAATAAGCTATTTCGAATGAAAAAAAAGGATTCAGGATGCGAATAACCTATTCAGTTTGCAGTTCAGACTAAAATAACTATTCAGAATGCAAATAAACTATTTAGAATGCAAATAAGCTATTCAGTTTGCAAAAAAAGCTATTCAAAACGAAAATGTGCTATTCAGATTGTAGTTCAGGATGAAAATAAGCTATTCAGAATGAACAAAATGGGATTTAAGATGCAAATAACCTATTTTGTTTGCAGTTCATACAAAAAAAGCTATACAAAATGCAAATAAACTATTTAGATTGCAAAAAAAGCTATTCAGTTTACAAAAAAAGCTATTCAGAATGAAAATGTGCTATTCAGATTGCAGTTCAGGATGAAAATAAGCTATTTATAATGAAAAAAAGGGATCCAGGATGCAAATAACCTATTCAGTTTGCAGTTCAGACAAAAAAAGCTATTCAAAATGCAAATAAACTATTCAGATTGCAAAAAAAGCTATTCAGTTCACAAAATGAAAATGTGATATTCAGATTGCAGTTCTTGATGAAAATAAGCTATTCCGAATGAAAAAAAAAGGATTGAGGATGCGAATAACCTATTAAGTATGCAGTTCAGACAAACAAAGCTATTCGGAATGCAAATAAACTATTCAGATTGGAAATAAGCTATTCAGTTTGCAAAAAAAGCTATTCAGAATGAAAATGTGATATTCAGATTGCAGTTCTGGATGAAAATAAGCTATTCAGAATGAAAAAAAAGGATTCAGGATGCATATAACTTATTCAGTTTGCAGTTCAGACAAAAAAAACTATTCAAAATGCAAATAAACTATTCAGATTGGAAATAAGCTATTCAGTTTGCAAAAAAAGCTATTTTGAATGAAAATGTGATATTCAGATTGCAGTTCTTGATGCAAATAAGCTATTCCGAATGAAAAAAAGGGATTCAGGATGCGAATAACCTATTCAGTTTGCAGTTTAGACAAACAAAGATATTCAGAATGCAAATAAACTATTAAGAGTGGAAATAAGCTATTCAGTTTGCAAAAATAGCTATTCAGAATGAAAATGTGATATTCAGATTGCAGTTCATGATGAAAATAAGCTATTTCGAATGAAAAAAAAAGGATTCAGGATGCGAATAACCTATTCAGTTTGCAGTTCAGACTAAAATAACTATTCAGAATGCAAATAAACTATTCAGATTGGAAATAAGTATTTAGTTTGCAAAAAAAAGATATTCAGAATGAAAATGTGATATTCAGATTGCAGTTCTTGATGAAAATAAACTATTCAGAATGCAAAAAAAGGGTTCATTATGCGGATAACATATTCAGTTTGCAGTTCAGACAAAAAAAGCTATTCAGAATGCAAATAAACTATTCAAATTGGAAATAAGCTATTCAGAATGAAAATGTGATATTCAGATTGCAGTTCTTGATGAAAATAAGCTATTCCGAATGAAAAAAAAGGGATTCAGGATGCGAATAACCTATTCAGTTTGCAGTTCAGAAAAACAAAGCTATTCAGAATGCAAATAAACTATTCAGATTGGAAATAAGCTATTCAGTTTGCAAAAAAAGCTATTCAGAATGAAAATGTGATATTCAGATTGCAGTTCTGGATGAAAATAAGCTATTCAGAATGAACAAAAAAGGATTCAGGATGCATATAACTTATTCAGTTTGCAGTTCAGACAAAAAAAACTATTCAAAATGCAAATAAACTATTCAGATTGGAAATAAGCTATTCAGTTTGCAAAAAAAGCTATTCAGAATGAAAATGTGATATTCAGATTGCAGTTCTTGATGCAAATAAGCTATTCCGAATGAAAAAAAGGGATTCAGGATGCGAATAACCTATTCAGTTTGCAGTTCAGACAAACAAAGCTATTCAGAATGCAAATAAACTATTAAGAGTGGAAATAAGCTATTCAGTTTGCAAAAAAAGCTATTCAGAATGAAAATGTGATATTCAGATTGCAGTTCTTGATGCAAATAAGCTATTCCGAATGAAAAAAAAGGGATTCAGGATGCGAATAACCTATTCAGTTTGCAGTTCAGACAAACAAAGCTATTCAGAATGCAATTAAACTATTCAGATTGGAAATAAGCTATTCAGTTTGCAAAAAAAGCTATTCAGAATGAAAATGTGATATTCAGATTGCAGTTTTTGATGAAAATAAACTATTCCGAATGAAAAAAAAGGGATTCAGGATGCGGATAACCTATTCAGTTTGCAGTTCAGACAAAAAAAGCTATTCAGAATGCAAATAAACTATTCAGATTGGAAATAAGCTATTCAGTTTGCAAAAAAAGCTATTCAGAATGAAAATGTGATATTCAGATTGCAGTTCTTGATGAAAATAAGTTATTCCGAATGAAAAAAAAAGGATTCAGGATGCGAATAACCTATTCAGTTTGCAGTTCAGACAAACAAAGCTATTCAGAATGCAAATAAACTATTCAGATTGCAAAGAAGCTATTCAGTTTGCAAAAAAAGCAATTCAGAATGAAAATGTGCTATTCAGATTGCAGTTCAGGATGAAAATAAGCAATTCAGAATGAAAAAAAGGAATTCAAGATGCGGATAACCTATTCAGTTTGCAGTTCAGACAAAAAAAGCTATTCAGAATGCAAATAAACTATTCAGATTGGAAATAAGTATTCAGTTTGCAAAAAAAGATATTCAGAATGAAAATGTGATATTCAGATTGCAGTTCTTGATGAAAATAAACTATTCAGAATGCAAAAAAAGGGTTCATTATGCGGATAACATATTCAGTTTGCAGTTCAGACAAAAAAAGCTATTCAGAATGCAAATAAACTATTCAAATTGGAAATAAGCTATTCAGTTTGCAAAAAAAGCTATTCAGAATGAAAATGTGATATTCAGATTGCAGTTTTTGATGAAAATAAACTATTCCGAATGAAAAAAAAGGGATTCAGGATGCGGATAACCTATTCAGTTTGCAGTTCAGACAAAAAAAGCTATTCAGAATGCAAATAAACTATTCAGATTGGAAATAAGCTATTCAGTTTGCAAAAAAGCTATTCAGAATGGAAATTTGATATTCAGATTGCAGTTCTTGATGAAAATAAGCTATTCCGAATGAAAAAAAAGGATTCAGGATGCGAATAACCTATTCAGTTTGCAGTTCAGACAAACAAAGCTATTCAGAATGCAAATAAACTATTCAGATAGGAAATAAGCTATTCAGTTTGCAAATAAAGCTATTCAGAATGAAAATGTGATATTCAGGTTGCAGTTCTTGATGAAAATAAGCTATTCCGAATGAAAAAAAGGATTCAGGATGCATATAACTTATTCAGTTTGCAGTTCAGACAAAAAAAACTATTCAAAATGCAAATAAACTATTCAGATTGGAAAAAGCTATTCAGTTTGCAAAAAAAGCTATTCAGAATGAAAATGTGATATTCAGATTGCAGTTCTGGATGAAATTAAGCTATTCCGAATGAAAAAAAAAGGGATTCAGGATGCGAATAACCTATTCAGTTTGCAGTTCATACAAACAAAGCTATTCAGAATGCAAATAAACTATTCAGATTGGAAATAAGCTATTCAGTTTGCAAATAAAGCTATTCAGAATGAAAATGTGATATTCAGATTGCAGTTCTGGATGAAAATAAGCTATTCAGAATGAAAAAAAAGGATTCAGGATGCATATAACTTATTCAGTTTGCAGTTCAGACAAAAAAAACTATTCAAAATGCAAATAAACTATTCAGATTGGAAATAAGCTATTCAGTTTGCAAAAAAAGCTATTCAGAATGAAAATGTGATATTCAGATTGCAGTTCTTGATGCAAATAAGCTATTCCGAATGAAAAAAAGGGATTCAGGATGCGAATAACCTATTCAGTTTGCAGTTCAGACAAACAAAGCTATTCAGAATGCAAATAAACTATTAAGAGTGGAAATAAGCTATTCAGTTTGCAAAAAAAGCTATTCAGAATGAAAATGTGATATTCAGATTGCAGTTCATGATGAAAATAAGCTATTTCGAATGAAAAAAAAAGGATTCAGGATGCGAATAACCTATTCAGTTTGCAGTTCAGATAAAAAAAGCTATTGAGAATGCAAATAAACTATTCACATTGGAAATAAGCTATTCAGTTTGCAAAAAAATCTATTCAGAATGAAAATGTGATATTCAGATTGCAGTTCTTGTTGAAAATAAACTATTCAGAATGAAAAAAAAGGATTCAGGATGCGGATAACCTATTCAATTTGCAGTTCAGACAAAAAAAACGATTCAGAATGCATATAAACTATTCAGATTGGAAATAAGCTATTCAGTTTGCAAAAAAGCTATTCAGAATGGAAATTTGATATTCAGATTGCAGTTCTTGATGAAAATAAGCTATTCCGAATGAAAAAAAAGGATTCAGGATGCGAATAACCTATTCAGTTTGCAGTTCAGACAAACAAAGCTATTCAGAATGCAAATAAACTATTCAGATAGGAAATAAGCTATTCAGTTTGCAAATAAAGCTATTCAGAATGAAAATGTGATATTCAGGTTGCAGTTCTTGATGAAAATAAGCTATTCCGAATGAAAAAAAAGGGATTAAAGATGCGAATAACCTATTCAGTTTGCAGTTCAGACAAACAAAGCTATTCAGAATGCAAATAAACTATTCAGATTGGAAATAAGCTATTCAGTTTGCAAAAAAAGCTATTCAGAATGAAAATGTGATATTCAGATTGCAGTTCTTGATGAAAATAAGCTATTCCGAATGAAAAAAAAAGGATTCAGGATGCGAATAACCTATTCAGTTTGCAGTTCAGACAAACAAAGCTATTCAGAATGCAAATAAACTATTCAGATTGCAAAGAAGCTATTCAGTTTGCAAAAAAAGCAATTCAGAATGAAAATGTGCTATTCAGATTGCAGTTCAGGATGAAAATAAGCAATTCAGAATGAAAAAAAGGAATTCAAGCTGCGGATAACCTATTCAGTTTGCAGTTCAGACAAAAAAAGCTATTCAGAATGCAAATAAACTATTCGGATTGGAAATAAGTATTCAGTTTGCAAAAAAAGATATTCAGAATGAAAATGTGATATTCAGATTGCAGTTCTTGATGAAAATAAACTATTCAGAATGCAAAAAAAGGGTTCATTATGCGGATAACATATTCAGTTTGCAGTTCAGACAAAAAAAGCTATTCAGAATGCAAATAAACTATTCAAATTGGAAAGAAGCTATTCAGTTTGCAAAAAAAGCTATTCAGAATGAAAATGTGATATTCAGATTGCAGTTCTTGATGAAAATAAGCTATTCCGAATGAAAAAAAAGGGATTCAGGATGCGAATAACCTATTCAGTTTGCAGTTCAGAAAAACAAAGCTATTCAGAATGCAAATAAACTATTCAGATTGGAAATAAGCTATTCAGTTTGCAAAAAAAGCTATTCAGAATGAAAATGTGATATTCAGATTGCAGTTCTGGATGAAAATAAGGTATTCAGAATGAAAAAAAAGGATTCAGGATGCATATAACTTATTCAGTTTGCAGTTCAGACAAAAAAAACTATTCAAAATGCAAATAAACTATTCAGATTGGAAATAAGCTATTCAGTTTGCAAAAAAAGCTATTCAGAATGAAAATGTGATATTCAGATTGCAGTTCTTGATGCAAATAAGCTATTCCGAATGAAAAAAAGGGATTCAGGATGCGAATAACCTATTCAGTTTGCAGTTCAGACAAACAAAGCTATTCAAAATGCAAATAAACTATTAAGAGTGGAAATAAGCTATTCAGTTTGCAAAAAAAACTATTCAGAATGAAAATGTGATATTCAGATTGCAGTTCATGATGAAAATAAGCTATTTCGAATGAAAAAAAAAGGATTCAGGATGCGAATAACCTATTCAGTTTGCAGTTCAGATAAAAAAAGCTATTGAGAATGCAAATAAACTATTCAGATTGGAAATAAGCTATTCAGTTTGCAAAAAAATCTATTCAGAATGAAAATGTGATATTCAGATTGCAGTTCTTGTTGAAAATAAACTATTCAGAATGAAAAAAAAGGATTCAGGATGCGGATAACCTATTCAATTTGCAGTTCAGACAAAAAAAACTATTCAGAATGCAAATGAACTATTCAGATTGGAAATAAGCTATTCAGTTTGCAAAAAAGCTATTCAGAATGGAAATTTGATATTCAGATTGCAGTTCTTGATGAAAATAAGCTATTCCGAATGAAAAAAAAGGATTCAGGATGCGAATAACCTATTCAGTTTGCAGTTCAGACAAACAAAGCTATTCAGAATGCAAATAAACTATTCAGATAGGAAATAAGCTATTCAGTTTGCAAATAAAGCTATTCAGAATGAAAATGTGCTATTCAGATTGCAGTTCAGGATGGAAATAAGCAATTCAGAATGAAAAAAAGGGATTCAGGATGCGAATAACCTATTCAGTTTGCAGTTCAGACAAAAAAAGCTATTCAGAATGCAAATAAACTATTCAGATTGGAAATAAGTATTCAGTTTGCAAAAAAAGATATTCAGAATGAAAATGTGATATTCAGATTGCAGTTCTTGATGAAAATAAGCTATTCCGAATGAAAAAAAAAGGGATTCAGGATGCGAATAACCTATTCAGTTTGCAGTTCAGATAAAAAAAGCTATTGAGAATGCAAATAAACTATTCAGATTGGAAATAAGCTATTCAGTTTGCAAAAAAATCTATTCAGAATGAAAATGTGATATTCAGATTGCAGTTCTTGTTGAAAATAAACTATTCATAATGAAAAAAAAGGATTCAGGATGCGGATAACCTATTCAGTTTGCAGTTCAGACAAAAAAAGCTATTCAGAATGCAAATAAACTATTCAGATTGGAAATAAGCTATTCAGTTTGCAAAAAAAGCTATTCAGAATGAAAATGTGATATTCAGTTTGCAGTTCTTGATGAAAATAAGCTATTCCGAATGAAAAAAAGAGGATTCAGGATGCGAATAACCTATTCAGTTTGCAGTTCAGACAAACAAAGCTATTCAGAATGCAAATAAACTATTCAGATTGCAAAGAAGCTATTCAGTTTGCAAAAAAAGCTATTCAGAATGAAAATGTGCTATTCAGATTGCAGTTCAGGATGGAAATAAGCAATTCAGAATGAAAAAAAGGGATTCAGGATGCGAATAACCTATTCAGTTTGCAGTTCAGACAAAAAAAGCTATTCAGAATGCAAATAAACTATTCAGATTGGAAATAAGTATTCAGTTTGCAAAAAAAGATATTCAGAGTGAAAATGTGATATTCAGATTGCAGTTCTTGATGAAAATAAGCTATTCCGAATGAAAAAAAAAGGGATTCAGGATGCGAATAACCTATTCAGTTTGCAGTTCAGATAAAAAAAGCTATTGAGAATGCAAATAAACTATTCAGATTGGAAATAAGCTATTCAGTTTGCAAAAAAATCTATTCAGAATGAAAATGTGATATTCAGATTGCAGTTCTTGTTGAAAATAAACTATTCAGAATGAAAAAAAAGGATCCAGGATGCGGATAACCTATTCAATTTGCAGTTCAGACAAAAAAAACGATTCAGAATGCATATAAACTATTCAGATTGGAAATAAGCTATTCAGTTTGCAAAAAAGCTATTCAGAATGGAAATTTGATATTCAGATTGCAGTTCTTGATGAAAATAAGCTATTCCGAATGAAAAAAAAGGATTCAGGATGCGAATAACCTATTCAGTTTGCAGTTCAGACAAACAAAGCTATTCAGAATGCAAATAAACTATTCAGATTGGAAATAAGCTATTCAGTTTGCAAAAAAAGCTATTCAGAATGAAAATGTGATATTCAGATTGCAGTTCTTGATGCAAATAAGCTATTCCCAATGAAAAAAAAGGGATTCAGGATGCGAATAACCTATTCAGTTTGCAGTTCAGACAAACAAAGCTATTCAGAATGCAAATAAACTATTCAGATAGGAAATAAGCTATTCAGTTTGCAAAAAAAGCTACTCAGAATGAAAATGTGATATTCAGGTTGCAGTTCTTGATGAAAATAAGCTATTCCGAATGAAAAAAAAGGGATTCAGGATGCGAATAACCTATTCAGTTTGCAGTTCAGACAAACAAAGCTATTCAGAATGCAAATAAACTATTCAGATTGGAAATAAGCTATTCAGTTTGCAAAAAAAGCTATTCAGAATGAAAATGTGATATTCAGATTGCAGTTCTTGATGCAAATAAGCTATTCCGAATGAAAAAAAAGGGATTCAGGATGCGAATAACCTATTCAGTTTGCAGTTCAGACAATCAAAGCTATTCAGAATGCAAATAAACTATTCAGATAGGAAATAAGCTATTCAGTTTGCAAATAATGCTATTCAGAATGAAAATGTGATATTCAGGTTGCAGTTCTTGATGAAAATAAGCTATTCCGAATGAAAAAAAAGGGATTCAGGATGCGAATAACCTATTCAGTTTGCAGTTCAGACAAACAAAGCTATTCAGAATGCAAATAAACTATTCAGATTGGAAATAAGCTATTCAGTTTGCAAAAAAAGCTATTCATAATGAAAATGTGATATTCAGATTGCAGTTCTTGATGCAAATAAGCTATTCCCAATGAAAAAAAAAGGATTCAGGATGCGAATAACCTATTCAGTTTGCAGTTCAGACAAACAAAGCTATTCAGAATGCAAATAAACTATTCAGATAGGAAATAAGCTATTCAGTTTGCAAATAAAGCTACTCAGAATGAAAATGTGATATTCAGGTTGCAGTTCTTGATGAAAATAAGCTATTCCGAATGAAAAAAAAGGGATTCAGGATGCGAATAACCTATTCAGTTTGCAGTTCAGACAAACAAAGCTATTCAGAATGCAAATAAACTATTCAGATTGGAAATAAGCTATTCAGTTTGCAAAAAAAGCTATTCAGAATGAAAATGTGATATTCAGATTGCAGTTCTTGATGCAAATAAGCTATTCCGAATGAAAAAAAAGGGATTCAGGATGCGAATAACCTATTCAGTTTGCAGTTCAGACAATCAAAGCTATTCAGAATGCAAATAAACTATTCAGATAGGAAATAAGCTATTCAGTTTGCAAATAATGCTATTCAGAATGAAAATGTGATATTCAGGTTGCAGTTCTTGATGAAAATAAGCTATTCCGAATGAAAAAAAAGGGATTCAGGATGCGAATAACCTATTCAGTTTGCAGTTCAGACAAACAAAGCTATTCAGAATGCAAATAAACTATTCAGATTGGAAATAAGCTATTCAGTTTGCAAAAAAAGCTATTCAGAATGAAAATGTGATATTCAGATTGCAGTTCTTGATGCAAATAAGCTATTCCCAATGAAAAAAAAAGGATTCAGGAAACGAATAACCTATTCAGTTTGCAGTTCAGACAAACAAAGCTATTCAGAATGCAAATAAACTATTCAGATAGGAAATAAGCTATTCAGTTTGCAAATAAAGCTACTCAGAATGAAAATGTGATATTCAGGTTGCAGTTCTTGATGAAAATAAGCTATTCCGAATGAAAAAAAAGGGATTCAGGATGCGAATAACCTATTCAGTTTGCAGTTCAGACAAACAAAGCTATTCAGAATGCAAATAAACTATTCAGATTGGAAATAAGCTATTCAGTTTGCAAAAAAAGCTATTTAGAATGAAAATGTGATATTCAGATTGCTGTTCTTGATGCAAATAAGCTATTCCGAATGAAAAAAAAGGGATTCAGGATGCGAATAACCTATTCAGTTTGCAGTTCAGACAAACAAAGCTATTCAGAATGCAATTAAACTATTCAGATAGGAAATAAGCTATTCAGTTTGCAAAAAAATCTATTCAGAATGAAAATGTGATATTCAGATTGCAGTTTTTGATGAAAATAAACTATTCCGAATGAAAAAAAAGGGATTCAGGATGCGGATAACCTATTCAGTTTGCAGTTCAGACAAAAAAAGCTATTCAGAATGCAAATAAACTATTCAGATTGGAAATAAGCTATTCAGTTTGCAAAAAAGCTATTCAGAATGAAAATGTGATATTCAGATTGCAGTTCTTGTTGAAAATAAACTATTCAGAATGAAAAAAAAGGATTCAGGATGCGGATAACCTATTCAGTTTGCAGTTCAGACAAACAAAGCTATTCAGAATGCAAATAAACTATTCAGATTGGAAATAAGCTATTCAGTTTGCAAAAAAAGCTATTCAGAATGAAAATGTGATATTCAGATTGCAGTTCTTGATGCAAATAAGCTATTCCCAATGAAAAAAAAAGGATTCAGGATGCGAATAACCTATTCAGTTTGCAGTTCAGACAAACAAAGCTATTCAGAATGCAAATAAACTATTCAGATAGGAAATAAGCTATTCAGTTTGCAAATAAAGCTACTCAGAATGAAAATGTGATATTCAGGTTGCAGTTCTTGATGAAAATAAGCTATTCCGAATGAAAAAAAAGGGATTCAGGATGCGAATAACCTATTCAGTTTGCAGTTCAGACAAACAAAGCTATTCAGAATGCAAATAAACTATTCAGATTGGAAATAAGCTATTCAGTTTGCAAAAAAAGCTATTCAGAATGAAAATGTGATATTCAGATTGCAGTTCTTGATGCAAATAAGCTATTCCGAATGAAAAAAAAGGGATTCAGGATGCGAATAACCTATTCAGTTTGCAGTTCAGACAATCAAAGCTATTCAGAATGCAAATAAACTATTCAGATAGGAAATAAGCTATTCAGTTTGCAAATAATGCTATTCAGAATGAAAATGTGATATTCAGGTTGCAGTTCTTGATGAAAATAAGCTATTCCGAATGAAAAAAAAGGGATTCAGGATGCGAATAACCTATTCAGTTTGCAGTTCAGACAAACAAAGCTATTCAGAATGCAAATAAACTATTCAGATTGGAAATAAGCTATTCAGTTTGCAAAAAAAGCTATTCAGAATGAAAATGTGATATTCAGATTGCAGTTCTTGATGCAAATAAGCTATTCCCAATGAAAAAAAAAGGATTCAGGAAACGAATAACCTATTCAGTTTGCAGTTCAGACAAACAAAGCTATTCAGAATGCAAATAAACTATTCAGATAGGAAATAAGCTATTCAGTTTGCAAATAAAGCTACTCAGAATGAAAATGTGATATTCAGGTTGCAGTTCTTGATGAAAATAAGCTATTCCGAATGAAAAAAAAGGGATTCAGGATGCGAATAACCTATTCAGTTTGCAGTTCAGACAAACAAAGCTATTCAGAATGCAAATAAACTATTCAGATTGGAAATAAGCTATTCAGTTTGCAAAAAAAGCTATTTAGAATGAAAATGTGATATTCAGATTGCAGTTTTTGATGAAAATAAACTATTCCGAATGAAAAAAAAGGGATTCAGGATGCGGATAACCTATTCAGTTTGCAGTTCAGACAAACAAAGCTATTCAGAATGCAAATAAACTATTCAGATTGGAAATAAGCTATTCAGTTTGCAAAAAAATCTATTCAGAATGAAAATGTGATATTCAGATTGCAGTTTTTGATGAAAATAAACTATTCCGAATGAAAAAAAAAGGATTCAGGATGCGAATAACCTATTCAGTTTGCAGTTCAGACAAAAAAAGCTATTCAGAATGCAAATAAACTATTCAGATTGGAAATAAGCTATTCAGTTTGCAAAAAAGCTATTCAGAATGAAAATGTGATATTCAGGTTGCAGTTCTTGTTGAAAATAAACTATTCAGAATGAAAAAAAAGGATTCAGGATGCGGATAACCTATTCAGTTTGCAGTTCAGACAAACAAAGCTATTCAGAATGCAAATAAACTATTCAGATTGGAAATAAGCTATTCAGTTTGCAAAAAAAGCTATTCAGAATGAAAATGTGATATTCAGATTGCAGTTCTTGATGCAAATAAGCTATTCCCAATGAAAAAAAAAGGATTCAGGATGCGGATAACCTATTCAGTTTGCAGTTCAGACAAACAAAGCTATTCAGAATGCAAATAAACTATTCAGATAGGAAATAAGCTATTCAGTTTGCAAATAAAGCTACTCAGAATGAAAATGTGATATTCAGGTTGCAGTTCTTGATGAAAATAAGCTATTCCGAATGAAAAAAAAGGGATTCAGGATGCGAATAACCTATTCAGTTTGCAGTTCAGACAAACAAAGCTATTCAGAATGCAAATAAACTATTCAGATTGGAAATAAGCTATTCAGTTTGCAAAAAAAGCTATTCAGAATGAAAATGTGATATTCAGATTGCAGTTCTTGATGCAAATAAGCTATTCCGAATGAAAAAAAAGGGATTCAGGATGCGAATAACCTATTCAGTTTGCAGTTCAGACAATCAAAGCTATTCAGAATGCAAATAAACTATTCAGATAGGAAATAAGCTATTCAGTTTGCAAATAATGCTATTCAGAATGAAAATGTGATATTCAGGTTGCAGTTCTTGATGAAAATAAGCTATTCCGAATGAAAAAAAAGGGATTCAGGATGCGAATAACCTATTCAGTTTGCAGTTCAGACAAACAAAGCTATTCAGAATGCAAATAAACTATTCAGATTGGAAATAAGCTATTCAGTTTGCAAAAAAAGCTATTCAGAATGAAAATGTGATATTCAGATTGCAGTTCTTGATGCAAATAAGCTATTCCCAATGAAAAAAAAAGGATTCAGGATGCGAATAACCTATTCAGTTTGCAGTTCAGACAAACAAAGCTATTCAGAATGCAAATAAACTATTCAGATAGGAAATAAGCTATTCAGTTTGCAAATAAAGCTACTCAGAATAAAAATGTGATATTCAGGTTGCAGTTCTTGATGAAAATAAGCTATTCCGAATGAAAAAAAAGGGATTCAGGATGCGAATAACCTATTCAGTTTGCAGTTCAGACAAACAAAGCTATTCAGAATGCAAATAAACTATTCAGATTGGAAATAAGCTATTCAGTTTGCAAAAAAAGCTATTTAGAATGAAAATGTGATATTCAGATTGCTGTTCTTGATGCAAATAAGCTATTCCGAATGAAAAAAAAGGGATTCAGGATGCGAATAACCTATTCAGTTTGCAGTTCAGACAAACAAAGCTATTCAGAATGCAATTAAACTATTCAGATAGGAAATAAGCTATTCAGTTTGCAAAAAAATCTATTCAGAATGAAAATGTGATATTCAGATTGCAGTTTTTGATGAAAATAAACTATTCCGAATGAAAAAAAAGGGATTCAGGATGCGGATAACCTATTCAGTTTGCAGTTCAGACAAAAAAAGCTATTCAGAATGCAAATAAACTATTCAGATTGGAAATAAGCTATTCAGTTTGCAAAAAAGCTATTCAGAATGAAAATGTGATATTCAGATTGCAGTTCTTGTTGAAAATAAACTATTCAGAATGAAAAAAAAGGATTCAGGATGCGGATAACCTATTCAGTTTGCAGTTCAGACAAACAAAGCTATTCAGAATGCAAATAAACTATTCAGATTGGAAATAAGCTATTCAGTTTGCAAAAAAAGCTATTCAGAATGAAAATGTGATATTCAGATTGCAGTTCTTGATGCAAATAAGCTATTCCCAATGAAAAAAAAAGGATTCAGGATGCGAATAACCTATTCAGTTTGCAGTTCAGACAAACAAAGCTATTCAGAATGCAATTAAACTATTCAGATAGGAAATAAGCTATTCAGTTTGCAAATAAAGCTACTCAGAATGAAAATGTGATATTCAGGTTGCAGTTCTTGATGAAAATAAGCTATTCCGAATGAAAAAAAAGGGATTCAGGATGCGAATAACCTATTCAGTTTGCAGTTCAGACAAACAAAGCTATTCAGAATGCAAATAAACTATTCAGATTGGAAATAAGCTATTCAGTTTGCAAAAAAAGCTATTCAGAATGAAAATGTGATATTCAGATTGCAGTTCTTGATGCAAATAAGCTATTCCGAATGAAAAAAAAGGGATTCAGGATGCGAATAACCTATTCAGTTTGCAGTTCAGACAAACAAAGCTATTCAGAATGCAAATAAACTATTCAGATAGGAAATAAGCTATTCAGTTTGCAAAAAAATCTACTCAGAATGAAAATGTGATATTCAGGTTGCAGTTCTTGATGAAAATAAGCTATTCCGAATGAAAAAAAAGGGATTCAGGATGCGAATAACCTATTCAGTTTGCAGTTCAGACAAACAAAGCTATTCAGAATGCAAATAAACTATTCAGATTGGAAATAAGCTATTCAGTTTGCAAAAAAAGCTATTCAGAATGAAAATGTGATATTCAGGTTGCAGTTCTTGATGAAAATAAGCTATTCCGAATGAAAAAAAAGGGATTCAGGATGCGAATAACCTATTCAGTTTGCAGTTCAGACAAACAAAGCTATTCAGAATGCAAATAAACTATTCAGATTGGAAATAAGCTATTCAGTTTGCAAAAAAAGCTATTCAGAATGAAAATGTGATATTCAGATTGCAGTTCTTGATGCAAATAAGCTATTCCGAATGAAAAAAAAGGGATTCAGGATGCGGATAACCTATTCAGTTTGCAGTTCAGACAAAAAAAGCTATTCAGAATGCAAATAAACTATTCAGATTGGAAATAAGCTATTCAGTTTGCAAAAAAGCTATTCAGAATGAAAATGTGATATTCAGATTGCAGTTCTTGTTGAAAATAAACTATTCAGAATGAAAAAAAAGGATTCAGGATGCGGATAACCTATTCAGTTTGCAGATCAGACAAACAAAGCTATTCAGAATGCAAATAAACTATTCAGATTGGAAATAAGCTATTCAGTTTGCAAAAAAAGCTATTCAGAATGAAAATGTGATATTCAGATTGCAGTTCTTGATGCAAATAAGCTATTCCCAATGAAAAAAAAAGGATTCAGGATGCGAATAACCTATTCAGTTTGCAGTTCAGACAAACAAAGCTATTCAGAATGCAATTAAACTATTCAGATAGGAAATAAGCTATTCAGTTTGCAAATAAAGCTACTCAGAATGAAAATGTGATATTCAGGTTGCAGTTCTTGATGAAAATAAGCTATTCCGAATGAAAAAAAAGGGATTCAGGATGCGAATAACCTATTCAGTTTGCAGTTCAGACAAACAAAGCTATTCAGAATGCAAATAAACTATTCAGATTGGAAATAAGCTATTCAGTTTGCAAAAAAAGCTATTCAGAATGAAAATGTGATATTCAGATTGCAGTTCTTGATGCAAATAAGCTATTCCGAATGAAAAAAAAGGGATTCAGGATGCGAATAACCTATTCAGTTTGCAGTTCAGACAAACAAAGCTATTCAGAATGCAATTAAACTATTCAGATAGGAAATAAGCTATTCAGTTTGCAAAAAAATCTATTCAGAATGAAAATGTGATATTCAGATTGCAGTTTTTGATGAAAATAAACTATTCCGAATGAAAAAAAAGGGATTCAGGATGCGGATAACCTATTCAGTTTGCAGTTCAGACAAAAAAAGCTATTCAGAATGCAAATAAACTATTCAGATTGGAAATAAGCTATTCAGTTTGCAAAAAAGCTATTCAGAATGAAAATGTGATATTCAGATTGCAGTTCTTGTTGAAAATAAACTATTCAGAATGAAAAAAAAGGATTCAGGATGCGGATAACCTATTCAGTTTGCAGTTCAGACAAACAAAGCTATTCAGAATGCAAATAAACTATTCAGATTGGAAATAAGCTATTCAGTTTGCAAAAAAAGCTATTCAGAATGAAAATGTGATATTCAGATTGCAGTTCTTGATGCAAATAAGCTATTCCCAATGAAAAAAAAAGGATTCAGGATGCGAATAACCTATTCAGTTTGCAGTTCAGACAAACAAAGCTATTCAGAATGCAATTAAACTATTCAGATAGGAAATAAGCTATTCAGTTAGCAAATAAAGCTACTCAGAATGAAAATGTGATATTCAGGTTGCAGTTCTTGATGAAAATCAGCTATTCCGAATGAAAAAAAAGGGATTCAGGATGCGAATAACCTATTCAGTTTGCAGTTCAGACAAACAAAGCTATTCAGAATGCAAATAAACTATTCAGATTGGAAATAAGCTATTCAGTTTGCAAAAAAAGCTATTCAGAATGAAAATGTGATATTCAGATTGCAGTTCTTGATGCAAATAAGCTATTCCGAATGAAAAAAAAGGGATTCAGGATGCGAATAACCTATTCAGTTTGCAGTTCAGACAAAAAAAGCTATTCAGAATGCAAATAAACTATTCAGATTGGAAATAAGCTATTCAGTTTGCAAAAAAGCTATTCAGAATGAAAATGTGATATTCAGATTGCAGTTCTTGTTGAAAATAAACTATTCAGAATGAAAAAAAAGGATTCAGGATGCGGATAACCTATTCAGTTTGCAGTTCAGACAAACAAAGCTATTCAGAATGCAAATAAACTATTCAGATAGGAAATAAGCTATTCAGTTTGCAAATAAAGCTACTCAGAATGAAAATGTGATATTCAGGTTGCAGTTCTTGATGAAAATAAGCTATTCCGAATGAAAAAAAAGGGATTCAGGATGCGAATAACCTATTCAGTTTGCAGTTCAGACAATCAAAGCTATTCAGAATGCAAATAAACTATTCAGATAGGAAATAAGCTATTCAGTTTGCAAATAATGCTATTCAGAATGAAAATGTGATATTCAGGTTGCAGTTCTTGATGAAAATAAGCTATTCCGAATGAAAAAAAAGGGATTCAGGATGCGAATAACCTATTCAGTTTGCAGTTCAGACAAACAAAGCTATTCAGAATGCAAATAAACTATTCAGATTGGAAATAAGCTATTCAGTTTGCAAAAAAAGCTATTCAGAATGAAAATGTGATATTCAGATTGCAGTTCTTGATGCAAATAAGCTATTCCCAATGAAAAAAAAAGGATTCAGGATGCGAATAACCTATTCAGTTTGCAGTTCAGACAAACAAAGCTATTCAGAATGCAAATAAACTATTCAGATAGGAAATAAGCTATTCAGTTTGCAAATAAAGCTACTCAGAATGAAAATGTGATATTCAGGTTGCAGTTCTTGATGAAAATAAGCTATTCCGAATGAAAAAAAAGGGATTCAGGATGCGAATAACCTATTCAGTTTGCAGTTCAGACAAACAAAGCTATTCAGAATGCAAATAAACTATTCAGATTGGAAATAAGCTATTCAGTTTGCAAAAAAAGCTATTTAGAATGAAAATGTGATATTCAGATTGCAGTTCTTGATGCAAATAAGCTATTCCGAATGAAAAAAAAGGGATTCAGGATGCGAATAACCTATTCAGTTTGCAGTTCAGACAAACAAAGCTATTCAGAATGCAATTAAACTATTCAGATAGGAAATAAGCTATTCAGTTTGCAAAAAAAGCTATTTAGAATGAAAATGTGATATTCAGATTGCTGTTCTTGATGCAAATAAGCTATTCCGAATGAAAAAAAAGGGATTCAGGATGCGAATAACCTATTCAGTTTGCAGTTCAGACAAAAAAAGCTATTCAGAATGCAAATAAACTATTCAGATTGGAAATAAGCTATTCAGTTTGCAAAAAAGCTATTCAGAATGAAAATGTGATATTCAGATTGCAGTTCTTGTTGAAAATAAACTATTCAGAATGAAAAAAAAGGATTCAAGATGCGGATAACCTATTCAGTTTGCAGTTCAGACAAACAAAGCTATTCAGAATGCAAATAAACTATTCAGATTGGAAATAAGCTATTCAGTTTGCAAAAAAAGCTATTCAGAATGAAAATGTGATATTCAGATTGCAGTTCTTGATGCAAATAAGCTATTCCCAATGAAAAAAAAAGGATTCAGGATGCGAATAACCTATTCAGTTTGCAGTTCAGACAAACAAAGCTATTCAGAATGCAAATAAACTATTCAGATAGGAAATAAGCTATTCAGTTTGCAAATAAAGCTACTCAGAATGAAAATGTGATATTCAGGTTGCAGTTCTTGATGAAAATAAGCTATTCCGAATGAAAAAAAAGGGATTCAGGATGCGAATAACCTATTCAGTTTGCAGTTCAGACAAACAAAGCTATTCAGAATGCAAATAAACTATTCAGATTGGAAATAAGCTATTCAGTTTGCAAAAAAAGCTATTCAGAATGAAAATGTGATATTCAGATTGCAGTTCTTGATGCAAATAAGCTATTCCCAATGAAAAAAAAAGGATTCAGGATGCGAATAACCTATTCAGTTTGCAGTTCAGACAAACAAAGCTATTCAGAATGCAAATAAACTATTCAGATTGGAAATAAGCTATTCAGTTTGCAAAAAAAGCTACTCAGAATGAAAATGTGATATTCAGGTTGCAGTTCTTGATGAAAATAAGCTATTCCGAATGAAAAAAAAGGGATTCAGGATGCGAATAACCTATTCAGTTTGCAGTTCAGACAAACAAAGCTATTCAGAATGCAAATAAACTATTCAGATTGGAAATAAGCTATTCAGTTTGCAAAAAAAGCTATTCAGAATGAAAATGTGATATTCAGGTTGCAGTTCTTGATGAAAATAAGCTATTCCGAATGAAAAAAAAGGGATTCAGGATGCGAATAACCTATTCAGTTTGCAGTTCAGACAAACAAAGCTATTCAGAATGCAAATAAACTATTCAGATTGGAAATAAGCTATTCAGTTTGCAAAAAAAGCTATTCAGAATGAAAATGTGATATTCAGATTGCAGTTCTTGATGCAAATAAGCTATTCCGAATGAAAAAAAAGGGATTCAGGATGCGGATAACCTATTCAGTTTGCAGTTCAGACAAAAAAAGCTATTCAGAATGCAAATAAACTATTCAGATTGGAAATAAGCTATTCAGTTTGCAAAAAAGCTATTCAGAATGAAAATGTGATATTCAGATTGCAGTTCTTGTTGAAAATAAACTATTCAGAATGAAAAAAAAGGATTCAGGATGCGGATAACCTATTCAGTTTGCAGTTCAGACAAACAAAGCTATTCAGAATGCAAATAAACTATTCAGATTGGAAATAAGCTATTCAGTTTGCAAAAAAAGCTATTCAGAATGAAAATGTGATATTCAGATTGCAGTTCTTGATGCAAATAAGCTATTCCCAATGAAAAAAAAAGGATTCAGGATGCGAATAACCTATTCAGTTTGCAGTTCAGACAAACAAAGCTATTCAGAATGCAATTAAACTATTCAGATAGGAAATAAGCTATTCAGTTTGCAAATAAAGCTACTCAGAATGAAAATGTGATATTCAGGTTGCAGTTCTTGATGAAAATAAGCTATTCCGAATGAAAAAAAAGGGATTCAGGATGCGAATAACCTATTCAGTTTGCAGTTCAGACAAACAAAGCTATTCAGAATGCAAATAAACTATTCAGATTGGAAATAAGCTATTCAGTTTGCAAAAAAAGCTATTCAGAATGAAAATGTGATATTCAGATTGCAGTTCTTGATGCAAATAAGCTATTCCGAATGAAAAAAAAGGGATTCAGGATGCGAATAACCTATTCAGTTTGCAGTTCAGACAAACAAAGCTATTCAGAATGCAATTAAACTATTCAGATAGGAAATAAGCTATTCAGTTTGCAAAAAAATCTATTCAGAATGAAAATGTGATATTCAGATTGCAGTTTTTGATGAAAATAAACTATTCCGAATGAAAAAAAAGGGATTCAGGATGCGGATAACCTATTCAGTTTGCAGTTCAGACAAAAAAAGCTATTCAGAATGCAAATAAACTATTCAGATTGGAAATAAGCTATTCAGTTTGCAAAAAAGCTATTCAGAATGAAAATGTGATATTCAGATTGCAGTTCTTGTTGAAAATAAACTATTCAGAATGAAAAAAAAGGATTCAGGATGCGGATAACCTATTCAGTTTGCAGTTCAGACAAACAAAGCTATTCAGAATGCAAATAAACTATTCAGATTGGAAATAAGCTATTCAGTTTGCAAAAAAAGCTATTCAGAATGAAAATGTGATATTCAGATTGCAGTTCTTGATGCAAATAAGCTATTCCCAATGAAAAAAAAAGGATTCAGGATGCGAATAACCTATTCAGTTTGCAGTTCAGACAAACAAAGCTATTCAGAATGCAATTAAACTATTCAGATAGGAAATAAGCTATTCAGTTTGCAAATAAAGCTACTCAGAATGAAAATGTGATATTCAGGTTGCAGTTCTTGATGAAAATAAGCTATTCCGAATGAAAAAAAAGGGATTCAGGATGCGAATAACCTATTCAGTTTGCAGTTCAGACAAACAAAGCTATTCAGAATGCAAATAAACTATTCAGATAGGAAATAAGCTATTCAGTTTGCAAATAAAGCTACTCAGAATGAAAATGTGATATTCAGGTTGCAGTTCTTGATGAAAATAAGCTATTCCGAATGACAAAAAAGGGATTCAGGATGCGAATAACCTATTCAGTTTGCAGTTCAGACAAACAAAGCTATTCAGAATGCAAATAAACTATTCAGATTGGAAATAAGCTATTCAGTTTGCAAAAAAAGCTATTCAGAATGAAAATGAGATATTCAGATTGCAGTTCTTGATGAAAATAAGCTATTCCGAATGACAAAAAAGGGATTCAGGATGCGAATAACCTATTCAGTTTGCAGTTCAGACAAACAAAGCTATTCAGAATGCAAATAAACTATTCAGATTGGAAATAAGCTATTCAGTTTGCAAAAAAAGCTATTCAGAATGAAAATGAGATATTCAGATTGCAGTTCTTGATGCAAATAAGCTATTCCGAATGAAAAAAAAGGGATTCAGGATGCGAATAACCTATTCAGTTTGCAGTTCAGACAATCAAAGCTATTCAGAATGCAAATAAACTATTCAGATAGGAAATAAGCTATTCAGTTTGCAAATAATGCTATTCAGAATGAAAATGTGATATTCAGGTTGCAGTTCTTGATGAAAATAAGCTATTCCGAATGAAAAAAAAGGGATTCAGGATGCGAATAACCTATTCAGTTTGGAGTTCAGACAAACAAAGCTATTCAGAATGCAAATAAACTATTCAGATTGGAAATAAGCTATTCAGTTTGCAAAAAAAGCTATTCAGAATGAAAATGAGATATTCAGATTGCAGTTCTTGATGAAAATAAGCTATTCCGAATGACAAAAAAGGGATTCAGGATGCGAATAACCTATTCAGTTTGCAGTTCAGACAAACAAAGCTATTCAGAATGCAAATAAACTATTCAGATTGGAAATAAGCTATTCAGTTTGCAAATAAAGCTACTCAGAATGAAAATGTGATATTCAGGTTGCAGTTCTTGATGAAAATAAGCTATTCCGAATGACAAAAAAGGGATTCAGGATGCGAATAACCTATTCAGTTTGCAGTTCAGACAAACAAAGCTATTCAGAATGCAAATAAACTATTCAGATTGGAAATAAGCTATTCAGTTTGCAAAAAAAGCTATTCAGAATGAAAATGAGATATTCAGATTGCAGTTCTTGATGCAAATAAGCTATTCCGAATGAAAAAAAAGGGATTCAGGATGCGAATAACCTATTCAGTTTGCAGTTCAGACAATCAAAGCTATTCAGAATGCAAATAAACTATTCAGATAGGAAATAAGCTATTCAGTTTGCAAATAATGCTATTCAGAATGAAAATGTGATATTCAGGTTGCAGTTCTTGATGAAAATAAGCTATTCCGAATGAAAAAAAAGGGATTCAGGATGCGAATAACCTATTCAGTTTGGAGTTCAGACAAACAAAGCTATTCAGAATGCAAATAAACTATTCAGATTGGAAATAAGCTATTCAGTTTGCAAAAAAAGCTATTCAGAATGAAAATGTGATATTCAGATTGCAGTTCTTGATGCAAATAAGCTATTCCCAATGAAAAAAAAAGGATTCAGGAAACGAATAACCTATTCAGTTTGCAGTTCAGACAAACAAAGCTATTCAGAATGCAAATAAACTATTCAGATAGGAAATAAGCTATTCAGTTTGCAAATAAAGCTACTCAGAATGAAAATGTGATATTCAGGTTGCAGTTCTTGATGAAAATAAGCTATTCCGAATGAAAAAAAAGGGATTCAGGATGCGAATAACCTATTCAGTTTGCAGTTCAGACAAACAAAGCTATTCAGAATGCAAATAAACTATTCAGATTGGAAATAAGCTATTCAGTTTGCAAAAAAAGCTATTTAGAATGAAAATGTGATATTCAGATTGCTGTTCTTGATGCAAATAAGCTATTCCGAATGAAAAAAAAGGGATTCAGATTGCGAATAACCTATTCAGTTTGCAGTTCAGACAAACAAAGCTATTCAGAATGCAATTAAACTATTCAGATAGGAAATAAGCTATTCAGTTTGCAAAAAAATCTATTCAGAATGAAAATGTGATATTCAGATTGCAGTTTTTGATGAAAATAAACTTTTCCGAATGAAAAAAAAGGGATTCAGGATGCGGATAACCTATTCAGTTTGCAGTTCAGACAAAAAAAGCTATTCAGAATGCAAATAAACTATTCAGATTGGAAATAAGCTATTCAGTTTGCAAAAAAGCTATTCAGAATGAAAATGTGATATTCAGATTGCAGTTCTTGTTGAAAATAAACTATTCAGAATGAAAAAAAAGGATTCAGGATGCGGATAACCTATTCAGTTTGCAGTTCAGACAAACAAAGCTATTCAGAATGCAAATAAACTATTCAGATTGGAAATAAGCTATTCAGTTTGCAAAAAAAGCTATTCAGAATGAAAATGTGATATTCAGATTGCAGTTCTTGATGCAAATAAGCTATTCCGAATGAAAAAAAAGGGATTCAGGATGCGAATAACCTATTCAGTTTGCAGTTCAGACAAACAAAGCTATTCAGAATGCAAATAAACTATTCAGATTGGAAATAAGCTATTCAGTTTGCAAAAAAAGCTATTCAGAATGAAAATGTGATATTCAGATTGCAGTTCTTGATGCAAATAAGCTATTCCGAATGAAAAAAAAGGGATTCAGGATGCGAATAACCTATTCAGTTTGCAGTTCAGACAATCAAAGCTATTCAGAATGCAAATAAACTATTCAGATAGGAAATAAGCTATTCAGTTTGCAAATAATGCTATTCAGAATGAAAATGTGATATTCAGGTTGCAGTTCTTGATGAAAATAAGCTATTCCGAATGAAAAAAAAGGGATTCAGGATGCGAATAACCTATTCAGTTTGCAGTTCAGACAAACAAAGCTATTCAGAATGCAAATAAACTATTCAGATTGGAAATAAGCTATTCAGTTTGCAAATAAAGCTACTCAGAATGAAAATGTGATATTCAGGTTGCAGTTCTTGATGAAAATAAGCTATTCCGAATGAAAAAAAAGGGATTCAGGATGCGAATAACCTATTCAGTTTGCAGTTCAGACAAACAAAGCTATTCAGAATGCAAATAAACTATTCAGATTGGAAATAAGCTATTCAGTTTGCAAAAAAAGCTATTCAGAATGAAAATGTGATATTCAGATTGCAGTTCTTGATGCAAATAAGCTATTCCGAATGAAAAAAAAGGGATTCAGGATGCGAATAACCTATTCAGTTTGCAGTTCAGACAATCAAAGCTATTCAGAATGCAAATAAACTATTCAGATAGGAAATAAGCTATTCAGTTTGCAAATAATGCTATTCAGAATGAAAATGTGATATTCAGGTTGCAGTTCTTGATGAAAATAAGCTATTCCGAATGAAAAAAAAGGGATTCAGGATGCGAATAACCTATTCAGTTTGCAGTTCAGACAAACAAAGCTATTCAGAATGCAAATAAACTATTCAGATTGGAAATAAGCTATTCAGTTTGCAAAAAAAGCTATTCAGAATGAAAATGTGATATTCAGATTGCAGTTCTTGATGCAAATAAGCTATTCCCAATGAAAAAAAAAGGATTCAGGATGCGAATAACCTATTCAGTTTGCAGTTCAGACAAACAAAGCTATTCAGAATGCAAATAAACTATTCAGATAGGAAATAAGCTATTCAGTTTGCAAATAAAGCTACTCAGAATGAAAATGTGATATTCAGGTTGCAGTTCTTGATGAAAATAAGCTATTCCGAATGAAAAAAAAGGGATTCAGGATGCGAATAACCTATTCAGTTTGCAGTTCAGACAAACAAAGCTATTCAGAATGCAAATAAACTATTCAGATTGGAAATAAGCTATTCAGTTTGCAAAAAAAGCTATTTAGAATGAAAATGTGATATTCAGATTGCAGTTCTTGATGCAAATAAGCTATTCCGAATGAAAAAAAAGGGATTCAGGATGCGAATAACCTATTCAGTTTGCAGTTCAGACAAACAAAGCTATTCAGAATGCAATTAAACTATTCAGATAGGAAATAAGCTATTCAGTTTGCAAAAAAAGCTATTTAGAATGAAAATGTGATATTCAGATTGCTGTTCTTGATGCAAATAAGCTATTCCGAATGAAAAAAAAGGGATTCAGGATGCGAATAACCTATTCAGTTTGCAGTTCAGACAAAAAAAGCTATTCAGAATGCAAATAAACTATTCAGATTGGAAATAAGCTATTCAGTTTGCAAAAAAGCTATTCAGAATGAAAATGTGATATTCAGATTGCAGTTCTTGTTGAAAATAAACTATTCAGAATGAAAAAAAAGGATTCAGGATGCGGATAACCTATTCAGTTTGCAGTTCAGACAAACAAAGCTATTCAGAATGCAAATAAACTATCCAGATTGGAAATAAGCTATTCAGTTTGCAAAAAAAGCTATTCAGAATGAAAATGTGATATTCAGATTGCAGTTCTTGATGCAAATAAGCTATTCCCAATGAAAAAAAAAGGATTCAGGATGCGAATAACCTATTCAGTTTGCAGTTCAAACAAACAAAGCTATTCAGAATGCAAATAAACTATTCAGATAGGAAATAAGCTATTCAGTTTGCAAATAAAGCTACTCAGAATGAAAATGTGATATTCAGGTTGCAGTTCTTGATGAAAATAAGCTATTCCGAATGAAAAAAAAGGGATTCAGGATGCGAATAACCTATTCAGTTTGCAGTTCAGACAAACAAAGCTATTCAGAATGCAAATAAACTATTCAGATTGGAAATAAGCTATTCAGTTTGCAAAAAAAGCTATTCAGAATGAAAATGTGATATTCAGATTGCAGTTCTTGATGCAAATAAGCTATTCCGAATGAAAAAAAAGGGATTCAGGATGCGAATAACCTATTCAGTTTGCAGTTCAGACAATCAAAGCTATTCAGAATGCAAATAAACTATTCAGATAGGAAATAAGCTATTCAGTTTGCAAATAATGCTATTCAGAATGAAAATAAGATATTCAGGTTGCAGTTCTTGATGAAAATAAGCTATTCCGAATGAAAAAAAAGGGATTCAGGATGCGAATAACCTATTCAGTTTGCAGTTCAGACAAACAAAGCTATTCAGAATGCAAATAAACTATTCAGATTGGAAATAAGCTATTCAGTTTGCAAAAAAAGCTATTCAGAATGAATATGTGATATTCAGATTGCAGTTCTTGATGCAAATAAGCTATTCCCAATGAAAAAAAAAGGATTCAGGATGCGAATAACCTATTCAGTTTGCAGTTCAGACAAACAAAGCTATTCAGAATGCAAATAAACTATTCAGATAGGAAATAAGCTATTCAGTTTGCAAATAAAGCTACTCAGAATGAAAATGTGATATTCAGGTTGCAGTTCTTGATGAAAATAAGCTATTCCGAATGAAAAAAAAGGGATTCAGGATGCGAATAACCTATTCAGTTTGCAGTTCAGACAAACAAAGCTATTCAGAATGCAAATAAACTATTCAGATTGGAAATAAGCTATTCAGTTTGCAAAAAAAGCTATTTAGAATGAAAATGTGATATTCAGATTGCAGTTCTTGATGCAAATAAGCTATTCCGAATGAAAAAAAAGGGATTCAGGATGCGAATAACCTATTCAGTTTGCAGTTCAGACAAACAAAGCTATTCAGAATGCAATTAAACTATTCAGATAGGTAATAAGCTATTCAGTTTGCAAAAAAATCTATTCAGAATGAAAATGTGATATTCAGATTGCAGTTTTTGATGAAAATAAACTATTCCGAATGAAAAAAAAGGGATTCAGGATGCGGATAACCTATTCAGTTTGCAGTTCAGACAAAAAAAGCTATTCAGAATGCAAATAAACTATTCAGATTGGAAATAAGCTATTCAGTTTGCAAAAAAGCTATTCAGAATGAAAATGTGATATTCAGATTGCAGTTCTTGTTGAAAATAAACTATTCAGAATGAAAAAAAAGGATTCAGGATGCGGATAACCTATTCAATTTGCAGTTCAGTAAAAAAAAACGATTCAGAATGCATATAAACTATTCAGATTGGAAATAAGCTATTCAGTTTGCAAAAAATCTATTCAGAATGGAAATTTGATATTCAGATTGCAGTTCTGGATGAAAATAAGCTATTCCGAATGAAAAAAAATGATTCAGGATGCGAATAACCTATTCAGTTTGCAGTTCAGACAAACAAAGCTATTCAGAATGCAAATAAACTATTCAGATAGGAAATAAGCTATTCAGTTTGCAAATAAAGCTATTCAGAATGAAAATGTGATATTCAGGTTGCAGTTCTTGATGAAAATAAGCTATTCCGAATGAAAAAAAAGGGATTCAGGATGCGAATAACCTATTCAGTTTGCAGTTCAGACAAACAAAGCTATTCAGAATGCAAATAAACTATTCAGATTGGAAATAAGCTATTCAGTTTGCAAAAAAAGCTATTCAGAATGAAAATGTGATATTCAGATTGCAGTTCTTGATGCAAATAAGCTATTCCGAATGAAAAAAAAGGGATTCAGGATGCGAATAACCTATTCAGTTTGCAGTTCAGACAAACAAAGCTATTCAGAATGCAATTAAACTATTCAGATTGGAAATAAGCTATTCAGTTTGCAAAAAAAGCTATTCAGAATGAAAATGTGATATTCAGATTGCAGTTTTTGATGAAAATAAACTATTCCGAATGAAAAAAAAGGGATTCAGGATGCGGATAACCTATTCAGTTTGCAGTTCAGACAAAAAAAGCTATTCAGAATGCAAATAAACTATTCAGATTGGAAATAAGCTATTCAGTTTGCAAAAAAAGCTATTCAGAATGAAAATGTGATATTCAGATTGCAGTTCTTGATGAAAATAAGTTATTCCGAATGAAAAAAAAAGGATTCAGGATGCGAATAACCTATTCAGTTTGCAGTTCAGACAAACAAAGCTATTCAGAATGCACATAAACTATTCAGATTGCAAAGAAGCTATTCAGTTTGCAAAAAAAGCAATTCAGAATGAAAATGTGCTATTCAGATTGCAGTTCAGGATGAAAATAAGCAATTCAGAATGAAAAAAAGGAATTCAAGATGCGGATAACCTATTCAGTTTGCAGTTCAGACAAAAAAAGCTATTCAGAATGCAAATAAACTATTCAGATTGGAAATAAGTATTCAGTTTGCAAAAAAAGATATTCAGAATGAAAATGTGATATTCAGATTGCAGTTCTTGATGAAAATAAACTATTCAGAATGCAAAAAAAGGGTTCATTATGCGGATAACATATTCAGTTTGCAGTTCAGACAAAAAAAGCTATTCAGAATGCAAATAAACTATTCAAATTGGAAATAAGCTATTCAGTTTGCAAAAAAAGCTATTCAGAATGAAAATGTGATATTTAGATTGCAGTTCTTGATGAAAATAAGCTATTCCGAATGAAAAAAAAGGATTCAGGATGCGAATAACCTATTCAGTTTGCAGTTCAGAAAAACAAAGCTATTCAGAATGCAAATAAACTATTCAGATTGGAAATAAGCTATTCAGTTTGCAAAAAAAGCTATTCAGAATGAAAATGTGATATTCAGTTTGCAGTTCTTGATGAAAATAAGCTATTCCGAATGAAAAAAAAAGGATTCAGGATGCGAATAACCTATTCAGTTTGCAGTTCAGACAAACAAAGCTATTCAGAATGCAATTAAACTATTCAGATTGGAAATAAGCTATTCAGTTTGCAAAAAAATCTATTCAGAATGAAAATGTGATATTCAGATTGCAGTTCTGGATGCAAATAAGCTATTCCGAATGAAAAAAAAGGGATTCAGGATGCGAATAACCTATTCAGTTTGCAGTTCAGACAAACAAAGCTATTCAGAATGCAAATAAACTATTCAGATAGGAAATAAGCTATTCAGTTTGCAAATAAAGCTACTCAGAATGAAAATGTGATATTCAGGTTGCAGTTCTTGATGAAAATAAGCTATTCCGAATGAAAAAAAAGGGATTCAGGATGCGAATAACCTATTCAGTTTGCAGTTCAGACAAACAAAGCTATTCAGAATGCAAATAAACTATTCAGATTGGAAATAAGCTATTCAGTTTGCAAAAAAAGCTATTTAGAATGAAAATGTGATATTCAGATTGCAGTTCTTGATGCAAATAAGCTATTCCGAATGAAAAAAAAGGGATTTAGGATGCGAATAACCTATTCAGTTTGCAGTTCAGACAAACAAAGCTATTCAGAATGCAATTAAACTATTCAGATTGGAAATAAGCTATTCAGTTTGCAAAAAAATCTATTCAGAATGAAAATGTGATATTCAGATTGCAGTTTTTGATGAAAATAAACTATTCCGAATGAAAAAAAAGGGATTCAGGATGCGGATAACCTATTCAGTTTGCAGTTCAGACAAAAAAAGCTATTCAGAATGCAAATAAACTATTCAGATTGGAAATAAGCTATTCAGTTTGCAAAAAAGCTATTCAGAATGGAAATTTGATATTCAGATTGCAGTTCTTGATGAAAATAAGCTATTCCGAATGAAAAAAAAGGATTCAGGATGCGAATAACCTATTCAGTTTGCAGTTCAGACAAACAAAGCTATTCAGAATGCAAATAAACTATTCAGATAGGAAATAAGCTATTCAGTTTGCAAATAAAGCTATTCAGAATGAAAATGTGATATTCAGGTTGCAGTTCTTGATGAAAATAAGCTATTCCGAATGAAAAAAAGGATTCAGGATGCATATAACTTATTCAGTTTGCAGTTCAGACAAAAAAAACTATTCAAAATGCAAATAAACTATTCAGATTGGAAAAAGCTATTCAGTTTGCAAAAAAAGCTATTCAGAATGAAAATGTGATATTCAGATTGCAGTTCTGGATGAAAATAAGCTATTCCGAATGAAAAAAAAAGGGATTCAGGATGCGAATAACCTATTCAGTTTGCAGTTCATACAAACAAAGCTATTCAGAATGCAAATAAACTATTCAGATTGGAAATAAGCTATTCAGTTTGCAAATAAAGCTATTCAGAATGAAAATGTGATATTCAGATTGCAGTTCTGGATGAAAATAAGCTATTCAGAATGAAAAAAAAGGATTCAGGATGCATATAACTTATTCAGTTTGCAGTTCAGACAAAAAAAACTATTCAAAATGCAAATAAACTATTCAGATTGGAAATAAGCTATTCAGTTTGCAAAAAAAGCTATTCAGAATGAAAATGTGATATTCAGATTGCAGTTCTTGATGCAAATAAGCTATTCCGAATGAAAAAAAGGGATTCAGGATGCGAATAACCTATTCAGTTTGCAGTTCAGACAAACAAAGCTATTCAGAATGCAAATAAACTATTAAGAGTGGAAATAAGCTATTCAGTTTGCAAAAAAAGCTATTCAGAATGAAAATGTGATATTCAGATTGCAGTTCATGATGAAAATAAGCTATTTCGAATGAAAAAAAAAGGATTCAGGATGCGAATAACCTATTCAGTTTGCAGTTCAGATAAAAAAAGCTATTGAGAATGCAAATAAACTATTCACATTGGAAATAAGCTATTCAGTTTGCAAAAAAATCTATTCAGAATGAAAATGTGATATTCAGATTGCAGTTCTTGTTGAAAATAAACTATTCAGAATGAAAAAAAAGGATTCAGGATGCGGATAACCTATTCAATTTGCAGTTCAGACAAAAAAAACGATTCAGAATGCATATAAACTATTCAGATTGGAAATAAGCTATTCAGTTTGCAAAAAAGCTATTCAGAATGGAAATTTGATATTCAGATTGCAGTTCTTGATGAAAATAAGCTATTCCGAATGAAAAAAAAGGATTCAGGATGCGAATAACCTATTCAGTTTGCAGTTCAGACAAACAAAGCTATTCAGAATGCAAATAAACTATTCAGATAGGAAATAAGCTATTCAGTTTGCAAATAAAGCTATTCAGAATGAAAATGTGATATTCAGGTTGCAGTTCTTGATGAAAATAAGCTATTCCGAATGAAAAAAAAGGGATTCAGGATGCGAATAACCTATTCAGTTTGCAGTTCAGACAAACAAAGCTATTCAGAATGCAAATAAACTATTCAGATTGGAAATAAGCTATTCAGTTTGCAAAAAAAGCTATTCAGAATGAAAATGTGATATTCAGATTGCAGTTCTTGATGCAAATAAGCTATTCCGAATGAAAAAAAAGGGATTCAGGATGCGAATAACCTATTCAGTTTGCAGTTCAGACAAACAAAGCTATTCAGAATGCAATTAAACTATTCAGATTGGAAATAAGCTATTCAGTTTGCAAAAAAATCTATTCATAATGAAAATGTGATATTCAGATTGCAGTTTTTGATGAAAATAAACTATTCCGAATGAAAAAAAAGGGATTCAGGATGCGGATAACCTATTCAGTTTGCAGTTCAGACAAAAAAAGCTATTGAGAATGCAAATAAACTATTCAGATTGGAAATAAGCTATTCAGTTTGCAAAAAAAGCTATTCAGAATGAAAATGTGATATTCAGATTGCAGTTCTTGATGAAAATAAGCTATTCCGAATGAAAAAAAAAGGATTCAGGATGCGAATAACCTATTCAGTTTGCAGTTCAGACAAACAAAGCTATTCAGAATGCAAATAAACTATTCAGATTGCAAAGAAGCTATTCAGTTTGCAAAAAAAGCAATTCAGAATGAAAATGTGCTATTCAGATTGCAGTTCAGGATGAAAATAAGCAATTCAGAATGAAAAAAAGGAATTCAAGCTGCGGATAACCTATTCAGTTTGCAGTTCAGACAAAAAAAGCTATTCAGAATGCAAATAAACTATTCAGATTGGAAATAAGTATTCAGTTTGCAAAAAAAGATATTCAGAATGAAAATGTGATATTCAGATTGCAGTTCTTGATGAAAATAAACTATTCAGAATGCAAAAAAAGGGTTCATTATGCGGATAACATATTCAGTTTGCAGTTCAGACAAAAAAAGCTATTCAGAATGCAAATAAACTATTCAAATTGGAAAGAAGCTATTCAGTTTGCAAAAAAAGCTATTCAGAATGAAAATGTGATATTCAGATTGCAGTTCTTGATGAAAATAAGCTATTCCGAATGAAAAAAAAGGGATTCAGGATGCGAATAACCTATTCAGTTTGCAGTTCAGAAAAACAAAGCTATTCAGAATGCAAATAAACTATTCAGATTGGAAATAAGCTATTCAGTTTGCAAAAAAAGCTATTCAGAATGAAAATGTGATATTCAGATTGCAGTTCTGGATGAAAATAAGGTATTCAGAATGAAAAAAAAGGATTCAGGATGCATATAACTTATTCAGTTTGCAGTTCAGACAAAAAAAACTATTCAAAATGCAAATAAACTATTCAGATTGGAAATAAGCTATTCAGTTTGCAAAAAAAGCTATTCAGAATGAAAATGTGATATTCAGATTGCAGTTCTTGATGCAAATAAGCTATTCCGAATGAAAAAAAGGGATTCAGGATGCGAATAACCTATTCAGTTTGCAGTTCAGACAAACAAAGCTATTCAAAATGCAAATAAACTATTAAGAGTGGAAATAAGCTATTCAGTTTGCAAAAAAAACTATTCAGAATGAAAATGTGATATTCAGATTGCAGTTCATGATGAAAATAAGCTATTTCGAATGAAAAAAAAAGGATTCAGGATGCTAATAACCTATTCAGTTTGCAGTTCAGATAAAAAAAGCTATTGAGAATGCAAATAAACTATTCAGATTGGAAATAAGCTATTCAGTTGGCAAAAAAATCTATTCAGAATGAAAATGTGATATTCAGATTGCAGTTCTTGTTGAAAATAAACTATTCAGAATGAAAAAAAAGGATTCAGGATGCGGATAACCTATTCAATTTGCAGTTCAGACAAAAAAAACTATTCAGAATGCAAATGAACTATTCAGATTGGAAATAAGCTATTCAGTTTGCAAAAAAGCTATTCAGAATGGAAATTTGATATTCAGATTGCAGTTCTTGATGAAAATAAGCTATTCCGAATGAAAAAAAAGGATTCAGGATGCGAATAACCTATTCAGTTTGCAGTTCAGACAAACAAAGCTATTCAGAATGCAAATAAACTATTCAGATTGGAAATAAGCTATTTAGTTTGCAAAAAAAGCTATTCAGAATGAAAATGTGATATTCAGTTTGCAGTTCTTGATGAAAATAAGCTATTCCGAATGAAAAAAAAAGGATTCAGGATGCGAATAACCTATTCAGTTTGCAGTTCAGACAAACAAAGCTATTCAGAATGCAAATAAACTATTCAGATTGCAAAGAAGCTATTCAGTTTGCAAAAAAAGCTATTCAGAATGAAAATGTGCTATTCAGATTGCAGTTCAGGATGGAAATAAGCAATTCAGAATGAAAAAAAGGGATTCAGGATGCGAATAACCTATTCAGTTTGCAGTTCAGACAAAAAAAGCTATTCAGAATGCAAATAAACTATACAGATTGGAAATAAGTATTCAGTTTGCAAAAAAAGATATTCAGAATGAAAATGTGATATTCAGATTGCAGTTCTTGATGAAAATAAGCTATTCCGAATGAAAAAAAAGGGATTCAGGATGCGAATAACCTATTCAGTTTGCAGTTCAGAAAAACAAAGCTATTCAGAATGCAAATAAACTATTCAGATTGGAAATAAGCTATTCAGTTTGCAAAAAAAGCTATTCAGAATGAAAATGTGATATTCAGATTGCAGTTCTGGATGAAAATAAGCTATTCAGAATGAAAAAAAAGGATTCAGGATGCATATAACTTATTCAGTTTGCAGTTCAGACAAAAAAAACTATTCAAAATGCAAATAAACTATTCAGATTGGAAATAAGCTATTCAGTTTGCAAAAAAAGCTATTCAGAATGAAAATGTGATATTCAGATTGCAGTTCTTGATGCAAATAAGCTATTCCGAATTAAAAAAAAGGATTCAGGATGTGAATAACCTATTCAATTTGCAGTTCAGACAAACAAAGCTATTCATAATGCAAATAAACTATTAAGAGTGGAAATAAGCTATTCAGTTTGCAAAAAAAGCTATTCAGAATGAAAATGTGATATTCAGATTGCAGTTCATGATGAAAATAAGCTATTTCGAATGAAAAAAAAAGGATTCAGGATGCGAATAACCTATTCAGTTTGCAATTCAGATAAAAAAAGCTATTGAGAATGCAAATAAACTACTCAGATTGGAAATAAGCTATTCAGTTTGCAAAAAAATCTATTCAGAATGTAAATGTGATATTCAGATTGCAGTTCTTGTTGAAAATAAACTATTCAGAATGAAAAAAAAGGATTCAGGATGCGGATAACCTATTCAATTTGCAGTTCAGACAAAAAAAACTATTCAGAATGCAAATAAACTATTCAGATTGGAAATAAGCTATTCAGTTTGCAAAAAAGCTATTCAGAATGGAAATTTGATATTCAGATTGCAGTTCTTGATGAAAATAAGCTATTCCGAATAAAAAAAAAGGATTCAGGATGCGAATAACCTATTCAGTTTGCAGTTCATACAAACAAAGCTATTCAGAATGCAAATAAACTATTCAGATAGGAAATAAGCTATTCAGTTTGCAAATAAAGCTATTCAGAATGAAAATGTGATATTCAGGTTGCAGTTCTTAATGAAAATAAGCTATTCCGAATAAAAAAAAAGGGATTCAGGATGCGAATAACCTATTCAGTTTGCAGTTCAGACAAACAAAGCTATTCAGAATGCAAATAAACTATTCAGATTGGAAATAAGCTATTCAGTTTGCAAAAAAGCTATTCAGAATGGAAATTTGATATTCAGGTTGCAGTTCTTAATGAAAATAAGCTATTCCGAATGAAAAAAAAGGGATTCAGGATGCGAATAACCTATTCAGTTTGCAGTTCAGACAAACAAAGCTATTCAGAATGCAAATAAACTATTCAGATTGGAAATAAGCTATTCAGTTTGCAAAAAAAGCTATTAAGAATGAAAATGTGATATTCAGATTGCAGTTCTTGATGCAAATAAGCTATTCCGAATGAAAAAAAAGGGATTCAGGATGCGAATAACCTATTCAGTTTGCAGTTCAGACAAACAAAGCTATTCAGAATGCAATTAAACTATTAAGAGTGGAAATAAGCTATTCAGTTTGCAAAAAAAGCTATTCAGAATGAAAATGTGATATTCAGATTGCAGTTCATGATGAAAATAAGCTATTCAGAATGCAAATAAACTATTCAGTTTGCGAATAACCTATTCAGTTTGCAGTTCAGACAAACAAAGCTATTCAGAATGCAAATAAACTATTCAGATAGGAAATAAGCTATTCAGTTTGCAAATAAAGCTATTCAGAATGAAAATGTGCTATTCAGATTGCAGTTCAGGATGAAAATAAGCTATTCAGAATGAAAAAAAGGAATTCAGGATGCGGATAACCTATTGAGTTAGCAGTTCAGACAAAAAAAGCTATTCAGAATGCAAATAAACTATTCAGATTGGAAATAAGCTATTCAGTTTGCAAATAAAGCTATTCAGAACGAAAATGTGATATTCAGGTTGCAGTTCTTGATGAAAATAAGCTATTCCGAATGAAAAAAAAAGGGATTCAGGATGCGAATAACCTATTCAGTTTGCAGTTCATACAAACAAAGCTATTCAGAATGCAAATAAACTATTCAGATTGGAAATAAGCTATTCAGTTTGCAAATAAAGCTATTCAGAATGAAAATGTGATATTCAGGTTGCAGTTCTTGATGAAAATAAGCTATTCCGAATGAAAAAAAAAGGGATTCAGGATGCGAATAACCTATTCAGTTTGCAGTTCATACAAACAAAGCTATTCAGAATGCAAATAAACTATTTAGAATGCAAATAAGCTATTCAGTTTGCAAAAAAAGCTATTCAAAACGAAAATGTGCTATTCAGATTGTAGTTCAGGATGAAAATAAGCTATTCAGAATGAACAAAATGGGATTTAGGATGCAAATAACCTATTTTGTTTGCAGTTCATACAAAAAAAGCTATTCAAAATGCAAATAAACTATTCAGATTGCAAAAAAAGCTATTCAGTTTACAAAAAAAGCTATTCAGAATGAAAATGTGCTATTCAGATTGCAGTTCAGGATGAAAATAAGCTATTTATAATGAAAAAAAAGAATCCAGGATGAAAATAACCTATTCAGTTTGCAGTTCAGACAAAAAAAGCTATTCAAAATGCAAATAAACTATTCAGATTGGAAATAAGCTATTCAGTTCACAAAAAAAGCTATTCAGAATGTAAATGTGCTATTCAGATTGCAGTTCAGGATGAAAATAAGCAATTCAAGATGAAAAAATAGGGATTCAGGATGCACTTAACCTATTCAGAATGAAAAAAAGGAATTCAAGATGCGGATAACCTATTCAGTTTGAAGTTCAGACAAAAAAAGCTATTCAGAATGCAAATAAACTATTCAGATTAGAAATAAGCCATTCAATTAGCAAAAAAAGCTATTCCGAATGAAAAAATTGGGATTCAGGATGCGAATAACCTATTCAGATTGCAGCTCAGACAAAAAAAGCTATTCAGAATGCAAATAAACTATTCAGATAGGAAATAAGCTATTCAGTTTGCAAATAAAGCTATTCAGAATGAAAATGTGCTATTCAGATTGCAGTTCAGGATGAAAATAAGCTATTCAGAATGCAAATAAACTATTCAGATTGGAAATAAGCTATTCAGTTTGCAAAAAAAGCTATTCAGAATGAAAATGTGATATTCAGATTGCAGTTCTTGATGAAAATAAACTATTCAGAATGAAAAAAAAGGGTTCAGGATGCGGATAACCTATTCAGTTAGCAGTTCAGACAAAAAAAGCTATTCAGAATGCAAATAAACTATTCAGATTGGAAATAAGCTAATCAGTTTGCCAAAAAAGCTATTCAGAATGAAAATGTGATATTCAGATAGCAGTTCTTGATGAAAATAAACTATTCAGAATGAAAAAAAAGGGTTCAGGATGCGGATAACATATTCAGTTTGCAGTTCAGACAAAAAAAGCTATTCAGAATGCAAATAAACTATTCAGATTGGAAATAAGCTATTCAGTTTGCAAAAAAAGCTATTCAGAATGAAAATGTGATATTCAGATTGCAGTTCTTGATGAAAATAAGCTATTCCGAATGAAAAAAAAAGGATTCAGGATGCAAATAACCTATTCAGTTTGCAGTTCAGACAAACAAAGCTATTCAGAATGCAAATAAACTATTCAGATTGCAAAGAAGCTATTCAGTTTGCAAAAAAAGCTATTCAGAATGAAAATGTGCTATTCAGATTGCAGTTCAGGATGAAAATAAGCTATTCAGAATGAAAAAAAGGAATTCAAGATGCGGATAACCTATTCAGTTTGCAGTTCAGACAAAAAAAGCTATACAGAATGCAAATAAACTATTCAGATTGGAAATAAGCTATTCAGTTTGCAAAAAAAGCTATTCAGAATGAAAATGTGATATTCAGATTGCAGTTCTTGATGATAATAAACTATTCAGAATGAAAAAAAAGGGTTCAGGATGCGGATAACCTATTCAGTTTGCAGTTCAGACAAAAAAAGCTATTCAGAATGCAAATAAACTATTCAGATTGGAAATAAGCTATTCAGTTTGCAAAAAAAGCTATTCAGAATGAAAATGTGATATTCAGATTGCAGTTCTTGATGAAAATAAGCTATTTCGAATGAAAAAAAAAGGATTCAGGATGCGAATAACCTATTCAGTTTGCAGTTCAGACTAAAATAACTATTCAGAATGCAAATAAACTATTTAGAATGCAAATAAGCTATTCAGTTTGCAAAAAAAGCTATTCAAAACGAAAATGTGCTATTCAGATTGTAGTTCAGGATGAAAATAAGCTATTCAGAATGAACAAAATGGGATTTAGGATGCAAATAACCTATTTTGTTTGCAGTTCATACAAAAAAAGCTATTCAAAATGCAAATAAACTATTCAGATTGCAAAAAAAGCTATTCAGTTTACAAAAAAAGCTATTCAGAATGAAAATGTGCTATTCAGATTGCAGTTCAGGATGAAAATAAGCTATTTATAATGAAAAAAAGGGATCCAGGATGCAAATAACCTATTCAGTTTGCAGTTCAGACAAAAAAAGCTATTCAAAATGCAAATAAACTATTCAGATTGCAAAAAAAGCTATTCAGTTCACAAAAAAAGCTATTCAGAATGTAAATGTGCTATTCAGATTGCAGTTCAGGATGAAAATAAGCAATTCAAGATGAAAAAATAGGGATTCAGGATGCACTTAACCTATTCAGAATGAAAAAAAGGAATTCAAGATGCGGATAACCTATTCAGTTTGCAGTTCAGACAAAAAAAGCTATTCAGAATGCAAATAAACTATTCAGATTAGAAATAAGCCATTCAATTTGCAAAAAAAGCTATTCCGAATGAAAAAAATGGGATTCAGGATGCGAATAACCTATTCAGATTGCAGCTCAGACAAAAAAAGCTATTCAGTTTACAAATAAAGCTATTCAGTTTGCAAATAAAGCTATTCAGTTTGCAAATAAAGCTATTCAGATAGGAAATAAGCTATTCAGTTTGCAAATAAAGCTATTCAGAATGAAAATGTGCTATTCAGATTGCAGTTCAGGATGAAAATAAGCTATTCAGAATGCAAATAAACTATTCAGATTGGAAATAAGCTATTCAGTTTGCAAAAAAATCTATTCAGAATGAAAATGTGATATTGAGATTGCAGTTCTTGTTGAAAATAAACTATTCAGAATGAAAAAAATGGATTCAGGATGCGGATAACCTATTCAGTTTGCAGTTCAGACAAAAAAAACTATTCAGAATGCAAATAAACTATTCAGATTGGAAATAAGCTATTCAGTTTGCCAAAAAAGCTATTCAGAATGAAAATGTGATATTCAGATAGCAGTTCTTGATGAAAATAAACTATTCAGAATGAAAAAAAAGGGTTCAGGATGCGGATAACATATTCAGTTTGCAGTTCAGACAAAAAAAGCTATTCAGAATGCAAATAAACTATTCAGATTGGAAATAAGCTATTCAGTTTGCAAAAAAAGCTATTCAGAATGAAAATGTGATATTCAGATTGCAGTTCTTGATGAAAATAAGCTATTCCGAATGAAAAAAAAAGGATTCAGGATGCGAATAACCTATTCAGTTTGCAGTTCAGACAAACAAAGCTATTCAGAATGCAAATAAACTATTCAGATTGCAAAGAAGCTATTCAGTTTGCAAAAAAAGCTATTCAGAATGAAAATGTGCTATTCAGATTGCAGTTCAGGATGAAAATAAGCTATTCAGAATGAAAAAAAGGAATTCAAGATGCGGATAACCTATTCAGTTTGCAGTTCAGACAAAAAAAGCTATACAGAATGCAAATAAACTATTCAGATTGGAAATAAGCTATTCAGTTTGCAAAAAAAGCTATTCAGAATGAAAATGTGATATTCAGATTGCAGTTCTTGATGATAATAAACTATTCAGAATGAAAAAAAAGGGTTCAGGATGCGGATAACCTATTCAGTTTGCAGTTCAGACAAAAAAAGCTATTCAGAATGCAAATAAACTATTCAGATTGGAAATAAGCTATTCAGTTTGCAAAAAAAGCTATTCAGAATGAAAATGTGATATTCAGATTGCAGTTCTTGATGAAAATAAGCTATTTCGAATGAAAAAAAAAGGATTCAGGATGCGAATAACCTATTCAGTTTGCAGTTCAGACTAAAATAACTATTCAGAATGCAAATAAACTATTCAGATTGGAAATAAGCTATTCAGTTTGCCAAAAAAGCTATTCAGAATGAAAATGTGATATTCAGATAGCAGTTCTTGATGAAAATAAACTATTCAGAATGAAAAAAAAGGGTTCAGGATGCGGATAACATATTCAGTTTGCAGTTCAGACAAAAAAAGCTATTCAGAATGCAAATAAACTATTCAGATTGGAAATAAGCTATTCAGTTTGCAAAAAAAGCTATTCAGAATGAAAATGTGATATTCAGATTGCAGTTCTTGATGAAAATAAGCTATTCCGAATGAAAAAAAAAGGATTCAGGATGCGAATAACCTATTCAGTTTGCAGTTCAGACAAACAAAGCTATTCAGAATGCAAATAAACTATTCAGATTGCAAAGAAGCTATTCAGTTTGCAAAAAAAGCTATTCAGAATGAAAATGTGCTATTCAGATTGCAGTTCAGGATGAAAATAAGCTATTCAGAATGAAAAAAAGGAATTCAAGATGCGGATAACCTATTCAGTTTGCAGTTCAGACAAAAAAAGCTATACAGAATGCAAATAAACTATTCAGATTGGAAATAAGCTATTCAGTTTGCAAAAAAAGCTATTCAGAATGAAAATGTGATATTCAGATTGCAGTTCTTGATGATAATAAACTATTCAGAATGAAAAAAAAGGGTTCAGGATGCGGATAACCTATTCAGTTTGCAGTTCAGACAAAAAAAGCTATTCAGAATGCAAATAAACTATTCAGATTGGAAATAAGCTATTCAGTTTGCAAAAAAAGCTATTAAGAATGAAAATGTGATATTCAGATTGCAGTTCTTGATGCAAATAAGCTATTCCGAATGAAAAAAAAGGGATTCAGGATGCGAATAACCTATTCAGTTTGCAGTTCAGACAAACAAAGCTATTCAGAATGCAATTAAACTATTAAGAGTGGAAATAAGCTATTCAGTTTGCAAAAAAAGCTATTCAGAATGAAAATGTGATATTCAGATTGCAGTTCATGATGAAAATAAGCTATTCAGAATGCAAATAAACTATTCAGTTTGCGAATAACCTATTCAGTTTGCAGTTCAGACAAACAAAGCTATTCAGAATGCAAATAAACTATTCAGATAGGAAATAAGCTATTCAGTTTGCAAATAAAGCTATTCAGAATGAAAATGTGCTATTCAGATTGCAGTTCAGGATGAAAATAAGCTATTCAGAATGAAAAAAAGGAATTCAGGATGCGGATAACCTATTGAGTTAGCAGTTCAGACAAAAAAAGCTATTCAGAATGCAAATAAACTATTCAGATTGGAAATAAGCTATTCAGTTTGCAAATAAAGCTATTCAGAACGAAAATGTGATATTCAGGTTGCAGTTCTTGATGAAAATAAGCTATTCCGAATGAAAAAAAAAGGGATTCAGGATGCGAATAACCTATTCAGTTTGCAGTTCATACAAACAAAGCTATTCAGAATGCAAATAAACTATTCAGATTGGAAATAAGCTATTCAGTTTGCAAATAAAGCTATTCAGAATGAAAATGTGATATTCAGGTTGCAGTTCTTGATGAAAATAAGCTATTCCGAATGAAAAAAAAAGGGATTCAGGATGCGAATAACCTATTCAGTTTGCAGTTCATACAAACAAAGCTATTCAGAATGCAAATAAACTATTTAGAATGCAAATAAGCTATTCAGTTTGCAAAAAAAGCTATTCAAAACGAAAATGTGCTATTCAGATTGTAGTTCAGGATGAAAATAAGCTATTCAGAATGAACAAAATGGGATTTAGGATGCAAATAACCTATTTTGTTTGCAGTTCATACAAAAAAAGCTATTCAAAATGCAAATAAACTATTCAGATTGCAAAAAAAGCTATTCAGTTTACAAAAAAAGCTATTCAGAATGAAAATGTGCTATTCAGATTGCAGTTCAGGATGAAAATAAGCTATTTATAATGAAAAAAAAGAATCCAGGATGAAAATAACCTATTCAGTTTGCAGTTCAGACAAAAAAAGCTATTCAAAATGCAAATAAACTATTCAGATTGGAAATAAGCTATTCAGTTCACAAAAAAAGCTATTCAGAATGTAAATGTGCTATTCAGATTGCAGTTCAGGATGAAAATAAGCAATTCAAGATGAAAAAATAGGGATTCAGGATGCACTTAACCTATTCAGAATGAAAAAAAGGAATTCAAGATGCGGATAACCTATTCAGTTTGAAGTTCAGACAAAAAAAGCTATTCAGAATGCAAATAAACTATTCAGATTAGAAATAAGCCATTCAATTAGCAAAAAAAGCTATTCCGAATGAAAAAATTGGGATTCAGGATGCGAATAACCTATTCAGATTGCAGCTCAGACAAAAAAAGCTATTCAGAATGCAAATAAACTATTCAGATAGGAAATAAGCTATTCAGTTTGCAAATAAAGCTATTCAGAATGAAAATGTGCTATTCAGATTGCAGTTCAGGATGAAAATAAGCTATTCAGAATGCAAATAAACTATTCAGATTGGAAATAAGCTATTCAGTTTGCAAAAAAAGCTATTCAGAATGAAAATGTGATATTCAGATTGCAGTTCTTGATGAAAATAAACTATTCAGAATGAAAAAAAAGGGTTCAGGATGCGGATAACCTATTCAGTTAGCAGTTCAGACAAAAAAAGCTATTCAGAATGCAAATAAACTATTCAGATTGGAAATAAGCTAATCAGTTTGCCAAAAAAGCTATTCAGAATGAAAATGTGATATTCAGATAGCAGTTCTTGATGAAAATAAACTATTCAGAATGAAAAAAAAGGGTTCAGGATGCGGATAACATATTCAGTTTGCAGTTCAGACAAAAAAAGCTATTCAGAATGCAAATAAACTATTCAGATTGGAAATAAGCTATTCAGTTTGCAAAAAAAGCTATTCAGAATGAAAATGTGATATTCAGATTGCAGTTCTTGATGAAAATAAGCTATTCCGAATGAAAAAAAAAGGATTCAGGATGCAAATAACCTATTCAGTTTGCAGTTCAGACAAACAAAGCTATTCAGAATGCAAATAAACTATTCAGATTGCAAAGAAGCTATTCAGTTTGCAAAAAAAGCTATTCAGAATGAAAATGTGCTATTCAGATTGCAGTTCAGGATGAAAATAAGCTATTCAGAATGAAAAAAAGGAATTCAAGATGCGGATAACCTATTCAGTTTGCAGTTCAGACAAAAAAAGCTATACAGAATGCAAATAAACTATTCAGATTGGAAATAAGCTATTCAGTTTGCAAAAAAAGCTATTCAGAATGAAAATGTGATATTCAGATTGCAGTTCTTGATGATAATAAACTATTCAGAATGAAAAAAAAGGGTTCAGGATGCGGATAACCTATTCAGTTTGCAGTTCAGACAAAAAAAGCTATTCAGAATGCAAATAAACTATTCAGATTGGAAATAAGCTATTCAGTTTGCAAAAAAAGCTATTCAGAATGAAAATGTGATATTCAGATTGCAGTTCTTGATGAAAATAAGCTATTTCGAATGAAAAAAAAAGGATTCAGGATGCGAATAACCTATTCAGTTTGCAGTTCAGACTAAAATAACTATTCAGAATGCAAATAAACTATTTAGAATGCAAATAAGCTATTCAGTTTACAAAAAAAGCTATTCAAAACGAAAATGTGCTATTCAGATTGTAGTTCAGGATGAAAATAAGCTATTCAGAATGAACAAAATGGGATTTAGGATGCAAATAACCTATTTTGTTTGCAGTTCATACAAAAAAAGCTATTCAAAATGCAAATAAACTATTCAGATTGCAAAAAAAGCTATTCAGTTTACAAAAAAAGCTATTCAGAATGAAAATGTGCTATTCAGATTGCAGTTCAGGATGAAAATAAGCTATTTATAATGAAAAAAAGGGATCCAGGATGCAAATAACCTATTCAGTTTGCAGTTCAGACAAAAAAAGCTATTCAAAATGCAAATAAACTATTCAGATTGCAAAAAAAGCTATTCAGTTCACAAAAAAAGCTATTCAGAATGTAAATGTGCTATTCAGATTGCAGTTCAGGATGAAAATAAGCAATTCAAGATGAAAAAATAGGGATTCAGGATGCACTTAACCTATTCAGAATGAAAAAAAGGAATTCAAGATGCGGATAACCTATTCAGTTTGCAGTTCAGACAAAAAAAGCTATTCAGAATGCAAATAAACTATTCAGATTAGAAATAAGCCATTCAATTTGCAAAAAAAGCTATTCCGAATGAAAAAAATGGGATTCAGGATGCGAATAACCTATTCAGATTGCAGCTCAGACAAAAAAAGCTATTCAGTTTGCAAATAAAGCTATTCAGTTTGCAAATAAAGCTATTCAGTTTGCAAATAAAGCTATTCAGATAGGAAATAAGCTATTCAGTTTGCAAATAAAGCTATTCAGAATGAAAATGTGCTATTCAGATTGCAGTTCAGGATGAAAATAAGCTATTCAGAATGCAAATAAACTATTCAGATTGGAAATAAGCTATTCAGTTTGCAAAAAAATCTATTCAGAATGAAAATGTGATATTGAGATTGCAGTTCTTGTTGAAAATAAACTATTCAGAATGAAAAAAATGGATTCAGGATGCGGATAACCTATTCAGTTTGCAGTTCAGACAAAAAAAACTATTCAGAATGCAAATAAACTATTCAGATTGGAAATAAGCTATTCAGTTTGCAAAAAAGCTATTCAGAATGGAAATTTGATATTCAGATTGCAGTTCTTGATGAAAATAAGCTATTCCGAATGAAAAAAAAGGGATTCAGGATGCGAATAACCTATTCAGTTTGCAGTTCAGAAAAACAAAGCTATTCAGAATGCAAATAAACTATTCAGATTGGAAATAAGCTATTCAGTTTGCAAAAAAAGCTATTCAGAATGAAAATGTGACATTCAGATTGCAGTTCTTGATGAAAATAAACTATTCAGAATGAAAAAAAAGGGTTCAGGATGCGGATAACCTATTCAGTTTGCAGTTCAGACAAAAAAAGCTATTCAGAATGCAAATAAACTATTCAGATTGGAAATAAGCTATTCAGTTTGCAAAAAAAGCTATTCAGAATGAAAATGTGATATTCAGATTGCAGTTCTTGATGAAAATAAGCTATTTCGAATGAAAAAAAAAGGATTCAGGATGCGAATAACCTATTCAGTTTGCAGTTCAGACTAAAATAACTATTCAGAATGCAAATAAACTATTTAGAATGCAAATAAGCTATTCAGTTTGCAAAAAAAGCTATTCAAAACGAAAATGTGCTATTCAGATTGTAGTTCAGGATGAAAATAAGCTATTCAGAATGAACAAAATGGGATTTAGGATGCAAATAACCTATTTTGTTTGCAGTTCATACAAAAAAAGCTATTCAAAATGCAAATAAACTATTCAGATTGCAAAAAAAGCTATTCAGTTTACAAAAAAAGCTATTCAGAATGAAAATGTGCTATTCAGATTGCAGTTCAGGATGAAAATAAGCTATTTATAATGAAAAAAAGGGATCCAGGATGCAAATAACCTATTCAGTTTGCAGTTCAGACAAAAAAAGCTATTCAAAATGCAAATAAATTATTCAGATTGCAAAAAAAGCTATTCAGTTCACAAAAAAAGCTATTCAGAATGTAAATGTGCTATTCAGATTGTAGTTCAGGATGAAAATAAGCAATTCAAGATGAAAAAATAGGGATTCAGGATGCACTTAACCTATTCAGAATGAAAAAAAGGAATTCAAGATGCGGATAACCTATTCAGTTTGCAGTTCTGACACAAAAAGCTATTCAGAATGCAAATAAACTATTCAGATTAGAAATAAGCCATTCAATTTGCAAAAAAAGCTATTCCGAATGAAAAAAATGGGATTCAGGATGCGAATAACCTATTCAGATTGCAGCTCAGACAAAAAAAGCTATTCAGAATGCAAATAAACTATTCAGATAGGAAATAAGCTATTCAGTTTGCAAATAAAGCTATTAAGAATGAAAATGTGCTATTCAGATTGCAGTTCAGGATGAAAATAAGCTATTCAGAATGCAAATAAACTATTCAGATTGGAAATAAGCTATTCAGTTTGCAAAAAAATCTATTCAGAATGAAAATGTGATATTGAGATTGCAGTTCTTGTTGAAAATAAACTATTCAGAATGAAAAAAAAAGATTCAGGATGCGGATAACCTATTCAGTTTGCAGTTCAGACTAAAATAACTATTCAGAATGCAAATAAACTATTCAGATTGGAAATAAGCTATTCAGTTTGCAAAAAAGCTATTCAGAATGGAAATTTGATATTCAGATTGCAGTTCTTGATGAAAATAAGCTATTCCGAATGAAAAAAAAAGGAGTCAGGATGCGAATAACCTATTCAGTTTGCAGTTCAGACAAACAAAGCTATTCAGAATGCAAATAAACTATTCAGATAGGAAATAAGCTATTCAGTTTGCAAATAAAGCTATTCAGAATGAAAATGTGCTATTCAGATTGCAGTTCAGGATGAAAATAAGCTATTCAGAATGAAAAAAAGGAATTCAGGATGCGGATAACCTATTCAGTTAGCAGTTCAGACAAAAAAAGCTATTCAGAATGCAAATAAACTATTCAGATTGGAAATAAGCTATTCAGTTTGCAAATAAAGCTATTCAGAATGAAAATGTGATATTCAGGTTGCAGTTCTTGAAGAAAATAAGCTATTCCGAATGAAAAAAAAGGGATTCAGGATGCGAATAACCTATTCAGTTTGCAGTTCAGACAAACAAAGCTATTCAGAATGCAAATAAACTATTCAGATTGGAAATAAGCTATTCAGTTTGCAAAAAAAGCTATTCAAAACGAAAATGTGCTATTCAGATTGCAGTTCAGGATGAAAATAAGCTATTCTGAATGAAAAAAAGGAATTCAAGATGCGGATAACCTATTCAGTTTGCAGTTCAGACAAAAAAAGCTATACAGAATGCAAATAAACTATTCAGATTGGAAATAAGCTATTCAGTTTGCAAAAAAAGCTATTCAGAATGGAAATGTGATATTCAGATTGCAGTTCTTGATGAAAATAAACTATTCAGAATGAAAAAAAAGGGTTCAGGATGCGGATAACCTATTCAGGTTGCAGTTCAGACAAAAAAAGCTATTCAGAATGCAAATTAACTATTCAGATTGGAAATAAGCTATTCAGTTTGCAAAAAAAGCTATTCAGAATGAAAATGTGCTATTCAGATTGCAGTTCAGGATGAAAATAAGCTATTCAGAATGCAAATAAACTATTCAGATTGGAAATAAGCTATTCAGTTCAGACAAAAAAAGCTATTCAGAATGCAAATAAATTATTCAGATTAGAAATAAGCCATTCAATTTGCAAAAAAAGCTATTCCGAATGAAAAAAATTGGATTCAGGATGCGAATAACCTATTCAGATTGCAGCTCAGACAAAAAAAGCTATTCAGAATGCAAATAAACTATTCATATAGGAAATAAGCTATTCAGTTTGCAAATAAAGCTATTAAGAATGAAAATGTGATATTCAGATTGCAGTTCTTGATGAAAATAAGCTATTTCGAATGAAAAAAAAAAGGATTCAGGATGCGAATAACCTATTCAGTTTGCAGTTCAGACAAACAAAGCTATTCAGAATGCAAATAAACTATTCAGATTGCAAAGAAGCTATTCAGTTTGCAAAAAAAGCTATTCAGAATGAAAATGTGCTATTCAGATTGCAGTTCAGGATGAAAATAAGCTATTCAGAATGCAAATAAACTATTCAGATTGGAAATAAGCTATTCAGTTCAGACAAAAAAAGCTATTCAGAATGCAAATAAATTATTCAGATTAGAAATAAGCCATTCAATTTGCAAAAAAAGCTATTCCGAATGAAAAAAATGGGATTCAGGATGCGAATAACCTATTCAGATTGCAGCTCAGACAAAAAAAGCTATTCAGAATGCAAATAAACTATTCATATAGGAAATAAGCTATTCAGTTTGCAAATAAAGCTATTAAGAATGAAAATGTGCTATTCAGATTGCAGTTCAGGATGAAAATAAGCTATTCAGAATGCAAATAAACTATTCAGATTGGAAATAAGCTATTCAGTTTGCAAAAAAATCTATTCAGAATGAAAATGTGATATTGAGATTGCAGTTCTTGTTGAAAATAAACTATTCAGAATGAAAAAAAAAGATTCAGGATGCGGATAACCTATTCAGTTTGCAGTTCAGACTAAAATAACTATTCAGAATGCAAACAAAATATTCAGATTGGAAATAAGCTATTCAGTTTGCAAAAAAGCTATTCAGAATGGAAATTTGATATTCAGATTGCAGTTCTTGATGAAAATAAGCTATTCCGAATGAAAAAAAAAAGGATTCAGGATGCGAATAACCTATTCAGTTTGCAGTTCAGACAAACAAAGCTATTCAGAATGCAAATAAACTATTCAGATAGGAAATAAGCTATTCAGTTTGCAAATAAAGCTATTAAGAATGAAAATGTGCTATTCAGATTGCAGTTCAGGATGAAAATAAGCTATTCAGAATGCAAATAAACTATTCAGATTGGAAATAAGCTATTCAGTTTGCAAAAAAATCTATTCAGAATGAAAATGTGATATTGAGATTGCAGTTCTTGTTGAAAATAAACTATTCAGAATGAAAAAAAAAGATTCAGGATGCGGATAACCTATTCAGTTTGCAGTTCAGACTAAAATAACTATTCAGAATGCAAATAAAATATTCAGATTGGAAATAAGCTATTCAGTTTGCAAAAAAGCTATTCAGAATGGAAATTTGATATTCAGATTGCAGTTCTTGATGAAAATAAGCTATTCCGAATGAAAAAAAAAAGGATTCAGGATGCGAATAACCTATTCAGTTTGCAGTTCAGACAAACAAAGCTATTCAGAATGCAAATAAACTATTCAGATAGGAAATAAGCTATTCAGTTTGCAAATAAAGCTATTCAGAATGAAAATGTGCTATTCAGATTGCAGTTCAGGATGAAAATAAGCTATTCAGAATGAAAAAAAGCAATTCAGGATGCGGATAACCTATTCAGTTAGCAGTTCAGACAAAAAAAGCTATTCAGAATGCAAATAAACTATTCAGATTGGAAATAAGCTATTCAGTTTGCAAATAAAGCTATTCAGAATGAAAATGTGATATTCAGGTTGCAGTTCTTGAAGAAAATTAGCTATTCCGAATGAAAAAAAAGGGATTCAGGATGCGAATAACCTATTCAGTTTGCAGTTCAGACAAACAAAGCTATTCAGAATGCAAATAAACTATTCAGATTGGAAATAAGCTATTCAGTTTGCAAAAAAAGCTATTCAAAACGAAAATGTGCTATTCAGATTGCAGTTCAGGATGAAAATAAGCTATTCTGAATGAAAAAAAGGAATTCAAGATGCGGATAACCTATTCAGTTTGCAGTTCAGACAAAAATAGCTATACAGAATGCAAATAAACTATTCAGATTGGAAATAAGCTATTCAGTTTGCAAAAAAAGCTATTCAGAATGAAAATGTGATATTCAGATTGCAGTTCTTGATGAAAATAGACTATTCAGAATGAAAAAAAAGGGTTCAGGATGCGGATAACCTATTCAGTTGGCAGTTCAGACAAAAAAAGCTATTCAGAATGCAAATAAACTATTCAGATTGGAAATAAGCTATTCAGTTTGCAAAAAAAGCTATTCAGAATGAAAATGTGATATTCAGATTGCAGTTCTTGATGAAAATAAGCTATTCCGAATGAAAAAAAAGGATTCAGGATGCGAATAACCTATTCAGTTTGCAGTTCAGACAAACAAAGCTATTCAGAATGCAAATAAACTATTCAGATTGGAAATAAGCTATTCAGTTTGCAAAAAAAGCTATTCAGAATGAAAATGTGATATTCAGATTGCAGTTCTTGATGAAAATAAGCTATTTCGAATGAAAAAAAAGGATTCAGGATGCGGATAACCTATTCAGTTTGCAGTTCAAACAAAAAAAGCTATACCGAAAGCAAATAAACTATTCAGATTGGAAATATGCTATTCAGTTTGCAAAAAAAGCTATTCAGAATGAAAATGTGATATTCAGATTGCAGTTCTTGATGAAAATAAGCTATTTCGAATGAAAAAAAAGGATTCAGGATGCGAATAACCTATTCAGTTTGCAGTTCAGACTAAAATAACTATTCAGAATGCAAATAAACTATTCAGATTGGAAATAAGCTATTCAGTTTGCAAAAAAGCTATTCAGAATGGAAATTTGATATTCAGATTACAGTTCTTGATGAAAATAAGCTATTCCGAATGAAAAAAAAAGGATTCAGGATGCGAATAACCTATTCAGTTTGCAGTTCAGACAAACAAAGCTATTCAAAATGCAAATAAACTATTCAGATAGGAAATAAGCTATTCAGTTTGCAAATAAAGCTATTCAGAATGAAAATGTGCTATTCAGATTGCAGTTCAGGATGAAAATAAGCTATTCAGAATGAAAAAAAGGAATTCAGGATGCGGATAACCTATTCAGTTAGCAGTTCAGACAAAAAAAGCTATTCAGAATGCAAATAAACTATTCAGATAGGAATTAAGCTATTCAGTTTGCAAATAAAGCTATTCAGAATGAAAATGTGCTATTCAGATTGCAGTTCAGGATGAAAATAAGCTATTCAGAATGAAAAAAAGGAATTCAGGATGCGGATAACCTATTCAGTTAGCAGTTCAGACAAAAAAAGCTATTCAGAATGCAAATAAACTATTCAGATAGGAAATAAGCTATTCAGTTTGCAAATAAAGCTATTAAGAATGAAAATGTGCTATTCAGATTGCAGTTCAGGATGAAAATAAGCTATTCAGAATGCAAATAAACTATTCAGATTGGAAATAAGCTATTCAGTTTGCAAAAAAATCTATTCAGAATGAAAATGTGATATTGAGATTGCAGTTCTTGTTGAAAATAAACTATTCAGAATGAAAAAAAAAGATTCAGGATGCGGATAACCTATTCAGTTTGCAGTTCAGACTAAAATAACTATTCAGAATGCAAATAAAATATTCAGATTGGAAATAAGCTATTCAGTTTGCAAAAAAGCTATTCAGAATGGAAATTTGATATTCAGATTGCAGTTCTTGATGAAAATAAGCTATTCCGAATGAAAAAAAAAAGGATTCAGGATGCGAATAACCTATTCAGTTTGCAGTTCAGACAAACAAAGCTATTCAGAATGCAAATAAACTATTCAGATAGGAAATAAGCTATTCAGTTTGCAAATAAAGCTATTCAGAATGAAAATGTGCTATTCAGATTGCAGTTCAGGATGAAAATAAGCTATTCAGAATGAAAAAAAGCAATTCAGGATGCGGATAACCTATTCAGTTAGCAGTTCAGACAAAAAAAGCTATTCAGAATGCAAATAAACTATTCAGATTGGAAATAAGCTATTCAGTTTGCAAATAAAGCTATTCAGAATGAAAATGTGATATTCAGGTTGCAGTTCTTGAAGAAAATTAGCTATTCCGAATGAAAAAAAAGGGATTCAGGATGCGAATAACCTATTCAGTTTGCAGTTCAGACAAACAAAGCTATTCAGAATGCAAATAAACTATTCAGATTGGAAATAAGCTATTCAGTTTGCAAAAAAAGCTATTCAAAACGAAAATGTGCTATTCAGATTGCAGTTCAGGATGAAAATAAGCTATTCTGAATGAAAAAAAGGAATTCAAGATGCGGATAACCTATTCAGTTTGCAGTTCAGACAAAAATAGCTATACAGAATGCAAATAAACTATTCAGATTGGAAATAAGCTATTCAGTTTGCAAAAAAAGCTATTCAGAATGAAAATGTGATATTCAGATTGCAGTTCTTGATGAAAATAGACTATTCAGAATGAAAAAAAAGGGTTCAGGATGCGGATAACCTATTCAGTTGGCAGTTCAGACAAAAAAAGCTATTCAGAATGCAAATAAACTATTCAGATTGGAAATAAGCTATTCAGTTTGCAAAAAAAGCTATTCAGAATGAAAATGTGATATTCAGATTGCAGTTCTTGATGAAAATAAGCTATTCCGAATGAAAAAAAAGGATTCAGGATGCGAATAACCTATTCAGTTTGCAGTTCAGACAAACAAAGCTATTCAGAATGCAAATAAACTATTCAGATTGGAAATAAGCTATTCAGTTTGCAAAAAAAGCTATTCAGAATGAAAATGTGATATTCAGATTGCAGTTCTTGATGAAAATAAGCTATTTCGAATGAAAAAAAAGGATTCAGGATGCGGATAACCTATTCAGTTTGCAGTTCAAACAAAAAAAGCTATACCGAAAGCAAATAAACTATTCAGATTGGAAATATGCTATTCAGTTTGCAAAAAAAGCTATTCAGAATGAAAATGTGATATTCAGATTGCAGTTCTTGATGAAAATAAGCTATTTCGAATGAAAAAAAAGGATTCAGGATGCGAATAACCTATTCAGTTTGCAGTTCAGACTAAAATAACTATTCAGAATGCAAATAAACTATTCAGATTGGAAATAAGCTATTCAGTTTGCAAAAAAGCTATTCAGAATGGAAATTTGATATTCAGATTACAGTTCTTGATGAAAATAAGCTATTCCGAATGAAAAAAAAAGGATTCAGGATGCGAATAACCTATTCAGTTTGCAGTTCAGACAAACAAAGCTATTCAAAATGCAAATAAACTATTCAGATAGGAAATAAGCTATTCAGTTTGCAAATAAAGCTATTCAGAATGAAAATGTGCTATTCAGATTGCAGTTCAGGATGAAAATAAGCTATTCAGAATGAAAAAAAGGAATTCAGGATGCGGATAACCTATTCAGTTAGCAGTTCAGACAAAAAAAGCTATTCAGAATGCAAATAAACTATTCAGATAGGAATTAAGCTATTCAGTTTGCAAATAAAGCTATTCAGAATGAAAATGTGCTATTCAGATTGCAGTTCAGGATGAAAATAAGCTATTCAGAATGAAAAAAAGGAATTCAGGATGCGGATAACCTATTCAGTTAGCAGTTCAGACAAAAAAAGCTATTCAGAATGCAAATAAACTATTCAGATTGGAAATAAGCTATTCAGTTTGCAAATAAAGCTATTCAGAATGAAAATGTGATATTCAGGTTGCAGTTCTTGATGAAAATAAGCTATTCCGAATGAAAAAAAAGCGATTCAGGATGCGAATAACCTATTCAGTTTGCAGTTCAGAAAAACAAAGCTATTCAGAATGCAAATAAACTATTCAGATTGGAAATAAGCTATTCAGTTTGCAAAAAAAGCTATTTAGAATGAAAATGTGATATTCAGATTGCAGTTCTTGATGAAAATAAACCATTCAGAATGAAAAAAAAGGGTTCAGGATGCGGATAACCTATTCAGTTTGCAGTTCAGACAAAAAAAGCTATTCAGAATGCAAATAAACTATTCAGATTGGAAATAAGCTATTCAGTTTGCAAAAAAAGCTATTCAGAATGAAATGTGATATTCAGATTGCAGTTCAGGATGAAAATAAGCTATTCTTAATGAAAAAAAAGGGATTCAGGATGCGAATAACCTATTCAGTTTGCAGTTCAGAAAAACAAAGCTATTCAGAATGCAAATAAACTATTCAGATTGGAAATAAGCTATTCAGTTTGCAAAAAAAGCTATTCAGAATGAAAATGTGATATTCAGATTGCAGTTCTTGATGAAAATAAACCATTCAGAATGAAAAAAAAGGGTTCAGGATGCGGATAACCTATTCAGTTTGCAGTTCAGACAAAAAAAGCTATTCAGAATGCAAATAAACTATTCAAATTGGAAATAAGCTATTCAGTTTGCAAAAAAAGCTATTCAGAATGAAATGTGATATTCAGATTGCAGTTCTTGATGAAAATAAGCTATTTCGAATGAAAAAAAAAGGATTCAGGATGCGAATAACCTATTCAGTTTGCAGTTCAGACTAAAATAACTATTCAGAATGCAAATAAACTATTTAGAATGCAAATAAGCTATTCAGTTTGCAAAAAAAGCTATTCAAAACGAAAATGTGCTATTCAGATTGTAGTTCAGGATGAAAATAAGCTATTCAGAATGAACAAAATGGGATTTAGGATGCAAATAACCTATTTTGTTTGCAGTTCATACAAAAAAAGCTATTCAAAATGCAATTAAACTATTCAGATTGCAAAAAAAGCTATTCAGTTTACAAAAAAAGCTATTCAGAATGAAAATGTGCTATTCAGATTGCAGTTCAGGATGAAAATAAGCTATTTATAATGAAAAAAAGGGATCCAGGATGCAAATAACCTATTCAGTTTGCAGTTCAGACAAAAAAAGCTATTCAAAATGCAAATAAACTATTCAGATTGCAAAAAAAGCTATTCAGTTCACAAAAAAAGCTATTCAGAATGTAAATGTGCTATTCAGATTGCAGTTCAGGATGAAAATAAGCAATTCAAGATGAAAAAATAGGGATTCAGGATGCACTTAACTTATTCAGAATGAAAAAAAGGAATTCAAGATGCGGATAACCTATTCAGTTTGCAGTTCAGACAAAAAAAGCTATTCAGAATGCAAATAATTTTTCAGATTAGAAATAAGCCATTCAATTTGCAAAAAAAGCTATTCCGAATGAAAAAAATGGGATTCAGGATGCGAATAACCTATTCAGATTGCAGCTCAGACAAAAAAAGCTATTCAGAATGCAAATAAACTATTCAGATAGGAAATAAGCTATTCAGTTTGCAAATAAAGCTATTAAGAATGAAAATGTGCTATTCAGATTGCAGTTCAGGATGAAAATAAGCTATTCAGAATGCAAATAAACTATTTAGATTGGAAATAAGCTATTCAGTTTGCAAAAAAATCTATTCAGAATGAAAATGTGATATTGAGATTGCAGTTCTTGTTGAAAATAAACTATTCAGAATGAAAAAAAAAGATTCAGGATGCGGATAACCTATTCAGTTTGCAGTTCAGACAAAAAAAACTATTAAGAATGCAAATAAACTATTCAGATTGGAAATAAGCTATTCAGTTTGCAAAAAAGCTATTCAGAATGGAAATTTGATATTCAGATTGCAGTTCTTGATGAAAATAAGCTATTCCGAATGAAAAAAAAAGGATTCAGGATGCGAATAACCTATTCAGTTTGCAGTTCAGACAAACAAAGCTATTCAGAATGCAAATAAACTATTCAGATAGGAAATAAGCTATTCAGTTTGCAAATAAAGCTATTCAGAATGAAAATGTGCTATTCAGATTGCAGTTCTTGATGAAAATAAGCTATTCAGAATGAAAAAAAGGAATTCAGGATGCGGATAACCTATTCAGTTAGCAGTTCAGACAAAAAAAGCTATTCAGAATGCAAATAAACTATTCAGATTGGAAATAAGCTATTCAGTTTGCAAATAAAGCTATTCAGAATGAAAATGTGATATTCAGGTTGCAGTTCTTGAAGAAAATTAGCTATTCCGAATGAAAAAAAAGGGATTCAGGAAGCGAATAACCTATTCAGTTTGCATTTCAGACAAACAAAGCTATTCAGAATGCAAATAAACTATTCAGATTGGAAATAAGCTATTCAGTTTGCAAAAAAAGCTATTCAAAACGAAAATGTGCTATTCAGATTGCAGTTCAGGATGAAAATAAGCTATTCTGAATGAAAAAAAGGAATTCAAGATGCGGATAACCTATTCAGTTTGCAGTTCAGACAAAAAAAGCTATTCAGAATGCAAATAAACTATTCAGATTGGAAATAAGCTATTCAGTTTGCAAAAAAAGCTATTCAAAACGAAAATGTGCTATTCAGATTGCAGTTCAGGATGAAAATAAGCTATTCTGAATGAAAAAAAGGAATTCAAGATGCGGATAACCTATTCAGTTTGCAGTTCAGACAAAAAAAGCTATACAGAATGCAAATAAACTATTCAGATTGGAAATAAGCTATTCAGTTTGCAAAAAAAGCTATTCAGAATGAAAATGTGATATTCAGATTGCAGTTCTTGATGAAAATAAACTATTCAGAATGAAAAAAAAGGGTTCAGGATGCGGATAACCTATTCAGTTTGCAGTTCAGACAAAAAAAGCTATTCAGAATGAAAATGTGCTATTCAGATTGCAGTTCAGGATGAAAATAAGCTATTCAGAATGAAAAAAAGGAATTCAAGATGCGGATAACCTATTCAGTTTGCAGTTCAGACAAAAAAAGCTATACAGAAAGCAAATAAACTATTCAGATTGGAAATATGCTATTCAGTTTGCAAAAATAGCTATTCAGAATGAAAATGTGATATTCAGATTGCAGTTCTTGATGAAAATAAACTATTCAGAATGAAAAAAAAGGGTTCAGGATGCGGATAACCTATTCAGTTTGCAGTTCAGACAAAAAAAGCTATTCAGAATGCAAATAAACTATTCAGATTGGAAATAAGCTATTCAGTTTGCAAAAAAAGCTATTCAGAATGAAAATGTGATATTCAGATTGCAGTTCTTGATGAAAATAAGCTATTTCGAATGAAAAAAAAGGATTCAGGATGCGAATAACCTATTCAGTTTGCAGTTCAGACTAAAATAACTATTCAGAATGCAAATAAACTATTCAGATTGGAAATAAGCTATTCAGTTTGCAAAAAAGCTATTCAGAATGGAAATTTGATATTCAGATTGCAGTTCTTGATGAAAATAAGCTATTCCGAATGAAAAAAAAAGGATTCAGGATGCGAATAACCTATTCAGTTTGCAGTTCAGACAAACAAAGCTATTCAAAATGCAAATAAACTATTCAGATAGGAAATAAGCTATTCAGTTTGCAAATAAAGCTATTCAGAATGAAAATGTGCTATTCAGATTGCAGTTCAGGATGAAAATAAGCTATTCAGAATGAAAAAAAGGAATTCAGGATGCGGATAACCTATTCAGTTAGCAGTTCAGACAAAAAAAGCTATTCAGAATGCAAATAAACTATTCAGATAGGAATTAAGCTATTCAGTTTGCAAAAAAAGCTATTCAGAATGAAAATGTGCTATTCAGATTGCAGTTCAGGATGAAAATAAGCTATTCAGAATGAAAAAAAGGAATTCAAGATGCGGATAACCTATTCAGTTTGCAGTTCAGACAAAAAAAGCTATACAGAAAGCAAATAAACTATTCAGATTGGAAATATGCTATTCAGTTTGCAAAAAAAGCTATTCAGAATGAAAATGTGATATTCAGATTGCAGTTCTTGATGAAAATAAACTATTCAGAATGAAAAAAAAGGGTTCAGGATGCGGATAACCTATTCAGTTTGCAGTTCAGACAAAAAAAGCTATTCAGAATGCAAATAAACTATTCAGATTGGAAATAAGCTATTCAGTTTGCAAAAAAAGCTATTCAGAATGAAAATGTGATATTCAGATTGCAGTTCTTGATGAAAATAAGCTATTTCGAATGAAAAAAAAGGATTCAGGATGCGGATAACCTATTCAGTTTGCAGTTCAGACAAAAAAAGCTATACAGAAAGCAAATAAACTATTCAGATTGGAAATATGCTATTCAGTTTGCAAAAAAAGCTATTCAGAATGAAAATGTGATATTCAGATTGCAGTTCTTGATGAAAATAAACTATTCAGAATGAAAAAAAAGGGTTCAGTATGCGGATAACCTATTCAGTTTGCAGTTCAGACAAAAAAAGCTATTCAGAATGCAAATAAACTATTCAGATTGGAAATAAGCTATTCAGTTTGCAAAAAAGCTATTCAGAATGGAAATTTGATATTCAGATTGCAGTTCTTGATGAAAATAAGCTATTCCGAATGAAAAAAAAAGGATTCAGGATGCGAATAACCTATTCAGTTTGCAGTTCAGACAAACAAAGCTATTCAAAATGCAAATAAACTATTCAGATAGGAAATAAGCTATTCAGTTTGCAAATAAAGCTATTCAGAATGAAAATGTGCTATTCAGATTGCAGTTCAGGATGAAAATAAGCTATTCAGAATGAAAAAAAGGAATTCAGGATGCGGATAACCTATTCAGTTAGCAGTTCAGACAAAAAAAGCTATTCAGAATGCAAATAAACTATTCAGATAGGAATTAAGCTATTCAGTTTGCAAAAAAAGCTATTCAGAATGAAAATGTGCTATTCAGATTGCAGTTCAGGATGAAAATAAGCTATTCAGAATGAAAAAAAGGAATTCAAGATGCGGATAACCTATTCAGTTTGCAGTTCAGACAAAAAAAGCTATACAGAAAGCAAATAAACTATTCAGATTGGAAATATGCTATTCAGTTTGCAAAAAAAGCTATTCAGAATGAAAATGTGATATTCAGATTGCAGTTCTTGATGAAAATAAACTATTCAGAATGAAAAAAAAGGGTTCAGGATGCGGATAACCTATTCAGTTTGCAGTTCAGACAAAAAAAGCTATTCAGAATGCAAATAAACTATTCAGATTGGAAATAAGCTATTCAGTTCGCAAAAAAAGCTATTCAGAATGAAAATGTGATATTCAGATTGCAGTTCTTGATGAAAATAAGCTATTTCGAATGAAAAAAAAGGATTCAGGATGCGGATAACCTATTCAGTTTGCAGTTCAGACAAAAAAAGCTATACAGAAAGCAAATAAACTATTCAGATTGGAAATATGCTATTCAGTTTGCAAAAAAAGCTATTCAGAATGAAAATGTGATATTCAGATTGCAGTTCTTGATGAAAATAAACTATTCAGAATGAAAAAAAAGGGTTCAGGATGCGGATAACCTATTCAGTTTGCAGTTCAGACAAAAAAAGCTATTCAGAATGCAAATAAACTATTCAGATTGGAAATAAGCTATTCAGTTTGCAAAAAAAGCTATTCAGAATGAAAATGTGATATTCAGATTGCAGTTCTTGATGAAAATAAGCTATTTCGAATGAAAAAAAAGGATTTAGGATGCGAATAACCTGTTCAGTTTGCAGTTCAGACTAAAATAACTATTCAGAATGCAAATAAACTATTCAGATTGGAAATAAGCTATTCAGTTTGCAAAAAAGCTATTCAGAATGGAAATTTGATATTCAGATTGCAGTTCTTGATGAAAATAAGCTATTCCGAATGAAAAAAAAAGGATTCAGGATGCGAATAACCTATTCAGTTTGCAGTTCAGACAAACAAAGCTATTCAAAATGCAAATAAACTATTCAGATAGGAAATAAGCTATTCAGTTTGCAAATAAAGCTATTCAGAATGAAAATGTGCTATTCAGATTGCAGTTCAGGATGAAAATAAGCTATTCAGAATGAAAAAAAGGAATTCAGGATGCGGATAACCTATTCAGTTAGCAGTTCAGACAAAAAAAGCTATTCAGAATGCAAATAAACTATTCAGATAGGAATTAAGCTATTCAGTTTGCAAAAAAAGCTATTCAGAATGAAAATGTGCTATTCAGATTGCAGTTCAGGATGAAAATAAGCTATTCAGAATGAAAAAAAGGAATTCAAGATGCGGATAACCTATTCAGTTTGCAGTTCAGACAAAAAAAGCTATACAGAAAGCAAATAAACTATTCAGATTGGAAATATGCTATTCAGTTTGCAAAAAAAGCTATTCAGAATGAAAATGTGATATTCAGATTGCAGTTCTTGATGAAAATAAACTATTCAGAATGAAAAAAAAGGGTTCAGGATGCGGATAACCTATTCAGTTTGCAGTTCAGACAAAAAAAGCTATTCAGAATGCAAATAAACTATTCAGATTGGAAATAAGCTATTCAGTTTGCAAAAAAAGCTATTCAGAATGAAAATGTGATATTCAGATTGCAGTTCTTGATGAAAATAAGCTATTTCGAATGAAAAAAAAGGATTCAGGATGCGGATAACCTATTCAGTTTGCAGTTCAGACAAAAAAAGCTATACAGAAAGCAAATAAACTATTCAGATTGGAAATATGCTATTCAGTTTGCAAAAAAAGCTATTCAGAATGAAAATGTGATATTCAGATTGCAGTTCTTGATGAAAATAAACTATTCAGAATGAAAAAAAAGGGTTCAGTATGCGGATAACCTATTCAGTTTGCAGTTCAGACAAAAAAAGCTATTCAGAATGCAAATAAACTATTCAGATTGGAAATAAGCTATTCAGTTTGCAAAAAAAGCAATTCAGAATGAAAATGTGATATTCAGATTGCAGTTCTTGATGAAAATAAGCTATTTCGAATGAAAAAAAAGGATTTAGGATGCGAATAACCTATTCAGTTTGCAGTTCAGACTAAAATAACTATTCAGAATGCAAATAAACTATTCAGATTGGAAATAAGCTATTCAGTTTGCAAAAAAGCTATTCAGAATGGAAATTTGATATTCAGATTGCAGTTCTTGATGAAAATAAGCTATTCCGAATGAAAAAAAAAGGATTCAGGATGCGAATAACCTATTCAGTTTGCAGTTCAGACAAACAAAGCTATTCAAAATGCAAATAAACTATTCAGATAGGAAATAAGCTATTCAGTTTGCAAATAAAGCTATTCAGAATGAAAATGTGCTATTCAGATTGCAGTTCAGGATGAAAATAAGCTATTCAGAATGAAAAAAAGGAATTCAGGATGCGGATAACCTATTGAGTTAGCAGTTCAGACAAAAAAAGCTATTCAGAATGCAAATAAACTATTCAGATAGGAATTAAGCTATTCAGTTTGCAAATAAAGCTATTCAGAATGAAAATGTGCTATTCAGATTGCAGTTCAGGATGAAAATAAGCTATTCAGAATGAAAAAAAGGAATTCAGGATGCGGATAACCTATTCAGTTAGCAGTTCAGACAAACAAAGCTATTCAGAATGCAAATAAACTATTCAGATAGGAAATAAGCTATTCAGTTTGCAAATAAAGCTATTCAGAATGAAAATGTGCTATTCAGATTGCAGTTCAGGATGAAAATAAGCTATTCAGAATGAAAAAAAGGAATTCAGGATGCGGATAACCTATTCAGTTAGCAGTTCAGACAAAAAAAGCTATTCAGAATGCAAATAAACTATTCAGATTGGAAATAAGCTATTCAGTTTGCAAATAAAGCTATTCAGAATGAAAATGTGATATTCAGGTTGCAGTTCTTGATGAAAATAAGCTATTCCGAATGAAAAAAAAGCGATTCAGGATGCGAATAACCTATTCAGTTTGCAGTTCAGAAAAACAAAGCTATTCAGAATGCAAATAAACTATTCAGATTGGAAATAAGCTATTCAGTTTGCAAAAAAAGCTATTCAGAATGAAAATGTGATATTCAGATTGCAGTTCTTGATGAAAATAAACCATTCAGAATGAAAAAAAAGGGTTCAGGATGCGGATAACCTATTCAGTTTGCAGTTCAGACAAAAAAAGCTATTCAGAATGCAAATAAACTATTCAGATTGGAAATAAGCTATTCAGTTTGCAAAAAAAGCTATTCAGAATGAAATGTGATATTCAGATTGCAGTTCAGGATGAAAATAAGCTATTCTTAATGAAAAAAAAGGGATTCAGGATGCGAATAACCTATTCAGTTTGCAGTTCAGAAAAACAAAGCTATTCAGAATGCAAATAAACTATTCAGATTGGAAATAAGCTATTCAGTTTGCAAAAAAGCTATTCAGAATGGAAATTTGATATTCAGATTGCAGTTCTTGATGAAAATAAGCTATTCCGAATGAAAAAAAAAGGATTCAGGATGCGAATAACCTATTCAGTTTGCAGTTCAGACAAACAAAGCTATTCAAAATGCAAATAAACTATTCAGATAGGAAATAAGCTATTCAGTTTGCAAATAAAGCTATTCAGAATGAAAATGTGCTATTCAGATTGCAGTTCAGGATGAAAATAAGCTATTCAGAATGAAAAAAAGGAATTCAGGATGCGGATAACCTATTCAGTTAGCAGTTCAGACAAAAAAAGCTATTCAGAATGCAAATAAACTATTCAGAAAGGAATTAAGCTATTCAGTTTGCAAAAAAAGCTATTCAGAATGAAAATGTGCTATTCAGATTGCAGTTCAGGATGAAAATAAGCTATTCAGAATGAAAAAAAGGAATTCAAGATGCGGATAACCTATTCAGTTTGCAGTTCAGACTAAAATAACTATTCAGAATGCAAATAAACTATTTAGAATGCAAATAAGCTATTCAGTTTGAAAAAAAAGCTATTAAAAACGAAAATGTGCTATTCAGATTGTAGTTCAGGATGAAAATAAGCTATTCAGAATGAACAAAATGGGATTTAGGATGCAAATAACCTATTTTGTTTGCAGTTCATACAAAAAAAGCTATTCAAAATGAAATTAAACTATTCAGATTGCAAAAAAAGCTATTCAGTTTACAAAAAAAGCTATTCAGAATGAAAATGTGCTATTCAGATTGCAGTTCAGGATGAAAATAAGCTATTTATAATGAAAAAAAGGGATCCAGGATGCAAATAACCTATTCAGTTTGCAGTTCAGACAAAAAAAGCTATTCAAAATGCAAATAAACTATTCAGATTGCAAAAAAAGCTATTCAGTTCACAAAAAAAGCTATTCAGAATGTAAATGTGCTATTCAGATTGCAGTTCAGGATGAAAATAAGCAATTCAAGATGAAAAAATAGGGATTCAGGATGCACTTAACCTATTCAGAATGAAAAAAAGGAATTCAAGATGCGGATAACCTATTCAGTTTGCAGTTCAGACAAAAAAAGCTATTCAGAATGCAAATAATTTTTCAGATTAGAAATAAGCCATTCAATTTGCAAAAAAAGCTATTCCGAATGAAAAAAATGGGATTCAGGATGCGAATAACCTATTCAGATTGCAGCTCAGACAAAAAAAGCTATTCAGAATGCAAATAAACTATTCAGATAGGAAATAAGCTATTCAGTTTGCAAATAAAGCTATTAAGAATGAAAATGTGCTATTCAGATTGCAGTTCAGGATGAAAATAAGCTATTCAGAATGCAAATAAACTATTCAGATTGGAAATAAGCTATTCAGTTTGCAAAAAAATCTATTCAGAATGAAAATGTGATATTGAGATTGCAGTTCTTGTTGAAAATAAACTATTCAGAATGAAAAAAAAAGATTCAGGATGCGGATAACCTATTCAGTTTGCAGTTCAGACAAACAAAGCTATTTAGAATGCAAATAAACTATTCAGATTGGAAATAAGCTATTCAGTTTGCAAAAAAGCTATTCAGAATGAAAATGTGATATTCAGATTGCAGTTCTTGATGAAAATAAACTATTCAGAATGAAAAAAAAGGGTTCAGTATGCGGATAACCTATTCAGTTTGCAGTTCAGACAAAAAAAGCTATTCAGAATGCAAATAAACTATTCAGATTGGAAATAAGCTATTCAGTTTGCAAAAAAAGCAATTCAGAATGAAAATGTGATATTCAGATTGCAGTTCAGGATGAAAATAAGCTATTCAGAATGAAAAAAAGGAATTCAGGATGCGGATAACCTATTCAGTTAGCAGTTCAGACAAACAAAGCTATTCAGAATGCAAATAAACTATTCAGATAGGAAATAAGCTATTCAGTTTGCAAATAAAGCTATTCAGAATGAAAATGTGCTATTCAGATTGCAGTTCAGGATGAAAATAAGCTATTCAGAATGAAAAAAAGGAATTCAGGATGCGGATAACCTATTCAGTTAGCAGTTCAGACAAAAAAAGCTATTCAGAATGCAAATAAACTATTCAGATTGGAAATAAGCTATTCAGTTTGCAAATAAAGCTATTCAGAATGAAAATGTGATATTCAGGTTGCAGTTCTTGATGAAAATAAGCTATTCCGAATGAAAAAAAAGCGATTCAGGATGCGAATAACCTATTCAGTTTGCAGTTCAGAAAAACAAAGCTATTCAGAATGCAAATAAACTATTCAGATTGGAAATAAGCTATTCAGTTTGCAAAAAAAGCTATTCAGAATGAAAATGTGATATTCAGATTGCAGTTCTTGATGAAAATAAACCATTCAGAATGAAAAAAAAGGGTTCAGGATGCGGATAACCTATTCAGTTTGCAGTTCAGACAAAAAAAGCTATTCAGAATGCAAATAAACTATTCAGATTGGAAATAAGCTATTCAGTTTGCAAAAAAAGCTATTCAGAATGAAATGTGATATTCAGATTACAGTTCAGGATGAAAATAAGCTATTCTTAATGAAAAAAAAGGGATTCAGGATGCGAATAACCTATTCAGTTTGCAGTTCAGAAAAACAAAGCTATTCAGAATGCAAATAAACTATTCAGATTGGAAATAAGCTATTCAGTTTGCAAAAAAGCTATTCAGAATGGAAATTTGATATTCAGATTGCAGTTCTTGATGAAAATAAGCTATTCCGAATGAAAAAAAAAGGATTCAGGATGCGAATAACCTATTCAGTTTGCAGTTCAGACAAACAAAGCTATTCAAAATGCAAATAAACTATTCAGATAGGAAATAAGCTATTCAGTTTGCAAATAAAGCTATTCAGAATGAAAATGTGCTATTCAGATTGCAGTTCAGGATGAAAATAAGCTATTCAGAATGAAAAAAAGGAATTCAGGATGCGGATAACCTATTCAGTTAGCAGTTCAGACAAAAAAAGCTATTCAGAATGCAAATAAACTATTCAGAAAGGAATTAAGCTATTCAGTTTGCAAAAAAAGCTATTCAGAATGAAAATGTGCTATTCAGATTGCAGTTCAGGATGAAAATAAGCTATTCAGAATGAAAAAAAGGAATTCAAGATGCGGATAACCTATTCAGTTTGCAGTTCAGACTAAAATAACTATTCAGAATGCAAATAAACTATTTAGAATGCAAATAAGCTATTCAGTTTGAAAAAAAAGCTATTAAAAACGAAAATGTGCTATTCAGATTGTAGTTCAGGATGAAAATAAGCTATTCAGAATGAACAAAATGGGATTTAGGATGCAAATAACCTATTTTGTTTGCAGTTCATACAAAAAAAGCTATTCAAAATGCAATTAAACTATTCAGATTGCAAAAAAAGCTATTCAGTTTACAAAAAAAGCTATTCAGAATGAAAATGTGCTATTCAGATTGCAGTTCAGGATGAAAATAAGCTATTTATAATGAAAAAAAGGGATCCAGGATGCAAATAACCTATTCAGTTTGCAGTTCAGACAAAAAAAGCTATTCAAAATGCAAATAAACTATTCAGATTGCAAAAAAAGCTATTCAGTTCACAAAAAAAGCTATTCAGAATGTAAATGTGCTATTCAGATTGCAGTTCAGGATGAAAATAAGCAATTCAAGATGAAAAAATAGGGATTCAGGATGCACTTAACCTATTCAGAATGAAAAAAAGGAATTCAAGATGCGGATAACCTATTCAGTTTGCAGTTCAGACAAAAAAAGCTATTCAGAATGCAAATAATTTTTCAGATTAGAAATAAGCCATTCAATTTGCAAAAAAAGCTATTCCGAATGAAAAAAATGGGATTCAGGATGCGAATAACCTATTCAGATTGCAGCTCAGACAAAAAAAGCTATTCAGAATGCAAATAAACTATTCAGATAGGAAATAAGCTATTCAGTTTGCAAATAAAGCTATTAAGAATGAAAATGTGCTATTCAGATTGCAGTTCAGGATGAAAATAAGCTATTCAGAATGCAAATAAACTATTCAGATTGGAAATAAGCTATTCAGTTTGCAAAAAAATCTATTCAGAATGAAAATGTGATATTGAGATTGCAGTTCTTGTTGAAAATAAACTATTCAGAATGAAAAAAAAAGATTCAGGATGCGGATAACCTATTCAGTTTGCAGTTCAGACAAACAAAGCTATTTAGAATGCAAATAAACTATTCAGATTGGAAATAAGCTATTCAGTTTGCAAAAAAGCTATTCAGAATGAAAATGTGATATTCAGATTGCAGTTCTTGATGAAAATAAACTATTCAGAATGAAAAAAAAGGGTTCAGTATGCGGATAACCTATTCAGTTTGCAGTTCAGACAAAAAAAGCTATTCAGAATGCAAATAAACTATTCAGATTGGAAATAAGCTATTCAGTTTGCAAAAAAAGCAATTCAGAATGAAAATGTGATATTCAGATTGCAGTTCTTGATGAAAATAAGCTATTTCGAATGAAAAAAAAGGATTTAGGATGCGAATAACCTATTCAGTTTGCAGTTCAGACTAAAATAACTATTCAGAATGCAAATAAACTATTCAGATTGGAAATAAGCTATTCAGTTTGCAAAAAAGCTATTCAGAATGGAAATTTGATATTCAGATTGCAGTTCTTGATGAAAATAAGCTATTCCGAATGAAAAAAAAAGGATTCAGGATGCGAATAACCTATTCAGTTTGCAGTTCAGACAAACAAAGCTATTCAAAATGCAAATAAACTATTCAGATAGGAAATAAGCTATTCAGTTTGCAAATAAAGCTATTCAGAATGAAAATGTGCTATTCAGATTGCAGTTCAGGATGAAAATAAGCTATTCAGAATGAAAAAAAGGAATTCAGGATGCGGATAACCTATTGAGTTAGCAGTTCAGACAAAAAAAGCTATTCAGAATGCAAATAAACTATTCAGATAGGAATTAAGCTATTCAGTTTGCAAATAAAGCTATTCAGAATGAAAATGTGCTATTCAGATTGCAGTTCAGGATGAAAATAAGCTATTCAGAATGAAAAAAAGGAATTCAGGATGCGGATAACCTATTCAGTTAGCAGTTCAGACAAACAAAGCTATTCAGAATGCAAATAAACTATTCAGATAGGAAATAAGCTATTCAGTTTGCAAATAAAGCTATTCAGAATGAAAATGTGCTATTCAGATTGCAGTTCAGGATGAAAATAAGCTATTCAGAATGAAAAAAAGGAATTCAGGATGCGGATAACCTATTCAGTTAGCAGTTCAGACAAAAAAAGCTATTCAGAATGCAAATAAACTATTCAGATTGGAAATAAGCTATTCAGTTTGCAAATAAAGCTATTCAGAATGAAAATGTGATATTCAGGTTGCAGTTCTTGATGAAAATAAGCTATTCCGAATGAAAAAAAAGCGATTCAGGATGCGAATAACCTATTCAGTTTGCAGTTAAGAAAAACAAAGCTATTCAGAATGCAAATAAACTATTCAGATTGGAAATAAGCTATTCAGTTTGCAAAAAAAGCTATTCAGAATGAAAATGTGATATTCAGATTGCAGTTCTTGATGAAAATAAACCATTCAGAATGAAAAAAAAGGGTTCAGGATGCGGATAACCTATTCAGTTTGCAGTTCAGACAAAAAAAGCTATTCAGAATGCAAATAAACTATTCAGATTGGAAATAAGCTATTCAGTTTGCAAAAAAAGCTATTCAGAATGAAATGTGATATTCAGATTGCAGTTCAGGATGAAAATAAGCTATTCTTAATGAAAAAAAAGGGATTCAGGATGCGAATAACCTATTCAGTTTGCAGTTCAGAAAAACAAAGCTATTCAGAATGCAAATAAACTATTCAGATTGGAAATAAGCTATTCAGTTTGCAAAAAAAGCTATTCAGAATGAAAATGTGATATTCAGATTGCAGTTCTTGATGAAAATAAACCATTCAGAATGAAAAAAAAGGGTTCAGGATGCGGATAACCTATTCAGTTTGCAGTTCAGACAAAAAAAGCTATTCAGAATGCAAATAAACTATTCAGATTGGAAATAAGCTATTCAGTTTGCAAAAAAAGCTATTCAGAATGAAATGTGATATTCAGATTGCAGTTCTTGATGAAAATAAGCTATTCCGAATGAAAAAAAAGAGATTCAGGATGCGAATAACCTATTCAGTTTGCAGTTCAGACAAACAAAGCTATTCAGAATGCAAATAAACTATTCAGATTGGAAATAAGCTATTCAGTTTGCAAAAAAAGCTATTCAGAATGAAAATGTGATATTCAGATTGCAGTTCTTGATGAAAATAAGCTATTTCGAATGAAAAAAAAAGGATTCAGGATGCGAATAACCTATTCAGTTTGCAGTTCAGACTAAAATAACTATTCAGAATGCAAATAAGCTATTTAGAATGCAAATAAGCTATTCAGTTTGCAAAAAAAGCTATTCAAAACGAAAATGTGCTATTCAGATTGTAGTTCAGGATGAAAATAAGCTATTCAGAATGAACAAAATGGGATTTAGGATGCAAATAACCTATTTTGTTTGCAGTTCATAAAAAAAAAGCTATTCAAAATGCAAATAAACTATTCAGATTGCAAAAAAAGCTATTCAGTTTACAAAAAAAGCAATTCAGAATGAAAATGTGCTATTCAGATTGCAGTTCAGGATGAAAATAAGCTATTTATAATGAAAAAAAGGGATCCAGGATGCAAATAACCTATTCAGTTTGCAGTTCAGACAAAAAAAGCTATTCAAAATGCAAATAAACTATTCAGATTGCAAAAAAAGCTATTCAGTTCACAAAAAAAGCTATTCAGAATGAAAAAAAGGAATTCAAGATGCGGATAACCAATTCAGTTAGCAGTTAAGACAAAAAAAGCTATTCAGAATGCAAATAAATTATTCAGATTAGAAATAAGCCATTCAATTTGCAAAAAAAGCTATTCCGAATGAAAAAAATGGGATTCAGGATGCGAATAACCTATTCAGATTGCAGCTCAGACAAAAAAAGCTATTCAGAATGCAAATAAACTATTCAGATAGGAAATAAGCTATTCAGTTTGCAAATAAAGCTATTAAGAATGAAAATGTGCTATTCAGATTGTAGTTCAGGATGAAAATAAGCTATTCAGAATGCAAATAAACTATTCAGACTGGAAATAAGCTATTCAGTTTGCAAAAAAATCTATTCAGAATGAAAATGTGTTATTGAGATTGTAGTTCTTGTTGAAAATAAACTATTCAAAATGAAAAAAAAAGATTCAGGATGCGGATAACCTATTCAGTTTGCAGTTCAGACAAAAAAAACTATTCAGAATGCAAATAAACTATTCAGATTGGAAATAAGCTATTCAGTTTGCAAAAAAGCTATTCAGAATGGAAATTTGATATTCAGATTGCAGTTCTTGATGAAAATAAGCTATTCCGAATGAAAAAAAAAGGATTCAGGATGCGAATAACCTATTCAGTTTGCAGTTCAGACAAACAAAGCTATTCAGAATGCAAATAAACTATTCAGATAGGAAATAAGCTATTCAGTTTGCAAATAAAGCTATTCAGAATGAAAATGTGCTATTCAGATTGCAGTTCAGGATGAAAATAAGCTATTCAGGATGAAAATAAGCTATTCATAATGAAAAAAAGGAATTCAGGATGCGGATAACCTATTCAGTTAGCAGTTCAGACAAAAAAAGCTATTCAGAATGCAAATAAACTATTCAGATTGGAAATAAGCTATTCAGTTTGCAAATAAAGCAATTCAGAATGAAAATGTGATATTCAGGTTGCAGTTCTTGATGAAAATAAGCTATTCCGAATGAAAAAAAAGAGATTCAGGATGCGAATAACCTATTCAGTTTGCAGTTCAGACAAACAAAGCTATTCAGAATGCAAATAAACTATTCAGATTGGAAATAAGCTATTCAGTTTGCAAAAAAAGCTATTCAGAATGAAAATGTGATATTCAGATTGCAGTTCTTGATGAAAATAAGCTATTTCGAATGAAAAAAAAAGGATTCAGGATGCGAATAACCTATTCAGTTTGCAGTTCAGACTAAAATAACTATTCAGAATGCAAATAAACTATTTAGAATGCAAATAAGCTATTCAGTTTGCAAAAAAAGCTATTCAAAACGAAAATGTGCTATTCAGATTGTAGTTCAGGATGAAAATAAGCTATTCAGAATGAACAAAATGGGATTTAGGATGCAAATAACCTATTTTGTTTGCAGTTCATACAAAAAAAGCTATTCAAAATGCAATTAAACTATTCAGATTGCAAAAAAAGCTATTCAGTTTGCAAATAAAGCTATTCAGAATGAAAATGTGCTATTCAGATTGCAGTTCAGGATGAAAATAAGCTATTTATAATGAAAAAAAAGGGATCCAGGATGCAAATAACCTATTCAGTTTGTAGTTCAGACAAAAAAAGCTATTCAAAATGCAAATAAACTATTCAGATTGCAAAAAAAGCTATTTAGTTCACAAAAAAAGCTATTCAGAATGTAAATGTGCTATTCAGATTGCAGTTCAGGATGAAAATAAGCAATTCAAGATGAAAAAATAGGGATTCAGGATGCACTTAACCTATTCAGAATGAAAAAAAGGAATTCAAGATGCGGATAACCTATTCAGTTTGCAGTTCAGACAAAAAAAGCTATTCAGAATGCAAATAATTTTTCAGATTAGAAATAAGCCATTCAATTTGCAAAAAAAGCTATTCCGAATGAAAAAAATGGGATTTAGGATGCGAATAACCTATTCAGATTGCAGCTCAGACAAAAAAAGCTATTCAGAATGCAAATAAACTATTCAGATAGGAAATAAGCTATTCAGTTTGCAAATAAAGCTATTAAGAATGAAAATGTGCTATTCAGATTGCAGTTCAGGATGAAAATAAGCTATTCAGAATGCAAATAAACTATTCAGATTGGAAATAAGCTATTCAGTTTGCAAAAAAATCTATTCAGAATGAAAATGTGATATTGAGATTGCAGTTCTTGTTGAAAATAAACTATTCAGAATGAAAAAAAAAGATTCAGGATGCGGATAACCTATTCAGTTTGCAGTTCAGACAAAAAAAACTATTCAGAATGCAAATGAACTATTCAGATTGGAAATAAGCTATTCAGTTTGCAAAAAAGCTATTCAGAATGGAAATTTGATATTCAGATTGCAGTTCTTGATGAAAATAAGCTATTCCGAATGAAAAAAAAAAGGATTCAGGATGCGAATAACCTATTCAGTTTGCAGTTCAGACAAACAAAGCTAATCAGAATGCAAATAAACTATTCAGATAGGAAATAAGCTATTCAGTTTGCAAATAAAGCTATTCAGAATGAAAATGTGCTATTCAGATTGCAGTTCAGGATGAAAATAAGCTATTCAGAATGAAAAAAAGGAATTCAGGATGCGGATAACCTATTCAGTTAGCAGTTCAGACAAAAAAAGCTTTTCAGAATGCAAATAAACTATTCAGATAGGAATTAAGCTATTCAGTTTGCAAATAAAGCTATTCAGAATGAAAATGTGCTATTCAGATTGCAGTTCAGGATGAAAATAAGCTATTCAGGATGAAAATAAGCTATTCAGAATGAAAAAAAGGAATTCAGGATGCGGATAACCTATTCAGTTAGCAGTTCAGACAAAAAAAGCTATTCAGAATGCAAATAAACTATTCAGATTGGAAATAAGCTATTCAGTTTGCAAATAAAGCAATTCAGAATGAAAATGTGATATTCAGGTTGCAGTTCTTGATGAAAATAAGCTATTCCGAATGAAAAAAAAGAGATTCAGGATGCGAATAACCTATTCAGTTTGCAGTTCAGACAAACAAAGCTATTCAGAATGCAAATAAACTATTCAGATTGGAAATAAGCTATTCAGTTTGCAAAAAAAGCTATTCAGAATGAAAATGTGATATTCAGATTGCAGTTCTTGATGAAAATAAGCTATTTCGAATTAAAAAAAAAGGATTCAGGATGCGAATAACCTATTCAGTTTGCAGTTCAGACTAAAATAACTATTCAGAATGCAAATAAACTATTTAGAATGCAAATAAGCTATTCAGTTTGCAAAAAAAGCTATTCAAAACGAAAATGTGCTATTCAGATTGTAGTTCAGGATGAAAATAAGCTATTCAGAATGAACAAAATGGGATTTAGGATGCAAATAACCTATTTTGTTTGCAGTTCATACAAAAAAAGCTATTCAAAATGCAATTAAACTATTCAGATTGCAAAAAAAGCTATTCAGTTTGCAAATAAAGCTATTCAGAATGAAAATGTGCTATTCAGATTGCAGTTCAGGATGAAAATAAGCTATTTATAATGAAAAAAAGGGATCCAGGATGCAAATAACCTATTCAGTTTGCAGTTCAGACAAAAAAAGCTATTCAAAATGCAAATAAACTATTCAGATTGCAAAAAAAGCTATTCAGTTCACAAAAAAAGCTATTCAGAATGTAAATGTGCTATTCAGATTGCAGTTCAGGATGAAAATAAGCAATTCAAGATGAAAAAATAGGGATTCAGGATGCACTTAACCTATTCAGAATGAAAAAAAGGAATTCAAGATGCGGATAACCTATTCAGTTTGCAGTTCAGACAAAAAAAGCTATTCAGAATGCAAATAATTTTTCAGATTAGAAATAAGCCATTCAATTTGCAAAAAAAGCTATTCCGAATGAAAAAAATGGGATTTAGGATGCGAATAACCTATTCAGATTGCAGCTCAGACAAAAAAAGCTATTCAGAATGCAAATAAACTATTCAGATAGGAAATAAGATATTCAGTTTGCAAATAAAGCTATTAAGAATGAAAATGTGCTATTCAGATTGCAGTTCAGGATGAAAATAAGCTATTCAGAATGCAAATAAACTATTCAGATTGGAAATAAGCTATTCAGTTTGCAAAAAAATCTATTCAGAATGAAAATGTGATATTGAGATTGCAGTTCTTGTTGAAAATAAACTATTCAGAATGAAAAAAAAAGATTCAGGATGCGGATAACCTATTCAGTTTGCAGTTCAGACAAAAAAAACTATTCAGAATGCAAATGAACTATTCAGATTGGAAATAAGCTATTCAGTTTGCAAAAAAGCTATTCAGAATGGAAATTTGATATTCAGATTGCAGTTCTTGATGAAAATAAGCTATTCCGAATGAAAAAAAAAAGGATTCAGGATGCGAATAACCTATTCAGTTTGCAGTTCAGACAAATAAAGCTAATCAGAATGCAAATAAACTATTCAGATAGGAAATAAGCTATTCAGTTTGCAAATAAAGCTATTCAGAATGAAAATGTGCTATTCAGATTGCAGTTCAGGATGAAAATAAGCTATTCAGAATGAAAAAAAGGAATTCAGGATGCGGATAACCTATTCAGTTAGCAGTTCAGACAAAAAAAGCTATTCAGAATGCAAATAAACTATTCAGATAGGAATTAAGCTATTCAGTTTGCAAATAAAGCTATTCAGAATGAAAATGTGCTATTCAGATTGCAGTTCAGGATGAAAATAAGCTATTCAGAATGAAAAAAATGAATTCAGGATGCGGATAACCTATTCAGTTAGCAGTTCAGACAAACAAAGCTATTCAGAATGCAAATAAACTATTCAGATAGGAAATAAGCTATTCAGTTTGCAAATAAAGCTATTCAGAATGAAAATGTGCTATTCAGATTGCAGTTCAGGATGAAAATAAGCTATTCAGAATGAAAAAAAGGAATTCAGGATGCGGATAACCTATTCAGTTAGCAGTTCAGACAAAAAAAGCTATTCAGAATGCAAATAAACTATTCAGATTGGAAATAAGCTATTCAGTTTGCAAATAAAGCTATTCAGAATGAAAATGTGATATTCAGATTGCAGTTCTTGATGAAAATAAACTATTCAGAATGAAAAAAAAGGGTTCAGGATGCGAATAACCTATTCAGTTTGCAGTTCAAACAAAAAAAGCTATTCAGAATGCAAATAAACTATTCAGATTGGAAATAAGCTATTCAGTTTGCAAAAAAAGCTATTCAGAATGAAAATGTGATATTCAGATTGCAGTTCTTGATGAAAATAAGCTATTTCGAATGAAAAAAAAGGATTCAGGATGCGAATAACCTATTCAGTTTGCAGTTCAGACTAAAATAACTATTCAGAATGCAAATAAACTATTCAGATTGGAAATAAGCTATTCAGTTTGCAAAAAAGCTATTCAGAATGGAAATTTGATATTCAGATTGTAGTTCTTGATGAAAATAAGCTATTCCGAATAAAAAAAAAGGATTCAGGATGCGAATAACCTATTCAGTTTGCAGTTCAGACAAACAAAGCTATTCAGAATGCAAATAAACTATTCAGATAGGAAATAAGCTATTCAGTTTGCAAATAAAGCTATTCAGAATGATAATGTGCTATTCAGATTGCAGTTCAGGATGAAAATAAGCTATTCAGAATGAAAAAAAGGAATTCAGGATGCGGATAACCTATTCAGTTAGCAGTTCAGACAAAAAAAGCTATTCAGAATGCAAATAAACTATTCAGATAGGAAATAAGCTATTCAGTTTGCAAATAAAGCTATTCAGAATGAAAATGTGCTATTCAGATTGCAGTTCAGGATGAAAATAAGCTATTCAGAATGAAAAAAAGGAATTCAGGATGCGGATAACCTATTCAGTTAGCAGTTCAGACAAACAAAGCTATTCAGAATGCAAATAAACTATTCAGATAGGAAATAAGCTATTCAGTTTGCAAATAAAGCTATTCAGAATGAAAATGTGCTATTCAGATTGCAGTTCAGGATGAAAATAAGCTATTCAGAATGAAAAAAAGGAATTCAGGATGCGGATAACCTATTCAGTTAGCAGTTCAGACAAAAAAAGCTATTCAGAATGCAAATAAACTATTCAGATTGGAAATAAGCTATTCAGTTTGCAAATAAAGCTATTCAGAATGAAAATGTGATATTCAGGTTGCAGTTTTTGATGAAAATAAGCTATTCCGAATGAAAAAAAAGGGATTCAGGATGCGAATAACCTATTCAGTTTGCAGTTCAGACAAACAAAGCTATTCAGAATGCAAATAAACTATTCAGATTGGAAATAAGCCATTCAATTTGCAAAAAAAGCTATTCCGAATGAAAAAAATGGGATTCAGGATGCGAATAACCTATTCAGTTTGAAGTTCAGACAAAAAAAGCTATTCAGAATGCAAATAAACTATTCAGATTGGAAATAAGCTATTCAGTTTGCAAAAAAAAGCTATTCAGAATGAAAATGTGATATTCAGATTGCAGTTCTTGATGAAAATAAGCTATTTCGAATGAAAAAAAAAGGATTCAGGATGCGAATAACCTATTCAGTTTGCAGTTCAGACTAAAATAACTATTCAGAATGCAAATAAACTATTTAGAATGCAAATAAGCTATTCAGTTTGCAAAAAAAGCTATTCAAAACGAAAATGTGCTATTCAGATTGTAGTTCAGGATGAAAATAAGCTATTCAGAATGAACAAAATGGGATTTAGCATGCAAATAACCTATTTTGTTTGCAATTCATACAAAAAAAGCTATTCAAAATGCAAATAAACTATTCAGATTGCAAAAAAAGCTATTCAGTTTACAAAAAAAGCTATTCAGAATGAAAATGTGCTATTCAGATTGCAGTTCAGGATGAAAATAAGCTATTTATAATGAAAAAAAGGGTTCCAGGATGCAAATAACCTATTCAGTTTGCAGTTCAGACAAAAAAAGCTATTCAAAATGCAAATAAACTATTCAGATTGCAAAAAAAGCTATTCAGAATGTAAATGTGCTATTCAGATTGCAATTCAGGATGAAAATAAGCAATTCAAGATGAAAAAATAGGGATTCAGGATGCACTTAACCTATTCAGAATGAAAAAAAGGAATTCAAGATGCGGATAACCTATTCAGTTTGCAGTTCAGACAAAAAAAGCTATTCAGAATGCAAATAAATTATTCAGATTAGAAATAAGCCATTCAATTTGCAAAAAAAGCTATTCCGAATGAAAAAAATGGGATTCAGGATGCGAATAACCTATTCAGATTGCAGCTCAGACAAAAAAAGCTATTCAGAATGCAAATAAACTATTCAGATAGGAAATAAGCTATTCAGTTTGCAAATAAAGCTATTAAGAATGAAAATGTGCTATTCAGATTGCAGTTCAGGATGAAAATAAGCTATTCAGAATGCAAATAAACTATTCAGATTGGAAATAAGCTATTCAGTTTGCAAAAAAATCTATTCAGAATGAAAATGTGATATTGAGATTGCAGTTCTTATTGAAAATAAACTATTCAGAATGAAAAAAAAAGATTCAGGATGCGGATAACCTATTCAGTTTGCAGTTCAGACTAAAATAACTATTCAGAATGCAAATAAACTATTCAGATTGGAAATAAGCTATTCAGTTTGCAAAAAAGCTATTCAGAATGGAAATTTGATATTCAGATTGCAGTTCTTGATGAAAATAAGCTATTCCGAATGAAAAAAAAAGGATTCAGGATGCGAATAACCTATTCAGTTTGCAGTTCAGACAAACAAAGCTATTCAGAATGCAAATAAACTATTCAGATAGGAAATAAGCTATTCAGTTTGCAAATAAAGCTATTCAGAATCAAAATGTGCTATTCAGATTGCAGTTCAGGATGAAAATAAGCTATTCAGAATGAAAAAAAGGAATTCAGGATGCGGATAACCTATTCAGTTAGCAGTTCAGACAAAAAAAGCTATTCAGAATGCAAATAAACTATTCAGATTGGAAATAAGCTATTCAGTTTGCAAATAAAGCTATTCAGAATGAAAATGTGATATTCAGGTTGCAGTTCTTGATGAAAATAAGCTATTCCGAATGAAAAAAAAGGATTCAGGATGCGAATAACCTATTCAGTTTGCAGTTCAGACTAAAATAACTATTCAGAATGCAAATAAACTATTCAGATTGGAAATAAGCTATTCAGTTTGCAAAAAAAGCTATTCAGAATGAAAATGTGATATTCAGATTGCAGTTCTTGATGAAAATAAGCTATTCAGAATGAAAAAAGGGAATTCAAGATGCGGATAACCTATTCAGTTTGCAGTTCAGACAAACAAAGCTATTCAGAATGCAAATAAACTATTCAGATAGAAAATAAGCTATTCAGTTTGCAAATAAAGCTATTCAGAATGAAAATGTGCTATTCAGATTGCAGTTCAGGATGAAAATAAGCTATTCAGAATGAAAAAAAGGAATTCAAGATGCGGATAACCTATTCAGTTTGCAGTTCAGACAAACAAAGCTATTCAGAATGCAAATAAACTATTCAGATAGGAAATAAGCTATTCAGTTTGCAAATAAAGCTATTCAAAATGAAAATGTGCTATTCAGATTGCAGTTCAGGATGAAAATAAGCTATTCAGAATGAAAAAAAGGAATTCAGGATGCGGATAACCTATTCAGTTAGCAGTTCAGACAAAAAAAGCTATTCAGAATGCAAATAAACTATTCAGATTGGAAATAAGCTATTCAGTTTGCAAATAAAGCTATTCAGAATGAAAATGTGCTATTCAGATTGCAGTTCAGGATGAAAATAAGCTATTCAGAATGAAAGAAAGGAATTCAGGATGCGGATAACCTATTCAGTTAGCAGTTCAGACAAACAAAGCTATTCAGAATGCAAATAAACTATTCAGATTGGAAATAAGCTATTCAGTTTGCAAATAAAGCTATTCAGAATGAAAATGTGATATTCAGGTTGCAGTTCTTGATGAAAATAAGCTATTCCGAATGAAAAAAAAGGGATTCAGGATGCGAATAACCTATTCAATTTGCAGTTCAGACAAACAAAGCTATTCAGAATGCAAATAAACTATTCAGATTGGAAATAAGCTATTCAGTTTGCAAATAAAGCTATTCAGAATGAAAATGTGATATTCAGGTTGCAGTTCTTGATGAAAATAAGCTATTCCGAATGAAAAAAAAGGGATTCAGGATGCGAATAACCTATTCAATTTGCAGTTCAGACAAACAAAGCTATTCAGAATGCAAATAAACTATTCAGATTGGAAATAAGCTATTCAGTTTGCAAAAAAAGCAATTCAAAACGAAAATGTGCTATTCAGATTGCAGTTCAGGATGAAAATAAGCTAATCAGAATGAAAAAAAGGAATTCAAGATGCGGATAACCTATTCAGTTTGTAGTTCAGACAAAAAAAGCTATACAGAATGCAAATAAACTATTCAGATTGGAAATAAGCTATTCAGTTTGCAAAAAAAGCTATTCAAAACGAAAATGTGCTATTCAGATTGCAGTTCAGGATGAAAATAAGCTATTCAGAATGAAAAAAAGGAATTCAAGATGCGGATAACCTATTCAGTTTGCAGTTCAGACAAAAAAAGCTATTCAGAATGCAAATAAACTATTCTGATTGGAAATAAGCTATTCAGTTTGCAAAAAAAGCTATTCAGAATGAAAATGTGATATTCAGATTGCAGTTCTTGATGAAAATAAGCTATTCAGAATGAAAAAAAGGAATTCAGGATGCGGATAACCTATTCAGTTAGCAGTTCAGACAAAAAAAGCTATTCAGAATGCAAATAAACTATTCAGATTGGAAATAAGCTATTCAGTTTGCAAATAAAGCTATTCAGAATGAAAATGTGATATTCAGGTTGCAGTTCTTGATGAAAATAAGCTATTCCGAATGAAAAAAAAGGGATTCAGGATGCGAATAACCTATTCAATTTGCAGTTCAGACAAACAAAGCTATTCAGAATGCAAATAAACTATTCAGATTGGAAATAAGCTATTCAGTTTGCAAAAAAAGCTATTCAAAACGAAAATGTGCTATTCAGATTGCAGTTCAGGATGAAAATAAGCTAATCAGAATGAAAAAAAGGAATTCAAGATGCGGATAACCTATTCAGTTTGTAGTTCAGACAAAAAAAGCTATACAGAATGCAAATAAACTATTCAGATTGGAAATAAGCTATTCAGTTTGCAAAAAAAGCTATTCAAAACGAAAATGTGCTATTCAGATTGCAGTTCAGGATGAAAATAAGCTATTCAGAATGAAAAAAAGGAATTCAAGATGCGGATAACCTATTCAGTTTGCAGTTCAGACAAAAAAAGCTATTCAGAATGCAAATAATCTATTCTGATTGGAAATAAGCTATTCAGTTTGCAAAAAAAGCTATTCAGAATGAAAATGTGATATTCAGATTGCAGTTCTTGATGAAAATAAGCTATTCAGAATGAAAAAAAGGAATTCAGGATGCGGATAACCTATTCAGTTAGCAGTTCAGACAAACAAAGCTATTCAGAATGCAAATAAACTATTCAGATAGGAAATAAGCTATTCAGTTTGCAAATAAAGCTATTCAGAATGAAAATGTGCTATTCAGATTGCAGTTCAGGATGAAAATAAGCTATTCAGAATGAAAAAAAGGAATTCAGGATGCGGATAACCTATTCAGTTAGCAGTTCAGACAAAAAAAGCTATTCAGAATGCAAATAAACTATTCAGATTGGAAATAAGCTATTCAGTTTGCAAATAAAGCTATTCAGAATGAAAATGTGATATTCAGGTTGCAGTTCTTGAAGAAAATAAGCTATTCCGAATGAAAAAAAAGGGATTCAGGATGCGAATAACCTATTCAATTTGCAGTTCAGACAAACAAAGCTATTCAGAATGCAAATAAACTATTCAGATTGGAAATAAGCTATTCAGTTTGCAAAAAAAGCTATTCAGAACGAAAATGTGCTATTCAGATTGCAGTTCAGGATGAAAATAAGCTAATCAGAATGAAAAAAAGGAATTCAAGATGCGGATAACCTATTCAGTTTGCAGTTCAGACAAAAAAAGCTATACAGAATGCAAATAAACTATTCAGATTGGAAATAAGCTATTCAGTTTGCAAAAAAAGCTATTCAAAACGAAAATGTGCTATTCAGATTGCAGTTCAGGATGAAAATAAGCTATTCAGAATGAAAAAAAGGAATTCAAGATGCGGATAACCTATTCAGTTTGCAGTTCAGACAAAAAAAGCTATTCAGAATGCAAATAAACTATTCAGATTGGAAATAAGCTATTCAGTTTGCAAAAAAAGCTATTCAGAGTGAAAATGTGATATTCAGATTGCAAATCTTGATGAAAATAAGCTATTCAGAATGAAAAAAAGGATTCATGATGCGAATAACCTATTCAGTTAGCAGTTCAGACAAACAAAGCTATTCAGAATGCAAATAAACTATTCAGATAGGAAATAAGCTATTCAGTTTGCAAATAAAGCTATTCAGAATGAAAATGTGCTATTCAGATTGCAGTTCAGGATGAAAATAAGCTATTCAGAATGAAAAAAAGGAATTCAGGATGCGGATAACCTATTCAGTTAGCAGTTCAGACAAAAAAAGCTATTCAGAATGCAAATAAACTATTCAGATAGGAAATAAGCTATTCAGTTTGCAAATAAAGCTATTCAGAATGAAAATGTGATATTCAGGTTGCAGTTCTTGATGAAAATAAGCTATTCCGAATGAAAAAAAAAGGGATTCAGGATGCGAATAACCTATTCAATTTGCAGTTCAGACAAACAAAGCTATTCAGAATGCAAATAAACTATTCAAATTGGAAATAAGCTATTCAGTTTGCAAAAAAAGCTATTCAGAACGAAAATGTGCTATTCAGATTGCAGTTCAGGATGAAAATAAGCTAATCAGAATGAAAAAAAGGAATTCAAGATGCGGATAACCTATTCAGTTTGCAGTTCAGACAAAAAAAGCTATACAGAATGCAAATAAACTATTCAGATTGGAAATAAGCTATTCAGTTTGCAAAAAAAGCTATTCAGAATGAAAATGTGATATTCAGATTGCAGTTCTTGATGAAAATAAACTATTCAGAATGAAAAAAAAGGGTTCAGGATGCGGATAACCTATTCAGTTTGCAGTTCAGACAAAAAAAGCTATTCAGAATGCAAATAAACTATTCAGATTGGAAATAAGCTATTCAGTTTGCAAAAAAAGCTATTCAAAACGAAAATGTGCTATTCAGATTGCAGTTCAGGATGAAAATAAGCTATTCAGAATGAAAAAAAGGAATTCAGGATGCGGATAACCTATTCAGTTAGTAGTTCAGACAAACAAAGCTATTCAGAATGCAAATAAACTATTCAGATAGGAAATAAGCTATTCAGTTTGCAAATAAAGCTATTCAGAATGAAAATGTGCTATTCAGATTGCAGTTCAGGATGAAAATAAGCTATTCAGAATGAAAAAAAGGAATTCAGGATGCGGATAACCTATTTAGTTAGCAGTTCAGACAAAAAAAGCTATTCAGAATGCAAATAAACTATTCAGATTGGAAATAAGCTATTCAGTTTGCAAAAAAAGCTATTCAAAACGAAAATGTGCTATTCAGATTGCAGTTCAGGATGAAAATAAGCTATTCAGAATGAAAAAAAGGAATTCAAGATGCGGATAACCTATTCAGTTTGCAGTTCAGACAAAAAAAGCTATTCAGAATGCAAATAAACTATTCAGATAGGAAATAAGCTATTCAGTTTGCAAATAATGCTATTCAGAATGAAAATGTGATATTCAGATTGCAGTTCTTGATGAAAATAAGCTATTCCGAATGAAAAAAAAGGGATTCAGGATGCGAATAACCTATTCAGTTTGCAGTTCAGACAAACAAAGCTATTCAGAATGCAAATAAACTATTCAGATTGGAAATAAGCTATTCAGTTTGCAAATAAAGCTATTCAGAATGAAAATGTGATATTCAGGTTGCAGTTCTTGATGAAAATAAGCTATTCCGAATGAAAAAAAAGGGATTCAGGATGCGAATAACCTATTCAATTTGCAGTCCAGACAAACAAAGCTATTCAGAATGCAAATAAACTATTCAGATTGGAAATAAGCTATTCAGTTTGCAAAAAAAGCTATTCAAAACGAAAATGTGCTACTCAGATTGCAGTTCAGGATGAAAATAAGCTATTCAGAATGAAAAAAAGGAATTCAAGATGCGGATAACCTATTCAGTTTGCAGTTCAGACAAAAAAAGCTATACAGAATGCAAATAAACTATTCAGATTGGAAATAAGCTATTCAGTTTGCAAAAAAAGCTATTCAAAACGAAAATGTGCTATTCAGATTGCAGTTCAGGATGAAAATAAGCTATTCAGAATGAAAAAAAGGAATTCAAGATGCGGATAACCTATTCAGTTTGCAGTTCAGACAAAAAAAGCTATTCAGAATGCAAATAAACTATTCAGATAGGAAATAAGCTATTCAGTTTGCAAATAAAGCTATTCAGAATGAAAATGTGATATTCAGATTGCAGTTCTTGATGAAAATAAGCTATTCAGAATGAAAAAAAGGAATTCAAGATGCGGATAACCTATTCAGTTTGCAGTTCAGACAAAAAAAGCTATTCAGAATGCAAATAAACTATTCAGATAGGAAATAAGCTATTCAGTTTGCAAATAAAGCTATTCAGAATGAAAATGTGCTATTCAGATTGCAGTTCAGGATGAAAATAAGCTATTCAGAATGAAAAAAAGGAATTCAGGATGCGGATAACCTATTCAGTTAGCAGTTCAGACAAAAAAAGCTATTCAGAATGCAAATAAACTATTCAGATTGGAAATAAGCTATTCAGTTTGCAAATAAAGCTATTCAGAATGAAAATGTGATATTCAGGTTGCAGTTCTTGATGAAAATAAGCTATTCCGAATGAAAAAAAAGGGATTCAGGATGCGAATAACCTATTCAATTTGCAGTTCAGACAAACAAAGCTATTCAGAATGCAAATAAACTATTCAGATTGGAAATAAGCTATTCAGTTTGCAAAAAAAGCTATTCAAAACGAAAATGTGCTATTCAGATTGCAGTTCAGGATGAAAATAAGCTAATCAGAATGTAAAAAAGGAATTCAAGATGCGGATAACCTATTTAGTTTGCAGTTCAGACAAAAAAAGCTATACAGAATGCAAATAAACTATTCAGATTGGAAATAAGCTATTCAGTTTGCAAAAAAAGCTATTCAAAACGAAAATGTGCTATTCAGATTGCAGTTCAGGATGAAAATAAGCTATTCAGAATGAAAAAAAGGAATTCAAGATGCGGATAACCTATTCAGTTTGCAGTTCAGACAAAAAAAGCTTTTCAGAATGCAAATAAACTATTCAGATTGGAAATAAGCTATTCAGTTTGCAAAAAAAGCTATTCAGAATGAAAATGTGATATTCAGATTGCAGTTCTTGATGAAAATAAGCTATTCAGAATGAAAAAAAGGAATTCAGGATGCGGATAACCTATTCAGTTAGCAGTTCAGACAAACAAAGCTATTCAGAATACAAATAAACTATTCAGATAGAAATAAGCTATTCAGTTTGCAAATAAAGCTATTCAGAATGAAAATGTGCTATTCAGATTGCAGTTCAGGATGAAAATAAGCTATTCCGAATGAAAAAAAAGGGATTCAGGATGCGAATAACCTATTCAGTTTGCAGTTCAGAAAAACAAAGCTATTCAGAATGCAAATAAACTATTCAGATAGGAAATAAGCTATTCAGTTTGCAAAAAAAGCTATTCAGAATGAAAATGTGATATTCAGATTGCAGTTCTTGATGAAAATAAGCTATTCAAAATGAAAAAAAGGAATTCAGGATGCGGATAACCTATTCAGTTAGCAGTTCAGACAAACAAAGCTATTCAGAATGCAAATAAACTATTCAGATAGGAAATAAGCTATTCAGTTTGCAAATAAAGCTATTCAGAATGAAAATGTGCTATTCAGATTGCAGTTCAGGATGAAAATAAGCTATTCAGAATGAAAAAAAGGAATTCAGGATGCGGATAACCTATTCAGTTAGCAGTTCAGACAAAAAAAGCTATTCAGAATGCAAATAAACTATTCAGATTGGAAATAAGCTATTCAGTTTGCAAATAAAGCTATTCAGAATGAAAATGTGATATTCAGGTTGCAGTTCTTGATGAAAATAAGCAATTCCGAATGAAAAAAAAGGGATTCAGGATGCGAATAACCTATTCAATTTGCAGTTCAGACAAACAAAGCTATTCAGAATGCAAATAAACTATTCAGATTGGAAATAAGCTATTCAGTTTGCAAAAAAAGCTATTCAAAACGAAAATGTGCTATTCAGATTGCAGTTCAGGATGAAAATAAGCTAATCAGAATGTAAAAAAGGAATTCAAGATGCGGATAACCTATTCAGTTTGCAGTTCAGACAAAAAAAGCTATACAGAATGCAAATAAACTATTCAGATTGGAAATAAGCTATTCAGTTTGCAAAAAAAAGCTATTCAAAACGAAAATGTGCTATTCAGATTGCAGTTCAGGATGAAAATAAGCTATTCAAAATGAAAAAAAGGAATTCAAGATGCGGATAACCTATTCAGTTTGCAGTTCAGACAAAAAAAGCTTTTCAGAATGCAAATAAACTATTCAGATTGGAAATAAGCTATTCAGTTTGCAAAAAAAGCTATTCAGAATGAAAATGTGATATTCAGATTGCAGTTCTTGATGAAAATAAGCTATTCAGAATGAAAAAAAGGAATTCAGGATGCGGATAACCTATTCAGTTAGCAGTTCAGACAAACAAAGCTATTCAGAATACAAATAAACTATTCAGATAGGAAATAAGCTATTCAGTTTGCAAATAAAGCTATTCAGAATGAAAATGTGCTATTCAGATTGCAGTTCAGGATGAAAATAAGCTATTCAGAATGAAAAAAAGGAATTCAGGATGCGGATAACCTATTCAGTTAGCAGTTCAGACAAAAAAAGCTATTCAGAATGCAAATAAACTATTCAGATAGGAAATAAGCTATTCAGTTTGCAAATAAAGCTATTCAGAATGAAAATGTGATATTCAGGTTGCAGTTCTTGATGAAAATAAGCTATTCCGAATGAAAAAAAAGGGATTCAGGATGCGAATAACCTATTCAATTTGCAGTTCAGACAAACAAAGCTATTCAGAATGCAAATAAACTATTCAGATTGGAAATAAGCTATTCAGTCTGCAAAAAAAGCTATTCAGAACGAAAATGTGCTATTCAGATTGCAGTTCAGGATGAAAATAAGCTAATCAGAATGAAAAAAAGGAATTCAAGATGCGGATAACCTATTCAGTTTGCAGTTCAGACAAAAAAAGCTATACAGAATGCAAATAAACTATTCAGATTGGAAATAAGCTATTCAGTTTGCAAAAAAAGCTATTCAAAACGAAAATGTGCTATTCAGATTGCAGTTCAGGATGAAAATAAGCTATTCAGAATGAAAAAAAGGAATTCAAGATGCGGATAACCTATTCAGTTTGCAGTTCAGACAAAAAAAGCTATTCAGAATGCAAATAAACTATTCAGATTGGAAATAAGCTATTCAGTTTGCAAAAAAAGCTATTCAGAGTGAAAATGTGATATTCAGATTGCAGTTCTTGATGAAAATAAGCTATTCAGAATGAAAAAAAGGATTCATGATGCGAATAACCTATTCAGTTAGCAGTTCAGACAAACAAAGCTATTCAGAATGCAAATAAACTATTCAGATAGGAAATAAGCTATTCAGTTTGCAAATAAAGCTATTCAGAATGAAAATGTGCTATTCAGATTGCAGTTCAGGATGAAAATAAGCTATTCAGAATGAAAAAAAGGAATTCAGGATGCGGATAACCTATTCAGTTTGCAGTTCAGACAAAAAAAGCTATACAGAATGCAAATAAACTATTCAGATTGGAAATAAGCTATTCAGTTTGCAAAAAAAGCTATTCAAAACGAAAATGTGCTATTCAGATTGCAGTTCAGGATGAAAATAAGCTAATCAGAATGTAAAAAAGGAATTCAAGATGCGGATAACCTATTTAGTTTGCAGTTCAGACAAAAAAAGCTATACAGAATGCAAATAAACTATTCAGATTGGAAATAAGCTATTCAGTTTGCAAAAAAAGCTATTCAAAACGAAAATGTGCTATTCAGATTGCAGTTCAGGATGAAAATAAGCTATTCAGAATGAAAAAAAGGAATTCAAGATGCGGATAACCTATTCAGTTTGCAGTTCAGACAAAAAAAGCTTTTCAGAATGCAAATAAACTATTCAGATTGGAAATAAGCTATTCAGTTTGCAAAAAAAGCTATTCAGAATGAAAATGTGATATTCAGATTGCAGTTCTTGATGAAAATAAGCTATTCAGAATGAAAAAAAGGAATTCAGGATGCGGATAACCTATTCAGTTAGCAGTTCAGACAAACAAAGCTATTCAGAATACAAATAAACTATTCAGATAGAAATAAGCTATTCAGTTTGCAAATAAAGCTATTCAGAATGAAAATGTGCTATTCAGATTGCAGTTCAGGATGAAAATAAGCTATTCCGAATGAAAAAAAAGGGATTCAGGATGCGAATAACCTATTCAGTTTGCAGTTCAGAAAAACAAAGCTATTCAGAATGCAAATAAACTATTCAGATAGGAAATAAGCTATTCAGTTTGCAAAAAAAGCTATTCAGAATGAAAATGTGATATTCAGATTGCAGTTCTTGATGAAAATAAGCTATTCAAAATGAAAAAAAGGAATTCAGGATGCGGATAACCTATTCAGTTAGCAGTTCAGACAAACAAAGCTATTCAGAATGCAAATAAACTATTCAGATAGGAAATAAGCTATTCAGTTTGCAAATAAAGCTATTCAGAATGAAAATGTGCTATTCAGATTGCAGTTCAGGATGAAAATAAGCTATTCAGAATGAAAAAAAGGAATTCAGGATGCGGATAACCTATTCAGTTAGCAGTTCAGACAAAAAAAGCTATTCAGAATGCAAATAAACTATTCAGATTGGAAATAAGCTATTCAGTTTGCAAATAAAGCTATTCAGAATGAAAATGTGATATTCAGGTTGCAGTTCTTGATGAAAATAAGCAATTCCGAATGAAAAAAAAGGGATTCAGGATGCGAATAACCTATTCAATTTGCAGTTCAGACAAACAAAGCTATTCAGAATGCAAATAAACTATTCAGATTGGAAATAAGCTATTCAGTTTGCAAAAAAAGCTATTCAAAACGAAAATGTGCTATTCAGATTGCAGTTCAGGATGAAAATAAGCTAATCAGAATGTAAAAAAGGAATTCAAGATGCGGATAACCTATTCAGTTTGCAGTTCAGACAAAAAAAGCTATACAGAATGCAAATAAACTATTCAGATTGGAAATAAGCTATTCAGTTTGCAAAAAAAAGCTATTCAAAACGAAAATGTGCTATTCAGATTGCAGTTCAGGATGAAAATAAGCTATTCAAAATGAAAAAAAGGAATTCAAGATGCGGATAACCTATTCAGTTTGCAGTTCAGACAAAAAAAGCTTTTCAGAATGCAAATAAACTATTCAGATTGGAAATAAGCTATTCAGTTTGCAAAAAAAGCTATTCAGAATGAAAATGTGATATTCAGATTGCAGTTCTTGATGAAAATAAGCTATTCAGAATGAAAAAAAGGAATTCAGGATGCGGATAACCTATTCAGTTAGCAGTTCAGACAAACAAAGCTATTCAGAATACAAATAAACTATTCAGATAGGAAATAAGCTATTCAGTTTGCAAATAAAGCTATTCAGAATGAAAATGTGCTATTCAGATTGCAGTTCAGGATGAAAATAAGCTATTCAGAATGAAAAAAAGGAATTCAGGATGCGGATAACCTATTCAGTTAGCAGTTCAGACAAAAAAAGCTATTCAGAATGCAAATAAACTATTCAGATAGGAAATAAGCTATTCAGTTTGCAAATAAAGCTATTCAGAATGAAAATGTGATATTCAGGTTGCAGTTCTTGATGAAAATAAGCTATTCCGAATGAAAAAAAAGGGATTCAGGATGCGAATAACCTATTCAATTTGCAGTTCAGACAAACAAAGCTATTCAGAATGCAAATAAACTATTCAGATTGGAAATAAGCTATTCAGTCTGCAAAAAAAGCTATTCAGAACGAAAATGTGCTATTCAGATTGCAGTTCAGGATGAAAATAAGCTAATCAGAATGAAAAAAAGGAATTCAAGATGCGGATAACCTATTCAGTTTGCAGTTCAGACAAAAAAAGCTATACAGAATGCAAATAAACTATTCAGATTGGAAATAAGCTATTCAGTTTGCAAAAAAAGCTATTCAAAACGAAAATGTGCTATTCAGATTGCAGTTCAGGATGAAAATAAGCTATTCAGAATGAAAAAAAGGAATTCAAGATGCGGATAACCTATTCAGTTTGCAGTTCAGACAAAAAAAGCTATTCAGAATGCAAATAAACTATTCAGATTGGAAATAAGCTATTCAGTTTGCAAAAAAAGCTATTCAGAGTGAAAATGTGATATTCAGATTGCAGTTCTTGATGAAAATAAGCTATTCAGAATGAAAAAAAGGATTCATGATGCGAATAACCTATTCAGTTAGCAGTTCAGACAAACAAAGCTATTCAGAATGCAAATAAACTATTCAGATAGGAAATAAGCTATTCAGTTTGCAAATAAAGCTATTCAGAATGAAAATGTGCTATTCAGATTGCAGTTCAGGATGAAAATAAGCTATTCAGAATGAAAAAAAGGAATTCAGGATGCGGATAACCTATTCAGTTTGCAGTTCAGACAAAAAAAGCTATACAGAATGCAAATAAACTATTCAGATTGGAAATAAGCTATTCAGTTTGCAAAAAAAGCTATTCAAAACGAAAATGTGCTATTCAGATTGCAGTTCAGGATGAAAATAAGCTATTCAGAATGAAAAAAAGGAATTCAAGATGCGGATAACCTATTCAGTTTGCAGTTCAGACAAAAAAAGCTTTTCAGAATGCAAATAAACTATTCAGATTGGAAATAAGCTATTCAGTTTGCAAAAAAAGCTATTCAGAATGAAAATGTGATATTCAGATTGCAGTTCTTGATGAAAATAAGCTATTCAGAATGAAAAAAAGGAATTCAGGATGCGGATAACCTATTCAGTTAGCAGTTCAGACAAACAAAGCTATTCAGAATACAAATAAACTATTCAGATAGGAAATAAGCTATTCAGTTTGCAAATAAAGCTATTCAGAATGAAAATGTGCTATTCAGATTGCAGTTCAGGATGAAAATAAGCTATTCAGAATGAAAAAAAGGAATTCAGGATGCGGATAACCTATTCAGTTAGCAGTTCAGACAAAAAAAGCTATTCAGAATGCAAATAAACTATTCAGATAGGAAATAAGCTATTCAGTTTGCAAATAAAGCTATTCAGAATGAAAATGTGATATTCAGGTTGCAGTTCTTGATGAAAATAAGCTATTCCGAATGAAAAAAAAGGGATTCAGGATGCGAATAACCTATTCAATTTGCAGTTCAGACAAACAAAGCCATTCAGAATGCAAATAAACTATTCAGATTGGAAATAAGCTATTCAGTTTGCAAAAAAAGCTATTCAGAGTGAAAATGTGATATTCAGATTGCAGTTCTTGATGAAAATAAGCTATTCAGAATGAAAAAAAGGATTCATGATGCGAATAACCTATTCAGTTAGCAGTTCAGACAAACAAAGCTATTCAGAATGCAAATAAACTATTCAGATAGGAAATAAGCTATTCAGTTTGCAAATAAAGCTATTCAGAATGAAAATGTGCTATTCAGATTGCAGTTCAGGATGAAAATAAGCTATTCAGAATGAAAAAAAGGAATTCAGGATGCGGATAACCTATTCAGTTAGCAGTTCAGACAAAAAAAGCTATTCAGAATGCAAATAAACTATTCAGATAGGAAATAAGCTATTCAGTTTGCAAATAAAGCTATTCAGAATGAAAATGTGATATTCAGGTTGCAGTTCTTGATGAAAATAAGCTATTCCGAATGAAAAAAAAGGGATTCAGGATGCGAATAACCTATTCAATTTGCAGTTCAGACAAACAAAGCTATTCAGAATGCAAATAAACTATTCAAATTGGAAATAAGCTATTCAGTTTGCAAAAAAAGCTATTCAGAACGAAAATGTGCTATTCAGATTGCAGTTCAGGATGAAAATAAGCTAATCAGAATGAAAAAAAGGAATTCAAGATGCGGATAACCTATTCAGTTTGCAGTTCAGACAAAAAAAGCTATACAGAATGCAAATAAACTATTCAGATTGGAAATAAGCTATTCAGTTTGCAAAAAAAGCTATTCAGAATGAAAATGTGATATTCAGATTGCAGTTCTTGATGAAAATAAACTATTCAGAATGAAAAAAAAGGGTTCAGGATGCGGATAACCTATTCAGTTTGCAGTTCAGACAAAAAAAGCTATTCAGAATGCAAATAAACTATTCAGATTGGAAATAAGCTATTCAGTTTGCAAAAAAAGCTATTCAAAACGAAAATGTGCTATTCAGATTGCAGTTCAGGATGAAAATAAGCTATTCAGAATGAAAAAAAGGAATTCAGGATACGGATAACCTATTCAGTTAGCAGTTCAGACAAACAAAGCTATTCAGAATGCAAATAAACTATTCAGATAGGAAATAAGCTATTCAGTTTGCAAATAAAGCTATTCAGAATGAAAATGTGCTATTCAGATTGCAGTTCAGGATGAAAATAAGCTATTCAGAATGAAAAAAAGGAATTCAGGATGCGGATAACCTATTTAGTTAGCAGTTTAGACAAAAAAAGCTATTCAGAATGCAAATAAACTATTCAGATTGGAAATAAGCTATTCAGTTTGCAAAAAAAGCTATTCAAAACGAAAATGTGCTATTCAGATTGCAGTTCAGGATGAAAATAAGCTATTCAGAATGAAAAAAAGGAATTCAAGATGCGGATAACCTATTCAGTTTGCAGTTCAGACAAAAAAAGCTATTCAGAATGCAAATAAACTATTCAGATAGGAAATAAGCTATTCAGTTTGCAAATAAAGCTATTCAGAATGAAAATGTGATATTCAGATTGCAGTTCTTGATGAAAATAAGCTATTCCGAATGAAAAAAAAGGGATTCAGGATGCGAATAACCTATTCAGTTTGCAGTTCAGACAAACAAAGCTATTCAGAATGCAAATAAACTATTCAGATTGGAAATAAGCTATTCAGTTTGCAAATAAAGCTATTCAGAATGAAAATGTGATATTCAGGTTGCAGTTCTTGATGAAAATAAGCTATTCCGAATGAAAAAAAAGGGATTCAGGATGCGAATAACCTATTCAATTTGCAGTCCAGACAAACAAAGCTATTCAGAATGCAAATAAACTATTCAGATTGGAAATAAGCTATTCAGTTTGCAAAAAAAGCTATTCAAAACGAAAATGTGCTATTCAGATTGCAGTTCAGGATGAAAATAAGCTATTCAGAATGAAAAAAAGGAATTCAAGATGCGGATAACCTATTCAGTTTGCAGTTCAGACAAAAAAAGCTATACAGAATGCAAATAAACTATTCAGATTGGAAATAAGCTATTCAGTTTGCAAAAAAAGCTATTCAAAACGAAAATGTGCTATTCAGATTGCAGTTCAGGATGAAAATAAGCTATTCAGAATGAAAAAAAGGAATTCAAGATGCGGATAACCTATTCAGTTTGCAGTTCAGACAAAAAAAGCTATTCAGAATGCAAATAAACTATTCAGATAGGAAATAAGCTATTCAGTTTGCAAATAAAGCTATTCAGAATGAAAATGTGATATTCAGATTGCAGTTCTTGATGAAAATAAGCTATTCAGAATGAAAAAAAGGAATTCAAGATGCGGATAACCTATTCAGTTTGCAGTTCAGACAAAAAAAGCTATTCAGAATGCAAATAAACTATTCAGATAGGAAATAAGCTATTCAGTTTGCAAATAAAGCTATTCAGAATGAAAATGTGATATTCAGATTGCAGTTCTTCATGAAAATAAGCTATTCCGAATGAAAAAAAAGGGATTCAGGATGCGAATAACCTATTCAGTTTGCAGTTCAGACAAACAAAGCTATTCAGAATGCAAATAAACTATTCAGATTGGAAATAAGCTATTCAGTTTGCAAATAAAGCTATTCAGAATGAAAATGTGATATTCAGGTTGCAGTTCTTGATGAAAATAAGCTATTCCGAATGAAAAAAAAGGGATTCAGGATGCGGATAACCTATTCAGTTAGCAGTTCAGACAAACAAAGCTATTCAGAATGCAAATAAACTATTCAGATAGGAAATAAGCTATTCAGTTTGCAAATAAAGCTATTCAGAATGAAAATGTGCTATTCAGATTGCAGTTCAGGATGAAAATAAGCTATTCAGAATGAAAAAAAGGAATTCAGGATGCGGATAACCTATTTAGTTAGCAGTTCAGACAAAAAAAGCTATTCAGAATGCAAATAAACTATTCAGATTGGAAATAAGCTATTCAGTTTGCAAAAAAAGCTATTCAAAACGAAAATGTGCTATTCAGATTGCAGTTCAGGATGAAAATAAGCTATTCAGAATGAAAAAAAGGAATTCAAGATGCGGATAACCTATTCAGTTTGCAGTTCAGACAAAAAAAGCTATTCAGAATGCAAATAAACTATTCAGATAGGAAATAAGCTATTCAGTTTGCAAATAAAGCTATTCAGAATGAAAATGTGATATTCAGATTGCAGTTCTTGATGAAAATAAGCTATTCCGAATGAAAAAAAAGGGATTCAGGATGCGAATAACCTATTCAGTTTGCAGTTCAGACAAACAAAGCTATTCAGAATGCAAATAAACTATTCAGATTGGAAATAAGCTATTCAGTTTGCAAATAAAGCTATTCAGAATGAAAATGTGATATTCAGGTTGCAGTTCTTGATGAAAATAAGCTATTCCGAATGAAAAAAAAGGGATTCAGGATGCGAATAACCTATTCAATTTGCAGTCCAGACAAACAAAGCTATTCAGAATGCAAATAAACTATTCAGATTGGAAATAAGCTATTCAGTTTGCAAAAAAAGCTATTCAAAACGAAAATGTGCTATTCAGATTGCAGTTCAGGATGAAAATAAGCTATTCAGAATGAAAAAAAGGAATTCAAGATGCGGATAACCTATTCAGTTTGCAGTTCAGACAAAAAAAGCTATTCAGAATGCAAATAAACTATTCAGATAGGAAATAAGCTATTCAGTTTGCAAATAAAGCTATTCAGAATGAAAATGTGATATTCAGATTGCAGTTCTTGATGAAAATAAGCTATTCAGAATGAAAAAAAGGAATTCAAGATGCGGATAACCTATTCAGTTTGCAGTTCAGACAAAAAAAGCTATTCAGAATGCAAATAAACTATTCAGATAGGAAATAAGCTATTCAGTTTGCAAATAAAGCTATTCAGAATGAAAATGTGATATTCAGATTGCAGTTCTTCATGAAAATAAGCTATTCCGAATGAAAAAAAAGGGATTCAGGATGCGAATAACCTATTCAGTTTGCAGTTCAGACAAACAAAGCTATTCAGAATGCAAATAAACTATTCAGATTGGAAATAAGCTATTCAGTTTGCAAATAAAGCTATTCAGAATGAAAATGTGATATTCAGGTTGCAGTTCTTGATGAAAATAAGCTATTCCGAATGAAAAAAAAGGGATTCAGGATGCGGATAACCTATTCAGTTAGCAGTTCAGACAAACAAAGCTATTCAGAATGCAAATAAACTATTCAGATAGGAAATAAGCTATTCAGTTTGCAAATAAAGCTATTCAGAATGAAAATGTGCTATTCAGATTGCAGTTCAGGATGAAAATAAGCTATTCAGAATGAAAAAAAGGAATTCAGGATGCGGATAACCTATTTAGTTAGCAGTTCAGACAAAAAAAGCTATTCAGAATGCAAATAAACTATTCAGATTGGAAATAAGCTATTCAGTTTGCAAAAAAAGCTATTCAAAACGAAAATGTGCTATTCAGATTGCAGTTCAGGATGAAAATAAGCTATTCAGAATGAAAAAAAGGAATTCAAGATGCGGATAACCTATTCAGTTTGCAGTTCAGACAAAAAAAGCTATTCAGAATGCAAATAAACTATTCAGATAGGAAATAAGCTATTCAGTTTGCAAATAAAGCTATTCAGAATGAAAATGTGATATTCAGATTGCAGTTCTTGATGAAAATAAGCTATTCCGAATGAAAAAAAAGGGATTCAGGATGCGAATAACCTATTCAGTTTGCAGTTCAGACAAACAAAGCTATTCAGAATGCAAATAAACTATTCAGATTGGAAATAAGCTATTCAGTTTGCAAATAAAGCTATTCAGAATGAAAATGTGATATTCAGGTTGCAGTTCTTGATTAAAATAAGCTATTCCGAATGAAAAAAAAGGGATTCAGGATGCGAATAACCAATTCAATTTGCAGTCCAGACAAACAAAGCTATTCAGAATGCAAATAAACTATTCAGATTGGAAATAAGCTATTCAGTTTGCAAAAAAAGCTATTCAAAACGAAAATGTGCTATTCAGATTGCAGTTCAGGATGAAAATAAGCTATTCAGAATGAAAAAAAGGAATTCAAGATGCGGATAACCTATTCAGTTTGCAGTTCAGACAAAAAAAGCTATACAGAATGCAAATAAACTATTCAGATTGGAAATAAGCTATTCAGTTTGCAAAAAAAGCTATTCAAAACGAAAATGTGCTATTCAGATTGCAGTTCAGGATGAAAATAAGCTATTAAGAATGAAAAAAAGGAATTCAAGATGCGGATAACCTATTCAGTTTGCAGTTCAGACAAAAAAAGCTATTCAGAATGCAAATAAACTATTCAGATAGGAAATAAGCTATTCAGTTTGCAAATAAAGCTATTCAGAATGAAAATGTGATATTCAGATTGCAGTTCTTGATGAAAATAAGCTATTCAAAATGAAAAAAAGGAATTCAAGATGCGGATAACCTATTCAGTTTGCAGTTCAGACAAAAAAAGCTATTCAGAATGCAAATAAACTATTCAGATAGGAAATAAGCTATTCAGTTTGCAAATAAAGCTATTCAGAATGAAAATGTGATATTCAGATTGCAGTTCTTCATGAAAATAAGCTATTCCGAATGAAAAAAAAGGGATTCAGGATGCGAATAACCTATTCAGTTTGCAGTTCAGACAAACAAAGCTATTCAGAATGCAAATAAACTATTCAGATTGGAAATAAGCTATTCAGTTTGCAAATAAAGCTATTCAGAATGAAAATGTGATATTCAGGTTGCAGTTCTTGATGAAAATAAGCTATTCCGAATGAAAAAAAAGGGATTCAGGATGCGGATAACCTATTCAGTTAGCAGTTCAGACAAACAAAGCTATTCAGAATGCAAATAAACTATTCAGATAGGAAATAAGCTATTCAGTTTGCAAATAAAGCTATTCAGAATGAAAATGTGCTATTCAGATTGCAGTTCAGGATGAAAATAAGCTATTCAGAATGAAAAAAAGGAATTCAGGATGCGGATAACCTATTTAGTTAGCAGTTCAGACAAAAAAAGCTATTCAGAATGCAAATAAACTATTCAGATTGGAAATAAGCTATTCAGTTTGCAAAAAAAGCTATTCAAAACGAAAATGTGCTATTCAGATTGCAGTTCAGGATGAAAATAAGCTATTCAGAATGAAAAAAAGGAATTCAAGATGCGGATAACCTATTCAGTTTGCAGTTCAGACAAAAAAAGCTATTCAGAATGCAAATAAACTATTCAGATAGGAAATAAGCTATTCAGTTTGCAAATAAAGCTATTCAGAATGAAAATGTGATATTCAGATTGCAGTTCTTGATGAAAATAAGCTATTCCGAATGAAAAAAAAGGGATTCAGGATGCGAATAACCTATTCAGTTTGCAGTTCAGACAAACAAAGCTATTCAGAATGCAAATAAACTATTCAGATTGGAAATAAGCTATTCAGTTTGCAAATAAAGCTATTCAGAATGAAAATGTGATATTCAGGTTGCAGTTCTTGATGAAAATAAGCTATTCAGAATGAAAAAAAGGAATTCAGGATGCGGATAACCTATTCAGTTAGCAGTTCAGACAAACAAAGCTATTCAGAATGCAAATAAACTATTCAGATAGGAAATAAGCTATTCAGTTTGCAAATAAAGCTATTCAGAATGAAAATGTGCTATTCAGATTGCAGTTCAGGATGAAAATAAGCTATTCAGAATGAAAAAAAGGAATTCAGGATGCGGATAACCTATTTAGTTAGCAGTTCAGACAAAAAAAGCTATTCAGAATGCAAATAAACTATTCAGATTGGAAATAAGCTATTCAGTTTGCAAAAAAAGCTATTCAAAACGAAAATGTGCTATTCAGATTGCAGTTCAGGATGAAAATAAGCTATTCAGAATGAAAAAAAGGAATTCAAGATGCGGATAACCTATTCAGTTTGCAGTTCAGACAAAAAAAGCTATTCAGAATGCAAATAAACTATTCAGATAGGAAATAAGCTATTCAGTTTGCAAATAAAGCTATTCAGAATGAAAATGTGATATTCAGATTGCAGTTCTTGATGAAAATAAGCTATTCCGAATGAAAAAAAAGGGATTCAGGATGCGAATAACCTATTCAGTTTGCAGTTCAGACAAACAAAGCTATTCAGAATGCAAATAAACTATTCAGATTGGAAATAAGCTATTCAGTTTGCAAATAAAGCTATTCAGAATGAAAATGTGATATTCAGGTTGCAGTTCTTGATGAAAATAAGCTATTCCGAATGAAAAAAAAGGGATTCAGGATGCGAATAACCTATTCAATTTGCAGTCCAGACAAACAAAGCTATTCAGAATGCAAATAAACTATTCAGATTGGAAATAAGCTATTCAGTTTGCAAAAAAAGCTATTCAAAACGAAAATGTGCTATTCAGATTGCAGTTCAGGATGAAAATAAGCTATTCAGAATGAAAAAAAGGAATTCAAGATGCGGATAACCTATTCAGTTTGCAGTTCAGACAAAAAAAGCTATACAGAATGCAAATAAACTATTCAGATTGGAAATAAGCTATTCAGTTTGCAAAAAAAGCTATTCAAAACGAAAATGTGCTATTCAGATTGCAGTTCAGGATGAAAATAAGCTATTCAGAATGAAAAAAAGGAATTCAAGATGCGGATAACCTATTCAGTTTGCAGTTCAGACAAAAAAAGCTATTCAGAATGCAAATAAACTATTCAGATAGGAAATAAGCTATTCAGTTTGCAAATAAAGCTATTCAGAATGAAAATGTGATATTCAGATTGCAGTTCTTGATGAAAATAAGCTATTCAGAATGAAAAAAAGGAATTCAAGATGCGGATAACCTATTCAGTTTGCAGTTCAGACAAAAAAAGCTATTCAGAATGCAAATAAACTATTCAGATAGGAAATAAGCTATTCAGTTTGCAAATAAAGCTATTCAGAATGAAAATGTGATATTCAGATTGCAGTTCTTCATGAAAATAAGCTATTCCGAATGAAAAAAAAGGGATTCAGGATGCGAATAACCTATTCAGTTTGCAGTTCAGACAAACAAAGCTATTCAGAATGCAAATAAACTATTCAGATTGGAAATAAGCTATTCAGTTTGCAAATAAAGCTATTCAGAATGAAAATGTGATATTCAGGTTGCAGTTCTTGATGAAAATAAGCTATTCCGAATGAAAAAAAAGGGATTCAGGATGCGGATAACCTATTCAGTTAGCAGTTCAGACAAACAAAGCTATTCAGAATGCAAATAAACTATTCAGATAGGAAATAAGCTATTCAGTTTGCAAATAAAGCTATTCAGAATGAAAATGTGCTATTCAGATTGCAGTTCAGGATGAAAATAAGCTATTCAGAATGAAAAAAAGGAATTCAGGATGCGGATAACCTATTTAGTTAGCAGTTCAGACAAAAAAAGCTATTCAGAATGCAAATAAACTATTCAGATTGGAAATAAGCTATTCAGTTTGCAAAAAAAGCTATTCAAAACGAAAATGTGCTATTCAGATTGCAGTTCAGGATGAAAATAAGCTATTCAGAATGAAAAAAAGGAATTCAAGATGCGGATAACCTATTCAGTTTGCAGTTCAGACAAAAAAAGCTATTCAGAATGCAAATAAACTATTCAGATAGGAAATAAGCTATTCAGTTTGCAAATAAAGCTATTCAGAATGAAAATGTGATATTCAGATTGCAGTTCTTGATGAAAATAAACTATTCATAATGAAAAAAAAGGATTCAGGATGCGGATAACCTATTCAGTTTGCTGTTCAGACAAAAAAAACTATTCAGAATGCAAATAAACTATTCAGATTGGAATAAGCTATTCAGTTTGACAAAAAAGCTATTCAGAATGAAAATGTGCTATTCAGATTGCAGTTCAGGATGAAAATAAGCTATTCAGAATGAAAAAAAGGAATTCAGGATGCGGATAACCTATTTAGTTAGCAGTTCAGACAAAAAAAGCTATTCAGAATGCAAATAAACTATTCAGATTGGAAATAAGCTATTCAGTTTGCAAAAAAAGCTATTCAAAACGAAAATGTGCTATTCAGATTGCAGTTCAGGATGAAAATAAGCTATTCAGAATGAAAAAAAGGAATTCAAGATGCGGATAACCTATTCAGTTTGCAGTTCAGACAAAAAAAGCTATTCAGAATGCAAATAAACTATTCAGATAGGAAATAAGCTATTCAGTTTGCAAATAAAGCTATTCAGAATGAAAATGTGATATTCAGATTGCAGTTCTTGATGAAAATAAGCTATTCCGAATGAAAAAAAAGGGATTCAGGATGCGAATAACCTATTCAGTTTGCAGTTCAGACAAACAAAGCTATTCAGAATGCAAATAAACTATTCAGATTGGAAATAAGCTATTCAGTTTGCAAATAAAGCTATTCAGAATGAAAATGTGATATTCAGGTTGCAGTTCTTGATGAAAATAAGCTATTCCGAATGAAAAAAAAGGGATTCAGGATGCGAATAACCTATTCAATTTGCAGTCCAGACAAACAAAGCTATTCAGAATGCAAATAAACTATTCAGATTGGAAATAAGCTATTCAGTTTGCAAAAAAAGCTATTCAAAACGAAAATGTGCTATTCAGATTGCAGTTCAGGATGAAAATAAGCTATTCAGAATGAAAAAAAGGAATTCAAGATGCGGATAACCTATTCAGTTTGCAGTTCAGACAAAAAAAGCTATTCAGAATGCAAATAAACTATTCAGATTGGAAATAAGCTATTCAGTTTGCAAAAAAAGCTATTCAAAACGAAAATGTGCTATTCAGATTGCAGTTCAGGATGAAAATAAGCTATTCAGAATGAAAAAAAGGAATTCAAGATGCGGATAACCTATTCAGTTTGCAGTTCAGACAAAAAAAGCTATTCAGAATGCAAATAAACTATTCAGATAGGAAATAAGCTATTCAGTTTGCAAATAAAGCTATTCAGAATGAAAATGTGATATTCAGATTGCAGTTCTTCATGAAAATAAGCTATTCCGAATGAAAAAAAAGGGATTCAGGATGCGAATAACCTATTCAGTTTGCAGTTCAGACAAACAAAGCTATTCAGAATGCAAATAAACTATTCAGATTGGAAATAAGCTATTCAGTTTGCAAATAAAGCTATTCAGAATGAAAATGTGATATTCAGGTTGCAGTTCTTGATGAAAATAAGCTATTCCGAATGAAAAAAAAAGGGATTCAGGATGCGAATAACCTATTCAATTTGCAGTCCAGACAAACAAAGCTATTCAGAATGCAAATAAACTATTCAGATTGGAAATAAGCTATTCAGTTTGCAAAAAAAGCTATTCAAAACGAAAATGTGCTATTCAGATTGCAGTTCAGGATGAAAATAAGCTATTCAGAATGAAAAAAAGGAATTCAAGATGCGGATAACCTATTCAGTTTGCAGTTCAGACAAAAAAAGCTATACAGAATGCAAATAAACTATTCAGATTGGAAATAAGCTATTCAGTTTGCAAAAAAAGCTATTCAAAACGAAAATGTGCTATTCAGATTGCAGTTCAGGATGAAAATAAGCTATTCAGAATGAAAAAAAGGAATTCAAGATGCGGATAACCTATTCAGTTTGCAGTTCAGACAAAAAAAGCTATTCAGAATGCAAATAAACTATTCAGAATGCAAATAAACTATTCAGATAGGAAATAAGCTATTCAATTTGCAAATAAAGCTATTCAGAATGAAAATGTGATATTCAGATTGCAGTTCTTCATGAAAATAAGCTATTCCGAATGAAAAAAAAGGGATTCAGGATGCGAATAACCTATTCAGTTTGCAGTTCAGACAAACAAAGCTATTCAGAATGCAAATAAACTATTCAGATTGGAAATAAGCTATTCAGTTTGCAAATAAAGCTATTCAGAATGAAAATGTGATATTCAGGTTGCAGTTCTTGATGAAAATAAGCTATTCCGAATGAAAAAAAAGGGATTCAGGATGCGGATAACCTATTCAGTTAGCAGTTCAGACAAACAAAGCTATTCAGAATGCAAATAAACTATTCAGATAGGAAATAAGCTATTCAGTTTGCAAATAAAGCTATTCAGAATGAAAATGTGCTATTCAGATTGCAGTTCAGGATGAAAATAAGCTATTCAGAATGAAAAAAAGGAATTCAGGATGCGGATAACCTATTTAGTTAGCAGTTCAGACAAAAAAAGCTATTCAGAATGCAAATAAACTATTCAGATTGGAAATAAGCTATTCAGTTTGCAAAAAAAGCTATTCAAAACGAAAATGTGCTATTCAGATTGCAGTTCAGGATGAAAATAAGCTATTCAGAATGAAAAAAAGGAATTCAAGATGCGGATAACCTATTCAGTTTGCAGTTCAGACAAAAAAAGCTATTCAGAATGCAAATAAACTATTCAGATAGGAAATAAGCTATTCAGTTTGCAAATAAAGCTATTCAGAATGAAAATGTGATATTCAGATTGCAGTTCTTGATGAAAATAAACTATTCATAATGAAAAAAAAGGATTCAGGATGCGGATAACCTATTCAGTTTGCTGTTCAGACAAAAAAAACTATTCAGAATGCAAATAAACTATTCAGATTGGAATAAGCTATTCAGTTTGACAAAAAAGCTATTCAGAATGAAAATGTGCTATTCAGATTGCAGTTCAGGATGAAAATAAGCTATTCAGAATGAAAAAAAGGAATTCAGGATGCGGATAACCTATTTAGTTAGCAGTTCAGACAAAAAAAGCTATTCAGAATGCAAATAAACTATTCAGATTGGAAATAAGCTATTCAGTTTGCAAAAAAAGCTATTCAAAACGAAAATGTGCTATTCAGATTGCAGTTCAGGATGAAAATAAGCTATTCAGAATGAAAAAAAGGAATTCAAGATGCGGATAACCTATTCAGTTTGCAGTTCAGACAAAAAAAGCTATTCAGAATGCAAATAAACTATTCAGATAGGAAATAAGCTATTCAGTTTGCAAATAAAGCTATTCAGAATGAAAATGTGATATTCAGATTGCAGTTCTTGATGAAAATAAGCTATTCCGAATGAAAAAAAAGGGATTCAGGATGCGAATAACCTATTCAGTTTGCAGTTCAGACAAACAAAGCTATTCAGAATGCAAATAAACTATTCAGATTGGAAATAAGCTATTCAGTTTGCAAATAAAGCTATTCAGAATGAAAATGTGATATTCAGGTTGCAGTTCTTGATGAAAATAAGCTATTCCGAATGAAAAAAAAGGGATTCAGGATGCGAATAACCTATTCAATTTGCAGTCCAGACAAACAAAGCTATTCAGAATGCAAATAAACTATTCAGATTGGAAATAAGCTATTCAGTTTGCAAAAAAAGCTATTCAAAACGAAAATGTGCTATTCAGATTGCAGTTCAGGATGAAAATAAGCTATTCAGAATGAAAAAAAGGAATTCAGGATGCGGATAACCTATTTAGTTAGCAGTTCAGACAAAAAAAGCTATACAGAATGCAAATAAACTATTCAGATTGGAAATAAGCTATTCAGTTTGCAAAAAAAGCTATTCAAAACGAAAATGTGCTATTCAGATTGCAGTTCAGGATGAAAATAAGCTATTCAGAATGAAAAAAAGGAATTCAAGATGCGGATAACCTATTCAGTTTGCAGTTCAGACAAAAAAAGCTATTCAGAATGCAAATAAACTATTCAGATAGGAAATAAGCTATTCAGTTTGCAAATAAAGCTATTCAGAATGAAAATGTGATATTCAGATTGCAGTTCTTGATGAAAATAAGCTATTCCGAATGAAAAAAAAGGGATTCAGGATGCGAATAACCTATTCAGTTTGCAGTTCAGACAAACAAAGCTATTCAGAATGCAAATAAACTATTCAGATTGGAAATAAGCTATTCAGTTTGCAAATAAAGCTATTCAGAATGAAAATGTGATATTCAGGTTGCAGTTCTTGATGAAAATAAGCTATTCCGAATGAAAAAAAAGGGATTCAGGATGCGAATAACCTATTCAATTTGCAGTCCAGACAAACAAAGCTATTCAGAATGCAAATAAACTATTCAGATTGGAAATAAGCTATTCAGTTTGCAAAAAAAGCTATTCAAAACGAAAATGTGCTATTCAGATTGCAGTTCAGGATGAAAATAAGCTATTCAGAATGAAAAAAAGGAATTCAAGATGCGGATAACCTATTCAGTTTGCAGTTCAGACAAAAAAAGCTATACAGAATGCAAATAAACTATTCAGATTGGAAATAAGCTATTCAGTTTGCAAAAAAAGCTATTCAAAACGAAAATGTGCTATTCAGATTGCAGTTCAGGATGAAAATAAGCTATTCAGAATGAAAAAAAGGAATTCAAGATGCGGATAACCTATTCAGTTTGCAGTTCAGACAAAAAAAGCTATTCAGAATGCAAATAAACTATTCAGATAGGAAATAAGCTATTCAGTTTGCAAATAAAGCTATTCAGAATGAAAATGTGATATTCAGATTGCAGTTCTTGATGAAAATAAGCTATTCAGAATGAAAAAAAGGAATTCAAGATGCGGATAACCTATTCAGTTTGCAGTTCAGACAAAAAAAGCTATTCAGAATGCAAATAAACTATTCAGATAGGAAATAAGCTATTCAGTTTGCAAATAAAGCTATTCAGAATGAAAATGTGATATTCAGATTGCAGTTCTTCATGAAAATAAGCTATTCCGAATGAAAAAAAAGGGATTCAGGATGCGAATAACCTATTCAGTTTGCAGTTCAGACAAACAAAGCTATTCAGAATGCAAATAAACTATTCAGATTGGAAATAAGCTATTCAGTTTGCAAATAAAGCTATTCAGAATGAAAATGTGATATTCAGGTTGCAGTTCTTGATGAAAATAAGCTATTCCGAATGAAAAAAAAGGGATTCAGGATGCGGATAACCTATTCAGTTAGCAGTTCAGACAAACAAAGCTATTCAGAATGCAAATAAACTATTCAGATAGGAAATAAGCTATTCAGTTTGCAAATAAAGCTATTCAGAATGAAAATGTGCTATTCAGATTGCAGTTCAGGATGAAAATAAGCTATTCAGAATGAAAAAAAGGAATTCAGGATGCGGATAACCTATTTAGTTAGCAGTTCAGACAAAAAAAGCTATTCAGAATGCAAATAAACTATTCAGATTGGAAATAAGCTATTCAGTTTGCAAAAAAAGCTATTCAAAACGAAAATGTGCTATTCAGATTGCAGTTCAGGATGAAAATAAGCTATTCAGAATGAAAAAAAGGAATTCAAGATGCGGATAACCTATTCAGTTTGCAGTTCAGACAAAAAAAGCTATTCAGAATGCAAATAAACTATTCAGATAGGAAATAAGCTATTCAGTTTGCAAATAAAGCTATTCAGAATGAAAATGTGATATTCAGATTGCAGTTCTTGATGAAAATAAGCTATTCCGAATGAAAAAAAAGGGATTCAGGATGCGAATAACCTATTCAGTTTGCAGTTCAGACAAACAAAGCTATTCAGAATGCAAATAAACTATTCAGATTGGAAATAAGCTATTCAGTTTGCAAATAAAGCTATTCAGAATGAAAATGTGATATTCAGGTTGCAGTTCTTGATGAAAATAAGCTATTCCGAATGAAAAAAAAGGGATTCAGGATGCGAATAACCTATTCAATTTGCAGTCCAGACAAACAAAGCTATTCAGAATGCAAATAAACTATTCAGATTGGAAATAAGCTATTCAGTTTGCAAAAAAAGCTATTCAAAACGAAAATGTGCTATTCAGATTGCAGTTCAGGATGAAAATAAGCTATTCAGAATGAGAAAAAGGAATTCAAGATGCGGATAACCTATTCAGTTTGCAGTTCAGACAAAAAAAGCTATACAGAATGCAAATAAACTATTCAGATTGGAAATAAGCTATTCAGTTTGCAAAAAAAGCTATTCAAAACGAAAATGTGCTATTCAGATTGCAGTTCAGGATGAAAATAAGCTATTCAGAATGAAAAAAAGGAATTCAAGATGCGGATAACCTATTCAGTTTGCAGTTCAGACAAAAAAAGCTATTCAGAATGCAAATAAACTATTCAGATAGGAAATAAGCTATTCAGTTTGCAAATAAAGCTATTCAGAATGAAAATGTGATATTCAGATTGCAGTTCTTGATGAAAATAAGCTATTCCGAATGAAAAAAAAGGGATTCAGGATGCGAATAACCTATTCAGTTTGCAGTTCAGACAAACAAAGCTATTCAGAATGCAAATAAACTATTCAGATTGGAAATAAGCTATTCAGTTTGCAAATAAAGCTATTCAGAATGAAAATGTGATATTCAGGTTGCAGTTCTTGATGAAAATAAGCTATTCCGAATGAAAAAAAAGGGATTCAGGATGCGAATAACCTATTCAATTTGCAGTCCAGACAAACAAAGCTATTCAGAATGCAAATAAACTATTCAGATTGGAAATAAGCTATTCAGTTTGCAAAAAAAGCTATTCAAAACGAAAATGTGCTATTCAGATTGCAGTTCAGGATGAAAATAAGCTATTCAGAATGAAAAAAAGGAATTCAAGATGCGGATAACCTATTCAGTTTGCAGTTCAGACAAAAAAAGCTATACAGAATGCAAATAAACTATTCAGATTGGAAATAAGCTATTCAGTTTGCAAAAAAAGCTATTCAAAACGAAAATGTGCTATTCAGATTGCAGTTCAGGATGAAAATAAGCTATTCAGAATGAAAAAAAGGAATTCAAGATGCGGATAACCTATTCAGTTTGCAGTTCAGACAAAAAAAGCTATTCAGAATGCAAATAAACTATTCAGAATGCAAATAAACTATTCAGATAGGAAATAAGCTATTCAATTTGCAAATAAAGCTATTCAGAATGAAAATGTGATATTCAGATTGCAGTTCTTCATGAAAATAAGCTATTCCGAATGAAAAAAAAGGGATTCAGGATGCGAATAACCTATTCAGTTTGCAGTTCAGACAAACAAAGCTATTCAGAATGCAAATAAACTATTCAGATTGGAAATAAGCTATTCAGTTTGCAAATAAAGCTATTCAGAATGAAAATGTGATATTCAGGTTGCAGTTCTTGATGAAAATAAGCTATTCCGAATGAAAAAAAAGGGATTCAGGATGCGGATAACCTATTCAGTTAGCAGTTCAGACAAACAAAGCTATTCAGAATGCAAATAAACTATTCAGATAGGAAATAAGCTATTCAGTTTGCAAATAAAGCTATTCAGAATGAAAATGTGCTATTCAGATTGCAGTTCAGGATGAAAATAAGCTATTCAGAATGAAAAAAAGGAATTCAGGATGCGGATAACCTATTTAGTTAGCAGTTCAGACAAAAAAAGCTATTCAGAATGCAAATAAACTATTCAGATTGGAAATAAGCTATTCAGTTTGCAAAAAAAGCTATTCAAAACGAAAATGTGCTATTCAGATTGCAGTTCAGGATGAAAATAAGCTATTCAGAATGAAAAAAAGGAATTCAAGATGCGGATAACCTATTCAGTTTGCAGTTCAGACAAAAAAAGCTATTCAGAATGCAAATAAACTATTCAGATAGGAAATAAGCTATTCAGTTTGCAAATAAAGCTATTCAGAATGAAAATGTGATATTCAGATTGCAGTTCTTGATGAAAATAAACTATTCATAATGAAAAAAAAGGATTCAGGATGCGGATAACCTATTCAGTTTGCTGTTCAGACAAAAAAAACTATTCAGAATGCAAATAAACTATTCAGATTGGAATAAGCTATTCAGTTTGACAAAAAAGCTATTCAGAATGAAAATGTGCTATTCAGATTGCAGTTCAGGATGAAAATAAGCTATTCAGAATGAAAAAAAGGAATTCAGGATGCGGATAACCTATTTAGTTAGCAGTTCAGACAAAAAAAGCTATTCAGAATGCAAATAAACTATTCAGATTGGAAATAAGCTATTCAGTTTGCAAAAAAAGCTATTCAAAACGAAAATGTGCTATTCAGATTGCAGTTCAGGATGAAAATAAGCTATTCAGAATGAAAAAAAGGAATTCAAGATGCGGATAACCTATTCAGTTTGCAGTTCAGACAAAAAAAGCTATTCAGAATGCAAATAAACTATTCAGATAGGAAATAAGCTATTCAGTTTGCAAATAAAGCTATTCAGAATGAAAATGTGATATTCAGATTGCAGTTCTTGATGAAAATAAGCTATTCCGAATGAAAAAAAAGGGATTCAGGATGCGAATAACCTATTCAGTTTGCAGTTCAGACAAACAAAGCTATTCAGAATGCAAATAAACTATTCAGATTGGAAATAAGCTATTCAGTTTGCAAATAAAGCTATTCAGAATGAAAATGTGATATTCAGGTTGCAGTTCTTGATGAAAATAAGCTATTCCGAATGAAAAAAAAGGGATTCAGGATGCGAATAACCTATTCAATTTGCAGTCCAGACAAACAAAGCTATTCAGAATGCAAATAAACTATTCAGATTGGAAATAAGCTATTCAGTTTGCAAAAAAAGCTATTCAAAACGAAAATGTGCTATTCAGATTGCAGTTCAGGATGAAAATAAGCTATTCAGAATGAAAAAAAGGAATTCAAGATGCGGATAACCTATTCAGTTTGCAGTTCAGACAAAAAAAGCTATACAGAATGCAAATAAACTATTCAGATTGGAAATAAGCTATTCAGTTTGCAAAAAAAGCTATTCAAAACGAAAATGTGCTATTCAGATTGCAGTTCAGGATGAAAATAAGCTATTCAGAATGAAAAAAAGGAATTCAAGATGCGGATAACCTATTCAGTTTGCAGTTCAGACAAAAAAAGCTATTCAGAATGCAAATAAACTATTCAGATAGGAAATAAGCTATTCAGTTTGCAAATAAAGCTATTCAGAATGAAAATGTGATATTCAGATTGCAGTTCTTGATGAAAATAAGCTATTCCGAATGAAAAAAAAGGGATTCAGGATGCGAATAACCTATTCAGTTTGCAGTTCAGACAAACAAAGCTATTCAGAATGCAAATAAACTATTCAGATTGGAAATAAGCTATTCAGTTTGCAAATAAAGCTATTCAGAATGAAAATGTGATATTCAGGTTGCAGTTCTTGATGAAAATAAGCTATTCCGAATGAAAAAAAAGGGATTCAGGATGCGAATAACCTATTCAATTTGCAGTCCAGACAAACAAAGCTATTCAGAATGCAAAAAAACTATTCAGATTGGAAATAAGCTATTCAGTTTGCAAAAAAAGCTATTCAAAACGAAAATGTGCTATTCAGATTGCAGTTCAGGATGAAAATAAGCTATTCAGAATGAAAAAAAGGAATTCAAGATGCGGATAACCTATTCAGTTTGCAGTTCAGACAAAAAAAGCTATACAGAATGCAAATAAACTATTCAGATTGGAAATAAGCTATTCAGTTTGCAAAAAAAGCTATTCAAAACGAAAATGTGCTATTCAGATTGCAGTTCAGGATGAAAATAAGCTATTCAGAATGAAAAAAAGGAATTCAAGATGCGGATAACCTATTCAGTTTGCAGTTCAGACAAAAAAAGCTATTCAGAATGCAAATAAACTATTCAGATAGGAAATAAGCTATTCAGTTTGCAAATAAAGCTATTCAGAATGAAAATGTGATATTCAGATTGCAGTTCTTGATGAAAATAAGCTATTCAGAATGAAAAAAAGGAATTCAAAATGCGGATAACCTATTCAGTTTGCAGTTCAGACAAAAAAAGCTATTCAGAATGCAAATAAACTATTCAGATAGGAAATAAGCTATTCAGTTTGCAAATAAAGCTATTCAGAATGAAAATGTGATATTCAGATTGCAGTTCTTCATGAAAATAAGCTATTCCGAATGAAAAAAAAGGGATTCAGGATGCGAATAACCTATTCAGTTTGCAGTTCAGACAAACAAAGCTATTCAGAATGCAAATAAACTATTCAGATTGGAAATAAGCTATTCAGTTTGCAAATAAAGCTATTCAGAATGAAAATGTGATATTCAGGTTGCAGTTCTTGATGAAAATAAGCTATTCCGAATGAAAAAAAAGGGATTCAGGATGCGGATAACCTATTCAGTTAGCAGTTCAGACAAACAAAGCTATTCAGAATGCAAATAAACTATTCAGATAGGAAATAAGCTATTCAGTTTGCAAATAAAGCTATTCAGAATGAAAATGTGCTATTCAGATTGCAGTTCAGGATGAAAATAAGCTATTCAGAATGAAAAAAAGGAATTCAGGATGCGGATAACCTATTTAGTTAGCAGTTCAGACAAAAAAAGCTATTCAGAATGCAAATAAACTATTCAGATTGGAAATAAGCTATTCAGTTTGCAAAAAAAGCTATTCAAAACGAAAATGTGCTATTCAGATTGCAGTTCAGGATGAAAATAAGCTATTCAGAATGAAAAAAAGGAATTCAAGATGCGGATAACCTATTCAGTTTGCAGTTCAGACAAAAAAAGCTATTCAGAATGCAAATAAACTATTCAGATAGGAAATAAGCTATTCAGTTTGCAAATAAAGCTATTCAGAATGAAAATGTGATATTCAGATTGCAGTTCTTGATGAAAATAAGCTATTCCGAATGAAAAAAAAGGGATTCAGGATGCGAATAACCTATTCAGTTTGCAGTTCAGACAAACAAAGCTATTCAGAATGCAAATAAACTATTCAGATTGGAAATAAGCTATTCAGTTTGCAAATAAAGCTATTCAGAATGAAAATGTGATATTCAGGTTGCAGTTCTTGATGAAAATAAGCTATTCCGAATGAAAAAAAAGGGATTCAGGATGCGAATAACCTATTCAATTTGCAGTCCAGACAAACAAAGCTATTCAGAATGCAAATAAACTATTCAGATTGGAAATAAGCTATTCAGTTTGCAAAAAAAGCTATTCAAAACGAAAATGTGCTATTCAGATTGCAGTTCAGGATGAAAATAAGCTATTCAGAATGAAAAAAAGGAATTCAAGATGCGGATAACCTATTCAGTTTGCTGTTCAGACAAAAAAAACTATTCAGAATGCAAATAAACTATTCAGATTGGAATAAGCTATTCAGTTTGACAAAAAAGCTATTCAAAACGAAAATGTGCTATTCAGATTGCAGTTCAGGATGAAAATAAGCTATTCAGAATGAAAAAAAGGAATTCAAGATGCGGATAACCTATTCAGTTTGCAGTTCAGACAAAAAAAGCTATACAGAATGCAAATAAACTATTCAGATTGGAAATAAGCTATTCAGTTTGCAAAAAAAGCTATTCAAAACGAAAATGTGCTATTCAGATTGCAGTTCAGGATGAAAATAAGCTATTCAGAATGAAAAAAAGGAATTCAAGATGCGGATAACCTATTCAGTTTGCAGTTCAGACAAAAAAAGCTATTCAGAATGCAAATAAACTATTCAGATAGGAAATAAGCTATTCAGTTTGCAAATAAAGCTATTCAGAATGAAAATGTGATATTCAGATTGCAGTTCTTGATGAAAATAAGCTATTCAGAATGAAAAAAAGGAATTCAAAATGCGGATAACCTATTCAGTTTGCAGTTCAGACAAAAAAAGCTATTCAGAATGCAAATAAACTATTCAGATAGGAAATAAGCTATTCAGTTTGCAAATAAAGCTATTCAGAATGAAAATGTGATATTCAGATTGCAGTTCTTCATGAAAATAAGCTATTCCGAATGAAAAAAAAGGGATTCAGGATGCGAATAACCTATTCAGTTTGCAGTTCAGACAAACAAAGCTATTCAGAATGCAAATAAACTATTCAGATTGGAAATAAGCTATTCAGTTTGCAAATAAAGCTATTCAGAATGAAAATGTGATATTCAGGTTGCAGTTCTTGATGAAAATAAGCTATTCCGAATGAAAAAAAAGGGATTCAGGATGCGGATAACCTATTCAGTTAGCAGTTCAGACAAACAAAGCTATTCAGAATGCAAATAAACTATTCAGATAGGAAATAAGCTATTCAGTTTGCAAATAAAGCTATTCAGAATGAAAATGTGCTATTCAGATTGCAGTTCAGGATGAAAATAAGCTATTCAGAATGAAAAAAAGGAATTCAGGATGCGGATAACCTATTTAGTTAGCAGTTCAGACAAAAAAAGCTATTCAGAATGCAAATAAACTATTCAGATTGGAAATAAGCTATTCAGTTTGCAAAAAAAGCTATTCAAAACGAAAATGTGCTATTCAGATTGCAGTTCAGGATGAAAATAAGCTATTCAGAATGAAAAAAAGGAATTCAAGATGCGGATAACCTATTCAGTTTGCAGTTCAGACAAAAAAAGCTATTCAGAATGCAAATAAACTATTCAGATAGGAAATAAGCTATTCAGTTTGCAAATAAAGCTATTCAGAATGAAAATGTGATATTCAGATTGCAGTTCTTGATGAAAATAAGCTATTCCGAATGAAAAAAAAGGGATTCAGGATGCGAATAACCTATTCAGTTTGCAGTTCAGACAAACAAAGCTATTCAGAATGCAAATAAACTATTCAGATTGGAAATAAGCTATTCAGTTTGCAAATAAAGCTATTCAGAATGAAAATGTGATATTCAGGTTGCAGTTCTTGATGAAAATAAGCTATTCCGAATGAAAAAAAAGGGATTCAGGATGCGAATAACCTATTCAATTTGCAGTCCAGACAAACAAAGCTATTCAGAATGCAAATAAACTATTCAGATTGGAAATAAGCTATTCAGTTTGCAAAAAAAGCTATTCAAAACGAAAATGTGCTATTCAGATTGCAGTTCAGGATGAAAATAAGCTATTCAGAATGAAAAAAAGGAATTCAAGATGCGGATAACCTATTCAGTTTGCAGTTCAGACAAAAAAAGCTATACAGAATGCAAATAAACTATTCAGATTGGAAATAAGCTATTCAGTTTGCAAAAAAAGCTATTCAAAACGAAAATGTGCTATTCAGATTGCAGTTCAGGATGAAAATAAGCTATTCAGAATGAAAAAAAGGAATTCAAGATGCGGATAACCTATTCAGTTTGCAGTTCAGACAAAAAAAGCTATTCATAATGCAAATAAACTATTCAGATAGGAAATAAGCTATTCAGTTTGCAAATAAAGCTATTCAGAATGAAAATGTGATATTCAGATTGCAGTTCTTGATGAAAATAAGCTATTCAGAATGAAAAAAAGGAATTCAAGATGCGGATAACCTATTCAGTTTGCAGTTCAGACAAAAAAAGCTATTCAGAATGCAAATAAACTATTCAGATAGGAAATAAGCTATTCAGTTTGCAAATAAAGCTATTCAGAATGAAAATGTGATATTCAGATTGCAGTTCTTCATGAAAATAAGCTATTCCGAATGAAAAAAAAGGGATTCAGGATGCGAATAACCTATTCAGTTTGCAGTTCAGACAAACAAAGCTATTCAGAATGGAAATAAACTATTCAGATTGGAAATAAGCTATTCAGTTTGCAAATAAAGCTATTCAGAATGAAAATGTGATATTCAGGTTGCAGTTCTTGATGAAAATAAGCTATTCCGAATGAAAAAAAAGGGATTCAGGATGCGGATAACCTATTCAGTTAGCAGTTCAGACAAACAAAGCTATTCAGAATGCAAATAAACTATTCAGATAGGAAATAAGCTATTCAGTTTGCAAATAAAGCTATTCAGAATGAAAATGTGCTATTCAGATTGCAGTTCAGGATGAAAATAAGCTATTCAGAATGAAAAAAAGGAATTCAGGATGCGGATAACCTATTTAGTTAGCAGTTCAGACAAAAAAAGCTATTCAGAATGCAAATAAACTATTCAGATTGGAAATAAGCTATTCAGTTTGCAAAAAAAGCTATTCAAAACGAAAATGTGCTATTCAGATTGCAGTTCAGGATGAAAATAAGCTATTCAGAATGAAAAAAAGGAATTCAAGATGCGGATAACCTATTCAGTTTGCAGTTCAGACAAAAAAAGCTATTCAGAATGCAAATAAACTATTCAGAATGCAAATAAACTATTCAGATAGGAAATAAGCTATTCAATTTGCAAATAAAGCTATTCAGAATGAAAATGTGATATTCAGATTGCAGTTCTTCATGAAAATAAGCTATTCCGAATGAAAAAAAAGGGATTCAGGATGCGAATAACCTATTCAGTTTGCAGTTCAGACAAACAAAGCTATTCAAAATGCAAATAAACTATTCAGATTGGAAATAAGCTATTCAGTTTGCAAATAAAGCTATTCAGAATGAAAATGTGATATTCAGGTTGCAGTTCTTGATGAAAATAAGCTATTCCGAATGAAAAAAAAGGGATTCAGGATGCGGATAACCTATTCAGTTAGCAGTTCAGACAAACAAAGCTATTCAGAATGCAAATAAACTATTCAGATAGGAAATAAGCTATTCAGTTTGCAAATAAAGCTATTCAGAATGAAAATGTGCTATTCAGATTGCAGTTCAGGATGAAAATAAGCTATTCAGAATGAAAAAAAGGAATTCAGGATGCGGATAACCTATTTAGTTAGCAGTTCAGACAAAAAAAGCTATTCAGAATGCAAATAAACTATTCAGATTGGAAATAAGCTATTCAGTTTGCAAAAAAAGCTATTCAAAACGAAAATGTGCTATTCAGATTGCAGTTCAGGATGAAAATAAGCTATTCAGAATGAAAAAAAGGAATTCAAGATGCGGATAACCTATTCAGTTTGCAGTTCAGACAAAAAAAGCTATTCAGAATGCAAATAAACTATTCAGATAGGAAATAAGCTATTCAGTTTGCAAATAAAGCTATTCAGAATGAAAATGTGATATTCAGATTGCAGTTCTTGATGAAAATAAGCTATTCCGAATGAAAAAAAAGGGATTCAGGATGCGAATAACCTATTCAGTTTGCAGTTCAGACAAACAAAGCTATTCAGAATGCAAATAAACTATTCAGATTGGAAATAAGCTATTCAGTTTGCAAATAAAGCTATTCAGAATGAAAATGTGATATTCAGGTTGCAGTTCTTGATGAAAATAAGCTATTCCGAATGAAAAAAAAGGGATTCAGGATGCGAATAACCTATTCAATTTGCAGTCCAGACAAACAAAGCTATTCAGAATGCAAATAAACTATTCAGATTGGAAATAAGCTATTCAGTTTGCAAAAAAAGCTATTCAAAACGAAAATGTGCTATTCAGATTGCAGTTCAGGATGAAAATAAGCTATTCAGAATGAAAAAAAGGAATTCAAGATGCGGATAACCTATTCAGTTTGCAGTTCAGACAAAAAAAGCTATACAGAATGCAAATAAACTATTCAGATTGGAAATAAGCTATTCAGTTTGCAAAAAAAGCTATTCAAAACGAAAATGTGCTATTCAGATTGCAGTTCAGGATGAAAATAAGCTATTCAGAATGAAAAAAAGGAATTCAAGATGCGGATAACCTATTCAGTTTGCAGTTCAGAAAAAAAAAGCTATTCATAATGCAAATAAACTATTCAGATAGGAAATAAGCTATTCAGTTTGCAAATAAAGCTATTCAGAATGAAAATGTGATATTCAGATTGCAGTTCTTGATGAAAATAAGCTATTCAGAATGAAAAAAAGGAATTCAAGATGCGGATAACCTATTCAGTTTGCAGTTCAGACAAAAAAAGCTATTCAGAATGCAAATAAACTATTCAGATAGGAAATAAGCTATTCAGTTTGCAAATAAAGCTATTCAGAATGAAAATGTGATATTCAGATTGCAGTTCTTCATGAAAATAAGCTATTCCGAATGAAAAAAAAGGGATTCAGGATGCGAATAACCTATTCAGTTTGCAGTTCAGACAAACAAAGCTATTCAGAATGCAAATAAACTATTCAGATTGGAAATAAGCTATTCAGTTTGCAAATAAAGCTATTCAGAATGAAAATGTGATATTCAGGTTGCAGTTCTTGATGAAAATAAGCTATTCCGAATGAAAAAAAAGGGATTCAGGATGCGGATAACCTATTCAGTTAGCAGTTCAGACAAACAAAGCTATTCAGAATGCAAATAAACTATTCAGATAGGAAATAAGCTATTCAGTTTGCAAATAAAGCTATTCAGAATGAAAATGTGATATTCAGATTGCAGTTCAGGATGAAAATAAGCTATTCAGAATGAAAAAAAGGAATTCAGGATGCGGATAACCTATTTAGTTAGCAGTTCAGACAAAAAAAGCTATTCAGAATGCAAATAAACTATTCAGATTGGAAATAAGCTATTCAGTTTGCAAAAAAAGCTATTCAAAACGAAAATGTGCTATTCAGATTGCAGTTCAGGATGAAAATAAGCTATTCAGAATGAAAAAAAGGAATTCAAGATGCGGATAACCTATTCAGTTTGCAGTTCAGACAAAAAAAGCTATTCAGAATGCAAATAAACTATTCAGATAGGAAATAAGCTATTCAGTTTGCAAATAAAGCTATTCAGAATGAAAATGTGATATTCAGATTGCAGTTCTTGATGAAAATAAGCTATTCCGAATGAAAAAAAAGGGATTCAGGATGCGAATAACCTATTCAGTTTGCAGTTCAGACAAACAAAGCTATTCAGAATGCAAATAAACTATTCAGATTGGAAATAAGCTATTCAGTTTGCAAATAAAGCTATTCAGAATGAAAATGTGATATTCAGGTTGCAGTTCTTGATGAAAATAAGCTATTCCGAATGAAAAAAAAGGGATTCAGGATGCGAATAACCTATTCAATTTGCAGTCCAGACAAACAAAGCTATTCAGAATGCAAATAAACTATTCAGATTGGAAATAAGCTATTCAGTTTGCAAAAAAAGCTATTCAAAACGAAAATGTGCTATTCAGATTGCAGTTCAGGATGAAAATAAGCTATTCAGAATGAAAAAAAGGAATTCAAGATGCGGATAACCTATTCAGTTTGCAGTTCAGACAAAAAAAGCTATACAGAATGCAAATAAACTATTCAGATTGGAAATAAGCTATTCAGTTTGCAAAAAAAGCTATTCAAAACGAAAATGTGCTATTCAGATTGCAGTTCAGGATGAAAATAAGCTATTCAGAATGAAAAAAAGGAATTCAAGATGCGGATAACCTATTCAGTTTGCAGTTCAGACAAAAAAAGCTATTCAGAATGCAAATAAACTATTCAGAATGCAAATAAACTATTCAGATAGGAAATAAGCTATTCAATTTGCAAATAAAGCTATTCAGAATGAAAATGTGATATTCAGATTGCAGTTCTTCATGAAAATAAGCTATTCCGAATGAAAAAAAAGGGATTCAGGATGCGAATAACCTATTCAGTTTGCAGTTCAGACAAACAAAGCTATTCAGAATGCAAATAAACTATTCAGATTGGAAATAAGCTATTCAGTTTGCAAATAAAGCTATTCAGAATGAAAATGTGATATTCAGGTTGCAGTTCTTGATGAAAATAAGCTATTCCGAATGAAAAAAAAGGGATTCAGGATGCGGATAACCTATTCAGTTAGCAGTTCAGACAAACAAAGCTATTCAGAATGCAAATAAACTATTCAGATAGGAAATAAGCTATTCAGTTTGCAAATAAAGCTATTCAGAATGAAAATGTGCTATTCAGATTGCAGTTCAGGATGAAAATAAGCTATTCAGAATGAAAAAAAGGAATTCAGGATGCGGATAACCTATTTAGTTAGCAGTTCAGACAAAAAAAGCTATTCAGAATGCAAATAAACTATTCAGATTGGAAATAAGCTATTCAGTTTGCAAAAAAAGCTATTCAAAACGAAAATGTGCTATTCAGATTGCAGTTCAGGATGAAAATAAGCTATTCAGAATGAAAAAAAGGAATTCAAGATGCGGATAACCTATTCAGTTTGCAGTTCAGACAAAAAAAGCTATTCAGAATGCAAATAAACTATTCAGAATGCAAATAAACTATTCAGATAGGAAATAAGCTATTCAATTTGCAAATAAAGCTATTCAGAATGAAAATGTGATATTCAGATTGCAGTTCTTCATGAAAATAAGCTATTCCGAATGAAAAAAAAGGGATTCAGGATGCGAATAACCTATTCAGTTTGCAGTTCAGACAAACAAAGCTATTCAGAATGCAAATAAACTATTCAGATTGGAAATAAGCTATTCAGTTTGCAAATAAAGCTATTCAGAATGAAAATGTGATATTCAGGTTGCAGTTCTTGATGAAAATAAGCTATTCCGAATGAAAAAAAAGGGATTCAGGATGCGGATAACCTATTCAGTTAGCAGTTCAGACAAACAAAGCTATTCAGAATGCAAATAAACTATTCAGATAGGAAATAAGCTATTCAGTTTGCAAATAAAGCTATTCAGAATGAAAATGTGCTATTCAGATTGCAGTTCAGGATGAAAATAAGCTATTCAGAATGAAAAAAAGGAATTCAGGATGCGGATAACCTATTTAGTTAGCAGTTCAGACAAAGAAAGCTATTCAGAATGCAAATAAACTATTCAGATTGGAAATAAGCTATTCAGTTTGCAAAAAAAGCTATTCAAAACGAAAATGTGCTATTCAGATTGCAGTTCAGGATGAAAATAAGCTATTCAGAATGAAAAAAAGGAATTCAAGATGCGGATAACCTATTCAGTTTGCAGTTCAGACAAAAAAAGCTATTCAGAATGCAAATAAACTATTCAGATAGGAAATAAGCTATTCAGTTTGCAAATAAAGCTATTCAGAATGAAAATGTGATATTCAGATTGCAGTTCTTGATGAAAATAAGCTATTCCGAATGAAAAAAAAGGGATTCAGGATGCGAATAACCTATTCAGTTTGCAGTTCAGACAAACAAAGCTATTCAGAATGCAAATAAACTATTCAGATTGGAAATAAGCTATTCAGTTTGCAAATAAAGCTATTCAGAATGAAAATGTGATATTCAGGTTGCAGTTCTTGATGAAAATAAGCTATTCCGAATGAAAAAAAGGAATTCAAGATGCGGATAACCTATTCAGTTTGCAGTTCAGACAAAAAAAGCTATTCAGAATGCAAATAAACTATTCAGAATGCAAATAAACTATTCAGATTGGAAATAAGCTATTCAGTTTGCAAAAAAAGCTATTCAAAACGAAAATGTGCTATTCAGATTGCAGTTCAGGATGAAAATAAGCTATTCAGAATGAAAAAAAGGAATTCAAGATGCGGATAACCTATTCAGTTTGCAGTTCAGACAAAAAAAGCTATTCAGAATGCAAATAAACTATTCAGAATGCAAATAAACTATTCAGATAGGAAATAAGCTATTCAATTTGCAAATAAAGCTATTCAGAATGAAAATGTGATATTCAGATTGCAGTTCTTCATGAAAATAAGCTATTCCGAATGAAAAAAAAGGGATTCAGGATGCGAATAACCTATTCAGTTTGCAGTTCAGACAAACAAAGCTATTCAGAATGCAAATAAACTATTCAGATTGGAAATAAGCTATTCAGTTTGCAAATAAAGCTATTCAGAATGAAAATGTGATATTCAGGTTGCAGTTCTTGATGAAAATAAGCTATTCCGAATGAAAAAAAAGGGATTCAGGATGCGGATAACCTATTCAGTTAGCAGTTCAGACAAACAAAGCTATTCAGAATGCAAATAAACTATTCAGATAGGAAATAAGCTATTCAGTTTGCAAATAAAGCTATTCAGAATGAAAATGTGCTATTCAGATTGCAGTTCAGGATGAAAATAAGCTATTCAGAATGAAAAAAAGGAATTCAGGATGCGGATAACCTATTTAGTTAGCAGTTCAGACAAAAAAAGCTATTCAGAATGCAAATAAACTATTCAGATAGGAAATAAGCTATTCAGTTTGCAAATAAAGCTATTCAGAATGAAAATGTGATATTCAGATTGCAGTTCTTGATGAAAATAAGCTATTCCGAATGAAAAAAAAGGGATTCAGGATGCGAATAACCTATTCAGTTTGCAGTTCAGACAAACAAAGCTATTCAGAATGCAAATAAACTATTCAGATTGGAAATAAGCTATTCAGTTTGCAAATAAAGCTATTCAGAATGAAAATGTGATATTCAGGTTGCAGTTCTTGATGAAAATAAGCTATTCCGAATGAAAAAAAGGAATTCAAGATGCGGATAACCTATTCAGTTTGCAGTTCAGACAAAAAAAGCTATTCAGAATGCAAATAAACTATTCAGAATGCAAATAAACTATTCAGATAGGAAATAAGCTATTCAATTTGCAAATAAAGCTATTCAGAATGAAAATGTGATATTCAGATTGCAGTTCTTCATGAAAATAAGCTATTCCGAATGAAAAAAAAGGGATTCAGGATGCGAATAACCTATTCAATTTGCAGTCCAGACAAACAAAGCTATTCAGAATGCAAATAAACTATTCAGATTGGAAATAAGCTATTCAGTTTGCAAAAAAAGCTATTCAAAACGAAAATGTGCTATTCAGATTGCAGTTCAGGATGAAAATAAGCTATTCAGAATGAAAAAAAGGAATTCAAGATGCGGATAACCTATTCAGTTTGCAGTTCAGACAAAAAAAGCTATACAGAATGCAAATAAACTATTCAGATTGGAAATAAGCTATTCAGTTTGCAAAAAAAGCTATTCAAAACGAAAATGTGCTATTCAGATTGCAGTTCAGGATGAAAATAAGCTATTCAGAATGAAAAAAAGGAATTCAAGATGCGGATAACCTATTCAGTTTGCAGTTCAGACAAAAAAAGCTATTCAGAATGCAAATAAACTATTCAGAATGCAAATAAACTATTCAGATAGGAAATAAGCTATTCAATTTGCAAATAAAGCTATTCAGAATGAAAATGTGATATTCAGATTGCAGTTCTTCATGAAAATAAGCTATTCCGAATGAAAAAAAAGGGATTCAGGATGCGAATAACCTATTCAGTTTGCAGTTCAGACAAACAAAGCTATTCAGAATGCAAATAAACTATTCAGATTGGAAATAAGCTATTCAGTTTGCAAATAAAGCTATTCAGAATGAAAATGTGATATTCAGGTTGCAGTTCTTGATGAAAATAAGCTATTCCGAATGAAAAAAAAGGGATTCAGGATGCGGATAACCTATTCAGTTAGCAGTTCAGACAAACAAAGCTATTCAGAATGCAAATAAACTATTCAGATAGGAAATAAGCTATTCAGTTTGCAAATAAAGCTATTCAGAATGAAAATGTGCTATTCAGATTGCAGTTCAGGATGAAAATAAGCTATTCAGAATGAAAAAAAGGAATTCAGGATGCGGATAACCTATTTAGTTAGCAGTTCAGACAAAAAAAGCTATTCAGAATGCAAATAAACTATTCAGATTGGAAATAAGCTATTCAGTTTGCAAAAAAAGCTATTCAAAACGAAAATGTGCTATTCAGATTGCAGTTCAGGATGAAAATAAGCTATTCAGAATGAAAAAAAGGAATTCAAGATGCGGATAACCTATTCAGTTTGCAGTTCAGACAAAAAAAGCTATTCAGAATGCAAATAAACTATTCAGAATGCAAATAAACTATTCAGATAGGAAATAAGCTATTCAATTTGCAAATAAAGCTATTCAGAATGAAAATGTGATATTCAGATTGCAGTTCTTCATGAAAATAAGCTATTCCGAATGAAAAAAAAGGGATTCAGGATGCGAATAACCTATTCAGTTTGCAGTTCAGACAAACAAAGCTATTCAGAATGCAAATAAACTATTCAGATTGGAAATAAGCTATTCAGTTTGCAAATAAAGCTATTCAGAATGAAAATGTGATATTCAGGTTGCAGTTCTTGATGAAAATAAGCTATTCCGAATGAAAAAAAAGGGATTCAGGATGCGGATAACCTATTCAGTTAGCAGTTCAGACAAACAAAGCTATTCAGAATGCAAATAAACTATTCAGATAGGAAATAAGCTATTCAGTTTGCAAATAAAGCTATTCAGAATGAAAATGTGCTATTCAGATTGCAGTTCAGGATGAAAATAAGCTATTCAGAATGAAAAAAAGGAATTCAGGATGCGGATAACCTATTTAGTTAGCAGTTCAGACAAAGAAAGCTATTCAGAATGCAAATAAACTATTCAGATTGGAAATAAGCTATTCAGTTTGCAAAAAAAGCTATTCAAAACGAAAATGTGCTATTCAGATTGCAGTTCAGGATGAAAATAAGCTATTCAGAATGAAAAAAAGGAATTCAAGATGCGGATAACCTATTCAGTTTGCAGTTCAGACAAAAAAAGCTATTCAGAATGCAAATAAACTATTCAGATAGGAAATAAGCTATTCAGTTTGCAAATAAAGCTATTCAGAATGAAAATGTGATATTCAGATTGCAGTTCTTGATGAAAATAAGCTATTCCGAATGAAAAAAAAGGGATTCAGGATGCGAATAACCTATTCAGTTTGCAGTTCAGACAAACAAAGCTATTCAGAATGCAAATAAACTATTCAGATTGGAAATAAGCTATTCAGTTTGCAAATAAAGCTATTCAGAATGAAAATGTGATATTCAGGTTGCAGTTCTTGATGAAAATAAGCTATTCCGAATGAAAAAAAGGAATTCAAGATGCGGATAACCTATTCAGTTTGCAGTTCAGACAAAAAAAGCTATTCAGAATGCAAATAAACTATTCAGAATGCAAATAAACTATTCAGATAGGAAATAAGCTATTCAATTTGCAAATAAAGCTATTCAGAATGAAAATGTGATATTCAGATTGCAGTTCTTCATGAAAATAAGCTATTCCGAATGAAAAAAAAGGGATTCAGGATGCGAATAACCTATTCAATTTGCAGTCCAGACAAACAAAGCTATTCAGAATGCAAATAAACTATTCAGATTGGAAATAAGCTATTCAGTTTGCAAAAAAAGCTATTCAAAACGAAAATGTGCTATTCAGATTGCAGTTCAGGATGAAAATAAGCTATTCAGAATGAAAAAAAGGAATTCAAGATGCGGATAACCTATTCAGTTTGCAGTTCAGACAAAAAAAGCTATACAGAATGCAAATAAACTATTCAGATTGGAAATAAGCTATTCAGTTTGCAAAAAAAGCTATTCAAAACGAAAATGTGCTATTCAGATTGCAGTTCAGGATGAAAATAAGCTATTCAGAATGAAAAAAAGGAATTCAAGATGCGGATAACCTATTCAGTTTGCAGTTCAGACAAAAAAAGCTATTCAGAATGCAAATAAACTATTCAGAATGCAAATAAACTATTCAGATAGGAAATAAGCTATTCAATTTGCAAATAAAGCTATTCAGAATGAAAATGTGATATTCAGATTGCAGTTCTTCATGAAAATAAGCTATTCCGAATGAAAAAAAAGGGATTCAGGATGCGAATAACCTATTCAGTTTGCAGTTCAGACAAACAAAGCTATTCAGAATGCAAATAAACTATTCAGATTGGAAATAAGCTATTCAGTTTGCAAATAAAGCTATTCAGAATGAAAATGTGATATTCAGGTTGCAGTTCTTGATGAAAATAAGCTATTCCGAATGAAAAAAAAGGGATTCAGGATGCGAATAACCTATTCAATTTGCAGTCCAGACAAACAAAGCTATTCAGAATGCAAATAAACTATTCAGATTGGAAATAAGCTATTCAGTTTGCAAAAAAAGCTATTCAAAACGAAAATGTGCTATTCAGATTGCAGTTCAGGATGAAAATAAGCTATTCAGAATGAAAAAAAGGAATTCAAGATGCGGATAACCTATTCAGTTTGCAGTTCAGACAAAAAAAGCTATACAGAATGCAAATAAACTATTCAGATTGGAAATAAGCTATTCAGTTTGCAAAAAAAGCTATTCAAAACGAAAATGTGCTATTCAGATTGCAGTTCAGGATGAAAATAAGCTATTCAGAATGAAAAAAAGGAATTCAAGATGCGGATAACCTATTCAGTTTGCAGTTCAGACAAAAAAAGCTATTCAGAATGCAAATAAACTATTCAGAATGCAAACAAACTATTCAGATAGGAAATAAGCTATTCAATTTGCAAATAAAGCTATTCAGAATGAAAATGTGATATTCAGATTGCAGTTCTTCATGAAAATAAGCTATTCCGAATGAAAAAAAAGGGATTCAGGATGCGAATAACCTATTCAGTTTGCAGTTCAGACAAACAAAGCTATTCAGAATGCAAATAAACTATTCAGATTGGAAATAAGCTATTCAGTTTGCAAATAAAGCTATTCAGAATGAAAATGTGATATTCAGGTTGCAGTTCTTGATGAAAATAAGCTATTCCGAATGAAAAAAAAGGGATTCAGGATGCGGATAACCTATTCAGTTAGCAGTTCAGACAAACAAAGCTATTCAGAATGCAAATAAACTATTCAGATAGGAAATAAGCTATTCAGTTTGCAAATAAAGCTATTCAGAATGAAAATGTGCTATTCAGATTGCAGTTCAGGATGAAAATAAGCTATTCAGAATGAAAAAAAGGAATTCAGGATGCGGATAACCTATTTAGTTAGCAGTTCAGACAAAAAAAGCTATTCAGAATGCAAATAAACTATTCAGATTGGAAATAAGCTATTCAGTTTGCAAAAAAAGCTATTCAAAACGAAAATGTGCTATTCAGATTGCAGTTCAGGATGAAAATAAGCTATTCAGAATGAAAAAAAGGAATTCAAGATGCGGATAACCTATTCAGTTTGCAGTTCAGACAAAAAAAGCTATTCAGAATGCAAATAAACTATTCAGATAGGAAATAAGCTATTCAGTTTGCAAATAAAGCTATTCAGAATGAAAATGTGATATTCAGATTGCAGTTCTTGATGAAAATAAGCTATTCCGAAGGAAAAAAAGGGATTCAGGATGCGAATAACCTATTCAGTTTGCAGTTCAGACAAACAAAGCTATTCAGAATGCAAATAAACTATTCAGATTGGAAATAAGCTATTCAGTTTGCAAATAAAGCTATTCAGAATGAAAATGTTATATTCAGGTTGCAGTTCTTGATGAAAATAAGCTATTCAGAATGAAAAAAAGGAATTCAGGATGCGGATAACCTATTCAGTTAGCAGTTCAGACAAACAAAGCTATTCAGAATGCAAATAAACTATTCAGATAGGAAATAAGCTATTCAGTTTGCAAATAAAGCTATTCAGAATGAAAATGTGCTATTCAGATTGCAGTTCAGGATGAAAATAAGATATTCAGAATGAAAAAAAGGAATTCAGGATGCGGATAACCTATTTAGTTAGCAGTTCAGACAAAAAAAGCTATTCAGAATGCAAATAAACTATTCAGATTGGAAATAAGCTATTCAGTTTGCAAAAAAAGCTATTCAAAACGAAAATGTGCTATTCAGATTGCAGTTCAGGATGAAAATAAGCTATTCAGAATGAAAAAAAGGAATTCAAGATGCGGATAACCTATTCAGTTTGCAGTTCAGACAAAAAAAGCTATTCAGAATGCAAATAAACTATTCAGATAGGAAATAAGCTATTCAGTTTGCAAATAAAGCTATTCAGAATGAAAATGTGATATTCAGATTGCAGTTCTTGATGAAAATAAGCTATTCCGAATGAAAAAAAAGGGATTCAGGATGCGAATAACCTATTCAGTTTGCAGTTCAGACAAACAAAGCTATTCAGAATGCAAATAAACTATTCAGATTGGAAATAAGCTATTCAGTTTGCAAATAAAGCTATTCAGAATGAAAATATGATATTCAGGTTGCAGTTCTTGATGAAAATAAGCTATTCCGAATGAAAAAAAAGGGATTCAGGATGCGAATAACCTATTCAATTTGCAGTTCAGACAAACAAAGCTATTCAGAATGCAAATAAACTATTCAGATTGGAAATAAGCTATTCAGTTTGCAAAAAAAGCTATTCAAAACGAAAATGTGCTATTCAGATTGCAGTTCAGGATGAAAATAAGCTATTCAGAATGAAAAAAAGGAATTCAAGATGCGGATAACCTATTCAGTTTGCAGTTCAGACAAAAAAAGCTATACAGAATGCAAATAAACTATTCAGATTGGAAATAAGCTATTCAGTTTGCAAAAAAAGCTATTCAAAACGAAAATGTGCTATTCAGATTGCAGTTCAGGATGAAAATAAGCTATTCAGAATGAAAAAAAGGAATTCAAGATGCGGATAACCTATTCAGTTTGCAGTTCAGACAAAAAAAGCTATACAGAATGCAAATAAACTATTCAGATTGGAAATAAGCTATTCAGTTTGCAAAAAAAGCTATTCAAAACGAAAATGTGCTATTCAGATTGCAGTTCAGGATGAAAATAAGCTATTCAGAATGAAAAAAAGGAATTCAAGATGCGGATAACCTATTTAGTTAGCAGTTCAGACAAAAAAAGCTATTCAGAATGCAAATAAACTATTCAGATTGGAAATAAGCTATTCAGTTTGCAAAAAAAGCTATTCAAAACGAAAATGTGCTATTCAGATTGCAGTTCAGGATGAAAATAAGCTATTCAGATTGAAAAAAAGGAATTCAAGGTGCGGATAACTTATTCAGTTTGCAGTTCAGACAAAAAAAGCTATTCAGAATGCAAATAAACTATTCAGATAGGAAATAAGCTATTCAGTTTGCAAATAAAGCTATTCAGAATGAAAATGTGATATTCAGATTGCAGTTCTTGATGAAAATAAGCTATTCCGAATGAAAAAAAAGGGATTCAGGATGCGAATAACCTATTCAGTTTGCAGTTCAGACAAACAAAGCTATTCAGAATGCAAATAAACTATTCAGATGGGAAATAAGCTATTCAGTTTGCAAATAAAGCTATTCAGAATGAAAATGTGATATTCAGGTTGCAGTTCTTGATGAAAATAAGCTATTCCGAATGAAAAAAAAGGGATTCAGGATGCGAATAACCTATTCAATTTGCAGTCCAGACAAACAAAGCTATTCAGAATGCAAATAAACTATTCAGATTGGAAATAAGCTATTCAGTTTGCAAAAAAAGCTATTCAAAACGAAAATGTGCTATTCAGATTGCAGTTCAGGATGAAAATAAGCTATTCAGAATGAAAAAAAGGAATTCAAGATGCGGATAACCTATTCAGTTTGCAGTTCAGACAAAAAAAGCTATACAGAATGCAAATAAACTATTCAGATTGGAAATAAGCTATTCAGTTTGCAAAAAAAGCTATTCAAAACGAAAATGTGCTATTCAGATTGCAGTTCAGGATGAAAATAAGCTATTCAGAATGAAAAAAAGGAATTCAAGATGCGGATAACCTATTCAGTTTGCAGTTCAGACAAAAAAAGCTATTCAGAATGCAAATAAACTATTCAGATAGGAAATAAGCTATTCAGTTTGCAAATAAAGCTATTCAGAATGAAAATGTGATATTCAGATTGCAGTTCTTGATGAAAATAAGCTATTCCGAATGAAAAAAAAGGGATTCAGGATGCGAATAACCTATTCAGTTTGCAGTTCAGACAAACAAAGCTATTCAGAATGCAAATAAACTATTCAGATTGGAAATAAGCTATTCAGTTTGCAAATAAAGCTATTCAGAATGAAAATGTGATATTCAGGTTGCAGTTCTTGATGAAAATAAGCTATTCCGAATGAAAAAAAAGGGATTCAGGATGCGAATAACCTATTCAATTTGCAGTTCAGACAAACAAAGCTATTCAGAATGCAAATATACTATTCAGATTGGAAATAAGCTATTCAGTTTGCAAAAAAAGCTATTCAAAACGAAAATGTGCTATTCAGATTGAAGTTCAGGATGAAAATAAGCTATTCAGAATGAAAAAAAGGAATTCAAGATGCGGATAACCTATTCAGTTTGCAGTTCAGACAAAAAAAACTATACAGAATGCAAATAAACTATTCAGATTGGAAATAAGCTATTCAGTTTGCAAAAAAAGCTATTCAAAACGAAAATGTGCTATTCAGATTGCAGTTCAGGATGAAAATAAGCTATTCAGAATGAAAAAAAGGAATTCAAGATGCGGATAACCTATTCAGTTTGCAGTTCAGACAAAAAAAGCTATACAAAATGCAAATAAACTATTCAGATTGGAAATAAGCTATTCAGTTTGCAAAAAAAGCTATTCAAAACGAAAATGTGCTATTCAGATTGCAGTTCAAGATGAAAATAAGCTATTCAGAATGAAAAAAAGGAATTCAAGATGCGGATAACCTATTCAGTTTGCAGTTCAGACAAAAAAAGCTATTCAGAATGCAAATAAACTATTCAGATAGGAAATAAGCTATTCAGTTTGCAAATAAAGCTATTCAGAATGAAAATGTGATATTCAGATTGCAGTTCTTGATGAAAATAAGCTATTCCGAATGAAAAAAAAGGGATTCAGGATGCGAATAACCTATTCAGTTTGCAGTTCAGACAAACAAAGCTATTCAGAATGCAAATAAACTATTCAGATTGGAAATAAGCTATTCAGTTTGCAAATAAAGCTATTCAGAATGAAAATGTGATATTCATGTTGCAGTTCTTGATGAAAATAAGCTATTCCGAATGAAAAAAAAGGGATTCAGGATGCGAATAACCTATTCAATTTGCAGTTCAGACAAACAAAGCTATTCAGAATGCAAATAAACTATTCAGATTGGAAATAAGCTATTCAATTTGCAAAAAAAGCTATTCAAAACGAAAATGTGCTATTCAGATTGCAGTTCAGGATGAAAATAAGCTATTCAGAATGAAAAAAAGGAATTCAAGATGCGGATAACCTATTCAGTTTGCAGTTCAGACAAAAAAAGCTATACAGAATGCAAATAAACTATTCAGATTGGAAATAAGCTATTCAGTTTGCAAAAAAAGCTATTCAAAACGAAAATGTGCTATTCAGATTGCAGTTCAGGATGAAAATAAGCTATTCAGAATGAAAAAAAGGAATTCAAGATGCGGATAACCTATTCAGTTAGCAGTTCAGACAAAAAAAGCTATTCAGAATGCAAATAAACTATTCAGATTGGAAATAAGCTATTCAGTTTGCAAATAAAGCTATTCAGAATGAAAATGTGATATTCAGGTTGCAGTTCTTGATGAAAATAAGCTATTCCGAATGAAAAAAAAGGGATTCAGGATGCGAATAACCTATTCAGTTTGCAGTTCAGGCAAACAAAGCTATTCAGAATGCAAATAAACTATTCAGATTGGAAGTAAGCTATTCAGTTTGCAAAAAAAGCTATTCAAAACGAAAATGTGCTATTCAGATTGCAGTTCAGGATGGAAATAAGCAATTCAGAATGAAAAAAGGAATTCAAGATGCGGATAACCTATTTAGTTTGCAGTTCAGACAAAAAAAGCTATACAGAATGCAAATAAACTATTCAGATTGGAAATAAGCTATTCAGTTTGCAAAAAAAGCTATTCAGAATGAAAATGTGATATTCAGATTGCAGTTCTTGATGAAAATAAGCTATTTCGAATGAAAAAAAAAGGATTCAGGATGCGAATAACCTATTCAGTTTGCAGTTCAGACAAACAAAGCTATTCAGAATGCAAATAAACTATTCAGATAGGAAATAAGCTATTCAGTTTGCAAATAAAGCTATTCAGAATGAAACTGTGCTATTCAGATTGCAGTTCAGGATGAAAATAAGCTATTCAGAATGAAAAAAAGGAATTCAGGATGCGGATAACCTATTCAGTTAGCAGTTCAGACAAAAAAAGCTATTCAGAATGCAAATAAACTATTCAGATTGGAAATAAGCTATTCAGTTTGCAAATAAAGCTATTCAGAATGAAAATGTGATATTCATGTTGCAGTTCTTGATGAAAATAAGCTATTCCGAATGAAAAAAAAGGGATTCAGGATGCGAATAACCTATTCAGTTTGCAGTTCAGACAAACAAAGCTATTCAGAATGCAAATAAACTATTCAGATTGGAAATAAGCTATTCAGTTTGCGAAAAAAGCTATTCAGAATGAAAATGTGATATTCAGATTGCAGTTCTTGATGAAAATAAGCTATTCAGAATGAAAAAAAGGAATTCAGGATGCGGATAACCTATTCAGTTAGCAGTTCAAACAAACAAAGCTATTCAGAATGCAAATAAACTATTCAGATAGGAAATAAGCTATTCAGTTTGCAAATAAAGCTATTCAGAATGAAAATGTGATATTCAGATTGCAGTTCTTGATGAAAATAAGCTATTCCGAATGAAAAAAAAGGGATTCAGGATGCGAATAACCTATTCAGTTTGCAGTTCAGACAAACAAAGCTATTCAGAATGCAAATAAACTATTCAGATTGGAAATAAGCTATTCAGTTTGGAAATAAAGCTATTCAGAATGAAAATGTGATATTCAGGTTGCAGTTCTTGATGAAAATAAGCTATTCCGAATGAAAAAAAAGGGATTCAGGATGCGAATAACCTATTCAATTTGCAGTTCAGACAAACAAAGCTATTCAGAATGCAAATAAACTATTCAGATTGGAAATAAGCTATTCAGTTTGCAAAAAAAGCTATTCAAAACGAAAATGTGCTATTCAGATTGCAGTTCAGGATGAAAATAAGCTATTCAGAATGAAAAAAAGGAATTCAAGATGCGGATAACCTATTCAGTTTGCAGTTCAGACAAAAAAAGCTATACAGAATGCAAATAAACTATTCAGATTGGAAATAAGCTATTCAGTTTGCAAAAAAAGCTATTCAAAACGAAAATGTGCTATTCAGATTGCAGTTCAGGATGAAAATAAGCTATTCAGAATGAAAAAAAGGAATTCAAGATGCGGATAACCTATTCAGTTAGCAGTTCAGACAAAAAAATCTATTCAGAATGCAAATAAACTATTCAGATTGGAAATAAGCTATTCAGTTTGCAAATAAAGCTATTCAGAATGAAAATGTGATATTCAGGTTGCAGTTCTTGATGAAAATAAGCTATTCCGAATGAAAAAAAAGGGATTCAGGATGCGAATAACCTATTCAGTTTGCAGTTCAGACAAACAAAGCTATTCAGAATGCAAATAAACTATTCAGATTGGAAGTAAGCTATTCAGTTTGCAAAAAAAGCTATTCAAAACGAAAATGTGCTATTCAGATTGCAGTTCAGGATGAAAATAAGCAATTCAGAATGAAAAAAGGAATTCAAGATGCGGATAACCTATTTAGTTTGCAGTTCAGACAAAAAAAGCTATACAGAATGCAAATAAACTATTCAGATTGGAAATAAGCTATTCAGTTTGCAAAAAAACTATTCAGAATGAAAATGTGATATTCAGATTGCAGTTCTTGATGAAAATAAGCTATTTCGAATGAAAAAAAAAGGATTCAGGATGCGAATAACCTATTCAGTTTGCAGTTCAAACAAACAAAGCTATTCAGAATGCAAATAAACTATTCAGATAGGAAATAAGCTATTCAGTTTGCAAATAAAGCTATTCAGAATGAAACTGTGCTATTCAGATTGCAGTTCAGGATGAAAATAAGCTATTCAGAATGAAAAAAAGGAATTCAGGATGCGGATAACCTATTCAGTTAGCAGTTCAGACAAAAAAAGCTATTCAGAATGCAAATAAACTATTCAGATTGGAAATAAGCTATTCAGTTTGCAAATAAAGCTATTCAGAATGAAAATGTGATATTCAGGTTGCAGTTCTTGATGAAAATAAGCTATTCCGAATGAAAAAAAAGGGATTCATGATGCGAATAACCTATTCAGTTTGCAGTTCAGACAAACAAAGCTATTCAGAATGCAAATAAACTATTCAGATTGGAAATAAGCTATTCAGTTTGCGAAAAAAGCTATTCAGAATGAAAATGTGATATTCAGATTGCAGTTCTTGATGAAAATAAGCTATTCAGAATGAAAAAAAGGAATTCAGGATGCGGATAACCTATTCAGTTAGCAGTTCAAACAAACAAAGCTATTCAGAATGCAAATAAACTATTCAGATAGGAAATAAGCTATTCAGTTTGCAAATAAAGCTATTCAGAATGAAAATGTGATATTCAGATTGCAGTTCTTGATGAAAATAAGCTATTCCGAATAAAAAAAAGGGATTCAGGATGCGAATAACCTATTCAGTTTGCAGTTCAGACAAACAAAGCTATTCAGAATGCAAATAAACTATTCAGATTGGAAATAAGCTATTCAGTTTGGAAATAAAGCTATTCAGAATGAAAATGTGATATTCAGGTTGCAGTTCTTGATGAAAATAAGCTATTCCGAATGAAAAAAAAGGGATTCAGGATGCGAATAACCTATTCAATTTGCAGTTCAGACAAACAAAGCTATTCAGAATGCAAATAAACTATTCAGATTGGAAATAAGCTATTCAGTTTGCAAAAAAAGCTATTCAAAACGAAAATGTGCTATTCAGATTGCAGTTCAGGATGAAAATAAGCTATTCAGAATGAAAAAAAGGAATTCAAGATGCGGATAACCTATTCAGTTTGCAGTTCAGACAAAAAAAGCTATACAGAATGCAAATAAACTATTCAGATTGGAAATAAGCTATTCAGTTTGCAAAAAAAGCTATTCAAAACGAAAATGTGCTATTCAGATTGCAGTTCAGGATGAAAATAAGCTATTTAGAATGAAAAAAAGGAATTCAAGATGCGGATAACCTATTCAGTTAGCAGTTCAGACAAAAAAACCTATTCAGAATGCAAATAAACTATTCAGATTGGAAATAAGCTATTCAGTTTGCAAATAAAGCTATTCAGAATGAAAATGTGATATTCAGGTTGCAGTTCTTGATGAAAATAAGCTATTCCGAATGAAAAAAAAGGGATTCAGGATGCGAATAACCTATTCAGTTTGCAGTTCAGACAAACAAAGCTATTCAGAATGCAAATAAACTATTCAGATTGGAAATAAGCTATTCAAAACGAAAATGTGCTATTCAGATTGCAGTTCAGGATGAAAATAAGCAATTCAGAATGAAAAAAGGAATTCAAGATGCGGATAACCTATTTAGTTTGCAGTTCAGACAAAAAAAGCTATACAGAATGCAAATAAACTATTCAGATTGGAAATAAGCTATTCAGTTTGCAAAAAAAGCTATTCAGAATGAAAATGTGATATTCAGATTGCAGTTCTTGATGAAAATAAGCTATTTCGAATGAAAAAAAAAGGATTCAGGATGCGAATAACCTATTCAGTTTGCAGTTCAGACAAACAAAGCTATTCAGAATGCAAATAAACTATTCAGATAGGAAATAAGCTATTCAGTTTGCAAATAAAGCTATTCAGAATGAAACTGTGCTATTCAGATTGCAGTTCAGGATGAAAATAAGCTATTCAGAATGAAAAAAAGGAATTCAGGATGCGGATAACCTATTCAGTTAGCAGTTCAGACAAAAAAAGCTATACAGAATGAAAATAAACTATTCAGATAGGAAATAAGCTATTCAGTTTGCAAATAAAGCTATTCAGAATGAAAATGTGCTATTCAGATTGCAGTTCAGGATGAAAATAAGCTATTCAGAATGAAAGAAAGGAATTCAGGATGCGGATAACCTATTCAGTTAGCAGTTCAGACAAACAAAGCTATTCAGAATGCAAATAAACTATTCAGATAGGAAATAAGCTATTCAGTTTGCAAATAAAGCTATTCAGAATGAAAATGTGCTATTCAGATTGCAGTTCAGGATGAAAATAAGCTATTCAGAATGAAAAAAAGGAATTCAGGATGCGGATAACCTATTCAGTTAGCAGTTCAGACAAAAAAATCTATTCAGAATGCAAATAAACTATTCAGATAGGAAATAAGCTATTCAGTTTGCAAATAAAGCTATTCAGAATGAAAATGTGCTATTCAGATTGCAGTTCAGGATGAAAATAAGCTATTCAGAATGAAAAAAAGGAATTCAGGATGCGGATAACCTATTCAGTTAGCAGTTCAGACAAAAAAAGCTATTCAGAATGCAAATAAACTATTCAGATTGGAAATAAGCTATTCAGTTTGCAAATAAAGCTATTCAGAATGAAAATGTGATATTCAGGTTGCAGTTCTTGATGAAAATAAGCTATTCCGAATGAAAAAAAAAGGGATTCAGGATGCGAATAACCTATTCAATTTGCAGTTCAGACAAACAAAGCTATTCAGAATGCAAATAAACTATTCAGATTGGAAATAAGCTATTCAGTTTGCAAAAAAAGCTATTCAAAACGAAAATGTGCTATTCAGATTGCAGTTCAGGATGAAAATAAGCTATTCAGAATGAAAAAAAGGAATTCAGGATGCGGATAACCTATTCAGTTAGCAGTTCAGACAAAAAAAGCTATTCAGAATGCAAATAAACTATTCATATTGGAAATAAGCTATTCAGTTTGCAAATAAAGCTATTCAGAATGAAAATGTGATATTCAGGTTGCAGTTCTTGATGAAAATAAGCTATTCCGAATGAAAAAAAAGGGATTCAGGATGCGAATAACCTATTCAGTTTGCAGTTCAGACAAACAAAGCTATTCAGTATGCAAATAAACTATTCAGATTGGAAATAAGCTATTCAGTTTGCAAAAAAATCTATTCAGAATTAAAATGTGATATTCAGATTGCAGTTCTTGATGAAAATAAACTATTTAGAATGAAAAAAAAGGGTTCAGGATGCGGATAACCTATTCAGTTTGCAGTTCAGACAAAAAAAGCTATTCAGAATGCAAATAAACTATTCAGATTGGAAATAAGCTATTCAGTTTGCAAAAAAAGCTATTCAGAATGAAAATGTGATATTCAGATTGCAGTTCTTGATGAAAATAAGCTATTCCAAATGAAAAAAAAAGTATTCAGGATGCGAATAACCTATTCAGTTTGCAGTTCAGACAAACAAAGCTATTCAGAATGCAAATAAACTATTCAGATTGCAAAGAAGCTATTCAGTTTGCAAAAAAACCTATTCAGAATGAAAATGTGCTATTCAGATTGCAGTTCAGGATGAAAATAAGCTATTCAGAATGAAAAAAAGGAATTCAAGATGCGGATAACCTATTCAGTTTGCAGTTCAGACAAAAAAAGCTATACAGAATGCAAATAAACTATTCAGATTGGAAATAAGCTATTCAGTTTGCAAAAAAAGCTATTCAGAATGAAAATGTGATATTCAGATTGCAGTTCTTGATGAAAATAAACTATTCAGAATGAAAAAAAAGGGTCCAGGATGCGGATAACCTATTCAGTTTGCAGTTCAGACAAAAAAAGCTATTCAGAATGCAAATAAACTATTCATATAGGAAATAAGCTATTCAGTTTGCAAAAAAAGCTATTCAGAATGAAAATGTGTTATTCAGATTGCAGTTCTTGATGAAAATAAGCTATTTCGAATGAAAAAAAAAGGATTCAGGATGCGAATAACCTATTCAGTTTGCAGTTCAGACTAAAATAACTATTCAGAATGCAAATAAACTATTCAGATTGGAAATAAGCTATTCAGTTTGCAAAAAAGCTATTCAGAATGGAAATTGGATATTCAGATTGCAGTTCTTGATGAAAATAAGCTATTCCGAATGAAAAAAAAAGGATTCAGGATGCGAATAACCTATTCAGTTTGCAGTTCAGACAAACAAAGCTATTCAGAATGCAAATAAACTATTCAGATTGGAAATAAGCTATTCAGTTTGCAAAAAAAGCTATTCAAAATGAAAATGTGCTATTCAGATTGCAGTTCAGGATGAAAATAAGCTATTCAGAATGAAAAAAAGGAATTCAAGATGCGGATAACCTATTCAGTTTGCAGTTCAGACAAAAAAAGCTATACAGAATGCAAATAAACTATTCAGATTGGAAATAAGCTATTCAGTTTGCAAAAAAAGCTATTCAGAATGAAAATGTGATATTCAGATTGCAGTTCTTGATGAAAATAAACTATTTAGAATGAAAAAAAAGGGTTCAGGATGCAGATAACCTATTCAGTTTGCAGTTCAGACAAATAAAGCTATTCAGAATGCAAATAAACTATTCAGATTGGAAATAAGCTATTCAGTTTGCAAATAAAGCTATTCAGAATGAAAATGTGATATTCAGATTGCAGTTCAGGATGAAAATAAGCTATTCAGAATGAAAAAAAGGAATTCAGGACGCGGATAACCTATTCAGTTAGCAGTTCAGACAAAAAAAGCTATTCAGAATGCAAATAAACTATTCAGATTGGAAATAAGCTATTCAGTTTGCAAATAAAGCTATTCAGAATGAAAATGTGATATTCAGGTTGCAGTTCTTGATGAAAATAAGCTATTCCGAATGAAAAAAAAGGGATTCAGGATGCGAATAACCTATTCAGTTTGCAGTTCAGACAAACAAAGCTATTCAGAATGCAAATAAACTATTCAGATTGGAAATAAGCTATTCAGTTTGCAAAAAAAGCTATTCAGAATGAAAATGTGATATTCAGATTGCAGTTCTTGATGAAAATAAACTATTTAGAATGAAAAAAAAGGGTTCAGGATGCGGATAACCTATTCAGTTTGCAGTTCAGACAAAAAAAGCTATTCAGAATGCAAATAAACTATTCAGATTGGAAATAAGCTATTCAGTTTGCAAAAAAAACTATTCAGAATGAAAATGTGATATTCAGATTGCAGTTCTTGATGAAAATAAGCTATTCCGAATGAAAAAAAAAGGATTCAGGATGCGAATAACCTATTCAGTTTGCAGTTCAGACAAACAAAGCTATTCAGAATGCAAATAAACTATTCAGATTGCAAAGAAGCTATTCAGTTTGCAAAAAAACCTATTCAGAATGAAAATGTGCTATTCAGATTGCAGTTCAGGATGAAAATAAGCTATTCAGAATGAAAAAAAGGAATTCAAGATGCGGATAACCTATTCAGTTTGCAGTTCAGACAAAAAAAGCTATACAGAATGCAAATAAACTATTCAGATTGGAAATAAGCTATTCAGTTTGCAAAAAAAGCTATTCAGAATGAAAATGTGATATTCAGATTGCAGTTCTTGATGAAAATAAACTATTCAGAATGAAAAAAAAGGGTTCAGGATGCGGATAACCTATTCAGTTTGCAGTTCAGACAAACAAAGCTATTCAGAATGCAAATAAACTATTCAGATTGCAAAGAAGCTATTCAGTTTGCAAAAAAACCTCTTCAGAATGAAAATGTGCTATTCAGATTGCAGTTCAGGATGAAAATAAGCTATTCAGAATGAAAAAAAGGAATTCAAGATGCGGATAACCTATTCAGTTTGCAGTTCAGACAAACAAAGCTATTCAGAATGCAAATAAACTATTCAGATTGCAAAGAAGCTATTCAGTTTGCAAAAAAACCTATTCAGAATGAAAATGTGATATTCAGATTGCAGTTCTTGATGAAAATAAACTATTCAGAATGAAAAAAAAGGGTCCAGGATGCGGATAACCTATTCAGTTTGCAGTTCAGACAAAAAAAGCTATTCAGAATGCAAATAAACTATTCATATAGGAAATAAGCTATTCAGTTTGCAAAAAAAGCTATTCAGAATGAAAATGTGTTATTCAGATTGCAGTTCTTGATGAAAATAAGCTATTTCGAATGAAAAAAAAAGGATTCAGGATGCGAATAACCTATTCAGTTTGCAGTTCAGACTAAAATAACTATTCAGAATGCAAATAAACTATTCAGATTGGAAATAAGCTATTCAGTTTGCAAAAAAGCTATTCAGAATGGAAATTGGATATTCAGATTGCAGTTCTTGATGAAAATAAGCTATTCCGAATGAAAAAAAAAGGATTCAGGATGCGAATAACCTATTCAGTTTGCAGTTCAGACAAACAAAGCTATTCAGAATGCAAATAAACTATTCAGATTGGAAATAAGCTATTCAGTTTGCAAAAAAAGCTATTCAAAATGAAAATGTGCTATTCAGATTGCAGTTCAGGATGAAAATAAGCTATTCAGAATGAAAAAAAGGAATTCAAGATGCGGATAACCTATTCAGTTTGCAGTTCAGACAAAAAAAGCTATACAGAATGCAAATAAACTATTCAGATTGGAAATAAGCTATTCAGTTTGCAAAAAAAGCTATTCAGAATGAAAATGTGATATTCAGATTGCAGTTCTTGATGAAAATAAACTATTTAGAATGAAAAAAAAGGGTTCAGGATGCAGATAACCTATTCAGTTTGCAGTTCAGACAAATAAAGCTATTCAGAATGCAAATAAACTATTCAGATTGGAAATAAGCTATTCAGAATGAAAATGTGATATTCAGATTGCAGTTCAGGATGAAAATAAGCTATTCAGAATGAAAAAAAGGAATTCAGGATGCGGATAACCTATTCAGTTAGCAGTTCAGACAAAAAAAGCTATTCAGAATGCAAATAAACTATTCAGATTGGAAATAAGCTATTCAGTTTGCAAATAAAGCTATTCAGAATGAAAATGTGATATTCAGGTTGCAGTTCTTGATGAAAATAAGCTATTCCGAATGAAAAAAAAGGGATTCAGGATGCGAATAACCTATTCAGTTTGCAGTTCAGACAAACAAAGCTATTCAGAATGCAAATAAACTATTCAGATTGCAAAGAAGCTATTCAGTTTGCAAAAAAACCTCTTCAGAATGAAAATGTGCTATTCAGATTGCAGTTCAGGATGAAAATAAGCTATTCAGAATGAAAAAAAGGAATTCAAGATGCGGATAACCTATTCAGTTTGCAGTTCAGACAAACAAAGCTATTCAGAATGCAAATAAACTATTCAGATTGCAAAGAAGCTATTCAGTTTGCAAAAAAACCTATTCAGAATGAAAATGTGATATTCAGATTGCAGTTCTTGATGAAAATAAACTATTCAGAATGAAAAAAAAGGGTCCAGGATGCGGATAACCTATTCAGTTTGCAGTTCAGACAAAAAAAGCTATTCAGAATGCAAATAAACTATTCATATAGGAAATAAGCTATTCAGTTTGCAAAAAAAGCTATTCAGAATGAAAATGTGTTATTCAGATTGCAGTTCTTGATGAAAATAAGCTATTTCGAATGAAAAAAAAAGGATTCAGGATGCGAATAACCTATTCAGTTTGCAGTTCAGACTAAAATAACTATTCAGAATGCAAATAAACTATTCAGATTGGAAATAAGCTATTCAGTTTGCAAAAAAGCTATTCATAATGGAAATTGGATATTCAGATTGCAGTTCTTGATGAAAATAAGCTATTCCGAATGAAAAAAAAAGGATTCAGGATGCGAATAACCTATTCAGTTTGCAGTTCAGACAAACAAAGCTATTCAGAATGCAAATAAACTATTCAGATTGGAAATAAGCTATTCAGTTTGCAAAAAAAGCTATTCAAAATGAAAATGTGCTATTCAGATTGCAGTTCAGGATGAAAATAAGCTATTCAGAATGAAAAAAAGGAATTCAAGATGCGGATAACCTATTCAGTTTGCAGTTCAGACAAAAAAAGCTATACAGAATGCAAATAAACTATTCAGATTGGAAATAAGCTATTCAGTTTGCAAAAAAAGCTATTCAGAATGAAAATGTGATATTCAGATTGCAGTTCTTGATGAAAATAAACTATTTAGAATGAAAAAAAAGGGTTCAGGATGCAGATAACCTATTCAGTTTGCAGTTCAGACAAATAAAGCTATTCAGAATGCAAATAAACTATTCAGATTGGAAATAAGCTATTCAGAATGAAAATGTGATATTCAGATTGCAGTTCAGGATGAAAATAAGCTATTCAGAATGAAAAAAAGGAATTCAGGATGCGGATAACCTATTCAGTTAGCAGTTCAGACAAAAAAAGCTATTCAGAATGCAAATAAACTATTCAGATTGGAAATAAGCTATTCAGTTTGCAAATAAAGCTATTCAGAATGAAAATGTGATATTCAGGTTGCAGTTCTTGATGAAAATAAGCTATTCCGAATGAAAAAAAAGGGATTCAGGATGCGAATAACCTATTCAGTTTGCAGTTCAGACAAACAAAGCTATTCAGAATGCAAATAAACTATTCAGATTGGAAATAAGCTATTCAGTTTGCAAAAAAAGCTATTCAGAATGAAAATGTGATATTCAGATTGCAGTTCTTGATGAAAATAAACTATTTAGAATGAAAAAAAAGGGTTCAGGATGCGGATAACCTATTCAGTTTGCAGTTCAGACAAAAAAAGCTATTCAGAATGCAAATAAACTATTCAGATTGGAAATAAGCTATTCAGTTTGCAAAAAAAACTATTCAGAATGAAAATGTGATATTCAGATTGCAGTTCTTGATGAAAATAAGCTATTCCGAATGAAAAAAAAAGGATTCAGGATGCGAATAACCTATTCAGTTTGCAGTTCAGACAAACAAAGCTATTCAGAATGCAAATAAACTATTCAGATTGCAAAGAAGCTATTCAGTTTGCAAAAAAACCTATTCAGAATGAAAATGTGCTATTCAGATTGCAGTTCAGGATGAAAATAAGCTATTCAGAATGAAAAAAAGGAATTCAAGATGCGGATAACCTATTCAGTTTGCAGTTCAGACAAAAAAAGCTATACAGAATGCAAATAAACTATTCAGATTGGAAATAAGCTATTCAGTTTGCAAAAAAAGCTATTCAGAATGAAAATGTGATATTCAGATTGCAGTTCTTGATGAAAATAAACTATTCAGAATGAAAAAAAAGGGTTCAGGATGCGGATAACCTATTCAGTTTGCAGTTCAGACAAAAAAAGGTATTCAGAATGCAAATAAACTATTCAGATTGGAAATAAGCTATTCAGTTTGCAAAAAAAGCTGTTCAGAATGAAAATGTGATATTCAGATTGCAGTTCTTGATGAAAATAAGCTATTCAGAATGAAAAAAAGGAATTCGGGATGCGGATAACCTATTCAGTTAGCAGTTCAGACAAACAAAGCTATTCAGAATGCAAATAAACTATTCAGATAGGAAATAAGCTATTCAGTTTGCAAATAAAGCTATTCAGAATGAAAATGTGCTATTCAGATTGCAGTTCAGGATGAAAATAAGCTATTCAGAATGAAAAAAAGGAATTCAGGATGCGGATAACCTATTCAGTTAGCAGTTCAGACAAAAAAAGCTATTCAGAATGCAAATAAACTATTCAGATTGGAAATAAGCTATTCAGTTTGCAAATAAAGCTATTCAGAATGAAAATGTGATATTCAGGTTGCAGTTCTTGATGAAAATAAGCTATTCCGAATGAAAAAAAAAGGGATTCAGGATGCGAATAACCTATTCAATTTGCAGTTCAGACAAACAAAGCTATTCAGAATGCAAATAAACTATTCAGATTGGAAATAAGCTATTCAGTTTGCAAAAAAAGCTATTCAAAACGAAAATGTGCTATTCAGGTTGCAGTTCAGGATGAAAATAAGCTATTCAGAATGAAAAAAAGGAATTCAGGATGCGGATAACCTATTCAGTTAGCAGTTCAGACAAAAAAAGCTATTCAGAATGCAAATGAACTATTCATATTGGAAATAAGCTATTCAGTTTGCAAATAAAGCTATTCAGAATGAAAATGTGATATTCAGGTTGCAGTTCTTGATGAAAATAAGCTATTCCGAATGAAAAAAAAGGGATTCAGGATGCGAATAACCTATTCAGTTTGCAGTTCAGACAAACAAAGCTATTCAGAATGCAAATAAACTATTCAGATTGGAAATAAGCTATTCAGTTTGCAAAAAAAGCTATTCAGAATGAAAATGTGATATTCAGATTGCAGTTCTTGATGAAAATAAACTATTTAGAATGAAAAAAAAGGGTTCAGGATGCGGATAACCTATTCAGTTTGCAGTTCAGACAAAAAAAGCTATTCAGAATGCAAATAAACTATTCAGATTGGAAATAAGCTATTCAGTTTGCAAAAAAAACTATTCAGAATGAAAATGTGATATTCAGATTGCAGTTCTTGATGAAAATAAGCTATTCCGAATGAAAAAAAAAAGGATTCAGGATGCGAATAACCTATTCAGTTTGCAGTTCAGACAAACAAAGCTATTCAGAATGCAAATAAACTATTCAGATTGCAAAGAAGCTATTCAGTTTGCAAAAAAACCTATTCAGAATGAAAATGTGCTATTCAGATTGCAGTTCAGGATGAAAATAAGCTATTCAGAATGAAAAAAAGGAATTCAAGATGCGGATAACCTATTCAGTTTGCAGTTCAGACAAAAAAAGCTATACAGAATGCAAATAAACTATTCAGATTGGAAATAAGCTATTCAGTTTGCAAAAAAAGCTATTCAGAATGAAAATGTGATATTCAGATTGCAGTTCTTGATGAAAATAAACTATTCAGAATGAAAAAAAAGGGTTCAGGATGCGGATAACCTATTCAGTTTGTAGTTCAGACAAAAAAAGCTATTCAGAATGCAAATAAACTATTCATATAGGAAATAAGCTATTCAGTTTGCAAAAAAAGCTATTCAGAATGAAAATGTGTTATTCAGATTGCAGTTCTTGATGAAAATAAGCTATTTCGAATGAAAAAAAAAGGATTCAGGATGCGAATAACCTATTCAGTTTGCAGTTCAGACTAAAATAACTATTCAGAATGCAAATAAACTATTCAGATTGGAAATAAGCTATTCAGTTTGCAAAAAAGCTATTCAGAATGGAAATTGGATATTCAGATTGCAGTTCTTGATGAAAATAAGCTATTCCGAATGAAAAAAAAAGGATTCAGGATGCGAATAACCTATTCAGTTTGCAGTTCAGACAAACAAAGCTATTCAGAATGCAAATAAACTATTCAGATTGGAAATAAGCTATTCAGTTTGCAAAAAAAGCTATTCAAAATGAAAATGTGCTATTCAGATTGCAGTTCAGGATGAAAATAAGCTATTCAGAATGAAAAAAAGGAATTCAAGATGCGGATAACCTATTCAGTTTGCAGTTCAGACAAAAAAAGCTATACAGAATGCAAATAAACTATTCAGATTGGAAATAAGCTATTCAGTTTGCAAAAAAAGCTATTCAGAATGAAAATGTGATATTCAGATTGCAGTTCTTGATGAAAATAAACTATTTAGAATGAAAAAAAAGGGTTCAGGATGCGGATAACCTATTCAGTTTGCAGTTCAGACAAAAAAAGCTATTCAGAATGCAAATAAACTATTCAGATTGGAAATAAGCTATTCAGTTTGCAAATAAAGCTATTCAGAATGAAAATGTGATATTCAGATTGCAGTTCAGGATGAAAATAAGCTATTCAGAATGAAAAAAAGGAATTCAGGATGCGGATAACCTATTCAGTTAGCAGTTCAGACAAAAAAAGCTATTCAGAATGCAAATAAACTATTCAGATTGGAAATAAGCTATTCAGTTTGCAAATAAAGCTATTCAGAATGAAAATGTGATATTCAGGTTGCAGTTCTTGATGAAAATAAGCTATTCCGAATGAAAAAAAAGGGATTCAGGATGCGAATAACCTATTCAGTTTGCAGTTCAGACAAACAAAGCTATTCAGAATGCAAATAAACTATTCAGATTGGAAATAAGCTATTCAGTTTGCAAAAAAAGCTATTCAGAATGAAAATGTGATATTCAGATTGCAGTTCTTGATGAAAATAAACTATTTAGAATGAAAAAAAAGGGTTCAGGATGCGGATAACCTATTCAGTTTGCAGTTCAGACAAAAAAAGCTATTCAAAATGCAAATAAACTATTCAGATTGGAAATAAGCAATTCAGTTTGCAAAAAAAACTATTCAGAATGAAAATGTGATATTCAGATTGCAGTTCTTGATGAAAATAAGCTATTCCGAATGAAAAAAAAAGGATTCAGGATGCGAATAACCTATTCAGTTTGCAGTTCAGACAAACAAAGCTATTCAGAATGCAAATAAACTATTCAGATTGCAAAGAAGCTATTCAGTTTGCAAAAAAAACCTATTCAGAATGAAAATGTGCTATTCAGATTGCAGTTCAGGATGAAAATAAGCTATTCAGAATGAAAAAAAGGAATTCAAGATGCGGATAACCTATTCAGTTTGCAGTTCAGACAAAAAAAGCTATACAGAATGCAAATAAACTATTCAGATTGGAAATAAGCTATTCAGTTTGCAAAAAAAGCTATTCAGAATGAAAATGTGATATTCAGATTGCAGTTCTTGATGAAAATAAACTATTCAGAATGAAAAAAAAGGGTTCAGGATGCGGATAACCTATTCAGTTTGCAGTTCAGACAAAAAAAGCTATTCAGAATGCAAATAAACTATTCAGATAGGAAATAAGCTATTCAGTTTGCAAATAAAGCTATTCAGAATGAAAATGTGCTATTCAGATTGCAGTTCAGGATGAAAATAAGCTATTCAGAATGAAAAAAAGGAATTCAGGATGCGGATAACCTATTCAGTTAGCAGTTCAGACAAAAAAAGCTATTCAGAATGCAAATAAACTATTCAGATTGGGAATAAGCTATTCAGTTTGCAAATAAAGCTATTCAGAATGAAAATGTGATATTCAGGTTGCAGTTCTTGATGAAAATAAGCTATTCCGAATGAAAAAAAAGGGATTCAGGATGCGAATAACCTATTCAGTTTGCAGTTCAGACAAACAAAGCTATTCAGAATGCAAATAAACTATTCAGATTGGAAATAAGCTATTCAGTTTGCAAAAAAAGCTATTCAAAACGAAAACGTGCTATTCAGATTGCAGTTCAGGATGAAAATAAGCTATTCAGAATGAAAAAAAGGAATTCAAGATGCGGATAACCTATTCAGTTTGCAGTTCAGACAAAAAAAGCTATACAGAATGCAAATAAACTATTCAGATTGGAAATAAGCTATTCAGTTTGCAAAAAAAGCTATTCAGAATGAAAATGTGATATTCAGATTGCAGTTCTTGATGAAAATAAACTATTCAGAATGAAAAAAAAGGGTTCATGATGCGGATAACCTATTCAGTTTGCAGTTCAGACAAAAAAAGCTATTCAGAATGCAAATAAACTATTCAGATAGGAAATAAGCTATTCAGTTTGCAAATAAAGCTATTCAGAATGAAAATGTGCTATTCAGATTGCAGTTCAGGATGAAAATAAGCTATTCAGAATGAAAAAAAGGAATTCAGGATGCGGATAACCTATTCAGTTAGCAGTTCAGACAAAAAAAGCTATTCAGAATGCAAATAAACTATTCAGATTGGGAATAAGCTATTCAGTTTGCAAATAAAGCTATTCAGAATGAAAATGTGATATTCAGGTTGCAGTTCTTGATGAAAATAAGCTATTCCGAATGAAAAAAAAGGGATTCAGGATGCGAATAACCTATTCAGTTTGAAGTTCAGACAAACAAAGCTATTCAGAATGCAAATAAACTATTCAGATTGGAAATAAGCTATTCAGTTTGCAAAAAAAGCTATTCAAAACGAAAATGTGCTATTCAGATTGCAGTTCAGGATGAAAATAAGCTATTCAGAATGAAAACAAGGAATTCAAGATGCGGATAACCTATTCAGTTTGCAGTTCAGACAAAAAAAGCTATACAGAATGCAAATAAACTATTCAGATTGGAAATAAGCTATTCAGTTTGCAAAAAAAGCTATTCAGAATGAAAATGTGATATTCAGATTGCAGTTCTTGATGAAAATAAACTATTTAGAATGAAAAAAAAGGGTTCAAGATGCGGATAACCTATTCAGTTTGCAGTTCAGACAAAAAAAGCTATTCAGAATGCAAATAAACTATTCAGATTGGAAATAAGCTATTCAGTTTGCAAAAAAGGCTATTCAGAATGAAAATGTGATATTCAGATTGCAGTTCTTGATGAAAATAAGCTATTCCGAATGAAAAAAAAAGGATTCAGGATGCGAATAACCTATTCAGTTTGCAGTTCAGACAAACAAAGCTATTCAGAATGCAAATAAACTATTCAGATTGCAAAGAAGCTATTCAGTTTGCAAAAAAACCTATTCAGAATGAAAATGTGCTATTTTGATTGCAGTTCAGGATGAAAATAAGCTATTCCGAATGAAAAAAAAGGGATTCAGGATGCGAATAACCTATTCAGTTTGCAGTTCAGACAAACAAAGCTATTCAGAATGCAAATAAACTATTCAGATTGGAAATAAGCTATTCAGTTTGCAAAAAAAGCTATTCAGAATGAAAATGTGATATTCAGATTGCAGTTCTTGATGAAAATAAACTATTTAGAATGAAAAAAAAGGGTTCAGGATGCGGATAACCTATTCAGTTTGCAGTTCAGACAAAAAAAGCTATTCAGAATGCAAATAAACTATTCAGATTGGAAATAAGCTATTCAGTTTGCAAAAAAAACTATTCAGAATGAAAATGTGATATTCAGATTGCAGTTCTTGATGAAAATAAGCTATTCCGAATGAAAAAAAAAGGATTCAGGATGCGAATAACCTATTCAGTTTGCAGTTCAGACAAACAAAGCTATTCAGAATGCAAATAAACTATTCAGATTGCAAAGAAGCTATTCAGTTTGCAAAAAAACCTATTCAGAATGAAAATGTGCTATTCAGATTGCAGTTCAGGATGAAAATAAGCTATTCAGAATGAAAAAAAAGAATTCAAGATGCGGATAACCTATTCAGTTTGCAGTTCAGACAAAAAAAGCTATACAGAATGCAAATAAACTATTCAGATTTGAAATAAGCTATTCAGTTTGCAAAAAAAGCTATTCAGAATGAAAATGTGATATTCAGATTGCAGTTCTTGATGAAAATAAACTATTCAGAATGAAAAAAAAGGGTTCAGGATGCGGATAACCTATTCAGTTTGCAGTTCAGACAAAAAAAGCTATTCAGAATGCAAATAAACTATTCAGATAGGAAATAAGCTATTCAGTTTGCAAATAAAGCTATTCAGATTGCAAAGAAGCTATTCAGTTTGCAAAAAAACCTATTCAGAATGAAAATGTGATATTCAGATTGCAGTTCTTGATGAAAATAAACTATTCAGAATGAAAAAAAGGAATTCAGGATGCGGATAACCTATTCAGTTAGCAGTTCAGACAAAAAAAGCTATTCAGAATGCAAATAAACTATTCAGATTGGGAATAAGCTATTCAGTTTGCAAATAAAGCTATTCAGAATGAAAATGTGATATTCAGGTTGCAGTTCTTGATGAAAATAAGCTATTCCGAATGAAAAAAAAGGGATTCAGGATGCGAATAACCTATTCAGTTTGCAGTTCAGACAAAAAAAGCTATACAGAATGCAAATAAACTATTCAGATTTGAAATAAGCTATTCAGTTTGCAAAAAAAGCTATTCAGAATGAAAATGTGATATTCAGATTGCAGTTCTTGATGAAAATAAACTATTTAGAATGAAAAAAAAGGGTTCAGGATGCGGATAACCTATTCAGTTTGCAGTTCAGACAAAAAAAGCTATTCAGAATGCAAATAAACTATTCAGATTGGAAATAAGCTATTCAGTTTGCAAAAAAAACTATTCAGAATGAAAATGTGATATTCAGATTGCAGTTCTTGATGAAAATAAGCTATTCCGAATGAAAAAAAAAGGATTCAGGATGCGAATAACCTATTCAGTTTGCAGTTCAGACAAACAAAGCTATTCAGAATGCAAATAAACTATTCAGATTGCAAAGAAGCTATTCAGTTTGCAAAAAAAACCTATTCAGAATGAAAATGTGCTATTCAGATTGCAGTTCAGGATGAAAATAAGCTATTCAGAATGAAAAAAAGGAATTCAAGATGCGGATAACCTATTCAGTTTGCAGTTCAGACAAAAAAAGCTATACAGAATGTAAATAAACTATTCAGATTGGAAATAAGCTATTCAGTTTGCAAAAAAAGCTATTCAGAATGAAAATGTGATATTCAGATTGCAGTTCTTGATGAAAATAAACTATTCAGAATGAAAAAAAAGGGTTCAGGATGCGGATAACCTATTCAGTTTGCAGTTCAGACAAAAAAAGCTATACAGAATGCAAATAAACTATTCAGATTTGAAATAAGCTATTCAGTTTGCAAAAAAAGCTATTCAGAATGAAAATGTGATATTCAGATTGCAGTTCTTGATGAAAATAAACTATTCAGAATGAAAAAAAAGGGTTCAGGATGCGGATAACCTATTCAGTTTGCAGTTCAGACAAAAAAAGCTATTCAGAATGCAAATAAACTATTCAGATAGGAAATAAGCTATTCAGTTTGCAAATAAAGCTATTCAGATTGCAAAGAAGCTATTCAGTTTGCAAAAAAACCTATTCAGAATGAAAATGTGATATTCAGATTGCAGTTCTTGATGAAAATAAACTATTCAGAATGAAAAAAAGGAATTCAGGATGCGGATAACCTATTCAGTTAGCAGTTCAGACAAAAAAAGCTATTCAGAATGCAAATAAACTATTCAGATTGGGAATAAGCTATTCAGTTTGCAAATAAAGCTATTCAGAATGAAAATGTGATATTCAGGTTGCAGTTCTTGATGAAAATAAGCTATTCCGAATGAAAATAAAGGGATTCAGGATGCGAATAACCTATTCAGTTTGCAGTTCAGACAAAAAAAGCTATACAGAATGCAAATAAACTATTCAGATTTGAAATAAGCTATTCAGTTTGCAAAAAAAGCTATTCAGAATGAAAATGTGATATTCAGATTGCAGTTCTTGATGAAAATAAACTATTTAGAATGAAAAAAAAGGGTTCAGGATGCGGATAACCTATTCAGTTTGCAGTTCAGACAAAAAAAGCTATTCAGAATGCAAATAAACTATTCAGATTGGAAATAAGCTATTCAGTTTGCAAAAAAAACTATTCAGAATGAAAATGTGATATTCAGATTGCAGTTCTTGATGAAAATAAGCTATTCCGAATGAAAAAAAAAGGATTCAGGATGCGAATAACCTATTCAGTTTGCAGTTCAGACAAACAAAGCTATTCAGAATGCAAATAAACTATTCAGATTGCAAAGAAGCTATTCAGTTTGCAAAAAAAACCTATTCAGAATGAAAATGTGCTATTCAGATTGCAGTTCAGGATGAAAATAAGCTATTCAGAATGAAAAAAAGGAATTCAAGATGCGGATAACCTATTCAGTTTGCAGTTCAGACAAAAAAAGCTATACAGAATGCAAATAAACTATTCAGATTGGAAATAAGCTATTCAGTTTGCAAAAAAAGCTATTCAGAATGAAAATGTGATATTCAGATTGCAGTTCTTGATGAAAATAAACTATTCAGAATGAAAAAAAAGGGTTCAGGATGCGGATAACCTATTCAGTTTGCAGTTCAGACAAAAAAAGCTATTCAGAATGCAAATAAACTATTCAGATAGGAAATAAGCTATTCAGTTTGCAAATAAAGCTATTCAGAATGAAAATGTGCTATTCAGATTGCAGTTCAGGATGAAAATAAGCTATTCAGAATGAAAAAAAGGAATTCAGGATGCGGATAACCTATTCAGTTAGCAGTTCAGACAAAAAAAGCTATTCAGAATGCAAATAAACTATTCAGATTGGGAATAAGCTATTCAGTTTGCAAATAAAGCTATTCAGAATGAAAATGTGATATTCAGGTTGCAGTTCTTGATGAAAATAAGCTATTCCGAATGAAAAAAAAGGGATTCAGGATGCGAATAACCTATTCAGTTTGCAGTTCAGACAAACAAAGCTATTCAGAATGCAAATAAACTATTCAGATTGGAAATAAGCTATTCAGTTTGCAAAAAAAGCTATTCAAAACGAAAACGTGCTATTCAGATTGCAGTTCAGGATGAAAATAAGCTATTCAGAATGAAAAAAAGGAATTCAAGATGCGGATAACCTATTCAGTTTGCAGTTCAGACAAAAAAAGCTATACAGAATGCAAATAAACTATTCAGATTGGAAATAAGCTATTCAGTTTGCAAAAAAAGCTATTCAGAATGAAAATGTGATATTCAGATTGCAGTTCTTGATGAAAATAAACTATTCAGAATGAAAAAAAAGGGTTCATGATGCGGATAACCTATTCAGTTTGCAGTTCAGACAAAAAAAGCTATTCAGAATGCAAATAAACTATTCAGATAGGAAATAAGCTATTCAGTTTGCAAATAAAGCTATTCAGAATGAAAATGTGCTATTCAGATTGCAGTTCAGGATGAAAATAAGCTATTCAGAATGAAAAAAAGGAATTCAGGATGCGGATAACCTATTCAGTTAGCAGTTCAGACAAAAAAAGCTATTCAGAATGCAAATAAACTATTCAGATTGGGAATAAGCTATTCAGTTTGCAAATAAAGCTATTCAGAATGAAAATGTGATATTCAGGTTGCAGTTCTTGATGAAAATAAGCTATTCCGAATGAAAAAAAAGGGATTCAGGATGCGAATAACCTATTCAGTTTGAAGTTCAGACAAACAAAGCTATTCAGAATGCAAATAAACTATTCAGATTGGAAATAAGCTATTCAGTTTGCAAAAAAAGCTATTCAAAACGAAAATGTGCTATTCAGATTGCAGTTCAGGATGAAAATAAGCTATTCAGAATGAAAACAAGGAATTCAAGATGCGGATAACCTATTCAGTTTGCAGTTCAGACAAAAAAAGCTATACAGAATGCAAATAAACTATTCAGATTGGAAATAAGCTATTCAGTTTGCAAAAAAAGCTATTCAGAATGAAAATGTGATATTCAGATTGCAGTTCTTGATGAAAATAAACTATTTAGAATGAAAAAAAAGGGTTCAAGATGCGGATAACCTATTCAGTTTGCAGTTCAGACAAAAAAAGCTATTCAGAATGCAAATAAACTATTCAGATTGGAAATAAGCTATTCAGTTTGCAAAAAAGGCTATTCAGAATGAAAATGTGATATTCAGATTGCAGTTCTTGATGAAAATAAGCTATTCCGAATGAAAAAAAAAGGATTCAGGATGCGAATAACCTATTCAGTTTGCAGTTCAGACAAACAAAGCTATTCAGAATGCAAATAAACTATTCAGATTGCAAAGAAGCTATTCAGTTTGCAAAAAAACCTATTCAGAATGAAAATGTGCTATTTTGATTGCAGTTCAGGATGAAAATAAGCTATTCCGAATGAAAAAAAAGGGATTCAGGATGCGAATAACCTATTCAGTTTGCAGTTCAGACAAACAAAGCTATTCAGAATGCAAATAAACTATTCAGATTGGAAATAAGCTATTCAGTTTGCAAAAAAAGCTATTCAGAATGAAAATGTGATATTCAGATTGCAGTTCTTGATGAAAATAAACTATTTAGAATGAAAAAAAAGGGTTCAGGATGCGGATAACCTATTCAGTTTGCAGTTCAGACAAAAAAAGCTATTCAGAATGCAAATAAACTATTCAGATTGGAAATAAGCTATTCAGTTTGCAAAAAAAACTATTCAGAATGAAAATGTGATATTCAGATTGCAGTTCTTGATGAAAATAAGCTATTCCGAATGAAAAAAAAAGGATTCAGGATGCGAATAACCTATTCAGTTTGCAGTTCAGACAAACAAAGCTATTCAGAATGCAAATAAACTATTCAGATTGCAAAGAAGCTATTCAGTTTGCAAAAAAACCTATTCAGAATGAAAATGTGCTATTCAGATTGCAGTTCAGGATGAAAATAAGCTATTCAGAATGAAAAAAAAGAATTCAAGATGCGGATAACCTATTCAGTTTGCAGTTCAGACAAAAAAAGCTATACAGAATGCAAATAAACTATTCAGATTTGAAATAAGCTATTCAGTTTGCAAAAAAAGCTATTCAGAATGAAAATGTGATATTCAGATTGCAGTTCTTGATGAAAATAAACTATTCAGAATGAAAAAAAAGGGTTCAGGATGCGGATAACCTATTCAGTTTGCAGTTCAGACAAAAAAAGCTATTCAGAATGCAAATAAACTATTCAGATAGGAAATAAGCTATTCAGTTTGCAAATAAAGCTATTCAGATTGCAAAGAAGCTATTCAGTTTGCAAAAAAACCTATTCAGAATGAAAATGTGCTATTTTGATTGCAGTTCAGGATGAAAATAAGCTATTCCGAATGAAAAAAAAGGGATTCAGGATGCGGATAACCTATTCAGTTAGCAGTTCAGACAAAAAAAGCTATTCAGAATGCAAATAAACTATTCAGATTGGGAATAAGCTATTCAGTTTGCAAATAAAGCTATTCAGAATGAAAATGTGATATTCAGGTTGCAGTTCTTGATGAAAATAAGCTATTCCGAATGAAAAAAAAGGGATTCAGGATGCGAATAACCTATTCAGTTTGCAGTTCAGACAAACAAAGCTATTCAGAATGCAAATAAACTATTCAGATTGGAAATAAGCTATTCAGTTTGCAAAAAAAGCTATTCAAAACGAAAATGTGCTATTCAGATTGCAGTTCAGGATGAAAATAAGCTATTCAGAATGAAAAAAAGGAATTCAAGATGCGGATAACCTATTCAGTTTGCAGTTCAGACAAAAAAAGCTATACAGAATGCAAATAAACTATTCAGATTGGAAATAAGCTATTCAGTTTGCAAAAAAAGCTATTCAGAATGAAAATGTGATATTCAGATTGCAGTTCTTGATGAAAATAAACTATTTAGAATGAAAAAAAAGGGTTCAGGATGCGGATAACCTATTCAGTTTGCAGTTTAGACAAAAAAAGCTATTCAGAATGCAAATAAACTATTCAGATTGGAAATAAGCTATTCAGTTTGCAAAAAAAGCTATTCAGAATGAAAATGTGATATTCAGATTGCAGTTCACGATGAAAATAAGCTATTCAGAATGAAAAAAAGGAATTCAGGATGCGGATAACCTATTCAGTTAGCAGTTCAGACAAACAAAGCTATTCAGAATGCAAATAAACTATTCAGATTGGAAATAAGCTATTCAGTTTGCAAATAAAGCTATTCAGAATGAAAATGTGATATTCAGATTGCAGTTCAGGATGAAAATAAGCTATTCAGAATGAAAAAAAGGAATTCAGGATGCGGATAACCTATTCAGTTAGCAGTTCAGACAAAAAAAGCTATTCAGAATGCAAATAAACTATTCAGATTGGGAATAAGCTATTCAGTTTGCAAATAAAGCTATTCAGAATGAAAATGTGATATTCAGGTTGCAGTTCTTGATGAAAATAAGCTATTCCGAATGAAAAAAAAGGGATTCAGGATGCGAATAACCTATTCAGTTTGCAGTTCAGACAAACAAAGCTATTCAGAATGCAAATAAACTATTCAGATTGGAAATAAGCTATTCAGTTTGCAAAAAAAGCTATTCAGAATGAAAATGTGATATTCAGATTGCAGTTCTTGATGAAAATAAACTATTTAGAATGAAAAAAAAGGGTCCAGGATGCGGATAACCTATTCAGTTTGCAGTTCAGACAAAAAAAGCTATTCAGAATGCAAATAAACTATTCATATAGGAAATAAGCTATTCAGTTTGCAAAAAAAGCTATTCAGAATGAAAATGTGTTATTCAGATTGCAGTTCTTGATGAAAATAAGCTATTTCGAATGAAAAAAAAAGGATTCAGGATGCGAATAACCTATTCAGTTTGCAGTTCAGACTAAAATAACTATTCAGAATGCAAATAAACTATTCAGATTGGAAATAAGCTATTCAGTTTGCAAAAAAGCTATTCAGAATGGAAATTGGATATTCAGATTGCAGTTCTTGATGAAAATAAGCTATTCCGAATGAAAAAAAAAGGATTCAAGATGCGGATAACCTATTCAGTTTGCAGTTCAGACAAAAAAAGCTATACAGAATGCAAATAAACTATTCAGATTGGAAATAAGCTATTCAGTTTGCAAAAAAAGCTATTCAGAATGAAAATGTGATATTCAGATTGCAGTTCTTGATGAAAATAAACTATTTAGAATGAAAAAAAAGGGTTCAGGATGCGGATAACCTATTCAGTTTGCAGTTCAGACAAAAAAAGCTATTCAGAATGCAAATAAACTATTCAGATTGGAAATAAGCTATTCAGTTTGCAAATAAAGCTATTCAGAATGAAAATGTGATATTCAGATTGCAGTTCAGGATGAAAATAAGCTATTCAGAATGAAAAAAAGGAATTCAGGATGCGGATAACCTATTCAGTTAGCAGTTCAGACAAAAAAAGCTATTCAGAATGCAAATAAACTATTCAGATTGGAAATAAGCTATTCAGTTTGCAAATAAAGCTATTCAGAATGAAAATGTGATATTCAGATTGCAGTTCACGATGAAAATAAGCTATTCAGAATGAAAAAAAGGAATTCAGGATGCGGATAACCTATTCAGTTAGCAGTTCAGACAAACAAAGCTATTCAGAATGCAAATAAACTATTCAGATTGGAAATAAGCTATTCAGTTTGCAAATAAAGCTATTCAGAATGAAAATGTGATATTCAGATTGCAGTTCAGGATGAAAATAAGCTATTCAGAATGAAAAAAAGGAATTCAGGATGCGGATAACCTATTCAGTTAGCAGTTCAGACAAAAAAAGCTATTCAGAATGCAAATAAACTATTCAGATTGGGAATAAGCTATTCAGTTTGCAAATAAAGCTATTCAGAATGAAAATGTGATATTCAGGTTGCAGTTCTTGATGAAAATAAGCTATTCCGAATGAAAAAAAAGGGATTCAGGATGCGAATAACCTATTCAGTTTGCAGTTCAGACAAACAAAGCTATTCAGAATGCAAATAAACTATTCAGATTGGAAATAAGCTATTCAGTTTGCAAAAAAAGCTATTCAGAATGAAAATGTGATATTCAGATTGCAGTTCTTGATGAAAATAAACTATTTAGAATGAAAAAAAAGGGTCCAGGATGCGGATAACCTATTCAGTTTGCAGTTCAGACAAAAAAAGCTATTCAGAATGCAAATAAACTATTCATATAGGAAATAAGCTATTCAGTTTGCAAAAAAAGCTATTCAGAATGAAAATGTGTTATTCAGATTGCAGTTCTTGATGAAAATAAGGTATTTCGAATGAAAAAAAAAGGATTCAGGATGCGAATAACCTATTCAGTTTGCAGTTCAGACTAAAATAACTATTCAGAATGCAAATAAACTATTCAGATTGGAAATAAGCTATTCAGTTTGCAAAAAAGCTATTCAGAATGGAAATTGGATATTCAGATTGCAGTTCTTGATGAAAATAAGCTATTCCGAATGAAAAAAAAAGGATTCAAGATGCGGATAACCTATTCAGTTTGCAGTTCAGACAAAAAAAGCTATACAGAATGCAAATAAACTATTCAGATTGGAAATAAGCTATTCAGTTTGCAAAAAAAGCTATTCAGAATGAAAATGTGATATTCAGATTGCAGTTCTTGATGAAAATAAACTATTTAGAATGAAAAAAAAGGGTTCAGGATGCGGATAACCTATTCAGTTTGCAGTTCAGACAAAAAAAGCTATTCAGAATGCAAATAAACTATTCAGATTGGAAATAAGCTATTCAGTTTGCAAATAAAGCTATTCAGAATGAAAATGTGATATTCAGATTGCAGTTCAGGATGAAAATAAGCTATTCAGAATGAAAAAAAGGAATTCAGGATGCGGATAACCTATTCAGTTAGCAGTTCAGACAAAAAAAGCTATTCAGAATGCAAATAAACTATTCAGATTGGAAATAAGCTATTCAGTTTGCAAATAAAGCTATTCAGAATGAAAATGTGATATTCAGGTTGCAGTTCTTGATGAAAATAAGCTATTCCGAATGAAAAAAAAGGGATTCAGGATGCGAATAACCTATTCAGTTTGCAGTTCAGACAAACAAAGCTATTCAGAATGCAAATAAACTATTCAGATTGGAAATAAGCTATTCAGTTTGCAAAAAAAGCTATTCAGAATGAAAATGTGATATTCAGATTGCAGTTCTTGATGAAAATAAACTATTTAGAATGAAAAAAAAGGGTTCAGGATGCGGATAACCTATTCAGTTTGCAGTTCAGACAAAAAAAGCTATTCAGAATGCAAATAAACTATTCAGATTGGAAATAAGCTATTCAGTTTGCAAAAAAAACTATTCAGAATGAAAATGTGATATTCAGATTGCAGTTCTTGATGAAAATAAGCTATTCCGAATGAAAAAAAAAGGATTCAGGATGCGAATAACCTATTCAGTTTGCAGTTTAGACAAACAAAGCTATTCAGAATGCAAATAAACTATTCAGATTGCAAAGAAGCTATTCAGTTTGCAAAAAAACCTATTCAGAATGAAAATGTGCTATTCAGATTGCAGTTGAGGATGAAAATAAGCTATTCAGAATGAAAAAAAGGAATTCAAGATGCGGATAACCTATTCAGTTTGCAGTTCAGACAAAAAAAGCTATACAGAATGCAAATAAACTATTCAGATTGGAAATAAGCTATTCAGTTTGCAAAAAAAGCTATTCAGAATGAAAATGTGATATTCAGATTGCAGTTCTTGATGAAAATAAACTATTCAGAATGAAAAAAAAGGGTTCAGGATGCGGATAACCTATTCAGTTTGCAGTTCAGACAAAAAAAGCTATTCAGAATGCAAATAAACTATTCAGATAGGAAATAAGCTATTCAGTTTGCAAATAAAGCTATTCAGAATGAAAATGTGCTATTCAGATTGCAGTTCAGGATGAAAATAAGCTATTCAGAATGAAAAAAAGGAATTCAGGATGCGGATAACCTATTCAGTTAGCAGTTCAGACAAAAAAAGCTATTCAGAATGCAAATAAACTATTCAGATTGGGAATAAGCTATTCAGTTTGCAAATAAAGCTATTCAGAATGAAAATGTGATATTCAGGTTGCAGTTCTTGATGAAAATAAGCTATTCCGAATGAAAAAAAAGGGATTCAGGATGCGAATAACCTATTCAGTTTGCAGTTCAGACAAACAAAGCTATTCAGAATGCAAATAAACTATTCAGATTGGAAATAAGCTATTCAGTTTGCAAAAAAAGCTATTCAGAATGAAAATGTGATATTCAGATTGCAGTTCTTGATGAAAATAAACTATTTAGAATGAAAAAAAAGGGTCCAGGATGCGGATAACCTATTCAGTTTGCAGTTCAGACAAAAAAAGCTATTCAGAATGCAAATAAACTATTCATATAGGAAATAAGCTATTCAGTTTGCAAAAAAAGCTATTCAGAATGAAAATGTGTTATTCAGATTGCAGTTCTTGATGAAAATAAGCTATTTCGAATGAAAAAAAAAGGATTCAGGATGCGAATAACCTATTCAGTTTGCAGTTCAGACTAAAATAACTATTCAGAATGCAAATAAACTATTCAGATTGGAAATAAGCTATTCAGTTTGCAAAAAAGCTATTCAGAATGGAAATTGGATATTCAGATTGCAGTTCTTGATGAAAATAAGCTATTCCGAATGAAAAAAAAAGGATTCAAGATGCGGATAACCTATTCAGTTTGCAGTTCAGACAAAAAAAGCTATACAGAATGCAAATAAACTATTCAGATTGGAAATAAGCTATTCAGTTTGCAAAAAAAGCTATTCAGAATGAAAATGTGATATTCAGATTGCAGTTCTTGATGAAAATAAACTATTTAGAATGAAAAAAAAGGGTTCAGGATGCGGATAACCTATTCAGTTTGCAGTTCAGACAAAAAAAGCTATTCAGAATGCAAATAAACTATTCAGATTGGAAATAAGCTATTCAGTTTGCAAATAAAGCTATTCAGAAATGAAAATGTGATATTCAGATTGCAGTTCAGGATGAAAATAAGCTATTCAGAATGAAAAAAAGGAATTCAGGATGCGGATAACCTATTCAGTTAGCAGTTCAGACAAAAAAAGCTATTCAGAATGCAAATAAACTATTCAGATTGGAAATAAGCTATTCAGTTTGCAAATAAAGCTATTCAGAATGAAAATGTGATATTCAGGTTGCAGTTCTTGATGAAAATAAGCTATTCCGAATGAAAAAAAAGGGATTCAGGATGCGAATAACCTATTCAGTTTGCAGTTCAGACAAACAAAGCTATTCAGAATGCAAATAAACTATTCAGATTGGAAATAAGCTATTCAGTTTGCAAAAAAAGCTATTCAGAATGAAAATGTGATATTCAGATTGCAGTTCTTGATGAAAATAAACTATTTAGAATGAAAAAAAAGGGTTCAGGATGCGGATAACCTATTCAGTTTGCAGTTCAGACAAAAAAAGCTATTCAGAATGCAAATAAACTATTCAGATTGGAAATAAGCTATTCAGTTTGCAAAAAAAACTATTCAGAATGAAAATGTGATATTCAGATTGCAGTTCTTGATGAAAATAAGCTATTCCGAATGAAAAAAAAAGGATTCAGGATGCGAATAACCTATTCAGTTTGCAGTTTAGACAAACAAAGCTATTCAGAATGCAAATAAACTATTCAGATTGCAAAGAAGCTATTCAGTTTGCAAAAAAACCTATTCAGAATGAAAATGTGCTATTCAGATTGCAGTTGAGGATGAAAATAAGCTATTCAGAATGAAAAAAAGGAATTCAAGATGCGGATAACCTATTCAGTTTGCAGTTCAGACAAAAAAAGCTATACAGAATGCAAATAAACTATTCAGATTGGAAATAAGCTATTCAGTTTGCAAAAAAAGCTATTCAGAATGAAAATGTGATATTCAGATTGCAGTTCTTGATGAAAATAAACTATTCAGAATGAAAAAAAAGGGTTCAGGATGCGGATAACCTATTCAGTTTGCAGTTCAGACAAAAAAAGCTATTCAGAATGCAAATAAACTATTCAGATAGGAAATAAGCTATTCAGTTTGCAAATAAAGCTATTCAGAATGAAAATGTGCTATTCAGATTGCAGTTCAGGATGAAAATAAGCTATTCAGAATGAAAAAAAGGAATTCAGGATGCGGATAACCTATTCAGTTAGCAGTTCAGACAAAAAAAGCTATTCAGAATGCAAATAAACTATTCAGATTGGGAATAAGCTATTCAGTTTGCAAATAAAGCTATTCAGAATGAAAATGTGATATTCAGGTTGCAGTTCTTGATGAAAATAAGCTATTCCGAATGAAAAAAAAGGGATTCAGGATGCGAATAACCTATTCAGTTTGCAGTTCAGACAAACAAAGCTATTCAGAATGCAAATAAACTATTCAGATTGGAAATAAGCTATTCAGTTTGCAAAAAAAGCTATTCAGAATGAAAATGTGATATTCAGATTGCAGTTCTTGATGAAAATAAACTATTTAGAATGAAAAAAAAGGGTCCAGGATGCGGATAACCTATTCAGTTTGCAGTTCAGACAAAAAAAGCTATTCAGAATGCAAATAAACTATTCATATAGGAAATAAGCTATTCAGTTTGCAAAAAAAGCTATTCAGAATGAAAATGTGTTATTCAGATTGCAGTTCTTGATGAAAATAAGCTATTTCGAATGAAAAAAAAAGGATTCAGGATGCGAATAACCTATTCAGTTTGCAGTTCAGACTAAAATAACTATTCAGAATGCAAATAAACTATTCAGATTGGAAATAAGCTATTCAGTTTGCAAAAAAGCTATTCAGAATGGAAATTGGATATTCAGATTGCAGTTCTTGATGAAAATAAGCTATTCCGAATGAAAAAAAAAGGATTCAAGATGCGGATAACCTATTCAGTTTGCAGTTCAGACAAAAAAAGCTATACAGAATGCAAATAAACTATTCAGATTGGAAATAAGCTATTCAGTTTGCAAAAAAAGCTATTCAGAATGAAAATGTGATATTCAGATTGCAGTTCTTGATGAAAATAAACTATTTAGAATGAAAAAAAAGGGTTCAGGATGCGGATAACCTATTCAGTTTGCAGTTCAGACAAAAAAAGCTATTCAGAATGCAAATAAACTATTCAGATTGGAAATAAGCTATTCAGTTTGCAAATAAAGCTATTCAGAAATGAAAATGTGATATTCAGATTGCAGTTCAGGATGAAAATAAGCTATTCAGAATGAAAAAAAGGAATTCAGGATGCGGATAACCTATTCAGTTAGCAGTTCAGACAAAAAAAGCTATTCAGAATGCAAATAAACTATTCAGATTGGAAATAAGCTATTCAGTTTGCAAATAAAGCTATTCAGAATGAAAATGTGATATTCAGGTTGCAGTTCTTGATGAAAATAAGCTATTCCGAATGAAAAAAAAGGGATTCAGGATGCGAATAACCTATTCAGTTTGCAGTTCAGACAAACAAAGCTATTCAGAATGCAAATAAACTATTCAGATTGGAAATAAGCTATTCAGTTTGCAAAAAAAGCTATTCAGAATGAAAATGTGATATTCAGATTGCAGTTCTTGATGAAAATAAACTATTTAGAATGAAAAAAAAGGGTTCAGGATGCGGATAACCTATTCAGTTTGCAGTTCAGACAAAAAAAGCTATTCAGAATGCAAATAAACTATTCAGATTGGAAATAAGCTATTCAGTTTGCAAAAAAAACTATTCAGAATGAAAATGTGATATTCAGATTGCAGTTCTTGATGAAAATAAGCTATTCCGAATGAAAAAAAAAGGATTCAGGATGCGAATAACCTATTCAGTTTGCAGTTTAGACAAACAAAGCTATTCAGAATGCAAATAAACTATTCAGATTGCAAAGAAGCTATTCAGTTTGCAAAAAAACCTATTCAGAATGAAAATGTGCTATTCAGATTGCAGTTGAGGATGAAAATAAGCTATTCAGAATGAAAAAAAGGAATTCAAGATGCGGATAACCTATTCAGTTTGCAGTTCAGACAAAAAAAGCTATACAGAATGCAAATAAACTATTCAGATTGGAAATAAGCTATTCAGTTTGCAAAAAAAGCTATTCAGAATGAAAATGTGATATTCAGATTGCAGTTCTTGATGAAAATAAACTATTCAGAATGAAAAAAAAGGGTTCAGGATGCGGATAACCTATTCAGTTTGCAGTTCAGACAAAAAAAGCTATTCAGAATGCAAATAAACTATTCAGATAGGAAATAAGCTATTCAGTTTGCAAATAAAGCTATTCAGAATGAAAATGTGCTATTCAGATTGCAGTTCAGGATGAAAATAAGCTATTCAGAATGAAAAAAAGGAATTCAGGATGCGGATAACCTATTCAGTTAGCAGTTCAGACAAAAAAAGCTATTCAGAATGCAAATAAACTATTCAGATTGGGAATAAGCTATTCAGTTTGCAAATAAAGCTATTCAGAATGAAAATGTGATATTCAGGTTGCAGTTCTTGATGAAAATAAGCTATTCCGAATGAAAAAAAAGGGATTCAGGATGCGAATAACCTATTCAGTTTGCAGTTCAGACAAACAAAGCTATTCAGAATGCAAATAAACTATTCAGATTGGAAATAAGCTATTCAGTTTGCAAAAAAAGCTATTCAAAACGAAAATGTGCTATTCAGATTGCAGTTCAGGATGAAAATAAGCTATTCAGAATGAAAAAAAGGAATTCAAGATGCGGATAACCTATTCAGTTTGCAGTTCAGACAAAAAAAGCTATACAGAATGCAAATAAACTATTCAGATTGGAAATAAGCTATTCAGTTTGCAAAAAAAGCTATTCAGAATGAAAATGTGATATTCAGATTGCAGTTCTTGATGAAAATAAACTATTCAGAATGAAAAAAAAGGGTTCAGGATGCGGATAACCTATTCAGTTTGCAGTTCAGACAAAAAAAGCTATTCAGAATGCAAATAAACTATTCAGATAGGAAATAAGCTATTCAGTTTGCAAATAAAGCTATTCAGAATGAAAATGTGCTATTCAGATTGCAGTTCAGGATGAAAATAAGCTATTCAGAATGAAAAAAAGGAATTCAGGATGCGGATAACCTATTCAGTTAGCAGTTCAGACAAAAAAAGCTATTCAGAATGCAAATAAACTATTCAGATTGGGAATAAGCTATTCAGTTTGCAAATAAAGCTATTCAGAATGAAAATGTGATATTCAGGTTGCAGTTCTTGATGAAAATAAGCTATTCCGAATGAAAAAAAAGGGATTCAGGATGCGAATAACCTATTCAGTTTGAAGTTCAGACAAACAAAGCTATTCAGAATGCAAATAAACTATTCAGATTGGAAATAAGCTATTCAGTTTGCAAAAAAAGCTATTCAAAACGAAAATGTGCTATTCAGATTGCAGTTCAGGATGAAAATAAGCTATTCAGAATGAAAACAAGGAATTCAAGATGCGGATAACCTATTCAGTTTGCAGTTCAGACAAAAAAAGCTATACAGAATGCAAATAAACTATTCAGATTGGAAATAAGCTATTCAGTTTGCAAAAAAAGCTATTCAGAATGAAAATGTGATATTCAGATTGCAGTTCTTGATGAAAATAAACTATTTAGAATGAAAAAAAAGGGTTCAGGATGCGGATAACCTATTCAGTTTGCAGTTCAGACAAAAAAAGCTATTCAGAATGCAAATAAACTATTCAGATTGGAAATAAGCTATTCAGTTTGCAAAAAAGGCTATTCAGAATGAAAATGTGATATTCAGATTGCAGTTCTTGATGAAAATAAGCTATTCCGAATGAAAAAAAAAGGATTCAGGATGCGAATAACCTATTCAGTTTGCAGTTCAGACAAACAAAGCTATTCAGAATGCAAATAAACTATTCAGATTGCAAAGAAGCTATTCAGTTTGCAAAAAAACCTATTCAGAATGAAAATGTGCTATTTTGATTGCAGTTCAGGATGAAAATAAGCTATTCCGAATGAAAAAAAAGGGATTCAGGATGCGAATAACCTATTCAGTTTGCAGTTCAGACAAACAAAGCTATTCAGAATGCAAATAAACTATTCAGATTGGAAATAAGCTATTCAGTTTGCCAAAAAAGCTATTCAGAATGAAAATGTGATATTCAGATTGCAGTTCTTGATGAAAATAAACTATTTAGAATGAAAAAAAAGGGATTCAGGATGCGGATAACCTATTCAGTTAGCAGTTCAGACAAAAAAAGCTATTCAGAATGCAAATAAACTATTCAGATTGGGAATAAGCTATTCAGTTTGCAAATAAAGCTATTCAGAATGAAAATGTGATATTCAGGTTGCAGTTCTTGATGAAAATAAGCTATTCCGAATGAAAAAAAAGGGATTCAGGATGCGAATAACCTATTCAGTTTGCAGTTCAGACAAACAAAGCTATTCAGAATGCAAATAAACTATTCAGATTGGAAATAAGCTATTCAGTTTGCAAAAAAAGCTATTCAAAACGAAAATGTGCTATTCAGATTGCAGTTCAGGATGAAAATAAGCTATTCAGAATGAAAAAAAGGAATTCAAGATGCGGATAACCTATTCAGTTTGCAGTTCAGACAAAAAAAGCTATACAGAATGCAAATAAACTATTCAGATTGGAAATAAGCTATTCAGTTTGCAAAAAAAGCTATTCAGAATGAAAATGTGATATTCAGATTGCAGTTCTTGATGAAAATAAACTATTTAGAATGAAAAAAAAGGGTTCAGGATGCGGATAACCTATTCAGTTTGCAGTTCAGACAAAAAAAGCTATTCAGAATGCAAATAAACTATTCAGATTGGAAATAAGCTATTCAGTTTGCAAAAAAAGATATTCAGAATGAAAATGTGATATTCAGATTGCAGTTCAGGATGAAAATAAGCTATTCAGAATGAAAAAAAGGAATTCAGGATGCGGATAACCTATTCAGTTAGCAGTTCAGACAAACAAAGCTATTCAGAATGCAAATAAACTATTCAGATTGGAAATAAGCTATTCAGTTTGCAAATAAAGCTATTCAGAATGAAAATGTGATATTCAGATTGCAGTTCAGGATGAAAATAAGCTATTCAGAATGAAAAAAAGGAATTCAGGATGCGGATAACCTATTCAGTTAGCAGTTCAGACAAAAAAAGCTATTCAGAATGCAAATAAACTATTCAGATTGGAAATAAGCTATTCAGTTTGCAAATAAAGCTATTCAGAATGAAAATGTGATATTCAGGTTGCAGTTCTTGATGAAAATAAGCTATTCCGAATGAAAAAAAAGGGATTCAGGATGCGAATAACCTATTCAGTTTGCAGTTCAGACAAACAAAGCTATTCAGAATGCAAATAAACTATTCAGATTGGAAATAAGCTATTCAGTTTGCAAAAAAAGCTATTCAGAATGAAAATGTGATATTCAGATTGCAGTTCTTGATGAAAATAAACTATTTAGAATGAAAAAAAAGGGTTCAGGATGCGGATAACCTATTCAGTTTGCAGTTAAGACAAAAAAAGCTATTCAGAATGCAAATAAACTATTCAGATTGGAAATAAGCTATTCAGTTTGCAAAAAAACCTATTCAGAATGAAAATGTGCTATTCAGATTGCAGTTCAGGATGAAAATAAGCTATTCAGAATGAAAAAAAGGAATTCAAGATGCGGATAACCTATTCAGTTTGCAGTTTAGACAAAAAAAGCTATACAGAATGCAAATAAACTATTCAGATTGGAAATAAGCTATTCAGTTTGCAAAAAAAGCTATTCAGAATGAAAATGTGATATTCAGATTGCAGTTCTTGATGAAAATAAACTATTCAGAATGAAAAAAAAGGGTCCAGGATGCGGATAACCTATTCAGTTTGCAGTTCAGACAAAAAAAGCTATTCAGAATGCAAATAAACTATTCAGATTGGAAATAAGCTATTCAGTTTGCAAAAAAAGCTATTCAGAATGAAAATGTGATATTCAGATTGCAGTTCTTGATGAAAATAAGCTATTTCGAATGAAAAAAAGAGGATTCAGGATGCGAATAACCTATTCAGTTTGCAGTTCAGACTAAAATAACTATTCAGAATGCAAATAAACTATTCAGATTGGAAATAAGCTATTCAGTTTGCAAAAAAGCTATTCAGAATGGAAATTGGATATTCAGATTGCAGTTCTTGATGAAAATAAGCTATTCAGAATGAAAAAAAAGGGATTCAGGATGCGAATAACCTATTCAGTTTGCAGTTCAGACAAACAAAGCTATTCAGAATGCAAATAAACTATTCAGATTGGAAATAAGCTATTCAGTTTGCAAAAAAAGCTATTCAAAACGAAAATGTGCTATTCAGATTGCAGTTCAGGATGAAAATAAGCTATTCAGAATGAAAAAAAGGAATTCAAGTTGCGGATAACCTATTCAGTTTGCAGTTCAGACAAAAAAAGCTATTCAGAATGCAAATAAACTATTCAGAAAGGAAATAAGCTATTAAGTTTGCAAATAAAGCTATTCAGAATGAAAATGTGATATTCAGATTGCAGTTCTTGATGAAAATAAGCTATTCCGAATGAAAAAAAAGGGATTCAGGATGCGAATAACCTATTCAGTTTGCAGTTCAGACAAACAAAGCTATTCAGAATGCAAATAAACTATTCAGATTGGAAATAAGCTATTCAGTTTGCAAATAAAGCTATTCAGAATGAAAATGTGATATTCAGGTTGCAGTTCTTGATGAAAATAAGCTATTCAGAATGAAAAAAAGGAATTCAGGATGCGGATAACCTATTCAGTTAGCAGTTCAGACAAACAAAGCTATTCAGAATGCAAATAAACTATTCAGATAGGAAATAAGCTATTCAGTTTGCAAATAAAGTTATTCAGAATGAAAATGTGCTATTCAGATTGCAGTTCAGGATGAAAATAAGCTATTCAGAATGAAAAAAAGGAATTCAGGATGCGGATAACCTATTTAGTTAGCAGTTCAGACAAAAAAAGCTATTCAGAATGCAAATAAACTATTCAGATTGGAAATAAGCTATTCAGTTTGCAAATAAAGCTATTCAGAATGAAAATGTGATATTCAGGTTGCAGTTCTTGATGAAAATAAGCTATTCCGAATGAAAAAAAAGGGATTCAGGATGCGAATAACCTATTCAATTTGCAGTTCAGACAAAAAAAGCTATACAGAATGCAAATAAACTATTCAGATTGGAAATAAGCTATTCAGTTTGCAAAAAAAGCTATTCAAAACGAAAATGTGCTATTCAGATTGCAGTTCAGGATGAAAATAAGCTATTCAGAATGAAAAAAAGGAATTCAAGATGCGGATAACCTATTCAGTTTGCAGTTCAGACAAAAAAAGCTATACAGAATGCAAATAAACTATTCAGATTGGAAATAAGCTATTCAGTTTGCAAAAAAAGCTATTCAAAACGAAAATGTGCTATTCAGATTGCAGTTCAGGATGAAAATAAGCTATTCAGAATGAAAAAAAGGAATTCAAGATGCGGATAACCTATTTAGTTAGCAGTTCAGACAAAAAAAGCTATTCAGAATGCAAATAAACTATTCAGATTGGAAATAAGCTATTCAGTTTGCAAAAAAAGCTATTCAAAACGAAAATGTGCTATTCAGATTGCAGTTCAGGATGAAAATAAGCTATTCAGAATGAAAAAAAGGAATTCAAGATGCGGATAACCTATTCAATTTGCAGTTCAGACAAAAAAAGCTATTCAGAATGCAAATAAACTATTCAGATAGGAAATAAGCTATTCAGTTTGCAAATAAAGCTATTCAGAATGAAAATGTGATATTCAGATTGCAGTTCTTGATGAAAATAAGCTATTCCGAATGAAAAAAAAGGGATTCAGGATGCGAATAACCTATTCAGTTTGCAGTTCAAACAAACAAAGCTATTCAGAATGCAAATAAACTATTCAGATTGGAAATAAGCTATTCAGTTTGCAAATAAAGCTATTCAGAATGAAAATGTGATATTCAGGTTGCAGTTCTTGATGAAAATAAGCTATTCCGAATGAAAAAAAAGGGATTCAGGATGCGGATAACCTATTCAGTTAGCAGTTCAGACAAACAAAGCTATTCAGAATGCAAATAAACTATTCAGATAGGAAATAAGCTATTCAGTTTGCAAATAAAGCTATTCAGAATGAAAATGTGCTATTCAGATTGCAGTTCAGGATGAAAATAAGCTATTCAGAATGAAAAAAAGGAATTCAGGATGCGGATAACCTATTCAGTTTGCAGTTCAGACAAAAAAAGCTATACAGAATGCAAATAAACTATTCAGATTGGAAATAAGCTATTCAGTTTGCAAAAAAAGCTATTCAAAACGAAAATGTGCTATTCAGATTGCAGTTCAGGATGAAAATAAGCTATTCAGAATGAAAAAAAGGAATTCAAGATGCGGATAACCTATTCAGTTTGCAGTTCAGACAAAAAAAGCTATTCAGAATGCAAATAAACTATTCAGATAGGAAATAAGCTATTCAGTTTGCAAATAAAGCTATTCAGAATGAAAATGTGATATTCAGATTGCAGTTCTTGATGAAAATAAGCTATTCCGAATGAAAAAAAAGGGATTCAGGATGCGAATAACCTATTCAGTTTGCAGTTCAGACAAACAAAGCTATTCAGAATGGAAATAAACTATTCAGATTGGAAATAAGCTATTCAGTTTGCAAATAAAGCTATTCAGAATGAAAATGTGATATTCAGGTTGCAGTTCTTGATGTAAATAAGCTATTCCGAATGAAAAAAAAGGGATTCAGGATGCGAATAACCTATTCAATTTGCAGTTCAGACAAACAAAGCTATTCAGAATGCAAATAAACTATTCAGATTGGAAATAAGCTATTCAGTTTGCAAATAAAGCTATTCAGAATGAAAATGTGATATTCAGGTTGCAGTTCTTGATGAAAATAAGCTATTCCGAATGAAAAAAAAGGGATTCAGGATGCGAATAACCTATTCAATTTGCAGTCCAGACAAACAAAGCTATTCAGAATGCAAATAAACTATTCAGATTGGAAATAAGCTATTCAGTTTTCAAAAAAAGCTATTCAAAACGAAAATGTGCTATTCAGATTGCAGTTCAGGATGAAAATAAGCTATTCAGAATGAAAAAAAGGAATTCAAGATGCGGATAACCTATTCAGTTTGCAGTTCAGACAAAAAAAGCTATACAGAATGCAAATAAACTATTCAGATTGGAAATAAGCTATTCAGTTTGCAAAAAAAGCTATTCAAAACGAAAATGTGCTATTCAGATTGCAGTTCAGGATGAAAATAAGCTATTCAGAATGAAAAAAAGGAATTCAAGATGCGGATAACCTATTCAGTTTGCAGTTCAGACAAAAAAAGCTATTCAGAATGCAAATAAACTATTCAGATAGGAAATAAGCTATTCAGTTTGCAAATAAAGCTATTCAGAATGAAAATGTGATATTCAGATTGCAGTTCTTGATGAAAATAAGCTATTCCGAATGAAAAAAAAGGGATTCAGGATGCGAATAACCTATTCAGTTTGCAGTTCAGACAAACAAAGCTATTCAGAATGCAAATAAACTATTCAGATTGGAAATAAGCTATTCAGTTTGCAAATAAAGCTATTCAGAATGAAAATGTTATATTGAGGTTGCAGTTCTTGATGAAAATAAGCTATTCCGAATGAAAAAAAAGGGATTCAGGATGCGAATAACCTATTCAATTTGCAGTTCAGACAAACAAAGCTATTCAGAATGCAAATAAACTATTCAGATTGGAAATAAGCTATTCAGTTTGCAAAAAAAGCTATTCAAAACGAAAATGTGCTATTCAGATTGCAGTTCTTGATGAAAATAAGCTATTCCGAATGAAAAAAAAGGGATTCAGGATGCGAATAACCTATTCAGTTTGCAGTTCAGACAAACAAAGCTATTCAGAATGCAAATAAACTATTCAGATTGGAAATAAGCTATTCAGTTTGCAAATAAAGCTATTCAGAATGAAAATGTGATATTCAGGTTGCAGTTCTTGATGAAAATAAGCTATTCCGAATGAAAAAAAAGGGATTCAGGATGCGAATAACCTATTCAGTTTGCAGTTCAGACAAACAAAGCTATTCAGAATGCAAATAAACTATTCAGATTGGAAATAAGCTATTCAGTTTGGAAATAAAGCTATTCAGAATGAAAATGTGATATTCAGGTTGCAGTTCTTGATGAAAATAAGCTATTCAGAATGAAAAAAAGGAATTCAGGATGCGGATAACCTATTCAGTTAGCAGTTCAGACAAACAAAGCTATTCAGAATGCAAATAAACTATTCAGATAGGAAATAAGCTATTCAGTTTGCAAATAAAGTTATTCAGAATGAAAATGTGCTATTCAGATTGCAGTTCAGGATGAAAATAAGCTATTCAGAATGAAAAAAAGGAATTCAGGATGCGGATAACCTATTTAGTTAGCAGTTCAGACAAAAAAAGCTATTCAGAATGCAAATAAACTATTCAGATTGGAAATAAGCTATTCAGTTTGCAAATAAAGCTATTCAGAATGAAAATGTGATATTCAGGTTGCAGTTCTTGATGAAAATAAGCTATTCCGAATGAAAAAAAAGGGATTCAGGATGCGAATAACCTATTCAATTTGCAGTTCAGACAAAAAAAGCTATACAGAATGCAAATAAACTATTCAGATTGGAAATAAGCTATTCAGTTTGCAAAAAAAGCTATTCAAAACGAAAATGTGCTATTCAGATTGCAGTTCAGGATGAAAATAAGCTATTCAGAATGAAAAAAAGGAATTCAAGATGCGGATAACCTATTCAGTTTGCAGTTCAGACAAAAAAAGCTATACAGAATGCAAATAAACTATTCAGATTGGAAATAAGCTATTCAGTTTGCAAAAAAAGCTATTCAAAACGAAAATGTGCTATTCAGATTGCAGTTCAGGATGAAAATAAGCTATTCAGAATGAAAAAAAGGAATTCAAGATGCGGATAACCTATTTAGTTAGCAGTTCAGACAAAAAAAGCTATTCAGAATGCAAATAAACTATTCAGATTGGAAATAAGCTATTCAGTTTGCAAAAAAAGCTATTCAAAACGAAAATGTGCTATTCAGATTGCAGTTCAGGATGAAAATAAGCTATTCAGAATGAAAAAAAGGAATTCAAGATGCGGATAACCTATTCAATTTGCAGTTCAGACAAAAAAAGCTATTCAGAATGCAAATAAACTATTCAGATAGGAAATAAGCTATTCAGTTTGCAAATAAAGCTATTCAGAATGAAAATGTGATATTCAGATTGCAGTTCTTGATGAAAATAAGCTATTCCGAATGAAAAAAAAGGGATTCAGGATGCGAATAACCTATTCAGTTTGCAGTTCAAACAAACAAAGCTATTCAGAATGCAAATAAACTATTCAGATTGGAAATAAGCTATTCAGTTTGCAAATAAAGCTATTCAGAATGAAAATGTGATATTCAGGTTGCAGTTCTTGATGAAAATAAGCTATTCCGAATGAAAAAAAAGGGATTCAGGATGCGGATAACCTATTCAGTTAGCAGTTCAGACAAACAAAGCTATTCAGAATGCAAATAAACTATTCAGATAGGAAATAAGCTATTCAGTTTGCAAATAAAGCTATTCAGAATGAAAATGTGCTATTCAGATTGCAGTTCAGGATGAAAATAAGCTATTCAGAATGAAAAAAAGGAATTCAGGATGCGGATAACCTATTCAGTTTGCAGTTCAGACAAAAAAAGCTATACAGAATGCAAATAAACTATTCAGATTGGAAATAAGCTATTCAGTTTGCAAAAAAAGCTATTCAAAACGAAAATGTGCTATTCAGATTGCAGTTCAGGATGAAAATAAGCTATTCAGAATGAAAAAAAGGAATTCAAGATGCGGATAACCTATTCAGTTTGCAGTTCAGACAAAAAAAGCTATTCAGAATGCAAATAAACTATTCAGATAGGAAATAAGCTATTCAGTTTGCAAATAAAGCTATTCAGAATGAAAATGTGATATTCAGATTGCAGTTCTTGATGAAAATAAGCTATTCCGAATGAAAAAAAAGGGATTCAGGATGCGAATAACCTATTCAGTTTGCAGTTCAGACAAACAAAGCTATTCAGAATGGAAATAAACTATTCAGATTGGAAATAAGCTATTCAGTTTGCAAATAAAGCTATTCAGAATGAAAATGTGATATTCAGGTTGCAGTTCTTGATGTAAATAAGCTATTCCGAATGAAAAAAAAGGGATTCAGGATGCGAATAACCTATTCAATTTGCAGTTCAGACAAACAAAGCTATTCAGAATGCAAATAAACTATTCAGATTGGAAATAAGCTATTCAGTTTGCAAATAAAGCTATTCAGAATGAAAATGTGATATTCAGGTTGCAGTTCTTGATGAAAATAAGCTATTCCGAATGAAAAAAAAGGGATTCAGGATGCGAATAACCTATTCAATTTGCAGTCCAGACAAACAAAGCTATTCAGAATGCAAATAAACTATTCAGATTGGAAATAAGCTATTCAGTTTTCAAAAAAAGCTATTCAAAACGAAAATGTGCTATTCAGATTGCAGTTCAGGATGAAAATAAGCTATTCAGAATGAAAAAAAGGAATTCAAGATGCGGATAACCTATTCAGTTTGCAGTTCAGACAAAAAAAGCTATACAGAATGCAAATAAACTATTCAGATTGGAAATAAGCTATTCAGTTTGCAAAAAAAGCTATTCAAAACGAAAATGTGCTATTCAGATTGCAGTTCAGGATGAAAATAAGCTATTCAGAATGAAAAAAAGGAATTCAAGATGCGGATAACCTATTCAGTTTGCAGTTCAGACAAAAAAAGCTATTCAGAATGCAAATAAACTATTCAGATAGGAAATAAGCTATTCAGTTTGCAAATAAAGCTATTCAGAATGAAAATGTGATATTCAGATTGCAGTTCTTGATGAAAATAAGCTATTCCGAATGAAAAAAAAGGGATTCAGGATGCGAATAACCTATTCAGTTTGCAGTTCAGACAAACAAAGCTATTCAGAATGCAAATAAACTATTCAGATTGGAAATAAGCTATTCAGTTTGCAAATAAAGCTATTCAGAATGAAAATGTTATATTGAGGTTGCAGTTCTTGATGAAAATAAGCTATTCCGAATGAAAAAAAAGGGATTCAGGATGCGAATAACCTATTCAATTTGCAGTTCAGACAAACAAAGCTATTCAGAATGCAAATAAACTATTCAGATTGGAAATAAGCTATTCAGTTTGCAAAAAAAGCTATTCAAAACGAAAATGTGCTATTCAGATTGCAGTTCTTGATGAAAATAAGCTATTCCGAATGAAAAAAAAGGGATTCAGGATGCGAATAACCTATTCAGTTTGCAGTTCAGACAAACAAAGCTATTCAGAATGCAAATAAACTATTCAGATTGGAAATAAGCTATTCAGTTTGCAAATAAAGCTATTCAGAATGAAAATGTGATATTCAGGTTGCAGTTCTTGATGAAAATAAGCTATTCCGAATGAAAAAAAAGGGATTCAGGATGCGAATAACCTATTCAATTTGCAGTCCAGACAAACAAAGCTATTCAGAATGCAAATAAACTATTCAGATTGGAAATAAGCTATTCAGTTTGCAAAAAAAGCTATTCAAAACGAAAATGTGCTATTCAGATTGCAGTTCAGGATGAAAATAAGCTATTCAGAATGAAAAAAAGGAATTCAAGATGCGGATAACCTATTCAGTTTGCAGTTCAGACAAAAAAAGCTATACAGAATGCAAATAAACTATTCAGATTGGAAATAAGCTATTCAGTTTGCAAAAAAAGCTATTCAAAACGAAAATGTGCTATTCAGATTGCAGTTCAGGATGAAAATAAGCTATTCAGAATGAAAAAAAGGAATTCAAGATGCGGATAACCTATTCAGTTTGCAGTTCAGACAAAAAAAGCTATTCAGAATGCAAATAAACTATTCAGATAGGAAATAAGCTATTCAGTTTGCAAATAAAGCTATTCAGAATGAAAATGTGATATTCAGATTGCAGTTCTTGATGAAAATAAGCTATTCCGAATGAAAAAAAAGGGATTCAGGATGCGAATAACCTATTCAGTTTGCAGTTCAGACAAACAAAGCTATTCAGAATGCAAATAAACTATTCAGATTGGAAATAAGCTATTCAGTTTGCAAATAAAGCTATTCAGAATGAAAATGTGATATTCAGGTTGCAGTTCTTGATGAAAATAAGCTATTCCGAATGAAAAAAAAGGGATTCAGGATGCGAATAACCTATTCAATTTGCAGTTCAGACAAACAAAGCTATTCAGAATGCAAATAAACTATTCAGATTGGAAATAAGCTATTCAGTTTGCAAATAAAGCTATTCAGAATGAAAATGTGATATTCAGGTTGCAGTTCTTGATGAAAATAAGCTATTCCGAATGAAAAAAAAGGGATTCAGGATGCGAATAACCTATTCAATTTGCAGTCCAGACAAACAAAGCTATTCAGAATGCAAATAAACTATTCAGATTGGAAATAAGCTATTCAGTTTGCAAAAAAAGCTATTCAAAACGAAAATGTGCTATTCAGATTGCAGTTCAGGATGAAAATAAGCTATTCAGAATGAAAAAAAGGAATTCAAGATGCGGATAACCTATTCAGTTTGCAGTTCAGACAAAAAAAGCTATACAGAATGCAAATAAACTATTCAGATTGGAAATAAGCTATTCAGTTTGCAAAAAAAGCTATTCAAAACGAAAATGTGCTATTCAGATTGCAGTTCAGGATGAAAATAAGCTATTCAGAATGAAAAAAAGGAATTCAAGATGCGGATAACCTATTCAGTTTGCAGTTCAGACAAAAAAAGCTATTCAGAATGCAAATAAACTATTCAGATAGGAAATAAGCTATTCAGTTTGCAAATAAAGCTATTCAGAATGAAAATGTGATATTCAGATTGCAGTTCTTGATGAAAATAAGCTATTCCGAATGAAAAAAAAGGGATTCAGGATGCGAATAACCTATTCAGTTTGCAGTTCAGACAAACAAAGCTATTCAGAATGCAAATAAACTATTCAGATTGGAAATAAGCTATTCAGTTTGCAAATAAAGCTATTCAGAATGAAAATGTGATATTCAGGTTGCAGTTCTTGATGAAAATAAGCTATTCCGAATGAAAAAAAAGGGATTCAGGATGCGAATAACCTATTCAATTTGCAGTTCAGACAAACAAAGCTATTCAGAATGCAAATAAACTATTCAGATTGGAAATAAGCTATTCAGTTTGCAAAAAAAGCTATTCAAAACGAAAATGTGCTATTCAGATTGCAGTTCTTGATGAAAATAAGCTATTCCGAATGAAAAAAAAGGGATTCAGGATGCGAATAACCTATTCAGTTTGCAGTTCAGACAAACAAAGCTATTCAGAATGCAAATAAACTATTCAGATTGGAAATAAGCTATTCAGTTTGCAAATAAAGCTATTCAGAATGAAAATGTGATATTCAGGTTGCAGTTCTTGATGAAAATAAGCTATTCCGAATGAAAAAAAAGGGATTCAGGATGCGAATAACCTATTCAATTTGCAGTCCAGACAAACAAAGCTATTCAGAATGCAAATAAACTATTCAGATTGGAAATAAGCTATTCAGTTTGCAAAAAAAGCTATTCAAAACGAAAATGTGCTATTCAGATTGCAGTTCAGGATGAAAATAAGCTATTCAGAATGAAAAAAAGGAATTCAAGATGCGGATAACCTATTCAGTTTGCAGTTCAGACAAAAAAAGCTATACAGAATGCAAATAAACTATTCAGATTGGAAATAAGCTATTCAGTTTGCAAAAAAAGCTATTCAAAACGAAAATGTGCTATTCAGATTGCAGTTCAGGATGAAAATAAGCTATTCAGAATGAAAAAAAGGAATTCAAGATGCGGATAACCTATTCAGTTTGCAGTTCAGACAAAAAAAGCTATACAGAATGCAAATAAACTATTTAGATTGGAAATAAGCTATTCAGTTTGCAAAAAAAGCTATTCAAAACGAAAATGTGCTATTCAGATTGCAGTTCAGGATGAAAATAAGCTATTCAGAATGAAAAAAAGGAATTCAAGATGCGGATAACCTATTCAGTTTGCAGTTCAGACAAAAAAAGCTATTCAGAATGCAAATAAACTATTCAGATAGGAAATAAGCTATTCAGTTTGCAAATAAAGCTATTCAGAATGAAAATGTGATATTCAGATTGCAGTTCTTGATGAAAATAAGCTATTCCGAATGAAAAAAAAGGGATTCAGGATGCGAATAACCTATTCAGTTTGCAGTTCAGACAAACAAAGCTATTCAGAATGCAAATAAACTATTCAGATTGGAAATAAGCTATTCAGTTTGCAAATAAAGCTATTCAGAATGAAAATGTGATATTCAGGTTGCAGTTCTTGATGAAAATAAGCTATTCCGAATGAAAAAAAAGGGATTCAGGATGCGAATAACCTATTCAATTTGCAGTTCAGACAAACAAAGCTATTCAGAATGCAAATAAACTATTCAGAATGGAAATAAGCTATTCAGTTTGCAAAAAAAGCTATTCAAAACGAAAATGTGCTATTCAGATTGCAGTTCAGGATGAAAATAAGCTATTCAGAATGAAAAAAAGGAATTCAAGATGCGGATAACCTATTCAGTTTGCAGTTCAGACAAAAAAAGCTATTCAGAATGCAAATAAACTATTCAGATTGGAAATAAGCTATTCAGTTTGCAAAAAAAGCTATTCAAAACGAAAATGTGCTATTCAGATTGCAGTTCAGGATGAAAATAAGCTATTTAGAATGAAAAAAAGGAATTCAAGATGCGGATAACCTATTCAGTTAGCAGTTCAGACAAAAAAAGCTATTCAGAATGCAAATAAACTATTCAGATTGGAAATAAGCTATTCAGTTTGCAAATAAAGCTATTCAGAATGAAAATGTGATATTCAGGTTGCAGTTCTTGATGAAAATAAGCTATTCCGAATGAAAAAAAAGGGATTCAGGATGCGAATAACCTATTCAGTTTGCAGTTCAGACAAACAAAGCTATTCAGAATGCAAATAAACTATTCAGATTGGAAGTAAGCTATTCAGTTTGCAAAAAAAGCTATTCAAAACGAAAATGTGCTATTCAGATTGCAGTTCAGGATGAAAATAAGCAATTCAGAATGAAAAAAGGAATTCAAGATGCGGATAACCTATTTAGTTTGCAGTTCAGACAAAAAAAGCTATACAGAATGCAAATAAACTATTCAGATTGGAAATAAGCTATTCAGTTTGCAAAAAAAGCTATTCAGAATGAAAATGTGATATTCAGATTGCAGTTCTTGATGAAAATAAGCTATTTCGAATGAAAAAAAAAGGATTCAGGATGCGAATAACCTATTCAGTTTGCAGTTCAGACAAACAAAGCTATTCAGAATGCAAATAAACTATTCAGATAGGAAATAAGCTATTCAGTTTGCAAATAAAGCTATTCAGAATGTAAATGTGATATTCAGATTGCAGTTCTTGATGAAAATAAGCTATTCCGAATGAAAAAAAAGGGATTCAGGATGCGAATAACCTATTCAGTTTGCAGTTCAGACAAACAAAGCTATTCAGAATGCAAATAAACTATTCAGATTGGAAATAAGCTATTCAGTTTGCAAATAAAGCTATTCAGAATGAAAATGTGATATTCAGGTTGCAGTTCTTGATGAAAATAAGCTATTCCGAATGAAAAAAAAGGGATTCAGGATGCGAATAACCTATTCAATTTGCAGTTCAGACAAACAAAGCTATTCAGAATGCAAATAAACTATTCAGATTGGAAATAAGCTATTCAGTTTGCAAAAAAAGCTATTCAAAACGAAAATGTGCTATTCAGATTGCAGTTCTTGATGAAAATAAGCTATTCCGAATGAAAAAAAAGGGATTCAGGATGCGAATAACCTATTCAGTTTGCAGTTCAGACAAACAAAGCTATTCAGAATGCAAATAAACTATTCAGATTGGAAATAAGCTATTCAGTTTGCAAATAAAGCTATTCAGAATGAAAATGTGATATTCAGGTTGCAGTTCTTGATGAAAATAAGCTATTCCGAATGAAAAAAAAGGGATTCAGGATGCGAATAACCTATTCAATTTGCAGTCCAGACAAACAAAGCTATTCAGAATGCAAATAAACTATTCAGATTGGAAATAAGCTATTCAGTTTGCAAAAAAAGCTATTCAAAACGAAAATGTGCTATTCAGATTGCAGTTCAGGATGAAAATAAGCTATTCAGAATGAAAAAAAGGAATTCAAGATGCGGATAACCTATTCAGTTTGCAGTTCAGACAAAAAAAGCTATACAGAATGCAAATAAACTATTCAGATTGGAAATAAGCTATTCAGTTTGCAAAAAAAGCTATTCAAAACGAAAATGTGCTATTCAGATTGCAGTTCAGGATGAAAATAAGCTATTCAGAATGAAAAAAAGGAATTCAAGATGCGGATAACCTATTCAGTTTGCAGTTCAGACAAAAAAAGCTATACAGAATGCAAATAAACTATTCAGATTGGAAATAAGCTATTCAGTTTGCAAAAAAAGCTATTCAAAACGAAAATGTGCTATTCAGATTGCAGTTCAGGATGAAAATAAGCTATTCAGAATGAAAAAAAGGAATTCAAGATGCGGATAACCTATTCAGTTTGCAGTTCAGACAAAAAAAGCTATTCAGAATGCAAATAAACTATTCAGATAGGAAATAAGCTATTCAGTTTGCAAATAAAGCTATTCAGAATGAAAATGTGATATTCAGATTGCAGTTCTTGATGAAAATAAGCTATTCCGAATGAAAAAAAAGGGATTCAGGATGCGAATAACCTATTCAGTTTGCAGTTCAGACAAACAAAGCTATTCAGAATGCAAATAAACTATTCAGATTGGAAATAAGCTATTCAGTTTGCAAATAAAGCTATTCAGAATGAAAATGTGATATTCAGGTTGCAGTTCTTGATGAAAATAAGCTATTCCGAATGAAAAAAAAGGGATTCAGGATGCGAATAACCTATTCAATTTGCAGTTCAGACAAACAAAGCTATTCAGAATGCAAATAAACTATTCAGATTGGAAATAAGCTATTCAGTTTGCAAAAAAAGCTATTCAAAACGAAAATGTGCTATTCAGATTGCAGTTCAGGATGAAAATAAGCTATTCAGAATGAAAAAAAGGAATTCAAGATGCGGATAACCTATTCAGTTTGCAGTTCAGACAAAAAAAGCTATTCAGAATGCCAATAAACTATTCAGATTGGAAATAAGCTATTCAGTTTGCAAAAAAAGCTATTCAAAACGAAAATGTGCTATTCAGATTGCAGTTCAGGATGAAAATAAGCTATTTAGAATGAAAAAAAGGAATTCAAGATGCGGATAACCTATTCAGTTAGCAGTTCAGACAAAAAAAGCTATTCAGAATGCAAATAAACTATTCAGATTGGAAATAAGCTATTCAGTTTGCAAATAAAGCTAGTCAGAATGAAAATGTGATATTCAGGTTGCAGTTCTTGATGAAAATAAGCTATTCCGAATGAAAAAAAAGGGATTCAGGATGCGAATAACCTATTCAGTTTGCAGTTCAGACAAACAAAGCTATTCAGAATGCAAATAAACTATTCAGATTGGAAGTAAGCTATTCAGTTTGCAAAAAAAGCTATTCAAAACGAAAATGTGCTATTCAGATTGCAGTTCAGGATGAAAATAAGCTATTCAGAATGAAAAAAAGGAATTCAAGATGCGGATAACCTATTCAGTTTGCAGTTCAGACAAAAAAAGCTATTCAGAATGCAAATAAACTATTCAGATTGGAAATAAGCTATTCAGTTTGCAAAAAAAGCTATTCAGAATGAAAATGTGATATTCAGATTGCAGTTCTTGATGAAAATAAGCTATTCAGAATGAAAAAAAGGAATTCAGGATGCGGATAACCTATTCAGTTAGCAGTTCAGACAAACAAAGCTATTCAGAATGCAAATAAACTATTCAGATAGGAAATAAGCTATTCAGTTTGCAAATAAAGCTATTCAGAATGAAAATGTGATATTCAGATTGCAGTTCTTGATGAAAATAAGCTATTCCGAATGAAAAAAAAGGGATTCAGGATGCGAATAACCTATTCAGTTTGCAGTTCAGACAAACAAAGCTATTCAGAATGCAAATAAACTATTCAGATTGGAAATAAGCTATTCAGTTTGGAAATAAAGCTATTCAGAATGAAAATGTGATATTCAGGTTGCAGTTCTTGATGAAAATAAGCTATTCCGAATGAAAAAAAAGGGATTCAGGATGCGAATAACCTATTCAATTTGCAGTTCAGACAAACAAAGCTATTCAGAATGCAAATAAACTATTCAGATTGGAAATAAGCTATTCAGTTTGCAAAAAAAGCTATTCAAAACGAAAATGTGCTATTCAGATTGTAGTTCAGGATGAAAATAAGCTATTCAGAATGAAAAAAAGGAATTCAAGATGCGGATAACCTATTCAGTTTGCAGTTCAGACAAAAAAAGCTATACAGAATGCAAATAAACTATTCAGATTGGAAATAAGCTATTCAGTTTGCAAAAAAAGCTATTCAAAACGAAAATGTGCTATTCAGATTGCAGTTCAGGATGAAAATAAGCTATTCAGAATGAAAAAAAGGAATTCAAGATGCGGATAACCTATTCAGTTAGCAGTTCAGACAAAAAAAGCTATTCAGAATGCAAATAAACTATTCAGATTGGAAATAAGCTATTCAGTTTGCAAATAAAGCTATTCAGAATGAAAATGTGATATTCAGGTTGCAGTTCTTGACGAAAATAAGCTATTCCGAATGAAAAAAAAGGGATTCAGGATGCGAATAACCTATTCAGTTTGCAGTTCAGACAAACAAAGCTATTCAGAATGCAAATAAACTATTCAGATTGGAAATAAGCTATTCAGTTTGCAAAAAAAGCTATTCAAAACGAAAATGTGCTATTCAGATTGCAGTTCAGGATGAAAATAAGCAATTCAGAATGAAAAAAGGAATTCAAGATGCGGATAACCTATTTAGTTTGCAGTTCAGACAAAAAAAGCTATACAGAATGCAAATAAACTATTCAGATTGGAAATAAGCTATTCAGTTTGCAAAAAAAGCTATTCAGAATGAAAATGTGATATTCAGATTGCAGTTCTTGATGAAAATAAGCTATTTCGAATGAAAAAATAAGGATTCATGATGCGAATAACCTATTCAGTTTGCAGTTCAGACAAACAAAGCTATTCAGAATGCAAATAAACTATTCAGATAGGAAATAAGCTATTCAGTTTGCAAATAAAGCTATTCAGAATGAAACTGTGCTATTCAGATTGCAGTTCAGGATGAAAATAAGCTATTCAGAATGAAAAAAAGGAATTCAGGATGCGGATAACCTATTCAGTTAGCAGTTCAGACAAAAAAAGCTATACAGAATGAAAATAAACTATTCAGATAGGAAATAAGCTATTCAGTTTGCAAATAAAGCTATTCAGAATGAAAATGTGCTATTCAGATTGCAGTTCAGGATGAAAATAAGCTATTCCGAATGAAAAAAAAGGGATTCAGGATGCGAATAACCTATTCAATTTGCAGTCCAGACAAACAAAGCTATTCAGAATGCAAATAAACTATTCAGATTGGAAATAAGCTATTCAGTTTGCAAAAAAAGCTATTCAAAACGAAAATGTGCTATTCAGATTGCAGTTCAGGATGAAAATAAGCTATTCAGAATGAAAAAAAGGAATTCAAGATGCGGATAACCTATTCAGTTTGCAGTTCAGACAAAAAAAGCTATACAGAATGCAAATAAACTATTCAGATTGGAAATAAGCTATTCAGTTTGCAAAAAAAGCTATTCAAAACGAAAATGTGCTATTCAGATTGCAGTTCAGGATGAAAATAAGCTATTCAGAATGAAAAAAAGGAATTCAAGATGCGGATAACCTATTCAGTTTGCAGTTCAGACAAAAAAAGCTATTCAGAATGCAAATAAACTATTCAGATAGGAAATAAGCTATTCAGTTTGCAAATAAAGCTATTCAGAATGAAAATGTGATATTCAGATTGCAGTTCTTGATGAAAATAAGCTATTCCGAATGAAAAAAAAGGGATTCAGGATGCGAATAACCTATTCAGTTTGCAGTTCAGACAAACAAAGCTATTCAGAATGCAAATAAACTATTCAGATTGGAAATAAGCTATTCAGTTTGCAAATAAAGCTATTCAGAATGAAAATGTGATATTCAGGTTGCAGTTCTTGATGAAAATAAGCTATTCCGAATGAAAAAAAAGGGATTCAGGATGCGAATAACCTATTCAATTTGCAGTTCAGACAAACAAAGCTATTCAGAATGCAAATAAACTATTCAGATTGGAAATAAGCTATTCAGTTTGCAAAAAAAGCTATTCAAAACGAAAATGTGCTATTCAGATTGCAGTTCTTGATGAAAATAAGCTATTCCGAATGAAAAAAAAGGGATTCAGGATGCGAATAACCTATTCAGTTTGCAGTTCAGACAAACAAAGCTATTCAGAATGCAAATAAACTATTCAGATTGGAAATAAGCTATTCAGTTTGCAAATAAAGCTATTCAGAATGAAAATGTGATATTCAGGTTGCAGTTCTTGATGAAAATAAGCTATTCCGAATGAAAAAAAAGGGATTCAGGATGCGAATAACCTATTCAATTTGCAGTCCAGACAAACAAAGCTATTCAGAATGCAAATAAACTATTCAGATTGGAAATAAGCTATTCAGTTTGCAAAAAAAGCTATTCAAAACGAAAATGTGCTATTCAGATTGCAGTTCAGGATGAAAATAAGCTATTCAGAATGAAAAAAAGGAATTCAAGATGCGGATAACCTATTCAGTTTGCAGTTCAGACAAAAAAAGCTATACAGAATGCAAATAAACTATTCAGATTGGAAATAAGCTATTCAGTTTGCAAAAAAAGCTATTCAAAACGAAAATGTGCTATTCAGATTGCAGTTCAGGATGAAAATAAGCTATTCAGAATGAAAAAAAGGAATTCAAGATGCGGATAACCTATTCAGTTTGCAGTTCAGACAAAAAAAGCTATACAGAATGCAAATAAACTATTCAGATAGGAAATAAGCTATTCAGTTTGCAAATAAAGCTATTCAGAATGAAAATGTGATATTCAGATTGCAGTTCTTGATGAAAATAAGCTATTCCGAATGAAAAAAAAGGGATTCAGGATGCGAATAACCTATTCAGTTTGCAGTTCAGACAAACAAAGCTATTCAGAATGCAAATAAACTATTCAGATTGGAAATAAGCTATTCAGTTTGCAAATAAAGCTATTCAGAATGAAAATGTGATATTCAGGTTGCAGTTCTTGATGAAAATAAGCTATTCCGAATGAAAAAAAAGGGATTCAGGATGCGAATAACCTATTCAATTTGCAGTTCAGACAAACAAAGCTATTCAGAATGCAAATAAACTATTCAGATTGGAAATAAGCTATTCAGTTTGCAAAAAAAGCTATTCAAAACGAAAATGTGCTATTCAGATTGCAGTTCAGGATGAAAATAAGCTATTCAGAATGAAAAAAAGGAATTCAAGATGCGGATAACCTATTCAGTTTGCAGTTCAGACAAAAAAAGCTATACAGAATGCAAATAAACTATTCAGATTGGAAATAAGCTATTCAGTTTGCAAAAAAAGCTATTCAAAACGAAAATGTGCCATTCAGATTGCAGTTCAGGATGAAAATAAGCTATTCAGAATGAAAAAAAGGAATTCAAGATGCGGATAACCTATTCAGTTAGCAGTTCAGACAAAAAAAGCTATTCAGAATGCAAATAAACTATTCAGATTGGAAATAAGCTATTCAGTTTGCAAATAAAGCTATTCAGAATGAAAATGTGATATTCAGGTTGCAGTTCTTGATGAAAATAAGCTATTCCGAATGAAAAAAAAGGGATTCAGGATGCGAATAACCTATTCAGTTTGCAGTTCAGACAAACAAAGCTATTCAGAATGCAAATAAACTATTCAGATTGGAAGTAAGCTATTCAGTTTGCAAAAAAAGCTATTCAAAACGAAAATGTGCTATTCAGATTGCAGTTCAGGATGAAAATAAGCAATTCAGAATGAAAAAAGGAATTCAAGATGCGGATAACCTATTCAGTTTGCAGTTCAGACAAAAAAAGCTATTCAGAATGCAAATAAACTATTCAGATAGGAAATAAGCTATTCAGTTTGCAAATAAAGCTATTCAAAATGAAAATGTGATATTCAGATTGCAGTTCTTGATGAAAATAAGCTATTCCGAAAGAAAAAAAAGGGATTCAGGATGCGAATAACCTATTCAGTTTGCAGTTCAGACAAACAAAGCTATTCAGAATGCAAATAAACTATTCAGATTGGAAATAAGCTATTCAGTTTGCAAATAAAGCTATTCAGAATGAAAATGCGATATTCAGGTTGCAGTTCTTGATGAAAATAAGCTATTCCGAATGAAAAAAAAGGGATTCAGGATGCGAATAACCTATTCAATTTGCAGTTCAGACAAACAAAGCTATTCAGAATGCAAATAAACTATTCAGATTGGAAATAAGCTATTCAGTTTGCAAAAAAAGCTATTCAAAACGAAAATGTGCTATTCAGATTGCAGTTCAGGATGAAAATAAGCTATTCAGAATGAAAAAAAGGAATTCAAGATGCGGATAACCTATTCAGTTTGCAGTTCAGACAAAAAAAGCTATACAGAATGCAAATAAACTATTCAGATTGGAAATAAGCTATTCAGTTTGCAAAAAAAGCTATTCAAAACGAAAATGTGCTATTCAGATTGCAGTTCAGGATGAAAATAAGCTATTCAGAATGAAAAAAAGGAATTCAAGATGCGGATAACCTATTCAGTTAGCAGTTCAGACAAAAAAAGCTATTCAGAATGCAAATAAACTATTCAGATTGGAAATAAGCTATTCAGTTTGCAAATAAAGCTATTCAGAATGAAAATGTGATATTCAGGTTGCAGTTCTTGATGAAAATAAGCTATTCCGAATGAAAAAAAAGGGATTCAGGATGCGAATAACCTATTCAGTTTGCAGTTCAGACAAACAAAGCTATTCAGAATGCAAATAAACTATTCAGATTGGAAGTAAGCTATTCAGTTTGCAAAAAAAGCTATTCAAAACGAAAATGTGCTATTCAGATTGCAGTTCAGGATGAAAATAAGCAATTCAGAATGAAAAAAGGAATTCAAGATGCGGATAACCTATTTAGTTTGCAGTTCAGACAAAAAAAGCTATACAGAATGCAAATAAACTATTCAGATTGGAAATAAGCTATTCAGTTTGCAAAAAAAGCTATTCAGAATGAAAATGTGATATTCAGATTGCAGTTCTTGATGAAAATAAGCTATTTCGAATGAAAAAAACAAGGATTCAGGATGCGAATAACCTATTCAGTTTGCAGTTCAGACAAACAAAGCTATTCAGAATGCAAATAAACTATTCAGATAGGAAATAAGCTATTCAGTTTGCAAATAAAGCTATTCAGAATGAAACTGTGCTATTCAGATTGCAGTTCAGGATGAAAATAAGCTATTCAGAATGAAAAAAAGGAATTCAGGATGCGGATAACCTATTCAGTTAGCAGTTCAGACAAAAAAAGCTATTCAGAATGCAAATAAACTATTCAGATTGGAAATAAGCTATTCAGTTTGCAAATAAAGCTATTCAGAATGAAAATGTGATATTCAGGTTGCAGTTCTTGATGAAAATAAGCTATTCCGAATGAAAAAAAAGGGATTCAGGATGCGAATAACCTATTCAGTTTGCAGTTCAGACAAACAAAGCTATTCAGAATGCAAATAAACTATTCAGATTGGAAATAAGCTATTCAGTTTGCAAAAAAAGCTATTCAGAATGAAAATGTGATATTCAGATTGCAGTTCTTGATGAAAATAAGCTATTCCGAATGAAAAAAAAGGGATTCAGGATGCGAATAACCTATTCAATTTGCAGTTCAGACAAACAAAGCTATTCAGAATGCAAATAAACTATTCAGATTGGAAATAAGCTATTCAGTTTGCAAAAAAAGCTATTCAAAACGAAAATGTGCTATTCAGATTGCAGTTCAGGATGAAAATAAGCTATTCAGAATGAAAAAAAGGAATTCAAGATGCGGATAACCTATTCAGTTTGCAGTTCAGACAAAAAAAGCTATACAGAATGCAAATAAACTATTCAGATTGGAAATAAGCTATTCAGTTTGCAAAAAAAGCTATTCAAAACGAAAATGTGCCATTCAGATTGCAGTTCAGGATGAAAATAAGCTATTCAGAATGAAAAAAAGGAATTCAAGATGCGGATAACCTATTCAGTTAGCAGTTCAGACAAAAAAAGCTATTCAGAATGCAAATAAACTATTCAGATTGGAAATAAGCTATTCAGTTTGCAAATAAAGCTATTCAGAATGAAAATGTGATATTCAGGTTGCAGTTCTTGATGAAAATAAGCTATTCCGAATGAAAAAAAAGGGATTCAGGATGCGAATAACCTATTCAGTTTGCAGTTCAGACAAACAAAGCTATTCAGAATGCAAATAAACTATTCAGATTGGAAGTAAGCTATTCAGTTTGCAAAAAAAGCTATTCAAAACGAAAATGTGCTATTCAGATTGCAGTTCAGGATGAAAATAAGCAATTCAGAATGAAAAAAGGAATTCAAGATGCGGATAACCTATTCAGTTTGCAGTTCAGACAAAAAAAGCTATTCAGAATGCAAATAAACTATTCAGATAGGAAATAAGCTATTCAGTTTGCAAATAAAGCTATTCAAAATGAAAATGTGATATTCAGATTGCAGTTCTTGATGAAAATAAGCTATTCCGAAAGAAAAAAAAGGGATTCAGGATGCGAATAACCTATTCAGTTTGCAGTTCAGACAAACAAAGCTATTCAGAATGCAAATAAACTATTCAGATTGGAAATAAGCTATTCAGTTTGCAAATAAAGCTATTCAGAATGAAAATGCGATATTCAGGTTGCAGTTCTTGATGAAAATAAGCTATTCCGAATGAAAAAAAAGGGATTCAGGATGCGAATAACCTATTCAATTTGCAGTTCAGACAAACAAAGCTATTCAGAATGCAAATAAACTATTCAGATTGGAAATAAGCTATTCAGTTTGCAAAAAAAGCTATTCAAAACGAAAATGTGCTATTCAGATTGCAGTTCAGGATGAAAATAAGCTATTCAGAATGAAAAAAAGGAATTCAAGATGCGGATAACCTATTCAGTTTGCAGTTCAGACAAAAAAAGCTATACAGAATGCAAATAAACTATTCAGATTGGAAATAAGCTATTCAGTTTGCAAAAAAAGCTATTCAAAACGAAAATGTGCTATTCAGATTGCAGTTCAGGATGAAAATAAGCTATTCAGAATGAAAAAAAGGAATTCAAGATGCGGATAACCTATTCAGTTAGCAGTTCAGACAAAAAAAGCTATTCAGAATGCAAATAAACTATTCAGATTGGAAATAAGCTATTCAGTTTGCAAATAAAGCTATTCAGAATGAAAATGTGATATTCAGGTTGCAGTTCTTGATGAAAATAAGCTATTCCGAATGAAAAAAAAGGGATTCAGGATGCGAATAACCTATTCAGTTTGCAGTTCAGACAAACAAAGCTATTCAGAATGCAAATAAACTATTCAGATTGGAAGTAAGCTATTCAGTTTGCAAAAAAAGCTATTCAAAACGAAAATGTGCTATTCAGATTGCAGTTCAGGATGAAAATAAGCAATTCAGAATGAAAAAAGGAATTCAAGATGCGGATAACCTATTTAGTTTGCAGTTCAGACAAAAAAAGCTATACAGAATGCAAATAAACTATTCAGATTGGAAATAAGCTATTCAGTTTGCAAAAAAAGCTATTCAGAATGAAAATGTGATATTCAGATTGCAGTTCTTGATGAAAATAAGCTATTTCGAATGAAAAAAACAAGGATTCAGGATGCGAATAACCTATTCAGTTTGCAGTTCAGACAAACAAAGCTATTCAGAATGCAAATAAACTATTCAGATAGGAAATAAGCTATTCAGTTTGCAAATAAAGCTATTCAGAATGAAACTGTGCTATTCAGATTGCAGTTCAGGATGAAAATAAGCTATTCAGAATGAAAAAAAGGAATTCAGGATGCGGATAACCTATTCAGTTAGCAGTTCAGACAAAAAAAGCTATTCAGAATGCAAATAAACTATTCAGATTGGAAATAAGCTATTCAGTTTGCAAATAAAGCTATTCAGAATGAAAATGTGATATTCAGGTTGCAGTTCTTGATGAAAATAAGCTATTCCGAATGAAAAAAAAGGGATTCAGGATGCGAATAACCTATTCAGTTTGCAGTTCAGACAAACAAAGCTATTCAGAATGCAAATAAACTATTCAGATTGGAAATAAGCTATTCAGTTTGCAAAAAAAGCTATTCAGAATGAAAATGTGATATTCAGATTGCAGTTCTTGATGAAAATAAGCTATTCCGAATGAAAAAAAAGGGATTCAGGATGCGAATAACCTATTCAATTTGCAGTTCAGACAAACAAAGCTATTCAGAATGCAAATAAACTATTCAGATTGGAAATAAGCTATTCAGTTTGCAAAAAAAGCTATTCAAAACGAAAATGTGCTATTCAGATTGCAGTTCAGGATGAAAATAAGCTATTCAGAATGAAAAAAAGGAATTCAAGATGCGGATAACCTATTCAGTTTGCAGTTCAGACAAAAAAAGCTATACAGAATGCAAATAAACTATTCAGATTGGAAATAAGCTATTCAGTTTGCAAAAAAAGCTATTCAAAACGAAAATGTGCCATTCAGATTGCAGTTCAGGATGAAAATAAGCTATTCAGAATGAAAAAAAGGAATTCAAGATGCGGATAACCTATTCAGTTAGCAGTTCAGACAAAAAAAGCTATTCAGAATGCAAATAAACTATTCAGATTGGAAATAAGCTATTCAGTTTGCAAATAAAGCTATTCAGAATGAAAATGTGATATTCAGGTTGCAGTTCTTGATGAAAATAAGCTATTCCGAATGAAAAAAAAGGGATTCAGGATGCGAATAACCTATTCAGTTTGCAGTTCAGACAAACAAAGCTATTCAGAATGCAAATAAACTATTCAGATTGGAAGTAAGCTATTCAGTTTGCAAAAAAAGCTATTCAAAACGAAAATGTGCTATTCAGATTGCAGTTCAGGATGAAAATAAGCAATTCAGAATGAAAAAAGGAATTCAAGATGCGGATAACCTATTCAGTTTGCAGTTCAGACAAAAAAAGCTATTCAGAATGCAAATAAACTATTCAGATAGGAAATAAGCTATTCAGTTTGCAAATAAAGCTATTCAAAATGAAAATGTGATATTCAGATTGCAGTTCTTGATGAAAATAAGCTATTCCGAAAGAAAAAAAAGGGATTCAGGATGCGAATAACCTATTCAGTTTGCAGTTCAGACAAACAAAGCTATTCAGAATGCAAATAAACTATTCAAATTGGAAATAAGCTATTCAGTTTGCAAATAAAGCTATTCAGAATGAAAATGCGATATTCAGGTTGCAGTTCTTGATGAAAATAAGCTATTCCGAATGAAAAAAAAGGGATTCAGGATGCGAATAACCTATTCAATTTGCAGTTCAGACAAACAAAGCTATTCAGAATGCAAATAAACTATTCAGATTGGAAATAAGCTATTCAGTTTGCAAAAAAAGCTATTCAAAACGAAAATGTGCTATTCAGATTGCAGTTCAGGATGAAAATAAGCTATTCAGAATGAAAAAAAGGAATTCAAGATGCGGATAACCTATTCAGTTTGCAGTTCAGACAAAAAAAGCTATACAGAATGCAAATAAACTATTCAGATTGGAAATAAGCTATTCAGTTTGCAAAAAAAGCTATTCAAAACGAAAATGTGCTATTCAGATTGCAGTTCAGGATGAAAATAAGCTATTCAGAATGAAAAAAAGGAATTCAAGATGCGGATAACCTATTCAGTTAGCAGTTCAGACAAAAAAAGCTATTCAGAATGCAAATAAACTATTCAGATTGGAAATAAGCTATTCAGTTTGCAAATAAAGCTATTCAGAATGAAAATGTGATATTCAGGTTGCAGTTCTTGATGAAAATAAGCTATTCCGAATGAAAAAAAAGGGATTCAGGATGCGAATAACCTATTCAGTTTGCAGTTCAGACAAACAAAGCTATTCAGAATGCAAATAAACTATTCAGATTGGAAGTAAGCTATTCAGTTTGCAAAAAAAGCTATTCAAAACGAAAATGTGCTATTCAGATTGCAGTTCAGGATGAAAATAAGCAATTCAGAATGAAAAAAGGAATTCAAGATGCGGATAACCTATTTAGTTTGCAGTTCAGACAAAAAAAGCTATACAGAATGCAAATAAACTATTCAGATTGGAAATAAGCTATTCAGTTTGCAAAAAAAGCTATTCAGAATGAAAATGTGATATTCAGATTGCAGTTCTTGATGAAAATAAGCTATTTCGAATGAAAAAAACAAGGATTCAGGATGCGAATAACCTATTCAGTTTGCAGTTCAGACAAACAAAGCTATTCAGAATGCAAATAAACTATTCAGATAGGAAATAAGCTATTCAGTTTGCAAATAAAGCTATTCAGAATGAAACTGTGCTATTCAGATTGCAGTTCAGGATGAAAATAAGCTATTCATAATGAAAAAAAGGAATTCAGGATGCGGATAACCTATTCAGTTAGCAGTTCAGACAAAAAAAGCTATTCAGAATGCAAATAAACTATTCAGATTGGAAATAAGCTATTCAGTTTGCAAATAAAGCTATTCAGAATGAAAATGTGATATTCAGGTTGCAGTTCTTGATGAAAATAAGCTATTCCGAATGAAAAAAAAGGGATTCAGGATGCGAACAACCTATTCAGTTTGCAGTTCAGACAAACAAAGCTATTCAGAATGCAAATAAACTATTCAGATTGGAAATAAGCTATTCAGTTTGCAAAAAAAGCTATTCAGAATGAAAATGTGATATTCAGATTGCAGTTCTTGATGAAAATAAGCTATTCCGAATGAAAAAAAAGGGATTCAGGATGCGAATAACCTATTCAATTTGCAGTTCAGACAAACAAAGCTATTCAGAATGCAAATAAATTATTCAGATTGGAAATAAGCTATTCAGTTTGCAAAAAAAGCTATTCAAAACGAAAATGTGCTATTCAGATTGCAGTTCAGGATGAAAATAAGCTATTCAGAATGAAAAAAAGGAATTCAAGATGCGGATAACCTATTCAGTTTGCAGTTCAGACAAAAAAAGCTATACAGAATGCAAATAAACTATTCAGATTGGAAATAAGCTATTCAGTTTGCAAAAAAAGCTATTCAAAACGAAAATGTGCCATTCAGATTGCAGTTCAGGATGAAAATAAGCTATTCAGAATGAAAAAAAGGAATTCAAGATGCGGATAACCTATTCAGTTAGCAGTTCAGACAAAAAAAGCTATTCAGAATGCAAATAAACTATTCAGATTGGAAATAAGCTATTCAGTTTGCAAATAAAGCTATTCAGAATGAAAATGCGATATTCAGGTTGCAGTTCTTGATGAAAATAAGCTATTCCGAATGAAAAAAAAGGGATTCAGGATGCGAATAACCTATTCAGTTTGCAGTTCAGACAAACAAAGCTATTCAGAATGCAAATAAACTATTCAGATTGGAAGTAAGCTATTCAGTTTGCAAAAAAAGCTATTCAAAACGAAAATGTGCTATTCAGATTGCAGTTCAGGATGAAAATAAGCAATTCAGAATGAAAAAAGGAATTCAAGATGCGGATAACCTATTTAGTTTGCAGTTCAGACAAAAAAAGCTATACAGAATGCAAATAAACTATTCAGATTGGAAATAAGCTATTCAGTTTGCAAAAAAAGCTATTCAGAATGAAAATGTGATATTCAGATTGCAGTTCTTGATGAAAATAAGCTATTTCGAATGAAAAAAAAAGGATTCAGGATGCGAATAACCTATTCAGTTTGCAGTTCAGACAAACAAAGCTATTCAGAATGCAAATAAACTATTCAGATAGGAAATAAGCTATTCAGTTTGCAAATAAAGCTATTCAGAATGAAACTGTGCTATTCAGATTGCAGTTCAGGATGAAAATAAGCTATTCAGAATGAAAAAAAGGAATTCAGGATGCGGATAACCTATTCAGTTAGCAGTTCAGACAAAAAAAGCTATTCATAATGCAAATAAACTATTCAGATTGGAAATAAGCTATTCAGTTTGCAAATAAAGCTATTCAGAATGAAAATGTGATATTCAGGTTGAAGTTCTTGATGAAAATAAGCTATTCCGAATGAAAAAAAAGGGATTCAGGATGCGAATAACCTATTCAGTTTGCAGTTCAGACAAACAAAGCTATTCAGAATGCAAATAAACTATTCAGATTGGAAATAAGCTATTCAGTTTGCAAAAAAAGCTATTCAGAATGAAAATGTGATATTCAGATTGCAGTTCTTGATGAAAATAAGCTATTCAGAATGAAAAAAAGGAATTCAGGATGCGGATAACCTATTCAGTTAGCAGTTCAGACAAACAAAGCTATTCAGAATGCAAATAAACTATTCAGATAGGAAATAAGCTATTCAGTTTGCAAATAAAGCTATTCAGAATGAAAATGTGATATTCAGATTGCAGTTCTTGATGAAAATAAGCTATTCCGAATGAAAAAAAAGGGATTCAGGATGCGAATAACCTATTCAGTTTGCAGTTCAGACAAACAAAGCTATTCAGAATGCAAATAAACTATTCAGATTGGAAATAAGCTATTCAGTTTGGAAATAAAGCTATTCAGAATGAAAATGTGATATTCAGGTTGCAGTTCTTGATGAAAATAAGCTATTCCGAATGAAAAAAAAGGGATTCAGGATGCGAATAACCTATTCAATTTGCAGTTCAGACAAACAAAGCTATTCAGAATGCAAATAAACTATTCAGATTGGAAATAAGCTATTCAGTTTGCAAAAAAAGCTATTCAAAACGAAAATGTGCTATTCAGATTGCAGTTCAGGATGAAAATAAGCTATTCAGAATGAAAAAAAGGAATTCAAGATGCGGATAACCTATTCAGTTTGCAGTTCAGACAAAAAAAGCTATACAGAATGCAAATAAACTATTCAGATTGGAAATAAGCTATTCAGTTTGCAAAAAAAGCTATTCAAAACGAAAATGTGCTATTCAGATTGCAGTTCAGGATGAAAATAAGCTATTCAGAATGAAAAAAAGGAATTCAAGATGCGGATAACCTATTCAGTTAGCAGTTCAGACAAAAAAAGCTATTCAGAATGCAAATAAACTATTCAGATTGGAAATAAGCTATTCAGTTTGCAAATAAAGCTATTCATAATGAAAATGTGATATTCAGGTTGCAGTTCTTGATGAAAATAAGCTATTCCGAATGAAAAAAAAGGGATTCAGGATGCGAATAACCTATTCAGTTTGCAGTTCAGACAAACAAAGCTATTCAGAATGCAAATAAACTATTCAGATTGGAAATAAGCTATTCAGTTTGCAAAAAAAGCTATTCAAAACGAAAATGTGCTATTTAGATTGCAGTTCAGGATGAAAATAAGCAATTCAGAATGAAAAAAGGAATTCAAGATGCGGATAACCTATTTAGTTTGCAGTTCAGACAAAAAAAGCTATACAGAATGCAAATAAACTATTCAGATTGGAAATAAGCTATTCAGTTTGCAAAAAAAGCTATTCAGAATGAAAATGTGATATTCAGATTGCAGTTCTTGATGAAAATAAGCTATTTCGAATGAAAAAAAAAGGATTCAGGATGCGAATAACCTATTCAGTTTGCAGTTCAGACAAACAAAGCTATTCAGAATGCAAATAAACTATTCAGATAGGAAATAAGCTATTCAGTTTGCAAATAAAGCTATTCAGAATGAAACTGTGCTATTCAGATTGCAGTTCAGGATGAAAATAAGCTATTCAGAATGAAAAAAAGGAATTCAGGATGCGGATAACCTATTCAGTTAGCAGTTCAGACAAAAAAAGCTATACAGAATGAAAATAAACTATTCAGATAGGAAATAAGCTATTCAGTTTGCAAATAAAGCTATTCAGAATGAAAATGTGCTATTCAGATTGCAGTTCAGGATGAAAATAAGCTATTCAGAATGAAAGAAAGGAATTCAGGATGCGGATAACCTATTCAGTTAGCAGTTCAGACAAACAAAGCTATTCAGAATGCAAATAAACTATTCAGATAGGAAATAAGCTATTCAGTTTGCAAATAAAGCTATTCAGAATGAAAATGTGCTATTCAGATTGCAGTTCAGGATGAAAATAAGCTATTCAGAATGAAAAAAAGGAATTCAGGATGCGGATAACCTATTCAGTTAGCAGTTCAGACAAAAAAAGCTATTCAGAATGCAAATAAACTATTCAGATTGGAAATAAGCTATTCAGTTTGCAAATAAAGCTATTCAGAATGAAAATGTGATATTCAGGTTGCAGTTCTTGATGAAAATAAGCTATTCCGAATGAAAAAAAAGGGATTCAGGATGCGAATAACCTATTCAGTTTGCAGTTCAGACAAACAAAGCTATTCAGAATGCAAATAAACTATTCAGATAGGAAATAAGCTATTCAGTTTGCAAAAAAAGCTGTTCAGAATGAAAATGTGATATTCAGATTGCAGTTCTTGATGAAAATAAGCTATTCAGAATGAAAAAAAGGAATTCGGGATGCGGATAACCTATTCAGTTAGCAGTTCAGACAAACAAAGCTATTCAGAATGCAAATAAACTATTCAGATAGGAAATAAGCTATTCAGTTTGCAAATAAAGCTATTCAGAATGAAAATGTGCTATTCAGATTGCAGTTCAGGATGAAAATAAGCTATTCAGAATGAAAAAAAGGAATTCAGGATGCGGATAACCTATTCAGTTAGCAGTTCAGACAAAAAAAGCTATTCAGAATGCAAATAAACTATTCAGATTGGAAATAAGCTATTCAGTTTGCAAATAAAGCTATTCAGAATGAAAATGTGATATTCAGGTTGCAGTTCTTGATGAAAATAAGCTATTCCGAATGAAAAAAAAGGGATTCAGGATGCGAATAACCTATTCAGTTTGCAGTTCAGACAAACAAAGCTATTCAGAATGCAAATAAACTATTCAGATTGGAAATAAGCTATTCAGTTTGCAAAAAAAGCTATTCAGAATGAAAATGTGATATTCAGATTGCAGTTCTTGATGAAAATAAGCTATTCAGAATGAAAAAAAGGAATTCAGGATGCGGATAACCTATTCAGTTAGCAGTTCAGACAAACAAAGCTATTCAGAATGCAAATAAACTATTCAGATAGGAAATAAGCTATTCAGTTTGCAAATAAAGCTATTCAGAATGAAAATGTGCTATTCAGATTGCAGTTCAGGATGAAAATAAGCTATTCAGAATGAAAAAAAGGAATTCAGGATGCGGATAACCTATTCAGTTAGCAGTTCAGACAAAAAAATCTATTCAGAATGCAAATAAACTATTCAGATAGGAAATAAGCTATTCAGTTTGCAAATAAAGCTATTCAGAATGAAAATGTGCTATTCAGATTGCAGTTCAGGATGAAAATAAGCTATTCAGAATGAAAAAAAGGAATTCAGGATGCGGATAACCTATTCAGTTAGCAGTTCAGACAAAAAAAGCTATTCAGAATGCAAATAAACTATTCAGATTGGAAATAAGCTATTCAGTTTGCAAATAAAGCTATTCAGAATGAAAATGTGATATTCAGGTTGCAGTTCTTGATGAAAATAAGCTATTCCGAATGAAAAAAAAGGGATTCAGGATGCGAATAACCTATTCAATTTGCAGTTCAGACAAACAAAGCTATTCAGAATGCAAATAAACTATTCAGATTGGAAATAAGCTATTCAGTTTGCAAAAAAAGCTATTCAAAACGAAAATGTGCTATTCAGCTTGCAGTTCAGGATGAAAATAAGCTATTCAGAATGAAAAAAAGGAATTCAAGATCCGGATAACCTATTCAGTTTGCAGTTCACACAAAAAAAGCTATAGAGAATGCAAATAAACTATTCAGATTGGAAATAAGCTATTCAGTTTGCAAAAAAAAGCTATTCAAAACGAAAATGTGCTATTCAGATTGCAGTTCAGGATGAAAATAAGCTATTCAGAATGAAAAAAAGGAATTCAAGATGCGGATAACCTATTCAGTTTGCAGTTCAGACAAAAAAAGGTATTCAGAATGCAAATAAACTATTCAGATTGGAAATAAGCTATTCAGTTTGCAAAAAAAGCTGTTCAGAATGAAAATGTGATATTCAGATTGCAGTTCTTGATGAAAATAAGCTATTCAGAATGAAAAAAAGGAATTCGGGATGCGGATAACCTATTCAGTTAGCAGTTCAGACAAACAAAGCTATTCAGAATGCAAATAAACTATTCAGATAGGAAATAAGCTATTCAGTTTGCAAATAAAGCTATTCAGAATGAAAATGTGCTATTCAGATTGCAGTTCAGGATGAAAATAAGCTATTCAGAATGAAAAAAAGGAATTCAGGATGCGGATAACCTATTCAGTTAGCAGTTCAGACAAAAAAAGCTATTCAGAATGCAAATAAACTATTCAGATTGGAAATAAGCTATTCAGTTTGCAAATAAAGCTATTCAGAATGAAAATGTGATATTCAGGTTGCAGTTCTTGATGAAAATAAGCTATTCCGAATGAAAAAAAAAGGGATTCAGGATGCGAATAACCTATTCAATTTGCAGTTCAGACAAACAAAGCTATTCAGAATGCAAATAAACTATTCAGATTGGAAATAAGCTATTCAGTTTGCAAAAAAAGCTATTCAAAACGAAAATGTGCTATTCAGATTGCAGTTCAGGATGAAAATATGCTATTCAGAATGAAAAAAAGGAATTCAGGATGCGGATAACCTATTCAGTTAGCAGTTCAGACAAAAAAAGCTATTCAGAATGCAAATAAACTATTCATATTGGAAATAAGCTATTCAGTTTGCAAATAAAGCTATTCAGAATGAAAATGTGATATTCAGGTTGCAGTTCTTGATGAAAATAAGCTATTCCGAATGAAAAAAAAGGGATTCAGGATGCGAATAACCTATTCAGTTTGCAGTTCAGACAAACAAAGTTATTCAGAATGCAAATAAACTATTCAGATTGGAAATAAGCTATTCAGTTTGCAAAAAAAGCTATTCAGAATTAAAATGTGATATTCAGATTGCAGTTCTTGATGAAAATAAACTATTTAGAATGAAAAAAAAGGGTTCAGGATGCGGATAACCTATTCAGTTTGCAGTTCAGACAAAAAAAGCTATTCAGAATGCAAATAAACTATTCAGATTGGAAATAAGCTATTCAGTTTGCAAAAAAAGCTATTCAGAATGAAAATGTGATATTCAGATTGCAGTTCTTGATGAAAATAAGCTATTCCAAATGAAAAAAAAAGTATTCAGGATGCGAATAACCTATTCAGTTTGCAGTTCAGACAAACAAAGCTATTCAGAATGCAAATAAACTATTCAGATTGCAAAGAAGCTATTCAGTTTGCAAAAAAACCTATTCAGAATGAAAATGTGCTATTCAGATTGCAGTTCAGGATGAAAATAAGCTATTCAGAATGAAAAAAAGGAATTCAAGATGCGGATAACCTATTCAGTTTGCAGTTCAGACAAAAAAAGCTATACAGAATGCAAATAAACTATTCAGATTGGAAATAAGCTATTCAGTTTGCAAAAAAAGCTATTCAGAATGAAAATGTGATATTCAGATTGCAGTTCTTGATGAAAATAAACTATTCAGAATGAAAAAAAAGGGTCCAGGATGCGGATAACCTATTCAGTTTGCAGTTCAGACAAAAAAAGCTATTCAGAATGCAAATAAACTATTTAGATAGGAAATAAGCTATTCAGTTTGCAAAAAAAGCTATTCAGAATGAAAATGTGTTATTCAGATTGCAGTTCTTGATGAAAATAAGCTATTTCGAATGAAAAAAAAAGGATTCAGGATGCGAATAACCTATTCAGTTTGCAGTTCAGACTAAAATAACTATTCAGAATGCAAATAAACTATTCAGATTGGAAATAAGCTATTCAGTTTGCAAAAAAGCTATTCAGAATGGAAATTGGATATTCAGATTGTAGTTCTTGATGAAAATAAGCTATTCCGAATGAAAAAAAAAGGATTCAGGATGCGAATAACCTATTCAGTTTGCAGTTCAGACAAACAAAGCTATTCAGAATGCAAATAAACTATTCAGATTGGAAATAAGCTATTCAGTTTGCAAAAAAAGCTATTCAAAATGAAAATGTGCTATTCAGATTGCAGTTCAGGATGAAAATAAGCTATTCAGAATGAAAAAAAGGAATTCAAGATGCGGATAACCTATTCAGTTTGCAGTTCAGACAAAAAAAGCTATACAGAATGCAAATAAACTATTCAGATTGGAAATAAGCTATTCAGTTTGCAAAAAAAGCTATTCAGAATGAAAATGTGATATTCAGATTGCAGTTCTTGATGAAAATAAACTATTTAGAATGAAAAAAAAGGGTTCAGGATGCGGATAACCTATTCAGTTTGCAGTTCAGACAAAAAAAGCTATTCAGAATGCAAATAAACTATTCAGATTGGAAATAAGCTATTCAGTTTGCAAATAAAGCTATTCAGAATGAAAATGTGATATTCAGATTGCAGTTCAGGATGAAAATAAGCTATTCAGAATGAAAAAAAGGAATTCAGGATGCGGATAACCTATTCAGTTAGCAGTTCAGACAAAAAAAGCTATTCAGAATGCAAATAAACTATTCAGATTGGAAATAAGCTATTCAGTTTGCAAATAAAGCTATTCAGAATGAAAATGTGATATTCAGGTTGCAGTTCTTGATGAAAATAAGCTATTCCGAATGAAAAAAAAGGCATTCAGGATGCGAATAACCTATTCAGTTTGCAGTTCAGACAAACAAAGCTATTCAGAATGCAAATAAACTATTCAGTTTGGAAATAAGCTATTCAGTTTGCAAAAAAAGCTATTCAGAATGAAAATGTGATATTCAGATTGCAGTTCTTGATGAAAATAAACTATTTAGAATGAAAAAAAAGGGTTCAGGATGCGGATAACCTATTCAGTTTGCAGTTCAGACAAAAAAAGCTATTCAGAATGCAAATAAACTATTCAGATTGGAAATAAGCTATTCAATTTGCAAAAAAAACTATTCAGAATGAAAATGTGATATTCAGATTGCAGTTCTTGATGAAAATAAGCTATTCCGAATGAAAAAAAAAGGATTCAGGATGCGAATAACCTATTCAGTTTGCAGTTCAGACAAACAAAGCTATTCAGAATGCAAATAAACTATTCAGATTGCAAAGAAGCTATTCAGTTTGCAAAAAAACCTATTCGGAATGAAAATGTGCTATTCAGATTGCAGTTCAGGATGAAAATAAGCTATTCAGAATGAAAAAAAGGAATTCAAGATGCGGATAACCTATTCAGTTTGCAGTTCAGACAAAAAAAGCTATACAGAATGCAAATAAACTATTCAGATTGGAAATAAGCTATTCAGTTTGCAAAAAAAGCTATTCAGAATGAAAATGTGATATTCAGATTGCAGTTCTTGATGAAAATAAACTATTCAGAATGAAAAAAAAGGGTTCAGGATGCGGATAACCTATTCAGTTTGCAGTTCAGACAAAAAAAGCTATTCAGAATGCAAATAAACTATTCAGATAGGAAATAAGCTATTCAGTGTGCAAATAAAGCTATTCAGAATGAAAATGTGCTATTCAGATTGCAGTTCAGGATGAAAATAAGCTATTTAGAATGAAAAAAAGGAATTCAGGATGCGGATAACCTATTCAGTTAGCAGTTCAGACAAAAAAAGCTATTCAGAATGCAAATAAACTATTCAGATTGGGAATAAGCTATTCAGTTTGCAAATAAAGCTATTCAGAATGAAAATGTGATATTCAGGTTGCAGTTCTTGATGAAAATAAGCTATTCCGAATGAAAAAAAAGGGATTCAGGATGCGAATAACCTATTCAGTTTGCAGTTCAGACTAAAATAACTATTCAGAATGCAAATAAACTATTCAGATTGGAAATAAGCTATTCAGTTTGCAAAAAAGCTATTCAGAATGGAAATTGGATATTCAGATTGCAGTTCTTGATGAAAATAAGCTATTCAGAATGAAAAAAAGGAATTCAGGATGCGGATAACCTATTCAGTTAGCAGTTCAGACAAAAAAAGCTATTCAGAATGCAAATAAACTATTCAGATTGGAAATAAGCTATTCAGTTTGCAAAAAAAGCTATTCAGAATGAAAATGTGATATTCAGATTGCAGTTCTTGATGAAAATAAACTATTCAGAATGAAAAAAAAGGGTTCAGGATGCGGATAACCTATTCAGTTTGCAGTTCAGACAAAAAAAGCTATTCAGAATGCAAATAAACTATTCAGATAGGAAATAAGCTATTCAGTTTGCAAATAAAGCTATTCAGAATGAAAATGTGCTATTCAGATTGCAGTTCAGGATGAAAATAAGCTATTCAGAATGAAAAAAAGGAATTCAGGATGCGGATAACCTATTCAGTTAGCAGTTCAGACAAAAAAAGCTATTCAGAATGCAAATAAACTATTCAGATTGGGAATAAGCTATTCAGTTTGCAAATAAAGCTATTCAGAATGAAAATGTGATATTCAGGTTGCAGTTCTTGATGAAAATAAGCTATTCCGAATGAAAAAAAAGGGATTCAGGATGCGAATAACCTATTCAGTTTGCAGTTCAGACAAACAAAGCTATTCAGAATGCAAATAAACTATTCAGATTGGAAATAAGCTATTCAGTTTGCAAAAAAAGCTATTCAAAACGAAAATGTGCTATTCAGATTGCTGTTCTTGATGAAAATAAACTATTTAGAATGAAAAAAAAGGGTTCAGGATGCGGATAACCTATTCAGTTTGCAGTTCAGACAAAAAAAGCTATTCAGAATGCAAATAAACTATTCAGATTGGAAATAAGCTATTCAGTTTGCAAAAAAAGCTATTCAGAATGAAAATGTGATATTCAGATTGCAGTTCAGGATGAAAATAAGCTATTCATAATGAAAAAAAGGAATTCAGGATGCGGATAACCTATTCAGTTAGCAGTTCAGACAAAAAAAGCTATTCAGAATGCAAATAAACTATTCAGATTGGAAATAAGCTATTCAGTTTGAAAATAAAGCTATTCAGAATGAAAATGTGATATTCAGGTTGCAGTTCTTGGTGCAAATAAGCTATTCCGAATGAAAAAAAAGGGATTCAGGATGCGGATAGCCTATTCAGATTGCAGCTCAGACAAAAAAATGGGATTCAGGATGCGAATAACCTATTCAGTTTGCAGTTCAGACAAACAAAGCTATTCAGAATGCAAATAAACTATTCAGATTGCAAAACAAGCTATTCAGTTCACAAAAAAAGCTATTCAGAATGTAAATGTGCTATTCAGATTGCAGTTCAGGATGAAAATAAGCAATTCAAGATGAAAAAATAGGGATTCAGGATGCACTTAACCTATTCAGAATGAAAAAAAGGAATTCAAGATGCGGATAACCTATTCAGTTTGCATTTCAGACAAAAAAAGCTATTCAGAATGCAAATAAACTATTCAGATTAGAAATAAGCCATTCAGTTTGCAAAAAAAGCTATTCAGAATGAAAATGTGATATTCAGATTGCAGTTCTTGATGAAAATAAGCTATTCCGAATGAAAAAAATGGGATTCAGGATGCGAATAGCCTATTCAGATTGCAGCTCAGACAAAAAAAGCTATTCAGAATGCAAATAAACTATTCAGATTGCAAAGAAGCTATTCAGTTTGCAAAAAAAGCTATTCAGAATGAAAATGTGCTATTCAGATTGCAGATCAGGATGAAAATAAGCTATTCAGAATGAAAAAAAAGGGATTCAGGATGCGAATAACCTATTCAGTTTGCAGTTCAGACAAACAAAGCTATTCAGAATGCAAATAAACTATTCAGATTGGAAATAAGCTATTCAGTTTGCAAAAAAAGCTATTCAGAATGAAAATGTGATATTCAGATTGCAGTTCTTGATGAAAATAAGCTATTCAGAATGAAAAAAAAGGATTCAGGATGCGGATAACCTATTCAGATTGCAGTTCAGACAAAAAAAACTATTCAGAATGCAAATAAACTATTCAGATTGGAAATAAGCTATTCAGTTTGCAAAAAAAGCTATTCAGAATGAAAATGTGATATTCAGATTGTAGTTCTTGATGAAAATAAGCTATTTCGAATGAAAAAAAAGGGATTCAATATGCTAATAACCTATTCAGATTGCAGCTCAGACAAAAAAAGCTATTCAGAATGCAAATAAACTATTCAGATTGCAAAGAAGCTATTCAGTTTGCAAAACAAGCTATTCAGTTTGCAAAATGTGATATTCAGATTGCAGTTCTTGATGAAAATAAGCTATTCCGAATGATAAAAAAATGATTCAGGATGCGAATAACCTATTCAGTTTGCAGTTCAGACAAAAAAAGCTATTCAAAATGCAAATAAACTATTCAGATTGCAAAAAAAGCTATTCAGTTCACAAAAAAAGCTATTTAGAATGAAAATGTGATATTCAGATTGCAGTTCAGGATGAAAATAAGCTATTCAGAATGAAAAAAAGGAATTCATGATGCGGATAATCTATTCAGTTTGCAGTTCAAACAAAAAAAGCTATTCAGAATGCAACTAAATTATTCAGATTTGAAATAAGCTATTCAGTTTGCAAAAAAAGTTATTCAGAATGAAAATGTGATATTCAGATTGCAGTTCTTGATGAAAATAAACAATTCAGAATGAAAAAAAAGGATTCAGGATGCGGATAACCTATTCAGTTTGCAGTTCAGACAAAAAAAGCTATTCAGAATGCAAATAAACTATTCAAATTGGAAATAAGCTATTCAGTTTGCAAAAAAAGCTATTCAGTTTGCAAAATGTGATATTCAGATTGCAGTTCTTGATGAAAATAAGCTATTCCGAATGATAAAAAAATGATTCAGGATGCGAATAACCTATTCAGTTTGTAGTTCAGACCAACAAAGTTATTCAGAATGCAAATAAACTATTCAGATTGCAAAGAAGCTATTCAGTTTGCAAAAAAAGCTATTCAGAATGAAAATGTGCTATTCAGATTGCAGTTCAAGATGAAAATAAGCCATTCAAAATGAAAAAAAGGAATTCAGGATGCGGATAACCTATTCAGTTTGCAGTTCAGACAAAAAAAACTATTCAAAATGCAAATAAACTATTCAGATTGGAAATAAGCTATTCAGTTTGCAAAAAAAACTATTCAGAATGAAAATGTGATATTCAGATTGCAGTTCTTGATGAAAATAAACAATTCAGAATGAAAAAAAAGGATTCACGATGCGGATAACCTATTCAGTTTGCAGTTGAGACAAAAAAAGCTATTCAGAATGCAAATAAACAATTCAAATTGGAAATAAGCTATTCAGTTTGCAAAAAAAGCTATTCAGTTTGCAAAATGTGATATTCAGATTGCAGTTCTTGATGAAAATAAGCTATTCCGAATGATAAAAAAATGATTCAGGATGCGAATAACCTATTCAGTTTGCAGTTCAGACAAAAAAAGCTATTCAAAATGCAAATAAACTATTCAGATTGCAAAAAAAGCTATTCAGTTCACAAAAAAAGCTATTCAGAATGTAAATGTGCTATTCAGATTGCAGTTCAGTATGAAAATAAGCAATTACAGATGAAAAAATAGGGATTCAGGATGCACTTAACCTATTCAGAATGAAAAAAAGGAATTCAAGATGCGGATAACCTATTCAGTTTGCAGTTCAGACAAAAAAAGCTATTCAGAATGCAAATAAACTATTCATATTAGAAATAAGCCATTCAGTTTGCAAAAAAAGCTATTCAGAATGAAAATGTGATATTCAGATTGCAGTTCTTGATGAAAATAAGCTATTCCGAATGAAAAAAAATGGGATTCAGGATGCGAATAGCCTATTCAGATTGCAGCTCAGACAAAAAATGCTATTCAGAATGCAAATAAACTATTCAGATTGCAAAGAAGCTATTCAGTTTGCAAAAAAAGCTATTCAGAATGAAAATGTGCTATTCAGATTGCAGATAAGGATGAAAATAAGCTATTCCAAATGAAAAAAAAGGGATTCAGGATGCGAATAACCTATTCAGTTTCCAGTTCAGACAAACAAAGCTATTCAGAATGCAAATAAACTATTCAGATTGGAAATAAGCTATTCAGTTTGCAAAAAAAGCTATTCAGAATGAAAATGTGATACTCAGATTGCAGTTCTTGATGAAAATAAGCTATTCTGAATGAAAAAAAAGGATTCAGGATGCGGATAACCTATTCAGATTGCAGTGCAGACAAAAAAAACTATTCAGAATGCAAATAAACTATTTCGATTGGAAATAAGCTATTCAGTTTGCAAAAAAAGCTATTCAGAATGAAAATGTGATATTCAGATTGTAGTTCTTGATGAAAATAAGCTATTTCGAATGAAAAAAAAGGGATTCAATATGCTAATAACCTATTCAGATTGCAGCTCAGACAAAAAAAGCTATTCAGAATGCAAATAAACTATTCAAATTGGAAATATGCTATTCAGTTTGCAAAAAAAGCTATTCAGTTTGCAAAATGTGATATTCAGATTGCAGTTCTTGATGAAAATAAGCTATTCCGAATGATAAAAAAATGATTCAGGATGCGAATAACCTATTCAGTTTGCAGTTCAGACAAAAAAAGCTATTCAAAATGCAAATAAACTATTCAGATTGCAAAAAAAGCTATTCAGTTCACAAAAAAAGCTATTCAGAATGTAAATGTGCTATTTAGATTGCAGTTCAGTATGAAAATAAGCAATTACAGATGAAAAAATAGGGATTCAGGATGCACTTAACCTATTCAGAATGAAAAAAAGGAATTCAAGATGCGGATAACCTATTCAGTTTGCAGTTCAGACAAAAAAAGCTATTCAGAATGCAAATAAACTATTCAGATTAGAAATAAGCCATTCAGTTTGCAAAAAAAGCTATTCAGAATGAAAATGTGATATTCAGATTGCAGTTCTTGATGAAAATAAGCTATTCCGAATGAAAAAAATGGGATTCAGGATGCGAATAGCCTATTCAGATTGCAGCTCAGACAAAAAATGCTATTCAGAATGCAAATAAACTATTCAGATTGCAAAGAAGCTATTCAGTTTGCAAAAAAAGCTATTCAGAATGAAAATGTGCTATTCAGATTGCAGTTCAGGATGAAAATAAGCTATTCAGAATGAAAAAAAGGAATTCATGATGCGGATAATCTATTCAGTTTACAGTTCAGACAAAAAAAGCTATTCAGAATGCAAATAAAATATTCAGATTTGAAATAAGCTATTCAGTTTGCAAAAAAAGTTATTCAGAATGAAAATGTGATATTCAGATTGCAGTTCTTGATGAAAATAAGCTATTCCGAATGAAAAAAATGGGATTCAGGATGCGAATAGCCTATTCAGATTGCAGCTCAGACAAAAAATGCTATTCAGAATGCAAATAAACTATTCAGATTGCAAAGAAGCTATTCAGTTTGCAAAAAAAGCTATTCAGAATGAAAATGTGCTATTCAGATTGCAGATAAGGATGAAAATAAGCTATTCCGAATGAAAAAAAAGGGATTCAGGATGCGAATAACCTATTCAGTTTCCAGTTCAGACAAACAAAGCTATTCAGAATGCAAATAAACTATTCAGATTGGAAATAAGCTATTCAATTTGCAAAAAAAGCTATTCAGAATGAAAATGTGATATTCAGATTGCAGTTCTTGATGAAAATAAGCTATTCTGAATGAAAAAAAAGGATTCAGGATGCGGATAACCTATTCAGATTGCAGTTCAGACAAAAAAAACTATTCATAATGCAAATAAACTATTTCGATTGGAAATAAGCTATTCAGTTTGCAAAAAAAGCTATTCAGAATGAAAATGTGATATTCAGATTGTAGTTCTTGATGAAAATAAGCTATTTCGAATGAAAAAAATGGATTCAATATGCTAATAACCTATTCAGATTGCAGCTCAGACAAAAAAAGCTATTCAGAATGCAAATAAACTATTTAGATTGCAAAGAAGCTATTCAGTTTGCAAAAAAAGCTATTCAGAATGAAAATGTGCTATTCAGATTGCAGTTCAGGATGAAAATAAGCTATTCAGAATGAAAAAAAGGAATTCATGATGCGGATAATCTATTCAGTTTGCAGTTCAGACAAAAAAAGCTATTCAGAATGCAAATAAAATATTCAGATTTGAAATAAGCTATTCAGTTTGCAAAAAAAGTTATTCAGAATGAAAATGTGATATTCAGATTGCAGTTCTTGATGAAAATAAACAATTCAGAATGAAAAAAAAGGATTCAGGATGCGGATAACCTATTCAGTTTGCAGTTCAGACAAAAAAAGCTATTCAGAATGCAAATAAACTATTCAAATAGGAAATAAGCTATTCAGTTTGCAAAAAAAGATATTCAGTTTGCAAAATGTGATATTCAGATTGCAGTTCTTGATGAAAATAAGCTATTCCGAATGATAAAAAAATGATTCAGGATGCGGATAACCTATTCAGTTTGGAGTTCAGACCAACAAAGTTATTCAGAATGCAAATAAACTATTCAGATTGCAAAGAAGCTATTCAGTTTGCAAAAAAAGCTATTCAGAATGAAAATGTGCTATTCAGATTGCAGTTCAAGATGAAAATAAGCCATTCAAAATGAAAAAAAGGAATTCAGGATGCGGATAACCTATTCAGTTTGCAGTTCAGACAAAAAAAACTATTCAAAATGCAAATAAACTATTCAGATTGGAAATAAGCTATTCAGTTTGCAAAAAAAACTATTCAGAATGAAAATGTGATATTCAGATTGCAGTTCTTGATGAAAATAAACAATTCAGAATGAAAAAAAAGGATTCACGATGCGGATAACCTATTCAGTTTGCAGTTGAGACAAAAAAAGCTATTCAGAATGCAAATAAACAATTCAAATTGGAAATAAGCTATTCAGTTTGCAAAAAAAGCTATTCAGTTTGCAAAATGTGATATTCAGATTGCAGTTCTTGATGAAAATAAGCTATTCCGAATGATAAAAAAATGATTCAGGATGCGAATAACCTATTCAGTTTGCAGTTCAGACAAAAAAAGCTATTCAAAATGCAAATAAACTATTCAGATTGCAAAAAAAGCTATTCAGTTCACAAAAAAAGCTATTCAGAATGTAAATGTGCTATTCAGATTGCAGTTCAGTATGAAAATAAGCAATTACAGATGAAAAAATAGGGATTCAGGATGCACTTAACCTATTCAGAATGAAAAAAAGGAATTCAAGATGCGGATAACCTATTCAGTTTGCAGTTCAGACAAAAAAAGCTATTCAGAATGCAAATAAACTATTCATATTAGAAATAAGCCATTCAGTTTGCAAAAAAAGCTATTCAGAATGAAAATGTGATATTCAGATTGCAGTTCTTGATGAAAATAAGCTATTCCGAATGAAAAAAAATGGGATTCAGGATGCGAATAGCCTATTCAGATTGCAGCTCAGACAAAAAATGCTATTCAGAATGCAAATAAACTATTCAGATTGCAAAGAAGCTATTCAGTTTGCAAAAAAAGCTATTCAGAATGAAAATGTGCTATTCAGATTGCAGATAAGGATGAAAATAAGCTATTCCAAATGAAAAAAAAGGGATTCAGGATGCGAATAACCTATTCAGTTTCCAGTTCAGACAAACAAAGCTATTCAGAATGCAAATAAACTATTCAGATTGGAAATAAGCTATTCAGTTTGCAAAAAAAGCTATTCAGAATGAAAATGTGATACTCAGATTGCAGTTCTTGATGAAAATAAGCTATTCTGAATGAAAAAAAAGGATTCAGGATGCGGATAACCTATTCAGATTGCAGTGCAGACAAAAAAAACTATTCAGAATGCAAATAAACTATTTCGATTGGAAATAAGCTATTCAGTTTGCAAAAAAAGCTATTCAGAATGAAAATGTGATATTCAGATTGTAGTTCTTGATGAAAATAAGCTATTTCGAATGAAAAAAAAGGGATTCAATATGCTAATAACCTATTCAGATTGCAGCTCAGACAAAAAAAGCTATTCAGAATGCAAATAAACTATTCAAATTGGAAATATGCTATTCAGTTTGCAAAAAAAGCTATTCAGTTTGCAAAATGTGATATTCAGATTGCAGTTCTTGATGAAAATAAGCTATTCCGAATGATAAAAAAATGATTCAGGATGCGAATAACCTATTCAGTTTGCAGTTCAGACAAAAAAAGCTATTCAAAATGCAAATAAACTATTCAGATTGCAAAAAAAGCTATTCAGTTCACAAAAAAAGCTATTCAGAATGTAAATGTGCTATTTAGATTGCAGTTCAGTATGAAAATAAGCAATTACAGATGAAAAAATAGGGATTCAGGATGCACTTAACCTATTCAGAATGAAAAAAAGGAATTCAAGATGCGGATAACCTATTCAGTTTGCAGTTCAGACAAAAAAAGCTATTCAGAATGCAAATAAACTATTCAGATTAGAAATAAGCCATTCAGTTTGCAAAAAAAGCTATTCAGAATGAAAATGTGATATTCAGATTGCAGTTCTTGATGAAAATAAGCTATTCCGAATGAAAAAAATGGGATTCAGGATGCGAATAGCCTATTCAGATTGCAGCTCAGACAAAAAATGCTATTCAGAATGCAAATAAACTATTCAGATTGCAAAGAAGCTATTCAGTTTGCAAAAAAAGCTATTCAGAATGAAAATGTGCTATTCAGATTGCAGTTCAGGATGAAAATAAGCTATTCAGAATGAAAAAAAGGAATTCATGATGCGGATAATCTATTCAGTTTACAGTTCAGACAAAAAAAGCTATTCAGAATGCAAATAAAATATTCAGATTTGAAATAAGCTATTCAGTTTGCAAAAAAAGTTATTCAGAATGAAAATGTGATATTCAGATTGCAGTTCTTGATGAAAATAAGCTATTCCGAATGAAAAAAATGGGATTCAGGATGCGAATAGCCTATTCAGATTGCAGCTCAGACAAAAAATGCTATTCAGAATGCAAATAAACTATTCAGATTGCAAAGAAGCTATTCAGTTTGCAAAAAAAGCTATTCAGAATGAAAATGTGCTATTCAGATTGCAGATAAGGATGAAAATAAGCTATTCCGAATGAAAAAAAAGGGATTCAGGATGCGAATAACCTATTCAGTTTCCAGTTCAGACAAACAAAGCTATTCAGAATGGAAATAAACTATTCAGATTGGAAATAAGCTATTCAATTTGCAAAAAAAGCTATTCAGAATGAAAATGTGATATTCAGATTGCAGTTCTTGATGAAAATAAGCTATTCTGAATGAAAAAAAAGGATTCAGGATGCGGATAACCTATTCAGATTGCAGTTCAGACAAAAAAAACTATTCATAATGCAAATAAACTATTTCGATTGGAAATAAGCTATTCAGTTTGCAAAAAAAGCTATTCAGAATGAAAATGTGATATTCAGATTGTAGTTCTTGATGAAAATAAGCTATTTCGAATGAAAAAAATGGATTCAATATGCTAATAACCTATTCAGATTGCAGCTCAGACAAAAAAAGCTATTCAGAATGCAAATAAACTATTTAGATTGCAAAGAAGCTATTCAGTTTGCAAAAAAAGCTATTCAGAATGAAAATGTGCTATTCAGATTGCAGTTCAGGATGAAAATAAGCTATTCAGAATGAAAAAAAGGAATTCATGATGCGGATAATCTATTCAGTTTGCAGTTCAGACAAAAAAAGCTATTCAGAATGCAAATAAAATATTCAGATTTGAAATAAGCTATTCAGTTTGCAAAAAAAGTTATTCAGAATGAAAATGTGATATTCAGATTGCAGTTCTTGATGAAAATAAACAATTCAGAATGAAAAAAAAGGATTCAGGATGCGGATAACCTATTCAGTTTGCAGTTCAGACAAAAAAAGCTATTCAGAATGCAAATAAACTATTCAAATAGGAAATAAGCTATTCAGTTTGCAAAAAAAGATATTCAGTTTGCAAAATGTGATATTCAGATTGCAGTTCTTGATGAAAATAAGCTATTCCGAATGATAAAAAAATGATTCAGGATGCGGATAACCTATTCAGTTTGGAGTTCAGACCAACAAAGTTATTCAGAATGCAAATAAACTATTCAGATTGCAAAGAAGCTATTCAGTTTGCAAAAAAAGCTATTCAGAATGAAAATGTGCTATTCAGATTGCAGTTCAAGATGAAAATAAGCTATTCCGAATGATAAAAAAATGATTCAGGATGCGAATAACCTATTCAGTTTGTAGTTCAGACCAACAAAGTTATTCAGAATGCAAATAAACTATTCAGATTGCAAAGAAGCTATTCAGTTTGCAAAAAAAGCTATTCAGAATGAAAATGTGCTATTCAGATTGCAGTTCAAGATGAAAATAAGCCATTCAAAATGAAAAAAAGGAATTCAAGATGCGGATAACCTATTCAGTTTGCAGTTCAGACAAAAAAAACTATTCAAAATGCAAATAAACTATTCAGATTGGAAATAAGCTATTCAGTTTGCAAAAAAACCTATTCAGAATGAAAATGTGATATTCAGATTGCAGTTCTTGATGAAAATAAACAATTCAGAATGAAAAAAAAGGATTCAGGATGCGGATAACCTATTCAGTTTGCAGTTGAGACAAAAAAAGCTATTCAGAATGCAAATAAACAATTCAAATTGGAAATAAGCTATTCAGTTTGCAAAAAAAGCTATTCAGTTTGCAAAATGTGATATTCAGATTGCAGTTCTTGATGAAAATAAGCTATTCCGAATGATAAAAAAATGATTCAGGATGCGAATAACCTATTCAGTTCGCAGTTCAGACAAAAAAAGCTATTCAAAATGCAAATAAACTATTCAGATTGCAAAAAAAGCTATTCAGTTCACAAAAAAAGCTATTCAGAATGTAAATGTGCTATTCAGATTGCAGTTCAGTATGAAAATAAGCAATTACAGATGAAAAAATAGGGATTCAGGATGCACTTAACCTATTCAGAATGAAAAAAAGGAATTCAAGATGCGAATAACCTATTCAGTTTGCAGTTCAGACAAAAAAAGCTATTCAGAATGCAAATAAACTATTCAGATTAAAAATAAGCCATTCAGTTTGCAAAAAAAGCTATTCAGAATGAAAATGTGATATTCAGATTGCAGTTCTTGATGAAAATAAGCTATTCCGAATGAAAAAAATGGGATTCAGGATGCGAATAGCCTATTCAGATTGCAGCTCAGACAAAAAATGCTATTCAGAATGCAAATAAACTATTCAGATTGCAAAGAAGCTATTCAGTTTGCAAAAAAAGCTATTCAGAATGAAAATGTGCTATTCAGATTGCAGATAAGGATGAAAATAAGCTATTCCGAATGAAAAAAAAGGGATTCAGGATGCGAATAACCTATTCAGTTTCCAGTTCAGACAAACAAAGCTATTCAGAATGCAAATAAACTATTCAGATTGGAAATAAGCTATTCAGTTTGCAAAAAAAGCTATTCAGAATGAAAATGTGATAATCAGATTGCAGTTCTTGATGAAAATAAGCTATTCTGAATGAAAAAAAAGGATTTAGGATGCGGATAACCTATTCAGATTGCAGTTCAGACAAAAAAACTATTCAGAATGCAAATAAACTATTTCGATTGGAAATAAGCTATTCAGTTTGCAAAAAAAGCTATTCAGAATGAAAATGTGATATTCAGATTGTAGTTCTTGATGAAAATAAGCTATTTCGAATGAAAAAAAAGGGATTCAATATGCTAATGACCTATTCAGATTGCAGCTCAGACAAAAAAAGCTATTCAGAATGCAAATAAACAATTCAAATTGGAAATAAGCTATTCAGTTTGCAAAAAAAGCTATTCAGAATGAAAATGTGTTATTCAGATTGCAGTTCAGGATGAAAATAAGCTATTCAGAATGAAAAAAAGGAATTCAGGATGCGGATAACCTATTCAGTTAGCAGTTCAGACAAAAAATGCTATTCAGAATGCAAATAAACTATTCAGATTGCAAAGAAGCTATTCAGTTTGCAAAAAAAGCTATTCAGAATGAAAATGTGCTATTCAGATTGCAGATAAGGATGAAAATAAGCTATTCCGAATGAAAAAAAAAGGGATTCAGGATGCGAATAACCTATTCAGTTTCCAGTTCAGACAAACAAAGCTATTCAGAATGCAAATAAACTATTCAGATTGGATATAAGCTATTCAGTTTGCAAAAAAAGCTATTCAGAATGAAAATGTGATATTCAGATTGCAGTTCTTGATGAAAATAAGCTATTCTGAATGAAAAAAAAGGATTCAGGATGCGGATAACCTATTCAGATTGCAGTTCAGACAAAAAAAACTATTCAGAATGCAAATAAACTATTTCGATTGGAAATAAGCTATTCAGTTTGCAAAAAAAGCTATTCAGAATGAAAATGTGATATTCAGATTGTAGTTCTTGATGAAAATAAGCTATTTCGAATGAAAAAAAAGGGATTCAATATGCTAATAACCTATTCAGATTGCAGCTCAGACAAAAAAAGCTATTCAGACTGCAAATAAACTATTCAGATTGCAAAGAAGCTATTCAGTTTGCAAAAAAAGCTATTCAGAATGCAAATAAACTATTCAGATTGCAAAGAAGCTATTCAGTTTGCAAAAAAAGCTATTCAGAATGAAAATGTGCTATTCAGATTGCAGTTCAGGATGAAAATAAGCTATTCAGAATGAAAAAAAGGAATTCATGATGCGGATAATCTATTCAGTTTGCAGTTCAGACAAAAAAAGCTATTCAGAATGCAAATAAAATATTCAGATTTGAAATAAGCTATTCAGTTTGCAAAAAAAGTTATTCAGAATGAAAATGTGATATTCAGATTGCAGTTCTTGATGAAAATAAACAATTCAGAATGAAAAAAAAGGATTCAGGATGCGGATAACCTATTCAGTTTGCAGTTCAGACAAAAAAAGCTATTCAGAATGCAAATAAACTATTCAAATTGGAAATAAGCTATTCAGTTTGCAAAAAAAGATATTCAGTTTGCAAAATGTGATATTCAGATTGCAGTTCTTGATGAAAATAAGCTATTCCGAATGAAAAAAAAGGGATTCAGGATGCGAATAACCTATTCAGTTTGCAGTTCAGACAAACAAAGCTATTCAGAATGCAAATAAACTATTCAGATTGGAAATAAGCTATTCAGTTTGCAAAAAAAGCTATTCAAAACGAAAATGTGCTATTCAGATTGCAGTTCAGGATGAAAATAAGCTATTCAGAATGAAAAAAAGGAATTCAAGATGCGGATAACCTATTCAGTTTGCAGTTCAGACAAAAAAAGCTATACAGAATGCAAATAATCTATTCAGATTAGAAATAAACTATTCAGTTTGCAAAAAAAGCTATTCATAATGAAAATGTGATATTCAGATTGCAGTTCTTGATGAAAATAAGCTATTCCGAATGAAAAAAAAGGGATTCAGGATGCGAATAACCTATTCAGTTTGCAGTTCAGACAAACAAAGCTATTCAGAATGCAAATAAACTATTCAGATTGGAAATAAGCTATTCAGTTTGCAAAAAAAGCTATTCAAAACGAAAATGTGCTATTCAGATTGCAGTTCAGGATGAAAATAAGCTATTCAGAATGAAAAAAAGGAATTCAAGATGCGGATAACCTATTCAGTTTGCAGTTCAGACAAAAAAAGCTATACAGAATGCAAATAATCTATTCAGATTAGAAATAAACTATTCAGTTTGCAAAAAAAGCTATTCAGAATGAAAATGTGATATTCAGATTGCAGTTCTTGATGAAAATAAACTATTCAGAATGAAAAAAATGGGTTCAGGATGCGGATAACCTATTCAGTTTGCAGTTTTGACAAAAAAAGCTATTCAGAATGCAAATAAACTATTCAGATTGGAAATAAGCTATTCAGTTTGCAAAAAAAGCTATTCAGAATGAAAATGTGATATTCAGATTGCAGTTCTTGATGAAAATAAGCTATTCCGAATGAAAAAAAAGGGATTCAGGATGCGAATAACCTATTCAGTTTGCAGTTCAGACAAACAAAGCTATTCAGAATGCAAATAAACTATTCAGATTGGAAATAAGTTATTCAGTTTGCAAAAAAAGCTATTCAGAATGAAAATGAGATATTCAGATTGCAGTTCTTGATGAAAATAAACTATTCAGAATGAAAAAAAAGGGTTCAGGATGCGGATAACCTATTCAGTTTGCAGTTCAGACAAAAAAAGCTATTCAGAATGCAAATAAACTATTCAGATTGGAAATAAGCTATTCAGATTGCAAAAAAAGCTATTCAGAATGAAAATGTGATATTCAGATTGCAGTTCTTGATGAAAATAAGCTATTCCGAATGAAAAACAAAGGATTCAGGATGCGAATAACCTATTCAGTTTGCAGTTCAGACGAACAAAGCTATTCAGAATGTAAATAAACTATTCAGATTGCAAAGAAGCTATTCAGTTTGCAAAAAAAGCTATTCAGAATGAAAATGTGCTATTCAGATTGCAGTTCAGGATGAAAATAAGCTATTCAGAATGAAAAAAAGGAATTCAAGATGCGGATAACCTATTCAGTTTGCAGTTCAGACAAAAAAAGCTATTCAGAATGCAAATAAACTATTCAGATTGGAAATAAGTATTCAGTTTGCAAAAAAAGATATTCAGAATGAAAATGTGATATTCAGATTGCAGTTCTTGATGAAAATAAACTATTCAGAATGCAAAAAAAGGGTTCAGGATGCGGATAACATATTCAGTTTGCAGTTCAGACAAAAAAAGCTATTCAGAATGCAAATAAACTATTCAGATTGGAAATAAGCTATTCAGTTTGCAAAAAAAGCTATTCAGAATGAAAATGTGATATTCAGATTGCAGTTCTTGATGAAAATCCGAATGAAAAAAAAGGGATTCAGGATGCGAATAACCTATTCAGTTTGCAGTTCAGAAAAACAAAGCTATTCAGAATGCAAATAAACTATTAAGATTGGAAATAAGCTATTCAGTTTGCAAAAAAAGCTATTCAGAATGAAAATGTGATATTCAGATTGCAGTTCTTGATGCAAATAAGCTATTCTGAATGAAAAAAAAGGGATTCAGGATGCGAATAACCTATTCAGTTTGCAATTCAGACAAACAAAGCTATTCAGAATGCAAATAAACTATTAAGAGTGGAAATAAGCTATTCAGTTTGCAAAATAAGCTATTCAGAATGAAAATGTTATATTCAGATTCCAGTTCATGATGAAAATAAGCTATTTCGAATGAAAAAAAAAGGATTCAGGATGCGAATAACCTATTCAGTTTGCAGTTCAGACTAAAATAACTATTCAGAATGCAAATAAACTATTTAGAATGCAAATAAGCTATTCAGTTTGCAAAAAAAGCTATTCAAAACGAAAATGTGCTATTCAGATTGTAGTTCAGGATGAAAATAAGCTATTCAGAATGAACAAAATGGGATTTAGGATGCAAATAACCTATTTTGTTTGCAGTTCAAACAAAAAAAGCTATTCAAAATGCAAATAAACTATTCAGATTGCAAAAAAAGCTATTCAGTTCACAAAAAAAGCTATTCAGAATGAAAATGTGCTATTCAGATTGCAGTTCAGGATGAAAATAAGCAATTCAAGATGAAAAAATAGGGATTCAGGATGCACTTAACCTATTCAGAATGAAAAAAAGGAATTCAAGATGCGGATAACCTATTCAGTTTGCAGTTCAGACAAAAAAAGCTATTCAGAATGCAAATAAACTATTCAGATTAGAAATAAGCCATTCAGTTTGCAAAAAAAGCTATTCAGAATGAAAATGTGATATTCAGATTGCAGTTCTTGATGAAAATAAGATATTCCGAATGAAAAAAATGGGATTCAGGATGCGAATAACCTATTCAGATTGCAGCTCAGACAAAAAAAGCTATTCAGAATGCAAATAAACTATTCAGATTGCAAAGAAGCTATTCAGTTTGCAAAAAAAGCTATTCAGAATGAAAAAGTGCTATTCAGATTGCAGATCAGGATGAAAATAAGCTATTCCGAATGAAAAAAAAGGGATTCAGGATGCGAATAACCTATTCAGTTTGCTGTACAGACAAACAAAGCTATTCAGAATGTAAATAAACTATTCAGATTGGAAATAAGCTATTCAGTTTGCAAAAAAAGCTATTCAATATGAAAATGTGATATTCAGATTGCAGTTCTTGATGAAAATAAGCTATTCAGAATGAAAAAAAAGGATTCAGGATGCGGATAACCTATTCAGATTGCAGTTCAGACAAAAAAAACTATTCAGAATGCAAATAAACTATTCAGATTGGAAATAAGCTATTCAGTTTGCAAAAAAAGCTATTCAGAATGAAAATGTGGTATTCAGATTGTAGTTCTTGATGAAAATAAGTTATTTCGAATGACAAAAAAGGGATTCAATATGCTAATAACCTATTCAGATTGCAGCTCAGACAAAAAAAGCTATTCAGAATGCAAATAAACTATTCAGATTGCAAAGAAGCTATTCAGTTTGCAAAAAAAGCTATTCAGAATGAAAATGTGCTATTCAGATTGCAGTTCAGGATGAAAATAAGCTATTCAGAATGAAAAAAAGGAATTCATGATGCGGATAATCTATTCAGTTTGCAGTTCAGACAAAAAAAGCTATTCAGAATGCAAATAAACTATTCAGATTTTAAATAAGCTATTCAGTTTGCAAAAAAAGTTATTCAGAATGAAAATGTGATATTCAGATTGCAGTTCTTGATGAAAATAAACAATTCAGAATGAAAAAAAAGGATTCAGGATGCGGATAACCTATTCAGTTAGCAGTTCAGACAAAAAAAGCTATTCAGAATGCAAATAAACTATTCAAATTGGAAATAAGCTATTCAGTTTGCAAAAAAAGCTATTCAGTTTGCAAAATGTGATATTCAGATTGCAGTTCTTGATGAAAATAAGCTATTCCGAATGATAAAAAAATGATTCAGGATGCGAATAACCTATTCAGTTTGTAGTTCAGACCAACAAAGTTATTCAGAATGCAAATAAACTATTCAGATTGCAAAGAAGCTATTCAGTTTGCAAAAAAAGCTATTCAGAACGAAAATGTGCTATTCAGATTGCAGTTCAAGATGAAAATAAGCTATTCAAAATGAAAAAAAGGAATTCAGGATGCGGATAACCTATTCAGTTTGCAGTTCAGACAAAAAAAACTATTCAAAATGCATATAAACTATTCAGATTGGAAATAAGCTATTTAGTTTGCAAAAAAAACTATTCATAATGAAAATGTGATATTCAGATTGTAGTTCTTGATGAAAATAAGCAATTTCGAATGAAAAAAAAGGGATTCAATATGCTAATAACCTATTCAGATTGCAGCTCAGACAAAAAAAGCTATTCAGAATGCAAATAAACTATTTAGATTGCAAAGAAGCTATTCAGTTTGCAAAAAATGCTATTCAGAATGAAAATGTGCTATTCAGATTGCAGTTCAGGATGAAAATAAGCTATTCAGAATGAAAATAAGGAATTCAGGATGCGGATAGCGTATTCAGTTAGCAGTTCAGACAAAAAAAGCTATTCAGAATGCAAATAAACTATTCAGATTGGAAATAAGCTATTCAGTTTGCAAATAAAGCTATTCAGAATGAAAATGTGATATTCAGGTTGCACTTCTTGATGAAAATAAGCTATTCCGAATGAAAAAAAAGGGATTCAGGATGCGAATAACCTATTCAGTTTGCAGTTCAGACAAACAAAGCTATTCAGAATGCAAATAAACTATTCAGATTGGAAATAAACTATTCAGTTTGCAAAAAAAGCTATTCAAAACGAAAATGTGCCATTCAGATTGCAGTTTAGGATGAAAATAAGCTATTCATAATGAAAAAAAGGAATTCAAGATGCGGATAACCTATTCAGTTTGCAGTTCAGACAAAAAAAGCTATACAGAATGCAAATAAACTATTCAGATTGGAAATAAGCTATTCAGTTTGCAAAAAAAGCTATTCAGAATGAAAATGTGATATTCAGATTGCAGTTCTTGATGAAAATAAAATATTCAGAATGAAAAAAAAGGGTTCAGGATGCGGATAACCTATTCAGTTTGCAGTTCAGACAAAAAAAGCAATTTAGAATGCAAATAAACTATTCAGATTGGAAATAAGCTATTCAGTTTGCAAAAAAAGCTATTCAGAATGAAAATGTGATATTCAGATTGCAGTTCTTGATGAAAATAAGCTATTCCGAATGAAAAAAAAGGGATTCAGGATGCGAATAACCTATTCAGTTTGCAGTTCAGACAAACAAAGCTATTCAGAATGCAAATAAACTATTCAGATTGGAAATAAGCTATTCAGTTTGCAAAAAAAACTATTCAGAATGAAAATGTGATATTCAGATTGCAGTTCTTGATGAAAATAAGCTATTCAGAATGAAAAAAAAGGATTCAGGATGCGGATATGCTATTCAGATTGCAGTTCAGACAAAAAAAACTATTCAGAATGCAAATAAACTATTCAGATTGGTAATAAACTATTCAGTTTGCAAAAAAAGCTATTCAGAATGAAAATGTGATTTTCAGATTGTAGTTCTTGATGAAAATAAGCTATTTCGAATGAAAAAAAAGGGATTCAATATGCTAATAACCTATTCAGATTGCAGCTCAGACAAAAAAAGCTATTCAGAATGCAAATAAACTATTCAGATTGCAAAGAAGCTATTCAGTTTGCAAAAAAAGCTATTCACAATGAAAATGTGCTATTCAGATTGCAGCTCAGGATGAAAATAAGCTATTCAGAATGAAAAAAAGGAATTCAGGATGCGGATAACCTATTCAGTTAGCAGTTCAGACATAAAAAGCTATTCAGAATGCAAATAAACTATTCAAATTGGAAAGAAGCTATTCAGTTTGCAAAAAAAGCTATTCAGTTTGCAAAATGTGATATTCAGATTGCATTTCTTGATGAAAATAAGCTATTCCGAATGATAAAAAAATGATTCAGGATGCGAATAACCTATTCAGTTTGTAGTTCAGACCAACAAAGTTATTCAGAATGCAAATAAACTATTCAGATTGCAAAGAAGCTATTCAGTTTGCAAAAAAAGCTGTTCAGAATGAAAATGTGCTATTCAGATTGCAGTTCAAGATGAAAATAAGCTATTCAAAATGAAAAAAAGGAATTCAGGATGCGGATAACCTATTCAGTTTGCAGTTCAGACAAAAAAAACTATTCAAAATGCAAGTAAACTATTCAGATTGGAAATAAGCTATTCAGTTTGCAAAAAAAACTATTCAGAATGAAAATGTGATATTCAGATTGCAGTTCTTGATGAAAATAAACAATTCAGAATGAAAAAAAAGGATTCAGGATGCGGATAACCTATTCAGTTTGCAGTTCAGACAAAAAAAGCTATTCAAAATGCAAATAAACAATTCAAATTGTAAATAAGCTATTCAGTTTGCAAAAAAAGCTATTCAGTTTGCAAAATGTGATATTCAGATTGCAGTTCTTGATGAAAATAAGCTATTCCGAATGATAAAAAAATTATTCAGGACGAATAACCTATTCAGTTTGTAGTTCAGACCAACAAAGTTATTCAGAATGCAAATAAACTATTCAGATTGCAAAGAAGCTATTCAGTTTGCAAAAAAAGCTATTCAGAACGAAAATGTGCTATTCAGATTGCAGTTCAAGATGAAAATAAGCTATTCAAAATGAAAAAAAGGAATTCAGGATGCGGATAACCTATTCAGTTTGCAGTTCAGACAAAAAAAACTATTCAAAATGCAAATAAACTATTCAGATTGGAAATAAGCTATTTAGTTTGCAAAAAAAACTATTCAGAATGAAAATGTGATATTCAGATTGTAGTTCTTGATGAAAATAAGCAATTTCGAATGAAAAAAAAAGGATTCAATATGCTTATAACCTATTCAGATTGCAGCTCAGACAAAAAAAGCTATTCAGAATGCAAATAAACTATTTAGATTGCAAAGAAGCTATTCAGTTTGCAAAAAAAGCTATTCACAATGAAAATGTGCTATTCAGATTGCAGTTCAGGATGAAAATAAGCTATTCAGAATGAAAAAAAGGAATTCAGGATGCGGATAACCTATTCAGTTAGCAGTTCAGACAAAAAAAAAGCTATTCAAAATGCAAATAAACTATTCAGATTGGAAATAAGCTATTTAGTTTGCAAAAAAAACTATTCAGAATGAAAATGTGATATTCAGATTGTAGTTCTTGATGAAAATAAGAAATTTCGAACGAAAAAAAAGGGATTCAATATGCTAATAACCTATTCAGATTGCAGCTCAGACAAAAAAAGCTATTCAGAATGCAAATAAACTATTCAGATTGCAAAGAAGCTATTCAGTTTGCAAAAAAAGCTATTCACAATGAAAATGTGCTATTCAGATTGCAGTTCAGGATGAAAATAAGCTATTCAGAATGAAAAAAAGGAATTCAGGATGCGGATAACCTATTCAGTTAGCAGTTCAGACAAAAAAAGCTATTCAGAATGCAAATAAACTATTCAAATTGGAAAGAAGCTATTCAGTTTGCAAAAAAAGCTATTCAGTTTGCAAAATGTGATATTCAGATTGCATTTCTTGATGAAAATAAGCTATTCCGAATGATAAAAAAATGATTCAGGATGCGAATAACCTATTCAGTTTGTAGTTCAGACCAACAAAGTTATTCAGAATGCAAATAAACTATTCAGATTGCAAAGAAGCTATTCAGTTTGCAAAAAAAGCTGTTCAGAATGAAAATGTGCTATTCAGATTGCAGTTCAAGATGAAAATAAGCTATTCAAAATGAAAAAAAGGAATTCAGGATGCGGATAACCTATTCAGTTTGCAGTTCAGACAAAAAAAACTATTCAAAATGCAAATAAACTATTCAGATTGGAAATAAGCTATTCAGTTTGCAAAAAAAACTATTCAGAATGAAAATGTGATATTCAGATTGCAGTTCTTGATGAAAATAAACAATTCAGAATGAAAAAAAAGGATTCAGGATGCGGATAACCTATTCAGTTTGCAGTTCAGACAAAAAAAGCTATTCAAAATGCAAATAAACAATTCAAATTGTAAATAAGCTATTCAGTTTGCAAAAAAAGCTATTCAGTTTGCAAAATGTGATATTCAGATTGCAGTTCTTGATGAAAATAAGCTATTCCGAATGATAAAAAAATTATTCAGGACGAATAACCTATTCAGTTTGTAGTTCAGACCAACAAAGTTATTCAGAATGCAAATAAACTATTCAGATTGCAAAGAAGCTATTCAGTTTGCAAAAAAAGCTATTCAGAACGAAAATGTGCTATTCAGATTGCAGTTCAAGATGAAAATAAGCTATTCAAAATGAAAAAAAGGAATTCAGGATGCGGATAACCTATTCAGTTTGCAGTTCAGACAAAAAAAACTATTCAAAATGCAAATAAACTATTCAGATTGGAAATAAGCTATTTAGTTTGCAAAAAAAACTATTCAGAATGAAAATGTGATATTCAGATTGTAGTTCTTGATGAAAATAAGCAATTTCGAATGAAAAAAAAGGGATTCAATATGCTAATAACCTATTCAGATTGCAGCTCAGACAAAAAAAGCTATTCAGAATGCAAATAAACTATTTAGATTGCAAAGAAGCTATTCAGTTTGCAAAAAAAGCTATTCACAATGAAAATGTGCTATTCAGATTGCAGTTCAGGATGAAAATAAGCTATTCAGAATGAAAAAAAGGAATTCAGGATGCGGATAACCTATTCAGTTAGCAGTTCAGACAAAAAAAAAGCTATTCAAAATGCAAATAAACTATTCAGATTGGAAATAAGCTATTTAGTTTGCAAAAAAAACTATTCAGAATGAAAATGTGATATTCAGATTGTAGTTCTTGATGAAAATAAGAAATTTCGAATGAAAAAAAAGGGATTCAATATGCTAATAACCTATTCAGATTGCAGCTCAGACAAAAAAAGCTATTCAGAATGCAAATAAACTATTCAGATTGCAAAGAAGCTATTCAGTTTGCAAAAAAAGCTATTCACAATGAAAATGTGCTATTCAGATTGCAGTTCATGATGAAAATAAGCTATTCAAAATGAAAAAAAGGAATTCAGGATGCGGATAACCTATTCAGTTTGCAGTTCAGACAAAAAAAACTATTCAAAATGCAAATAAACTATTCAGATTGGAAATAAGCTATTCAGTTTGCAAAAAAAACTATTCAGAATGAAAATGTGATATTCAGATTGCAGTTCTTGATGAAAATAAACAATTCAGAATGAAAAAAAAGGATTCAGGATGCGGATAACCTATTCAGTTTGCAGTTCAGACAAAAAAAGCTATTCAAAATGCAAATAAACAATTCAAATTGTAAATAAGCTATTCAGTTTGCAAAAAAAGCTATTCAGTTTGCAAAATGTGATATTCAGATTGCAGTTCTTGATGAAAATAAGCTATTCCGAATGATAAAAAAATTATTCAGGACGAATAACCTATTCAGTTTGTAGTTCAGACCAACAAAGTTATTCAGAATGCAAATAAACTATTCAGATTGCAAAGAAGCTATTCAGTTTGCAAAAAAAGCTATTCAGAACGAAAATGTGCTATTCAGATTGCAGTTCAAGATGAAAATAAGCTATTCAAAATGAAAAAAAGGAATTCAGGATGCGGATAACCTATTCAGTTTGCAGTTCAGACAAAAAAAACTATTCAAAATGCAAATAAACTATTCAGATTGGAAATAAGCTATTTAGTTTGCAAAAAAAACTATTCAGAATGAAAATGTGATATTCAGATTGTAGTTCTTGATGAAAATAAGCAATTTCGAATGAAAAAAAAGGGATTCAATATGCTAATAACCTATTCAGATTGCAGCTCAGACAAAAAAAGCTATTCAGAATGCAAATAAACTATTCAGATTGCAAAGAAGCTATTCAGTTTGCAAAAAAAGCTATTCACAATGAAAATGTGCTATTCAGATTGCAGTTCAGGATGAAAATAAGCTATTCAGAATGAAAAAAAGGAATTCAGGATGCGGATAACCTATTCAGTTAGCAGTTCAGACAAAAAAAGCTATTCAGAATGCAAATAAACTATTCAAATTGGAAAGAAGCTATTCAGTTTGCAAAAAAAGCTATTCAGTTTGCAAAATGTGATATTCAGATTGCATTTCTTGATGAAAATAAGCTATTCCGAATGATAAAAAAATGATTCAGGATGCGAATAACCTATTCAGTTTGTAGTTCAGACCAACAAAGTTATTCAGAATGCAAATAAACTATTCAGATTGCAAAGAAGCTATTCAGTTTGCAAAAAAAGCTGTTCAGAATGAAAATGTGCTATTCAGATTGCAGTTCAAGATGAAAATAAGCTATTCAAAATGAAAAAAAGGAATTCAGGATGCGGATAACCTATTCAGTTTGCAGTTCAGACAAAAAAAACTATTCAAAATGCAAATAAACTATTCAGATTGGAAATAAGCTATTCAGTTTGCAAAAAAAACTATTCAGAATGAAAATGTGATATTCAGATTGCAGTTCTTGATGAAAATAAACAATTCAGAATGAAAAAAAAGGATTCAGGATGCGGATAACCTATTCAGTTTGCAGTTCAGACAAAAAAAGCTATTCAAAATGCAAATAAACAATTCAAATTGTAAATAAGCTATTCAGTTTGCAAAAAAAGCTATTCAGTTTGCAAAATGTGATATTCAGATTGCAGTTCTTGATGAAAATAAGCTATTCCGAATGATAAAAAAATTATTCAGGACGAATAACCTATTCAGTTTGTAGTTCAGACCAACAAAGTTATTCAGAATGCAAATAAACTATTCAGATTGCAAAGAAGCTATTCAGTTTGCAAAAAAAGCTATTCAGAACGAAAATGTGCTATTCAGATTGCAGTTCAAGATGAAAATAAGCTATTCAAAATGAAAAAAAGGAATTCAGGATGCGGATAACCTATTCAGTTTGCAGTTCAGACAAAAAAAACTATTCAAAATGCAAATAAACTATTCAGATTGGAAATAAGCTATTTAGTTTGCAAAAAAAACTATTCAGAATGAAAATGTGATATTCAGATTGTAGTTCTTGATGAAAATAAGCAATTTCGAATGAAAAAAAAGGGATTCAATATGCTAATAACCTATTCAGATTGCAGCTCAGACAAAAAAAGCTATTCAGAATGCAAATAAACTATTTAGATTGCAAAGAAGCTATTCAGTTTGCAAAAAAAGCTATTCACAATGAAAATGTGCTATTCAGATTGCAGTTCAGGATGAAAATAAGCTATTCAGAATGAAAAAAAGGAATTCAGGATGCGGATAACCTATTCAGTTAGCAGTTCAGACAAAAAAAAAGCTATTCAAAATGCAAATAAACTATTCAGATTGGAAATAAGCTATTTAGTTTGCAAAAAAAACTATTCAGAATGAAAATGTGATATTCAGATTGTAGTTCTTGATGAAAATAAGAAATTTCGAATGAAAAAAAAGGGATTCAATATGCTAATAACCTATTCAGATTGCAGCTCAGACAAAAAAAGCTATTCAGAATGCAAATAAACTATTCAGATTGCAAAGAAGCTATTCAGTTTGCAAAAAAAGCTATTCACAATGAAAATGTGCTATTCAGATTGCAGTTCATGATGAAAATAAGCTATTCAAAATGAAAAAAAGGAATTCAGGATGCGGATAACCTATTCAGTTTGCAGTTCAGACAAAAAAAACTATTCAAAATGCAAATAAACTATTCAGATTGGAAATAAGCTATTCAGTTTGCAAAAAAAACTATTCAGAATGAAAATGTGATATTCAGATTGCAGTTCTTGATGAAAATAAACAATTCAGAATGAAAAAAAAGGATTCAGGATGCGGATAACCTATTCAGTTTGCAGTTCAGACAAAAAAAGCTATTCAAAATGCAAATAAACAATTCAAATTGTAAATAAGCTATTCAGTTTGCAAAAAAAGCTATTCAGTTTGCAAAATGTGATATTCAGATTGCAGTTCTTGATGAAAATAAGCTATTCCGAATGATAAAAAAATTATTCAGGACGAATAACCTATTCAGTTTGTAGTTCAGACCAACAAAGTTATTCAGAATGCAAATAAACTATTCAGATTGCAAAGAAGCTATTCAGTTTGCAAAAAAAGCTATTCAGAACGAAAATGTGCTATTCAGATTGCAGTTCAAGATGAAAATAAGCTATTCAAAATGAAAAAAAGGAATTCAGGATGCGGATAACCTATTCAGTTTGCAGTTCAGACAAAAAAAACTATTCAAAATGCAAATAAACTATTCAGATTGGAAATAAGCTATTTAGTTTGCAAAAAAAACTATTCAGAATGAAAATGTGATATTCAGATTGTAGTTCTTGATGAAAATAAGAAATTTCGAACGAAAAAAAAGGGATTCAATATGCTAATAACCTATTCAGATTGCAGCTCAGACAAAAAAAGCTATTCAGAATGCAAATAAACTATTCAGATTGCAAAGAAGCTATTCAGTTTGCAAAAAAAGCTATTCACAATGAAAATGTGCTATTCAGATTGCAGTTCAGGATGAAAATAAGCTATTCAGAATGAAAAAAAGGAATTCAGGATGCGGATAACCTATTCAGTTAGCAGTTCAGACAAAAAAAGCTATTCAGAATGCAAATAAACTATTCAAATTGGAAAGAAGCTATTCAGTTTGCAAAAAAAGCTATTCAGTTTGCAAAATGTGATATTCAGATTGCATTTCTTGATGAAAATAAGCTATTCCGAATGATAAAAAAATGATTCAGGATGCCAATAACCTATTCAGTTTGTAGTTCAGACCAACAAAGTTATTCAGAATGCAAATAAACTATTCAGATTGCAAAGAAGCTATTCAGTTTGCAAAAAAAGCTTTTCAGAATGAAAATGTGCTATTCAGATTGCAGTTCAAGATGAAAATAAGCTATTCAAAATGAAAAAAAGGAATTCAGGATGCGGATAACCTATTCAGTTTGCAGTTCAGACAAAAAAAACTATTCAAAATGCAAATAAACTATTCAGATTGGAAATAAGCTATTCAGTTTGCAAAAAAAACTATTCAGAATGAAAATGTGATATTTAGATTGCAGTTCTTGATGAAAATAAACAATTCAGAATGAAAAAAAAGGATTCAGGATGCGGATAACCTATTCAGTTTGCAGTTCAGACAAAAAAAGCTATTCAAAATGCAAATATACAATTCAAATTGTAAATAAGCTATTCAGTTTGCAAAAAAAGCTATTCAGTTTGCAAAATGTGATATTCAGATTGCAGTTCTTGATGAAAATAAGCTATTCCGAATGATAAAAAAATGATTCAGGACGAATAACCTATTTAGTTTGTAGTTCAGACCAACAAAGTTATTCAGAATGCAAATAAACTATTCAGATTGCAAAGAAGCTATTCAGTTTGCAAAAAAAGCTATTCAGAACGAAAATGTGCTATTCAGATTGCAGTTCAAGATGAAAATAAGCTATTCAAAATGAAAAAAAGGAATTCAGGATGCGGATAACCTATTCAGTTTGCAGTTCAGACAAAAAAAAATATTCAAAATGCAAATAAACTATTCAGATTGGAAATAAGCTATTTAGTTTGCAAAAAAAACTATTCAGAATGAAAATGTGATATTCAGATTGTAGTTCTTGATGAAAATAAGCAATTTCGAATGAAAAAAAAGGGATTCAATATGCTAATAACCTATTCAGATTGCAGCTCAGACAAAAAAAGCTATTCAGAATGCAAATAAACTATTTAGATTGCAAAGAAGCTATTCAGTTTGCAAAAAAAGCTATTCACAATGAAAATGTGCTATTCAGATTGCAGTTCAGGATGAAAATAAGCTATTCAGAATGAAAAAAAGGAATTCAGGATGCGGATAACCTATTCAGTTAGCAGTTCAGACAAAAAAAGCTATTCAAAATGCAAATAAACTATTCAGATTGGAAATAAGCTATTTAGTTTGCAAAAAAAACTATTCATAATGAAAATGTGATATTCAGATTGTAGTCCTTGATGAAAATAAGAAATTTCGAACGAAAAAAAAGGGATTCAATATGCTAATAACCTATTCAGATTGCAGCTCAGACAAAAAAAGCTATTCAGAATGCAAATAAACTATTTAGATTGCAAAGAAGCTATTCAGTTTGCAAAAAAAGCTATTCAGAATGAAAATGTGCTATTCAGATTGCAGTTCAGGATGAAAATAAGCTATTCAGAATGAAAAAAAGGAATTCAAGATGCGGATAACGTATTCAGTTTGCAGTTTAGACAAAAAAAGCTATACAGAATGCAAATAAACTATTTAGATTGGAAATAAGCTATTCAGTTTGCAAAAAAAGCTATTCAGAATGAAAATGTGATATTCAGATTGCAGTTCTTGATGAAAATAAACTATTCAGAATGAAAAAAAAGGGTTCAGGATGCGGATAACCTATTCAGTTTGCAGTTCAGACAAAAAAAGCTATTCAGAATGCAAATAAACTATTCAGATTGGAAATAAGCTATTCAGTTTGCAAATAAAGCTCTTCAGAATGAAAATGTGATATTCAGGTTGCAGTTCTTGATGAAAATAAGCTATTCCGAATGAAGAAAAAGGGATTCAGGATGCGAAAAACCTATTCAGTTTGCAGTTCAGACAAACAAAGCTATTAAGAATGCAAATAAACTATTCAGATTGGAAATAAGCTATTCAGTTTGCAAAAAAAGCTATTCAAAACGAAAATGTGCTATTCAGATTGCAGTTCAGGATGAAAATAAGCAATTTCGAATGAAAAAAAAGGGATTCAATATGCTAATAACCTATTCAGATTGCAGCTCAGACAAAAAAAGCTATTCATAATGCAAATAAACTATTTAGATTGCAAAGAAGCTATTCAGTTTGCAAAAAAAGCTATTCAGAATGAAAATGTGCTATTCAGATTGCAGTTCAGGATGAAAATAAGCTATTCAGAATGAAAAAAAGGAATTCAGGATGCGGATAACCTATTCAGTTAGCAGTTCAGACAAAAAAAGCTATTCAAAATGCAAATAAACTATTCAGATTGGAAATAAGCTATTTAGTTTGCAAAAAAAACTATTCAGAATGAAAATGTGATATTCAGATTGTAGTTCTTGATGAAAATAAGCAATTTCGAATGAAAAAAAAGGGATTCAATATGCTAATAACCTATTCAGATTGCAGCTCAGGCAAAAAAAGCTATTCAGAATGCAAATAAACTATTTAGATTGCAAAGAAGCTATTCAGTTTGCAAAAAAAGCTATTCAGAATGAAAATGTGCTATTCAGATTGCAGTTCAGGATGAAAATAAGCTATTCAGAATGAAAAAAAGGAATTCAGGATGCGGATAACCTATTCAGTTTGCAGTTCAGACAAAAAAAACTATTCAAAATGCAAATAAACTATTCGGATTGGAAATAAGCTATTTAGTTTGCAAAAAAAACTATTCAGAATGAAAATGTGATATTCAGATTGTAGTTCTTGATGAAAATAAGCAATTTCGAATGAAAAAAAAGGGATTCAATATGCTAATAACCTATTCAGATTGCAGCTCAGACAAAAAAAGCTATTCAGAATGCAAATAAACTATTTAGATTGCAAAGAAGCTATTCAGTTTGCAAAAAAAGCTATTCACAATGAAAATGTGCTATTCAGATTGCAGTTCAGGATGAAAATAAGCTATTCAGAATGAAAAAAAGGAATTCAGGATGCGGATAACCTATTCAGTTAGCAGTTCAGACAAAAAAAGCTATTCAAAATGCAAATAAACTATTCAGATTGGAAATAAGCTATTTAGTTTGCAAAAAAAACTATTCAGAATGAAAATGTGATATTCAGATTGTAGTCCTTGATGAAAATAAGAAATTTCGAACGAAAAAAAAGGGATTCAATATGCTAATAACCTATTCAGATTGCAGCTCAGACAAAAAAAGCTATTCAGAATGCAAATAAACTATTTAGATTGCAAAGAAGCTATTCAGTTTGCAAAAAAAGCTATTCAGAATGAAAATGTGCTATTCAGATTGCAGTTCAGGATGAAAATAAGCTATTCAGAATGAAAAAAAGGAATTCAAGATGCGGATAACGTATTCAGTTTGCAGTTCAGACAAAAAAAGCTATACAGAATGCAAATAAACTATTCAGATTGGAAATAAGCTATTCAGTTTGCAAAAAAAGCTATTCAGAATGAAAATGTGATATTCAGATTGCAGTTCTTGATGAAAATAAACTATTCAGAATGAAAAAAAAGGGTTCAGGATGCGGATAACCTATTCAGTTTGCAGTTCAGACAAAAAAAGCTATTCAGAATGCAAATAAACTATTCAGATTGGAAATAAGCTATTCAGTTTGCAAATAAAGCTCTTCAGAATGAAAATGTGATATTCAGGTTGCAGTTCTTGATGAAAATAAGCTATTCCGAATGAAGAAAAAGGGATTCAGGATGCGAATAACCTATTCAGTTTGCAGTTCAGACAAACAAAGCTATTAAGAATGCAAATAAACTATTCAGATTGGAAATAAGCTATTCAGTTTGCAAAAAAAGCTATTCAAAACGAAAATGTGCTATTCAGATTGCAGTTCAGGATGAAAATAAGCAATTTCGAATGAAAAAAAAGGGATTCAATATGCTAATAACCTATTCAGATTGCAGCTCAGACAAAAAAAGCTATTCATAATGCAAATAAACTATTTAGATTGCAAAGAAGCTATTCAGTTTGCAAAAAAAGCTATTCAGAATGAAAATGTGCTATTCAGATTGCAGTTCAGGATGAAAATAAGCTATTCAGAATGAAAAAAAGGAATTCAGGATGCGGATAACCTATTCAGTTAGCAGTTCAGACAAAAAAAGCTATTCAAAATGCAAATAAACTATTCAGATTGGAAATAAGCTATTTAGTTTGCAAAAAAAACTATTCAGAATGAAAATGTGATATTCAGATTGTAGTTCTTGATGAAAATAAGCAATTTCGAATGAAAAAAAAGGGATTCAATATGCTAATAACCTATTCAGATTGCAGCTCAGGCAAAAAAAGCTATTCAGAATGCAAATAAACTATTTAGATTGCAAAGAAGCTATTCAGTTTGCAAAAAAAGCTATTCAGAATGAAAATGTGCTATTCAGATTGCAGTTCAGGATGAAAATAAGCTATTCAGAATGAAAAAAAGGAATTCAGGATGCGGATAACCTATTCAGTTTGCAGTTCAGACAAAAAAAACTATTCAAAATGCAAATAAACTATTCGGATTGGAAATAAGCTATTTAGTTTGCAAAAAAAACTATTCAGAATGAAAATGTGATATTCAGATTGTAGTTCTTGATGAAAATAAGCAATTTCGAATGAAAAAAAAGGGATTCAATATGCTAATAACCTATTCAGATTGCAGCTCAGACAAAAAAAGCTATTCAGAATGCAAATAAACTATTTAGATTGCAAAGAAGCTATTCAGTTTGCAAAAAAAGCTATTCACAATGAAAATGTGCTATTCAGATTGCAGTTCAGGATGAAAATAAGCTATTCAGAATGAAAAAAAGGAATTCAGGATGCGGATAACCTATTCAGTTAGCAGTTCAGACAAAAAAAGCTATTCAAAATGCAAATAAACTATTCAGATTGGAAATAAGCTATTTAGTTTGCAAAAAAAACTATTCAGAATGAAAATGTGATATTCAGATTGTAGTCCTTGATGAAAATAAGAAATTTCGAACGAAAAAAAAGGGATTCAATATGCTAATAACCTATTCAGATTGCAGCTCAGACAAAAAAAGCTATTCAGAATGCAAATAAACTATTTAGATTGCAAAGAAGCTATTCAGTTTGCAAAAAAAGCTATTCAGAATGAAAATGTGCTATTCAGATTGCAGTTCAGGATGAAAATAAGCTATTCAGAATGAAAAAAAGGAATTCAAGATGCGGATAACGTATTCAGTTTGCAGTTCAGACAAAAAAAGCTATACAGAATGCAAATAAACTATTCAGATTGGAAATAAGCTATTCAGTTTGCAAAAAAAGCTATTCAGAATGAAAATGTGATATTCAGATTGCAGTTCTTGATGAAAATAAACTATTCAGAATGAAAAAAAAGGGTTCAGGATGCGGATAACCTATTCAGTTTGCAGTTCAGACAAAAAAAGCTATTCAGAATGCAAATAAACTATTCAGATTGGAAATAAGCTATTCAGTTTGCAAATAAAGCTCTTCAGAATGAAAATGTGATATTCAGGTTGTAGTTCTTGATGAAAATAAGCTATTCCGAATGAAGAAAAAGGGATTCAGGATGCGAATAACCTATTCAGTTTGCAGTTCAGACAAACAAAGCTATTAATAATGCAAATAAACTATTCAGATTGGAAATAAGCTATTCAGTTTGCAAAAAAAGCTATTCAAAACGAAAATGTGCTATTCAGATTGCAGTTCAGGATGAAAATAAGCAATTTCGAATGAAAAAAAAGGGATTCAATATGCTAATAACCTATTCAGATTGCAGCTCAGACAAAAAAAGCTATTCATAATGCAAATAAACTATTTAGATTGCAAAGAAGCTATTCAGTTTGCAAAAAAAGCTATTCAGAATGAAAATGTGCTATTCAGATTGCAGTTCAGGATGAAAATAAGCTATTCAGAATGAAAAAAAGGAATTCAGGATGCGGATAACCTATTCAGTTAGCAGTTCAGACAAAAAAAGCTATTCAAAATGCAAATAAACTATTCAGATTGGAAATAAGCTATTTAGTTTGCAAAAAAAACTATTCAGAATGAAAATGTGATATTCAGATTGTAGTTCTTGATGAAAATAAGCAATTTCGAATGAAAAAAAAGGGATTCAATATGCTAATAACCTATTCAGATTGCAGCTCAGGCAAAAAAAGCTATTCAGAATGCAAATAAACTATTTAGATTGCAAAGAAGCTATTCAGTTTGCAAAAAAAGCTATTCAGAATGAAAATGTGCTATTCAGATTGCAGTTCAGGATGAAAATAAGCTATTCAGAATGAAAAAAAGGAATTCAAGATGCGGATAACCTATTCAGTTTGCAGTTCAGACAAAAAAAACTATTCAAAATGCAAATAAACTATTCGGATTGGAAATAAGCTATTTAGTTTGCAAAAAAAACTATTCAGAATGAAAATGTGATATTCAGATTGTAGTTCTTGATGAAAATAAGCAATTTCGAATGAAAAAAAAGGGATTCAATATGCTAATAACCTATTCAGATTGCAGCTCAGACAAAAAAAGCTATTCAGAATGCAAATAAACTATTTAGATTGCAAAGAAGCTATTCAGTTTGCAAAAAAAGCTATTCACAATGAAAATGTGCTATTCAGATTGCAGTTCAGGATGAAAATAAGCTATTCAGAATGAAAAAAAGGAATTCAGGATGCGGATAACCTATTCAGTTAGCAGTTCAGACAAAAAAAGCTATTCAAAATGCAAATAAACTATTCAGATTGGAAATAAGCTATTTAGTTTGCAAAAAAAACTATTCAGAATGAAAATGTGATATTCAGATTGTAGTCCTTGATGAAAATAAGAAATTTCGAACGAAAAAAAAGGGATTCAATATGCTAATAACCTATTCAGATTGCAGCTCAGACAAAAAAAGCTATTCAGAATGCAAATAAACTATTTAGATTGCAAAGAAGCTATTCAGTTTGCAAAAAAAGCTATTCAGAATGAAAATGTGCTATTCACATTGCAGTTCAGGATGAAAATAAGCTATTCAGAATGAAAAAAAGGAATTCAAGATGCGGATAACGTATTCAGTTTGCAGTTCAGACAAAAAAAGCTATACAGAATGCAAATAAACTATTCAGATTGGAAATAAGCTATTCAGTTTGCAAAAAAAGCTATTCAGAATGAAAATGTGATATTCAGATTGCAGTTCTTGATGAAAATAAACTATTCAGAATGAAAAAAAAGGGTTCAGGATGCGGATAACCTATTCAGTTTGCAGTTCAGACAAAAAAAGCTATTCAGAATGCAAATAAACTATTCAGATTGGAAATAAGCTATTCAGTTTGCAAATAAAGCTCTTCAGAATGAAAATGTGATATTCAGGTTGCAGTTCTTGATGAAAATAAGCTATTCCGAATGAAGAAAAAGGGATTCAGGATGCGAATAACCTATTCAGTTTGCAGTTCAGACAAACAAAGCTATTAAGAATGCAAATAAACTATTCAGATTGGAAATAAGCTATTCAGTTTGCAAAAAAAGCTATTCAAAACGAAAATGTGCTATTCAGATTGCAGTTCAGGATGAAAATAAGCAATTTCGAATGAAAAAAAAGGGATTCAATATGCTAATAACCTATTCAGATTGCAGCTCAGACAAAAAAAGCTATTCATAATGCAAATAAACTATTTAGATTGCAAAGAAGCTATTCAGTTTGCAAAAAAAGCTATTCAGAATGAAAATGTGCTATTCAGATTGCAGTTCAGGATGAAAATAAGCTATTCAGAATGAAAAAAAGGAATTCAGGATGCGGATAACCTATTCAGTTAGCAGTTCAGACAAAAAAAGCTATTCAAAATGCAAATAAACTATTCAGATTGGAAATAAGCTATTTAGTTTGCAAAAAAAACTATTCAGAATGAAAATGTGATATTCAGATTGTAGTTCTTGATGAAAATAAGCAATTTCGAATGAAAAAAAAGGGATTCAATATGCTAATAACCTATTCAGATTGCAGCTCAGGCAAAAAAAGCTATTCAGAATGCAAATAAACTATTTAGATTGCAAAGAAGCTATTCAGTTTGCAAAAAAAGCTATTCAGAATGAAAATGTGCTATTCAGATTGCAGTTCAGGATGAAAATAAGCTATTCAGAATGAAAAAAAGGAATTCAAGATGCGGATAACCTATTCAGTTTGCAGTTCAGACAAAAAAAACTATTCAAAATGCAAATAAACTATTCGGATTGGAAATAAGCTATTTAGTTTGCAAAAAAAACTATTCAGAATGAAAATGTGATATTCAGATTGTAGTTCTTGATGAAAATAAGCAATTTCGAATGAAAAAAAAGGGATTCAATATGCTAATAACCTATTCAGATTGCAGCTCAGACAAAAAAAGCTATTCAGAATGCAAATAAACTATTTAGATTGCAAAGAAGCTATTCAGTTTGCAAAAAAAGCTATTCAGAATGAAAATGTGCTATTCAGATTGCAGTTCAGGATGAAAATAAGCTATTCAGAATGAAAAAAAGGAATTCAGGATGCGGATAACCTATTCAGTTAGCAGTTCAGACAAAAAAAGCTATTCAGAATGCAAATAAACTATTCAGATTGGAAATAAGCTATTCAGTTTGCAAATAAAGCTCTTCAGAATGAAAATGTGATATTCAGGTTGCAGTTCTTGATGAAAATAAGCTATTCCGAATGAAAAAAAGGAATTCAAGATGCGGATACCCTATTCAGTTTGCAGTTCAGACAAAAAAAGCTATACCGAATGCAAATAAACTATTCAGATTGCAAAGAAGCTATTCAGTTTGCAAAAAAAGCTATTCAGAATGAAAATGTGCTATTCACATTGCAGTTCAGGATGAAAATAAGCTATTCAGAATGAAAAAAAGGAATTCAAGATGCGGATAACGTATTCAGTTTGCAGTTCAGACAAAAAAAGCTATACAGAATGCAAATAAACTATTCAGATTGGAAATAAGCTATTCAGTTTGCAAAAAAAGCTATTCAGAATGAAAATGTGATATTCAGATTGCAGTTCTTGATGAAAATAAACTATTCAGAATGAAAAAAAAGGGTTCAGGATGCGGATAACCTATTCAGTTTGCAGTTCAGACAAAAAAAGCTATTCAGAATGCAAATAAACTATTCATATTGGAAATAAGCTATTCAGTTTGCAAATAAAGCTCTTCAGAATGAAAATGTGATATTCAGGTTGCAGTTCTTGATGAAAATAAGCTATTCCGAATGAAGAAAAAGGGATTCAGGATGCGAATAACCTATTCAGTTTGCAGTTCAGACAAACAAAGCTATTAAGAATGCAAATAAACTATTCAGATTGGAAATAAGCTATTCAGTTTGCAAAAAAAGCTATTCAAAACGAAAATGTGCTATTCAGATTGCAGTTCAGGATGAAAATAAGCAATTTCGAATGAAAAAAAAGGGATTCAATATGCTAATAACCTATTCAGATTGCAGCTCAGACAAAAAAAGCTATTCATAATGCAAATAAACTATTTAGATTGCAAAGAAGCTATTCAGTTTGCAAAAAAAGCTATTCAGAATGAAAATGTGCTATTCAGATTGCAGTTCAGGATGAAAATAAGCTATTCAGAATGAAAAAAAGGAATTCAGGATGCGGATAACCTATTCAGTTAGCAGTTCAGACAAAAAAAGCTATTCAAAATGCAAATAAACTATTCAGATTGGAAATAAGCTATTTAGTTTGCAAAAAAAACTATTCAGAATGAAAATGTGATATTCAGATTGTAGTTCTTGATGAAAATAAGCAATTTCGAATGAAAAAAAAGGGATTCAATATGCTAATAACCTATTCAGATTGCAGCTCAGGCAAAAAAAGCTATTCAGAATGCAAATAAACTATTTAGATTGCAAAGAAGCTATTCAGTTTGCAAAAAAAGCTATTCAGAATGAAAATGTGCTATTCAGATTGCAGTTCAAGATGAAAATAAGCTATTCAGAATGAAAAAAAGGAATTCAAGATGCGGATAACCTATTCAGTTTGCAGTTCAGACAAAAAAAACTATTCAAAATGCAAATAAACTATTCGGATTGGAAATAAGCTATTTAGTTTGCAAAAAAAACTATTCAGAATGAAAATGTGATATTCAGATTGTAGTTCTTGATGAAAATAAGCAATTTCGAATGAAAAAAAAGGGATTCAATATGCTAATAACCTATTCAGATTGCAGCTCAGACAAAAAAAGCTATTCAGAATGCAAATAAACTATTTAGATTGCAAAGAAGCTATTCAGTTTGCAAAAAAAGCTATTCAGAATGAAAATGTGCTATTCAGATTGCAGTTCAGGATGAAAATAAGCTATTCAGAATGAAAAAAAGGAATTCAGGATGCGGATAACCTATTCAGTTAGCAGTTCAGACAAAAAAAGCTATTCAGAATGCAAATAAACTATTCAGATTGGAAATAAGCTATTCAGTTTGCAAATAAAGCTCTTCAGAATGAAAATGTGATATTCAGGTTGCAGTTCTTGATGAAAATAAGCTATTCCGAATGAAAAAAAGAAATTCAAGATGCGGATACCCTATTCAGTTTGCAGTTCAGACAAAAAAAGCTATACCGAATGCAAATAAACTATTCAGATTGCAAAGAAGCTATTCAGTTTGCAAAAAAAGCTATTCAGAATGAAAATGTGCTATTCACATTGCAGTTCAGGATGAAAATAAGCTATTCAGAATGAAAAAAAGGAATTCAAGATGCGGATAACGTATTCAGTTTGCAGTTCAGACAAAAAAAGCTATACAGAATGCAAATAAACTATTCAGATTGGAAATAAGCTATTCAGTTTGCAAAAAAAGCTATTCAGAATGAAAATGTGATATTCAGATTGCAGTTCTTGATGAAAATAAACTATTCAGAATGAAAAAAAAGGGTTCAGGATGCGGATAACCTATTCAGTTTGCAGTTCAGACAAAAAAAGCTATTCAGAATGCAAATAAACTATTCAGATTGGAAATAAGCTATTCAGTTTGCAAATAAAGCTCTTCAGAATGAAAATGTGATATTCAGGTTGCAGTTCTTGATGAAAATAAGCTATTCCGAATGAAGAAAAAGGGATTCAGGATGCGAATAACCTATTCAGTTTGCAGTTCAGACAAACAAAGCTATTAAGAATGCAAATAAACAATTCAGATTGGAAATAAGCTATTCAGTTTGCAAAAAAAGCTATTCAAAACGAAAATGTGCTATTCAGATTGCAGTTCAGGATGAAAATAAGCAATTTCGAATGAAAAAAAAGGGATTCAATATGCTAATAACCTATTCAGATTGCAGCTCAGACAAAAAAAGCTATTCATAATGCAAATAAACTATTTAGATTGCAAAGAAGCTATTCAGTTTGCAAAAAAAGCTATTCAGAATGAAAATGTGCTATTCAGATTGCAGTTCAGGATGAAAATAAGCTATTCAGAATGAAAAAAAGGAATTCAGGATGCGGATAACCTATTCAGTTAGCAGTTCAGACAAAAAAAGCTATTCAAAATGCAAATAAACTATTCAGATTGGAAATAAGCTATTTAGTTTGCAAAAAAAACTATTCAGAATGAAAATGTGATATTCAGATTGTAGTTCTTGATGAAAATAAGCAATTTCGAATGAAAAAAAAGGGATTCAATATGCTAATAACCTATTCAGATTGCAGCTCAGGCAAAAAAAGCTATTCAGAATGCAAATAAACTATTTAGATTGCAAAGAAGCTATTCAGTTTGCAAAAAAAGCTATTCAGAATGAAAATGTGCTATTCAGATTGCAGTTCAAGATGAAAATAAGCTATTCAGAATGAAAAAAAGGAATTCAAGATGCGGATAACCTATTCAGTTTGCAGTTCAGACAAAAAAAACTATTCAAAATGCAAATAAACTATTCGGATTGGAAATAAGCTATTTAGTTTGCAAAAAAAACTATTCAGAATGAAAATGTGATATTCAGATTGTAGTTCTTGATGAAAATAAGCAATTTCGAATGAAAAAAAAGGGATTCAATATGCTAATAACCTATTCAGATTGCAGCTCAGACAAAAAGAGCTATTCAGAATGCAAATAAACTATTTAGATTGCAAAGAAGCTATTCAGTTTGCAAAAAAAGCTATTCAGAATGAAAATGTGCTATTCAGATTGCAGTTCAGGATGAAAATAAGCTATTCAGAATGAAAAAAAGGAATTCAGGATGCGGATAACCTATTCAGTTAGCAGTTCAGACAAAAAAAGCTATTCAGAATGCAAATAAACTATTCAGATTGGAAATAAGCTATTCAGTTTGCAAATAAAGCTCTTCAGAATGAAAATGTGATATTCAGGTTGCAGTTCTTGATGAAAATAAGCTATTCCGAATGAAAAAAAGGAATTCAAGATGCGGATACCCTATTCAGTTTGCAGTTCAGACAAAAAAAGCTATACCGAATGCAAATAAACTATTCAGATTGCAAAGAAGCTATTCAGTTTGCAAAAAAAGCTATTCAGAATGAAAATGTGATATTCAGATTGCAGTTCTTGATGAAAATAAACTATTCAGAATGAAAAAAAAGGGTTCAGGATGCGGATAACCTATTCAGTTTGCAGTTCAGACAAACAAAGCTATTCAGAATGAAAAAAAGGAATTCAAGATGCGGATAACCTATTCAGTTAGCAGTTCAGACAAAAAAAGCTATTCAGAATGCAAATAAACTATTCAAATTGGAAATAAGCTATTCAGTTTGCAAAAAAAGCTATTCAGTTTGCAAAATGTGATATTCAGATTGCAGTTCTTGATGAAAATAAGCTATTCCGAATGATAAAAAAATGATTCAGGATGCGAATAACCTATTCAGTTTGTAGTTCAGACCAACAAAGTTATTCAGAATGCAAATAAACTATTCAGATTGCAAAGAAGCTATTCAGTTTGCAAAAAAAGCTGTTCAGAATGAAAATGTGCTATTCAGATTGCAGTTCAAGATGAAAATAAGCTATTCAAAATGAAAAAAAGGAATTCAGGATGCGGATAACCTATTCAGTTTGCAGTTCAGACAAAAAAAACTATTCAAAATGCAAATAAACTATTCAGATTGGAAATAAGCTATTCAGTTTGCAAAAAAAACTATTCAGAATGAAAATGTGATATTCAAATTGCAGTTCTTGATGAAAATAAACAATTCAGAATGAAAAAAAAGGATTCAGGATGCGGATAACCTATTCAGTTTGCAGTTCAGACAAAAAAAGCTATTAAGAATGCAAATAAACAATTCAAATTGGAAATAAGCTATTCAGTTTGCAAAAAAAGCTATTCAGTTTGCAAAATGTGATATTCAGATTGCAGTACTTGATGAAAATAAGCTATTCCGAATGATAAAAAATTGATTCAGGATGCGAATAACCTATTCAGTTTGTAGTTCAGACCAACAAAGTTATTCAGAATGCAAATAAACTATTCAGATTGCAAAGAAGCTATTCAGTTTGCAAAAAAAGCTATTCAGAACGAAAATGTGCTATTCAGATTGCAGTTCAAGATGAAAATAAGCTATTCAAAATGAAAAAAAGGAATTCAGGATGCGGATAACCTATTCAGTTTGCAGTTCAGACAAAAAAAACTATTCAAAATGCAAATAAACTATTCAGATTGGAAATAAGCTATTTAGTTTGCAAAAAAAAACTATTCAAATGAAAATGTGATATTCAGATTGTAGTTCTTGATGAAAATAAGCAATTTCGAATGAAAAAAAAGGGATTCAATATGCTAATAACCTATTCAGATTGCAGCTCAGACAAAAAAAGCTATTCAGAATGCAAATAAACTATTTAGATTGCAAAGAAGCTATTCAGTTTGCAAAAAAAGCTATTGACAATGAAAATGTGCTATTCAGATTGCAGTTCAGGATGAAAATAAGCTATTCAGAATGAAAAAAAGGAATTCAGGATGCGGATAACCTATTCAGTTAGCAGTTCAGACAAAAAAAGCTATTCAAAATGCAAATAAACTATTCAGATTGGAAATAAGCTATTTAGTTTGCAAAAAAAACTATTCAGAATGAAAATGTGATATTCAGATTGTAGTTCTTGATGAAAATAAGAAATTTCGAATGAAAAAAAAGGGATTCAATATGCTAATAACCTATTCAGATTGCATCTCAGACAAAAAAAGCTATTCAGAATGCAAATAAACTATTTAGATTGCAAAGAAGCTATTCAGTTTGCAAAAAAAGCTATTCAGAATGAAAATGTGCTATTCAGATTGCAGTTCAGGATGAAAATAAGCTATTCGGACTGAAAAAAAGGAATTCAAGATGCGGATAACATATTCAGTTTGCAGTTCAGACAAAAAAAGCTATACAGAATGCAAATAAACTATTCAGATTGGAAATAAGCTATTCAGTTTGCAAAAAAAGCTATTCAGAATGAAAATGTGATATTCAGATTGCAGTTCTTGATGAAAATAAACTATTCAGAATGAAAAAAAAGGGTTCAGGATTCGGATAACCTATTCAGTTTGCAGTTCAGACAAAAAAAGCTATTCAGAATGCAAATAAACTATTCAGATTGGAAATAAGCTATTCAGTTTGCAAAAGAAGCTATTCAGAATGAAAATGTGATATTCAGATTGCAGTTCAGGATGAAAATAAGCTATTCAGAATGAAAAAAAGGAATTCAGGATGCGGATAACCTATTCAGTTTGCAGTTCAGACAAAAAAAAATATTCAAAATGCAAATAAACTATTCAGATTGGAAATAAGCTATTCAGTTTGCAAAAAAAACTATTCAGAATGAAAATGTGATATTCAAATTGCAGTTCTTGATGAAAATAAACAATTCAGAATGAAAAAAAAGGATTCAGGATGCGGATAACCTATTCAGTTTGCAGTTCGGACAAAAAAAGCTATTAAGAATGCAAATAAACAATTCAAATTGGAAATAAGCTATTCAGTTTGCAAAAAAAGCTATTCAGTTTGCAAAATGTGATATTCAGATTGCAGTACTTGATGAAAATAAGCTATTCCGAATGATAAAAAATTGATTCAGGATGCGAATAACCTATTCAGTTTGTAGTTCAGACCAACAAAGTTATTCAGAATGCAAATAAACTATTCAGATTGCAAAGAAGCTATTCAGTTTGCAAAAAAAGCTATTCAGAACGAAAATGTGCTATTCAGATTGCAGTTCAAGATGAAAATAAGCTATTCAAAATGAAAAAAAGGAATTCAGGATGCGGATAACCTATTCAGTTTGCAGTTCAGACAAAAAAAACTATTCAAAATGCAAATAAACTATTCAGATTGGAAATAAGCTATTTAGTTTGCAAAAAAAAACTATTCAAATGAAAATGTGATATTCAGATTGTAGTTCTTGATGAAAATAAGCAATTTCGAATGAAAAAAAAGGGATTCAATATGCTAATAACCTATTCAGATTGCAGCTCAGACAAAAAAAGCTATTCAGAATGCAAATAAACTATTTAGATTGCAAAGAAGCTATTCAGTTTGCAAAAAAAGCTATTGACAATGAAAATGTGCTATTCAGATTGCAGTTCAGGATGAAAATAAGCTATTCAGAATGAAAAAAAGGAATTCAGGATGCGGATAACCTATTCAGTTAGCAGTTCAGACAAAAAAAGCTATTCAAAATGCAAATAAACTATTCAGATTGGAAATAAGCTATTTAGTTTGCAAAAAAAACTATTCAGAATGAAAATGTGATATTCAGATTGTAGTTCTTGATGAAAATAAGAAATTTCGAATGAAAAAAAAGGGATTCAATATGCTAATAACCTATTCAGATTGCATCTCAGACAAAAAAAGCTATTCAGAATGCAAATAAACTATTTAGATTGCAAAGAAGCTATTCAGTTTGCAAAAAAAGCTATTCAGAATGAAAATGTGCTATTCAGATTGCAGTTCAGGATGAAAATAAGCTATTCGGACTGAAAAAAAGGAATTCAAGATGCGGATAACATATTCAGTTTGCAGTTCAGACAAAAAAAGCTATACAGAATGCAAATAAACTATTCAGATTGGAAATAAGCTATTCAGTTTGCAAAAAAAGCTATTCAGAATGAAAATGTGATATTCAGATTGCAGTTCTTGATGAAAATAAACTATTCAGAATGAAAAAAAAGGGTTCAGGATTCGGATAACCTATTCAGTTTGCAGTTCAGACAAAAAAAGCTATTCAGAATGCAAATAAACTATTCAGATTGGAAATAAGCTATTCAGTTTGCAAAAGAAGCTATTCAGAATGAAAATGTGATATTCAGATTGCAGTTCAGGATGAAAATAAGCTATTCAGAATGAAAAAAAGGAATTCAGGATGCGGATAACCTATTCAGTTTGCAGTTCAGACAAAAAAAAATATTCAAAATGCAAATAAACTATTCAGATTGGAAATAAGCTATTCAGTTTGCAAAAAAAACTATTCAGAATGAAAATGTGATATTCAAATTGCAGTTCTTGATGAAAATAAACAATTCAGAATGAAAAAAAAGGATTCAGGATGCGGATAACCTATTCAGTTTGCAGTTCGGACAAAAAAAGCTATTAAGAATGCAAATAAACAATTCAAATTGGAAATAAGCTATTCAGTTTGCAAAAAAAGCTATTCAGTTTGCAAAATGTGATATTCAGATTGCAGTACTTGATGAAAATAAGCTATTCCGAATGATAAAAAATTGATTCAGGATGCGAATAACCTATTCAGTTTGTAGTTCAGACCAACAAAGTTATTCAGAATGCAAATAAACTATTCAGATTGCAAAGAAGCTATTCAGTTTGCAAAAAAAGCTATTCAGAACGAAAATGTGCTATTCAGATTGCAGTTCAAGATGAAAATAAGCTATTCAAAATGAAAAAAAGGAATTCAGGATGCGGATAACCTATTCAGTTTGCAGTTCAGACAAAAAAAACTATTCAAAATGCAAATAAACTATTCAGATTGGAAATAAGCTATTTAGTTTGCAAAAAAAAACTATTCAAATGAAAATGTGATATTCAGATTGTAGTTCTTGATGAAAATAAGCAATTTCGAATGAAAAAAAAGGGATTCAATATGCTAATAACCTCTTCAGATTGCAGCTCAGACAAAAAAAGCTATTCAGAATGCAAATAAACTATTTAGATTGCAAAGAAGCTATTCAGTTTGCAAAAAAAGCTATTCACAATGAAAATGTGCTATTCAGATTGCAGTTCAGGATGAAAATAAGCTATTCAGAATGAAAAAAAGGAATTCAGGATGCGGATAACCTATTCAGTTAGCAGTTCAGACAAAAAAAGCTATTCAAAATGCAAATAAACTATTCAGATTGGAAAAAAGCTATTTAGTTTGCAAAAAAAACTATTCAGAATGAAAATGTGATATTCAGATTGTAGTTCTTGATGAAAATAAGAAATTTCGAATGAAAAAAAAGGGATTCAATATGCTAATAACCTATTCAGATTGCAGCTCAGACAAAAAAAGCTATTCAGAATGCAAATAAACTATTTAGATTGCAAAGAAGCTATTCAGTTTGCAAAAAAAGCTATTCAGAATGAAAATGTGCTATTCAGATTGCAGTTCAGGATGAAAATAAGCTATTCAGAATGAAAAAAAGGAATTCAAGATGCGGATAACATATTCAGTTTGCAGTTCAGACAAAAAAAGCTATACAGAATGCAAATAAACTATTCAGATTGGAAATAAGCTATTCAGTTTGCAAAAAAAGCTATTCAGAATGAAAATGTGATATTCAGATTGCAGTTCTTGATGAAAATAAACTATTCAGAATGAAAAAAAAGGGTTCAGGATTCGGATAACCTATTCAGTTTGCAGTTCAGACAAAAAAAGCTATTCAGAATGCAAATAAACTATTCAGATTGGAAATAAGCTATTCAGTTTGCAAAAGAAGCTATTCAGAATGAAAATGTGATATTCAGATTGCAGTTCTTGATGAAAATAAGCTATTCCGAATGAAAAAAAAGGGATTCAGGATGCGAATAACCTATTCAGTTTGCAGTTCAGACAAACAAAGCTATTCATAATGCAAATAAACTATTCAGATTGGAAATAAGCTATTTAGTTTGCAAAAAAAACTATTCAGAATGAAAATGTGATATTCAGATTGTAGTTCTTGATGAAAATAAGCAATTTCGAATGAAAAAAAAGGGATTCAATATGCTAATAACCTATTCAGATTGCAGCTCAGACAAAAAAAGCTATTCATAATGCAAATAAACTATTTAGATTGCAAAGAAGCTATTCAGTTTGCAAAAAAAGCTATTCAGAATGAAAATGTGCTATTCAGATTGCAGTTCAGGATGAAAATAAGCTATTCAGAATGAAAAAAAGGAATTCAGGATGCGGATAACCTATTCAGTTAGCAGTTCAGACAAAAAAAGCTATTCAAAATGCAAATAAACTATTCAGATTGGAAATAAGCTATTCAGTTTGCAAATAAAGCTCTTCAGAATGAAAATGTGATATTCAGGTTGCAGTTCTTGATGAAAATAAGCTATTCCGAATGAAGAAAAAGGGATTCAGGATGCGAATAACCTATTCAGTTTGCAGTTCAGACAAACAAAGCTATTCAGAATGCAAATAAACTATTCAGATTGGAAATAAGCTATTCAGTTTGCAAAAAAAGCTATTCAAAACGAAAATGTGCTATTCAGATTGCAGTTCAGGATGAAAATAAGCTATTCAGAATGAAAAAAAGGAATTCAAGATGCGGATAACCTATTCAGTTTGCAGTTCAGACAAAAAAAGCTATACAGAATGCAAATAAACTATTCAGATTGGAAATAAGCTATTCAGTTTGCAAAAAAAGCTATTCATAATGAAAATGTGATATTCAGATTGCAGTTCTTGATGAAAATAAACTATTCAGAATGAAAAAAAAGGGTTCAGGATGCGGATAACCTATTCAGTTTGCAGTTCAGACAAAAAAAGCTATTCAGAATGCTAATAAACTATTCAGATTGGAAATAAGCTATTCAGTTTGCAAAAGAAGCTATTCAGAATGAAAATGTGATATTCAGATTGCAGTTCTTGATGAAAATAAGCTATTCCGAATGGAAAAAAAAGGGATTCAGGATGCGAATAACCTATTCAGTTTGTAGTTCAGACAAACAAAGCTATTCAGAATGCAAATAAACTATTCAGATTGGAAATAAGCTATTCAGTTTGCAAAAAAAGCTATTCAGAATGAAAATGTGATATTCAGATTGCAGTTCTTGATGAAAATAAGCTATTCAGAATGAAAAAAAAGGATTCAGGATGTGGATAACCTATTCAGATTGCAGTTCAGACAAAAAAAACTATTCATAATGCAAATAAACTATTCAGATTGGAAATAAGCTATTCAGTTTGCAAAAAAAGCTATTCAGAATGAAAATGTGATATTCAGATAGTAGTTCTTGATGAAAATAAGCTATTTCGAATGAAAAAAAAGGGATTCAATATGCTAATAACCTATTCAGATTGCAGCACAGACAAAAAAAGCTATTCAGAATGCAAATAAACTATTCAGATTGCAAAGAAGCTATTCAGTTTGCAAAAAAAGCTATTCAGTGTGCAAAATGTGATATTTAGATTGCAGATCTTGATGAAAATAAGCTATTCCGAATGATAAAAAAATGTTTCAGGATGCGAATAACCTATTCAGTTTGTAGTTCAGACCAACAAAGTTATTCAGAATGCAAATAAACTATTAAGATTTCAAAGAAGCTATTCAGTTTGCAAAAAAAGCTATTCAGAATGAAAATGTGCTATTCAGATTGCAGTTCAAGATGAAAATAAGCTATTCAGAATGAAAAAAAGGAATTCATGATGCAGATAATCTATTCAGTTTGCAGTTCAGACAAAAAAACTTATTCAGAATGCAAATAAAATATTCAGATTTGAAATAAGCTATTCAGTTTGCAAAAAAAGTTATTCAGAATGAAAATGTGATATTCAGATTGCAGTTCTTGATGAAAATAAACAATTCAGAATGAAAAAAAAGGATTCAGGATGCGGATAACCTATTCAGTTTGCAGTTCAGACAAAAAAAGCTATTAAGAATGCAAATAAACTATTCAAATTGGAAATAAGCTATTCAGTTTGCAAAAAAAGCTATTCAGTTTGCAAAATGTGATATTCAGATTGCAGATCTTGATGAAAATAAGCTATTCCGAATGATAAAAAAATGATTCAGGATGCGAATAACCTATTCAGTTTGTAGTTCAGACCAACAAAGTTATTCAGAATGCAAATAAACTATTCAGATTGCAAGGAAGCTATTCAGTTTGCAAAAAAAGCTATTCAGAATGAAAATGTGCTATTCAGATTGCAGTTCAAGATGAAAATAACCTATTCAAAATGAAAAAAAGGAATTCAGGATGCGGATAACCTATTCAGTTTGCAGTTCAGACAAAAAAAACTATTCAAAATGCAAATAAACTATTCAGATTGGAAATAAGCTATTCAGTTTGCAAAAAAAACTATTCAGAATGAAAATGTGATATTCAGATTGCAGTTCTTGATGAAAATAAACAATTCAGAATGAAAAAAAAGGATTCAGGATGCGGATAACCTATTCAGTTTGCAGTTCAGACAAAAAAAACTATTCAAAATGCAAATAAACTATTCAGATTGGAAATAAGCTATTCAGTTTGCAAAAAAAACTATTCAGAATGAAAATGTGATATTCAGATTGTAGTTCTTGATGAAAATAAGCAATTTCGAATGAAAATAAAGGGATTCAATATGCTAATAACCTATTCAGATTGCAGCTCAGACGAAAAAAGCTATTCAGAATGCAAATAAACTATTTAGATTGCAAAGAAGCTATTCAGTTTGCAAAAAAAGCTATTCAGAATGAAAATGTGCTATTCAGATTGCAGTTCAGGATGAAAATAAGCTATTCAGAATGAATAAAAGGAATTCAGGATGCGGATAACCTATTCAGTTAGCAATTCAGACAAAAAAAGCTATTCAGAATGCAAATAAACTATTCAAATTGGAAATAAGCTATTCAGTTTGCAAAAAAAGCTATTCAGTTTGCAAAATGTGATATTCAGATTGCAGATCTTGATGAAAATAAGCTATTCCGAATGATAAAAAAATGATTCAGGATGCGAATAACCTATTCAGTTTGTAGTTCAGACCAACAAAGTTATTCAGAATGCAAATAAACTATTCAGATTGCAAAGAAGCTATTCAGTTTGCAAAAAAAGCTATTCAGAATGAAAATGTGCTATTCAGATTGCAGTTCAAGATGAAAATAAGCTATTCAAAATGAAAAAAAGGAATTCAGGATGCGGATAACCTATTCAGTTTGCAGTTCAGACAAAAAAAACTATTCAAAATGCAAATAAACTATTCAGATTGGAAATAAGCTATTCAGTTTGCAAAAAAAACTATTCAGAATGAAAATGTGATATTCAGATTGCAGTTCTTGATGAAAATAAACAATTCAGAATGAAAAAAAAGGATTCAGGATGCGGATAACCTATTCAGTTTGCAGTTCAGACAAAAAAAACTATTCAAAATGCAAATAAACTATTCAGATTGGAAATAAGCTATTCAGTTTGCAAAAAAAACTATTCAGAATGAAAATGTGATATTCAGATTGTAGTTCTTGATGAAAATAAGCAATTTCGAATGAAAATAAAGGGATTCAATATGCTAATAACCTATTCAGATTGCAGCTCAGACGAAAAAAGCTATTCAGAATGCAAATAAACTATTTAGATTGCAAAGAAGCTATTCAGTTTGCAAAAAAAGCTATTCAGAATGAAAATGTGCTATTCAGATTGCAGTTCAGGATGAAAATAAGCTATTCAGAATGAATAAAAGGAATTCAGGATGCAGATAACCTATTCAGTTAGCAATTCAGACAAAAAAAGCTATTCAGAATGCAAATAAACTATTCAGATTGGAAATAAGCTATTCAGTTTGCAAATAAAGCTATTCAGAATGAAAATGTGATATTCAGGTTGCAGTTCTTGATGAAAATAAGCTATTCCGAATGAAAAAAAAGGGATTCAGGTTGCGAATAACCTATTCAGTTTGCAGTTCAGACAAACAAAGCTATTCAGAATGCAAATAAACTATTCAAATTGGAAATAAGCTATTCAGTTTGCAAAAAAAGCTATTCAGTTTGCAAAATGTGATATTCAGATTGCAGTTCTTGATGAAAATAAGCTATTCCGAATGATAAAAAAATGATTCAGGATGCGAATAACCGATTCAGTTTGTAGTTCAGACCAACAAAGTTATTCAGAATGCAAATAAACTATTCAGATTGCAAAGAAGCTATTCAGTTTGCAAAAAAAGCTATTCAGAATGAAAATGTGCTATTCAGATTGCAGTTCAAGATGAAAATAAGCTATTCAAAATGAAAAAAAGGAATTCAGGATGCGGATAACCTATTCAGTTTGCAGTTCAGACAAAAAAAACTATTCAAAATGCAAATAAACTATTCAGATTGCAAAGAAGCTATTCAGTTTGCAAAAAAAGCTATTCAGAATGAAAATGTGCTATTCAGATTGCAGTTCAGGATGAAAATAAGCTATTCAGAATGAATAAAAGGAATTCAGGATGCGGATAACCTATTCAGTTAGCAATTCAGACAAAAAAAGCTATTCAGAATGCAAATAAACTATTCAGATTGGAAATAAGCTATTCAGTTTGCAAATAAAGCTATTCAGAATGAAAATGTGATATTCAGGTTGCAGTTCTTGATGAAAATAAGCTATTCCGAATGAAAAAAAAGGGATTCAGGTTGCGAATAACCTATTCAGTATGCAGTTCAGACAAACAAAGCTATTCAGAATGCAAATAAACTATTCAAATTGGAAATAAGCTATTCAGTTTGCAAAAAAAGCTATTCAGTTTGCAAAATGTGATATTCAGATTGCAGTTCTTGATGAAAATAAGCTATTCCGAATGATAAAAAAATGATTCAGGATGCGAATAACCGATTCAGTTTTGTAGTTCAGACCAACAAAGTTATTCAGAATGCAAATAAACTATTCAGATTGCAAAGAAGCTATTCAGTTTGCAAGAAAAGCTATTCAGAATGAAAATGTGCTATTCAGATTGCAGTTCAAGATGAAAATAAGCTATTCCGAATGAAAAAAAAGGGATTCAGGTTGCGAATAACCTATTCAGTTTGCAGTTCAGACAAACAAAGCTATTCAGAATGCAAATAAACTATTCAAATTGGAAATAAGCTATTCAGTTTGCAAAAAAAGCTATTCAGTTTGCAAAATGTGATATTCAGATTGCAGTTCTTGATGAAAATAAGCTATTCCGAATGATAAAAAAATGATTCAGGATGCGAATAACCGATTCAGTTTGTAGTTCAGACCAACAAAGTTATTCAGAATGCAAATAAACTATTCAGATTGCAAAGAAGCTATTCAGTTTGCAAAAAAAGCTATTCAGAATGAAAATGTGCTATTCAGATTGCAGTTCAAGATGAAAATAAGCTATTCAAAATGAAAAAAAGGAATTCAGGATGCGGATAACCTATTCAGTTTGCAGTTCAGACAAAAAAAACTATTCAAAATGCAAATAAACTATTCAGATTGGAAATAAGCTATTCAGTTTGCAAAAAAAACTATTCAGAATGAAAATGTGATATTCAGATTGTAGTTCTTGATGAAAATAAGCAATTTCGAATGAAAAAAAAGGGATTCAATATGCTAATAACCTATTCAGATTGCAGCTCAGACGAAAAAAGCTATTCAGAATGCAAATAAACTATTTAGATTGCAAAGAAGCTATTCAGTTTGCAAAAAAAGCTATTCAGAATGAAAATGTGCTATTCAGATTGCAGTTCAGGATGAAAATAAGCTATTCAGAATGAATAAAAGGAATTCAGGATGCGGATAACCTATTCAGTTAGCAATTCAGACAAAAAAAGCTATTCAGAATGCAAATAAACTATTCAGATTGGAAATAAGCTATTCAGTTTGCAAATAAAGCTATTCAGAATGAAAATGTGATATTCAGGTTGCAGTTCTTGATGAAAATAAGCTATTCCGAATGAAAAAAAAGGGATTCAGGTTGCGAATAACCTATTCAGTATGCAGTTCAGACAAACAAAGCTATTCAGAATGCAAATAAACTATTCAAATTGGAAATAAGCTATTCAGTTTGCAAAAAAAGCTATTCAGTTTGCAAAATGTGATATTCAGATTGCAGTTCTTGATGAAAATAAGCTATTCCGAATGATAAAAAAATGATTCAGGATGCGAATAACCGATTCAGTTTTGTAGTTCAGACCAACAAAGTTATTCAGAATGCAAATAAACTATTCAGATTGCAAAGAAGCTATTCAGTTTGCAAGAAAAGCTATTCAGAATGAAAATGTGCTATTCAGATTGCAGTTCAAGATGAAAATAAGCTATTCAAAATGAAAAAAAGGAATTCAGGATGCGGATAACCTATTCAGTTTGCAGTTCAGGCAAAAAAAACTATTCAAAATGCAAATAAACTATTCAGATTGGAAATAAGCTATTCAGTTTGCAAAAAAAACTATTCAGAATGAAAATGTGATATTCAGATTGTAGTTCTTGATGAAAATAAGCAATTTCGAATGAAAAAAAAGGGATTCAATATGCTAATAACCTATTCAGATTGCAGCTCAGAAGAAAAAAGCTATTCAGAATGCAAATAAACTATTTAGATTGCAAAGAAGCTATTCAGTTTGCAAAAAAAGCTATTCAGAATGAAAATGTGCTATTCAGATTGCAGTTCAGGATGAAAATAAGCTATTCAGAATGAATAAAAGGAATTCAGGATGCGGATAACCTATTCAGTTAGCAATTCAGACAAAAAAAGCTATTCAGAATGCAAATAAACTATTCAGATTGGAAATAAGCTATTCAGTTTGCAAATAAAGCTATTCAGAATGAAAATGTGATATTCAGGTTGCAGTTCTTGATGAAAATAAGCTATTCCGAATGAAAAAAAAGGGATTCAGGTTGCGAATAACCTATTCAGTTTGCAGTTCAGACAAACAAAGCTATTCAGAATGCAAATAAACTATTCAAATTGGAAATAAGCTATTCAGTTTGCAAATAAAGCTATTCAGAATGAAAATGTGATATTCAGGTTGCAGTTCTTGATGAAAATAAGTTATTCCGAATGAAAAAAAAGGGATTCAGGTTGCGTATAACCTATTCAGTTTGCAGTTCAGACAAACAAAGCTATTCAGAATGCAAATAAACTATTCAGATTGGAAATAAGCTATTCAGTTTGCAAAAAAAGCTATTCAAAACGAAAATGTGCTATTCAGATTGCAGTTCAGGATGAAAATAAGCTATTCAGAATGAAAAAAAGGAATTCAAGATGCGGATAACCTATTCAGTTTGCAGTTCAGACAAAAAAAGCTATACAGAATGCAAATAAACTATTCAGGTTGGAAATAAGCTATTCAGTTTGCGAAAAAAAGCTATTCAGAATGAAAATGTGATATTCAGATTGCAGTTCTTGATGAAAATAAACTATTCAGAATGAAAAAAAATGGTTCAGGATGCGGATAACCTATTCAGTTTGCAGTTCACACAAAAAAAGCTATTCAGAATGCAAATAAACTATTCAGATTGGAAATAAGCTATTCAGTTTGCAAAAAAAGCTATTCAGAATGAAAATGTGATATTCAGATTGCAGTTCTTGATGAAAATAAGCTATTCCGAATGAAAAAAATAAGGATTCAGGATGCGAATAACCTATTCAGTTTGCAGTTCAGACGAACAAAGCTATGCAGAATGCAAATAAACTATTCAGATTTCAAAGAAGCTATCCAGTTCGCAAAAAAAGCTATTCAGAATGAAAATGTGCAATTCAGATTGCAGTTCAGGATGAAAATAAGCTATTCATAATGAAAAAAAGGAATTCAAGATGCGGATAACCTATTCAGTTTGCAGTTCAGACAAAAAAAGCAGTTCAGAATGCAAATAAACTATTCAGATTGGAAATAAGTATTCAGTTTGCAAAAAAAGCTATTCAGAATGAAAATGTGATATTCAGATTGCAGTTCTTGATGAAAATAAGCTATTCCGAAAGAAAAAAAAGGGATTCAGGATGCGAACAACCTATTCAGTTTGCAGTTCAGAAAAACAAAGCTATTCAGAATGCAAATAAACTTTTCAGATTGGATATAAGCTATTCAGTTTGCAAAAAAAGCTATTCAGAATGAAAATGTGATATTCAGATTGCAGTTCTGGATGAAAATAAGCTATTCAGAATGAAAAAAAAGGATTCAGGATGCGTATAACTTATTTAGTTTGCAGTTCAGACAAAAAAAACTATTCAAAATGCAAATAAACTATTCAGATTGGAAATAAGCTATTCAGTTTGCAAAAACAACTATTCAGAATGAAAATGTGATATTCAGATTGTAGTTCTTGATGAAAATAAGCAATTTCGAATGAAAAAAAAGGGATTCAATATGCTAATAACCTATTCAGATTGCAGCTCTGACGAAAAAAGCTATTCAGAATGCAAATAAACTATTTAGATTGCAAAGAAGCTATTCAGTTTGCAAAAAAAGCTATTCAGAATGAAAATGTGCTATTCAGATTGCAGTTCAGGATGAAAATAAGCTATTCAGAATGAATAAAAGGAATTCAATATGCTAATAACCTATTCAGATTGCAGCTCAGAAGAAAAAAGCTATTCAGAATGCAAATAAACTATTTAGATTGCAAAGAAGCTATTCAGTTTGCAAAAAAAGCTATTCAGAATGAAAATGTGCTATTCAGATTGCAGTTCAGGATGAAAATAAGCTATTCAGAATGAATAAAAGGAATTCAGGATGCGGATAACCTATTCAGTTAGCAATTCAGACAAAAAAAGCTATTCAGAATGCAAATAAACTATTCAGATTGGAAATAAGCTATTCAGTTTGCAAATAAAGCTATTCAGAATGAAAATGTGATATTCAGGTTGCAGTTCTTGATGAAAATAAGCTATTCCGAATGAAAAAAAAGGGATTCAGGTTGCGAATAACCTATTCAGTTTGCAGTTCAGACAAACAAAGCTATTCAGAATGCAAATAAACTATTCAAATTGGAAATAAGCTATTCAGTTTGCAAATAAAGCTATTCAGAATGAAAATGTGATATTCAGGTTGCAGTTCTTGATGAAAATAAGTTATTCCGAATGAAAAAAAAGGGATTCAGGTTGCGTATAACCTATTCAGTTTGCAGTTCAGACAAACAAAGCTATTCAGAATGCAAATAAACTATTCAGATTGGAAATAAGCTATTCAGTTTGCAAAAAAAGCTATTCAAAACGAAAATGTGCTATTCAGATTGCAGTTCAGGATGAAAATAAGCTATTCAGAATGAAAAAAAGGAATTCAAGATGCGGATAACCTATTCAGTTTGCAGTTCAGACAAAAAAAGCTATACAGAATGCAAATAAACTATTCAGGTTGGAAATAAGCTATTCAGTTTGCGAAAAAAAGCTATTCAGAATGAAAATGTGATATTCAGATTGCAGTTCTTGATGAAAATAAACTATTCAGAATGAAAAAAAATGGTTCAGGATGCGGATAACCTATTCAGTTTGCAGTTCACACAAAAAAAGCTATTCAGAATGCAAATAAACTATTCAGATTGGAAATAAGCTATTCAGTTTGCAAAAAAAGCTATTCAGAATGAAAATGTGATATTCAGATTGCAGTTCTTGATGAAAATAAGCTATTCCGAATGAAAAAAATAAGGATTCAGGATGCGAATAACCTATTCAGTTTGCAGTTCAGACGAACAAAGCTATGCAGAATGCAAATAAACTATTCAGATTTCAAAGAAGCTATCCAGTTCGCAAAAAAAGCTATTCAGAATGAAAATGTGCAATTCAGATTGCAGTTCAGGATGAAAATAAGCTATTCATAATGAAAAAAAGGAATTCAAGATGCCGATAACCTATTCAGTTTGCAGTTCAGACAAAAAAAGCAGTTCAGAATGCAAATAAACTATTCAGATTGGAAATAAGTATTCAGTTTGCAAAAAAAGCTATTCAGAATGAAAATGTGATATTCAGATTGCAGTTCTTGATGAAAATAAGCTATTCCGAAAGAAAAAAAAGGGATTCAGGATGCGAACAACCTATTCAGTTTGCAGTTCAGAAAAACAAAGCTATTCAGAATGCAAATAAACTTTTCAGATTGGATATAAGCTATTCAGTTTGCAAAAAAAGCTATTCAGAATGAAAATGTGATATTCAGATTGCAGTTCTGGATGAAAATAAGCTATTCAGAATGAAAAAAAAGGATTCAGGATGCGTATAACTTATTTAGTTTGCAGTTCAGACAAAAAAAACTATTCAAAATGCAAATAAACTATTCAGATTGGAAATAAGCTATTCAGTTTGCAAAAACAACTATTCAGAATGAAAATGTGATATTCAGATTGTAGTTCTTGATGAAAATAAGCAATTTCGAATGAAAAAAAAGGGATTCAATATGCTAATAACCTATTCAGATTGCAGCTCTGACGAAAAAAGCTATTCAGAATGCAAATAAACTATTTAGATTGCAAAGAAGCTATTCAGTTTGCAAAAAAAGCTATTCAGAATGAAAATGTGCTATTCAGATTGCAGTTCAGGATGAAAATAAGCTATTCAGAATGAATAAAAGGAATTCAATATGCTAATAACCTATTCAGATTGCAGCTCAGAAGAAAAAAGCTATTCAGAATGCAAATAAACTATTTAGATTGCAAAGAAGCTATTCAGTTTGCAAAAAAAGCTATTCAGAATGAAAATGTGCTATTCAGATTGCAGTTCAGGATGAAAATAAGCTATTCAGAATGAATAAAAGGAATTCAGGATGCGGATAACCTATTCAGTTAGCAATTCAGACAAAAAAAGCTATTCAGAATGCAAATAAACTATTCAGATTGGAAATAAGCTATTCAGTTTGCAAATAAAGCTATTCAGAATGAAAATGTGATATTCAGGTTGCAGTTCTTGATGAAAATAAGCTATTCCGAATGAAAAAAAAGGGATTCAGGTTGCGAATAACCTATTCAGTTTGCAGTTCAGACAAACAAAGCTATTCAGAATGCAAATAAACTATTCAAATTGGAAATAAGCTATTCAGTTTGCAAATAAAGCTATTCAGAATGAAAATGTGATATTCAGGTTGCAGTTCTTGATGAAAATAAGTTATTCCGAATGAAAAAAAAGGGATTCAGGTTGCGTATAACCTATTCAGTTTGCAGTTCAGACAAACAAAGCTATTCAGAATGCAAATAAACTATTCAGATTGGAAATAAGCTATTCAGTTTGCAAAAAAAGCTATTCAAAACGAAAACGTGCTATTCAGATTGCAGTTCAGGATGAAAATAAGCTATTCAGAATGAAAAAAAGGAATTCAAGATGCGGATAACCTATTCAGTTTGCAGTTCAGACAAAAAAAGCTATACAGAATGCAAATAAACTATTCAGGTTGGAAATAAGCTATTCAGTTTGCGAAAAAAAGCTATTCAGAATGAAAATGTGATATTCAGATTGCAGTTCTTGATGAAAATAAACTATTCAGAATGCAAAAAAATGGTTCAGGATGCGGATAACCTATTCAGTTTGCAGTTCACACAAAAAAAGCTATTCAGAATGCAAATAAACTATTCAGATTGGAAATAAGCTATTCAGTTTGCAAAAAAAGCTATTCAGAATGAAAATGTGATATTCAGATTGCAGTTCTTGATGAAAATAAGCTATTCCGAATGAAAAAAATAAGGATTCAGGATGCGAATAACCTATTCAGTTTGCAGTTCAGACGAACAAAGCTATGCAGAATGCAAATAAACTATTCAGATTTCAAAGAAGCTATCCAGTTCGCAAAAAAAGCTATTCAGAATGAAAATGTGCAATTCAGATTGCAGTTCAGGATGAAAATAAGCTATTCATAATGAAAAAAAGGAATTCAAGATGCGGATAACCTATTCAGTTTGCAGTTCAGACAAAAAAAGCAGTTCAGAATGCAAATAAACTATTCAGATTGGAAATAAGTATTCAGTTTGCAAAAAAAGCTATTCAGAATGAAAATGTGATATTCAGATTGCAGTTCTTGATGAAAATAAGCTATTCCGAAAGAAAAAAAAGGGATTCAGGATGCGAACAACCTATTCAGTTTGCAGTTCAGAAAAACAAAGCTATTCAGAATGCAAATAAACTTTTCAGATTGGATATAAGCTATTCAGTTTGCAAAAAAAGCTATTCAGAATGAAAATGTGATATTCAGATTGCAGTTCTGGATGAAAATAAGCTATTCAGAATGAAAAAAAAGGATTCAGGATGCGTATAACTTATTTAGTTTGCAGTTCAGACAAAAAAAACTATTCAAAATGCAAATAAACTATTCAGATTGGAAATAAGCTATTCAGTTTGCAAAAACAACTATTCAGAATGAAAATGTGATATTCAGATTGTAGTTCTTGATGAAAATAAGCAATTTCGAATGAAAAAAAAGGGATTCAATATGCTAATAACCTATTCAGATTGCAGCTCTGACGAAAAAAGCTATTCAGAATGCAAATAAACTATTTAGATTGCAAAGAAGCTATTCAGTTTGCAAAAAAAGCTATTCAGAATGAAAATGTGCTATTCAGATTGCAGTTCAGGATGAAAATAAGCTATTCAGAATGAATAAAAGGAATTCAGGATGCGGATAACCTATTCAGTTAGCAATTCAGACAAAAAAAGCTATTCAGAATGCAAATAAACTATTCAGATTGCAAAGAATCTATTCAGTTTGCAAAAAAAGCTATTCAGAATGAAAATGTGCTATTCAGATTGCAGTTCAAGATGAAAATAAGCTATTCAAAATGAAAAAAAGGAATTCAGGATGCGGATAACCTATTCAGTTTGCAGTTCAGACAAAAAAAACTATTCAAAATGCAAATAAACTATTCAGATTGGAAATAAGCTATTCAGTTTGCAAAAAAAACTATTCAGAATGAAAATGTGATATTCAGATTGCAGTTCTTGATGAAAATAAACAATTCAGAATGAAAATTAAGGATTCAGGATGCGGATAACCTATTCAGTTTGCAGTTCAGACAAAAAAAGCTATTCAGAATGCAAATAAACAATTCAAATTGGAAATAAGCTATTCAGTTTGCAAAAAAAGCTATTCAGTTTGCAAAATGTGATATTCAGATTGCAGTTCTTGATGAAAATAAGCTATTCCGAATGATAAAAAAATGATTCAGGATGCGAATAACCGATTCAGTTTGTAGTTCAGACCAACAAAGTTATTCAGAATGCAAATAAACTATTCAGATTGCAAAGAAGCTATTCAGTTTGCAAAAAAAGCTATTCAAAACGAAAATGTGCTATTCAGATTGCAGTTCAGGATGAAAATAAGCTATTCAGAATGAAAAAAAGGAATTCAAGATGCGGATAACCTATTCAGTTTGCAGTTCAGAATGAAAATGTGATATTCAGATTGCAGTTCTTGATGAAAATAAACAATTCAGAATGAAAATTAAGGATTCAGGATGCGGATAACCTATTCAGTTTGCAGTTCAGACAAAAAAAGCTATTCAGAATGCAAATAAACAATTCAAATTGGAAATAAGCTATTCAGTTTGCAAAAAAAGCTATTCAGTTTGCAAAATGTGATATTCAGATTGCAGTTCTTGATGAAAATAAGCTATTCCGAATGAAAAAAAAGGGATTCAGGTTGCGAATAACCTATTCAGTTTGCAGTTCAGACAAACAAAGCTATTCAGAATGCAAATAAACTATTCAGATTGGAAATAAGCTATTCAGTTTGCAAAAAAAGCTATTCAAAACGAAAATGTGCTATTCAGATTGCAGTTCAGGATGAAAATAAGCTATTCAGAATGAAAAAAAGGAATTCAAGATGCGGATAACCTATTCAGTTTGTAGTTCAGACAAAAAAAGCTATACATAATGCAAATAAACTATTCAGATTGGAAATAAGCTATTCAGTTTGCGAAAAAAAGCTATTCAGAATGAAAATGTGATATTCAGATTGCAGTTCTTGATGAAAATAAACTATTCAGAATGAAAAAAAATGGTTCAGGATGCGGATAACCTATTCAGTTTGCAGTTCAGACAAAAAAAGCTATTCAGAATGCAAATAAACTATTCAGATTGGAAATAAGCTATTCAGTTTGCAAAAAAAGCTATTCAGAATGAAAATGTGATATTCAGATTGCAGTTCTTGATGAAAATAAGCTATTCCGAATGAAAAAAATAAGGATTCAGGATGCGAATAACCTATTCAGTTTGCACTTCAGACGAACAAAGCTATTCAGAATGCAAATAAACTATTCAGATTGCAAAGAAGCTATCCAGTTCGCAAAAAAAGCTATTCAGAATGAAAATGTGCAATTCAGATTGCAGTTCAGGATGAAAATAAGCTATTCAGAATGAAAAAAAGGAATTCAAGATGCGGATAACCTATTCAGTTTGCAGTTCAGACAAAAAAAGCTATTCAGAATGCAAATAAACTATTCAGATTGGAAATAAGTATTCAGTTTGCAAAAAAAGATATTCAGAATGAAAATGTGATATTCAGATTGCAGTTCTTGATGAAAATAAACTATTCAGAATGCAAAAAAAGGGTTCAGGATGCGGATAACATATTCAGTTTGCAATTCAGACAAAAAAAGCTATTCAGAATGAAAATGTGATATTCAGATTGCAGTTCTTGATGAAAATAAGCTATTCCGAATGAAAAAAAAGGGATTCAGGATGCGAACAACCTATTCAGTTTGCAGTTCAGAAAAACAAAGCTATTCAGAATGCAAATAAACTTTTCAGATTGGATATAAGCTATTCAGTTTGCAAAAAAAGCTATTCAGAATGAAAATGTGATATTCAGATTGCAGTTCTGGATGAAAATAAGCTATTCAGAATGAAAAAAAAAGGATTCAGGATGCGTATAACTTATTTAGTTTGCAGTTCAGACAAAAAAAACTATTCCAAATGCAAATAAACTATTCAGATTGGAAATAAGCTATTCAGTTTGCAAAAAAAGCTATTCAGAATGAAAATGTGATATTCAGATTGCAGTTCTTGATGCAAATAAGCTATTCCGAATGAAAAAAAAGGGATTCAGGATGCGAATAACCTATTCAGTTTGCAGTTCAGACAAACAAAGCTATTCAGAATGCAAATAAACTATTAAGAGTGGAAATAAGCTATTCAGTTTGCAAAAAAAGCTATTCAGAATGAAAATGTGATATTCAGATTGCAGTTCTTGATGAAAATAAGCTATTCCGAATGAAAAAAAAAGGATTCAGGATGCGAATAACCAATTCAGTTTGCAGTTCAGACAAACAAAGCTATTCAGAATGCAAATAAACTATTCAGATTGCAAAGAAGCTATTCAGTTTGCAAAAAAAGCTATTCAGAATGAAAATGTGCTATTCAGATTGCAGTTCAGGATGAAAATAAGCTATTCAAAATGAAAAAAAGGAATTCAGGATGCGGATAACCTATTCAGTTTGCAGTTCAGACAAAAAAAACTATTCAAAATGCAAATAAACTATTCAGATTGGAAATAAGCTATTCAGTTTGCAAAAAAAGCTATTCAGAATGAAAATGTGATATTCAGATTGCAGTTCTTGATGAAAATAAGCTATTCCGAATGAAAAAAAAGGGATTCAGGATGCGAACAACCTATTCAGTTTGCAGTTCTGAAAAACAAAGCTATTCAGAATGCAAATAAACTTTTCAGATTGGATATAAGCTATTCAGTTTGCAAAAAAAGCTATTCAGAATGAAAATGTGATATTCAGATTGCAGTTCTGGATGAAAATAAGCTATTCAGAATGAAAAAAAAAGGATTCAGGATGCGTATAACTTATTTAGTTTGCAGTTCAGACAAAAAAAACTATTCCAAATGCAAATAAACTATTTAGATTGGAAATAAGCTATTCAGTTTGCAAAAAAAGCTATTCAGAATGAAAATGTGATATTCAGATTGCAGTTCTTGATGCAAATAAGCTATTCCGAATGAAAAAAAAGGGATTCAGGATGCGAATAACCTATTCAGTTTGCAGTTCAGACAAACAAAGCTATTCAGAATGCAAATAAACTATTAAGAGTGGAAATAAGCTATTCAGTTTGCAAAAAAAGCTATTCAGAATGAAAATGTGATATTCAGATTGCAGTTCTTGATGAAAATAAGCTATTCCGAATGAAAAAAAAAGGATTCAGGATGCGAATAACCAATTCAGTTTGCAGTTCAGACAAACAAAGCTATTCAGAATGCAAATAAACTATTCAGATTGCAAAGAAGCTATTCAGTTTGCAAAAAAAGCTATTCAGAATGAAAATGTGCTATTCAGATTGCAGTTCAGGATGAAAATAAGCTATTCAAAATGAAAAAAAGGAATTCAGGATGCGGATAACCTATTCAGTTTGCAGTTCAGACAAAAAAAACTATTCAAAATGCAAATAAACTATTCAGATTGGAAATAAGCTATTCAGTTTGCAAAAAAAGCTATTCAGAATGAAAATGTGATATTCAGATTGCAGTTCTTGATGAAAATAAGCTATTCCGAATGAAAAAAAAGGGATTCAGGATGCGAACAACCTATTCAGTTTGCAGTTCTGAAAAACAAAGCTATTCAGAATGCAAATAAACTTTTCAGATTGGATATAAGCTATTCAGTTTGCAAAAAAAGCTATTCAGAATGAAAATGTGATATTCAGATTGCAGTTCTGGATGAAAATAAGCTATTCAGAATGAAAAAAAAAAGGATTCAGGATGCGTATAACTTATTTAGTTTGCAGTTCAGACAAAAAAAACTATTCCAAATGCAAATAAACTATTCAGATTGGAAATAAGCTATTCAGTTTGCAAAAAAAGCTATTCAGAATGAAAATGTGATATTCAGATTGCAGTTCTTGATGCAAATAAACTATTCCGAATGAAAAAAAAGGGATTCAGGATGCGAATAACCTATTCAGTTTGCAGTTCAGACAAACAAAGCTATTCAGAATGCAAATAAACTATTAAGAGTGGAAATAAGCTATTCAGTTTGCAAAAAAAGCTATTCAGAATGAAAATGTGATATTCAGATTGCAGTTCTTGATGCAAATAAACTATTCCGAATGAAAAAAAAGGGATTCAGGATGCGAATAACCTATTCAGTTTGCAGTTCAGACAAACAAAGCTATTCAGAATGCAAATAAACTATTAAGAGTGGAAATAAGCTATTCAGTTTGCAAAAAAAGCTATTCAGAATGAAAATGTGATATTCAGATTGCAGTTCTTGATGAAAATAAGCTATTCCGAATGAAAAAAAAAGGATTCAGGATGCGAATAACCAATTCAGTTTGCAGTTCAGACAAACAAAGCTATTCAGAATGCAAATAAACTATTCAGATTGCAAAGAATCTATTCAGTTTGCAAAAAAAGCTATTCAGAATGAAAATGTGCTATTCAGATTGCAGTTCAAGATGAAAATAAGCTATTCAAAATGAAAAAAAGGAATTCAGGATGCGGATAACCTATTCAGTTTGCAGTTCAGACAAAAAAAACTATTCAAAATGCAAATAAACTATTCAGATTGGAAATAAGCTATTCAGTTTGCAAAAAAAACTATTCAGAATGAAAATGTGATATTCAGATTGCAGTTCTTGATGAAAATAAACAATTCAGAATGAAAATTAAGGATTCAGGATGCGGATAACCTATTCAGTATGCAGTTCAGACAAAAAAAGCTATTCAGAATGCAAATAAACAATTCAAATTGGAAATAAGCTATTCAGTTTGCAAAAAAAGCTATTCAGTTTGCAAAATGTGATATTCAGATTGCAGTTCTTGATGAAAATAAGCTATTCCGAATGATAAAAAAATGATTCAGGATGCGAATAACCGATTCAGTTTGTAGTTCAGACCAACAAAGTTATTCAGAATGCAAATAAACTATTCAGATTGCAAAGAAGCTATTCAGTTTGCAAAAAAAGCTATTCAAAATGAAAATGTGCTATTCAGATTGCAGTTCAAGATGAAAATAAGCTATTCAAAATGAAAAAAAGGAATTCAGGATGCGGATAACCTATTCAGTTTGCAGTTCAGACAAAAAAAACTATTCAAAATGCAAATAAACTATTCAGATTGGAAATAAGCTATTCAGTTTGCAAAAAAAACTATTCAGAATGAAAATGTGATATTCAGATCGTAGTTCTTGATGAAAATAAGCAATTTTGAATGAAAAAAAGGGATTCAATATGCTAATAACCTATTCAGATTGCAGCTTAGACGAAAAAAGCTATTCAGAATGCAAATAAACTATTTAGATTGCAAAGAAGCTATTCAGTTTGCAAAAAAATCTATTAGCTATTCAGAATGCAAATAAACTATTTAGATTGCAAAGAAGCTATTCAGTTTGCAAAAAAAGCTATTCAGAATGAAAATGTGCTATTCAGATTGCAGTTCAGGATGAAAATAAGCTATTCAGAATGAATAAAAGGAATTCAGGATGCGGATAACCTATTCAGTTAGCTATTCAGACAAAAAAAGCTATTCAGAATGCAAATAAACTATTCAGATTGGAAATAAGCTATTCAGTGTGCAAATAAAGCTATTCAGAATGAAAATGTGATATTCAGGTTGCAGTTCTTGATGAAAATAAGCTATTCCGAATGAAAAAAAAGGGATTCAGGTTGCGAATAACCTATTCAGTTTGCAGTTCAGACAAACAAAGCTATTCAGAATGCAAATAAACTATTCAGATTGGAAATAAGCTATTCAGTTTGCAAAAAAAGCTATTCAAAACGAAAATGTGCTATTCAGATTGCAGTTCAGGATGAAAATAAGCTATTCAGAATGAAAAAAAGGAATTCAAGATGCGGATAACCTATTCAGTTTGCAGTTCAGACAAAAAAAGCTATACAGAATGCAAATAAACTATTCAGATTGGAAATAAGCTATTCAGTTTGCGAAAAAAAGCTATTCAGAATGAAAATGTGATATTCAGATTGCAGTTCTTGATGAAAATAAACTATTCAGAATGAAAAAAAATGGTTCAGGATGCGGATAACCTATTCAGTTTGTAGTTCAGACAAAAAAAGCTATTCAGAATGCAAATAAACTATTCAGATTGGAAATAAGCTATTCAGTTTGCAAAAAAAGCTATTCAGAATGAAAATGTGATATTCAGATTGCAGTTCTTGATGAAAATAAGCTATTCCGAATGAAAAAAATATGGATTCAGGATGCGAATAACCTATTCAGTTTGCAGTTCAGACGAACAAAGCTATTCAGAATGCAAATAAACTATTCAGATTGCAAAGAAGCTATCCAGTTTGCAAAAAAAGCTATTCAGAATGAAAATGTGCAATTCAGATTGCAGTTTAGGATGAAAATAAGCTATTCAGAATGAAAAAAAGGAATTCAAGATGCGGATAACCTATTCAGTTTGCAGTTCAGACAAAAAAAGCTATTCAGAATGCAAATAAACTATTCAGATTGGAAATAAGTATTCAGTTTGCAAAAAAAGATATTCAGAATGAAAATGTGATATTCAGATTGCAGTTCTTGATGAAAATAAACTATTCAGAATGCAAAAAAAGGGTTCAGGATGCGGATAACATATTCAGTTTGCAGTTCAGACAAAAAAAGCTATTCAGAATGCAAATAAACTGTTCAGATTGGAAATAAGCTATTCAGTTTGCAAAAAAAGCTATTCAGAATGAAAATGTGATATTCAGATTGCAGTTCTTGATGAAAATAAGCTATTCCGAATGAAAAAAAAGGGATTCAGGATGCGAACAACCTATTCAGTTTGCAGTTCAGAAAAACAAAGCTATTCAGAATGCAAATAAACTTTTCAGATTGGATATAAGCTATTCAGTTTGCAAAAAAAGCTATTCAGAATGAAAATGTGATATTCAGATTGCAGTTCTGGATGAAAATAAGCTATTCAGAATGAAAAAAAATGATTCAGGATGCGTATAACTTATTTAGTTTGCAGTTCAGACAAAAAAAACTATTCCAAATGCAAATAAACTATTCAGATTGGAAATAAGCTATTCAGTTTGCAAAAAAAGCTATTCAGAATGAAAATGTGATATTCAGATTGCAGTTCTTGATGCAAATAAGCTATTCCGAATGAAAAAAAGGGATTCAGGATGCGAATAACCTATTCAGATTGCAGTTCAGACAAACAAAGCTATTCAGAATGCAAATAAACTATTAAGAGTGGAAATAAGCTATTCAGTTTGCAAAAAAAGCTATTCAGAATGAAAATGTGATATTCAGATTGCAGTTCATGATGAAAATAAGCTATTTCGAATGAAAAAAAAAGGATTCAGGATGCGAATAACCTATTCAGTTTGCAGTTCAGACTAAAATAACTATTCAGAATGCAAATAAACTATTTAGAATGCAAATAAGCTATTCAGTTTGCAATAAAAGCTATTCAAAACGAAAATGTGCTATTCAGATTGTAGTTCAGGATGAAAATAAGCTATTCAGAATGAACAAAATGGGATTTAGGATGCAAATAACCTATTTTGTTTGCAGTTCAAACAAAAAAAGCTATTCAAAATGCAAATAAACTATTCAGATTGCAAAAAAAGCTATTCAGTTTTCAAAAAAAGCTATTCAGAATGAAAATGTGCTATTCAGATTGCAGTTCAGGATGAAAATAAGCTATTAATAATGAAAAAAAGGGATCCAGGATGCAAATAACCTATTCAGTTTGCAGTTCAGACAAAAAAAGCTATTCAAAATGCAAATAAACTATTCAGATTGCAAAAAAAGCTATTCAGTTCACAAAAAAAGCTATTCAGAATGTAAATGTGCTATTCAGATTGCAGTTCAGGATGAAAATAAGCAATTCAAGATGAAAAAATAGGGATTCAGGATGCACTTAACCTATTCAGAATGAAAAAAAGGAATTCAAGATGCGGATAACCTATTCAGTTTGCAGTTCAGACAAAAAAAGCTATTCAGAATGCAAATAAACTATTCAGATTAGAAATGAGCCATTCAGTTTGCAAAAAAAGCTATTCAGAATGAAAATGTGATATTCAGATTGCAGTTCGTGATGAAAATAAGCTATTTCGAATGAAAAAAACTATTCCAAATGCAAATAAACTATTCAGATTGGAAATAAGCTATTCAGTTTGCAAAAAAAGCTATTCAGAATGAAAATGTGATATTCAGATTGCAGTTCTTGATGCAAATAAGCTATTCCGAATGAAAAAAAGGGATTCAGGATGCGAATAACCTATTCAGATTGCAGTTCAGACAAACAAAGCTATTCAGAATGCAAATAAACTATTAAGAGTGGAAATAAGCTATTCAGTTTGCAAAAAAAGCTATTCAGAATGAAAATGTGATATTCAGATTGCAGTTCATGATGAAAATAAGCTATTTCGAATGAAAAAAAAAGGATTCAGGATGCGAATAACCTATTCAGTTTGCAGTTCAGACTAAAATAACTATTCAGAATGCAAATAAACTATTCAGATTGGAAATAAGCTATTCAGTTTGCAAAAAAAGCTATTCAGAATGAAAATGTGCTATTCAGATTGCAGATCAGGATGAAAATAAGCTATTCCGAATGAAAAAAAAAGGATTCAGGATGCGAATAACCTATTCAGTTTGCAGTTCAGACAAACAAAGCTATTCAGAATGCAAATAAACTATTCAGATTGGAAATAAGGTATTCAGTTTGCAAAAAAAGCTATTCAGAATGAAAATGTGCTATTCAGATTGCAGTTCAGGATGAAAATAAGCTATTTCGAATGAAAAAAAAGGGATTCAATATGCTAATAACCTATTCAGATTGCAGCTCAGACAAAAAAAGCTATTCAGAATGCAAATAAACTATTCAGATTGCAAAGAAGCTATTCAGTTTGCAAAAAAAGCTATTCAGAATGAAAATGTGCTATTCAGATTGCAGTTCAGGATGAAAATAAGCTATTCAGAATGAAAAAAAGGAATTCATGATGCGGATAATCTATTCAGTTTGCAGTTCAGACAAAAAAAGCTATTCAGAATGCAAATAAACTATTCAGATTTGAAATAAGCTATTCAGTTTGCAAAAAAAGTTATTCAGAATGAAAATGTGATATTCAGATTGCAGTTCTTGATGAAAATAAACAATTCAGAATGAAAAAAAGGAATTCAAGATGCGGATAACCTATTCAGTTTGCAGTTCAGACAAAAAAAGCTATTCAGAATGCAAATAAACTATTCAGATTAGAAATGAGCCATTCAGTTTGCAAAAAAAGCTATTCAGAATGAAAATGTGATATTCAGATTGCAGTTCTTGATGAAAATAAGCTATTTCGAATGAAAAAAATGGGATTCAGGATGCGAATAACCTATTCAGATTGCAGCTCAGACAAAAAAAGCTATTCAGAATGGAAATAAACTATTCAGATTGCAAAGAAGCTATTCAGTTTGCAAAAAAAGCTATTCAGAATGAAAATGTGCTATTCAGATTGCAGATCAGGATGAAAATAAGCTATTCCGAATGAAAAAAAAAGGATTCAGGATGCGAATAACCTATTCAGTTTGCAGTTCACACAAACAAAGCTATTAAGAATGCAAATAAACTATTCAGATTGGAAATAAGGTATTCAGTTTGCAAAAAAAGCTATTCAGAATGAAAATGTGCTATTCAGATTGCAGTTCAGGATGAAAATAAGCTATTCCGAATGATAAAAAAATGATTCAGGATGCGAATAACCTATTCAGTTTGTAGTTCAGACCAACAAAGTTATTCAGAATGCAAATAAACTATTCAGATTGCAAAGAAGCTATTCAGTTTGCAAAAAAAGCTATTCAGAATGAAAATGTGCTATTCAGATTGCAGTTCAAGATGAAAATAAGCTATTCAAAATGAAAAAAATGAATTCAGGATGCGGATAACCTATTCAGTTTGCAGTTCAGACAAAAAAAACTATTCAAAATGCAAATAAACTATTCAGATTGGAAATAAGCTATTCAGTTTGCAAAAAAAACTATTCAGAATGAAAATGTGATATTCAGGTTGTAGTTCTTGATGAAAATAAGAAATTTCGAATGAAAAAAAAGGGATTCCATATGCTAATAACCTATTCAGATTGCAGCTCAGACAAAAAAAGCTATTCAGAATGCAAATATACTATTTAGATTGCAAAGAAGCTATTCAGTTTGCAAAAAAAGCTATTCAGAATGAAAATGTGCTATTCAGATTGCAGTTCAGGATGAAAATAAGCTATTCAGAATGAAAAAAAGGAATTCAGGATGCGGATAACCTATTCATTTTGCAGTTCAGACAAACAAAGCTATTCAGAATGCAAATAAACTATTCAGATTGGAAATAAGCTATTCAGTTTGCAAATAAAGCTATTCAGAATGAAAATGTGATATTCAGGTTGCAGTTCTTGATGAAAATAAGCTATTCCGAATGAAAAAAAAGGTATTCAGGATGCGAATAACCTATTCAGTTTGCAGTTCAGACAACCAAAGCTATTCAGAATGCAAATAAACTATTCAGATTGGAAATAAGCTATTCAAAACGAAAATGTGCTATTCAGATTGTAGTTAGGGATGAAAATAAGCTATTCAGAATGAAAAAAAGGATTCAGGATGCGGATAACTTATTCAGTTTGCAGTTCTGACAAAAAAACCTATTCAGAATGCAAATAAACTATTCAGATTGGAAATAAGCTATTCAGTTTGCAAAAAAAGCTATTCAGAATGAAAATGTGATATTCAGATTGCAGTTCTTGATGCAAATAAGCTATTCTGAATGAAAAACAAGGGATTCAGTATGCGAATAACCTATTCAGTTTGCAGTTCAGACAAACAAAGCTATTCAGAATGTAAATAAACTATTAAGAGTGGAAATAAGCTATTCAGTTTGCAAAAAAAGCTATTCATTATGAAAATGTGATATTCAGATTAAAGTTCTTGATGAAAATAAGCTATTTCGAATGGAAAAAAAAGGATTCAGGATGCGAATAACCTATTCAGTTTGCAGTTCAGACTAAAAAAACTATTCAGAATGCAAATAAACTATTTAGAATAAAAATAAGCTATTCAGTTTGCAAAAAAAGCTATTCAAAACGAAAATGTGCTATTCAGATTGTAGTTCAGGATGAAAATAAGCTATTCAGAATGAACAAAATGGGATTTAGGATGCAAATAACCTATTTAGTTTGCAGTTCAAACAAAAAAAGCTATTCAAAATACAAATAAACTATTCAGATTGCAAAAAAAGCTATTCAGTTTACAAAAAAAGCTATTCAGTTTACAAAAAAAGCTATTCAGAATGAAAATGTGGTATTCAAATTGCAGTTCAGCATGAAAATAAGCTATTTATAATGAAAAAAAAGGATCCAAGATGCAAATAACCTATTCAGTTTGCAGTTCAGACAAAAAAAGCTATTCAAAATGCAAATAAATTATTCAGATTGCAAAAAAAGCTATTCAGTGTACAAAAAAAGCTATTCAGAATGAAAATGTGCTATTCAAATTGCAGTTCAGGATGAAAATAAGCAATTCAAGATGAAGAAAAGGGGATTCAGGTTGCAAATAACCTATTCAGTATGCAGTTCAGACAAAAAAAGCTATTCATAATGCAAATGAACTATTCAGAATGAACAAAATGGGATTTAGGATGCAAATAACCTATTTAGTTTGCAGTTCAAACAAAAAAAGCTATTCAAAATACAAATAAACTATTCAGATTGCAAAAAAAGCTATTCAGTTTACAAAAAAAGCAATTCAGTTTACAAAAAAAGCTATTCAGAATGAAAATGTGCTATTCAAATTGCAGTTCAGCATGAAAATAAGCTATTTATAATGAAAAAAAAGGATCCGAGATGCAAATAACCTATTCAGATTGCAGCTCAGACAAAAAACGCTATTCAGAATGCAAATATACTATTTAGATTGCAAAGAAGCTATTCAGTTTGCAAAAAAAGCTATTCAGAATGAAAATGTGCTATTCAGATTGCAGTTCAGGATGAAAATAAGCTATTCAGAATGAAAAAAAGGAATTCAGGATGCGGATAACCTATTCAGTTAGCAGTTCAGACAAAAAAAGCTATTCAGAATGCAAATAAACTATTCAGATTGGAAATAAGCTATTCAGTTTGCAAATAAAGCTATTCAGAATGAAAATGTGATGTTCAGGTTGCAGTTCTTGATGAAAATAAGCTATTCCGAATGAAAAAAAAGGTATTCAGGATGCGAATAACCTATTCAGTTTGCAGTTCAGACAAACAAAGCTATTCAGAATGCAAATAAACTATTCAGATTGGAAATAAGCTATTCAAAACGAAAATGTGCTATTCAGATTGTAGTTAGCGATGAAAATAAGCTATTCAGAATGAAAAAAAAGGATTCAGGATGCGGATAACTTATTCAGTTTGCAGTTCAGACAAAAAAACCTATTCAGAATGCAAATAAACTATTCAGATTGGAAATAAGCTATTCAGTTTGCAAAAAAAGCTATTCAGAATGAAAATGTGATATTCAGATTGCAGTTCTTGATGCAAATAAGCTATTCCGAATGAAAAAAAAGGGATTCAGGATGCGAATAACCTATTCAGTTTGCAAATCAGACAAACAAAGCTATTCAGAATGTAAATAAACTATTAAGAGTGGAAATAAGCTATTTAGTTTGCAAAAAAAGCTATTCAGTATGAAAATGTGATATTCAGATTGCAGTTCTTGATGAAAATAAGCTATTTCGAATGGAAAAAAATGGATTCAGGATGCGAATAACCTATTCAGTTTGCAGTTCAGACTAAAAAAACTATTCAGAATGCAAATAAACTATTTAGAATGCAAATAAGCTATTCAGTTTGCAAAAAAAGCTATTCAAAACGAAAATGTGCTATTCAGATTGTAGTTCAGGATGAAAATAAGCTATTCAGAATGAACAAAATGGGATTTAGGATGCAAATAACCTATTTAGTTTGCAGTTCAAACAAAAAAAGCTATTCAAAATGCAAATAAACTATTCAGATTGCAAAAAAAACTATTCAGTTTATAAAAAAAGCTATTCAGTTTACAAAAAAAGCTATTCAGAATGAAAATGTGGTATTCAAATTGCAGTTCAGCATGAAAATAAGCTATTTATAATGAAAAAAAAGGATCCAGGATGCAAATAATCTATTCAGTTTGCAGTTCAGACAAAAAAAGCTATTCAGAATGCAAATATACTATTTAGATTGCAAAGAAGCTATTCAGTTTGCAAAAAAAGCTATTCAGAATGAAAATGTGCTATTCAGATTGCAGTTCAGGATGAAAATAAGCTATTCAGAATGTAAAAAAGGAATTCAGGATGCGGATAACCTATTCAGTTAGCAGTTCAGACAAAAAAAGCTATTCATAATGCAAATAAACTATTCAGATTGGAAATAAGCTATTCGGTTTGCAAAAAAAGCTATTTAGAATGAAAATGTGATATTCAGATTGCAGTTCTTGATAAAAATAAGCTATTCCGAATGAAAAAAAAGGGATTCAGGATGCGAATAACCTATTCAGTTTGCAGTTCAGACAAACAAAGCTATTCAGAATGCAAATAAACTATTAAGAGTGGAAATAAGCTATTCAGTTTGCAAAAAAAGCTATTCAGTATGAAAATGTGATATTCAGATTGCAGTTCTTGATGAAAATAAGCTATTTCGAATGGAAAAAAAAGGATTCAGGATGCGAATAACCTATTCAGTTTGCAGTTCAGACTAAAAAAACTATTCAGAATGCAAATAAACTATTTAGAATGCAAATAAGCTATTCAGTTTGCAAAAAAAGCTATTCAAAACGAAAATGTGCTATTCAGATTGTAGTTCAGGATGAAAATAAGCTATTCAGAATGAACAAAATGGGATTTAGGATGCAAATAACCTATTTTGTTTGCACTTCAAACAAAAAAAGCTATTCAAAATGCAAATAAACTATTCAGATTGCAAAAAAAGCTATTCAGTTTACAAAAAAAGCTATTCAGTTTACAAAAAAAGCTATTCAGAATGAAAATGTGCTATTCAAATTGCAGTTCAGCATGAAAATAAGCTATTTATAATGAAAAAAAAGGATCCGAGATGCAAATAACCTATTCAGATTGCAGCTCAGACAAAAAAAGCTATTCAGAATGCAAATATACTATTTAGATTGCAAAGAAGCTATTCAGTTTGCAAAAAAAGCTATTCAGAATGAAAATGTGCTATTCAGATTGCAGTTCAGGATGAAAATAAGCTATTCAGAATGAAAAAAAGGAATTCAGGATGCGGATAACCTATTCAGTTAGCAGTTCAGACAAAAAAAGCTATTCAGAATGCAAATAAACTATTCAGATTGGAAATAAGCTATTCAGTTTGCAAATAAAGCTATTCAGAATGAAAATGTGATATTCAGGTTGCAGTTCTTGATGAAAATAAGCTATTCCGAATGAAAAAAAAGGGATTCAGGATGCGAATAACCTATTCAGTTTGCAGTTCAGACAAACAAAGCTATTCAGAATGCAAATAAACTATTAAGAGTGGAAATAAGCTATTCAGTTTGCAAAAAAAGCTATTCAGTATGAAAATGTGATATTCAGATTGCAGTTCTTGATGCAAATAAGCTATTCCGAATGAAAAAAAAGGGATTCAGGATGCGAATAACCTATTCAGTTTGCAAATCAGACAAACAAAGCTATTCATAATGTAAATAAACTATTAAGAGTGGAAATAAGCTATTTAGTTTGCAAAAAAAGCTATTCAGTATGAAAATGTGATATTCAGATTGCAGTTCTTGATGAAAATAAGCTATTTCGAATGGAAAAAAATGGATTCAGGATGCGAATAACCTATTCAGTTTGCAGTTCAGACTAAAAAAACTATTCAGAATGCAAATAAACTATTTAGAATGCAAATAAGCTATTCAGTTTGCAAAAAAAGCTATTCAAAACGAAAATGTGCTATTCAGATTGTAGTTCAGGATGAAAATAAGCTATTCAGAATGAACAAAATGGGATTTAGGATGCAAATAACCTATTTAGTTTGCAGTTCAAACAAAAAAAGCTATTCAAAATGCAAATAAACTATTCAGATTGCAAAAAAAGCTATTCAGTTTACAAAAAAAGCTATTCAGAATGAAAATGTGGTATTCAAATTGCAGTTCAGCATGAAAATAAGCTATTTATAATGAAAAAAAAGGATCCAGGATGCAAATAATCTATTCAGTTTGCAGTTCAGACAAAAAAAGCTATTCAGAATGCAAATATACTATTTAGATTGCAAAGAAGCTATTCAGTTTGCAAAAAAAGCTATTCAGAATGAAAATGTGCTATTCAGATTGCAGTTCAGGATGAAAATAAGCTATTCAGAATGTAAAAAAGGAATTCAGGATGCGGATAACCTATTCAGTTAGCAGTTCAGACAAAAAAAGCTATTCATAATGCAAATAAACTATTCAGATTGGAAATAAGCTATTCGGTTTGCAAAAAAAGCTATTTAGAATGAAAATGTGATATTCAGATTGCAGTTCTTGATAAAAATAAGCTATTCCGAATGAAAAAAAAGGGATTCAGGATGCGAATAACCTATTCAGTTTGCAGTTCAGACAAACAAAGCTATTCAGAATGCAAATAAACTATTAAGAGTGGAAATAAGCTATTCAGTTGGCAAAAAAAGCTATTCAGTATGAAAATGTGATATTCAGACTGCAGTTCTTGATGAAAATAAGCTATTTCGAATGGAAAAAAAAGGATTCAGGATGCGAATAACCTATTCAGTTTGCAGTTCAGACTAAAAAAACTATTCAGAATGCAAATAAACTATTTAGAATGCAAATAAGCTATTCAGTTTGCAAAAAAAGCTATTCAAAACGAAAATGTGCTATTCAGATTGTAGTTCAGGATGAAAATAAGCTATTCAGAATGAACAAAATGGGATTTAGGATGCAAATAACCTATTTTGTTTGCAGTTCAAACAAAAAAAGCTATTCAAAATGCAAATAAACTATTCAGATTGCAAAAAAAGCTATTCAGTTTACAAAAAAAGCTATTCAGTTTACAAAAAAAGCTATTCAGAATGAAAATGTGCTATTCAAATTGCAGTTCAGCATGAAAATAAGCTATTTATAATGAAAAAAAAGGATCCGAGATGCAAATAACCTATTCAGATTGCAGCTCAGACAAAAAAAGCTATTCAGAATGCAAATATACTATTTAGATTGCAAAGAAGCTATTCAGTTTGCAAAAAAAGCTATTCAGAATGAAAATGTGCTATTCAGATTGCAGTTCAGGATGAAAATAAGCTATTCAGAATGAAAAAAAGGAATTCAGGATGCGGATAACCTATTCAGTTAGCAGTTCAGACAAAAAAAGCTATTCAGAATGCAAATAAACTATTCAGATTGGAAATAAGCTATTCAGTTTGCAAATAAAGCTATTCAGAATGAAAATGTGATATTCAGGTTGCAGTTCTTGATGAAAATAAGCTATTCCGAATGAAAAAAAAGGTATTCAGGATGCGAATAACCTATTCAGTTTGCAGTTCAGACAAACAAAGCTATTCAGAATGTAAATAAACTATTAAGAGTGGAAATAAGCTATTCAGTTTGCAAAAAAAGCTATTCAGTATGAAAATGTGATATTCAGATTGCAGTTCTTGATGAAAATAAGCTATTTCGAATGGAAAAAAAAGGATTCAGGATGCGAATAACCTATTCAGTTTGCAGTTCAGACTAAAAAAACTATTCAGAATGCAAATAAACTATTCAGATTGGAAATAAGCTATTCAAAACGAAAATGTGCTATTCAAATTGTAGTTAGGGATGAAAATAAGCTATTCAGAATGAAAAAAAAGGATTCAGGATGCGGATAACTTATTCAGTTTGCAGTTCAGACAAAAAAACCTATTCAGAATGCAAATAAACTATTCAGATTGGAAATAAGCTATTCAGTTTGCAAAAAAAGCTATTCAGAATGAAAATGTGATATTCAGATTGCAGTTCTTGATGCAAATAAGCTATTCCGAATGAAAAAAAAGGGATTCAGGATGCGAATAACCTATTCAGTTTGCAGTTCAGACAAACAAAGCTATTCAGAATGTAAATAAACTATTAAGAGTGGAAATAAGCTATTCAGTTTGCAAAAAAAGCTATTCAGTATGAAAATGTGATATTCAGATTGCAGTTCTTGATGAAAATAAGCTATTTCGAATGGAAAAAAAAGGATTCAGGATGCGAATAACCTATTCAGTTTGCAGTTCAGACTAAAAAAACTATTCAGAATGCAAATAAACTATTTAGAATGCAAATAAGCTATTCAGTTTGCAAAAAACGCTATTCAAAACGAAAATGTGTTATTCAGATTGTAGTTCAGGATGAAAATAAGCTATTCAGAATGAACAAAATGGGATTTAGGATGCAAATAACCTATTTAGTTTGCAGTTCAAACAAAAAAAGCTATTCAAAATGCAAATAAACTATTCAGATTGCAAAAAAAGCTATTCAGTTTACAAAAAAAGCTATTCAGTTTACAAAAAAAGCTATTCAGAATGAACATGTGCTATTCAAATTGCAGTTCAGCATTAAGCTATTTATAATGAAAAAAAAGTATCCAGGATGCAAATAACCTATTCAGTTTGCAGTTCAGACAAAAAAAGCTATTCAAAATGCAAATAAATTATTCAGATTGCAAAAAAAGCTATTCAGTGTACAAAAAAAGCTATTCAGAATGAAAATGTGCTATTCAGATTGCAGTTCAGGATGAAAATAAGCAATTCAAGATGAAGAAAAGGGGATTCAGGTTGCAAATAACCTATTCAGTATGCAGTTCAGACAAAAAAAGCTATTCATAATGCAAATAAACTATTCAGATTGGAAATAAGCTATTCGGTTTGCAAAAAAAGCTATTTAGAATGAAAATGTGATATTCAGATTGCAGTTCTTGATAAAAATAAGCTATTCGAATGAAAAAAAAGGGATTCAGGATGCGAATAACCTATTCAGTTTGCAGTTCAGACAAACAAAGCTATTCAGAATGCAAATAAACTATTAAGAGTGGAAATAAGCTATTCAGTTGGCAAAAAAAGCTATTCAGTATGAAAATGTGATATTCAGATTGCAGTTCTTGATGAAAATAAGCTATTTCGAATGGAAAAAAAAGGATTCAGGATGCGAATAACCTATTCAGTTTGCAGTTCAGACTAAAAAAACTATTCAGAATGCAAATAAACTATTTAGAATGCAAATAAGCTATTCAGTTTGCAAAAAACGCTATTCAAAACGAAAATGTGCTATTCAGATTGTAGTTCAGGATGAAAATAAGCTATTCAGAATGAACAAAATGGGATTTAGGATGCAAATAACCTATTTAGTTTGCAGTTCAAACAAAAAAAGCTATTCAAAATGCAAATAAACTATTCAGATTGCAAAAAAAGCTATTCAGTTTACAAAAAAAGCTATTCAGTTTACAAAAAAAGCTATTCAGAATGAAAATGTGCTATTCAAATTGCAGTTCAGCATGAAAATAAGCTATTTATAATGAAAAAAAAGGATCCAGGATGCAAATAACCTATTCAGTTTGCAGTTCAGACAAAAAAAGCTATTCAAAATGCAAATAAATTATTCAGATTGCAAAAAAAGCTATTCAGTGTACAAAAAAAGCTATTCAGAATGAAAATGTGCTATTCAGATTGCAGTTCAGGATGAAAATAAGCAATTCAAGATGAAGAAAAGGGGATTCAGGTTGCAAATAACCTATTCAGTATGCAGTTCAGACAAAAAAAGCTATTCATAATGCAAATAAACTATTCAGATTGGAAATAAGCTATTCGGTTTGCAAAAAAAGCTATTTAGAATGAAAATGTGATATTCAGATTGCAGTTCTTGATAAAAATAAGCTATTCGAATGAAAAAAAAGGGATTCAGGATGCGAATAACCTATTCAGTTTGCAGTTCAGACAAACAAAGCTATTCAGAATGCAAATAAACTATTAAGAGTGGAAATAAGCTATTCAGTTGGCAAAAAAAGCTATTCAGTATGAAAATGTGATATTCAGATTGCAGTTCTTGATGAAAATAAGCTATTTCGAATGGAAAAAAAAGGATTCAGGATGCGAATAACCTATTCAGTTTGCAGTTCAGACTAAAAAAACTATTCAGAATGCAAATAAACTATTTAGAATGCAAATAAGCTATTCAGTTTGCAAAAAACGCTATTCAAAACGAAAATGTGCTATTCAGATTGTAGTTCAGGATGAAAATAAGCTATTCAGAATGAACAAAATGGGATTTAGGATGCAAATAACCTATTTAGTTTGCAGTTCAAACAAAAAAAGCTATTCAAAATGCAAATAAACTATTCAGATTGCAAAAAAAGCTATTCAGTTTACAAAAAAAGCTATTCAGTTTACAAAAAAAGCTATTCAGAATGAAAATGTGCTATTCAAATTGCAGTTCAGCATGAAAATAAGCTATTTATAATGAAAAAAAAGGATCCGGGATGCAAATAACCTATTCAGTTTGCAGTTCAGACAAAAAAAGCTATTCAAAATGCAAATAAATTATTCAGATTGCAAAAAAAGCTATTCAGTGTACAAAAAAAGCTATTCAGAATGAAAATGTGCTATTCAGATTGCAGTTCAGGATGAAAATAAGCAATTCAAGATGAAGAAAAGGGGATTCAGGTTGCAAATAACCTATTCAGTATGCAGTTCAGACAAAAAAAGCTATTCAGAATGCAAATAAACTATTCAGATTGGAAATAAGCTATTCAGTTTGCAAATAAAGCTATTCAGAATGAAAATGTGATATTCAGATTGCAGTTCTTGATAAAAATAAGCTATTCGAATGAAAAAAAAGGGATTCAGGATGCGAATAACCTATTCAGTTTGCAGTTCAGACAAACAAAGCTATTCAGAATGCAAATAAACTATTAAGAGTGGAAATAAGCTATTCAGTTGGCAAAAAAAGCTATTCAGTATGAAAATGTGATATTCAGATTGCAGTTCTTGATGAAAATAAGCTATTTCGAATGGAAAAAAAAGGATTCAGGATGCGAATAACCTATTCAGTTTGCAGTTCAGACTAAAAAAACTATTCAGAATGCAAATAAACTATTTAGAATGCAAATAAGCTATTCAGTTTGCAAAAAACGCTATTCAAAACGAAAATGTGCTATTCAGATTGTAGTTCAGGATGAAAATAAGCTATTCAGAATGAACAAAATGGGATTTAGGATGCAAATAACCTATTTAGTTTGCAGTTCAAACAAAAAAAGCTATTCAAAATGCAAATAAACTATTCAGATTGCAAAAAAAGCTATTCAGTTTACAAAAAAAGCTATTCAGTTTACAAAAAAAGCTATTCAGAATGAAAATGTGCTATTCAAATTGCAGTTCAGCATGAAAATAAGCTATTTATAATGAAAAAAAAGGATCCGGGATGCAAATAACCTATTCAGTTTGCAGTTCAGACAAAAAAAGCTATTCAAAATGCAAATAAATTATTCAGATTGCAAAAAAAGCTATTCAGTGTACAAAAAAAGCTATTCAGAATGAAAATGTGCTATTCAGATTGCAGTTCAGGATGAAAATAAGCAATTCAAGATGAAGAAAAGGGGATTCAGGTTGCAAATAACCTATTCAGTATGCAGTTCAGACAAAAAAAGCTATTCAGAATGCAAATAAACTATTCAGATTGGAAATAAGCTATTCAGTTTGCAAATAAAGCTATTCAGAATGAAAATGTGATATTCAGGTTGCAGTTCTTGATGAAAATAAGCTATTCCGAATGAAAAAAAAGGGATTCAGGATGCGAATAACCTATTCAGTTTGCAGTTCAGACAAACAAAGCTATTCAGAATGCAAATAAACTATTCAGATTGGAAATAAGCTATTCAAAACGAAAATGTGCTATTCAGATTGTAGTTAGGGATGAAAATAAGCTATTCAGAATGAAAAAAAAGGATTCAGGATGCGGATAACTTATTCAGTTTGCAGTTCAGACAAAAAAACCTATTCAGAATGCAAATAAACTATTCAGATTGGAAATAAGCTATTCAGTTTGCAAAAAAAGCTATTCAGAATGAAAATGTGATATTCAGATTGCAGTTCTTGATGCAAATAAGCGATTCCGAATGAAAAAAAAGGGATTCAGGATGCGAATAACCTATTCAGTTTGCAGTTCAGACAAACAAAGCTATTCTTAATGTAAATAAACTATTAAGAGTGGAAATAAGCTATTCAGTTTGCAAAAAAAGCTATTCAGTATGAAAATGTGATATTCAGATTGCAGTTCTTGATGAAAATAAGCTATTTCGAATGGAAAAAAAAGGATTCAGGATGCGAATAACCTATTCAGTTTGCAGTTCAGACTAAAAAAACTATTCAGAATGCAAATAAACTATTTAGAATGCAAATAAGCTATTCAGTTTGCAAAAAAAGCTATTCAAAACGAAAATGTGCTATTCAGATTGTAGTTCAGGATGAAAATAAGCTATTCAGAATGAACAAAATGGGATTTAGGATGCAAATAACCTATTTAGTTTGCAGTTCAAACAAAAAAAGCTATTCAAAATGCAAATAAACTATTCAGATTGCAAAAAAAGCTATTCAGTTTACAAAAAAAGCTATTCAGTTTACAAAAAAAGCTATTCAGAATGAAAATGTGCTATTCAAATTGCAGTTCAGCATGAAAATAAGCTATTTATAATGAAAAAAAAAGGATCCGGGATGCAAATAACCTATTCAGTTTGCAGTTCAGACAAAAAAAGCTATTCAAAATGCAAATAAATTATTCAGATTGCAAAAAAAGCTATTCAGTGTACAAAAAAAGCTATTCAGAATGAAAATGTGCTATTCAGATTGCAGTTCAGGATGAAAATAAGCAATTCAAGATGAAGAAAAGGGGATTCAGGTTGCAAATAACCTATTCAGTATGCAGTTCAGACAAAAAAAGCTATTCAGAATGCAAATAAACTATTCAGATTGGAAATAAGCTATTCAGTTTGCAAATAAAGCTATTCAGAATGAAAATGTGATATTCAGGTTGCAGTTCTTGATGAAAATAAGCTATTCCGAATGAAAAAAAAGGGATTCAGGATGCGAATAACCTATTCAGTTTGCAGTTCAGACAAACAAAGCTATTCAGAATGCAAATAAACTATTCAGATTGGAAATAAGCTATTCAAAACGAAAATGTGCTATTCAGATTGTAGTTAGGGATGAAAATAAGCTATTCAGAATGAAAAAAAAGGATTCAGGATGCGGATAACTTATTCAGTTTGCAGTTCAGACAAAAAAACCTATTCAGAATGCAAATAAACTATTCAGATTGGAAATAAGCTATTCAGTTTGCAAAAAAAGCTATTCAGAATGAAAATGTGATATTCAGATTGCAGTTCTTGATGCAAATAAGCGATTCCGAATGAAAAAAAAGGGATTCAGGATGCGAATAACCTATTCAGTTTGCAGTTCAGACAAACAAAGCTATTCTTAATGTAAATAAACTATTAAGAGTGGAAATAAGCTATTCAGTTTGCAAAAAAAGCTATTCAGTATGAAAATGTGATATTCAGATTGCAGTTCTTGATGAAAATAAGCTATTTCGAATGGAAAAAAAAGGATTCAGGATGCGAATAACCTATTCAGTTTGCAGTTCAGACTAAAAAAACTATTCAGAATGCAAATAAACTATTTAGAATGCAAATAAGCTATTCAGTTTGCAAAAAAAGCTATTCAAAACGAAAATGTGCTATTCAGATTGTAGTTCAGGATGAAAATAAGCTATTCAGAATGAACAAAATGGGATTTAGGATGCAAATAACCTATTTAGTTTGCAGTTCAAACAAAAAAAGCTATTCAAAATGCAAATAAACTATTCAGATTGCAAAAAAAGCTATTCAGTTTACAAAAAAAGCTATTCAGTTTACAAAAAAAGCTATTCAGAATGAAAATGTGCTATTCAAATTGCAGTTCAGCATGAAAATAAGCTATTTATAATGAAAAAAAGGATCCAGGATGCAAATAACCTATTCAGTTTGCAGTTCAGACAAAAAAAGCTATTTAAAATGCAAATAAATTATTCAGATTGCAAAAAAACCTATTCAGTGTACAAAAAAAGCTATTCAGAATGAAATTGTGCTATTCAGATTGTAGTTCAGGATGAAAATAAGCAATTCAACATGAAGAAAAGGGGATTCAGGTTGCAAATAACCTATTCAGTATGCAGTTCAGACAAAAAAAGCTATTCATAATGCAAATAAACTATTCAGATTGGAAATAAGCTATTCGGTTTGCAAAAAAAGCTATTTAGAATGAAAATGTGATATTCAGATTGCAGTTCTTGATAAAAATATGCTATTCCGAATGAAAAAAAAGGGATTCAGGAAGCGAATAACCTATTCAGTTTGCATCTCAAACAAAAAAGGCTATTCAGAATGCAAATAAACTATTCAGATTGCAAATAATCTATTCAGTTTGCAAAAAAAGCTATTCAGAATGTAAATGTGCTATTCTTATTGTAGTTCAGGATGAAAATAAGCTATTTATAATGAAAAAAAGGGATCCAGGATGCAAATAACCTATTTAGTTTGCAGTTAAGAAAAAAAAAGCTATTCAGAATGCAAATAAACTATTCAGAATGCAAATAAACTATTCAGATTGCAAATAAGCTATTCAGTTTGCAAAAAAAGCTGTTCAGAATGAAAATGTGCTATTCAGATTGCCGTTCAAGATGAAAATAAGCTATTTATAATGAAAAAAAGGGATCCAGGATGCAAATAACCTATTCAGTTTGCAGTTCAGACAAAAAAAGCTATTCAGAATGCAAATAAACTATTCAGATTGCAAAAAAAGCTATTCAGTTCACAAAAAAAGCTATTCAGAATGAAAATGTGATATTCAGGTTGCAGTTCTTGATGAAAATAAGCTATTCCGAATGAAAAAAAAGGGATTTAGGACGCGAATAACCTATTCAGTTTGCAGTTCAGACAACCAAAGCTATTCAGAATGCAAATAAACTATTCAGATTGGAAATAAGCTATTCAAAACGAAAATGTGCTATTCAGATTGTAGTTCAGGATGAAAATAAGCTATTCAGAATGAAAAAAAAGGATTCAGGATGCGGATAACTTATTCAGTTTGCAGTTCAGACAAAAAAAACTATTCAGAATGCAAATAAACTATTCAGATTGGAAATAAGCTATTCAGTTTGCAAAAAAAGCTATTCAGAATGAAAATATGATATTCAGATTGCAGTTCCTGATGCAAATAAGCTATTCCGAATGAAAAAAAAGGGATTCAGGATGCGAATAACCTATTCAGTTTGCAGTTCAGACAAACAAAGCTATCCAGAATGCAAATAAACTATTAAGAGTGGAAATAAACTATTCAGTTTGCAAAAAAAGCTATTCAGTATGAAAATGTGATATTCAGATTGCCGTTCTTGATGAAAATAAGCTATTTCGAATGGAAAAAAAAGGATTCAGGATGCGAATAACCTATTCAGTTTGCAGTTCAGACTCAAAAAACTATTCAGAATGCAAATAAATTATTTAGAATGCAAATAAGCTATTCAGTTTGCAAAAAAAGCTATTCAAAACGAAAATGTGCTATTCAGATTGTAGTTCAGAATGAAAATAAGCTATTCAGAATGAACAAAATGGGATTTAGGATGCAAATAACCTATTTAGTTTGCAGTTCAAACAAAAAAAGCTATTCAAAATGCAAATAAACTATTCAGATTGCAAAAAAAGCTATTCAGTTTACAAAAAAAGCTATTCAGTTTACAAAAAAAGCTATTCAGAATGAAAATGTGCTATTCAAATTGCAGTTCAGCATGAAAATAAGCTATTTATAATGAAAAAAAAGGATCCAGGATGCAAATAACCTATTCAGTTTGCAGTTCAGACAAAAAAAGCTATTCAAAATGCAAATAAATTATTCAGATTGCAAAAAAAGCTATTCAGTGTACAAAAAAAGCTATTCAGAATGAAATTGTGCTATTCAGATTGTAGTTCAGGATGAAAATAAGCAATTCAACATGAAGAAAAGGGGATTCAGGTTGCAAATAACCTATTCAGTATGCAGTTCAGACAAAAAAAGCTATTCATAATGCAAATAAACTATTCAGATTGGAAATAAGCTATTCGGTTTGCAAAAAAAGCTATTTAGAATGAAAATGTGATATTCAGATTGCAGTTCTTGATAAAAATAAGCTATTCCGAATGAAAAAAAAGGGATTCAGGAAGCGAATAACCTATTCAGTTTGCATCTCAAACAAAAAAGGCTATTCAGAATGCAAATAAACTATTCAGATTGCAAATAATCTATTCAGTTTGCAAAAAAAGCTATTCAGAATGTAAATGTGCTATTCTTATTGTAGTTCAGGATGAAAATAAGCTATTTATAATGAAAAAAAGGGATCCAGGATGCAAATAACCTATTTAGTTTGCAGTTAAGAAAAAAAAAGCTATTCAGAATGCAAATAAACTATTCAGAATGCAAATAACTATTCAGATTGCAAATAAGCTATTCAGTTTGCAAAAAAAGCTGTTCAGAATGAAAATGTGCTATTCAGATTGCCGTTCAGGATGAAAATAAGCTATTTATAATGAAAAAAAGGGATCCAGGATGCAAATAACCTATTCAGTTTGCAGTTTAGACAAAAAAAGCTATTCAGAATGCAAATAAACTATTCAGATTGCAAAAAAAGCTATTCAGTTCACAAAAAAATCTATTCAGAATGAAAATGTGATATTCAGGTTGCAGTTCTTGATGAAAATAAGCTATTCCGAATGAAAAAAAAGGGATTTAGGACGCGAATAACCTATTCAGTTTGCAGTTCAGACAAACAAAGCTATTCAGAATGCAAATAAACTATTCAGATTGGAAATAAGCTATTCAAAACGAAAATGTGCTATTCAGATTGTAGTTCAGGATGAAAATAAGCTATTCAGAATGAAAAAAAGGATTCAGGATGCGGATAACTTATTCAGTTTGCAGTTCAGACAAAAAAAACTATTCAGAATGCAAATAAACTATTCAGATTGGAAATAAGCTATTCAGTTTGCAAAAAAAGCTATTCAGAATGAAAATATGATATTCAGATTGCAGTTCCTGATGCAAATAAGCTATTCCGAATGAAAAAAAAGGGATTCAGGATGCGAATAACCTATTCAGTTTGCAGTTCAGACAAACAAAGCTATCCAGAATGCAAATAAACTATTAAGAGTGGAAATAAACTATTCAGTTTGCAAAAAAAGCTATTCAGTATGAAAATGTGATATTCAGATTGCCGTTCTTGATGAAAATAAGCTATTTCGAATGGAAAAAAAAGGATTCAGGATGCGAATAACCTATTCAGTTTGCAGTTCAGACTCAAAAAACTATTCAGAATGCAAATAAATTATTTAGAATGCAAATAAGCTATTCAGTTTGCAAAAAAAGCTATTCAAAACGAAAATGTGCTATTCAGATTGTAGTTCAGAATGAAAATAAGCTATTCAGAATGAACAAAATGGGATTTAGGATGCAAATAACCTATTTAGTTTGCAGTTCAAACAAAAAAAGCTATTCAAAATGCAAATAAACTATTCAGATTGCAAAAAAAGCTATTCAGTTTACAAAAAAAGCTATTCAGTTTACAAAAAAAGCTATTCAGAATGAAAATGTGCTATTCAAATTGCAGTTCAGCATGAAAATAAGCTATTTATAATGAAAAAAAAGGATCCAGGATGCAAATAACCTATTCAGTTGGCAGTTCAGACAAAAAAAGCTATTCAAAATGCAAATAAATTATTCAGATTGCAAAAAAAGCTATTCAGTGTACAAAAAAAGCTATTCAGAATGAAAATGTGCTATTCAGATTGCAGTTCAGGATGAAAATAAGCAATTCAAGATGAAGAAAAGGGGATTCAGGTTGCAAATAACCTATTCAGTTAGCAGTTCAGACAAAAAAAGCTATTCAGAATGCAAATAAACTATTCAGATTGGAAATAAGCTATTCAAAACGAAAATGTGCTATTCAGATTGTAGTTAGGGATGAAAATAAGCTATTCAGAATGAAAAAAAAGGATTCAGGATGCGGATAACTTATTCAGTTTGCAGTTCAGACAAAAAAACCTATTCAGAATGCAAATAAACTATTCAGATTGCAAATAATCTATTCAGTTTGCAAAAAAAGCTATTCAGAATGAAAATGTGCTATTCAGATTGCAGTTCTTGATGAAAATAAGCTATTTCGAATGGAAAAAAAAGGATTCAGGATGCGAATAACCTATTCAGTTTGCAGTTCAGACTAAAAAAACTATTCAGAATGCAAATAAACTATTTAGAATGCAAATAAGCTATTCAGTTTGCAAAAAAAGCTATTCAAAACGAAAATGTGCTATTCAGATTGTAGTTCAGGATGAAAATAAGCTATTCAGAATGAACAAAATGGGATTTAGTATGCCAATAACCTATTTTGTTTGCAGTTCAAACAAAAAAAGCTATTCAAAATGCAAATAAACTATTCAGATTGCAAAAAAAGCTATTCAGTTTATAAAAAAAGCTATTCAGTTTACAAAAAAAGCTATTCAGAATGAAAATGTGCTATTCAAATTGCAGTTCAGCATGAAAATAAGCTATTTATAATGAAAAAAAAGGATCCGGGATGCAAATAACCTATTCAGTTTGCAGTTCAGACAAAAAAAGCTATTCAAAATGCAAATAAATTATTCAGATTGCAAAAAAAGCTATTCAGTGTACAAAAAAAGCTATTCAGAATGAAAATGTGCTATTCAGATTGCAGTTCAGGATGAAAATAAGCAATTCAAGATGAAGAAAAGGGGATTCAGGTTGCAAATAACCTATTCAGTTAGCAGTTCAGACAAAAAAAGCTATTCAGAATGCAAATAAACTATTCAGATTGGAAATAAGCTATTCAGTTTGCAAATAAAGCTATTCAGAATGAAAATGTGATATTCAGGTTGCAGTTCTTGATGAAAATAAGCTATTCCGAATGAAAAAAAAGGGATTCAGGATGCGAATAACCTATTCAGTTTGCAGTTCAGACAAACAAAGCTATTCAGAATGCAAATAAACTATTCAGATTGGAAATAAGCTATTCAAAACGAAAATGTGCTATTCAGATTGTAGTTAGGGATGAAAATAAGCTATTCAGAATGAAAAAAAAGGATTCAGGATGCGGATAACTTATTCAGTTTGCAGTTCAGACAAAAAAACCTATTCAGAATGCAAATAAACTATTCAGATTGGAAATAAGCTATTCAGTTTGCAAAAAAAGCTATTCAGAATGAAAATGTGATATTCAGATTGCAGTTCTTGATGCAAATAAGCGATTCCGAATGAAAAAAAAGGGATTCAGGATGCGAATAACCTATTCAGTTTGCAGTTCAGACAAACAAAGCTATTCTTAATGTAAATAAACTATTAAGAGTGGAAATAAGCTATTCAGTTTGCAAAAAAAGCTATTCAGTATGAAAATGTGATATTCAGATTGCAGTTCTTGATGAAAATAAGCTATTTCGAATGGAAAAAAAAGGATTCAGGATGCGAATAACCTATTCAGTTTGCAGTTCAGACTAAAAAAACTATTCAGAATGCAAATAAACTATTTAGAATGCAAATAAGCTATTCAGTTTGCAAAAAAAGCTATTCAAAACGAAAATGTGCTATTCAGATTGTAGTTCAGGATGAAAATAAGCTATTCAGAATGAACAAAATGGGATTTAGGATGCAAATAACCTATTTAGTTTGCAGTTCAAACAAAAAAAGCTATTCAAAATGCAAATAAACTATTCAGATTGCAAAAAAAGCTATTCAGTTTACAAAAAAAGCTATTCAGTTTACAAAAAAAGCTATTCAGAATGAAAATGTGCTATTCAAATTGCAGTTCAGCATGAAAATAAGCTATTTATAATGAAAAAAAAGGATCCAGGATGCAAATAACCTATTCAGTTTGCAGTTCAGACAAAAAAAGCTATTTAAAATGCAAATAAATTATTCAGATTGCAAAAAAACCTATTCAGTGTACAAAAAAAGCTATTCAGAATGAAATTGTGCTATTCAGATTGTAGTTCAGGATGAAAATAAGCAATTCAACATGAAGAAAAGGGGATTCAGGTTGCAAATAACCTATTCAGTATGCAGTTCAGACAAAAAAAGCTATTCATAATGCAAATAAACTATTCAGATTGGAAATAAGCTATTCGGTTTGCAAAAAAAGCTATTTAGAATGAAAATGTGATATTCAGATTGCAGTTCTTGATAAAAATATGCTATTCCGAATGAAAAAAAAGGGATTCAGGAAGCGAATAACCTATTCAGTTTGCATCTCAAACAAAAAAGGCTATTCAGAATGCAAATAAACTATTCAGATTGCAAATAATCTATTCAGTTTGCAAAAAAAGCTATTCAGAATGTAAATGTGCTATTCTTATTGTAGTTCAGGATGAAAATAAGCTATTTATAATGAAAAAAAGGGATCCAGGATGCAAATAACCTATTTAGTTTGCAGTTAAGAAAAAAAAAGCTATTCAGAATGCAAATAAACTATTCAGAATGCAAATAAACTATTCAGATTGCAAATAAGCTATTCAGTTTGCAAAAAAAGCTGTTCAGAATGAAAATGTGCTATTCAGATTGCCGTTCAAGATGAAAATAAGCTATTTATAATGAAAAAAAGGGATCCAGGATGCAAATAACCTATTCAGTTTGCAGTTCAGACAAAAAAAGCTATTCAGAATGCAAATAAACTATTCAGATTGCAAAAAAAGCTATTCAGTTCACAAAAAAAGCTATTCAGAATGAAAATGTGATATTCAGGTTGCAGTTCTTGATGAAAATAAGCTATTCCGAATGAAAAAAAAGGGATTTAGGACGCGAATAACCTATTCAGTTTGCAGTTCAGACAAACAAAGCTATTCAGAATGCAAATAAACTATTCAGATTGGAAATAAGCTATTCAAAACGAAAATGTGCTATTCAGATTGTAGTTCAGGATGAAAATAAGCTATTCAGAATGAAAAAAAAGGATTCAGGATGCGGATAACTTATTCAGTTTGCAGTTCAGACAAAAAAAACTATTCAGAATGCAAATAAACTATTCAGATTGGAAATAAGCTATTCAGTTTGCAAAAAAAGCTATTCAGAATGAAAATATGATATTCAGATTGCAGTTCCTGATGCAAATAAGCTATTCCGAATGAAAAAAAAGGGATTCAGGATGCGAATAACCTATTCAGTTTGCAGTTCAGACAAACAAAGCTATCCAGAATGCAAATAAACTATTAAGAGTGGAAATAAACTATTCAGTTTGCAAAAAAAGCTATTCAGTATGAAAATGTGATATTCAGATTGCCGTTCTTGATGAAAATAAGCTATTTCGAATGGAAAAAAAAGGATTCAGGATGCGAATAACCTATTCAGTTTGCAGTTCAGACTCAAAAAACTATTCAGAATGCAAATAAATTATTTAGAATGCAAATAAGCTATTCAGTTTGCAAAAAAAGCTATTCAAAACGAAAATGTGCTATTCAGATTGTAGTTCAGAATGAAAATAAGCTATTCAGAATGAACAAAATGGGATTTAGGATGCAAATAACCTATTTAGTTTGCAGTTCAAACAAAAAAAGCTATTCAAAATGCAAATAAACTATTCAGATTGCAAAAAAAGCTATTCAGTTTACAAAAAAAGCTATTCAGTTTACACAAAAAGCTATTCAGAATGAAAATGTGCTATTCAAATTGCAGTTCAGCATGAAAATAAGCTATTTATAATGAAAAAAAAGGATCCAGGATGCAAATAACCTATTCAGTTTGCAGTTCAGACAAAAAAAGCTATTCAAAATGCAAATAAATTATTCAGATTGCAAAAAAAGCTATTCAGTGTACAAAAAAAGCTATTCAGAATGAAATTGTGCTATTCAGATTGTAGTTCAGGATGAAAATAAGCAATTCAACATGAAGAAAAGGGGATTCAGGTTGCAAATAACCTATTCAGTATGCAGTTCAGACAAAAAAAGCTATTCATAATGCAAATAAACTATTCAGATTGGAAATAAGCTATTCGGTTTGCAAAAAAAGCTATTTAGAATGAAAATGTGATATTCAGATTGCAGTTCTTGATAAAAATAAGCTATTCCGAATGAAAAAAAAGGGATTCAGGAAGCGAATAACCTATTCAGTTTGCATCTCAAACAAAAAAGGCTATTCAGAATGCAAATAAACTATTCAGATTGCAAATAATCTATTCAGTTTGCAAAAAAAGCTATTCAGAATGAAAATGTGCTATTCAAATTGCAGTTCAGCATGAAAATAAGCTATTTATAATGAAAAAAAAGGATCCAGGATGCAAATAACCTATTCAGTTTGCAGTTCAGACAAAAAAAGCTATTCAAAATGCAAATAAATTATTCAGATTGCAAAAAAAGCTATTCAGTGTACAAAAAAAGCTATTCAGAATGAAATTGTGCTATTCAGATTGTAGTTCAGGATGAAAATAAGCAATTCAACATGAAGAAAAGGGGATTCAGGTTGCAAATAACCTATTCAGTATGCAGTTCAGACAAAAAAAGCTATTCATAATGCAAATAAACTATTCAGATTGGAAATAAGCTATTCGGTTTGCAAAAAAAGCTATTTAGAATGAAAATGTGATATTCAGATTGCAGTTCTTGATAAAAATAAGCTATTCCGAATGAAAAAAAAGGGATTCAGGAAGCGAATAACCTATTCAGTTTGCATCTCAAACAAAAAAGGCTATTCAGAATGCAAATAAACTATTCAGATTGCAAATAATCTATTCAGTTTGCAAAAAAAGCTATTCAGAATGTAAATGTGCTATTCTTATTGTAGTTCAGGATGAAAATAAGCTATTTATAATGAAAAAAAGGGATCCAGGATGCAAATAACCTATTTAGTTTGCAGTTAAGAAAAAAAAAGCTATTCAGAATGCAAATAAACTATTCAGAATGCAAATAACTATTCAGATTGCAAATAAGCTATTCAGTTTGCAAAAAAAGCTGTTCAGAATGAAAATGTGCTATTCAGATTGCCGTTCAGGATGAAAATAAGCTATTTATAATGAAAAAAAGGGATCCAGGATGCAAATAACCTATTCAGTTTGCAGTTTAGACAAAAAAAGCTATTCAGAATGCAAATAAACTATTCAGATTGCAAAAAAAGCTATTCAGTTCACAAAAAAATCTATTCAGAATGAAAATGTGATATTCAGGTTGCAGTTCTTGATGAAAATAAGCTATTCCGAATGAAAAAAAAGGGATTTAGGACGCGAATAACCTATTCAGTTTGCAGTTCAGACAAACAAAGCTATTCAGAATGCAAATAAACTATTCAGATTGGAAATAAGCTATTCAAAACGAAAATGTGCTATTCAGATTGTAGTTCAGGATGAAAATAAGCTATTCAGAATGAAAAAAAGGATTCAGGATGCGGATAACTTATTCAGTTTGCAGTTCAGACAAAAAAAACTATTCAGAATGCAAATAAACTATTCAGATTGGAAATAAGCTATTCAGTTTGCAAAAAAAGCTATTCAGAATGAAAATATGATATTCAGATTGCAGTTCCTGATGCAAATAAGCTATTCCGAATGAAAAAAAAGGGATTCAGGATGCGAATAACCTATTCAGTTTGCAGTTCAGACAAACAAAGCTATCCAGAATGCAAATAAACTATTAAGAGTGGAAATAAACTATTCAGTTTGCAAAAAAAGCTATTCAGTATGAAAATGTGATATTCAGATTGCCGTTCTTGATGAAAATAAGCTATTTCGAATGGAAAAAAAAGGATTCAGGATGCGAATAACCTATTCAGTTTGCAGTTCAGACTCAAAAAACTATTCAGAATGCAAATAAATTATTTAGAATGCAAATAAGCTATTCAGTTTGCAAAAAAAGCTATTCAAAACGAAAATGTGCTATTCAGATTGTAGTTCAGAATGAAAATAAGCTATTCAGAATGAACAAAATGGGATTTAGGATGCAAATAACCTATTTAGTTTGCAGTTCAAACAAAAAAAGCTATTCAAAATGCAAATAAACTATTCAGATTGCAAAAAAAGCTATTCAGTTTACAAAAAAAGCTATTCAGTTTACAAAAAAAGCTATTCAGAATGAAAATGTGCTATTCAAATTGCAGTTCAGCATGAAAATAAGCTATTTATAATGAAAAAAAAGGATCCAGGATGCAAATAACCTATTCAGTTGGCAGTTCAGACAAAAAAAGCTATTCAAAATGCAAATAAATTATTCAGATTGCAAAAAAAGCTATTCAGTGTACAAAAAAAGCTATTCAGAATGAAAATGTGCTATTCAGATTGCAGTTCAGGATGAAAATAAGCAATTCAAGATGAAGAAAAGGGGATTCAGGTTGCAAATAACCTATTCAGTTAGCAGTTCAGACAAAAAAAGCTATTCAGAATGCAAATAAACTATTCAGATTGGAAATAAGCTATTCAAAACGAAAATGTGCTATTCAGATTGTAGTTAGGGATGAAAATAAGCTATTCAGAATGAAAAAAAAGGATTCAGGATGCGGATAACTTATTCAGTTTGCAGTTCAGACAAAAAAACCTATTCAGAATGCAAATAAACTATTCAGATTGGAAATAAGCTATTCAGTTTGCAAAAAAAGCTATTCAGAATGAAAATGTGATATTCAGATTGCAGTTCTTGATAAAAATAAGCTATTCCGAATGAAAAAAAAGGGATTCAGGATGCGAATAACCTATTCAGTATGCAGTTCAGACAAAAAAAGCTATTCATAATGCAAATAAACTATTCAGATTGGAAATAAGCTATTCGGTTTGCAAAAAAAGCTATTTAGAATGAAAATGTGATATTCAGATTGCTGTTCTTGATAAAAATAAGCTATTCCGAATGAAAAAAAAGGGATTCAGGAAGCGAATAACCTATTCAGTTTGCATCTCAAACAAAAAAGGCTATTCAGAATGCAAATAAACTATTCAGATTGCAAATAATCTATTCAGTTTGCAAAAAAAGCTGTTCAGAATGAAAATGTGCTATTCAGATTGCCGTTCAGGATGAAAATAAGCTATTTATAATGAAAAAAGGGGATCCAGGATGCAAATAACCTATTCAGTTTGCAGTTCAGACAAAAAAAGCTATTCAGAATGCAAATAAACTATTCAGATTGCAAAAAAAGCTATTCAGTTCACAAAAAAAGCTATTCAGAATGAAAATGTGATATTCAGTTTGCAGTTCAGACAAACAAAGCTATTCAGAATGCAAATAAATTATTCAGATTGGAAATAAGCTATTCAAAACGAAAATGTGCTATTCAGATTGTAGTTAAGGATGAAAATAAGCTATTCAGAATGAAAAAAAAGGATTCAGGATGCGGATAACTTATTCAGTTTGCAGTTCAGACAAAAAAAACTATTCAGAATGCAAATAAACTATTCAGATTGGAAATAAGCTATTCAGTTTGCAAAAAAAGCTATTTACAATGAAAATGTGATATTCAGATTGCAGTTCCTGATGCAAATAAGCTATTCCGAATGAAAAAAAAGGGATTCAGGATGCGAATAACCTATTCAGTTTGCAGTTCAGACAAACAAAGCTATCCAGAATGCAAATAAACTATTAAGAGTGGAAATAAACTATTCAGTTTGCAAAAAAAGCTATTCAGTATGAAAATGTGATATTCAGATTGCCGTTCTTGATGAAAATAAGCTATTTCGAATGGAAAAAGAAGGATTCAGGATGCGAATAACCTATTCAGTTTGCAGTTCAGACTCAAAAAACTATTCAGAATGCAAATAAATTATTTAGAATGCAAATAAGCTATTCAGTTTGCAAAAAAAGCTATTCAAAACGAAAATGTGCTATTCAGATTGTAGTTCAGGATGAAAATAAGCTATTCAGAATGAACAAAATGGGATTTAGGATGCAAATAACCTATTTAGTTTGCAGTTCAAACAAAAAAAGCTATTCAAAATGCAAATAAACTATTCAGATTGCAAAAAAAGCTATTCAGTTTACAAAAAAAGCTATTCAGTTTACAAAAAAAGCTATTCAGAATGAAAATGTGCTATTCAAATTGCAGTTCAGCATGAAAATAAGCTATTTATAATGAAAAAAAAGGATCCAGGATGCAAATAACCTATTCAGTTTGCAGTTCAGACAAAAAAAGCTATTCAAAATGCAAATAAATTATTCAGATTGCAAAAAAAGCTATTCAGTGTACAAAAAAAGCTATTCAGAATGAAAATGTGCTATTCAGATTGCAGTTCAGGATGAAAATAAGCAATTCAAGATGAAGAAAAGGGGATTCAGGTTGCAAATAACCTATTCAGTATGCAGTTCAGACAAAAAAAGCTATTCATAATGCAAATAAACTATTCAGATTGGAAATAAGCTATTCGGTTTGCAAAAAAAGCTATTTAGAATGAAAATGTGATATTCAGATTGTATTTCTTGATAAAAATAACCTATTCCGAATGAAATAAAAGGGATTCAGGATGCGAATAACCTATTCAGTTTGCAGTTCAGACAAACAAAGCTATTCAGAATGCAAATAAACTATTAAGAGTGGAAATAAGCTATTTAGTATGAAAATGTGATATTCAGATTGCAGTTCTTGATGAAAATAAGCTATTTCGAATGGAAAAAAAAGGATTCAGGATGCAAATAACCTATTCAGTTTGCAGTTCAGACTAAAAAAACTATTCAGAATGCAAATAAACTATTTAGAATGCAAATAAGCTATTCAGTTTGCAAAAAAATCTTTTCAAAACGAAAATGTGCTATTCAGATTGTAGTTCAAGATGAAAATAAGCTATTCAGAATGAACAAAATGGGATTTAGGATGCAAATAACCTATTTTGTTTGCAGTTCAAACAAAAAAAGCTATTCAAAATGCAAATAAACTATTCAGATTGCAAAAAAAGCTATTCAGTTTATAAAAAAAGCTATTCAGTTTACAAAAAAAGCTATTCAGAATGAAAATGTACTATTCAAATTGCAGTTCAGCATGAAAATAAGCTATTTATAATGAAAAAAAATGATCCGGGATGCAAATAACCTATTCAGTTTGCAGTTCAGACAAAAAAAGCTATTCAAAATGCAAATAAATTATTCAAATTGCAAAAAAAGCTATTCAGTGTACAAAAAAAGCTATTCAGAATGAAAATGTGCTATTCAGATTGCAGTTCAGGATGAAAATAAGCAATTCAAGATGAAGAAAAGGGGATTCAGGTTGCAAATAACCTATTCAGTATGCAGTTCAGACAAAAAAAGCTATTCATAATGCAAATAAACTATTCAGATTGGAAATAAGCTATTCGGTTTGCAAAAAAAGCTATTTAGAATGAAAATGTGATATTCAGATTGCAGTTCTTGATAAAAATAAGCTATTCCGAATGAAAAAAAAGGGATTCAGGATGCGAATAACCTATTCAGTTTGCATCTCAAACAAAAAAGGCTATTCAGAATACAAATAAACTATTCAGATTGCAAATAATCTATTCAGTTTGCAAAAAAAGCTATTCAGAATGGAAATGTGCTATTCAGATTGCAGTTCAGGATGAAAATAAGCAATTCAAGATGAAGAAAAGGGGATTCAAGTTGCAAATAACCTATTCAGTATGCAGTTCAGACAAAAAAAGCTATTCATAATGCAAATAAACTATTCAGATTGGAAATAAGCTATTCGGTTTGCAAACAAAGCTATTTAGAATGAAAATGTGATATTCAGATTGCAGTTCTTGATAAAAATAAGCTATTCCGAATGAAAAAAAAGGGATTCAGGAAGCGAATACCCTATTCAGTTTGCATCTCAAACAAAAAAGGCTATTCAGAATGCAAATAAACTATTCAGATTGCAAATAATCTATTCAGTTTGCAAAAAAAGCTATTCAGAATGTAAATGTGCTATTCTTATTGTAGTTCAGGATGAAAATAAGCTATTTATAATGAAAAAAAGGGATCCAGGATGCAAATAACCTATTTAGTTTGCAGTTCAGAAAAAAAAAGCTATTCAGAATGCAAATAAACTATTCAGAATGCAAATAAACTATTCAGATTGCGAATAAGCTATTCAGTTTGCAAAAAAAGCTGTTCAGAATGAAAATGTGCTATTCAGATTGCCGTTCAGGATGAAAATAAGCTATTTATAATGAAAAAAAGGGATCCAGGATGCAAATAACCTATTCAATTTGCAGTTCAGACAAAAAAAGCTATTCATAATGCAAATAAACTATTCAGATTGCAAAAAAAGCTATTCAGTTCACAAAAAAAGCTATTCAGAATGAAAATGTGATATTCAGGTTGCAGTTCTTGATGAAAATAAGCTATTCCGAATGGAAAAAAAGGTATTTAGGACGCGAATAACCTATTCAGTTTGCAGTTCAGACAAACAAAGCTATTCAGAATGCAAATAAATTATTCAGATTGGAAATAAGCTATTCAGAATGCAAATAAACTATTCAGAATGCAAATAAACTATTCAGATTGCGAATAAGCTATTCAGTTTGCAAAAAAAGCTGTTTAGAATGAAAATGTGCTATTCAGATTGTAGTTCAGGATGAAAATAAGCTATTCAGAATGAAAAAAAAGGATTCAGGATGCGGATAACTTATTCAGTTTGCAGTTCAGACAAATAAAACTATTCAGAATGCAAATAAACTATTCAGATTGGAAATAAGCTATTCAGTTTGCAAAAAAAGCTATTCAGAATGAAAATGTGATATTCAGATTGCAGTTCCTGATGCAAATAAGCTATTCCGAATGTAAAAAAAGGGATTCAGGATGCGAATAACCTATTCAGTTTGCAGTTCAGACAAACAAAGCTATCCAGAATGCAAATAAACTATTAAGAGTGGAAATAAACTATTCTGTTTGCAAAAAAAGCTATTCAGTATGAAAATGTGATATTCAGATTGCAGTTCTTGATGAAAATAAGCTATTTCGAATGGAAAAAAAAGGATTCAGGATGCAAATAACCTATTCAGTTTGCAGTTCAGACTAAAAAAACTATTCAGAATGCAAATAAACTATTTAGAATGCAAATAAGCTATTCAGTTTGCAAAAAAAGCTATTCAAAACGAAAATGTGCAATTCAGATTGTAGTTCAAGATGAAAATAAGCTATTCAGAATGAACAAAATGGGATTTAGGATGCAAATAACCTATTTTGTTTGCAGTTCAAACAAAAAAAGCTATTCAAAATGCAAATAAACTATTCAGATTGCAAAAAAAGCTATTCAGTTTACAAAAAAAGCTATTCAGTTTACAAAAAAAGCTATTCAGAATGAAAATGTGCTATTCAAATTGCAGTTCAGCATGAAAATAAGATATTTATAATGAAAAAAAAGGATCCAGGATGCAAATAACCTATTCAGTTTGCAGTTCAGACAAAAAAAGCTATTCAAAATGCAAATAAATTATTCAGATTGCAAAAAAAGCTATTCAGTGTACAAAAAAAGCTATTCAGAATGAAAATGTGCTATTCAGATTGCAGTTCAGGATGAAAATAAGCAATTCAAGATGAAGAAAAGGGGATTCAGGTTGCAAATAACCTATTCAGTATGCAGTTCAGACAAAAAAAGCTATTCATAATGCAAATAAACTATTCAGATTGGAAATAAGCTATTCGGTTTGCAAAAAAAGCTATTTAGAATGAAAATGTGATATTCAGATTGTATTTCTTGATAAAAATAACCTATTCTGAATGAAATAAAAGGGATTCAGGATGCGAATAACCTATTCAGTTTGCAGTTCAGACAAACAAAGCTATTCAGAATGCAAATAAACTATTAAGAGTGGAAATAAGCTATTCAGTATGAAAATGTGATATTCAGATTGCAGTTCTTGATGAAAATAAGCTATTTCGAATGGAAAAAAAAGGATTCAGGATGCAAATAACCTATTCAGTTTGCAGTTCAGACTAAAAAAACTATTCAGAATGCAAATAAACTATTTAGAATGCAAATAAGCTATTCAGTTTGCAAAAAAAGCTATTCAAAACGAAAATGTGCTATTCAGATTGTAGTTCAAGATGAAAATAAGCTATTCAGAATGAACAAAATGGGATTTAGGATGCAAATAACCTATTTTGTTTGCAGTTCAAACAAAAAAAGCTATTCAAAATGCAAATAAACTATTCAGATTGCAAAAAAAGCTATTCAGTTTACAAAAAAAGCTATTCAGTTTACAAAAAAAGCTATTCAGAATGAAAATGTGCTATTCAAATTGCAGTTCAGCATGAAAATAAGCTATTTATAATGAAAAAAAAGGATCCGGGATGCAAATAACCTATTCAGTTTGCAGTTCAGACAAAAAAAGCTATTCAAAATGCAAATAAATTATTCAAATTGCAAAAAAAGCTATTCAGTGTACAAAAAAAGCTATTCAGAATGAAAATGTGCTATTCAGATTGCAGTTCAGGATGAAAATAAGCAATTCAAGATGAAGAAAAGGGGATTCAGGTTGCAAATAACCTATTCAGTATGCAGTTCAGACAAAAAAAGCTATTCATAATGCAAATAAACTATTCAGATTGGAAATAAGCTATTCGGTTTGCAAAAAAAGCTATTTAGAATGAAAATGTGATATTCAGATTGCAGTTCTTGATAAAAATAAGCTATTCCGAATGAAAAAAAAGGGATTCAGGATGCGAATAACCTATTCAATTTGCATCTCAAACAAAAAAGGCTATTCAGAATACAAATAAACTATTCAGATTGCAAATAATCTATTCAGTTTGCAAAAAAAGCTATTCAGAATGAAAATGTGCTATTCAGATTGCAGTTCAGGATGAAAATAAGCAATTCAAGATGAAGAAAAGGGGATTCAGGTTGCAAATAACCTATTCAGTATGCAGTTCAGACAAAAAAAGCTATTCATAATGCAAATAAACTATTCAGATTGGAAATAAGCTATTCGGTTTGCAAAAAAAGCTATTTAGAATGAAAATGTGATATTCAGATTGCAGTTCTTGATAAAATTAAGCTATTCCGAATGAAAAAAAAGGGATTCAGGATGCGAATAACCTATTCAGTTTGCATCTCAAACAAAAAAGGCTATTCAGAATGCAAATAAACTATTCAGATTGCAAAGAAGCTATTCAGTTTGCAAAAAAAGCTATTCAGAATGAAAATGTGCTATTCAGATTGCAGTTCAGGATGAAAATAAGCTATTCAGAATGAAAAAAAGGAATTCATGATGCGGATAATCTATTCAGTTTGCAGTTCAGACAAAAAAAGCTATTCAGAATGCAAATAAACTATTCAGATTTTGAAGTAAGCTATTCAGTTTGCAAAAAAAGTTATTCAGAATGAAAATGTGATATTCAGATTGCAGTTCTTGATGAAAATAAACAATTCGGAATGAAAAAAAAGGATTCAAGATGAGGATAACCTATTCAGTTTGCAGTTCAGACAAAAAAAGCTATTCATAATGCAAATAAACTATTCAAATTGGAAATAAGCTATTCAGTTTGCAAAAAAAGCTATTCAGTTTGCAAAATGTGATATTCAGATTGCAGTTCTTGATGAAAATAAGCTATTCCGAATGATAAAAAAATGATTCAGGATGCGAATAACCTATTCAGTTTGTAGTTCAGACCAACAAAGTTATTCAGAATGCAAATAAACTATTCAGATTGCAAAGAAGCTATTCAGTTTGCAAAAAAAAACTATTCAGAATGAAAATGTGATATTCAGATTGTAGTTCTTATTGAAAATAAGCAATTTCGAATGAAAAAAAAGGGATTCAATATGCTAATAACCTATTCAGATTGCAGCTCAGACAAAAAAAGCTATTCAGAATGCAAATATACTATTTAGATTGCAAAGAAGCTATTCAGTTTGCAAAAAAAGCTATTCAGAATGAAAATGTGCTATTCAGATTGCAGTTCAGGATGAAAAAAAGCTATTCATAATGAAAAAAAGGAATTCAGGATGCGGATAACCTATTCAGTTAGCAGTTCAGACAAAAAAAGCTATTCAGAATGCAAATAAACTATTCAGATTGGAAATAAGCTATTCAAAACGAAAATGTGCTATTCAGATTGTAGTTAGGGATGAAAATAAGCTATTCAGAATGAAAAAAAAGGATTCAGGATGCGGATAACTTATTCAGTTTGCATTTCAGACAAAAAAACCTATTCAGAATGCAAATAAACTATTCAGATTGGAAATAAGCTATTCAGTTTGCAAAAAAAGCTATTCAGAATGAAAATGTGATATTCAGATTGCAGTTCTTGATGCAAATAAGCTATTCCGAATGAAAAAAAAGGGATTCAGGATGCGAATAACCTATTCAGTTTGCAGTTCAGACTAAAAAAACTATTCAGAATGCAAATAAACTATTTAGAATGCAAATAAGCTATTCAGTTTGCAAAAAAACCTATTCAAAACGAAAATGTGCTATTCAGATTGTAGTTCAGGATGAAAATAAGCTATTCATAATGAACAAAATGGGATTTAGGATGCAAATAACCTATTTAGTTTGCAGTTCAAACAAAAAAAGCTATTCAAAATGCAAATAAATTATTCAGATTGCAAAAAAAGCTATTCAGTTTACAAAAAAAGCTATTCAGTTTACAAAAAAAGCTATTCAGAATGAAAATGTGCTATTCAAATTGCAGTTCAGCATGAAAATAAGCTATTTTTAATGAAATAAAAGGATCCAGGATGCAAATAACCTATTCAGTTTGCAGTTCAGACAAAAAAAGCTATTCAAAATGCAAATAAATTATTCAGATTGCAAAAAAAGCTATTCAGAGTACAAAAAAAGCTATTCAGAATGAAAATGTGCTATTCAGATTACAGTTCAGGATGAAAATAAGCAATTCAAGATGAAGAAAAGGGGATTCAGGTTGCAAATAACCTATTCAGTATGCAGTTCAGACAAAAAAAGCTATTCATAATGCAAATAAACTATTCAGATTGGAAATAAGCTATTCGGTTTGCAAAAAAAGCTATTTAGAATGAAAATGTGATATTCAGATTGCAGTTCTTGATAAAAATAAGCTATTCCGAATGAAAAAAAAGGGATTCAGGATGCGAATAATCTATTCAGTTTGCATCTCAAACAAAAAAGGCTATTCAGAATGCAAATAAACTATTCAGATTGCAAATAATCTATTCAGTTTGCAAAAAAAGCTATTCAGAATGTAAATGTGCTATTCTTATTGTAGTTCAGGATGAAAATAAGCTATTTATAATGAAAAAAAGGGATCCAGGATGCAAATAACCTAATTAGTTTGCAGTTCAGAAAAAAAAAGCTATTCAGAATGCAAATAAACTATTCAGAATGCAAATAAACTATTCAGATTGCAAATAAGCTATTCAGTTTGCAAAAAAAGCTGTTCAGAATGAAAATGTGCTATTCAGATTGCCGTTCAGGATGAAAATAAGCTATTTATAATGAAAAAAAGGGATCTAGGATGCAAATAACCTATTTAGTTTGCAGTTCAGACAAAAAAAGCTATTCAGAATGCAAATAAACTATTCAGATTGCAAAAAAAGCTATTCAGTTCACAAAAAAAGCTATTCAGAATGAAAATGTGATATTCAGGTTGCAGTTCTTGATGAAAATAAGCTATTCCGAATGAAAAAAAAGGGATTTAGGACGCGAATAACCTATTCAGTTTGCAGTTCAGACAAACAAAGCTATTCAGAATGCAAATAAATTATTCAAATTGCAAAAAAAGCTATTCAAAATGAAAATGTGCTATTCAGATTGTAGTTCAGGATGAAAATAAGCTATTCAGAATGAAAAACAAGGATTCAGGATGCGGATAACTTATTCAGTTTGCAGTTCAGACAAAAAAAACTATTCAGAATGCAAATAAACTATTCAGATTGGAAATAAGCTATTCAGTTTGCAAAAAAAGCTATTCAGAATGAAAATGTGATATTCAGATTGCAGTTCTTGATGAAAATAAAATATTTCGAATGAAAAAAAAAGGATTCAGGATTCGAATAACCTATTCAGTTTGCAGTTCAGACTAAAAAAACTATTCAGAATGCAAACAAATTATTTAGAATTCAAACAAGCTATTCAGTTTGCAAAAAAAGCTATTCAAAACGAAAATGTGCTATTCAGATTGTAGTTCAGGATGAAAATAAGCTATTCAGAATGAACAAAATGGGATTTAGGATGCAAATAAACTATTCAGATTGCAAAAAAAGCTATTCAGTTTGCAAAAAAAGCTATTCAGTTTACAAAAAAAGCTATTCAGAATGAAAATGTGCTATTCAAATTGCAGTTCAGCATGAAAATAAGCTATTTATAATGAAAAAAAAGATCCAGGATGCAAATAACCTATTCAGTTTGCAGTTCAGACAAAAAAAGCTATTCAAAATGCAAATAAATTATTCAGATTGCAAAAAAAGCTATTCAGTGTACAAAAAAAGCTATTCAGAATGAAAATGTGCTATTCAGATTGCAGTTCAGGATGAAAATAAGCAATTCAAGATGAAGAAAAGGGGATTCAGGTTGCAAATAACCTATTCAGTATGCAGTTCAGACAAAAAAAGATATTCATAATGCAAATAAACTATTCAGATTGGAAATAAGCTATTCGGTTTGCAAAAAAAGCTATTTAGAATGAAAATGTGATATTCAGATTGCAGTTCTTGATAAAAATAAGCTATTCCGAATGAAAAAAAAGGGATTCAGGATGCGAATAACCTATTCAGTTTGCAGTTCAGACAAACAAAGCTATTCAGAATGCAAATAAACTATTAAGAGTGGAAATAAGCTATTCAGTTTGCAAAAAAAGCTATTCAGTATGAAAATGTGATATTCAGATTGCAGTTCTTGATGAAAATAAGCTATTTCGAATGGAAAAAAAAGGATTCAGGATGCGAATAACCTATTCAGTTTGCAGTTCAGACTAAAAAACTATTCAGAATGCAAATAAACTATTTAGAATGCAAATAAGCTATTCAGTTTGCAAAAAAAGCTATTCAAAACGAAAATGTGCTATTCAGATTGTAGTTCAGGATGAAAATAAGCTATTCAGAATGAACAAAATGGGATGTAGGATGCAAATAACCTATTTAGTTTGCAGTTCAAACAAAAAAAGCTATTCAAAATGCAAATAAACTATTCAGATTGCAAAAAAAGCTACTCAGTTTACAAAAAAAGCTATTCAGTTTACAAAAAAAGCTATTCAGAATGAAAATGTGCTATTCAAATTGCAGTTCAGCATGAAAATAAGCTATTTATAATGAAAAAAAAGGATCCCGGATGCAAATAACCTATTCAGTTTGCAGTTCAAACAAAAAAAGCTATTCAAAATGCAAATAAATTATTCAGATTGCAAAAAAAGCTATTCAGTGTACAAAAAAAGCTATTCAGAATGAAAATGTGCTATTCAGATTGCAGTTCAGGATGAAAATAAGCAATTCAAGATGAAGAAAAGGGGATTCAGGTTGCAAATAACCTATTCAGTATGCAGTTCAGACAAAAAAAGCTATTCATAATGCAAATAAACTATTCAGATTGGAAATAAGCTATTCGGTTTGCAAAAAAAGCTATTTAGAATGAAAATGTGATATTCAGATTGCAGTTCTTGATAAAAATAAGCTATTCCGAATGAAAAAAAAGGGATTCAGGATGCGAATAACCTATTCAGTTTGCAGTTCAGACAAACAAAGCTATTCAGAATGCAAATAAACTATTAAGAGTGGAAATAAGCTATTCAGTTTGCAAAAAAAGCTATTCAGTATGAAAATGTGATATTCAGATTGCAGTTCTTGATGAAAATAAGCTATTTCGAATGGAAAAAAAAGGATTCAGGATGCGAATAACCTATTCAGTTTGCAGTTCAGACTAAAAAACTATTCAGAATGCAAATAAACTATTTAGAATGCAAATAAGCTATTCAGTTTGCAAAAAAAGCTATTCAAAACGAAAATGTGCTATTCAGATTGTAGTTCAGGATGAAAATAAGCTATTCAGAATGAACAAAATGGGATGTAGGATGCAAATAACCTATTTAGTTTGCAGTTCAAACAAAAAAAGCTATTCAAAATGCAAATAAACTATTCAGATTGCAAAAAAAGCTACTCAGTTTACAAAAAAAGCTATTCAGTTTACAAAAAAAGCTATTCAGAATGAAAATGTGCTATTCAAATTGCAGTTCAGCATGAAAATAAGCTATTTATAATGAAAAAAAAGGATCCCGGATGCAAATAACCTATTCAGTTTGCAGTTCAAACAAAAAAAGCTATTCAAAATGCAAATAAATTATTCAGATTGCAAAAAAAGCTATTCAGTGTACAAAAAAAGCTATTCAGAATGAAAATGTGCTATTCAGATTGCAGTTCAGGATGAAAATAAGCAATTCAAGATGAAGAAAAGGGGATTCAGGTTGCAAATAACCTATTCAGTATGCAGTTCAGACAAAAAAAGCTATTCATAATGCAAATAAACTATTCAGATTGGAAATAAGCTATTCGGTTTGCAAAAAAAGCTATTTAGAATGAAAATGTGATATTCAGATTGCAGTTCTTGATAAAAATAAGCTATTCCGAATGAAAAAAAAGGGATTCAGGATGCGAATAACCTATTCAGTTTGCAGTTCAGACGAAAAAACTATTCAGAATGCAAATAAACTATTTAGAATGCAAATAAGCTATTCAGTTTGCAAAAAAAGCTATTCAAAACGAAAATGTGCTATTCAGGTTGTAGTTCAGGATGAAAATAAGCTATTCAGAATGAACAAAATGGGATTTAGGATGCAAATAACCTATTTAGTTTGCAGTTCAAACAAAAAAAGATATTCAAAATGCAAATAAACCATTCAGATTGCAAAAAAAGCTATTCAGTTTACAAAAAAAGCTATTCAGAATGAAAATGTGCTATTCAAATTGCAGTTCAGCATGAAAATAAGCTATTTATAATGCAAAAAAAAGGATCCAGGATGCAAATAACCTATTCAGTTTGCAGTTCAGACAAAAAAAGCTATTCAAAATGCAAATAAATTATTCAGATTGCAAAAAAAGCTATTCAGTGTACAAAAAAAGCTATTCAGAATGAAAATGTGCTATTCAGATTGCAGTTCAGGATGAAAATAAGCAATTCAAGATGAAGAAAAGGGAATTCAGGTTGCAAATAACCTATTCAGTATGCAGTTCAGACAAAAAAAGCTATTCAAAATGCAAATAAACTATTCAGATTGCAAAAAAAGCTATTCAGTTTACAAAAAAAGCTATTCAGTTTACAAAAAAAGCTATTCAGAATGAAAATGTGCTATTCAGATTGCAGTTCAGCATGAAAATAAGCAATTCAAGATGAAGAAAAGGGGATTCAGGTTGCAAATAACCTATTCAGTATGCAGTTCAGACAAAAAAAGCTATTCATAATGCAAATAAACTATTCAGATTGGAAATAAGCTATTCGGTTTGCAAAAAAAGCTATTTAGAATGAAAATGTGATATTCAGATTGCAGTTCTTGATAAAAGTAAGCTATTCCGAATGAAAAAAAAGGGATTCAGGATGCGAATAACCTATTCAGTTTGCAGTTCAGACGAAAAAACTATTCAGAATGCAAATAAACTATTTAGAATGCAAATAAGCTATTCAGTTTGCAAAAAAAGCTATTCAAAACGAAAATGTGCTATTCAGGTTGTAGTTCAGGATGAAAATAAGCTATTCAGAATGAACAAAATGGGATTTAGGATGCAAATAACCTATTTAGTTTGCAGTTCAAACAAAAAAAGATATTCAAAATGCAAATAAACCATTCAGATTGCAAAAAAAGCTATTCAGTTTACAAAAAAAGCTATTCAGAATGAAAATGTGCTATTCAAATTGCAGTTCAGCATGAAAATAAGCTATTTATAATGCAAAAAAAAGGATCCAGGATGCAAATAACCTATTCAGTTTGCAGTTCAGACAAAAAAAGCTATTCAAAATGCAAATAAATTATTCAGATTGCAAAAAAAGCTATTCAGTGTACAAAAAAAGCTATTCAGAATGAAAATGTGCTATTCAGATTGCAGTTCAGGATGAAAATAAGCAATTCAAGATGAAGAAAAGGGAATTCAGGTTGCAAATAACCTATTCAGTATGCAGTTCAGACAAAAAAAGCTATTCAAAATGCAAATAAACTATTCAGATTGCAAAAAAAGCTATTCAGTTTACAAAAAAAGCTATTCAGTTTACAAAAAAAGCTATTCAGAATGAAAATGTGCTATTCAGATTGCAGTTCAGCATGAAAATAAGCAATTCAAGATGAAGAAAAGGGGATTCAGGTTGCAAATAACCTATTCAGTATGCAGTTCAGACAAAAAAAGCTATTCATAATGCAAATAAACTATTCAGATTGGAAATAAGCTATTCGGTTTGCAAAAAAAGCTATTTAGAATGAAAATGTGATATTCAGATTGCAGTTCTTGATAAAAATAAGCTATTCCGAATGAAAAAAAAGGGATTCAGGATGCGAATAACCTATTCAGTTTGCAGTTCAGACAAACAAAGCTATTCAGAATGCAAATAAACTATTAAGAGTGGAAATAAGCTATTCAGTTTGCAAAAAAAGCTATTCAGTATGAAAATGTGATATTCAGATTGCAGTTCTTGATGAAAATAAGCTATTTCGAATGGAAAAAAAAGGATTCAGGACGCGAATAACCTATTCAGTTTGCAGTTCAGACTAAAAAAACTATTCAGAATGCAAATAAACTATTTAGAATGCAAATAAGCTATTCAGTTTGCAAAAAAAGCTATTCAAAACGAAAATGTGCTATTCAGATTGTAGTTCAGAATGAAAATAAGCTATTCAGAATGAACAAAATGGGATTTAGGATGCAAATAACCTATTTTGTTTGCAGTTCAAACAAAAAAAGCTATTCAAAATGCAAATAAACTATTCAGATTGCAAAAAAAGCTATTCAGTTTACAAAAAAAGTTATTCAGTTTACAAAAAAAGCTATTCAGAATGAAAATGTGCTATTCAAATTGCAGTTCAGCATGAAAATAAGCTATTTATAATGCAAAAAAAAGGATCCAGGATGCAAATAACCTATTCAGTTTGCAGTTCAGACAAAAAAAGCTATTCAAAATGCAAATAAATTATTCAGATTGCAAAAAAAGCTATTCAGTGTACAAAAAAAGCTATTCAGAATGAAAATGTGCTATTCAGATTGCAGTTCAGGATGAAAATAAGCAATTCAAGATGAAGAAAAGGGAATTCAGGTTGCAAATAACCTATTCAGTATGCAGTTCAGACAAAAAAAGCTATTCAAAATGCAAATAAACTATTCAGATTGCAAAAAAAGCTATTCAGTTTACAAAAAAAGCTATTCAGTTTACAAAAAAAGCTATTCAGAATGAAAATGTGCTATTCAGATTGCAGTTCAGCATGAAAATAAGCAATTCAAGATGAAGAAAAGGGGATTCAGGTTGCAAATAACCTATTCAGTATGCAGTTCAGACAAAAAAAGCTATTCATAATGCAAATAAACTATTCAGATTGGAAATAAGCTATTCGGTTTGCAAAAAAAGCTATTTAGAATGAAAATGTGATATTCAGATTGCAGTTCTTGATAAAAATAAGCTATTCCGAATGAAAAAAAAGGGATTCAGGATGCGAATAACCTATTCAGTTTGCAGTTCAGACAAACAAAGCTATTCAGAATGCAAATAAACTATTAAGAGTGGAAATAAGCTATTCAGTTTGCAAAAAAAGCTATTCAGTATGAAAATGTGATATTCAGATTGCAGTTCTTGATGAAAATAAGCTATTTCGAATGGAAAAAAAAGGATTCAGGACGCGAATAACCTATTCAGTTTGCAGTTCAGACTAAAAAAACTATTCAGAATGCAAATAAACTATTTAGAATGCAAATAAGCTATTCAGTTTGCAAAAAAAGCTATTCAAAACGAAAATGTGCTATTCAGATTGTAGTTCAGAATGAAAATAAGCTATTCAGAATGAACAAAATGGGATTTAGGATGCAAATAACCTATTTTGTTTGCAGTTCAAACAAAAAAAGCTATTCAAAATGCAAATAAACTATTCAGATTGCAAAAAAAGCTATTCAGTTTACAAAAAAAGTTATTCAGTTTACAAAAAAAGCTATTCAGAATGAAAATGTGCTATTCAAATTGCAGTTCAGCATGAAAATAAGCTATTTATAATGAAAAAAAAGGATCCAGGATGCAAATAACCTATTCAGTTTGCAGTTCAGACAAACAAAGCTATTCAGAATGCAAATAAACTATTAAGAGTGGAAATAAGCTATTCAGTTTGCAAAAAAAGCTATTCAGTATGAAAATGTGATATTCAGATTGCAGTTCTTGATGAAAATAAGCTATTTCGAATGGAAAAAAAAGGATTCAGGACGCGAATAACCTATTCAGTTTGCAGTTCAGACTAAAAAAACTATTCAGAATGCAAATAAACTATTTAGAATGCAAATAAGCTATTCAGTTTGCAAAAAAAGCTATTCAAAACGAAAATGTGCTATTCAGATTGTAGTTCAGAATGAAAATAAGCTATTCAGAATGAACAAAATGGGATTTAGGATGCAAATAACCTATTTTGTTTGCAGTTCAAACAAAAAAAGCTATTCAAAATGCAAATAAACTATTCAGATTGCAAAAAAAGCTATTCAGTTTACAAAAAAAGTTATTCAGTTTACAAAAAAAGCTATTCAGAATGAAAATGTGCTATTCAAATTGCAGTTCAGCATGAAAATAAGCTATTTATAATGAAAAAAAAGGATCCAGGATGCAAATAACCTATTCAGTTTGCAGTTCAGACAAAAAAAGCTATTCAAAATGCAAATAAATTATTCAGATTGCAAAAAAAGCTATTCAGTGTACAAAAAAAGCTATTCAGAATGAAAATGTGCTATTCAGATTGCAGTTCAGGATGAAAATAAGCAATTCAAGATGAAGAAAACGGGATTCAGGTTGCAAATAACCTATTCAGTATGCAGTTCAGACAAAAAAAGCTATTCATAATGCAAATAAACTATTCAGATTGGAAATAAGCTATTCGGTTTGCAAAAAAAGCTATTTAGAATGAAAATGTGATATTCAGATTGCAGTTCTTGATAAAAATAAGCTATTCCGAATGAAAAAAAAGGGATTCAGGATGCGAATAACCTATTCAGTTTGCAGTTCAGACAAACAAAGCTATTCAGAATGCAAATAAACTATTAAGAGTGGAAATAAGCTATTCAGTTTGCAAAAAAAGCTATTCAGTATGAAAATGTGATATTCAGATTGCAGTTCTTGATGAAAATAAGCTATTTCGAATGGAAAAAAAAGGATTCAGGACGCGAATAACCTATTCAGTTTGCAGTTCAGACTAAAAAAACTATTCAGAATGCAAATAAACTATTTAGAATGCAAATAAGCTATTCAGTTTGCAAAAAAAGCTATTCAAAACGAAAATGTGCTATTCAGATTGTAGTTCAGAATGAAAATAAGCTATTCAGAATGAACAAAATGGGATTTAGGATGCAAATAACCTATTTTGTTTGCAGTTCAAACAAAAAAAGCTATTCAAAATGCAAATAAACTATTCAGATTGCAAAAAAAGCTATTCAGTTTACAAAAAAAGTTATTCAGTTTACAAAAAAAGCTATTCAGAATGAAAATGTGCTATTCAAATTGCAGTTCAGCATGAAAATAAGCTATTTATAATGCAAAAAAAAGGATCCAGGATGCAAATAACCTATTCAGTTTGCAGTTCAGACAAAAAAAGCTATTCAAAATGCAAATAAATTATTCAGATTGCAAAAAAAGCTATTCAGTGTACAAAAAAAGCTATTCAGAATGAAAATGTGCTATTCAGATTGCAGTTCAGGATGAAAATAAGCAATTCAAGATGAAGAAAACGGGATTCAGGTTGCAAATAACCTATTCAGTATGCAGTTCAGACAAAAAAAGCTATTCAAAATGCAAATAAACTATTCAGATTGCAAAAAAAGCTATTCAGTTTACAAAAAAAGCTATTCAGTTTACAAAAAAAGCTATTCAGAATGAAAATGTGCTATTCAGATTGCAGTTCAGCATGAAAATAAGCAATTCAAGATGAAGAAAAGGGGATTCAGGTTGCAAATAACCTATTCAGTATGCAGTTCAGACAAAAAAAGCTATTCATAATGCAAATAAACTATTCAGATTGGAAATAAGCTATTCGGTTTGCAAAAAAAGCTATTTAGAATGAAAATGTGATATTCAGATTGCAGTTCTTGATAAAAATAAGCTATTCCGAATGAAAAAAAAGGGATTCAGGATGCGAATAACCTATTCAGTTTGCAGTTCAGACAAACAAAGCTATTCAGAATGCAAATAAACTATTAAGAGTGGAAATAAGCTATTCAGTTTGCAAAAAAAGCTATTCAGTATGAAAATGTGATATTCAGATTGCAGTTCTTGATGAAAATAAGCTATTTCGAATGGAAAAAAAAGGATTCAGGACGCGAATAACCTATTCAGTTTGCAGTTCAGACTAAAAAAACTATTCAGAATGCAAATAAACTATTTAGAATGCAAATAAGCTATTCAGTTTGCAAAAAAAGCTATTCAAAACGAAAATGTGCTATTCAGATTGTAGTTCAGAATGAAAATAAGCTATTCAGAATGAACAAAATGGGATTTAGGATGCAAATAACCTATTTTGTTTGCAGTTCAAACAAAAAAAGCTATTCAAAATGCAAATAAACTATTCAGATTGCAAAAAAAGCTATTCAGTTTACAAAAAAAGTTATTCAGTTTACAAAAAAAGCTATTCAGAATGAAAATGTGCTATTCAAATTGCAGTTCAGCATGAAAATAAGCTATTTATAATGAAAAAAAAGGATCCAGGATGCAAATAACCTATTCAGTTTGCAGTTCAGACAAAAAAAGCTATTCAATATGCAAATAAATTATTCAGATTGCAAAAAAAGCTATTCAGTGTACAAAAAAAGCTATTCAGAATGAAAATGTGCTATTCAGATTGCAGTTCAGGATGAAAATAAGCAATTCAAGATGAAGAAAAGGGGATTCAGGTTGCAAATAACCTATTCAGTATGCAGTTCAGACAAAAAAAGATATTCATAATGCAAATAAACTATTCAGATTGGAAATAAGCTATTCGGTTTGCAAAAAAAGCTATTTAGAATGAAAATGTGATATTCAGATTGCAGTTCTTGATAAAAATAAGCTATTCCGAATGAAAAAAAAGGGATTCAGGATGCGAATAACCTATTCAGTTTGCAGTTCAGACAAACAAAGCTATTCAGAATGCAAATAAACTATTAAGAGTGGAAATAAGCTATTCAGTTTGCAAAAAAAGCTATTCAGTATGAAAATGTGATATTCAGATTGCAGTTCTTGATGAAAATAAGCTATTTCGAATGGAAAAAAAAGGATTCAGGATGCGAATAACCTATTCAGTTTGCAGTTCAGACTAAAAAACTATTCAGAATGCAAATAAACTATTTAGAATGCAAATAAGCTATTCAGTTTGCAAAAAAAGCTATTCAAAACGAAAATGTGCGATTCAGATTGTAGTTCAGGATGAAAATAAGCTATTCAGAATGAACAAAATGGGATTTAGGATGCAAATAACCTATTTAGTTTGCAGTTCAAACAAAAAAAGCTATTCAAAATGCAAATAAACTATTCAGATTGCAAAAAAAGCTATTCAGTTTACAAAAAAAGCTATTCAGTTTACAAAAAAAGCTATTCAGAATGAAAATGTGCTATTCAAATTGCAGTTCAGCATGAAAATAAGCTATTTATAATGAAAAAATAGGATCCAGGATGCAATAACCTATTCGTTTGCAGTTCAGACAAAAAAAGCTATTCAAAATGCAAATAAATTATTCAGATTGCAAAAAAAGCTATTCAGTGTACAAAAAAAGCTATTCAGAATGAAAATGTGCTATTCAGATTGCAGTTCAGGATGAAAATAAGCAATTCAAGATGAAGAAAAGGGGATTCAGGTTGCAAATAACCTATTCAGTATGCAGTTCAGACAAAAAAAGCTATTCATAATGCAAATAAACTATTCAGATTGGAAATAAGCTATTCGGTTTGCAAAAAAAGCTATTTAGAATGAAAATGTGATATTCAGATTGCAGTTCTTGATAAAAATAAGCTATTCCGAATGAAAAAAAAGGGATTCAGGATGCGATTAACCTATTCAGTTAGCAGCTCAGAAAAAAAAATTATTCAGAATGCAAATAAACTATTTAGATTGCAAATAAGCTATTCAGTTTGCCGAAAAAGCTATTCAGAATGAAAATGTGCTATTCAGATTGCAGTTCAGGATGAAAATAAGCTATTCAGAATGAAAAAAAAAGGGATTCAGGATGCGAATAACCTATTCAGTTTGTATCTCAAAAACAAAAAAGGCTATTCAGAATGCAAATAAACTATTCAGATTGCAAATAATTTATTCAGTTTGCAAAAAAAGCTATTCAGAATGTAAATGTGCTATTCTTATTGCAGTTCAGGATGAAAATAAGCTATTTATAATGAAAAAAAAGGGATCCAGGATGCAAATAACCTATTTAGTTTGCAGTTGAGAAAAAAAAAGCTATTCAGAATGCAAATAAACTATTCAGAATGCAAATAAACTATTCAGATTGCAAATAAGCTATTCAGTTTGCAAAAAAAGATGTTCAGAATGAAAATGTGCTATTCAGATTGCAGTTCAGGATGAAAATAAGCTATTTATTATGAACAAAAGGGATCCAGGATGCAAATAACCTATTCAGTTTGCAGTTCAGACAAAAAATGCTATTCAAAATGCAAATAAACTATTTAGATTGCAAAAAAAGCTATTGAGTTCACAAAAAATGCTATTCAGAATGTAAATGTGCTATTCCGATTGCAGTTCAGGATGAAAATAAGCAATTCAGGATGCATTTAAAATATTCAGTTTGCAGTTCAGACAAAAAAGCTATTCAGAATGCAAATAAACTATTCAGATTGCAAAGAAGCTATTCAGTTTGCAAAAAAAGCTATTCAGAATGAAAATGTGCTATTCTGATTGCAGTTCAGGATGAAAATAAGCTATTCAAAATAAAAAAAAAAGGGATTCAGGATGCGAATAACCTATTCAGTTTGTATCTCAAACAAAAAAGGCTATTCAGAATGCAAATAAACTATTCAGATTGCAAATAATTTATTCAGTTTGCAAAAAAAGCTATTCAGAATGTAAATGTGCTATTCTTATTGCAGTTCAGGATGAAAATAAGCTATTTATAATGAAAAAAAGGGATCCAGGATGCAAATAACCTATTTAGTTTGCAGTTCAGAAAAAAAAAAGCTATTCAGAATGCAAATAAACTATTCAGATTGCAAATAAGCTATTCAGTTTGCAAAAAAAGCTGTTCAGAATGAAAATGTGCTATTCAGATTGCAGTTCAGCATGAAAATAAGCTATTTATAATGAAAAAAAAAGGATCCAGGATGCAAATAACATATTCAGTTTGCAGTTCAGACAAAAAAAGCTATTCAAAATGCAAATAAATTATTCAGATTGCAAAAAAAGCTATTCAGTTTACAAAAAAAGCTATTCAGAATGAAAATGTGATATTCAGATTGTAGTTCAGGATGAAAATAAGCAATTCAAGATGAAAAAAAGGGGATTCAGGATGCAAATAACCTATTCTGTATGCAGTTCAGACAAAAAAAGCTATTCATAATGCAAATAAACTATTCAGATTGGAAATAAGCTATTCAGTTTGCAAAAAAAGCTATTCAGAATGAAAATGTGATATTCAGATTGCAGTTCTTGATGAAAATAAGCTATTCCGAATGAAAAAAAAGGGATTCAGGATGCGAATAACCTATTCAGTTAGCAGCTCAGAAAAAAAAATTATTCAGAATGCAAATAAACTATTTAGATTGCAAATAAGCTATTCAGTTTGCCGAAAAAGCTATTCAGAATGAAAATGTGCTATTCAGATTGCAGTTCAGGATGAAAATAAGCTATTCAGAATGAAAAAAAAAGGGATTCAGGATGCGAATAACCTATTCAGTTTGTATCTCAAAAACAAAAAAGGCTATTCAGAATGCAAATAAACTATTCAGATTGCAAATAATTTATTCAGTTTGCAAAAAAAGCTATTCAGAATGTAAATGTGCTATTCTTATTGCAGTTCAGGATGAAAATAAGCTATTTATAATGAAAAAAAAGGGATCCAGGATGCAAATAACCTATTTAGTTTGCAGTTGAGAAAAAAAAAGCTATTCAGAATGCAAATAAACTATTCAGAATGCAAATAAACTATTCAGATTGCAAATAAGCTATTCAGTTTGCAAAAAAAGCTGTTCAGAATGAAAATGTGCTATTCAGATTGCAGTTCAGGATGAAAATAAGCTATTTATTATGAACAAAAGGGATCCAGGATGCAAATAACCTATTCAGTTTGCAGTTCAGACAAAAAATGCTATTCAAAATGCAAATAAACTATTTAGATTGCAAAAAAAGCTATTCAGTTCACAAAAAATGCTATTCAGAATGTAAATGTGCTATTCCGATTGCAGTTCAGGATGAAAATAAGCAATTCAGGATGCATTTAAAATATTCAGTTTGCAGTTCAGACAAAAAAGCTATTCAGAATGCAAATAAACTATTCAGATTGCAAAGAAGCTATTCAGTTTGCAAAAAAAGCTATTCAGAATGAAAATGTGCTATTCTGATTGCAGTTCAGGATGAAAATAAGCTATTCAGAATGAAAAAAAAAGGGATTCAGGATGCGAATAACCTATTCAGTTTGTATCTCAAACAAAAAAGGCTATTCAGAATGCAAATAAACTATTCAGATTGCAAATAATTTATTCAGTTTGCAAAAAAAGCTATTCAGAATGTAAATGTGCTATTCTTATTGCAGTTCAGGATGAAAATAAGCTATTTATAATGAAAAAAAAGGGATCCAGGATGCAAATAACCTATTTAGTTTGCAGTTGAGAAAAAAAAAAGCTATTCAGAATGCAAATAAACTATTCAGAATGCAAATAAACTATTCAGATTGCAAATAAGCTATTCAGTTTGCAAAAAAAGCTGTTCAGAATGAAAATGTGCTATTCAGATTGCAGTTCAGGATGAAAATAAGCTATTTATTATGAACAAAAGGGATCCAGGATGCAAATAACCTATTCAGTTTGCAGTTCAGACAAAAAATGCTATTCAAAATGCAAATAAACTATTTAGATTGCAAAAAAAGCAATTGAGTTCACAAAAAATGCTATTCAGAATGTAAATGTGCTATTCCGATTGCAGTTCAGGATGAAAATAAGCAATTCAGGATGCATTTAAAATATTCAGTTTGCAGTTCAGACAAAAAAGCTATTCAGATTAGAAATAAGCTATTCAGTTTGCAAAAAAAGCTATTCAGAATGAAAATGTGATATTCAGATTGCAGTTCTTGATAAAAATAAGCTATTCCGAATGAAAAAAAGGGATTCAGGATGCGAAAAACCTATTCAGATTGCAGCTCAGACAAAAAAAGCTATTCAGAATGCAAATAAACTATTCAGATTGCAAAGAAGCTATTCAGTTTGCAAAAAAAGCTATTCAGAATGAAAATGTGCTATTCTGATTGCAGTTCAGGATGAAAATAAGCTATTCAGAATGAAAAAAAAAGGGATTCAGGATGCGAATAACCTATTCAGTTTGTATCTCAAACAAAAAAGGCTATTCAGAATGCAAATAAACTATTTAGATTGCAAATAATTTATTCAGTTTGCAAAAAAAGCTATTCAGAATGTAAATGTGCTATTCTTATTGCAGTTCATGATGAAAATAAGCTATTTATAATGAAAAAAAAGGGATCCAGGATGCAAATAACCTATTTAGTTTGCAGTTCAGAAAAAAAAAAGCTATTCAGAATGCAAATAAACTATTCAGAATGCAAATAAACTATTCAGATTGCAAATAAGCTATTCAGTTTGCAAAAAAAGCTGTTCAGAATGAAAATGTGCTATTCAGATTGCAGTTCAGGATGAAAATAAGCTATTTATAATGAACAAAAGGGATCCAGGATGCAAATAACCTATTCAGTTTGCAGTTCAGACAAAAAATGCTATTCAAAATGCAAATAAACTGTTTAGATTGCAAAAAAAGCTATTTAGTTCACAAAAAATGCTATTCAGAATGTAAATGTGCTATTCCGATTGCAGTTCAGGATGAAAATAAGCAATTCAGAATGAAAAAAAGGGATTCAGGATGCATTTAAACTATTCAGTTTGCAGTTCAGACAAAAAAGCTATTCAGAATGCAAATAAACTATTCAGATTAGAAATATGCTATTCAGTTTGCAAAAAAAGCTATTCAGAATGAAAATGTGATATTCAGATTGCAGTTCTTGATGAAAATAAGCTATTCCGAATGAAAAAAAAGGGATTCAGGATGCGAAAAACCTATTCAGATTGCAGCTCAGACAAAAAAAGCTATTCAGAATGCAAATAAACTATTCAGGTTGCAAAGAAGCTATTCAGTTTGCAAAAAAAGCTATTCAGAATGAAAATGTGCTATTCTGATTGCAGTTCAGGATGAAAATAAGCTATTCAGAATGAAAAAAAAAGGGATTCAGGATGCGAATAACCTATTCAGTTTGCAGTTCAGACAAACAAAGCTATTCAGAATGCAAATAAACTATTAAGAGTGGAAATAAGCTATTCAGTTTGCAAAAAAAGCTATTCAGTATGAAAATGTGATATTCAGATTGCAGTTCTTGATGAAAATAAGCTATTTCGAATGGAAAAAAAAGGATTCAGGATGCGAATAACCTATTCAGTTTGCAGTTCAGACTAAAAAACTATTCAGAATGCAAATAAACTATTTAGAATGCAAATAAGCTATTCAGTTTGCAAAAAAAGCTATTCAAAACGAAAATGTGCGATTCAGATTGTAGTTCAGGATGAAAATAAGCTATTCAGAATGAACAAAATGGGATTTAGGATGCAAATAACCTATTTAGTTTGCAGTTCAAACAAAAAAAGCTATTCAAAATGCAAATAAACTATTCAGATTGCAAAAAAAGCTATTCAGTTTACAAAAAAAGCTATTCAGTTTACAAAAAAAGCTATTCAGAATGAAAATGTGCTATTCAAATTGCAGTTCAGCATGAAAATAAGCTATTTATAATGAAAAAATAGGATCCAGGATGCAATAACCTATTCGTTTGCAGTTCAGACAAAAAAAGCTATTCAAAATGCAAATAAATTATTCAGATTGCAAAAAAAGCTATTCAGTGTACAAAAAAAGCTATTCAGAATGAAAATGTGCTATTCAGATTGCAGTTCAGGATGAAAATAAGCAATTCAAGATGAAGAAAAGGGGATTCAGGTTGCAAATAACCTATTCAGTATGCAGTTCAGACAAAAAAAGCTATTCATAATGCAAATAAACTATTCAGATTGGAAATAAGCTATTCGGTTTGCAAAAAAAGCTATTTAGAATGAAAATGTGATATTCAGATTGCAGTTCTTGATAAAAATAAGCTATTCCGAATGAAAAAAAAGGGATTCAGGATGCGATTAACCTATTCAGTTAGCAGCTCAGAAAAAAAAATTATTCAGAATGCAAATAAACTATTTAGATTGCAAATAAGCTATTCAGTTTGCCGAAAAAGCTATTCAGAATGAAAATGTGCTATTCAGATTGCAGTTCAGGATGAAAATAAGCTATTCAGAATGAAAAAAAAAGGGATTCAGGATGCGAATAACCTATTCAGTTTGTATCTCAAAAACAAAAAAGGCTATTCAGAATGCAAATAAACTATTCAGATTGCAAATAATTTATTCAGTTTGCAAAAAAAGCTATTCAGAATGTAAATGTGCTATTCTTATTGCAGTTCAGGATGAAAATAAGCTATTTATAATGAAAAAAAAGGGATCCAGGATGCAAATAACCTATTTAGTTTGCAGTTGAGAAAAAAAAAGCTATTCAGAATGCAAATAAACTATTCAGAATGCAAATAAACTATTCAGATTGCAAATAAGCTATTCAGTTTGCAAAAAAAGATGTTCAGAATGAAAATGTGCTATTCAGATTGCAGTTCAGGATGAAAATAAGCTATTTATTATGAACAAAAGGGATCCAGGATGCAAATAACCTATTCAGTTTGCAGTTCAGACAAAAAATGCTATTCAAAATGCAAATAAACTATTTAGATTGCAAAAAAAGCTATTGAGTTCACAAAAAATGCTATTCAGAATGTAAATGTGCTATTCCGATTGCAGTTCAGGATGAAAATAAGCAATTCAGGATGCATTTAAAATATTCAGTTTGCAGTTCAGACAAAAAAGCTATTCAGAATGCAAATAAACTATTCAGATTGCAAAGAAGCTATTCAGTTTGCAAAAAAAGCTATTCAGAATGAAAATGTGCTATTCTGATTGCAGTTCAGGATGAAAATAAGCTATTCAAAATAAAAAAAAAAAGGGATTCAGGATGCGAATAACCTATTCAGTTTGTATCTCAAACAAAAAAGGCTATTCAGAATGCAAATAAACTATTCAGATTGCAAATAATTTATTCAGTTTGCAAAAAAAGCTATTCAGAATGTAAATGTGCTATTCTTATTGCAGTTCAGGATGAAAATAAGCTATTTATAATGAAAAAAAGGGATCCAGGATGCAAATAACCTATTTAGTTTGCAGTTCAGAAAAAAAAAAGCTATTCAGAATGCAAATAAACTATTCAGATTGCAAATAAGCTATTCAGTTTGCAAAAAAAGCTGTTCAGAATGAAAATGTGCTATTCAGATTGCAGTTCAGCATGAAAATAAGCTATTTATAATGAAAAAAAAAGGATCCAGGATGCAAATAACATATTCAGTTTGCAGTTCAGACAAAAAAAGCTATTCAAAATGCAAATAAATTATTCAGATTGCAAAAAAAGCTATTCAGTTTACAAAAAAAGCTATTCAGAATGAAAATGTGATATTCAGATTGTAGTTCAGGATGAAAATAAGCAATTCAAGATGAAAAAAAGGGGATTCAGGATGCAAATAACCTATTCTGTATGCAGTTCAGACAAAAAAAGCTATTCATAATGCAAATAAACTATTCAGATTGGAAATAAGCTATTCAGTTTGCAAAAAAAGCTATTCAGAATGAAAATGTGATATTCAGATTGCAGTTCTTGATGAAAATAAGCTATTCCGAATGAAAAAAAAGGGATTCAGGATGCGAATAACCTATTCAGTTAGCAGCTCAGAAAAAAAAATTATTCAGAATGCAAATAAACTATTTAGATTGCAAATAAGCTATTCAGTTTGCCGAAAAAGCTATTCAGAATGAAAATGTGCTATTCAGATTGCAGTTCAGGATGAAAATAAGCTATTCAGAATGAAAAAAAAAGGGATTCAGGATGCGAATAACCTATTCAGTTTGTATCTCAAAAACAAAAAAGGCTATTCAGAATGCAAATAAACTATTCAGATTGCAAATAATTTATTCAGTTTGCAAAAAAAGCTATTCAGAATGTAAATGTGCTATTCTTATTGCAGTTCAGGATGAAAATAAGCTATTTATAATGAAAAAAAAGGGATCCAGGATGCAAATAACCTATTTAGTTTGCAGTTGAGAAAAAAAAAGCTATTCAGAATGCAAATAAACTATTCAGAATGCAAATAAACTATTCAGATTGCAAATAAGCTATTCAGTTTGCAAAAAAAGCTGTTCAGAATGAAAATGTGCTATTCAGATTGCAGTTCAGGATGAAAATAAGCTATTTATTATGAACAAAAGGGATCCAGGATGCAAATAACCTATTCAGTTTGCAGTTCAGACAAAAAATGCTATTCAAAATGCAAATAAACTATTTAGATTGCAAAAAAAGCTATTCAGTTCACAAAAAATGCTATTCAGAATGTAAATGTGCTATTCCGATTGCAGTTCAGGATGAAAATAAGCAATTCAGGATGCATTTAAAATATTCAGTTTGCAGTTCAGACAAAAAAGCTATTCAGAATGCAAATAAACTATTCAGATTGCAAAGAAGCTATTCAGTTTGCAAAAAAAGCTATTCAGAATGAAAATGTGCTATTCTGATTGCAGTTCAGGATGAAAATAAGCTATTCAGAATGAAAAAAAAAGGGATTCAGGATGCGAATAACCTATTCAGTTTGTATCTCAAACAAAAAAGGCTATTCAGAATGCAAATAAACTATTCAGATTGCAAATAATTTATTCAGTTTGCAAAAAAAGCTATTCAGAATGTAAATGTGCTATTCTTATTGCAGTTCAGGATGAAAATAAGCTATTTATAATGAAAAAAAAGGGATCCAGGATGCAAATAACCTATTTAGTTTGCAGTTGAGAAAAAAAAAAGCTATTCAGAATGCAAATAAACTATTCAGAATGCAAATAAACTATTCAGATTGCAAATAAGCTATTCAGTTTGCAAAAAAAGCTGTTCAGAATGAAAATGTGCTATTCAGATTGCAGTTCAGGATGAAAATAAGCTATTTATTATGAACAAAAGGGATCCAGGATGCAAATAACCTATTCAGTTTGCAGTTCAGACAAAAAATGCTATTCAAAATGCAAATAAACTATTTAGATTGCAAAAAAAGCAATTGAGTTCACAAAAAATGCTATTCAGAATGTAAATGTGCTATTCCGATTGCAGTTCAGGATGAAAATAAGCAATTCAGGATGCATTTAAAATATTCAGTTTGCAGTTCAGACAAAAAAGCTATTCAGATTAGAAATAAGCTATTCAGTTTGCAAAAAAAGCTATTCAGAATGAAAATGTGATATTCAGATTGCAGTTCTTGATAAAAATAAGCTATTCCGAATGAAAAAAAGGGATTCAGGATGCGAAAAACCTATTCAGATTGCAGCTCAGACAAAAAAAGCTATTCAGAATGCAAATAAACTATTCAGATTGCAAAGAAGCTATTCAGTTTGCAAAAAAAGCTATTCAGAATGAAAATGTGCTATTCTGATTGCAGTTCAGGATGAAAATAAGCTATTCAGAATGAAAAAAAAAGGGATTCAGGATGCGAATAACCTATTCAGTTTGTATCTCAAACAAAAAAGGCTATTCAGAATGCAAATAAACTATTTAGATTGCAAATAATTTATTCAGTTTGCAAAAAAAGCTATTCAGAATGTAAATGTGCTATTCTTATTGCAGTTCATGATGAAAATAAGCTATTTATAATGAAAAAAAAGGGATCCAGGATGCAAATAACCTATTTAGTTTGCAGTTCAGAAAAAAAAAAGCTATTCAGAATGCAAATAAACTATTCAGAATGCAAATAAACTATTCAGATTGCAAATAAGCTATTCAGTTTGCAAAAAAAGCTGTTCAGAATGAAAATGTGCTATTCAGATTGCAGTTCAGGATGAAAATAAGCTATTTATAATGAACAAAAGGGATCCAGGATGCAAATAACCTATTCAGTTTGCAGTTCAGACAAAAAATGCTATTCAAAATGCAAATAAACTGTTTAGATTGCAAAAAAAGCTATTTAGTTCACAAAAAATGCTATTCAGAATGTAAATGTGCTATTCCGATTGCAGTTCAGGATGAAAATAAGCAATTCAGAATGAAAAAAAGGGATTCAGGATGCATTTAAACTATTCAGTTTGCAGTTCAGACAAAAAAGCTATTCAGAATGCAAATAAACTATTCAGATTAGAAATATGCTATTCAGTTTGCAAAAAAAGCTATTCAGAATGAAAATGTGATATTCAGATTGCAGTTCTTGATGAAAATAAGCTATTCCGAATGAAAAAAAAGGGATTCAGGATGCGAAAAACCTATTCAGATTGCAGCTCAGACAAAAAAAGCTATTCAGAATGCAAATAAACTATTCAGGTTGCAAAGAAGCTATTCAGTTTGCAAAAAAAGCTATTCAGAATGAAAATGTGCTATTCTGATTGCAGTTCAGGATGAAAATAAGCTATTCAGAATGAAAAAAAAAAGGGATTCAGGATGCGAATAACCTATTCAGTTTGTATCTCAAACAAAAAAGGCTATTCAGAATGCAAATAAACTATTCAGATTGCAAATAATTTATTCAGTTTGCAAAAAAAGCTATTCAGAATGTAAATGTGCTATTCTTATTGCAGTTCAGGATGAAAATAAGCTATTTATAATGAAAAAAAAGGGATCCAGGATGCAAATAACCTATTTAGTTTGCAGTTCAGAAAAAAAAAAGCTATTCAGAATGCAAATAAACTATTCAGAATGCAAATAAACTATTCAGATTGCAAATAAGCTATTCAGTTTGCAAAAAAAGCTGTTCAGAATGAAAATGTGCTATTCAGATTGCAGTTCAGGATGAAAATAAGCTATTTATAATGAACAAAAGGGATCCAGGATGCAAATAACCTATTCAGTTTGCAGTTCAGACAAAAAATGCTATTCAAAATGCAAATAAACTATTTAGATTGCAAAAAAAGCTATTCAGTTCACAAAAAATGCTATTCAGAATGTAAATGTGCTATTCCGATTGCAGTTCAGGATGAAAATAAGCAATTCAGGATGAAAAAAAGGGATTCAGGATGCATTTAAACTATTCAGTTTGCAGTTCAGACAAAAAAGCTATTCAGAATGCAAATAAACTATTCAGATTAGAAATAAGCTATTCAGTTTGCAAAAAAAGCTATTCAGAATGAAAATGTGATATTCAGATTGCAGTTCTTGATGAAAATAAGCTATTCCGAATGAAAAAAAAGGGATTCAGGATGCGAAAAACCTATTCAGATTGCAGCTCAGACAAAAAAAGCTATTCAGAATGCAAATAAACTATTCAGGTTGCAAAGAAGCTATTCAGTTTGCAAAAAAAGCTATTCAGAATGAAAATGTGCTATTCTGATTGCAGTTCAGGATGAAAATAAGCTATTCAGAATGAAAAAAAAAGGGATTCAGGATGCGAATAACCTATTCAGTTTGTATCTCAAACAAAAAAGGCTATTCAGAATGCAAATAAACTATTTAGATTGCAAATAATTTATTCAGTTTGCAAAAAAAGCTATTCAGAATGTAAATGTGCTATTCTTATTGCAGTTCAGGATGAAAATAAGCTATTTATAATGAAAAAAAAGGGATCCAGGATGCAAATAACCTATTTAGTTTGCAGTTCAGAAAAAAAAAAGCTATTCAGAATGCAAATAAACTATTCAGAATGCAAATAAACTATTCAGATTGCAAATAAGCTATTCAGTTTGCAAAAAAAGCTGTTCAGAATGAAAATGTGCTATTCAGATTGCAGTTCAGGATGAAAATAAGCTATTTATAATGAACAAAAGGGATCCAGGATGCAAATAACCTATTCAGTTTGCAGTTCAGACAAAAAATGCTATTCAAAATGCAAATAAACTATTTAGATTGCAAAAAAAGCTATTCAGTTCATAAAAAATGCTATTCAGAATGTAAATGTGCTATTCCGATTGCAGTTCAGGATGAAAATAAGCAATTCAGGATGAAAAAAAGGGATTCAGGATGCATATAAACTATTCAGTTTGCAGTTCAGACAAAAAAGCTATTCAGAATGCAAATAAACTATTCAGATTAGAAATAAGCTATTCAGTTTGCAAAAAAAGCTATTCAGAATGAAAATGTGATATTCAGATTGCAGTTCTTGATGAAAATAAGCTATTCCGAATGAGAAAAAAGGGATTCAGGATGCGAAAAACCTATTCAGATTGCAGCTCAGACAAAAAAAGCTATTCAGAATGCAAATAAACTATTCAGGTTGCAAAGAAGCTATTCAGTTTGCAAAAAAAGCTATTCAGAATGAAAATGTGCTATTCTGATTGCAGTTCAGGATGAAAATAAGCTATTCAGAATGAAAAAAAAAGGGATTCAGGATGCGAATAACCTATTCAGTTTGTATCTCAAACAAAAAAGGCTATTCAGAATGCAAATAAACTATTCAGATTGCAAATAATTTATTCAGTTTGCAAAAAAAGCTATTCAGAATGTAAATGTGCTATTCTTATTGCAGTTCGGGATGAAAATAAGCTATTTATAATGAAAAAAAAGGGATCCAGGATGCAAATAACCTATTTAGTTTGCAGTTCAGAAAAAAAAAAAGCTATTCAGAATGCAAATAAACTATTCAGAATGCAAATAAACTATTCAGATTGCAAATAAGCTATTCAGTTTGCAAAAAAAGCTGTTCAGAATGAAAATGTGCTATTCAGATTGCAGTTCAGGATGAAAATAAGCTATTTATAATGAACAAAAGGGATCCAGGATGCAAATAACCTATTCAGTTTGCAGTTCAGACAAAAAATGCTATTCAAAATGCAAATAAACTATTTAGATTGCAAAAAAAGCTATTCAGTTCACAAAAAATGCTATTCAGAATGTAAATGTGCTATTCCGATTGCAGTTCAGGATGAAAATAAGCAATTCAGGATGAAAAAAAGGGATTCAGGATGCATTTAAACTATTCAGTTTGCAGTTCAGACAAAAAAGCTATTCAGAATGCAAATAAACTATTCAGATTAGAAATAAGCTATTCAGTTTGCAAAAAAAGCTATTCAGAATGAAAATGTGATATTCAGATTGCAGTTCTTGATGAAAATAAGCTATTCCGAATGAAAAAAAAGGGATTCAGGATGCGAAAAACCTATTCAGATTGCAGCTCAGACAAAAAAAGCTATTCAGAATGCAAATAAACTATTCAGGTTGCAAAGAAGCTATTCAGTTTGCAAAAAAAGCTATTCAGAATGAAAATGTGCTATTCTGATTGCAGTTCAGGATGAAAATAAGCTATTCAGAATGAAAAAAAAAAGGGATTCAGGATGCGAATAACCTATTCAGTTTGTATCTCAAACAAAAAAGGCTATTCAGAATGCAAATAAACTATTCAGATTGCAAATAATTTATTCAGTTTGCAAAAAAAGCTATTCAGAATGTAAATGTGCTATTCTTATTGCAGTTCAGGATGAAAGTAAGCTATTTATAATGAAAAAAAAGGGATCCAGGATGCAAATAACCTATTTAGTTTGCAGTTCAGAAAAAAAAAAAGCTATTCAGAATGCAAATAAACTATTCAGAATGCAAATAAACTATTCAGATTGCAAATAAGCTATTCAGTTTGCAAAAAAAGCTGTTCAGAATGAAAATGTGCTATTCAGATTGCAGTTCAGGATGAAAATAAGCTATTTATAATGAACAAAAGGGATCCAGGATGCAAATAACCTATTCAGTTTGCAGTTCAGACAAAAAATGCTATTCAAAATGCAAATAAACTATTTAGATTGCAAAAAAAGCTATTCAGTTCACAAAAAATGCTATTCAGAATGTAAATGTGCTATTCCGATTGCAGTTCAGGATGAAAATAAGCAATTTAGGATGAAAAAAAGGGATTCAGGATGCATTTAAACTATTCAGTTTGCAGTTCAGACAAAAAAGCTATTCAGAATGCAAATAAACTATTCAGATTAGAAATAAGCTATTCAGTTTGCAAAAAAAGCTATTCAGAATGAAAATGTGATATTCAGATTGCAGTTCTTGATGAAAATAAGCTATTCCGAATGAAAAAAAAGGGATTCAGGATGCGAAAAAGCTATTCAGATTGCAGCTCAGACAAAAAAAGCTATTCAGAATGCAAATAAACTATTCAGGTTGCAAAGAAGCTATTCAGTTTGCAAAAAAAGCTATTCAGAATGAAAATGTGCTATTCTGATTGCAGTTCAGGATGAAAATAAGCTATTCAGAATGAAAAAAAAAGGGATTCAGGATGCGAATAACCTATTCAGTTTGTATCTCAAACAAAAAAGGCTATTCAGAATGCAAATAAACTATTCAGATTGCAAATAATTTATTCAGTTTGCAAAAAAAGCTATTCAGAATGTAAATGTGCTATTCTTATTGCAGTTCAGGATGAAAATAAGCTATTTATAATGAAAAAAAAGGGATCCAGGATGCAAATAACCTATTTAGTTTGCAGTTGAGAAAAAAAAAAGCTATTCAGAATGCAAATAAACTATTCAGAATGCAAATAAACTATTCAGATTGCAAATAAGCTATTCAGTTTGCAAAAAAAGCTGTTCAGAATGAAAATGTGCTATTCAGATTGCAGTTCAGGATGAAAATAAGCTATTTATAATGAACAAAAGGGATCCAGGATGCAAATAACCTATTTAGTTTGCAGTTCAGACAAAAAATGCTATTCAAAATGCAAATAAACTATTTAGATTGCAAAAAAAGCTATTCAGTTCACAAAAAATGCTATTCAGAATGTAAATGTGCTATTCCGATTGCAGTTCAGGATGAAAATAAGCAATTCAGGATGAAAAAAAGGGATTCAGGATGCATTTAAACTATTCAGTTTGCAGTTCAGACAAAAAAACTATTCAGAATGCAAATAAACTATTCAGATTAGAAATAAGCTATTCAGTTTGCAAAAAAAGCTATTCAGAATGAAAATGTGATATTCAGATTGCAGTTCTTGATGAAAATAAGCTATTCCGAATGAAAAAAAGGGATTCAGGATGCGAAAAACCTATTCAGATTGCAGCTCAGACAAAAAAAGCTATTCAGAATGCAAATAAACTATTCAGATTGCAAAGAAGCTATTCAGTTTGCAAAAAAAGCTATTCAGAATGAAAATGTGCTATTCTGATTGCAGTTCAGGATGAAAATAAGCTATTCAGAATGAAAAAAAAAGGGATTCAGGATGCGAATAACCTATTCAGTTTGTATCTCAAACAAAAAAGGCTATTCAGAATGCAAATAAACTATTCAGATTGCAAATAATTTATTCAGTTTGCAAAAAAAGCTGTTCAGAATGAAAATGTGCTATTCAGATTGGAGTTCAGGATGAAAATAAGCTATTTATAATGAACAAAAGGGATCCAGGATGCAAATAACCTATTCAGTTTGCAGTTCAGACAAAAAATGCTATTCAAAATGCAAATAAACTATTTAGATTGCAAAAAAAGCTATTCAGTTCACAAAAAATGCTATTCAGAATGTAAATGTGCTATTCTGATTGTAGTTCAGGATGAAAATAAGCAATTCAGGATGAAAAAAAGGGATTCAGGATGCATTTAAACTATTCAGTTTGCAGTTCAGACAAAAAAGCTATTCAGAATGCAAATAAACTATTCAGATTAGAAATAAGCTATTCAGTTTGCAAAAAAAGCTATTCAGAATGAAAATGTGATATTCAGATTGCAGTTCTTGATGAAAATAAGCTATTCCGAATGAAAAAAAAGGGATTCAGGATGCGAAAAACCTATTCAGATTGCAGCTCAGACAAAAAAAGCTATTCAGAATGCAAATAAACTATTCAGGTTGCAAAGAAGCTATTCAGTTTGCAAAAAAAGCTATTCAGAATGAAAATGTGCTATTCTGATTGCAGTTCAGGATGAAAATAAGCTATTCAGAATGAAAAAAAAAGGGATTCAGGATGCGAATAACCTATTCAGTTTGTATCTCAAACAAAAAAGGCTATTCAGAATGCAAATAAACTATTCAGATTGCAAATAATTTATTCAGTTTGCAAAAAAAGCTATTCAGAATGTAAATGTGCTATTCTTATTGCATTTCAGGATGAAAATAAGCTATTTATAATGAAAAAAAAGGGATCCAGGATGCAAATAACCTATTTAGTTTGCAGTTCAGAAAAAAAAAAGCTATTCAGAATGCAAATAAACTATTCAGAATGCAAATAAACTATTCAGATTGCAAATAAGCTATTCAGTTTGCAAAAAAAGCTGTTCAGAATGAAAATGTGCTATTCAGATTGCAGTTCAGGATGAAAATAAGCTATTTATAATGAACAAAAGGGATCCAGGATGCAAATAACCTATTCAGTTTGCAGTTCAGACAAAAAATGCTATTCAAAATGCAAATAAACTATTTAGATTGCAAAAAAAGCTATTCAGTTCACAAAAAATGCTATTCAGAATGTAAATGTGCTATTCCGATTGCAGTTCAGGATGAAAATAAGCAATTCAGGATGAAAAAAAGGGATTCAGGATGCATATAAACTATTCAGTTTGCAGTTCAGACAAAAAAGCTATTCAGAATGCAAATAAACTATTCAGATTAGAAATAAGCTATTCAGTTTGCAAAAAAAGCTATTCAGAATGAAAATGTGATATTCAGATTGCAGTTCTTGATGAAAATAAGCTATTCCGAATGAAAAAAAAGGGATTCAGGATGCGAAAAACCTATTCAGATTGCAGCTCAGACAAAAAAAGCTATTCAGAATGCAAATAAACTATTCAGGTTGCAAAGAAGCTATTCAGTTTGCAAAAAAAGCTATTCAGAATGAAAATGTGCTATTCTGATTGCAGTTCAGGATGAAAATAAGCTATTCAGAATGAAAAAAAAAGGGATTCAGGATGCGAATAACCTATTCAGTTTGTATCTCAAACAAAAAAGGCTATTCAGAATGCAAATAAACTATTCAGATTGCAAATAATTTATTCAGTTTGCAAAAAAAGCTATTCAGAATGTAAATGTGCTATTCTTATTGCATTTCAGGATGAAAATAAGCTATTTATAATGAAAAAAAAGGGATCCAGGATGCAAATAACCTATTTAGTTTGCAGTTCAGAAAAAAAAAAGCTATTCAGAATGCAAATAAACTATTCAGAATGCAAATAAACTATTCAGATTGCAAATAAGCTATTCAGTTTGCAAAAAAAGCTGTTCAGAATGAAAATGTGCTATTCAGATTGCAGTTCAGGATGAAAATAAGCTATTTATAATGAACAAAAGGGATCCAGGATGCAAATAACCTATTCAGTTTGCAGTTCAGACAAAAAATGCTATTCAAAATGCAAATAAACTATTTAGATTGCAAAAAAAGCTATTCAGTTCACAAAAAATGCTATTCAGAATGTAAATGTGCTATTCCGATTGCAGTTCAGGATGAAAATAAGCAATTCAGGATGAAAAAAAGGGATTCAGGATGCATATAAACTATTCAGTTTGCAGTTCAGACAAAAAAGCTATTCAGAATGCAAATAAACTATTCAGATTAGAAATAAGCTATTCAGTTTGCAAAAAAAGCTATTCAGAATGAAAATGTGATATTCAGATTGCAGTTCTTGATGAAAATAAGCTATTCCGAATGAAAAAAAAGGGATTCAGGATGCGAAAAACCTATTCAGATTGCAGCTCAGACAAAAAAAGCTATTCAGAATGCAAATAAACTATTCAGGTTGCAAAGAAGCTATTCAGTTTGCAAAAAAAGCTATTCAGAATGAAAATGTGCTATTCTGATTGCAGTTCAGGATGAAAATAAGCTATTCAGAATGAGAAAAAAAGGGATTCAGGATGCGAATAACCTATTCAGTTTGTATCTCAAACAAAAAAGGCTATTCAGAATGCAAATAAACTATTCAGATTGCAAATAATTTATTCAGTTTGCAAAAAAAGCTATTCAGAATGTAAATGTGCTATTCTTATTGCAGTTCAGGATGAAAATAAGCTATTTATAATGAAAAAAAAGGGATCCAGGATGCAAATAACCTATTTAGTTTGCAGTTCAGAAAAAAAAAAAGCTATTCAGAATGCAAATAAACTATTCAGAATGCAAATAAACTATTCAGATTGCAAATAAGCTATTCAGTTTGCAAAAAAAGCTGTTCAGAATGAAAATGTGCTATTCAGATTGCAGTTCAGGATGAAAATAAGCTATTTATAATGAACAAAAGGGATCCAGGATGCAAATAACCTATTCAGTTTGCAGTTCAGACAAAAAATGCTATTCAAAATGCAAATAAACTATTTAGATTGCAAAAAAAGCTATTCAGTTCACAAAAAATGCTATTCAGAATGTAAATGTGCTATTCCGATTGCAGTTCAGGATGAAAATAAGCAATTCAGGATGAAAAAAAGGGATTCAGGATGCATTTAAACTATTCAGTTTGCAGTTCAGACAAAAAAGCTATTCAGAATGCAAATAAACTATTCAGATTAGAAATAAGCTATTCAGTTTGCAAAAAAAGATATTCAGAATGAAAATGTGATATTCAGATTGCAGTTCTTGATGAAAATAAGCTATTCCGAATGAAAAAAAGGGATTCAGGATGCGAAAAACCTATTCAGATTGCAGCTCAGACAAAAAAAGCTATTCAGAATGCAAATAAACTATTCAGATTGCAAAGAAGCTATTCAGTTTGCAAAAAAAGCTATTCAGAATGAAAATGTGCTATTCTGATTGCAGTTCAGGATGAAAATAAGCTATTCAGAATGAAAAAAAAAGGGATTCAGGATGCGAATAACCTATTCAGTTTGTATCTCAAACAAAAAAGGCTATTCAGAATGCAAATAAACTATTCAGATTGCAAATAATTTATTCAGTTTGCAAAAAAATCTATTCAGAATGTAAATGTGCTATTCTTATTGCAGTTCAGGATGAAAATAAGCTATTTATAATGAAAAAAAAGGGATCCAGGATGCAAATAACCTATTTAGTTTGCAGTTCAGAAAAAAAAAAGCTATTCAGAATGCAAATAAACTATTCAGAATGCAAATAAACTATTCAGATTGCAAATAAGCTATTCAGTTTGCAAAAAAAGCTGTTCAGAATGAAAATGTGCTATTCAGATTGCAGTTCAGGATGAAAATAAGCTATTTATAATGAACAAAAGGGATCCAGGATGCAAATAACCTATTCAGTTTGCAGTTCAGACAAAAAATGCTATTCAAAATGCAAATAAACTATTTAGATTGCAAAAAAAGCTATTCAGTTCACAAAAAATGCTATTCAGAATGTAAATGTGCTATTCCGATTGCAGTTCAGGATGAAAATAAGCAATTCAGGATGAAAAAAAGGGATTCAGGATGCATTTAAAATATTCAGTTTGCAGTTCAGACAAAAAAGCTATTCAGAATGCAAATAAACTATTCAGATTAGAAATAAGCTATTCAGTTTGCAAAAAAAGCTATTCAGAATGAAAATGTGATATTCAGATTGCAGTTCTTGATGAAAATAAGCTATTCCGAATGAAAAAAAGGGATTCAGGATGCGAAAAACCTATTCAGATTGCAGCTCAGACAAAAAAAGCTATTCAGAATGCAAATAAACTATTCAGGTTGCAAAGAAGCTATTCAGTTTGCAAAAAAAGCTATTCAGAATGAAAATGTGCTATTCTGATTGCAGTTCAGGATGAAAATAAGCTATTCAGAATGAAAAAAAAAGGGATTCAGGATGCGAATAACCTATTCAGTTTGTATCTCAAACAAAAAAGGCTATTCAGAATGCAAATAAACTATTCAGATTGCAAATAATTTATTCAGTTTGCAAAAAAAGCTATTCAGAATGTAAATGTGCTATTCTTATTGCAGTTCAGGATGAAAATAAGCTATTTATAATGAAAAAAAAGGGATCCAGGATGCAAATAACCTATTTAGTTTGCAGTTGAGAAAAAAAAAAGCTATTCAGAATGCAAATAAACTATTCAGAATGCAAATAAACTATTCAGATTGCAAATAAGCTATTCAGTTTGCCAAAAAAGCTGTTCAGAATGAAAATGTGCTATTCAGATTGCAGTTCAGGATGAAAATAAGCTATTTATAATGAACAAAAGGGATCCAGGATGCAAATAACCTATTCAGTTTGCAGTTCAGACAAAAAATGCTATTCAAAATGCAAATAAACTATTTAGATTGCAAAAAAAGCTATTCAGTTCACAAAAAATTCTATTCAGAATGTAAATGTGCTATTCCGATTGCAGTTCAGGATGAAAATAAGCAATTCAGGATGAAAAAAAAGGATTCAGGATGCATTTAAACTATTCAGTTTGCAGTTCAGACAAAAAAGCTATTCAGAATGCAAATAAACTATTCAGATTAGAAATAAGCTATTCAGTTTGCAAAAAAAGCTATTCAGAATGAAAATGTGATATTCAGAATGCAGTTCTTGATGAAAATAAGCTATTCCGAATGAAAAAAAGGGATTCAGGATGCGAAAAACCTATTCAGATTGCAGCTCAGACAAAAAAAGCTATTCAGAATGCAAATAAACTATTCAGGTTGCAAAGAAGCTATTCAGTTTGCAAAAAAAGCTATTCAGAATGAAAATGTGCTATTCTGATTGCAGTTCAGGATGAAAATAAGCTATTCAGAATGAAAAAAAAAGGGATTCAGGATGCGAATAACCTATTCAGTTTGTATCTCAAACAAGAAAGGCTATTCAGAATGCAAATAAACTATTCAGATTGCAAATAATTTATTCAGTTTGCAAAAAAAGCTATTCAGAATGTAAATGTGCTATTCTTATTGCAGTTCAGAATGAAAATAAGCTATTTATAATGAAAAAAAAGGGATCCAGGATGCAAATAACCTATTTAGTTTGCAGTTGAGAAAAAAAAAAGCTATTCAGAATGCAAATAAACTATTCAGAATACAAATAAACTATTCAGATTGCAAATAAGCTATTCAGTTTGCCAAAAAAGCTGTTCAGAATGAAAATGTGCTATTCAGATTGCAGTTCAGGATGAAAATAAGCTATTTATAATGAACAAAAGGGATCCAGGATGCAAATAACCTATTCAGTTTGCAGTTCAGACAAAAAATGCTATTCAAAATGCAAATAAACTATTTAGATTGCAAAAAAAGCTATTCAGTTCACAAAAAATGCTATTCAGAATGTAAATGTGCTATTCCGATTGCAGTTCAGGATGAAAATAAGCAATTCAGGATGAAAAAAAGGGATTCAGGATGCATTTAAAATATTCAGTTTGCAGTTCAGACAAAAAAGCTATTCAGAATGCAAATAAACTATTCAGATTAGAAATAAGCTATTCAGTTTGCAAAAAAAGCTATTCAGAATGAAAATGTGATATTCAGATTGCAGTTCTTGATGAAAATAAGCTATTCCGAATGAAAAAAAGGGATTCAGGATGCGAAAAACCTATTCAGATTGCAGCTCAGACAAAAAAAGCTATTCAGAATGCAAATAAACTATTCAGGTTGCAAAGAAGCTATTCAGTTTGCAAAAAAAGCTATTCAGAATGAAAATGTGCTATTCTGATTGCAGTTCAGGATGAAAATAAGCTATACAGAATGAAAAAAAAAGGGATTCAGGATGCGAATAACCTATTCAGTTTGTATCTCAAACAAAAAAGGCTATTCAGAATGCAAATAAACTATTCAGATTGCAAATAATTTATTCAGTTTGCAAAAAAAGCTATTCAGAATGTAAATGTGCTATTCTTATTGCAGTTCAGGATGAAAATAAGCTATTTATAATGAAAAAAAAGGGATCCAGGATGCAAATAACCTATTTAGTTTGCAGTTGAGAAAAAAAAAAGCTATTCAGAATGCAAATAAACTATTCAGAATACAAATAAACTATTCAGATTGCAAATAAGCTATTCAGTTTGCCAAAAAAGCTGTTCAGAATGAAAATGTGCTATTCAGATTGCAGTTCAGGATGAAAATAAGCTATTTATAATGAACAAAAGGGATCCAGGATGCAAATAACCTATTCAGTTTGCAGTTCAGACAAAAAATGCTATTCAAAATGCAAATAAACTATTTAGATTGCAAAAAAAGCTATTCAGTTCACAAAAAATTCTATTCAGAATGTAAATGTGCTATTCCGATTGCAGTTCAGGATGAAAATAAGCAATTCAGGATGAAAAAAAGGGATTCAGGATGCATTTAAACTATTCAGTTTGCAGTTCAGACAAAAAAGCTATTCAGAATGCAAATAAACTATTCAGATTAGAAATAAGCTATTCAGTTTGCAAAAAAAGCTATTCAGAATGAAAATGTGATATTCAGATTGCAGTTCTTGATGAAAATAAGCTATTCCGAATGAAAAAAAGGGATTCAGGATGCGAAAAACCTATTCAGATTGCAGCTCAGACAAAAAAAGCTATTCAGAATGCAAATAAACTATTCAGGTTGCAAAGAAGCTATTCAGTTTGCAAAAAAAGCTATTCAGAATGAAAATGTGCTATTCTGATTGCAGTTCAGGATGAAAATAAGCTATACAGAATGAAAAAAAAAGGGATTCAGGATGCGAATAACCTATTCAGTTTGTATCTCAAACAAAAAAGGCTATTCAGAATGCAAATAAACTATTCAGATTGCAAATAATTTATTCAGTTTGCAAAAAAAGCTATTCAGAATGTAAATGTGCTATTCTTATTGCAGTTCAGGATGAAAATAAGCTATTTATAATGAAAAAAAAGGGATCCAGGATGCAAATAACCTATTTAGTTTGCAGTTGAGAAAAAAAAAAGCTATTCAGAATGCAAATAAACTATTCAGAATACAAATAAACTATTCAGATTGCAAATAAGCTATTCAGTTTGCCAAAAAAGCTGTTCAGAATGAAAATGTGCTATTCAGATTGCAGTTCAGGATGAAAATAAGCTATTTATAATGAACAAAAGGGATCCAGGATGCAAATAACCTATTCAGTTTGCAGTTCAGACAAAAAATGCTATTCAAAATGCAAATAAACTATTTAGATTGCAAAAAAAGCTATTCAGTTCACAAAAAATTCTATTCAGAATGTAAATGTGCTATTCCGATTGCAGTTCAGGATGAAAATAAGCAATTCAGGATGAAAAAAAGGGATTCAGGATGCATTTAAACTATTCAGTTTGCAGTTCAGACAAAAAAGCTATTCAGAATGCAAATAAACTATTCAGATTAGAAATAAGCTATTCAGTTTGCAAAAAAAGCTATTCAGAATGAAAATGTGATATTCAGATTGCAGTTCTTGATGAAAATAAGCTATTCCGAACGAAAAAAAGGGATTCAGGATGCGAAAAACCTATTCAGATTGCAGCTCAGACAAAAAAAGCTATTCAGAATGCAAATAAACTATTCAGATTGCAAGGAAGCTATTCAGTTTGCAAAAAAAGCTATTCAGAATGAAAATGTGCTATTCTGATTGCAGTTCAGGATGAAAATAAGCTATTCAGAATGAAAAAAAAAGGGATTCAGGATGCGAATAACCTATTCAGTTTGTATCTCAAACAAAAAAGGCTATTCAGAATGCAAATAAACTATTCAGATTGCAAATAATTTATTCAGTTTGCAAAAAAAGCTATTCAGAATGTAAATGTGCTATTCTTATTGCAGTTCAGGATGAAAATAAGCTATTTATAATGAAAAAAAAGGGATCCAGGATGCAAATAACCTATTTAGTTTGCAGTTCAGAAAAAAAAAAGCTATTCAGAATGCAAATAAACTATTCAGAATGCAAATAAACTATTCAGATTGCAAATAAGCTATTCAGTTTGCCAAAAAAGCTGTTCAGAATGAAAATGTGCAATTCAGATTGCAGTTCAGGATGAAAATAAGCTATTTATAATGAACAAAAGGGATCCAGGATGCAAATAACCTATTCAGTTTGCAGTTCAGACAAAAAATGCTATTCAAAATGCAAATAAACTATTTAGATTGCAAAAAAAGCTATTCAGTTCACAAAAAATGCTATTCAGAATGTAAATGTGCTATTCCGATTGCAGTTCAGGATGAAAATAAGCAATTCAGGATGAAAAAAAGGGATTCAGGATGCATTTAAACTATTCAGTTTGCAGTTCAGACAAAAAAGCTATTCAGAATGCAAATAAACTATTCAGATTAGAAATAAGCTATTCAGTTTGCAAAAAAAGCTATTCAGAATGAAAATGTGATATTCAGATTGCAGTTCTTGATGAAAATAAGCTATTCCGAATGAAAAAAAGGGATTCAGGATGCGAAAAACCTATTCAGATTGCAGCTCAGACAAAAAAAGCTATTCAGAATGCAAATAAACTATTCAGATTGCAAAGAAGCTATTCAGTTTGCAAAAAAAGCTATTCAGAATGAAAATGTGCTATTCTGATTGCAGTTCAGGATGAAAATAAGCTATTCAGAATGAAAAAAAAAGGGATTCAGGATGCGAATAACCTATTCAGTTTGTATCTCAAACAAAAAAGGCTATTCAGAATGCAAATAAACTATTCAGATTGCAAATAATTTATTCAGTTTGCAAAAAAAGCTATTCAGAATGTAAATGTGCTATTCTTATTGCAGTTCAGAATGAAAATAAGCTATTTATAATGAAAAAAAAGGGATCCAGGATGCAAATAACCTATTTAGTTTGCAGTTGAGAAAAAAAAAAGCTATTCAGAATGCAAATAAACTATTCAGAATGCAAATAAACTATTCAGATTGCAAATAAGCTATTCAGTTTGCCAAAAAACCTATTCAGAATGAAAATGTGATATTCAGATTGCAGTTCTTGATGAAAATAAGCTATTCCGAACGAAAAAAAGGGATTCAGGATGCGAAAAACCTATTCAGATTGCAGCTCAGACAAAAAAAGCTATTCAGAATGCAAATAAACTATTCAGATTGCAAAGAAGCTATTCAGTTTGCAAAAAAAGCTATTCAGTTTGCAAAAAAAGCTGTTCAGAATGAAAATGTGCTATTCAGATTGCAGTTCAGGATGAAAATAAGCTATTTATAATGAACAAAAGGGATCCAGGATGCAAATAACCTATTCAGTTTGCAGTTCAGACAAAAAATGCTATTCAAAATGCAAATAAACTATTTAGATTGCAAAAAAAGCTATTCAGTTCACAAAAAATGCTATTCAGAATGTAAATGTGCTATTCCGATTGCAGTTCAGGATGACATAAGCTATTCAGTTTGCAAAAAAACCTATTCAGAATGAAAATGTGCTATTCAGATTGCAGTTCAGGATGAAAATAAGCTATTCAGAATGAAAAAAAGGAATTCAGGATGCGGATAACCTATTCAGTTTGCACTTCAGACAAAAAAATCTATTCATAATGCAAATAAACTATTCAGATTGCAAAGAAGCTATACAGTTTGCAAAAAAAGCTATTCAGAATGAAAATGTGCTATTCAGATTGCAGTTCAGGACGAAAATAAGCTATTCAGAATGAAAAAAAGGAATTCAAGATGCGGATAACCTATTCAGTTTGCAGTTCAGACCAAAAAAACTATTCAGAATGCAAATAAACTATTCAGATTGGAAATAAGCTATTTAGTTTGCAAAAACATCTATTCAGAATGAAAATGTGATATTCAGATTGCAGTTCAGGATGAAAATAAGCAATTCAAGATGAAAAAAAAGGGATTCAGGATGCAAAAACCTATTCAATTTGCAGTTCAGACAAAAAAAGCTATTCAGAATGCAAATAAACTATTCAGATTGCAAAGAAGCTATTCAGTTTGCAAAAAAAGCTATTCAGAATGAAAATGTGCTATTCAGATTGCAGTTCAGGATGAAAATAAGCTATACGGAATGAAAAAAAGGAATTAAGGATGCGGATAACCTATTCAGTTTGCAGTTCAAACAAAAAAAGCTATTCAGAATGCAAATAAACTTATCAAATTGGAAATAAGCTATTCAGTTTGCAAAAAAAACTATTCAGAATGAAAATGTGATATTCAGATTGCAGTTCTTGATGAAAATAAGCTATTCAGAATGAAAAAAAGGAATTCAGGATGCGGATAACCTATTCAGTTTGCACTTCAGACAAAAAAAGCTATTCATAATGCAAATAAACTATTCAGATTGCAAAGAAGCTATACAGTTTGCAAAAAAAGCTATTCAGAATGAAAATGTGCTATTCAGATTGCAGTTCAGGACGAAAATAAGCTATTCAGAATGAAAAAAAGGAATTCAAGATGCGGATAACCTATTCAGTTTGCAGTTCAGACAAAAAAAGCTATTCAGAATGCAAATAAACTATTCAGATTGGAAATAAGCTATTCAGTTTACAAAAACATCTATTCAGAATGAAAATGTGATATTCAGATTGCAGTTCAGGATGAAAATAAGCAATTCAAGATGAAAAAAAAGGGATTCAGGATGCAAAAACCTATTCAATTTGCAGTTCAGACAAAAAAAGCTATTCAGAATGCAAATAAACTATTCAGATTGCAAAGAAGCTATTCAGTTTGCAGTTCAGACAAAAAAGCTATTCAGAATGCAAATAAACTATTCAGATTAGAAATAAGCTATTCAGTTTGCAAAAAAAGCTATTCAGAATGAAAATGTGATATTCAGATTGCAGTTCTTGATGAAAATAAGCTATTCCGAATGAAAAAAAGGGATTCAGGATGCGAAAAACCTATTCAGATTGCAGCTCAGACAAAAAAAGCTATTCAGAATGCAAATAAACTATTCAGATTGCAAAGAAGCTATTCAGTTTGCAAAAAAAGCTATTCAGAATGAAAATGTGCTATTCTGATTGCAGTTCAGGATGAAAATAAGCTATTCAGAATGAAAAAAAAAGGGATTTAGGATGCGAATAACCTATTCAGTTTGTATCTCAAACAAAAAAAGCTATTCAGAATGAAAATGTGATATTCAGATTGCAGTTCTTGATGAAAATAAGCTATTCCGAACGAAAAAAAGGGATTCAGGATGCGAAAAACCTATTCAGATTGCAGCTCAGACAAAAAAAGCTATTCAGAATGCAAATAAACTATTCAGATTGCAAAGAAGCTATTCAGTTTGCAAAAAAAGCTATTCAGTTTGCAAAAAAAGCTGTTCAGAATGAAAATGTGCTATTCAGATTGCAGTTCAGGATGAAAATAAGCTATTTATAATGAACAAAAGGGATCCAGGATGCAAATAACCTATTCAGTTTGCAGTTCAGACAAAAAATGCTATTCAAAATGGAAATAAACTATTTAGATTGCAAAAAAAGCTATTCAGTTCACAAAAAATGCTATTCAGAATGTAAATGTGCTATTCCGATTGCAGTTCAGGATGACATAAGCTATTCAGTTTGCAAAAAAACCTATTCAGAATGAAAATGTGCTATTCAGATTGCAGTTCAGGATGAAAATAAGCTATTCAGAATGAAAAAAAGGAATTCAGGATGCGGATAACCTATTCAGTTTGCACTTCAGACAAAAAAATCTATTCATAATGCAAATAAACTATTCAGATTGCAAAGAAGCTATACAGTTTGCAAAAAAAGCTATTCAGAATGAAAATGTGCTATTCAGATTGCAGTTCAGGACGAAAATAAGCTATTCAGAATGAAAAAAAGGAATTCAAGATGCGGATAACCAATTCAGTTTGCAGTTCAGACAAAAAAAGCTATTCAGAATGCAAATAAACTATTCAGATTGGAAATAAGCTATTTAGTTTGCAAAAACATCTATTCAGAATGAAAATGTGATATTCAGATTGCAGTTCAGGATGAAAATAAGCAATTCAAGATGAAAAAAAAGGGATTCAGGATGCAAAAACCTATTCAATTTGCAGTTCAGAGAAAAAAAGCTATTCAGAATGCAAATAAACTATTCAGATTGCAAAGAAGCTATTCAGTTTGCAAAAAAAGCTATTCAGAATGAAAATGTGCTATTCAGATTGCAGTTCAGGATGAAAATAAGCTATACGGAATGAAAAAAAGGAATTAAGGATGCGGATAACCTATTCAGTTTGCAGTTCAAACAAAAAAAGCTATTCAGAATGCAAATAAACTTATCAAATTGGAAATAAGCTATTCAGTTTGCAAAAAAAACTATTCAGAATGAAAATGTGATATTCAGATTGCAGTTCTTGATGAAAATAAGCTATTCAGAATGAAAAAAAGGAATTCAGGATGCGGATAACCTATTCAGTTTGCACTTCAGACAAAAAAAGCTATTCATAATGCAAATAAACTATTCAGATTGCAAAGAAGCTATACAGTTTGCAAAAAAAGCTATTCAGAATGAAAATGTGCTATTCAGATTGCAGTTCAGGACGAAAATAAGCTATTCAGAATGAAAAAAAGGAATTCAAGATGCGGATAACCTATTCAGTTTGCAGTTCAGACAAAAAAAGCTATTCAGAATGCAAATAAACTATTCAGATTGGAAATAAGCTATTCAGTTTACAAAAACATCTATTCAGAATGAAAATGTGATATTCAGATTGCAGTTCAGGATGAAAATAAGCAATTCAAGATGAAAAAAAAGGGATTCAGGATGCAAAAACCTATTCAATTTGCAGTTCAGACAAAAAAAGCTATTCAGAATGCAAATAAACTATTCAGATTGCAAAGAAGCTATTCAGTTTGCAGTTCAGACAAAAAAGCTATTCAGAATGCAAATAAACTATTCAGATTAGAAATAAGCTATTCAGTTTGCAAAAAAACTATTCAGAATGAAAATGTGATATTCAGATTGCAGTTCTTGATGAAAATAAGCTATTCCGAATGAAAAAAAGGGATTCAGGATGCGAAAAACCTATTCAGATTGCAGCTCAGACAAAAAAAGCTATTCAGAATGCAAATAAACTATTCAGATTGCAAAGAAGCTATTCAGTTTGCAAAAAAAGCTATTCAGAATGAAAATGTGCTATTCTGATTGCAGTTCAGGATGAAAATAAGCTATTCAGAATGAAAAAAAAAGGGATTTAGGATGCGAATAACCTATTCAGTTTGTATCTCAAACAAAAAAGGCTATTCAGAATGCAAATAAACTATTCAGATTGCAAATAATTTATTCAGTTTGCAAAAAAAGCTATTCAGAATGTAAATGTGCTATTCTTATTGCAGTTCAGGATGAAAATAAGCTATTTATAATGAAAAAAAAGGGATCCAGGATGCAAATAACCTATTTAGTTTGCAGTTCAGAAAAAAAAAAGCTATTCAGAATGCAAATAAACTATTCAGAATGCAAATAAACTATTCAGATTGCAAATAAGCTATTCAGTTTGCCAAAAAAGCTGTTCAGAATGAAAATGTGCTATTCAGATTGCAGTTCAGGATGAAAATAAGCTATTTATAATGAACAAAAGGGATCCAGGATGCAAATAACCTATTCAGTTTGCAGTTCAGACAAAAAATGCTATTCAAAATGCAAATAAACTATTTAGATTGCAAAAAAAGCTATTCAGTTCACAAAAAATGCTATTCAGAATGTAAATGTGCTATTCCGATTGCAGTTCAGGATGAAAATAAGCAATTCAGGATGAAAAAAAGGGATTCAGGATACATTTAAACAATTCAGTTTGCAGTTCAGACAAAAAAGCTATTCAGAATGCAAATAAACTATTCAGATTAGAAATAAGCTATTCAGTTTGCAAAAAAAGCTATTCAGAATGAAAATGTGATATTCAGAATGCAGTTCTTGATGAAAATAAGGTATTCCGAATGAAAAAAAGGGATTCAGGATGCGAAAAACCTATTCAGATTGCAGCTCAGACAAAAAAAGCTATTCAGAATGCAAATAAACTATTCAGATTGCAAAGAAGCTATTCAGTTTGCAAAAAAAGCTATTCAGAATGAAAATGTGCTATTCTGATTGCAGTTCAGGATGAAAATAAGCTATTCAGAATGAAAAAAAAAGGGATTCAGGATGCGAATAACCTATTCAGTTTGTATCTCAAACAAAAAAGGCTATTCAGAATGCAAATAAACTATTCAGATTGCAAATAATTTATTCAGTTTGCAAAAAAAGCTATTCAGAATGTAAATGTGCTATTCTTATTGCAGTTCAGAATGAAAATAAGCTATTTATAATGAAAAAAAAGGGATCCAGGATGCAAATAACCTATTTAGTTTGCAGTTGAGAAAAAAAAAAGCTATTCAGAATGCAAATAAACTATTCAGAATGCAAATAAACTATTCAGATTGCAAATAAGCTATTCAGTTTGCCAAAAAAACTGTTCAGAATGAAAATGTGCTATTCAGATTGCAGTTCAGGATGAAAATAAGCTATTTATAATGAACAAAAGGGATCCAGGATGCAAATAACCTATTCAGTTTGCAGTTCAGACAAAAAATGCTATTCAAAATGCAAATAAACTATTTAGATTGCAAAAAAAGCTATTCAGTTCACAAAAAATGCTATTCAGAATGTAAATGTGCTATTCCGATTGCAGTTCAGGATGAAAATAAGCAATTCAGGATGAAAAAAAGGGATTCAGGATGCATTTAAACTATTCAGTTTGCAGTTCAGACAAAAAAGCTATTCAGAATGCAAATAAACTATTCAGATTAGAAATAAGCTATTCAGTTTGCAAAAAAAGATATTCAGAATGAAAATGTGATATTCAGATTGCAGTTCTTGATGAAAATAAGCTATTCAGAATGAAAAAAAGGAATTGAGGATGCGGATAACCTATTCAGTTTGCACTTCAGACAAAAAAAGCTATTCAGAATGCAAATAAACTATTCAGATTGGAAATAAGCTATTCAGTTTGCAAAAAAAGCTATTCAGAATGAAAATGTGATATTCAGATTGCAGTTCAGGATGAAAATAAGCTATTCAGAATGAAAAAAAGGAATTCAAGATGCCGATAACCTATTCAGTTTGCAGTTCAGACAAAAAAAGCTATTCAGAATGCAAATAAACTATTCAGATTGGAAATAAGCTATTCCGTTTACAAAAACATCTATTCAGAATGAAAATGTGATATTCAGATTGTAGTTCAGGATGAAAATAAGCAATTCAAGATGAAAAAAAAGGGATTCAGGATGCAAAAACCTATTCAATTTGCAGTTCAGACAAAAAAAGCTATTCAGAATGCAAATAAACTATTCAGATTGCAAAGAAGCTATTCAGTTTGCAAAAAAAGCTATGCAGAATGAAAATGTGCTATTCAGATTGCAGTTCAGGATGAAAATAAGCTATACGGAATGAAAAAAAGGAATTCAGGATGCGGATAACCTATTCAGTTTGCAGTTCAAACAAAAAAAGCTATTCAGAATGCAAATAAACTTATTAAATTGGAAATAAGCTATTCAGTTTGCAAAAAAAGCTATTTAGAATGAAAATGTGATATTCAGATTGCAGTTCTTGATGCAAATAAGCTATTCTGAATGAAAAAAAAGGGATTCAGGATGCGAGTAACCTATTCAGTTTGCAGTTCAGACAAACAAAGCTATTCAGAATGCAAATAAACTATTAAGAGTGGAAATAAGCTATTCAGTTTGCAAAAAAAGCTATTCAGAATGAAAATGTGATATTCGGATTGCAGTTCTTGATGAAAATAAGCTATTTCGAATGAAAAAAAAAGGATTCAGGATTCGAATAACCTATTCAGTTTGCAGTTCAGACTAAAAAAACTATTCAGAATGCAAATAAACTATTTAGAATGCAAATAAGCTATTCAGTTTGCAAAAAAAGCTATTCAAAACGAAAATGTGCTATTCAGATTGTAGTTCAGGTTGAAAATAAGCTATTCAGAATGAACAAAATGGGATTTAGGATGCAAATAACCTATTTAGTTTGCAGTTCAAACAAAAAAAGCTTTTCAAAATGCAAATAAACTATTCAGATAGCAAAAAAAGCAATTCAGTTTACAAAAAAAGCTATTCAGAATGAAAATGTGCTATTCAGATTGCAGTTCAGCATGAAAATAAGCTATTTATAATGAAAAAAAAAGGATCCAGGATGCAAATAACCTATTCAGTTTGCAGTTCAGACAAAAAAACCTATTCAAAATGCAAATAAATCATTCAGATTGCAAAAAAAGCTATTCAGTTTACAAAAAAAGCTATTCAGAATGAAAATGTGATATTCAGATTGTAGTTCAGGATGAAAATAAGCAATTCAAGATGAAAAAAAGGGGATTCAGGATGCAAATAACCTATTCTGTATGCAGTTCAGACAAAAAAAGCTATTCATAATGCAAATAAACTATTCAGATTGGAAATAAGCTATTCAGTTTGCAAAAAAAGCTATTCAGAATGAAAATGTGCTATTCAGATTGCAGTTCAGGATGAAAATAAACTATTCAGAATGAAAAAAAGGAATTCAGGATGCGGATAACCTATTCAGTTTGCACTTCAGACAAAAAAAGCTATTCATAATGCAAATAAACTATTCAGATTGCAAAGAAGCTATTCAGTTTGCAAAAAAAGCTATTCAGAATGAAAATGTGCTATTCAGATTGCAGTTCAGGATGAAAATAAGCTATTCAGAATGAAAAAAAGGAATTCAAGATGCGGATAACCTATTCAGTTTGCAGTTCAGACAAAAAAAGCTATTCAGAATGCAAATAAACTATTCAGATTGGAAATAAGCTATTCAGTTTACAAAAACATCTATTCAGAATGAAAATGTGATATTCAGATTGTAGTTCAGGATGAAAATAAGCAATTCAAGATGAAAAAAAAGGGATTCAGGATGCAAAAACCTATTCAATTTGCAGTTCAGACAAAAAAAGCTATTCAGAATGCAAATAAACTATTCAGATTGCAAAGAAGCTATTCAGTTTGCAAAAAAAGCTATGCAGAATGAAAATGTGCTATTCAGATTGCAGTTCAGGATGAAAATAAGCTATACGGAATGAAAAAAAGGAATTCAGGATGCGGATAACCTATTCAGTTTGCAGTTCAAACAAAAAAAGCTATTCAGACTGCAAATAAACTTATTAAATTGGAAATAAGCTATTCAGTTTGCAAAAAAAACTATTCAGAATGAAAATGTGATATTCAGATTGCAGTTCTTGATGAAAATAAGCTATTCCGAATGAAAAAAAAGGGATTCAGGATGCGAATAACCTATTCAGTTTGCAGTTCAGACAAACTAAACTATTCAGAATGCAAATAAACTATTCAGATTGGAAATAAGCTATTCAGTTTGCAAAAAAAGCTATTCAGAATGAAAATGTGATATTCAGATTGCAGTTCTTGATGAAAATAAGCTATTCAGAATGAAAAAAAAGGATTCAGGATGCGGATAACTTATTCAGTTTGCAGTTCAGACAAAAAAAACTATTTAGAATGCAAATAAACTATTCAGATTGGAAATAAGCTATTCAGTTTGCAAAAAAAGCTATTTAGAATGAAAATGTGATATTCAGATTGCAGTTCTTGATGCAAATAAGCTATTCTGAATGAAAAAAAAGGGATTCAGGATGCGAGTAACCTATTCAGTTTGCAGTTCAGACAAACAAAGCTATTCAGAATGCAAATAAACTATTAAGAGTGGAAATAAGCTATTCAGTTTGCAAAAAAAGCTATTCAGAATGAAAATGTGATATTCGGATTGCAGTTCTTGATGAAAATAAGCTATTTCGAATGAAAAAAAAAGGATTCAGGATTCGAATAACCTATTCAGTTTGCAGTTCAGACTAAAAAAACTATTCAGAATGCAAATAAACTATTTAGAATGCAAATAAGCTATTCAGTTTGCAAAAAAAGCTATTCAAAACGAAAATGTGCTATTCAGATTGTAGTTCAGGTTGAAAATAAGCTATTCAGAATGAACAAAATGGGATTTAGGATGCAAATAACCTATTTAGTTTGCAGTTCAAACAAAAAAAGCTTTTCAAAATGCAAATAAACTATTCAGATTGCAAAAAAAGCAATTCAGTTTACAAAAAAAGCTATTAAGAATGAAAATGTGCTATTCAGATTGCAGTTCAGCATGAAAATAAGCTATTTATAATGAAAAAAAAAGGATCCAGGATGCAAATAACCTATTCAGTTTGCAGTTCAGACAAAAAAACCTATTCAAAATGCAAATAAATCATTCAGATTGCAAAAAAAGCTATTCAGTTTACAAAAAAAGCTATTCAGAATGAAAATGTGATATTCAGATTGTAGTTCAGGATGAAAATAAGCAATTCAAGATGAAAAAAAGGGGATTCAGGATGCAAATAACCTATTCTGTATGCAGTTCAGACAAAAAAAGCTATTCATAATGCAAATAAACTATTCAGATTGGAAATAAGCTATTCAGTTTGCAAAAAAAGCTATTCAGAATGAAAATGTGCTATTCAGATTGCAGTTCAGGATGAAAATAAACTATTCAGAATGAAAAAAAGGAATTCAGGATGCGGATAACCTATTCAGTTTGCACTTCAGACAAAAAAAGCTATTCATAATGCAAATAAACTATTCAGATTGCAAAGAAGCTATTCAGTTTGCAAAAAAAGCTATTCAGAATGAAAATGTGCTATTCAGATTGCAGTTCAGGATGAAAATAAGCTATTCCGAATGAAAAAAAGGAATTCAAGATGCGGATAACCTATTCAGTTTGCAGTTCAGACAAAAAAAGCTATTCAGAATGCAAATAAACTATTCAGATTGGAAATAAGCTATTCAGTTTGCAAAAAAAGCTATTCAGAAGGAAAATGTGATATTCAGATTGCAGTTCTTGATGAAAATAAGCTATTCAGAATGAAAAAAAAGGATTCAGGATGCGGATAACTTATTCAGTTTGCAGTTCAGACAAAAAAAACTATTTAGAATGCAAATAAACTATTCAGATTGGAAATAAGCTATTCAGTTTGCAAAAAAAGCTATTTAGAATGAAAATGTGATATTCAGATTGCAGTTCTTGATGCAAATAAGCTATTCTGAATGAAAAAAAAGGGATTCAGGATGCGAGTAACCTATTCAGTTTGCAGTTCAGACAAACAAAGCTATTCAGAATGCAAATAAACTATTAAGAGTGGAAATAAGCTATTCAGTTTGCAAAAAAAGCTATTCAGAATGAAAATGTGATATTCGGATTGCAGTTCTTGATGAAAATAAGCTATTTCGAATGAAAAAAAAAGGATTCAGGATTCGAATAACCTATTCAGTTTGCAGTTCAGACTAGAAAAACTATTCAGAATGCAAATAAACTATTTAGAATGCAAATAAGCTATTCAGTTTGCAAAAAAAGCTATTCAAAACGAAAATGTGCTATTCAGATTGTAGTTCAGGTTGAAAATAAGCTATTCAGAATGAACAAAATGGGATTTAGGATGCAAATAACCTATTTAGTTTGCAGTTCAAACAAAAAAAGCTTTTCAAAATGCAAATAAACTATTCAGATTGCAAAAAAAGCAATTCAGTTTACAAAAAAAGCTATTAAGAATGAAAATGTGCTATTCAGATTGCAGTTCAGCATGAAAATAAGCTATTTATAATGAAAAAAAAAGGATCCAGGATGCAAATAACCTATTCAGTTTGCAGTTCAGACAAAAAAACCTATTCAAAATGCAAATAAATCATTCAGATTGCAAAAAAAGCTATTCAGTTTACAAAAAAAGCTATTCAGAATGAAAATGTGATATTCAGATTGTAGTTCAGGATGAAAATAAGCAATTCAAGATGAAAAAAAGGGGATTCAGGATGCAAATAACCTATTCTGTATGCAGTTCAGACAAAAAAAGCTATTCATAATGCAAATAAACTATTCAGATTGGAAATAAGCTATTCAGTTTGCAAAAAAAGCTATTCAGAATGAAAATGTGCTATTCAGATTGCAGTTCAGGATGAAAATAAACTATTCAGAATGAAAAAAAGGAATTCAGGATGCGGATAACCTATTCAGTTTGCACTTCAGACAAAAAAAGCTATTCATAATGCAAATAAACTATTCAGATTGCAAAGAAGCTATTCAGTTTGCAAAAAAAGCTATTCAGAATGAAAATGTGCTATTCAGATTGCAGTTCAGGATGAAAATAAGCTATTCCGAATGAAAAAAAGGAATTCAAGATGCGGATAACCTATTCAGTTTGCAGTTCAGACAAAAAAAGCTATTCAGAATGCAAATAAACTATTCAGATTGGAAATAAGCTATTCAGTTTGCAAAAAAAGCTATTCAGAATGAAAATGTGATATTCAGATTGCAGTTCTTGATGAAAATAAGCTATTCAGAATGAAAAAAAAGGATTCAGGATGCGGATAACTTATTCAGTTTGCAGTTCAGACAAAAAAAACTATTTAGAATGCAAATAAACTATTCAGATTGGAAATAAGCTATTCAGTTTGCAAAAAAAGCTATTTAGAATGAAAATGTGATATTCAGATTGCAGTTCTTGATGCAAATAAGCTATTCTGAATGAAAAAAAAGGGATTCAGGATGCGAGTAACCTATTCAGTTTGCAGTTCAGACAAACAAAGCTATTCAGAATGCAAATAAACTATTAAGAGTGGAAATAAGCTATTCAGTTTGCAAAAAAAGCTATTCAGAATGAAAATGTGATATTCGGATTGCAGTTCTTGATGAAAATAAGCTATTTCGAATGAAAAAAAAAGGATTCAGGATTCGAATAACCTATTCAGTTTGCAGTTCAGACTAAAAAAACTATTCAGAATGCAAATAAACTATTTAGAATGCAAATAAGCTATTCAGTTTGCAAAAAAAGCTATTCAAAACGAAAATGTGCTATTCAGATTGTAGTTCAGGTTGAAAATAAGCTATTCAGAATGAACAAAATGGGATTTAGGATGCAAATAACCTATTTAGTTTGCAGTTCAAACAAAAAAAGCTTTTCAAAATGCAAATAAACTATTCAGATTGCAAAAAAAGCAATTCAGTTTACAAAAAAAGCTATTAAGAATGAAAATGTGCTATTCAGATTGCAGTTCAGCATGAAAATAAGCTATTTATAATGAAAAAAAAAGGATCCAGGATGCAAATAACCTATTCAGTTTGCAGTTCAGACAAAAAAACCTATTCAAAATGCAAATAAATCATTCAGATTGCAAAAAAAGCTATTCAGTTTACAAAAAAAGCTATTCAGAATGAAAATGTGATATTCAGATTGTAGTTCAGGATGAAAATAAGCAATTCAAGATGAAAAAAAGGGGATTCAGGATGCAAATAACCTATTCTGTATGCAGTTCAGACAAAAAAAGCTATTCATAATGCAAATAAACTATTCAGATTGGAAATAAGCTATTCAGTTTGCAAAAAAAGCTATTCAGAATGAAAATGTGCTATTCAGATTGCAGTTCAGGATGAAAATAAACTATTCAGAATGAAAAAAAGGAATTCAGGATGCGGATAACCTATTCAGTTTGCACTTCAGACAAAAAAAGCTATTCATAATGCAAATAAACTATTCAGATTGCAAAGAAGCTATTCAGTTTGCAAAAAAAGCTATTCAGAATGAAAATGTGCTATTCAGATTGCAGTTCAGGATGAAAATAAGCTATTCAGAATGAAAAAAAGGAATTCAAGATGCGGATAACCTATTCAGTTTGCAGTTCAGACAAAAAAAGCTATTCAGAATGCAAATAAACTATTCAGATTGGAAATAAGCTATTCAGTTTACAAAAACATCTATTCAGAATGAAAATGTGATATTCAGATTGTAGTTCAAGATGAAAATAAGCAATTCAAGATGAAAAAAAAGGGATTCAGGATGCAAAAACCTATTCAATTTGCAGTTCAGACAAAAAAAGCTATTCAGAATGCAAATAAACTATTCAGATTGCAAAGAAGCTATTCAGTTTGCCAAAAAAGCTATGCAGAATGAAAATGTGCTATTCAGATTGCAGTTCAGGATGAAAATAAGCTATACGGAATGAAAAAAAGGAATTCAGGATGCGGATAACCTATTCAGTTTGCAGTTCAAACAAAAAAAGCTATTCAGAATGCAAATAAACTTATTAAATTGGAAATAAGCTATTCAGTTTGCAAAAAAAACTATTCAGAATGAAAATGTGATATTCAGATTGCAGTTCTTGATGAAAATAAGCTATTCCGAATGAAAAAAAAGGGATTCAGGATGCGAATAACCTATTCAGTTTGCAGTTCAGACAAACTAAACTATTCAGAATGCAAATAAACTATTCAGATTGGAAATAAGCTATTCAGTTTGCAAAAAAAGCTATTCAGAATGAAAATGTGATATTCAGATTGCAGTTCTTGATGAAAATAAGCTATTCAGAATGAAAAAAAAGGATTCAGGATGCGGATAACTTATTCAGTTTGCAGTTCAGACAAAAAAAACTATTTAGAATGCAAATAAACTATTCAGATTGGAAATAAGCTATTCAGTTTGCAAAAAAAGCTATTTAGAATGAAAATGTGATATTCAGATTGCAGTTCTTGATGCAAATAAGCTATTCTGAATGAAAAAAAAGGGATTCAGGATGCGAGTAACCTATTCAGTTTGCAGTTCAGACAAACAAAGCTATTCAGAATGCAAATAAACTATTAAGAGTGGAAATAAGCTATTCAGTTTGCAAAAAAAGCTATTCAGAATGAAAATGTGATATTCGGATTGCAGTTCTTGATGAAAATAAGCTATTTCGAATGAAAAAAAAAGGATTTAGGATTCGAATAACCTATTCAGTTTGCAGTTCAGACTAAAAAAACTATTCAGAATGCAAATAAACTATTTAGAATGCAAATAAGCTATTCAGTTTGCAAAAAAAGCTATTCAAAACGAAAATGTGCTATTCAGATTGTAGTTCAGGTTGAAAATAAGCTATTCAGAATGAACAAAATGGGATTTAGGATGCAAATAACCTATTTAGTTTGCAGTTCAAACAAAAAAAGCTTTTCAAAATGCAAATAAACTATTCAGATTGCAAAAAAAGCAATTCAGTTTACAAAAAAAGCTATTAAGAATGAAAATGTGCTATTCAGATTGCAGTTCAGCATGAAAATAAGCTATTTATAATGAAAAAAAAAGGATCCAGGATGCAAATAACCTATTCAGTTTGCAGTTCAGACAAAAAAACCTATTCAAAATGCAAATAAATTATTCAGATTGCAAAAAAAGCTATTCAGTTTACAAAAAAAGCTATTCAGAATGAAAATGTGATATTCAGATTGTAGTTCAGGATGAAAATAAGCAATTCAAGATGAAAAAAAGGGGATTCAGGATGCAAATAACCTATTCTGTATGCAGTTCAGACAAAAAAAGCTATTCATAATGCAAATAAACTATTCAGATTGGAAATAAGCTATTCAGTTTGCAAAAAAAGCTATTCAGAATGAAAATGTGCTATTCAGATTGCAGTTCAGGATGAAAAGAAACTATTCAGAATGAAAAAAAAAGGGATTCAGGATGCGAATAACCTATTCAGTTTGCATCGCAAACAAAAAAGGCTATTCAGAATGCATATAACCTATTCAGATTGCAAATAATTTATTCAGTTTGCAAAAAAAGCTATTCAGAATGTAAATGTGCTATTCTTATTGCAGTTCAGGATGAAAATAAGCTATTTATAATGAAAAAAAAGGGATCCAGGATGCAAATAACCTATTTAGTTTGCAGTTGAGAAAAAAAAAAGCTATTCAGAATGCAAATAAACTATTCAGAATGCAAATAAACTATTCAGATTGCAAATAAGCTATTCAGTTTGCCAAAAAAGCTGTTCATAATGAAAATGTGCTATTCAGATTGCAGTTCAGGATGAAAATAAGCTATTTATAATGAACAAAAGGGATCCAGGATGCAAATAACCTATTCAGTTTGCAGTTCAGACAAAAAATGCTATTCAAAATGCAAATAAACTATTTAGATTGCAAAAAAAGCTATTCAGTTCACAAAAAATTCTATTCAGAATGTAAATGTGCTATTCCGATTGCAGTTCAGGATGAAAATAAGCAATTCAGGATGAAAAAAAGGGATTCAGGATGCATTTAAACTATTCAGTTTGCAGTTCAGACAAAAAAGCTATTCAGAATGCAAATAAACTATTCAGATTAGAAATAAGCTATTCAGTTTGCAAAAAAAGCTATTCAGAATGAAAATGTGATATTCAGATTGCAGTTCTTGATGAAAATAAGCTATTCCGAATGAAAAAAAGGGATTCAGGATGCGAAAAACCTATTCAGATTGCAGCTCAGACAAAAAAAGCTATTCAGAATGCAAATAAACTATTCAGATTGCAAAGAAGCTATTCAGTTTGCAAAAAAAGCTATTCAGAATGAAAATGTGCTATTCTGATTGCAGTTCAGGATGAAAATAAGCTATTCAGAATGAAAAAAAAAGGGATTCAGGATGCGAATAACCTATTCAGTTTGTATCTCAAACAAGAAAGGCTATTCAGAATGCAAATAAACTATTCAGATTGCAAATAATTTATTCAGTTTGCAAAAAAAGCTATTCAGAATGTAAATGTGCTATTCTTATTGCAGTTCAGAATGAAAATAAGCTATTTATAATGAAAAAAAAGGGATCCAGGATGCAAATAACCTATTTAGTTTGCAGTTGAGAAAAAAAAAAGCTATTCAGAATGCAAATAAACTATTCAGAATACAAATAAACTATTCAGATTGCAAATAAGCTATTCAGTTTGCCAAAAAAGCTGTTCAGAATGAAAATGTGCTATTCAGATTGCAGTTCAGGATGAAAATAAGCTATTTATAATGAACAAAAGGGATCCAGGATGCAAATAACCTATTCAGTTTGCAGTTCAGACAAAAAATGCTATTCAAAATGCAAATAAACTATTTAGATTGCAAAAAAAGCTATTCAGTTCACAAAAAATTCTATTCAGAATGTAAATGTGCTATTCCGATTGCAGTTCAGGATGAAAATAAGCAATTCAGGATGAAAAAAAGGGATTCAGGATGCATTTAAACTATTCAGTTTGCAGTTCAGACAAAAAAGCTATTCAGAATGCAAATAAACTATTCAGATTAGAAATAAGCTATTCAGTTTGCAAAAAAAGCTATTCAGAATGAAAATGTGATATTCAGATTGCAGTTCTTGATGAAAATAAGCTATTCCGAACGAAAAAAAGGGATTCAGGATGCGAAAAACCTATTCAGATTGCAGCTCAGACAAAAAAAGCTATTCAGAATGCAAATAAACTATTCAGATTGCAAGGAAGCTATTCAGTTTGCAAAAAAAGCTATTCAGAATGAAAATGTGCTATTCTGATTGCAGTTCAGGATGAAAATAAGCTATTCAGAATGAAAAAAAAAGGGATTCAGGATGCGAATAACCTATTCAGTTTGTATCTCAAACAAAAAAGGCTATTCAGAATGCAATTAAACTATTCAGATTGCAAATAATTTATTCAGTTTGCAAAAAAAGCTATTCAGAATGTAAATGTGCTATTCTTATTGCAGTTCAGGATGAAAATAAGCTATTTATAATGAAAAAAAAGGGATCCAGGATGCAAATAACCTATTTAGTTTGCAGTTCAGAAAAAAAAATGCTATTCAGAATGCAAATAAACTATTCAGAATGCAAATAAACTATTCAGATTGCAAATAAGCTATTCAGTTTGCCAAAAAAGCTGTTCAGAATGAAAATGTGCTATTCAGATTGCAGTTCAGGATGAAAATAAGCTATTTATAATGAACAAAAGGGATCCAGGATGCAAATAACCTATTCAGTTTGCAGTTCAGACAAAAAATGCTATTCAAAATGCAAATAAACTATTTAGATTGCAAAAAAAGCTATTCAGTTCACAAAAAATGCTATTCAAAATGTAAATGTGCTATTCCGATTGCAGTTCAGGATGAAAATAAGCAATTCAGGATGAAAAAAAGGGATTCAGGATACATTTAAACTATTCAGTTTGCAGTTCAGACAAAAAAGCTATTCAGAATGCAAATAAACTATTCAGATTAGAAATAAGCTATTCAGTTTGAAAAAAAAGCTATTCAGAATGAAAATGTGATATTCAGAATGCAGTTCTTGATGAAAATAAGCTATTCCGAATGAAAAAAAGGGATTCAGGATGCGAAAAACCTATTCAGATTGCAGCTCAGACAAAAAAAGCTATTCAGAATGCAAATAAACTATTCAGATTGCAAAGAAGCTATTCAGTTTGCAAGAAAAGCTATTCAGAATGAAAATGTGCTATTCTGATTGCAGTTCAGGATGAAAATAAGCTATTCAGAATGAAAAAAAAAGGGATTCAGGATGCGAATAACCTATTCAGTTTTGTATCTCAAACAAAAAAGGCTATTCAGAATGCAAATAAACTATTCAGATTGCAAATAATTTATTCAGTTTGCAAAAAAAGCTATTCAGAATGTAAATGTGCTATTTTTATTGCAGTTCAGAATGAAAATAAGCTATTTATAATGAAAAAAAAGGGATCCAGGATGCAAATAACCTATTTAGTTTGCAGTTGAGAAAAAAAAAAGCTATTCAGAATGCAAATAAACTATTCAGAATGCAAATAAACTATTCAGATTGCAAATAAGCTATTCAGTTTGCCAAAAAAGCTGTTCAGAATGAAAATGTGCTATTCAGATTGCAGTTCAGGATGAAAATAAGCTATTTATAATGAACAAAAGGGATCCAGGATGCAAATAACCTATTCAGTTTGCAGTTCAGACAAAAAATGCTATTCAAAATGCAAATAAACTATTTAGATTGCAAAAAAAGCTATTCAGTTCACAAAAAATTCTATTCAGAATGTAAATGTGCTATTCCGATTGCAGTTCTGGATGAAAATAAGCAATTCAGGATGAAAAAAAGGGATTCAGGATGCATTTAAACTATTCAGTTTGCAGTTCAGACAAAAAAGCTATTCAGAATGCAAATAAACTATTCAGATTAGAAATAAGCTATTCAGTTTGCAAAAAAAGCTATTTAGAATGAAAATGTGATATTCAGATTGCAGTTCTTGATGAAAATAAGCTATTCCGAATGAAAAAAAGGGATTCAGGATGCGAAAAACCTATTCAGATTGCAGCTCAGACAAAAAAAGCTATTCAGAATGCAAATAAACTATTCAGATTGCAAAGAAGCTATTCAGTTTGCAAAAAAAGCTATTCAGAATGAAAATGTGCTATTCTGATTGCAGTTCAGGATGAAAATAAGCTATTCAGAATGAAAAAAAAAGGGATTCAGGATGCGAATAACCTATTCAGTTTGTATCTCAAACAAAAAAGGCTATTCAGAATGCAAATAAACTATTCAGATTGCAAATAATTTATTCAGTTTGCAAAAAAAGCTATTCAGAATGTAAATGTGCTATTCTAATTGCAGTTCAAGATGAAAATAAGCTATTTATAATGAAAAAAAAGGGATCCAGGATGCAAATAACCTATTTAGTTTGCAGTTCAGAAAAAAAAAAAGCTATTCAGAATGCAAATAAACTATTCAGAATGCAAATAAACTATTCAGATTGCAAATAAGCTATTCAGTTTGCAAAAAAAGCTGTTCAGAATGAAAATGTGCTATTCAGATTGCAGTTCAGGATGAAAATAAGCTATTTATAATGAACAAAAGGGATCCAGGATGCAAATAACCTATTCAGTTTGCAGTTCAGACAAAAAATGCTATTCAAAATGCAAATAAACTATTTAGATTGCAAAAAAAGCTATTCAGTTCACAAAAAATGCTATTCAGAATGTAAATGTGCTATTCCGATTGCAGTTCAGGATGAAAATAAGCAATTCAGGATGAAAAAAAGGGATTCAGGATGCATTTAAACTATTCAGTTTGCAGTTCAGACAAAAAAGCTATTCAGAATGCAAATAAACTATTCAGATTAGAAATAAGCTATTCAGTTTGCAAAAAAAGCTATTTAGAATGAAAATGTGATATTCAGATTGCAGTTCTTGATGAAAATAAGCTATTCCGAATGAAAAAAAGGGATTCAGGATGCGAAAAACCTATTCAGATTGCAGCTCAGACAAAAAAAGCTATTCAGAAATCAAATAAACTATTCAGATTGCAAAGAAGCTATTCAGTTTGCAAAAAAAGCTATTCAGAATGAAAATGTGCTATTCTGATTGCAGTTCAGGATGAAAATAAGCTATTCAGAATGAAAAAAAAAGGGATTCTGGATGCGAATAACCTATTCAGTTTGTATCTCAAACAAAAAAGGCTATTCAGAATGCAAATAAACTATTCAGATTGCAAATAATTTATTCAGTTTGCAAAAAAAGCTATTCAGAATGTAAATGTGCTATTCTAATTGCAGTTCAAGATGAAAATAAGCTATTTATAATGAAAAAAAAGGGATCCAGGATGCAAATAACCTATTTAGTTTGCAGTTCAGAAAAAAAAAAGCTATTCAGAATGCAAATAAACTATTCAGAATGCAAATAAACTATTCAGATTGCAAATAAGCTATTCAGTTTGCAAAAAAAGCTGTTCAGAATGAAAATGTGCTATTCAGATTGCAGTTCAGGATGAAAATAAGCTATTTATAATGAACAAAAGGGATCCAGGATGCAAATAACCTATTCAGTTTGCAGTTCAGACAAAAAATGCTATTCAAAATGCAAATAAACTATTTAGATTGCAAAAAAAGCTATTCAGTTCACAAAAAATGCTATTCAGAATGTAAATGTGCTATTCCGATTGCAGTTCAGGATGACATAAGCTATTCAGTTTGCAAAAAAACCTATTCATAATGAAAATGTGCTATTCAGATTGCAGTTCAGGATGAAAATAAGCTATTCAGAATGAAAAAAATGAATTCAGGATGCGGATAACCTATTCAGTTTGCACTTCAGACAAAAAAAGCTATTCATAATGCAAATAAACTATTCAGATTGCAAAGAAGCTATACAGTTTGCAAAAAAAGCTATTCAGAATGAAAATGTGCTATTCAGATTGCAGTTCAGGACGAAAATAAGCTATTCAGAATGAAAAAAAGGAATTCAAGATGCGGATAACCTATTCAGTTTGCAGTTCAGACAAAAAAAGCTATTCAGAATGCAAATAAACTATTCAGATTGGAAATAAGCTATTCAGTTTGCAAAAACATCTATTCAGAATGAAAATGTGATATTCAGATTGCAGTTCAGGATGAAAATAAGCAATTCAAGATGAAAAAAAAGGGATTCAGGATGCAAAAACCTATTCAATTTGCAGTTCAGACAAAAAAAGCTATTCAGAATGCAAATAAACTATTCAGATTGCAAAGAAGCTATTCAGTTTGCAAAAAAAGCTATTCAGAATGAAAATGTGCTATTCAGATTGCAGTTCAGGATGAAAATAAGCTATACGGAATGAAAAAAAGGAATTAAGGATGCGGATAACCTATTCAGTTTGCAGTTCAAACAAAAAAAGCTATTCAGATTGCAGTTCAGGATGACATAAGCTATTCAGTTTGCAAAAAAACCTATTCATAATGAAAATGTGCTATTCAGATTGCAGTTCAGGATGAAAATAAGCTATTCAGAATGAAAAAAATGAATTCAGGATGCGGATAACCTATTCAGTTTGCACTTCAGACAAAAAAAGCTATTCATAATGCAAATAAACTATTCAGATTGCAAAGAAGCTATACAGTTTGCAAAAAAAGCTATTCAGAATGAAAATGTGCTATTCAGATTGCAGTTCAGGACGAAAATAAGCTATTCAGAATGAAAAAAAGGAATTCAAGATGCGGATAACCTATTCAGTTTGCAGTTCAGACAAAAAAAGCTATTCAGAATGCAAATAAACTATTCAGATTGGAAATAAGCTATTCAGTTTGCAAAAACATCTATTCAGAATGAAAATGTGATATTCAGATTGCAGTTCAGGATGAAAATAAGCAATTCAAGATGAAAAAAAAGGGATTCAGGATGCAAAAACCTATTCAATTTGCAGTTCAGACAAAAAAAGCTATTCAGAATGCAAATAAACTATTCAGATTGCAAAGAAGCTATTCAGTTTGCAAAAAAAGCTATTCAGAATGAAAATGTGCTATTCAGATTGCAGTTCAGGATGAAAATAAGCTATACGGAATGAAAAAAAGGAATTAAGGATGCGGATAACCTATTCAGTTTGCAGTTCAAACAAAAAAAGCTATTCAGAATGCAAATAAACTTATCAAATTGGAAATAAGCTATTCAGTTTGCAAAAAAAACTATTCAGAATGAAAATGTGATATTCAGATTGCAGTTCTTGATGAAAATAAGCTATTCAGAATGAAAAAAAGGAATTCAGGATGCGGATAACCTATTCAGTTTGCACTTCAGACAAAAAAAGCTATTCATAATGCAAATAAACTATTCAGATTGCAAAGAAGCTATACAGTTTGCAAAAAAAGCTATTCAGAATGAAAATGTGTTATTCAGATTGCAGTTCAGGACGAAAATAAGCTATTCAGAATGAAAAAAAGGAATTCAAGATGCGGATAACCTATTCAGTTTGCAGTTCAGACAAAAAAAGCTATTCAGAATGCAAATAAACTATTCAGATTGGAAATAAGCTATTCAGTTTACAAAAACATCTATTCAGAATGAAAATGTGATATTCAGATTGCAGTTCAGGATGAAAATAAGCAATTCAAGATGAAAAAAAAGGGATTCAGGATGCAAAAACCTATTCAATTTGCAGTTCAGACAAAAAAAGCTATTCAGAATGCAAATAAACTATTCAGATTGCAAAGAAGCTATTCAGTTTGCAGTTCAGACAAAAAAGCTATTCAGAATGCAAATAAACTATTCAGATTAGAAATAAGCTATTCAGTTTGCAAAAAAAGCTATTCAGAATGAAAATGTGATATTCAGATTGCAGTTCTTGATGAAAATAAGCTATTCCGAATGAAAAAAAGGGATTCAGGATGCGAAAAACCTATTCAGATTGCAGCTCAGACAAAAAAAGCTATTCAGAATGCAAATAAACTATTCAGATTGCAAAGAAGCTATTCAGTTTGCAAAAAAAGCTATTCAGAATGAAAATGTGCTATTCTGATTGCAGTTCAGGATGAAAATAAGCTATTCAGAATGAAAAAAAAAGGGATTTAGGATGCGAATAACCTATTCAGTTTGTATCTCAAACAAAAAAGGCTATTCAGAATGCAAATAAACTATTCAGATTGCAAATAATTTATTCAGTTTGCAAAAAAAGCTATTCAGAATGTAAATGTGCTACTCTTATTGCAGTTCAGGATGAAAATAAGCTATTTATAATGAAAAAAAAGGTATCCAGGATGCAAATAACCTATTTAGTTTGCAGTTCAGAAAAAAAAAAGCTATTCAGAATGCAAATAAACTATTCAGAATGCAAATAAACTATTCAGATTGCAAATAAGCTATTCAGTTTGCAAAAAAAGTTGTTCAGAATGAAAATGTGCTATTCAGATTGCAGTTCAGGATGAAAATAAGCTATTTATAATGAACAAAAGGGATCCAGGATGCAAATAACCTATTCAGTTTGCAGTTCAGACAAAAAATGCTATTCAAAATGCAAATAAACTATTTAGATTGCAAAAAAAGCTATTCAGTTCACAAAAAATGCTATTCAGAATGTAAATGTGCTATTCCGATTGCAGTTCAGGATGAAAATAAGCAATTCAGGATGAAAAAAAGGGATTCAGGATGCATTTAAACTATTCAGTTTGCAGTTCAGACAAAAAAGCTATTCAGAATGCAAATAAACTATTCAGATTAGAAATAAGCTATTCAGTTTGCAAAAAAAGATATTCAGAATGAAAATGTGATATTCAGATTGCAGTTCTTGATGAAAATAAGCTATTCAGAATGAAAAAAAGGAATTCAGGATGCGGATAACCTATTCAGTTTGCACTTCAGACAAAAAAAGCTATTCAGAATGCAAATAAACTATTCAGATTGGAAATAAGCTATTCAGTTTGCAAAAAAAGCTATTCAGAATGAAAATGTGATATTCAGATTGCAGTTCTTGATGAAAATAAGCTATTCAGAATGAAAAAAAAGGATTCAGGATGCGGATAACTTATTCAGTTTGCAGTTCAGACAAAAAAAACTATTTAGAATGCAAATAAACTATTCAGATTGGAAATAAGCTATTCAGTTTGCAAAAAAAGCTATTCAGAATGAAAATGTGCTATTCAGATTGCAGTTCAGGATGAAAATAAACTATTCAGAATGAAAAAAAGGAATTCAGGATGCGGATAACCTATTCAGTTTGCACTTCAGACAAAAAAAGCTATTCATAATGCAAATAAACTATTCAGATTGCAAAGAAGCTATTCAGTTTGCAAAAAAAGCTATTCAGAATGAAAATGTGCTATTCAGATTGCAGTTCAGGATGAAAATAAGCTATTTAGAATGAAAAAAAGGAATTCAAGATGCGGATAACCTATTCAGTTTGCAGTTCAGACAAAAAAAGCTATTCAGAATGCAAATAAACTATTCAGATTGGAAATAAGCTATTCAGTTTACAAAAACATCTATTCAGAATGAAAATGTGATATTCAGATTGTAGTTCAGGATGAAAATAAGCAATTCAAGATGAAAAAAAAGGGATTCAGGATGCAAAAACCTATTCAATTTGCAGTTCAGACAAAAAAAGCTATTCAGAATGCAAATAAACTATTCAGATTGCAAAGAAGCTATTCAGTTTGCAAAAAAAGCTATGCAGAATGAAAATGTGCTATTCAGATTGCAGTTCAGGATGAAAATAAGCTATACGGAATGAAAAAAAGGAATTCAGGATGCGGATAACCTATTCAGTTTGCAGTTCAAACAAAAAAAGCTATTCAGAATGCAAATAAACTTATTAAATTGGAAATAAGCTATTCAGTTTGCAAAAAAAACTATTCAGAATGAAAATGTGATATTCAGATTGCAGTTCTTGATGAAAATAAGCTATTCCGAATGAAAAAAAAGGGATTCAGGATGCGAATAACCTATTCAGTTTGCAGTTCAGACAAACTAAACTATTCAGAATGCAAATAAACTATTCAGATTGGAAATAAGCTATTCAGTTTGCAAAAAAAGCTATTCAGAATGAAAATGTGATATTCAGATTGCAGTTCTTGATGAAAATAAGCTATTCAAAATGAAAAAAAAGGATTCAGGATGCGGATAACTTATTCAGTTTGCAGTTCGGACAAAAAAAACTATTTAGAATGCAAATAAACTATTCAGATTGGAAATAAGCTATTCAGTTTGCAAAAAAAGCTATTTAGAATGAAAATGTGATATTCAGATTGCAGTTCTTGATGCAAATAAGCTATTCTGAATGAAAAAAAAGGGATTCAGGATGCGAGTAACCTATTCAGTTTGCAGTTCAGACAAACAAAGCTATTCAGAATGCAAATAAACTATTAAGAGTGGAAATAAGCTATTCAGTTTGCAAAAAAAGCTATTCAGAATGAAAATGTGATATTCGGATTGCAGTTCTTGATGAAAATAAGCTATTTCGAATGAAAAAAAAAGGATTCAGGATTCGAATAACCTATTCAGTTTGCAGTTCAGACTAAAAAAACTATTCAGAATGGAAATAAACTATTTAGAATGCAAATATGCTATTCAGTTTGCAAAGAAAGCTATTCAAAACGAAAATGTGCTATTCAGATTGTAGTTCAGGTTGAAAATAAGCTATTCAGAATGAACAAAATGGGATTTAGGATGCAAATAACCTATTTAGTTTGCAGTTCAAACATAAAAAGCTTTTCAAAATGCAAATAAACTATTCAGATTGCAAAAAAAGCAATTCAGTTTACAAAAAAAGCTATTAAGAATGAAAATGTGCTATTCAGATTGCAGTTCAGCATGAAAATAAGCTATTTATAATGAAAAAAAAAGGATCCAGGATGCAAATAACCTATTCAGTTTGCAGTTCAGACAAAAAAACCTATTCAAAATGCAAATAAATTATTCAGATTGCAAAAAAAGCTATTCAGTTTACAAAAAAAGCTATTCAGAATGAAAATGTGATATTCAGATTGTAGTTCAGGATGAAAATAAGCAATTCAAGATGAAAAAAAGGGGATTCAGGATGCAAATAACCTATTCTGTATGCAGTTCAGACAAAAAAAGCTATTCATAATGCAAATAAACTATTCAGATTGGAAATAAGCTATTCAGTTTGCAAAAAAAGCTATTCAGAATGAAAATGTGTTATTCAGATTGCAGTTCAGGACGAAAATAAGCTATTCAGAATGAAAAAAAGGAATTCAAGATGCGGATAACCTATTCAGTTTGCAGTTCAGACAAAAAAAGCTATTCAGAATGCAAATAAACTATTCAGATTGGAAAAAAGCTATTCAGTTTACAAAAACATCTATTCAGAATGAAAATGTGATATTCAGATTGCAGTTCAGGATGAAAATAAGCAATTCAAGATGAAAAAAAAGGGATTCAGGATGCAAAAACCTATTCAATTTGCAGTTCAGACAAAAAAAGCTATTCAGAATGCAAATAAACTATTCAGATTGCAAAGAAGCTATTCAGTTTGCAGTTCAGACAAAAAAGCTATTCAGAATGCAAATAAACTATTCAGATTAGAAATAAGCTATTCAGTTTGCAAAAAAAGCTATTCAGAATGAAAATGTGATATTCAGATTGCAGTTCTTGATGAAAATAAGCTATTCCGAATGAAAAAAAGGGATTCAGGATGCGAAAAACCTATTCAGATTGCAGCTCAGACAAAAAAAGCTATTCAGAATGCAAATAAACTATTCAGATTGCAAAGAAGCTATTCAGTTTGCAAAAAAAGCTATTCAGAATGAAAATGTGCTATTCTGATTGCAGTTCAGGATGAAAATAAGCTATTCAGAATGAAAAAAAAAGGGATTTAGGATGCGAATAACCTATTCAGTTTGTATCTCAAACAAAAAAGGCTATTCAGAATGCAAATAAACTATTCAGATTGCAAATAATTTATTCAGTTTGCAAAAAAAGCTATTCAGAATGTAAATGTGCTATTCTTATTGCAGTTCAGGATGAAAATAAGCTATTTATAATGAAAAAAAAGGTATCCAGGATGCAAATAACCTATTTAGTTTGCAGTTCAGAAAAAAAAAAGCTATTCAGAATGCAAATAAACTATTCAGAATGCAAATAAACTATTCAGATTGCAAATAAGCTATTCAGTTTGCAAAAAAAGTTGTTCAGAATGAAAATGTGCTATTCAGATTGCAGTTCAGGATGAAAATAAGCTATTTATAATGAACAAAAGGGATCCAGGATGCAAATAACCTATTCAGTTTGCAGTTCAGACAAAAAATGCTATTCAAAATGCAAATAAACTATTTAGATTGCAAAAAAAGCTATTCAGTTCACAAAAAATGCTATTCAGAATGTAAATGTGCTATTCCGATTGCAGTTCAGGATGAAAATAAGCAATTCAGGATGAAAAAAAGGGATTCAGGATGCATTTAAACTATTCAGTTTGCAGTTCAGACAAAAAAGCTATTCAGAATGCAAATAAACTATTCAGATTAGAAATAAGCTATTCAGTTTGCAAAAAAAGATATTCAGAATGAAAATGTGATATTCAGATTGCAGTTCTTGATGAAAATAAGCTATTCAGAATGAAAAAAAGGAATTCAGGATGCGGATAACCTATTCAGTTTGCACTTCAGACAAAAAAAGCTATTCAGAATGCAAATAAACTATTCAGATTGGAAATAAGCTATTCAGTTTGCAAAAAAAGCTATTCAGAATGAAAATGTGATATTCAGATTGCAGTTCTTGATGAAAATAAGCTATTCAGAATGAAAAAAAAGGATTCAGGATGCGGATAACTTATTCAGTTTGCAGTTCAGACAAAAAAAACTATTTAGAATGCAAATAAACTATTCAGATTGGAAATAAGCTATTCAGTTTGCAAAAAAAGCTATTCAGAATGAAAATGTGCTATTCAGATTGCAGTTCAGGATGAAAATAAACTATTCAGAATGAAAAAAAGGAATTCAGGATGCGGATAACCTATTCAGTTTGCACTTCAGACAAAAAAAGCTATTCATAATGCAAATAAACTATTCAGATTGCAAAGAAGCTATTCAGTTTGCAAAAAAAGCTATTCAGAATGAAAATGTGCTATTCAGATTGCAGTTCAGGATGAAAATAAGCTATTTAGAATGAAAAAAAGGAATTCAAGATGCGGATAACCTATTCAGTTTGCAGTTCAGACAAAAAAAGCTATTCAGAATGCAAATAAACTATTCAGATTGGAAATAAGCTATTCAGTTTACAAAAACATCTATTCAGAATGAAAATGTGATATTCAGATTGTAGTTCAGGATGAAAATAAGCAATTCAAGATGAAAAAAAAGGGATTCAGGATGCAAAAACCTATTCAATTTGCAGTTCAGACAAAAAAAGCTATTCAGAATGCAAATAAACTATTCAGATTGCAAAGAAGCTATTCAGTTTGCAAAAAAAGCTATGCAGAATGAAAATGTGCTATTCAGATTGCAGTTCAGGATGAAAATAAGCTATACGGAATGAAAAAAAGGAATTCAGGATGCGGATAACCTATTCAGTTTGCAGTTCAAACAAAAAAAGCTATTCAGAATGCAAATAAACTTATTAAATTGGAAATAAGCTATTCAGTTTGCAAAAAAAACTATTCAGAATGAAAATGTGATATTCAGATTGCAGTTCTTGATGAAAATAAGCTATTCCGAATGAAAAAAAAGGGATTCAGGATGCGAATAACCTATTCAGTTTGCAGTTCAGACAAACTAAACTATTCAGAATGCAAATAAACTATTCAGATTGGAAATAAGCTATTCAGTTTGCAAAAAAAGCTATTCAGAATGAAAATGTGATATTCAGATTGCAGTTCTTGATGAAAATAAGCTATTCAAAATGAAAAAAAAGGATTCAGGATGCGGATAACTTATTCAGTTTGCAGTTCGGACAAAAAAAACTATTTAGAATGCAAATAAACTATTCAGATTGGAAATAAGCTATTCAGTTTGCAAAAAAAGCTATTTAGAATGAAAATGTGATATTCAGATTGCAGTTCTTGATGCAAATAAGCTATTCTGAATGAAAAAAAAGGGATTCAGGATGCGAGAAACCTATTCAGTTTGCAGTTCAGACAAACAAAGCTATTCAGAATGCAAATAAACTATTAAGAGTGGAAATAAGCTATTCAGTTTGCAAAAAAAGCTATTCAGAATGAAAATGTGATATTCGGATTGCAGTTCTTGATGAAAATAAGCTATTTCGAATGAAAAAAAAAGGATTCAGGATTCGAATAACCTATTCAGTTTGCAGTTCAGACTAAAAAAACTATTCAGAATGCAAATAAACTATTTAGAATGCAAATATGCTATTCAGTTTGCAAAGAAAGCTATTCAAAACGAAAATGTGCTATTCAGATTGTAGTTCAGGTTGAAAATAAGCTATTCAGAATGAACAAAATGGGATTTAGGATGCAAATAACCTATTTAGTTTGCAGTTCAAACATAAAAAGCTTTTCAAAATGCAAATAAACTATTCAGATTGCAAAAAAAGCAATTCAGTTTACAAAAAAAGCTATTAAGAATGAAAATGTGCTATTCAGATTGCAGTTCAGCATGAAAATAAGCTATTTATAATGAAAAAAAAAGGATCCAGGATGCAAATAACCTATTCAGTTTGCAGTTCAGACAAAAAAACCTATTCAAAATGCAAATAAATTATTCAGATTGCAAAAAAAGCTATTCAGTTTACAAAAAAAGCTATTCAGAATGAAAATGTGATATTCAGATTGTAGTTCAGGATGAAAATAAGCAATTCAAGATGAAAAAAAGGGGATTCAGGATGCAAATAACCTATTCTGTATGCAGTTCAGACAAAAAAAGCTATTCATAATGCAAATAAACTATTCAGATTGGAAATAAGCTATTCAGTTTGCAAAAAAAGCTATTCAGAATGAAAATGTGCTATTCAGATTGCAGTTCAGGATGAAAATAAACTATTCAGAATGAAAAAAAAAGGGATTCAGGATGCGAATAACCTATTCAGTTTGCATCGCAAACAAAAAAGGCTATTCAGAATGCATATAACCTATTCAGATTGCAAATAATTTATTCAGTTTGCAAAAAAAGCTATTCAGAATGTAAATGTGCTATTCAGATTGCAGTTCAGGATGAAAATAAGCTATTTATAATGAAAAAAAGGGATCCAGGATGCAAATAACCTATTTAGTTTGCAGTTCAGAAAAAAAAAGCTATTCAGAATGCAAATAAACTATTCAGAATGCAAATAAACTATTCAGATTGCAAATAAGCTATTCAGTTTGCAAAAAAAGCTGTTCAGAATGAAAATGGGCTATTCAGATTGGAGTTCAGGATGAAAATAAGCTATTTATAATGAAAAAAAGGGATCCAGGATGCAAATAACCTATTCAGTTTGCAGTTCAGACAAAAAATGCTATTCAAAACGCAAATAAACTATTTAGATTGCAAAAAAAGCTATTCAGTTCACAAAAAATGCTATTCAGAATGTAAATGTGCTATTCAGATTGCAGTTCAGGATGAAAATATGCAATTCAGGATGAAAAAAAGGGATTCAGGATGCATTTAAACTATTCAGTTTGCAGTTCAGACAAAAAAGCTATTCAGAATGCAAATAAACTATTCAGATTAGAAATAAGCTATTCAGTTTGCAAAAAAAGCTATTCAGAATGAAAATGTGATATTCAGATTGCAGTTCTTGATGAAAATAAGCTATTCCGAATGAAAAAAAAGGGATTCAGGATGCGAAAAACCTATTCAGATTGCAGCTCAGACAAAAAAAGCTATTCAGAATGCAAATAAACTATTCAGATTGCAAAGAAGCTATTCGGTTTGCAAAAAAAGCTATTCAGAATGAAAATGTGCTATTCAGATTGCAGTTCAGGATGAAAATAAGCTATTCAGAATGAAAAAAAGGAATTCAGGATGCGGATAACCTATTCAGTTTGCACTTCAGACAAAAAAAGTTATTCAGAATGCAAATAAACTATTCAGATTGGAAATAAGCTATTCAGTTTGCAAAAAAACCTATTCAGAATGAAAATGTGATATTCAGATTGCAGTTCTTGATAAAAATAAGCTATTCAGAATGAAAAAAGAGGATTCAGGATGCGGATAACCTATTCAGTTTGCACTTCAGACAAAAAAAGCTATTCATAATGCAAATAAACTATTCATATTGCAAAGAAGCTATTCAGTTTGCAAAAAAAGCTATTCAGAATGAAAATGTGCTATTCAGATTGCAGTTCTTGATGCAAATAAGCTATTCCAAATGAAAAAAAAGGGATTCAGGATGCGAATAACCTATTCAGTTTGCAGTTCAGACAAACAAAGCTATTCAGAATGCAAATAAACTATTAAGAGTGGAAATAAGCTATTCAGAATGAAAATGTGATATTCAGATTGCAGTTCTTGATGAAAATAAGCTATTCAGAATGAAAAAAAAGGATTCAGGATGCGGATAACTTATTCAGTTTGCAGTTCAGACAAAAAAAACTATTTAGAATGCAAATAAACTATTCAGATTGGAAATAAGCTATTCAGTTTGCAAAAAAAGCTATTTAGAATGAAAATGTGATATTCAGATTGCAGTTCTTGATGCAAATAAGCTATTCTGAATGAAAAAAAAGGGATTCAGGATGCGAGTAACCTATTCAGTTTGCAGTTCAGACAAACAAAGCTATTCAGAATGCAAATAAACTATTAAGAGTGGAAATAAGCTATTCAGTTTGCAAAAAAAGCTATTCAGAATGAAAATGTGATATTCAGATTGCAGTTCTTGATGAAAATAAGCTATTTCGAATGAAAAAAAAAGGATTCAGGATTCGAATAACCTATTCAGTTTGCAGTTCAGACTAAAAAAACTATTCAGAATGCAAATAAACTATTTAGAATGCAAATAAGCTATTCAGTTTGCAAAAAAAGCTATTCAAAACGAAAATGTGCTATTCAGATTGTAGTTCAGGTTGAAAATAAGCTATTCAGAATGAACAAAATGGGATTTAGGATGCAAATAACCTATTTAGTTTGCAGTTCAAACAAAAAAAGCTTTTCAAAATGCAAATAAACTATTCAGATTGCAAAAAAAGCAATTCAGTTTACAAAAAAAGCTATTAAGAATGAAAATGTGCTATTCAGATTGCAGTTCAGCATGAAAATAAGCTATTTATAATGAAAAAAAAAGGATCCAGGATGCAAATAACCTATTCAGTTTGCAGTTCAGACAAAAAAACCTATTCAAAATGCAAATAAATTATTCAGATTGCAAAAAAAGCTATTCAGTTTACAAAAAAAGCTATTCATAATGAAAATGTGATATTCAGATTGTAGTTCAGGATGAAAATAAGCAATTCAAGATGAAAAAAAGGGGATTCAGGATGCAAATAACCTATTCTGTATGCAGTTCAGACAAAAAAAGCTATTCATAATGCAAATAAACTATTCAGATTGGAAATAAGCTATTCAGTTTGCAAAAAAAGCTATTCAGAATGAAAATGTGCTATTCAGATTGCAGTTCAGGATGAAAATAAACTATTCAGAATGAAAAAAAAAGGGATTCAGGATGCGAATAACCTATTCAGTTTGCATCGCAAACAAAAAAGGCTATTCAGAATGCATATAACCTATTCAGATTGCAAATAATTTATTCAGTTTGCAAAAAAAGCTATTCAGAATGTAAATGTGCTATTCAGATTGCAGTTCAGGATGAAAATAAGCTATTTATAATGAAAAAAAGGGATCCAGGATGCAAATAACCTATTTAGTTTGCAGTTCAGAAAAAAAAAGCTATTCAGAATGCAAATAAACTATTCAGAATGCAAATAAACTATTCAGATTGCAAATAAGCTATTCAGTTTGCAAAAAAAGCTGTTCAGAATGAAAATGGGCTATTCAGATTGGAGTTCAGGATGAAAATAAGCTATTTATAATGAAAAAAAGGGATCCAGGATGCAAATAACCTATTCAGTTTGCAGTTCAGACAAAAAATGCTATTCAAAACGCAAATAAACTATTTAGATTGCAAAAAAAGCTATTCAGTTCACAAAAAATGCTATTCAGAATGTAAATGTGCTATTCAGATTGCAGTTCAGGATGAAAATATGCAATTCAGGATGAAAAAAAGGGATTCTGGATGCATTTAAACTATTCAGTTTGCAGTTCAGACAAAAAAGCTATTCAGAATGCAAATAAACTATTCAGATTAGAAATAAGCTATTCAGTTTGAAAAAAAAGCTATTCAGAATGAAAATGTGATATTCAGATTGCAGTTCTTGATGAAAATAAGCTATTCCGAATGAAAAAAAAGGGATTCAGGATGCGAAAAACCTATTCAGATTGCAGCTCAGACAAAAAAAGCTATTCAGAATGCAAATAAACTATTCAGATTGCAAAGAAGCTATTCGGTTTGCAAAAAAAGCTATTCAGAATGAAAATGTGCTATTCAGATTGCAGTTCAGGATGAAAATAAGCTATTCAGAATGAAAAAAAGGAATTCAGGATGCGGATAACCTATTCAGTTTGCACTTCAGACAAAAAAAGTTATTCAGAATGCAAATAAACTATTCAGATTGGAAATAAGCTATTCAGTTTGCAAAAAAACCTATTCAGAATGAAAATGTGATATTCAGATTGCAGTTCTTGATAAAAATAAGCTATTCAGAATGAAAAAAGAGGATTCAGGATGCGGATAACTTATTCAGTTTGCAGTTCAGACAAAAAAAACTATTTAGAATGCAAATAAACTATTCAGATTGGAAATAAGCTATTTAGTTTGCAAAAAAAACTATTCAGAATGAAAATGTGATATTCAGATTGCAGTTCTTGATGCAAATAAGCTATTCCAAATGAAAAAAAAGGGATTCAGGATGCGAATAACCTATTCAGTTTGCAGTTCAGACAAACAAAGCTATTCAGAATGCAAATAAACTATTAAGAGTGGAAATAAGCTATTCAGAATGAAAATGTGATATTCAGATTGCAGTTCTTGATGAAAATAAGCTATTCAGAATGAAAAAAAAGGATTCAGGATGCGGATAACTTATTCAGTTTGCAGTTCAGACAAAAAAAACTATTTAGAATGCAAATAAACTATTCAGATTGGAAATAAGCTATTCAGTTTGCAAAAAAAGCTATTTAGAATGAAAATGTGATATTCAGATTGCAGTTCTTGATGCAAATAAGCTATTCTGAATGAAAAAAAAGGGATTCAGGATGCGAGTAACCTATTCAGTTTGCAGTTCAGACAAACAAAGCTATTCAGAATGCAAATAAACTATTAAGAGTGGAAATAAGCTATTCAGTTTGCAAAAAAAGCTATTCAGAATGAAAATGTGATATTCAGATTGCAGTTCTTGATGAAAATAAGCTATTTCGAATGAAAAAAAAAGGATTCAGGATTCGAATAACCTATTCAGTTTGCAGTTCAGACTAAAAAAACTATTCAGAATGCAAATAAACTATTTAGAATGCAAATAAGCTATTCAGTTTGCAAAAAAAGCTATTCAAAACGAAAATGTGCTATTCAGATTGTAGTTCAGGTTGAAAATAAGCTATTCAGAATGAACAAAATGGGATTTAGGATGCAAATAACCTATTTAGTTTGCAGTTCAAACAAAAAAAGCTTTTCAAAATGCAAATAAACTATTCAGATTGCAAAAAAAGCAATTCAGTTTACAAAAAAAGCTATTAAGAATGAAAATGTGCTATTCAGATTGCAGTTCAGCATGAAAATAAGCTATTTATAATGAAAAAAAAAGGATCCAGGATGCAAATAACCTATTCAGTTTGCAGTTCAGACAAAAAAACCTATTCAAAATGCAAATAAATTATTCAGATTGCAAAAAAAGCTATTCAGTTTACAAAAAAAGCTATTCAGAATGAAAATGTGATATTCAGATTGTAGTTCAGGATGAAAATAAGCAATTCAAGATGAAAAAAAGGGGATTCAGGATGCAAATAACCTATTCTGTATGCAGTTCAGACAAAAAAAGCTATTCATAATGTAAATAAACCATTCAGATTGGAAATAAGCTATTCAGTTTGCAAAAAAAGCTATTCAGAATGAAAATGTGCTATTCAGATTGCAGTTCAGGATGAAAATAAACTATTCAGAATGAAAAAAAAAGGGATTCAGGATGCGAATAACCTATTCAGTTTGCATCGCAAACAAAAAAGGCTATTCAGAATGCATATAACCTATTCAGATTGCAAATAATTTATTCAGTTTGCAAAAAAAGCTATTCAGAATGTAAATGTGCTATTCAGATTGCAGTTCAGGATGAAAATAAGCTATTTATAATGAAAAAAAGGGATCCAGGATGCAAATAACCTATTTAGTTTGCAGTTCAGAAAAAAAAAGCTATTCAGAATGCAAATAAACTATTCAGAATGCAAATAAACTATTCAGATTGCAAATAAGCTATTCAGTTTGCAAAAAAAGCTGTTCAGAATGAAAATGTGCTATTCAGATTGGAGTTCAGGATGAAAATAAGCTATTTATAATGAAAAAAAGGGATCCAGGATGCAAATAACCTATTCAGTTTGCAGTTCAGACAAAAAATGCTATTCAAAATGCAAATAAACTATTTAGATTGCAAAAAAAGCTATTCAGTTCACAAAAAATGCTATTCAGAATGTAAATGTGCTATTTAGATTGCAGTTCAGGATGAAAATATGCAATTCAGGATGAAAAAAAGGGATTCAGGATGCATTTAAACTATTCAGTTTGCAGTTCAGACAAAAAAGCTATTCAGAATGCAAATAAACTATTCAGATTAGAAATAAGCTATTCTGTTTGCAAAAAAAGCTATTCAGAATGAAAATGTGATATTCAGATTGCAGTTCTTGATGAAAATAAGCTATTCCGAATGAAAAAAAAGGGATTCAGGATGCGAAAAACCTATTCAGATTGCAGCTCAGACAAAAAAAGCTATTCAGAATGCAAATAAACTATTCAGATTGCAAAGAAGCTATTCGGTTTGCAAAAAAAGCTATTCAGAATGAAAATGTGCTATTCAGATTGCAGTTCAGGATGAAAATAAGCTATTCAGAATGAAAAAAAGGAATTCAGGATGCGGATAACCTATTCAGTTTGCACTTCAGACAAAAAAAGTTATTCAGAATGCAAATAAACTATTCAGATTGGAAATAAGCTATTCAGTTTGCAAAAAAACCTATTCAGAATGAAAATGTGATATTCAGATTGCAGTTCTTGATAAAAATAAGCTATTCAGAATGAAAAAAGAGGATTCAGGATGCGGATAACTTATTCAGTTTGCAGTTCAGACAAAAAAAACTATTTAGAATGCAAATAAACTATTCAGATTGGAAATAAGCTATTCAGTTTGCAAAAAAAGCTATTTAGAATGAAAATGTGATATTCAGATTGCAGTTCTTGATGCAAATAAGCTATTCTGAATGAAAAAAAAGGGATTCAGGATGCGAGTAACCTATTCAGTTTGCAGTTCAGACAAACAAAGCTATTCAGAATGCAAATAAACTATTAAGAGTGGAAATAAGCTATTCAGAATGAAAATGTGATATTCAGATTGCAGTTCTTGATGAAAATAAGCTATTCAGAATGAAAAAAAAGGATTCAGGATGCGGATAACTTATTCAGTTTGCAGTTCAGACAAAAAAAACTATTTAGAATGCAAATAAACTATTCAGATTGGAAATAAGCTATTCAGTTTGCAAAAAAAGCTATTTAGAATGAAAATGTGATATTCAGATTGCAGTTCTTGATGCAAATAAGCTATTCTGAATGAAAAAAAAGGGATTCAGGATGCGAGTAACCTATTCAGTTTGCAGTTCAGACAAACAAAGCTATTCAGAATGCAAATAAACTATTAAGAGTGGAAATAAGCTATTCAGTTTGCAAAAAAAGCTATTCAGAATGAAAATGTGATATTCAGATTGCAGTTCTTGATGAAAATAAGCTATTTCGAATGAAAAAAAAAGGATTCAGGATTCGAATAACCTATTCAGTTTGCAGTTCAGACTAAAAAAACTATTCAGAATGCAAATAAACTATTTAGAATGCAAATAAGCTATTCAGTTTGCAAAAAAAGCTATTCAAAACGAAAATGTGCTATTCAGATTGTAGTTCAGGTTGAAAATAAGCTATTCAGAATGAACAAAATGGGATTTAGGATGCAAATAACCTATTTAGTTTGCAGTTCAAACAAAAAAAGCTTTTCAAAATGCAAATAAACTATTCAGATTGCAAAAAAAGCAATTCAGTTTACAAAAAAAGCTATTAAGAATGAAAATGTGCTATTCAGATTGCAGTTCAGCATGAAAATAAGCTATTTATAATGAAAAAAAAAGGATCCAGGATGCAAATAACCTATTCAGTTTGCAGTTCAAACAAAAAAACCTATTCAAGATGCAAATAAATTATTCAGATTGCAAAAAAAGCTATTCAGTTTACAAAAAAAGCTATTCAGAATGAAAATGTGATATTCAGATTGTAGTTCAGGATGAAAATAAGCAATTCAAGATGAAAAAAAGGGGATTCAGGATGCAAATAACCTATTCTGTATGCAGTTCAGACAAAAAAAGCTATTCATAATGCAAATAAACTATTCAGATTGGAAATAAGCTATTCAGTTTGCAAAAAAAGCTATTCAGAATGAAAATGTGCTATTCAGATTGCAGTTCAGGATGAAAATAAACTATTCAGAATGAAAAAAAAAGGGATTCAGGATGCGAATAACCTATTCAGTTTGCATCTCAAACAAAAAAGGCTATTCAGAATGCAAATAAACTATTCAGATTGCAAATAATTTATTCAGTTTGCAAAAAAAGCTATTCAGAATGTAAATGTGCTATTCTTATTGCAGTTCAGGATGAAAATAAGCTATTTATAATGAAAAAAAGGGATCCAGGATGCAAATAACCTATTTAGTTTGCAGTTCAGAAAAAAAAAGCTATTCAGAATGCAAATAAACTATTCAGAATGCAAATAAACTATTCAGATTGCAAATAAGCTATTCAGTTTGATAAAAGATGTTTAGAATGAAAATGTGCTATTCAGATTGCAGTTCAGGATGAAAATAAGCTATTTATAATGAAAAAAAGGGATCCAGGATGCAAATAACCTATTCAGTTTGCAGTTCAGACAAAAAATGCTATTCAAAATGCAAATAAACTATTTAGATTGCAAAAAAAGCTATTCAGTTCACAAAAAATGCTATTCAGAATGTAAATGTGCTATTCAGATTGCAGTTCAGGATGAAAATAAGCAATTCAGGATGAAAAAAAGGGATTCAGGATGCATTTAAACTATTCAGTTTGCAGTTCAGACAAAAAAGCTATTCATAATGCAAATAAACTATTCAGATTAGAAATAAGCTATTCAGTTTGCAAAAAAAGCTATTCAGAATGAAAATGTGATATTCAGATTGCAGTTCTTGATGAAAATAAGCTATTCCGAATGAAAAAAAATGGATTCAGTATGCGAAAAACCTATTCAGATTGCAGCTCAGTCAAAAAAAGCTATTCAGAATGCAAATAAACTATTTAGATTGCAAAGAAGCTATTCAGTTTGCAAAAAAAGCTATTCAGAATGAAAATGTGCTATTCAGATTGCAGTTCAGGATGAAAATAAGCTATTCAGAATGAAAAAAAGGAATTCAGGATGCGGATAACCTATTCAGTTTGCACTTCAGACAAAAAAAGCTATTCAGAATGCAAATAAACTATTCAGATTGGAAATAAGCTATTCAGTTTGCAAAAAAAGCTATTCAGAATAAAATGTGATATTCAGATTGCAGTTCAGACAAAAAAAGCTATTCAGAATGCAAATAAACTATTCAGATTGGAAATAAGCTATTCAGTTTACAAAAACATCTATCCAGAATGAAAATGTGATATTCAGATTGCAGTTCTTGATGAAAATAAACTATTCAGAATGAAAAAAAAGGATTCAGGATGCGGATAACCTATTCAGTTTGCAGTTCAGACAAAAAAAGTTATTCATAATGCAAATAAACTATTCAAATTGGAAATAAGCTATTCAGTTTGCAAAAAAAGCTATTCAGTTTCCAAAATGTGATATTCAGATTGCAGTTCTTGATGAAAATAAGCTATTCCGAATGAAAAAAAAGGATTCAGGATGAGAATAACCTATTCAGTTTGCAGTTCAGACCAACAAAGCTATTCAGAATGCAAATAAACTATTCAGATTGCAAAGAAGCTATTCAGTTTGCAAAAAAAGCTATTCAGAATGAAAATGTGCTATTCAAATTGCAGTTCAGGATGAAAATAAGCTATTCAGAATGAAAAAAAGGAATTCAGGATGCGGATAACCTATTCAGTTTGCAGTTCAAACAAAAAAAGCTATTCAAAATGCAAATAAACTATTCAGATTGGAAATAAGATATTAAGTTTCCAAAAACAGCTATTCAGAATGAAAATGTGATATTCAGATTGCAGTTCAGACAAAAAAAGCTATTCAGAATGCAAATAAACTCTTCAGATTGGAAATTAGCTATGCAGTTTACAAAAACATCTATCCAGAATGAAAATGTGATATTCAGATTGCAGTTCAGGATGAAAATAAGCAATTCAAGATGAAAAAAAAGGGATTCAGGATGCAAAAACCTATTCAATTTGCAGTTCTGACAAAAAAGCTATTCAGAATGCAAATAAACTATTCAGATTAGAAATAAGCTATTCAGTTTGCAAAAAAAGCTATTCAGAATGAAAATGTGATATTCAGATTGCAGTTCATGATGAAAATAAGCTATTCCGAATGAAAAAAAAGGGATTCAGGATGCGAAAAACCTATTCAGTTTGCACTTCAGACAAACAAAGCTATTCAGAATGGAAATAAACTAATCAGATTGGAAATAAGCTATTCAGTTTGCAAAAAAGCTATTCAGAATGAAAATGTGATATTCAGATTGCAGTTCTTGATGAAAATAAGCTATTCCGAATGAAAAAAAGGGATTCAGGATGCGAATAACCTATTCAGTTTGCAGTTCAGACAAACAAAGCTATTCAAAATGCAAATAAACTATTCAGATTGGAAATAAGCTATTCAGTTTGCAAAAAAAGCTATTCAGAATGAAAATGTGATATTCAGATTGCAGTTCTTGATGAAAATAAGCTATTCAGAATGAAAAAAAAAGGATTCAGGATGCGGATAACTTATTCAGTTTGCAGTTCAGACAAAAAAAACTATTTAGAATGCAAATAAACTATTCAGATTGGAAATAAGCTATTCAGTTTGCAAAAAAAGCTATTCAGAATGAAAATGTGATATTCAGATTGCAGTTCTTGATGCAAATAAGCTATTCTGAATGAAAAAAAGGGATTCAGCATGCGAGTAACCTATTCAGTTTGCAGTTCAGACAAACAAAGCTATTCAGAATGCAAATAAACTATTAAAAGTGGAAATAAGCTATTCAGTTTGCAAAAAAAGCTATTCAGAATGAAAATGTGATATTTAGATTGCAGTTCTTGATGAAAATAAGCTATTTCGAATGAAAAAAAGGGATTCAGGATGCGAATAACCTATTCAGTTTGCAGTTCAGACAAACAAAGCTATTCAAAATGCAAATAAACTGTTCAGATTGCAAATAAACTATTCAGTTTGCAAAAAAAGCTATTCAGGTTGCAGTCCAGGATGAAAATAGGCTATATATAATGAAAAAAAAGGGATCCCGGATGCAAATAACCTATTCAGTTTGCAGTTCAGACAAAAAAAGCTATTCACAATGCAAATAAACTATTCAGTTTGCAAAAAAAGCTATTCAGAATGAAAATGTGATATTCAGATTGCAGTTCTTGATGAAAATAAGCTATTTCGAATGAAAAAAAAAGGATTCAGGATGCGAATAACCTATTCAGTTTGCAGTTCAGACTAAAAAAACTATTCAGAATGCAAATAAACTATTTAGAATGCAAATAAGCTATTCAGTTTGCAAAAAAAGCTATTCAAAACGAAAATGTGCTATTCAGATTGTAGTTCAGGATGAAAATAAGCTATTCAGAATGAAAAAAAAAGGGATTCAGGATGCGAATAACCTATTCAGTTTGCATCTCAAACACAAAAGGCTATTCAGAATGCAAATAAACTATTCAGATTGCAAATAATTTATTCAGTTTGCAAAAAAAGCTATTCAGAATGTAAATGTGCTATTCTTATTGCAGTTCAGGATGAAAATAAGCTATTTATAATGAAAAAAAAGGGATCCAGGATGCAAATAACCTATTCAGTTTGCAGTTCAGACAAAAAAAGCTATTCAAAATGCAAATAAACTATTCAGATTGCAAAAAAAGCTATTCAGTTCACAAAAAAAGCTATTCAGAATGTAAATGTGCTATCCAGATTGCAGTTCAGGATGAAAATAAGCAATTCAAGATGAAAAAAAAGGGATTCAGGATGCACTTAACCTATTCAGTTTGCAGTTCAGACAAAAAAAGCTATTCAGAATGCAAATAAACTATTCAGAATGCAAATAAACTATTCAGATTGCAAATAAGCTATTCAGTTTGCAAAAAAAGCTGTTCAGAATGAAAATGTGCTATTCAGATTGCAGTTCACGATGAAAATAAGCTATTTATAATGAAAAAAAGGGATCCAGGATGCAAATAACCTATTCAGTTTGCAGTTCAGACAAAAAATGCTATTCAAAATGCAAATAAACTATTTAGATTGCAAAAAAAGCTATTCAGTTCACAAAAAATGCTATTCAGAATGTAAATGTGCTATTCAGATTGCAGTTCAGGATGAAAATAAGCAATTCAGGATGAAAAAAAGGGATTCAGGATGCATTTAAACTATTCAGTTTGCAGTTCAGACAAAAAATCTATTCAGAATGCAAATAAACTATTCAAATTGGAAATAAGCTATTCAGTTTGCAAAAAAAGCTATTCAGTTTCCAAAATGTGATATTCAGATTGCAGTTCTTGATGAAAATAAGCTATTCCGAATGAAAAAAAAAAGGATTGAGGATGCGAATAACCTATTCAGTTTGCAGTTCAGACAAACAAAGCTATTCAGAATGCAAATAAACTATTCAGATTGCAAAGAAGCTATTCAGTTTGCAAAAAAAGCTATTCAGAATGAAAATGTGCTATTCAGATTGCAGTTGAGGATGAAAATAATCTATTCAGAATGAAAAAAAGGAATTCAAGATGCGGATAACCTATTCAGTTTGCAGTTCAGACAAAAAAAGCTATTCAGAATGCAAATAAACTATTCAGATTGGAAATAAGCTATTCAGTTTGCAAAAAAAGCTATTCAGAATGAAAATGTGCTATTCAGATTGTAGTTCTTGATGAAAATAAACTATTCAGAATGAAAAAAAAGGGTTCAGGATGCGGATAACCAATTCAGTTTGCAGTTCAGACAAAAAAAGCTATTCTGAATGCAAATAAACTATTCCGATTGGAAATAAGCTATTCAGTTTGCAAAAAAAGCTATTCAGAATGTAAATGTGATATTCAGATTGCAGTTCTTGATGAAAATAAGCTATTCCGAATGAAAAAAAAGGGATTCAGGATGCGAATAACCTATTCAGTTTGCAGTTCAGACAAACAAAGCTATTCAGAATGAAAATAAACTATTAAGAGTGGAAATAAGCTATTCAGTTTGCAAAATAAGCTATTCAAAATGAAAATGTGATATTCAGATTGCTGTTCTTGATGAAAATAAGCTATTTCGAATGAAAAAAGAAGATTCAGGATTCGAATAACCTATTCAGTTTGCAGTTCAGAATAAAAAAACTATTCAGAATGCAAATAAACTATTTAGCATGCAAATAAGCTATTCAGTTTGCAAAAAAAGCTATTCAAAACGAAAATGTGCTATTCAGATTGTAGTTCAGGATGAAAATAAGCTATTCAGAATGAACAAAATGGGATTTAGGATGTAAATAACCTATTTAGTTTGCAGTTCAAACAAAAAAAGCTATTCAAAATGCAAATAAACTATTCAGATTGCAAAAAAAGCTATTCAGTTTACAAAAAAAGCTATTCAGAATGAAAATGTGATATTCAGATTGCAGTTCTTGATGTAAATAAGCTATTCCGAATGAAAAAAAAAGGATTCAGGATGCGAATAACCTATTCAGTTTGCAGTTCAGACAAACAAAGCTATTCAGAATGCAAATAAACTATTCAGATTGCAAAGAAGCTACTCAGAATGCAAATAAACTATTCAGATTGCAAAGAAGCTATTCAGTTTGCAAAAAAAGCTATTCAGAATGAAAATGTGCTATTCAGATTGCAGTTCAGGATGAAAATAAGCTATTCAAAATGAAAAAAAGGAATTCAAGATGCGGATAACCTATTCAGTTTGCAGTTCAGACAAAAAAAGCTATTCATAATGCAAATAAACTATTCAGATTGGAAATAAGCTATTCAGTTTGCAAAAGAAGCTATTCAGAATGAAAATGTGATATTCAGATTGCAGTTCTTGATGAAAATAAACTATTCAGAATGAAAAAAAAGGGTTCAGGATGCGGATAACCAATTCAGTTTGCAGTTCAGACAAAAAAGCTATTCTGAATGCAAATAAACTATTCATATTGGAAATAAGCTATTCAGTTTGCAAAAAAAGCTATTCAGAATGAAAATGTGATATTCAGATTGCAGTTCTTGATGAAAATAAGCTGTTCCGAATGAAAAAAAAGGGATTCAGGATGTGAATATCCTATTCAGTTTGCAGTTCAGACAAACAAAGCTATTCAGAATGCAAATAAACTATTCAGATTGGAAATAAGCTATTCAGTTTGCAAAAAAGCTATTCAGAATGAAAATGTGATATTCAGATTGCAGTTCTTGATGAAAATAAGCTATTCAGAATGAAAAAAAAAAAATTCAGGACGCGGATAACTTATTCAGTTTGCAGTTCAGACAAAAAAAACTATTCAGAATGCAAATAAACTATTCAGATAGGAAATAAGCTATTCAGTTTGCAAAAAAAGCTATTCAGAATGAAAATGTGATATTCAGATTGCAGTTCTTGATGCAAATAAGCTATTCTGAATGAAAAAAAAGGGATTCAGGATGCGAATAACCTATTCAGTTTGCAGTTCATACAAACAAAGCTATTCAGAATGAAAATAAACTATTAAGGGTGGAAATAAGCTATTCAGTTTGCAAAATAAGCTATTCAAAATGAAAATGTGATATTCAGATTGCAGTTCTTGATGAAAATAAGCTATTTCGAATGAAAAAAAAGATTCAGGATTCGAATAACCTATTTAGTTTGCAGTTCAGACTAAAAAAACAATTCAGAATGCAAATAAACTATTTAGAATGCAAATAAGCTATTCTGTTTGCAAAAAAAGCTATTCAAAACGAAAATGTGCTATTCAGATTGTAGTTCAGGATGAAAATAAGCTATTCAGAATGAACCAAATGGGATTTAGGATGCAAATAACCTATTTAGTTTGCAGTTCAAACAAAAAAAGCTATTCAAAATGCAAATAAACTATTCAGATTGCATAAAAAGCTATTCAGTTTACAAAAAAAGCTATTCAGAATGTAAATGTGCTATCCAGATTGCAGTTCAGGATGAAAATAAGCAATTCAAGATGAAAAAAGCTATTCAGTTTGCAAATAAACTATTCGAATTAGAAATAAGCTATTCAGTTTGCAAAAAAAGCTATTCAGAATGAAAATGTGATATTCAGATTGCAGTTCTTGACGAAAATAAGCTATTTCGAATGAAAAAAAAGGGATTCACTATGCGAATAACCTATTCAGATTGCAGCTTAGACAAAAAAAGCTATTCAGAATGCAAATAAACTATTCAGATTGCAAAGAAGGTATTCAGTTTGCAAAAAAAGCTATTCACAATGAAAATGTGCTATTCAGATTGCAGCTCAGACAAAAAAAGCTATTCAGAATACAAATAAACTATTTAGATTGCAAAGAAGCTATTCAGTTTGCAAAAAAAGCTATTCAGAATGAAAATGTGCTATTCAGATTGCAGTTCAGGATGAAAATAAGCTATTCAGAATGAAAAAAAGGAATTCAGGATGCGGATAACCTATTCAGTTTGCACTTCAGACAAAAAAAGCTATTCAGAATGCAAATAAACTATTCAGATTGGGAATAAGCTATTCAGTTTGCAAAAAAACCTATTCAGAATGAAAATGTGATATTCAGATTGCAGTTCTTGATGAAAATAAACTATTTAGAATGAAAAAAAAGGATTAGGATGCGGATAACCTAATCAGTTTGCAGTTCAGACAAAAAAAGTTATTCAGAATGCAAATAAACTATTCAAATTGGAAATAAGCTATTTAGTTTGCAAAAAAAGCTATTCAGTTTCCAAAAAGTGATATTCAGATTGCAGTTCTTGATGAAAATAAGCTATTTCGAATGAAAAAAAAAAGGATTCAGGATGCGAATAACCTATTCCGTTTGCAGTTCAGACAAACAAAGCTATTCAGAATGATAATAAACTATTCAGATTGCAAAGAAACTAGTCAGTTTGCAAAAAAAGCTATTCAGAATGAAAATGTGCTATTCAGATTGCAGTTCAGGATGAATATAAGCTATTCAGAATGAAAAAAAGGAATTCAAGATGCGGATAACCTATTCAGTTTGCAGTTCAGACAAAAAAAGCTATTCACAATGCAAATAAACTATTCAGATTGGAAATAAGCTATTCAGTTTGCAAAAAAAGCTATTCAGAATGAAAATGTGATATTCAGATTGCAGTTCTTGATGAAAATAAACTATTCAGAATGAAAAAAAAGGGTTCAGGATGCGGATAACCTATTCAGTTTGCAGTTCAGACAAAAAAAGCTATTCAGAATGCAAATAAACTATTAAGAGTGGAAATAAGCTATTCAGTTTGCAAAATAAGCTATTCAGAATGAAAATGTGATATTCAGATTGCAGTTCTTGATGAAAATAAACTATTCAGAATGAAAAAAAAGGATTAGGATGCGGATAACCTAATCAGTTTGCAGTTCAGACAAAAAAAGTTATTCAGAATGCAAATAAACTATTCAAATTGGAAATAAGCTATTTAGTTTGCAAAAAAAGCTATTCAGTTTCCAAAATCTGATATTCAGATTGCAGTTCTTGATGAAAATAAGCTATTCCGAATGAAAAAAAAAAGGATTCAGGATGCGAATAACCTATTCAGTTTGCAGTTCAGACAAACAAAGCTATTCAGAATGATAATAAACTATTCAGATTGCAAAGAAGCTATTCAGTTTGCAAAAAAAGCTATTCAGAATGTAAATGTGATATTCAGATTGCAGTTCTTGATGAAAATAAGCTATTTCGAATGAATAAAAAGGGATTCAGGATGCGAATAACCTATTCAGTTTCCAATTCAGACAAACATAGATATTCCGAATGCAAATAAACTATTCAGATTGGTAATAAGCTATTCAGTTTGCAAAAAAAGCTATTCAGAATGAAAATGTGATATTCAGATTGCAGTTCTTGATGAAAATAAGCTATTCAGAATGAAAAAAAAGGATTCAGGACGCGGATAACTTATTCAGTTTGCAGTTCAGACAAAAAAAAACTATTCAGAATGCAAATAAACTATTCAGATAGGAAATAAGCTATTCAGTTTGCAAAAAAAGCTATTCAGAATGAAAATGTGATATTCAGATTGCAGTTCTTGATGCAAATAAGCTATTCCGAAAGAAAAAAAAGGGATTCAGGATGCGAATAACCTATTCAGTTTGCAGTTCTGACAAACAAAGCTATTCAGAATGAAAATAAACTATTAAGAGTGGAAATAAGCTATTCAGTTTGCAAAATAAGCTATTCAGAATGAAAATGTGATATTCAGATTGCAGTTCTTGATGAAAATAAGCTATTTCGAATGAAAAAAAAAGATTCAGGATTCGAATAACCTATTCAGTTTGCAGTTCAGACTAAAAAAACTATTCAGAATGCAAATAAACTATTTAGAATGCAAATAAGCTATTCAGTTTTCAAAAAAAGCTATTCAAAACGAAAATGTGCTATTCAGATTGTAGTTCAGGATGAAAATAAGCTATTCAGAATGAACAAAATGGGATTTAGGATGCAAATAACCTATTTAGTTTGCAGTTCAAACAAAAAAAGCTATTCAAAATGCAAATAAACTATTCAAATTGCAAAAAAAGCTATTCAGTTTACAAAAAAAGCTATTCAGAATGAAAATGTGCTATTCAAATTGCAGTTCAGGATGAAAATAAGCTATTAATAATGAAAAAAATGGATCCAGGATGCAAATAAACTATTCAGATTGCAAAAAAAGCTATTCAGTTCACAAAAAAAGCTATTCAGAATGTAAATGTGTTATCCAGATTGCATTTCAGGATGAAAATAAGCAATTCAAGATGAAAAAAAAGGGATTCAGGATGCACTTAACCTATTCAGTTTGCAGTTCAGACAAAATAAGCTATTCAGAATGCAAATAAACTATTCATATTAGAAATAAGCCATTCAGTTTGCAAAAAAAGCTATTCAGAATGAAAATGTGATATTCAGATTGCAGTTCTTGATGAAAATAAGCTATTCCGAATGAAAAAAAAGGGATTCAGGATGCAAATAACCTATTCAGTTTGCAATTCAGACAAACAAAGCTATTCCGAATGCAAATAAACTATTCAGATTGGAAATAAGCTATTCAGTTTGCAAAAAAAGCTATTCAGAATGAAAATGTGATATTCAGATTGCAGTTCTTGATGCAAATAAGCTATTCCGATTGAAAAAAAAGGGATTCAGGATGCGGATAACCTATTCTGTTTGCAGCTCAGAAAAAAAAATTATTCAAAATGCAAATAAACTATTCAGATTGCAAATAAGCTATTCTGTTTGCCAAAAAATCTATTCAGAATGAAAATGTGCTATTTAGATTGCCAATAAGCTATTCAGTTTGCGAAAAAAGCTATTCAGAATGAAAATCTGATATTCAGATTGCAGTTCTTGATGAAAATAAGCTATTCAAATTGAAAAAAAAGGGATTCAGGATGCGGATATCCTATTCAGTTTGCAGTTCAGACAAAAAAAGCTATTCAGAATGCAAATAAACTATTCTGATTGGATATAAGCTATTCAGTTTGCAAAAAAAAGCTATTCAGAATGAAAATGTGATATTAAGATTGCAGTTCTTGATGAAAATAAGCTATTCCGAATGAAAAAAAAGGGATTCAAGATGCGAATAACCTATTCAGTTTGCAGTTCAGACAAACAAAGCTATTCAAAATGCAAATAAACTATTCAGATTGGAAATAAGCTATTCAGTTTGCAAAAAAACCTATTCAGAGTGAAAATGTGATATTCAGATTGCAGTTCTTGATGAAAATAAGCTATTCCGATTGAAAAAAAAGGGATTCAGGATGCGGATAACCTATTCTGTTTGCAGCTCAGAAAAAAAAATTATTCAAAATGCAAATAAACTATTCAGATTGCAAATAAGCTATTCTGTTTGCACAAAAATCTATTCAGAATGAAAATGTGCTATTCAGATTGCCAATAAGCTATTCAGTTTCCAAAAAAAGCTATTCAGAATGAAAATGTGATATTCAGATTGCAGTTCTTGATGAAAATAAGCTATTCAGAATGAAAAAAAAGGATTCAGGATGCGGATAACCTATTCAGATTGCAGCTCAGACAAAAAAAGCTATTCAGAATTAAAATAAACTATTCAGATTGCAAAGAAGCTATTCAGTTTGCAAGAAAAGCTATTCAGAATGAAAATGTGCTATTCAGATTGCAGTTTAGGATGAAAATAAGCTATTCATAATGAAAAAAAGTAATTCAGGATGCGGATAACCTATTCAGTTTGCAGTTTAGAAAAAAAAAGCTATTCAGAATGCAAAAAAACTATTCATATTGGAAATAAGCTATTCAGTTTGCAAAAAAAAGCTATTCAGAATGAAAATATGATATTCAGATTGCAGTTCTTTATGAAAATAAGCTATTCAGAATGAAAAAAAAGGATTCAGGATGCGGATAATCTATTCAATTTGCAGTTCAGACAAAAAAAACTATTCAGAATGCAAATAAACTATTCAGATTGGAAATAAGCTATTCAGTTTGCAAAAAAAGCTATTCAGAATGAAAATGTGATATTCAGATTGCAGTTCTTGATGAAAATAAGCTATTCCGAATGAAAAAAAAGGGATTCAGGATGCGAATAACCTATTCAGATTGAAGGTCAGACAAAAAAAGCTATTCAGAATGCAAATAAACTATTCATATTAGAAATAAGCCATTCAGTTTGCAAAAAAAGCTATTCAGAATGAAAATGTGATATTCAGATTGCAGTTCTTGATGAAAATAAGCTATTCCGAATGAAAAAAATCGGATTCAGGATGCGAATAACCTATTCAGATTGCAGCTCAGAAAAAAAAAGCTATTCAGAGTGCAAATAAACTATTCAAATTGCAAAGAAGCTATTCAGTTTGAAAAAAAAGCTGTTCAGAATGAAAATGTGCTATTCATATTGCAGTTCAGGATGAAAATAAGCTATTCCGAATGAAAAAAAAGGGATTCAGGATGCGAATAACCTATTCAGTTTGCAATTCAGACAAACAAAGCTATTCCGAATGCAAATAAACTATTCAGATTGGAAATAAGCTATTCAGTTTGCAAAAAAAGCTATTCAGAATGAAAATGTGATATTCAGATTGCAGTTCTTGATGAAAATAAGCTATTCAGAATGAAAAAAAAGGATTCAGGAGGCGGATAACTTATTCAGTTTGCAGTTCAGACAAAAAAAACTATTCAGAATGCAAATAAACTATTCAGATTGGAAATAAGCTATTCAGTTTGCAAAAAAAGCTATTCAGAATGAAAATGTGATATTCAGATTGCAGTTCTTGATGCAAATAAGCTATTCCGAATGAAAAAAAAGGGATTCAGGATGCGAATAACCTATTCAGTTTGAGTTCAGACAAACAAAGCTATTCAGAATGAAAATAAACTATTAAGAGTGGAAATAAGCTATTCAGTTTGCAAAATAAGCTATTCAGAATGAAAATGTGATATTCAGATTGCAGTTCTTGATGAAAGTAAGCTATTTCGAATGAAAAAAAAAAGATTCAGGATTCGAATAACCTATTCAGTTTGCAGTTCAGACTAAAAAAACTATTCAGAATGCAAATAAACTATTTAGAATGCAAATAAGCTATTCAGTTTGCAAAAAAAGCTATTCAAAACGAAAATGTGCTATTCAGATTGTAGTTCAGGATGAAAATAAGCTATTCAGAATGAACAAAATGGGATTTAGGATGCAAATAACCTATTTAGTTTGCAGTTCAAACAAATAAAGCTATTCAAAATGCAAATAAACTATTCAGATTGCAAAAAAAGCTATTCAGTTTACAAAAAAAGCTATTCAGAATGTAAATGTGCTATCCAGATTGCATTTCAGGATGAAAATAAGCAATTCAAGATGAAAAAAAAGGGATTCAGGATGCACTTAACCTATTCAGTTTCCAGTTCAGACAAAATAAGCTATTCAGAATGCAAATAAACTATTCAGATTAGAAATAAGCCATTCAGTTTGCAAAAGCTATTCAGAATGAAAATGTGATATTCAGATTGCAGTTCTTGATGAAAATAAGCTATTCCGAATGAAAAAAATAGGATTCAGGATGCGAATAACCTATTCAGATTGCAGCTCAGACAAAAAAAGCTATTCAGAGTGCAAATAAACTATTCAGATTGCAAAGAAGCTATTCAGTTTGCAAAAAAAAGCTGTTCAGAATGAAAATGTGCTATTCAGATTGCAGTTCAGGATGAAAATAAGCTATTCCGAATGAAAAAAAAGGGATTCAGGATGCGAATAACCTATTCAGTTTGCAATTCAGACAAACAAAGCTATTCCGAATGCAAATAAACTATTCAGATTGGAAATAAGCTATTCAGTTTGCAAAAAAAGCTATTCAGAATGAAAATGTGATATTCAGATTGCAGTTCATGATGCAAATAAGCTATTCCGATTGAAAAAAAAAGGGATTCAGGATGCGGATAACCTATTCTGTTTGCAGCTCAGAAAAAAAAATTATTCAAAATGCAAATAAACTATTCAGATTGCAAATAAGCTATTCTGTTTGCCAAAAAATCTATTCAGAATGAAAATGTGCTATTAAGATTGCCAATAAGCTATTCAGTTTGCGAAAAAAGCTATTCAGAATGAAAAATGTGATATTCAGATTGCAGTTCTTGATGAAAATAAGCTATTCAAAATGAAAAAAAAGGGATTCAGGATGCGGATATCCTATTCAGTTTGCAGTTCAGACAAAAAAAGCTATTCAGAATGCAAATAAACTATTCAGATTGGAAATAAGCTATTCAGTTTGCAAAAAAAAGCTATTCAGAATGAAAATGTGATATTAAGATTGCAGTTCTTGATGAAAATAAGCTATTCCGAATGAAAAAAAAGGGATTCAAGATGCAAATAACCTATTCAGTTTGCAGTTCAGACAAACAAAGCTATTCAGAATGCAAATAAACTATTCAGATTGGAAATAAGCTATTCAGTTTGCAAAAAAACCTATTCAGAGTGAAAATGTGATATTCAGATTGCAGTTCTTGATGAAAATAAGCTATTCCGATTGAAAAAAAAGGGATTCAGGATGCGGATAACCTATTCTGTTTACAGCTCAGAAAAAAAAAATTATTCAAAATGCAAATAAACTATTCAGATTGCAAATAAGCTATTCTGTTTGCACAAAAATCTATTCAGAATGAAAATGTGCTATTCAGATTGCCAATAAGCTATTCAGTTTCCAAAAAAAGCTATTCAGAATGAAAATGTGATATTCAGATTGCAGTTCTTGATGAAAATAAGCTATTCAGAATGAAAAAAAAGGATTCAGGATGCGGATAACCTATTCAAATTGCAGCTCAGACAAAAAAAGCTATTCAGAATTCAAATAAACTATTCAGATTGCAAAGAAGCTATTCTGTTTGCAAAAAAAGCTATTCAGAATGAAAATGTGCTATTCAGATTGCAGTTTAGGATGAAAATAAGCTATTCATAATGAAAAAAAGTAATTCAGGATGCGGATAACATATTCAGTTTGCAGTTTAGAAAAAAAAAGCTATTCAGAATGCAAATAAACTATTCATATTGGAAATAAGCTATTCAGTTTGCAAAAAAAAGCTATTCAGAATGAAAATATGATATTCAGATTGCAGTTCTTTATGAAAATAAGCTATTCAGAATGAAAAAAAAGGATTCAGGATGCGGATAATCTATTCAATTTGCAGTTCAGACAAAAAAAACTATTCAGAATGCAAATAAACTATTCAGATTGGAAATAAGCTATTCAGGTTGCAAAAAAAGCTATTCAGAATGAAAATGTGATATTCAGATTGCAGTTATTGATGAAAATAAGCTATTCCGAATGAAAAAAAAGGGATTCAGGATGCGAATAACCTATTCAGATTGCAGGTCAGACAAAAAAAGCTATTCAGAATGCAAATAAACTATTCAGATTGGAAAGAAGCTATTCAGTTTGCAAAAAAAGCTATTCATAATGAAAATGTGCTATTCAGATTGCAGTTCAGGATGAAAATAAGCTATTCAGAATGAAAAAAAGGAATTCAGGATGCGGATAACCAATTCAGTTTGCAGTTCAGACAAAAAAAGTTATTCAGAATGCAAATAAACTATTCAGATTGGAAATAAGCTATTCAGTTTCCAAAAAAAGCTATTCAGAATGAAAATGTGATATGCAGATTGCAGTTCTTGATGAAAATAAACTATTCAGAATGAAAAAAAAGGATTCAGGATGCGGATGACCTATTCAGATTGCAGCTCAGACAAAAAAAGCTATTCAGAATTCAAATAAACTATTCAGATTGCAAAGAAGCTATTCAGTTTGCAAAAAAAGCTATTCAGAATGAAAATGTGCTATTCAGATTGCAGTTTAGGATGAAAATAAGCTATTCATAATGAAAAAAAGTAATTCAGGATGCGGATAACTTATTCAGTTAGCAGTTTAGAAAAAAAACGCTATTCAGAATGCAAATAAACTATTCATATTGGAAATAAGCTATTCAGTTTGCAAAAAAAAGCTATTCAGAATGAAAATATGATATTCAGATTGCAGTTCTTGATGAAAATAAGCTATTCAGAATGAAAAAAAAGGATTCAGGATGCGGATAATCTATTCAATTTGCAGTTCAGACAAAAAAAACTATTCAGAATGCAAATAAACTATTCAAATTGGAAATAAACTATTCAGTTTGCAAAAAAAGCTATTCAGAATGAAAATGTGATATTCAGATTGCAGTTCTTGATGAAAATAAGCTATTGAAAATGAAAAAAAAGGATTCAGGATGCGGATATCCTATTCAGTTTGCAGTTCAGACAAAAAAAGCTATTCAGAATGCAAATAAACTATTCAGATTGGAAATAAGCTATTCAGTTTGCAAAAAAAGCTATTCAGAATGAAAATGTGCTATTCAGATTGCAGTTTAGGATGAAAATAAGCTATTCATAATGAAAAAAAGTAATTCAGGATGCGGATAACCTATTCAGTTTGCAGTTTAGAAAAAAAAAGCTATTCAGAATGCAAATAAACTATTCATATTGGAAATAAGCTATTCAGTTTGCAAAAAAAAGCTATTCAGAATGAAAATATGATATTCAGATTGCAGTTTTTGATGAAAATAAGCTATTCAGAATGAAAAAAAAGTATTCAGGATGCGGATAATCTATTCAATTTGCAGTTCAGACAAAAAAAACTATTCAGAATGCAAATAAACTATTCAGATTGGAAATAAGCTATTCAGTTTGCAAAAAAAGCTATTCAGAATGAAAATGTGCTATTCAGATTGCAGTTCAAGATGAAAATAAGCTATTCAAAATGAAAAAAAGGAATTCAGGATGCGGATAACATATTCAGTTTGAAGTTCAGACAAAAAAAACTATTCAAAATGCAAATAAACTATTCAGATTGGAAATAAGCTATTCAGTTTGCAAAAAAAACTATTCAGAATGAAAATGTGATATTCAGATTGTAGTTCTTGATGAAAATAAGCAATTTCGAATGAAAAAAAAGGGATTCAATATGCTAATAACCTATTCAGATTGCAGCTCACACAAAAAAAGCTATTCAGAATGCAAATAAACTATTTAGATTGCAAAGAAGCTATTCAGTTTGCAAAAAAAGCTATTCAGAATGAAAATGTGCTATTCAGATTGCAGTTCAGGATGAAAATAAGCTATTCAGAATGAAAAAAAGGAATTCGGGATGCGGATAACCCATTCAGTTTGCAGTTCAGACAAAAAAAGCTATTCAAAATGCAAATAAACTATTCAGATTGCAAATAAGCTATTCTGTTTGCACAAAAATCTATTCAGTATGAAAATGTGCTATTCAAATTGCTAATAAGCTATTCAGTTTCCAAAAAAAGCTATTCAGAATGAAAATGTGATATTCAGATTGCAGTTCTTGATGAAAATAAGCTATTCAGAATGAAAAAAAAGGATTCAGGATGCGGATAACCTATTCAGATTGCAGCTCAGGCAAAAAAAGCTATTCAGAATTCAAATAAACTATTCAGATTGCAAACAAAGCTATTCAGAATGAAAATGTGCTATTCAGATTGCAGTTTAGGATGAAAATAAGCTATTCATAATGAAAAAAAGTAATTCAGGATGCGGATAACATATTTAGTTTGCAGTTTAGAAAAAAAAAGCTATTCAGAATGCAAATAAACTATTCATATTGGAAATAAGCTATTCAGTTTGCAAAAAAAAGATATTCAGAATGAAAATATGATATTCAGATTGCAGTTCTTTATGAAAATAAGCTATTCAGAATGAAAAAAAAGGATTCAGGATGCGGATAATCTATTCAATTTGCAGTTCAGACAAAAAAAACTATTCAGAATGCAAATAAACTATTCAGATTGGAAATAGGCTATTCAGTTTGCAAAAAAAGCTATTCAGAATGAAAATGTGATATTCAGATTGCAGTTCTTGATGAAAATAAGCTATTCCGAATGAAAAAAAAGGGATTCAGGATGCGAATAACCTATTCAGATTGCAGGTTAGACAAAAAAAGCTATTCAGAATGCAAATAAACTATTCAGATTGCAAAGAAGCTATTCAGTTTGCAAAAAAAGCTAGTCATAATGAAAATGTGCTATTCAGATTGCAGTTCAGGATGAAAATAAGCTATTCAGAATGAAAAAAAGGAATTCAGGATGCGGATAACCAATTCAGTTTGCAGTTCAGACAAAAAAAGCTATTCAGAATGAAAATGTGATATGCAGATTGCAGTTCTTGATGAAAAAAAGCTATTCAGAATGCAAATAAACTATTTAGATTGCAAAGAAGCTATTCAGTTTGCAAAAAAAGCTATTCAGAATGAAAATGTGCTATTTAGATTGCAGTTCAGGATGAAAATAAGCTATTCAGAATGAAAAAAAGGAATTCGGGATGCGGATAACCCATTCAGTTTGCAGTTCAGACAAAAAAAGCTATTCAAAATGCAAATAAACTATTCAGATTGCAAATAAGCTATTTTGTTTGCACAAAAATCTATTCAGTATGAAAATGTGCTATTCAGATTGCCAATAAGCTATTCAGTTTCCAAAAAAAGCTATTCAGAATGAAAATGTGATATTCAGATTGCAGTTCTTGATGAAAATAAGCTATTCATAATGAAAAAAAAGGATTCAGGATGCGGATAACCTATTCAGATTGCAGCTCAGACAAAAAAAGCTATTCAGAATTCAAATAAACTATTCAGATTGCAAAGAAGCTATTCAGTTTGCAAAAAAAGCTATTCAGAATGAAAATGTGCTATTCAGATTGCAGTTTAGGATGAAAATAAGTTATTCATAATGAAAAAAAGTAATTCAGGATGCGGATAACATATTCAGTTTGCAGTTTAGAAAAAAAAAGCTATTCAGAATGCAAATAAACTATTCATATTGGAAATAAGCTATTCAGTTTGCAAAAAAAAGCTATTCAGAATGAAAATATGATATTCAGATTGCAGTTCTTTATGAAAATAAGCTATTCAGAATGAAAAAAAAGGATTCAGGATGCGGATAATCTATTCAATTTGCAGTTCAGACAAAAAAAACTATTCAGAATGCAAATAAACTATTCAGATTGGAAATAAGCTATTTAGTTTGCAAAAAAAGCTATTCAGAATGAAAATGTGATATTCAGATTGCAGTTCTTGATGAAAATAAGCTATTCCGAATGAAAAAAAAGGGATTCAGGATGCGAATAACCTATTCAGATTGCAGGTCAGACAAAAAAAGCTATTCAGAATGCAAATAAACTATTCAGATTGCAAAGAAGCTATTCAGTTTGCAAAAAAAGCTATTCAGAATGAAAATGTGCTATTCAGATTTCAGTTTAGGATGAAAATAAGCTATTCATAATGAAAAAAAGTAATTCAGGATGCGGATAACTTATTCAGTTTGCAGTTTAGAAAAAAAACGCTATTCAGAATGCAAATAAACTATTCATATTGGAAATAAGCTATTCAGTTTGCAAAAAAAAGCTATTCAGAATGAAAATTTGATATTCAGATTGCAGTTCTTGATGAAAATAAGCTATTCAGAATGAAAAAAAAGGATTCAGGATGCGGATAATCTATTCAATTTGCAGTTCAGACAAAAAAAACTATTCAGAATGCAAATAAACTATTCAAATTGGAAATAAACTATTCAGTTTGCAAAAAAAGCTATTCAGAATGAAAATGTGATATTCAGATTGCAGTTCTTGATGAAAATAAGCTATTGAAAATGAAAAAAAAGGATTCAGGATGCGGATATCCTATTCAGTTTGCAGTTCAGACAAAAAAAGCTATTCAGAATGCAAATAAACTATTCAGATTGGAAATAAGCTATTCAGTTTGCAAAAAAAGCTATTCAGAATGAAAATGTGCTATTCAGATTGCAGTTTAGGATGAAAATAAGCTATTCATAATGAAAAAAAGTAATTCAGGATGCGGATAACCTATTCAGTTTGCAGTTTAGAAAAAAAAAGCTATTCAGAATGCAAATAAACTATTCATATTGGAAATAAGCTATTCAGTTTGCAAAAAAAAGCTATTCAGAATGAAAATATGATATTCAGATTGCCGTTGTTGATGAAAATAAGCTATTCAAAATGAAAAAAAAGGATTCAGGATGCGGATAATCTATTCAATTTGCAGTTCAGACAAAAAAAACTATTCAGAATGCAAATAAACTATTCAGATTGGAAATAAGCTATTCAGTTTGCAAATAAAGCTATTCAGAATGAAAATGTGCTATTCAGATTGCAGTTCAAGATGAAAATAAGCTATTCAAAATGAAAAAAAGGAATTCAGGATGCGGATAACCTATTCAGTTTGCAGTTCAGACAAAAAAAACTATTCAAAATGCAAATAAACTATTCAGATTGGAAATAAGCTATTCAGTTTGCAAAAAAAGCTATTCAGAATGAAAATATGATATTCAGATTGCAGTTCTTTATGAAAATAAGCTATTCAGAATGAAAAAAAAGGATTCAGGATGCGGATAATCTATTCAATTTGCAGTTCAGACAAAAAAAACTATTCAGAATGCAAATAAACTATTCAGATTGGAAATAAGCTATTCAGTTTGCAAAAAAAGCTATTCAGAATGAAAATGTGATATTCAGATTGCAGTTCTTGATGAAAATAAGCTATTCCGAATGAAAAAAAAGGGATTCAGGATGCGAATAACCTATTCAGATTGCAGGTCAGACAAAAAAAGCTATTCAGAATGCAAATAAACTATTCAGATTGCAAAGAAGCTATTCAGTTTGCAAATAAAGCTATTCATAATGAAAATGTGCTATTCAGATTGCAGTTCAGGATGAAAATAAGCTATTCAGAATGAAAAAAAGGAATTCAGGATGCGGATAACCAATTCAGTTTGCAGTTCAGACAAAAAAAGCTATTCAGAATGCAAATAAACTATTCAGATTGGAAATAAGCTATTTAGTTTCCAAAAAAGGCTATTCAGAATGAAAATGTGATATGCAGATTGCAGTTCTTGATGAAAATAAGCTATTCAGAATGAAAAAAAAGGATTCAGGATGCGGATGACCTATTCAGATTGCAGCTCAGACAAAAAAAGCTATTCAGAATTCAAATAAACTATTCAGATTGCAAAGAAGCTATTCAGTTTGCAAAAAAAGCTATTCAGAATGAAAATGTGCTATTCAGATTGCAGTTTAGGAAGAAAATAAGCTATTCATAATGAAAAAAAGTAATTCAGGATGCGGATAACTTATTCAGTTTGCAGTTTAGAAAAAAAACGCTATTCAGAATGCAAATAAACTATTCATATTGGAAATAAGCTATTCAGTTTGCAAAAAAAAGCTATTCAGAATGAAAATATGATATTCAGATTGCAGTTCTTGATGAAAATAAGCTATTCAGAATGAAAAAAAAGGATTCAGGATGCGGATAATCTATTCAATTTGCAGTTCAGACAAAAAAAACTATTCAAAATGCAAATAAACTATTCAGATTGGAAATAAACTATTCAGTTTGCAAAAAAAGCTATTCAGATTGAAAATGTGATATTCAGATTGCAGTTCTTGATGAAAATAAGCTATTCAAAATGAAAAAAAAGGATTCAGGATGCGGATATCCTATTCAGTTTGCAGTTCAGACAAAAAAAGCTATTCAGAATGCAAATAAACTATTCAGATTGGAAATAAGCTATTCAGTTTGCAAAAAAAGCTATTCAGAATGAAAATGTGCTATTCAGATTGCAGTTTAGGATGAAAATAAGCTATTCATAATGAAAAAAAGTAATTCAGGATGCGGATAACCTATTCAGTTTGCAGTTTAGAAAAAAAAAGCTATTCAGAATGCAAATAAACTATTCATATTGGAAATAAGCTATTCAGTTTGCAAAAAAAAGCTATTCAGAATGAAAATATGATATTCAGATTGCAGTTGTTGATGAAAATAAGCTATTCAGAATGAAAAAAAAGGATTCAGGATGCGGATAATCTATTCAATTTGCAGTTCAGACAAAAAAAACTATTCAGAATGCAAATAAACTATTCAGATTGGAAATAAGCTATTCAGTTTGCAAATAAAGCTATTCAGAATGAAAATGTGCTATTCAGATTGCAGTTCAAGATGAAAATAAGCTATTCAAAATGAAAAAAAGGAATTTAGGATGCGGATAACCTATTCAGTTTGCAGTTCAGACAAAAAAAACTATTCAAAATGCAAATAAACTATTCAGATTGGAAATAAGCTATTCAGTTTGCAAAAAAAACTATTCAGAATGAAAATGTGATATTCAGATTGTAGTTCTTGATGAAAATAAGCAATTTCGAACGAAAAAAAAGGGATTCAATATAATAATAACCTATTCAGATTGCAGCTCAGACAAAAAAAGCTATTCAGAATGCAAATAAACTATTTAGATTGCAAAGAAGCTATTCAGTTTGCAAATAAAGCTATTCAGAATGAAAATGTGATATTCAGATTGCAGATCTTGATGAAAATAAACTATTCAGAATGAAAAATAAGGATTCAGGATGCGGATATCCTATTCAGTTTGCATGTCAGACAAAAAAAGCTATTCTGAATGCAAATAAACTATTCAGATTGGAAATAAGCTATTCAGTTTGCAACAAAAAGCTATTCAGAATTAAAATGTGATATTAAGATTGCAGTTCTTGATGAAAATAAGCTATTCCGAATGAAAAAAAAGGGATTCAGGATGCGAATAACCTATTCAGTTTGCAGTTCAGACAAACAAAGCTATTCAAAATGCAAATAAACTATTCAGATTGGAAATAATCTATTCAGTTTGCAAAAAAACCTATTCAGAATGAAAATGTGATATTCAGATTGCAGTTCTTGATGAAAATAAGCTATTCCGATTGAAAAAAAAGGGATTCAGGATGCGGATAACCTATTCAGTTTGGAGCTCAGAAAAAAAATTATTCATAATGCAAATAAACTATTCAGATTGCAAATAAGCTATTTAGTTTAGCAAAAAAGCTATTCAGAATGAAAATGTGATATTCAGATTGCAGTTCTTGATGAAAATCAGCTATTCCCAATGAAAAAAAAGGGATTCAGGATGCGAATAACCTATTCAGTTTGCTGTTCAGACAAACAAGGCTATTCAGAATGCAAATAAACCATTCTGATTGGAAATAAGCTATTCAGTTTGCAAAAAAAGCTATTCATAATGAAAATGTGATATTCAGATTGCAGTTCTTGAAGAAAATAAACTATTCCGAATGATAAAAAAATGATTCAGGATGCGAATAACCTATTCAGTTTATAGTTCAGACCAACAAAGTTATTCAGAATGCAAATAAACTGTTCAGATTGGAAATAAGCTATTCAGTTTGCAAAAAAAGCTATTCAGAATGAAAATGTGATATTCAGATTGCAGTTCAGGATGAAAATAAGCTATTCAGAATGAAAAAAAGGAATTCAGGATGCGGATAACCTATTCTGTTTGCAGTTCAAACAAAAAAAACTATTCATAATGCAAATAAACTGTTCAGATTGGAAATAAGCTATTCAGTTTGCAAAAAAAAGCTATTCAGAATAAAAATGTGATATTCAGATTGCAGTTCAGGATGAAAATAAACTATTCAGAATGAAAAAAAGGGATTCAGGATGCGGATAACCTATTCAGTTTGCAGATTAGACAAAAAAAACTATTCAGAATGCAAATAAACTGTTCAGATTGGAAATAAGCTATTCAGTTTGCAAAAAAAGCTATTCAGAATGAAAATATGATATTCAGATTGCAGTTCTTGATGAAAATAAGCTATTCTGAATGAAAAAAAAGGGATTCAGGATGCGAATAACCTATTCAGATTGCAGGTCAGACAAAAAAAGCTATTCAGAATGCAAATAAACTATTCAGATTGCAAAGAAGCTATTCAGTTTGCAAAAAAAGCTATTCATAATGAAAATGTGCTATTCAGATTGCAGTTCAGGATGAAAATAAGCTATTCAGAATGAAAAAAAGGAATTCAGGATGCGGATAACCAATTCAGTTTGCAGTTCAGACAAAAAAAGCTATTCAGAATGCAAATAAACTATTCAGATTGGAAATAAGCTATTAAGTTTCCAAAAAAGCTATTCAGAATGAAAATGTGATATTCAGATTGCAGATCTTGATGAAAATAAACTATTCAGAATGAAAAATAAGGATTCAGGATGCGGATATCCTATTCAGTTTGCATGTCAGACAAAAAAAGCTATTCTGAATGCAAATAAACTATTCAGATTGGAAATAAGCTATTCAGTTTGCAACAAAAAGCTATTCAGAATGAAAATGTGATATTAAGATTGCAGTTCTTGATGAAAATAAGCTATTCCGAATGAAAAAAAAGGGATTCAGGATGCGAATAACCTATTCAGATTGCAGGTCAGACAAAAAAAGCTATTCAGAATGCAAATAAACTATTCAGATTGCAAAGAAGCTATTCAGTTTGCAAAAAAAGCTATTCATAATGAAAATGTGCTATTCAGATTGCAGTTCAGGATGAAAATAAGCTATTCAGAATGAAAAAAAGGAATTCAGGATGCGGATAACCAATTCAGTTTGCAGTTCAGACAAAAAAAGCTATTCAGAATGCAAATAAACTGTTCAGATTGGAAATAAGCTATTCAGTTAGCAAAAAAAGCTATTCAGAATGAAAATGTGATATTCAGATTGCAGTTCAGGATGAAAATAAGCTATTCAGAATGAAAAAAAGGAATTCAGGATGCGGATAACTTATTCAGTTTGCAGTTCAAACAAAAAAAACTATTCATAATGCAAATAAACTGTTCAGATTGGAAATAAGCTATTCAGTTTGCAAAAAAAGCTATTCATAATAAAAATGTGATATTCAGATTGCAGTTCAGGATGAAAATAAACTATTCAGAATGAAAAAAAGGGATTCAGGATGCGGATAACCTATTCAGTTTGCAGATTAGACAAAAAAAACTATTCAGAATGCAAATAAACTGTTCAGATTGGAAATAAGCTATTCAGTTTGCAAAAAAAGCTATTCAGAATGAAAATGTGATATTCAGATTGCAGTTCTTGATGAAAATAAGCTATTCCGAATGAAAAAAAAGGGATTCAGGATGCGAATAACCTATTCAGATTGCAGGTGAGACAAAAAAAGCTATTCAGAATGCAAATAAACTATTCAGATTGCAAAGAAGCTATTCAGGTTGCCAAAAAAGCTATTCATAATAAAAATGTGCTATTCAGATTGCAGTTCAGGATGAAAATAAGCTATTCAGAATGAAAAAAAGGAATTCAGGATGCGGATAACCAATTCAGTTTGCAGTTCAGACAAAAAAAGCTATTCAGAATGCAAATAAACTATTCAGATTGGAAATAAGCTATTCAGTTTCCAAAAAAAGCTATTCAGAATGAAAATGTGATATTCAGATTGCAGTTCTTGATGAAAATAAGCTATTCAGAATGAAAAAAAAGGATTCAGGATGCAGATGACCTATTCAGATTGCAGCTCAGACAAAAAAAGCTATTCAGAATTCAAATAAACTATTCAGATTGCAAAGAAGCTATTCAGTTTGCAAAAAAAGCTATTCAGAATGAAAATGTGCTATTCAGATTGCAGTTTAGGATGAAAATAAGCTATTCATAATGAAAAAAAGTAATTCAGCATGCGGATAACCTATTCAGTTTGCAGTTTAGAAAAAAAACGCTATTCAGAATGCAAATAAACTATTCATATTGGAAATAAGCTATTCAGTTTGCAAAAAAAAGCTATTCAGAATGAAAATATGATATTCAGATTGCAGTTCTTGATGAAAATAAGCTATTTAGAATGAAAAAAAAGGATTCAAAATGCGGATAATCTATTCAATTTGCTGTTCAGACAAAAACAACTATTCAGAATGCAAATAAACTATTCAGATTGGAAATAAGCTATTCAGTTTGCAAAAAAGCTATTCAGAATGAAAATGTGATATTCAGATTGCAGTTCTTGATGAAAATAAGCCATTCCGAATGAAAAAAAAAGGATTCAGGATGCGAATAACCTATTCAGTTTGCAGTTCAGACAAACAAAGCTATTCAGAATGCAAATAAACTATTCAGATTGCAAAGAAGCTATTCAGTTTGCAAAAAAAGCTATTCAGAATGAAAATGTGCTATTCAGATTGCAGTTCATGATGAAAATAAGTTATTCATAATGAAAAAAAGGAATTGGGGATGCGGATAACCTATTCAGTTTGCAGTTCAGACAAAAAAAGCTATTCAGAATGCAAATAAACTATTCAGATTGGAAATAAGCTATTAAGTTTCCAAAAAAGCTATTCAGAATGAAAATGTGATATTCAGATTGCAGTTCTTGATGAAAATAAACTATTCAGAATGAAAAAAAAGGATTCGGGATGCGGATATCCTATTCAGTTTGCATGTCAGACAAAAAAAGCTATTCTGAATGCAAATAAACTATTCAGATTGGAAATAAGCTATTCAGTTTGCAACAAAAAGCTATTCAGAATGAAAATGTGATATTAAGATTGCAGTTCTTGATGAAAATAAGCTATTCCGAATGAAAAAAAAGGGATTCAGGATGCGAATAACCTATTCAGATTGCAGGTCAGACAAAAAAAGCTATTCAGAATGCAAATAAACTATTCAGATTGCAAAGAAGCTATTCAGTTTGCAAAAAAAGCTATTCATAATGAAAATGTGCTATTCAGATTGCAGTTCAGGATGAAAATAAGCTATTCAGAATGAAAAAAAGGAATTCAGGATGCGGATAACCAATTCAGTTTGCAGTTCAGACAAAAAAAGCTATTCAGAATGCAAATAAACTGTTCAGATTGGAAATAAGCTATTCAGTTAGCAAAAAAAGCTATTCAGAATGAAAATGTGATATTCAGATTGCAGTTCAGGATGAAAATAAGCTATTCAGAATGAAAAAAAGGAATTCAGGATGCGGATAACTTATTCAGTTTGCAGTTCAAACAAAAAAAACTATTCATAATGCAAATAAACTGTTCAGATTGGAAATAAGCTATTCAGTTTGCAAAAAAAGCTATTCATAATAAAAATGTGATATTCAGATTGCAGTTCAGGATGAAAATAAACTATTCAGAATGAAAAAAAGGGATTCAGGATGCGGATAACCTATTCAGTTTGCAGATTAGACAAAAAAAACTATTCAGAATGCAAATAAACTGTTCAGATTGGAAATAAGCTATTCAGTTTGCAAAAAAAGCTATTCAGAATGAAAATGTGATATTCAGATTGCAGTTCTTGATGAAAATAAGCTATTCCGAATGAAAAAAAAGGGATTCAGGATGCGAATAACCTATTCAGATTGCAGGTGAGACAAAAAAAGCTATTCAGAATGCAAATAAACTATTCAGATTGCAAAGAAGCTATTCAGGTTGCCAAAAAAGCTATTCATAATAAAAATGTGCTATTCAGATTGCAGTTCAGGATGAAAATAAGCTATTCAGAATGAAAAAAAGGAATTCAGGATGCGGATAACCAATTCAGTTTGCAGTTCAGACAAAAAAAGCTATTCAGAATGCAAATAAACTATTCAGATTGGAAATAAGCTATTCAGTTTCCAAAAAAAGCTATTCAGAATGAAAATGTGATATTCAGATTGCAGTTCTTGATGAAAATAAGCTATTCAGAATGAAAAAAAAGGATTCAGGATGCAGATGACCTATTCAGATTGCAGCTCAGACAAAAAAAGCTATTCAGAATTCAAATAAACTATTCAGATTGCAAAGAAGCTATTCAGTTTGCAAAAAAAGCTATTCAGAATGAAAATGTGCTATTCAGATTGCAGTTTAGGATGAAAATAAGCTATTCATAATGAAAAAAAGTAATTCAGCATGCGGATAACCTATTCAGTTTGCAGTTTAGAAAAAAAACGCTATTCAGAATGCAAATAAACTATTCATATTGGAAATAAGCTATTCAGTTTGCAAAAAAAAGCTATTCAGAATGAAAATATGATATTCAGATTGCAGTTCTTGATGAAAATAAGCTATTTAGAATGAAAAAAAAGGATTCAAAATGCGGATAATCTATTCAATTTGCTGTTCAGACAAAAACAACTATTCAGAATGCAAATAAACTATTCAGATTGGAAATAAGCTATTCAGTTTGCAAAAAAGCTATTCAGAATGAAAATGTGATATTCAGATTGCAGTTCTTGATGAAAATAAGCCATTCCGAATGAAAAAAAAAGGATTCAGGATGCGAATAACCTATTCAGTTTGCAGTTCAGACAAACAAAGCTATTCAGAATGCAAATAAACTATTCAGATTGCAAAGAAGCTATTCAGTTTGCAAAAAAAGCTATTCAGAATGAAAATGTGCTATTCAGATTGCAGTTCATGATGAAAATAAGTTATTCATAATGAAAAAAAGGAATTGGGGATGCGGATAACCTATTCAGTTTGCAGTTCAGACAAAAAAAGCTATTCAGAATGCAAATAAACTATTCAGATTGGAAATAAGCTATTAAGTTTCCAAAAAAGCTATTCAGAATGAAAATGTGATATTCAGATTGCAGTTCTTGATGAAAATAAACTATTCAGAATGAAAAAAAAGGATTCGGGATGCGGATATCCTATTCAGTTTGCATGTCAGACAAAAAAAGCTATTCTGAATGCAAATAAACTATTCAGATTGGAAATAAGCTATTCAGTTTGCAACAAAAAGCTATTCAGAATGAAAATGTGATATTAAGATTGCAGTTCTTGATGAAAATAAGCTATTCCGAATGAAAAAAAAGGAATTCAGGATGCAAATAACCTATTCAGTTTGCAGTTCAGACAAGCAAAGCTATTCAAAATGCAAATAAACTATTCAGATTGGAAATAATCTATTCAGTTTGCAAAAAAACCTATTCAGAATGAAAATGTTATATTTAGATTGCAGTTCTTGATGAAAATAAGCTATTCCGATTGAAAAAAAAGGGATTCAGGATGCGGATAACCTATTCAGTTTGGAGCTCAGAAAAAAAATTATTCATAATGCAAATAAACTATTCAGATTGCAAATAAGCTATTCAATTTGCCAAAAAAGCTATTCAGAATGAAAATATGATATTCAGGTTGCAGTTCTTGATGAAAATAAGCTATTCCCAATGAAAAAAAAGGGATTCAGGATGCGAATAACCTATTCAGTTTGCTGTTCAGACAAACAAGGCTATTCAGAATGCAAATAAACCATTCTGATTGGAAATAAGCTATTTAGTTTGCAAAAAAAGCTATTCATAATGAAAATGTGATATTCAGATTGCAGTTCTTGAAGAAAATAAACTATTCAGAATGAAAAAAAAGGATTCAGGATGCGGATAACCTATTCAGTTTGCAGATCAGACAAAAAAAACTATTCAGAATGCAAATAAACTGTTCAGATTGGAAATAAGCTATTCAGTTTGCAAAAAAAGCTATTCAGAATGAAAATGTGATATTCAGATTGCAGTTCAGGATGAAAATAAGCTATTCAGAATGAAAAAAAGGAATTCAGGATGCGGATAACCTATTCAGTTTGCAGTTCAAACAAAAAAAACTATTCATAATGCAAATAAACTGTTCAGATTAGAAATAAGCTATTCAGTTTGCAAAAAAAGCTATTCAGAATAAAAATGTGATATTCAGATTGCAGTTCAGGATGAAAATAAACTATTCAGAATGAAAAAAAGGGATTCAGGATGCGGATAACCTATTCAGATTGCAGATCAGACAAAAAAACCTATTCAGAATGCAAATAAACTGTTCAGATTGGAAATAAGCTATTCAGTTTGCAAAAAAAGCTATTCAGAATGAAAATGTGATATTCAGATTGCAGTTCATGATGAAAATAAGCTATTCCGAATGAAAAAAAAGGGATTCAGGATGCGAATAACCTATTCAGATTGCAGGTCAGACAAAAAAAGCTATTCAGAATGCAAATAAACTATTCAGATTGCAAAGAAGCTATTCAGTTTGCAAAAAAAGCTATTCATAATGAAAATGTGCTATTCAGATTGCAGTTCAGGATGAAAATAAGCTATTCAGAATGAAAAAAAGGAATTCAGGATGCGGGTAACCAATTCAGTTTCCAGTTCAGACAAAAAAAGCTATTCAGAATGCAAATAAACTATTCAGATTGGAAATAAGCTATTCATTTTCCAAAAAAAGCTATTCAGAATGAAAATGTGATATTCAGATTGCAGTTCTTGATGAAAATAAGCTATTCAGAATTAAAAAAAAGGATTCAGGATGCGGATAACCTATTCAGTTTGCAGTTCAGACAAAAGAAACTATTCAGAATGAAAATGTGCTATTCAGATTGCAGTTCTTGATGAAAATAAGCTATTCAGAATTAAAAAAAGGATTCAGGATGCGGATAACCTATTCAGTTTGCAGTTCAGACAAAAAAAACTATTCAGAATGCAAATAAACTATTCAGATTGGAAATAAGCTATTCAGTTTGCCAAAAAAGCAATTCAGAATGAAAATGTGATATTCAGATTGCAGTTCTTGATGAAAATAAACTATTCAGAATGAAAAAAAAGGATTCAGGATGCGAATAACCTATTCAGTTTGCAGATCAGACAAAAAAAACTATTCAGAATGCAAATAAACTGTTCAGCTGGAAATAAGCTATTTAGTTTGCAAAAAAAGCTATTCAGAATGAAAATGTGCTATTCAGATTGCAGTTCAGGATGAAAATAAGCTATTCAGAATGAAAAAAAGGAATTCAGGATGCGGATAACCTATTCAGTTTGCAGTTCAAACAAAAAAAGCTATTCAGAATGGAAATAAACTATTCAGATTGGAAATAAGCTATTAAGTTTCCAAAAAAAGCTATTCACAATGAAAATGTGATATTCAGATTGTAATTCTTGATGAAAATAAACTATTCAGAATGAAAAAAAAGGATTCAGGATGCGGATAACCTATTCAGTTTGCAGTTCAGACAAAAAAAACTATTCAGAATGAAAATGTGCTATTCAGATAGCAGTTCTTGATGAAAATAAGCTATTCAGAATGAAAAAAAAGGATTCAGCATGCGGATAACCTATTCTGTTTGCAGTTCAGACAAAAAAAGCGATTCAGAATGCAAATAAACTATTGAGATTGGAAATAAGCTATTCAGTTTGCAAAAAAAGCTATTCATAATGAAAATGTGATATTCAGATTGCAGTTCTTAATGAAAATAAACTATTCAGAATGAAAAAAAAGGATTCAGGATGCGGATAACCTATTCAGTTTGCAGATCAGACAAAAAAAACTATTCAGAATGCAAATAAACTATTCAGATTGGAAATAAGCTATTCAGTTTGCAAAAAAGCTATTCAGAATGAAAATGTGATATTCAGATTGCAGTTCTTGATGAAAATAAGCCATTCCGAATGAAAAAAAAAGGATTCAGGATGCGAATAACCTATTCAGTTTGCAGTTCAGACAAACAAAGCTATTCAGAATGCAAATAAACTATTCAGATTGCAAAGAAGCTATTCAGTTTGCAAAAAAAGCTATTCAGAATGAAAATGTGCTATTCAGATTGCAGTTCATGATGAAAATAAGTTATTCATAATGAAAAAAAGGAATTGAGGATGCGGATAACCTATTCAGTTTGCAGTTCAGACAAAAAAAGCTATTCAGAATGCAAATAAACTATTCATATTGGAAATAAGCTATTAAGTTTCCAAAAAAGCTATTCAGAATGAAAATGTGATATTCAGATTGCAGTTCTTGATGAAAATAAACTATTCAGAATGAAAAATAAGGATTCAGGATGCGGATATCCTATTCAGTTTGCATGTCAGACAAAAAAAGCTATTCTGAATGCAAATAAACTATTCAGATTGGAAATAAGCTATTCAGTTTGCAACAAAAAGCTATTCAGAATGAAAATGTGATATTAAGATTGCAGTTCTTGATGAAAATAAGCTATTCCGAATGAAAAAAAAGGGATTCAGGATGCGAATAACCTATTCAGATTGCAGGTCAGACAAAAAAAGCTATTCAGAATGCAAATAAACTATTCAGATTGCAAAGAAGCTATTCAGTTTGCAAAAAAAGCTATTCATAATGAAAATGTGCTATTCAGATTGCAGTTCAGGATGAAAATAAGCTATTCAGAATGAAAAAAAGGAATTCAGGATGCGGATAACCAATTCAGTTTGCAGTTCAGACAAAAAAAGCTATTCAGAATGCAAATAAACTGTTCAGATTGGAAATAAGCTATTCAGTTAGCAAAAAAAGCTATTCAGAATGAAAATGTGATATTCAGATTGCAGTTCAGGATGAAAATAAGCTATTCAGAATGAAAAAAAGGAATTCAGGATGCGGATAACTTATTCAGTTTGCAGTTCAAACAAAAAAAACTATTCATAATGCAAATAAACTGTTCAGATTGGAAATAAGCTATTCAGTTTGCAAAAAAAGCTATTCAGAATAAAAATGTGATATTCAGATTGCAGTTCAGGATGAAAATAAACTATTCAGAATGAAAAAAAGGGATTCAGGATGCGGATAACCTATTCAGTTTGCAGATTAGACAAAAAAAACTATTCAGAATGCAAATAAACTGTTCAGATTGGAAATAAGCTATTCAGTTTGCAAAAAAAGCTATTCAGAATGAAAATGTGATATTCAGATTGCAGTTCTTGATGAAAATAAGCTATTCCGAATGAAAAAAAAGGGATTCAGGATGCGAATAACCTATTCAGATTGCAGGTCAGACAAAAAAAGCTATTCAGAATGCAAATAAACTATTCAGATTGCAAAGAAGCTATTCAGGTTGCCAAAAAAGCTATTCATAATAAAAATGTGCTATTCAGATTGCAGTTCAGGATGAAAATAAGCTATTCAGAATGAAAAAAAGGAATTCAGGATGCGGATAACCAATTCAGTTTGCAGTTCAGACCAAAAAAGCTATTCATAATGCAAATAAACTATTCAGATTGGAAATAAGCTATTCAGTTTCCAAAAAAAGCTATTCAGAATGAAAATGTGATATTCAGATTGCAGTTCTTGATGAAAATAAGCTATTCAGAATGAAAAAAAAGGATTCAGGATGCAGATGACCTATTCAGATTGCAGCTCAGACAAAAAAAGCTATTCAGAATTCAAATAAACTATTCAGATTGCAAAGAAGCTATTCAGTTTGCAAAAAAAGCTATTCAGAATGAAAATGTGCTATTCAGATTGCAGTTTAGGATGAAAATAAGCTATTCATAATGAAAAAAAGTAATTCAGCATGCGGATAACCTATTCAGTTTGCAGTTTAGAAAAAAAACGCTATTCAGAATGCAAATAAACTATTCATATTGGAAATAAGCTATTCAGTTTGCAAAAAAAAGCTATTCAGAATGAAAATATGATATTCAGATTGCAGTTCTTGATGAAAATAAGCTATTTAGAATGAAAAAAAAGGATTCAAAATGCGGATAATCTATTCAATTTGCTGTTCAGACAAAAACAACTATTCAGAATGCAAATAAACTATTCAGATTGGAAATAAGCTATTCAGTTTGCAAAAAAGCTATTCAGAATGAAAATGTGATATTCAGATTGCAGTTCTTGATGAAAATAAGCCATTCCGAATGAAAAAAAAAGGATTCAGGATGCGAATAACCTATTCAGTTTGCAGTTCAGACAAACAAAGCTATTCAGAATGCAAATAAACTATTCAGATTGCAAAGAAGCTATTCAGTTTGCAAAAAAAGCTATTCAGAATGAAAATGTGCTATTCAGATTGCAGTTCATGATGAAAATAAGTTATTCATAATGAAAAAAAGGAATTGGGGATGCGGATAACCTATTCAGTTTGCAGTTCAGACAAAAAAAGCTATTCAGAATGCAAATAAACTATTCAGATTGGAAATAAGCTATTAAGTTTCCAAAAAAGCTATTCAGAATGAAAATGTGATATTAAGATTGCAGTTCTTGATGAAAATAAGCTATTCCGAATGAAAAAAAAGGAATTCAGGATGCAAATAACCTATTCAGTTTGCAGTTCAGACAAGCAAAGCTATTCAAAATGCAAATAAACTATTCAGATTGGAAATAATCTATTCAGTTTGCAAAAAAACCTATTCAGAATGAAAATGTTATATTTAGATTGCAGTTCTTGATGAAAATAAGCTATTCCGATTGAAAAAAAAGGGATTCAGGATGCGGATAACCTATTCAGTTTGGAGCTCAGAAAAAAAATTATTCATAATGCAAATAAACTATTCAGATTGCAAATAAGCTATTCAATTTGCCAAAAAAGCTATTCAGAATGAAAATATGATATTCAGGTTGCAGTTCTTGATGAAAATAAGCTATTCCCAATGAAAAAAAAGGGATTCAGGATGCGAATAACCTATTCAGTTTGCTGTTCAGACAAACAAGGCTATTCAGAATGCAAATAAACCATTCTGATTGGAAATAAGCTATTTAGTTTGCAAAAAAAGCTATTCATAATGAAAATGTGATATTCAGATTGCAGTTCTTGAAGAAAATAAACTATTCAGAATGAAAAAAAAGGATTCAGGATGCGGATAACCTATTCAGTTTGCAGATCAGACAAAAAAAACTATTCAGAATGCAAATAAACTGTTCAGATTGGAAATAAGCTATTCAGTTTGCAAAAAAAGCTATTCAGAATGAAAATGTGATATTCAGATTGCAGTTCAGGATGAAAATAAGCTATTCAGAATGAAAAAAAGGAATTCAGGATGCGGATAACCTATTCAGTTTGCAGTTCAAACAAAAAAAACTATTCATAATGCAAATAAACTGTTCAGATTAGAAATAAGCTATTCAGTTTGCAAAAAAAGCTATTCAGAATAAAAATGTGATATTCAGATTGCAGTTCAGGATGAAAATAAACTATTCAGAATGAAAAAAAGGGATTCAGGATGCGGATAACCTATTCAGATTGCAGATCAGACAAAAAAACCTATTCAGAATGCAAATAAACTGTTCAGATTGGAAATAAGCTATTCAGTTTGCAAAAAAAGCTATTCAGAATGAAAATGTGATATTCAGATTGCAGTTCATGATGAAAATAAGTTATTCATAATGAAAAAAAGGAATTGGGGATGCGGATAACCTATTCAGTTTGCAGTTCAGACAAAAAAAGCTATTCAGAATGCAAATAAACTATTCAGATTGGAAATAAGCTATTAAGTTTCCAAAAAAGCTATTCAGAATGAAAATGTGATATTAAGATTGCAGTTCTTGATGAAAATAAGCTATTCCGAATGAAAAAAAAGGAATTCAGGATGCAAATAACCTATTCAGTTTGCAGTTCAGACAAGCAAAGCTATTCAAAATGCAAATAAACTATTCAGATTGGAAATAATCTATTCAGTTTGCAAAAAAACCTTTTCAGAATGAAAATGTTATATTTAGATTGCAGTTCTTGATGAAAATAAGCTATTCCGATTGAAAAAAAAGGGATTCAGGATGCGGATAACCTATTCAGTTTGGAGCTCAGAAAAAAAATTATTCATAATGCAAATAAACTATTCAGATTGCAAATAAGCTATTCAATTTGCCAAAAAAGCTATTCAGAATGAAAATATGATATTCAGGTTGCAGTTCTTGATGAAAATAAGCTATTCCCAATGAAAAAAAAGGGATTCAGGATGCGAATAACCTATTCAGTTTGCTGTTCAGACAAACAAGGCTATTCAGAATGCAAATAAACCATTCTGATTGGAAATAAGCTATTTAGTTTGCAAAAAAGCTATTCAGAATGAAAATGTGATATTCAGATTGCAGTTCTTGATGAAAATAAGCCATTCCGAATGAAAAAAAAAGGATTCAGGATGCGAATAACCTATTCAGTTTGCAGTTCAGACAAACAAAGCTATTCAGAATGCAAATAAACTATTCAGATTGCAAAGAAGCTATTCAGTTTGCAAAAAAAGCTATTCAGAATGAAAATGTGCTATTCAGATTGCAGTTCATGATGAAAATAAGTTATTCATAATGAAAAAAAGGAATTGGGGATGCGGATAACCTATTCAGTTTGCAGTTCAGACAAAAAAAGCTATTCAGAATGCAAATAAACTATTCAGATTGGAAATAAGCTATTAAGTTTCCAAAAAAGCTATTCAGAATGAAAATGTGATATTAAGATTGCAGTTCTTGATGAAAATAAGCTATTCCGAATGAAAAAAAAGGAATTCAGGATGCAAATAACCTATTCAGTTTGCAGTTCAGACAAGCAAAGCTATTCAAAATGCAAATAAACTATTCAGATTGGAAATAATCTATTCAGTTTGCAAAAAAACCTATTCAGAATGAAAATGTTATATTTAGATTGCAGTTCTTGATGAAAATAAGCTATTCCGATTGAAAAAAAAGGGATTCAGGATGCGGATAACCTATTCAGTTTGGAGCTCAGAAAAAAAATTATTCATAATGCAAATAAACTATTCAGATTGCAAATAAGCTATTCAATTTGCCAAAAAAGCTATTCAGAATGAAAATATGATATTCAGGTTGCAGTTCTTGATGAAAATAAGCTATTCCCAATGAAAAAACAACTATTCAGAATGCAAATAAACTATTCAGATTGGAAATAAGCTATTCAGTTTGCAAAAAAGCTATTCAGAATGAAAATGTGATATTCAGATTGCAGTTCTTGATGAAAATAAGCCATTCCGAATGAAAAAAAAAGGATTCAGGATGCGAATAACCTATTCAGTTTGCAGTTCAGACAAACAAAGCTATTCAGAATGCAAATAAACTATTCAGATTGCAAAGAAGCTATTCAGTTTGCAAAAAAAGCTATTCAGAATGAAAATGTGCTATTCAGATTGCAGTTCATGATGAAAATAAGTTATTCATAATGAAAAAAAGGAATTGGGGATGCGGATAACCTATTCAGTTTGCAGTTCAGACAAAAAAAGCTATTCAGAATGCAAATAAACTATTCAGATTGGAAATAAGCTATTAAGTTTCCAAAAAAGCTATTCAGAATGAAAATGTGATATTAAGATTGCAGTTCTTGATGAAAATAAGCTATTCCGAATGAAAAAAAAGGAATTCAGGATGCAAATAACCTATTCAGTTTGCAGTTCAGACAAGCAAAGCTATTCAAAATGCAAATAAACTATTCAGATTGGAAATAATCTATTCAGTTTGCAAAAAAACCTATTCAGAATGAAAATGTTATATTTAGATTGCAGTTCTTGATGAAAATAAGCTATTCCGATTGAAAAAAAAGGGATTCAGGATGCGGATAACCTATTCAGTTTGGAGCTCAGAAAAAAAATTATTCATAATGCAAATAAACTATTCAGATTGCAAATAAGCTATTCAATTTGCCAAAAAAGCTATTCAGAATGAAAATATGCTATTCAGATTGCAGTTCTTGATGAAAATAAGCTATTCCGATTGAAAAAAAAGGGATTCAGGATGCGGATAACCTATTCAGTTTGGAGCTCAGAAAAAAAATTATTCATAATGCAAATAAACTATTCAGATTGCAAATAAGCTATTCAATTTGCCAAAAAAGCTATTCAGAATGAAAATATGATATTCAGGTTGCAGTTCTTGATGAAAATAAGCTATTCCCAATGAAAAAAAAGGGATTCAGGATGCGAATAACCTATTCAGTTTGCTGTTCAGACAAACAAGGCTATTCAGAATGCAAATAAACCATTCTGATTGGAAATAAGCTATTTAGTTTGCAAAAAAAGCTATTCATAATGAAAATGTGATATTCAGATTGCAGTTCTTGAAGAAAATAAACTATTCAGAATGAAAAAAAAGGATTCAGGATGCGGATAACCTATTCAGTTTGCAGATCAGACAAAAAAAACTATTCAGAATGCAAATAAACTGTTCAGATTGGAAATAAGCTATTCAGTTTGCAAAAAAAGCTATTCAGAATGAAAATGTGATATTCAGATTGCAGTTCAGGATGAAAATAAGCTATTCAGAATGAAAAAAAGGAATTCAGGATGCGGATAACCTATTCAGTTTGCAGTTCAAACAAAAAAAACTATTCATAATGCAAATAAACTGTTCAGATTAGAAATAAGCTATTCAGTTTGCAAAAAAAGCTATTCAGAATAAAAATGTGATATTCAGATTGCAGTTCAGGATGAAAATAAACTATTCAGAATGAAAAAAAGGGATTCAGGATGCGGATAACCTATTCAGATTGCAGATCAGACAAAAAAACCTATTCAGAATGCAAATAAACTGTTCAGATTGGAAATAAGCTATTCAGTTTGCAAAAAAAGCTATTCAGAATGAAAATGTGATATTCAGATTGCAGTTCATGATGAAAATAAGCTATTCCGAATGAAAAAAAAGGGATTCAGGATGCGAATAACCTATTCAGATTGCAGGTCAGACAAAAAAAGCTATTCAGAATGCAAATAAACTATTCAGATTGCAAAGAAGCTATTCAGTTTGCAAAAAATGCTATTCATAATGAAAATGTGCTATTCAGATTGCAGTTCAGGATGAAAATAAGCTATTCAGAATGAAAAAAAGGAATTCAGGATGCGGGTAACCAATTCAGTTTCCAGTTCAGACAAAAAAAGCTATTCAGAATGCAAATAAACTATTCAGATTGGAAATAAGCTATTCATTTTCCAAAAAAAGCTATTCAGAATGAAAATGTGATATTCAGATTGCAGTTCTTGATGAAAATAAGCTATTCAGAATTAAAAAAAAGGATTCAGGATGCGGATAACCTATTCAGTTTGCAGTTCAGACAAAAGAAACTATTCAGAATGAAAATGTGCTATTCAGATTGCAGTTCTTGATGAAAATAAGCTATTCAGAATTAAAAAAAGGATTCAGGATGCGGATAACCTATTCAGTTTGCAGTTCAGACAAAAAAAACTATTCAGAATGCAAATAAACTATTCAGATTGGAAATAAGCTATTCAGTTTGCCAAAAAAGCAATTCAGAATGAAAATGTGATATTCAGATTGCAGTTCTTGATGTAAATAAACTATTCAGAATGAAAAAAAAGGATTCAGGATGCGAATAACCTATTCAGTTTGCAGATCAGACAAAAAAAACTAATCAGAATGCAAATAAACTGTTCAGCTGGAAATAAGCTATTAAGTTTCCAAAAAAAGCTATTCACAATGAAAATGTGCTATTCAGATTGCAGTTCAGGATGAAAATAAGCTATTCAGAATGAAAAAAAGGAATTCAGGATGCGGATAACCTATTCAGTTTGCAGTTCAGACAAAAAAAACTATTCAGAATGAAAATGTGCTATTCAGATAGCAGTTCTTGATGAAAATAAGCTATTCAGAATGAAAAAAAAGGATTCAGCATGCGGATAACCTATTCTGTTTGCAGTTCAGACAAAAAAAGCGATTCAGAATGCAAATAAACTATTGAGATTGGAAATAAGCTATTCAGTTTGCAAAAAAAGCTATTCATAATGAAAATGTGATATTCAGATTGCAGTTCTTAATGAAAATAAACTATTCAGAATGAAAAAAAAGGATTCAGGATGCGGATAACCTATTCAGTTTGCAGATCAGACAAAAAAAACTATTCAGAATGCAAATAAACTATTCAGATTGGAAATAAGCTATTCAGTTTGCAAAAAAGCTATTCAGAATGAAAATGTGATATTCAGATTGCAGTTCTTGATGAAAATAAGCCATTCCGAATGAAAAAAAAAGGATTCAGGATGCGAATAACCTATTCAGTTTGCAGTTCAGACAAACAAAGCTATTCAGAATGCAAATAAACTATTCAGATTGCAAAGAAGCTATTCAGTTTGCAAAAAAAGCTATTCAGAATGAAAATGTGCTATTCAGATTGCAGTTCATGATGAAAATAAGTTATTCATAATGAAAAAAAGGAATTGAGGATGCGGATAACCTATTCAGTTTGCAGTTCAGACAAAAAAAGCTATTCAGAATGCAAATAAACTATTCATATTGGAAATAAGCTATTAAGTTTCCAAAAAAGCTATTCAGAATGAAAATGTGATATTCAGATTGCAGTTCTTGATGAAAATAAACTATTCAGAAAGAAAAAAAAGGATTCAGGATGCGGATATCCTATTCAGTTTGCATGTCAGACAAAAAAAGCTATTCTGAATGCAAATAAACTATTCAGATTGGAAATAAGCTATTTAGTTTGCAACAAAAAGCTATTCAGAATGAAAATGTGATATTAAGATTGCAGTTCTTGATGAAAATAAGCTATTCCGAATGAAAAAAAAGGAATTCAGGATGCAAATAACCTATTCAGTTTGCAGTTCAGACAAGCAAAGCTATTCAAAATGCAAATAAACTATTCAGATTGGAAATAATCTATTCAGTTTGCAAAAAAACCTATTCAGAATGAAAATGTTATATTTAGATTGCAGTTCTTGATGAAAATAAGCTATTCCGATTGAAAAAAAAGGGATTCAGGATGCGGATAACCTATTCAGTTTGGAGCTCAGAAAAAAAATTATTCATAATGCAAATAAACTATTCAGATTGCAAATAAGCTATTCAATTTGCCAAAAAAGCTATTCAGAATGAAAATATGATATTCAGGTTGCAGTTCTTGATGAAAATAAGCTATTCCCAATGAAAAAAAAGGGATTCAGGATGCGAATAACCTATTCAGTTTGCTGTTCAGACAAACAAGGCTATTCAGAATGCAAATAAACCATTCTGATTGGAAATAAGCTATTTAGTTTGCAAAAAAAGCTATTCATAATGAAAATGTGATATTCAGATTGCAGTTCTTGAAGAAAATAAACTATTCAGAATGAAAAAAAAGGATTCAGGATGCGGATAACCTATTCAGTTTGCAGATCAGACAAAAAAAACTATTCAGAATGCAAATAAACTGTTCAGATTGGAAATAAGCTATTCAGTTTGCAAAAAAAGCTATTCAGAATGAAAATGTGATATTCAGATTGCAGTTCAGGATGAAAATAAGCTATTCAGAATGAAAAAAAGGAATTCAGGATGCGGATAACCTATTCAGTTTGCAGTTCAAACAAAAAAAACTATTCATAATGCAAATAAACTGTTCAGATTAGAAATAAGCTATTCAGTTTGCAAAAAAAGCTATTCAGAATAAAAATGTGATATTCAGATTGCAGTTCAGGATGAAAATAAACTATTCAGAATGAAAAAAAGGGATTCAGGATGCGGATAACCTATTCAGATTGCAGATCAGACAAAAAAACCTATTCAGAATGCAAATAAACTGTTCAGATTGGAAATAAGCTATTCAGTTTGCAAAAAAAGCTATTCAGAATGAAAATGTGATATTCAGATTGCAGTTCATGATGAAAATAAGCTATTCCGAATGAAAAAAAAGGGATTCAGGATGCGAATAACCTATTCAGATTGCAGGTCAGACAAAAAAAGCTATTCAGAATGCAAATAAACTATTCAGATTGCAAAGAAGCTATTCAGTTTGCAAAAAAAGCTATTCATAATGAAAATGTGCTATTCAGATTGCAGTTCAGGATGAAAATAAGCTATTCAGAATGAAAAAAAGGAATTCAAGATGCGGGTAACCAATTCAGTTTCCAGTTCAGACAAAAAAAGCTATTCAGAATGCAAATAAACTATTCAGATTGGAAATAAGCTATTCATTTTCCAAAAAAAGCTATTCAGAATGAAAATGTGATATTCAGATTGCAGTTCTTGATGAAAATAAGCTATTCAGAATTAAAAAAAAGGATTCAGGATGCGGATAACCTATTCAGTTTGCAGTTCAGACAAAAGAAACTATTCAGAATGAAAATGTGCTATTCAGATTGCAGTTCTTGATGAAAATAAGCTATTCAGAATTAAAAAAAGGATTCAGGATGTGGATAACCTATTCAGTTTGCAGATCAGACAAAAAAAACTATTCAGAATGCAAATAAACTATTCAGATTGGAAATAAGCTATTCAGTTTGCCAAAAAAGCAATTCAGAATGAAAATGTGATATTCAGATTGCAGTTCTTGATGAAAATAAACTATTCAGAATGAAAAAAAAGGATTCAGGATGCGAATAACCTATTCAGTTTGCAGATCAGACAAAAAAAACTATTCAGAATGCAAATAAACTGTTCAGCTGGAAATAAGCTATTTAGTTTGCAAAAAAAGCTATTCAGAATGAAAATGTGCTATTCAGATTGCAGTTCAGGATGAAAATAAGCTATTCAGAATGAAAAAAAGGAATTCAGGATGCGGATAACCTATTCAGTTTGCAGTTCAAACAAAAAAAGCTATTCAGAATGGAAATAAACTATTCAGATTGGAAATAAGCTATTAAGTTTCCAAAAAAAGCTATTCACAATGAAAATGTGATATTCAGATTGTAATTCTTGATGAAAATAAACTATTCAGAATGAAAAAAAAGGATTCAGGATGCGGATAACCTATTCAGTTTGCAGTTCAGACAAAAAAAACTATTCAGAATGAAAATGTGCTATTCAGATAGCAGTTCTTGATGAAAATAAGCTATTCAGAATGAAAAAAAAGGATTCAGCATGCGGATAACCTATTCTGTTTGCAGTTCAGACAAAAAAAGCGATTCAGAATGCAAATAAACTATTGAGATTGGAAATAAGCTATTCAGTTTGCAAAAAAAGCTATTCATAATGAAAATGTGATATTCAGATTGCAGTTCTTAATGAAAATAAACTATTCAGAATGAAAAAAAAGGATTCAGGATGCGGATAACCTATTCAGTTTGCAGATCAGACAAAAAAAACTATTCAGAATGCAAATAAACTGTTCAGATTGGAAATAAGCTATTCAGTTTGCAAAAAAAGCTATTAAGAATGAAAATGTGATATTCAGATTGCAGTTCAGGATGAAAATAAGCTATTCAGAATGAAAAAAAGGAATTCAGGATGCGGATAACCTATTCAGTTTGCAGTTCAAACAAAAAAAACTATTCAGAATGCAAATAAACTGTTCATATTGGAAATAAGCTATTCAGTTTGCAAAAAAAGCTATTCAGAATGAAAATGTGATATTCAGATTGCAGTTCAGGATGAAAATAAACTATTCATAATGAAAAAAAAGGGATTCAGGATGCGGATAACCTATTCAGTTTGCAGTTCAGACAAACAAAGCTATTCAGAATGCAAATAAACTATTCAGATTGGAAATAATCTATTCAGTTTGCAAAAAAACCTATTCAGAATGAAGATGTGATTTTCAGATTGCAGTTCTTGATGAAAATAAGCTATTCCGATTGAAAAAAAGGGATTCAGGATGCGGATAACCTATTCAGTATGCAGCTCAGAAAAAAAAATTATTCAGAATGCAAATAAACTATTCAGATTGCAAATAAGCTATTCAGTTTGCCAAAAAAGCTATTCAGACTGAAAATGTGATATTCAGATCGCAGTTCTTGATGAAAATAAGCTATTTCGAATGAAAAAAAAGGGATTCAGGATGCGAATAACCTATTCAGTTTGCAGTTCAGACAAACAAGGCTATTCAAAATGCAAATAAACTATTCAGATTGGAAATAAGCTATTCAGTTTGCAAAAAAACCTATTCAGAATGAAAATGTGATATTCAGATTGCAGTTCTTCGTGAAAATAAGCTATTCAGAATGAAAAAAAGGATTCAGGATGCGGATAACCTATTCAGTTTGCAGTTCAGACAAAAAAAACTATTCAGAATGCAAATAAACTATTCAGATTGGAAATAAGCTATTCAGTTTGCCAAAAAAGCAATTCAGAATGAAAATGTGATATTCAGATTGCAGTTCTTGATGAAAATAAACTATTCAGAATGAAAAAAAAGGATTCAGGATGCGAATAACCTATTCAGTTTGCAGATCAGACAAAAAAAACAATTCAGAATGCAAATAAACTGTTCAGCTGGAAATAAGCTATTCAGTTTGCAAAAAAAGCTATTCAGAATGAAAATGTGCTATTCAGATTGCAGTTCAGGATGAAAATAAGCTATTCAGAATGAAAAAAAGGAATTCAGGATGCGGATAACCTATTCAGTTTGCAGTTCTAACAAAAAAAGCTATTCAGAATGCAAATAAACTATTCAGATTGGAAATAAGCTATTCAGTTTGCAAAAAAAGCTATTCAGAATGAAAATGTGATATTCAGATTGCAGTTCTTGATGAAAATAAACTATTCATAATGAAAAAAAAGGATTCAGGATGCGGATAACCTATTCAGTTTGCTGTTCAGACAAAAAAAACTATTTAGAAAGCAAATAAACTATTCAGATTGGAAATAAGCTATTCAGTTTGACAAAAAAGCTATTCAGAATGAAAATGTGCTATTCAGATTGCAGTTCAGGATGAAAATAAGCTATTCAAAATGAAAAAAAGGAATTTAGGATGCGGATAACCTATTCAGTTTGCAGTTCAGACAAAAAAAGCTATTCAGAATGCAAATAAACTATTCAGATTGGAAATAAGCTATTAAGTTTCCAAAAAAAGCTATTCAGAATGAAAATGTGATATTCAGATTGCAGTTCTTGATGAAAATAAGCTATTCCGAATGAAAAAAAAGGGATTCAGGATGCGAATAACCTATTCAGTTTGCAGTTCAGACAAACAAGGCTATTCAAAATGCAAATAAACTATTCAGATTGGAAATAAGCTATTCAGTTTGCAAAAAAACCTATTCAGAATGAAAATGTGATATTCAGATTGCAGTTCTTCGTGAAAATAAGCTATTCAGAATGAAAAAAAGGATTCAGGATGCGGATAACCTATTCAGTTTGCAGTTCAGACAAAAAAAACTATTCAGAATGCAAATAAACTATTCAGATTGGAAATAAGCTATTCAGTTTGCCAAAAAAGCAATTCAGAATGAAAATGTGATATTCAGATTGCAGTTCTTGATGAAAATAAACTATTCATAATGAAAAAAAAGGATTCAGGATGCGAATAACCTATTCAGTTTGCTGATCAGACAAAAAAAACTATTCAGAATGCAAATAAACTGTTCAGCTGGAAATAAGCTATTCAGTTTGCAAAAAAAGCTATTCAGAATGAAAATGTGCTATGCAGATTGCAGTTCAGGATGAAAATAAGCTATTCAGAATGAAAAAAAGGAATTCAGGATGCGGATAACCTATTCAGTTTGCAGTTCAACCAAAAAAAGCTATTCATAATGCAAATAAACTATTCAGATTGGAAATAAGCTATTAAGTTTCCAAAAAAAGCTATTCAGAATGAAAATGTGATATTCAGATTGCAGTTCTAGATGAAAATAAACTATTCAGAATGAAAAAAAAGGGATTCAGGATGCGAATAACCTATTCAGTTTGCAGTTCAGACAAACAAAGCTATTCAGAATGCAAATAAACTATTCAGATTTGAAATAATCTATTCAATTTGCAAAAAAACCTATTCAGAATGAAAATGTGATATTCAGATTGCAGTTCTTGATGAAAATAAGCTATTCCGATTGAAAAAAAAGGGATTCAGGATGCGAATAACCTATTCAGTATGCAGCTCAGAAAAAAAAATTATTCAGAATGCAAATAAACTATTCAGATTGCTAATAAGCTATTCAGTTTGCCAAAAAAGCTATTCAGAATGAAAATGTGATATTCAGATCGCAGTTCTTGATGAAAATAAGCTATTCCGAATGAAAAAAATGGGATTCAGGATGCGAATAACCTATTCAGTTTGCAGATCAGACAAAAAAAACAATTCATAATGCAAATAAACTGTTCAGTTGGAAATAAGCTATTCAGTTTGCAAAAAAAGCTATTCAGAATGAAAATGTGCTATTCAGATTGCAGTTCAGGATGAAAATAAGCTATTCAGAATGAAAAAAAGGAATTCAGGATGCGGATAACCTATTCAGTTTGCAGTTCAGACAAAAAAAGCTATTTAGAATGCAAATAAACTATTCAGATTGGAAATAAGCTATTAAGTTTCCAAAAAAAGCTATTCAGAATGAAAATGTGATATTCAGATTGCAGTTCTTGATGAAAATAAACTATTCAGAATGAAAAAAAAGGATTCAGGATGCGAATAACCTATTCGGTTTGCAGATCAGACAAAAAAAACTATTCAGAATGAAAATGGGATATTCAGATTGCAGTTGTTGGTGAAAATAAGCTATTCCGATTGAAAAAAAAGGGATTCAGGATGCGGATAACCTATTCAGTATGCAGCTCAGAAAAAAAAATTATTCAGAATGCAAATAAACTATTCAGAATGCAAATATGCTATTCAGTTTGCATAAAAAGCTATTCAGAATGAAAATGTGATATTCAGATCGCAGTTCTTGATGAAAATAAGCTATTCCGAATGAAAAAAAAGGGATTCAGGATGCGAATAACCTATTCAGTTTGCAGTTCAGAACAACAAGGCTATTCAAAATGCAAATAAACTATTCAGATTGGAAATAAGCTATTCAGTTTGCCAAAAAAGCAATTCAGAATGAAAATGTCATATTCAGATTGCAGTTCTTGATGAAAATAAACTATTCAGAATGAAAAAAAAGGATTCAGGATGCGAATAACCTATTCAGTTTGCAGATCAGACAAAAAAAACAATTCAGAATGCAAATAAACTGTTCAGCTGGAAATAAGCTATTCAGTTTGCAAAAAAAGCTATTCAGAATGAAAATGTGCTATTCAGATTGCAGTTCAGGATGAAAATAAGCTATTCAGAATGAAAAAAAGGAATTCAGGATGCGGATAACCTATTCAGTTTGCAGTTCAAACAAAAAAAGCTATTCAGAATGCAAATAAACTATTCAGATTGGAAATAAGCTATTCAGTTTGCAAAAAAAGCTATTCAGAATGAAAATGTGATATTCAGATTGCAGTTCTTGATGAAAATAAACTATTCATAATGAAAAAAAAGTATTCAGGATGCGGATAACCTATTCAGTTTGCTGTTCAGACAAAAAAAACTATTTAGAATGCAAATAAACTATTCAGATTGGAAATAAGCTATTCAGTTTGACAAAAAAGCTATTCAGAATGAAAATGTGCTATTCAGATTGCAGTTCAGGATGAAAATAAGCTATTCAGAATGAAAAAAAGGAATTCAGGATGCGGATAACCTATTCAGTTTGCAGTTCAGACAAAAAAAGCTATTCAGAATTCAAATAAACTATTCAGATTGGAAATAAGCTATTAAGTTTCCAAAAAATGCTATTCAGAATGAAAATGTGATATTCAGATTGCAGTTCTTGATGAAAATAAGCTATTCCGAATGAAAAAAAAGGGATTCAGGATGCGAATAACCTATTCAGTTTGCAGTTCAGACAAACAAGGCTATTCAAAATGCAAATAAACTATTCAGATTGGAAATAAGCTATTCAGTTTGCAAAAAAACCTATTCAGAATGAAAATGTGATATTCAGATTGCAGTTCTTCGTGAAAATAAGCTATTCAGAATGAAAAAAAGGATTCAGGATGCGGATAACCTATTCAGTTTGCAGTTCAGACAAAAAAAACTATTCAGAATGCAAATAAACCATTCAGATTGGAAATAAGCTATTCAGTTTGCCAAAAAAGCAATTCAGAATGAAAATGTGATATTCAGATTGCAGTTCTTGATGAAAATAAACTATTCATAATGAAAAAATAGGATTCAGGATGCGAATAACCTATTCAGTTTGCTGATCAGACAAAAAAAACTATTCAGAATGCAAATAAACTGTTCAGCTGGAAATAAGCTATTCAGTTTGCAAAAAAAGCTATTCAGAATGAAAATGTGCTATGCAGATTGCAGTTCAGGATGAAAATAAGCTATTCAGAATGAAAAAAAGGAATTCAGGATGCGGATAACCTATTCAGTTTGCAGTTCAAACAAAAAAAGCTATTCATAATGCAAATAAACTATTCAGATTGGAAATAAGCTATTAAGTTTCCAAAAAAAGCTATTCAGAATGAAAATGTGATATTCAGATTGCAGTTCTAGATGAAAATAAACTATTCAGAATGAAAAAAAAGGGATTCAGGATGCGAATAACCTATTCAGTTTGCAGATCAGACAAACAAAGCTATTCAGAATGCAAATAAACTATTCAGATTTGAAATAATCTATTCAATTTGCAAAAAAACCTATTCAGAATGAAAATGTGATATTCAGATTGCAGTTCTTGATGAAAATAAGCTATTCCGATTGAAAAAAAAGGGATTCAGGATGCGGATAACCTATTCAGTATGCAGCTCAGAAAAAAAAATTATTCAGAATGCAAATAAACTATTCAGATTGCTAATAAGCTATTCAGTTTGCCAAAAAAGCTATTCAGAATGAAAATGTGATATTCAGATCGCAGTTCTTGATGAAAATAAGCTATTCCGAATGAAAAAAATGGGATTCAGGATGCGAATAACCTATTCAGTTTGCAGATCAGACAAAAAAAACAATTCATAATGCAAATAAACTGTTCAGTTGGAAATAAGCTATTCAGTTTGCAAAAAAAGCTATTCAGAATGAAAATGTGCTATTCAGATTGCAGTTCAGGATGAAAATAAGCTATTCAGAATGAAAAAAAGGAATTCAGGATGCGGATAACCTATTCAGTTTGCAGTTCAGACAAAAAAAGCTATTCAGAATGCAAATAAACTATTCAGATTGGAAATAAGCTATTAAGTTTCCAAAAAAAGCTATTCAGAATGAAAATGTGATATTCAGATTGCAGTTCTTGATGAAAATAAACTATTCAGAATGAAAAAAAAGGATTCAGGATGCGAATAACCTATTCGGTTTGCAGATCAGACAAAAAAAACTATTCAGAATGAAAATGGGATATTCAGATTGCAGTTGTTGGTGAAAATAAGCTATTCCGATTGAAAAAAAAGGGATTCAGGATGCGGATAACCTATTCAGTATGCAGCTCAGAAAAAAAAATTATTCAGAATGCAAATAAACTATTCAGAATGCAAATATGCTATTCAGTTTGCATAAAAAGCTATTCAGAATGAAAATGTGATATTCAGATCGCAGTTCTTGATGAAAATAAGCTATTCCGAATGAAAAAAAAGGGATTCAGGATGCGAATAACCTATTCAGTTTGCAGTTCAGAACATCAAGGCTATTCAAAATGCAAATAAACTATTCAGATTGGAAATAAGCTATTCAGTTTGCCAAAAAAGCAATTCAGAATGAAAATGTCATATTCAGATTGCAGTTCTTGATGAAAATAAACTATTCAGAATGAAAAAAAAGGATTCAGGATGCGAATAACCTATTCAGTTTGCAGATCAGACAAAAAAAACAATTCAGAATGCAAATAAACTGTTCAGCTGGAAATAAGCTATTCAGTTTGCAAAAAAAGCTATTCAGAATGAAAATGTGCTATTCAGATTGCAGTTCAGGATGAAAATAAGCTATTCAGAATGAAAAAAAGGAATTCAGGATGCGGATAACCTATTCAGTTTGCAGTTCAAACAAAAAAAGCTATTCAGAATGCAAATAAACTATTCAGATTGGAAATAAGCTATTCAGTTTGCAAAAAAAGCTATTCAGAATGAAAATGTGATATTCAGATTGCAGTTCTTGATGAAAATAAACTATTCATAATGAAAAAAAAGTATTCAGGATGCGGATAACCTATTCAGTTTGCTGTTCAGACAAAAAAAACTATTTAGAATGCAAATAAACTATTCAGATTGGAAATAAGCTATTCAGTTTGACAAAAAAGCTATTCAGAATGAAAATGTGCTATTCAGATTGCAGTTCAGGATGAAAATAAGCTATTCAGAATGAAAAAAAGGAATTCAGGATGCGGATAACCTATTCAGTTTGCAGTTCAGACAAAAAAAGCTATTCAGAATGCAAATAAACTATTCAGATTGGAAATAAGCTATTAAGTTTCCAAAAAATGCTATTCAGAATGAAAATGTGATATTCAGATTGCAGTTCTTGATGAAAATAAGCTATTCCGAATGAAAAAAAAGGGATTCAGGATGCGAATAACCTATTCAGTTTGCAGTTCAGACAAACAAGGCTATTCAAAATGCAAATAAACTATTCAGATTGGAAATAAGCTATTCAGTTTGCAAAAAAACCTATTCAGAATGAAAATGTGATATTCAGATTGCAGTTCTTCGTGAAAATAAGCTATTCAGAATGAAAAAAAGGATTCAGGATGCGGATAACCTATTCAGTTTGCAGTTCAGACAAAAAAAACTATTCAGAATGCAAATAAACCATTCAGATTGGAAATAAGCTATTCAGTTTGCCAAAAAAGCAATTCAGAATGAAAATGTGATATTCAGATTGCAGTTCTTGATGAAAATAAACTATTCATAATGAAAAAAAAGGATTCAGGATGCGAATAACCTATTCAGTTTGATGATCAGACAAAAAAAACTATTCAGAATGCAAATAAACTGTTCAGCTGGAAATAAGCTATTCAGTTTGCAAAAAAAGCTATTCAGAATGAAAATGTGCTATGCAGATTGCAGTTCAGGATGAAAATAAGCTATTCAGAATGAAAAAAAGGAATTCAGGATGCGGATAACCTATTCAGTTTGCAGTTCAAACAAAAAAAGCTATTCATAATGCAAATAAACTATTCAGATTGGAAATAAGCTATTAAGTTTCCAAAAAAAGCTATTCAGAATGAAAATGTGATATTCAGATTGCAGTTCTAGATGAAAATAAACTATTCAGAATGAAAAAAAAGGGATTCAGGATGCGAATAACCTATTCAGTTTGCAGTTCAGACAAACAAAGCTATTCAGAATGCAAATAAACTATTCAGATTTGAAATAATCTATTCAATTTGCAAAAAAACCTATTCAGAATGAAAATGTGATATTCAGATTGCAGTTCTTGATGAAAATAAGCTATTCCGATTGAAAAAAAAGGGATTCAGGATGCGGATAACCTATTCAGTATGCAGCTCAGAAAAAAAAATTATTCAGAATGCAAATAAACTATTCAGATTGCTAATAAGCTATTCAGTTTTCCAAAAAAGCTATTCAGAATGAAAATGTGATATTCAGATCGCAGTTCTTGATGAAAATAAGCTATTCCGAATGAAAAAAAAGGGATTCAGGATGCGAATAACCTATTCAGTTTGCAGATCAGACAAAAAAAACAATTCATAATGCAAATAAACTGTTCAGTTGGAAATAAGCTATTCAGTTTGCAAAAAAAGCTTTTCAGAATGAAAATGTGCTATTCAGATTGCAGTTCAGGATGAAAATAAGCTATTCAGAATGAAAAAAAGGAATTCAGGATGCGGATAACCTATTCAGTTTGCAGTTCAGACAAAAAAAGCTATTCAGAATGCAAATAAACTATTCAGATTGGAAATAAGCTATTAAGTTTCCAAAAAAACCTATTCAGAATGAAAATGTGATATTCAGATTGCAGTTCTTGATGAAAATAAACTATTCAGAATGAAAAAAGGGATTCAGGATGCGAATAACCTATTCGGTTTGCAGATCAGACAAAAAAAACTATTCAGAATGAAAATGTGATATTCAGATTGCAGTTCTTGGTGAAAATAAGCTATTCCGATTGAAAAAAAAGGGATTCAGGATGCGGATAACCTATTCAGTATGCAGCTCAGAAAAAAAAATTATTCAGAATGCAAATAAACTATTCAGAATGCAAATATGCTATTCAGTTTGCATAAAAAGCTATTCAGAATGAAAATGTGATATTCAGATCGCAGTTCTTGATGAAAATAAGCTATTCCGAATGAAAAAAAAGGGATTTAGGATGCGAATAACCTATTCAGTTTGCAGTTCAAACAAACAAGGCTATTCAAAATGCAAATAAACTATTCAGATTGGAAATAAGCTATTCAGTTTGCCAAAAAAGCAATTCAGAATGAAAATGTCATATTCAGATTGTAGTTCTTGATGAAAATAAACTATTCAGAATGAAAAAAATGGATCCAGGATGCGAATAACCTATTCAGTTTGCAGATCAGACAAAAAAAAACAATTCAGAATGCAAATAAACTGTTCAGCTGGAAATAAGCTATTCAGTTTGCAAAAAAAGCTATTCACAATGAAAATGTGCTATTCAGATTGCAGTTCAGGATGAAAATAAGCTATTCAGAATGAAAAAAAGGAATTCAGGATGCGGATAACCTATTCAGTTTGCAGTTCAAACAACAAAAGCTATTCAGAATGCAAATAAACTATTTAGATTGGAAATAAGCTATTCAGTTTGCAAAAAAAGCTATTCAGAATGAAAATGTGATATTCAGATTGCAGTTCTTGATGAAAATAAACTATTCATAATGAAAAAAAAGGATTCAGGATGCGGATAACCTATTCAGTTTGCTGTTCAGACAAAAAAAACTATTCAGAATGCAAATAAACTATTCAGATTGGAATAAGCTATTCAGTTTGACAAAAAAGCTATTCAGAATGAAAATGTGCTATTCAGATTGCAGTTCAGGATGAAAATAAGCTATTCAGAATGAAAAAAAAGGATTCAGGATGCGAATAACCTATTCAGTTTGCAGATCAGACAAAAAAAACTATTCAGAATGCAAATAAACTATTCAGATTGGAAATAAGCTATTAAGTTTCCAAAAAAAGCTATTCAGAATGAAAATGTGATATTCAGATTGCAGTTCTTGATGAAAATAAGCTATTCAGAATGAAAAAAAAGGATTCAGGATGCGAATAACCTATTCAGTTTGCAGATCAGACAAAAAAAACTATTCAGAATGCAAATAAACTATTCAGATTGGAATAAGCTATTCAGTTTGACAAAAAAGCTATTCAGAATGAAAATGTGCTATTCAGATTGCAGTTCAGGATGAAAATAAGCTATTCAGAATGAAAAAAGAGGATTCAGGATGCGAATAACCTATTCAGTTTGCAGATCAGACAAAAAAAACTATTCAGAATGCAAATAAACTATTCAGATTGGAAATAAGCTATTAAGTTTCCAAAAAAAGCTATTCAGAATGAAAATGTGATATTCAGATTGCAGTTCTTGATGAAAATAAACTATTCATAATGAAAAAAAAGGATTCAGGATGCGGATAACCTATTCATTTTGGAGTTCAGACAAAAAAAACTATTCAGAATGCAAATAAACTATTCAGATTGGAAATAAGCTATTCAGTTTGCCAAAAAAGCAATTCAGAATGAAAATGTGATATTCAGATTGCAGTTCTTGATGAAAATAAACTATTCAGAATGAAAAAAAAGGATTCAGGATGCGAATAACCTATTCAGTTTGCAGATCAGACAAAAAAAACTATTCAGAATGCAAATAAACTGTTCAGCTGGAAATAAGCTATTCAGTTTGCAAAAAAAGCTATTCAGAATGAAAATGTGCTATTCAGATTGCAGTTCAGGATGAAAATAAGCTATTCAGAATGAAAAAAAGGAATTCAGGATGCGGATAACCTATTCAGTTTGCAGTTCAAACAAAAAAAGCTATTCAGAATGCAAATAAACTATTCAGATTGGAAATAAGCTATTAAGTTTCCAAAAAAAGCTATTCAGAATGAAAATGTGATATTCAGATTGCAGTTCTAGATGAAAATAAACTATTCAGAATGAAAAAAAAGGGATTCAGGATGCGAATAACCTATTCAGTTTGCAGTTCAGACAAACAAAGCTATTCAGAATGCAAATAAACTATTCAGATTGGAAATAATCTATTCAGTTTGCAAAAAAACCTATTCAGAATGAAAATGTGATATTCAGATTGCAGTTCTTGATGAAAATAAGCTATTCCGATTGAAAAAAAAGGGATTCAGGATGCGGATAACCTATTCAGTATGCAGCTCAGAAAAAAAAATTATTCAGAATGCAAATAAACTATTCAGATTGCAAATAAGCTATTCAGTTTGCCAAAAAAGCTATTCAGAATGAAAATGTGATATTCAGATCGCAGTTCTTGATGAAAATAAGCTATTCCGAATGAAAAAAAAGGGATTCAGGATGCGAATAACCTATTCAGTTTGCAGTTCAGACAAACAAGGCTATTCAAAATGCAAATAAACTATTCAGATTGGAAATAAGCTATTCAGTTTGCCAAAAAAGCAATTCAGAATGAAAATGTGATATTCAGATTGCAGTTCTTGATGAAAATAAACTATTCAGAATGAAAAAAAAGGATTCAGGATGCGAATAACCTATTCAGTTTGCAGATCATACAAAAAAAACAATTCAGAATGCAGATAAACTGTTCAGCTGGAAATAAGCTATTCAGTTTGCAAAAAAAGCTATTCAGAATGAAAATGTGCTATTCAGATTGCAGTTCAGGATGAAAATAAGCTATTCAGAATGAAAAAAAGGAATTCAGGATGCGGATAACCTAATCAGTTTGCAGTTCAGACAAAAAAAGCTATTCAGAATGCAAATAAACTATTCAGATTGGAAATAAGCTATTCAGTTTGCAAAAAAAGCTATTCAGAATGAAAATGTGATATTCAGATTGCAGTTCTTGATGAAAATAAACTATTCATAATGAAAAAAAAGGATTCAGGATGCGGATAACCTATTCAGTTTGCTGTTCAGACAAAAAAAACTATACAGAATGCAAATAAACTATTCAGATTGGAATAAGCTATTCAGTTTGACAAAAAAGCTATTCAGAATGAAAATGTGCTATTCAGATTGCAGTTCAGGATGAAAATAAGCTATTCACAATGAAAAAAAAGGATTCAGGATGCGAATAACCTATTCAGTTTGCAGATCAGACAAAAAAAACTATTCAGAATGCAAATAAACTATTCAGATTGGAAATAAGCTATTAAGTTTCCAAAAAAAGCTATTCAGAATGAAAATGTGATATTCAGATTGCAGTTCTTGATGAAAATAAACTATTCATAATGAAAAAAAAGGATTCAGGATGCGGATAACCTATTCATTTTGCAGTTCAGACAAAAAAAACTATTCAGAATGCAAATAAACTATTCAGATTGGAAATAAGCTATTCAGTTTGCCAAAAAAGCAATTCAGAATGAAAATGTGATATTCAGAATGCAGTTCTTGATGAAAATAAACTATTCAGAATGAAAAAAAAGGATTCAGGATGCGAATAACCTATTCAGTTTGCAGATCAGACAAAAAAAACTATTCAGAATGCAAATAAACTGTTCAGCTGGAAATAAGCTATTCAGTTTGCAAAAAAAGCTATTCAGAATGAAAATGTGCAATTCAGATTGCAGTTCAGGATGAAAATAAGCTATTCAGAATGAAAAAAAGGAATTCAGGATGCGGATAACCTATTCAGTTTGCAGTTCAAACAAAAAAAGCTATTCAGAATGCAAATAAACTATTCAGATTGGAAATAAGCTATTAAGTTTCCAAAAAAAGCTATTCAGAATGAAAATGTGATATTCAGATTGCAGTTCTAGATGAAAATAAACTATTCAAAATGAAAAAAAAGGGATTCAGGATGCGAATAACCTATTCAGTTTGCAGTTCAGACAAACAAAGCTATTCAGAATGTAAATAAACTATTCAGATTGGAAATAATCTATTCAGTTTGCAAAAAAACCTATTCAGAATGAAAATGTGATATTCAGATTGCAGTTCTTGATGAAAATAAGCTATTCTGATTGAAAAAAATGGGATTCAGGATGCGGATAACCTATTCAGTATGCAGCTCAGAAAAAAAAATTATTCAGAATGCAAATAAACTATTCAGATTGCAAATAAGCTATTCAGTTTGCAAAAAAAGCTATTCAGAATGAAAATGTGCTATTCAGATTGCAGTTCAGGATGAAAATAAGCTATTCAGAATGAAAAAAAGGAATTCAGGATGCGGATAACCTATTCAGTTTGCAGTTCAAACAAAAAAAGCTATTCAGAATGCAAATAAACTATTCAGATTGCAAATAAGCTATTCAGTTTGCCAAAAAAGCTATTCAGAATGAAAATGTGCTATTCAGATTGCAGTTCAGGATGAAAATAAGCTATTCAGAATGAAAAAAAGGAATTTAGGATGCGGATAACCTATTCAGTTTGCAGTTCAGACAAAAAAAGCTATTCAGAATGCAAATAAACTATTCAGATTGGAAATAAGCTATTAAGTTTCCAAAAAAAGCTATTCAGAATGAAAATGTGATATTCAGATTGCAGTTCTAGATGAAAATAAACTATTCAAAATGAAAAAAAAGGGATTCAGGATGCGAATAACCTATTCAGTTTGCAGTTCAGACAAACAAAGCTATTCAGAATGCAAATAAACTATTCAGATTGGAAATAATCTATTCAGTTTGCAAAAAAACCTATTCAGAATGAAAATGTGATATTCAGATTGCAGTTCTTGATGAAAATAAGCTATTCCGATTGAAAAAAAAGGGATTCAGGATGCGGATAACCTATTCAGTATGCAGCTCAGAAAAAAAAATTATTCAGAATGCAAATAAACTATTCAGATTGCAAATAAGCTATTCAGTTTGCCAAAAAAGCTATTCAGAATGAAAATATGATATTCAGATCGCAGTTCTTGATGAAAATAAGCTATTCCTAATGAAAAAAAAGGGATTCAGGATGCGAATAACCTATTCAGTTTGCAGTTCAGACAAACAAGGCTATTCAAAATGCAAATAAACTATTCAGATTGGAAATAATCTATTCAGTTTGCCAAAAAAGCAATTCAGAATGAAAATGTGATATTCAGATTGCAGTTCTTGATGAAAATAAACTATTCAGAATGAAAAAAAAGGATTCAGGATGCGAATAACCTATTCAGTTTGCAGATCAGACAAAAAAAACAATTCAGAATGCAAATAAACTGTTCAGCTGGAAATAAGCTATTTAGTTTGCAAAAAAAGCTATTCAGAATGAAAATGTGCTATTCAGATTGCAGTTCAGGATGAAAATAAGCTATTCAGAATGAAAAAAAGGAATTCAGGATGCGGATAACCTATTCAGTTTGCAGTTCAAACAAAAAAAGCTATTCAGAATGCAAATAAACTATTCAGATTGGAAATAAGCTATTCAGTTTGCAAAAAAAGCTATTCAGAATGAAAATGTGATATTCAGATTGCAGTTCTTGATGAAAATAAACTATTCATAATGAAAAAAAAGGATTCAGGATGCGGATAACCTATTTAGTTTGCTGTTCAGACAAAAAAACTATTCAGAATGCAAATAAACTATTCAGATTGGAATAAGCTATTCAGTTTGACAAAAAAGCTATTCAGAATGAAAATGTGATATTCAGATTGCAGTTCTTGATGAAAATAAACTATTCATAATGAAAAAAAAGGATTCAGGATGCGAATAACCTATTCAGTTTGCTGATCAGACAAAAAAAACTATTCAGAATGCAAATAAACTGTTCAGCTGGAAATAAGCTATTCAGTTTGCAAAAAAAGCTATTCAGAATGAAAATGTGCTATGCAGATTGCAGTTCAGGATGAAAATAAGCTATTCAGAATGAAAAAAAGGAATTCAGGATGCGGATAACCTATTCAGTTTGCAGTTCAAACAAAAAAAGCTATTCATAATGCAAATAAACTATTCAGATTGGAAATAAGCTATTAAGTTTCCAAAAAAAGCTATTCAGAATGAAAATGTGATATTCAGATTGCAGTTCTAGATGAAAATAAACTATTCAGAATGAAAAAAAAGGGATTCAGGATGCGAATAACCTATTCAGTTTGCAGTTCAGACAAACAAAGCTATTCAGAATGCAAATAAACTATTCAAATTTGAAATAATCTATTCAATTTGCAAAAAAACCTATTCAGAATGAAAATGTGATATTCAGATTGCAGTTCTTGATGAAAATAAGCTATTCCGATTGAAAAAAAAGGGATTCAGGATGCGGATAACCTATTCAGTATGCAGCTCAGAAAAAAAAATTATTCAGAATGCAAATAAACTATTCAGATTGCTAATAAGCTATTCAGTTTGCCAAAAAAGCTATTCAGAATGAAAATGTGATATTCAGATCGCAGTTCTTGATGAAAATAAGCTATTCCGAATGAAAAAAAAGGGATTCAGGATGCGAATAACCTATTCAGTTTGCAGATCAGACAAAAAAAACAATTCATAATGCAAATAAACTGTTCAGTTGGAAATAAGCTATTCAGTTTGCAAAAAAAGCTATTCAGAATGAAAATGTGCTATTCAGATTGCAGTTCAGGATGAAAATAAGCTATTCAGAATGAAAAAAAGGAATTCAGGATGCGGATAACCTAATCAGTTTGCAGTTCAGACAAAAAAAGCTATTCAGAATGCAAATAAACTATTCAGATTGGAAATAAGCTATTAAGTTTCCAAAAAAAGCTATTCAGAATGAAAATGTGATATTCAGATTGCAGTTCTTGATGAAAATAAACTATTCAGAATGAAAAAAAAGGATTCAGGATGCGAATAACCTATTCGGTTTGCAGATCAGACAAAAAAAACTATTCAGAATGAAAATGTGATATTCAGATTGCAGTTCTTGGTGAAAATAAGCTATTCCGATTGAAAAAAAAGGGATTCAGGATGCGGATAACCTATTCAGTATGCAGCTCAGAAAAAAAAATTATTCAGAATGCAAATAAACTATTCAGAATGCAAATATGCTATTCAGTTTGCATAAAAAGCTATTCAGAATGAAAATGTGATATTCAGATCGCAGTTCTTGATGAAAATAAGCTATTCCGAATGAAAAAAAAGGGATTCAGGATGCGAATAACCTATTCAGTTTGCAGTTCAGACAAACAAGGCTATTCAAAATGCAAATAAACTATTCAGATTGGAAATAAGCTATTCAGTTTGCCAAAAAAGCAATTCAGAATGAAAATGTCATATTCAGATTGTAGTTCTTGATGAAAATAAACTATTCAGAATGAAAAAAATGGATCCAGGATGCGAATAACCTATTCAGTTTGCAGATCAGACAAAAAAAACAATTCAGAATGCAAATAAACTTTTCAGCTGGAAATAAGCTATTCAGTTTGCAAAAAAAGCTATTCACAATGAAAATGTGCTATTCAGATTGCAGTTCAGGATGAAAATAAGCTATTCAGAATGAAAAAAAGGAATTCAGGATGCGGATAACCTATTCAGTTTGCAGTTCAAACAACAAAAGCTATTCAGAATGCAAATAAACTATTTAGATTGGAAATAAGCTATTCAGTTTGCAAAAAAAGCTATTCAGAATGAAAATGTGATATTCAGATTGCAGTTCTTGATGAAAATAAACTATTCATAATGAAAAAAAAGGATTCAGGATGCGGATAACCTATTCAGTTTGCTGTTCAGACAAAAAAAACTATTCAGAATGCAAATAAACTATTCAGATTGGAATAAGCTATTCAGTTTGACAAAAAAGCTATTCAGAATGAAAATGTGCTATTCAGATTGCAGTTCAGGATGAAAATAAGCTATTCAGAATGAAAAAAAAGGATTCAGGATGCGAATAACCTATTCAGTTTGCAGATCAGACAAAAAAAACTATTCAGAATGCAAATAAACTATTCAGATTGGAAATAAGCTATTAAGTTTCCAAAAAAAGCTATTCAGAATGAAAATGTGATATTCAGATTGCAGTTCTTGATGAAAATAAGCTATTCAGAATGAAAAAAAACGATTCAGGATGCGAATAACCTATTCAGTTTGCAGATCAGACAAAAAAAACTATTCAGAATGCAAATAAACTATTCAGATTTGAATAAGCTATTCAGTTTGACAAAAAAGCTATTCAGAATGAAAATGTGCTATTCAGATTGCAGTTCAGGATGAAAATAAGCTATTCAGAATGAAAAAAGAGGATTCAGGATGCGAATAACCTATTCAGTTTGCTGATCAGACAAAAAAAACTATTCAGAATGCAAATAAACTGTTCAGCTGGAAATAAGCTATTCAGTTTGCAAAAAAAGCTATTCAGAATGAAAATGTGCTATGCAGATTGCAGTTCAGGATGAAAATAAGCTATTCAGAATAAAAAAAGGAATTCAGGATGCGGATAACCTATTCAGTTTGCAGTTCAAACAAAAAAAACTATTCATAATGCAAATAAACTATTCAGATTGGAAATAAGCTATTAAGTTTCCAAAAAAAGCTATTCAGAATGAAAATGTGATATTCAGATTGCAGTTCTAGATGAAAATAAACTATTCAGAATGAAAAAAAAGGGATTCAGGATGCGAATAACCTATTCAGTTTGCAGTTCAGACAAACAAAGCTATTCAGAATGCAAATAAACTGTTCAGATTTGAAATAATCTATTCAATTTGCAAAAAAACCTATTCAGAATGAAAATGTGATATTCAGATTGCAGTTCTTGATGAAAATAAGCTATTCCGATTAAAAAAAAGGGATTCAGGATGCGGATAACCTATTCAGTATGCAGCTCAGAAAAAAAAATTATTCAGAATGCAAATAAACTATTCAGATTGCTAATAAGCTATTCAGTTTGCCAAAAAAGCTATTCAGAATGAAAATGTGATATTCAGATCGCAGTTCTTGATGAAAATAAGCTATTCCGAATGAAAAAAAAGGGATTCAGGATGCGAATAACCTATTCAGTTTGCAGATCAGACAAAAAAAACAATTCATAATGCAAATAAACTGTTCAGTTGGAAATAAGCTATTCAGTTTGCAAAAAAAGCTATTCAGAATGAAAATGTGCTATTCAGATTGCAGTTCAGGATGAAAATAAGCTATTCAGAATGAAAAAAAGGAATTCAGGATGCGGATAACCTATTCAGTTTGCAGTTCAGACAAAAAAAGCTATTCAGAATGCAAATAAACTATTCAGATTGGAAATAAGCTATTAAGTTTCCAAAAAAAGCTATTCAGAATGAAAATGTGATATTCAGATTGCAGTTCTTGATGAAAATAAACTATTCAGAATGAAAAAAAAGGATTCAGGATGCGAATAACCTATTCGGTTTGCAGATCAGACAAAAAAAACTATTCAGAATGAAAATGTGATATTCAGATTGCAGTTCTTGGTGAAAATAAGCTATTCCGATTGAAAAAAAAGGGATTCAGGATGCGGATAACCTATTCAGTATGCAGCTCAGAAAAAAAAATTATTCAGAATGCAAATAAACTATTCAGAATGCAAATATGCTATTCAGTTTGCATAAAAAGCTATTCAGAATGAAAATGTGATATTCAGATCGCAGTTCTTGATGAAAATAAGCTATTCCGAATGAAAAAAAAGGGATTCAGGATGCGAATAACCTATTCAGTTTGCAGTTCAGACAAACAAGGCTATTCAAAATGCAAATAAACTATTCAGATTGGAAATAAGCTATTCAGTTTGCCAAAAAAGCAATTCAGAATGAAAATGTCATATTCAGATTGTAGTTCTTGATGAAAATAAACTATTCAGAATGAAAAAAATGGATCCAGGATGCGAATAACCTATTCAGTTTGCAGATCAGACAAAAAAAACAATTCAGAATGCAAATAAACTGTTCAGCTGGAAATAAGCTATTCAGTTTGCAAAAAAAGCTATTCACAATGAAAATGTGCTATTCAGATTGCAGTTCAGGATGAAAATAAGCTATTCAGAATGAAAAAAAGGAATTCAGGATGCGGATAACCTATTCAGTTTGCAGTTCAAACAACAAAAGCTATTCAGAATGCAAATAAACTATTTAGATTGGAAATAAGCTATTCAGTTTGCAAAAAAAGCTATTCAGAATGAAAATGTGATATTCAGATTGCAGTTCTTGATGAAAATAAACTATTCATAATGAAAAAAAAGGATTCAGGATGCGGATAACCTATTCAGTTTGCTGTTCAGACAAAAAAAACTATTCAGAATGCAAATAAACTATTCAGATTGGAATAAGCTATTCAGTTTGACAAAAAAGCTATTCAGAATGAAAATGTGCTATTCAGATTGCAGTTCAGGATGAAAATAAGCTATTCAGAATGAAAAAAAAGGATTCAGGATGCGAATAACCTATTCAGTTTGCAGATCAGACAAAAAAAACTATTCAGAATGCAAATAAACTATTCAGATTGGAAATAAGCTATTAAGTTTCCAAAAAAAGCTATTCAGAATGAAAATGTGATATTCAGATTGCAGTTCTTGATGAAAATAAGCTATTCAGAATGAAAAAAAACGATTCAGGATGCGAATAACCTATTCAGTTTGCAGATCAGACAAAAAAAGCTATTCAGAATGCAAATAAACTATTCAGATTGGAATAAGCTATTCAGTTTGACAAAAAAGCTATTCAGAATGAAAATGTGCTATTCAGATTGCAGTTCAGGATGAAAATAAGCTATTCAGAATGAAAAAAGAGGATTCAGGATGCGAATAACCTATTCAGTTTGCTGATCAGACAAAAAAAACTATTCAGAATGCAAATAAACTGTTCAGCTGGAAATAAGCTATTCAGTTTGCAAAAAAAGCTATTCAGAATGAAAATGTGCTATGCAGATTGCAGTTCAGGATGAAAATAAGCTATTCAGAATAAAAAAAGGAATTCAGGATGCGGATAACCTATTCAGTTTGCAGTTCAAACAAAAAAAGCTATTCATAATGCAAATAAACTATTCAGATTGGAAATAAGCTATTAAGTTTCCAAAAAAAGCTATTCAGAATGAAAATGTGATATTCAGATTGCAGTTCTAGATGAAAATAAACTATTCAGAATGAAAAAAAAGGGATTCAGGATGCGAATAACCTATTCAGTTTGCAGTTCAGACAAACAAAGCTATTCAGAATGCAAATAAACTGTTCAGATTTGAAATAATCTATTCAATTTGCAAAAAAACCTATTCAGAATGAAAATGTGATATTCAGATTGCAGTTCTTGATGAAAATAAGCTATTCCGATTAAAAAAAAGGGATTCAGGATGCGGATAACCTATTCAGTATGCAGCTCAGAAAAAAAAATTATTCAGAATGCAAATAAACTATTCAGATTGCTAATAAGCTATTCAGTTTGCCAAAAAAGCTATTCAGAATGAAAATGTGATATTCAGATCGCAGTTCTTGATGAAAATAAGCTATTCCGAATGAAAAAAAAGGGATTCAGGATGCGAATAACCTATTCAGTTTGCAGATCAGACAAAAAAAACAATTCATAATGCAAATAAACTGTTCAGTTGGAAATAAGCTATTCAGTTTGGAAAAAAAGCTATTCAGAATGAAAATGTGCTATTCAGATTGCAGTTCAGGATGAAAATAAGCTATTCAGAATGAAAAAAAGGAATTCAGGATGCGGATAACCTATTCAGTTTGCAGTTCAGACAAAAAAAGCTATTCAGAATGCAAATAAACTATTCAGATTGGAAATAAGGTATTAAGTTTCCAAAAAAAGCTATTCAGAATGAAAATGTGATATTCAGATTGCAGTTCTAGATGAAAATAAACTATTCAGAATGAAAAAAAAGGGATTCAGTATGCGAATAACCTATTCAGTTTGCAGTTCAGACAAACAAAGCTATTCAGAATGCAAATAAACTGTTCAGATTTGAAATAATCTATTCAATTTGCAAAAAAACCTATTCAGAATGAAAATGTGATATTCAGATTGCAGTTCTTGATGAAAATAAGCTATTCCGATTAAAAAAAAGGGATTCAGGATGCGGATAACCTATTCAGTATGCAGCTCAGAAAAAAAAATTATTCAGAATGCAAATAAACTATTCAGATTGCTAATAAGCTATTCAGTTTGCCAAAAAAGCTATTCAGAATGAAAATGTGATATTCAGATCGCAGTTCTTGATGAAAATAAGCTATTCCGAATGAAAAAAAAGGGATTCAGGATGCGAATAACCTATTCAGTTTGCAGATCAGACAAAAAAAACAATTCATAATGCAAATAAACTGTTCAGTTGGAAATAAGCTATTCAGTTTGCAAAAAAAGCTATTCAGAATGAAAATGTGCTATTCAGATTGCAGTTCAGGATGAAAATAAGCTATTCAGAATGAAAAAAAAGGATTCAGGATGCGAATAACCTATTCGGTTTGCAGATCAGACAAAAAAAACTATTCAGAATGAAAATGTGATATTCAGATTGCAGTTCTTGGTGAAAATAAGCTATTCCGATTGAAAAAAAAGGGATTCAGGATGCGGATAACCTATTCAGTATGCAGCTCAGAAAAAAAAATTATTCAGAATGCAAATAAACTATTCAGAATGCAAATATGCTATTCAGTTTGCATAAAAAGCTATTCAGAATGAAAATGTGATATTCAGATCGCAGTTCTTGATGAAAATAAGCTATTCCGAATGAAAAAAAAGGGATTCAGGATGCGAATAACCTATTCAGTTTGCAGTTCAGACAAACAAGGCTATTCAAAATGCAAATAAACTATTCAGATTGGAAATAAGCTATTCAGTTTGCCAAAAAAGCAATTCAGAATGAAAATGTCATATTCAGATTGTAGTTCTTGATGAAAATAAACTATTCAGAATGAAAAAAATGGATCCAGGATGCGAATAACCTATTCAGTTTGCAGATCAGACAAAAAAAACAATTCAGAATGCAAATAAACTGTTCAGCTGGAAATAAGCTATTCAGTTTGCAAAAAAAGCTATTCACAATGAAAATGTGCTATTCAGATTGCAGTTCAGGATGAAAATAAGCTATTCAGAATGAAAAAAAGGAATTCAGGATGCGGATAACCTATTCAGTTTGCAGTTCAAACAACAAAAGCTATTCAGAATGCAAATAAACTATTTAGATTGGAAATAAGCTATTCAGTTTGCAAAAAAAGCTATTCAGAATGAAAATGTGATATTCAGATTGCAGTTCTTGATGAAAATAAACTATTCATAATGAAAAAAAAGGATTCAGGATGCGGATAACCTATTCAGTTTGCTGTTCAGACAAAAAAAACTATTCAGAATGCAAATAAACTATTCAGATTGGAATAAGCTATTCAGTTTGACAAAAAAGCTATTCAGAATGAAAATGTGCTATTCAGATTGCAGTTCAGGATGAAAATAAGCTATTCAGAATGAAAAAAAAGGATTCAGGATGCGAATAACCTATTCAGTTTGCAGATCAGACAAAAAAAACTATTCAGAATGCAAATAAACTATTCAGATTGGAAATAAGCTATTAAGTTTCCAAAAAAAGCTATTCAGAATGAAAATGTGATATTCAGATTGCAGTTCTTGATGAAAATAAGCTATTCAGAATGAAAAAAAAGGATTCAGGATGCGAATAACCTATTCAGTTTGCAGATCAGACAAAAAAAGCTATTCAGAATGCAAATAAACTATTCAGATTGGAATAAGCTATTCAGTTTGACAAAAAAGCTATTCAGAATGAAAATGTGCTATTCAGATTGCAGTTCAGGATGAAAATAAGCTATTCAGAATGAAAAAAGAGGATTCAGGATGCGAATAACCTATTCAGTTTGCTGATCAGACAAAAAAAACTATTCAAAATGCAAATAAACTGTTCAGCTGGAAATAAGCTATTCAGTTTGCAAAAAAAGCTATTCAGAATGAAAATGTGCTATGCAGATTGCAGTTCAGGATGAAAATAAGCTATTCAGAATAAAAAAAGGAATTCAGGATGCGGATAACCTATTCAGTTTGCAGTTCAAACAAAAAAAGCTATTCATAATGCAAATAAACTATTCAGATTGGAAATAAGCTATTAAGTTTCCAAAAAAAGCTATTCAGAATGAAAATGTGATATTCAGATTGCAGTTCTAGATGAAAATAAACTATTCAGAATGAAAAAAAAGGGATTCAGGATGCGAATAACCTATTCAGTTTGCAGTTCAGACAAACAAAGCTATTCAGAATGCAAATAAACTGTTCAGATTTGAAATAATCTATTCAATTTGCAAAAAAACCTATTCAGAATGAAAATGTGATATTCAGATTGCAGTTCTTGATGAAAATAAGCTATTCCGATTAAAAAAAAGGGATTCAGGATGCGGATAACCTATTCAGTATGCAGCTCAGAAAAAAAAATTATTCAGAATGCAAATAAACTATTCAGATTGCTAATAAGCTATTCAGTTTGCCAAAAAAGCTATTCAGAATGAAAATGTGATATTCAGATCGCAGTTCTTGATGAAAATAAGCTATTCCGAATGAAAAAAAAGGGATTCAGGATGCGAATAACCTATTCAGTTTGCAGATCAGACAAAAAAAACAATTCATAATGCAAATAAACTGTTCAGTTGGAAATAAGCTATTCAGTTTGGAAAAAAAGCTATTCAGAATGAAAATGTGCTATTCAGATTGCAGTTCAGGATGAAAATAAGCTATTCAGAATGAAAAAAAGGAATTCAGGATGCGGATAACCTATTCAGTTTGCAGTTCAGACAAAAAAAGCTATTCAGAATGCAAATAAACTATTCAGATTGGAAATAAGGTATTAAGTTTCCAAAAAAAGCTATTCAGAATGAAAATGTGATATTCAGATTGCAGTTCTAGATGAAAATAAACTATTCAGAATGAAAAAAAAGGGATTCAGGATGCGAATAACCTATTCAGTTTGCAGTTCAGACAAACAAAGCTATTCAGAATGCAAATAAACTGTTCAGATTTGAAATAATCTATTCAATTTGCAAAAAAACCTATTCAGAATGAAAATGTGATATTCAGATTGCAGTTCTTGATGAAAATAAGCTATTCCGATTAAAAAAAAGGGATTCAGGATGCGGATAACCTATTCAGTATGCAGCTCAGAAAAAAAAATTATTCAGAATGCAAATAAACTATTCAGATTGCTAATAAGCTATTCAGTTTGCCAAAAAAGCTATTCAGAATGAAAATGTGATATTCAGATCGCAGTTCTTGATGAAAATAAGCTATTCCGAATGAAAAAAAAGGGATTCAGGATGCGAATAACCTATTCAGTTTGCAGATCAGACAAAAAAAACAATTCATAATGCAAATAAACTGTTCAGTTGGAAATAAGCTATTCAGTTTGCAAAAAAAGCTATTCAGAATGAAAATGTGCTATTCAGATTGCAGTTCAGGATGAAAATAAGCTATTCAGAATGAAAAAAAAGGATTCAGGATGCGAATAACCTATTCGGTTTGCAGATCAGACAAAAAAAACTATTCAGAATGAAAATGTGATATTCAGATTGCAGTTCTTGGTGAAAATAAGCTATTCCGATTGAAAAAAAAGGGATTCAGGATGCGGATAACCTATTCAGTATGCAGCTCAGAAAAAAAAATTATTCAGAATGCAAATAAACTATTCAGAATGCAAATATGCTATTCAGTTTGCATAAAAAGCTATTCAGAATGAAAATGTGATATTCAGATCGCAGTTCTTGATGAAAATAAGCTATTCCGAATGAAAAAAAAGGGATTCAGGATGCGAATAACCTATTCAGTTTGCAGTTCAGACAAACAAGGCTATTCAAAATGCAAATAAACTATTCAGATTGGAAATAAGCTATTCAGTTTGCCAAAAAAGCAATTCAGAATGAAAATGTCATATTCAGATTGTAGTTCTTGATGAAAATAAACTATTCAGAATGAAAAAAATGGATCCAGGATGCGAATAACCTATTCAGTTTGCAGATCAGACAAAAAAAACAATTCAGAATGCAAATAAACTGTTCAGCTGGAAATAAGCTATTCAGTTTGCAAAAAAAGCTATTCACAATGAAAATGTGCTATTCAGATTGCAGTTCAGGATGAAAATAAGCTATTCAGAATGAAAAAAAGGAATTCAGGATGCGGATAACCTATTCAGTTTGCAGTTCAAACAACAAAAGCTATTCAGAATGCAAATAAACTATTTAGATTGGAAATAAGCTATTCAGTTTGCAAAAAAAGCTATTCAGAATGAAAATGTGATATTCAGATTGCAGTTCTTGATGAAAATAAACTATTCATAATGAAAAAAAAGGATTCAGGATGCGGATAACCTATTCAGTTTGCTGTTCAGACAAAAAAAACTATTCAGAATGCAAATAAACTATTCAGATTGGAATAAGCTATTCAGTTTGACAAAAAAGCTATTCAGAATGAAAATGTGCTATTCAGATTGCAGTTCAGGATGAAAATAAGCTATTCAGAATGAAAAAAAAGGATTCAGGATGCGAATAACCTATTCAGTTTGCAGATCAGACAAAAAAAGCTATTCAGAATGCAAATAAACTATTCAGATTGGAAATAAGCTATTAAGTTTCCAAAAAAAGCTATTCAGAATGAAAATGTGATATTCAGATTGCAGTTCTAGATGAAAATAAACTATTCAGAATAAAAAAAAAGGGATTCAGGATGCGAATAACCTATTCAGTTTGCAGTTCAGACAAACAAAGCTATTCAGAATGCAAATAAACTATTCAGATTGGAAATAATCTATTCAGTTTGCAAAAAAACCAATTCAGAATGAAAATGTGATATTCAGATTGCAGTTCTTGATGAAAATAAGCTATTCCGACTGAAAAAAAAGGGATTCAGGATGCGGATAACCTATTCAGTATGCAGCTCAGAAAAAAAAATTATTCAGAATGCAAATAAACTATTCAGATTGCAAATAAGCTATTCAGTTTGCCAAAAAAGCTATTCAGAATGAAAATGTGATATTCAGATCGCAGTTCTTGATGAAAATAAGCTATTCCGAATGAAAAAAAAGGGATTCAGGATGCGAATAACCTATTCAGTTTGCAGTTCAGACAAACAAGGCTATTCAAAATGCAAATAAACTATTCAGATTGGAAATAAGCTATTCAGTTTGCCAAAAAAGCAATTCAGAATGAAAATGTGATATTCAGATTGCAGTTCTTGATGAAAATAAACTATTCAGAATGAAAAAAAAGGATTCAGGATGCGAATAACCTATTCAGTTTGCAGATCAGACAAAAAAAACAATTCAGAATGCAGATAAACTGTTCAGCTGGAAATAAGCTATTCAGTTTGCAAAAAAAGCTATTCAGAATGAAAATGTGCTATTCAGATTGCAGTTCAGGATGAAAATAAGCTATTCAGAATGAAAAAAAGGAATTCAGGATGCGGATAACCTATTCAGTTTGCAGTTCAAACAAAAAAAGCTATTCAGAATGCAAATAAACTATTCAGATTGGAAATAAGCTATTCAGTTTGCAGAAAAAGCTATTCAGAATGAAAATGTGATATTCAGATTGCAGTTCTTGATGAAAATAAACTATTCATAATGAAAAAAAAGGATTCAGGATGCGGATAACCTATTCAGTTTGCTGTTCAGACAAAAAAAACTATACAGAATGCAAATAAACTATTCAGATTGGAATAAGCTATTCAGTTTGACAAAAAAGCTATTCAGAATGAAAATGTGCTATTCAGATTGCAGTTCAGGATGAAAATAAGCTATTCACAATGAAAAAAAAGGATTCAGGATGCGAATAACCTATTCAGTTTGCAGATCAGACAAAAAAAACTATTCAGAATGCAAATAAACTATTCAGATTGGAAATAAGCTATTAAGTTTCCAAAAAAAGCTATTCAGAATGAAAATGTGATATTCAGATTGCAGTTCTTGATGAAAATAAACTATTCATAATGAAAAAAAAGGATTCAGGATGCGGATAACCTATTCATTTTGCAGTTCAGACAAAAAAAACTATTCAGAATGCAAATAAACTATTCAGATTGGAAATAAGCTATTCAGTTTGCCAAAAAAGCAATTCAGAATGAAAATGTGATATTCAGAATGCAGTTCTTGATGAAAATAAACTATTCAGAATGAAAAAAAAGGATTCAGGATGCGAATAACCTATTCAGTTTGCAGATCAGACAAAAAAAACTATTCAGAATGCAAATAAACTGTTCAGCTGGAAATAAGCTATTCAGTTTGCAAAAAAAGCTATTCAGAATGAAAATGTGCTATTCAGATTGCAGTTCAGGATGAAAATAAGCTATTCAGAATGAAAAAAAGGAATTCAGGATGCGGATAACCTATTCAGTTTGCAGTTCAAACAAAAAAAGCTATTCAGAATGCAAATAAACTATTCAGATTGGAAATAAGCTATTAAGTTTCCAAAAAAAGCTATTCAGAATGAAAATGTGATATTCAGATTGCAGTTCTAGATGAAAATAAACTATTCAAAATGAAAAAAAAGGGATTCAGGATGCGAATAACCTATTCAGTTTGCAGTTCAGACAAACAAAGCTATTCAGAATGCAAATAAACTATTCAGATTGGAAATAATCTATTCAGTTTGCAAAAAAACCTATTCAGAATGAAAATGTGATATTCAGATTGCAGTTCTTGATGAAAATAAGCTATTCTGATTGAAAAAAATGGGATTCAGGATGCGGATAACCTATTCAGTATGCAGCTCAGAAAAAAAAATTATTCAGAATGCAAATAAACTATTCAGATTGCAAATAAGCTATTCAGTTTGCCAAAAAAGCTATTCAGAATGAAAATGTGATATTCAGATCGCAGTTCTTGATGAAAATAAGCTATTCCGAATGAAAAAAAAGGGATTCAGGATGCGAATAACCTATTCAGTTTGCAGTTCAGACAAACAAGGCTATTCAAAATGCAAATAAACTATTCAGATTGGAAATAAGCTATTCAGTTTGCCAAAAAAGCAATTCAGAATGAAAATGTGATATTCAGATTGCAGTTCTTGATGAAAATAAACTATTCAGAATGAAAAAAAAGGATTCAGGATGCGAATAACCTATTCAGTTTGCAGATCAGACAAAAAAAACAATTCAGAATGCAGATAAACTGTTCAGCTGGAAATAAGCTATTCAGTTTGCAAAAAAAGCTATTCAGAATGAAAATGTGCTATTCAGATTGCAGTTCAGGATGAAAATAAGCTATTCAGAATGAAAAAAAGGAATTCAGGATGCGGATAACCTATTCAGTTTGCAGTTCAAACAAAAAAAGCTATTCAGAATGCAAATAAACTATTCAGATTGGAAATAAGCTATTCAGTTTGCAAAAAAAGCTATTCAGAATGAAAATGTGATATTCAGATTGCAGTTCTTGATGAAAATAAACTATTCATAATGAAAAAAAAGGATTCAGGATGCGGATAACCTATTCAGTTTGCTGTTCAGACAAAAAAAACTATACAGAATGCAAATAAACTATTCAGATTGGAATAAGCTATTCAGTTTGACAAAAAAGCTATTCAGAATGAAAATGTGCTATTCAGATTGCAGTTCAGGATGAAAATAAGCTATTCACAATGAAAAAAAAGGATTCAGGATGCGAATAACCTATTCAGTTTGCAGATCAGACAAAAAAAACTATTCAGAATGCAAATAAACTGTTCAGCTGGAAATAAGCTATTCAGTTTGCAAAAAAAGCTATTCAGAATGAAAATGTGCTATTCAGATTGCAGTTCAGGATGAAAATAAGCTATTCAGAATGAAAAAAAGGAATTCAGGATGCGGATAACCTATTCAGTTTGCAGTTCAAACAAAAAAAGCTATTCAGAATGCAAATAAACTATTCAGATTGGAAATAAGCTATTAAGTTTCCAAAAAAAGCTATTCAGAATGAAAATGTGATATTCAGATTGCAGTTCTAGATGAAAATAAACTATTCAAAATGAAAAAAAGGGATTCAGGATGCGAATAACCTATTCAGTTTGCAGTTCAGACAAACAAAGCTATTCAGAATGCAAATAAACTATTCAGATTGGAAATAATCTATTCAGTTTGCAAAAAAACCTATTCAGAATGAAAATGTGATATTCAGATTGCAGTTCTTGATGAAAATAAGCTATTCTGATTGAAAAAAATGGGATTCAGGATGCGGATAACCTATTCAGTATGCAGCTCAGAAAAAAAAATTATTCAGAATGCAAATAAACTATTCAGATTGCAAATAAGCTATTCAATTTGCAAAAAAAGCTATTCAGAATGAAAATGTGCTATTCAGATTGCAGTTCAGGATGAAAATAAGCTATTCAGAATGAAAAAAAGGAATTCAGGATGCGGATAACCTATTCAGTTTGCAGTTCAAACAAAAAAAGCTATTCAGAATGCAAATAAACTATTCAGATTGCAAATAAGCTATTCAGTTTGCCAAAAAAGCTATTCAGAATGAAAATGTGCTATTCAGATTGCAGTTCAGGATGAAAATAAGCTATTCAGAATGAAAAAAAGGAATTTAGGATGCGGATAACCTATTCAGTTTGCAGTTCAGACAAAAAAAGCTATTCAGAATGCAAATAAACTATTCAGATTGGAAATAAGCTATTAAGTTTCCAAAAAAAGCTATTCAGAATGAAAATGTGATATTCAGATTGCAGTTCTTGATGAAAATAAACTATTCATAATGAAAAAAAAGGATTCAGGATGCGAATAACCTATTCAGTTTGCAGATCAGACAAAAAAAACTATTCAGAATGAAAATGTGATATTCAGATTGCAGTTCTTGATGAAAATAAGCTATTCCGATTGAAAAAAAAGGGATTCAGGATGCGGATAACCTATTCAGTATGCAGCTCAGAAAAAAAAATTATTCAGAATGCAAATAAACTATTCAGATTGCAAATAAGCTATTCAGTTTGCCAAAAAAGCTATTCAGAATGAAAATGTGATATTCAGATCGCAGTTCTTGATGAAAATAAGCTATTCCTAATGAAAAAAAAGGGATTCAGGATGCGAATAACCTATTCAGTTTGCAGTTCAGACAAACAAGGCTATTCAAAATGCAAATAAACTATTCAGATTGGAAATAATCTATTCAGTTTGCCAAAAAAGCAATTCAGAATGAAAATGTGATATTCAGATTGCAGTTCTTGATGAAAATAAACTATTCAGAATGAAAAAAAAGGATTCAGGATGCGAATAACCTATTCAGTTTGCAGATCAGACAAAAAAAACAATTCAGAATGCAAATAAACTGTTCAGCTGGAAATAAGCTATTTAGTTTGCAAAAAAAGCTATTCAGAATGAAAATGTGCTATTCAGATTGCAGTTCAGGATGAAAATAAGCTATTCAGAATGAAAAAAAGGAATTCAGGATGCGGATAACCTATTCAGTTTGCAGTTCAAACAAAAAAAGCTATTCAGAATGCAAATAAACTATTCAGATTGGAAATAAGCTATTCAGTTTGCAAAAAAAGCTATTCAGAATGAAAATGTGATATTCAGATTGCAGTTCTTGATGAAAATAAACTATTCATAATGAAAAAAAAGGATTCAGGATGCGGATAACCTATTTAGTTTGCTGTTCAGACAAAAAAACTATTCAGAATGCAAATAAACTATTCAGATTGGAATAAGCTATTCAGTTTGACAAAAAAGCTATTCAGAATGAAAATGTGCTATTCAGATTGCAGTTCAGGATGAAAATAAGCTATTCAGAATGAAAAAAAGGAATTTAGGATGCGGATAACCTATTCAGTTTGCAGTTCAGACAAAAAAAGCTATTCAGAATGCAAATAAACTATTCAGATTGGAAATAAGCTATTAAGTTTCCAAAAAAAGCTATTCAGAATGAAAATGTGATATTCAGATTGCAGTTCTTGATGAAAATAAACTATTCATAATGAAAAAAAAGGATTCAGGATGCGAATAACCTATTCAGTTTGCAGATCAGACAAAAAAAACTATTCAGAATGAAAATGTGATATTCAGATTGCAGTTCTTGATGAAAATAAGCTATTCCGATTGAAAAAAAAGGGATTCAGGATGCGGATAACCTATTTAGTATGCAGCTCAGAAAAAAAAATTATTCAGAATGCAAATAAACTATTCAGATTGCAAATAAGCTATTCAGTTTGCCAAAAAAGCTATTCAGAATGAAAATGTGATATTCAGATCGCAGTTCTTGATGAAAATAAGCTATTCCTAATGAAAATAAAGGGATTCAGGATGCGAATAACCTATTCAGTTTGCAGTTCAGACAAACAAGGCTATTCAAAATGCAAATAAACTATTCAGATTGGAAATAATCTATTCAGTTTGCCAAAAAAGCAATTCAGAATGAAAATGTGATTTTCAGATTGCAGTTCTTGATGAAAATAAACTATTCAGAATGAAAAAAAAGGATTCAGGATGCGAATAACCTATTCAGTTTGCAGATCAGACAAAAAAAACAATTCAGAATGCAAATAAACTGTTCAGCTGGAAATAAGCTATTCAGTTTGCAAAAAAAGCTATTCAGAATGAAAATGTGCTATTCAGATTGCAGTTCAGGATGAAAATAAGCTATTCAGAATGAAAAAAAGGAATTCAGGATGCGGATAACCCATTCAGTTTGCAGTTCAAACAAAAAAAGCTATTCAGAATGCAAATAAACTATTCAGATTGGAAATAAGCTATTCAGTTTGCAAAAAAAGCTATTCAGAATGAAAATGTGATATTCAGATTGCAGTTCTTGATGAACATAAACTATTCATAATGAAAAAAAAAGGATTCAGGATGCGGATAACCTATTCAGTTTGTTGTTCAGACAAAAAAAACTATTCAGAATGCAAATAAACTATTCAGATTGGAATAAGTTATTCAGTTTGACAAAAAAGCTATTCAGAATGAAAATGTGCTATTCAGATTGCAGTTCAGGATGAAAATAAGCTATTCAGAATGAAAAAAAAGGATTCAGGATGCGAATAACCTATTCAGTTTGCAGATCAGACAAAAAAAACTATTCAGAATGCAAATAAACTGTTCAGCTGGAAATAAGCTATTCAGTTTGCAAAAAAAGCTATTCAGAATGAAAATGTGCTATTCAGATTGCAGTTCAGGATGAAAATAAGCTATTCAGAATGAAAAAAAGGAATTCAGGATGCGGATAACCCATTCAGTTTGCAGTTCAAACAAAAAAAGCTATTCAGAATGCAAATAAACTATTCAGATTGGAAATAAGCTATTCAGTTTGCAAAAAAAGCTATTCAGAATGAAAATGTGATATTCAGATTGCAGTTCTTGATGAAAATAAACTATTCATAATGAAAAAAAAAGGATTCAGGATGCGGATAACCTATTCAGTTTGTTGTTCAGACAAAAAAAACTATTCAGAATGCAAATAAACTATTAAGATTGGAATAAGCTATTCAGTTTGACAAAAAAGCTATTCAGAATGAAAATGTGCTATTCAGATTGCAGTTCAGGATGAAAATAAGCTATTCAGAATGAAAAAAAAGGATTCAGGATGCGAATAACCTATTCAGTTTGCAGATCAGACAAAAAAAACTATTCAGAATGCAAATAAACTGTTCAGCTGGAAATAAGCTATTCAGTTTGCAAAAAAAGCTATTCAGAATGAAAATGAGCTATTCAGATTGCAGTTCAGGATGAAAATAAGCTATTCAGAATGAAAAAAAGGAATTCAGGATGCGGATAACCTATTCAGTTTGCAGTTCAAACAAAAAAAGCTATTCAGATTGGAAATAAGCTATTAAGTTTCCAAAAAAAGCTATTCAGAATGAAAATGTGATATTCAGATTGCAGTTCTAGATGAAAATAAACTATTCAGAATGAAAAAAAAGGGATTCAGGATGCGAATAACCTATTCAGTTTGCAGTTCAGACAAACAAAGCTATTCAGAATGCAAATAAACTATTCAGATTGGAAATAATCTATTCAGTTTGCAAAAAAACCTATTCAGAATGAAAATGTGATATTCAGATTGCAGTTCTTGATGAAAATAAGCTATTCCGATTGAAAAAAAAAGGATTCAGGATGCGGATAACCTATTCAGTATGCAGCTCAGAAAAAAAAATTATTCAGAATGCAAATAAACTATTCAGATTGCAAATAAGCTATTCAGTTTGCCAAAAAAGCTATTCAGAATGAAAATGTGATATTCAGATCGCAGTTCTTGATGAAAATAAGCTATTCCGAATGAAAAAAAAGGATTCAGGATGCGAATAACCTATTCAGTTTGCAGTTGAGACAAACAAGGCTATTCAAAATGCAAATAAACTATTCAGATTGGAAATAAGCTATTCAATTTGCCAAAAAAGCAATTCAGAATGAAAATGTGATATTCAGATTGAAGTTCTTGATGAAAATAAACTATTCAGAATGAAAAAAAAGGATTCAGGATGCGAATAACCTATTCAGTTTGCAGATCAGACAAAAAAAACAATTCAGAATGCAAATAAACTGTTCAGCTGGAAATAAGCTATTCAGTTTGCAAAAAAAGCTATTCAGAATGAAAATGTGCTATTCAGATTGCAGTTCAGGATGAAAATAAGCTATTCAGAATGAAAAAAAGGAATTCAGGATGCGGATAACCTATTCAGTTTGCAGTTCAAACAAAAAAAGCTATTCAGAATGCAAATAAACTATTCAGATTGGAAATAAGCTATTCAGTTTGCAAAAAAAGCTATTCAGAATGAAAATGTGATATTCAGATTGCAGTTCTTGATGAAAATAAACTATTCATAATGAAAAAAAAGGATTCAGGATGCGGATAACCTATTCAGTTTGCTGTTCAGACAAAAAAAACTATTCAGAATGCAAATAAACTATTCAGATTGGAATAAGCTATTCAGTTTGACAAAAAAGCTATTCAGAATGAAAATGTGCTATTCAGATTGCAGTTCAGGATGAAAATAAGCTATTCAGAATGAAAAAAAGGAATTTAGGATGCGGATAACCTACTCAGTTTGCAGTTCAGACAAAAAAAGCTATTCAGAATGCAAATAAACTATTCAGATTGGAAATAAGCTATTAAGTTTCCAAAAAAAGCTATTCAGAATGAAAATGTGATATTCAGATTGCAGTTCTTGATGAAAATAAACTATTCAGAATGAAAAAAAAGGATTCAGGATGCGAATAACCTATTCAGTTTGCAGATCAGACAAAAAAAACTATTCAGAATGCAAATAAACTGTTCAGCTGGAAATAAGCTATTCAGTTTGCAAAAAAAGCTATTCATAATGAAAATGTGCTAATCAGATTGCAGTTCTGGATGAAAATAAGCTATTCAGAATGAAAAAAAGGAATTCAGGATGCGGATAACCTATTCAGTTTGCAGTTCAAACAAAAAAAGCTATTCAGAATGCAAATAAACTATTCAGATTGGAAATAAGCTATTCAGTTTGCAAAAAAAACTATTCAGAATGAAAATGTGATATTCAGATTGCAGTTCTTGATGAAAATAAACTATTCATAATAAAAAAAAAAGGATTTAGGATGCGGATAACCTATTCAGTTTGCAGTTCAGTCAAAAAAAACAATTCAGAATGCAAATAAACTATACAGATTGGAAATAAGCTATTCAGTTTGCAAAAAAAGCTATTCAGAATGAAAATTTGATATTCAGATTGCAAATCTTGATGAAAATAAGCTATTACGAATGAAAAAAAAAGAGATTCAGGATGCGGATAACCTATTCAGTTTGCAGTTCAGACAAAAAAAACTATTCAGAATGAAAATGTGCTATTCAGATTGCAGTTCTTGATGAAAATAAGCTATTCAGAATTAAAAAAAGGATTCAGGATGCGGATAACCTATTCAGTTTGCAGTTCAGACAAAAAAAACTATTCAGAATGCAAATAAACTATTCAGATTGGAAATAAGCTATTCAGTTTGCCAAAAAAGCAATTCAGAATGAAAATGTGATATTCAGATTGTAGTTCTTGATGAAAATAAACTATTCAGAATGAAAAAAAAGGATTCAGGATGCGAATAACCTATTCAGTTTGCAGTTCAGACAAACAAGGCTATTCAAAATGCAAATAAACTATTCAGATTGGAAATAAGCTATTCAGTTTGCCAAAAAAGCAATTCAGAATGAAAATGTGATATTCAGATTGTAGTTCTTGATGAAAATAAACTATTCAGAATGAAAAAAAATGATTCAGGATGCGAATAACCTATTCAGTTTGCAGATCAGACAAAAAAAACAATTCAGAATGCAAATAAACTGTTCAGCTGGAAATAAGCTATTCAGTTTGCAAAAAAAGCTATTCAGAATGAAAATGTGCTATTCAGATTGCAGTTCAGGATGAAAATAGCAGTTCAGACAAAAAAAGCTATTCAGTATGCAAATAAACTATTCAGATTGCAAATAAGCTATTCAGTTTGCAAAAAAAGCTATTCTGAATGAAAATGTGCTATTCATATTGCAGTGCAGGATGTAAATAAGCTATTTATAACGGAAAAAAAGGGATGCAGGATGCAAATAACCTATTCAGTTTGAAGTTCAGACAAAAAAAGCTATTCAAAATGCAAATAAGCTATTCAGAATGCAAATAAACTATTCAGTTTGGAAATAAGCGATTCAGTTTGCAAAAAAATCTATTCAGAATGAAAATGTGATATTCAGATTGCAGTTCTTGATGAAAATAAGCTGTTCCGAATAAAAAAAAGGATTCAGGATGCGAATAACCTATTCAGTTTGCAATTCAGACAAAAAAAACTATTCAGAATGCAAATAAACTATTCAGATTGCAAACAAGCTATTCAGTTTGCAAAAAAAACTATTCTGAATTAAAATGTGCTTTTCAGACTGCAGTTCAGGATGAAAATAAGCTATTTATAAAGAAAATAAAGAGATCCAGGATGCAAATAACCTATTCAGTTTGCAGTTCAGACCAAAAAAGCTATTCAGAATGCAAATAAACTATTCAGATTGCAAATAAGCTATTCAGTTTGCAAAAAAAACTATTCAGAATTAAAATGTGCTTTTCAGACTGCAGTTCAGGATGAAAATAAGCTATTTATAAAGAAAAAAAAGGGATCGAGGATGCAAGAAACATATTCAGTTTGCAGTTCAGACAAAAAAAGCTATTAAGAATGCAAATAAACTATTCAGATTGCAAATAAGCTATTCATTTTGCAAAAAAAGCTATTCAGGATGAAAATGTGTTTTTCATATTGCAGTTCTGGATGAAAATAAGCTATTTCGAATGAAAAAAAGGGATTCACGATGCGAATAACCTATTCAGTTTGCAGCTCAGAAAAAAAAAAAACTATTCAGAATGCAAATAAACTATTCAGATTGGAAATAAGCTATTCAGTTTGCAAAAAAAGCTATTCAGAATGAAAATGTGATATTTAGATTGCAGTTCAGGATGAAAATATGCAATTCCAAATGAAAAAAAAGGGATTCAGGATGCGAATAACCTATTCAGTTTGCAGCTCAGAAAAAAAAAAACTATTCAGAATGCAAATAAACTATTCAGATTGCAAATAAGCTATTTTGTTTGCAAAAAACGCTATTCAAAATGAAAATGTGCTATTCAGATTGTAGTTCAGGATGAAAATAAGATATTCAGAATGAAAAAAAGGGGATTCGGAATGCGAATAAACTATTCAGATTGCACATTAGCTATTCAGTTTGCAAAAAAAGCTATTCAGAATGAAAATGTGCTATTCATATTGCAGTTCAGGATGAAATTAAGCTATTTATAATGAAAAAAAAGGGATCCAGGATGCAAATAACCTATTCAGTTTGAAGTTCAGACAAAAAAAGCTATTCAGAATGCAAATAAACTATTCAGAATGCAAATAAACTATTTAGATTGCAAATAAGCTATTCAGTTTGCAAAAAAAGCTATTCAGAATGAAAATGTGATATTAAGATTGCGGTTCTGGATGAAAATAAGTTATTCAAAATGAAAAAAAGGGATTCAGAATGCAAATAACCTATTCAGTTTGCAGTTCAGACAAAAAAAGCTATTCAGGATGCGAATAACCTATTCAGTTTGAAGTTCAGACAAAAAAAGCTATTCAGAATGCAAATAAACTATTCAGATTGCAAAAAAAGCTATTCAGTTTACAAAAAAAGCTATTCAGAATGAAAATATGATATTCATATTGCAGTTCTTGATGAAAATAAGCCATTCAGAATGAAAAAAAAGGGATTCAGGATGCGAATATCCTATTCAGTTTGCAGCTCAGACAAAATAAACTATTCAGATTGCAAAATAAGCTATTCAGTTTCCAAAAAAAGCTATTCAGAATGAAAATGTGATATTCAGATTGCAGTTCTTGATGAAAATAAGCTATTTCAAATGAAAAAAAGGGATTCAGGATGCGAATAACCTATTCAGTTTGCAGCTCAGAAAAAAAAAAAACTATTCAGAATGCAAATAAACTATTCAGATTGGAAATAAGCTATTCAGTTTGCAATAAAAGCTATTCAGAATGAAAATGTGTTATTCAGATTGCAGTTCATGATGAAAATAAGCTATTCCGAATGAAAAAAAAAGGGATTCAGGATGCGAATAACCTATTCAGTTTGCAACTCAGAAAAAAAGACTATTCAGAATGCAAATAAACTATTCAGATTGCAAATAAGCTATTCAGTTTGCAAAAAAAGCTATTCAGAATGAAAATGTGCTATTCATATTGCAATTCAGGATGAAAATAAGCTATTGAGAATGAAAAAAAAGGGATTCAGGATGCGAATAAACTATTCAGTTTGCAGCTCAGAAAAAAAAAACTATTCAGAATGCAAATAAACTATTCAGATTGCAAATAAGCTATTTTGTTTGCAAAAAACGCTATTCAAAATGAAAATGTGCTATTCAGATTGTAGTTCAGGATGAAAATAAGATATTCAGAATGAAAAAAAGGGGATTCGGAATGCGAATAAACTATTCAGATTGCACATTAGCTATTCAGTTTGCAAAAAAAGCTATTCAGAATGAAAATGTGCTATTCATATTGCAGTTCAGGATGAAATTAAGCTATTTATAATGAAAAAAAAGGGATCCAGGATGCAAATAACCTATTCAGTTTGAAGTTCAGACAAAAAAAGCTATTCAGAATGCAAATAAACTATTCAGAATGCAAATAAACTATTTAGATTGCAAATAAGCTATTCAGTTTGCAAAAAAAGCTATTCAGAATGAAAATGTGATATTAAGATTGCGGTTCTGGATGAAAATAAGTTATTCAAAATGAAAAAAAGGGATTCAGAATGCAAATAACCTATTGAGTTTGCAGTTCAGACAAAAAAAGCTATTCAGGATGCGAATAACCTATTCAGTTTGAAGTTCAGACAAAAAAAGCTATTCAGAATGCAAATAAACTATTCAGATTGCAAAAAAAGCTATTCAGTTTACAAAAAAAGCTATTCAGAATGAAAATATGATATTCATATTGCAGTTCTTGATGAAAATAAGCCATTCAGAATGAAAAAAAAGGGATTCAGGATGCGAATATCCTATTCAGTTTGCAGCTCAGACAAAATAAACTATTCAGATTGCAAAATAAGCTATTCAGTTTCCAAAAAAAGCTATTCAGAATGAAAATGTGATATTCAGATTGCAGTTCTAGATGAAAATAAGCTATTCCGAATGAAAAAAAGGGATTCAGGATGTGAATAACCTATTCAGTTTGCAGCTCAGAAAATAAAAACTATTCAGAATGCAAATAAATTATTTAGATTGGAAATAAGCTATTCAGTTTGCAAAAAAAGCTATTCAGAATGAAAATGTGTTATTCAGATTGCAGTTCATGATGAAAATAAGCTATTCCGAATGAAAAAAGAGGGATCCAGTATGCGAATAATCTATTCAGTTTGCAGTTCAGATAAAAAAAGCTATTCAGGATGCGAATAACCTATTCAGTTTGCAGTTCAGACCAAAAAAGCTATTCAGAATGCGAGTAAACTATTCAGATTGCAAAAAAAGCTATTCAGTTTACCAAAAAAGCTATTCAGAATGAAAATATGATATTCAGATTGCAGTTCTTGATGAAAATAAGCCATTCAGAATGAAAAAAAAGGGATTCAGGATGCGAATATCCTATTCAGTTTGCAGCTCAGACAAAATAAACTATTCAGATTGCAAAATAAGCTATTCAGTTTCCAAAAAAAGCTATTCATAATGAAAATGTGATATTCAAATTGTAGTTCTTGATGAAAATAAGCTATTTCAAATGAAAAAAAGGGATTCAGGATGCGAATAACCTATTCAGTTTGCAGCTCAGAAAAAAAAAAAAACTATTCAGAATGCAAATAAACTATTCAGATTGGAAATAAGCTATTCAGTTTGCAATAAAAGCTATTCAGAATGAAAATGTGTTATTCAGATTGCAGTTCATGATGAAAATAAGCTATTCCGAATGAAAAAAAAAGGGATTCAGGATGCGAATAACCTATTCAGTTTGCAACTCAGAAAAAAAAACTATTCAGAATGCAAATAAACTATTCAGATTGCAAATAAGCTATTCAGTTTGCAAAAAAAGCTATTCAGAATGAAAATGTGATATTTAGATTGCAGTTCAGGATGAAAATATGCAATTCCAAATGAAAAAAAAGGGATTCAGGATGCGAATAACCTATTCAGTTTGCAGCTCAGAAAAAAAAACTATTCAGAATGCAAATAAACTATTCAGATTGCAAATAAGCTATTCAGTTTGCAAAAAAAGCTATTCAGAATGAAAATGTGCTATTCATATTGCAGTTCAGGATGAAAATAAGCTATTGAGAATGAAAAAAAAGGGATTCAGGATGCGAATAAACTATTCAGATTGCAAATAAGCTATTCAATTTGCAAAAAAAGCTATTCAGAATGAAAATGTGCTAATAATATTGCAGTTCAGGATGAAAATAAGCTATTTATAACGAAAAAAAAGGGATCCAGGATGCAAATAACCTATTCAATTTGAAGTTCAGACAAAAAAAGCTATTCAGAATGCAAATAAACTATTCAGATTGCAAATAAGCTATTCAGTTTACAAAAAAAGCTATTCAGAATGAAAATGTGCTATTCAGATTGCAGTTCACGGTGAAAATAAGCTATTCAAGATGATGAAAAGGGATCCAGGATGCAAATAACCTATTCAGTTTGCAGTTCAGACAATAAAAGCTATTCAGAATGCAAATAAACTATTCAGATTGGAAATAAGCGATTCAGTTTGCAAAAAAAGCTATTCAGAATGAAAATGTGATATTCAGATTGCAGTTCTTGATGAAAATAAGCTATTCCGAATGAAAAAAAAGGATTCAGGATGTGAATAACCTATTCAGTTTGCAGTTTAGACAAAAAAAACTATTCAGAATGCAAATAATTTATTCAGTTTGCAAATAAGCTATTCAGTTTGCAAAAAAAACTATTCAAAATTAAAATGTGCTATTCAGATTGTAGTTCAGGATGAAAATAAGATATTCAGAATGAAAAAAAAGGGATTCGGAATGCGAATAAACTATTCAGATTGCAAATTAGCTATTCAGTTTGCAAAAAAAGCTATTCAGAATGAAAATGTGCTATTCATATTGCAGTTCAGGATGAAATTAAGCTATTTATAATGAAAAAAAAGGGATCCAGGATGCAAATAACCTATTCAGTTTGAAGTTCAGACAAAAAAAGCTATTCAGAATGCAAATAAACTATTCAGAATGCAAATAAACTATTCAGATTGCAAATAAGCTATTCAGTTTGCAAAAAAAGCTATTCAGAATGAAAATGTGATATTAAGATTGCGGTTCTGGATGAAAATAAGTTATTCAAAATGAAAAAAAGGGATTCAGAATGCAAATAACCTATTCAGTTTGCAGTTCAGACAAAAAAAGCTATTCAGGATGCGAATAACCTATTCAGTTTGCAGTTCAGACAATAAAAGCTATTCAGAATGCAAATAAACTATTCAGATTGCAAAAAAAGCTATTCAGTTTACAAAAAAAGCTATTCAGAATGAAAATATGATATTCATATTGCAGTTCTTGATGAAAATAAGCCATTCAGAATGAAAAAAAGGGATTCAGGATGCGAATATCCTATTTAGTTTGCAGCTCAGACAAAATAAACTATTCAGATTGCAAAATAAGCTATTCAGTTTCCAAAAAAAGCTATTCATAATGAAAATGTGATATTCAGATTGCAGTTCTAGATGAAAATAAGCTATTCCGAATGAAAAAAAGGGATTCAGGATGCGAATAACCTATTCAGTTTGTAGCTCAGAAAAAAAAAACTATTCAGAATGCAAATAAATTATTCAGATTGGAAATAAGCTATTCAGTTTGCAAAAAAAGCTATTCAGAATGAAAATGTGTTATTCAGATTGCAGTTCATGATGAAAATAAGCTATTCCGAATGAAAAAAGAGGGAACCAGTATGCGAATAATCTATTCAGTTTGCAGTTCAGATAAAAAAAGCTATTCAGGATGCGAATAACCTATTCAGTTTGCAGTTCAGACCAAAAAAGCTATTCAGAATGCGAGTAAACTATTCAGATTGCAAAAAAAGCTATTCAGTTTACCAAAAAAGCTATTCAGAATGAAAATATGATATTCAGATTGCAGTTCTTGATGAAAATAAGCCATTCAGAATGAAAAAAAAGGGATTCAGGATGCGAATATCCTATTCAGTTTGCAGCTCAGACAAAATAAACTATTCAGATTGCAAAATAAGCTATTCAGTTTACAAAAAAAGCTATTCAGAATGAAAATGTGCTATTCAGATTGCAGTTCATGATGAAAATAAGCTATTCCGAATGAAAAAAAAAGGGATTCAGGATGCGAATAACCTATTCAGTTCGCAACTCAGAAAAAAAAACTATTCAGAATGCAAATAAACTATTCAGATTGCAAATAAGCTATTCAGTTTGCAAAAAAAGCTATTCAGAATGAAAATGTGCTATTCATATTGCAGTTCAGGATGAAAATAAGCTATTGAGAATGAAAAAAAAGGGATTCAGGATGCGAATAAACTATTCAGATTGCAAATAAGCTATTCAATTTGCAAAAAAAGCTATTCAGAATGAAAATGTGCTAATAATATTGCAGTTCAGGATGAAAATAAGCTATTTATAACGAAAAAAAAGGGATCCAGGATGCAAATAACCTATTCAATTTGAAGTTCAGACAAAAAAAGCTATTCGGAATGCAAATAAACTATTCAGTTTGCAAATAAGCTATTCAGTTTGCAAAAAAAACTATTCAAAATTAAAATGTGCTATTCAGATTGTAGTTCAGGATGAAAATAAGATATTCAGAATGAAAAAAAAGGGATTCGGAATGCGAATAAACTATTCAGATTGCAAATTAGCTATTCAGTTTGCAAAAAAAGCTATTCAGAATGAAAATGTGCTATTCATATTGCAGTTCAGGATGAAATTAAGCTATTTATAATGAAAAAAAAGGGATCCAGGATGCAAATAACCTATTCAGTTTGAAGTTCAGACAAAAAAAGCTATTCAGAATGCAAATAAACTATTCAGAATGCAAATAAACTATTCAGATTGCAAATAAGCTATTCAGTTTGCAAAAAAAGCTATTCAGAATGAAAATGTGATATTAAGATTGCGGTTCTGGATGAAAATAAGTTATTCAAAATGAAAAAAAGGGATTCAGAATGCAAATAACCTATTCAGTTTGCAGTTCAGACAAAAAAAGCTATTCAGGATGCGAATAACCTATTCAGTTTGCAGTTCAGACAATAAAAGCTATTCAGAATGCAAATAAACTATTCAGATTGCAAAAAAAGCTATTCAGTTTACAAAAAAAGCTATTCAGAATGAAAATATGATATTCATATTGCAGTTCTTGATGAAAATAAGCCATTCAGAATGAAAAAAAGGGATTCAGGATGCGAATATCCTATTTAGTTTGCAGCTCAGACAAAATAAACTATTCAGATTGCAAAATAAGCTATTCAGTTTCCAAAAAAAGCTATTCATAATGAAAATGTGATATTCAGATTGCAGTTCTAGATGAAAATAAGCTATTCCGAATGAAAAAAAGGGATTCAGGATGCGAATAACCTATTCAGTTTGTAGCTCAGAAAAAAAAAACTATTCAGAATGCAAATAAATTATTCAGATTGGAAATAAGCTATTCAGTTTGCAAAAAAAGCTATTCAGAATGAAAATGTGTTATTCAGATTGCAGTTCATGATGAAAATAAGCTATTCCGAATGAAAAAAGAGGGATCCAGTATGCGAATAATCTATTCAGTTTGCAGTTCAGATAAAAAAAGCTATTCAGGATGCGAATAACCTATTCAGTTTGCAGTTCAGACCAAAAAAGCTATTCAGTTTGCAAAAAAAGCTATTCAGAATGAAAATGTGCTATTCATATTGCAATTCAGGATGAAAATAAGCTATTGAGAATGAAAAAAAAGGGATTCAGGATGCGAATAAACTATTCAGATTGCAAATAAGCTATTCAATTTGCAAAAAAAGCTATTCAGAATGAAAATGTGCTAATAATATTGCAGTTCAAGATGAAAATAAGCTATTTATAACGAAAAAAAAGGGATCCAGGATGCAAATAACCTATTCAATTTGAAGTTCAGACAAAAAAAGCTATTCGGAATGCAAATAAACTATTCAGTTTGCAAATAAGCTATTCAGTTTGCAAAAAAAACTATTCAAAATTAAAATGTGCTATTCAGATTGTAGTTCAGGATGAAAATAAGATATTCAGAATGAAAAAAAAGGGATTCGGAATGCGAATAAACTATTCAGATTGCAAATTAGCTATTCAGTTTGCAAAAAAAGCTATTCAGAATGAAAATGTGCTATTCATATTGCAGTTCAGGATGAAATTAAGCTATTTATAATGAAAAAAAAGGGATCCAGGATGCAAATAACCTATTCAGTTTGAAGTTCAGACAAAAAAAGCTATTCAGAATGCAAATAAACTATTCAGAATGCAAATAAACTATTCAGATTGCAAATAAGCTATTCAGTTTGCAAAAAAAGCTATTCAGAATGAAAATGTGATATTAAGATTGCGGTTCTGGATGAAAATAAGTTATTCAAAATGAAAAAAAGGGATTCAGAATGCAAATAACCTATTCAGTTTGCAGTTCAGACAAAAAAAGCTATTCAGGATGCGAATAACCTATTCAGTTTGCAGTTCAGACAATAAAAGCTATTCAGAATGCAAATAAACTATTCAGATTGCAAAAAAAGCTATTCAGTTTACAAAAAAAGCTATTCAGAATGAAAATATGATATTCATATTGCAGTTCTTGATGAAAATAAGCCATTCAGAATGAAAAAAAGGGATTCAGGATGCGAATATCCTATTTAGTTTGCAGCTCAGACAAAATAAACTATTCAGATTGCAAAATAAGCTATTCAGTTTCCAAAAAAAGCTATTCATAATGAAAATGTGATATTCAGATTGCAGTTCTAGATGAAAATAAGCTATTCCGAATGAAAAAAAGGGATTCAGGATGCGAATAACCTATTCAGTTTGTAGCTCAGAAAAAAAAAACTATTCAGAATGCAAATAAATTATTCAGATTGGAAATAAGCTATTCAGTTTGCAAAAAAAGCTATTCAGAATGAAAATGTGTTATTCAGATTGCAGTTCATGATGAAAATAAGCTATTCCGAATGAAAAAAGAGGGATCCAGTATGCGAATAATCTATTCAGTTTGCAGTTCAGAAAAAAAAAGCTATTCAGGATGCGAATAACCTATTCAGTTTGCAGTTCAGACCAAAAAAGCTATTCAGAATGCGAGTAAACTATTCAGATTGCAAAAAAAGCTATTCAGTTTACCAAAAAAGCTATTCAGAATGAAAATATGATATTCAGATTGCAGTTCTTGATGAAAATAAGCCATTCAGAATGAAAAAAAAGGGATTCAGGATGCGAATATCCTATTCAGTTTGCAGCTCAGACAAAATAAACTATTCAGATTGCAAAATAAGCTATTCAGTTTCCAAAAAAAGCTATTCATAATGAAAATGTGATATTCAAATTGTAGTTCTTGATGAAAATAAGCTATTTCAAATGAAAAAAAGGGATTCAGGATGCGAATAACCTATTCAGTTTGCAGCTCAGAAAAAAAAAAACTATTCAGAATGCAAATAAACTATTCAGATTGGAAATAAGCTATTCAGTTTGCAATAAAAGCTATTCAGAATGAAAATGTGTTATTCAGATTGCAGTTCATGATGAAAATAAGCTATTCCGAATGAAAAAAAAAGGGATTCAGGATGCGAATAACCTATTCAGTTTGCAACTCAGAAAAAAAGACTATTCAGAATGCAAATAAACTATTCAGATTGCAAATAAGCTATTCAGTTTGCAAAAAAAGCTATTCAGAATGAAAATGTGCTATTCATATTGCAATTCAGGATGAAAATAAGCTATTGAGAATGAAAAAAAAGGGATTCAGGATGCGAATAAACTATTCAGATTGCAAATAAGCTATTCAATTTGCAAAAAAAGCTATTCAGAATGAAAATGTGCTAATAATATTGCAGTTCAGGATGAAAATAAGCTATTTATAACGAAAAAAAAGGGATCCAGGATGCAAATAACCTATTCAATTTGAAGTTCAGACAAAAAAAGCTATTCAGAATGCAAATAAACTATTCAGATTGCAAATAAGCTATTCAGTTTACAAAAAAAGCTATTCAGAATGAAAATGTGCTATTCAGATTGCAGTTCATGATGAAAATAAGCTATTCCGAATGAAAAAAAAAGGGATTCAGGATGCGAATAACCTATTCAGTTCGCAACTCAAAAAAAAAACTATTCAGAATGCAAATAAACTATTCAGATTGCAAATAAGCTATTCAGTTTGCAAAAAAAGCTATTCAGAATGAAAATGTGCTATTCATATTGCAGTTCAGGATGAAAATAAGCTATTGAGAATGAAAAAAAAGGGATTCAGGATGCGAATAAACTATTCAGATTGCAAATAAGCTATTCAATTTGCAAAAAAAGCTATTCAGAATGAAAATGTGCTAATAATATTGCAGTTCAGGATGAAAATAAGCTATTTATAACGAAAAAAAAGGGATCCAGGATGCAAATAACCTATTCAATTTGAAGTTCAGACAAAAAAAGCTATTCAGAATGCAAATAAACTATTCAGATTGCAAATAAGCTATTCAGTTTACAAAAAAAGCTATTCAGAATGAAAATGTGCTATTCAGATTGCAGTTCACGGTGAAAATAAGCTATTCAAGATGATGAAAAGGGATCCAGGATGCAAATAACCTATTCAGTTTGCAGTTCAGACAATAAAAGCTATTCAGAATGCAAATAAACTATTCAGATTGGAAATAAGCGATTCAGTTTGCAAAAAAAGCTATTCAGAATGAAAATGTGATATTCAGATTGCAGTTCTTGATGAAAATAAGCTATTCCGAATGAAAAAAAAGGATTCAGGATGTGAATAACCTATTCAGTTTGCAGTTTAGACAAAAAAAACTATTCAGAATGCAAATAATTTATTCAGTTTGCAAATAAGCTATTCAGTTTGCAAAAAAAACTATTCAAAATTAAAATGTGCTATTCAGATTGTAGTTCAGGATGAAAATAAGATATTCAGAATGAAAAAAAAGGGATTCGGAATGCGAATAAACTATTCAGATTGCAAATTAGCTATTCAGTTTGCAAAAAAAGCTATTCAGAATGAAAATGTGCTATTCATATTGCAGTTCAGGATGAAATTAAGCTATTTATAATGAAAAAAAAGGGATCCAGGATGCAAATAACCTATTCAGTTTGAAGTTCAGACAAAAAAAGCTATTCAGAATGCAAATAAACTATTCAGAATGCAAATAAACTATTCAGATTGCAAATAAGCTATTCAGTTTGCAAAAAAAGCTATTCAGAATGAAAATGTGATATTAAGATTGCGGTTCTGGATGAAAATAAGTTATTCAAAATGAAAAAAAGGGATTCAGAATGCAAATAACCTATTCAGTTTGCAGTTCAGACAAAAAAAGCTATTCAGGATGCGAATAACCTATTCAGTTTGCAGTTCAGACAATAAAAGCTATTCAGAATGCAAATAAACTATTCAGATTGCAAAAAAAGCTATTCAGTTTACAAAAAAAGCTATTCAGAATGAAAATATGATATTCATATTGCAGTTCTTGATGAAAATAAGCCATTCAGAATGAAAAAAAGGGATTCAGGATGCGAATATCCTATTTAGTTTGCAGCTCAGACAAAATAAACTATTCAGATTGCAAAATAAGCTATTCAGTTTCCAAAAAAAGCTATTCATAATGAAAATGTGATATTCAGATTGCAGTTCTAGATGAAAATAAGCTATTCCGAATGAAAAAAAGGGATTCAGGATGCGAATAACCTATTCAGTTTGTAGCTCAGAAAAAAAAAACTATTCAGAATGCAAATAAATTATTCAGATTGGAAATAAGCTATTCAGTTTGCAAAAAAAGCTATTCAGAATGAAAATGTGTTATTCAGATTGCAGTTCATGATGAAAATAAGCTATTCCGAATGAAAAAAGAGGGAACCAGTATGCGAATAATCTATTCAGTTTGCAGTTCAGATAAAAAAAGCTATTCAGGATGCGAATAACCTATTCAGTTTGCAGTTCAGACCAAAAAAGCTATTCAGAATGCGAGTAAACTATTCAGATTGCAAAAAAAGCTATTCAGTTTACCAAAAAAGCTATTCAGAATGAAAATATGATATTCAGATTGCAGTTCTTGATGAAAATAAGCCATTCAGAATGAAAAAAAAGGGATTCAGGATGCGAATATCCTATTCAGTTTGCAGCTCAGACAAAATAAACTATTCAGATTGCAAAATAAGCTATTCAGTTTCCAAAAAAAGCTATTCATAATGAAAATGTGATATTCAAATTGTAGTTCTTGATGAAAATAAGCTATTTCAAATGAAAAAAAGGGATTCAGGATGCGAATAACCTATTCAGTTTGCAGCTCAGAAAAAAAAAAACTATTCAGAATGCAAATAAACTATTCAGATTGGAAATAAGCTATTCAGTTTGCAATAAAAGCTATTCAGAATGAAAATGTGTTATTCAGATTGCAGTTCATGATGAAAATAAGCTATTCCGAATGAAAAAAAAAGGGATTCAGGATGCGAATAACCTATTCCGTTTGCAACTCAGAAAAAAAGACTATTCAGAATGCAAATAAACTATTCAGATTGCAAATAAGTTATTCAGTTTGCAAAAAAAGCTATTCAGAATGAAAATGTGCTATTCATATTGCAATTCAGGATGAAAATAAGCTATTGAGAATGAAAAAAAAGGGATTCAGGATGCGAATAAACTATTCAGATTGCAAATAAGCTATTCAATTTGCAAAAAAAGCTATTCAGAATGAAAATGTGCTAATAATATTGCAGTTCAGGATGAAAATAAGCTATTTATAACGAAAAAAAAGGGATCCAGGATGCAAATAACCTATTCAATTTGAAGTTCAGACAAAAAAAGCTATTCAGAATGCAAATAAACTATTCAGATTGCAAATAAGCTATTCAGTTTACAAAAAAAGCTATTCAGAATGAAAATGTGCTATTCGGATTGCAGTTCATGATGAAAATAAGCTATTCCGAATGAAAAAAAAAGGGATTCAGGATGCGAATAACCTATTCAGTTCGCAACTCAGAAAAAAAAACTATTCAGAATGCAAATAAACTATTCAGATTGCAAATAAGCTATTCAGTTTGCAAAAAAAGCTATTCAGAATGAAAATGTGCTATTCATATTGCAGTTCAGGATGAAAATAAGCTATTGAGAATGAAAAAAAAGGGATTCAGGATGCGAATAAACTATTCAGATTGCAAATAAGCTATTCAATTTGCAAAAAAAGCTATTCAGAATGAAAATGTGCTAATAATATTGCAGTTCAGGATGAAAATAAGCTATTTATAACGAAAAAAAAGGGATCCAGGATGCAAATAACCTATTCAATTTGAAGTTCAGACAAAAAAAGCTATTCAGAATGCAAATAAACTATTCAGATTGCAAATAAGCTATTCAGTTTACAAAAAAAGCTATTCAGAATGAAAATGTGCTATTCAGATTGCAGTTCACGGTGAAAATAAGCTATTCAAGATGATGAAAAGGGATCCAGGATGCAAATAACCTATTCAGTTTGCAGTTCAGACAATAAAAGCTATTCAGAATGCAAATAAACTATTCAGATTGGAAATAAGCGATTCAGTTTGCAAAAAAAGCTATTCAGAATGAAAATGTGATATTCAGATTGCAGTTCTTGATGAAAATAAGCTATTCCGAATGAAAAAAAAGGATTCAGGATGTGAATAACCTATTCAGTTTGCAGTTTAGACAAAAAAAACTATTCAGAATGCAAATAATTTATTCAGTTTGCAAATAAGCTATTCAGTTTGCAAAAAAAACTATTCAAAATTAAAATGTGCTATTCAGATTGTAGTTCAGGATGAAAATAAGATATTCAGAATGAAAAAAAAGGGATTCGGAATGCGAATAAACTATTCAGATTGCAAATTAGCTATTCAGTTTGCAAAAAAAGCTATTCAGAATGAAAATGTGCTATTCATATTGCAGTTCAGGATGAAATTAAGCTATTTATAATGAAAAAAAAGGGATCCAGGATGCAAATAACCTATTCAGTTTGAAGTTCAGACAAAAAAAGCTATTCAGAATGCAAATAAACTATTCAGAATGCAAATAAACTATTCAGATTGCAAATAAGCTATTCAGTTTGCAAAAAAAGCTATTCAGAATGAAAATGTGATATTAAGATTGCGGTTCTGGATGAAAATAAGTTATTCAAAATGAAAAAAAGGGATTCAGAATGCAAATAACCTATTCAGTTTGCAGTTCAGACAAAAAAAGCTATTCAGGATGCGAATAACCTATTCAGTTTGCAGTTCAGACAATAAAAGCTATTCAGAATGCAAATAAACTATTCAGATTGCAAAAAAAGCTATTCAGTTTACAAAAAAAGCTATTCAGAATGAAAATATGATATTCATATTGCAGTTCTTGATGAAAATAAGCCATTCAGAATGAAAAAAAGGGATTCAGGATGCGAATATCCTATTTAGTTTGCAGCTCAGACAAAATAAACTATTCAGATTGCAAAATAAGCTATTCAGTTTCCAAAAAAAGCTATTCATAATGAAAATGTGATATTCAGATTGCAGTTCTAGATGAAAATAAGCTATTCCGAATGAAAAAAAGGGATTCAGGATGCGAATAACCTATTCAGTTTGTAGCTCAGAAAAAAAAAACTATTCAGAATGCAAATAAATTATTCAGATTGGAAATAAGCTATTCAGTTTGCAAAAAAAGCTATTCAGAATGAAAATGTGTTATTCAGATTGCAGTTCATGATGAAAATAAGCTATTCCGAATGAAAAAAGAGGGAACCAGTATGCGAATAATCTATTCAGTTTGCAGTTCAGATAAAAAAAGCTATTCAGGATGCGAATAACCTATTCAGTTTGCAGTTCAGACCAAAAAAGCTATTCAGAATGCGAGTAAACTATTCAGATTGCAAAAAAAGCTATTCAGTTTACCAAAAAAGCTATTCAGAATGAAAATATGATATTCAGATTGCAGTTCTTGATGAAAATAAGCCATTCAGAATGAAAAAAAAGGGATTCAGGATGCGAATATCCTATTCAGTTTGCAGCTCAGACAAAATAAACTATTCAGATTGCAAAATAAGCTATTCAGTTTCCAAAAAAAGCTATTCATAATGAAAATGTGATATTCAAATTGTAGTTCTTGATGAAAATAAGCTATTTCAAATGAAAAAAAGGGATTCAGGATGCGAATAACCTATTCAGTTTGCAGCTCAGAAAAAAAAAAACTATTCAGAATGCAAATAAACTATTCAGATTGGAAATAAGCTATTCAGTTTGCAATAAAAGCTATTCAGAATGAAAATGTGTTATTCAGATTGCAGTTCATGATGAAAATAAGCTATTCCGAATGAAAAAAAAAGGGATTCAGGATGCGAATAACCTATTCCGTTTGCAACTCAGAAAAAAAGACTATTCAGAATGCAAATAAACTATTCAGATTGCAAATAAGTTATTCAGTTTGCAAAAAAAGCTATTCAGAATGAAAATGTGCTATTCATATTGCAATTCAGGATGAAAATAAGCTATTGAGAATGAAAAAAAAGGGATTCAGGATGCGAATAAACTATTCAGATTGCAAATAAGCTATTCAATTTGCAAAAAAAGCTATTCAGAATGAAAATGTGCTAATAATATTGCAGTTCAGGATGAAAATAAGCTATTTATAACGAAAAAAAAGGGATCCAGGATGCAAATAACCTATTCAATTTGAAGTTCAGACAAAAAAAGCTATTCAGAATGCAAATAAACTATTCAGATTGCAAATAAGCTATTCAGTTTACAAAAAAAGCTATTCAGAATGAAAATGTGCTATTCGGATTGCAGTTCATGATGAAAATAAGCTATTCCGAATGAAAAAAAAAGGGATTCAGGATGCGAATAACCTATTCAGTTCGCAACTCAGAAAAAAAAACTATTCAGAATGCAAATAAACTATTCAGATTGCAAATAAGCTATTCAGTTTGCAAAAAAAGCTATTCAGAATGAAAATGTGCTATTCATATTGCAGTTCAGGATGAAAATAAGCTATTGAGAATGAAAAAAAAGGGATTCAGGATGCGAATAAACTATTCAGATTGCAAATAAGCTATTCAATTTGCAAAAAAAGCTATTCAGAATGAAAATGTGCTAATAATATTGCAGTTCAGGATGAAAATAAGCTATTTATAACGAAAAAAAAGGGATCCAGGATGCAAATAACCTATTCAATTTGAAGTTCAGACAAAAAAAGCTATTCAGAATGCAAATAAACTATTCAGATTGCAAATAAGCTATTCAGTTTACAAAAAAAGCTATTCAGAATGAAAATGTGCTATTCAGATTGCAGTTCACGGTGAAAATAAGCTATTCAAGATGATGAAAAGGGATCCAGGATGCAAATAACCTATTCAGTTTGCAGTTCAGACAATAAAAGCTATTCAGAATGCAAATAAACTATTCAGATTGGAAATAAGCGATTCAGTTTGCAAAAAAAGCTATTCAGAATGAAAATGTGATATTCAGATTGCAGTTCTTGATGAAAATAAGCTATTCCGAATGAAAAAAAAGGATTCAGGATGTGAATAACCTATTCAGTTTGCAGTTTAGACAAAAAAAACTATTCAGAATGCAAATAATTTATTCAGTTTGCAAATAAGCTATTCAGTTTGCAAAAAAAACTATTCAAAATTAAAATGTGCTATTCAGATTGTAGTTCAGGATGAAAATAAGATATTCAGAATGAAAAAAAAGGGATTCGGAATGCGAATAAACTATTCAGATTGCAAATTAGCTATTCAGTTTGCAAAAAAAGCTATTCAGAATGAAAATGTGCTATTCATATTGCAGTTCAGGATGAAATTAAGCTATTTATAATGAAAAAAAAGGGATCCAGGATGCAAATAACCTATTCAGTTTGAAGTTCAGACAAAAAAAGCTATTCAGAATGCAAATAAACTATTCAGAATGCAAATAAACTATTCAGATTGCAAATAAGCTATTCAGTTTGCAAAAAAAGCTATTCAGAATGAAAATGTGATATTAAGATTGCGGTTCTGGATGAAAATAAGTTATTCAAAATGAAAAAAAGGGATTCAGAATGCAAATAACCTATTCAGTTTGCAGTTCAGACAAAAAAAGCTATTCAGGATGCGAATAACCTATTCAGTTTGCAGTTCAGACAATAAAAGCTATTCAGAATGCAAATAAACTATTCAGATTGCAAAAAAAGCTATTCAGTTTACAAAAAAAGCTATTCAGAATGAAAATATGATATTCATATTGCAGTTCTTGATGAAAATAAGCCATTCAGAATGAAAAAAAGGGATTCAGGATGCGAATATCCTATTTAGTTTGCAGCTCAGACAAAATAAACTATTCAGATTGCAAAATAAGCTATTCAGTTTCCAAAAAAAGCTATTCATAATGAAAATGTGATATTCAGATTGCAGTTCTAGATGAAAATAAGCTATTCCGAATGAAAAAAAGGGATTCAGGATGCGAATAACCTATTCAGTTTGTAGCTCAGAAAAAAAAAACTATTCAGAATGCAAATAAATTATTCAGATTGGAAATAAGCTATTCAGTTTGCAAAAAAAGCTATTCAGAATGAAAATGTGTTATTCAGATTGCAGTTCATGATGAAAATAAGCTATTCCGAATGAAAAAAGAGGGAACCAGTATGCGAATAATCTATTCAGTTTGCAGTTCAGATAAAAAAAGCTATTCAGGATGCGAATAACCTATTCAGTTTGCAGTTCAGACCAAAAAAGCTATTCAGAATGCGAGTAAACTATTCAGATTGCAAAAAAAGCTATTCAGTTTACCAAAAAAGCTATTCAGAATGAAAATATGATATTCAGATTGCAGTTCTTGATGAAAATAAGCCATTCAGAATGAAAAAAAAGGGATTCAGGATGCGAATATCCTATTCAGTTTGCAGCTCAGACAAAATAAACTATTCAGATTGCAAAATAAGCTATTCAGTTTCCAAAAAAAGCTATTCATAATGAAAATGTGATATTCAAATTGTAGTTCTTGATGAAAATAAGCTATTTCAAATGAAAAAAAGGGATTCAGGATGCGAATAACCTATTCAGTTTGCAGCTCAGAAAAAAAAAAACTATTCAGAATGCAAATAAACTATTCAGATTGGAAATAAGCTATTCAGTTTGCAATAAAAGCTATTCAGAATGAAAATGTGTTATTCAGATTGCAGTTCATGATGAAAATAAGCTATTCCGAATGAAAAAAAAAGGGATTCAGGATGCGAATAACCTATTCAGTTTGCAACTCAGAAAAAAAGACTATTCAGAATGCAAATAAACTATTCAGATTGCAAATAAGTTATTCAGTTTGCAAAAAAAGCTATTCAGAATGAAAATGTGCTATTCATATTGCAATTCAGGATGAAAATAAGCTATTGAGAATGAAAAAAAAGGGATTCAGGATGCGAATAAACTATTCAGATTGCAAATAAGCTATTCAATTTGCAAAAAAAGCTATTCAGAATGAAAATGTGCTAATAATATTGCAGTTCAGGATGAAAATAAGCTATTTATAACGAAAAAAAAGGGATCCAGGATGCAAATAACCTATTCAATTTGAAGTTCAGACAAAAAAAGCTATTCAGAATGCAAATAAACTATTCAGATTGCAAATAAGCTATTCAGTTTACAAAAAAAGCTATTCAGAATGAAAATGTGCTATTCAGATTGCAGTTCATGATGAAAATAAGCTATTCCGAATGAAAAAAAAAGGGATTCAGGATGCGAATAACCTATTCAGTTCGCAACTCAGAAAAAAAAACTATTCAGAATGCAAATAAACTATTCAGATTGCAAATAAGCTATTCAGTTTGCAAAAAAAGCTATTCAGAATGAAAATGTGCTATTCATATTGCAGTTCAGGATGAAAATAAGCTATTGAGAATGAAAAAAAAGGGATTCAGGATGCGAATAAACTATTCAGATTGCAAATAAGCTATTCAATTTGCAAAAAAAGCTATTCAGAATGAAAATGTGCTAATAATATTGCAGTTCAGGATGAAAATAAGCTATTTATAACGAAAAAAAAGGGATCCAGGATGCAAATAACCTATTCAATTTGAAGTTCAGACAAAAAAAGCTATTCGGAATGCAAATAAACTATTCAGTTTGCAAATAAGCTATTCAGTTTGCAAAAAAAACTATTCAAAATTAAAATGTGCTATTCAGATTGTAGTTCAGGATGAAAATAAGATATTCAGAATGAAAAAAAAGGGATTCGGAATGCGAATAAACTATTCAGATTGCAAATTAGCTATTCAGTTTGCAAAAAAAGCTATTCAGAATGAAAATGTGCTATTCATATTGCAGTTCAGGATGAAATTAAGCTATTTATAATGAAAAAAAAGGGATCCAGGATGCAAATAACCTATTCAGTTTGAAGTTCAGACAAAAAAAGCTATTCAGAATGCAAATAAACTATTCAGAATGCAAATAAACTATTCAGATTGCAAATAAGCTATTCAGTTTGCAAAAAAAGCTATTCAGAATGAAAATGTGATATTAAGATTGCGGTTCTGGATGAAAATAAGTTATTCAAAATGAAAAAAAGGGATTCAGAATGCAAATAACCTATTCAGTTTGCAGTTCAGACAAAAAAAGCTATTCAGGATGCGAATAACCTATTCAGTTTGCAGTTCAGACAATAAAAGCTATTCAGAATGCAAATAAACTATTCAGATTGCAAAAAAAGCTATTCAGTTTACAAAAAAAGCTATTCAGAATGAAAATATGATATTCATATTGCAGTTCTTGATGAAAATAAGCCATTCAGAATGAAAAAAAGGGATTCAGGATGCGAATATCCTATTTAGTTTGCAGCTCAGACAAAATAAACTATTCAGATTGCAAAATAAGCTATTCAGTTTCCAAAAAAAGCTATTCATAATGAAAATGTGATATTCAGATTGCAGTTCTAGATGAAAATAAGCTATTCCGAATGAAAAAAAGGGATTCAGGATGCGAATAACCTATTCAGTTTGTAGCTCAGAAAAAAAAAACTATTCAGAATGCAAATAAATTATTCAGATTGGAAATAAGCTATTCAGTTTGCAAAAAAAGCTATTCAGAATGAAAATGTGTTATTCAGATTGCAGTTCATGATGAAAATAAGCTATTCCGAATGAAAAAAGAGGGATCCAGTATGCGAATAATCTATTCAGTTTGCAGTTCAGATAAAAAAAGCTATTCAGGATGCGAATAACCTATTCAGTTTGCAGTTCAGACCAAAAAAGCTATTCAGTTTGCAAAAAAAGCTATTCAGAATGAAAATGTGCTATTCATATTGCAATTCAGGATGAAAATAAGCTATTGAGAATGAAAAAAAAGGGATTCAGGATGCGAATAAACTATTCAGATTGCAAATAAGCTATTCAATTTGCAAAAAAAGCTATTCAGAATGAAAATGTGCTAATAATATTGCAGTTCAAGATGAAAATAAGCTATTTATAACGAAAAAAAAGGGATCCAGGATGCAAATAACCTATTCAATTTGAAGTTCAGACAAAAAAAGCTATTCGGAATGCAAATAAACTATTCAGTTTGCAAATAAGCTATTCAGTTTGCAAAAAAAACTATTCAAAATTAAAATGTGCTATTCAGATTGTAGTTCAGGATGAAAATAAGATATTCAGAATGAAAAAAAAGGGATTCGGAATGCGAATAAACTATTCAGATTGCAAATTAGCTATTCAGTTTGCAAAAAAAGCTATTCAGAATGAAAATGTGCTATTCATATTGCAGTTCAGGATGAAATTAAGCTATTTATAATGAAAAAAAAGGGATCCAGGATGCAAATAACCTATTCAGTTTGAAGTTCAGACAAAAAAAGCTATTCAGAATGCAAATAAACTATTCAGAATGCAAATAAACTATTCAGATTGCAAATAAGCTATTCAGTTTGCAAAAAAAGCTATTCAGAATGAAAATGTGATATTAAGATTGCGGTTCTGGATGAAAATAAGTTATTCAAAATGAAAAAAAGGGATTCAGAATGCAAATAACCTATTCAGTTTGCAGTTCAGACAAAAAAAGCTATTCAGGATGCGAATAACCTATTCAGTTTGCAGTTCAGACAATAAAAGCTATTCAGAATGCAAATAAACTATTCAGATTGCAAAAAAAGCTATTCAGTTTACAAAAAAAGCTATTCAGAATGAAAATATGATATTCATATTGCAGTTCTTGATGAAAATAAGCCATTCAGAATGAAAAAAAGGGATTCAGGATGCGAATATCCTATTTAGTTTGCAGCTCAGACAAAATAAACTATTCAGATTGCAAAATAAGCTATTCAGTTTCCAAAAAAAGCTATTCATAATGAAAATGTGATATTCAGATTGCAGTTCTAGATGAAAATAAGCTATTCCGAATGAAAAAAAGGGATTCAGGATGCGAATAACCTATTCAGTTTGTAGCTCAGAAAAAAAAAACTATTCAGAATGCAAATAAATTATTCAGATTGGAAATAAGCTATTCAGTTTGCAAAAAAAGCTATTCAGAATGAAAATGTGTTATTCAGATTGCAGTTCATGATGAAAATAAGCTATTCCGAATGAAAAAAGAGGGATCCAGTATGCGAATAATCTATTCAGTTTGCAGTTCAGATAAAAAAAGCTATTCAGGATGCGAATAACCTATTCAGTTTGCAGTTCAGACCAAAAAAGCTATTCAGTTTGCAAAAAAAGCTATTCAGAATGAAAATGTGCTATTCATATTGCAATTCAGGATGAAAATAAGCTATTGAGAATGAAAAAAAAGGGATTCAGGATGCGAATAAACTATTCAGATTGCAAATAAGCTATTCAATTTGCAAAAAAAGCTATTCAGAATGAAAATGTGCTAATAATATTGCAGTTCAAGATGAAAATAAGCTATTTATAACGAAAAAAAAGGGATCCAGGATGCAAATAACCTATTCAATTTGAAGTTCAGACAAAAAAAGCTATTCGGAATGCAAATAAACTATTCAGTTTGCAAATAAGCTATTCAGTTTGCAAAAAAAACTATTCAAAATTAAAATGTGCTATTCAGATTGTAGTTCAGGATGAAAATAAGATATTCAGAATGAAAAAAAAGGGATTCGGAATGCGAATAAACTATTCAGATTGCAAATTAGCTATTCAGTTTGCAAAAAAAGCTATTCAGAATGAAAATGTGCTATTCATATTGCAGTTCAGGATGAAATTAAGCTATTTATAATGAAAAAAAAGGGATCCAGGATGCAAATAACCTATTCAGTTTGAAGTTCAGACAAAAAAAGCTATTCAGAATGCAAATAAACTATTCAGAATGCAAATAAACTATTCAGATTGCAAATAAGCTATTCAGTTTGCAAAAAAAGCTATTCAGAATGAAAATGTGATATTAAGATTGCGGTTCTGGATGAAAATAAGTTATTCAAAATGAAAAAAAGGGATTCAGAATGCAAATAACCTATTCAGTTTGCAGTTCAGACAAAAAAAGCTATTCAGGATGCGAATAACCTATTCAGTTTGCAGTTCAGACAATAAAAGCTATTCAGAATGCAAATAAACTATTCAGATTGCAAAAAAAGCTATTCAGTTTACAAAAAAAGCTATTCAGAATGAAAATATGATATTCATATTGCAGTTCTTGATGAAAATAAGCCATTCAGAATGAAAAAAAGGGATTCAGGATGCGAATATCCTATTTAGTTTGCAGCTCAGACAAAATAAACTATTCAGATTGCAAAATAAGCTATTCAGTTTCCAAAAAAAGCTATTCATAATGAAAATGTGATATTCAGATTGCAGTTCTAGATGAAAATAAGCTATTCCGAATGAAAAAAAGGGATTCAGGATGCGAATAACCTATTCAGTTTGTAGCTCAGAAAAAAAAAACTATTCAGAATGCAAATAAATTATTCAGATTGGAAATAAGCTATTCAGTTTGCAAAAAAAGCTATTCAGAATGAAAATGTGTTATTCAGATTGCAGTTCATGATGAAAATAAGCTATTCCGAATGAAAAAAGAGGGATCCAGTATGCGAATAATCTATTCAGTTTGCAGTTCAGAAAAAAAAAGCTATTCAGGATGCGAATAACCTATTCAGTTTGCAGTTCAGACCAAAAAAGCTATTCAGAATGCGAGTAAACTATTCAGATTGCAAAAAAAGCTATTCAGTTTACCAAAAAAGCTATTCAGAATGAAAATATGATATTCAGATTGCAGTTCTTGATGAAAATAAGCCATTCAGAATGAAAAAAAAGGGATTCAGGATGCGAATATCCTATTCAGTTTGCAGCTCAGACAAAATAAACTATTCAGATTGCAAAATAAGCTATTCAGTTTCCAAAAAAAGCTATTCATAATGAAAATGTGATATTCAAATTGTAGTTCTTGATGAAAATAAGCTATTTCAAATGAAAAAAAGGGATTCAGGATGCGAATAACCTATTCAGTTTGCAGCTCAGAAAAAAAAAAACTATTCAGAATGCAAATAAACTATTCAGATTGGAAATAAGCTATTCAGTTTGCAATAAAAGCTATTCAGAATGAAAATGTGTTATTCAGATTGCAGTTCATGATGAAAATAAGCTATTCCGAATGAAAAAAAAAGGGATTCAGGATGCGAATAACCTATTCAGTTTGCAACTCAGAAAAAAAGACTATTCAGAATGCAAATAAACTATTCAGATTGCAAATAAGCTATTCAGTTTGCAAAAAAAGCTATTCAGAATGAAAATGTGCTATTCATATTGCAATTCAGGATGAAAATAAGCTATTGAGAATGAAAAAAAAGGGATTCAGGATGCGAATAAACTATTCAGATTGCAAATAAGCTATTCAATTTGCAAAAAAAGCTATTCAGAATGAAAATGTGCTAATAATATTGCTGTTCAGGATGAAAATAAGCTATTTATAACGAAAAAAAAGGGATCCAGGATGCAAATAACCTATTCAATTTGAAGTTCAGACAAAAAAAGCTATTCAGAATGCAAATAAACTATTCAGATTGCAAATAAGCTATTCAGTTTACAAAAAAAGCTATTCAGAATGAAAATGTGCTATTCAGATTGCAGTTCACGGTGAAAATAAGCTATTCAAGATGATGAAAAGGGATCCAGGATGCAAATAACCTATTCACTTTGCAGTTCAGACAATAAAAGCTATTCAGAATGCAAATAAACTATTCAGATTGGAAATAAGCGATTCAGTTTGCAAAAAAAGCTATTCAGAATGAAAATGTGATATTCAGATTGCAGTTCTTGATGAAAATAAGCTATTCCGAATGAAAAAAAAGGATTCAGGATGTGAATAACCTATTCAGTTTGCAGTTCAGACAAAAAAAAACTATTCAGAATGCAAATAATTTATTCAGTTTGCAAATAAGCTATTCAGTTTGCAAAAAAAACTATTCAGAATTAAAATGTGCTATTCAGATTGTAGTTCAGGATGAAAATAAGATATTCAGAATGAAAAAAAAGGGATTCGGAATGCGAGTAAACTATTCAGATTGCAAAAAAAGCTATTCAGTTTACCACAAAAGCTATTCAGAATGAAAATATGATATTCAGATTGCAGTTCTTGATGAAAATAAGCTATTTCGAATGAAAAAAATGGGATTCAGGATGCGAATATCCTATTTAGTTTGCAGCTCAGACTAAATAAACTATTCAGATTGCAAAAAAAGCTATTCAGTTTGCAAAAAAAGCTATTCAGAATGAAAATGTGATATTAAGATTGCGGTTCTGGATGAAAATAAGCTATTCAAAATGAAAAAAAGGGATTCAGGATGCGAATAACCTATTCAGTTTGCGGTTCAGACAAAAAAAGCTGTTCAGGATGCGAATAACCTATTCAGTTTGCAGTTCAGACAAAAAAAGCTATTCAGAATGCAAATAAACTATTCAGATTGCAAAAAAAGCTATTCAGTTTACAAAAAAAGCTATTCAGAATGAAAATATGATATTCATATTGCAGTTCTTGATGAAAATAAGCCATTCAGAATGAAAAAAAAGGGATTCAGGATGCGAATATCCTATTCAGTTTGTAGCTCAGACAAAATAAACTATTCAGATTGCAAAATAAGCTATTCAGTTTCCAAAAAAAGCTATTCAGAATGAAAATGTGATATTCAGATTGCAGTTCTAGATGAAAATAAGCTATTCCGAATGAAAAAAAGGGATTCAGGATGCGAATAACCTATTCAGTTTGCAGCTCAGAAAAAAAAAACTATTCAGAATGCAAATAAATTATTCAGATTGGAAATAAGCTATTCAGTTTGCAAAAAAAGCTATTCAAAATGAAAATGTGTTATTCAGATTGCAGTTCATGATGAAAATAAGCTATTCCGAATGAAAAAAGAGGGATTCAGGATGCGAATAATCTATTCAGTTTGCAGTTCAGATAAAAAAAGCTATTCAGGATGCGAATAACCTATTAAGTTTGCAGTTCAGACCAAAAAAGCTATTCAGAATGCGAGTAAACTATTCAGATTGCAAAAAAAGCTATTCAGTTTACCAAAAAAGCTATTCAGAATGAAAATATGATATTCAGATTGCAGTTCTTGATGAAAATAAGCTATTCCGAATGAAAAAAACGGGATTCAGGATGCGAATATCCTATTCAGTTTGCAGCTCAGACTAAATAAACTATTCAGATTGCAAAAAAAGCTATTCAGTTTGCAAAAAAAGCTATTCAGAATGAAAATGTGATATTAAGATTGCGGTTCTGGATGAAAATAAGCTATTCAAAATGAAAAAAAGGGATTCAGGATGCGAATAACCTATTCAGTTTGCAGTTCAGACAAAAAAAGCTATTCAGGATGCGAATAACCTATTCAGTTTGCAGTTCAGACAAAAAAAGCTATTCAGAATGCAAATAAACTATTCAGATTGCAAAAAAAGCTATTCAGTTTACAAAAAAAGCTATTCAGAATGAAAATATGATATTCATATTGCAGTTCTTGATGAAAATAAGCCATTCAGAATGAAAAAAAGGGATTCAGGATGCGAATATCCTATTCAGTTTGCAGCTCAGACAAAATAAACTATTCAGATTGCAAAATAAGCTATTCAGTTTCCAAAAAAAGCTATTCAGAATGAAAATGTGATATTCAGATTGCAGTTCTAGATGAAAATAAGCTATTCCGAATGAAAAAAAAGGATTCAGGATGCGAATAACCTATTCAGTTTGCAGATCAGACAAAAAAAACTATTCAGAATGAAAATGTGATATTCAGATTGCAGTTCTTGATGAAAATAAGCTATTCCGATTGAAAAAAAAGGGATTCAGGATGCGGATAACCTATTCAGTATGCAGCTCAGAAAAAAAAATTATTCAGAATGCAAATAAACTATTCAGATTGCAAATAAGCTATTCAGTTTGCCAAAAAAGCTATTCAGAATGAAAATATGATATTCAGATCGCAGTTCTTGATGAAAATAAGCTATTCCTAATGAAAAAAAAGGGATTCAGGATGCGAATAACCTATTCAGTTTGCAGTTCAGACAAACAAGGCTATTCAAAATGCAAATAAACTATTCAGATTGGAAATAATCTATTCAGTTTGCCAAAAAAGCAATTCAGAATGAAAATGTGATATTCAGATTGCAGTTCTTGATGAAAATAAACTATTCAGAATGAAAAAAAAGGATTCAGGATGCGAATAACCTATTCAGTTTGCAGCTCAGAAAAAAAAAACTATTCAGAATGAAAATAAATTATTCAGATTGGAAATAAGCTATTCAGTTTGCAAAAAAAGCTATTCAGAATGAAAATGTGTTATTCAGATTGCAGTTCATGATGAAAATAAGCTATTCCGAATGAAAAAAGAGGGATTCAGGATGCGAATATCCTATTCAGTTTGCAGCTCAGACAAAATAAACTATTCTGATTGCAAAATAATCTATTCAGAATGGAAATAAGCTATTCAGTTTGCAAAAAAAGCTATTCAGAATGAAAATGTGTTATTCAGATTGCAGTTCATGAAGAAAATAAGCTATTCCGAATGAAAAAAAAGGGATTCAGGATGCGAATAACCTATTCAGTTTGCAGTTCAGATAAAAAAAGCTATTCAGGATGCGAATAACCTATTCAGTTTGCAAAAAAAGCTATTCAGTTTACCAAAAAAGCTATTCAGAATGAAAATATGATATTCAGATTGCAGTTCTTGATGAAAATAAGCTATTCCGAATGAAAAAAACGGGATTCAGGATGCGAATATCCTATTCAGTTTGCAGCTCAGACAAAATAAACTATTCAGATTGCAAAAAAAGCTATTCAGTTTGCAAAAAAAGCTATTCAGAATGAAAATGTGATATTAAGATTGCGGTTCTGGATGAAAATAAGCTATTCAAAATGAAAAAAAGGGATTCAGGATGCGAATAACCTATTCAGTTTGCAGTTCAGACAAAAAAAGCTATTCAGGATGCGAATAACCTATTCAGTTTGCAGTTCAGACAAAAAAAGCTATTCAGAATGCAAATAAACTATTCAGATTGGAAATAAGCTATTCAGTTTGCAAAAAAAGCTATTCAGAATGAAAATGTGATATTCAGATTGCAGTTCTTGATGAAAATAAACTATTCAGAATGAAAAAAAAGGGTTCAGGATGCGGATAACCTATTCAGTTAGCAGTTCAGACAAAAAAAGCTATTCAGAATGCAAATAAACTATTCAGATTGGAAATAAGCTATTCAGTTTGCCAAAAAAGCAATTCAGAATGAAAATGTGATATTCAGATTGCAGTTCTTGATGAAAATAAACTATTCAGAATGAAAAAAAAGGATTCAGGATGCGAATAACCTATTCAGTTTGCAGCTCAGAAAAAAAAAACTATTCAGAATGAAAATAAATTATTCAGATTGGAAATAAGCTATTCAGTTTGCAAAAAAAGCTATTCAGAATGAAAATGTGTTATTCAGATTGCAGTTCATGATGAAAATAAGCTATTCCGAATGAAAAAAGAGGGATTCAGGATGCGAATATCCTATTCAGTTTGCAGCTCAGACAAAATAAACTATTCTGATTGCAAAATAATCTATTCAGAATGGAAATAAGCTATTCAGTTTGCAAAAAAAGCTATTCAGAATGAAAATGTGTTATTCAGATTGCAGTTCATGAAGAAAATAAGCTATTCCGAATGAAAAAAAAGGGATTCAGGATGCGAATAACCTATTCAGTTTGCAGTTCAGATAAAAAAAGCTATTCAGGATGCGAATAACCTATTCAGTTTGCAAAAAAAGCTATTCAGTTTACCAAAAAAGCTATTCAGAATGAAAATATGATATTCAGATTGCAGTTCTTGATGAAAATAAGCTATTCCGAATGAAAAAAACGGGATTCAGGATGCGAATATCCTATTCAGTTTGCAGCTCAGACAAAATAAACTATTCAGATTGCAAAAAAAGCTATTCAGTTTGCAAAAAAAGCTATTCAGAATGAAAATGTGATATTAAGATTGCGGTTCTGGATGAAAATAAGCTATTCAAAATGAAAAAAAGGGATTCAGGATGCGAATAACCTATTCAGTTTGCAGTTCAGACAAAAAAAGCTATTCAGGATGCGAATAACCTATTCAGTTTGCAGTTCAGACAAAAAAAGCTATTCAGAATGCAAATAAACTATTCATATTGCAAAAAAAGCAATTCAGTTTACAAAAAAAGCTATTCAGAATGAAAATATGATATTCAGATTGCAGTTCTTGATGAAAATAAGCTATTCCGAATGAAAAAAAAGGGATTCAGGATGCGAATATCCTATTCAGTTTGCAGCTCAGACAAAATAAACTATTCTGATTGCAAAATAATCTATTCAGATTGGAAATAAGCTATTCAGTTTGCAAAAAAAGCTATTCAGAATGAAAATGTGTTATTCAGATTGCAGTTCATGAAGAAAATAAGCTATTCCGAATGAAAAAAAAAGGGATTCAGGATGCGAATAACCTATTCAGTTTGCAGTTCAGATAAAAAAAGCTATTCAGGATGCGAATAACCTATTCAGTTTACAGTTCAGACCAAAAAAGCTATTCAGAACGCGAATAAACTATTCAGATTGCAAAAAAAGCTATTCAGTTTACCAAAAAAGCTATTCAGAATGAAAATATGATATTCAGATTGCAGTTCTTGATGAAAATAAGCTATTCCGAATGAAAAATACAGGATTCAGGATGCGAATATCCTATTCAGTTTGCAGCTCAGACAAAATAAACTATTCAGATTGCAAAATAAGCTATTCAGTTTCCAAAAAAAGCTATTCATACTGAAAATGTGATATTCAAATTGTAGTTCTTGATGAAAATAAGCTATTTCAAATGAAAAAAAGGGATTCAGGATGCGAATAACCTATTCAGTTTGCAGCTCAGAAAAAAAAAAAAAAACTATTCAGAATGCAAATAAACTATTCAGATTGGAAACAAGCTATTCAATTTGCAATAAAAGCTATTCAGAATGAAAATGTGTTATTCAGATTGCAGTTCATGATGAATATAAGCTATTCCGAATGAAAAAAAAAGGGATTCAGGATGCGAATAACCTATTCAGTTTGCAACTCAGAAAAAAAAACTATTCAGAATGCAAAGAAACTATTCAGATTGCAAATAAGCTATTCAGTTTGCAAAAAAAGCTATTCAGAATGAAAATGTGCTATTCAGATTGCAGTTCAGGATGAAAATAAGCTATTGAGAATGAAAAAAAAGGGATTCAGGATGCGAATAAACTATTCAGATTGCAAATAAGCTATTCAAATTGCAAAAAAAGCTATTCAGAATGAAAATGTGCTAATAATATTGCAGTTCAGGATGAAAATAAGCTATTTATAACGAAAAAAAAGGGATCCAGGATGCAAATAACCTATTCAGTTTGAAGTTCAGACAAAAAAAGCTATTCATAATGCAAATAAACTATTCAGATTGCAAATAAGCTATTCAGTTTACAAAAAAAGCTATTCAGAATGAAAACGTGCTATTCAGATTGCAGTTCACGGTGAAAATAAGAAATTCAAGATGATGAAAAGGGATCCAGGATGCAAATAACCTATTCAGTTTGCAGTTCAGACAATAAAAGCTATTCAGAATGCAAATAAACTATTCAGATTGGAAATAAGCGATTCAGTTTGCAAAAAAAGCTATTCAGAATGAAAATGTGATATTCAGATTGCAGTTCTTGATGAAAATAAGCTATTCCGAATGAAAAAAAAGGATTCAGGATGTGAATAACCTATTCAGTTTGCAGTTCAGACAAAAAAAACTATTCAGAATGCAAATAATTTATTCAGTTTGCAAATAAACTATTCAGTTTGCAAAAAAAAACTATTCAGAATTAAAATGTGCTTTTCAGATTGTAGTTCAGGATGAAAATAAGCTATTTATAAAGAAAAAAAAGGGATCGAGGATGCAAGTAACATATTCAGTTTGCAGTTCTGACAAAAAAAGCTATTCAGAATGCAAATAAACTATTTAGATTGGAAATAAGCGATTCAGTTTGCAAAAAAAGCTATTCAGAATGAAAATGTGATATTCAGATTGCAGTTCTTGATGAAAATAAGCTATTCCGAATGTAAAAAAAGGGTTCAGGATGCGAATAACCTATTCAGTTTGCAGTTCAGACGAAAAAAACTATTCAGGATGCAAATAACCTATTCAGTTTGCAGTTCTGACAAAAAAAGCTATTCAGGATGCAAATAAACTATTCAGGTTGCAAATAAGCTATTCAGTTTGCAAAAAAAAACTATTGAGAATTAAAATGTGCTTTTCAGACAGCAGTTCAGGATGAAAATAAGCTATTTATAAAGAAAAAAAAGGGATCGAGGATGCAAATAACATATTCAGTTTGCTGTTCAGACAAAAAAAGCTATTCAGAATGCAAATAAACTATTAAGATTGCAAATAAGCTATTCATTTTGCAAAAAAAACTATTCAGAATTAAAATGTGCTTTTCAGACTACAACTCAGGATGAAAATAAGCTATTCAGTTTGCAGTTTAGACAAAAAAAGCTATTCAGGATGCAAATAACCTATTCAGCTTGCTGTTTAGACAAAAAAAGCTATTCAGGATGCAAATAACCTATTCAGTTTGCAGTTCAATCAAAAAAAGCTATTCAGAATGCAAATAATCTATTTAAATTGGAAATTAGCGATTCAGTTTGCAAAAAAAGCTATTCAGAATGAAAATGTGATATTCAGATTGCAGTTCTTGATGAAAATAAGCTATTCCGAATGAAAAAATAGGATTCAGGATGCGAATAACCTATTCAGTTTGCAGTTCAGACAAAAAAAACTATTCAGAATGCGAATAAACTATTTAGATTGCAAATAAGCTATTTAGTTTGCAAAAAAAACTATTCAGAATTAAAATGTGCTTTTCAGACTACAACTCAGGATGAAAATAAGCTATTTATAATGAAAAAAAGGGATCCAGGATGCAAATAACCTATTCAGTTTGCATTTTAGACAAAAAAAGCTATTCAAAATGCAATTAACCTATTCAATTTGCAGTTTAGACAAAAAAAGCTATTCGGAATGCAAATAAACTATTTAGATTGGAAATAATCGATTCAGTTTGCAAAAAAAGCTATTCAGAATGAAAATAAGCTATTCCGAATGAAAAAAAAAGGGATTCAGGATGCGAATAACCTATTAAGTTTGCAGCTCAGACAAAATAAACTATTCAGATTGCAAAATAAGCTATTCAGTTTCCAAAAAAAGCTATTTAGAATGAAAATGTGATATTCAGATTGCAGTTCTTGATGAAAATAAGCTATTCCGAACGGAAAAAAGGGATTCGGGATGCGAATAACCTATTCAGTTTGCAGTTCAGACAAAAAAAGCTATTCAGAATGCAAATAAACTATTCAGACTGCAAATAAGCTATTCATTTTGCAAAAAAAGCTATTCAGAATGAAAATGTGCTATTCAGATTGCTGTTCAGGATGAAAATAAGCTATTCAGAATGAAAAAAAGTGATTCAGGATGCGAATAACCTATTCAGTTTGCAGTTCAGACAATAAAACCTATTCAGGATGCAAATAACCTTTTCAGTTTGCAGTTTAGACAAAAAAAAGCTTTTCCGAATGCAAATAAACTATTCAGATTGGAAATAAGCTATTTAGTTTGCAAAAAAAGTTGTTAAGAATGAAAATGTGCTATTCAGATTGCAGTTCAGGATGAAAATAAGCTATTTATAATGAAAAAAAGGGATCCAGGATGCAAATAACCTATTCAGTTTGCAGTTTAGACAAAAAAAGCTATTCAAAATGCAAATAAACTATTCAGATTGGAAATAAGCGATTCAGTTTGCAAAAAAAGCTATTCAGAATGAAAATGTGATATTCAGATTGCAGTTCTTGATGAAAATAAGCTATTCCGAATGAAAAAAAAGGATTCAGGATGTGAATAACCTATTCAGTTTGCAGTTCAGACAAAAAAAACTATTCAGAATGCAAATAATTTATTCAGTTTGCAAATAAACTATTCAGTTTGCAAAAAAAAACTATTCAGAATTAAAATGTGCTTTTCAGATTGTAGTTCAGGATGAAAATAAGCTATTTATAAAGAAAAAAAAGGGATCGAGGATGCAAGTAACATATTCAGTTTGCAGTTCTGACAAAAAAAGCTATTCAGAATGCAAATAAACTATTTAGATTGGAAATAAGCGATTCAGTTTGCAAAAAAAGCTATTCAGAATGAAAATGTGATATTCAGATTGCAGTTCTTGATGAAAATAAGCTATTCCGAATGTAAAAAAAGGGTTCAGGATGCGAATAACCTATTCAGTTTGCAGTTCAGACGAAAAAAACTATTCAGGATGCAAATAACCTATTCAGTTTGCAGTTCTGACCAAAAAAGCTATTCAGAGTGCAAATAAACTATTCAGACTGCAAATAAGCTATTCATTTTGCAAAAAAAGCTATTCAGAATGAAAATGTGCTATTCAGATTGCTGTTCAGGATGAAAATAAGCTATTCAGAATGAAAAAAAGTGATTCAGGATGCGAATAACCTATTCAGTTTGCAGTTCAGACAATAAAACCTATTCAGGATGCAAATAACCTTTTCAGTTTGCAGTTTAGACAAAAAAAAGCTATTCAGAATGCAAATAAACTATTCAGATTGGAAATAAGCTATTTAGTTTGCAAAAAAAGTTGTTAAGAATGAAAATGTGCTATTCAGATTGCAGTTCAGGATGAAAATAAGCTATTTATAATGAAAAAAAGGGATCCAGGATGCAAATAACCTATTCAGTTTGCAGTTTAGACAAAAAAAGCTATTCAAAATGCAAATAAACTATTCAGTTTCCAAAAAAAGGTATTCAGAATGAAAATGTGATATTCAGATTGCAGTTCTTGATGAAAATAAGCTATTCCGAATGAAAAAAAAGGGATTCAGAATGCAAATAACCTATTCAGTTTGCATTTCAGACAAAAAAAGCTATTCAGAACGCAAATAAACTATTCAGATTGCAAAAAAAGCTATTCAGTTTATAAAAAAAACTATTCAGATTGAAAATGTGATATTCAGATTGCAGTTCTTGATGAAAATAAGCTATTCTGAATGAAAAAAAAGGGATTCAGGATGCGAATAACCTATGCAGTTTGCAGCTCAGACAAAATAAACTATTCAGATTGCAAAATAAGCTATTCATTTTCCAAAAAAAGTTATTTAGAATGAAAATGTGTTATTCAAATTGCAGTTCTTGATGAAAATAAGCTATTCCGAACGAAAAAAAGGGATTCGGGATGCGAATAACCTATTCAGTTTGCAGTTCAGACAAAAAAAGCTATTCAGAATGCAAATAAACTATTCAGATTGGAAATAAGCTATTCAGTTTGCTATAAAAGCTATTCAGAATGAAAATGTGTTATTCAGATTGCAGTTCATGATGAAAATAAGCTATTCTGAATGAAAAAAAAGGGATTCAGGATGCGAATAACCTATTCAGTTTGCAGCTCAGAAAAAAAAAAAACTATTCAGAATACAAATAAACTATTCAGATTGCAAATAAGCTATTCAGTTTGCAAAAAAAGCTATTGAGAATGAAAATGTGCTATTCAGATTGCAGTTCAGGATGAAAATAAGCTATTTATAATGAAAAAAACGAATCCAGGATGCAAATAACCTATTCAGTTTGCAGTTCAGACAAAAAAAGCTATTCAGAATGCAAATAAACTATTCAGATTGGAAATAAGCGATTCAGTTTGCAAAAAAAGCTATTCAGAACGAAAATGTGATATTCAGATTGCAGTTCTTGATGAAAATAAGCTATTCCGAATGAAAAAAAAGGATTCAGGATGCGAATAACCTATTCAGTTTGCAGTTCAGACATAAAAAACTATTCATAATGCAAATAAACTATTCAGATTGCAAATAAGCTATTCAGTTTGCAAAAAGAGCTATTCAGAATGAAAATGTGCTATTCAGATTGCTGTTCATGATGAAAATAAGCTATTCAGAATGAAAAAAAGGGATTCAGGATGTGAATAACCTATTAAGTTTCAAGTTCAGACAATAAAAGCTATTCAGGATGCAAATAACCTATTCGGTTTGCAGTTCAGACAAAAAAAGCTATTCAGAATTCAAATAAACTATTTAGATTGGAAATAAGCTATTCAGTTTGCAAAAAAAGTTGTTAAGAATGAAAATGTGCTATTCAGATTGCAGTTCAGGATGAAAATAAGCTATTTATAATGAAAAAAAGGGATCCAGGATGCAAATAACCTATTCAGTTTGCAGTTTAGACAAAAAAAGCTATTCAAAATGCAAATAAACTATTCAGTTTCCAAAAAAAGGTATTCAGAATGAAAATGTGATATTCCGATTGCAGTTCTTGATGAAAATAAGCTATTCCGAATGAAAAAAAAAAGGATTCGGAATGCGAATAACCTATTCAGTTTGAAGTTCAGACAAAAAAAGCTATTCAGAATGCAAATAAACTATTCAGATTGGAAATAAGCTATTCAGTTTGCAATAAAAGCTATTCAGAATGAAAATGTGTTATTCAGATTGCAGTTCATGATGAAAATAAGCTATTCTGAATGAAAAAAAAGGGATTCAGGATGCGAATAACCTATTCAGTTTGCAGCTCAGAAAAAAAAAACTATTCAGAATGCAAATAAACTATTCAGATTGCAAATAAGCTATTCAGTTTGCAAAAAAAGCTATTCAGAATGAAAATGTGCTATTCAGATTGCAGTTCAGGATGAAAATAAGCAATTTATAATGAAAAAAAGGAATCCAGGATGCAAATAACCTATTCAGTTTGCAGTTCAGACAAAAAAAGCTATTCAGAATGCAAATAAGCTATTCAGATTGGAAATAAGCGATTCAGTTTGCAAAAAAAGCTATTCAGAATGAAAATGTGATATTCAGATTGCAGTTCTTGATGAAAATAAGCTATTCCGAATGAAGAAAAAGGATTCAGGATGCGAATAACCCATTCAGTTTGCAGTTCAGACATAAAAAACTATTCATAATGCAAATAAACTATTCAGATTGCAAATAAGCTATTCAGTTTGCAAAAAAAAACTATTCAGAATTAAAATGTGCTTTTCAGACTCCAGTTCAAGATGAAAATAAGCTATTTATAAAGTAAAAAAAGGGATCGAGGATGCAAATAACATATTCAGTTTGCAGTTCAGACAAAAAAAGCTATTCAGAATTCAAATAAACTATTCAGATTGCAAATAAGCTATTCATTTTGCAAAAAGAGCTATTCAGAATGAAAATGTGCTATTCAGATTGCTGTTCATGATGAAAATAAGCTATTCAGAATGAAAAAAAGGGATTCAGGATGTGAATAACCTATTAAGTTTGCAGTTCAGACAATAAAAGCTATTCAGGATGCAAATAACCTATACAAATTGCAGTTCAGACAAAAAAATATATTCAGAATGCAAATAAACTATTCAGATTGGAAATAAGCTATTCAGTTTGCTAAAAAAGCTGTTCAGAAAGAAAATGTGCTATTCAGATTGCAGTTCAGGATGAAAATAAGCTATTTATAATGAAAAAAAGGGATCCAGGATGCAAATAACCTATTCAGTTTGCAGTTTAGACAAAAAAAGCTACTCAAAATGCAAATAAACTATTCAGTTTCCAAGAAAAGGTATTCAGAATGAAAATGTGATATTCAGATTGCAGTTCTTGATGAAAATAAGCTATTCCGAATGAAAAAAAGGGTTTCAGGATGCGAATAACCTATTCAGTTTGCAGTTCAGACAAAAAAAGCTATTCAGAATGCAAATAAACTATTCAGATTGGAAATAAGCTATTCAGTTTGCAATAAAAGCTATTCAGAATGAAAATGTGTTATTCAGATTGCAGTTCATGATGAAAATAAGCTATTCTGAATGAAAAAAAAGGGATTCAGGATGCAAATAACCTATTCAGTTTGCAGCTCAGAAAAAAAAAACTATTCAGAATGCAAATAAACTATTCAGATTGCAGATAAGCTATTCAGTTTGCAAAAAAAGCTATTCAGAATGAAAAAGTGCTATTCAGATTGCAGTTCAGGATGAAAATAAGCTATTAATAATGAAAAAAAGGAATCCAGGATGCAAATAACCTATTCAGTTTGCAGTTCAGACAAAAAAAGCTATTCAGAATGCAAATAAGCTATTCAGATTGGAAATTAGCGATTCAGTTTGCAAAAAAAGCTATTCAGAATGAAAATGTGATATTCAGATTGCAGTTCTTGATGAAAATAAGCTATTCCGAATGAAAAAAAAGGATTCAGGATGCGAATAACCTATTCAGTTTGCAGTTCAGACATAAAAAACTATTCATAATGCAAATAAACTATTCAGATTGCAAATAAACTATTCAGTTTGCAAAAAAAAACTATTCAGAATTAAAATGTGCTTTTCAGACTCCAGTTCAAGATGAAAATAAGCTATTTATAAAGTAAAAAAAGGGATCGAGGATGCAAATAACATATTCAGTTTGCAGTTCAGACAAAAAAAGCTATTCAGAATTCAAATAAACTATTCATTTTGCAAAAAGAGCTATTCAGAATGAAAATGTGCTATTCAGATTGCTGTTCATGATGAAAATAAGCTATTCAGAATGAAAAAAAGGGATTCAGGATGTGAATAACCTATTAAGTTTGCAGTTCAGACAATAAAAGCTATTCAGGATGCAAATAACCTTTTCAGTTTGAAGTTCAGACAAAAAAAGCTATTCAGAATGCAAATAAACTATTCAGATTGGAAATAAGCTATTCAGTTTGCAAAAAAAGCTGTTCAGAAAGAAAATGTGCTATTCAGATTGCAATTCAGGATGAAAATAAGCTATTTATAATGAAAAAAAGGGATCCAGGATGCAAATAACCTATTCAGTTTGCAGTTTAGACAAAAAAAGCTACTCAAAATGCAAATAAACTATTCAGTTTCCAAGAAAATGTGATATTCAGTTTCCGAATGAAAAAAAGGGTTTCAGGATGCGAATAACCTATTCAGTTTGCAGTTCAGACAAAAAAAGCTATTCAGAATGCAAATAAACTATTCAGATTGGAAATAAGCTATTCAGTTTGCAATAAAAGCTATTCAGAATGAAAATGTGTTATTCAGATTGCAGTTCATGATGAAAATAAGCTATTCTGAATGAAAAAAAAGGGATTCAGGATGCGAATAACCTATTCAGTTTGCAGCTCAGAAAAAAAAAACTATTCAGAATGCAAATAAACTATTCAGATTGCAAATAAGCTATTCAGTTTGCAAAAAAAGCTATTCAGAATGAAAATGTGCTATTCAGATTGCAGTTCAGGATGAAAATTAGCTATTTATAATGAAAAAAAGGAATCCAGGATGCAAATAACCTATTCAGTTTGCAGTTCAGACAAAAAAAGCTATTCAGAATGCAAATAAGCTATTCAGATTGGAAATAAGCGATTCAGTTTGCAAAAAAAGCTATTCAGAATGAAAATGTGATATTCAGATTGCAGTTCTTGATGAAAATAAGCTATTCCGAATGAAAAAAGAGGATTCAGGATGCGAATAACCTATTCAGTTTGCAGTTCAGACCTAAAAAACTATTCATAATGCAAATAAACTATTCAGATTGCAAATAAGCTATTCAGTTTGCAAAAAAAAACTATTCAGAATTAAAATGTGCTTTTCAGACTCCAGTTCAAGATGAAAATAAGCTATTTATAAAGTAAAAAAAGGGATCGAGGATGCAAATAACAAATTCAGTTTGCAGTTCAGACAAAAAAAGCTATTCAGAATTCAAATAAACTATTCAGATTGCAAATAAGCTATTCATTTTGCAAAAAGAGCTATTCAGAATGAAAATGTGCTATTCAGATTGCTGTTCATGATGAAAATAAGCTATTCAGAATGAAAAAAAGGGATTCAGGATGTGAATAACCTATTAAGTTTGTAGTTCAGACAATAAAAGCTATTCAGGATGCAAATAACCTTTTCAGTTTGAAGTTCAGACAAAAAACGATATTCAGAATGCAAATAAACTATTCAGATTGGAAATAAGCTATTCAGTTTGCAAAAAAAGCTATTCAGAATGAAAATATGCTATTCAGATTGCAGTTCAGGATGAAAATAAGCTATTAATAATGAAAAAAAGGAATCCAGGATGCAAATAACCTATTCAGTTTGCAGTTCAGACAAAAAAAGCTATTCAGAATGCAAATAAGCTATTCAGATTGGAAATAAGCGATTCAGTTTGCAAAAAAAGCTATTCAGAATGAAAATGTGATATTCAGATTGCAGTTCTTGATGAAAATAAGCTATTCCGAATGAAAAAAAAGGATTCAGGATGCGAATAACCTATTCAGTTTGCAGTTCAGACATAAAAAACTATTCATAATGCAAATAAACTATTCAGATTGCAAATAAGCTATTCAGTTTGCAAAAAAAAACTATTCAGAATTAAAATGTGCTTTTCAGACTCCAGTTCAAGATGAAAATAAGCTATTTATAAAGTAAAAAAAGGGATCGAGGATGCAAATAACATATTCAGTTTGCAGTTCAGACAAAAAAAGCTATTCAGAATTCAAATAAACTATTCAGATTGCAAATAAGCTATTCATTTTGCAAAAAGAGCTATTCAGAATGAAAATGTGCTATTCAGATTGCTGTTCATGATGAAAATAAGCTATTCAGAATAAAATAAAGGGATTCAGGATGTGAATAACCTATTAAGTTTGCAGTTCAGACAATAAAAGCTATTCAGGATGCAAATAACCTTTTCAGTTTGAAGTTCAGACAAAAAAAGCTATTCAGAATGCAAATAAACTATTCAGATTGGAAATAAGCTATTCAGTTTGCAAAAAAAGCTGTTCAGAAAGAAAATGTGCTATTCAGATTGCAATTCAGGATGAAAATAAGCTATTTATAATGAAAAAAAGGGATCCAGGATGCAAATAACCTATTCAGTTTGCAGTTTAGACAAAAAAAGCTACTCAAAATGCAAATAAACTATTCAGTTTCCAAGAAAAGGTATTCAGAATGAAAATGTGATATTCAGATTGCAGTTCTTGATGAAAATAAGCTATTCCGAATGAAAAAAAGGGTTTCAGGATGCGAATAACCTATTCAGTTTGCAGTTCAGACAAAAAAAGCTATTCAGAATGCAAATAAACTATTCAGATTGGAAATAAGCTATTCAGTTTGCAATAAAAGCTATTCAGAATGCAAATAAACTATTCAGATTGCAAATAAGCTATTCAGTTTGCAAAAAAAGCTATTCAGAATGAAAATGTGCTATTCAGATTGCAGTTCAGGATGAAAATAAGCTATTTATAATGAAAAAAAGGAATCCAGGATGCAAATAACCTATTCAGTTTGCAGTTCAGACAAAAAAAGCTATTCAGAATGCAAATAAGCTATTCAGATTGGAAATAAGCGATTCAGTTTGCAAAAAAAGCTATTCAGAATGAAAATGTGATATTCAGATTGCAGTTCTTGATGAAAATAAGCTATTCCGAATGAAAAAAAAGGATTCAGGATGCGAATAACCTATTCAGTTTGCAGTTCAGACATAAAAAACTATTCATAATGCAAATAAACTATTCAGATTGCAAATAAGCTATTCAGTTTGCAAAAAAAAACTATTCAGAATTAAAATGTGCTTTTCAGACTCCAGTTCAAGATGAAAATAAGCTATTTATAAAGTAAAAAAAGGGATCGAGGATGCAAATAACATATTCAGTTTGCAGTTCAGACAAAAAAACCTATTCAGAATTCAAATAAACTATTCAGATTGCAAATAAGCTATTCATTTTGCAAAAAGAGCTATTCAGAATGAAAATGTGCTATTCAGATTGCTGTTCATGATGAAAATAAGCTATTCAGAATGAAATAAAGGGATTCAGGATGTGAATAACCTATTAAGTTTGCAGTTCAGACAATAAAAGCTATTCAGGATGCAAATAACCTTTTCAGTTTGAAGTTCAGACAAAAAAAGCTATTCAGAATGCAAATAAACTATTCAGATTGGAAATAAGCTATTCAGTTTGCAAAAAAAGCTGTTCAGAAAGAAAATGTGCTATTCAGATTGCAATTCAGGATGAAAATAAGCTATTTATAATGAAAAAAAGGGATCCAGGATGCAAATAACCTATTCAGTTTGCAGTTTAGACAAAAAAAAGCTACTCAAAATGCAAATAAACTATTCAGTTTCCAAGAAAAGGTATTCAGAATGAAAATGTGATATTCAGATTGCAGTTCTTGATGAAAATAAGCTATTCCGAATGAAAAAAAGGGTTTCAGGATGCGAATAACCTATTCAGTTTGCAGTTCAGACAAAAAAAGCTATTCAGAATGCAAATAAACTATTCAGATTGGAAATAAGCTATTCAGTTTGCAATAAAAGCTATTCAGAATGAAAATGTGTTATTCAGATTGCAGTTCATGATGAAAATAAGCTATTCTGAATGAAAAAAAAGGGATTCAGGATGCGAATAACCTATTCAGTTTGCAGCTCAGAAAAAAAAAACTATTCAGAATGCAAATAAACTATTCAGATTGCAAATAAGCTATTCAGTTTGCAAAAAAAGCTATTCAGAATGAAAATGTGCTATTCAGATTGCAGTTCAGGATGAAAATTAGCTATTTATAATGAAAAAAAGGAATCCAGGATGCAAATAACCTATTCAGTTTGCAGTTCAGACAAAAAAAGCTATTCAGAATGCAAATAAGCTATTCAGATTGGAAATAAGCGATTCAGTTTGCAAAAAAAGCTATTCAGAATGAAAATGTGATATTCAGATTGCAGTTCTTGATGAAAATAAGCTATTCCGAATGAAAAAAGAGGATTCAGGATGCGAATAACCTATTCAGTTTGCAGTTCAGACCTAAAAAACTATTCATAATGCAAATAAACTATTCAGATTGCAAATAAGCTATTCAGTTTGCAAAAAAAAACTATTCAGAATTAAAATGTGCTTTTCAGACTCCAGTTCAAGATGAAAATAAGCTATTTATAAAGTAAAAAAAGGGATCGAGGATGCAAATAACATATTCAGTTTGCAGTTCAGACAAAAAAAGCTATTCAGAATTCAAATAAACTATTCAGATTGCAAATAAGCTATTCATTTTGCAAAAAGAGCTATTCAGAATGAAAATGTGCTATTCAGATTGCTGTTCATGATGAAAATAAGCTATTCAGAATGAAAAAAAGGGATTCAGGATGTGAATAACCTATTAAGTTTGCAGTTCAGACAATAAAAGCTATTCAGGATGCAAATAACCTTTTCAGTTTGAAGTTCAGACAAAAAAAGATATTCAGAATGCAAATAAACTATTCAGATTGGAAATAAGCTATTCAGTTTACAAAAAAAGTTGTTCAGAAAGAAAATGTGCTATTCAGATTGCAATTCAGGATGAAAATAAGCTATTTATAATGAAAAAAAGGGATCCAGGATGCAAATAACCTATTCAGTTTGCAGTTTAGACAAAAAAAGCTACTCAAAATGCAAATAAACTATTCAGTTTCCAAGAAAAGGTATTCAGAATGAAAATGTGATATTCAGATTGCAGTTCTTGATGAAAATAAGCTATTCCGAATGAAAAAAAGGGTTTCAGGATGCGAACAACCTATTCAGTTTGCAGTTCAGACAAAAAAAGCTATTCAGAATGCAAATAAACTATTCAGATTGGAAATAAGCTATTCAGTTTGCAATAAAAGCTATTCAGAATGAAAATGTGTTATTCAGATTGCAGTTCATGATGAAAATAAGCTATTCTGAATGAAAAAAAAGGGATTCAGGATGCGAATAACCTATTCAGTTTGCAGCTCAGAAAAAAAAAACTATTCAGAATGCAAATAAACTATTCAGATTGCAAATAAGCTATTCAGTTTGCAAAAAAAGCTATTCAGAATGAAAATGTGCTATTCAGATTGCAGTTCAGGATGAAAATTAGCTATTTATAATGAAAAAAAGGAATCCAGGATGCAAATAACCTATTCAGTTTGCAGTTCAAACAAAAAAAGCTATTCAGAATGCAAATAAGCTATTCAGATTGGAAATAAGCGATTCAGTTTGCAAAAAAAGCTATTCAGAATGAAAATGTGATATTCAGATTGCAGTTCTTGATGAAAATAAGCTATTCCGAATGAAAAAAGAGGATTCAGGATGCGAATAACCTATTCAGTTTGCAGTTCAGACCTAAAAAACTATTCATAATGCAAATAAACTATTCAGATTGCAAATAAGCTATTCAGTTTGCAAAAAAAAACTATTCAGAATTAAAATGTGCTTTTCAGACTCCAGTTCAAGATGAAAATAAGCTATTTATAAAGTAAAAAAAGGGATCGAGGATGCAAATAACATATTCAGTTTGCAGTTCAGACAAAAAAAGCTATTCAGAATTCAAATAAACTATTCAGATTGCAAATAAGCTATTCATTTTGCAAAAAGAGCTATTCAGAATGAAAATGTGCTATTCAGATTGCTGTTCATGATGAAAATAAGCTATTCAGAATGAAAAAAAGGGATTCAGGATGTGAATAACCTATTAAGTTTGCAGTTCAGACAATAAAAGCTATTCAGGATGCAAATAACCTTTTCAGTTTGAAGTTCAGACAAAAAAAGATATTCAGAATGCAAATAAACTATTCAGATTGGAAATAAGCTATTCAGTTTGCAAAAAAAGTTGTTCAGAAAGAAAATGTGCTATTCAGATTGCAATTCAGGATGAAAATAAGCTATTTATAATGAAAAAAAGGGATCCAGGATGCAAATAACCTATTCAGTTTGCAGTTTAGACAAAAAAAGCTACTCAAAATGCAAATAAACTATTCAGTTTCCAAGAAAAGGTATTCAGAATGAAAATGTGATATTCAGATTGCAGTTCTTGATGAAAATAAGCTATTCCGAATGAAAAAAAGGGTTTCAGGATGCGAACAACCTATTCAGTTTGCAGTTCAGACAAAAAAAGCTATTCAGAATGCAAATAAACTATTCAGATTGGAAATAAGCTATTCAGTTTGCAATAAAAGCTATTCAGAATGAAAATGTGTTATTCAGATTGCAGTTCATGATGAAAATAAGCTATTCTGAATGAAAAAAAAGGGATTCAGGATGCGAATAACCTATTCAGTTTGCAGCTCAGAAAAAAAAAACTATTCAGAATGCAAATAAACTATTCAGATTGCAAATAAGCTATTCAGTTTGCAAAAAAAGCTATTCAGAATGAAAATGTGCTATTCAGATTGCAGTTCAGGATGAAAATTAGCTATTTATAATGAAAAAAAGGAATCCAGGATGCAAATAACCTATTCAGTTTGCAGTTCAAACAAAAAAAGCTATTCAGAATGCAAATAAGCTATTCAGATTGGAAATAAGCGATTCAGTTTGCAAAAAAAGCTATTCAGAATGAAAATGTGATATTCAGATTGCAGTTCTTGATGAAAATAAGCTATTCCGAATGAAAAAAGAGGATTCAGGATGCGAATAACCTATTCAGTTTGCAGTTCAGACCTAAAAAACTATTCATAATGCAAATAAACTATTCAGATTGCAAATAAGCTATTCAGTTTGCAAAAAAAAACTATTCAGAATTAAAATGTGCTTTTCAGACTCAAGTTCAAGATGAAAATAAGCTATTTATAAAGTAAAAAAAGGGATCGAGGATGCAAATAACATATTCAGTTTGCAGTTCAGACAAAAAAAGCTATTCAGAATTCAAATAAACTATTCAGATTGCAAATAAGCTATTCATTTTGCAAAAAGAGCTATTCAGAATGAAAATGTGCTATTCAGATTGCTGTTCATGATGAAAATAAGCTATTCAGAATGAAAAAAAGGGATTCAGGATGTGAATAACCTATTAAGTTTGTAGTTCAGACAATAAAAGCTATTCAGGATGCAAATAACCTTTTCAGTTTGAAGTTCAGACAAAAAAAGATATTCAGAATGCAAATAAACTATTCAGATTGGAAATAAGCTATTCAGTTTGCAAAAAAAGTTGTTCAGAAAGAAAATGTGCTATTCAGATTGCAATTCAGGATGAAAATAAGCTATTTATAATGAAAAAAAGGGATCCAGGATGCAAATAACCTATTCAATTTGCAGTTTAGACAAAAAAAGCTACTCAAAATGCAAATAAACTATTCAGTTTCCAAGAAAAGGTATTCAGAATGAAAATGTGATATTCAGATTGCAGTTCTTGATGAAAATAAGCTATTCCGAATGAAAAAAAGGGTTTCAGGATGCGAACAACCTATTCAGTTTGCAGTTCAGACAAAAAAAGCTATTCAGAATGCAAATAAACTATTCAGATTGGAAATAAGCTATTCAGTTTGCAATAAAAGCTATTCAGAATGAAAATGTGTTATTCAGATTGCAGTTCATGATGAAAATAAGCTATTCTGAATGAAAAAAAAGGGATTCAGGATGCGAATAACCTATTCAGTTTGCAGCTCAGAAAAAAAAAACTATTCAGAATGCAAATAAACTATTCAGATTGCAAATAAGCTATTCAGTTTGCAAAAAAAGCTATTCAGAATGAAAATGTGCTATTCAGATTGCAGTTCAGGATGAAAATTAGCTATTTATAATGAAAAAAAGGAATCCAGGATGCAAATAACCTATTCAGTTTGCAGTTCAAACAAAAAAAGCTATTCAGAATGCAAATAAGCTATTCAGATTGGAAATAAGCGATTCAGTTTGCAAAAAAAGCTATTCAGAATGAAAATGTGATATTCAGATTGCAGTTCTTGATGAAAATAAGCTATTCCGAATGGAAAAAGAGGATTCAGGATGCGAATAACCTATTCAGTTTGCAGTTCAGACCTAAAAAACTATTCATAATGCAAATAAACTATTCAGATTGCAAATAAGCTATTCAGTTTGCAAAAAAAAACTATTCAGAATTAAAATGTGCTTTTCAGACTCCAGTTCAAGATGAAAATAAGCTATTTATAAAGTAAAAAAAGGGATCGAGGATGCAAATAACATATTCAGTTTGCAGTTCAGACAAAAAAAGCTATTCAGAATTCAAATAAACTATTCAGATTGCAAATAAGCTATTCATTTTGCAAAAAGAGCTATTCAGAATGAAAATGTGCTATTCAGATTGCTGTACATGATGAAAATAAGCTATTCAGAATGAAAAAAAGGGATTCAGGATGTGAATAACCTATTAAGTTTGCAGTTCAGACAATAAAAGCTATTCAGGATGCAAATAACCTTTTCAGTTTGAAGTTCAGACAAAAAAAGATATTCAGAATGCAAATAAACTATTCAGATTGGAAATAAGCTATTCAGTTTGCAAAAAAAGTTGTTCAGAAAGAAAATGTGCTATTCAGATTGCAATTCAGGATGAAAATAAGCTATTTATAATGAAAAAAAGGGATCCAGGATGCAAATAACCTATTCAGTTTGCAGTTTAGACAAAAAAAGCTACTCAAAATGCAAATAAACTATTCAGTTTCCAAGAAAAGGTATTCAGAATGAAAATGTGATATTCAGATTGCAGTTCTTGATGAAAATAAGCTATTCCGAATGAAAAAAAGGGTTTCAGGATGCGAACAACCTATTCAGTTTGCAGTTCAGACAAAAAAAGCTATTCAGAATGCAAATAAACTATTCAGATTGGAAATAAGCTATTCAGTTTGCAATAAAAGCTATTCAGAATGAAAATGTGTTATTCAGATTGCAGTTCATGATGAAAATAAGCTATTCTGAATGAAAAAAAAGGGATTCAGGATGCGAATAACCTATTCAGTTTGCAGCTCAGAAAAAAAAAACTATTCAGAATGCAAATAAACTATTCAGATTGCAAATAAGCTATTCAGTTTGCAAAAAAAGCTATTCAGAATGAAAATGTGCTATTCAGATTGCAGTTCAGGATGAAAATTAGCTATTTATAATGAAAAAAAGGAATCCAGGATGCAAATAACCTATTCAGTTTGCAGTTCAAACAAAAAAAGCTATTCAGAATGCAAATAAGCTATTCAGATTGGAAATAAGCGATTCAGTTTGCAAAAAAAGCTATTCAGAATGAAAATGTGATATTCAGATTGCAGTTCTTGATGAAAATAAGCTATTCCGAATGAAAAAAGAGGATTCAGGATGCGAATAACCTATTCAGTTTGCAGTTCAGACCTAAAAAACTATTCATAATGCAAATAAACTATTCAGATTGCAAATAAGCTATTCAGTTTGCAAAAAAAAACTATTCAGAATTAAAATGTGCTTTTCAGACTCAAGTTCAAGATGAAAATAAGCTATTTATAAAGTAAAAAAAGGGATCGAGGATGCAAATAACATATTCAGTTTGCAGTTCAGACAAAAAAAGCTATTCAGAATTCAAATAAACTATTCAGATTGCAAATAAGCTATTCATTTTGCAAAAAGAGCTATTCAGAATGAAAATGTGCTATTCAGATTGCTGTTCATGATGAAAATAAGCTATTCAGAATGAAAAAAAGGGATTCAGGATGTGAATAACCTATTAAGTTTGTAGTTCAGACAATAAAAGCTATTCAGGATGCAAATAACCTTTTCAGTTTGAAGTTCAGACAAAAAAAGATATTCAGAATGCAAATAAACTATTCAGATTGGAAATAAGCTATTCAGTTTGCAAAAAAAGTTGTTCAGAAAGAAAATGTGCTATTCAGATTGCAATTCAGGATGAAAATAAGCTATTTATAATGAAAAAAAGGGATCCAGGATGCAAATAACCTATTCAATTTGCAGTTTAGACAAAAAAAGCTACTCAAAATGCAAATAAACTATTCAGTTTCCAAGAAAAGGTATTCAGAATGAAAATGTGATATTCAGATTGCAGTTCTTGATGAAAATAAGCTATTCCGAATGAAAAAAAGGGTTTCAGGATGCGAACAACCTATTCAGTTTGCAGTTCAGACAAAAAAAGCTATTCAGAATGCAAATAAACTATTCAGATTGGAAATAAGCTATTCAGTTTGCAATAAAAGCTATTCAGAATGAAAATGTGTTATTCAGATTGCAGTTCATGATGAAAATAAGCTATTCTGAATGAAAAAAAAGGGATTCAGGATGCGAATAACCTATTCAGTTTGCAGCTCAGAAAAAAAAAACTATTCAGAATGCAAATAAACTATTCAGATTGCAAATAAGCTATTCAGTTTGCAAAAAAAGCTATTCAGAATGAAAATGTGCTATTCAGATTGCAGTTCAGGATGAAAATTAGCTATTTATAATGAAAAAAAGGAATCCAGGATGCAAATAACCTATTCAGTTTGCAGTTCAAACAAAAAAAGCTATTCAGAATGCAAATAAGCTATTCAGATTGGAAATAAGCGATTCAGTTTGCAAAAAAAGCTATTCAGAATGAAAATGTGATATTCAGATTGCAGTTCTTGATGAAAATAAGCTATTCCGAATGAAAAAAGAGGATTCAGGATGCGAATAACCTATTCAGTTTGCAGTTCAGACCTAAAAAACTATTCATAATGCAAATAAACTATTCAGATTGCAAATAAGCTATTCAGTTTGCAAAAAAAACTATTCAGAATTAAAATGTGCTTTTCAGACTCAAGTTCAAGATGAAAATAAGCTATTTATAAAGTAAAAAAAGGGATCGAGGATGCAAATAACATATTCAGTTTGCAGTTCAGACAAAAAAAGCTATTCAGAATTCAAATAAACTATTCAGATTGCAAATAAGCTATTCATTTTGCAAAAAGAGCTATTCAGAATGAAAATGTGCTATTCAGATTGCTGTTCATGATGAAAATAAGCTATTCAGAATGAAAAAAAAGGGATTCAGGATGTGAATAACCTATTAAGTTTGTAGTTCAGACAATAAAAGCTATTCAGGATGCAAATAACCTTTTCAGTTTGAAGTTCAGACAAAAAAAGATATTCAGAATGCAAATAAACTATTCAGATTGGAAATAAGCTATTCAGTTTGCAAAAAAAGTTGTTCAGAAAGAAAATGTGCTATTCAGATTGCAATTCAGGATGAAAATAAGCTATTTATAATGAAAAAAAGGGATCCAGGATGCAAATAACCTATTCAATTTGCAGTTTAGACAAAAAAAGCTACTCAAAATGCAAATAAACTATTCAGTTTCCAAGAAAAGGTATTCAGAATGAAAATGTGATATTCAGATTGCAGTTCTTGATGAAAATAAGCTATTCCGAATGAAAAAAAGGGTTTCAGGATGCGAACAACCTATTCAGTTTGCAGTTCAGACAAAAAAAGCTATTCAGAATGCAAATAAACTATTCAGATTGGAAATAAGCTATTCAGTTTGCAATAAAAGCTATTCAGAATGAAAATGTGTTATTCAGATTGCAGTTCATGATGAAAATAAGCTATTCTGAATGAAAAAAAAGGGATTCAGGATGCGAATAACCTATTCAGTTTGCAGCTCAGAAAAAAAAAACTATTCAGAATGCAAATAAACTATTCAGATTGCAAATAAGCTATTCAGTTTGCAAAAAAAGCTATTCAGAATGAAAATGTGCTATTCAGATTGCAGTTCAGGATGAAAATTAGCTATTTATAATGAAAAAAAGGAATCCAGGATGCAAATAACCTATTCAGTTTGCAGTTCAAACAAAAAAAGCTATTCAGAATGCAAATAAGCTATTCAGATTGGAAATAAGCGATTCAGTTTGCAAAAAAAGCTATTCAGAATGAAAATGTGATATTCAGATTGCAGTTCTTGATGAAAATAAGCTATTCCGAATGAAAAAAGAGGATTCAGGATGCGAATAACCTATTCAGTTTGCAGTTCAGACCTAAAAAACTATTCATAATGCAAATAAACTATTCAGATTGCAAATAAGCTATTCAGTTTGCAAAAAAAAACTATTCAGAATTAAAATGTGCTTTTCAGACTCAAGTTCAAGATGAAAATAAGCTATTTATAAAGTAAAAAAAGGGATCGAGGATGCAAATAACATATTCAGTTTGCAGTTCAGACAAAAAAAGCTATTCAGAATTCAAATAAACTATTCAGATTGCAAATAAGCTATTCATTTTGCAAAAAGAGCTATTCAGAATGAAAATGTGCTATTCAGATTGCTGTTCATGATGAAAATAAGCTATTCAGAATGAAAAAAAGGGATTCAGGATGTGAATAACCTATTAAGTTTGTAGTTCAGACAATAAAAGCTATTCAGGATGCAAATAACCTTTTCAGTTTGAAGTTCAGACAAAAAAAGATATTCAGAATGCAAATAAACTATTCAGATTGGAAATAAGCTATTCAGTTTGCAAAAAAAGTTGTTCAGAAAGAAAATGTGCTATTCAGATTGCAATTCAGGATGAAAATAAGCTATTTATAATGAAAAAAAGGGATCCAGGATGCAAATAACCTATTCAATTTGCAGTTTAGACAAAAAAAGCTACTCAAAATGCAAATAAACTATTCAGTTTCCAAGAAAAGGTATTCAGAATGAAAATGTGATATTCAGATTGCAGTTCTTGATGAAAATAAGCTATTCCGAATGAAAAAAAGGGTTTCAGGATGCGAACAACCTATTCAGTTTGCAGTTCAGACAAAAAAAGCTATTCAGAATGCAAATAAACTATTCAGATTGGAAATAAGCTATTCAGTTTGCAATAAAAGCTATTCAGAATGAAAATGTGTTATTCAGATTGCAGTTCATGATGAAAATAAGCTATTCTGAATGAAAAAAAAGGGATTCAGGATGCGAATAACCTATTCAGTTTGCAGCTCAGAAAAAAAAAACTATTCAGAATGCAAATAAACTATTCAGATTGCAAATAAGCTATTCAGTTTGCAAAAAAAGCTATTCAGAATGAAAATGTGCTATTCAGATTGCAGTTCAGGATGAAAATTAGCTATTTATAATGAAAAAAAGGAATCCAGGATGCAAATAACCTATTCAGTTTGCAGTTCAAACAAAAAAAGCTATTCAGAATGCAAATAAGCTATTCAGATTGGAAATAAGCGATTCAGTTTGCAAAAAAAGCTATTCAGAATGAAAATGTGATATTCAGATTGCAGTTCTTGATGAAAATAAGCTATTCCGAATGAAAAAAGAGGATTCAGGATGCGAATAACCTATTCAGTTTGCAGTTCAGACCTAAAAAACTATTCATAATGCAAATAAACTATTCAGATTGCAAATAAGCTATTCAGTTTGCAAAAAAAAACTATTCAGAATTAAAATGTGCTTTTCAGACTCAAGTTCAAGATGAAAATAAGCTATTTATAAAGTAAAAAAAGGGATCGAGGATGCAAATAACATATTCAGTTTGCAGTTCAGACAAAAAAAGCTATTCAGAATTCAAATAAACTATTCAGATTGCAAATAAGCTATTCATTTTGCAAAAAGAGCTATTCAGAATGAAAATGTGCTATTCAGATTGCTGTTCATGATGAAAATAAGCTATTCAGAATGAAAAAAAGGGATTCAGGATGTGAATAACCTATTAAGTTTGTAGTTCAGACAATAAAAGCTATTCAGGATGCAAATAACCTTTTCAGTTTGAAGTTCAGACAAAAAAAGATATTCAGAATGCAAATAAACTATTCAGATTGGAAATAAGCTATTCAGTTTGCAAAAAAAGTTGTTCAGAAAGAAAATGTGCTATTCAGATTGCAATTCAGGATGAAAATAAGCTATTTATAATGAAAAAAAGGGATCCAGGATGCAAATAACCTATTCAATTTGCAGTTTAGACAAAAAAAGCTACTCAAAATGCAAATAAACTATTCAGTTTCCAAGAAAAGGTATTCAGAATGAAAATGTGATATTCAGATTGCAGTTCTTGATGAAAATAAGCTATTCCGAATGAAAAAAAGGGTTTCAGGATGCGAACAACCTATTCAGTTTGCAGTTCAGACAAAAAAAGCTATTCAGAATGCAAATAAACTATTCAGATTGGAAATAAGCTATTCAGTTTGCAATAAAAGCTATTCAGAATGAAAATGTGTTATTCAGATTGCAGTTCATGATGAAAATAAGCTATTCTGAATGAAAAAAAAGGGATTCAGGATGCGAATAACCTATTCAGTTTGCAGCTCAGAAAAAAAAAACTATTCAGAATGCAAATAAACTATTCAGATTGCAAATAAGCTATTCAGTTTGCAAAAAAAGCTATTCAGAATGAAAATGTGCTATTCAGATTGCAGTTCAGGATGAAAATTAGCTATTTATAATGAAAAAAAGGAATCCAGGATGCAAATAACCTATTCAGTTTGCAGTTCAAACAAAAAAAGCTATTCAGAATGCAAATAAGCTATTCAGATTGGAAATAAGCGATTCAGTTTGCAAAAAAAGCTATTCAGAATGAAAATGTGATATTCAGATTGCAGTTCTTGATGAAAATAAGCTATTCCGAATGAAAAAAGAGGATTCAGGATGCGAATAACCTATTCAGTTTGCAGTTCAGACCTAAAAAACTATTCATAATGCAAATAAACTGTTCAGATTGCAAATAAGCTATTCAGTTTGCAAAAAAAAACTATTCAGAATTAAAATGTGCTTTTCAGACTCAAGTTCAAGATGAAAATAAGCTATTTATAAAGTAAAAAAAGGGATCGAGGATGCAAATAACATATTCAGTTTGCAGTTCAGACAAAAAAAGCTATTCAGAATTCAAATAAACTATTCAGATTGCAAATAAGCTATTCATTTTGCAAAAAGAGCTATTCAGAATGAAAATGTGCTATTCAGATTGCTGTTCATGATGAAAATAAGCTATTCAGAATGAAAAAAAGGGATTCAGGATGTGAATAACCTATTAAGTTTGTAGTTCAGACAATAAAAGCTATTCAGGATGCAAATAACCTTTTCAGTTTGAAGTTCAGACAAAAAAAGATATTCAGAATGCAAATAAACTATTCAGATTGGAAATAAGCTATTCAGTTTGCAAAAAAAGTTGTTCAGAAAGAAAATGTGCTATTCAGATTGCAATTCAGGATGAAAATAAGCTATTTATAATGAAAAAAAGGGATCCAGGATGCAAATAACCTATTCAATTTGCAGTTTAGACAAAAAAAGCTACTCAAAATGCAAATAAACTATTCAGTTTCCAAGAAAAGGTATTCAGAATGAAAATGTGATATTCAGATTGCAGTTCTTGATGAAAATAAGCTATTCCGAATGAAAAAAAGGGTTTCAGGATGCGAACAACCTATTCAGTTTGCAGTTCAGACAAAAAAAGCTATTCAGAATGCAAATAAACTATTCAGATTGGAAATAAGCTATTCAGTTTGCAATAAAAGCTATTCAGAATGAAAATGTGTTATTCAGATTGCAGTTCATGATGAAAATAAGCTATTCTGAATGAAAAAAAAGGGATTCAGGATGCGAATAACCTATTCAGTTTGCAGCTCAGAAAAAAAAAACTATTCAGAATGCAAATAAACTATTCAGATTGCAAATAAGCTATTCAGTTTGCAAAAAAAGCTATTCAGAATGAAAATGTGCTATTCAGATTGCAGTTCAGGATGAAAATTAGCTATTTATAATGAAAAAAAGGAATCCAGGATGCAAATAACCTATTCAGTTTGCAGTTCAAACAAAAAAAGCTATTCAGAATGCAAATAAGCTATTCAGATTGGAAATAAGCGATTCAGTTTGCAAAAAAAGCTATTCAGAATGAAAATGTGATATTCAGATTGCAGTTCTTGATGAAAATAAGCTATTCCGAATGAAAAAAGAGGATTCAGGATGCGAATAACCTATTCAGTTTGCAGTTCAGACCTAAAAAACTATTCATAATGCAAATAAACTATTCAGATTGCAAATAAGCTATTCAGTTTGCAAAAAAAAACTATTCAGAATTAAAATGTGCTTTTCAGACTCAAGTTCAAGATGAAAATAAGCTATTTATAAAGTAAAAAAAGGGATCGAGGATGCAAATAACATATTCAGTTTGCAGTTCAGACAAAAAAAGCTATTCAGAATTCAAATAAACTATTCAGATTGCAAATAAGCTATTCATTTTGCAAAAAGAGCTATTCAGAATGAAAATGTGCTATTCAGATTGCTGTTCATGATGAAAATAAGCTATTCAGAATGAAAAAAAGGGATTCAGGATGTGAATAACCTATTAAGTTTGTAGTTCAGACAATAAAAGCTATTCAGGATGCAAATAACCTTTTCAGTTTGAAGTTCAGACAAAAAAAGATATTCAGAATGCAAATAAACTATTCAGATTGGAAATAAGCTATTCAGTTTGCAAAAAAAGCTGTTCAGAAAGAAAATGTGCTATTCAGATTGCAATTCAGGATGAAAATAAGCTATTTATAATGAAAAAAAGGGATCCAGGATGCAAATAACCTATTCAATTTGCAGTTTAGACAAAAAAAGCTACTCAAAATGCAAATAAACTATTCAGTTTCCAAGAAAAGCTATTCAGAATGAAAATGTGATATTCATATTGCAGTTCTTGATGAAAATAAGCTATTCCGAATGAAAAAAAGGGTTTCAGGATGCGAACAACCTATTCAGTTTGCAGTTCAGACAAAAAAAGCTATTCAGAATGCAAATAAACTATTCAGTTTGCAGTTCAGACAAAAAAAGCTATTCAGAATGCAAATAAACTATTCAGATTGGAAATAAGCTATTCAGTTTGCAAAAAAAGCTGTTCAGAAAGAAAATGTGCTATTCAGATTGCAATTCAGGATGAAAATAAGCTATTTATAATGAAAAAAAGGGATCCAGGATGCAAATAACCTATTCAGTTTGCAGTTTAGACAAAAAAAGCTACTCAAAATGCAAATAAACTATTCAGTTTCCAAAAAAAGGTATTTAGAATGAAAATGTGATATTCAGATTGCAGTTCTTGATGAAAATAAGCTATTCCGAATGAAAAAAAGGGATTCAGGATGCGAATAACCTATTCAGTTTGCAGTTCAGACAAAAAAGCTATTCCGAATGCAAATAAACTATTCAGATTGGAAATAAGCGATTCAGTTATCAAAAAAAGCTATTCAGAATGAAAATGTGATATTCAGATTGCGGTTCTGGATAAAAATAAGCTATTCAGAATGAAAAAAAGGGATTCAGGCTGGGTTCAGACAAAAAAAAGCTATTCAGGATGCAAATAACTTATTCAGTTTGCAGTTCAGACAAAAAAAGCTATTCAGAATGCAAATAAACTAATCATATTGCAAAAAAAGCTATTCAGTTTACAAAAAAAACTATTCAGAATGAAAATGTGATATTCAGATTGCAGTTCTTGATGAAAATAAGCTGTACCGAATGAAAAAAAAGGATTCAGGATGCGAATAACCTATTCAGTTTGCAGTTCAGACAAAAAAAACTATTCAGAATGCAAATAAACTATTCAGATTGAAAATAAGCTATTCAGTTTGCAAAAAAAGCTATTCAGAATGAAAATGTGCTAATCACATTGCAGTTCAGGATGAAAATAAGCTATTCAGAATGAAAAAAAAGGGATTCAGGATGCGAATAAACTATTCAGATTGCATATCAGACAAAAAAAACTATTCATAATGCAAATAAACTATTCAGATTGAAAAAAAGCTATTCAGTTTGCAAAAAAAGCTATTCAGAATGAAAATGTGATATTCAAATTGCAGTTCTTGATGAAAATAAGCTATTCCGAATGAAAAAAAAGGGATTCAGGATGCAAATAACCTATTCAGTTTCCAGTTCAGACAAAAAAAGCTATTCAAAATGCAAATAAACCATTCAGATTGGAAATAAGCTATTCAGCTTGCAAAAAAAGCTATTCAGAATGAAAATGTGTTATTCAGATTGCAGTTCATGATGAAAATAAGCAATTCCGAATGATCAAAAGGGATTCAGGATGCGAATAACCTATTCAGTTTGCAGCTCAGAAAAAAAAACTATTCAGAATGCAAATAAACTATTCAGATTGCAAATAAGCTATTCAGTTTGCAAAAAAAGCTATTCAGAATGAAAATGTGCTATTCAGATTGCAGTTCAGGATGAAAATAAGCTATTCATAATGAAAAAAAAGGGATTCACGATGCGAATAAACTATTCAGTTTGCAGTTCAAACAAATAAAGCTATTCAGAATGCAAATAAACTATTCAGATTGCAAATAAGCTATTCAGTTTGCAAAAAAAGCTATTCAGAATGAAAATGTGCTATTCAGATTGTAGTTCAGGATGAAAATTAGCTATTTATAATGAAAAAAAAAGGGATTCAGGATGCAAATAACCTATTCAGTTTGAAGTTCAGACAAAATAAGCTATTCAGAATGCAAATAAACTATTCAGATTGCAAATAAGCTATTCAGTTAGCAAAAGAAGCTGTTCAGAATGAAAATGTGCTACTCAGATTGTAGTTCAGGATGAAAATATGCTATTTATTATGAAAAAAGGGATCCAAGATGCAAATAACCTATTCAGTTTGCAGTTCAGACAAAAAAAGCTATTCAGAATGCAAATAAACTATTCAGATTGAAAATAAGCTATTCAGTTTGCAAAAAAAGCTATTCAGAATGAAAATGTGCTATTCAGATTGCAGTTCAGGATGAAAATAAGCTATTCAGAATGAAAAAAAAGGGATTCAGGATGCGAATAAACTATTCAGATTGCATATCAGACAAAAAAAACTATTCAGAATGCAAAAAAACTATTCAGATTGCAAATAAGCTATTCAGTTTGCAAAAAAAGCTATTCAGTTTGCAAAAAAAGCTATTCAGAATGAAAATGTGATATTCAAATTGAAGTTCTTAATGAAAATAAGCTTTTCCGAATGAAAAAAAAGGGATTCAGGATGCGAATAACCTATTCAGTTTGCAGTTCAGACAAAAAAAGCTATTCAGAATGCAAATAAACCATTCAGATTGGAAATAAGCTATTTAGTTTGCAAAAAAAGCTATTCAGAATGAAAATGTGTTATTCAGATTGCAGTTCACGATGAAAATAAGCTATTCCGAATGAAAAAAAGGGATTCAGGATGCGAATAACCTATTCAGTTTGCAGCTCAGAAAAAAAAACTATTCAGAATGCAAATAAACTATTCAGATTGCAAATAAGCTATTCAGTTTGCAAAAAAAGCTATTCAGAGTGAAAATGTGCTATTCAGATTGCAGTTCAGGATGAAAATAAGCTATTCAGAATGAAAAAAAAGGGATGCAGGATGCAAATAAACTATTCAGATTGCATATCAGACAAAAAAACTATTCAGAATGCAAATAAACTATTCAGATTGCAAATAAGCTATTCAGTTTGCAAAAAAAGCTATTCAGAATGAAAATGTGCTATTCAGATTGCAGTTCAGGATGAAAATAAGCTATTCATAATGAAAAAAAAGGGATTCACGATGCGAATAAACTATTCAGTTTGCAGTTCAAACAAAAAAAGCTATTCAGAATGCAAATAAACTATTCAGATTGCAAATAAGCTATTCAGTTTGCAAAAAAAGCTATTCAGAATGAAAATGTGCTATTCAGATTGTAGTTCAGGATGAAAATTAGCTATTTATAATGAAAAAAAAAGGGATTCAGGATGCAAATAACCTATTCAGTTTGAAGTTCAGACAAAATAAGCTATTCAGAATGCAAATAAACTATTCAGATTGCAAATAAGCTATTCAGTTAGCAAAAGAAGCTGTTCAGAATGAAAATGTGCTACTCAGATTGTAGTTCAGGATGAAAATATGCTATTTATTATGAAAAAAGGGATCCAGGATGCAAATAACCTATTCAGTTTGCAGTTCAGACAAAAAAAGCTATTCAGAATGCAAATAAACTATTCAGATTGAAAATAAGCTATTCAGTTTGCAAAAAAAGCTATTCAGAATGAAAATGTGCTATTCAGATTGCAGTTCAGGATGAAAATAAGCTATTCAGAATGAAAAAAAAGGGATTCACGATGCGAATAAACTATTCAGATTGCATATCAGACAAAAAAAACTATTCAGAATGCAAAAAAACTATTCAGATTGCAAATAAGCTATTCAGTTTGCAAAAAAAGCTATTCAGTTTGCAAAAAAAGCTATTCAGAATGAAAATGTGATATTCAAATTGAAGTTCTTAATGAAAATAAGCTTTTCCGAATGAAAAAAAAGGGATTCAGGATGCGAATAACCTATTCAGTTTGCAGTTCAGACAAAAAAAGCTATTCAGAATGCAAATAAACCATTCAGATTGGAAATAAGCTATTTAGTTTGCAAAAAAAGCTATTCAGAATGAAAATGTGTTATTCAGATTGCAGTTCACGATGAAAATAAGCTATTCCGAATGAAAAAAAGGGATTCAGGATGCGAATAACCTATTCAGTTTGCAGCTCAGAAAAAAAAACTATTCAGAATGCAAATAAACTATTCAGATTGCAAATAAGCTATTCAGTTTGCAAAAAAAGCTATTCAGAATGAAAATGTGCTATTCAGATTGCAGTTCAGGATGAAAATAAGCTATTCAGAATGAAAAAAAAGGGATACAGGATGCGAATAAACTATTCAGATTGCATATCAGACAAAAAAACTATTCAGAATGCAAATAAACTATTCAGATTGCAAATAAGCTATTCAGTTTGCAAAAAAAGCTATTCAGAATGAAAATGTGCTATTCAGATTGCAGTTCAGGATGAAAATTAGCTATTTATAATGAAAAAAAAAGGGATTCAGGATGCAAATAACCTATTCAGTTTGAAGTTCAGACAAAATAAGCTATTCAGAATGCAAATAAACTATTCAGATTGCAAATAAGCTATTCAGTTAGCAAAAGAAGCTGTTCAGAATGAAAATGTGCTACTCAGATTGTAGTTCAGGATGAAAATATGCTATTTATTATGAAAAAAGGGATCCAGGATGCAAATAACCTATTCAGTTTGCAGTTCAGACAAAAAAAGCTATTCAGAATGCAAATAAACTATTCAGATTGAAAATAAGCTATTCAGTTTGCAAAAAAAGCTATTCAGAATGAAAATGTGCTATTCAGATTGCAGTTCAGGATGAAAATAAGCTATTCAGAATGAAAAAAAAGGGATTCACGATGCGAATAAACTATTCAGTTTGCAGTTCAAACAAAAAAAGCTATTCAGAATGCAAATAAACTATTCAGATTGCAAATAAGCTATTCAGTTTGCAAAAAAAGCTATTCAGAATGAAAATGTGCTATTCAGATTGTAGTTCAGGATGAAAATTAGCTATTTATAATGAAAAAAAAAGGGATTCAGGATGCAAATAACCTATTCAGTTTGAAGTTCAGACAAAATAAGCTATTCAGAATGCAAATAAACTATTCAGATTGCAAATAAGCTATTCAGTTAGCAAAAGAAGCTGTTCAGAATGAAAATGTGCTACTCAGATTGTAGTTCAGGATGAAAATATGCTATTTATTATGAAAAAAGGGATCCAGGATGCAAATAACCTATTCAGTTTGCAGTTCAGACAAAAAAAGCTATTCAGAATGCAAATAAACTATTCAGATTGAAAATAAGCTATTCAGTTTGCAAAAAAAGCTATTCAGAATGAAAATGTGCTATTCAGATTGCAGTTCAGGATGAAAATAAGCTATTCAGAATGAAAAAAAAGGGATTCAGGATGCGAATAAACTATTCAGATTGCATATCAGACAAAAAAAACTATTCAGAATGCAAAAAAACTATTCAGATTGCAAATAAGCTATTCAGTTTGCAAAAAAAGCTATTCAGTTTGCAAAAAAAGCTATTCAGAATGAAAATGTGATATTCAAATTGAAGTTCTTAATGAAAATAAGCTTTTCCGAATGAAAAAAAAGGGATTCAGGATGCGAATAACCTATTCAGTTTGCAGTTCAGACAAAAAAAGCTATTCAGAATGCAAATAAACCATTCAGATTGGAAATAAGCTATTCAGTTTGCAAAAAAAGCTATTCAGAATGAAAATGTGTTATTCAGATTGCAGTTCATGATGAAAATAAGCAATTCCGAATGAACAAAAGGGATTCAGGATGCGAATAACCTATTCAGTTTGCAGCTCAGAAAAAAAAACTATTCAGAATGCAAATATACTATTCAGATTGCAAATAAGCTATTCAGTTTGCAAAAAAAGCTATTCAGAATGAAAATGTGCTATTCAGATTGCAGTTCAGGATGAAAATAAGCTATTCAGAATGAAAAAAAAGGGTTTCACGATGCGAATAAACTATTCAGTTTGCAGTTCAAACAAAAAAAGCTATTCAGAGTTAGGTTTTTGATATAGGGGCTGCTGTAAAAATTCTGTGTAGAGGCAGAAAAAAAAATTCTGTGTGTTGTGGTTTTCGAGGTAGGGGCTTAAATAGGGAAGAAAAATTAGGGTTAGGTTTTCCCTTTTTCTTCTTTAGAGCTGCTGCCTCCTTCCTCTCTTTTTCTTTCCTCTTTTTCTTCTTTCTCCTCTTCTTTCTTTTTGCACGGGCCACTTGGCCCGTTTCTTTCACTCCTTCTTTTTTTTTTTTTTTTGCTTTGTTTCTTCCTTCTCTTCTTCTTTCTCTTTTTTTTTTTTTTTTGTCATCATTCTTCTTCCTCTTTTTTTTCTTCTTTTCCTGGGCTTCGTTCCTTCTTCTTCTCTCTCTTTTATTATCTTTTTTTTTTCTTTTTTCTTCTTTTTTTCTTCTTTTTTTTTTTATTCAAAATTGAGCCCGGACAAAAATAGGTGTCAACAAATGCGAATAGCTTCAATTCTTGCGACAGTGGCAAAGGTTTCGGTGTAGTCAATTCGTTCTTGTTGATTATATCCTTGTGCAACCAATCGAGCTTTATTTCTAGTAACTTTCCCTCTTTCATCCATTTTGTTTCTGAATACCCATCTTGTGCCAATGATGGATTTTTCTTCGGGTCTGGGCACCAGATCCCAAACCTTGCTTCTTTCAAATTGATTTAGCTCTTCTTGCATAGCTAAGATCCAACCTTCATCCTGTAGAGCTTCACCTATGGTCTTCGGTTCTATTTCAGACAAAACCGCACAGTTAGCATGATCATTAAAAGTGGATCTAGTTCTTACCTTTTCATGTACGCTTCCGATTATCTGTGTGGGAGGATGGTCTGGTTTGAATCTCCAATCTCTGGGTAAAGATATGCCACTGGAGGTCATGACTTGACTTGTGGAGTTATCGTCGGACGGAGTTACACAAACATCGTCTGGTTGAATCGAAGACGAAGTGGTTGGATTTTTCTCTTTGTCAGATGTCGACAGCTGGACTGGATTTGACGAGGGCTCTCCACTTATTTCCAGTTCATCACATTCATCTTCCAGTGTCATTTGATTCACACCAATGTTCTTATCCTCGGACTTGACATTGATGGATTCTTCTACAGCCATTGTTCTTTCTCCTCTTCTTTCTTTTTGCACGGGCCACTTGGCCCGTTTCTTTCACTCCTTTTTTTTTTTTTTTGCTTTGTTTCTTCCTTCTCTTCTTCATTCTCTTTTTTTTTTTTGCCATCATTCTTCTTCCTCTTTTTTTTCTTCTTTTCCTGGGCTTCGTTCCTTCTTCTTCTCTCTCTTTTATTATCTTTTTTTTTTTTTTTTCTTTTTTCTTCTTTTTTTCTTCTTCTTTTTTTTTTTATTCAAAATTGAGCCCGGACAAAAATAGGTGTCAACAAATGCGAATAGCTTCAATTCTTGCGACAGTGGCAAAGGTTTCGGTGTAGTCAATTCGTTCTTGTTGATTATATCCTTGTGCAACCAATCGAGCTTTATTTCTAGTAACTTTCCCTCTTTCATCCATTTTGTTTCTGAATACCCATCTTGTGCCAATGATGGATTTTTCTTCGGGTCTGGGCACCAGATCCCAAACCTTGCTTCTTTCAAATTGATTTAGCTCTTCTTGCATAGCTAAGATCCAACCTTCATCCTGTAGAGCTTCACCTATGGTCTTCGGTTCTATTTCAGACAAAACCGCACAGTTAGCATGATCATTAAAAGTGGATCTAGTTCTTACCTTTTCATGTACGCTTCCGATTATCTGTGTGGGAGGATGGTCTGGTTTGAATCTCCAATCTCTGGGTAAAGAGATGCCACTGGAGGTCATGACTTGACTTGTGGAGTTATCGTCGGACGGAGTTACACAAACATCGTCTGGTTGAATCGAAGACGAAGTGGTTGGATTTTTCTCTTTGTCAGATGTCGACAGCTGGACTGGATTTGACGAGGGCTCTCCACTTATTTCCAGTTCATCACATTCATCTTCCAGTGTCATTTGATTCACACCAATGTTCTTATCCTCGGACTTGACATTGATGGATTCTTCTACAGCCATTGTTCTAGAATTGTATACTCGGAATGCTTTAGAGTTGGGTGAATATCCTAAAAATATTCCTTTGTCTGACTTTGCATCGATTTTTCCGAGATCATCTTTTGTATTAAGTAGAAAGCATGGGCATCCGAATGGATGAAAATACGTGATACTTGGCTTTCTTCCCTTCCATAGTTCATAAGTAGTTTTCTTCAAGGTAGGGCGAATGAATATTCGATTTTGAATGTAGCATGCAGTGTGAACTGCTTCAGCCCAGAAGTATTTGGGTAGAGATGTCTTATTAAGCATAGTTCTCACCATTTCTTGAAGTGACCTGTTCTTTCTTTCAGCTACTTCATTTTGTTGAGGAGTTCTTCGAGCAGAGACTTGGTGAAATATTCCATTTTCCTCACAGTAGTGCTTGAACTCTTCATTGATGAATTCTCATCCTCTATCACTGCGAATATTAGTGATGCAGTAGCCCTTTTCATTTTGAATTCTTCTTGCAATGATCAGGAAGGACTTGAATGTTTCATCCTTTGTTCCAAGAAATTGTACCCATGTAAATCTAGTGTAGTCATCAACGATGACAAGACAAAATCTTTTTCCAGAACAACTAGCCGTTCTAGTAGGTCCGAACAAGTCCATGTGCAACATCTCCAGAGGTCTCTTTGTACTGACAACGTTCTATGCATGAAAAGAACTTTTTAATTGCTTTCCTTGGAGACATGCTGAGCATGTATCATCAGATTTGAAAGACAGATTTGGCAGACCACTTAATAGATGATCATGTTTGATTATTTTAGCAATGGTCTTTAAGGACGCATGCCCTAGCTTCCTGTGCCATATCCATTTATCATCCTCTGCTGATACTAGACATGTTACATTTTGACTTGCAAGGTTTTCCAAGGAGGTCTTATATAGATCTCCTTGTCTATGTGCTTCAAAGATAATCTTGTCATCCTCAGTTGTGACACTACACTTCACTTTGTTGAAGGAAACAATGAGTCCACTATCACATAATTGACTTATGCTAAGTAGATTGTTTTTAGTCCTTCAACTAACAGAACCTTCCGTATTACCGGAAGGGGAACCTTACCAACGTCACCTTCTCCGACGATGAACCCCTTTTGGTTACCTCCAAAGGTAACTGTTCTCCGGTTTTCTTCTCACGAATTTTTGGGAATAAAGACCTTTTTCCCGCCATGTGCCGTGAGCATCCACTGTCCAGGTACCATAGCTCTTTTTGGCTTTGAGCTGCTAAGCACATCTGCAAGTGGTACAATCATAGATTTAGGTACCTAAACTTTATAGGGTCCTTTCTTGTTAGTAATCATTTTGGGTGGACTGTTCCTCCCATACACTATTTGTTGAGGAGTTTGTTTAACCTTACCCTTGACCACAGAAGTCCTGGGTTTGATCTTATGAGGTAGAGATGATGCAGATTTCTTATCAGATTGATAACGATATGGAACAGCAGAAGAATTATGTTTTATAGCAGTTATATCCCAATTCTCTTCTTCACATCCTAGACCTCTACGATCATATGCTGATCTGTTATTTCCACTTAGTTTAATTAGGTTATCATATCCTTGAGTGAAAGTGGATAGGTCCTTGATTAAGCTACTCACTCTTTGTTTCAGAAATCTGATTTCTTTATTTGCATCTTGCTCCATAAGTGTTTGATTTTTCTTGGTTAGCATGATTGAAACTTCTTTTGAAGCATGCAGTTCTTTCTCAGTTTTATCATGCTTCTTTTTTAGTAAGATATATTTAATTTCTAATGCATGAGAATATTCTAATAGTTCATTATAATCCTCAGAGGAGATTTCGGGAGTTACCTCATCTTTGTCTTCTTCCTCGTAGTTGGACAAGTCAACGGAAATCATCAGTGCTTCTGCTTCTTTATCTGCTTCAATGTCAGATGTGTCTATGGATCCCATAAATGCACAATATGAAGCTTCATCATTGGTTCCCTTGATCTCTACTTCTTGGTCAGATTCGTCTTCTGACTCATCATTTTGACTGGAGAAAGCCTTTTTCTTATAAAAATTCTTTTGGGAAGGCTTGTTTCCCAGACGGGGATAGTCAGCTTTAACGTGTCCGGGATTTTTTCATTCGTAGCAGACGATCCCACCTTTGTTTGGAATTTTCTCTTCATCTCTTGATGAGGAAGACGGTATTCCGTTGAATTGCTTCCTGTTTCCCATCATCCTTCTGAATCTTCGGTTAAATAGGGCCTGTTCATCATCAGAGTGGTCAGACTGTACAGTTTCCTCATCTAAGGATTCGTTAGCTTTCAAAGCTTTTGATTTGTTGGCTTTGAATGCTACAGCTTTAGCGGCAGACGCTTTTCTTCGTATAATGGCAGCATCGTTGGCAAGATCCTGCTCATGAATCTTCAGCTCTCCCAGAAGATCTTCTACTTGATAGTTTCAAGGTTCTTTCCAGCCCGCTGGGAAGTGACGAAGTTCCTCCAGTTGGTAGGAAGACTTTTGAGAATCTTGATCACCTGCTCCTTGTTGGTGAAGCTTTTTCCCAGGTTCCTCATTCCATTGTGGATGGTCTGAAGTCTTGCAAACATATAGTCAATAGACTCATTGTCATCCATCATGAAGGTTTCATACTGAGATGCCAGCATGCTCATCTTAGTATCTTGTACAACTGATGTTCCTTCATGAGCAATGGCTAAGGTATCCCAGACTTCTTTTGCAGTGCTCAAGCTGTCAACTTTGTCATGCTCGTTTTTGCTCAGAGCACATATGAGAAACAGCCTAGCCTTGGCATTTCTTTGATTTTCCGTCTTCTGTTCATCAGTCCATTTCTCGGCTGGGATGGCCTTGCTTTCATTGTCTTTGGGGACATAATTTCCTTTGGATATTACGTCCCACAGCTTCCAGTCGGTTGACTCGATAAAAAGTTGCATGTGGTTCTTCCAGTAAGGATAGTTGGAGCCATCAAGGAATGGTGGCTTATTGGTTGCAGTTCCAGTTGGGTAGGCAATGCTGTCCATGGATCTTTGCACTCTACACCTGTTAAGATGTTAGTAAATCTCAGAGCGGTTAAACTCTGATACCAATTGATAATAATAAAACCACACAAGAAAGGGGGGTTTGAATTGTGTGTGTGATTTTTAAGCTTTTTTTGTGAAATAGCAATTATAAGTTCAAAAACGTTGGTCAAAGAAGTGCAGCGGAAATAATCGTACAACTGAACGATAAAGCACACACGATGTTTATCCTGGTTCACCCCCTTAATCGATAGGGCTACGTCCAATCCTTGGCTTCACCAAGATTTTCACTATTTAAATAAAATAGTACAAGTGTTCTCAGGGACTTCTCCCAGTATTCTGAGGACTACTCCTTTACAAGTATTCTAGCAGGACTTCTCCTTTTTCTTTCGAGTTTTAGACAGGACTCCTCCCAGTTCTTTTACAAGAAGACTTGGTTTCTACAAAATCTCTTCAGTAAGAGTGGGTAGAAAATGTGAAGAACAGGATTCAGAGATAATGAACAGGTTGGTTCTCTGAAGGGCTTGTGTGAGAAAGGATAAGAGTTTTTCACTCTGTAAAGAACTTCACACTAGTTGGCGAGAGTACTCAGAAAATAGATAAGTTGAGATTGCTGAGTGTCTTGGCTTAAAGCTTGTTTGATCGTAGATAGACTTGGAAAGTTTGAATGCTTTGATTGTGTAAAAGTCGCCAAGTTGAAACTGATGCTAAGTCCACTATTTATATCTTCAGTAGGATGTTCACTGTAAGCTTTGCTGAAGATCTTCAAAATAGTTCCGTTTGAATTTCTGCTTAATTATGATTAACGGATACTTCTGCATCTGCTGCTGCAATCTGCCAGATAATGAATGTTTCTTCAACGATGCAAGACGATATCGTCTGGTGATGCATTTTACCTTGACCCATAGCATCTGCAATTAATGCCCATGCCTTACAGCTAATTGAGTCATGAATGATCTGACCATAATATTTGAATATGACCGTTGGGGAGATACGATGATCAGAAGGCATCGCCGCTAATTCAGTAAAAGCAGCTTGAATTAAGGAAGGTCAGAGGATTTGAATCTTCAGGGAATTAGGCGCTTAATTCTGTCCCTTTCGCCATTAATACTCTGAAGATCCAAGAGGTGCACGATAACTCATCTTTAGGTTGAACAAACGATTACCTCAAGATATTTCAGTATCCGTTACTCACAATCAAGCAAAGACTCAACGGAACTATTCTTTTTAAGATCTTCATCAGCACATCCAGTTATCATCCTACTAAAGATATAAATAGTGGCCTCTACATCATTTTCAACTTGGCGACTTACACACTATCAAAGCATTCAAATCCTTCAAGTCAGTTTACAATTTGAACAAGCTTTAGCCCAAAACACTCAGTAACTCTAGCTTTCCTATTTTCTGAGTTTCGTCGCCAACTAGTGTGAAACCTCTATAGAGTGAAAACTCTTATTCTTCTCACACAAGCCCTTCAGAGAATCAATTTGTATACCATCTCTGAATCTAGAACCTCATAGTTTCTACCCACTCTTTGTGAAGAGATCTCTGTAGAAAACAAACCTTCTTGAAAAAGAACTGGGAGAAGTCCTGTCGAATACTTGATAGATAAAGGATAAGTCCTGAGAAAACTTGTAAGGGAGTAGTCCTCAGAATACTGGGAGAAGTCCCTGAGAACACTTGTACTATTCTGTTGAAATAGTGGAAAATCTCGGTATAGCCAAGGACTGGACGTAGCCCTATCGGTTTTGGGGGTGAAACAGGATAAATATCGTGTGTGCTTTACTCTTTAAGTTCTAAGTTTATTTTCACTGCACATATCTTTAAACGTTTTCAAACTAATAACAAGTATATTCCGAAAAAGTTTATAAAAGTCACACACACAATTCAAACCCCCCCTTTCTTGTGTGATTCTATTACTATCATGAACAACTAGAGTGTTCTTATAAACATGAAGATCATGAACTCAGAATTTAGGCTCTTGAAAGTTTAAGTTCTAAAAGACTTAATGAACTAATTTTGACAAAGCTTTGGCCTAATGTTGTATTCTCATGTATTGTTGTGTTCTGGACTCAAATGGGCTTTATATAGGCAAGGGAGACGTCCTTGAACCAATGGAACCTTTCCCAAAAGGTTTGAGACACAATGGTTCATGAAAAGATGCAACTTTTCGTGTTGGTAATCGATTACATCACTTAGTGTAATCGATTACACTAATAGCCGTTTCAGTTTGAATTTCAAATTCAAACATGAAATCGATTACAAGCAAGTGGTAATCGATTACTTGCCTATGTGTAATCGATTACCAGAAAGCTGCAATCGATTACACTGAAGTCCATCTTCCAGAAACTTGATCTTTTGAGATCGGCTTAAGGTTTTCTACTTCTTTTAAGTTATGAAAACATTAAGCTTGATTAGTTTAGTTGTTTTAAAGAGCCTTTATGCTTTAATAGACCTTTAGAAGCATAACTCACCTAGACTAGGACTTCTAGGTATTTGATAAACTTTGTAGCGTTGTTTCCTCTAAGTCTTCTTTTCTTCTTTTTTTCGATGAGTTTGTCGTCATGAAAACCTCAGCCAGGGTCAGGAGCAAGACCTTCTTCACAAAATACTCACATCGCTTCCATTCCTCTTCACTTGGCTGGTTGAGTTGATTCCCTGGTCCTGATGTTTAAAACCGGGACACTAGTACTTCTTCCTATGATGCCGACAGTCCTGAAGACTCTGGGTTTTGCTTGGCAGTACATCACTCCTTCTCCACTTATTCCTACTGTGGCATACTTCACTCCAATTCTGCCATCTCACAATGCATCGCCGCTGGTTGATTGCAGTCCCAGTTCCGACTCTGCTGATGATCGAACCATGGTTTCCGTACTTGCTCAGCGCATTAAAAATTTCAATGATCGCTCGTCTCACGAACGGGTTGTTCTGCATCAGGATGTGCATGCTCGCCTTGACACCATGCAACGTGATCTCTTCATCAAAATGGATGCTCGGTTTGATCGTCTACGGGACACTATTGCTCTACTTCTTGGGCTATCCAAGCCATCCTCTTGTCTTTCTCTCTTCCTATTATCTGTCTTCACTACCTTCTGTTATCTCAATGAATATTATTTTTTTAGTCTCTGTTTTTGATAATGTCAAAGGGGGAGAAAATATAACAAAAACAAATGACAAAGAAGATAGCATAAATTTAGGGGGAGTAACCAATCTCAAAAATAAATATTAAATTGAGGGGGAGGAAATCATATATATATAAGTTTACTCTCATTTTTTTTGGGAAATTGTCATTATCAAAAAGAGGGAGATTGTTAGAGTCAAAAACTCAATGAGTTAACCTATTTTGATAAATAACAATTTCGCTAAGTGTTACTTATGGACTGAAGACATGCTGCGAGGATCTCGACAAAGCATTATCAAAAAGCAAGTGAAGAAACCGTCCGCCTATGAGAAATTAGTCTGTCTTCAAAGAAGAGTACGTCCGCCTGTGAAGAACGTCCGGCTCAACTCTTGAAGAACACTTGGGTTGACCGAAAGCAATGATCGAAGACTCGTGCAAAACGAATTATCCTAAAGGTGATCGTTTGTTCAAACTAAAGATGAGTTGTCATGCACCTCTTGGTGGTTCAGTGCATTAATGGCAAAAGAGACAGAATTAAGCGCCTCATTCCTTAAAGATTTAAATCTTCTGACATTCCTTAATTCAAGCTACTTTTGCTGAATTAACGGCGATATCTTCTGATCATCGTATCTCCTCAACTGTGAAATTCAAATATTTTGGTTAGAGCATTTATGACTGAATTAGATGTAATGCATATGCATTAATTGCAGCCCCTGTGAACCAGAGCAAAAGCATCACCAGAAGATACCATCCTTTGTCTTTTGAAGAAACATTCTTTACCTGGCAAACTTCAACAACAGATGCAGAAGTATCCGTTACTCACAATCAAGCAAAATTTCAACGGAACTATTTTTGAAGATCTTCACCAGAGCTTCCATTTATCATCCTACTGAAGATATAAATATTTGACTTGGCATTAGTTCCAATTTGGCGACTTATACACAATCAAAGCATTCAAACCTTCCAAGTCAATCTACGATTTGAACAAGCTTTAAGCCAAGAACACTTAGTAACCTCAACCTTCTCATTTTTCTGAGTTCTGTCGCCAACTAGTGTGAAATCTCTTACAGAGTGAAAACTCTCATCCTTTCTCACACAAGCCATTCAGAGAACCAATTTGTATATCATCTCTGAACTTAGCTCTTCATATTTTATACCCTCTCTTGTAGAAGAGACTCTTGTAGAAAACAAATCTTCTTGAAAAAGAACTGGGAGGAGTCCTGTCAAACACTCGAGAGATAAAGGAGAATTCTTGAAATACTTGTAAAGGAGTAGTCCTCAGAATACTGGGAGAAGTCCCTGAGAACACTTGTACTATTCTGTTGAAATAGTGAAAATCTTGGTATAGCCAAGGACTGGACGTAGCCCTGTCGATTAAGGGGGTGAACAAGATAAATATTGTGTGTTCTTTATTCTTCAAGCTTTAAGTTTATTTCTGCTGCACGTATTGTTAAAAGTTTTCGAACTAATAATAACTAACTTGCGAAAAAGGTTTAAAAATCACACACACAATTCAAACCCACCCTTTCTTGTGTGGTTTCATTACTATCACTTTTCGTGTGTGTAATCGATTACATTACTAATGTAATCGATTACACTAAAAGCTGTTGCAGTTTGAATTTCAAATTCAAACATGTAATCGTTACAAGCAAGAAGTAATCGATTACTTGCCTAGGTGTAATTGATTACCAGAGAGCTGAAATCGATTACACTCAAGTCCAATATCCAGAAACTTGAACTTTTAAGATCGGCTTGAGTTTTTCTACTTCTTTTAACTTATGAAAACATTAAACTTGTTTAGCTTAGATGTTTTAAGGAGCCTTTATGCTTTAAGAAGCCTTTATAAGAATAACTCACCGAAACTAAGACGTCTAGGTAAATGTTGAACCATATAGCACTGTTTCCTCTAAGTCTTCTTTTCTTCTTTTTGCCGATGAGTTTGTCGTCATCAAAACCTCAGCCAGGGTCAGGAGCAAGACCTTCTTCACAGATACAACCCTATTCTTCAAGAAAACCAAAGGTAATGCGTTATTAGTTCAAATTTATGTAGATGATATTATTTTTGGTTCCCCTAACAAATCTCTATGCAAGGAATTCTCTAACATGATGCAAGAAGAATTTGAGATGTCTATGATGGGAAAGTTAAACTTCTTTCTGGGATTTCAAATCAAGCAATCAAAAGATGGAATATTCATAAATCAATCCAAATTCTGCAAAGAGCTATTAAAGAAATATGATTTGGATGATTGCAAAACCATAGCTACACCAATGAGGTCAAATACATATTTAGATCAAGATGAGTCTGGGATTCCAATGGACATTACCAAATATAGAGGTATGATCAGATCTCTGTGAAGAAGGTCTTGCTCCTGACCCTGGCTGAGGTTTTGATGATGACAAAATCGTCGACAAAAAGAAGAAAAGAAGACTTAGACGAAACAGCGCTACAAAGTCTATCAAATACCTAGAAGTCTTAGTTTAGGTGAGTTATGCTTCTAAAGGTATATTAAAGCATAAAGGCTCTTTAAAACACCTAAACTAATCAAGGTTAATGTTTTTATAACTTAAAAGAAGTAGAAAACATTAAGTCGATCTCAAAGGATCAAGATTCTGGAAGTTGGACTTCAGTGTAATCGATTTCATCCTTCTGGTAATCGATTACACCTAGGCAAGTAATCGATTACCCATTGCTTGTAATCGATTACGTGTTTGAATTTGAAATTCAAACCGAAACGGCTATTAGTGTAATCGATTACACTAAGTGATGTAATCGGTTACCAGAATGAAAAGTTGCATCTTTTCATGAACCATTGTGTCCCTAAACTTTTGGAAAGGGTTGTGATGGTTCAAGGACGTTTCCCCTTTCCTATATAAAGTCAGTTTGAGTCTAGAACACAATAACACATGAGAATACAACATTAGGCCAAAGCTTTGTCAAAATTAGTTCATCTTTTAGAACTTAAACCTTCAAGAGCCTAAATTCTGAGTTCATGATCTTCATGTTTATAAGAACACTTTAGTTGTTCATATCTTGAGGAACTCAGAATCCTATTATGCTTAAAAGCCTTAAAGCATAAATTCTCATGATCAATCCACTTGTATGTTAAAGGATTGATACAGCCAATTGTAAACTCTTCTTCATCTCTTTCTGTAAGATTGAGTATTCACCGTGGTTTTCGGTGAAGGGTTGTTGGTACTGAAAGTAGGATACTTTCAAGGTGTTGATTGAAGGTGGTTTAGCTTTCAAGGTCTGAGGGTGGTTTGCCTTCAGGAACTGAAAGTGGTTTGCTTTCAGGGGCTGTCGAAAGTGGTTTGCTTTCACAGGAAATTGATAGAAATTCTTAGGGTCCTTGGGATAAGAACTTGTAAGAGATTTTTATCAATAGTGGAAAAATCCTCAAGGGGTTTTCTTGAGGGACTGGACGTAGCCTTCGGTGGATAGAAGGTGAACCAGGATAAAATTCTGTGTGTGAATTCTTATATCCTTCATCTTTACTTTCAAGCAACGCTTAATTCCGCTGCAATCACAACTACCGTTTGGTGATCATCATTATCTTGAAAGTAATAATTTCGATAAGGCGAAAATTGGGGCAACACTGATTCACCCCCCCCCTCTCAGGTTGCTATCTGCATTAACAATTGGTATCAGAGCGGAAGTTTAGGTAAGTTATTCCTAAGATCCGGGAAAAGATGGCATCCTCTTCCAATCATGGAACCAGTGAAGGATTCAATATAAACAGGCCACCATTCTTCAATGGAGAACACTATGACTTCTAGAAAATCAAGATGAAAATATTCATAAAGTCATTAGACGCAGGAATTTGGAAAGCCATTGAAGAAGGTCCCTTTGTGCCTGTAGCAGAAGTAGAAGGAAGTTCACAACCAAAACTAAAAAGTACTTGGAGTGAAGAAGAAAAGAAGAAGGTTCAATATGATCTCAAAGGAATGAACATTCTTACATCTGCTCTTGGCATGGATGAGTTTTTTAGAGTATCAACCTGCACTTCTTCGAAAGAAATATGGGATACGTTGATGGTGACTCATGAAGGAACAGATGAAGTTAAGAGATCAAAGATCAATACTCTATCTCAGGAATATGAAATGTTTAGAATGCTTCCAGGAGAGAAGGTATTAGATATGCAAAAATGATTCACTCATCTGATTAATCATTTGATTGCTCTTGGCAAACAATTTTCAAACAGTGACTTGAACATGAAAGTTCTAAGATCACTTACAAGAGTATGGCAACCAAAAGTTACAGCCATCTCAGAGAAGAAGAGTTTATCAAATATGACTCTTGCAACTCTTTTTGGAAAACTCCAAGAACATGAGTTGGAATTGAATCGTTTAGAAGAGCATGAACAACATGAGAAGAAGTATCGATCCATTTCCCTAAAGGCAAAAGAAAGCGTCAAAGATGATTATGATGCAGATTCTGAAGAAGAAGACAATGGGAATTTGAATCTTCTAGTAAAGAACTTTGGAAAGTTTCTTAAAAGAAAAGGTATGAAATTTAACAACAACAAATCTTTCCAAAGGAACAATGAGTCTTCTTCCTCTCAAAAGGTCACATGCTTCAAATGTGGCAAGCCTGGACACTTCAAGTTGGAATGTCCAAATCTTCAAAAGAAGAAACATGGTCTAAGAGAAAAATTTGAAAAGAAGGATCAACCCACAAGAAGAGCATACTTGGCTTGGGATGATAATGAAGTAAGTTCATCATCGGACTCTGACTAAGAAGAAGCACAAGTTGCATTGATGGCCTCACATGATTCAGATGTTGAAGATTCCCAAGTTAGTGATAATTCTATGTCTTTTCATGATTTAAAGTTTACTATGGAAAATATGTTTAAATTATGTCAAGAATTTTCTAAGGTTAGCACTAGGCAAAATGATTTGATTTCATCCTTAGAAAGTAAGTGTAGGACATTACAAGAAGAACTAGACGTAGTAAAATCTAAGTTAGATATTACACATAAATGCACTAAGTGTAGTTCTTTAGAGGAAAAGATAGATAATCTTCAACAAAAAGTTCATAACTTCAATAAAGGAAAACAGAAGTTAGATGATATTCTAAGTGTGCAAAGACATTCAAACAATAAGTCAGGTCTAGGATATACTTCTCACCCAAAGACAAAGGAAGTCAAGAAAACTGTGTTTGTAAAACCAAACATAATGGAAGGATCTTCTAAAGGCACTAAGACCAATTCTTTTAGGATTATGAACAATAGGAAGAGTAATCCTCATAGACCTCCTAAGAAGATCCATCCCTCTCCTAGGAAAACGACTAGTTACAATCATTATTCTTGTACTTATTGTAACAAAATAGGACATACCCCTAGTAGATGTTACTACAAACATGTTGGAGTACCAAATAGGGAATACATATAGGTTAGAAAGGATGTTAACTTAGAAGGACCCAAAACTTTTTGGGTTCCTAATACCCATGTCTGAACTTTGTCATGTAGGTGTGTATGAAAGCAGCAAAGGATTTATGGTATCTTGATAGTGGCTGCTCATCACACATGACAGGAGACAAAACCAAGTTTTCTTTTCTTATACCTAGGGAAAAAAGTTTTGTCACATATGGAAACAATCAAAAGGGAAAGATACTCGGTATTGGAAGAATAGGCACACCCCCTCAAACAGTCATCGATAAAGTTCTTTACGTTGATGGTTTGATGCATAATCTTCTGAGTATCAGTCAACTATGTGACAAAGGTTTGAAAGTTTGTTTCATTATTGATATATGTGTAGTAAAAGATGTGAAAACTAAAGAAGTTAAGTTTTCTGGTTATAAAGTCAATAAAGTCTTCATGATCTCCTTGGAAGAAATTCCACAAAATGTAAGATGCCTTTTGGCCAAGAACAATAGTGATTCATGGCTATGGCATAGAAGACTTGCTCATATACACATAGATCATTTAAACAAACTAGTCAAGCATGATCTAGTAGTTGGGCTTCCAAAGATAAGATTCGAAAAAGACAAGCTTTGTGATTCATGTCAAAAAGGGAAGCAAACCAGAACGTCTTTCAAACCAAAGAACATAGTTTCGACTTCAAGGCCCCTTCAATTGCTACATATGGATTTGTTCGGACCTTCAAGAACAAAAAGCCTCGGAGGTAATTTCTATGCACTTGTTATTGTTGATGATTTCTCTTGATTTACATGGAATTTATTCTTGCCTCATAAGAATGAAGCCTTCAACGCATTCAAGAGATATGAAAGGCTAGTCCAAAATGAGAAGTCTTTAAAGATCTCTTCTATTAGAAGTGATCATGGTGGAGAATTTCAGAATCATCAATTTCAAGAACTATGTGATGAGAATGGAATATCACATAATTTCTCTACTCCGAGAACACCACAACAAAATGGTGTCGTAGAAAGGAAGAACAGATTACTTGAAGAATTAACAAGAACCATGCTAAGTGAATCAAGCCTTCCTAAATATTTCTGGGCTGATGCTATAAGTACTGCTTGCTATGTTTCAAATAGAGTTCTTATTAGACCTATTCTGAAGAAAACCCCCTATGAACTCTACAAAGGAAGGAAACCAAATATCTCTCATCTACATGCTTTTGGATCCAAATGCTTTGTCTTGAATAATGGAAAGGAAAACCTTGGTAAGTTTGATGAAAAATGTGATGAAGGTATATTCCTTGGTTATTCTCTAACAAGCAAAGCATATAGAGTCTATAACAAGAAAACTCTATCTATGGAAGAATCCATACATGTTTCTTGTGATGAATCTAAGTCTTCAATAGAAGATACAGTCAATCTTCCAGATAATGAAGAAGAAGATATCATTATCAATGAAGACTCTCAAAAGGAAAGAGATCAAAATCCAATACAGGAAGAGCACATTGAAGATGATACTTATCAACTTCCAAAGGAATGGAGAATCCACAAGGATCATCCAATTGATAATATCATTGGTGATATTTCTAGAGGCGTTTCTACAAGGCTACGCTTAAATGATTCTGTTTTAAATATGGCCTTTGTCTCTCAAATAGAACCATCAAAAGTAAATGATGCTATGGAGGATGAGTATTGGATTGTAGCAATGCAGGAAGAATTAAACCAATTTGAAAGGAATCAAGTTTGGGAACTTGTTCCTAAGCCTAGTGGTAATCATGTTATTGGAACAAAGTGGGTATTTAGAAATAAGTTAGATGAAAATGGTATCATAGTTAGGAACAAAGCAAGGTTAGTTGCACAAGGTTATAATCAAGAAGAAGGCATAGATTTTGATGAAACCTATGCACCAGTAGCAAGGTTGGAAGCCATAAGACTTCTGTTGGCGTATGCTTGCTCTCAAAATTTCCCATTATATCAAATGGATGTCAAAAGTGCTTTCCTGAACGGATACATTCAAGAAGAAGTCTATGTGAAGCAACCTCCAGGATTTGAAGATCCCAAGTTCCCTTCACATGTCTTCAGATTAAAGAAGGCACTTTATGGTCTTAAGCAAGCCCCTCGTGCATGGTATGATAGATTAAGCACATTCCTTTGTGAGAAAGGATTCCAAAAGGGTAAGGCTGACACAACCTTGTTTATCAAAAGAACCAAAGCTAATACTTTATTAGTTCAAATATATGTTGATGATATTATCTTTGGTGCAACTAACGAATCTCTCTGTAAGGATTTCTCTAACATGATGCAAGAATAATTTGAGATGTCCATGATGGGACAATTAAATTTCTTCCTAGGATTGCAAATTAAGCAATCAAATGATGGAATATTCATCAATCAATCAAAGTTTTGCAAGGAATTATTAAAGAAATATGATTTGGATGATTTTAAAGCCATAGCCACACCAACGGGGTCTAACACATATCTAGATCAAGATGAATCCGGTGTTCAAATAGACATTACCAAATATAGAGGTATGATCGGATCTCTTCTATACTTAACTGCAAGTAGACCTGATGTTATGTTTAGTGTATGTCTATGTGCTAGATATCAAGCATCTCCTAGGGAATCACATTTGAGTTCAGTCAAACGGATTTTCAAATATTTGAAAGGAACTACAAATGTTGGTTTGTGGTATCCCAAAGGGAGTGTTTGTGATTTGATTGGATATTCTGATTCTGATTATGTTGGATGCAAAACTGAAAGGAAAAGTACCAGTGGTACTTGTCACTTGTTAGGAAATGCCCTTGTTTCTTGGTCTTGCAAGAAACAAGCATGTGTTGCTCTAAGTACTGCTGAAGCAGAATACATTGCTGCAGGAAGTTGTTGTGCACAAACTCTATGGCTCAAACAACAACTCAAAGATTATGGCTTAGAGCTGGGCTGCATTCCAATCAAATGTGACAACACAAGTGCCATTAATCTCACTAAAAATCCTATCATGCATTCTCTAACTAAGCATATTGATATAAGACATCATTTTCTTCGAGATCATGTTATGAGAAAAGACATTGAGATTTCATTTGTGGATACTCATAATCAGTTAGCAGATATTTTTACTAAACCTCTTCCTAAAGATTCATTCTTTAAGATAAGAAGAGAATTAGGCATATTAGATGAGAATGACATTTAGAGTAACATGATATTTGCATAATCTTTGTGATGTTATATGATTAAATGCATTTAGATTGATTATGTGCTTAAATGTTCATTTAAGAATGTGTTACATAGGATTCTAGAGGTTAGAACATATAAACATGTCCTAGTAATCGATTACCATAGGTCCTGTAATCGATTATTCCTGAGCTCAGTCCTCGTGCCTGTTAGAAACCTCTAAGTAATCGATTATCATAACTGCTATAATCGATTACATGTTCAAAATTTGAAATTTTTCAAATTTACAACTGTTGTAATCGATTATCCTAACTGCTGTAATCGATTACACACACAATTTTATCTATAAAATCAGCATATGCCTCTTGCTTTTTCGTCTACCTATCCACATACATAACCTATCTTCATCCTCGAGTCTTGTACTAGCCATGGGGTCTCTTCCTCGTCCTTCAAATGTCTCTTCTCCAGTTAACACTCCTCGAAGGGACTCTTCCTATGATCCCTATGTGCATCATCGGTACCGCATAGACGTTCAAACCAATTCTGCATCTGCTGGATTGTCTCCATTCTATGCTATACCTTCCAACTTTTCTCAGGAATCCAAAGTTATTCTTGAAAGACTAGACATCATGACACTTCGTCTTTCTCAAAAGTTGGGTCAACTAGAAGATACTATGCGGTCTCGATTTCTGCTTGTGGAAAATCGCATCGAGGCAGTACACTCCTTCATGCGTAAGGAAATTGAGAGTCTCCAGGATCTTGACCCCTCTGAGAATTCTCAGGATTCTAGTCAAGCATAAGTTCTGATCAACTTTGTCCCAGTATAGTTCTATCGCTACTAATAGGATTTCTCCATATCTACTAATAGGTTTTCCCCTTGGTTGTACTATCAACTCTACTACTTATGTTTGTAATGCTTCTACCATATGTAACTTCTGCATTTTCTTCCATATATATATAAAATAAGTATTGGTTGTGGTTTATCCTTGTTTTACATCTTTACCCCCATACTCTTGCTTTATTTCGAAATATATACTTGTATGGATGTATGCCTGTATTTTTTGCCTTTTCTTCTTTTTGATGAAGTCAAAAGGGGGAGAAAGGTTATGTGCTCTTAAAGATTATATGCAGGAATTCAACAAGTAAATTAGAAAGGGGGAGAAATACTGGATTACATCAAACAGGGGGAGTTCTTCAACAGAAATGCATATATGATCTTCAAGTATCAAGAATGTGTTTGCCATCATCAAAAAGGGGGAAATTGTGAAAAAGGTCTTGCTCCTGACCCTGGCTGAGGTTTTGATGACGACAAACTCATCGACAGAAAGAAGAAAAGAAGACTTAGAAGAACTAGCTCAACATGTCTCAAGCAATCTCAAGGGTTCAAGATTAACTAAGTCTTATGTAATTAGGTAAGTTATGCTTCCAAGGCTCCTCTTAGCATAAAGGCTCTAAGACATCTAAAAGTATTTGAGTTTAACCTTTTCATAAGTTAAAAGTGGTAGGAAAACTCACGAGAACCTTACAGTTTTATTTTCTGGGAAATGGACTTGAGTGTAATCGATTACACCATTAAGGTAATCGATTACACAAAGGCAAGTAATTGATTAAAGCTTTCTTGTAATCGATTACATGATTGAATTTGAAATTCAAATAGCAACGGTCACTTAGTGTAATCGATTACCTAAGTATTGTAATCGATTAATCGATTACCTAAGTATTGTAATCGATTACATGCTCGACAAGTTGCATTATTTCATGAACCATTGTGTCTCAAATCGTTTGGGAAGGGTTGTGTTGGTTCATGGATGATCCCTTATGCCTATAAATAGTCCATTTGAGTCCAGAAACGTATAACACACGACATAGGCCAAAAACACACTTGAACTACTCTTTCATATTCGTTTAAGCTTTGTTCTTAAACTTTCAAAGAGCCTATATTCTGAGTTCATTATTCTTCATTGTAAAAGAACACACATGTTGTTCAAATATTGAAGAACTCAGAACCAAAAGAGCCTTCATATGCTTTAGAGCCTAAAAGCATAACTCCTACAATCAATCCATTCTTGTATTAAAGGGTTGATTCAGCCAGTTAGATATTCTTCTTCATCATTCATTCTGGTTGAGTGAACAATTCACCATAAGGTTCGGTGAAGGTTGATTATCTGAAAGTGGTTTGCATTCAGGGACTAAATCCGTCTAAAAGCCTGGAGTCATCAGAAGAACCATAAAATTGACCAGGAGCCCATAAACATTCCAAATACCCTATACTATAGTCGGCGGAAAAACCCAAAAATCAGCCAAAAGCCCTAAAGTTGATAAGAATGCCCTAAAGCAGACCAAAAACCCTATAATAAGCCAAAAACCGTAAAATCAGTCTAAAAGTCTAGAGTCTTCAGTAAAAATATAAAATTGACCCGAAACCCTTAAATCGTCCAAATACCATATACTATAGTCGGCGGAAAAACCCTAAAATCGACCAAAAGCCCTAAAGTTGATCAGAATGCCCTAAAGCCGGCCTAAAACCCTATAATAAGTCGAAAACCCTAAAATCAGTCTAAAAGCCTAGAGTCATCAGAAGAACCAAAAAATTGACCTGGAGCCCTTAAATAGTCCAAGTACCCTATACTATAGTCAAAGGAAAAACCTAGAAATCAGCCGAAAACCCTAAAGTTGATCAGAAAGCCCTAAAGCGGCCTAAAACCCTATAATAAGCCGAAAACCCTAAAATCAGACTAAAAGCCTAGAGTGTACAAAAAAAACCATAAAATTGACCCGGAGCCCTTATATAGTCCAAATACCCTATGTTGTAGTCAGCGGAAAAACCCTAAAATCGGCCAAAAGCCCTAAATTTGATCTAAAAGCCCTAAAGTCGGCCTAAAACCCTATAATAAGTCGAAAACCCTAAAATCGTTCTAAAAGCCTAGATTCTATAAAAAAAACCATAAAATTGACCCGAAACACTTATATTGTCGAAATACCCTGTACAACATAAGGTATTCGGACAATATAAGGGCTCCGGGTCAATTTATGGTTTTTTTATAGACTCTAGGCTTTTAGAACGATTTTAGTATTTTCGGCTTATTATAGGGTTTTAGGACGGCTTTAGGGCTTTGAGATTAACTTCAGGGCTTTTAGACTGATTTCAGGGTTTCAGCTTATTTTATGGTTCTTCTGATGACTCTAGGCTTTTAAATTGATTTTAGGGTTTTCGGCTTATTATAGGGTTTTAGGTCGACTTTAGGGCATTCTAATCAACTTCAGGGCTTTGGGCCGATTTCAGGGTTTTTCAGCTGACTATAGTACAGGGTATTTGGACGATTTAAGGGCTCCAGGTCAAATTTATAGTTTTTCTGAAGACTCTAGACTTTTAGACTGATTTTAGGGTTTATCTTCTTCTTATAGGGTTTTAGGCTGGCATAAGGGCATTCTGATTAACTTTAGGGCTTTTGGCCGATTTCAGAGTCTTTCCACCGACTATATTATAGGGTATTTGGACGATTTAAGGGCACCCGGTCAATTTTATGGTTCTTATGATGACTCTAGGCTTATAGAACGATTTTAGGGTTTTCAGCTTATTAAAGGGTTTTAGGCCGGCTTTAGCGCTTTCTGATCAACTTTAGGGCTTTTGGCCGATTTCAAGGTCTTTCCACCGACTATAGTATCGGGTATTTGGACGATTTAAGGGCTCCTGGTCAATTTTATGGTTCTTCAGATGACTCTAAGCTTTTGGATCGGTTTTAGGGTTTTCGGCTTATTATAGGGTTTTAGGCCGGCTTTAGGGTTTTCTGATCGACTTTACGGCTTTGGCCGATTTCAGGGTTTTTCCACTAACTATAGCACAGGTTATTTGGACAATATAAGGGCTCCGGGTCAATCTTATGGTTTTTCGGTAGACTCTAGGCTTTTAGAACGATTTTAGGGTTTTAGGCTTATTATAGGGTTTTAGGCCGGCTTTCGCACTTTCTGATCAACTTTAGGGCTTTTGTCCGATTTCAAGGTTTTTCCACTGACTATAGCACAGGGTATTTGGACAATATAAGGGCTCCGGGTCAATCTTATGGTTTTTCGGTAGACTCTAGGCTTTTAGAACGATTTTAGGGTTTTCGGCTTATTATAGGGTCTTAGGCCGGCTTTAGCGCTTTCTGATCAACTTTAGGGTATTTGCACGATTTAAGTGCTCTTGGTCAATTTTATGGTTCTTCTGAAGAATCAAGGCTTTTAGGCTGAATTTAGGTTTTCTCGACTTCGTATAGGGTTTTAGGCCGGATTTCGGGCTTTCTGATCAACTTTAGGTCTTTGGGCCGATTTCAGGGTTTTTTGCCGACTATTCCATAGGGTATGTGGAATATTTAAGGGCTCCAGGTCAATTTTATGGTTTTTCTGTAGACTCTAGGCTTTTAGACCGACTTTAGGGTTTTCGGGTTATTATAGCGTTTTAGGCCAGCTTTAGGGCTTTCTGATCAACTTTAGGGCTTTTGTCTGATTTCTGGGTTTTCCCACTGAATATAGTATAGGGTATTTGTATCTTTAAGGGCTCCGGGTCAATTTTTTGGTTTTTCTGTAGACTCTAGTCTTTTAGACTGATTTTAGGGTTTTCGGCTTATCTTAGGGATTTAGGCCGACTTTAGGGCTTTCTGATCAATTTAGGGCTTTTCGCCGATTTCAGGGTTTTTCTGCTGACTATAGCATAGGGTATTCAGATTATATAAGGTCTCCAAGTCAATTTTATGGTTTTTCTGTAGACTCTAGGCTTTTAGACAGATTTTAGGGTTTTGTGCTTATTATAGGGTTTTAGGTCGGCTTTAGGGCTTTCTGATCAACTATAGGGCTTTTGGCTGGTTTCTAGGTTTTTCCGCTGACTATAGTATAGGGTATTTGGACAATATAAGGGCTCCGGGTCAATATTATGGTTTTTCGGTAGACTCTAGGCTTATAGAACGATTTTAGGGTTTTTGGCTTATTAAAGGGTTTTAGGCCGGCTTTAGCGCTTTCTGATCAACTTTAGGGCTTTTGGCCGATTTTAGGGTTTTTCCGCCGACTATAGGATAGGATATCTGGACTATTTAAGGGCTCAGGGTCAATTTTATGGTTTTTCTGTAGAGTCTAGGCTTTTAGACCGAATTTAGGGTTTTCATCTTATTAAAGGGTTCTAGGCCGGCTTAAGGGCTTTTTGATCAACTTTTGGGCAGTTGGCCAATTTTGGGGTATTTCCGCTGACTACAGCATAGGGTATTCGGACAATATAAGGGCTCCGGGTCAATTTATGGTTTTTTTATAGACTCTAGGCTTTTAGAACGATTTTAGGGTTTTCGGCTTATTATAGGGTTTTAGGCCGGCTTTGGGGTTTTTCTGATCAACTTTAGGGCTTTTGGCTGATTTCTAGGTTTTTCCGCTATCTATAGTATAGGGTATTTGGACGATATAAGGGCTCCGGGTCAATATTATGGTGTTTCGGTAGACTCTATGCTTTTAGAAGGTTTTTAGGGTTTCTCTACTTATTACAGGGTTTTAGGCCGGCTTTAGGGCATTCTGACCAACTTTAGGGCTTTTGGTAGATTTCAGGGTCTTTCCACCGACTATATTATAGGGTATTTGGACGATTTAAGGGCTCTCGGTCAATTTTATTGGTCTTCTGATGAGTCCAGGCTTTTAGATTGATTTTAGGGTTTTCGGCTTATTATAGGGTTTTAGGCCGGCTTTAGGGCATTCTGATCAACATTAGTGCTTTCGGCCGATTTCTGGGTCTTTCCACCAACTATAGCATAGGGTATTTGGACGATTTACGGGGCCCTGGTCAATTTTATGGTTCTTCAGATTACTCTAGGATTTTAGACCGATTTTAGGGTTTTCGGCTTATTATAGGGTTTTAGGCCAACTTTAGGGCTTTCTGATCAACTTTAGGGCTTTTAGCCGATTTCAGGTTTTTTCCACTGACTATAGCATAGGATATTTGGACAATTTAATGGCCCCGGACCAATTTTATGGTTTTTCTGTAGGCTCTTGGCTTTTAGACTGATTTTTGGGTTTTCGGCTTATTATAGGGTTTTAGGCCGGCTTTTGGGCTTTCTGATCAGCTCTAGGGTTTTTGGCTGATTTCCGGGTTGTTCCGCTGACAATAGTATAGGATATTTGGACGAATTAAGGGCTCCAGGTCAATTTGATGGTTCTTCAGTAGACTCTAGGCTTTAAGACCGATTTTTGGGTTTTCGGCTTATTATAGGGTTTTAGGTCGTCTTTAGGGCTTTTGGCCGATTTCATTGTTTTTCCGCCGACTATAGTATAGGGTATTAGGACAAGGAAAGAGCTTACTGAGAGTAAGTGGGAAGCCTCTGAAGGAGATTGTTAGAGAGTCCTAGGCCTTCTCCAAGAGGAAACACAGAAGCAACGGAAAGAGGTAGCAATATGAGAGCACAGACGAGACTTGACAGCAGCAACAAAGGAAGTGGTTTTCTCTGAAATTTTTTGACGAGCTCAAGAGTGAGGAAGTGGAAAATAACTTCTGAATACTCCCTCCTATAAGTTGCACGAAATTTAGGGTCAAGTGGGAGGTTATGTTTCAACTCTTTTTCCTATTTTCAAGAAACATTTTCTACTAAAATCTATTCTCTTTTTAATTTTCTTTTATTTAAAATTTGAATTCAAAAAGTGTGGAAACAAAAAGGAATGAGGGCAAGGAAATATGCTCTCCAACCAGCATATAGCACGCCCCACTAGCACACAACAAGGCTGACTTCTTCCTCTTTTTACTCCCCCAAAACAGAAAATGAATCGGGTCTTGATTCTGGTTTAAGTAAATTTTGTTATTAAATTTTACTAATATCAAGTAATTAAATTCAGAAGGCTTCTTAAAAAAATAAGAGAATATTCCCTCTCTACTCTTTAATTTCGAAAATGAAGGGGAGAATGATAACAACTTCTTCTTCTAAGAGCTTCAACACTAACAGAACGTATCTAGTCGCGTTTTCGGTAAAAAACAATTTCTGTTACTAAATCCTTTTAATTATTTCTTCACAATAAATTTAAAAAACTATTCCTAAGCACAAAGGAATATTCTCTCTTCATTCCTCTCTAAAATTTCGAAATTAATAAGGAAAAGAAGAAGAAATAAAATCAGCTCTAACTAATATTTGAATTTCGAATATATAGAAACAGAAAATAGGTAGAGCAAGAGAATATGCTCAGCCACATGGCTGAGTGGTGAGTCCCCCCTTAGAGAGAAAATAGGTAATGAGGCTGAATTATTCTTCTCTTGGAAGTTCCTTTAAAACAGAACGTATCCGGTCTTGTTCGGCGTTGAAATTCGTTCGATTACTTTATTTATTTATTCCTTTAATAAATCCGAATTTATCAGGGCATAAAAGAATATTCCTTCTTGTTCCAAACTCTCAAAAATTCGAAATTAATAAAGGGAAGGAAAAGAAAATAAATCCTACATTAGATAGGACTCGAACACTAGCCTTATCAGTCAAATAGCTAAGTCTCAACCACTAAACCACAACTCATTTTTTTGTAAATCAAGCAAATATAGTCTTTAATCAAGTACCAATCAATCTATTAGGAATTTCATTCATATCAAATCTCAAAAGACAATACCAACAAAAAACAATTCGAACAAAGGTCTAGCAGGGACAAAAACTGACCTACAGAATAGTTCAGGGACCAAAAATATAAATACCAAAAATAGAGGGTCTTACAATACCACCCCCTTAAAAGAGTTTCGTCCTCGAAACTACAAGTCGAGAGACAAAATAGAACATCTTAAATCAGAGAATCCAAACAGACAAGCAGTTATCACGAAATCCAAACAATTTCAAAATAGTTGTTTAAATCGTAAAATCAAAACAGAAAGTTTAACAGATTACCAGACCAAAAAAAAAAATACCAACCGAGTATTATATTTTCAAATCAAAGTGTGATTCCACGTTAGAATAGGAATTTAAAATGAAGAGTCAAAACTGTTGATAAAACCGATAAGTAAAACAGATAACTAATAGATAATAGATCTTCAAACAATTATCAAAATAGCTATTTAGGACAGGGAATTAAAAATTGAATTTCGAATATTTGTACGTCACATAAAAAGGTAAGATGTTCGTCTAAATTTTCAAATCAAGACTCCATAATTTGTGATAAGATAAAATGATATTCATATCAAAATTTGGCTCACAGCCAAAATATAACAAAATAAAAATATCTGTACATATATATAAAATTCCCTCAACAGGAAGTCCAAGTAGATATCAGGCAATTATCAAGATGGTATTTAAATAAGAAAAATAAAAACATAAATCACAAACTAAACATCATCTTTCTAAAAGAGAAATTGAATTAATGGTCAAACGAAAATTTGAAACGGAAAGCCAAAACAGTTGATAAAACTGACATTCAAAACAGATAGACTATGCCGATAATAAAACAATTATCAAAACCATTTTTTTAAGACTAAGAATTAAAATTGAGATTTGAAACAAATATGGAAACATTTTTTCAACAACTATTCAAATTAAATGTCAGATTAGATATCCAAATCAATCCCCTTTTTTTTTCCTTTTTCAAAACTTAACAGAGAGATAGATATTTAAAACAGATTTCGAGAAAGACAAAAAGACATGAAAAACACAATAGATTATTAATACAATAATAAATCAGAAAACAACACAGATACTGAAAATCAAAACAAATATAAAACAAAATAATAAAAACAGAAAAAAAAAATCAAAACAGTTATTATTTTTCAAAACAGAAAAATTTATCAAAACATAATGGATCTTTTAAACAGAAAATCAAAATATTTTTAGAACAGATATGAAAACAAAAGCAGCAAATTAAAACAAATTATTCCGAATAGAAAACAGAAAATTAAAACAGAAATGGATTATCAAATCAGCAAAACAGAAAATCAAAACAGAAGGCAGAAAATCAAAACCAAATAACAGAAAATCGAGACAGATTACAGAAAGTCAAAACAGAAAACAAGCAGATATATAAACCAAAAATAAAAAAAAATCAAACAGAAACAAATCAAAATATGTTTATATATATAGCAGGCACGTCTGCATCCTAACAATTTTTTTTTAATAACAATCTAATCATATATACTGCTACATATATATATATATTTATATGTATATAAAGCATTTTTTTTAATATTATATATATATATATATATATTACTTATGTATCTCATATAAGTTCTAAAATAGTTTAACCAAAAATACTCACACTAGAAGACATCATAACTAATGTAATTTAAAGCCAAAAGTCCAAAAACCCTTATGCTCAAAAAGATCCAAATACTACTCAATAAAATAGAAGACTTTCTGTTTTTATCTCAAAACATTTCACTATCATATATCTAGAACATATCTTATATCATCTAACTTACCAAAACAAAACTTGAAGATATAATTAATTAGAACACCAAAAATGGCTACTAATATATCACATAAAGTAGGTAACATGCCTATCTTAATTTTCAAATCAAATCTCCTTAATTTTGTGATAAGAAAAAAATACAAGTTGTGTTTAAAATATGATCTCAACCAAAACTAACAAAAAAAAAATTATTTAAATAATCATATTAGATACGTCCGTGATATATTTATATATTATTTTTATTATTATTATTTTCTTCTTCTTTTTTTAATAATAAAATAGTCATATATAATAAAACATAATCCGTACGTATTGTTATATATATATATATATATATATATATATATATATATTAGTTAATTACGTGACTAACTATGTCCTGTTAGGTTATTCACTCAAAGAACAACCTCCTAACAAACAAACAACAATCCATCAATCAAGTCAAACATTATTGTTCTTCTTTCGATTGACACCCCATCAATCGATTTCAGATTTCTGACGTCCTAACAATAAAGTCTACCCAACAGCTCTGGTTTTCTCAACCAAAGCTCTGATACCACAAATGTAACGCCCCAATTTTGGATTGAGGGTCACATAGTGAATAAGCGGAAATTAATAAACCTCTCTCAAAGTAACTCATTTTTTAAAAAGAATTTTCGTCGCTCAATAAATTATTATTTAACATGATAATAATCCCATAGAATAATAATAACTACGCGAAAGCGGAAATGAATAATAATACAACAACGTTAAACGGACTCAAAAAAAGTAAACAACTGAACTCCTCCAAGCATTAATAATCTTCTTCAGATTTCCCCAACGCTTCCGCTGCGCACTCTGATTCCATAATGCTCTTTAAGAGATGAAACTCCTCGTCCTGTCAGTCTCTGGCGTTAAGCGCCCAAACAACAAATAGCAAACAGAAAGGGTTAACTCGTAAAACAAAATAATATTGAAAATAGACAAGTGATAATTTACAACAAATAGAACATACACATCTTATAACAGGAATAATATCTTGTAAGACTATCATTAACACCCAATACAATGCAATTATTCCTAGGGTAACTATATGCATAGCTATGGCCAAGTTTTGCTCGACCAGAGCAGAACAATCACGTGGGACGAGTATCCACCACATTGCACTTGTAGGGAAGATCACGCGGCACGAATATCCGCCACATCAAACCCTCCGGATGCTCCCACGGGACAAATTACCGTCACATCATACCAAAATACCTAGTAATGCATATTCTTATGACAATATAATCCTCAAAATACATGAACCAACAGTCCATAATAATCTCAATAAATAATTCAACAAGCGAACCAACCGTTCATTAAACATTGTCATATAATAGCACATGCTTACATATCATCTCAAATCAATCCCAATAACAACGTGTTATATCAGTATCAACTTCAAATCCTCATCCTTTATTACCATCATGTTTCGATTATAACATGTACAACAGCAAATAACAATCATATAATTATTAAAAGCCAAGTTCAATCACATCATTCAAGGCATGAACAGATATCAAACACAAGCAATTCAATATAAGGCATGTGTGACTCGAGACACTAAGACCGAGTTACCCTTACCTTTGATTATTTTACATCCACTTCAAGCCCAACCTCAAGTAAGACCCCGGAATTGAGTGTAGAATTTCGTGCTCGACCTCGACACTCCAACGTCCGTCCTTGTCCCAGAAGTGAAGGGAGTTTCGTGCTCAAGCTCTGGGTTTGGAGAGGAATTTCAAACCCAGAATAGAAACAGTTTCGGGTTAAAACCGAGCTTACAGCCAAGGATAAAACTTAGGGATGGAATGAGAGGAAAGAGCTTACCGAGAGCAAGTGGGAAGCCTCTGAAGGAGAGTGTTAGAGAGTCCTAGGCCTTCTCCAAGAGGAAACACGGAAGCAACGGAAAGAGGTAGCAATATGAGAGCACAGACGAGACTTGACAGCAGCAACAAAGGAAGTGGTTTTCTCTGAAAGTTTTTGACGTGCTAAAGAGTGAGGAAGTGGAAAATAACTTCTGAATACTCCCTCCTATAAGTTGCACGAAATTTAGGGTCAAGTGGGAGGTTATGTTTCAACTCTTTTTCCTATTTTCAAGCAGCATTTTGTACTAAAATCTATTCTCTTTTTAATTTTCTTTTATTTAAAATTTGAATTCAAAAAGAGTGGAAACAAAAAGGAATGAGGGCAAGGAAATATGCTCTCTAACCAGCATATAGCACGCCCCACTAGCACACAACAAGGCTGACTTCTTCCTCTTTTTACTCCTCCAAAACAGAAAATGAATCGGGTCTTGATTCTGGTTTAAGTAAATTTTGTTCTTTAATTTTATTAATCTCAAGTAATTAAATTCAGAAGGCTTCTTAAAAAAATAAGAGAATATTCCCTCTCTACTCTTTAATTTCGAAAATAATGGGGAGAATGATAACAATTTCTTCCTCTAAGAGCTTCGACACTAACAAAACGTATCTAGTCGCGTTTTCGGTAAAAAACAATTTCTGTTACTAAATCCTTTTAATTATTTCTTCACAATAAATTTAAAAAACTATTCCTAAGTGATACCCAAAATCGAAAGTGCACGATTCAATATCGCGTAATAAAAAGATCGAACCCAAGGGATAGGTTTCCTATTATAATAATATATAGTACTTGTGCAGAAAATTTAAAAGATGATTATTTGTTGTTGGTTTTAGAACAAGCAAGAACAATAGCATAAAATAATAGAGAGATAGATATGATGAAGATTAAGTTCTTGGGTTGAATAACATTGAATATAAAATATGCTAGCAAGTTCCTACTTAATTTCTGAATTTTAAGTCCGAGTTCAAGATGCTATAGCCTATTATATCTACAAGTTAATCTCTTACACATTGTAGAACTTTCTTTTTAATTACTAAACCCAATTTCTTGCAATGTAGTTAACTAAAGAAGAAGATGAAGAAGAAGTTCAGACCAACATAAGCTACGTCTATCCTAATCTCTTAGTGATATATACTTATAGCTTTTTTAATTCCTATTTCCCTTACTACTTACCAATTCTCATTCGTATAAGCAATAAGCAAAAACACTTGTGATCATCAAGATAGAATTATGAACAAGGAAATAAAACAAGAACTGGATATATTATTCAGAAAGGTAGAAACAATACTCAAACATAAATTATAAACTAGAACAACCCAAGAAACTTAAAAAGAATTAGCCAAGCATGGCTAAAAGAGTCATCGAATTACCCTGGATAGGAGCTCAAGTATGGCTTCCCACAATTCCTAGGAACAATGATCTTTAAGGAGGAAAGAAGAACACTTGTTGTATTCTGAATAGGTGTGTCTACAAATGAAAACAAAATTCCTATTTATAGCCTCTGACGCGTCCCAGCGCCTGAGCGCTGGGATCCCCAACGGTTGAGCGTTGGGTCATTTAATCCAGGCGTTGCAAAACAGGGCCCCAACGCTGGAGCGTTGGACCTTCCAACGCTTGAGCGTTGGGTCAAAAACTGGCAGCTTTTCTTGGATGCTTTTCTTCTTCAATGGTGGAATTGAATGGCTTAATTAGCCTCCATTTTGTCCCCTTTTAATTCTGAAACAGCAAAGTGACTTGATTTCTCTATTCATGCCTCATTACCCATGTGCTAATTTAGCAATGGTGCTTCATCTTCCACTTCTTTGCTTTGATCCCTTTATTGGTTGAGACTTCACTTTCAACCCTTCATCTTCTGAACTTCTCATTTCTGGCCCTTCCTTTCTTGAAATCATAGTTTGGTCCCTGGACTGAAGTGACTAATTCTACCAGCTTTCCTAAAATATAAAAATAACTCTAAAAAATACCTAAAAATATAAAATAAAGTTTAAAAACCGAATAAAAGCTAATCTATATGCAAAATGCAAAATGCAAAATAAATAGAAAATCTAAATAAAAACTATAAAAAACTTATATGAGACTCAAAAATAATAAAATAAAAAGACAAAAAAGACCCTAAAATTATCATACAAAATCCAGTCATCACTAAGCACTAAGGAATATTCTCTCTTCATTCCTCTCTAAAATTTCAAAATTAATAAGGAAAAGAAGAAGAAATAAAATCAGCTCTAATTAAGATTTGAATTTCGAATATATAGAAACAGAAAATAGGTAGAGCAAGAGAATATGCTCAGCCACATGGCTGAGTGGTGCGTCCCCCCTTAGAGAGAAAATAGGGAATGAGGCTGAATTATTCTTCTCTTGGAAGTTCCTTTAAAATAGAACGTATCCGGTCTTGTTCGGCGTTGAAATTCGTTCGATTACTTTATTTATTTATTCCTTTAATAAATCAGAATTTATCAGGGTATAAAAGAATATTCCTTCTTGTTCCAACCTCGAACACTAGCCTTATCAGTCAAATGTCTATGTCTCAACCACTAAACTACAACTCATTTTGTTGTAAATCAAGCATATATATTCTTTAATCAAGTACCAATCAATCTATTAGGATTTCATTCATATCAAATCTCAAAAGACAATACCAAAAAAAAATAATTCAAAAAAAGGTCTAGCAGGGACTAAAACTGAACTACAGAATAGTTCAGGGACCAAAAATATAAATACCAAAAATTGAGGGTCTTACAACTGGCGTCGCGGTTCAGTCGGAACAAGAAGGTGAAGGCGATGCGGTGGCTGTTCCAGAACGGCGAAGAGGACGATGGCGGTCGTCCAGCCTTGGCCATGGTCGACGATGATCGCGGGAGAGAGAGGAAGGACGAAGGAGCAAAAACGCGAGAGAGAGAATAGTGAAGTGAGGGGTTTAGGGGGTGAGGAGATAGGGGCCCACCCTATCTTGATTCTGATTGGTTGAGGGAGCATTTCCTTCAATTCCTATTGGCCGAGAATCCCAAAAGGGATAATGTCATATTTTTTTTCTTTTCTTTTCCATCTTCCAATACATCAAAGGTGCAAATTTTAAGTTTCAAAAGGGGGAGGGAAGATTAAGAGCTATAATAGAATATTATTATTCTCATTATTCTGGGAACTAGATATTAGATTTAAATTAATTATTTCCCAATTAATTTAAACGATCAAGGGAAACATGAATTAGGCGAGAGTATCACTCGCGAATAATTACGAAACATTCGTAATTCAAAGATAACGTCAATCATCAAAGAAACTATATCAATATTATAGTCATTCTCCACGAAATTCTTCACTGAACATCATAGCGACAGTGAGAACATCTTATTCTCGTCCGAACTCCAAGTCAAGTCTTTCTTGTTTCCTACCAAGTGCTGAAAGGAATACTCCATCGGTACCTTGGAATAATTAAATAATTATTTAATTACTGGGGAAAATTCCGGGTGTTACAGTTTTCCCATCCGTTGACTCATTTTTCCCACGGAACTATTTCATTATTGACTCTATTTCCCCTCCTATGACTGAGTTTCCCATGAGACTAGACGCTCAGACTAAGTTCTCGAGTTTTTCCCGCACAAAGAGGTTATTTTACTAGGATTTTCCATTGAAACTCGTCCGGTGATTAAGGTTTTCCCATCCGGTGACTTAGTTTTCCCATGGCACTGATACCGTAGTGACCAAGTTTTCCCCTCCTGTGACTGAATTTTCCCATGTGACTAGTCACTGTAACTAGGTTCATGTGTTTTCCCCCACAAAGAGGTTATTTTACTAGGATTTTCCAATGAAACTCGTCCGGTGACTAAGGTTTTCCCATCAGGTGACTCAGTTTACCCATGGCACGAATTCCTTAGTGACAAACTTTTCCCCTCCTATGACTGAGTTTTCCCATGTGACTACTCAAAGTGACTAGGCTCTCGAGATTTTACCACACAGAGAAGTCATTTTACTAAAATTATCCATGGAGACTCGTCTGGTGACTAAGGTTTTCCCATCCGGTGACTTAGTTTTCCCATGGCACTAACTCCTTAGTGAATAAGTTTTCCCCTCCTGTGATTGAGATTTCCCATGTGACTAGTCACTGGAACTAGGTTCTTGTGTTTGTTCCCCACAAAGAGGTTATTTTACTTGGATTTTCCATGGGAACTAAGACGGTGACTCAGGTTTTCCCATCTGATGAATCAGTTTACCCATGGCACTAATTTCTTAGTTAATAAGTTTTCCTCTCCTGTGACAGAGATTTCCCATGAGTCTAGTCACAGTAACTAGGTTCTCGAGTTTTTCCCACACAAAGAATTTATTTAACTATTATTTTCTATGGATGTTCATCCGGTGACTAAGGTTTTCCCAACCGGTGACTCATTTTTCCCATGGCACTAATTACTTAGTGAATAGGTTATCCTCTCCTGTGAATGTGTTTTCCCGTGAGACTAGTCACATCAAATAGGTTCTCGAGGTTTTCCCACACATAGAGGTTATTTTACTATGATTATCCATTGAAAATCGTCCGGTGACTAATGTTTTCCCATCTTGTGACTCAATTTTCCAATGGCACTAGTCACTCAGACTAGGTTCTCGAGTTTTTCCCACACATATAGGTTAATTTACGTGGATTTCCCATTGAAACTCGTCCGCTGACTCAGGTTTTCCCGTTCAGGTACTTAGTTAACCAAAGTCAATAATTCCTTAGTGACCAAGTTTTCCCCTCCTGTGACTAAGTTTTCCCATGAGACAGGTCAAAAGGACTAAGTTTTTGAGTTTTGTCCATATAGAGAGGTTATTGTACTAGGATTTTCCATTGAAACTCATTCAGTGACTCTAGTTTTCCAATCCGGTGACCTAGTTTTCCCATGGGACTAATTCCTTTGTGACTAAGTTTTCCCCTCGTATGACCGAGTTTTCCCATTAGAATAGTCACAGTGACTAGTTTATCGAGTTTTCCACACACGGAATGGTTATTGTACTATGATTTTCCATTGGATTTCGTCCCTTGACTAATGTTTTCCCACACCGTGACTCAAATTTCCCATTACGCTAATTCCTTAGTGACCAAGTTCCACCCTCCTGTGACTGAATTTTCCCATGTGACTAGTCACTGTGATTATGTTCTTGTGTTTTTCCCCCACAAAGTGGTTATTTTACTAGGATTTTCCATTGAAACTCGTCCGGTGACTAAGGTTTTCCCACCTGGTGACTCAGTTTACCCATGACACAAATTCCTTAGTGACTAATAACCTCTCTGTGTGGGGAAAACTCGATAACCTAGTTACTGTGACTAGTCTCATGGGAAAACTTTGTCACAGGAGGGGAAAACTTAGTCACTAAGGAATTAGTTCCATGGGTAAACTGAGTCACTGAATGGGAAAACCTGAGTCAGCGGATGAGTTTCAATGGAAAATCGTAGTAAAAGAACCTCTTTGTGTGGAAAAACTTGAGAACCGAGTCAAAGTGACTAGTCTCAAGGGGAAACTATGTGACAGGAAGGGAAAACATAATTATGAAGGAAATAGTGCCATGGGTAAGCTGAGTCACCGGATGCCAAAATCTGAGTCACCAGATGGGTTTCAATGGAAAATCCTAGTAGGGAATACTTATTTTCCCATTGACTAGTCATATGGGAAAACTCAGTTACCGGAAGGTAAAAATTACTCACTAAGGAATTAGTGCCATGGGAAAACTAAGTCACCGGATGGGAAAACCTTTGTCGCCGGACGAGTTTCAATGGAAAATTTTAGGAAAATAACTTCTCTGTGTGGGAAAAACTCGAGAACCTAGTTACTGTGACTAGTCTGATGGGAAAACTCAGCCACAGGAGGGGAATACATAGTCAGTATGGAATTAGTGCCATGGGTAAACAAACTTACAAGAGTGGAAAGCCTGAGTCAACGAACGAGTTTCAATGGAAAATCCAAGTAAAATAACCTCTTTATGTGGGAAAAACTCGAGAACCTAGTCACTATGTCTGGTCAAATGGAAAAACTTAGTCACGGGAGGGGAAAACTTAGTCACTAAGGAATTAGCGACATTGCAAATTTGACTCATCGTATGGGATAACTTTGGTCACAAGACGAGTTTCAATGGAACATACTAGTAAAATAACCTCTTTGTGTGGGAAAAACTCGAGAATCTAGTCAAAGTGACTAGTCTCATGGAAAAACGCAGACATAGGAGCGGAAATTAAGTCAATAATGAAATAATTCCCTGGGAAATTTGAGTCACCGTATGGGAAAACATTAGTCACCGGACGAGTTTCAATGAATAATAATAGTAAATAAACCTCTCTGTGTGGGAAAACCTCGAGAATCTTGTCAACGTCACTAGTCTCATGGGGAAACTCATTCACAGGAGACAAAAAATTAGTCAATAAGGAATCAGAGCCATGGGAAAACTGAGTCACCGCACGGGAAAGCCTTAGACACCGCACGAGTTTCCGTAGAAAACAATAATAAAATAACTTCTATGTGTCGTAAAAACTAGAGAACCTAGATACTATGACTACTCTGATGGGAAGACTTTATCGCTGGAAGGGATAAATTATTTATTAAGGAATTACTGCCATGTGTAAACTGAGTCACCGGACGAGTTTCAATGGAAAATCCTAGTAAAATAACCTCTTTGTTGGGGAAAATCACAAGAACATAGTCACATGGGAAAACTCAGTCACAAGAGTGCAAAACTTAGTCACTGAGGAATTAGTGCCATAGGAAAACTGAGTAACCGGATTGGAAAACCTGAGTCACCGGACAAAGTTTCAATGGAAAATATCAGTAAAATAACTTCTCTATGTGGGAAAAACTCGAGAACCTAGTTACTGTGAGTAGTCTGATGGGAAAACTCAGTCACAGGAGGGGAAAACTAAGTCAGTAAGGAATTAGTGCCATGGGTAAACCAAGTTACCAGATGGGAATGCCTGAGTCAACGAAGGAGTTTCAATTGATAATCCTCGTAAAATATCCTCTTTGTGTGGGAAAAACTCGAGAAACGAGTCACTTTGTCTAGTAAAAAGGGAAAACTCAGTCACAGGAGGGGAAAACATAGTCACTAAGGAATATGCGACATTGGAAATTTGACTCACCGTATGGGATACCCTTAGTCACAGGATGAGTTTCAATGGAACATAGTAGTAAAATAACCTCTTTGTATGGGAAAAACTCAAGAACCGATTCAAATTGACTAGTCTCATGAGGAAACTCTGTCACGGGAAGGGAAAACTTATTTATTAAGGAAATAGTGCCATGGGGAAACTGAGTCACAGGATGCGAAAACCTGAGTCACCGGATGAGTTTCAATGGAAAATCCTAGTAAAATAACCTCTTTGTAGGGGAAAAACACAAGAACCTAGACCTATTGACTACTCACACGGGAAAAAGCAGTCACAAGAGGGTAAAAATTAGTCACTAAGGAATTAGTGCCATGCGAAAACTGAGTCACCGGATGGGAAAACCTTTGTCGCCGGACGAGTTTCAAAGGAAAATTTTAGTAAAATAACTTCTCTGTGTGGGAAAATCTCGAGAACCTAGTTACTGTGACTAGTCTGATGGGAAAACTCAGTCACAGGAGGGGAAAACTTAGTTAGTAAGGAATTAGTGCCATGCGTAAACTTAGTTACCAGATGGAAAAGCCTGAGTCAACGAACGAGTTTCAATTGATAATCCTCGTAAAATAACCTCTTTGTGTGGGAAAAACTTGAGAACCGAGTCACTATGTCTAGTCAAATGGAAAAACTCAGTCCCAGGAAGGGAAAACATAGTCACTAAGGAATAAGGGACAATGGAATTTTGACTCACCGTATGGGATACCCTTAGTCACAGGACGAGTTTCAATGGAACATTCTAGTAAAATAACCTCTTTGTGAGGGAAAAACTCGAGAACCGAGTCAAAGTGACTAGTCTCATGAGGAAACTTTGTCACCGGAAGGGAAAACCTATTTATGATGGAAATATAGCCATGGGTAAATTGAGTCACAGGATGCGAAAACCTGAGTAACCGGATGAGTTTCAATGGAAAATCCTTGTAAAATAACCTCTTTGTGGGGGAAAAACACAAGAACCTAGTCCCATTGACTACTCACATGGGAAAACGCAGTCACAAGAGTGCAAAAATTAGTCACTAAGGAATTAGTGCCATGGGAAAACTGAGTCACCGGATGGGAAAACCTTTGTCGCCAGACGAGTTTCAATGGAAAATTATAGTAAAATAACTTCTCTGTGTGGGAAAATCTCGAGAACCTAGTTACTGTGACTAGTCTGATGGGAAAACTCAGTCATAGGAGGGGAAAACTAAGTCAGTAAGGAATTAGTGCCATGGGTAAACCAAGTTACCAGATGGGAATGCCTGAGTCAACGAAGGAGTTTCAATTGATAATACTCGTAAAATATCCTCTTTGTGTGGGAAAAACTCGAGAAACGAGTCACTTTGTCTAGTCAAAAGGGAAAACTCAGTCACAGGAGAGGAAAACATAGTCCCTAAGGAATATGTGACATTGGAAATTTGACTCACCGTATGGGATACCCTTAGTCACAGGATGAGTTTCAATGGAACATAGTAGTAAAATAACTTCTTTGTGTGGGAAAAACTCAAGACCTGAGTCAAATTGACTAGTCTCATGAGGAAACTCTGTCACGGGAAGGGAAAACTTATATATGAAGGAAATAGTGCCATGGGTAAACTGAGTCACAGGATTGGAAAACCTAAGTCACCGGATGAGTTTCAATGGAAAATCCTAGTAAAATTACCTCTTTGTGGGGGAAAAACACAAGAACCTAGTCCTATTGACTACTCACACGGGAAAACGCAGTCACTAGAGGGTAAAAATTAGTCACTAAGGAATTAGTGCCATGGGAAAAATGAGTCACCGGATGGGAAAACCTTTGTCGCCGGACGAGTTTCAAAGGAAAATTTTAGTAAAATAACTTCTCTGTGTGGGAAAATCTCGAGAACCTAGTTACTGTGACTAGTCTGATGGGAAAACTCCGTCACAGGAGGGGAAAACTTAGTTAGTAAGGAATTAGTGCCATGCGTAAACTATGTTACCAGATGGAAAAGCCTGAGTCAACGAACGAGTTTCAATTGATAATCCTCGTAAAATAACCTCTTTGTGTGGGAAAAACTTGAGAACCGAATCAATATGTCTAGTCAAATGGAAAAACTCAGTCCCAGGAGGGGAAAACATAGTCACTAAGGAATAAGCGACAATGGAATTTTGACTCACTGTATGGGATACCCTTAGTCACAGGACGAGTTTCAATGGAACATTCTAGTAAAATAACCTCTTTGCGAGGGAAAAACTCGAGAACCGAGTTAAAGTGACTAGTCTCATGAGGAAACTTTATCACCGGAAGGGAAGACTTATTTATGATGGGAATATTGCCATGGGTAAATTGAGTCACAGGATGCGAAAACCTGAGTCACTGGATGAGTTTCAATGGAAAGTCCTAGTAAAATAACGTCTTTGTGGGGGAAAAACACAAGAACCTAGTCCTATTGACGACTCTCATGGGAAAACGCAGTCACAAGAGGGTAAAAATTAGTCACTAAGGAATTAGTGCCATGGGAAAACTGAGTCACCGGATGGGAAAACCTTTGTCGCCAGACGAGTTTCAATGGAAAAATATAGTTAAATAACTTCTCTGTGTGGGAAAATCTCGATAACCTAGTTATTGTGACTAGTCTGATGGGAAAACTCAGTCACAGGAGGGGAAAACTAAGTCAGTAAGGAATTAGTGCCATGGGTAAACCAAGTTACCAGATGGGAATGCCTGAGCCAACGAAGGAGTTTCAATTGATAATCCTCGTAAAATATCCTCTTTGTGCGGGAAAAACTCGAGAAACGAGTCACTTTGTCTAGTCAAAAGGGAAAAATCAGTCACAGGAGAGGAAAACATAGTCCCTAAGGAATATGCGACATTGGAAATTTGACTCACCGTATGGGATACCCTTAGTCACAGGATGAGTTTCAATGGAACATAGTAGTAAAATAACTTCTTTGTGTGGGAAAAACTCAAGACCTGAGTCAAATTGACTAGTCTCATGAGGAAACTCTGTCACGGGAAGGGAAAACTTATATATCAAGGAAATAGTGCCATGGGTAAACTGAGTCACAGGATTGGAAAACCTGAGTCACCGGATGAGTTTCAATGGAAAATCCTAGTAAAATTACCTCTTTGTGGGGGAAAAACACAAGAACCTAGTCCTATTGACTACTCACACGGGAAAACGCAGTCACTAGAGGGTAAAAATTAGTCACTAAGGAATTAGTGCCATGGGAAAAATGAGTCACCGGATGGGAAAACCTTTGTCGCCGGACGAGTTTCAAAGGAAAATTTTAGTAAAATAACTTCTCTGTGTGGGAAAATCTCGAGAACCTAGTTACTGTGACTAGTCTGATGGGAAAACTCCATCACAGGAGGGGAAAACTTAGTTAGTAAGGAATTAGTGCCATGCGTAAACTATGTTACCAGATGGAAAAGCCTGAGTCAACGAACGAGTTTCAATTGATAATCCTCGTAAAATAACCTCTTTGTGTGGGAAAAACTTGAGAACCGAATCAATATGTCTAGTCAAATGGAAAAACTCAGTCCCAGGAGGGGAAAACATAGTCACTAAGGAATAAGCGACAATGGAATTTTGACTCACTGTATGGGATACCCTTAGTCACAGGACGAGTTTCAATGGAACATTCTAGTAAAATAACCTCTTTGCCAGGGAAAAACTCGAGAACCGAGTTAAAGTGACTAGTCTCAAGAGGAAACTTTATCACCGGAAGGGAAGACTTATTTATGATGGGAATATTGCCATGGGTAAATTGAGTCACAGGATGCGAAAACCTGAGTCACCGGATGAGTTTCAATGGAAAGTCCTAGTAAAATAACGTCTTTGTGGGGGAAAAACACAAGAACCTAGTCCCATTGACTACTCTCATGGGAAAACGCAGTCACAAGAGGGTAAAAATTAGTCACTAAAGAACTAGTGCCATGGGAAAACTGAGTCACCGGATGGGAAAACCTTTGTCGCCAGACGAGTTTCAATGGAAAATTATAGTAAAATAACTTCTCTGTGTGGGAAAATCTCGAGAACCTAGTTACTGTGACTAGTCTGATGGGAAAACTCAGTCACAGGAGGGGAAAACTAAGTCAGTAAGGAATTAGTGCCATGGGTAAACCAAGTTACCAGATGGGAATGCCTGAGTCAACGAAGGAGTTTCAATTGATAATCCTCGTAAAATATCCTCTTTGTGTGGGAAAAACTCGAGAAACGAGTCACTTTGTCTAGTCAAAAGGGAAAAATCAGTCACAGGAGGGGAAAACATAGTCCCTAAGGAATATGCGACATTGGAAATTTGACTCAAAGTATGGGATACCCTTAGTCATAGGATGAGTTTCAATGGAACATAGTAGTAAAATAACTTCTTTGTGTGGGAAAAACCCAAGAACCGAGTCAAATTGACTTGTATCATGAGGAAACTCTGTCACGGGAAGGGAAAACTTATTTATGAAAGAAATAGTGCCATGGGTAAACTGAGTTACAGGATGGGAAAACCTGAGTCACCGGATGAGTTTCAATGGAAAATCCTAGTAAAATAACCTCTTTGTGGGGAAAAAACACAAGAACCTAGTCCTATTGACTACTCACATGGGAAAACGCAGTCACAAGAGGGTAAAAATTAGTCACTAAGGAATTAGTGCCATGGGAAAAATGAGTCACCGGATGGGAAAACCTTTGTCGCCGGACGAGTTTCAAAGGAAAATTTTAGTAAAATAACTTCTCTGTGTGGGAAAATCTCGAGAACCTAGTTACTGTGACTAGTCTGATGGGAAAACTCCGTCACAGGAGGGGAAAACTTAGTTAGTAAGGAATTGGTGCCATGCGTAAACTATGTTACCAGATGGAAAAGCCTGAGTCAACGAATGAGTTTCAGTTGATAATCCTCGTAAAATAACCTCTTTGTGTGGGAAAAACTTGAGAACCGAATCAATATGTCTAGTCAAATGGAAAAACTCAGTCCCAGGAGGGGAAAACATAGTCACTAAGGAATAAGCGACAATGGAATTTTGACTCACTGTATGGGATACCGTTAGTCACAGGACGAGTTTCAATGGGACATTCTAGTAAAATAACCTCTTTGCGAGGGAAAAACTCGAGAACCGAGTTAAAGTGACTAGTCTCATGAGGAAACATTATCACCGGAAGGGAAGACTTATTTATGATGGGAATATTGCCATGGGTAAATTGAGTCACAGGATGCGAAAACCTGATTCACCGGATGAGTTTCAATGGAAAGTCCTAGTAAAATAACGTCTTTGTGGGGGAAAAGCACAAGAACCTAGTCCCATTGACTACTCTCATGGGAAAACGCAGTCACAAGAGGGTAAAAATTAGTCACTAAGGAATTAGTGCCATGGGAAAACTGAGTCACCGGATGGGAAAACATTTGTCGCCAGACGAGTTTCAATGGAAAATTAAAGTAAAATAACTTCTCTGTGTGGGAAAATCTCGAGAACCTAGTTACTGTGACTAGTCTGATGGAAAAACTCAGTCAGAGGAGGGGAAAACTTAGTTAGTAAGGAATTAGTGCCATGGGTAAACTAAGTTTCCAGATGGAAAAGCCTGAGTCAACGAACGAGTTTCAATTGATAATCCTCGTAAAGTAACCTCTGTGTGTGGGAAAAACTCGAGAACCGAGTCACTATGTCTAGTGAAATGGAAAAACTCAGTCACACGAGGGGAAAACATAGTCACTAAGGAATAAGCGACATTGGAATTTTGACTCACCGTATGGGATACCCTTAGTCACAGGACGAGTTTCAATGGAACATTCTAGTAAAATAACCTCTTTGTGTGGGAAAAACTCGAGAACCGAGTCAAAGTGACTAGTCTCATGAGGAAACTTTGTCACCGGAAGGGAAAACTTATTTATGATGGAAATATTGCCATGAGTAAACTGAGTCACAGGATGCGAAAACCTGAGTCACCGGATGAGTTTCAATGGGAAATCCTAGTAAAATAACGTCTTTGTGGGGGAAAAACACAAGAACCTTGTCCCATTGACTACTCACATGGGAAAACTGTTAGATTTAAACAAATAAATGAATGATTATGTTTTGATAATTAACAATTTCTTTAAGGTTTAATATCGTTTAAAATAGAATTCCTAACATAGTAAAAACTCTCATGTACAGGAATAACTATCACTAAAGGGACTGAATGAACCTCAAAGCATCATCAAGAGAATTAGTCCACCAGAGGAGTCCGTTCGGTCATCCTGAAGAAGATACTGTCAAAGATATACGAAAGAAAGCACTCTTGTATAAGACTGTCCGGTTGTTCAAGAGAGCTAAAATAGCAACAACATTCAACATCCTCTCTCAAGGACACTTCATCAGAGTCTGCTCGCTCGAGTAAAAAGTCCATCTCAAGAAGATAAAACAGTCTGCCACTCAAACCTACAGTGATCAAAAGATGACTGCTCCATCCAAAGTTGAAAGAGCATGACAACCTATGAAGAAACACCTTCGGCCTCGAAGTCTCTCCAGCATCATAAAAGAAGTTGTGAATCAATTCTCTCAGATGGAGAACTTTAATGAAATCAAAAGAAAAGATTCAGTCTTCTACAAGCCAAGAAGATTCCAATAGTTAAGAAGAACTGAATGAAGAAAAGTTCGTCCGCCAATACAAACTACTCTGCAGCGGAACTTCAAGCTTTGAATGGAGACCGCGTCTGCCAAACTCTAAGGAAGAACCCGTCCGCTAAAGCGTCAAGTGCACAAAAGGTACAAAGATCAAGAAATGTGTTTTTCGAGGATATCAGGTTATCAGAAGTATTAAAGAATTTACTCTCTTCAGCTTGAGTAAATACTTCTTGGATCAAAAGACTTCTACCTCGTCTGCATATTTATTAATGTACTGGCTGCGGCAGAAAGTATAAAGGGACACAATTAATACAATATTCCTCGGTCCCACTGCTATTCTACTTTTCCTCAAATCAAGCTGACATCGCGGAATCAACGGCAAGAATCTCTGAGCATCGTACACTCTCAACGGTCGAAATTCAAATATCTGACCAAAGCACGTGACGAGTATTAGCTGGCAAGCACTGGGGTAAAAAGGTCAAAACAAGCTTCACTGGTGAAACTCCACGCATTAAATACTGAGGACATAGCTCAAAGCTACTTGCTCAGCATGGAGCCAGACGACATCAACCCAGATGAATCGATGATTCTCAGATCATGTCTTACACCTGCTGAGTGATGCAGAACTAGCCGTTATGTGCAGCTCAGAGAGGAAGAAGCACTTCGGACAGGTTTTCTCTCATTCTGAAGAAGAAGAAGAAGCAACTGAAGATATATATAGAAAACCCTGCCTCCGAAATAGTTGGGCAACTTAGACTTAAACTTCCATATGCCAACTAAGTCTGTCCCAAGAGCCAAGGAACCTTGGTTCATACTCAGGATGCTTCAAAGCCTACCTCTAACTCTGCCTGAGTATAAGAGCTTCTGTGTGAGAAAAATTCATAGAGTATCACTCTTATCTTTCCCAACTCATACATCCTCCAAAAAACAGAGAACCCCAACTCCTATCCTCTCTGCATAAACTGAGCTTAATATCTTCTACCCACTCTTATTAAGAAGAGAACCATGTAGAAAAGCCAACCCTTGAAAAGGGTGTCAGGAGAAGTCCTGTATAATACTTGTAAGGAGGAGTCCTGATAATACTTGTAAGGAGGAGTCCTGATAATACTTGTAAGGAGAAGTCCTTCGAATACTTGATAGGAGAAGTCCTTAGAATACTTGATTGGGAGAAGTCCTTGATAATACTTGTACTATTTGATTAAATAGTGGAAAATCTTGGTGAAGCCAAGGACTGGACGTAGCCCTGTCTATTATGGGGGTGAACCAGGATAAAATTTATGTGTGCTTTATATTTATAGCCATGTTATATTTCCGCTGCATGCATATGTATTTATCGTGTAAATCAGTATTGCTAAATTCATATAAATATTAATTGTCTAAAATAAAAGAAAGAAAATTAAAAATGAGTCACACAATTCAAACCCCCCTTTCTTGTGTGTTTCTTGCACCTTCAATTGGTATCAGCGCCTAACCACTCTGAAAAGCACTAACATCTTCACAGATGCAGAGTACAAAGATCTATGGAGGTACATGTTCTCCTCGAACAAACGCAACCATGATCCAAATAACAGTGCAGGAAGAACATCTCGAAGAAACTATCTCAAGAAAGGAGTATACAGGACTACTAGGGAATTGCTAACGAACAGTTTGAAGAAAGATCCCACATCTACCTAGCAAAGGAAGCAAGTGATGAATATGGATATCCCCGCTCATGTATCCAGCGTAATTTTCGATGGATCCTCTTGCTGCTATGAGAAATGATCACGCCTTGTCTTCAGAAAAAGGAAGGGAGGTAACTCTGAACTTATAGCAAATTATTTACTACTCTGTTAGTGTTACCCCTTATTGTCACAAATGCCTTAAATATTTAATTGTCTGAAAGAAAAAGACTACAAAGCATACTTTGACTTATTTACAGCTATTGCAAATCAAATTAAATAAATGAATCTCTGATGAACAGTAAAACACATAAGCTTCAAATCTTCATCACATTCACAGATCTACTATTTCTTACTTAAAGCATACAAAATGTCTCACTCTGATTTTAGCCACAATATCTTTAAGCTTGTAAATATAAAACTTTGTAGACAAAAAACATTCAGATAATAATAAATGTATCATGATCGCGTGTGCTTGTAGAATATCTGTTACAAATCTGATCAACAAAAGCTGATAAAAATTGTATATCATAAAAACAACTTCTCACCTTCACTTATAATATCTGCATGAAGGCAACTACATCTAAGTTCAGGAAATCAAAGTCAACAGCTATTGACTATAAACAAAAGTAGAAATTGTGCCAAATGATTCTTCATCTTATTCGTCCAGTGAAAGATAATAAATAGCCACCAAAATGATGTGTCAAGTGGGCACGTATTCTTTCCGTTGCTTTGCTCTAATATCTTCCTAACTCAGGAAGGACATTGTTAGATTCAATTGATAGTTGAAAAATTTACTCTCAAGGATTTTGCATGCAAATCAAAACATCCTTTACATGAAGGTAGATATTGATAAAATTTTGGCTAGGACCGAACCTACAACTAGCTCTTCAAAGGAAGTACGTCTAACACACCTATACTTGTTAAAGAGGGACATATATCCAAGTAGTGCTAACAAAATACTATGGCAAAGAACTATATAATGACACTTGCAGGATTGAAGATAGACGTACATATTAAATGGACAACAAAGAGAAGAAGGATGGCGTTAGGAATATCCTCCAAGAAAGAAACAACACTCTATTCAAATGGAGATTTCCGCGCAAAGATCAAGCAAATATGAGTCATTGTCTGGTGACTATCCAAGGAACCTCCAAATGAGAACGTCTGTGAACAACTGATAAGACACGATCAGTCACTCACAATACCCACGCTTGGGTTACTGGTAAAAAACTGTATCGTTTCATATACCAAAACGTTCTTAGCACGCATTAAATCTTCTAACTGCCATGACTGCACATTTAAAGATTTTCATTTAATGCGCATGCTGATCATTATATCACATCATTGAAGAACTAATCATTTCAACTCCTAAACCAAGTGAAAACCTTTCGTATTCAAAGTAAACTTAAAAAAAGGAACTTGAAAGAAAAAGTAACACACTTGTTACTGGCGAACCTGTTCCAAGTTTCTATTCACTTCAATTTGTCTATTGCCCTCTCGTTCTAACCCTTATCTGCAGAACACTACAATGGCATCCAAGAAACAAATCGCTGCTGCCCCTGAACTAACTTTTGCTGAGCAAGTGATTATTGACAGAAGAATCAAAAACATTGCTGCCAACCGAAGAGAGCAGGAAGAATTAATTGGCAAACAGAAGGCGATGAATCTGGGAGAAAAAGAACTAGTTCCTCCAAGATATCTTGACCTCAATCTCTAAAGCCATGCAAAGGTTGCGGGCCTAGACTTGGTACTATCCCAAGAATGGACAAACCTTATGAGAATATCCTCCCTCTCCACCATCAAGCCCGTTGTCAAAGAGTTCTATGACTGTGCCGTCAAGAAAGGAACTGTCATGATTAAATCCAGATGCATGAGAACAGTCACCACTGTAATGCATGGAGATGTTGCAGTAACTCTTGATATCGAGATTAATGAAGGAGTTAGATTCAGACCGACTTGGGAATTGTCTGCTCCTAACCCTAATTGTATCTGGAAGCATGACCCGGAGGTCTATGGCACAAATGTTAACAACTTGATAGAGGAATGCAGGTTCCCCTATGTTGTGCTTTGCAAGACAGTTACTCCTAGAGAAGGAAACTGTAATCGGGTAGACAAGCTATCTCACTGGGCTCTCTACCATATGACGCAGAAGGAGAAAATCAACCTCTCCTACCTAATTTTCAATCACATCATGACAACACTGGAAGGCAAAGAGTCTAACTTGCCCTATGGAGCCCTCATCTCTGAGATGATGGGAAAGAAGAAACTCATCGATGAAGTAAAAGAGAAAAGTGAGCTCATCATCCACGACTACATCTACTCATCTCCTATCAAGTTTGAAGACCTCAGAAGAATGAAGCTGAAGATCGACATCACCAACGTGCCCCTAGAGCTGTTGTTACAAGCAAGCAGAACTCAACAGAAGAAGAAAATAGTGGAAGAACAAGATGATGAACCGGAGGAGGACACAGATGATGATCTTCTTCCACCTCCTAAACGGCATCACATCTCTGGCTCTGGGAAGATAATTGAAATAGCACTCCCATCAGAACCTGAGCAACCTATAGACACAACTCCCTCACAACCTGATGATGAAGACAATCTTCCAATTGCCTCACTAGTCAAGAACGTCAGGAAAATACCTCTGAGTTCTGAGTCTGGAACTGCTCAACAATCCTCCATCATGTCAAAATATCTTCCTCACATACAAACTATATTCCATGAGTTTGTGGAAAATATAGTTGATGTTAAAGATGATGGCAACTGTGGGTTCAGGTGTATCGCTCAGTGGATAGGGATGGACGAGAGTGAATGGTTGGAAATAAGAAGGAGAATGATCAAAGAACTTGACGACAGACGCTCACTTAACCTAAAAATATTTGATTCTGAAGGTCATCTAGAAGTCGTTCGAAAGGCTCTGACTCTTGGTCCAAATGAACTAGCTCTTGAACCCAAGTGGTTCATTGTCCCAGATATGGGACTATTGGCTGCATATACTTTCAGCACCATTCTAGTTACCCTCAGCCTCAAAGAATCTTGCATGTACCTTCCAATGACAGGTCCAGTGGAAACTCCGTCTCCCGTCGTAGTTTTATGGAATGTGGAAGACAGTCACTGGATAAGGGTAATTCTGAAAGAGAACACCCCTCTACCCCTTGCAACACCACAATGGTGGCCCAACTGTGAGAAGGAAGCAAAACAGTGGGGTAAGAACATGACAACAAGAATGAAAATGTTTCGGAATATTATAAATCCAGATTATGTTTGACCCACAAAGCTGAAGAGGAAGCGACCTGAGCCCAAGATCGTCCAGGCTGATACTGAAGTCCAAGAACAGGTGATTCTGTCAATACCTAATCAACCAAGTTTGAATCCAACCGATACAGAAATGAAAGACTCATTTTCTCCACTAAATGATGCACAAACAAAGCAAATGGATGAGACTGCCGTGGAACCAAGTGACGCTAATGCAGTGCATCCTGATGTCTCTGAATCACAACCCAAGGCCACTGGGCAAGTTCAGTCAATTGGCAAACAATATGAGTCATCTGAGAGGGTGAAAAATGCTAGAAGTAGGGTCAAGTCTCGCGCAGTTCGAGCAACCAATTCAAAGAAGGAGAAGAAAAGCAACCCAGGAGAAGCTGAGGAACGTGTTACTGAACAAGCTGCTTGTTTGGATGATTCCCTAAGTACGCAGCCAATTGGTGATGAAGGAGGTTCTGCGTCAGAAGATAACCAGGAGAACATTGTTCAAGCATCTCAATCTAAGGAATGTAGAATGAGAAATTTCCCAGTGCATGTGCCCAGACGCTCTCGCCGGAACATCACACCCATTTCCACAGTTGTGCCCAGAATGCTCTCCATGGTGAATGCATCACACGCTCCACAACTACTCATGGAAACACTGGGTTTCAACTTTAGCATTCAGGCTAGGATTTGGTCTTCTCCTGCTCTCGATGGGTTGAAAATCACCTTCGCTCAGCGGACAAGGTATGATATTTTCCATCATGATTGGGAACTGTCTGCCTTTAGACACGTTCATACAAGCACCATTCCTTCTGAATTGATTAATGGTGTTGAGCGCATCATGTTCAAATATGGATCATGGTCGCTTATCTTGATAGCTGACAGACCTTCACATGAATCCTCTCCAACCGCTGCCTACTCTCAGCATGAATCAGTCACTCCTAAACCTCAAATTATAACTGATTCTGAAGAAGTGATCATCATCTCCTCAGACTCTGAAGAAAGTCTAAATGATGTTTCTTCACTATCTCCTAGTGGAATTTCTGCTATTGATACCTCAAACAAAACTCTGGAGATTGAAACTACAGCCGCTCAACCCACGATCACTCCTCCAAACGATCATCCCTTCTCAATTAAGGAAATTCTTGAGCAAAGGCAGCCGCATGAAACTCCACCTACTGAAGAGTCTTTTGATGCCAGAGCTGCTATAATGGAATTATCTGAACAATTTGAAAGATCCTACTCCAACAACTCCAAAGAGAACAAGGAGCTATGCAACGACATCTTCAATCGTGTTAACACGGTGGAACAGTCACTCTCTTCTAAGTTGGATGCTCACCTCCAAATCATTGAAGAAATGCTTCGAAGAGACAATGAATCACGGCAGAAGAGAAACAACTGATCCTTCCCTCTTCTACTACTTTATCTGCTTACTTTTTATGATACTCTATATTTGCAGTTGTTTATATACATTTCTTATTCAGCACTTTATTTTTCTTCTGTTCCTTACTGCTCTTCTTCAACTGATCCTTTTCTCAGTTGATTATTCTTTTTGATAATGACAAAGGGGGAGAAGATAAGATTTAGGTAAAGAAAAAGGATTGGGATGAGAGTAAAGAATTAGGAAAAACATATGTTTGATGTTAGAAAGGACAAAGATAGTTCTGACAGTTCTTAAACATATTAAACATGATTAGCATCAGTTTAGGGGGAGCTTATTTAGGAAAAACATATGTTTGATGTTAGAAAGGACAAAGATAGTTCTGACAGTTCTTAAACATATTAAACATGACCAGCATCAGTTTAGGGGGAGCTTATTTTGAAAAACATTTGCTACACAAAAATAAGTTAGGGAATATCAGATTTAGGGGGAGCAAAGGTAGGCACACTCAAGCAGTCAAAATCGTCCGCCTAAAAAAAAAAAAACAAGAAATGTCCCTGTCTAAGTCTAAGCACTATTAAAAGAACAATCATGTTTTTTTTCTATACACTGAAACATTCTGAAGAAAAACTTTTATCTAACAATAACTAGATGTCTAATCAACATCTCAAATAAACCTTTTTCTGAAGAAATTGTCATTATCAAAAAGGGGGAGATTGTTAGATTCAAACAAATAAATGAATGATTATGTTTTGATAATTAACAATTTCTTTAAGGTTTAATATTCTTTAAAATAGAATTCCTAACATAGTAAAAACTCTCATGTACAGGAATAACTTTCGCTAAAGGGACTGAATGAACCTCAAAGCATCATCAAGAGAATTAGTCCACCAGAGGAGTCCGTCCGGTCATCCTGAAGAAGATACTGTCAAAGATATACGAAAGAAAGCACTCTTGTATAAGACAGCCCGGTGGTTCAAGAGAGCTAAAACAGCAACAACAATCAACATCCTCTCTCAAAGACACTTCATCAGAGTCTGCTCGCTCGAGTAAAAAGTCCATCTCAAGAAGGAAAAACAGTCTGCCACTCAAACCTACAGTGATCAAAAGATGACTGCTCCATCCAAAGCTGAAAGAGCATGACAACCTATGAAGAAACACCTTCGGCCTCGAAGTCTCTCCTGCATCATAAAAGAAGTTGTGAATCAATTCTCTCAGATGGAGAACTTCAATGAAATCAAAAGAAAAGATTCAGTCTTCTACAAGCCAAGAAGATTCCAATAGTTAAGAAGAACTGAATGAAGAAAAGTTCGTCCGCCAATACAAACAACTCTGCAGCGGAACTTCAAGCGTTGAATGGAGACTGCGTCTGCCAAACTCTAAGGACGAATCCGTCCGCTCAAGCGTCAAGTGCACCAAAGGTACAAAGATCAAGAAATGTGTTTTTCGAGGATATCAGGTTATCAGAAGTATTAAAGAATTTACTCACTTCATCTTGAGTAAATACTTCTTGGATCAAAAGACTTCTACCTCGTCTGCATATTTATTAATGTACTGGTTGTGGCAGAAAGTAGAAAGGGACACAATTAATACAATATTCCTCGGTCCCACTGCTATTCTACTTTTCCTCAAATCAAGCTAACATCGCAGAATCAACGGCAAGAATCTCTGAGCATCGCACACTCTCAACGGTCGAAATTCAAATATCTGACCAAAGCACGTGATGAGTATTAGCTGGCAAGCACTGGGGTAAAAAGGTCAAAACAAGCTTCACAGGTGAAACTCCACGCATTAAATACTGAGGACATAGCTCGAAGCTACTTGCTCAGTATGGAGCCAGACGACATCAACCCAGATGAATCGATGATTCTCAGATCATGTCTTACACTTGCTGAGTGATGCAGAACTAGCCGTTATGTGCAGCTCAGAGAGGAAGAAGCACTTCGGACAGGTTTTCTCTCATTCTGAAGAAGAATAAGCAACTGAAGATATAAATAGAAAACCCTGCCTCCGAAATAGTTGGGCAACTTAGACTTAAACTTCCATATGCCAACTAAGTCTGTCCCAAGAGCCAAGGAACCTTGGTTCATACTCAAGATGCTTCAAAGCCTACCTCTAACTCTGCCTGAGTATATGAGCTTCTCTGTGAGAAAAATTCATAGAGTATCACTCATATCTTTCCCAACTCACACATCCTCCAAAAAACAGAAAACCCCAACTCCTATCCTCTCTGTATAAACCGAGCTTAATATCTGATAAGGAAAATCGCAAGTGAACGATTAACTATCGCGTAATAAAAAGATCGAACCCAAGGGATAGGTGTTCTTATTATTATAAAATTTAGTACTTAAACAGGAAAATTAAAAAGAAGTAATTGATGAAAGTTTGTTTAAGGTAGCACATGGAATAGCAATGAAATAAAAGAGAATAAGATGATAGAGAATAAGCTCTTGGGTTGGTTTACATAGTCTATATAATATGCTAGTAAGTTTCTATTTAATTTCTGAATTTTAAATCTAATTTCATGATGCTATAGCCTAGTGTATCTACAAGTTAATTCCTTACACATTGTAGAACTTTCTTTCTAATTACTAAATTCAATTCCTTGCAACTTAGTTAACTAGAGAAGAAGATGAAGAAGAAATTCAGGCCAACATAAAGTTACGTCCTTCCTAATTCCTTAGTGAAGTATACTTATAACCTTTTTTAGATCCTAGGTCCCTTACTACTTACCAATTTCCATTCGTATAAGTAATAAGCAAATTATCTTTTGCGCATAAGATGAATGAAGAACAAGGAAATAAAACATGAAATAGAAGTAATATTGAGAAAGGTAAAAACAAACTAAAACATAAATATAAACTACTACAACCCAAGAAACTTAAAGAAGAATTAGCCAAGCATGGCTAAAAGAATCATTGAATTACCCTGGATAGGAGCTCAAGTTTGGCTTCCCACAATTCCTAGGAACAATGATCTTTGAGGGAGAAAGAGAGAATACTTGTTGTATTCTAAGAAGGTGTGTTTTACAAGTGAAGAAAAGGGTCCTATTTATAGTGAAAATCCAGCTTCCAGCGCTTGAGCGCTGGCTTTCCCAACGCCTGGGCGCTAGGATGCATTAAAAATCCACTTCCTGTCCGAGGCCCAGAGCTTGAGCACTGGCTTTCCAACGCTTGGGCGCTGGGACAACATCTGACTCATTTCCTAGTCAGAGTCCCAGCGCTTGAGCGCTGGGATCCCAACGCTGGAGCGTTGGGTCGCTGCTTCTTCATCTTCAAGCTTTTCTTCCTTCGTCATTCATGGTAGTGGGTTTTGATGGCCATAAAAAGCCACTACTCAGCCTTGTTTAATTCTGAAACCTTTCCTCCACTAACATCAATTCCTTCAACATTATTTTCCATGTGCTAAATTAGAGAGTGATTCTTCATATTCTTCTTTTCCACTTTTGGTCCTCTCTTGGTTAGCACTTCAATTCAAGCCCTCTTATTCTCTCAATCTTCACTTTAAGTCCTCCACTCTTGAACTTTTACAATTTAGTCCCTGATTTCCTGAAACTTTACATACTGGTCCCTGGACAAAAATGATAACTAAACCAGCTTTTTCTAAAAATATAAAATAACTAGAAAAATTCCTAAAAATATAAAATAAAGCTAGAAAATCTAATAAAATCTAATCTACATGCAAAATGCAAAATAAATATAAAATCTACATAAAAACAATAAAAAACCTATATGTGACTCAAAAAAATAATAAAATAAAAAGACTAAAAACTACCTAAAAACATCATATAAAATCCACTCATCACACCACTATACCCAACGATAGCTTGTCCTCAAGCGACAAAACTTAAAGAAAACTCGTCCCTGAGTTTTGAGAAAGTTTATCTGATTAAAGCTTGAAGCACAAAAAACCTTTCAAACAAAGCTTAGCAGCAAAGGAAGACATGCATGTTTTATAGATAAAGAATCAAGAAAGTTAGGCTTGGCTTTTAACATGTTTGAGTTCATCAATTAAGCTCACAAAATGATATTCTCCATGAAAACAAGAAAGCTCATTGATCCTGCCTATAATTCAAATCAAAACTGAAGTAAAGCAACCAAGTGATGTTGAAGAGATTTTTAAGGTTGTAACTTGGCCAAAAGGATTGAACAATTTAAGGTGTGGATTTCAAGAAATTGGCAACTCTAGTGGCTGACTCAGAAATTTTTTGTTAAGTGATTTTTCCTTGTCTAAGAGCTCAACAATTCACACAAGGGTTCTCTCAATTTTTCTTTTCTTTTTCTCTTTTTTTTTTGAACAAAGTAGTGGAATGTATGAGATGAATGACTTGAATTTTACTCCCCTCACACTCTTTCTCACCCCACTACTTCATTATTTTTTCTAAGGCACATACCTTATTTCCAATTTTTTTCCTTCATTTTTTTTAGAGAGAAACCCACAAACAAAGCTCTAACAAATTCAGCACATGAATCACAATAACAACTATAAGAATTATCACACAAATTAGGCTCAAAAGAATGACTCTTTTAAGGCTCAAAAGGGGCTACTAGTGGATATAACATTTCAAGCAAAACTCTGAGTTTTCAAAAATTCCTATAATCTCTTCTCAACTCACAAAGTATACAAAACTCCAATCAACATGCAACACAAGGCAGAAAAATTTCACAATCAAGAATTCAGAGACCTCAGCTCTCAGAAAAAGATAGGGTAAGTGGTACCCTTTTTAGAACTCAGAAAAACTTTACCAACAACCAAAACAATCAAGATATCAAAAATCCTTTCTACAGCATGCAATCCTAACTGCTTCAAAACATAGAACTTTTTAAACAAGCAGTTCAATCAGATAAAGCATTTCACAAAGCTATAGCAATATTCAGAATGGATAATATACTCAAGACTCATGCAAAAAGAAATAGAAAAAACTAAGCTAAAAATAAAACTAAAAACTATAAAAAAGAAAAAACAAAAACTAAGAAGCTGGTATAGCAACAAATTTTCCACAAAGGTCCAAGGGACCTCAATGTAAAAATCAATTTGAACACTTAAGTTCAAGATGGCTCTTCCTTCTTTTGGTACCTATCCTGTAACAATGAACAAACAAAAGTCTTACAAGCAGAAGCTTGCTTGACTTGTTAGTTCCAAAATAAGCACAAACAAGATCATGGGTTGAAAATTTGTGTCCACCTTAAAAAAAAGAATTCTTGAGTTCCCAAAAACCAGTGTAGAAACAAGGGAAAACTCAAAGAATCTAATTTTTTTTTCAGAAAATGGTGAACACAAAATTTATTAAAAACTAAAAACAGCAAACAAAAGCAAAAACAGCAAACTGCCCGAACTCCAGCGCTTGAGCGTTGGGGAAGCCAACGCTTGGGCGCTGGAATTAAAATAAAAACTGGGCATCAGAGGTCCCAGCGCCTGAGCGCTGGGTTTCCAACGCTATGGCGCTGGAAAATAAAAATAAAAAAAATTGGGATTCCAGGGGCCTAGCGCATGAGCGCTGGCCCCCAACGCTGAAGCGTTGGAATTAACTAGAATCAGAGGTGCAAAGCAGGGGCCTAACGCTTGAGCGTTGGCCTCCAGCGCTTGAGCGCTGGCCTCTCCTGCAGCAAAAACATAAAATTTATTTTCTTTTATTTATGTACAAGAGTAGCGCAAAAATTAAAAAGACAGAAAAATAAACTATCCTAAGTTGGGTTGTCTCCCAACCAGCTCAATGTTAAGGTCCGAGATAGACCCTTCCCCTTAATCAATTGGGGGTACTTTTTCTTTTCTTGCTACAAACATCATCTTTGAACTCATCCTCTCCTTCAGACTCATAGTGCTTACAAGTACGGAATACAGAAAAATTCACTTTTTCATCCCCTACCTTCAAAGATAGGAGGCCTTCTGCCACATTAATCTTGGCGTTTCCTGTAGCAAGGAATGGCCGCCCAAGAATTAATGGTACCTTGGAGTCTTCTTCCATATCAAGAATCACAAAATCAAGCGGGAAAACAAACTTGTCAACCCTTACCAAAACATCTTCAGCCACCCCATAAGGGTATTTAATTGACCTATCCGCCAATTGTAAACACATCAAAGTAGGAGTGGCCTCTCCCATGTCCAATTTCCTAAACATGGAGAGTGGCATGAGGTTTATAGAAGCTCCTAAATCACAAAGAGCTGTTGCATTTGGATGTCCCTCAATTTCTACGGGTAAAGTAAAGCTCCCCGGATCCTTCAACTTTTGGGGCAACTTCCTTAAAACCATAGCTAAACACTCCTCAGTTAACATTACAGTTTCATCCATCTCACTCAATTTCCTCCTTCTAAATAAAATGTCCTTCATAAATTTAGCATAAATTGGCATTTGTTCCAAAGCTTCAGAAAATGGAATGTTAATTTGAAGTCTTTTGAAAATCTCAAGAAATTTTGAGAATTTCTTTTCCAAATTCTTTTTTAAGGCTTTAGGAAATGGAACTTTGCCAATTTTCTTAGAAGGAGGAATTACATTTTCAGCAATTTTTTCAACAACAATTGGCACACTCCTTTCTTTTTCTTTTTCTTCACCACTTACCTCTTGTTCAATTTCCACTACCCTTTCGGGCATAGTCTTACCACTCCTAAGAGTGATGGCAGAAACATTCTCAAAATTTTCCTTTGGATTGACAAGAGTATCAGACGGGAAAGTACCTGGAATCCTTTCTGAGATGGTCTTGGCCAACTGGCCTACCTGGACCTCCAAATTTCTAATGGAGGATTCATGATTCTTAGCACTTGTCCTGGTCTCGTTCATGAATTGCACAGTTTGTTGGCCTATTTCTCCAACAATTTCTTCCAAACTCTTTCTTCCCTGGTTTGGATTCAAAGGCATTGGTGGCCTCTGATTCTGGAATGGCCTCTGAAATTGTTGCCTGACTTCTCCTTGACCACCCCCTTGATCTCCCCAAGAAAAATTGGGGTGGTTTCTCCAGCTTGGGTTATAGGTGTTGCCATAGGAATTTTGAAAATTCCCCATAGCTTTTACCTCAGCTTCTAATTCAGCCTCTTCCGGGCTCAGTTGAACCCCCTCCATTCTTTTGACCATTGCATCAACTTTCCTGGATAAAAGTTTATTTGAAGCAACAATGGACTCAAAAGAATCAACCTCATAAATACCTTTCCTTATAGCCCGGTCCTGGTTTGAATGAGCAACTCTTGCAGCAAGTTTGTTGATTAAATCAAGAGCTCTCTGTGGTGGCAAAGCATCGAATGCCCCACTTGCTGTAGTATCCAGCTTGTCCCTGGTATAATCATTCAAAGCAGCATAAAATTTCTCTACCTGTTCTGCGATAGAGATGTTATGACCTGGGCACCTTCTGAGAAGTCCCTTGAACCTCTCCCATGTCTCATACAGGTTTTCAGCATCTTGTTGAATGAAGGAGTTGATTTCCTGCTTCAACTTCCTTATGCGGTTGTAAGGAAAAAATTTGGCCGTGAATTTTTCAGCCAAATCATCCCATGAAGTAATGCTTCTGAGTGGTTGAGAAGATAGCCACTCCTCTGCCACATCTCTTAAGGAAAATCGAAACAGCATAAGTCTTACCGTATCCAAATGAGCATCATTTCTCCTTAAGGTGGAGCATTGCCTGGTGAATCGCTCCAGATGTGTATGGCAGTCTTCATTTACACTTCCACCAAATTGGTTTTGACTAACCAAAGAGATGAAGTGTGGAGGAATCTGGAAATTTGGCAAAGCATCCTCCGGAACCACAATACTCCCTTCAAAATTGTAATCTACCTGGGGAGCTGTGATATCACGAAGAGAGCGGTTAGCATTCTGCTCTTCCTCCTCCTCTCTCTGCCTTTGAAGTCTAGCTTGGACTTCACCTTCTACCCTTGCATTGTAGTCAGCAAGGAGGCGCTCCTCCATTTGAGCTTGTGTTTCAGCCATGGCCCTTGCTAATCTCCTTTGCTCCGCTAATCTGCGATGCAAAGTTCTTTCAATTTCAGGGTCCAATTCAAAATGTCCTACCATGCAAACAAGCCAGAGAAGTTAATAGCACCTACTCAATACAAATTTTTTATATTATATTTTTCTTTTTTTTTATATATATAAACAAGAAGTACTAAATAAAATAAAAACAAGAACCTGAAAGAACCTATCCCCGGCAACGGCGCCAAAAACTTGATAAGGAAAATCGCAAGTGAACGATTAACTATCGCGTAATAAAAAGATCGAACCCAAGGGATAGGTGTTCTTATTATTATAAAATTTAGTACTTAAACAGGAAAATTAAAAAGAAGTAATTGATGAAAGTATGTTTAAGGTAGCACATGGAATAGCAATGAAATAAAAGAGAATAAGATGATAGAGAATAAGCTCTTGGGTTGGTTTACGTAGTCTATATAATATGCTAGTAAGTTTCTACTTAATTTCTGAATTTTAAATCTAATTTCATGATGCTATAGCCTAGTGTATCTACAAGTTAATTCCTTACACATTGTAGAACTTTCTTTCTACTTACTAAATTCAATTCCTTGCAACTTAGTTAACTAGAGAAGAAGATGAAGAAGAAATTCAGAACAACATAAAGTTACGTCCTTCCTAATTCCTTAGTGAAGTATACTTATAACCTTTTTTAGATCCTAGGTCCCTTACTACTTACCAATTTCCATTCGTATAAGTAATAAGCAAATTATCTTTTGCGCATAAGATGAATGAAGAACAAGGAAATAAAACATGAAATAGAAGTAATATTCAGAAAGGTAAAAACAAACTAAAACATAAATATAAACTACTACAGCCCAAGAAACTTAAAGAAGAATTAGCCAAGCATGGCTAAAAGAATCATTGAATTACCCTGGATAGGAGCTCAAGTTTGGCTTCCCACAATTCCTAGGAACAATGATCTTTGAGGGAGAAAGAGAGAATACTTGTTGTATTCTAAGAAGGTGTGTTTTACAAGTGAAGAAAAGGGTCCTATTTATAGTGAAAATCCAGCCTCCAGCGCTTGAGCGCTGGCTTTCCCAACGCCTGGGCGCTAGGATGCATTAAAAATCCACTTCCTGTCCGAGGCCCAGCGCTTGAGCGCTGGCTTTCCAACGCTTGGGCGCTGGGACAACATCTGACTCATTTCCTAGTCAGAGTCCCAGCACTGGAGCGTTGGGTCGCTGCTTCTTCATCTTCAAGCTTTTCTTCCTTCTTCATTCATGGTAGTGGGTTTTGATGGCCATAAAAAGCCACTACTCAGCCTTGTTTAATTCTGAAACCTTTCCTCCACTAACATCAATTCCTTCAACATTATTTTCCATGTGCTAAATTAGAGAGTGATTCTTCATATTCTTCTTTTCCACTTTTGGTCCTCTCTTGGTTAGCAGTCAATTCAAGCCCTCTTATTCTCTCAATCTTCACTTTAAGTCCTCCACTCTTGAACTTTTACAATGTAGTCCCTGATTTCCTGAAACTTTACATACTGGTCCCTGGACAAAAATGATAACTAAACCAGCTTTTTCTAAAAATATAAAATAACTAGAAAATTCCTAAAAATATAAAATAAAGCTAGAAAATCTAATAAAATCTAATCTATATGCAAAATGCAAAATAAATATAAAATCTACATAAAAACAATAAAAAACCTATATGTGACTCAAAAATAATAAAATAAAAAGACTAAAAACTACCTAAAAACATCATATAAAATCCACTCATCAATATCTTCTACCCACTCTTATTAAGAAGAGAACCATGTAGAAAAGCCAACCCTTTAAAAGGGTGTCAGGAGAAGTCCTGTGTAATACTTGTAAGGAGGAGTCGTGATAATACTTGTAAGGAGAAGTCCTTCGAATACTTGATAGGAGAAGTCCTTAGAATACTTCATTGGGAGAAGTCCCTGATAATACTTGTACTATTTGATTAAATAGTGGAAAATCTTGGTGAAGCCAAGGACTGGACGTAGTCCTGTCTATTATGGGGGTGAACCAGGATAAAATTTATGTGTGCTTTATATTTATAGCCATGTTATATTTCCGTTGCATGCATATGTATATATCGTGTAAACCAGTATTGCTAAATTCACATAAATATTAATTGTCTAAAATAAAAGAAAGAAAATTAAAAATAAGTCACACAATTCAAACCCCCCTTGCTTGTGTGTTTCTTGCACCTTCAAAAACTCAATCACAGGAGGTAAAAATTAGTCACTAAGGAATTAGTGCCATGGGAAAATTGACTCACCGGATGGGAAAACCTTTGTCGCCGGACGAGTTTCATTGGAAAATTTAAGTAAAATAACTTCTCCGTGTGGGAAAAACTCAAGAACCTAGTTACTGTGAATAGTCTGATGGGAAAACTGTTAGTTCAGATAGCAACCTGAGAGGGGGGGTGAATCAGGTTTACCCGATTTTCGCCTTGATAATTTCTTACTTTCAAGATAAATGACAAAGCAAACGATTGCAGCGGAATTAAGCGTTGCTTGAAAGTAAAGATGAAGGATAGAATAATTCACACACACAGAACTTTATCCTGGTTCACCTTGTATCCACCGAAGGCTACGTCCAGTCCCTCAAGAAAATCCCTTGAGGATTTTTCCACTATTGATAAAAATCTCTTTCAAGTTCTTACACCAAGGACCCTAAGAATTTCTTTCAATTTCCTTGAAAGCATACCACTTTCCACAGCCCCTGAAAGCAAACCACTTTCAGTTCCTGAAGGAAAACCACCCTCGGCCTTGAAGGCTAAACCACCTTCAATCAACACCCTGAAAGTATACCACTTTCAGTACCAACAACCCTTCACCGAGATCCACGGTGAATACTCAATCTTACAGAAAGAGATGAAGAAGAGTTTACAATTGGCTGAATCAATCCTTTTACATACAAGTGGATTGATCATGAGAATTTATGCTTTAAGGCTTTTAAGCATAACAAGATTCTGAGTTCCTCAAGATGTGAACAACTAGAGTGTTCTTATAAACATGAAGATCATGAACTCAGAATTTAGGCTCTTGAAAGTTTAAGTTCTAAAAGACTTAATGAACTAATTTTGACAAAGCTTTGGCCTAATGTTGTATTCTCATGTGTTGTTATGTTCTGGACTCAAATGGACTTTATATAGGCAAGGGAAACGTCCTTGAACCAATGCAACCTTTCCCAAAAGGTTTGAGACACAATGGTTCATGAAAAGATGCAACTTTTTATGTTGGTAATCGATTACATCACTTAGTGTAATCGATTACACTAATAGCCGTTTCAGTTTGAATTTCAAATTCAAACATGTAATCGATTACAAGCAAGTGGTAATCGATTACTTGCCTATGTGTAATCGATTACCAGAAAGCTGCAATCGATTACACTGAAGTCCATCTTCCAGAAACTTGATCTTTTAAGATCGGCTTAAGGTTTTCTACTTCTTTTAAGTTATGAAAACATTAAGCTTGATTAGTTTAGGTTTTTTAAAGAGCCTTTATGCTTTAATAAACCTTTAGAAGCATAACTCACCTAAACTAGGACTTCTAGGTATATGATGAACTTTATAGCGCTGTTTCCTCTAAGTCTTCTTTTCTTCCTTTTGTCAATGAGTTTGTCGTCGTCAAAACATCAGCCAGGGTCAGGAGCAAGACCTTCTTCACAAAAACTCAGTCTCAAGAGGGGAAAACTTAGTCAGTAAGGAATTAGTGCCATGGGTAAACTAAGTTACCAGATGGGAAAGCTTGAGTCAAAGAACGAGTTTCAATGGAAAATCCTAGTAAAATAACATCTTTGTGTTGGAAAAACTCGAGAACCTAGTCACTATGTCTGGTCAAATGGGAAAACTCAGTCACAGGAGGGGAAAACTTAGTCACTAAGGTATTAGCAACATTGGAAATTTGACTCACCGTATGGGATAACTTTAGTCACAAGATGAGTTTCAATGGAACATACTAGTAAAATAACCTCTTTGTGTGGGAAAAACTCGAGAACGAATTCAAAGTGACTAGTCTCATGGGAAAACGCAGACATAGGAGCGGAAATTGAGTCAATAATGAAATAGTGTCCTCATAAATTTGAGTCACCGGACGAGTTTCAGTGAATAATCATAGTAAATTAACCTCTTTGTGTGGGAAAACCTCGAGAACCTAGTCAACGTGACTAGTCAATAAGGAATCAGTGCCATGGGAAAACTAAGTCACCGCATGGGAAAACCTTAGACATCGAACTAGTTTCCGTAAAAAACAATAGTAAAATAACTTCTTTGTGTGGGAAAAACTAGAGAACCTAGTTACTATGACTCGTCTGATGGGAATACTTTGTCACTGGAAATGATATATTATTTATTAAGAAATTAGAGCCATGGGTAAACAGAGTCACCGGATGGGAAAACCTGAGTCACCGGATGAGTTTCATGATAGTAACAAAAACACACAAGAAAGGGGGGTTTGAATTGTGTGTGTGATGTGAAGAAGGTCTTGCTCTTGGCCTTGGTTGAGGTTTTGATGACGACTAACTCATCGACAAAAAGAAGAAAAGAAGACTTAGAGGAAACAGCGCTATAAAGTTCATCAATTACCTAGAAGTCTTAGTTTAGGTGAGTTATGCTTCTAAAGGTCTCTTAAAGCATAAAGGCTCTTTAAAACACCTAAACTAATCAAGCTTAATGTTTTCATAACTTAAAAGAAGTAGAAAAACTTAAGCTGATCTTAAAAGATCAAGTTTCTGGAAGTTGGACTTCAGTGTAATCGATTGCAGCTTTCTGGTAATCGATTACACATAGGCAAGTAATGGATTACCACTTGCTTGTAATCGATTACATGTTTGTATTTGAAATTCAAAATGAAACGGCTATTAGTGTAATCGATTACACTAAGTGATGTAATCGATTACACACACGAAAAGTTGCATCTTTTCATGAACCATTGTGTCTCAAACCTTTTGGGAAAGGTTGCATTGGTTCAAGGACGTTTCTGTTAGAGAAAAATACCCTGAATTAATCTATTTTGATAAATAACAATTTCGTTAAAGAGTCACTAATTTCTCCTTGAAGAATTTTATATTCAGGGACTCCTATAAATGGAAAGGACGCTACAATCACTATCAAAAAGCAAAGTAAAAGTCCGTCCGGCTATGAGAACTTCGTCCGCCTAAAGGGACTGTCCAGATCACTTCAAGTCAAACAGAGAGGTTGACTAAGAAGTAATAATTAAAGACAGACACGAAAAGAATCTGCTCAGTAGAGATCGTTTGTCTAAACCAAGATAAGCTGTCTAGCACCTCCTGTGGATCAGAGCATTAAATACGAAAGAGACAGATTTAAGCGCCATATACCTTGAAGATTCAAATTCTCCGACATTCCTTAATTCAAGTTGCTTTTTACTGAATTTACGGTGAAATCCTCTGATCATCGTATCTCCTCAACGGTAAAATTCAAAACCTTGGGTCAGAAGCATTAATTGCTGTTCCTGGAGATCAGAAGCAAAAGCATTGCCAGACGAACTCACTCTCTACCAGTTAAAGAAATGTTCATCACTACGGCAAACCTTCTTTAGTAACAAATTGCAGAAGTATCCGTTACTCACAATCCAGCAAATCTCCAACGGAACTATTTTGAAGATCTTCATCAGTTCATCCTGTTGTCATCCTACTGAAGATATAAATAGTGACCTCTGCATCACTTTAAACTCGGCGACTCATACAATATCTAAGCATTCGAAACTCTTAAGTCAATTCACAACTTTGATTAGATTTTGCCAAGGACACTCAGCAACATTAGAATTTTCTATCCTTCTGAGTTTAGTCGCCAATCAGTGTGAACTCTCCATAGAGTGAAAACTCTCATTCTTCTCACACTTTCCCTTTAGAGAACCAAACCTAACAATTGTCTCTGAACCCAGAACCTCATATTTTCTACCCACTCTTTGTGAAGAGATCCTTGTAGAAAGCCTATCTTCTTGTAAAAGAATTGGGAGAAGTCCTGTCGAATACTTGAGAGATAAAGGAGAAGTCCTGAGAAAACTTGTACAGGAGAAGTCCTTAGAACACTGGGAGAAGTCCCGGAGAACACTTGTACTATTCAGTCGAAATAGTGGAAAATCTTGGTACAGCCGAGGACTGGACGTAGCCCTATCGATTTTGGGGTGAACCAGGATAAATATCTTGTGTGCTTTATTATTTACGTTTTAAGTACATTTCCGCTGCACGATTATTTAAACGTTTTCAAACTTATAAATAAAATTCTGCGAAAAATATTTAAAAGTCACACACACAATTCAAACCCCCCTTTCTTGTGTGTTTTTATTACTATCAATTGGTATCAGAGCTTAACCGCTCTGAGAATTACTAACATCTTAACAGGTGTAGAGTGAAAAGATCCATGTACGGAATTGCCTACCCAACCGGAACCGCAACAAACAAGCCACCATTCTTCGATGGCTCAAACTATCCCTACTGGAAGAAGCATATGCAGCTATTCATTGAATCAACTGATTGGAAACTATGGGACGTGATATCTAAGGGAAATTAATTTCCTAAAGATAGTGAAAACAAGGCTATCCCAGCTGACAAATGGACAGACGAACATAAGACCGAAAACCAGAGGAATGCCAAGGCAAGGCTATTTCTTATATGTGCTCTCAGCAAAAGTGAGCATGACAAAGTTGACAGCCTGAGTACTGCAAAGGAGGTATGGGACACGCTAGCCATTTCTCATGAAGGAACAACTGCCGTTCAAACCACCAAGATGAGCATGCTCGCCTCTCAATACGAAAACTTCATGATGGATGATAATGAGTCCATTGATTCCATGTTTTCACGACTTCAGACCATTCACAATGGTATGAGGAATCTGGGCAAAACTTTCACCAACAAGGAGCAAGTGGTCAAGATTCTCAGAAGTCTTCCCACCAACTGGAGAAATTTCGTCACCTCCCAAAGATCCGGAAAAGATATGGACACGTATCAAGTATAAGATTTGCTGGGAGAAATGAAGATCCACGAGCAGGATCTTGCAAATGATGCTGTGATTATAAAAAGAAAAGCAGCAGCTGCAAAAGCTGTAGCCTTCAAAGCCAACAAATCAAAGGCTTTGAAAGCTAATGAATCCTCAGATGAGGAAACAACTCAGTCTGATCGATCAGATGATGAACAAGCCTTGTTCAACAGACGATTTAGAAAAATGGTGGGAAACAGGAAGCAATTCAAAGGGAGACCATCTTCTTCATCAAGAGAAGAAGAAAGAACTCCAAGCAAAGGAGGGATCATCTACTATGAATGTAAGAAACCTGGTCACGTCAAAGCAGATTGTCCTCGTCTAGGGAATAAGTCTTCGCAGAAAACTTTCTATAAAAAGAAGGCATTTTCCAGCCAGAACGATGAATCAGAAGATGAATCAGATCAAGAAGAAGAAGCCAAGGGAGCTAATGAAGAAGCTTCATACTGCGCATTCATGGCATCCATAGACACTTCAGATACTGAAGCTGACAGAGAAGCAGAGGCATTAATGATTTCTGTCGATCAATCCAATGACGAAGGAGATGATCAGGAAGAGGTATGTTCTGAAATCTCAGCTAATGACTATAATGAACTGCTAGAATATGCTCATGCATTAGCTATTAAGTACAGCTCTCTCAAAAAGAAGTATGATAAAACACTGAAAGAACTGCATGCATCTAAGGAAGTATCTATTATGCTCACTAAGAAAAATCAAGCGCTTTTAGAACAAGACGCAAACAAAGAAATTAGGCTTTTAAAGAAAAGAGTCAGTTACTTAATTAAAGACTTATCCATGTTTACTCAAGGCCATGATAATCTGATCAAATTAAGTGGAAACAATAGACTAGCTTATGATCGAAGAGGGTTAGGATATGAAGAAGAAGAAGACTGGGATATAGTTGCAATTAAACATAACTTGTCTACTGTTCCATATAGATATCAGCCCGAAAATAAAAATATGACATCAGCATCTATCAAGATTCAACCTGAAACTTTCACAGTCAAGGGTAAGGAGAAACAAACTCCTCAAAAAATAGTGTATGGGAGGAAAAGTCCACCCAAGGTGACTACTAACAAAAAAGGACCCAAGAAAGTTTGGGTACCTAAATCAATGATTATTCCTCTTGCAGATGTGCTTAACAGTTCGAAACCAAAGAGAACAATGGTACCTGGACAGTGGATGCTCACGGCACATGACGGGAAAAAGGTCTTTATTCCCAAAAATCCATGAATAGAAGACAGGAGGGACAGTGACCTTTGGAGGAAATCAAAAAGGTTTCATTGTCGGAGAAGGTAATGTTGAGCCAAAGAACATAGGAGAAGCACTTCAGCATGAAGGATGGATCCTTGCCATGCAAGAAGAACTGAATCAATTTGAACGAAGTAAAGTCTGGGATCTGGTACCGAAACCAGAAGACAAGTCTATCATAGGCACTCGATGGGTCTTCAGGAATAAGATGGATGAAAATGGAAAGGTCACAAGAAACAAAGCTCTTCTGGTGGCCCAAGGGTATAATCAACAAGAAGGAATTGATTATACAGAGACATTTGCACCAGTAGCAAGAATCGAAGCCATACGTATTCTTCTAGCATTTGCCTGTCAGCACTCCATAAAGCTATTTCAAATGGATGTAAAAAGTGCTTTCTTGAATGGAGTCATTGAGGAAGAATTCTATGTAAAGCAACATCCAGGATTTGAAGATCAGAGTCTGCCAGATCATGTCTTCAAGCTAAGAAAAGCTCTATATGGATTAAAGCAAGCACCACGTGCATGGTACGATCGCTTGAGCTCATTTCTAATGAAGAATGGACTTTCTCGAGAAAGTATCGACAATACTCTCTTTAGAAGAAAGAGGTCCAAGGACTTCATTCTAGTACAGCTATATGTCGATGATATAATATTTGGGGCCACAAATGAAGCTCTTTGTCAAGAATTCTCCAAGCTAATGCAAAGTGAATATGAGATGAGTATGATGGGAGAATTAAAGTTCTTCCTAGGACTCCAGATCAGGCAGGAAGGAACTCGAACTTACATTCATCAAACCAAATATATCAATGACCTACTAAAGAAGTACTGCATGGAGAAAGCCAAAGCCATGGGAACGCCAATGCATCCTGGAACTATACTTGATAAAGGTGATGAATCAACTCCGGTTGACTGAACCAAATACAGAGGGATGATAGGGTCGCTATTATATCTCACATCAAGCAGACCAGACATCATGTACAGTGTCTGTGTATGTGCAAGATTTCAGGTGATGATTTCAGGTTAAGGGGATTCTGTGATGCCGACTATGCTGGAGATAGAATAGAAAGAAAAAGCACAAGTGGAGGATGTCACTTCTTAGGGCATTGTCTAATCTCTTGGGCAAGAAAAAGACAGAGCACAATCTCCCTTTTAACGGCTGAAGCTGAATACGTCGCTGCAGGTTCATGCTGCACCCAACTTCTTTGGGTGAAGCACCAATTAGAAGATTATAATATTTTTGAACATAACATCCCATTATTGTGTGATAATACAAGTGCAATTAATATAACAAAGATTCCTGTGTTACATTCACGAACCAAACATATTGAAATCAAACATCATTTTATTCGTGATCATGTAGCAAAAGGAAATATTGACATCTCATACATACCATCTGATGATCAATTGGCTGATATTTTCACAAAACCCCTAATTGAAAACAAGTTTGCATGCCTTAGAGAAAGAATAGGAATGTTTCCTACATTATAAACATTTTCTTATCATATTCGTCTGGTTACTTTCATAATATTTATTTCGTAATATACAGTTGTGTCTTTTCATATGCCTCACTTGCTCTGCACGCACACACAAAGGTTGGCATTTATTATCTCTCTTCATTTAATGCAAGCTAATGAACTGTATTACTCATCATGAAAATGATAAAATTGAGACACTATGCCCACTATTTCACATAAAACTGACGGTTAGTGAAAATATATCCCCCTTCAACTGCCTCAATACATCCATTCAACTTACTCCGTGCATTTGTAGCTATCGTTCTGTCTTCCCTCTCTACAGTCCTCATGGCTACCAACAAACAAAGAAATGGAAAAGCTTCACGAGCTCTAACCATGGAAGAAACTCAAATATACCAGAATCAGATCAATCTTACGACTCGAAATCGAGAGCTTCAAAGCTATGAAATTGGTCTTGTCAAGGTTGAACATCTAGGGGACAGAGAACTTGTCACCCCTCGGTATTTTGATCTGGAGCTATTTGCACATGCAAAGGTGGCTGGACTTGACCTCCTTCTCTCTCAAACTTGGGGGAACATGTTCAGCATATCCACATCCTCAGTCCTCAAGCCTCTCGTCCAAGAGTTCTACGACTGTGCTGTCGAGATGAACCCTAACCACATCCGAACGCGATGCTTGGGTCAAGTAGTTGATATACTCACAACTGACGTATCTCGACTTCTCAACCTTCCTCTCCATGGAACGTGCTACTCCTCATCTTGGGAAAGCATTGAGAGCTCTCCTTTCACTATCTGGAAGGAAATCCCTAAAAACTCCACCTCTAGGCGAGTGACAAACCTAGCTGAAGAATGCATTCTTCCCCATGCTGTTCTTAGTAAGGTCATTCTGCCAAAAGAGGGTTCTCGAGACTTAGTCAATAAGTTCTCTCAATGGGCCTTGTTTCAACTTCAACATCGCAAGAATGTCAACTGGCCTAATCTTGTGTTTCAATACATTCTCCATACTCTGGAAAAACCTAACTCCAACCTTCCCTATGGAGCCCTTATCTATGCTCTAATGCGTCACAAGCAGTTAATCAATCCTTCTATTGAGTCAATGAACTGTACCTCATCTGACTACCTCTTTGCCACTCCGATTAAGTTTAGTGATGTTCGTCGAATGAATCTGACGGTTGATATATCTGAAGTACCCACTGAACTCCTCAGTGAATGGACTAGGAGGGTTAAAAAACGAAAGCTCTCTTCATCAACTCCGTCTGCTGCCAATCTTAAACGATGTTGTTCAGACGATCTTTCCTCACAGTTTTCAAGTGCTCCAACAATTTCACATGTATCAACATCATCTAAGCCACTTCCAGAAACTGTGCATTACACTGCTGACCTCATCTCCATCTTTCATGCTCAATATTTGAAGTTCTTGCCTCAAATGTTTCACACTTATATATCTGATGTTCTTGATGTTGAAGATGATGGTAACTGTGGTTTTCGTTATCTCGCTCAATGGATGGGCTACCCCCAGAGCTACTGGCCAGAGGTTCGCGGATTGCTCATTCAAGAACTTCTATTACACCGAGTGCTTCATTCCCAAACGCTCTCCTCTGATAAAGATGTCGATCGACTATGTGAGGCTCTCACATTATGTGGAAATGAACCTGCACCCATAGCCAAATGGTTTACCGTTCCTGACATGGGTTTTCTTGCTGCCACTGCTTTACGTATGGTTCTAGTAACCTTATCTCCTACTCAGTGTTGCACATACCTACCCCTGTTTGGCCCCGTTCATGATCCAGCCACCATTGCTGTACTAGGTAACATTGAGAATCGTCACTGGGTTTGCGTCAAGCTTTCACATAACTCACCCCTGCCTACTGTTTCACCTCAATGGAAGCATTACTGCTCCCCTTATGCCCTCGGATGGGAACTGCTTCTTCAACCCAAGATTCTTCACTTCCAAAATCTTCTCCAACTTGAAGCTGAGGAATTTCTTGATTCTTTATTTGTTGTTCCCAACTATGACAATCCTATCCACATTGTTGACGATTCTGAACCTGACTCTCACACTGACATCTCTTGCTTAAGTCTTGATTTCAGTCGTCTCAATTTAACTAATGATGAAAGCAATCCTCGTCTGCCTTTTAGTCAAAGTCAACCGACGCTTTCACTATTACCCCAGGTAGATGCTCACTTTAATGCAACTATTAATACCTCCTACCTGTCGTCACCGGAATGTCTCCTTAAAAGCATGGATCTGGATCTCAAACTTGCGCCTCCGGGTTTCTTCCCTACTGATTCAGGCATTTCTTCTCCTCCGATCTATACCATGCCAGGTAACCCTTCTAAACCACGTTCTGTCTTGGGCAAGCGCAAGCGTTCAACTGATGCACCTAATGCTCACCTCCTATCAGATATCTGTGTTCAAGCATTTGGGTTCCCATTTTGCTTTAAGGCTGGTTTGTGGCTTCCTCACGGATGTCCCCATTCTCTTCTTACCCACTCCATGCCATCTCAACGTCAATTCTTCCATTATCACTGGGAAGTTCTCGTTCGCAAGGATATTCACACTGCCTCAATTCCTCTTCATCTGGCAGGCTGTGTTGAAACCATGGTTTTCAAGTTCAGCACATGGTCTCTGATTCTTCTTCCTCAGATATCTCCCATGCTGCAAACTCTGCGCCCCACTTGGCTACATCTGCATCCTGCGCCGCTCATTCCCACTGTGGCACCCTTTACGCCTATCCTGCCAACTAGCTTCTCCTCTTCGTCAGTCGATCAATGCTCCCACTCCGACTCTGAAGATGATCGCTCTATGGTCCACCTTCTCTCTCAGGAAGTTAAGGCTTTCACTACTCGCTTATCGCTGGCACAGGATCGTCGAGAACAAGCTGTAAATGATCGTCTTGAGTCCATGGATGCTAGGCTCTCTGCCCAGATTAATGCTAATTTCGCTGAAATGCATGTCTATATGGCCTCACTTTTAGGATTGTCTAAAAATTCCTCATGAATAAATGCTTCTCATATTATTTATGTTCCATTTTTTTTCTTTTTGACAATGTCAAAGGGGGAGAAAGTATATATAAATGAAACAGTGCATAAGCTTAGGGGGAGCCAAATTTACTAATGAAATGAATGACGTAATAAAAGAAAGGCACATACTAAGGGGGAGAAATCATACAAATTCTATTTGCATTTTTCTTTGAAATTGTCATTATCAAAAAGGGGGAGATTGTTAGAGAAAAATACCCTGAATTAATCTATTTTGATAAATAACAATTTCGTTAAAGAGTCACTAATTTCTCCTTGAAGAATTTTATATTCAGGGACTCCTATAAATGGAAAGGACGCTGCAATCACTATCAAAAAGCAAAGTAAAAGTCCGTCCGGCTATGAGAACTTCGTCCGCCTAAAGGGACTGTCCGGATCACTTCAAGTCAAACAGAGAGGTTGACTAAGAAGTAATAATTAAAGACTGACACGAAAAGAATCTGCTCAGTAGAGATCGTTTGTCTAAACCAAGATAAGCTGTCTAGCACCTCCTGTGGATCAGAGCATTAAATACGAAAGAGACAGATTTAAGCGCCATATACCTTGAAGATTCAAATTCTCCGACATTCCTTAATTCAAGTTGCTTTTTACTGAATTTACGGTGAAATCCTCTGATCATCGTATCTCCTCAACGGTAAAATTCAAAACCTTGGGTCAGAAGCATTAATTGCTGTTCCTGGAGATCAGAAGCAAAAGCATTGCCAGATGAACTCACTCTCTACCAGTTAAAGAAATGTTCATCACTACGGCAAACCTTCTTTAGTAACAAATTGCAGAAGTATCCGTTACTCACAATCCAACAAATCTCCAACGGAACTATTTTGAAGATCTTCATCAGTTCATCCTGTTGTCATCCTGCTGAAGATATAAATAGTGACCTCTGCATCACTTTAAACTTGGCGACTCATACAATATCTAAGCATTCGAAACTCTTAAGTCAATTCACAACTTAGATTAGATTTTGCCAAGAACACTCAGCAACATTAGAATTTTCTATCCTTCTGAGTTTAGTCGCCAATCAGTGTGAACTCTCCATAGAGTGAAAACTCTCATTCTTCTCACACTTTCCCTTCAGAGAACCAAACCTAACAATTGTCTCTAAACTCAGAACCTCATATTTTCTACCCACTCTTTGTGAAGAGATCCATGTAGAAAGCCTATCTTCTTGTAAAAGAATTGGGAGAAGTCCTGTCGAATACTTGAGAGATAAAGGAGAAGTCCTGAGAAAACTTGTACAGGAGAAGTCCTTAGAACACTGGGAGAAGTCCCTGAGAACACTTGTACTATTCAGTCGAAATAGTGGAAAGTCTTGGTACAGCCGAGGACTGGACGTAGCCCTATCGATTTTGGGGTGAACCAGGATAAATATCTTGTGTGCTTTATTGTTTACGTTTTAAGTACATTTCCGCTGCACGATTATTTAAACGTTTTCAAACTTATAAATAAAATTCTGCGAAAAATATTTAAAAGTCACACACACAATTCAAACCCCCCTTTCTTGTGTGTTTTTATTACTATCAGTTTCCCTTGCCTATATAAAGTCCATTTGAGTCCAAAACACAACATCACATGAGAATACAAAATTAGGCCAAAGCTTTGTCAAAATTAGTTCATTAAGTCTTTTAGAACTTAAACTTTCAAGAGCCTAAATTCGGAGTTCATGATCTTCATGTTTATAAGAACACTCTAGTTGTTCATATCTTGAGGAACTCAGAATCTTGTTATTCTTAAAAGCCTTAAAACATAAATTCTCATGATCAATCCACTTGTATGTTAAAGGATTGATACAGCCAATTGTAAACTCTTCTTCATCTCTTTCTGTTAGATTGAGTATTCACCGTGGATCTCGGTGAAGGGTTGTTGGTACTGAAAGTGGTATACTTTCAGGGTGTTGATTGAAGGTGGTTTAGCCTTCTAGGTCTGAAGGTGGTTTGTCTTCGGGAACTGAAAGTGGTATACTTTCAGGGGCTGTTGAAAGTGGCATTCTTTCACAGGAAATTGATAGAAATTCTTAGGGTCCTTGGTATAAGAACTTGTAAGAGATTTTTATCAATAGTGCAAAAATCCTCAAGGGATTTTCTTGAGGGACTGGACGTAGCCTTCGGTGGATAGAAGGTGAACCAGGATAAAATTCTGTGTGTGTGAATTCTTCTATCCTTCATCTTTACCTTCAAGCAACGCTTAATTCAGCTGCAATCGTTTGCATTTACATAGAACTTGAAAGTAAGAAGTTGTTAAGGCGAAAATCGGGTAAACCTGATTCACCCCCCCTCTCAGGTTGCTATCTATACTAAAATTGGTATCAGAGCGGAAGTTTAGGTAAGTTATTCCTAAGACTGGTAATCGATTACATCACTTAGTGTAATCGATTACACTAATAACCGTTTTAGTTTGAATTTCAAATTCAAACATGTAATCGATTACAAGCAATGAGTAATCGATTACTTGCCTATGTGTAATCGATTACCAGAAAGCTGCAATAGATTACACTGAAGTCCAACTTCCACAAACTTGATCCTTTGAGATCGGCTTAAGGTTTTCTACTTCTTTTTAAGTTATGAAAACACTTAGCTTGATTAGTTTAGGTGTTTTAAGAGCCTTTATGCTTTAATAGACCTTTAGAAGCATAACTCACCTAAACTAAGACTTCTAGACTATTGATGAACTTTATAGCGCTGTTTCTTCGAAGTCTTCTTTTCTTCTTTTTGTTGATGAGTTTGTCGTCATCAAAACCACAGCCAGGGTCAGGAGCAAGACCTTCTTCACATTTCTAAGCCCACTGACTATCAGTTCATAGGAACACAGTAGTTATTCAAAAGTAAATTAGACAAACATGATCGTTAATTAGATAATTATCTAAGAATGTGCTTATATCTTAATTATTTGCTTAATTTTTATGGGTGAACATATATGCTTACATGTTTAATTTATGTTTTTAAATTTATGATTGTATATATCTAAGTTACCTATATGCTTAAACATATGTCCTATGTTAGTTCTTACTATTAGATACCTGCATAATCTTTAGTTATATGATTACATGAATTTAAATTGATTATATGCTTAAATGTTCATTTAGAAATTTGTTACATAGGAGTTTATAGCTTAGAACCTATAAACCTGTCCTTGTAATCGATTACCATAGGTCTTGTAATCGATTACCCCTGTTCTCAGTCCTCGTGCCTGTTAAAATTCACTGAGTAATCGATTACCATAACTGCTGTAATCGATTACATATTCAAAATTTGAAATTTTTCAAATTTTAAACTGCCAGTAATTGATTACATTAACTGCTGTAATCGATTACGGTTGCAAATTTTGAATTTTATTCAAAATTCAATTAGTGGTAATCGATTACCCAACTGCCTGTAATCGATTACCAATTCGATAATATAAGTATCGCTGGTCAGTTTTCTTAATCGATTACACTGTTCTTCTTCCCTTTCCTCCCTTCGACACGGAAGCTGTATTTCCCACCATTCTCCTTCGATTCTTGCTCATTTTCAGAATCGATTTGTGGGTTTTGCTTGTCCCTCTCTTCTCTTACCTCTCAACCCTTTCGGATCCTCCAATTTGGCCTAAACCCAAAACCCCTTTCTCGAACCCTAGCCTCTCACAATTCCGAAAATGGCCTCCTCTTCCTCTCGCAGACACCGATCGAAGAATGTCTCCATGAATACCCTTGACTTATCTCGTCTCCTTGTCACCGAGGAACAGAAGGAACGATTCTTGGCCTACTACCTTGAAAGGCCGATTCTCCCTCCCAAGTATGGCGACTTGAACTCCTTCATCAACGCTGGACTTCTCTTCCCATCTCTCCTCGACTTTCAAGGCCTTGATGAATTTGTTGGCTTCATGGGTACGTATTATCCTGAACTTGTTAAAGTCTTTTATTGCAATTTGATTAAGAGGGGTGGCAAAATCTGTTCATCAGTCAAAGGAGTTGACATATCTTTGACTCAAGAGCAATTGGGAACCTTATTGTCGATTCCCTATGTTGGAGCCCGACTAGGCCCTGAGATTATGTGTCCCTGGGCTGATTATGATAAGAAATCTTTCTATTTATCTCTCTGTCGGTTTTCTGAGGAAGAGATACAGATGAAGAAGCAACAAACGGAGGCCAACCGTTCTAGGGATATCCTTGCTGTTGGATATCTCAGTGTAGAGGACCATTTACTTCATTACTTGCTAAGTTATGTCCTTCTACCCCAGTCCTCTAACCATGCTCAGATAAGTGATTTGGAGTTACAAATCATATATGGTCTGAAGCATAATGAAGCAATTAATTGGGCTTACTTGGTCATGATCCACATGCTGCTTCACAAGGACAGAACTGGTCCTCTTCCTTATGCTCCAGTGATTACCCTTATTCTGAAGAATTTTGGGATTTCTACACATGGTGAGTATGCACAAGTCATGGATGCTAAATCTCAGAGGATCGACATGGAAATTCTGAACAAGATGGGGATTTTCCGGGATGTTGATGGTACTTTCAGGCACAAATCCGATTTGGGTCCTGACACTACCCAGGCTCCTGCCCCTGCTGCCTTCTGTCCACCATCCTCTGAGAGTGGTCCTTCATCTTCCGCAGATGCCGATGCCTCTACCCAACTCATCCTCTCACATCTGGCAGATATGAGGACGCATTTTGATCAGCGGTTTGATCACATGGAAGGTCGGTTCGAATCCATGTATACCACTCTCCGTGCTGATATGGATCGCCTCAGTCTTCGTGTCGACTGCCTAGCTTCCTCTCCTCATGACTCTCCTGAATCTTCTGATGAATTTTAGACTTTTTCATGTTTTCATTAGACATCTTATGCTATTTTGGTTTGTAATAGCGTAGTTTGACCTCTTAACTGCACTGTTGGATGCTTTTCTTTGCTATGTTTGGATGGTTGTGGCTTATTTCTGTTTTACATATTTAACCCCATCCCCTATGCGTTATTTCGATATATACTTGTATGGATGTATGCCTGTTTTTGCCCTTTTCTTCTTTTTGATGAAGTCAAAAGGGGGAGAAAGGTTTTGTGTCTCTTAAAGATAATATGCAGGAATTCAACAAGTGAATTAGAAAGGGGGAGATATACTGGATTACATCAAACAGGGGGAGTTTTCAACAGAGAAGCATATCTGATCTTCAAGTTTCAAAGAATGTCTTTTCCATCATCAAAAAGGGGGAGATTGTGAAGAAGGTCTTGCTCTTGAACCTGGCTGAGGTTTTGATGACGACTAACTCATCGACAAAAAGAAGAAAAGAAGACTTAGAGGAAACAACGATATAAAGTTCATCAATTACCTATAACTCTTATTTTAGGTGAGTTATGATTCTAAAGGTCTCTTAAAGCATAAAGGCTCTTTAAAACACCTACACTAATCAAGGTTATTGTTTTCATAACTTAAAAGAAGTAGAAAAACTTAAGCCGATCTTAAAAGATCAAGTTTCTTGAAGTAAGACTTCAGTGTAATCGATTGCAGCTTTCTGGTAATCCATTACTTCTTGCTTGTAATCGATTACATGTTTGAATTTGAAATTCAAACTGAAACGGCTATTAGTGTAATCGATTACACTAAGTGATGTAATCGATTACACACACGAAAAGTTTCATCTTCTCATGAACCATTGTGTTTCAAACCTTTTGGGAAAGGTTGCATTGGTTCAAGGACGTTTCCCTTACCTATATAAAGTCCATTTGAGTCCAGAACACAACATCACATGAGAATACAACATTAGGCCAAAGCTTTGTCAAAATTAGTTCATTCAGTCTTTTAGAACTTAAACTTTCAAGAGCCTAAGTTCGGAGTTCATGATCTTCATGTTTATAAGAACACTCAAGTTGTTCATATCTTGAGGAACTCAGAATCTTGTTATGCTTAAGAGCCTTAAAGCATAAATTCTCATGATCAATCCACTTGTATGTTAAATGATTGATACAGCCAATTGTAAACTCTTCTTCATCTCTCTCTGTTAGATTGACTATTCACTGTGGATCTCGGTGAAGGGTTGTTGGTACTGAAAGTGGTATACTTTCAGGGTGTTGATTGAAGGTGGTTTAGCCTTCAAGGTATGAAGGTGGTTTGCCTTCAGGAACTGAAAGTGGTATACTTTCAGGGGCTGTTGAAAGTGGTATACTTTCACAGGAAATTGATAGAAATTCTTAGGGTCCTTGGTGTAAGAACTTGTAAGAGATTTTTATCAATTGTGGAAAAATCCTCAAGGGATTTTCTTGAGGGACTGGACGTAGCCTTCGGTGGATAGAAGGTGTGATCCAGGATAAAATTCTGTGTGTGTGAATTCTTCTATCCTTCATCTTTACTTTCAAGCAACGCTTAATTCCGCTGCAATCGTTTGCATTTACATATAACTTGAAAGTAAGAAGTTGTTAAGGCGAAAATCGGGTAAACCTGATTCACCCCCCCTCTCAGGTTGCTATCTATACTAACATGTGATTTTTAAATTCTTTTTCGAAGACTAGAAGTTATAAGTTTGAAAACATTTTTTAAAGAGTGCAGCGGAAATTAATCTAAGACTGAAAAATAAAGCACACAAGATATTTATCCTGGTTCACCCCCTTAATCGACAGGGCTACGTCCAGTCCTTGTCTTCACCAAGATTTTCACTATTTTCTCAAAATCGTACAAGTATTCTTCAGGACTTCTCCCAGTATCCTGAGGACTACTCCTTTTCAAGTATTCTAACAGGACTCCTCCTTTACAAGTATTGGACAGGACTTCTCCCAATTCTTTTTCAAGAAGAATTGGTTTCTAAAAAATCTCTTCTATAAGAGTGGGTAGAAATATGAAGAACAAATTACAGAGAGAGTAAGCAAATTGGTTCTTTGAAAAGTTTGTGTGAATGAGGATAAGAGTAGCACTCTGTGAAAGCTTCACACTGGTTGTCGACTAAACTCAGGTAATGAATAACTTGAGATTGCCGAGTGTTTGGCTTAGAAAGATAAGATCGCAGATGTTGAACTCAGAAAGTATTGAAAGCTTTGATCGTGTGAAAGTCACCAATTCGAAATCGATGCTATGTCTTCTATTTAAATCTTCAGTAGGATGATCAATGGGAGCTTGCTGAAGATTTGAAAATAGTTCCGTTTGAATTTCTCCTTGTGAAGAAGGTCTTGCTCCTAACCCTGGCTGAGGTTTTGATGACGACAAACTCATCGGCAAAAAGAAGAAAAGAAGACTTAGAGGAAACAGCGCTATAAAGTTCATCATTTACCTACAAAGTCTTAGTTTAGGTGAGTTATGCTTCTAAAGGTCTCTAAAAGCATAAAGGCTCTTTAAAACACCAAAACTAATCAAGCTTAATGTTTTCATAACTTAAAAGAAGTAGAAAAAATTATGCCGATCTTAAAAGATCAAGTTTCTGGAAGTTGGACTTCAGTGTAATCGATTTCAGCCTTCTGGTAATCGATTACACCTAGGCAAGTAATCGATTACTTCTTGCTTGTAATCGATTACAGGTTTGAATTTGAAATTTAAACAGTAACGGCTCTTAGTGTAATCGATTACACTAAGTGATCTAATCGATTACACACACGAAAAGTTGCATCTTTTCATGAACCATTGTGTCGCAAACCTTTTGGGAAAAGTTGCATTGGTTTAAGGACGTTTCCCTTGCCTATATAAAGTCCATTTGAGTCCAGAACACAACAACACATGAGAATACCACATTAGGCCAAAGCTTTGTCAAAATAGTTATTATCTTTAAGTCTTTTAGAACTTAAACTTTCAAAAGAGCCTAAATTCTGAGTTCATGATCTTCATGTTTATAAGAACACTCTAGTTGTTCATATCTTGAGGAACTCAGAATATTGTTATGCTTAAGAGCCTTAAAGCATAAATTCTCATGATCAATCCACTTTTATGTTAAAGGATTGATATAGCCGATTGTAAACTCTTCTTCATCTCTTTCTGATAGATTGAGTATTCAACGTGGATCTCGGTGAAGGGTTGTTGGTACTGAAAGTGTTTTACTTTCAGGGTGTTGATTGAAGGTGGTTTATCCTTCAAGGTCTGAAGGTGGTTTGCCTTCAGGAACTGAAAGTGGTATACTTTCAGGGGCTGTTGAGAGTGGTATACTTTCATAGGAAATTGATAGAAATTCTTAGGGTCCTTGGTGTAAGAACTTGTAAGAGATTTTTATCAATAGTGGAAAAACCCTCAAGGGATTTTCTTGAGGGACTGGACGTAGCCTTTGGTGGATAGAAGGTGAACCAGGATAAAATTCTGTGTGTGTGAATTCTTCTATCCTTCATCTTTACTTTCAAGCAACGCTAAATTCCGATGAAATGGTTTGCATTTTCTAATATCTTGAAAGTAAGAAGTTATTAAGGCGAAAATCGGGTAAACCTGATTCACCCCCCTCTCAGGTTGCTATCTATACTAACAATTGGTATCAGAGCGTAATTTTAGGTAAGTTATTCCTAAGATCCGGGAAAAGATGGCATCCTCTTCCAATCATGGAACCAGTGAAGGATTCAAGATAAACAGGCCACCATTCTTCAATGGAGAACACTATGGCTTCTGGAAAATCAAGATGAAAATCTTCGTAAAGTCATTAGACGCAGGAATATGGAAAGCCATTGAAGAAGGTCCCTTTGTCCCTGTAGAAGAAATTGATGGAAGTTCACAACCAAAGTCAGAAAGTACTTGGAATGAAGAAGAAAAGAAGAAAGTTCAATTTGATCTCAAAGGAATGAATATTCTTACATCTGCTCTTAGCATGGATGAGTTATTCGGAATATCAACATGTACATCATCGAAAGAAATATGGGATATGTTGATGGTGACTCATGAAGGCACAGATGAAGTCAAGAGATCAAAGATCAATACTCTATCTCAAGAATACGAAATGTTCAGAATGCTTCCAGGAGAAAAGGTATTGGATATGCAAAAACGATTCACTCATTTGATTAACCATTTGATTGCTCTTGGTAAACAGTTTTCAAATGGTGACTTGAACATGAAAGTTCTAAGATCACTCACAAGAGTATGGAAACCAAAGGTTACTGCCATTTCAGAGAAGAAGAGTTTATCAAACATGACTCTTGCAACTCTCTTTGGAAAACTCCAAGAACATGAGTTGGAATTGAATCGTTTGGAGGAGCTTGAACAACATGAGAAGAAGTATCGATCCATTTCTCTAAAGGCAAAAGAAAGCATCAAAGATGATTATGATGCAGATTCTGAAGAAGAAGATAATGGGAACTTGAATCTTTTAGTGAAGAACTTTGGAAAGTTTCTCAAAAGAAAAGGTATGAAATTTAACAATAACAGATCTTTCCAAAGGAAGAATGAGTCTTCTTGCTCTCAAAAGATCACATGCTTCGAATGTGGCAAGCCTGGACACATCAAGTTAGAATGTCCAAATCTTCAAAAGAAGAAACATGGTCTAAAGGACAAATTCGAAAAGAAAGATCAATCTACACGAAGAGCATACTTGGCTTGGGATGATAATGAAGTAAGTTCATCATCAAATTCTGACAAAGAAGAAGCACAAGTTGCATTGATGGCTTCACATGATTCAGATGTTGAAGATACCCAGGTTAGTGACAATTCTATGTCTTTTCATGATTTAAAATATACTATGGAAAATATGTTTAAATTATGTCAAGAATTTTCTAAGGTTAGCACTAAGCAAAATGATTTAATATCATCCTTAGAAAGTAAATGTAGGATTTTAAAAGAGGAATTAGATGTAGTAAAATCTAAGTTAGATATTACACATAAATGCACTAAGTGTAATTCCATAGAAGAAAAGATAGATAATCTTCAACAAAGAGTTCATAACTTTAACACGGGAAAACAAAAGTTAGATGATATTCTAAGCGTGCAAAGGCACTCAAACAATAAGTCTGGACTAGGATATACATCTCACCCAACGACAAAAGAAGTTAAGAAAACTGTGTTTGTAAAACCAAACAAAGTAGAAGGGTCTGCTAAATAGGACATTCCCCTAGTAGATGTTACTACAAAAATGTTGGAGTACCAAATAGGGATTACATATGAGTTAGGAAGAATGCTAACTTAGAAGGACCCAAAACTTGTTGGGTTCCTAATACCCATGTCTGATCTTTGTCATGTAGGTGTGTATGAAAGCAGCAAAGGATTTATGGTATCTTGATAGTGGCTGCTCATCACACATGACATGAGACAAAAAAAAAGTTTTCTTTACTTATACCGAGGGAAAAAGGTCTTGTCACATATGGAAACAATCAAAAGGGAAAGACACTTGGTATTGGAAGAATAGGCACACCCCCTCAAACAGTCATCGATAAAGTTCTTTATGTTGATGGTTTGATGCATAATCTTCTGAGTATCAGTCAACTATGTGACAAAGGTTTGAAAGTTGGCTTCAATAATGATATATGTGTAGTAAAAGATGTGAAAACCAAAGAGATTAAGTTTTCCGGATATAAAGTCAATAAAGTCTTCATGATCCCCTTGGAAGAAATTCCACAAAATGTAAGATGTCTTTTGGCCAAGTACAATAGTGATTCATGGCTATGGCATAGAAGACTTGCTCATATACACATAGAACATTTAAACAAACTAGTCAAGCATGATCTAGTTGTTGGGCTTTCAAAGATAAGATTCGAGAAAGACAAGCTTTGTGATGCATGTCAAAAAGGGAAGCAAACCATAACGTCTTTCAAGCCAAAGAACATAGTCTCAACTACAAGACCCCTTCAATTGCTACATATGGATCTGTTCGTGCCATCAAGAACAAAAAGCCTCAGAGGTAATCTTTATGCACTTGTTATTGTTGATGATTTCTCTAGATTTACTTGGAAATTATTCTTGCCTCATAAAAATGAAGCCTTCAACGCATTCAAAATATATGCAAGGCTAGTTCAAAATGAAAAGGCTTTAAAGTTCTCTCCTATTAGAAGTGATCATGGTGGAGAATTTCAGAATCATAAATTTCAAGAATTATGTGATGAAAATGGAATATCACATAACTTCTCTACTCCGAGAACACCACAACAAAATGGTGTTGTAGAAAGGAAGAACAGTCTATTTGAAGAATTAGCAAGAACCATGCTAAGTGAATCAAGTCTTCCTAAATACTTCTAGGCTGATGCTGTAAGTACTGCTTGCTATGTTTCGAATAGAGTTCTTATTAGACCTATTCTGAAGAAAACCCCCTATGAACTCTAAAAAGGAAGGAAACCAAATATCTCTCATCTACATGCTTTTGGATCCAAATGCTTTGTCTTAAACAATGGAAAGGAAAACCTTGGTAAGTTTGATGAAAAGTCTAATGAAGTTATATTCCTTGGTTATTCCCTAACAAGCAAAGCATATAGAGTCTTTAACATGAAAACTCTATCTACGGAAGAATCCATACATGTTTCCTTTGATGAGTCTAACTCTTCAAAAGAAGATATAGTCAATCTTCTAGGTAATGAAGAAGAAGATATCATTATCAATGAAGACTCTCAAAAGGAAAAAGATCAAGATCCAATACAAGAAGAGCACATTGAAGATAACACTTATCAACTACCAAAGGAATGGAGAACCCACAGGGATCACCCAGTTGATAATATCATTGGAGATATTTCTAGAGGTGTTTCTACAAGGCTACGCTTAAATGATTCAGTCTTGAACATGGCCTTTGTCTCTCAAATAGAACCCTCAAAAGTAAATGATGCTCTGGAGAATGAGTATTGGATTGTGGCAATGCAGGAAGAACTAAACCAATTTGAAAGGAATCAAGTTTGGGAACTTGTTCCTAAGCCTTCTGACAAGCATGTCATTGGTACAAAGTGGGTATTCAGAAACAAATTAGATGAAAATGGATTTATTGTTAGGAACAAAGCAAGGTTGGTTGCACAAGGTTATAATCAAGAAGAAGGCATAGATTTTGATGAAACCTATGCACCAGTAGCAAGGTTGGAGCCATAAGACTTCAGTTGGCTTATGCTTGTTCTTTAAACATCCCATTATATCAAAAGGATGTCAAAAGTGCTTTCCTGAACGGATTCATTCAAGAAGAAGTCTATGTGAAGCAACCTCCAGGATTTGAAGATCCCAAGTTTCCTTCACATGTCTTCAAATTAAAGAAGGCACTTTATGGTCTTAAGCAAGCCCCTCGTGCATGGTATGATAGATTAAGCACATTCCTCTGTGAAAAAGGATTCCAAAAGGGTAAGGCTGACACAACCTTGTTTATCAAGAGAACTAAAGGTAATACTTTATTAGTTCAAATATATGTAGATGATATTATTTTTGGTGCAACTAACGAATCTCTATGTAAGGATTTCTCTAACATGATGCAAGAAGAATTTGAGATGTCCATGATGGGACAATTAAATTTCTTTCTAGGATTGCAAATTAAGCAATCACATGATGGGATATTCATCAATCAGTCAAAGTTTTGCAAGGAACTGTTAAAGAAATATGATTTGGATGATTGCAAAGCCATAGCCACACCAATGGGGTCTAACACATATCTAGATCAAGATGAATCCGGTGTTCAAGTAAACATTACCAAATACAGAGGTATGATCGGATCTCTTCTATATTTAACTGCAAGTAGACCTGATATTATGTTTAGTGTGTGTCTATGTGCTAGATATCAAGCATCTCCTAGGGAATCACATTTGAGTTCAGTCAAACGGATTTTCAAATATCTGAAAGGAACTACAAATGTTGGTCTGTGGTATCCCAAAGGGAGTGTTTGTGATTTGATTGGATATTTTGATTCAGATTATGCTGGATGCAAAACTGAAAGAAAAAGTACCAGTGGTACTTGTCACTTGTTAGGAAATGCTCTTGTTTCTTGGTCTTGTAAGAAACAAGCATGTGTTGCTCTAAGTACTGCTGAAGCAGAATACATTGCTGTAGGAAGTTGTTGTGCACAAACTCTATGGCTCAAACAACAACTCAAAGGTTATGGCTTAGAGCTGGGCTGCATTCCAATCAAATGTGACAACACAAGTGCCATTAATCTCACTAAAAACCCCATCATGCGTTCTCGAACTAAGCATATTGATATAAGACATCATTTTCTTCGAGATCATGTCATGAGAAAGGACATTGAGATTTCATTTATAGATACACATAACCAATTAGCTGATATTTTTACTAAACCTCTTCCTAAAGATTCATTCTTTAAGATTAGAAGAGAATTAGGCATATTAGATGAACATGACAATTAAAGTAATATGATACTTGCAAAATCTTTGTGTGAACTTATATGATTGCATGTATTTAGATTGGTTATATGCTTAAATGTTCATCTAGAAATATGTTACATAGGAATTTATAGCTTAGAACCCATAAAACTGTCCTTGTAATCGATTACCATAGGTCTTGTAATCGATTACCCCTGCTCTCAGTCCTCGTGCCTGTTAGAATCTTCTACGTAATCGATTATCATAACCGCTGTAATCGATTACATATTCAAAATTTGAAAATTTTCAAATTTAAAACTGCCAGTAATCGATTACCCTAACTGCTGTAATCGATTACCTGCTCGAAAACTGCCAGAATTTCAAATTTCCCTCCATCTTTTTGAAATTCAAATTCAGGAAAACTGCTCTGTAATCGATTACCCAACTGTTGTAATCGATTACATGCTCGAGCTATATAATCACAGCATTAGATGATAATCGAAATTACCTTTCAATTCCAATCACTATCATTCTAAACCTTGATTTCTAAGATACTTGAAATCCTGTTTCTATTCCTAAGAACTATCTAACCACGGGACCTCTTCCTCGTCCTTCAAGTGTCTCATCTCCTGTTAATACTTCTCGAAGGGACTCTTCCTATGATCCCTCTGTGCATCATCGGTACCGCATAGACGTCCAAACCAATGCTGCATCTGCTGGATTATCTCCTTTCTATACTATAACTTCCAACTTCTCTCAGGAAACTAAGGTCATCCTTGAACGAATGGACATCTTGACGCTTCGTCTCTCTCAAAGATTGGGTCAACTGGAGGATACCATTCACTCTCGATTTCTGCTTGTGGAAAATCGCATAGAATCAGTGCATTCCTTTATGCGTAAGGAAATTGAAAGTATCAAGGATCTTGACCCCTCTGAGATGTCTGAGGATTCCAGTCGTGCATAAATCCTGACAAACTCTGTCCCAGTATAGTATTATAACTAATAATAGGATTTCTCCATATCTACTAATAGGCTTTCTCCTTGGTTGTAATATAAACTCTACTACTTATGTTTGTAATGCATTTGCCATATGTAACTTCTGCATTTGCTTCCATATATATAATATAAGTGTTGGTTGTAGTTTATCACTGTTTTCCAACTTTACCCCCATACCCTTTGCTTTATTTCGAAATATATACTTGTATGGATGTATGCCTGTTTGTGGCCTTTTTTCTTTTTGATGAAGTCAAAAGGGGGAGAAAGGTTCTGTGTTTCTTAAAGACAATATGCAGGAATTCAACAAGTGAATTAGAAAGGGGGAGATATACTGGATTACATCAAACAGGGGGAGTTTTCAACAGAGAAGCATATATGATCTTCAAGTTTCAAGGAATGTGTTTGCCATCATAAAAAAGGGGGAGATTGTGAAGAAGGTCTTGCTCCTGACCCTGGCTGAGGTTTTGATGACGACAAACTCATCGGCAAAAAGAAGAAAAGAAGACTTAGAGGAAACAGCGGTATAAAGTTCATCAATTACCTAGAAGTCTTAGTTTAGGTGAGTTATGCTTCTAAAGGTCTCTTAAAGCATAAAGGCTCTTTAAAACACCTAAAATAATCAAGCTTAATGTTTTCATAACTTAAAAGAAGTAGAAAAACTTAAGCCGATTTTAAAAGATCAAGTTTCTGGAAGTTGGACTTCAGTGTAATCGATTGCAGCTTTCTAGTAATCCATTACACATAGGCAAGTAATCGATTACCAGTTGCTTGTAATCGATTACATGTTTGAATTTGAAATTCAAACGGTAACGGCTCTTAGTGTAATCGATTACACTTAGGTAATCGATTACACACACGAAAAGTTGCATCTTTTCATGAACCATTGTGTCTCAAACCTTTTGGGAAAGGTTGCATTGGTTCAAGGACGTTTCCCTTGCCTATATAAAGTCCATTTGAGTCCAGAACACAATAACACATGAGAATACAACATTAGGCCAAAGCTTTGCCAAAATTAGTTCATTCATTAAGTCTTTTAGAACTTAAACTTTCAAGAGCCTAAATTCTGAGTTCATGGTCTTCATGTTTATAAGAACACTCTAGTTGTTCATATCTTGAGGAACTCAGAATCTTGTTATGCTTAAAAGCATTAAAGTATAAATTCTCATGATCAATCCACTTGTATGTTAAAGGATTGATACAGCCAATTGTAAACTCTTCTTCATCTCTTTCTGATAGATTGAGTATTCACCGTGGATCTCGGTGAAGGGTTGTTGGTACTGAAAGTGGTGTACTTTCAGGGTGTTGATTGAAGGTGGTTTGCCTTTAGGAACTGAAAGTGGTATACTTTCAGGGGCTGTTGAAAGTGGTATACTTTCACAGGAAATTGATAGAAATTCTTAGGGTCCTTGGTGTAAGAACTTGTAAGAGATTTTTATCAATAGTGGAAAAATCCTCAAGGGATTTTCTTGAGGGACTTGACGTAGCCTTCGGTGCATAGAAGGTGAACCAGGATAAAATTCAGTGTGTGTGAATTCTTCTATCCTTCATCTTTACTTTCAAGCAACGCTTAATTCCGCTGCAATCGTTTGCTTTTACATCTATCTTGAAAGTAAGAAGTTGTTAAGGCGAAAATCGGGTAAACCTGATCCACCCCCCTCTCAGGTTGCTATCTGTTCTAACAGAATTTGTTGGATTCTCGGGTATGTACTATCCCGAAATTGTTTAAAGTCTTTTATTGCAATTTGGGCATACGTGTTCATGATTCACATGCTGCTTCACAAGGACAGAACTGGTCCTCTTCCTTATGCTCCTGTGATTACCCTTATTCTGAAGAACTTTGGGGTTTCTACCAATGGTGAGTATGCACAGGTCATGGATGCTAAATCTCAGAGGATCGACATGGAAATTCTGAACAAGATGAGGATTTTCAGGGATATTGATGGTACTTTCAGGCACAAATCCGATTTGGGTCCTGACACTACCCAGGCTCCTGCCCCTGCTGCTTTCTGTCCACCATCCTCTTAGAGTGGTCCTTCATCTTCTGCAGATGCCGATCCCTCTACCCAACTTATCCTCTCTCATCTTGCAGATATGAGGACGCATTTTGATCAGTGTTTTGATCACATGGAAGGTCGGGTCGAGTCCATGTACACCACTCTCCGTGCTGATATGGATCGTCTCAGTCTTCGTGTCGACCGCATGGCCCCCTCTCCTCATGACTCCCCTGACTCTTCTGATGAATTTGATGATTTTTAGATCTTTTTATGTTTTCATTAGACATCTTATTCTATTTGGTTTGTAATAGTGTATTTTAAACTCTTACTTGCATTGTTGGATGCTTTTATTTTCCATGTTTGGATGTTTGTTGTTTATCATTCTGTTTTCCATCTTTACCCCTATCCCCTATGCTTTATTTCGAAAAATACTTGTATGGGTGTATGCCTGTTTTTGGCCTTTTCCTCTTTTTGATGAAGTCAAAAGGGGGAGAAAGGTTCTGTGTTTCTTAAAGACAATATGCAGGAGTTCAACAAGTGAATTAGAAAGGGGGAGATATATTGGATTACATCAAACAGGGGGAGTTTTCAACAGAGAAGCATATCTGATCTTCAAGTTTCAAAGAATGTGTTTGCCATCATCAAAAAGGGGGAGATTGTGAAGAAGGTCTTGCTCCTGACCCTGGCTGAGGTTTTGATGACGACAAACTCATCGGCAAAAAGAAGAAAAGAAGACTTAGAGGAAACAGCGCTATAAAGTTCATCATTTATCTAGAAGTCTTAGTTTAGGTGACTTATGCTTCTAAAGGTCTCTCAAAGCATAAAGGCTCTTTCAAACACCTAAACTAATCAAGCTTAATGTTTTCATAACTTAAAAGAAGTAGAAAAACTTAAGCCGATCTTAAAAGATCAAGTTTCTGGAAGTTGGACGTCAGTGTAATCGATTTCAGCCTTCTGGTAATCGATTACACCTAGGCAAGTAATCGATTACTTCTTGCTTGTAATCGATTACATGTTTGAATTTGAAATTTAAACTGTAACGGCTCTTAGTGTAATCGATTACACTAAGTGATGTAATCGATTACACACACGAAAAGTTGCATCTTTTCATGAACCATTGTGTCTCAACCCTTTTGGGAAAGGTTGCATTGGTTCAAGGACGTTTCCCTTGCCTATATAAAGTCCATTTGAGTCCAGAATGCAACAACACATGAGAATACAACATTAGGCCAAAGCTTTGTCAAAATAGTTATTATCTTTAAGTCTTTTAGAACTTAAACTTTCAATAGAGCCTAAATTCTGAGTTCATGATCTTCATGTTTATAAGAACACTCTAGTTGTTCATATCTTGAGGAACTCAGAATCTTGTTATGCTTAAGAGCCTTAAAGCATAAATTCTCATGATCAATCCACTTTTATGTTAAAGGATTGATACAGCCAATTGTAAACTCTTCTTCATCTCTTTCTGATAGATTGAGTATTCACCGTGGATCTCGGTGAAGGGTTGTTGGTACTAAAAGTGTTGTACTTTCAGGGTGTTGATTGAAGGTGGTTTAGCCTTCAAGGTCTGAAGGTGGTTTGCCTTTAGGAACTGAAAGTGGTATACTTTCAGGAGCTGTTGAAAGTGGTATACTTTCACTGGAAATTGATAGAAATTCTTAGGGTCCTTGGTGTAAGAACTTGTAAGAGATTTTTATCAATAGTGGAAAAATCCTCAAGGGATTTTCTTGAGGGACTGGACGTAGCCTTCGGTGGATAGAAGGTGAACCAGGATAAAATTCTTTGTGGGTGAATTCTTCTATCCTTCATCTTTACTTTCAAGCAACGCTTAATTCCGCTGCAATAGTTTGCATTTACAAATATCTTGAAAGTAAGAAGTTATTAAGGCAAAAATCGGGTAAACCTGATTCACCCCCCTTCTCAGGTTGCTATCTATACTAACACTCCTCTATTGTGAGTAACAGATACTTCTGCTACTTTGTTTCAGCACTTAATGCAATCTGCCATGCATTTAATGCATCTTCAATGGCGGAGGTTGTCATCGTCTGGCTCTTGAAGGCATTTTTCCCTGAGCTTTAACTTCTGCATTTAATGCTCATGCATTACAGCTAAGGTAGCCATTAATGATTTGAACAGAAGATTTGAATTTGAACGTTGAGGAGATACGATGATCAGAAAATCTCGCCGTTGATTCCGCAAAAGCAGCTTGAATTAAGAAATATCAGAGAATTTGAATTTGTGAGGAATAAAGTATTAATTATGTCCTTTTTTCCATTAATGCTCTGAAGGGACAAATAGTGCTTGACACCTAAGCCTGGGTTGGACAAACGATCTCGTTCGGGTTTTCTCTTGCACGAGCTCCAAAATAGCGTTGTTTGTCAAACAAACATTCTGTTAGAATTTTAGACCCACTTTCCTTCAGATGGACAGTCAGGTAAACCCAATGATTGAGTGACCAGACGTTCACCATAGTCGGACGAACTCTCTGAGGCAAACGTTCTCAACTGGCGGACTGATTTACAAGAGCTGTAGCCAGACGGATTCTTCCTCTTTTCTTTACTTGAACATCTGCTTTTTATAATGCTTTGTAGAGGTCCATGCAGTTTTTCCTCAAGTAAATAGATATTCCTGAGTATGAAAACATTGAGAAGTTAGGAATTCTATCTTCAACAAAATCAAGACTTAATGAAATTGTTATTTATCAAAATATAATAGTTCATTGAATGATTTGATTCTAACATTTCAAGGGAAAATCCGAGTAAAATAACCTCTTTCTTGGGGAAAAACACAAGAACATAGTCACATTGACTAGTCACATGGGAAAACTCAGTCACAAGAGGGTAAAACTTAGTCACTAAGGAATCAGTGCCATGGGAAAACTAAGTTACCAGATGGGAAAGCCTTAGTCATAGGACAAGTTTCAATTGAAAATTTTAGTAAAATAACTTCTTTGTGTGGGAAAATCTCGAGAACCTAGTTATTGTGACTAGTCTCGTGGGGAAACTCTGTCACAGGAAGGGAAAACTTATTTATGAAGGAAATAGTGCCATGGGTAAACTGAGTCACCGGATGCGAAAACCTGAGTCACCGGATGAGTTTCAATGGAAAATCCAAGTAAGATAACCTCTTTGTGGGGGAAAAACACAAAAACCTAGTCCCATTGACTAGTCACATGGGAAAACTCAGTCACAAGAGGGTAAAAATTAGTCACTAAGGAATGAGTGCCATGGGAAAACTGAGTCACCAGATGGGAAAACCTTTGTCGCCAGACGAGTTTTAATGGAAAATTTTAGTAAAATAACTTTTCTTTGTGGGAAAAACTCGAGAACCTAGTTACTTTGACTAGTCTGATGGGAAAACTCTGTCACAGGAGGGAAAACTTAGTTAGTAAGGAATTAGTGCCATGGGTAAACTAAGTTACCAAATGGGAAAGCCTGAGTCAACGAACGAGTTTCAATGGAAAATCCTAGTAAATTTACCTCTTTATGTGGGAAAAACTCGAGAACCTAGTTACTAAGTCTGGTCAAATGGGAAAACACAGTCACAGGAGGGGAAAACTTAGTCACTAAGGAATTAGCGACATTGGAAATTTGACTCATCGTATAGGATAACTTTAGTCACAAGACGAGTTTCAATGGAACATACTAGTAAAATAACCTCTTTGTGTGGGAAAAACTCGAGAACCTAGTCAAAGTGACTAGTCTCATGGGATAACGCAGACATAGGAGAGGAAATTGAGTCAATAATGAAATAGTGCCATGGGAAATTTGAGTCACCGGATGTGAAAACATTAGTCACCGGACGAGTTTCAATGAATAATCATAGTAAATTAACCTCTCTGTGTGGGAAAACCTTGAGAACCTAGTCAATGTGACTAGTCTCTTGGAAAAACTCATTCACAGGAGAGGAAAAATTAGTCAATAAGGAATCAGTGCCATGGGAAAACTGAGTCACCGGATGGGAAAACCTTAGACACCGGACGAGTTTCTGTAGAAAAGAATAGTAAAATAACTTCTCTGTGTTGGAAAAACAAGAGAACCTAATTACTATGACTAGTTTGATGGGAAGACTCTATCACTGGAAGGGATATATTATTAATTAAGGAATTATTGCCATGGGTTAACTGAGTCACCGGACGAGTTTTAATGGAAAATCCTAGTAAAATAACCTCTTTGTTGGGGAAAAACACAATAACATAGTCACATGGGAAAACTCAGTCACAAGAGGGTAAAACTTTGTCACGACGGAATTAGTGCCATGGGAAAACTGAGTCACCGGATGGAAAAACCTTAGTCACCAGACAAGTTTCTAGGGAAAATCTTAGTAAAATAACTTCTTCGTGTGGGAAAAACTCGAGAACCTAGTTACTGTGACTAGTATAATGGGAAAACTCAGTCACAGGAGGGGAAAACATAGTCTGTAAGGAATTAGTCCCATGGGTAAACTAAGTTACCAAATGGGAAAGTGTGAAGAAGGTCTTGTCCTTGGACTCGGCTGAGGTTTTGATGAAGACAAACACATCACAAAAAGAAGAAAGACTTCAAGAAAGACTTCATGAAAGAAAGGAAGGACTTCAAGAACCGGCTCAGAACGTCAAGATCAATCATCAAGGTTCTTGCTTTAAGTAAGTCTTGTCAACTTAGTGTGCTATGCTTTATTAAGGTTTAATTGCATTTGAAGGCTCATAAAAGATAAACTAATTGAGTATAATATGCTCTCACAAGTAAAACTTGGTAGGAACGCTCAATTAGGTTTTAAACAGTTAAAAACTGAGTTCTGGACTGTGTGTAATCGATTACAGATGTGTGTAATCGATTACAGATGTGTGTAATCGATTACAGGATGTGTGTAATCGATTGCCACATGTATGTAATCGATTACCAAGTTTGAATTTTGAATTCAAACTTCGACGGCATGATGTAATCGATTACCAGGCTTCTGTAATCGATTACCAGGTCGACAGATGTGTTATTTCATGAACCATTGTGTCTCAAAATGTTTGGGAAAGGTTGTGTTGGTTCATGGACGACCTCTAGTGCCTATAAAAAGTCCATAGACGCTCAGAAACATGAATGACTTGGTCTACAACTTTCATATTCATTAAAGTCATCATTCTGAGTTTCTGTTCTCTCGTTTTCATAAGAACACACATGTTGTTCATCTTTTGAGAAACTCAGAATAAGAGAGCCTTCATTGTAATTGCCTGGAGCATACAAACTAAGATCAATCCATCTTTTCTAAAGGATTGAATCAGCCATTGTAAAGGCATCTTCTTCTTCATCTCTTGAATCGGTTTGATTCATTCACCGTGGTTTTCGGTGGTTGTAAAAAGGTCCATCGTAGTGTTTGATGGTTGTGGAAAAGGTTCTTTGAATCGGGTTTGATTCAAAGTCCGCCGTAGGGTTCGGCGTCTGTGAAAAAGGTACATAACACAATAAGCTCTTCTTACAAAATATATTCAAGCAATTCAATCTCATAACCATACAACATATTCGTTATATCATACTATCATCAACAACATTCAAACAAACTCATAATCAATCACAGTCCGTATTCTGCAATCAGAATCACAACAAAATATCATAATATCATAATACTAAGATTGAGTTACCCTTACCTTCTCTTAGGTTGCATACACTTGTTCTTCAACCTAGAAATAGCATATAAACTCATTTAATTAGCTATCCTAAGGCTAGGATGAAACCTGGAAAGAAACAGAACTCAAAACGATCGAAATTAGAATTTTTCGCAAAACAGGGCAGAACAGAGTGTCCTCCAGCGCCCCAGCGCGGGAACCCAACGCCCCAGTGTTGGAAACACCTGATTACGAGAAATATCGAAGAAACCCAGCGCCCAAGCGCTGGATCCCAACGCCCAAGCGTTGGACCATAGTCTGGGAGTCCAGAATCAGAGTTTTTCACGTAAAATCACTGTTAAATTCATTTCTTTAAGACCCAAACTTCTTTATGGATAAAAACCATTACCAAATTGATTTAAAACAGATTCTATATGGTCTTCAAGGATTATTTTAGAAATACAAAGATTACAACAGAGTTCTAACGTAAGGACTAGAAAAGAAACCAACCTCAAATGGCTTAAAAGATTAAGAGATTTGAAACTTTAGCTCTGTCCTTCACGAACCAAGAAGAACTCACAACGAACAGCTCTGGTCTTCAACGAACAAGAAGAATATGGCCGCAAGGGAAATAGAACAAGTTAAACTCCAAGAAGATGAACTGAATTGAATATAATGGAAATTCCAGAATTAGTAAGAGTCTGAACAACTTACCAACAGGAACGCTTCAGACAAATGTCAAGGATTCGGCTTACTTCGAAGGGAAGAAAAGTGTGGGAAAATGAAAGATTAACGTACTGACGAAGCTTGGTATTTATAGAGTGAGGAAACCGACTTAGAAAAGATTAAAATATTCTAAGTCAAAGAAAACGGCAAGTCATTAATGCTCATTAATGATTGTGACATTTTATCTCCTAAGAGTCAATAAAAACGGAAGTTTATCATTCCCAAGGTATTTGACACTCACTTTTAAAGTCAACAATAGCGGCTGACCAGACCAGACAAAACGAAGTCATAGTCTGCCAACGGAGAAACAGTCTGCCAAAACAGTCCGCCAACATAGTCTGCAAACTTAGTCTGCCAACTTAGTCTGCCAACTTAGTCTGCCAACATAGTCTGCCAACTTATTCTGCCAACATAGTCTGCCAGTTTACAGGACGATCTCAACCAGTTTTACAGGACGATCTCAACCAGTTTCACAGGACGATCACAACCAGTTTCACAGGACGATCTCAGCCAAGGTTTAAACAATACATAATTCCATACTCAAACACATATTTCTCATAAATAAAACTTAATATATCAACCAAATACTAACTCGAATTACTAAATAATTCAAGACAAAGTATAATCAATATACTTCAAAAAGATTCAAACTATATTCATAAGAGTTACAGGGGCCAAAATACTATCACACAAAATTGAGGGTCTTACAATACCACCCCCCTTAAAAGAGTTTCGCCCCCGAAACTACAAGTCAAGAAACAAAGCGGGATATTTTTCTCTCATCTTTTCTTCCAACTCCCACGTCGCGTCTCCCGTAGCCTGGTTCCAAATCACCTTTACAAGAGGAATCTGCTTGTTCTTCAATTGTTTAATCCTACGATCTGCAATACTCATCGGAGGAACCTCAAACGTCAAATTATCCTTCAACTGAAGTCTTTCTTCTTTTTGTGATGTGTTTGTCTTCATCAAAACCTCAGCCGAGTCCAAGGACGAGACCTGATTTACACTCCTCTCGACTCCTCGAATAGATTAGGATGTCATCAATAAAGACGACCACGAACCTGTCAAGAAGAGAATAAGATCTTGCACACAAAACATACAAGATCTGGAGATTTACTCAAAGAGAGTCACAAACCTGTCTAGAAAAGAGTTGAAGATTCTATTCATATAGTCCATAAATACAGCTGGTGCATTTGTAACTCCAAATGGCATCACTAGATACTCATAGTGTCCATAGCGAGTACGAAACGCAGTCTTCTGAATGTCTGTCTCCTTAACTCGAATCTGATGATAACCCGATCGCAGATCGATCTTCGAGAAAACAGCAGCTCCCCGAAGTTGGTCCAACAAATCATCAATCCTAGGCAAAGGATAACGATTCTTCACTGTTACCTTATTCAGCTGCCTGAAGTCTACACAAAGTCGTGATCTACCATCCTTCTTCTTCACAAGCAGTACTGGCGCTCCCCATGGAGAAACACTAGGTCGGATGAAACCCTTTCGCCATGAGATCATCAATCTGACTCTTCAGTTCTACTAACTCTGCTGGTGCCATTCGGTAAGGTGCAATAGAAATCGGCCCGGTTCCAGGAACCAAATCAATCGAAAACTCGGTTTCACGAACAGGTGGTAATCCTGGCACATCTTTAGGAAACACATCTTCGAAGTCACGAACAATTCGAATATTCTGCACCCTATCTGACGATGATTCTCCAACACTCGCTGCTAAGAGAACCTTCAAAGCTCCTCTTCTCAGGGAGGACTTTGAAAGATAGGAGTCCAAAAACTCGGACATCCTCAAATCAGGAACAATTACCTCCTTCTTGGCGCAATCCAATAGAACATGGTGAAGAGAAAGCCAGTCCATGCGTATGATCACGTCCAAGTGCCTAAGGGGTAAGTAGATCAAGTTCGCAACAAACTTCCTATCCCGGAACATCAAAGGACAATTCAAGCAAACAGAGGTTGTAGTCAAACTTTTGGCAGTAGGGATAGATACCACCAAGTCGAACGGCAACTCTGACACAGGCAAGCCTAACTTTGCCACACAATCAACAGCAATAAAAGAGTGAGTAGCACCCGAATCAAATAATACAGAAAGAGGAATACCAGATATGTCACAATGATCCTTGATCAGTCCCTCAGCATCATCAGCTGTCTCTCCAGAGATGTTATACACCCTACCGTGAGCAACAGGTCGTTTCCCACGCGTAGCATTCACAGCACCCTCCTTCTTCGGCTCTCGGCAGTCTCTAGCAGTATGCCCCAACTTCTGACAATTCCAGCAAGTCTTGGTCTTCACAGTACAGCTACTAGCATAATGCCCTTTCCCATTGCACTTATAACAAACCACATCCTCGATCGGTTTCAGAGCTCCCCGAATGCCCAAGTTACCTCCAACAGGTCGGTCGGACCCAAAAGCACGCCCCATGGCTTGCGGCCTCTGATATGGCTTCTTCCCCTTGTTGTCTCTGGCAGAATGGAACCTGGTTGCTCCTCCGCCTCCTTGTGACTTGCTCTTACGGTTGTCGATGGCCTCGATGCCCTTGGCCTTCTCCACTAACTGCTGGTAGCGCTCAATCCTTAAAGGTTGCACAGCACGCTTCAAATCATAGTTCAGCCCACCAATGAAGCGCTCACACATGAATTCCTCATCAATCTGGTCTCGGAAAAACCTGTAGTGTCTGGCTAGCGACTCCAACTTTGCAGCAAACTCAGCAACTGACATGATCCCTTGCCTCATCTTTGTAAACTCCTTATCCTTAGCGGATCTAGCACTCTTTGGAAAATATTTCCCCAGAAAAGCCCTCTTGAAGGACTCCCACGTAACAGCTTGAAAATCTGCATCCATCATAGCTCTAGCACCGTTCCACCAGTGCTCAGCCTCTCCAGATAACAAGTAAGTGGCGTAGTTCACCCTGGTTGTAACAGGGGTCTGCAAGAAGGAAAAGATCTTCTCGATCTCCTGCAACCATAAGTCAGCTTCCTCTGGATCATATCCTCCAGAAAACTTGGGTGGATCCTGCCTCTTGAAGTCATGTAATCCCTTCATCTGAGCAGAAGCTTGCTCTCTCTCAGCTTTCTCTGTCGGAGCGGCGGCAGATGCGGCAGCCCGGTTAGCATCCTCTTCAGCACGAGCAGCAGCGACATTCGCTTGGTGTGTCATCAGCGTAGTCAAGTTAGTAATGGCGGTAGCCATTTGATTCATCGCATTCTGATCTGCCATCTCTGTGTTTTGATTCGTTAACCTCTTACTCTTGATAAGAAAGTCTAATGGTTAATCTCAACAACAGAAACAGCAAGGAAAATTAGTAAAACATAATATAAGATTCGTCCGCTTACGGACAATCTTAGCAATTAATATCAACAATATTTATTCACTAAATTCTTCTTTCGATTGACACCCCATCAATCGATTTCAGAATGCAATAACTCCCCAACAGCACTGGTTACCTCAACCATTGCTCTGATACCACAAAATGTAACAGCCCGATTTTTAAGTCGAGAGTCACATTGAAAAACGCGGAAAATAAAAGCCTTTCAAAACATCTCAAGTTTTCCAAAACAACGTCTCACATATATTAAATAAGTGTAGCCCATAGTCAGTAATATTACAGTAAGGAAAACAAGGCGTAATGAAAGTAATGTATTGCACACATGTGCTAAGTTTACAAAATAGCGGAAACTAAACATCATCTTCAATCTGCTCCAAAAGTTTCCTCAAGCTTGCATCCACACAGCATTCAAGTCTTCCCTCATTGCTGGTCATCTGGCGTTAAGCACCAAAATAAAAGAAAACACAAACAGAAACAACAAAGGGTTAACTCATATATAAGTATATAGAAATACAGTATTAGGAGTACACCATAGAGTAAACAGTATTAACCATTATACTATAACTGATACAACAATTCACAATATATCTGACAATAATTCCTAACTTCACTGAATAAGTCTCATTCATCACAACACATATGCTTGTTAGCCTTTCAACAAATAATGCACATAGCTCATTGGGTTTTTGCCGTATCTGGCCAGGATGACTTAGAACATGGAAGAGACTTCTCCACACCACCCTCGGCATGATCCCGCGACGCTTAATAGTTCGCCACATCAAAACCTAAAATCATGCACCTGTAGTGCACCTGTCATGACAGTAATCGAATCCCCATGAACAATAACGGTTCACTCGTTTCATAGTTATGTCAATACATAACACAGTAAGCTCTTCTTACAAAATATATTCAAGCAATTCAATCTCATAACCATACAACATATTCGTTATATCATACTATCATCAACAACATTCAAACAAACTCATAATCAATCACAGTCCGTATTCTGCAATCAGAATCACAACAAAATATCATAATATCATAATACTAAGATTGAGTTACCCTTACCTTCTCTTAGGTTGCATACACTTGTTCTTCAACCTAGAAATAGCATATAAACTCATTTAATTAGCTATCCTAAGGCTAGGATGAAACCTGGAAAGAAACAGAACTCAAAATGGTCGAAATCAGAATTTTTCGTAAAACAGGGCAGAATAGAGTGTCCTCCAGCGCCCCAGCGCTGGAACCCAACGCCCCAGCGTTGGAAACACCTGATTACGGGAAATCTCGAAGAAACCCAGCGCCCAAGCGCGGGATCCCAACGCCAAGCGTTGGCCCACAGTCTGGGAGTCCAGAATCAGAGTTTTTCACGTAAAATCACTGTTAAATTCATTTCTTTAAAACCCAAACTTCTTTATGGATAAAAACCATTACCAAATTAATTTAAAACAGATTCTATATGGTCTTCAAGGATTATTTTAGAAATACAAAGATTACAACAGAGTTCTAACGTAAGGACAAGAAAAGAAACCAACCTCGAATGGCTTAAAAGATTAAGAGATTTGAAACTTTAGCTCTGTCCTACACGAACCAAGAAGAACTCACAACGAACAGCTCTGGTCTTCAACGAACAAGAAGAATATGGCCGCAAGGGAAATAGAACAAGTTAAACTCCAAGAAGATGAACTGAATTGAATATAATGGAAATTCCAGAATTAGTAAGAGTCTGAACAACTTACCAACAAGAACGCTTCAGACAAATGTCAAGGATTCGGCTTACTTCGAAGGGAAGAAAAGTGTGGAAAAATGAAAGATTAACGTACTGACGAAGCTTGGTATTTATAGAGTGAGGAAACCGACTTAGAAAAGATTAAAATATTCTAAGTCAAAGAAAACGGCAAGTCATTAATGCTCATTAATGATTGTGACATTTTATCTCCTAAGAGTCAATAAAAACGGAAGTTTATCATTCCCAAGGTATTTGACACTCACTTTTAAAGTCAACAATAGCGGCTGACCAGACCAAACAAAACGAAGTCATAGTCTGCCAACGGAGAAACAGTCTGCCAAAACAGTCCGCCAACATAGTGTGCCAACTTAGTCTGCCAACTTAGTCTGCCAACATAATCTGCCAACTTATTCTGCCAACATAGTCTGCCAGTTTACAGGACGATCTGAACCAGTTTACAGGACGATCTCAACCAGTTTCACAGGACGATCTCAACCAGTTTCACAGGACGATCTCAACTTCCCTTTCAAAATGTCGCCATTTCAGCCAAGGTTTAAACCATACATAATTCCATACTCAAACACATATTTCTCATAAATAAAACTTAATATATCAACCAAATACTAACTCGAATTACTAAATAATTCAAGACAAAGTATAATCAATATACTTCAAAAAGATTCAAACTATATTCATAAGAGTTACAGGGGCCAAAATACTATCACACAAAATTGAGGGTCTTACAATACCACCCCCCTTAAAAGAGTTTCGCCCCCGAAACTACAAGTCAAGAAACAAAGCGGGATATTTTTCTCTCATCTTTTCTTCCAACTCCCACGTCGCGTCTCCCGTAGCCTAGTTCCAAATCACCTTTACAAGAGGAATCTGCTTGTTCTTCAATTGTTTAATCCTACAATCTGCAATACTCATCGGAGGAACCTCAAACGTCAAATTATCCTTCAACTGAACATCATCCTGAGTGATAACATGAGAAGGATCTGGAACATATTTATGCAAATGAGATACATGAAGCACATCGTGAATCTTGGACAAGAAAGGCGGTAAAGCAATACGATAAGCCACGGGTCCAACTCTCTCGATGATCTGATATGGTCCAATAAACTTTGGCGTCAAATTCTTGGACTTAATCGCTCTTCCAACCCCAGTCGTAGGTGTCACATGAAGAAACACATGTTCTCCTGCTGAAAACTCTAATTGTCTTCGTCTGTTGTCCGCGTAACTCTTCTGTCTACTCTGAGACGTCCTCATTTTCTCTCTGATCTGCTTCACCTTCTCTGTTGTCTGCTGAATTAACTCTGGTCCAACTAGCAAATTCTCACCATCCTGAAACCAACACAAAGGAGTCCTGCATCTCCTTCCATACAACGCTTCAAATGGTGCCATCCCGATACTAGCATGGAAACTGTTGTTATAAGTGAACTCAATCAAGGGTAAAAGTTCATCCCAACTCCCCTTATTTTCTAACACACAAGCCCTCAGAAGATCCTCCAGAGACTGAATCGTCCTCTCAGTCTGCCCATCGGTCTGCGGGTGATAAGCTGAACTCAAACTTAACTTCGAACCAAGAGCTCCTTGCAGAGCCTTCCAGAAGTGAGAAGTAAACTTTGGATCTCTGTCAGAAACTATAGTCGAAGGAACCCCATGTAATCGTACAATCTCCGCAATATAAACTTCTGCAAGCTGTTCCACCTTATAAGTGGTCTTCACGGCTAGACAATGCGCAGATTTGGTCAAACGATCAACTATGACCCAAATAGAATCAATCTTCCTTCGAGTAAGCGGTAAGGCAACCACGAAATCCATGGATATGCTGTCCCACTTCCATTCCGGTACCTCAAGAGATTGCATCAACCCTGCGGGTCTCTGATGCTCAACCTTCGCCTTCTGACAAGTCAGGCATGTAGCAACATACTCAGCAACATTCCTCTTCATGCCCGGCCACAAAAAATGTAACCTCAGATCCTGATACATCTTCGTCGCCCCTGGGTGAAGACTCAACCTACTCTTGTGACCTTCATCGAGGATCATCCTCCTCAACTCAGCATCACTCGGAACACACAAACGTCCCTTGCAACGCAAGATACCATCGGATCCTACCTCAAAATCTGGTGCTTTCCCCAAAGCGATCATTTCTCTTTTCTCAACCAACTCTTTGTCTTGCATCTGCTTAACCTTGATCTCTTCCAACAAACCACTAGATACAGTAACCATCCCGAAACTCAGCTTCCCGGGTGTCACTTTGACATCTAAGCTCAGGTCTCGAAAAGCTTCGAGCAACTCCAACTCCTTAACCATAAGTGAAGAAACATGGATAGCCTTACGACTGAGAGCATCAGCCACAACATTAGCCTTCCCCGGATGATACTGCAAGGTAAAATCATAATCCTTCAGGAACTCCATCCATCGCCTCTGCCTCATATTCAAGTCCTTCTGATCGAATAAGTACTTCAAACTCTTATGGTCACTAAAGACGGTAAACGAGCTCCCATACAGATAATGCCTCCATATATTAAGAGCAAAAACCACCGCTGCAAGTTCCAAGTCATGCGTCGGGTAGTTCCGCTCATGGATCTTAAATTGCCTCGAAGCATAGGCCACAGCTTTACTGTTCTGCATCAACACACGTCCCAAACCGTGGTAAGAAGCATCACAATAGACCTCGTAAGGTTCAACACATTGGGGTAATATCAGAACGGGTGCGTTGGTCAAACGCCTCTTCATCTCCTAGAAACTAGACTCATATTCCTCGGTCCAAGCAAAAGGATGATTCTTCCTTGTTAGCTTTGTCAAAGGTCCTGCGATATTTGCAAAGCCCTCAATGAATTTCCGATAATAACCAGCTAAACCCAGAAAACTCCTCATCTCTGTCGCAGTCTTCGGTTGTTCCCACATAGTCACTGCATCTATCTTGCTCGGGTCAATAGCAATGCCTTCCTTAGAGATAACATGGCCCAAAAACTTCACTTCCTCCAACCAGTACTCACACTTAGCTGAATTCGCAAAGAGAACCTTCTCTCGCACGACGGTCAACACCTGACGCAGATGTTATTCGTGCTCCTCTCGACTCCTCGAATAGATTAGGATGTCATCAATAAAGACGACCACGAACCTGTCAAGAAGAGAATAAGATCTTGCACACAAAACATACAAGATCTGGATATTTACTCAAAGACAGTCACAAACCTGTCTAGAAAAGAGTTGAAGATTCTATTCATATAGTCCATAAATACAGCTGGTGCATTTGTAACTCCAAATGGCATCACTAGATACTCATAGTGTCCATAGCGAGTACGAAACGCAGTCTTCTGAATGTCTGTCTCCTTAACTCGAATCTGATGATAACCCGATCGCAGATCGATCTTCGAAAGTTACCTCCAACAGGTCGGTCGGACCCAAAAGCACGCCCCATGGCTTGCGGCCTCTGATATGGCTTCTTCCCCTTGTTGTCTCTGGCAGAATGGAACCTGGTTGCTCCTCCGCCTCCTTGTGACTTCCTCTTACTGTTGTCGATGGCCTCGATGCCCTTGGCCTTCTCCACTAACTGCTGGTAGCGCTCAATCCCCAAAGGTTGCACAGCACGCTTCAAATCATAGTTCAGCCCATCAATGAAGCGCTCACACATGAATTCCTCATCAATCTGGTCTCGGAAAAACCTGTAGTGTCTGGCTAGCGACTCCAACTTTGCAGCAAACTCAGCAACTGACATGATCCCTTGCCTCAGCTCTGTAAACTCCTTATCCTTAGCGGATCTAGCACTCTTTGGAAAATATTTCCCCAGAAAAGCCCTCTTGAAGGACTCCCACGTAACAGCTTGAAAATCTGCATCCATCATTGATCTAGCACCGTTCCACCAGTGCTCAGCCTCTCCTGATAACAAGTAAGTGGCGTAGTTCACCCTGGTTGTAACAGGGGTCTGCAAGAAGGAAAAGATCTTCTCGATCTCTTGCAACCATAAGTCAGCTTCCTCTGGATCATATCCTCCAGAAAACTTGGGTGGATCCTGCCTCTTGAAGTCATGTAATCCCTTCATCTGAGCAGAAGCTTGCTCTCTCTCAGCTTTCTCTGTCGGAGCGGCGGCAGATGCGGTAGCCCGGTTAGCATCCTCTTCAGCACGAGCAGCAGCGACATTCGCTTGGTGCGTGATCAGCGTAGTCAAGTTAGTAATGGCGGTAGCCATTTGATTCATCGCATTCTGATCTACCATCTCTGTGTTTTGATTCATTAACTGATGAGTGGATTTTATATGATGTTTTTAGGTAGTTTTTAGTCTTTTTATTTTATTATTTTTTTGAGTCACATATAGGTTTTTTATTGTTTTTATGTAGATTTTATATTTATTTTGCATTTTGCATGTAGATTAGATTTTATTTGTTTTTCTAGCTTTATTTTATATTTTTAGGAATTTTTCTAGTTATTTTGTATTTTTAGAAAAAGCTGATTTAGTTGTCATTTTTGTCCAGGGACCAATGTGTAAAGTTTCAGGAAGTCAGGGACCAAATTGTAAAAGTTCAAGAGTGGAGGACTTAAAGTGAAGATTGAGAGAATATGAGGGCCCGAATTGAAGTGCTAACCAAGAGAGGACCAAAGTGAAAAAGAAGAATATCAAGATTCACTCTCTAATTAGCACATGGAAAATAATGTTGAAGGAATTGATGTTAGTGGAGGAGAGGTTTCAGAATTAAACAAGTCTGAGTAGTGGCATTTTATGGCAATCAAAACCCACTACCATGAATGAAGAAGGAAGAAAAAGCTTGAAGATGAAGAAGCAGCGTCCCAGCGCTCCAGCGTTGGGATCCCAGCGCTCCAGCGCTGGGGTTCTGACTGGCTGATGAGTCAGATGTTGACCCAGCGCCCCAGCGTTGGAAAGCCAGCGCTCAAGCGTTGGGCCTCGGATAGAAAGTGGATTTTTAATGCATCCTAGCGCCCAGGCGTTGGAAATGCCAGCGCTAAGGCGCTGGAGCCCAGAATTTTACTATAAATAGGACCCCTTTCTTCACTTGTAAAACACATCTTCTTAGGATACAACAAGTATTCTCTCTTTCTCCCTCTTGAGCATTGTTCCTAGGACTTGTGGGAAGCCATATTTGAGCTCCTATCCAGGGTAATTCAATGTCTCCTTTAGCCATGCTTGGCTAATTCTTCTTTAAGTTTCTTGGGTTGTAGTAGTTTATATTTATGTTTTAGTTTGTTTTTACCTTTCTGAATATTACTTCTATTTCATGTTTTATTTCCTTGTTCTTCATTCATCTTATGCGCAAAAGATCTTTTGCTTATTACTTATACGAATGGAAATTGGTAAGTAGTAAGGGACCTAGGATTTAAAAAAGGTTATAAGTATACTTCACTAAGGAATTAGGAAGGACGTAACTTTATGTTGGCCTGAATTTCTTCTTCATCTTCTTCTCTAGTTAACTAAGTTGCAAGGAATTGAATTTAGTAATTAGAAAGAAAGTTCTACAATGTGTAAGGAATTAACTTGTAGATACACTAGGCTATATAGATTTAAAATTCAGAAGTTAAGTAGGAACTTACTAGCATATTATATAGACTATGTAAACCAACCCAAGAAGCTTATTTTCTATCATCTTTTCTATTTTATTGCTATTTCCATGTGCTACCTTAAACAAACTTCCAACAAATACATCTTTTTATTTTTTCTGTTTAAGTACTAAACTTTATATTAATAAGAACATCTATCCTTTGGGTTCGATCTTTTTTATTACACGATAGTAAATCGTACACTTGCGATTTTGTTATCATTAACCTCTTACTCTTGTTAAGAAAGTCTAACGGTTAATCTCAACAACAGAAACAGCAAGGAAAATTAGTAAAACATAATATAAGATCGTCCGCTTACGGACAATCTTAGCAATTAATATCAACAATATTTATTCACTAAATTCTTCTTTCGATTGACACCCCATCAATCGATTTCAGAATGCAATAACTCCCCAACAGCACTGGTTACCTCAACCATTGCTCTGATACCACAAAATGTAACAGCCCGATTTTTAAGTCGAGAGTCACATTGAAAAACGCAGAAAATAAAAGCCTTTCAAAACATCTCAAGTTTTCCAAAACAACGTCACACATATATTTAATAAGTGTAGCCCATAGTCAGTAATATTACAGTAAGGAAAACAAGACGTAATGAAAGTAATGTATTGCACACATGTGCTAAGTTTACAAAATAGCGGAAACTAAACATCATCTTCAATCTGCTCCAAAAGTTTCCTCAAGCTTCCATCCACACATTACTTCATGGGATGATTTGGCTGAAAAATTCACGGCCAAATTTTTTCGTTACAACCGCATAAGGAAGTTGAAGCAGGAAATCAACTCCTTCATTCAACAAGATGCTGAAAACCTGTATGAGACATGGGAGAGGTTCAAGGGACTTCTCAGAAGGTGCCCAGGTCATAACATCTCTATCGCATATCAGGTAGAGAAATTTTATGCTGCTTTGAATGATTATACCAGGGATAAATTGGATACTGCAGCAAGTGGGGCATTCGATGCTTTGCCACCTGATAAGGGAAATCGCAAGTTCACGATTAAACTATCGCGTAATATAAAAAGATCGAACCCATGGGATAGGTGTTCTTATCATTATAAAATTTAGTACTAAAACAGAAAAATAAAAGGTGAATATTTGTTGTTGGTTTGAGAACTAGAAAGAAACAATAGCATAAAATAATAAAATAAAGAGATGATGAACATTAAGCTCTTGGGTTGGTTTACATAGTCTATAAGAACATGCTAGAAATTTCCTACTAAATTCCTGAATTATAAAACCATTAACATGATGCTATAGCCTAGTGTAACTACAAGTTAATTCCTTAAGCATTGTAGATCTTTCTTTTTAATTACTAAACCCAATTCCTTGGCACCTAGTTAACTAAAGAAGAAGATGAAGAAGATGTTCAGGCCAACATAAAGTTACGTCCTTCCTAATTCCTTAGTGAAGTATACATATAACCTTTTTTATTACCTAGTTCCCTTACTACTCACCAAATGGCCTTATGTAATAAGTAATAAGCAAAACCTCTTGGGATCCACAAGATATAAATTAAGCATAAGGTAATAAAACATGAATGGAAATAAAATTCAGAAATGTAGAAAAAGACTAGAACATGTATTATAAACTAAAACAACCCAAAAACTTAAAGAAGAATTTAGCCAAGCATGGCTAAAAGAATCATTGAATTACCCTGGATAGGAGCTCAAGTTTGGCTTCCCACAATTCCTAGGAACAATGATCTTTGAGGGAGAAAGAGAGAATACTTGTTGTATTCTATGAAGGTGTGTCTTTCAAGTGAAGAAAAAGTGCCCTATTTATAGTAAAATTCCAGCCTCCAGCGCTTGAGCGCTGGCACTCCCAACGCATGGGCGCTAGGATGCATTAAAAATCCACTTTCTGTCCGAGGCCCAGCGCTTGAACGCTGGCTTTCCAACGCTTGGGCGCTGGGTCACCATCTGACTCATCATCCAGTCAGAACCCCAGCGCTAGAGCGCTGGGATCCCAACGCTGGAGCGTTGGGACGCTGCTTCTTCATCTTCAAGCTTTTTCTTCCTTCTTCATTCATGGTAGTGGGTTTTGATGGCCATAAAAAACCACTAACCAGCCTTGTTTAATTCTGAAACCCTTCTTCCACTAACATCAATTCTTTCAACAATATTTTCCATGTGCTAAATTAGAGAGTGATTCTTCATATTCTTCTTTTTCACTTTGGTCCTCTCTTGGTTAGCACTTCAATGCAAGTCCTCATATTCTCCCAATCTTCACTTTAAGTCCTCCACTCTTGAACTTTTACAATTTTGGTCCCTGACTTCCTGAAACTTTACATATTGGTCCCTGGACAAAAATGATAACTAAACCAGCTTTTTCTAAAAATACAAAACAACTAGAAAAATTCCTAAAAATATAAAATAAAGCTAGAAAATCTAATAAAATCTAATCTACATGCAAAATAAAAAATAAATAGAAAATCTATATAAAAAGACTAAAAAACCTATATGTGACTCAAAAATAATAAAATAAAAAGACTAAAAATAGCCTAAAAACATCATATAAAATCCACTCATCACCACCACAAGGAGCTCTTGATTTAATCAACAAACTTGCTGCAAGAAGGAGCTCATAATCAATCGCAGTCCGTATTCTGCAATCAGAATCACAACAAAATATCATAATATCATAATACTAAGATTGAGTTACCCTTACCTTCTCTTAGGTTGAATACACTTGTTCTTCAACCTAGAAATAGCATATAAACTCATTTAATTAGCTATCCTAAGGATAGGATGAAACCTGGAAAGAAACAGAACTCAAAACGGTCGAAATCAGATTTTTTTGTAAAACAGGGCAAAACAGAGTGTCCTCCAGCGCCCCAGCGCTGGAACCCAACGCCCCAGCGTTGGAAACACCTGATTACGGGAAATCTCGAAGAAACCCAGCGCCCAAGCGCTGGATCCCAACGCCCAAGCGTTGGCCCACAGTCTGGGAGTCCAGAATCAGAGTTTTTCACGTAAAATCACTGTTAAATTCATTTCTTTAAAACCCAAACTTCTTTACGGATAAAAAACCATTACCAAATTGATTTAAAACATATTCTATATGGTCTTCAAGGATTATTTTAGAAATACAAAGATTACAACAGAGTTCTAACGTAAGGACTAGAAAAGAAACCAACCTCGAATGGCTTAAAAGATTAAGAGATTTGAAACTTTAGTTCTGTCCTTCACGAACCAAGAAGAACTCACAACGAACAGCTCTGGTCTTCAACGAACAAGAAGAATATGGCCGCAAGGGAAATAGAACAAGTTAAACTCCAAGAAGATGAATTGAATTGAATATAATGGAAATTCCAGAATTAGTAAGAGTCTGAACAACTTACCAACAAGAACGCTTCAGACAAATGTCAAGGATTCGGCTTACTTTGAAGGGAAGAAAAGTGTGGGAAAATGAAAGATTAACGTACTGACGAAGCTTGGTATTTATAGAGTGAGGAAACCGACTTAGAAAAGATTAAAATATTGTAAGTCAAAGAAAACGGCAAGTCATTAATGCTCATTAATGATTGTGACATTTTATCTCCTAAGAGTCAATAAAAACGGAAGTTTATCATTCCCAAGGTATTTGACACTCACTTTTAAAGTCAACAATAGCGGCTGACCAGACCAGACAAAACGAAGTCATAGTCTGCCAACGGAGAAACAGTCTGCCAAAAAAGTCCGCCAACATAGTCTGCCAACTTAGTCTGCCAACTTAGTCTGCCAACTTAGTGTGCCAACATAGTCTGCCAACTTATTCTGCCAACATAGTCTGCCAGTTTACAGGACGATCTCAACCAGTTTTACAGGACGATCTCAACCAGTTTCACAGGATGATCTCAACCAGTTTCACAGGACGATCTCAACTTCCCTTTCAAAATGTCGCCATTTCAGCCAAGGTTTAAACAATACATAATTCCATACTCAAACACATATTTCTCATAAATAAAACTTAATATATCAACCAAATACTAACTCGAATTACTAAATAATTCAAGACAAAGTATAATCAATATACTTCAAAAAGATTCAAACTATATTCATAAGAGTTACAGGGGCCAAAATACTATCACACAAAATTGAGGGTCTTACAAAAAGGTCCTTTGAATCGGGTTTGATTCAAAGTCCGCCGCAGGGTTCGGCGTCATCAGTTGGTGGTTTGCCATCTGAGGTTTGACAAGAATTCTTAAGGTTTTTGGTGTAAATACTTGTAAGGAATCTTGATCATAGTGGAAAATTCCTCAACGGGTTTCTTGAGGGACTGGACGTAGCCTTCAGAGGATAGAAGGTGAACCAGGATAAAATCTCGTGTGTGATTTCCTCTTCCCTTCATCTTTTACTTTCAAGCAATCCTTAATTCTGCTGCAATCACAACTATCGTTTTGTGATCATCATTATCTTGAAAGTAATAATTTTGATAAGGCGAAAATCGTGCAACTCTGATTCACCCCCCCTCTCAGGTTTCTATCTAGGCTAACAGCAAGGCTGAGTGATACCCAAATCGCAAGTGCACGATTGACTATCGCGTAGTATAAAAAGATCGAACCCAAGGGATAGGTGTCCTTATTATTATAATATCTAGTACTCGTGTAGAAAAAATAAACAGGTGTATTGTTGAAGGTTTGTTTAGGATAACACATGAAACAACAATAAAATATAAGAGAAAAAGATGATAGAAAATAAGCTATTGGGTTGATTTACATAGTCTATAAAATATGCTGGTAAGTCCCTACTTAATTTCTGAATTTTAAATCCAATTTCATGATGCTATAGCCTAGTGTATCTTACAAGTTATTCCTTAAGCATTGTAGAACTTTCTTTTTAATTACTAAATCCAATTCCTTGGTATCTAGTTAACTAAAGAAGAAGATGAAGAAGATGTTCAGGCCAACATAAAGCTACGTCTATCCTAATTCCTTAGTGATATATACTTATAGCCTTTTTTATTTCCTATTTCCCTTACTACTTACCAAATGGCCTTATGTAATAAGCTATAAGCAAGATATCTTTTGCACACAAAGATGAATGAAGAACAAGGAAATAAAACATGAAAGGAAATATTATTCAGAAATGTAGAAAAAGACTAGAAAATAAATTATAAACTAAAACAACCCAAAAACTTAAAGAATAAGTTAGCCAAGCATGGCTAAAAGAGTCATTGAATTACCCTGGATAGGAGCTCAAGTGTGGCTTCCCACAATTCCTAGGAACAACCCAAAATCTTAAAGAATAAGTTAGCCAAGCATAACCTTATTCACGGGACGAGTTTCAATGGAACATACTAGTAGAATAACCTCTTTGTGTGGGAAAAACTCGAGAACCGAGTCAAAGTGACTAGTCTCATGGGAAAACTCAGACATAGGAGCGGAAATGAGTCAATAATGAAATAGTGCCATTGGAAATTAGAGTCACCGGATGGGAAAACATTAGTCACCGGACGAGTTTCAATGAATAAAAATAGTTAATTAACCTCTCTGTGTGGGAAAACCTCGAGAACCTAGTCAATGTGACTAGCCTCATGGGAAAACTCATTCACAGGAGAGGAAAAATTAATCACTAAGGAATCGGTGCCATTGGAAAACTGAGTCATTGGATGGGAAAACCTTATACACCGGACGAGTTTCCGTAGAAAATAATAGTAAAATAACCTCTCTGTATGGGAAAAACTAGAGAACCTAGTTACCATGACTAGTCTAATGGGAAGACTCTGTCTCTGGAAGGGATAACTTATTTATTAAGGAATTAGTTACATGGGTAAACTGAATCACCGGATGGGAAAACACAAGAACATAGTCACATTGACTAGTCCGGTGACTCAGGTTTTCCATCATCAAAAATAGGGAGATTGTGAAGAAGGTCTTGCCCCTGACCCTGGCTGAAGTTTTGATTACGACAAACTTGTGTATAAAAAGAAGAAAAGAAGACTTAGAAGAACCATTGCAACATATCTCAAGCAACACTCAAGGGTTCTAGCTTTGACTAAGTCTTACATTTTAGGTAAGTTATGCTTCTAAGGTTTCTATAAGTATGAAGGCTTTAAAACAAATAAAAGTAATTAAGTATAATCTTTTTCATAAGTTAAAAGTGATAGAAAAACTCAATTAGGACTTAAAGTTTCATTATCTAGAAAATGGACTTGAGTGTAATAGATTACACCCTAAAGTTAATCAATTACACAGTGGCAAGTAATCGATTACAGCTTGCTTGTAATCGATTACACGTTTGAATTTGAAATTCAAACTGCAACGGTCACATAGCGTAATCGATTACCTAAGTACTGTAATCGATTACCTGCTCGACATTTGCATTATTTCATGAACCGCTGTGTCTAAAAACGTTTTGGAAGCCTTGTGTTGGTTCATGGATGATCTCTAGTGCCTATAAATAGTCCATTTAGGCTCAAAAACAAGATAGACATTGAGACGCATTGAGAGAATTGATATACAACTTTCATATTCATTAGAGCCAAAATTCTGAGTTTCTAATTCTTCATTTTCAATAAGAACACTTATGCTGTTCAACTGTTGAAGAACTTAGAATAAGAAAGAGCTTTCATATGATAAGTTCCTAAAGCATAACTCCTATATTCAATCCATTCTTATGTTAGAGGATTGATTCAGCTGTTTATAAATCTTCTTCATCTTCATTCTGGTTGAGTGAAAGTTCACCGTAGGGTTCGGTGAAGGTTGGCATTCTGAAAGTGGTTTGCTTTCCGGTTGTTGATAGAAATTCTTAAAGTCCTTCGTGTAAGCACTTGTTAGAAGTTTTTATCAATAGTGGAAAAATCCTCAAGGGTTTCTTGAGGGACTGGACATAGCCTTCTGTGGTTTGAAGGTGAACTAGGATAAAACCTGTGTGTGATTTCTCCTAACCCTTATCTTTTACTTTCAAGCAACGTTTGATTCCGCTGCATTCACAATCATCATTTGTGATTATCTTTATCTTCAAAGTAACAAGTCTTGTTAAGGCGAAAATTGTGCAAACCTGATTCACCCCCCTCTCAGGTTGCTATCTATACTTACACCCATGACACTTATTCCTTAGTGACAAAGTTTTGCCCTGCTGTGACTGAGGTTTCCCATGTAACTAGTCACTGTGACTAGGTTCTTGTGTTTTTCCACCACAAAGAGGTTATTTTACTAGGATTTTCCACTGAAACTCATCCGGTGACTCAGGTTTTCCCATCCGGTGACTCAGTTTGCCCATGGTACTAATTTCTTAGTAAATAAGTTTTCCCCTCCTATGACAGAGTTTTCCCATGAGACTAGTCATAGAAACTAGGTTCTCGAGTTTTTCCCACATAGAGAAATTATTTTACTATTATTTTCTACGGAAACTCGTCCGGTATTTAAATTTTTCCCATTCGGTGACTCAGTTTTTCCATGGCACTGATTCCTTAATGACTAATTTTTCCGATGAGACTAGTCACATTGACTAGGTTCATGAGGTTTCCCACACTGAGAGTGACTCAGTTTTCGCATCGGGTGACTCAGTTTTCCCATGGCACTATTACATTAGTGAGTCAATTTCCCCTCCTTTGACTGAGTATTCCCATGAGACTAGTAACTTGGACTAGGTTCTCGAGATTTTCCCACACAAAAAGGTTATTTTACTAGTAAGTTTCATTGAAACTCGTCCCGTGACTAAGGTTTTCCCATCCGATGACTCAAATTTCCAATATCGCGAATTCCTTAGTGACTAAGTTTTCCCCTCCAGTGACTGAGTCTTCCCATGTGACTAGACATAGTAACTAGGTTCTCGAGTATTTCCAACACAAAGAGGTTATTTTACTAGGATTTTCCATTCAAACTTGATGACTGGATTTTGTATGATGTTTTTAGGGTCATTTTAGTCTTTTTTATTTTCTTTTTATTGAGTCTCATATAGGTTTTTACTCTTTTTATTTATATTTTCTATTTATTTTTGCATTTTCATATAGATTAGCTTTTATTTGTTTTTTAAACTTTATTTATTTTATTTTAGGAATTTTTGTTAGTATTTTAGTCTTTTAGAATAGCTGGTAGAAATAGTCATTTTGTCCAAGGACCAAATTATAAACTTCAGGAAAGGAAGGGCCAAATTTAAAAACTTCAGAAGATGAAGGACCAGAAGTGAAGTCTCCGCAAATAAAGGACCAAAAGTGAAGAGGTGGAGGAGGAAGCACCACTTCTAATTGAGCAAATGGGAAAAGGGCTTGAATGGAGGAATAAAGCCTATTGTTGTTTCAGATTTAAAAGGGGACAAAAAGGAGGCTAATGAAGGCCATCAATGTCCACAAACTTGAAGAGCAAAACAGCAAAGAAGAGCAACCATCAGACGTGCCAACGCTCAAGCCTTGGAAGCCCAACGCTCGTGCGTTGGCATTCTGACTTGGATCCCAGTGTGTAACTTGACCCAATGCCCAAGCGTTGGAAGGGCCAACGCTCATGCGTTGGGCCCCTTACTTATCAGATTCTTGAAGCCAGTTCCAACGCCCCAGCGTTGGAGGGCCAACGCTCATACGTTGGGCCCCTGTTTAAATCGTCTGAATTTAATAAATCCCAACGCCCAAGTGTTGGGATCCCAATGCTCAAGCGCTGGGAGGCAGTCTGAGCACTATAAATAGGACTGCATTTCTCCTTTGTAAGACACACTAGAACACAAAAAATGATTCTTTCTTTTTTCCTTAGCGCATTATTTCCTGAGAATTGTGGGAAGCCTTTCTTTAGCTCCTAGTCCAGGTTAATATAATGTCTCTTTTAGTCCTGCTTGGCTAAGTTCTTTTTAAGTTCTTGGGTTGTTTTTAGCTTATAGTTATGTTTCAAGTTTCCTCCATATATCTGAATAAAGTGCATTTCATGTTTCATTTCCTTGTTCTTCATTTATCTTCCTGTACACAAGTGTTTTTACTTGTTTCTTATTCAATGGTAATTGTTAAGTAATAAGGGAAATAGGAATTGAAAGAACATTTGCATATCACTAAGGCATTAGGATAGGCTTTGTTTAGGTTGGCCAGAATATAATCTTCATCTTCTTCTTAAACTAACTACAAATCTAAGGAACTAGACTTAGTAATTTAGAAGGAAGCTTTGCGTGTCTAAGGAATTAACTTGTAAAGAAACTAGGGTAGAACATCATGTTTTTCTTGCACTAAATCTCAGATATAAATTTGATTCTAAGAGCACACACTATAAGCTATTTACTCAGCCCAAATTCATAAGTTTTATCACTATATTTTTATTGTGATTTGTGTTTTCAAGTTCTAAACTCAAACCAGTATCAAAACACACCTTTTACAATTTCTGCACTAGTTCTTAACAATTTGAAATTAGATTTTAATACACCTATCCTTGAGGAGACGATATCTTTTATACTACTTCGGTAACCACCGTACACTTGCAGATTTGGTCTATCAAGTTTTTGGCGCCGTTGCCGGGGATAGGTTCTGTTTTTAAGTTTTTTTTCTTAAGTTGTTTAGAGCTCAAAAACCATGTGGTGAATAGGTGCTCTTAACTTGTGTGTTTTTCTGCATGTTAGGCAAATTTGACTTTGATCCTGAAATTGAAAGAACCTTTCATCGCAGACTAGCTTTACAAAGACTTGCACGAGCCTTGGCGGAAACACAAGCTCAGATGGAGGCACACATCCGTGCAGAATATGAGGCACAAATAGATGCTCGTGTCGATGCTCAAGTCGAGGCACGACTTGATGAAGAAGTCCAAACAAGGCTTCTCAGACAAAGGGCAGAAGCTAAGGAACGGGATGCTAACCGTTCCCTCCGGGATATTACAGCTCCTCGAGTAGATTACAAGTTCGAGGGGAGCATTGTAGTTCCGAAAGATGCATTGCCTGATTTCCAAATCCCTCCTCATTTCATCTCATTGGTTAGCAAAAACCAATTGGGAGGGAGTGTGAATGAAGATTTCCACACCCACTTGGAGAAGTTCACAAGGCATTTCTCCACCTTGAGAAGGAACAATGTGCATTTGGACACGGTAAGACTCATGTTATTTCCTTTCTCCTTGAGGGATGTGGCTGAAGAATGGTTGTCTTCACAACCCCATCAATGTATCACTTCTTTCGATGAATTAATTGAAAAATTCACGGCTAAATTCTTTCCATACAATAGGATAAGGAAATTGAAGCAAGAAATCAATTCCTTCATCCAACAAGATTCGGATAATCTTCATGCGACTTGGGAGAGATTCACAGGTCTCCTAAGGCGTTGCCCAGGCCACAACATCTCCACAGCTGATCAAGTGGAGAAATTCTATGCAGCACTAAATGATTACACCAGAGACAAACTTGATACAGCTGCCAATGGAGCTTTTGATGCTCTACCACCTCAAGGGGATCTTGATCTTATCAATAAGCTTGCTGCAAGAGCTGCCCATTCCAATCAGGACAGAGCCAATAGAAAAGGTATTTATGAAGTTGAAGCTTTTGATGCAGTTTTAGCTTCAAATAGATTGTTGTCCAGGAAGGTGGAGGCCATGGTTATACAAATGGAAGGAACTCAATTGAGCCCAGAAGAGGCGGAGATGGAGGTAGAAGTGAAAGCCATGGGGAATTTTGAAAATAATTCCTATGGTAACACTTACAACCCCAACTGGAGGAATCACCCCAATTTTTCATGGAGAGACCAAGGGGGTGGTCAAGGTGAGGCTAGGCAGTTCCAAAGGCCTTATCAAGCTTAGCGGCCATCAATGCCTCAAAATCCAGGCCAAGGAAAGAAAATCTTGGAGGATGTTGTTGGTGAAATAGCCCAACAAACCTCCCAATTCATGAATGAGACTAGAACAAGTGCAAAGAATCATGAGGCTTCCATCAGAAATTTGGAAGTTCAGGTAGGCCAACTGACCAAGACCATTGCTGAAAGGATTCCAGGTACTTTTCCTTCTGATATTCTTGTTAATCCTAAAGAAAATGTGGAAAATGTCTCTGCTATCACTCTTAGGAGTGGTAAAATTATGGCTGATAGGGTAGTAGAAATTGAACATGAAATAAGTGGTGAGGAAAAAGATTAAGAGGGGAGTTTTCCTGTTGAAAACAATGTTGTAAGTCCTGAAAAAGAGAAAGTTTCCCCTCCTAGGAATGTTGGCAAGGTTCCATTTCCTAAAGCTTTAAAGAAAAAATTGGAAAAGCAATTTTCAAGGTTCCTTGAAATTTTTAAGAGACTTCAAATTAATATACCGTTTTCTGAGGCTTTGGAACAAATGCCAACATATGTTAAGTTCATGAAGGTCATTTTATCTAAGATGAGGAAATTGAGTGAGGTAGAGGAAACAATTATGTTAACAGAAGAGTGCTCTGCTATTGTTTCTAGGAAGCTTCCCCAAAAGTTAAAAGATCCGGGGAGCTTCACTATTCCTGTTGACATTGAGGAACTACCAAATGCAAAGGCTCTTTGTGATTTGGGAGCTAGCCAAAACCTCATGCCTCTGTCCATGTTCAAGAGATTGGACATAGGAGAGGCAACCCCTACTCTTATGTGTTTGCAGTTGGCGGACAGGTCCATCAAGTATCCATATGGTATAGCTGAAGATGTGTTGGTAAGGGTTAACAAGTTTGTCATCCCAGTGGATTTTGTCATACATGACATGGAGGAGGATTCAAAGGTTCCCTTGATCCTTGGGCGATCATTCCTTGCCACAGGGAATGCAAAGTTCAATGTGGCTGAAGGCGTCCTATCCTTGAAGGTAGGAGATGAAAAGATTAAGTTTTATGTGTTCTGGACTCTCAAACACTTTGAGTCCAAGGAAGATGAGGATGACTTCAATGATGACTTGCTCATCAAGAGAAGAAAATTCTCTCCTAATTGATTAAAAGGGGAGGAGTCTACCTAAGACTATAACAAAGGGCTGCTTGGGAGACAACCCAAGATCAGTTTTGGTTTAATTTGCTTTCTTTAATTTTTGCATTAAAAATTGAAAAAAAAAAATTATAAGTTTCTGCTGCAGGTGGGGGCCAACGCTCCAGCGTTTGAGGCTCAACGCTCCAGCGTTGAGCCCCTGCCAGACCCCCTGGGTTGTTTTGCACCCAATGCTCAAGCGTTGGGGGGGAGGGGCAGCGCTCATGCGCTAAGCCCCTGGAACTGGAATCCTCCCAGTTTTTTAGTTTAATTCCAACGCTCAAGCGTTGGGCCTCTGATTGCCCAGTGATTGCATTTGCTCCCAACGCTCCAGCGTTGGGAAGCCAACGCTCCAGCGCTGGGTCTCGAGCAGGTTTTTAAGTAGGGTTTCTAATTTGAAACTTCCCACTTCCTTTTCTTTTTTCTTCAAGTTCCTCTCAACCTTCTTTCTCCCCACGACCCAAACCTCTTTTAAACAGCATTTTCACCATCTCCAATCCTTCAATCTCTTTGGATTTCTCTTGGGAGTTGGTTGATTCTTGCTAAGTGCTTTTCCAAGTCTTTCCTCTCATTTGTTCAAGGTTGGTTTTTGTTTATATATCTCTCCTCTTTCTTCATCTCCTTGAAATACCTAGAACAATATGCATGTAGGGAATAGGGTTGTGGTTCTTGGGTTGTGATTGTTTGTTTTGGAAGTTGAAATTTTCTGCTTTTTCTTTTTCCCTTTGTATATATGAAATTCTGTTTTGGATTGTGCCCACCATGTGTTTGATAAAATGCCAGAATGGTTTTCTCCAGTTCTTTTCATGATGTTTGTTCTTGTTGGTAATCTTGTGTTTATTGGAGACTCATGGAACCTCAATTGCTTTAAAGTGGGCACATTTCCTTTGAACTTGAACAATTGAAAAAGAACTTGGGATTTTTGATTTTGGACTAACAATTCTAACAAGCTTGTTGCTTGTGAATACTTGTTTGTTCTATTTTGCAGATATGGCACCCAAGAGAAGGATTGTGGAAGAGGCCTCTAACCTTGAGGAGGAGTTTGACTAATACCGCTTTCTTTCCCATGAAAAGGAGCAATACTTCAAGGGGAAAGTGGTGCAAAAGGAGCTGTTCAGAGAGAGGCCCCTCAATTTTGAAAAGGTGGACCGATGGGGGGTCCATGAAGCCATTGTTGAAAGGAAATGGGAGCAGCTTTGTGCTCCAATTGCTGATGGGTGCCAAACCCTTGTGCGGGAATTGTATGCCAATGCCGGCTATGACTTTGATGAGGAGATCCCCGCCATCCCAACCTACATGTCATGGTTCCGGTGAACCACAATCAGCTATGGTGAAAAGTTAATCCGAAGGCTTCTGAAGTTGCCTACTAAGGCCCAAGATCGGGCCAAATTTGGAGGAAATGGGGCTAGTTACAACGACATGTTGAATAAATATCCTTTTGATGAAATTCATGAGGCATTTGCTGTACCAGGAGCCCGTTGGGAGACCGAGGCGGATGGGACCACTCCGAGTTACATTTAGCGGAGATTGGTGAAGCCAGAAGTTCGAGTATGGGATCATTTTCTTGGGGATACTCTTTTTCCAAGTTCTAACAAATCTAAACTTAACAAACCGAGTGCTCTCTGTATCTATTGTTTGCTAAACAAGAGGCTGATTGATGCGGCAAGGATCGCTTGGCGGATTCATTTTTCTGTCAATGTGGATAAAAAGGGTAAGAGGTTTGGTTACCCTATGCTGATTAATAAACTGGTGCAGGCTAAGCTTGGGATAGCAACAATGCCTCCCATTGAAATCCACATCCATCCTCTTCCTCTCAGGAGGATCTACAATGAACATTTTGATGCCCTTGAGAAGCAGGGTGATCCTTTTGATGCACGCTATGCACCTCCCAGGTCTAGAACTAACTTCAGAGCAAGAACCAAAAATGTGGGAGAATCATCATCTCAGCCCTCTTCCAACACTTGGCAAGAGGAGGCTTTTGGAACCATGTTCCAACATATGCACAGGATTTCCAGCAACCAGCAACTGATTTGGGATCATGAAGGCTATAGTGATGCAAGCTGACAAAGGTGTCCTACCCCCACTGATCTGGACAGGAGGTTGATGAACTTACATGTCACTGAGCAGGCTGAAGGCTCAGGTGCAACTGAACGAGATGAGGCTCCCATGCGTTTTGACTGATGAACTATTATTTACCAGCTTTAGTTTTTCTCTTGGATAATTTTTTTTAATTTTTTTCTACTTTTAGATTTTTTTTAAATTGCATAAGTTCAGTACTCTATCACGTTGACATGCTACTAATGCTATGTGAATGCTTTATCTGATTGAACTGCTTTTTGGAAAAGATACTATGTTTTGATGCGGTTAGGATTGCATGCTGTTAGAAATGATTGGAAATACTGATTGTTTGGCTTTGGAAAATTTTATGAGTTCTAAAAAGGGTACCACTTACCCTGTGTTTTTTCTGAGGGCTGAGGACTCTGAATGCATGATTGTAAAAATTTTCTGCCTTGTGTTGCATGTTGATTAGGATTTTGTATGCTTTGTAAGTTGAGAAGAGATTCTAGGAATTTTTGAAAACTCAAATTCTTGCTTGAAATTGAATTTCCAATAGTAGCCCCCTTTGAGCCTTAAAAAGAGTCATTTTGTTGGAGCCTACTTTTGTGGAAAAGTATTTGAGTTGTTAGAAGTGAATCATAAATTGAAAATTAGAGCTATGTATGTTTAGGACCCTCTTTGAAAAAAAGAAAAAAAAAGGGAAATCTTAAGTAAGTGCTTATGATTTGAAAAAAAAAAGAAAAGTGTGAAGAAAAATAAAGAGGTCCTAGTGTTAATTTAGTTCAAAGCACTAGATTGAAAAAGAAAAATCACCTAACAACAGATTCTGAGTCAGCCAAATAGAGTCGCCAAGTTCTTGAAATTCACACCTTGATTGTTCAACCCTTTGGCCAAGTTACAACCTTCAAAATCTTGTGCTTCTTTGTTAATCAGATAAACTTTTTCGAAACTCGAGGACGAGTTTTTCTTTAAGTTTTTACGCTTGAGGACAAGCTGTCATTGGGTATAGTGGTGTGATGACTCGATTTTGTATGATGTTTTTAGGGTCTTTTTAGTCTTTTTTATTTTCTTTTTATTGAGTCTCATATAGGTTTTTATTCTTTTTATTTAGATTTTCTATTTATTTTTGCATTTTCATATAGATTACCTTTTATTTGTTTTTTAAACTTTATTTATTTTATTTTCGGAATTTTGTTAGTATTTTAGTCTTTCAGAAGAGCTGGTAGAAATAGTCACTTTGTCCAGGGACCAAATTATAAATTGCAGGAAAGGAAGGGCCAAAAGTAAAAAGTTCAGAAGAGGAAGGACCAGAAGTGAAGTCTCAGCAAATAAAGGACCAAAAGTGAAGAGCTGGAAGAGGAAGCTCCATTTCTAATTGAGCACCTGGGAAAAGGGCTTGAATGGAGGAATAAAGCCTATTGATGTTTCAGATTTAATAGGGGACAAAAAGGAGGCTAATGAAGGTCATCAATGTCCACAAACTTGAAGAGCAAAACAGTAAAGAAGAGCAACCATCAGACGTGCCAACACTCAAGCGTTGGAAGCCCAACGCTCATGCGTTGGCATTCTGACTTCGATCCCAGTGTGCAGTTTGACCCAACGCCTAAGCGTTGGAAGGGCCAACGCTCACGCGTTGGGCCCTGACTTATCAGATCCTTGAAGCCCATCCCAATGCCCAAGTGTTGGAGGGCCAACGATCAAGCCTTGGGCCCCTATTTGCAACGTCTGTAATTAATAATTCCCAACGCCCAAGCGTTGGGATCCCAACGCTCAAGTGCTGGGAGGCTGTCTGAGCACTATAAATAGGACTGCATTTAACCTTTGTAAGACACACCAGAACACAACAAGTGATTCTTTCTTTCTTCCTTAGAGCATTATTTCCTGAGAATTGTGGGAAGCCTTTCTTGAGCTCCTACTCCAGGTTAATATAATGTCTCTTTTAGCCATGCTTGGCTAAGTTCTTTTTAAGTTCTTGGGTTGTTTTTAGCTTATAGTTGTGTTTTAAGTTTCCTTCTTATATCTGATTAAAGTGCATTTCATGTTTCATTTCCTTGTTCTTCATTTATCTAGCTGTACACAAGTGTTTTTACTTATTTCTTATTCAATAGGAATTGAAAGAACATTTGCTTATCACTAAGGCATTAGGATAGTGTAACACCACGATTTTTAGAGCGTTACTGTAGCAAATGAACAGTAAATAAATGTGCGGGAGCTTTTCAAAACGGTAGAAAAAGGAGGGTATTTTTTTTTCTGAAATCATTTCCTTCTTCGAAATATGCCATGAAGAGATGCAGTACTAATAATTTAATACCCTGATACATAAATAGCCATACATGTGGCATAAAGTAACTTACCAACAGCTTAGAGATTATTTACAAAACATATAGCTTGGGTTTCAAAACACTGCTGGCGGTTATAAGAATTTAAAACTAAAACTCCCTACCCTGATGTTTAAGCATACAAGGGTTATTACATAATAAATAAAACAGCAGCGACAATTCTTCCAGCCCTAGGCGCCCAACTCCATGTCATGGTTTCTCCTAGAACGGCATCCATCAGCATCCTCCGGCTAAAGGTAGTCTGACTGGCGACGAATCGCCAGAAAACAAACACAACAGACAAGCAAGGGTCAACTTCTAAAACAAACAATACAGATAGCAATACAAGTCATCATATATACATAACAACAAATATCTACAACGAGAAGATGCAGAAAGCAAAACAAATAAACATAAGGGCCATGCAGGAAAATTTACAAGTAAGCATAAATCACAGCACAAGTAGAATTTCAACCAAAAACGCTATCAAAGCGACACATAGCTGGTTGGGAATAAACTTAATTTCCCAACCGAATACCGCACATAGCCCGGCACATAGTTGATTGGGAATAAACTGGTTATCCCAATCATATTCGGCACATAGCACGGCACAAAGCACGGCACATAGCACGGCACAAAGCACGGCACAAAGCACAGCACATAGCACGACACAAAGCATGGCACATAGCACGGCACATAGTACAGCACATAGCACGACACAAAGCACGGCACAAAGCACGGCACATAGCTTCCCCACAGTATGCTGGACGGATAGCCTTGCTATTCCAAACAGCTGGGGGATGACGACAGCATCGTCTTGGGAAACGTTCCTGCACACGAAATCGTAAGCAAGCAACAACCACAATATTCAATGATATCATACATCAAATAAAAACCTAATCCAGCATATCAGATGCCTTCAGAGACTTGCATTAATATCGAAATCAATACAGTTATGAATCGGGTCGTTCTCAGAACACCGTCAACTACAATTTCAAAAATCATAGTAGAGCATAAATTTGCATAAATTAATCCTTATGCCTAGTAGCTAAAGATACGAAGTGCCCTTACCTTAAAGGTTGTCGATCCTGGTGGTCACGTAAGCTCCGTGCGTCTATATCGGTTCGTGGTCTCGTTATCCTTCAACAAACACAACCTAGCTTAGAACTTTGAACTTAAACCTATGGCCAAGGGGCTGGTCTAAACAGGGGTCTAAACACTTAGACAAAGGTTCTACAACTTAGGAAATGCTCGGAGGTCGAAGACACTTAAACAAGATTTTCGACGATTACCAAAGAACTTAGATAACCCTAAGTTACAAAAAGCAAAACTTTTCAAAACTTTAAACCATTCAAAGAGCATCAAGGCTAGATTCTTATAAACCATTTTGAAGCCTTAATTAAGATTTTAGAAGTTAAAAACACACCCAATCCACCAAACATCAATTCTTCCCAAAACTTTTAATTTCACAAAAACCCCAAATTTTCACCAAACAAATCACCTAGTTACTCAAGACAATTTCACAAATCAAAACATAGCTTCTATTAAAATTTTCTAAGACAAATTTTCAAGTCTTGAGTTCAAAATCTACTAAGTGTCAAAAAATACAACAATTTCAAAACTTCTATTTCAAGTTCCCAAAGTTCTCTAGAAATCAATTCTCTAGGGTTTTAAACACATAGTTTTCACTAAGCCCTTTTTGCACTAATTAGGGCAAAAACTTTCATACAAACCCGAAGTCATTTTCAAGCATTCAAACTCACTCAAAGCTAGTTGAAAATCAATTTTCTCCCCTTAATCCAATTCTGTCCAAATTCTTAAAAACCCTAAAACTCTCAAATTTTCACCCAACACTTCACTAAATTTTCCAAATCAATTACACAACCAAAAACATAACTTCTAAATCCATTTTCCACTCCAATTCCCATACATTTTCAGAATTCCCAAAGCCCTAAATTTGACTATGTGTTTGAAATCCAACTTTCCCAAGAACTCAATTTTCACACATTCAATTCCCAAGTTTCCTAGGCTTTCAAAAATCGATTTTCCAAGTCTTTTACACTCTAAATCTTCTAGTCCATTACGCATCAAAAATGACAAAACATTCCCTCAATACCCAAATTCATTTATAAGCATTTTAACAGAACTAAAAGCTAGTTAGAAAATCAATTGTCCATTGTTCCAAAACCTAACCCAATTCGGCAAAACCCCAAACAATTCAAAGATTAATTTTTCTTCCAAATCTAATTTGCACACAACAAAGACCACAATAAATCTATGGTAAAACAATTCTCTAAAGTTTGAAAATCACTTTTTCAAATAATCAATTTTCCAAAAACTAAACTTTCAATAAAACTAATTGGAGATTTTCAAAGATCAATGTCATGGGAATGACTTTTCCAAAGGGAACCCTAACAAAAACCCAACTTGAAATCTTTCAAGAAACCAAAACTCAACAAATCAAAAATCCAATCGATTCAAAATGAAGCTAAAGGTAGTGGGAACAACATTTGTGAAGGGACTTTCAAATTCTAGTACTTGCATAAAAACCAAACTCAAGAAATTGAAACACCGAATCAATAGAAGTGTAGATCTAGAAGAGGTGAGCATTTTACCTCAAAGGAGAAAGTGGAAAAGAGGTGAGGAAGGGCTGCCAAGGAGGAGGAGGAGGGGCGGCCAAGACTTTATGAGGAAGAAGATGAATAGTACTTCTTCAAAGCTCCATTTTCTCTCACTAAAAATCTCTGAACTCCCTTGATTTTTCACTTAATGACTTGTTAAGGAGGTAAAAGGCTAATTAACCCCCTTAATGAAGGGTATGGGTCACGGCCATGGGCCCAAAAATGGGGGGTGGAACTCAATTTTTCACTTACCCAAGGGACTAAACTTGGAATGGTAGTAAAAAAAACTTTTACTGTTCGAGGACCAAACCGTAAGGTCTTCAAAGTTCGGGGACTAAACTCTAAATTTAGAAAGTTCTAATAAATATCTAGGTTTTTTTATTAATAAACTCTTAATCATGACGCGTCAGTGCGTCAGTGCGTCAGTGCGTCAATGCGTCAGTGCGTCAAGTCACCGGTCATCATCGGGTTCTGCTCATCAGTGAGTACCTCAGTGTCACTGAGAATATCTGCCCCGGGGTCATTTATTTGTTTCAGGGTACCGGGCCCGCACGATTCGGGGCCGGGTCGATCTTTCTCGAAGTCTGCGCCACGTTACCCGAAAACACTATTCACCGGGTCACTATTCACAAAAATCTTCAGCACTAAATTGGTCTCGAAACGCTAAACGAAATCGTTTGGAGCTTTTTAGATTTTTGATCCGGGGTCCTGAAGTCATTCGTTTCTTTTGTTGAAGTTTCGGTTAAAAGTCCCGTTAGAGCGAAAAATGATTCCCGAGCTCCGGGAGGAAACCATATCAATATTGCAGTCGTTCTCCATGAAATTCTTCACTGAACGTCATGGTGATAGTGAGAACCTCTTATTCTCGTCCGAGCTCAAAGTCAGGTCTAGCTTGGTTTCCTACCAAGTGTTGTAAAAAATGCTTCACCGGTACTTCGCTCGCCGATAACGCTTGCCGATGCCGCCGAGCGGATCTAAACAGTACCTTGGAATAATCAAATAATTATTTAATTACTTGGGAAAATTCTAGGTGTTACAATCCTACCCCCCTTAAATTAGTTTCGTCCTCGAAACTATAGGTTGGCAAAGTGCTTAAGTATTCCCTTCCGTGGTTCGTCTAATACTGCTTGGCTAGGGAAACACTTTCCCCTGCAACTCCTCATCGTTCCTGTCCTCAGTCTTCATGGGCGAAACTATGAGTGATAGGTCATCCTTGAGTTGCGAGTGCTCTGACTCAACAACTATGCATAAGCCTTCCTGGCTTAATTGCCTTCCCGACTCCCGTCGTCAAGGTCTTTCGAGGTAGGCATGTTCCTCGTTTCATGCTCCAATCCTCTTACTGGCGTAGTCATTACGCCTGCTCTGAGAAGTTCTTATCTTTTCTTTACTCGACTCAAAACCTTCCATGGTTTGCCGAGCAAATCTACTCCAATTACCGGCTTCCACCGCCTCGGTGTAGCTCGAAGCACCTCGTGTCCATACATCGCTTCGCAGGGTTCCATCCCTGGGTTGCACGATAGTCGTTGCTGAAGAGAAAATCCATCAAAGGTAGCTGTTCCCTCCAGCTTTTTCAATGGTCCAAAACATAAGCCTTGAAAATTCTCTAGTGATCCCAATATATGTTTAGCTCTGCTTTATCATCGAAGGGTGACAGAAGAATCTTGGCCCAGTCTTCAAATACTGTCAAGAATAAACTAGGCAGTCAAGCACATACGTAACATTCAAGTTTCCACGTAAGGCACATTCCACATAGAAATAAATAAACAGTATGGTCGATGGCTCTACAGTTCCTATGTGCACGTACAACTCACCGTTGTACAAAGAAATTTCATTTAGAAAGATTGCACCAAATCCCACAGGCTAGTGGGACACTCAACCCATCTCCGTGCGAAGACGAAAGTGCCACGGACAGTCGGGAGTTGTCACTTACACGGGTACGTTTTGCATAACGCTCCCGAAAGATTGCATCTCTGGTCTAGGGTGCTGAAAAACCCCGAACCAAGATGACTTCAAAGTGCTCGATTCGACGAGAGAGCTTTAACCCTAAGCTCTTCGGATTGCTCCCTCAAGGGTGATTGGAATATCGTTCCATGCCCGAGATGATGATAGGCACGTTCTGTGCAGTTAAGCATCCTTTGAAAACATACTTCTGACGTCCGTTGTACGTTGAAGATTTTCTTTGCGGGTAGAGGTGAGTTGACTTGATCAATCCTCGAATACCCATATCCATCGATGTACCGTCCCACTTCCACTCGGGGACGTTAAGGGGCTGAAACATTTCTGCCAGCTCCTCATGTTCCGTCCTTGACTTCTGACAAGTAAGGTATGCCATCACACTCAGTCTGTCTGCTTCCTTGTTCATGATAGCCTGATCCAACTTCAGCACCTTGAAACTTTTTGAACAATTCCATCTTTCTCACCGTCATGGTGGAGGCATTCATTGCTGGTTGATCCAAGTCCTGGCAACCACGATGAACTCCCTCAGATGGTACTGCAGGGTAAAATCCTACTCCCTCATGGGCTTTGCCCATTCACGCCGCTTCAAGCTTCCTCCTTCAAATCAAACGAGTATTCCAATTCCTTGTGATAGCTGAAGGTAGTGTAGCACTCTCGTAGAGGTAGCGTCTTCATAACTCGAGCGCAAACTGCACTGCAGCTAATTCCAACTGATATCTTGGACAACTCTGTTCTGGCGTCCTTAACCGCTTCCAAACATGCACCATCACTCTAAGGTCCTGCTTCAGGTCACGGCCTATTCTTTGGTATACGTATCAACATCGACTGCGTATTTTTCTCCCTGTTATGGTAACTAGTGTTGACGAAGTCATCAACTGTTTCTCCATTCGTTGATAGCTAGACTCACCCCTCTTGGTCCTTACAAGAGGTTGGTCCTTCCTAGTGAGTCGCATTTGCGGTCCCACTAGCTCCGAGAGTTCTTCCGTGAATTACCGATAGTGACCATCCAAGTCAAAGCAACTCTTCATCCTCAATTGCTGTCTTCGATCGTTCCCATGCTAAACCTCATTCCACTTGGCTAGGTCAACTGTGATTCCTTCCCTTGAAATCACATGTCAAAAAGGTTTTACTGTCTTCTCCGTAATACGTGCGGTACTGGTCGGAGATAGCTTCTCCTGTTCTTCGATAATCTTGGCGCACACAAGTACGTCATCAAACATTAAGGCCACGAATGGTCCAAGAGTGGATGAGGTCTCCCTGTCCTCGTATCTTATGAAGATGACTGGTGCATTTGTCACTCAAAGGCACCACACAACACTCGTTCTGTCTGTGACGAGTTCTGGAAATGGTCTTGGGAACATCCTCTTCCTCAATCCGATTCTGACGATGCAGTGGTCCTGGTCGATCATAGGGAACCACACTGCTTCTCATGTTGGTTCTCCAAGTCATCGGCCCTTAGTAAGAACATTGATCTCTTACTGTCGGAGTCCTTTCTTCGAGCAGTTCCTACGAGGTTCTCTGTAAAACCTTCAGAGACACTCAGTCCTATCCCACATCGACTATCCAGTTCCACATGGTTCTGGGATAATCGGCTCATTCAGAGGTTGTAGGGGGAAATATACATATACATATATATATATTTTTATAACAGACAAGAGAAGAAATTCTTCTCAAAATCATCAGCATACAAGCACACAACAGTCCAATAATCAACACAATCAACAACATATAATATTGCCAAATAAATGGCAAAGGAAGGTCATGTAGTTTCTAGTGGTCCTTGCCATTCATTGAATCGGCGAATGCACCGCTCCCTACTCAAAAGAAATCGATAACGAGTCACACTCATAGAAGGTCCTGTGTCAGCACCTTGTCGTCTATAAGTGTATGCTCAGGTTCTCTTCGTGACGATCACTTCGGTTCTGCCTTGGGTGTTCGACATTCCGTGGCAAAGTGTCCGGTCTTCTAGAAATGAAGACACCTCTTCTTCTCCCCTTTGCAGGTCCTGGCATAATGTCCTGCCTCTCCGCATTTGTAGCAAACCACCCTTTCCTCTGGGGGGGGGGGAACTGCTCGGCCTCTTCGAGGTGCAGCTTCCGGCTGTTGTGATCCGGTGGCCTGACTTGTCCCCTGCGGGTGCTGACATGGCCTCTTCTGATGCTCCTTCCCTTTCCTTGAACTTACTCAGTCTTGAGTTCCAAGCTGCGACGGTTCTCCTTTTCCAATCTTCCTCTTCTGTTCGGTCCTCATGGCTTCAATTTCTCTGTACTTCTCCACATGTGGTTGGTACTGGCATATCCCCAAGGGCCTCACCAACTTCTCGATCTCGTATCGAAGCCACTTCAAAAACATTGAACTGAGGTAGGGTTCATCTATCTTCTGAGCGAAGAATCGGAAATGTCTAGCAAGAGACTCCAGTTCAGTAGCATACTCGCCCATTGACCTGTTCCTCTGGTAAAGCTTCAGGAATCGTGACTCCATTTCTCCACGGGCGCTAGGCAGGTAATACTTCTCCAAAAAGGCGTCTCGAAACGTGTTTCATGTGACGGCTACCTGGTCGGCCTCCATGATCTGTCTGGCTCCTTTCCACCAGTACTCCGCAATGCCTTGCAGAAAGTAAGAAGAAAACTCCAGCTTGGATTCTTCCGGAGTGTTCAGAACTCCGAAGATCTTCTCAACTTGCTGAACTCAAAGATTCGCTTCCTCCGGTCCAGCTTCCCTTAAGAACCTTGGCGGGTCATGCCGTCGAAAGCCGTTGAGTGCTCGAGTGCGAGCAAAGGCCTCTTCCCTTTCTTGATGGCGTGCACGGCGCTCATCCTCCACAGCCTGTCGTTGAGCAAAGGCAGATTCTTGTGCATCAGCTGTAGTAGTCTGTTGAGCAACCACGTGAGTCAAATTGGTCATTGCTTGAGCCACCTGGTTCATATTGGTCTACATTCCCTCTTCCAGGCCTGATGATGAAGACATCTTGTTCCTGATACACACAAACTTTCATCCATACGAGGAATGGCTAGATTCCAAGGCGTCTTGCCCTTTTATATGAGCTAAATAACATGCCTTAAGATAATTCATACAACTGAGACTCAAATATTAGTTAGTGTAGAACTAACTATTACAAGGTTAACAACCAAGTATGTAGGGAGGCTTTCCACTCAAGGGATAAACCTAAGGCAGTCTACAAGTTCAGATACTTCAGGATCTCATCATGCTTGGAGCAGCCATAAGGTTGATCAGGCCTTATGAACCAACTCCCTAACAATCAAAGCCGAAACATCCTAATTGCAAACACAAACAGCAAGCAACTTAGCATAGAAAAACCCGTTCCCCGACAGATCAGGTTATCCCAACCGGGGCTCTGATACCACAACGTAACACCCTGATTTTCAGAGCGTTACTGTAGCAAATGAACAGTAAATAAATATGCGGGAGCTTTTCAAAAAGGTAGAAAACGGAGGGTATTTTTTTTTTCTGAAATCATTTCCTTCTTCAAAGTATGCCATGAAGAGATGCAGTACTAATAATTTAATACCCTGATACATAAATAGCCATACATGTGGCATAAAGTAACTTACCAACAGCTTAGAGATTATTTACAAAACATATAGCTTGGGTTTCAAAACACTGCTGGCGGTTATAAGAATTTAAAACTAAAACTCCCTACCCTGATGTTTAAGCATACAAGGGTTATTACATAATAAATAAAACAGCAGCGACAATTCTTCCAGCCCTAGGCGCCCAACTCCATGTCATGGTTTCTCCTAGAACGGCATCCATCAGCATCCTCCGGCTAAAGGTAGTATGACTGGCGACGGATCGCCAGAAAACACACACAACAGACAAGCAAGGGTCAACTTATAAAACAAACAATACAGATAGCAATACAAGTCATCATATATACATAAAGACAAATATCTACAACGAGAAGATGTAGAAAGCAAATCAAATAAACATAAGGGCCATGCAGGAAAATTTACAAGTAAGCATAAATAAAAGCAAATCAAGCATTCTTCGTAAATTCAGTAGCTGATCAACCAGAAGTTTATCACAGGCGGACGAACTCTTCTCTAGAGGCAGACTGATTCACATAGGCGGACGGATTTCTCTATTTGCTTTTTGATAATGCTTTGTCAAAATCCTCGCAGCCTATCTTCAATTAACAAGTGTTCCTCAATATGAAAACTTTGAAGAAGTCAGTAACACATAGCGAAATTGTTATTCATCAAAATAAATTAACTCATTAAATTGTTTGATTCTAACAATCTCCCGCTTTTTGATAATGACAATTTCCTTAAAAAATGAGAGTAATATATTTTTCTGATTTGCTCTCCCTCAGTTCAAGATTCATTTTTGAGATTGCTCCCCCTAAATTTATGATCTCTTCTTTTGCTTTTTTAGTTATACCTGCTCCCCCTTTGGAATTATCAAAAACATAGATAAAGTAATGCATAGGAGTAAAACAGAAACGAAAGTAGTCATTAAGAGCGTAGAAAGTTAAAGAAGACATAGAACAATAAAAGTAAGAGTCAAGAGGATGGCATTGAGTGCCCAAGAAGTAAGGCTATAGCGTCTTGAAGACGATCAAAGCGAGCATCCATTTTGACAGTGAGGTGGTGCTGCATGGTGTTGAGCCGAGCATGCACATCTAGATGAAGAACACGCCGTTCTTGGGAAGAGCGAGTATGAAAAGCTTCAATGCGTTGATCAAGCATGAAGACTGTGGTACGAATGTCATCAGAATCGAAACTGGGGATGACATTAACCGGTGGCGAGGTAGGGAGCGGTTGCAGAATTGGAGTGAAGAAGGCCATAGTAGGAATGAGCGGAGATGGAGTAAACCAGTGCCAACCAAAACCAGGAGCCATCAGGACTGACGGCATCATAAGAAGAAGTATTAATGTCCAGGTCTTAAACTTTAGGACCAGGGGATCAACTCGACCTGCCAAGTGAAGAGGGATGGAAGCGACGTGAGTATCTCCAGAAACAACCAGCTGCCAATCGATGTGGAAGAACATGCGACATGATGGCAAGGATGGAGTGATCTGATAGTCATGACATCCATGAGGAAGCCACAAACCAAGAGCTTGTAGACACACATCTGAAAGCAGATGGGCATTTGGTGCAGTTGTGGAGCGCTTGCGTTTGCCCAAAGTAGATCGGGAACGCCGAGGAAAGCAGGGCATGAAGAAGATCTGATTGGGAGACATGCAGGCAGTAGAGGAAGATGGAGCAGAGATGAATGGAGCCAGAGATGCAAGCATGAGATCCAGATCTAGATCTATATGGACGGGGACAGGTGGTGACGGATGAGATGCATTGATATTTGTATTAATGTGAGCATCTACCCTTCGGGACAGCGAAGTAACATGTTGACTTTGACCAAGGTGCAGACGAAGATCGAGATCAACATCATGCAATTGGAGGCGAGTGAAAGCATTGTCTAAGGATGAGATGTCAATGTTGGGAACAGGGTCATCTTCAGAGTCGTTGTCAAGTTCAATAGGATTATCAATATTGGGAACTTCAAACAAGGAATCCAGAAATTTCTCAGCTTCACTTTGTAGTAAATTCCGGAAGTGTAGGATTTTTGACTGAAGAGGGATTTCCCATCCTCGAGCATCTGGAGAACAATAATGCTTCCATTGAGGTGAAATAGTAGGCAAGGGAGAGTTGTCGGAGAGCTTGACTCGAACCCAGTGTCTATTTGCAATATTTCCCAAAACAGCAATAGTGGGTGCATCATCAACAGGGCCCAAAAGAGGGAGATATGTGCAGCACTGGTTAGGCGCTAAGGTGACCAGAATAATCCGGAACGCAGTAGCAGCTAGCAATCCCATGTCTGGAACTGAGAACCATTTGGACTCATAGGCAGGTTCATTTGCACTCAAGGTTAGGGCCAGGCACAAAGTATCAATATCTTCATCAGAGCTAAAAGTTTGAGAGTGCAGCTCTCTGTGAGATAGAAGTTCATGGATTAGAAGTTTGCGAATTTCTGGCCAATGATCTTCGGGATGACCCAGCCACTGAGCAAGGCATCTGAATCCACAGTTGCCATCATCTTGGACAACGAAGACATCAGAGATATATTTGTTAAGCAGATATTGGAGGCAAGAACTTCAGATATTGTGCATGGGAATTTGAAATAAGTTCAGCAGCGGTATGCACAGTCTCAGTAGTAGGTTTGGAGGAGGTTGATGGAAGCAAGGCTTCTACAGTAGGTAAGAGGTCCTGAGAGTCATTCCGGTGGGAGTGATTTGAACGTTGCGGAGAAGTAGTACCCAGACGGCGACGTTTGAGGCAGTTACCGGACGGTGTTGGTGCAGGGAGTTTTCTTTGCTTGCTCCTCTTAGCCCAGTCACTTAAGAGTTCTGGAGGTACGACACGAACATCTCCAAACTTGATGGGGGTAGCAGAAATATAGTCACATGAGATGAACTTCACTGCTTCTATGGAGGGAGTGAGCAACTTCTTGTGATGCATAAAAGCCGTTATGAGTGAGCCATATGGAAGGTTAGTGTTGGATTGTTCCAGGGTGTGAAGCATGTACTGACCTAGAAGATCAGGCAGATTAATTTTTCTGCGATGTTGCATCTGGAATAGAGTCCATTGAGAGAACTTGTTGACTAAGTCTCTAGAACCCTCTTTGGGCAGCACAATCTTGCTGAGAACAGCATGAGGAAAGATACATTCCTCAACAAGATTCTTCACTCGTCAAGATGTAGAACACTTTGGGACTTCCTTCCAAATAGTGAAAGGGTCGCTTTCAGAGGTTTCCCAGGAAGAGGAGTAACAAACACCATCGAGAGGAAGGTTGAGTAGATCAGACACATCACGAGATTGAATGTCTATTACTTGCCACAAACATCGTGTTCGGATGTGGTTACGTTTGACCTTGATGGCACAATCATAGAATTCTTTCACAAGAGGAGAGAGTGCTGAAGTTGTGGAGATTTTGAATAGATTGCCCCGGTTCTGTGATAGCAATAGATCAAGACCTGCAACCTTTGCATGTTGAAATAGCTTTAGATCAAGGTATCTAGGAGTGACAAGCTTTCTGTCGCCCAGATGCTCAATCCTCACAGGACCAATTTCAGAGACTTGTTGTTTGCGATTTTGGATAATAGCATCTTTTTGAGTCTTAACGATCTGATATTCCTCTTCGCTAAGGGGTTCCTGAGTCTTTGCATTTTTCTGTTTGCTGGGAGCCATGATTTCTGGAGATGAAATGAATATAGAGGCAAAGACAAGCATAAGGAAGCTAAAGTATGAATGTGTTAGGGTTGGTATTAGAAACACATTTGGAAGTCCATTCGTTTTCATTTTTTGAAAGTGTAAACACTTTCTCGATATCGTCAAAATCATTATGAAGGATAAAGCTGAATTAAAAGCATTAAATGATGAGAGATAAGGAGTGTCAATATTAATATATGCGTGTTCAGTAAGTAGTCTATTTGAAAAGACACAACTATTTATCATTAAATGCATAGCTTAGAGTAGATATCAATTTTATAATTCAAGCTAATAGGGCAGACAGACTTAGAGGAACTTAGTGCAGGCATAACTATAATGCAGGAAACATGCCAATTCTTTCTCTAAGACATACAAATTTGTTTTCAATAAGGGGTTTGGTAAATATGTCTCCTAATTGATCATCGGTGTGTATGTATGAGATGTCAATGTTTCCTTTAGCTACATGATCACGAATAAAATGATGCTTTATTTCAATATGTTTGGTACGTGAATGCAAAACAGGATTCTTTGTAATATTGATGGCACTTGTATTATCACATAATAAAGGAATGTTATGCTCAAAAATATTATAATCTTCTAATGGATGCTTCACCCAAAGAAGTTGGGTGCAGCAAGAACCTGCCGCCACGTATTCTGCTTCAGCAGTTGAAAGGGAGATTGTGCTTTGTCTTTTGCTTGCCCAGGATATTAGGCAATGCCCCAGAAAGTGACAACCTCCACTTGTGCTTTTCCTTTCGATTCTGTCTCCAACATAGTCAGCATCACAAAATCCCTTTAACCTGAAATCTTCACCTTTCTCATAAACTAGACCAAGATTAGTCGTTCCAATGAGATATCAAAATATACGTTTTACTGCACTTAGGTGAGATTCTTGAGGACTTACCTGGAATCTGGCACAAACACAAACGCTGTACATAATGTCTGGTCTACTTGAGGTAAGATATAACAGTGATCCTATCATTCCTCTGTACTTTGTTGAATCGACCGGAGTTGACTCATCACCTTTATCTAGTACAGTGCCAGGATGCATAGGAGTTCCCATTGCTTTGGCTTTCTCCATGAAATACTTCTTCAAAAGATCATTGATATACTTTTTCTGATGGATGTAGGTTCTAGTGCCTTCCTGTCTAATCTGCAATCCTAGGAAGAACTTCAATTCCCCCATCATACTCATCTCGAATTCACTCTGCATCAATTTGGAAAATTCTTGGCAGAGAACTACATTAGTGGCACCGAAAATGATACCATCAACATATAGTTGCACCAGGATAAAGTCCTTGGATGTCTTTCTTCTAAACAGGGTGTTGTCGATGCTTCCCCTTGAGAATCCATTGTTCATCAGGAATGAAGTCAGATGATCGTACCATGCACGTGGAGCTTGCTTCAGTCCATACAGTGCCTTTCTTAACTTGAAGACGTGGTCTGACAGAGCTGGGTCTTCAAATCCCGGAGGCTGCTTCACGTATACTTCTTCCTCAATATATCCATTTATAAAAGCACTCTTCACATCCATTTGATATAACTTTATGGAGTGCTGACATGCAAATGCCAACAGAATGCGAATAGCCTCAATTCTTCCGACAGGAGCAAAGGTTTCCGTGTAATCAATTCGTTCTTGTTGATTGTATCCTTGTGCAACCAATCGAGCCTTGTTTCTAGTGACTTTCCCATTTTCATCCATTTTGTTTCTGAACACCCATCTTGTGCCTATGATGGATTTTTCTTCTGGTTTGGGCACTAGGTCCCAGACTTTGCTTCTTTCATATTGTTTCAGTTCTTCTTGCATAGCTAAGATCCAGCCTTCATCCTGTGGGGCTTCACCTATGGTCTTCGATTCTATTTCAGACAGAAACGCACAGTTAGCATAATCATTAAAAGTGGATCTAGTTCTTACCTTTTCATGTACGCTTCCGATTATCTGTGTAGGAGGATGGTCGGGTTTGAATCTCCAGTCTCTGGGTAGAGAGATGCCACTGGAGGTCATGACTTGACTTGTGGAGTTATCGTCAGACGGAGTTTCACAAACAACGTCTGGTTGAGTTGACGATGGAGTAATTGGATTTGTCTCTTTGTCAGACGTCGACGGCTGGACTGGATTTGATGAGGGCTCTCCACTCATTTCCAGTTCATCATATTCATCTTCTGGAGATATCTGATTTACACTGATGTGTTTATCTTCGAACTTGACATTGATGGATTCTTCTACTGCCATTGTCCTAGAGTTGTATACTCGGAAAGCTTTAGAGTTGGGTGAATATCCTAAGAATATTCCTTTGTCTGACTTTGCATCGAATTTTCCGAGATCATCCTTTGTATTGAGTAGAAAGCATGGGCATCCGAATGGATGAAAATATGTGATGCTTGGCTTTCTTCCCTTCCATAATTCATAGGCAGTTTTCTTCAAGATAGGACGCATGAATATTCGATTTTGAATGTAGAAAGCTGTATGAACTGCTTCAGCCCATAAGTATTTGGGTAGAGATGTCTCATTAAGCATAGTTCTGGCCATTTCTTGAAGTGACCTGTTCTTTCTTTCAGCTACTCCATTTTGCTGAGGAGTTATTGGAGCAGAAACTTGATGAAATATTCCATTTTCCTCGCAGTAGTGCTTGAACTCTTCATTGATAAATTCTCCTCCTCTATCACTACGAATGTTAGTGATGCAGTATCCCTTTTCATTTTGAATTCTTCTTGCAATGATAAGGAAGGACTTGAATGTTTCATCCTTAGTTCCAAGAAATTGTACCCATGTAAATCTGGTGCAGTCATCAACGATGACAAGACAAAATCTTTTTCCAGAACAACGAGCCGTTCTAGTAGGTCTGAACAAGTCGATGTGAAACATCTCCAGAGGTCTCTTTGTACTGACAACGTTCTTTGCATGGAAAGAACTTTTTAATTGCTTTCCTTGGAGACATGCAGAGCATGTATCATCAGATTTGAAAGACAGATTTGGCAGACCACTTACTAAATCATGTTTGATTATTTTAGCAATGGTCTTTAAGGATGCATGCCCTAGCTTCCTGTGCCATATCCATTTATCATCCTCTGCTGATACTAGACATGTTACATTTTGACTTGCAAGGTTTTCCAAGGCGGTCTTATATAGATCCCCTTGTCTCTGTGCTTCAAAGATATTCTTGTCATCCTCATTTGTGACACTACACTTCACTTTGTTGAAGGAAACAGTGAGTCCACTATCACATAATTGGCTTATGCTAAGTAGATTATGTTTTATTCCTTCAACTAACAAAACTTTCCGTATTACCGGAAGGGGATTCTTACCAACGTTACCTTCTCCGACAATGAACCCCTTTTGGTTACCTCCGAAGGTAACTGTTCCTCCGGTTTTCTTCTCATGAATCTTTGGGAATAAAGACCTTTTTCCCGTCATGTGCCGTGAGCATCCACTGTCCAGGTACCATAGCTCTTTTTGGCTTTAAGCTGCTAAGAACATCTGCAAGAGGTATAATCATAGATTTAGGTACCCAAACTCTCTTGGGTCCTTTCTTGTTAGTCATCATTTTGGGTGGACTATTCCTCCCATGCACTATTTGTTGAGGAGTTTGTTTCTCCTTACCATTGACTATGAAAGTTTTGGGTTGGACTTTATGAGGTAGAGATGAAACATATTTCTTTTCAGGTTGATATTAATATGGAACAGCAGAAGAATTATGTTTTATACCAGTTATATCCCAATTTTCTTCTTCACAACCTAAACCTCTGCGATCATATGCTGATCTGTTATTTCCACGTATTTTAATTAGGTTATTGATAGCCAAACCGCAAGTGCACGGTTGATTATAGTGTAATAAAAAGATCGAACCCAAGGGATAGGTGCCTTCTTATTAAATCGTTTAGTACTTGAGCAGAAAAAATAAAAGATGTGTATGATGTTGGTTTAGAACAAGATATAGCAATAAAATAATAAGAGATAAAGATGATGAAGATTAAGCTCTTGGGTTGATTTACATAGTCTATAAAATATGTTAGCAAGTTCCTATTTAATTTCTGAATTATAAGTCCAAGTTCATGATGCTATAGCCTAGAGTTTCTACAAGTTAATTGCCTTAAGAAATGTAGAACTTTCTTTTGTAGACAAGGTATAGCAATAAAATAATAAAAGATCATGTCATGAGAAAGATATAGAAATTTCTTTTGTAGACACACATAACCAACTAGCTGATATTTTCACTAAACCACTTTCAAAAGAGAATCAGGTATATTAGATGAACTTGATGTTTGATTATGTGTTTACATGTTAAATTCTCAAAAAATATGCTCAAATATTAGTTTATCAAACTCAATAATCGATTACACCATTCTAGTAATCGATTACACAAGAAAATTTGGCTCAAGCTTTCAAACAGAGATTTAGAGTAATCGATTACCTAAGATTTGTAATCGATTACCAACAAGTTTTTTGCCCACGTGTTTTTTATAGAGTTTAAGTAATCGATTACCCAAAAGATAGTAATCGATTACACCAAGATTTTGGCCTATCAATATTTCCAGAGATTTCTGGTAATCCATTACCATATTATGTAATTGATTACCTTCTCGAAATTTGAATTCAAATTCAAATTTAACCTCCAGTAATCGATTACACAACTTACTGTAATCGATTACATGTTCGAAGCAGTTATATATCTGACCTAAATTCCGTTCGCTCCTATATTTTGAAATTCAAAATTTCACAAAAACTGTCAAGTAATCGATTACTTAACCACTGTAATCGATTACATGCTCTGGCAATATGAACCGATTGTCTTGTTCATATCATAATCCTCTTAATTGTTCAAGTTCCTCTCATCTTCAGACTTCTTGCCTAATTTTTTTGCCACATTCTCTCTTCAAACTTCCTATCATGGCCTCTGATTCTCGTCCTTCCAATGTTACTTCATCTACAAATCCTCCAAGGCGAAAGACAATCCATGATTCCTATGTTAATCATCGTTATCGAGTGGACATAGAGACAAATGCCGTGTCTGCTGGACTATCTCCTTCTCCATTCTATGCGATTCCTTCGAACTGCTCTCAAGAAACTCGAATCATTCTTGAACGCATGGATATCCTGGCCCTTCGTCTCACACAAAGACTGAGTCATTTTGAGGATAATATTCACTCTCGATTCATTCTTCTGGAGGGATGGATAGAGTCTGTGAACGCCTTTCTGCGCCAAGGAATCGAAAAACTCAAAGAGCTTGATGTGTCCGAAAGTTCTGAGGACTCTACTGATATATAGATTCATAAGACTTTATCTATTATGATAAGACCTTATCTACTATGATAGTTTTTCAATTGGGTTGTAATAAGCTTTAACATAAGCACTATGTCGTGTGCGTGTTTGTTTGCTACTATTAAGTCCTGAAACTCTTATGTATATGTTTAATTAATTATGGCGCTTGATTTTCATATTATGACTTGTTTACCCACACTCCCTATAGTTTCTATGTTTATATTGCTTGTTAGATTGTATGGAATACATTAGGCCTTTTCTTCTTTTTGATGAAGTCAAAAGGGGGAGAAAGGTCCAGTGCTTTTAAAGATCATTTACAGGGAATGCTACAAGTGGAACAAAAAGGGGGAGTTGCATCCGATAGGGGGAGTTTCCAACATAACCAATAATGATGATCTTCAAAGACAAAGCCATGTGTTTCCTATCATCAAAAAGGGGGAGATTGTGAAGAAGGTCTTACCCCTGACCCTGGCTGAAGTTTTGATGATGACAAACTCGTGTATAAAAAGAAGAAAAGAAGACTTAGAAGAACCAGTGCAACATATCTCAAGCAACATCAAGGGTTCTAGCTTTGACTAAGTCTTACACTTTAGGTAAGTTATGCTTCTAAGGTTTCTTTAAGTATGAAGGCTTGAAGACAATTAAAAGTAATTGAGTTTAATCCTTTTCATAAGTTAAAAGTGGTAGAAAAACTCAATTAGAACTTAAAGTTTCATTATTTAGAAAATGGACGTGAGTGTAATCGATTACACCCTTAAGGTAATCGATTACACAGAGGCAAGTAATCGATTACAACTTGTTTGGCAAGTAATCGATTACAGCTTTCTTGTGATCGATTACATGTTTGAATTTGAAATTCAAACATCAACGGTCACAGAGCGTAATCGATTACTTAAGTACAGTAATCGATTACCTGCTCGACAGTTGCATTATTTCATGAACCATTGTGTCTCAAAATGTTTGGGAAGCCTTGTGCTGGTTCATGGATGATGCCTATGGCCTATAAATAGTCCATTTAGGCTCAGAAACGAAACACCATTGATATACAACTTTCATATTCGTTAAGAGCCAAAATTCTGAGTTTCTAAATCCATGCTGATGTTAAAGGATTGATTCCGCTGTGTAGAAATTCTTCTTCATCTTCATTTTGGTTGAGTGAAAATTCACCGTACGGTTCGGTGAAGGTTGGGATTCTGAAAGTGGTGTGCTTTTAGGTTGTTGATATAAATTCTTAAAGTCCTTGGTGTAAGCATTTGTAAGAAGTTTTTATCAATAGTGGAAAAATCCTCAAGGGTTTCATGAGGGACTGGACGTAGCCTTCTGTGGTTTGAAGGTGAACTAGGATAAAATCTGTGTGTGATTTCTCCTAACCATTATCTTTTACTTTCAAGCAACGTTTGAGTCCGCTGCATTCACAATCATCATTTGTAATAATCTTTATCCTGAAAGTAACAAGTTTTGTTAAGGCGAAAATTGTGCAAACCTGATTCACCCCCCCCTCAGGTTGCTATCTATACATACAGTAATACCTTAGTGACTTAGTTTTCCCCTCCTGTGACAGGATTTTGCCTTGAGACTAGTCACAATGACTAGGTTCTATAGTTTTTCCCACACAAAAAGGTTGTTTTACTATGATAAACACATGTTTGATAAACTATTTTTTAGCTTATTTTCAGTGAACCTAACGTGTAAACACATAATCAAACATCAAGTTTATCTAATATACCTAATTCTCTCCTAATTTTAAAATAGGAATCTTTAGAAAGAGGTTTATTGAAAATATCAGCTAGGTGGTTATCTGTGTCTACAAAAGAAATTTCAATATCTTTTCTCATGACATGATCTCGAAGAAAATGATGTCTTATATCAATATGCTTCGTTCTTGAGTGCATGATGGGGTTTTTGGGAAGGTTAATAGCACTAGTATTATCACACTTGATAGGAATGTAGCCCAACTCTAAGCCATAATCTTTAAGTTGTTGTTTGAGCCATAACGTTTGTGCACAACAACTTCCTGCAGCTATATATTCTGCTTCTGCAGTACTTAGAGCAACACATGTTTGTTTCTTACAAGACCAAGAAACAAGAGCATTTCCTAGTAAGTGACAAGTACCACTTGTACTCTTTCTCTCAAGTTTGCATCCCGCAAAATCTGAGTCGGAATATCCAATTAAATCACAGACACCCCCTTTGGGATACCACAGACCTACATTTGACGTTCCTTTCAATTATTTGAAAATCCTTTTAACAGAACTTTAATGAGATTCCCTGGGAGATGCTTGATATCTAGCACATAGACATACACTAAACATAATATATGGTCTACTTACTGTTAAATAAAGAAGAGATCCGATCATACCTCTGTATTTTGTAATATCAACTGGAATGTCGGACTCATCTTGATCTTGATAAGTATTTGACCCCATCAGTGTAGCTATGGCTATGCAATCATCTAAGTTATATTTCTTTAGGAGTTCTTTGCAAAATTTGGATTGATTTATGAATATTCCATCTTTAGATTTCTTGATTTGCAATCCTAAGAAGAAGTTTTGTAAGACCCTCAATTTTGTGTGATTGTATTCTGGCCCCTATAACTCTTATGATTATAGTTTTGTAAGAGGTTACTTTACTATGATTTTCCAATTAGCTTGTTGGCTGACATAGGTTTTCCCTTGCGGTGACTGATTTTTCCCATGGCATTGATTCCTTCGTGACTAAGTTTTCCCATCATGTGACTGAATTTTCCCGTTAGACAAGTCACAATGACTAGGTTCTCAAGTTTTCCCCACACACAGGGGTTATTTTACTATGATTTTCCATTCAAAATTGTTCGCTGACATAGGTTTTCCAATCTGGAAACTTAGTTTTCCCATAGAACTAATTCCTTAGTGACTAAGTTTTCCCCTCCCTGAATAGGTTCTCCCATGAGACTAATCACAGTGACTAGGTACTCGAGTTTGTCCAATACAAAGAGGTTATTTTACTATGATTTGCCATTCAAACTTGTCAGCTGACATAGGTTTTCCCATCCGTTGACTCAGTTTTCCCATGGCACGAATTCCTTAGTGACTAAGGTTTTCCCTCGTGTGACTGAGTTTTCCTATGAGACTAGTCACAGTTACTAGGTTCTCGAGTTTTTTGATGACTGGATTTTGTATGATAATTTTAGGGTCTTTTTAGTCTTTTTATTTTGTTATTCTTGAGTCTCATATAGGTTTTTTATTCTTTTTATTTAGATTTTCTATTTATTTTGCATTTTGTATATAGATTAGCTTTTATTTTGTTTTTAAACTTTATTTTATATTTTTTAAGAAAGTTTTATATGTATTTTTATATTTTAGGAAAGCAGGTAGAGTTTGTCATTTTTGTCCAGGGATCAACTTGTAAATATCAGGAAAGGAAGGACCAAAGTACAAAATTTCAAGAGTTGGGGGCTGAAAGTGGAGTTTCACGAAAATAAAGGGCCAGAAGTGAAATGCTTACAAAGAGAGGACCAAATTTGAGAAGCAAGAATATGAAGCATCATCTTTAATTTGGCACATGTAAAAGATGATGATTGAAGGATTGATGGTAGTGGGAAGGCTGTTTCAGAAGTTAAGAGGAGGCATAGTGGAGGCCATTGAAGACATTGAAGACCCACTACCATGAAGAAGAGCAAAACAACAAGAAGTGCAATCAGCAGACCAGCCAACGCTCCAGTGTTGGAAGTCCAACGCTCAATCGTTGGCACTCTGACTAGGATCCAAGTAAGCATTTCATCCCAACGCTCAAGTGTTGGCAGCTAGCGCTCATACGCTTGGCCTCTATTTGCATCGTCTGGAATTAATAGGACCCAACGCTCAAGCGCTGGAAGGCAGACTTTTTTCTATAAATAGGAGTGTTCATCCATTGTAAAAAACATCCCTTACTTCAGAATACAACAAGTATTTTTCTTTCTCCCTTAAGAGCATTGTTCCTGAGAATTGTGGGAAGCCATTCTTGAGCTCCTACTCCAGGGTAATTAAATGTTTCTATTATCCATGCTTGGCTAATTTCTTTTTAAGTATTTGGGTTGTTTTAGCTTATAATTTATTTCTTAGCTTTCTTCATCTTTTTTCTGAATAATATTACAAGTTCATGTTTTATTTCCTTGTTCTTCATTTATCTTGGTGCACACAAGTGTTTATGCTTACTTGTTATGTCAATGAAAATTGGTAAGGAATAAGGAAAATAGGATTTAAAAGAAGCAATATGACATATCACTAAGGAATTAGGATAGACTTTGCTTTATGTTGGCCTAAACTCTATCTTCATCTTCTTCTTTAATTAACTAAATTTCAAGGAATCGAGTTTAGTAATTAGAAAGAAAGGTCTACTTGTGTAAGGAATTAACTTGTAGAAACCAAAGGCTAAAGCATCATGAACTCTTGTTTTAAAATTCAGAAATAAGGTAGAAGGTTACTAGCATATTTTATAAGTTATGTAATTCAACCCAAGTGCTTAATCTCCATCATCATCTTTTCTCTATTTATATTTATGCTTGTTCCAAGTCCTTGTTCTAAACAAACCAAAAATCAATATTTTAATTTCCAGCACAAAGTTCTAAATAAATTAATAGTTGGACACCTATCCCTTGGGTTCGATATCTTTTATATTACTTCGATAATCAACCGTGCACTTGCGGATTTGGTTATCATTTTTCCCACACAAAGAGCTTATTTTACTAGGATTTGACATTGAAATTCGTCTGGTGACTTAATTTTCCCATGGCACTAATTTCTTAGTGACTACCTTTTCCCCTCCCATGATTAAGTTTTCCCATGAGACTTGACACAGTGACTAGGTTCTCGAGTTTTTCGTACACGGAGAAGTTATTTTACTTTGATTTTCTCTTCAAACTAGTATGGTTAATAAGGTTTTCGTTTCCGGTGACTCAGTTTTCCCACACAAAGAGGATATTTTACTATGATTTTCCATTGAAACTTGTCCGCTGACATAGGTTTTCCCATATGGTGACTAAGTTTCCCCATGGAACTAATTCCTTAGTGAATAAGTTTTCACCTCCTATGACATAGTTTTCGCATGAGACTAGTCACAGTGATTAGGTTCTTGAGTTTTTCCCACAAAAGAGGTTAACTTAATAGTTTTGGGCATTGATCCTAGTCCGGTGTCAAAGGTTTTCCCATCCGGTTACTCTGTTTTCCCACGACACAAATTCTTTAGTGACTAAGTTTTCCCCACCCATGATGTAGTTTTCCCATTAGACTAGTCACAATGACTAGGTTCTCGTGTTTTTCCCAAGCAAAGTGGTTATTTTACTATGATTTCCCACTGAAACTTGTTCGCTGACATAGGTTTTCCCATCCGGTGACTCAATTTTCCCGTAGCACTAATTCCTTAGCCCATCCAGTGACTCAATTTTCCAATGGCACTAATTCTTTAGTGACAATATTTCCAAATGAGAATACTCATGTTTTTCCCACACAAAGAGGTTATTTTACTGTAATTTTCCTTTGAAACTTGTCTACTAATATAGATTTTTTCATCTGGTGACTCACTTTCCCCATGCAACTAATTCCTTAGTGACTAAGTTTTCCCCACCCATGACTGAGATTTTCCACGAGACTAGTCACAGTTACTAGGTTTTCGTGTTTTTCCCACACAAAGAGGTTATTTTACTATGATTTTCCATTTAAACTTGTCCGCTGACATAGGTATTCTCATTCGGTCACTCAGATTTCCCTTGGCTCTAATTCCTTAGTGACTAACTTTTCCCCTCCCGTGACTGTGTTTTCCCATGTTGCTTGTCACAGTGACTAGGTTCTCGAGTTTTTCCCACACAAATAGGTTATTTTACTATGATTTTCCATTGACACTTGTCCACTAACATAGGTTTACTCCTCTGGTGAATCAGTTTTCCCACAGCACTAATTCCTTAGTGACTAAGTTTTTCCCTCCTATGGTTGAGTTTTCCCACGAGACTAGTCACAATGAATAGGTTCTCGAGTATTTAACAAAGAGATTATTTTACCATGATTTTCTGTTTAAACTTGTTCGCTAACATAGGTATTCTCATTCGGTCACTCAGATTTCCCTTGGCTCTAATTCCTTAGTGACTAACTTTTCCCCTCCCGTGACAGTGTTTTCCCATGTTGCTTGTCACAGTGACTAGGTTCTCGAGTTTTTCCCACACAAATAGGTTATTTTACTATGATTTTCCATTGACACTTGTCCACTAACATAGGTTTACCCCTCTGGTAAATCAGTTTTCCCACAGCACTAATTCCTTAGTGACTAAGTTTTTCCCTCCTATGGTTGAGTTTTCCCACGAGACTAGTCACAATGAATAGGTTCTCGAGTATTTCCCACACAAAGAGGTTATTTTACTATGATTTTCCATTGAAACTTGTCAGCTGATATAGGTTTTCCCATCTGGTGACTTAGTTTTCCCATGACACTAATTCCTTAGTGACTAAGTTTTCCCCTCATGTGACTGGGTTTTGCAATGAGACTAGTCACTTTGACTAGGTTCTCGAGTTTTTCCCACACAAAGAGGTTATTCTACAACGATTTTCCATTGAAACTGGTCCACTGATAAAACATTTTGCATCTGGTCACTCAATTTTCCCATGGAACTAATTCCTCAGTGACTGCATTTTCCCCACCCATGATTGAGTTTTTCCATGAGACTAGTCACAATTACTAGGTTCTCATGTTTTTCCCACACAAAGAGGTTATTTTACTATGATTTTATGTTTAAACTTGTCCGCTGACATAGGTTTTCTCATTTGGCCACTCAGTTTTCTACAAAAATAAAAGGGTTTGCTTTGTAGTTTTTTTTCTTAATCCGAAAAAAAGCATTCATGATAAATATACATATTTGAATACAAATGGCACTAATTGCTTAGTGACTAATTTTTCCATACGGTGGCTCATTTTACCATGGCACTACTTCCTTAGTGACTAATTTTTCCCTTCCTGTGACTAGGTTTTCCCATGAGACTAGTCACAGTAACTATGTACTCGAGATTTTCCCTTATAAAGGGGTTATTTAACTATGATTTTCCAATCAAAATTGTCCCCTTACATTGGTTTTCCCATACGGTGACTCATTTTTCCCACGACACTAATTCCTTAGTGACTAAGTTTTCCCCTCCCGTGACTAAGTTTTCCCATGAGACTAGTCACAGTGACTAGGTTCACTAGTTTATCGCACTAAGAGGTTATTTTACTATGATTTTCCCTTGAAACTTGTCGGGTGACTAAGGTTTTCTCATTCGGCGAATTAGTTTTCTAATGGCACTAATTCCTTAGTGACAAAGTTTTCCCCCCTTTGACATAGTTTTCCCATGAGACTAGTCCCATTGACTTGGTTCTCGAGTTTTTCTCACATAAAGTGTATATTTTACTATGATCCTCCATTGAAATTTGTCAGCTGACTTAGGGTTTCCCATTCGATGACTCATTTTTCCCATGGCACTAATTCCATAGTGACTAGGTTATGGAGTTTTTCCCACACAAAGAGGTTATTTAACTATGATTTTCCATTAGGTTTTCCCATCTGGTGACTCATTTTTCTCATGGAGCTAATTCCTTAGTGACTAAGTTTTCCCTCCTTTGACTCAATTTTCCCAGGAGACTAGTCACAGTACCTAGGTTCTCAACTTTTTCCCACAAAAAGTGTTTATTTTACAATGATTTTCCATTCAAACTTTTCCTCTGACATAGGTTTTTCCGATAGAGTGACTCAGCTTTCCCACGCCACTAATTCATTAGTAACTAAGTTTTCCCCTCCCGTGACTGAGTTTTCCCGTGAGACTAGTCACAGTTACTAGGTTCTCGAGTTTTTCCTACAACGAGAAGTTATTATACTATGATTTCCCCTTGAAACTCCTCTGGTGACTATGGATTACCCATCCGGTGACTGAGTTTTCCCTTGAGACTAGTCACATTACCTAGGTTCTCGACTTTTTCCCACAAAAAGTGGTTATTTTACAATGATTTTCCATTCAAACTTGTCCTCTGACATAGGTTTTCCAATAAGGTGATTCAGCTTTCCCACTGCACTAATTCCTTAGTGGCTAAGTTTTCCCCTCCTGTGACTGAGTTTTACCATGGGACTAGTCACAGTGACTAGGTTCTCGAGTTTTACCTACATAGAGAAGTTCTTACTGTCTAAGACTATCCTTCCTGTGACATAGCTTTCCCGTGAGACTAGTGACTGTGACAGTTTTACTAGGATTTTCCATTGAAATTCGTCCGGTGACTCAATTATCCAATGGGACTAATTCCTTAGTGATTAGGTTTTCCCCAACAGTGGATTAGTTTTCCCACGAGACTAGTCACTGTGAATATGTTCTAGAGTGTTTCGCACAAAAAATGTTAATTTAATAGGATTAGCTATGGAAACTTTTCCGGTGTCTAAGGATTTCCCATCTGGTTAGTCATTTTTCCCTTGGCACAAATTTCTTAGTAACTAAATTTTCGCCACCCATGAATCAGTTTTCCCATGAGACTAGTCACAATAACTAGGTTCTCATGTTTTTCCCACACAAAGAGGTTATTTTACTATGATTTTCCATTGAAACTTGTCAGCAGGCATTGGTTTTCCCATCCGATGACACATTTTACCAATGGCACTAATTCCTTAGTGACTAAGTTTTCCCCCTGTGACTGAATTTTTGCTTGAGATAAGTCACAATGACGAGGTTGTGGAGTTTTTCCCAGACAAAGAGGTTATTTAACTACGATTTTCCAATCAAACTTGTCCTCTGATATAGATTTATCCATCTGGTAACTCATTTTTCTCATTCAACGGATTCCTTAATGACTAAGTTTTCCCCTCATGTGAGTGAGTTTTCCCTTGAGACTAGTCACAGTGACTAGGTTCTCCACTTTATCCCACACAAAGAGGTTCTTTTACTATGATTTTCCATTCAAACTTGTCCTCTGACATAGGTGTTCCCATAGAGTGACTCAGCTTTCCCGCAGCACTAATTCGTTAGTGACTAAATTTTCCACTCCCGTGACTGAGTTTTCCCATGAGACTAGACATAATGACTAGGTTGTCGAGTTTTTGCTACACAGAGAAGTTATTATATTATGATTTTCCCTTGAAACTCGTCTAGTGACTAAGGATTTCCCATCCAATGACTCAGTTTTCCCATGTCACTAATTCCTAAGTGTCTAAGTTTCCCCCCCTGTGACTTAGTTTTCCCATGAGACAAGTCACAGTGACAAGGTTCTCGAGTTTTTCCCACACAAAGAGGTTATTTTACTAGGATTTTCTATAGAAATTTGTCCGGTGACTCAGTTTTCCCATGGGATTAATTCCTTAGTGACTAGGTTTTCCCCCGCTATGAGGGAGTTTTCCCATGAGACTAGTCAGAGTGAATAGGTTCTAGAGTGTTTCGCATAAAAGAGGATAATTTAATAGGATTAGCTATGGAAACTTGTCCTATGTGTAAGGTTTTCCCATCCGGTTACTCAGTTTTCCCTTGGCACTAATTCCTTAGTGACTAAGTTTGGCCCTCTTGTGACTAGGTTTTCCTTTGAGACTGAAAAGTCACAATAGCTTGGTTCTCGTGTTTTTCCCTTACAAAGAGGTTATTTTACTATGATTTTCCATTCAAACTTGTCCGCTAACATAGGTTTACCCATCTGGTAACTCATTTTCTCCATGGAACTTATTCCTTAGTGACTAAGTTTTCCCCTCTTGTGAATGAGTTTTCCCATGAGACTAGTCATAATGACTAGGTTCTTGATTTTTTCCCACACAAAGAGATTATTTTCCTATGATTTTCCATTGAAACTCGTCCAGTGTCTAAGGTTTTCCCATTCGGTGACTCAGTTTTCTCATGGCACTAATTCCTAAGTGTCTAAGTTTTCCCCACCTGTGGCTTAGTTTTCCCATGACACTAATCACTGTGACTATGTTCTCGAGTTTTTCCTAAACAAAGAGGTCATTTTACTAGGATTTTCCATAGAAATTCGTTCGGTGACTTAATTTTCCCATGGCACTTATTCCTTAGTGACTTAGTTTTCCCCTCCTGTGACTAAGTTTTCTAATGAGACTAGTCGCAGTAAATAGGTTCTTGTGTTTTTCACACACAAAGAGGTTATTTTACTATGATTTTCCATTCAAACTTGTTAGCTGGCAGAGGTTTTCCGATCTGATGACTCATTTTACCGATGGCACTAATTCCTTAGTGACTAAGTTTTCCCCTCCTGTAACTGAATTTTCTAATGAGACTAGTCACAGTGACTAGGATCTTGAGTTTTTCGTATACAGAGAAGTTATTTTACTACGATGTTCCCATGAAACTCGTCCGGTAACAATGGTTTTCCCCTCAGGTGACACAGTTTTCGCATGGAACTATTCCTTAGTGACTAAGTTTTCCCTTCCTGTGACTGAGCTTTCCCATGAGACTAGTCACCGTGACTAGGTTCTCGATTGGTCCCCACACAAAGAGTATATTTGACTATGATTTAGCAATGAAACTTGTCTACTGTCATAAGTTTCCCCATCCGTTGCCTCAAATTTGTCATGGCTTTAATTCCTTAGTTACTAAATTTTCACCTCCCGTGAGTGAGCTTTCCCATGACACTAGTCACAGTGACTAGGTTCTCGAGTTTTTCCTACACAGAGAAAATATTATTCTATGATTTTCCATTGAAACTCGTCGGGTGACTAATGTTTTCTCATCCAATGACTCACTTTTCCCATGGCACTAATTATTTAGTGACTAAGTTTTCCTCTCTGTTGACTTAGTTTTCCCATGAGACTAATCACAGTGACTAGGTTCTTAAGTTTTTCCCACACAAAGAGGTTATTTTACTAGGATTTGCTATTGAAATTCGTCCAGGGACTCAGTTTTCCCATGGCACTATATCCTTAGTGACTAAGTTTTCCCCTTCTGTGACTAGGTTTTCCAATGAGACTAGTAGCAATGACTAGGTTCTCGAGTTTTTCCCATGCAAAGAGGTTATTATACTATGATTTTCCCTTCAAACTTGTCAGCTGACATAGGTTTTCCCATTCGGTGACTTAGTTTTCTCATGGCTCTAATTCCTTAGTGATTAAGTTGTCCCCTCCCGTGACTGAGTTATCAAATGAGACTAGTCACAGTGACTAGGTTCTCGAGTTTTTCCCACACAAAGAGGTTACTTTCCTAGGACTTGACATTGAAATTCGTCTGGTGACTCAATTTTACCTTGCCACTTATTTCTTAGTGACTAAATTTTTCCCTCCCGTGACTGTGTTTTCCCATGAGACTTGTCACAGTGACTAGGTTCTCGAGTTTTTCATACACAAATAAGTTATTTTACTATGATTTTCCCTTGAAACTAGTCCGGTGACTCAATTTTCCCATGGAACGAAATCCATAGTAACTAAGTTTTCCCCTCCTACGACTGAGTTTTCCCATTAGACTTGGCACAGTAACTAGGTTCTCAAATTTTTCCCACACAAAGAGGATATCTTACTATGATTTTCCATTCAAACTTCTCCACTGACATAGGTTTTCCCATCTGGTGAATCAGTTTTCTGTGAAGAAGGTCTTGCTCCTGACCCTGGCTGAGGTTTTGATGACGACAAACTTATCGGCAAAAAGAAGAAAAGAAGCCTTAGAGGAAACAGCGCCATAAAGTTCATCATTTACCTAGAAGTCTTAGTTTAGGTGAGTTATGCTTCTAAAGGTCTCTCAAAGCATAAAGGCTCTTTAAAACACCTAAACTAATCAAGCTTAATTTCTTCATAACTTAAAAGAAGTAGAAAAACATAAGCCGATCTTAAAAGATCAAGTTTCTGGAAGATGGACTTCAGTGTAATCGATTTCAGCTTTTTGGTAATCGATTACACCTAGGCAAGTAATCGATTACCACTTGCTTGTAATCGATTACATGTTTGAATTTGAAATTCAAACTGTAACGGCTATTAGTGTAATAGATTACACTAAGTGATGTAATCGATTACACACACGAAAAGTTGCATCTTTTCATGAACCATTGTGTCTCAAACCTTTTGGGAAAGGTTGCATTGGTTCAAGGGCGTTTCCCTTGCCTATATAAAGTCCATTTGAGTCCAGAAGACAACAACACATGAGAATACAACATTAGGCCAAAGCTTTGCCAATATTAGATCATTCATTAAGTCTTTTAGAACTTAAACTTTCAAGAGCCTAAATTCTGAGTTCATGATCTTCATGTTTATAAGAACACTCTAGTTGTTCATATATTGAGGAACTCAGAATCTTGTTATGCTTAAGAGCCTTAAAGCATAAATTCTCATGATCAATCCACTTATATGTTAAAGGATTGATACAGCCAATTGTAAACTCTTCTTCATCTTGTTAGTACAGATAGCAACCTGAGAGGGGGGGGTGAATCAGAGTTTCCCCGATTTTCGCCTTATTGAACATGTTACTTTCAAGATAATGATGATCACGACACGATAGTTGTGATTGCAGCGGAATTAAGCGTTGCTTGAAAGTAAAGATGAAGGATAGAAGAATTCACACACAGAGTTTTATCCTGGTTCACCTTCTATCCACCGAAGGCTACGTCCAGTCCCTCAAGAAAACCCCTTGAGGATTTTTCCACTATTGATAAAAATCTCTTACAAGTTCTTGACCCAAGGACCCTAAGAATTTCTACCAATTTCCTGTGAAAGCAAACCACTTTCCACAGCCCCTGAAAGCAAACCACTTTCAGTTCCTGAACGCAAACCACCCTCAGACCTTGAAGGCTAATCCACCTTCAATCAATACCCTGAAAGTATTCTACTTTCAGTACCAACAACCCTTCACTGAATACCACGGTGAATACTCAATCTTCCAGAAAGAGATGAAGAAGAGTTTTACAATTGGCTGTATCAATCCTTTAACATATAAGTGGATTGATCATGAGAACTTATGCTTTAAGGATTTTAAGCATAATATGATTCTGAGTTCCTCAAGATATGAACAACTAAAGTGTTCTTATAAACATGAAGATCATGAACTCAGAATTTAGGCTCTTGAAGGTTTAAGTTCTAAAAGATGAACTAATTTTGACAAAGCTTTGGCCTAATGTTGTATTCTCATGTGTTGTTGTGTTCTGGACTCAAATGGACTTTTTATAGGCAGGGGAAACGTCCTTGAACCACCACAACCCTTTCCAAAAGGTTTGGGACACAATGGTTCATGAAAAGATGCAACTTTTCGTTCTGGTAATCGATTACATCACTTAGTGTAATCGATTACACTAATAGCCGTTTCAGTTTGAATTTCAAATTCAAACATGTAATCGATTACAAGCAATGGGTAATTGATTACATGCCTAGGTGTAATCGATTACCAGAAGGCTGAAATCGATTACACTGAAGTCCAACTTCCAGAAACTTGATCCTTTGAGATCAGCTTAAGGTTTTCTACTTCTTTTAAGTTATGAAAACACTTAGCTTGATTATTTTAGGTGTTTTAAAGAGCCTTTATGCTTTAATAGACCTTTAGAAGCATAGCTCACCTAAACTAGGACTTCTAGGTATTCGATAGACTTTGTAGCGCTGTTTCCTCTAAGTCTTCTTTTCTCCTTTTTGTCGATGAGTTTGTCGTCATCAAAACCTCAGCCAGGGTCACGAGCAAGACCTTCTTCACAATCTCCCCCTTTTTGATGATGGCAAACACATTCTTGATACTTGAACATCATATATGCATTTCTGTTGAAGAACTCCCCCTGTTTGATGTAATCTAGTATTTCTCTTGTATATCTCCCCCTTTCTAATGTACTTGTTGAATTCCTGCATATGATCTTTAAGAGCACAGAACCTTTCTCCCCCTTTTGACTTCATCAAAAAGAAGAAAAGGCCAAAAACAGGCATGCATCCATACAAGTATATAATTCGAAATAAAGCATAGGTGTATGGGGGTAAAGATGTAAAACAAGGATAAACCTTAACCATCCAAACATTGTATATAAAATATAAAGAAAGTGCAAGCAACAACAAAAAGAAAGTCATGCAAAGAAAGATTACAAACTACAACAGTGAACGGGAAACTAGCCTAGAAAACTAAGAATCATCTGACACGTCTTCATCATCTGTCGATGGGTCAATGCCGTCATAATGAAGCAACCATGAAAGAGTATCAATTCCATAGTCATGAAATAGTCCAAAACTAGACAGTATCTTTGTATCAACACACTTGTAGTTAGAAGATCTCACATCATACAGGTTGTCGATGGGAACACCAGAGTGAAGGAGAAGGCGAGTGACGCTGTGTGCGTATGGAAAGGACTGCGCTTTATTTCTGCACGTGAGCATATGATGCTTCACCAGGAAAGTCCAGTTGATGGCATGACAATTAAGGATGCCATACAATATTTGGAGTTCTAACTCACTAATATGAGCAAGGAGATCTTCCTGAGGCAGAAGAATTTGATGAATGAAGTAATGAAGTAAGTGGTTGGTGGTGGTAAGGACATCAACGTGAAAGAGACAAGTTTTGGTGCGAGGTGGATGAAGTTTCTTTATCTCAGCAGGAGTAAAGCGGCATAAAGTTTGATAAAACAACTCGGAATTATAGTCTGGCCAGGGGCAGGGCAAGTGAGTTCCCAACTGTGCACTAGAGGTTGGAAGACCCAAACATCTGCCAAGAGATATAAGAGAGTACTGAACAGTAGTCCCTTTAACAGAAGATTTGATGCATGTGCCTTGAACTTCCAAGTTGCAGTAGAAAAATTTGACTAACTCTGGATAGTAAGGAGTGGTTGATGTGATAAAATTATCGAGATATTGATTCCCTAGTAAAGCAGGAAACGTTAGGCCTGCGTCGATGAAGGAGTTGAAGTCGGCATAGGTGGGTGTGCGAATAGTTTGTTTGACAAAGTGAGAGATGAATCGAGTTTTCTCAGCAGAAGTGGGGAGAAGGCGTGAGAAGTTTAAGGGATTGTGAGGACAAAAAGCCGAGGATAGGCAAGGGGAGAAAGACATATTGGATTAACTAGATGATTCTTGGGTTGCAGTGGATGCTAGAAATCAGGATTTAGAATGAGAGAAAAGAGAATTGGAAGGCATGTTTGATCATCATCTAATGCTGATTTAAATAGCTCGAGCCTGTAATCGATTACAGCAGTTGGGTAATCGATTACATAGCAGTTAATCTGTGTTTGAATTTCAAAAGATGGAGGGAAATTTGAAATTCTGGCAGTTTATCAAGCAGGTAATCGATTACAGCAGTTAGGGTAATTGATTACTTAGATATTTCTAACAGGCATGAGGATTGAGAGCAGGGATAATCGATTACAGGATCTATGGTTATCGATTACTGGGACATTTTTATAAGTTCTAACCTATAAATGCTTATGTAACACATTCTTGAATGAATATTTAAGCACATAATCAATCTAAATGCATTTAATCATAGAACATCACAAAGATTATGCAAATATCATGTTACGTTAAATGTCATGCTCATCTAATATGCCTAATTCTCTTCTTATCTTAAAGAATGAATCTTTAGGAAGAGGTTTAATAAAAATATATGCTAACTGATTATGAGTATCCACAAATGAAATCTCAATGTCTTTCCTCATAACATGATCTCGAAGAAAATGATGTCTTATATCAATATGCTTAGTTCGAGAATGCATGATAGGATTTTTAGTGAGATTAATGGCACTTGTGTTGTCACATTTTATTGGAATGCAGCCCAGCTCTAAGCCATAATCTTTGAGTTGTTGTTTGAGCCATAGAGTTTGTGCACAACAACTTCCTGCAACAATATATTCTGCTTCAGCAATACTTAGAGCAACACATGCTTGTTTCTTGCAAGACCAAGATACAAGGGCATTTCCTAACAAGTGACAAGTACCACTTGTACTCTTTCTTTCAGTTTTACAACCAGCATAATCAGAATCAGAATATCCAATCAAATCACAAACACTCCCTTTCGGATACCACAAACCAACATTTGTAGTTCCTCTCAAGTATTTGAAAATCCGTTTGACGGAACTCAAATGTGATTCCCTAGGAGATGCTTGATATCTAGCACATAGACACACACTAAACATAATATCAGGTCTACTTACAGTTAAGTATAGAAGAGATCCGATCATACCTCTACATTTGGTAATGTCTATTTGAACACCGGATTCATCTTGATCTAGATATGTGTTAGACCCCATTGGTGTGGCTATGGCTTTGCAATCATCCAAATCATATTTCTTTAATAATTCCTTGCAAAACTTTGATTGATTGATGAATATTCCATCATGTGATTGCTTAATTTGCAATCCTAGAAAGAAATTTAATTGTCCCATCATGGACATCTCAAATTCTTCTTGCATCATGTTAGAGAAATCCTTACAGAGAGATTCGTTAGTTGCACCAAAGATAATATCATCAACATAAATTTGAACTAATAACGTATTACCTTTGGTTCTTTTGATGAACAAGGTTGTGTCAGCCTTACCCTTTTGGAATCCTTTCTCACAAAGGAATGTGCTTAATCTATCATACCATGCACGAGGGGCTTGCTTAAGACCATAAAGTGCCTTCTTTAATCTGAAGACATGTGAAGGGAACTTGGGATCTTCAAATCCTGGAGGTTGCTTCAAATAGACTTCTTCTTGAATGTATCCGTTCAGGAAAGAACTTTTGACATTCATTTGATATAATGGGAAATTTAGAGAGCAAGCATACGCCAACAGAAGTCTTATGGCTTCCAACCTTGCTACTGGTGCATAGGTTTCATCAAAATCTATGCCTTCTTGTTGATTATAACCTTGAGCAACTAAGCTTGCTTTGTTCCTAACTATGATACCATTTTCATCTAACTTATTCCTAAATACCCACTTTGTTCCAATAACATGCTTATCATGAGGCTTAGGAACAAGTTCCCAAACTTGATTCCTTTCAAATTGGTTTAGTTCTTCCTGCATTGCTACAATCCAATACTCATCCTCCAGAGCATCATTTACTTTTGAGGGTTCTATTTGAGAGACAAAGGCCATATTCAAAACTGAATCATTTAAGCGTAGCCTTGTTGAAACGCCTCTAGAAATATCACCAATGATATTATCAACTGGGTGATCCCTATGGATTCTCCATTCCTTTGGAAGTTGATAATTATCATCTTCAATTTGCTCTTCCTGTATTGGATTTTGATCTCTATCCTTTTGGGAGTCTTTAGTGATAATGATATCTTCTTCTGCATTATCTGGAAGATTGACTTTATCTCCTATTGAAGATTTAGACTCGTCAAAAGAAACATGTATGGATTCTTCCACAGATAGAGTTTTCTTGTTAAAGACTCTATATGCTTTGCTTGTTAGAGAATAACCAAGGAATATACCTTCATCAGATTTTTCATCAAACTTACCAAGGTTTTCCTTTCCATTATTCAAAACAAAGCATTTGGATCCAAAAGCATGTAGATGAGAGATATTTGGTTTCCTTCCTTTGTAGAGTTCATAAGGGGTTTTCTTCAGAATAGGTTTAATAAGAACTCTATTGGAAACATAGCAAGCAGTACTTACAGCATCGGCCCAGAAATATTTAGGAAGGCTTGATTCACTTAGCATGGTTCTTGCTAATTCTTCAAGTAATCTGTTCTTCCTTTCTACAACACCATTTTATTGTGGTGTTCTCGGAGTAGAGAAATTATGTGATATTCCATTTTCATCACATAGTTCTTGAAATTGTTGATTCTGAAATTCTCCACCATGATCACTTCTAATAGAAGACATCTTTAAAGACTTCTCATTTTGAACTAGCCTTGCATATCTCTTGAATGCGTTGAAGGCTTCATTCTTATGAGGCAAGAATAAAGTCCATGTAAATCTAGAGAAATCATCAACAATAACAAGTGCATAGAAATTACCTGCGAGACTTTTTGTTCTTGAAGGTCCGAACAAATCCATATGTAGCAATTGAAGGGGCCTTGAAGTCGAAACTATGTTCTTTGGTTTGAAAGGCGTTCTGGTTTGCTTCCCTTTTTGACATGCATCACAAAGCTTGTCTTTTTCGAATCTTATCTTTGGAAGCCCGACAACTAGATCATGCTTGACTAGTTTGTTTAAATGATCTATGTGTATATGAGCAAGTCTTCTATGCCATAGCCATGAATCACTATTGTTCTTGGCCAAAAGACATCTTACATTTTGTGGAATTTCTTCCAAGGAGATCATGAAGACTTTATTTACTTTATACCCAGAAAAAATAACTTCTTTAGTTTTCACATCTTTTACTACACATATATCGTCAATGAAACCAACTTTCAAACCTTTGTCACATAGTTGACTGATACTCAGAAGATTATGCATCAAACCATCAACGTAAAGAACTTTATCGATGACTGTTTGAGGGGGTGTGCCTATTCTTCCAATACCGAGTATCTTTCCCTTTTGATTGTTTCCATATGTGACAAAACCTTTTTCCCTAGGTATAAGAAATGAAAACTTGGTTTTGTCTCCTGTCATGTGTGATGAGCAGCCACTATCAAGATACCATAAATCCTTTGCTGCTTTCATAAACACCTGGGAATCTTCAACATCTGAATCATGTGAGGCCATCAAAGCAACTTGTGCTTCTTCTTTGTCAGAGTCTGATGATGAACTTACTTCATTTTCATCCCAAGCCAAATATGCTCTTCGTGTGGGTTGATCCTTCTTTTCGATTTTTTCTCTTAGACCATGTTTCTTCTTTTGAAGATTTGGAAATTCTGACTTGAAGTGTCCAGGCTTGCCACATTCGAAGCATGTGATCTTTTGAGAGGAAGAAGACTCATTGTTCCTGTGGAAAGATTTGTTGTTGTTGAATTTCACACCTTTTCTTTTAAGAAACTTTCCAAAGTTCTTTACTAGAAGATTCAAATTCCCATTGTCTTCTTCTTCAGAATCAGCATCATAATCTTCTTTGATGCTTTCTTTTGCCTTTAGGTAAATAGATCGATACTTCTTCTCATGTTGTTCATGCACTTCTAAACGATTCAATTCCAACTCGTGTTCTTGGAGTTTTCCAAAAAGAGTTGCAAGAGTCATTTTTGATAAACTCTTCTTCTCGGAGATGGCAGTAACTTTTGGTTGCCATAATCTTGTAAGTGATCTTAGAACTTTCATGTTCAAGTCACTGTTTGAAAATTGTTTGCCAAGAGCAATCAAATGATTAATCAAATGAGTGAATCGTTTTTGCATATATAATACCTTTTCTCCTGGAAGCATTCTGAACATTTCATATTCTTGAGATAGAGTATTGATCTTTGATCTCTTAACTTCATCTGTTCCTTCGTGAGTCACCATCAACGTATCCCATATTTCTTTCGATGAAGTGCATGTTGATACTCTGAAAAACCCATCCATGCCAAGAGCAGATGTAAGAATGTTCATGCCTTTGAGATCATATTGAACCTTATTCTTTTCTTCTTCACTCCAAGTACTTTCTGGTTTTGGTTGTGAACTTCCTTCTACTTCTGCTACAGGCACAAAGGGACCTTCTTCAATGGCTTTCCAAATTCCTGCGTCTAATGACTTTATGAATATTTTCATCTTGATCTTCCAGAAGTCATAGTGTTCTCCATTGAAGAATGGTGGCCTGTTTATGTTGAATCCTTCACTGGTTCCATGATTGGAAGAGGATGCCATCTTTTCCCGGATCTTAGGAATAACTTACCTAAACTTCCGCTCTGATACCAATTGTTAGTACAGATAGCAACCTGAGAGGGGGGGGGTGAATCAGAGTTTCCCCGATTTTCGCCTTATTGAAAATGTAACTTTCAAGATAATGATGATCACGACACGATATTTGTGATTGCAGCGGAATTAAGCGTTGCTTGAATGTAAAGATGAAGGATAGAAGAATTCACACACAGAGTTTTATCCTGGTTCACCTTCTATCCACCTAAGGCTACGTCCAGTCCCTCAAGAAAACCCTTGAGGATTTTTCCACTATTGATAAAAATCTCTTAAAAGTTCTTAACCCAAGGACCCTAAGAATTTCTACCAATTTCCTGTGAAAGCAAACCACTTTCCACAACTCCTGAAAGCAAACCACTTTCAGTTCCTGAAGGCAAACCACCCTCAGACCTTGAAGGCTAATCCACCTTCAATCAATACCCTGAAAGTATTCGACTTTCAGTACCAACAACCCTTCACCGAATACCACGGTGAATACTCAATCTTACAGAAAGAGATGAAGAAGAGTTTTACAATTGGCTGTATCAATCCTTTAACATATAAGTGGATTGATCATGAGAATTTATGCTTTTAGGATTTTAAGCATAATATGATTCTGAGTTCCTCAAGATATGAACAACTAAAGTGTTCTTATAAACATGAAGATCATGAACTCAGAATTTAGGCTCTTGAAGGTTTTAGTTCTAAAAGATGAACTAATTTTGACAAAGCTTTGGCCTAATGTTGTATTCTCATGTGTTGTTGTGTTCTGGACTCAAATGGACTTTATATAGGCAGGGGAAACGTCCTTGAACCACCACAACCCTTTCCAAAAGGTTTAGGACACAATGGTTCATGAAAAGATGCAACTTTTTGTTTTGGTAATCGATTACATCACTTAGTGTAATCGATTACACTAGTAGCCGTTTCAGTTTGAATTTCAAATTCAAACATGTAATCGATTACAAGCAATGGGTAATCGATTACTTGCCTAGGTGTAATCGATTACCAGAAGGCTGAAATCGATTACACTGAAGTCCAACTTCCAGAAACTTGATCCTTTGAGATCGGCATATGGTTTTCTACTTCTTTTAAGTTATGAAAACACTTAGCTTGATTAGTTTAGGTGTTTTAAACAGCCTTTATGCTTTAATAGACCTTTAGAAGCATAACTCACCCAAACTAGGACTTTTAGGTATTCGATAGACTTTGTAGCGCTGTTTCCTCTAAGTCTTCTTTTCTTCTTTTTGTCGATGAGTTTGTCGTCATCAAAACCTCAGCCAGGGTCAGGAGCAAGACCTTCTTCACACATCTCTTTCTGATAGATTGAGTATTCACCGTGGATCTCGGTGAAGGGTTGTTGGTACTGAAAGTGGTATACTTTCAGGGTGTTGATTGAAGGTGGTTTAGCCTTCAAGGTCTGAAGGTGTTTTGCCTTCAGGAACTGAAAGTGGTATACTTTCAAGGGCTGTTGAAAGTGGTATACTTTCACAGGAAATTGATAGAAATTCTTAGGGTCCTTGGTGTAAGAACTTGTAAGAGATTTTTATTAATAGTGGAAAATCCTCAAGGGGTTTTCTTGAGGGACTGGACATAGCCTTCGGTGGATAGAAGGTGAACCAGGATAAAATTCTGTGTGTGAATTCTTCTATCCTTCATCTTTACTTTCAAGCAACGCTTAATTCCGCTGCAATCGTTTGCTTTTACATTAATCTTGAAAGTAAGAAGTTATCAAGGCGAAAATCGGGTAAACCTGATTCACCCCCCCCCCTCTCAGGTTGGAATCTGTAATAACAATTGGTATCAGAGCGGAAGTTTAGGTACGTTACTCCTAAGATCTGGGAAAAGATGGCATCCTCTTCCAATCATGGAACCAATGATGGATTCAACATAAACAGGCCACCATTCTTCAATGAAGAACACTATGACTTCTGGAAAATCAAGATGAAGATTTTCATAAAGTCATTAGACGCAGGAATATGGAAAGACATTGAAGAAGGTCCCTTTGTGCCTGTACAAGAAGTTGAAGGAAGTTCACAACCAAAATCAGAAAGTACTTGGAGTGAAGAACAAAAGAAGAAGGTTCAATATGATCTTAAAGGATTGAATATCCTTACATTTGCTCTTGGCATGGATGAGTTTTTCAGAGTATCAACGTGTACATCATCGAAAGAAATATGGGATACGTTGATGGTGACTCATGAAGGAACAGATGAAGTCAAGAGATCAAAGATCAATACTCTATCTCAAGAATATGAAACGTTCAGAATGCTTCCAGGAGAAAAGGTATTGGATATGCAAAAACGATTCACTCATTTGATTAACCATTTGATTGCCTTTGGTAAACAGTTTTCAAATAGTGACTTGAACATGAAAGTTCTAAGATCACTCACAAGAGTATGGCAACCAAAGGTTACAGCCATTTCAGAGAAGAAGAGTTTGTCAAACATGACTCTTGCAACTCTCTTTGGAAAACTCCAAGAACATGAGTTGGAATTGAATCGTTTGGAGGAGCATGAACAACATGAGAAGAAGTATCGATCCATTTCCCTAAAGGCAAAAGAAAGCATCAAAGATGATTATGATGCAGATTCTGAAGAAGAAGATTAACTTGAATCTTCTAGTTAAGAACTTTGGAAAGTTTCTCAAAAGAAAAGGTATAAAATTTAACAATAACAGATCTTTCCAAAGGAACAATGAGTCTTCTTCCTCTCAAAAGATCACATGCTTCGAATGTGGTAAGCCTGGACACATCAAGTTAGAATGTTTAAATCTTCAAAAGAAGAAACATGGTCTAAAGGACAAATTCGAAAAGAAGGATCAATCCACACGAAGAGCATACTTGGCTTGGGATGATAATGAAGTAAGTTCATCATCAGATTCTGACAAAGAAGAAGCACAAGTTGCATTGATGTCTTCACATGATTCATATGTTGAAGATACCCAGGTTAGTGATAATTCTATGTCTTTTCATGATTTAAAATATACTATGGAAAATATGTTTAAATTATGTCAAGAATTTTCTAAGGTTAGCACTAAGAAAAATGTTTTAATGTCATCCTTAGAAAGTAAGCGTAGGATTTTACAAGAGGAATTAGATGTAGTAAAATCTAAGTTAGATATTACACATAAATGCACTAAGTGTAGTTCTCTAGAAGAAAAGATAGATTATCTTCAACAAAGAGTTCATAACTTCAACACGGGAAAACAAAAGTTAGATGATATTCTAAGTGTGCAAAGGCACTCAAACAATAAATCTGGACTAGGATATACTCCACATCCAAAGTCAAAAGTGTAGGTTCAAGAAACACACAAGAAAGGGGGGGTTTGAATTGTGTGACCCATTTTCTTTTAATTTCTTTTCTAAAGGGTTGTATGTTAATCATCTATTAGTATTCATTTATATTTATCATAAGATATTCTTGGAAATATGTAAGAATGCATGAAATTCATTTAGTAGATTCTGAAAGTTGATTACTTGTTTTTAAGATAATTTATTAGTTATGAAAGCATGAATAAGTGTGCAGCGGAAAAGCAATATAACAAGAAAATAAAGCACACATGGTTTTTATCCTGGTTCACCCCCATAATCGATAGGGCTACGTCCAGTCCTTGGCTTCACCAAGATTTTCACTATTTAAACAAATAGTACAAGTATTATCAGCGACTTCTCCCAACAAGTATTCTAAGGACTTCTCCTATCAAGTATTAGAAGGACTTCTCCTTACAAGTATTGTTAGGACTCCTCCTTACAAGTATTATCAGGACTTCTCCTTACAAGTATTTTACAGGACTTCTCCTGAAACCTTTTACAAGGTTTTTCTTTTCTACAAAATTCTCTTCCAATAAGAGTGGGTAGAAGAAATGAAGAACATAAAAACAGAGAGATCATAAGCAAGTTGATCTCTGTTTTAAGTTATGTGTGTGGGATATGATGAGAGTTAAACTCTGTAAGTTTTCCACACACATAAGCAACTCAACTCAGATTGTGATACGACTTGAAGTTTCCTGAGTTGAAGCCAAGATTTCCTTGGTATTTTGGACGAACTAGATTGAGATGTGTACAATTTAGTTCTAGTCGCCAAGTTGCTACGGAAGCAGGGTTCTCTATATATATCTTCAGTTGAAATCCTCACAGGAGGAGAGAAAACCTGTCCGAAGTGCTTCGTCCTCTCCAAGCAGCACATAACGGCTAGTTCTGCATCTCTCAGCAGGCGTAAGTCATGATCTGAGGTTTCTCTGCAAGCATAAGATATGATCTGAGAATCATTAGTTCGTCTGGGTTGATATCGTCTAGCTCCATGCTGAGCAAGTGACCTTGAGCTAGTTTCTCCGAATATAAAGTGTGATGATCCAGCGATGGAGATGTTTTGACCATTTTACCCCAGTGCTTGACAGCTATGTTAGATTCAACTAATTAAATAATTATATTTTGATAATCAACAATTTCTTTAAAGATTCAATACTGTGTTAAAATAGATTTTCTAACACAGTGAAAACTCCCATATACAGGAATAACTATTTCTAAAAGGACTGAGAAAACTTCAAAGCGCCATCAAGAATACCAGTTCATCAGGAGAAGTTCGTCCGGTCACCATGAAGAAAACTGCGTCTGGTGAATCATAAGAGTCTAAAGCGGTATCAACAACCAACATATGAGAACACCTCATAAAAGTCTGCCAGCTCTAAAATCAAAGCCTATCTTGAGAAGACAAAGCAGTCTGCCACTTGAGAAAACTGTTCAAATCAAAGGACAGGCTAATATATGAAGAAACAATTTCAGCCTCAAAGGTTTTCTAGCATCACAAAAGGAAAGATGTGAATCAACTCTATCCGATGAAAGAACTTCAGTAAGATCAAAAGAAGAGATTCAGTCATCTGAAAGACAAGAAGATCCTAACAGTTAAGAAAGACTGAATGAAGAAAAGTTCGAATTACTTTGCAGCAGAACTCCAAAGCATTGAATGGAGACTACGTCTGCCAAGCTACCAGGAAGGATCTGTCCGCTCCAAGTAAAAATTGCGCCAAAGGTACAGAGATCAAGAAATGTGGTTTTCGAGGACATCAGGATCATCGAAGTATTAAAGAATCTATTTTCCTCATCTGGAGTAATTACTTCGTGGATTAAAAGACTCCTACCTCGTGTACACATTTATTAACATACTGGCTGCGGCAGAAAGTAGAAAGGGACACAATTAATACAATATTCCTTGGGTCCCTCTGACATTCTACTTTCCCTCAAATCAAGCTGACAATCGCGAAATCAACGGCAAGAATCTCTGAGCATCGTACACTTTCAACGGTCGAAATTCAAAAATTCTGACCAAGGCATGTGATGAGTATTAGCTGTCAAGCACTGGGGTAAAAGTGTCAAAGCAGTCTCCACAGCTGCATCCTTACACATTATATACGAAGAAACTAGCTCAAGGCTACTCGCTCAAGATGGAGCCAGACGACATCAACCCAGAAGTACTGATGATTTCCAGATCATATCTTATGCTTACAGAGAAACCTCTGATCGTGACTTACACATGTTAAAAGATGCAGAACTAGCCGTTACGCACAGCTCAGAAGGGAAGAGGCACTTCGGACAGTTTTTCTCTCTTTCTCAAGAAGAAGAAGCAACTGAAGATATAAATAGAAGATCCTTTCTCCGAAGTACTTGGGCAACTTAGACTTAAATTTTCATATGTTAACTAAGTCTGTCCCAAGAACCAAGCAACCTTGGTTCATACTCAGGATGCCTCAAGATTATCCCTACCTGAGTATATGAGTTTGTGTGAGGAAAATCCATAGAGTGTTACTCTTATCTTTCCCAACTCACAAATCCATGGGCGCTCTACCATATGATGCATATGGCGAAGATCAATCTGTCATATCTCATTTTCAACCACATGATATCGACTCTGGAAGGCAAAGAGTTAAAATTTCCATATGGAGCTCTCATATCTGAACTAATGAAGAAACACCTCATAGACAAAACAAAGGAGGAAAATGAGTTTATTACTCGTGATTACATTCACTCATCTCCAATGAAGTTCAACGACCTCAGAATAATGGGACTAGAGATTGACACTACCAGTGTGCCTGTAGAAGTGCTCTTGCAGGCAAGCAGACCTCAACTCAGAGAAGAGAGTGTTGAAGAAGAAGTAGAAGATGAAGAAGCAGAAGAAGACGCTGATAGCAATGGTCCTCCACCTACTAAGCGATATCAAATCACCAATTCGGGGAAGTGGTTTGAAATTGCTCCTTCTTCAGAACCTAAACAACCAGGAGACACAACTGCCTCACAACAGGATGATGAAGATAATCGTCCGATAGCATCACTAATCAAAAACGTCCGAAAAGGACCCTCAAGTTCTGAATCCAAGACTCCTCAGCAGCTCGCAATCATATCAAAATATCTTCCACACATTCCTACTGAGTTCCATGAGTTTGTGGAAAATATTGTGGATGTTGATGATGATGGCAAATGTGGATACAGATGTCTTGCTCAATGGATAGGGATGAACGAGAAAGAATGGCCAGAGATAAGGAAACGAATGATCAAGGAGCTAGATGACAGACGTACTCTTCACCGGAAGATATTTGACTCAGAAGATCATATGGAGGTAATTAAAAAGGCTTTGACCCTTAGTCCAAACGAACCAGCTCTTGAACCCAAATGGTTCACTGTCCCGGACATGGGTTTACTAGTAGCAACTACCTTCAGAATAGTTCTGGTCACACTCAGTCTCAGGGAATCTTGCATGTATCTCCCTATGACTGGTCCAGTTACAACTCCATCTCCAGTGGCAGTATTGTGCAATGTTGAAGATCGGCACTGGATAAGAGTAATTCTGAAAGAAAACTCTCCGTTACCCAATGCAACACCACAATGGATGCCCAATTGTGAGAAGGACGCAAAGAGGTGGGGAAAGAACATGGGGCCAAGAATAATAATGTATAGACGCATTATAGATCCTAACTATGTTCGTCACTCAAAATTGAAAAGGAAGCGACCAGAGATCAAGACCATTCTGAAGGAAGCTGAAGAACAAGTGCAAGTGACCATGCCATCGTCCAAATCATCAAAGCTAAAACCAGATGCATCAGAAGTGGAAGATCCTTCTCCTTCACTAAATGAACAACAAAGTGATGAGATCGCCAAGAAATTCAACAATATTGACAACACTCTCCTTGGCATTCCTATGTCCCAACCAGAAGCCACTATGGAAACACAGGACATTGAAAACCAAGATAGGGCATCTAAGGAAGCGTCTGTGGCTAAAGGAAGAGTGAAGTCTCACGCAGTAAAGGCTTGCAATCAAAGAAAAAGGAGGAAAACTATCCCAAGGGAAGCTGAGAAAGATGGTGCAACCGAATCCGTATGTGGGGAAGATGTTACTGCTAAACAACCCATAGCTCACCAAGAGGTTCAGAAAAATAACATTCAAACTGTTCAAACAAGAGAATTCAGAATGAAGAAATTTCCAGTACACCTGCCCAGACGTTCTCGTCGCTGCACTGCACCTATCTCTTCAATCGTGCCCAGAATGCTTTCCATGATAAATGCTTCACATGCTCCACAAATTCTTATGGAAACATTGGGTTTCAATTTCTGCCTTCAAGCAAGAATCTGGACTCCTCCTGCCATTGACGGGTTAGTACTCATGTTTGCTCCGCGATCAAGGTATGACATCTTCCATCAAAACTGGGAACTGTCTGCCTACAGACCTGTTCATACAAGCATCATTTCATCCAAATTGATTCATGGTGCTGAACGCATCACTCTCAAATTTGGATCATGGTCGCTTATCTTTATCGCTGACAAATCTTCCCATGAGTTATCCTCAACTGCCAACGTCTCACAGCAAAAATCAGTTGATCACCAAATCCATGTTTTGACTGATTCGGAAGAGGTAGTTGTCATCTCATCAGACTCTGAGGAGAATCAAGATGATGCTCTCTCACCATCTTCTAAGGAAGTCCCTGTAGCTGAACCCCTAAATGAGACCCTGGAAATGGCAACTACAGTGGTTTATATCACCAATGCCTCTTCCAGTGACCATCTTGACTCAACTAAGGAAATCCCCAGGGAAAAGGAGTCACATGAAGTACCATCCTCCAAGAAATCCTCTGATGCTGAAATTGCTATTAAGGAGCTATCTGAAGAATTTGCACAATCTCTCTCCAACAACTGCAAAGCAACCGAGAAGATGGAAAGTACTATCCTCAAACGAGCTGATGCGATGGAACAAAACCTCACTGCTAAGTTGGCGGCTCATCTCAAATTTTTCGAAGAACTGCTCCGCAAAGACAATGAGTCTCGGCAGAAGAAAGCTGATTGATTATTTCTTCTCTCTGCTACTCTATTTTCTCATTTATCTTATGCACACTATTCTTCTTGACCTTATGCTTACATAGATCTTTTACTCAGCACTGGTTAATTTGTCTCTTGCATGTCCTTTACTTAGTACTTAATCTTTTTGATAATGCCAAAGGGGGAGAAGAAATAGGAAAAGAAAATCGGGACTGTTAGGAAACGGAACCAATTTAGGGGGAGCGAACTTAGGCAAACATCCACTAGGAGGAATATTCAATTTAGGGGAAGCAAAGCTAAGCAAACTCAACAAGAAGATTTCGTCCGCCCGTACACCCTAAAGAAAAATAAAATGCCTTTTAATCAATTACATCGCTACACAAAATTTTTCCAAAGAAATTGTCATTATCAAAAAGGGGGAGATTGTTAGATTCAACTAATTAAATATTTATATTTTGATAATCAACAATTTCTTTAAAGATTCAATACTGTGTTAAAATAGATTTTCTAACACAGTGAAAACTCCCATATACAGGAATAACTATTTCTAAAAGGACTGAGCAAACTCCAAAGCGCCATCAAGAATACCAGTTCATCAGGAGAAGTTCGTCCGGTCACCATGAAGAAAACTGCGTCTGGTGAATCATAAGAGTCTAAAGCGGTATCAACAACCAACATATGAGAACACCTCATAAAAGTCTGCAAGCTCTAAAATCAAAGCCTATATTGAGAAGACAAAGCAGTCTGCCACTTGAGAAAACTGTTCAAATCAAAGGACAGGCTAATATATGAAGAAACTTTTTCAGCCTCAAAGGTTTTCTACCATCACAAAAGGAAAGTTGTGAATCAACTCTATCAGATGAAAGAACTTTAGTAAGATCAAAAGAAGAGTTTCAGTCATCTGAAAGACAAGAAGATCCTAACAGTTAAGAAAGACTGAATGAAGAAAAGTTCGAATTACTTTGCAGCAGAACTCCAAGGCAATGAATGGAGACTACGTCTGCCAAGCTACCACGAAGGATCCGTCCGCTCAAATTAAAAATTGCACCAAAGATACAGAGATCAAGAAATGTGGTTTTCGAGGACATCAGGATCATCGAAGTATTAAAGAATCTATTTTCCTCATCTGGAGTAATTACTTCGTGGATTAAAAGACTCCTACCTCGTCTACACATTTATTAACATACTGGCTGCGGCAGAAAGTAGAAAGGGACACAATTAATACAATATTCCTTGGGTCCCTCTGACATTCTACTTTCCCTCAAATCAAGCTGACAATCGCGAAATCAACAGCAAGAATCTCTGAGCATCGTACACTTTCAACGGTCGAAATTCAAAAATTCTGACCAAGGCATGTGATGAGTATTAGCTGTCAAGCAATGGGGTAAAAGCGTCAAAGCAGTCTCCACCGCTGCATCCTTACACATTATATACGAAGAAACCAGCTCAAGGCTACTCGCTCAAGATGGAGCCAGACGACATCAACCCAGAAGTACTAATGATTTCCAGATCATATCTTATGCTTACAGAGAAACCTCTGATCGTGACTTACACATGTTAAAAGATGCAGAACTAGCCGTTACGCACAGCTCAGAAGGGAAGAGGCACTTCAGACAGTTTTTCTCTCTTTCTCAAGAAGAAGAAGCAACTGAAGATATAAATAGAAGATCCTTTCTCCGAAGTACTTGGGCAACTTAGACTTAAATTTTCATATGTTAACTAAGTCTGTCCCAAGAACCAAGCAACCTTGGTTCATACTCAGGATGCCTCAAGATTATCCCTACCTGAGTATATGAGTTTGTGTGAGGAAAATCCATAGAGTGTTACTCTTATCTTTCCCAACTCGCACATCCTTCTAAACAGAGAACTCAAACTCCTATCCTCTCTGTAAACTGAGCTTAATTTCCTCTGCCCACTCTTATTAAGAAGAGAACCATGTAGAGAAGCTAACCCTTGAAAAAGGTGTCAGGAGAAGTCCTAATAATACTTGTAAGGAGAAGTCCTTCTAATACTTGATAGGAGAAGTCCTTAGAATACTTGTTAGGAGAAGTCCTTAGAATACTTGTTGGGAGGAGTCGTTGATAATACTTGTACTATTTGTTGAAATAGTGAAAATCTTGGTGAAGCCAAGGACTGGACGTAACCCTGTCGGTTATGGGGGTGAACCAGGATAAAAACTCTGTGTGCTTTACTTTTATGTTTTATCGCTTATTCATTACACCTTTGTTCATGCTTTCATAAATAAGTTATCTTGAGATCATATAACTAACTTTCAATATCTGTTAAACATTTCACGCATCCCTTCTTGTGTCATAAAAGACCTTAAAGTGAAAAATAAATAACTTCAAATAGATGATCATTAAGCTAATGTCTTCAAACGAAAATTTCAAAAATGGGTCACACAATTCAAACCCCCCCCCCCCCATTTCTTGTGTGTTTTCTGCACCTTTAAGCTAACACTCATCACGTGCTTTGGTCAGATATTTGAATTTCGACCGTTGAGAGTGTACGATGCTCAGAGATTCTTGCCGTTGATTCCGCGATGTCAGCTTGATTTGAGGAAAAGCAGAAAAGCAGGAAGTATTTATTTAATTGTGTCCCTTCTTTCTTTCTGTGTTTGCCAGTACTTTAATAAATGTGCAGACGAGGTAGGAGTCTTTTGATCCACGAAGCAATTACTCCAGATGAGGAGAATAAATTCTTTAATACTTCTGATAACTGATATCCTCGAAATACACATTTCTTGATCTCTGTACCTTTGGCGCAATTGATACTTGAGCGGACGGAGTTTCCATCTAGTGCTTGAGATTCCGTCGCTGAGTGGCTTGCATCGGCAGACGAACTTCCTTCAGTCAGTTCTTCTTTAAGGAACAGAATATTCTTGTCTTACAGAACTGAATCCTTTCCTTTCTTTTGTTTCCACTGAAGTTCTCCATCTGAGAGAGTTGATCCACAACTTCTTTATATGATGCTTGAGAAGCTTCGAGGCAGAAGGTGTTTCTTCATAAGTTGCCATACTCTTTCACCTATGAGCGACGCAGTCTTTCAATTTGATCTTTGTAGATTTAGGTAGCAGACTGATTCAGCTGCTTCAAGTAGACTTTGAGTTGAGCGTGCAGATTTTGATCAATTGACCATGACAAAAGATGCTGGCCATTTGAGGCTGTTGATTTATCTCTCTTGAGTCGCCGGACTATCTTGTACTTGAATGTCTTCCTGAGATAGGCTTTGTCTTGAGCGAGCAGACTTTGATGAAGCATTCTTGAAAGAGGATGTAGAGTATAGTTGTTGTTTTAGCTTTCTTAAGCCACCGGACTGTCTCATACGAGAATTCTTTCCTTCGTATATCTTTGACATCGTTTTCCTTCGAGGTGACCGGACGAACTCTTCTGGTGGACTGGTTCTCTTGATGAGACTATGATGTTTATTCATTCCTTTCAGAGATAGTTATTCCTGTACATGAGAATTTTCACTATGTTAGGAACTTCATCTTTGACGTCATTAAATCTTAAAGAAATTGTTAATTATCAAAACATAATAATTCATTTAATTATTTGATTCTAACAAAAAGAAGTTAAGAAAACTGTGTTTGTAAAACCAAACAAAGTAGATGGATCTTCTAAAAACACTAAGACTAATTCTTTTAGGAGTATGAATAATAGGAAAAGTAACCTTCATAGACCTCCTAAGAAGATTAATCCTTCTCCTTGGCAAACATCTAGTTACAATCATTATTCTTGTACTTATTGTAACAAAATAGGACATACCCCTAGTAGATGTTATTACAAACATGTTGGAGTACCAAATAGGGAATACATATGGGTTAGGAAGAGTGCTAACTTAGAAGGACCCAAAACTTGTTGGGTTCCTAATACCCATGTCTGAACTTTGTCATGTAGCTGTGTATGAAAGCAGCAAAAGAATTAATGGTATCTTGATAATGGCTGCTCATCACACATGACAGGAGGCAAAACAGAGTTTTCTTTACGTATACCTAGAGAAAAGGGTTTTGTAAAATATGGGAACAATCAAAAGGGAAAGATACTTGGTATTGGAAGAATAGGCACACCCCCTCAAATAGTCATCGATAAAGTTCTTTATGTTGATGGTTTGATGCATAATCTTCTGAGTATCAGTCAACTCCGTGACAAAGGTTTGAAAGTTGGTTTCATTAATGATATATGTGTAGTAAAAGATGTGAAAACTAAAGAGATTAAGTTTTCCGGATATAAAGTCAATAAGGTCTTCATGATATCCTTGGAAGAAATTCCACAAAATGTAAGATGTCTTTTGGCCAAGAACAATAGTGATTCATGGCTATGGCAAAGATAAGATTCGATAATGACAAGCTTTGTGAAGCATGTCAAAAAGGGAAGCAAACCAGAACGTCTTTCAAGCCAAAGAACATAGTCTCAACCACAAGACCTCTCCAATTTCTACATATGGATTTGTTCGGACCATCAAGAACTAAAAGTTTCGGAGGTAATCTTTATGCACTTGTTATTGTTGATGATTTCTCTAGATTTACTTGGACATTATTCTTGCCTCATAAGAATGAAGCCTTTAACGCATTCAAAAGATATGCAAGGCTAGTTCAAAATGAAAAAGCTTTAAAGATCACTTCTATTAGAAGTGATCATGGTGGAGAATTTCAGAATCATCAATTTCAAGAATTATGTGATGAAAATGGAATATCGCATAACTTCTCTACTCCGAGAACACCACAACAAAATGGTGTTGTAGAAAGGAAGAACAGACTACTTGAAGAATTAGCAAGGACAATGCTAAGTGAGTCAATTCTTCCTAAATACTTCTGGGCTGATGCTGTAAGTACTGCTTGCTATGTTTCCAATAGAGTTCTTATTAGATCTATTCTGAAGAAAACCCCCTATGAACTTTACAAAGGAAGGAAACCAAATATCTCTCATCTACATGCTTTTGGATCCAAATGCTTTGTCTTGAACAATGGAAAGGAAAACCTTGGTAAGTTTGATGAAAAATCTGATGAAGGTATATTCCTTGGTTATTCCCTAACAAGCAAAGCATATAGAGTCTTTAATAAGAAAACTCTATCTCTGGAAGAATCCATACATGTCTCCTTTGATGAGTTTAAATCTTCAAAAGAAGATTTAGTCAATCTTCCAGATAATGAAGAAGAAGAAATCATTATCAATGAAGACTCTCAAAAGGAAAAAGATCAAGATCCAATACAAGAAGAGCACATTGAAGATAACACTTATCAACTACCAAAGGAATGGAGAACCCACAGGGATCATCCAGTTGACAATATCATTGGAGATATTTCTAGAGGTGTTTCTACAAGGCTACGCTTAAATGATTCAATCTTGAACATGGCCTTTGTTTCTCAAATAGAACCCTCAAAACTAAATGATGCTCTGGAGGATGAATATTGGATTGTGGCAATGCAGGAAGAATTCAACCAATTTGAAAGGAATCAAAGGAATCAAGTTTGGGAACTTGTTCCTAAGCCCACTGACAAGCATGTCATTGGAACAAAGTGGGTATTCAGAAACAAACTAGATGAAAATGGAATTATTGTTAGAAACAAAGCAAGGTTGGTTGCACAAGGTTATAATCAAGAAGAAGGCATAGATTTTGATGAAACCTATGCACCAGTAGCAAGGTTGGAAGCCATAAGACTTCTGTTGGCTTATGCTTGTTCTTTAAACTTCCCATTGTATCAAATGGATGTTAAAGGTGCTTTCCTGAACGGATACATTCAAGAAGAAGTCTATGTGAAGCAACCTCCAGGATTTGAAGATCCCCAGTTTCCTTCACATGTCTTCAGATTAAAGAAGGCACTCTATGGTCTTAAGCAAGCCCCTCGTGCATGGTATGATAGATTAAGCACATTCCTTTATGAGAAAGGATTCCAAAAGGGTAAGGCTGACACAACCTTGTTTATCAAGAGAACCAAAGGTAATACGTTATTAGTTCAAATTTATGTAGATGATATTATTTTTGGTGCAACTAATAAATCTCTATGTAAGGATTTCTCTAACATGATGCAAGAAGAATTTGAGATGTCCATGATGGGGCAATTAAATTTCTTTCTAGGATTGCAAATTAAGCAATCACATGATGGGATATTCATCAATCAATCAAAGTTTTGCAAGGAACTGTTAAAGAAATATGACTTGGATGATTGCAAAGCCATAGCCACACCAATGGGGTCTAACACATATCTAGATCAAGATGAATCCGGTGTTCAAGTAGACATTACCAAATACAGAGGTATGATCGGATCTCTTCTATATTTAACTGCAAGTAGACCTGATATTATGTTTAGTGTGTGTCTATGTGCTCGATATCAAGCATCCCCTAGGGAATCACATTTGAGTTCAGTCAAACGGATTTTCAAATATCTGAAAGGAACTAAAAATGTTGGTCTGTGGTATCCCAAAGGGAGTATTTGTGATTTGATTGGATATTCTGATTCAGATTATGCTGGATGCAAAACTGAAAGAAAGAGTACAAGTGGTACTTGTCACTTGTTGGGAAATGCTCTTGTTTCTTGGTCTTGTAAGAAACAAGCATGTGTTGCTCTAAATACTGCTGAAGCAGAATATATTGCTGCAGGAAGTTGTTGTGCACAAACTCTATGGCTCAAACAACAACTCAAAGATTATGGCTTAGAGCTGGGCTGCATTTTGATAGCCAAATCCGCAAGTGCACGGATGGTTATCGTGTAATAAAAAGATCGAACCCAAGGTATAGGTATCCTATTATTATATTATCTAGTACTTGAGCAGAAAAATTAAAATATGAATATTTGATGTTGGTTTTAGAACAAGCAAGAGTAAGCATAAAATAATAAAGAGATAAATATGATGAGAATTAAGTTCTTGGGTTGAATAACATAGAATATAAAATATGCTAGCAAGTTCCTACTTAATTTCTGAATTTTAAGTCCAAGTTCATGGTGCTATAGCCTAGTATATCTACAAGTTAATCTCTTACACATTGTAGAACTTTCTTTTTAATTACTAAACCCAATTTCTTGCAATTTAGTTAACTAAAGAAGAAGATGAAGATGAAGTTCAGGCCAACACAAAGCTACGTCTATCCTAATCTCTTAGCGATATATACTTATAGCCTTTTTTAATTCCTATTTCCCTTACTACATACCAATTCTCATTCGTATAAGTAATAAGCAAGAACACTTGTGGTCATCAAGATAAAATTATGAACAAGGAAATAAAACAAGAACTGGATATATTATTCAGAAAGTTAGAAGCAATACTAAAACATAAATTATAAACTATAACAACCCAAGAAACTTAAAAAGAATTAGCCAAGCATGGCTAAAAGTGTCATCGAATTACCCTGGATAGGAGCTCAAGTATGGCTTCCCACAATTCCTAGGAACAATGATCTTTAAGGAGGAAAGAAGAACACTTGTTGTATTCTGAATAGGTGTGTCTTACAAGTGAAGAAAATCTCCCTATTTATAGCAAAAATCTGACCTCCAGCGCTTGAGCGCTGGCATTCCCAACGCTTGGGCGTTGGGATGCATTAAAAACCAACGTGCAGAAATAGGCCCTACGTTTGAGCGCTGGAACGAACACTGTCAGCTTCTTCTTGGATTCCTTTCTTCTTCAATGGTGGAATTGATTGGCTTAATTAGGCTCATTCAGCCCCTAATAAGTTCTGAAACTCCTCCCTTCCACCATTAATCCTTCAAAACTTATTTTACATGTGCTCAAATCAAAGAGAGTTGCTTCACATTCTTCAATTTCACTTTAAGTCCTCTCTTTGTTAGAACTTCAATTCTGGCCCTTTGACTCCTTCAAACTTCACTTTTCATCCTCCGCTCTTGAACCTTTACACTTTGATCCTTGATTTCCTGAAACTTTACAAATCGGTCCCTGGACAAAAATGATAACTATACCAGCTTTTCCTAAAAATATAAAATAGCTATAAAAATTCCTAAAAATATAAAATAAAGTTAAAAAAACAAATAAAAGCTAATCTATATGCAGAATGCAAAATAAATATAAAATCTACATAAAAATAATAAAAATCCTAAATGAGCCTCAAAAATAATAAAATAAAAAGACTAAAAATAACCTAAAAACATCATATAATATCCTGTCATCACACCACTATACCCAACGGCAGCTTGTCCTCAAGCGACAAAACTTAAAGAGAAACTCGTCCCTGAGTTTAGAAAAAGTTTATCTGATTAGAACTTGAAGCACAAAAACCTTTCCAAGAAAGCTTAGCGGATATGGAAGACCTGCATGTTTAAAAAAAATAGAATCAAGAAAGTTAGGCTGGGCTTTTCAACATGTTTGAGTTCATCAAATAAGCTCACAAAAAGATATTCTCCATGAAAAACAAGAAAGCTCAATAATCCTGCCTATCATTCAAATCAAAACTGAAACACTGCAACTAAGTAACTTTGAAGAGATTTTTGATGGTTGCAACTTGGCCAAAGGTTTGAACAATTTAAGGTGTGGATTTCAAGAAATTGGCAACTGTAGTGGCTGACTCAGAATCTGTTGTTAAGTGATTTTTCTTGACTAAGAGCTTCAACAATTCAACACAAGGGTCCTCTCACTTTTTCCTTTTTTTTTTTTTTGAACAAAGTAGTGGAATGTATGTGATGTATGACTTGAATTTTACTCCCCTCATACTCTTTCTCACCCCACCACTTCATTATTTTTTCCTAAGGCACATACCTTATTTTGTTCAACTTTTTCAAGAAAGAAACCCAACAAACATAGCTCTAACACTTTCAGCACATGAATCACAATAACAACTTAAAAATATCGCACAAAGTAGGCTCCAAAGAATGACTCTTTTAAGGATCAAAAGGGGCTACTAGTGGATTTTCAATTTCAAGAAAGAATTTGAGTTTTTCAAAAATGCCTATAATCTCTTGTCAACTTACAAAGTAAAGAAAATCCCAATCAACATGCAACACAAGGCAGAAAAATTTCACAATCATGCATTCAGAGTCCTCAGCTCCCAGAAAAAGATAGGGTAAGTGGTACCCTTTTTAGAACTTAGAAAAACTTTGGCAACAACTGATAACGGAAAATCGCAAGTGTACGATTTACTATCGCGTAATATAAAAAGATCGAACCCAAGGGATAGGTGTTCTTATTATTATAATTTTTAGTACTTAAACAGAAATATGAAAGATGAGAATATATGTTGATGTTTTTAGAACAAGAAATAACAATAGCAAAATATAGAAAAGATGATAAGAATTTAAGTTCTTGGGTTGATTTACATAATCTATAAAACATGCTAGAAAACTCTTACTAAATTTCTAAACTTTAAATTCATATTCATGGTGCTATAGCCTAGAGTTTCTACATCCTAATAGCCTTAAGTAATGTAGACCTTTCTTTCCTAATTACTAACTCCATAGCCTTGGTTATTAGTTAATCAGAAAAGAAGATGAAGAAGGAATTCGGGCCAACACAAAGTTACGTACATCCTTATAGCCTTAAGAAATGCAAACATATAACCTTTTTTATTTCCTATTTCCCTTACTACTTACCAAATGGCCTTATGAATAAGTAGAAAGCATGAAATCTTTTGTACACAAGATTAATGAAGAACAAAGAAATAAAACATGATTTGAAAGTATTATTCAGAAATGTAGAAGAAACTAGAACATGAATTATAAACTAAAACAACCCAAAAACTTAAAAGAAGAATTAGCCAAGCATGGCTAAAAGATTCATTGAATTACTCTGGATAGGAGCTCAAGTTTGGCTTCCCACAATTCCTAGGAACAATGATCTTTGAGGGAGAAAGAGAGAATACTTGTTGTATTCTAAGAAAGGGATACTTTACAAGTGAAGAAAAGGGTCCTATTTATAGTAAAAATCCAGCCTCCAACGCTTCAGCGCTAGAATTCCCAACGCTTGGGCGCTGGAAGCATTAAAAATCCACTGCCAGATCGAAGGCCAGCGCATGAGCGCTGGCTTCCCAGCGCTGCAGCGCTGGGACCTGCTGTTTCAGCTCCAAGTTTTCCTTCCTTCTTCATGGTTAGTGGGATTTAAATGCCATCAAAAGCCACTACTCAGCCCTTGTTTAATTCTGAAACTTCTCCTCCACTATCATCAATTCCTTCAAGCTTATTTTCCATGTGCTAATTTGAAGAGAGTTGCTTCATATTCCTCTTTTTCACTTTGGTCCTCTCTTGGTTAGCACTTCAATTCAAGCCCTCATATTCCCTCAATCCTCACTTTAAGTCCTCCACTCTTGAAATTTCACATTTTGGTCCTTGATTTCCTGAAACTTTACAAATCGGTCCCTGGACAAAAATGATAACTAAACCAGCTTTTCCTAAAAATATAAAATTGCTATAAAAATTCCTAAAAATATAAAATAAAGCTAGAAAATCTAATAAAATCTAATCTACATGCAAAATGCAAAATAAATATAAAATCTACATAAAAACAATAAAAAACCTACATGAGACTCAAAAATAATAAAATAAAAAGGCTAAAAAGTCCCTAAAATTATCATATAAAATCCACTCATCAACAACTAAAACAATCAAAATATCCAAAATCAATTCTAACAGCATGCAATCCTAACCACTTCAAAACATAGAACCTTTTCAAAAGCAGTTCAATCAGATAAAGCACTCACAGCAATAGTAGCATTTAGACTGGATAATATACTCAAGACTCATGCAAAAATAAAATAGAAAATAACTAAACTAAAAATAAAACTAAAAACTATAAAAAGAAAAACTAAAAAGCAGGCACAATTACAAATTTTCCACAATAGTCCAAGGTAACCTCAATGCAAAAATCAATTTTGAACACTTAAGTTCAAGAGGGCTCTAACTCTTTCTGGTACCTATCGTGTAACATTGAACAAACAAAAGTCTCACAAGTAGAAACTTGCTTGACTTGTTAGTTCCAAAAACAGCACACTTAAGAACATGGGTTGAAAAATTTGTGTTCACCTTAAAAACAAGAATTCTTGAGTTCCCAAAAATCAAAACCTTTATAGAAGCAAGGGAAAACTCAAAGAATCTAAAACTTTTCAAGAAATGGTGAACACAAAATTTATTAAAAACAGAAAACAGCAAAATAAATACAAAACAGAGAATCTACCCGAGCTCCAGCGCTTGAGCGTTGGGGATGCCAATGCTTGGACGCTGGAATTTAAAAAAAAAACTGGGCATCAGAGGTCCCAGCGCCTGAGCGCTGGGTTTCCAACGCTTTGGCGCTGGAATTAAGAAAAAAAACCTGGGATTCCAGGGGCCTAGCGCATGAGCGCTGGCCCCCAACGCTGAAGCGTTGGCAAACACTGGAACCAGGGGGGTCTGGCAAGGGCCTAGCGCATGAGCGCTGGCCTCCAGCGCTTGAGCGCTGGCCCCTCCTGCAGCAAAAACATAGAATTTTTTTTTCTTTTATTTATTTACAAGAGTGATGCAGAAAAATAAAAAGACAGAATTATAAACTATCCTAAGTTGGGTTGTCTCTCAACCAGCTCATTGTTAAGGTCCGAGATAGACCCTTCCCTTTAATCAATTAGGGGAATCAAGAAAAATAGACATCACTTGTGACTCAACATCTCCCCCTAGGTACGGTTTCAGTCTTTGCCCATTGACAACAAATGTGTCGCCTTTATCATCTAATTCAACCGCACCATGGGGAAATACTTTGGTGATCATATATGGTCCTGTCCATCTTCACTTCAGCTTTCCAGGAAACAACCTCAGCCTTGAGTTATACAATAACACAAGCTGTCCTGGACTAAACTCTTTTGGCACAATCTTCTTATCATGCCACTTTTTTGTTCTTTCCGTGTAGATCCTAGCATTGTGATATGCTTGGAGTCTAAATTCATCCAGCTCATGTACCTATACCTGTCTTTTATCCCCAATCTCTTTGGGATCCATGTTCAATTGTTTCAAAGCCCAAAAGGCTTTATGCTCAAGCTCCACAGGTAAATGACAAGTCTTACCATAAACCAACCTGTAAGGAGAGGTTCCAATAGGAGTTTTAAACGCAGTTCGGTAAGCCCACAAGGTGTCATCTAATTTTCTTGACCAATCCTTCCTTGAGGTACCAACTACTTTTTCCAAAATCCTTTTTAACTCCCTATTAGAAACCTTTACTTGTCCACTAGTTTGGGGGTGATAGGGGGTAGCAACTTTATGAAGAACACCATATTTTTTCAAAAGAGTTTCAAAAGCTTTATTACAAAAGTGCTTACCTCCATCACTGATAATTTCTCTTGGCACCCCAAATCTAGTAAAGATTTTTTTCTTCAGAAAATCCAGAACCACTTTGCCATCATTTGTGGGAAGGGCTGATGCTTCAACCCACTTAGAAACAAAGTCAACAGCAACCAAAATATACTGGCAACCAAAAGAAGGTGGAAAAGGTCCCATGAAATCAATGCCCCATACATCAAAAAGCTCAACTTCCAAAATCATTTTTTGGGGCATCTCATTCCTTCTTGAGATATTACCAGTTCGTTGACAGCGATCACACCTTACCACAAATTCTCTACTATCTTTGAAGATAGTAGGCCAATAAAAACCACTTTGGAGGACTTTAGTTGCAGTCCTCTCACCTGAAAAATGGCCTCCATAATCGGAGCCATGGCAATGCCATAAAATAGCCTCAAATTCTTTTTATGGAATACACCTTCTGATGATCCAATCAAAACATTCTCTAAACAAATAAGGTTCATCACAGAAAAAGAATTTGGCATCATGCAGAAATTTTTTCTTTTGTTGCCAAGTCAAATCAGAAGGCAACACACCAGCAGCTTTAAAATTAGCTAAATGTACATACCATGGAGCTATCTCTTGGACAGCTAAGAGTTTCTCATTTGGGAACTCCTCTTGAATAGGAATTGCGCTGGAGTTCCCCTCTTCAAGTCTTGACAAAAGGTCTGCTACACCATTGTCTTTCCCTTTTCTGTCCACAATTTCAAGATCAAACTCTTGCAAGAGTAAGATCCACCTGATCAACCTGGGTTTAGCTTCCTGCTTAGCAAACAAGTACTTCAATGCAGCATGGTCAGTATGCACAATAACTTTAGTACCCAAGACGTAAGGTCTGAATTTATCTAAAGCATAAACTACACTCAACAACTCCTTTTCAGTTGTAGCATAATTTTTTTGAGCTTCATTCAGAACCTTACTAGCACAGTAAATTACAGGCAAAACTTTTCCATTTTTCTGACAAAGAACAGCCCCCAAAGCATTATCACCAGCATCACACATAACTTCAAAAGGCAAATCCCATTGGGGAGCAATAATGATAGGGGCTGAAACAAGTTTTTCCTTCAATAATATAAAAGCAGCCAAACACTCATCATTAAAGATAAAAGGAGCCTCTTTTTCAAGGAGATTTTTCATAGGCTTAGCAATTTTAGAAAAATCTTTTATAAATCGCCTATAAAAACCTGCATGACCAAGAAAACTTCTTATACCTTTAACATTGGTGGGAGGAGGTAGATTTTCGATAATCTCTGTTTTAGCTTTATCTACCTCAATCCCTTTTTCAGAAATCTTGTGCCCAAGCACAATGCCATCTTTCACCATAAAATGACATTTTTCCCAATTAAGTACCAAATTCTTTTATTGGCACCTAACTAGAATCCTTTCCAAATTGTCCAAACACTTATCAAAATTGGGGCTATATACAGAAAAATCATCCATGAACACTTCCATACATTCACCAATTAAATCATAAAAAATAGCAAACATACATCTTTGGAAGGTTCCAGGAGCATTACACAAGCCAAAAGGCATTCTTTTATAAGCAAACACCCCGAAGGGACAAGTAAAAGCAGTTTTCTCTTGATCCTTAGGATCAACAACAATCTGATTGTATCCTGAATATCCATCCAAGAAACAATAGTACTCATGGCCAGCCAACCTGTCAAGCATTTGATCAATAAAGGGAAGGGGAAAATGATCTTTCCGGGTGGCAGAATTTAGCCTCCGGTAATCTATACTAACCCTCCATCCAGTTACGTTCCTGGTGGGAATCAATTCATTATTCTCATTGGGAACCACTGTAATTCTTCCTTTTTTGGGAACTACCTGAACGAGACTAACCCATTCACTATCAGAAATGGGATAGATGATCCCTGCATCAAGCAACTTAATCACTTCTTTCCTTACCACCTCTTTCATGGAAGGATTAAGTCTTCTTTGGGGTTGGACTACAGGTTTAACTTGTTCTTCTAAACAAATTTTGTGCATGCAAACAGTGGGGCTTATGCCCTTAATGATAGTAACAAAACCACACAAGAAAGGGGGGGGTTTGAATTGTGTGTGTGACTTTTATAAACTTTTTCGCAATATAATTATGATTAGTTCGAAAACGTTAAAAGATATGTGCAGCGGAAATAAACTTAGAGCTTGAAGAATAAAGCACACACAATATTTATCCTAGTTCACCCCCAAAACCGATAGGGCTACGTCCAGTCCTTGGCTATACCAAGATTTTCCACTATTTCAACAGAATAGTACAAGTGTTCTCAGGGACTTCTCCCAGTATTATGAGGACTACTCCTTTACAAGTTTTCTCAGGACTTCTCCTTTATCTCTCGAGTATTCGACAGGACTCCTCCCAGTTCTTTTTCAAGAAGGTTTGTTTTCTACAAGGATCTCTTCACAAAGAGTGAGTAGAAACTATGAAGTTCTAAATTCAGAGAGGGTATACAAATAGGTTCTCTGAAGGGCTTGTGTGAGAAAGAATAAGAGTTTTTACTCTATAAAGGTTTCACACTAGTCGGCGACTAAACTCAGAAAATAAGGAAGCTAAGGTTACTGAGTATTCTTGACTAAAGCTTGTTCAAATTATAAACTGACTTGAAGGATTTGAATGCTTTGATAGTGTGTAATTCGCCATATCGAAAATGATGCAGAGGCCACTATTTATATCTTCAGTAGGATGATAATTGGAGGCGCTGATGAAGATCTTCAAAAATAGTTCCGTTGAGTCTTTGCTTGATTGTGAGTAACAGATACTTCTGCATCTGCTTGTTGAAGTCTGCCAGGTGAAGAATGTTTCTTCAACAGATAGAGAGTGATATCGTCTGGCAATGCTTTTGTTCTGGTTCTCAGAGGCTGCAATTAATGCATGTGCATTACAGCTAATATGGCAATTAATGCTCTGACCAGAAGATTTGGATTTGGCCGTTGAGGAGATACGATGATCAGAGGATATCACCGCTAATTCAGCAAAAGCATCTTGAATTAAGGAATGTCAGAGAATTTGAATCTTCAAGGTATATGGCGCTTAATTCTGTCTCTTTCGCCATTAATGCTCTGATCCACCAAGAGGTGCATGACAACTCATCTTCGGTTTGAGCAAACGATATCCTCTAAGCAAATTCTTTTTGTACGATTCTTCAATCATTGCTCTTTAGTCAACCCATGTGTTTGACAAGGATTGAACCGGACAGTCTTTGCAGGCGGACGAACTTTACTCTGGAGGCAGACTCATTTCTCATAGGCGGACGTACTCTTCACTTGCTTTTTGATAATGTTTGCAGCATGGCTTCAGTTCATAAGTGTTCCTGAATATGGAATCTTTTAAAGAAAGTTAGTAACACTTAGCGAAATTGTTATTTACCAAAATAGGTTAATTCATTTAAATATTTTACTCTAACAATCTCCCCCTTTTTGATAATGACAATTTCTAAAAACAAATGAGAGTAAGGCCTGTACTCCCCCTATCATTAATATTAGCTCCCCCTAAGTATGTGCTATCTTCTACTTAGTCATTTGTTATATAGTTTCTACCCCTTTGACATTATCAAAAACATAGACAAAATAATCATTGAGATAATAAGAGGTAACGATAAAATATAACAAAAGAAATATATTAAGAGGATGGCTTAGAAAGCCCTAGAAGTAAGGCAATAGAGGCCTGCAGCTGAGTGAAACTAGCATCTATCTTAGCAGAAAGATTAGTATCCATGGACTCAAGACGCGCAATCACAGCTTGATGCAGAACGATCCTTTCATGAGATAAGCGAGTGTTGAAGGCTTTAACTTCCTGAGAAAGGAGGGAGACCATGGTGCGAACATCAGAGTCAGGATGTGAACGGTGAGTGACCAACGGGGATGATGTGCGAGATGGCAGAATGGGAGTGAAATATGCCACAGTGGGAATGAACGGCGACGGAGAAGGACACTGCCAAGCAGAACTCAGAGTCTTCAAAATGGGTGGCATCACAGGAAGTAGTATCAGGGTCCATGTTCTAAACTTTAGAACCAGGGAGTCAACGCTACTAGCCTGATGAAGATGAATTGAAGCAATGTGGACATCCCTGCGAACCGTGAGTTCCATTTGAAGTGGAAGAATTGTTGAAATGAGGGCATGGATTGGGTAATCTGAGAGGCAAGACATCCATGGGGAAGCCACAATCCAGCCTTAAAGCAGAATGGAAAACCAAATGCCTGAAGACAGAGATCTGAGAGCAGATGAGCATTGGGTGCATTTTGTGAGCGCTTGCGTTTGCCCAAAGCAGAGTTGGAGCTTGGAGGGTAACAGGGCATGGAGTAGATCTGATGGAGAGACATTCCTGTATCACAAGTGAGGAAACCCGGAGGTGCAAGCTTGAGATCCAGATCCATAACTTTATGGATACGAGCCGGTGGGGACGGATAAGATGCATTAATAGATGTATTAATGTGAGCATCTACCCTTTGTGACATTGAATGAGCAGGTTGACTTTGACCAAGATGCAGACGAAGATCAACTTCAATATCATGTTAGTTGAGACGAGCAAATTCAAGGTCTAAGCAAGAAAGGTCAGTGTTAGGAGTGGGATCAGGCTCAGAGTCGTCATCAAGATGGATGGGATTGTCAATGCTGGGGACTTCAAATAATGAATCCAGAAATTGCTGAGCTTCAATTTGTAGTAGATTTTTGAAGTGAAGGATTTTGGATTGAAGAGGCAGTTCCCATCCTCGGGAATCAGGAGAGCAATGATGCTTCCTGTAAGACCCTCTATTTTGAGTATTTATACTTTGGTCCTTGGAGATTTTATAATTAGGTTTTGGTCCTTTAAGTTTGGATATTTGTGTTTTAGTCCTTGGACTAGTCAAGGCTGAGTTGGAATTCCGCATTTAAGAGCTTTTAAGGAGGTTTTGGAATTCAAATTTGAAATGGGAACATGATGGTTCGAGTTAGAGGATCAAAAGAATATTAGTGTAAGAGTTTTAACAAGAAGATGTTGTGGCTTAGTGGTTAAGACTTAAGCATTTGATGGGCAAGGCTTGTGTTCGAATCCTAGTGAGGTATGTTTTAATTTTAATCAGATTTTTTGTGGTTGAAGGCTAAAATTCGAATTTGAATTGAGACATGAGATTAATGAGCAATAAATGGGTTTAAATGGAGTTTAATAGGAGTTACAATCAGATTTGAATTTGAACAAGGTAGTAATGGAGTTTTAATGAGAGTAATTAGGGGATATAAATGCAGAATTTGAATATTTGATTAATGGTGAGTTAATGGGCGAATTAATGGTGTTGATGAGGGGTGAAATTCTGAGTTTATAGAGCCTTGGTTCAGAAATTTCGTGCTCTTCCTTCCCCTCTCCCTTTCACTTTTGCTTCTCTTCCCTCTTCCAAAAATCGAGAGCCTAGAACCAAGGTTGTGTACCGATGAAGTCTGAAAACGATGATCCATGGGGAAAGGAGATGGAGAGAATACTAAGAACTAAGAAACTAGTGGAGAAGGTCCACGAAAAGATGAAGGCAAGGTTAAAGATTGAGTATGAGCAGGAGTTGGAGGATCTCTGCAAGAAATACGGTAAAGATTACCGAATGTTCAAGGTTGGTGTTTCTTTCTTCTCTTCGATATTTTGTTTTTGGGAAATGTTAGGATTTTGTTTATTCAGGGTATCAAGAGTGTTTTATAATGGGTTTTGAGTATGGAAGAAGTTAGTTTTCGAAAATTAGAGTTTGGAATTGATTTTGGGATCAAAAACACTTTTTCAGGGTTTCTGGCAGGGAGCCAACGCATGAGCGCTGGACTCCTAACGCCTGGGCGCTGAGGTTCTGCCCAGTTCGTGTTGCCAGACAAGGACCCAACGCTTGAGCGTTGGAAGCCAACGCTTGGGCGCTAGGCCCCTGACAGCAAGTTGCTGTTTTGCTAGTTTTGAGTTTAGTTCTTGTAAAATCGGTTTCTGGTCTTTTCCTTGATTGTTGATGATTGTGGACATGTTCTATCATGTTAGGTTGAAGGACAAGACCAAGAAAAGGATTAAAAGGTAAGGGTAACTCTGGGTCTAGATAGAGTCAGTGGTGCTTACTACGCCTTGATGATTGTAAATTACTCTATGTTTGTGATGATGAGATGAATGGTATTGTGATGCATGCTGGGATTATTATCAGTGAATATAACATGTTGGATTTGAGATTGATGATTATGATGTGATGATGTTGAGATGAATATGAGGGTGATTATTTTGTAATAATGGCAATTGTTGATTCATGTTGATGTTGAACATGTTGTCATGGCATATGCATTGTTGTAGGTTGACGACAGGGGTGGTGGTTAACCACGGAACTGTCAAAGCAGTGGGTGGTGGGTAACCACAAAGCTGCTGAGAATGGTGGGGTGGCGGTGTAACCACGTGACCAAACAGGCCGATGGTGTGATGGGTAATCACGGGACTGTGCCTGAGGACATTGGGGTGACGGTTAGTCACAGGATTGTCCGGTTCCTCTTGGAACGATGATTTGGCCATAGTTGTGCATTTAGCATTTGAGGTTCATGCATAAACTGGATTGATGTTGTAAAATGAGAAAATAATTTATGTTGATAATATGGTTGTTGTTAATTATTTTCTCCCCTTTTCAACATGCTGTTTGGTATTTGTTGTTTGTTCTCGAGTTAACCCTTTCTGTTTGTGTTTGGGCGCTTAACGCCAGAAAATAGATAGGGTGTTGATCGTCGTCTCTCGAAGAACTATGGAATCAGAGTGCGCATTGGAAGCGTGGAAGATTCAGAAGAAGATGACGAAGACTTCCGCTGTATTTTATTTATTTTTGGGCTCGCTGTTGAGCATTTACTTTGTAATATTTTCCTCGTTTTCGCTTCCGCATAGTAATTATTATTTATGGGGAAAATTATTACTTATATTATTTTTAAGTAATTAAGAGAGACGAAAACCTTTTAAGAAAATTGAGTTGTTTTCTGAGAGGTTTTAATTTTCCGCGTTTTTACCATGTAACCCTCAACCCAAAATTGGGGTGTTACATTTGTGGTATCAGAGCTTTGGTTGAGAAAACCAGAGCTGTTGGGTAGTTGCATTCTGAAGTCGATTGTTGGGGTGACAATCGAAAGAAGAATGATGTAACTTTATTGTTTGTTGGTTGATTTGCTTGCTTTTCTGTTTCTAGATTTATTGTTAAGTTCCTTATAAGTAGAAGTAAGGAGTTAGCAAGTCAAGATACAGAAATGGCCAATTAAATGATTGATGTTTTGATTTGTTTGAGAATATCCGTTTTGTTTCCCGACTTTTAGTTTCGGGGACGAAACTCTTTTTTAGGGGGGTGGTATTGTAAGACCCTCTATTTTGAGTATTTATACTTTGGTCCTTGGAGATTTTATAATTAGGTTTTGGTCCTTTAAGTTTGGATATTTGTGTTTTAGTCCTTGGACTAGTCAAGGCTGAGTTGGAATTCCGCATTTAAGAGCTTTTAAGGAGGTTTTGGAATTCAAATTTGAAATGGGAACATGATGGTTCGAGTTAGAGGATCAAAAGAATATTAGTGTAAGAGTTTTAACAAGAAGATGTTGTGGCTTAGTGGTTAAGACTTAAGCATTTGATGGGCAAGGCTTGTGTTCGAATCCTAGTGAGGTATGTTTTAATTTTAATCAGATTTTTTGTGGTTGAAGGCTAAAATTCGAATTTGAATTGAGACATGAGATTAATGAGCAATAAATGGGTTTAAATGGAGTTTAATAGGAGTTACAATCAGATTTGAATTTGAACAAGGTAGTAATGGAGTTTTAATGAGAGTAATTAGGGGATATAAATGCAGAATTTGAATATTTGATTAATGGTGAGTTAATGGGCGAATTAATGGTGTTGATGAGGGGTGAAATTCTGAGTTTATAGAGCCTTGGTTCAGAAATTTCGTGCTCTTCCTTCCCCTCTCCCTTTCACTTTTGCTTCTCTTCCCTCTTCCAAAAATCGAGAGCCTAGAACCAAGGTTGTGTACCGATGAAGTCTGAAAACGATGATCCATGGGGAAAGGAGATGGAGAGAATACTAAGAACTAAGAAACTAGTGGAGAAGGTCCACGAAAAGATGAAGGCAAGGTTAAAGATTGAGTATGAGCAGGAGTTGGAGGATCTCTGCAAGAAATACGGTAAAGATTACCGAATGTTCAAGGTTGGTGTTTCTTTCTTCTCTTCGATATTTTGTTTTTGGGAAATGTTAGGATTTTGTTTATTCAGGGTATCAAGAGTGTTTTATAATGGGTTTTGAGTATGGAAGAAGTTAGTTTTCGAAAATTAGAGTTTGGAATTGATTTTGGGATCAAAAACACTTTTTCAGGGTTTCTGGCAGGGAGCCAACGCATGAGCGCTGGACTCCTAACGCCTGGGCGCTGAGGTTCTGCCCAGTTCGTGTTGCCAGACAAGGACCCAACGCTTGAGCGTTGGAAGCCAACGCTTGGGCGCTAGGCCCCTGACAGCAAGTTGCTGTTTTGCTAGTTTTGAGTTTAGTTCTTGTAAAATCGGTTTCTGGTCTTTTCCTTGATTGTTGATGATTGTGGACATGTTCTATCATGTTAGGTTGAAGGACAAGACCAAGCAAAGGATTAAAAGGTAAGGGTAACTCTGGGTCTAGATAGAGTCAGTGGTGCTTACTACGCCTTGATGATTGTAAATTACTCTATGTTTGTGATGATGAGATGAATGGTATTGTGATGCATGCTGGGATTATTATCAGTGAATATAACATGTTGGATTTGAGATTGATGATTATGATGTGATGATGTTGAGATGAATATGAGGGTGATTATTTTGTAATAATGGCAATTGTTGATTCATGTTGATGTTGAACATGTTGTCATGGCATATGCATTGTTGTAGGTTGACGACAGGGGTGGTGGTTAACCACGGAACTGTCAAAGCAGTGGGTGGTGGGTAACCACAAAGCTGCTGAGAATGGTGGGGTGGCGGTGTAACCACGTGACCAAACAGGCCGATGGTGTGATGGGTAATCACGGGACTGTGCCTGAGGACATTGGGGTGACGGTTAGTCACAGGATTGTCCGGTTCCTCTTGGAACGATGATTTGGCCATAGTTGTGCATTTAGCATTTGAGGTTCATGCATAAACTGGATTGATGTTGTAAAATGAGAAAATAATTTATGTTGATAATATGGTTGTTGTTAATTATTTTCTCCCCTTTTCAACATGCTGTTTGGTATTTGTTGTTTGTTCTCGAGTTAACCCTTTCTGTTTGTGTTTGGGCGCTTAACGCCAGAAAATAGATAGGGTGTTGATCGTCGTCTCTCGAAGAACTATGGAATCAGAGTGCGCATTGGAAGCGTGGAAGATTCAGAAGAAGATGACGAAGACTTCCGCTGTATTTTATTTATTTTTGGGCTCGCTGTTGAGCATTTACTTTGTAATATTTTCCTCGTTTTCGCTTCCGCGTAGTAATTATTATTTATGGGGAAAATTATTACTTATATTATTTTTAAGTAATTAAGAGAGACGAAAACCTTTTAAGAAAATTGAGTTGTTTTCTGAGAGGTTTTAATTTTCCGCGTTTTTACCATGTAACCCTCAACCCAAAATTGGGGTGTTACACTTCCATTGAGGTGAAATAGTGGGTAGCGGAGAGTTCTCGGAGAGCTTGACGCGAACCCAGTGTCGGTTGGCAATGTTGCCCAAAACAGCAATAGTAGGAGCATCATCAACAGGGCCAAGAAGTGGGAGATATGTGCAACACTGGTTAGGAGCTAGAGTGACTAGAACGATGCGAAATGCAGTGGCAGCTAATAACCCCATATCCGGAACTGTAAACCACTTGGACTCAGGTGCAGGTTCATTTTCATTGAACGTGAGAGCCTGACACAAGGTGTCAATGTCTTTATCAGAGCAAAATGTCTTGGAATGGAGCACTCTATGAGATAGAAGGTCCTGGATAAGCAATGTGCGAACTTCTGGCCAGTAATCCTGAGGATGACCCATCCATTGAGCAAGACAGCGGAATCCACAATTTCCATCATCTTCAACGTCAAAGACATCCGATATATATTTGTGAAAGATTTGAGGCAAGAACTTCAAATATTGAGCATGAGAGTCTGAAATGAGTTAAGCTTGGAGTGCACAGTCTCAGGAGGCGGTTTGGATGAAGTTGATGCATGTAAAATTGTGGGCGTAGGCAAACATGTGGGAGACTCAGTCTGGTGAGCATGACTTGAACATTGTGGAGATGGAGTGCCCAAACTACGACGTTTGAGGCAGGCATCAGACGGAGTTGGTGAAGGAGTCCGTCGTTGTTGATTTCTCTTAGTCCAGTCACTTAAGAGTTCTTGGGGTACTCCAGATATGTCAACAGACAGATTCATACGACGAACATCACTAAACTTGATAGGAGTAGCAAAGACATAATCAGATGAGATGTATTGCATTACTTCAATAGAGGGATTGATTAATCTCTTGTAATGCATAAGAGCTGAGATAAGAGATCCATAGGGAAGGTTGGTGTTAGATTGTTCCAGAGTATGAAACATGTATTGAAACAGAAGGTCAGGCCAATTAACTTTCCTGCGATGCTGCAGTTGGAATAGAGCCCATTGAGAGAACTTATTTACTAAGTCTCGAGATCCTTCTTTAGGCACCACAACCTTGCTAAGAACAGCATGAGGGAAAATGCATTCTCCAACTAGGTTTTACACTCGTCGAGAGGTGGAGCATTTTGGAACCTCCTTCCAGATAGTAAAGGGAGTGCCTTCAGAGTTTTCCCAAGAAGAGGAGTAGCAGACCCCATCGAGAGGAAGGTTGAGGAGTTGAGACAAGTCGCTGGTGTGTACATCGATCACTTGACCCAAACACCGTGTTCGGATGTGGTTAGGGTTTATCTTGACAGCACAATCGTAGAATTCTTGAACGAGAGGCTTGATTACTGAAGTCGTGGAGATTTCAAACAAGTTTCCCCATGCTTGTGGGAGTAGGAGATCAAGTCCGGCCACCTTCGCATGTTCAAACAGCTTCAGATCGATATATCTAGGGGTGACAAGCTTTCTGTCCCCCAGATGTTCAATCTTTACAGGACCAATTTCATCACTTTGTTGTTTACGATTGCGAGCAGTAAGATCATGCTGTTTCTGAATGATTTGAATCTCTTCCCTGCTTAGGACTCCTTGAGCTTTTCCATTTCTTCGTTTGTTAAGAGCCATGATTTCTGTAGAAGAGGAAAGTAGAAAGACAACTACAAATGCATAGAGTATGAAGTATGAGTGTATTGAAACGGTTATTAGAGATATATTTTCAAAACCGTCAATTTTTATGTTGGAAAGTGTAAATATTTTCTCGACCTTATCACTCTCATGATGAATAATGCAGTTAATTAATGCGCATTAAATGATGAGAGATAAGGAGTGCCAGGATTTATGTATGCGTGCTGAGCAAGTAATGCATATGAAAAGACACAACTGTTTCAGCATTAAATGCATTTCTTGTAGTGGATGTTGTTTTTAGAGTAAGCTAGCCAGACGAACACAACACAGGTATATCTATAGTGCAGGAAACATCCCTATTCTTTCTCAAAGGCATGCAAACTTATTTTCAATGAGTGGTTTAGTAAATATGTCTACCAGTTGATCATCAGAGGGTATGTATGAAATGTCAATATTTCCTTTGACTACATGATCACGAATAAAATGATGTTTAATTTCAATATGTTTGGTTCGTGATTGCAACACAGGGTTCTTTGTAATATAAATGGCACTTGTGTTATCACATAATAATGGAATGTTATGCTCAAAAATATTATAATCTTCTAATTGATGCTTCACCCAAAGAAGTTGGGTGCAGCAAGAACCTGCAGCGACATATTCTGCTTCAGCCGTTGAGAGAGAGATTGTGCTTTGTCGCTTGCTTGCCCATGAAATTAGACAATGTCCTAGAAAGTGACATCCTCCACTTGTGCTTTTTCTTTCTATTCTATCTTCGGCGTAATCAGCATCACAGAATCCTCTTAGCCTGAAATCGTCACCTTTCTCATAGACTAGACCAAGATTAGTTGTTCCAATAAGGTAACGAAATATGAGTTTTACTGCACTAAGATGAGATTCTTGGGGACTTACCCGGAATCTTGCACAAACACAAACGCTGTACATGATGTTTGGTCTACTTGAAGTGAGGTACAACAATGAACCTATCATTCCTCTATATTTGGTTGAGTCAACGGGAGTTGATTCATCACCTTTATCTAGTATGGTTCCAGGATGCATCGGAGTTCCCATGGCTTTTGCTTTCTCCATGCAATTCTTCTTTAGTAGATCATTGATGTACTTAGTCTGATGAATATAGGTTCGGGTTCCTTCCTGTCTGATTTGTAATCCTAGGAAGAACTTTAATTCTCCCATCATACTCATCTCAAATTCACTTTGCATCAGTTTTGAGAATTCTTGGCAGAGAGTTTTATTAGTAGCCCCAAATATTATATCATCGACGTACAACTACACCCGAATGAAGTCCTTGGACCTCTTTCTTCTAAATAGAGTGTTGTCAATGCTTCCTCGTGAGAATCCATTGTTCATTAGAAATGAACTTAAGCGATCGTACCATGCACGTGGTGCTTGCTTTAGTCCATATAATGCTTTTCTTAGCTTGAAAATGTGGTCTGGCAGATCCTGATCTTCAAACCCTAGAGGCTGCTTCACGTAGACTTCTTCCTCAATGTACCCATTTAGGAACGCACTCTTCACATCCATTTGAAATAGTTTTATAGAGTGCTGACATGAAAATGCTAGAAGAATACGTATGGCTTCAATTCTTGCTACTGGCGCAAACGTTTCTGTATAATCGATTCCTTCTTGTTGATTATACCCTTGGGCCACCAGATGAGCTTTGTTTCTTGTGACCTTTCCATTTTCATCCATTTTATTTCTGAAGACCCATCGAGTGCCTATAATAGACTTGTCTTCTGGTTTAGGCACCAAATCCCAGACTTTGCTTCTCTCAAATTGATTCAGTTCTTCTTGCATGGCTAGGATCCATCCTTCATCCTGAAGTGTTTCACCTATGTTCTTCGGTTCTATCTCAGAAAGAAACGCACAGTTAGCATAATCATTAAAAGTGGATCGGGTTCTTACCTTTTCATGGACATTTCCAATGATTTGTGTTGGAGGATGATCTGGTTTGAATCTCCAGTCTCGAGGCAGTGAGATACCACTGGAGGTCATGATTTGACTTGTGGAGATATTGTCAGACGTAGTTTCACGAACATCGTCTGGTTGAGTTGTGGAGGGAATGATTGAGTTTGTCTCTTTGTCGGACGATGATGGCTGAGCCGGATTTGATGAGGGAGCTTCACATATTTCCAGTTCATCATCTTCTGGAGTTATCTGATTTACAGTCACGTGTTTATCTTCAAACTTAACATTGATAGACTCTTCGACTGCCATTGTTCTGGAGTTGTATACTCGGAATGCCTTGGAGTTGGGTGAATATCCCAAGAATATTCCTTTATCTGATTTTGCATCAAACTTTCCAAGGTCATCCTTTGTGTTGAGCAGAAAGCATGAACTTCCGAATGGAAGAAAGTATGAGATGTTTGGCTTTCTTCCTTTCCACAGTTCATAGGCTGTTTTCTTCAAGATGGGACGCATAAATATTCTATTTTGAATGTAACATGCTGTATGAATGGCTTCAGCCCAGAAGTACTTGGGTAAAGATGTCTCGTTGAGCATAGTCCTGGCCATCTCTTGAAGTGACCTGTTTTTCCTTTCGGCTACTCCGTTTTGCTGAGGAGTTCTTAGAGCAGATACTTGATGAAATATTCCATTCTCTTCGCAGTAGTGGTTGAATTCTTCATTTATAAACTCTCCTCCTCTGTCGCTACGGATGTTGGTGATGCAGTATCCTTTTTCATTTTGAACTCTTTTCGCAATGATTAAGAAGGACTTGAAAGTTTCATCTTTTGTTCCGAGGAATTGTACCCATGTGAATCTGGTGTAGTCATCAACGATGATAAGACAAAATCTTTTTCCAGAACAACTAGCCGTTCTAGTGGGTCCGAACAAGTCCATGTGTAACATCTCCAGAGGTCTCTTCGTACTAACAACGTTCTTTGTATGGAAAGAACTTTTTAATTTCTTTCCTTGGAGACATGCTGAGCATGTATCATCAGATTTGAAAGACAGATTTGGCAGACCACTTACTAAATCATGTTTGATTATTTTAGCAATGGTCTTTAAGGATGCATGCCCTAGCTTCCTGTGCTAGATCCATTTATCATCCTCTACTGATACTAGACATGTTACCTTTTGACTTGCAAGGTTTTCCAGGGAGGCCTTATATAGATCTCCTTGTCTCTGAGCTTCAAAGATAATCTTGTCATCCTCGTTTGTGACACTACACTTCAATTTGGTGAAGGAAACAGTGAGCCCACTATCACACAATTGACTTATGCTAGGTAGGTTATGTTTCAGTCTTTCAACTAGCAGAACCTTCCGAATTACTGGAAGGGGGTTCTTACCAACATTACCTTCTCCGACAATGAAACCTTTTTGATTACCTTCAAAGGTCACTGTCCCTCCTGTCTTCTTCTCATGGATCTTTGGGAATAAAGACCTTTTTCCCGTCATGTGCCGTGAGCACCCACTATCCAGGTACCATTGTTCTCTTTGGTTTCGAACTGTTAAGCACATCTGCAAGAGGAATAATCATATATTTAGGTATCCAAACTTTCTTGGGTCCTTTTTGTTAGAACAGATAGCAACCTGAGAGGGGGGGTGAATCAGTGTTGCCCCAAATTTCGCCTAATTGAAATTGTTACTTTCAAGTTTATGATGATCTCGAAATGATCGTTGTGATTGCAGCGGATATGAACGAAACTTGAAAGTAAATGTGAAGGATGAAGAGAATCACACACAAGATTTTATCCTGGTTCACCTTCAATCCACCGAAGGCTACGTCCAGTCCCTCAAGAAAACCCCTTGAGGATTTTTCCACTATTGATAAGAATTTCTTACAAGTTCCTAACCCAAGGACCCCAAGAATTTCTACCAATAACTTGTGAAAGCAAACCACTTTCAACAGCCCCTGAAAGCAAACCGCTTTCAGTTCCTGAAGACAAACCACCCTCAGACCTTGAAGGCTAAACCACCTTCAATGAAAACCTTGAAAGTAAACCACTTTCAGTGACAACAACCCTTCACCGAATACCACGGTGAAAAAATCAATCTTACAGAAAGAGATGAAGAAGATATTACAATTGGCTGTTTCAATCCTTTAACACACAATTGGATTGAACATGAGAAATTATGCTTTAAGGCTTTTAAGCATAATACAATTCTGAGTTCTTCAAGATATGAACAACTAAAGTGTTCTTATAAACATGAAGATCATGAACTCAGAATTTAGGCTCCAAAAGATTTAAGTTCTAAAAGATGAACTAATTTTGACAAAGCTTTGGCCTAATGTGATTTTCTCATGTGTAATGTGTATGTTATGCGTGTGTTGTGTGTTGTGTGTTTTCTGGACTCAAATGGTCTTTATATAGGCAAGGGAAACGTCCTTGAACCATCACAACCCTTTTCAAAAGGTTTGGGACACAATGGTTCATGAAAAGATGCACTTTTTCGTTCTGGTAATCGATTACCATACTTAGTGTAATCGATTACACAAGTGACCGTTTTAGTTTGAATTTGAATTTCAAACATGTAATCGATTACAAGACATGAGTAATCGATTACTTGCCTAGGTGTAATCGATTACCATAATGGTGTAATCGATTACACAGAAGCCCATTTTCCAGAAACTTGATCTTTGAGATTGGCTTAAGGTTTTCTACTTCTTTTAAGTTATGAAAACACTTAGCTTGATTAGATTAGGTGTTTTAAGAGCCTTTATGCTTTAATAAACCTTTGGAAGCATAACTCACCTAATACTAAGACTTCTTGACTATTGATGGACTTGAGTGCTTGATTCTTTGAAGTCTTCTTTTCTTCTTTTTGTTGATGAGTTTGTCGTCATCAAAACCACAGCCAGGGTCAGGAGCAAGACCTTCTTCACAATCTCCCCCTTTTTGATGATGGCAAACACATTCTTGATACTTGAAGATCATATATGCATTCTTGATGCTTAACTCCCCCTATTTGATGGAATCTAGTATTTCTGATATTTCTCCCCCTTTCTAATGTACTTGTTGAATTCCTGCATATGATCTTTAAGAGCACAGAACCTTTCTCCCCCTTTTGACTTCATCAAAAAGAAGAAAAGGCAAAAAATGTACAGGCATACACACAAGTATATATGGAAACATAAAGCATTGGGGGAATAGGGGTAAATAAGAAAATCATAAACAGAACATAATTATCCAAACATAGCAAGTTAGCAGCAAAACATCCAACAGTGCAGAAATTAGTCATAATCTAGACTATTACAAACCAAATAAAGCAAATAGTCAATGAAAGAAATAAACAAGTCTAGAGGTCAAATTCATCAGAAGAATCAAAGGAATCATGAGGAGACATTGGAAGGACGTGGAAGAGACCCCATGGCGAAACAAGACTTAGAAGAAGAGGGATTATATTTAAAGGAAGGTAGGCAAAAAGGCAGAAGACAAATGCTGATTTTATAGAGAAAATCGTGCGTGTAATCGATTACGGTAGTTAAGGTAATCGATTACAGCAGTTGTAAATTTGAAAATTTTTCAAATTTTGAACATGTAATCGATTATGGAAGTTATGATAATCGATTACTCAGATAGTTCTATTAGGCACGAGGACTTAGAATGTGGATAATCGATTACAGGGCCTATAGTAATCGATTACTAGGACATTTTTGTAAGTTCTAGGCTCTACAATCCTATGTAACACATTTTCATATAAACACTTAAGCACATAATGCATATGAACAAATAATTATCATAAAGCTTATGCAAATAACATGTTACCTTAAATGTCATGCTCATCTAATATACCTAATTCTCTTCTTATCTTGAAAAATGATTCCTTAGGAAGAGGTTTTGTAAAGATATCTGCTAACTGATTATGTGTATCCACAAATGAAATCTTAATATCCTTCCTCATAACATGATCTCGAAGAAAATGATGTCGTATATCAATATGCTTAGTTCGAGAATGCATGATAGGGTTTTTAGTGAGATTAATGGCACTTGTGTTGTCACATTTGATTGGAATGCAGCCCAGCTCTAAGCCATAATCTTTGAGTTGTTGTTCGAGCCATAGAGTTTGTGCACAACAACTTCCTGCAGCAATGTATTCTGCTTCTGCAGTACTTAGAGCAACACATGCTTGTTTCTTACAAGACCATGAAACAAGAGCATTTCCTAACAAGTGACAAGTACCACTTGTACTTTTTCTTTCAGTTTTTCAACCAGCATAATCAGAATCAGAATATCCAATCAAATCACAAACATTTCCCTTGGGATACCACAATCCAACATTTGTAGTTCCTTTCAAATATTTGAAAATCCGTTTAACAGAACTCAAATGTGATTCCCTAGGAGATGCTTGATATCTAGCACATAGACACACACTAAACATAATATCAGGTCTACTTGCAGATAAGTATAAAAGAGATCCGATCATACCTCTATATTTGGTAATATCAACTTGATTGCCGAATTCATTTTGATCTAAATATGTGTTAGACCCCATAGGTGTAGCTATGGCTTTGCAATCATCCAAATCATATTTCTTTAATAGTTCCTTGCAAAACTTTGATTGGTTGATGAATATTCCATCACTTGATTGCTTGATTTGCAAACCAAGAAAGAAATTTAATTGTCCCATCATGGACATCTCAAATTCTTCTTGCATCATGTTAGAGAAATCCTTACAAAGAGATTCGTTAGTTGCACCAAAGATAATATCATCAACATAAATTTGAACTAATAGGGTATTACCTTTGGTTCTTTTGATGAACAAGGTTGTATCAGCCTTACCCTTTTGAAATCCTTTATTACAAAGGAAAGTACTTAATCTATCATACCATGCACGAGGGGCTTGCTTAAGACCATAGAGTGCCTTCTTTAATCGGAAGACATGTGAAGGGAACTTTGGATCTTCAAATCCTGGAGGTTGCTTCACATAGACTTCTTCTTGAATGTATCCGTTCAGAAAAGCACTTTTGACGTCCATTTGATATAATGGGAAATTTAAAGAACAAGCATACGCCAATAATAGTCTTATGGCTTCCAACCTTGCTACTGGTGCATAAGTTTCATCAAAATCTATACCTTCTTCTTGATTATACCCTTGAGCAACTAATCTTGCTTTGTTCCTAACTATAATACCATTTTCATCTAACTTATTCCTAAATACCCACTTTGTTCCAATAACATGTTTATCACTAGGCTTAGGGACAAGTTCCCAAACTTGATTCCTTTCAAATTGGTTTAGTTATTCTTGCATTGCTACAACCCAATATTCATCTTCTAGAGCATCATTTACTTTTGATGGTTCTATCTGAGAGACGAAGGCCATATTCAAAACTAAATCATTTAAGCGTAGCCTTGTAGAAACGCCTCTAGAAATATCACCAATAATATTATCAACTGGGTGATCCCTATGGGTTCTCCATTCTTTTGGAAGTTGATAACTATTACTTTCAATGTGCTCTTCTTGTATTGGATTCTGATCTCCATCCTTTTGAGAATCTTCATTTATAATGATGTCATCTTCTTCATTACCTGGAAGATTGACTTTATCTTCTATTGAAGATTTAGATTCATCAAAAGAAACATGTATGGATTCTTCCACAGATAGATTTTTCTTGTTAAAGACTCTATATGCTTTGCTTGTTAAAGAATACCCAAGGAATATACCTTCATCAGATTTTTCATCAAACTTTCCAAGGTTTTCCTTTCCATTATTCAAGACAAAGCATTTTGATCCAAAAGCATGTAGATGAGAGATGTTTGGTTTCCTTCCTTTGTAGAGTTCATAGGGTGTTTTCTTAAGGATAGGTCTAATAAGAACTCTATTGGAAACATGGCAAGCAGTACTTACAGCATCAGCCCAGAAATATTTAGGGAGACTTGATTCACTCAGCATGGTTCTTGCTAATTCCTCAAGTAATCTATTCTTCCTTTCTACTACACCATTCTGTTGTGGTGTTCTCGGAGTAGAGAAATTATGTGATATTCCATTTTCATCACATAGTTCTTGGAATTGTTGATTCTGAAATTCTCCACCATGATCACTTCTTATAGAAGAGATCTTTAAAGACTTCTCATTTTGAACAAGCCTTGCATATCTTTTGAATGCATTGAAGGCTTCATTCTTATGAGGAAGAAATAAAGTCCATGTAAATCTAGAGAAATCATCAACAATAACAAGTGCATAGAAATTACCTCCGAGGCTTTTAGTTCTAGATGGTCCGAACAAATCCATATGTAACAATTGAAGGGGTCTTGAGGTCGAAACTATGTTCTTTGGTTTGAAGGATGTTCTGGTTTGCTTCCCCTTTTGACATGCATCACAAAGCTTGTCTTTCTCGAATTTTATCTTTGGAAGCCCAAAAACTAGATCATGCTTGACTAGTTTGTTTAAATGATCTATGTGAATATGAGCAAGTCTTCTATGCCATAGCCATGAATCACTATTATTCTTGGCCAAAAGGCATCTCACATTTTGTGGAATTTCTTCCAAGGAGATCATGAAGACTTTATTTACTTTATACCCAGAAAACATAATTTCTTTAGTTTTCACATCTTTCACAACACATATATCATTAATAAAACCAACTTTCAAACCTTTATCACATAGTTGACTAATACTCAGAAGATTATGCATCAAACCATCAACGTAAAGAACTTTATCGATGACTGTTTGAGGGGGTGTGCCTATTCTTCCGATACTGAGTATTTTTCCCTTTTGATTGTTACCATATGTGACGAAACCTTTTTCCCTAGGTATAAGAAAAGAAAACTTGGTTTTGTCTCCTGTCATGTGTGACGAGCAGCCACTATCAAGATACCATAAATCCTTTGCTGCTTTCATACACACCTACATGACAAAGTTCAGACATGGGTATTAGGAACCCAACAAGTTTTAGGTCCTTCTAAGTTAACATCCTTTCTAACCCAAATGTACTCCCTATTTGGTACTCCTACATGTTTGTAGTAACATCTACTAGGGGTATGTCCTATTTTGTTGCAATAAGTACAAGAGTAATAATTGTAACTAGAGGTTTGTCTAGGAGAGGGATGAATCTTCTTAGAAGGTCTATTTTGATTATTCTTCCTATTGTTTGTACTCCTAACAGGATTAATCTTACTGTTACTAGAAGATCCTAACACATGGTTTGGTTTTACAAACACAGTTTTCCTAACCTCTTTTGTCTTTGGGTGAGAAGTATATCCTAAACCTGACTTATTGTTTGAATGTCTTTGAACACTTAGAATATCATCTAACTTCTGTTTTCCTTTATTGAAGTTATTAAGTCTTTGTTGAAGATTTTCTATCTTTTCTTCTAAAGAACTACACTTAGTGCATTTATGAGTAATGTCTAACTTAGATTTTACTATATCTAGTTCTTCTTGTAAATTTCTACACATACTTTCTAGAGATGAAATTAACTCATTTTGCCTAGTGCTGACTTTAGAAAATTCTTGACATAATTTAAACATATTTTCCATGGTAAACTTTAAATCATGAAAAGATATAGAATTATCACTAACCTGGGAATTTTCAACATCTGAGTCATGTGAAGCCATCAAGGCAACTTGTGCTTCTTCTTTGTCAGAATCTGATGATGAACTTACTTCATTATCATCCCAAGCCAAATATGCTCTTCGAGTAGGTTGATCCTTTTTCTCGAATTTTTCTCTTAGACCATGTTTCTTCTTCTGAAGATTTGGACAATCTGACTTGAAATGTCCCGGTTTGCCACACTCGAAACATGTAATCTTTTGAGATGAAGAAGATTCATTGTTCTTTTGGAAAGATTTGTTGTTGTTGAATTTCAAACCTTTTCTCTTAAGAAACTTTCAAAAATTCTTTACTAGAAGATTCACATTTCCATTATCTTCTTCTTCAGAATCTGCATCATAATCTTCTTTGATGCTTTCTTTTGCTTTTAGGGAAATGGATCGATACTTCTTCTCGTGTTGTTCATTTTCTTCCAAACGATTCAATTCCAACTCGTGTTCTTGGAGTTTTCCAAAAAGAGTCGCGAGAGTCATTTTTGATAAACTCTTCTTCTCTGAGATGGCTGTTACTTTTGGTTGCCATACTCTTGTAAGTGATCTTAGAACTTTCATGTTCAAATCACTGTTTGAAAATTGTCTACCAAGAGCAATCAAATGATTAATTAAATGAGTGAATCGTTTTTGCATATCTAATACCTTTTCTCCTGGAAGCATTCTGAACATCTCATATTCCTGAGATAGAGTATTGATCTTTGATCTCTTGACTTCATCTGTTCCTTCATGAGTCACCATCAACGTATCCCATATTTCTTTTGATGTAGTGCACGTTGATACTCTGAAAAATTCATCCATGCCAAGAGCAGATGTAAGAATGTTCATTCCTTTGAGATCATGTTGAACCTTCTTCTTTTCTTCTTCACTCCAAGTACTTTCTGATTTTGTTGTGAAGTTCCTTCTTCATCTGTTGTTACAGGCACAGAGGGACCTTCTTCAATGACTTTCCATATTCCTGCGTCTAATGACTTTATGAATATCTTCATCTTGATTTTCCAGAAGTCATAGTGTTCTCCATTGAAGAATGGTGGCCTATTTATGTTATGTCCTTCACTTGTTCCATGATTGGAAGAGGATGCCATCTTTTCCCGGATCCTAGGAATAACTTACCTAAACTTCCGCTCTGATACCAATTGTTAGAACAGATAGCAACCTGAGAGGGGGGGTGAATCAGTGTTGCCCCAATTTTCGCCTAATTGAAATTGTTACTTTCAAGTTTATGATGATCTCGAAATGATCGTTGTGATTGCAGCGGATATGAACGATACTTGAAAGTAAATGTGAAGGATGAAGAGAATCACACACAAGATTTTATCCTGGTTCACCTTCAATCCACCGAAGGCTACGTCCAGTCCCTCAAGAAAACCCCTTGAGGATTTTTCCACTATTGATAAGAATTTCTTACAAGTTCCTAACCCAAGGACCCCAAGAATTTCTACCAATAACTTGTGAAAGCAAACCACTTTCAACAGCCCCTGAAAGAAAACCGCTTTCAGTTCCTGAAGACAAACCACCCTCAGACCTTGAAGGCTAAACCACCTTCAATGAAAACCCTGAAAGTAAACCACTTTCAGTGACAACAACCCTTCACCGAATACCACGGTGAAAAACTCAATCTTACAGAAAGAGATGAAGAAGATATTACAATTGGCTGTTTCAATCCTTTAACACACAATTGGATTGAACATGAGAAATTATGCTTTAAGGCTTTTAAGCATAATACAATTCTGAGTTCTTCAAGATATGAACAACTAAAGTGTTCTTATAAACATGAAGATCATGAACTCAGAATTTAGGCTCCAAAAGATTTAAGTTCTAAAAGATGAACTAATTTTGACAAAGCTTTGGCCTAATGTGATTTTCTCATGTGTAATGTGTATGTTATGCGTGTGTTGTGTGTTGTGTTTTTTCTGGACTCAAATGGTCTTTATATAGGCAAGGGAAACGTCCTTGAACCATCACAACCCTTTTCAAAAGGTTTGGGACACAATGGTTCATGAAAAGATGCACTTTTTCGTTCTGGTAATCGATTACCATACTTAGTGTAATCGATTACACAAGTGACCGTTTCAGTTTGAATTTGAATTTCAAACATGTAATCGATTACAAGACATGAGTAATCGATTACTTGCCTAGGTGTAATAAATTACCATAATGGTGTAATCGATTACACAGAAGCCCATTTTCCGGAAACTTGATCTTTGAGATTGGCTTAAGGTTTTCTACTTCTTTTAAGTTATGAAAACACTTAGCTTGATTAGATTAGGTGTTTTAAGAGCCTTTATGCTTTAATAAACCTTTGGAAGCATAACTCACCTAATACTAAGACTTCTTGACTATTGATGGACTTGAGTGCTTGATTCTTTGAAGTCTTCTTTTCTTCTTTTTGTTGATGAGTTTGTCGTCATCAAAACCACAGCCAGGGTCAGGAGCAAGACCTTCTTCACACTTTTTTGTTAGTTATCACCTTGGGTGGACTTTTCTTCTCATGTACTATTTCTTGAGGAGTTTGTTTCGCCTTACCCTTGACTGTGAAAGTTTTGGGTTGGACTTTAATAGATGGCGAGGAAACATTTTTCTTTTCAGGTTGATATCTATATGGGACAGCTGAAGAGTTATGTTTAATGGCAACTATATCCCAATCTTCTTCTTCAGAACCTAAACCTATTCGATCATAAGCTGATATGTTGTTTCCACTTAGCTTAATTAGGTTATCATGACCTTGGGTGAACATGGATAAGTCTTTGATTAGGCTACTGATTCTTTGTTTTAAGAATTTAATTTCTTTGTTTACATCTTGTTCTAAAAGCATTTGATTTTTCTTTGTTAGCATGATAGATACTTCTTTAGATGCATGCAATTCTTTTAAGGTTTTATCATGCTTCTTTTTGAGTGAACTGTATTTAATGGCTAATGCATGAGCATATTCTAACAATTCATTATAGTCGTCAGATGAGATTTCGGGACTTACCTCATCTTTGTCATCTTTGTCGTTGTTGGATTGGTCGACAGAGATCATTAGTGCCTCTGCTTCTCTGTCTGCTTCAATATCTGAAGTGTCTATGGATCCCATAAACGCACAGTATGAAGTTTCTTCGTTGGCTCCCTTAGTTTCTTCTTCTTGATCGGAGTCATCTTCTGATTCATCGTTTTGGCTGGAAAAGGCCTTCTTTTTATAGAAATTCTTTTGGGAAGGCTTGCTTCCCGGACGAGGGCAATCAGCTTTGACATGTCCAGGTTTCTTGCACTCGTAGCAGACGATCCCTCCTTTACTTGGGATCTTTTCTTCTTCTCTTGGTGAGGAATGTAAATCAGGTCTCGTCCTTGGACTCGGCTGAGGTTTTGATGAAGACAAACACATCACAAAAAGAAGAAAGACTTCAGAAAAGAAAAGGAAGACATCAAGAAGACTTCAAGAAAGAAAGGAACAAAGAGATGTGAAGACTTCAGAAAAGAAAGACTTCAAAGAACCAGGCTCAGAACGTCAAGATCAAACATGAAGGTCCTTATTTAAGTAAGTCTTGTCAACTTAGTGTGCTATGTTTTATTAAGGTTAAATTGCATTTGAAGGCTCATAAAAGATCAACTAATTGAGTATAATATGTTCTCACAAGTAAAACTTGGTAGGAACACTCAATTAGGGCTTGAGATGGTTAAAACTGAGTTTCAGACTTGCAGTAATAGATTACCAGGCAGTCAGTAATCTATTACCTGTCAGTCAGGCATAGCGTAATCGATTACCAGTTTTCAGTAATCGATTACCAGGCAGTCAGTAATCGATTACCAGATTTCAATAATCGATTACCTATCAGGAAATGGCACTCAGATCATAACGGTTATAGCGTAATCGATTACCAGAATGCTGTAATCGATTACCAGGTCGACAGATGTGTCTTTTCATGAACCATTGTGTCTCAAAACGGTTGGGAAAGGTTGTGTTGGTTCATGGACGACCTCTAGTGCCTATATAAAGTCCTTAGACACTCAGAAACATCAATGAATTGGTCCATAACTTTCATATTCATTACAGTCATCATTCTGAGTTTCTGTTCTCTCATTCTCGAGACTTAGTAAATAAGTTCTCTCAATGGGCTCTATTCGAACTACAGCATCGCAAGAAAATCAATTGGCACAACCTTCTGTTTTAGTACATACTCCATACTCTGGAACAGTCTAACACCAACCTTCCCTATGGAGCTGATAAGGAAAATCGCAAGTGTACGATTAAACTATCGCGTAATACAAAAGATCGAACCCATGGGATAGGTGTTCTTATTATTATATAATTTAGTACTTGTGCAAAGAAAATAAAATGATATGGTAGATGTTTGGTTTATGACAAGAGGAGAGTAATAGCATAAAATAATAAAGCAAATAAGATGAGAGAATTTAAGCTCTTGGGTTGATTTACATAATTTATAAAACAAGCTAGGAAACTCCTACTAAATTTCTGAACTTTAAATTCATATTCATGGTGCTATAGCCTAAATTTCTACATCCTAATAGCCTTAAGAAATGTAGAACTTTCTTACCTAATTACTAACTCCATAGCCTTGGTTATTAGTTAATTAGAGAAGAAGATGAAGAGAGAATTCGGGCCAACACAAAGCTACGTCCATCCTTATAGCCTTAAGAAATGTATACTTATAACCTTTTTTATTTCCTATTTCCCTTACTACTTACCAAATGGCCTTATGAATAAGTAGAAAGCATGAAATCTTTTGCGCATAAAGATTAATGAAGAACAAAGAAATAAAACATGAATAGAAGATATTATTCAGAAATGTAAAAGAAAACTAGAACATGAATTATAAATTAAAACAACCCAAAAACTTAAAAGAAGAATTAGCCAAGCATGGCTAAAAGAATCATTGAATTACCCTGGATAGGAGCTCAAGTTTGGCTTCCCACAATTCCTAGGAACAATGATCTTTGAGGGAGAAAGAGAGAATACTTGTTGTATTCTAAGAAGGTGTGTCTTACAAGTGAAGAAAAGGGTCCTATTTATAGTAAAATTCCAGCCTCCAGCGCTTGAGCGCTGGCATTCCCAACGCATGGGCGCTAGGATGCATTAAAAATCCACTTTCTGTCCGACGCCCAGCGCTTGAGCGCTGGCTTTCCAACGCTTGGGCGCTGGGTCAACATCTGACTCATCATCCAGTCAGAACCCCAGCGCTGGAGCGCTGGGATCCCAACGCTGGAGCGCTGGGACGCTGCTTCTTCATCTTCAAGCTTCTTCTTCATCCTTCATTCATGGTAGTGGGTTTTGATGGCCATAAAAAGCCACTAACCAGCCTTGTTTAATTCTGAAACCCTTCCTCCACTAACATCAATTCTTTCAACAATATTTTCCATGTGCTAAATTAGAGAGTGATTCTTCATATTCTTCTTTTTCACTTTGGTCCTCTCTTGGTTAGCACTTCAATTCAAGCCCTCATATTCTCCCAATCTTCACTTTAAGTCCTCCACTCTTGAACTTTTACAATTTGGTCCCTGACTTCCTGAAACTTTACATATTGGTCCCTGGACAAAAATGATAACTAAACCAGCTTTTTCTAAAAATACAAAATAACTAGAAAAATTCCTAAAAATATAAAATAAAGCTAGAAAATCTAATAAAATCTAATCTACATGCAAAATGAAAAATAAATAGAAAATCTATATAAAAAGACTAAAAAACCTATATGTGACTCAAAAATAATAAAATAAAAAGACTAAAAATAGCCTAAAAACATCATATAAAATCCACTCATCAGGAGCTCTTATCTCAGCTCTTATGCATCATAAACGACTAATCAACCCCTCTATTGAAATGGTGCAATACATTTCATCTGATTATGTCTCTGCTACTCCAATTAAATTTAGTGATGTCCGCCGAATGAATTTGTCTGTTGACATATCTGGAGTACCCACTGAACTCTTAAGTGACTGGACCAAGAGGACTAAAAAACGAAAGCCTTCTTCACCAACTACGTCTGCTGCCAGTCTCAAACGTCGTCGTTTGGACACTTCTTCTCCACAGTGTTCCAGTCATGCTCACCAGACTGAGTCTCCTACCCGTCTGCCTACTCCCACAATCTTACATGCATCAACTGCATCCAAACCACCCCCTGAGACTGTGCACTCCACAGCTGAACTCATCTCAATCTTTCATGCCAACTATTTGAAGTTCCTGCCTCAAATATTTCATAAATATATATCAGATGTCTTTGATGTTGAAGATGATGGCAATTGTGGTTTCCGCTGTCTTGCTCAATGGATGGGTCACCTTCAGGATTACTGGCCAGAAGTTCGCAAACTGCTCATTTAGGAACTCCTATCTCATCGTGTGCTCCATTCCCAAACATTTTGTTCTGATAAGGATATTGATACATTGTGTCAGGCTCTTACATTCAGTGAAAATGAACCTGCACCTATGTCCAAGTGGTTTACAGTTTCGGATATGGGATTGCTAGCTGCCACTGCGTTTCGCATTATTCTAGTCACTCTAGCTCCCAATCAGTGTTGCACGTATCTACCACTTCTTGGCCCTGTTGATACTACTCCTACTATCGCTGTACTGGGCAACATTGCCAACCGACACTGGGTCCGCGTCAAGCTCTCAGAGAACTCTCCACTACCCCCTATTTCACCTTAATGGAAGCATCATTGCTCTCCTGATGCCTGAGGATGGGAACTGCCTCTTCAATCCAAAATTCTTCATTTCAAAAATCTTCTACAAATTGAAGCTGAGCAATTTCTGGACTCACTATTTGACGTCCCCAGCTTTGATAATCCTATCCATCTTGATGACGACTCTGAGCCTGATCCCACTCCCAACACTGACATTTCGTGCTTGGATCTTGACTTTAGCCGTCTAAACTTAACTGATATTGAAGTTGATCTTCATCTGCATCTTGGTCAAAGTCAACCGGTTCATTCAATGTTTCCACGGGTCGATGCTCACATTAATGCATCTATTAATGCATCTTATCCGTCCCCACCGGCTCCTCTCTATAAAGTTATGGATCTAGATCTCAAGCTTGCACCTCCGGGTTTCCTCACTACTGATTCAGGCATGTCTCTCCCTCAGCTCTACTCCATGCCCCGTAACCCTCCTAGATCCAGCTCAACTTTGGGCAAACGCAAGCGCTCACAAGATGCCACCTACTATCAGATCTCTGTCTTCAGGCATTCGGTTTTCCATTCTGCGTTAAGGCTGGATTGTGGCTTCCCCATGGATGTCTTGCTTCTCACTTTACCCAATCCATGCCCTCATGTCAACAATTCTTCCATTTTGACTGGGAACTCTGATAGTTATAAAATCACACAAGAAATGGGGGTTTGAATTGTGTGGCTTATTTTAAATTTCTTTTCTCATATATATATATATATATATCATTAGTTATTTAGATTTGGCATGGATCACTTTTGTATGAGAGCATGAAAATCATTTCATAAGATTTAAAACGATAATTATTTATTTTTCATAATCGTTTGCAAGTTGCAAACTTATGAATGAGCATGCAGTGTAAAATTAACAACATGAAAATAACATACACATGATTTTATCCTGGTTCACCCTCATAACCGATAGGGCTACATCCAGTCCTTGGCTTCACCAAGATTTTCACTATTTCAATGAATAGTACAAGTATTATCAGGGACTTCTCCCAACAAGTATTCTAAGGACTTCTCCTAACAAGTATTCGAAGGACTTCTCCTAACAAGTATTCGAAGGACTTCTCCTTACAAGTATTATTAGGACTCCTCCTTACAAGTATTAAACAGGACTTCTCCTGACACCTTTTTCAAGGGTTGGCTTCTCTACAAGGTTCTCTTCTCAATAAGAGAGGGCAGAGGAAATTAAGCTCAATATACAGAGAGGGTAGGAGTTTGGGTTCTCTGTTAGAAAGAATGTGTGAGTTGGGAAGGATAAGAGTAATACTCTGCGAATTTTCCTCACACAAACTTATATGCTCAGACAGGGATTGGGTTGAGGCATCCTGAGCATGAACCAAGATTGCTTGGCTCTTGGGACAGACTTAGTTGGCATATGGAAGTTTAAGTCTAAGTTGCCCAAAATCTTCTCAGTGGGAATGTGTGGAAGATCTTTTGATATGATTGGAAGCTGCTGAGGAGTATTGGATTCGGAGCTTGAAGGTCCCCTTTGGATGTTTTTGATCAGTGATGCTATCGGACGATTATCTTCATCACTCTGTTGGGAAACAGTTGTGTCTCCTGGTTGTTTAGGTTCTGAAGAAGGAGCAATTTCAACCCATTTCCCAGAGTTGGTAATTTGGTATCGCTTAGTGGGTGGGGGACCATTAATATCAGCGTCTTCTTCTGCTTCTTCATCTTCTACTTCTTCTTCAGCACCCTCTTCTCTGTGTTGAGGTCTGCTTGCCTGCAAGAGCACTTCTACAGGCACACTGGTAGTGTCAATCTCTAGTCCCATTCTTCTGAGGTCGTCGAATTTTATTGGAGATGAGTGAATGTAGTCACCAGTAATAAACTCATTTTCCTCCTTCGTTTTGTCTATGAGGTGTTTCCTCATTAGCTCAGATATGAGAGCTCCATATGGCAATTTTAGCTCTTTGCCTTCCAGAGTTGATATCATGTGATTGAAGACGAGATATGAGAGATTGATCTTCTACTTATGCATCATATAGTAGAGTGCCCATTGAGACAGTTTGTCTACATTGTTGCAGTTCCCTTCTCTGAAGATGACTATTTTGCACAACGCGGCATAAGGAAATTTGCATTCCTCTATTAAGTTGTTGACATTAGTTCCATAACTTTCTGGGTTCTACTTCCAGATGCACTTGGAGTTTAAGGCAGATAACTCCCAAGTTGATTTGAATTTTACTCCTTCGTTTACTTCGCAGTTCAAGATTACTGCAATATCTCCAGGCGAAATAGTTGTTATTCTTCGCATGCATCTGGTTTTGATCATCGAGGGACTGCTCTTGACTGCGCAGTCGTAGAATTCTTTGACGACCAGTTCAATGGTAACAAGAGAGGATACCTTCATGAGACTTTCCCATTCTTGAGCGAGGACGCAATCTAGTCCTGCTATCTTGGCGTGACTGTAGAGCTTTAGGTTAAGATGCTTTGGAGAAACCAGTTCTTTATCCCCGAGATTTACCGTCTTCAGTTTGCCAATGAAGGTTTCTTGCTCCTTTCGATTCAGCGCAATAATCCTCATTCTTCGTTCAATAGCGTTTTGCTAAGCGGAAGTAAGTTCGGAGGCAGCATTAATCTGTTTCCTTGAGGCCATTGTAGTGATCTGCAAACAAAAGTTGGCAAGAGAGAGAGAGAGAGAGAACAATGGAAATCTTGAGGATGATGGAAGTTCGAGGTAAGTTTGTGAATGTGCTATTTTTGCCTCAAGATTCTTTTTGTTATATTATTATTATTTTATTATTATTTTTTTGAATATGAAAGGTGTTTGCACGGTTAAGAAAAAGGAAATGATTAGTTTTCTATTGATGTGATGAAATGATTAGCATGCGCATTAAATTAGGATCTTTAAATGTGCAGTCATAGCAGTTGAGAGATTTAATGCGTGCTTTAGAAGTTTTAATATTTGAAACGACACATTTGTTTTACTTGTAGTCCCAGTATGCGAGAGTGACTGATTGTGCCTGATCAGTTTTTCACAGACGCTCTCTCTTGATGGTTCTTTATGTAGTCACCGGACGGTGATTTCCATTTACTCGATCTTTGGAATGTGGTCTTTGGTTAAGTGGAGTTTTCGGTCTTATCAGGAAGATACTTGACGTCACTCTTCTAGTTGATCATGTAATATATGTAACTATCTTCAAGCCTACAAGATTCATTTCCTAATTTCTTTGTCGAAGAATCTTATTAAATATTTTTTATTTTTTTTAATTATCACAATTTAGCTACAGGCAATAGGAGGTATTGTGTTTTTCAAATAGAGAACTCGTCAGAACATCTATGCTTGTCCGACAAGTTTGATACCGTATACCAAGGTCTTTCATGATAAATGTTTAGAACTAATGTTTAAACAAGAGATTAAATGCATGTAATGATAGTATGAAAAGTCATATGCCAAAGAGTTGATTTGAACAAATAATTTTGATTAACATTTATCAATTGAACAGTTTAATTATGGCTATCGTAAGTATATGATTATCTAGGAATTTGTGTTCATTAGAATGATGACATTAATGATTCAAACAGATCTTGATGGACTTATAGAGTCTCATTTAAGTAAATAATCAGTGATTGTATTAAGATATTCTTTGTGAAGCTTTTAATCATTTTACCAGTATGAGGGATGGTAGATAATCTAATATGAGTTTTGAGTTACCTCCCTTTCTATCTCTGAGAATAGAACTTGATCATTTTTTTTTGTATAGCTCAAGAGATTCGTCAGTAATATATTGCTGGAGACACGAGTTTGATGTATTCTCTTGAATTTCTAGCTTCCTTTGCTGAGAGGATATGAGATCTTTCCTTGAGATGACTCTTTTGAAATTTCCTTCTTGCATTAGCATTTGGATCATGGTGCTTCGATTCAAGAATGACATATGCTTTTACGGATCTTTGAACTCTGCATCTGCAAAGATGTTAGCACTTTTCAGAGTGTTAGGCTCTTATACCAATTGATAGTTATAAAATCACATAAGAAAGGGGGGTTTGAATTGTGTGGCTTATTTTAAATTTCATTTCTCATATATATATATATATCATTACTTATTTAGATTTGGCATGGATCACTTTTGTATGAGAGCATGAAAATCATTTCATAAGATTTAAAACGATAATTATTTATTTTTCATAATCGTTTGCAAGTTGCAAACTTATGAATGAGCATGCAGTGTAAAATTAACAACATGAAAATAACATACACATGATTTTATCCTGGTTCACCCTCATAACCGATAGGGCTACATCCAGTCCTTGGCTTCACCAAGATTTTCACTATTTCAATGAATAGTACAAGTATTATCAGGGACTTCTCCCAACAAGTATTCAAGGACTTCTCCTAACAAGTATTCGAAGGACTTCTCCTAACAAGTATTCGAAGGACTTCTCCTAACAAGTATTCGAAGGACTTCTCCTTACAAGTATTATTAGGACTCCTCCTTACAAGTATTATACAGGACTTCTCCTGACACCTTTTTCAAGGGTTGGCTTCTCTACAAGGTTCTCTTCTCAATAAGAGAGGGCAGAGGAAATTAAGCTCAATATACAGAGAGGGTAGGAGTTTGGGTTCTCTGTTAGAAAGAATGTGTGAGTTGGGAAGGATAAGAGTAATACTCTGCGAATTTTCCTCACACAAACTTATATGCTCAGACAGGGATTGGGTTGAGGCATCCTGAGCATGAACCAAGATTGCTTGGCTCTTGGGACAGACTTAGTTGGCATATGGAAGTTTAAGTCTAAGTTGCCCAAAATCTTCGGAGAAAGAATCTTCTATTTATATCTTCAGTTGCTTCTTCTTCTTGAGAAAGAGAGAAAAACTGTCCGAAGTGCCTCTTCCTCTCTGAGCTGTATGTAACGGCTAGTTCTGCATCTTTCAACAGGTGTAAGTCACGATCAGAGGTTTTTCTGCAAGCATGAGATATGATCTGGAAATCATCAGTACATCTGGGTTGATGTCGTCTGGCTCCATTTTGAGCAAGTACTCTTGAGCTTGTTTCTTCATATATAACGTGTAAAAGTTCAGCATTAAGGACTGCTTTGACTCTTTTACTCCAGTGCTTGACAGCTAATACTCTTCACGTGCCTTGGTCAGAATTTTGAATTTCGACCGTTGAGAGTGTACGATGTGCAGAGATTCTTGCCGTTGATTTCGCGATGTCAGCTTGATTTAAGGGAAAGTAGAATGTTAGAGGGACCAAGGAATATTGTATTAATTGTGTCCCTTTCTACTTTCTGCCACAGCCAGTATATTAGTAAATGTGTAGACGAGGTAGGAGTCTTTTTGAATGAAGTAATAATTTCAGATGAGAGATTGCGTTCTTTAGTACTTCAATGATCCTGATTTCCTCGAAAGTCACATTTCTTGATTTCTGTGGCTTTGGCGGATGGATTTTTCTTTGTAGCTTGGCAGACGTAGTTTCCATTCAATGCTTGAAGCTTTGCTGCAAAGTAATTTGGATTGGCGGACGAACTTTTCTTTATTCAGTCTTTCTTAACTGTTAGGATCTTCTTGTCTTGTAGATGACTGAGTCTCTTTCTTTGATCTTACTGAAGTTCTTTCATCTGATAGAGTTGATTCACAACTTCCTTTTGTGATGCTAGAGCACTTTTGAAGCTGAAAGGAATTCTTCATAGATTAATCTGTCCTTTGATTTGAGCAGTCTTCTTAAGTGGGCTTTGATTTAGAACTTGCAGACTTTTGTGAGGTGTTCTCAGATGTTGGTTGTTGATGCTGCTTTAGACTCCTATGATTCACCAGACGCAATTTTCTTCATAGTGATCGGATGAACTTCTCCTGATGAACTGATAGTCTTGATGACGTTTGAGGTTTACTCAGTCTTTTTAGAAATAGTTATTCCTGTACATGGGAGTTTTCACTGTGTTAGGAGATCCAGTTTAATACGGTTTTGAACCTTAAAGAAATTGTTGATTATCAAAATTTAATTACTTAAATCTAACAAACTCCAGGTTCGCAGGGATGTCCACATTGCTTCAATCCCTCTTCATCTGGCTGGTAGTGTCGAATCTCTAGTTCTCAAGTTTCGCGCATGGACTCTGATACCCCTTCCCAAAATATCGCCCATTTTGAAGACCCTGCGCTTTCCTTGGTCATATTTGCCTCCCACGCCGCTCATTCCCAGTGTGGCATTCTTCACTCCCATTTTGCCATCTCACCCACCATCTCCGTCAGTCACTCACTGCTCACATTCTGACTCTGATGATGATCGCTCTATGGTCCACCTCCTCTCTCAGGAAGTTAAAGCATTCACTGCTTGTTTATCTCTTGAAAGGGCCAGTCGAGATCAAGCCGTGAATGATCGCCTTGAGTCCATGGATGCAAGGCTCTCTGCAAAGATAGATGCTAGTTTCGCTCAGCTGCATGCCTCTATTTCCTTACTTTTAGGACTTTCTAAGCCATCCTCTTAATATACATTTCTGCTGTTATATTTTATCATTTCCTCTTGATATCTCATTCGCAATGTTATCTATGTTTTTGATAATGTCAAAGGGGGAGAAATTATATAACAAATGACTAAGTAAAAGATAGGCACATGCTTAGGGGGAGCTAATAAATGCTAATGAAATAAATGACTTAGGGGGAGAAATTATACAGGCCTTACTCGCATTTGTTTTTAGAAATTGTCATTATCAAAAAGGGGTAGATTGTTAGAGAAAAATATCTAAATGAATTAATCTATTTTGATAAATAACAATTTTGTCAAGAGTCACTAACTTTCTTTGAAGAATTTTATATTCAGGGACTCTTATGAACAGAAGTCATGCTGCAAACATTATCAAAAAGCAAAGGAAAAAAGTCCGTCCGGCTATAAGAATTGAGTCTGCCTTCAGAGTAAAGATCGTCTGCCTGGAAAGACTGTCCGGTTCAATCCTCGTCAAACATAAGGATTGACTAAGGAGCAATGATTGAAGACTGGTACAAAAAGAATTTGCTTAAAAGATATTGTTTGCTCAAACTGAAGATGAGTTGTCATGCACCTCTTGGATGATCAGAGCATTAATGACGAAAGAAACAGAATTAAGCGCCATATACCTTGAAGATTCAAAATTCTCTGACATTCCTTAATTCAAGCTGCTTTTGCTGAATTAACGGTGAAATCCTTTGATCATCGTATCTCCTCAACGGCCGAATCCAAATCCTTTGGTCAGAGCATTAATTGCCATATTAGCTGTAATACACTTGCATTAATTGCTACCTCTGAGAACCAGAAGAAAAAGCATTGCCAGACGATCTCACTCTCTATCAGTTGAAGAAATGTTCTTCACTTTGGCAGACCTCAACAAGCAACAGATGCAGAAGTATCCGTTACTCACAATCAAGCAAATATTCAACGGAACTATTTTTGAAGATCTTCATCAGCTCATCCAGTTCTCATCCTACTGAAGATATAAATAGTGGCCTCTGCATCATTTTCAACTTGGCGACTTACACACTATCAAAGCATTCAAATCCTTCAAGTCAGTTTATAATTTGAACAAGCTTTAGTCAAGAACACTCAGCAACTCTAGCCTTCCTATTCTTCTGAGTTTAGTCGCCAACTAGTGTGAAACCTCTATAGAGTGATAAATCTTATTCCTTTCACACAACCCTTTTCAGAGAATCAATCATCTCTGAACCTAGAACCTCATAGTTTCTACCCACTCTTTGTGAAGAGATCTCTGTAGAAAACAAACCTTCTTGAAAAAGAACTGGGAGAAGTCCTGTCGAATACTTGAGAGATAAAGGAGAAGTCCTGAGAAAACTTGTAAAGGAGTAGTCCTCAGAATACTGGGAGAAGTCCTTGAGAACACTTGTACTATTCTGTTGAAATAGTGGAAAATCTTGGTATAGCCAAGGACTGGACGTAGCCCTATCGGTTTTGGGGGTGAACCAGGATAAATATCTTGTGTGCTTTACTCTTTAAGTTCTAAGTATATTTCCGCTGCACTTCTCTTTAAACGTTTTCGAACTTATAACAAGTATTTTGTGAAAAACTTTTCAAAAGTCAAACACACAATGCAAACCCCCCCTTTCTTGTGTGATTTTATTACTATCAATAGCCATGAATCACTATTATTCTTGTCCAAAATACATCTTACGTTTTGTGGAATTTCTTCCAAAGAGATCATGAAGACTTTATACCCAGAAAACTTAATTTCTTTAGTTTTCACATCTTTTACTACACATATATCCTCAATGAAACCAACTTTCAAATCTTTGTCACATAGTTGACTGATACTCAGAAGATTATGCATCAAGCCATCAACGTAAAGAACTTTATCGATGACTGTTTGAGGGGGTGTGCCTATTCTTCCAATACCGAGTATCTTTCCCTTTTGATTGTTACCATATGTGACAAAACCTTTTTCCCTAGGTATAAGAAAAGAAAACTTGGTTTTGTCTCCTGTCATGTGTGATGAGCAGCCACTATCAAGATACCATAAATCCTTTGCTGCTTTCATACACACCTACATGACAAAGTTCAGACATGGGTATTAGGAACCCAACAAGTTTTGGGTCCTTCTAAGTTAACATCCTTTCTAACCCAAATGTACTCCCTATTTGGTACTCCTAAATGTTTGTAGTAACATCTACTAGGGGTATGTCCTATTTTGTTACAATAGGTGCAAGAATAATGATTGTAACTAGTTGTTTGCCTAGGAGAGGAATGAATCTTCTTAGGAGGTCTATTAGGATTGTTCTTTCTATTGTTCATATTCCTAAAAGAATTGGTCTTAAAGCCTTTAGAAGATGCTTCCACCATGTTTGGTTTTACAAACACAGTTTTCTTGAATTCCTTAGTCTTTGGGTAGAAGTATATCCTAAACCTGACTTATTGTTTGAATGTCTTTGTACACTTAGAATATCATCTAACTTCTGTTTTCCCTTATTGAAGTTATGGACTCTTTGTTGAAGGTTATCTATCTTTTCTTCTAAAGAACTACGCTTAGTGCATATATGTGTAATATCTAACTTAGATTTTACTACGTCTAGTTCTTCTTGTAAAGTTCTACACTTACTTTCTAAGGATGAAATCAAATAATTTTGCCTAGTGCTAACCTTAGAAAATTCTTGACATAATTTAAACATATTTTCCATAGTAAATTTTAAATCATGAAAATATATAGAATCATCACTAACCTGGGAATCTTCAACATCTGAATCATGAGAGGCCATCAAAGCAACTTGTGCTTCTTCTTTGTCAGAATCTGATGATGAACTTACTTCATTATCATCCCAAGCCAAATATGCTCTTCGTGTGGGTTGATCCTTCTTTTCGAATTTTTCTCTTAGACCATGTTTCTTCTTCTGAAGATTTGGACATTCTGACTTGAAGTGTCCAGGCTTGCCATATTCGAAGCATCTAATCTTTTGAGAGGAAGAAGACTCATTGTTCCTTTGGAAAGATTTGTTGTTGTTGAATTTCACACTTTTTCTTTTAAGAAACTTTCCAAAATTCTTTACTAGAAGATTCACATTTCCATTGTCTTCTTCTTCAGAATCTGCATCATAATCTTCTTTGATGCTTTCTTTTGCCTTTAGGGAAAAGGATCGATACTTTTTCTCATGTTGTTCATTCTCTTCCAAAAGATTCAATTCTAACTCATGTTCTTGGAGTTTTCCAAAAAGAGTTGCAAGAGTCATTTTAGATAAACTCTTCTTCTCTGAGATGGCAGTAACTTTTGGTTGCCATACTCTTGTAAGTGATCTTAGAACTTTCATGTTCAAGTCACTATTTGAAAATTGTCTGCCAAGAGCAATCAAATGATTAATCAAATGAGTGAATCGTTTTTGCATATCTAATACCTTTTCTCCTGGAAGCATTCTGAACATTTCATATTCTTGAGATAGAGTATTGATCTTTGATCTCTTGACTTCATTTGTTCCTTCGTGAGTCACCATCAACGTATCCCATATTTCTTTCGATGAAGTGCACGTGGATACTCTGAAAAACTCATCCATGCCAAGGGCAGATGTAAGAATGTTCATTCCTTTGAGATCATATTGGACCTTCTTCTTTTCTTCTTCACTCCAAGTACTTTCTGGTTTTGGTTGTGAACTTCCTTCTACTTCTGCTACAGTCACAAAGGGACCTTCTTCAATGGCTTTCCAAATTCCTGCGTCTAATGACTTTATGAATATTTTCATCTTGATTTTCCAGAAGTCATAGTGTTCTCCATTGAAGAATGGTGGTCTGTTTATGTTGAATCCTTCACTGGTTCCATGATTGGAAGAGGATGCCATCTTTTCCCGGATCTTAGGAATAACTTACCTAAACTTCCGCTCTGATACCAATTGTTAGTGCAGATAGCAACCTGAGAGGGGGGGGGGGTGAATCAGAGTTGCCCCGATTTTCGCCTTATTGAAAATGTTACTTTCAAGATAATGATGATCACGAAACGATTGTTGTGATTGCAGCGGAATTAAGCGTTGCTTGAAAGTAAAGATGAAGGATAGAAGAATTCACACACAGAGTTTTATCCTGGTTCACCTTCTATCCACCGAAGGCTACGTCCAGTCCCTCAAGAAAACCCCTTGAGGATTTTTCCACTATTGATAAAAATCTCTTACAAGTTCCTAACCCAAGGACCCTAAGAATTTCTTCCAATATCCTGTGAAAGCAAACCACTTTCAACAGCCCCTGAAAGCAAACCACTTTCAGTTCCTGAAGGCAAACCACCCTCAGACCTTGAAGGCTAAACCACCTTCAATCAACACCCTGAAAGTATACCATTTTCAGTAACAACAACCCTTCACCGAATATCACAGTGAAAACTCAATCTTACAGAAAGAGATGAAGAAGAGTTTACAATTGGCTGTATCAATCCTTTAACAAAGAAGTGGATTGATCATGAGAATTTATGCTTTAAGGATTTTAAGCATAATATGATTCTGAACTCCTCAAGATATGAACAACAAAAGTGTTCTTATAAACATGAAGATCATGAACTCAGAATTTAGGCTCTTGAAGGTTTAAGTTCTGAAAGATGAACTAATTTTGACAAAGCTTTGGCCTAATGTTGTATTCTCATGTGTTGTTGTGTTATGGACTCAAATGGACTTTATATAGGCAAGGGAAACGTCCTTGAACCATCACAACCCTTTCCAAAAGGTTTGGGACACAATGGTTCATGAAAAGATGTAACTTTTCATTCTGGTAATCGATTACATCACTTAGTGTAATCGATTACACTAATAGCCGTTTCAGTTTGAATTTCAAATTCAAACATGTAATCGATTACAAGCAATGGGTAATCGATTACTTGCCTAGGTGTAATCGATTACCAGAAGGCTGAAATCGGTTACACTGAAGTCCAACTTCCAGAAACTTGATCCTTTGAGATCGGCTTAAGGTTTTCTACTTCTTTTAAGTTATGAAAACACTTAGCTTGATTAGTTTAGGTGTTTTAGGAGCCTTTATGCTTTAATAGACCTTTAGAAGCATAACTCACCTAAACTAAGACTTCTAGACTATTGATGAACTTTATAGCACTGTTTCTTCGAAGTCTTCTTTTCTTCTTTTTGCCGATGAGTTTGTCGTCATCAAAACCACAGCCAGGGTCAGGAGCAAGACCTTCTTCACAACTAGTCATAGTGACTAGGTTCTCAAGATTTTTCCACACACAAAGGTTATTTTACAAGGATTTGCCATTGAAATTTGTCCAGTGACTCTGTTTTCCCATGGCACTAATCTTAGTGATTAACTGTTCCCCTCGCGTGACTGAGTTTTCCCATGAGACTAGTCACTGTGAGTAGGTTCTCGAATTTTTCCCACTCAAAGAGGTTATTTTACTATGATTTTCCATTGAAAATTGTCAGCTGCTATAGGTTTTCCCATCTGGTGATTCAATTTTCCCATGGAACTAATTCCTTGGTGACTAAGGTTTCCCCTCCTGTGTCTGGGTTTTCCGATGAGGCTAGTCACCGTGACTAGGTTCTCGTGTTTTCCCACACAAAGAGGTTATTATACTATGGTTTCCTTTTAAACTTGTCTGCTGACATAGGTTATCTCATCCGAACACTCAGTTTTCCCATGGCACTAATTGCTTGGTGTCTATGTTTTCCCCTCCTGTGACTGAATTTTCCAATGAGACAAGTGACGGTGATTAGGTTCTTGAGTTTTTGCCATACAAAGAGGTTATTTTACTATAATTTTCCATTCAAACTTGTCCGCTGTTATAGGTTTTCCCATCCGGAGACTCAATCTTCCCATGGAACTAATACCTTAGTGACTAAGTTTCCCCCTCCTTTGACTAGGTTTTCCATCTAGACTAGTCACAGTGACTAGGTTTTCGAGTTTTACCCATACAAACAGGTTATTTTACTATGCTTTTCCATTCAAACTTGTCAGCTGACAGGTTTTCCCATCCGGTGACTCAGTTTTCCCATGGCACTAATTCCTGAGTGACTAAGTTTTCCCCACCAGTGACTGCTTTAACCCATGAGACTAGTCACAATGACTAGGTTCTCGAGTTTTTCCCACTTAAAGACGTTATTTTACTAGGATTTTCCATTGAACTTTGTCTGGTGCCTCAGTTTTCCCATGGCACTAAATCCTTAGTGACTAACTTTTCCCCTCCCGTGACTGAGTTTTCCCATGAGACTAGTCACAGTGACTAGGTTATCGAGTTTTTCCCACACAAAGAGGATATATTACTATGATTTTCCATTGAACTTGTTCCCGAACATAGGTTTTGCCATCCGGTGACTTAGTTTTCCCATGGCACTAATTACTTAGTGACTAAGTTTTCCTATCCGATGACTGAGTTTCGCCATGACACTAGTCGCAGTGACTAGGTTCTCGAGTACTTCCCACACAAAGTGGTTATTATGCTAGGATTTGGCTTTGAAATTCGTTCGGTGACCCATTTTTCCCACGGCACTAATTGTTAGCCTAAATAGAAACCTGAGAGGGGGGGTGAATCAGGTTTACCGGATTTTCGCCTTAATACCTTCTTACTTTCAAGATTAATATAAATACAAACGAGTGCAGTGGAAATGAGCATTGATTGAAAGTAAAGATGAAGGGTAGAAGAATGCACACACAGAGTTTTATCCTGGTTCACTTTCTATCCACCGAAGGCTACGTCCAGTCCCTCAAGAAAACCCCTTGAGGATTTTTCCACTATTGATAAAAATCTCTTACAAGTCCGTACAGCAAGTACCTTAAGAATTTCTATCAACCACCTGTGAAAGCACACCACTTTCAACAGCCCCTGAAAGCAAACCACTTTCAGTCTCTGAAAGCAAACTACTTTCAGACCCTGAAGGCAAACCACCTTCAGTCCACACCCTGAAAGCACACCACTTTCAGTACAACAACCCTTCACCGAACCCTACGGTGAATACTCAATCTACCAGAATGAGATGAAGAAGAGTTTACAATTGGCTGTATCAATCCCTTAACATACAAGTGGATTGATCATGAGAATTATGCTTTAAGGATCTTAAGCATAAGAAGGCTCTCTTGGTTCTGAGTTCTTCAAGATATGAACAACTAAGGTGTTCTCTTAAACAATGAAGAACATGAACTCAGAACTTAGGCTCTTTGAAAGTTTAAGTATCAAAGGCTAATTTAACATGAATGAACAATTTGACCAAGCTTTGGCCTAATTCGTGTATTCTCATGTGTTTTTGGTTTCTGGACTCAAATGAACTTTATATAGGCATGAGGAAACGTCCTTGAACCAATGCAACCCTTCCCAAAAGGTTTGAGACACAATGGTTCATGAAAAGATGCAACTTTTCGAGCATGTAATCGATTACATTACTTAGGTAATCGATTACACTAAGTGGCTGTGGCTGTTTGAATTTCAAATTCAAACATGTAATCGATTACAAGCAACATGTAATCGATTACTTGCCTATGTGTAATCGATTACACTGGTAATCGATTACACTCGAGTCCAATTTCCAGAAACTTGAACTTTTAAGATCGGCTTGAGTTTTTCTACTTCTTTTAACTTATGAAAACATTAAACTCAATTAGCTTAGGTATTTTAAAGAGCCTTTATACTCGAGAAGTGTAACACCCCAATTTTGGGTTGAGGGTCACATAGTAATTACGCGGAAAATATACTTTGAAACCTCTCAAAAACACTCAAGTTCCAAAGAACAACGTCACCCGATATTAATAATTAATAATTATCCCATAGTAGAAATATAATCATCTCAACGCGATAAAGTTCCAAAATAAATAAAGTGGCACCGACATGTGCAAAATACCAAACATCGCAAAAAGAAAGAAAATTACAACTTCTTTATTTGAATCTTCCTCGTCACTTGTTCTATCTTCAAGACACCGCTCCTGGACCTCATCGTCCTGATCATCTATGGCGTTAAGGACCCAAACAAATCAAACAAGGCAAACAAGAAAGGGTTAACTCGTAAATACAGGAAAAACATATTATCAATTGTGATAGTAAAAAAACACAAGTTCATAAAACTGAATCCATCATGAACAGAACAAGAACAACAACACAATAATTAATTCCCACGTCACCAAATCAATTAAGATGTGCAAATGCTCTCTACTACTATATGCTTATAGTTATAATATATGGCCATTACGTCACCCTTCTCGGGCTAAAACATCACCCTTCACGGGCCAAGACGTCACCCTTCACGGGCTAAAACATCGCCCTTCACAGGCCAAACGTCACCCTTCACGGGCCAAAACATCACCCTTCACGGGCCAAGACAATCACGTGGGACAAAGATCCACCACATTGCCCTCGGTTGATTACCATCAACCTAAGAATCCTCAGTTGATCCCGCGGGACAAAGTGCCGCCACATAAACCCATTATATATATATAAGATGCATATGCTATGACTATGCAAAAATTCATACTCCTCATGGACCAACCGTCCACACAAAATTTCAGTCTTAGCATACCACATACACATTATAATCATCACTTCACAACAACATTTTCACCATGAAATAACCAATATAACTCAATTTATTTATTTTATTTAAAAAAACAGCATTCTTATTTTAATATTAAAACAGAAACAGCATTACTAAAATTACAAAAACAGCAGTGTTTAATATACAGCAAACAGCAGTGTCTGTTTACAAAAAAACAGCAGTGTTTATATACAGAAAACAACAGTGTTTATATATAGTAAAAAGCAGTATATTTTTCAAATACAGAAAACAGCAGTGTATTTTTAAAACAGAAACAGTGGCATTTAAAGTACAGAAAACAGTGGATATTTTAACACAGAAAACAGCAGCACTAATATACAGAAAACAGTGGCACTTTTAATACAAAATCTGCTGTTCTTAGAAAAAATACAGAAACAGAATACAGCAGTAAAACAAAACAGAAAACAGAGTTATAAACAAACAGAAAACAACACTATTTGTTTTGCCATGAGAGGCTCGATTACCACCACTTTACAGCATACTAATATGCCAACAATTCCTCTTCTCTAAATTATCTCGTCATATCGTTTTTCACTAACACCAAGCCACCATTATAAAGGGCATCAACTCACAATATAAGCAGCGCTTAGGAACAAGTTCCCAAACTTGATTCCTTTCAAATTGGTTTAGTTCTTCAGCATCAGCCCAGAAGTATTTAGGAAGATTTGATTCACTTAGCATGGTTCTTGCTAATTCTTCAAGTAGTCTGTTCTTCCTTTCTACAACACCATTTTGTTGTGGTGTTCTTGGAGTAGAGAAGTTATGTGATATTCCATTCTCATCACATAATTCTTGAAATTGATGATTCTGAAATTCTCCACCATGATCACTTCTAATAGAAGAGATCTTTAAAGCATTTTCATTTTGAACTAGCCTTGCATATCTTTTGAATGCGTTGAAGGCTTCATTCTTATGAGGCAAGAATAATGTCCAGGTAAATCTAGAGAAATCATCAACAATAACAAGAGCATAAAGACTACCTCCGAAGCTTTTAGTTCTAGATGGTCCGAACAAATCCATATGTAGTAATTGGAGAGGTCTTGTAGTTGAGACTATGTTCTTTGGCCTGAAAGACATTATGGTTTGCTTCCCTTTTTTACATGCATCACAAAGCTTGTTTTTCTCGAATCTTATCTTTGGAAGTCCAATAACTAGATCATGCTTGACTAGTTTGTTTAAATGATCAATGTGTATATGAGCCAGTCTTCTATGCCATAGCCATGAATCACTATTGTTCTTGGCCAAAAGGCATCTGACATTTTGTGGAATTTCATCCAAGGATATCATGAAGACCTTATTGACTTTATATCCGAAAAACTTAATTTCTTTAGTTTTCACATCTTTTACTACACAGATATCATTAATAAAACCAACTTTCAAACCTTTGTCACAGAGTTGACTGATACTTAGAAGATTATGCATCAAACCATCAACATAAAGAACTTTATCGATGACTGTTTGAGGGGGTGTGCCTATTCTTCCGAAACCATGTATCTTTCCCTTTTGAGTGTTTCCATATGTGACAAATCCCTTTTCTCTAGGTATAAGAAAATAAAACTTTGTTTTATCTCCTGTCATGTGTGATGAGCAGCCAATATCAAGATACCATAAATCCTTTGCTGCTTTCATACACACCTAGGTATCTTCAATCAATTGCCTTTAGGGAAATGGATCGATACTTCTTCTCATGTTGTTCATGCTCCTCCAAATGATTCAATTCCAACTCGTGTTCTTGGAGTTTTCCAAAGAGAGTTGCAAGAGTCATATTTGATAAACTCTTCTTCTCTGAAATGGCCGTAACCTTTGGTTGCCATGCTCTTGTAAGTGATCTTAGAACTTTCATGTTCAAGTCACTGTTTGAAAACTGTTTTCCACGAGCAATCAAATGGTTAATCAAATGAGTGAATCATTTTTGCATATCTAATACCTTTTCTCCTGGAAGCATTCTGAACATTTCATATTCTTGAGAAAGAGTATTGATTTTTGATCTCTTGACTTCATCTGTTCCTTCATGAGTCACCATCAACGTATCCCATATTTCTTTTGATGTTGTACATGTTGATACACTGAAAAATTCATCCATGCCAAGAGCAGATGTAAGAATATTCATTCCTTTGAGATCATATTGAACCTTCTTCTTTTCTTCTTCATTCCAAGCGTTTTCTGATTTTGGTTGTGAACTTCCTTCAACTTCTTGTACAGGCACAAAAGGACCTTCTTCAATGGCTTTCCAGATTCCCGCGTCTAATGACTTTATGAAGATTTTCATCTTGATTTTCCAGAAGTCATAGTGTTCTCCATTGAAGAATGGTGGCCTGTTTATGTTGAATCCTTCATTGGTTCCATGATTGGAAGAGGATGCCATCTTTTCCCGGATCTTAGGAGCAACTTACCTAAACTTACGCTCTGATACCAATTGTTAGTATTGATTGCAACCTGAGAGGGGGGGGGTGAATCAGGTTTACCCGATTTTTGCCTTAATGCCTTCTTACTTTCAAGATAAATGTAAATGCAAATGATTGCAGCGGAAATAAGCGTTGCTTGAAAGTAAAGATGAAGGGCAGAAGAATTCGCACACGGAATTTTATCCTCGTTCACCTTCTATCCACTGAAGGCTACGTCCAGTCCCTCAAGAAAATCCCTTGAGGATTTTTCCACTATTGATAAAAATCTCTTACAAGTTCTTACACCAAGGACCCTAAGAATTTCTATCAATTTCCTGTGAAAGTATACCACTTTCAACAGCCCCTGAAAGTATACCACTTTCAGTTCCTGAAGGCAAACCACCTTCCGACCTTGAAGGCTAGACCACCTTCAATCAACACCCTGAAAGTACACCATTTTCAGTAACAACAACCCTTCACCGAGTTCCACGGCGAATACTCAATCTATCAGAAAAAGATGAAGAAGAGTTTACAATTGGCTGTATGAATCCTTTAACATACAAGTGGATTGATCATGAGAATTTATGCTTTAAGACTCTTAAGCATAATAAGATTCTGAGTTCCTCAAGATGTGAACAACTAGAGTGTTCTTTTAATCATGAAGACCATGAACTCATAATTTAGGCTCTTTGAAAGTTTAAGTGCTAAAAGACTTAATGATAAGAACTATTTTGACAAAGCTTTGGCTTAATGATGTATTCTTATGTGTTATTATGTTCTAGACTCAAATGGACTTTATATAGGCAAGAGAAAAGTCCTTGAACCAATGCAACCTTTCCCAAAAGGTTTGAGACACAATGGTTCATGAAAAGATGCAACTTTTCGTGTGTGTAATCGATTACATCACTTAGGTAATCGATTACACTAAGAGCCGTTACAGTTTGAATTTCAAATTCAAACATGTAGTCGATTATAAGCAAGAAGTAATCGATTACTTGCCTAGGTGTAATCGATTACCAGAAGACTGAAATCGATTACACTAAAGTCCAATTTCCAGAAACTTGAACTTTTAAGATCGACTTAAGTTTTTCTACTTCTTTTAAGTTATGAAAACATTAAGCTTCATTAGTCTAGATGTTTTAAGGAGCCTTTATGCTTTGAGAAGCCTTTAGAAGCATAACTCACCTAAACTAAGACTTTTAGGTAAATGATGAACTTTATAGCGTTGTTTCCTCTAAGTCTTATTTTCTTCTTTTTGCCGATGAGTTTGTCGTCATCAAAACCTCAGCCAGGGTCAGGAGCAAGACCTTTTTCACAACAGTGACTAGGTCCTCGAATTTTTCCCACACAAAATGGATATTTTACTAAAATTTTCCATTGAAACTTGTCTGCTGACATAGGTATTCCCATATGGTGAATCAGTTTTCCCATGGCACTAATTCCTAAGTGACTAAGTTTTCCCCTCCTACGACTGAGTTTTCCCATGAGACTAATCACAATGAATAGGTTATCGAGTTTTTCCACAAAAGAGGTTAATTTAATAGTACTGGCCATTACAACTTGTCCGATGTCAAAGGTTTTCCCATCCGGTTACTCAGTTTTCTCATGGCACTAATTCCTTAGTGACAAAGTTTTCCCCTCCGTTGTGTGTGGTTTTCTATTAGACTTGTCACTGTGACTCGGTTCTCGAGTTTTTCGCACACAAAGAGGTTATTTTACTATGATTTTCCCTTGAAAGTTGTTTGCTGATATAGGTTTTCCCATCTTGTGACTCAGTTTTCCCATGGCACTAATTCCTCAGTGACTATGTTTTCCCCTCTCGTGACTGATTTTTCCCATGAGACTAGTGACTGTGACTAGGTTCTTAAATTTTCCCGCACAAAGAGATTATTTTACAAAGATTTCACATTGAAACTTGTCCGATGACATAGGTTTACTAATCTGGTGAATCAGTTTTTCCATGACACTAATTCCTTAGTGACTAAGTTTTCCCCTCCAATGGCTCAGTTTTCCTATAAGGCTAGTCACAATAAATAGGTTCTCAAGTTTTCCCACCAAAGGGGTTAATTAAATAGTACTGGCCATTGAAACTTGTCTGGTGACTAAGGTTTTTCCATCCGGTGACTCAGTTTTCTGATGGCACTAATTCCTTAATGATTAAGTTTTCCGCTATTGTGACTGAGTTTTCCCATGAGACTAGTCACCGTTACTAGGTTCTTGAGTTTTTCCCACACCAAGCGGTTATTTTACTATTGATTATCCATTGAAACTTCTCTGCTGATATAGATTTTCCCATCAGGTGACTCAGTTTTCCCATTGAACTAATTCTTTAGTGACTAAGTTTTCCCCACCCATGACTGAGTTTTTCCATGAGACTAGTCACAGTGACTACGTTCTCGTGTCTTTCACCACACAAAGATGTTATTTTACTATGATTTTCCATTTAAACTTGTTCACTGAAATAGGTTTTCTCATCTGGTTACACAGTTTTCCCATGGCACTAATTTCTTAGTGACTATGTTTTCCCCCCATTTGACTGAATTTTCCCATGAGTCATGTGATAGTGACTAGGTTCTTGACATAGGTTGTCCCATTCGGAGACTAAGTCTACTGATAGCCAAATTCGAAAGTGCACGGATGGTTATCGTGTAATAAAAATATCGAACCCAAGGGATAGGTGCCTTCTTATTATAATATTTAGTACTTGAGCAGAAAAATTAAAAAGGTGTATTGTTGATGGTTTGTTTAAGATAACACATGAAATAGCAATAAAATATAAGAGAATAAGATGATGAAAAATAAGCTCTTGGGTTGAATTACATAGTCTATAAAATATGCTAGCAAGTTCCTACTTAATTTCTGAATTTTAAATCCAAGTTCATGATGCTATAGCCTAGTATATCTACAAGTTAATTCCTTACACATTGTAGAACTTTCTTTCTAATTACTAAATTCAATTCCTTGCAACTTAGTTAACTAGAGAAGAAGATGAAGAAGAAATTCAGGCCAACATAAAGCTACGTCTATCCGAATTCCTTAGTGATATATACTTATAGCCTTTTTAATTCCTAAGTCCCTTACTACTTACCAATTTCCATTCGTATAAGTAATAAGCAAAATATCTTGTGTGCACCAAGAAGAATGAAGAACAAGGAAATAAAACATGAATTGGAAATATTATTCAGAAAGGTAGAAAAAAACTAAAACATAAATATAAACTACAACAACCCAAGAAACTTAAAAAGAATTAGCCAAGCATGGCTAAAAGAGTCATTGAATTACCCTGGATAGGAGCTCAAGTATGGCTTCCCACAATTCCTAGGAACAATGATCTTTAAGGAGGAAAGAAGAACACTTGTTGTATTCTGAATAGGTGTGTCTTACAAGTGAACAAAAGCTCCCTATTTATAGTGAAAATCTGCCTTCCAGCGCTTGAGCGCTGGCATCCCCAACGCTTGAGCGCTATCTTCCAACGCTTGAGCGCTGGCTTCCAACGCTGGGGCACTGGGTGCAACCTATGACTCACATCCTAGTCAGAGGTCCAGCGCTTGAGCGTTGGGACTTCCAGCGCTTGAGCGTTGGGACTTCCAACGCTTGAGCGCTAGCACAAACACTGGCACCTTCTTCTTGGATTCCTTTCTTCTTCAATGGTGGAATTGATTGGCTTAATTAGGCTCATTCAGCCCCTAATAAGTTCTGAAACTCCTTCCTTCCACCACTAATCCTTCAAACCTTATTTTACATGTGCTCAAATCAAAGAGAGTTGCTTCACATTCTTCAATTTCACTTTAAGTCCTCTCTTTGTTAGAACTTCAATTCTGACCCTTTGACTTCTTCAAACTTCACTTTTCATCCTCCGTTCTTGAACCTTTCCACTTTGATCCTTGATTTCCTGAAACTTTACAAATCGGTCCTGGACAAAAATGATAACTAAACCAGCTTTTTCCTAAAAATATAAAATAACTATAAAAATTCCTAAAAATATAAAATAAAGTTACAAAAACAAATAAAAGCTAATCTACATGCAGAATGAAAAATAAATATAAAATCTACATAAAAAGAATAAAAATCCTATACGAGACTCAAAAAATAATAAAATAAAAAGACTAGAAACAATCTAAAAACATCATATAATATCCTGTCGTCACACCACTATACCCAACGACTGCTTGTCCTCAAGCGACAAAACTTAAAGAGAAACTCGTCCCTGAGTTTATAGAAAGTTTATCTGATTAAAACTTGAAGCACAAAAACCTTTCCAAGAAAGCTTAGAGGATTTGGAAGACCTGCATGTTTAAAGATATTTAATCAAGAAAGTTAGGCTTGGCTTTTCAACATGTTTGAGTTCATCAAATAAGCTCACAAAATGATATTCTCCGTGAAAACAAGAAAGCTTAATAATCCTGCCTATCATTCAAATCAAAACTGAAACAGTGCAACTAAGTAACTTTGAAGAGATTTTTGAAGGTTGTAACTTGGCCAAAGGATTGAACAATTTAAGGTATGGATTTCAAGAAATTGGCAACTCTAATGGCTTGACTCAGAATCTGTTGTTAAGTGATTTTTTCTTTAACTAAGAGCTTTAACAATTCAACATAAGGGTCCTCTCAATTTTTTTTTCTTTTTTTTTTTGCTTGAACAAAGTAGTGGAATGTATGGGATGAATGACTTGAATTTTACTCCCCTCATACTCTTTCTCACCCCACCACTTCATTTTTTTTTTCTTAAGGCACATACCTTATTTCAACATTTTTTCCCTTCTTTTTCTAGAGAGAAACGCACAAACATAGCTCTAACAATTTCAGCACATGAATCACAATAACAACTTAAAATATATCACACAAAGTAGGCTTCCAATGAATGACTCTTTTAAGGCTCAAAAGGGGCTACTACTGGATTTTTGCTTTCAAACCAAAACTCTGAGTTTTAAAAAATGCCTATAATCTCTTCTAAACTCACAAAGTATACAAAATCCTAATCAACATGCAACACAAGGCAGAAAAATATCACAATCATGCATTCAGAGTCCTCAGCTCTCAGAGAAATATAGGGTAAGTGGTACCCTTTTTAGAACTCAGAAAAACTTTGCCAACACCCAAACAATCAAGATGTCCAAATCATTTCTAACAGCATGCAATACTAACCGCTTCAAAACATAGAACCTTTTCAAAAGCAGTTCAATCAGATAAAGCATTCACAGCAATAGAAGCAATATTCAGACTGGATAAAGACACTCAACCATGCAGTTTAAAACCTAAAAGCAAAAATAAAACTAGCACTAAAAACAAAAAAATAAAACTAAAAACTAACAAACAGAAAAACTAAAAGCTGGTACTTTTTTTTTCTTTTTTTTACAAATGTCCATGAAACCTCCTTGCAATTTCAACTTTGAATACTCCAAGTTCAAGAGGGTTCTTTCTCCTTCTGGTGCCTTTCCTGCAAAATTGAACAAACAAAGTCTTACAAGCAAAAACTTGCTTAACTTGTTAGTTCCCAAAACAGTATATTTAAGAACAAGGGTTGAAAATTTGTGTCCACCTAAAAACAAGAATTCTTGAGTTCCCAAAAATCAAAACCATTATAGAAGCAAGGGAAAACTCACAGAATCTAAAACTTTTCAAGAAATGGTGAACACAAAATTTATTAAAAACAGAAAACAGCAAATAAAAAAATAAAACAAAGAATCTGCCCGAGCTCCAGCGATTGAGCGTTAGGGTTGCCAACGCTTGGGCACTGGAAATAAAAAGAACAATTGGGCATTGGGTTCCAACGCCTGAGCGTTGGGTTTCCAACGCTCGGGTGTAGGAAATTAAAATAAAAAACTGGGGATTCCAAGGGCCTAGCGCATGAGCGCTGACCCCAACGCCTGAGCGTTGGGATACACTGGAACCAGGGGACTTTTACAGGGGCCTAACGCTTGAGCGTTGGCCTCCAGCGCTTGAGCGCTGGCCCCTCCTGCAGCAAAAACATATATTTTTTTTTCTTTTATTTATTTACAAGAATGATGCAGAAAATTAAATAACATAAATTTAAACAATTCCTAAGTTGGGTTGTCTCCCAACCAGCTCATTGTTAAGGTCCGAGATAGACCCTTCAAAAATCAATTTTCAAACGGGGTCTATTACAAAGTTCATTAGACCCCGCAAATCATGCATATTTTGGCACAAGTACAACATGGTGCCCAATGAATTTTCAGCTTTCAAGGCAACATCAATCAAATTACAAATGGAAGGGATAAGAAAAACTTCCCCTTCTTGTTTCTTGCCTTGATCTTCTGAACCTATAACATAGGTCCTTTGAGGTTCTTCCTCCTCCATCTCCAATTTGTCTTCAAAGACAAATTCTACAATGGAGGCTTCTTTCACCTCCTCTCCTTGAACCACGAGTTCACTTTCATGAACAGGTGATTGTTGTTCATCCCCAGTCTGCCTCCTCAGAATGCCTTGTATCTTTACTTGTAGCTCCTCCATGGCCTTACATTCTTGCTCAGGAGTTGGCAAGAATCCCAAATTTCGCCTGCACTCTAAATTAGAATGGAATTCGTCAACTAGAGTTAAAACATCCTGCTTTTTCTTCTCATATTCCTTTTCAAGGTTTGCTCGGATTTTTGCCTCCCTTTGCTCAAATGTTTCAGCCATTGCTATACCTGAAAATACTCAACAAACAAAATTAGCAGCACCAGTTCATCACATAGATAATATTTTTTCTTTTTTTTTATATAAATAAAAAGCACTAAACAAAATAATAAAAAGAACTCAAACAAAACCTATCCCCGGCAACGACGCCAATAACTTGATAGCCAAATCCGCAAGTGCACGGATGGTTATCGTGTAATAAAAAGATCGAACCCAAGGGATAGGTTCCTTCTTATTATAATATTTAGTACTTGAGCAGAAAAATTAAAAAGGTGTATTGTTGATGGTTTGTTTAAGATAACACATGAAATAGCAATAAAATATAAGCGAATAAGATGATGAAAAATAAGCTCTTGGGTTGAATTACATAGTCTATAAAATATGCTAGCAAGTTCCTACTTAATTTCTGAATTTTAAATCCAAGTTCATGATGCTATAGCCTAGTATATCTACAAGTTAATTCCTTACACATTGTAGAACTTACTTTCTAATTACTAAATTCAATTCCTTGCAACTTAGTTAACTAGAGAAGAAGATGAAGAAGAAATTCAGGCCAACACAAAGCAACGTCTATCCTAATTCCTTAGTGATATATACTTATAGCCTTTTTTAATTCCTAGGTCCCTTACTACTTACCAATTTCCATTCGTATAAGTAATAAGAAAAATATCTTGTGTGCACCAAGAAGAATGAAACAAACTAAAACAAACTAACTAAAACATAAATATAAACTACAACAACCCAAGAAACTTGAAAAGAATTAGCCAAGCATGGCTAAAAGAGTCATTGAATTACCCTGGATAGGAGCTCAAGTATGGCTTCCCACAATTCCTAGGAACAATGATCTATAAGGAGGAAAGAAGAACACTTTTTGTATTCTGAATAGGTGTGTCTTACAAGTGAACAAAAGATCCCTATTTATAGTGAAAATCTGCCTTCCAGCGCTTGAGCGCTGGCATCCACAACGCTTTGGCGTTGGGTTGCATTAAAATCCAACGTGCAGAAATTAGCGCAGCCCTTGAGCGCTGGCTTCCAACGCTTGGGCGCTGGGTGCAACCTCTGACTCACATCCTAGTCAGAGGTCCAGCGCTGGAGCGTTGGTACTTCCAACGCTGGAGCGCCGGCACGAACACTGGCAGCTTCTTCTTGGATTCCTTTCTTCTTCGATGGTGGAATTGATTGGCTTAATTAGGCTCATTCAGCCCCTAATAAGTTTTGAAACTCCTTCCTTCCACCATTAATCCTTCAAACCTTATTTTACATGTGCTCAAATCAAAGAGAGTTGCTTCACATTCTTCAATTTCACTTTAAGTCCTCTCTTTGTTAGAACTTCAATTCTGGCCCTTTGAATTCTTCAAACTTCACTTTTCATCCTCCGCTCTTGAACCTTTCCACTTTGATCCTTGATTTCCTGAAACTTTACAAATCGGTCCCTGGACAAAAATGATAACTATACCAGCTTTTTCCTAAAAATATTAAATAACTATAAAAATTCCTAAAAATATAAAATAAAGTTAGAAAAACAAATAAAAGCTAATCTATAAGCAAAATGCAAAATAAATATAAAATCTATATAAAAAGAATAAAAATCCTATATGAGACTCAAAAAATAATAAAATAAAAAGACTAAAAACAACCTAAAAACATCATATAATATCCTGTCATCATCTACCCATGGAACTAATTAGTTAGTAACTAAGATACCCCTCCTGTGTGTAGGTTTTCCAATGAGACTAGTCACCGTGACTAGGTTCTCGAGTTTTTCCCCCACAAAGAAGTTATTTTACTATGATTTTCCCTTGAAACTTGTCCGCTAATATAGAATTTCACGTCTGCTCACTCTGTTTTCCCATGGAACTAATTCCTTGGTTACTATGTTTTCCCCACCCATGACTGAGTTTTTCCATGAGACTAGTCACAGTGACTAGGTCCTCGAATTTTTCCCACACTAAAAGGATATTTTACTATAATTTTCCATTGAAACTTGTCCGCTAAAATAGGTATTCCCATCTGGTGAATCAGTTTTCCCCCCATTTGACTGAGTTTTCCCACGAGAAAAGTGATAGTGACTAGGTTCTTGTGTTTTTCCCACACAAAGAGGTTATTTTACTATAACTTTTCATTCAAACTTGTCTGCTGACATAGGTTTTCCCATTTGGAGACTAAGTCTACCCATGGTGTTAGCCTAGACAGCAACCTGAGAGGGGGGGTGAATCAGGTTTACCCGATTTTCGCCTTGGTACCTTCTTACTTTCAAGATGAATATAAATACAAATGATTGCTGCGGAAATAAGCGTTGCTTGAAAGTAAAGATGAAGGGTAGAAGAATTCACACACAGAATTTTATCGTGGTTCACCTTCTATTCACCGAAGGCTACGTCCAGTCCCTCAAGAAAACCCCTTGAGGATTTTTCCACTATTGATAAAAATCTCTTACAAGTCCCTACACCAAGTACCTTAAGAACTTCTATCAACCACCTGTGAAAGTACACCACTTTCAACAGTCCCTGAAAGCACACCACTTTCAGTCCCTGAAGGCAAACCACCTTCAGCCTTTGAATGCTAAACCACCTTCAATCTTTGAAGGCTAAACCACCTTCAAACTACACCCTGAAAGTACACCACTTTCAGTAACAACAACCCTTCACCGAGACCCACGGTGAATACTCAATCTACCAGAAAGAGATGAAGAAGAGTTTTACACAATGGTTGTATCAATCCTTTAACATACAAGCGGATTGATCATGAGAATTATGCTTTAAGACTTTTAAGCATAAGAAGATTCTGAGTTCCTCAAGATATGAACAACTAGAGTGTTCTCTTAACAATGAAGATCATGAACTCAGAATTTAGGCTCTTTGAAAGATTAAGTATCAAAAGACTTAATGAATGAACAATTTTGGCAAAGCTTTGGCCTAATGATGTATTCTCATGTGTTGTTCTGTTTCTGGACTCAAATGGACTTTATATAGGCAAGAGGAGCGACCTTGAACCAATGCAACCCTTCCCAAAAGGTTTGAGACACAATGGTTCATGAAAAGATGCAACTTTTCGGGTATTAATCGATTACATTACTTAGGTAATCGATTGCACTAAAAGTCGTTACTGTTTGAATTTTAAATTCAAACATGTAATCGATTACATGCAAGAAGTAATCGATTACTTGCCTAGGTGTAATCGATTACTAGAAAGGTGAAATCGATTACACTCAAGTCCAATATCCAGAAACTTGAACTTTTAAGATCAGCTTGAGACATACTACTTCTTTTAAATTATGAAAAAATTAAACTTGGTTAGCTTAGATGTTTTAAGGAGCTTTTATGCTTTGAGAAGCCTTTAGAAGCATAACTCACCTAAACTAAGACTTTTAGGTAGATGATGAAACATATAGCACTGTTTCCTCTAAGTCTTCTTTTCTTCTTTTTGCCGATGAGTTTGTCGTTATCAAAACCTCAGCCAGGGTCAGGAGCAAGACCTTCTTCACAATCTCCCCATTTTTGATGATGGCAAACACATTCTTTGAGGACGATCTCAACTTCCCTTTCAAAACGTCGCCATTTCAGCCAAGGCTTAAACAATACATAATTCCATACTCAAACACATATTTCTCATAAATAAAACTTAATATATCAACCCAATACTAACTTGAATTACTAAATAATTCAAGAAAAAGTATAATCAATATACTTCAAAAAGATTCAAACTATAATCACAAAAGTTCAGGGACCAAAATACAATCACACAAAATTGAGGGTCTTACATTAATTATGAAGCTATGCTAGGCCTCGTTTAAATACGTATGAGTCCTACTTGTATTTTGGGTGATGTCGTGTCAAGCATGTAGTCGTGAAAGTCATCATGGTTTAGGGCTAATAAAGAGTCACGGGCTAGATAACGCACCATCGGGGCGTTATTACAGAGCGTTTGAAGGTGCAAGAAACACACAAGAAAGGGGGGTTTGAATTGTGTGACTTATTTTAAATTTCTTTTATCATATATTACAGATAACTTATTCATCATCTTTCATCTGAATTTGACATGGATCATTTATGTAAGAGATCAAGAAATTCATTTTATAAGTTTTGAACAATGGTTATTTATTTTCCATGAATGTTTGCAAGTTACAAACATATGAATGAGCATACAGCGGAAAAGCAATTAGATGAAAATAAAACACACATGATTTTATCCTGGTTCACCCCCCAAAACCGACAGGGCTACGTCCAGTCCTTGGCTTCACCAAGATTTTCACTATTTCAACAAATAGTACAAGTATTATCAGGGACTTCTCCCAACAAGTATTCTAAGGACTTCTCCTATCAAGTATTCGAAGGACTTCTCCTTACAAGTATTTGAAGGACTTCTCCTTACAAGTATTATTAGGACTCCTCCTTACAAGTATTATACATGACTTCTCCTGACTCCTTTTTCAAGGGTTGGCTTCTCTACATGGTTCTCTTCTTAATAAGAGAGGGCAGAGGAAATTAAGCTTGATTTACAGAGAGGATAGGAGTTTGGGTTCTCTGTTTGGAAGGATGTGTGAGTTGGGAAAGATAAGAGTAATACTCTATGAATTTTCCTCACACAAACTCATATACTCAGGCAGGGATAGGCTTGAGGCATCCTGAGTATGAACCAAGATTGCTTGGCTCTTGGGACAGACTTAGTTGGCATATGAAAATTTAAGTCTAAGTTTCCCAAATACTTCGGAGAAAGAATCTTCTATTTATATCTTCAGTTGCTTCTTCTTCTTGAGAAAGAGAGAAAAACTGTCCGAAGTGCCTCTTCCCTTCTGAGCTGTGCGTAACGGCTAGTTCTGCATCTTTCAACATGCGTAAGTCACGATCAGAGGTTTCTCTGCAAGCATAAGATATGATCTAGAAATCATCAGTTCATCTGGGTTGATGTCGTCTGGCTCCATCCTGAGCAAGTAGCTTTGAGCTGGTTTCTTCGTATATAACATGTGAGAATACAGCGGTGGAGACTGCTTTGACTCTTTTACCCCAGTGCTTGACAGCTAATACTCATCACGTGCCTTGGTCAGAATTTTGAATTTCGACCGTTGAGAGTGTTCGATGCACAGAGATTCTTGCCGTTGATTCCGCGATGTCAGCTTGATTTGAGGGAAAGTAGAATGTCGGTGGGACCAAGGAATATTGTATTAATTGTGTCCCTTTCTACTTTCTGCCGCAGCCAGTTTATTAATAAATGTGTAGACGAGGTAGGAGTCTTCTTAAGTTCATGAAGTAATAATTTCAGATGAGAAATTAAGTTCTTTAGTACTTCGATGATCCTGATCTCCTCGAAAGCCACATTTCTTGATCTCTGTGTCTTGGGCGCAATTGTTGCTTGAGTAGATGGATTTTTCTTTGTAGCTTGGTGGACGCGTCTCCGTTTACTTTATGAAGTTCAGCTGCAAGTGGTTGGTATCGACGGACGAACTTTTCTTCACTTAGTCTTTTTTGTCTATCAGAATCTCCTCTTCTGAAGTTTCTTCATCTGATAACTTCCCTTTATGATGCTAGAGAGCCTTTGAGACTGAAGGGAATTTCTTCATAGATTAGCCTGTCCCATTTAACTTTGATTTGAGCAGCTTTCTTAGGCGGCAGACTGTTTTGTCTTCTCAGGATAGGCTTTGATTTAGAGCAAGCAAACTTTGTTGAGGTGTTCTCAGATATTGATTGTTGCTGCCGCTTTAGACTCTTATGATTCACCAGACGCAGTCTTCTTTATGGTGACCGGACGAACTTCTTCTGATGAACTGGTATTCTTGATGACGCTTTGAAGTTTACTCAATCCTTTGAGAATAGTTATTCCTGTACATGAGAGTTTTCATTTTGTTAGGGAATCTAGTTTAAAACAATATCAACTCTTAAAGAAATTGTTGATTATCAAAACATAGTTATGCATTTAATTGTTTGAATCTAACAGCGTTCTCGTGTAAGTGGAAACTCTCGACTTACCGACTTACTTTCTAGTTCGTGCGAAGTTCGGGAGAGTGTCCCACCTGCCTGCGGGAGTTGGTGCATATCCGGATAAAAGTTTTTTTTGTACATGAGGAAGATGTACGTGCATATAGAGTCCTAGGGTTTTTCTCAATTATCTGCGTCAATAATTGTACCTGCTCTGCTACTTGCTACTTGATTGATAATTATTGTGGATGCCATGGAATGCTCTTTTATGTGATTTGTTTTTGGAAGTGACCCTTTTCTCTATGTTTTCTTTTGGACGAATCATGTGTGTTTCTCCAGACCATGCCCGGCAGGCCAGTAGAGGACTCGTTCGTTGGCCTCCCCTTCCTAGGGGCGGAGACCCTACACTTCATTGATAGAGACGACCTGGTGTCATGGACGGTTGACCTTCCGTCCTGGCTTGTCCGGTACACGGGTTGGGTGGCTGATGATAGGACGGATCGCAGTGGAGAATCCTAAGGACGACAGATTTACCGCTTCATCTATGACTTTCCTTTACCTCCCCTCTCACTCTTTGACGGAACCGACGCCTCGGCGTCTGGGACAGCCGCTATCCCGGCATCCCCCGTCGCTGCTGCTTCTCCTAACCCTTCATCCCCCGAGGTGAAGGTGGAGACTTCTACTCCTCTATCCCCAGACTACACTCCCTCTTCGACGGACCCCTTCTGGATCATACCCCTGACGTATGAGATAGTGACGACAGTCACCACTACCGTCATTGATGTGGACGTTCCCATGATCGACCTCACGGACCCTAACGGACCCACCCCAGGTGGGGGTGGTGCTGGATGGCAGGAGGGATCTGACGACTATTCTGAGGACGACCCCGAGGAGGAGGAGGAGGAGGAGGAGGAGAGTGAGGCTTAGTTTATTTTGGGTCATTTCATTTTGGGAAGGTTCATATTGTGGTAGACCAGGGCTGTTCATATTTTGTAATTAATGGGGTAGGTTCTGATACATGGCTTTCTGTGGGGGCTTCCTGCGTGGAGTCCTCATGGAAGTATATCGGTGTTAGGGAGTCTAGTTTAGGATCTCTAGCCATGTCGTACCTTCCACTTTTGTGTCATTTGAACTGTAAATTAACTTTACTCTTTGCACTACACCGGTGATGTAATGATGCACGACTCAAACTATTTTGGTAACACTGCTCGTCGAGGGCAACGTAAATATGGGTAGTTATGTATGCATAATGTCTTAGCATGACCAAAAAAATATACACACGCATTTTCGAAAACTCCCAAGACTTTCCGCACGCTTATTTACTGTTCATCTGCTACAGGAACGCCCTGAAAATCGGGGTGTTACAGCCAATTCCTATGTTACTAAGTTTTCCCCTCCGGTCTCAAAGTTTTCCCATGTGACTATCACAGTGACTAGGTTCTCAAGTTTATCCCACACAAAGATTACATTTAACTAGGATTTTCCATTAAAACTCGTCCGGTGACTCAGGTTTTCCCTTCCGGTGATTCACTTTACCCATGGCACTAATTCCTTTGTGACTATGTTCTCCTCTCCTTTGACTAAGTTTTCCCATGAGACTAGTCACAGTAACTAGGTTCTCGAGTTTTTCCCACACAGAGAAGTTATATTTTCCTTTGAACTCGTCCGGTGACTAAGGTTTTCCTTAGTGACTAAGTTTTCCCCTCTTGTGACTGAGTTTTCCCATGAGACTACTCACATTTACTAGTTTCTCGAGTTATTGCCATAGAGAGGGTATTGTACTATGATTTTCCATTGAAACTTGTCTAGTGACTAAGGTTTTCCCATCCAGTGACTCAAGTTTCCCATGACATTCTCCACTCGTGACTATATTTTCCACTCCAGCGATTGAGTTTTCCCATGAGACTAGTCACTCTAACTAGGATCTCGAGTTTTTCCCACAGAAAGAGGTTATTTTACTAGTATGTTCCAATGAAACTAGTCCCATGACTAAGATTTTCCCATCCGGTGACTCAAATTTCCAATGTCGCTAATTCCTTAGTGACTATGTTTTCCCCTCCTTCGACTGATTTTTCCGATGTGACTAGTCACAATGACTCGGTTCTCGAGTTTTTGCCACACAAAGAAGTTACTTTACTAGGATTTTCCATTGAAACTCGTCCGGTGACCCAGGCTTTTTGACTCAGTTTACCCATGGCACTAATTCTAGAGTGACTAAGTTTTCCCCTCCAGTGACAAAGTTTTCGTATGACACTAGTCACAAGGACTATGTTCTTGAGTTTTTGTTACACGGAGAATTTATATTACAATAATTTTCCATGGAACCTCGTCCGGTGACTAAGGTTTTCCCATCCCGTGACTCTGTTTTCCTATTGCACTAGTTCCTTAGTGACTAAGTTTTCCCCTCCTCTCATTGAATTTGCCCATGAGACTAGTAACGGTGACTAGGTTCTTGAGTTTTTCCCCCATAAAAAGGTAATTTTACTAGGACTTTCCATTGAAACTAGTCCGGTGACTTAGGTTTTCCCATCTGGTGACTCTGTTTACACATGGCACTAATTCCGTTGTGACTTAGTTTTCCCCTGCACTAACCGAGATTTCCCATGAGAATAGTCATAATGACTAGGTTTTACAGTTTTCCCCACATAGAGAGGTTATTGTACTAAGATTTTCCTTCGAAACTCGTCCGGTGACTGACGATTTCCCATTCAGGACTCAGTTTTCCCATGGCACTCAGTCATTAGTGACTTAGTTTTTCGCTCCTGTGACTGAGTTTTCCCATGATACTAGTTGATAGCCAAATCGCAAGTGCACGATTGATTATCGCGTAATATAAAAGATTGTCGATCCCATAGGGATAGGTGTCTAATTACTAATTTGTTTAGAGCTTAAGCAGAAAAATAAAAAGATATATTTTGCATTTTGGTTTCAGGAATAAGAACATAAAAAGCATAAAATATAAAAGAAGAGATGATGATAAAAATAAGCATTTGGGTTGCATTGTATAACTTATAATTTATGCTAGCAAACTTCTATTTTATTTCTGAATTCCAAACAAAGATTCATGATGCTATAGCATAGTGTAACTACAAGATAATTCCTTAAGCATTGTAGATCTTTCTTTTTAATTACTAAACCCAAATCCTTGGCACCTAGTTAACTAAAGAAGAAGATGAAGAAGATGTTCAGGCCAACATAAAGTTACATCCTTCCTAATTCCTTAGCGAAGTATACTTATAACCTTTTTTAAATCCTAGGTCCCTTACTACTTACCAAATGGCCTTATGTAATAAGCAATAAGCAAGAGATCTTGTGTGCACCAAAATGAATGAAGAACAAGGAAATAAAACATGAACTTTGAATATTATTCAGAAACAAATAAAAGAAAACTAAAACATAAACAAATAAGCTAACACAACCCAAAATACCTAAAGAGAATTAGCCAAGCATTGCTAAAAGAAGCATTGAATTACCTTGGACTAGGAGCTCAAATATGGCTTCCCACAATTCCTAGGAACAATGTTCTTGAGGGAGAAAGAGGAACACTTGTTGTGTTCTAAGAAAGGTGTGTTTTACAAGTGAAGAAAAGGGTCCTATTTATAGTAAAATCCAGCCTCCAACGCTTCAGCGCTAGAATTCCCAACGCTTGGGCGCTGGAAGCATTAAAAATCCACTGCCAGACCGAGGGCCAGCGCTGCAGCGCTGGGCACTGCTTCTTCATCTTCAAGTTTTTCTTCCTTCTTCATGGTAGTGGGTTTTGAATGCCATAAAAAACCACTACTCAGCCCTTATTCAATTCTGAAACCTTCTTCCCACTACCATCAATCCTTCAACTTAATTTCCCATGTGCTCATTTGAAGAGAGTTGCTTCATATTCCTCTTTTTCACTTTTAGTCCTCTCTTGGTTAGCACTCCAATTCAAGCCCTTTTATTCTCTCAATCTTCACTTTTAGCCCTCCACTCTTGAACTTTCATATTTTGGACCTTGATTTCCTGAAACTTTACAAAGTGGTCCCTGGACAAAAATGATAACTAAACCAGCTTTTCCTAAAAATATAAAATTGCTATAAAAGTTCCAAAAAATATAAAATAAAGGTAGAAAAACAAATAAAATCTAATCTACATGCAAAATGAAAAATAAATATAAAATCTACATAAAAATAATAAAAAACCTATATGTGACTAAAAAATAATAAAATAAAAAGACTAAAAAGACCCTAAAATTATCATATAAAATCCAGTCATCACTAGTCACTCTGACTAGGTTCTCTAGTTTTTCCCATACGGTGACTCGAATTTCACATGGCGCTAATTCCATATTGACTAAGTTTTCCCCTCCTATGACTGAGTTTTCCCATATGACTAGTCACGGTGATTAGGTTATTTTACTAGGATTTCCCTTTGAAACTTGTCCGTTGACTCCGGATTTCCCATCCAGTGACTTGGTTTACCCATGGCACTAATTCCTTAGTGACTAAGTTTTACCTTTTGTGACTGTGTTTTCCCATGAGACTAGTCATAGTAACTAGGTTCTTGAGTTTTTCCGACACAGAGAAGTTATTTTACTAAGATTTTCCATTGAAAATCGTCCGGTGACTAAGGTTTTCCCATCCAGTGACTCAATTTTCTCATGGCACTAATTTCTTAGGGACTAAGTTTTCCCCTCCTCAGACTGAGATTTCCCATATGACTAGTCACTGTGACTAGGTTCTTTTGTTTTTCCCACACAGCGAAGTTATTTTAATATTATTTTCTATGGAAACTTGTCTTGTGACTACGGTTATCCCATCCGGTGACTCAGTTTTCCCATGGCACTCATTCTTTGGTGACTAAGTTTTCCTCACATGAGAATGAGTTTTCCCATGAGACTTGTCACAGTCACTAGGTTCAAAGGTTTTCCCACACAGAGAGGTTATTTTACAATGATTATCCATTGAAACTCATCCGGTGACTAATGTTTTCTCATCCGGTGAATTAAATTTCACATGGCACTAATTCCTTATTGACCAAGTTTTGCCCTCTTGTGACTGAGTTTTCCCATGTGATTATTCACAGGGACTAGGTTCTTCAGTTTTTCCCACACAAAGAGGTTATTTTACAAGGACTATCCATTGAAACTCGTCCGTTGACTCAGGTTTTCCCATTTGGTGACTCAGTTTACCCATGGCACAAATTTCTTAGAGACTAAGCTTTCCCCTCCTCTGACTGGGTTTTCCCATGTGAGCAGTCACAAGGACTAGGTTCTTATGTTAAAAGTAACAAGTTTTGTTAAGGCGAATTTTGTGCAAACTTGATTCATCCCCCCTCTCAGGTTGCTATCTATACTTACATTCCCCTCCTGTGACAGATATTTCCCATGAGTCTAGTCACAGTAACTAGGTTCTTGATTTTTTTCCCACACAGAGAAGTTATTTTACTATTATATTCTACGGAAACTCGTCCGGCGACTAAGGTTTTCCCATCCGGTAACTCATTTTTCCTAAAGCACTGATTCCTTAGTGACTAAGTTTTCCTCTCCTGAGAATGAGTTTTTACATGAGACTAGTCACATTGACAAGGTTCTTGAGGTTTTCCCACACATAGAGGTAATTATACTACGATTATCCTTCGAAACTTGTCTGGTGACTAATGTTTTCCAATCCAGTGACACAGTTTTCCATGGCACTAATTCCTTAGTGACAAAGTTTTCCCCTCCTGTGATTGAGTTTTCCCATGTGAGTAGTCACTGTGTCTAAGATCTTGTGTTTTTCCCACACAAAGAGTTTATTTTACTGGGATTTTCCATTGAAACTCGTCCGATGACTCAGGTTCTCCCATCCGGTAACTCAATTTACCCATGGCACTAATTCCTTAGTGACTAAGTTTTCCCCTCCTGTGACTGAGTTTTCCCTTGAGTCTAGTCACAGTAACTAGGATCTTGATTTTTTCCCACAAAGAGAAGTAATTTTATTAAAATTTTCCACTGAAACTCGTCCGGTGACTAAGATTTTCCCATCCGTTGACTCAATTTTCCCATGGCACTATTACCTTAGTGACTAACTTTTCCCCTCCTGTGACTGAGTTTTCCCATGTGATAAGTCACTATGACTAGGTTCTTGTGTTTTTTCCCCATAAAGAGGTTATTTTACTCGGATTTTACATCGAAACTCGTCCGGTGACTCAGGTTCTCCCATCCGGTAACTCAATTTACCCATGGCTTTTATTCCTTTGTAAAAAAGTTTTCCCCTCCCGTGATAAAGTTTTCCCATGAGTCTAGTCACAGTAACTAGGTTCTTGATTTTTTCCCACACAGAGTAGTTATTTTACTATTATTCACTACGGAAACTTGTCTGGTGACTAAGGTTTTCCCAACCGGTGACTCATTTTTCCCACGACACTGATTCCTTAGTGACTAAGTTTTCCTCTCCTTTGAATGAGTTTTCCCATGAGACTAGTCACATTGACTAGTTTCTGGAGTTTTTCCCACACAAATTGGTTGTTTTACTGGGATTTTCCATCGCCACTCATTCGTTGACTCCAGCTTTCGCGTCCAGTGAATTAGTTTACCCATGGCACTAGTTCCATACTGACTGTAACACCCGGAATTTTCCCCAGTAATTAAATAATTATTTAATTATTCCAAGGTACTGTTTGGATCAGCTCGGCTGCATCGGCAAGCGTTATCGTCGAGCGAAGTACCGGTGAAACACTTTTTGCAACACTTGGTAGGAAACCAAGCTTGACTTGACTTTAATTTCGGACGAGAATTAGACTTTCTCACTATCACCACGACGATCAGTGGAAAATTTCATGAAGAACGACTGTAATATTGATATGGTTTCCACCCGGAGCCCGGGAAGCATTTTTCGCTCTAACGGGACTTTTTAGCCGAAACTTCAACAGAAGAAACGGATGACTTCGGGACCCCGGATCGAGAATCTAAAAAGCTCCAAACGATTTCGTTTGGCGTTTCGAGACCAAATTCGTGAAGAAGAATTTCGTGAATAGTGACTCGGTGAATAGTGTTTTCGGGCAGCGTAACGCAGACTTCGAGAAAGTTCGACCCGGCCCCGAATTGTGCGGGCCCGGTACCCCGCGACCAATAAATGACCCCGGGGCAGATATTCTCAGTGACACTGAGGTACTCACTGCTGACCAGAACCCGATGATGACCGGTGACTTGACGCACTGACGCATTGACGCACTGACGTGCTGACGCACTGACGCATTGACGCACTGACGCGTCATGATTAAGAATTTAATAATAAACAAACCTAGATATTTATTAGAACTTTCTAAATTTAGAGTTTAGTCCCTGAACTTTGAAAACCTTACGGTTTGGTCCCCGATAGTAAAAAGTCGTTTTTACTTTAACCTTTTACCGTTTTCACTTTGGTCCTTGGGTAAGTGTAAAAATTAGAATTTCACCCCCCATTTGGAGCCCAAACCCACGGCCCACACCTCATTTGAGGGGTTAAGTGGCCTTTTACTCATTATTCATTCATTAAGTGAAAAATCAAGTGAGTTTAGTGATTTTTAGAGAGAGAAAGAGGAAGCTTCATCTTCTTCCTCCATTGATGAAGCTTGGCCAAACCATGCTCCTCCCATGGCAGCCCCTTCCCCTTGTCTTCTTTCCTTGCTCCTTTGAGGTAAATTACTCCTCACCTCTCGATCTATATTGCTACCGATTCGATTTTTCGTTTTGTTGAGTTCGGTTTTTATGCAAGTACTAGGATTTGAAAGTCCCTTCACAAATGTTATTCCCACTACCTTTAGCTTCATTTTGAACCGATTGGATTTTTGATTGAGTGAGTTTTGGTTAGAGTTGCTTTTGGAAAAGTCATTCCCATGACATTGATCTTTGAAAATCCCTAATTAGTTTTCTTGAAAGTTTAGTTTTTGAAAAATTGATTATTTGGAAAAGTGATTTTTCAAGCTTTAGGTAATTATTCACCATAGGTTTCTTGTTACCTTTGATGTGTACAAATTAGTTTTGGAAGAAAAATTTATCTTGGAATTAAAGGGTTTGGCCGAATTGGGTTAGGGTTTGGAACAAAGGATAATTGATTTTCTAACTAGCTTTTGGATGTGTTAAAGCACTTGTAAATGGTTTTGGGTATTGAGAAAATGTTTTGTCACAATTGTTGAGCATTGGCCTAGAAAATTTGAGTGTTAAAGACTTGGAAAAAATTGGTTTTGGAATTTTTGTTCCTTGGCCGAATCTGGACAGAATGTAAACAAGGGTAGAAAATTTATTTCCAATTAGCTTTGAGTGTGTTTGAAAGCTTGAAAATGGTTTTGGTTTTGTAGGAAAGGTTTTGCCCTAATTGGTGCAAAAGGGCCTAGGTAAAATTGTGCATTTGAAACCCTAGAAAATTGATTTCTAGAGCACTTTGGAAATTTGGAATTTGAAGTTTAAAAATTGAGCTTTTGGGTTAATTGGATTTTGGAACTCATAGCTTAATTAGGGTTTTTGCTAAGTCAAGAAAACTTAGAATTTGGAAAATTTGCTTTTGGAATGGATTTTGTGTTTTTTTGACACTTAGAAGATTTTTGAACTCAAGACTTGAAAATTTGTTTAGAAAACTTGAAATAGATGTTATGTTTTGGTTTGTGAAATTGTCTTGAGTAGTTTAATGGCTTGTTTGGTAAAAATAGGAAGTTTTTGTGAATTTAAAGAATTTGGACAGAATTGATAACTTGAGGTTTTGTGTGTGTTTTTGGACTCAAATCTTGTTTAAGGCTTTCAAAAATGGTTTGTAAGCATCTAGCCTTGATGCTCTTTGAATGGTTAAAAGTTTTGACAAGTTTTGGTTTTGTAACTTAGTTTTTCTAAGTTCTTTGGTAAGCGTCGAAAAATCTTGTTTAAATGTCTTCGACCTCCGAGCATTTCCTAAGTTGTAGAACCTTGTCTAAGTGATTAGACCCTGTTATACCAGCCCCTATCCTTAGGTTTAAGTTCAAAGTTCTAAGCTAGGTTGCGTTTGTTGAAGGATAACGAGACCCCGTACCGATCTAGACGCACGGAGTTTACGTGACCGCCAGGATCGACTACCTTTAAGGTAAGGGCACTTCGTATCTTTGTCTATTAGCATAAGTATATATGTATATACCATGCTGCACTATAATCTTAGAATTTTAGTTGACGGCGTTCTGAGAACGACCCGACTTTAAACTGTATTTAATCGATATATGAATGCAGTCTCTGAAGGCATCTGATATGCTGGATTAGTTTTTGTCTGATGCGTGGCATTGTTGGATTGTTGTGATATGTGGCTTGACTTATTGGATGTTTATTGCTTTGATGATGATTGAAAGCATGTTTCTTCCTTCGACATGATTTATATCTGCTTAAGATATGTGCAACTGCTCTACATGATTAGTGTTAATTATGAAGCTATGCTAGGCCTCGTTTAAATACGTATGAGTCCTACTTGTGTTTTGGGTCATGTCGTGTCAAGCATGGAGTCGTGAAAGTCGTCATGGTTCGGGGCTAATAAAGAGTCACGGGCTAGATGACGCACCATCGGGGCGTTATTACAGAGCGTCTCGTGTAAGTGGCAACTCTCGACTTACCGTCGTACTTTCTAGTTCGTTCGGAGTTCGGGAGAGTGTCCCACCTGCCTACGGGAGTTGGTGCATATCCGGATAAAAGTTTTTTTCTGTACATGAGGAAGATGTACGTGCATATAGAGTCCTAGAGTCTTTCAACTACTTGCGTCAATAATTGTATGCGTACTTGTTATTTCCTACATGTTGATTGCTTGGATAACGTTTGCTAGTCGTAGGCTTTATTTGTATCCAATGTTTTATTTTGAGTTGACCCTTGCATCTGTGTGTTGTTTGTATTTTTTTTTCTGGTGATCCGTCGCCAGCCGGACGTCCCTTAGCCGGAAGATGCGGATGGATGCCACTACAGGAGAAACCATGACCAGGAGACGGACGTACAATGCTGGAAGACTCGTGCCGCTGTTGTTATTATTATGTAATAATAGTATGTATGTTTACGTGTCAGGGTAGGAGTTTTAGGTTGCTTTTTACAACTGACAGCAGGGTTTTGAAAACAAGTTAGGTGTTTTGTAAATTATCCTTAAACTGCTGGTCGGTCATTTTACGCCATATGTTTGGCTATTTACGAATCATGTATTTATAATACTAATGCACTTCAGCATGGCATGTTTCGAAAAGGAATATGATTTCAAAAAAAAAATATACTCTCTTTTCCAAGTTTTGAAAAAGCTTCCGCATATTTATTTACTGTTCATTCGCTACAGTAACGCCCTGAAAATCGGGGTGTTACACTGACTAAGTTTTCCCCTCCTGTGACTGAGTTTTCTCATCAAACTAGTCACAGTAACTAGGTTCTCGAGTTTTTCCCACACCGAGAAGTTATTTTAGTAAAATTTTCCATTGAAACCCGTCTGGTAACTAAGGTTTTCCCATACGGTGACTCAGTTTTCCCATGGAACTCATTCCTTAGTGACAAAGTTTTCCCCTCCTTTGACAAAATTTTCCCATGTGATTACTTACCGTGACTAGGTTCTTGTGTTTTTCCCCCACAAAGAGGTTATTTTACAAGGATTTTCCAATGAAACTCGTCCGTTGACTAAGGTTTTCTCATCCTATGACTCAGTTTACCCATGGCACTCATTCATTAGTGACTAGGCTCTCGACATTTTACCACACAGAGAAGTTATTTTACTAAAATTTTCCATTGAAACTTGTCTGGTGAGTAAGGTATTCCCATCCGGTGACTTAATTTTCCCATGGAACTAATTCGTTATTGACTAAGTTTTCCCCTCCAGTGATTGAGTGTTCCCATGTGACTAGTCACTGTGACTAGGTTCTTATGTATTTCCCCCACAAAGAGGTTGTTTTACTAGGATTTTCCAATGAAACTCGTCTACCGAATCAGGATTTCCAATCCGGTGACCCAGTTTACCCATGGCACTAATTCCTTTGTGTCTAAGTTTTCCCCTCCTTTGACTGCGTTTTCCCATTAGAATTGTCACCGTAACAAGGTTATCGAGTTTTCCCCACACAGAGAGATTATTGCACTGTGATTTTTCATTAAAACTCATCCTGTGACTAAAGCTTTCCCATCGGGTGACTGAGTTTTCACATGGCACTAATTCCTAAGTGACTAAATTTTCCCCTCCTGTGACTTAGTTTTCCCATGTGGCTAGTCATTGTTACTAGGTTCTTGTGTTTTTCTCCCACAAAGAGGTTATTTTACTAGGATTTTCCATTAAAACTCGTCTGGTGACTTAGGTTTTCCCATCCGGTGACTCAGTTTACCCATGGCACTAATTCCTTAGTAAATAAGTTTTCCCCACCTACGACCGAGTTTTCCTATCTGTCTAGTCACACTAACTAGGTTATTGAATTTTTCCCACACAGAGAAGTTATTTTATTATTATTTTCCACAAAAACTCGTCCGGTGACTGAGGCTTTCTAATCAGGTGACTCATTTTTCCCACGGCACTGATTCCTTGGTGACTAAGTTTTCCTCTCCAGTGAATGAGTTTTCCCATGAGACTAGTCACATTGACTAGGTTCTCGAGGTTTTCCGACACAAAGAGGTTATTTTACTATGATTATCCACTAAAACTCGTCCGGTAACTAATGTTTTCCCTTCCGGTGACTCATTTTTCCTATGGCATTATTTCATTAGTGACTCAATTTGCCCTCCTATGACTAAGTTTTCCCATGAGACTAGACACTCAGACTAGGTTCTCGAGTTTTTCGCACACGATGTGTTTATTTTACTAGGATTTTCCATTGAAACTCGTTCGTTTACTCTGGCTTTCCCATCCGACGACTTAGTTTACCCATGTCACTAATTCCATATTGACTAAGTTTTCCCCTCCTCAAACTAAATTTTCTTATCACACTAGTCACAGTAACTACGTTCTCGAGTTTTTCCCACACAGAGAAGTTATTTTTCTAAAATTTTCCATTGAAACTCGTCCGGTGACTAAGGTTTTCCCATTCGATGACTCAGTTTTCCCATGGCACTAATTCCTAAGTGACTAAGTTTTCCCCTCTTGTGACTGAGTTTTCCCTTGAGTCTACTCACAGTAACTACGTTCTTGATTTTTTCCCTCACATAGAAGTTATTTTACTAAAATTTTCCACTGAAACTCATTCGGTGACTAAGGTTTTCCCATCCGTTGACTCAATTTTCCCATGGCACTATTACCTTAGTGACTAACTTTTCCCCTCCTGTGACTGATTTTTCCCATGTGACAAGTCACTATGACTAGGTTCTTGTGTTTTTCCCCCATAAAGAGGTTATTTTACTCGGATTTTACATCGAAACTCGTCCGGTGACTCAAGTTCTCCCTTCCGGCAACTCAATTTACCCATGGATTTTATTCCTTTGTAAAAAAGTTTTCCCCTCCCGTGATAAAGTTTTCCCATGAGTCTAGTCACAGTAACTAGATTCTTGATTTTTTCCCACACATAGTAGTTATTTTACTATTATTCTCTACGAAAACTTGTCCGGTGACCAAGGTTTTCCTTACCGGTGACTCATTTTTCCCACGACACTAATTCCTTAGTGACTAAGTTTTCCTCTCCTTAGAATGAGTTTTCCCATGAGACTAGTCACATTGACTAGTTTCTCAAGTTTATCCCACACAAATTGGTTGTTTACTGGGATTTTTTATTGCAACTCATTCGTTGACTCCAGCTTTCGCGTCTAGTGAATAAGTTTACCCGTGGCACTAGTTCCATACTGACTAAGTTTTCCCCTCCTGTGACTGATTTTTCTCATCAAACTAGTCACTGTAACTAGGTTCTCGAGTTTTTCCCACACCGAGAAGTTATTTTAGTAAAATTTTCCATTGAAACCCGTCTGGTAACTAAGGTTTTCCCATCCGGTGACTCAATTTTCCCATGGAACTAATTCCTTAGTGACCAAGTTTTCCCCTCCTGTGACAAAATTTTCCCATGACTAGGTTGTTGTGTTTTTCCCCCACAAAGAGGTTATTTTACAAGGATTTTCCAATGAAACTCGTCCGGTGACTAAGGTTTTCTCATTCGATGACTCAGTTTACCCATGGCACTCATTCATTAGTGACTAGGCTCTCGACATTTTACCACACAGAGAAGTTATTTTACTAAAATTTTCCATTGAAACTTGCCTGGTGAGTAAGGTATTCCCATCCGGTGACTTAATTTTCCCATGGAACTAATTCCTTATTGACTAAGTTTTCCCCTCCAGTGATTGAGTGTTCCCATGTGACTAGTCACTTTGACTAGGTTGTTGTGTTTTCCCCCCACAAAGAGGTTGTTTTACTAGGATTTTCCATTGAAACTCGTCGAGTGAATCAGTATTTCCAATCCGGTGACCCAGTTTACCCATGGCACTAATTCCTTTGTGTCCTATCCGGTGACCCTCCTTTGATTGCGTTTTCCCATTAGAATAGTCACCGTAACAAGGTTATCGAGTTTTCCCCACACAGAGAGATTATTGCACTGTGATTTTTCATTAAAACTCATCCTGTGACTAAGGTTTTCCCATCCGGTGACGCAGTTTTCACATGGCACTAATTCCTAAGTGACTAAATTTTCCCCTCCTGTGACTTAGTTTTCCCATGTGGCTAGTCATTGTTACTAGGTTCTTGTGTTTTTCTCCCACAAAGAGGTTATTTTACTATGATTTTCCATTGAAACTCGTCCGGTGACTTAGGTTTTCCCATCCGGTGACTCAATTTACCTATGGCATTAATTCCTTAGTAAATAAGTTTTCCCCTCCTGCGACCGAGTTTTCCCATGTGTCTAGTCACACTAACTAGGTTATTGAATTTTTCCCACACAGAGAAGTTATTTTATTATTATTTTCCACAGAAACTCGTTCGGTGACTGAGGTTTTCTAATCAGGTGACTCATTTTTCCCACGGCACTGATTCCTTGGTGACTAAGTTTTCCTCTCCAGTGAATGAGTTTTCCCATGAGACTAGTCACTGTGAAGAAGGTCTTGCTCCTGACCCTGGCTGAGGTTTTGATGACGACAAACTCATCGGCAAAAAGAAGAAAAGAAGACTTAGAGGAAACAGCGCTATAAAGTTCATCATTTACCTAGAAGTCTTAGTTTAGGTGAGTTATGCTTCTAAAGGCTTCTCAAAGCATAAAGGCTCTTTAAAACATCTAAACTAATCAAGCTTAATGTTTTCATAACTTAAAAGAAGTATAAAAACTTAAGCCGATCTTAGAAGATCAAGTTTCTGGAAGTTGGACTTCAGTGTAATCGGTTTCAGCTTTCTGGTAATCGATTACACCTAGGCAAGTAAACGATTACTTCTTGCTTGTAATCGATTACATGTTTGAATTTGAAATTCAAACTGTAACGGCTCTTAGTGTAATAGATTACCTAAGCGATGTAATCGATTACACACACGAAAAGTTGCATCTTTTCATGAACCCTTGTGTCTCAAACCTTTTGGGAAAGGTTGCATTGGTTCAAGGGCGTTAGTGACTAAGTTTTCCCATGGAGCTAATCCTTAGTGACTAAGTTTTCCCTCCTGTGACTGAGGTTTCCCATGAGACTTGTCAGTATGACAAGGTTCCCAATATTTTCCCAGACAAAGAGTATATTTTTCTAGGATTTTCCAACGAAACTTGTCTGCTTCCATAGGTTTCCCCTGAGACTAGTCACGGTGAATATGTTCTTGAGTTTTTCCTACAAAAAGAGTATGTTTTACTATGATATTCCAAGGAAACTTGTCTGCTGACATATGTTTTCCCTTCTGGTGACTCAGTTTTCCCATAGGACTAATTCTTTAGTGACTAAGTTTTCCCTCTTGCGACTGAGTATTCCCATGAGACTAGTCACGGTGACTAGGTTCTCGAGTTTTTCCCACACAAAGATTATATTTTAATATGATTATCCATTCAAACTTGTTCTCTCACATAGGTTTTCCATTCCGCTGGCTCAGCTTTCCCACGGCACTAGTTCCTTAGTGACTAAGTTTTCCCCTCCCGACTGAGTTTTCCCATCAGACTAGTTACCGTGACTAGGTTCTCGAGTTTGTCCTACGCAGAGAAGTTATTTAAATACGATTTTCCCATCAAACTCGTCGGGTGACTAAGGTTTTCTCATCCGGTGAACCAGTTTTCCCATGGCACTAATTCCTTAGTGACTATGTTTTCTTCTCATTTGACTTAGTTTTCCCATGAGACTAGTCACAGTGACTAGGTTCTCGAGTTTTTCCCACACAAGGAGTAAATTTTAGTATGATTTCCCATTGATACTTGTCAGCTGACATAGGTTTTTGATACCCAAATCGCAAGTGCACGGTTCAATATCGCGTAATAAAAAGATCGAACCCAAGGGATAGGTTTCCTATTATTATATTATTTAGTACTTGTGCAGAAAATTTAAAAGATGAATATTTGATGTTGGTTTTTATAGCAAGCAAGAACAATAGCATAAAATAATAAAGAAATAAGATGATGAGAATTAAGCTCTTGGGTTGATTTACATAATCTATAAATATGCTAGCAAGTTATTACTTATTTTCTGAATTTTAAGTCCAATTCCATGGTGCTATAGCCTAGAATATCTACAAGCTAATTGCCTTAAGTCATGTAGAACTTTCTTACCTAATTACTAACTCCATAGCCTTGGTTATTAGTTAATTAGAAAAGAAGATGAAGAAGGAATTCAGGCCAACACAAAGTTACGTCCATCCTAATTGCCTTAAGAAATGTATACTTATAACCTTTTTTATTTCCTATTTCCCTTACTACTTACCAAATGGCCTTATGACATAAGTAGAAAGCATGAAATCTTTTGTACACAAGATTAATGAAGAACAAGGAAATGAAACATAAAATGGATATATTATTCAGAAAGGTAAAAACAATACTAAAGCATAAAATTATAAATTACTACAACCCAAGAAACTTAAAAAGAATTAGCCAAGCATGGCTAAAAGAGTCATCGAATTACCCTGGATAGGAGCTCAAGTATGGCTTCCCACAATTCCTAGGAACAATGATCTTTGAGGAAGAAAGAAGAACACTTGTTGTATTCTGAGTAGGTGTGTCTTACAAGTGAAGAAAAGCTCCCTATTTATAGTGAAAATCAGCCTTCCAGCGCTTGGGCGCTGGCATTCCCAACGCTTGGGCGTTGGGATGCATTAAAAACCAACGGGCAGAAATGGGCCCAGCGCTTGAGCGCTGGCTTCCAACGCTGCAGCGCTGGGTGCAGCCTCTGACTCACATCCTAGTCAGAGGTCCAGCGCTTGAGCGTTGGGAATTCCAACGCTGCAGCGCTGGGACGAACACTGGCAGCTTCTTCTTGGATTCCTTTCTTCTTCAATGGTGGAATTGATTGGCTTAATTAGGCTCATTCAGCCCCTAATAAGTTCTGAAACCTCCCCTTTACCACCATTAATCATCCAACCTTATTTTACATGTGCTCAAATAAAAGAGAGTTGCTTCACATTCTTCAATTTCACTTCAAGTCCTCTCTTTGTTAGAACTTCAATTCTGGCCCTTTGACTCCTTCAAACTTCACTTTTCATCCTCCACTCTTGAACCTTTACACTTTGATCCTTCAATTCCTGAAACTTTACAAATCGGTCCTTGGACAAAAATGATAACTATACCAGCTTTTCCTAAAAATATAAAATAGCTATAAAAATTCCTAAAAATATAAAATAAAGTTAGAAAAACAAATAAAAGCTAATCTATATGCAGAATGCAAAATAAATATAAAATCTATGTAAAAATACTAAAAATCCTATATGTGACTCAAAAATAATAAAATAAGAATACTAAAAACAACCTAAAAACATCATATATTATCCTGTCATCAGTTTTCCCATCCGATGACCCATTTTTCCCATGGCACTAATTCCTTAGTGACTAAGTTTTCCCCTCCAGTAACTGAATTTTCCCATGAGACTAGTCACAGTGACTAGATTCTGGAGTTATTACCACATAAACAGGTTATTTAACTTTGATTTTCCAATAAAACTTGTCCGCTAATATAGGTTTTCCCATCTGGTGACTCATATTTCTCATTGAACTAATTCCTGAATGACTAAGTTTTTCCCTTCTGTGACTGAGTTTTCCCATGAGAATAGTCACAGTGACTAGGTTCTCGTCTATTTCCCACCCAAAGAGGTTATTTTACTATGATTTGCCATTAAAACTTGTCCTCTCACATAGTTTCTCCCGTACGGTGACTCAGTTTTCCCACGACACTAGTTCCTTATTCACTAAGTGTTCCCCTCCCGTGATTGTGTTTTCCCATGACACTAGTCACAGTGACTTGGTTCTCGAGTTTTTCCTTCACAGATAAGTTATTATACTATCATTTTCCCATGGCACTAATTCTTTAGTCTCTAAGTTTTCCCCTCCTGTTACTGAGTTTTCCCATGAGACTAGTCACAGTGAAAAGGTTCTCGAGTGTTTCCCACAAAAGTGGTTCATTTAATAAGATTGACCATTGAAACTTGTGCGGTTTCTATGGTTTTTCCATCCGGTTACTCAGCTTTCCCTTGGAACTAACTCCTTAGTGACTAAGTTTTCGCCACCCATGAATGAGTTTTCCCGTGAGACTAGTCACAATGACTAGGTTCTCGTGTTTTTCCCACTCAAAGAAGTTATTTTACTATGATTTTCCATTGAAACTTGTCATCTGACATAGGTTTTCCCATCCAATGACTCATTTTACCCATGGGACTAATTCCTCAGTGACTAAGTTTTCCCCTCCTGTGACTGAGTTTTACCAGGAGACTAGTCATGATGACTAGGTTCTTGAGTTTTTCCCACCCAAGGAGTATATTTTACTATAATATTCCATAGCAACATGTCTGCTGACATAGGTTTTCCTATCCAGTGACTCAGTTTTCCCATGGCACTAATTCCTTAGTGACTAAGTTTTCCGTACGGTGACTGAGTTTTTCCATGAGACTAGTCACGGTGACTAGGTTCTCGAGTTTTTCCCACACAAAGAGTATATTTTACTATGATTTTCCATTCAAATTTTCCTCTGACATAGGTTATCCTGAACGGTGACTCAGTTTTCCCACGGCACTAATTCCTTAGTAACTAAGTTTTCCCTCCCGTGACAGAGTTTTCCCATGAGACTAGTCATCGTGACTAGGTTCTCGAGTTTTTACTACACAGAGAAGTGATTTTACCATGATTTTCCCTTGAAACTCGTCACGTGACTAAGTTTTTCTCATCCGGTGACTCAGTTTTCCAAGGGCACTAATTCCTTAATGACTAAGTTTTCCACTCCTTTGACTTAGTTTTCCCATGAGACTAGTCACAATGTCTAATATTCCATTGAAACTTGTCAGCTCACATAGGTTTCCCCATCCGGTGAATCAGTTTTACCATGAAACTACTTCCTTAGTGACTAAGTTTTCCCCTCCTGTGACTGAGTTTTCCCATGAGACTAGTCACATTGACCAGGTTCTTGAGTATTTCCCACAAAAACAGGTTATTTTACTATGATTTCCCATTCAAACTTGTCCTCTGACAAAGGTTTTCCCATACGGTGACTCAGTTTTCTCACGGCACTAATTCCTTAGTTACCATGTTTTCGCCTCTCCTAACTGAGTTTTCCCATGAGACTAGTCAAGTGACTAGGTTCTCGAGTTTTTCCTACACAGATAAGTTATTATACTATAATTTTCCATTGAAAGCCGTCCGGTGTCTAAGGATTTACCATCCGGTGACTAAGTTTTCCCATGGCACTATTCCTTAGTGTCTAAGTTTTCCGCACTAGTGACTTGGTTTTCCAATGACACTATTCACTATGACTAGGTTCTCGAGATTTTCCTAAACAAATAGATCATTTTACCCCTCCTGTGATAGAGTTATCCCATGAGGCTAGTAACAATGAATAGGTTCTCATGTTTTTCCCACACTAAGTGGTTATTTTAATATAATTTTGCATTGAAACTTATCATCTGACATCGGTTTTCCCATCCGATAACTCATTTTCCCATGGCACTAATTCCTTAGTGTCAAAATTTTCCCCTCCTATGAATGAATTTTCCTATGAGACTAGTCACAGTAACTAGGTTCTCGAGTTTTTCCTACGCAGAGAAGTTATTTTACTATGATATCCCATGGCAGTAATTCCTTAGTGACTAAGTTTTCCCCTCTTGTGACTTAGTTTTCTCATGAGACTAGTCATGGTGACTAGGTTCTAGAGTTTTTCCCACACAAAGAGTATATTTTACTATGTTATTCCATTGAAACTTGCCTGCTGACATAGGTTTTCCCATCCGGTGACTCAGTTTTCCCATGACACTAATTCCTTAGTGATCAAGTTTTTCCCTCCCATGACTGAGTTTTCTAATGAGACAAGTCATAGTGACTACGAACTCCAGTTTTCCCACACAAAGAGGTCATTTTACTAGCATTTTCCATTGAAATTCGTCCGGTGACTAAGTTTTCCCCTCCTGTGACTTAGTTTTCCCATGAGACTGGTCATCGTGAATAGGTTCTCGAGTTTTTCGTTCACAGAGAAGTTATATTACTATGATTTTCCCTTGAAACTTGTCTGGTTACTAAGGTTTTCCCCTCCGGTGACACAGTTTTCCCATGGAGCTAATCCTTAGTGACTAAGTTTTCCCTCCTGTGACTGAGGTTTCCCATGAGACTTGTCAGTATGACAAGGTTCCCAATATTTTCCCAGACAAAGAGTATATTTTTCTAGGATTTTCCAACGAAACTTGTCTGCTTCCATAGGTTTCCCCTTCCGGTGACTCAGTTTTTCCATGGCACTAATTCCTTACTAACTAAATTTAAACCCCCCGTGACTGTCGTTTCCCATGAGACTAGTCACCGTGACTCGGTTCTCAAGTTTTCCTACACAGAGAAAATATTTTACCATGATTTTCCCTTGAAACTCATCGGGTGACTTAGGTTTTTTCATCTTGTGACTCAGTTTTCCCAGGGCACTAATTCCTTAGTGACTAAGTTTTCCCCTCCGTTGACTTAGATTTCCCATGAGATTAGTATAAGTGACTTGGTTCCCGAGTTTTTCCCACACAAAGAGTTTATTTTCCGAGGATTTTCCATTGAAATTCGTCCAACGACATTGTTTTCCCGAGGCACTAATTCATTAGTGACTAAGTTTTCCCCTCCTACGACTGAGTTTACCCATTAGACTAGTCATAGTGACTAGGTTCTCGTGTTTTTCCCACACAAAGAGGTTATTTTACTATGATTTTCCATTCAAACTTGTTAGGAGACATAGGTTTTCCCATCTGGTGACTCAGTTTTCCCATGGCACTAATTCCTTAGTGACTAAGCTTTCCCCTCCCGCGACTAAGTTTTCCAATGAGACTAGTCACAATGACTAGGTTCTCGTGTTCTTCCCACACAAAGAGGTTATTTTTGTAGGATTTGACATTTAAATTCTTCCGGTGACGCAGTTTTCCCATGGCACTAATTCATTAGTGACTAAGTTTTCCCCACCCATGACTGAGTTTTTCCATGAGACTAGTCACAGTTACTAGGTTCTCGTGTTTTTCCCACACCAGAGGTTTACTTAATAGTATTGGACATAGATACTTGTCCGGTGTCAAAGGTTTTCCAACCCGGTTACTCAGTATTCCCACAACACTATTTCCTTCGTGACTAAGTTTTCCCCACCCATGATTGAGTTTTTCCATTACACTTTTCACAGTGACTAGGTTCTCGTGTTTTTCCCACACAAAGAGGTTATTTTAGAATGATTTTCCATTGAAACTTGTCTGCTGACATAGGTTTTCCCAACCGGTGACTCATTTTTCCCATGGAAATAATACCTTAGTGACTAAGTTTCCCCCTTTCATGACTGAGTTTTCCCATGAGACTAGTCACAGTGACAAGGTTCTCGAGTTTTTCCCACACAAAGAGGTCATTTTTCCGGTGACTCAGTTGTCCAATGGAACTAATTCCTTAGTAACTAATTTTTCACATCCATGATTGAGTTTTTTCATGAGACTAGTCACAGTGAATAGGTTCTCGTGTTTTTACTACACAAAGAGGTTATTTTACAATGATTTTCTATTTAAACTTGAGCGCTGACATAGGTTTTGTCATCCGGTCACTCAGTTCTCCCATGGCACTAATAGCTTAGTGACTAAGTTTTCCCCTCCTGTGACTGAATTTTCCCATGAGACAAGTGACAGTGACTAGGTTCTTGAGTTTTTCCCAAAGACAAAGGTTATTCTACTATAATTTTCCCTTCAAACTTGTCCGCTGCCATAGGTTTTCCCATCCGGAGAGTCATTCTTCCCATGGAACTAATTCCTTAGTGACTAAGTGTTCCCCTCCGATGACTAGGTTTTCCTGTGAGACTAGTAATAGTGACTAGGTTCTCATGTTTTTCCAATACAAAGAGATTATTTTACTTTGATTTTCCATACAAATTTGTCACGTGACATAGGTTTTCCCTTCCGGTGACTCAATTTTCTCATGACACTAATTCCTCCTGTGACTCAGTTTTCCCCTGCTGTGACTGAGTTTTCCCACAAGACTAGTCTCAGTGACTAGGTTCTCTAGTTTTTCCCACACAAAGATTTTATTTTACTAGGATTTGCCATTGAACTTTGTCCGGTGCCTCAGTTTTCACATGGAATTTATTTCTTAGTGACTTACTTTACCCCTCTCGTGATTTAGTTTTATCATGAGACTAGTCACAGTGACTAGGTTCCCGAGTTTTTCCCACACAAAGATGTTATTTTACTATGACATTCCATCGAAACTTGTCCGCTGACATAAGTTTACCCATCTGGTGAATCAGTTTTCTCATTGCACTAATTACTTAGTGACTAAGTTTTCCCCTCCTATGACTGAGTTTCCCCATGAGACTAGTCACAATTACTAGCTTCTCATGTTTTTCCCACAGTTAGAGGTTATTTTACTATGATGTTCAATTTAAACTTGTTCGCTGACTCAGTTTTCCCATGGCACAAATTCCTTCGTGACTAAGTTTTCCCCTACTGTGACTGAGTTTTCCCATGAGACTAATTCCTTAGTGACTATGTTTTCCACACCCATGACTGAGTTTTTTCATGAGACTAGTCATAGTTACTAGGTTCTCGTGTTTTTCCCACAACAGAGGTTAACTTAATAGTATTGGACATTGATACTTGTCCGGTGTCAAAGGTTTTCCCATCCGGTTACTCAGTTTTACCACAACACTATTTCCTTCGTGACTAAGTTTTCCCGACCAATGATTGAGTTTTCCCATTAGACTTTTCACAGTGACAAGGTTATCATGCTTTTCCCACACAAAGAGGTTAATTTAGTATGATTTTCCATTGAAACTTGTCTGCTGACATAGGTTTTCCCAACCGGTGACTCATTTTTCCCATGGAAATAATACCTTAGTGATTAAGTTTCCCCCTTTCATGACTGAGTTTTCCCATGAGACTAGTCACAGTGACAAGGTTCTCGAGTTTGCCATTGTAATTTGTCCGGTGTTTCAGTTTTCCAATGGAACTAATTCCTTAGTAACTAAGTTTTTCCCATCCATGACTTAGTTTTTCCATGAGACTAGTCACAGTGACTAGGTTCTCGTGTTTTTAACCCACAAAGAGGTTATTTTACTATGATTTTCTATTTAAACTTCAGCGCTAACATAGGTTTTGTCAGCTAACATAGGTTTTCCCTTCCGGTGACTCAATTTTCTCATGACACTAATTCCTCCTGTTACTGAGTTTTCCCACCAGACTAGTCTCTGTGACTAGGTTCTCTAGTTTTTCCCACACAAAGAGATTATTTTACTAGGATTTTCCATTGAACTTCGTCTGGTGCCTTAGCTTTCAGATGGAACTAATTTCTTAGTGACTAACTTTACCCCTCACGTGACTGAGTTTTACCATGAGACTAGTCACAGTGACAAGGTTCCCGAGTTTTTCCCACACAAAGAGGTTATTTTACTATGAATTTCCATTGAAACTTGTCCGCTGACATAAGTTTACCCATCTGGTGAATCAGTTTTCCCATTGCCCTAATTAGTTAGTGATTAAGTTTTCCCCTCCTATGACTGAGTTTTCCCAAGAGACTAATCACAATTACTAGATTATCATGTTTTTCCCATAGCTAGAGGTCATTTTACTATGATGTTCAATTTAAACTTGTCCGCTGACATTGGTTTTCCCATCCGCTGACTCAGTTTTCCCATGGCACTAATTCATTAGTGAATAAGTTTTCCCCTATTGTGATTGAGTTTTCTCATGAGACTAATTCCTTAGTGACTATGTTTTCCCCACCCATGACTGAGTTTTTCCATGAGACTAGTCACATTTACTAGGTTCTCATGTTTTCCCCCGCTAGAGGTTAACTTAATAGTATTGGACATTGATACTTATCCGGTGTCAAAGGTTTTCCCATCCGGTTACTCAGTTTCACCACAACACTATTTCCTTCGTGACTAAGTTTTCCCGACCCAGGATTGAGTTTTCCCATTAGACTTTTCAAAGTGACTAGGTTCTCATGTTTTTCCCACACAAAGAGGTTATTTTAGTATTATTTTTCATTGAAACTTGTCTGCTGACATAAGTTTTGCCAACCAGTGACTCATTTTTCCAATGGAAATAATACCTTAGTGACTAAGTTTCCCCTTTTCATGACTGAGTTTTCCCATGAGACTAGTCACAGTGTCAAGGTTCTCTAGTTTTTCCCACACAAAGAGGTTATTTTACTAGGATTTTCCATTGTAATTCGTCCGGTGACTCAGTTTTCCAATGGAACTAATTCCTTAGTAACTAAGTTTTTCCCATCCATGATTGAGGTTTTCCATGAGACTAGTCATAGTGACTAGGTTTTCCGAGAGACTAGTCACAATGACTAGTCACAAAGAGGTTATTTTACTATGATTTTCTATTTAAACTTCTGCGCTGACATAGGTTTTGTCATCCGGTCACACCGTTCTCCCATGGAAATAATACCTTAGTGACTAAGTTTCCCCCTTTCATGATTTAGTTTTCCTATGAGACTAGTCACAGTGACAAGGTTCTCGAGTTTTTCCCACACAAAGAGGTTATTTGACTAGGATTTGTCATTGTAATTTGTCTGGTGACTCAGTTTTCCAATGGAACTAATTCCTTAGTAACAATGTTTTTCCCATCCATGGTTGAGTTTTTCCATGAGACTTGTCACCGTGACTAGGTTCTCGTGTTTTTACCACACAAAGATGTTATTTTACTTTCATTTTCTATTTAAACTTCAGCGCTGACATAGGTTTTTTCATCAGGTCACTCAGTTCTCCCATGGCACTAATGGCTTAGTTGCTAAGTTTTTCCCTCCTATGACTGAATTTTCCCATGAGACAAGTGACAGTGACTAAGTTCTTGAGTTTTTCCCACACAAAAAGGTTATTTTACTCTATCTTCCCATTCAAACTTGTCCGCTGACATAGGTTTTCCCATCCGGAGAGTGAGTCTTCCCGTGGAACTAATTCCTTAGTAACTAAGTGTCCCCCTCCGGTGACTAGGTTTTCCTGTGAGACCAGTGATAGTGACTAGGTTTTCATGTTTTTCCCATACAAAGAGATTATTTTACTATGATTTTCCATTCAAACTTGTCAGCTAACATAGGTTTTCCCTTCCGGTGACTTAATTTTCTCATGACACTAATTCCTCCTGTGACTGAGTTTTCCCCTCCTATGACTGAGTTTTCCCCTCCTATGACTGAGTTTTCCCACAAGACTAGTCTTAGTGACTAGGTTCTCTAGTTTCTCCCACACAAAAAGGTTATTTTACTAGAATTTTCCATTGAACTTCGTCCGGTGCCTCAGTTTTCAGATGGAACTAATTTCTTATTGACTAACTTTACCCCTCCCGTGACTGAGTTTTAGCATGAGACTAGTCATAGTGACTAGGTTCCCGAGTTTTTGTCACACAAAGAGGTTATTTATCTATGACTTCCCATTGAAACTTGTCCACTGACATAAGTTTACCCATCTGGTGAATCAGTTTTCCCATTGCACTAATTACTTGGTGACTAAGTTTTCCCCTCCTATGACTGAGTTTTCCCATGAGACTAGTCACAATTACTAGGTTCTCATGTTTTTCCCACAGTTAGAGGTTATTTTACTATTATGTTCAATTTAAACTTGTCCGCTGACATTGGGTTTCCCATCCGCTGACTCAGTTTTCCGATGGTACTAATTCTTTAGTGACTAAGTTTTCCGCTACTGTGACTGAGTTTTCCCATGAGACTAGTCACAGTTACTAGGTTCTCGTGTTTTTCCAACACAACGAGGTTCTTTCAATATGATTTTCAATTTAAAGTTGTCCGCTGACTCAATTTTCCCATGGCACTAATTCCTTAGTGACAAAGTTTTCCCCACATGTGACAGAATTTTCCAATGAGTCAAGTGACAGTGACTAGGTTCTTGAGCTTTTCCCACACAAAGAGGTTATTTTAATTTAATTTTCCATTCAAACTTGTCCACTGACATAGGTTTTCCCATCCGGTGACTCAGTCTTCCCATGGAACTCATTCCTAAGTAACTAAGTTTCCCCTGGTGTGACTAGGTTTTCCCATGAGACTAGTCACATTGACTAGGTTCTCGAGTTTTTCCCACCCAAAGAGGTTGTTTTACTAAGATTTTCCAATGAAACTTGTGCGCTGATATAGGTTTTCCAATCTGGTTACTTAGTTCTCCCCCGACACTAATTCCTTAGTGATTAAGTTTTCCCCACCCATGATTGAGTTGTTCCATTAGACTAGTCACAGTGACTATGTTATCCTTTTTTTTCCCAAACAAAGAGGTTATTTTACTCATCCGGTCACACAGTTTTCTTTTGGAACTAATTGCTTAGTGACTAAGTTTTCCCCTCCTGTGACTAAATTTTCAAATGAGACAAGTGACAGTTACTAGGTTCTCGAGTTTTTCCCACCCAAAGAGATTATTTTACGAGGATTTTCCATTGAACTTCGTCCGGTGGCTCAGTTTTCCGATGGAACTAATTTCTTAGTGCCTAACTTTTCCCCTCGTATGACTGAGTTTTTCCATGAGACTAGTCACAATGACTAGGTTCTCGAGTTTTTCCCACACAAAGAGGTTATTTTACTATGATTTTCCATTCAAACTTTTCAGCTCAAATAGGTTTTCCCATCCAGTGACTTAATATTCTCGTGACACTAATTCCTCCTGTGATGAGTTTTTCCATCCTTTGACTGCGTTTTCCCACGGAACTAGTCATAGTGACTAGGCTCTCGAGTTTTTCTCACACCAAGAGGTTATTTTACTAGATGTTGCCATTGAACATCGTCTAGTGACTCAGTTTTCAGATGGAACTAATTTCTTAATGACTGAGTTTTACCATGAGACTAGTTACAGTGACGAGGTTCTCGAGTTTTTCCCTTACAAAGAGGTTATTTTACTATGATTTTCCTTCGAAACTTGTCCGCTGACATAAGTTTACCCATCTGGTGAATCAGTTTTCCCATTGCACTAATTATTTAGTGACTAAGTTTTCCCCTCCTATGACTGAGTTTTCCAATGAGACTACTCATACTGAATAGGTTCTCCAATTTTTCCCACAGAGGAGATTATTTTAATAGTAATGGCCATTGAAACTTGTCCGGTGTCTATGGTTTTCCCCTCCTCTGACTGAGTTTTCCCATGAGACTAGTCATAGTGACTAGGTTATCGAGTTTTTCCCACAGAAAGAGGTTATTTTACTATGATTTTCCAATGAAACTTGTCTGCTCATATTTATTTTCTCATGGAACTGAATCCTTAGTGACTAAGTTTTCTGCACCTATGACTGAGTGTTTCCATGAGACTAGTCACAGTTACTAGGTTCTCGTGTTTTTCCCACACAAAGAGGTTATTTTACTTTAATTTTCCATTCAAACTTGTCCGCTGACATAGGTTTTCCCATCCGGAGACTCAGTCTTCCCAAGGAACTCATTCCTAAGTAACTAAGTTTCCCCTGGTGTGACTAGGTTTTCCCATGAGACTAGTCACAGTGACTAGGTTCTCGAGTTTTTCCTACCCAAAGAGGTTGTTTTACTAAGATTTTCCATTGAAACTTGTGCGCTGATATAGGTTTTCCAATCTAGTTACTCAGTTTTCCCTCGACACTAATTCCTTAGTGACTAAGTTTTCACCACCCATGATTGAGTTGTCCCTTTAGACTAGTCACAGTGACTAGGTTCTCCTTTTTTACCCAAACAAAGAGGTTATTTTACTATTTGTTTCCATTTTAACTTGTCCACTGACATAGGTTTTCTCATCCGGTCACTCAGTTTTCCCTTGGCACTAATTGCTTAGTGACTAATCTTTCCCCTCCTGTGACTATAATTTCGAATGAGACAAGTGACAATTACTAGGTTCTTGAGTTTTTCCCACACCAAGAGATTATTTTACGAGGATTTGCCATTGAACTTCATCCTATGACTCAGTTTTCCGTTGGAACTAATTTCTTAGTGCCTAACTTTTCCCCTCGTGTGACTGAGTTTTTCCATGAGACTGGTCACAGTGACTAGGTACTTGAGTTTTTCCCACACAAAGAGGTTATTTTACTATGATTTTCCATTCAAACGTTTCAGCTGAAATAGGTTTTCCCATCCAGTGACTTAATATTCTCATGACACTAATTCCTCCTGTGACTGAGTTTTTCCATCCGGTGATTGAGTTTTCCAACGGAACTAGTCACAATTACTAGGTTCTCGTGTTTTTCCCACACAAAGAGATTATTTTACAATGATTTTCAATTTAAACTGGTCCGGTAACTTAGTTTTTCTCATTCAGTCACTCAGTTTTCCCATGGCACTAATTCCTTAGTGACTAAGTTTTCGCCTCATGTGACTGAAGATTCTAATGAGACAAGTGACAGTGACGAGGTTCTTGAGTTTTTCCCATACAAAGATGTTATTTTAGTTTAATTTTCCATTTAAACTTGTCCGTTGATATAGATTTTCGCATCTGATGACTTAGTTTTCCCACAAAACCAATTCCTTAGTGACGAAGTTTTCCCCACCCATGACGGAGTTTTTCCATGAGACTAGACACAATTACTAGGTTCTCGAGTTTTTCCAACACAAAGAGGTTATTTTACTATGATTTTCCATTGAAACTTGTTCGCTGGTTTAGATTTTTGCTTTTGGTGGCTCGGTTTTCCCGTGGCAATTATTCCTTAGTGACTATATTTATGCATAGGGAAGGGTCGAGAATGAACCCCACAACACCCCTTAATGCATCCGCCTTAAGACAGTAATAATGCATCCTCCATTATTACCCACCCTTTGATCCATTCTCATTTTTTATTCGTCTTAACAAAATGAACTCATGCAGAAAGGAATTTTAACAAACTTTAACATCTGAAATAGCAAAAGAAGGAAACTTCATCATCACCAGATTAGGAAGAAAAATAAAAAATACTTTTGCCATCACAAACATGGTTCAAACCCAAAATCACAGTCCTTTAACCAATATATCAATTTGCTTAAAAAAAAGTTTCCTCTGAAAACTCCTGTCAACGATACCGGCGACTTCCTTGAATCAAAGGTCCAATGTCCAGACATCAAATTTGTTCAGGCACAGGCCCGCTCCAACATAACATAGCGCAAACAGTGAGTACAAGACAGGAAAAAAAAAGAAAAAAGAAATACAAACAAACAGCAGCAAAATCACTATTCTATCACACATTTTATCCCAAAGGTAATATCTTTATCACAAAGATCACATTTTTATCAAACAGAACCTATCAAGATGACGTTTTTATCAAGTAAATTTAGGCTTCTTAGTCACATACGAAATTTCAAATGATAAGCAACGTATCAGTCATGGCAGCAAGATTGTGAAGAAAATATTGAGCAAATAAACTTGTAAGACCCAAGGGACTACCATAATAGCAGGAACAGAGTTCGTTACCTTTACTGATCAAAAAAATCAAGAAAACATTTTGATTTTCAACCAAAAACAACCATTTGACCTCCAGAAAAGCACTAGCTAGAATAATCATGAGAAACAAGAACACCAGGAACACCACTCCTAACCAACAGTATCATCCATGTACAAATGCAATTTTAAATCAAATTTAAGACAACATAGAGACCCCTTGAATAGCAGAAACTAACACTCAATCTAGAACCACCCACACAAATTAATCATGCCAAGAAAGGAAGGTAAACTCAAAACCTTGTTTTTGAAAGCAGCAGGACATAACAATGGAATTACAGTGGGGAAGGGATGAACAGAAATAAAAGGAGAAAAGGAATGACCAACCCAAAAAAGGAACTGGCGGACGGTAGCAGCAGGAACGACAACGGCGGCGACGACACTGCGTTGTGGTTGGTGCGACGGTGGGCGTCGAAAGCGCACTGACTGGCGATGTTGTGATGTAAAGGGGAGAGCTTTTGAAGGTGGCGCAAAGAGCAGGTCGACAATGAATGGCGATTTCAGGGTCGGAGGTTCGGGTTTTGGTGGTGAAGACAGAGAAGCGGTTACAAAGAATTGGGAGGAAAAAGGTGTAGCGAAGGTTGGTGTGGTGGTTGCGGTTTGTGTTTGGTTGTGAGGAGAAGAAGACGATTTCAAGTGAGGGATGAAGGTTGGTGGAGTGGAAAGTGGTGAGGAGGAGAAGGTCGATGGTGGAAGAGAAGAGAAGTGGTCGAGGTTGAGGATTTGAGGGAGGAAGAGGGTGGCGGCAGTATGGAGTGGAGGATTAGGGTTTTGAGGGGAATAAGAGAGAAGAGGAGCGTATTAGAGAGAGCTAGGGTTGGGGGTTGATGAATAGTGAATTGTCTCTCTCCCCGGAACCCGAGGAATAAGGGGTTAAATAGATGAAAAATTGGGGTTTTGGGTCCTACACAAAGAGCTTATTTAAATAGGATTTGACATTGAAATTCCTCCGGTGTCTTAATTTACCCATATCATTAATTTCTTGGTTAATAACTTTTCCCCTCCCATGACTGAGTTTTCTCGACTTTTTTTGTACATAGAAAAGTTATTTTACTATGATTTTCCCTTGAAAGTAGTATGGTTAATAAGGTTTTCCTTTACGGTGACTCAGTTTTCCCATGGCACTAAATCCTTGGTGACTAAGTTTTCCCCTCCTACGAATATGTCTTCACAATAGACTAGTCACAGTGACTCGATTCTCGAATATTTCATACAAAATGATTTTCCATTGAAACTTGCCCACTAACATAGGTTTTCCCATCTGGTGACTTAATTTTCCCATGGCACTAATTCCTTAGTGACTAAGTTTCCCCTCCTATGATAGAGTTTTCCCATGAGACTAGTCTCAATGAATAGGTTCTTTAGTTTTTCTCACAAAAGAGGTTACTTTACAAATATTTTCCATTTAAACTGGTCCGGTGCTAAAGGTTTTCCTATCGGGTGACTCATTTTTCCCTTGTTTTTAATTCCTTAGTGACTGAGTTTCCCCCTCTTATGACAGAGTTTTCCCATGAGACTAGTCACAATGACAAGGCTATCGAGCTTTTCCCACACAAGGAGGTTACTTTACAAAGATTTGCCATTGAAATTTGTCCGGTGACTTAATTTTCCCATGGTACTAATTTCTTAGTGACTAACTTTTCCCCTCCCGTGATTGAGTTTTCCCACTAGACTAGTCACAGTGTCTAGGTTCTCGAGTTTTTCCCTCACAAAGAGGTTATGTTACTATGATTTTCCATTGAAACGTGTCCTCTGACATAGGTTTACCCATCCGGTTACTCAGTTTTCCCATGGCTCTAATTCCTTAGTGACTAAGTATTCCCCTCCTCTGACTGAGTTTTCCCATGAGACTAGTCACAATGACTAGGTTCTTGATTTTTACCTACACAAATAGCTTATTTCAATAGGATTTGACATTGAAATTGCTCCGGTGTCTTAATTTTCCTATTTCACTAATTTCTTGGTTAATAACTTTTCCCCTCCCGTGACTGAGTTTTCTCGAGTTTTTTGTACATAGAAAAGTTATTATAATTTGATTTTCCCTTGAAAAAAGTATGGTTAATAAGGTTTTCCTTCCGGTGACTTAGTTTTCCTGTGGCACTAAATCCTTAGTGACTAAGTTTTCCCCTCCTACGACCGTGTTTTCACAATATACTAGTCACATTAATTAGGTTCTCAAATTTTTCCCACACAAAGAGGATATTTTACTATGATTTTCCATTGAAACTTGGCCATTGACATAGGTTTTCCCATCTGGTGACTCAATTTTCCCGTGGCACTAATTCCTTAGTGACTAAGTTTTCCCCTCCTATGATTGAGTTTGTAACAGCCTGATTTTTAAGTCGAGAGTCACATTGATAAACGCGGAAAATAAAAACTTTCAAAACAACTCAAGTTTTCCAAAACAACGTCTCACATATATTTAATAAGTGTAGCCCATTGTCAGTAATATTACAACAAGGAAAACAAGACGTAATGAAAGTAATATGTTTCACACATGTGCTAAGTTTACAAAATAGCGAAAACTAAACATCTTCTATAAATCTGCCCCAAAAGTTCCTCAAGCTTGCATCAAAGCAGCCTTCAAGTCTTTCCTCATCGCTGGTCATCTGGCGTTAACCGCCAAAATAAAAGAAAACACAAACAGAAACAGCGAAGGGTTAACTCAAATATCAGAATACAGAAATACAATATTAGAAGTGTATTATAGAACAAACAGTATTAACTATTATACTATAACTGAAACAAAAATCCACAACATATCTGCGAGTAATTCATAACTTCACATAATAATCCTCATTCATCACAACACATATGCTTGTTAGCTCTTCAATGAATAATGCAAATAGCTCATTGGGTTTTTGCCGTATCTGGCCACGATGACTTAGAACATGGAAGAGACTTTTCCACACCACCCTTGGCATGATCCTGCGATGCATAATAGTTCTCCACATCAAAACCTAAAATCATGCACTTGTAGTGCATCTGTCATGACAGTAATCGAATCCTCGTGAACAATAACGGTTCACTCGTTTCATAGTTATGTCAATATATTCATAACACAGTAATCTCTTCTTACAAAATATGTTCAAGAAATTCAATCTCATAACCATACAACATATTCGTTACTTCATACTATCATCAACAGTATTCAAACAAACTTACAAATAATCACAGTCTGTGTTCTGCAATCAAAATCACAAAAATATCATAATATCATAATACTAAGACTGAGTTACCCTTACCTTCTATTAGGTCGCATACACTTGTTCTTCAACCTAGAAATAGCATATAAACTCATTTAATTAACTATCCTAAGGATAGGATGAAATTTGGAAAGAAACAGAATTCAAAACGGTCGAAACCAGAATTTTTCGTAAAAAAGGGCAAAACAGAGTGCTCCCCAACGCCCAAGCGTTGGAACCCAACGCCAAAGCGTTGGCCATCGTCTGGTTACGTGAAAACTTGAAGAAACCCAACGCCCAAGCGTTGGTTTTCAGTTTGAGAGTCCAGAATCAGAGTTTTTCACGTAAAATCACTGTTAAATTCATTTCTTTAAAATCCAAACTTCTTTATGGATAAAAACCATTACCAAATTGATTTAAAACAGTGTCTATATGGTTTTCAAGGATTATTTTAGAAATACAAAAATTACAACAGAGTTCTAACGTAAGGACTAGAAAGGAAACCAACCTCGAATGGCCTAAAATATTAAAGAGATTTGAAACTTCAGCTCTGTCCTTCACGAACCAAGAAGAACTCACAACAAACAGTGTTACTCTAGATAGCAACCTGAGAGGGGGGGTGAATCAGGTTTACCCGATTTTTGCCTTGATACCTTCTTACTTTCATGATGAATGTAAATGCAAACGATTGCAGCGGAAATAAGTGTTGCTTGAAAGTAAAGTTGAAGGGTAGAAGAATTCCCACACAGAAATTTATCCTGGTTCACCTTCTATTCACCAAAGGCTACGTCCAGTCCGTCATGAAAATCCCTTGAGGATTTTTCCACTATTGATAAAAATCTCTTACCAGTTCTTACACCAAGTACCTTAAGAATTTCTATCAATCACCTGCGAAAGTATACCACTTTCAACAGCCCCTGAAAGCACACCACCTTCAGTTCCTAAAGGCAAACCACCTTCAGACCTTGAAGGCTAGACCACCTTCAATCAACACCCTGAAAGTACACCACTTTCAGTAACAACTGTTAGAGTCAAAAACTCAAATGAATTAACCTATTTTGATAAATAAAAATTTCGCTAAGTGTTACTGACCTTCTTAATGATAGTACTAAAATCACACAAGAAAGGGGGGGTTTGAATTGTGTGGCTTATTTTAAATTTCTTTTCTCATATATATATATATATATCATTTGTTATTTAGATTTGGCATGGATCACTTTTGTATGAGAGCATGAAAATTATTTCATAAGATTTAAAATGATAATTATTTATTTTTCATAATCGTTTGCAAGTTGCAAACTTGTGAATGAGCATGCAGTGTAAAATTAACAACATGAAAAAAACATACACATGATTTTATCCTGGTTCACCCTCATAACCGATAGGGCTACATCCAGTCCTTGGCTTCACCAAGATTTTCACTATTTCAATGAATAGTACAAGTATTATCAGGGACTTCTCCCAACAAGTATTCTAAGGACTTCTCCTAACAAGTATTCTAAGGACTTCTCCTAACAAGTATTCGAAGGACTTCTCCTTACAAGTATTATTAGGACTCCTCCTTACAAGTATTATACAGGACTTCTCCTGACATCTTTTTCAAGGGTTGGCTTCTCTACAAGGTTCTCTTCTCAATAAGAGAGGGCAGAGGAAATTAAGCTCAATATACGAAGAGGGTAGGAGTTTGGGTTCTCTGTTAGAAAGAATGTGCGAGTTGGGAAGGATAAGAGTAATACTCTGCGAATTTTCCTCACAAAAACTTATATGCTCAGACAGGGATTTGGTTGAGGCATCCTGAGCATGAACCAAGGTTGCTTGGCTCTTGGGACAGACTTAGTTGGCATATGGAAGTTTAAGTCTAAGTTGCCCATAATCTTCGGAGAAAGAATCTTCTATTTATATCTTCAGTTGCTTCTTCTTCTTGAGAAAGAGAGAAAAACTGTCCGAAGTGCCTCTTCCTCTCTGAGCTGTATGTAACGGCTAGTTCTGCATCTTTCAACAGGCGTAAGGCACGATCAGAGTTTTTTTTTTTTTTTTGCAAGCATGAGATATGATCTGGAAATCATCAGTACATCTGGGTTGATGTCGTCTGGCTCCATTTTGAGCAAGTACTCTTGAGCTGGTTTCTTCATATATAACGTGTAAAAGTTCAGCAATAAGGACTGCTTTGACTCTTTTACTCCAGTGCTTGACATCTAATACTCTTCACGTGCCTTGGTCAGAATTTTGAATTTCGACCGTTGAGAGTGTACGATGTGCAGAGATTCTTGCCGTTGATTTTACGATGTCAGCTTGATTTAAGGGAAAGTAGAATGTCAGAGGGACCAAGGAATATTGTATTAATTGTGTCCCTTTCTACTTTCTGCCGCAGCCAGTATATTAGTTAATGTGTAGACGAGGTAGGAGTCTTTTTGAATGAAGTAATAATTTCAGATGAGAGATTGCGTTCTTTAGTACTTCAATGATCCTGATTTCCTCGAAAGTCACATTTCTTGATTTCTGTGGCTTTGGCGGACGGATTTTTCTTTGTAGCTTGGCAGACGTAGTTTCCATTCAATGCTTGAAGCTTTGCTGCAAAGTAATTTGGATTGGCGGACGAACTTTTCTTTATTCAGTCTTTCTTAACTGTTAGGATCTTCTTGTCTTGTAGATGACTGAGTCTCTTTCTTTGATCTTACTGAAGTTCTTTCATCTGATAGAGTTGATTCACAACTTTCTTTTGTGATGCTAGAGAACTTTTGAAGCTGAGAGGAATTCTTCATAGATTAATCTGTCCTTTGATTTGAGCAGTCTTCTTAAGTGGCAGACTGTTTTGTGAGGTGTTCTCAGATGTTGGTTGTTGATGCTGCTTTAGACTCCTATGATTCACCAGACGCAATTTTCTTCATAGTGATCGGACGAACTTCTCCTGATGAACTGGTAGTTTTGATGACGTTTGAGGTTTACTCAGTCTTTTTAGAAATAGTTATTCATGTACATGAAAGTTTTCACTGTGTTAGGAAATCCAGTTTAATACAGTTTTGATCCTTAAAGAAATTGTTGATTATCAAAATATAATTATTAATTTAATTACTTAAATCTAACAATCTCCCCCTTTTTGATAATGACAATTTCTTTGGAAAATATTTGTTTATGAGGTGTTCATAAGACATGATGGTTGTTCTTCAGAGTATTGCATTATGATTTCTCATTTTATTTATATAGGAGGTGGTTGAATTCCAAAACGAATTTTACTGGTTTAGTTGGAATTAGTCTTGCTTGCTCTTGCTCCCCCTAAGTTGAATATTCCTAGTAAGCTTTTTACCTAAGTTTACTTATCTTTGCTCCCCCTAAATCTAGCTTTCTTCTTTTCCTAAATCTTCTCCCCCTTTGGCATTATCAAAAAGATTAGAAACCATGTTGTAAGCAAAGTGCATAAAAGATAAAGAGATATCTGGTATGAAGTATTAAATATAAATAGGCATGAGAGCAAGTAGAATAATGTGCATAAGATGAATAATTAGAGAGAGTAGCAGGGATAAGAGGTAATCAATCCGCTTTTTGCTGACGAGCTTCATGGTCTTTGCGGAGCATTTCTTCAAAGAACTTGAGTTGAGCCTCTATCATGGCGGTGAGATTTTGTTCCATTGCATCGGCTCGTTTGAGAATAGTGCTTTCCATCTTTTCCTTTGCTTTGAAATTGGTGGAGAGGGATTGTGTAACTTGTTCAAACAGCTCCTTAATGGCAGTTTTGGCATCAAAGGGTTCAGTAGTAGATGGTACATCATGTGACTCCTTGGCCCTGGGAATTTCCTCAGTTGAGGAAGGATGATTACTTGAGGAGACGTTGGTGGGATGAACCACTGTGGTTTCCATTTCCAAGGTCTCATTCAGAGTTTCAGCAGTAGGGATTTCCTTGGAAGATGGTGAGTGAGTATCATCTTGATCCTCCTCAAAGTCTGATGGGATAGTACGTACCCGAGAAGCCAACGAATTCATCAAGCCCTTGATAGTTGAGTAATGTTGGGAAGAGCAGCCCGGCATTGATGAAGGAATTCATATCTCCATATTTAGGAGGAAGAATTGGCCTTTCAAGATAGTGAGCCAAGAATCGTTCCTTTTGTTCTTCGGTGACAAGGAGTTGAAATAGGTCAAGATTATTCATGGAGAGGTTCTTGGAGCGGTGCCTGCGTGAGGAAGAGGAAGCCATTTTCGAAATTGGGATGCTAGGGTTCGAGAATTTGAAAAGAGGGGTTTTAGGTTCAAATCGAATTAGAGAAACTGAATGGGTTGAGTGAGAAGAGAGGAGAAGGACGAGTGAAACCCACAAAGAGATTCTGAAAATGGTCAAGAATCGAAGGAGAAAGAGTGGAAACAAGGGCTGCGTCGTCGAAGAGAGAACGAAGAAAGGGTTTGTGTAATCGATTAAAGAAATAACCAGAGATATATATAGTATCGAATTGGTAATCGATTACTGTCAGTTATGTAATCGATTACCAGCAGTTTAAATTTGAATAAATTTCAAATTTTGAAAATGTAATCGATTACAGCAGTTATGTTAATCGATTACTAGAAGATTTTAACAGGTACGAGGACTGGAAAATAGGGTTAATCGATTACAAGGTGTATGGTAATCGATTACTAGGACAGTTTATAGGTTCTAAACTATAAAATCCTATGTAATAGACTATTTGATGGATTAAAACAAATATTTAAGAGTAAAAACTCACATAAGACATATGTTTAAACATATAAGCAACTTAGATACAAGCAATCATAAATTTAAATTGTAAAATAAGCATGCAAATAATTAAAACATATAAACACATTCTTAGTTAAATATCTAATTAAATATTATGTTCATCTAATATACCTAATTCTCTTATAATCTTAAAGAAAGAATCTTTAGAAAGAGGTTTAGTAAAAATATCAGCTAATTGGTTGTGTGTATCTACGAAGGAAATCTCAATATCCTTTCTCATGACGTGATCTCGAAGAAAATGATGTCTTATATCAATATGCTTAGTTCGAGAGTGCATGATGGGGTTTTTAGTGAGATTAATGGCACTTGTGTTGTCACATTTGTTTGGAATGCAGCCCAACTCTAAGCCATAATCTTTGAGTTGTTGTTTGAGCCATAGGGTTTGTGAACAACAACTTCCTGCAGCAATGTATTCTGCTTCAGCAGTACTTAGAGCAACACATGCTTGTTTCTTACAAGACCAAGAAACAAGTGCATTTCCCAACAAGTGACAAGTACCACTTGTACTTTTTCTTTCAGTTTTACATCCAGCATAATCTGAATCAGAATATCCAATCAAATCACAAACACTCCCTTTGGGATACCACAGACCAACATTTGTAGTTCCTTTCAGATATTTGAAAATCCTTTTAACTGAACTCAAATGTGATTCCCTAGGAGATGCTTGATATCTAGCACATAAACACACACTAAACATGATATCAAGTCTACTTGCAGTTAAATATAGAAGAGATCTGATCATACCTCTGTATTTGGTAATGTCTACATGAACACCAGACTCATCTTGATCTAGATATGTGTTAGACCCCATTGGTGTGGCTATGGCTTTGCAATCATCCAAATCATATTTCTTTAAAAGTTCCTTGCAAAACTTTGATTGGTTGATGAATATCCCATCATGTGATAGCTTAATTTGCAATCCTAGAAAGAAATTTAACTGTCCCATCATAGACATCTCAAATTCTTCTTGCATCATGTTAGAGAAATCCTTACATAGAGATTCGTTAGTTGCACCAAAAATAATATCATTTACATATATTTGAACTAATAAAGAATTACCTTTGGTTCTCTTGGTTGTGTCAGCCTTACCCTTTTGAAATCCTTTTTCACAAAGGAATGTTCTTAATCTGTCATACCATGTACGAGGGGCGAGGGGCTTGTTTAAGACCATAGAGTGCCTTCTTTAACCTGAAGACATGTGAAGGGTACTTGGGATCTTCAAATCCTGGAGGTTGCTTCACATAAACTTCTTCTTGAATGAATCCGTTCAGGAAAGAAATTTTAACATCCATTTGATATAATGGAAAGTTTAAAGAACAGGCATATGCCAACAGAAGTCTTATGGCTTCCAACCTTGCTACTTGTGCATAGGTTTCATCAAAATCAATTCCTTCTTCTTGATTATATCCTTGTGCAACCAACCTTGCTTTGTTCCTGACAATAATACCATTTTCATCTAGTTTATTTCTGAACACCCACTTTGTTCCAGTTGGTTTCGGAACAAGTTCCCAAACTTGATTCCTTTCAAATTGGTTTAGTTCTTCCTGCATTGCCACAATCCAATACTCATCTTCAAGAGCATCATTCACTTTTGAGGGTTCTATTTGAGAGACAAAGGCCATGTTTAATATTGAATCATTTAAGCGTAGCCTTGTAGAAACACCTCTTGAAATATCACCAATGATATTATCAACTGGATGATCCCTGTGGGTTCTCCATTCCTTTGGTAGTTGATAAGTGTTATCTTCAATATGCTCTTCTTGTATTGGATCTTGATCCTTTTTCTTTTGGGAGTCTGCATTGATAATGATATCTTCTTCATCATTATCTGGAAGATTGACTGTATCTTCTTTTGAAGAGTTAGACTCATCAAAGGAAACATGTATGGATTCTTCCATACATAGAGTTTTCTTGTTAAAGACTCTATATGCTTTGCTTGTTAGGGAATAACCAAGGAATATACCTTCATCAGATTTTTCATCAAACTTACAAAGGTTTTCCTTTCCATTGTTCAAGACAAAGCATTTTGATCCAAAAGCATGTAGATGAGAAATATTTGGTTTTCTTCCTTTGTAGAGTTCATAGGGGGTTTTCTTTAGAATAGGTCTAATAAGAAATGTATTGGAAACATAGCAAGCAGTACTTACAACATCAGCCCATAAGTATTTAGGAAGATTAGATTCACTTAGCATGGTTATTGCTAGTTCTTCAAGTAGTCTGTTCTTCCTTTCTACAACACCATTTTGTTGTGGTGTTCTTGAAGCAGAGAAGTTATGTGATATTCCATTCTCATCACATAATTCTTGAAATTGATGATTATGAAATTCTCCACCATGATCACTTTTAATAGAAGAGATCTTTAAAGCCTTTTCATTTTGAACTAGCCTTGCATATCTTTTGAATGCGTTGAAGGCTTCATTCTTATGAGGCAAGAATAATGTCCAGGTAAATCTAGAGAAATCATCAACAATAACAAGGGCATATAGATTACCTCCAAAGCTCTTAGTTCTTGATGGTCCGAACAAATCCATATGTAGTAATTGGAGAGGTCTTGTAGTTGAGACTATATTCTTTGGCTTGAAAGATGTTCTGGTTTGCTTCCCCTTTTGACATGCATCGCAAAGCTTGTCTTTCTCGAATCTTATCTTCGGAAGTCCAACAACTAGATCATGCTTGACTAGTTTATTTAAATGATCTATGTGTATATGAGCCAGTCTTCTATGCCAAAGCCATGAATCACTATTATTCTTGGCCAAAAGGCATCTGACATTTGGTGGGATTTCATCCAAGGATATCATGAAGACCTTATTGACTTTATAACCGGAAAACTTGATTTCTTTAGTTTTCACATCCTTTACCACACAGATATCATTAATGAAACCAACTTTCAAACCTTTGTTACAAAGTTGACTGATACTTAGAAGATTGTGCATCAAACCATCAACATATAGAACTTTGTCGATGACTGTTTGAGGGGGTGTGCCTATTCTTCCAACACCAAGTATCTTTCCTTTTTGATTGTTTCCATATGTGACAAATCCCTTTTCTCTAGGTATAAGTAATGAGAACTTTGTTTTGTCTCCTGTCATGTGTGATGAGCAGCCACTATCAAGATACCATAAGTCCTTTGCTACTTTCATGCACACCTACATGACAAAGTTCAGACATGGGTATTAGGAACCCAATATACTTTGGGTCCTTCTAAGTTAGTGTTCTTCCTAACCCATATATATTCCCTATTTGGTACTCCAACATTCTTGTAATAACATCTACTAGGGGTATGTCCTATTTTGTTACAATAAGTACATGATTATTGGTTGTAACTAGATGTTTGCCTAGGAGAAGGATTGATCTTCTTAGGAGGTCTATGATAGTTAATTTTCCTATTTTTCATACTCCTAAAAGAATTAGTCTTAGTATTTTCAGAAGATCCTCCCACTTTGTTTGGTTTTACAAACACAGTTTTCTTAACTTCTTTTGTCTTTGGATGAGATGTATATCCTAGTCCAGACTTACTGTTTGAGTGCCTTTGCACACTTAGAATATCATCTAACTTTTGTTTACCTATGTTGAAGTTATGAACCCTTTGTTGAAGATTATTTATCTTTTCTTCTAGAGAACTACACTTAGTGCATTTATGTGAAATGTCTAACTTTGATTTCACTATGTCTAATTCCTCTTGTAGATTTCTACACTTATTTTCTAAAGATGATATTAAATCATTTTTCTTAGTGCTAACCTTAGAATTTTTTTGACATAATTTAAACACATTCTCCATAGTATACTTTAAATCATGAAAAGAAATAGAATTATCACTAACCTGGATATCTTCAGCATCTGAATCATGTGAAGCCATTAATGCAACTTGTGCTTCTTCTTTGTCAGAATCTGATGATGAACTTACTCCATTTTCATCCCAAGCCAAGTATGCTCTTCGTGTGGGTTGATCCTTCTTTTCAAATTTGTCCTTCAGACCATGTTTCTTCTTTTGAAGATTTGGGCATTCTAACTTGATGTGTCCAGGTTTACCACATTCGAAGCATGTGATCTTTTAAGAAGAGGAGGACTCAGTATTCCTTTGGAAAGGTCTGTTATTGTTAAATTTCATACCTTTTCTTTTGAGAAACTTTCCAAAGTTCTTCACTAGAAGATTCATATTCCATTTTCTTCTTCTTCAGTATCTGCATCATAATCATCTTTGATGCTTTGTTTTGCCTTTAGGGAAATGGATTGATATTTCTTCTCATGTTGTTCATGTTCCTCCAAACGATTCAATTCCAACTCGTGTTCTTGGAGTATTCCAAAGAGAGTTGCAAGAGTCATATTTGACAAACTCTTCTTTTCTGAAATAGCTGTAACCTTTGGTTGCCATGCTCTTGTGAGTTATCTTAAAACTTTCATGTTCAAGTCACTGTTTCAAAACTGTTTACCAAGAGCAATCAAATGGTTAATCAAATGAGGGAATCGTTTTTGCATATCCAATACCTTTTCTCCTGGAAGCATTCTGAACATTTCATATTCTTGAGATAGAGTATTGATTTTTGATCTCTTGACTTCATCTGTTCCTTCATGAGTCACCATCAAGGAATCCCTTATTTTTTTCAATGTTGTACATGTTGATACTCTGAAAAACTCATCCATACCAAGAGCAGATGTAAGAATATTCATTCCTTTGAGATCATATTTAACCTTCTTCTTTTCTGCTTCATTCCAAGTGTTTTCTGGTTTTGGTTGCCTACTGTCTCCCACATCATTCATAGGTACAAACAGACCTTCTTCAATGGCTTTCCATATTTCACCGTCTAATGACTTTATAAAGATTTTCATCTTGATCTTCCAGAAGTCAAAGTGGTCTCCATTGAAGTATGGTGGTCTGTTTATGTTGAATCCTCCACTAGTTCCATGATTGGAAGAGGATGCCATCTTTTCCCGGATCTTAGAAATTTCTATCAATCACCTGTGAAAGTATACCACTTTCAACAGCCCCTGAAAGCACACCACTTTCAGTTCCTGAAGGAAAACCACATTCAGACCTTGAAGTCTAGACCACCTTCAATCAACACCCTGAAAGTACACCACTTTCAGTAACAACAACCCTTCACCGAGACCCACGGTGAATACTCAATCTACCAGAAAGAGATGAAGAAGAGTTTACAATTTGGCTGTATCAATCCTTTAACATACAAGTGGATTGATCATGAGAATTATGCTTTAAGGCTCTTAAGCATAATAAGATTCTGAGTTCCTCAAGATATGAACAACTAAAGTGTTCTCTTAACCATGAAGATCATGAACTCAGAATTTAGGCTTTTTGAAAGTTTAAGTGCTAAAAGACTTAATCAATGAACTATTTTGGCAAAGCTTTGGCCTAATGATGTATTCTCATGTGTTATTATGTTCTGGACTCAAATGGACTTTATATAGGCAAGAGGAAACGTCCTTGAACCAATGCAACCCTTCCCAAAAGGTTTGAGACACAATGGTTCGTGAAAAGATGCAACTTTTCGTGTGTGTAATCGATTACATAACTTAGCTAATCGATTACACTAAAAGCCGTTGCAGTTTGAATTTCAAATTCAAACATGTAATCGATTACAAGCAAGAAGTAATCGATTACTTGCCTAGGTGTAATCGATTACTAGAAAGCTGAAATCGATTACACACAAGTCCAATATCCAGAAACTTGAACTTTTAAGATCGGCTTGAGTTTTTCTACTTCTTTTAACTTATGAAAACATTAAACTTGATTAGCTTAGATGTTTTAAGGAGCCTTTATGCTTTGAGAAGCCTTTAGAAGCATAACTCACCTATACTAAGACTTCTAGGTAAATGTTGAACTATGTAGCACTGTTTCCTCTAAGTCTTCTTTTCTTCTTTTTGCCGATGAGTTTGTCGTCATCAGAACCTCAGCCAGGGTCAGGAGCAAGACCTTCTTCACAAACAGCTCTGGTCTTCAACGAACAAAAAGAATATGGCCACAAGGGAAATAGAACAAGTTAAACTCCAAAAAGATGAATTAAATTGAATACAATGGAATATCCCAGAATTAGTAAGAGTCTGAACAACTTACCAACAACAACGCTTCAGAAAAATGTCAAGGATTCAACTTACTTCAAAGAGAAGAAAGGTGTAGGAAAAATGAAAGATTAACGTAATGACGAAGCTTGGTATTTATAGAGTGAGGAAACCGACTTAGAAAAGATTAAAATACTCTAAGTCAAAGAAAACGGCAAGTCATTAATGCTTATTAATGATTCTGACATTTTATCTCTTAAGAGTCAATAAAAACGGAAGTTTATCATTCCCAAGGCATTGACACTCATTTCTTAAAGTCAACAATAACAGCTGACCAGACCAGACAAAATGAAGTCATAGTCTGCCAACGGAGAAACAGTCTGCCAGTGAGAAGCAGTCTGCCAGAACAGTCCGCCAACATTGTCCGCCAACATAGTTCGCCAGTTTTACAGGATGATCTCAACGAGTTTTACAGGACGATCTCAACTTCCCTTTCAAAACGTCGCCATTTCAGCCAAGGCTTAAACAATACATAATTCCATACACAAAAACATATTTCTCATAAATAAAACTTAATATATCAACCCAATTCTAACTCGAATTACTAAATAATTCAAGACAAAGTATAATCAATATACTTCAAAAGATTCAAACTATAATCACAAGAGTTACAGGGGCCAAAATACAATCACACAAAATTGAGGGTCTTACAATACCACCCCCCTTAAAAGAGTTTCGCCCCCGAAACTACAAGTCAAGAAAAAAACTGGGATATTGCTCTCTCATCTTCTCCTCCAACTCCCACGTCGCGTCCCCCGTCGTCTGGTTCCAAATCACCTTTACAAGCGGAATCTGCTTGTTCTTCAACTGTTTAATCCTACGATCTGCAATACTTCCTTAGTGACTAAGTTTCCCGCTCTTATGACTGAGTTTTCCCATGAGACTAGTCACAGTGACAAGGTTATCGAGTTTTGACCACACAAAGAGGTTATTTTATAAGGATTTGCAATTGAAATTCGTTCGATGACTCAATTTTCCCATGGAACAAATTTCTTAGTGACTAACTTTTCGCCTCCCGTGACTGAGTTTTCCCATAGGTTTATTCCCGTGACTGACTCAATTTTCTCGAGTTTTTCCCTCACAAAAAGGTTATTTCAGTATGATTTTTCATCGAAACTTGTCCGCTGACATAGGTTTACCCATCCGGTTACGCAGTTTTCCCATGGCACTAATTCCTAAGTGACTAAGTATTCTTTTCCTGTGACTGAGTTTTCCCACGAGACTAGTCACCGTGACAAGGTTCTCGATATTTTCTCACACAAAGATGTTATTTTACTATGATTTTCCATTGAAACTTGTCTGTGGACATAGGTTTACCCATCTGGTGAATCAGTTTTCCCATGGCACTTATTCCTTATTGACTACGGTTTCCCCTCCTATGGATGAGTTTCCCATGAGACTAGTCACAATGAATAGGTTCTCGAGTTTTTCCCATAAAAGAGGCTAATTTAATAGTACTAGCCATTGAAACTTGTCTAGTGTCTAAGGTTTTCCCATCCGGTTACTCAATTCTCCCTGGCACTAATTCCTAAGTGACTAAGTTTTCCCCTCCTGTGATTGAGTTTTCCCATGAGACTAGTCAGCGTGACTAGGTTCTCGAGTATTTCCCACACACAGAGTTTATTTTACTATGATTTTTCATTCAAACTTGTCAGCTGACATTGGTTTTCCCATCTGGTAACTCAGTTTTCCCATGGCACAAATTCCTTAGTTACTAAGTTTTCCCCTCCTGTGATTGAGTTTTCCCATGAGACTAGTCACCGTGACTATGTTCTCGAGTTTTTGCCACAGAAAGAGGATATTTTACTATGATTTTCCATTGAAACTTGTCCGCTGACACAGGTTTACCCATCTGGTGAATCTGTTTACCCATGGCACTAATTCCTTAGTGACTAAGTTTTCTCCTCCGATGGCTGAGTTTTCCTATGAAACTAGTAACAATGAACAGGTTCTCAATTTTATCCCACAAAAGAGGTTAATTTAATAGTACTATCCATTGAAACTTGTACGCTGTCTATGTTTTCCCATCCGGTTACTCATTTTTCCCATGCACTAATTCCTTAGTGACTAAGTTTCCCCCCCTCCTATGACTGAGTTTTCCCAAGAGACTGGTCACGGTGACTAGGTTCTCGAGTTTTTCCCACACAAAAAGTTATTTTACTATGATTTTCCATTCAAACTTGTAAGATGATATAGTGTTTCTCATTTGCAGAGTTAGTTTTCCCATGGCATTAATTCCTTAGTAACTAAGTTTTCCGATCCTGTGACTGAGTTTTCTGTGAGACTTGTCACAATGAACAGGTTCTCGATTTTTTCCCACAAAAGAGGTTAATTTCGTAGTACTTGCCATTGAAACTTATCCGGTGTCTAGGGTTTTCCAAACCGGTTACTCAGTTTTCCCATGGCACTAATTCCTTTGTGACTAAGTTTTCCCCTCCTATGACTGAGTTTTCCTATGAGACTAGTCATTGTGACTAGGTTCTCGAGTTGTTACCATACAAAGATGTTACTTTACTATGATTTTCCATTGTAACTTGTCCGCTGATATATGTTTTCCCATCAGGACACTCATTATTCCCATGGCACTAATTCCTTAGAGACTAAATTTCCCCCTTCTCAAACTGAGTCTTCCCATCAGACTAGTCACCGTGACTAGGTTCTCGACTTTTTCCTACACAAAGAGGTTATTTTACTATGATTTTCCATTGAAACTTGTCCGCTGATATAGATTTTCCCATCGGATGACTCCATTATCCCATTGAACTAATTCTTAAGTGACTAAGTTTTCCCCACCCTTGACTGAGTTTTTCCATGAGACTAGTCACAGTGACTACGCAGTCGTGTTTTTCCCACACAAAGAGAATATTTTACCATGATTTTGCATTTCAACTTGTCCGTTAAAATAGGATTTCTCAACCGTTCACTCAGTTTTCCCATGGCACAAATTGCTTAGTGACTAAGATTTCCCCTCCTTTGACTGAATTTTCCCACGAGACAAGTGACAGTGACTAGGTTCTTGAGGATTTCCCACACGAAGAGGTTATTTTACTACAATTTTACATTCAAGCTTCTTCGATGACATGGAACTAATTACTTAGTGACAAAGTTTCCCCCTCCTGTGACTGAGTGTTCCCATGAGACTAGTCACCGTGACACCACAAAAGAGTTATTTTACTATGATTTTCCATTGAAACTTGTATGCTGATATAGGTTTTCCCATCCAGTTACTCAGTTTTCCCATGGCACTAATTCCTTAGTGACTATAGTCCCCCCCTCCTGTGACTGAGTTTTCCCATAAGACTAGTATCCGAGTCTAGGTTCTCGAGTTTTTCCTACACAAAGAGGTTATTTTCCTATGATTTTCCACTGAAACTTGTCCGCTGACATAGCTTTACCCATCTAGTGAATCTGTTTTCCCATGGTACTAATTCCTTAGTGACTAAGTTTTCCCTTCCTATGGCTGAATTTTCCCATGAGACTAGTCACGATGAATAAGTTCTCAAGTTTTCCGCACAAAAGAGGTTAATTTAAGAGTACTGACCATTGAAACTTGTCCGGTGTCTAAGCTTTTCCTTTCCGCTTACTCGTTTTTCCCATGCACGAATTCCTTATTAACTAAGGTTCCCACCCTCCACCCTCCTATGACTGAGTTTTCCCATGAGACTAGTCACCGTGACTAGGTTCTCGAGTTTTTCCCACCCAAAGACATTATTTTACTTTGATTTTCCATTGAAACTTATCCGCTGGTATAGGTTTTCACATCCAGAGACTCGATTTTCTCGTGGCTTTAATTCCTTAGTGACTAATTTTCCCCTCCTGTGACTGAGTTTTCCCATGAGACTAATCAACAAGACTAGGTTCTCGAGTATTTCCCGCACAAAGAGGACATCTTACTATGGTTTTCCAATGAAACTTATCCGCTGACATAGGTTTACCTATCTGGTGATTCTGTATTCCCATGGCACTAATTCCTTAGTGACTAAGTTTTCCCTTCGTATGGATGAGTTTTCCCGTGAGACTTGTCACTATGGATAGGTTCTCGAGTTTTTCTACAAAATAGGGTAATTCAGTAGTACTGGCCATTGAAACTTGTCTGGTGTCTAAAGTTTTCCCATCCGGTTACTCATTTTTCCCATGCACTAATTCCTTAGTGACATACTTCCCCCCCCCCCCCCTCTTGTGACTGAGATTTCCCATGAGGCTAGTCACCGTTACTAGGTTCTCGAGTTTTTCCCACACACAGAGGTTATTTTACTATGATTTTCCACTGAAATTTGCCTGCTATCATAGGTTTTCCCATCTGGTGACTCAGTTTTTCCATGGCACTAATTCCTTGGTGACTAAGTCTTCCCCTGTTGTGTCTGAGTTTTCCCACGAGACTATTTACCGTGACAAGGTTCTCGGGTTTTTCCCCCACAAAGAGGTTATTTTACTATTTTTTCCCATTGAAACTTGACCACGTATATATATTTTCTGCCATCTGGTGACTCAATTTTCCCTTGGCACCAATTCCTTAGTGACTACGTTTTCCCCTCCTATGACTGAGTTTTCCCATGAGACTAGTCACCGTGACTAGGTTCTCAAGCTTTTCCCACACAAAGAGGTTTTTTTAATATGATTTTCCATTGAAACTTGTCAAATGATATAGATTTTCGCACCGGGTGACTCAGTTTTCCAATCCTTAGTGATTGAGTTTTCCCCTCATGTGATTGAATTTTCAAATGAGACAAGTGATAGTTACAAGGTTCTTGAGTTTTTTCCTCACAACGAGGTTCTTTTACTATGATTTTCCATTAAAGCTTGTAAGCTGATATAGGTTTTCACATCTAGTGACACAGTTTTCCCATGGAACATATTCCTTAGTGACAAAGTTTTCCCCTCCTGTGACTGAATTTTCCATGAGACTAGTCACCGTGACTAGGTTCTCGAGTTTTCCCACACAAAGAAGTTGTTTCCGTATGATTTTCCATTAAAACTTGTAAGCAGATATTGGTTTTCCCATCTGGGTACTTAGTTTTCCCATGGCACTAATTCCTTAGTGACTAAGTTTTCCTGTCCTGTGACTGAGTTTTACCATGAGACTAGTTACAATGAATAGGTTCTCGAGTTTTTCCCACACAAAGAGGTTATTTTACTATGATTTTCCTTTGAAACTTGTCCGCTGATATAGATTTTTGCATCTGGTGACTCAGTTTTCCCATGGAACTAATTCCTTAGTGACTATGTTTTCCTCTCCTGTGACTGATTTTTCCCATGAGACTAGTCACAATTAATAGGTTCTCGAGTTTTTCCATGAAAGAGGTTAATTTAATAGTAATGGCCATTGAAACTTCTCCGCTAACATAGGTTTACCCATCCAGTTATTCAGTTTTCCCATGGCACTAATTTTTAAGTGGCAAAGTTTTCCCCCTTCCTATGACTGAGTTTTCCCATGAGACTAGTCACCGCGAAAGGTTCTCAAGTTTTTCCTACATAAAGCGGTTATTTTACTATGATTTTCAATTGAAACTTGTCCACTGATTTATGTTTTCCCATCTGGTGACTCAGTTTTCCCATGGAACTAATTCATTAGTGACTAATTTTTCCCCTCCCGTGACTGAGTATTCCCATGAGTCTAGTTACAGTGAGTAGTTTCTCGATTTTTTCCCACACAAAGAGATTATTTTGCTAGGATTTTCCATTGAGCTTCTTCCCGTGACAGTGTTTTCCCATGGCACTAATTTCTCAGTGACTAACTTTTCCCCTCCCGTCACTGATTTTTCCCATGATACATGTCACGGTGACTAGGTCCTCCAATTTTTCCCGCACAAAGAGGTTATTTTACTATGATTTTCCATTGAAACTTGTCAGCTGATATAGGTTTTCCAATCCGGTTACTTAGTTTTCCCATGACAGTAATTCCTTATCGACTAAAGTTTCCCGTCCTGTGACAGTTATCCCATGAGACTAGTCACCGTGACTTGGTTCTCGATTTTTTCCCACATAAAGAGCTTATTTTACTATGATTTTCCATTAAAACACGTCCGCTAATATAGAATTTCGCATCTGGTGATTCAGTTTTCCCATGGAATTAATGCCTTAGTGAATAAGTTTTCCTGACCCATGACTGAGTTTTCCCATGAGACAAATGAAAGTGACTAGGTTCTTCTGTTTTTCCCACACAAAGATGTTATTTTACTACAATTTTCCATGGAAACTTGTCCGCTGACATAGGTTTTCTGATCCGGTCACTTGGTTTTCCCATGGCACTAATTGCTTAGTGACTAAGTTTTCCCCCCTGTGACTGAATTATCTCACGAGACAAGTGGTGATTACTAGGTTCTCGAGTTTTTCCCACACAAAGAGGTTATTTTACTATGATTTCCCATTCAAACTTTTCCGCTGACATAGGTTTTCCCATGGCAGTAATTCCTTAGTGACTAAGTATTCCCCTCCTGTGACTGAGTTTTCCATTAGACTTGTCACCGTTACTAGGTTCTCGAGTTTTTCCCACTTAAAGAGGTTATTTTAATATGATTTTCCATTGAAAATTGTCCGACGATATAGATTTTCGCATCGGGTGACTCAGTTTTCCCATGGAACTAATTCCTTATTGACTTAGTTTTCCCCTCCTGTGACTGAATATTTCCACGAGACTAGTCACCGTGACTAGGTTCTCAAGTTTTCCCACACAAAGAAGTTATTTTACTATGATTTTCCATTGAAAGTTGAAGCTGATATAAGTTTTTCCATCTAGGTACTCAATTTTCCCATGGCACTAATTCCTTACTGAATAAGTTTTCCTCTGCTGTGACTGAGTTTTCCCATGAGACTAGACTATGTGGCTAGGTTCTCGAGTTTTTCCCACACAAAGAGGTTATTTTACTGTGATTTTCCTTTGAAACTTGTCCACTGATATAGATTTTTGCATCTGATGACCCAGTTTTCCCATGGAACTCATTCCTTAGTGACTAAGTTTTCCCTTCCTATGGCTGAGTTTTCCCATGAGACTACTCACCGTGACTAGGTTCTCGAGTTTTTCCCACACAGAGAAGTTATTTTACTATGATTTTCAGTTGAAACTTGTCCGCTGATAAAGGTTTTCACATCAGGTTACTCAGTTTTCCCATGGAACTAATTCATTAGTAACTAAGTTTTCCCCTCCTGTGACTGAGTTTTCCCATGAGACTAGTCACAGTGACTATATTCTCGATTTTTTCCCACAAAAAGAGATTATTTTACTAGGATTTTCCATTGAACTTCTTCCCGTAACACAGTTTTCCCATGGCCTAATTTCTGAGTGACTAACATTTCCCCTCCCCTAACTGTGTTTTCCCATGATACTAGTCAAAGTGACTAGGATCTCCAGTTTTTCCCACACATAGAGGTTATTTTACTATGATTTTCCATTGAAACTTGTCAGCTGAGATAGGTTTTCCCATCCGGTTACTCAGTTTTCCCATGGCACTAATTCCTTATCAACTAAAGTTTCCCGTCCTGTGACAGTTTTCCCATGAGACTAGTCACCGTGACTAAGTTCACGATTTTTTCCCACATAAAGAGTTTATTTTACTATGATTTTCCAATGAAACACGTTCGCTGATATAGAATTTTGCATCTGGTGACTCAGTTTTCCCATGGATCTAATTCCTTAGTGACTAAGTTTTTCCCACCCATGCCATAGTTATGCCATGAGACTAGTCACAGTGACTTGGTTCTCGTGTATTTCCCACACAAAGAGGTTATTTTACTACGATTTTCCGTGGAAACTTGTCCGCTGACATAGGTTTTCTGATCCGGTCACTTGGTTTTCCCATGGCACTAATTTCTTAGTGACTAAGTTATCCCCCTTGTGACTGATATTTCCCATGAGACATGTGACGATGACTAGGTTCTCGAGTTTTTCCCACACAAAGAGGTAATTATACAATGATTTCCCATTCAAGTTTGTGCGCAGACATAGGTTTTTCCATCCGGTGACTGAATTTTCCCATGGCCCTAATACCCTAGTGACTAAGTTTTCGCCTCCTCTGGGTGAGTTTTCTCATGAGACTAGTCACAATGCATAGGTTCTCGAGTTTTTCCACGAAAGAGGTTAATTAATAGTACTGGCCACTGAAACTTGTCCACTAACATAGGTTTACCCATCCAGTTACTCATTTTTCCCATGGCACTAATTCCTTAGTGACTAAGTTTTCCTCTCCTGTGACTGAGTTTTCCCAAGAGACTAGACAACGTGACTAGGTTCTCGAGTTTTTCCCACACAGAGGTTATTTTACTGTGATTTTCCCTTGAAACTTGTCCGCTGATATAGATTTTCGCATCTGGTGACCCAGCTTTCCCATGGGACTAATTCCTTAGTGACTAAGTTTTCCCCTCCCGTGACTGAGTTTTCCCATGATACTTGTCAAATAAACTACGTTCCCGAGTTTTTCCCACACATAGAGGTTATTTTGCTTTGATTTTCCATTGAAACTTTTCAGCTGATATAGGTTTTCCCATCCGGTTACTCAGTTTTTCCATGGCACTAATTCATTAGTGACTAAAGTTTCCCATCCTATGACAGTTTTAGCATGAGACTAGTAACCGTGACTAGGTTCTCGAATTTTTCCCACATAAAGAGTTTATTTTACAATGATTTTCGATTGAAACATGTCCGTTGATATAGATTTTCGAATCTGGTGACTCAGTTGTCCCATGGATCTAATTCCTTAGTGACTAACATTTGCCGACCCATGTCTGAGTTTTTCCATGAGACTTGTCACAGTGACTAGGTTCTCGTGTTTTCTCACTTAGAGGTTATTTTACTACGATTTTCCATGGAAACTTGTCTGCTGACATAGGTGTTCTGATCCGATCACTTAGTTTTCCCATGGCACTAAATGCTTAGTGACTAAATTTCCCCCCCGGTGACTGAATTTTCCCATGAGACAAGTGACGCTGACTAGGTTATTGAGTTTTTCCCACACAAAGAGGTTATTTTACTATAATTTTCCATTCAATCTGGTCCAATGACATAGGTTTTTCCATCCGAAGACTCAGTCTTCCCATTGAACTAATTCCTTAGTGACTTAGTTTCCCCTTCTTGTGACTAGTTTTTCCCAAGAGACTAGTAGCAATGACTAGGTTCTCAAGGTATACCCATATAACGAGGTTTTTTTACTATGATTTCCATTCAAACTTGTCCAATGACATAGGTTTTCCCATCCGGTGACTCAGTTTTCCCATGGCACTAATTCTTCAGTGACTAAGTTTTCCCATCCTGTGATTGAGTTTTCCCATGATACTAGTCACCGTGACTAGGTTCTCTAGTTTTTCCCATACAAGAGGTGAATGTAATAGTACTGGCCATTGAAACTTGTCTGGTGTCTAAGGTTTTCCCATCCGGTTACTCAGTTTCCCATGGCACTAATTCCTTAGTGACTAAGTTTTCCCCTCCTATGGCTGAGTTTTCCCATGAGACTACTCACCGTGACTAGGTTCTCGAGTTTTTCCCACACAAAGAAGTTATTTTACTATGAGTTTTCGTTGAAACTTGTCCACTGATATAGGTTTTCCCATCAGGTTACTCAGTTTTCCCATGGAACTAATTCATTAGTGACTAAGTTGTCCCCTCCTGTGACTGAATTTTCCCGTGAGACTAGTCACAGTGACTATTTTCTCGATTTTTTCCCACAAAAAGAGATTATTTTACTAGGATTTTCCATTGAACTTCTTCCCGTGACACAGTTTTCCCATGGCCTAATTTCTGAGTGATTAACTTTTCCCCTCCCGTAACTGTGTTTTCCCATGATACTTGTCATAGTGACTAGGTTCTCCAGTTTTTCCCACACAAAGAGGTTATTTTACTATGATTTTCCATTGAAACATGTCAGCTGAATAGGTTTTCCCATCCGGTTACTCAGTTTTCCCATGGCACTAATACCTTATCAACTAAAGTTTCCCGTCCTGTGACAGTTTTCCCATGAGACTAGTCACCGTGACTAGGTTAATTAGTGGCTAAGTTTTTGCCTCCTCTAAGTGAGTTTTCCCAAGAGACTAGTCACAATGCATAGGTTCTCGACTTTTTCCACGAAAGAGGTTAATTAATAGTACTGGCCATTGAAACTTGTCCACTAACATAGGTTTACCCATCCAGTTACTCAACTTTCCCATGGCACTAATTCCTTAGTGACTAAGTTTCGTCTCCTGTGACTGAGTTTTCCCAAGAGAATAGACAATGTAACTAGGTTCTCGAGTTTTTCCCACACAAAGGTTATTTTACTGTGATTTTATTTTGAAACTTGTCCGTTGATATAGATTTGATAGTAATAAAACCACACAAGAAATGGGGGTTTGAATTGTGTGTGTGATTTTAAACCTTTTTCACAAGATAGTTATTATTAGTTCAAAAGAGTTTGTCAAAAATGTGCAGCGGAAATAAACTTAAAGCTTGAACAATAAAGCACACACGATATTTATCCTGGTTCACCCCCTTAATCGACAGGGCTACGTCCAGTCCTTGGCTTCACCAAGATTTTCACTATTTAAACAAAATAGTACAAGTGTTCTCAGGGACTTCTCCCAGTATTCTGAGGACCACTCCTTTACAAGTATTCTAGGACTTCTCCTTTATCTCTCGAGTGTTAGACAGGACTCCTCCCAGTTCTTTTTCAAGAAGACTTAGTTTCTACAAGAATCTATTCAGCAAGAGTGGGTAGAATATATGAAGAACGAAGTTCAGAGATGATAAACATATTAGTTCTCTGAATGGCTTGTGTGAGAAAGGATAAGAGTTTTCACTCTGTAAGAGGTTTCACACTAGTTGGCGACAGAATACAGAAGATGAGTAGGTTAAGGTTGCTGAGTATCTTGGCTTAAAGCTTGTTCAAATCGTAGATAGACTTAGAAGGTTTGAATACTTTGATCGTGTAAAAGTCGCCAAGTTGAAGCTGATGGTAAGTCCACTATTTATATCTTCAGTAGGATGATTACTGGAAGCTTTGCTGAAGATCTTCAAAAATAGTTCCGTTTGAATTTCTGTTTGATTGTGAGTAACGGATACTTCTGCATCTGCTGTTGCAATCTGCGAGATAATGAATGTTTCTTCAATAATGAAAGACGGTATCGTCTGGTGATGCTTTTTGCTTCGGCCCATAGAGTCTTCATTTAATGCTTATGCATTACAGCTAATTCAGTCATTAATGCTCTGACCAGAATATTTGAATTTGACCGTTGAGGAGATACGATGATCAGAAAGTATCGCCGTTAATTCAGAAAAAGCCGCTTGAATTAAGGAATGTCAGAGGATTTGAATCTTCAAGGAATGAGGCGCTTAATTCTATCTCTTTCACCATTAATGCTCTAAACCACCAAGAGGTGCACGACAACTCATCTTTGGGTTGAACAAACAATCACCTTCAGGATACTTCGTTTTTGCACGAGTCTTCAATCATTGCTTTTTAGTCAACTCAAGTATTCTTCATGAGTTAAGTTGCTGATCAATCAGACGTTCATCACAGGCGGACGAACTCGTCTCTAGAGGCAGACTGATTCTCATAGGCGGACGGATTTCTCCACTTGCTTTTTGATAATGCTTTGTCCAGATTCTCGCAGCATGTCTTCAATCAACAAGTGTTCCTGAATATGAAAACTTTCGAAGAAGTCAGTAACACTTAGTGAAATTGTTATTTATCAAAGTAGATTAACTCATTAAATTGTTTGATTCTAACAATCTCCCCCTTTTTGATAATGACAATTTCCAAAAAAAAATGAGAGTAATATATATTTCTGATATATTTCTGATTTCCTCCCCCTCAGTTTAAGATTCGTTTGTGAGATTGATTGCTCCCCCTAAATTTATGCTCTCTTCTTTTTCATTTTTAGTTATATTTTCTCCCCCTTTGGCATTATCAAAAGCATAGATAAAGAAATGCATAGGAGTAAAATAGAAACTAAAGTAGTTATTAAGAGCATAGAAAGATAAAGAAGACATAGAACAATTAAAAAATAAGTCAAGAGGATGGCTTGGAGTGCCCAAGAAGTAGGGCAATAGTGTCTTGTAGACGATCAAAGCGAGCATCCATTTTGATGGTGAGGTTATGTTGCATGGTGTCAAGGCGAGCATGCACATCATGATGAAGAACACGTCGTTCGTTAGACGAGCGATCATTAAAAGTTTCAATGCGTTGGGTGATTTGGTAGTCATGTGGCATGATGGAAATGATGGAGTGATTTGGTAGTCATGACATCCATGGGGAAGCCATAAACCTGCCTTAAAGCAGAAAAGGAAACCAAGGGCTTGTAGACACACATCTGAAAGCAGATGGGCATTGGGTGCAGTTGTAGAGCGCTTGCGTTTGCCCAGAGTAGATCTAGAACGCCGAGGAAAACAGAGCTTGAAGGAGAGCTGAGGCAGAGACATGCAGGCAGCAGAAATGAAAGAAGCCGGAGATGAAAGCTTGAGATCCAAATCCAGATCTATATGGAGGTGAACAAGTGGTGACGAATGAGATGCATTAATATTCGTATTAATGTGAGCATCTACTCCTCGTGACAGTGGAGTAACTCGTTGACTTTGACCAAGGTGCAGACGAAGATCAAGAGCAACATCATGCAATTTGAGGCGAGTGAAGGCATGGTCTAAGAATGAGATGTCAGTGTTGGGAACGTGATCATTTTCAGAATCGTTGTCAAGTTCAATAGGATTATCAATATTGGGAACTTCGAACTAGGAATCCAGAAATTTCTCAGCTTCACTTTGTAGTAAATTTCGGAAGTGTAGGATTTTTGACTGAAGAGGGACTTCCCATCCTCGAGCAGCGGGAGAACAATAATGCTTCCATTGAGGTGATATAGTAGGAAAGGGAGAGTTGTTGGAGAGCTTGATTCGAACCCAGTGTCTGTTTGCAATGTTTCCCAAAACAGCAATGGTAGGGGCATCATCAACAGGGCCTAAAAAAGGAAGATATGTGCAGTATTGGTCAGGAGCTAAGGTGACCAGAATTATCCGGAACGCGGTAGAAGCTAGAAATCCCATGTCTGGAATTGTGAACCATTTGGACTCAGATGCAGGTTCATTTGCATTCACGGTAAGAGCCAGGCACAGAGTTGTTAGAAAAGATAGCAACCTGAGAGGGGGGTGAATCAGTGTTGCCCCAATTTTCGCCTTATTGAAATTGTTACTTTCAAGTTTATGATGATCACGAAATGATCGTTATGATTGCAGCAGATATGAATGATACTTGAAAGTAAATGTGAAGGATAAAGAGAACCACACACAAGATTTTATCCTGGTTCACCTTCAATCCACCGAAGGCTACGTCCAGTCCCTCAAGAAAACCCCTTGATGATTTTTCCACTATTGATAAAAATCTCTTACAAGTTCCTAACCCAAGGACCCCAAGAATTTCTACCAATATCCTGTGAAAGCAAACCACTTTCAACAACCCCTGAAAGCAAACCGCTTTCAGTTCCTGAAGGCAAACCACCCTCAGACCTTGAAGACAAACTTGTCTTCAATCGAAACCCTGAAAGCAAACCACTTTCAGTGACAACAACCTTTCACCGAATACCACGGTGAAAAACTCAATCTTACAGAAAGAGATGAAGAAGATATTACAATTGGCTGTTTCAATCCTTTAACACACAATTGGATTGAACATGAGAAATTATGCTTTAAGGCTTTTAAGCATAATACAATTCTGAGTGCTTCAAGATATGAACAACTAAAGTGTTCTTATAAACATGAAGATCATGAACTCAGAATTTAGGCTCCAAAAGATTTAAGTTCTAAAAGATGAACTAATTTTGACAAAGCTTTGGCCTAATGTGATTTTCTCATGTGTAATGTGTATGTTGTGTGTGTGTTGTGTGTTATCTCTTGTTGTGTTGTTTTCTGGACTCAAATGGTCTTTATATAGGCAAGGGAAACGTCCTTGAACCATCACAACCCTTTTCAAAAGGTTTGGGACACAATGGTTCATGAAAAGATGCAATTTTTCGTTCTGGTAATCGATTACCATACTTAGTGTAATCGATTACACAAGTGACCGTTTCAGTTTGAATTTGAATTTCAAACATGTAATCGATTACAAGACATGAGTAATCGATTACTTGCCTAGGTGTAATCGATTACCATAATGGTGTAATCGATTACACAGAAGCCCATTTTCCAAAAACTTGATCTTTGAGACTTGCTTAAGGTTTTCTACTTCTTTTAAGTTATGAAAACACTTAGCTTGATTAGATTAGGTGTTTTAAGAGCCTTTATGCTTTAATAAACCTTTGGAAGCATAACTCACCTAATACTAAGACTTCTAGACTATTGATGGACTTGAGTGCTTGATTCTTTGAAGTCTTCTTTTCTTCTTTTTGTTGATGAGTTTGTCGTCATCAAAACCACAGCCAGGGTCAGGAGCAAGACCTTCTTCACAATCTCCCCCTTTTTGATGATGGCAAACACATTCTTGATACTTGAAGATCATATATGCATTCTTGATGCTTAACTCCCCTTATTTGATGGAATCTAGTATTTCTGATATTTCTCCCCCTTTCTGAAGTACTTGTTGAATTCCTGCATATGATCTTTAAGAGCACAGAACCTTTCTCCCCCTTTTGACTTCATCAAAAAGAAGAAAAGGCCAAAAAGTACAGGCATACACACAAGTATATATTGCAATATAAAGCATGGGGGTAGGGGTAAATGTGTAAAACATGAATAGAACATAATCATCCAAACATATCATTCAAACGAAAAAGTTACATACAATGTGAGCACATTACAAGAAGAAACAAAGAAACATGAAAAACTCCTAGAAGACTAAGTACTAGTAGGAGAGGCACCATCAGCAATGGTATGCACGGATACGAAATCCCGACCATTTTCAACGAAGGAGTCCAAATCACCAAACTGAGGTTTACGGATGAGTTGATTGATATATTGTGAAGCAAACCTAGTTCTTTGGTGTGTGGATGTGAGTAGTCTTGTAAGGTTCATGGGCCGAGAGGAACGAGAATGATAGGAATCCATAGTTGTTTGAGGATGAAATTAGATAGGAGGATATGCAGCACCTTAAGAGGATTTTTGAGGTAAAAAAGGTAGAATGATAGGAATAGATTTGGATCAACTAAAGCTGTTGTTTAAATAGACCTGAGGATGTAATCGATTACAGCAGTTAAGTAATCGATTACAGAGCAGTTATGCCAAGTTTGAATTTCAAAAGATGGAGGGAAATTGAAATTCTGGCAATTTTTCGAGTATGTAATCGATTACTGCAGTTAGGGTAATCGATTACATCAGTTACAAATTTGAAAAATTTCAAATTTTGAATATCTAATCGATTATAGCAGTTAGGATAATCGATTACTCAGATAGTTCTATCAGGCATGAGGACTTAGAACATGGATAATCGATTACAGGACCTATAGTAATCGATTACTAGGACACTTTTATCAGTTCTAGGCTCTAGAATCCTATGTAACACATTTTCATATAAACACTTAAGCACATAATGCATATGAACATATAATTATCATAACGTTTATGCAAATAACATGTTACCTTAAATGTCATGCTCATCTAATATACCTAATTCTCTTCTTATCTTGAAAAATGATTCCTTAGGAAGAGGCTTAGTAAAGATATCTGCTAACTGATTATGTGTATCCACAAATGAAATCTCAATATCTTTCCTCATAACATGATCTCGAAGAAAATGATGTCGTATATCAATATGCTTAGTTCGAGAATGCATGATAGGGTTTTTAGTGAGATTAATGGCACTTGTGTTGTCACATTTGATTGGAATGCAGCCCAGCTCTAAGCCATAATCTTTGAGTTGTTGTTTGAGCCATAGAGTTTGTGCACAACAACTTCCTGCAGCAATGTATTCTGCTTCTGCAGTACTTAGAGCAACACATGCTTGTTTCTTACAAGACCAAGAAACAAGAGCATTTCCTAACAAGTGACAAGTACCACTTGTACTTTTTCTTTCAGTTTTACAACCAGCATAATCAGAATCAGAATAAACAATCAAATCACAAACACTTCCTTTGGGATACCACAATCCAACATTTGTAGTTCCTTTCAAATATTTGAAAATCCGTTTAACAGAACTCAAATGTGATTCCCTACGAGATGCTTGATATCTAGCACATAGACACACACTAAACATAATATCAGGTCTACTTGCAGATAAGTATAGAAGAGATCCGATCATACCTCTATATTTGGCAATATCAACCTGATTGCCGGATTCATCTTGATCTAAATATGTGTTAGACCCCATTGGTGTGGCTATGGCTTTGCAATCATCCAAATCATATTTCTTTAACAATTCTTTGCAAAACTTTGATTGATTGATGAATATTCCATCACTTGATTGCTTGATTTGCAAACCAAGAAAGAAATTTAATTGTCCCATCATGGACATCTCAAATTCTTCTTGCATCATGTTAGAGAAATCCTTACAAAGAGATTCGTTAGTTGCACCAAAGATAATATCATCAACATAAATTTGAACTAATAGGGTATTACCTTTGGTTCTTTTGATGAAAAAGGTTGTATCAGCCTTACCCTTTTGAAATCCTTTATCACAAAGGAAAGTACTTAATCTATCATACCATGCACAAGGGGCTTGTTTAAGACCATAGAGTGCCTTCTTTAATCTGAAGACATGTGAAGGAAACTTTGGATCTTCAAATCCTGGAGGTTGCTTCACATAGACTTCTTCTTGAATGTATCCGTTCAGGAAAGCACTTTTGACGTCCATTTGATATAATGGGAAATTTAAAGAACAAGCATACGCCCATAATAGTCTTATGGCTTCCAACCTTGCTACTGGTGCATAAGTTTCATCAAAATCTATACCTTCTTCTTGATTATATCCTTGAGCAACTAATCTTGCTTTGTTCCTAACTATAATACCATTTTCATCTAACTTATTCCTAAATACCCACTTTGTTCCAATAACATGTTTATCACTAGGCTTAGGGACAAGTTCCCAAACTTGATTCCTTTCAAATTGGTTTAGTTCTTCTTGCATTGCTACAATCCAATATTCATCTTCTAGAGCATCATTTACTTTTGATGGTTCTATCTGAGAGACGAAGGCCATATTTAAAACTGAATCATTTAAGCGTAGCCTTGTAGAAACGCCTCTAGAAATATCACCAATAATATTATCAACTGGGTGATCCCTATGGGTTCTCCATTCTTTTGGAAGTTGATAAGTATTACTTTCAATGTGCTCCTCTTGTATTGGATTCTGATCTCCATCCTTTTGAGAATCTTCATTTACAATGATATCATCTTCTTCATTATCTGGAAGATTGACTTTATCTTCTATTGAAGATTTAGATTCATCAAAAGAAACATGTATGGATTCTTCCACAGATAGAGTTTTCTTGTTAAAGACTCTATATGCTTTGCTTGTTAAAGAGTAACCAAGGAATATACCTTCATCAGATTTTTCATCAAACTTTCCAAGGTTTTCCTTTCCATTATTCAAGACAAAGCATTTTGATCCAAAAGCATGTAGATGAGAGATGTTTGGTTTCCTTCCTTGGTAGAGTTCATAGGGAGTTTTCTTAAGAATAGGTCTAATAAGAACTCTATTGGAAACATAGCAAGCAGTACTTACAGCATCAGCCCATAAATATTTAGGGAGACTTGATTCACTCAGCATGGTTCTTGCTAATTCCTCAAGTAATCTATTCTTCCTTTCTACTACACCATTTTGTTGTGGTGTTCTCGGAGTAGAGAAATTATGTGATATTCCATTTTCATCACATAGTTCTTGAAATTGTTGATTCTGAAATTCTCCACCATGATCACTTCTTATAGAAGAGATCTTTAAAGACTTCTCATTTTGAACAAGCCTTGCATATCTTTTGAATGCATTGAAGGCTTCATTCTTATGAGGAAGAAATAAAGTCCATGTAAATCTAGAGAAATCATCAACAATAACAAGTGCATAGAAATTACCTCCGAGGCTTTTAGTTCTAGATGGTCCGAACAAATCCATATGTAACAATTGAAGGGGTCTTGAGGTCGAAACTATGTTCTTTGGTTTGAAGGATGTTCTGGTTTGCTTCCCTTTTTTACATGCATCACAAAGCTTGTCTTTCTCGAATTTTATCTTTGGAAGCCCAACAACTAGATCATGCTTGACTAGTTTGTTTAAATGATCTATGTGAATATGAGCAAGTCTTCTATGCCATAGCCATGAATCACTATTATTCTTGGTCAAAAGGCATCTCATATTTTGTGGAATTTCTTCCAAGGAGATCATGAAGACTTTATTTACTTTATACCCAGAAGACTTAATTTCTTTAGTTTTCACATCTTTCACAACACATATATCATTAATAAAACCAACTTTCAAACCTTTATCACATAGTTGACTAATACTCAGAAGATTATGCATCAAACCATCAACGTAAAGAACTTTATCGATGACTGTTTGAGGGGGTGTGCCTATTCTTCCAATACCGAGTATTTTTCGCTTTTGATTGTTACCATATGTGACGAAACCTTTTTCCCTAGGTATAAGAAAAGAAAACTTGGTTTTGTCTCCTGTCATGTGTGATGAGCAGCCACTATCAAGATACCATAAATCCTTTGCTGTTTTCATACACACCTACATGACAAAGTTCAGACATAGGTATTAGGAACCCAACAAGTTTTGGGTCCTTCTAAGTTAACATCCTTTCTAACCCAAATGTATTCCCTATTTGGTACTCCTACATGTTTGTAGTAACATCTACTAGGGGTATGTCCTACTTTGTTACAATATGTACAAGAGTAATGATTGTAACTAGAGGTTTGTCTAGGAGAGGGATGAATCTTCTTAGGATGTCTATTGTGAGTATTCTTCCTATTGTGTGTACTTCTAATGGAACTAATCCTTTTGTTACTAGAAGATTCTACTATATGGTTTGGTTTTACAAACACAGTTTTCTTGACTTCCTTAGTCTTAGGATGAGAAGTATATCCTAAACCTGATTTATTGTTTGAATGTCTTTGTACACTTAGGATATCATCTAACTTCTGTTTTCCTTTATTGAAGTTATTTACTCTTTGTTGAAGATTATCTATCTTTTCTTCTAAAGAACTACACTTAGTGCATTTTTGTGTAATATCTAGTTTGGATTTCACTATGTCTAATTCGTCTTGTAAAGTTCTACACTTACTTTTTAAGGATGAAATAAAGTCATTTTGCTTGGTACTAATCTTGGAAAATTCTTGACATAATTTAAACATATTCTCCATAGCAAACTTTAAATTATGAGAAGACATAGAATTATCACTAACCTGGGAATCTTCAACATCTGTGTCATGTGAGGCCATCAAGGCAACTTGTGCTTCTTCTTTGTCAGAATCTGATGATGAACTTACTTCATTATCATCCCAAGCCAAATATACTCTTCGAGTAGGTTGATCCTTTTTCTCGAATTTCTCTCTTAGACCATGTTTCTTCTTCTGAAGATTTGGACAATCTGACTTGAAATGTCCCGGTTTGCCACACTCGAAACATGTAATCTTTTGAGATGAAGAAGACTCATTGTTCCTTTGGAAGACTCTATTGTTGTTAAATTTAACATTTTTCCTTTTAAGAAACTTTCCAAAGTTCTTTACTAGAAGATTCAGATTTCCATTGTCTTCTTCTTCAGAGTCTGCATCATAATCTTCTTTGATGCTTTCTTTTGCTTTTAGGGAAATTGATCGATACTTCTTCTCATGTTGTTCATGCTCTTCTAAACGATTCAATTCCAACTCATGTTCTTGGAGTTTTCCAAAAAGAGTTGCAAGAGTCATATTTGATAAACTCTTCTTCTCAGAAATGGCTGTAACTTTTGGTTGCCATACTCTTGTAAGTGATCTTAGAACTTTCATGTTCAAGTCACTATTTGAAAATTGTTTTCCAAGAGCAACCAAATGATTAATCAAATGAGTGAATCGTTTTTTCATGTCTAATACCTTTTCTCCTGGAAGCATTCTGAACATTTCATACTCCTGAGATAAAGTATTGATTTTTGATCTCTTGACTTCATCTGTTCCTTCATGAGTCACCATCAACGTATCCCATATTTCTTTTGATGAAGTGCATGTTGATACTCTGAAAAATTCGTCCATGCCAAGAGTAGATGTAAGGATGTTCATTCCTTTGAGATCATGTTGAACCTTCTTCTTTTCTTCTTCACTCCAAGTATTTTCTGATTTTGGTTGTGAAGTTCCTTATTCATCTGTTGTTACAGGCACAAAGGGACCTTCTTCAATGGCTTTCCATATTCCTGCGTCTAATTACTTTATGAATATCTTCATCTTGATTTTCCAGAAGTCATAATGTTCTCCATTGAAGAATGGTGGCCTGTTTATGTTGAATCCTTCATTTGTTCCATGATTGGAAGAGGATGCCATCTTTTCCCGGATCTTAGGAATAACTTACCTAAGCCTTCGCTCTGATACCAATTGTTAGAACAGATAGCAACCTGAGAGGGGGGTGAATCAGTGTTGCCCCAATTTTCGCCTTATTGAAATTGTTACTTTCAAGTTTATGATGATCACGAAATGATCGTTATGATTGCAGCGGATATGAACGATACTTGAAAGTAAATGTGAAGGATAAAGAGAATCACACACAAGATTTTATCCTGGTTCACCTTCAATCCACCGAAGGCTACGTCCAGTCCCTCAAGAAAACCCCTTGAGGATTTTTCCACTATTGATTAAAATCTCTTACAAGTTCCTAACCCAAGGACCCCAAGAATTTCTACCAATATCCTATGAAAGCAAACCACTTTCAACAGCCCCTGAAAGCAAACCGCTTTCAGTTCCTGAAGGCAAACCACCCTCAGACTTTGAAGACAAACTTGTCTTTAATCGAAACCCTGAAAGCAAACCACTTTCAGTGACAACAACCTTTCACCGAATACCACGGTGAAAAACTCAATCTTATAGAAGGAGATGAAGAAGATATTACAATTGGCTGTTTCAATCCTTTAACACACAATTGGATTGAACATGAGAAATTATGCTTTAAGGCTTTTAAGCATAATACAATTCTGAGTTCTTCAAGATATGAACAACTAAAGTGTTCTTATAAACATGAAGATCATGAACTCAGAATTTAGGCTCCAAAAGATTTAAGTTCTAAAAGATGAACTAATTTTGACAAAGCTTTGGCCTAATGTGATTTTCTCATGTGTAATGTGTATGTTGTGTGTGTGTTGTGTGTTGTCTCTTGTTGTGTTGTTTTCTGGACTCAAATGGTCTTTATATAGGCCAGGGAAACGTCCTTGAACCATCACAACCCTTTTCAAAAGGTTTGGGACACAATGGTTCATGAAAAGATGCACTTTTTCGTTCTGGTAATCGATTACCATACCAAGTGTAATCGATTACACAAGTGACCGTTTCAGTTTGAATTTGAATTACAAACATGTAATCGATTACAAGACATGAGTAATCGATTACTTGCCTAGGTGTAATCGATTACCATAATGGTGTAATCGATTACACAGAAGCCCATTTTCCAGAAACTTGATCTTTGAGACTTGCTTAAGGTTTTCTACTTCTTTTAAGTTATGAAAACACTTAGCTTGATTAGATTAGGTGTTTTAAGATCCTTTATGCTTTAATAAACCTTTGGAAGCATAACTCACCTAATACTAAGACTTCTAGACTATTGATGGACTTTAGTGCTTGATTCTTTGAAGTCTTCTTTTCTTCTTTTTGTTGATGAGTTTGTCGTCATCAAAACCACAGCCAGGGTCAGGAGCAAGACCTTCTTCACAAGAGTATCAATATCTTCATCAGAGCAAAAAGTTTGAGAGTGCAGCGCTCTGTTAGATAGAAGTTCATGGATTAGAAGTTTTTGAATTTATGGCCAATGATCTTGGGGGTGACCCAGCCACTAAGCGAGGCATCTGAATCCACAGTTTCCATCATCTTGGACATTAAAGACATCAGAGATGTATTTGTGAAAGATTGGAGGCAAGAACTTCAGATAGTGTGCATGAGAATTTGAAATAAGTTCAGCAGTGGTGTGCACAGTATCAGGAGGAGGTCTGGAGGAGGTTGATGGAAGCAAGGCTTCCGCAGTAGGTAAGAGTTCCTGAGATTCCGTCCGGTGGGAGTGATCTGAACGTTGCGGAGAAGTAGTGCCCAGACGACGACGTTTGAGACAGTTACCGGACGGTATTGGTGTATGAAGTTTTCTTTGCTTGTTCCTCTTAGCCCCGTCACTTAAGAGTTCTGTAGGTACTGCAGATATATCAATTGACAGGTTCATGCAACGAACATCTCCAAACTTGATAGGAGTAGCAGAGATATAGTCATATGAGATGAACTTCACTGATTCGATGGAGGGAGTGAGCAACCTCTTGTGATGCATAAGAGCCGTTATGAGTGAGCCATATGGAAGATTGGTGTTAGATTGTTCAAGGGTGTGGAGCATGTATTGAAGTAGAAGATCAGGCAGATTAATTTTTCTGCGATGTTGCATCTGGAATAGGGTCCATTGAGAGAACTTGTTGACTAAGTCTCTAGAACCCTCTTTGGGCAGCACAATCTTGCTGAGAACAGCATGAGGAAAGATACATTCCTCAACAAGATTCTTCACTAGTCGAGATGTAGAACACTTTGGAACTTCCTTCCAAATAGTGAAGGGGTTGCTTTCAGAGGTTTCCCAGGACGAGGAGTAACAGACGCCATCGAGAGGAAGGTTGAGTAGAGTAGACATACTTTTTTTCTTTTATCCCCCGCTCCCTTGTCAATACCTCATTTTTTTATTTCTTGTTGTTGACATAGAATGCTGTTGTCTATACACATCAATTTGCGGGCTCCGCTATTATCACAAGATTGAATGTCTATTACTTGCCCCAAACAACGTGTTAGGATGTGGGAAGGATTAACCTTGATGCCACAATCTTAGAATTCTTGAACGAGCGGAGAGAGTGCTGAAGTTGTGGAGATTTCGAACAGAGTTCCCCAGTTCTGTGACAGCACTAGATCAAGACCTGCAACCTTTGCATGTTGATATAACCTTAGATCAAGGTATCTGGGGGTGACAAGCTTTCTGTCGCCTAGATGCTCAATCCTCACAGGACCAATGTCAGAGACTTGCTATTTGCGATTTGGGATAATAGCATCTTTTGGAGTCTTGACGATCTGATATTCCTCTTTGCTAAGGGCTTCCCGAGTCTTTGCATTTTTCTGTTTGTTGGGAGCCATGATTTCTGTAGATGAAATGAATGCAGAGGCAAAGACAAGTACACAGAAGATAGAATGTTTAAACCGAAGTATGAATGTGTTAGGGTTGGTATTAGAAACGCATTTGAAAGACTATTCGTTTCCATTTTTGAAAGTGTAAACATTTTCTCGATATCGTCAAAAACATGATGAATAATAAAGTTGAATTGAAAGCATTAAATGATGAGAGATAAGGAGTGTCAACATTAATGTATGCGTGTTCAGTAAGTAATCTATGTGAAAAGATACAACTGTTTAGCATTAAATGCATAGCTTATAGTAGATATTAATTTTAAATTCAAGCTAATGGGGCAGCGAACTTAGAGGGATTTAGTGCAGGTACAACTATAATGCAGGAAACATTCCAATTCTTTCTCTAAGACATACAAATTTATTTTCAATAAGTGGTTGGGTAAATATGTCTGCTAATTGATCATCGGTGTGTATGTATGAGATGTCAATGTTTCCTTTAGCTACACGATCACGAATAAAATGATGCTGTATTTCAATATGTTTGGTACGTGAATGCAAAACAGGATTCTTTGTAATATTGATGGCACTTGTATTATCACATAATAAAGGAATGTTATGCTCAAAAATATTATAATCTTCTAATTGATGCTTCACCCAAAGAAGTTGGGTGCAGCAAGAACTTGCCGCCACGTATTCTGCTTCAGCAGTTGAAAGAGAGATTGTGCTTTGCCGTTTGCTTGCCCACGATATTAGGCAATGCCCCAGAAAGTGACAACCTCCACTTGTGCTTTTCCTTTCGATTCTATCTCCAGCATAGTCAGCATCACAGAATCCCTTTAGCCTGCAATCTTAACCTTTCTCATAAACTAGACCAAGCTTAGTTGTTCCAATGAGATATCGAAATATGCGTTTTACTGCACTTAGGTGAGATTCTTGAGGACTTACCTGGAATCTGGCACAAACACAGACGCTGTACATAATGTCTGGTTTGCTTGAGGTAAGATATAACAGTGATCCTATCATTCCTCTGTATAGTTCCAAGGTGCATAGGAGTTCCCATTGCTTTGGCTTTCTCCATGAAATACTTCTTCAGGAGATCATTAATATACTTTGTCTGATGGATGTAGGTTCGGGTGCCTTCCTGTCTAATCTGCAATCCTAGGAAGAACTTTAATTCTCCCATCACACTCATCTCGAATTCACTCAACATCAGTTTGGAAAATTATTGGCAGAGAACTTCATTAGTGGCACCGAAAATGATATCATCAACATATAGTTGCACTAGGATAAAGTCCTTGGATCTCTTTCTTCTAAACAGAGTGTTGTCAATGCCTCCTCTTAAGAATCCATTGTTCATCAGGAATGAACTCAAACGGTCGTACCACGCACGTGGAGCTTGCTTTAGTCCATATAATGCCTTTCTTAACTTGAAGACGTGGTCTGGTAGAGCCCGGTATTCAAATCCTGGAGGCTGCTTCACGTATACTTCTTCCTCGATATATCCTTTTAGAAACGCACTTTTCACATCCATTTGATACAACTTTATGGAGTGCTGACATGCAAATGCTAATAAGATGCGAATAGCTTCAATTCTTGCGACGGGGGCAAATGTTTCTGTATAATCGATTCCTTCTTGTTGATTATACCCTTGTGCAACCAAACGAGCTTTGTTTCGGGTGACTTTCCCATTTTCATCCATTTTATTTCTGAACACCCATCTTGTGCCAATAATGGATTTTTCTTCTAGTTTGGGCACATGTCCCACACTCCGCTTCTCTCAAATTGATTCAATTCTTCTTGCATGGCTAAGATCCAGCCTTCATCCTGTAGGGCTTCACCTATGTTCTTCGGTTCTATTTCAGAGAGAAACGCACAGTTAGCATAATCATTAAAAGTGGATCTAGTTCTTACCTTTTCATGTACGCTTCCGATTATCTGTGTAGGAGGATGGTCTGGTTTGAATCTCCAGTCTCGAGGTAGAGAGATACCACTGGAGGTCATGACTTGACTTGTGGAGTTGTCGTCAGACGGAGTTTCACAAACATCGTCTGGTTGAGTTGAAGATGGAGTAATTGGATTTGTCTCTTTGTCAGACGTTGACGGCTGAACTGGATTTGATGAGGGCTCTCCACTTATTTCTAGGTCATCATATTCTTCTTCCGGAGTCATCTGATTTACGGTGATGTGTTTATCTTCGAACTTGACATTGATGGACTCCTCTACTGCCATTGTTCTAGAATTGTATACTCGGAATGCTTTGGAATTGGGTGAATATCCTAAGAATATTCCTTTGTCAGATTTCGCATCGAATTTTCCAAGGTCATCCTTTGTATTAAGTAGAAAGCATGGACATCGAAATGGATGAAAGTATGAGATGCTTGGCTTTCTTCCCTTCCATAACTCATAGGCAGTTTTCTTCAAGATAGGACGCATAAATATTCAATTTTGAATATAGCATGCTGTATGGACTGCTTCAGCCCAGAAGTATTTGGGTAGAGATGTCTCATTGAGCATAGTCCTGGCCATTTCTTGAAGTGACCCATTCTTCCTTTCGGCTACTCCATTTTGCTGAGGTGTTCTTGGAGCAGAGACTTGATGAAATATCCCATTTTCCTCGCAGTAGTGGTTGAACTCTTCATTGATAAATTCTCCTCCTCTATCACTACGAATGTTGGTGATGCAGTATCCCTTTTCATTTTGAATTCTTTTCGCAATGATTAGGAAAGACTTGAAAGTTTAATCATTTGTTCTGAGAAATTGTACCCATGTAAATCTAGTGTAGTCATCAACGATGACAAGACAAAATCTTTTTCCATAACAACTAGTCGTTCTAGTGGGTCCGAACAAGTCCATGTGCAACATCTCCAGAGTTCTCTTTGTACTGACAACGTTCTTTGCATGGAAAGAACTTTTTAATTGCTTTCCTTGGAGACATGCAGAGCATGTATGATCAGATTTGAAAGACAGATTTGGCAAGACCACTTACTAAATCATGTTTGATAATTTTAGAAATGGTCTTTAAGGATGCATGCCCTAGCTTTCTATGCCATATCCATTTGTCATCCTCTGCTGATACTAGACACGTTACCTTTTCGACTTGCAAGGTTTTCCAAGGAGGTCTTATATAGATCCCCTTGTCTCTGTGCTTCAAAGATAATCTTGTCATCCTCGTTTCTCACACTACACTTCACTTTGTTGAAGGAAACAGTGAGTCCACTATCACATAATTGGCTTGTGCTAAGTAGATTATGTTTCAGTCCTTCAACCAACAGAACTTTCCGTATTACCGGAAGAGGATTCTTACCAACATTACCTTCTCCGAAAATGAACCCCTTTTGGTTACCTCCGAAGGTAACTGTTCCTCCAGTTTTCTTCTAATGAATCTTTGGGAATAAAGACCTTTTTCCCGTCATGTTCCGTGAGCATCCACTGTCCAGGTACCATAGTTCTTTTTGGCTTTGAGCTGCTAAGCACATCTGCAAGAGGTATAATCATAGATTTAGGTACCCAAACTCTCTTTGGTCCTTTCTTGTTAGTCATCATTTTGGGTGGACTGTTCCTCCCATGCACTATTTTTTGAGGAGTTTGTTTCTCCTTACCCTTGGTTGTGGAAGTTTTGGGTTGGACTTTAAGAGATGGAGGTGAAACATATTTCTTTTCAGGTTGATATTTATATGGAACAGCAGAAGAATTATGTTTTATAGCAGTTATATCCCAACTTTCTTCTTCACAACCTAAACCTCTGCGATCATAAGCTGATCTGTTGTTTGCCCTTAATTTAATTAATTTATCATATCCTTGAATAAAAGTGGATAAGTCCTTGATTAAGCTACTTACTCTTTGTTTCAGGAATTTGATTTCTTTGTTTGCATCTTGTTCTAAGAGTGTTTGATTTTCTTTGTTAGCATGATGGATACTTATTTAGATGCATGCAATTCTTTTACAGTTTTATCATGCTTCTTTTTGAGTGAACTATATTTGATTGCTAATGCATGAGCATACTCTAATAGTTCATTATAGTCTTCAGATGATATTTCAGGACTTACCTCATCTTTGTCATCTTCCTCGCCGTTGGACAGATCAACAGAAATCATCAGTGCTTCTGCTTCTTTATCTGCTTCGATATCAGATGTGTCTATGGATCCCATTAACGCACAGTATGAAGTTTCATCGTTGGTTCCCTTGATTTCTTCTTCTTGGTCAGATTCGTCTTCTGACTCATCGTTTTGATTGGAAAAGGCCTTCTTCTTATAGAAATTCTTTTGGGAAGGCTTGTTTCCCAGACGAGGGCAGTCGGCTTTGACATGTGCAAGCTTTTTGCATTCGTAGCAGACGATCCCTCCTTTATTTGGGATTTTCTCTTCATCTCTTGATGTGGAAGATTGTCTTCCTTTGGACTACTACCTGTTTCCCATCATTCTTCTGAATCTTCGGTTAAACAGGGCCTGTTCATCATCGGAGCGATCAGACTGCACAGTTTCCTCATCTGAGGATTCGTTAGCTTTCACAGCCTTTGATTTGTTGGCTTTGAATGCTACTACTTTTGCGGCAGACGCTTTTCTTCGTATAATAGCAGCATCGTTAGCAAGATCCTGCTCATGAATCTTCATCTCTCCCAGAAGGTCTTCTACTTGATAGGTATCAAGGTTCTTTCCAGCTCTCTGGGAAGTGACAAAGTTTCTCCAGTTGGTGGGAAGGCTTCTGAGAATCTTGATTACTTTCTCCTTGTTGGTGAAGCTTTTTCCCAGGTTCCTCATCCCATTATGAATGGTCTAAAGTCGTGCAAACATGGAGTCAACGGATTCATTGTCATCCATCATGTAGTTTTCATATTGAGATGCAAGCATGCTCATCTAGGTGTCTTGTACGGCAGAGGTTCCTTTATGAGCAATGGCTAAGGTATCCCAGACCTCCTTTGCAGTGCTCAAGCTATCAACTTTGTCATTCTCATTTTTGCTAAGAGCACATATGAGAAAGAGTCTCGCCTTGGCATTTCTTTGATTCTCTTTCTTTTGTTCATCCGTCCATTTATCGGCTGGAATGGCCTTGCTTTCACTATCTTTGGGGACATAATTTCCTTTTGATATTACGTCCCACAGCTTCCAGTCGGTTGACTCGATGAAGAGTTGCATGTGCTTCTTCCAGTAGGGGTAGTTGGAGCCATCAAAGAATGGTGGCTTGTTGGTTGCAGTTCTGGTTGGGTAGGCAATGTCGTCCATGGATCTTTTCACTCTACACCTGTTAAGATGTTAGTAATTCTCAGAGTGGTTAAGCTCTGATACCAATTGAAAGTAATAAACAACACAAGAAAGGGGGGTTTGAATTGTGTGTGTAATTTTTAAACCTTTTTCGCAAGATAGTTATTATTAGTTCAAAAGAGTTTGTCAAAAATGTGCAGCGGAAATAAACTTAAAGCTTGAACAATAAAGCACACACGATATTTATCCTGGTTCACCCCCTTAATCGACAGGGCTACGTCCAGTCCTTGGCTTCACCAAGATTTTCACTATTTAAACAAAATAGTACATGTGTTCTCACGGACTTCTCCCAGTATTCTGAGGACCACTCCTTTACAAGTATTCTAGGACTTCTCCTTTATCTCTCGAGTGTTAGACAGGACTCCTCCCAGTTCTTTTTCAAGAAGACTTAGTTTCTACAAGAATATCTTCAGTAAGAGTGGGTAGAAAATATGAAGAACGAAGTTCAGAGATGATAAACAAATTAGTTCTCTGAATGGCTTGTGTGAGAAAGGATAAGATTTTTCACTCTGTAAGAGGTTTCACACTAGTTGGCGACAGAACTCAGAAGATGAGTAGGTTAAGGTTGCTGAGTATCTTGGCTTAAAGCTTGTTCAAATCGTAGATAGACTTGGAAGGTTTGAATGCTTTGATCGTGTAAAAGTCGCCAAGTTGAAGCTGATGCTAAGTCCACTATTTATATCTTCGGTAGGATGATAACTGGAAGCTTTGCTGAAGATCTTCAAAAATAGTTCCGTTTGAATTTCTGCTTGATTGTGAGTAACAGATACTTCTGCATCTGCTGTTGCAATCTGCCAGATAATGAATGTTTCTTCAATAATAAAAGACGGTATCGTCTGGTGATGCTTTTTGCTTCGTCCCATAGAGTCTGCAATTAATGCTTATGCATTACAGCTAATTCAGTCATTAATGCACTGACCAGAATATTTGAATTTCACCGTTGAGGAGATACGATGATCAGAAAGTATCACCGTTAGTTCAGCAAAAGCCGCTTGAATTAAGGAATGTCTGAGGATGTGAATCTTTAAGGAATGAGGCGCTTAATTCTGTCTATTTCGCCATTAATGCTCTGAACCACCAAGTGGTGCACGACAGCTCATCTTTGGGTTGAACAAACGATCACCTTGAGGATACTTTGTTTTTGCACGAGTCTTCAATCATTGCTTTTTAGTCAACTCAAGTATTCTTCATGAGTTAAGTATGATAGTAATAAAACCACACAAGAAAGGGGGGTTTGATTTGTGTGTGTGACTTTTATAAACTTTTTCGCAATATATTTGTTATAAGTTCGAAAACGTTGAAAGATATGTGCAGCGGAAATAAACTTAGAACTTGAAGAATAAAGCACACACAATATTTATCCTGGTTCACCCCCAAAACCGATAGGGCTACGTCCAGTCCTTGGCTATACCATGATTTTCCACTATTTCAACAGAATAGTCCAAGTGTTCTCAGGGACTTCTCCCAGTATTCTGAGGACTACTCCTTTACAAGTTTTCTCAGGACTTCTCCTTTATCTCTCGAGTATTCGACAGGACTCCTCCCAGTTCTTTTTCAAGAAGGTTTGTTTTCTACAGGGATCTCTTCACAAAGAGTGGGTAGAAACTATGAAGTTCTAAATTCAGAGAGGATATACAAATTGGTTCTTTGAAGGGCTTGTGTGAAGAAGAATAAGAGTTTTCACTCTGTAGAGATTTCACACTAGTTGGCGACTAAACTCAGAAAATAAGAAGGCTAAGGCTACTGAGTGTTGTTGACTAAAACTTGTTCAAATTGTAAACTGACTTGAAGGATTTGAATGTTTTGATAGTGTATAAGTCGCCAAGTTGAAAATGATGCAGAGTCCACTATTTATATCTTCAGTAGGATGATAACTGGAGGTGCTGATGAAGATCTTCAAAAATAGTTCTGTTGAGTCTTTGCTTGATTGTGAGTAGCGGATACTTCTGCATCTAATTGTTGTAGTCTGCCTGGTGAAGAATGTTTCTTCAACAGATAGAGAGTGAGATCGTCTGGCAGTGCTTTTGTTCTGGTTCTCAGAGGCTGCAAGTAATGCATGTGCATTACAGCTAATATGGCAATTAATGCACTGACCAGAAGATTTGGATTTGGCCGTTGAGGAGATACGATGATCAGAGGATATCACTGCTAATTCAGCAAAAACAGCTAGAATTAAGGAATGTCAGAGAATTTGAATCTTCAAGGTATATGGCGCTTAATTCTGTCTCTTACGCCATTAATGCTCTGATCCACCTAGAGGTGCATGACAGCGCATCTTCAGTTTGAGCAAACGATCTCTTCTAAGCAAATTCTTTTTGTCCCAGTCTTCAATCATTGCTCTTTAGTCAACCCATGTGTTTGACAAGGATTGAACCGGACAGTCTTTGCAGGCGGACGAACTTTACTCTGGAGGCAGACTCATTTCTCATGGGCGGACGTACTCTTCACTTGCTTTTTGATAATGTTTGCAGCATGGCTTCAGTTCATAAGTGTTCCTGAATATAAAATCTTTCAAAGAAAGTTAGTAACACTTAGCGAAATTGTTATTTATCAAAATAGGTTAATTCATTTAAAATATTTTATTCTAACAAGCTACCCCTTTTTGATAATGACAATTTCTAAAAACAAATGAGAGTAAGGCCTGTATATATAATTCCTCCCCCTATCATTAATAATTATAAGCTCCCCTAAGTACGTGCTATCTTCTACTTAGTCATTTGTTATATAGTTTCTCCCCCTTTGACATTATCAAAAACATAGATAAAATAATCATTTGAGATAATAAGAGGTAACGATAAAATATAACAACAAAAGTATATTAAGAGGATGGCTTAGAAAGCCCTAGAAGTAAGGAAATAGAGGCCTGCAGCTGAGTGAAACTAGCATCTATCTTAGCAGAAAGATTAGTATCCATGGACGCAAGACGAGCATTCACAGCTTGATGCAGAACGATCCTTTCATGAGATAAGCGAGTTTTGAAGGCTTTAACTTCCTGAGAAAGAAGGGAAACCATGGAGCGAACATCATCAGAGTCAGGATGTGAACTTTGAGTGACCAACGGGGATGATGTACGAGATGGCAGAATGGGAGTGAAATATGCCACAGTGGGAATGAGCGGCGCGGGAGAAGGACACTGCCAAGCAAAACTCAGAGTCTTCAAAATGAGTGGCATCACAGGAAGTAGTATCAGGGTCCATGTTCTAAACTTTAGAACCAGAGAGTCGACGCTACCAGCCAGATGAAGAGGAATTGAAGCAATGTGGAAATCCCTGCGAACCGTGAGTTCCCAGTTGAAGTGGAAGAATTGTTGGCATGAGGGCATGGATTGGGTAATTCGAGAGGCAAGACATCCATGGGGAAGCCACAATCTAGCCTAAAAGCAGAATGGAAAACCAAATGCCTGAAGACAGAGATCTGAGAGTAGATGACTGATAGGGAAATCGCAAGTGTACGATTTACTATCGCGTAGTAAAAAAGATCGAACCCAAGGGATAGGTGTTCTTATTAATATAAATCTAGTACTTGTGCAAGAAATTAAAAGATGAAAAGATGTTGTTGTTTTTTTAGAACAAGAAATAACAAAAGCATAAAATGATAAGGGAAATAGAGATGATGAGAATTAAGCTTCTCGGGTTGATTTACATAGTCTATAAAAATGCTAGCAAGTTTCTACTTAATTTCTGAATTTTAAATCCATGTTCATGATGCTATAACCTAGAATTTCTACATCCTAATGATCTTAAGAAATGTAGAACTTTCTCCCTAATTACTAAATCCAAGATCTTGTAATTTAGTTAACCAGAAAAGAAGATGAAGAATGAATTCAAGCCAACATATGCTTACGTCTATCCTAATGATCTTTAGAGATATATACTTATAACCTTTTTTAGATCCTAGTTCCCTTACTACTTACCAAATGATCTTATGACATAAGTAATAAGCAAAACTTCTTCTGTACAGTAAGATAACAATATGAGCAAGGAAATAAAACAACAACTGAAAATAAAACTCAGAAAGGTTGAAACAATACTAAAACATAATTTATAAACTACTACAACCCAAAAAACTTAAAGAAGAAGTTAGCCAAGCATGGCTGAAGGAGACATTGAATTACCCTGGATAGGAGCTCAAATATGGCTTCCCACAAGTCCTAGGAACAATGCTCAAAAGGGAGAAAGAGAGAATACTTGTTGTATTCTAAGAGGTGTGTCTTACAAGTTTAAATTGCCTCCCTATTTATAGCAAAAATCTGGGCTCCAGCGCTGGAGCGCTGGCATTACTGATGAGTGGATTTTATATGATAATTTTAGGGTCTTTTTAGTCTTTTTATTTTATTATTTTTGAGTCTCATGTAGGTTTTTTATTGTTTTTATGTAGATTTTATATTTATTTTGCATTTTGCATGTAGATCAGATTTTATTTGTTTTTCTACCTTTATTTTATATTTTTAGGAATTTTTATAGGTATTTTATATTTTTAGGAAAAGCTGGTTTAGTTATCATTTTTGTCCAGGGACCGATTTGTAAAGTTTCAGGAAATCAAGGACCTATTTGTGAAAGTTCAAGAGTGGAGGGCTAAAAATGAAGATTGAGAGAGTTAAAGGGCCAAAGTTGAAGTGCTAACAAAGAGAGGATTAAAAGTGGAAAAGAGGAATATGAAGCAACTCTCTTCAAATTAGCACATGGAAAATAAGCTTGAAGGAATTGATGGTAGTGGAGGAGAAGTTTCAGAATTAAACAAGGGCTGAGTAGTGGGTTTTGATGGCATTCAAATCCCACTAACCATGAAGAAGAAGAAAAACTTGAAGTTGAAGAGGCAGTGCCCAGCGCTGCAGCGCTGGGAAGCCAGCGCTCAAGCGCTGGCCCTCGGTCTGGCAGTGGATTTTTAATGCTCCCAGCGCCCAAGCGTTGGGAATTCTAGCGCTGAAGCGTTGGAGGCTGGATTTTTACTATAAATAGGACCCTCCTCTTCACTTGTAAAGTACACCTTCATAGAATACAACAAGTATTCTCTCTTTCTCCCTCAAAGATCATTGTTCCTAGGAATTGTGGGAAGCCAAACTTGAGCTCCTATCCAGGGTAATTCAATGATTCTTTTAGCCATGCTTGCCTAATTCTTCTTTAAGTTTCTTGGTGTGTAGTAGTTTATGTTTATGTCTTAGTTTGTTTTTACCTTTCTAAATATTATTTCTATTTCATGTTTTATTTCCTTGTTCTTCATTCATCTTGTGTACAAAAGATTTCTTGCTTATTACTTATACGAATGGAAATTGGTAAGTAGTAAGGGACCTAGGATTTAAAAAAGGTTATAAGTATACTTCGCTAAGGAATTAGGAAGGACGTGACTTTATGTTGGCCTGAATTTCTTCTTCATCTTCTTCTCTAGTTAACTAAGTTGCAAGGAATTGAATTTAGTAATTAGAAAGAAAGTTCTACAATGTGTAAGGAATTAACTTGTAGATAATTAGGCTATAGCATCATGAATTAGATTTATAATTTTAGAAATTAAGTAGGAACTTACTAGCATATTATATAGACTATGTAAACCAACCCAAGAAGCTTATTTTCTATCATTTTATTCTCTTTTATTTTATTGCTTTTCCATGTGCTACCTTGAACAAACTTTCAACAAATACACCTTTTTAATTTTTCTGTTTAGGTACTAAACTTTATATTAATAAGAACACCTATCCCTTGGGTTCGATCTTTTTATATTACGCGATAGTAAATTGTACACTTGCAATTTCATTATCAAGTTTTTGGCGCCGTTGCCGGGGATAGGTTCTTTTAAGTTCTTGTTATTATTTTGTTTAGTACTTTTTGTTTATATAAAAAAAAAACGAAAAAATATATATATAAAAAAAAAGAATTGTGATGAACTGGTGCTGCTAATTTTGTTTGCTAAGTATTTTCAGGTATAGCAATGGCTGAAACATTCGAGCAAAGGGAGGCAAAAATCCGGGTAAACCTTGACAAGGAATATGAGAAGAAAAAGCAAGATGTTTTCACTTTAGTTGACGAATTCTGTTCTGATTTAAAGTGTAAGCGAAATGCGGGATTTTTGCCAACCCCTGAGCAAGAATGTAAGGCCATCGAAGAATTACAAGGGAAAATACAAAGCATTCTAAGGAGGCGGCCCAAGGATGAACAACAACCACATGTTCATGAAAATGAACTTGTGGTACAAAAAGAGGAGGTAAAAGAAACTTCCATTGTAAAATTTGTCTTTGAAGACAAATTGGAGATGGAGGAAGAAGAACCTCAAGGAACCTATGCTATAGGTTCAGAAAAGCAAGGAGCAGAACAGGGAAGGGAAAATTTATTTATTCCTTCCATTTTTAATTTAAATGTTGTTACCTTGTTAGCTGAAAATTCATGTGGCACCATGTTGCTTTTGTGCCAAAATATGCATGATTTGCGGGGTCTAAAGAATTTTGTAATAGACCCCGGTTGAAAGTAATTAGTGCAAGGGTCTATCTCGGACCTAAACATTGAGCTGGTTGGGAGACAACCCAACTTAGGATAGTTTAAATTTTTGTCATTTAAATTTCTGCACAACTCTTGTAAATAAATAAAAGAAAAAAATTCTATGTTTTTGCTGCAGGAGAGGCCAGCGCTCCAGCGCTGGAGGCCAACGCTCAAGCGTTAGGCCCCTGCTTTACACCTCTGATTGCCCAGTTTTTGCTTTTATCCAGCGCCCAAGCGTTGGCATCTCCAACGCTCAAGCGCTGGAGCTCGGGCAGATTTGCTGTTTTTATTTTTATTTGCTGTTTTTAGATTTTAATAAAATTTTGTGTTCACCATTTTTTGAAAAGTTTTGGATTCTGTGTGTTTTCCCTTGCTTCTACATTGGTTTTAATTTTTGGGAAACTCAGGAATTCTTGTTTTTAAGGTGGACACAATTTTTCAACCCATGATCTTATTTGTGCTGATTTTGGAACTAACAAGTCAAGCAAGTTTCTGCTTGTGAGACTTTTTGTTTGTTCAATGTTACAGGATAGGTACCAGAAGGAGGAAGAACCCTCTTGAACTTAAGTGTTCAAATTGATTTTTACATTGAGGTTCCCTTGGACCTTTGTGGAAAATTTGTTGCTATACCAGCTTCTTAGTTTTTTAGTTTTTAGTTTTAGTTTTATTTTTAGTTTAGTTTTTATGTTTTATTTTTGCATGAGTCTTGAGTATATTATCCATTCTGAATATTGCTATAGCTTTGTGAAATGCTTTATCTGATTGAACTGCTTTGTGAAAAGTTCTATGTTTTTAAGCAGTTAGGATTGCATGCTGTAGAAAGGATTTTTGATATCTTGATTGTTGGGTTGTTGGCAATGTCTTTTTCTGAGTTCTAAAAAGGGTACCACTTACCCTATCTTTTTCTGAGAGCTGAGGACTCTGAATGCATGATTGTGAGATTTTTCTGCCTTGTGTTGCATGTTGATTGGAGTTTTGTATACTTTGTGAGTTGAGAAGAGATTATAGGCATTTTTGAAAACTCAGATTTTTGCTTGAAATGTTATATCCACTAGTAGCCCCTTTTGAGCCTTAAAAGAGTCATTCTTTGGAGCCTACTTTGTGTGATAATTTTTCAGTTGTTATAGTGATGCATGTGCTGAAATTGTTAGAGCTTTGTTTGTTGGGTTCCTCTCTAAAAAAGAGAAGTTAAAAAAGTTGAAAAAAAAAAAAAAATAAGGTATGTGCCTTAGAAAAATAATGAAGTAGTGGGGTGAGAAAGAGTATGAGGGGAGTAAAATTCAAGTCATTCATCCCATACATTCCACTACTTTGTTAAAAAAAAAAAAAAAAAAAAAAAAAAAAAAAAAAAAGAAAAATTGAGAGGACCCTTGTGTTGAATTGTTGAAACTCTTAAGTCAAAGAAAAATCACTTAACAACAACTTCTGAGTCAGCCACTAGAGTTGCCAATTTCTTGAAATCCACACCTTGAATTGTTCAACCCTTTGGCCAAGTTACAACCTTCAAAAAATCTCTTCGAAATCACTTGGTTGCTTTACTTCAGTTTTGATTTGAATTATAGGCAGGATTATTGAGCTTTCTTGTTTTCATGGAGAATATCATTTTGTGAGCTTATTTGATGAACTCAAACATGTTAAAATCCAAGCCTAACTTTCTTGATTCTTTGTCTATTAAACATGCATGTCTTCCTTATCCGCTTAGCTTTCTGGAAAATTATCATATTTCAATCGGATAAAAACTTTCTCAAAACTCAGGGACGAGTTTTTCTTTAAGTTTTGTCGCTTGAGGACAAGCTGTCGTTGGGTATAGTGGTGTGATGAGTGGATTTTATATGATAATTTTAGGGTCTTTTTAGTCTTTTTATTTTATTATTTTTGAGTCTCATGTAGGTTTTTTATTGTTTTTATGTAGATTTTATATTTATTTTGCATTTTGCATGTAGATCAGATTTTATTTGTTTTTCTACCTTTATTTTATATTTTTAGGAATTTTTATAGGTATTTTATATTTTTAGGAAAAGCTGGTTTAGTTATCATTTTTGTCCAGGGACCGATTTGTAAAGTTTCAGGAAATCAAGGACCTATTTGTGAAAGTTCAAGAGTGGAGGGCTAAAAATGAAGATTGAGAGAGTTAAAGGGCCAAAGTTGAAGTGCTAACAAAGAGAGGATTAAAAGTGGAAAAGAGGAATATGAAGCAACTCTCTTCAAATTAGCACATGGAAAATAAGCTTGAAGGAATTGATGGTAGTGGAGGAGAAGTTTCAGAATTAAACAAGGGCTGAGTAGTGGGTTTTGATGGCAATCAAATCCCACTAACCATGAAGAAGAAGAAAAACTTGAAGTTGAAGAGGCAGTGCCCAGCGCTGCAGCGCTGGGAAGCCAGCGCTCAAGCGCTGGCCCTCGGTCTGGCAATGGATTTTTAATGCTCCCAGCGCCCAAGCGTTGGGAATTCTAGCGCTGAAGCGTTGGAGGCTGGATTTTTACTATAAATAGGACCCTCCTCTTCACTTGTAAAGTACACCTTCATAGAATACAACAAGTATTCTCTCTTTCTCCCTCAAAGATCATTGTTCCTAGGAATTGTGGGAAGCCAAACTTGAGCTCCTATCCAGGGTAATTCAATGATTCTTTTAGCCATGCTTGGCTAATTCTTCTTTAAGTTTCTTGGGTTGTAGTAGTTTATGTTTATGTCTTAGTTTGTTTTTACCTTTCTAAATATTATTTCTATTTCATGTTTTATTTCCTTGTTCTTCATTCATCTTGTGTACAAAAGATTTCTTGCTTATTACTTATACGAATGGAAATTGGTAAGTAGTAAGGGACCTAGGATTTAAAAAAGGTTATAAGTATACTTCGCTAAGGAATTAGGAAGGACGTGACTTTATGTTGGCCTGAATTTCTTCTTCATCTTCTTCTCTAGTTAACTAAGTTGCAAGGAATTGAATTTAGTAATTAGAAAGAAAGTTCTACAATGTGTAAGGAATTAACTTGTAGATAATTAGGCTATAGCATCATGAATTAGATTTATAATTTTAGAAATTAAGTAGGAACTTACTAGCATATTATATAGACTATGTAAACCAACCCAAGAAGCTTATTTTCTATCATTTTATTCTCTTTTATTTTATTGCTTTTCCATGTGCTACCTTGAACAAACTTTCAACAAATACACCTTTTTAATTTTTCTGTTTAGGTACTAAACTTTATATTAATAAGAACACCTATCCCTTGGGTTCGATCTTTTTATATTACGCGATAGTAAATTGTACACTTGTAATTTCATTATCAATTACCAATGCTTGGGCGCTGGGATGCATTAAAAATCCACTTTCTGTCCGAGGCCCAGCGCTGGAGCGCTGGCTTTCCAACGCTTGAGCGCTGGGATGAAGTCTGACTCAACTCCTAGTCAGAGTCCCAGCGCTTGAGCGCTGGGATCCCAACGCTGGAGCGTTGGGACGCTGCTGCTTCATCTTCAAGCTTTTCTTCCTTCTTCATTAATGGTAGTGGGTTTTGATTGCCATAAAAAGCCACTACTCAGCCCTTGTTTAATTCTGAAACCTTCCTCCCACTACCATCAATCCTTCAACATAATTTTCCATGTGCCAATTTGAAGAGAGTTGCTTCATATTCCTCTTTTCCACCTTTGGTCCTCTCTTTGTTAGCACTCCAATTCAAGCCCTTGAATTCTCTCAGTCTTCACTTTTAGTCCTCCACTCTTGAACTTTCTCATTTTGGTCCCTGATTTCCTGAAACTTTACAAATTGGTCCCTGGACAAAAATGATAACTAAACCAGCTTTTCCTAAAAATATAAAATAGCTATAAAAATCCTAAAAATTTAAAATAAAGCTAGAAAAACAAATAAAATCTAATCTACATGCAAAATTCAAAATAAATATAAAATCTACATAAAAATAATAAAAAACCTATATGTGACTCAAAAATAATAAAATAAAAAGACTAAAAACTACCTAAAAACATTATATAATATCCACCCATCAATGAGCATTGGGTGCATTTTGTGAGCGCTTGCGTTTGCCCAAAGCAGAGCTGGAGCTTGGAGGGTAACAGGGCATGGAGTAGATCTGATGGAGAGACATGCCTGTATCTGATGGAGAGACATGCCTGTATCAGAAGTGAGGAAACCAGGAGGTGCAAGCTTGAGATCCAGATCCATAACTTTATGGATACAAGCTGGTGGGGACGGATAAGATGCATTAATAGATGTATTAATGTGAGCATCTACCCTTTGTGACATTGAATGAGCAGGTTGACTTTGACCAAGATGCAGACGAAGATCAACTTCAATATCATGTAAGTTGAGACGAGCAAATTCAAGTTCTAAGCAAGAAAAGTCAGTGCTAGGAGTGGGATCAGGCCTAGAGTCATCATCAAGATGGATGGGATTGTCAATGCTGGGGACGTCAAATAATGAATCCAGAAATTGCTCAGCTTCAATTTGTAGTAGATTTTTGAAGTGAAGGATTTTGGATTGAAGAGGTAGTGCCCATCCTTGGGCATTAGGAGAGCAATGATGCTTCCATTGAGGTGAAATAATGGGTAGCGGAGAGTTCTCAGAGAGCTTGACGCGAACCCAGTTTCGGTTGGCAATGTTGCCCAAAACAGCAATAGTAGGAGCATCATCAACAGGGCCAAGAAGTGGGAGATATGTGCAACACTGGTTAGGAGCTAGAGTGACTAGAACAATGAGAAATGCAGTGGCAGCTAACAACCCCATATCCGGAACTGTAAACCATTTGGACTCAGGTGCAGGTTCATTTTCATTGAACGTGAGAGCCTGACACAAGGTGTCAATGTCTTTATCAGAGCAAAATGTTTTGGAATGGAGCACTCTATGAGATAGAAGTTCCTGGATAAGCAATCTGCGAACTTCTGGCCAGTAATCCTGAGAATGACCCATCCATTGAGCAAGACAGCGGAATCCACAATTGCCATCATCTTCAACGTCAAAGACATCTGATATATATTTGTGAAATATGTGAGGCAAGAACTTCAAATAGTGAGCATGAGAATCTGAAATGAGTTCAACTGCGGAGTGCACAGTCTCAGGAGGCGGTTTGGATGAAGTTGATGCATGCAAGATTGTGGGCGTAGGCAAGCATATAGGAGATTCAGTCTGGTGAGCATGACTTGAACATTGTGGAGATGGAGTGTCCAAACGACGACGTTTGAGGCAGGCATCAGACGGAGTTGGTGAAGGAGGCCTTCGTTGTTGATTCCTCTTAGTCTAGTCACTTAAGAGTTCTGGGGGTACTCCAGATATGTCAACAGACAGATTCATATGACGCACATCACTAAACTTGATGGGAGTAGCAGAGACATAATCAGATGAAATGTATTGCACCACTTCAATAGAGGGGTTGATTAATCTCTTGTGATGCATAACGGCTGAGGTAAGAGATCCATAGGGAAGGTTGGTGTTGGACTGTTCCAGAGTATGAGACATGTATTGAAACAGAAGGTCAGGCCAATTGACTTTCTTGCGATGCTGAAGTTGGAATAGAGCCCATTGAGAGAACTTTTTCACTAAGTCTCGAGATCCTTATTTTGGCAACACAACCTTGCTAAGAACAACATGAGGGGAAATGCATTCTTCAACTAGGTTTTTCACTCGTCGAGAGGTGGAGCTTTTTGGAACCTCCTTCCAGATAGTAAAGGGAGTGCTTTCAGAGTTTTCCCAAGAAGAAGAGTAGCAGACTCCGTTGAGAGGAAGATTGAAGAGTTGAGATATGTCGATGGTGTGTACATCGATCACTTTACCCAAACACCGTGTTCGGATGTGGTTAGGGTTTATCTTGATAGCACAATCGTAGAATTCTTGAACGAGAGGCTTGATTACTGAAGTTGTGGAGATTTCGAACAAGTTTCCCCATGCTTGTGAGAGTAGGAGATCAAGTCCGGCCACCTTCGCATGCTCAAACAGCTTCAGATCGATATATCTAGGGGTGATAAGCTTTCTGTCCCCCAGATGTTCAATCTTTACAGGACCAATTTCATCACTTTGTTGTTTACGATCGCGAGCAGTAAGATCATGCTGTTTCTGGATGATTTGAGTCTCTTCCGTGGTTAGGACTCCTTAAGCTTTTCCATTTCTTCGTTTGTTAGGAGCCATGATTTCTGTAGAAGAGGAAGGTAGAAAGAGAACTACAGATGCACAGAGTATGATGAATGAGTGTATTGAAACAGTTATTAGAGATATATTTTCAAAACCGTCAATTTTTATGTTGGAGAGTGTAAATATTTTCTCGACCTTATCACTCTCATGATGAATGATGCAGTTAATTAATGCGTATTAAATGATGAGAGATAAGGAGTGCCAGGATTTATGTATGCGTGCTGAGCAAGTAATACATATGAAAAGACACAACTGTTTCAGCATTAAATGCATATCTCGTAGTGGATGTTGATTTTAGAGCAGACTAGCCAGACGAACACAACACAGGTATATCTATAGTGCAGGAAGCATCCCTATTCTTTCTCTAAGGCATGCAAACTTATTTTCAATGAGTGGTTTAGTAAATATGTCTGCCAGTTGATCATCAGAGGGTATGTATGAAATGTCAATATTTCCTTTAGCTACATGATCACGAATAAAATGATGTTTAATTTCAATATGTTGGGTTCGAGAATGCAACACAGGATTCTTTGTAATATTAATGGCACTTGTGTTATCACATAATAGTGGAATGTTATGCTCAAAAATATTATAATCTTCTAATTGATGCTTCACCCAAAGAAGTTGGGTGCAGCAAGAACCTGCAGCGACATATTCTGCTTCAGCCGTAGAGAGAGAGGTTGTGCTTTGTCGCTTGCTTGCCCATGAAATTAGACAATGTCCTAGAAAGTGACATCCTCCACTTGTGCTTTTTCTTTCTACTCTATCTCCAGCGTAATCAGCATCACAGAATCCTCTTAGCCTGAAATTGTCACCTTTCTCATAGACTAGACCAAGATTAGTTGTTCCAATAAGATAATGAAATATGCGTTTTACTGCACTAAGATGAGATTCTTGGGGACTTACCTGGAATCTAGCACAAACACAGACACAGTACATAAAGTCTAGTCTACTTGAAGTGAGGTACAACAGTGAACCTATCATTCCTCTATATTTGGTTGAGTCAACCGGAGTTGATTCGTCACCTTTATCCAGTATAGTTCCAGGATGCATAGGGGTTCCCATGGCTTTTGCTTTCTCCATGCAATACTTCTTTAGTAGATAATTAATGCATTTGGTCTGATGAATATACGTTCGGGTTCCTTCCTGTCTGATTTGTAGTCCTAGGAAGAACTTTAATTCTCCCATCATACTCATCTCGAATTCACTCTGCATCAGTTTTGAGAATTCTTGGCAGAGAGCTTCATTTGTGGCCCCAAATATTATATCATCGACGTACAACTGCACCATAATGAAGTCCTTGGACCTTTTTCTTCTAAATAGAGTGTTGTCGATGCTTCCTCGTGAGAATCCAATGTTCATCATAAATGAACTTAAGCGATCGTACCATGCGCGTGGTGCTTGCTTTAGTCCATATAATGCTTTTCTCAGCTTGAAAACGTGGTCTGGTAGATCCTGATCTTCAAAACCTGGAGGCTGCTTTACGTAGACTTCTTCCTCAATGTACCCATTTAGAAACCCACTCTTCACATCCATTTGAAATAGCTTTATAGAATGCTGACATGCAAAAGCTAGAAGAATACGTATGGCTTCAATTCTTGCTACTGGCACAAACGTTTCTGTATAATCGATTCCTTCTTGTTGATAATACCCTTGGGCCACCAGACGAGCTTTGTTTCTTGTGACCTTTCCATTTTCATCCATTTTATTTCTGAAGACCCATCGAGTGCCTATAATAGATTTGTCTTCTGGTTTAGGCACTGGATCCCAGACTTTGCTTCTCTCAAATTGATTCAATTCTTCTTGCATGGCTAGGATCCATCCTTCATCCTGAAGTGCTTCACCTATGTTCTTCGGTTCTATCTCAGAGAGAAACGCACAGTTAGCATAATCATTAAAAGTGGATCGGGTTCTTACCTTTTCATGGACATTTCCAATAATTTGTGTAGGAGGATGATATGGTTTGAATCTCCAGTCTCGAGGCAGTGAGACACCACTGGAGGTCATAACTTGACTTGTGGAGATGTCGTCAGACGTAGTTTCACAAACATTGTCTGGTTGAGTTGAGGAGGGAATGATTGAGTTTGTCTCTTTGTCGGACGATGATGGCTGAGCTGGAGTTGATGAGGGAGCTTCACATATTTCCAGTTCATCATCTTCCGGAGTTATCTGATTTACACTTACGTGTTTATCTTCAAACTAGACATTGATAGATTCTTCGACTGTCATTGTTCTGGAGTTGTATACTCTGAATGCCAAGAATATTCCTTTATCTGATTTTGCATCAAACTTTCCAAGATCATCCTTTGTGTTGAGTAGAAAGCATGAACTACCGAATGGATGAAAGTATGAGATGTTTGGCTTTCTTCCTTTCCACAGTTCATAGGCTGTTTTCTTCAAGATGGGACGCATAAATATTCTATTTTGAATGTAACATGCTGTATGAATGGCTTCAGCCCAGAAGTACTTGGGCAAAGATGTCTCGTTGAGCATAGTCCTGGCCATTTCTTGAAGTGACCTGTTTTTCCTTTCGGCTACTCTGTTTTGCTATGGAGTTCTTGGAGCAGATACTTGATGAAATATTCCATTCTCTTCGCAGTAGTGGTTGAACTCTTCATTTATAAACTCTCCTCCTCTGTCGCTACGGATGTTGGTGATGCAATATCCTTTTTCATTTTGAACTCTTTTCGCAATGATTAAGAAGGACTTGAAAGTTTCATCTTTTGTTCCAAGGAATTGTACCCATGTGAATCTGGTGTAGTCATCAACGATGACAAGACAAAATCTTTTTCCAGAACAACTAGCCGTTCTAGTGGGTCCGAACAAGTCCATGTGCAACATCTCCAGAGGTCTCTTCGTACTAACAACGTTCTTTGCATGGAAAGAACTTTTCAATTGCTTTCCTTGGAGACATGCTGAGCATGAATCATCAGATTTGAAAGACAGATTTGGCAGACCACTTACTAAATCATGTTTGATTATTTTAGCAATGGTCTTTAAGGATGCATGCCCTAGCTTCCTGTGCCAGATCCATTTATCATCCTCTGCTGATACTAGACATGTTACCTTTTGACTTGCAAGGTTTTCCAGGGAGGTCTTATATAGATCTCCTTGTCTCTGAGCTTCAAAGATAATCTTGTCATCCTCGTTTGTGACACTACACTTCAATTTGGTGAAGGAAACAGTGAGCCCACTATCACACAATTGACGTATGCTAAGTAGGTTATGTTTCAATCCTTCAACTAGCAGTACCTTCCGAATTACAGGAAGAGGGTTCTTACCAACATTACCTTCTCCGACAATGAAACCTTTTTGATTACCTCCAAAGGTCACGGTCCCTCCTGTCTTCTTCTCATGGATCTTTGGGAATAAAGACCTTTTTCCCGTCATGTGCCGTGAGCACCCACTGTCCAGGTACCATTGTTCTTTTTGGTTTCGAACTGTTAAGCACATCTGCAAGAGGAATAATCATAGATTTAGGTACCCAAGCTTTCTTGGGTCCTTTTTTGTTAGTAATCACCTTGGGTGGACTTTTCCTCCCATGTACTATTTTTTGAGGAGTTTGCTTCTCCTTACCCTTGACTATGAAAGTTTTGGGTTGAACTTTAATAGATGGCGATGGAACATTTTTCTTTTCAGGTTGATATCTATATGGGACAGAAGAAGAGTTATGTTTAATGGAGACTATATCCCAATCTTCTTCTTCATAACCTAAACATCTTCGATCATAAGCTGATCTGTTGTTTCCACTTAATTTTATTAGGTTATCATGACCTTGGGTTAACATGGATAAGTCTTTGATTAGGCCACTAACTCTTTGTTTTAAGAATTTAATTTCTTTGTTTGCATCTTGTTCTAAAAGCACTTGATGAGAGCACAAATGAGAAACAACCTCGCCTTGGCATTTCTCTGATTGTCAGTCTTTTGTTTATCTGACCATTTGTCAGCTGGAATTGCCTTGCTTTCACTATCTTTGGGAACGTAGTTTCCTTTCGATATTACGTCCCATAGTTTCCAATCAGTTGTTTCAGTGAATAGCTGCATGTTCTTTTTCCAGTAGGGACAGTTTGAACCATCGAAGAATGGTGGCTTGTTGGTTGCGGTTCCGGTTGTTAGTAAAGATAGCAACCTGAGAGGGGGGGGGGGGTGAATCAGTGTTGCCCCAATTTTCGCCTTAATGAAATTGTTACTTTCAAGTTTATGATGATCACGAAATGATCGTTGTGATTGCAGCGGAATTGAGCGATACTTGAAAGTAAATATGGAGGATAAAGAGAATCACACACAAGAGTTTATCCTGGTTCACCTTCAATCCACCGAACGCTACGTCCAGTCCCTCAAGAAAACCCCTTGAGGATTTTTCCACTATTGCTAAAAATCTCTTACAAGTTCCTAACCCAAGGACACCAAGAATTTCTACCAATATCCTGTGAAAGCAAACCACTTTCAACAGCCCCTGAAAGCAAACCGCTTTCAGTTCCTGAAGGCAAACCACCCTCAGACCTTGAAGGCTAAACCACCTTCAATGAAAACCCTGAAAGTAAACCACTTTCAGTGACAACAACCCTTCACCGAATACCACGGTGAAAAACTCAATCTTATAGAAAGAGATGAAGAAGATGTTACAATTGGCTGTATCAATCCTTTAACACAAAATTGGATTGATCATGAGAAATTATGCTTTAAGGCTTTTAAGCATAATACAATTCTGAGTTCTTCAAGATATGAACAACTAAAGTGTTCTTATTAACATGAAGATCATGAACTCAGAATTTAGGCTCCAAAAGATTTAAGTTCTAAAAGATGAACTAATTTTGACAAAGCTTTGGCCTAATGTGATTTTCTCATGTGTAATGTGTTGTCTCTTGTGTATGTTGTGTATGTTATGTGTGTGTTTTGTTTTCTGGACTCAAATGGTCTTTATATAGGCAAGGGAAACGTCCTTGAACCATCACAACCCTTTTCAAAAGGTTTGGGACACAATGGTTCATGAAAAGATGCACTTTTTCGTTCTGGTAATCGATTACCATACCAAGTGTAATCGATTACACAAGTGACCGTTTCAGTTTGAATTTGAATTTCAAACATGTAATCGATTACAAGCCATAAGTAATCGATTACTTTCCTAGGTGTAATCGATTACCATAATGGTGTAATCAATTACACAGAAGCCCATTTTCCAGAAACTTGATCTTTGAGACTAGCTTAAGGTTTTCTACTTCTTTTAAGTTATGAAAACACTTAGCTTGATTAGATTAGGTGTTTTAAGAGCCTTTATGCTTTAATAAACCTTTGGAAGCATAACTCACCTAATACTAAGACTTCTAGACTATTGATGGACTTGTAGTGCTTGATTCTTTGAAGTCTTCTTTTTTTCTTTTTGTTGATGAGTTTGTCGTCATCAAAACCACAGCCAGGGTCATCATGTTATGAGGAAAGATATTGAGATTTCATTTGTGGATACACATAATCAATTAGCAGATATCTTTACTAAGCCTCTTCCTAAGGAATCATTTTTCAAGATAAGAAGAGAATTAGGCATATTAGATGAGCATGACATTTAAGGTAACATGTTATTTGCATAATCTTTATGATGATTATATGTTTATATGCATTTAGATAGATTATATGCTTAAGTGTTTATATGAAAATGTGTTACTTAAGATTCTAGAGCCTAGAACTTATAAAATTGTCCTAGTAATCGATTACCATAGGTCCTGTAATCGATTATCCACGCTCTAAGTCCTCGTGCCTGTTAGAACTATCTAAGTAATCGATTATCCTAACTGCTATAATCGATTACATGTTCAAAATTTGAATACTTTCAAATTTACAACTGCTGTAATCGATTACTTTAACTACCGTAATCGATTACATACACGATTTTTCTTATAAAATCAGCATTTGTCTATTGCCTTTTGCCTACCTTCCTACCTATACAATCCATCTCTTTCTAAGTCTTGTTTCGCCATGGGGTCTCTTCCACGTCCTTCAAATGTCTCCTCTCCAATCAATGCTCCTCGAAGAGAATCCTCCACTAATCCTTTGGTGCTGTCTCGCTATCGCATTGATGTACAAACAAATGCTGCATCGGCTGGACTGTCTCCATTTTATACAATTCCTTCACATTTCTCACAAGAGACCAAGGTCATTCTTGAAAGAATGGATATTCTGTCACTTCGTCTCTCTCAAAAGTTAGGCCAACCGGAGGATACCATTCGGTCTCGCTTTATACTTTTGGAAAATCGCATAGAAGCCGTGCACTCCTTCATGCGTAAGGAGATTGAGAGTCTTCAGGACCTTGACCCTTCTGAGAACTCTGAGGATTCTAGTCAAGCCTAAGTTCTGAAGTCTTGTGTCTCCATATAGTTATCTACTTACTATTAGGATTTCCCTATTTTCGCAAAAAGGCTCTATCTCTTGTTGTAATCCCTCTACTACATATGTTTGCTATGTTTTACTATGTGTAACTTATGTATTTGCTCTTTTATATATATATAAGTGTTGGTTATTCATATGTTACATATTTACCCCTACCCCCCATGCTTTATGTTGCAATATACTTGTATGGCTATATGTATGCCTGTACCTTTTTGGCCTTTTCTTCTTTTTGATGAAGTCAAAAGGGGGAGAAAGGTTCTGTGATCTTAAAGATCATATGCAGGAATTCAACGAGTACATTAGAAAGGGGGAGAAATGCTAGATATACTATGATCTTCAAGTATCAAGAATGTGTTTGCCATCATCAAAAAGGGGGAGATTGTGAAGAAGGTCTTGCTCCTGACCCTGGCTCTGATACCAATTGTTAGTACAGATAGCAACCTGAGAGGGGGGGGGGTGAATCAGTGTTGCCCCAATTTTCGCCTTAATGAAATTGTTACTTTCAAGTTTATGATGATCACGAAATGATCGTTGTGATTGCAGCGGAATTGAGCGATACTTGAAAGTAAATATGAAGGATAAAGAGAATCACACACAATAGTTTATCCTGGTTCACCTTCAATCCACCGAAGGCTACGTCCAGTCCCTCAAGAAAACCCCTTGAGGATTTTTCCACTATTGATAAAAATCTCTTACAAGTTCCTAACCCAAGGACCCCAAGAATTTCTACCAATATCCTGTGAAAGCAAACCACTTTCAACAGCCCCTGAAAGCAAACCGCTTTCAGTTCCTGAAGGCAAACCACCCTCAGACCTTGAAGGCTAAACCACCTTCAATGAAAACCCTGAAAGTAAACCACTTTCAGTGACAAACACCCTTCACCGAATACCACGGTGAAAAACTCAATCTTACAGAAAGAGATGAAGAAGATGTTACAATTGGCTGTATCAATCCTTTAACACACAATTGGATTGATCATGAGAAATTATGCTTTAAGGCTTTTAAGCATAATACAATTATGAGTTCTTCAAAATATGAACAACTAAATTGTTCTTATTAACATGAAGATCATGAACTCAGAATTTAGGCTCCAAAAGATTTAAGTTCTAAAAGATGAACTAATTTTGACAAAGCTTTGGCCTAATGTGATTTTCTCATGTGTAATGTGTTGTCTCTTGTGTATGTTGTGTATGTTATGTGTGTGTTGTGTTTTCTGGACTCAAATGGTCTTTATATAGGCAAGGGAAACGTCCTTGAACCATCACAACCCTTTTCAAAAGGTTTGGGACACAATGGTTCATGAAAAGATGCACTTTTTCGTTCTGGTAATCGATTACCATACCAAGTGTAATCGATTACACAAGTGACCGTTTCAGTTTGAATTTGAATTTCAAACATGTAATCGATTACAAGCCATGAGTAATCGATTACTTGCCTAGGTGTAATCGATTACCATAATGGTGTAATCGATTACACAGAAGCCCATTTTCCAGAAACTTGATCTTTGAGACTAGCTTAAGGTTTTGTACTTCTTTTAAGTTATGAAAACACTTAGCTTGATTAGATTAGGTGTTTTAAGAGCCTTTATGCTTTAATAAACCTTTGGAAGCATAACTCACCTAATACTAAGACTTCAAGACTATTGATGGACTTGTAGTGCTTGATTCTTTGAAGTCTTCTTTTCTTCTTTTTGTTGATGAGTTTGTCGTCATCAAAACCACAGCCAGGGTCATCATGTTATGAGGAAAGATATTGAGATTTCATTTGTGGATACACATAATCAATTAGCAGATATCTTTACTAAGCCTCTTCCTAAGGAATCATTTTTCAAGATAAGAAGAGAATTAGGCATATTAGATGAGCATGACATTTAAGGTAACATGTTATTTGCATAATCTTTATGATGATTATATGTTTATATGCATTTAGATAGATTATATGCTTAAGTGTTTATATGAAAATGTGTTACTTAAGATTCTAGAGCCTAGAACTTATAAAATTGTCCTAGTAATCGATTACCATAGGTCCTGTAATCGATTATCCACGCTCTAAGTCCTCGTGCCTGTTAGAACTATCTAAGTAATCGATTATCCTAACTGCTATAATCGATTACATGTTCAAAATTTGAATACTTTCAAATTTACAACTGCTGTAATCGATTACTTTAACTACCGTAATCGATTACATACACGATTTTTCTTATAAAATCAGCATTTGTCTATTGCCTTTTGCCTACCTTCCTACCTATACAATCCATCTCTTTCTAAGTCTTGTTTCGCCATGGGGTCTCTTCCACGTCCTTCAAATGTCTCCTCTCCAATCAATGCTCCTCGAAGAGAATCCTCCACTAATCCTTTGGTGCTGTCTCGCTATCGCATTGATGTACAAACAAATGCTGCATCGGCTGGACTGTCTCCATTTTATACAATTCCTTCACATTTCTCACAAGAGACCAAGGTCATTCTTGAAAGAATGGATATTCTGTCACTTCGTCTCTCTCAAAAGTTAGGCCAACCGGAGGATACCATTCGGTCTCGCTTTATACTTTTGGAAAATCGCATAGAAGCCGTGCACTCCTTCATGCGTAAGGAGATTGAGAGTCTTCAGGACCTTGACCCTTCTGAGAACTCTGAGGATTCTAGTCAAGCCTAAGTTCTGAAGTCTTGTGTCTCCATATAGTTATCTACTTACTATTAGGATTTCCCTATTTTCGCAAAAAGGCTCTATCTCTTGTTGTAATCCCTCTACTACATATGTTTGCTATGTTTTACTATGTGTAACTTATGTATTTGCTCTTTTATATATATATAAGTGTTGGTTATTCATATGTTACATATTTACCCCTACCCCCCATGCTTTATGTTGCAATATACTTGTATGGCTATATGTATGCCTGTACCTTTTTGGCCTTTTCTTCTTTTTGATGAAGTCAAAAGGGGGAGAAAGGTTCTGTGATCTTAAAGATCATATGCAGGAATTCAACGAGTACATTAGAAAGGGGGAGAAATGCTAGATATACTATGATCTTCAAGTATCAAGAATGTGTTTGCCATCATCAAAAAGGGGGAGATTGTGAAGAAGGTCTTGCTCCTGACCCTGGCTCTGATACCAATTGTTAGTACAGATAGCAACCTGAGAGGGGGGGGGTGAATCAGTGTTGCCCCAATTTTCGCCTTAATGAAATTGTTACTTTCAAGTTTATGATGATCACGAAATGATCGTTGTGATTGCAGCGGAATTGAGCGATACTTGAAAGTAAATATGAAGGATAAAGAGAATCACACACAATAGTTTATCCTGGTTCACCTTCAATCCACCGAAGGCTACGTCCAGTCCCTCAAGAAAACCCCTTGAGGATTTTTCCACTATTGATAAAAATCTCTTACAAGTTCCTAACCCAAGGACCCCAAGAATTTCTACCAATATCCTGTGAAAGCAAACCACTTTCAACAGCCCCTGAAAGCAAACCGCTTTCAGTTCCTGAAGGCAAACCACCCTCAGACCTTGAAGGCTAAACCACCTTCAATGAAAACCCTGAAAGTAAACCACTTTCAGTGACAAACACCCTTCACCGAATACCACGGTGAAAAACTCAATCTTACAGAAAGAGATGAAGAAGATGTTACAATTGGCTGTATCAATCCTTTAACACACAATTGGATTGATCATGAGAAATTATGCTTTAAGGCTTTTAAGCATAATACAATTATGAGTTCTTCAAAATATGAACAACTAAATTGTTCTTATTAACATGAAGATCATGAACTCAGAATTTAGGCTCCAAAAGATTTAAGTTCTAAAAGATGAACTAATTTTGACAAAGCTTTGGCCTAATGTGATTTTCTCATGTGTAATGTGTTGTCTCTTGTGTATGTTGTGTATGTTATGTGTGTGTTGTGTTTTCTGGACTCAAATGGTCTTTATATAGGCAAGGGAAACGTCCTTGAACCATCACAACCCTTTTCAAAAGGTTTGGGACACAATGGTTCATGAAAAGATGCACTTTTTCGTTCTGGTAATCGATTACCATACCAAGTGTAATCGATTACACAAGTGACCGTTTCAGTTTGAATTTGAATTTCAAACATGTAATCGATTACAAGCCATGAGTAATCGATTACTTGCCTAGGTGTAATCGATTACCATAATGGTGTAATCGATTACACAGAAGCCCATTTTCCAGAAACTTGATCTTTGAGACTAGCTTAAGGTTTTGTACTTCTTTTAAGTTATGAAAACACTTAGCTTGATTAGATTAGGTGTTTTAAGAGCCTTTATGCTTTAATAAACCTTTGGAAGCATAACTCACCTAATACTAAGACTTCAAGACTATTGATGGACTTGTAGTGCTTGATTCTTTGAAGTCTTCTTTTCTTCTTTTTGTTGATGAGTTTGTCGTCATCAAAACCACAGCCAGGGTCAGGAGCAAGACCTTCTTCACACCGGTTGGGTAGGCAATGCCGTCCATGGATCTGATACCAATTGATAGTAATAAAACCACACAAGAAAGGGGGGTTTGAATTGTGTGTGTGACTTTTATAAACTTTTTCGCAATATATTTGTTATTAGTTCGAAAACGTTGAAAGATATGTGCAGCGGAAATAAACTTAGAACTTGAAGAATAAAGCACACACAATACTTATCCTGGTTCACCCCCAAAACCGATAGGGCTACGTCTAGTCCTTGGCTATACCAAGATTTTCCACTATTTCAACAGAATAGTCCAAGTGTTCTCAGGGACTTCTGCCAGTATTCTGAGGACTACTCCTTTACAAGTTTTCTCAGGACTTCTCCTTTATCTCTCGAGTATGCGACAGGACTCCTCCAAGTTCTTTTTCAAGAAGGTTTGTTTTCTACAGGGATCTCTTCACAAAGAATGGGTAGAAACTATGAAGTTCCAAATTCAGAGAGGATATACAAATTGGTTCTTTGAAGGGCTTGTGTGAAGAAGAATAAGAGTTTTCACTCTGTAGAGATTTCACACTAGTTGGCGACTAAACTCAGAAAATAAGAAGGCTAAGGCTACTGAGTGTTGTTGACTAAAGCTTGTTCAAATTGTAAACTGACTTGAAGGATTTGAATGTTTTGATAGTGTATAAGTCGCCAAGTTGAAAATGATGCAGAGTCCACTATTTATATCTTCAGTAGGATGATAACTGGAGGTGCTGATGAAGATCTTCAAAAATAGTTCCGTTGAGTCTTTGCTTGATTGTGAGTAGCGGATACTTCTGCATCTGTTTGTTGTAGTCTGCCAGGTGAAGAATGTTTCTTCAACAGATAAAGAGTGAGATCGTCTGGCAGTGCTTTTGTTCTGGTTCTCAGAGGCTGCAATTAATGCATGTGCATTACAGCTAATATGGCAATTAATGCACTGACCAGAAGATTTGGATTTGGCCGTTGAGGAGATACGATGATCAGAGGATATCACCGCTAATTCAGCAAAAGCAGCTTGAATTAAGGAATGTCAGAGAATTTGAATCTTCAAGGTATATGGCTCTTAATTCTGTCTCTTTCGCCATTAATGCTCTGATCCACCAAGCGGTGCATGAAAACTCATCTTCAGTTTGAGCAAACGATCTCTTCTAAGCAAATTCTTTTTGTACCAGTCTTCAATCATTGCTCTTTAGTCAACCCATGTGTTTGACAAGGATTGAACCGGACAGTCTTTGCAGGCGGACGAACTTTACTCTGGAGGCAGACTCATTTCTCATGGGCGGACGTACTCTTCACTTGCTTTTTGATAATGTTTGCAGCATGGCTTCAGTTCATAAGTGTTCCTGAATATAAAATCTTTCAAAGAAAGTTAGTAACACTTAGCGAAATAGTTATTTATCAAAATAGGTTAATTCATTTAAAATATTTTATTCTAACAAAGTAGCTGATCAATCAGACGTTCATCACATGCGGACGAACTCGTCTCTAGAGGCAGACTGATTCTCATAGACGGATGGATTTCTCCACTTGCTTTTTGATAATGCTTTGTCGAGATCCACGCAGCATGTCTTCAATCAACAAGTGCTCCTGAATATGAAAACTTTTAAAGAAGTCAGTAACACTTTGCGAAATTGTTATTTATCAAAATAGATTAACTCATTAAATTTTTTGATTCTAACAAGATTTTCGCATCTGTTGACCCAGCTTTCCCATGGAACTAATTCCTTAGTGACTAAGTTTTCCCCTCCCGTGACTGAGTTTTCCCATGATACTAGTCACATTGACTCGGTTCTCGAGTTTTTCCCACACATAGAGGTTATTTTACTTTGATTTTCCATTGAAACTTATCAGCTGATATAGGTTTTCCCATCGGTTACTCAGTTTTTCCATGGCACTAATTCCTTTGCGACTAAAGTTTCCCGTCCTGTGACAGTTTTAACATGAGACTAGTAACCGTGACTAGGTTCTCGATTTTTTCACACATTAAGAGTTTATTTTACAATGATTTTCGATTGAAACATGTCCGGTTATATAGATTTCCGAATCTGGTGACTCAGTTGTCCCATGGATCTAATTCCTTAGTGACTAACATTTGCCGACCCATGTCTGAGTTTTTCCATGAGACTAGTCACAGTGACTAGGTTCACGTGTTTTTCCCACATAGAGGTTATTTTACTACAATTTTCCATGGAAACTTGTTCGCTGACATAGGTGTTCTGATCCGGTCACTTAGTTTTCCCATGGCACTAATTGCTTAGTGACTAAATTTTCCCCCCGGTGACTGAATTTTCCCATGAGACAAGTGACGGTGACTAGGTTATTGAGTTTTTCCCACACAAAGAGGTTATTTTACTATATTTTTCCATTCAAACTAGTCCGCTGACATAGGTTTTTCCATCCGAAGACTCAGTCTTCCCATTGAACTAATTCCTTAGTGACTTAGTTTCCCCTTCTTGTGACTAGTTTTTCCCAAGAGACTAGTAGCAATGACTAGGTTCTCGAGGTATATCCATATAAAGAGATTTTTTTACTATGATTTCCATTCAAACTTGTCCGTAGACATAGGTTTTCCCATCCGGTGACTCAGTTTTCCCATGGCACCAATTCTTTAGTGACCAAGTTTTCCCGTCCTGTGATTGAGTTTTCCCATGAGACTAGTCACCATGACTAGGTTCTCTAGTTTTTCCCATACAAGAGGTTAATGTAATAGTGTTGGCCATTGAAACTTGTCTGGTGTCTAACGTTTTCCCATCCGGTTACTCAGTTTCCCATGGCACTAATTCCTTAATGACTATGTTTTCCCCTCCTATGACTGAGTTTTCGCATGAGACTAGTCACCGTGACTAGGTTCTCGAGATACTCCCACACAAATGTTATTTTACTATGATTTTCCATTGAAACTTGTCCGCTAGTATAGGTTTTCCCGTCTGGTGACAAAATTTTCCCATGGCACTAATTCTTTAGTGACTATGTTTTCCCCTCCCATGACTGAGTTTTCCCATGAGACTAGTCACCGTGACTAGGTTCTCGAGTTTTTCTACAAAAAGAGGTTATATTACTATGATTTTTCATTGGAACTTGTCCGCTGATAATGATTTTCCCATCTGGTGACTCAGTTTTCCCATTGAACTATTTCTTTAGTGATTTAGTTTTCCCCACGCTTGACTGAGTTTTTCCGTGAGACTAAGCTTAGTGACTACGTTCTCGTATTTTTCCAACACAAAGAGGTTATTTTACTATACTTTTCCATTTAAATTTGTCGACTGAAATAGGTTTTCTCATCCGGTCACTCAGTTTTCCCATGGCACTAATTGCTTAGTAACAAAGTTTTCCCCTCCTTTGACTGAATTATCCCATGAGACAAGTGACAATGACTAGGATCTTGGGTTTTTCCCACACAAAGAGGTTATTTTACTCTAATTTTACATTCAAACTTCTCCGCGGACATAGGTTTTCCCATCCGGAGACACAGTCTTCCGATGGAACTAATTCCTTAGTGACTAAGTTTCCTCCCCCCATATGACTCACTTTTCCCATGAGACTAGTCACCGTTACTAGGTTCTCGATTTTTTCCCACACAAAGAGTTTTTGTTAATATTATTTTCCATTGAAACTTGTAAGCTGATGTCAGCACCCAATTTTGTCGGGGACTTTTATTTTAATTCCTTTTTTATTGTGTTTCATTTTATTAAAAAAATCAAAAAATAGTAAGTTAATTAGAGTCGAAAAATATAAAAAAAAAAACCTAGATTAATTGTGTCTATATTTAATTAATTATGTTTGTTCTCTTAAATAAATAATATTCAAATTTCTCCCACAAATAAAGTGGGCCAAGCTGGCCCAAAACCAAAAAAATAGACCAAAAAAGACTTCAGCAGAAACCCTAGGGGTAGTTCTGTAACTTCACATCCCAAAAACCCTAATTCTAACACCATATAATCCCCTTCTCCTCGAAATCGGCAGAGAACCAGGAACCACTATTCACCATCATCAAGCTGCAGCCATTTCTCTCCATTCTCTCTTCCCCTTTCAAAACCCTAAAAAATCACTCTCCACACAACCCACAAAATCAACACTCTTCCTCTCTCTCCAGCCGCCGATCATCACCAAACCACTCCCCATTCGACCTCCTCACTCTCATCCTTTCACGCCGCCACTCTTCTGCCACAATCGTCATCCCTTCTCTCCCTTGGCCAGCGCCGCCACCACGCCTCTCCTCTTCTCTACCCCACCCCAGCCTGAATCCTCTTCCCAGAGCCGTCGCACACGCGAGCACCTTCATCTTAAACCTCCATCACTGCCTTCACTGCTCAGCCGCCTCACCTTCACTCCTCTCCACAATCGCCAGCGCCAGGCTCGCTTTTCTCTCAAATCCCGTCGCCTCGCTCCAAGGAAGTTGAACCCTCCCTCTCCGCTGATAGTTTCTCCTCGACGCCCTACCACCGCCGCTGCTCCTTCCTCCCGAGGCCAGAGCCGTCGCTCGTGGGACCCTCAACAGCTCGCTTCGAGTCCACCGTCGCCGCCACCGGATTCTGTTGCCGCTTCTACTGTTGCGTCCCTTTTTCTTCATCTTCGGTTGGTTTATTTTTCCTCTTTTCCTCCTCTGTTTGTTTGGTATCTTGTTTCATCTCTACTGTGTGATTATTATTGCTTAAAGCTCTGCACTTTCATATTCAAAGTTGTAAATCTGTTAATTTTCTATTTGATTGTCATTGTTGCGGATACAACATGGGGAAATTACTGTTTGTTTGATGATGTTGTGCTTTACCCTCTTCCTGGATTCATTATCATGTGTTTGCTCATTGCTCTGCGATTTCAGTCTATGACTGTTGTGTGGTACAGTGACAAACGTTCTTTTTTCATCTTCTGCGTGTTTCTATAGAGCACGTTTTCATCGTTGGAAATATTGTTTCTTAGGTGTTCTTCTTAAACCGGTGCTGCTGTTGATAATAAAAAAATTGAACTTTGATGTTATCTTGAGTCTTGGTAATAAAAAACAACTTCTTTGACCATAAAATTGAACATTTGCTTCATAAAACAAAAAAAATATTTCTTGGTAATAAAGTCAGCCTCTTGATCATAAAAATTGAATCTTGCTTCATGGGAAAAAGAAAAGAAAAGATGCGGTCATAATAACTTCCAACTTTGGTTCGCCGTCTTGTTTTCGCTTCCTTTTCGCTTCTCCGCGCCAACGCGTATAAAAATTAAATAAAAATGCGAATGTGTCTGTTCCCTTGTGGAATGTCGTTTCTCGTGTCAGTTTTGCGCCAATGCGCGTAAAAACCAAATAATTGCGAACGCGATGCGATGTATCGTTTGTTCCCTGGTGGAATGTCGTTCCTCGTGTTAGTACAGATAGCAACCTGAGAGGGGGGGGTGAATCAGTGTTGCCCCAATTTTCGCCTTATTGAAATTGTTACTTTCAAGTTTACGATGATCACGAAATGATCGTTATGATTGCAGCGGAATTGAGCGATACTTGAAAGTAAATATGAAGGATAAAGAGAATCACACACAAGAGTTTATCCTGGTTCACCTTCAATCCACCGAAGGCTACGTCCAGTCCCTCAAGAAAACCCCTTGAGGATTTTTCCACTATTGATAAAAAATCTCTTACAAGTTCCTAACCCAAGGACCCCAAGAATTTCTACCAATATCCTGTGAAAGCAAACCACTTTCAACAGCCCCTGAAAGAAAACCGCTTTCAGTTCCTGAAGGCAAACCACCCTCAGACCTTGAAGGCTAAACCACCTTCAATCAACAACCCTTCACCGAATACCACGGTGAAGTTAGAATCCCTCAGAAAGATTACCACTTTCTGAAGAACCACTCCACTGAATTCCACAGTGAATATTTCCCATGATCGAGTACTCTTAACGAATGCTTGCACCAAGGACCCTAAGATATCTTATCAATCTTCCTGAAGCAACCCACTTCTGATTGATCAAGTCTTCATAGCAATACTTGTGCCAAGGACCCTAAGAGGACTCATCATGCCTCAGAAAGCAAACCACTTTCTGATGACACCGTATTACCACGGTGGACTTTGAATCAAACTTGATTCAAAGGGCCTTTTTACAACCACCGAAAACTACGGTGAATGAATCAACATGATTCAAATGGAAGAAGAAGAAGATGCCTTTTCTTTGCATGATTCAATCCTTTAGACAAGAAGGATTGATCTTAGTTTGTATGCTCCATGCAATTACAATGAAGGCTCTTCCATTCTGAGTTTCTCAAATGTTGAACATCATGAGTGTTCTTATGAAAATGAGAGAACCGAAACTGAGAATGATGACTTTAATGAATATGAAAGTTATGGACCAAGTCATTATTGTTTCTGAGTGTCTAAGGACTTTATATAGGCACTAGAGGTTGTCCATGAACCAATACAACCTTTCCCAACCGGTTTGAGACACAATGGTTCATGAAATAACACATCTGTCGACCTGGTAATCGATTACCACAGTTAGTGTAATCGATTACACCATGCCGTTGAAGTTTGAATTTGAATTTCAAACTTGGTAATCGATTACACACTTGTGGTAATCGATTACACACATCCTGTAATCGATTACACACATCTGTAATCGATTACAGACAGTCCAGAACTCAGTTTTAACCATCTTAAACCCTAATTGAGTGTTCCTACCAAGTTTAACTTGTGAGAACATATTGTACTCAATTAGTTGATCTTTCATGAGCCTTCTAATGCAATTAAACCTTAATAAAGCATAGCACACTAAGTTGACAAGACTTACTTAACACTAGAACCTTCATGTTTTGATCTTGACGTTCTGAGCCTGGTTCTTGAAGTCTTTCTTCTCTTAAGTCTTCTTGAAGTCTTTCTTCTTTTTGTTCCTTTATTTCTTGAAGTCTTCTTGAAGTCTTCCTTTTCTCTTCTGAAGTCTTTCTTCTTTTTGTGATGTGTTTGTCTTCATCAAAACCTCAGTCAAGTCCAAAGACGAGACTTGATTTACACCTCGTACTGTTTTGCTCACCTTTTTTATAAAAAAAAATAATAAATAAAAATTAATCACCTTAAGAACTACGTAGCCTTGATTTCTCTTCGGAGATACGTAGGACCGGGCAACTCCCCGCCAGGCACCCTTTTTTTTAAATCACTTTAATCACCTTAAGAACTACGTAGCCTTGATTTCTCTTCGGAGATACGTAGGACCAGGAAACTCCCCGCCAGGCACCCTTTTTTTAAATCACTATAACCACCTTAAGAACTACGTAGCCTTGATTTCTCTTCAGAGGTACGTAGGACCGGGCAACTCCTCGCCAGGCACATAAAATTAAAAATCAATTTAAAACTTCAGAACTATGTGGCCTTCATCTTCCATTTGAGGGAAGTACGTACGACTAGGTTCACACCTATCAGGCTAAATAAAATAAAATAAATATTTTTGTTTTGTAAATAATCTCATTTTCTTTTCTTTTAAATAACAAATCTCAAAAAATAATAAATATCTTTTTTTTCTTTGTAAATAATTAGTCCATTAATAATTTCCTTTTGCACAATCAATCTTGGGTACCGCTTTGACGGGCGCTGTGGGGTGCTAACACCTTCCCCACGCGTAACCGACTTCCGAACCTAGAATTTAGGGTTTCGTAGGCTATTTTATTTTCTTTTTAGGTTTTCTAGCGTTTTCCTCTTAAAAACGTTAGTGGCGACTTTGTCGGTACTAATTTGTTTCAGGGCCGTTCTCGCCGCGGCCCTGGTTGCGACAGATGGCGACTCAGCGCCTGTATGATTGATTGTGCTTTTTTGTTTTTTCTCTTTGTTTGTTTTATTTTATTATTTGTTTCTTTCTTTTTTGTATATATTTTCTTATGTTGCATATATAATCTTTATTGTTTACTGAATTTATTTCCCTTGCCTCATACACTTTTTGGGCTCTATACCCGGGCCCACAAATTAAGGAGCGTAGAGGTGTCTTGATAATTGGCGTGAGAGACCAAGTGTGTACTCGTCAATTATTGATTCACCACTCAGATTATTACCGGTCATTTAGCTATTTGTCGTGAGAGGCCTAGTGTCTACTCGTCAAATAGTTTGATCATCGGGTCCTTGTCTGTATGACGAGGGTAATCTGGGAACCTTTAGCTATGTGAGATCTAGATCCATCCCCATCACTATACTAGTTGTCTAAACCTTAGTCAATTAATTGGATTAGGTCTCTCCATCTCTATATTAATCCGACCTTTATGTTTTAGAAAATAAGCTTAGTTGGGGGCTCCTTCTTTCTCTCGGAGTTCCTCATTTTCCTATCTTTGTAAATAAATTCTTTTTTCTTATTCATCCTTATAAAAAAAAATCTAAAAAAAAAAACATTTTGTACAGTTCCCTTCCACTTATCATTCTCCTTTTTCTTTCTTATTTTCAATTTCCATCTCTTTTTTTGTTTTCTGAAAAAAATTTAAAAAAATGTTTTTCTTTAATTATCTTCCTTTGGTTTTATTTTCTTTTTTAATTTTCACCATTGCATCATAACATTCAATTTGAGGTTCATTTTCATTCACCATCTCCTCATAATCCTTTCATTCACCATCTCATAATTCTTCATCCTTTCCATCTATACAAATTACTCCACACTTTTATGAACCTCAATTTCTTTCTAATCCACATTTGTCTCATCCATTCATTTATCCCTCCTTCATTAACCATCTTCAAACCCCCAATTTTGGAAGTCAAGGACCGATGCTGAAGAGAGCCCGATGCTGAAGAGAGCGTTACAAAAATTTGAGATCATTAGTCCATCATCTTGCGTCTCATCATCCTAAAAAAAAAAAAAGAAAAAAAAAGGAAAAAATAAAAAAAAAGTAAAAAAAGAAAAGAAAAAGGGAGCAAATTTGCCAAGTCTATAACTTTTGTCCTAAAGTTAAATCTTTTGAAGAGGAGCAATCAATTTTTGAAATGAAGTTTGGACATTCTTTCTCTATCCAAAAAAATCCAAAAAAATCAAAACAATATTATCCCTTGCTACCCACTTTGAGCCTTAAAATAAATTTTATTACTTCATTTAACCCTGGACAAGGATCACCCCTACACTGGGGGCTAGTGCAATAGTTCTCCATCTGACTCATTTCACTGGAGCTGATATCCCATCTGTTTCACTTGTCACCCCCACATCGAGGGCCAGCCCAGTTTGAGTGCTTCTCTAAAAGTGCTCATGGAAAAGAAAGAGAAAAAAGAAAGCGAAAAGAAAGAAAAATGGAAAAGAAAAAAAGAAAAATGAAAAAAGGCAGAGAATGAAAAAAAAAAATTGTTTGAGTAAATGTCTTTCATCCAACACATTGCACTAGAGATCATTTGTCCTAATTAACCCTTAAACACTTTCTTTGAGCCTTTATACCCTTTCTTTCATCACCCATTACCCCTTAGCCACATTACAAGCCAATAAAGTCCATTCTGATCTGTTAGTACAGATAGCAACCTGAGAGGGGGGGGGGGGGTGAATCAGTGTTGCCCCAATTTTCGCCTTATTGAAATTGTTACTTTCAAGTTTATGATGATCACGAAATGATCGTTATGATTGCAGCGGATTTGAGCGATACTTGAAAGTAAATATGAAGGATAGAGGCAATCACACACAAGAATTTATCCTGGTTCACCTTCAATCCACCGAAGGCTACGTCCAGTCCCTCAAGAAAATCCCTTGACGATTTTTCCACTATTGATAAAAATCTCTTACAAGTTCCTAACCCAAGGACCCCAAGAATTTCTACCAATATCCTGTGAAAGCAAACCACTTTCAACAGCCCCTGAAAGCAAACCGCTTTCAGTTCCTGAAGGCAAACCACCCTAAGACCTTGAAGGCTAAACCACCTTCAATTACAACCCTGAAAGTATATCACTTTCAGTGAAAACAACCTTTCACCGAATACCACGGTGAAAACTCAATCTTACAGAAAGAGATGAAGAAGATGTTACAATTGGCTGTATCAATCCTTTAACATACAATAGGATTGATCGTGAGAAATTATGCTTTAAGGCTTTTAAGGATAATACAATTCTGAGTTCTTCAAGATATGAACAACTAAAGTGTTCTTATTGACATGAAGATCATGAACTCAGAATTTAGGCTCCAAAAGGTTTTAGTTCTAAAAGATGAACTAATTTTGACACAGTTTTGGCCTAATGTGATTTTCTCATGTGTAATGTGTTGTCTCTTGTGTATATTGTGTATGTTATTGTATGTTCTTGTATGTTGTGTTTTATGGACTCAAATGGTCTTTATATAGGCAAGGGAAACGTCCTTGAACCATCACAACCCTTTTCAAAAGGTTTGGGACACAATGGTTCATGAAAAGATGCACTTTTTCGTTCTGGTAATCGATTACCATACTAAGTGTATTCGATTACACAAGTGACCGTTTCAGTTTGAATTTGAATTTCAAACATGTAATCGATTACAAGCCATGAGTAATCGATTACTTGCCTAGGTGTAATCGATTACCATAATGGTGTAATCGATTACACAGAAGCCCATTTTCCAGAAACTTGATCTTTGAGACTAGCTTAAGGTTTTCTACTTCTTTTAAGTTATGAAAACACTTAGCTTGATTAGATTAGTTGTTTTAAGAGCCTTTATGCTTTAATAGACCTTTGGAAGCATAACTCACCTAATACTAAGACTTCTAGACTATTGATGGACTTGTAGTGCTTGATTCTTTGAAGTCTTCTTTTCTTCTTTTTGTTGATGAGTTTGTCGTCATCAAAACCACAGCCAGGGTCAGGAGCAAGACCTTCTTCACAATCTCCCCCTTTTTGATGATGGCAAACACATTCTTGATACTTGAAGATCATATATGCATTCTTGATGCTTAATGCTTAACTTCCCCTATTTGATGGAATCTAGTATATCTAGCATTTCTCCCCCTTTCTAATGTACTCGTTGAATTCCTGCATATGATCTTTAAGAGCATAGAACCTTTCTCCCCCTTTTGACTTCATCAAAAAGAAGAAAAGGCCAAAAATGGACAAGCATACAGATATCCATACAAGTATATTGCAACATAAAGCATGGGGGGTAGGGGTAAAGAAGTAAAACGTGAACAGAACAGAAGCATCCAAACATATCATGCAAACGAAAAGGTTACATAAAATGTGAGCATATTACAAGAAGAAATAAAAAAACATGAAAAACTCCTAGAAGATTAAGTACTAGTAGGAGAGGCAACATCAGCAATGGTATGCACGGGTACGAAATCCCGACCATTATCATGAATTTGACGAGGAAGAAGAAAGAGGCCAAAGTCATTGGTGATGTTTAGCGAAGGAAGAATGGATGTGTCTACACGTTTGAGATGAGAGGACCGCGTGTCGTAAAGCTTGGCAATAGGCACTCCGGAGTAGAGAAGGAGGCGGGAGATGACCGATGCATAAGGAAAAGATTCCGCCGAGTCACGACATCGCAGCATGTGGTGCATGACTAAGAACGCCCAATTAATTTTGTGACAATGAAGAATGCCATAAAGAATTTGTAACTCAAATTCGCTAATGTGAGCGAGAAGAGTTTCTTCCGGCAGAACTACTTGATTAATGAAGTAGTGTAGGAGATGATTGTTTGTCGTGAGGACATCAGTGTTGTAGGGGCAAGAGGTAGTATGAGGCGGGTGAGTTCTCTAGAGGTCTGCTGACTCAAATCTACAAAGTAATTTATAAAAGGAGTCATGGCTGTAGTTAGACCAGGGGCAGGGGAGGTTAGGACCTAAGAGAGCACCAGATGAAGGAAGTCCAAGGCAACGACCAAAAGATGAAAGTGAATGTCGAATAAGAATCCCCTTGACAGAACTTTGAAATCCATCTTGCAGAGGTTCTAAGTTGCAATAGAAGACTTTTACTAGTTCTGGGTAGTAAGGATTGCTTATAGAGATAAACTCCTCAAGGTTTTGATAACGGAGATAGACGGGAAATGTATGACCATTTTCAACGAAGGAGTCCGGATCACCAAACAAAGGTTTACGGATGAGTTGATTTATAAATCGCGAAGCAAACCTAGTTCTTTGGTGTGTGGATGTGAGAAGTCTTGTAAGGTTCATGGGTCGAGAAGAACGAGTATGATAGGGATCCATAGTAGTCTTAGAAGGAGAGTAGTGAGAAGGATTATCAGCACAGTAGAAAGGTTTTGAGGACAAAATGGAGAAGGATAGGAACGAAATTAATCAACTAAAGCTGGTGTTTAAATAGATCCGAGGATGTAATCGATTACAACAGTTGGGTAATCGATTACTGGACAGTTATCCTAAGTTTAAATTTCAAAAAGAGCAGGGAAAACTGAAATTCCGGCAGTTTTTCGAGCATGTAATCGATTAAAACAGTTAGGGTAATCGATTACATCAGTTGCAAATTTGAAAAATTTCAAATTTTGAACATGTAATCGATTATAGCAGTTATGATAATCGATTACTCAGATAGTTCTAACAGGCACGAGGACTTCGAGCATGGATAATCGACTACAGGACCTATGGTAATCGATTACTTATGACAATAAATTCTAGGCTCTAGAATTTGAAGTAACACTTTTTCATATAAACATTTAATCACATAATGCATGTAAACATATAATCATCATAAAGATCATGCAAATAACATGTTACTTTAAATGTCATGCTCATCTAATATGCCTAATTCTCTTCTTATCTTGAAAAATGATTCCTTAGGAAGAGGCTTAGTAAAGATTGTGAAGAAGGTCTTGCTCCTGACCCTGGCTGTGGTTTTGATGACGACAAACTCATCAACAAAAAGAAGAAAAGAAGACTTCAAAGAATCAAGCACTCAAGTCCATCGATAGTCTAGAAGTCTTAGTATTAGGTGAGTTATGCTTCCAAAGGTTTATTAAAGCATAAAGGCTCTCAAAACACCTAATCTAATCAAGCTAAGAGTTTTCATAACTTAAAAGAAGTAGAAAACCTTAAGCAAGTCTCAAAAGATAAGTTTCTGGAAAATGGGCTTCTGTGTAATCGATTACACCATTATGGTAATCGATTACACCAAGGCAAGTAATCGATTACTCCAGTCTTGTAATCGATTACATGTTTGAAATTGAAATTCAAACTGAAACGGTCACTTGTGTAATCGATTACACTAAGTATGGTAATCGATTACCAGAACGAAAAAGTGCATCTTTTCATGAACCATTGTGTCCCAAACCTTTTGAAAGGGTTGTGATGGTTCAAGGACGTTTCCCTTGCCTATATAAAGACCATTTGAGTCCAGAAAACATAACAACAACATAGAACACACAACACACACGAATTAGACACATTTCACATGAGAAAAACACATTAGGCCAAAGCTCTTTCAAAATTGGTTCATCTTTTAGAACCTAAATCTTTTGGAGCCTAAATTCTGAGTTCATGATCTTCATGTTTACAAGAACACATTAGTTGTTCATATCTTGAAGAACTCAGAATTGTATTATGCTTAAAAGCCTTAAAGCATAATTTCTCATGTTCAATCCAATTGTGTGTTAAAGGATTGAAACAGCCAAGTGTAATATCTTCTTCATCTCTTTCTGTAAGATTGAGTTTTTCACCGTGGTATTCGGTGAAGGGTTGTTGTCACTGAAAGTGGTTTGCTTTCAGGGTTTCGATTGAAGACAAGTTTGTCTTCAAGGTCTGAGGGTGGTTTGCCTTCAGGAACTGAAAGTGGTTTGCTTTCAGGGGCTGTTGAAAGCGGTTTGCTTTCACAGGATATTGGTAGAAGTTCTTGGGGTCCTTGGGTTAGGAACTTGTAAGAAATTCTTATCAATAGTGGAAAAATCCTCAAGGGGTTTTCTTGAGGGACTGGACGTAGTCTTCGGTGGATTGAAGGCGAACCAGGATAAATCTTGTGTGTGATTCTCCTTATCCTTCACATTTACTTTCAAGTATTGTTCATATCCGCTGCAATCACTAAGATCAACTCGTGATCATCATAAACTTGAAAGTATCGATTTCAATAAGGCGAAAATTGGGGCAACAATGATTCACCCCCCCCCTCTCAGGTTGCTATCTGTTCTAACAATTGGTATCAGAGCGGAAGTTTAGGTAAGTTATTCCTAAGATCCGGGAAAAGATGGCATCCTCTTCCAATCATGGAACAAGTGAAGGACATAACATAAACAGGCCACCATTCTTCAATGGAGAACACTATGACTTCTGGAAAATCAAAATGAAGATATTCATAAAGTCATTAGACTCAGGAATATGGAAAGTCATTGAAGAAGGACCCTTTGTGCCTGTAACAACAAATGAAGAAGGAACTTCACAATCAAAACCAGAAAGTACTTGGAGTGAAGAAGAAAAGAAGAAAGTTCAACATGATCTCAAAGGAATGAACATTCTTACATCTGCTCTTGGCATGGATGAATTTTTCAGAGTATCAACGTGCACTTCATCAAAAGAAATATGGGATACATTGATGGTGACTCATGAAGGAACAGATGAAGTCAATAGATCAAAGATCAATACTCTATCTCAAGAATATGAAATGTTCAGAATGCTTCCAGGAGAAAAGGTATTAGACATGCAAAAACGATTTACTCATTTAATTAATCATTTGATTGCTCTTGGTAGACAATTTTCAAACAGTGACTTGAACATGAAAGTTCTAAGATCACTTACAAGAGTATGGCAACCAAAAGTAACAGCCATCTCAGAGAAGAAGAGTTTATCAAATATGACACTTGCAACTCTTTTTGGAAAACTCCAAGAACATGAGTTGGAATTGAATCGTTTAGAAGAGCATGAACAACATGAAAAGAAGTATCGATTAATTTCCCTAAAAGCAAAAGAAAGCATCAAAGAAGATTATGATGCAGACTCTGAAGAAGAAGACAATGGAAATCTAAATCTTCTAGTGAAGAACTTTGGAAAGTTTCTTAAAAAGAAAAATGTTAGATTTAACAACAATAAAGTCTTCCAAAGGAACAATGAGTCTTCTTCATCTCAAAAGATTACATGTTTCGAGTGTGGCAAACCGGGACATTTCAAGTCAGATTGTCCAAATCTTCAGAAGAAGAAACATGGTCTAAGAGAGAAATTCGAGAAAAGGGGTCAACCTACTCGAAGAGCATATTTGGCTTGGGATGAAAATGAAGTAAGTTCATCATCTGATTCTGATAAAGAAGAAGCACAAGTCGCTTTAATGGCCTCACATGATTCTGATGTTGAAGATTCCCAGGTTAGTGAGAATTCTATATATTTTCATGATTTAAAGTTTACCATGGAAAATATGTTTAAAATATGTCAAGAATTTTCTATAATTAGCACTAGGCAAAATGAGTTAATTTCTTCCCTAGAAAGTAAATGCAGAAATTTACAAGAAGAACTAGATATAGTAAAATCTAAGATAGATATTACACACAAATGCACTAAGTGTAGTTCTTTAGAAGAAAAGATAGAAAATCTTCAACAAAGAGTAAATAACTTCAATAAAGGAAAACAGAAGTTAGATGATATTCTAAGTGTTCAAAGATATCCAAACAATAAGTCAGGTTTAGGATATACTTCTCATCCAAAGACAAAAGAAGTTAGGAAAACTGTGTTTGTAAAACCAAACCATGTTTTAGGATCTTCTAGTAACAATAAAATTAATCCTGTTAGAAGTACAAACAATAGGAAGAACATTCAAAATAGACCTCCTAAGAAGATTCATCCCTCTCCTAGACAAACCTCCAGTTACAATCATTACTCTTGTACTTACTGTAACAAAATAGGACATACCCCTAGTAGATGCTACTACAAACATATAGGAGTACCAAATAGGGAGTACATTTGGGTTAGAAAGGATGTTAACTTAGAAGGACCCAAAACTTGTTGGGTTCCTAATACCCATGTCTGAACTTTGTCATGTAGGTGTGTATGAAAGCAGCAAAGGATCTATGGTATCTTGATAGTGGCTGCTCATCACACATGACAGGAGACAAAACCAAGTTTTCTTTTCTTATATCTAGGGAAAAAGGTTTCGTCACATATGGTAACAATCAAAAGGGAAAAATACTCGGTATTGGAAGAATAGGCACACCCCCTCAAACAGTCATCGATAAAGTTCTTTACGTTGATGGTTTGATGCATAATCTTCTGAGTATTAGTCAACTATGTGATAAAGGTTTGAAAGTAGGTTTTATAAATGATATATGTATTGTGAAAGATGTGAAAACTAAAGAAATTAAGTTTTCTGGATATAAAGTAAACAAAGTCTTCATGATCTCATTGGAAGAAATTCCACAAAATGTGAGATGCCTTTTGGCCAAGAATAATAGTGATTCATGGCTATGGCATAGAAGACTTGCACATATTCACATAGATCATTTAAACAAACTAGTCAAGCATGATCTAGTTGTTGGGCTTCCAAAGATAAAATTCGAGAAAGACAAGCTTTGTGATGCATGTCAAAAAGGGAAGCAAACCAGAACATCCTTCAAACCAAAGAACATAGTTTCGACCTCAAGACCTCTTCAATTGTTACATATGGATTTGTTCGGACCTTCTAGAACTAAAAGCCTCGGAGGTAATTTCTATGCACTTGTTATTGTTGATGATTTCTCTAGATTTACATGGACTTTATTTCTACCTCATAAGAATGAAGCCTTCAATGCATTCAAAAGATATGCAAGGCTAGTTCAAAATGAGAAGTCTTTAAAGATCTCTTCTATTAGAAGTGATCATGGTGGAGAATTTCAGAATCAACAATTCCAAGAACTATGTGATGAAAATGGAATATCACATAACTTCTCTACTCCTAGAACACCACAACAAAATGGTGTAGTAGAAAGGAAGAATAGGTTACTTGAAGAATTAGCAAGAACCATGTTAAGTGAATCTAGTCTCCCTAAATACTTCTGGGCTGATGCTGTAAGTACTGCTTGCTATGTTTCCAATAGAGTTCTTATTAGACCTATCCTTAAGAAAACACCCTATGAACTCTACAAAGGAAGGAAACCAAATATCTCTCATCTACATGCTTTTGGATCAAAATGCTTTGTCTTGAATAATGGAAAGGAAAACCTTGGTAAGTTTGATGAAAAATCTGATGAAGGTATATTCCTTGGATATTCTCTAACAAGCAAAGCATATAGAGTCTTTAACAAGAAAACTCTATCCATGGAAGAATCCATACATGTTACTTTTGATGAATCTAAATCTTCAATAGAAGATAAAGTCAATCTTCCAGATAATGAAGAAGATGACATCATTATAAATGAAGATTCTCAAAAGGATGGAGATCAGAATCCAATACAAGAAGAGCACACTGAAAGTAATACTTATCAACTTCCAAAAGAATGGAGAACCCATAGGGATCATCCAGTTGATAATATTATTGGTGATATTTCTAGAGGCGTTTCTACAAGGCTACGCTTGAATGATTCAGTTTTGAATATGGCCTTTGTCTCTGAGATAGAACCATCAAAAGTAAATGATGCTCTAGAGGATGAGTATTGGATTGTAGCAATGCAGGAAGAACTAAATCAACTTGAAAGAAATCAAGTTTGAGAACTTGCTTCTAAGCCCAGTGTCTAGAAAATCATAAGAAAAACAGTAGAAACAGTAATAAAATGCTTCTCTAAGTATATGTTTATGCTAGTTTTTAGAAATTATCTAGTTAGACTCTGGATAAGTATAGACATTCATATATTCATAGTTATCCTCTTTAAATAGGTTTAAGATATATGATCTATAATACCACTAGAAATGCCTTAATATAAGCCTCTCTATAATTGCTTGAGTGTTTCATATGTGCTTGCTTGTCATAATTGATTTTGTGCTGAAATTCTTATATATGAACATGTGTTACATAGAACTTATAAAAATGTTCATGAAATCAATTATCTTAGGCTTATCAATTGATTACCCTTGTTTTTAGTCCTGTTGATTATTAAATTCCTCTGAGTAATCGATTACTCTAACTTCCATAATCGATTACATAGTTGAATTTTAGAAATTTCAAATTTTGGACTTCAGGTAATCGATTACATCAACTGCTGTAATCGATTACTACTGCTATTTTGAATTTTATTCAAAATTCGAAAAGCGGTAATCGATTACACAACTTACTGTAATCGATTACCAAATCGATAATATAAGTTCTCTGGGTCAGAACACTTAATCGATTACACGGCTCTTCCTCTTTCTTCTTCCCTCGTCGCCGAACTGGTTATCTCCATCATTCTCTCTCGTTTCTTGCTCAAACTCAGAACAAATTAGTGGGTTTTGCTCAGTTTTGCCCTCTCCTTCCTCTCCATCCCTTCAAGTTGACAAATTCGGCCTTCCCCAGAAACCCCTTTCTCAAAACCCTAAAAAATTTCAGTCTGAAAATGGCCTCCTCTTCACGCCGACACCGCTCGAAGAACCTCACCATGAACACTCTTGATCTTTCACAGCTTCTTGTCACAGAGGAGCAAAAGGACCGGTTTTTGGCTTACTTCTTGGAAAGACCCATCCTTCCTCCCAAGTATGCTGATGTCAACTCGTTCATCAATGCTGGATTCCTCTTCCCTTCTCTCCTTGATTTCCAAGGACTTGATGAATTCGTTGGCTTGTCGGGTAGGTACTATCCTGAATTGGTTAAAGTATTTTATTGCAATTTGGTGAAAAGAGGTGGGAAAATCTGCTCATCAGTCAAGGGAATTGATATCTCATTGACTCAAGAACAATTGGGAACTCTTCTAAAAATTCCCTATGTTGGAGAACGATTAAGTCTGGAGAAAGCATGTCCATGGGCTGATTATGACAAGAAATCTTTTTATTTATCCTTGTGTCGATTTTCTGAGGAAGAGATTCTTTTGAAGAAGCAGCGGGCAGAAGCCAACCGCTCTAGGGATATCCTTGCTGTTGGGTATCTTACTGTTGAAGATCGTCTGCTTCATTATTTGATTAGTTATGTTCTTCTTCCTCAATCCTCTAACCATGCCCAGATTAGTGATCTAGAGTTACAAATTATTTATGGGCTGAAACATAATGAATCCATTAACTGGGCTCATTTGGTTATGATACATATGTTAATACACAAGGATAGATCTGGTCCTCTTCCCTATGCTCCCATTATTACTCTCATTTTGAAGAATTTTGGAATTTCTACACAAGGGGAATATGCTCAGGTCATGGATACTAAAGCACAGAGGATTGATATGGAGATTCTGAACAAGATGGGGATTTTCAGGGATGTTGATGACACTTTTCGTCACAAGTCAGATTTAGGTCCTGATACCACTCAGGCTCCTGCCCCTGCTGCTTTCTATCCACCATCTTCTGAGGAAGGACCTTCATCCTCTATGCTTGGTGATGCCTCCACTCAACTCATTCTCTCTCATCTGGCCGATATGAGGACTTTCTTTGATCAGAGGTTCGATCACATGGAAGGTCGGGTTGAATCCATGTACACTACTCTCCGTGCTGATATGGATCGTCTGAGTCTTCGTGTTGATCGCATGGCTCCCTCCCCTCATGATTCCTTTGATTCCTCTGATGAATTTGACCTCTAGACTTGTTTATTTCTTTCTTTAACTATTTGCTTTATTTGGTTTGTAATAGTCTAGATTATGACTAATTTCTGCACTGTTGGATGTTTTGCTTGCTATGTTTGGACAATTATGTTCTGTTTTGTTCATGTTTTACATGTTTACCCCCATCCCCCATGCTTTATGTTTCAATATACTTGTATGTATGCCTGTACATTTTTTGGCCTTTTCTTCTTTTTGATGAAGTCAAAAGGGGGAGAAAGGTTCTGTGCTCTTAAAGATCATATGCAGGAATTCAACGAGTACATTAGAAAGGGGGAGAAATATCAGAAATACTAGATTCTATCAAATAGGGGGAGTTAAGCATCACGAATCACTACAAGAAATTTGACTTTCCGCCGCGGCCAAAAAACCGCGGCTGCAGGTAAAAAAACCGTGGCAATAACCTTCGACCACGGTTTGGCCACGGTTTCACGCCTGTGGGATATGCAGCCGTGGCCTTTGCTAATAGGCCACGGTTTGACACTTTAGGCTACCAATTTCTGATAACCGTGGCACGAATAGGCCACGGTTTAACCACGCTGGTTGAGGCCACGGTTTGCAGCTATTTCTTAAAACCACGGTTTCCAAACCGTGGCTTTGATATTTAGGCCGCGGTTACTTACCGTGGTATTATTCAACCATGGATTACAGCCCCTTCAATACACCACGGTTTTCAAACCGTGGGTTTACACGGTTAACAGTTCCTTCTTTACACCACGGTTTTTAAACCGTTGCTATTATATGAGTGGGACCATTTTTAGGCCACGATTTTAGCTGTGCCGATACGTTTTAGGCAATGATTATAACCTGTCGCATTTGCATTTAAGCCATAATTCACATTTTAACCTGAATTTTGAATAGATTTTTTAATACAATTTAAACCACAAAATGAGAATTTGTTAATCTCATATATTTAATGCTTGAAAGTAATTAAATAAATTAATAATAAAATATCAACAAGAAATTTTAAACTAGCATATCAAAATATGCATTAGTTAAAAGTTATGACTACATCAAGCTGACAAAACTAAATAACTCAAGTCTGACACAGTTTCATCATTAGGTCCAATAGGCTCTCCATCGCTGTCTAAGACAACCTCATCACGCTCGCCATTATTTCTTGCATGAATTTTTAAGCATTGTGTTGGTCCACGTGTCCTCTTCTTACTTGTCCCTATTTCAGAAAAAATATTATAATAAAAAATAAAATAGGAATTGAATAATGTATAAGCCAAGAAAACATTATTACCTTTTGTTCCATCACCTTCCATTTCCTCATTGCTTTCTTCTTCTCCCATTAAGTTTTCTTCTTGCTCTGAGTTTTCACCTTGTAGTTCTTCTTCCTCTTCCCCAACTTCTCTTAGGATGGTGATAATAATCAAGTAGCAGCAATTAAACAAAATCATCCATCAAGTTTGGAAATACAAATCAACATATTAGGTACTCTTTCCAAACATATAAATACAAATCAACATATTGGGTTCTCTTTCCAAAAATATACATACAAATCAACTATTAAGCTGATGTTAATGTAAGCTATACCAAGCTCTCTCTTACATCCCCTCGTCCTTGAACCTTCTCTTTGAATCCCTCGCGAAAAGCTCCTTCAAATTATTCAAATCTTCAAGTTGATTTAAGTCCTGTGAAGAAATGGAAAACCTGTTAGCTCAAGATCAGGTAACAATGCATGGAATAGATTTTGCTGCAGTTTACATGTAATTCCAAACGCACAGTGAGTTGCTGAATCAGTCATGAACCCTACAACCCATTCCTCCAACTTCTTAAGTTGTTAATGTCTACTGTTACTATGCAGTGAAATTATATGTTCTGCAGACTTACCACTTCAAAGTGAAAGCTACATTTACAATGGATATATTTGTAGAAATAATCCTCTTTGCACTGAAGTTATCAAAAACAGTAGGCACATAATCCTGTTTTTTAACAAGTGAATTTTTTTATTGAACTGATTTTCCTCACCTCACAGCAAAGCTTCCCCTACCCTTTTGTTGCTTCCATCAAAATAGAAGAAAAGAGAGAGGGGAAGTTGATGTTTAGAAAGAATGGGGTGGATTTGAATTTTGAATAGAAATGGAGGGGTGGGAAGCAGCATTTAATATGTTTCTGATTCTCTTAGTCATAGATAAAATAACAAAGATTAGATCAGATCACTAGTCAATAATGCTATAAGATGAATCATAGCCACAATCTCATTCTACTTCAACCCAACTGAATATTCATGACGGAATACTACAATGACTACATAACCAAACAAACACCAAGGTTGTCGTGCTTGCCAAGGCCAGAATCTAAGCTATGTAATAATTAACTTGCATTTGTAGATCCTGTCAAGGAAAGTATCTAAGTTTTGTAGTGATTAACTTGCATTCAGCAAAAACATTATCAGTTTTCCCGGAAAACCTATAATGACCTCTTGCATTTTTTGAACTTAATAATAAGAAGAATAAATAGGCAATTCAATGAGCTTGCTGGTCTTGTAAGAACTACAAGGCAGTAATCATTGTTAACCAAAACTAAACACAGGAATACTTTAAAAACTAAATGCTTTGAAAATAAAATGATTCAGCTACTTAATTAAAAACAAATCTACAAGACTACAACTGCAAACGTATAATTGTCCCTGCTACCAAATATGATCAACATAATTGATAGTATTTTAGTATATGATGTTAGTTCAGAAAATAGTTGGATAATTGAGAAGGCTTTAGTTGATAGTTGGAAGATAGTAGTTAGTAATGTGGTGTTTGGAGCAAAGGAATAGATTGTATTGCTCTCAAAAATCATACAAATGACTTGATGACTTATTCACCTATGCACCCAAGCTTGCCTATTTATAGGTGCTTGAGGGTGGTTCTAGAATATTCTACATCATTATGTATTTCCCTTACATTCTAGACTTCTCTACCTTATTAGATATCTCCATTACATTCTAGATACTTCTACTTCTAAATACATTTACAATTCATTAATCATATATACTAGATGTTTCTACACTATATGATTATGTAGACATTAGTAGAAGATTCTAGAAAATTGCATCAACTTCAACACTCCTCCTTGATGCGATTTTCGAAAACTCCAAGCATAATCCGTAGTCGCTCAAATCTTGGTCTTGGTAGTGCCTTCGTAAATATATCTGCGATTTGGTCTTCAGTTGTGCAATATTCAAGTTGAATCTGCTTATTTGTCTCTGCTTCTCTGATGAAGTGATATTTGATTGCAATATGCTTTGTTCGGTGATGATGAACTGGATTCTTCGCCATTGCTATAGCTGACTTGTTGTCACAGTAGATTGTGGTAGGGAGATCTTGTTGTTCACCCATGTCTTCAAGTATTCTCCGAAGCCATATAGCTTGACTTATTGCTTCAGCTGCTGCCACGTACTCAGCCTCTGCTGTTGACTGCGCAAATGTCGCTTGCTTCTTTGAAGCCCAAGAGAAAGAACCTGATCCAAGTGAGAAGGAATAGCCTGATGTACTCTTCATGTCATCTGTTGAACCTGCCCAATCACTGTCTGTGTAGCCGAGTAGTCTTGAGTTGGTCACAGTTTTGTACCATATACCAAACTTCTTTGTACCTTGAAGGTATCTTAAAATTCTTTTTCCTGCTCCATAGTGAATTTGACTCGGCTTCTGCATGAATCTTGATAGAAGACTTGTAGCATACATGATGTCCGGCCGCGTAGCAGTAAGATATAGTAGGCTGCCGATCAAACTTCTGTAGCGCAATGCATCAGCTTCTGGCGCTCCGTCTTCCTTTTGTAACTTCTCATTTGTCACGAGCGGAGTAGCTACTGGCTTGCATTCGTTCATGTTGAACTTCTTCAATAGTGCTTCGGTGTATTTCTTCTGACAAATAAATATCCCTTCTCTTTGTTGCTTTACCTCTATGCCGAGGAAGTAGTTCATCATGCCTAGATCAGTCATCTCGAATGTCTTCATCATGTCTTCTTTGAATTTAGTCACCATCTTCGTGTTGTTTCCTGTGTAGATTATATCATCTACATACAAGGAGACAATGAGAGTATCATGCTGACCTTGGGTCTTGACATATAGTGTTGGTTCACTCTTACTCCTCCTGAATCCTTGATCGATGAAGTATTGATCAATTCGGCTGTACCATGCTCTAGGAGCTTGCTTGAGACCATATAAAGCTTTTCTTAGTCTCAATACTTTATCTTCATTTCCTTTCCTAACGAAGCCTTGTTGTTGCTCAACATAAATCTCTTCTTCTAGTACTCCATTTAGAAATGCTGACTTGACATCTAGTTGATAGATACTCCACTCTTTTTGTGCTGCAAGAGCTATTAAAGCTCTTATTGTATCTAGACGTGCAACTGGGGCAAATGTCTCGTTGTAGTCGACTCCAGCTTGTTGTGTGTAGCCCTTTGCTACAAGCCTAGCCTTGTGCTTTTGTATTGAGCCATCAGGGTTAAGCTTTGTCTTATAAACCCATTTGACTCCTATGATATCTTTATTTTTTGGATAGTCTACTAGCTCCCATGTTTTGTTTTTCTCAATTGATTTAATCTCCTCCTCCATTTCTTTGACCCATACTTCTTGCCTTGATGCTACTTCATAATTTTCAGGCTCAAGTATGGCCAAATTGCAAGTCTCATATATATCCGCCAGAGATCTTACTCGCCTCGGAGTAGATTCTGGTGAGGAATCTTGTTGAAGAGAAGACGAAGAAGGCATACCTGGATCTTCTGTTACTTCTTCAACTTCTTCTTGAGGTTGCTGTACTAGAAGGGAAATGTTGCTTCTCTCAATTTTTTCTTTATCCCAATTCCAAGCGGCAGCTTCATCAACTTCGACATCTCGGCTAATAATGAGCTTCTTTGTTTGTAAGTTGTAGACTCGATAGCCTTTTGATTGGGTACTGTATCCCAAGAAGATGCCTCGAACTGTCTTGTCTTCTAATTTATGCCTCTTTTGGTCTGGGACATGAATGTAGCAGATTGATCCAAAGACTCTTAGATGTTTAGCAGAAGGTTTCTGCCCACTCCAAGCTTCAATAGGAGTCTTGTCTTGGACTGCTTGAGTTGGACATCTGTTGATTATGTAGACAGCGGTATAAACTGCTTGGGCCCAAAAAGTGTTTGGTAATCCTTTATCCTTTAACATCGATCTAGCCATCTCCATGACTGTGCGATTTCTTCTTTCAGATACTCCATTTTGTTGAGGAGAATATGCGACTGTGAGTTGTCTTTCAATACCTTCATCCTCACAGAATTTATCAAACTCATGAGAGTTATACTCTTTTCCTCGATCGCTCCTGAGCCTTTTTATATGTTTACCACTTTGCTTCTCGACAAGGACCTTGAACTTTTTGAATATTCCAAAGACTTCTGATTTTTCCTTTATGAAATAGACCCAAGTCATTCTAGAAAAATCATCAATGAAGAGAATGAAATACCTGTTGTTGGTAAGTGATGGTGTCCTCATCGGTCCACAAACATCAGTGTGGATGAGCTCTAGCACATCTTTAGCTCTCCATGCATTGCTCGTTGAAAACGGTAATCTGTGTTGTTTTCCGAGAAGACATCCTTCACATGCTCCGTTGTCTTCTTTTAGACTTGGCAAATCTCTCATCATATTCTTCTGATATAACAACTTTAAGGCTTTAGAGTTGAGGTGGCCAAATCTTCGATGCCATAGCCATGAATCATCAGCTTGCACCTTCATGGCAATGTTAGTGGTATATTTAAAATTTATCGGGAAGCTTCTATTTCTTGTCTCCATCTTTACTTGAGCTATCTCGGCCCTTTTATTAGTGTTATCATAGATTGTGCATTTATCTCCTTCAAAGTGAAGGACATAGCCTTTCTCCATAATTTGACCGATGCTCAAGAGATTTTCTTTAAGATTTGGAACTAGTAAGACATCTCTAATGAGTCGCGTACCTTTCTTTGTCTCCACCATGACAGTGCCTTTGCCTTTTGATTCCACAGTAGTGCCATTTCCTAGTCGAACCTTTGATTTGACAGAGTCATCAATTTCCTTGAAGATGCTCTCATCTTTAGTCATGTGATTGCTGCAACCGCTATCCAAGTACCAGGTTCCTTCCTTGTCATTGTTCGAATCTTGGAAGGCATAGAAAAGATGTTCTTCACTGTCATGCTTATTTTGGTCATTCTCATGTTCTTCGACAAAATTTGCTTGATGCTTATTTTTGCTGTAACAGTTCTTCTCCACGTGCCCAAATTTCTTACAATGCTGACATTGTGGCTTTCCTCGCCAACGACAGTCTTTCTCGGCGTGATTTGTCCTCTTGCATATGCCACATGGACGATACTCATCTTGATTTTTCTTTGAGAAATTTCTAGAATTCTCTCTGTTTCTAGAACTTTCTCCACTACTCTTGTTTTCTCCATATCCTTTATTGTGAGACCGTAATTTAAGCTTAGATTGAAAGGCATTTTCTATAGAGTCATCACCACGCCTACTCAATCTTTGCTCATAAGCTTCAAGAGAACCCATTAGTTCTATCACAGATAAATATGACAGATTTTTCGTTTGTTCAATCGTCGTCACAATTGGATCATACTTACTGGGAATAGAAACTAGAATTTTCTCAACAATTCTTTTGTCGAGAATATTTTCTCCGTAGGCTCTCATTTTAGAAACAATTTCTTTTATTTTAGTATAATAGTCTTGTACGGTCTCAGAATCATTCATATTTAATAATTCAAACTTACGTCTTAGACTTTGGAGTTTGACGGCACGTACCTTTGAGGTTCCTTGAAACTCCTCCTGTAGTGTACTCCATGCATCCTTGGCACTAGCAACTCCCATTATCCTCGGAAAAATAGAGTACCCATAGCTTGTTGCAAGTAATATAATGCCTTTGAATCTTTTTGTCTATTTTCCTTCAACTCTTTCTTTTGAGCTGCAGTAAGAGTTGAAGTATCTGCGGGAGTAGTATATCCTTCTTCCACAACTTCCCATAGATCTTGGGAGCAAAAAAATGTCTTCATTTTAATGCTCCAAAAATCATAGTTTTCACCGGAAAAAGGAGGGACTTGGATATTAGATGATGGTTGGGTGTTGGTAGCCATAGGCTAAGAAAATTACGGAAGTAGTGTAGAGTGATAGTAGTGATTTTTACTTGGTAGTTGGATAGTTTATCTACGCCCAGTATATGACCAAACGTAGCTCTGGTACCACTGATAGTATTTTAGTATATGATGTTAGTTCAGAAAATAGTTGGATAATTGAGAAGGCTTTAGTTGATAGTTGGAAGATAGTAGTTAGTAATGTGGTGTTTGGAGCAAAGGAATAGATTGTATTGCTCTCAAAAATCATACAAATGACTTGATGACTTATTCACCTATGCACCCAAGCTTGCCTATTTATAGGTGCTTGAGGGTGGTTCTAGAATATTCTACATCATTATGTATTTCCCTTACATTCTAGACTTCTCTACCTTATTAGATATCTCCATTACATTCTAGATACTTCTACTTCTAAATACATTTACAATTCATTAATCATATATACTAGATGTTTCTACACTATATGATTATGTAGACATTAGTAGAAGATTCTAGAAAATTGCATCAACTTCAACAATAATAAATGATGGATGGAAAGAACCCCTGCCATTCTGATTCTAAAAATTTATCAAGGCTTTGCCTCCACAAAATATGACTTTGAGGTCTGATTCTAAAGTTGCCATTCTAAAAAAGAACCCTGCCATTCTGATTCTAAAAGTTTCAGCATATCCTGTTTGAGAATAGAAGTCAAAGTTTAAAGTGGGGAGCATGTAGTATGAGATCAACAGGAAATTACATCTATTGTTAACCACACCAATCACTAAAAGCTCAATATATATATATATATATATATATATATATATATATTCATAGAAACAGAGAAGGACTTAACAATGGATGTGTGAATTAAAGCACCTTCTAATCTAAATTACACTTCTCACTATAAAAAGCCAAATATAAGAATAAGCTGAAGGTAAACAAAGAAAGGAAATAACATGTGTCTCTCAAATCTGACACAGAACTTTAAGTGGTAATAACCACTAACAGTACCAAACTATATTGGTAATGAACACATAGGGTTAAGTTTGAAAGTAAGTAGTAAACTGGCTTTGCATACAAAATTTTCCAGTGATTCTCCAAATACTTAAACGAAATAGCGAACTGTAAATCTCATTCATTACATGTGCTATGAGATATGGATTTTTATAACGGTGTGCATGTAGGATTAAATCAACAATGTACATGATAATGATATACTGCAGTAACTGACAGAGAAGAATCAGCAGCATGGAATACCTGGAGATGCTTCTTTTCTCCTTAATATTTGGTGTGAGTCAATTAGAGATTGAGGTTCATCTCCTTTATAACGGTCTCTTGCTTCATCTCTTTCTTGGCAAACTCTCTTTAGGAGCTTGTATAAGTGTTTCACTGTCTCCTCATATTTCTTTATCTCATTGTTGGCTTCCATTCTTGCTGTTATCAGTTCAAGCTTGGTGCAGAGAAGCCTGTGCTTAACCTCATCAATACTCTGCCATTAAAAGATGCATAGTTTAGTCAGTGTGAAATTGAGAATTCAGAATACAATAATACACAACCAACAAGATATTGGAGACAACAATGTGATCTTAAAAGAACGGATCAAGTTACAAGCTTTGTTCAAAATGGTAAGACTAAACACCTTTGCCTTAACTTCTTCAATATAGCTGATATGTTTCACAAGAAAAAGTGAATTACTAAACACTAAAAGTTCTTTGGCTTGTGAAATAGCAGGGATTCAAAAAGTGACAAGAGGTCAATTTCTTATCTGAGGTAAAAACTAAAGCAATGTTATTGAACTTTTGAATTATCTTTTGTTTTTTCATGTAACCACTTTTGACAATCTTAATTATGAAAAGACATGATTATGTCTCCACAAAACAACATGCACCCCTTTAGGATTAGTTATCCTGTCCTTATCAAATACATCTTGTTGGTATGACTTATTATGATAAAAACAGAAACTAAAGCTTCAATGGCAAGTTTGGAAAAAAAAAGGTTCAGTTTCAAATTATAACTCTTTTAATACTACAACAAGCAGTAGCACTATTCCACAAGTTGATCATTCTATGAACCTCCAATACAATTCAAAGGTAAAAAGCACCAAGGTATCAGATATGAGAAGAAGCATTCCTTAGCTGAATCAAGCAATAATTACTTGGCCTTACCAAAGCAACCAAATCATCAAAATTACCGGCATGGGAATAGAACTTACTATTGTATCTTTCTCTGAATCGTCTGCTGCTATATACCTTACAGTAAGACATAAGTACAGAGATTTAAAAAAGGGTTACCAATAGACGACTGGAGGATGAAGGAAAGTTAAAATTATTCATGAAGAAAAGTCAGTTTTAGAAGAAAACTTCACACTAGAGGATGAAGGAAGTGAAGCGGCGGAGCATCAAATAAGCAAGATCAGACAGGGAAGTTACCTTGGTTTGAGTGAGGGTTTGAGACGAACGGTACGCAAATAGCTTCGCGGTGCAGAACGATGGAGGCGAGGGGTTAGTGATGGAGATGAAATTCCAGAACGATGGAGGCGTGGGGGTCCAGAACGATGGAGGCGAGAGTCTTGAACGATGGACGACGAGAGGGCCAGAACGCGCGATGGAAGACGAGAGGGCCTGAACGATGGAGGCGTCGAGGGGTAGGACGCGACGGGGTCCAGAACAATGGAGGCGACCGATCGAGGGGTAGGAGGAGATGGGGTCAGAACGATGGAGGCGCAGGAGGTCAAGAAGTTGAGTGAAAACCTTTCTTTTTTTTCCAAAACCCTGATGGAGGCACAGGAGGTAGCTAATTGAAAACCTTTCTATTTCTATAATTTTGAGAAATAAAATGAAAACCGGGAGATTTTGGCAGGTCAAAAAATAGGCTTTTTAATCTAAAAAATCTACTGCCACGGTTGGAAGAGTGTGGAATAAAGGGTCCACGGTTGGCAAAACGTGGCCACAATATAGCCGCGGGCACCAAACCGCGGTTTAAAGAGTATAGGCTACGGTTTCCTTTGTGGTGGCTGTAGTTTTTGTAAGTTTATCCCACGCTTCAAAAACCGTGGCCTTTGGCCATTTTAGGCCACGGTTTTCTGACCGTGGAAAATTTAAGCGTGGCCGTAGGTCAAATTTCTTGTAGTGAATGCATAAATGATCTTCAAAGAGTCAAGTATGTGTTTGCCATCATCAAAAAGGGGGAGATTGTGAAGAAGGTCTTGCTCCTGACCCTGGCTGTGGTTTTGATGACGACAAACTCATCAACAAAAAGAAGAAAAGAAGACTTCAAAGAATCAAGCACTCAAGTCCATCGATAGTCTAGAAGTCTTAGTATTAGGTGAGTTATGCTTCCAAAGGTTTATTAAAGCATAAAGGCTCTCAAAACACCTAATCTAATCAAGCTAAGAGTTTTCATAACTTAAAAGAAGTAGAAAACCTTAAGCAAGTCTCAAAAGATAAGTTTCTGGAAAATGGGCTTCTGTGTAATCGATTACACCATTATGGTAATCGATTACACCAAGGCAAGTAATCGATTACTCCAGTCTTGTAATCGATTACATGTTTGAAATTCAAATTCAAACTGAAACGGTCACTTGTGTAATCGATTACACTAAGTATGGTAATCGATTACCAGAACGAAAAAGTGCATCTTTTCATGAACCATTGTGTCCCAAACCTTTTGAAAAGGGTTGTGATGGTTCAAGGACGTTTCCCTTGCCTATATAAAGACCATCTGAGTCCAGAAAACATAACAACAACATGGAACACACAACACACACGAATTAGACACATTTCACATGAGAAAAACACATTAGGCCAAAGCTCTTTCAAAATTGGTTCATCTTTTAGAACCTAAATCTTTTGGAGCCTAAATTCTGATTCATGATCTTCATGTTTACAAGAACACATTAGTTGTTCATATCTTGAAGAACTCAGAATTGTATTATGCTTAAAAGCCTTAAAGCATAATTTCTCATGTTCAATCCAATTGTGTGTTAAAGGATTGAAACAGCCAAGTGTAATATCTTCTTCATCTCTTTCTGTAAGATTGAGTTTTTCACCGTGGTATTCGGTGAAGGGTTGTTGTCACTGAAAGTGGTTTGCTTTCAGGGTTTCGATTGAAGACAAGTTTGTCTTCAAGGTCTGAGGGTGGTTTGCCTTCAGGAACTGAAAGTGGTTTGCTTTCAGGGGCTGTTGAAAGCGGTTTGCTTTCACAGGATATTGGTAGAAGTTCTTGGGGTCCTTGGGTTAGGAACTTGTAAGAAATTCTTATCAATAGTGGAAAAATCCTCAAGGGGTTTTCTTGAGGGACTGGACGTAGTCTTCGGTGGATTGAAGGCGAACCAGGATAAATCTTGTGTGTGATTCTCCTTATCCTTCACATTTACTTTCAAGTATTGTTCATATCCGCTGCAATCACTAAGATCAACTCGTGATCATCATAAACTTGAAAGTATCGATTTCAATAAGGCGAAAATTGGGGCAACACTGATTCACCCCCCCTCTCAGGTTGCTATATGTTCTAACAAAGATATCTGCTAATTGATTATGTGTATATCAATATCTTTCCTCATAACATGATCTCAAAGAAAATGATGTCGTATATCAATATGCTTAGTTCGAGAATGCAAGATAGGGTTTTTAGTGAGATTAATGGCACTTGTGTTGTCACATTTGATTGGAATGCACCCCAGCTCTAAGCCATAATCTTTAAGTTGTTGTTTGAGCCATAGAGTTTGTGCACAACGACTTCCTGCAGCAATGTATTCTGCTTCTGCAGTACTTAGAGCAACACATGCTTGTTTCTTACAAGACCAAGAAACAAGGGCATTTCCTAACAATTGACAAGTACCACTAGTACTTTTTCTTTCAGTTTTACAACCAGCATAATCAGAATCAGAATACCCAATCAAACCACAAACACTTCCTTTGGGATACCACAATCCAACATTTGTAGTTCCTTTCAAATATTTGAAAATCCGTTTAACAGAACTCAAATGTGACTCCCTAGGAGATGCTTGATATCTAGCACATAGACACACACTAAACATAATATCAGGTCTACTTGCAGATAAGTATAGAAGAGATCCGATCAAACCTCTATATTTGGTAATATCAACTTGATTACTGGATTCATCTTGATCTAAATATGTGTTAGACCCCATTGGTGTGGCTATGGCTTTGCAATCATCCAAATCATATTTCTTTAACAATTCCTTGCAAAACTTTGATTGATTGATGAATATTCCATCATTTGATTGCTTGATTTGCAAACCAAGAAAGAAATTTAATTGTCCCATCATGGACATCTTAAATTCTTCTTGCATCATGTTAGAGAAATCCTTGCAAAGAGATTCGTTAGTTGCACCAAAGATAATATCATCAACATAAATTTGAACTAATAGGGTATTACCTTTGGTTCTTTTGATGAACAAGGTTGTATCAGCCTTACCCTTTTGAAATCCTTTATCACAAAGGAAAGTACTTAATCTATCATACCATGCACGAGGGGCTTGCTTAAGACCATAGAGTGCCTTCTTTAATCTGAAGACATGTGAAGGGAACTTTGGATCTTCAAATCCTGGAGGTTGCTTCACATAGACTTCTTCTTGAATATATCCGTTCAGGAAAGCACTTTTGACGTCCATTTGATATAATGGGAAATTTAAAGAACAAGCATAAGCCAATAACAGTCTTATGGCTTCCAACCTTGCTACTGGTGCATAAGTTTCATCAAAATCTATACCTTCTTCTTGATTATATCCTTGAGCAACTAATCTTGCTTTATTCCTAACTATGATACCATTTTCATCTAACTTATTCCTAAATACCCACATTGTTCCAATAACATGTTTATCACTAGGCTTAGGGACAAGTTCCCAAACTTGATTCCTTTCAAATTGGTTTAGTTCTTCCTGCATTGCTACAATCCAATATTCATCCTCTAGAGCATCATTTACTTTTGATGGTTCTATCTGAGAGACGAAGGCCATATTCAAAACTGAATCATTTAAGCGTAGCCTTGTAGAAACGCCTCTAGAAATATCACCAATAATATTATCAACTGGATGATCCCTATGGGTTCTCCATTCCTTTGGAAGCTGATAAGTATTATCTTCAATGGGCTCTTCTTGTATTGGATTATGATCTTCATCCTTTTGAGAATCTTCATTTACAATGATATCATCTTCTTCAATATCTGGAGTATTAACTCTATCTTCTATTGAAGATTTAGATTCATCAAAAGAAACATGTATGGATTCTTCCACAGATAGAGTTTTCTTGTTAAAGACTCTATATGCTTTGCTTGTTAGAGAATAACCAAGGAATATACCTTCATCAGATTTTTCATCAAACTTTCCAAGGTTTTCCTTTCCATTATTCAAAACAAAGCATTTTGATCCAAAAGCATGTAGATGAGAGATGTTTGGTTTCCTTCCTTTGTAGAGTTCATAGGGAGTTTTCTTAAGTATAGGTCTAATAAGAACTCTATTGGAAACATAGCAAGCAGTACTTACAGCATCAGCCCAGAAATATTTAGGGAGACTTGATTCACTTAACATGGTTCTTGCTAATTCTTCAAGTAATCTATTCTTCCTTTCTACTACACCATTTTGTTGTGGTGTTCTCGGAGTAGAAAAATTATGTGATATTCCATTTTCATCACGTAGTTCTTGGAATTGTTGATTCTGAAATTCTCCACCATGATCACTTCTAATAAAAGAGATCTTTAAAGACTTCTCATTTTGAACAAGCCTTGCATATCTTTTGAATGCATTGAAGGCGTCATTCTTATGAGGAAGAAATAAAGTCCATGTAAATCTAGAGAAATCATCAACAATAACAAGTGCATAGAAATTACCTCCGAGGCTTTTAGTTCTAGATGGTCCGAAAAAATCCATATGTAACAATTGAAGGGGTCTTGAAGTCGAAACTATGTTCTTTGGTTTGAAGGATGTTCTGGTTTGCTTCCCCTTTTGACATGCATCACAAAGCTTGTCTTTCTCGAATTTTATCTTTGGAAGCCCAACAACTAGATCATGCTTGACTAGTTTGTTTAAATGATCTATGTGAATATGAGCAAGTCTTCTATGCCATAGCCATGAATCACTATTATTCTTGGCCAAAAGGCATCTCACATTTTGTGGAATTTCTTCCAAGGAGATCATGAAGACTTTATTTACTTTATACCCAGAAAACTTAATTTCTTTAGTTTTCACATCTTTCACAACACATATATCATTCATAAAACCAACTTTCAAACCTTTATCACATAGTTGACTAATACTCAGAAGATTATGCATCAAACCATCAACGTAAAGAACTTTATCGATGACTGTTTGAGGGGTGTGCCTATTCTTCCAATACCGAGTATTTTTCCCTTTTGATTGTTACCATATGTAACAAAAACTTTTTCTCTAGGTATAAGAAATGAAAACTTGATTTTGTCTCCTGTCATGTGTGATGAGCAGCCACTATCAAGATACCATAAATCCTTTGCTGCTTTCATACACACCTACATGACAAAGTTCAGACATGGGTATTAGGAACCCAACAAGTTTTGGGTCCTTCTAAGTTAACATCCTTTCTTACCCAAATGTATTCCCTATTTGGTACTTCTACATGTTTGTAGTAACATCTACTAGAGGTGTGTCCTACTTTGTTACAATACGTACAAGAGTAATAATTGTAACTAGGGGTTTGTCTAGGAGAGGAATGATTCTTGTTAGGATGTCTATTTTGAGTTTTCTTCCTATTGTGTGTACTTCTAACAGAATTAATCCTTTTGTTACTAGAAGATTCTACTATATTGTTTGGTTTTACAAACACAGTTTTCTTGACTTCCTTAGTCTTTGGGTGAGAAGTATATCCTAGACCTGATTTGTTATTTGAATATCTTTGAACACTTAGGATATCATCTAATTTCTGTTTTCCTTTATTGAAGTTATTTACTCTTTGTTGAAGATTATCTATCTTTTCTTCTAAAGAACTACACTTAGTGCATTTTTGTGTAATATCTAGTTTAGATTTCACTATGTCTAATTCCTCTTGTAAAGTTCTACACTTACTTTCTAAGGATGAAATCAAATCATTTTTCTTGGTACTAATCTTGGAAAATTCTTGACATAATTTAAACATATTCTCCATAGCAAACTTTAAATCATGAGAAGACATAGAATTATCACTAACCTGGGAATCTTCAACATCTGAGTCATGTGAAGCCATCAAGGCAACTTGTGCTTCTTCTTTGTCAGAATCTGATGATGAACTTACTTCATTATCATCCCAAGCCAAATATGCTCTTCGAGTAGGTTGATCCTTTTTCTCGAATTTCTCTCTTAGACCATGTTTCTTCTTCTGAAGATTTGGACAATCTGACTTGAAACGTCCCGGTTTGCCACACTCGAAACATGTAATCTTTTGAGATGAAGAAGACTCATTGTTCATTTGGAAGGCTCTATTGTTATTAAATTTAACGTTTTTCCTTTTAAGAAACTTTCCAAAGTTCTTTACTAGAAGATTCAGATTTCCATTGTCTTCTTCTTCAGAGTCTGCATCATAATCTTCTTTGATGCTTTCTTTTGCCTTTAGAGAAATTGACCGATACTTCTTCTCATGTTGTTCATGCTCTTCTAAACGATTCAATTCCAACTCATGTTCTTGGAGTTTTCCAAAAAGAGTTGCAAGAGTCATATTTGATAAACTCTTCTTCTCAGAGATGGCTGTAACTTTTGGTTGCCATACTCTTGTAAGTGATCTTAGAACTTTCATGTTCAAGTCACTTTTTGAAAATTGTTTTCCAAGAGCAATCAAATGATTAATCAAATGAGTGAATCGATTTTGCATATCTAATACCTTTTCTCCTGGAAGCATTCTGAACATTTCATACTCCTGAGATAAAGTATTGATCTTTAATCTCTTGACTTCATCTGTTCCTTCATGAGTCACCATCAACGTATCCCATATTTCTTTTGATGAAGTGCACGTTGATACTCTGAAAAATTCGTCCATGCCAAGAGCAGATGTAAGGATGTTCATTCCTTTGAGATCATGTTGAACCTTCTTCTTTTCTTCTTCACTCCAAGTACTTTCTGATTTTGGTTGTGAAGTTCCTTCTTCATCTGTTGTTACAGGCACAAATGGACCTTCTTCAATGGCTTTCCATATTCTTGCGTCTAATGACTTTATGAATATTTTCATCTTGATTTTCCAGAAGTCATAATGCTCTCCATTGAAGAATGGTGGCCTGTTTATGTTGAATCCTTCATTTGTTCCATGATTGGAAGAGGATGCCATCTTTTCCCGGATCTTAGGAATAACTTACCTAAACTTCTGCTCTGATACCAATTGTTATCAACCTGAGAGGGGGGGGGGGTGAATCAGTGTTGCCCCAATTTTCGCCTTATTGAAATTGTTACTTTCAAGTTTATGATGATCACGAAATGATCGTTATGATTGCAGCGGATTTGAGCGATACTTGAAAGTAAATATGAAGGATAGAGGCAATCACACACAAGAATTTATCCTGGTTCACCTTCAATCCACCGAAGGCTACGTCCAGTCCCTCAAGAAAATCCCTTGAGGATTTTTCCACTATTGATAAAAAAATCTCTTACAAGTTCCTAACCCAAGGACCCCAAGAATTTCTACCAATATCCTGTGAAAGCAAACCACTTTCAACAGCCCCTGAAAGCAAACCGCTTTCAGTTCCTGAAGGCAAACCACCCTCAGACCTTGAAGACAAACTTGTCTTCAATCGAAACCCTGAAAGTAAACCACTTCCAGTGACAACAACCCTTTCACCGAATACCACGGTGAAAAACTCAATCTTACAGAAAGACATGAAGAAGATATTACAATTGGCTGTATCAATCCTTTAACATACAATAGGATTGATCATGAGAAATTATGCTTTAAGGCTTTTAAGCATAATACAATTCTGAGTTCTTCAAGATATGAACAACTAAAGTGTTCTTATTGACATGAAGATCATGAACTCAGAATTTAGGCTCCAAAAGGTTTTAGTTCTAAAAGATGAACTAATTTTGACACAGTTTTGGCCTAATGTGATTTTCTCATGTGTAATGTGTTGTCTCTTGTGTATATTGTGTATGTTATTGTATGTTCTTGTATGTTGTGTTTTATGGACTCAAATGGTCTTTATATAGGCAAGGGAAACGTCCTTGAACCATCACAACCCTTTTCAAAAGGTTTGGGACACAATGGTTCATGAAAAGATGCACTTTTTCGTTCTGGTAATCGATTACCATACTAAGTGTATTCGATTACACAAGTGACCATTTCAGTTTGAATTTGAATTTCAAACATGTAATCGATTACAAGCCATGAGTAATCGATTACTTGCCTAGGTGTAATCGATTACCATAATGGTGTAATCGATTACACAGAAGCCCATTTTCCAGAAACTTGATCTTTGAGACTAGCTTAAGGTTTTCTACTTCTTTTAAGTTATGAAAACACTTAACTTGATTAGATTAGGTGTTTTAAGAGCCTTTATGCTTTAATAGACCTTTGGAAGCATAACTCACCTAATACTAAGACTTCTAGACTATTGATGGACTTGTAGTGCTTGATTCTTTGAAGTCTTCTTTTCTTCTTTTTGTTGATGAGTTTGTCGTCATCAAAACCACAGCCAGGGTCAGGAGCAAGACCTTCTTCACATGATCAAATATTGATTGCTCACATTTTCTTAAACTGTGATTTTGGGACAATAAGTTTACACTTGTTTTTTTTTTGCTCTTTTTTTTTTAAAAAAAAAAAGAAAAAAAAAAAGAGAAAATTGGAGTGATGAGACTTATATTCTTCCTTGATTGAAGATGGGCCTGAAGCAAATTATACTCCGGGTTCGCCCCTCTTCCATGACAGATCTTCAAATTGATGCTTATCGCACTTAGGGCTTGCCGCCTTTTCTCTCCTCTCAGCACAATAAAAATGATAAGCATTTGTTCCTTACATTGATGCCAGACTTGGGGGCTTAATAGAAGCCAAATCTCTGTTACCCTCCACAAATCTTATTCCATTTCTTCCATCCAAAACCCATCCCTTCATCCACTAGCTTTGACCAGTGTTGTGCTGCAATGGTGAAGATGAAATCTTTTGAAAATCACAAATCTGTTTGTTTGAAAATCCTTTAACTCTCTTTTTTCGCATGATCATTGAAAAATTCAAAAAAAATATAAAAATCTCTTGCATTGTTAGGTATTTTTGCCTAGTTCTCTCTTTCAAGGCATGGCCCACAACTATCTACTCTCATATTTTCTTTTTAGGGTATTGTGACGCCCGCTTGGTATTGTGACGCCAAGTTTTCTCTTTCAGGGTAACCAACCCCTACCCTATTTCAGGGTAACCAACCCCTGCACACTTTCATGGTAACCAACCCCTGCACAATTTCAGGGTAACCAACCCCTGCACTATTTCAGGGTAACCAACCCCTGCACTCTTTCGGGGTAACCAACCCCTGCACAATTTCAGGGTAACCAACCCCTGCACTATTTTAGGGTAACCAACCCCTGCACTATTTTAGGGTAACAAACCCCTGCACTTTTTCAGGGTATCTAACCCCCGCACTCTTTCAGGGTAACCAACCCCTGCACTCTTTCAGGGTAACCAACCCCTGCACTTTTTCAGGGTATCTAACCCTTGCACTCTTTCAGGGTATCCAACCCTTGCACTCTTTCAGTTATCTCATGATTTTTGATCCACCCGTTGATGGGCTCCGGATCTGGCATCTTTGTTATTCTTCTTCTATTTCTTTGTGTGGCCAAAATTGGCTGCTTTTGAATTTGCTTTAACTTTCTCACCGAAAGCCAAGCAAATGGGGGCTGCTGTCAGCACCCAATTTTGTCCGCGACTTTTATTTTAATTCCTTTTTTATTGTGTTTCATTTTATTAAAAAAATCAAAAAATAGTAAGTTAATTAGAGTCGAAAAATTTAAAAAAAAAACTTAGATTAATTGTGTCTATATTTAATTAATTATGTTTGTTCTCTTAAATAAATAATATTCAAATTTCTCGCACAAATAAAGTGGGCCAAGCTGGCCCAAAACCAAAAAAATAGACCAAAAAAGACTTCAACAGAAACACTAGGGGTAGTTCTGTAACTTCACATCCCAAAAACCCTAATTCTAACACCATATAATCCCCTTCTCTTCGAAATCAGCAGAGAACCAGGAACCACTATTCACCATCATCAAGCTGCAGCCATTTCTCTCCATTCTCTCTTCCCCTTTCAAAACCCTAAAAAATCACTCTTCACACAACCCACAAAATCAACACTCTGCCTCTCTCTCCAGCCGCCGATCATCACCAAACCGCTCCCCATTCGACCTCCTCACTCTCATCCTTTCACGCCGCCACTCTTCAGCCATAACCGTCGTCCCTTCTCTTCCTTGGCCAGCGCCGCCACCACGCCTCTCCTCTTCCTAGAGTCGTCGCTCACGCGAGCACCTTCATCTCAAACCTCCATCACTGCCTTCACTGCTCAGCCGCCTCACCTTCACTCCTCTCCACAATCGCCAGCGCCAGGCTCGCTTTTCTCTCAAATCCCGTCGCCTCGCTCCAAGGAAGAGGAACCCTCCCTCTCCGCTGACAGTTTCTCCTCGACGCCCTACCACCGCCGCTGCTCCTTCCTCCCGAGGCCAGAGCCGTCGCTCGTGGGACCCTCAACAGCTCGCTTCGAGTCCACCGTCGCCGCCACCGGATTCTGTTGCCGCTTCTACTGTTGCGTCCCTTTTTCTCCATCTTCGGTTGGTTTATTTTCCTCTTTTCCCCCTCTGTTTGTTTGGTATCTTGCTTCATCTCTACTGTGTGATTATTATTGCTTAAAGCTCTGCACTTTCATATTCAAAGTTGTAAATCTGTTAATTTTCTATTTGATTGTCATTGTTGCGGATACAACATGGGGAAGTTACTGTTTGTTTGATGATGTTGTGCTTTACCCTCTTCCTGGATTCATTATCATGTGTTTGCTCATTGCTCTGCGATTTCAGTCTATGACTATTGTGTGGTACAGTGACAAACGTTCTTTTTTCATCTTCTGCGTGTTTCTATAGATCATGTTTTCATCGTTGGAAATATTGTTTCTTAGGTGTTATTCTTAAACCGGTGCTGCTGTTGATAATAAAAAAATTGAACTTTGATGTTATCTTGAGTCTTGGTAATAAAAAACAACTTTGACCATAAAATTGAACATTTGCTTCATAAAAAAAAAAAAAGATTTCTTGGTAATAAAATCAGCCTCTTGATCATAAAAATTGAATCTTGCTTCATGGGAAAAAGAAAAGAAAAGATGCGGTCATAATAACTTCCAACTTTGGTTCGCCGTCTTTTTTTCGCTTCTCCGCGCCAACGCGTATAAAAATTAAATAAAAATGCGAATGCGTCTGTTCCCTTGTGGAATGTCGTTTCTCGTGTCAGTTTTGCGCCAATGCGCGTAAAAACCAAATAATTGCGAACGCGATGCGATGTATCGTCTGTTCCCTGGTGGAATGTCGTTCCTCATACCGTTTTGCTCACCTTTTTTATAAAAAAAAATAATAAATAAAAATTAATCACCTTAAGAACTAAGTAGCCTTGATTTCTCTTCGGAGATACATAGGACAGGGCAACTCCCCACCAGGCACCCTTTTTTTTAAATCACTTTAATCACCTTAAGAACTACGTAGCCTTGATTTCTCTTCGGAGATACGTAGGACCGGGCAACTCCCCGCCAGGCACCCTTTTTTTAAATCACTATAACCACCTTAAGAACTACGTAGCCTTGATTTCTCTTCAGAGATGCGTAGGACCGGGAAACTCCCCGCCAGGCACATCAAATTAAAAATCAATTTAAAACTTCAGAACTACGTGGCCTTGATCTTCCATTTGAGAGAAGTACGTACGACTAGGTTCACACCTATCAGGCTAAATAAAATAAAATAAATATTTTTGTTTTGTAAATAATCTCATTTTCTTTTCTTTTAAATAACAAATCTCAAAAAATAATAAATATCTTTTTTTTCTTTGTAAATAATTAGTCCATTAATAATTTCCTTTTGCACAATCAATCTTGGGTACGGTCTTTGACGGGCGCTGTGGGGTGCTAACACCTTCCCCACGCGTAACCGACTTTCGAACCTAGAATTTAGGGTTTCGTAGGCTATTTTATTTTCTTTTTAGGTTTTCTAGCGTTTTCCTCTTAAAAACGTTAGTGGCGACTTTGTCGGTACTAATTTGTTTCAGCGCCGTCCTCGCCGCGACCCTAGTTGCGACAGCTGATATAGGTTTTCCCATCGAGTTACTCAATTTTCCCATGGCACTAATACCTTAGTGACTATGATTTTCCCGCTCCTATGACTGAGTTTTCCCATAAGACTAGTCACCGAGACTAGGTTGTCGAGTTTTTCCCACACATAGAGGTTATTTTACTATGATTTTCCATTGAAACTTGTCCGCTGACATAGGTTTACACATCTGGTGAATCTGTTTTCCCATGGCACTAATTCTTTAGTGACTAAGTTTTCCCCTCCTATAGCTCACATGAGACTAGTCATAACTAATTGGATCTCGAGTTTTTACCACAAAAAAGGTTTACATAATAGTTCTGGCCAAAGAAACTTGTCCGGTGTCTAAGGTTTTCCCACCTGGTTACTCATTTTTCCCAAGCACTAATTCGTTAGTGACATAGTTTCCCCCCCTCCTGTGACCGAGTTTTCCCGTGAGACTAGTCACAGTGACTGGGTTCTCGAGTTTCCCCCACACAAAGAATTTACTTTCCTATGATATTCCATTGAAACTTGTAAGCTGATATAGGTTATCCCATCTGGTGACTCAGTTTTCCCATGGCACTAATTCCTTTGTGACTAAGTTTTCCCCTCCTGTGACAATGTTTTCCCATGAGACTAGTCACAATGAATAGGTTCTCGAGTTTTTCCAACAAAAGTGGTTAATTTAATTGTACTGGCCATTGAAACTTGTCTGGTGTCTAAGGTTTTCCCATCCGGTTACTCGGTTTTCCCATGGAACTAATTCCTTAGTGACTAAGTTTTCCCCTCCTATGACTGAGTTTTCCCATGGGACTAGTCATCGTGACTAGCTTCTCGAGCTGTTCCAACACAAAGATGTTATTTTATTATTTTTTTCCATTGAATCTTTGTCCCCGATATAGGTTTCCCATCTGGAGACTCAGTTTTCCCATGGAACTGATTCTTTAGTGACTAAGTTTTCCCCTCCTGTGACAAAGTTTTCCCACGAGACTAGTCACCATGACTAGGTTCTCGACTTTTTCCCACACAAAGAGGTTATTTTACTATGATTTTCCATTGAAACTTGTCCCCTGATATAGGTTTTCCCATCTGGAGAATCAGTTTTCCCATGACACTAATTCCTTAGTGACTAAGTTTTCCCCTCCTGTGACTAAGTTTTCCTATGAGACTAGTCACAGTTACTACGTACTTGTGTTTTTCCAACACAAAGAGGTTATTTTACTTTGATTTTGCATTTAAACTTATCCGTTGAAATAGGTTTTCATATCTGGTCACTCAGTTTTCCCATGGAATTAATTGCTTAGTGACTAAGTTTTCCCCTCCTTTGACTTAATATTCCCTTGAGACATGTGACAGTGACTAGGTTCTTGAGTTTTTCCCACACAAAGAGGTTATTTTACTATAATGTACATTCAAACTTCTCCGATGACATAGGTTTTCCCATCGGGAGACTCAGTCTTCCCATGGAACTAATTCCTTAGTGTCTAAGTTTCACCCTCCTGTGACTGTGTTTTCCCATGACACTAGTCACCGTGACTAGGTTCTCGAGTTTTTCCCACCCAAAGAGGTTATTTTACTATAATTTTCCGTTGAAACATGTAAGCTGATATATGTTTTCCCATCCAGCTACATTGTAGCCCCATGGCCCTAATTCCTTATTGACTAAGTCCCCCCCTACTCCTGTGACTGAGTTTTCCCATAAGACTTGTCACCGAGACTAGCTTCTCGAGTTTTTCTCACACAAAGAAGTTATTTTACTATGATTTTCCATTGAAACTTGTCCGTTGATATAGGTTTACCCATCTGGTGAATCTGTTTACGCATTGCACTAATTCCTTAGTGACTAAGTTTTCCCCTCTTATGGTTGAGTTTTCCCATGAGACTAGACACAATGAATAGGTTCTCGAGTTTTTCCAACCAAAACTGGTTAATTTAATAGTAGTGGCCATTGAAACATGTCCGGTGCCTAAGGTTTTCCGATCTGGAGACTCAGTTTTCCCATGGTACTCATTCCTTAGTGACTAGGTTTTCGCCTCATGTGACTGAGTTTTCCCATGAGACTAGTCACAATGACTACGTACTCGTGTTTTTCCAACACAACGAAGTTATTTTACTTCGATTTTCCATTTTAACTTATCCATGAAATCAATTTTAATGTCCGGTCACTCAGTTTTCCCATGGAACTAATAGCTTAGTGACTAAGTTTTCCCCTTCTTTAACTTAATATTCCCTTGAGACATGTGACACTGACTAGGTTCTTGAGTTTTTCCCACACAAAGAGGTTATTTTACTATAACTTTACATTCAAACTTCTCCAATGACATAGGTTTTCCCATAGGGAGACTCAGTCTTCCCATGGTACTAACTCCTTAATGTCTAAGTTTCACCCTTCTGTGATTGAGTTTTCCCATGAGACTAGTCACCGTGACTTGGTTCTCGAGTTTTTCCTACACAAAGAGGTTTTTTTACTATGATTTTCCATTGAAACTTGTCCGCTGATATAGGTTTACCCATTTGGTGAATTTCTTTACCCATTGCACTATTTCCTTAGTGACAAAGTTTTCCCCTCCTATGGCTATGTTTTCCCATGAGACTAGTCACAATGAATAGGTTCTCGAGTTTTTCCTACAAAAACTGGTTAATTTAATAGTACTGGCCATTGAATCTTGTCCGGTGTCTAAGGTTTTCCCATCTGGAGACTCAGTTTTCCCATGGCACTAATTCCTTAGTGACTAAGTTTCTCACCCCCTGTCCTGTGACTGAGTTTTCCCATGAGACTAGTCACCGTGACTAGGTTCTCGAGTTTTTCCCACTCAAAGAGGTTATTTTACTATGATTTTCCATTGAAACTTGTCCGCTAATATAGGTTTTCCCATCTGGAGACTCATTTTTCCCATGGCACGCATTCCTTAGTGACTAACTATTCCCCTCCTACGATTGAGTTTTTCCATGACTAGGTTCTTGAGTTGTTCCCTCACAAAGATGTTATTTTACTATGATTTTCCATTGAAACTTGTTTGCTGCTATAGGTTTTGCCATCTGGAGACTCGGTTTTCCCATGGCACTAATTCCTTACTGACTAAGTTTTCTCCTTCTGTGACTGAGTTTTTCCATGAGACTAGTCACCGTGACTTGGTTCTCCACTTTTTCCCACACCAAGAGGTTATTATACTATGAATTTACATTGAAACTTGTCGGCTGATATAGATTTTCCCATCCGGTGACTCAGTTTTCCCATTGAACTAATTCTTCAGCGACTAAGTTTAGCCCACCATTGTCAGGATTTTTCCATGAGACTAATCACAGTGACTATGTTCTCGTGTTTTTCCCACACAAAGAGGTTATTTTACTATGATTTTCCATTTAGACTTGTCCGCTGAAATTGATTTTCTCATCCGATCACTCAATTTTCCCATGGCACTAATTGCTTAGTAAATAAGTTTTCCCCTCCTTTGACTCAATTTTCCCACGAGACAAGTGACAGTGACTAGGTTCTTGAGTTTTTCCCACACAAAGAGGTTATTTTACTATAATTTTACATTCAAACTTCTCCGCTGACATAGGTTTTCCCATCCGGAGACTCAGTCTTCCCATGGAACTAATACCGTAGCGACTAAGTTTCCGACTCAGTTTTGCCATGAGACTAGTCACCGTGACCAGGTTCTCAAATTTTTCCCACACAAAGAGGTCATTTTACTATGACTTTCCAAATAATCTTGTAAGCTTATATAGGTTTTCCCATGAACTCACTCAATTTTCACATGGCACTAATTCCTTAGTGACTAAGTTTTCCTCCAGTGACTGGGTTTTCCCATAAGACTAGTCACCAAGACTAGGTTCTCGAGTTTTTCCCACACAAAGAGGTTATTTTACTTTGATTTTCTATTGAAGCTTGTCCGCTGACATAGGTTTACCCATCTGGTGAATATGTTTACCTATGGCACTAATTCCTAAGTGACTAAGTTTTTCCCTCCTATGGCTGAGTTTTCCCAAGAGACTAGTCACAATAAATAGGCTCTCAAGTTTATCCCACAAAAGAGGTTAATATAATAGTTCTAGCCCTTGAAACTTGTCTGGTGTCTAAGGTTTTCCCATCCGGTTACTAATTTTTCCCGTGCACTAATACCTTAGTGACTAAAGTTTCCTCTCCTATGACTGAGTTTTCCCATGAGACTAGTCATCGTGACTAGGTTATTGAGTTATTCCCACACAAAGTTGATATTTTACTATGATTTTCCATTGAAACTTGTCCACTGATATAGGTTTTCCAATCTGGAGACTCAGTTTTCCCATGGCACTAATTCCTTAGTGACTTAGTTTTCCCCTCCTGTGACTGTGTTTTCCCACAAGACTAGTCACCGTGACTAGGTTCTCGACTTTTTCCCCCACAAAGAGCTTATTTAACTATGATTTTCCGTTTAAACTTGTCCGCTGACCTAGGTTTACCCATCTGGTGAATGTGTTTACCTATGGCACTAATTCCTTAGTGACTAAGTTTTTCCCTCCTATGGCTGAATTTTTCCAAGAGATTAGTCACAATGAATAGGCTCTCGAGTGTATCCCACAAATGAGGTTAATATAATAGTTCTAGCCATTGCAACTTATCCGGTGTCTAAGGTTTTCCCATCCGGTTACTCATATTTCCCATGCACTAATTCCTTAGTGACTAAGTTTTCCTCTCCTATGACTCAGTTTTCCCATGAGACTAGTCATCGTGACTAGGTTCTCGAGTTGTTCCCACACAAATTTGATATTTTACTATGATTTTCCATTGAAACTTGTCCACTGATATAGGTTTTCCAATCTGGAGACTCAGTTTTCCCATGGCACTAATTCCTTAGTGACTAAGTTTTCCCCTCCTGTGACTGAGTTTTCCCACAAGACTAGTCACCGCGACTAGGTTCTCGACTTTTTCCCCCACAAAGAGCTTATTTAACTATGATTTTCCATTTAAACTTGTCCGCTGACATAGGTTTACCGATCTGGTGAATCTGTTTTCCCATGGCACTAATTCCTTAGTGGCTAAGTTTTCCCCTCCTGTGACTGAGTTTTCCCATGAGACTAGTCACAATGAATAGGTTCACGAATTTTTCCCACAAAAGAGGTTAATTTAATAGTACTAGCCATTGAAACTTGTCTGGTGTCTAAGTTTTTCCGATCCGGTTACTCGGTTTTCCCATGGCAATAATTCCTTAATGACTAAGTTTTCCCTTCCTATGACTGAGTTTTCCCATGAGACTAGTCATCGTGACTAGGTTCTCGAGTTGTTCCCACACCAATATGTTATTTTGCTATATTTTTCCATTGAAACTGATCCGCTGATATAGGTTTTCCCATCGAGAGACTCAGTTTTCCCATGGCACTAATTCCTTAGTGACTAAGTTTTCCCCTCCTGTGACTGAGTTTTCTCACGAGACTAGTCACCGTGACTAGGTTCTCGACTTTTTCCCACAAAAAGAGGTTATTTTACTGTAATTTTTCATTTAAAGTTGTCCGCTGATATAGGTTTTCCCATTTGGTGACTTAGTTTTCCCATTGCACTAACTCTTTAGTGACTAAGTTTTCCCCACCCTTGACTGAGCTTTTCCAGGAGACTAGTTACAGTGACTGCGTACTCGTGTTTTTCCCAACCAAAAAGGTTATTTTACTATGATTTTCCATTTAAACTTGTGCGTTGAAATACGTTTTCTCATCCGGTCACTCAGTTTTGAAATGGCACTAATTCCTTAGTGTCTATGTTTTTATAACCTTTGACTGAATAATCCCTTGAGACAAGTGAATTTGACAAGACTCTTGAGTTTTTCCCACACAAAGAGGTTATTTGACTATAATTTTACATTCAATATTTTATGATGACATAGGTTTTACCATCCGATTACTCGGTTTTCCCAAGTCACTAATTCCTTTGTGACTAAGTTTACCCTTCCAATGACTGAGTTTTCCCATGAGACTAGTCACCGTGACTCGGTTCTCGTGTTTTTTCAACACAAAGAGGTTAGTTTACTATGATTTTCCATTGAAACGTGTAAGCTGATAGACGTTTTCCCATGCAGTTACTCTTTTCTGCCATGGCACTAATTCCTTAGTGACTAAGTTCCCCCCCCTCCTGTGATTGAGTTTTCCCATAAGACTAGGTTCTTGAGGTTTTCCTACAAAAGAGGTTAATTTAATAGTACTCGCCATTGAAACTTGTCTGGTGTCTAAGGTTTTCCCATCCGGTTACCCATTTTTCCCATGAACTAATTCCTTAGTGACTAAGTTTCCCACCCCCCGTCCTGTGACTGACTTTCCCTTGAGACTAGTCACCGTGACTATGTTCTCATATTTTTCCCACACAAAGAGGTTATTTTACTATGATTTTCCATTTAAACATGACCACTTAAATAGGTTTTCTCATCCGGTCACTCAGTTTTCCAATGACACTAATTGCTTCGTAACTAAGTTTCCCCCCCCCCTCCTGTACTGAGTTTTCCATTAAGACTAGTCACCGAGACTAGGTTCTCGAGTTTTTCCCACACAAAGAGGTTATGTTACTATGATTTTCCATTGAAACTTGAAAGCCGATATAGGTTTTCCCATCTAGTTACTCAATTTTCCCATGGCACTAATTCCTTAGTGACTAAGTTCCCCCCCCCCTCGTGTACTAAGTTTTCCATTAAGAATAGTCACCGAGACTAGGTTCTCGAGATTTTCCCACCCAAAGAGGTTATTTTACTATGATTTTCCATTGAAACTTGTCCGCTGACATAGGTTTACCCATCTGATGAATTTGTTTTCCCATGGCACTAATTCCTTTGTGACTAAGTTTTCCCCTCCTATGGCTGAGTTTTCCCATGAGACTAGTCACTATTAATAGGTTCACGAGTTTTTCCCACAAAAGAGGTTAATTTAATAGTACTGGCAATTGAAACTTCTCTGGTGTCGAAGGTTTTCCCATCTGGTTACTCATTTTTCCCATGCACAAATTCCTTACATACTAAGTTTCCCCCCCCTCCTCTGACTGAGTTTTCGCATGAGACTAGTCACGGTGACTAGGTTCTCGAGTTTTTCCCACACAAAGAAGTTATTTTACTATGATTTTCCCTTGAAACTTGTAAGCTGATATAGGTTATCCCATCTGGTGACTCAATTTTCCCATGGCCCTAATTCCTTAGTGACTAAGTCTTCCCCTCCTATGACTTAGTTTTCCCATGAGACTAGTCACAATGAATAGTTTCTCGAGTTTTTCCCACAAAAGAGGTTAATTTAATAGTACTCGCCATTGAAACTTGTTTGGTGTCTAAGGTTTTCCCATCCGGTTACCCATTTTTCCCATGAACTAATTTCCTTAGTGACTAAGTTTCCCACCCCCCGTCCTGTGACTGACTTTCCCTTGAGACTAGTCACCGTGACTACGTTCTCGTATTTTTCCCACACAAAGAGGTTATTTTACTATGATTTTCCATTTAATCATGACCACTTAAATAGGTTTTCTCATCCGGTCACTCAGTTTTCCAATGACACTAATTGCTTCGTAACTAAGTTTCCCCCCCCCTCGTGTACTGAGTTTTCCATTAAGACTAGTCACCGAGACTAGGTTCTCGAGTTTTTCCCACACAAAGAGGTTATGTTACTATGATTTTCCATTGAAACTTGAAAGCTAATATAGGTTTTCCCATCCAGTTACTCAATTTTCCCATGGCACTAATTCCTTAGTGACTAAGTTTCCACCCCCCCCTCGTGTACTGAGTTTTCCATTAAGAATAGTCACCGAGACTAGGTTCTCGAGTTTTTCCCACACAAAGAGGTTATTTTACTATGATTTTCCATTGAAACTTGTCCGCTGACATAGGTTTACCCATCTGATGAATCTGTTTTCCCATGGCACTAATTCCTTTGTGACTAAGTTTTCCCCTCCTATGACTTAGTTTTCCCATGAGACTAGTCACAATGAATAGTTTCTCGAGTTTTTCCCACAAAAGAGGTTAATTTAATAGTACTCGCCATTGAAACTTGTCTGGTGTCTAAGGTTTTCCCATCCGGTTACCCATTTTTCCCATGAACTAATTCCTTAGTGACTAAGTTTCCCACCCCCCGTCCTGTGACTGACTTTCCCTTGAGACTAGTCACCGTGACTACGTTCTCGTATTTTTCCCACACAAAGAGGTTATTTTACTATGATTTTCCATTTAAACATGACCACTTAAATAGGTTTTCTCATCCGGTCACTCAGTTTTCCAATGACACTAATTGCTTCGTAACTAAGTTTCCCCCCCCCCCTCTTGTACTGAGTTTTCCATTAAGACTAGTCACCGAGACTAGGTTCTCGAGTTTTTCCCACACAAAGAGGTTATGTTACTATGATTTTCCATTGAAACTTGAAAGCTGATATAGGTTTTCCCATCCAGTTACTCAATTTTCCCATGGCACTAATTCCTTAGTGACTAAGTTCCCCCCCCCCCCTCCTCGTGTACTGAGTTTTCCATTAAGAATAGTCACCGAGACTAGGTTCTCGAGTTTTTCCCACACAAAGAGGTTATTTTACTATGATTTTCCATTGAAACTTGTCCGCTGACATAGGTTTACCCATCTGATGAATCTGTTTTCCCATGGCACTAATTCCTTTGTGACTAAGTTTTCCCCTCCTATGGCTGAGTTTTCCCATGAGACTAGTCACTATTAATAGGTTCACGAGTTTTTCCCACAAAAGAGGTTAATTTAATAGTACTGGCAATTGAAACTTCTCTGGTGTCGAAGGTTTTCCCATCTGGTTACTCATTTTTCCCATGCACAAATTCCTTACATACTAAGTTTCCCCCCCCCCTCCTCTGACTGAGTTTTCGCATGAGACTAGTCACGGTGACTAGGTTCTCGAGTTTTTCCCACACAAAGAAGTTATTTTACTATGATTTTCCCTTGAAACTTGTAAGCTGATATAGGTTATCCCATCTGGTGACTCAATTTTCCCATGGCCCTAATTCCTTAGTGACTAAGTCTTCCCCTCCTATGACTTAGTTTTCCCATGAAACTAGTCACAATGAATAGTTTCTCGAGTTTTTCCCACAAAAGAGGTTAATTTAATAGTACTCGCCATTGAAACTTGTCCGGTGTCTAAGGTTTTCGCACCCGGTTACTCGATTTTCCCATGTCACTAATTCCTTTGTGACTAACTTTTCCCATCCTATGACTAAGTTTTCCCATGAGACTAGTCATCGTGACTAGGTTCTCGAGTTGTTCCTACACAAAGATGTTATTTTACTATGATTTTCATTTGAAACTTGTCCGTTGATATAGGTTTTCCCATCAGTTGAAACTATTTTCCCATGGCACAGATACCTTAGTCACTAAGCTTTCCCCAACTGTGACTTAGTTTTCCCATGAGACTAGTCACCATGAATAGGTTCTCAAGTTTTTCCCACAAAAATGGTTATTTTTCTATGATTTCCCATTGAAACTTGTCCGATGACATAGATTTTCTCATCCGGTCACTCAGTTAACCCATGACACTAATTGCTAAGTGACTAAGTTTTCCCCTCCTGTGACTGAATTTTCCCACGAGACAAGTGACAGTGACTAGGTTCTTGAGTTTTGCCCACACAAAGAGGTTATTATACTAAAATTTTCCATTTAAACTTGTCCGCTCACATAGGTTTTTACATACGGAGACTCAGTGTTCTCTTGGAACTAATTCCTAAGTGACTAAGTTTCCCCCTCCGGTGATTAGGTTTTCGCATGATACTAGTCACAATGACTAGGTTCTTGAGTTTATCCCATACAAAGAGGTTATTTTACTATGATTTTCAATTCAAACTTGACATCTGCCATAGATTTTCCCATCCGGTGACTCGGTATTCACAAGACACTAATTCCTTAGTGACTAAGTTTTCTCCACCCATGACTGAGTTTTCCCATGAGACTCGTCACAGCAGTGACTAGGTTCTCGTGTTTTTCCCACACAAAGAGGTTATTTTATTATGATTTTCCATTGAAACTTGTTCGCTGATATATATTTTCGCATCTGGTGACTCAGTTTTCCTATGGCACTAATTCTTTAGTGACTAAGTTTACCCCTACCGTGACTGACTTTTGTCATGAGACTTGTCACAATGACTAGGTTCTCTAGATTTTTCCACACAAAGAGGTTATTTCACTAGGATTTGCCATTGAGCTTCATCCGGTGACTCAGTTTTCCCATGGCATTAATTCCTTAGTGACAAAGTTTTCCCCTCCTGTGACTGAGTTTTCCCATGAGACTAGTCACTGTGACTAGGTTCTCGTGTTTTACCCACACAAAGAGGTTATTTTACTATGATTTTCCACTGAAACATGTCCGTTGATATAGGTTTTCCCATCTAGTGGCACAATTTTCCCATGGCACTAATACCTCAGTGACTAAGCTTTCCCCTACTGTGACTGAGTTTTCCCATGAAAATTGTCTCCGTGATTAGGTTCTCGAGTTTTTCCCTTAAAAGAGGTTATGTTACTATGATTTCCCATTGAAACTTGTTAGATGACATAGGTTTTCTCATCCGATCACTCAGTTATCCCATGACACTAATTGCTAATTGACTAAGTTTCTCCTCTGACTGAATTTTCCCATGAGACAAGTGATAGTGACTTGGTTCATGAGTTTTTCCCACACAAAGAGGTTATTTTTTTATAATTTTCCATTTAAACTTGTGCGCCCACATAGGTTTTTCCGTCCGGAGAGTCAGTGTTCCCGTGGAACTAATTCCTAAGTGATTAAGTTTCCCCCTCTGGTGATTAGGTTTTCCCATGAGACTAGTCATAGTGACTAGGTTCTTGGGTATTACCCATACATAGAGGTTATTTTACTATGATTTTCCATTCAAACTTGTCAGCTGCCATAGGTTTTCCAATCCGGTGACTCGGTTTTTCCACGACACTATTTCCTTTGTGACTATGTTTTCTCCTCCCGTGACTGAGTTTTCCCATGAGTCTAGTCACAGTGACTAGGTTCTCGTGTTTTTCCCACACAAAGAGGTTATTTACTATGATTTTCCATTGAAACTGGTTCACCGATGTATATTTTCGCATCCGGTGACTAAGTTTTCCCATTGCATTAATTCCTTAGTGACAAAGTTTTCCCTTCCTGTGACTGAGTTTTCCCATGAGACGAGTCACCGTAATTAGGTTCTCGAGTTTTTCCCTCAAAAGAGGATATTTTACTATGATTTCCCATGTAAACGTGTTCGACGACATAGGTTTTTTCATCCGGTCACTCAGTCAACCCATGGCACTAATTGGTAAGTGACTAAGTTTTCCCCTCCTATGACTGAATTTTCCCATGAGACAAGTGACAATGACTAGGTTCTTCAGTTTTTCCCCGACAAAGAGGTTATTTTACTATAATTTTCCATTCAAACTTGTCCCCTATCATAGGTTTTTCTATCCGGAGACTCAGTCTTCCCAAGGAACTAATTGCTAAGTTATTAAGTTTCCCTCTCTAGTGATTAGGTTTTCCCATGACACTAGTCACAGTGACTACGTTCTCGAGTTTTTCCCACACAAAAAGGTTATTTTACTATGATTTTCCATTCAAACTTGACAGCTGCCATAGATATTCCCATCCGGTGACTCGGTTTTCCCATGACAGTAATTCCTTAGTGACTAGGTTTTCTCCTCCCGTGACTGAGTTTTCCCATGAGACTAGTCACACTGACTAGGTTCTCGTGTTTTTCCCACAGAAAGGGGTTATTTCACTATGATTTACCAATGAAACTTGTTAGTTGATATAGGTTTTCCCATGACACTCATTCCCTAGTGACTAAGTTTTCCTCTCATGTGACTGAGTTTCCCATGAGACTAGTCACGGTGACAAGGTTTTCAAGTTTTTCCCACACAAAGAGGTTATTTTACTATGATTTTACATTGAAACTTGTTCAGTGATATATTTTTCGCATCTGGTGACTCAGTTTTCCCATGGCAATAATTCCTTAGTGACTAAGTTTTCCCCTCCCGTGACTGAGTTTTGTCATGTGACTTGTTACAATGACTAGGTTCTCAAGTTTTTTCCACAGAAAGTGGTTATTTCACTAGGATTTTCCATTGAACTTCATCCTGTGACTCAGTATTCCCATGGCATTAATTCCTTAGTGATAAAGTTTTCCCCTCCTATGATAGAGTTTTCCCATGAGACTAGTACCGTGTCTAGGTTCTCGTGTTTTTCCCACACAAAGAGGTTATTTTACTATGATTTTCCATTGAAATTTGTCTGTTGATATAGTTTTTCCCATCTGGTGTCATTATTTTCCCATGGCACTAATACCTTAGTGAAAAAGCTTTCCCCTACTGTGAATGAGTTTTCCCATGAGACTAGTCACCGTGAATAGGTTCTCGAGTTATTCCCTCAAAAGAGGTTATTTTACTTTGATTTCCCATTAAAACTTGTCCGATGATTTAGGTTTTCTCGTCTGGTCACTCAGTTATTCCATGACACTAATTGCTAAGTAACTAAGTTTTCCCCTCCTTTGACTGAATTTTCCTATGAGATAAGTGACAATGACTAGGTTCTTGAGTTTTTCCCACACAGAGATGTTATTTCACTATAATTTTCCATTCAAACTTGTCCGCTGACATAGGTTATTCCATCCGGGGACTCAGTCTTCCCATGGACCTAATTCCTAAGTGAATAATTTTCCCCCTCTGGTGACTCGGTTTCCCATGACACTAATTCCTTAGTGACTAAGTTTTCTCCTCGTGTGACTGAGTTTTCCCATGAGACTAATCACATTGAATAGGTTCTCGAGTTTTTCCCACACAAAGAGGTTTGTTTAGTAGGATTTTCCATTGAACTTAGTCCGGTGACTCAGTTTTCCCTTGGAACTAATTTCTTAGTGACTAACTTTTCCCCTCCACTAATTGATTTTTCTCATGAGACTTGTCACACTAACTACGTTCTCGTGTTTTTTCCATACAAAGAGGTTATTTTACTATGATTTTCCATTGAAACTTGTCAGCTCATATAGGTTTTCCCATCTGGTGACTCAGTTTTCCCATGGCACTAATTCCTTAGTGACTATGTTTTTCCCTCCTATGACTAAGTTTTCCCATGAGACTAGTCAGTGTGACTTGGTTCCCAAGTTTTTCCATTGAAACTTGTTCGTTGAAATAGGTTTTCCCATCTGGTAAAAAGTTTTCCCATGGCATTAATTCCTTAGTGACTAAGCTTTTGCCTCTTGTGACTGAGTTTTCCTATGAGACAGGTCACCGTGAAAAGGTTCTCGAACGTTTCCCTCCCAAAGAGGTTATTTTACTATGATTTCCCATTGAAACTTGTCCACTAATATAGATTTTAAAATCTGGTGATTCAGTTTTCCCATGGAACTAATGCCTTAGTGAATAAGTTTTACCCACCCATGACTAAGTTTTCCCATGAGACTGTGAAGAAGGTCTTGCTCCTGACCCTGGCTGAGGTTTTGATGACAACAAACTCATCGACAAAAAGAAGAAAAGAAAACTTAGAGGAAATAGTGCAATATGTTTCAACATCTGCCTAAAAGTCTTAGTATAGGTGATTTATGCTTCTAAAAGCTTCTCGAGTATAAAGGCTCTTTAAAACATCTAAGCTAATTGATTTTAATGTTTTCATAAGTTAAAAGAAGGAGAAAAACTCAAGCCGATCTTAAAAGTTCAAGTTTCTGGAAATTGGACTTGAGTGTAATCGATTACACCCTTTTGGTAATCGATTACACATAGGCATGTAATCGATTACATCTTTCCTGTAATCGATTACATGTTTGAATTTGAAATTCAAACAGCAAAGGGCTTTTAGTGTAATCGATTACCTAAGTAATGTAATCGATTACATGCTCGAAAAGTTGCATCTTTTCATGAACCATTGTGTCTCAAACCTTTTGGGAAGGGTTGCATTGGTTCAAGGACGTTTCCTCATGCCTATATAGTCCATTTGAGTCCAGAAACAAACACCACATGAGAATACACGAATTAGGCCAAAGCTTTGTCAAGTTGTTCATTCATGATAAATTAGCCTTTGATACTTAAACTTTCAAAGAGCCTAAGTTCTGAGTTCATGTTCTTCTTTGTTTAAGAGAACATTTTAGTTTTTCATATCTTGAATAACTCAGAACCAATAGATCCTTCTTATGCTTAAGAGCCTTAAAGCATAATTCTCATGATCAATCCATTGGTATGTTAAAGGATTGATAAAGCCAAATTGTAAACTCTTCTTCATCTCATTCTGGTAGATTGAGTATTCACCGTAGGGTTCGGTGAAGGGTTGTTGTACTGAAAGTGGTGTGCTTTCAGGGTGTGGACTGAAGGTGGTTTGCCTTCAGGGTCTGAAAGTGGTTTGCTTTCAGGGTCTGAAAGTGGTGTGCTTTCACAGGTGGTTGATAGAAATTCTTAAGGTACTTGGTGTAAGGACTTGTAAGAGATTTTTATCAATAGTGGAAAAATCGACAACGGGTTTTCTTGAGGGACTAGACGTAGCCTTCGGTCGATAGAAGGTGAACCAGGATAAAACTCTATGTGTGCATTCTACTACCCTTCATCTTTACTTTCAACCAACGCTCTTTTCCGCTGCAATCGTTTGTATTTATATTTATCGTGCGGAAGGTGAAGCAAAACGTTCTGCTGCGGACGCTATTGCACTAATGAGAGTAGTGCAATGGTTAGGCCTCGAATGTTACCTGACGGTGGAGGTGAAGGAAGAAGACATCGAAGCGACCAACAAACGTATTAAGGAACTGTGAACAAGAGGTGGACCAATTAGGCTGCGACCAGGAAAGAACGACAAGGGCAAGGAACCGTATCGACGTACCCCGACCAAGGAGAGTATTGCTGATTCAGACCGACATGCTAGAGATAGAAGAGGCACTCAAGGGATGCTAATTCCACTAAAGAAAGTCGAATGTTGTAGATGCGGAAAGATGGGGCATTACGCCAACAAATACACGAAGAACCCGATGGTGTGCTGGAATTGCAGAAAGCCGGGACACGCGGCAAAGAATTGCTGAACTGTAGGAGCTGGAGATATGAACATTATCGTGTGTCGACAAGACGGGGGCGCTATACTCTGGACTATTACTTGACCTGAGGCTTTGGGAACGAAACTCCTTTAGAAGTAGTATTGTTAGATCGTCGTTCTCTAATATTATGAGTAGACACTGTGTTATCTTTGATGCTATGTTTTAGTTTTGGTTTACCTTGTTTGACTCTATCATAATTGAAATAGCCTGGTGCCAGTTAACAACTCTTGTACATATCATAAGGATTTAGAAAGTTATAACTTGGTTGGTTTGTTAATATAAGGAGGTAATAGCTCCTATTCTTAAGATGTGCGATTTTTCTGGACTCTTATCTTTTGAAGTCCTCCCTGAGAGGAGGAGCTTTGAAGGTTCTCTTGGCAGCGAGTGTTGGAGAATCGTAGTCAGATGGAGTGCAGGGTATTCCTATTGTTTGTGACTTCGAAGATGTGTTTCTTAAAGATGTGCCAGGATTACCACCTATTTGTGATACCGAGTTTTCGATTGATTTGGTTCCTAGAATCGGGCCAATTTCTATCGCACCTTACCGAATGGCACCAGCAAAGTTAGTAGAACTGAAGAGTCAGATTGATGATCTCATGGCGAAGGGTTTCATCCGACCCAATGTTTCTCCATGGGGAGCGCCAGTACTGCTTGTGAAGAAAAAAGATGGTAGATCACGACTTTGTGTAGACTTCAGGCAGCTGAATAAGGTGACAATGAAGAATCGTTATCCTTTGCCTAGGATTAACGATTTGGTGGACCAACTTTGGGGAGCTGCTGTTTTCTCGAAGATGGATCTGCGATTTGGTTATCATCAGATTTGAGTTAAGGAGATAGACAATCAGAAGACTGCGTTTCGTACTCGCTATGGACACTATGAGTATTTAGTGATGCCATTTGGAGTTAATCCTCAGATCTTGTATATTTCTTGTGCAAGATCATATTCTTCTCTGGACAGGTTAGTGACTGTCCTCGAGTTAATCTCCAGATCTTGTATGTTTTGTGTGCAAGATCTTATTCTTTTCTTGATAGGTTCGTGGTCGTCTTTATTGATGACATCCTAATCTATTCGATGAGTCGAGAGGAGCACGAAGAACATCTGTGTCAGGTGTTGACCGTTCTGCGAGAGAAGGTTCTCTTTGCGAATTCAGCTAAGTGTGAGTGCTGGTTAGACGAAGTAAAGTTTTTGGGTCATTGTTGGTCTTTGGACAAAATCTGCGCATTTTCTACCCGTGAAGACCACTTATAAGGTGGAACAGCTTGCAGAAGTTTATATTGCGGAGATTGTACGATTACATGGGGTTCCTTCTACTATAGTTTCTGACAGAGATCCGAAGTTTACTTCTCACTTCTGGAAGACTCTGCAAGGAGCTCTTGGTTCGAAGCAGAGTTTGAGTTCACCTTATCACCCGCAAACCGATGGGCAAAACGAGAGGACGATTCAGTCGTTGGAGGATCTTCTGAGGGCTTGTGTGTTGGAGAATCAGGGGAGTTAGGATGAGCTTTTACCGTTGATTGAGTTCACTTATAACAACAGTCTCCATGCTAGTATCGGGATGGCACCATTTGAAGCATTGTATGGAAGGAGATGCAAGACTCCTTTGTGTTGGTTTCAGGATGGCGAGCATTTTCTAGTTGGACCAGAGTTTGTTCAGCGGACAACAAAGAAGGTGAAACAAATCAAAGAGAAAATGAGGACATCTTAGAGTAGGCAGAAGAGTTATGCGGACAACAGACGAAGACAATTAGAGTTTTCCGCAGGAGAACATGTGTTTCTTCGTGTGACACCTACAACTGGGATTGGAAGAGCGATTAAGTCCAAGAAGTTGACGCCAAAGTTTATTGGACCATACCAGATCATCGAGAGAGTTGGACTCCTAGCTTATCGTATTGCTTTAATGCCTTTCTTGTCCAAGATTCACGACGTGCTTCATGTATCTCAGTTGCGTAAATAAGTTCCAGATCCTTCTCATGTTATCACTCAGGATGATGTTCAGTCGAAGGATAATTTGACGTTTGAGGTTCCTGCGATGAGTATTGCAGATCGTAGGATTAAACAGTTGAAGAAAAAGCAGTTTCCGCTTGTAAAGGTGATCTGGAACCAGACGACGGGGGACGCGACGTGGGAGTTGGAGGAGAAGATGAGAGAACAATATCCCGCTTTGTTTCTTGACTTGTAGTTTCGGGGGCAAAACTCTTTTAAGGGGGGTGGTATTGTAAGACCGTCAATTTTGTGTGATTGTATTTTAGCCCCTGTAACTCTTGTGATTATAGTTTGAATCTTTTTGAAGTATATTGATTATACTTGTCTTTAATTATTTAGTAATTCGAGTTAGTATTGGGTTAATATATTGAGTTTTATTTATGAGAAATATGTGTTTGAGTATGGAATTATGTGTTGTTTAAGCCTTGGCTGAAATGGCGACGTTTTGAAAGGGAAGTTGAAACTGTCTGGTTGAGATCGTCCTGTAAAATTGGCGGACTGTTCTGGCGGATTGTTTATCCGTTGGCAGACCAGGACTTCGTTTTGTCTGGTCTGGTCAGCCGTTATTGTTGACTTTAAGAAATGAGTGTCAAATGCCTTGGGAATGATAAACTTCCGTTTTTATTGACTCTTAAGAGATAAAATGTCAGAATCATTAATAAGCATTAATGACTTGCCGTTTTCTTTGACTTAGAATATTTTAATCTTTTCTAAGTCGGTTTCCTCACTCTATAAATACCAAGCTCCGTCAGTACGTTAACTTTTCATTCCCACACCTTTCTTCTCTTCAAAGTAAGCTGAATCCTTGACATTTTTCTGAAGCGTTGTTGTTGACCAGAGCTGTTCGTTGTGAGTTCTTCTTGATTCGTGAAGGACAGAGCTGAAATTTCAAATCTCTTTAATCTTTTAAGCCATTCAAGGTTGAAGAACAAGTGTATGCAACCTAATAGAAGGTAAGGGTAACTCAATCTTAGTATTATGATATTTTTTTGTGATTCTGATTGCAGAACACGGACTGTGATTATTTGTAAGTTTGTTTGAATACTGTGATGACAGTATGATGTAACGAATATGTTGTATGGTTATGAGATTGAATTGCTTGAATATATTTTGTAAGAAGAGCTTAATGTGTTATGTATATTTTGACATAACTATGAACGAGTGAACCATTATTGTTCAAGAGGATTCAATTACTGTCATGACAGATGCACTACAGGTGCATGATTTTAGGTTTTGACGTGGCGATCCATTATGCGTCGCGGGATCATGCCAAGGGTGGTGTGGAAAAGTCTCTTCCATGTTCTAAGTCATCCGGGCCAGATACGGCAAAAACCCAATGAGCTATTTGCAATATTCGTTGAAAAGCTAACAAGCATATGTGTTGTGATGAATGAGGCCTATTCTGTGAAGTTATGAATTACTGGCAGATATGTTGTGGATTGTTGTTTCAGTTATAGTATAATGGTTAATACTGTTTACTCTATAATGTACTTCTAATACTGTATTTCTATATTCTTATATTTGAGTTAACCCTTTGCTATTTCTGTTTGTGTCTTCTTTTATTTTGGCGCTTAACGCCAGATGACCAGCAAAGAGGGAAGACTTGAAGGCTGTTTTGATGCAAGCTTGAGTAACTTTTGGGGCAGAATTGAAGATGATGTTTAGTTTCCGCTAGTTTGTAAACTTAGCCCATGTGTGCAACATATTACTTTCATTACGTCTTGTTTTCCTTGCTGTAATATTACTGACTATGGGCTACACTTATTAAATATATGTGAGACGTTGTTTTGGAAAACTTGAGATGTTTTGAAAGGTTTTTATTTAAGTGTTATTCCGCGTTTTTTCCAATGTGACTCTCGACTTAAAAATCGGGTTGTTACATTTTGTGGTACCAGAGCAATGGTTGAGATAACTAGTGCTGTTGGGGGGTTATTGCATTCTGAAATCTATTGATGGGGTGTCAATCGAAAGAAGAATTTTATGTTTGGATTGTTTGTCATTAAATTGTTGTGATTGTTGATTAAGATTGTCTTAAGCGGACGATCTAAATATTTGTGATTGATTAATATCTTTTGATGTTTCCGTTTCTGGATTAACCGTAAACTATTCTTACAAGTAGGAGTAAGAGATTAGCGAGTCTGGATAAAGAAATGGCTGCTCAGGACGTGAGAAATCTGAACTCTATCGCTATCGCTAACTGAGTCAAGTTGGTGAAGATTCACGAGAATGCTGTTGCGGCTCGTGCGGAAGATGAAGCAAATCGTTCTGCTGCAGACGCTATTTCCCTAATGAGAGTAGTGCTATGGTTAGGCCTCGAATGTTACCTGACGGTGGAGGTGAAGGAAGTAGGCATCGAAGCGACCAACAAACGTATTAAGGAACTGCGAACAAGAGGTGTACCAATTAGGCCGCGACCAGGAAAGAACGACAAGGGAATGGAACCGTATCGACGTACCCCGACCAAGGAGAGTATTGCTGATTCAGACCGACATGCTGGAGATAGACGAGGCACTCAAGGGATGCTAAGGCTACTAAAGAAAGTTGAATGTTGTAGATGCAGAAAAATGGGGCATTACGCCAACAAATACACGAAGAACCCGATGGTGTGCTGGAATTGCAGAAAGCCGGGACACGCGGCAAAGAATTGCTGAACTGTAGGAGCTGGAGATATGAACATTGTCGTGTGTGGACAAGATGGGGGCGCTATACTCAGGACTATTACTTGACTTGAGGCTTTGGGAACGAAACTCCTTTAGAAGTAATATTGTTAGATCGTCGTTCTCTAATATTATGAGTAGACACTGTGTTATCTTTGATGCTATGTTTTAGTATTGTTGAAAATGTAATTCCTCCTTCTAAGGAAATTGGTAAAGTAGCATTTCCCAAGGCTTTAAAAAAGAATTTGGAAAAACAATTCTCAAGATTTCTTGAGATTTTCAAAAGACTTCAAATAAATATCCCTTTTTCCGAAGCCTTGGAAAAATCCCTACTTATGCCAAGATTATGAAAGACATTTTATCTAGAAGGAGGAAGTTGAGTGAGATTGAAGAGACTGTAATGTTGATTGAGGAGTGTTCAGCAATTGTATCAAGAAAGCTTCCCCAAAAGTTGAAAGATTTGGGGAGCTTTACTATACCTGTGGATATTGAGGGATTGCCAAATGCAAAAGCTCTCTCAGATTTGGGAGCAAGTATTAACCTCATGCCACTCTCCATGTTTAGAAAATTTGACATGGGAGAGGCCACTCCTACTCTTATGTGTTTACAGTTGGCAGACAGGTCAATAAAATACCCCTATGGGGTTGCTGAAGATGTGCTGGTGAGGGTTGACAAGTTTGTCTTGCCTGTTGACTTTGTGATCTTGGACATGGAAGAAGACTTTAAGGTACCGTTAATTCTTGGGCGGCCATTCCTTGCTACAGGAAACGCCAAGATTAATGTGGCAGAAGGCCTCCTATCTTTGAAGGTAGGGGATGAAAAGGTCAAGTTTTTTGTATTCTGGACTCTTAAACATTATGAGTCCGAAGAAGAGGATGATTTCAAAGATCATGTATTTACCAAAAGAAAGAAGGATTCCCCTAATTGATTAAAGGGAAGGGTATATCTCGGACCTTAACAATGAGCTGGTTGGGAGACAACCCAACTTAGGATAGCTTAAAATTCTGTCATTTATTTTTCTGCATCATTCTTGTAAATAAATAAAAGAAAAAAATTCTATGTTTTTGCTGCAGGAGGGGCCAGCGCTCAAGCGCTGGAGGCCAACGCTCAAGCGTTAGGCCCCTGTTTATCACCCCTGGTTCTAGTGTTGTCCAACGCTTAGGCGTTGGGGGGCTAGCGCTCATGCGCTAGGCCCCTGGAACTACCCAGTTTTAATTTTAATTTCCAACGCCCAAGCGTTGGAAACCCAATGCTCAGGCGTTGGAACCTAGTGCCCAGATTTTTCTTTTTATTTCGAGCGCCCAAGCGTTGGCAACCCCAACGCTCAAGCGCTGGAGCTCGGGCAGATTTTCTGTTTTGTTTTTAGTTTCTGTTTTCTTAGTTTTTAATAATTTTCTGTCCACCATTTCTTGAAAAGTTTTAGATTCTGTGAGTTTTCCCTTGCTTCTATTATGGATTTGTTTTTTTGGGAACTCAAGAATTCTTGTTTTTAGGTGGACACAATTTTTCAACCCATGTTCTTATATATGCTGTTTTGGGAACTAATAAGTCAAGCAAGTTTCTGCTTGTGAGACTTTTGTTTGTTCAATTTTGCAAGATAGGCACCAGAAGGGGAAAGAGCCCTCTTGAACTTAAGTGTAAAAAATTTATTTTTGCATTGAGGTTCCCTTGGACTATTGTGGAAAAATTGTATATTGTGCCAGCTTTTTAGCTTTTTCTTTTTATAGTCTTTAGCTTTATTTTTAGTTTAGTTTTTCTGTTTTATTTTTTGCATGGGTCTTGAGTATTTTATCCAGTCTGAATGCTTCTATTGCTGTGAATGCTTTATCTGATTGAACTGCTTTTGAAAAGGTTCTATGTTTTGAAGCGGTTAGGATTGCATGCTATTAGAAATGATTTGAACATCTTGATTGTTTTGGATTGTTGGCAAAGTTTTTCTGAGTTCTAAAAAGGCTACCACTTACCCTATGTTTTTTTGAGACCTGAGGACTCTTATTGCATGATTGTAAAAATTTTCTGCCTTGTGTTGCACGTTGATTGGGATTTTGTATACTTTGTGAGTTGAGAAGAGATTATAGGCATTTTTGAAAACTCAGAGTTTTGGTTGAAAAGAAAAAATCCACTAGTAGCCCCTTTTTGAGCCTTAAAAGAGTCATTCTTTGGAGCCTACTTTGTGTGATATTTTAAAGTTTTTATTGTGATTCATGTGCTGAAATTGTTGGAGCTATATTTGTTGGGATTCTCTCTAAAAAAAGGAAAAAATTGGAGAAAAAAAAGAGGTATGTGCCTTAGAAAAAATGAAGTTGTGGGGTGAGGTTTTTGTGATTAAATATGTTGAAAAGCCAAGCCTAACTTTCTTGATTAAATATCTTTAAATATGCAGGTCTTCCAAATCCGCTAAGCTTTCTTGGAAAGGTTTTTGTGCTTCAAGTTTTAATCAGATAAACTTTCTCTAAACTCAGGGACGAGTTTTTCTTTAAGTTTTGTCGCTTGAGGACAAGCTTTCGTTGGGTATAGTGGTGTGATGAGTGGATTTTATATGATTTTTTTAGGGTGTTTTTAATCTTTTTATTTTATTATTTTTGAGTCTCATATAGGATTTTTATTCTTTTTATGTAGATTTTATATTTATTTTGCATTTTGCATATAGATTAGCTTTGATTTGTTTTTCTAACTTTATTTTATATTTTTAGGAATTTTTATAGTTATTTTTATAATTTTAGGAAAGCTGGTATAGTTATCATTTTTGTCCAGGGACCGAATTGTAAAGTTTCAGGAAAGGAAGGATCAAAGTGTAAAAGTTCAAGAGCGGAGGACGAAAAGTGATTTTTGAAGGAGTCAAAGGGCCAAAATTGAAGTGCTATCAAAGAAAGGACTTAAAGTGGAAATCAAGAATGTGAAGCAACACTCTTTGATTTGAGCACATGGAAAATAAGGTTGGAAAGATTAATGGTGGTGGAGAGGAGTTTCAGAACTTTATAGAGGCTGAATGAGCCTAATTAAGCCAATCAATTCCACCATTGAAGAAGAAAAGGAATCCAAGAGAAGCTGCCAGTGTTCATGCCAGCGCTCAAGCGTTGGAAGCCCCAACGCTCCAGCGCTGGAACTCTGACTAAGAGCTGAGTCAGAGGTTTCACCCAGCGCCCAAGCATTGGAAGCCAGCGCTCAAGCGCTGGTCCTATATCTGAACGTGGGATTTTAATGCACCCCAACGCCCAAGCGTTGGGAATTCCAGCGCTCAAGCGCTGGAAGGCAGATTTTTACTATAAATAGGGGTCTTTTCTTCACTTGTAAGACACACCTATTCAGAATACAACAAGTATTCTTCTTTCCTCCTTAAAGATCATTGTTCCTAGGAATTGTGGGAAGCCATACTTATGCTCCTATCCAGGGTAATTCGATGCTTCTTTTAGCCATGCTTGGCTAATTCTTTTTAAGTTTCTTGGGTTGTTGTAGTTTATAATTTATGCTTTAGTTTGTTTCTACCTTTCTGAATAATATTTCCAGTTTGTGTTTTATTTCCTTGTTCTTAATTTTATCTTGATGATCACAAGTGTTTTTTCTTGTTACTTATACGAATGGAAATTTCTAAGTAGTAAGGGACCTAGGATTTAAAAAAGGCTATAAGTATATATCACTAAGGAATTAGGATAGACGTAGCTTTATGTTGGCCTGAATTTCATCTTCATCTTCTTCTCTAGTTAACTATGTTGCAAGGAATTGAATTTAGTAATTAGGAAGAAAGTTCTACATTTGTAAGGAATTAACTTCTAGAAATACTAGGCTATAGCATCATGAACTTGGACTTAGAATTCAGAAATTAAGTAGGAATTTGCTAGCATATTTTATAGACTATGTAATTCAATCCAAGTACTTAATCTTCATCGTCTTTATTTCTTTATATTTTATTGCTATATCTTGTTCTATCTAAATCAAACCATCAACAATACACAGCTTTATTTTTTCTGCTCAAGTACTAAATAATTTAATAAGAAGGCACCTATCCCTTGGGTTCGATCTTTTTATTACATGATAATCAACCGTGCACTTGCGGTTTGGCTATCAGGATAATCAGGGTAGTTGGGATGAGCTTTTTACCCTTGATTGAGTTCACTTATAACAACAGTCTCCATGCTAGTATCGGGATGGCACCATTTGAAGCATTGTATGGAAGGAGATGCAGGACCCCTTTGCGTTGGTTTCAAGATGGCGAGCATTTTCTAGTTGGACCAGAGTTAGTTCAGCAGACAACAGAGAAGGTGAAACAGATCAAAGAGAAAATGAGGACGTCTTAGAGTAGGCAGAAGAATTATGTGGACAACAGACGAAGACAATTAGAGTTTTCAGCAGGAGAACATGTGTTTCTTCGTGTGACACCTACAACTGGAGTTGGAAAAGCGATTAAGTCCAAGAAGTTGACGCCATAGTTTATTGGACCATATCAAATCATCGAGAGAGTTGGACCCCTAGCTTATCGTATTGCATTACCGCCTTTCTTGTCCAAGATTCACGACGTGCTTCATGTATCTCAGTTGCGTAAATAAGTTCCAGATCCTTCTCATGTTATCACTCAGGATGATGTTCAGTCGAAGGATAATTTGACGTTTGAGGTTCCTCCGATGAGTATTGCAGATCGTAGGATTAAACAGTTGAAGAAAAAGCAGTTTCCGCTTGTAAACGTGATTTGGAACCAGACGAAGAGGGACACGACGTGGGAGTTGGAGGAGAAGATGAGAGAACAATATCCCGCTTTGTTTCTTGACTTGTAGTTTCGGGGGCGAAACTCTTTTAAGGGGGGTGGTATTGTAAGACCCTCAATTTTGTGTGATTGTATTTTAGCCCCTGTAACTCTTGTGATTATAGTTTGAATCTTTTTGAAGTATATTGATTATACTTGTCTTGAATTATTTAGTAATTCGAGTTAGTATTGGGTTGATATATTGAGTTTTATTTATGAGAAATATGTGTTTGAGTATGGAATTATGTGTTGTTTAAGCCTTGGCTGAAATGGCGACGTTTTGAAAGGGAAGTTGAAATCGTCTGGTTGAGATCGTCCTGTAAAACTGGCGGACTGTGTTGGCGGACTGTGTTGGCGGACTGAGTTGGCGGACTATGTTGGCGGACTGTTCTGGCGGACTGTTTCTCCGTTGGCAGACTAGGACTTCATTTTGTCTGGTCTGGTCAGCCGTTATTTTTGACTTTAAGAAATGAGTGTCAAATGCCTTGGGAATGATAAACTTCCGTTTTTATTGACTCTTAAGAGATAAAATGTCAGAATCATTAATAAGCATTAATGACTTGCCGTTTTCTTTGACTTAGAATATTTTAATCTTTTCTAAGTCGGTTTCCTCACTCTATAAATACCAAGCTCCGTCAGTACGTTAACCTTTCATTCCCACACCTTTCTTCTCTACAAAGTAAGCTGAATCCTTGACATTTTCCTGAAGCGTTGTTGTTGACCAGAGTTGTTCGTTGTGAGTTCTTCTTGATTCGTGAAGGACAGAGCTGAAGTTTCAAACCTCTTTAATCTTTTAGGCCATTCAAGGTTGAAGAACAAGTGTAACTCAATCTTAGTATTATGATATTAAGATATTTTTTGTGATTCTTATTGCAGAACACGGACTGTAATTATTTGTAAGTTTGTTTGAATACTGTGATGACAGTATGATGTAACGAATATGTTGTATGGTTATGAGATTGAATTTCTTGAATATATTTTGTAAGAAGAGCTTACTGTGTTACGTATATTTTGACATAACTATGAACGAGTTAACCGTTATTTTTCTTGAGGATTCAATTACTGTCATGACAGATGCACTACAGGTGCATGATTTTAGGTTTTGACGTGACGAACTATTATGCGTCGCGGGATCATGGCAAGGGTGGTGTGGAAAAGTCTCTTCCATGTTCTAAGTCATCCTGGCCAGATACGACAAAAACCCAATGAGCTATTTGCATTATTCGTTGAAAAGCTAACAAGCATACGTGTTGTGATGAATGAGGCCTATTCTGTGAAGTTATGAATTACTGGCAGATATGTTGTGGATTGATGTTTCAGTTATAGTATAATGGTTAATACTGTTTAGTCTATAATGTACTTCTAATACCGTATTTCTATATTCTTATATTTGAGTTAACCATTTGTTGTTTCTGTTTGTGCCTTCTTTTATTTTGGCGCTTAACGCCAGATGACCAGCAATGAGGGAAGACTTGAAGGCTGTTTTGATGTAAGCTTGAGGAACTTTTCGGGCCGAATTGAAGATGATGTTTAGTTTCCGCGATTTTGTAAACTTAGCACATGTGTGCAACATATTACTTTCATTACGTCTTGTTTTCTTTGCTGTAATATTACTGACTATGGGTTACACTTATTAAATATATGTGAGACGTTGTTTTGGAAAACTTGAGATGTTTTGAAAGGTTCTATTTAAGTGTTATTCCGCGTTATTTTCAATGTGACTCTCGACTTAAAAATCGGGCTGTTACATTTTGTGGTACCAGAGCAATGGTTGAGATAACCAGTGCTGTTGGGGGGTAATTGCATTCTGAAATCGATTGATGGGGTGTCAATCGAAAGAAGAATTTTATGTTTGGATTGTTTGTCATTAAATTGTTGTTGTGAAGAAGGTCTTGCTCCTGACCCTGGCTGAGGTTTTGATGACGACAAACTCATCGGCAAAAAGAATAAAAGAAGACTTAGAGGAAACAGTGCTATATAGTTCAACATTTACCTAGAAGTCTTAGTTTAGGTGATTATGCTTCGAAAGGCTTCTCAAAGCATAAAGGCTCCTTCAAACATCTAAGCTAATCAAGTTTAATGTTTTCATAAGTTAAAAGAAGTAGAAAAACTCAAGCCGATCTTAAAAGTTCAAGTTTCTGGATATTGGACTTGAGTGTAATCGATTTCAGCTTTCTTGTAATCGATTACACATAGGCAAGTAATCGATTACTTCTTGCTTGTAATCGATTACGTGTTTGAATTTGAAATTCAAACTGCAATGGCTTTTAGTGTAATCGATTACCTAAGTAATGTAATCGATTACACACACGAAAAGTTGCATCTTTTCATGAACCATAGTGTCTCAAACCTTTTGGGAAGGGTTGCATTGGTTCAAGGACGATTCCTCTTGCCTATATAAAGTCCATTGGAGTCCAGAACATAACAACACAAGAGAATAAATCATTAGGCCAATGCTTTGCTAAAATAGTTCATTGATTAAGTCTTATGATACTTAAACTTTCAAAGAGCCTAAATTCTGAGTTCATGATCTTCATTGTTAAGAGAACACTCTAGTTGTTCATATCTTGAGGAACTCAGAATCTTATTATGCTTAAGAGCCTTAAAGCATAATTCTCATGATCAATCCACTTGTATGTTAAAGGATTGATACAGCCAAAATTGTAAACTCTTCTTCATCTCTTTCTGGTAGATTGAGTATTCACCGTGGATCTCGGTGAAGGGTTGTTGTTACTAAAAGTGGTGTACTTTCAGGGTGTTGATTGAAGGTGGTCTTGCCTTCAAGGTCTGAAGGTTGTTTGCCTTCAGGAACTGAAAGTGGTGTGCTTTCAGGGGCTGTTGAAAGTGGTATACTTTCACAGGTGATTGATAGAAATTCTTAAGGTACTTGGTGTAAGAACTTGTTAGAGATTTTTATCAATAGTGGAAAAATCCTCAAGGGATTTCTTGAGGGACTAGACGTAGCCTTCGGTGGATAGAAGGTGAACCAGGATAAATTTCTGTGTGTGAATTCTTCTACCCTTCATCTTTACTTTCAAGAAACGCTTATTTCCGCTCCAATCGTTTGAATTTACATTCATCTTGAAAGTAAGAAGGTATCAAGGCGAAAATCGGGTAAACCTGATTCACCCCCCCTCTCCGGTTGCTATCTAGAGTAACAGTTGTGATTGTTGATTAAGATTCTCTTAAGCGGACGATCTAAATATTTGTGATTGATTAATATCTTTTGCTGTTTCCGTTTCTGGATTAACCGTTAACAATTCATACAAGTAGGAGTAAGAGATTAGCGAGTCTGGATATAGAAATGGCTGATCAGGACGTGAGAAATCTGAACTCTATCGCTATCGGTAACTTAGTCAAGTTGGTGAAGATTCACGAGAATGCTGTTGCGGCTCGTGCGGAAGATGAAGCAAATCGTTCTATTGCGGACGCTATTGCACTAATGAGAGTAGTGCAATGGTTAGGCCTCGAATGTTACCTGACGGTGGAGGTGAAGGAAGTAGACATTGAAGCGACCAACAAACGTGTTAAGGAACTGCGAACAAGAGGTGGACCAATTAGGCCGCGTCCGGGAAAGAACGACAAGGGCAAGGAACCGTATCGACTTACCCCGACCAAGGAGACTATTGCTGATTCAGACCGACAAGCTGGAGATAGACGAGGCACTCAAGGGATGCTAAGGCCACTAAAGAAATTCGAATGTTGTAGATGCAGAAAGATGGGGCATCACGCCAACAAATACACGAAGAACCCGATGGTGTGCTGGAATTACAGAAAGCCGGGACACGCCGCAAAGAATTGCTGAACTGTAGGAGCTGGAGATAAGAACATTTTCGTGTGTGGACAAGACGGGGGCGCTATACTCTGGACGATTACTTGACCTGAGGCTTTGGGAACGAAACTCCTTTAGAAGTAGTGATGAGTGGATATTATATGATGTTTTTAGGTAGTTTTTAGTCTTTTTATTTTATTATTTTTGAGTCACATATAGGTTTTTTGTTTTTTTTATATATATTTTATATTTATTTTGCATTTTGCATGTAGATTAGATTTTATTTGTTTTTCTATCTTTATTTTATATTTTTAGGAATTTTTATAGCTATTTTATATTTTTAGGAAAAGCTGGTTTAGTTATCATTTTTGTCCAGGGACCAATTTTTAAAGTTTCAGGAAATCAGGGACCGAAATGTGAAAGTTCAAGAGTGGAGGACTAAAAGTGAAGATTGAGAGAATTAAAGGGCCAGAATTGAAGTGCTAACCAAGAGAGGACCAAAAGTGGAAAAGAAGAATATGAAGCAACTCTCTTCAAATAAGCACATGGAAAATAAGGATTAAAGGATGAGTGGAGAATTGATGGTAGTGGGAAGGAGTTTTCAAAAGTTAATTGGTGGCCAATGAAGGCCATAAAGGCCATGAAGGATTAAAAGAAAGTTCTACAATGTGTAAGAGATTAACTTGTAGATATAATAGGCTATAGCACCTTGAACTTGGATTTATAATTTAGAAATTAAGTAGATACTTGCTAGCATATTTTATATTCTATGTCAATCAACCCAAGGACTTAATTCTCATCATATTTATCTCTTCTTTATTTTATGCTATTGTTCTTACTTGCTCTAAAACCAACAACATATATTTCATCTTTTATTTTTCTGCACAAGTACTAAATTTTATATTAATAAGAACACCTATCCCTTGGGTTCGATCTTTTTACTACGCGATAGTTAATCGTACACTTGCGATTTCTCTATCAAGTTTTTGGCGTCGTTGCCGGGGATAGGTTCTTTTCAAGTTCTTGTTTTTATTTTATTTAGTACTTCTTGATTATATATAAAAAAAAAAGAAAAAAAATATATAAAATATTTGTATTGAGTAGGTGCTATGAACTTCTTTGGCTTGTTTGTATGGTCGCAGATTAGCGGAGCAAAGGAGATTAGCAAGGGCCATGTCTGAAACACAAGCTCAAATGGAGGAGCGCCTCCTTGCTGAATACAATGCAAGGTTGAAAGGTGAAGTCCAAGCTAGACTTCAAAGGCGGAGAGAGGAGGAGGAAGAGCAGAATGCTAACCGATCTCTTCGTGATATCACAGCTCCCCAGGTAGATTACAATTTTGAAGGGAGTATTGTGGTTCCGGAGGAGGCTGAATTAGAGGCTGAGGTAAAAGCTATGGGGAACTTTCAGAATTCCTATGGCAACACCTATAACCCAAGCTGGAGAAATCACCCCAACTTTTCTTGGAGGGACCAAGGGGGTGGTCCAAGTGAAGCAAGGCAACAGTTTCTGAGGTCATTCCAAAATCAGAGGCCACCAATGCCTTTGAATCCAAACCAGGGAAGGGTCTATCTCGGACCTAAACATTGAGCTTGTTGGGAGACAACCCAACTTAGGATAGTTTATTTTTTCTGTTTTTAATTTTTTTGTAACACTCTTGTAAATAAATAAAAGAAAAAAAACTCTATGTTTTTTCTGCAGGAGAGGCCAGCGCTCCAGCGCTGGAGGCCAACGCTCAAGCGTTAGGCCCCTGCTTTGCACCTCTGATTGCCCAGTTTCTGTTTTAATCCAGCGCCCAAGCGTTGGCATCCCCAACGCTCAAGCGCTGGAGCTCGGGCAGATTTGCTGTTTTGTTTTTCTTTGCTGTTTTTAGTTTTTAAATAAATTTTGTGTTCACAATTTTTTGAAAGTTTTTAGATTCTATGAGTTTTCCCTTGTTTCGACACTGGTTTTGATTTTTTGGGAACTCAAAGATTCTAGTTTTTAAGGTGGACACAATTTTTCAACCCATGATCTTATTTGTGCTGATTTTGGAACTAACAAGTCAAGCAAGTTTCTGCTTGTGAGACTTTTGTTTGTTCAATGTTACAGGATAGGTACCAAAAGGAGGAAGAACCCTCTTGAACTTAAGTGTTCAACTTGATTTTTACATTGAGGTTCCCTTGGACCTTTGTGGAAAATTTGTTACTATGCCAGCTTCTTAGTTTTTTGTTCTTTTTATAGTTTTTAGTTTTATTTTTAGCTTAGTTTTTCTGTCTTCTTTTTGCATGAGTCTTGAGTATTTTATCCATTCTGAATATTGCTATAGCTTTGTTAATGCTTTATCTGATTGAACTGCTTTGTGAAAAGTTCTATGTTTTTAAGCAGTTAAGATTGCATGCTGTAGAAAGGATTTTTGACATCTTGATTGTTTTGGTTGTTGGCAAAGTCTTTTTCTGAGTTCTAAAAAGGGTACCACTTACCCTATCTTTTTCTGAGAGCTGAGGACTCTGAATGCATGATTGTGAAATTTTTCTGCCTTGTGTTGCATGTTGATTGGAGTTTTGTACACTTTGTGAGTTGAGAAGAGATTATAGGCATTTTTGAAAACTCAGATTTTTGCTTGAAATTTGATATCCACTAGTAGCCCCTTTTGAGCCTTAAAAGAGTCATTCTTTGGAGCCTACTTTGTGTGATAATTCTTAAAGTTGTTATTGTGATCCATGTGCTAAATTGCTAGAGCTATGTTTGTGGGTTTCTCTCTAAAAAATAAAGAAGGAAAAATTGAAAAAAATAAGGTGGCCTTAGGAAAAATAATGAAGTGGTGGGGTGAGAAAGAGTATGAAGGGAGTAAAATTCAAGTCATTCATCCCATACATTCCACTACTTTGTTCAAAAAAAAAAAAGAGAAAAGGAAAAATTGAGAGAACCCTTGTGTGAATTGTTGAGCTCTTAGTCAAGGAAAAATCACTTAACAACAAATTTCTGAGTCAGCCACTAGAGTTGCCAATTTCTTGAAATCCATACCTTAAATTGTTCAACCCTTCGACCAAGTTACAACCTTAAAAAAATCTCTTCAAAATCACTTGGTTGCTTTATTTCAGTTTTGATTTGAATGATAGGCAGGATTATTGAGCTTTCTTGTTTTTCATGGAGAATATCATTTTGTGAGCTTAATTGATGAACTCAAACATGTTAAAAGCCAAGCCTAACTTTCTTGATTCTTTGTCTGTAAAACATGCATGTCTTCCTTATCGGCTAAGCTTTCTTTGAAAGGTTTTTGTGCTTCAAGTTTTAATCAGATAAACTTTCTCAAAACTCAGGGACGAGTTTCTCTTTAAGTTTTGTCGCTTGAGGACAAGCTGTCGTTGGGTATAGTGGTGTGATGAGTGGATATTATATGATGTTTTTAGGTAGTTTTTAGTCTTTTTATTTTATTATTTTTGAGTCACATATAGGTTTTTTGTTATTTTTATATATATTTTATATTTATTTTGCATTTTGCATGTATATTAGATTTTATTTGTTTTCCTATCTTTATTTTATATTTTTAGGAATTTTTATAGCTATTTTATATTTTTAGGAAAAGCTGGTTTAGTTATCATTTTTGTCCAGGGACCAATTTGTAAAGTTTCAGGAAATCAGGGACCGAAATGTGAAAGATCAAGAGTGGAGGACTAAAAGTGAAGATTGAGAGAATTAAAGGGCCAGAATTGAAGTGCTAACCAAGAGAGGACCAAAAGTGGAAAAGAAGAATATGAAGCAACTCTCTTCAAATAAGCACATGGAAAATAAGGATTAAAGGATGAGTGGAGAATTGATGGTAGTGGGAAGGAGTTTTCAAAATTTAATTGGTGGCCAATGAAGGCCATAATGGCCATCAACTCCTCCACCATTGAAATTTTTGCTATAAATAGGAGTGCTCATCCTTTGTAAAAAAACACACCTACTTAGAATACAACAAGTATTCTCTCTTTCTCCCTCTTGAGCATTGTTCCTAGGACTTGTGGGAAGCCATATTTGAGCTCCTATCCAAGGTAATTCAATGTCTTCTTTAGCCATGCTTGGCTAAATTCTTCTTTAAGTTTTTGGGTTGTATTAGTTTATAAATTTATGTTTTAGTTTTGTTTCTACCTTTCTGAACTTTATTTCCAGTTCTTGTTTTAATTCCTTATTCTTAATTTCATCTTGGTGATCACAAGTGTTCTTGCTTATTACTTATACGAATGAGAATTGGTAAGTAGTAAGGGACCTAGGATTAAAAAAGGCTATAAGTATATTTCGCTAAGAGATTAGGAAAGACGTAGCTTTATGTTGGCCGGAACTCTATCTTCATCTTCTTCTTTAGTTAACTAGATTGCAAGAAATTGGGTTTAGTAATTAAAAAGAAAGTTCTACAATGTGTAAGAGATTAACTTGTAGATATAATAGGCTATAGCACCTTGAACTTGGATTTATAATTTAGAAATTAAGTAGATACTTGCTAGCATATTTTATATTCTATGTCAATCAACCCAAGGACTTAATTCTCATCATATTTATCTCTTCTTTATTTTATGCTATTGTTCTTACTTGCTCTAAAACCAACAACATATATTTCATCTTTTATTTTTCTGCACAAGTACTAAATTTTATATTAATAAGAACACCTATCCCTTGGGTTCGATCTTTTTACTACGCGATAGTTAATCGTACACTTGCGATTTCTCTAGCAAGTAGTATTGTTAGATCGTCGTTCTCTAATATTATGAGTAGACACTGTGTTATCTTTGATGCTATGTTTTAGTTTTGGTTGACCTTGTTTGACTCTATCATTATTGAAATAGCCTTGTGCCAGTTAATAACTCTTGTATTTGTCATAAGGATTTAGAAAGATATAACTTGCTTTGTTTGTTCATATAAGGAGGTAATAGCTCCTATTTTTAAGATGTCCGATTTTTCTAGACTCTTATCTTTTGAGGTCCTCCCTGAGAGGAGGAGCTTTGAAGGTTCTCTTGGCAGCGAGTGTTGGAGAATCGTCGTCAGATGGAGGGCAGGGTATTCCTATTGTTTGTGACTTCGAAGATGTGTTTCCTAAAGATGTGCCAGGATTACCACCTGTTCGTGATACCTAGTTTTCGATTGATTTGGTTCCTGGAACCGGGCCAAATTCTATCGCAGCTTACCGAATGGCACCAGCAGAGTTAGTAGAACTGAAGAGTCAGATTGATGATCTCATGGCAAAGGTTTTCATCCGACCCAGTGTTTCTCCATGGGAAGCGCCAGTACTGCTTGTGAAGAAGAAATATGGTAGATCATGACTTTGTGTAGACTTCAGGCAGCTGAATAAGGTGACAATGAAGAATCGTTATCCTTTGCCTATGATTAACGATTTGGTGGACCAACTTCGGGGAGCTGCTTTTTTCTCGAAGATCGATCTGCGATTTGGTTATCATCAGTTTCGAGTTAAGGTGACAGACATTCAGAAGACTGCGTTTCGTACTCGCTATGGACATTATGAGTATTTAGTGATGCCAGTTGGAGTTAATCCTCAGATCTTGTATATTTCTTGTGCAAGATCTTATTCTTCTCTGGACAGATTTGTGACTTTCCTCGAGTTAATCTCCAGATCTTGTATGTTTTGTGTGCAAGATCTTATTCTTTTCTTGATAGGTTCGTGGTCGTCTTTATTGATGACATCCTAATCTATTCGATGAGTCGAGAGGAGATCGAAGAACATCTGTGTCAGGTGTTGACTGTTCTGCGAGAGAAGGTTCTCTTTGCGAATTCAGCTAAGTGTGAGTGTTGGTTGGACGAAGTAAAGTTTTTGTGTCATTGTTGATCGTTTGACAAAATCTGCGCATTTTCTGCCCGTGAAGACCACTTATAATGTGGAACATCTTGCAGAAGTTTATATTGCGGAGATCGTACGATTACATGGGGTTCCTTTTACTATAGTTTCTGACAGAGATCCGTGTTAGTACAGATAGAAACCTGAGAGGGGGGGTGAATCAGAGTTGCCCCGATTTTCGCCTTATTGAAAATGTTACTTTCAAGATAATGATGATCACGAAACGATTGTTGTGATTGCAGCGGAATTAAGCGTTGCTTGAAAGTAAAGATGAAGGATAGAAGAATTCACACACAGAGTTTTACCCTGGTTCACCTTCTATCCACCGAAGGCTACGTCCAGTCCCTCAAGAAAACCCCTTGAGGATTTTTCCACTATTGATAAAAATCTCTTACAAGTTCCTAACCCAAGGACCCCAAGAATTTCTACCAATATTCTGTGAAAGCAAACCACTTTCAACAGCCCCTGAAAGCAAACCGCTTTCAGTTCCTGAAGGCAAACCACCCTCAGACCTTGAAGGCTAATCCACCTTCAATCAACACCCTGAAAGTATTCCACTTTCAGTGACAACAACCCTTCACCAAATACTACGGTGAAAACTCAATCTTACAGAAAGAGATGAAGAAGAGTTTACAATTGGCTGTATCAATCCTTCAACATAAAAGTGGATTGATCATGAGAATTTATGCTTTAAGGCTTTTAAGCATAATATGATTCTGAGTTCCTCAAGATATGAACAACTAAAGTGTTCTTATAAACATGAAGATCATGAACTCAGAATTTAGGCTCTTGAAGGTTTAAGTTCTAAAAGATGAACTAATTTTGACAAAGCTTTGGCATAATGTTGTATTCTCATGTGTTGTTTTGTTCTGGACTCAAATGGACTTTATATAGGCAAGGGAAACGTCCTTGAACCATCACAACCCTTTCCAAAAGGTTTGGGACACAATGGTTCATGAAAAGATGCAACTTTTCGTTTTGGTAATCGATTACATCACTTAGTGTAATCGATTACACAAATAGCCGTTTCAGTTTGAATTTCAAATTCAAACATGTAATTGATTACAAGCAAGTGGTAATCGATTACTTGCCTATGTGTAATCGATTACCAGAAAGCTGCAATCGATTACACTGAAGTCTAACTTCCAGAAACTTGATCCTTTGAGATCGGCTTAAGGTTTTCTACTTCTTTTAAGTTATGAAAACACTTAGCTTGATTAGTTTAGGTGTTTTAAGAGCCTTTATGATTTAATAGACCTTTAGAAGCATAACTCACCTAAACTAAGACTTCTAGACTATTGATAGACTTTGTAGCGCTGTTTCTTCGAAGTCTTCTTTTCTTCTTTTTGTCGATGAGTTTGTCGTCATCAAAACCACAGCCAGGGTCAAGAGCAAGACCTTCTTCACAATCTCCCCCTTTTTTATGATGGCAAACGCATTCTTGATACTTGAAGATCATATATGCATTTCTGTTGAAGAACTCCCCCTGTTTGATGTAATCTAGTATTTCTCCCCCTTTCTAATGTACTTGTTGAAATCCTTCATATGATCTTTAAGAGCACAGAACCTTTCTCCCCCTTTTGACTTCATCAACAAGAAGAAAAGGCCAAAAAATACCGGCATGCATCCACACACGTATATAATTCGAAATAAAGCATAGGGATATGGGGTAAAGTTGTAAAACACGAATAAACAACAAGCATATTGTATAAAATAAAAAGAACATACATATGGTGATGACATAGATAACAAGCTTAAATAAAAGAAAAATACAAGAGAAATCATGAAAGACTCCTTGCATACTAAGTATCAATAGAGGAGTCATCATCAGCGATGGTCTTCGGAAGTAGACAATCACGACCGGCATCATGGATATGGCGAGGAAGAAGAAATATGCCAAAGTCATTAGTGATCCGGAGAGAGGGAAGAATGGAGGTATCCACACGCTTAAGATGAGAGGATCGCTCATCGTAAAGCTTAGCGATAGGAACGCCGGAGTAGATAAGGATGAGGGAGATGACCGAAGCATAGGGGAAGGACTCAGCATTGTCACGACATCGCAGCATGTGATTCATGACCAAGAACGCCCAATTAATTTTATGGCAATGAAGAATGCCATACAAAATTTGTAACTCTAATTCGCTAATGTGAGAGAGAAGAGTTTCTTCAGGCAGAATCACTTGATTGATGAAGTAGTGGAGCAGATGATTATTTGTTGTGAGGACATCAGTATTATAAGGGCAAGAAGTCGTATGAGGCGGATGGATCCTTTGAAGGTCGACTGACTCAAATCTACAAAGTGATTGATAAAAGGAGTCATGGATGTAGTTAGACCAAGGGCAGGACAGGTTGGGACCTAAGAAGTCTTCTTTTCTTCTTTTTGTCAATGATTTTGTCGTCATCAAAACCATAGCCAGGGTCAGGAGCAAGACCTTCTTCACATTCCGAAGTTTACTTCTCACTTCTGGAAGGCTCTGCAAGGAGCTCTTGGTTCGAAGCTGAGTTTGAGTTCAGCTTATCACCCGCAAACCAATGGGCAAAACGAGAGGACGATTCAGTCTTTGGAGGATCTTCTAAGGGCTTGTGTGTTGGAGAATCAGGGGAGTTGGGATGAGCTTTTACCCTTGATTGAGTTCACTTATAACAACAGTCTCCATGCTAGTATCGGGATGGCACCATTTGAAGCATTGTATAGAAGGAGATGCAGGACTCCTTTGTGTTGGCTTCAGGATGGCGAGCATTTTCTAGTTGGACCAGAGTTAGTTCAGTAGACAACAGAGAAGGTGAAACAGATCAAAGAGAAAATGAGGACGTCTCAGAGTAGGCAGAAGAGTTATGTGGACAACAGACGAAGACAATTAGAGTTTTTAGCAGGAGAACATGTTGTTTAAGCCTTGGCTGAAATGGCGACGTTTTGAAAGGGAAGTTGAAACTGTCTGGTTGAGATCGTCCTGTAAAACTGGGTGACTGTGTTGGCCGACTGAGTTGGCGGACTATTTTGGCAGACTGTTCTGGCGGACTGTTTCTCCGTTGGCAGACTAGGACTTCGATTTGTCTGGTCTGGTCAGCCATTATTGTTGACTTTAAGAAATGAGTGTCAAATGCCTTGGGAATGATAAACTTCCGTTTTTATTGACTCTTAAGAGATAAAATGTCAGAATCATTAATAAGCATTAATGACTTGCCGTTTTCTTTGACTTAGAATATTTTAATCTTTTATAAGTAAGTTTCCTCACTCTATAAATACCAAGCTCCGTCAGTACGTTAACCTTTCATTCCCACACCTTTCTTCTCTTCAAAGTAAGATGAATCCTTGACATTTTTCTGAAGCGTTGTTATTGACCAGAGCTGTTCGTTGTTAGTTCTTCTTGATTCGTGAAGGACAGAGCTGAAGTTTCAAATCTTTTTAATATTTTAGGCCATTCAAGGTTGAAGAACAAGTGTATGCAACCTAATAGAAGTTATGGGTAACTCAATCTTAGTATTATGATATTACGATATTTTTTGTGATTCTGATTGCAGAACACGGACTGTGATTATTTGTAAGTTAGTTTGAATACTGTGATGACAGTATGATGTAACGAATATGTTGTATGGTTATGAGATTGAATTGCTTGAATATATTTTTTAAGAAGAGCTTATTGTGTTATGTATATTTTGACATAACTATGAATGAGTGAACCGTTATTGTTCATGAGGATTCAATTACTGTCATGACAGATGCACTACAGGTGCATGATTTTAGGTTTTGATATGGCGAACTATTATGCGTCGGGGGGTCATGCCAAGGGTGGTGTGGAAAAGTCTCTTACATGTTCTAAGTCATCCTGGCCAGATACGGCAAAAACCCAATGAGCTATTTGCATTATTCGTTGAAAAGCTAACAAGCATACGTGTTGTGATGAATGAGGCCTATTCTGTGAATTTATGAATTACTGGCAGATATGTTGTGGATTGTTGTTTCAGTTATAGTATAATGGTTAATACTATTTACTCTATAATGTACTTCTAATATTGTATTTCTATATTCTTATATTTGAGTAAACCCTTTGCTGTTTCTGTTTGTGTCTTCTTTTATTTTGGCGCTTAACGCCAGATGACCAGCAATGAGGGAAGACTTGAAGGCTGTTTTGATGCAAGCTTGAGGAACTTTTGGGGCAGAACTGAAGATGATGTTTAGTTTCCGCTATTTTGTAAACTTAGCACATGTGTGCAACATATTACTTTCATTACGTCTTGTTTGCCTTGCTGTAATATTACTGACTATGGGCTACACTTATTAAATATATGTGTGACGTTGTTTTGGAAAACTTGAGATGTTTTGAAAGGTTTTTATTTAAGTGTTATTCCGCGTTTTTTTCAATGTGACTCTCGACTTAAAAATCGGGCTGTTACAGTCACAGTGACAAGGTTCTCAAGTTTTTCCCACACACAAAGAGGATATTTTACTTGGATTGGCCATTGAACTTCATCCGGTGACTCAGTTTTCCCATGGCTATACTTCCTTAGTGCCTATGTTTTCCCCTCCTGTGACTGAGTTTTCCCATGAGCATAGTCACAATGACTAGGTTCTCGAGTTTATCCCGCACAAAGAGGTTATTTTACTATGATTTTCCATTGAAACTTGTCCGTTGAAATAGGTTTTCCCATCTAGTACACAGTTTTTTGCATGGCACTAATTCCTTAGTGACTAAGCTTTCCCCTCCTGTGACTGAGTTTTCCTGTGAGACTAGTCACCGTGAATAGGTTCTTGAATTTTTCCCTCACAAAGAGGTTATTTTACTATGATTTCCCATTGAAACTTGTCCGCTAATATAGATTTTCATATCTGGTGATTAAATTTTCTCATGGAAATAATGCCTTAGTGAATAAGTTTTCCCCACCCATGACTGAGTTTTCCCATGAGACAAGTGACAGTGACTACGTTCTCGTGTTTTTCCCACACAAAGAGGTTATTTTACTACGATTTTCCATTGAAACTTGTCCGCTGACATAGGTTTTCCCATACGGAGACTAAGCCTTCCCATGGAACTCATTCCTTAGTGACAAAGTTTCCCCTTTCCGTGACTTGGTTTTCCTTTGTGAATAGTCGCAGTGACTAGGTTCTCGAGTTTTTCCCATACAAATGGGTTATTTTACTATGATTTTCCATTCAAAATTGTCAGCTGCCATAGTTTTCCCACCCGGTAGCTCAGTTTTCCCATGGCAATAATTCCTTAGTGACTATGATTTTTACACAAAGGGGTTATTTTACTATGATTTTGCCCCAAAACGTGTCCGTTGAAATAGGTTTTCCTATCTGGTACACAGTTTTCCCAAGGCACTAATTCCTTAGTTGTGAAATAGGTCTTTCTCCGGAATTTGGCTAAAGTTTTGATGATGATAACACACGTTACAAAATGAAGAAAAAGAAAGAAGACTTCAAGAACTGGTTCAAAATGTCAAGATTATCTATTAAGGTTCTAGCCACAAGTAAGTCTTGTTAACTTAGTGTGCTATGCTTTATTAAGGTTATATTGCATTTGAAGGCTCATAAAAGATCAACTAATTGAGTATAATATGTTTTCACAAGTAAAACCTGGGAGGAACACTCAATTAGGTCTTGAACTGTCAAAAACTGAGTTCTGGACCATTTGTAATCGATTACAGGTTGTATGTAATCGATTACAGGAAGGCAGTAATCGATTACAAAATCCAAGTAATCGATTACACAGTTTGAATTTTGAATTCAAACTGCAACGGCTAGTGTAATCGATTACCAGGTCGACAAATGTGTTGTTTCATGAACCAATGTGTTTCAAAATGTTTGGGATGCCTTGTGATGGTTCATGGACGACCTCTAGTGCCTATATAAAGTCCATAGTCGTTCAGAAACAGGAATGACTTGGTCTACAACTTTCATATTCATTAAAGTCATCATTCTGAGTTTCTGCTCTCTCATTTTCATAAGAGCTCTCATGCTTTTCAACATTTGAGAAACTCAGAATAAAAGAGCCTTCATTGTAATTGCCTGGAGCATACAAACTAAGATAAATCCAACTTGTCTAAAGGATTGTATCAGCCTTTGTAAAGGATTCTTCTTCTTCATCTCTCGAATCGGTTTGATTCATTTACCGTGGTTTTCGGTGGTTGTAAAAAAATCCATTGTAGTATTCGGTGGTTGTGGAAAAAGTCCTTTGAATCGGGTTTGATTCAAAGTTCGCCATAGGGTTCGGTGATAGTGGAAAAGGTCCTTTGAATCAGATTTGATTCAAAGTTCACCGTAGGGTTCGGCGTCATTAGTTGGTGGTTTGCCATCTGAGGTTAGACAAGAGTTCATAAGGTCCTTGGTGTAAGTGCTTGTAAGAAATCTTGATCATATTGGAAAAATCCTCAAGGGGTTTCTTGAGGGACTGGACGTAGCCATCGGTGGATTGGAGGTGAACCAGGATAAAATCATTGTGTGATTCTCTCTTCCTTCATCTCTTACTTTCAAGCAACGTTTTATTCCGCTGCATTCACAATCATCAATTGTGATTACTATTGTCTTGGAAGTAACAAATTTTGGTAAAGGAAAAAATTGGGAGAACCTGATTAACCCCCATCTCAGGTTGCTATCTAGGCTAACAATTGGTATCAGAGTGTAAGTTTAGGTAATTTTCTCCTAAGATTCGGGAAAATATGGCATCCTCTTCTAGACATGGTACTAGTGAGCGATTCAACAAAAACATGCCACCATACTTCAATGGAGACCACTATGACTTCTTGAAGATCAAGATGAAAATCTTTATAAGGTCATTGGACGTGGAAATAAGGAAAGCCATTGAAGAAGGTCTGTTTATACCAATGAATGAAGTAGGTGATAGCACACAACCGAAACCAGATAGCAGACAACCGAAACCAGAAAACACATGGAGTGAAGAAGAAAAGATAAAAGTTTAACATGATCTTAAAGGCATGAACATTCTTACATCTGCTCTTGGCATGGATGAGTTCTTCAGAGTATCCACATGCAAAACGTCAAAAGAAATATGGGATACTCTAATGGTAACTCATGAAGGCACAAATGAAGTTAAAAGATCCAAGATCAACACATTGTCGCAAGAGTATGAAATGTTCAGAATGTTACCAAGGGAAACTATTCAAGATATGCAGAAAATGTTCACTCTCTTGATCAACCATCTAATTTCTCTTGGAAAAGATTTTTCCAACAGTGATCTAAACTTAAAACCATCTAATGACAACCAAAGGTAACAACAATATCAGAAAAGAAGAGTTTTTCAAAAATGACATTGGCTGTACTTTTTGGCAAGTTGCAAGAACATGAACTTGAACTAAAAAAGATGGAACAACGGGAAGCAGTTGACAAGAACATTCGACCTATTGAATTTAGAACTAAGGCTACAAGATATGATAGTTCACAAGAGGAAGATTCTCAATCCGATAGTGATGATGACGATGATGAGGATATAAGAATCAATGTGAAGAAGCTTGGCAAAATGCTCCAAAAAGAAGTATGACATAATCTTCAAAGAAAGAAGCATTCCATGAAAAATATATTTGAGAAAAAGATTTCCTAATCAAAGAAGGCATACATGGAAGAAAATGAAGCAAGTTCATCATCCGATTCAGATAATGAAGAAGCACATCTCGTCTTGATGGCGACACATCATTCTGATGATGAAAACAATGAGGTTAGTAACGATAAACTTTCATATGATCAGTTACAAAATACCTTTGTTGATTTGCATGATATCTTCTTAAATAATTCTAAAGTACATGCAATACAAGACAAGATCATTTCATCTCTAGAAAGAAAAGCTAAAAGCATGCAAGATGAGTTAGATCAAGTTAAAACCAAAGTGGATATTCAACGAGATCCAATAACTCCTGATAAACATGCAACACTTGAATCAAATATTGATGACATAAATCAAGTGTTAAAAGTGTATGAAAAAGATACAAATGAGATGAATATTCAAAGGTATGATACTCAACCTAGAAAGGCACAGTTCAAATCTTTCTATTATCTTAAAGAGAAAGTTCCTAACTTGAATTTAAGTGCTCTTACTATACTCCTAGTTATCATAGAAATGATGAAGTCCCCAATGAAAGATTCATATGGGATGTGAAAAGAACTAACCCAAAAGGACCCAAAGACTACTGGGTACCTCGAAAATACCATTAAGCTTATTGTGCAGCTGTGCTTGAAGACCTTGTGATCAGAAATGCATATACAAAGAATGGTCATTCAAGACACAAACATAGAATATGGTATAGTGCTTACCAAGCCTGAAAAATCAAGTTTCTGGATATAGTAATTGATTACACAGAACAAGTAATCGATTACAGGGAAAGTTTTTTTGCCCAGGACGTTTTCCAGAGATTTTCAGTAATCGATTACTGAAATGCTGTAATCGATTACTTCTAGGTAAAAATTCAAAGTTATTGGTTTTCAGACATTGACTTGTATTTTCATATGCTTTGGTATGTTTCCAATAACCCCTATAATATGCTACGATTATGCAATATTGTTTCTGGTATATACTTCCCTTTATTTCTATTATCCTGGAATACTTTGTTTGGCCTTCTCTTCTTTTTGATGATGTCAAAAGGGGGAGAAAAGCCTTGTGCACGCTTGATCATTTTCAGGATACTGAGCTTCAATTGCAAAACAAAGGGGGATATATACGAGATAAGAGGAGAAAGTCAAATGATCAATCAACTTTCAAGCATGTTGTTTGTCATCATCAAAAAGGGGGAGATTGTAAAGAAGGTCTCGTCCTTAGACTCGGTTGAGGTTTTGATGAAGACAAACACATCACAAAAAGAAGAAAGACTTCATAAGAAAAATAAAAGACTTCAAGAAAAGGTTCCTATGCTGTTAAAGATCATTTACAGGAACATGCTACAAGTACAACAAAAAGGGGAAGTTGCTTACGACAGGGGGAGACATCAAAATGATCTTCAACTTTCAAGACACGTGTTTGTCATCAAAAAAAAGGGGGAGATTGTGAAGAAGGTCTTGCTCCTGACATAGGCTGAAGTTTTGATGATGACAACACACGTCACAAAAAGAAGAAAAATAAAGAAGACTTCAAGAACTGGCTCAAAACGTCAAGATCATCTATTAAGGTTCTAGCAACCAGTAAGTCTTGCTAACTTAGTGTTCTATGCTTTATTAAGGTTATATTGCATTTGAAGGCTCATAAAAGATCAACTAATTGAGTATAATATGTTCTCAAAAGTAAAACTGGGGAGGAACACTCAATTAGGTCTTGAACTGTCAAAAACTGAGTTCTGGACCACCTGTAATCGATTACAGGTTGTATGTAATCGATTACACGAAGGAAGAAATCGATTACCACATCCATGTAATCGATTACACAGTTTGAATTTTAAATTCAAACTGCAACGGCTAGTGTAATCGATTACCAGGTTACTGTAATCAATTACCAGGTCGACAGATGTGTTGTTTCATGAACCAGTGTGTCTTAAAATGTTTGGGAAGCCTTGTGATGGTTCATGGACGACCTCTAGTGCCTATATAGAGTCCATAGACACTCAGAAACAAGAATGACTTGGTCTACAACATTCATATTCATTAAAGTCATTATTCTGAGTTTCTGCTATCTCATTTTCATAAGAACACTCATGCTGTTCAACATTAGAGAAACTCATAATAAAACAGCCTTCATTGTAATTGCCTAGAGCATACAAACTAAGATGAATCCAACTTGTCTAAAGGATTGTATCAGCCATTGTAAAGGCTTCTTCTTCTTCATCTCTCAAATCTGTTTGATTCATTCACCGTGGTTTTCGGTGGTTGTAAAATGGTCCATCATAGTGTTCGGTGGTTGTGGAAAAAGTCCTTCGAATCGGGTTTGATTCAAAGTCCTCCGTAGGGTTCGGTGATAGTGGAAAAGGTCCTTTGAATCGGGTTTGATTCAAAGTCCTCTGTAGGGTTTAGCGTCATCAGTTAGTGGTTTGTCATCTGAGGTTTTACAAGAGTTCTTAAGGTCCTTGCTGTAAGTGCTTGTAAGAAATCTTGATCATAGTGGAAAAATCCTCGAAGGGTTTCTTGAGGGACTGGACGTAGCCTTCGGTGGATTGAAGGTGAACCAGGATAAAATCATTGTGTGATTCTCTTTTCCTTCATCTTTTACTTTCATGCAACGTTTTATTCCGCTACATTCACAATCATCAATTGTGATTACTATTGTCTTGGAACTAACAAATTTTTGTAAAGGCAAACATTGGGAGAACCTGATTCACCCCCCCTCCTCAGGTTGCTGCTATCTAGGCTAACATTAGTGACCAAGCTTTCCCCTCCTGTGACAGAGTTTTCCCATTAGACTAGTCACCGTGAATAGGTTCTCTAGTTTTTCCCTCACAAAGAGGTTATTTTACTATAATTTCCCATTGAAACTTATCCGCAAATACAGATTTTCCCATTTGGTGATTCAGTTTTCCCATGGAACTAATGCCTTAGTGAATAAGTTTTCCCCACCCATGACTGAGTTTCCCCATGAGAAAAGTGACACTAACTAGGTTCTCATGTTTTTCCCATACAAAGTGGTTATTTTACTACGATTTTCCATTGAAACTTGTCCGCTGACATAGGTTTTCCCATCCGAAGACTAAGTCTTCCCATGGAACTCATTCCTTAGTGAATAAGTTTCCCCCTCCTGTGACTTTCTTTTCCCATGAGAATAGTCACATTGACTAGGTGCTCGAGTTTTACCCATACAAAGGGGTTATTTTACTATGATTTTCCATTCAAACTTGTCAGCTGACATAGGTATTCCCATCTGGTGACTCAGTTTTCCCATGGCACTAATTCCTTAGTGACTATGTTTTCTCCTCCTGTGATTGAGTTTTCCCATGAGACTAGTCACACTGACTAGGTACTCGAGTTTTTCCCACACAAAGAGGTTAGTTTACTACTAGTTGCCATTGAACTTCATCCGGTGACTCACTTTTACCATGGCACTAATTTCTTAGTGACTAACTTTTCCCCTCCCGTAGCTGATTTTTCCCATGAGACTTGTCACATTGACTAGGTTCTCGAGTTTGTTCCACACAAATAGGTTATTTTACATTGATTTCCCATTGAAACTTGTCCGCTGACAAAGGTTTACCCATCTGGTGAATCAGTTTTCCCATGGCACTAATTCCTTAGTGACTATGTTTTCCCCACCCATGACTGAGTTTTCCCATGAGACTAATCAAAGTGACTAGGTTCTCGTGTTTTTCCTACACAAAAAGGTTATTTTAATATGATTTTCCATTGAAACTTGTCAGTAGTGATGACTGGATTTTGTATGATAATTTTAGGGTCTTTTTAGTCTTTTTATTTTGTTATTTTGTAGTCTCATATAGGTTTTTATTTCTTTTTATTTAGATTTTCTATTTATTTTTTATTTTGCATATAGATTAGCTTTTATTTGGTTTTTAAACTTTATTTTATATTTTTAGGAATTTTTAGAGTTATTTTTATATTTTAGGAATGCTGGTAGAATTAGTCATTTTTGTTCAGGGACCAAATTGTGAATTTCAGGAAAGGAAGGGCCAGAAATGGAAAGTTCAGAAGATAAAGGGTTGGAAGTGAAGTCTCAGCAAATAAAGGACTAAAGGCAAAGAAGTGGAAGATGAAGCATCATTGCTAATTTAACACATGGGAAATGAGACATGAATAGAGAAATGAAGTCCTTTGCTATTTCAGAATTAAAAGGGGACAAAATGGAGGCTAATTAAGCCCATCAATTCCACGATTGAAGAAGGAAAAGCATCAAAGAAGAGCTGCCAGTATATGACCCAACGCTCAAGCGTTGGGTCCCTGTTTTGCAACGTCTGGAATAAATGACCCAACGATCATGCGTTGGGGATCCCTGCGCTCAGGCATTGGGACGCAGTTAGAGGCTATAAATAGGGCCTTTTCTTTCATTTGTTTACACACCTCTACAGAATACAACAAGTGTTCTTCTTTCTTCCTTAAGAGCATCGTTCCTTAGAATTGTGGGAAGCCATACTTGAGCTTCTAGTCCAGGGTAATTCGATGTTTCTATTAGCCATGTTTGGCTAATTTCTTTTTAAGTTTCTTGGGTTGTTTTAGCTTTTAAATTATGTTTTAGTTTTCTTCTACTGTTCTGAATAATAATACAAGTTCATGTTTTATTTCCTTGTTCTTTATTTTATTCTTGATGTACACAAGATTTCATGCTTACTTCTTATAACAAGGGAAATTGGTAATTAGTAAGGGAAATAGGACTTAAAAGAGGCAATATGATATATCACTAAGGAACTAGGATAGACTTTGCTTTATGTTGGCCTGAACTCCATCTTCATCTTCTTCTTTAATTAACTAAATTACAAGGAGTTGAGTTTAGTAATTAGAAAGAAAGTTCTACATTGTGTAAGGAATTAACTTGTAGAAACAATAGGCTAAAGCATCATGAATTCATGTTTTAAAAATTCAGAAATAAGGTAGAGGTTTGCTAGCATATTTTATAAGTTAAGTAATTCAACCCAAGAGCTTAATTTCCATCATCTTTATTTTCTGTTTATTTATTTTTTGTTTAGTTCTTGTTCTACAACATACCAACATCAATCTTTATGTTTTTTGCTTAAGTTCTAAATAAATTAATAACTGGACACCTATCCTTGTGGGTTCGATATCTTTTATATTACGCGATAATCATCCGTGCACTTGCGCATTTGGCTATCAAGTTTTTGGCGCCCTTGCTGGGGATAGGTTTTTAAGTCTTTATGTTAGTTGTTTAGAGCTTTTTGTTTTTTCTCTTTTTATATGAACTGGTGCTGCTAATTTTGTTTGTTGAGTATTGTCAGGTACAGTTATGGCTGAAACATTTGAGCAAAGGATGGCAAAAATCCGAACAAACCTTGAAATAGAATATGAGAAAAGGAAGCAAGAAGCTTTCACTCTAGTTGACGAAATCTATTTTAATTCAGAGTGCAAGCGAAATGCGGGATTTTTCCCAACTCCTGAGCAAGAATGTAAGGCCATAGAGGAGTTACAAGTGAAGATACAAGGCATTATGAGGAGGCAGCCCGGGAATGAACAACAACCACATGTTCATGAAGGTGTACTCGTGGTTCAACAAGATGAGGTAAAAGAAACCTCCATTATAGAATTTGTCTTTGAAGATAAATTGGAAATGGAGGAAGAAGGACCTCAAGGAACCTATGCTATAGGTTCAAAACAACACGGAAAAGAACAAGGAAGGGAAAATTTAATTATCCCTTCCATTTTTAATTTTAATATTGTTGCCTTGTTAGCTGAAAATTCATTTGGCACCATGATGTATTCGTGACAAAATGTGCATGAATTGCGGGGTCTAATGAATTTTGTAATAGACCCCGGTTGAAAAGTTATTTTTGAGGAAGTCTATCAAAGATTGAGCTGGTTGGGAAACAACCCAACTTAGGATTAGTTTAATTTTTTCTGTTTTATTTTCTGTTTAAAAAAAAATAAAAAATAAAAAATAAATAAATTACTTGCAGGGGGACCCAACACCAAGGCGTTGGAGGCTCAACGCTCATGCGTTGAGCCCCTGCCTAAAGTCCCAGTATTCCTGTTTTTACCAACGCTTAGGCGTTGGAGGGGCCAACGCTCAAGCGTTGGGCCCCTGGAATCCACTTTGTCATTTTAAATACCAACGCTCAAGCGTTGGAGCTCGGGTAGAGAGCTAATAAGTTTTTCTTTATTTTTCTTTTCCCCATTCTCATTCCAAACTTCCTCCCCTTCCAAACCCACGAACCAGAACCTCAACCTCACCATTTCTGCCACTTTGTTCACACTTAGCAAGCACATTTTTGCTCTAAATTTGTGGGAGTTTTTATCAAACTCTCTTAGTCTCCAGCTATTGTTACTTCTAGGAACTTCAAGGTAAGTTTTGTCTTCTTCATGTCTTCTGAGTTACATCTGTTACCTTGAGTTTCTGGAACTTTTGGTATAGGGTTGTATGGTTGTTCATTTGTGGTTAAATTTTCTATTTTTGAACTGCGAAAATGTACATAATCTTGCTGTTTTGAAGCTTGCCCACCAAGTGTTCGGTAAAATGTCTGAATGAAGTTCTTGATTCTTTTCTCTTTTCTGGTTTTTAAGCTTTGATTCTTGCTTTGCATGATAATGGGAAGATTCAAGGGTGGTTTTTATGAACTTAGTGTGCAATTTTCTAATTTTGGTTGAAATTTTGGATGATTCTCAAAGAAGGGGGTTTTAATTAGTGTTGAACTAACTTTTTAACAAGTTTGCTTGCTTGTGGAATTGTTTGTTTTTCTTGCAGAATATCACCCCGAAGAAGACAATGAGTTGACGAGCCGGTGGTTGAAGAGCCTATTGTAGAGGAGGAGTTTGATGATCACAAATTTCTTTCCCTAGAACAGGAAAAGTACTTTTGGGAGTTTGTTTCCCAGAAGGAGCTGATTAGAGAAAGACCATTGGAGATTGCAAATGGTGATGTTTATGGGCTAGGAAGAGCAGTGGAGCTGAGGAGATGGCATGTGCTATGCAAACCAATAGCTGATGGGTGTCAGAATTTGGTGAGGGAATTCTATGCTAATGTTAGATTTGATCCCAATGAACCAACACCCACTGGCCCTACTTATGAGTCCTGGTTCAAGGGGACCACCATTTATTTTGGTCCCGCTGTTATTAGGAATTTGCTGCAGTTGCCTACAGAAGCTGAGGATAATTTGATTTTTGGGCACAACGGAGAAGGATATAATGAGTTGATTAATCATTATCCTTTTAAGGAGGTTTTGGAGACTGTAGTAATTCCTGGTGCTAGATGGGAACTCGAGGCTGATCAAGTGACGCCAAGTTACATCTACAAAAAGTTTGTAACTCCTGAGGTCCGAGTTTGGGACCACTTCTTGGTAGAGACCTTGTTTCCTAGCTCTAACAAATCTGAATTGAGGAAACAGGCTGCCTTGTGCATTTATTGTTTGATAAAGGAGAAGCCAATTGATGTTCCCCGAATTATATCATGGAGGATCCATCATGATGTTAACTTACAGAAACAAGGTAAACGCTTTGGCTATCCTCTTCTGATTACAAAGCTTGTGCAGGCCAGGCTGGGAGTGAACTCTCCTCCTATAGAGGTACACATCAGGCCCCTTCCTCCCATGACTATTGATACAGCAAGGAAGACTTATCAGGATAAGGAAAAAATGTTGGAAGGAGAGGATCCTAGAGAGTTCTATCGGCAGTTAATAAGATCCAGGGCCAGATCTAGAGCAACAGCTGCTAGCAGTGGATCAGAGCTAGTTCAGCCTAGTCATCCCATTCATTCTCTGCAGGAGGAGGCTTTTGGAACCATGTTCCCACACATACACAGGATGTCCCCCAACCAGCGGCTGATTTGGGACCATGTAGGCCACCCTGATCCCAGTTGGCAAAAGTGTCCTGCCCCTACTGATCTGGAGAGGATACTGATGAGTCTGCATATCACTGAGCAGGCTGGAGTTTCAGGTGCTGCTGGAGAGGAGGAGGCCCCGATGCACTTTGATTAAATTTGACTGACTTTTACCAGCTTGTAGTTTTTTTTGGATAATTTTAGTTTTTTGTTTTTAGTTTTTCTGCTTTTATTTTTAGGATTTTTAAACTGCATGGTTGAGTACTTTATCCAGTTATTTTACTGCTAATGCTTATGGTGTTTTATCCAGTGAACTTATAATGCTTTTGAAAAGATAATTTGTTTCTGAATGCGGTTTAGGATTGCATGTTGCTAGGATTAATTGGAATCATTGATGGAAAAGTTTTGGCAAAGTTTTTTCTGAGTTCAAAAAGGAGTACCACTTACCCCAATCTTTTCTGAGTGCTGAGAACTCTGATTGCATGACTTGTAAAATTGTTCTGCCTTGTGTTGCATGTTGGTTGAGTCTTTGTTAGCTTTGTAAATTTATAAAGAGATTATTGGCATTCTTGAAAATTCAGAATTTGGTTTGAAAAGCAAAAATCCACTAGTAGCCCCCTTTGAGCCTTAAAAGAGTCATTTTATTGGAGCCTACTTTTGTGTGATATTTTAAGTTGTTAGTGTGATTCATAAAGCTGAAAAATACTAGAGCTATGTATGTTAGGTTTCTCTCTAAAAAAATAAAATAATATAAGGTATGTGCCTTAGGAAAAAAAAGAAAAAATAATGAAGTGGTGGGATGAGAAAGAGTATGAGGGTAGTAAAATTCAATTCATTCATCCCATACATTCCACTACTTTGTTCAAAAAAAAAGGAAAAAATTGAGAGAACCTATGTGCTGATTTTGATAAAGCTCTTATTCAAGAAGAATCACCTTACATAAATTTTGAGTCAAGCCAATAGAGTTGCCAAGTTTTTGAAATCCATACCTTATTTTTACCCTTGGCCAAGTTTCAACCTTCAAAAATCTCTTCTGAAGTTACATAGTTGCATTGAATGATAGGCAGAATTTTTGAGCTTTCATGTTTTTCATTGAGAATATCTTTTTGTGAGCTGAATTTGACGAACTCAATATGTTGCAGGTGCCAAGCTTAACTCTCTTGATCAAGTTCTTTTGAAACATGCTTGCTTTCCAAATCTGCCGTGCTTCCTTGGAAATTATCATCTTCTTTTTGGATACGATTTTTTCTAAACTCGAGGACAAGTTTTTCTTTAAAGTTTTGTCGCTTGAGGGAAAGTTGTCGTTGGGTATAGTGGTGTGATGACTGGATTTTGTATGATAAATTTAGGGTCTTTTTAGTCTTTTTCTTTTGTTATTTTTGAGTCTCATAAAGGTTTTTATTTCTTTTGCATATAGATTAGCTTTTATTAGGTTTTTAAACTTTATTTTATATTTTTAGGAATTTTTAGAGTTATTTTTATATTTTAGGAAAGCTGGTAGAATTAGTCATCTTCGTCCAGGGACGAAATTGTGAATTTCAGGAAAGGAAGGGCCAAAAATGGAAAGTTCAGAAGATAAAGGGTTGGAAGTGAAGTCTCAGCAAATAAAGGACTAAAAGCAAAGAAGTGGTTGAAGCATCATTTCTAATTTAGCACACAAGAAATGAGGCATGAATAGAGAAATGAATTCCTTTGTTGTTTCAGAATAAAAATTTGAAGAAGGTCTTGCTCCTGACCCTGGCTGTGGTTTTGATGACGACAAACTCATCAACAAAAAGAAGAAAAGAAGACTTCAAAGAATCAAGCACTCAAGTCCATCATTAGTCTAGAAGTCTTAGAATTAGGTGAGTTATGCTTCCAAAGGTTTACTAAAGCATAAAGGCTCTTAAAACACCTAATCTAATCAAGCTAAGAGTTTTCATAACTTAAAAGAAGTAGAAAACCTTAAGCAAGTCTCAAAGATCAAGTTTCTGGAAAATGGGCTTCTGTGTAATCGATTACATCATTATGGTAATCGATTACACCAAGGCAAGTAATCGATTACTCAAGTCTTGTAATCGATTACATGTTTGAAATTCAAATTCAAACTGAAACGGTCACTTGTGTAATCGATTACACTAAGTATGGTAATCGATTACCAGAACGAAAAAGTGCATCTTTTCATGAACCATTGTGTCCCAAACCTTTTGAAAATGGTTGTGATGGTTCAAGGACGTTTCCCTTGCCTATATAAAGACCATTTGAGTCCAGAAAACAAAGAACACACAACACACACGAAATATACACTTTTCACATGAGAAATACACATTAGGCCAAAGCTCTTTCAAAATTAGTTCATCTTTTAGAACTTAAATCTTTTGGAGCCTAAATTCTGAGTTCATGATCTTCATGTTTACAAAAACACTTTAGTTGTTCATATCTTGAAGAACTTAGAATTGTATTATGCTTAAAAGCCTTAAAGCATAATTTCTCATGTTCAATCCAATTGTGTGTTAAAGGATTGAAACAGCCAATTGTAATATCTTCTTCATCTCTTTCTGTAAGATTGAGTTTTTCACCGTGGTATTCGGTGAAGGGTTGTTGTCACTGAAAGTGGTTTACTTTCAGGGTTTTCATTGAAGGTGGTTTAGCCTTCAAGGTCTGAGGGTGGTTTGCCTTCAGGAACTGAAAGCGGTTTGCTTTCAGGGGCTGTTGAAAGCGGTTTGCTTTCACAGGATATTGGTAGAAGTTCTTGGGGTCCTTGGGTTAGGAACTTGTAAGAAATTCTTATCAATAGTGGAAAAATCTTCAAGGGGTTTTCTTGAGGGACTGGACGTAGTCTTCAGTGGATTGAAGGAGAACCAGGATAAATCTTGTGTGTGATTCTCTTTATCCTTCACATTTACTTTCAAGTATTGTTCATATCCGCTGCAATCACAACGATCATTTCGTGATCATCGTAAACTTGAAAGTAACATTTTCAATAAAGCGAAAATTGGGGCAACACTGATTCACCCCCCCCCCTCTCAGGTTGCTATCTGTTCTAACAATTGGTATCAGAGCGGAAGTTTAGGTAAGATATTCCTAAGATCCGGGAAAAGATGGCATCCTCTTCCAATCATGGAACAAGTGAAGGACATAACATAAACAGACCACCATTCTTCAATGGAGAACACTATAATTTCTGGAAAATCAAAATGAAGATATTCATAAAGTCCTTAGACGCAGGAATATGGAAAGTCATTGAAGAAGGTCCCTTTGTGCCTGTAACAACAGATGAAGAAGGAACTTCACAACCAAAATCAGAAAGTACTTGGAGTGAAGAAGAAAAGAAGAAGGTTCAACATGATCTCAAAGGAATGAACATTCTTACATCTGCTCTTGGCATGGATGAATTTTTCAGAGTATCAACGTGTACTACATCGAAAGAAATATGGGATACGTTGATGGTGACTCATGAAGGAACAGATGAAGTCAAGAGATCAAAGATTAATACTCTATCTCAGGAATATGAAATGTTCAGAATGCTTCCAGGAGAAAAGGTATTAGATATGCAAAAACGACTCACACATTTGATTAATCATTTGATTGCTCTTGGTAGACAATTTTCAAACAGTGATTTGAACACGAAAGTTCTAAGATCACTTACAAGAGTATGGCAACCAAAAGTAACAGCCATCTCAGAGAAGAAGAGTTTATCAAAAATGACTCTCGCAACTCTTTTTGGAAAACTCCAAGAACACGAATTGGAATTGAATCGTTTGGAAGAAAATGAACATCATGAGAAGAAGTATCGATCCATTTCCCTAAAAGCAAAAGAAAGCATCAAAGAAGATTATGATGCAGATTCTGAAGAAGAAGATAATGGGAATGTGAATCTTCTAGTAAAGAATTTTGGAAAGTTTCTTAAGAGAAAAGGTGTGAAATCCAACAACAACAAATCTTTCCAAAAGAACAATGAATCATCTTCCTCTCAAAAGATCACATGTTTCGAATGTGGTAAACCGGGACACTTCAAATCAGATTGTCCAAATCTTCAGAAGAAGAAACATGGTCTAAGAGAAAAATTCGAGAAAAATGATCAACCTACTCGGAGAGCATATTTGGCTTGGGATGATAATGAAGTAAGTTCATCATCTGATTCTAATAAAGAAGAAGCACAAGTTGCTTTGATGGCCTCACATGATTCTGATGTTGAAGATTCCCAGGTTAGTGATAATTCTATATCTTTTCATGATTTAAAGTTTACCATGGAAAATATGTTTAAATTATGTCAAGAATTTTCTAAAGTTAGCACTAGGCAAAATGAGTTAATTTCATCCTTAGAAAGTAAGAGTAGAAATTTACAAGAAGAACTAGATATAGTAAAATCTAAGTTAGACATTACTCATATATGCACTAAGTGTAGTTCTTTAGAAGAAAAAATAGAAAATCTTCAACAAAGAGTTAATAACTTCAATAAAGGAAAACAGAAGTTAGATGATATCCTAAGTGTTCAAAGACATTCAAACAATAAGTCAGGTCTAGGATATACTTCTCACCCAAAGACAAAAGAGATTAGGAAAACTGTGTTTGTAAAACCAAACCATGTATTAGGATCTTCTAGTAACAGTAAGATTAATCCTGTTAGGAGTACAAACAATAGGAAGAATAGACCCCCTAAGAAGATCCATTCCTCTCCTAGACAAACCTCTAGTTACAATCATTACTCTTGTACTTATTGTAACAAAATAGGACATACCCCTAGTAGATGTTACTAAAAACATGTAGGAGTACCAAATAGGGAATACATTTGGGTTAGAAAGGATGTTAACTTAGAAGGACCCAAAACTTGTTGGGTTCCTAATACCCATGTCTGAACTTTGTCATGTAGGTGTGTGTGAAAGCAGCAAAGGATTTATGGTATTTTGATAGTGGCTGCTCATCACACATGACAGGAGACAAAACCAAGTTTTCTTTTCTTATACCTAGGGAAAAAGGTTTCGTCACATATGGTAACAATCAAAAGGGAAAAATACTCGGTATCGGAAGAATAGGCACACCCCCTCAAACAGTCATCGATAAAGTTCTTTACATAGATGGTTTGATGCATAATCTTCTGAGTATTAGTCAACTATGTGATAAAGGTTTGAAAGTTGGTTTTATTAATGATATATGTGTTGTGAAAGATGTGAAAACTAAAGAAATTAAGTTTTCTGGGTATAAAGTAAATAAAGTCTTCATGATCTCCTTGGAAGAAATTCCACAAAATGTGAGATGCCTTTTAGCCAAGAATAATAGTGATTCATGGCTATGGCATAGAAGACTTGCTCATATTCACATAGACCACTTAAACAAACTAGTCAAGCATGATCTAGTTGTTGGGCTTCCAAAGATAAAATTCGAGAAAGACAAGCTTTGTGATACATGTCAAAAGGGGAAGCAAACCAGAACATCCTTCAAACCAAAGAACATAGTTTCGACCTCAAGACCCCTTCAATTGTTACATATGGATTTGTTCGGACCATCTAGAACTAAAAGCCTCGGAGGAAATTTCTATGCACTTTTTATTGTTGATGATTTCTCTAGATTTACATGGCCTTTATTTCTTCCTCATAAGAATGAAGCCTTCAATGCATTCAAAAGATATGCAAGGCTTGTTCAAAATGAGAAGTCTTTAAAGATCTCCTCTATAAGAAGTGATCATGGTGGAGAATTTCAGAATCAACAATTCCAAGAACTATGTGATGAAAATGGAATATCACATAATTTCTCTACTCCGAGAACACCACAACAGAATGGTGTAGTAGAAAGAAAGAATAGATTACTTGAGGAATTAGCAAGAACCATGCTGAGTGAATCAAGTCTCCCTAAATATTTCTGGGCTGATGCTGTAAGTACTGCTTGCTATGTTTCCAATAGAGTTCTTATTAGACCTATCCTTAAGAAAACACCCTATGAACTCTACAAAGGAAGGAAACCAAACATCTCTCATCTACATGCTTTTGGATCAAAATGCTTTGTCTTGAATAATGGAAAGGAAAACCTTGGAAAGTTTGATGAAAAATCTGATGAAGGTATATTCCTTGGATATTCTTTGACAAGTAAAGCATATAGAGTCTTAAACAAGAAAACTCTATCTGTGGAAGAATCCATACATGTTTCTTTTGATGAATCTAAATCTTCAATAGTAGATAAAGTCAATCTTCTAGATAATGAAGAAGATGACATCATTATAAATGAAGATTCTCAAAAGGATGGAGATCAGAATCCAATACAAGAAGAGCACATTGAAAGTAATACTTATCAACTTCCAAAAGAATGGAGAACCCATAGGGATCACCCAGTTGATAATATTATTGGTGATATTTCTAGAGGCGTTTCTACAAGGCTACGCTTAAATGATTCAGTTTTGAATATGGCCTTCGTCTCTCAGATAGAACCATCAAAAGTAAATGATGCTCTAGAAGATGAATATTGGATTGTAGCAATGGAAGAAGAACTAAACCAATTTGAAAGGAATCAAGTTTGGGAACTTGTCCCTAAGCCTAGTGATAAACATATTATTGGAACAAAGTGGGTATTTAGGAATAAGTTAGATGAAAATGGTATTATAGTTAGGAACAAAGCGAGATTAGTTGCTCAAGGATATAATCAAGAAGAAGGTATAGATTTTGATGAAACTTATGCACCAGTAGCAAGGTTGGAAGCCATAAGACTATTATTGGCGTATGCTTGTTCTTTAAATTTCCCATTATATCAAATGAACGTCAAAAGTGCTTTCCTGAACGGATACATTCAAGAAGAAGTCTATGTGAAGCAACCTCCAGGATTTGAAGATCCAAAGTTTCCTTCACATGTCTTCAGATTAAAGAAGGCACTCTATGGTCTTAAACAAGCCCCTCGTGCTTGGTATGATAGATTAAGCACTTTCCTTTGTAATAAAGGATTTCAGAAGGGTAAGGCTGATACAACCTTGTTCATCAAAAGAACCAAAGGTAATACCTTATTAGTTCAAATTTATGTTGATGATATTATCTTTGGTGCAACTAACGAATCTCTTTGTAAGGATTTCACTAACATGATGCAAGAAGAATTTGAAATGTCCATGATGGGACAATTAAATTTCTTTCTTAGTTTAGAAATCAAGCAATCAAGTGATGGAATATTCATCAACCAATCAAAGTTTTGCAAGGAACTATTAAAGAAATATGATTTGGATGATTGCAAAGCCATAGCCACACCTATGGGGTCTAACACATATTTAGATCAAGATGAATCCGGTAATCAAGTAGATATTACCAAATATAGACAAAGAGTACAAGTGGTACTTGTCACCTATTAGGAAATGCTCTTGTTTCATGGTCTTGTAAGAAACAAGCATGTGTTGCTCTAAGTACTGCAGAAGCAGAATACATTGCTGCAGGAAGTTGTTGTGCACAAACTCTATGGCTCAAACAACAACTCAAAGATTATGGCTTAGAGCTGGGCTGCATTCCAATCAAATGTGACAACACAAGTGCCATTAATCTCACTAAAAACCCTATCATGCATTCTCGAACTAAGCATATTGATATACGACATCATTTTCTTCGAGATCATGTTATGAGGAAGGATATTGAGATTTCATTTGTGGATACACATAATCAGTTAGCAGACATCTTTACTAAGCCTCTTCCTAAGGAATCATTTTTCAAGATAAGAAGAGAATTAGGAATTTTAGATGAACATGACATTTAAGGTAACATGTTATTTGCATAATTATATATTCATATGCGTTTTGTGCTTAAGTATTTATATGAAAATATGTTACATAGGATTCTAGAGCCTAGAACTCACAAAAATGTCCTAGTAATCGATTACTATAGGTCCTGTAATCGATTATCCATGTTCTAAGTCCTCGTGCCTAATAGAACTATCTGAGTAATCGATTATCATAACTGCCATAATCGATTACATATTCAAAATTTGAAATTTTTTCAAATATGTCACTGATGTAATCGATTACCTTAACTACCGTAATCGATTACACGCACGATTTTCTCTATAAAATCAGCATTTGTCCTCTGCCTTTTTGCCTACCTTCCTTCATATACAATCCTTCCTCTTCTAAGTCTTGTTTCGCCATGGGGTCTCTTCCACGTCCTTCAAATGTCTCTTCTCCAATCAATGTTCCTCGAAGGGAATCCTCCACAGATCCTTTGGTGCTGTCTCGCTATCGCATTGATGTTCAAACCAATGCTGCATCGGCTGGGTTATCTCCATTTTATACCATTCCTTCAAATTTCTCACAAGAAACCAAAGTTATCCTCGAACGAATGGACATCCTGTCTCTTCGTATCTCTCAAAAGTTGGGCCAACTGGAGGATACCATTCGGTCTCGCTTTATACTTGTGGAAAATCGCATAGAGGCCGTGCACTCCTTCATGCGTAAGGAAATTGAGAGCCTTCAAGAACTTGACCCTTCTGAGAACTCTGAGGATTCTAGTCAAGCCTAATTTCTGAAGTCTTGTGTCCCCATATAGTTATCTATTTACTATTAGGATTTCCCTATTTTCGCAAAATGACTCTATCTATTGTTGTAATCCCTCTACTACATATGTTTGCTATGTTTTACTATGTATAACTTAAGTATTTGATCTTTTATATATATATAAGTGCTGGTTGTTTGTTTACTTATCTACCCCTACTCCCCATGCTTTATGTTTCAATATATACTTGTGTGTATGCCTGTACACTTTTTGGCCTTTTCTTCTTTTTGATGAAGTCAAAATGGGGAGAAAGGTTCTGTGCTCTTAAAGATCATATGCAGAAATTCAACGAGTACATTAGAAAGGGGGAGAAATATCAGAAATACTAGATTCCATCAAATAGGGGGAGTTAAAGCATCAAGCATGCATATATGATCTTCAAGTATCAAGAATGTGTTTGCCATCATCAAAAAGGGGGAGATTGTGAAGAAGGTCTTGCTCCTGACCCTGGCTGTGGTTTTGATGACGACAAACTCATCAACAAAAAGAAGAAAAGAAGACTTCAAAGAATCAAGCACTCAAGTCCATCATTAGTCTAGAAGTCTTAGAATTAGGTGAGTTATGCTTCCAAAGGTTTACTAAAGCATAAAGGCTCTTAAAACACCTAATCTAATCAAGCTAAGAGTTTTCATAACTTAAAAGAAGTAGAAAACCTTAAGCAAGTCTCAAAGATCAAGTTTCTGGAAAATGGGCTTCTGTGTAATCGATTACATCATTATGGTAATCGATTACACCAAGGCAAGTAATCGATTACTCAAGTCTTGTAATCGATTACATGTTTGAAATTCAAATTCAAACTGAAACGGTCACTTGTGTAATCGATTACACTAAGTATGGTAATTGATTACCAGAACGAAAAAGTGCATCTTTTCATGAACCATTGTGTCCCAAACCTTTTGAAAAGGGTTGTGATGGTTCAAGGACGTTTCCCTTGCCTATATAAAGACCATTTGAGTCCAGAAAACAAAGAACACACAACACACACGAAATATACACTTTTCACATGAGAAATACACATTAGGCCAAAGCTCTTTCAAAATTAGTTCATCTTTTAGAACTTAAATCTTTTGGAGCCTAAATTCTGAGTTCATGATCTTCATGTTTACAAGAACACTTTAGTTGTTCATATCTTGAAGAACTCAGAATTGTATTATGCTTAAAAGCCTTAAAGCATAATTTCTCATGTTCAATCCAATTGTGTGTTAAAGGATTGAAACAGCCAATTGTAATATCTTCTTCATCTCTTTCTGTAAGATTGAGTTTTTCACCGTGGTATTCGGTGAAGGGTTGTTGTCACTGAAAGTGGTTTACTTTCAGGGTTTTCATTGAAGGTGGTTTAGCCTTCAAGGTCTGAGGGTGGTTTGCCTTCAGGAACTGAAAGCGGTTTGCTTTCAGGGGCTGTTGAAAGCGGTTTGCTTTCACAGGATATTGGTAGAAGTTCTTGGGGTCCTTGGGTTAGGAACTTGTAAGAAATTCTTATCAATAGTGGAAAAATCCTCAAGGGGTTTTCTTGAGGGACTGGACGTAGTCTTCAGTGGATTGAAGGCGAACCACGATAAATCTTGTGTGTGATTCTCTTTATCCTTCACATTTACTTTCAAGTATTGTTCATATCCGCTGCAATCACAACGATCATTTCGTGATCATCGTAAACTTGAAAGTAACAATTTCAATAAAGCGAAAATTGGGGCAACACTGATTCACCCCCCCTCTCAGGTTGCTATCTGTTCTAACAAAAAGGGGATAAAATGGAGGCTAATTAAGCCCATCAATTCCACCATTGAAGAAGGAAAAGCATCCAAGAAGAGCTACTAGTATATGACCAAACGCTCAAGCGTTGGAAGGCCCAACGCTCCAGCGTTGGGTCCCTGTTTTGCAACGTCTGGAATAAATGACCCAACGCTCAAGCGTTTGGGATCCCAGCGCTCAGGCGTTGGGACGTAGTCAAAGGCTATAAATAGGGCCTTTGCTTTCATTTGTTTACACACCTCTACAGAATACAACAAGTGTTCTTCTTTCTTCCTTAAGAGCATTGTTCCTGAGAATTGTGGGAAGCCATACTTAAGCTCCTAGTCCAGGGTAATTGGATGTTTTTATTAGCCATGCTTGGCTAATTTCTTTTTACGTTTCTTGGGTTGTTTTAGCTTTTAAATTATGTTTTAGTTTTCTTCTACTCTTCTGAATAATAATACAAGTTCATGTTTTATTTCTTGTTCTTTATTTTATTCTTGATGTACACAAGATTTCATGATTACTTCTTATAACAATGGAAGTTGGTGATTAGTAAGGGAAATAGGAATTAAAAGAGGCCATATGATATATCACTAAGGAATTAGGATAGACTTTGCATTATGTTGGCCTGAACTCCATCTTCATCTTCTTCTTTAATTAACTAAATTGCAAGGAATTGAGTTTAGTAATTAGAAAGAAAGTTCTACAATGTGTAAGGAATTAACTTGTAGAAACAATAGGCTAAAGCATCATGAATTCTTGTTTTAAAAATTCAGAAATAAGGTAGAGGTTTGCTAGCACATTTTATAAGTTAAGTAATTCAACCCAAGAGCTTAATTTCCATCATCTTTATTTTCTGTTTATTTATTTTATGTTTAGTTCTTGTTCTACAACATACCAACATCTATCTTTATATTTTCTGCTTAAGTTCTAAATAAATTAATAATTGGACACCAATCCCTGTGGGTTCGATATCTTTTATATTACGCGATAATCATCCGTGCACTTGCGGATTTGGCTAACAAGCGGATAAAGGTTTTCCGATCTGGGGACTTAGTTCTCCCATGGCACTAATTCCCTAGTGACTATGTTTTCCCCTCATGTGTCTGAGTTTTCCCATGAGACTAGTCATAGTGACTAGGTTCTCAAGTTTTTCCCACACAAAGAGGTAATTTTACTAGGATTTTCCATTGAAACTTGTCTGCTAACATAGGTATTCTCATCCGGTCAATCAGTTATTGTTAGAGTAAAATATTTAAATGAATTAATCTATTTTGATAAATAACAATTTCGCTAAGTGTCACTAACTTTCTTTGGAGAATTTTATATTCAGGGACACTTATGAACGGAAGCCATGATGCAAATATTATCAAAAAGCAAAGGAAAAGTCCGTCCGGTTATAAGAATTAAGTCCGCCTTCAGAGTAAAGTTCGTCCGCCTGGAAAGTCTGTCCGGTTCAATCCTCGTCAAACATATGGGTTGACTAAAGAGCAATGATTGAAGACTGGTACTAAAAGAATCTGCTTAGAAGAGATCGTTTGCCCAAACTGAAGATGAGTTGTCATGCACCTCTTGGTGAATCAGAGCATTAATGGTGAAAGAGACAGAATTAAGCGCCATATACCTTGAAGATTCAAATTCTCTGACATTCCTTAATTCAAGCTACTTTTGTTGAATTAACGGTGATATCCTCTGATCATCGTATCTCCTCAACGGCCAAATCAAAATCTTCTGTTCAGAGCATTAATTGCTATATCAACTGTAATGCACATGCATTAATTGCAGCCTCTGAGAATCAGAACAAAAGCATTGCCAGGCGACGTCTCTCTCTATGCGTTGAAGAAACATTCTTCACTTGGCAGACTACAACAAGAAGATGCAGAAGTATCTGTTACTCACAATCAAGCAAGTATTCAACGGAACTATTTTTGAAGATCTTCATCAGCGCTTCTAGTTATCATTCTACTGAAGATATAAATAGTGGACTCTGCATCATCTTCAACTTGGTGACTTACACACTATCAAAGCATTAAAATCCTTCAAGTCAGTTTACAATTTGAACAAGCTTTAGCCAAGAACACTCAGTAACTTTAGCCTTCCTATTTTCTGAGTTTAGTCGCCAACTAGTGTGAAGCCTCTATAGAGTGAAAACTCTTACTCTTCTCACACTAGCCCTTTAGAGAATCAATTTGTATATCATCTCTGAATCTAGAACCTCATAGTTTCTACCCACTCTCTGTGAAGAGATCTCTGTAGAAAACAAACCTTCTTGAAAAAGAACTGGGAGAAGTCCTATCGAATACTTGAGAGATAAAGGAGAAGTCCTGAGAAAACTTGTAAAGGAGTAGTCCTCAGAATACTGGGAGAAGTCCCTGAGAACAATTGTACTATTCTGTTGAAATAGTGGAAAATCTTGGTATAGCCAAGGACTAGACGTAGCCCTGTCGGTTTTGGGGGTGAACCAGGATAAATAACTTGTGTACTTTACTCTTTAAGTTCTAAGTCTATTTCCGCTGCACTTATCTTTAAACGTTTTCGAACTTATAACGAGTATTTTGAGAAAAACTTTACAAAAGTCACACACACAATTCAAACCCCCCTTTCTTGTGTGATTTTATTACTATCGATTGGTATTAGAGCTTAACCGCTCTGAGAATTACTAACATCTTAACAGGTGTAGAGTGAAAAGATCCATGGACGGGATTGCCTACCCAACCGGAACCGCAACTAACAAGCCACCATTCTTCGATGGCTCAAACTATCCCTACTGGAAGAAGCATATGCAGCTATTCATTGAATCAACTGATTGGAAACTATGGGACATGATATCTAAAGGAAACTACGTTCCTAGAGACAGTGAAAGCAAGGCCATTCCAGCTGACAAATGGACAGATGAACAAAAGACTGAAAATCAGAGGAATGCCAAGGCAAGGCTGTTTCTTATATGTGCTCTCAGCAAAAGTGAGCATGACAAAGTTGACAGCCTAAGCACAGCTAAGGAGGTCTGGGACACACTAGCTATCGCTCATGAAGGAACAACTGCTGTTCAAACCACCAAGATGAGTATGCTCGCCTCCCAATACGAAAACTTCATGATGGACGATAATGAATCTATTGAATCCATGTTTGCACGACTTCAAACCATTCACAATGGTATGAGGAATCTGGGAAAAACTTTCACTAATAAGGAGCAAGTGGTCAAGATTCTCAGAAGTCTTCCCACCAATTGGAGAAACTTCGTTACTTCCCAAAGATCTGGAAAGAATATGGATACATATCAAGTAGAAGACTTGCTGGGAGAAATGAAGATCCACGAGCAGGATCTTGCCAATGATGCTGCAATCATAAAAAGAAAAGCAGCTGCTGCAAAAGCTGTATCCTTTAAAGCCAACAAATCAAAGGCTTTGAAAGCTAATGAATCCTCAGATGAGGAAACTGCTCAATCTGATCGATCCGATGATGAACAGGCTCTGTTCAACAGAAGATTCAGAAAAATGATGGGAAACAGGAAGCAGTTCAAAGGAAGACCATCTTCCTCATCAAGAGAAGAAGAAAGAATCCCAAGCAAGGGAGGGATCGTCTGCTACGAGTGCAAGAAACCTGGACACGTCAAAGCCGATGGCCCTCGTCTGGGGAACAAGCCTTCGCAAAAGACTTTCTATAAAAAGAAGGCCTTTTCCAGCCAAAACGATGAATCAGAAGATGACTCGGATCAAGAAGAAGAAACCAAGGGAGCCAATGAAGAAGCTTCATACTGTGCGTTTATGGGATCCATAGACACTTCAGATATTGAAGCAGACAGAGAAGCAGAGGCACTAATGATCTCTGTCGACCAATCCAATGACGAAGAAGATGACCAAGATGAGGTAAGTCCCAAAATCTCATCTGATGACTACAATGAACTACTAGAATATGCTCATGCATTATTCATCAAATATAGTTCACTCAAAAAGAAGCATGATAAAACCTTGAAAGAATTGCATGCGTCTAAGGAAGTATCCATCATGCTAACAAAGGAAAATCAAGTGCTTTTAGAACAAGATGCAAACAAAGAAATTAAATTCTTAAAACAAAGAATCAGTGGCCTAATCAAAGACCTATCCATGTTTACCCAAGGTCATGATAATCTAATAAAGTTAAGTGGAAATAACAGATTAGCCTATGATCGAAGAGGTTTAGGTTATGAAGAAGAAGATTGGGATATAGTTGCCATTAAACATAACTCTTCTACTGTCCCATATAGATATCAACCTGAAAAGAAAAATGTTTCATCGCCATCCATTAAAGTCCAACCCGAAACTTTCATAGTCAAGGGTAAGGAGAAACAAACTCCTCAAAAAATAGTGCATGGGAGGAAAAGTCCACCCAAGGTGATTACTAACAAAAAAGGACCCAAGAAATTTTGGGTACCTAAATCTATGATTATTCCTCTTGCAGATGTGCTTAACAGTTCGAAACCAAAGAGAACAATGGTACCTGGACAGTGAGTGCTCACGGCACATGACGGGAAAAAGGTCTTTATTCCCAAAAATCCATGAGAAGAAGACAGGAGGGACAGTGACCTTTGGAGGTAATAAAAAAGGCTTCATTGTCGGAGAAGGTAATGTTGGTAAGAACCCCCTTCCAGTAATTCAGAAGGTTCTACTAGTTGAAGGATTGAAACATAACCTACTTAGCATAAGTCAATTGTGTGATAGTGGGCTCACTGTTTCCTTCACCAAATTGAAGTGTAGTGTCACTAACGAGGATGACAAGATTATCTTTGAAGCTCAGAGACAAGGAGATCTATATAAAACCTCCCTGGAAAACCTTGCAAGTCAAAAGGTAACATGTCTAGTATCAGCAGAGGATGATAAATGGATCTGGCACAGGAAGCTAGGGCATGCATCCTTAAAGACCATTGCTAAAATAATCAAACATGATTTAGTAAGTGGTCTGCCAAATCTATCTTTCAAATCTGATGATACATGCTCAGCATGTCTCCAAGGAAAGCAATTAAAAAGTTCTTTTCATGCAAAGAACGTTGTTAGTACAAAGAGACCTCTGGAGATGTTACACATGGACTTGTTCGGACCCACTAGAACGGCTACTTTTACTGGAAAAAGATTTTGTCTTGTCATCGTTGATGACTACACCAGATTCACCTGGCTACAATTCCTAGGAACAAAAGATGAAACTTTCAGGTCCTTCCTAATCATTGCAAAGAGAATTCAAAATGAAAAGGGGTACTGCATCACCAACATCCGCAGTGACAGAGGAGGAGAATTCATAAATGAAGAATTTAATCACTACTGCGAAGAGAATGGTATATTTCATCAAGTATCTGCTCCAAGAACTCCTCAGCAAAATGGAGTAGCCGAAAGGAAAAACAGGTCACTTCAAGAAATGGCAAGGACTATGCTCAACGAAACATCTCTACCCAAGTACTTCTAGGCTGAAGCCATTCATACAGCATGTTACATTCAAAATAGAATATTCATGCGTCCCATTCTGAAGAAAACAGCTTATGAACTATGGAAAGGAAGAAAGCCAAACATCTCATATTTTCATCCATTCGGAAGCTCATGTTTTCTACTCAACACAAAGGATGATCTTGGAAAGTTTAATGCAAAATCAGATAAAGGAATATTCTTGGGATATTCACCTAATTCCAAGGCATTCCGAGTATACAACTCCAGAACCATGGCGGTTGAAGAATCTATCAATGTTAAGTTTGAAGATAAGCACGTGGGTGTAAATCCGATAACTTCAGAAGATGATGAACTGGAAATATATGAAGCTCCTTCATCAAATCCGGTTCAGCCATCATCGTCCAGCAAAAAGACAAACTCAATCATTCCTTCCTCAACTCAACCAGACGAAGTTTATGAAACTACGTCTGACGATATCTCCTCAAGTCAAGTTATGACCTCCAGTGGTATATCAGTGCCTCGAGACTGGAGATTCAAACCAGACCATCCTCCAACGCAAATCATTGGAAATGCCCACGAAAAGGTAAGAACCCGATCTACTTTTAATGATTATGCTAACTGTGCGTTTCTTTCTGAGATAGAACCAAAGAACATAGGAGAAGCACTTCAGGACGAAGGATGGATCCTAGCCATGCAAGAAGAACTAAATCAATTTGAGAGAAGCAAAGTCTGGGATTTGGTGCCTAAACCAGAAGACAAATCCATCATAGGCACTCGATGGGTTTTTAGAAATAAAATGGATGAAAATGGAAATGTCACAAGAAACAAGGCTCGTCTGGTGGCCCAAGGGTATAATCAAAAAGAAGGAATCGAATATACAGAAACGTTTGCGCCAGTAGCAAGAATTGAAGCCATACGTATTCTTCTAGCATTTGCATGTCAGCACTCTATAAAACTATTTCAAATGGATGTAAAGAGTGCGTTCCTAAATGGGTACATTGAGGAAGAAGTCTACGTGAAGCAACCTCCAGGATTTGAAGATCAGGATCTACCAGACCACGTCTTCAAGCTAAGAAAAGCACTATATGGGTTAAAGCAAGCACCACGTGCGTGGTACGATCGCTTAAGCTCATTTCTGATGAACAATGGATTCTCTCGAGGAAGCATCGACAACACTCTATTTAGAAGAAAGAGGTCCAAGGACTTCATTCTGGTATAGTTGTACGTCGATGATATAATATTTGGGGCTACTAATGAAGCTCTCTGCCAAGAATTCTCAAAACTGATGCAAAGTGAATTCGAGATGAGTATGATGGGAGAATTAAATTTCTTCCTAGGATTACAAATCAGACAGGAAGGAACTCGAACGTACATTCATCAGACCAAGTACATCAATGATCTACTAAAGAAGTATTGCATGGAGAAAGAAAAAGCCATGGGAACTCCAATGCATCCTGGAACTATACTAGATAAAGGGGATGAATCAACTCCGGTTGACCCAACCAAATACAGAGGAATGATAGGTTCACTGTTGTACCTCACTTCAAGTAGACCAGACATCACGTATAGCGTTTGTGTATGTGCAAGATTCCAGGTAAGTCCCCAAGAATCTCATCTCAGTGCGGTAAAACGCATCTTTTGTTATCTTATTGGCACAACTAATCTTGGTTTAGTTTATGAGAAAGGTGATGATTTCAGGCTAAGAGGATTTTGTGATGCTGACTATGCCGGAGATAGAATAGAAAGAAAAAGCACTAGTGGAGGATGTCACTTTTTAGGGCATTGTCTAATTTCATGGGCAAGCAAGCGATAGAGCACAATTTCTCTTTCAACGGCTGAAGCAAAATACGTCGCTGCAGGTTCTTGCTGCACCCAACTTCTTTGGGTGAAGCATCAATTAGAAGATTATAATATTTTTTAGCATAACATCCGATTATTATGTGATAACACAAGTGCCATTAATATTACAAAGAACCCTGTGTTGCATTCACGAACCAAACATATTGAAATTAAACATCATTTTATTCGTGATCATGTAGCCAAAGGAAATATTGAGAGAAAATTAGAGAGAGAAAGAGAAAGCTTCATCTTCTTCCTCTCCTCATCACCATGGCCGAACCTCCTCCTCTCCATGGCAGCCCCTTCCTCTTGTCTTCTTCACTTGGTGCTTTGAGGTAAACTACTCCTCTCATCCCGATCCACATTTCTACCGATCCGGATTTTTGATAGGTTGAGTTTGGTTTAATTTCATGTACTAGGATTTGAAAGTCTCTTCACAAATGTTGTTCCTACTACCATGAGCTTTATTTTGAACCGATTAGATTTTTGATTGGTTGAGTTTTTGATTCTTTGAAAAATTTCAAGTTGGGTTTTTGTTAGGGTAGCTTTTAGAAAAGTCCCTCCCATTGAGTTGATCTTTGAAAATCTCTAATTTGTTTTCTTTGAAGTTTTGTCTTTGAAAATTTGATTATTTGGAAAAGTGATTTTTCAAGCTTTAAGTAATTAAGTGTCTTAGTTTTCCTATTACCTTTGATGTGTACAAATTAGATTTTGAAGAAAAAATTGTTCTTGAATTTATGTGTTTGGCCGAATTTCATCACTGTTTTGGGCAGGGGATAAATTGATTTTGTAACTAGCTTTGAGTGTGTTTTAATGCTTGAAAATGGTTTTGAGTTTGTAGGAAAGGTTTTGCCCTAGTTAGTGCATAAGGGCCTAGGTAAAATTATGCATTTGAAACCCTAGAAAATTATTTCTAGAGCACTTTGGAAATTTGGAATTTGAAGTTTAAAATTGAGCTTTTGGGTTAATTGGATTTTGGAACTCATAGCTTAATTAGGGTTTTTGCTAAGTCAAGGAAACTTAGGATTTGGAAAATTTGCTTTTGGAATGGAATTTTGTGTTTTTAACACTTAGAAGATTTTTGAACTCAAGACTTGAAAATTTGTTTAGAAAACTTGAAATAGATGTTATGTTTTGGTTTGTGAAATTGTCTTGAGTAATTTGATGGCTTGTTTGGTAAAAATAGGAAGTTTTCGTGAATTTGAAGAATTTGGGCATAATTGAGGACTTGAGGTTTTGTGTGTGTTTTTGGATTCAAAACTTTGTTTAAGGCTTTCAAAATGGTTTGTAAGCATCTAGCCTTGATGCTCTTTGAATGGTTTAAAGTTTTGACAAGTTTTGGTTTTTATAACTTAAGGTTTTTCTAAGTTCTTTTGGTAACCGTCGAAATCTTGTTTAAGTGTTGTCAACCTCTAAGATTTTCCTAAGTTGTAGAACCCTTGTCTAAGTGTTTAGACCCCTGTTTAGACCAGCCCCTTGACCTTAGGTTTGAGTTCAAAGTTCTAAGCTAGGTTGTGTTTGTTGAAGGATAGCGAGGCCCCGTACCGATCTAGACGCACGGAGTTTATGTGACCGCAAGGATCGACTACCTTTAAGGTAAGGGCACTTCGTATCTTTGTCTATTAGCATAGTATATATGTATATACCATGCTGCACTATAATCTTAGAATTGTAGTTGACGGCGTTCTGAGAACGACCCGACTTTAAACTGTATTTAATTAATATATGAATGCAGTCTCTGAAGGCATCTGATATGCTGGATTAGGTTTTTATTTGACGTATGACATCGTTGAATATTGTGGTTGTTGCTTGCTTACGATTTCGTGTTCAGTAACGTTTCCCAAGACGACGCTGTCGTCATCCCCCAGCTGTTTGGAATAGCAAGGCTATCCGTCCAGCATACTGTGGGGAAGCTTTGTGCCGTGCTTTGTGCCGTGCTTTGTGCCTTGCTTTGTGGCGTGCTTTGTGCCTTGCTTTGTGCCGTGCTTTGTGTCGTGCTTTGTGTCGTGCTTTGTGCCGTGCTTTGTGCCATGCTTTGTGCCGTGCTATGTGCCGAATAAGATTGGGATAACAAGTTTATTCCCAATCAGCTATGTGTCGGGCTTTGTGCCGTATTCGGTTGGGAAATTAAGTTTATTCCCAACCAGCTATGTGCCGCTTTGATTGAGTTTTTGGTTGAAATTCTACTTGTGTTGTGATTTATGCTTACTTGTAAATTTTCCTGCATGGCCCTTATGTTTATTTGATTTGCTTTCTGCACCTTCTCGTTGTAGATATCTGTTCGTTATGTATATGTGATGACTTGTATTGCTATCTGTATTGTCTGTTTTAGAAGTTGACCCTTGCTTGTCTGTTGTGTGTGTTTTCTGGCGATCCGTCGCCAGTCTGACAGCCCTTAGCCAAAAGCTGCAAGTGGTTGCCGATTCAAAGAAGATCAAGATAGAAGTTGGATGCTCAGTTGTTGGACAACTCCTCCCAGACGTTTGATTTCTTATGTATGCTTATGAATTAGAGTAGGGAGTTTTAGATTTCTTTCCTACCACTGGCAGCGAAGTCTTTGAATTCGAAGTAAATCGTGTGTAAATTATTTCTAAGTCGCTGACCAGACACTTTATGCCACATGTGTGGCTATTTGTGAATCAGGGTAATTATATTAATAATGCATCTCATCTTGGCATATTTCGAAAAAGAAGTATTTAAAAGAAAAATATACACCCTCTTTTTTACAGCCTTAGAAACCTTTTTGCATATTTCCTTACTGTTCATTTGCTACAGTAACGCCCTGAAAATCGGGGTGTTACACCGAGTATCTTTCCCTTTTGATTGTTACCATATGTGACAAAACCTTTTTCCCTAGGTATAAGAAAAGAAAACTTGGTTTTGTCTCCTGCCATGTGTGATGAGCAGCCACTATCAAGATACCATAAATCCTTTGCTGCTTTCATACACACCTACATGACAAAGTTCAGACATGGGTATTAGGAGCCCAACAAGTTTTGGGTCCTTCTAAGTTAACATCCTTTCTAACCCAAATGTACTCCCTATTTGGTACTCCTACATGTTTGTAGTAACATCTACTAGGGGTATGTCCTATTTTGTTACAATAAGTGCAAGAATAATGATTGTAACTTGTTGTTTGTCTAGGGGAGGAATGGATCTTCTTAGGAGGTTTTTTATGATTGTTCTTCCTATTGTTCATACTCCTAAAAGGATTGGTCTTAATGTTACTAGAAGATCCTAATACATGGTTTGGTTTTTCAAACACAGTTTTCTTAATCTCTTTTTTCTTTGGGTGAGAAGTATATCCTAGATCAGACTTATTGTTTGAGTGCCTTTGCACACTTAGAATATCATCTAACTTTTGTTTTCCTTTATTGAAGTTACAGACTCTTTGTTGAAGATTATCTATCTTCTCTTCTAAAGAACTACACTTAGTGCATTTATGTGTAATATCTAACTTAGACTTTACTACGTCTAGTTCTTCTTGTAACGTTCTACACTTACTTTCTAAGGATGAAATCAAATCATTTTGCTTAGTGCTAACCTTAGAAAATTCTTGACATAATTTAAACATATTTTCCATAGTAAACTTTAAATCATGAAAAGACATAGAATTGTTACTAACCTGGGAATCTTCAACATCTGAATCATGTGAGGCCATCAAAGAAACTTGTGCTTCTTCTTTATCAAAGTCTGATGATGAACTTACTTCATTATCATCCCAAGCCAAATATGCTCTTCGCGTGGATTGATCCTTCTTTTCGAAGTTTTCTCTCAGACCATGTTTCTTCTTTTGAAGATTTGGACATTCTGACTTGAAGTGTCCAGGCTTGCCACATTCGAAACATGTGATCTTTTGAGAGGAAGAAGACTCATTGTTCCTTTGGAAAGATTTGTTGTTGTTGAATTTCACACCTTTTCTTTTAAGAAACTTTCCAAAATTCTTTACTAGAAGATTCACATTCCCATTATCTTCTTCTTCAGAATCTGCATCATAATCTTCTTTGATGCTTTCTTTTTCCTTAAGGGAAATGGATCGATACTTCTTCTCATGTTGTTCATTTTCTTCCAAACGATTCAATTCCAACTCGTGTTCTTGGAGTTTTCCAAAAAGAGTTGCAAGAGTCATTTTTGATAAACTCTTCTTCTCTGAGATGGCTGTTACTTTTGGTTGCCATACTCTTGTAAGTGTTCTTAGAACTTTCATGTTCAAGTCACTGTTTGAAAATTGTCTACCAAGAGCAATCAAATGATTAATTAAATGAGTGAATCGTTTTTGCATATCTAATACCTTTTCTCCTCGAAGCATTCTGAACATTTCATATTCTTGAGATAGAGTATTGATCTTTGATCTCTTGACTTCATTTGTCCCTTCATGAGTCACCATCAACGTATCCCATATTTCTTTCGATGTAGTGCACGTTGATACTCTGAAAAATTCATCCATGCCAAGGGCAGATGTAAGAATGTTCATTCCTTTGAGATCATATTGAACCTTCTTCTTTTCTTCTTCACTCCAAGTACTTTCTGGTTTTACTTGTGAAGTTCCTTCTACTTCTGCTACAGGCACAAAGGGACCTTCTTCAATGGCTTTCCAAATTCCTGCGTCTAATGACTTTATGAATATCTTCATCTTAATTTTCCAGAAGTCATAGTGTTCTCCATTGAAGAATGGTGGCCTGTTTATGTTGTGTCCTTCACTGGTTCCATGATTGGAAGAGGATGCCATCTTTTCACGGATCTTAGGAATAACTTACCTAAACCAGGCTCTGATACCAATTGTTAGTTCAGATAGCAACCTGAGAGGGGGGGGGGTGAATCAGAGTTGCCCCAATTTTCGCCTTATCGAAATTATTACTTTCAAGATAATGATGATCACGAAATGATAGTTGTGATTGCAGCGGAATTGAGAATTGCTTGAAAGTAAAAGATGAAGGATGAGAGGAATTCACACACGGAGTTTTATCCTGGTTCACCTTCTATCCACCGAAGGCTACGTCCAGTCCCTCAAAGAAACCCCCTGAGGATTTTTCCACTATTGATAAAAATCTCTTACAAGTTCCTAACCCAAGGACCCCAAGAATTTCTACCAATATCCTGTGAAAGCAAACCACTTTCAACAGCCCCTGAAAGAAAACCGCTTTCAGTTCCTGAAGGCAAACCACCCTCAGACCTTGAAGGCTAAACCACCTTCAATCAATACCCTGAAAGTATACCACTTTCAGTGACAACAACCCTTCACCGAATACCACGGTGAAAACTCAATCTTACAGAAAGAGATGAAGAGGAGTTTACAATTGGCTGTATCAATCCTGTAACATAGAAGTGGATTGATCATGAGAAATTATGCTTTAAGGATTTTAAGCATAATATGATTCTGAGTTCCTCAAGATATGAACAACTAAAGTGTTCTTATAAACATGAAGATCATGAACTCAGAATTTAGGCTCTTGAAGGTTTAAGTTCTAAAAGATGAACTATTTTTGACAAAGCTTTGGCCTAATGTTGTATTCTCATGTGTTTTTGTGTTCTGGACTCAAATGGACTTTATATAGGCAAGGGAAACGTCCTTGAACCATCACAACCCTTTCCAAAAGGTTTGGGACACAATGGTTCATGAAAAGATGCAACTTTTCGTTCTGGTAATCGATTACATCACTTAGTGTAATCGATTACACTAATAGCCGTTTCAGTTTGAATTTGAAATTCAAACATGTAATCGATTACAAACAACAAGTAATCGATTACTTGCCTAGGTGTAATCGATTACCAGAATCCTGAAATCGATTACACTGAAGTCCATCTTCTAGAAACTTGATCCTTTGAGATCGGCTTAAGGTTTTCTACTTCTTTTAAGTTATGAAAACACTTAGCTTAATTTGTTTAGGTGTTTTAAGAGCCTTTATGCTTTAATAGACCTTTAGAAGCATAACTCACCTAAACTAAGACTTCTAGACTATTGATGAACTTTGTAGCGCTGTTTCTTCAAAGTCTTCTTTTCTTCTTTTTGTCGATGAGTTTGTCGTCATCAAAACCACAGCCAGGGTCAGGAGCAAGACCTTCTTCACAGCTAGGGCATGAATCCTTAAAGACCATTTCTAAAATGATCAAGCATGATTTTGTAAGTGGTCTGCCAAATCTGTCTTTCAAATCTGATTACACATGCTCAGCTTGTCTTCAAGGAAAGCAATTAAAAAGTTCTTTTCATTCGAAGAACTTTGTGAGTTCTAATAGACCTCTGGAGATGTTACACATAGACTTGTTCGGACCTACTAGAACGGCTAGTTGTTATGGAAGAAGATTTTGTCTTGTCATCGTCGATGACTACACGAGATTTACATGGGTACAATTCGTCGGAACTAAAGATGAAACATTGAATTCATTCTCCATCATTGCAAAAAGAATCCATGATGAAAAAGGCTATTGCATCACTAGTGTAACATCCCTCATTTCCAGCTGCTTATATGTTAAACACTTCCCGTACATTCTAAGACGATTGGCGAAATATCGAGCTAAGTCATTAGCCAAAGAACTCAATGCAGATGAAATACTCTGTATCCGATCGCTTAAATTTATCTTAAGTGATCTATATCATCTTTAATTATCTCATTGATCTTGAAATAATATTTACGACGATATTTGATCATCGTAACAATTCTCGTGTCAGTTTGACCGGTAAAATTCCACACTGTCGGAATGAGCCTGAACCGACTTTATTCTCATTTTCTTTCTAGCAATCATCCTGGTACGTCCTTATTCTCTGCTCTCATCTCAAATACTACATTGAATATAAATATATATTGTTTCCCATGACATATGTATTCTTTCACCAATCACAAAGCAACAAACCATACTACTTATGTACCATTCTATGACACATAGTATACGTGTTGACCAAAGCAAGTAAGGGAAATCATACAAATTCACTCTTCTCTCTTTCGTGCTGCACCATCACTACCAAGATGTTCACATGTCTTTGTCTTCATGCTAAAAATACAATGCATGAATTATTCCTTCAATAATCCAAGTGTCTTGTTGCTTATAACTTGCGATGAACTATAAATACTCTTTCCTTTCCTTTCCATACGTAGTAACCCTATCATCTTCACTCACATATTTTCCTTGTGTCTAAGAGATAGGAAATATTCAGATTTCACATGTCATTACATGACGAAAACAACACTCTCAGATTCCACTTGTAACTTATTTTATGGACATGCATGAAAGTAAATAACCTGAATCTATGTATCCTCTTCCCAATACTCATGTGACCAGCTTCTTTCTCATCAAGCATTTAATCTCAACACCATGACTTCATCATCATCAAGTTTCACTACTTACCCATTTACCATCTCCATATGCAATTGCTGCCACCTTTCTTTTCTTTCACGTACATGCAGCAGCATCATCACCATTATCATTTATTCTACTGCCATTTACCATAAACAAACAACATTTCCATTCAAGCATGCCTTCCATGCAAAGAACACCTACTATTACCCTTGTGAATTCTTTGTATACAAGCAAAGAAAGAACCTCTGCTGTTCAGACTCCTTCCTCTCACGAGCTGGATAAAAGTGGACAACCCCAGCGTTCTCTTCATCCTCCCAAAACACAGCCTATCTCTCATTCTCGTTTTCTCTCTCTATTCGGTATTCTCTCAATTTCATCTTGCAGCCCTTGTTTCTTTCTTCTCTGGCTCGAAACATGATCTTCATGAACCCAGAAAGAAGCACCAACTAGAAGTAGAGGAGAAACCACGAACTTCTCCCCATCTCTGCTCTGTTTTCCGATTGAACCTCTTGACAATGGGTGTCTTCGAAACCACCTCAAACTTCCACGAAAACATCGTTTCTGTGCACCAATGTGAAGTAGAACAACCCATGATTCCATTTCACTAAGTTTCGTCGAGTTCTGGGCGTGCTCCGACGACAACTCTCGACATGCAACTGCGATTTCTGAGCAATCCTTTGGGAATTTGGAGAAACTAACACCACCATCGTGTTCCTGGCCACGAAAGGATTGAGGCCCAGTACCCATTTCGAGCTCCGGCAACATCTCCGCCGTGACCGCCGCCACTCCGGTCATCTTCTCCGGCGAACCTTCACCGGAAAATTCGTGTTTTCCTCCCCAGTACGTTTCTGACTCTTCTGAACTCGTTTTTGACCTCTATTCGTGCTTTTGGACATGGAAAACATCATTTCTCTATGTTTTAACTCGTGCCCTAGCTTCTTGAAGATGAAACTCTCCATGCATGGCATTCTCCAAGGATTTCCTAGCTTTTCACTCACTATCCTATTGCTCTTGCTCTCAATAATTTCGTGTAGGACCTGCATGCAGCAAGGAATAGCTTCAATGGAGTGAAAGAACTTGGAGAAGGAGAATACATGCTATGCTTTTAGAATTGTTAAGGTAGTTGTTGTTGTTGTTGTTAATATTATTGTTCTAAATAAAAGGTTAAGAAAATAATTAAAGGCTAAACATGATGCTTAAGTAATCCGAAAAGTTTAGGAAAAGGATAAATAATAGAAGTTATTTTAAGAAGGCTTGATATTAGAATATAATGGAAAATAATTATAACTAGAGTAAGTAAGTAGTAATGAAAGTAAGTGTCATATGAACTAGAATATAATAATTAGTTTTGTTAAATAGTAATATGACTTAAGGAAAAGTTAACTAAGTATTCTTGGAAATTTCTAGTATATAATTTCACCTAGTTAATCAAGGATATTAAATGGATAACAAAAGGTTTCATAAGTACTATGAGTATCTTTTAGTAATAAAAGACTAGTAAAACGAAGTATAGATTATGAAGAGATCACCTAGTTACTAGAAGAAATAAAGTATATAGCTTAAGCGATATGTGCGACGTTTTAGGAATAGTGCTAAGACGACGTGAATCGTTTCAGAACGAGTAATCGTACGAAAGATTGATCGAGGGAATCGACACTAGGCGTCACAAAGGCAAGAAAGCTAACAAAAAGGAATCTCCGGACTTATATGGATTAGCATTGGATATCCAGGTCAGCGGAGGATAGAGTTACTCTCATGATAAGGACTTGCGTGTGACTTTAATGCTTGCTTTAGTTGTGTGTTGGTTGGATTATGTGTTGTTTGATTTGCTTGATTGTTTGATGATTATATGCATGATCTGATTGATTGTTTGATATGATGAATTATTTGGAATGATTGACTGAATTGCATGCTGGTTGAATATATGTGTGATATGCCATGTGATAATTGTATTGCCTTAATGAAATACTTGTTATGATAGCATGCTGGTATCTTTTGTGGAATGATTATAAATGTGGTTGTGAATAAGTTTGATTAGATGGACTGGCTTGCAACTGGTTTTCCTAATTATCATAACTAAAACCACATAGAAGGAGATAAAGTACACTATGGGATATAGTGGTACTAGGAAATTACAGCCTACGAGCATGATATCAGATTTGTCTTATGACAATCCACTATGACAAGTAAGTAAGTGTGGCATTGTGGTTCTGAGCTGAGGGAATATTTATATGTTAGCGCTCAAAGAATAGAAGTCTATGCAATTAAAAATAGTTTTGTTTTAGTCTCTTGTTTGAAAAATTAGAGAGATTTAATAACACCCTGCAGGAACAGATTTATGGTTTTCTATATTGCTTTTGAAAATGGTTTTAACGATAATTGCATAGATGGAATCCCGAGGATAGTGTTCAGAGTTACCACGCACCGGTACTAGCAGTCGACACGAGTGAAGCATGGTGTGGTATGGGACGCATCATGTGACACAAAAGGGTCGCATGACTAGGACCAATATGGTATGCCAGTACCTCTGCAGGTTTTAAGGTACCTATCTGTACGTAAGTCCGATAGACGTGCGACGGCACAACCCTCCGGTGTGACGATTGAGTCTGAGGGGTAAGATTATACCTCTGTCGGTTTTGAGGTACCCTCCGGTTGGTGGACGATTGAGTCTGAGGGAATGGATGTCACCGAGGTCATCTTAGTTATGATACTCGATATATATACATATATGGAGAATAAGTTGGAGATGGTTGTTTGATTGCATTTACACATTTATTTGGAGCGATAAGGAGTAGGAAAGCGCGGTCACTACCACTGAAAGAAGAGTGGATGATACCGAGATACCTACAGTGGCCATATTCAGAGATGAATCGCCCAGGGACACACGATGGTTCTACCTCTCTGTTAGCTTAGGCAGGATCCCTGAGGTCGAGCTAACATCTAAAGTTAAAGAACTGGTAAAAGTCGTGATGATCCTGACAGGTAAAGCTGAAAGGTAATGCCAAGTCCGGTAAAGAGTGGAATGTAGGGCTTTTCCATATTCCCGGATGGCTTTCCGAAGGTGTGAAGCTAAAATATGCTTCGGGCCTCATATATACACACAAATGCATTCATGAATAAGTAAGAGATAGTAATAAAACCACCCAAGAAAGGGGGGTTTGAATTGTGTGTGACTTTAATAAATTTTTTCGCAATATAATTGTTATTAGTTTGAGAACGTTAAAAGATAGGTGCAGCAGAAATAAACTTAGAGCTTGAAAAATAAAGCACACACAATATTTATCCTGGTTCACCCCCAAAACCGATAGGGCTACGTCCAATCCTTGGCTATACCAAGATTTTCCACTATTTCAACAGAATAGTACAAGTGTTCTCAGGACTTCTCCTTTATCTCTCGAGTATTCGACAAGACTCCTCCCAGTTCTTTTTCAAGAAGGTTTGTTTTCTACAAGGATCTCTTCACAAAGAGTGGGTAGAAACTATGAAGTTCTAAATTCAGAGAGGGTATACAAATTGGTTCTCTGAAGGGCTTGTGTGAAAAAGAATAAGAGTTTTCACTCTGTAGAGGTTTCACACTAGTTGGCGACTAAACTCAGAAAATAAGAAAGCTAAGGTTACTGAGTGTTCTTGACTAAAGCTTGTTCAAATTATAAACTGACTTGAAGGATTTGAATGCTTTGATAGTGTGTAAGTCGCCAAGTTGAAAATGATGCAGAGGCCACTATTTATATCTTCAGTAGGATGATAACTGGAGGCGCTGATGAAGATCTTCAAAAATACTTCCGTTGAGTCTTTGCTTGATTGTGAGTAACGGATACTTCTGTATCTGCTTGTTGAAGTCTGCCAGGTGAAGAATGTTTCTTCAACAGATAGAGAGTGATATCGTCTGGCAATGCTTTTGTTCTGGTTCTCAGAGGCTGCAATTAATGCATGTGCATTACAGCTAATATGGCAATTAATGCTCTTACCAGAAGATTTGGATTTGGCCGTTGAGGAGATACGATGATCAAAGGATATCACCGCTAATTCAGCAAAAGCAGCTTGAATTAAGGAATGTCAGAGAATTTGAATCTTCAAGATATATGGCGCTTAATTCTGTCTCTTTCGCCATTAATGCTCTGATACACCAAGAGGTGCATGACAACTCATCTTCGGTTTGACAAGGATTGAACCGGACAATCTTTGCAGGTGGACGAACTTTACTCTGGAGGCAGACTCATTTCTCATAGGCGGACGTACTCTTCACTTGCTTTTTGATAATGTTTGCAGCATGGCTTCAGTTCAGAAGTGTTCTTGAATATGAAATCTTTTAAAGAAAGTTAGTAACACTTAGCGAAATTGTTATTTATCAAAATAGGTTAATTCATTTAAATATTTTACTCTAACAATCTCCCCCTTTTTGATAATGACAATTTCTAAAAACAAATGAGAGTAAGGCCTCTACTCCCCCTATCATTAATATTTATTAGCTCCCCCTAAGTATGTGCTATCTTCTACTTAGTCATTTGTTATATAGTTTCTCCCCCTTTGACATTATCAAAAACATAGACAAAATAATCATTGAGATAATAAGAGGTAACAATAAAATATAACAAAAGAAATATATTAAGAGGATGGCTTAGAAAGCCCTAGAAGTAAGGCAATAGAGGCCTGCAGCTGAGTGAAACTAGCATCTATCGTAGCAGAAAGATTAGTATCCATGGACTCAAGACGCGCATTCACAGCTTGATGCAGAACGACCCTTTAATGAGATAAGCGAGTGTTGAAGGCTTTAACTTCCTAAGAAAGGAGGGAGACCATGGTGCGAACATCAGAGTCAGGATGTGAACGTTGAGTGACCAACGGGGACGATGTGCGAGATGGCAGAATGGTGCGAACATCAGAGTCAGGGTCCATGTTCTAAACTTTAGAACCAGGGAGTCAACGCTACCAGCCAGATGAAGATGAATTGAAACAATGTGGACATCCCTGCGAACCGTGAGTTCCCAGTTGAAGTGGAAGAATTGTTGGCATGAGGGCATGGATTGGGTAATCTGAGAGGCAAGACATCCACGGGGAAGCCACAATCCAGCCTTAAAGCAGTATGGAAAACCAAATGCCTGAAGACAGAGATCTGAGAGCATATGAGCATTGGGTGCATTTTGTGAGCGCTTGCGTTTGCCCAAAGCAGAGCTGGAGCTTGGAGGGTAACAGGGCATGGAGTAGATCTGATGGAGAGACATGCTTGTATCAAAGTGAGGAAACCCGGAGGTGCAAGCTTGAGATCCAGATCCATAACTTTATGGATACGAGCCGGTGGGGACGGATAAGATGCATTAATAGATGTATTAATGTGAGCATCTACCCTTTGTGACATTGAATGAGCAGGTTGACTTTGACCAAGATGCAGACGAAGATCAACTTCAATATCATGTAAGTTGAGACGAGCAAATTCAAGGTCTAAGCAAGAAAGGTCAGTGTTAGGAGTGGGATCAGGCTCAGAGTCGTCATCAAGATGGATGGGATTGTCAATGCTAGGGACTTCAAATAAAGAATCCAGAAATTGCTCAACTTCAATTTGTAGTAGATTTTTGAAGTGAAGGATTTTGGATTGAAGAGGCAGTTCCCATCCTCGGGCATCAGGGGAGCAATGATGCTTCCATTGAGGTGAAATAGTGGGTAGCGGGGAGTTCTCGGAGAGCTTGACGCGAACCCAGTGTCGGTTGGCAATGTTGCCCAACACAGCAATAGTAGGAGCATCATCAACAAGGCCAAGAAGTGGGAGATATGTGCAACACTGGTTAGGAGCTAGAGTGACTAGAACGATGCGAAATGCAGTGGCAGCTAATAACCCCATATCCGGAACTGTAAACCACTTGGACTTAGGTGCAGGTTCATTTTCATTGAACGTGAGAGCCTGACACAAGGTGTCAATGTCTTTATCAGAGCAAAAAGTCTTGGAATGGAGCACTCTATGAGATAGAAGTTCCTGGATAAGCAATTTGCGAACTTCTGGCCAGTAATCCTGAGGATGACCCATCCATTGAGCAAGACAGCAGAATCCACAATTGCCATCATCTTCAACGTCAAAGATCCATGGACGAAATTGCCTATCCACAATTGGTATCAGAGCTTAACCGCTCTGAGTATTACTAACATCTTAACAGGTGTAGAGTGAAAAGATCCATGGACGGAATTGCCTACCCAACCGGAACCGCAACAAACAAGCCACCATTCTTCGATGGCTCAAACTATCCTTACTGGAAGAAACATATGCAGCTATTCATTGAATCAACTGATTGGAAGCTATGGGATGTAATATCTAAGGGAAATTACTTTCCTAAAGATAGTGAAAACAAGGCCATTCCAGCTGACAAGTGGACAGACGAACACAAGACAGAAAACCAGAGAAATGCCAAGGCAAGGCTATTTCTCATATGTGCTCTTAGCAAAAGTGAGCACGATAAAGTTGACAGCCTAAGTACTGCAAAGGAAGTATGGGACACGCTGGCTATTGCTCATGAGGGAACAACTGCTGTTCAAACCACCAAGATGAGCATGCTTGCATCCCAATACGAAAACTTCATGATGGAAGATAATGAGTCCATTGATTCCATGTTTTCACGACTTCAGACCATTCACAATGGCATGAGGAATCTGGGCAAAACATTCACCAACAAGGAACAAGTAGTCAAGATTCTCAGAAGTCTTCCCACCAACTGGAGAAATTTTGTCACTGCCCAAAGATCCGGGAAGAACATGGACACATATCAAGTAGAAGATCTGCTGGGATAAATGAAGATCCACGAGCAGGATCTTGCAAATGATGCCACGATTATAAAAAGAAAAACAGCAGCCGCTAAAGCTGTAGCATTCAAAGCCAACAAATCAAAGGCTTTAAAAGCTAATGAATCCTCAAATGAGGAAACAGCCAAATCTGATCGGTCTGATGATGAACAAGCCCTGTTCAATAGACGATTCAGAAAAATGGTGGGAAGCCGGAAGCAATTCAGAGGGAGACCTTCTTCCTCATCGAGAGAAGAAGAAAAAACTCAAAGCAAAGGAGGAATTGTCTGCTATGAATGCAAGAAACCTGGTCATGTCAAAGCAGATTGTCCTCGCCTAGGAAATAAGCCTCCACAGAAAACTTTCTACAAGAAGAAGGCCTTTTCCAGTCAGAACGATGAATCAGAAGATGACTCTGATCAAGAAGAAGAAGCCAAGGGAGCTATTGAGGAAGCTTCATACTGTGCATTCATGGCATCCATAGACACCTCTGATATTGAAGCTGACAGAGAAGCAGAGGCATTGATGATTTCTGTCGATGAATCAAATAACGAAGAGGATGATCGAGATGAGGTATGTTCTGAAATCTCAACTGATGACTATAATGAACTGCTAGAATATGCCCATGCATTAGCTATTAAGTATAGCTCTCTAAAAAAGAAGCATGATAAAACATTGAAAGAACTGAATGCATCTAAAGAAGTCTCAATCATGCTTACCAAGAAAAATCAAGCACTTTTAGAACAGGATGCAAACAAGGAAATTAGAAGTTTGAAGGAAAGAGTCAGTTATTTAATTAAGGACTTATCCATGTTTACTCAAGGACATGATAATCTAATCAAATTAAGTGGAAATAATAGATCAGCATATGATCGAAGAGGATTAGGATATGAAGAAGAAGAAGACTGGGACATAATTGCCATTAAACATAATTTGTCTACTGTTCCATATATCGATATCAGCCTGAAAAGAAAAATTTCTCATCAGCATCCATCAAAATTCAACCTGAAACCTTCATGGTTGAGGGTAAGGAGAAACAAACTCCTCAAAAAGTAATGCATGGGCGGAAGAGTCCACCCAAGATGATTACTAACAAAAAAGGACCCAAGAAAGTTTGGGTACCTAAATCAATGATTATTCCTCTTGCAGATGTGCTTAACAGTTCAAAACCAAAGAGAACAATGGTACCTGGACAGTGGATGCTCACGGCACATGACGGGAAAAAGGTCTTTATTCCCAAAAATCCATGAGAAGAAGACAGGAGGGACAGTGACCTTTGGAGGAAATAAAAAAGGATTCATTGTCGGAGAAGGAAATGTCGGTAAGGACCCCCTTTCAGTAATCCGGAAGGTTCTCTTAGTTGAAGGATTGAAACATAACCTACTTAGTATAAGTCAATTATGTGACAGTGGGCTCACTGTTTCCTTCACCAAATTGAAGTGTAGAGTCTCTAATGAAAATGATAAGACCATCTTTGAAGCTCAGAGACACGGGGATCTATATAAGACCTCCCTGGAAAACCTTGCAAGTCAAAAGGTAACATGTCTAGTATCAGCAGAGGATGATAAATGGATCTGGCACAGGAAGCTAGGGCATGCATCCTTAAAGACCATTGCTAAAATAATCAAACATGATTTAGTACGTGGTCTGCCAAATCTATCTCTCAAATCTGATGATACATGCTCAGCATGTCTCCAAGGAAAGCAAGTAAAAAGTTCTTTCCACACAAAGAACGTTGTGAGTACAAAGAGACCTCTGGAGATGTTGCACATGGACTTGTTTGGACCCACTAGAACGGCTAGTTGTTCTGGAAAAAGATTATGTCTTGTCATCATAGATGACTACACCAGATTTACATGGGTGCAATTTCTTGGAACAAAAGATGAAGCCTTCAGATCCTTTCTAATCATCGCAAAAAGAATTCAGAATGAGAAAGGATACTGCATCACCAACATCTGTAGTGACAGAGGAGGAGAATTCATAAATGAAGAATTCAATTATTACTGCGAAGAAAATGGCATATTCCATCAAGTGTCCGCTCCGAGAACTCCTCAGCAAAATGGAGTAGCAGAAAGGAAGAACAGGTCACTTCAAGAAATGGCAAGAACCATGCTCAATGAAACCTCTCTGCCAAAATATTTCTGGGCTGAAGCCATCCATACCGCATGCTACATTCAAAATAGAATATTCATGCGTCCAACTCTGAAGAAAACTGCTTACGAACTATGGAAGGGAAGAAAGCCAAACATCTCATATTTTCATCCTTTTGGAAGCTCATGCTTTCTACTCAACACAAAGGATGATCTCGGAAAATTTGATGCAAAATCAGATAAGGGAATATTCTTGGGATATTCACCTAATTCGAAGGCGTTTCGAGTATATAACTCCAGAACCATGGCAGTTGAGGAATCCATCAATGTTAGATTTGAAGATAAGCATGTGGGCATAAATCCTATACTTACAGAAGATGATGATACGGAAATATATGAAGCTCCATTATCAAATCCAGTTCAGCCATGATTATCCAGTAAAGAGTCGGACTCAATCACTCCTCAGCCAGACGAAGTTAATGAAACTACGTCTGACGACCTTTCATCAAGTCAAGTTATGACTTCCAGCGGCATATCACTACCTCGAGACTGGAGATTCAATCCAGATCATCCTCCAACACAAATTATTGGAGATGTGCACGAAAAGGTAAGGACTCGATCCACGTTTACTGATTTCGCTAACTGTGCATTTCTTTCTGAAATAGAGCCAAAGAACATAGGAGAAGCTCTTCAGGATGAAGGATGGATCCTCGCCATGCAAGAAGAACTAAATCAGTTTGAACGAAGTCAAGTCAGGGATTTGGTGCCAAAACCAGAAGACAAATCGATTATAGGCACTCGATGGGTGTTCAGAAATAAGATGGATGAAAATGGAAAGGTCACAAGAAACAAAGCTCGTCTGGTGGCTCAAGGGTATAATCAACAAGAAGGAATTGATTATACAGAGACGTTTGCACTAGTGGCAAGAATTGAAGCCATACGCATACTTCTAGCATTTGCATGTCAACACTCCATAAAGCTGTTTCAAATGGATGTCAAAAGTGCCTTCTTAAATGGATACATTGAAGAAGAAGTCTACGTAAAACAACCTCCAGGATTCGAAGACCAGGATCTGTCAGACCATGTCTTCAAGCTGAGAAAAGCTCTATATGGATTAAAGCAAGCACCACGAGCATGGTACGATCGCTTGAGCTCATTCCTTATGAAAAATGGATTCTCTCGAGGAAGCATCGACAATACTATCTTCAGACGAAAGAGGTCAAATGACTTCATCCTAGTACAGCTATATGTCGATGACATAATATTTGGGACCACAAATGAAGCTCTTTGTCAAGAGTTCTCCAAGCTCATGCAAAGTGAATTTGAGATGAGTATTATGGGAGAATTGAAGTTCTTCCTAGGATTACAAATTAGGCAAGAAGGAACTCGAACATACATCCATCAGACCAAATATGTCAATGACCTGCTCAAAAAATATTGCATGGAGAAAGCAAAAGCCATGGGAACTCCAATGCATCCTGGAACCATACTTGATAAAGGAGATGATTCAACTCCTGTTGACTCAACCAAATATAGAGGAATGATAAGATCACTATTATATCTTACATCAAGTAGACCAGACATCATGTATAGCGTATGTGTCTGTGCAAGATTCCAGGTAAGTCCTCAAGAATCTCATCTTAGTGCCGTAAAACGAATTTTTTGATATCTTATTGGCACAACTAATCTTGGTCTAGTCTATGAGAAAGGTGATGATTTCAGGCTAAGAGGATTCTGTGATGCTGACTATGCCGGAGATAGAATAGAAAGAAAAAGCACAAGTGGAGGATGTCATTTCTTAGGGCAGTGTTTAATCTCTTGGGCAAGCAAACGACAGAGCACAATCTCTCTTTCAACAGCTGAAGCCGAATACGTCGCTGCAGGTTCATGCTGCACCCAACTTCTTTGGGTGAAGCATCAATTAGAAGATTATAATATTTTTGAGCATAACATTCCATTACTATGTGATAATACAAGTGCCATTAATATAACAAAGAATCCTGTGTTACACTCACGAACCAAACATATCGAAATCAAACATCATTTCATTCGTGATCATGTAGCAAAAGGAAATATTGACATCTCATACATACCATCTGATGATCAATTGGCAGACATTTTCACCAAACCCCTTATTGAAAACAAATTTGCATGCCTTAGAGAAAGACTAGGAATGTTTCCTGCACTATAAATATTTATTTATTATATTCGTCTGGTCATGTTCATAATATCCACTTCATGATATGCATTAAATGCTCAAACAGTTGTGTCTTTTCATATCCCTCACTTGCTCTGCACACACGCACAAAGGATGGTATTTATTATCTCTCTTCATTTAATGCAAGTTAATAAACTGTATTACTCATCATGAAAATGATAGAATCGAGACACTATCCCACATCAAACTGACGGTTCGTAAAGATATATCTCTTTACAACTGCCTCAATACACCCATTCAACTTACTCCGTGCATCTGTAGCCATCGTTCTGTCTTCCCTCTCTACAGCTCTCATGGCTTCTAACAAACGAAGAACTGGAAAAGCTCAACGAGCTCTAAGCATGGAAGAAAAGCAAATACACCAGAACCAGATAAATCGTATGATTCGTAATCGAGAGCTTCAAGGATACGACATTGGCCTTGTAAAGGTTGAACATCTAGGGGATAGAGAACTTGTCACCCCTCGATATTTTGATCTAAAGCTATTTGCGCATGCAAAGGTGGCAGGACTTGATCTTCTGCTCTTTCAGGCCTGGGGGAACATGTTCACTGTTTCCTCATCTTCAGTCCTAAAGCCTCTTGTTCAGGAGTTCTACGACTGTGCTGTTGAGATGAACCCTAATCACATCCGAACTCGGTGCTTAGGTCAAGTAGTCGATATACTCACAACTGACATAGCTCAACTTCTCAACCTTCCTCTCCATGGAGCGTGCTATTCCTCATCTTGGGAAAACTCCGAGAACTCTCCTTTCACTATCTGGAAGGAGATACCCAAAAACGCCACCTCTAGGCGAGTGACAAACCTAGCTGAAGAATGCATTCTTCCCCATGCTGTTCTCAGTAAGGTCATTCTGCCAAAAGAGGGTTCTCGAGACTTAGTCAATAAGTTCTCTCAATGGGCCTTGTTTCAACTTCAACATCGCAAGAATGTCAACTGGCCTAATCTTGTGTTTCAATACATCCTCCATACTCTGGCAAAACCTAACTCAAATCTTCCCTATGGAGCCCTTATATCAGCTCTCATGCGGCACAAGCAGTTAGTCAATCCTTCTCTTGAATCACTGCACTATACTTCATCTGATTATATCATTTCCTCTCCGATTAAGTTCAGTGACGTTCGACGAATGAATCTGTCGGTTGATATATCTGAAGTACCCACTGAACTCCTTAGTGAATGGACCAGGAGGGTTGAAAAACGAAAGCTCGTTTCATCAACTCCGTCTGCTGCCAATTTCAAACGACGTTATTCAGACGATCTTTCCTCACAGTTTTCGAGTGCTCCACCAATCCCACATACATCAACTTCATCTAAGCCACTTCCAGAAACTGTGCACTCCACTACTGACCTCATCTCCATCTCTCATGCTCAATATTTGAAGTTTCTACCTCAAATGTTTCACACTTATATATCTGATGTTCTTGATGTCGAAGATGATGGTAATTGTGGTTTTCGCTGTCTCGCTCAATGGATGGGCTTCCCCCAGAGCTACTGGCCAGAGGTTCGTGGATTTCTCATTCAAGAACTTCTATCACACCGAGTGCTTCATTCCCAAACGCTCTCCTCTGATAAAGATGTCGATCGACTATGTGAGGCTCTCACATTCCATGGGAATGAACCTGCACCGATAGCCAAGTGGTTTACCGTTCCTGACATGGGTTTGCTTGCTGCCACTGCCTTACGTATGGTTCTCGTAACCTTATCCCCTACTCAGTGTTGCACATATTTACCCCTGTTTGGCCCTGTTCATGATCCACCCACCATTGCTGTACTGGGTAACATTGAGAATCGTCACTGGGTCCGAGTCAAGCTTTCACCTAACTCGCCCCTGCCTACTGTGTCACCTCAATGGAAGCATTACTGCTCCCCTGATGCCCTTGGATGGGAACTGCTTCTTCAATCCAAGATTCTTCACTTCCAAGATCTTCTCCAACTTGAAGCTGAGGAATTTCTTGATTCTTTATTTGTCGTCCCCAACTATGACAATCTTATCCACATTATTGACGATTCTGAACCTGACTCTCACACTGATGTTTGTTGCTTAAGTCTTGATTTCAGTCGACTACACTTAACTGATGATGGAAGCAATCTTCGTCTGCCTCTTAGTCAAAGTCAAACAACGCTTTCACTGTTACCCCAGGTAGATGCCCACTTTAATGCAACTATTAATACCTCCTACCTGTCCACACCGGAATGCCTCCTTAAAAGTATGGATCTAGATCTCAAGCTTGCACCTCCGGGTTTCTTCCCTACTGATTCAGGCATGTCTTCTCATCAGATCTACTTCATGCCCAGTAACCCTTCTAGATCTAGTTCTGCTTTAGGCAAGCGCAAGCGTTCACCTGACGCACCAAATGCTCACCTCTTATCAGATCTCTGTGTTCAAACATTTGGGTTTTCATTTTGCTTTAAGGCTGGTTTGTGGTTTCCTCGCGGATGCTCTAACTCCTTCTTTACCCAATCCATGCCCTCTGAACGACAATTTTTCCATTATGACTGAGAACTTCAGGTTCGCAAGAATATTCACACTGCCTCCATTCCCCTTCATCTGGCTGGCTGTGTTGAATCTCTGGTTCTCAAGTTCAGCACCTGGACCCTGGTTCTCCTTCCTCAATTATCACCTATGTTGCAGTCTCTGCGTCCCACTTGGCTGCATCTGCATCCTGCGCCGCTCATTCCCACTGTGGCACCCTTTACGCCTATCCTGCCAACTCGCTTCTCCTCTTCGTCAGTCAATCAATGCTCCCACTCCAACTCTGAAGATGATCGCTCTATGGTCCACCTTCTATCTCAGGAAGTCAAGGCATTTACTACTCGCTTATCGCTGGCACAGGATCGTCGAGATCAAGCTCTGAATGCTCGTCTCGAATCCATGGATGCTAGGTTCTCTTCCATGATAGATGCTAATTTTGCTGAAATGAACGCCTATATGGCCTCACTTTTAGGATTGTCTAAACCATCCTCATAAATATAGCTCTATTATTTACTTTCGCTGTGTTTATGTTTTCTTTTTGCTAATGCCAAAGGGGGAGAAATTATACAACAAATTAAAAACTGCACAAGCTTAGGGGGAGCTAATTTCGAAAATGAAATGAATGCTAAATAAAAGAAAGGCACATACTAAGGGGGAGAAATCATTCAGACTCTACTTGCTTTTATTTTAAGAAATTGTCATTATCAAAAAGGGGGAGATTGTTAGAGAAAAATATCCAAATAAATTAACCTATTTTGATAAATAACAATTTCGTAAAGAGTCACTAATTCTCTTCAAAGTATTTTATTCAGGAACTCTTATATATGGAAGGGACGCTGCAATCATTATCAAAGAGCAAAGGAAAAGTACGTCCGGCTAAGAGAACTGAAGCCTCTCTCTCTCTCTCTCAGTAGACTTCGTCCGCCTAAAAGATCTGACCGGTTCACTCCAAGTCAATGACTGAGAAGTAATGATTAAAGACTGACATGAAAAGAATCTGCTCAGTAGAGATCGTTTGCCTAAAAACCAAGAGAAGCTGTCAAGCACCTCAGAGCATTAAATACAAAAGAGACAGAATTAAGCGCCATATATCCTGAAGATTCAAATTCTCCGACATTCCTTAATTCAAGTTGCTTTTTGTTGAATTTACGGAGAAATTCTCTGATCATCGTATCTCCTCAACGGTAGAATTCAAATTCTCTGGTCAGAAGCATTAAATGCCTTATTAGCTGGAATCCACTCGCATTAATTACTGTCTCTGGAAATCAGAAGAAAAAGGACTGCCAGACGAACTCACTCTCCAGCGATTGAAGAAATGCTCATCACTATGGCAAACTTTATCAAGCAACGAGTGCAGAAGTATCCGTTACTCTCAATCGAGCAAATCTCCAACGGAACTATTTTTGAAAATCTTCAGCAGTCCATCCAGTTCTCACCTTACTGAAGATATAAATAGCTGCCTCTGCATCACTTTCAACTTGGCGACCTACACTATATCTAAGCATTCAAATTCTTCAAGTCAATTCACAACTTAGACAAGATTTTGCCAAGAACACTCAGCAACCTTAGAATTTTCTATCCTTCTGAGTTTAGTCGCCAATTAGTGTGAAATCCTCATAGAGTGAAAACTCTCATTACTCTCACACTATCCCTTCAGAGAACCAAACTTAACCATCATCTCTGAATCTAGAACCTCATATTTTCTACCCACTCTTTGTGAAGAGATCTTTGTAGAAAACCAACATTCTTGTAAAAGAATCAGGGAGAAGTCCTGTCGAATACTTAAGAGATAAAGGAGAAGTCCTGAGAAAACTTGTAAAGGAGTAGTCCTCAGAATACTGGGAGAAGTCCCTGAGAACACTTGTACTATTCAGTCGAAATAGTGGAAAATCTTGGTATAGCCAAGGACTGGACGTAGCCCTATTGATTTTGAGGGTGAACCAGGATAAATATCTTGCGTGCTTTACTGTTTATGCTCTAAATATATTTCACTGCACATTTACATAAACGCTTTTAAACTTATAATTCGTCTTCAATACGAAAAACTTTTAAAAAGTCACCCACACAATTCAAACCCCCCTTTCTTGTGTGATTTTATTACTATCACCTTATTCCCAGTGAAGTGAAGGAAAACATCACAATGGGACATATAGTTTTTCCCTGATAGGTAAGAGATATGATAGTAGGAGGAAAGTTGAGTGATGGACTGGAATACCAATTGGATTTATGGTATAGGGAGAACCACAAGAGCTATAAAATCCAACAATGATACTAACAGATTGCTAACAATCTAACATTGAATGGCTTGGATTACCTTTTCCCCAACCAAGCTATTGAAGATACCTTAGAGTATCGAACTTAACACTTGAAGTGATGATTTGAATTGGCAATGTGATTGTTTGTTCTGTGATTTTGATGTGATTGCTTGTGTGTATTGATGGATTGTTGAAGTTTTAATATCACCCTAGGCAGAGATGACTTACTATTTGATAGTAATAAAACCACACAAGAAACGGGGGTTTGAATTGTGTGTGTGACTTTTATAAAAGTTTTTCGCAATATAATTGTTATTAGTTCGAAAGCGTTAAAAGATAGGTGCAGCAGAAATAAACTTAGAGCTTGAAAAATAAAGCACACACAATATTTATCCTGGTTTACCCCCAAAACCGATAGGTCTACGTCCAGTCCTAGGCTATAAAAAGATTTTCCACTATTTCAACAGAATAGTACAAGTGTTCTCAGGGACTTCTCCCAGTATTCTGAGGATTACTCCTTTACAAGTTTTCTTCAGGACTTCTCCTTTATCTCTCGAGTATTCGACAGGATCCCTCCCAGTTCTTTTTCAAGAAGGTTTTTTTTCTACAAGGATCTCTTCACAAAGAGTGGGTAGAAACTATGAAGTTCTAAATTCAGAGAGGGTGGATAAACTGGTTCTCTGAAGGGCTTGTGTGAGAAAGAATAAGAGTTTTCACTCTGTAGAGATTTCACACTAGTTGGCGACTAAACTCAGAAAATAGGAAGGCTAAGGTTACTGAGTGTTCTTGGCTAAAGCTTGTTCAAATTGTAAACTGACTTGAAGGATTTGAATGCTTTGATAGTGTGTAAGTCGCCAAGTTGAAGATGATGCAGAGACCACTATTTATATCTTCAGTAGGATGATAACTGGAGGCGCTGATGAAGATCTTGAAAAATAGTTCCGTTGAGTCTTTGCTTGATTGTGAGTAACGGATACTTCTGCATCTGCTTGTTGAAGTCTGCCAGGTGGAGAATGTTTCTTCAACAGATAGAGAGTGATATCGTCCGGCAATGCTTTTGTTCTGGTTCTCAGAGGCTGCAATTAATGCATGTGCATTACAACTAATATGGCAATTAATGCTCTGGCCAGAAGATTTGGATTTGGCCGTCGAGGAGATACGATGATCAGAGGATATCACCGCTAATTCAGCAAAAGCAGCTTGAATTAAGAAATGTCAGAGAATTTGAACCTTCAAGGTATATGGCGTTTAATTCTGTCTCTTTCGCCATTAATGCTCTGATCCACCAAGAGGTGCATGACAACTCATCTTCGGTTTGAGCAAACGATCTCCTTTGAGCTAATTCTTTTTGTTCGAGTCTTCAATCATTGCTCTTTAGTCAACCCATGTGTTTGGCAGCGATTGAGCCGGACAGTCTTTGCAGGCGGACGAACTTTACTCTGGAGGCAGACTCATTTCTCATAGGCGGACGGTCTCTTCATTTTCTTTTTTATAATGTTTGCGGCACGGCTTCAGTTCATAAGTGTACCTGAATATTAAAACTTTTAACGAAAGTTAGTAACACTTAGCGATATTGTTATTTATCAAAATAGGTTAGTTCATTTAAATATTTTACTCTAACAATCGCCCCCTTTTTGATAATGACAATTTCTAAGAACAAATGAGAGTAAGGCCTATATATATATATAATTCCTCCCCCTATGATTAATATTTATTTGCTCCCCCTAAATATGTGCTATCTTCTACTTTGTCAGTTGTTATATAGTTTCTCCCCCTTTGACATTATCAAAAACACAGACAAAATATTCATTGAGATAATAAGAGGTGAAGATAAAATGTAACAAAGGAAATATATTAAGAGGATGGCTTAGAAAGCCCTAGAAGTAAAGCAATAGAATCCTGCAGCTGAGTGAAACGAGTATCTATCTTAGCAGAAAGATTGGTATCCATAGAGTCAAGACGAGCATTCATAGCTTGATGCAGAATGGCCCTATCCTGAGATAAGCGAGTGTTGAAGGCTTTAACTTCCTGATAAAGGAGGGAGATTATGGTGCGAACATCATCAGAGTCAGGATGTGAGATTTGAGTGACCAACGGGGATGGTGTACGAGATGGCAGAATGGGAGTGAAATATGCCATAGTAGGAATGAGCGGCGAGGGAGAAGGACACTGCCAAGCAGAATTCAGAGTCTTCAAAATGGGTGGCATCACAGGAAGTAGTACCAGTGTCCATGTTCTAAACTTTAGAACCAGGGAGTCAACGCTACCAGCCTGATGGAGAGGAATTGAAGCAATGTGGACATCCCTGCGAACAGTCAGTTCCCAGTTGAAGTGGAAGAATTGTTGGCATGAGGGCATGGATTGGGTAATCTGAGAGGCAAGTCATCCATGGGGAAGCCACAATCCAGCCTTAAAGCAGAATGGAAAATCAAATGCCGAAAGACATAGATCTGAGAGCAGATGAGCATTGGGTGCATTTTGTGAGCGCTTGCGTTTGCCCAAAGCAGAGCTGGAGCTTGGAGGGTAACAAGGCATGGAGTAGATCTGATGGAGAGACATGCCTGTATCACAAGTGAGGAAACCCGAAGGTGCAAGCATGAGATCCAGATCCATAACTTTATGGATACGAGCTGGTGGGGATGGATAAGATGCATTAATAGATGTATTAATGTGAGCATCTACCCTTTGTGACATTGAATGAGCAGGTTGACGTTGACCAAGATGCAGACGAAAATCAACTTCAATATCATGTAAGTTGAGACGAGTGAATTCAAGGTCTAAGCAAGAGAGGTCAGTGTTAGGAGTGGGATCAGGCTAAGAGTCGTCATCAAGATGGATGGGATTGTCAATGCTAGGGACTTCAAATAATGAATCCAGAAATTGCTCAGCTTCAATTTGTAGTAGATTTTTGAAGTGAAGGATTTTGGATTGAAGAGGCAGTTCCCATCCTCGGGCATCAGGAGAGCAATGATGCTTCCATTGAGGTGAAATAGTGGGTAGTGGAGAGTTCTCGGAGAGCTTGACACGAACCCAGTGTCGGTTGGCAATGTTGCCCAAAACAGCAATAGTAGGAACATCATCAACAGGGCCAAGAAGTGGGAGATATGTGCAACACTGGTTAGGAGCTAGAGTGACTAGAACGACGCGAAATGCAGTGGCAGCTAATAACCCCATATCCGGAACTGTAAACCACTTAGACTCAGGTGCAGGTGCATTTTCATTGAATGTGAGAGCCAGACACAAGGTTTCAATGTCTTTGTCAGAGCAAAATGTTTTGGAATGGAGCACTCTATGAGATAAAAGTTCCTGGATAAGAAACTTGCGAACTTCTGGCCAGTAATCCTGAGGATGACCCATCCATTGAGCAAGACAGCGGAATCCACAATTGCCATCATCTTGAACGTCAAAGACATCTGATATATATTTGTGAAAGATTTGAGGCAAGAACTTCAAATATTGAGCATGAGAGTCTGAAATGAGTTCAGCTGTGGAGTGCACAGTCTCAGGAGGCGGTTTGGATGAAGTTGATGCATGCAAGATTGTGGGCGTAGGCAAGCATGTGGGAGACTCAGTCTGGTGAGCATGACCTGAACACTGTGGAGATGGAGTGTCCAAACGACGACGTTTGAGGCAGGCATGAGACGGAGTTGGTGAAGGAGACCGTCGTTGTTGATTCCTCTTAGTCCAGTCACTTAAGAGTTCTGGGGGTACTCCAGATATGTCAACAGACAGATTCATACGACGAACATCACTAAACTTGATAGGAGTAGCAGAGACATAATCAGAAGAAATGTATTGCACCACTTCAATAGATGGATTGATCAATCTCTTGTGATGCATAAGGGCTGAGATAAGAGACCCATAAGGGAGGTTGGTGTTAGACTGTTCCAGAGTATGAAACATGTACTGAAACATAAGGTCAGGCTAATTAACTTTCCTGCGATGCTGCAGTTGGAATAGAGCCCATTGAGAGAACTTATTTACTAAGTCTCGAGATCCTTCTTTAGGCAATACAACCTTGCTAAGAACAACACGAGGGAAAATGCATTCTTCAACTAGGTTTTTCACTCGTCGAGAGGTGGAGCTTTTTGGAACCTCCTTCCAGATAGTAAAGGGAGTGCTTTCAGAGTTTTCCCAAGAAGAGGAGTAGCAGACCCCGTCGAGAGGAAGATTAAGGAGTTGAGATATGTCGCTGGTGTGTACATTGATCACTTGACCCAAACACCTTGTTCGAATGTGGTTAGGGTTTATCTTGACAGCACAATCGTAGAATTCTTGAACGAGAGGCTTGATTACTGAAGATGTGGAGATTTCGAACAAGTTTCCCCATGCTTGTGAGAGTAGGAGATCAAGTCCGGCCACCTTCGCTGTTCAAACAGCTTCAGATTGATATATCTAGGGGTGACAAGCTTTCTGTCCCCCAAATGTTCAATCTTTACAGGACCAATTTCATCACTTTGTTGTTTACGATTGCGAGCAGTAAGATCATGCTGTTTCTGGATGATTTGAATCTCTTCCGTGCTTAGGACCCTTTGAGTCTTTACATTTCTTCGTTTGTTCGGAGCCATGATTTCTGTAGAGGAGGAAAGTAGAAAGACAACTGCAGCGACATATTCTGCTTCAGCCGTTGAGAGAGAGATTGTGCTTTGTCGCTTGCTTGCCCATGAAATTAGACAATGTCCTAGAAAGTGACATCCTCCACTTGTGCTTTTTCTTTCTATTCTATCTCCGGCGTAATCAGCATCACAGAATCCTCTTAGCCTGAAATCATCACCTTTCTCATAGACTAGACCAAGATTAGTTGTTCCAATAAGGTAACGAAATATGCGTTTTACTGCACTAAGATGAGATTCTTGGGGACTTACCTGGAATCTTGCACAAACACAGACGTTGTACATGATGTCTGGTCTACTTGTAGTGAGATACAACAGTGAACCTATCATTCCTATATATTTGGTTGAGTCAACCGGAGTTGATTCGTCACCTTTATCTAGTATGGTTCCAGGATGCGTCGGGGTTCCCATGGCTTTTGCTTTCTCCATGAAATACTTCTTTAGTAGATCATTGATGTACTTGGTCTGATGAATATACGTTCGAGTTCCTTCCTGTCTGATTTGTAATCCTAGGAAGAACTTTAATTCTCCCATTATACTCATCTCGAATTCACTTTGCATCAGTTTTGAGAATTCTTGGCAGAGAGCTTCATTAGTAGCCCCAAATATTATATCATCAACGTACAACTGCACAAGAATGAAGTCCTTGGACCTCTTTCTTCTAAATAGAGTGTTGTCGATGCTTCCTCGTGAGAATCCATTGTTCATCAGAAATGAACTTAAGCGATCGTACCATGCGCGTGGTGCTTGCTTTAGTCCATATAATGCTTTTCTCAGCTTGAAAACGTGGTCTGGTAGATCCTGATCTTCAAAACCTGGAGGCTGCTTTATGTAGACTTCTTCCTCAATGTACCCATTTAGGAACGCACTCTTCACATCCATTTGAAATAGCTTTATAGAGTACTGACATGCAAAAGCTAGAAGAATACATATGGCTTCAATTCTTGCTACTGGTGCAAATGTTTCTGTATAATCGATTCCTTCTTGTTGATTATACCCTTGGGCTACCAGACGGGCTTTGTTTCTTGTGACCTTTCCATTTTCGTCCATTTTATTTCTGAAGACCCATCGAGTGCCTATAATAGATTTGTCTTCTGGTTTAGGCACTAAATCCCAGACTTTGCTTCTCTCAAATTGATTCAGTTCTTCTTGCATGGCTAGGATCCATCCTTCATCCTGAAGTGCTTCACCTATGTTCTTCGGTTTTATCTCAGAGAGAAACGCACAGTTAGCATAATCATTAAAAGTGGATCGGGTTCTTACCTTTTCATGGGCATTTCCAATAATTTGTGTAGGAGGATGATCTGGTTTGAATCTCCAGTCTCGAGGCAGTGAGATACCACTGGAGGTCATAACTTGACTTGTGGAGATATCGTCAGACGTAGTTTCACAAACATCGTCTAGTTGACTTGAAGAGGGAATGATTGAGTTTGTATCTTTGTCGGACGATGATGGCTGAGCCGGATTTGATGAGGGAGCTTCACATATTTCCAGTTCATCATCTTCTGGAGTTATCTGATTTACACCTACGTGTTTATAAAACTTAACATTGATAGACTCTTCAACTGCCATTGTTCTGGAGTTGTATACTCGGAATGCCTTGGAGTTGGGTGAATATCCTAATAATATTCCTTTATCTGATTTTGCATCAAACTTTCCAAGATCATCCTTTGTGTTGAGTAGAAAGCATGAACTTCCAAATGGATGAAAGTATGTGATGTTTGGCTTTCTTCCTTTCCACAGTTCATAGGCTGTTTTCTTCAAGATGGGACGCATGAATATTCTATTTTGAATGAAACATGCTGTATGAATGGCTTCAACCCAGAAGTACTTGGGTAAAGATGTCTCGTTGAGCATAGTGCTGGCCATTTCTTGAAGTGACCTGTTTTTCCCTTCGGCTACTCCGTTTTGCTGAGGATTCTTGGAGCAGATACTTGATGAAATATTCCATTCTCTTCGCAGTAGTGGTTGAACTCTTCATTTATAAATTCTCCTCCTCTGTCACTACGGATGTTGGTGATGCAATATCCTATTTCATTTTGAACTCTTTTCGCAATGATTAAGAAGGACTTGAAAGTTTCATCTTTTGTTCTGAGGAATTGTACCCATGTGAATCTGGTGTTGTCATCAACGATGACAAGACAAAATCTTTTTCCAGAACAACTAGCCATTCTAGTGGGTCCGAAAAAGTCCATGTGTAACATCTCCAGAGGTCTCTTCATACTAACAACGTTCTTTGCATGAAAAGAACTTTTTAATGGCTTTCCTTGGAGACATGCCGAGCATGTATCATCAGATTTGGAAGACCACTTACTAAATCATGTTTGATTATTTTAGCAATGGTCTTTAAGGATGCATGCCCTAGCTTCCTGTGCCAGATCCATTTATCATCCTCTGCTGATACTAGACATGTTACCTTTTGATTTGCAAGGTTTTCCAGGGAGGTCTTATATAGATCGCCTTGTCTCTGAGCTTCAAAGATAATCTTGTCATCCTCGTTTGTGACACTACACTTCAATTTGGTGAAAGAAACAGTGAGCCCACTATCACACAATTGACTTATGCTAAGTAGGTTATGTTTTAGTCCTTCAACTAGCAGAACCTTCTGAATTACTGGAAGGGGGTTCTTACCAACATTACCTTCTCTGACAATGAAACCTTTTTGATTACCTCCAAAGGTCACTGTCCCTCCTGTCTTCTTCTCATGGATCTTTGGGAATAAAGACCTTTTTCCCGTCATGTTCCGTGAGCACCCACTGTCCAGGTACCATTGTTCTTTTTGGTTTCGAACTGTTAAGCACATTTGCAAGAGGAATAATCATAGATTTAGGTACCCAAACTTTCTTGGGTCCTTTTTTGTTAGTTATCACCTTGGGTGGACTTTTCCTCCCATGTACTATTTTTTGAGGAGTTTGTTTCTCCTTACCCTTGACTATGAAAGCTTTGGGTTGGACTTTAATAGGTGGCGATGAAACATTTTTCTTTTCAGGTTGATATCTATATGGGACAGCAGAAGAGTTATGTTTAATGGCAACTATATCCCAATCTTCTTCTTCATAACCTAAACTTCTTCGATCATAAGCTGATCTGTTGTTTCCACTTAGCTTAATTAGGTTATCATGACCTTGGGTGAACATGGATATGTCTTTGATTAGGCTACTGACTCTTTGTTTTAAGAATTTAATTTCTTTGTTTGCATCTTGTTCTAACAGCATTTGATTTTTCTTTGTTAGCATAATAGATACTTCTTTAGATGCATGCAATTCTTTCAAGGTTTTATCATGCTTCTTTTTGAGTGAACTGTATTTAATGGCTAATGCATGAGCATATTCTAACAATTCATTATAGTCGTCAGATGAGATTTCGGGGCTTACCTCATCTTTGTCATCTTCTTCGTCGTTGGATTGGTCGACAGAGATCATTAGTACTTTTGCTTCTCTGTCTGCTTCAATATCTGAAGTGTCTATGGATCCCATAAACGCACAGTATGAAGTTTCTTCGTTGGCTCCCTTAGTTTCTTCTTCTTGATCGGAGTCATCTTCTGATTCATCGTTTTGGCTGGAAAAGGCCTTCTTTTTATAGAAATTCTTTTGGGAAGGCTTGTTTCCCAGACGAGGGCAATCGGCTTTGACATGTCCAGGTTTCTTTCACTCGTAGCAGACGATCCCTCCTTTACTTGGGATCCTTTCTTCTTCTCTTGGTGAGGAAGATGGTCTTCCTTTGAACTGCTTCCTGTTTCCCATCATTTTTCTGAATCTTCTATTGAACAGAGCCTGTTCATCATCGGATCGATCAGATTGAGCAGTTTCCTCATCTGAGGATTCATCAGCTTTCAAAGCTTTTGATTTGTTGGCTTTAAAAGCTACAGCTTTTGCGGCAGCTGCTTTTCTTTTTATGATTGCAGCATCATTAGCAAGATCCTGCTCGTGAATCTTCATTTCTCCCAGCAAGTTTTACCCAGATTTCTCCTTGTCAGTGAAATTTTTACCCAGATTTCTCATACCATTGTGAATGGTTTGAAGTCGTGCGAACATGGAGTCAATGGACTCATTGTCGTCCATCATGAAGTTTTCGTATTGGGATGCGAGCATGTTCATCTTGGTGGTTTGAACAGCAGTTGTTCCTTCATGAGCGATAGCTAGTGTATCCCAGACCTCCTTTGCGATGCTTAGGCTGTCAACTTTGTCATGCTCACTCTTGCTGAGAGCACATATAAGAAACAGCCTCGCCTTGGCATTTCTCTGATTTTCGGTCCTTTGTTCATCTGTCCATTTGTCAGCTGGAATGGCCTTGCTATCACTATCTTTAGGAACGTAGTTTCCTTTAGATATCACGTCCCATAGTTTCCAATCAGTTGATTCAATGAATAGCTGCATGTGCTTTTTCCAGTAGGGATAGTTTGAGCCATCGAAGAATGGTGGCTTGTTGGTTGCGGTTCCGGTTGGGTAGGCAATGCCGTACATGGATCTTTTCACTCTACACCTGTTAAGATGTAAGTAATTCCCAGAGCGGTTAAGCTCTGATACCAATTGATAGTAATAAAACCACACAAGAAAGGGGGGTTTGAATTGTGTGTGTGACTTTTATAAAAGTTTTTCGCAATATAATTGTTATTAGTTTGAAAGCGTTAAAAGATAGGTGCAGCGGAAATAAACTTAGAGCTTCAAAAATAAAGCACACACAATATTTATCCTGGTTCACCCCCAAAACCGATAGGGCTACGTCCAGTCCTTGGCTATACCAAGATTTTCCACTATTTCAACAGAATAGTACAAGTGTTCTCAGGGACTTCTCCCAGTATTATGAGGACTACTCCTTTACAAGTTTTCTCAGGACTTCTCCTTTATCTCTCAAGTATTCGATAGGACTCCTTCCAGTTCTTTTTCAAGAAGGTTTGTTTTCTACAAGGATCTCTTCACAAAGAGTGGGTAGAAACTATGAAGTTCTAAATTCAAAGAGGGTGGATAAACTAGTTCTCTGAAGGGCTTGTGTGAGAAAGAATAAGAGTTTTCACTCTGTAGAGATTTTACACTAGTTGGCGACTAAACTCAGAAAATAGGAAGGCTAAGGTTACTGAGTGTTCTTGGCTAAAGCTTGTTCAAATTGTAAACTGACTTGAAGGATTTGAATGCTTTGATAGTGTGTAAGTCGCCAAGTTGAAGATGATGCAGAGACCACTATTTATATCTTCAGTAGGATGATAACTGGAGGCGCTGATGAAGATCTTGAAAAATAGTTCCGTTGAGTCTTTGCTTGATTGTGAGTAACGGATACTTCTGCATCTGCTTGTTGAAGTCTGCCAGGTGAAGAATGTTTCTTCAACAGATAGAGAGTGATATCGTCTGGCAATGCTTTTGTTCTGGTTCTCAGAGGCTGCAATTAATGCATGTGCATTACAGCTAATATGGCAATTAATGCTCTGACCAGAAGATTTGGATTTGGCCGTTGAGGTGATACGATGATCAGAGGATATCACCGCTAATTTAGCAAAAGCAACTTGAATTAAGGAATATCAGAGAATTTGAACCTTCAAGGTATATGGCGCTTAATTTTGTCTCTTTCGCCATTAATGCTCTGATCCACCAAGAGGTGCATGACAACTCATCTTCGGTTTGAGCAAACGATCTCCTTTGAGCTAATTCTTTTTGTTCGAGTCTTCAATCATGGCTCTTTAGTCAACCCATGTGTTTGACAGGGATTGAGCCGGACAGTCTTTGCAGGCGGACGAACTTTACTCTGGAGGCAGACTCATTTCTCATAGGCGGACGGTCTCTTCATTTGCTTTTTGATAATGTTTGCGGCACGGCTTCAGTTCATAAGTGTACCTGAATATAAAATCTTTTAACGAAAGTTAGTAACACTTAGCGAAATTGTTATTTATCAAAATAGGTTAATTCATTTAAATATTTTACTCTAACACTATTCAAGTACTGAGTAATATATATAGCAATCCACTATCACCTAGTTAGTGCTGAGTTCTATACGTATTTATCGAAGTATGACTTTAAGTTATCAAATCTTTATCAGTAAATCTGTTGCCCAAAGTGCACAAACTTCTTTTCTTCCCATTCGAACTCAATCCGAGTGAACAACTGCATGATGTGCAAAGAGATGACCCTCATTCATCTAGAATTCATCTATCCCAGAAACATAGAATTCCCAAAACATCTTTTCTTCATTAGTCTGTAGGAGCTTCTGAAGCAAGTTATGGTCATACACAGTAGCGTAGTATTCGAAGTGAACCTGTAACTGATGTCGTAGGAAGCGTGCTGTGTAGGAAATTACTCAAAATCCCACTCACTTAAAGTAAAAAGGAGAAAGACCGCGAAGGAGAAAGAGGAAAAGTTAGGAGGGAAAATTCAAATTTTCCTTGAATCTTGTGAAATTTTCGGCCAAATCCTAGCCCTTCGAATTGCTTTCATTGGAGAATCTCAACCATTCGTTGTCTTGATCCGTGTCGAAAGGTATCGACCAATAGAATTTCGGCAAACCTAGTGATTTTTAGTATAAATAGGCGGTGAAATCTTAAGGAAATTCTCACAAGTGAAGTAAGTCTGAGCGAAGTACAACTCTGGTGATTCAAGTGTGATTTCGGAAGAAGGAAGAAAATCATCATGAGTCTCTATGGAGAACGACTTGCAGAAATCAATAGGGAAATTGAAGAGCTTCGTAGAGAAAGAGAAAGAATGGAAAACATGAAACCACCTGCTTGGGTTGGATATGTCTTGAACGTAATCATAGCCATACTGGTAATGATTTTCCTCAAGATGCTCTATAGCATTAGTTTGGAGATTAGGGTAAACTACTTCGTCTGTATTCTCTACGTGATAGTAACCATATACCTCACAGTTAGGCTGGGAAGGTTTATATGTAGGATGTTAGGTCTTATTGATGCAGAAGGTAATGCCGTAGGACTGAGGAATGACTTTTGAATATCATCCAATAACCTGAAGATGATTACCCCAAACTCTGTCTAAGTATACATCGAGCTATGCCCTATAGTATTTTCTCTATTCTATACAAGCAAGTAGCGACTTATGAGTAACACTTGTCTGAGATATATAACAGATGAGGTTTGAAAGGAATACTAGACTTGTTCGTGCTAATTCGACTATGAATTCCACAGCTTACTCTTACTTAACTCTCTATTCCTTGTATCCGACAAGAAATCATCAGGATATTCTTATTTCTCGAACACTAGAAACTAAATTCATCAATCTTCTCTAACGATTCTTCTGACGAAATTGCCAATGGAAACTCGAAAAGGTAACCTAAACATGACAAGTTTTTGGACAATGGATTCATCTTGCAGAAAGATGAACTAGAAGTTTTGAACACTGTGTGACTTTGTAAAGTATCAGAGTTCGCAGCGAAAGACCATTTCCACATTATCCCTGACATTCTTAACTTGAGTTTGAAATCTCGGGGACGAGATTTATTTAAGGGGGGTAGAGTGTAACACCCTCATTTCCAGCTGCTTATATGTTAAACACTTCCCGTACATTCTAAGACGATTGGCGAAATATCGAGCTAAGTCATTAGCCAAAGAACTCAATGCAGATGAAATACTCTGTATCCGATCGCTTAAATTTATCTTAAGTGATCTATATCATCTTTAATTATCTCATTGATCTTGAAATAATATTTACGACGATATTTGATCATCGTAACAATTCTCGTGTCAGTTTGACCGGTAAAATCCCACACTGTCAGAATGAGCCTGAACCGACTTTATTCTCATTTTCTTTCTAGCAATCATCCTGGTACGTCCTTATTCTCTTCTCTCATCTCAAATACTACATTGAATATAAATATATATTGTTTCCCATGACACATGTATTCTTTCACCAATCACAAAGCAACAAACCATACTACTTATGTACCATTCTATGACACATAGTATACTTGTTGACCAAAGCAAGTAAGGGAAATCATACAAATTCACTCTTCTCTCTTTCGTGCTGCACCATCACTACCAAGATGTTCACATGTCTTTGTCTTCATGCTAAAAATACAATGCATGAATTATTCCTTCAATAATCCAAGTGTCTTGTTGCTTATAACTTGCGATGAACTATAAATACTCTTTCCTTTCCTTTCCATACGTAGCAACCCCATCATCTTCACTCACATATTTTCCTTGTGTCTAAGAGATAGGAAATATTCAGATTTCACATGTCTTTACATGACGAAAACAACACTCTCATTCTTGCTTTGTCTACCATTCAAAAGACACACACTATTCCACTTGTAACTTATTTTATGGACATGCATGAAAGTAAATAACCTGAATCTATGTATCCTCTTCCCAATACTCATGTGACTAGCTTCTTTCTCATCAAGCATTTAATCTCAACACCATGACATCATCATCATCAAGTTTCACTACTTACCCATTTACCATCTCCATATGCAATTGCTGCCACCTTTCTTTTCTTTCACGTACATGCAGCAGCAGCATCACCATTATCATTTATTCTACTGCCATTTACCATAAACAAACAACATTTCCATTCAAGCATGCCTTCCATGCAAAGAACACCTACTATTACCCTTGTGAATTCTTTGTATACAAGCTATGATGCACGGACACTGACACGGTGTCGGACACGGACACGGACACGGACACCGCGACACGGCAAACATCCAAAAGTAGGATACGGGGACACGGTATATATATATATTAAAAAATAAAAATATATAAAAAAATAAAAAATATATTAGAAAATTATGTTCATAAAATTAAAGTCAAATATCACCATTTTATCAAGGAGAAGCTATGAACATAAATTAAAAAAGAGAAGCCACAAACTAACAATCATGAATTCAAAAAGAGATGAATTCAATTCATCAATTCATCATCATCATCTTTGAAAACCACGGCTCGAGCTCCGGTTCATCAAGTGATAAATTAGCAATTAAAAGAGATTCAGTATCATCAAGTGATCCAAACTCATCTCCCGCTATGTCCCACATCTTGGTGTCCTCTTCATTATATTGTGATGAATTCCTTGAAAGTAGTCGGAGATTGCTAGTATACTATTTTATTCTGGCTCTTTCACTTTCTTTTTTTATTTGGTTTTAAATTATAAAAATACAAAAAGTTTAAAAAATAAAAAATACAAAAAGCCCACTGCCGTGTCTGTTTTCGCTTTTACGCGTGTCGGTGCCGTGTCCACGCGTGTCGGCGACGTGTCCACAGCGAACAAAAATGTTTTTTTGTCAGACACGTTTTCTGGCGTGTTCGGTGCGTGTCGTACGGGTGTCGCGTGTCGGCGGCGTGTCCGACACGGACACGCCAGATTTTCGCGTGTTGGTGCATCAGAGTATACAAGCAAAGAAAGAACCTCTGTTGTTCAGACTCCTTCCTCTCACGAGCTGGATAAAAGGGGACAACCCCAGCGTTCTCTTCATCCTCCCAAAACACAGCCTATCTCTCATTCTCGTTTTCTCTCTCTATTCGGTATTCTCTCAATTTCATCTTGCAGCCCTTGTTTCTTTCTTCTCTGGCTCGAAACATGATCTTCATGAACCCAGAAAGAAGCACCAACTAGAAGTAGAGGAGAAACCACGAACTTCTCCCCATCTCTGCTCTGTTTTCCGATTGAACCTCTTGACAATGGGTGTCTTCGAAACCACCTCAAACTTCCACGAAAACATCGTTATTGTGCACCAATGTGAAGTAGAACAACCCAGGATTCCATTTCACTAAGTTTCGTCGAGTTCTGGGCGTGCTCCGACGACAACTCTCGACATGAAACTGCGATTTCTGAGCAATCCTTTGGGAAATTGGAGAAACTAACACCACCATCGTGTTCCTGGCCACGAAAGGATTGAGGCCCAGTACCCATTTCGACCTCCGGCAACATCTCCGCCGTGACCGCCGCCACTCCGGTCATCTTCTCCGGCGAACCTTCACCGGAAAATTCGTGTTTTCCTCCCCAGTACGTTTCTGACTCTTCTGAACTCGTTTTTGACCTCTATTCGTGCTTTTGGACATGGAAAACATCATTTCTCTATGTTTTAACTCGTGCCCTAGCTTCTTGAAGATGAAACTCTCCATGCATGGCATTCTCCAAGGATTTCCTAGCTTTTCACTCACTATCCTACTGCTCTTGCTCTCAATAATTTCGTGTAGGACCTGCATGCAGCAAGGAATAGCTTCAATGGAGTGAAAGAACTTGGAGAAGGAGAATACATGCTATGCTTTTAGAATTGTTAAGGTAGTTGTTGTTGTTGTTAATATTATTGTTCTAAATAAAAGGTTAAGAAAATAATTAAAGGCTAAACATGATGCTTAAGTAATTGGAAAAGTTTAGGAAAAGGATAAATAATAGAAGTTATTTTAAGAAGGCTTGATATTAGAATATAATGGAAAATAATTATAACTAGAGTAAGTAGTAATGAAAGTAAGTGTCAAATGAACTAGAGTATAATAATTAGTTTTGTTAAATAGTAATATGACTTAAGGAAAAGTTAACTAAGTATTCTTGGAAATTTCTAGTATATAATTTCACCTAGTTAATCAAGGATATTAAATGGATAACAACAGGTTTCATAAGTACTATGAGTATCTTTTAGTAATAAAAGACTAGTAAATCGAAGTAAAGATTATGAAGACATCACCTAGTTACTAGAAGAAATAAAGTATATAGCTTAAGCGATATGTGCGACGTTTTAGGAATAGTGCTAAGACGACGTGAATCGTTTCAGAACGATAATCGTACGAAAGATTGATCGAGGGAATCGACACTAGGCTTCACAAAGGCAAGAAAGCTAACAAAAAGGAATCTCCGGAGTTATATGGATTAGCATTGGATATCCAGGTCAACGGAGGACAAAGTTACTCTCATGATAAGGACTTGCGTGTGACTTTAATGCTTGCTTTAGTTGTGTGTTGGTTGGATTATGTGTTGTTTGATTTGCTTGATTGTTTGATGATTATATGCATGATCTGATTGATTGTTTGATATGATGAATTATTTGGAATGATTGACTGAATTGCATGCTGGTTGAATATATGTGTGATATGCCATGTGATAACTGTATTGCCTTAATGAAATACTTGTTATGATAGCATGCTGATATCTTTTGTGGAATGATTATGAAATGTGGTTGTGAATATGTTTGATTAGACGGACTGGCTTGCAACTGGTTTTCCTAATTATCATAACTAAAACCACATAGAAGGAGATAAAGTACACTATGGGATATAGTGGTACTAGGAAATTACAGCCTACGGGCATGATATCAGATTTTTCTTATGACAATCCACTATGACAAGTAAGTAAGTGTGGCATTGTGGTTCTGAGCCGAGGGAATATTTATATTTTAGCGCTCAAAGAATAGAAGTCTATGCAATTAAAAATAGTTTTGTTTTAGTCTCTTGTTTGAAAAATTAGAGAGATTTAATAACACCCTGCAGGAACAGATTTATGGTTTTCTATATTGCTTTTGAAAATGGTTTTAACGATAATTGCATAGATGGAATCCCGAGGATAGTGTTCAGAGTTACCACGCACCGGTACTAGCAGTCGACATGAGTGAAGCATGGTGTGGTATGGGACGCATCATGTGACACAAAAGGGTCGGATGACTAGGACCAATATGGTATGCCAGTATCTCTGCAGGTTTTGAGGTACCTATCTGTACGTAAGTCAGATAGACGTGCGACGGCACAACCCTCCGGTGTGACGATTGAGTCTGAGGGGTAAGATTATACCTCTGTCAGTTTTGAGGTACCCTCCGGTTGGTGGACGATTGAGTCTGAGGGAATGGATGTCAGCAAGGACATCTTAGTTATGATACTCGATATATATACATATATGGAGAATAAGGGGGAGATGGTTTTTTGATTGCATTTACACATTTATTTGGAGCGATAAGGAGTAGGAAAGCGCGGTCACTACCACTGAAAGAAGAGTGGATGATACCGAGATACCTACAGTGGCCATATTCAGAGATGAATCGCCCGGGGACACACGATGGTTCTACCTCTCTGTTAGCTTAGGCAGGATCCCTGAGGTCGGGCTAACATGTAAAGTTAAAGAACTGGTAAAAGTCGTGATGATCCTGACAGGTAAAGCTGAAAGGTAATTCCAAGTCCGGTAAAGAGTGGAATGTAAGGCTTTTCCATATTCCCGGATGGCTTTCCGAAGGTGTGAAGCTAAAATATGCTTCGGGCCCCATATACACACACAAATGCATTCATGAATAAGTAAGCACACACAAAAAGGTCGACGAGGGACTCCATACCTTTGGGGGGAATGGTGCACCCCATAAGAGGGGGAGAAGTTGACTGAAGGACCAGGAGTGATAAGGTGGTAACCACCCAGGTTTATATCTCTCATGCATTATGCATTGATTGTTGTTATGATGTGATGTTGTTATTTGTTCACATGTTATGTGTTGATATGGAATATGATTTGAATGATATTATGCTAACCTGAATATGGATTGTATTTGGCTGACCTCCATATGGCTTTGGTCAGGGTTACTGACACATTCATGTTCTTATCTTTTGGTAGCTCACTCCCTTCAGTGGTTAATATTTTCAGGTGAAAAATAGAGATGGGGTTAGATCGAGTTGGTTCGTTGTACGCCGAAGCTATTGAGCCATGGTAGCTTTCGGTGGGTAAGAATAGGACTCAGAGAGGATGCATAATACATCTATGTACTTGAGAATAGGTATTAGAGTGTTTCCAGATAAAGGATGATTAATCCGAGTGTGTTGGATGAGAAGGGATTATGATCTTCCGCCTTAATCCCGAGGTACTTTTGTTAGTGAAAAAAAAAATTTCCAGGTAAGAAGGAGTGTCACAATTTATTTGGTATCAGAGCATTACAGTAAAGGTTGTTAGGAGAAGGGTGTTTCAACTAGCATACGTAGCGATCGAGGTGGAGAATTTGTGAATGAGGAATTTAAAAGCTACTGTGAGGAAAATAGAATATTTCATCAAGTATCCGCTCCAAGAACTCCTCAACAAAACAGAGTGGTTGAAAGGAAGAACAGGTTACTTCAGGAAATGGCCAGAACCATGCTCAATGCAACTTCTCTGCCAAAATACTTTTGGGCTGAAGCAATTTACACCGCATGTAACATACAAAACCGAATATTCATGCGTCCCATCTTGAAGAAGACTGCGTATGAACTATGGAAGGGAAGAAAGCCAAGTATTACCTACTTCCATCCATTTGGATGCCCATGCTTTCTACTCAACACAAAGGACGACCTTGGAAAGTTTGACGCAAAATCAGATAAAGGATTATTCTTGGGATATTCTCCTAACTCGAAAGCTTTCTGGGTATAAAATTCAAGAACAATGGCTGTTGAAGAATCGATAAATCTTAAGAATGATGACAAACATACAAGTGGAAGCCAGATGACATTGGAAGATGAATTTGAAAGTATGGAGTTGAATGAAGAACCTTCCTCGACCCAAGTTCAACCTTCAACGTATGATAAGGTCGCTGATTCAAGTGCCTCATCTAACATTCAACCGGACATTAACAACACAACTCCGTCTGGTGATGCCCCCACTGACCAAATCATGACATCTAGTGGAATCTCGCTCCCCAGAGATTGGTGGTTCAAACCAGATCATCCACCTACACAAATAATCGGTAGCATACATGAAAAGGTACGAACTAGATCCACATTTAATGATTATGCTAACTGAGCGCTCTTGTCTGAAATAGAACCAAGGAGCATAGGTGAAGCCTTGCAAGATGAAGAGTGGATCCTTGTCATGCAAGAGGAGCTGAATCATTTTGAAAGAAGCAAGGTCTGGAATTTGGTACCTAGACCTGAAGAGAAATCCATCATTGGAACCAAGTGGGTATTCAGAAACAAAATGGAAGAAAATGGCAGAGTTACAATAAATAAAGCCAGACTAGTTGCATAGGGATACAATCAGCAAGAAGGTATTGACTACACAGGGACCTTCGCCCCTGTTGCAATAATTGAAGCCATTCGCATACTCCTTGCATTTGCATGTCAGCACTCCATTAAACTGTATCAAATGGATGTGAAAATTGAATTTCTGAATTGCTATATCGAAGAAGAAGTCTATGTAAAACAACCTCCAGGCTTCGAAGATCCAGCTCTACAGGACCATGTCTTCAAACTACGAAAAGCGCTATATGGATTGAAGCCGGCTCCACGAGCATGGTAAGATCGCTGAAGCTCATTCCTCATGAGCAACGGGTTCTCAAGGGGCAATATTGACAACACGTTATTCAGAAGAAAAACATCAAATGATTTCATTTTAGTACAATTATATGTTGATGATATTATTTTTGGTGCTACTAATGAAACTTGTAAGACCCCTAATTTATTGTAATTACAGTTTAGTCCCTAAACTTGGTTGTAATTGTTTTCTAGTCCTCGGACTTCTTTTGTTTGTAAATTAACCCTTGAGTTAATTAATGTGATGTTAGTCTTGAGTTATTTAATCTTTTCTAGAGCATGATTGCTTACCTTGAGAATATTTGAATTACCTTGCTTGAATTGCAACAAGATGAGTTGTGGCTTAGTGGTTGAGGCTTAAGCGTTTGATTGGCAAGTCTTGGGTTCGAACCTTGATGAGGAAGGTTTTGTTTTTATTTTAGTTTTTCTTGTCACTCATCAAATTCACTTTCAAATTTCTAAATTCAGATCAAAGAGGAGTAAAGAGCATTTAAATAAGGCTTAATGTGAGGATTATAGGCATTAAAGGAGGATTAGGAGTGTTAAATGACTTGTCTAGGGTTTTAAAGGAGTTTAATGTGTATTAAGGCTAAGGAAGGAGGTGGGGACGGCTCTCTCTCCCTCACCATGCAGCTGAATGGAATAAACACATGTGCTAAAACTCCCCCTTTTGAAATTCAAAACCGACAAGTGAGTTATGGGCCATTAAGGGAGTTAATTCTTTGTCCTTTGCCTTAATGTGCCATGAAGAGAAATTATGCTGAATGAAAGAGGTTATAGTCGTGCCTCTCCTTCTCCCTATCACCCTCTCATTACTGAAACCTTCAACCTTAAAGAATTGCTAACCTTCTCTTGCTCCTCCACTCAAAGATTTTCCGAAAAAGGCCTAGAAGGTTGGTATTCTATTTCCGTTCTTTTGGTTCAACACCTAGTTATCTCCATGAACAAATGATTTTGAGAAATTAGAAACCTTTGATTTTATGGGAAGAAAACTTATTTTTTAGGTTATAATATAGGTTCTGAACATGGAAGAATTTTAGTTTTGAAAGGAATTGGTTAAAAATGGAGTTTCGGGTGAAAAACTTGATTTTTAGGGTTTCTGGCAGGGAGCCAACGCATGAGCGCTGGACCCCAACGCCTGGGCGTTGGAATTTTGCCCAGTACGTGTTGCCAGACAGGGACCCAACGCTGGAGCGTTGGAACCCAACACTCGGGCGCTAGGCCCCTGATAGCAAATTGTTGTTTTTGCTTCTTTGGTCTATAATTCATATGAGTTGTTTTCCGACCTTTTTCCATGTTTGTTGATGAATGTATGTATGTTTGTTTATCTTACAAGGTTTGGAAACACTTGCATGCAACCCTCTCGGAGGTAAGGGTAACTCGTTTTTCTTAGGTTTCTATGTTGGTTTTGTGATGGTTTGCATGTTGCTTCATGGATTCTGTTTTGGGTGATTTTGAGAGTTGTCTCTGAGGAATTGTTGGCATATTAGTATGCTGTAAATTGGCGGTAATCGAGCCCTCTTCGTGGCAAAACAAAGGGTGTTGTTTCTGTGGTTTTTAACTCTGCTGTATTCTGTTTTCTGTATTAAAATTGCCTCTATTTTCTGTTTGTTTATAACACTGTTTTCTGTATTTTAGTGCTGCTGTTTTCTGTGTTAAAATAGCCACTGTTTTCTGTATTTTAAGTGTTGCTGTTTCTGTTTTAAAAATACACTGCTATTTTTCTGTATTTGAAAATAAACACTGTTGTTTTCTGTATATAAACACTGCTGTTTTTTTTTGTATATAAACACTGCTGTTTTCTGTATATAAACACTGCCGTTTCTATAATTTTATTAATGCTGTTTCTGTTTAAATGCAAAAAATAAGGATGCTGTTTTGTTTTAGAAATTGAGTTATATTGGTTATTTCATGGTGAAAATGTTGTTGTGAAGTGATGATTATATTGTGTAATGTGGTATGCAAGACTGAAATTCTGTGTGGACTGTTGGTCCATGAGGATTATGATTTTTTGCATAGTCATAGCATATGCATCTTTTATATATATATATATATATATATATATATATTGGGTTGATGTGGCGGCACTTTGTCCCGCGGGATCAACTTAGGATTCTTATGTTGATGGTAATCAACCAAGGGCAATGTGGTGGATCTTTGTCCCACGTGATTGTCTTGGCCCGTGAAGGGTGATGTCTTGGCCCATGAAGGGTGATGTTTTGGCCCGTGAAGGGTGACGTTTGGCCCGTGAAGGGTGATGTCTTGGCCCGTGAAGGGTGATGTTTTAGCCAGAGAAGGGTGACGTAATGGCCATATATTATAACTATAAGCATATAGTAGTAGAGAGCATTTGCACATCTTAATTGATTTGGTGACGTGGAAATTAATTATTGTGTTGCTGTTCTTGTTTTGTTCTTGATGGATTCAGTTTTATGAACTTGTGTTTTTTTTACTAACACAATTGATATTATGTTTTTCCTGTATTTACGAGTTAACCCTTTCTTGTTTGCCTTGTTTGATTTGTTTGGGCGCTTAACGCCATAGATGATCAGGACAATGAGGTCCAGGAGCGGTGACTTGAAGATAGAACAAGTGGCGAGGAAGATTCAAATAAAGAAGTTGTAATTTTCTTTCTTTTTGCACATGTCGGTGCCACTTTATTTATTTTGGAACTTTATTGCGTTGAGGTGATTATATTACTATAATGGGATAATTATTAATTATTAATATTGAGTGACGTTGATCTTTGGAACTTTAGTGTTTTTGAGAGGTTTCAAAGTATATTTTTCCGCGTAATTACTATGTGACCCTCAACCCAAAATTGGGGTGTTACAAAACTCTTTGTGAAGAATTCTCCAAGCTCATGCAGAGCGAATTTGGGATGAGCATGATGGGGGAACTAAAGTTCTTTCTAGGCTTACAAATCAGGCAGGAGACCACCAAAATCTACATCCATCAGACCAAATATGTCAAGGATCTCTTGAAGAAGTACTGCATGGAAAAGGCCAAGGCAATGGGCACTCCAATGCACCCTGGAGATGTACTGGATAAAAGTGACAAGTCTACTCCAGTGGATTCAATGAAACACAGAGGGATGATAGGATCGTTGTTGTACCTTACTTCAAGTAGACCAGACATTATGTATAACGTCTGTGTGTGGGCAAGGTTCCAGGTAAATCCTCAAGAATCTCACCTCAGTGCTGTGAAACGTTTATTTAGATATCTCATTGGCACCACTAATCTTGGTCTAGTCTACGAGAGAGATGAAGATTTCAGGTTAAGAGGATTATGTGATGCTGACTATGCCGGAGATCGGATAGAAAGGAAAAGCACAAGTGGAGGCTGCCACTTTCTAGGGCAATGTCTAATATCCTAGGCCCGCAAAAGACAAAGCAAAATATCATTATCTACCGCTGAGGCCGAATACGTGGCGGCATGATCTTGCTGCACCCAGCTCTTATGGGTAAAACATCAATTAGAGGATTACAATATTTTTTTAGCACAATATTCCTTTATTGTGTGATAACACTAGTGCTGTTAATATAACTAAAAATCCTGTTCTACACTCAAGATCCAAACATATTCAAATTAAGTATCATTTCATCCGTGATCATGTTGCTAAAGGAAACATTGACATTTCATATGTACACACCGATGATCAATTAGCTGATATATTTACTAAACCTCTTATTGAAAACAGGTTCACATGCCTTAGAGAAAGATAATGTCTTTGTGTGGGCAAAACTCGAGAATCTAGTCACTGTAACTAGTCTCATGGGAAAACTCAATCACAGGAGGAGAAAACATTGTCACTAAGGAATTAGTGCCATGGGAATAGTCAGTAACAAGTAGGGTAAACCTTAGTCACCGGAAGAGTTTCAATGAAAAATCCTAGTAAAATAACCTCTTTCTGTGGGAAATACTCGAGAACCTAGTCGTAATGACTAGTCTCATGGGAAAACTCAGTCACAGTATGGGAAAACATGGTCACTAAGGAATTAGTTCCATGGGAAAACTAAGTCACCGGATGGGTAAACCTTAGTAACCGGACGAGTTTCAATGGAAAATCCTAGTAAAATAACCTCTTTGTTTGGGAAAAATTGAGAACCTTCTCATAGTGAAAAGTTGCATTTGAAAACTCAGCCACTGGAGGGGAAACATAGTCACTAAGTAATTAGTGTCGTGGGAAAATTGAGTAACCGGATTGAAAAACCTTAGTCACCGGACAATTTCCAATGGAAAACCCTAGGAAGATAACCACTTTGTGTAGGAAAAACTCGAGAACGTAGTCAATGAGACTAGTCTCACGGGAAACAGCCACAGGAGGGGAAAACTTAGTAACTAAGGAATGAGCTCCATGGGAAAACTGAGTGACCAGATGGGAAAAGGTTACACACCGGACGAGTTTCAAAAGAAATTCCTACTAAAATAACCTATATGCTTGGGAAAAATTGAGAACCTTGTCATAGTGACCCGTCTCATCTAAAAACTCCTTCGCTGGAGGGGAAACTTAGACACTAAGAAATTAGTGCAATGGGAGAACTTAGTCACCGGATGGGAAAACCTTTGTCACCGGACAAGTTTCAACATAAAACCTTATTAAAATAACCATTTTGTGTGGGAAAAACTCGAGAATGTAGTCAATGAGACTAGTCTCACGGGAAATCAGTCACAATAGGGAAAACTTAGTCACTAAGGAATGAGTTCCATGGGAAAACTTGTAAGTATAGATAGCAACCTGAGAGGGGGGGTGAATCAGGTTTGGACGATTTTCGCCTTAACAAAATTGTTACTTTCAAGATAATGGTGTTCAAAAAACGACAATTGCGATTGCAGCGGAAATAAGGATTGCTTGAGAGTAAAAGATGAAGGATAGAGGAAATCACGCAAGAGATTTATCCTGGTTCACCTTCTATCCACCGAAGGCTATGTCCAATCCCTCAAGAAACCCCTTGAGGATTTTTCCACTATTGATAAAACTTCTTACAAGTGCTTACACCAAGTACCTTAAGAGTTTCTATCAACAACCCTGAAAGCAAACCACTATTGGAAAATCAACCTTCACCGAACCCTACGGTGAATTGTTCACTCAACCAGAATGAAGATGAAGAAGAATTTCTAACTAGCTGAATCAATCCTTTAATACAAGAATGGATTGATGGTAGGAGTTATGCTTTTAGGCTCTTAAGCATATGAAGGCTCTTTAATTCCGACTTCTTCAGAATTTGAACAGCATGTGTATTCTTTTACAATGAAGAATAATGAACTCAGAATATAGGCTCTTTGAAAGTTTAAGAACAAAGCTTAAATTGATATGAAAGAGTTGTTCAAGTGTGTATTTGGCCTATGTCGTATATTTTTTGTTTCTGGACTCAATTGGACTATTTATAGGTATAAGGGATCATCCATGAACCAACACAACCCTTCCTAAACGATTTGAGACACAATGGTTCATGAAATAATGCAACTTGTCCAGCATGTAATTGATTACAATACTTAGGTAATCGATTACACTAAGTGACGGTTGCTGTTTGAATTTCAAATTCAAACATGTAATCGATTACCAGCAAGCTGTAATCGATTACTTATCTTTGTGTAATCAATTACCTTAATGGTGTAATCGATTACACTCAAGTCCATTTCCCAGAAAATGAAACTTTATGATTCCTTTGAGTTTTCCTACCACTTTTAACTTATGAAAAAGGTTAAACTCAAATACTTTTAGATGTCTTAGAGCCTTTATGCTAAGAGAAGACTTAGAAGCATAACTTGACTAATTACATAAGACTTAGTTAATCTTGAACCCTTGAAATTGCTTCAGACAGGTTGCACTGGTTCTTCTAATTCTTCTTTTCTTCTTTTTATTCATGAGTTTGGCTTCGTCAAAACCTCAACCAGGGTCAGGAGCAAGACCTTCTTCACAATCTCCCCCTTTTTGATGATGGCAAACACATTCTTTAGTCTTTGAAGATCATCATGTTGTTTTTTTCAGAACTCCCCCTGTCTGATGCAACTCCCCCTCTTTGTTCCACTTGTAGCTTTCATGTGAATGATCTTTACAAGCACAGGACCTTTCTCCCCCTTTTGACTTCTTCAAAAAGAAGAAAAGGCCACAAATATACTCTATATTTGGTAATGTCCACTGGAATCCCGGACTCATCTTGATCTAGATATGTATTAGACCCCATTGGTGTAGCTATGGCTTTGCAATCATCCAAATCATATTTCTTTAATAGCTCTTTGCAAAATTCCAAAAAGAAGTGTAACTTTCCCATCATAGACATCTCAAATTCTTCTTGCATCATGTCAGAGAATTCCTTGCATAGAGATTCGTTAGTGGAACCAAAAATAATATCATCTACATAGATTTGAACTAATAATGTATTACCTTTGGTTTTCTTGATGAATAGGGTTGTATTAGCCTTACCCTTTTGAAATCTTTTTCACAAAGGAATGTACTCAATCTGTCATACCATGCTCTTGGGGCTTGCTTGAGACCATAAAGAGCTTTCTTCAATTTAAAGACATGTGAAGAATACTTAGGAACTTCAAATCCAAGTGGTTGCTTCACATACACCTCTTCTTGAATATATCCGTTCAGGGAAGCGCTTTTGACATCCATTTGATAGAATGGGAAGTCTAAGGAGCAAGCATAAGCCAATATAAGTCAATTCCTTCTTCTTGATTATGACCTTGTGCTACCAGCCTTGCCTTGTTTCTGATAATGATACCATTTTCATCCAACTTATTTCTGAATACCCTCTTTGTACCAATGACATGCTTGCCAATGGGTTTCGGAACCAATTCCCATACTTGATTTCTTTCAAGTTGTTTCAATTCTTCTTGCATTGCTACTATCCAATACTCATCTTCTAGAGCATCATTGATCTTAGAAGGTTCTGTTTGTGAAACAAAAGCCATGTTCAAGACTGAGTCATTCAGGCGTAGTCTTGTTGAAACTGCTTTTGATATGTCACCTATGATATTGTCAATGGGGTGATCCCTGTGTGTTCTCCATTCTTTTGGCAACTCATAAGTTACATCTTCAACTTGTTCAACCGGTTCTGGTTCTTGCTCCATTTTCTTTTGATGGTCATCCTTGATTATGTTTTCTTCCTCATCATAATCAGGAAAAGTAGTTTTATCTTCATTGGAGGACTTAGACTCATCAAATGATACATGAATTGATTCTTCAACAACTAAAGTTTTCTGGTTGAAGACTCTATATGCTTTGCTTGTCAGAGAATATCCAAGGAATATACCTTTATCAGATTTTTCATCAAACTTACCAAGGTTTTCCTTATCGTTGTTCAAGACAAAGCACTTTGATCCAAAAGTATGCAAATGAGCAATGTTGGGTTTTCTTCCTTTATACAGTTCATAAGGAGTCTTCGTTAGTATTGGCCTTATGAGTACTCTGTTTGATACATAGCATGCAGTGTGAAGAAGGTCTTGCTCCTGACCCTGGCTGTGGTTTTGATGACGACAAACTCATCAACAAAAAGAAGAAAAGAAGACTTCAAAGAATCAAGCACTACAAGTCCATCAATAGTCTAGAAGTCTTAGTATTAGGTGCGTTATGCTTCCAAAGGTCTATTAAAGCATAAAGGCTCTTAAAACACCTAATCTAATCAAGCTAAGTGTTTTCATAACTTAAAAGAAGTAGAAAACCTTAAGCCAGTCTAAAAAATCAAGTTTCGGGAAAATGGGCTTCTGTGTAATCGATTATGTCATTATGGTAATCGATTACACCCAGGCAAGTAATCGATTACTCATGTCTTGTAATCGATTACATGTTTGAAATTCAAATTCAAACTGAAACGGTCACTTGTGTAATCGATTACACTAAGTATGGTAATCGATTACCAGAACGAAAAAGTGCATCTTTTCATGAACCATTGTGTCCCAAACCTTTTGAAAAGGGTTGTGATGGTTCAAGGATGTTTCCCTTGCCTATATAAAGACCATTTGAGTCCAGAAAACATAACACACACAACACACATATAACATACATAACATACACATGAGAAAATCACATTAGGCCAAAGCTTTGTCAAAATTAGTTCATCTTTTAGAACTTAAATCTTTTGGAGCCTAAATTCTGAGTTCATGATCTTCATGTTAATAAGAACACTTTAGTTGTTCATATCTTGAAGAACTCGGAATTGTATTATGCTTAAAAGCCTTAAAGCATAATTTCTCATGATCAATCCAATTGTGTGTTAAAGGATTGAAACAGCCAATTGTAATATCTTCTTCATCTCTTTCTGTAAGATTGAGTTTTTCACCGTGGTATTCGGTGAAAGGTTGTTGTCACTGAAAGTGGTTTACTTTCAGGGTTTCGATTGAAGACAAGTTTGTCTTCAAGGTCTGAGGGTGGTTTGCCTTCAGGAACTGAAAGCGGTTTGCTTTCACGGGCTGTTGAAAGTGGTTTGCTTTCACAGGATATTGGTAGAAATTCTTGGGGTCCTTGGGTTAGGAACTTGTAAGAGATTTTTATCAATAGTGGAAAAATCCTCAAGGGGTTTTCTTGAGGGACTGGACGTAGCCTTCGGTGGATTGAAGGTGAACCAGGATAAAATCTTGTGTGTGATTCTCTTTATCCTTCACATTTACTTTCAAGTATCGTTCATATCCGCTGCAATCATAACGATCATTTCGCGATCATCATAAACTTGAAAGTAACAATTTCAATAAGGCGAAAATTGGGGCAACACTGATTCACCCCCCCCTCTCAGGTTGCTATCTGTTCTAACATGCAGTACTTACTGCATCAGCCCAAAAGCATTTAGGAAGATTTGATTCACTTTGCATAGTCCTTGTTAATTCTTCTAGTGACCTGTTCTTCCTTTCTACAACACCATTTAGTTGTGTTCTTGGTGCAGAAAAGTTATGTGAAATTCTATTTTCATCACATAATTCTTGAAAGAGATGATTCTGAAATTCTCCACCATGGTCACTTCTTATAGAAGAAATTTTCAAAGCTTTTTCATTTTGAACAAGCTTTGCATATCTCTTAAATGTATTGAAGGCCTCATTCTTATGAGATAGGAATATAGTCCATGTGAACTTTGAGTAATCATCAACAATTACTAAAGCATAATAATTACCTCCAAAACTTCTAGTTCTTGATGGTCCAAATAAATCCAAGTGAAGTAGTTGGAGAGGTCTTGTTGTTGAGACTACATTCTTGAGTTTGAATGATACCTTGGTTTGTTTGCCTTTTTGACATGCATCACAAAGCTTATCCTTTTCAAATCTCATCATTGGAAGTCCAATAACAAGATCATGCTTGACCAGTTTATTTAAATGATCCATGTGGATGTGAGCCAGTCTTCTATGCCAAAGCCATGAATCATTGTTGTTCTTGGCTAGCAGGCATCTAACATTTGATGGAATTTCATCCAAGGATATCATGATGACTTTATTAACTTTATATCATGAGAATTTGATTTCTCGGATTTTCACATCTTTCACCACACAGATATCATTTATAAAATCAACTTTCAAGCCTTTGTCACAAAGATGACTAATACTCAGCAGATTATGCTTCAACCCATCAACATAGAGAACTTTATCAATGATTGTTTGAGGAGGCGTGCCTATTCTTCCAATGCCAAGTATTTTCCCTTTCTCATTATTTCCATATGTGACATATCCCTTTTCTCTGGGCATAAGATATGAAAACTTTGTTTTGTCTCCTGTCATGTGTGATGAGAAGCCACTATCAAGATACCATAAGTCACTTACTGCTTTCATGCACACCTGCAAAATAGTGTTTAAACTTGAGAATTAGGTACCCAATGTGTTTTGGGTCCTTCAATGTTAGTGCCTTTCTTAATCCACATATATTCCTTGTTTGGTACTCCTACATTTTTGTAATAGCACTTATTTGGGGTATGTCCTATTTTGTTACAATAAGTGCATGTATATCTGTTGTACCCTGAAGTATGTCTAGGAATGGGATTGATCCTATTAGAATACTTCTTATTATAATTCTTCCTATTGTTCATAGTCTTAGAAGAACTTGCATTCTCATGCTTAGTGGTTCCTTCTCCTTTTCCTGGTTTAACAAAGATAGTTTTCTTAACTTCTTTAGCCTTTCATTGTGATGTATATTCTAATCCAATTTTATTGTTTGTGTGTCTTTGTACGCTTAGGATATCATCCAGTTTCTACTTTCCAATATTGAAGTTAAGAACTCTTTGTTGAAGATTATCTATTTTCTCTTCTAATGAATTACACTAAGTGCATTCATGAGGAATGTCTAGTTTTGATTTTACTATATCTAGTTCATTCTGTAGAATCTTACATTTGTCTTCTAATGAAGAGATAATAGCATTTTGTTTACTACTTACTTTAGAGAAATTTTGACATAACTTGAACACATTTTCAATGGCAAAATCTAAATCATGAAATGAAATACCATTGCTACTAACCTCAGTATCTTCATCATCTGAGTCATGGGAGGCCATTAGAGCAACATGTGCTTCTTCCTTATCGGATTCAGATGATGAACTCACTTCATTTTCATCGCGTGCAATGTAGGCTTTCCGTGCATTTGACTCTTTCTTGTCAAATTTCTCTTTTAATCCATGCTTCTTCTTTTGAAGATTTGGTCATTCCAATTTGATGTGTCCAGGTTTTCCACATTCAAAGCATGTAAATTTCTGAGAGGAGGAAGGTTCACTATTCCTTTGGAAGGTTCTATTATTTTTAAATTTCATACCTTTCCTTTTGAATAGTTTTCCAAGATTGTTCACAAGAAGATTCATGTTTTCATTGACGTCCTATTCAGAATCTGCATCATATTCTTCTTTGATGCTTTCCTTTGTTTTAGAGAGATGGAACGATACTTCTTCTCATGTTGTTCATGTTCTTCTAGACGATTTAACTCCAATTCATGTTCTTGGAGTTTTCCAAAGAGAGTTGCTAGTGTCATATTAGAACATACTCTTCTTTTCAGAGATCGCCGTAACCTTTGGTTACCATGCTCTTGTAAGTATAGATAGCAACCTGAGAGGGGGGGGTGAATCAGGTTTGGACGATTTTCGCCTTAACAAAATTGTTACTTTCAAGATAATGGTGTTCAAAAAACGACAATTGCGATTGCAGCGGAAATAAGGATTGCTTGAAAGTAAAAGATGAAGGATAGAGGAAATCACGCAAGAGATTTATCCTGGTTCACCTTCTATCCACCGAAGGCTACGTCCAGTCCCTCAAGAAACCCCTTGAGGATTTTTCCACTATTGATAAAACTTCTTACAAGTGCTTACACCAAGTACCTTAAGAGTTTCTATCAACAACCCTGAAAGCAAACCACTTTCAGTCCTTGAAAGCAAGCCACTTTCAGACAATCAACCTTCACCGAACCCTACGGTGAATTGTTCACTCAACTAGATTGAAGATGAAGAAGAAATTCTAACTGGTTGAATCAATCCTTTAATACAAGAATGGATTGATTGTAGGAGGTATGCTTTTAGGCTCTTAAGAATATGAAGGCTCTTTTAATTTTGAGTTCTTCAATATTTGAACAACATGTGTGTTCTTTTACAATGAAGAATAATGAACTCAGAATATAGGTTCTTTGAAAGTTTAAGAACAAAGCTTAAATGGATATGAAAGAGTTGTTCAAGTGTGTTTTTGGCCTATGTTGTATATTCTTTGTTTCTGGACTCAAATGACTATGTATAGGCATAAGGGATCATCCATGAACCAACACAACCCTTCGCAAACGATATGAGACCAAATGGTTCATGAAATAATGCAACTTGTCAAGCATGTAATCGATTACAATACTTAGATAATCGATTACACTAAGTGACGGTTGCTGTTTGAATTTCAAATTCAAACATGTAATAAATTACCAGCATGCTGTAAACGATTACTTCCCTTTGTGTAATCGATTACCTTAATCGTGTGACCGATAACACTCAAGTCCATTTCCCAGAAAATGAAACTTTAAGATTCCTTTGAGTTTTCCTACTACTTTTAACTTATGAAAAAGATTAAACTCAAATACTTTTAGATGTCTTAGAGCCTTTATACTAAGAGAAGCCTTGGAAGCATGACTTACCTAATTACATAAGACTTAGTTAATCTTGAACCCTTGAAATTGCTTGAGACTTGTTGCACTGGTTCTTCTAAGTCTTCTTTTCTTCTTTTTGTTCTTGAGTTTGGCTTCCTCAAAACCTCACCCAGCGTCAGGAGCAAGACCTTCTTCACAAAACTGAGTTACCAGATGGGAAAAGCTTATACACGGACGAGTTTCAATGGAAAATCATAGTAAAATAACCTCTTTGTGTGGGTAAAACTCGAGAATCTAGTCACTGTAACTAGTTTCATGGGAAACCTCAGTCACATGAGCGGAAAACTTGGTCACTAAGGAATTAGTGCCATGGGAATACTGAGTAACAAGCAGGGTAAACCTTAGTCACCGGACGAGTTTCAATGGAAAATTAGTCACAGGATGGGAAACTATGGTCACTGAGGAATGAGTTCCATGGGAAAACTGAGTCACCGGATGGGTTAACCTTAGTCACCGGACGAGTTTCAATGGAAAATCGTAGGAAAATAATCTCATTGTTTGGGAAAAATTGAGAACCTTATCATAGTGACCAGTCTTATTTGAAAACTCAGTCACTGCAGAGGAAACTTAGTCATTAAGTATTTAGTGCAACGGGAAAACTGAGTCACCGGATGGGTAAACCTTACTCACCGGACGAGGTTCAATGGAAAATCCTAGTAAAAAAACCTTTTTGTGGGGGAAAAACTCGACAACCTAGTCACTGAGACTAGTCTCACGGGAAATCAGTTATGGGGGGGGGGGGGGAAACTTAGTCACTAAGGAATGAGTTCCATTGAAAAACTAAGTCGCCAGATGGGAAAACCTTATACACCGGATGAATTTCAATGGAAAATCATAGTAAAATAACCTCTTTTTGTGGGAAAAACTCGAGAACCTAGTCACTGTGACTAGCCTCATGGTAAAACTTAGTCATAGGAGGGGAAACTTGGTCACTAAGGAATTATTGTCATGGGAATAATGAGTCACATGTAGGGTAAACCTTACTCATCGGACAAGTTTCAATGGAAAATCCTAGTAAAATAACCTCTTTTTGTGGGAAACACTCCATAACCTAGTCGTAATTACTAGTCTCATGGGAAAACTTAGTCACACGATGGGAAAATATGGTCACTAAGGCATTAGTACCATGGGAAAACTGAGTCACCGGATGGGTTAACTTCAGTCATTGGACAAGTTTCAATGGAAAATCCTAGTAAAATAACCTATATGTTTGGGCAAAATTTAGAACCTTGTCATAGTAACCAGTCTCATCTGAAAACTCCATCACTAGAGGGGAAACTTAGTCACTAAGAAATTACTGTAATGGGAGAATTGAGTCACCGGATGGGAAAACCTTTATCACTGGACAAGTTTCAATGGAAAACCTTAGTAAAATTACCACTGTGTGGGAAAAACTCGAGAATGTAGTCAGTGAGACTAGTCTCACGGGAAAACTAAGTCACCAGATGGGAAAACCTTATACACCGGACGAGTTTCAATGGAAAATCATAGTAAAATAACCTCTGTGTGGGAAAAACTCGAGAATCTAGTCACTGTGACTAGTCTCCTGGTAAAACTTAGTCACGGGAGGGGAAACTTGGGCACTAAGGAATTAATTCCAAGGGATTACTGAGTCACAAGCAGGGAAAAACTTAGTCACCAGACGAGATTGAATGGAACATCCTAGTAAAATAACCTATTTCTGTGGGAAATACTCCATAACCTAGTTGTAATAACTAGTCCCATGGGAAAACCTAGTCACAAGATTGAAAAATATGGTCACTAAGGAATTAGAGTCATGGGAAAAATGAGTCACCGGATGGGTTAACCTTAGTCACCGGACGAGTTTCAATGGAAAATCCTAGTAAAATAGCCTATTTGTTTGGGAAAAATTGAGAACCTTGTCATAGTAACCAGTCTCATGTGAAAACTGATAGTGATAAAACACACAAGAAAAGGGGGGTTTGAATTGTGTGTGTATTTTTTAAACTGCATTTAGGTTATAAACAGCTAAATGGATTCAAATAATGATATGAGTGTATGCAGCGAAATTTAGAGTAAAAATGAAAAGTCAAGCACGCAGCGTATTTATCCTGGTTCACCCCCTTAATTGACAGGGTTACATCCAGTCGTTGGCTTCACCAAGATATTTCACTATTTGATCAACATAGTACAAGTATTCTATCGGACTTCTCCTAGTATTAGAAGGATTTATCCTTGCAAGTATTATACAGGACTTCTCCTAGTATTCGAAGGACTTCTCCTTGCAAGTATTGTACACGACTTCTCCTAACTAGTATTCTCCAGGACTACTCCTAGGTCCTTTTCTAGGTTGCTTTGGTGTTCTACAATAATCTCTTCGACAAGAGTTAGGTTAATAAATGAAGAACATTTTACAGAGAAGATATATATTTAGGTTCTCTGGTTGGTTTGCATGTGGATAGGATAAGAGTAACACTCTATAAGCTCTTCACACCGGCGGACGACTTAACTCAATTAAGGATGGCTTTAAGCTTTTGAGTTATGGCCATTAAGGCTTGGTTCTGTGGGCAACTTGGAGAGAATAAGTGATAATTTAGTATTCAAGTCACCAAATCAATCTGAAAGCTAACACCTTTATTTATATCTTCAGTAGGATGTTCCCAGTAAGCTTGACGAAGATTTGAAAAACAATTTCGTTGGAGGTTCTGCTTCCTTGTCAGTCACAGACACTTCTGCAATCCTGAAACAGCATTCAATGCATTCTGCCATGAATTTATTGTAGCATTAATTAGTTCCATGGGAAAACTGAGTAACCAGATGGGAAAACATTAGTCACCGAACGAGTTTCAATGGAAAATCCATGTAAAACAACCTTTTTGTTTCGGAAAAATTAAGAATCTTTTCTTAGTGACTAGTCTCATCGGAAAACTTTGTCACTAAGGAATTAGTGCAATGGGAAAAATGAGTCACCGGATGTGAAAACCTAACTCACCGGATGAGTTTCGCTGGAAAATTCTAGTAAAATAACCGCTTTGTTTGGGAAAAATTGAGAACCTTGTCATAGTGACCAGTCTCATCTGAATACTCAGCCATTAGCGGGGATACTTACTCACTAAGTAATTAGTGCCATGGGAAAACTATATCACCGGATGGGAAAACCATACTCACCGGACGAGTTTCTTTGTAAAATCCTAGTAAAATAACCTCTTTGTGTGGGAAAAACTCGAGAAACTAGTCACTGAGACTAGTCTCACGGGAAATTAGATATGGGAGGGGAAAAATTAGTCACTAATGAAAGAGTTCCATGGGAAAACTGTGTTACCAGATGGGAAAAGCTTATACACCGGACGCGTTTCAATGGAAAATCATAGTAAACTAACGTCTTTCTATGGGAAAAACTCGAGAACCTCGTCATTGTGACTAGCCTTATGGGAAAACTTAGTCACAGGAGGGGAAAAATTAGTTACTAGAGAATTAGTTCCATGGGAAAACTGAGTCACCGGATGGGAAAACATTAGTCACCGGACGATTTTCAATGGAAAATCCAAGTAAAACAACCTCTTTGTGTTGGAAAAACTCAAGAAACTAGTCATTGAGACTAGTCTCACGAGAAATTTGTCATGGGAGGGGAAAACATAGTCACTAAGGTATGAGTTCCATGGGAAAACTTAGTTACCAGATTGGAAAAGCTTATACACCGGACGAGTTTCAATGGAAAATCATAGTAAAATAACCTCTTTGTGTGGGCAAAACTCGAGAATCTAGTCGCTGTAACTAATCTCATGGGAAAACTTAGTCACAGGAAGGGAAAACTTGGTCACTATGGAATTAGTACCATGGGAATACTGAGTCACATGTAGGGTAAACCTTAGTCACCGGACGCGTTTCAATGGAAAATTATATTAATATAACCTCTTTGTGTGGTAAATACTCGAGAACCTAGTCATAGCGACAAGTTTCATCTGAAAACTCAGTCACTAGAGGGGAAAATTAGTCACTAAATAATTAGTGTCATGGGAAAACCTTAGTCAGTACACGAGTTTCAATGGAAAATCATAGTAAAATAACCTCTTTCTGTGGGAAAAACTCAAGAACCTCGTCACTGTGACTATCCTTATGGGAAAACTCAGTCACAGGAGGGGAAAACTTAGTTACTAAAGAATTAGTTCCATGGGAAAACTGAGTGACCGGATGGGAAAACATTAGTCACCGGATGAGTTTCATTGGAAAATCCTAGTAAAACAACCTTTTTTGTTTCGGAAAAATTGAGAATCTTTTTGTAGTGACTAGTCTCATCGGAAAACTTTGTCACTAGAGGGGAAATCTTTGTCCCTAAGGAATTAGCACAATGGGAAAAACGAGTCACCGGATGCGAAAAACTAACTCACCGGATGAGTTTCAATGGAAAATCCTAGTAAAATAACCTCTTTGTTTGGAAAAAATTGAGAACCTTGTCATAGTGACCAATCTCATCTGAATACTCAGTCATTAGAGGGGAAAGTTACTCACTAAGTAATAAGTGCAATGGGAAAACTATGTCACCGGATGGGAAAACCTTACTCACCGGACGAGTTTCTTTGTAAAATCCTAGTAAAATAACCTCTTTGTGTGGGAAAAACTCGAGAAACTAGTCACTGAGACTAGTCTCACGGGAAATCAGTCATGGGAGGGGAAAACTTAGTCACTAATGAATGACTTCCATGGGAAAACTGAGTTACCAAATGGGAAAAGCTTATACACCGGACGCGTATCAATGGAAAATCATAGTAAAATAACCTCTATGTGTGGGCAAAACTCGAGAATCTAGTCACTATAACTAATCTCATGGGAAAACTTAGTCCCGGGAAGGGAAAACTTGGTCATTAAGGAATTAGTGTCATTGGAATACTGAGTCACAAGTAGGGTAAACCTTAGTCACCGGACGAGTTTCAATGGAAAATTCTATTAATATAACCTCTTTGTGTGGGAAATACTCGAGAACCTTGTCATAGTGACTAGTCTCATCTGAAAAGTCAGTCACTGGAGGGAAAAATTAGTCACTGAATAATTAGTACCATGGGAAAACCTTCATTCCCGGACGAGTTTCAATGGAAAATCATAGTAAAATAACCTCTTTCTATGGGAAATACTCGAGAACCTCGTCACTGTGACTAGCCTTATGGGAAAACTCTTTCACAGGAGGGGTAATTTCTAGAGAATTAGTTCCATGGGAAAACTGAGTCATCATATGGGAAAACATTAGTCACCGGACGAGTTTCAAAGGAAAATCCTAGTAAAACAACCTTTTCGTTTCGGAAAAATTGAGAATCTTTTCTTAGTGACTAGTCTCATCGGAAAACTTAGGCACTGGAGGGGAAAACGTTGTCACTAAGGAATTAGTGCAATGGGAAAAATGAGTCACTTGATGAGAAAACCTAACTCACCGGACGAGTTTCTATGGAAAATCCTAGTAAAATAACCTCTTTGTTTGGGAAAAATTGAGAACCTTGTCATAGTGAACAGTCTCATCTGAATACTCAGCCATTAGAGGGGAAACTTACTCACTAAGTAATTAGTTCAATGGGAAAACTATGTCACCGGATGGGAAAACCTTACTCACCGGACGAGTTTCTTTGGAAAATCCTAGTAAAATAACCTCTTTGTGTGGGAAAAACTCGACAACCTAGTCAGTGAGACTAGTCTCAACGGAAATCAGTCATGGGAGGGGTAAACTTAGGCACTAAGGTATGAGTTCCATTGAAAAACTAAGTCACCGGATCGGAAAACCTTATACACCAAACAAGTTTCAATGGAAAATCATAGTTAAATAACCTCTGAGTGGGAAAAACTTGAGAATGTAATCGTTGTGACTAGTCTCATGGTAAAACTTAGTCACAGGAGGGGAAACATTGTCACAAAGGAATTTGTGCCATTGAAATACTGAGTCACAAGTTGTAACACCCCAATTTCGGGTTGAGGGTCACATAGTAATTACGCGGAAAATATACTTTGAAACCTCTCAAAAACACTCAAGTCTCAAAGATCAACGTCACTCAATATTTAATAATTAATATTTATCCCATAATAGAATTATAATTATCTCAACGCGATAAAGTTCCAAAATAAATAAAGTGGCACCGATATGTGCAAAATAAACCAAACGTCGCAAAAATAGAAAATTACAACTTCTTTATTCTTATTGAGTCTTTCTCGTCCCTTGTTCTATCTTCAAGTCACCGCTCTTGGACCTCATTGTCCTGGTCATCTATGGCGTTAAGCGCCCAAACAAGATCAAACAAACAAGCAGAAAGGGTTAACTCGAAAATCAAGAAAATAACATAGTCAAATTGTGATAGAAACAACAAGGTAAATACTAAATCAGAACTATACAACATAACAACAACTTCAAGAATCGCATATCTTCTCATATCACAAGTCAAATTAGTATGTGCAGGATTCTCAATACCTACATGCATAAATATAGCCATTATTCACCCTAAACCGGGCCAGGACAATCACGTCGAACAAAGTACCACCACATTGCCCTCGGTTGATCCCACGGGACAAAGATCCGTCACATCAACCTTAAATCCTCAGTTGATCACGCGGGACAAAATACCGCCACATCAACCCAATAAGCCTCAGCTGATCACGTGGGACAAAATACCGCCTCAGCTGATCCATCAATGTTCAAGCATGATGTTTGTCATCATCAAAAAAGGGGAGATTGTAAATAAAGTCTCGTCCTTGGACTCGACTGAGGTTTTGATGAAGACAAACACATCACAAAAAGAAGAAAGACTTCAGAAGAGAAAAGGAAGACTTCAAGAAATCTTCAAGAAAGAACGGAACAAAAAGAAAGACTTCAGGAAGACTTCAAGAAGACTTAAGAGAAGAAAGACTTCAAGAAATCTTCAAGAAAGAAAGGAACAAAAAGAAAGACTTCAAGAAGACTTCAAGAAGACTTAAGAGAAGAAAGACTTCAAGAACCAGGCTCAGAACGTCAAGATCAAAACATGAAGGTTCTAGTTTTAAGTAAGTCTTGTCAACTTAGTGTGCTATGCTTTATTAAGGTTTAATTGCATTTGAAGGCTCATGAAAGATCAACTAATTGAGTACAATATGTTCTCACAAGTTAAACTTGGTAGGAACACTCAATTAGGGTTTAAGATGGTTAAAACTGAGTTCTGGACTGTCTGTAATCGATTACACATTGTAATCGATTACCACAAGTGTGTAATCGATTACCAAGTTTGAAATTCAAATTCAAACTTCAACGGCATGGTGTAATCGATTACACTAACTGTGGTAATCGATTACCAGGTCGACAGATGTGTTATTTCATGAACCATTGTGTCTCAAACCCGTTGGGAAAGGTTGTGTTGGTTCATGGACGACCTCTAGTGCCTATATAAATTCCTTAGACACTCAGAAACATCAATGACTTGGTCCATAACTTTCATATTCATTAAAGTCATCATTCTGAGTTTCGGTTCTCTCATTTTCATAAGAACACTCATGATGTTCAACATTTGAGAAACTCAGAATGGAAGAGCCTTCATTGTAATTGCCTGGAGCATACAAACTAAGATCAATCCTTCTTGTCTAAAGGATTGAATCATGCATAGAAAAGGCATCTTCTTCTTCTTCTATTTGAATCATGTTGATTCTTTCACCGTAGTTTTCGGTGGTTGTAAAAAGGCCCTTTGAATCAAGTTTGATTCAAAGTCCACCGTGGTAATGCGGTGTCATCAGAAAGTGGTTTGCTTTCTGAGGCATGATGGGTCCTCTTAGGGTCCTTGGCACAAGTATTGCTAAGAGGACTTGATCAATCAGAAGTGGGTTGCTTCAGGAAGATTGATAAGATATCTTAGGGTCCTTGGTGCAAGCATTCGTTAAGAGTACTCGATCATGGGAAATCTTCACTGTGGAATTCAGTGGAGTGGTTCTTTAGAAAGTGGTAATCTTTCTGAGGGATCCTAACTTCACCGTGGTATTTGGTGAAGGGTTGTTCGATTGAAGGCAGGTTAGTCTTCAAGGTCTGAGGGTGGTTTGCCTTCAGGAACTGAAAGCGGTTTTCTTTCAGGGGCTGTTGAAAGTGGTTTGCTTTCACAGGATATTGGTAGAAATTCTTGGGGTCCTTGGGTTAGGAACTTGTAAGTGATTTTTATCAATAGTGGAAAAATCCTCAAGGGGTTTCTTTGAGGGACTGGACGTAGCCTTCGGTGGATTGAAGGTGAACCAGGATAAAACTCTCTGTGTCATTTCCTTCATCCTTCATCTTTTACTTTCAAGCAATTACAATATTCCGCTGCAACAACGTTCTTACGTTACAACTCTAATTGCGCTGAAAGTCGTTTGGTACTACTACGCGAAAATCGGGGCAACTCTGATTCACCCCCCCCTCTCAGGTTGCTATCCGTACTAACAATTGGTATCAGAGCGGAAGTTTAGGTAAGTTATTCCTAAGATCCGGGAGAAGATAGCATCCTCATCTACAACAAGTACCAATGAAGGATTCAACATAAACAGGCCATCATTCTACAATGGAGAACACTACGATTTCTGAAATATCAAGATGATGATCTTCATAAAGCCATTAGACGCGGGAATCTGCAAAGTCATTGAAGAAGATCTCCTTGGGCCTGTAGTAAAAGTTGAAGGAAGTTCACAGTCAGAACCAGAAAACACATGGAGTTACAAAGAAAAGAAGAAAGTTCATCATGACTTAAAAAGGTATGAACATCTAGACTTCAGTCCTTGGTATGAAGAAATTCCTTAGGGTATCTACTTGCAAATCTTCAAAAGGAATACGGGATACTTTAATGGTTACACACGAAGGGACTGATGAAGTCAAAAGATTCAAAGATCAATATATTCTAAAACAAGAATATGAGATGTTCAGAATATTGCCTGGAGAAAGCATACTTGATATGCAAAAGCGATTCACACGATTATTGAATCACTTGGTTGTTCTTGGTAAGGAATTCTCTTATTATGCCATAAACATGAAAATGTTAAGATTCCTTACAAGAACATGGCGACCAAAAGAACACTGCTCTCTCTCTCAAAGAAGAAAAGTCTCTCCAACATGACTCTGGCTACTCCTTTGGAAAACTTCAAGAACATGATTTGAAGTTAAACAGACTTGAGCAATATGAGAACAACAAAAAGAGACATCGGTCTGTTGCTCTAGAAGCCAAAGAAAGAATCAATGATGAATATGATGCAGAGTCAGAAGATGATAAGAACATGGTCTTAATAGTCAAGATTTTTCGAAGATTCTTACAAAGAAAAGAATGTTCATACATTCAAAAGAAGAAGCATGGACTAAAAGAGAAGTTTGAAAAGAAGGATTCAAACTCCAGAAGAGCATACATCGCTTGGGATGACAATGACGTAGGCTCAGTCTCAGAATTCTGACAAGGAAAATATCCAGGTTAGTACCAACACTTCTGTTTCTAATAAGTTAGAATATCCTATGGAAAGTTTCTTTAAGATGTGTCATAGTACTTCTAAAATTAGTGATAAAATACTATTAGTTCATCTTTAGAAGAAAAATATCAAATGCTTCAAATGGAATTAGGTGATGTTAAATCTCTTAGGAGTAAACACATGCATGCTAGTTATTCTAGAAATATGAACTATAGGAACAACCCACAAAATGTCCCAAAACAATCCTAAAGTTTCATTCTTTAAGAAGAAAATTAGGGATTCTAGATGAACATGAATTTTAATTAGATATTGATCTAAGTATGTGATTATATGTTCCTCTAGAAATATGTTACATAGGAATTTATAGGTTAGAACCTATAAAAATGTCCTAGTAATCGATTACCATAGACCTGTAATCGATTAATCTTGATTCTCAGTCCTCTTGCCTGTTAAAATCGTCCAAGTAATCAATTACCATAACTGCTGTAATCGATTACATACTCATGCTATATAATCAAAGCATAAAAATTTCAATAGGAATTATTCTCAAATTGTTCCAAGACAACCTTGGAGATATTATGATATGCTTAGATATAGTATGAAGGTTATAGACTATATGATTATAGTTATTGCAATAGAATAGGACATGCTTCTAGTAGAAGTTATTATAGGAATATCAAGTGGGCAATGTATGTAGGTGGATAAGACAATCAATAACTTAGAACCCAAAGTAACTCGGGAACCTGACATTTCTTTATGAGAATTTGTTTTGTAAGTGTGTATGAAAACAGCAAAGGGTTTATGATAATGGCTGTACATCACACATGTTTGGAAACAAAACAAAATCTTTATATCTTATATGAGAATAATGAAAAACGGGTAATTTCTTAGCATAAGAAAAATAGGTACGCCTTCTCAAACCATACTAGAATAGAGTCATCTAAAGTACATAATCCTTTAGGAGATAAGTACTGGATTCAAGCCACAAAGAGTTGAACTAGTTTGAGAAAAACCTAGTATGTATATTGGTTCCCTAAAAGATAAGAATATCATTGAAGCCAAATAGATGTTTAGGAACATATTAGAAGAACAAGAAATCATAGAAACTTAGGCTAGATTAGTAGCACAAAGTTATAAACTTGAAAAAGGTATATGAGAAAAAGAGTTCCAAAACAAAGAAGACAAACTTGGATGACAATGGAGCAAGTTCATCATTCAACTCAACATGAGGAAGCTTGTCACGCTTTAATGGCAACACATCATTCTGATAAAGAGGTTAGTAATGCAATTTCATATGTTAAAATTATAAAGTATCTTTGTTAGATTGCATGATAATTTCTTGAACATATATGAAGTTTATGCACATTAAAGTAGGATCATCTCATCTTTACAAAAATAAAACTAAAAACATGCAAGATAAGATAGATCTAGAATAAGATGTTCGAAGTACTTTTACATACTTAGGACCATGCATAAGCCTTAAGTCAAGAATTGATGAATTAACCCAAGTGGTAAAACAAAGTCATTAAAGAAACCAGGGAATCCCCAATAAAAGAATCATATGAGATACTAACCCAAAATGACCCAAAGGAAATTGGGTATCGAGAAAAATACCATTAAGTCTATTTGAGCAAATGTGCATGAAGACCTTGTGCTTAGGATTGTCATATACAAAGGATGGTCTTCAAAGTCACAATATTAGAATATGGTATTAGTAATAAATTTCTAAAAACAACCTTATGTCTTTCAAAAAAGGTATTAAGTAGAATAGTAATGCACTCTTAGACATTTGCATTTACATCATAGTTCTTTGATAGATATATCTTTCATTTAGAACTTATCATGCTTGGATTTTCAAGTTTTTAGTCATAGTAATCAATTACATAGGATTAGTAATCGATTACAGGGATTATTTTGGCCCTGTTTCTTTTCCAGAAAGAAGGGTAATCGATTACCCATGCAGTGTAATCGATTACCTCCTCGAATTTGAATCTTTATTCAAATTTGCTTACATGTAATCGATTACATAAAAGGTAGTAATCGATTACATGCCCGATACTATATATTTTTTCTGGGTTTTATGCTCATAATCGATTACATCCCCTCTGGTTCCTTCTCTCTCTCGTGCGACACCAGCACTACTCTTTTCCCCATATCTTCCACAATTCTTGTTTGTTTTCAATAATTCTTTGTGGGTTTTGCTCCTAATATCCATCTCCATCTATTCATACTACCAATTGTTGTTGAATTGGTCTGTATCAAAAAGCCCCAATTCGATCCTGCTAAACCCTAGAACTCAAAAATTCTCAAATTCAGCTTCCATGGCCTCTTCCTCACGTAAACCTCTTTGTTCTAAGAACCCATCCATGGATGCTTTGGACCTCTCAAGGCTGTTGGCAACTGAAGAACAGAAGCAACGATTTCTTGCTCATTTTCTTGATCGACCAGTTCTTACACCAAAGTATGGTGCTCTGGATTCTTTCTTGATAGCAGGGATGACATTTCCAACATTGCTTAATCATCAGGGACTTGACTCGTTCATTGAGATTAAAGAATGTCTGTCCATTCCTAGCACCGGAGCAAAATTAGGTTCTGAACTGCCTTGCCCATGGGAAGATTATGATAAGCGATCATTTTATTTATCTCTATGTCGCTTCACTAAAGAGCAAATTCAGTCTAAAAAGCAGAGAGTTGATGCAAACCGTTCTAGAGACACCCTTGCTGTTGGGTTTCTCACTGTTGAAGACAGAATGCTTCACTATTTGCTCAGTTATGTGATCTTACCTCAAAGTTCTAATCATGCTCAGATAAGCGATCTAGAGTTACAAATTTTATATGGCATGGTTAATAAAAAGTCTATTAATTGGGCTTATTTGGTAATGATACACATGATGCTGCATAAGGAAAGAACTAGCCCTCTTCCATTTGCTTCTGCAATTTCTATCATTCTGAAGAAGAAGGGTGTTCCTACTCATGGTGAATATTCTGTTAAAATGGATGGTAAGGCTCAGCGCATTGATCTGAACATTCTGAACAAAATGGGATTCATTCAGGATGATGATGGTTTCATCAGAAACAAATCTGATCTACCATCTGAGGATCCTCCTGCTCCTACTCCTGCAGCATTCTTTCCTCCTTCTGAGAGTGTTCCTTCATCATCTGCTGGTACGGATGCCTCTACACAACTCATCCTTTCTCATCTGGCTGACATGCGGGCACACTTTGATCAGAGGTTTGATCACATGGAAGGACGGGTCGAATCCATGTACACCACTCTCCGAGCGGATATGGATCGTCTCAGTCTTCGTGTTGATCGCATGGCTCCCTCTACCCATGACTCTTTTGATCTCTCTGATGATTCTGAAGATTTCTAGACTATTTCTATCTTTACTTAGACTATCTCTATTTTCATTCGGACTATTTATTTTGGGATTGTAATAGTTTAGTCTTATCTTCTGGATGTTTTGGTTACTGCTTGCACGTTTACTTATGTATTTTGAACTTAACTAGTTATTCTTTAAATTACGTGTGATGCATAAGTTTCTATATATTGTCTTGCTTACCCCACTCCCCATGTATTAAATATCCATACTACTTGTTAGCATGTGTGGATTATGCTTGGACTCATCTTCCTTTTTGATGAAGTCAAAAGGGGGAGAAAGGGTTCTATGCCTTGTAAAGATTGTTTACAATAAAGGCTACAAGTGGAATAAAAGGGGGAGAAAAGTTCTGATGTATATTATGCATGTCTCTCTTTATTTCTATTATCCTGGAAAATTTTGTGTGGCTTTATCTTCTTTTTGATGATGTCAAAAGGGGGAGAAAAGTCTTCTGTATGCTTGATCATTTTCAAGATACTGTGCTTCATTTGCAAAACAAAGGGGGAGATATAATTGCAAAACCAAGGGGGAGATACAAGACAAGAAAGAAAGTCTAATGATCCATCAATGTTCAAGCATGATGTTTGTCATCATCAAAAAATGGGAGATTGTAAATAAAGTCTCGTCCTTGGACTCGACTGAGGTTTTGATGAAGACAAACACATCACAAAAAGAAGAAAGACTTCAGAAGAGAAAAGGAAGACTTCAAGAAATCTTCAAGAAAGAACGGAACAAAAAGAAAGACTTCAGGAAGACTTCAAGAAGACTTAAGAGAAGAAAGACTTCAAGAAATCTTCAAGAAAGAAAGGAACAAAAAGAAAGACTTCAAGAAGACTTCAAGAAGACTTAAGAGAAGAAAGACTTCAAGAACCAGGCTCAGAACGTCAAGATCAAAACATGAAGGTTCTAGTTTTAAGTAAGTCTTGTCAACTTAGTGTGCTATGCTTTATTAAGGTTTAATTGCATTTGAAGGCTCATGAAAGATCAACTAATTGAGTACAATATGTTCTCACAAGTTAAACTTGGTAGGAACACTCAATTAGGGTTTAAGATGGTTAAAACTGAGTTCTGGACTGTCTGTAATCGATTACAGATGTGTGTAATCGATTACAGGATGTTGTAATCGATTACCACAAGCGTGTAATCGATTACCAAGTTTGAAATTCAAATTCAAACTTCAACGGCATGGTGTAATCGATTACACTAACTGTGGTAATCGATTACCAGGTCGACAGATGTGTTATTTCATGAACCATTGTGTCTCAAACCCGTTGGGAAAGGTTGTGTTGGTTCATGGACGACCTCTAGTGCCTATATAAAGTCCTTAGACACTCAGAAACATCAATGACTTGGTCCATAACTTTCATATTCATTAAAGTCATCATTCTGAGTTTCGGTTCTCTCATTTTCATAAGAACACTCATGATGTTGAACATTTGAGAAACTCATAATGGAAGAGCCTTCATTGTAATTGCCTGGAGCATACAAACTAAGATCAATCCTTCTTGTCTAAAGGATTGAATCATGCATAGAAAAGGCATCTTCTTCTTCTTCTCTTTGAATCATGTTGATTCTTTCACCGTAGTTTTCGGTGGTTGTAAAAAGGCCCTTTGAATCAAGTTTGATTCAAAGTCCACCGTGGTAATGCGATGTCATCAGAAAGTGGTTTGCTTTCTGAGGCATGATGGGTCCTCTTAGGGTCCTTGGCACAAGTATTGCTAAGAAGACTTGATCAATCAGAAGTGGGTTGCTTCAGGAAGATTGATAAGATATCTTAGGGTCCTTGGTGCAAGCATTCGTTAAGAGTACTCGATCATGGGAAATCTTCACTGTGGAATTCAGTGGAGTGGTTCTTCAGAAAGTGGTAATCTTTCTGAGGGATCCTAACTTCACCGTGGTATTTGGTGAAGGATTGTTCGATTGAAGGCAGGTTAGTCTTCAAGGTCTGAGGGTGGTTTGCCTTCAGGAACTGAAAGCGGTTTGCTTTCAGGGGCTGTTGAAAGTGGTTTGCTTTCACAGGATATTGGTAGAAATTATTGGGGTCCTTGGGTTAGGAACTTGTAAGTGATTTTTATCAATAGTGGAAAAATCCTCAAGGGGTTTCTTTGAGGGACAGGACGTAGACTTCGGTGGATTGAAGGTGAACCAGGATAAAACTCTCTGTGTCATTTCCTTCATCCTTCATCTTTTACTTTCAAGCAATTACAATATTCCGCTGCAACAACGTTCTTACGTTACAACTCTAATTGCGCTGAAAGTCGTTTGGTACTACTACGCGAAAATCGGGGCAACTCTGATTCACCCCCCCTCTCAGGTTGCTATCCGTACTAACATAATCTTCAGATGATCCCGCGGGACAAAGTGCCGCCACATCAACCCAATATATATATATATATATATATATATATATATATATATATATATTACAAAAATCATTTCCACCAAGCATATCCAAATAACTCAACATAATTTCACCGAGTCAATTCCTTAAATATGATAATTAAATTTACCAGCAAGTAGCGTCAATTATTGCTACACATTCAATATATGTAAAAAAAAAATAGCATCGTTATTTTATTATTAAAACAGATACAGCATTACAAAAATTACTGAAACAGTATTTTCTTTGTGTACAAAACAAAATTTATTCTAAAACAGTAAACAGCACTATTTTTTTGAAAAAAAAATTACAGAAATAGGAGTGTTTTTAATACAGACTTAGCAACATTTTGTTAAAATACAGCAAACAGCAGGATTTTTCAAAATACAGTACAACAGAATAGTTCATACAGAAACAGCAGTATTTTTAATACATACACAACAATTTTACTTTAAAATACATAACAACAGGATCCTCCAAATACAGAACAACAGTGTTTTTTTAAAAATAAAAATAGAGTAAGAATTATAATAGAAACCGATTACAGAATTATAAAAAAAAATAGAATACAGGGCTATAAACAAAACAGAAACAGCACTATTTGTTTTACCACGAAGAGAGCTCGGTTATCATCACTTTACAGCATACTAATTTGCCAACAATACCTGAGGAACAATTCTCAGAAAAATCACCCAAAACAGAATCCATAAAACAACATGCAAACCATCACAAAACCAACATAGAAGCCTAAGAAAAACGAGTTACCCATACCTACGTGTCCTTGGCATAAACTTCAAGTTTCACCTATCAAAAATCATACAAACAACCCTCAATAAGGTGTTCTAAGAGTGGGAAGAAGTTCCGGAAAAAACTGGAATCGAAAACAGTTCAAAACGATAAGTTTCGGAAAAAACTGCACCAGCTGGCTGCCTCTCCCACACATGTGCGTGGGAATAGCCACGCACATGCGTGGCCAAGGTAGAATGGAGGAGTCCTCCCACGCAGGTGCGTGGGAGTGGCTACGCACATGCGTGGCCCTCTGCTGCAGGGCATGAAAATCACTTTTCTTTCTCAAAAATGAGGTTTTAAACGTGATTCCATTATGGATTTTTGTCAAAATCAGTTCCTAATTGTTTAGTGTCATATCTCAGAGTTCTAACATGCCCAAAAATTAATTTTTCCTAATTTCATCATGTTACTAATTTACTCTCAAAATGCCTAACATAAGAGAACAAGGATTTTGAGGCGAACCTACCTCGAATCCGGCCTTGGAACGGAACGTAGCACCTCTGAGTTTATCCCTTCCGCGAAGTTTCTTGTCCACACCTTCGAGAATCCCGCAAGGAACCACGATTTCAAGCTTGAATTTGGAGAAGGAAAAATCGTACCGAAAAATAGAAACAGTGAGGGTTTCGCACGAGGTTTCTCGAACAAAAGAAACTCAAAATAAAACAAGAACGAAAACTTACCGTTTGTGTTATCACCTGGACACTTGAGAGAGGATTGAGAAACAAGAGTGAGGACCACAATAGAAGAAGAGAGTCGACCCACAATGGCACCAAGGTTCAGCAACTCTTCAAGGAAACAACACAAGAGTTCTAGGTTTTTTGGAGAATTCTTTGAGTGAAGGAGCAAGAGGATGATAGCAACTCTTTAAGATTGAAGTTTTCAGCAATTAGGGAGTGAGAGGGGGTGAAGAGGCACGACCATAACCTCCTTCATTCAGCATAATTGATGACTGGATTTTATATGATAATTTTAGGGTCTTTTTAGTCTTTTTATTTTGTTACTTTTGAGTCTCATATAGGATTTTTATTCTTTTTATGTAGATTTTATATTTATTTTGCATTTTGCATATAGATTAGCTTTTATTTGTTTTTTAAACTTTATTTTATATTTTTAGGAATTTTTATAGTTATTTTTATATTTTTAGGAAAGCTGGTATAGTTATCATTTTTGTCCAGGGACCAATTTGTAAGTTTCAGGAAAGGAAGGACCAAAGTGTAAAAGTTCAAGAGTGGAGGATGAAAAGTGAAGTTTCAAAGAGTTAAAGGGCCAGAATTGAAGTGCTAGCAAAGAGAGGACATAAAGTGGAAATCAAGAATATGAACCAACACTCTCTAAATTAAGCACATGGAAAATTAGGATTAAAGGATGAGTGGAGAATTGATGGTAGTGGGAAGGAGTTTTCAAAAGTTAATTGGTGGCAAATGAAGGCCATAATGGCCATCAACTCCTCCACCATTGAAAGGCAAATTTTTGCTATAAATAGGAGTGCTCATCCTTTGTAAAAAACACACCTATTGAGAATACAACAAGTGTTCTTCTTTCCTCCTTAAAGATCATTGTTCCTAGGAATTGTGGGAAGCCATACTTGAGCTCCTATCCAGGGTAATTCAATGACTCTTTTAGCCATGCTTGGCTAATTCTTTTTAATTTTCTTGGGTTGTAGTAGTTTATAATTTATGTTTTAGTTTGTTTCTTCCTTTCTGAATAATATTTCCAGTTCTTGTTTTATTTCCTTTTTCTTAATTTTATCTTGATGATCACAAGTGTTTTTGCTTTCTACTTATATCATAAGGCCATTTGGTAAGTAGTAAGGGAAATAGGATCTAAAAAATGCTATAAGTATATATCTCTAAAGGACATTAGGATAGACGTAGCTTTATGTTGGCCCGAATTCATTCTTCATCTTCTTCTCTGGCTAACTAAATTACAAGGTCTTGGATTTAGTAATTAGGAAGAAAGTTCTACATTTTTTAAGGAAATTAACTTGTAGAAATTCTAGGCTATAGCATCATGAACTTGGACATAAAATTCAGAAATTAAGTAGGAACTTGCTAGCATATTTTATAGACTATGTAATTCAACCCAAGAGCTTAATCTTCATCATCCTTATTTCTTTATATTTTATTGCTATATCTTGTTCTATCATAATCAAACCTTCAACAACATACATCTTTTTCTGCTCAAGTACTAAACAATTTAATAAGAAGGCACCTATCCCTGTGGGTTCGATCTTTTTATATTACGCGATAATCAACCGTGCACTTGCGGTTTGGCTATCAATAATTTCTCTTCATGGCACATTAAGGCAAAGGACAAAGAATTAACTCCCTTAATGGCCCATAACTCCCTTGTTGGTTTTGAATTTCAAATGGGGAGTTTTGGCACATGTGTTTATTCCATTCTTCAGCACCAAGGGAGGGAGAGAGCCGCCCCACCTTCTCCATTAGCCATAACACTCATTAGAATTCCTTAAAACCTAGACAAAACCATTAACCACCATTATCTCTCCTCAAACTCCATAACTCCCTCTTTAAACCTGATTTCAATGCTCCATTAACCCTCTTCATCCAAATTTCGAATTTGAATTCTAAAAACCATGAGCCACACAAAAATTTAAAAATAAAATAAAACCTTCTTCATCAAGGTTCGAACACTAGCCTTGCAGATCAAACGCTTAAGCCTCAACCTCTAAGCCACAACTCAACTTGTTGTAATTCAAGCAAAGTAATTTAGATGTTCCTCAAGGCTAAATAACTCAAGGCCCTAGACAAGATTAAATAACTCAAAGCTAACATCACATCAATTAACTCAAGGACTAATTTACAAACAAAAGAAGTCCGAGGACTAGAAAACAATTAAAAACAAGTTCAGGGACTAAACTGTAATTACAATAAATTAGGTGTCTTATAATACCACCCCCCTAAACAGAGTTTCGTCCCCGGAACTACTCGTTAAGAAAACAACTTGGGATACTGCTCTCGTATCTTCTCCTCGAGCTCCCCAGTAGCGTCCCCCGTAGTCTGGTTCCAAATCACCTTCACAAGCGAAATCTGCTTGTTTTTCAGCTCCTTTATCCTACGATCAGCTATACTCATCGGCGGAACTTCAAAAGTCAAATTATCCTTCAGCTGGATGTCATCCTGAGTAATAACATGTGAAGTATCAGGTATGTACTTCCATAATTGTGATACATGCAGCACATCATGAATCTTGGACAGAAAGGGTGGCAAGGCAATACGATACGCCACCGGTCCAACTCTTTCAATGATCTGGTAAGGTCCGATAAATTTCAGCGTCAACTTCTTCGATTTTATCGCTCTACCGACTCCAGTAGTTGGGGTTACCCGAAGAAATACATGTTCCCCGACGCAAACTCCAAATCCCTACGTCGATTATCCGAGTAGCTCTTGTGTCTACTCTGAGATGCCTTCATTTTCTCCCTGATCTGCTTAACCTTCTCAGTCATCTGTTGGACAAGCTCTGGTCCAACCAGCAAGTCTTCCCCATCCTGGAACCAACACAGAGGGGTCCTACATCTCCTTTCATACAAATCCCCGTAAGGTGCCATCCCAATGCTAGCATGAAAACTGTTGTTGTAAGTAAACTCGATCAAAGGTAACAGTTCTTCCCAGCTCCCTTGATTATCTAATACACAAGCACGCGGAAGATCCTCCAAAGACTGAATCATCCGCTCATTCTGACCATCCGTCTACGGATGATATGCAGAACTCAAACTCAGTTTCAACCCAAGAGCTCCCTGCAAGGCCTTCCAGAAGTGTGAAGTGAACTTCGGATCCCTTTCAAAAACAATGGTCGAAGGAACTCCGTGTAATCGTACAATCTCAGCTATATACACTTCAGCAAGTTGTTCCACCTTATAAGTGGACTTAACAGGTAGGAAGTGCGTAGATTTGGTCAAACGGTCAACGATGACCCAGATGGAATCAAATCTCCTGAGTGAGTGGTAAAGCAACTACAAAATCCATAGATATACTATCCCATTTCCACTTAGGAACCTCGAGAGATTGCATCAACCCAACTGGTTTCTGATGCTCCACCTTAGCCTTCTGACAAGTCAAACAAGCAGCCACATACTCCGCAGCATTCCTCTTCATGCCTGACCACCAGAAATGTAGCTTCTGATCCTGGTACATCCTTGTTGCACCCGGATGAAGACTCAACCTACTCTTGTGGCCTTCATTGAGGATCAATCTCCTTATCTCAGCATCATTAGGGACACATACACGTCCCTTGCATCGCAAGATGCCATCAGCTCCTACCGCAAAATCTGGTGCCTTCCCCGCACTGATCATTTCTCTCTTCTCAATTAGTTCTTTATCTTGCGTCTGCTTGGATTGGATTTCTTTTAACAACCCACTAGATACAGTGATCATCCCGAAACTCAGTTTTCCAGGTTTCACCTGCACATCCAAGCTCAAATCACGAAAAGCCTCCAGTAACTCCAACTCCTTAATCATCATAAAGGAAACATGAATAGCCTTGCGATTGAGAGCATCGGCCACAACATTAGCCTTTCCTGGATGGTATTACAGAGTAAAAGCATAGTCTTTCAAGAATTCCATCCATCTTCTCTGCCCCATGTTTAGATCCTTCTGATCAAAGAGATATTTCAAACTCTTGTGATCGCTGAATGTAACACCCGGAATTTTCCCCAGTAATTAAATATTTATTTAATTATTCCAAGGTACTGTTTGAATCCGCTCGGCGGCATCGGCAAGCGATATCGTTGGCCGAAGTACCGATGAAGTATTCTTTGTGAAACTTGGTAGGAAACCAAGCGGAACCCGACTTTGAATTTGGATGAGAATAAGACGTTCTCACTATCACCACGACGATCAGTGGAAAATTTCGTGAAGAACGACTGTTATATTGATATGGTGTCCTCCCGGAGCCTGGGAAGGATTTTTCGCGCTAACGGGACTTTTAGCTGAAACTTCAATAGGCGAAACGGACGACTTCGGGACCCCGGATCGAGAATCTGAAAAGCTCCAAACGATTTCGTTTGGCGTTTCGAGACCAATTTTGTGCAGAAGATTTTTCTGAACAGTGACTCGATGAAAAATGTTTTCGAGCAGCGTGGCGCATACTTCGAGAAAGATCGACCCGGCCCCGAATTGTGCGGGCTCGGTACCCCGAAACCAATAAATGATCCCGGGGCAGACATTCTCAGTGACATTGAGGAACTCACTGATGACCAGAACCCGATGATGACCGGTGACTTGACGCACTAACGCATTGACGCGCTAACGCATTAACGTACTGACGCATTGACGCACTGACGCAGTGACACGTCTTGATTAAGAATTTATTAATAAACAAACCTAGATATTTATTATAACTTTCTAAGCTTAGAGTTTAGTCCCTGAACTTTCAAAACCTTACGGTTTGGTCCCCGATAGTAAAAAGTTTTTTTTTTACTTTAACCGTTTACCATTTCAACTTTGGTCCCTTGGGTAAGTGCAAAATTAGACTTTCACCCCCATTTGAGCCCTAAGGGCCACGACCCACACCCTTCCTAAGGGGTTAAGTTGGCCTTTCAAGCCTTATTAGTTCATTAAGTGAAAATCTTGTAAGTGCTAGTGATTGTTAGAGAGAGAAAATGATGCTTTGATGAGTTCCTATTCATCTTCTTCTTCCTCTAGCCTTGGCCGCCCCTTTCCCCCCTCCATGGCAGCCACTTCTTCAGCTCATTTCCTCTTGATTCTTTGAGGTAAAGTGCTCCCCTTCCCTTGATCTATATTGCTACCGATTCGGTTTTTCAATTTGTTAAGTTTGAATTTTATGCATGTACTACGATTAGAAAGTCCCTTCACAAATGCAGTTCCCATTACCTTTAGCTTCATTTTGAACCGATTGGATTTTTGATTGAATGAGTTTTGGTTCCTTGAAAAATTTTAAGTTGGGTTTTTGTTAGGGTTCCATTTGGAAAAGTCATTTCCAGGACATTGATCTTTGAAAATCTCTAATTTGCTTTCTTGGAAGTTTTGTTTCTGAAAAATTGATTATTTTGAAAAGTGATTTTTCAAGCTTAAGGTAATTATTCACCATAGATTTCTTGTTGTCTTCTATGTGTACAAATTAGTTTTTGAAGAAAAAATTTCCCTTGAATTAAAATTGTTTGGCGGAATTGTCTAGTGTTTTAGGACTTTGGAAAATTTATTTTCTAACTAGCTTTTTGTAGTGTTTAAAGCTTTTATGTGAATTTTGATGCAAACGAAAAGTAATTGCCCTATTTTTATGGAATGGCCGAGAGTTAGAAAGTGTTTTAAGGGCTTGGAAAATTTATTTTCATTTGGTTTTGAGAGAAGGACTAAAATTGAACTCTTGGGTAAATTTGAGTATGGAACTTCTAGCTTGTTTTAGGGTTTTGAAAATTTGGGAAATAGAGAATTTAAAACTTGACAATTGAGTGAATTTTGTTTGTTCTTGACACTTAGGTTTTGTTTAGTTTAAGAGTTGAAAAATTGATTTGGAAACTTGTAGAAAAAGTTGAATTTTTGGGCAAGTTGGTTTTGAAACTCATAGGCCGAATTAGGGTTTTGCACATTCTGAAAACTTGGGGAAATTGGTATGGAAAATAGATTTAAAAGTTATGTTTTTGGTTGTGTGATTGATTTGAAATCTGAGTGAAGTGTTGGGGGAAATTTTGGAAAATTTTAGGGTTTTTAGAATTTTGGGCAGAATTGAAGTTTGATGAAAATGTGTGTGCTTTTGTCTTCTAAATTTTTTATTAAGGCTTCAAAATTATTTGTAAGCACCTAGCCTTGATGCTCTTGAAATGGTTTAAAGTTTTGAGAAGTTTTGGTTTTTATAACTTAGGTTTTTTCTAAGTTCTTTGGTAAGCGTCGAAAAATCTTGTTTAAGTGTCTTCAACCTCCGAGCATTTCCTAAGTTGTAGAGCCTTTGTCTAAGTGTTTAGACCCCTATTTAGACCATCCCCTTGACCATAGGTTTAAGTTCAAATTTCTAAGCTAGGTTGTGTTTGTTGATGGATAACGAGGCCCCGTACCGATCTAGACGCACGAAGTTTATGTGACCGCCAGGATCGACTGCCTTTAAGGTAAGGGCACTTCGTATCTCTATTTCTTAGCATAAGTATAAAAATATACCATGCTGCACTATGATATTTAGAATTATAGTTGACGGCGTTCTGAGAACGACCCGACTTAAACTGTATTGATTGATATATGAATGCAGTCTCTGAAGGCATCTAATATGCTAGATTGGTTTTTGTGTGATGCGTGGCATTGTTGGATTGTTAAGACTTGTGGCTTGACTTATTGGATGTTTATTGCTTTGACGATAATTGAAAGCATGTTTCTTCCTTCGACATGATTTATATCTTCTTAAGATATGTGCCACTGCTCTACATGATTAGTATTAATTATGAAGCTATGTTTGGCCTCGTTTAAATACGTATGTGTCCATGGAAGGGTTTGAGTCGAGTAAGGAAAGGATGGGAGCTTCCCAGAACGGACATAAGAGCTACGCTAGTAAGAGGATTGAAGCATGAAACGAGGAACATGCCTACCACGAAAGACCCTGACGACGGGAGTCGGGAAGGCAATTAAGACAGGAAGGCTTATGCATAGTTGTTGAGTCAGAGCACTCGCAACTCAAGGATGACCTATCACTCATAGTTTCATCTATGAATACCAAGGACAAGTACGGTAAGAAGTCCCAAGGGGAGAGAATTTCCCTAGCAACTAGTATTGGTCGAACCACGAAAGGAACAACGTGGGAATCCCAAGAGAAAGTAGGGAAAGGAAATACCCAAACACTTCATCGACCTATAGTTTCGAGGACGAAACTAATTTAAGGGGGGTAGGATAGGATTGTAACACCCGGAATTTTCCCTAGTAGTTAAATAATTATTTAATTATTTCAAGGTACTGTTTGGATCTGCTAGGCGACATCGGCAAGCATTATCGACGAGCGAAGTACCAGTGAAGCATCTTTTACAGCACTTGGTAGGAAACCAAGATAGACCTGACTTTGAGTTCAGACGAGAATAAGACGTTCTCACCATCACCATGACGATCAGTGAAGAATTTCTTGAAGAACGACTGTAATATTGATATGGATTCCTCCCGGAGCCCGGGAAGGATTTTTCGCACTAACGGGATTTTTAGCCGAAACTTCAACAGAAGAAACGGACGACTTCAGGACCCTGAATCGAGAATCTAAAAAGCTCCAAACGATTTCGTTCGGCGTTTTGAGACCAAATCCATGAAGGAGAGTTTCGTGAATAGTGACTCGATGAATAGTGTTTTCGGGCAGCGTAACGCAGACTTCGAGAAAGATCGACACGACCCCGAATTGTGCGGGCCCGGTACCCCCGAAACAAATAAATGACCCCGGGGAGGATATTCTCAGTGACACTGAGGTACTCACTGATGACCAGAACCCGAGGATGACCGGTGACTTGACGCATTGACGCATTGACACGTTGACGAACTGACGCAATGACGCGTCATGATTAAGAATTTATTAATAAACAAACCTAGATATTTATTAGAACTTTCTAAGCTTAGAGTTTAGTCCCTGAACTTTGAAAACCATACGGTTTGGTCCTCGAACAGTAAAAGTTTTTTTACTTTAACCTTTTACCATTCCAACTTTAGTCCCTCGGGTAAGTAAAAATGTAGTTTTACCCCCCATCTTTGGGCCTTTAGGTTCCAGCCCACACACCCTCATTAAGGGTTTTATGTTGCTTTCTTCCTTCCAATTTCATTAAGTCATGCTTTAGAGAGAAATAAGAGAGAGAAAGATGAAGCTCTCATCTTCTTCCTCCATGAAACTCCATGGCCGAACCATGATCCTCCCATGGCTGCCCCTTCCCCTTGTCTTATTCACTTGCTTCTTTAAGGTAAGTTATTCCTCTCCTCTTGATCTATATTGCTGCCTATTCGGTTTTTCAATTTGTTGAGTTTGGATTTTATGCAAGTACTAGATCTAAAAAGTCCCTTCACAAATGTTGTTCCCACTACCTTTAGCTTCATGTTGAACCGATTGGATTTTTGATTGAGTGAGTTTTGGTTCTTTGAAAAATTTTAAGTTGGGTTTTTGTTAGGGTACCCTTTGGAAAAGTCATTCCTATGACATTGATCTTTGAAAATCTCTAATTTGTTTTCTTGGAAGTTTTGCTTTTCAAGAATTGATTATTTGGAAAAGTGATTTTTTTCAAGCTTTAGGTAATTATTCACCATAGATTTCTTGTAGTCTTTGATGTGTACAAATTAGATTTTGAAGGGAAAAAATCCCCTTGAATTAAAGTTGTTGGCCGAATTGATGTTGTGTTTTGGGACATTGGAAAATTGATTTTCTAACTAGCTTTTTGTAGTGTTTAAAGCTTATATGTGAGGTTTGATGCAAAGGAAAATTAATTGACCTAATTTTGAGGGAATGGCCGAGAGTTAGAAAGTGTTTTAAGGGCTTGGAAAATTTATTTTCATTTGGTTTTGCGAGTTAAAGTTTAGAGGGACTAAAATTGAACTCTTGGGAAAATATGTTTATGGAACTTCTAGCTTGTTTTAGGGTTTTGAAAAGATGGGAAATATATAATTTAAAATTTGACAATTGAGTGAATTTGGGCATGTTCTTGACACTTAGGTTTTGTTGAATTCAAGAGTTGGATAATTGATTTGGAAACTTGTAGAAAAAGTTGAGTTTTTGGGAAAATTAGATTTTGGAACTTATAGTTCAAATTAGGGTTTTGAACATGATAGCCAAATCCGCAAGTGCACGGATGATTATCGTGTAATATAAAAGATATCGAACCCACAGGGATAGGTGTCCAATTATTAATTTATTTAGAACTTAAACAGAAAATATAAAGATTGATGTTGGTTTGTTTAGAGCAAAGAACATGAAATAACATAAATAAATAAAGAGAAGATGATGATGATAATTAAGCTCTTGGGTTGAATTACTTAACTCATAAAATATGCTAGCAAACCTCTACCTTATTTCTGAATTTTAAAACCAGAATTCATAATGCTTTAGCCTATTGTTTCTACAAGTTAATTCCTTACACATTGTTGAACTTTCTTTCTAATTACTAAACTCAATTCCTTGCAATTTAGTTCATTAAAGAAGAAGATGAAGATGAAGTTCAGGCCAACATAAAGCAACGTCTATCCTAATTCCTTAGTGATATATCTTATTGCCTCTTTTAAGTCCTATTTCGCTTACTAATTACCAATTTCCATTGTTATAAGAAGTAAGCATGAAATCTTGTGTACATCAAGAATAAAATAAAGAACAAGGAAATAAAACATGAACTTGTATTATTATTCAGAAGAGTGGAGGAAACTAAAACATAATTTAAAAGCTAAAACAACCCAAGAAACTTTAGAAGAAATTAGCCAAGCATGACTAATAGAAACATTGAATTACCCTGGACTAGGAGCTCAAGTATGGCTTCCCACAATTCTCCGGAACAATGCTCTTAAGGAAGAAAGAAGAACACTTGTTGTATTCTGTAGAGGGTGTGTTTTCAAAGGTAAAATGCAGTCCTATTTATAGCCTCTGACTGCACCCCAACGCTTGAGTGTTGGGTCATATTCTGGCAGCTCTTCTTGGATGCTTTTCCTTCTTCAATGGTGGAATTGATGGGCTTAATTAGCCTCCATTTTGTCCCCTTTCAATTCTGAAACAGCAAAGGACTTCATTTCTCTATTCATGCCTCATTTCCCATGTGCTAAATTAGCAATGATGCCTCATCTTCCACTTCTTTGCTTTTAGTCCTTTATTTTTTGAGACTTCACTTCAAACCCTTCATCTTTTGAACTTCTAATTTTTGGCCCTTCCTTTCCTGAAATTCACAGTTTGGTCCCTGGACAAAAATGACTAATTCTACCAGCTTTCCTAAAATATAAAAATAACTCTAAAAATTCCTAAAAATATAAAATAAATTTTAAAAAAAATAAAATAAAATCTATATGCAAAATGCAATATAAATAGAAAATCTAAATAAAAAGAAATAAAAACCTATATGAGACTCAAAAATAACAAAATAAAAAGACTAAAAAGACCCTAAAATTATCATACAAAATCCAGTCATCAGAACATTCTGAAAACTTGGAGAAATTGGTGTGGAAAATGGATTTAAAAGTTCTGTTTTTGGTTGAGTGATTGATTTGGGAATTGAGTGAAGTGTTGGGTGAAAATTTGGAAAATTTTACGGTTTTTAGAATTTTGGGTAGAATTGAAGTTTGATGAAAATGTGTGTGTTTTTGTCTTCTAAAATCTTGATTAAGGCTTCAAAATGGTTTGTAAGCATCTAGCCTTGATGTTCTTTGAATGGTTTAAAGTTTTGAGAAGTTTTGGTTTTGTAACTTAGATTTTTCTAAGTTCTTTGGTAATCGTCGAAAATCTTGTTTAAGTGTTTTTGACCTCCGAGCATTTCCTAAGTTGTAGAGCCTTTGTCTAAGTGTTTAGACCCATGATTAGACCAGCCCCTAGACCATAGGTTTAATTCCAATGTTCTAAGCTAGGTTGTGTTTGTTGAAGGATAACGAGGCCCCATACCGATCTAGACGCACGGAGTTTACGTGACCGTCAGGATCGACTACCTTTAAGGTAAGGGCACTTCGTATCTCTATCTAATAGCATAAGTATTTAAATATACCATGCTGCACTATGATCTCTAGAATTGTAGTTGACGGCGTTCAGAGAACGACCCGACTTTAAACTGTATTGATTGATATATGAATGCAGTCTCTGAAGGCATCTGATATGCTGGATTAGTTTTTTTGCTTGTTGCGTGGCATTGTTGGATTGTTGTGATTTGTGGCTTGACTTATTTGATGTTATTGCTTTGATGATAACTGAAAGCATGTTTCTTCCTTCGACATGATTTATATCTTCTTAAGATATGTGCAACTGCTCTACATGATTAGTATTAACTATGAAGCTATGTTAGGCCTCGTTTAAATACGTATGAGTCCTATTTGTGTTTTGTTTTCATGTCTTGTCAAGCGTTCTTTGAAGTCGTCATGGTTCGGGGCTAATAAAGAGTCACGGGCTGGAGATGCAACCTATCGGGGCGTTATTACAAAGCGTTCTCTAGTAAGTGGCAACTCCCGACTTACCTGCGGGAGTTGGTGTATATTCGTATAAAAGTTTTTTCTGTACATGTGGATGATGTACGTGCATATAGACTCCTAGAGTTTTTCAACTACTTGCGTCAACTAATTGTATGCGTACTTGTGATTTGCTACTTGTTGATTGCTTGGATAACATTTGCTAGCCGTATGCTTTATTTGTATCCAATGTTTCATTTAGAGTTGACCCTTGCATCTGTGTATTGTTTGTATTTTCTGGTGATCCATCGCCAGCCGGACGTCCTTTAGCCGGAAGATGCAGATGTATGCTGTTACAGGAAAACCATGACCAGAAGTCAGGCGCATAGAGCTGGAAGACTTGCGTCGTCGCTTTTATTATTATGTAATAATACTATGTATGTTTATGTGTCAGGGTAGGAGTTTTAGGTTACTTTTTACAACTGACAACAGGGTTTTTTTTTTGAAAACAAATTATGTGTTTTGTAAGTGATTTCAAAACTGCTTGTCAGTCTTTTATGCCATATGTTGGGCTATTTGCGAATTGTGCAGTCATAGTACTAATGCACCTCAGCATGGCATATTTCGAAAAGGAAAATGATTTCAAAAAATATATATACTATCTTTTCCATGTTTTTGAAAATGACCCTGCATATTTACTTATGGTTTATTGCTACAGTAACGCCTGGAAAATCGGGGTGTTACATACATGGCCCAGAAACTTCACTTATTCTATCCAAAAGTCACACTTAGCCGCGTTCGCAAAAAGAGTCTTCTCGCGAAGAACGGACAACACCTGGCGCAAGTGTTCTTCGTGCTTCTCTCTAATCCTCGAGTAGATTAGGATGTCGTCGATAAAAACGACCACGAACCTGTAGGAAACAGGTTATAAAACCATACACTCCAATCACAAAATCGAAACAGCAAAACACAACCACACACCTGTCAAGGAAGGGATTAAATATTCTGTTCATGTAATCCATGAACACCGCTGGCGCATTCCCAACTCCAAAAGGGATCACTACATACTCATAGTGTCCATAACGTGCACGAAAAGCCTTCTTCTGAATGTTTGCTTCCTCAACTAGAATCTAGTGATAACCAGATCGCAGATCGATCTTCGAGAAAATTGCCGCTCCTCGAAGCTGGTCCATCAAGTCGGCAATCCTCCGAAAAGGATAACGATTCTTTATCATTACTTTATTCAGTTGTCGATAATCCAGCAGAGTCGGGATCTGCCATCTTTCTTCTTGACAAGTAACACAGGCGCTCCCCATGGAGAAACACTAGGTCGAATGAATCCTCTCCCCATGAGATCATCCAACTGGTTCTTCAGCTCTGCAAACTCCGCTGGTGCCATACGATAAGGTGCAATAGGGATCGGTCCAGTTCCAGGAACCAAATTGATCGAGAACTCGGTATCGCGAATAGGGGGTATTCCTGGGACGTCTTTAGGAAAAACATCTGCAAAGTCACAAACAATTGGAATATCCTATATGCCATCTATCGATGACTCTCCAACGCTAGTCGCTAGCAATATTTTCAAAGGTCTTCTTCCTAGGGAGGACTTCGAAATATAAGAGTTCAGAAACACATACATCTTTTAAACAGGAGCTATTACCTGCTTAACTGATACACGGCTTATTTCAATAATACTAGATTCAAACAAGGTCAACCAAAACTAAAACATAACATAAAAGACAACACAGTGTCCACTCGTAATGTTAGAGAACGACGATCTAACAGTACTACTCCAAAAAGAGTTCCATCTCAAAGCTTCAGGTCAAGTAATAGTCCAGAGTATAGCGTCCTCACACGACATCGTTCTCATCTCCAACTCCTGCAGTCTGGCAATTCTTTGCGGTGTGTCCCACTTTTTGCAATTCCAGCACATCTTCAGGTTCTCCATGCATTTGTTGGCGTACTGCCCCATCTTTCTGCATCTAAAACATTCGACTTCCTTTAGTGGCCTTAGCACTCCTCTTGCGCCCCGTCTAGCTCCAACACGTCGCTCTGAATCAGCAATGTGTTCCTTGGTCGGGGTGCATCGATACAGTTCCTTGTCCTTGTCATTCTTCTCTTGACTCGACCTAATTGGTCCACCTCTTGTTCGCAGTTCCATAATGCGCTTGTTAGTCGCTTCGATGTCTATTGCCTTCACCTCCATCGTCAGGTAACATTCGAGGCCTAACCATTGTACTGCTCTCATTAGTGCAACAGCATCCGCAGCAAAATAGTTTGCTTCCTCTTCCGCTCGAGCCGCAACAGCATTCTCGTGAGTCTTCACCAATTTGACTAAGTTAGCGACAACGACAGACCTCAGATTCGTCACGTCCTGCTCAACCATTTCCGTATCTAGACTCGCTATTCTCTTACTCCTTCTTGTAAGAATAATTAACGGTTAATCCAGAAACAGAAACAGCAAGAAAAGTTAGTCAAACACAATTAACTAGATCGTCCAGACAAAGGACAATCTCAAACAATACTCATGACAAGCAATTCAAACATAAAATTCTTCTTTTGATCGACACCCCATCGATCGACGTCAGAATAATCACCCAACAGCGCTGGTTATCTCAACCATCGCTCTGATACCACAAATGTAACACCCCAATTTTGGGTTGAGGGTCACATAGTAATTACGCGGAAAATATACTTTGAAACCTCTAAAAAACACTCAAGTCTCAAAGATCAACGTCACTCAATATTTAATAATTAATAATTATCCCATAATAGAATTATAAACCAAACGTCGCAAAAATAGAAAATTGCAACTTCTTTATTCTTATTGAATCTTTCTCGTCCCTTGTTCTATCTTCAAGTCACCGCTCCTGGACCTCATTGTCTTGGTCATCTATGGCTTTAAGCGCCGAAACAAAATCAAACAAACAAGCAGAAAAGGGTTAACTCGAAAGTCAAGAAAATAACATAGTCAAATTGTGATAGAAACAACAAGGGAAATACTAAAACAGAACTATACAACATAACTGCAACTTCAAGCATCGCATATCTTCTCATATCACAAGTCAAATTAGTATGTGCATGATCCTCAATATCTACATGCAAAAATATGGCCATTATTCACCCTAAACCGGGCCAAGACAATCACGTGGGACAAAGTACCACCACATTGCCCTCGGTTGATCCCACGGGACAAAGATCCGTCACATCAACCTTAAATCCTCAGTTGATCACGCAGGACAAAATACCGCCACATCAACCCAATAATCCTAAGTTGATCACGCAGGACAAAATACCGCCACATGAACCCAATAATCCTCAATTGATACCGCGGGACAAAGTGCCGCTACATCAACGCAATATATATATATATATATATATATATATGTATTAAATGCACATGCTATGACCATACAAAACTCGTAATCCTCAAGGGCCAACAGTCCACACAATACCTCAGTCATAGTACACCACATGCACAATAGAATCATCACTTTACAAAAATCATTTCCACCAAGCATATCCAAATAACTCAACATAATTTCACGGAGTCAATTCCTTCAATTAGTGCCACATGAAAACTGAGTCACCAGATGGGTAAACCTTAGTCAACAAACGAGTTTCAATGGTAAATCCTAGTAGATTAACCTCTTTGTTTATGAAAATTTGAGAACCTTGTCATAGTGACAAGTCTCATTTGAAAACTCAGCCACTGAAGGGAAACATAGTCACTAAGAAATTAGTGCAATGGGAAAACTGAGTAACCGGATGGGAAAACCTTATTCACCAGACCATTTCCAATGGTAAACCCTAGTAAAATAATCACTTTGTGTGGGAAAAACTCGAGAACGCAGTCAATGAGACTATTCTCACGGGAAATAGTCACAGGAGGGGAATACTTAGTCACTAAGGAATAAGGTCCATGGGAAAACCGAGTCACCAGATGGGAATAAGGTCCCGGCAATGGCGCCAAAAACATGATGACCAAATCCGCAAGTGTACGGTTGATTATCGAAGTAATATAAAAGATATCGAACCCACAGGGATAGGTGTCCAAGTATCAATTTGTTTAGAACTTGCGCTGAAAATTAAAATTGATTTTTAACTTTGGTTTGCTTAGAACAAGAACTTGGATTAGCATAAATATGAAGATAAGATGATGGTGGAAATTAAGCACTTAGGTTGAGTTGAATAACTTATAAAATATGCTAGCAAACCTCTACGTTATTTCTGAATTTTAAAACAATAGTTCATGATGCTCTAGCCTATGGTTTCTACAAGTTAACTCCTTACACATTGTAGACCTTTCTTTCTAATTACTAAACTCAATTCCTTGCAATTTAGTTAATTAAAGAAGAAGATGAAGATAGATTTCAGGCCAACATAAAGCAAAGTCTATCCTAATTCCTTAGTGATATGTCATATTGCTTCTTTTAAATCCTATTTCCCTTATTACTGACCAATTTCCATTGTCATAAGAAATAAGCATGAACACTTGTGCGCATCAAGATAAATGAAGAACAAGGAAATAAAACATGAACTTGCAATACTATTCAAAAATAAGGGTGAAGAAAACTAAAACATAATTATAAGCTAAAAACAACCCAAGTACTTAAAAAGAAATTAGCCAAGCATGGCTAAGAGAAACATTGGATTACCCTAGACTAGGAGCTCAAGAATGGCTTCCCACAATTCTCAAGAACAATGCTCTCAAGGAAAAAAGAAGAATACTTGTTGTTTTCTAAAGTAAGGGATGTGATTTTAAAAAGGATGGGCACTCCTATTTATAGCAAAAATCTGCCTGTGACCCAGCGCTGGAGCGTTGGCTTCCCAACGCTGGAGCGCTGGGATTTAAATACATCAAACGTGTGAAACAGGGGCCTAATGCATGAGCGCTGGCTTCCAACGCTTGAGCGTTGGCAAGGCTGATGCTTGCTATTCCTTGGCTGTTATGCTCTTCAATGGTGGAGGAGTTGATGGCCATTATGGCCTTCATTGGCCACCAATTAACTTCTGAAAACTCCTTCCCACTACCATCAATTCTCCACTCATCCTTTTTCACATGTGCAAAATAGAAGTGATGTTTCATATTCAATCTTTACACTTTTGGTCCTCTCTTTGTTAGCACTTCACATTTGGCCCTTCATTTTACTGAAACTCCACTTTCAGCCCCCAACTCTTGAACTTTTGTACTTTGGCCCTTTCTTTCCTGAAACTTATAGTTTGGTCCCTGGACAAAAATGACTATTTCTACCAGCTTTCCTAAAATATAAAAAATACCTATAAAATTCCTAAAAATATAAAATAAAGATTAAAAAACAAATAAAAGCTAATCTATATGCAAAATGCAAAAATAAACATAAAATCCTAATAAAAGAAATAAAAGTCCTATATGAGACTCAAAAATAACAAAATAAAAAGACTAAAAAGACCCTAAAATTATCATACAAAATCCAGTCATCATGAAACTTAGTCACTGGAGCGGAAACTTAGTCACTAAGTAATTCGTGCAATGGGAAAACTGAGTTATCGGATGGGAAAACCTTAGTCACCGGACGAGTTTGAATGGAAAACCCTAGTAAATAACCACTTTGTGCGGGAAAAACTCTAGATAGTAGTCAATGGCTCTAGTCTCATGGGTAATCAGTCACAGAAGGGGAAAAGTTAGTCACTAAGGAATTAGTGCTATAGGAATACTGAGTCACAAGTTGGGTAAACCTTATCCACTGAACGAGTTTCATTGGAAAATCCTAGTAAAATAACCTCTTTTTGAGGAAAATACTCGAGAACCTAGTCATAATGACTAGTCTCATGGAAAAACTCAGTCACATGGTCACTAAGAAATTAATAACATAGGAAAACTGAGTCACCGGATGGGCAAATCTTAGTCACCGGACCGGTTTCAATGGAAAATCCTAGTTAAATAACATATTTGTTTGGGAAAAACTGAGAATCGTTTTATTGTGACCAATCTCACTTGAAAACTCACTCACTGGAGGGGAAAATTAATCACTAGGTAATTAGTGCCACGGGAAATTTGAGTTACCAGATGGGAAATTCATATGTACCGGACGAGTTTCAATGGAACCAATGGAAATTCATATTAAAATAACCTCTGTGTGGGAAAAACTCGAGAATCTAGTCACTGTTACTAATCTCATGGTAAAACTTAGTCACAGGAGGGGAAACTTGGTCATTAAGGAATTAGTGCCGTGGGAGTACTTTGTCACAATTAGGGTAAACCTTTGTCACCGGACGAGTTTCAACAGAAAATCCTAGTAAAATAACCTCTTTCTGTGGTGAATACTCGAGAACCTAGTCGTAATGACTAGTCTCGTGAAAGAACTTAGTGGCAGGATGGGAAAACATGGTAACTAAGGAATTAGTGCCATGGGAAAACTGAGTCACCGGATGGGTAAACCTTAGTCACAGGATGATTTTCAATGGAAAATCCTAGTTAACAAACCTCTTTGTTTAGGAAAAATTGAGAACCTTGTCAAGGTGACCAGTCTCATCTGAAAGCTATGTCACTGGAGGGGATACTTAGTCACTAAGTAATTAGTGCAATTTGAAAACTGCGTCACCGAATGGGAAAACTTAGTAACCGGACGAGTCTGAATGGAAAATCCTAGTAAAATAACCTCTTTGTGTTTGAAAAACTCGAGAACCTAGTCACTGAGACTAGTCTCACGGAAAATCAACCACACGAGGGGAAAACTTAGTTACAAAGAATGGGTTCCATGGGAAAACTGAGTCACCAAATGGGAAACCTTATACACCGGACGAGTTTCAATGAAAAATCATAGTTAAATTTACTGTTTGTGCGGGAAAAACTCGAGAATCTAATCACTTTGACTATCCTCATAGGAAAACTCAGTCGCACGAGGAGAAAACATGGTCACTAAGGAATTAGTTCCATGGAAAAATTGAGTCACCAGAGCGGAAATACTTAGGCACCGGACGAGTTTCAATGGAAAATCCTAGTAAAATAACCACTTTATTTCCGAAAAATTTGTATGCTTGTCTTACTAACTAGTATCATCGAAAACTCTGTCACTGGAGGGGAAAACTTAGTCACTAAGGAATTAGTGTAATGGGGAAATAGTGTCACCCAATGGGAAAACCTTATACACCGGACGAGTTTCAATGGAAAATCATAGAAAAATAACTTGTTTGTGTGGCAAAAGCTCGAGAATATAGTCAGTTTGACTAGCCTCATGGGAAAACTCAGTGACAGGAAGGGAAAACTTAGTCACTAAGGAGTTAGTTCCATGGGAAAACTGAGTCACTATTTGGGAAAACCTTAGACACCGGACGCGTTTCAATGGAAAATCCAACAGAAATAACCTCTTTGTTTCAGAAAAATTGAGAATCTTGTCTTAGTGACCAGTATCATCCCAAAACTCAGTCACTAGAGGGGAAAACTTAGTCACTAAGGAATTAATGCCATGGGAAAATCGAGTCACTTGATGGGAAAACCTTAGTCACACGACAATTTTCAATGGACAATGATAGTAAAATAACTTCTTTATGTGGGAAAAAATCGAGAACCTAGTCACCGAATTGGAAAACCTTAGCCACGGTACGAGTTTCAATGGAAACCCTAGTAAATTAACGACTTTGGGTCGGGAAAACTAGAGAACGTAGTCAATGAGACTAGTCTTACCGGAAATCAATCTTAGGAGGGGAAAACTTAGTCACTAAGGAATGAGTTCCATAGGAAAACTAAGTCACCAGATGGGTAAACCTTAGTCACCAGACGAGTTTCAATGGAAAATCATGTTAAAATAACCTTTTTGTGTGGGAAAAACTCGAGAACCTAGTCACTGTGACTAGCCTCATAGTAAAACTAAGTCACAGGAGGGGAAACATAGTCACTAAGGATTGAGTTCCGTGGGAAAACTGAGTCACCGGATGGGAAAGCCTTAGTCATCGGACGAGTTTTAATGAAAAATCCTAGTTAAGTAACTTGTTTGTTCGAAAAAATTCAGAACCTTGTCTTAGTGACTAGTATCATTAGAAAAGTCTTTCACTGGAGGGGAAAACTTAGTCACTAAGGAATTAGTGCAATGGGAAAGCTGAGTCACCAGATGAGAAAACCTTAGTCATCGGACGAGTATCAATGAATAATCCTAGTTAAGTAACCTGTATGTTCGGAAAAATTCAAAACCTTGTCTTAGTGACTAGTATCATTAGAAAACTATGTCACTGGAGGTGAAAACTTAGTCACTAAGGAATTAGTTCATTGGGAAAACATAGTCACCAGATGAGTAAACCTTACTCATCGAACGAGTTTCCATGAAAAATCCTAGTAAAATAACCTCATTGTGTGGGAAATACTCGAGAACCTAGTCACTAAGACTAGTCTCACGGGAAATCAGTCACACGAGGGGAAAATTTAGTCACTAAGGAATGGGTTCCATGGGAAAACCGAGTGACCAAATAGGAAAACCTTATACACCGGATGAGTTTCCTTGGAAAATCTTAGTAAAATAACCTGTGTGTCGGAAAAACACGAGAATCTAGTCACTTTGACTAGTCTCATGGTAAAACTTAGTCAAAGGAGGGGAAACTTGGTCGCGAAGGAATTGGTGCCATGGGAATACTGAGCCAAAAATAGGGTAAACCTTAGTCACCCGACAAGTTTCATTGGAAAATGCTAGTAAAATAACCTTTTTCCGTGGGAAATACTCGAGAACCTAGTCATAGTGACTAGTCTCATGGGAAAACTCTGACACAGGAGGGGAAAACATGGTCTCTAGTGAAAGAGTTCCATGGGAAAACTGAGTCACCCGAAGGGTAAACCTTAGTCACCAGACGAGTTTCAATGGAAAATCCTAGTAAAATAACCTCTTTGATTGGGAAAAATTGAGAACCTTGTCATAATGACCAGTCTCATCTGAAAACTCAGTCACTCGAGGGGAAAATTAGACACTAAGTAATTAGTGCCATGTAAAAATTATTCACCGGATGGGAAAAGCATAGTCATACGGCGAGCTTCAATGGAAAATCCTACTAAAATAACCTCTTTGTATGGGAAAAACTCGAGAGCCTAGTCACTAAGACTAGTCTCACGGGAAACTTAGTCACTGGAGGGGAAATCTTTGTCACTAAAGAATTACTGCCGTGGGAAAACTGAGTCACCTGATGGGAAAACCTGAGTCACCGGACAAGTTTCAGTGGAAAGTCGTAGTAAAATAACCTCTTTGTTTGGGAAAAATGGAGAACCATGTCAAAGTGACTAGTCTCAACAGAAAGCTCAATCACTGGAGGCGAAAACTTAGTCACTAAGTAATTAGTGCAATGGGAAAACTGAGTCACCGGATGGGAAAACCTTACTCACCGGACATGTTTCGATAGAAAATCGTAGTAAAATAACCTCTTTGTTTCGGAAAAATTGAGAACCTTGTCTTAGTGACTAGTATCATCGAAAACTAAGTCGCAGGAGGGGAAAACTTAGTCACTAAGGAATTAGTGCAAAGGGAAAATTAAGTCAACGGATGGTAAAACCTTACTCACCGGACTAGTTTCAAAGGAAAATCGTAGTAAAATAACCTCTTTGTGTTGGAAAAACTTGGGAACCTAGTCACTGAGACTAGTCTCAAGGGAAATCAGTCACAGGAGGGGAAAACTTAGTCACTAAAGAATGGGTTCCATGGGAAAAACTAGCTCACCAAATGGGAAAACCTTTTACACCGGATGAGTTTAAATAGAAAATAATAGTAAAATAACCTAATTGTGTGGGAAATACTCGAGAATATAGTCACTTTGACTAGCCTCATGGGAAAACTCAGTCAGAGGAGGGGAAAACATAGTCACTAAGGAATTAGTTCCTAGGGAAAATTGAGTCACCGGAGGGGAAATACTTAGTCACCGGACGAGTTTCAATGAAAAATCATATTAAAATAACCTCTTTGTGTGGGAAAAACTCGAGAACCTAGTCACTTTTACTAGCCTCATGGTAAAAATCAGTCACATGAGGGGAAAACATAGTCACTACGGTATTAGTTCCATGGGAAACCTGAGTCACCGGATGGGAAAACCTTAGTCACCGTACGAGTTTCAATGGAAAATCCTAGTAAAATAAACTCTTTTTGTTGGAAAAACTCAAGAACCTAGTCATTGAGACTAGTCCCACAAGAAGTCAGTCAAAGGAGGGGAAAACTTAGTCACTAAGGAATGGGTTCCATGTTAAAACTGAGTCACCAAATGGGAAAACCGTATACACCGGACGAGTTTCATTGGAAAATAATAGTAAAATAACCTAATTGTGTGGGAAAAACTCGAGAATATAGTCACTTTGACTAGCCTCATGGGAAAACTCATTCACAAAAGGGGAGAACTTAGTCACTAAGGAGTTAGTTCCATGGGAAAACTGAGTCATTGGATGGGAAATCTTAGTCATAAGACGAGTTTCAATGGAAAATCCTAATAAAATGACATCTTTGTTTCGGGAAAATTCCAAACCTTGTCTTAGTGGCCAGTTGTGAAGAAGGTCTTGCTCCTGACCCTGGCTGTGGTTTTGATGACGACAAACTCATCAACAAAAAGAAGAAAAGAAGACTTCAAAGAATCAAGCACTACAAGTTCATCAATAGTCTAGAAGTCTTAGTATTAGGTAAGTTATGCTTCCAAAGGTCTATTAAAGCATAAAGGCTCTTAAAACACCTAATCTAATCAAGCTAAGTGTTTACATAACTTAAAAGAAGTAGAAAACCTTAAGCCAGTCTCAAAGATCAAGTTTCTGGAAAATGGGCTTCTGTGTAATCGATTACACCTTTATGGTAATCGATTACACCTAGGCAAGTAATCGATTACTCATGTCTTGTAATCGATTACATGTTTGAAATTCAAATTCAAACTGAAACGGTCACTTGTGTAATCGATTACACTAAGTATGGTAATCGATTACCAGAACAAAAAAGTGCATCTTTTCATGAACCATTGTGTCCCAAACCTTTTGAAAAGGGTTGTGATGGTTCAAGGACGTTTCCCATGCTGATGCTGTAAGTACTGCTTGCTATGTTTCCAACAGAGTTCTTATTAGACCTATCCTTAAGAAAACTCCCTATGAACTCTATAAAGGAAGGAAACCAAACATCTCTCATCTACATGCTTTTGGATCAAAATGCTTTGTCTTGAATAATGGAAAGGAAAACCTTGGAAAGTTTGATGAAAAATCTGATGAAGGTATATTCCTTGGGTATTCTTTAACAAGCAAAGCATATAGAGTCTTTAACAAGAAAACTCTATCTGTAGAAGAATCCATACATGTTTCTTTTGATGAATCTAAATCTTCAATAGAAGATAAAGTCAATCTTCCAGATAATGAAGAAGATGATATCATTATAAGTGAAGATTCTCAAAAGGATGGAGATCAGAATCCAATACAAGAAGAGCACATTGAAAGTAATACTTATCAACTTCCAAAGGAATGGAGAACCCATAGGGATCACCCAGTTGATAATATTATTGGTGATATTTCTAGAGGCGTTTCTACAAGGCTACGCTTAAATGATTCAGTTTTGAATATGGCCTTCGTCTCTCAGATAGAACCATCAAAAGTAAATGATGCTCTAGATGATGAATATTGGATTGTAGCAATGCAAGAAGAACTAAACCAATTTGAAAGGAATCAAGTTTGGGAACTTGTCCCTAAGCCTAGTGATAAACATGTTATTGGAACAAAGTGGGTATTTAGGAATAAGTTAGATGAAAATGGTATTATAGTTAGGAACAAAGCAAGATTAGTTGCTCAAGGATATAATCAAGAAGAAGGTATAGATTTTGATGAAACTTATGCACCAGTAGCAAGGTTGGAAGCCATAAGACTCTTATTGGCGTATGCTTGTTCTTTAAATTTCCCATTATATCAAATGGACGTCAAAAGTGCTTTCCTGAACGGATACATTCAAGAAGAAGTCTATGTGAAGCAACCTCCAGGATTTGAAGATCCAAAGTTTCCTTCACATGTCTTCAGATTAAAGAAGGCACTCTACGGTCTTAAACAAGCCCCTCGTGCATGGTATGATAGATTAAGTACTTTCCTTTGTGATAAAGGATTTCAAAAGGGTAAGGCTGATACAACCTTGTTCATCAAAAGAACCAAAGGTAATACCCTATTAGTTCAAATTTATGTTGATGATATTATCTTTGGTGCAACTAACGAATCTCTTTGTAAGGATTTCTCTAACATGATGCAAGAAGAATTTGAGATGTCCATAATGGGACAATTAAATTTCTTACTTGGTTTGCAAATCAAGCAATCAAGTGATGGAATATTCATCAATCAATCAAAGTTTTGCAAAGAATTGTTAAAGAAATATGATTTGGATGATTGCAAAGCCATAGCCACACCAATGGGGTCTAACACATATTTAGATCAAGATGAATCCGGCAATCAAGTTGATATTACCAAATATAGAGGTATGATCGGATCTCTTCTATACTTATCTACAAGTAGACCTGATATTATGTTTAGTGTGTGTCTATGTGCAAGATATCAAGCATCTCCTAGGGAATCAAATTTGAGTTCTGTTAAACGGATTTTCAAATATTTGAAAGGAACTACAAATGTTGGATTGTGGTATCCCAAAGGAAGTTTTTGTGATTTGATTGGATATTCTGATTCTGATTATGCTGGTTGTAAAACTGAGAGAAAAAATACAAGTGATACTTGTCACTTGTTAGGAAATGCCCTTGTTTCTTGGTCTTGTAAGAAACAAGCATGTGTTGCTCTAAGTACTGCAGAAGCAGAATACATTCCTGCAGGAAGTTGTTGTGCACAAATTCTATGGCTCAAACAACAACTCAAAGATTATGGCTTAGAGCTGGGCTGCATTCCAATCAAATGTGACAACACAAGTGCCATTAATCTCACTAAAAACCCTATCATGCATTCTCGAACTAAGCATATTGATATACGACATCATTTTCTTCGAGATCATGTTATGAGGAAAGATATTGAGATTTCATTTGTGGATACACATAATCAGTTAGCAGATATCTTTACTAAACCTCTTCCTAAGGAATCATTTTTCAAGATAAGAAGAGAATTAGGTATATTATATGTTCATATGCATTATGTGCTTAAGTGTTTATATGAAAAATGTTACTTAAGGTTCTCGAGCCTAGAACTTATAAAAGTGTCCTAGTAATCGATTACCATAGGTCCTGTAATCGATTATCCACGTTCTAAGTCCTCGTGCCTGTAAGAAATATCTGAGTAATCAATTATCATAACTGCCATAATCGATTACATATTCAAAATTTGAAATTTTTCAAATTTGCAACTGATGTAATCGATTACCCTAACTGCAGTAATCGATTACATACTCGAAAAACTGCCAGAATTTCAATTTTCCCTCCACTTTTTGAAATTCAAACTTAGAATAACTGCTCCGTAATCGATTACCCAACTGCTGTAATCGATTACATCCTCGGGTCTATTTAAACAACAGCTTTAGTAGATCCAAATCCGTTCCTATCATTCTACTTTTTGTCCTCAAAACCTTTTAAGGTGCTGCTAATCCTCCTCACTAATCTCATCCTCAAACTACTATGGACCCCTATCATTCTCGTTCTTCTCGGCCCATGAACCTTACAATACTACTCACATCCACTCACCAAAGAACTAGGTTTGTTTCACGCTTCATAAATCAACTCATTAGAAAGCCTTTGTTTGGTGATCTAGATTCTTTCGTTGAAAATGGACACACATTTCCCACATATCTCTGTTATCAAAATCTTGAGGAGTTTATCTCTATAAGCAATCCCTACTACCCAGAATTAGTAAAAGTCTTCTATTGCAACTTAGAACCTCTACAAGATGGATTTCAAAGTTCTGTCAAGGGGATTCTCATTCGACATTCACTTTCATCTTTTGGTCGTTGCCTTGGACTTCCTTCATCCAGTGCTTTCTTAGGTCCTAACCTCCCCTGCCCCTGGTCTGACTACAGCCATGACTTCTTTTACAAATCACTTTGTAGATTTGAGTCAGTAGACCTCCAGAGAATTCACCCGCCTCATACTACCTCTTGCCCCTACAACACTGATGTCCTCACGACAAACAATCATCTCCTACACTACTTCATTAATCAAGTCGTTCTGCCTGAAGAAACTCTTCTCGCTCACATTAGCGAATTTGAGTTACAAATTCTTTATGGCATTCTTCATTGTCACAAAATTAATTGGGCATTCTTAGTCATGCACCACATGCTGCGAAGTCGTGACTCGGCGGAATCTTTTCGTTATGCATCGATCATCTCCCGCCTCCTTCTCTACTTCGGAGTGCCTATCGCCAAGCTTTACGACACGTGGTCCTCTCATCTCAAACGTGTAGACACATCCATTCTTCCTTCGCTCAACATCACCAATGACTTTTGCCTCTTTCTTCTTCCTTGTCAAATTCATGATAATGGTCGGGATTTCATACCCGTGCGTACCATTGATGATGTTGCCTCTCCGACTAGTACTTAGTCTTCTAGGAGTTTTTCATGTTTCTTTGTTTCTTCTTGTAATGTGCTCACATTGTCTGTAACTTTTTCGTTTGAATGATATGTTTGGATGCTTCTGTTCTGTTCACATTTTACACATTTACCCCTACCCCCATGCTTTATGTTGCACTATACTTGTATGGATATGTGTATGCCTGTACTTTTTGGCCTTTTCTTCTTTTTGATGAAGTCAAAAGGGGGAGAAAGGTTCTGTGCTCTTAAAGATCATATGCAGGAATTCAACGAGTACATTAGAAAGGGGGAGAAATATCAGAAATACTAGATTCCATCAAATAGGGGGAGTTAAGCATCAAGAATGCATATATGTCCATCAAATAGGGGGAGTTAAGCATCAAGAATGCATATATGATCTTCAAGTATCAAGAATGTGTTTGCCATCATCAAAAAGGGGGAGATTGTGAAGAAGGTCTTGCTCCTGACCCTGGCTGTGGTTTTGATGACGACAAACTCATCAACAAAAAGAAGAAAAGAAGACTTCAAAGAATCAAGCACTACAAGTTCATCAATAGTCTAGAAGTCTTAGTATTAGGTGAGTTATGCTTCCAAAGGTCTATTAAAGCATAAAGGCTCTTAAAACACCTAATCTAATCAAGCTAAGTGTTTTCATAACTTAAAAGAAGTAGAAAACCTTAAGCCAGTCTCAAAGATCAAGTTTCTGGAAAATGGGCTTCTGTGTAATCGATTACACCTTTATGGTAATCGATTACACCTAGGCAAGTAATCGATTACTCATGTCTTGTAATCGATTACATGTTTGAAATTCAAATTCAAACTGAAACGGTCACTTGTGTAATCGATTACACTAAGTATGGTAATCGATTACCAGAACGAAAAAGTGCATCTTTTCATGAACCATTGTGTCCCAAAACTTTTGAAAAGGGTTGTGATGGTTCAAGGACGTTTCCCTTGCCTATATAAAGACCATTTGAGTCCAGAAAAAAACAACACACAAGAACACACACATAACATACACAAGAGACAACACATTACACATGAGAAAATCACATTAGGCCAAAACTTTGTCAAAATTAGTTCATCTTTTAGAACTTAAATCTTTTGGAGCCTAAATTCTGAGTTCATGATCTTCATGTTAATAAGAACACTTTAGTTGTTCATATCTTGAAGAACCCAGAATTATATTATGCTTAAAAGCCTTAAAGCAAAATTTCTCATGATCAATCCAATTGTGTGTTAAAGGATTGATACAGCCAATTGTAATATCTTCTTCATCTCTTTCTGTAAGATTGAGTTTTTCACCGTGGTATTCGGTGAAAGGTTGTTGTCACTGAAAGTGGTTTACTTTCAGGGTTTCGATTGAAGACAAGTTTGTCTTCAAGGTCTGAGGGTGGTTTGCCTTCAGGAACTGAAAGCGGTTTGCTTTCAGGGGCTGTTGAAAGTGGTTTGCTTTCACAGGATATTGGTAGAAATTCTTGGGGTCCTTGGGTTAGGAACTTGTAAGAGATTTTTATCAATAGTGGAAAAATCCTCAAGGGGTTTTCTTGAGGGACTGGACGTAGCCTTCGGTGGATTGAAGGTGAACCAGGATAAAATCTTGTGTGTGATTATCTTTATCCTTCACATTTACTTTCAAGTATCGTTCATATCCGCTGCAATCATAACGATCATTTCGCGATCATCATAAACTTGAAAGTAACAATTTCAATAAGGCGAAAATTGGGGCAACACTGATTCACCCCCCCCCCTCAGGTTGCTATCTGTTCTAACACCAGTATCATCACTAAACTCAATCACTAGAGGGGAAAACTTAGTCACTAAGGAATCAGTACCATGGGAAAACTGAGTCACCTGATGGGAAAACATTAGTCACATGACAAGTTTCAATGGACAAACCCTAGTTAATTAACCACTTTATGTAGGAAAAACTTGAGAACGTAGTGAATGAGACTAGTCTTACGGGAAATCAGTCACAGGAGGGATAAACTTAGTCACTAAGGAATGAGTTCCATGGGAAAACCGAGTCACCGGACAAGTTTCAATGGAAAATCATATTAAAATAACCTCTTTGTGTGGGAAAAACTCGACAACCTAGTCACTGTGACTAGTCTCATTGTTAAACTAAGTCACAAGAGGGGAAAACTTAGTCATAAGGAATTAGTTCCATGGGAAAACTGAGTCACCGGATGGGAAAACCTTTGTGAAGGAGGTCTTGCTCTTGACCCTGGCTGAGGTTTTGATGACGACAAACTCATCGATAAAAAGAAGAAAAGAAGACTTAGAGGAAACAGTGCAACATGATTCAATATCTACCGAAGTCTTAGTTAGGTGAGTTATGCTTCTAAAGGCTTCTCTAGTATAATGTCTCTTTAAAACATTTAAGCTGATTGAGTTTAACCTTTATATAATTTAAAAGAGGTAGAAAAACTCAGGCCGTTCTTAAAAGTTTAAGTTTCTGGAAATTGGACTTGAGTGTGATCGATTACACCCTTAAGGTAATCGATGACACATAGGCAAGTAATCGATTACAGCTTGCTCGTAATCGATTACACGTTTGAATTTCAAATTCAATCAGCAACGGTCACATAGCGTAATCGATTACCTAAGTACTGTAATAGATTACATGCTCGACAAGTTGCATCTTATCATTAACCATTGTGTCTCAAATCGTTTGGGAATGGTTGTGTTGGTTCATGAATGATCCCTTATGCCTATAAATAGTCCATTTGAGTCCAGAATCGAAACACACATGAGAGATACTTGATCATACATGAATTAGGCTTAAAACCTTCTTGAATTTCTCTTTCATGTTCATTTAGCCTTTGCTCTACAACTTTCAAAGAGCCTAGATTCTGAGTTCATATTCTTCATTGTTTAAAGAACACTCTTGTTGTTCATATATTGAAGAACTCAGAATTGAAAGAGCCTTCTTATGCTAAAGAGCCTTAAAGCATAACTCTCATGACCAATCCACTTGTGTATTAAAGAATTGATACAGCCAGTTGTAAACTCTTCTTCATCTCATTCTGGTTTAGTGAATATTCACCGTAAGTTTCGGTGAAGGTTGATTGTTCTGAAAGTTGTTTGCTTTCAGGGACTGAAAGTGGTTTGCTTTCAGGGGTTGTTGAAAGTGGTTTGCATTCACAGGTTGTTGTTGATAGAAATTCTTAAGGTACTTGGTGTAAGCACTTGTAAGAGATTTTTACCAATAGTGAACTAGGATAAATTATGTGTGTGCATTCTCCTAATCTTCATCTTTACTTTCAAGCAATGTTTATTTCCGCTGCACTCGATTGTGATCATCTTTATCTTGAAAGTAAGGTGTGTTAAGGCGAGAATTGGGTAAACCTAATTCACCCCCCCTCTCAGGTTGCTATCTATACTTACAATTGGTATCAGAGCTTAAGTTTAGGTAATTTGCTCCTAAGATCCGGGGAAAGATGGCATCCTCTTCTAGTCATGGAACTAGTGAGAGATTCAACATAAACAGGCCACCATACTTCAATGGAGACCACTATGACATCAGGAAGATCAAGATGAAAAACTTTATAAGGTCATTGGCCGTGGAAATATGGAGAGCCATTGAAGAAGGTCTGTTTATACCTATGAATGAAGTGGGTGATAGTAGACAACCAAAACCAGAAAACACATGGAGTGAAGAAGAAAAGAAGAAGGTTCAGTATGATCTTAAAGAAATGAATATGGAATGAAATGTCCAAAATGCTTCTTGGAGAAAAGGTATTGGATATGAAAAAACGCTTTTCTCATTTGACTAACCATTTGATTGCACTTGGTAAACAATTTTCCAGAAGTGAATTAAACATGAAAGTTTTAAGATCACTTACAAGAGCATGGCAACCAAAGGTTACGACAATTTCCGAAAAGAAGAGTTTGTCTAATATGACTCTTGCAACTCATTTTGGAAAACTCCAAGAACATGAATTGGAGTTGAATCGTTTGGAGGAACATGAACAACATGAGAAGAAATATCAATCGATTTCTCTAAAAGCAAAGGAAAGCATCAAAGATGATTATGATGCAGATTCTGAAGAGGACGTGAATGAAAATATGAATCTTCTAGTGAAGAATCTTGGAAAGCTATTCAAAAGGAAAGGTATGAAGTTTAACAATAACAGAACTTTCCAAAGAAATAGTGAGCCCTCCTCTTCTCGGAAATTCACATTCTTTGAGTGTGGAAAACTGGGACATATCAAGTTGGAATGTCCAAACCTTCAAAAGAAGAAACATGCTTTGAAGGATAAGTTTGAAGGATAAGTTTGAAGGATAATTTGTTGTTCACAAACCTTATGGCTCAAACAACAACTCAAAGATTATGGCTTAGAGCTGGGCTGCATCCCAATCAAATGTGACAACACAAGTGCCATTAATCTCACGAAAAAACCCCATCATGCATTCTCGAACAAAGCATATTGATATAAGACATCATTTTCTTCGAGATCACGTCATGAGAAAGGATATTGAGATTTCCTTCGTAGATACACGTAATCAATTGGCTGATATATTTACTAAACCTCTTTCTAAAGACTCTTTCTTTAAAATTAGAAGAGAATTAGGCATTATAGTTGAAACTGATATTTAATTAGATATTTATCTGATTATGTGTTTATATGCTAATTGACATAATTATGTGCATTGCATGATTTTTGTGTGCATATATATTTACATGCTTGTTTTCATGATTTAATATTAATTTTACTTATGTGTGATTACATGTATCTAAGTTTCTTATATGTAGTTATATGTCTTTTGTGTGGTTTTGCACTTGGATATTTGATTAATCACTTCTAGTAATCAATAACATAGGAAGTTATAGCTTAGATCTTGTAAAATGTCTTAAGTAATCGATTACCATATATCCTGTAATCGATTAACCTATGTTTTCTTTTCCTCGTCCCCCTTCTCTCTTTTCATTCGACCCATTCATTCCTTTTGATTTAGTTCGAATTCAAAAGCCCTCTTTTCAAAAACCCGAACCCTAGCACCCCAATTTCAGAATTTCCGACAATGGCTTCCTCCTCCTCACGCAGGCACCGCTCCAAGAACCCCTCGATGAATGCTCTCGACTTATCAAGACTTCTTGGGACGGAGGAGCAAAGGGAACGGTTCATGGCTCACTACCTTGAACAGCCGATTCTCCCTCCTAAATATGGAGACATGACTTCTTTCATCTATGCAGGGCTGCTATTTCCAACATTGTTTGACTACCAAGGGCTTGATGAGTTTGTTGGCTTCTCCGGAACGTACTATCCCGAACTCGTGAAAGTCTTCTACTATAACTTAGTCAAGAGAGGCGGTAAGATATGCTCTTCTGTCAAAGGCACTTCCATTTCCTTTACTCTAGAGCAGTTAGGGATATGTTTATCTATTCCTTATGTAGGAGCCAAACTCGGCCCTAAACTTCTTTGTCCCTGGGAAGATTATGACAAGAAGTCTTTCTATCTATCGCTTTGTCGTTTCTCAGAGGAGGAAATACAGATTAAGAAGCAAAGACTAGAGGCTAATCGTTCCCGGGATATCCTTGTTGTTGGATATCTCTGTGTGGAAAATCGTTTGCTTCACTACTTGTTGAGTTATGTCCTCTTGCCTCAATCCTCTAATCATGCTCAGATTAGTGACTTAGAACTACAGATTCTTTATGGGATCAATCATATTGAGTCTATTAACTGGGCATATTTGGTGATGATCCATATGTTGATCCATAAGGATAGAACTGGTCCTCTTCCCTATGCTCCTGTAATTTCTCTCATTTTGAAGAACTTTGGGGTCTCCACAAATGGAGAATATGCTCAAGTCATGGATGCAAAGTCACAGAAGATTGACATGGAGATATTGAACAAAATGGGGATATTTTGGGATGTCGATGGCATCTTCAGGCACAAATCAGATTTGGGTTCTGACACTACGCAGGCTCCTGCCCCTGCTGCATTCTGTCCTCCATCTTCTGAGAGTGGTCCTTCTTCTTCTGCTGATGCTGATGCTTCTACTCAGCTTATTCTCTCTCATCTTGCAGACATGAAGCAGTACATTAACCAGCGTTTTGGTCGAATGGAAGGCCGAGTCGAGTCCATGTACACTACCTTGCGTGCTGATATGGATAGGCTTAGCCTCCGTGTTGACCACATGACTTGCTCTGCTCTTAATTTTCCTGATTTATCTGATGGGTCCGACGACCTTTAGAATTTTTATGCTTTATTTGGAAATCTTTCGGGTTGTAATAGTTTAGCTTAACTCTTGACTGCTTTGTAGGATGTTTTTGCTAGTATTCTGCACTGTTTTGTTTGTGACTTTAAACTGTGATGTTGCTGTTTAGTATGTTGGTTGTTGTTTGTCATGATTTTACTTGTTTACCCCCAACCCCTATGCTTTATTTGTATATGTACTTGTTTGCCTGTATATCTGTTTCTGGACTTTTCATCTTTTTGATGAAGTCAAAAGGGGGAGAAAGGTTCTGTGTTCTTTAAAGATTATATGCAGGAATTCAACTAGTGAATCAGAAAGGGGGAGATATATCGGATTACATCAAACAGGGGGAGTTTTCAACAAGGATGCAACACTGATCTTCAAAGTTCAAAGAATGTTTTTGCCATCACCAAAAAGGGGGGGATTGTGAAGAAGGTCTTGCTCCTGACCCTGGCTGAGGTTTTGATGACGACAAACTCACCGGCAAAAAGAAGAAAAGAAGACTTAGAGGAAACAGTGCTATATGATTCAACATCTACCTAAGAGTCTTAGTTTAGGTGAGTTATGCTTCTAAAGTCTTCTCGAGTATAAAGGCTCCTTAAAACATCTAAGCTAATCAAGTTTAATGTTTTCATAAGTTAAAGGAAGTAGTATATCTCAAGCCAATCTTAACAGTTTAAGTTTCTGGAATTTGGACTTGAGTGTAATCGATTACACCCTTCTGGTAATCGATTACACATAGGCAAGTAATCGATTACATCTTGCTTGTAATCGATTACATGTTTGAATTTGAAATTCAAACAGTAACAGCTTCTTAGTGTAATCGATTACCTAAGTAATGTAATCGATTACATGCTCGAAAAGTTGCATCTTTTCATGAACCATTGTGTCTCAAACTTTTTGGGAAGGGTTTCATTGGTTCAAGGACGTTTCCTCATGCCTATATAAAGTCCATTTAAGTCCAGAAACAAACAACACATGAGAATACACGATTTAGGCCAAAGCTTTGTCAAGTTGTTCATTCATGTTAAATTAGCCTTTGATACTTAAACTTTCAAAGAGCCTAAGTTTTGATTTCATGATCTTCATTGTTTAAGAAAACACTTTAGTTGTTCATATCTTAAAGAACTCAGAATCAAGAGAGCCTTCTTATGCTTAAGAGCCTTAAAGCATAATTCTCTTAAAGTTGTTTGCTTTCAGGGACTGAAAGTGGTGTGCTTTCAGGGGCTGTTGAAAGTGGTGTGCTTTCACAGGTGATTGATAGAAATTCTTAAGGTACTTGGTGTAAGAACTTGTAAGAGATTTTTATCAATATTGGAAAAATCCTCAAGGGGTTTTCTTGAGGGACTGGACGTAGCCTTCGGTGGATAGAAGGTGAACCAGGATAATATTTTGTGTGTGCATTCTTCTATCCTTCATCTCTACTTTCAAGCAACGCTCATTTCCGCTGCAATCGTTTGTATTTATATTCATCTAGAAAGTAAGAAGGTATCAAGGCGAAAATCGGGTAAACCTGATTCACCCCCTCCCCCTTTCAGGTTGCTATCTAGGTTAACAACTAGTCTCACGGGAAATCGGCCACAGGAGGGGAAAACTTTGTTACTAAGGATTGTGATGACAGGATTTTATATGATATTTTTAGGGTGTTTTTAGTCTTTTTATTTTATTATTTTTGAGTCTCATATAGGATTTTTATATTTTTATATAGATTTTCTATTTATTTTTTATTTTGCATATAGATTAGCTTTTATTTGTTTTTCTAACTTTATTTTATAATTTTAGGAATTTTTATAGTTATTTTTATATTTTTAGGAAAGCTGGTATAGTTATCATTTTTGTCCAGGGACCGATTTGTAAAGTTTCATGAAATGAAGGATCAAAGTGTAAAAGGTCAGGAGTGGAGGATGAAAAGTGAAGTTTCAAAGAGTTAAAGGGCCAGAATTGAAGTGCTAGCAAAGAGAGGACTTAAAGTGGAAATCAAGAATATGAACCCACACTCTCTAAATTAAGCACATGGAAAATAAGGATTAAAGGATGAGTGGAGAATTGATGGTAGTGGGAAGGAGTTTTCAAAAGTTAATTACTGGCCAATGAAGGCCATAATGGCCATCAACTCCTCCACCATTGAAAGACAAATTTTTGCTATAAATAGGAGTGCTCATCCTTTGTAAAAATCACACCTATTCAGAATACAACAAGTGTTCTTCTTTCCTCCTTAAAATCATTGTTCCTAGGAATTGTGGGAAGCCATACTTGAGCTCCTATCCAGGGTAATTCAATGACTCTTTTAGCCATGCTTGGCTAATTCTTTTTAAGATTCTTGGGTTGTAGTAGTTTATAGTTTATGTTCTAGTCTTTTTCTACATTTCTGAATAATATTTCCTTTCATATTTTATTTCCTTGCTCTTAATATTATCTTGCTGTACACAAGAAGTTTTGCTTATTTCTTATGTCATAAGACCATTTGGTAAGTAGTAAGGGAATAGGAAATAAAAAAGGCTATAAGTATATATCTCGAAAGATCATTAGGATAGACGTAGCTTTATGTTGGCCCGAATTCATTCTTCATCTTCTTTTCTGGTTAACTAAATTTCAAGATCTTGGATTTAGTAATTAGGAAGAAAGTTATACATTTCTTAAGATCATTAACTTGTAGAAATTCTAGGCTATAGCATCATGAACTTGGATTTAAAATTCATAAATTAAGTAGGAACTTGCTAGCATATTTATAGACTATATAAATCAACACAAGAGCTTAATTCTCATCATCTTTATTTTCTTATCATTTTATTGCTATATCTTGTTCTAAACCAACATCATACACATCTTTTAATTTTTATGCACAAGTACTAGATATTATAATAATAAGGACACCTATCCCTTGGGTTCGATCTTTTTATATTTCACGATAGTCAATCGTGCACTTGCGATTTGGGTATCAAGTTTTTGGCGCCGTTGCCGGGGATAGGTTCTGTTCAAGTTCTTTTTATTATTTTCTTTAGTGCTTTTTGTTTATATGTAAAAAAAAAGAAAAAAAATATTAACTTGTGTGGTGAATAGGTGCTACTAATTTTGTCTACTAAAATTTTATATGGAAATATGGCTGGAACATTTGAGGAATGGTTGGCAAAGATTCGGGCTAATCTTGAAAAAAAAGATGAAAAGAGGAAGCGTATGGTTTTCAATTTAATTGATGAGTATTACTCAGAATTAGATTGCAAGCGCGCTTCGGGATCTTTGCCCAACCGAGTGCAAGAATGGAAGGCCAGAATAATCTTGCAAGGAAGGCTGAATGCAATTTTGGGGAGGCAGCCAGTAAATCAACAAGTTCCCATTGCCCCGGTAAGTGATTCTATGGACAAAATAGAGGAAAAGAAAATTGAAGAAGTGGTTTTCTTAACTAGTGAAAAATCAGTTTTTCTTCCCACACCGGAAGAGAGAGAACAAAATTGTTTTAAATTGTCCATAGGTGATCTTATTTGGGAAAATGGTGAGGATTATCTGAACAAGTCTGCATTATTTTGATGACTTCAAGTTGTCAAAATTTGCATGACTTGAGGGGTCTAAAACAGTTTGCAATAGACCCTGGTTGATTGAACAATTTCTGGAAGGAACCAAGTCTATCGAAGACTATAAATTCGAGCTTCTTGGGAGACAACCCATGTCCAGGTTTGAGTATTTTAAATTCAGTAATTTTTAGCTTTCTTTTATTTTCTGTTTTCTTTGTTTATAAATAATTTGTGTCCACCAGTTCTTGAAAAGTTTTTGATTGTGTGAGTTTACCGATGCTTCTATAATGGTTTTTGATCTTTGGGAACTCAAGAATTCTTGTTTTTAGGTGGACACAATTTTCAACACTTGTTCTTAAGTATGTTGTTTTGGGAACTAACAAGTCAAGCAAGCTTCTGCTTGTGAGACTTTTGTTAGTTCAAATTTTGTAGGAAAGGCACCAGAAGGAGAAAGAACCCTCTTGAACTTGGAGGGATAAAAGTTGAAATTGCAAGGAGGTTTCGTGGACATTTGTAAAAAAAAAAAGAAAAAAAAAAGAGAAAAAAAGAAAAATACCAGCTTTTAGTTTTACTGTTTAGTTTTTAGTTTTATTTTTAGTGCTAGTTTTTATTTTTGCTTTTAGGTCTTTAAACTGCTTGGTTGAGTGTCTTTATCCAGTCTGAATGTTGCTATTGCTCCGTGAATGCTTTATCTGATTGAACTATTTTTTTTTTAAAACGGTTCTATGTTTTGATGCGGTTAGGATTGCATGCTGTTAGAAATGATTTGGACATCTTGATTGTTTTGGTTGTTGGAAAAGTTTTTATGAGTTCTAAAAAGGGTACCACTTACCCTATGTTTTTCTAAGAGCTGAGAACTCTGAATGCATGATTGTAAAATTTTTCTACCTTGTGTTGCATGTTGATTGGGATTTGTATACTTTGTAAGTTGAGAAGAGATTATAGGCATTTTTGAAAACTCAGAGTTTTGGTTTTAAAAGCAAAAATCCACTAGTAGCCCCTTTTTTAGCCTTAAAAGAGTCGTTCTTTGGAGCCTACTTTGTGTGATAATTTTAAGTTGTTATTGTGATGCATGTGCTGAAATTGTTAGAGCTATGTTTGTTGGGTTTCTCTCTAAAAAAGAAAAAAAGAAGAAAAAAAAAAGTTGGAAAAAATAAGGTATGTGCCTTAAGAAAAAATAATGAAGTAGTGGGGTGAGAAAGAGTATGAGGGGAGTAAAATTCAAGTCATTCATCCCATACATTCCACTACTTTGTTCAAAAAAACAAAAGGAAAAAAAATGAGAACCCTTGTGTTGAATTGTTTAAAGCTCTTAGTTACAAAAGAATCACTTAACAACAAATTCTGAGTCAAGCCATTAGAGTTGCCAATTTCTTGAAATCCACAACTTGAATTGCTCAACCCTTTGGCCAAGTTACAACCTTTAAAAATCTCTTCAAAGTTACTTAGTTGCACTGTTTCAGTTTTGATTTGAATGATAGGCAGGATTATTGAGCTTTCTTGTTTTTCATGGAGAATACTATTTTTGTGAGCTTAATTGATGAACTCAACATGATAAAAGCCAAGCCAAACTTTCTTGATTAAATATCTGTAAACATGCATGTGTTCCTTATCTGCTAAGCTTTCTTGGAAAGGTTTTTTGTGCTTCAAGTTGTAATCAGATAAACTTTCTCTAAACTCAGGGACGGGTTTCTCTTTAAGTTTTGTCGCTTGAGGACAAGCTGTCGTTGGGTATAGTGGTGTGATGACAGGATTTTATATGATATTTTTAGGGTGTTTTTAGTCTTTTTATTTGATTATTTTTGAGTCTCATATAGGATTTTTAATATTTTTATATAGATTTTCTATTTATTTTGCATTTTGCATATAGATTAGCTTTTATTTGTTTTTCTAACTTTATTTTATATTTTTAGGAATTTTTATAGTTATTTTTATATTTTTAGGAAAGCTGGTATAGTTATCATTTTTGTCCAAGGACCGATTTGTAAAGTTTCATGAAATGAAGGATCAAAGTGTAAAAGTTCAAGAGTGGAGGATGAAAAGTGAAGTTTCAAAGAGTTAAAGGGCCAGGATTGAAGTGCTAGCAAAGAGAGGACTTAAAGTGGAAATCAAGAATATGAGCTAACACTCTCTAAATTAAGCACATGGAAAATAAGGATTAAAGGATGAGTGGAGAATTGATGGTAGTGGGAAGGAGTTTTCAAAAGTTAATTGGTGGCGAATGAAGGCCATAATGGCCATCAACTCCTCCACCATTGAAAGACAAATATTTGCTATAAATAGGAGTGCTCATCCTTTGTAAAAATCACACCTATTCAGAATACAACAAGTGTTCTTCTTTCCTCCTTAAGATCATTTTTCCTAGGAATTGTGGGAAGCCATACTTGAGCTCCTATCCAGGGTAATTCAATGACTCTTTTAGCCATGCTTGGCTAATTATTTTTAAGTTTCTTGGGTTGTAGTAGTTTATAGTTTATGTTCTAGTCTTTTTCTACATTTCTGAATAATATTTCCTTTCATGTTTTATTTCCTTGCTCTTAATATTTTCTTGCTGTACACAAGAAGTTTTGCTTATTACTTATGTCATAAGACCATTTGGTAAGTAGTAAGGGAACTAGGAAATAAAAAAGGCTATAAGTATATATCTCTAAAGATCATTAGGATAGACGTAGCTTTATGTTGGCCCGAATTCATTCTTCATCTTATTTTCTGGTTAACTAATTTACAAGATCTTGGATTTAGTAATTAGGAAGAAAGTTCTACATTTCTTAAGATCATTAACTTGTAGAAATTCTAGGCTATAGCATCATGAACTTGGATTTAAAATTCAGAAATTAAGTAGAAACTTGCTAGCATATTTATAGACTATGTAAATCAACCCAAGAGCTTAATTCTCATCATCCTTATTTTCTTATCATTTTATTGCTATATCTTGTTCTAAACCAACATCATAGACATCTTTTAATTTTTCTGCACAAGTACTAGATATTATAATAATAAGGACACCTATCCCTTGGGTTCGATCTTTTTATATTACGCGATAGTCAATCGTGCACTTGCGATTTGGGTATCAGAATGGTTTCCATGGGAAAACTGAGTCACCGGATGGGAAAAGCTTATATACCGGACTTGTTTCAATCGACAATCATAGTAAAATAACCTATGTGTGGGAAAAACTCGAGAATCTAGTCAGTGTGACTAGTCTCAGGGGAAAACTCAAACACAGGAAGGGGACACTTAGTCACTAAGTAAATAGTTCAATGGGAAAACTTATTCACCGGATGGTAAAACCTTAGTAACCGGACGAGTTTCAATGGAAAACCTTAGTAAAATAACCACTTCGTGTGAGAAAAACTCGAGAACGTAGTCAATGATGAATGAGTTCCACGGGAAAACTGAGTCACCAAATGGGAAAACATTATACACTGGACGAATTTCAATAGAAAATCTTAGTAAAATAACCTCTTTGTGTGGGAAAAACTCGAGAATCTAGTCAGTGTAACTACTCTCATGGGAAAACTAAGTCACAAGAAGGGAATACTTAACCACTAAGGAATTACTGCCACGGGAATACTGAGTCAACGAATGGAAAAACCGTATTCACAGGACGAGTTTAAATGGAAAACCTAGTAAAATAACCTGTTTGTTTAAGAAAAATTAGAACAGTGTCATAGTTACCAGTCTCATCTGAAAACTCAGTCACTGTAAGGGAAAAATAGGCACTAAGGAAACAAGGCCATGGGAAAACTGAGTAACCGGATGGGAAAACCTTAGTCACCCAATGAGTTTCATTGGAAAATCATAGTCAAATAACCTCTTTGTGTCGGAAAAAATCGGGAACCTAGTCACTATGACTAGTTTCATGGGAAAACTCAATCACAGGAAAAGAATAGTTTGTCACAAAGGAATTAGTGCCATGGGAATACTGAGTCACAAGTTGGGTAAACCTTAGTGTCTGAATGAATTTCAATGGAAAATCCTAGTAATATAACCTCTTTGTGTGGGTAAAACTCGAGAACCGAGTCATAATGACTAGTCACAGTAGGGGAAAATATGAGGCATCGGATAGGAAAACCTTAGTCACTGGACGAGTTTAAGTGGAAAATCCTAGTAAAATAACCACTTTGTGTTAGAAAAACAAGAGAACGTAGTCACTGACACTAGTCTCACGAGAAATATGTCACTGGAGGGGAAAACTTAGTCACAAACGAATGAGTTCCATTGGAAAACAAAGTCACCAAATGGGTAAACCTAATACACCAGACGAGATTTAAAGGAGAATAAGAGTAAAATTGCTTCTTTGTGTGGGAAACACTCAAGAATCCAATCACTGTAACTAGTCTCATGAGATAACTTAGTCACAGGAAGGGAAAACTTGGTCACCAAGGAATTAGCGCGATGGGAATACTGAGTCGCAAGTTGGGTAAACCTTAGTCACCGGACGAATTTTTGTGGAAAATCCTAGAAAACTAACCTCTTTGTGTGGGAAATACTCGAGAACCTAGACATAATGACTAGTCTCATGGGAAAACTCAATCACAGGAGGGGAATACATGGTCACTAAGGAGTTAGTGCCATAGGAAAATTGAGCCGCCGAATGGGTAAATACTCGAGAACCTATTCATAGTGACTAGTCTAATTGGAAAACTCAGCCATAAGAGGGGAAAACTTAGTCACTAAGGAATTAGTGCCATGGGAAAACTGATTCACCAAATGGGTAAACCTATGTCAGCGGACAAGTTTCAATGGAAAATTATAGTAAAATAACCTGTTTGTGTGGGAAAAACTCGAGAACTTAGTCACGGTGACTAGTTTCATGGGAAAACTCGGTCATAGGAGTGGAAAACTTAGTCACCGAAAAAGTTCCAATGGCCGGTACTATTAAAATAACCACTTTTGGAGGGAAAACTTGAGAACTATTCATTGTGACTAGTCTCATGGGAAAACTCAGTCACAGGAGGGGAAGACTTAGTCACTAAGTAATTAGTGCCATGGGTAACTGAGTCACTGGATGGGAAAACCTATGTCATCTGACAAGTTTGAATGAAAACTCATAGTAAAATAACCTCTCTGTATGGGAAAACCTCGGGAACCTAGTCACTGTGACTTGTCTCGTGGGAAAACCTAGTTACAGGAGGCGGAAACTTAGTCAATAAGGAATTAGTTCCATGGGAAGACTGAGTCTCCTGATGGGAAAACCTATGTCAGCAGACAAGATTTAATTGTAATTATAGTAAAAGAACCTATTTATGTGGGAAAAACTCAAGAACCTAGTCACCGTCACTTGTCTCATGGGTAAATTCAGTCCTAAGAGGGGAAAACTTAGTCACTATGAAATTAGTGCCATGTGACAATTGAGTAACCGGATGAGAAAACCTATGTCAGCGGTGAAGTTTAAATGGAAAATCGTAGTAAAATAACCTCTTTTTGCAGAAAAAACTCGAGAACCTTGTCACTGTGACTAGTCTCATGGAAAAACTCAATTATGGGTGGGGAAAACTAAGTCACCATGGAATTAGTGCCATGGGAAAACTGAGCCACCTGATGGTAAAACCTTAGTCACATGACAAGTTTCAATGGACAATCATAGTAAAATAACCACTTTGTGCGGTAAAAACTCGAGAACCTAGTCACTGTGACTAGTCTCATGGGAAAACTCAGTCATTAGAGGGGAAAACTTGGCCACTAAGGAATGGGTTCCATGGGAAAACTGAGTCAGCAGATGGGAAAACCTTATACACCGGACGAGTTTCAATGGAAAACCATAGTAAAATAAACACTGTGTGGGAAAAACTCGAGAATCTAGTCACTGTGACTAGTCTCATGGTAAAACTTAGTCAAAGGAGGGGAAACTTGGTCACTAAGGAATTAGTACCATGGGAATACTAAGTCACAAATAGGATAAACCTTAGTCACCGGACGAGTTTCAATGGAAATTCCTAATAAAATAACCTCTTTCCGTGGGAAATACTGGAGAACATAGTCATAATGACTAGTCCCATGGGAAATCTCAGTCACATGAGGGGAAAACATGGTCACTAAGGAAATAGTTCCATGGGAAAACTGAATCACCGGATGGGTAAACCTTGGTCACCGGACGAGTTTCAATGGAAAATCATATTAAAATAACCTCTTTTTGTGGGAAAAACTCGAGAACCTAGAAACTGTGACTAGCCTCATGGTACAACTCAGTTATAGAAGAGGAAAACTTAGTCACTAAGGAATGAGTTCCATGGGAAAACTGAGTCAGCGGATGGGAAAACCGTTGTCGTAAGACGAGTTTCAATGGAAAGTCCTAGTACAATAACCTCTTTGTTTTGGAAAAATTTAGAACCTTTTCTTAGTGACCAGTATCATCGAAAAACTCAGTCACTAGAGGGGAAAACTTAGTGACTCAGGAATTAGTGCCAGAGAAAACTGAGTCACCTGATGGGAAAGTCTTAGTCACAAGACAAGTTTCAATGGACTAATAACCTCTTTGTGTGGGAAAAAATTGACAACCTAGTAACTATGACTCGCCTCATGGGAAAACTCAGTTATAGGAGGGGGAAACATAGTCACTAAGGAATTAATTACATGGGAAAACTGGATCACCGGATGGGAAAACCTTAGTCACCATATGAGTTTCAATGGATAATCATATTCAAATAACCTCTTTGGTTGGGAAAAACTCGAGAACCTAATCATTGTGACTAGCCTCATGGTAAAACTTAGTCACGTGAGGGGAAAACTTAGTCACAACGGAATTAGTTCTGTGGCAATACTTTGTGACTGGATGGGAAAACCTTACTCACCGGATGAGTTTCAATGGAAAATCCTAGTAAAATAACCACTTTGTGTAGGAAAAACTTGAGAACCTAGTCACAGAGACTAGTCTCACGGGAAATCAGTCACAGGAGGGGAAAACTTAGTCAATAAGGAATGGGTTCCATGGGAAAAATGATTCACCAAATGGGAAAACCGTATACATTGGACAAGTTTCAATGGAAAATCATCGTAAAATAACCTCTGTGTGGGAAAAACTCGAGACTCTAGTCACTGTAACTAGTCTCAGGGGAATAGTGAGTCCCAAGTAGGATAAACCTCTGTCACCAGACGAGTTTCAATGGAAATTCCAAGTAAAATAACCTATTTCTGTGGGAAAAACTCGAGAACCTAGTCATAGTGACTAGCGTCATGGTTACACTCAGTCACAGGAGGAGAAAACTTAGTCACTAAGTTATTAGTTCCATGGGAAACCTGAGTCACCAGATGGGAAAACCTTAGTCAATAGACGAGTTTCAATGAAAATCCTTGTAATATAACCTCTTTGTTTCAGAAAAATTCAGAACCTTGTCTTAGTGACTAGTATCATCACAAAACTTAGTCACTAGATGGGAAAACTTAGTCACTAAGGAATTAGTGCCATGGGATAACTGAGTCACCTGTTGGGAAAACCTTAGTCACATGACAAGTTTCAATGGACAATCATAGTAAAATAACCTCTTTGTGGGGAAAAAACTCGAGAATCTAGTCACTGTGACTAGCGTCATGGGAAAAGTCAGTCAAAGGAGGGGAAAACTTAGTCACTAAGGAATTTGTTCAATGGGAAAACTGAGTCACCGAATCGGAAAGCCTTAGTCATTGGACGAGTTTCAATGGGAAACCCTAGTAAATTAACCACTTTGTGTTGGAAAAACTCGAGAACGTAGCCATGAGACTAGTTTTACGGGAAATCAGTCACAGGAGGGGAAAACTTAGTCACTAAGGAATGAGTTCCATGGGAAAACTGAGTCACCGGATGGGAAAACCTTAGTCACCGGATGAGTTTCAATGGAAAATCATATTAAAATAAACTCTTCGTGTGGGTAAAACTTGAGAACCTAGTCATTGTGACTAGTGTCAGGGTAAAACTAAGTCACAGGAGGGGAAAACTGTAACACCCCAATTTTGGGTTGACGGTTACATGGTAAAAACGCGGAAATTTAAAACCTCTCAGAAAACAACTCATTTTTCTTAAAAGGTTTTCGTCTCTCTTAATTACTTAAAAATAATATAAGTAATAATTTTCCCCATAAATAATAATTACTGCGCGGAAGCAAAACGAGGAAAAATATTACAAAGTAAATGCTCAACAGCGAGCCCAAAAAAAATAAACTAAAATAGCGGAAAATCTAAAGACATCAATCGTCTTCTTCAAATTTCTTCCATGATTCCGCTGCGCACTCTGATTCCGTAAAGCTTCTTCAAGAGACAACGATCAACACCCTGTCTATTTTCTGGCGTTAAGCGCCCAAACACAAACAGAAAGGGTTAACTCGAGAACAAACAACAATTACCAAACAACATGTTGAAGGGAAATTACATAAGTGTCAACAACAATATTTTCAAAATACAACAACAACTTCAACAAATATTCTCATTTCCTCATGTACAACATCACAACCCATGCTTATGATTCCTCAAATGCAACTACAAGTTATGGCATGATCACATGGGACTAAAACCCATCTCATCACCCTTAACCACGATCCCATGGGACTAAAACCCATCTCATCGCTCTCAGGCACGATCACATGGGACTAAAACCCTTCTCACCGCCATCAGCCCCAAAAATAATGCATATGCCATGCCAACATGTTCAACATCAACATGAATCAACAATTACAAAATAATCACCCTCATATTCATCCATCATAATCATCAATCTCAAATCCAACATGTTATATTCACTGATAATAATCCCAGCATGCATCACAATACCATTCATCTCATCATCACAAACATAGAGTAATTTACCATCATCAAAGCGTAGTAAGCACCACTGACTCTATCTAGACCCAGAGTTACCCTTACCTTTTAATCCTTTGCTTGGTCTTGTCCTTCAACCTAACATGATAAAACATGTCCACAATCATCAACATCCAAGGAAAAGACCAGAAACCGATTTCACAAGAATTAAACTCAAAACTAGCAAAACAGCAACTTGCTGTCAGGGGCCTAGCGCCCAAGCGTTGGCTTCCAACGCTCAAGCGTTGGGTCCCTGTCTGGCAACACGAACTGGGTAGAACCTCAGCGCCCAAGCGTTAGGAGTCCAGCGCTCATGCGTTGGCTCCCTGCCAGAAACCCTGAAAATGTGTTTTTCACCCCAAAATCAATTCCAAACTCTAATTTTCGAAAACCAGCTTCCTCTATACTCAAAACCCATTATAAAACTGATTAGAATCATTTCCTAAACCAAAATCCAAAGGTCTCTAGTTTCTACAAAACCATTTGCACAAATAGGATTACTAGGTTTCGAACCAAGGGATGAGAGTGGATACTATCCTTATCGAGAGAATTGGTCAAGGTACAAATCCCAGACCTTCAGGAGTGTAAGGAACCTCAGGGACAAAGAAGGTTGCACGTTGTCTTACTCCTTCCCAATACAAAAACGCAGCAGCAAAACAAAAGGAGAAGACAGCAGAAGAAAATGCAGCAAAAGGCTAACGTGCAGAAGAGTTTTGGAGGCAGCAGCAAGGGAATAGAATTAGGGTAAAAATCTGAATGTGGAGGCTCCTAAGGTGCACGAAATTCACCTTAATATCCAGCCAAATCCTCAGCCATAACACCGCTCATAACTCAGCATTATCTCTCCATTATCCCCATTAAATCACTCATTAACTCTCCATTACTCACATGTTTAAATTTCAAATTTAAATCTGATTATAACTCCTATTAAACTCCATTTAAACCCATTTATTGCTCATTAATCTCATGTCTCGATTCAAATTCTAAATTCAGCCTTTAACCACCAAAAATCTGATTAAAATTAAAACATGCCTCACTAGGATTCGAACACAAGCCCTGCCAATCAATTGCCTAAGTCTTAACCACTAAACCACAACTCTTCTTGTTAAAACTCTTACACTAATATTCTTTTAAGCTACTAACTAGAACCATCATGTTCCCATTTCAAATTTGAATTCCAAAACCTCCTTAAAAGCTCTTAAATGCGGAATTCCAATTCAGCCTTGACTAGTCCAAGGACTAAAACACAAATATCCAAACTTAAAGGACCAAAGCCTAATTATAAAATCTCCAAGGACCAAAGTATAAATACTCAAAACTTGAGGGTCTTACAAAAACTTAGTCACTAAGGAATTAGTTCCATGGGAAAGCCGAGTTAGCAGATTGGAAAACCTAAGTCAACAGATGAGTTTCAATGGAAAATCCTAGTAACATAACCTCTTTGTTCGCAAAAAATCAGAACCTTGTCTTAATGACTAGTATCATCAGAAAACTCTATCACTGGAGGGGAAACCTTAGTCACTAAGGAATTAGTGCAATGGGAAAACTGAGTCACCGGATGGGAAAACCTTACTCACTGAACGAGTTTCAATGGAAAATCCTAGTAAAATAACCTCATTGTGTGGGAAAAACTCAAGAACCTTGTCACTGAGACTATTCTTACGGGAAATCATTCATAGGAGGGGAAAGCTTAGTCACTACGGAATTCGTTCAATGGCAATACTATGTCACTGGATGGGAAAAACTTACTCACCGGACGAGTTTCAATGGAAAATCCTAGTAATATAACCACTTTGTGTGGGAAAAACTCGAGAACCTAGTCACGGAGGCTAGTCTCACGGGAAATTAGTCACAGGAGTGGAAAAATTTGTTACTAAGGAATTGTTTCCATGGGAAAACTGAGTTACGGATGGGAAAATCTTATATACCGGACGAGTTTCAATTGAAAATAATAGTAAAATAACCTCTGTGTGGGAAAAACTCGAGAATCTAGTCAGTATGACTAGTCTCAGGGGAATACTGAGTCCCAAGTAGGATAAACCTCAGTCACTAAACGAGTTTCAATGGAAATTCCATGTAAAATAACCTCTTTCTGTGGGAAAACTCAATCTCGAGAACCTTGTCATAATGACTAGTCTCATGGGAAAACTCAAACACAGGAAGGGAACACTTAGTCACTAAGTAATTAGTGCAATGGGAAAACTGATTCAGCGGATGGGAAAACCTTAGTAACCGGACGAGTTTCAATGGAAAACCCTAGTAAAATAACCACTTCGTGTGAGAAAATCTCGAGAACGTAGTCAATGAGGAATGAGTTCCATGGGAAAACTGAATCACCAAATGGGAAAACAATATACATTGGACGAGTGTCAATGGAATATCATGTTAGTGCAGATAGCAACCTGAGAGGGGGGTGAATCAGAGTTGCCCCGATTTTCGCCTTATTGAAAATTTTACTTTCAAGATAATGATGATCACGAAACGATTGTTGTGATTGCAGCGGAATTAAACGTTGCTTGAAAGTAAAGATGAAGGATAGAAGAATTCATACACAGAGTTTTATCCTGGTTCACCTTCTATCAACCGAAGGCTACGTCCAGTCCCTCAAGAAAACCCCTTGAGGATTTTTCCACTATTGATAAAAATCTCTTACAAGTTCCTAACCCAAAGACCCCAAGAATTTCTACCAATATCCTGTGAAAGCAAACCACTTTCAACAGCCCCTGAAAGCAAACCACCTTCAATCAACACCCTGAAAGTATACCAGTTTCAGTGACAACAACCATTCACCGAATACCACGGTGAAAACTCAAACTTACAGAAAGAGATGAAGAAGAGTTTTACAATTGGCTGTATCAATCCTTTAACATACAAATGGATTGATCATGAGAATTTATGCTTTAAGGCTCTTAAGCATAATATAATTCTGAGTTCCTCAAGATATGAACAACTAAAGTGTTCTTATAAACATGAAGATCATGAACTCAGAATTTAGGCTCTTTAAGGTTTAAGTTCTAAAAGATGAACTAATTTTGACAAAGCTTTGGCCTAATGTTGTATTCTCATGTGTTGTTTTGTTCTGGACTCAAATGGACTTTATATAGGCAAGGGAAACGTCCTTGAACCATCACAACCCTTTCCAAAAGGTTTGGGACACAATGGTTCATGAAAAGATGTAACTTTTCATTCTGGTAATTGATTACATCACTTAGTGTAATCGATTACACTAATAGCCGTTTCAGTTTGAATTTCAAATTCAAACATGTAATCGATTACAAGCAATGAGTAATCGATTACTTGCCTATGTGTAATCGATTACCAGAAAGCTGCAATCGATTACAGTGAAGCCCAACTTCCAGAAACTTGATCCTTTGAGATCGGCTTAAGGTTTTCTACTTCTTTTAAGTTATGAAAACACTTAGCTTGATTAGTTTAGGTGTTTTAAGAGACTTTATGCTTTAATAGACCTTTAGAAGCATAACACACCTAAACTAAGACTTCTAGACTATTGATGAACTTTATAGCGCTGTTTCTTCGATGTCTTCTTTTCTTCTTTTTGTCGATGAGTTTGTCGTCATCAAAACCACAGCTAGGGTCAGGAGCAAGACCTTCTTCACAATCTCCCCCTTTTTGATGATGGCAAACGCATTCTTGATACTTGAAGATCATATTTGCAATTCTGTTGAAGAACTCCCCCTGTTTGATGTAATCTAGTATTTCTCCCCCTTTCTAATGGACTTGTTGAAATCCTGCATATGATCTTTAAGAGCACAGAACCTTTCTCCCCCTTTTGACTTCATCAAAAAGAAGAAAAGGCCAAAAATACATGCATACAACCATACAAGTATAGAATTCGAAATAAAGCATAGGGGTATGGGGGTAAAGTTGTAAAGCATGAATAAAGCAGAACCATCACTTATATTATATATATATGGAAGCAAATGCATAAGTTACATATAGTAGAAGTATAACAAACATAAGTAGTAGAGTTGTTACAACAAGGGATAAAGCCTATTTGTGGAAATGGGGAAATCCTAATGGTAGTTATATAATTATATGAAGACAAAGGTCGTTAGAACCTATGTTTGACTAGAATCCTCAGAATTCTCAGAGGGGTCAAGATCCTGTAGACTCTCAATTTCCTTGTGTTAGTACAGATAGCAACCTGAGAGGGGGGGGTGAATCAGTGTTGCCCCAATTTTCGCCTTATTGAAATTGTTACTTTCAAGTTTATGATGATCACGAAATGATCGTTATGATTGCAGCGGAATTGAGCGATGCTTGAAAGTAAATATGATGGATAAAGGAGATCACACACAAGAGTTTATCCCGGTTCACCTTCAATCCACCGAAGGCTACGTCCAGTCCCTCAAGAAAACCCCTTGAGGATTTTTCCACTATTGATAAAAATCTCTTACAAGTTCCTAACCCAAGGACCCCAAGAATTTCTACCAATATCCTGTGAAAGCAAACCACTTTCAACAGCCCCAGAAAGAAAACCGCTTTCAGTTCCTGAAGGCAAACCACCCTCAGACCTTGAAGGCTAAACCACCTTCAATTACAACCCTGAAAGTATACCACTTTTAGTGACAACAACCTTTCACCGAATACCACGGTGAAAACTCAATCTTACAGAAAGAGATGAAGAAGATGTTACAATTGGCTGTATGAATCCTTTAACATACAATTGGATTGACCATGAGAAATTATGCTTTAAGGCTTTTAAGCATAATACAATTCTGAGTTCTTCAAGATATGAACAACTAAAGTGTTCTTATAGACATGAAGATCATGAACTCAGAATTTAGGCTCCAAAAGGTTTAAGTTCTAAAAGATGAACTAATTTTGACAAAGTTTTGGCCTAATGGTGTTTTCTCATGTGTAATGTGTTGTCTCTTGTTGTGTCTTGTGTATGTTATGTGTTCTGGACTCAAATGGACTTTATATAGGCAAGGGAAACGTCCTTGAACCATCACAACCCCGTTTAAAAGGTTTGGGACACAATGGTTCATGAAAAGATGCAACTTTTCATTCTGGTAATCGATTACCACACTTAGTGTAATCGATTACACTAGTGACCGTTTCAGTTTGAATTTGAATTTCAAACATGTAATCGATTACAGAAAAGTGGTAATCAATTACTTGCCTAGGTGTAATCGATTACCAGAAAGCTGCAATCGATTACACAGAAGCCCATTTTCCAGAAACTTGATTCTTTGAGACTGGCTTAAGGTTTTCTACTTCTTTTAAGTTATGAAAACACTTAGCTTGATTAGATTAGGTGTTTTAAGAGCCTTTATGCTTTAATAGACCTTTGGAAGCATAACTCACCTAATACTAAGACTTCTAGACTCTTGATGGACTTGTAGTGCTTGTTTCTTTGAAGTCTTCTTTTCTTCTTTTTGTTGATGAGTTTGTCGTCATCAAAACCACAGCCAGGGTCAGGAGCAAGACCTTCTTCACAATCTCCCCCTTTTTGATGATGGCAAACACATTCTTGGTACTTGAAGATCATATATGCATTCTTGATGCTAAACTCACCCTGTTTGATGGAATCTAGTATATCTAGCATTTCTCCCCCTTTCTAATGTACTTGTTGAAATCCTGCATATGATCTTTAAGAGCATACAACATTTCTCCCCCTTTTGACGTCATCAAAAAGAAGAAAAGGCCAAAAATGTACAGGCATACATATATCCATACAAGTATATTGCAACATAAAGCATGGGGTTAGGGGTAAAGATGTAAAATATGAATAACCAGCACTTATATATATATATAAGAGAGTAAATACATAACTTACACATAGTAAAACATGACAAACATATGCAGTAGAGAGATTACAGCAAGAGAGGGAAATCCTTAAAGTAAGTAGATAACTATATGTAGACACAAGACTTCAGAACTTAAGCTTGACTAGAATCCTCAGAGTTCTCAGAAGGGTCAAGGTCCTGAAGGCTCTCAATCTCTGTACGCACGAAGGAGTGTACGGCCTCAATGCGATTTTCCACAAGTATAAAGCGAGACCGAATGGTATCCTCCAGTTGGCCTAACTTTTGAGAAAGACGAAGTGACAGAATATCCATTCTTTCAAGGATGACCTTGGTTTCTTGTGAGAAATTTGAAGGAATGGTATAAAATGGAGACAGTCCAGCCGATGCAGCATTTGTTTGAACATCGATGCGATAGCGAGACAGCACCAAAGGATCAGTGGAGGATTCCCTTCGAGGAGCATTGATTGGAGAGAAGACATTTGAAGGACGTGGAAGAGACCCCATGGCGAAACAAGACTGAGAAGGAGATGGATTGGATAGGTAGGAAGGTAGGCAAAAGGCAATAGACAAATGCTGATTTTATAGGGAAAATCGTGCGTGTAATCGATTACTGGATAGTTATTCTGAGTTTAAATTTCAAAATGAGGAGGGAAAACTGAAATTCTGGCAGTTTTTCGAGCATGTAATCGATTACTGCAGTTATGGTAATCGATTACATCAGATAGTTCTAACAGGCACGAGGACTTAGAGCATGGATAATCGATTACAGGACCTATGGTAATCGATTACTATGACAATTGTATAAATTCTAGGCTCTAGAATCTTATGTAACACATTTTCATATAAACACTTAAGCACATAATGCATATAAACATATAATCATCATAAAGATTATGCAAATAACATGTTACCTTAAATGTCATGCTCATCTAATATGCCTAATTCTCTTCTTATCTTGAAAAATGATTCCTTAGGAAGAGGCTTAGTAAAGATATCTGCTAATTGATTATGTGTATCCACAAATGAAATCTCAATGTCTTTCCTCATAACATGATCTCGAAGAAAATGATGTCTTATATCAATATGCTTAGTTCGAGAATGCATGATAGGGTTTTTAGTGAGATTAATGGCACTTGTGTTGTCACATTTGATTGGAATGCAGCCCAGCTCTAAGCCATAATCTTTGAGTTGTTGTTTGAGCCATAGAGTTTGTGCACAACAACTTCCTGCAGCAATGTATTCTGCTTCTGCAGTACTTAGAGCAACACATGCTTGTTTCTTACAAGACCAATAAACAAGAAAATTTCCTAACAAGTGACAAGTACCACTTGTACTTTTTCTTTCAGTTTTACAACCAGCATAATCAGAATCAGAATATCCAATCAAATCACAAACACTCCCTTTGGGATACCATAAACCAACATTTGTAGTTCCTCTTAAGTATTTGAAAATCCGCTTAACGGAACTCAAATGTGATTCCTTGGGAGATGCTTGATATCTAGCACATAGACACACACTAAACATAATATCAGGTCTACTTGCAGTTAAGTATAGAAGAGATCCGATCATACCTCTATATTTAGTAATGTCTACTGAAACACCGGATACATCTTGATCTAAATATGTATTAGACCCCATTGGTGTGGCTATGGCTTTGCAATCATCCAAATCATATTTCTTTAATAATTCCTTGCAAAACTTTGATTGATTGATGAATATTCCATCACGTGATTGCTTGATTTGCAAACCAAGAAAGAAATTTAATTGTCCCATCATGGGCATCTCAAATTCTTCTTGCATCATGTTAGAGAAATCCTTACAAAGAGATTCATTAGTTGCACCAAAGAAGATATCATCAACATAAATTTGAACTAATAAGGTATTACCTTTGGTTCTTTTGATGAACAAGGTTGTATCAGCCTTACCCTTTTGAAATCCTTTATCACAAAGGAAAGTACTTAATCTATCATACCATGCATGAGGGGCTTGCTTAAGACCATAGAGTGCTTTCTTTAATTTGAAGAAATGTGAAGGGTACTTTGGATCTTCAAATCCTGGAGGTTGCTTCACATAGACTTCTTCTTGAATGTATCCGTTCAAAAAAGCACTTTTGACGTCCATTTGATATAATGGGAAATTTAAAGAACAAGCATACGCCAATAACAGTCTTATGGCTTCCAACCTTGCTACTGGTGAATAGGTTTCATCAAAATCTATACCTTCTTCTTGATTATAACCTTGAGCAACTAATCTTGCTTTGTTCCTAACTATGATAACATTTTCATCTAACTTATTCCTAAATACCCACTTTGTTCCAATAACATGTTTATCACTAGGCTTAGGGACAAGTTCCCAAACTTGATTCTGAAATTCTCCACCATGATCACTTCTAATAGAAGAGATCTTTAGAGATTTCTCATTTTGAACTAGCCTTGCATATCTCTTGAATGCATTGAAGGCTTCATTCTTATGAGGCAGAAATAATGTCCATGTAAATCTAGAGAAATCATCAACAATAACAAGTGCATAGAAATTACCTCCGAGGCTTTTAGTTCTAGATGGTCCGAACAAATCCATATGTAACAATTGAAGGGGCCTTGAAGTCGAAACTATGTTCTTTGGTTTGAAGGATGTTCTGGTTTGCTTCCCTTTTTGACATGCATCACAAAGCTTGTCTTTCTCGAATTTTAACTTTGGAAGCCCAACAACTAGATCATGCTTGACTAGTTTGTTTAAATGATCTATGTGAATATGAGCAAGTCTTCTATGCCATAGCCATGAATCACTATTATTCTTGGCCAAAAGGCATCTCACATTTTGTGGAATTTCTTCCAAGGAGATCATGAAGACTTTATTTACTTTATACCCAGAAAACTTAATTTCTTTAGTTTTCACATCTTTCACTACACATATATCATTAATAAAACCAACTTTCAAACCTTTATCACATAGTTGACTAATACTCAGAAGATTATGCATCAAACCATCAACGTAAAGAACTTTATCGATGACTGTTTGAGGGGGTGTGCCTATTCTTCCAATACCGAGTATCTTTCCCTTTTGATTGTTACCATATGTGACAAAACCTTTTTCTCTAAGTATAAGAAATGAAAACTTGGTTTTGTCTCCTGTCATGTGTGATGAGCAGCCACTATCAAGATACCATAAATCCTTTGCTGCTTTCATACACACCTACATGACAAAGTTCAGACATTGGTATTAGGAACCCAACAAGTTTTGGGTCCTTCTAAGTTAACATCCTTTCTAACCCAAATGTATTCCCTATTTGGTACTCCTACATGTTTGTAGTAACATCTACTAGGGGTATGTCCTACTTTGTTACAATACGTACAAGAGTAATGATTGTAACTAGATGTTTGTCTAGGAGAGGAATGAATCTTCTTAGGAGGTCTATTTTGAGTATTCTTCCTATTGTGTGTACTTCTAACAGGATTAATCCTTTTGATAATAGAAGATCCTACCATATGGTTTGGTTTTACAAACACAGTTTTCTTGACTTCCTTGGTCTTTGGGTGAGAAGTATATCCTAGACCTGACTTGTTATTCGAATGTCTTTGCACACTTAGAATATCATCTAACTTTTGTTTTCCTTTATTGAAGTTATTTACTCTTTATTGAAGATTATCTATCTTTTCTTCTAAAGAACTACACTTAGTGCATTTTTGTCTAATTTCTAGTTTGGATTTCACTATGTCTAATTCCTCTTGTAAGGTTCTACACTTACTTTCTAAGGATGAAATTAAATCATTTTGCTTAGTACTAATCTTGGAAAATTCTTGACATAATTTAAACATATTTTCCATGGCAAACTTTAAATCATGAGAAGACATAGAATTACCACTAACCTGGGAATCTTCAACATCTGAGTCATGTGAAGCCATCAAAACAACTTGTGCTTCTTCTTTGTCAGAATCTGATGATGAACTTACTTCATTATCATCCTAAGCCAAATATGCTCTTCGAGTAGGTTGATCCTTTTTCTCGAATTTCTCTTTTAGACCATGTTTCTTCTTCTGAAGATTTGGACAATCTGACTTGAAATGTCCCGGTTTGCCACACTCGAAACATGTAATCTTTTGAGACGAAGAAGACTCATTGTTCCTTTGGAAGGATTTATTGTTGTTAAATTTAACACCTTTCCTTTTAAGAAACTTTCCAAAGTTCTTTACTAGAAGATTCAAATTTCCATTGTCTTCTTCTTCAGAATCTGCATCATAATCTTCTTTGATGCTTTCTTTTTCCTTTAGGGAAATTGATCGATACTTCTTCTCATGTTGTTCATGCTCTTCTAAACGATTCAATTCTAACTCATGTTCTTGGAGTTTTCCAAAGAGAGTTGCAAGAGTCATATTTGATAAACTCTTCTTTTCAGAGATGGCTGTAACTTTTGGTTGCCATACTCTTGTAAGTGATCTTAGAACTTTCATGTTCAAGTCACTATTTGAAAATTGTTTTCCAAGAGCAATCAAATGATTAATCAAATGAGTGAATCGTTTTTGCATATCTAATACCTTTTCTCCTGGAAGCATTCTGAACATTTCATATTCCTGAGATAAAGTATTGATCTTTGATCTCTTGACTTCATCTGTTCCTTCATGAGTCACCATCAACGTATCCCATATTTCTTTTGATGAAGTGCACGTTGATACTCTGAAAAATTCGTCCATGCCAAGAGCAGTTGTAAGGATGTTCATTCCTTTGAGATCATATTGAACCTTCTTCTTTTCTTCTTCACTCCAAGTACTTTCTGATTTTGGTTGTGAAGTTCCTTCTTCATCTGTTGTTACAGGCACAAAGGGACCTTCTTCAATGGCTTTCCATATTCCTGCGTCTAATGACTTTATGAATATCTTCATCTTGATTTTCCAGAAGTCATAATGTTCTCCATTGAAGAATGGTGGCATGTTTATGTTGAATCCTTCATTTGTTCCATGATTAGAAGAGGATGCCATCTTTTCCCGGATCTTAGGAATAACTTACCTAAACTTCCGCTCTGATACCAATTGTTAGTACAGATAGCAACCTGAGAGGGGGGGGTGAATCAGTGTTGCCCCAATTTTCGCCTTATTGAAATTGTTACTTTCAAGTTTATGATGATCACGAAATGATCGTTATGATTGCAGCGGAATTGAGCGATGCTTGAAAGTAAATCTGAAGGATAAAGGAGATCACACACAAGAGTTTATCCTGGTTCACCTTTAATCCACCGAAGGCTACGTCCAGTCCCTCAAGAAAACCCCTTGAGGATTTTTCCACTATTGATAAAAATCTCTTACAAGTTCCTAACCCAAGGACCCCAAGAATTTCTACCAATATCCTGTGAAAGCAAACCACTTTCAACAGCCCCTGAAAGCAAACCGCTTTCAGTTCCTGAAGGCAAACCACCCTAAGACCTTGAAGGCTAAACCACCTTCAATTACAACCCTGAAAGTATATCACTTTCAGTGAAAACAACCTTTCACCGAATACCACGGTGAAAACTCAATCTTACAGAAAGAGATGAAGAAGATGTTACAATTGGCTGTATCAATCCTTTAACATACAATTGGATTGATCATGAGAAATTATGCTTTAAGGCTTTTAAGCATAATACAATTCTGAGTTATTCAAGATATGAACAACTAAAGTGTTCTTATAGACATGAAGATCATGAACTCAGAATTTAGGCTCCAAAAGGTTTAAGTTCTAAAAGATGAACTAATTTTGACAAAGTTTTGGCCTAATGGTGTTTTCTCATGTGTAATGTGTTGTCTCTTGTTGTGTCTTGTGTATGTTATGTGTTCTGGACTCAAATGGACTTTATATAGGCAAGGGAAACGTCCTTGAACCATCACAACCCCTTTTAAAAGGTTTGGGACACAATGGTTCATGAAAAGATGCAACTTTTCGTTCTGGTAATCGATTACCACACTTAGTGTATTCGATTACACTAGTGACCGTTTCAGTTTGAATTTGAATTTCAAACATGTAATCGATTACAGACAAGTGGTAATCGATTACTTGCCTAGGTGTAATCGATTACCAGAAAGCTGCAATCAATTACACAGAAGCCCATTTTCCTGAAACTTGATTCTTTGAGACTGGCTTAAGGTTTTCTACTTCTTTTAAGTTATGAAAACACTTAGCTTGATTAGATTAGGTGTTTTAAGAGCCTTTATGCTTTAATAGACCTTTGGAAGCATAACTCACCTAATACTAAGACTTCTAGACTCTTGATGGACTTGTAGTGCTTGTTTCTTTGAAGTCTTCTTTTCTTCTTTTTGTTGATGAGTTTGTCGTCATCAAAACCACAGCCAGGGTCAGGAGCAAGACCTTCTTCACACCTTGCGCATGAAGGAGTGTACTGCCTCTATGCGATTTTCCACAAGCAGAAATCGAGATCGAATGGTGTCTTCCAGTTGTCCCAACTTTTGAGAGAGACGAAGTGACAGGATGTCCATTTGTTCAAGGATGACCTTGGTTTCCTGTGAGAAATTGGAAGGAATGGTATAAAATGGAGACAATCCAGCCGATGCAGCATTTGTTTGGACATCTATGCGGTATCGAGAAAGCAAAAAGGGATCATTTGAAGAATCCCTTCGAGGAGTATTGATTGGAGAGGAGACATTGGAGGGACGAGGAAGAGACCCCATGGCTGAACAAGATTAGAAGAAGATAGGTTGTGTATGTGGAAAGGTAGGCAAAAAGGCAAGAGACAGATGCTGATTTTATAGAGAAAAATCGTGTGTGTAATCGATTATGTCAGTTAGTGTAATCGATTACAGGAGTTGAAAATTTGAACTAATTCAAATTTTGAACGTGTAATCGATTACAGCAGTTGGAGTAATCGATTACTTAAAGATTTCTAACAGACACGAGGACTGAGAGCAAGTGTAAGACCCTCTATTTTTGGTATTTATATTTTTAGTCCCTGAGCTTGGATTATTTATATTTTAGTCCTTCAACTAATTCATAGATCAGTTTTAACCCTTGTTAGACTCTTGTTTGAATAATGTTTAATGGTATTGTCCTTGGAGTCTTGATATGAATAAAGTCCTTATGGAATTGTTTGGTACTAGGTAAAAGAATATAATTGTTTAAGTTACAACAAGATGAGTTGTGGCTTAGCGGTTGAGGCTTAAGCATTTAATTTACAAGACTAAGGTTCGAAACTGGGTGAAGGAAGTTTTGGTTTTATTTTAAATTTTGAGCAGCCCTAGTTTGAAGCAGAAACTGAAATTCAAAATTTGAAATTTAGACATGTGTTAATTGGGAATTAATGGGAAGGATTGAGGGAATAATGGGTAGTTATTTCAGTGATCATGGGGAGATATTAGGTCAGAATTTCGCGCTTAATGAGGCTATATACTCAGCCTTCACCCTAAATTCCAACCCTACTTTTCTGCTGCTGCTGCTGCCAAGAAAAATCTGCTGCACGTTAGTTCCTCTTGGGCTGCTGTTTCTGCGTTTTTCTTCTGCTGTCTTCCTGCGTTTTCTGCTGTATTTCCTCCGTTTTACTGCTTCATTTTCACCGTGGGAAGGAGCAAAACCACCCTCCAACCTTCCATCTCAAAGGGGTTTTTAGTTGTCTTCGGTAAGGCTTCTTTCCAAGTATATTATGAGTCCAATATTCGATCAAAAACTCAGCTCTAATCCTTACCGTTTCTGTTTCTAGACATCAATTCTCTCCTTCCAAATTCAAGCTTGATCACGTGACTCTCTACGGATTCTCAAAGTTATGGATGAGCCTTGGAACAAGGAAGGCGAACACCGGCTTGTACGTTCGTTTCCGGAGCCACACTTGAGGTTGGTTCCGCTCTACACTCTTGTTTCTTTATTCTAGAAAATTTTAGGTCCTTGACGCCAATTAAGTAATTTCAGAGAAAATTGATTTTGACATGTTGAAGCCCTATCAAATAATGTTTAAATGATTTAGAATCAATTTTTATAAAAACCCTTAATTAAAATCATGTTTCGGGGTTTAAACGGTGAAGAACGATGTTTCTGGTCGTCCTGGACAGAGAGCCAACGCATGAGCGTTGGCACTTCAACGCCTGGGCGCTGGGAATTAATTCCCAGGCAGGGAGCCAACGCATGAGCGTTGGCATCCCAGCGCACAAGCGCTGGGCCCCTGCCAGCCCAGTGCTGTTTTTCTGTTTTTGTGGATTAATTGGTTTCAGGGATTTTTCTTCCATTTTTTTTTTTAATGAGATATTAATTTAGGCTTTTACTATTAAATAATAGGTTGAACTTGGAATTGGATGTGAAACCCGAGAAGGTAAGGGTAACTTCTTTCCTAATAATCTATTGTCGTTGTGAGTGCTTTAATCCTGTTTGAAATTCTGATTGAACTTGGCTTTTGGAATTTTGTTATTTGTTGTTGCACATGTTATGATTGAGACAATATGAAAATGAGAGATGAGGATTTGGAGTTAATACTGATATAACATGTTATTGGAATAAATTTGAGTTGATATGTAAGCATGTGCGGTTACATGACAACGTTAATGAGCGGTTGGTTTGCTTGTGGAATTATTATTATTGGGATTATTATGGGCTGTTGGTCCATGTATTTTGGAGGATTATATTGTCATGTGCATATGCATTGTTAGGTGTTTTGGTATGATGTGACGGGGAGTTGTCCCGTGGGATCATCCGGAGGGTAGATGTGGCGGATATTTGTCCCGCGTGATCTCCCTTACTAGGGCAACGTGGTGGATATTTGTCCCACGGGGTTGTCCTGCTCGGTGGAGCAAAACTTGGCCATAGATTTATGCATATAGTTACGTAGGAACTAACTATTATTTCATGACTTGATTGATAACATGCTCTGATTTTCTTGTGGTATTATAAGTGAAGTCGATTGCTATTCAAGAGGATGTTATTGAACCTTGAGGTTGTTATTGCTGAATATTATACTGCTGTATTCCATTCTGTTTTCTGTTTTTTTGTAAAACTGCTGTTCTGTATTGCTGTTCCTGCTGTTCTGTTCTCACTGCTGTATTTTATTTCTGCTGTATCTGTTCTGTCACTGTTTTTTTTTAATGCTACTGCGTCCTGTTTCTGTTTTATGCTACTGCTGTATCCTGATTTCGTACAGTAATCTGTTTACTGTATTTGTTGCTGCTGTATTCTGCAGTATGCTGTATTTAGTGCTGTTTTCTTTTTAATTATCATATAATGGTGATTAATATTCTTATTTTCGAAGTTAACCCTTTCTTGTTTTGTTGTGTGTTTTCTTGGGCGCTTAACGCCACAGATGAGCTGTGCATTGAGAGATTTCGGGTGATTGATGGAGCTGAAGCGTGGAGATCTTGGAATTTTATCTTCAGCTTTGTTTTTTTAAGACTTAGAAATTATGTTGTCGCTATTTATTTTAATTATTCCGCTAGATTATAATGATTTATGGGTGGTGGTATTTAAATATTTATTTGAGCGACGCTTTTGATTTTGAAAAGTAATTGAGTGACCTTTTGAGAGGTTTTAAGAAACTTATTTCCGCGTAATTATAATGTGATACCTCAATTCAAAATTGGGGTGTTACAGCAAGGATAATCAATTACAGGGCCTATGGTAATCGATTACAAGAACATTTCTAAGGTTCTAAACTAGAGATTCCTATGTAACATATTCTTAAATACATATTTAAGCACATAATCAATCTAAATGCCTATAAACATATATTATCATAATGATTATGCAAAAATCATGTTACTTTAAATGTCATGCTCATCTAATATGCCTAATTCTCTTCTAATTTTAAAGAATGAATCTTTAGGAAGAGGCTTAGTAAAGATATCTGCTAATTGATTATGAGTATCCACAAATGAAATCTCAATGTCTTTCCTTATAACATGATCTCAAAGGAAATGATGTCTTATATCAATATGCTTAGTTCGAGAATGCATGATAGGATTTTTAGTGAGATTAATGGCACTTGTGTTGTCACATTTAATTGAAATGCAGCCCAGCTCTAAGCCATAATCTTTGATTTGTTGTTTGAGCCATAGAGTTTGTGCACAACAACTTCCTGCAGCAATGTATTCTGCTTCAGCAGTACTTAGAGCAGCACATGCTTGTTTCTTGCAAGACCAAGATCCAAGAGCATTTCCTAACAAGTGACAAGTACCACTTGTACTCTTTCTTTCAGTTTTACAACCAGCATAATCAGAATCAGAATATCCAATAAAATCACAAACACTCTCTTTGGGATACCACAAACCAACATTTGTAGTTCCTCTCAAGTATTTGAAAATCCGTTTAACGGAACACAAATGTGATTCCCTAGGAGATGCTTGATATCTACCACATAGACACACACTAAACATAATATCAGGTCTACTTGCAGTTAAGTATAGAAGAGATCCGATCATACCTCTATATTTGGTAATGTCTACTTGAACACCGGATTCATCTTGATCTAGATATGTGTTAGACCCCATTGGTGTGGCTATGGCTTTGCCATCGTCCAAGTCATATTTCTTTAATAATTCCTTGCAAAACTTTGATTGATTGATGAATATTCCATCATGTGATTGCTTAATTTGCAATCCAAGAAAGAAATTTAATTGTCCCATCATGGACATCTCAAATTCTTCTTGCATCATGTTAGAGAAATCCTTACAAAGAGATTCATTAGTTGCACCAAAGATAATATCATCAACATAAATTTGAACTAATAAAGTATTACCTTTGGTTCTTTTGATGAACAAGGTTGTGTCATCCTTACCCTTTTGGAATCCTTTATTACAAAGGAATGTGCTTAATCTATCATACCATGCACGAGGGGCTTGCTTAAGACCATAGAGTGCCTTCTTTAATCTGAAGACATGTGAAGGGAACTTTGGATCTTCAAATCCTGGAGGTTGCTTCACATAGACTTCTTCTTGAATGTATCCGTTCAGGAAAGCACTTTTGACATCCATTTGATATGATGGGAAATTTAGAGAGCAAGCATACGCCAATAGAAGTCTTATGGCTTCCAACCTTGCTACTGGTGCATAGGTTTCATCAAAATCTATACCTTCTTCTTGATTATAACCTTGAGCAACTAATCTTGCTTTGTTCCTAACTATGATACCATTTTCATCTAACTTATTTCTAAATACCCACTTTGTTCCAATAACATGCTTATCACTAGGCTTTGGAACAAGTTCCCAAACTTGATTCCTTTCAAATTGGTTTAGTTCTTCCTGCATTGCTACAATCCAATTCTCATCCTCCAGAGCATCATTTACTTTTGATGGTTCTATTTGAGAGACAAAGGCCATATTCAAAACTGAATCATTTAAGCGTAGCCTTGTAGAGACGCCTCTAGAAATATCACCAATAATATTATCAACTGGATGATCCCTATGGGTTCTCCATTCCTTTGGAAGTTGATAAGTATTATCTTCAATGTGCTCTTCTTGTATTGGATTTTGATCTCTATCCTTTTGAGAATCTTCATTGACAATGATATCTTCTTCTTCATTATCTGGAAGATTGACTTTATCTTCTATTGAAGATTTGGATTCATCAAAAGAGACATGTATGGATCTTCCACAGATAGAGTTTTCTTGTTAAAGACTCTATAAGCTTTGCTTGTTAGAGAATAACCAAGGAATATACCTTCATCAGATTTTTCATCAAACTTACCAAGGTTTTCCTTTCCATTATTCAAGACAGAGCATTTTGATCCAAATGCATGTAGATGAGAGATATTTGGTTTCCTTCCTTTGTAGAGTTCATAGGGGGTTTTCTTCAGAATAGGTCTAATAAGAACTCTATTGGAAACATAGAAAGCAGTACTTACAGCATCAACCCAGAAATATTTAGGAAGGATTGATTCACTTAGCATGGTTCTTGCTAATTCTTCAAGTAATCTGTTCTTCCTTTCTACAACGCCAAGGGATAAGTGTTCTTATTATTATAAAACCACACAAGAAAGGGGGGGGGTTTGAATTGTGTGTGTGACTTTTATAAACTTTTTCGCAATATAATTATGATTAGTTCGAAAACGTTAAAAGATATGTGCAGCGGAAATAAACTTAGAGCTTGAACAATAAAGCACACACAATATTTATCCTGGTTCACCCCCAAAACCGTAGGGCTACGTCCAGTCCTTGGCTATACCAAGATTTTTCACTATTTCAACAGAATAGTACAAGTGTTCTCAGGGACTTCTCCCAGTATTCTGAGGACTACTCCTTTACAAGTTTTCTCAGGACTTCTCCTTTATCTCTCGAGTATTCGACAGGACTCCTCCCAGTTCTTTTTCAAGAAGGTTTGTTTTCTACAGGGATCTCTTCACAAAGAGTGGGTAGAAACTATGAAGTTCTAAATTCAGAGAGGGTATACAAATTGGTTCTTTGAAGGGCTTTTGTAAGAAAGAATAAGAGTCTTCACTCTGTAAAGATTTCACACTAGTTGGCGACTAAACTCAGAAAATAAGAAGGCTAAGGTTACTGAGTGTTGTTGACTAAAGCTTGTTCAAATTGTAAACTGACTTGAAGGATTTGAATGCTTTGATAGTGTATAAGTCGCCAAGTTGAAGATGATGCAGAGGCCACTATTTATATCTTCAGTAGGATGATAACTTGAGGCGCTGATGAAGATCTTCAAAAATAATTCCGTTGATTCTTTGCTTGATTGTGAGTAACGGATACTTCTGCAACTGCTTGTTGAAGTCGGCCAGGTGAAGAATGTTTCTTCAATAGATAGAGAGTGATATCGTCTGGAAATACTTTTGTTCTGGTTCTCAGAGGCTGTAATTAATGCATGTCCATTACAGCTAATATGGCAATTAATGCTCTGACCAGAAGATTTGGATTTGGCCGTTGAGGAGATACGATGATCAGAGTATATCACTGCTAATTCAGCAAAAGCAGCTTGAATTAAGGAATGTCATAGAATTTGAACCTTCAAGGTATATGGCGCTTAATTCTGTCTCTTTCGCCATTAATGCTCTGATCCACCAAGAGGTGCATGACAACTCATCTTCGGTTTGAGCAAACGATCTCCTTTGAGCTAATTCTTTTTGTTCGAGTCTTCAATCATTGCTCTTTAGTCAACCCATGTGTTTGACAAGGATTAAGCCGGACAGTCTTTGCAAGCGGACGAACTTTACTCTGGAGGCAGACTCATTTCTCATAGGCGGACGGACTCTTCATTTGCTTTTTGATAATGTTTGCAGCATGGCTTCAGTTCATAAGTGTTCCTGAATATGAAATCTTTTAAAGAACATTAGTAACACTTAGCGAAATTGTTATTTATCATAATAGGTTAATTTATTTAAATATTTTACTCCAACATCACCTTCAATCCCAAAAGGCTACGTCCAGTCCTCTGATCACACAGAGATTTTCCACTATGCCAGAAAATAAACCACTTTCTGAAAATCACCGCTCACTGAATCACACAGTGAACTGATTACAACCCTCAGAATAGATCACATTGTCTGAGTCAAACCATTTACTGAATACCACAGTAAAGTCAGAACCCCTCAGAAAGATTACCACTTTCTGAAGAACCACTCCACTGAATCCCACAGTGAAGATTTACAATGATCAAGATTTCTTACAAGTACTTACACCAAGAACCCTAAGAACTCTTTTCAAACCTCAGATGGCAAAACACCAACTGATGACGCCGAAACCTACGGCGGACTTTGAATCAAACCCGATTCGAAGGACCTTTTTCACAATAACCGAATCCTACGGCGGACTTTGAATCAAACCCGATTCTAAGGACCTTTTCACAACCACCGAATCCTACAGCGGACTTTGAATCAAACCCGATTCAAAGGTCCTTTTCACAACCATCGAACACCACGATGGACCTTTTTACAACCACCGAAAACCACGGTGAATGAATCAACTTGATTCAAGAGATGAAGAAGAAGATGCCTTTACAATGCTGATTCAATCCTTTAGACAAGATGGATTGATATTAGTTTGTATGCTCCAGGAAATTACAATGAAGGATCTTCTATTCTGAGTTTCTCAAAAGATGAACAGCATTTGTGTTCTTATGAAAATGAGAGAACAGAAACTCAGAATGATGACTTTAATGAATATGAAAGTTATGGACCAAGTCATTGATGTTTATGAGTGTCTAAGGACTTTATATAGGCACTAGAGGTCGTCCATGAACCAACACAACCTTTCCCAACCGTTTTGAGACACAATGGTTCATGAAAAGACACATCTCTCGACCTGGTAATCGATTACAGAAGCCTGGTAATCGATTACACTAGCCGTTACAGTTTGAATTTAAAATTCAAACTGTGTAATCGATTACACTGAGGTGGTAATTGATTACTGCCTTCCTGTAATCGATTACACACAACCTATAATCAATTACAGAGAGTCCGAAACTGAGTTTTAACCATCTTAACCCCTAATTGAGTGTTCCTACCAAGTTTGACTTGTGAGAACATATGATACCCAATTAGTTGTTCTTTTATGAGCCTTCAAGTGCAATTAAACCTTAATAAAGCCTAGCACACTAAGTTGACAAGACTTACTTAAAACTAGAACCTTCATGTTTGATCTTGACGTCTTGAGCTTGGTTCTTGAAGTCTTTCTTCTCTAAAGTCTTCTTGAAGTCATCCTTTTCTTTTCTGAAGTCTTTCTTCTTTTTGTGATGTGTTTGTCTTCATCAAAACCTCAGCCGAGTCCAAGGACGAGACCTGATTTACAGCTTAGTCACTAAGGAATTAGCTCAATGGGAAAACTGAGTCACCGGATGGGAAAACCATAGTCACCGGACGAGTTTCAATGGAAAATCAAATTAAGATAACGTCTTTGTGTGGGGAAAACTGGAGAACCTAGTCACTGTGTGACTAGCCTCATGGTAAACCTTAGTCGCAAGAGGAGAAAACTTAGTCACTAAGGAATTAGTTCTATGGGAAAACTGAGTCACCGGATGGAAAAACCATAGTCGGCGAACGAGTTTTAATGGAAAATCCTAGTAAAATAACATCTTTGTTTGGGAAAAATTGAGAAACTTGTCATAGTGGCCAGTCTCATCAGAAAACTGAGTCACTGGGGGGGAAAACTTAGTCACTATTGAATTAGTGCAATGGGAAAACTGTGTCACCTGAAGGGAAAACCTTAGTCACATGACAAGTTTCAATGGATAATCGTAGTAAAATAACCTCTTTGCGTGTGAAAAACTCGAGAACCTAGTCACTATTACTAGCCTCATTGGAAATCTCAGTCACATGAGGGGAAAACGTCGTCACAAAGGAAATAGTGCCACGGGAAAACTGAGTCACCAGATGGGTAAACTTTAGTCACCGGACAAGTTTCGATGGAACATTGTAGTAACATAACCTCTTTGTTTGAGAAAAAGTGAAAACCTTATCAGAGTGACAAGTCTCATCTGAAAACTCAGTCACTAGAGGGGAAAAATTAGTCACTAAGGAATGAGTGCCATGGGAAAACTGAGTCACCTGATGGGAAAACCGTAGTTTCCGAACAAGTTTCAATGCACAATTATATTAAAATAACCTCTTTGTGTGGGAAAAACTCAAGAACATAGTCACCGAGACTAGTCTCACGGGAAATCTGTCACATGAGGTGAAAACTTATTCACTAAGGAATTAGTTCCATGGGACAAAAGAGTCATCAGATGGGAAAACCTTAGCCACCAGACGAGTTTCAATGGAAAATCATATTAAAATAACCTCTTTGTGTGGGAAAAACTCGAGAATCAATCCACTGTAACTAGTCTCATGGGAAAACTCAGTCACAAGAGGGGAAAACTTCGTCACTAAGGAATTTGTGCCATGGGAATACTGAGTCACAAGTTGGGTAAACCTTAGTCACTGAACGAGTTTCAACGGACTAGCCTCGTAAAATAACCTCTTTGTGTGGGAAAACCTCGAGAACCTAGTCACTGAGACTAGCCTCATGGGAAAACTCAGGAAAAGGAAGGGAAAACTTAGTCTATAAGGAATTAGTTCCATGGGAAGACTGAATCACCGAATGGGAAAACCTTAGTCACCGGAAAAGTTTCAACGGAAAATCCTAGTAAAATAATGACTTTGTGTGGGAAAAACTCCAGAACGTAGTCATTGAGAGTAGACTCATGGGATATCGGTCACGGGAGGGGAAAACTTAAACACTAAGGAATGAGTTCCATGGGAAAACTGAGTCACTAAGGAATGAGTTGCCGGGGATAGGTTTTTAAGTCTTCTTGTTAATTGTTTAGAACTTTTTTTTTCTTTTTATATGAACTGGTGCTGCTAATTTTGTTTGCTGAGTATTGTTAGGTATAGCAATGGCTGAAACATTCGAACAAAGGGAGGCAAAAATCTGGGCTAAACTTGAGATAGAATATGAGAAAAAGAAGCAGGAAGCTTTCACTCTTGTTGACGAATTCTATTTTAATTCAGAGTGTAAGCGAAATGCGGGATTTTTGCCAACTCCTGAGCAAGAATGTAAGGCCATGGTGGAGTTACAAGTGAAAATACAAAGCATTCTAAGGGGGCGGCCCAGCGATGAACAACAACCAGTTCATGAAAGTGAACTTGTTGTTCAACAAGAAGAGGTAAGAAAAACTTCCATTGTAAAATTTGTCTTTGAAGAAAAATTGGAAATGGAGGAAGAAGAACCTGAAGGAACCTATGCTATAGGTTCAGAACAGCAAGGAAAAGAACAAGGAAGGGAAAATTTATTTATTCCTTCCATTTTTAATTTGAATGTTGTTGCCTTGTTAGCTGAAAATTCATTTGGCACCATGTTGTTTTTGTGCCAAAATTTGCATGAGTTGCGGGGTCTAATGAATTTTGTAATAGACCCCGGTTGAAAAAGTGATTGTTGAAGAAGTCTATCAAAGACTATAAAATTGAGCTGGTTGGGAGACAACCCAGCTTAGGATAGTTTAAATTTCTGTCATTCAATTTTCTGCATCATCTTTGTAAATAAATAAAAGAAAAAAAATTCTATGTTTTTGCTGCAGGAGGGGCTAGCGCTCAAGCGCTGGAGGCCAACGCTCCAGCGTTAGGCCCCTGCTTATCACCCTTGATTCCAGTTAATCCCAACGCTCCAGCGTTGGAGGGCTAGCGCTCATGCGCTAGGCCCCTGGAGTCCACCCAGTTTTTATTTTAATTTCCAACGCCCAAGCGTTGGAAACCCAGCGCTCAGGTGTTGGGACCTCTGATTTCCCAGTTTTTTGTTTCTTCCAGCGCCCAAGCGTTGGCAACCCCAACGCTCAAGTGCTGGAGCTCGGGCAATTTTTTGTTTTTGTTTTATTTTGTATTTTCTTTAGTTTTAAATAATTTAGTGTCCACCATTTCTTGAAAAGTTTTAGATTCTGTGAGTTTTCCCTTGCTTCTATAATGGTTTTGATTTTTTTTTTTGGGAACTCAAGAATTCATGTTTTTAGGTGGACACAATTTTTCAACCCTTATTCTTATATATGCTCTTTTGGGAACTAACAAGTCAAGCAAGCTTCTGCTTGTGAGACTTTAGTTTGTTCAATTTTGCAGGAAAGGAACCAGAAGGAGAAAGAGCCATCTTGAAATTGAGTGTTCAAAGTTGAAATTGCAAGGAGGTTTCCGGGACATTTGTAAAAAGAAAAGAAAAAGAAAAAAAAAAAGAGAAGAAAAATACCAGCTATTAGTTTTTCTGTTTTTAGTTTTAGTTTTATTTTTGCTTTTATGTTTTTAAACTGCATGGTTGAGTGTCTTTATCCAGTCTGAATGCTGCTATTGCTTTGTGAATGTTTTATCCGATTGAACTGCTTTTTGAAAAGGTTCTATGTTTTGAAGGGGTTAGGATTGCATGCTGTTAGAAATGATTTGAACATCTTGATTGTTTTTGTTGTTGGTAAAGTTTTTATGAGTTCTAAAAAGGGTACCACTTACCCTATGTTTTTCTGAGAACTGAGGACTCTGAATGCTTGATTGTAAAATTTTTCTGCCTTGTGTTGCATGTTGATTGGGATTTTGTATACTTTGTGAGTTGAGAAGAGATTATAGGCATTTTTGAAAACTCAGAGTTTTGGTTGAAAAGCAAAAATCCACTAGTAGCCCCTTTTTGAGCCTTAAAAGAGTCATTCTTTGGAGCCTACTTTGTGTGATATTTTAAAGTTGTTATTGTGATTCATGTGCTGAATTGCTAGAGCTATGTTTGTTGGGTTTCTCTCTTAAAAAAAGAAGGAAAAAGTTGAAAGAAAAAATAAGGTTTGTGCCTTGGAAAAAATAATGAAGTGGTGGGGTGAGAAAGAGTATGAGGGGAGTAAAATTCAAGTCATTCATCCCATACATTCCACTACATTGTTAAAAAAAAAAAAAAGAGAAAAATTGAGAGGACCCTTGCGTTGAATTGTTAAAACTCTTAGTCAAAAAAAAAAATCACTTAACAACAAATTCTTAGTCAAGCCATTAGAGTTGCCAATTTCTTGAAATCCACACCTTGAATTGTTCAACCTTTTGGCCAAGATACAACCTTCAAAAAAATCTCTTCAAAATTACTTAGTTGCATGGTTTCAGTTTTGATTTGAATGATAGGCAGGATTATTGAGCTTTCTTGTTTTTCATGGAGAATATCTTTTTGTGAGCTTAATTTGATGAACTCAACATTTTGAAAAATCCAAGCCTAACTTTCTTGATTAATATCTGTAAACATGCATGTCTTCCAAATCCGCTAAGCTTTCTTTGAAAGGTTCTTGTGCTTCAAGTTTTAATCAGATAAACTTTCTCCAAACTCAGGGACGAGTTTCTCTTTAAGTTTTGTCGCTTGAGGACAAGCTGTCATTGGGTATAGTGGTGTGATGACCGGATTTTATATGATGTTTTTAGGGTCTTTTTAGTCTTTTTATTTTATTATTTTTGAGTCTCATATAGGATTTTTATTATTTTTATATAGATTTTCTATTTATTTTGCCTTTTTCATATAGATTAGCTTTTATTTTTTTTCTAACTTTATTTTATATTTTTAGGGATTTTTATAGTTATTTTTATATTTTTAGGAAAGCTGGTATAAGTTATCATTTTTGTCCAGGGACCGATTTGTAAAGTTTCAGGAAATAAAGGATCAAAGTGGAAAAGATCAAGAGCGGAGGATGAAAAGTGAAGTTTCAAAGACTTGAAGGATTGAAATTGAAGTGCTAACAAAGATAGGACTTAAAGTGGAATTCAAGAATATGAAGCAACACTCTATGTTTTAAGCACATGGAAAATAAGGTTGGAAGATTAATGGTGGTGGAGAGGAGTTTCAGAACTTAATAGAGGCTGAATGGAGGTCAATTAAGCCATTCAATTCCACCATTGAAGAAGAAAAAGCATCCAAGAAGAATTGCCAGCAGACGAGCCAGCGCTCAAGCGTTGGAAGTCCCAACGCTCCAGCGCTGGAACTCTGACTAGGATGTGAGTCAGAAGTTGCACCCAGCGCCCAAGCGTTGGAAGCCAGCGCTCAAGCGCTGGGCCTATATCTGCAACGTGGGATTTTAATGCACCCAACGCCCAAGCGTTGGGGATCCCAGCGCTCAAGCGCTGGAAGGCAGATTTTTACTATAAATAGGGGTCTTTTCTTCACTTGTAAGACACACCTATTCAGAATACAACATGTATTCTTCTTTCCTTCTTAAGAGCATTGTTCCTAGGAATTGTGGGAAGCCAAACTTGAGCTCCTATCCAGGGTAATTCGATGCCTCTTTTAGCCATGCTTGGCTAATTCTTTTAAGTTACTTGGGTTGTTTTAGTTTGTAGTTTATGTTCTAGTCTTCTTCTACATTTCTGAATAATATTTCCAGTTTATGTTTTATTTCCTTGTTCTTCATTTCCTCTTAAAGTACACAAGAGTTCTTGCTTATTTCTTATACGAATGAGAATTGGTAAGTAGTAAGGGAAATAGGAATTAAAAATGGCTATAAGTATATACCGCTAAGAAATTAGGATAGACGTAGCTTTATGTTGGCCTGAAATTCATCTTCATCTTCTTCTTGTTAGTACAGATAGCAACCTGAGAGGGGGGGTGAATCAGTGTTGCCCCGATTTTCGCCTTATTGAAATTGTTACTTTCAAGATAATGATGATCACGAAATGATCGCTATGATTGCAGCGGAATTGAGCGATGCTTGAAAGTAAATATGAAGGATAAAGGAAATCACACACAAGAGTTTATCCTGGTTCACCTTCAATCCACCAAAGGCTAGGTCCAGTCCCTCAAGAAAACCCCTTGAGGATTTTTCCACTATTGATAAAAATCTCTTACAAGTTCCTAACCCAAGGACCCCAAGAATTTCTACCAATATCCTGTGAAAGCAAACCACTTTCAACAGCCCCTGAAAGCAAACCGCTTTCAGTTCCTGAAGGCAAACTACCTTCAGACCTTGAAGACTAACTTGCCTTCAATCGAAACCCTGAAAGTAAACCACTTTCAGTGACAACAACCCTTCACCGAGAACTACGGTGAAAACCCAACCTTACAGAAAGGGATGAACAAGAGTTTACAATTGGTTGTATCAATCCTTTAACATTCAATTGGATTGACCATGAGAAATTATGCTTTAAGGCTTTTAAGCATAATACAATTCTGAGTTCTTCAAGATATGAACAACTAAAGTGTTCTAATAGATATGAAGATCATGAACTCAGAATTTAGGCTCCAAAAGGTTTAAGTTCTAAAAGATGAACTAATTTGGACAAAGTTTTGGCCTAATTTTGTTTTCTCATGTGTAATGTGTTGTCTCTTGTTGTGTCTTGTGTATGTTGTATTTTCTGGACTCAAATGGACTTTATATAGGCAAGGGAAACGTCCTTGAACCATCACAACCCTTTTCAAAAGGTTTGGGACACAATGGTTCATGAAAAGATGCACTTTTTCGTTCTGGTAATCGATTACCACAGTTAGTGTAATCGATTACACTAATGACCGTTTCAGTTTGAATTTGAATTTCAAACATGTAATCGATTACAAGCCATGAGTAATCGATTACTTGCCTAGGTGTAATCGATTAGCAGAAAGCTGCAATCGATTACACAGAAGCCCATTTTCCAGAAACTTGATTTTTTGAGACTGGCTTAAGGTTTTCTACTTCTTTTAAGTTATGAAAACACTTAGCTTGATTAGATTAGGTGTTTTAAGAGCCTTTATGCTTTAATAGACCTTTGGAAGCATAACTCACCTAATACTAAGACTTCTAGACTATTGATGGACTTGTAGTGCTTGTTTCTTTGAAGTCTTCTTTTCTTCTTTTTGTTGATGAGTTTGTCGTCATCAAAACCACAGCCAGGGTCAGGAGCAAGACCTTCTTCACACTTCTGTAATTAACTAAATTGCAAGAAATTGGGTTTAGTAATTAGAAAGAATGTTCTGTTAGATTCAAATATTTAAGTTTTGATAATCAACAATTTCTTTAAGATTCAATATTGTTTTAAACTGCTTTTCCTAACACAGTGAAAACTCTCATGTACAAGAATAACTATCTCTAAAAGGACTGAGTAAACTTCAAAGCATCATCAAGAATATTAGTCCATCAGAGGAGTTCGTCCGGTCACCATGAAAAAGACTATGTCAAGAATATACGAAGGAAAGTACTCATGCAGTCCGGTGAACCATGAGAGCTAAAGCGGCAAGAACATCCAACATCTTAGAACACTTCATCAGTGTCTACTCGCTCAAAGTCAAAGCCTATCTTGAGAAGACAAAACAGTCTGCCACTTAAGAAGACTGCTCCTGTCAAAACCTAAAAGGGCAGGATAATCTATGAGAGAATCCTTTCAGCCTCAAAGGGTCTCTAGCATCACAAAAGGAAGTTGTGAATCAACTCTATCAGATGAAAGAGCTTCAATGAGATCAAAAGAAGAAAATCAGTCATCTACAAAGACAGAAGATCCTAACAGATAAGAAAGACTGTATGAAGAAAAGTTCGTCCGCCAATACAAAGCACTTTGCAGCGAAACACCAAGAATTGAATGGAGACTACGTCTGTCAAGCTACAAGGAAGAATCCGTCCGTTCAAGTATCAATTGCGCCAAAGGTACAGAGATCAAGAAATGTGGTTCTCGAGGTCATCAAAATTATCGAAGTATTAAAGAACTTAGTTTCCTCATCTGGAATAATTACTTCGTGAATCAAAAGACTTCTACCTCGTCTACACTTTTATTAATATACTGGCTGTGGCAGAAAGTAGAAAGGGACACAATTAATAAAATATTCTCTTGGTCCCACTAACATTCTACTTTCCCTCAAATCAAGCTGACATTGCGGAATCAACGGCAAGAATCTCTGAGCATCGTACACTCTCAACGGTCGAAATTCAAATATCTGACCAAGGCACGTGATAAGTATTAGCTGGCAAGCACTAGGGCAAAATGGTCAAAGCAAGCTTCACCGCTATTCCTCTACGCATTAAATACTGAAGGAATAGCTCAAAGCTACTTGCTCAGCATGGAGCCAGACGACATCAACCCAGATGAGCTGATGATTTCCAGATCATATCTTAAGCTTGCAGAGAACTTTCAGATATTAACTTACGCCTGCCGAAAGATACAGAACTAGCCGTTACGAGCAGCTCAGAACTTTCAGATATTAACATTTTTTCTCTCTTTCTCAAGAAGAAGAAGCAACTGAAGATATAAATAGAAGATCCTGTCTCCGAAGTATTTGGGCAACTTAGACTTAAACTTCCACATGGCAACTAAGTCTGTCCCAACAGCCAAGGAACCTTGGTTCATACTCAGGATGCCTCAAGCCTATTCCTGCCTGAGTATATGAGCTTGTGTGAGGAAAATTCATAGAGTATTACTCTTATCTTTCTCAACTCACACACTCTCCCAAACAGAGAACCCAAACTCCTATCCTCTCTGTAAACTGAACTTCATTTCCTCTATCCACTCTTACTAAGAAGAGAACTAAATAGAGAAGCCAACCTTTGAAAAAGGTGTCAGGAGAAGTCCTGTAGAATACTTGTAAGGAGAAGTCCTGATAATACTTGTAAGGAGAAGTCCTTCTAATACTTGATAGGAGAAGTCCTTAGAATACTTGTTGGGAGAAGTCCCTGATAATACTTGTACTATTTGTTGAAATAGTGAAAATCTTGGTGAAGCCAAAGACTGGACGTAGCCCTGTCGATTATGGGGGTGAACCAGGATAAAAACCATGTGTGTTTTATTTTCATGTTATATTGCTTTTCCGCTGCATGCTCATTCATATGTTTGTAACTTGCAAACAATCGTGAAAAATAAATAATCATCGTTTAAAACTTATTAAACGAATTTCTTTCATTCTCACATATTTACAAAAATGATCTATGTCAAATTTAGATGAAAGATGATAAATAAATAACATGTAATCCTTGAGAAAAGAAATCGAAAAATGTGTCACACAATTCAAACCCCCCTTTCTTGTGTGTTTCTTGCACCTTCATGTTCTACAATGTGTAAGAGATTAACTTGTAGATATACTAGGCTATAGCATCAGGAACTTGGTTTTAAAATTCAGAAATTAAGTAGGAGTTTGCTAGCATAAGTTATAGACTATGTAATTCAACCCAAGTGCTTAATCTTCATCATCTTTATTTCTTTATATTTTATTGCTATATCTTGTTCTATCTTAATCAAACCATCAACAATATACACCTTTTATTTTTCTGCTCATGTACTAAATAATTTAATAAGAAGGCACATATCCCTTGGGTTCGATCTTTTTATTACACAATAACCATCCGTGCACTTGCGGATTTGGCTATCACTTAGTGACCATGTTTTCCCCTCCTATGACTGAGTTTTCGCATGAGACTAGTCAATATGACCAGGTTCTTGAGTATTTCCCACACGAAGAGGTTATTTTACTAGAATTTTCCATTGAAGCTCGTCCGGTGAGTAAGGTTTTTCCATCCGGTGACTCAATTTTCCAATTGCACTAATTCCTTAGTGACTAAGTTTTCCTCTCCAGTGACTAAGTTTTCCTCTCCAGTGACTGAGTTTTCCGATGATACTATCCACTAAGTCAAGGTTCAAAATTTTGCCCAATCAAAGAGGTTATTTTATTAGGATTTTTCATTGAAACTCGTCCGGTGAGTAAGGTTTATGTAAGACCCCTAATTTATTATAATTACAGTTCATTTATTTGAAAATTAACCCTTGAGTTAATGAATGTGATGTTAGTCTTGAGTCATTTAATCTTGTTTAGAGCATGATTGCTTACCTTGAGGAATATTTAAATTACTTTACTTGAATTGCAACAAGAATGACTTTGGCTTAGCGATTAAGATTTCGGTGTTACGGCTACATGGCATGGGTTCAAACCTTGGTGACGAAGTTTTTAATTCTTTTTGGACTAAGGGATTTAGAAATTTTAAATATAAATCAGAACCATTAAGCTTTCATTAGGGTGTTTAATGTAGATTCCTTGGGGGTTATGGTTGTTTTGAAGGGAATTAAGGTGATTAATGGGTTGTCTAGAGTTAAAGGGAGTTATGGAGGAATAATGGTGGAATGAAGGAGGTGTTGCACGAAATTCTTCCCCTTCCTTGGCATCATTTTGCTGGTCAGCTTTGGAGTAGGTTAGTTTTTGAATTTGAAAAGAAACCAACAAAGCATTTAGTGGAGTTAAGAGTGTTGATTGCTTGTCTAGGGCCTTGATGAGCTTTGGAAACAAATTTTCAGTTACACTTCTGAAACTAATCAGCAATGCACGCCTCTCCTCCTTCTCTATCACTTATTTTCAGACTTAAATCAAGTTAGGAACCATCTTATTCCTTCCACACTTGAATTTCGCAAACAAACACCTAATACACTAAAGCTGGGAAACTTGTGAAGTCTTGTTACATTTTGGAGCACATTTTCGACCCGTCCTCTCTCTCTTGTGGTGATCAGGATCTTTTTTCCTCCTTCCTTTCGTGGTGTTCAGACCTTCCTTCCCGATTCCCTTCAAGTGCTTTGTGTCGGTTCAATCGGTAAGAGGCCAAAACCTTCTAAATTTTGAGTTCTTTGGAGAACAACCTCTTACTTTCCTCTAGGGCTAATTATTACCGTTTAACCTTATTTTTTTGCATCAAGCTCGAGTTTCCTACACTCTTGAAGGTTTTGGATTCGTGGTGCAACCCACCTTGACCAATTCTCTCAAACAAGGTTGGTATTCTATTCCATTCTTTCGGTTCAATACCTAGTAGTCTTCCTTGAACAAATGATTTTTAAGAAATTAGAAACCTTTGATATTTTGGGTAGAAAACTTATTTGTTAGGTTATAATATAGGGTCTGAACATGGAATAATTTTAGTTTTGAAAGGAATTGGTTAAAAATGGAGTTTCGGGTGAAAAACTTGATTTTTAGGGTTTCTGGCAGGGAGCCACCGCATGAGCGCTGGACTCCCAATGCCTGGGCGTTGGGATTCTGCCCAGTACGTGTTGCCAGACAGGGACCCAACGCTTGAGCGTTGGAACCCAACGCTTGGGCGCTAGGCCCCTGGCAGCAAATTGTTGTGTTTGCTTCTTTGGTCTAAAATTCTTATGACCTATTTTCCGACCTTTTTCCATGTTTGTTGGTGAATGTATGTATGTTTGTTTGTCCTACAAGGTTTGGAAACACTTGCATGCAACCCTCTCGGAGGTAAGGGTAACTCATTTTTCTTAGGTTTCTATGTTGGTTTTGTGATGGTTTTGCATGTTGTTTTATGGATTCTGTTTTGGGTGATTCTGAGAATTGTCTCTGAGGTATTGTTGGCAAATTGGTATGCTGTAAAGTTATGATAATTGAGCCCTCTTTGTGGTGAAACAAATTGGGTTGTTTTTTGTTGTTTGTTAATAACTCTGTATTCTGTATTTTAGAAAATCTTGCTATTACTGTAAAACATTGCAGTTTTCTGTATTAAAAACATTGTTGTTTTGTATTTTGGAAAATCCTACTGTTTGCTGTTATTTAGCAAGACCTTGTTGTTTTCTATATTAAAAAACACTGTTGTTTTGTTTTTTGGAATATCCTGCTGATTGCTGTATTTTAACAAAACATTGTTGTTTCAGTATTTTAAAAAAAATAATGTTGTTTACTGTTTTGGAACAAATTCTGTTTTTTTTTATTTAAAAAATACTGTTTTTGTAAATTTCGTAATGTTGTATCTGTTTTAATATTAAAATAAAGATGCTGTTTTTTATATATATATTGAATGTGTTGCAATAATTTTCGCTACATGCTGGTGAAACTATTTATCATATTTAAGGAAGTGACTCGGTGAAATTATATTGAGTTATTTGGATATTCTTGGTGGAAATGATTTTTGTGGAGTGATGATTATATTGTACATGTGGTGTACTATGACTGAGGTATTGTGTGGACTGTTGGTCCATGAGGATTTTGAGTTTTGTATGGTCATAGCATGTCGATTTTATACATATATATATTGGGTTGATGTGGTGGCACTTTGTCCCGCGTGATCAACTGAGGATTATTGGGTTGATGTGGTGGTATTTTGTCCCGCGTGATCAACTGAGGATTATTGGGTTGATGTGGCGGTACATTGTCCTGCGTGATCAAATGAGGATTATTGGGTTGATGTGGCAGTATTTTGTCCCGCGTGATCAATTGAGGATTTTAAGGTTGATGTGACGGATCTTTGTCCCGTGGGACCAATCGAGGGCAATGTGGTGGTACTTTGTCCCACGTGATTGTCCTGACCCGGTTTAGGGTGAATAATGGCCATATTTATGCATGTAGATATTGAGGATCATGCACATACTTATTTGAATTGTGATATGGGAAGATATGCGATACTTGAAGTTGCTGTTATGTTGTATCATTCTGCTTTTAGTATTTACCTTGTTGTTTCTATCACAATTTGACTATGTTATTTTCTTGATTTTTGAGTTAACCTTTTCTGCTTGTTTGTTTGATTTTATTTGGGTGCTTAACGCCATAGATGATCAGGACAATGAGGTCCAGAAGCGGTGACTTGAAGATAGAACAAGTGATGAGAACGATTCAAGAAGAATAAAGAAGTTGTAATTTTCTATTTTAGCGACGATTGGTTTATTTTGCATAAGTCAGTGCCACTTTATTTATTTTGGATTTTATCGCATTGAGATGATTGTAATTCTATTATGGGATAATAGTTAATTATTAATATCGAGTGACGTTGATCTTTGGAACTTGAGTGTTTTCGAGAGGTTTCAAAGTATATTTTTCGCGTAATTACTATGTGACTCTCAACCCAAAATTTGCGACGGAAATGGCGACATAAGCATTAAACTTTTTGGGACGGAACATACGAATCCGTCGCAAGTTTGGGACAGAATATACTTGTTTATATTTTTTTTGATATAATAATTTTGCGACAGAGTTGGGGACGGAAATAATGATGTTTTGCAATGACGGAATTCGTAATACCATATTTCCGTCCCGAATTTTGCGACGAAAAATAGGGACGGAGATAATGATTTTTTTGTCAGTCCCAATTTTTGCGACGGTTTTGTTCTGTCACGAAGTATTGACGATTTGAAAAGTTAGTACTAGTTCCGTCACAAATGTATAATTTTGTGACAGAAAATCTCATTTGAGATTTCATGACAAATATATTTACTTTTCCTGTTCAGTTCAGTTATTATAAATAAATTCGTAATAAATGTTATAAATTTTGAAAATTAAAAACTGAGCTGAATCATAAAACAACATTGATATTTAAACAAATCCATCCATCGACATATCAAAATTTAATCATAATTATCCAGTCATAAGTATAAGTATCTCAAAATGATTTAAAACATAGAAGTTTCATCCATAAATAAAAAACCACAATCTATCATAATATGTAGCCATTAAGTCATCAAATTTGTCAATCACTATGATTGGTATTTGAAGCACCGCTTCCTAGAACATCATCATGAGGATCACCTTCATCCAAATCCATTGCATCCAAATCAATGTTTGCATGTCTTGCTAATAAAGCCATTATTTTATATTGTCGAGCAAGGGTAGCACTTATGTTGTTAATTGTTTGTTGTTGCTCCATAATTTTCTGTCTTAGTTTTGCCTCAACCTCAGCACTCATACCTCGGGCAATATCAGTGTAGTTAGCATGTTGTGATTTGGAAGTTAATGCACTAGCACGCATCCTTCCATCCAAACTAAGACCATATACTATTCCTTTAGCATTTCTTCCCTCAACCGCGTCAATCATAATTGCATCATAATCAATTGTTATTGGTTGACTTGAACTCCCACCATCACTAGCTTGTGATTGAGTCTCAGCTTGAGCACAAGCATTAAGAAATTTGTCCTAAGATGACACAAGCATTAAGAAAAAAATAATTACTCAAAATTGATTAAATTGTTACACTTGAGTTAGATAACGCTCACAGTATAAATGTCTTAGTACTTACATGAGAATCACTTGATCTTTTATCCACAAAAACCTGTGTCCCCTTCTTAATATGACACTTCTTGAATAGTTCTCCCTTATTTGGCATTCTTCCCAATTTCTTAGCCTGCACTTGTTTAAACGCATAGACATGTTCTAAAAATATTAAAAACAATGGTCAAATGAAGTAAAACAATGTTCTAATTTCAATATCTAATATGACTTGTTCACTAGAAAATTCAACACAAAGCAGTAAAACAGTGTATTCCAAAGTTACTCACATCCTGTGATTTCAGCTTCAGAATCAATAGTAGAAGAGTTTCCAAAGTTAGTCAATCAATTTTTGCAAAAAATTGAAACTACTCAGGATTCATTCCAATCTGAGTTTCTAGAAGAGGAATAAGGCCTAAGATACCAAACTTCTAGATCAAAACAAGGATACAACACTCTTTGTTCTTTAGGCACTCTTTTTTCCACTACACATGGAAAGCCATTCATGACATTGATAAACAACCTTTACATCAATGATGCATAATATCAAACAGGTAGAATCCCTATTAAAGAGGAAAAAAATTGTCTAATCTCTACATGAATTTCATCTACGATGCTTTAAATGTGGCATAGAGTATACTAATACAAATTCAATTCAATCACAGTCAGTAATATCTTCAATTTGTACTACCACTGAAGAGAGAAGAGAAACGAATTGAATTTCTGAGAAAAAAATAAGAACTTCATTTTGGGGACATGGCAGTGTCTTGAGGAATGTAAAGGGAAGAACTTGATGGGAAATTGAGGCTTGCTGAGGAGCCTTTAAAGAATAGAAGTCATATATCAATTCACCAATAAGTAGGGTAACCACTAAACACTATCATTATGTGTATGTGCAAATTATGCTACCCGTTAGACTTTTTTTCCTGCAGTTCTAAACTTAGTTCAATACTTAATTTAGAAATGTTTATTTTTATTAAAGCTACCAAATTCAGCACGACAATTAACGAACCATGCCTACTAACTCATTAACTAAAAATAATCATATCTTGTATTGACTATATTACATATACACTAGTCACCAAAGAAATATTTGGAATATAACTCACCAATTCAAGTTCATGCTTAAACTGATTCATAGATCCTTGGGTATGCAATGAACCACCAGTATCAGAATGACGATTTGCAGATGCCACACATCGTAATGTTTGATAATTTTCATCTTCCCACATAGCAAGCAACTTAGCTCACACATCATCAGGAATCCATGAAGGTTTTGATGAAATATTTTCACGCGCTCTTGCCATTATCTTTCTGAGCAAGTCCTTTGCCTTTGATTCCCACATAGCCTTAATAGTTGAGTCATGCTCACCAATCCATTTGTATTTTTTCTGGAATTATTAAAAAACAACAAATAATTAAATTCAACAGCATAGTATAAACTACCATAAGAAGTAACATATTCACATTACCGTCCACTCAGCAAACCAGAATTTTTTGATTTGAACAGTGCAACATTTCCAGTTGTTGTAAGGGCCATCAAACATAAATTTAATTTCCTTTGATATGTCTTTAGTAGCATTATCGTCAGGATAAAAGCTATAAAGGTGAAAAAAAGGAATGCATTACATATCAAATATGAAAGCTTATTAAGCGCAATAGTTTTACAATTAAATACTTCACTTACTATCCACGTAGAGGATAAATCCAGACTTTGTTATCTGAAGGATCCTTGCCCCATGGTAGGTGTGTGTTATGAGGACCGGGTAAAGTGGGATCTACAAATGGGATTGTTTGTTGGGGTTGGCTGTTATGATCATTATGATCTTTTGTAGGAGCCACAGTCTCAAACTCATCATTTGTTGGCTGCATAGGATACTCTGGAGTCAGCGTCCTTTCTACATTAGGAGACGGTAGGGGTGAAGTATTGGCAGGAACCTGTGTATTACTAGATAGTGCATATGATGTACTTTGAGGTGACTGAGTCATATATTGAGTAACATTCCTTTGTTGTAAACTGGAATGGTCAGATGTAACCTTACTCCTACCTCTACCTCCAAAACCATGAGGTCGTCCTCTAGGTCTACTAGTACTAGACATCTAAAATATAAAAGATAAATTGTTTAACCATGTCATATATGTAAATATATGTATGCAATAACATACCATCCAACAAAAATATGACATTACATGTGCTACAAATTCTTCAAAAAAAAACTAAAAGACAGACAATTAATCAAATAAAAGAAAGAAATAAAAACAACTAATCTAGCCAATCATCATCAGATTCAGCATAGTCTACTCAAACTTCTTCATGAGTTGAATCGCTATCATCAAATCCTTCTTCATTTTTGTCCTCTTCATCCATGAGCATGTCATCTTCTTCTTCACAATCATTATCATCATCTCTCAAGTTATCAATTTGTTCAATTTCTGATATGACTGGTAGCACTTGAGCATTCTCATTTTCTTCGTAGGCATGTCGTGGGTTTCTTTCATAACCACATGCCTCAATAATGCTTCTTGCTTTCGTCTTGATAACTACCCACCAATTTGAATTATCACGCCGCCTTTCAGGATGTGGTGTGTAATAAACTTGGATTGCATTTTGAGCAATAATAAATGGTTCATATTTTAGATAACGCCTTTGTGAAACAACTTCAATAATTCCATGATGCTTATGGATTCTTGTTCCAACATTAGGGGTTGGTTCAAACCATGTGCACTTAAACAACACAACTCTCTTAATAGGTTCCCCTGGATATGCCAATTGTACAATTTCATCAAGTGTGCCATAATAATCATTTTCACACTGCCCACAATCAGCTCCTCTAACACAAACACCATTATTAGAAGTAGCTTTTCCTTCGCTCCATGGTGTTGTGTGAAACTTAAATCCGTTAACAAAATAGATAGGCCTGTGAACTGTAGCCAATGGCCCCCAAGAAATATCATGTATAAACTGACTATGAGTTGTGTTGCTTGATTGATGCACCTATTCGATAAAGAGTAAAGTTTAAGTTCATTTATAAACTCAACAAAATTACTTTCGAATATTAAAATACTTACATGATGTTTGAACTATTGTGGAAATTCATTGTCAATACAAAGATCCACATCAATATCACTAGTGTTTGGCATAGTTGATCGTAAGCTTTCCACATATAAACTGCAAGTTCAACCATGTGTCTTCATTATATGTCTAACACATTGGACATAATAATGAATAGACTGTGATTTGTTTTGACTTACGCTTGATATGGATCAACTTCTTCACAATTTAAAATTACACACAAATGAGCCGCATCCTTTTCTTTCCCTGTAATAACTTTGTGTCTCTTCCTTCCCGCTGCCCATCCAGGTTGATTGAAAATGGATAAAGGTTGAAATAGTTGGTCTTCAAAACCAGCATCATTTCTCGGTACTCTTGTTCTTCTTGAGTGGACATGAGACTCAAAATAATATGAAGAAAATGTTGTTGTCTCTTGCACAATATAAGATTCACAAATACTACCTTCTGGACGTGCTCTATTTCCAACTTTTTCTTTTAACGAATGAAGGAACCTTATTCAAAAACATAGTAATGAGTTTTAATTAAATAAGTACTAAATTTTTTAATGTATATTGTGATAAATTGTAAGCCAAATACCTTTCAAATGGGTACATCCAACGATATTGCACAGGCCCACCCATTTTTGCTTCCGATGCTAAGTGGATCGGCAAATGCTCCATTGAGTCAAAGAAACTTGGGGGAAATATACGTTCTAACTTGCACAATATGATTGGGATATTTTTCTGCATTTGTTCCAAGTGATCAAGCTCTAGTGTTGTTGAGCAAAGATCTCTAAAGAATTGACTCAACTCAACCAAAGGATTCCAAATATGCTCTGGCAATGAGCTAAATGCTATGGGAAGCAAACGTTCCATGAAAATGTGACAATCATGACTCTTCATCCCTATAAGCTTTTTGGTTCTCATGTCAACACATTTTCGAATATTTGATGCATAGCCATCTGGAAGTTTTAGTTGCAATATCCATTCACATACCGCTTTTTATTGGGCTGCATTCAATGTGTATTGTGCCTTAGGCTTCTGAAAATTACCATTTCCCAAGTCAACAAGCTCCAATTCTCAACGCCTACAAAGATCAGCTATATCCTTTGTTGCATTCAGATTATATTTTGTCTGGTCCATTACATCCATAACTGTATTGAACACATTGAAGGAGGCAAGTTGTAAGGAGTGACAATCACAGGCCAGCATGAATAAGGCTTACCTTTTATGTTGAATGGACTAAACCCATCAGCACATAAACCAAGTCTTACATTTCGAGCTTCTTTAGAAAAGTCTTTATATGTTCGATCAAAATGTTTCCACGCCTCTCCATCAGAGGGGTGAATCAACACACCTTCATCCCTAACATTATCAAAATGCCATCTCATGTGACTAGCTGTAGCAGGAGAAGCATACAATCTTTGCAACCTTGGTCTAACAGGTAAGTACCACATCCAATTCCTTGGAACGTCATTTACCTTACCGTAGCTGCTTCTCTTCAATATATATCGATCTTTCCCACAAAATCTAAATTTTCTTGCATCAATAGCATCATTGAAAAACAACATGCACCCATCAACACAACAGTCAATTTTTTCATAACTCAAACCCAACTTTTCAAACATCTTTTTTTTTTCTATAGTAATTTGGTGGCATGCCATCATCTGAGGGCCAAGTTTCTTTACAAAACTGTACAATTTTGTAACACCCGGAATTTTCCTCAGTGGTTAAATAATTATTTAATTATTCCAAGGTAATGTTTGGATCCGCTCGGCAGCATCGGCAAGCGTTATCGTCGAGCGAAGTACCGGTGAAACACCTTTTACAGCACTTGGTAGGAAACCAAGCTAGACCCGACTTTGAGTTTGGACGAGAATAAGACGTTTCCACTATCACCACGAGGATCAGTGGAAAATTTCGTGAAGAACGGCTGTAATATTGATAGGGTTTCCTCCCGGAGCCCGGGAAGGATTTTTCGTGCTAACGGAACTTTTAGCCGAAACTTTAGCAGGCAAAATGAACGACTTCGGGACCCCGGATCGAGAATTTGAAAAGCTCCAAACGGCTTTGAGACCAAATTTGTGCAGAAGATTTTTGTGAATAGTGACCTGGTGAATAATGTTTTCGGGCAGCGTGGCGCAGACTTCGAGAAATATTGACCCAGCCCAGAATTGTGCGGGCCCGGTACCCCGAAACCAATAAATGACCCCGGGGCAGATATTCCCAGTGACACTGAGGTACTCACTGATGACCAGAACCAGATGATGACCGGTGACTTGACGCACTGACACATTGATGCACTGACGCAATGACGCATTGACGCCTTTACGCACTGACGCATCATGATTAAGAATTTATTATTAAAAAAACATTTGAACTTTCTAAATTTAGAGTTTAGTCCCTGAACTTTGAAACCTTGTGGTTTGGTCCCCGATAGTAAAAAGCTTATTTTTACTTTAACCTTTTACCATTCCAACTTTAGTCCCTTGGGTAAGTAAAAATTGAGTTTTACCCCCCATTTTTGGGCCCTTGGCCGCAGCCCACACACCCTCATTAAGGGTTCAATGTTGTTTTCCTTCCATTCCAACTTCATTAAGTCATTTTAGTGAGATTTAAGAGAGAAATGGAGAGAGAAAGTGACTATTCATCATCTTCTTCCTCCTCCTTCTTGCAGCCCCATCCACTTATCTCCTCCACTTGGTGCTTTGAGGTAAAATACTCCTCTCAGTCCGATCTACATTTCTACCGATCCGGATTTACGATACGTTGATTTTGGGTTTTTATGAAGTTGTTAGAACACTAAACCCCCTTTGTTAATGTTGTTCCCACTGCCATAAGCTTCAATTTGAACCGATTAGATTTTTGATTGGTTGAGTTTTGGTCCCTATAGAATTTTCATGTTGAGTTTTTGCTAGGGTTGCCTTTAGGAATGTTGTTCCCACTATATTGATCTATGGAATTGTCTAATTTGTTTTCTTGGAAGTTAAGTTTTTGGAAAATTGATTGTGTAAATAAGTGATTTTCAAACTTTGGAATTTAGTTTTACCATAGATTTCATGTAACCTTTGATGTGTACAAGTTAGTTTTGAAAGAAAATTTGATTTTGGAATTTAGGAGCTTTGGCCGAATTCTGGGCAGAATTGAAACATGGGGATAAATTGATTTTCTAACTTGTTTTGAGTGTGTTTAAATGCTTGAAAATGGTTTTGAGTTGTAGGAAAGTTTTTGCCCTAATTAGTGCAAAAGGGCCTAGTGAAAATTGTGTATTTAAAACCATAGAGAATTGATTTCTATAGCACTTTGGAAATTTGGAATTTGATGGTTAAAATTGAGCTTTTGGGTAAATTGGATTTTGGAACTCATAGCTTAATTAGGGTTTTTGCTCAGTCAAGAAAACTTAGGATTTGGAAAATTTGTTATTGGAATGAAATTGATGTGTTTTTGACACTTAGAAGATTTTTGAACTCAAGACTTGAAAATTTGTTTAGAAAACTTGAAATAGAAGTTATGTTTTGGTTTGTGAAATTTTATTGAGTAGTTTAATGACTTGCTTGGTAAAAATGGAAGGTTTTTGTCGATTTAAAGTTTTTGGGCAGAATTGAGGACCTAAGGTTTTGAGTGTGTTTTTGGATTCAAAATCTTGTTTAAGGCTTTAAAATTGATTTGTAAACATCTAGCCTTGATGCTCTTAAAAGGTTCTGAGTTTTGGAAAGATTTGAAAATGTTAACTTAGAGTTTTCCGCGTTCCTTCGACGGACGTCAAAGTTGTTTGAAAACGTTTTTGACTTCCAAAGAATTTCCTAAGAGTTACGACCATTGTCTAAGGAATAGAAAACCATGTAGGACCAGTAGCAAGGACCTTAGGATTGTGTTTCAAATTCTAAGCTAGGCTATGTTTCTTGAAGGTTTACGAGACTTCGTACCGGCCAGGACGATCGGAGCTTACGTAATTACCCGGATCGAACGGTTTTTCGGTAAGGGCACTTCATTACATTAGCTTTTAAGCATATGTATATGTTTATACTATTATGCTGTATGTCAGTCGGTGGCGTTCTAAGAACGACCCGACTTATATTGCTTGAATTTGATTGAAGTCTCTGAAGGCATCTGATATGCTGGATTAGGATTGATTGATGTTTGCTTGTATGTGCGTCTTGAATTGATTGAAGTTCTTGCATTACGGTTTCTTGTAAGCATGCTCTCAATTTCGCACATGTTTTATATCTATTGATATGTAACCTTGCTCTACATAATTAGTAATAATTATGAAGCTAACTTAGGCAATGTATAAAGACAAGTAAGACCTAGATTGGGTAGTTAGGTGAATATGTCGATGGAAAGCCACCGTCGTACCTACACTGGGGAAACATCCCGCCTCCCACGAATCGGAGTTGGCGCTACATCCGGATAAATAAAAAGTCTTCGCGAGATGCGACTTAGAGTGTAACACCCCAATTTTGGGTTGAGGGTCACATAGTAAATACGCAGAAAATATATTTTGAAACCTCTCAAAAACACTCAAGTTTCCAAAGATCAACGTCACTTGATATTAATAATTAATAATTATCCCATAATAGAAATATAATCATCTTAACGCGATAAAGTTCTAAAATAGATAAAGTGGCACCGACATGTTCTGATCATCTATGGCGTTAAGCGCCCAAACAAATCAAACAAGGCAAACAAGAAAGGGTTAACTCGTAAATACAGGAAACACATATTATCAATTGTGATAGTAAAAAAAAACTCAAGTACATAAAACTGAATCCATCAAGAACAGAACAAGAACAGCAACACAATAATCAAGTTCCACGTCACCAAATCAATTAAGATGTGCAAACGCTCTCTACTACTATATGCTTATAGTTATAATATATGGCCATTACGTCACCCTTCTTGGGGTAAAACATCACCCTTCACGGGCCAAGACATCACCCTTCACGGGCCAAAACATCACCCTTCACGGGCCAAACGTCACCCTTCACGGGCCAAAACATCACCCTTCACGGCCCAAGACATCACCCTTCACGGGCCAAGACAATCACGTGGGACAAAGATCCACCACATTGCCCTCGGTTGATTACCATCAACCTAAGAATCCTCAGTTGATCCCGCGGGAAAAGTGCTGCCACATCAACCCAATATATATATATAAGATGCATATGCTATAACTATGCAAAAATTCATACTCCTCATGGACCAACAGTCCACACAAAACTTCAATCATAGCACACTACATACACAATATAGTCATCACCACACAACAACATTTCCACCATGAACTAACCAATATATCTCAATTTATTTATATTTTTTTAAAAAAAACTGCATTCTTATTTTAATACTAAAATAGAAACAGCCTTAATAAAATTACAGAAACAGCAGTGTTTATATACAGAAAACAGCAGTGTTAATATACCAAAAAAACAGCAGTGTTTTTATACAGAAACAGCAGTGTTTATATACAGAAAACAGCAGTGTTTATGTACAGAAAACAGCAGTATAATTTTTCTAATACAGAAAGAACAGCAGTGTATTTTTAAAATAGAAACAGCAACACTTAAAATATAGAAAACAGTGGCTATTTTAACACAGAAAACAGCAGCACTAAAATACAGAAAACAGAGGCACTTTTAATACAGAATCTGCTGTTCTTAGAAAAAATACAGAAACAGAATACAGCAGTAACAAAAACAGAAAATAGAGTTATACACAAACAGAAAACAACACTATTTGTTTTTCCATGAGAGGCTCGATTATCACCACTTTACAGCATATTAATATGCCAACAATTCCTCTTCTCTAAATTATCTCGTCATATCGTTTTTCACTAACACCAAGCCACCATTATAAAGGGCATCAACTAACAATATAAGCAGCATGTCATATGGTCAATACAATTCCAGAATAGTTTCTCAAATCACCACAGTAGAATTCACAAGAGACAACATATAAAAACAATCACAATCAACATAAAGAATTCCTAAGAAAAACGAGTTACCCTTACCTCCGAGAGGGTTGCATGAAAGTGTTTCTAAACCTTGAAAGACAAACAAACATACATACACTCATCAATAAACATGGAAAAAGGTTGGAAAACAACTCTTATGAATTATAGACCCAAAAAGCAAAAACAACAATTTGCTGTCAGGAGCCTAGCGCCCAAGCGTTGGGTTCCAACGCTCAAGCGTTGGGTCCCTGTCTGGAAACACGTACTGGGCAAAATTCTAACGCCCAGGCGTTGGGGTCCATCGCTCATGCGTTGGCTCCCTGCTAGAAACCCTAAAAATCAAGTTTTTCACCCGAAACTCCATTTTTAACCAATTCCTTTCAAAGTTAAAATTCTTCCATGTTCAGAACCTATATTATTACCTAACAAATGAGTTTTCTATCCAAAAGGCCAAAGGTTTCTAATTTCCGAAAATCATTTTTTTCAAGGGAGATAACTAGGTGTTGAACCGAAAGAACGGAAATGGAATACCAACCTTGTTTGAGAGAGTTGATCAAGCTTGAGTGTAGCACGACCCTAGCCCCTTCTAGAATGTAGTGGACTCGAGCTTGATGAAAATCAAAGGTTGGAATCAAAAACCAAATAGTTCTAGAGGAAGGCAAGGATTGTTACTCAAAATTTGGAAGTTTTGGTCTCTTACCGATTGAACCGACACCACGACCTTTGAAGGGATTGAGTGTGAGGTTTGAGCACCACGAAAAAATGGAGGGTTTCAGAGCTTCATCACCACCAAGTAGAAAGGAGAGGGTCGACCAAGCAACACATAATTCCAGCAGCACTTCGGAAACACAAAATAAGGGGTTCTAGGCCTTTTTCGGAAAATCTTTGAGTGGAGGAGCAAGAGAAGGTTAGCAATTATTTAAGGTTGAAGGTTTCAGCAATGAGAGGGTGATAGGGAGAAGGAGAGGCACGACCATAACCTCTTTCATTCAGCATAATTTCTCTTCATGGCACATTAAGGCAAAGGACAAAGAATTAACTCCCTTAATGGCCCATAACTCACTTGTTGGTTTTGAATTTCAAAAGGAGGAGTTTTAGCACATGTGTTTATTCCATTCAGCTGCATGGTGAGGGAGAGAGAGCCGTCCCCACCTCCTTCCTTAGCCTTAATACACATTAAACTCCTTTAAAACCCTAGACAAGCCATTAAACACTCCTAATCCTCCTTTAATGCCTATAATCCTCACATTAAGCCTTATTTAAATCCTCCTAATCCTCCTTTAATGCCTATAATCCTCTTTACTCCTCTTTGATCTGAATTTCGAAATTTGAAAGTGAATTTGATGAGTCACACGAAAAACTAAAATAAAAACAAAACCTTCCTCATCAAGGTTCGAACCAAAGACTTGCCAATCAAACGCTTAAGCCTTAACCGCTAAGCCACAACTCATGTTGCAATTCAAGCAAGGTAATTCAAATATTCTCAAGGTAGGTAATCATGCTCTAGACAAGATTAAATAACTCCAGACCAACATCACATTAATTAACTCAAGGGTTAATTTACAAACAAAAGAAGTCCGAGGACTAGAAAACAATTACAACCAAGTTCAGGGACTAAACTGTAATTACAATAAATTAGGGGTCTTACATAGAGACATCGTGAGATACGTTTGTCAAAACCCAAATGGCTTAGGCATATAGAGGAAAATATGTTAATTTAATGGGTTTTGAGGGTTTAGTAGAAACACTAACTTGTATGTTATTTGATTGTCCCTCTGCTTACGTAATCTGTTTGTAGTAGTGTATGTTCATATAGAAAATGCTACATGCGTTGTTTCTTTTTGAAGTTGACCCTTGCTTGTCTGTTTTTTGTGGTTGCCGGTGATTCGTCGCCAGCTGGACAACCTTTTGCCGGAAGATGTAGACGAATGCCGTTCCAGGAGAAACCATAGCCAGGAGTCGGGCGCATAGTGCTGGAAGACTTGTTGCTGCCGCTTTTAGTTATGTAATAAGTCTTGTATGAGTACGTATCAGGGTAGGAGTTTTAGTTTGTTTTCTTTTACAACTGATAGCAGAGTTTTCGAAACCAAGTTAAGTGTTTTGTAAATAATCTCTAAGCTGCTGGCCAGTCACTCTATGCCACATGTATGGCTATTTATGAATCAGGGTATTAAATTATTAGTACTGCATCTCTTCATGGCATATTTCGAAGAAGGAAATGATTTCAGAAAAAAAATACCCTCCTTTTTCTACCTTTTGAAAAGCTCACACATATTTATTTATTGTTAATTTTTTACAGTAACGCCCTGAAAATTGGGGTGTTACATTGTGGTATCAGAGCTCCGGTTGAGAAAACCAGAGCTGTTGGGGAACGGGTTTGCTATGCTAGGTTGCTTGCTGTATGTGTTTGCAATTAGGATGTTTCGGCTTTGATTGCTAGGGAGTTGGTTCGTAAGGCCTGATCAACCTTATGGCTGCTCTAAGCATGATGGGATCCTAAAGTATCCGAACTTGTAGGCTGCCTTAGGTTTATCCCTTGAGTGGAAAGCCTTCTTATGTACTTGGTTTTTATCATGAAATAGTTAGTTATGCACTAACTAATATTTGAGCCTATGTTGTATGAATTATCTTAAGGCATGTTATTTAGCTCATGTAAAAGAGCAAGACGCCTTGGAATGTAGTCATTCCTCGTCTAGATGAATGTTGTGTTTTCCAGGAACGAGATGTCTTCACCATCAGGCTCAGAAGAGGGAATGCAGACCAGCCTGAACCAAATGACTCGAGCAATGACCAATTTGACTGACGTGGTTGCTCAGTAGGCTGCTATGGCTGAAGCACGAGAATATGCCTCTGCTCAACGACAGCCAGTGGTGGATGAGTGCCGTGCACGCTAGCAAGAAAGGGAAGCGACCTTTGCTCGAACTCGAGCACTCAACGACTTTCAGCGGCATGACCCCCCAAGGTTCTTAGGGGAAGCTGGCCCGGAGGAATCGAATCTTTGGGTTCAGCAAGTTGAGAATATCTTTGGAATTCTGAACACTCTGGAAGAATCCAAGCGGGAGTTTGCTTCTTACCTGCTGCGAGGCAATGCAGAATACTGGTGAAAAGGATTCAGACAAATCATGGAGGCCAACCAGGTAGCTGTCACATGGAACACGTTCCGAGACGTATTTTTGGAGAGTTACTAGCCACCTAGCGCCCGTGGAGAAATGGAGTCACGATTTTTGAAGCTTTGCCGAGGGAACAGGTCAGTGGACTAGTATGCTGCAGAACTGGTGTCTCTTGCTAGACATTTCCGATTCTTCGCTCGGAAGATAGACGAACCCTGTAAATCAAGTCTCGTCCTTGGACTCGACTGAGGTTTTGATGAAGACAAACACATCACAAAAAGAAGAAAGACTTCAGAAGAGAAAAGGAAGACTTCAAGAAGACTTCAAGAAAGAAAGGAACAAAAAGAAGAAAGACTTCAAGAAGACTTCAAGAAGACTTAAGAGAAGACAGACTTCAAGAACCAGGCTCAGAACGTCAAGATCAAAACATGAAGGTTCTAGTTTTAAGTAAGTCTTGTCAACTTAGTGTGCTATGCTTTATTAAGGTTTAATTACATTTGAAGGCTCATGAAAGATCAACTAATTGAGTACGATATGTTCTCACAAGTTAAACTTGGTAGGAACACTCAATTAGGGTTTAAAACGGATAAAACTGAGTTCTGGACTGTCTGTAATCGATTACAGATGTGTGTAATCGATTACAGGATGTGTGTAATTGATTACCACAAGTGTGTAATCGATTACCAAGTTTGAAATTCAAATTCAAACTTCAACGGCATGGTGTAATCGATTACACTAACTGTGGTAATCGATTACCAGGTCGACAGATGTGTTATTTCATGAACCATTGTGTCTCAAACCCGTTGGGAAAGATTGTGTTGGTTCATGGACGACCTCTAGTGCCTATATAAAGTCCCTAGACACTCAGAAACATCAATGACTTGGTCCATAACTTTCATATTCATTAAAGTCATCATTCTGAGTTTCGGTTCTCTCACTTTCATAAGAACACTCATGATGTTCAACATTTGAGAAACTCAGAATGGAAGAGCCTTCTTTGTAATTTCCTGGAGCATACAAACTAAGATCAATCCTTCTTGTCAAAAGGATTGAATCATGTATAGAAAAAGCATCTTCTTCTTCTTCTATTTGAATCATGTTGATTCATTCACCGTAGTTTTCGGTGGTTGTAAAAAGGCCCTTTGAATCAAGTTTGATTCAAAGTCCACCGTGGTAATACGGTGTCATCAGAAAGTGGTTTGCTTTCTGAGGCATGATGGGTTCTCTTAGGGTCCTTGGCACAAGTATTGCTAAGAAGACTTGATCAATCAGAAGTGGGTTGCTTCAGGAAGATTGATAAGATATCTTAGGGTCCTTGGTGCAAGCATTCGTTAAGAGTACTCGATCATGGGAAATCTTCACTGTGGAATTTAGTGGAGTGGTTCTTCAGAAAGTGGTAATCTTTCTGAGGGATTCTAACTTCACCGTGGTATTCGGTGAAGGGTTGTAATTGAAGGTGGTTTAGCCTTCAAGGTCTGAGGGTGGTTTTCCTTCAGGAACTGAAAGCGGTTTGCTTTCAGGGGCTGTTGAAAGTGGTTTGCTTTCACAGGATATTGGTAGGAATTCTTGGGGTCCTTGGGTTAGGAACTTGTAAGTAATTTTTATTAATAGTGGAAAAATCCTCAAGGGGTTTCTTTGAGGGACTGGACATAGCCTTCGGTGGATTGAAGGTGAACCAGGATAACTCTCTGTGTGTCATTTCCTTCATCCTTCATCTTTTACTTTTAAGCAATTACAATATTCCGCTGCAACAACGTTCTTACGTTACAACTCTAATTGCGCTGAAAGTCGTTTGGTACTATTACGCGAAAATCGGGGAAACTCTGATTCACCCCCCCCTCTCAGGTTGCTATCTGTACTAACAATTGGTATCAGAGAGGAAGTTTAGGTAAGTTATTCCTAAGATCCGGGAAAAGATAGCATCCTCATCTACAACAAGTACAAATGAAGGATTCAACATAAACAGGCCATCATTCTACAATGGGGAACTATACGATTTCTGGAATATCAAGATGATGATCTTCATAAAGCCATTAGACGCGGAAATCTGGAAAGTCATTGAATTGGGCCTGTAGTAAAAGTTGAAGGAAGTTCACAATCAGAACTAGAAAAAACATGGAGTGACATAGAAAAGAAGAAAGTTCATCATGACTTAAAAAAGTATGAACATCTAGACTTCAGTCCTTGGTATGAAGAAATTCCTTAGGGTATATACTTGCAAATCTTCAAAAGGAATATGGGATACTTTAATGGTTACACACGAAGGGACTGATGAAGTCAAAAGATTCAAAGATCAATATATTCTTTCACAAGAATATAAGATGTTCAGAATATTGCCTGGAGAAAGCATACCTGATATGCAAAACGGTTCACACGATTATTGAATCACTTGGCTGTTCTTGGTATGGAATTCTCTTATTATGCCATAAACATGAAAATGTTAAGATCTCTTACAAGAACATGGCAACCAAAAGGAAACTGCTCTTTCAAAGAAGAAAAGTTTATCCAACATGACTCTGGCTACTCCTGTTGGAAAACTTCAAGAACATGATTTGAAGTTAAACAGACTTGAGCAATATAAGAACAACGAAAAGAGACATCGGTCTATTGCTCTAAAAGCCAAAGAAAGCATCAATGAATAATATGATGCAGAGTCAGAAGATGATAAGAACATGGTCTTAATAGTCAAGAATTTTCGAAGGTTCTTACAAAGAAAAGAAGAAGCATGGACTAAAGGAGAAGTTTGAAAAGAAGAATTCAAACTCCAGAAGAGCATACATTTCTTGGGATGATAATGACGTAGGCTCAGACTCAGAATCAAAGAAGGAAGAAGCACACTTTGCATTAATGGCATCTCAGAATTCTGACAAGGAAAATATCCAAGTTAGTACCAGTACTTCTTCTTCTAATGATTTAGAATATGCTATGGAAAGTTCTTTAAGATGTGTCATAGTACTTCTAAATTTAAGTGATAAAATACTATTAGTTCATCTTTAGAAGAAAAATATCAAATCCTTCAAATGGAATTCGATGATGTTAAATCTCTTAGGAGTAAACACATGCATGCTAATTCTTCTAGAAATATGAACTATAGGAACTACCCAGAAAATGTCCCAAAACAATCCTAAAAATTCATTCTTTAAGATTAGAAGAAAATTAGGTATTTTAGATGAACATGATATTTAATTAGACATCTATCTAAGTATGTGTTTATAGGTTACATTGCATGATCTTTATGTAAACTTATTTGATTGCATTGATTATATGATTATATGTTCCTCTAGAAATATGTTACATAGGAATATATAGGTTAGAACTTATAAAAATATCCTAGTAATCGATTGCCATAGACCTGTAATCGATTAATCTTTTTCTCAGTCCTCGTGCCTGTTAAAATCATCTATGTAATCGATTACCATAACTGCTGTAATCGATTACATACTCATGCTATATAATCAAAGCATAAAAGTTTCAAAAGGAATCATTTTCAAATTATTCCAAGACAACCTAGGAGACATTATGATATGCTTAGATATAATATGAAGGTTATAGACCATATGCTTGTAGTTATTGCAATAGAATAGGACTTGCTTCTAGTAGAAGTTATTATGGGAATATCAAGTGGGCAATGTATGAGGGTGGATAAGACAATCAATAACCTAGAATCCAAAGCAATTTAGGTTTTTAACATTCTCTCATAAGAATTTTTTTTGTAAGTGTGTATGAAAAACAGCAAAGGATTTATAATATCTTGATAATGGATGCATATCACACATGATTGGAGACAAAACAAAATCTTTATATCTTACATGAGAATAATGAAAAAGGGGTAATTTCTTAGCATAAGAAAAATAGGTACGCCTTCTCAAACCATACTAAAATAGAGCCATCTAAAGTACACAATCCTTTAGGAGATAAGTATTGAATTAAAGCCACAAGGGTTGAACTAGTTTGAGAAAAACCTAATATGTATATCGGTTCCCTAAATGATAAGTATATCATTGAAGCTAAATATATGTTTAGAAACGATTAAGAAGAACAAGAAATCGTAGATAGAAAATTAGGCTAGATTAGTAGGACAAGGTTATAAGCTTGAAAGAAGGAATATGAGAAAAGGGGTTCCAAAACAAAGAAGACAAACTTGGATGACAATGGCGCAAGTTCATCATTCAACATGAGGAAGCTTGTCACACTTTAATGGCAACACATCATTCTGATAAAGAGGTTAGTAATGCAATTTCATATGTTAAAATTATAAAGCATCTTTGTTTGATTGCATGATAGTTTCTTGAACATATATGAAGTTTATACACATGAAAGTAGGATCATCTCATCTTTACTAAATAAAACTAAAAACATGCAAGATAAGATAGATCTAGAATAAGATGTTCAAAGTGCTTTTACATACTTAGGTCAATGCATAAGCCTTAAATCAAGAATTGATGAATTAACCCAAATGGTAAAACAAAGTCATTAAAGAAACCAGGGAATCCCCAATAAAAGAATCATATGGGATACTAACCCAAAAGGACCCAAAGGAAATTGAGTATCTAGAAAAATACCATTAAGTCTATTTGAGCAAATGTGCCTGAAGACCTTGTGTTTAGGATTGTCATATACAAAGGATGGTCTTCAAAGTCACAATATTAGAATATGGTATTAGTAATAAAGTTCTAAAAACAACCTTATATCAATCAAAAGGGGTATTAAATTGAATAGTAATGCATTCTTAGGCATTTGTATTTACATTATAGATCTCTGTTAGAGATATTCTTCATGCTGTGCCTATTATGTCTGAATTTTCAAGTTTTTAGTCATATTAATCGATTACATAGGATCAGTAATCGATTAGAGGGATTATTCTAGCCCTGTTCCTTTCCAGAAAGGAGGGTAATCGATTACCCATGCAGTGTAATCGATTACCTCCTCGAATTTGAATCTTTATTCAAATTTGCTTACATGTAATCGATTACATAAAAGGACGTAATCGATTACATGCCCGATAATATATATCTTTCTGGGTTTTTATGCTTATAATCGATTACATCCCCTCTGGTTCCTTCTCTCTCTCGTGCGACACCAGCACTACTCTTTTCCCATATCTTCCACAATTCTTGTTCGTTTTCAAGAATTCTTTGTGGGTTTTGCTCCTAATATCCATCTCCATCTATTCATACTACCAATTGTTGTTGAATTGGTCCGTATCAAAAAGCCCCAATTCGGTCCTGCTAAACCCTAGAACTCGAAAATTCTCAAATTCAGCTTCCATGGCCTCTTCCTCACGTAAACCTCTTCGTTCTAAGAACCCATCCATGGATGCTTTGGACCTCTCAAGGCTGTTGGCAGCTGAAGAACAGAAGCAACGATTCCTTGCTCATTTTCTTGATCGACCAGTTCTTACACCAAAGTATGGTGCTCTGGATTCTTTCTTGACAGCAGGGATGACATTTCCAACATTGCTTAATCATCAGGGACTTGACTCGTTCATTGAGATTAAAGGTAAATTCTTTCCCGAACTTGTCAGAGTCTTTTACTGTAATCTGATTAAGCGTGGTAGCAAAATATGCACATCTGTCAAGGGTATTGACATATCTCTGACCATTGATGAGTTGGGAGAATGTCTGTCCATTCCTAGCACCGGAGCCAAATTAGGTTCTGAAGTGCCTTGCCCATGGGAAGATTATGATAAGCGATCATTTTATTTATCTCTATGTCGCTTCACTGAAGAGCAAATTCAGTCTAAAAAGCAGAGAGTTAATGCCAACCGTTCTAGAGACACCCTTGCTGTTGGGTTTCTCATTGTTGAAGACAGAATGCTTCACTACTTGCTCAGTTATGTGATCTTACCTCAAAGTTCTAATCATGCTCAGATAAGCGATCTAGAGTTACAAATTCTATATGGCATGGTTAATCAAAAGTCTATTAATTGGGCTTATTTGGTAATGATTCACATGATGATGCATAAGGAAAGAACTAGCTCTCTTCCATTTGCTTCTGCAATTTCTATCATTCTGAAGATGAAGGGTGTTCCTACTCATGGTGAATATTCTGTTAAAATGGATGGTAAGGCTCAGCGCATTGATCTGAACATCCTAAACAAGATGGGATTCATTCAGGATGATGATGGGTTCTTCAGGAACAAATCTGATCTACCATCTGAGGATCCTCCTGCTCCTACTCCTGCAGCATTCTTTCCTCCTTCTGAGAGTGTTCCTTCATCATCTGCTGGTACGGATGCCTCTACACAACTCATCCTTTCTCATCTGGCTGACATGCGGGCACACTTTGATCAGAGGTTTGATCACATGGAAGGACGGATCGAATCCATGTACACCACTCTTCGTGCGGATATGGATCGTCTTAGTCTTCGTGTTGATCGCATGGCTCCCTCTACCCATGACTCTTTTGATCTCTCTGATGATTCTGAAGATTTCTAGACTATTTCTATCTTTACTTAGACTATCTCTATTTTCATTCGGACTATTTATTTTGGGATTGTAATAGTTTAGTCTTATCTTCTGGATGTTTTGGTTATTGCTTGCACGTTTACTTATGTATTCTGAACTTAACTAGTTGTGCTTTAAATTACGTGTGATGCATAAGTTTCTATATGTTGTCTTGCTTACCCCACTCCCCATGTATTAAATATCTATACTACTTGTTAGCATGTGTGGATTATGCTTGGACTCATCTTCCTTTTTGATGAAGTCAAAAGGGGGAGAAAGGGTTATGTGCTTTGTAAAGATTGTTTACAAGAAAGGCTACAAGTGGAACAAAAAGGGGGAGAAAAGTTCTGATGAATATTATGCATGTCTCTCTTTATTTCTATTATCCTGGAAAATTTTGTGTGGCTTTATCTTCTTTTTGATGATGTCAAAAGGGGGAGAAAAGTCTTGTGTATGCTTGATCATTTTCAGGATACTGTGCTTCATTTGCAAAACAAAGGGGGAGATATAATTGCAAAACCAAGGGGGAGATACAAGATAAGAAAGAAAGTCTAATGATTCATCAATGTTCAAGCATGATGTTTGTCATCATCAAAAAGGGGGAGATTGTAAATCAAGTCTCGCCCTTGGACTCGACTGAGGTTTTGATGAAGACAAACACATCACAAAAAGAAGAAAGACTTCAGAAGAGAAAAGGAAGACTTCAAGAAATAAAGGAACAAAAAGAAGAAAGACTTCAAGAAGACTTCAAGAAGACTTAAGAGAAGACAGACTTCAAGAACCAGGCTCAGAACATCAAGATCAAAACATGAAGGTTCTAGTTTTAAGTAAGTCTTGTCAACTTAGCGTGCTATGCTTTATTAAGGTTTAATTGCATTTGAAGGCTCATGAAAGATCAACTAATTGAGTACGATATGTTCTCACAAGTTAAACTTGGTAGGAACACTCAATTAGGGTTTAAAACGGATAAAACTGAGTTCTGGACTGTCTGTAATCGATTACAGATGTGTGTAATCGATTATAGGATGTGTGTAATCGATTACCACAAGTGTGTAATCGATTACCAAGTTTGAAATTCAAATTCAAACTTCAACGGCATGGTGTAATCGATTACACTAACTGTGGTAATCGATTACCAGGTCGACAGATGTATTATTTCATGAACCATTGTGTCTCAAACCCGTTGGGAAAGATTGTGTTGGTTCATGGACGACCTCTAGTGCCTATATAAAGTCCCTAGACACTCAGAAACATCAATGACTTGGTCCATAACTTTCATATTCATTAAAGTCATCATTCTGAGTTTCGGTTCTCTCATTTTCATAAGAACACTCATGATGTTCAACATTTGAGAAACTCAGAATGGAAGAGCCTTCTTTGTAATTGCCTGGAGCATACAAACTAAGATCAATCCTTCTTGTCAAAAGGATTGAATCATGCATAAAAAAGGCATCTTCTTCTTCTATTTGAATCATGTTGATTCATTCACCGTAGTTTTCGGTGGTTGTAAAAAGGCCCTTTGAATCAAGTTTGATTCAAAGTCCACCGTGGTAATACGGTGTCATCAGAAAGGCCCTTGGGCGCTAGGTCAGAATCTGACTCATTTCCTAGTCAGAGTCCCAGCGCTTGAGCGCTGGGATCCCAACGCTGGAGCGTTGGGACGCTGCTTCTTCATCTTCAAGCTTTTCTTCCTTCTTCATTCATGATAGTGGGTTTTGATTGCCATAAAAAGCCACTACTCAGCCCTTGTTAAATTCTGAAACCTTCCCCCCACTACCATCAATCCTTCAACATAATTTTCCATGTGCTAAATTAGAGAGTGATTCTTCATATTCTTCTTTTCCACTTTTGGTCCTCTCTTGGTTAGCACTCCAATTCAAGCCCTTTTATTCTCTCAATATTCACTTTTAGTCCTCCACTCTTGAACTTTTACAATTTGGTCCCTGATTTCCTGAAACTTTACACATTGGTCCCTGGACAAAAATGATAACTAAACCAGCTTTTTCTAAAAATATAAAATAGCTAGAAAATTTCCTAAAAATATAAAATAAAGCTAGAAAAACAAATAAAATCTAATCTACATAAAAACAATAAAAAACCTATACGTGACTCAAAAATAATAAAATAAAAAGACTAAAAACTACCTAAAAATATCATATAATATCCACTCATCTAACCACTATACCCAACGACAGCTTGTCCTCAAGCGACGAAACTTAAACAGAAACTCGTCCCTGAGTTTTGAGAAAGTTTATCTGATTAAAACTTGAAGCACAAAAACCTTTCAAAGAAAGCTTAGCAGAAAAGGAAGACATGCATGTTTTATAGACAATGAATCAAGAAATTGAGGCTTGGCTTTTAACATGTTTGAGTTCATCAATTAAGCTCACAAAATGATATTCTCCATGAAAACAAGAAAGCTCAATAATTCTGCCTATCATTCAAATCAAAACTGAAATAAAGCAACCAAGTGATTTTGAAGAGATTTTTAAGGTTGTAACTTGGCCAAAGGGTTGAACATTTCAAGGTATGGATTTCAAGAAATTGGCAACTCTAGTGGCTGACTCAGAAGCTGTTGTTAAGTGATTTTTTCCTTGACTAAGAGCTCAACAATTCACACAAGGGTTCTCTCAATTTTTCTCTTTTCCTTTTCTTCTTTTTATTTTTTGAACAAAGTAGTGGAATGTATGGGATGAATGACTTGAATTTTACTCCCCTCATACTCTTTCTCACCCCACTACTTCATTATTTTTTCTAAGGCACATACCTTATTTTTTAATTCTTTTTCCTTCATCCCTTTTTTTTTAGAGAGAAACCCAACAAACATAGCTCTAGCAATTTCAGCACATGAATCACAATAACAACTTTAAATTATCACACAAAGTAGGCTCCAAAGAATGACTCTTTCAAGGCTCAAAAGGGGCTACTAGTGGATATAACATTTCAAGCAAAAATCTGAGTTTTCAAAAATGCCTATAATCTCTTCTCAACTCACAAAGTATACAAAACTCCAATCAACATGCAACACAAGGCAGAAAAATTTCACAATCAAGATTCAGAGACCTCAGCTCTCAGAAAAAGATAGGGTAAGTGGTACCCTTTTTAGAACTCAGAAAAACTTTTGCCAACAACCAAAACAATCAAGATATCAAAAATCCTTTCTACAGCATGCAATCCTAACTGCTTCAAAACATATAAACTTTTCACAAAGCAGTTCAATCAGATAAAGCATTTCACAAAGCTATAGCAATATTCAGAATTGATAAAATACTCAAGACTCATGCAAAAGAAAACAGAAAAACTAAACTAAAAATAAAGCTAAAAACTATAAAAAGAAAAAACAACAAAAACTAAGAAGCTGGCTTAGTACACAAATTTCCACAAAAGTCCAAGGGAACCTCAATGCAAAAATCAAATTGAACACTTAAGTTCAAGATGGTTCTTCCTCCTTTTGGTACCTATCCTGTAACAATGAACAAACAAAAGTCTCACAAGCAGAAACTTGCTTGACTTGTTAGTCCCAAAAACAGCACAAAAGATCATGGGTTTGAAAAATTGTGTCCACCTTAAAAACAAGAATTCTTGAGTTCCCAAAAACCATTGTAGAAACAAGGGAAAAACTCATAGAATCTAAAAACTTTCAGAAAATGGTGAACACAAAATTTTATTAAAAACTAAAAACAGCAAATAAAAACAAAATAGCAACATTGCCCGAGCTCCAGCGCTTGAGCGTTGGGGATGCCAACGCTTGGGCGCTGGAATTAAAATAAAAACTGGGTGGATTCCAGGGGCCTAACGCTTGAGCGTTGGCCTCCAGCGCTGGAGCGCTGGCCTCTCCTACAGCAAAAACATAGAATTTTTTTCTTTTATTTATTTACAAGGATGATGCAGAAAATTAAATGACAGAATTTTAAACTATTCCTAAGTTGGGTTGTCTCCCAACCAGCTCATTGTTAAGGTCCGAGATAGACCCTTCCACTAATCACTTTCAACCGGGGTCTATTACAAAATTCATTAGACCCCGCAAATCATGTATATTTTGGCACAAGTACAACATAGTGCCCAATGAATTCTCAGCTTTCAAGGCAACATCAATCAAATTACAAATGGAAGGAGTAAGAAAAACTTCCCCTTCTTGTTTCTTGCCTTGATCTTCTGAACCTATAACATAGGTCCTTTGAGGTTCTTCTTCCTCCATCTCCAATTTGTCTTCAAAGACAAATTCTACAATGAAGGTCTCTTTTACCTCATCTCGTTGAACCACAAGTTCACTTTCATGAACAAGTGGTTGTTGTTCATCCCTTGGCTGCCTCCTTAGAATGCTTTGGATTTTCATTTGGAGCTCCTCCATGGCCTTACATTCTTGCTCAGGAGTTGGCAAAAATCCCGCATTCCGCTTGCACTCTAAATTAGAATAGAATTCGTCAATAAGAGTGAAAGCTTCTTGCTTCTTTTTCTCATATTCTATTTCAAGTTTAGCCCGGAATATTGCCTCCCTTTGCTCAAATGTTTCAGCCATTGTTATACCTGACAATACTCAGCAAACAAAATTAGCAGCACCAGTTCATCACACAAATAAAATTTTCTTTCTTTTTTTATATAAATAAAAAGCACTAAACAAAATAATAAAAAGAACAGAACCTATCCCCGGCAACGGCGCCAAAAACTTGATAAGGAAATCGCAAGTGTACGATTAACTATCGTGTAATATAAAAAGATCGAACCCAAGGGATAGGTGTTCTTATTATTATAATATTTAGTATTTAAACAGAAAAATTAAAAGGTGAAAATATGACGTTGGTTTTTAGAACAAAAAAGAACAATAGCATAAAATAATAAGAGAAAGAGATGATGAGAATTAAGCTCTTGGGTTGGTTTACATAGTCTATAAAACATGCTAGAAATCTCCTACATAATTTCTGAATTTTGAATCCATTTTCATGATGCTATAGCCTAGTGTAACTACAAGTTAATTCCTTGAGCATTGTAGATCTTTCTTTTTAATTACTAAACCCAATTCCTTGGTACCTAGTTAACTAAAGAAGAAGATGAAGAAGATGTTCAGGCCAACATAAAGTTACGTCCATCCTAATTCCTTAGTGATGTATACTTGTAACCTTTTTTATTTTCTAGTTCCCTTACTACTCACCAAATGGCCTTATGTAATAAGCAATAAGCAAAACCTCTTGTGATCATCCAGATAGAAATTAAGCACAAGGAAATAAAACATGAAAGGAAATATTATTCAGAAATGTAAGAAAAAACTAGTACATGAATTAATAACTAAAACAACCCAAAAAGCTTAAAAAAAGAAGTTAGCCAAGCATGGCTAAAGGAGTCATTGAATTACCCTAGATAGGAACTCAAGTATGGCTTCCCACAAGTCCTAGGAACAATGCTCAAAAGGGAGAAAGAGAGAATACTTGTTGTATTCTGAAATGGTGTGTTTTTCAAGTGAAGAAAAGGGTCCTATTTATAGTAAAAATCCAGCCTCCAGCGCTTGAGCGCTGGCATTCCCAACGCTTGGGCGCTAGGATGCATTAAAAATCCACTTCCTGTCCGAGGCCCAGCGCTTGAGCGCTGGCTTTCCAACGCTTGGGCGCTAGGTCAGAATCTGACTCATTTCCTAGTCAGAGTCCCAGCGCTTGAGCGCTGGGATCCCAACGCTGGAGCGTTGGGACGCTGCTTCTTCATCTTCAAGCTTTTCTTCCTTCTTCATTCATGGTAGTGGGTTTTGATTGCCATAAAAAGCCACTACTCAGCCCTTGTTAAATTCTGAAACCTTCCCCCCACTACCATCAATCCTTCAACATAATTTTCGATGTGCTAAATTAGAGAGTGATTCTTCATATTCTTCTTTTCCACTTTTGGTCCTCTCTTGGTTAGCACTTCAATTCAAGCCCTTTTATTCTCTCAATCTTCACTTTTAGTCCTCCACTCTTTAACTTTTACAATTTGGTCTCTGATTTCCTGAAACTTTACACATTGGTCCCTGGACAAAAATGATAACTAAACCAGCTTTTTCTAAAAATATAAAATAGCTAGAATATTTCCTAAAAATATAAAATAAAGCTAGAAAAACAAATAAAATCTAATCTATATGCAAAATGCAAAATAAATATAAAATCTACATAAAAACAATAAAAAACCTATACGTGACTCAAAAATAATAAAATAAAAAGACTAAAAACTACCTAAAAATATCATATAATATCCACTCATCAGTCACGAAGGAAACCTGAGCATACAGTTAGAGACTGCAAGGTGCCGAGACAGAACCTTCTATGAGTGTGACTCATTATCGATTTATTTTAAGTAGGGAGCGGTGCATTCGCCTATTCGATGAATGGCGACGACCGCTAAAAACTACGTGACTTTTCTCTGCCATCGATTTGGCAGTATTTTCTATTGTTGTTGTCTTGATTATTGAAATTTTGCGTGCTTGTATATATATATCCCCCCTACAATCTCTGAATAATCCGATTAATCTCAGGGCCATGTGGAACTGGATAGTCTAAGTAGGATAGAACAGAGTGTCTCTGAATGTTTACAGAGAACCTTGCGGGAACCGCTCGAAGAAAGGACTCCGACAGTGTTCTTCTATCGATCAGCATTGAAGTGAGAAGGGAAATGAAGATGCGAATCGTGCAAGACGATGCAAGACCCATCTCAGATGCAACTTACGGATTACGCCTGCACCGTCCACCGAGTACAAGCGATGGACCCATGAAATTAACTCGGAGTGATCGTGCAAGTGTAAAGTTGTTCGCTTTGGGAAAGCGCTAGCGTTTCTATTAAGGGAGAAGGACAGGAGGTCCCGACCCTGTATGGATTAACGACAACCAAGTGGAACGACAGTAAGAGATCAATGTTCTTACTAAGGGCTGATGACTTGGCGAACCAATTTAAGAAACAGTGTGGTTCCCTAAGATCGACCAGGACTACTACATCGTCAAAATCGGATTGAGGAAGATGATGTTCTCAAGACCATTTCCAGAACTCGTAATAGACAGAAAGAGTGTCGTGCGGTGCCTTTGAGTGACAAATGCACCAGTCGTCTTCGCAGGATACGAGGACAGGGAGACCTCAGCCACTTTTGGACCATTCGTAGTCGCAATTATTGAAGATGTACTTGTGCGCGCTAAGATTTTTGAAGCAGAGGAGAGATTACCTCCGACCAGTACCGTACGTATTACGGAGAAGAAGCGGTATGCCAATCCTTCAAGTTCGAGTTCGACTCGAAGGAGTAAAACCATTTTGACATGTGATTTCAAGGGATGAAATCACTATTGACCCAGCCAAGTGAAATCAGAGTTTTCATGGGAACGACTAAAGACAACAATTGAGACAGAAAGTTGCTTCGATTTTGGATGGTTACTATCGATACTTCATCGAAGGACTCTCAAAGCTAGTGGGACCGCGAATGCAACTCACTAAGAAGGACCAACCTTTTGCAAGGACCAAGAGGGATGAGTCCGATTATCGATGAATGGAGAAACAATGGACAACTTCGTCAGCACTAGTTGCCATAACAGGGAGAAAAATACGTAGTTGATGTCGATACATATACCAAAGGATAGGCCGTGTTCTGAAGCAGGACCTCTGAGTGCTGGTGCCTGTTTGGGAGCGGTTAAAGTCACCAGAGCAGAGCTACCCATAATATCAGTTGGAATTAGCCGCAGTGGAGTTTGCGCTCAAGATATGAAGACGCCACCTCTATGAGGGTGCTACACTACCTTCATCTATCACGAGGAATTTGGGATACTCATTTGATTTGAAGGAGGAAGCTTGAATCAGCATGAATGGGAAAAGCCCATGCGGGAGTATGATCTTACCCTGCAATATCATCTTAGGAAGTTCCACGTGGTTACCAATGCCTTGGATTGACCAGCAATGAATGCCTCCACCAAGACGGTGAGAAAGTGACTATTCATCATCTTCTTCCTCCTCCGTCTTGCAGCCCCTTCCACTTATCTCCTCCACTTGGTGCTTTGAGGTAAAATACTCCTCTCATCCCGGTCTACATTTCTACCGATCCGGACTTTCGATAGGTTGAGTTTGGGTTTTTATGAAGTTGTTAGAACACTAAAGCCCCTTTGTTAATGTCGTTCCCACTGTCATAAGCTTCAATTTGAACCGATTAGATTTTTGATTGGTTGAGTTTTGGTCCCTATAGAATTTTCAAGTTGAGTTTTTGCTAGGGTTTCCTTTAGGAATGTTGTTCCCACTATATTGATCTATGGAATTGTCTAATTTGTTTTCTTGGAAGTTAAGTTTTTGGAAAATTGATTGTGTAAATAAGTGATTTTCAAACTTTGGAATTTAGTTTTACCATAGATTTCATGTAACCTTGGATGTGTACAAGTTAGTTTTGAAAGAAAAATTGATTTTGGAATTTAGGAGCTTTGGCCGAATTCTGGGAAGAATTGAAACATGGGGATAAATTGATTTTCTAACTTGTTTTGAGTGTGTTTAAATGCTTGAAAATGGTTTTGAGTTGTAGGGAAGTTTTTGCCCTAATTAGTGCAAAATGGCCTAGTGAAAATTGTGTATTTAAAACCATAGAGAATTTATTTCTAGAGCACTTTGGAAATTTGGAATTTGAAGGTTAAAATTGAGCTTTTGGGTAAATTGGATTTTGGAACTCACAGCTTAACTAGGGTTTTTGCTAAGTCAAGAAAACTAAGGATTTGGAAAATTTGTTATTGGAATGAAATTGATGTGTTTTTGACACTTAGAAGATTTTTGAACTCAAGACTTGAAAATTTGTTTAGAAAACTTGAAATAGAAGTTATGTTTTGGTTTGTGAAATTTTATTGAGTAGTTTAATGACTTGCTTGGTAAAAATGGAAGGTTTTTGTCGATTTAAAGTTTTTGGGCAGAATTGAGGACCTAAGGTTTTGAGTGTGTTTTTGGTTTTGAGTGTGTTTTCAAAACCAAGTTAAGTGTTTTGTAAATAATCTCTAAGCTGCTGGTCAGTCATTTTACGCCATATGTTTGGCTATTTGCGAATTAGGTATTTATAATACTAATGCATCTCAGCATGACGTGTTTCGAAAAGGAAAATGATTTCAAAAAAAATATACTCTCTTTTTCTTAGTTTTGAAAATGCCCCTGCATATTTATTTACGGTTTATTTACTACAGTAACGCCCTAAAAATCGGGGTGTTACAAATTTTTTTAAAAGCTTCTTGAGACATATTATGCTCTGCCTTAATTGTAAGTAATTCTAGTGACGCTGACATCTTCGAGTGACTAGAGCAGCACTCAAACAAAGGAGATTCTGTTCAGCCAAAAGGTCATACAAATCTTGGGTCTCTTTATTAGGTGCTTCATCTCTATTTTCCTGGTTGCACTGGGAATAACTTTGACCAGAAACATCCATTACCATTGCCTCGTAAGAATTAAAGTTTTCCCCATAAGCTGTTTGTTCTTGATCCAAATTTAGAATCGGTTGTTGTGGACATGTTATAGGAGTTGGCTGAGGCAGTTCTTCTATATGTGACGTCGAATAAAAATAATTAGGCCTAAACCCTTTCCTATATAAACGAACCCTCACTTCATCTGCAGTTTGCATCTTTCTACAATCACACTTCGCACATGGGCAACTAATTGTTCCTTCATTCATAAACTGGCCTAATCCACTTGCATGTGAAATAAATGTTTCAACACCCTCGTAAAAAGTATTTGAAATCCCTGCTCGCTTAGGTAGAACCCTATTATACATCTATTCTCTATGTGCAGGCGCATTCATTGTCTATAGACAATACACACACATGTGCTATTTTCGTTCAATCATCAAGAGACAAACATATTCTATTTTAGATTAATCATTAAGATCCTAGAACTTAATCATAAACTAACAAATCAAAAGGGGTGAGTCGTGATAAACAGCCGTGATAATGATCAAGAGACAAACATGTTCTATTTTCTATTCTAATATTAAATAGCAAGTTGCAAAAGGAATAAATAATAAGAAAACAACAACTGAATAAAATTAAATAATAAACAAATCAATTACATGTGAAATTAATTACAAGTGTTCATCAATCTCTCTGTCAAGGAAAAAAGGTGGAGACCAATACCAACCTCAAAGTGAAGCAATCTTGCGGCTGTTACGCAATGAAACTTGAAGCTCGAAGATGAAAAGTGATGTACCTGAAGCCAATAAATTTTAATTAGTTGAAACAGATAGCATACATGGAGTCAAAAAATAGAAATTGAAATAGAAACCAATTTGTTCTTCTTAGTTAGTGATAGGAAAAGCCCAATATAATCATATCGAACCTCATAATAAAACAAAAATAGAAACAGAAATCATACTGAAATCAGAAACTCTTTCTTTGGATATTAATTTGCTCTCGTGTATTGCACCTTTCATGATTCATACTTAATTTTTGGTTGGTTTGAGTACTTATGATTATGATCAATTACTACTAAGTAGTTTACATTTAATACCATTTTGTACTAAACAGAAAGCATACATGGAATCAGAAAATAGAAACTGAAATAGAAACCATTTGTTCTTCTTATTCAGTGATAGTAAACTACTTCCCGAATAAGGAAAATATGTAACTAAACTTAAACAGTGAAATAGAAAATTCTTCTTATTTAGTGAGACTGAAAATATAAACTTAAACAGAAAGCATACATGGAAACAGAAAGCATACATTTAATCAGAAAATAGAGACTGAATAGAAACCATCAAGATGCAATAGAAACTGGAATTAGAATCACATTTCCTAATTTCCCTTTGAGGCAACAATATGCAATAAGGATACAAAAGCATCAACAGCAAGAACAAGACTGGAATAGAAAATTCTTCTTATTCAGTGAGACTGAAAATAGAAGCTTAAATAGAAAGCATACATGGAAAAAGTGGACTGAAATAGAAACCATCAACATGCAATAGAAACTGGAATCAGAATCACATTTCCTACTCGAAATCAGTAGAAAAGAAAGGGAAGGAGAAAATCTCTTACCTTTGTGATGGGAAAACACACACGAGACTGCGGCGGCAGAGAACGAGGCTGCGGTAGACGAAGCTACGCCGGACGAAGCGGCGGATGAGGGTTCAACGGGTGGCGCAAGACGTAGAGAGGACGACAGATCAAGACGCAGAGAGGACGGCTTCGAACGCAGCGGCGGCGGACGAAGCGGCAGTGGCGGCAGACGTCTCGAGAGTAAAGGCAGAGCAATGGGTTGAAAGGGTTGAAAAGGTTGAAACGATAACGAAGAAGAGCAACGGCTGAAAGATCAATAAAGTACAAAGGGTTTTATTTATTTTTTTAAACTTTGAAAAAGTTAAAATAATATTTGACTTTTAAAAGGGGTTTTTTGTTTTTTTTTTTTTTCAGAAATTAGCTTTTAGTTTAGGAGCTCCTTTTTTAATATTTTGTTTGTAAAATATAATATAATTATCTTATTTTATAATAGCTTATCACAAAGTGTGTTTAGTAGTTTAAAATTAAGATTGTATTTGTTTCAACTTTTTTCTATGAAAAAATCACTTTTTAATTAAAAGGAAAAAAGCTAAAGAAATAATATTCACAATAATGCGCAAAAGATTTGTTTCAAATTTTAATTATAAGTAATTAATTATATATACTTAAGAAATATCTAATAGCTAGAATTATCATAATATGTAATAGAATGATATATTTAATCTATTATAATCACGATAATAGCACTTGAGTATTAAATAATTACATATATATATATATATATTAAAATTTTGACAAAAAAATTAAAAAAATTAAAAAAAAAATCTTAAGAAAAAAAGTTCCTCATTATTAAAAATTATATTTTAATATCCTTATAATATTAGTAATAAGATATCAAATAAACATATTGTATTTAATATTTTTTAATTTAATTATCTTTTGGATTCTAGTATCAGGTTATGAGTCATTCAGATCAACAAGAAACTTTATTATGTTATGATGGGCTTTATAGACCAGTTATTGAGTCGAAATAGGTCTGATAGGCCTTGTACACAACAGAAAGCCTAATTGGGCCTAATGCAGCCTTTGAGATCAAAGTGAAATCTCATTATGTTACAACGGGCCTTAGAGATCACCATGAAGCCCAATAATGTTAGATGAGACACTGAGAACTACATGAAGTATAATTAGAGCAGAGAAACCTTTGAGGACAACATGAAGCCTTATTGGACCCGATGGACATTGGATATCAACTAGAGATATCATTGAACTTGATGGACCCTAAGTCAAAATGAAGCTGAATTGGATTTCATGCGCCTATACCATCAATTATAGACTTGAATTGTGCCTAATGAAACCTCGCTCGTTATGTTATGATTGGTCTGAGAGATCACGTTGAAGCTCAATAAGGTTGAATGAGCTTCTAAGATCAGCATGAAGTATAATGATGTCAAGTAGATCTCGAGATCAACATGGACCTGATGGACATTGAAGATCAACTTAAGGTCAAAATGAAGATTAATTGGGCTTGATGGGCCTATAAGTTTATAATTGAGTTTTATTGGGCCTAATAGGCCTTGTACGCAACCACGAATGCTTAATGGGTCTATAGAATAATAAACTATGACGGCATTCCAATTCCCTTCCAAAGCAAAAAAATATTTTTCATAAAATTTATTTTTCATAAAATTTGGGACAGAAAATTATTGATATTTCCGTCACAAATTGGGACCGAATGTCGTAGCCCGTCCCCAATTTGTGACGGCTTGCATATTTCCGTCTCTAAACTGTGACAGAATATCAATTCCGTCCAAAAAAAAAACATAGATTTACCAAAATTTGAGATAGAAATTTATTGATGATTCCGTCACAAATTGGGACAGAAAAATTAAATATTTTCGTCCCCAAACGTTGGCGCCATTCTTCCCTCCAAAACGAATTTAGTAGTTGGGGCGGAATTTTAAAGCCCGTCCCCAATTTTGTGACGGCTTGCATATTTCCGTCCCTAAACCGTGACGAAATTCCAATTCCGTCCCAACAAAAATACATTGCTTTAAACAAGTTTGCGATAGAAATTTATTATGGATTCGTCACAAATTGGGACGGAAAAATTAAATATTTCCGTCCCCAAAAGTTGGCGCCATTCTTCCCTCCAAAACGAATTTAGTAGTTGGGACGGAATATTAAAGCCCGTCCCCAATTTTGTGACAACTTGCATATTTCCGTCCCTAAACCGTGACGGAATTCCAATTCCGTCCCAACAAAAATACATAGCTTTAAAAAAGTTTGCGACAGAAATTTATTGATGGATCCGTCACAAATTGGGACGAAAAAATTAAATATTTCTGTCCCCAAAAGTTGGCACCATTCTTCCCTCCAAAATGAATTTAGTAGTTGGGACGGAATTTTAAAGTTCGTCCCCAATTTGTGACGACTTTCATATTTTCGTCCCTAAACTATGACAGAATACCAATTCCGTCCCAAAAAAAATACTTATAGTTAAAAAAGTTTGCGACATAAATTTATTGATGACTCCGTCACAAATTAAGACGGAATAATGAAATATTTCCGTCTCCAAAAGTTGGCACCATCCTTCCCTCCAAAATGAATTTCGTAGTTGTGACGGAATTTTATAGTCCGTCCCCAATTTGTGACGATTTGCATATTCGTGTCCCTAAAATGTGACAGAACTCCAATTCCATCCCAAAATGTCGAATTAATCTATCAAAACATCTTTGTGACGATAAATTGTCGCTAATTCCATCCCAACTTAGTTATTTTGGGACGGAAAATTTTTCCGTCGCAAAATTCCGTCCTAATTGAGTATTTTCTAGTAGTGTGATACTATTCCCAAAGGCAAGGTTCCCATCCGGTGACTCAGTTTTGTCATGGTACAAATTCCTTAGTGACTATGTTTCCCATCTAGTGAATGAGTTTCCAGATGAGCCTAGTCACTATGACAAGGTTCTCAGTTTTTCCCAAACAAAAAGGTTACTATACTTGGATTTTCCCTTGAAACTCGTCCGGTGAGTAAGGTTTACCTATCCGGATACTCAGTTTTCCCATGGCACTATTTCCTTAGTGACCATTATTTCCCCTCCTGTGACTGAGTTTTCCCATGAGACTAGTCATTATGATTAGGTTCTCAAGTATTTCGCATAGAAAGAGGTTACTAATGTTTACCCTACTTGTGACTCAGTATTCCCATGGCACTAATTCCTTAGTGATTAAGTTTTCCCCTCTAGTGACTCAGTTTTACTGTAGGACTAGTCACTATGACAAGGTCCTCAATTTTTCCCAAACTAAGAGGTTATTCCACTCGGATTTTCCATTGTAACTCGTCCGGCGACTAACGTTTACCCATCCGGAGACTCAGTTTTCCTACGCCACTATTTCCTTAGTGACCATGTTTTCCCCTCCTATGAGTGACTGATCCCATGAGACTAGTCATTATGACAAGGTTCTCGAGTATTTCCCACAAAAAAGGGTTATTTTACTAGGATTTACCATTGAAACTCGTCTGGTGGCTAAGGTTTACCCTGTTAGCCTAGATAGCAATCTGAGAGGGGGGTGAATCAGGTTTATCCGATTTTTACCTTGATGCCTTCTTACTTTCAAGATAAATATAAATACAAACGAGTGCAGCGGAAATGAGCGTTGCTTGAAAGTAAAGATGAACGGTAGAAGAATGCACACACAGAGTTTTATCCTTGTTCACCTTCTATCCACCGAAGGCTACGTCCATTCCCTTAAGAAAACCCCTTGAGGGTTTTTCCACTATTGATAAAAATCTCTTACAAGTGCTTACACCAAGTACCTTAAGAATTTCTATCAACCACCTGTGAAAGCACACCACTTTCAACAGCCCCTGAAAGCACACCACTTTCAGTCCCTGAAAGCAAACCACTTTCAGACCCTGAAGGCATACCACCTTCAGTCCACACCCTGAAAGCACATGATGAGTGGATTTTATATGATGTTTTTAGGCTATTTTTAGTCTTTTTATTTTATTATTTTTGAGTCACATTTAGGTTTTTTATTGTTTTTATGTAGATTTTGTATTTATTTTGCATTTTGCATGTAGATTAGATTTTATTAGATTTTCTAGCTTTATTTTATATTTTTAGGAATTTTTCTAGTTATTTTGTATTTTTAGAAAAAGCTGGTTTAGTTATCATTTTTGTCCAGGGACCACTTTGTAAAGTTTCAGGAAATCAAGGACCAAATTGTAAAGGTTCAAGAGTGGAGGACTTAAAGTGAAGATTGAGAGAATTTGAGGGCTTGAATTGAAGTGCTAACCAAGAGAGGACCAAAGTGAAAAAGAAGAATATGAAGAATCACTCTCTAATTTAGCACATGGAAAATAATGTTGAAGGAATTGATGTTAGTGGAGGAGAGGTTTCAGAATTAAACAAGGCTGAGTAGTGGCATTTTATGGCAATCAAAACCCACTACCATGAATGAAGAAGGAAGAAAAAGCTTGAAGATGAAGAAGCAGCGTCCCAGCGCTCCAGCGTTGGGATCCCAGCGCTCCAGCGCTGGGGTTCTGACTGGCTGATGAGTCAGATGTTGACCCAGCGCCCAAGCGTTGGAAAGCCAGCGCTCAAGCGCTGGGCCTCGGATAGAAAGTGGATTTTTAATGCTTCCCAGCGCCCAAGCGCTGGGAAAGCCAGCGCTCAAGCGTTGGAGCCCATAATTTTGCTATAAATAGGAAGGCAATTTGCACTTGTAAAGCACACCTTCTTAGAATACAACAAGTATTCTCTCTTTCTCCCTCTTGAGCATTGTTCCTAGGACTTGTGGGAAGCCATATTTGAGCTCCTATCCAGGGTAATTCAATGTCTCCTTTAGCCATGCTTGGCTAAATTCTTTTTAAGTTTTTGGGTTGTTTTAGTTTATAATTCATGTTCTAGTCTTTATGCGCAAAAGATTTCTTGCTTTCTACTTATGTCATAAGGCCATTTGGTAAGTAGTAAGGGAAATAGGAAATAAAAAAGGTTATATGTTTGCATTTCTTAAGGCTATAAGGATGTACGTAACTTTGTGTTGGCCCGGATTCTTTCTTCATCTTCTTCTCTAATTAACTAATAACCAAGGCTATGGAGTTAGTAATTAGGTAAGAAAGTTCTACATTTCTTAAGGCTATTAGGATGTAGAAATTTAGGCTATAGCACCATGAATATGAATTTAAAGTTCAGAAATTTAGTAAGAGTTTTCTAGCATGTTTTATAAATTATGTAAATCAACCCAAGAGCTTAAATTCTTCTCATCTTATTTGTTTTATTATTTTATGCTGTTTCTCTCATCTTGTCCTAAACCAAACATCAACCATATCATTTTATTTTTATTGCACAAGTACTAAATTATATAATAATAAGAACACCTATCCCTTAGGTTCGATCTTTTGTATTACGCGATAGTTTAATCGTACACTTGCGATTTTCTTTATCAAGTTTTTGGCGCCGTTGCCGGGGATAGGTTCTTTCAAGTTCTTGTTTTTATTCTATTTAGTACTTCTTGTATATGAAAAAAAAAATAAAAAAATATTTCTGCTTAACAGTTGGTTGCCATGTGGAAAGAAGAAGATCCTTTAGAGACTATAATCTCTGAAGGGTTGGATTTTGAAAATATTGAAAGCAATGACGAACAGGTCATCGAAATGGCAAGATATCTGGAGGCTGCCCATTGTTTCCAACCAAAGGGAAATTGGGTAGAGGAGCTCAGAAGAGAAGAAGAAGTTCAAGAGGAAAAGAGGGAACTGAAGCCCTTACCTTCTACCCTTAAGTATGTATTTCTTGAGGAAGGTAATAATAAGCCAGTCATTGTGAGTAGTTCCCTCTCTCCTCTTGAAGAAGAAAAACTGGTAAGAATTCTTAGAGCTCATAAATCTGCTTTGGGTTGGACTATTGAAGACATTAAGGGCATAAGCCCCACTGTTTGTATGCATAAAATTTGTTTAGAAGAACAAGTTAAACCTATAGTCCAACCCCAAAGAAGACTTAATCCTGCCATGAAAGAGGTGGTAAGGAAAGAAGTGATTAAGTTACTAGATGCAGGGATCATCTAACCCATTTCTGATAGTGAATGGGTTAGTCCTGTTCAGGTAGTTCCCAAAAAAGGGGGAATTACTGTGTTCCCAAATGAGAACAATGATTTGATTCCCACCAGGATGGTAACTGGATGGAGAGTTTGTATAGATTACCGGAGGCTAAATTCTGCCACCCGGAAAGATCATTTCCCCCTTCCCTTTATTGATCAAATGCTTGACAGGTTGGCTGGCCATGAGTACTATTGTTTCTTGGATGGATACTCAGGATATAATCAAATTGTTGTTGATCCTAAGGATCAAGAAAAAACTGCTTTTACTTGTCCCTTCGGGGTATTTGCTTATAAAAGGATGCCTTTTGGCTTGTGTAATGCTCCAGGAACCTTCCAAAGATGCACGTTTGCTATTTTTTATGATTTAATTGGTGAATGTATGGAAGTGTTCATGGATGATTTTTCCGTGTATGGCCCCAACTTTGACAAGTGTTTGAGCAATTTGGAAAGGATTCTAGTTAGGTGCCAAGAAAAGAATTTGGTACTTAATTGGGAAAAATGTCATTTTATGGTAAAAGATGGCATTGTGCTTGGGCACAAGATTTCTGAAAAAGGGATTGAGGTAGATAAAGCTAAAACTGAGATTATTGAAAATCTACCTCCTCCCACCAATGTTAAAGGTATAAGAAGCTTTCTTGGTCATGCAGGTTTTTATAGGCGATTTATAAAAGATTTTTCTAAAATTGCTAAGCCTATGACAAATCTCCTTGAAAAAGAAGCTCCTTTTATCTTTAATGATGAGTGTTTGGCAGCTTTTAAATTATTAAAGGAAAAACTTGTTTCAGCCCCTATCATTGTTGCTCCCCAATGGGATTTGCCTTTTGAAGTTATGTGAGATGCTAGTGACAATGCAATAGGGGCTGTTCTTTGTCAAAAAAATGGAAAAGTGTTGCATGTGATTTACTATGCTAGTAAGGTTCTGAATGAAGCTCAAAGAAATTATGCTACAACTGAAAAGGAGTTGTTGAGTGTAGTTTATGCTTTAGATAAATTCAGACCTTACGTTTTGGGTACTAAAGTTATTGTGCATACTGACCATTCTGCATTGAGGTATTTGTTTGCTAAGCAGGAAGCTAAACCCAGGCTAATCAGGTGGATCTTACTCTTACAAGAGTTTGATCTTGAAATTGTGGACAGGAAAGGGAAAGACAATGGTGTAGCAGACCATTTGTCAAGACTTGAAGAGGGGAACTCCGATCCAATTCCTATTCAAGAGGAGTTCCCAGATGAGAGGCTTTTAGCTGTCCAAGAGATAGCTCCATGGTATGTACATTTAGCTAATTTTAAAGCTGCTGGTGTGTTGCCTTCTGATTTGACTTGGCAACAAAAGAAGAAATTTTTGCATGATGCTAAATTCTTTTTCTGGGATGAACCTTATTTGTTTAGAGAATGTTCTGATGGGATCATTAGAAGGTGTATTCCAGAGAAAGAATTTGAGGCTATTTTATGGCATTGCCATGGCTCCGATTATGGAGGTCATTTTTCAGGTGAGAGGAATGCAGCTAAAGTCCTCCAAAGTGGTTTTTATTGGCCTACTATCTTCAAAGATAGTAGAGCACTTGTGGTAAGGTGTGATCGCTGTCAACGAACTGGTAATATCTCAAGAAGGAATGAGATGCCCCAAAAAATGATTTTGGAAGTTGAGCTTTTTGATGTATGGGGCATTGATTTCATGGGACCTTTTCCACCTTCTTTTGGTTGCCAGTATATTTTGGTTGCTGTAGACTATGTTTCTAAGTGGGTTGAAGCATCAGCCCTTCCCACAAATGATGGAAAAGTTGTTCTGGATTTTCTGAAGAAAAAGATTTTTACTAGATTTGGGGTGCCAAGAGCAATAATCAGTGATGGAGGTAAGCATTTTTGTAATAAAGCTTTTGAAATTCTTTTGAAAAAATATGGTGTTAATCATAAAATTGCTACCCCCTATCACCCCCAAACTAGTGGACAAGTAGAGGTTTCTAATAGGGAGTTAAAAAGGATTTTGGAAAAAACAGTTGGTACCTCAAGGAAGGATTGGTCAAAAAAATTAGATGACACCTTGTGGGCTTACCGAACTGCGTTTAAAACTCCTATTGGAACCTCTCCTTACCAGTTGGTTTATGGTAAGACTTGTCATTTACCTGTGGAACTTGAGCATAAAGCCTTTAGGGCTTTGAAGCATTTGAACATGGATCCCAAAGAAGCTGGGGATAAAAGACAGGTACAGGTACATGAGCTGGATGAATTTAGACTCCAAGCATATCACAATGCTAGGATCTACAAGGAAAAAACAAAAAGGTGGCATGATAAGAGGATCTTGCCAAAAGAATTTAGTCCAGGACAGCTTGTGTTATTATATAATTCAAGGCTGAGGTTGTTTCCTGGAAAGTTGAAGTCAAGATGGACAGGGCCATTTTTGGTCACCAAAGTCTTCCCTCATGGTGTGGTTGAGTTGGAAAATCGGGGTACAAAGAACACATTTCTTGTCAATGGGAAAAGGCTGAAACCTTACTTAGGAGGAGATTATGAGAGTCAAGTAATGACTGTTGAACTTGCTGACCCCTAATTGATTAAGGGGAAGGGTCTATCTCGGACCTTAACATTGAGCTGGTTGGGAGACAACCCAACTTAGGATAGTTTTAATTTTTGTCATTTAAATTTCTGCATAACTCTTGTAAATAAATAAAAGAAAAGAAATTTTATGTTGTTGCAGCAGGAGGGGCCAGCGCTTAGGCGCTGGAGGCCAACGCACAAGCGTTAGGCCCCTGTTTTAAGTCCCTTGATTCCAGCGTTGTCCAACGCTCCAGCGTTGGCTGGCCAGCGCTCATGCGCTAGGCCCCTGGAATCCCCAGTTTTATTTTCTAAATTCCAGCGCCATAGCGTTGGAAACCCAGCACTTAGGCGCTGGGACCTCTGATGCCCAGTTTTTATTTTAATTCCAGTGCCCAAGCGTTGGCATCCCCAACGCTCAAGCGCTGGAGCTCGGGCAGTTTGCTGTTTTTGTTTGCTGTTTTTAGTTTTTAATAAATTTTGTGTTCACCATTTTCTGGAAGTTTTAAGGTTCTATGATTTTTCCCTTGGTTCTAAACTGTTTTTAATTGTTGGGAAACTCAAGAATTCTTGTTTTTTTTAGGTGGACACAAATTTTCAACCCATGATCTTATTTGTGCTGTTTTTGGGACTAACAAGTCAAGCAAGCTTCTGCTTGTGAGACTTTGTCTGTTCAATTTTGCAGGAAAGGTACCAGAAGGAGGAAGAGCCCTCTTGAACTTAAGTGTTCAAATTGATTTTTACATTGAGGTCCCCTTGGACCTTTGTGGAAAATTTGTTACTATACCAGCTTCTTAGTTTTTGTTTTTCTTTTTATAGCTTTTAGTTTTTATTTTTTTTTAGCTTAGTTTTTTCTATTTTCTTTTTGCATGAGTCTTGAGTATATTATCCATTCTGAATGTTGCTATAGCTTTGTGAAATGCTTTATCTGATTGAACTGCTTTGTGGAAAAGTTCTATGTTTTTAAGCAGTTAGGATTGCATGCTGTAGAAAGGATTTTTGATATCTTGATTGTTTTGGTTGTTGGCTAAGTCTTTTTCTGAGTTCTAAAAAGGGTACCACTTACCCTATCTTTTTCTGAGAGCTGAGGACTCTGAATTCTTGATTGTGAAATTTTTCTGCCTTGTGTTACATGTTGGTTGGAGTTTTGTATACTTTGTGAGTTGAGAAGAGATTATAGGCATTTTTGAAAACTCAGATTTTTGCTTGAAATGTTATATCCACTAGTAGCCCCTTTTGAGCCTTAAAAGAGTCATTCTTTGGAGCCTACTTTGTGTGATAATTCTTAAAGTTGTTATTGTGATTCATGTGCTGAATTGTTAGAGCTATGTTTGTGGGTTTCTCTCTAAAAAAAAAAAAAGAGTAGAAAAAGGAAAAAAATTGGAAAAAATAAGGTATGTGCCTTAGAAAAATAATGAAGTGGTGGGGTGAGAAAGAGTATGAGGGGAGTAAAATTCAAGTCATTCATCCCATACATTCCACTACTTTGTTCAAAAAAAAAAAGAGAAAAAGAAAAGAAAAATTGAGAGAACCCTTGTGTGAATTGTTTAAAGCTCTTAGTCAAGAAATATCACTTAACAACAAGTTTCTGAGTCAGCCACTAGAGTTGCCAATTTCTTGAAATCCACACCTTGAAATGTTCAACCTTTTGGCCAAGTTACAACCTTAAGAATCTCTTCAAAATCACTTGGTTGCTTTACTTCAGTTTTGATTTGAATTATAGGCAGGATTATTGAGCTTTCTTGTTTTCATGGAGAATATTATTTTGTGAGCTTAATTGATGAACTCAACATGTTAAAAGCCAAGCCTAACCTTCTTGATTCTTTGTCTATAAAACATGCATGTCTTCTTTTTCTGCTAAGCTTTCTTTGAAAGGTTTTTGTGCTTCAAGTTGTAATCAGATAAACCTTCTTACAAGTGCTTACACCAAGTACCTTAAGAATTTCTATCAACCACCTGTGAAAGCACACCACTTTCAACAGCCCCTGAAAGCACACCACTTTCAGTCCCTGAAAGCAAACCACTTTCAGACCCTGAAGGCATACCACCTTCAGTCCACACCCTGAAAGCACATGATGAGTGGATTTTATATGATGTTTTTAGGCTATTTTTAGTCTGTTTATTTTATTATTTTTGAGTCACATTTAGGTTTTTTATTGTTTTTATGTAGATTTTGTATTTATTTTGCATTTTGCATGTAGATTAGATTTTATTAGATTTTCTAGCTTTATTTTATATTTTTAGGAATTTTTCTAGTTATTTTGTATTTTTAGAAAAAGCTGGTTTAGTTATCATTTTTGCCCAGGGACCACTTTGTAAAGTTTCAGGAAATCAAGGACCAAATTGTAAAGGTTCAAGAGTGGAGGACTTAAAGTGAAGATTGAGAGAATTTGAGGGCTTGAATTGAAGTGCTAACCAAGAGAGGACCAAAGTGAAAAAGAAGAATATGAAGAATCACTCTCTAATTTAGCACATGGAAAATAATGTTGAAGGAATTGATGTTAGTGGAGGAGAGGTTTCAGAATTAAACAAGGTTGAGTAGTGGCATTTTATGGCAATCAAAACCCACTACCATGAATGAAGAAGGAAGAAAAAGCTTGAAGATGAAGAAGCAGCGTCCCAGCGCTCCAGCGTTGGGATCCCAGCGCTGGGGTTCTGACTGGCTGATGAGTCAGATGTTGACCCAGCGCCCAAGCGTTGGAAAGCCAGCGCTCAAGCGCTGGGCCTCGGATAGAAAGTGGATTTTTAATGCTTCCCAGCGCCCAAGCGCTGGGAAAGCTAGCGCTCAAGCGTTGGAGCCTAGAATTTTGCTATAAATAGGGAGGCAATTTGCACTTGTAAAGCACACCTTCTTAGAATACAACAAGTATTCTCTCTTTCTCCCTCTTGAGCATTGTTCCTAGGACTTGTGGGAAGCCATATTTGAGCTCCTATCCAGGGTAATTCAATGTCTCCTTTAGCCATGCTTGGCTAAATTCTTTTTAAGTTTTTGGGTTGTTTTAGTTTATAATTCATGTTCTAGTTTTCTTTTACATTTCTGAATAATATCTTCAATTCATGTTTTATTTCTTTGTTCTTCATTAATCTTTATGCGCAAAGGATTTCTTACTTTCTACTTATGTCATAAGGCCATTTGGTAAGTAGTAAGGGAAATAGGAAATAAAAAAGGGTATATGTTTGCATTTCTTAAGGCTATAAGGATGTACGTAACTTTGTGTTGGCCCGGATTCTTTCTTCATCTTCTTCTCTAATTAACTAATAACCAAGGCTATGGAGTTAGTAATTAGGTAAGAAAGTTCTACATTTCTTAAGGCTATTAGGATGTAGAAATTTAGGCTATAGCACCATGAATATGAATTTAAAGTTCAGAAATTTAGTAAGAGTTTTCTAGCATGTTTTATAAATTATGTAAATCAACCCAAGAGCTTAAATTCTTCTCATCTTATTTTTTTTATTATTTTATGCTGTTGCTCTCATCTTGTCCTAAACCAAACATCAACCATATCATTTTTTTTTTATTGCACAAGTACTAAATTATATAATAATAAGAACACCTATCCCTTGGGTTCGATCTTTTGTATTACGCGATAGTTTAATCGTACACTTGCGATTTTCTTTATCAGCACACCACTTTCAGTACAACAACCCTTCACCGAACCCTATGGTGAATACTCAATCTACCAGAATGAGATGAAGAAGAGTTTACAATTTGGCTTTATCAATCCTTTAACATACAAGTGGATTCATCATGAGAATTATGCTTTAAGGCTCTTAAGCATAAGAAGGCTCTCTTCGTTCTGAGTTCTTCAAGATGTGATCAACTAAAGTGTTCTTTTAAACAATGATGAACATGAACTCAGAACATAGGCTCTTTGAAAGTTTAAGTATCAAAGGCTAATTTAACATAAATGAACAATTTGACAAAGCTTTGGCCTAATTCGTGTATTCTCATGTGTTGTTTGTTTCTGGACTCAAATGGAATTTATATAGGCATGAGGAAACGTCCTTGAACCAATGCAACGCTTCCCAAAAGGTTTGAGACACAATGGTTCATGAAAAGAGGCAACTTTTCGAACATGTAACCGATTACATTACCTAGGTAATCGATTACACTAAGAAGCCGTTACTGTTTTAATTTCAAATTCAAACATGTAATCAATTACAAGCAAGATGTAATCGATTACTTGCCTATGTGTAATTGATTACCAGAAGGGTGTAATTGATTACACTCAAGTCCAATTTCCAGAAACTTGAACTTTTAAGATCGGCTTGAGTTTTTCTACTTCTTTTAACTTATGAAAGCATTAAACTCAATTAGCTTAGATGTTTTAAAGAGCCTTTATACTCGAGAAGCCTTTAGAAGCATAACTCACCTATACTAAGACTTTTAGGTAGATGTTGAAACATATTGCACTGTTTCCTCTAAGTCTTCTTTTAATCGATTACAGGACATATCGTAATCGATTACTTAAGACATAATAACTGAAGATACATACAAATAAGAAACTTAGATTCATGCAATCACACATAAGTAAAATTGATATTGAATCATGAAAACAAGCACGTAACTATATATTCACACATAATCACACAAATAATAATGCAATGCACATAATCATGTAATTTAGGATATAAACACATAATAAGATAAATATCTAATTAAATATCAGGTTCAGCTATGATGCCAAATTCTCTTCTAATTTTAAAGAAAGAGTCTTTACGAAGAGGTTTAGTAAATATATTAGCCAATTGATTATGTGTATCTACGAAGGAAATCTCAATATCCTTTCTTATGACATGATCTCGAAGAAAATGATGTCTTATATCAATATGCTTTGTTCGAGAATGCATGATGGGGTTTTTCGTGAGATTAATGGCACTTGTATTGTCACATTTGATTGGGATGCAGCCCAGCTCTAAGCCATAATCTTTGAGTTGTTGTTTGAGCCATAAGGTTTGTGCACAACAACTTCCTGCAGCAATGTATTCTGCTTCAGCAGTACTTAGAGCAACACATGCTTGTTTCTTACAGGACCAAGAAACATGAGCATTACCCAACAAGTGACAAGTACCACTTGTACTCTTTCTTTCAGTTTTACATCCAGCATAATCTGAATCAGAATATCCAATCAAGTCACAAACACTTCCTTTGGGATACCACAGACCAACATTTTAAGTTCCTTTCAGATATTTGAAAATCCTTTTGATTGAACTCAAATGTGATTCCCTAGGAGATGCTTGATATCTGGCACATAAACACACACTAAACATAATATCAGGTCTACTTGCTGTTAAATAAAGAAGAGATCCGATCATACCTCTGTACTTGGTAATGTCTATAGGAACATCGGACTCATCTTGATCTAGATATGTATTAGACCCCATTGGTGTGGCTATGGCCTTGCAATCATCCAAATCATATTTATTTAAAAGCTCCTTGCAAAACTTTGATTGGTTGATGAATATTCCATCATGTGATTGCTTAATTTGCAATCCTAGAAAGAAATTTAACTGTCCCATCATAGACATCTCAAATTCCTTTTGCATCATGTTAGAGAAATCCTTACACAGAGATTCGTTAGTTGAACCAAAAATAATATCATCTACATAAATTTGTACTAATAAAGTGTTACCTTTGGTTTTCTTGATAAACAAGGTTGTGTCAGCCTTACGCTTTTGAAATCCTTTTTCACAAAGAAATGTGCTCAATCTGTCATACCATGCACGAGGGGCTTGTTTAAGACCATAGAGTGCCTTCTTTAATTTGAAGACATGTGAAGGATACTTGGGATCTTCAAATCCTGGAGGTTGCTTCACATATACTTCTTCTTGAATGAATCCATTCAGGAAAGAACTTTTAACATCCATTTGATATAATGGAAAGTTTAAAGAACAGGCATAAGCCAATAGAAGTCTTATGGCTTCCAATCTTGCAACTGGTGCATAAGTTTCATCAAAATCAATACCTTCTTCTTGATTATATCCTTGTGCAACCATTCTTGCTTTGTTTCTGACAATTATACCATTTTCATCCAGTTTATTTCTGAATACCCATTTTGTTCCAATGATATGCTTGTCAGAGGGCTTAGGAACCAATTCCCATACTTGATTTCTTTAAAATTGGTTTAGTTCTTCTTGCATTGCTACAATCCAATACTCATCTTCAAGAGCATCATTCACTTTTGAGGGTTCTATTTGAGATACAAAGGCCATATTCAATACTGAATCATTTAAACATAGCCTTGTAGGAACGCCTCTTGAAATATCACCAATGATATTTCCAATTGGATGATCCCTGTGGGTTCTCCATTCTTTTAGCAGTTCATAAGAAGTATCTTCAATATGCTCTTCTTGTACTGAATCTTGATCTTTCTGATTTTGAGAGTCTTCCTTGATAATGTTATCTTCCTCATCATTATCTGGTAGAATAACTGTATCTTCTTTTGAAGAGTTAGACTCATCAAAGGAAACATGTATGGACTCTTCAATAGATAGAGTTTTCTTGTTAAAGACTCTATATGCTTTGCTTGTTAGATAATATCCAAGGAATATACCTTCATCAGATTTTTCATCAAATTTACCAAGGTTTTCCTTTCCATTGTTTAAGACAAAGCATTTTGATCCAAAAGCATGTAGATGAGTAATATCTGGTTTCCTCCCTTTGTAGAGTTCATAGGGAGTTTTCTTCAGAATAGGTCTAATGAGTACTCTATTGGAAACATAGCAAGCAGTACTTACAGCATCAGCCCAGAAGTATTTTGGAAGGTTAGATTCACTTAGCATGGTCCTTGCTAGTTCTTCAAGTAATCTGTTCTTCCTTTCTACAACACCATTTTGTTGTGGTGTTCTTGAAGCAGAGAAGTTATGTGATATTCCATTCTCATCACATAATTCCTGAAATTGATGGTTCTGAAATTCTCCACCATGATCACTTCTAATAGAAGAGATCTTTAGAGCCTTTTCATTTTGAACAAGCCTTGCATATCTTTTGAATGCATTGAAGGCTTCATTCTTATGAGGCAAGAAAAATGTCCAGGTAAATCTAGAAAAATCATCAACAATAACAAGGGCATAATAGTTACCTCCAAAGCACTTAGTCCTTGATGGTGCAAACAAATCCATGTGAAGTAATTGGAAGGGTCTTGTAGTTGAGACTATATTCTTTAGTTTGAAAGGTATTATGGTTTGCTTCCACTTTTGACATGCACCACAAAGCTTGTCTTTCTCAAATCTTATTTTTGGAAGACCAACAACCAGATCATGTTTGACAAGTTTATTTAAATGATCTATGTGTATATGAGCCAGTCTTCTATGCCAGAGCCATGAATCATTGTTGTTCTTGGCCAGAAAGCATCTAACATTTGGTGGAATTTCATCCAAGGATATCATGAAGACCTTATTGACTTTATATCCGGAAAACTTGATTTCTTTAGTTTTCACATCCTCCACACAGATATCATTAATGAACCCAACTTTCAAACCTTTGTCACAAAGATGACTGATACTTAGAAGATTATGCATCAAACCATCAACATATAGGACCTTGTCAATGACAGTTTGAGGGGGTGTACCTATTCTTCCAATACCAAGTATCTTCCCTTTTTGATTATTTCCATATGTGACAAATCCTTTTTCTCTAGGCATAAGAAATGAAAACTTTGTTTTGTCTCCTGTCATGTGTGATGAGCAGCCACTATCAAGATACCATAAGTCCTTTTCTCCTTTCATGCACACCTACATGACAAAGTTCAGACATGGGGATTAGGAACCCAATTTTCTTTGGGTCCTTCTAAGTTAGTGTTCTTCTTAACCCATATATATTCCTTGTTTGGTACTCCAACATTCTTGTAATAACATCTACTTGGGGTATGTCCTATTTTGTTACAATAAGTACATGAATATTGGTTGTAACTTGATGTTTGCCTAGGAGAAGGATTGATCTTCTTAGGAGGTCTATGATAATTATTCTTCCTATTGTTCATACTCCTAAAAGAACTAGTCTTAGTATTTTCAGAATATCCTTCCACATTGTTTGGTTTCAAAAAGATTGTTTTCTTAACTTCATTTGTCTTTGGATGAGATGTATATCCTAGTCTAACCTTATTGTTTGAGTGTCTTTGCATACTTAGAATATCATCTAACTTCTGTTTTCCTTTGTTGAAGTTATGAACCCTTTGTTGAAGACTATCTATCTTCTCTTCTAAAGAACTACACTTAGTGCACTCATGTGGAGTATCTAACTTAGATTTCACTATGTCTAGTTCTTCCTGTAGATTTCTAAACTTATTTTCTAAAGATAAAATTAAAGCATTTTGCTTACTACTAACTTTAGAAAAACTTTGACATAACTTAAACACATTCTCTATAGCATACTCTAGATCATTAAATGAAATGACATTATCACTAACCTGGTTATCCTCAGCATCTGAATCATGTGAAGCCATTAATGCAACTTGTGCTTCTTCTTTATCAGAATCGGATGATGAACTTACTTCATTTTCATCCTAGGCAATTTATGCTCTTCGTGTAGTTTGATCTTTCTTTTCAAACTTGTCCTTCAGACCATGTTTCTTCATTTGAAGATTTGGACATTCCAACTTGATGTGTCAAGGTTTTCCACATTCGAAGCATGTGAACTTTTGAGAAGAGGAGGATTCATTATTCCTTTGGAAAGTTCTGTTATTGTTAAATTTCATACCTTTTCTTTTGAGAAACTTTCCAAGGTTCTTCACTAGAAGACTCATATTCTCATTCTCTTCTTCTTCAGAATCTGCATCATAATCATCCTTGATGCTTTCTTTGGCCTTTAAAGAGATGGATCGATATTTCTTCTCATGTTGTTCATGTTCCTCCAAACGATTCAATTCCAATTCGTGTTCTTGGAGTCATATTAGACAAACTTTTCTTTTCTGAAATTGCCGTAACCTTTGGTTGCCATGCTCTTGTGAGTGATCTTAGAACTTTCATGTTCAAGTCACTATTGGAAAACTGTTTGCCAAGTGCAATCAAATGGTTCGTCAAATGAGAGAATCATTTTTGCATATCCAATACCTTTTCTCCTGGAAGCATTCTGAACATTTCATATTCTTGAGATAGGGTATTGATTTTTGATCTCTTGACTTCATCTGTTCCTTCATGAGTTACCATCAAAGTATCCCATATTTCTTTCGATGTGGTGCATGTTGAAACTCTGAAAAATTCATCCATGCCAAGAGCAGATGTAAGGATATTCATTCATTTGAGATCATACTGAACCTTCTTCTTTTCTTCTTCACTCCATGTGTTTTCTGGTTTTGGTTGTCTGCTATCACCCACTTCATTCATAGGTATAAACAGACTTTCTTCAATGGCTTTCCATATTTCCACGTCTAATGACCTTATAAAGATTTTCATCTTGATCTTCCAGAAGTCATAGTGTGGTCTCCATTGAAGTATGGTGGCCTGTTTATGTTGAATCCCTCACTAGTTCCATGACTAGAAGAGGATGCCATCTTCTCCCGGATCTTAGGAGTAAATTACCTAAACTTACGCTCTGATACCAATTGTTAGCATAGATAGCAACCTGAGAGGGGGGGGGGTGAATCAGGTTTGTCCGATTTTCGCCTTGATGCCTTCTTACTTTCAAGATAAATATAAATACAAACGAGTGCAGCGGAAATGAGCGTTGCTTGAAAGTAAAGATGAAGGGTTGAAGAATGCACACACAGAGTTTTATCCTGGTTCACCATCTATCCACTCAAGGCTACGTCCAGTCCCTCAAGAAAATCCCTTGACGATTTTTCCACTATTGATAAAAATCTCTTACAAGTGCTTACACCAAGTACCTTAAGAATTTCTATCAACCACCTGTGAAAGCACGCCACTTTCAACAGCCCCTGAAAGCACACCACTTTCAGTCCCTGAAAGCAAACCACTTTCAGACCCTGAAGGCAAACCACCTTCAGTCCACACCCTGAAAGCACACCACTTTCAGTACAACAACCCTTCACCGAACCCTACGGTGAATACTCAATCTACCAGAATGAGATGAAGAAGAGTTTACAATTTGGCTGTATCAATCCTTTAACATACAAGTGGATTGATCATGAGAATTATCCTTTAAGGCTCTTAAGCATAAGAAGGCTCTCTTGGTTCTGAGTTCTTCAAGATGTGAACAACTAAAGTGTTCTTTTAAACAATGATGAACATGAACTCAGAATTTAGGCTCTTTGAAAGTTTAAGTATCAAAGGCTAATTTAACATAAATGAACAATTTGACAAAGCTTTGGCTTAATTGGTGTATTCTCATGTGTTGTTTGTTTCTGGACTCAAATGGACTTTATATAGGCATGAGGAAACGCCCTTGAACCAATGCAATCCATCCCAAAAGGTTTGAGACACAATGGTTCATGAAAAGGTGCAACTTTTTGAGCATGTAATCGATTACATTACTTAGGTAATCGATTACACTAAGAAGCCGTTACTGTTTGAATTTCAAATACAAACATGTAATCGATTACAAGCAAGATGTAATCGATTACTTGCCTATGTGTAATCGATTTCCAGAAGGGTGTAATCGATTACACTCAAGTCCAATTTCCAGAAACATGAACTTTTAAGATCGGCTTGAGTTTTTCTACATCTTTTAACTTATGAAAACATTAAACTCAATTAGCTTAGATGTTTTAAAGAGCCTTTATTCTCGAGAAGCCTTTAGAAGCATAACACACCTATACTAAGAATTTTAGGTAGATGTTGAAACATATTGCACTGTTTCCTCTAAGTCTTCTTTTCTTCTTTTTGTCGATGAGTTTGTCGTCATCAAAACCTCAGCCAGGGTCAGGAGCAAGACCTTCTTCACATACCCTACTTTTTACTCAGTATTCCCATGACACTAATTCCTTAGTGACAATGTTTCCCCTCCTGTGACTAAGTTTTACCATGAGACTAGTCATAGTGACTAGATTCTCGAGTTTTTCCCAAACAGAGGTTAATTTACTATGATTTTCTACTGTTTCTTGTCCGGTGTATAAAAATTTTCCCATCTGGTGACTCAATTTTCCCTTGGAACCCATTCCTCAGTGACTATGTTTACCCCTCCTGTTACTGATTTCCCGTGAGACTAGACTTAGTGATTAGGTTTTCGAGTTTTTCCCGCACAAAGAGGTTATTTACTAGGATTTTCCATTGAAACTCGTCCGGTGAGTAAGGTTTTCGCATCCGGTGACTCAATTTTCCCATTGCAGAAATTCTTTAGTGACTAAGTTTTCCCCTCCAGTGACGGAGTTTTCCGATGATACTAGTCACTAAGACAAGGTTCTCAATTTTACAGAACCAAAGAGGTTACTTTATGAGGATTTTCCATTGAAACTTGTCTAGTGACTAAGGTTTTCCCATCCGGTGACTCAGTTTTCCCATGGAACTAATTCCTTAGTGAATAAGTTTTCCCCACCAGTGATTGAGTTTTACGATGAGACTAGTACTATGATGAGTTTCTCAATTTTTCACAAATAAAGAGATTATTTTACTAGAGATTTCCATTGAAACTCATCCGGTGAGTAAGGTTTTCCCTTGCAGTGACTCAGTTTTCCGACTGCACTAATTCCTTAGTGACTAAGTTTTCCCCTCAAGTGAATGAGATTTCCGATTAGACTAGTCACTATGACAAGTTTCTAGGTTTTCCCAAACAAAGAGGTTATTATACTTAGATTTCCCATTGTAAATCGTCCAATGACTAAAATACTGCTTTTGTTTTGGCAAAACTTTTTTTTGAAAACTGCTTTTGTTTTCAGTTTTAAAAACTAAAATACCTGTACAGCTAAAATGTGTTTCCAGTTTTTGTTTTTAGTTTTCGAATTTCAGTTTTTAAATGTTGGAAAACATCTCGTTCAACAATTTTTTCATGCTTTTATTTTGAAAAACAGTTTTCAAAAATAGTGTCTAAAAATTATTTTTAAATACAGTTTTCATAAACTACAATCAAACATGCCCTGAGTTTTCCCATGAGGCTAGTCACAATGACTAGGTTCTCGAGTTTTTCCCACACAATGAGGTTATCTTACTTGGATTTTCCATCGAAACTCGTCCAGTGACTGAGGTTTACCCATCCGGTGACTCAGATTTCCCATGTCACTATTTCCTTAGTGACCATGTTTTCCTCTCCCGTGACTTAGTTTTCCCATGTGACTAGTCATTATGACTAGGTTCTTGAGTATTTCCCATGGAAAGAGGTTAGTGTGAATAAGTTCTTGCCCCTAACCCTGGCCGAGGTTTTGATGACGACAAATGATAATGAAATCGCAAGTGTACGATTAACTATCGCGTAATATAAAAAGATCGAACCCAAGGGATAGGTGTTCTTATTAATATAAATTTAGTACTTGTGCAAGAAATTAAAAGATAAAAAGATGTTGTTGTTTTTAGAACAAGAAATAGTAATAGCATAAAATGATAAGAAATAAGATGATAAGAATTTAAGCTCTTGGGTTGGTTTACATAGTCTATAAAACATGCTAGAAATCTACTACTTAATTTCTGAATTTTAAATCCAAAATCATGGTGCTATAGCCTAGAGTTTCTACATCCTAATATCCTTAAGAAATGTAGACCTTTCTTTCCTAATTACTAACTCCATAGCCTTGGTTATTAGTTAATCAGAAAAGAAGATGAAGAAGGAATTCGGGCCAACACAAAGTTACGTCCATCCTTATAGCCTTAAGAAATGTATACTTATAACCTTTTTTATTTCCTATTTCCCTTACTACTTACCAAATGGCCTTATGCATAAGTAGAAAGCATGAAATCTTTTGTACACAAGATTAATGAAGAACAAAAAAATAAAACATGATTTGAAAGTATTATTCAGAAATGTAGAAGAAACTAGAACATGAATTATAAACTAAAACAACCCAAAAACTTAAAAGAAGAATTAGCCAAGAATGGCTAAAAGATTCATTGAATTACCCTGGATAGGAGCTCAAGTTTGGCTTCCCACAATTCCTAGGAACAATGATCTTTGAGGGAGAAAGAGAGAATACTTGTTGTATTCTAAGAAAGGGATGCTTTACAAGTGAAGAGGAGGGTCCTATTTATAGTAAAAATCCAGCCTCCAACGCTTCAGCGCTAGAATTCCCAACGCTTGGGCGCTGGGAGCATTAAAAATCCACTACCAGACCGAAGGCCAGCACATGAGCGTTGGCTTCCCAGCGCTGCAGCGCTGGGACCTGCTGTTTCAGCTCCAAGTTTTCCTTCCTTCTTCATGGTTAGTGGGATTTGAATGCCATCAAAAGCCACTACTCAGCCCTTGTTTAATTCTGAAACTCCTCCTCCACTATCATCAATTCCTTCAACATTATTTTCCATGTGCTAAATTAGAGAGTGATTCTTCATATTCTTCTTTTTCACTTTAGTCCTCTCTTGGTTAGCACTTCAATTCAAGCCCTTGAATTCTCTCAATCTTCACTTTTAGCCCTCCACTCTTGAACTTTCACATTTTGGACCTTGATTTCCTGAAACTTTACAAAGTGGTCCCTGGACAAAAATGATAACTAAACCAGCTTTTCCTAAAAATACAAAATAACTAGAAAAATTCCTAAAAATATAAAATAAAGCTAGAAAATCTAATAAAATCTAATCTACATGCAAAATGCAAAATAAATATAAAATCTACATAAAAACAATAAAAAACCTACATGAGACTCAAAAATAATAAAATAAAAAGACTAAAAAGACCCTAAAATTATCATATAAAATCCACTCATCAACAAACTCATTTACAAAAAGAAGAAAAGAAGACTTAGAAGAACCAGCTCAACATACTTCAAGCTATATTCAAGGGTTCAGCTTTGACTAGGTCTTACAAATTAGGTAAGTTATGCTTCTAAGGTTTCCTCAAGTATGAAGTCTCAAAGACAAGTTAAAATATTGAGTATAATCTTTTTCATAAGTTAAAAGTGATAGAAAAACTCAATTAGGACCTAAAGTTTCATTATCTAGAAAATGGACTTGAGTGTAATCGATTACACCCTTTAAGGTAATCGATTACACAAAGACACTTAATCGATTACAAATTTCTTGTAATCGATTACATGTTTGAATTTGAAATTCAAACAGCAATGGGAAAATAGCGTAATCGATTACCTAAGTACTGTAATTGATTACCTGGTCGACAGTTGTGTTGTTTCATGAACCATTGTATCCCAAAACGTTTGGAAACCTTTGTGTTGGTTCATGGACAACCTCTACTTCCTAAAAATAGTCCATTTAGGCTCAGAAACGCAACAACATTCATATACAACTTTCATATTCATTCGAGCCAAAATTCTGAGTCTTTAATTCTTCATTTTCAAAAAGAACACTTATGTTGTTCAACTGTTGAAGAACTCATAATAAGAAAGAGCCTTCATATGATAAGTTCCTAAAGCATAACTTCTATATTCAATCCATTCTTATGTTAGAGGATTGATTCAGCTGTTTAGAAATCTTCTTCATTCTCATTCTGGTTGAGTGAAAGTTCATCGTAGGGTTCGATGAAGGTTGGTACTTGGAAAGTGGTTTTCTTTCTGGTTGTTGATAGAAATTCTTGAAGTTCTTCGTGTAAGCACTTGAAAGAAGTTTTCATCAATAGTGGAAAAATCCTCAAGGGTTCTTGTGGGACTAGACGTAGCCTTTGGTGGTTTGAAGGTGAACCAAGATAATACCTGTGTGTGAATTCTCCTAACTCTCATCTTTAACTTTCAAGCTACACTTTATTCTGCTGTATTCACAATCAATACTTGTGATTCTCATTATCTTGAAAGTAGCCAGTTTTGTAAAGGCGAAAATTGAGAGAACCCTCTTAGGTTGCTATCTACACTTACAATTGGCATCAGAGCGTAAGTTTAGGTCAGTTGCTCCTAAAGATCCAGGAAGATGGCATCCTCTTCTAGATCGAGCACTAGTGAGGGGTTCAACATAAACAGGCCACTATACTTCAATGGAGATCACTATGACTTTTGGAAAATCAAGATGAAAATCTTCATAAGGTCATTGGATGTGGAGAAATGGAAAGCCATTGAAGAAGGTCCGTTTATACCAATGAATGATGTGGGTGATAACAGACAACCGAAACCAGAGAATACATGGAGTGAGGAAGAAAAGAAGAAAGTTCAATATGACCTAAAAGGCATGAACATTCTTACATCAGCTCTTGGCATGGACGAGTTCTTCAGAGTATCCACGTACAAAACTTCAAAGGAAATATGTGATACTTCAATGGTAACCCATGAAGGAACAGATGAAGTCAAAAGATCATAATTCAATACCTTGTCACAAGAATATGACCTAAACATGAGTAACCCATTTAATTGCACCTGGTAAAGAATTTTCCAGGAGTGACCTAAACATGAAAGTACTAAGATCACTCACAAGAGCATGGCAACCAAAGGTGACGGAGAATTCCGAAAAAAGAGTCTATCAAATATGACTCTAGCAACACTCTTTGGAAAACTCCAAAAACATGAATTGGAGTTGAACCGTCTAGAACAACATGAAAAACGTGAAAAGTAACATATGTACATTTCTCTAAAAGCAAAGGAATGCATCAAAGAAGAATATGATGCAGATTTTGAAGAGGACATCCATGAAAACATGAATCTTTTGGTGAAGAATCTTGGAAAACTATTCAAAAGGAAAGGTATGAAATTTAACAATAATAAAACTTTCCAAAGGAATAGTGAACCTTCCTCTTCTCAGAAATTCACATGCTTTGAGTGTGGGAAACCTAGACATATCAAAATGGAGTGCCCAAACCTCCAAAAGAAGAAACACGGGTTGAAAGATAAGTTTGAAAAGAAGGATTCGACTTCTCGAAGAGCCTACATTGCATGGGATGATAATGAAGTGAGCTCTTCATCCGAATCTGAAAAAGAAGAAGCACATGTTTCTTTAATGGCATCACACGACTCAGATGACGAAGATATTGAGGTTAGTAACAATGGTATTTCATTTAGTGATATAGAATTTGCCATAGAAAATGTGTTTAAATTTTGTCAAAGTCCTTCTAAAGTAAGTAGTAAGCAAAATGCCATTATTTCGTCATTAGAAGATAAGTGTAAAACCTTACAAAATGAACTAGATGTTGTTAAATCTAAGATAGACATCCCACATGAATGCACTAAGTGTAATTCACTAGAAGAGAAAATAGATAATCTTCAACAAAAAGTTCATAACTTCAATCTAGGAAAGCACAATCTAGATGATATTCTAAGTGTACAAAGACACTCAAGCAATAAAGTTGGACTAGGATTCACTTCTCAGATGAAGACAAAAGAAGTTAAGAAAACTATTTTTGTTAAACCAAACAATGAAGGAAGAACTTCTAAACATCTGCATGCAAGCACTTCTAAGATAATGAGCAATAAGAAAATTTTTAATCAAAGATATTCTAAGAAAAACAATCCTGTATCTAGGCATACCTTTGATTACAATAAATATTCTTGTAGTTATTGCAATAAAAATGGACGCACTCCAAATAGATGTTATTACAAGAATGTTGGAGTACCAAATAAAAATATAAATGGGTTAAGAAAGTCACTAACAATGAAGGACCCAAAGCACAATAGGTACCTAACACCCCATTTTAAAATATGTTTTGTAGGTGGGAATGAAAGCAACAAGCAACTTATGGTATCTTGACAGTGGCTGCTCATCACACATGATAGAAGACAAAACAAAGTTCTCATATCTCATGCCCAGGGAAAAGGGATTTGTCACATATGGTAATAATGAGAAAGGTAAAATACTTGGCATTGGAAGGATAGGTACGCCCCCTCAAACTATCATTGATAAAGTTAACTATGTTGATGGTTTGAAGCATAGCCTGCTAAATATTAGTCAATTATGTGACAAAGATTTGAAAGTTGGATTTATTAATGATATTTGTGTGGTGAAAGATGTGAAAACTCGTGAAATTATGTTTTCAGGGTACAAAGTCAATAAAGTCTTCATGATTTCATTGGATGAAATTCCATCCATTGTTAAATCCTTATTAGCCAAGAACAACAATGACTCATGGCTATGGCATAGAAGACTGGCTCACATCCACATGGATCATTTAAATAAACTAATCAAACATGATCTTGTCATTGGCCTTCCAAAGATAAAATTCGAAAAGGACAAACTAAGGTATCATTCAAACTCAAGAATATAGTTTCAACTACAAGACCACTCCAACTACTTCACATGGATTTATTTAGACCATCTAAGACCCGAAGCTTTGGAGGAAATTATCATGCTCTTATAATTGTTGATGATTCCTCAAGATATACTTAGACTATATTCTTATCACATAAGAATGAAGCCTTTAATGCCTTTAAGAGATATGGTAAGCTTGTTCAAAACGGAAAATCTTTGAATATTTCTTCAATAAGGAGTGATCACGGTGGAGAATTTCAAAACTACCTTTACCAAGAATTATGTGATGAAAACGGAATTTCACATAACTTCTCCGCTCCAAGAACACCACAATAGAATGGTGTTGTAGAAAGGAAGATCAGGTCATTAGAGCAACTAGCAAGGACTATGCTGAGTGAGTCCAATCTCCCTAAATACTTTTGGGCTGATGCTGTACGCATTGCATGCTATGTATCCAACACAGTACTCATAAGGCCCATACTGAAGAAGACTCCCTATGAGCTATATAAAGGTAGAAAGTCTAACATTTCTCATTTGCATGCTTTTGGATCAAAGTGCTTTGTCTTGAATAACGTTAAGGAAAACCTCGTTAACTTTGATGAAAAATTTGATGAAGGTATCTTCCTTGGTTATTCTTTAACAAGTAAAGCATATAGAATCTTCAATAAGAAAACTCTAGTTGTTGAAGAATCCATTCATGTTTCTTTTGACGAATCTAACTCCTCAAATGAGGATAAAGTTGTTTTTCCTGATAATGATGAGGAAGAAAATAGAATCAAGGATGATCATCAAAAGCAAATGGAGCAAAGCTCAGAACCGGTAGAACAAGTTGAAGATGCCACTTATGATTTTCCAAAGGAGTGGAGAACACACAAAGATCACCCCATTGACAACATAATAGGTGACATATCAAAAGGAGTTTCAACAAGACTAAGCCTAAATGATTCAGCCTTAAACATGGCCTTTGTATCTCAAATAGAACCGTCTAAGGTAAACGATGCAGGAAGAGTTGAACCAATTTGAAAGAAACCAAGTATGGGAATTGGTTCCTAAGCCCATTGATAAACATGTCATTGGAACAAGGTGGGTGTTTAGGAACAAATTGGATGAAAACGGTATAATAGTCAGAAATAAAGCAAGGTTGGTAGCCCACGGATATAATCAAGAAGAAGGTATAGACTTCGACGAAACCTATGCACCAGTTGCTTGTTTAGAAGCTATAAGACTTATGTTGGCATATGCTTGCTCATTAAACTTTCCTTTATATCAAATGGACGTCAAAAGTTCTTTCTTAAATGGATATATTCAAGAAGAAGTATATGTGAAGCAGCCACCTGGGTTTGAAGATCCTAAATATCCTTCACATGTCTTCAAATTGAAGAAATCTATTTACGGACTAAAGCAAGCTCCACGGGCATGGTATGATAGACTAAGTACATTCCTTTGTGAGAAAGGATTTCAAAAAGGTAAAGCATATACGACTTTATTCATCAAGAAGACCAAAGGTAATACTTTATTAGTTCAAATTTACGTTGATGATATTATTTTTGGTTCCACTAATGAAACATTATGCAAGGAGTTCTCAAACATGATGCAAGAAGAGTTTGAAATGTCTATGATGGGGAAACTAAACTTCTTCCTAGGATTGCAAATCAAGCAATCTAAAGATGGAATATTCAGAAATCAATCCAAATTTTGCAAAAAAACTCCTTAAGAAATATGATTTGGATGATTGCAAAGACATAGCTACACCGATGGGGTCAAACACTTATCTAGATCAAGATGAGTCCGGCATTCCAGTGGAAATCACTTAATACGGAGGTATGATCAGATCTCTTCTTTATTTAACAGGAAGTAGACCAGATATCATGTTTAGTTTGTCTATGTGCTAGATATCAAGCATCTCCCAGGGAATCTCATTTAAGTTTTGTTACGTGGATTTTCAAATACATGAAAGGAACTTCAAATGTAGGACTAGGGTATCCCAAAGGGGGTGTCTGTGATTTAATCGGATATTCCGACTCAGATTTTGCTAGATGCAAAACTGAGAGAAAGAGCGCAAGTGGTACTTGTCACTTACTAGGAAATGCTCTTGTTTCTTGGTCTTGTAAGAAACAAGCATGTGTTGCTCTAAGTACTGCAAAAACGGAGTATATAGCTGCAGGTAGTTGTTGTGCACAAACATTATGGCTCAAAAAACTTAAACATTACGGCTTAGAGCTAGGCTGCATTCCTATTAAATGTGACAATACTAGTGCTATTAATCTTACCAAAAACCCCATCATGCACTCAAGAACGAAGCATATTGATAGCCAAATCCGCAAGCGCACGGTTGATTATCGAAGTAATATAAAAGATATCGAACCCAAGGGATAGGTGTCCAATTATTAATTTACTTAGAACTTGTGCAGAAATTAAATATCGATTTTGAGTTTGGTTTGTTTTTAGAGCAAGAACATAACATAGCATAAATAAATAAAGAAGAGAAGGTAATGATGATGGAAATTAAGCACTTGGGTTGAATTACATAACTTATAAAATATACTAGCAAACCTCTACCTCTAGCCTATGGTTTCTACAAGTTAATTCCTTACACATTCTAGAACTTTCTTCCTAATTACTAAACTCAATTTCTTGCAATTTAGTTAATTGAAGAAGAAGATGAAGATGAAGTTCAGGCCAACATAAAGCAAAGTCTATCTTAATTCTTAGTGATATATCATATTGCTTCTTTTAAGTCCTATTTCCCTTACTAATTACCAATTTCCATTGTTATAAGAAGTAAGCATAAATACTTGTGCGCATCAAGATGAAATGAAGAACAAGGAAATAAAACATGAACTAGAAATATTATTCAGAAGAGTAGAAGAAAACTAAAGCATAAAATATAAGCTAAAACAACCCAATAACTTAAAGAGAAATTAGCCAAGCATGGCTAATAGAATCATTGAATTACCCTGGACTAGGAGCTCAAGTATGGCTTCCCACAATTCTCAGGAACAATGCTCTTAAGGGAGAAAGAAGAATACTTGTTGTATTCCAAAGTAAGGGATCATTTTTACAAAGGATGAAAGCTCCTATTTATAGCAAAAAGTCCGCCTTCCAGCGCTGGAGCACTGGGATCCCAACGCTTGAGCGCTGGGTCCAATTAAATTCAGACGTTGCAAACAGAGGCCTAGCGCATGAGCGCTGGCTGCCAACGCTGGAGCGTTGGTAAGAACTGCAGACTTGGATCCTAGTCAGAGTTCCAACGCTTGAGCGTTGGCTCGTCTACTGGAAATTCTTCATGGATGCTTTTTCTCTTGAATGGTGGAATTAATGGGCTTAATTAGCCTCCATTTTGTCCCCTTTCAAATCTGAAATAGCAAAGGACTTAATTTCTTCATTCATGCCTCATTTCCATGTGCTAAATTAGCAATGGTGCTTCATCTTCCACTTCTTGACTTTTGGTCCTTTATTTGCTGAGACTTCACTTTCAGCCCTTCATTTTCTGCGCTTTCCATTTCTGGCCCTTTCTTTCCTGAAGTTTATAGTTGATCCCTGGATAAAAAGACTAATTCAACCAGCTTTCCTAAAATATAAAAATAACTCTAAAAATTCCTAAAAAATATAAAATAAAGTTTAAAAACGAAATAAAAGCTAAACTATATGCAAAATGCAAAATAAATGTAAAATCTAAATAAAAAGAATAAAAAACCTATATGAGACTCAAAAATAACAAAATAAAAAGACCCTAAAATTATCATACAAAATCCAGTCATCACACCACTATACCCAACGACAGCTTGTCCTTAAGCGACAAAACTTAAAGAAAAACTCATCCTTGAGTTTAGAGTAAGTTTTATCCAGTTAAAACATGATCATTTTCACGAAGGCACAACGGATTTTGAAAGCATGCATGTTTCACATTGCACTAAATCCTTAGTGACAAAGTTTTCCCTCCAGTAAGGGTTTTACGATCAGACTAGTCACTATGACAAGGTTCTCAATTTTTCCCACACGAAGAGGTTATTATACAGTGATCTTCCTTTAAAACTCGTCTGGTGAATAAGGTTTTCCCATCCGGTGACTCAGTTTTCCCATTGCAAAAGTTCTTTAGTGACAAAGTTTTCCCCTCGAGTGACTGACTTTTCAGATGAGATTGGTAACGCTGACAAGGTTCTCAAATTTTCCCAAACAAAGAGGTTAATTTACTATGATTTTCCCTTGAAACTCATCCGGTGAATAAGGATTTCCCATCCGGTGACTCAGTTTTCCCATTGCAATAATTCGTTAGTGACTAAGTTTTCCCCTCCGGTGACTGAATTTTCAGATGTGATTGGTCACGATTACTGGGTTCTCAATTTTTCCCAAACAAAGACGTAACTTTACTAGAATTTTCCCGTGAAACTCGTCCGGGGACTAAGGTTTTCCCATTCGGTGACTCAGTTTTCCCATTGCAATAATTCCTTAGTGACTATGTTTTCCTCTCCAGTGATTGAGTTTTCCGATGATACTATTCACTAAGGAAAGGTTCTCACATTTTCCCAAACAAAGAGGTTATTTCACTAGGATTTTCCATCGAAACTCGTCCGGTGAGTAAGGTTTACCCATCCGGTGACTCAGTTTTCCCATTGCACTAATTTCTTAGCGACTAAGTTTTACCCTCTAGTGTATGAGTTTTACGATGAGACTAGTCACTATGACAAGGTTCTCAATTTTTCCTATGCAAAGCGGTTATTATACTTGGATTTTCCATTGAAACTCGTTCGGTGACTACAGTTTTCTCATCCGGAGACTCAGTTTTCCCATTGAAATAGTTCATTAGTGACTAAGTTTTCCCCTCGAGTGACTGACTTTTCAGATGAGATTGGTCACGCTGACCGGGTTCTCAATTTTTCCCAAACAAAGAGGTTAATTTACTAGGATTTTCCCTTGAAACTCGTCCGGTGAATATGGTTTTCGCATCCGGTGACTCAGTTTTTAAATTGCAATAATTCGTTAGTGACTAAGTTTTCCCCTCCGGTGACTGAATTTTCAAAAGAGATTGGTCACAATTACAGGGTTCTCAATTTTTCCCAAACAAAGAGGTAACTTTACTAGAATTTTCCCATGATACTCGTCCGGTGACTAAGGTTTTCCCATCCGGTGACTCAGTTTTCCCATTGCAATAATTCCTTAGTGACTATGTTTTCCTCTCCAGTGATTGAGTTTTCCGGTGATACTATTCACTAAGGCAAGGTTCTCACTAAGAGGTTAATTTACTAGGATTTTCCCTTGAAACGCGTTCGGTGACTAAGGTTTTCCCATCCGGTGACTCAATTTTCCCATTGAAATAATTCGATAGTGACTAAGTTTTCCCCTACAGTGACTGACTTTTCAGATGAGATTGGTCACGATTACAGGGTTCTCAATTTTTCCCAAACAAAGAGGTTACTTTAATAGAATTTTCCCTTGAATCTCGTCCAGTGTGTAAGGTTTTCCCTTCCGGTGACTCCCTTTTCCAATTGCACTTATTCCTTAGTGACTAAGTTTTCTCCTCTACTGACTGAGTTTTCCAATGATACTATTCACTAAGGCAAGGTTCTCAATTTTTCCCAAACAAAGAGGTTATTTTACTAGGATTTTCCATCGAAACTCGTCCGGTGATTAAGGTTTACCCATCCGGTGACTCAGTTTTCCCATTGCACTAATTCCGTAGTGGCTAAGTTTTCCCCTCCAATGATTGACTTTTCAGATGAAATTGGTCACGCTGCAGGGTTCTCAATTTTTCCCAAACAAAGAGGTTACTTTACTAGGATTTTCCCTAGAAACTCGTCCGGTGACTTAGGTTTACCCATCTGGTGACTCAGTTTTACCATATCACTATTTCCCTAGTGGCCATGGTTTCCCCTCCTGTGACTTGGTTTTCCCATGAGACTAGTCATTATGACTAGGTTGTCTAGTATTTCCTACGGAAAGAGGTTATTTTACTAGGATTTTCCATTGAACCTCGTCTGGTGACTAACATTTGCCCTATTTGTGGCTAAGTATTCCCATTGCACTAATTCCTTAGTGACCATGTTTCCCCTCTTGTGACTGACTTTTCAGATGAGATTGGTCACGCTGACAGGGTTCACAAATTTACCCAAACAAAGAGGTTAATTTACTAAGATTTTCCCTTGCAACTCGTCCGGTGAATAAGGTTGTCCCATCCGCAGACTCAGTTTTCCCATTGCAATAATTCGTTAGTGACTAAGTTTTCCCCTCCGGTGACTGAACTTTCAGATGAGATATGTTACGATTACAGGGTTCTCAATTTTTCCCATGAAACTCGTCCGGTGACTAAGGTTTTCCCATCCGGTGACTCAGTTTTCCCATTGCAATAATTCCTTAGTGACTATGTTTTCCTCTCCAGTGATTGAGTTTTCCGTTGATACTATTCACTAAGGCAAGGTTCTCACATTTTCCCAAACAAAGAGGTTATTTTACTAGGATTTTTCATCGAAACTCGTCCGGTGAGTAAGGTTTACCCATCCATTGACTCAGTTTTCCCATTGCACTAATTTCTTAGTGACTAAGTTTTCCCTTCCAGTGTATGAGTTTTACGATGAGACTAGTCACAATGACAAGGTTCTCAATTTTTCCTACGCAAAGAGGTTATTATACTTGGATTATCCATTGAAACTCGTCCGGTGACAAAAGTTTTCTCATCCGGTGACTCAGTTTTCCCATTGAAATAGTTATTTAGTGACTAAGTTTTCCCCTCGAGTGACTGACTTTTCAGATGAGATTGGTCACGATGACAGGGTTCTCAATTTTTCCAAACAAAGAGGTTAATTTACTTGAATTTTCCCTTGAAACACGTTCGGTGAGTAAGGTTTTCCCTTCCGGTGACTCCATTTTCCAATTGCACTTATTCCTTAGTGACTAAGTTTTCCCCTCCAGTGACTGAGTTTTCCAATGATACTATTCACAAAGGCAAGGTTCTCAATTTTTCCCAAACAAAGGGGTTATTTTACTTGGACTTTCCATTGAAACTCGTCCGGTGAGTAAGGTTTACCCATCTGGTGACTCAGTTTTCCCATTGCACTAATTTCCTAGCGACTAAGTTTTCCCCTCCAGTGTATGAGTTTTGCAAAGAGGTTATTATACTTGGTTTTTCAATCCTGTGACTCAGTTTTCCCATTGCAATAATTCGTTAGTGACTAAATTTTCCCCTCTGGTGACTGAATTTTCAGATGAGATTGGTCACGATTACAGGGTTCTCAATATTTCCCAAACAAAGAGGTAACTTTACTAGAATTTTCCCATGAACTCGTCTGGTGACTAAGGTTTTCCCATCCGGTGACTCAGTTTTCTCATTGCAATAATTCCTTAGTGACTATGTTTTCCTCTCCAGTGATTGAGTTTTCCGATGATACTATTCACTAAGGCAAAGTTCTCACATTTTCCCTGACAAAGAGGTTATTTTACTAGGATTTTCCATCGAAACACGTCCGATGACTAAGGTTTTCCCATCCGGTGACTAAGTTTTCCCATTGCACTAATTCCTTAGTGACTAAGTTTTCCCCTCCAGTGAATGAGTTTTACGATGAGACTAGTCACTATGACAAGGTTCTCAATTCTTCCCAAACAAAGAGGTTATTATACTTGGATTTTCCATTGAAACTCGTCCGGTGACTAAAGTTTTCTCATCGGGTGACTCAGTTTTCCCATTGCAATAGTTCTTTAGTGACTAAGTTTTCCCCTTGAGTGACTGACTTTTCAGATGAGATTGGTTACGATGACAGGGTTCTCACTTTTTCCCAACAAAGAGGTTAATTTACTAGGATTTTCCCTTGAAACTCGTTCGGTGACTAAGGTTTTCCCATCCGATGACTCAATTTTCCCATTGAAATAATTCGATAGTGACTAAGTTTTCCCCTACAGTGACTGACTTTTCAATTGAGATTGGTCACGATTATTGGGTTCTCAATTTTTCCCAAACAAAGAGGTTACTTTAATAGAATTTTCCCTTGAATCTCGTCCAGTATGTAAGGTTTTGCCTTCCGGTGACTCCCTTTTCCAATTGCACTTATTCCTTAGTGACTAAGTTTTCCCCTCTAGTGACTGAGTTTTCCAATGATACTATTCACCAAGGCAAGGTTCTCAAATTTTCCCAAACAGAGAGGTTATTTTACTAGGATTTTCCATCGAAACTCGTCCGATGATTAAGGTTTACCCATCCGGTGACTCAGTTTTCCCATTGCACTAATTCCGTAGTGACTAAGTTTTCCCCTCCAATGACTCACTTTTCAGATGAAATTGGTCACGCAGACAGGGTTCTCAAATTTTCCCTAACAAAGAGGTTACTTTACAAGGATTTTCCCTAGAAACTCGTCCGGTGACTTAGGTTTACCCATTGGGTGACTTAGTTTTACCATATCACTATTTCCCTAGTGGCCATGGTTTCCCATCCTGTGACTGGGTTTTCCCATGAGACTAGTCATTATGACTAGGTTGTCTAGTATTTCCTACGGAAAGAGGTTATTTTACTACGATTTTCCATTGAAGCTTGTTTGGTGACTAAAGTTTGCCCTATTTGTGACTAAGTATTCCCATTGCACTAATTCCTTAGTAACCAAGTTTCCCCTCCTGTGACTGAGTTTTACCTCGAAACTAGTCACAGTGACTAGATTCTCGAGTTTTACCCACACAGAGGTTATTTTACAACGATTTTTCATTGAAACTCGTCCGGTGTATAAGGTTTTCCTATCTGGTGACTAAGTTTTCCCGTGGAACCCATTCCTTAGTCACTAAGTTTTCCCCTCCAGTGATAGATTTCTCGTAAGACTAGTCTCAGTTACTATGTTTTTGAGTCTTTCACACACAAAGAGGTTATTTTACTAGGATTTTTAATGAAACTCGTCCGGTGAGTATGGTAAACCTACTCGGTGACTCAATTTTCCCATTGCACTAAATCCGTAGTGACTAAGTTTTCCCCTCCAGTGTACGAGTTTTACGATGAGACTAGTCACTATGAAAAGGTTCTCAATTTTTCCTATGCAAAGAGGTTATTAGACTTGGATTTTCCATTGAAACTCATCTGGTGGCTAAAGTTTTCTCATCCGGTGACTCAGTTTTCCCATTGAAATAGTTCTTTAGTGACTAAGTTTTCCACTCGAGTGACTGACTTTTCAGATGAGATTGGTCACGATGACAGGGTCCTCAATTTTTCCCAACAAAGAGGTTAATTTACAAGAATTTTCCCTTGAAACTCGTCCGGTGATTAAGGTTTTCCCTTCCGGTGACTCCATTTTCCAATTTCACTTATTCCTTAGTGAATAAGTTTTCCCCTCCAGTGACTGAGTTTTCCAATCATACTAATCACTAAGGCAAGATTCTCAATTTTTCCCAAACAAAGGGGTTATTTTCCTGGACTTTCCATTGAAACTCGTCCGCTGAGTAAGGTTTACCCATCCGTGTTAGTACAGATAGCAACCTGAGAGGGGGGGTGAATCAGAGTTGCCCCGATTTTCGCCTTATTGAAATTATTACTTTCAAGATAATGATGTTCACGAAACGATAGTTGTGATTGCAGCGGAATTGAGGATTGCTTGAAAGTAAAAGATGATGGATGAGAAGAATTCACACACGGAGTTTTATCCTGGTTCACCTTCTATCCACCGAAGGCTATGTCCAGTCCCTCAAAGAAACCCCTTGAGGATTTTTCCACTATTGATAAAAATATCTTACAAGTTCCTAACCCAAGGACCCTAAGAATTTCTACCAATATCCTGTGAAAGCAAACCACTTTTAACAGCCCCTGAAAGCAAACCGCTTTCAGTTCCTGAAGGCAAACCACCCTTAGACCTTGAAGGCTAAACCACCTTCAATCAATACCCTGAAAGTATACCACTTTCAGTGACAACAACCCTTCACCGAATACCACGGTGAAAAACTCAATCTTGCAGAAAGAGATGAAGAAGAGTTTTACAATTGGCTGTATCAATCCTTTAACATAGAAATGGATTGATCATGAGAAATTATGCTTTAAGGCTTTTAAGCATAATATGATTCTGAGTTCCTCAAGATATGAACAACTAAAGTGTTCTTATAAACATGAAGATCATGAACTCGGAATTTAGGCTCTTTAAGGTTTAAGTTCTAAAAGATGAACTAATTTTGACAAAGCTTTGGCCTAATGTTGTATTCTCATGTGTTATTGTGTTCTGGACTGAAATGGACTTTATATAGGCAAGGGAAACGTCCTTGAACCATCACAACCCTTTCCAAAAGGTTTGGGACACAATGGTTCATGAAAAGATGTAACTTTTCGATTACATGTAATCGATTACAAACAATAAGTAATCGATTACTTGCCTAGGTGTAATCGATTACCAGAATCCTGAAATCGATTACACTGAAGTCCATCTTCCAGAAACTTGATCTTTTAAGATCGGCTTAAGGTTTTCTACTTCTTTTAAGTTAGGAAAACACTTAGCTTGATTAGTTTAGGTGTTTTAAGAGCCTTTATGCTTTAATAGACCTTTAGAAGCATAACTCACCTAAACTAAGACTTCTAGACTATTGATGAACTTTGTAGCGCTGTTTCTTCGAAGTCTTCTTTTCTTCTTTTTGTCGATGAGTTTGTCGTCATCAAAACCACAGCCAGGACAGGAGCAAGACCTTCTTCACAATCTCCCCCTTTTTGATGATGGCAAACACATTCTTGATACTTGAAGCTCATATTTGCAATTTTGTTGAAGAACTCCCCCTGATTGATATAATTTAGTATTTCTCCTCCTTTCTAATGGACTTGTTGAAATTCTGCATATGATATTTAATAGCATATAACCTTTCTCCCCCTTTTGACTTCATCAAAAATAAGAAAAGGCCAAAAATACAGGCAGATATATCCATACAAGTATATATTGCAGAATAAAGCATGGGGGTATGGGGGTAAAACACGAATAAAGCACACCCATCCAAACATCTTATAGAAAATAAGGAAAGTACAATCAACAACAGAATGAAAGTTACATAAGGAAAGATTATAACTATAACAGGGAAGGGGAAACTAGCCTAGAAAACTAAGAATCATCTGACACGTCTTCATCCACCATGGTTTGTGAGATTGGAGGATCACGACCAGTATCATGAACAAGATAAGGGAGAGTGAATATGCCAAAGTCATTAGTGATCCGGAGAGAGGGAAGAATGGAAGTATCAACCCTTTTCAGATGAGAAGACCGCTCATCGTATAGTTTGGCAATAGGGACTCCGGAGTAAATAAGAATGCGAGAGATGACCGAAGCATAAGGGAAGGATTCCGCATGGTCACGACATCGCAGCATGTGATTCATGACCAAAAATTCCTAGTTAATTTGATGGCAATTGAGTATGCCATACATAATTTGTAACTCTAATTCGCTAACATGAGCGAGAAGAGTTTCTTCAGGCAGAATCACTTGATTGATGAAGTAGTGAAGCAGATGATTATTTGTTGTGAGAACGTCAGTATTGTAGGGACAAGAGGTTGTATGGGGTGGATGGATTCGTTGAAGGTCAGATGACTGAAATCTACAAAGTGATTGATAAAAGGAGTCATGATTGTAATCAGACCAGGGGCAGGGCAGGTTGGGACCTAAGAAGGCACCAGTTGAAGGAAGGCCAAGACACCGACCAAATGTTGAAAGAGAATGACGAATAAGAATCCCCTTAACAGAGCTTTGAAATCCATCCCGCAAAGTCTCTAGGTTGCAATAGAAGACTTTAACTAGTTCTGGGTAAAAGGGATTGCAAATAGAGATAAATTCCTCAAGGTCTTGATGTCTGAGATATGCCGGAAAGTTGTGACCAGCTTCTACAAAGGAGTCCAGATCACCGTACATAGGCTTACGAATAAGTTGGTTTATGAACCTTGAGACAAACCGATTTCTTTGGTTTGTTGATGTAAGAAGTCTTGTGAGGTTCATTGGGAGAGTAGAATGAGAATGATAAGAGGCCATGATTAGGTGTAGGAGGATAGTGTGGAGAAGAATAAGCAGGACTTCAGAGAAGGCTTTAAACCAAATTTTAGAGTGATAGAGATGGAATTGGAAAACAATTTGGATCATCATCTAAAGCTGATTTAAATAACTCGAGCATGTAATCGATTACAGCAGTTGGGTAATCGATTACAGAGCAGTTGATCCATGTTCGAATTTCAAAAGATGGAGGGAAATTTGAAATTCTGGTAGTTTTTCGAGCAGGTAATCGATTACAACAGTTGGGGTAATCAATTACTGGAAGTTTGAATTTGAAATTATTCAAATTTTGAATGTGTAATCGATTACAGCAGTTGGGGTAATCGATTACTCATAGATTTCTAATAGGCACGAGGACTGAGATCAAGGATAATCGATTATAGGACCTATGGTAATCGATTACTAAGACATTTTATGAGTTCTAGGCTCTAGAATCCTATGTAACACATTTTAAATACATATTGAAGCATATAATCAGGCTAAATGCATATAAACATATATCATCACAGTGATAATGCAACAAAACATGTTACTTTCAATGTCATGCTCATCTAATATGCCTAATTCTCTTCGAATCTTAAAGAATGAATCTTTAGGAAGAGGCTTAGTAAAGATATCTTCTAATTGATTATGAGTATCCACAAAAGAAATCTCAATATCTTTCCTCAACACATGATCTCGAAGGAAATGATGTCTTATATCAATATGCTTAGTTCGAGAATGCATGATAGGATTTTTAGTGAGATTTATGGCACTTTTGTTGTCACATTTAATTGAAATGCAGCCCAGCTCTAAGCCATAATCTTTGAGTTGATGTTTGAGCCATAGAGTTTGTGCACAACAACTTCCTGCAACAATATATTCTGCTTCAGCAGTACTTAGAGCAACACATGCTTGTTTCTTGCAAGACCAAGAAACAAGAGCATTTCCTAACAAGTGACAAGTACCACTAGTACTTTTTCTTTCATTTTTACAACCAGCATAATCAGAATCAGAATACCCAATCAAATCACAAACACTCCCTTTGGGATACCACAAACCAACATTTGTAGTTCCTCTCAAGTATTTGAAAATCCGTTTAACGGAACTCAAATGTGATTCCCTAGGAGATGCTTGATATCTTGCACATAGACACACACTAAACATAATATCAGGTCTACTTGCAGTTAAGTATAGAAGAGATCCGATCATACCTCTATATTTAGTAATGTCTACTGGAACACCGGATACATCTTGATCTAGATATGTATTAGACCCCATTGGTGTGGCTATGGCTTTGCAATCATCCAAATCATATTTCTTTAATAATTCCTTGCAAAAATTTGATTGATTGATGAATATTCCATCACGTGATTGCTTGATTTGCAACCCAAGAAAGAAATTTAACTGTCCCATCATAGACATCTCAAATTCTTCTTGCTTCATGTTAGAGAAATCCTTACAAAGAGATTCGTTAGTTGCACCAAAGATTATATCATCAACATAAATTTGAACTAATAAAGTATTACCTTTGGTCCTTTTGATGAACAAGGTTGTGTCAGCCTTACCCTTTTGGAATCCTTTATCACAAAGGAATGTGCTTAATCTATCGTACCATGCACGAGGGGCTTGCTTAAGACCATAGAGTGCCTTCTTTAATCTGAATACATGTGAAGGGAACTTTGGATCTTCAAATCCTGGGGGTTGCTTCACATAAACTTCTTCTTGAATATATCCGTCCAGGAAGGCACTTTTGACGTCCATTTGATATAATGGGAAATTTAAAGAGCAAGCATACGCCAACAGAAGTCATATGGCTTCCAACCTTGCTACTGGTGCATAGGTTTCATCAAAATCTATACCTTCTTCTTGATTATAACCTTGAGCAACCAATCTTGCTTTGTTCCTAACTATGATACCATTTTCATCTAACTTATTTCTAAATACCCATTTTGTTCCAATAATATGCTTATCACTAGGCTTTGGAACAAGTTCCCAAACTTGATTCCTTTCAAATTGATTTAGTTCTTCCTGCCTTGCTACAATCCAATACTCATCCTCCAGAGCATCATTTAATTTTGATGGTTCTATTTGAGAGACAAATGCCATATTCAAAACTGAATCATTTAAGCGTAGCCTTGTAGAGACGCCTCTAGAAATATCACCAATAATATTATCAACTGGATGATCCCTATGGGTTCTCCATTCTTTTGGAAGTTTATAAGTATTATCTTCAATGTGCTCTTCTTGTATTGGATTTTGATCTCTATCCTTTTGAGAATCTTCATTGACAATGATCTCTTCTTCTTCATTATCTGGAAGATTGACTTTATCTTCTATTGAAGATTTAGATTCATCAAAAGAGACATGTATGGATTCTTCCACAGATAGAGTTTTCTTGTTAAAGACTCTATATGCTTATCTTATTAGAGAATAACCAAGGAATATACCTTCATCAGATTTTTCATCAAACTTACCAAGGTTTTCCTTTCCATTATTCAATAAAAAGCATTTTGATCCAAAAGCATGTAGATGAGAGATATTTGGTTTCCTTCGTTTGTAGAGTTCATAGGGGGTTTTCTTCAGTATAGGTCTAATAAGAACTCTATTGGAAACATAGCAAGCAGTACTTACAGGATCAGCCTAGAAATATTTAGGAAGGCTTGATTCACTTAGCATGGTTCTTGCTAATTCTTCAAGTAATCTGTTCTTCCTTTCTACAACACCATTTTGTTGTGGTGTTCTCGGAGTAGAGAAATTATGTGATATTCCATTTTCATCACATAGTTCTTGAAATTGTTGATTCTGAAATTCTCCTCCATGATCACTTCTAATAGAAGAGATCTTTAAAGACTTCTCATTTCGAACTAGCCTTGCATATCTCTTGAATGCATTGAAGGCTTCATTCTTATGAGGCAAAAATAACGTTGTAAACACCCCAATTTTGCCCTGGTTTATGTTAATTTAGTAGTTTTTTAGATAAAAATCCAAAAAAAAGTAAAAATCATGAAAAAAGAATAAAAATTGTGAAAATCCCTAAAAATGGTAAAAATCTAGAAAAAATACCAAAAAATACAAAATATAAAAAGGCTTAATCCAATGGGTTTAGATTTTAGTTTAATTTTAATTTTTTATGTTAGTTAATTTTGAAGGGAGACAAAAATAAAAGAAAAGAGCTCAAAATGTTTAAAGAATTAGCTTTAAAAAAAAAAAAAACTGAGCCAGGGCCCATCAGAAAAGAAAAAAAACGAGAGAGGAAATGGACCGGTCGGCCCAACAAAGAAGGGAACGGCCAAAGAGAATTCAGCTCCTGAAACCCTAGTTGGACCGAGGGTTAAAGTGTAAAAAGAAGAAAACTTCAGGGACTTAAGTGAAAATTCGTGGAACCCTAGCTCTATTTAAACCCTGCTACCTCGGGTTCCGGGAGGACAAGATTACTATTCACTCAACAGCCCCCCACTCAAAACCCTAGCAGACTCTCTCTAACACTCCTTCAATCCAAAAAAAAAACCCTAATCCTCCTTCCTCCTCTCAACTCACCGCCACCCTTTTTTCTCCCTTAACCTCGCAACCCCCTCTTCGTCCCTCACCCAGACACCACCACCACCGCTGTTCCTCAACCTCACTTCAAACCAACATCCGGCCACGAAACCCTTCTCTTCGAGACTCACCAGCCACCAGCCATCTCCTTTCCACCACTCGGCCGCCGCGTTTCTGCTTCTCCTTACCACCGTTTAGGGCGCCGCCACCACTGGTCCCTCCGTATCAGATTCCGGCGTCGTCATTGAACCACCGCTCCAGAACCCCCGTCGCAACACTGCAGTGCTGCCGCCGCGCCTCCGACCTCCGCCCTCCGCCAACATCTATCGCTGTACCACCACCGGCCCCGCCGCCCCAGAACCGCTTGGAAGCTCCGCCAAACACCTCAAGAGTTCGCGGTTCCACCCCTCTTCCCTTTCGGTTGGTTCATTATTTCATCCCCATATTTTTTTTAGAAACTCTTAGTCTCTGTTCTGGTTGCAATCCTCTGAAACATTTTCTTCTTAATCTTCTGATGATTTTCCCTGTTGTATCCAGAAACTGGGTTTGAAGGTTTTTCTTGTTTTGATATGTTTGAGTTGTGGCTGCTGTAACAATTTGATGTTAAAGAGCTCTCTTTAATTTGGTGATGTCAAAGTTTCTGTTTTTTCTGGCCTGATGATGTTAAAGGTTCTTCCTTTTATTCATTTTCTTTGTTGTTGAGCTCAGTCTGTTGTATGTGTTGAAAATGATGAACATGATGAACGACGAAGGACGGTGAATGATGAATATATGGCATAAACTATGTTAAATTTTACTCCCTGTTTACTGGTTCTGGTTCTGAATGTTGGTTGGTTCTGAATGTTTGCTAGTTCTGAATTTTTGGAGCTTCCTTTCGCTTAATCAATTTTGTTTAACTGGGTCAGAACTTCAAGTTTTGTTAAAGTTTTTTTTATGGTGATGTTCAAGTTCCTAGCTTACCAGTTTAGTGATGCTCAATGCTTATTGCTAAAGTTTCTTGCTTTTATTAATTTCAGTGGTGATAAAGATGCTGTTATATTTCATTGAATAATTGTTCCTATGGTTTATTATACTGAAATTGTTTGTTTGAGGCTTTTGCTTAATTTATATTGAGGCTAAACTTGTAAGTTGGTATCAAGAATTGATTTGGAATTTTCTGCGAGGCAAAGAAGCATGAATTTGTTTGATAAAAATGTGAGCTTGATTTATTTGATGAAAGATGCCACCTTTGTCATAATAGAAGTTAGAAGTTAGAAGTATGTTTTTGCCTCTTGTCTCATTATTTGTGACTCGTTGGTTTGTTGAATTTGTGCCTGAGCCAACTTGAGCAAAGCTTGGACCTTTGGTATGAAGGAGTCACAAGACATTGCGTTGACGAGGATCCTTTGATCATGATTCTATTTGATTATGCTGGATTAATGTATCAATTAAAGGACTTTTATTTTCATGTATCTTTTATTCATGGTTCGACTTGTAGCATTTTTTTTAGGCTTCTACACGATTAAAAAATAAAATGAATATCCGACTTGCACCCCAATTCTTTTTTTAAAAACGACAAATCCAACCCTCTTTGGTTAGTGGGGAAATACATGAGCAGAATTACATCTGACTTGTATGCATGAGCGGAATTACATCCGACTTGCACCTCCGACCCTTTTTATAACGCGATTCAACCATTTCTTTTTATCTTTTGGGAAATACATGAGCAGAATTACATCTGACTTGTATGCATGAGCGAAATGACATTCGACTTGCACTCCAATTCTTTTTTAAAAAAAAAACACAAATTCAATTCTCTTTTAAATTTTTTGGGAAATACATGAGCAGAATTACATCTGACTTGTATGCATGAGCGAAATGACATTCGACTTGCACCCCAATTCTTTTTTTAAAACACTAATTCAATCTTCTTTAAATTATTTGGGAAATACATGAGCAGAATTACATCTGACTTGTATGCATGAGCGAAATGACATTCGACTTGCACCCCAATTCTTTTTTTAAAACACAAATTCAATCCTCTTTTAAATTCTTTCGGAAGTACATGAGCAGAATTACATCTGACTTGTATGCATGAACGAAATGACATTCGTCTTGCGCCCATTTTAAACAAGAAACAATCGAATTCAATAAAGAACTACGTAAGCCTTGACGCCTCCTTGGAGGGTACGTAGGACGGGTTAAGTCTCGACAGGCGCTTAAAAATAAAAATAAAAATTGTTTTCTAAACTCTTCTTTTTTTTAACAATAAAACCATTAATTCCTCTTTCTTTCTTCTAAATGGGGAATTCGATAATTTTCTAAATAATTAAAACATGCACAAAACAATTAGAAGTTACCGTCTTAAGACGGATGCATTAGGGGTGCTGTGGGGTTCATTCTCCACCCTTCCCTATGCATAAATAGACTCCCGAACCTAACTTTGGTTTGCAGGCTTGAAATTGCTTAAAAATGGGTTTTTCCAATGTTTTCCCAAAATGAATAAATATTGGTGGCGACTCTGTTTGCATGTTTGCATTTTTAGGCACGGTCGTTACAGATGGCGACTCTGCTGGGGACTGGTTAGAGAGTCAAGCTTGTTGTAGTTGTTTGCGCATGTTTGATTAATTTCTGAATGTTGTTTTACCCCTCTTTTAGCTTGTGAATATTCATGTATATATTTGTATATAGTTTGTGGTTTTTTTTAGTTGTTTTCTTGTAAATATTTGCTATGGCATGCGGCACCTAGGGTAGATGACCAATTATTATATTGTGAATTGTTTGGGATCTTCTGGTTATTTTGCAGGTTTGGGTGTGGGTAGATTTTAAGATTTTTGAGGTTTCTATGTTCCCTCACACACTGCACTTACACTATTTTCACACACAATGAGTGAGGTCCTATACCCGGGCCTGTGTGAATCTTGAGATAGGATAGAGGTTGTTAGTGATTACCATGTGGGATATGCATCCTGATTTGGGTATCGCGAGAACCTCGGCTAGAGTTTGACTCTTTTGTGGATATACTACATCAGCTAGACGACACTAGCGTTATGGTAATATTCTCAAAGGTAGTCATAGCTCTAGTGACCACATGACCTTTAGTAGAATAAGAGCCACCTGTTGGAAGTGTTCACTGATTAAGAAAAGCCCATAGTCGAATAGGATAAGGTCCCTTCAATTTTGTTTTGACCTATCTAGGACACAAAAGGGGAGCATGTAGGTTTATTTCCTTAAAACCATGCATTACATATCATCTTGCACACCCCATCATTTGTCTTAAAAAAAAAAAAAAAAAAAACCTTAAAACCTTGCGCTTCCTTGGAAAACTCGAGTCCAATAAAAAAAAGAAACAAAATGGAAAAGAGATAACTCAAGAAAACTCAAGCTAAGGCATGGATCATATGAGTGCAACACGTTTGATGAGCTTGGGCTTGGAAATGAGAGAAATTCATGATTTGGAGACTAATGGAAAGACAAGTACGAGCAAAGAGGTTATTGACTTACTTCGTGGCATGACAAGAGTCGATCATTGGATGGATTGGAAGTTGCCTTGGCAGTAGTTTGAGGTGGTTAAGGATGAGCCTGATGCTATTTTAAGCAAACACATGGGCAAGTATTGTGGATGAAATGATTATTGAAATCTGGAAGAAGTTGGAAGAAGAATCAATCATGTGGTAGCAAACCCCAAAACCCGCCATCCTCTTACCACCTTAATTCATCTCATATCCACGTTCATCCCACAAGTTAGTTCATCACATGCTACTAGAACCATAAATACTCTACTGCCCTCCATTGGTTCACCATTTTCAAGATCATCAAGTCAGCCTCCTATCTTGATTTATGCCTTCAAACCAACCTTTTGGCCTAGATCACATTCTTGAAATCGTGTCTCCCACTACAAAGCATGTGTGAGCTAAAAGAAAGATTAGTGTTGTGTTGTATTCCCCATACCCCACCACCCCTTTATTGTACAAACTCATCACATATCATCATTCATTCCACCAAACAAACTTGTCATCTTTCCATCCCACCAAACAGACTTGGCATGTTTCTAGTTCACCGTATCCAAAACCATTTCCTTTTATCACCTTTCACTACCATCAAAGCCAAATTACCCACCTTAATCCAACCTTTCAAGCCAATGTTTGCTATGTCCACTTCCTGGAAATCCTATGTTCCACTACACTTAAAGGGGGAACCATTTGCATGTGGCTGATCTGATCAAGAGGATGCGATAAAACCATATGGATCTTTCACCCCAAGGAAGGCCAAGTGGGAAGATTTCTCCATAGATCACTCATCAGTGCGTCATAGGTTGAAAAAAAAAAAAACTTGCTTTCTAAGTGTTGTGAGCTCATGGTTGAAGCAACCATTCATGTGGAGGAGTTGATTTGTCACCATCAGAAGAGTAATCAAGTGAAAAAGAGCAATATCTGAAGTGCTAGCAACCGGGGCATCTGTTTTTAATGGTCTAACTTGTTAACTAATGAGATTGATATTATCAACTGTTTTGTCATGTTTTTGAACTTAATGTGAACTTTATTTGAAGTTTTTTTTAAGAAACTTGCATAACATCTTCTTTCGTTTTCCTATGTTTGCTTCATCTATTGTATTCATTGCGTCTTTGTCTGAGTTTTTCTTCCCATTTGGTTGTTTCCTCCATCATCCTCGGTGTCATTGTTGCCTTTGATTGAGTTTCTTCTTCCGGAACTCTTCAACCATTGGTAAACCATCCCCCATAAATACCTTTCCATGATGACCTTTCTAGAAAATACCTAAAAAAACTCATTTGTTTGATTCCTAAGGACATGACTGCATGAAAAAGATCATTAACATTGGGCAAATTTTGCCATCTAGATGCTTCGTCACGTCTGGCAAGCATTGTTTTGGAAGATGAGAATGTAGTAGACAAGCACAAGTGTCATAAAAAAAAGATGAATGAAAGGCCCGTTAGGTTGAAAACCCACAAGGGCGGCCTAAGCAAAAGTTAGGGCACAAATAAAAAGTAAAACAAAAAAAAAGGAGCAATTTGTTTGAACTTATCAAGTTTTATCCTGAAACTATTTTCTTGGAGATAAGCAATCGTGATTTGAAATGAAGTTTGGCATTCTTTCTTCATCCTTGAAAAATAAATCCTTTGCTACCCACTTTGAGCCTATCAGAAAACTTTTTTCTTCATATTGACCCTATGCAAGGATCACCCCTACACTGGGGGTTTGCGCAGTATGAGTTGGTTTTGCTCAATGCATCACATTGTAGAAAGGAAAACAAAGAAAAAATAAATGTCAAGAAAACAAAGGTTAAAAAAAAGGAGAGTGAGAGAGAGATACCAAAGTCAATATTGCGATTTGACAAGTTGAAAAAAAAAGAAATGAAAAAAAATCAAGAGAAATGAAGGACATGAACAAATTTGTGGTTTGCAAAAAAAAAGAGCTTGATCATCTCATCAGTATCATGAATCATCAAAGCGCGAAAGATCTTTTGTCTATCCACCCTTAAACACTTGTTTCAGCCTTTAATATCCTTTCTTTCATAACTTCTAGCCCATGGCCACATAAACATTACAACCCCATAAAAGTCCATTCTGATCAATGATTGCTTGCTTTATTTTCTTTAGTTTTAATTTCAGGATAAAATAAGTTTCAACCCTCTTCTTGCTCCTAAAAAAAAAGAAAAAAGAAAGGGGAAATGAAAAATTGAAAAAAAAAGAACAAAAGAAAAGTTGACGCTTCTATGCTGAGTGCTTGTTTGCCTAAGAAGAGAAAATGCAGTGCCAAAGTCCAATCACTACCTCTTAGAAGGAGTATCAATGATTAATGTCCATTGTTCATAGGAACATCTCAAGTGAGAATCAAAACTTAAATTGGTCAATCATGTTGTCATCTCACTCCATTTCCTTGTATTCTTATTTCCCAAAGAGGTAAGATACGTTGTCCATTGTCAGCCACTCTGCCTAAACCGGGGCAATTTCATCTTGTTCCCCTACGTCCACTTCAGTCATCTCCCAAACTGGGGCAAATGCTCAATTCGTTGTTGATCACTCTTTTCTAAACTGGGGCAGTTCTTTAATCCATCATTCCATTTCTTTCCATCCGTTCAACCCTAGTCGGATGGAAAACTGGGGCAAATGCTCAATTCATGGTTGATCACTCTTTTCTAAACTGGGGCAATTTGCTAGTCCATCATTCCGTTTCTTTCCATCCGTTCAACTCTAGTCAGGCCATTCTCCTAGCCTTTCGTCTCATCTAGTGTCACCAGCTCATTTCTTCAACCATACTCACACATCTATGCATGTTAATTAAATGCTGCTTCAGAGAGAGGAAACACAAGTTTCAATAACATGATTTAAACAACTTGATGAAAATATCTTGATTAGCATATTAGACCAAAAGATCTCAGTTGGTTCCAAGTTCGAGGAAACCAGAGGATGATGTTTTTGAAAGAGTTTCTTGAGCTAAGGAGAGTTTCATGATGGTGATAAAGTGGCATACAATCACTCATAAGCTTGGAGATTCCAACCAAAGTTTGAGAGCAAAGTCTTTTGAAGGTGGTATAATCCACATGCCCGTACAGCAAGATAGAGATCGGGAGCTTGAGTTGGCTTGAGTTAAAAACAACAAGGTTAATTGGACCGGGTTTTCCAAGGAAACCATAAAATTCAAAATCTTTCTTTTGCATCAAATGAAAAAAAAAAAACAAACAACAAGAGTTTATGGTTTGGGGTTGCAGATCGTTGCATGGTTTCTCGTAATTTGTGGCATATTCATTCATATTCATTCATAGCATTCGTAGCATCCTAGCATCCTACATCGTCATGCATATACCAAATTGCATCAATAAACTTAGAGAGCATTGTGTTTTTGCACTCTTACTGAGAAAGAAAAATGGAGAAAATAGGAAAAGGAGGAAAATGAGAGAACAAGAAAAAGAAAGAGAGAAAAATAAAGAAAAAACAAAAGAGAATAAGAAAAAGAAAAGAATAGAAAAGAAAAGAAAAGAAGGAAAAAGAGAGAAAAATGAGACAAAAAAAAAAAAAGAGTAGACAAAAAAAAAGAAAAGAGAGAATAAGAAAGTCCTAAACCGGGGCAAAATTTTATGAGGAAAATTTGATTCCGCTTTTGCATATAGAATAATTGCTGATTAAGCGCTGAAAAGTTGAAAAAAGAAATATAAAAAGAGTTTGATTGGTGGAGTTCTAATTCAGGTCCCTTGACTTGAGTTTGCGGTCTCTTGATCTGCTATTATGTAGTCTTGGCCTCTTGGTCGTTCAGGGTCCCGAAACCCTTTTCAATTTCCTGTCAGGGTCCGAAACCCTTTTTAATTTCCAGCCAGGGTCCGAAACCCTTTTAAATTTCCTGTCAGGGTCCGAAACCCTTTTAAATTTCCAGTCAGGGTCCGAAACCCTTTTTAATTTCTTGTTAGGGTCCGAAACCCTTTTAAATTTCTTGTCAGGGTCCGAAACCCTTTTAAATTTCCAGTCAGGGTCCGAAACCCTTTTAAATTTCATGTCAGGGTCTGAAACCCTTTTAAATTTCCTGTCAGGGTCCGAAACCCTTTTCAATTTCTTGCCAGGGTCCGAAACCCTCTTTTAAATTTCCAGCCAGGGTCCGAAACCCTCTTTTAAATTTCCTGTCAGGGCCCGAAACCCTATTTTATTTTCCTGCCAGACCGTAGACCCATATCCAGTTGGTCACGGGACTTTCCTGCCTTTTTGGGGCAAAATTGATGTTTATATCTTTACCTATTCCTTATTGTGATAACATGAAAAACTTTGGTTTAACATGTTATTCAATAAGAAAATAGGTAAAGAGGGACAACTGTAAACACCCCAATTTTGCCCTGGTTTATGTTAATTTAGTAGTTTTTTAGATAAAAATCCAAAAAAAAGTAAAAATCATGAAAAAAGAATAAAAATTGTGAAAATCCCTAAAAATGGTAAAAATCTAGAAAAAATACCAAAAAATACAAAATATAAAAAGGCTTAATCCAATGGGTTTAGATTTTAGTTTAATTTTAATTTTTTATGTTAGTTAATTTTGAAGGGAGCCAAAAATAAAAGAAAAGAGCTCAAAATGTTTAAAGAATTAGCTTTAAAAAAAAAAAAACTGAGCCAGGGCCCATCAGAAAAGAAAAAAAACGAGAGAGGAAATGGACCGGTCGGCCCAACAAAGAAGGGAACGGCCAAAGAGAATTCAGCTCCTGAAACCCTAGTTGGACCGAGGGTTAAAGTGTAAAAAGAAGAAAACTTCAGGGACTTAAGTGAAAATTCGTGGAACCCTAGCTCTATTTAAACCCTGCTACCTCGGGTTCCGGGAGGACAAGATTACTATTCACTCAACAGCCCCCCACTCAAAACCCTAGCAGACTCTCTCTAACACTCCTTCAATCCAAAAAAAAAACCCTAATCCTCCTTCCTCCTCTCAACTCACCGCCACCCTTTTTTCTCCCTTAACCTCGCAACCCCCTCTTCGTCCCTCACCCAGACACCACCACCACCGCTGTTCCTCAACCTCACTTCAAACCAACATCCGGCCACGAAACCCTTCTCTTCGAGACTCACCAGCCACCAGCCATCTCCTTTCCACCACTCGGCCGCCGCGTTTCTGCTTCTCCTTACCACCGTTTAGGGCGCCGCCACCACTGGTCCCTCCGTATCAGATTCCGGCGTCGTCATTGAACCACCGCTCCAGAACCCCCGTCGCAACACTGCAGTGCTGCCGCCGCGCCTCCGACCTCCGCCCTCCGCCAACATCTATCGCCGTACCACCACCGGCCCCGCCGCCCCAGAACCGCTTGGAAGCTCCGCCAAACACCTCAAGAGTTCGCGGTTCCACCCCTCTTCCCTTTCGGTTGGTTCATTATTTCATCCCCATATTTTTTTTAGAAACTCTTAGTCTCTGTTCTGGTTGCAATCCTCTGAAACATTTTCTTCTTAATCTTCTGATGATTTTCCCTGTTGTATCCAGAAAATGGGTTTGAAGGTTTTTCTTGTTTTGATATGTTTGAGTTGTGGCTGCTGTAACAATTTGATGTTAAAGAGCTCTCTTTAATTTGGTGATGTCAAAGTTTCTGTTTTTTCTGGCCTGATGATGTTAAAGGTTCTTCCTTTTATTCATTTTCTTTGTTGTTGAGCTCAGTCTGTTGTATGTGTTGAAAATGATGAACATGATGAACGACGAAGGACGGTGAATGATGAATATATGGCATAAACTATGTTAAATTTTACTCCCTGTTTACTGGTTCTGGTTCTGAATGTTGGTTGGTTCTGAATGTTTGCTGGTTCTGAATTTTTGGAGCTTCCTTTCGCTTAATCAATTCTGTAAACTTTCTTTCTTGCTAAATTTAACTGGGTCAGAACTTCAAGTTTTGTTAAAGTTTTTTTTATGGTGATGTTCAAGTTCCTAGCTTACCAGTTTAGTGATGCTCAATGCTTATTGCTAAAGTTTCTTGCTTTTATTAATTTCAGTGGTGATAAAGATGCTGTTATATTTCATTGAATAATTGTTCCTATGGTTTATTATACTGAAATTGTTTGTTTGAGGCTTTTGCTTAATTTATATTGAGGCTAAACTTGTAAGTTGGTATCAAGAATTGATTTGGAATTTTCTGCGAGGCAAAGAAGCATGAATTTGTTTGATAAAAATGTGAGCTTGATTTATTTGATGAAAGATGCCACCTTTGTCATAATAGAAGTTAGAAGTTAGAAGTATGTTTTTGCCTCTTGTCTCATTATTTGTGACTCGTTGGTTTGTTGAATTTGTGCCTGAGCCAACTTGAGCAAAGCTTGGACCTTTGGTATGAAGGAGTCACAAGACATTGCGTTGACGAGGATCCTTTGATCATGATTCTATTTGATTATGCTGGATTAATGTATCAATTAAAGGACTTTTATTTTCATGTATCTTTTATTCATGGTTCGACTTGTAGCATTTTTTTTAGGCTTCTACACGATTAAAAAATAAAATGAATATCCGACTTGCACCCCAATTCTTTTTTTAAAAACGACAAGTCCAACCCTCTTTGGTTAGTGGGGAAATACATGAGCAGAATTACATCTGACTTGTATGCATGAGCGGAATTACATCCGACTTGCACCTCCGACCCTTTTTATAACGCGATTCAACCCTTTCTTTTTATCTTTTGGGAAATACATGAGCAGAATTACATCTGACTTGTATGCATGAGCGAAATGACATTCGACTTGCACTCCAATTCTTTTTTTAAAAAAAAACACAAATTCAATTCTCTTTTAAATTTTTTGGGAAATACATGAGCAGAATTACATCTGACTTGTATGCATGAGCGAAATGACATTCGACTTGCACCCCAATTCTTTTTTTAAAACACTAATTCAATCTTCTTTAAATTATTTGGGAAATACATGAGCAGAATTACATCTGACTTGTATGCATGAGCGAAATGACATTCGACTTGCACCCCAATTCTTTTTTTAAAACACAAATTCAATCCTCTTTTAAATTCTTTCGGAAGTACATGAGCAGAATTACATCTGACTTGTATGCATGAACGAAATGACATTCGTCTTGCGCCCATTTTAAACAAGAAACAATCGAATTCAATAAAGAACTACGTAAGCCTTGACGCCTCCTTGGAGGGTACGTAGGACGGGTTAAGTCTCGACAGGCGCTTAAAAATAAAAATAAAAATTGTTTTCTAAACTCTTCTTTTTTTTAACAATAAAACCATTAATTCCTCTTTCTTTCTTCTAAATGGGGAATTCGATAATTTTCTAAATAATTAAAACATGCACAAAACAATTAGAAGTTACCGTCTTAAGACAGATGCATTAGGGGTGCTGTGGGGTTCATTCTCCACCCTTCCCTATGCATAAATAGACTCCCTAACCTAACTTTGGTTTGCAGGCTTGAAATTGCTTAAAAATGGGTTTTTCCAATGTTTTCCCAAAATGAATAAATATTGGTGGCGACTCTGTTTGCATGTTTGCATTTTTAGGCACGGTCGTTACAAACGTCCATGTGAATCTAGAGAAATCATCAACAATAACAAGTGCATAGAAATTACCTCCGAGGCTTTTTGTTCTTGAAAGTCCGAACAAATCCATATGTAGCAATTGAAGGGGCCTTGAAGTCGAAACTATGTTCTTTGGTTTGAAAGTCGTTCTGGTTTGCTTCCCTTTTTGACATGCATCACAAAGCTTGTCTTTTTCGAATCTTATCTTTGGAAGCCCAACAACTAGATCATGCTTGACTAGTTTGTTTAAATGATCTATGTGTATATGAGCAAGTCTTCTATGCCATAGCCATGAATCACTATTGTTCTTGGCCAAAAGACATCTTACATTTTGTGGAATTTCTTCCAAGGCGATCATGAAGACTTTATTTACTTTATACCCAGAAAACTTAATTTCTTTAGTTTTCACATCTTTTACTACACATATATCATCAATGAAACCAACTTTCAAACCCTTGTCACATAGTTGATTGATACTCAGAAGATTATGCATCAAACCATCAACGTAAAGAACTTTATCAATGCCTGTTTGAGGGGGTGTGCCTATTCTTCCAATACCGAGTATCTTTCCCTTTTGATTGTTACCATATGTGACAAAACCTTTTTCCCTAGGTAAAAGAAAAGAAAACTTGGTGTTGTCTCCTGTCATGTGTGATGAGCAGCCACTATCAAGATACCATAAATCCTTTGCTGCTTTCATACACACCTACATGACTAAGTTCAGACATGGGTATTAGGAACCCAATAAGTTTTGGGTCCTTCTAAGTTAACATCCTTTCTAACCCAAATGTACTCCCTATTTGGTACTCCTACATGTTTGTAGTAACATCTACTAGGGGTATGTCCTATTTTGTTACAATAAGTACAAGAATAATGATTGTAACTAGATGTTTGTCTAGGGGAGGAATGGATCTTCTTAGGAAGTCTGTTTTGATTATTCTTCCTATTGTTCATACTCCTAAAAGGATTGGTCTTAATGTTACTAGAAGATCCGAATACATGGTTTGGTTTTACAAACACAGTTTTCTTAATCTCATTTGTCTTTGGGTGAGAAGTATATATCCTAGACCTGACTTATTGTTTGAATGTCTTTGTACACTTAGAATATCATCTAACTTCTGTTTTCTTTTATTGAAGTTATTAACTCTTTGTTGAAGATTATCTATCTTTTCTTCTAAAGAACTACACTTAGTGCATTTATCAGTAATATCTAACTTAGATTTTACTATGTCTAGTTCTTCTTGTAAAGTTCTACACTTACTTTCTAAGGATGAAATCAAATCATTTTGCCTAGTACTACCTTTAGAAAACTCTTGACATAATTTAAACATATTTTCCATGGTAAACTTTAAATCATGAAAAGATATAGAGTTATCACGAACCTGGGAATCTTCAACATCTGAATCATGTGGGGCCATCAAAGCAACTTGTGCTTCTTCTTTATCAGAGTCTGATGATGAACTTACTTCATTATCATCCCAAGCCAAATATGTTCTTCGTGTGGGTTGATCCTTCTTTTCGAATTTTTCTCTTAGACCATGTTTCTTCTTCTGAAGATTTGGACATTCTGAATTGAAGTGTCCAGGCTTGCCACATTCGAAACATGTGATCTTTTGAATTTCACACCTTTTCTCTTCTTCTTCTGAATCTGCATCATAATCTTCTTTGATGCTTTCTTTTGCTTTTAGGGAAGTGGATCGATACTTCTTCTCGTGTTGTTCATTTTCTTCCAAACGATTCAATTCCAACTTGTGTTCTTGGAGTTTTCCAAAAAGAGTTGCAAGAGTCATTTTTGATAAACTCTTCTTCTCTGAGATGGCTGTTACTTTTGGTTGCCATACTCTTGTAACTGATCTTAGAACTTTCATGTTCAAGTCACTGTTTGAAAATTGTCTACCAAGGGCAATCAAATGATTAATTAAATGAGTGAATCGTTTTTGCATATCTAATACCATTTCTCCTGGAAGCATTCTGAACAATTCATATTCTTGAGATAGAGTATTGATCTTTGATCTCTTGACTTCATCTGTCCCTTCATGAGTCACCATCAACGTATCCCATATTTCTTTCGATGTAGTGCACGTTGATACTCTGAAAAATTCATCCATCCCAAGGGAAGATGTAAGGATGTTCATTCCTTTGAGATCATATTGAACCTTCTTCTTTTCTTCTTCACTCCATGAACTTTCTTGTTTTACTTGTGAAGTTCCTTCTACTTCTACTACAGGCACAAAGGGACCTTCTTCAATGGCTTTCCAAATTCCTGCGTCTAATGACTTTATGAATATTTTCATCTTGATCTTCCAAAAGTCATAGTGTTCTCCATTGAATAATGGTGGCCAGTTTATGTTGTGTCCTTCACTGGTTCCATGATTGGAAGAGGATGCCATCTTTCCCGGACCTTAGGAATAACTTACCTAAACTTCCGCTCTGATACCAATTGTTAGTACAGATAGCAACCTGAGAGGGGGGGTGAATCAGAGTTGCCCCGATTTTCGCCTTATCGAAATTATTACTTTCAAGATAATGATGATCACGAAACGATAGTTGTGATTGCAGCGGAATTGAGGATTGCTTGAAAGTAAAAGATGATGGATGAGAAGAGTTCACACACGGAGTTTTATCCTGGTTCACCTTCTATCCACCGAAGGCTACGTCCAGTCCCTCAAAGAAACCCCTTGAGGATTTTTCCACTATTGATAAAAATCTCTTACAAGTTCCTAACCCAAGGACCCCAAGAATTTCTACCAATATCATGTGAAAGCAAACCACTTTCAACAGTCCCTGAAAGCAAACCGCTTTCAGTTCTTGAAGGCAAACCACCCTCAGACCTTGAAGGCTAAACCACCTTCAATCAATACCCTAAAGTATACCACTTTCAGTGACAACAACCCTTCACCGAAGACCACAGTGAAAAACTCAATCTTACAGAAAGAGATGAAGAAGAGTTTTACAATTGGCTGTATCAATCCTTTAACATAGAAATGGATTGATCATGAGAAATTATGCTTTAAGGATTTTAAGCATAATATGATTTTGAGTTCCTCAAGATATGAACAACTAAAGTGTTCTTATAAACATGAAGATCATGAACTCAGAATTTAGGCTCTTTAAGGTTTAAGTTCTAAAAGATGAACTAATTTTGACAAAGCTTTGGCATAATGTTGTATTCTCATGTGTTATTGTGTTCTAGACTCAAATGTACTTTATATAGGCAAGTGAAAGGTCCTTGAACCATCACAACCCTTTCCAAAAGGTTTGGGACACAATGGTTCATGAAAAGATGTAACTTTTCGTTCTGGTAATGTAATCGATTACACTAATAGCCGTTTCAGTTTGAATTTGAAATTCAAACATGTAATCGATTACAAACAACAAGTAATCGATTACTTGCCTAGGTGTAATCGATTACCAGAATCCTGAAATCGATTACACTGAAGTCCATCTCCCAGAAACTTGATCTTTTAAGATCGGCTTAAGGTTTTCTACTTCTTTTAAGTTATGAAAACACTTAGCTTGATTAGTTTAGGTGTTTTAAGAGCCTTTATGCTTTAATAGACCTTTAGAAGCATAACTCGCCTAAACTAAGACTTCTAGACTATTGATGAACTTTGTAGCGCTGTTTCTTCGAAGTCTTCTTTTCTTCTTTTTGTCGATGAGTTTGTCGTCATCAAAATCACAGCCAGGGTCAGGAGCAAGACCTTCTTCACAATCCGGTGACTAAGTTTTCCCATTGCACTAATTTCTTAGTGAGTACGTTTTCCCCTCCAGTGAATGAGTTTTACGATGAGACTAGTCACTATGACAAGGTTCTCAATTTTTCCCAAACAAAGAGGTTATTAAACTGTGGTTTTCCATTGATACACGTCCGGTGACTAAAGTTTTCTCATCCGGTGACTCAGTTTTCCCATTGCAAAAGTTCTTTAGTGACAAAGTTTTCCCCTCGAGTGACTGACTTTTCAGATGAGATTGGTCACGCTGACCGGGTTCTCAATTTTTCCCAAACAAAGAGGTTAATTTACTAGGATTTTCCCTTGAAACTCGTCCGGTGAATAAGGTTTTCGCATCCGGTGACTCAGTTTTTAAATTGCAATAATTCGTTAGTGACTAAGTTTTCCCCTCCGGTGATTGAATTTTCAAAAGAGATTGGTCATGATTACAGGGTTCTCAATTTTTCCCAAACAAAGAGGTAACTTTACTAGAATTTTCCCATGAAACACGTCCGGTGACTAAGGTTTTCCCATCCGGTGACTTAGTTTTCCCATTGCAATAATTCCTTAGTGACTATGTTTTCCTCTAAAGTAATTGAGATTTTCGATGATACTATTCACTAAGGCAAGGTTCTCACATTTTCCCAAACAAAGAGGTTACTTTACAAGGATTTTCCATCGAAACTCGTCCGGTGAGTAAGGTTCACCCATCCGGTGACTCAGTTTTCCCATTGCACTAATTTCTTAGCGACTAAGTTTTCCCCTCCAGTGTATGAGTTTTACGATGAGACTAGTCACTATGACAAGGTTCGCAATTTTTCCTATGCAAAGAGGTTATTATACTAGGATTTTCCATTGAAACTCGTCCGGTGACTAAAGTTTTCCCATCCGGTGACTCAATTTTCCCATTGCAATAATTCGATTGTGACTAAGTTTTTCCCTACAGTGACTGATTTTTCGGATGAGATTGGTCACGATTACAGGGTTCTCAATTTTTCCCAAACAAAGAGGTTACATTAACAGAATTTTCCCTTGAATCTCGTCCAGTGTGTAAGGTTTTCCCTTCCGGTGACTCCCTTTTCCAATTGCACTTATTCCTTAGTGACTAAGTTTTCCCCTCTAGTGACTGAGTTTTCCAATGATACTATTCACTAAGGCAAGGTTCTCAATTTTTCCCAAACAAAGAGGTTATTATACTTGGATTTTCCACTAAAACTCGTCCGGTGACTAAAGTTTTCTCTTCCGGTGACATAGTTTTCGCATTGCAATAGTTCTTTATTGACTAAGTTTTCCCCTCGAGTGACTGACTTTTCAGATGAGATTGGTCACGGTGACAGGGTTCTCAATTTTTCCCAACAAAGAGGTTAATTTAATAGGATTTTCCCTTGAAACTCGTCCGGTGACTAAAGTTTTCCCATCTGGTGACTCAATTTTCAAATTGCAATAATTCGATAGTGTCTAAGTTTTCCCCTACAGTGACTGACTTTTCAGATGAGATTGGTCACGATTACAGGGTTCTCAATTTTTCCCAAACAAAGAGGTTACTTTAAGGGAATTTTCCCTTGAATCTCGTCCAGTGTGTAAGGTTTTCCCTTCCGGTGACTCCCTTATCCAATTGCACTTATTCCTTAGTGACTAAGTTTTCCCTTCTAGTGACTGAGTTTTCCAATGATACTATTCACTAAGGCAAGGTTCTTAATTTTTCCCAAACAAAGAGGTTATTGCTCTAGGATTTTCCATCGAAACTCGTCCGGTGATTAAGGTTTACCCATCCGGTGACTCAGTTTTCCCATTGCACTAATTCCGTAGTGACTAAGTTTTCCACTCCAATGACTGACTTTTCAGATGAGATTGGTCACGCTGACAGGGTTCTCAAATTTTCCCAAACAAAGAGGTGAATTTACTAGGATTTTCCGTAGAAACTCGTCCGGTGAATAAGGTTTTCCCATCCGGTGACTCAGTTTTCCCATTGCAATAATTCGTTAGTGACTAAGTTTTCCCGTCCGGTGACTGAATTTTAGATGAGATTGGTCACGATTACAGGGTTCTCAATTTTCCCAAACAAAGAGGTAACTTTACTAAAATTTTCCCATCAAACTCGCCCGGTGACTAAGGCTTTCCCATCCGGTGACTCAGTTTTGCCATTGCAATAATTCCTTAGTGACTATGTTTTCCTCTCCAGTGAGTGAGTTTTCCGATGATACTATTCACTAAGGCAAGGTTCTCACGTTTTCCCAAACAAAGAGGTTATTTTACTAGGATATTCCACCGAAACTCGTCCGGTGAGTAAGGTTTACCCATCCGGTGACTCAGTTTTCCCATTGCACTAATTTCTTAGCCACTAAGTTTTCCCCTCCAGTGTATGAGTTTTACGATGAGAATAGTCACTATGACAAGGTTCTCAATTTTTCCTATGCAAAGAGGTTATTATACTTGGATTTTCCATTGAAACTCGTCCGGTGACTAAAGTTTTCTCATCCGGTGACTCAGTTTTCCCATTGCAATAGTTCTTTAGTGACTAAGTTTTCCCCTCGAGTGACTGACTTTTCAGATGAGATTGGTCACGGTGACAGGGTTCTCAATTTTTTCCAACAAAGAGGTTAATTTACTAGGATTTTCCATTGAAACTTGTCCGGTGACTAAGGTTTTCCCATCCGGTGACTCAATTTTCCCATTGCAATAATTCGATAGTGACTAAGTTTTCCGCTACAGTGACTGACTTTTTAGATGAGATTGGTCACGATTACAGGGTTCTCAATTTTTCCCAAACAAAGAGGTTACTTTAATAGAATTTTCCCTTGTATCTCGTCCAGTGTGTAAGGTTTTCCCTTCCGGTGACTCCCTTTTCCAATTGCACTTATTCCTTAGTGACTAAGTTTTCCCCTCTAGTGACTGAGTTTTCAAATGATACTATTCACTAAGGCAAGGTTCTCAATTTTTCCCAAACAAAGAGGTTATTACACGGGGATTTTCCTTTAAAACTCGTTTGGTGAATAAGGTTTTCCCATCTGGTGACTCAATTTTCCCATTGCACTAATTCCGTAGTGACTAAGTTTTCCCCTCCAATGACTGACTTTTTAGATGAATTTGGTCACGCTGACAGGGTTCTCAATTTTTCCCAAACAAAGAGGTTACTTTACTAGGATTTTCCCTAGAAACTCGTCGGTGACTAAGGTTTACCCATCCGGTGACTCAGTTTTACCATATCACTATTTCCCTAGTGGCCATGGTTTCCCCTCCTGTGACTTGGTTTTCCCATGAGACTAGTCGTTATGACTAGGTTGTCTAGTGATAGCGGAAAATCGCAAGTGTACGATTAACTATCGCGTAATACAAAAAGATCGAACCCAAGGGATAGGTGTTCTTATTAATATAAATTTAGTACTTGTGTACGAAATTAAAAGATGAATAGATGTTGTTGTTTTTTAGAACAAGAAATAACAAAAGCATAAAATGATAAGGGAAATAGAGATGCTAAATCCATGTTCATGATGCTATAACCTAGAATTTCTACATCCTAATGATCTTAAGAAATGTAGAACTTTCTCCCTAATTTCTAAATCCAAGATCTTGTAATTTAGTTAACCAGAAAAGAAGATGAAGAATGAATTCAGGCCAACATAAGGTTACGTCTATCCTAATGATCTTTAGAGATATATACTTTTAACCTTTTTTAGATCCTAGTTCCCTTACTACTTACCAAATGATCTTATGACATAAGTAATAAGCAAAACTTCTTGTGTACAACAAGATAACAATATGAGCAAGGAAATAAAACAAGAACTGAAAATAAAACTCAGAAAGGTTGAAACAATACTAAAACATAATTTAAAAACTACTACAACCCAAGAAACTTAAAGAAGAAGTTAGCCAAGCATGGCTAAAGGAGTCATTGAATTACCCTAGATAGGAGCTCAAATATGGCTTCCCACAAGTCCTAGGAACAATGCTCAAAAGGGAGAAAGAGAGAATACTTGTTGTATTCTAAGAGGTGTGTCTTACAAGTGCAAATTGCCTCCCTATTTATAGCAAAAATCTGGGCTCCAGCGCTTGGGCGCTGGGAAGCATTAAAATCCCACTTCCAGACCGAGGGCCAGCGCTTGAGCGCTGGCTTCCCAGCGCTGCAGCGCTGGGATGAAGTCTGACTCATCTCCTAGTCAGAGTCCCAACGCTCAAGCGTTGGGACGCTGCTGCTTCAACTTCAAGCTTTTCTTCCTTCTTCATTCATGGTAGTGGGTTTTGATTGCCATAAAAAGCCACTACTCAGCCCTTGTTTAATTCTGAAACCTTCCTCCCACTACCATCAATCCTTCAACATAATTTTCCATGTGCCAATTTGAAGAGAGTTGGTTCATATTCTTGATTTCCACTTTAAGTCCTCTCTTTGCTAGCACTTCAATTCTGGCCCTTTGACTCCTTGAAACTTCACTTTTCATCCTCCACTCTTGAACTTTTACACTTTGGTCCTTCTGATAATGAAATTGCAAGTGTACAATTTACTATCGCGTAATAAAAATGTTCGAACCCAAGGGATAGGTGTTCTTGTTAATATTAAGTTTAGTACTTAAACAGAAAAATAAAAAGATGAATTTGTTGGAAGTTTGTTTAAGGTAGCACATGGAAATAGCAATAAAATAGAAGAGAATAAAATGATAGAAAATAAGCTTCTTGGGTTGGTTTACATAGTCTATATAATATGCTAGCAAGTTCCTACTTAATTTCTGAATTATAAATCTAATTTCATGATGCTATAGCCTAATTATCTACAAGTTAATTCCTTACACATTGTAGAACTTTCTTTCTAATTACTAAATTCAATTCCTTGCAACTTAGTTAACTAGAGAAGAAGATGAAGAAGAAATTCAGGCCAACATAAAGTTACGTCCTTCCTAATTCCTTAGTGAAGTATACTTATAACCTTTTTTAGATCCTAGGTCCCTTACTACTTACCAATTTCCATTCGTATAAGTAATAAGCAAGAAATCTTTTGTACACAAGATGAATGAAGAACAAGGAAGTAAAACATGAAATAGAAATAATATTCAAAAAGGTAAAAACAAACTAAGACATAAACATAAACTACTACAACCCAAGAAACTTAAAGAAGAATTAGCCAAGCATGGCTAAAAGAATCATTGAATTACCCTGGATAGGAGCTCAAGTTTGGCTTCCCACAATTCCTAGGAACAATGATCTTTGAGGGAGAAAGAGAGAATACTTGTTGTATTCTATGAAGGTGTGTCTTACAAGTGAAGAAAAGGGCCCTATTTATAGTAAAATTCCAGCCTCCAGCGCTTGAGCGCTGGCATTCCCAACGCATGGGCGCTAGGATGCATTAAAAATCCACTTTCTGTCCGAGGCCCAGCGCTTGAGCGCTGGCTTTCCAACGCTTGGGCGCTGGGTCACCATCTGACTCATCATCTAGTCAGAACCCCAGCGCTGGAGCGCTGGGATCCCAACGCTGGAGCGTTGGGATGCTGCTTCTTCATCTTCTTGCTTGTTCTTCCTTCTTCATTCATGGTAGTGGGTTTTGATGGCCATAAAAAGCCACTAACCAGCCTTGATCAATTCTGAAACCCTTCCTCCACTAACATCAATTCTTTAAACATTTTTTCCATGTGCTAAATTGGAGAGTGATTCTTCATATTCTTCTTTTTCACTTTGGTCCTCCCTTGGTTAGCACTTCAATTCAAGCCCTCATATTCTCTCAATCTCCACTTTAAGTCCTCCACTCTTGAACTTTTACAGTTTAGTCCCTGACTTCCTGAAACTTTACATATTGGTCCCTGGACAAAAATGATAACTAAACCAGCTTTTTCTAAAAATAAAAAATAACTAGAAAAATTCCTAAAAATATAAAATAAAGATAGAAAAACACAAAAAATCTAATCTACATGCAAAATGCAAAATAAATATAAAATCTACATAAAAACAATAAAAAACCTACATGTGACTCAAAAATATTAAAATAAAAAGACTAAAAAGACCCTAAAAACATCATATAAAATCCACTCATCACCTTCCTTTCCTGAAACTTACAAATTAGTCCCTAGACAAAAATGATAACTATACCAGGTTTCCTAAAAATATAAAAATAACTATAAAAATTCCTAAAAATATAAAATAAAGTTTAAAAACCAAATAAAAGCTAATCTATATGCCAAATGCAAAATAAATATAAAATCTACATAAATATAATAAAAATCCTATATGAGACTCAAAAAATAGGCAACCAAGTAATTTTGAAGAGATTTTTGAAGGTTGTAACTTGGCCAAAGGGTTGATCAATTCAAGGTGTGGATTTCAAGAAATAGGCAACTCTAGTGGTTGACTCAGAATCTGTTGTTAAGTGATTTTTACTAAGAGCTTCAACAATTCAACACAAGGGTCCTCTCAATTTTTCTCTTTTTTTTTTTTTAACAAAGTAGTTGAATGTATGGGATGAATGACTTGAACTTTCCATTGAAACTCGTCCGGTGAGTAAGGTATACCTATCCGGTGACTCAATTTTCCCATTGCACTAATTCCGTAGTGACTAAGTTTTCCCCTCCGGTGAAAGGGTTTTAAGATTAGACTATTCACTATGACAAGGTTCTGAATTTTGCCCACACAGAGAGGTTATTATAATGGGATTTTCCTTTGAAATTCGTCCGGTGAATAAGGTTTTCCCATCCGGTGACTTAGTATTCCCATCGCAATAATTCGTTAGTGACTAAGTTTTCCCCTTCAGTGACTGACTTTTCAGATGAGATTGGTCACGATGACAGGGTTCTCATTTTTTCCCCAACAAAGAGGTTATTTTATTAGGATTTTCCATTGAAACTTGTTCAGTGACAAAGGTTTCCCCATCCGGTGACTCAGTTTTCCCATTGCAATAATTCGTAAGTGACTAAGTTTTCCCCTCCAGTGACTGACGTTTCAGATGAGATTGGTCACGATGATAGGGTTCTCAAATTTTCCCAAACAAAGAAGTTACTTTACTAGGATTTTCCCTTGAAACTCGTCCGGGGAGTAAGGTTTTCCCATCCGGTGACTAAGTTTTCCCATTGCACTAATTCCTTAGTGACTATGTTTTCCCCTCCAGTGAATGAGTTTAACGATGAGACTAGTCACTATGACAAGGTTCTCAATTTTTCCCCAACAAAGAGGTTATTTTACTAGGATTTTCCATTGAAACTTGTTCAGTGACAAAGGTTTTCCCATGCGGTGACTTAGTTTTCCCATTGCTATAATTCGTAAGTGACTAAGTTCTCTCCTCCAGTGACTCAGTTTTCCCATTGCAATAATGCCGTAGTGACTAAGTTTTCCCCTCTAGTGACTGACTTTTCATATGAAATCGGTCACGCTGACAGGGTTCTCAATTTTTCCCAAATAAAGAGGTTACTTTACTAGGATTTTCCCTAGAAACTCGTCCGGTTACTAAGGTTTACTCGTCCGGTGACTATAGTTTACCCATCCGGTGACTTAGTTTTACCATATCACTATTTCCCTAGTGACCATGGTTTCCGTTCCTATGATTGGGTTTTCCCATGAGACTAGTCATTATGACTAGGTTGTCTAGTATTTCCTACGGAAAGAGGTTATTTTACTAGGATTTTCCATTGAAGCTCATCGGGTGACTAAGGTTTGCCCTATTTGTGACTAAGTATTCCCATTGCACTAATTCCTTAGTGACCAAGTTTCGCTTCCTGTGACTGAGTTTTACCACGAGACTAGTCACACTGACTAGATTCTCGAGTTTTACCCACACAGATGTTATTTAAAAATGATTTTTCATTGAAACTCGTTCGGTGTATAAGGTTTTCCTATCTGGTGACTCATTTTTCCCGTGGAACCCATTCCTTAGTCACTAAGTTTTCCCCTCCAGTGATAGATTTCACGTGAGACTAGTCTCAGTGACTAGGTTTTCGAGTTTTTTTCTCACACAAAGAGGTTATTTTACTAGGATTTTCCATTGAAACTCGTCCGGTGAGTAAGGTATACCTATCCGGTGACTCAATTTTCCCATTGCACTAATTCCGTAGTCACTAAGTTTTCCCCTCCAGTGAAAGGGTTTTAAGATGAGACTAGTCACTTTGACAAGATTCTCAATTTTGCCCACACAAAGAGGTTATTATACTGGGATTCTCCTTTGAAACTTGTTCGGTGAATAAGGTTTTCCCATCCGGTGACTTAGTATACCCATCGCAATAATTCGTTAATGACTAAGTTTTCCCATTCAGTGACTGACTTATCAGATGAGATTGGTCACGATGACAGGGTTCTCATTTTTTCCCCAACAAAGAGGTTATTTTATTAGGATTTTCCATTGAAACTTGTTCAGTGACAAAGGTTTCCCCATCCGGTGACTCAGTTTTCCCATTGCAATAATTCGTAAGTGACTAAGTTTTCCCTCCAGTGACTGACTTTTCATATGAGATTGGTCACGATGATAAGGTTCTCAATTTTTCCCAAACAAAGAAGTCATTTTACTAGGATTTTCCGTTCAAACTAGTCCGGAGAGTAAGGTTTTCCCATCTGATGACTAAGTTTTCCCATTGCACTAATTCCTTAGTGACTAAGTTTTCCCCTCTAGTGAATGAGTTTTACGATGAGACTAGTCACTGTGACAAGGTTCTCAATTTTTCCCAAACAAAGAGATATTATACTGGGATTCGCCATTAAAACTCGTCTGGTGACTAAGGTTTTCCCATCCGTTGACTTAGTTTTCCCATTGCAATAATTCCATAGTGACTAAGTTTTCCCCTCTTGTGACTCACTTTTTAGATATAATTGGTCACGCTGACAGGGTTAGAAACATCGCTATAAAGTTCAACATTTACCTAGAAGTCTTAGATTAGGTGAGTTATGCTTCTAAAGGCTTCTCAAAGCATAGAGGCTCCTTAAAACATCTAAGCTAATAAAGTTTAATATTTTTATAAGTTAAAAGAAGTAGAAAAACTTAAGCCGATCTTAAATTTTCAAGTTTTTGGATATTGGACTTAAGTGTAATCGATTTCAGCTTTCTGGTAATCGATTACACCTAGGCAAGTAATCGATTACTTCTTGCTTCTAAGCGATTACATGTTTGAATTTGAAATTCAAACTGTAACGGCTCTTAGTGTAATCGATTACCTAAGTGATGTAATCGATTACACACACGAAAAGTTGCATCTTTTCGTGAACCATTGTGTCTCAAACCTTTTGGGAAGGGTTGCATTGGTTCAAGGACGTTTCCCCTTGCCTATATAAAGTCCATTTGAGTCCAGAACATAACTACACATGAGAATACAACATTAGGCCAAAGCTTTGTCAAAATAGTTCTTATCATTAAGCCTTTTAGTACTTAAACTTTCAAAGAGCCTAAATTCTGGGTTCATGATCTTCATGGTTAAGAGAACACTATAAGTTGTTCATATCTTGAGGAACTCAGAATCTAATTTTGCTTTAGAGCCTTAAAGCATAAACTCTCATGATCAATCCACTTGTATGTAATAGGATTGATACAACCAAATTGTAAACTCTTCTTCATCTCTTTCTGGTAGATTGAGTATTCACCGTGGGTCTCGGTGAAGGGTTGTTGTTACTGAAAGTGGTGTACTTTCAGGGTGTTTATTGAAGGTGGTGTAGCCTTCAAGGTCTGAAGGTAGTTTGCCTTCAGGAATTGAAAGTGGTGTATTTTCAGGGGCTGTTGAAAGTGGTATACTTTCATAGGTGATTGATAGAAATTCGGAAGGTACTTGGTGTAAGAACTTGTAAGAGATTTTTATCAATAGTGGAAAAATCCTCAAGGGATTTTCTTGAGGGACTGGACGTAGCCTTCGGTGGATAGAAGGTGAACCAGGATAAAATTCTCTCTGTGAATTCTTCTACCCTTCATCTTTACTTTCAAGCAACGCTTATTTCCGCTGCAATCGTTTTCATTTACATTTATCTTGAAAGTAAGAAGGTATTAAGGCGAAAATGGGGTAAACCTGATTCACCCCCCCTCTCAGGTTGCTATCTATACTAACAATTGGTATCAGAGTGTAAGTTTAGGTAATTTGCTCCTAAGATCTGGGAAGATGGCATCCTCATCTACAACAAGTACCAATGAAGGATTCAACATAAACAGGCCACCATTCTTCAATGGAGAACACTATGACTTCTGGAAAATCAAGATGAAAATCTTCATAAAGTCATTAGACGCGGGAATCTGGAAAGCCATTGAAGAAGGTACCTTTGTGCCTGTAGAAGAAGTTGAAGGAAGTTCACAACGAAAACAAGAATAAACTTGGAATGAAGAAGAAAAGAAGAAGGTTCAATATGATCTCAAAGGAATGAATATTCTTACATCTGCTCTTGGCATGGATGAGTTTTTCAGAGTATCAACATGTACAACATCGAAGGAAATATGGGATACGCTGATGGTGATTCATGAAGGAACAGATGAAGTCAAGAGATCAAAAATCAATACTCTATCTCAAGAATATGAAATGTTCAGAATGCTTCCAGGAGAAAAGGTATTGGACATGCAAAAACGATTCACTCATTTGATTAACCATTTGATTGCTCTTGGTAAACAGTTTTCAAACAGTGACTTGAACATGAAAGTTCTAAGATCACTCACAAGAGCATGGCAACCAAAGGTTACGGCCATTTCAGAGAAGAAGAGTTTATCAAATATGACTCTTGCAACTCTCTTTGGAAAACTCCAAGAACATGAGTTGGAATTGAATCGTTTAGAGGAACATGAACAACATGAGAAGAAATATCGATCCATTTCCCTAAAGGAAAAATAAAGAATCATAGATAATTATGATGTAGATTCTGAAGAAGAAGATAATGGGAACATGAATCTTCTAGTGAAGAACTTTGGAAAGATTCTCAAAAGAAAAAGGTACAAAATTTAACAATAACAGATCTTTCCAAAGGAATAATGAGTCCTCCTCATCTCAAAAGATCACATGCTTCGAATGTGGTAAACCTGGACACAACAAGTTAGAATGTCAAAATCTTCAAAAGAAGAAACATGGTCTGAAGGACAAATTTGAAAAGAAAGATCAATCCACACGAAGAGCATACTTAGCTTGGGATGAAAATGAAGTAAGTTCATCATCCGATTCTGACAAAGAAGAAGCACAAGTTGCATTAATGGCTTCACATGATTCAGATACTAAAGATATCCAGGTTAGTGATAATTCTATTTCTTTTAGTGATTTAAAGAATACTATGGAAAATATGTTTAAATTATGTCAAAGTTTTTCTAAGGTCAGCACTAAGCAAAATGATTTAATATCATCTTTAGAAAATAAGTGTAGAAATCTACAAGAGGAATTAGACATAGTGAAATCTAAGTTAGATATTTCACATAAATGCACTAAGTGTAGTTCTCTAGAAGAAAAGATAGATAGTCTTCAACAAAAAGTTCATAACTTCAACACAGGTAAACAAAAGTTAGATGATATTCTAAGTGTGCAAAGGCACTCAAACAATCACACATGACAGGAGACAAAACAAAGTTCTCATTACTTATACCTAGAGAAAAAGGATTTGTCACATATGGAAACAATCAAAAGGGAAAGATACTTGGTATTGGAAGAATAGGCACACCCCCTCAAACAGTCATCGACAAAGTTCTATATGTTGATGGTTTGATGCACAATCTTCTAAGTATCAGTCAACTTTGTGACAAAGGTTTGAAAGTTGGTTTCATTAATGATATATGTGTAGTAAAGGATGTGAAAACTAAAGAAATTAAGTTTTTCGGATATAAAGTCAATAAGGTCTTCATGATATCCTTGGATGAAATTCCACAAAATGTCAGATGCCTTTTGGCCAAGAACAATAGTGATTCATGGCTATGGCATAGAAGACTGGCTCATATACACATAGATCATTTAAATAAACTAGTCAAGCATGATCTAGTCATTGGACTTCCAAAGATAAGATTCGAGAAAGACAAGCTTTGTGACTCATGTCAAAAGGGGAAGCAAACCAGAACGTCTTTCAAGCCAAAGAACATAGTCTCAACTACAAGACCTCTCCAATTACTACATATGGATTTGTTCGGACCATCAAGAACTAAGAGCTTTGGAGGTAATCTTTATGCCCTTGTTATTGTTGATGATTTCTCTAGATTTACCTGGACATTTTTCTTGCCTCATAAGAATGAAGCCTTCAACACATTCAAAAGATATGAAAGGCTAGTTCAAAATGAAAAGGCTTTAAAGATCTCTTCTATTAGAAGTGATCATGAAGAAGAATTTCCGAATCATCAATTTCAAGAATTATGTGATGAGAATGGAATATCACATAACTTCTCTACTCCAAGAACACCACAACAAAATGGTGTTGTAGAAAGGAAGAACAGACTACTTGAAGAACTAGCAAGAACCATGCTAAGTGAATCCAATCTTCCTAAATACTTATGGGCTGATGCTGTAAGTAATGCTTGTTATGTTTCCAATAGAGTTCTTATTAGACCTATTCTGAAGAGAACCCCCTATGAACTCTACAAAGGAAAGAAACCAAATATTTCTCATCTACATGCTTTTGGATCAAAATTCTTTGTCTTAAACAATGGAAAGGAAAACCTAGGTAAGTTTGATGAAAAATCTGATGAAGGTATATTCCTTGGTTATTCCCTAACAAGCAAAGAATATAGAGTTTATAACAAGAAAACTCTATCGATGGAAGAATCCATACATGTTTTCCATTGATGAGTCTAACTCCTCAAAAGAGGATACAGTCAATCTTCCAGATAATGATGAAGAAGATATCATTATCAATGAAGACTCTCAAAAGCAAAAGAATCAAGATCCAATACAAGAAGAGCATGTTGAAGATAACACTTATCAATTACCAAAGGAATGGAGAATCTGAAGGTGCAAGAAATACACAAGAAAGGGGGGGTTTGAATTGTGTGACCCATTTTTCAAATCTCTTTTTCTAATCTTTTGTTTTATTAATCATCCGTTAAAGTTCATTTATTTTTATTACAAGATACTCTATAGAATAAGTGGAAATGCAAGAGATATTTGACATTTATTGAAAGTTAGATATTTGTTCGTTAATATGATTTAATCATGAGGATGTAAACGAAAATGCAGTGAGGAAGCAGTAAAGCATGAAAGTAAAGCACACATAGTTTTTATCCTGGTTCACCCCCCATAATCGACAGGGCTACATCCAGTCCTTGGCTTAACCAAGATTTTCACTATTTCAACGAATAGTACAAGTATTATCAGGGACTTCTCCCAACAAGTATTCTAAGGACTTCTCCTAACAAGTATTCTAAGGACTTCTCCTAACAAGTATTCGAAGGACTTCTCCTTACAAGTATTTTTAGGACTCCTCCTTACAAGTATTATCAGGACTTCTCCTATCACCTTTTCAGGATTTTTCTTTTCTACAATAATCTCTTCTTGATAAGAGTGGGTAGAAGAAATGAAGCTTATAGAACAGAGAGATCATAAGCAAGCTGATCTCTTGTCCTAAGTTATGTGTGTAGAGTATGATGAGAGTAAAACTCTATAAGGTTTCTACACACATAAGCAACTCAGCTCAGGTTGAGATATGACTTGAAGTTTTCTGAGCTGAGACTAAGGTTGCCTTGGTCTTTGGACGAACTAGATTGAGATGTGTACAATTTAGTTCTAGTCGCCGAGTTGCTACGGGAGCAGGGTTCTCTATATATATATTCAGTTGAAGATCTTTGTTCTTCCTTCACAGAAGGAGAGAAAACCTGCCCGCATTGCTTCTTCCTCTCTGGAAAGCACATAACGGCTAGTTCTGCATCTCTCAGCAGGCGTAAGTCACGATTAGAGGCTTCTCTGCAAGCATAAGATATGATCTGGAAATCATCAGTTCATCTGGGTTGATGTCGTCTGGCTCCATGCTGAGCGAGTAGCCTTGAGCTAGTTTCTTTGTATATAACGTGTAAAAATACAGCGGCGAGGACTGCTTTGACTCTTTTACCCCAGTGCTTGACAGCTAATACTCATCACGTGCCTTGGTCAGAATTTTGAATTTCGACCATTGAGAGTGTACGATGCTCAGAGATTCTTGCCGTTGATTTCGCGATGTCAGCTTGATTTTAGGAAAAGCATGGAAGTAGTGGGACCAAGAGGTATTGGATTTATTGAGTCCCATCTTTCTTTCTGTGATTGCCAGGTTTTGATAATCGTGCAGACGAGGATAGAAGTAATTATTCAAAAGAATAGTTTCTTTAATACTTCTGTTGACTTGATATCCTCGAAAGACGTACTCATTGATCTTTGTATCTTTGGCGCGATTCATACTTTGGTGGACAGATTCTTTCATTCAGCTTTGGCAGATGTAGTCTCCATTGAATGCTTGAAATTCCGTGATTGGCCTGTATTGCCAAACGAATTTCCTTCAGTCAGTTCTTCTCTAAGAAACAGAATATTCTTGTCTGAATTCTTTCTCTCACTGAAGTTCTTCATCTGAGAGAGTTGATCCACAACTCCTTTATATGATGCCTGTTCTTTAAACTTTCCATTATATCAAATGGATGTTAAAAGTTCTTTCCTAAACGGATTCATTCAAGAAGAAGTTTATGTGAAGAAACCTCCAGGATTTGAAGATCCCAAGTTTCCTTCACATGTCTTCAGATTAAAGAAAGCACTCTATGGTCTTAAACAAGCCCCTCGTGCATGGTATGACAGATTAAGCACATTCCTTTGTGAAAAAGTATTCCAAAAGGGTAAGGCTGACACAACCCTGTTTATCAAGAGAACCAAAGGTAATACTTTATTAGTTCAAATATATGTAGATGATATTATTTTTGGTGCAACTAACGAATCTCTATGTAAGGATTTCTCTAACATGATGCAAGAAGAATTTGAGATGTCTATGATGGGACTTTTAAATTTCTTTCTAGGATTGCAAATTAAGCAATCACATGATGGGATATTCATCAACCAATCGAAGTTTTGCAAGGAACTTTTAAAGAAATATGATCTTGATGATTGCAAAGCCATAGCCACACCAATGGGGTCTAACACATATTTAGATAAAGATGAGTCCGGTGTTCAAGTAGACATTACCAAATACAGAGGTATGATCGGATCTCTTCTATATTTAACTGCAAGTAGACCTGATATCATTTTTAATGTGTGTTTATGTGCTAGATATCAAGAATCTCCTAGGGAATCACATTTGAGTTCAGTTAAAAGGATTTTCAAATATCTGAAAGGCACTACAAATGCTGGTCTGTGGTATCCCAAAGGAAGTGTTTGTGATTTGATTGGATATTCTTATTCAGATTATGCTGGATGTAAAACTGAAAGAAAAAGTACAAGTGGTACTTGTCACTTGTTGGGAAATGCTCTTGTTTCTTGGTCCTGTAAGAAACAAGCATGTGTTGCTCTAAGTACTGCTGAAGCAAAATACATTGCTGCAGGAAGTTGTTGTGCACAAACTCTGGCTCAAACAACAACTCAAAGATTATGGCTTAGAGCTGGGCCTCACACAAGTGCCATTAATCTCACTAAAAACCCCATCATGCACTCTCGAACTAAGCATATTGATATAAGACATCATTTTCTTCGAGATCACGTCATGAGAAAGGATATTGATATTTCCTTCGTAGATACACACAACCAATTAGCTGATATTTTTACTAAACCTCTTCCTAAAGATTCATTTTTTAAGATTAGAAGAGAATTAGGTATATTAGATGAACATGATATTTAAAGTGATGTGTTTACATGTTTTAATTATTTGCATGATTTTTGTGTGAACTTATATGATTACATGCTTAGTTTACAAGTTAAAATTATGATTGCATGTATCTCAGTTGCTTATATGCTTCAATGTTCTTCTAGTAATGTATTACATAGGAATTTATAGTTTAGAACCTATAAACTGTCCTAGTAATTGATTACCATACATCCTGTAATCGATTACCCCTGCTTTCAGTCCTCGTGCCTTTTAAAATATACTAGTAATCGATTAACATAACTGCTGTAATCGATTACATTTTCAAAATTTGAATAAAATTCAAATTTAAACTGCTAATAATCGATTAACATAACTGCTGTAATCGATTACATTTTCGAAATTTGAATTTTATTTAAATTTAAACTTCTGGTAATCGATTACATAACTGCCAGTAATCGATTACCAATTCGATACTATCTATATCTCTGGTTATTTCTTTAATCGATTACACAAACCCTCTCCCTGTTCTCTCTTCGACGACGCAGCTCTTGATTCTCCGCATTCTCCTTCGATTCTTGATCATTTTCAGAATCAATTTGTGGGTTACATTCGTCCTTCTCCTCTCTTTCCACTCCACCCATTCGGTTTTTCCAATTCGATTTGAACCCAAAACCCATCTTTTCAAATCCTCGAACCCTAGCCTCTCAAACCCGAAAATGGCTTCCTCTTCCTCACGCAGGCACCGCTCGAAAAACCTCTCCATGAATACTCATGACCAATCTTGACTCCTTGTCACCGAAGAATAGAAGGAACGATTCTTGGCCCACTACCTTGAAAGGCCAATTCTTCCTCCTAAATATGGCGACATGAACTCCTTCATCAACGCCGGGCTGCTCTTCCCAACTCTACTCGACTATCAAGGCCTTGATGAATTCGTTGGCTTCTCGGGTACGTACTACCCCGAACTCGTCAAAGTCTTTTATTGCAATTTAGTCAAGCGGGGTGCCAAAATCTGTTCCTCTGTCAAAGGGGTTGATATTTCCTTGACTCAAGGGCAGTTGGGAACTTGTCTGTCTATTCCCTATGTTGGAGCCAATCTAGGCCCTGATATTCTTTGTCCCTGGGCTAATTAGGACAAGAAGTCCTTTTATTTACCTCTCTGTCGGTTTTCTGAGGAAGAGATACAGATGAAGAAGCAACGAACAGAGGCCAACCGTTCTAGGGATATCCTTGTTGTTGGATATCTCAGTGTGGAGGACCGTTTACTCCATTACTTGCTTAGTTATGCTCTCTTGCCCCAGTCCTCTAATCATGCTCAGATAAGTGATTTGGAGTTAAAAATCATGTATGGGATGAAGCACAGTGAATCTATTAATTGGGCATAGTTGGTCATGATCCACATGTTGCTTCAGAAGGACAGAACTGGTCCTCTTCCTTTTGCTCCTGTGATTTCCCTCATCCTGAAGAACTTCGGGGTCTCTACCAATGGTGAATATGCACAGGTCATGGATGCAAAATCTCAGAGGATTGACATGGAGATTTTGAACAAAATGGGGATTTTCAGGGATGTTGATGGTGCCTTCCGGCACAAATCTGATTTGGGTCCTGACACTACCCAGGCTCCTGCCCCTGCTACCTTCTGTCCTCCATCCTCTGAGAGTGGTCCTTCGTCTTCTGCAGATGCCGATGCCTCTACCCAACTTATTCTCTCTCATCTTGCAGATATGAAGACACATATTAATTAGCGTTTTGATCACATGGAAGGCCGGGTCGAGTCCATGTACACCACTCTACGTGCTGATATGGATAGTCTTAGCCTTCGCGTAGAACGCATGGCTCGCTCTCCTCGTAACTCTCCTGATTCATCTGATGAATTTGATGACTTTTAGATCTTTTATGTTTTTATTTGGACATCTTATTCTATTTTGGTTTGTAATAGCGTAGTTTAAACTCTTGACTGCATTGTTGGATGTTTTTTTATTTTTGCAATGTTTGAATGTTTTGTTGGTTATCACTCTTTTACATTTTTACCCCCAACCCCTATGCTTTATTTGAATATACACTTGTATGGATGTATGCCTGTTTTTGGCCTTTTCTTCTTTATGATGAAGTCAAAAGGGGGAGAAAGGTTCTGTGTTCTTTAAAGACTATATGGAGGAATTCAACAAGTGAATCAGAAAGGGGGAGATATATTGGATTACATCAAACAGGGGGAGTTTTTCAACAAAGAAGCATATCTGCTCTTCAAGTTTCAAAGAATGTGTTTGCCATCATAAATAAGGGGAGATTGTGAAGAAGGTCTTGCTCCTGACCCTGGCTGAGGTTTTGATGACGACAAACTCATCGGCAAAAAGAAGAAAATAAGACTTAGAGGAAACAGCGCTATAAAGTTCAACATTTACCTAGAAGTCTTAGTTTAGGTGAGTTATGCTTCTAAAGGCTTCTCAAAGCATAAAGGCTCCTTAAAACATCTAAGCTAATCAAGTTTAATATTTTCATAAGTTAAAAGAAGTAGAAAAACTTAAGCCGATCTTAAAAGTTCAAGTTTCTGGATATTGGACTTAAGTGTAATTGATTTCAGCATTCTGGTAATCGATTACTTCTTGCTTCTAATCGATTACATGTTAGAATTTGAAATTCAAACTGTAACGGCTCTTAGTGTAATCGATTACCTAAGTGATGTAATCGATTACACACACGAAAAGTTGCATCTTTTCGTGAACCATTGTGTCTCAAACCTTTTGGGAAGGGTTGCATTGGTTCAAGGACGTTTCCCCTTGCCTATATAAAGTCCATTTGAGTCCAGAACATAACAACACATGAGAATACAACATTAGGCCAAAGCTTTGTCAAAATAGTTCTTATCATTAAGTCTTTTAGTACTTAAACTTTCAAAGAGCCTAAATTCTGAGTTCATGACCTTCATGGTTAATAGAACACTATAAGTTTTTCATATCTTGAGGAACTCATAATCTAATTATGCTTAAGATCCTTAAAGCATAAATTCTCATGATCAATCCACTTGTATGTAAAAGGATTGATACAACCAAATTGTAAACTCTCTTTCATCTCTTTCTGGTAGATTGAGTATTCACCGTGGGTCTCGGTGAAGGGTTGTTGTTACTGAAAGTGGTGTACTTTCAGGGTGTTGATTGAAGGTGGTGTAGCCTTCAAGGTCTGAAGGTGGTTTGCCTTCAGGAACTGAAAGTGGTGTATTTTCAGGGGCTGTTGAAAGTGGTTTGCCTTCTTAAGGTACTTGGTGTAAGAACTTGTAAGAGATTTTTATCAATAGTGGAAAAATCCTCAAGGGATTTTCTTGAGGGACTGGACGTAGCCTTTAGTGGATAGTAGGTGAACCAGGATAAAATTCTGCGTGTAAGAAGGTATTAAGGCGAAAATCGGGTAAACCTGATTCACCCCCCCTCTCAGGTTGCTATCTATACTAACATATAAGGTTTTCCTATCTGGTGACTCAGTTTTCCCGTGGAACCCATTCCTTAGTCACTAAGTTTTCCCCTCCAGTGATAGATTTCACGTGAGACTAGTCTCAGTGACTAGGTTTCCGAGTTTTTCGCACACAAAGAGGTTATTTAACTAGGATTTTCCATTGAAACTCGTTCGGTGAGTAAGGTATACCTATCCAGTGACTCAATTTTCCCATTGCACTAATTCCGTAGTGACTAAGTTTTCCCCTCCATTGAAAGGGTTTTACGATGAGACTAGTCACTATGACAAGGTTATCAATTTTTCCCACACAAAGAGGTTATTATTGTAACACCCGGAATTTTCCCCAGTAATTAAATAATTATTTAATTATTCCAAGGTACTGTTTGGGTCCGCTCGAAGGCATAGGCAAGCGATATCGCTGGCTGAAGTACCGATGGAGTATTCCTTGCGACACTTGGTAGGAAACCAAGCAAGGACTGACTTGGAGACCGAACGAGAATAAGATGTTCTCCCTATCGCTATGACGTTCAGTGAAGAATTTCGTGGAGGATGACTATAATGTTGATGTAGTTTCTTTGATGGTTGACGTTATCTTTGAATTACGAATGTTTCGTAATTATTCGCGAGTGCACTCTCGCCTAATTCATGTTTCCCTTGATCGTTTAAATTAATTGGGCGATAATTAATTTAAATCTAATATCTAGTTCCGAGAATAATGGGAATAATAATATTCTATTATTGCTCTTAATTTTTCCTCCCTCTTTTGAAACTCAAAATTTGCTCCTTTGATGCATTGGAAGGTAGAACAGAAAAAAAAAATTAAATTAATATATGGCATTATCCCTATTGGATTTTCGTCCAATAGGAATTGAGGGAAATTCCCTCCAACCAATCAGGAGGAGATAGGGTGGGGCCCCCTCACCCCAATCCCCCCTAACCGTCCACTCTCCCTCTCATTCTCCTCACTTCCCTCTCTTTCACGTTCTGCTACCTTCTCTTCTTCTCTCTCGCGATTCTGTTTCTTCTCTCCCTCTCCCTCGAGTTCTTCTTCTTCCTCCTTAATCCATGGCAGAACCACTAAGTTTCCTTGCCTCCTTCTGCCTCTGGACGTGGTAGCGGTCACCATGGCCTTTCTCTCCCTTGGCCGAGACCAGTGGCACCCATGGAGTGAGCCACCACCGCGCCTTCTCTTCCTTTTTCCGGCCACACCGCGACGCCGGTGGAGAAACCAACACCACCATCGTGCTCCCCTCGTCATCCGCAACAAAACCCCTAAGGTGATTTGATGAACCGCCGCCGTTGGCCGCCGTCGCCGCTGCCTTGGAGCTCGTTTTCCGGCCAAGCCCTTTGATTTTTGGGAAAATCGCCACCGCCACGTTGATCCTCACCACGGGGAAGAAAAAGACCCAGTGGCTGTTTTTCGTCGCCGCTGTGCTCCGCCGCAGACCGCCGTGGAGGGCGATTTCCGGCGACCTTTCCGGCGACCCTCTTTTCCAGAAACAGGGACAGCCCCTCGAAGCTCTTCCTCGCCTCTCTTCGAATCCGCGGCTGAATTTTAGAGAAGAGAGAAAGGACTCAGACAGAGCGAGGAGGACCTCAAGCTTTGATTTCGGGGATGTGGATTTGAAGAAGACGCGACTCGAAAATGTTTACGAGACTTCAGACCGGCCAGGACGATCGAAGCTTACGTAATTACCCGGATCGAACAGTTCTTCGGTAAGGGCACTTCGTTACATTAGCTTTTAAGCATATGTATATGTTTATACTATTATGTTGTATGTCAGTCGATGGCGTTCTAAGAACGACCCGACTTTAAATTGCTTGAATTTGATTGAAGTCTCTGAAGGCATCTGATATGCTGGATTAGGATTGATTGATGTTTGCTTGTATGTGCGTATTGAATTGATTGGAGTTCTTGCATTACTGTTTCTTGTAAGCATGCACTCATTTCCGCACATGTTTTTATATCTGTTGATATGTACCCATGCTCTACATAATTGTGTTAATTATGAAGCTAACTTAGGCAATGTATAAAGACAAGTAAGACCTAGATTGGGTAAGTTAGGTGAATATACGTTCCTTGAGGTAAGTAACTATATACAGAGTTGCTCGAGCCTTCCTTGGAATACGTATAAGGTGCAGGAGAGCTTACGCCGAACCTGCAAAAGTGGCGAATCACAGTGGTCGATGGAAAGCCACCGTCGTACCTACACTGGGGAAACGTCCCGCCTCCCACGAATCGGAGTTGGCGCTACATCCGGATGAATTGGAACGCCCGTGAGCGTTGTAGAAAACCTATTGCTTAGGCATATAGAGACAAATATGCTAATTAATGGGTTTCGGGTTTGGTAGACACTAACTTGTATGTTTTTTGATTGTCCCTCTGCTTAGATAATCTGTTTGTTAGTAGTGTATGTTCATATAGGAAATGCTTTATGTATTGTTTTCTTTTTGAAGTTGACCCTTGCTTGTCTGTTTTGTGTGTTTGCTGGTGATTCGTCGCCAGCTGGACAGCCTTCAGCCGGAAGATGCAGACGAATGCCGTTCTAGGAGGAACCACAGCCAGAAGTCGGGCGCATAGTGCTGGAAGACTTGCTGCTGCCGCTTTTTAGTTATGTAATAAGTCTTGTATGAGTACGTATCAGGGTAGGAGTTTTAGTTTGTTTTCTTTTACAACTGATAGCAGAGTTTTCGAAACCAAGTTAAGTGTTTTGTAAATAATCTCTAAGCTGCTGGTCAATCATTTTACGCCATATGTTTGGCTATTTGCGAATTAGGTACTTATAATACTAATGCACCTCAGCATGGCATGTTTCGAAAGGGAAAATGATTTAAAAAAAAATATACCCTCCTTTTTCTACAATTTGAAAACCTCCCGCATATTTATTTACTGTTAAATTGCTACAGTAACGCCCTGAAAATCGGGGTGTTACATTGTGGTATCAGAGCTCCGGTTGAGAAAACCAGAGCTTTTGGGGAACGGGTTTTTCTATGCTAAGTTGCTTGCTGTTTGTGTTTGCAATTAGGATGTTTCGGCTTTGATTGCTAGGGAGTTGGTTCGTAAGGCCTGATCAACCATATGGCTGCCCCAAGCATGATGAGATCCTGAAATATCTGAACTTGTAGACTGCCTTAGGTTTTTCCCTTGAGCGGAAAGCCTTCTTACGTAATTGGTTGTTATCATGAAATAGTTAGTTCTGCACTAACTAATATTCGAGCCTATGTTGTATGAATTATCTTAAGGCATGTTATTTAGCTCATATAAAAGAGCAAGACGCCTTGGAATCTAGTCATTCCTCGTCTGGATGAATGTTGTGTTTTCTAGGAACGAGATGTCTTCACCATCAGGCTCAGAAGAGGGAATGCATGCCAACAAGACGTGGTTGCTCAGCAGGCTGCCACAGCTGATGCACAAAAATCTACCTCTGCTCAACGACAGGCAGTAGAGGATGAGCGCCTTGCATGCCAACAAGAAAGGGAAGAGGCTTTTGCTCGGACTCGAGGATTTTCGACGTTGATCCGCCAAGGTTCTTAGGGGAAGCTAGCCCGGAGGAAGCAAATCTTTAGGTTCAACAAGTTGATAAGACCTTCGAAATCCTGAAGCTTTGTTAGGGGAACAGGTTAGTGGACGAGTATGCTGCAGAACTGGAGTCTTTTGCTAGATATTTCCGATTCTTCGCTCGGAAGATAGACGAACCCTACCTTTGTTCAAGGTTTTGAAAGGGCTTCGATACGAGATTGAGAAGTTGGTGAGGCCCTTGGGGATGTGCCAGTACCAACCACTTGTGGGGAAGTGCAGAGAAATTGAAGCCATGAGGAACGAGCGGAAGAGGAAGATCGGAAAAGGAGAACCGTCGCAGCTTGGAACTCAAGACCGAGTGAGTTTAGGGAAAGGGAAGAAGCATCAGAAGAGGCCATGTCAGCAACCGCAGGGGATAGGTCAGGCCACCGGATCGCAACCGCCGGAAGCTGCACCTCGAAGAGGCCAAGCAGTTCCACTCCCAGAGGAAGGAGTGGTTTGCTACAAATGCGGAGAGGCAGGACATTATGCCAGGACATGAAAAGGGAAAAAGATGAGGTGTCTTCGTTGCCAGAAGACTCGACACTTTGCCAGGGAATGTCGAACACCCAAGGCAGAACCGAAGTGATCTTCACGAAGGAAACCGGAGCATACAGTTAGAGACTGCAAGATGCCGAGACAGAACCTTCTATGAGTGTGACTCACCATCAAGTTCTTTTGAGTAGGGAGCGGTGCATTCGCCCATTCGATGAATGGTAAGGACCGCTAGAAACTACATGACTTTCCTTTGCCATTTACTTGGCTATGTTTTCTGTTGTTGATTGTCTTGATTATTGGATTGTTGCGTGTTTGTATGCTGATGATTGTGAGAGGAACTTCTTCTCTTGTCTGTCATAAAAATATATATAAGTATATGTATATTTCCCCCCTACAACCTCTAGATGAGCCGATTATCTCAGGACCAGGTGGGACTGGATAATCTATGTAGGATAGAACAGAGCTTCTTTGAATGTTTTACAGAGAACCTCATGGGAACCACTCGAAGAAAAGATTCCGACAGTGTTCTTCTATCGATCAGCATTGAAGGGAGAAAGGAAAGTGAAGATGCGAATCGTGCAAGACGACGCAAGACGCATCTCAGATTCAACTCACGAATTGCGCTTGCACCGCCCACCGAGTACAAGTGGTAGATAAAGGAGTTAACTCGGAGTGGTCGTGCAAGGGTAAAGTGTTTCGCTTTGGGAAAGTGCCAGTGTTGCTGTTAAAGGAGAAGGACAGGAGGTCCCGACCCTGTATGGATTGACGACAACCGAGTGGAACGACAGTAAGAGATCAATGTTCTTACTAAGGGCCGATGACTTGGCGAACCAACTTGAGGAGTAGTGTGGTTCCCTAAGATCGACCAGGACTACCACATCGTCAGAATCGGATTGAGGAAGAGGATGTTCCAAAGACAATTACCAGAACTCGTTACAGACAGAATGAGTGTCATGTGGTGCCTTGGGGGTGACCAATGCACCAGTCGTCTTGTAAGATACGAGGACAGGGAGACCTCAGCCACTCTTGGACCATCCGTGGCCTTAGTGTTTGATGATGTACCTGTGTGCGCCAAGATTTTCGAAGAATAGGAGAAGCTATCTCCGACCAGTACCGCACGTATTACGGAGAAGAAGTGGTATGCCAATCCTTCAAGTCCAAGTTCGACTCGAAGGAGTAAAACCTTTTTGACATGTGATTTCAAGGGAAGGAATCACAGTTGACCCAGCCAGGAGGAATGAGGGTTAGCAAGAGATCGACTGAAGGTCGCGATTGAGACGAAGAGTTGTTTTGATTTCGGATGGTTACTATCGATGCTTCACCGAAGGACTCTCGAAGCTAGTGGGACCGCGAATGCGACTCACTGGGAAGGAATAACCTTTTGCAAGGACCAAGAGGGATGAGTCCATTTATCGACGAATGGAGACACCGTGGACGACTTCGTCAGCACTAATTGCCATAGCAAGGAACAAATACATAGTCGATGTCGATACGTATACCAAAGAATAGGCCGTGTCCGGAAGTAGGACCTCAGAGTGGTGGTGCCTGTTTGGAATCGATTAAAGACACCAGAGCAGAGCTATCCAGAATATCAGTTGGAATTAGCCGCAACAGAGTTTGTGCTCAAGATATGAAGACGCTACCTCCACGAGAGTGCTACACTACCTTCAGCTATCACGAGGAATTAGGAATACTCGTTTGATTTGAAGGAGGAAGCTTGAAGCGGCGTGAATGGGCAAAGCCCATGAGGGAGTAGGATCTTACCCCGCTGTACCATCTGAGGGAGTTCATCGTGGTTGCCAGGACTAGGATTGACCAGAAATGAATGCCTCCACCATGACGGTGAGAAAGATGGAATTTTTCAAAAAGTTCAAGGTCTGAAGTTGGATCAGGCTATCATGAACAAGGGAGCAAGGGACTGAGTGTGAGACTGCATACCTTACTTTTCAGAAGGCAAGGACGGAACATGAGGAGCTGGAAGGGATGTTTCAGCCCCTTAACGTCCCCAAGTGGAGTGGGACGGTACACCGATGGATATGGGTATTCGAGGATTGATCAAGTCAGCTCACCTTTACCTGCAAAGAAGATCTTCAACGTACAACGGACGTCAGAAGTATGTTTTCAAGGGGTTCTTAACTGCACAGAACGTGCCCAGCATCATCTCGGATTTGGATCAATATTCCAATCGCCCCTAGGTAAGGGAGCATTCTGAAAAGCTTAGAGTTGAAGCCCTCTTGCTGTATCGAGAACATTGAAGTCATCTTGGTTCGGGGTTTTTCAGCACCCTGGACCAGAGATGCAATCTTTCGGGAGCGTCATGGAGAACGTACCCGTGTAAGTGACAACTCCCGACTGTCCGTGGCACTTTCGTTTTCGCACGGAGATCGGCTGAGTGTCCCACCAGCCTGCGGGATTTGGTGCTATCTTTCTGAATGAAGTTTCTTTGTACAACGGGGAGTTGTACGTGCACATAGGAACCGTAGAGCCATCGACCACACTGTTTATTTATTTTGGTGTGGAATGTGCCTTACGTGTTAACTTGAATGTTACCTACGTGCTTGTTTGCCTAGTTTTATGCCTAACAGTATTTAAAGACGGGACCAAGATTCTTCTGTCACCCTTCGACGGTAAAACAGAGTTGAACGAAATTGGAATCATTAGAGGTTTGGCAAGGTATGTGCCTTGGATCATCATAAAAGCTGGAGGGAACAGCTACCCTTGATGGAATTTATCTTCAGCGACAACTATCGTGCAACCCAAGGATGGAACCCTGCGAAGCGGAGTCTGGACGCAAGATGTTTCGAGTTACACCAGGACGGTAGGAACTGGTACTTGGAATTGAACTTTCTTGGCAAAACCATGGAGGGGTTTCAGTCGAGTAAAGAAAAGATGAGAGCATCTCAAGGCAGAAGTAAGAGCTACGCCCATAAGAGACAAGGAGGGTTAGAGCGTGGAACGAGGAACGTGTTTACCTCCAAAGACACCAACGACGGGAATCGTGAAGTCAATTAAGCCAGCATGGCTTATGCATGGTTCGTTGAGTCAGAGCACTCGCAACCCAAGGATGACCTATCACTCATAGTTTCATCTATGAAGACCAGGGACAAGAACGGTAAGAAGTTCCAAGGGGAGAGAGTTTCCCTAGCCAAGCAGTGTTGGAAGAACCACGGAAGGAACAACGCGGAAGCCCGAAGAGAAAGTAGGGAAAGGAAATACTCAAGCACTTCGTTGACCTATAGTTTCGAGGACGAAACTAATTTAAGGGGGGTAGGATTGTAACACCCGGAATTTTCCCCAGTAATTAAATAATTATTTAATTATTCCAAGGTACTGTTTGGGTCCGCTCGACGGCATAGGCAAGCGATATCACTGGCTGAAGTACCGATGGAGTATTCCTTGCGACACTTGGTAGGAAACCAAGCAAGGACTGACTTGGAGATCGGATGAGAATAAGATGTTCTCCCTATCGCTATGACGTTCAGTGAAGAATTTCGTGGAGGATGACTATAATGTTGATGTAGTTTCTTTGATGGTTGACGTTATCTTTGAATTACGAATGTTTCGTAATTATTCGCGAGTGCACTCTCGCCTAATTCATGTTTCCCTTGATCGTTTAAATTAATTGGGCGATAATTAATTTAAATCTAATATCTAGTTCCGAGAATAATGGGAATAATAATATTCTATTAGTGCTCTTAATTTTTCCTCCCTCTTTTGAAACTCAAAATTTGCTCATTTGATGCATTGGAAGGTAGAACAGAAAAAAAAAAAATTTAAATTAATATATGGCATTATCCCTATTGGATTTTCGTCCAATAGGAATTGAGGGAAATTCCCTCCAACCAATCAGGAGGAGATAGGGTGGGGCCCCCTCACCCCAATCCCCCCTAATCGTCCACTCTCCCTCTCATTCTCCTCACTTCCCTCTCTTTCACGTTCTGCAACCTTCTCTTCTCTCTCACGATTTTGTTTCTTCTCTCCCTCTCCCTCGAGTTCTTCTTCTTCCTCCTTAATCCATGGCAGAACCACTAAGTTTCCTTGCCTCCTTCTGCCTCTGGACGTGGTAGCGGTCACCATGGCCTTTCTCTCCCTTGGCTGAGACCAGTGGCTCCCATGGAGTGAGCCACCACCGCGCCTTCTCTTCCTTTTTCCGGCCACACCGCGACGCCGGTGGAGAAACCAACACCACCATTGTGCTCCCCTCGTCGTCCGCAACAAAACCCCTAAGGTGATTTGATGAACCGCCGCCGTTGGCCGCCGTCGCCGCCGCCTTGGAGCTCGTTTTCCGGCCAAGCCCTTTGATTTTTGGGAAAACCGCCACCGCCACGTTGATCCTCACCACGAGAAGAAGAAGACCCAGTGGCTTTTTTTCGTCGCCGCCGTGCTCCGCACCAGACCACCGTGGAGGGCGATTTCCGGCAACCTTTCCGGCGACCCTCTTTTCCAGAAACAGGGACAGCCCCTCGAAGCTCTTCCTCGCCTCTCTTCGAATCCGATTTCGGGGATGTGGATTTGAAGAAGACGCGACTCGAAAATGTTTACGAGACTTCGGACCGGCCAGGACGATCGGAGCTTACGTAATTACCCGGATCGAACAGTTCTTCGGTAAGGGCACTTCGTTACATTAGCTTTTAAGCATATGTATATGTTTATACTATTATGTTGTATGTCAGTCGATGGCATTCTAAGAACGACCCGACTTTAAATTGCTTGAATTTGATTGAAGTCTCTGAAGGCATCTGATATGCTGGATTAGGATTGATTGATGTTTGCTTGTATGTGCGTATTGAATTGATTGGAGTTCTTGCATTACTGTTTCTTGTAAGCATGCTCTCATTTCCGCACATGTTTTTATATCTGTTGATATGTACCCATGCTCTACATAATTGTGTTAATTATGAAGCTAACTTAGGCAATGTATAAAGACAAGTAAGACCTAGATTGGGTAAGTTAGGTGAATATACGTTCCTTGAGGTAAGTAACTATATACAGAGTTGCTCGAGCCTTCCTTGGAATACGTATAAGGTGCAGGAGAGCTTATGCCGAACCTGCAGAAGTGGTGAATCACAGTGGTCGATGGAAAGCCACCGTCGTACCTACACTGGGGAAACATCCCGCCTCCCACGAATCAGAGTTGGCGCTACATCCGGATGAATTGGAACGCCCGTGAGCGTTGTAGAAAACCTATGGCTTAGGCATATAGAGACAAATATGCTAATTAATGGGTTTCGGGTTTGGTAGACACTAACTTGTATGTTTTTTGATTGTCCCTCTGCTTAGATAATCTGTTTGTTAGTAGTGCATGTTCATATAGGAAATGCTTTATGTATTGTTTTCTTTTTGAAGTTGACCCTTGCTTGTCTGTTTTGTGTGTTTGCTGGTGATTCGCCACCAGCTGGACAGCCTTTAGCCGGAAGATGCAGACGAATGCCGTTCTAGGAGGAACCACAGCTAGAAGTCGGGCGCATAGTACTGGAAGACTTGCTGCTGCCGCTTTTTAGTTATGTAATAAGTCTTGTATGAGTACGTATCAGGGTAGGAGTTTTAGTTTGTTTTCTTTTACAACTGTAGCAGAGTTTTCGAAACCAAGTTAAGTGTTTTGTAAATAATCTCTAAGCTGCTGGTCAGTCATTTTACGCCATATGTTTGGCTATTTGCGAATTAGGTACTTATAATACTAATGCACCTCAGCATGGCATGTTTCGAAAGGGAAAATTATTTAAAAAACAATATACCCTCCTTTTTTTACAATTTGAAAAGCTCCCGCATATTTATTTACTGTTAAATTGCTACAGTAACGCCCTGAAAATCGGGGTGTTACAATTATACTGGGATTCTCCTTTGAAACTCGTCCGGTGAATAAGGTTTTCCCATCCAGAGATTCAGTTTTCTCATCGCTATAATTCGTTAGTGACTAAGTTTTCCCCTTCAGTGACTGACTTTTCTGATGAGATTGGTCAAGATGACAGGGTTCTCAATTTTTCCCAAACAAAGAGGTTATTTTAATAGGATTATCCATCGAAACTTGTTCAGTGACAAAGGTTTCCCCATCCGGTGACTCAGTTTTCCCATTGCAATAATTCGTAAGTGACTAAGTTTTCCCCTCCAGTGTGTGACTTTTCAGATGAGATTGGTCACGATGACAGGGTTCTCAATTTTTCCCAAACAAAGAGGTTACTTTACTAGGATTTTCCCTTGAAACTCGTCCGGGGAGTAAGGTTTTCCCATCCGGTGACTAATTTTTCTCATTGCACTAATTCCTTAGTGACTAAGTTTTCCCCTCCAGTGAATGAGTTTTACGATGAGACTAGTCCCTATGACAAGGTTCTCAATTTTTCCGAAACAACGAGGTTATTATACTGGGATTCACCATTGAAACTCGTCCGGTGACTAAGGTTTTCCCATCCGGTGACTCAGTTTTCCCATTGCATTAATTCCTTAGTGACTATGTTTTCCTCTCCAGTGATTGAGTTTCCCAATGATACTATTCACAAAGGCAAGGTTCTCACATTTTCCCAGACTAGGAGGTTATTTTACTAGGATTTTCCATCAAAACTCGTCCTGTGAGTAAGGTTTACCCATCCGGTGACTCAGTTTTCCCATTGCACTAATTTCTTAGTTACAAAGTTTTCCCCTCAAGTGTATGATTTTTACAATGAGACTAGTCACCGTGACCAGGTTCTCAATTTTTCCCAAACAAAAAGATTATTATACTGGGATTTTCCATTGAAACTCGTCCAGTGACTAAAGTTTTCTCATCCGGTGACTCAGTTTTCCCATTGCAATAGTTCTTTAGTGACTAAGTTTTCCCCTCGAGTGACTGACTTTTCAGATGAGATTGGTCACGATGACAGGGTTCTCAATTTTTCCCAAACAAAGAGGTTAATTTACTAGGATTTTCCCTTGAAACTCGTCTGGTGACTAAGGTTTTACCATCCGGTGACTCAGTTTTCCCATTGCAATAATTCGTTAGTGACTAAGTTTTCCGCTCCATTGACTGACTTTTCAGATGAGATTGGTCACGATTACAGGGTTCTCAATTTTTCCCAAACAAAGTGGTTAATATATTGCACTTTCCATTGAAAATCGTCTGATAACTAACGTTTACCCATCCGGTGACTCAGTTTTCCCATGGAACTAATTGCTTTGAGAGTAAGTTTTCCCCTCCTTTGACTGAGTTTTTCTTGAGGCTAGTAATAGTGACTAGGTTCTCTAGTTTTTCCCACACAAAGAGGTTATTTTACTAGGATTTTACATCGAAACTCGTCTAGTGACTAAGGTTTAGCCATCCGGTGACTCAGTTTTCCCATGTCTCTATTTCGTGAATGACCATCTAAACTATGACAAGTTTCTAAGTTTTTCCCACACAAAGAGGTTATTATGACAACTTTTCCCATGACACTATGACAAGTTTCTAAGTTTTACCAGACAAAGTGGTTATTATACTTGGATTTTCCATTGAAAATCGTTTGATGACTAAGGTTTATCCATCCGGTGAATCAGTTTTCCCATGGAACTAATTCCTTAGTGACTAAGTTTTCGCCTCCTATGACAGAGTTTTGCCATAAGGCTAGTAATAGTGACTAGGTTCTCGAGTTTTTCCCACACAAAGAGGTTATTTTACTGGGATTTTCCATCGAAACTCGTCCGGTGACTTAGGTTTTCCCATCCTGTGACTCGGTTTTCCCATTGCACTAATTCCTTAGTGACTAAGTTTTCCCCTCCAGTGAATGAGCTTTACATTGAGACTAGTCACTATGACAAGGTTCTAAATTTTTCCCAAACAAAGAGGTTATTATACTAGGATTTGCCATTGTAACTCGTCCGGTGACTAAGGTTTTCCCATCCGGTGACTCATTTTTCCCATTGCATTAATTCCTTAGTGACTATGTTTTCCTCTCCAGTGATTGAGTTTTCCAATGATCCTATTCACAAAGGCAAGGTTCTCACATTTTCCCAGACTAGGAGGTTATTTTACTAGGATTTTCCATCAAAACTAGTCCGGTGAGTAAGGTTTACCCATCCGGTGACTCAGTTTTCCCATTGCACTAATTTCTTAGTGACAAAGTTTTACCCTCAAGTGTATGAATTTTACAATGAGACTAGTCACCGTGACCAGGTTCTCGATTTTTCCCAAACAAAGAGATTATTATACTGGGATTTTCCATTGAAACTCGTCCAGTGACTAAAGTTTTCTCATCCGGTGACTCAGTTTTCCCATTGCAATAGTTCTTTAGTGACTAAGTTTTCCCCTCGAGTGACTGACTTTTCAGATGAGATTGGTCACGATGACAGGGTTCTCAATTTTTCCCAAACAAAGAGGTTAATTTACTAGGATTTTCCCTTGAAACTCGTCTGGTGACTAAGGTTTTACCATCCGGTGACTAAGTTTTCCCATTGCAATAATACGTTAGTGACTAAGTTTTCCCCTCCATTGACTGACTTTTCAGATGAGATTGGTCACGATTACAGGGTTCTCAATTTTTCCCAAACAAAGAGGTTATTATATTGCACTTTCCATTGAAAATCGTCTGATAACTAAGGTTTACCCATCGGGTGACTCAGTTTTCCCATGGAACTAATTGCTTAGAGACTAAGTTTTCCCCTCCTTTGACTATGTTTTGCCTTGAGGCTAGTAATAGTGACTAGGTTCTCTAGTTTTTCCCACACAAAGAGGTTATTTTACTAGGATTTTACATCGAAACTCGTCTAGTGACTAAGGTTTAGCCATCCGGTGACTCAGTTTTCCCATGTCACTATTTCCTGAATGACCATCAAAACTATGACAAGTTTCTAAGATTTTCCCACACAAAGAGGTTATTATGACAACTTTTCCCATGACACTATGACAAGTTTCTAAGTTTTACCAGACAAAGTGGTTATTATACTTGGATTTCCATTGAAAATCGTCTGATGACTAAGGTTTATCCATCCGGTGAATCAGTTTTCCCAAAGAAAGAGGTTATTTTACTAGGATTTTCCAATGTAACTCGTCTGGTGAGTAAGGTTTTCCACTCTGGTGACTTAATTTTCCAATTGCCCTTATTCCTTAGGTTCTCAATTTTTCCCAAACAGAGTGGTTATGTTAATAGGATTTTCAATTGAAACTCAACCGGTAACTAAGGTTTTCCCATCCGGTGACTCAGTTTTCCCAATGCAATAATTCGTTAGTGACTAAGTTTTCCCCTCCAGTGATTGACTTTTAAGATGAAATAGGTCAGTATGACAGGGTTCTCAATTTTTCCCAAACAAAGAGATTATTTTACTAGGATTTTTCATTGAAACTCGTCCGGTTAGTAAGGTTTACCTATCCGGTGACTCAGTTTTCCAACTGCACAAATTTCTAAGTGACTAAGTTTTCCCCTCTAGTTACTGAGTTTTCCGATGAGACTAGTCACTATGACAAGTTTCTAAATTTTCCCAAACAAAGAGGTTATTACACTTGGAATTTCAATTGAAAATATTCCAATGACTAAGGCCCATCCGGTGACTCAGTTTTCAGACTTCACTAATTCCTTAGTGACTAAGTTTTCCCCTCCTGTGACTGAATTTTCGCATTTTGTTGGAGCCTACTTTTGGGAATTGTTTTTGGGGTGTTAAGTTATTTTGAAAAAAATAAAATAAAATAAAATGCTAGAGCCATAAATCTTTAGGATCCTTTCTAAAAATGAAAAAAAATGAAAAAGAAATAAAAATATAATGAAGTGGTGGGGTGAATAAGAGTATGAGGGTAGTAAATTTCATTTCATTCATCCCATACATCTCACTACTTTGATAGGAAAAAAAAAGAAACAGAGAAAAATTAGAGAGTACCTATGTGCTCAATTGATAAAGCTCTTATTCAAAAGAATCAATTAACATGAATCATGATTCAGAGTCAGCCACTTGAGTTGCCAAGTTCTTGAAATCTGGTAGTCCAAATCACAAGTGTATGATTGAATATCGCGTAATAAAAAGATCGAACCCAAGGGATAGGTGTCTACTTATTAAATCACTTAGTGCTTAAACAGAAAAAATAAAATGATATATTGTTGATGGTTTGATTAAGGTGAGACAAGATATAGCAATAAAATAATAAAAGATAAAGATGATGAAGATTAAGCTCTTGGGTCGATTTCCATAGTCTATAAAATATGCTAGCAAGTTCCTACTTAATTTCTGAATTTTAAATCCAAGTTCATGATGCTATAGCCTAGAATTTCTACAAGTTAATGGTTTTAAGAAATGTAGAACTTTCTTCCTAATTACTAAATCCCAGATCTTGTAATTTAGTTAACCAGAAAAGAAGATGAAGAATGAATTCGGGCCAACATAAAGCTACGTCTATCCTAATGATCTTTAGAGATATACTTATAGCCTTTTTTATTTCCTAGTTCCCTTACTACTTACCAAATGGTCTGATGACATTAGTAATAAGCAAAACTTCTTGTGCATAGCAAGATAACATTAAGAGCAAGGAAATAAAACATGAAAGGAAATATTATTCAGAAATGTAGAAAAAGACTAGAACATAAACTATAAACTACTACAACCCAAGAAACTTAATAAGAGTTAGCCAAGCATGGCTAAAAGAGTCATTGAATTACCCTGGATAGGAGCTCAAGTATGGCTTCCCACAATTCCTAGGAACAATGATCTTAAGGAGGAAAGAAGAACACTTGTTGTATTCTGAAAAAGGTGTGTCTTACAAGTGAAGAAAAGGCCCCTATTTATAGTAAAAAATCACCCTCAAGCGCTTGAGCTGTGGCATTCCCAACGCTTGGGCGCTGGGATGCATTAAAATTCCACTATCAAACCGAGGCCGAGCGCTTGAGCGTTGGCTTTCCAACGCTTGAGCGCTGGGTGAAAATCTGACTCATCTCCTAGTCAGAGTCCCAACGCTGGGGCGTTAGGCTTCCAACGCTGGAGCGTTGGGTCGTTTTCTGGTTCATCTTCAAGCTTTTCTTTCCTTCATGGTAGTGATTTTTTAATGTCTTCAATGGCCACCACTCAGCCCTTAATCATTTCTGAAACTTCCTTCCCACTACCATCAATTCTTCAAGCTTATTTTCCATGTGCTAAATTAGAGAGAGTTGCTTCATATTCTTCTTTTTCTCTTTTAGCACTCTCTTTGCTAGCACTTCAATTCTGGCCCTTTAATTCTTTGAAACTTCACTTTTAATCCTCCACTCTTGAACCTTTCCACTTTGATCCCTGATTTCCTGAAACTTTACAATTTGGTCCCTGGACAAAAATGATAACTATACCTGCTTTTTCTAAAAAATAAAAATAACTATAAAAATTTCTAAAAATATAAAATAAAGTTAGAAAAACTAATAAAAGCTAAGCTATATGAAAAATGAAAAATAAATATAAAATCTACATAAAAATAATAAAAATCCTATATGTGACTCAAAATAATAAAATAAAAAGACTAAAAACACCCTAAAAATATCATATAATATCTACTCATCAAAATCCATACCTGTTTCTGAACTCTTGGTCAAGTTTCAACCCTTGCTAGTCTCTCCAAAGTTGCATTGTTGTATTTGTTTGGTTTTGATATGAATGATAGGCAGATTAGTTTCAATTCTCTTGTTATTCATGAGCTGATTATTTTTTGAGCTTAATTGGTGAACTCATTCTGCTGTTCTGATCAATACCATGCTAAGTTCCTCTTGATGAAAATTTGTTCCCCTAGCATGCATGTTTTCCAATCCGCTGTGCTTTTCCTGAAAATGTATCTTGAGCTGTTTTGTGCTAGTTTGGGTAATTTGTTCTTAGCTTGAGCACAAGCTCTTCTCAGAGTGTTTTACGCTTGAGGACAAGCTGTCGTTGGGTATAGTGGTGTGATGACTGAAATTCGTATGATGTTTTTAGGGTCTTTTTCTCTTGTTTTTAATTCATTTTATTGAGTCTCATAGTTTTTATTTCATTTTATTAGAGTTTTCGCTTTATTTGTGCATTTGCATATAGGTTAGCAACTTTTGTGTTTTTAGTCGTTTTTGTTTTGTTTTATTAGTGTTCTGTTAGATTTCAGTCTTTTTTAGAGTTCTGGTCAAACAAGGAACATTTGTGGGGATCTTGATGCAAATAAAGGAAGAATTGTGGCTGAAAATAAATGAAGAAGAAGAAGAAGCATAAAGGGTTTTTGCTGTTTAACACATGTGGAAAAGAATTGAAGGAAGACGTTGATGCTATTTCATTTTTTGAGAGACAAAAGAGAGGCTACATAATGGGCATTTATGATAATCAAGAGCTATCAAGAAAGAAGAGAAGAAAGGCAAGGCAAATGAACCATTAGATGATCCCACCGCTCATGTGTTGGCTCCCTGACTTAGATTCCATAAATGTTTTGATTCCAATGCTCAAGCATTGGAGGGAAAATTCTCATTCGTTGAGCCCCTATTTGGCCACGTATGATAGCATTTAAACCCAACGCCTGAGCGTTGGCTCTCAGTCAGGTAAAATCTATAAATAGGCCTCTTGTTTTTCTTTTGATATACTTGGATAGACTTAGATAGACCTATACACCATTTTGAACCTTGTTCCGGAGTTTTGCCTAGACTTTTGGGAGGCCACCTTGAGCTCCCAATTCAGGTTTTATTTTATGTTTCCCTTAGCCATGCTCGGCTAAGCTTTCTTGTATTTGGTTTGTAGTGAATTTACCTTAGAACTATGCTTTAGGTTTCTATTCTCAATATATGAATAAAGGTTCAGTTCTTAGTTTCTATTCTCTGTAATAATATTATACTTGTTGATCACAAGTTTTCTTGCTGAATTCTTATGCAATGGTAATTGGTAGGATTTAAGGGAAATGAGAATAGAATGAATGATTATATGTGAAGAAGGTCTTGCTCCTGACCCTGGCTAAGGTTTTGATGACGACAAACTCATCGGCAAAAAGAAGAAAAGAAGACTTAGAGGAAACAGTGCTAGCCTTCAAGGTCTGAAGGTGGTTTGCCTTCAGGAACTGAGAGTTGTGTGCTTTCAGGGGCTGTTGAAAGTGGTATACTTTCACAGGTGATTGATAGAAATTCTTAAGGTACTTGGTGTAAGAACTTGTAATTTTATCAATAGTGGAAAAATCCTCAAGGGATTTTCTTGAGGGACTGGGCGTAGCCTTCGGTGAATAGAAGGTGAACCCGGATAAATTTCTGTGTGTGAATTCTTCTACCCTTCATCTTTACTTTCAAGCAACGCTTATTTCCGCTGCAATAGTTTGCATTTACATTCATCTTGAAAGTAAGAAGGTATCACGGCGAAAATCGGGTAAACCTGATTCACCCCCCATCTCAGGTTGCTATCAAGAGTAACAATTGGTATCAGAGCGTAAGTTTAGGTAAGTTACTCCTAAGATCCGGGAAAAGATGGCATCCTCTTCCAATCATGGAACCAGTGAAGGATTCAACATAAACAGACCACCATACTTCAATGGAGACCACTATGACTTCTGGAAGATCAAGATGAAAATCTTTATAAAGTCATTAGACGGTGAAATATGGAAAGCCATTAAAGAAGGTCCGTTTGTACCTATGAATGATGTGGGAGACAGTAGACAACCAAAACCAGAAAACACTTGGAATGAAGAAGAAAAGGAGAAGGTTCAATATGATCTCAAAGGAATGAATATTCTTACATCTGCTCTTGGCATGGATGAGTTTTTCAGAGTACCAACATGTACAACATCGAAAGAAATATGGGATACCTTGATGGTGACTCATGAAGGAACAGATGAAGTCAAGAGATCAAAAATCAATACTCTATCTTAAGAATATGAAATGTTTAGAATGCTTCCAGGAGAAAAGGTATTGGATATGCAAAAACGATTCACTCATTTGATTAACCATTTGATTGCTCTTGGTAAACAGTTTTCAAACAGTGACTTGAACATGAAAGTTTTAAGATCACTCACAAGAGCATGGCAACCAAAGGTTATGGCTATTTCAGAAAAGAAGAGTTTGTCAAATATGACTCTGGCAACTCTCTTTGGAAAACTCCAAGAACACGAGTTGGAATTGAATCGTTTGGAGGAACATGAACAACAAGAGAAGAAATATCGATCCATTTCCCTAAAGGCAAAAGATAGCATCAAAGATGATTATGATGCAGATTCTGAAGAAGAAGAAAATGGGAATATGAATCTTGTAGTGAAGAACTTTGGAAAGTTTCTCAAAAGAAAAGGTATGAAATTTAACTACAACAGACCTTTGCAAAGGAATAATGAGTCCTCCTCTTCTCAAAAGATCACATGCTTCGAATGTGGTAAACCTGGACACATCAAGTTAGAATGCCCAAATCTTCAAAAGAAGAAACATGGTCTGAAGGACAAATTTGAAAAGAAGGATCAACCCACACGAAGAGCATACTTGGCTTGGGATGAAAATGAAGTAAGTTCATCATCAGATTCTGACAAAGAAGAAGCACAAGTTGCATTAATGGCTTCACATGATTTAGATGCTGAAGATATCTAGGTTAGTGATAATTCTATTTCTTTTCATGATTTAAAGTATACTATGGAGAATGTGTTTAAATTATGTCAAAAAAATTCTAAGGTTAGCACTAAGCAAAATGATTTAATATCATATTTAGAAAATAAGTGTAGAAATCTACAAGAGGAATTAGACATAGTGAAATCAAAGTTAGACATTTCACATAAATGCACTAAGTGTAGTTCTCTAGAAGAAAAGATAGATAATCTACAACAAAGGGTTCATAACTTCAACATAGGTAAAAAAAAGTTAGATGATATTCTAAGTGTGCAAAGGCACTCAAACAGTAAGTCTGGACTAGGATATACATCTCATCCAAAGAGAAAAGATGCTAAGAAATCTGTGTTTGTAAAACCAAACAAAGTGGGAGGATCTTCTGAAAATACTAAGACTAATTCTTTTAGGAGTATGAACAATAGGAAAAGTAACTATCATAGACCTCCTAAGAAGATCAATCCTTCTCCTAGGCAAACATCTAGTTACAACCAATATTCATGTACTTATGGTAACAAAATAGGACATACCCCTAGTAGATGTTATTACAAGAATGTTGGAGTACCAAATAGGGAATATATATGGGTTAGGAAGAACACTAACTTAGAAGGACCCAAAGTATATTGGGTTCCTAATACCCATATCTGAACTTTGTCACGTAGGTGTGCATGAAAGCAGCAAAGGACTTGTGGTATCTTGATAGTGGCTGCTCATCACACATGACAGGAGACAAAACAAAGTTCTCATTACTTATACCTAGAGAAAAGGGATTTGTCACATATGGAAACAATCAAAAAGGAAAGATACTTGGTATTGGAAGAATAGGGACACCCCCTCAAATCGTAGTCGACAAAGTTCTATATGTTGATGGTTTGATGCACAATCTTCTAAGTATCAGTCAACTTTGTGACAAAGGTTTGAAAGTTTGTTTCATTAATGTTATCTGTTTGAAGTCAATTTTCCGGTTATAAAGTCAATAAGGTCTTCATGATATCCTTGGATGAAATTCCACCAAATGTCAGATGCCTTTTGGCCAAGAATAATACTGATTCATGGCTTTGGCATAGAAGACTGGCTCATATGCACATAGATCATTTAAATAAACTAGTCAAGCATGATCTATTTGTTGGACTTCCGAAGATAAGATTCGAGAAAGACAAGCTTTGTGATGCATGTCAAAAGGGGAAGCAAACCAGAACATCTTTCAAGTCAAAGAATATAGTCTCAACTACAAGACCTCTCCAATTACTACATATGGATTTGTTCGGACCATCAAGAACTAAGAGCTTTGGAGGTAATCTTTATGCCCTTGTTATTGTTGATGATTTCTCTAGATTTACCTGGACATTATTCTTGCCTCATAAGAATGAAGCCTTCAGCGCATTCAAAGGATATGCAAGGCTAGTTCAAATGAAAAGGCTTTGAGGATCTCTTCTATTAGAAGTGATCATGGTGGAGAATTTCAGAATCATCAATTTCAAGAATTATGTGATGAGAATGGAATATCACATAACTTCTCTGCTTCAAGAACACCACAACCAAATGGTGTTGTAGAAAGGAAGAACAGACTACTTGAAGAATAAGCAAGAACCATGCTAAGTGAATCTAATCTTCCTAAATACTTTTGGGTTGATGTTGTAAGTACTGCTTGCTATGTTTCCAATAGAGTTCTTATTAGACCTATTCTGAAGAAAACCCCCTATGAACTCTACAAAGGAAGAAAACCAAATATTTCTCATCTACATGCTTTTGGATCAAAATGCTTTGTTTTGAACAATGGAAAGGAAAACCTTGGTAAGTTTGATGAAAAATCTGATGACGGTATATTCCTTGGTTATTCCCTAACAAGCAAAGCATATAGAGTCTTTAACAAGAAAACTCTATGTATGGAAGATAAAGTCAATCTTCCAGATAATGATGAAGAAGATATTATTATCAATGAAGACTCTCAAAAGCAAAAGGATCAAGATCCAATACAAGAAGAGCATATTGAAGATAACACTAATCAACTACCAAATGAATGGAGAACCCACAGGGATCATCCAGTTGATAATATCATTGGTGATATTTCAAGAGGTGTTTCTACAAGGCTACGCTTAAATGATTCAATATTAAACATTGCCTTTATCTCTCAAATAGAACCCTCAAAAGTGAATGATGCTCTTGAAGATGAGTATTGGATTGTGGCAATGCAGGAAGAACTAAACCAATTTGAAAGGAATCAAGTTTGGGAACTTGTTCCTAAACCCACTGACAAGCATGTCATTGGAACAAAGTGGGTGTTCAGAAATAAACTAGATGAAAATGGTATTATTGTCAGGAACAAAGCAAGGTTGGTTGCACAAGGATATAATCAAGAAGAAGGCATTGATTTTGATGAAACCTATGCACCAGTACCAAGGTTGGAAGCCATAAGACTTATGTTGGCATATGCCTGTTCTTTAAACTTTCCATTATATCAAATGGATGTTAAAAGTTCTTTCCTGAACGGATTCATTCAAGAAGAAGTTTATGTGAAGTAACCTCCAGGATTTGAAGATCCCAAGTACCCTTCACATGTCTTCAGGTTAAAGAAGACACTCTATGGTCTTAAACAAGCCCCTCGTGCATGGTATGACAGATTAAGCACATTCCTTTGTGAAAAAGGATATCAAAAGGGTAAGGCTGACACAACCTTGTTTATCAAGAGAACCAAAGGTAATACCTTATTAGTTCAAATATATGTAGATGATATTATTTTTGGTGCAACTAACGAATCTCTATGTAAGGATTTCTCTAACATGATGCAAGAAGAATTTGAGATGTCTATGATGGGACAGTTAAATTTCTTTCTAGGATTGCAAATTAAGCAATCACATGATGGGATATTCATCAACCAATCAAAGTTTTGCAAGGAACTTTTAAAGAAATATGATTTGGATGATTGCAAAGCAATAGCCACACCAATGGGGTCTAACACATATCTAGATCAAGATGAGTCCGGTGTTCATGTAGACATTACCAAATACAGAGGTATGATCGGATCTCTTCTATATTTAACTGCAAGTAGACCTGATATCATGTTTAGTGTGTGTTTATGTGCTAGATATCAAGCATCTCCTAGGGAATCACATTTGAGTTCAGTTAAAAGGATTTTCAAATATCTGAAAGGAACTACAAATGTTGGTCTGTGGTATCCCAAAGGGAGTGTTTGTGATTTGATTGGATATTCTGATTCAGATTATGATGGATGTAAAACTGAAAGAAAAAGTACAAGTGGTACTTGTCACTTGTTGGGAAATGCTCTTGTTTCTTGGTCTTGTAAGAAACAAGCATGTGTTGCTCTAAGTACTGCTGAAGCAGAATACATTGCTGCAGGAAGTTGTTGTACACAAACCCTATGGCTCAAACAACAACTCAAAGATTATGGCTTAGAGCTGGGCTGCATTCCAATCAAATGTGACAACACAAGTTCCATTAATCTCACTAAAAACCCCATCATGCACTCTTGAACTAAGCATACTGATATAAGACATCATTTTCTTCGAGATCACGTCATGAGAAAGGATATTGAGATTTCCTTCGTAGATACACACAACCAATTAGCTGATATATTTACTAAACCTCTTCCTAAAGATTCATTCTTTAAGATTAGAAGAGAATTAGGTATATTAGATGAACATGATATTTAATTAGATATTTAACTAAGAATGTGTTTATATGTTTTAATTATTTGCATGTCTTTTTGTGTGAACTTAAATGCTTACATGCTTAGATTACAATTTAAATTTATGATTGCATGTATCTAAGTTGCTTATATGTTTAAACATATGTCTTATGTGAGTTTTTACTCTAAATACTTGATTTATTCTTCTAGTAATGTATTACATAGGAATTTCTAGTTTAGAACCTATAAACTGTCTTAGTAATCGATTACCATACACCTTGTAATCGATTAACCTTGTTTCCAGTCCTCGTGCCTCATTAGATGCTTAAGGTAATCGATTACCTCAACTTCTGTAATCGATTACATCATCGAAAACTGCCAGTTTTTCAAAATTCCCTCCATCTTTTTGAATTTCAAATTCAAAGAAACCGCTCTGTATTCGATTACTCAACCTCTGTAATCGATTACATGCTCGTGCTATATAATCAAAGCATTACATATCAATCGAAATTGCCTTCCAATTTCTATTTCTATCATCCCTAACCTTTCATTCCTAACACTCTGAAACCTTGTTCCTATTCATAAGAACTATCTGCGCAATCAATCATGTCTTCCTCTTGTTAGCCTAGATAGCAACCTGAGAGGGGGGGGGTGAATCAGAGTTGCACGATTTTCGCCTTATCGAAATAGTTACTTTCAAGATAATGATGATCACGAAATGATAGTTGTGATTGCAGCGGAATTAAGGATTGCTTGAAAGTAAAAGATGAAGGGAAGAGGAAATCACACACAAGATTTTATCGTGGTTCACCTTCTATCCACCGAAGGCTACGTCCAGTCCCTCAAGAAACCCCTTGAGGATTTTTCCACTATGAACAAGATTTCTTACAAGTACTTACACCAAGAACCTTGAGAATTCTTGTCAAACCTCAGATGGCAAACCACCAACTGATGACGCCGAAACCTACGGCGGACTTTGAATCAAACCCGATTCAAAGGACCTTTTGCACTATCACCGAACCCTACGATGGACTTTGAATCAAACCCGATTCAAAGGACCTTTTCCACAACCATCGAACACCACGATGGACCTTTTTACAACCACCGAAAACCACGGGTGAATGAATCAAACCGATTCAAGAGATGAAGAAGAAGATGCCTTTACAATGGCTGATTCAATCCTTTAGACAAGATGAATTGATCTTAATTTGTATGCTCTAGGAAATTACAATGAAGGCTCTCTTATTCTGAGTTTCTCAAAAGATGAACAGCATGTGTGTTCTGATGAAAATGAGAGAACAGGAACTCAGAATGATGACTTTAATGAATATGAAAGTTATGGACCAAGTCATTGATGTTTCTGAGCGTCTATGGACTTTATATAGGCACTAGAGGTCGTCCATGAACCAACACAACCTTTCCCAATTGTTTTGAGACACAATGGTTCATGAAAAAACACAACTGTCGACCTGGTAATCGATTACAGCATTCTGGTAATCGATTACGCTATAGCCGTTATGATCTAACTGCCATTTCCTGACAGGTAGTCGATTAATGAAATCTTGGAATCAATTACTGACTGCCTGGTAATCGATTACTGAAGGCTGGTAATCGATTACGCTATGCCTGACTGACAGGTAATAGATTACTGACTGCTTGGTAATCTATTACTGCAAGTCTGAAACTCATTTTTAACCATCTCAAGCCCTAATTGAGTGTTCCTACCAAGTTTAACTTGTGAGAACATATCCTACTCAATTAGTTGATCTTTTATGAGCCTTCAAATGCAATTAAACCTTAATAAAGCATAACACACTATGTTGACAAGACTTACTTAAAGACAAGAAACTTGATGATAGATCTTGACGTTCTGAGCCTGTTCTTGTAGTCTTTCTGTTCTAAAGTCTTCTTGAAGTCTTCCTTCCTTTTCTGAAGTCTTCTTGAAGTTTTTCTTCTTTTTGTTCCTTTATTTCTTGAAGTCTTCTTAAAGTCTTACTTTTCTTTTCTGAAGTCTTTCTTCTTTTTATGATGTGTTTGTCTTCATCAAAACCTCAGCCAAGTCGAAGGACTAGACCTGCTTTACACCTCTCACTTTCGTCCTTCCAATCCAATGAATTTAACCAGACTTCTTACTTCAACAAACCAACGAAATAGGTTTGTTTCAAGGTTCCTATATCAAATTATCCGAAAACCCACGTATGGTGATTTGGATTCTTTTATTGAAAGTGGTCATACCTTTCCGGCCTTCCTCAGGAACCAGGACCATGAAGAGTTCATTGCCATAAGCAATCCATATTATCCCGAACTGGTTAAAGTATTCTACTGTAATCTCGAGACACGAAGAGATGGCTTTCAGAGTTCAGTCAAGGGAATTCTCATTCGCTATACCCTTTCAACCTTTGGGCGATGTCTGGGGCTCCCTTCTACCGGCGCCTTTTTGGGTCCAAACTTGCCCTGCCCCTGGCCTGACTACAATCAAGAGTCATTCTATCAGTCTTTGTGCAGATTCCAGCCCTCAGAACTTCTAAGAGTCCATCCTCCTCACACGAATTCTTGCCCTTATCATATTGATGTGCTTACAATGAACAATCACTTGCTCCATTATTTCATCAATCAAGTTCTTCTGCCACAAGAGACCCTTCTTGCTCACATCAGTGAGTTAGAGTTGCAAATATTATATGGTATTCTCAACTGCCATAAAATTAATTGGGCCTTTCTGATCATGAATCACATGCTCAGATGCAGAGACAATGCTGACTCTTTTCCCTACGCTTCAATTATTTCCCGCTTACTCATCTACTCCGAAGTACCAATAGCAAAACTTTATGATGAGCGGTCTTCTCATCTTAAGTGTATTGACAACTCCATCCTTCCTTATCTCGGGATATCAATTAATTTTGGAATCTTTACCCTTACCTGCCAACTCCATGACGACGGTCGTGATTGTCCGCTCAAGAAGACAATAGCTGATGAAGACTCTTCTGTCGATATTATAGGAGTCTCTTGTTGTCTTTTTCTTGTTTACATTTGTAATTCTTTGTTTTAGATACTTTTTGTGGTTTGAACTCTCTATGTTTTTATATATATATATGTTGGTTGTTGTTTATCACACTTTTACGTGTTTACGCCCAACCCCTATGCTTTATTTGAATATACACTTGTATGGTTGTATGCCTGTTTCTGGATAGGTTCTAAAGGGGGAGAAAGGTTTTGTGTTCTTAAAAAGATTATATGCGGGAATTCAATAAGTGAATCAGAAAGGGGGAGATATATTGGATTACATCAAACAGGGGTAGTTTTCAACAAAGAAGAAATTCTGAGTTTCAAGGTTCAAAGAATGTGTTTGCCATCATCAAAAAGGGGGAGATTGTGAAGAAGGTCTTGCTCCTGACCCTGGCTGAGGTTTTGATGACGAAAAACTCATCGGCAAAAAGAAGAAAAGAAGACTTAGAGGAAACAGTGCTATATAGTTCAACATTTACCTAGAAGTCTTAGTATAGGTGAGTTATGCTTCTAAAGGCTTATCAAAGAATAAAGGCTCCTTAAAACATCTAAGCTAATCAAGTTTAATGTTTTCATAAGTTAAAAGAAGTAGAAAAACTCAAGCCAATCTTAAAAGTTCAAGTTTCTGGATATTGGACTTGAGTGTAATCGATTTCAGCTTTCTGGTAATCGATTACACCTAGGCAAGTAATTGATTACTTCTTGCTTGTAATCGATTACATGTTTGAATTTGAAATTCAAACTGCAACGGCTTTTAGTGTAATCGATTATCTAAGTTATGTAATCGATTACACACACGAAAAGTTGCATCTTTTCATGAACCATTGTGTCTCAAACCTTTTGGGAAGGGTTGCATTGGTTCAAGGACGTTTCCTCTTGCCTATATAAAGTCCATTTGAGTCTAGAACATAATAACACATGAGAGTACATCATTAGGCCAAAGCTTTGCCAAAATAGTTCATTCATTAAGTCTTTTAGTACTTAAACTTTCAAAGAGCCTAAATTCTGAGTTCATGATCTTCATGGTTAAGAGAACACTTCAGTTGTTCATATCTTGACGAACTCAGAATCTTATTATGCTTAAGAGCCTTAAAGCATAATTCTCATGATCAATCCACTTGTAAGTTAAAGGATTGATTCAGCCAAATTGTAAACTCTTCTTCATCTCTTTCTGGTAGATTGAGTATTCACCGTGGGTCTCGGTGAAGGGTTGTTGTTACTGAAAGTGGTGTACTTTCAGGGTGTTGATTGAAGGTGGTCTAGCCTTCAAGGTCTAAAGGTGGTTTGCCTTCAGGAACTCAAAGTGGTGTGCTTTCAGAGGCTGTTGAAAGTGGTATACTTTCACAGGTGATTGATAGAAATTATTAAGGTACTTGGTGTAAGAACTTGTAAGAGATTTTTATCAATAGTGGAAAAATCCTCAAGGGATTTTCTTGAGGGACTGGACGTAGCCTTCGGTGAATAGAAGGTGATCCAGGATAAATTTCTGTGTGTGAATTCTTCTACCCTTCAACTTTACTTTCAAGCAACGCTTATGTCTGCTGCAATCGTTTGCATTTACATTCATCTTGAAAGTAAGAAGGTTTCAAGGCGAAAATCGGGTAAACCTGATTCACCCGCCCTCTCAGGTTGCTATCTAGAGTAACATTGTATGCCACTTAGGTATAAGGGTAGGTATTGTTAGTGTTTGCCTAAACTTGGAATTCATCTTCAATTTGATTAACTAATCACCATGGTATTAGGTTTAGTAATTGAATTGGAAGTTCTATTTGATTAAGGTATTATCAAGTAGAAACTCTAGGTTAGAACACCTAAGAACGTCTTCTGAATTTCATATATAGAATTGATTCTGAATAGCATAGCTAGAGGTAGTGAAACTCAACCCAAGTACTTGTTTTATCAAGTTATTATCTTTGTCTTTATTCTTTACTTTAATTTCCAAAATCAAACTTAAAATATCTTGTCTCTTTCAAACTCTAAAAAACTGATTTCAAGTCAAACCAATCCCTGTGGAGACGATATCTTTTATATTACTTGGATTACCTCTGTGCACTTGCAGATTTGCTACCACTAGTCTCACGCGAAGTCAGTCACAGAAGGGCAAAACTTAGTCACTAAGGAATGGGTTCCATGGGAAAACTTAGTCACCAGATGGGAAAACCTTATACACTGGACGAGTTTCAATGGAAAATCATAGTAAAATAACCTCTGTGTGGGAAAAACTCGAGAATCTAGTCACCGTGATCTCATGGTAAAACTTTGTCATGGGAGGGGAAACTTGGTCACTAAGGAATTAGTGCCACGGGAATACTGAGTCACAAGTAGGGTAAACCTTTGTCAGCGGACGAGTTTCAATGAAAAATCCAAGTAAATTAACCTCTTTCCGTGGGAAATACTCGAGAACATAGTCATAATGACTAGTCTCTTGGGAAAAACTCAAGAACGTAGTCAATGAGAGTAGTCTCACTAGAAATCAGTCACATGAGGGGGAAACTTAGTTACTAAGGAATGAATTCCATGTGAAAGTTGAGTCACCGGATGGGAAAACCTTAGTCACCTGACGAGTTTCAATGGAAAATCATATTAAAATAACCTCTTTGTGTAGGAAAAACTCGAGAACCTAGTCACTATGACTAGCCTCATTGTAAAACTCAGTCACAGGAGGGGAAAACTTAGTCACAAAAGAATCAGTTCCATGTGAAAACTGAGTTACCGGATGGGAAAACCTTAGTCACCGAATTAGTTTCAATGGAAAATCCTAGTAAAATAACCTCTTTGTTTCGAAAAAATTCAGAACCTTGTCTTAGTGACCACAATCATCAGAACACTCAGTCACTTGAGGGGAAAACTTAGTCACTAAGGACTTAGTGCCTTGGGAAAACTGAGTCACTTGATGGGAAAGCCTTAGTCACAAGACAAGTTTCAAAGGAAAATCATAGTAAAATAATCTCTTTGTGTGGGAAAAACTCGATAACTAGTCACTGTGACTAGCCTCATGAGAAAACTCAGTCACTGGAGGGGAAAACTTAGTCACTGATAGCCAAATCCGCAAGGGCAAGGTTGATTATCGAAGTAATATAAAAGATATCGAACCCAAGGGATAGGTGTCCAATTATTAATTTATTTAGAGCTTGTGCTGAAAATTAAACTTGATTTTGATTTTGGGTATGTTTAGAACAAGAACTTGGAAAAAGCATAAATATAAATAGAGAAAAGATGATGGAGATTAAGCACTTGGGTTGAATAACACAACTTATAAAATATGCTAGTAACCTTCTACCTTATTTCTGAATTTAAAAACAAGAGTTCATGATGCTTTAGCCTATGGTTTCTATAAGTTAATTCCTTACACATTGTAGACCTTTCTTTCTAGTTACTAAACTCAATTCCTTGCAATTTAGTTAATTAAAGAAGAAGATGAAGATAGAGTTAAGGGCAACATAAAGCAAAGTCTATCCTAATTCCTTAGTGATATGTCATATTGCTTCTTTTATGTCCTATTTCCCTTACTACTTACCGATTTCCATTGACATAAGAAGTAAGCATAAACACTTGTGTGCACCAAGATAAAATGAAGAACAAGGAAATAAAACATAAACTTGCAATATTATTCAGAAATAAAGATGAAGAAAATTAAGACATAAATTATAAGCTAAAACAACCCAAATACTTAAAAAGGAATTAGCCAAGCATGGCTAATAGAAACATTGAATCACCCTGGACTAGGAGCTCAACAATGGCTTCCCACAATTCTCAGGAACAATGCTCTTAAGGAAGAAAGAAGAATACTTGTTGTATTCTGGAGTGAAGGTGTGTGAATGTGTGTTTACAAAGGAAAGCAAAGGCCCTATTTATAATTAAATCTGCCACGTCCCAACGCTCAAGTGTTGGGTTGCCAACGCTCAAGCGTTGGCACGGCTGATGCTTCCTATTCCTTGGCTATTTTGCTCTTCAATGGTGGAGGAGTTGATGGCCATTACGGCCTTCATTGGCCACCAATTAACTTCTGAAGGCACGGCGTATTTGGAAAGCATGCATGTTTCACAAAAACTTGATCAAGAGAGTTAAGCTTGGTACTTTCAACATGTTGAGTTCATCAAATTCAGCTCACAAGAAAATATACTCAATGAAACGCATGAAAGCTCAAAAATTCTGCCTATCATTCAAATCAAAGTTGGAACCATGCACTATGTAACTTTATAAGAGATTTTTGAATGTTGATACCCAAATCGCAAGTGCACGATTGACTATCGCGTAATATAAAAAGATCGAACCCAAGGAATAGGTGTCCTTATTATTATAATATCTAGTACTTGTGCAGAAAAAATAAAAGATGTGTATGATGTTGGTTTAGAACAAGATATAGCAATAAAATGATAAGAAATAAAGATGATGAGAATTAAGCTCTTGGGTCGATTTACGTAGTCTATAAAATATGCTAGCAAGTTCCTACTTAATTTCTGAATTTTAAATCCAAGTTCATGATGCTATGGCCTAGAATTTCTACAAGTTAATGGTCTTAAGAAATGTAGAACTTTCTTCCTAATTACTAAATCCAAGATCTTGTAATTTAGTTAACAGAAAAGTGAGAGTAATAAAACCACACAAGAAAGGGGGGTTTGAATTGTGTGTGTGACTTTTATTCACTTTTTCACAATATAGTTAATATTAGTTCGAAAACGGTGAGTAATATGTGCAGCGGAAATAAACTTAGAGCTTGAAGAGTAAAGCACACACGATATTTATCCTGGTTCACCCCCAAAATCGATAAAGCTATGTCCAGTCCTTGGCTAAACCAAGATTTTCCACTATTTCAACAGAATAGTACAAGTGTTCTCAAGGACTTCTCCCAGTATTCTGAGGACTACTCCTTTACAACTTTTCTTAGGACTTCTCCTTTATCTCTCGAGTATTCGACAGGACTCCTCCCAGTTCTTTTTCAAGAAGGTTTGTTTTCTACAGGGATCTCTTCACAAAGAGTGGGTAGAAACTATGAAGTTCTTAAATCAGAGATAGGGTATACAAATTTGTTCTCTGAAGGGCTTGTGTGAGAAAGCATAAGAGTTTTCACTCTGTAAGGATTTCACACTAGTTGGCGACTAAACTCAGAAAAATGATAAGGCTAAGGTTACTGAGTGTTCTTGACTAAAGCTTGTTCAAATTGTAAACTGACTTGAAAGATTTGAATGCTTTGATAGTGTGTAAGTCGCCAAGTTGAAGATGATGCAGAGACCACTATTTATATCTTCAGTAGGATGATAACTGGAGGCGCTGATGAAGATCTTCAAAAATAGTTCCGTTGAATCTTTGCTTGATTGTGAGTAACGGATACTTCTGTATCTGCTTGTTGTAGTCTGCCAAGTGAAGAATGTTTCTCCAACAGATAGAGAGTGATATCGTCTGGCAATGCTTTTGTTCTGGTTCTCAGAGGCTGCAATTAATGCATATGCATTACAGCTAATCCGGTAATTAATGCTCTGACCAGAAGATTTGAATTTGGCCGTTGGGGAGATAAGATGATCAGAGGATATCATCGTTAATTCAGCAAAAGCAGCTTGAATTAAGGAATTTAAGAGAATTTGAACCTTCAAGGAATAAGGCGCTTAATTCTGTCTCTTTCGCCATTAATGCTGTGATCCACCAAGAGGTGCATGACAACACATCTTCGGTTTGAGCAAACGATCTCCTTTAAGCTAATTCTTTTTGCACGAGTCTTCAGTCTTTGCTCTTTAGTCAACCCAAGTGTTTGACCAGGATTGAGCCGGACGGTCTTTGCAGGCGGACAAACTTTACTCTGGAGGCAGACTCATTTCTCATAGGCGGACGGTCTCTTCATTTGCTTTTTGATAATGTTTGCAGCATGGCTTCAGTTCATAAGTGTTCCTGAATATGAAATCTTTTAAAGAAAGTCAGTAATACTTAGCGAAATTGTTATTTATCAAAATAGGTTAATTCATTTAAATATTTTACTCTAACAAAAAGAAGATGAAGAATGAATTCGGGCCAACACAAAGCTACGTCTATCCTAATGATCTTTAGAGATATATACTTATAGCCTTTTTTATTTCCTAGTTCCCTTACTACTTACCAAATGGTCTTATGACATAAGTAATAAGCAAAACTTCTTGTGTACAGCAAGATAACATTAAGAGCAAGGAAATAAAACATGAAAGGAAATATTATTCAGAAACGTAGAAAAAGACTAGAACATAAACTATAAACTACTACAACCCAAGAAACTTAATAAGAATTAGCCAAGCATGGCTAAAAGAGTCATTGAATTACCTTGGATAGGAGCTCAAGTATGGCTTCCCACAATTCCTAGGAACAATGATCTTAAGGAGGAAAGAAGAATACTTGTTGTATTTTGAAAAAGGTGTGTCTTACAAGTGAGAAAAAGGCCCCTATTTATAGTATAAAATCACCTCCCAGCGCTTGAGCGCTGGCATTCCCAACGCTCGGGCGTTGGGATGCATTAAAATTCCACTATCAGACTAAGGCCCAGCGCTTGAGCGCTGGCTTTCCAACGCTTGAGCGCTGGGTGAAAATCTGACTCGTCTCCTAGTCAGAGTACCAACGCTTGAGCGTTGGGTCGCCTGCTGCTTCATCTTCAAGCTTTTCCCTTCTACATGGTAGTGGGTTTTTAATGTCTTCAATGGCCTTCATTTAGCCCCTAATCATTTCTGAAACCTCCTTCCCACTACCATCAATCCTTCAACATTATTTCCCATGTGCTAATTTAGAGAGTGATTCTTCATATTCTTCTTTTCCACTTTTGGTCCTCTCTTGGTTAGTACTACAGTTCAAGCCCTTTTACTTCTTGTAATTTCAATTTTCAGCCCCCAACTCTTGAACCTTTAGACTTTGGTCCGTCCTGTCCTGAACTTTACAAATAGGCCCCTGGACAAAAATTGTAATTTCTACCAGCTTTCCTAAAAATACAAAAATACCTATAAAAATTCCTAAAAATATAAAATAAAGTTTAATAACCAAATAAATGCTAATCTATATGCCAAATGCAAAATAAATAGAAAATCTACATAAAAATAATAAAAATCCTATATGAGACTCAAAAATAACAAAATAAAAAGACTAAAAAGACCCTAAATTATCATATAAAATCCAGTCATCACACCACCATACCCAACGACAGCTTGTCCTCAAGCGACAAAACTTTAAAGAAAAACTTGTCCTCGAGTTTTAGAAAAAGTTTTATCCAATAAAAGATGATAATTTTCAAGAAAGCACGGCGGATTTGGAAAGCAATCATGTTTCAAAAGAACTTGATCAAGAGAGTTAAGCTTGGCACCTGCAACATATTGAGTTTGTCAAATTCAGCTCACAAAAAGATATCCTCAATGAAAACATGAAAGCTCAAATTTTTTGCCTATCATTCAAATCAAAGTTGAAATCATGCACTATGTAACTTTAGAAGAGATTCTTGAAAGTTGAAACGTGGCCAAGGTTCAAACAAGGTATGGATTCAAAAACTTGGCAACTCTATTGGCTTGACTCATAATTTTTTTGCTAGGTGATTCTTTTGACTAAGAGCTTTAACAATTACAAACATAGGTTCTCTCAATTTTTTCCTTTCTTTTTTCTTCTTTTTGAACAAAGTAGTGGAATGTATGAGATGAATGAATTGATTTTTACTACCCTCATACTCTTTCTCACCCCACTACTTCATTATAATTTTTTCCTAAGGCACATACCTTATTATTATTTTTTTTTTTTAGAGAGAAACCTAAACATACATAGCTCTAGTATTTTTCAATTTTTATGAATCACACTAACACCTTATAATATCACACAAAAGTAGGCTCCAAAAATGACTCTTTTAAGGATCAAAGGGGCTACTAGTGGATTTTTCCTTTTCAATCAAGAATATGAGTTTTCAAAGACAGCCTATAATCTCTTCACAAACTCTCAAAGTTAACAAGACTCAACGAACATGCAACACAAGGCAGAAAATTTTTACAAGTCATGCATCAGAGTTCTCAGCACTCAAAAGATTGGAGTAAGTGGTACTCCTTTTCGACTCAGAAAAAATTTTCCAAAACTTTCCAATCAAGATTTCAGTTAATCCTAGCAACATGCAATCCTAAACCGCATTCAAAAACATATTATCTTTTTAAAAGCAATATAAATTCAATGGATAAAACCCCACAAGCATTAGCAGTAGCAGAATGTTAACTGGATAGAGTACTCAACCATGCAGTTTAAAAATCCTAAAAGCAAAAATAAAAGCAGAAAATTAAAAACAGAAATTATCCAAAAATCTACAAGCTGGTAAAAATCAGTCAAATTTAATCAAAGTGCATTGGGGCCTCCTCTCCTTCAGCACTGCCTGAACCTCCAGTCTGCTCAGTAATATGCAGACCCATCAATCTCCTCTCCAGATCAGTAGGGGCAGGACACGTTTGCCAGCTGGGATCATTGTAGCCTGCATGATCCCACATCAGCTGCTGGTTGTGAGACATCCTGTGCATATGTTGGAACATGGTTCCAAAAGCTTCCTCCTGCCAAGAGTTGGTAGAGGACTGAGATGACTCCCCTGCATTTCTGGATCTGGCTCTGGTGTTGGTTCTGGGCCTGGGCTCTGCATAGCGTGCTTCAGAAGGGTCCCCTTGCTTCTCAAGGGAAGTAACATGCTCCTTGTAAATTCTAACAGCAGCATCAATGGACATGACGGGAAGATGATGGATTTAGATCTCAATGGGGGGCATGGCAGCCACCCCGAGCTTAGCCTGCACAAGCTTATTAATCAATGAAGGATATCCAAACCTCTTACCCTTCTTTTCCAAGTTGACAGAATAATGAATCCTCCAAGCAATGATCCTTGCTGTGTCAATTGGTCTTTTGTTTAGCAGGCAGTAGATGCAAAGAGCACTCTGTCTCCTAAGTTCTGATTTGTTAGAACTAGGGAAGAGAGTGTCTCCTAGGAAATGGTCCCAAACTCGGACCTCAGGCTTCACAAATTTTCTGTAAATAAAACTTGGGGTAACCCCATCTGCTTCAGTTTCCCATTTAGTTCCTAGCACAGCAAGGGCTTCTAGAATCTCAGCATAAGGGTAGTTGTTTAGCATCTCATTGTAACTAGCCCCATTATGTCCAAACTTAGCCCGATCCTGGGCTTCTGTTGGAAGCTTCAAAAGTCTCCTAATCACATCCGCACTATAGCTGATTGTGGTCCCTCGGAACCATGATTTATAAGTGGGAATGGCGGGGATTTCTTCATCAGAATCATAATGGGCATTAGCATAGAACTCCCGCACAAGAGTCCGACATCCATCATAAATCGGAGCACAGAGTTGCTCCCACTTCCTCTCTATCACAGCCTCTTGGATCCCCCATTGGTCCATCCTATCAAAGTGGAGAGGCCTCTCCCGGACCAGCTCCTTTTGCACAAGCTTCCCTTTGAAAAATTTCTCCTTTTCAAGGGAGAGAAAGCGGTTATAATCAAACTGCTCCTCCTCCTCATCAAGGACTTCGTCAACTGCCCTTCTTTTGGGTGCCATAATCTGCAAAATAAGCCAAACAATTCCACAAGAAAGCAAACTTGTTAAAATGCTAGCTCAATAGAAATTCAACATCCTTTCTTTGAGCACCATCCAAAATTACAACCAAAAATAGCAAATTGCCCACCAAGTTTATAAAAAATATCCTTGAGTCTTCCATAAATCATGAAAAGCAAGAATCAAAGCTTAAAAACCAGAAAAGAAACAAGAACTTCATTCAGACATTTTAACGAACACTTGGTGGGCAAGCTTAAAATAGCAAGATTTATGCACATGAGAGACATGAAAAAACAGAAAAACTACCAAAACCCAGCAAACAACTACAACCCATGAACCACAGCAACTACATCCTACTACAATATGTGCAATTTTGTCTAAACATCAAGGTAAAAGAAAAAACTTTGAGAAAAACAGAAACAGACCTTGAAGTTCAAGCAAAATCGCACACAATCAAGAGGAAGAAGCCGAGAGTGATTCGAACAAGCACTTAAGAAAGGAGGGTTGTAGTTGAGACAAGAGAAATGTGAGAAAGATAGGTGAAGAAGAGGTGCTGGGTTCGTGGGTAAGAAAGGGCTTAGGAGATGAAAAGATAAAAAGTGAAAAGAGAAAAGAAATTTTAATTTAAAAGCCCCCTGCCCGAGGCCCAGCGCTGGAGCGTTGGGTTGTCCAACGCTGGAGCGCTGGTAAGTGAAACCAAACAGTGGCTTCTAGGGGCCTAGCGCATGAGCGCTGGCCCCCAACGCTTGAGCGTTGGTAAAAACTGGAAAATTGGGACTTTAGGCAGGGGCTCAACGCATGAGCGTTGAGCCTCCAACACCTTGGCATTGAGTCCCCCTGCAAGTTTTTTATTTTATTTTATTTTAAAACAGAAAATAAAGTAGAAAAATTTAAACTAATCCTAAATTGGGTTGTCTCCCAACCAGCTCAATTTTATAGTCCTTGATAGACTTCTTCAACAATCACTTTTCAACCGGGGTCTATTACAAAATTCATTAGACCCCGCAACTCATGCAAATTTTGGCCCAAAAACAACATGGTGCCTAATGAATTTTCAGCTAACAAGGTAACAACATTCAAATTAAAAATGGAAGGAATAAATAAATTTTCCCTTCCTTGTTCTTTTCCTTGTTGTTCTAAACCTATAGCATAGGTTCCTTGAGGTTCGTCTTCCTCCATTTCCAATTTGTCTTGAAGGACAAATTTTACAATGGGAGCTTTTCTTACCTCCTCTTGTTGAACAACGAGTTCACCTTCATGAACTAGTTGTTGTTCATCGCTGGGCTGCCTCCTTAGAATGCTTTGTATTTTCACTTGTAACTCCTCTATGGCCTTACATTCTTGCTCAGGAGTTGGCAAAAATCCCGCATTTCTCTTACACTCTGAATTAAAATAGAATTCGTCAACAAGAGTGAAAGCTTCCTGCTTATTTTTTTCATATTCTATCTCAAGGTTTGCTCAGATTTTTGCCATCCTTTGCTCAAATGTTTCAGCCATAACTATACCTGACAATACTCAGCAAACAAAATTAGCAGCACCAATTCATCACAATGATAATATTTTTTTTTTAATATAAACAAAAAAGAACTAAACAAAATAATAAAAAGAACAAAACATATCCCCGGCAATGGCGCCAAAAACTTGATACCCAAATCGCAAGTGCACGATTGACTATCGCGTAATATAAAAAGATCGAACCCAAGGGATAGGTGTCCTTATTATTATAATATCTAGTGCTTGTGCAGAAAAAATAAAAGATGTGTATGATGTTGGTTTAGAACAAGATATAGCAATAAAATGATAAGAAATAAAGATGATGAGAATTAAGCTCTTGGGTCGATTTACATAGTCTATAAAATATGCTAGCAAGTTCCTACTTAATTTCTGAATTTTAAATCCAAGTTCATGATGCTATAGCCTAGAATTTGTACAAGTTAATGGTCTTAAGAAATGTAGAACTTTCTTCCTAATTACTAAATTCAAGATCTTGTAATTTAGTTAACCAGAAAAGAAGATGAAGAATGAATTCGGGCCAACATAAAGCTACGTCTATCCTAATGATCTTTAGAGATATATACTTATAGCCTTTTTTATCTCCTAGTTCCCTTACTACTTACCAAATGGTCTTATGACATTAGTAATAAGCAAAACTTCTTGTGTAGAGCAAGATAACATTAAGAGTAAGGAAATAAAACATGAAAGGAAATATTATTCAGCAATGTAGAAAAAGACTAGAACATAAACTATAAACTACTACAACCCAAGAAACTTAATAAGAATTAGCCAAGCATGGCTAAAAGAGTCATTGAATTACCCTGGATAGGAGCTCAAGTATGGCTTCCCACAATTCCTAGGAACAATGATCTTAAGGAGGAAAGAAGAACACTTGTTGTATTCTGAAAAAGGTGTGTCTTACAAGTGAAGAAAAGGCCCCTATTTACAGTAAAAATTCACCCTCCAGCGCTTGAGCGCTCGCATTCCCAACGCCTGGGCGATAGGATGCATTAAAATTCCACTATCAGACCGAGGCCCAGCGCTTGAGCGCTGGCTTTCCAACGCTTGAGCGCTGGGTGAAAATCTGACTCGTCTCCTAGTCAGAGTCCCAACGCTTGGGCGTTGGGCTTCCAACGCTTGAGCGTTGGGTCGTCTGCTGGTTCATCTTCAAGCTTTTCTTTCCTTGATGGTAGTGGGTTTTTAATGTCTTCAATGGCCACCACTCAGCCCTTAATCATTTCTGAAACTTCCTTCCCACTACCATCAATTCTTCAAGCTTATTTTCCATGTGCTAAATTAGAGAGAGTTGCTTCATATTCTTCTTTTTCTCTTTTAGCCCTCTCTTTGCTAGCACTTCAATTCTGGCCCTTTAATTCTTTGAAACTTCACTTTTAATCCTGCTTCAGTGGTTAACTTCTCTGCTTCAAGAACACCACAACAAAATGGTGTTGTAGAAAAGAAGAACAGGTCATTTTAGGAACTAGCAAGGACTATGCTGAGTGAGTCTAATCTCCCCAAATACTTTTGGGCTGATGCCGTAATGTATCCAACAGAGTACTCATAAGGCCCATATTGAAGAAGACTCCTTATGAGCTTTATAAAGGTAGAAAGCCTAACATTGCTCATTTGCATGCTTTTGGATCAAAATGCTTTGTCTTGAATAACGTAAGGAAAACCTTGGTAAGTATGATGAAAAATCTGATAAAGGTATCTTCCTTGGTTATTCTTTAACAAGTAAAGCATATAGAATCTTCAATAAGAAAACTCTAGTTGTTGAAGAATCCATTCATATTTCTTTTGATGAATCTAACCCCTCAAATGAGGATAAAGTTTTTTTTCCTGATAATGATGAGGAAGAAAAATTAATCAAGGATGATCATCAAAAGCAAATGGAGCAAAGCTCAAAACCGGTAGAACAAGTTGAAGATGCCACTTATGATTTGCCAAAGGAGTGGAGAACACAGAGATTTCACCCCATTAAAAAAATCATAGGTGACATATCAAGAGGAGTTTCAACAAGACTAAGACTAAATGATTCAGTCTTGAACATGGCCTTTGTATCTCAAATATAACGGTCTAAGGAAAACGATGCCTTAGAAGATGTGTACTGGATAATGGAAATGCTGGAAAAGTTGAACCAATTTGAAAGAAACCAAGTACGGGAATTGGTTCCTTAGCCCATTGGTAAACATGTCATTGGAACAAAGTGGGTGTTTAGGAACAAATTGGAAGAAAACGGTACAATAGTCAGAAATAAAGCAAGGTTGGTAGCCCGAGGATATATCCAGAAGAAGGTATAGACTTCGACGAAACCTATGCACCAGTTGCTCGTTTGGAAGCTATAAGACTTCTGTTGGCATACGCTTGCTCATTAAACTTTCCATTATATCAAATGGACTTCACAATTTCTTTATTAAATGGATATATTCAAGAAGAAGTATATGTGAAGCAGCAACCAGGGTTTGAAGATCCTAAATATCCTTCAATGTCTTCAAGCTGAAGAAAGCTGTTTACAGACTAAAGCAAGCTCCACGGGCATGGTATGACAGACTAAGTACATTCCTTTATGAGAAAGGATTTCGAAAAGGAATTCTCAAATATGATGCAAGAAGAGTTTGAAATGTCTATGATGGGGAAACTAAACTTCTTCTTAGGATTGAAAATCAAGCAATCTAAAGATGGAATATTCATAATTCAATCATAATTTTGCAAAGAACTCCTAAAGAAATGTGATTTGGATGATTGCAAAGCCATAGCTACACCGATGGGGTCAAACACTTATCTAGATCAAGATGAGTCCGGAATTCCAGTGTGATGAAAGAGATATGGAAGATGAAAAGAGGTTTTCCTCCACTAACTACTATCAAATCCCTTTCAAGACTCAATCATAGTATAGTATCGGGTTTTGTCGTCTCCACAGGGATTGTGTTGCTACGTATTAATCTCACTAGCTAGACGTTGAATAAGCGGTTCAAAATGTGATAATTATTCTAAATGAGAACAACAATAAAGAAAGCGATAAAAGAAGTTGACGGAGGTAAACAAAGAGGAAAGCGTACTTACGAAATGATGTTACTTAATCCACAACTTGTTCTCAACCAAGACACTCATATAAGATGGATTTAACATTTAAGATGCCGGTAAGAGCTATTTACCTAACTAACTCCTTAATTAAGCAAAGCCTACCAATTGAGAACCTAGCCTTAATCCCTTAAGTCCTAACAATCCCAAAAGGCGCATTGTAGCATAAATTCTCTTGATGAGACATACCCTAAGCTCCGTTTCTAACCCAAGAAGTTCATGTCCCAGTGGATGGAATCTATGACCGTCACTCATGAAATCCCATTGATTCCCGCCTAGGTACTCCTATCCTAGTGGTGAGTATCCCGACTAGTCACTCGGTTAAGACCTCGTTCCCAACTCAAGATATTCCTACCTAGTGGTGAGTGTATCCCATCGTCACCTAGAAGACCTCACCTAGCCTAAGACAATTCATTCTTAAGTTAACTAGTGCAAAGGGCGGTTCCTCTCATTTACTAAACTCACACCAAAATCCCTTTTGTCATGCAAGCCTTAAAAATCATCACATGGTCAAGAGATACATGAAGCACAAAGAGAAACTAACAAACCCAAGACATGAGTGCATTTCCCTCTTCCATAACCAAGCATACATCAATCCATATCAATTTTCCAATATATCTATGAATCAATACAAGCTTTAGAATTCACCAATTGACCAAATGAAGCATTAAACATAGAGAGCAACACCCAACCATGAAAACCCATCATAACAATTGCATAAAGATGTATTAAACAAGAGTGAATCAAATTACATCATCCAAAGTACCAAAATAGAATCAAACAACATAGAAGGGGAAGAGAGGGAAGAGAAGGAAGATAGAACCCAAGGTGAAACGGAACCATGGCCTTCCGGAGGGGATGCATGACTCCTCCATGGTGCCCTAGCACCGGCCTCCAAGTGCTTGGCCGCACCTCTCCACCATCAACCCCCCAAAACCTAAAATTAGATCCAAATTATATAGCAGATTTTGGAATCTGCGACGCTGGCGCGAGCGCGCCAGCTTTCTGGGGCGAGCGCGCCAACTTGGGTAAAACCAGCTCCTACTCTCTGTCTCGGGGGCGAGCGCGCCAGCATCCTGGGGCGAGCGCGCCCAATTGGGGCGAGCGCGCCAGCTTCCTGGGGCGAGCGCGCCAGACTGCTGTGTAAAAACTGCTCTCTGTCTCGGGGGCGAGCGCGCCAGCTTCCTGGGGCGAGCGCGCCAGACACCTGAAACCAGAAAAATCACAGAAAAGCCATAAAAAATGTCTAATAAATAGATACAAACATAGAACAACCTAGAAATACAAAAATGCATGATATGAGACCAAAATGAGTGAAAAATGAATCAAAATCCTAATTAACCTACGGATCTATATGCAAAATAACTATGAAAATAGCCCTAAAACCCGGGTCAACACAGTGCAAATCACTAAATACAGAGGTATGGTCGTATCTTTTCTTTATTTAACAACAAGTTGACCCGATATCATGTTCAGTGTTTGTCTATGTGCTAGATATCAAGCATCTCCTAGGGAATCTCATTCAAGTTATGTTAAGCGGATTTTCAAATACTTGAAAGGAACTTCAAATGTAGGATTGTGGTATCCCAAAGGGGGTTTCTGTGATATAATCGGATATTCCGACTTAGATTTTGCTGGATGAAAAACTTAGAGAAAGAGCACAAGTGGTACTTGTCACTTACTAGGAAATGCTCTTGTTTCTTTGTCTTGTAAGAAACAAGCATGTGTTGCTCTAACTACTGCAGAAACGGAGTATATAGCTACTGGTAGTTGTTGTGAACAAACATTATGGCTCAAACAACAACTTAAACATTATGGCTTAGTGCTATCAAACAACTCAAACAACAACAGATGGGCTGCATTCCTATTAAATGTGACAATACTAGTGCTATTAATCTTACCAAAAACCCTATCACGCACTGAAGAACGAAGCATATTGATATAAGACATCATTTTCTTCGAGATCATGTCATGAGAAAAGATATAGAACTTACTTTTGTAGACACACATAACCAACTATCTGATATTGTCACTAAACCTCTCCCTAAAGATTCTTACTTTAAAATTAGGAGAGAATTAGGTCTATTAGATGAACTTGATGTTTGATTGTGTGTTTACATGATAGATTCTCTGAAAATAAGCTCAAAATGAAGTTTCTCAAACTGAGTAATCGATTACACCATTATGGTAATCGATTACCTAGGAAAATTTGGCCCAGTGTTTTAAACAGAGAATTCAAGTAATCGATTCCACATAATATGAAATCGATTACCATAAAAATTCTGGCCCACGTATTTTTCCAGAAAGTTTGAGTAATCAATTACCTAAAGTTGGTAATCGATTACCTATAAAAAGTTGGCCCAATAAACTTCTAGAGAATTAGAGTAATTGATTACCTCAAAACTGTAATCGATTACCAACAAGTTTTTGGCCCAGGGAAATTTCTAGAGAATTTTTGTAATAGATTACCTGCTCAAAAAATTTGAAATTCAAATTTAACACGTAATCGATTACCTGCTCGAAAAATTTGAAATTCAAATTTAACTATAACTTCCTGTAATCGATTACCAAACTTACTTTAATCGACTACATGTTCGACAAAGTTGTATATCTGACCTAAATTCTATTCCCTCCTATATTTTGAAATTTAAACTCTCAAAAACCATCTAGTAATCGACTACTTAAGCACTGTAATCGATTACATGTTCTCTCCATATAAACCGTTTCCTTGTTCATATCATGCTCTCTAAATACTCTTACATGTTCAAAGATCTTTTCATCTTAAGAATTCTTGCCCTACACTTTGAACATCCTCTATTCCATCTTTCTATCATGGCTTCTGGTTCTCGTTCCTCAAACACTTCATCTCCTGCAAATCCACCAAGGCGAGAGACAATCCATGATTCTTATGTGAATCATCGTTATCGAGAGGATATTCAGACTAATGTTATGTCTGCTGGTCTATCTCCTTCTCCATTCTATTCGATTCCTTCGAACTGTTCTCAAGAAACTCGACTCATTCTTGAACGCATGGATATCCTGGCATTGCGACTCACAGAACGAATGAATCATTTAGAAGATAATATTCGTTCTCGATTCATTCTTCTGGAAGGACGGATAGAGTCTGTGAACGCCTTTCTGCGCCAAGAAATCGAAAACTCAAGAAACTTGACCTGTCAGACATGTCTGAAGACTCTGCTGATACTTAATTTCTTAAGACTGTATCAACTTTACTAGTTTTTTGATTGGGTGGTAATAAGCTTCAACTTAAGCACTGTTTTGTGTGTTTGTCTATTTGCTTCTGTTAAGTAATTTAACTTTTATGACTTTTGAAATTGTCATGCTTGGATTTTCACATACCAACTTGTTTACCCCCACTCCCTATGGTTTGATTGATTATCCTATTTGTAAGCCTATACATATATATTTGGCCTTTTATTCTTTTTGATGACATAAAAAAGGGGAGAAAGGTCCTGTGCTTTTAAAGATCATTTATAGGGAATGCTACAAGTGGATAAAAAAGGGGGAGTTCCATCTGATAGGGGGAGTTCTGACAACAAGATGATCTTGAAAGACAAAGACATGTGTTTGCCATCATCAAAAAGGGGGAGATTATGAAGAAGGTCTTGCCTCTAACCCTGACTGAGGTTTTGATGATGACAAACTCACTCACAAAAAGAAGAAATGAAGACTTAGAAGAACCAGCTCAACATACTTCAAGCAATATTCAAGGGATCTAGTTTGACTAAGTCTAACAAATTAGGTAAGTTAGGCTTCTAAGGTTTCTTTAAGTATGAAGGCTCAAAGACAAGTTAAAATATTGAGTATAATCTTTTTCATAAGTTAAAAGTGATAGAAAGACTCAATTAGAACCTAAAGTTTCATTATCTAGAAAATGGACTTGAGTGTAATCGATTACACCCTTTAAGGTAATCGATTACACAGAGGCAAGTAATTGATTACAACTTGCTTTTAATCGATTATATGTTTGAAATTTAAATTCAAACAGCAACAGGAAAATAGGGTAGTCAATTACCTATGTACCGTAATCGAATACCTGGTCGACAGCTGTGTTGTTTCATGAACCATTGTGTCCCAAAAAGTTTGGGAAGCTTTGTGTTGGTTCATGGACGATCCCAAGTTCCTATAAATAGTCCATTTAGGCTCAGAAGCACAAAAAAAAAAAAACAATATTGAAAAACAACTTTCATATTCATTAGAGCCAAAACTCTGAGTCTTTAATTCTTCATTTTCAATAAGAACACTTATGCTGTTCAACTGTTGAAGAACTCAGAAAAAGAAAGAGGCTTCATATGATAAGTGCCAAAAGCATAACTTCTTTATTCACTCCATTCTTATGTTAGAGGATTGATTCAGCTGTTTAGAAATCTTCTTTATTCTCATTCTGGTTGAGTGAAAGTTGACCGTAGGGTTCGGTGAAGGTTGGCACTTGGAAAGCGGTTTGCTTTCTTGTTGTTGATAGAAATTCTTAAAGTTCTTGGTGTAAGTAATTGGAAGAAGTTTTTATCAATAGTGGAAAAATCCTCAAGGGTTCTTTAGGGACTGGACGTAGCCTTCGGTGGTTTGAAGGTGAACCAGGATAAAACTTGTGTGAGAATTCTCCTAACTCTCATCTTTTACTTTCAAGCAACACTTTATTCCGCTGCATTCACAATCTATATTTGTGATTCTCATTATCTTGCAAGTAATAAGTTTTGTAAAGGCAAAAATTTAGAGAACCTAGTTCACCCCCCCTCTTAGGTTGCTATCTACACTTACATGTAGTCAATGAGTCTAGTCTCACAGGAAATCAGTCACTGGAGCGGAAAATTAGAAACTAAGTAATTAGTGCCATGTGAAAACTGAGTCACGAGATGGGAAAACCTTAGTCACTGGACGAGTATCAGTGCAAAAGCCTAGTAAATTAACCACTTTGTGTTGGAAAAAGTCAAGAACGAAGTCAATGAGACTAGTCTCACGGGAAATCAGTCACAGGAGGGGAAAACTTAATCACTAAGGAATGAGTTCCATGGGAAAACTTAGTCACCGGATGGGAAAACCTTAGTCACTAGACGAGTTTAAATACAAAATCATATTAAAATAACCAATTTGTTTCGGAAAAATTCAGAACCTTGTCTTAGTGACCAGTATCATTAGAAAACTCAGTCACTAGAGGGGAAAACTTAGTCACTAAGGAATTAGTGACACGGGAAAATTGAGTTACCTGATCGGAAAACCTTATTCACAAGACAAGTTTCAATGGACAATCATAGTAAAATAACCTCTTTGGGTTGGAAAAACTCGATAACTAGACACTGCGACTAGCCTCATGGGAAAACTCATTCACAGGAGGGGAAAACTTAGTCACTAAGGAATGAGTTTCATGGGAAGGTTCTGGAGTACATATTATGACTTGGTTCTTGAGTATTTCCAACAGATAGAGGTTCTTTTACTAAGATTTTCCATTGAAACTTATCCGATGACTAAGGTTTACCCAACTTGTAACTCACTATTCCCATGGCACTAATTCCTTAGGGAATAAGTTTGCCCCACCAGTGACTGAGTTTTCCGATACGACTAGTCACTATGACAAGGTTTTCAATTTTTCCCAAACAAAGAGGTTATTTTACTAGGATTTTGTATTGAAACTCGTGCAGTGAGTAAGGTTGACCCATCCGTTGACTTAGTTTTACCATGGAAGGAATTCCTTATTGACTAAGTTTTCCCCTTCAGTGATTGAGTTTTCCGATGAGACTAGTCATTATGACTAGATTCTCGAGTATTTCCCACGGAAAGAGGTTATTTTACTAGGATTTTTCAATGAAACTCGTTCAGTGACTAAGGTTTACCCTACTTGTGAATCAGTATTCCCATGGCTCTAATTCGTTAGTGACTATGTTTTCCCCTCCAGTGACTGAGTTTTCTTATGACACTAGTCTCTATGACAATGTTCTCAATTATTCTCAAACTAAGAGGTTATTTTACAAGGATTTTCCAATGAAACCCATCCGGTGACTGATGTTTCCCACGGCACTATTTCCTTAGTGACCATGTTTTCCCCTCCTGTGACTGAGTTTTCCCATGAGATTAGTCATTATGACTAGGTTCTCGAGTATTTCCCACGAAAAGAGGTTACTCTACTAGGATTTTCTAACGAAACTAGTCCGATGACTAAGGTTTACCCTACATGTTACTCAGTATTCCCATGGCACTCATTCCTTAGTGACCAAGTTTCCCCTCCAATGACTATGTTTTACCACGAGACTAGTCACAATGAATAGATTCTCGAGTTTTTCCCACACAGAGGTTATTTTACAATGATTTTCCTTTGAAACTCGTCTCATGTATAAGGTTTTCCCATCTGTTGACTAACTTTTCCCGTGCAACCCATTCGTTAGTGACTAAGTTTTCCCCTCCTTTGACTGATTACCAGTGAGAATAGTCTCAGTGACCAGGTTCTCGAGTTATTGCCACACAAAGAGGTTTATTTTACTAGGATTTTACATTGAAACTCGTCCGGTAAGTAAGTTTTTCCCCTCCGGTGACTCAATTTTCCCATTGCACTAATTCCTTTGTGACAAAGTTTTCCCCTCCAATGACTGAGTTTTCCGAAAACACTAGTCACTAAGACAAGGTTCTCAATTTTTCCTAAACAAAGAGGTTTTTTTACTAGGATTTTCCATTGAAACTTGTCCGGTGAGTAAGGTTTATCCATCCGGTGACTCAGTTGTCTTTTTGCAGTAATTCCTTAGTGATTTTTCCCATCTAGTGACCGAATTTTCCAATTAGACTAGTCATTATGACAAGGTTCTCTGTTTTCCGAAATAAAGAGGTTATTATACTTAGATTTCCCATTGAAAATCGTCCGATGACTAAGGTTTACCCATCCGGTGACTCAATTTTCCCATAGAACTAATTCCTTAGTGACTAACTTTTCCCCTCCTGTGACTGAGTTTTCCTGTGAGGCTAGTCACCATAACTAAGTTCTCGAGTTTTTCCCACACAAAGAGGTTATTTTACTGGGATTTTCCATCGAAACTCGTCCGGTGACAAAGGTTTACCCATCTGGTGACTCCATTTTCCCATGTTACTATTTCCTTAGTTACCATGTTTTCCCCTCCTCTGACTGAGTTTTCCCATGAGACTAGTCAATATGACTAGGTTCTTGAGTATTTCCCACACGAGAAGGTTATTTTACTAGGATTTTCCATTGAAGCTCGTCCGATGAGTAAGGTTTTCCCATCTGGTGACACAATTTTCCAAATGCACTAATTCCTTAGTGACTAAGATTTCCTCTCCAGTGACTGAGTTTTCCAATGATACTATTCACTGAGGCAAGGTTCTCAATATTTCCCAAACAAAGAGGTTATTTTACTAGGATTTTTAATCGAAACTCGTCCGGTGAGTAAGGTTTACCCATCCGGTGACTCAGTTTTCCCATGGAACTAATTCCTAAGTGACTTAGTTTTCCCCTCCATTGACTGAGATTCCCATGAGGGTAGTCACAGTGACTAGGTTCTCGAGTTTTACCCACACAAAGAGGTTATTTTACTAGGATTTTACGTCGAAACTCGTCCGGTGACTAAGGTTTTTCCTACTTGTGACTCAGTATTCCCATGTCACTAATTCCTTAGTTACCATGTTTCCCCTCCTGTGACTATGTTTTACCACGAGAATAGTCATTGTGACTAGATTCTCGAGTTTTTCCCACAAAGAGGTTATTTCACTATGATTTTCCATTGAAACTCGTCCGATGTATCAGGTTTTCCCATCCGATGACTCCGTTTTCCCATGGAACCCGTTCCTTAGTGACTAAGTTTTCCCCTCCCGTGACAGTTTTCCCATGAGACTAGTCTCATTAACTATGTTCTCGAGTTTTTCAAACACAAAGTGGTTAATTTACTAGGGTTTTCCATTGAAAATCGTCCGATGACTAAGGTTTTCTCATCTGGTGACTCAGTTTTCCCATTGCACTAATTACTTAGTGACTAAGTTTCTCCTCCTGTTATTGAGTTTTGAGATGGGAGGGGTCACTATGACAAGGTTCTCAATTTTTCCAAAACAAAGAGGTGACTAAGTTTTACCCATCCGGTGAATTAGTTTTGCCACGGCACTATTTCCTTAGTTACCATGTTTTCCTCTCCTGTGTCTAAGTTTTCCCATGTGACTAGTCATCATGACTAGGTTCTCGAGTATTTCCCATACAAAGAGGTTATTTTACTAGGATTTTCTACTGAAACTCGTCTGGTGACTAAGGTTTACCTTACTTGTGACTCTGTATTCCCATGCCACTAATTCCTTAGTGACCAAGTTTCCCCTCCTGTGACTAAGTTTACCATGAGACTTGTCACAGTGAGTAGATTCTGGATTTTTCCCACAAAGAGGTTATTTGACTATGATTTTCCATTTAAACTCGTCTAGTGTATAAGGTTTTCCCATCAGGTGACTGAATTTTCCCATGGAACCCATTCCTTGGTGACTATGCTTTCCCCTCTTATGACTGATTTCCATTCAATTTTTCCGAAACAAAGAGGTTATTTTAGTAGGACATTCCGTTGAAACTTGTCCGGTGACTACGGTTTTCCCATCCGGTGAATCAGTTTTCCCATGGAACTCATTCATTAGTGACTAATTTTTCCCCTCCAGTGATTGAGTTTTCCCGTGGAACCCATTCTTTAGTGACTAAGTATTCCCCATCTGTGACTGATTTCCCCTTAATTTTTCCAAAACAAAGAGGTTATTTGACTAGGATTTTCCGGTGAAACTTGTCCGGTGACTAAGGTTTTCTCATCTGGTGACTCAATTTTCCCATGGAACTGTATCCTTATTGACTAAGTTATCCCTTCCAGTGATTGAGTTTTCCGATGAGACTAGTCACTACGACAAGGTTCTCAATTATTCCCAAACAAAGAGGTTATTTTACTAGGATTTTCCATTGAAACTCGTCCAGTGGGTAAGGTTTACCCATCCTGTGACACAATTTACCCACTGCACTAATTCCTTAGTGACTCAGCTTTCCCCTCTAGTGACTCAGTTTTCCGATGAGACTAGTCACTATGACAAGGTTCTCAATTTTCCCAAACAAAGAAGTTATTTTACTAGGATTTTCCATCGAAACTCGTCCGGTGACTAAGGTTTACCCATCTAGTGACTTAGTTTTCCCGTGGCACTATTTCCTTAGTGACCATGTTTTCCCCTCCTGTGATTGAGTTTTCCCATGAGACTAGTCATTATGACTAGGTTCTCGAGTACCACAGTGAAACTCATCCAGTGTAAAGGTTTTCCCATTTGGTGACTCAGTTTTCCCGTGGAACCCATTCCTTAGTTACTATGTTTTCCACTCCTGTGACAGATTTCTCTTGAGACTAGTCTCTGTGACTAGGTTCTCGAGTTTATCCCATACAAAGAGGTTATTTTACTAGGATTTTCCATTGAAACTCGTCCGGTGAGTAAGGTTTTGCTCTCAAGGGATTGAGTTTTCCGATGATACTATTCATTAAGGCAAGGTTCTCAATTTTTCCAAAACAAAGAGGTTATTTTAGTAGGATTTTCCATTGAAACTTGTTCGGTGACTAAGGTTTACCCATCCGGTGGCTCAATTTTCCCATGGAACTATTTCCTTAGTCACTATGTTTTCCGCTACTGTGATTGAGTTTTCCAATGAGACTAGTCAATATAACTAGGTTCTCGAGTATTTCCCATAGAAAGATGTTATTTTTCTTGGATTTTGCATTGAAACTTGTCCGGTGACTAAGGTTTACCCTACTTGTGACTTAATATTCCCATGGTACTAATTCCTTAGTGACTTTGTTTTCCCCTCCAATGACTGAGTTTTCCGATGAGAGTAGAAACTATTACAAGGTTCTCATTTTTTCCCAAATAAAGAGGTTATTTTACTAGGATTTTCCTTAGAAACTCGTTTGGTGACTAAGGCTTACCCCTCTAGTGACTGAGTTTTCCCATGGCAAAATTTCCTTAGTGACCTTGTTTTCCCCTCCTGCGACTGAGTTTTCCCATGAAATTATTCATTATGACTAGGTTCTCTAGTATTTCCCACGGAAAGAGGTTATTCTAAAAGGATTTTCCATTGAAACTCGTCCGGTGTATAATGTTTTCCCATCTGGTGAATCAGTTTTCTGTGGAACCCATTCCTTAGTGATTATGTTTTCCCCTCCTGTGACTGATTTCCCGTGAGACTAGTCTCAGTGACTAGTTACTAGGATTTTCCATTGATACTCGTCTGGTGAGTAAGGTTTTCCCATCCGATGACTCTATTTTCCCATTGCACGAATTCCTTAGTGACTACGTTTCCCCCTCCAGTGACAGAGTTTTCTGACGATACTAGTCACTAAGGCAAGGTTCTCAATTTTTTCCATACAAAGAGGTTATTTCACTAAGATTTTCCATTGAAACTCGTCCGGTGACTATGGTTTTCCCATCCGGTGACTCAGTTTTCCATTGGAACTCACTCCTTAGTGACTAAGTTTTCCCCTCATGTGACTGATTTCTCCATGAGGCTAGTCACAGTGACTAGGTTCTCGAGTTTTACCCACACAAAGAGGTTGTTTTCCTAGGATTTTCCATCGAAACTAGTATGGTGACTGAGGTTTACCCATTCGGTGACTCAGTTTTCCCATGGCTCAATTTCTTTAGTGAGCATGTTTTCCCCTTTAGTGACTAAGTTTTCCCATGAAATTATTCATTATGACTAGGTTCTCGAGTATTTCCCACGGAAAGAGTTTATTCTACTAGGATTTTCCATTGAAACTCGTCTCGGTGTATAAGGTTTTCCCATCTGGTGAATCAGTTTTCCTGTGGAACCCATTCCTTAGTTACTATGTTTTCCCCTCCTATGACTGATTTCCCGTGAGACTAGTCTCAGTGACTAGTTACAAGGATTTTCCATTGAAACTCCTCTAGTGAGTAAGGTTTTCCCATCTGATGACTCTATTTTCCCATTGCACTAATTCCTTAGTGACTACGTTTCCCCCTCCAGTGACAGAGTTTTCTGACGATACTAGTCACTAAGGCAAGGTTCTCAATTTTTTCCATACAAAGAGGTTATTTCACTAAGATTTTCCATTGAAACTCGTCCGGTGACTATGGTTTTCCCATCCGGTGACTCAGTTTTCCATTGGAACTCACTCCTTAGTGACTAAGTTTTCCCCTCATGTGACTGATTTCTCCATGAGGCTAGTCACAGTGACTAGGTTCTCGAGTTTTACCCACACAAAGAGGTTGTTTTCCTAGGATTTTCCATCGAAACTAGTCTGGTGACTGAGGTTTACCCATTCGGTGACTCAGTTTTCCCATGGCTCAATTTCTTTAGTGAGCATGTTTTCCCCTTTAGTGACTAAGTTTTCCCATGAAATTATTCATTATGACTAGGTTCTCGAGTATTTCCCACGGAAAGAGTTTATTCTACTAGGATTTTCCATTGAAACTCGTCTCGGTGTATAAGGTTTTCCCATCTGGTGAATCAGTTTTCCTGTGGAACCCATTCCTTAGTTACTATGTTTTCCCCTCCTATGACTGATTTCCCGTGAGACTAGTCTCAGTGACTAGTTACAAGGATTTTCCATTGAAACTCCTCTGGTGAGTAAGGTTTTCCCATCCGATGACTCTATTTTCCAATTGCACTAATTCCTTAGTGACTAAGTTTTCCCTTCCAGTGACTGAGTTTTCTGACGATAATAGTCACTAAGGCAAGGTTCTCAATTTTTCCCATACAAAGAGGTTATTTTACTAGGATTTTCCATTGAAACTCATTCGGTGACTAAGGTTTTCCCATTCTGTGAGTGAGTTCTCCAATGACACGAGTCATTATGACTAGGTTCTCGAATATTTCACACAAAAAAAGAGGTTATTTTACTAGGATTTTCCATTGAAACTCGTCAGGTGACTAAATTTTACCATACTTGTGACTCAGTATTCCCATGGCACTAATTCCTTAGTGACTAAGTTTTCCTCTTCCTTGACTGTGTTTTTTGATGAGACTAGTCACTTTTACAAGGTTCTCAATTTTTCGCATACAAAAAGGTTATTTTACTAGGACTTTCCATTGAAACTCGTACAGTGAGTAAGTTTTACCCATCCGGTGACTCAGTATTCCCATTTCACTAATTCCTTTGTGACTAAGTTTTCCCTTCCAATGACTGAGTTTTTCGATGATTATAGTCACTTTGACAATATTCATAATTATTCCCAAACAAAGAGGTTATTTTACTATGACTTTCCATGGAAACTCGCCCGGTGAGTAAGATTTACCCATCTGGTGACTAATTTTACCCATTGCAGTAATTACTTCTTGACTAAGTTTTCCCCTCTAGTGACTGAGTTTTCCGATGAGACTAGTCACTATAACAAAGACCTCAATTTTTCCCAAACACTGAGGTTATTTTACTTGGATTTTTTTATTGAAACTCTTCCGTTGACTAAGGTTTTCCAATCCGGTGACTCGGTTTAGTTAGTACAGATAGCAACCTGAGAGGGTGGGTGAATCAGGTTTACCCTATTTTCGCCTTGATAACTTCTTACTTTCAAGATAAATGTAAAAGCAAACGATTGCAGCGGAAATAAACATTGCTTGTAAGTAAAAGATGAAGGATAAGAAGAACACGCAGGGATTTTATCCTGGTTCACCTTCAATCCCAGAAGGCTACGTCCAGTCCTCTGATCACACAGAGATTTTCCACTATACCAGAAAGCAAACCACTTTCTGAAGAACCACTCCCCTGAATCACACAGTGAAGATTTACAATGATCAAGATTCCTTACAAGTTCTTACACCAAGAACCCTAAGAACTCTTGTCAAACCTCAGATGGAAAACCACCAACTGATGACGCTGAAACCTACGGCGGACTTTGAATCAAACCCGATTCAAAGAACCTTTTTCACTATCACCGAACCTACGGCGGACTTTGAATTGAACACCACGATGGACCTTTTTACAACCACCGACAACCACGGTGAATGAATCAACACGATTCAATAGAAGAAGAAGAAGAAGAATATGCCTTTACAATGGCTTGATTCAATCCTTTAGACAAGATGGATTGATCTTAGTTTGTATGCTCCAGGCAATTACAATGAAGGCTTCTTAATAACTCTGAGTTCTCAATAGTTGTACAACATAAGTGTTCTTTGACATTTAGAGAACAAGAACTCAAAATGATGACTATAATGAATGTGAAAGTTGTGGCACAAGTCATACTTGTTTATAAGTATTCATGGACTATTTATAGGCACTAGTGATTGTTCATGAACCATTGCAATGCTTCTTAAAAGACTCGGGATGCATTGATTCATGAAACAACACATCCAATGCACTAAAGGTTGTTAATGAACCATTGCAATGTTTTCCAAATGACTTGGGACATATTGGTTCGTGAAACAACATATATTAGGAACTAGAGGTTGCCTATGAACCATTACAATGCTTCCCAAACGTTGTGAGACACATTGGTTCATTAAAAAGCACTTTTGTCGTGCTGGTAATCGATTACAGCAGTTAGTGTAATCGATTACATTAGTCGTTGCAGTTTAAATTCAAATTTCATACTGTGTAATCGATTACACACAACCTGTAATCGATTACAGATAGTCCAAAACTCAGTTTTAACCATCTTAAACCCTAATTGAGTGTTCCTACCAAGTCTTACTTGTGAGAACTTATTATACTCAATCAGTTTATCTTTAATGAGCCTTCAAATGCAATTAAACCTTAATAAAGCATAGCACACTAAGTTGACAAGACTTACTTAAAACTAGAACCTTCATGTTTGATCTTGACGTTCTGAGCTGGTTCTTGAAGTCTTTCTTCTCTGAAGTCTTCTTAAAGTCTTCCTTCCTTTTCTGAAGTCTTCGTGAAGTCTTTCTTCTTTTTGTTCCTTTCTTTCTTGAAGTCTTCTTGAAGTCTTCCTTTTCTTTTCTAAAGTCTTTCTTCTTTTTGTGATGTGTTTGTCTTCATCAAAACCTCAGCCGAGTCCAAGGACGAGACCTGATTTACAATCTCCCCCTTTTTGATGATGACAAACATCATGCTTGAACATTGAGGGATCAATAGACTTTCTTTCTTGTCTTGTATCAATAGACTTTCTTTCTTGTCTTGTATCTCCCCCTTGGTTTTGCAATTATATCTCCCCCTTTGTTTTGCAAATGAAGCACAGTATCCTGAAGATGATCAAGCATACACAAGACTTTTCTCCCCCTTTTGACATCATCAAAAAGAAGAAAAAGCCATACAAAGTATTCCTTCAGAACTATTCTCCCCCTTTTTGTTCCACTTGTTGCTTTCCTTGTAAATAAACTTTTCAAAGCACAGGAAGCACAGGACCCTTTCTCCCCCTTTTGACTTCATCAAAAAGAAGATGAGTCCAAGCATACTCCATACATGCTAACATGTAGTATGGACATTTGAATCGTTGGGAGTGGAGGTGAGCGAGACAAAATTTTGAAACTCTTCATTTTCGTCATCAGAATGATGTGTTGTAATCAAAGCGAGACATGCTTCTCCATATTCTGAATCGGATGATGAACTTGCTTCATTTTCTCTTATGTAAGCCTTCTTTGATTTGGAAACCTTTTTCTCAGATTTCTTCTTCAAGGCATGCTTCTTTCTTTGAAGATTATGACAATCTCTATTTTTGAGGATTTTGTAAAGATTCTTCACAATGATTCTTATATCCTCATCATCATCATCACTGTCGGATTGAGAATCTTCCTCTTGTGTACTATCACATCTTGTGACTTTAGTTCTCAAAGCAATAGGTCGAATGAACTTGTCAATTGCTTCTTGTTGTTCCATCTTTTTGAGTTCAAGTTCATGTTCTTGCAACTTGCCTAAAAATGAAGCCAATGTCATCTTTGAAAGACTCTTCTTTATAGAAATTGCTGTTACCTTTGGTTGCCATTCTCTTGATAATGATCTTAGGAATTTTAAGTTCAGATCACTTTTGGAGAAACTTCTTCCAAGAACAATTAGATGGTTGATCAAGAGAGTGAACCTTTTCTGCATATCTATCACCGTTTCCCTTGGTAACATTCTAAACATCTCACACTCCTGTGAAAGAGTATTGATCTTTGATCTCTTTACTTCTTCAGTGCCTTCATGAGTAATCATTAGAGTATCCCATATTTCCTTTGATGTTTTGCACGTGGATACTCTAAAGAATTCATCCATGCCAAGAGCAGATGTAAGAATATTCATACCTTTGAGATCATACTGAACCTTCTTCTTTTCTTCTTTACTCCATGTGCTTTCTGGTTTTGGTTGTGTGCTTTCTTCATTCATAGGAATGAACGGACCTTCTTCAATGGCTTTCCATATTTCCACGTCTACTGAATTTATAAAGATTTTCATCTTGATCTTCCAGAAGTCATAGTGTTCTCCATTGAAGAAAGGTGGCCTGTTTATGTTGAATACTTCACTGGTTCCATGATTGGAAGAGGATGCCATCTTTTCCCGGATCATAGGAATAAATTACCTAACCTTCCACTCTGATACCAATTGTTAGTACAGATAGCAACCTGAGAGGGGGGGTGAATCAGGTTTACCCGATTTTCGCCTTGATAACTTCTTACTTTCAAGATAAATGTAAAAGCAAACGATTGCAGCGGAAATAAACGTTGCTTGTAAGTAAAGGATGAAGGATAAGAAGAACACCCAGGGATTTTATCCTGGTTCACCTTCATGTAAATCAAGTCTCGTCCTAGGACTCGACTGAGGTTTTGATGAAGACAAACACATCACAAAAAGAAGAAAGACTTCAAGAAAGAAAGGAACAAAAACAAGAAGACTTCAAGAAGACTTAAGAGAAGAAAGACTTCAAGAACCAGGCTCAGAACGTCAAGAACAAAACATGAAGGTTCTAGTTTTAAGTAAGTCTTGTCAACTTAGTGTGCTATGCTTTATTAAGGCTTAATTGCATTAGAAGGCTCACAAAAGATCAACTAATTGAGTACGATATGTTCTCACAAGTAAAACTTGGTAGGAACACTCAATTAGGGTTTAAAAAGTCGAAAACTGAGTTCTGGACTGTCTGTAATCGATTACAGAAGTGTGTAATCGATTACAGGATGTGTGTAATCGATTACCACAAGGGTGTAATCGATTAACAAGTTTGAAATTCAAATTCAAACTTCAACGGCATGATGTAATCGATTACACCAACTGCTGTAATCGATTACCAGGTCGATAAAAATGATTTTTCATGAACCATTGTGTTTTAAACCTTTTGGGAAAGGTTGTGTTGGTTCATGGACGACCTCTAGTGCCTATATAAAGTCCTTAGACACTCAGAAACAAATGACTTGGTCCATAACTTTCATATCCATTAAAGTCATCATTCTGAGTTTCGGTTCTCTCATTTTCACAAGAACACTCATTATGTTCAACATTTGAGAAACTCAGAATGGAAGAGCCTTCATTGTAATTGCCTGGAGCATACAAACTAAGATCAATTCTTCTTGTCAAAAGGATTGAATCATGCATAGAAAAGGCATCTTCTTCTTCTTCTATTTGAATCATGTTGATTCTTTCACCATAGTTCTTGGTGGTTGTAAAAAGACCCTTTGAATCAAGTTTGATTCAAAGTCCACCGTGGTAATGCGGTGTCATCAGAAAGTGGTTTGCTTTCTGAGGCATGATGGGTTCTCTTAGGGTCCTTGGCACAAGCATTCGTTAAGAAGACTTGATCAATCAGAAGTGGGTTGCTTCAGGAAGATTGATAAGATATCTTAGGGTTCTTGGTGCAAGAATTCGTTAAGAGTACTTGATCATGGGAAATCTTCACTGTGGAATTCAGTGGAGTAATTCTTCAGAAAGTGGTAGTCTTTCTGAGGGATTCTAACTTTACTGTGGTTTTCAGTAAAGGGTTTGACTCAGACAGGGTAATCTGTTCTGAGGGTTGTAATCAGTTCACTGAGTGATTCGGTGAGCGGTGATTTTCAGAAAGCGGTTTGCTTTCTGGTATAGTGGAAAATCTCTGCGTGATCAGAGGACTGGACGTAGCCTTCTAGGTTTGAAGATGAACCAGGATAAATTCCCTGTGTGTTCTTCTACTCCTTCATCTTTTACGATGCTGTTTCATTGAAACTCGTCCGGTGTATAAGGTTTTCCCATATGGTGACTCAGTTTTCCCATGGAACCCATTCCTAAGTGACAAAGTTTTCCCCTCATGTGACTGATTACCCAGTAGACTGGTCATTGTGACAAGGTTCCCACACAAAAATTATTTTACTATGATTGTGCATTGAAACTCGTCTAGTGATTAAGGTTTTCCCATCCGGTGACTCAGTTTTCCCATTGCACTAATTCCTTAGGGACTAAGTTTTCCCCTCCTGTGACTGAGTTATCCTATCAAGCTAGTCACAGTGACTAGGTTCTCGAGATTTTCCCACACTAAGAGATTATTTTACTATGATTGTCCATAGAAACTTGTTCGGTGACTAAGGTTTTCCCATAAGGTGACTCAATTTTCCCATGGCACTAATTCCTTAGTCACTAAGTTTTCCCCTATAGTGACTGAGTTTTCTGATGAGAATAGTCACTATGACAAGGTTCTCAATTTTTCCAAAACAAAGAGGTTATTTTACTAGAATTTTCCATTGAAACTTGTCCCGTGACTAAGGTTTTCTCATCCAGTGACCCTATTTTCCCATGGAACTAAAACCTTAGTGACTAGGTTTTCCCCTCCAGTGACTGAGTTTTCAGATGAGACTAGTCACTATGAAAAGGTTTGATAGCGAAATTGCAAGTGTACGATTGACTATCGCGTAGTAAAAAGATCGAATCCAAGGGATAGGTGTTCTTTTTAATATAATATTTAGTACTTGTGCAGAAATATTAAAAGTTGAATATATGTTGTTGGTTTTAGAACAAGAAATAAACAAAAGCATAAAATGATAAGAGAAATAGAAATGATGATGAGTCTTAAGCACTTGGGTTGATTTATATAATTTATAAAATATGCTAGCTACTACTACTTAACTTCTGAATTTTAGTACCAAGTCATGATGCTATAGCCTAATGTTTCTACAAGTTAATACCTTACACATTGTAGAACTTTCTTCTCAATTACTAAATTCAATGCCTTGCAATTTAGAAAAAACCAAGAAGAAGATGAAGAGAGAATTTTCAGGCCAACATAAAGCTAAGTCTATCCTAATACCTTAGTGATATGTCATATAACTTCTTTTAAATCCTAGGTCCCTTACTACTTACCAATTTCCATTGTTATAAGCAATAAGTAAAAACACTAGTGATCATCAAGCTTATTTTCCCTGTTCTAATTTGAAGAGAGTTTCTTCATATTCTTCTTTTTCTCTTTTAGCCCTCTCTTTACTAGCACTTCAATTCAGACCCTTTAATTCTTTCAATCTTCACTTTTAATCCTCCACTCTTGAACTTTCACATTTTAGTCCCTGATTTCCTGAAACTTTACAAATTGGTCCCTGGACAAAAATGATAACTATACTAGCTTTTCCTAAAAATATAAAATAACTATAAAAATTCCTAAAAATATAAAATAAAATTAGAAAAACAAATAAAATCTAATCTACATGCAAAATGCAAAATAAATATAAAATCTACATAAAAGAATAAAAATCCTATATGTGACTCAAAAAATAATAAAATAAAAAGACTTAAAATAACCTAAAAACATCATACCACTATACCCAACGACAGCTTGTCCTCAAGCGACAAAACTTAAAGAGAAACTCGTCCCTGAGTTTAGAGAAAGTTTATCTGATTAAAACTTGAAGCACAAGAACCTTTCCAAGAAAGCTTAGCAGATAAGGAAGACTTGCATGTTTACAGATAAAGAATCAAGAAAGTTAGGCTTGGCTTTTAACATGTTTGAGTTCATCAATAAAGCTCACAAAATGATATTCTTCATGAAAAACAAGAAAGCTCAATAATCCTGCCTATCATTCAAATCAAAACTGAAATAGTGCAACCAAGTAATTTTGAAGAGATTTTTAAGGTTGTAACTTGGCCAAAGGGTTGAACAATTCAAGGTGTGGATTTCAAGAAATTGACAACTCTAGTGGCTGACTCAGAATCTGTTGTTAAGTGACTTTTCTTTACTAAGAGCTTTAAACAATTCAACACAAGGGTCCTCTCAATTTTCCTTTTCCTTTTTTTTTTGTTTTTTTTGAACAAAGTAGTGGAATGTATGGGATGAATGACTTGAATTTTACTCCCCTCATACTCTTTCTCACCCCACTACTTCATTATTTTTTCTAAGGCACATACCTTATTTTTTCTTCTTTTTTCCTTTTTTTTTTCTAGAGAGAAACCCAACAAACATAGCTCTAACAATTTCAGCACATGAATCACAATAACAACTTTAAGAATTATCACACAAAGTAGGCTCCAAAGAATGACTTTTTTAAGGCTCAAAAGGGGCTACTAGTGGATATCAATTTCAAGCAAAAATCTGAGTTTTCAAAAATGCCTATAATGTCTTCTCAACTCACAAAGTATACAAAACTCCAATCAACATGCAACACAAGGCAGAAAAATTTCACAATCAAGAATTCAGAGTCCTCAGCTCTCAGAAAAAGATAGGGTAAGTGGTACCCTTTTTAGAACTCAGAAAAAGACTTTGCCAACAACAAAAAATTTGTGTTCACCTTTAAAACAAGAATTATTGAGTTCCCAAAAATCAAAACCATTTATAGAAGCAAGGGAAAACTCATAGAATCTAAAACTTTCAGAAAATGGTGAACACAAAATTTTATTAAAAACTAAAAACAGCAAACAAAAACAAAACAGCAAGACTGCCCGAGCTCCAGCGCTTGAGCGTTGGGGATACCAATGCTTGGGTGCTGGATAAAAGCAAACACTGGGCAATCAGAGGTCCCAGCGCCTAAGCGCTGGGTTTCCAACGCTGTGGCGCTGGAAATTAGAAAATTAAAAACTGGGATTCCAGGGGCCTAGCGCATGAGCGCTAGCCCTCCAGCGCTGATGCGCTGGAATGAACTAGAATCAGAGGTGATAAACATGGGCCTAACGCCTGAGCGCTGGCCTCTCCTTTAGCAAAAACATAGAATTTCTTTCTTTTATTTATTTACAAGAATGATGCAGAAAATTAAAAAGTCAGAAAAATAAACTATCCTAAGTTGGGTTGTCTCCCAACCAGCTCATTGTTAAGGTCTGAGATAGACCCTTCCCTTTAATCAACTAGGGGTATCAAGTACAGCAAAAACATCTTGTCTTTCAACATCTCCCCCCAAGTATGGTTTCAATCTTTGTCCATTGACAGTGAATAAATTCTTTGTAACCTCATTTTCCAACTCAACCGCACCATGGGGGAAGACTTTGGTGATCCTAAATGGTCCGGACCACTTTGACTTGAACTTCCCAGGAAACAATCTCAGTCTTGAGTTATATAATAACACGAGCTGTCCTGGACTAAACTCTTTTGGCACAATTTTCTTATCATGCCACTTTTTGGTCTTCTCCTTGTAGATCCTAGCATTGTTATATGCTTGGAGTCTAAATTCATCTAGCTCATGTACCTGTACCTGTCTTTTATCCCCAGCTTCTTTAGGATCCATGTTCAATTGTTTCAAAACCCAAAAGGCTTTATACTCAAGTTCCACAAGTAAATGACAAGCCTTACCATAAACCAACTGGTAAGGAGAGGTTCCAATAGGAGTTTTAAACGCAGTTCAGTAAGCCCACTAGGTGTCATCTAATTTTTTTGACCAATCCTTCCTTCAGGAACCAACTACTTTTTCCAAAATCCTTTTTAACTCCCTATTAGAAACCTCTACTTGTCCACTAGTTTGGGGGTGATAGGGGGTAGCAATTTTATGATGAACACCATATTTTTTCAAAAGAGTTTCAAAAGCTTTATTACAAAAGTGCTTACCTCCATCACTGATAATTGCTCTTGGCACCCCAAATCTAGTAAAGATATTTTTCTTCAGAAAATTAAGAACCACTTTGCCATCATTTGTGGGAAGGGCTGATGCTTCAACCCACTTAGAAACATAGTCAACAGCAACCAAAATATATTGGCAACCAAAAGAAGGTGGAAAAGGTCCCATGAAATCAATGCCCCAAACATCAAAAAGCTCAACTTCCAAAATCATATTTTGGGGCATCTCATTCCTTCTTGAGATATTACCTGTTCGTTGACAATGATCACACCTTTCCACAAATGCTCTACTATCTTTGAAGATAGTAGGCCAATAAAAACCACTTTGGAGGACTTTAGCCGCAGTCCTCTCACCTAAAAAATGGCCTCTATATTCGGAGCCATGGCAATGCCATAAAATAGCCTCAAACTCTTTTTCTGGAATACACCTTCCAGTGATCCCATCAGAACATTCTCTAAACAAATAAGGTTCATCCCAGAAAAAGAATTTGGCATCATACAGAAATCTTTTCTTTTGTTTCCAAGTTAAATCAGGAGGCAACACACCAGCAGCTTTAAAATTGGCTAAATGTACATACCATGGGGCTATCTCTTCGACAGCTAAAAGCCTCTCATCTGGGAACTCCTCTTGAATAGGAATTGGATTGGAGTACCCTTCTTCAAGTCTTGACAAATGGTCTTCTACACCATTGTCTTTCCCTTTCCTGTCAGCAATTTCAAGATCAAATTCTTGCAAGAGTAAGATCCACCTGATCAGCCTAGGTTTAGCTTCCTGCTTAGCAAACAAGTATTTCAATGCAGCATGGTCAGTATGCACAATAACTTTAGTAGCCAAAACGTAAGGTCTGAATTTGTCTAAAACATAAACTACGCTCAACAACTCATTTTCAGTTGTAGCATAATTCTTTTGAGCTTCATTCAGAACCTTACTAGCATAGTAAATCACATGCAAAACTTTTCCATTTTTCTGACAAAGAACAGCCCCTATTGCATTATCACTAGCATCACACATTATTTCAAAAGGCAAATCCCATTGGGGAGCAACAATGATAGGGGCTGAAACAAGTTTTTCCTTCAATAATTTAAAAGCAGCCAAACCCTCATCATTAAAGATAAAAGGAGCCTCTTTTTCAAGGAGATTTGTCATAGGCTTAGCAATTTTAGAAAAATCTTTTATAAATCGCCTATAAAAACTTGCATGACCAAGAAAGCTTCTTATACCTTTAATATTAGTGGGAGGACGTAGATTTTCAATGATCTCAGTTTTAGCCTTATCTACCTCAATCCCTCTCTCAGAAATCTTGTGCCCGAGCACAATGCCATCTTTTACCATAAAATGACATTTTTCCCAATTAAGTACCAAATTCTTTTCTTGGCACCTAACTAGAATCCTTTCCAAATTGCTCAAACACTTGTCAAAGTTGGGGCCATATACAGAAAAATCATCCATGAACACTTCCATACATTCACCAATTAAATCATAAAAAATAGCAAACATACATCTTTGGAAGGTTCCTGGAGCATTACACAAGCCAAAAGGCATTCTTTTATAAGCAAACACCCCGAAGGGGCAAGTAAAAGCAGTTTTTTCTTGATCCTTAGGATCAACAACAATTTGATTGTATCCTGAATACCCAGCCAACCTGTCAAGCATTTGATCAATAAAGGGAAGGGGGAAGTGATCTTTCCGGGTGGCAGAATTTAGCCTCCGGTAATCTATACAAACCCTCCATCCAGTTACCTTCCTGGTGGGGATCAATTCATTATTCTCATTGGGAACCACTGTAATTCCTCCTTTCTTGGGAACTACCTGAACGGGACTAACCCATTCACTATTAGAAATGGGATAGATGATCCCTGCATCAAGCAACTTAATCACTTCTTTCCTTACCACCTCTTTCATGGCAGGATTAAGTCTTCTTTGGGGTTGGACTACAGGTTGAACTTGTTCTTCTAAACAAATTTTATGCATACAAACAGTGGGGCTTATGCCCTTAATGTCCTCAATAGTCCAACCCAAAGCACATTTATGAGCTCTAAGAATTCTTACCAGTTTTTCTTCTTCAAGAGGAGAGAGGGAGCTACTAACTATAACTGGTTTGTTGTTACCTTCCTCAAGAAATGTATATTTGAGGGAAGAAGGTAAAGGCTTCAGTTCCCCCTTCTCCTCTTGAACTTCTTCTTCTGATGACAGAATATTATATGATATTTTTAGGGTCTTTTTAGTCTTTTTATTTTGTTATTTTTGAGTCTCATATAGGATTTTTATTCTTTTTATGTAGATTTTATATTTATTTTGCATTTTGCATATAAATTAGCTTTTATTTATTTTTTAAACTTTATTTCATATTTTTAGGAATTTTTATACTTATTTTTATATTTTTAGGAAAGCTGGTATAGTTATCATTTTTGTCCAGGGACCAATTTGTAAGTTTCAGGAAAGGAAAGACCAAAGTGTAAAAGTTCAAGAGTGGAGGATGAAAAGTGAAGTTTCAAAGAGTTAAAGGGCCAGAATTGAAGTGCTAGCAAAGAGAGGACTTAAAGTGGAAATCAAGAATATGAACCAACACTCTCTAAATTAAGCACATGGAAAATAAGGATTAAAGGATGAGTGGAGAATTGATGGTAGTGGGAAGGAGTTTTCAAAAGTTAATTGGTGGCCAATGAAGGCCATAATGGCCATCAACTCCTCCACCATTGAAAGGCAAATAATTGCTATAAATAGGAGTGCTCATCCTTTGTAAAAAACACACCTCTTAGAATACAACAAGTGTTCTTTCTTTCTTCCTTTTGAGCATTGTTCCTGAGAATTGTGGGAAGCCAAACTTGAGCTCCTAGTCCAGGGTAATTCAATGACTCTTTTAGCCATGCTTGGCTAACTTCTTTCTTAAGTATCTTGGGTTGTTTTAGTTTATAATCTATGCTTTAGTTTTCTTCTACTCTTCTGAATAATATTACTATAGTTCATGTTTTATTTACCTTGTTCTTAATGTTATCTTGATGTACACAAGAGTTTTTGCTTATTGCTTATAACAATGGAAATTGGTAAGTAGTAAGAGACTTAGGAAATAAAAGAAGCTATATGACATATCACTAAGGTATTAGGATAGACTTAGCTTTATGTTGGCCTGAAAATTCTTTCTTCATCTTCTTCTTGGTTTTTTCTAGATTGGAAGGCATTGAATTTAGTAATTAGGAAGAAAGTTCTACAATGTGTAAGGAATTAACTTGTAGAAACATTAGGCTATAGCATCATGAACTTGGTACTAAAATTCAGAAATTAAGTAGGAGTTGCTAGCATATTTTATAAGCTATATAATTCAACCCAAGTGCTTAAGTCTTATCATCATCTTTTCTCTATTTTATTTTATGCTATATCTTGTTCTTATTCTTTTCCTAATCAAACAAACAAAATACCTTTTTATTTTTCTGCTTAAGTACTAAATAAATTAATCATAAGACACCTATCCCTGTGGGTTCGATCTTTTTATATTACGCGATAATCAACCGTGTAGTTGCGGTTTGGCTATCAAGTTTTTGGCGCCGTTGCCGGGGATAGGTTCTTTTTAAGTTCTGTTTATTAATTTGTTTAGTTTTTTTTATATAAAAAAAATTATATTATCTGTGTGATGAACTGGTGCTGCTAATTTTGTTTGCTGAGTATTGTCAGGTATAGCAATGGCTGAAACATTCGAACAAAGGGAGGCCAAAATCTGGGCTGAGCTTGAAAAGGAATATGAAAAGAAGAAGCAGGATGTCTTCACTCTAATTGACGAGTTTTATTCCGAATTAGAATGTAAGTACAAAACCGGATTTTTGCCAAGTCCTGAGCAAGAATGTAAGGCCAGGGAGATTCTTCAAGGAAGAATACAAAGCATTCTGAGGAGGCAGCCCGGGGATGAGCAACAACTACCCGTTCATGAAAGTGAACTCGTGGTTCAACAAAAGGAGGTGAAAGAAACTTCCATTTTAGAATTTGTCTTTGAAGACAAATTGGAAATGGAGGAAGAAGAACCTCAAGGAACCTATGCTATAGGTTCAGAACAGCATGGAAAAGAACAAGGAAGGGAAAATTTATTTATTCCTTCCATTTTTAATTTGAATATTGTTGCCTTGTTGGCTGAAAATTTATTTGGCACCATGATGTTTTTGTGCCAAAATTTGCATGATTTGTGATAGGGAAATCGCAAGTGTACGATTAACTATCGCGTAGTAAAAGATCGAACCCAAGGGATAGGTGTTCTTATTATTATAATATTTAGTACTTTAAACAGAAAAATAAAATGATAGATGTTGTTGGTTTTTTAGAGCAAACAAGAATAATAGCATAAAATAAAGATGTGATAAATATGATGGAAATTAAGTCCTTGGGTTGATTGACATAGAATATAAAATATGCTAGCAAGTATCTACTTAATTTCTAAATAATAAATCCAAGTTCAAGGTGCTATAACCTATTATATCTACAAGTTAATCTCTTACACATTGTAGAACTTTCTTTTTAATTACTAAACCCAATTTCTTGCAATCTAGTTAACTAAAGAAGAAGATGAAGATAGAGTTTCGGCCAACACAAAGCTACGTCTTTCCTAATCTCTTAGCGAAATATACTTATAGCCTTTTTTAATCCTAGGTCCCTTACTACTTTCCAATTCTCATTCGTATAAGTAATAAGCAAGAACACTTGTGATCATCAAGATGAAATTAAGAATAAGGAATTAAAACAAGAACTGGAAATAAAATTTAGAAAGGTAGAAACAAAACTAAAACATAAATTTATAAACTAATACAACCCAAGAAACTTAAAGAAGAATTTAGCCAAGCATGGCTAAAGGAGTCATTGAATTACCCTGGATAGGAGCTCAAATATGGCTTCCCACAAGTCCTAGGAACAATGCTCAAAAGGGAGGAAGAGAGAATACTTGTTGTATTCTATGAAGGTGTGTTTTTTACAAAGGATGAGCACTCCTATTTATAGCAAAAATTTCAATGGTGGAGAAGTTGATGGCCATTATGGCCTTCATTGGCCACCAATTAACTTTTGAAAACTCCTTCCCACTACCATCAATTCTCCACTCATCCTTTAATCCTTATTTTCCATGTGCTTAATTTAGAGAGTGTTGGTTCATATTCTTGATTTCCACTTTAAGTCCTCTCTTTGCTAGCACTTCAATTCTGGCCCTTTAACTCTTTGAAACTTCACTTTTCATCCTCCACTCTTGAACTTTTGCACTTTGGTCCTTCCTTTTCCTGAAACTTACAAAATGATCCCTGGACAAAAATGATGACTATACCAGCTTTCCTAAAAATATAAAAATAACTATAAAAATTCCTAAAAATATAAAATAAAGTTTAAAAACCAAATAAAAGCTAATCTATATGGAAAATGCAAAATAAATATAAAATCTACATAAAGAGAGTAAAAATCCTATATGAGACTCAAAAATAATAAAATAAAAAGACTAAAAAGACCCTAAAAACATCATATAAAATCCGATCATCAATTTGCGGGGTCTAATGAATTTTGTAATAGACCCCGGTTGAAAAGTGATTAGTGAAAAGACTACCAAAGACTATAACATTGGGCTTCTTGGGAGACAACCCAAGTGTTTCTATTGCTTTTGTTTTGTTTTGTTTTGGTGAATAAATAGCTGCAGGAACCCCTACGCTCAAGCGTTGGAGGCTCAACGCACATGAGTTGAGCCCCTGTTTCTTGCCCAGTTTTTATTTTAATTCCAGCGCTCAAGCGTTGGGAACCCAATGCTCAAGTGCTGGAGCTCGGGCAATTTTCTGCTTTTTATTTTATTTTCTATTTTCATTGTTTAAATAATTTTGTGTCCACCTGTTCTTGAAAAGTTTTTGACTCTTTGAGTTTTCCCTTGCTTCTATAATGGTTTTGATTTTTGGGAACTCAAGAATTGTTGTTTGTTTTTAGGTGGACACAATTTTCAACCCTTGTTCTTAAGTAATGTTGTTTTGCAAACTATCAAGTCAAGCAAGCTTCTACTTGTGAGACTTTTGTTTGTTCAAATTTTGCAGGAAAGGCACCGGAAGGAGAAAGAACCCTCTTGAACTTGGAGTGATAAAAGTTGAAATTGCAAGGAGGTTTCCTAGACATTTGTAAAAAAAAAAAAAAGAAAAAAAAAAGAAAAAGAAAAATACCAGCTTTTAGTTTTTCTGTTTGATAGTTTTTAGTTTTATTTTTAGTGCTAGTTTTTATTTTTGCTTTTAGTGTTTTTAAACTGCATGGTTGAGTGTCTTTATCCAGTCTGAATGTTGTTATTGCTTTGTGAATGCTTTATCTGATTGAACTGCTTTTTGGAAAAGGTTCTATGTTTTGATGCGGTTAGGATTGCATGATGTTAGAAATGATTTGGACATCTTGATTGTTTTGGTTGTTGGCAAAGTTTTTATGAGTTCTAGAAAGGGTACCACTTACCCTATGTTTTTCTGAGAGCTGAGGACTCTGAATTCATGATTGTAAGATTTTTCTGCCTTGTGTTGCATGTTGATTGGGATTTTGTATACTTTGTATGTTGAGAAGAGATTATAGGCATTTTTTGAAAACTCAGAGTTTTGGTTGAAAAGCAAAAATCCACTAGTAGCCCCTTTTTGAGCCTTAAGAGAGTCATTCTTTGGAGCCTACTTTGTGTGATATTTTAAAGTTGTTATTGTGATTCATGTGCTGAATTATTAGAGCTATGTTTGTTGGGTTTCTCTCTTAAAAAAGTTGGAAAAAAAATAATAAGGTATGTGCCTTAGGAAAAAAGAAAAACAATGAAGTGGTGGGGTGAGAAAGAGTATGAGGGGAGTAAAATTCAAGTCATTCATCCCATACATTCCACGACCTTGTTCAAAAAAAAAGAAGAGAAAAATTGAGAGAACCCTTGTGTGAATTGTTGAAGCTCTTAGTCAAGAAAAATCACTTAACAACAGATTCTGAGTCAGCCACTAGAGTTGCCAATTTCTTGGAATCCACACCTTGAATTGTTCAACCCTTTGGCCAAGTTACAACCTTCAGAAATCTCTTCAAAATTACTTAGTTGCATTGTTTCAGTTTTGATTTGAATGATAGGCAGGATCATTGAGATTTCTCGTTTTTCTTGGAGAATATTATTTTTGTGAGCTTAATTTGATGAACTCAACATGTTAAAAGCCAAACCTAACTTTCTTGATTAAATATCTGTAAACATGCATGTCTTCCAAATCCACTATGCTTTCTTTGAAAGGTTCTTGTGCTTCAAGTTTTAATCAGATAAACTTTCTATAAACTCAGGGACGAGTTTCTCTTTAAGTTTTGTCGCTTGAGGACAAGCTGTCGTTGGGTATAGTGGTGTGATGACAGGATATTATATGATATTTTTAGGGTCTTTTTAGTCTTTTTATTTTGTTATTTTTTAGTCTCATATAGGATTTTTATTCTTTTAATGTAGATTTTATATTTATTTTGCATTTTGCATATAAATTAGCTTTTATTTGTATTTTAAACTTTATTTTATATTTTTAGGAATTTTTATAGTTTTTTTTATATTTTTAGGAAAGCTGGTATAGTTATCATTTTTATCCAGGGACCAATTTGTAAGTTTCAGGAAAGGAAGGACCAAAGTGTAAAAGTTCAAGAGTGGAGGATGAAAAGTGAAGTTTCAAAGAGTTAAAGGGCCAGAATTGAAGTGCTAGCAAAGAGAGGACTTAAAGTGGAAATCAAGAATATGAACCAACACTCTCTAAATTAAGCACATGGAAAATAAGGATTAAAGGATGAGTGGAGAATTGATGGTAGTTGGAAGGAGTTTTCAAAAGTTAATTGGTGGCCAATGAAGGCCATAATGGCCATCAACTCCTCCACCATTGAAAGGCAAATTTTTGTTATAAATATGAGTGCTCATCCTTTGTAAAAAACACACCTCTTAGAATACAACAAGTGTTATTTCTTTCTTCCTTTTGAGCATTGTTCCTGAGAATTGTGGAAAGCCAAACTTGAGCTCCTAGTCTAGGGTAATTCAATGACTCTTTTGGCCATGCTTGGCTAACTTCTTTCTTAAGTATCTTGGGTTGTTTTAGTTTATAATCTATGCTTTAGTTTTCTTCTACTCTTCTGAATAATATTACTATAGTTCATGTTTTATTTACCTAGTTCTTAATGTTATCTTGATGTACACAAGAGTTTTTGCTTATTGCTTACAACAATGGAAATTGGTAAGTAGTAAGAGACTTTGGAAATAAAAGAAGCTATATGACATATCACTAAGGTATTAGGATAGACTTAGCTTTATGTTGGCCTGAAAATTCTTTCTTCATCTTCTTCTTGGTTTTTTCTAGATTGCAAGGCATTGAATTTAGTAATTAGGAAGAAAGTTCTACAATGTGTAAGGAATTAACTTGTAGAAACATTAGGCTATAGCATCATGAACTTGGTACTAAAATTCAGAAATTAAGTAGGAGTTGCTAGCATATTTTATAAGCTATATAATTCAACCCAAGTGCTTAAGTCTTATCATCATCTTTTCTCTATTTTATTTTATGCTATATCTTGTTCTTATTCTTGTCCTAATCAAACCAACAGAATACCTTTTTTATTTTTTTGCTTATGTACTAAATAAATTAATAATAAGACACCTATCCCTGTGGGTTCGATCTTTTTATATTACGCGATAATCAACCGTGCACTTGCGGTTTGGCTATCATCTTCCCTTCTCAGTTCCTCTACCCAATTTTTCCTTGAAGGGAAAACATGAGCAGCTTCAAGAAACCTTGCCATCTCAATGACCTGTTCGTCATCACTTTCAATATCTTCGAATTCCAATCCCTCAGAGATTAAGGTCTCTAAAGGATCTTCTTTCAACATGCGTCTATGTATCTTGACGCGTTGAGTAGCTAGTTTGTTTTTTTTTTCATTTTCCTCTTGTAACAAAACAAAAAACAAAAAAAAAAACAAAAAAAAAACAAGAACTTGATAGCGAAATCGCAAGTGTACGATTGACTATCGCGTAGTAAAAATATCGAACCCAAGGGATAGGTGTTCTTATTAATATAATATTTAGTACTTGTGCAGAAATATTAAAAGTTGAATATATGTTGTTGGTTTTAGAACAAGAAATAAACAAAAGCATAAAATGATAAGAGAAAAAGAAATGATGATGAGTCTTAAGCACTTGGGTTGATTTATATAATTTATAAAATATGCTAGCAACTACTACTTAAATTCTGAATTTTAGTACCAAGTCATGATGCTATAGCCTAATGTTTCTACAAGTTAATACCTTACACATTGTAGAACTTTCTTCTCAATTACTAAATTCAATGCCTTGCAATCTAGAAAAAACCAAGAAGAAGATGAAGAGAGAATTTTCAGGCCAACATAAAGCTAAGTCTATCCTAATACCTTAGTGATATGTCATATAGCTTCTTTTAAATCCTAGGTCCCTTACTACTTACCACTTTCCATTGTTATAAGAAATAAGTAAAAACACTTCTGATCATCAAGATAAAATTAAGAACAAGCTAAATAAAACATGAACTATAGTAATATTATTCAGAAGAGTAGAAGAAAACTAAAACATAGATTATAAACTAAAACAACCCAAGATACTTAAGAAAGAAGTTAGCCAAGCATGGCAAAAAGAGTCATTGAATTACCCTGGACTAGGAGCTCAAGTTTGGCTTCCCACAATTCCTAGGAACAATGATCTTAAGGAGGAAAGAAGAATACTTGTTGTATTCTGAAAAGGTGTGTTTTACAAGTGAGGAAAAGGCCCCTATTTATAGTAAAAATTCACCCTCCATCGCTTGAGCGCTGGCATTCCCAACGCTTGGGCGTTGGGATGCATTAAAATTCCACTTTCTGTGCGAGGCCCAACGCTTGATCGCTGGCTTTCCAACGCTTGAGCACTGGGTGAGAATCTGACTCATCTCCTAGTCAGAGTCCCAACGCATGAGCGCTGGGATCCCAACGCCGGAGCGTTGGTTCGCTGCTGCTTCATCTTCAAGCTTTTCTTTCCTTCATGGTAGTGGGTTTTGAATGCCTTCAAAGGCCACTACTCAGCCCTTAATCAATTCTAAAACTTATCCTCCACTACCATCAATTCTTCAAGCTTATTTTCCATGTGCTAATTTGAAGAGAGTTGCTTCATATTCTTCTTTTTCTCTTTTAGCCCTCTCTTTACTAGCACTTCAATTCTGGCCCTTTAATTCTTTCAATCTTCACTTTTAATCCTCCACTCTTGAACTTTCACATTTTGGTCCCTGATTTCCTGAAACTTTACAAATTGGTCCCTGGACAAAAATGATAACTATACCAGCTTTTCCTAAAAATATAAAATAACTATAAAAATTCCTAAAAATATAAAATAAAGTTAGAAAAACAAATAAAATCTAATCTACATGCAAAATGCAAAATAAATATAAAATCTACATAAAAATAATAAAAATCCTATATGTGACTCAAAAAATAATAAAATAAAAAGACTAAAAATAACCGAAAAACATCATATAATATCCACTCATCAAGGTTCTCTGTTTTTCCCAAAGAAGGAGGTTATTTTACTAGGATTTTCCATTAAAACTCGTCCAGTGAGAAAGGTTTACCCATCCGGTGACTCTGTTTTCCCATTGAACTATTTCCTTATTGACTAAGTTTTCCCCTCGAGTGATTGAGTTTTCCGATGAGACTAGTCACTATGACAAGGTTCTCAATTTTTCCCTAACAAAGAGATTATTTTAGTAGGATTTTCCATTAAAACTCGTCTGGTGACTAAGGCTTTCCCATCCGGTGACTTAGATTTCCTAGGGAGTAAGTTTTCCCCACCTGAGACACAGTTTTCTTATGAGGCTAGTCACAGTGACTGGGTTCTCGAGTTTTTCCCATACAAAGAGATTATTTTACTATGATTTTCCGTTGAAACTTGTCAAGTGACTAATGTTTTCCCATCAGAATCACACAATTTACCCATGGCACTAATTCCTTAGTGATTAAGTTTTCCCCTCGAGTGACTAAATTTTCCGATGAGACTAGTCACTATGACAAGGTTCTCAATTTTACCCAAACAAAGAAGTTGTTTTACTACGATTTTCCATTGAAACTTGTCCGGTGTGTAAGGTTTACCCATCCGGTGACTCAATTTTCCCATAGCACTATTTCTTTATTGACTAAGTTTTCCCCTCCAATGATTGATTTTCCGATGAGACAAGTCACTATGACAAGGTTCTCAATTTTTCCCTAACAAAGTGGTTATTTTAGTAGGATTTTCCATTGAAACTCGTCTGGTGACTAAGGTTTTCCCATCTGGTGACTTAGTTTTCCCATGGAACTGTTTCCTTAGTTACAAAGTTTTCCCGTCAAGTGAGTGAGTTTTCACAAGAGACTAGTCACTATGACAAGGTTCTCAATTTTTCCAAAACAAAGAGGTTATTGTACTAGAATTTTCCATTGAAACTCGTCCGGTGAGTAAGGTTTACCCATCCGATGACTAAGTTTTCCCATTGCACTAATTCCTTATTGACTATGTTTTCCCCTCAAGTGACTAAGTTTTCCGATGAGACTAGTCAGTATGACAAGGTTCTCAATTTTTCCCTAACAAAGAGGTTATTTTAGTAGGATTATCCATTGAAATTCATCGGGTTACTAAGGTTTTCCGATCCGGTGACTCAGTTTTCCCATGGAACTTATTCCTTAGTGACTAAGTTTCCCCACCTGTGACGGAGTTATCCTATGAGGCTAGTCACAGTGACTAGGTTCTCGAGTTTTTCCCATACAAAGAGATTATTTTACTATGATTGTCCATTGAAACTTGTCCTTGACTAAGATTTTCCCATCAGGTCACTCAATATACCCTTGGTACTAATTCCTGATAGTAATAAAACCACATAAGAAAGGGGGGTTTGAATTGTGTGTGTGATTTTTAACTGCTTTTCGAAAAACAACAGTTATAAGTTCAAAAACGTTTGTTAAAGGGTGCAGTGGAAATTTAATCTAAAACTGAACAATAAAGCACACCAGATGTTGATCCTGGTTCACCCCCTTAATCGACAGGGCTTAACCAAGATTTTCTCTATTTTATCAAAATAGTACAAGTGTTCTCAGGGACTTCTCCCAGTATTTTGAGGACTGCTCCTTTACAAGTATTCTAGCAGGACTTCTCCTTTACGAGTGTTGGACAGGACTCCTCCCAGTTCTTTTTCGAGAAGAATTGATTTCTACAAAATCTCTTCGGTAAGAGTGGGTAGACAATATGAAGAACGAATTACAGAGAGAATAAACAAGTTGATTCTCTGAAGGGCTTTGTGTGAAAGAGTATAAGAATAGCACTCTGTGAAGATCTTTACACTAGTTGGTGACTGAACTCAGATAATAAATAAGTTGAGATTGCTGAGTGTTTAGCTTAGAGAGATTGGATCGCAGATGATAAACTTAAAAAGTTTGAATACTTTGATCGTGTAAAAGTCGCCAAGTTGAATCTGGTGCCAAGTCCTCTATTTATATCTTTAGTAGGATGATCAATGGGACCTTTGCTGAAGCTCTGAAGATAGTTCCATTTGAATTTCTCCTCTATTGTGAGTAACAGACACTTCTGCATCTTTTGCTTCGATAAATGCAATCTACAATGCATTTAATGCTTCCTTAATGACGGAGGTTGATATCTTCTGGTTCTTCAATGCATTTTGCCTTGAGCTATAACTTCTGTAATTAATGCTCGTGCATTCTAGGTAAGGGGCCATTAATGTTCTGATAAGAAGATTTGAATTTGAACGTTGAGGAGATACGATGATCAGAAAGGCTCGCCGCTGATTCCGCAAAAGCAGCTTGAATTAAGGAATGTCAGAAGATTTGAATTTGCAAGGAATAAAGAACTTAATTCTGTCCTTTTCGCCATTAATGCTCTGAAGAGACAAGTGGTGCTTGACAGCTCATCCTGGGTTGAGCAAACGATCACCTCCTGATTTTTCTTTTGCACTAGTCAACCAAACATTCTGTCTGGAATTTAGATGTTCTTTCCTTCAGATGAACCTAATGACTGAGTGACCAGACGTTTTATCATATCCGGACGAACTCTATGAGGCAGACGTTGTCAGTTGGCGGACTGATTCTCAAAGGCTGTGGCCGGACAAATTCTTCTACTATCCTTAACTTGAACATCTGCTTTTGATAATGCTTTGTAGAGGTCCATGTAGTGCCTTTGCCCCTCCAGTGACAAAGTTTTCCCCTGAGGCTAGTCAATATGAATAGGTTCTCAATTTTTCCCAATCAAAGAGGTTATTTTACTAGGATTTTCCATTGAAACTTGTCCGGTGAGTAAGGTTTACCAATCCGGGGACTCGGTTTTCCCATTGCACTAATTCCTTATTGACAAAGTTTTCCACTCCAGTGAGTGAGTTTTGTGAAGAAGATCTTGCTCCTGACCCTGGCTGAGGTTTTGATGACGACAAACTCATCGACAAAAAGAAGAATAGAAGACTTAGAGGAAACAGCGCTACAAAGTCTATCAAATACCTAGAAGTCCTAGTTTAGGTGAGTTATGCTTCTAAAGGTCTATTAAAGCATAAAGGCTCTTTAAAACACCTAAACTAATCAAGCTTAATGTTTTCATAACTTAAAAGAAGTAGAAAACCTTAAGCCGATCTCAAAAGATCAAGTTTCTGGAAGTTGGACTTTAGTGTAATCAATTTCAGCCTTCTGGTAATTGATTACACCTAGGCAAGTAATCGATTACTTCTTGCTCGTAATCGATTACATGTTTGAATTTGAAATTCAAACTGAAACGGCTATTAGTGTAATCGATTACCCTAAGTGATGTAATCGATTACCAACACGAAAAGTTGCATCTTTTCATGAACCATTGTGTCTCAAACCTTTTGGGAAAGGTTGCATTGGTTCAAGGACGTTTCCCTTGCCTATATAAAGTCCATTTGAGTCCAGAACACAACAACACATGAGAATACAACATTAGGCCAAAGCTTTGTCAAAATTAGTTCATTAAGTCTTTTAGAAGTTAAACTTTCAAGAGCCTAAATTCTGAGTTCATGATCTTCATGTTTATAAGAACACTTTAGTTGTTCATATCTTGAGGAACTTAGAATCCTATCATGCTTAAAATCCTTAAAGCATAAATTCTCATGATCAATCCACTTGTATGTTAAAGGATTGATTCAGCCAATGGTAAACTCTTCTTCATCTCTTTCTGTAAGATTGAGTATTCACCGTGGATCTCGGTGAAGGGTTGTTGGTACTGAAAGTGGTATACTTTCAGGGTGTTGATTGAAGGTGGTTTAGCCTTCAAGGTCTGAGGGTGGTTTGCCTTCAAGAACTGAAAGTGGTTTGCTTTCAGGGGCTGTGGAAAGTGGTATACTTTCACAGGAAGTTGATAGAAATTCTTAGTGTCCTTGGTGTGAGAACTTGTAGGAGATTTTTATCAATAGTGGAAAAATCCTCAAGAGATTTTCATGAGGGACTGGACGTAGCCTTCGGTGGATAGAAGGTGAACCGGGATAAAATTTTGTGTGTCTGAATTCTTCTATCCTTCATCTTTAATTTCAAGCAACGCTTAATTCCGCTGCAATCACAACTACCGTTTCGTGATCATCATTATCTTAAAAGTAATAATTTCAATAAGGCGAAAATCGGGGCAACTCTGATTCACCCCCCCTCTCAGGTTGCTATCTGCACTAACAATTGGTATCAGAGCGGAAGTTTAGGTAAGTTATTCCTAAGATCCGGGAAAAAATGGCATCCTCTTCCAATCATGGAACCAGTGAAGGATTCAACATAAATAGGCCACCATTCTTCAATGGAGAACACTATGACTTCTGGAAAATCAAGATGAAAATATTCATAAAGTCACTAGACGCAGGAATTTGGAAAGCCATTGAAGAAGGTCCCTTTGTGCCTGTATCAGAAGTAAAAGGAAGTTCACAACCAAAACCAGAAAGTACTTGGAGTGAAGAAGAAAAGAAGAAGGTTCAATATGATCTCAAAGGAATGAACATTCTTACATCTGCTCTTGGCATGGATGAGTTTTTCAGAGTATCAACGTGCACTTCATCGAAAGAAATATGGGATAGGTTGATGGTGACTCACGAAGGAACAGATGAAGTCAAGAGATCAAAGATCAATACTCTATCTCAAGAATATGAAATGTTCAGAATGCTTCCAGGAGAGAAGGTATTAGATATGCAAAAACGATTCACTCATTTGATTAATCATTTGATTGCTCTGGGCAAACAATTTTCAAACAGTGACTTGAACATGAAAGTTCTAAGATCACTTACAAGAGTATGGCAACCAAAAGTTACAGCCATCTCAGAGAAGAAGAGTTTATCAAATATGACTCTTGCAACTCTCTTTGGAAAACTCCAATAACACAAGTTGGAATTGAATCGTTTAGAAGAGCATGAATGATACCCAAATCGCAAGTGCACGATTCAATATCGCGTAATATAAAGATCGAACCCAAGGGATAGATTTCCTATTATTATAATATTTAGTACTTGTGCAGAAAATTTAAGAGATGAATATTTGATGTTGGTTTTTAGAACAAACAAGAACAATAGCATAAAATAATAAAGAGATAAGATGATGAGAATTAAGCTCTTGGGTTGGTTTACATAGTCTATAAAATATGCTAGCAAGTTACTACTTAATTTCTGAATTTTAAGTCCAATTTCATGATGCTATAGCCTAGTGTAACTACAAGTTAATTCCTTAAGCATTGTAGAACTTTCTTTTTAATTACTAAATCCAATTCCTTGACACCTAGTTAACTAAAGAAGAAGATGAAGAAGATGTTCAGGCCAACATAAAGTTACGTCCATCCTAATTCCTTAGTGATGTATACTTATAACCTTTTTTTAATCCAAGGTCCCTTACTACTTACCAAATGGCCTTATGTAATAAGCAATAAGCAAGATATCTTTTGTACACAAGATGAATGAAGAACAAGGAAATAAAACATGAAAGGAAATATTATTCAGAAATGTAGAAAAATACTAGAACATAAATTATAACTAAAACAACCCAAAAACTTAAAGAAGAAGTTAGCCAAGCATGGCTAAAAGAGTCATCGAATTACCCTGGATAGGAGCTCAAGTATGGCTTCCCACATTTCCTAGGAACAATGATCTTTAAGGAGGAAAGAAGAACACTTGTTGTATTCTGAATAGGTGTGTCTTAGGTGTGTCTTACAAGTGAAGAAAAGCTCCCTATTTATAGCAAAAACCTGACTTCCAGCGCTTGGGCGCTGGCATTCCCAACGCTTGGGCGTTGGGATGCATTAAAAACCAATGTGCAGAAATAGGCCCAGCGCTTGAGCGCTGGCTTCCAACGCTGCAGCGCTGGGTGCAACCTCTGACTCACATCCTAGTCAGAGGTCCTGCGCTTGAGCGTTGGGACTTCGAACGCTGCAGCGCTGGCACGAACACTGGAAGCTTCTTCTTGGATTCCTTTCTTCTTCAATGGTGGAATTGATTGACTTAATTAGGCTCATTCAGCCCCTAATAAGTTCTAAAACTCCTTCCTCCCACCATTAATCCTTCAAACCTTATTTTACATGTGCTCAAATCAAAGAGAGTTGTTTCACCTTCTTCAATTTCACTTCAAGTCCTCTCTTTGTTAGAACTTCAATTCTGGCCCTTTGACTCCTTCAAACTTCACTTTTCATCCTCCTCTCTTGAACCTTTACACTTTGATCCTTTATTTCGTTAAACTTTACAAATCGGTCCCTGGACAAAAATGATAACTATACCAGCTTTTCCTAAATATATAAAATAACTATAAAAATTCCTAAAAATATAAAATAAAGTTAGGAAAACAAATAAAAGCTAATCTATATGCAGAATGCAAAATAAATATAAAATCTTTGTAAAAATAATAAAAATCCTATATGTGACTCAAAAATAATAAAATAAAAAGACTAAAAATAACCTAAAAACATCATATAATATCCTGTCATCACACCACTATACCCAACGACAGCTTGTCCTCAAGCGATATAACTTAAAGAGAAACTCGTCCCTGAGTTTAGAAAAAGTTTATCTGATTAAAACTTGAAGCACAAAAACCTTTCCAAGAAAGCTTAGCGGATATGGAAGACCTGCATGTTTAAAGATATAGAATCAAGAAAGTTAGGTTTGGCTTTTCAACATGTTTGAGTTCATCAAATTAAGCTCACAAAATAAAATTCTCCATGAAAAACAAGAAAGCTCAATAATCCTGCCTATCATTCAAATCAAAACTGAATTATTGCAACCAAGTAATTTTTGAAGAGATTTTTGAAGGTTGTAACTTGGCCAAAGGGTTGAACAATTCAAGGTGTGGATTTCAAGAAATTGGCAACTCTAGTGGCTGACTCAGAATCTGTTGTTACTTGACTAAGAGCTTCAACAATCCAACACAAGGGTCCTCTCAATTTTTATTTTTTTTTGAACAAAGTAGTGGAATGTATGGGATGAATGACTTGAATTTTACTCCCCTCATACTCTTTCTCACCCCACTACCTCATTATTTTTTCTAAGGCACATACCTCAACTTTTTTCCTTCCTTTCCTAGAGAGAAACCCAACAACATAGCTCTAACAATTTCAGCACATGAATCACAATAACAACTATAAGAATTATATCACAAAATAGGCTCCAAAGAATGACTCTTTTAAGGCTCAAAAAGGGCTACTAGTGGATATATAATTTCAAGCAAGAATCTGAGTTTTCAAAAATGTCTATAACCTCTTCTCAACTCACAAAGTATACAAAACTCCAATCAACATGCAACACAAGGCAGAAAAATCTTACAATCATGCATTCAGAGTCCTCAACTCTCAGAAAAAGATAGGGTAAGTAGTACCCTTTTTAGAACTCAGAAAAACTTTGCCAACAACCAAAACAATCAAGGTATCCAAAATCAATTCTAACAGCATGCAATCCTAACCGCTTCAAAACATAGAACCTTTTCAAAAGCAGTTCAATCAGATAAAGCACTTTCAGCAATAGTAGGATTCAGACTGGATAATATACTCAAGACTCATGCAAAAATAAAACAGAAACACTAAACTAAAAATAAAGCTAAAAAAAAAAGAAAAACAAAACTAAAAAGCTGGCACAATCACAAATTTCCCACAATAATCCAAGGGAACCTCAATGCAAAAATAAATTTGAACACTAAAGTTCAAGAGGGATCATTCTCCTTCTGGTACCTATCCTGTAACAATGAACAAACAAAAGTCTCACAAGCAGAAAACTTGCTTGACTTGTTAGTTCCAGAAACAGCACAAAATGGGTTGAAAAATTGTGTTCACCTTAAAAACAAGAATTCTTGAGTTCCCAAAAATCAAAACCATTGTAGAAACAAGGGAAAACTCATAGAATCTAAAACTTTCAGAAAATGGTGAACACAAAATTTATTAAAACAGCAAAACAGCAAAAAGAAAAACAAACAGAGAGTCTGCCCGAGCTCTAGCGCTTGAGCGTTGGGGTTGCCAACGCTTGGGCGCTGGAATTAAATCAAATACTGGGCATCAGAGGTCCCAGTGCCTGAGAACTGGGTTTCCAACGCTTTGGCGCTGGAAACACAAAAAATAAAACTGGGATTCCAGGGGCCTAGCGCATGAGCGCTGGCCCCCAACTCCTAAGCGTTGGTAAACACTGGAATCAGAGGTGGTTTGGCAGGGGCCTAGCGCATGAGCGCTGGCCTCGAGCGCTGGAGCGCTAGCCCTTCCTGCAGCAAAAACATAGAATTTCTTTTCTTTATTTATTTACAAGAGTGATGCAAAAAATTAAAAAGACAGAATTATAAACTATCCTAAGTTGGGTTGTCTCCCAACCAGCTCATTGTTAAGGTCCGAGATAGACCCTTCCCTTTAATCAATTAGGGGTACTTTTTCTTTTCTTGATACATACATCATCTTTGAACTCATCCTCTTCTTCGGACTCATAATGCTTACAAGTCCGGAATACAGAAAACTTGACTTTTTCATCCCCTACCTTCAAAGATAGGAGGCCTTCTGCCACATTAATCTTGGCGTTTCGTGTAGCAAGGAATGGCCGCCCAAGAATTAATGGTACCTTGGAGTCTTCTTCCATATCGAGGATCACAAAATCAACCGGGAAAACAAATTTGTCAACCCTTACCAGCACATCTTCAGCCACCCCATAAGGGTATTTAATTGACCTGTCCGCCAATTGTAAACACATCAAAGTAGGAGTGGCCTCTCCCATGTCCAATTTACTAAACATGGAGAGTGGCATGAGGTTAATACTAGCTCCTAAATCACAAAGAGCCTTTGCATTCGGCAATCCCTCAATTTCCACGGGTAAAGTAAAGCTCCCCGGATCCTTCAACTTTTGGGGTAACTTTCTTAAAACCATTGCTGAACACTCCTCAGACAACATAACAGTTTCATCAATTTCACTCAACTTCCTCCTTCTAGATAAAATGTCCTTCATAAACTTGGCATAAGTAGGCATTTGTTCCAAAGCTTCAGAGAAAGGAATATTTATTTGAAGTCTTTTGAAAATCTCAAGAAATTTTGAGAATTGTTTTTCCAAATTCTTTTTTAAAGCTTTGGGAAATGGTACTTTGCCAATTTTCTTAGAAGGAGGAATTACATTTTCAACAATTTTTTCAGCAACAATAGGCACATACCTCTCTTTTTCCTTGTCTTCACAACTCACCTCTTGTTCAATTTCCACCACCCTTTCGGGCATAGTTTTACCACTCCTAAGAGTGATAGCTGAAACATTCTCAACATTCTCCTTTGGATTGACAAGAGTATCAAAAGGAAAAGTACCTGGAATCCTCTCTGAGATGGTCCTGGCCAACTGGCCTACCTGAACTTCCAAATTCCTAATGGAAGCTTCATGATTCTTTGCACTTGTCCTTGTCTCGTTCATAAATTGTGTTGTTTGTTGGCCTATTTCACCAACAATTTCTTCCAAGCTTTTTCTTCCTTGGCTTGGATTCAAAGGCATTTGTGGCCTCTGATTCTGGTATGGCCTCTGAAATTGTTGCCTAGCTTCTCCTTGACCACCCCCTTGGTCCCTCCAAGAAAAGTTGGGGTGATTTCTCCAGCTTGGATTAAAGGTATTACCATAGGAATTTTGGAAATTCCCCATATCTTTTACCTCTGCCTCCAATTCCGCCTCCTCCGGGCTCAGTTGAACACCTTCCATTCTTTTGACCATTGCATCAACTTTCCTGGATAAAAGTTTATTTGAAGCAACAATGGCATCAAAAGATTCAACCTCATAAATACCTTTTCTTATTGCCCGGTCCTGGTTTGAATGGGCAGCTCTTGCAGCAAGTTTGTTGATTAAATCAAGAGCTCCCTGTGGCGGCAAAGCATCAAATGCCCCACTTGCTGCAGTATCCAGCTTGTCCCTGGTATAATCATTCAAAGCAGCACAAAATTTCTCTACCTGATCTGCGATAGAGATGTTGTGACCTGGGCACCTTCTGAGAAGTCCCTTGAACCTCTCCCATGTCTCATACAGGTTTTCAGCATCTTGTTGAATGAAGGAGTTGATTTCCTGCTTCAACTTCCTTATGCGGTTGTAAGGGAAAAATTTAGCCGTGAATTTCTCAGCCAAATCGTCGCATGAAGTAATGCTCCTGAGTGGTTGTGAAGATAACCACTCCTCTGCCACATCGCTTAAGGAAAATGGAAACAACATAAGTCTTACCGTATCCAAGTGAGCATCATTTCTCCTTAAGGTTGAGCAATGCCTGGTGAGTCGCTCCGGATGGGTGTGGCAGTCTTCATTGATACTTCCACCAAATTGGTTTTGACTAACCAAAGAGATGAAGTGAGGAGGAATCTGGAAATTTGGTAGAGCATCCTCCGGAACCACAATACTCCCTTCAAAATTGTAATCTACCTGGGGGGCTGTGATATCACGAAGGGAACGGTTGACGTGAGAAATTCTTAGGGTCCTTGGTGTGAGAACTTGTAAGAGATTTTTATCAATAGTGGAAAAATCCTCAAGAGATTTTCTTGAGGGACTGGACGTAGCCTTCGGTGGATAGAAGGTGAACCAGGATAAAATTCTGTGTGTGTGAATTCTTCTATCCTTCATCTTTACTTTCAAGCAACGCTTAATTCCGCTACAATCACAACTACCGTTTCGTGATCATCATTATCTTAAAAGTAATAATTTAAATAAGGCGAAAATCGGGGCAACTCTGATTCACCCCCCCTCTCAGGTTGCTATCTGCACTAACAATTGGTATCAGAGCATCCTCTTCCAATCATGGAACCAGTGAAGGATTCAACATAAACAGGCCACCATTCTTCAATGGAGAACACTATGACTTCAGGAAAATCAAGATGAAAATATTCATAAAGTCACTAGACGCAGGAATTCGGAAAGCCATTGAAGAAGGTCCCTTTGTGCCTGTATCAGAAGTAGAAGGAAGTTCACAACCAAAACCAGAAAGTACTTGGAGTGAAGAAGAAAAGAAAAAGGTTCAATATGATCTCAAAGGAATGAACATTCTTACATCTGCTCTTGGCATGGATGGGTTTTTCAGAGTATCAACGTGCACTTCATCGAAAGAAATATGGGATAGGTTGATGGTGACTCACGAAGGAACAGATGAAGTTAAGAGATCAAAGATCAATACTCTATCTCAAGAATATGAAATGTTGAGAATGCTTCCAGGAGAGAAGGTATTAGATATGCAAAAACGATTCACTCATTTGATTGCTCTTGGCAAACAATTTTCAAACAGTGACTTGAACATGAAAGTTCTAAGATCACTTACAAGAGTATGGCAACCAAAAGTTACAGCCATCTCAAAGAAGAAGAGTTTATCAAATATGACTCTTGCAACTCTCTTTGGAAAACTCCAATAACACAAGTTGGAATTGAATCGTTTAGAAGAGCATGAATGATGCCCAAATCGCAAGTGCACGATTCAATATCGCGTAATAAAAAGATCGAAACCAAGGGATAGGTTTCCTATTATTATAATATTTAGTACTTGTGCAGAAAATTTAAGAGATGAATATTTGATGTTGGTTTTTAGAACAAACAAGAACAATAGCATAAAATAATAAAGAGATAAGATGATGAGAATTAAGCTCTTGGGTTGGTTTACATAGTCTATAAAATATGCTAGCATGTTACTACTTAATTTCTGAATTTTAAGTCCAATTTCATGATGCTATAGCCTAGTGTAACTACAAGTTAATTCCTTAAGCATTGTAGAACTTTCTTTTTAATTACTAAATCCAATTCCTTGGCACCTAGTTAACTAAAGAAGAATATGAAGAAGATGTTCAGGCCAACATAAAGTTTCGTCCATCCTAATTCCTTAGTGATGTATACTTATAACCTTTTTTTAATCCTACGTCCCTTACTACTTACAAAATGGCCTTATGTAATAAGCAATAAGCAAGATATCTTTTGTACACAAGATGAATGAAGAACAAGGAAATAAAACATGAAAGGAAATATTATTCAGAAATGTAGAAAAATACTAGAACATAAATTATAACTAAAACAACCCAAAAACTTAAAGAAGAAGTTAGCCAAGCATGGCTAAAAGAGTCATCGAATTACCCGGGATAGGAGCTCATGTATGGCTTCCCACAATTCCTAGGAACAATGATCTTTAAGGAGGAAAGAAGAACACTTGTTGTATTCTGAATAGGTGTGTCTTACAAGTGAAGAAAAGCTCCTTATTTATAGCAAAAACCTGACTTCCAGCGCTTGGGCGCTGGCATTCCCAACGCTTGGGCGTTGGGATGCATTAAAAACCAACGTGCAGAAATAGGCCCAGCGCTTGAGCGCTAGCTTCCAACGCTGCAGCGCTGGGTGCAACCTCTGACTCACATCCTAGTCAGAGGTCCAGCGCTTGAGCGTTGGGACTTCCAACGTTGCAGCGCTGGCACGAACACTGGCAGCTTCTTCTTGGATTCCTTTCTTCTTCAATGGTGGAATTGATTGACTTAATTAGGTTTCAGCCCCTAATAAGTTCTGAAACTCCTTCCTCCCACCATTAATCCTTCAAACCTTATTTTACATGTGCTCAAATCAAAGAGAGTTGTTTCACCTTCTTCAATTTCACTTCAAGTCCTCTCTTTGTTAGAACTTCAATTCTAGCCCTTTGACTCCTTCAAACTTCACTTTTCATCCTCCTCTCTTGAACCTTTACACTTTGATCCTTTATTTCCTGAAACTTTACAAATCGGTCCCTGGACAAAAATGATAACTATACCAGCTTTTCCTAAAAATATAAAATAACTATAAAAATTCCTAAAAATATAAAATAAAGTTAGAAAAACAAATAAAAGCTAATCTATATGCAGAATGCAAAGTAAATATAAAATCTACGTAAAAATAATAAAAATCCTATATGTGACTCAAAAATAATAAAATAAAAAGACTAAAAATAACCTAAAAACATCATATAATATCCTGTCATCAATGAACAACATGAGAAGAAGTATCGATCCATTTCCCTAAAGGCAAAAGAAAGCATCAAAGATGATTATGTTGCAGACTCTGAAGAAGAAGACTATGGGAACTTGAATCTTCTAGTAAAGAACTTTGGAAAGTTTCTTAAAAGAAAAGGTACGAAATTTAACAACAATAGATCTTTCCAAAGGAACAATGAGTCTTCTTCCTCTCAAAAGATCACATGCTTCGAATGTGGCAAGCCTGGACACATGAAGTTGGAATGTCCAAATCTTCAAAAGAAGAAACATGGTCTAAGAGATAAATTCGAAAAGAAGGATCTATCCACACGAAAAGCATACTTGGCTTGGGATGATAATGAAGTAAGTTCATCATCAGATTCTGACAAAAGAAGAAGCACAAGTCGCATTGATGGCCTCACATGATTCAGATGTTGAAGATTCCCAGGTTAGTGACAATTCTATGTCTTTTCATGATTTAAAGTTTACTATGGAAAACATGTTTAAATTGTGTCAAGAATTTTCTAAGGTTAGCACTAGGCAAAATGATTTAATTTCATCCTTAGAAAGTAAGTGTAGAACTTTACAAGAAGAACTAGACGTAGTAAAATCTAAGTTAGATATTACACATAAATGTACTAAGTGTAGTTCTTTAGAAGAAAAGATAGATAATCTTCAACAAATAGTTCATAACTTCAATAAAGGAAAACAGAAGTTAGATGATATTCTAAGTGTGCAAAGGCATTCAAACAATAAGTCAGGTATAGGATATACTTCTCACCCAAAGACAAAAGAAGTCAAGAAAACTGTGTTTGAAAAACCAAACAAAGTGGAAGGATCTTCTAAAGACACTAAGACCAATTCTTTTAGGAGTATGAACAATAGGAAGAGTAATCCTCATAGACTTCCTAAGAAGATTCATCCCTCTCCTAGGCAAACATCTAGTTACAATCATTATTCTTGTACCTATTGTAACAAAATAGGACATACCCCTAGTAGATGTTATTACAAAAATGTTGGAGTACCAAATAGGGAATACATATGGGTTAGAAAGGATGTTAACTTAGAAGGACCCAAAACTTGTTGGGTTCCTAATACCCATGTCTGAACTTTGTCATGTAGGTGTGAATGAAAGCAGCAAAGAATTTATGGTATCTTGATAGTGGCTGCTCATCACACATGACAGGAGACAAAACCAAGTTTTCGTTTCTTATACCTAGGAAAAAAGGTTTTGTCACATATGGAAACAATCAAAAGGGAAAGATACTCGGTATTGGAAGAATAGGCACACCCCCTCAAACAGTCATCGATAAAGTTCTTTACATTGATGGTTTGATGCATAATCTTCTGAGTATCAGTCAACTACGTGACAAAGGTTTGAAAGTTTGTTTCATTGATGACATATGTGTAGTAAAAGATGTGAAAACTAAAGAAGTTAAGTTTTCTAGTTATAAAGTCAATAAAGTCTTCATGATCACCTTGGAAGAAATTCCACAAAATGTAAGATGTCTTTTGGCCAAGAACAATAGTGATTCATGGCTATGGCATAGAAGACTTGCTCATATACACATAGATCATTTAAACAAACTAGTCAAGCATGATCTAGTTGTTGGGCTTCCAAAGATAAGATTCGAGAAAGACAAGCTTTGTGATGCATGTCAAAAAGGGAAGCAAACCAGAACGTCTTTCAAACCAAAGAACATAGTTTCGATTTCAAGACCCCTTCAATTGCTACATATGGATTTATTCGGACCTTCAAGAACAAAAAGCCTCGGAGGTAATTTCTATGCACTTGTTATTGTTGATGATTTCTCTAGATTTACATGGACATTATTCTTGCCTCATAAGAATGAAGCCTTCAACGCATTTAAGAAATATGCAAGGCTAGTTCAAAATGAGAAGGCTTTAAGGATCTCTTCTATTAGAAGTGATCATGGTGGAGAATTTCAGAATCATCAATTTCAAGAACTATGTGATGAAAATGGAATATCACATAATTTTTCTACTCCGAGAACACCACAACAAAGGTTTTCCCATCCGGTGACTCAGTTTTCCCATGGAACTTATTCCTTAGTGACTAAGTTTTCCCCTCAAGTGACTGAATTTTCCGATGAGACTAGTCACTATGACAAGGTTCTCTATTTTTCCCAAACAAAGAGGTTATTTTAGTTGGATTTTCCATTGAAGCTTGTCTAGTGACTAAGGTTTACCCATCCGGTGACCCAGTTTCCCCATGGAACTAATTCCTTAGTGACTAAGTTTTCCCCTCCAGTGACTGAGTTTTCCCATAAGGCTAGTCACTATGAAAAGGTTGTCAATTTTTTCCAAACAAAGAAGTTATTTTACTAGGATTTTCCATTGAAACTCGTATTGTGACTAAGGTTTTCCCATGCGGTGACTCTGTTTTCCCATGGAACTATTTCCTTAGTGACTAAGTTTTCCCCTCCAGTGATTGAGTTTTCAGATAAGAGTGGTCACTATGACAAGGTTCTCTATTTTTCCCAAAGAAAGAGGTTATTGTACTAGGATTTTCCATTGAAACTCATCCGGTGAGTAAGGTTTACCCATCTGGTGACTAAGTTTTTCCACTGCACTAATTCCTTATTGACTAAGTTTTCCCCTCTAGTGATTGAGTTTTCCGATGAGACGAGTCACTATGACAAGGTTCTAAATTATTTCCTAACAAATAGGTTCTTTTAGTAGGATTATCCATTGAAACTAGTCTGGTGACTAAGGTTTTCCCATCCGGTGACTCAGTTTTCCCATGGAACTTATTCCTTAGTGACTAAGTTTCCCCTCGAGTGACTGGATTTTCCGATGAGACTAGTCACTATGACAAGGTTCTCTATTTTTCCCAAACAAAGAGGTTATTTTAGTTGGATTTTCCATTGAAGCTTGTCTGGTCAGTAAGGTTTACCCATCCGGTGACTAAGTTTTCCCATTGCACTAACTCCTTATTGACTAAGTTTTCCCCTCCAGTGACTTAGTTTTCCGATGAGACTAGTCACTATGACAAGGTTCTAAATTATTCCCTAACAAATAGATTCTTTTAGTAGGATTATCCATTGAAACTCGTCTAGTCTCTATGGTTTTCCCATCTGGTGACTCAGTTTTCCCATGGCTCTTATTCCTTAGTTACTAAGATTTCCCCACCTGTGACGAAGTTTTCCTATGAGGCTAGTCACAGTGACTAAGTTCTCGAGTTTTTCCCATACAAAGAGATTATTTTACTATGATTGTCCATTGAAACTTGTCCGGTGACTAAGGTTTTCACATCAGGTTACACAATTTACCCATGGCACTAATTCCTCAGTGATTAAGTTTTCCCCTCGAGTGACTGAATTTTCTGATGAGACTAGTCACTATGACAAGCTTCTTAATTTTTCCCAATCAAAGAGGTTATTTTACTAGGATTTTCCATTGAAACTTGTCCGGTTTTCCCATCCGGTGACCCAGTTTTCCCATGGAATTAATTCCTTTGTGATTATGTTTTCCCCTCTAGTGACTGAGTTTTCCCATACGGCTAGTCACTATGAAAATGTTCTCAATTTTTCCCAAACAAATAAGTTATTTTACTGGGATTTTCCATTGAAACTCGTCCGGTGGGTATGGTTTTCCCATCCGGTGACTCAGTTTTCCCATGGAACTTATTCCTTAGTGACTAAGTTTTCCCCTCCAGTGACTGAGTTTTCCGATGAGACTAGTCACTATGACAAGGTTCTCTATTTTTCCCAAACAAAGAGGTTATTTTAGTTGGATTTTCCATTGAAGCTTGTCTAGTGACTAAGGTTTACCCATCCGGTGACCCAGTTTCCCCATGGAACTAATTCCTTAGTGACTAAGTTTTCCCCTCCTGTGACGGAGTTTTCCTATGAGGCTAGTCACAGTTACTAGATTCTCGAGGTTTTTCCTTACAAAGAGATTATTTTACTATGGTTGTCCATTGAAACTTGTCTGATAACTAAGATTTTCCCATCAGGTCACCAGATATTCCCATGGCACTTATTCCATAGTGACTATTTTCCCCTCCAATGACTGAGTTTTCCGATGAGACTAGTCACTATGACAAGGTTCGTAATTTTTCCAAAACGAAGAGGTTATTTTAGTAGGATTTTCCATTAAACTCTTCAGCTGACTAAGGTATTCCCATCCGGTTACTCCGTTTTCCCATGGAGCTAATTCCTTAGTGACTAAGTTTTCCCCTCCTCTGACTGAATTTTCCTATGAGGCTAGTCACAGTGACTAGGTTCACGAGTTTTTCCATACAAAGAGATTATTTAACTATGATTGTCCTTTGAAACTTATCCAGTGACTAAGGTTTTCCCATCAGGTCACTCAATTTACCCATGGCAGTAATTCCTTAATGACTAAGTTTTCCCCTCCAATGACTGAGTTTTTCAATGGGACTAGTCACTATGACAAGGTTCTCAATTTTTCCCAAACAAAGAGGTTATTTTACTAGGATGTTCCTATTGAAACTCGTCTGGTGAGTATGGTTTATCCATCCGGAGACTCAGTTTGCCCATTGCACTAATTCCTTAGTGACTATGTTTTCCCCTCCAGTGACTGAGTTTTCCGATGATACTAGTCACTTAGACAAGGTTTTCAATTTTTCCAAAACAAAGAGGTTATTTTATTAGGATTTTCCATTGAAACTCGTACGGTGACTAAGCTTTTCCCATCCGGTGACTCAGTTTTCCCATTGCACTTATTACTGTGTGACTATGTATTCCCCTCTAGTGACTGAGTTTTCTGATGAGACTAGTCACTTTGACAAGGTTCTCCATTTTTCCCAAACATAAAGGTTATTTTAGTAGGATTTTCCATTTAAACTCATCTGGTGTCTAAGGTTTTCCCATCCGGTGACTCAGCTTTCCCATGGAACTAATTCCTTAGTGACTAAGTTTTCCCCTCCTTTGACTGAGCTTTCCTATGAGGCAAGTCACAGTGACTTGGTTCTCGAGTTTTTCCCACACAAAGAGATTATTTTACTATGATTTTCCATTGAAACTCGTCCAGTGAGTAAGGTTTTCCCATCCGGTGACTCACATTTCCCATTGCACTAATTCTTTAGTGACTAAGTTTTCCCCTCCAGTGATTGAGTTTTCCGAAGAGACTAGTCACTATGACAATGTTCTCAATTTTTCCCAAACAAAGAGGTTATTTTACTAGGATGTTCCTATTGAAACTCGTCTGGTGAGTATGGTTTATCCATCCGGAGACTCAGTTTGCCCATTGCACTAATTCCTTATTGACTAAGTTTTCCCCTCCAGTGACTGAGTTTTCCGATGGGACTAGTCATTATGACAAGGTTCTTAATTTTTCCGTAACAAAGAGGTTATTTTAGTAGGGTATTCCATTGAAACTTGTCTCGTGACTACGGTTTTCCCATCCGGTGACTCGGTTTTCCCATGGAACTAATTCCTTAGTGACTAAGTTTTCCCCTCCTGTGACTGAGTTTTCCCATGAGGCAAGTCACGGTGACAAGGTTATTTTTCCATGAGACTAGGTTATCAATTTTTCCCGCATGGAGGTTATTTTACAATGATTTTTCATTTAAACTCGTCCGTTGTATAAGGTTTTCCCATATGGTGACTCAGTTTTCCCATGGAACCCATTCCTTAGTGTCTAAGTTTTCCCGTCATGTTACTGATTACCCGTGATACTAGTCTCAGTGACAAGGTTCTCGAGTTTTTCTCACACAAAGAGATTATTTTACTATGATGGTCCATTGAAACTCGTCCAGTGAGTAAGGTTTTCCCATCCGGTGACTCAGTTTTCCCATTGCACTAATTCCTTAGTGACTATGTTTTCCCCTCCAGTGACTGAGTTTTCCGATGATACTAGTCACTTAGACAAGGTTTTCAATTTTTCCAAAACAAAGAGGTTATTTTACTAGGATTTTCCATTGAAACTCGTACGGTGACTAAGCTTTTCCCATCCGGTGACTCAGTTTTCCCATTGCACTTATTACTGTGTGACTATGTTTTCCCCTCTAGTGACTGAGTTTCCTGATGAGACTAGTCACTTTGACAAGGTTCTCCATTTTTCCCAAACATAAAGGTTATTTTAGTAGGATTTTCCATTTAAACTCATCTGGTGTCTAAGGTTTTCCCATCCGGTGACTCAGCTTTCCCATGGAACTAATTCCTTAGTGACTAAGTTTTCCCCTCCTTTGACTGAGCTTTCCTATGAGGCAAGTCACAGTGACTTGGTTCTCGAGTTTTTCCCACACAAAGAGATTATTTTACTATGATTTTCCATTGAAACTCGTCCAGTGAGTAAGGTTTTCCCATCCGGTGACTCACATTTCCCATTGCACTAATTCTTTAGTGACTAAGTTTTCCCCTCCAGTGATTGAGTTTTCCGAAGAGACTAGTCACTATGACAATGTTCTCAATTTTTCCCAAACAAAGAGGTTATTTTACTAGGATGTTCCTATTGAAACTCGTATGGTGAGTATGGTTTATCCATCCGGAGACTCAGTTTGCCCATTGCACTAATTCCTTATTGACTAAGTTTTCCCCTCCAGTGACTGAGTTTTCCGATGGGACTAGTCATTATGATAAGGTTCTTAATTTTTCCGTAACAAAGAGGTTATTTTAGTAGGGTATTCCATTGAAACTTGTCTCGTGACTACGGTTTTCCCATCCGGTGACTCGGTTTTCCCATGGAACTAATTCCTTAGTGACTAAGTTTTCCCCTCCTGTGACTGAGTTTTCCCATGAGGCAAGTCACGGTGACAAGGTTATTTTTCCATGAGACTAGGTTATCAATATTTCCTGCATGGAGGTTATTTTACAATGATTTTTCATTTAAACTCGTCCGTTGTATAAGGTTTTCCCATATGGTGACTCAGTTTTCCCATGGAACCCATTCCTTAGTGTCTAAGTTTTCCCGTCATGTTACTGATTACCCGTGATACTAGTCTCAGTGACAAGGTTCTCGAGTTTTTCTCACACAAAGAGATTATTTTACTATGATGGTCCATTGAAACTCGTCTAGTGAGTAAGGTTTTCCCATCCGGTGACTCAGTTTTCCCATTGCACTAATTCCTTAGTGACTATGTTTTCCCCTCCAATGACTGAGTTTTCCGATGATACTAGTCACTTAGACAAGGTTTTCAATTTTTCCAAAACAAAGAGGTTATTTTACTAGGATTTTCCATTGAAACTCGTACGGTGACTAAGCTTTTCCCATCCGGTGACTCAGTTTTCCCATTGCACTTAGTACTGTGTGACTATGTTTTCCCCTCTAGTGACTGAGTTTTCTGATGAGACTAGTCACTTTGACAAGGTTCTCCATTTTTCCCAAACATAAAGGTTATTTTAGTAGGATTTTCCATTTAAACTCATCTGGTGTCTAAGGTTTTCCCATCCGGTGACTCAGCTTTCCCATGGAACTAATTCCTTAGTGACTAAGTTTTCCCCTCCTTTGACTGAGCTTTCCTATGAGGCAAGTCACAGTGACTTGGTTCTCGAGTTTTTCCCACACAAAGAGATTATTTTACTATGATTTTCCATTGAAACTCGTCCAGTGAGTAAGGTTTTCCCATCCGGTGACTCACATTTCCCATTGCACTAATTCTTTAGTGACTAAGTTTTCCCCTCCAGTGATTGAGTTTTCCGAAGAGACTAGTCACTATGACAATGTTCTCAATTTTTCCCAAACAAAGAGGTTACTATACTTGGATTTTCCATTGAAACTCGTCCGATGACTAAGGGTTTCCCATCCGGTGACTTTGTTTTCCCATGGAACGTTTTCCTTAGTGACTAAGTTTTCCCCTCTTGTGACTTAGTTTTCCCATGATGCTAGTCACGGTGACTAGGTTCTCAAGTTTTACCCACACAAAGAGGTTATTTGACTAGGATTTTCCACCAAAATTCGTCCGGTAACTAAGGTTTACCCATCCAGTGACTCAGTTTTCTCATGGCACTATTTCCTTAGTGACCATGTTTTCCCCTCCTATGACTGAGTTTTCCCATGAAACTGGTCATTATGACTAGGTTCTCGAGTACTTCCCACGGAAAGAGGTTATTTTACTAGGATTTTCCATTGAAACTAATCCGGTGACCAAGGTTTACCCTTGGTTGGATGGGTGATTTGAAATTTTATTGAAGTGTTGGGTGAAAGTTTGGAAATTTTTAGGGTTTTTAAGAACTTGGATAGAATTGAAGTTTGATGAAAATATGTGTGTTTTTGTTTTCTAAAATCTTGATTAAGGCCTCATAATGGTTTGTAAGCATCTAGCCTTGGTGCTCTTTGTATGGTCTAAAGTTTTGGAAAATTTGGATTTTTGTAACTTAGGGTTTTTCTATGTTCTTTTGGTAATCGTCGAAATATTGTTTAAGTGTTTAGACCCCTGATTATACCAGCCCCTTTACCTTAGGTTGAGTTCAAAAATCTAAGATAGGTGGTGTTTGTTGAAGGATAACGAGACCCCGAACCGATCTACATGCACGAAGCTTACGTGACCGCCAGGATCAACTACCTTTATGGTTAGGGCACTTTGTAACCTTAGCTACTCAGCATAAGAATAAATTTATGCAATGTATTCACTGTGATTTCTGAAATTGTGGTTGACGGCATTCTAAGGACGACCCAATTTTAAACTGTATTGATTGAAATATTAATGCAAGTCTCTGAACGCATCTGATATGCTGGACTAGGGATTGTTTGAAGTGTTTCAATGTTGGATTTGTTTTGTCTTGTTGGATGTTTATTGCTATAATGGTAATTGAAAGCATGTTTCTTCCTTCGAAGAGTTTTATATCTGTTTAGATATGTACCCATGCTCTATGTAATTCATGTAAATTATGAAGCTAACTTAGTCAATATATAAAGACATGTAAGACCTAGATTGGGTAGTTAGGTGGACATACGTATAAGGTGCAGCAGAGCTCACGCCGAACCTGCAGAAGTAGAAAATCACAGTGGTCGATGGAAAGCCACCGTCGTACCTACACTGAGGAAACGTCCCGCCTCCCACGAATCGGAGTTGGTGCTATATCCGGATAAATAAAAAGTCTTTGCGAGATGCGACTTAGAGACATCGTGAGATACGTTTGTCAAAACCCAAATGGCTTAGACATATAGAGGCCAATATGTTAATTTAATTGGTTTTGGGGGTTTAGTAGAAACACTAACTTGTATGTTATTTGATTGTCCCTCAGCTTAGATAATCTATTTGTTAGTAGTGTATGTGTTAAGAACAGATAGCAACCTGAGAGGGGGGGGTGAATCAGTGTTGCCCCAATTTTCGCCTTATTGAAATCGTTACTTTCAAGTTTATGATGATCACGAGTTGATCTTTGTGATTGCAGCGGATATGAACAATACTTGAAAGTAAATGTGAAGGATAAAGAGAATCACACACAAGATTTATCCTGGTTCGCCTTCAATCCACCGAAGACTACGTCCAGTCCCTCAAGAAAACCCCTTGAGGATTTTTCCACTATTGATAAGAATTTCTTACAAGTTCCTAACCCAAGGACCCCTAGAACTTCTACCAATATCCTGTGAAAGCAAACCGCTTTCAACAGCCCCTGAAAGCAAACCGCTTTCAGTTCCTGAAGGCAAACCACCCTCAGACCTTGAAGACAAAATTGTCTTCAATCAAAACCCTGAAAGCAAACCACTTTCAGTGACAACAACCCTTCACCGAATACCACGGTGAAAAACTCAATCTTACAGAAAGAGATGAAGAAGATATTACACTTGGCTGTTTCAATCCTTTAACACACAATTGGATTGAACATGAGAAATTATGCTTTAAGGATTTTAAGCATAATACAATTCTGAGTTCTTCAAGATATGAACAACTAATGTGTTCTTGTAAACATGAAGATCATGAACTCAGAATTTAGGCTCCAAAAGATTTAAGTTCTAAAAGATGAACCAATTTTGAAAGAGCTTTGGCCTAATGTGTTTTTCTCATGTGAAATGTGTATATTTCGTGTGTGTTGTGTGTTCTATGTTGTTGTTGTGTTTTCTGGACTCAAATGGTCTTTATATAGGCAAGGGAAACGTCCTTGAACCATCACAACCCTTTTCAAAAGTTTTGGGACACAATGGTTCATGAAAAGATGCACTTTTTCGTTCTGGTAATCGATTACCATACTTAGTGTAATCGATTACACAAGTGACCATTTCAGTTTGAATTTGAATTTCAAACATGTAATCGATTACAAGACTGGAGTAATCGATTACTTGCCTTGGTGTAATCGATTACCATAATGGTGTAATCGATTACACAGAAGCCCATTTTCCAGAAACTTATTCTTTGAGACTTGTTTAAGGTTTTCTACTTCTTTTAAGTTATGAAAACACTTAGCTTGATTAGATTAGGTATTTTGAGAGCCTTTATGCTTTAATAAACCTTTAGAAGCATAACTCACCTAATTCTAAGACTTCTAGACTATTAATGGACTTGAGTGCTTGATTCTTTGAAGTCTTCTTTTCTTCTTTTTGTTGATGAGTTTGTCGTCATCAAAACCACAGCCAGGGTCAGGAGCAAGACCTTCTTCACAATCTCCCCCTTTTTGATGATGGCAAACACATACTTGACTCTTTGAAGATCATTTATGCATTCGTGATGCTTAACTCCCCCTATTTGATAGAATCTAGTATTTCTGATATTTCTCCCCCTTTCTAATGTACTCGTTGAATTCCTGCATATGATCTTTAAGAGCACGGAACCTTTCTCCCCCTTTTGACTTCATCAAAAAGAAGAAAAGGCCAAAAAATGTACAGGCATACATACAAGTATATTGAAACATAAAGCATGGGGGAATAGAGGTAAACATGAAAAACATAACCAAAACATAATTTATATATATATATAAGAAAGCAAATACATAAAAGTACAAACAGGAATGGTGAATAAAACAATTAAAACCTATAGAATTAAGAATCATCAGACATGTCTTCATCATCGGACAAGATGCCAATGCCGTCATAATGAAGTAACCAGGAAAGAGTATCAATTCCATAGTCATGAAATAAACCTAAGCTTGAGAGTATCCTAGAATTAACGCACTTGTAATTTAAAGAGTGAACATCATAGGAGTCGTCAATGGGAACTCCAGATTAAAGGAGAAGACGAGTGATACTTGGAGCATAGGGAAATGATTGTGCTTTAGTTCGGCAAGTAAGCATATGGTGCATTACTAAGAATGTCCAGTTAATGGCATGGCCATGAAGGATGCCATATGAGCATGAAGGTCTTCTTGAGGAAGAAGGATGTGATGAACAAAGTAATGAAGCAAGTGGTTGGTGGTGGTAAGAACATCAACATGAAAAGGACAGGTTTTGGTGCGAGGAGGATGAAGCTTCTGAACTTCTGAAGGGGTAAAGCGACACAAAGTTCGGTAAAAAGCATCAGAGTTATATTCAGGCCAGGGGCAAGGTAGATTTGTTCCCAACTCGGCACCAGAAAAAGGAAGACCCAAGCACTTGCCAAAAGAGACAAGAGAGTACTGAATGGTAGTCCCTTTTACTGAAGAGGTAATACTTGTGCCTTCAACTTCCAAGTTGCAGTAGAATACTTTGACCAACTCGGGATAGTAGGGTGTGGTCGATTGAAGGAAAGTATCAACATATTGATCTCCAAGTAAAGCAGGAAAGGTTAGACCGGCTTTGATGAAAGATTCTAATTCAGCATAGAGGGGGGTTCGTACTGTTTGGGTAAGAAAGTGAGAAATAAATCAAGTTCTCTCGGCAGAGGTGGGAAGAAGACGGGAGAAATTTAGTGGATTGTGAGGACAAAAGGCTGAGGATAAGCATGGAAAGAAAAACATGTTGCTATGGAAGTTAAAAATCAAAACTTAGAATGATTTTGGAAGGTATGACTGATCAATTCCTAAGGCTGGCTTAAATATCCCGAACATGTAATCGATTACAGCAGTTTTGGTAATCGATTACAGAGCAGTTAAGCCAAGTTTGAATTTCAAAAGATGGAGGGAAATTGAAATTCTGGCAATTTTTCGAGTATGTAATCGATTACTGCAGTTAGGGTAATCGATTACATCAGTTACAAATTTGAAAATTTTCAAATTGTGAATGTGTAATCGATTATGGCAGTTTGAATAATCGATTACTCAAGTGTTTCCAGCGAGCACGAGGACTTAGAACATGAATAATCGATTACAAATCCTAGGGTAATCGATTACTAGGACATTTTTACAAGTTCTAGGCTCTAGAATCCTATGTAACACATTTTCATATATAAACATTTAAGCATATAATGCAAATGTACATATAAAGTTTATGCAAATAACATGTTACATTAAATATCATGCTCATCTAATATGCCTAATTCTCTTCTTATCTTGAAAAATGATTCTTTAGGAAGAGGCTTAGTAAAGATGTCTGCTAACTGATTATGTGTATCCACAAAAGAAATCTCAATATCTTTCCTCATAACATGATCTCGAAGAAAATGATGTCGTATATCTATATGCTTAGTTCGAGAGTGCATGATAGGATTTTTAGTGAGATTAATGGCACTTGTGTTGTCACATTTAATTGGAATGCAGCCCAGCTCTAAGCCATAATCTTTGAGTTGTTGTTTGAGCCATAGAGTTTGTGCACAACAACTACCTGCAGCAATATATTCTGCTTCTGCAGTACTTAGAGCAACACATGCTTGTTTCTTACATGACCATGAAACAAGAGCATTTCCTAATAGGTGACAAGTACCACTTGTACTCTTTCTTTCAGTTTTACAACCAGCATAATCAGAATCAGAATATCCAATCAAATCACAAACACTTCCCTTGGGATACCACAATCCAACATTTGTAGTTCCTTTCAAATATTTGAAAATTCGTTTAACAGAACTCAAATGTGATTCCCTAGGAGATGCTTGATATCTAGCACATAGACACACACTAAACATAATATCAGGTCTACTTGCAGATAAGTATAAAAGAGATCCGATCATACCTCTATATTTGGTAATATCTACTTGATTACCGGATTCATCTTGATCTAAATATGTATTAGACCCCAAAGGTGTGGCTATGGCTTTGCAATCATCCAAATCATATTTCTTTAATAGTTCCTTGCAAAACTTTGATTGATTGATGAATATTCCATCACTTGATTGCTTGATTTGCAAACCAAGAAAGAAATTTAATTGTCCCATCATGGACATTTCAAATTCTTCTTGCATCATGTTAGAGAAATCTTTGCAAAGAGATTCGTTAGTAGCACCAAAGATAATATCATCAACATAAATTTGAACAAGTAAGGTATTACCTTTGGTTCTTTTGATGAACAAGGTTGTATCAGCCTTACCTTTTTGAAATCCTTTATTACAAAGGAAAGTACTTAACCTATCATACCATGCATGAGGGGCTTGCTTAAGACCATAGAGTGCTTTCTTTAGTCTGAAGACATGTGTAGGAAACTTTGGATCTTCAAATCCTGGAGGTTGCTTCACATACACTTCTTCTTGAATATATCCGTTTAGGAAGGCACTTTTGACGTCCATTTGATATAATGGGAAGTTTAAAGAGCAAGCATACGCTAATAACAATCTTATGGCTTCTAATCTTGCTACGGGTGCATATGTTTCATCAAAATCTATACCTTATTCTTGATTATAGCCTTGAGCAACTAATCTTGCTTTGTTCCTAACTATAATACCATTTTCATCTGTTAGAACAGATAGCAACCTGAGAGGGGGGGGGTGAATCAGTGTTGCCCCAATTTTCGCCTTATTGAAATTGTTACTTTCAAGTTTATGATGATCACGAATTGATTAGTGTTATTTCAGCGGATATGAACAATACTTGAAAGTAAATGTGAAGGATAAAGAGAATCACACACAAGATTTTATCCTGGTTCGCCTTCAATCCACCGAAGACTACATCCAGTCCCTCAAGAAAACCCCTTGAGGATTTTTCCACTATTGATAAGAATTTCTTACAAGTTCCTAACCCAAGGACCCCAAGAACTTCTACCAATATCCTGTGAAAGCAAACCGCTTTCAACATCCCTTGAAAGCAAACCGCTTTCAATTCCTGAAGGCAAACCACCCTCAGACTTTGAAGACAAACTTGTCTTCAACCGGAACCCTGAAAGCAAACCACTTTCAGTGACAACAACCCTTCACCGAATACTGCGGTGAAAAATTCAATCTTACAGAAAGAGATGAAGAAGATATTACACTTGGCTGTTTCAATCCTTTAACACACAATTGGATTGATCATGAGAATTTATGCTTTAAGGCTTTTAAGCATAATACAATTCTGAGTTCTTCAAGATATGAACAACTAATGTGTTCTTGTAAACATGAAGATCATGAACTCAGAATTTAGGCTCTGAAAGATTTAGGTTCTAAAAGATGAACCAATTTTGAAAGAACTTTGGCCTAATGTGTTTTTCTCATGTGAAATGTGTCTATTTCGTGTGTGTTGTGTGTTCTATGTTGTTGTTCTTGTGTGTTGTGTTTTCTGGACTCAAATGGTCTTTATATAGGCAAGGGAAACGTCCTTGAACCATCACAACCCTTTTCAAAAGGTTTGGGACACAATGGTTCATGAAAAGATACAACTTTTCGTTCTGGTAATCGATTACCACACTTAGTGTAATCGATTACACAAGTGACCGTTTCAGTTTGAATTTGAATTTCAAACATGTAATCGATTACAAGACTGGAGTAATCGATTACTTGCCTTGGTGTAATCGATTACCATAATGGTGTAATCGATTACACAGAAGCCCATTTTCCAGAAACTTATTCTTTGAGACTTGCTTAAGGTTTTCTACTTCTTTTAAGTTATGAAAACACTTAGCTTGATTAGATTAGGTGTTTTGAGAGCCTTTATGCTTTAATAAACCTTTAGAAGCATAACTCACCTAATTCTAAGACTTCTAGACTTATGATGGACTTGAGTGCTTGATTCTTTGAAGTCTTCTTTTCTTCTTTTTGTTGATGAGTTTGTCGTCATCAAAACCACAGCCAGGGTCAGGAGCAAGACCTTCTTCACAATCTCCCCCTTTTTGATGATGGCAAACACATACTTGAAACTTTGAAGATCATTTATGCATTCGTGATTCTTTACTCCCCCTATTTGATGGAATTTAGTATTTCTGATTTTTCTCCCCCTTTCTAATGTACTTGTTGAATTCCTGCATATGATCTTTAAAGATACGGAACCTTTCTCCCCCTTTTGACTTCATCAAAAAGAAGAAAAGGCCAAAAAATTGTACAGGCATACATACAAGTATATATTGCAATATAAAGCATGGGGGATGGGGGTAAACATGTAAAACATAAACAACCAGCGCATAATTGTCCAATCAAAGCAAGCAAAACATCCAACAGTGCAGAAATTAGTCATAATCTAGACTATTACAAACCAAATAAAGCAAATAGTTAAGGAAAGAAATAAACAAGTCTAGAGGTCAAATTCATTAGAGGAGTCAAAGGAATCATGAGGAGAGGGAGCCATGCGATCAACACGAAGACTCAGACGATCCATATCAGCACGGAGGGTAGTGTACATGGATTCAACCCGACCTTCCATGTGATCAAACCTCTGATCAAAGTGAGTCCTCATATCGGCCAGATGAGAAAGAATGAGTTGAGTGGAGGCATCACCAATCATAGAGGATGAAGGTCCTTCCTCAGAAGATGGTGGATGGAAAGCAGCAGGGGCAGGAGCCTGAGTGGTATCAGGACCTAAATCTGACTTGTGACGAAAAGTGTCATCAACATCCCTGAAAATCCCCATCTTGTTCAGAATTTCCATATCAATCCTCTGTGCCTTAGTATCCATGACCTGAGCATATTCCCCTTGTGTAGAAATTCCAAAATTCTTCAAAATGAGAGTAATAATGGGAGCATAGGGAAGAGGACCAGATCTATCCTTGTGTATCAGCATATGTATCATAACCAAATGAGCCCAGTTAATAGATTCATTATGTTTTAGCCCATAAAATACTTGTAACTCTAAGTCACTAATTTGAGCATGGTTAGAGGATTGAGGAAGAAGAACATAACTGATCAGATAATGAAGCAGACGGTCTTCAACAGTAAGATATCCAACAGCAAGGATATCCCTAGAGCGGTTGGCTTCCGCCCGCTGCTTCTTCAAGAGAATCTCGTCCTCAGAAAATCGACACAAGGATAAATAAAATGATTTCTTGTCATAATCAGCCCATGGACATGCCTTCTCAGGACTCAGTCGTTCTCCAACATAGGGAATTTTTAGAAGAGTTCCCAATTGCTCTTGAGATAATGAAATATCGATTCCCTTGACCGATGAGCAAATTTTCCCACCTCTCTTCACCAAATTACAGTAAAATACTTTAACCAATTCAGGATAATACGTACCCGACAATCCAACGAATTCATCAAGTCCTTGAAAATTAAGGAGAGAAGGGAAGAGGAATCCAGCATTGATGAATGAGTTGACATCGGCATACTTGGGAGGAAGAATGGGTCTTTCCAAGAAGTAAGCCAAAAACCTGTCCTTTTGCTCCTCTGTGACAAGAAGCCGTGAAAGATCAAGAGTGTTCATGGTGAGGTTCTTCGAGCGATGTCGGCGTGAAGAAGAGGCCATTTTTCGGACTGAAATTTTTAGGGTTTTGAGAAAGGGGTTTCTGGGGAAGGCCGAATTTGTCAATTTGAAGGGATGGAGAAGAAGGAGAGGACAAGGCTGAACAAAACCCACTAATTTGTTCTGAGTTTGAGCAAGAAACGAGAGAGAATGAGGGTGATGACCAGTTCGGCGACGAGGGAAGAAGAAGGAGGAAGAGTTGTGTAATCGATTAAGTGTTCTGACCTAAAGAACTTATATTATCGATTTGGTAATCGATTACAGTAAGTTGTGTAATCGATTACCGCTTTTCGAATTTTGAATAAAATTCAAAATAGCAGTAGTAATCGATTACAGCAGTTAATGTAATCGATTACCTGAAGTCCAAAATTTGAAATTTCTAAGAATCAACTATGTAATCGATTAAGGAAGTTAGAGTAATCGATTACTTAGAGGAATTTAATAATCAACAGGACTAAAAACAAGGGTAATCAATTAATAAGCCTAAGATAATTGGTTTCATGAACATTTTTATAAGTCTTATCATATGTAACAAATGTTCATATAAAAATTTCAGCACAAAATCAATTATGACAAGTAAGCACACATGAAACATTTAAGCAATTCATAGAGAGACTTATATTAAGGCATTTCTAGTGGTATCATAGATCATATATCTTAAGCCTATCAAAGAGGATAACTGTGAATATATGAATGTCTATATTTATTCAGAATCTAACTAGGCAATTTCTAAAACTACCATAAACATATACTTAGAGAGGTATTTTATTATTGTTTCTACTGTTTTTCTTATGATCTTCTAGACACTAGACTTAGAAGCAAGTTCCCAAACTTGATTCCTTTCAAATTGGTTTAGTTCTTCCTGCATTGCTACAATCCAATATTTATCCTCTAGAGCATCATTTATCTTTGATGGTTCTATCTGAGAGACAAAGGCCATATTCAAAACTGAATCGTTCAAGCGTAGCCTTGTAGAAACGCCTCTAGAAATATCACCAATAATATTATCAACTGGATGATCCCTATGGGTTCTCCATTCTTTTGGTAGTTGATAAGTATTACTTTCAATGTGCTCATCTTGTATTGGATTCTGATCTCCATCCTTTTGAGAATCTTCATTTATAATGATGTCATCTTCTTCATTATCTGGAAGATTGACTTTATCTTCTATTGAAGATTTAGATTCATCAAAAGTAACATGTATGGATTCTTTCACGGATAGAGTTTTCTTGTTAAAGACTCTATATGCTTTGCTTGTTAGAGAATAACCAAGGAATATACCTTCATCAGATTTTTCATCAAACTTACCAAGGTTTTCCTTTCCATTATTCAATACAAAGCATTTTAATCCAAAAGCATGTAGATGAGAGATATTTGGTTTCCTTCCTTTGTAGAGTTCATAGGGTGTTTTCTTAAGGATAGGTCTAATAAGAACTCTATTGGAAACATGGCAAGCAGTACTAACAGCATCAGCCCAGAAATATTTAGGGAGACTAGATTCACTTAACATGGTTCTTGCTAATTCTTCAAGTAACCTATTCTTCCTTTCTACTACACCATTTTGTTGTGGTGTTCTCGGAGTAGAGAAGTTATGTGATATTCCATTTTCATCACATAGTTCTTGGAATTGTTGATTCTGAAATTCTCCACCATGATCACTTCTAATAGAAGAGATCTTTAAAGACTTCTCATTTTGAACTAGCCTTGCATATCTTTTGAATGCATTGAAGGCTTCATTCTTATGAGGTAGAAATAAAGTCCAAGTAAATCTAGAGAAATCATCAACAATAACAAGTGCGTAGAAATTACCTCCGAGGCTTTTAGTTCTAGAAGGTCCGAACAAATCCATATGTAACAATTGAAGGGGTCTTGAGGTCGAGACTATGTTCTTTGGTTTGAAGGATGTTCTGGTTTGCTTCCCTTTTTGACATGCATCACAAAGCTTGTCTTTCTCGAATTTTATCTTTGGAAGCCCAACAACTAGATCATGCTTGACTAGTTTGTTTAAATGATCTATGTGTATATGTGCAAGTCTTCTATGCCATAGCCATGAATCACTATTGTTCTTGGCTAATAGGCATCTCACATTTTGTGGAATTTCTTCCAATGAGATCATGAAGACTTTGTTTACTTTATATCCAGAAAACTTAATTTCTTTAGTTTTCACATCTTTCACAACACACAAATCATTTATAAAACCTACTTTCAAACCTTTATCACATAGTTGACTAATACTCAGAAGATTATGCATCAAACCATCAACGTAAAGAACTTTATCGATGACTGTTTGAGGGGGTGTGCCTATTCTTCCAATATCGAGTATTTTTCCCTTTTGATTGTTACCATATGTGACGAAACCTTTTTCCCTAGGTATAAGAAAAGAAAACTTGTTTTTGTCTCCTGTCATGTGTGATGAGCAGCCACTATCAAGATACCATAGATCCTTTGTTGCTTTCATACACACCTACATGACAAAGTTCAGACATGGGTATTAGGAACCCAACAAGTTTTGGGTCCTTCTAAGTTAACATCCTTTCTAACCCAAATATACTCCCTATTAGGTACTCCTATATGTTTGTAGTAGCATCTACTAGGGGTATGTCCTATTTTGTTACAATAATTACAAGAGTAATGATTGTAACTAGAGGTTTGTCTAGGAGAGGAATGAAACTTCCTAGTAGGTCTATTTTGATTAATCTTCCTATTGTTTGTACTCTTAATAGGATTAATCTTATTATTACTAGAATATCCTAAAACATGGTTTGGTTTTACAAAAACAGTTTTCCTAACCTCTTTTGTCTTTGGGTGAGAAGTATATCCTAAACCTGACTTATTGTTTGAATGTCTTTGAACACTTAGGATATCATCTAACTTCTGTTTTCCTTTATTGAAGTTATTTACTCTTTGTTGAAGATTTTCTATCTTTTCTTCTAGAGAACTACCCTTAGTGCATTTGTGAGTGATGTCTATCTTAGATTTTACTACATCTAGTTCTTCTTGTAAGTTTATACATTTACTTTCTAGGGAAGAAATTATCTCATTTTGCCTAGTACTAACTTTAGAAAATTCTTGACATATTTTAAACATATTTTCCATGGTAAACTTTAAATCATGAAAAGATATAGAATTCTCACTAACCTGGGAATCTTCAACCTCAGAATCATGAGAGGCCATCAAAGCAACTTGTGCTTCTTCTTTATCAGAATCAGATGATGAACTTACTTCATTATCATCCCAAGCCAAATATGCTCTTCGAGTAGGTTGATCCTTTTTCTCAAATTTCTCTCTTAGACCATGTTTCTTCTTTTGAAGATTTGGACAATCTGACTTGAAATGTCCCGGTTTGCCACACTCAAAACATGTAGTCTTTTGAGATGAAGAAGACTCATTGTTTCTTTGGAATGCTTTATTGTTGTTAAATCTAACATTTTTCTTTTTAAGAAACTTTCCAAAGTTCTTCACTAGAAGATTCAGATTTCCATTGTCTTCTTCTTCAGAATCTGCATCATATTCTTCTTTGATGCTTTCTTTTGCTTTTAGAGAAATTGATCGATACTTCTTCTCATGTTGTTCATGCTCCTCTAAACGATTCAATTCTAACTCATGTTCTTGGAGTTTTCCAAACAGAGTTGCAAGAGTCATATTTGATAAACTCTTCTTTTCTGAGATGGCTGTTACTTTTGGTTGCCATACTCTTGTAAGTGATCTTAGAACTTTCATGTTCAAGTCACAGTTTGAAAATTGTCTACCAAGAGCAATCAAATGATTAATTAAATGAGTGAATCGTTTTTGCATGTCTAATACCTTTTCTCCTGGAAGCATTCTGAACATTTCATATTCTTGGGATAGAGTATTGATCTTTGATCTCTTGACTTCATCTGTTCCTTCATGAGTCACCATCAATGTATCCCATATTTCTTTTGATGAAGTGCATGTTGATACTCTGAAAAATTCATCCATGCCAAGAGCAGATGTAAGAATGTTCATTCCTTTGAGATCATGTTGAACTTTCTTCTTTTCTTCTTCACTCCAAGTACTTTCTGGTTTTGGTTGTGAAGTTCCTTCTTCAATTGTTACAGGCACAAAGGGTCCTTCTTCAATGACTTTCCATATTCCTGAGTCTAATGACTTTATGAATATTTTCATCTTGATTTTCCAGAAGTCATAGTGTTCTCCATTGAAGAATGGTGGCCTGTTTATGTTGTGTCCTTCACTTGTTCCATGATTGGAAGAGGATGCCATCTTTTCCCGGATCTTAGGAATAACTTACCTAAACTTCCGCTCTGATACCAATTGTTAGAACAGATAGCAACCTGAGAGGGGGGGGGGTGAATCAGTGTTGCCCCAATTTTCGCCTTATTGAAATTGTTACTTTCAAGTTTATAATGATCACGAATTGATCGTTGTGATTGCAGCGGATATGAACAATACTTGAAAGTAAATGTGAAGGATAAAGAGAATCACACACAAGATTTTATCCTGGTTCGCCTTCAATCCACCGAAGACTACGTCCAGTCCCTCAAGAAAACCCCTTGAGGATTTTTCCACTATTGATAAGAATTTCTTACAAGTTCCTAACCCAAGGACCCCAAGAACTTCTACCAATATCCTGTGAAAGCAAACCGCTTTCAACAGCCCTTGAAAGCAAACCGCTTTCAATTCCTGAAGGCAAACCACCCTCAGACTTTGAAGACAAACTTGTCTTCAACCGGAACCCTGAAAGCAAACCACTTTCAGTGACAACAACCATTCACCGAATACTACGGTGAAAAACTCAATCTTACAGAAAGAGATGAAGAAGATATTACACTTGGCTGTTTCAATCCTTTAACACACAATTGGATTGATCATGAGAATTTATGCTTTAAGGCTTTTAAGCATAATACAATTCTGAGTTCTTCAAGATATGAACAACTAATGTGTTCTTGTAAACATGAAGTTCATGAACTCAGAATTTAGGCTCTGAAAGATTTAGGTTCTAAAAGATGAACCAATTTTGAAAGAACTTTGGCCTAATGTGTTTTTCTCATGTGAAATGTGTCTATTTCGTGTGTGTTGTGTGTTCTATGTTGTTGTTCTTGTGTGTTGTGTTTTCTGGACTCAAATGGTCTTTATATAGGCAAGGGAAACGTCCTTGAACCATCACAACCCTTTTCAAAAGGTTTGGGACACAATGGTTCATGAAAAGATACAACTTTTCGTTCTGGTAATCGATTACCACACTTAGTGTAATCGATTACACAAGTGACCGTTTCAGTTTGAATTTGAATTTCAAACATGTAATCGATTACAAGACTGGAGTAATCGATTACTTGCCTTGGTGTAATCGATTACCATAATGGTGTAATCGATTACACAGAAGCCCATTTTCCAGAAACTTATTCTTTGAGACTTGCTTAAGGTTTTCTACTTCTTTTAAGTTATGAAAACACTTAGCTTGATTAGATTAGGTGTTTTGAGAGCCTTTATGCTTTAATAAACCTTTAGAAGCATAACTCACCTAATTCTAAGACTTCTAGACTTATGATGGACTTGAGTGCTTGATTCTTTGAAGTCTTTTTTTCTTCTTTTTGTTGATGAGTTTGTCGTCATCAAAACCACAGCCAGGGTCAGGAGCAAGACCTTCTTCACATCATCTAACTTATTCCTAAACACCCACTTTGTTCCAATAATGTGTTTATCACTAGGCTTAGGGACAAGTTCCCAAACTTGATTCCTTTCAAATTGATTTAGTTCTTCCTGCATTGCTACAATCCAATACTCATCCTCTAGAGCATCATTTACTTTTGATGGTTCTATCTGAGAGACAAAGGCCATATTCAAAACTGAATCATTCAAGCGTAGCCTTGTAGAAATGCCTCTAGAAATATCACCAATAATATTATCAACTGGATGATCCCTATGGGTTCTCCATTCTTTTGGAAGTTGATAAGTATTACTTTCAGTGTGCTCTTCTTGTATTGGATTCTGATCTTCATCCTTTTGAGAATCTTCATTTATAATGATGTCATCTTCTTCATTATCTGGAAGATTGACTTTATCTTCTATTGAAGATTTAGATTCATCAAAAGTAACATGTATGGATTCTTCCACGGATAGAGTTTTCTTGTTAAAGACTCTATATGCTTTGCTTGTTAGAGAATAACCAAGGAATATACCTTCATCAGATTTTTCATCAAACTTACCAAGGTTTTCCTTTCCATTATTCAAGACAAAGCATTTTGATCCAAAAGCATGTAGATGAGAGATATTTGGTTTCCTTCCTTTGTAGAGTTCATAGGGTGTTTTCTTAAGGATAGGTCTAATATGAACTCTATTGGAAACATAGCAAGCAGTACTTACAGCATCAGCCCAGAAATATTTAGGGAGACTAGATTCACTTAACATGGTTCTTGCTAATTCTTCAAGTAACCTATTCTTCCTTTCTACTACACCATTTTGTTGTGGTGTTCTCGGAGTAGAGAAGTTATGTGATATTCCATTTTCATCACATAGTTCTTGGAATTGTTGATTCTGAAATTCTCCACCATTATCACTTCTAATAGAAAAGATCTTTAAAGACTTCTCATTTTGAACTAGCCTTGCATATCTTTTGAATGCATTGAAGGCTTCATTCTTATGAGGTAGAAATAAAGTCCAAGTAAATCTAGAGAAATCATCAACAATAACAAGTGCATAGAAATTACCTCCGAGGCTTTTAGTTCTAGAAGGTCCGAACAAATCCATATGTAACAATTGAAGGGGTCTTGAGGTTGAAACTATGTTCTTTGGTTTGAAGGATGTTCTGGTTTGCTTCCCTTTTTGACATGCATCACAAAGCTTGTCTTTCTCGAATTTTATCTTTGGAAGCCCAACAACTAGATCATGCTTGACTAGTTTGTTTAAATGATCTATGTGTATATGTGCAAGTCTTCTATGCCATAGCCATGAATCACTATTGTTCTTGGCTAATAGGCATCTCACATTTTGTGGAATTTCTTCCAATGAGATCATGAAGACTTTGTTTACTTTATATCCAGAAAACTTAATTTCTTTAGTTTTCACATCTTTCACAACACACAAATCATTTATAAAACCTACTTTCAAACCTTTATCACATAGTTGACTAATACTCAGAAGATTATGCATCAAACCATCAACGTAAAGAACTTTATCGATGACTGTTTGAGGGGGTGTGCCTATTCTTCCAATACCGAGTATTTTTCCCTTTTGATTGTTACCATATGTGACGAAACCTTTTTTTCTAGGTATAAGAAAAGAAAACTTGGTTTTGTCTCCTGTCATGTGTGATGAGCAGCCACTATCAAGATACCATAGATCCTTTGTTGCTTTCATACACACCTACATGACAAAGTTCAGACATGGGTATTAGGAACCCAACAAGTTTTGGGTCCTTCTAAGTTAACATCCTTTCTAACCCAAATATACTCCCTATTTGGTACTCCTATATGTTTGTAGTAGCATCTACTAGGGGTATGTCCTATTTTGTTACAATAAGTACAAGAGTAATGATTGTAACTAGAGGTTTGTCTAGAAGAGGAATGAATCTTCTTAGGAGGTCTATTTTGATGAATCTTCCTATTGTTTGTACTCTTAACAGGATTAATCTTACTGTTACTAGAAGATCCTAAAACATGGTTTGGTTTTACAAAAATAGTTTTCCTAACCTCTTTTGTCTTTGGGTGAGAAGTATATCCTAAACCTGACTTATTGTTTGAATGTCTTTGAACACTTAGGATATCATCTAACTTATGTTTTCCTTTATTGAAGTTATTTACTTTTTGTTGAAGATTTTCTATCTTTTCTTCTAAAGAACTACACTTAGTGCATTTGTGAGTAATGTCTATCTTAGATTTTGCTACATCTAGTTCTTCTTGTAAATTTCTACATTTACTTTCTAGGGAAGAAATTATCTCATTTTGCCTAGTACTAACTTTAGAAAATTCTTGACATATTTTAAACATATTTTCCATGGTAAACTTTAAATCATGAAAAGATATAGAATTCTCACTAACCTGGGAATCTTCAACATCAGAATCATGTGAGGCCATCAAAGCAACTTGTGCTTCTTCTTTATCAGAATCAGATGATGAACTTACTTCATTATCATCCCAAGCCAAATATGCTCTTCGAGTGGGTTGATCCCTTTTCTCGAATTTCTCTCTTAGACCATGTTTCTTCTTCTGAAGATTTGGACAATCTGACTTGAAATGTCCCGGTTTGCCACACTCGAAACATGTAATCTTTTGAGATGAAGAAGACTCATTGTTCCTTTGGAAGACTTTATTGTTTTTAAATCTAACATTTTTCTTTTTAAGAAACTTTCCAAAGTTCTTCACTAGAAGATTTAGATTTCCATTGTCTTCTTCTTCAGAATCTGCATCATAATCTTCTTTGATGCTTTCTTTTGCTTTTAGGGAAATTGATCGATACTTCTTCTCATGTTGTTCATGCTCTTCTAAACGATTCAATTCTAACTCATGTTCTTGGAGTTTTCCAAAGAGAGTTGCAAGAGTCATATTTGATAAACTCTTCTTCTCTGAGATGGCTGTTACTTTTGGTTGCCATACTCTTGTAAGTGATCTTAGAACTTTCATGTTCAAGTCACTGTTTGAAAATTGTCTACCAAGAGCAATCAAATGATTAATTAAATGAGTGAATCGTTTTTGCATGTCTAATACCTTTTCTCCTGGAAGCATTCTGAACATTTCATATTCTTGAGATAGAATATTGATCTTTGATCTCTTGACTTCATCTGTTCCTTCATGAGTCACCATCAATGTATCCCATATTTCTTTTGATGAAGTGCATGTTGATACTCTGAAAAATTCATCCATGCCAAGAGCAGATTTAAGAATGTTCATTCCTTTGAGATCATGTTGAACTTTCTTCTTTTCTTCTTCACTCCAAGTACTTTCTGGTTTTGGTTGTGAAGTTCCTTCTTCGTTTGTTACAGGCACAAAGGGTCCTTCTTCAATGACTTTCCATATTCCTGAGTCTAATGACTTTATGAATATCTTCATCTTGATTTTCCAGAAGTCATAGTGTTCTCCATTGAAGAATGGTGGCCTGTTTATGTTATGTCCTTCACTTGTTCCATGATTGGAAGAGGATGCCATCTTTTCCCGGATCTTAGGAATAACTTACCTAAACTTCCGCTCTGATACCAATTGTTAAGAACAGATAGCAACCTGAGAGGGGGGGGGGTGAATCAGTGTTGCCCCAATTTTCGCCTTATTGAAATCGTTACTTTCAAGTTTATGATGATCACGAGTTGATCTTTGTGATTGCAGCGGATATGAACAATACTTGAAAGTAAATGTGAAGGATAAAGAGAATCACACACAAGATTTATCCTGGTTCGCCTTCAATCCACCGAAGACTACGTCCAGTCCCTCAAGAAAACCCCTTGAGGATTTTTCCACTATTGATAAGAATTTCTTACAAGTTCCTAACCCAAGGACCCCAAGAACTTCTACCAATATCCTGTGAAAGCAAACCGCTTTCAACAGCCCCTGAAAGCAAACCGCTTTCAGTTCCTGAAGGCAAACCACCCTCAGACCTTGAAGACAAACTTGTCTTCAATCAAAACCCTGAAAGCAAACCACTTTCAGTGACAACAACCCTTCACCGAATACCACGGTGAAAAACTCAATCTTACAGAAAGAGATGAAGAAGATATTACACTTGGCTGTTTCAATCCTTTAACACACAATTGGATTGAACATGAGAAATTATGCTTTAAGGATTTTAAGCATAATACAATTCTGAGTTCTTCAAGATATGAACAACTAATGTGTTCTTGTAAACATGAAGATCATGAACTCAGAATTTAGGCTCCAAAAGATTTAAGTTCTAAAAGATGAACCAATTTTGAAAGAGCTTTGGCCTAATGTGTTTTTCTCATGTGAAATGTGTATATTTCGTGTGTGTTGTGTGTTCTATGTTGTTGTTGTGTTTTCAGGACTCAAATGGTCTTTATATAGGCAAGGGAAACGTCCTTGAACCATCACAACCCTTTTCAAAAGGTTTGGGACACAATGGTTCATGAAAAGATGCACTTTTTCGTTCTGGTAATCGATTACCATACTTAGTGTAATCGATTACACAAGTGACCGTTTCAGTTTGAATTTGAATTTCAAACATGTAATCGATTACAAGACTGGAGTAATCGATTACTTGCCTTGGTGTAATCGATTACCATAATGGTGTAATCGATTACACAGAAGCCCATTTTCCAGAAACTTATTCTTTGAGACTTGCTTAAGGTTTTCTACTTCTTTTAAGTTATGAAAACACTTAGCTTGATTAGATTAGGTATTTTGAGAGCCTTTATGCTTTAATAAACCTTTAGAAGCATAACTCACCTAATTCTAAGACTTCTAGACTATTGATGGACTTTAGTGCTTGATTCTTTGAAGTCTTCTTTTCTTCTTTTTGTTGATGAGTTTGTCGTCATCAAAACCACAGCCAGGGTCAGGAGCAAGACCTTCTTCACAGTATGTTCATATAGGAAATGCTGCATGTGTTATTTCTGTTTGGAGTTGACCCTTGCTTGTCTGTTTTGTGTGGTTGATGGTGATTCGTCGCTAGCTGGACAGCCTTTAGCAAGAAGATGCACATGGATGCCGTTCTAGGAGAAACTATAACGAGGAGTCGGACGCATAGTGCTGAAAGATTTGTTACCGCTGATTTTTAGTTATGTAATAAGTCTTGTATGAGTAAGTATCAGGGTAGGAGTTTTAGTTTGTTTTCTTTTACAACTGACAGCAGAGTTTTCAAAACCAAGTTAAGTGTTTTGTAAATAATCGCTAAGCTGCTGGTCGGTAATTTTAAGCCATATGTTTGGCTATTTGCTAATTAGATATTTATAATACTAATGCATCTCAGCATGGCATGTTTCGAAAAGGAAAATGATTTAAAAAAAATACTCCCTTTTTTTCTTATTTTTGAAAATGCCCTTGCATATTTATTTACGGTTTATTTGCTACAGTAGCGCCCTGGAAATCGGGGTGTTAAATTTTGGTATCAGAGTTGTCGGGGAATGGGTTTGCTATGCTAGGTTGCTTGCTGTTTGTGTCTGCAATTAGGATTTTTCGGCTTTGATTTCTAGGGAGTTGCTTCATAATGTCTGATCAACCTTATGACTACTCCAAGGATGATGAGATCCTGAAGTATCCGAACTTGTAGGCTGCATTAGGTTTATCCCTTGAGTGGAAAGCCTTCTAACGTATTTGGTTGTTATTAGGTAATAGATAGTTCTGCACTAACTAATATTTGAGCCTATGCTGTATGAATTATCTTAAGGCATGTTATTTAGCTCATATAAGAGAGCAAGACGCCTTGGAATCTAGCCATTTCTCGTCTGGATGAATGTTTGTGTGTTTCAGGAACGAGATGTCTTCACCATCAGGCCCAGAAGAGGGAATGCGGGCCAACCTGAACAAGATGGCTCAAGCAATGAGCTATTTGACTCACGTGGTTTCTCAGCAGGCTGCAACAGCTGAAGCACGAGAATCTTCTGGTGCTCAACGACAGGCAGTGGAGGATGAGCGCCGTGCACGCCAGCAAGATAGGGAAGAGACCTTTGCTCGAACTCGAGCACTCAACGCCTTTCGATGGCATCGCTCGCTAAGGTTCTTTGGGTTCAGCAAGTTGAGAAGATCTTCGGAATCCTAAACACTCCAGAAGGATCCAAGTTGGAGTTCTCTTTGTACCTACTACGAGGCAATGCAGAGTGCTGGTGGAAAGGAGCCAGACAAATCATGGAGGCCAACCAAGTAGTTGTCACATGGAACACGTTCCGAGACGCCTTTTTGGAGAAGTACTACCCGCCTAGCGCCCATGGAGAAATGGAGTCACGATTCCTGAAGCTTTACCAAGAGAACAGGTCAGTGGAAGAGTATGCTGCAGAACTGGAGTCTCTTGCTAGACATTTCCGATTCTTCGCTCGGAAGATAGACAAACCCTACCTCTGTTCAAGGTTTCTGAAGGGGCTTTGATACGAGATCGAGAAGTTGGTGAGGCCCTTGGGGATAAGCCAGTACAAACCACTTGTGGAGAAGTATAGTGATATTGAAGCCATGAGGAACGAGCGGAAGAGGAATATCGGAAAAGGAATATCGCAGCTAAGAACTCAAGATCGAGTGAGTTCATGGAAAGGGAAGAAGCATTAGAAGAGGCCATGTCAGCACCCGCAGGGGACAGGTTAGGCCACCGGATCGCACCAGCCGGAAGCTGCACCCCGGAGAGGCTAAGCAGTTCCACCCCCTGAGTAAGGAGTGGTTTGCTGCAAATACGGGGAGACCAGACATTATGATAGGGCTTGTGAGGAGAAAAGGAAGAGGTGTTATTGTTGCCAGATGACCGGACACCTTGCCAGGGAATGTCGAACGCCCAAGGCAGAGCCAAATTGATTGTCACGATGGAAACCCGAGCATACAATTAGAGATGAGAATGTGCCGAGACACAACCTTCTATGAGTTTGAATCATCATCAATTTCTTTTAAGTAGGGAGCGGTGCCTTCGCCCATTCGATGAATGGCGAGGACCGCTAGAAACTACGTGACTTTCCCTACCATTTATTTGGTAGTATTTGCTGTTGTGGTTGTTTGATTATTGTTAAACTGTTGCGTGTTTGCATGCTGATGATTGTGAGAAGAAATTCTTCTCTTGTCTGTTATAAAAATGAATATATATATATATGTATATATATATATATACCCCCCTACAATCTCCGAATGAGCCAATTATCTCCGAACCATGTGGAACTGGATAGTCTATGTAGGATAGGACAAAGTGTCTCTGAATGTTTTACAGAGAACCTCGTTGGAACCGCTCGAAGAAAATACTATGGCAGTGTTCTCTTATCAGTCAGCATTGAAGAGAGAAGGGAAATGAAGATGTGAATCGTGCAAGAAGACACAAGACCCAACCCAGATGCAACTTACGAATTACGCCTGCGCCGTCCACCGAGTACAAGTGATGGACCCGTGGAATTAACTCGTAGTGGTTGTGCTAGGGTAAAGTTTTTCGCTTGGGAAAAGCGCCAGCGTTGCTATTAAGGGAGAAGGATAGGAGGTCTCGACCCTGTATTGATTGACGACAACCGAGTGGAACGACAGTAAGAGACTAATATTCTTACTAAGTATCGATGACGTGGTGAACCGGCTTGAGAAGCAGTGTGATTCCTAAGATCGACCAGGGCCACTACATTATCAGAATCGGATTGAGGAAGAGGATGTTCCAAAGACCATTTCCAGAACTTGTTATGGACAGAACGAGTGTCTTGCGGTGCCTTGGAGTGACCAATGCACCAGTCGTATTTGTAAGATACGAGGACAGGGAAACCTCAGCAATTCTTGGACCATGCGTAGCCGAAATTATTGATGACGTACTTGTTCGTGCTAATATTTTTGAAGAACTTGAGTAGTTATCTTCGACCAGTACCGTACGTATTACGGAGAAGAAGCGGTATGCTAGTCCTTCAAGTCCGAGTTTGACTCGAAGGAGTAAAACCATTTTGACATATGATTTCAAGGGAAGGAATCACAGTTGACCCAGCCAAGTGGAACTAGATTTAGCATGGGAACGACTGAGGACAACGATTGAGACGAAGAGTTGCTTCGATCTTGGATGGTTACTATCGATGCTTCACCGAAGAACTCTAGGAACTAATGGGACAGCAAATACGACTCAGTAGGAAGGACCAACCTCTTGTAAGGACCAAGAGGGGTGAGTCCAGCTATCAATGAATGAAGAAGCTGTGAATGACTTTGTCATCACCAGTTTTGCTACAGCAAGGAGCGAAGTACGTAATCAAAGTTGATACGTATACTAAGAGATAGGACGTGTCCTGAAACAGGACCTCAGAGTGGTGGTTCCTGTTTGGAAACGGTTAAAGACGCCAGAGCAGAGCTATCCTGAATATCAGTTGGAATTGGCCGCAGTGGAGTTTGAACTCAAGATATGAAGACGCCACCTCTATGAGGGTGCTACACTACCTTCAGCTATCACGAGGAATTTGGAATACTCGTTTGATTTGAAGGAGGAAGCTTGAAGCGGCGTGAATAGGCAAAGCCCATGAGGGAGTAGGATTTTACCCCACAATACCATATGAGGGAGTTCATCGTGGTTGCCAAGTCTTGGATCAACCAGCAATGAATTCCTCCACCACGACGATGAGAAAGATGGACTTGTTCAAACAATTTCAAGGTCTGAAGTTGGATCAGACTATCATGAACATGGAAGCAGACAAACTGTGTGTGATGGCATGGCTCACTTGTCAGAAGACAAGGGTGGAATGTGAGGAGTATGCAGAAATGTTTTATCCCTGTAGCGTCCCCGAGTGGAAGTGGGACGGTACATCGATGGATATGGGTAATCGAAGACTGACCAAGTCAGCTCGCCTCAACTCACAAAGAAAATCTTCAATGTACAACGGACGTCAGAAGTATGCTTTCAAAGGATGCTTAACTGCACAGGACGTGCCCAGCATCATCTCGGACATGGAACGTGATGAGTGGATTTTATATGATATTTTTAGGGTCTTTTTAGTCTTTTTATTTTGTTATTTTGAAGTCTCATATAGGATTTTTATTCTTTTTATGTAGATTTTATATTTATTTTGCATTTTGCATATAGATTAGCTTTTATTTGTTTTTAAAACTTTATTTTATATTTTTAGGAATTTTTATAGTTACTTTTATATTTTTAGGAAAGCTGGTATAGTTATCATTTTTGTCCATGGACCAATTTCTAAGTTTCAGGAAATAAAGAATCAAAGTGGAAAGGTTCAAGAGCGGAGGATGAAAAGTGAAGTTTGAAGGAGTAAAAAGGCCAGAATTGAAGTTCTAACAAAGAGAGGACTTAAAGTGGAAATCAAGAATATGAAGCAACACTCTTTGATTTGAGCACATGTAAAATAAGGTTGGAAGATTAATGGTGGTGGAGAGGAGTTTCAGAACTTAATAGAGGCTGAATGAGCCTAATTAACCCAATCAATTCCACCATTGAAGAAGAAAAGGAATCCAAGAAGAAGCTGCTAGAGTTCGAGCCAGCGCTCCAGCGTTGGAAGTCCCAACGCTCCAGCGTTGGAACTCTGACTAAGAGCTGAGTCAGAGGTTGCACCCAGTGCCCAAGCGTTGGAACCCAGCGCTCAAGCGCTGGGCCTATATCTGAACGTGGGATTTTAATGCACCCCAACGCCCAAGCGTTGGGAATGCCAGTGCTCAAGCGCTAGAAGGCAGATTTTTACTATAAATAGGGGTCATACAACAAGTATTCTTCTTTCCTCCTTAATGATCATTGTTCCTAGGAATTGTAGGAAGCCATACTTGAGCTCCTATCTAGGGTAATTCGATCCTTCTTTTAGCCATGCTTGGCTAATTCTTTTTAAGTTTCTTGGGTTGTTGTAGTTTATAATTTATGTTTTAGTTTGTTTCTACCTTTCTAAATAATATTTCCAGTTTGTGTTTTATTTCCTTGTTCTTAATTTTATCTTGATGATCACAAGTGTTTTTGCTTATTACTTATACGAATGGAAATCGGTAAGTAGTAAGGGACCTAGGATTTAAAAAAGGCTATAAGTATATATCACTAAGGAATTAGGATAGACGTAGCTTTATGTTGGCCTGAATTTCATCTTCATCTTCTTCTCTAGTTAACTAAGTTGCAAGGAATTGAATTTAGTAATTAGAAAGAAAGTTCTACATTTGTAAGGAATTAACTTGTAGAAATACTAGGCTATGGCATCATGAACTTGGACTTAGAATTCAGAAATTAAGTAGGAATTTGCTAGCATATTTTATAGACTATGTAATTCAACCCAAGTACTTAATCTTCATCATCTTTATTTCTTTATATTTTATTGCTATATCCTGTTCTATCTTAATCAAACCATCAACAAAATACACCTTTTTATTTTCTGCTTAAGTACTAAATAATTTAATAAGAAGGCACCTATCCCTTGGGTTTGATCTTTTTATTACACGATAATCAACCGTGCACTTGCGGATTTGGCTATCAGAACGATATTCCAATCGCCCTTGAGGGAGCGATCCGAAGAGCTTAGGGTTAAAGCTCTCTCGTCGAATCGAGCACTTTGAAGTCATCTTGGTTCGGGGTTTTTCAGCGCCCTGGACCGGAGATGCAATCTTTCGGGAGCGTTATGCAGAACATACCCGTGTCAATGACAACTCCCGACTGTCTGCGGCACTTTTTCGCACGGAAATCGGTTGAGTGTCCCACCAACCAACGAGGTTTGGTGCTATCCTTTTAATGGACTTTTTGTACAACGGGGAGTTGTACGTGCACATAGGACCGTATAGCCATCGACCACACTGTTTATTTATTTTGGTGTGGAATGTGCCTTGCGTGTTAACTTGAATGTTACCTACGTGCTTGTTTGCCTAGTTTTATGCCTGATGGTATTTGAAGACGGGACCAAGATTCTTCTAACACCCTTCGATTGTAAGACAAAGTTGAACAAATATTGGAATCACTAGAGGTTTTGCAAGGCAAGTGCCTTGGACCATCGTAAAAGCTGGAGGGAACAACTACCTTTGAGGGAGTATATCGATAGCAACGACTATCGTCGTACAACCCAAGGATGGCACCCTGTGAAGTGAAGTATGGATGCAAGATGTCTCGAGTTATACCAGGACGGTAGTAATCGACAGCTGGAGCCAAACTTGCTCGACAAAACCATGGAGGGGTTTGAGTCGACTAAAGAGGAGAATAGAGCTTCTCAGAGCAAGCGTCAGAACTACGCCAGAAAGAGGACTAGAGCATGAAAGGCGGAAGAAAGTTCACCTCGAGAGACGCTAAAGACGGGAATCGCGAAGTAAATTAAGCTAGGATGGCTTATGCGAGGATAGTTGAGTCAGAACCCTCACAACCCAAGGGAAACTCATCACTCATAGTTTTATCTATGAAGATCGAGGACAAGGACGGTAAGAAGTTCCAAGGGGAGAGAATTTCCCTAGCCAGCAGTGTTGGACGAACCACAGAAGGAACAACGTGGAAACCCGAAGAGGAAGTAGGGAAAGGAAATACCCAAGCACTTCGTTGACCTATAGTTTCGAGGAAGAAACTAATTTAAGCGGGGTAGGATTGTAACAGCCGAAATTTTTCGCAGTAATTAAATAATTATTTAATTATTCCAAGGTACTATTTGGATCCGCTCAGCGGCATCGGCAAGCGATATCGTCGGCCAAAGTACCGATGAAGTACTATTTGCGACACTTGGTAGGAAACCAAGCTAGACCCGACTTTGAATTCGGACGAGAATGAGATGTTCCCTCTATCACCATGACGATCAGTGGAAATTTTCGTGAAGAATGACTTAAATATTGATATGGTTTCCTCCCGAAGCCCGGGAAGGATTTTTCGCGCTAACGGGACATTTAGCCGAAATTTCAGCAGGCGAAGCGGATGACTTCGGTACCCCGGATCGAGAATCTGAAAAGCCCAAAATGATTTCGTTTGGCGTTTCGAGACCAATTGCATGATGGCAAGTTTTGTGAATAGTGTTTTCGGGCAGCGTGGCGCGGACTTCGAGAGAGATCGACCCGGCCCCGAATTGTGCGGGCCCGGTACCATGAAACCAATAAATGACCCCGGGGCACATACTCTCCGTGACACTGAGGTACTCACTGATGACCAGAACCTGATGATGACGCGATGTCGCACTGACGCATTGACCCACTGACGCATTGACACGCTGTCGCACTGACGCGTCATGATTAAGGATTTATTAATAAACAAACCTAGATATTTATTAGAACTTTCTAAGCTTACATTTTAGTCCCAGAACTTTGAAAACCTTACGGTTTGGTCCCCGATAGTAAAAAGTTTTTTTTTACTTTAACCTTTTACCATTCCAACTTTGGTCCTTAGGGTAATTGAAAATTTAGAGTTTCACCCCCCATTTGGGTCCAAACCCACGACCACACACCTTTATTAAGGGCCCAATGTTGTTTTCTTTCCATTCCAACTTCATTAAGTCATTTTAGTGAGATTTAAGAGAGAAAGTGACTATTCATCATCTTCTTCCTCTCCTCTTCACCATGGCTGAATCCTTGCACCTCCATGGCAGCCCCTTCCTCACCTCTTCTTCACTTTCTTCTTTGAGGTAAAGTGTTCCTCTCCTCTTGATCAACACTTCTACCCATTTGGTTTTTCCATATGTTGTGTTTGGTTTTTATGCATGTGTTAGAACTCAAATGTCTCTTCACAAATTTTGTTCCAACCATCTTAAGCTTCAATTTGAACCAATAAGATATTTGATTGGTTGAGTTTTTGTCTCTTGAAGATTTTGAAGTTGAGCTTTTGATAGGGTTGCCTTTAGGAAAGTTATTCCCATTAAATTGATCTATGGTTTTGTCTGATTAGTTTTCTTGGTGTGAAGAAGGTCTTGCTCCTGACCCTGGCTGAGGTTTTGATGACGACAAACTCATCGGCAAAAAGAAGATAAGAAGACTTAGATGTTACTCTAGATAGTAACCTGAGAGGGGGAGGGGGGTGAATCAGGTTTACCCAATTTTCGCCTTGATACCTTCTAACTTTCTAGATGAATGTAAATGCAAACGATTGCATCAGAAATAAGCGTTGCTTGAAAGTAAAGATGAAGGGTAGAAGAATTCACACACAGAAATTTATCTAGGTTTACCTTCTATCCACCGAAAGCTACGTCCAGTCCCTCAAGAAAATCCCTTCAGGATTTTTCCACTATTGATAAAAATCTCTTACAAGTTCTTACACCAAGTACCTTAAGAATTTCTATCAATCACCTGTGAAAGTATACCACTTTCAACAGCCCCTGAAAGCACACCAATTTCAGTTCCTGAAGGCAAACCACCTTCAGACCTTGAAGGCTAGACCACCTTCAATCAACACCCTGAAAGTACACCACTTTCAGTAACAACAACCCTTCACCGAGACCCACGGTGAATACTCAATCTACCAGAAAGAGATGAAGAAGAGTTTACAATTTGGCTGTATCAATCCTTTAACATACAAGTGGATTGATCATGAGAAGTATGCTTTAAGGCTCTTAAGCATAGTAAGATTCTGAGTTCCTCAAGATATGAACAACTAAAGTGTTCTCTTAACCATGAAGATCATGAACTCAGAATTTAGGCTCTTTGAAAGTTTAACTACTAAAAGACTCAATGAATAAACTATTTTGGCAAAGCTTTGGCCTAATGATGTATTCTCATGTGTTATTATGTTCTGGACTCAAATGGACTTTATATAGGCAAGATGAAACGTCCTTGAACCAATGCAACCCTTCTCAAAAGGTTTGAGACACAATGGTTCATGAAATGATGCAACTTTTCGTGTGTGTAATCGATTACATAACTTAGGTAATCGATTACACTAAAAGCCGTTGCAGTTTGAATTTCAAATTCAAACATGTAATCGATTACAAGCAATAAGTAATCGATTACTTGCCTAGGTGTAATCGATTACCAGTAAGCTGAAATCGATTACACTCATGTCCAATATCCAGAAACTTGAACTTTTAAGATCGGCTTGAGTTTTTCTACTTCTTTTAACTTATGAAAACATTAAGCGAGTCATGTTGTCGACACGAAGGCTAAGACTATCCATATCAGCACGTAAAGTGGTGTACATGGACTCGACCCGGCCTTCCATGCGATCAAAGCGCTGGTTAATATGCTGCTTCATATCTGCAAGATGAGAAAGAATAAGCTGGGTAGAGGCATCAGCATCTGCAGAGGATGAAGGACCGCTCTCAGAAGATGGAGGACAGAAGGAAGCAGGGGCAGGAGCCTGGGTAGTGTCAGGACCCAAATCAGATTTGTGCCGGAAGGCACCGTCAACATCCCTAAAAATCCCCATTTTTTTTCAAAATCTCCATGTCAATCCTCTAAGATTTTGTATCCATGACCTGAGCATATTCGCCATTGGTAGAGACCCCGAAGTTCTTCAGGATGAGGGAAATCACAAGAGAGGAAGAGGACCAGTTCTGTCCTTCTGAAGCAACATGTGGATCATGACCAAATATGCCCAATTGATCGATTCACTATGCTTCATGATGAGTGGATTTTATATGATGTTTTTAGGTAGTTTTTAGTCTTTTTATTTTATTATTTTTTGAGTCACATATAGGTTTTTTATTGTTTTTATGTAGATTTTATATTTATTTTGCATTTTGCATGTAGATTAGATTTTATTTGTTTTTCTAGCTTTATTTTATATTTTTAGGAATTTTTCTAGTTATTTTGTATTTTTAGAAAAAGCTGGTTTAGTTATCATTTTTGTCCAGGGACCAATGTGTAAAGTTTCAGGAAGTCAGGGACCAAATTGTAAAAGTTCAAGAGTGGAGGACTTAAAGTGAAGATTGAGAGAATATGAGGGCTTGAATTGAAGTGCTAACCAAGAGAGGACCAAAGTGAAATAGAAGAATATGAAGAATCACTCTCTAATTAGCACATGGAAAATAATGTTGAAGGAATTGATGTTAGTGGAGGAGAGGTTTCAGAATTAAACAAGGCTGAGTAGTGGCATTTTATGGCAATCAAAACCCACTACCATGACTGAAGAAGGAAGAAAAAGCTTGAAGATGAAGAAGCAGCGTCCCAGCGCTCCAGCGTTGGGATCCCAAAGCGGGGGTTCTGACTGGCTAATGAGTCAGATGTTGACCCAGCGCCCAAGCGTTGGAAAGCCAGCGCTCAAGCATTGGGCCTCGGACATAAAGTGGATTTTTAATGCATCCTAGCGCCCAAGCGTAGGAAATGCCAGCGCTCAGGCGCTGGAGCCCAGAGTTTTACTATAAATAGGACCCCTTTCTTCACTTGTAAAACACACCTTCTTAGAATACAACAAGTATTCTCTCTTTCTCCCTCTTGAGCATTTTTCCTAGGACTTGTGGGAAGCCATATTTGAGCTCCTATCCAGGGTAATTCAATGTCTCCTTTAGCCATGCTTGGCTAATTCTTCTTTAAGTTTCTTGGGTTGTAGTAGTTTATATTTATGTTTTAGTTTGTTTTTACCTTTCTGAATATTGCTTCTATTTCATGTTTTATTTCCTTGTTCTTCATTCATCTTATGCGCAAAAGATCTTTTGCTTATTACTTATACGAATGGAAATTGGTAAGTAGTAAGGGACCTAGGATTTAAAAAAGGTTATAAGTATACTTCACTAAGGAATTAGGAAGGACGTAACTTTATGTTGGCCTGAATTTCTTCTTCATCTTCTTCTCTAGTTAACTAAGTTGCAAGGAATTGAATTTAGTAATTAGAAAGAAAGTTCTACAATGTGTAAGGAATTAACTTGTAGATACACTAGGCTATAGCATCATGAAATTAGATTTAAAATTCTGAAGTTAAGTAGGAACTTACTAGCATATTATATAGACTATGTAAACCAACCCAAGAAGCTTATTTTCTATCATCTTTTCTATTTTATTGCTATTTCCATGTGCTACCTTAAACAAACTTCCAACCAATACATCTTTTTATTTTTTCTGTTTAAGTACTAAACTTTATATTAATAAGAACACCTATCCTTTCGGTTCGATCTTTTTTATTACGCGATAGTAAATCGTACACTTGCGATTTTGTTACCAAGTTTTTGGCGCCGTTGCCGGGGATAGGTTCTTTCAAGTTCTTATTTTTATTTTGTTTAGTATTTCTTGTATATATAAAAAATAATAAAAAAAAAAAATTTCTGCCTAACAGTTTGTTGCCATGTGGAAAGAAGATCCTTTAGAGACTATAATCTCTGAGGGGTTGGATTTTGAAGATATAGACAGCAATGACGAACAGGTCATAGAAATGGCAAGATATCTGGAAGCTGCCCATTTTTTCCCTTCAACGAAAAATTGGGTAGAGGAGCTGAAAAGAGAGGAAGAAGTTCAAGAGGAAAAGAGGGAATTGAAGCCCTTACCTTCCACCCTTAAGTATGTATTTCTTGAGGAAGGTAATAATAAGCCAGTCATTGTGAGTAGTTCTCTCTCTCCTCTTGAAGAAGAAAAACTGGTAAGAATTCTTAGAGCTCATAAATCTGCTTTGTGTTGGACTATAGAGGACATTAAGGGCATAAGCCCCACTGTTTGTATGCATAAAATTTGTTTAGAAGAACAAGTTAAACCTATAGTCCAACCCCAAAGAAGACTTAATCCTGCCATGAAAGAAGTGGTAAGAAAAGAAGTGATTAAGTTGCTAGATGCAGGGATCATCTATCCCATTTCTGATAGTGAATGGGTTAGTCCCGTTCAGGTAGTTCCCAAGAAAGGGGGAATTACTGTGGTCCCAAATGAGAATAATGAATTGATCCCCACCAGGAAGGTAACTGGATGGAGGGTTTGTATAGATTACCGGAGGCTAAATTCTGCCACCCGGAAAGATCATTTCCCCCTTCCCTTTATTGATCAAATGCTTGACAGGTTGGCTGGCCATGAGTACTATTGTTTCTTGGATGGGTACTCAGGATATAATCAAATTGTTGTTGATCCTAAGGATCAAGAAAAAACTGCTTTTACTTGCCCCTTCGGGGTGTTTGCTTATAAAAGAATGCCTTTTGGCTTGTGTAATGCTCCAGGAACCTTCCAAAGATGTATGTTTGCTATTTTTTATGATTTAATTGGTGAATGTATGAAAGTGTTCATGGATGATTTTTCTGTATATGGCCCCAGCTTTGACAAGTGGTTGAGCAATTTGGAAAGGATTCTAGTTAGGTGCCAAGAAAAGAATTTGGTACTTAATTGGGAAAAATGTCATTTTATGGTAAAAGATGGCATTGTGCTTGGGCACAAGATTTCTGAAAGAGGGATTGAGGTAGATAAGGCTAAAATTGAAATCATTGAAAATCTACCTCCTCCCACTAATATTAAAGGTATAAGAAGCTTTCTTGGTCATGCAGGTTTTTATAGGCGATTTATAAAAGATTTTTCTAAAATTGCTAAGCCTATGACAAATCTCCTTGAAAAAGAGGCTCCTTTTATCTTTAATGATGAGTGCTTGGCTGCTTTTAAATTATTAAAAGAAAAACTTGTTTCAGCCCCTATCATTGTTGCTCCCTAATGGGATTTGCCATTTGAAGTTATGTGTGATGCTAGTGATAATGCAATAGGGGCTGTTCTTTGTCAAAAAAATGGAAAAGTGTTGCATGTGATTTACTATGCTAGTAAGGTTCTGAATGAAGCTAAAAAAAATTATGCTACAACTGAAAAGGAGTTGTTGAGTGTAGTTTATGCTTTAGATAAATTTAGACCTTACGTTTTGGGTACTAAAGTTATTGTGCATACTGACCATTCGTCATTGAAGTACTTGTTTTCTAAGCAGGAAGCTAAACCCAGGTTGATCAGGTGGATCTTACTCTTGCAAGAGTTTGATCTTGAAATTGTGGACAGGAAAGGGAAGGACAATGGTGTAGCAGACCATTTGTCAAGACTTGAAGAAGGGAACTCCGATCCAATTCCTATTCAAGAAGAGTTCCCAGATGAGAGGATTTTAGCTGTCCAAGAGATAGCTCCATGGTATGTACATTTAGCTAATTTTAAAGCTGCTGGTGTGTTGCCTTCTGATTTGACTTGGCAACAAAAGAAGAAATTTTTGCATGATGCTAAATTCTTTTTCTGGGATGAACCTTATTTGTTTAGAGAATGTTCTGATGGGATTATTAGAAGGTGTATTCCAGAAAAAGAATTTGAGGCTATTTTATGGCATTGCCATGGCTCCGATTATGGAGGCCATTTTTCAGGTGAGAGGACTGCAGCTAAAGTCCTCCAAAGATGTTTTTATTGGCCTACTATTTTCAAAGATAGTAGAGCATTTGTAGTAAGGTGTGATCGCTGTCAACGAACTGGTAATATCTCAAGAAGGAATGAGATGCCCCAAAAAATGATTTTGTTAGTTGAGCTTTTTGATGTATGGGGCATTGATTTCATGGGACCTTTTCCACCTTCTTTTGGTTGCCAGTATATTTTGGTTGCTGTTGACTATGTTTCTAAATGGGTTGAAGCATCAGCCCTTCCCACAAATGATGGAAAAGTGGTTCTGGACTTTTTGAAGAAAAATATTTTTACTAGATTTGGGGTGCCAAGAGCAATAATCAGTGATGGAGGTAAGCATTTTTGTAATAAAGCTTTTGAAACTCTTTTGAAAAAATATGGTGTTAGTCATAAAATTGCTACCCCCTATCACCCCCAAACTAGTGGACAAGTAGAGGTTTCTAATAGGGAGTTAAAAAGGATTTTGGAAAAAACAGTTGGTACCTAAAGGAAGGATTGGTCAAAAAAATTAGATGACACCTTGTGGGCTTATCGAACTGCGTTTAAAACTCCTATTGGAACCTCTCCTTACCAGTTGGTTTATGGTAAGACTTGTCATTTACCTGTGGAACTTGAGCATAAAGCCTTTTGGGCTTTGAAACATTTGAACATGGATCCAAAGGAAGCTGGGGATAAAAGACAGGTACAGGTACATGAGCTGGATGAATTTAGACTCCAAGCATATCACAATGCTAGGATCTACAAAGAGAAGACCAAGAAGTGGCATGATAAGAAAATTGTGCCAAAAGAATTTAGTCCAGGACAGCTTGTGTTATTATATAACTCAAGACTGAGATTGTTTCCTGGAAAGTTGAGGTCAAAGTGGACAGGACTATTCAGGATCACCAAAGTCTTCCCCCTGGTGCAGTAGAAATAGAAAATGAAGTTACAAAGAATGTATTCACTGTCAATGGACAAAGATTGAAACCATACTTGGGGGGAGATTTTGAAAAACAAGATGTTTTTGCTTTGCTAGATGCCCCTAATTGATTGAGGGGAAGGGTCTATCTCGGACCTTAACAATGAGCTTGTTGGGAGACAACCCAACTTAGGATAGTTTATGTTTCTGTCTTTTTAATTTTTGCACAACTCTTATACATAAATAAAAGAAAAGAAATTTTATGTTTTTGCTGCAGGCGAGGCCAGCGCTCGAGCGCTGGAGGCCAACGCTCCAGCGTTAGGCCCCTGCTTCACAACCTCTGATTCCAGTTGATCCCAACGCTTAGGCGTTGGAGGGCTAGCGCTCATGCGCTAGGCCCCTGGAATCCCAGTTTTTATTTTTCTAATTTCCAGCGCCATAGCGTTGGAAACCCAGCGCTTAGGCGCTGGGACCTCTGATGCCCAGTAATTGTTTTAATTCCAGCGCCCAAGCGTTGGTATCCCCAACGCTCAAGCGCTGGAGTTCGGGCAGTTTGCTGTTTTTGCTTTTGTTTGCTGTTTTTAGTTTTTAATAAATTTTGTGTTCACCATTTTCTGAAAAAAAAATTCTTTGAGTTTTCCCTTGTTTCTACATTGGTGTTTGGGAACTCAAGAATTCTTGTTTTTAAGGTGGACACAATTTTTCAACCCATGATCTTGTTTGTTCTGATTTTGGAACTAACAAGTCAAGCAAGCTTCTGCTTGTAAGACTTTTGTTTGTTCATTGTTACAGGATAGGTACCAAACGGAGGAAGAACCCTCTTGAACTTGAGTGTTCAAATTGATTTTTACATTGAGGTTCCCTTGGACCTTTGTGGAAAATTTGTTACTATACCAGCTTCTTAGATTTTGTTTTTCTTTTTATAGTTTTTAGTTTAATTTTTAGTTTAGTTCTTCTGTTTTATTTTTGCATGAGTCTTGAGTATATTATCCATTCTGAATATTGTTATAGCTTTGTGAATGCTTTATCTGATTGAACTACTTTTTGAAAAGTTCTATGTTTTGAAGCAGTTAGGATTGCATGCTGTAGAAAGGATTATTGATATCTTGATTGTTTGGTTGTTGGCAAAGTCTTTTTCTGAGTTCTAAAAGGGTACCACTTACCCTATCTTTTTTCTGGGAGCTGAGGTCTCTGAATGCATGATTGTGAAATTTTTCTGCCTTGTGTTGCATGTTGATTGGAGTTTTGTATACTTTGTGAGTTGAGAAGAGATTATAGGCATTTTTGAAAACTCAGATTTTTGCTTGAAATGTTATATCCACTAGTAGCCCCTTTTGAGCCTTAAAAGAGTCATTCTTTGGAGCCTACTTTGTGTGATAATTTTTCAATTGTTATAGTGATGCATGTGCTGAAATTGTTAGAGCTTTGTTTGTTGGGTTTCTCTCTAAAAAAAAAAATGAAGAAAAAAAAAATGGAAAAAATAAGGTATGTACCTTAGAAAAAAAACAATGAAGTAGTGGGGTGAGAAAGAGTATGAAGGGAGTAAAATTCAAGTCATTCATCCCATACATTCCACTACTTTGTTCAAAAAAGAAAAGAGAAAAAGAAAAGAAAAATTGAGAGAACCCTTGTGTGAATTGTTGAGCTCTTAGTCAAGGAAAAATCACTTAACAACAAATCTCTTCAACATCTTAAATTGTTCAATCCTTTTGGCCAAGTTACAACCTTAAAAAAAATCTCTTCAACATCACGTGGTTGCTTTACTTCAGTTTTGATTTGAATTATAGGCAGGATCATTGAGCTTTCTTGTTTTCATGGAGAATATCATTTTGTGAGCTTAATTGATGAACTCAAACATGTTAAAAGCCAAGCCTAACTTTCTTGATTCTTTGTCTATAAAACATGCATGTCTCCCTTTTCTGCTAAGCTTTCTTGAAAGGTTTTTGTGCTTCACGTTTTAATCAGATAAACTTTCTCAAAACTCAGGGACAAGTTTTTCTTTAAGTTTTGTCGCTTGAGGACAAGCTGTCGTTGGGTATAGTGGTGTGATGAGTGGATTTTATATGATGTTTTTAGGTAGTTTTTAGTCTTTTTGTTTTATTATTTTTTGAGTCACATATAGGTTTTTTATTGTTTTTATGTAGATTTTATATTTATTTTGCATTTTGCATGTAGATTAGATTTTATTTGTTTTTCTAGCTTTATTTTATATTTTTAGGAATTTTTCTAGTTATTTTGTATCTTTAGAAAAAGCTGGTTTTGTTATCATTTTTGTCCAGGGACCAATGTGTAAAGTTTCAGGAAGTCAGGGACCAAATTGTAAAAGTTCAAGAGTGGAGGACTTAAAGTGAAGATTGAGAGAATGTGAGGGCTTGAATTGAAGTGCTAACCAAGAGAGGACCAAAGTGAAAAAGAAGAATATGAAGAATCACTCTCTAATTAGCACATGGAAAATAATGTTGAAGGAATTGATGTTAGTGGAGGAGAGGTTTCAGAATTAAACAAAGCTGAGTAGTGGCATTTTATGGCAATCAAAACCCACTACCATGAATGAAGGATGAAGAAGAAGCTTGAAGATGAAGAAGCAGCGTCCCAGCGCTACAGCGTTGGAAAGCCAGCGCTCAAGCGCTGGGCGTCGGACAGAAAGTGGATTTTTAATGCATCCTAGCGCCCGTGCGTTGGGAATGCCAGCGCTCAAGCGCTGGAGGCTGGAATTTTACTACAAATAGGACCCTTTTCTTCACTTGTAAGACACACCTTCTTAGAATACAACAAGTATTCTCTCTTTCTCCCTCAAAGATCATTGTTCCTAGGAATTGTGGGAAGCCAAACTTGAGCTCCTATCCAGGGTAATTCAATGATTCTTTTAGCCATGCTTGGCTAATTCTTCTTTTAAGTTTTTGGGTTGTTTTAATTTATAATTCATGTTCTAGTTTTCTTTTACATTTCTGAATAATATCTTCTATTCATGTTTTATTTCTTTGTTCTTCATTAATCTTTATGCGCAAAAGATTTCATGCTTTCTACTTATTCATAAGGCCATTTGGTAAGTAGTAAGGGAAATAGGAAATAAAAAAGGTTATAAGTATACATTTCTTAAGGCTATAAGGATGGACGTAGCTTTGTGTTGGCCCGAATTCTCTCTTCATCTTCTTCTCTAATTAACTAATAACCAAGGCTATGGAGTTAGTAATTAGGTAAGAAAGTTCTACATTTCTTAAGGCTATTAGGATGTAGAAATTTAGGCTATAGCACCATGAATATGAATTTAAAGTTCAGAAATTTAGTAGGAGTTTCCTAGCTTGTTTTATAAATTATGTAAATCAACCCAAGAGCTTAAATTCTCTCATCTTATTTGCTTTATTATTTTATGCTATTACTCTCCTCTTGTCATAAACCAAACATCTACCATATCATTTTATTTTCTTTGCACAAGTACTAAATTATATAATAATAAGAACACCTATCCCATGGGTTCGATCTTTTGTATTACGCGATAGTTTAATCGTACACTTGCATCATGTTAGAGAAATCCTTACATAGAGATTCGTTAGTTGCACCAAAAATAATATCATCTACATATATTTGAACTAATAAAGTATTACCTTTGGTTCTCTTGATAAACAAGGTTGTGTCAGCCTTACCCTTTTGAAATTTTTTTTCACAAAGGAATGTGCTTAATCTGTCATACCATGCACGAGGGGCTTGTTTAAGACCATAGAGTGTCTTCTTTAACCTGAAGACACGTGAAGGGTACTTGGGATCTTCAAATCCTGGAGGTTGCTTCACATAAACTTCTTCTTGAATGAATCCGTTCAGGAAAGCACTTTTAACATCCATTTTATATAATGGAAAGTTTAAAGAACAGGCATATGCCAACAGAAGTCTTATGGCTTCCAACCTTGCTACTGGTGCATAGGTTTTATGAAAAATCAATGCCTTCTTCTTGATTATATCCTTGTGCAACCAACCTTTCTTTGTTCCTAACAATAATACCATTTTCATATAGTTTATTTCTGAACACCCACTGATAGCCAAACCGCAAGTGCACAGTTGATTATCATGTAATAAAAAGATCGAACCCAAGGGATAGGTGTCCTATTATTATATTATCTAGTACTTGAGCAGAAAAATTAAAAGATGAAAATGTTTGATGTTGGTTTAGAACAAGCAAAAGCGATAGCATAAAATGATAAGAAATAAAGATGATGAGAATTAAGCTCTTGGGTTGATTTACATAGTCTATAAAATATGTTAGCAAGTTCCTACTTAATTTCTGAATTTTAAGTCCAAGTTCATGGTGCTATAGCCTAGAATTTCTTCAAGTTAATTGCCTTAAGAAATGTAGAACTTTCTTCCTAATTACTAAATCCAAGACCTTGTAATTTAGTTAACAAGGAAAGAAGATGAAGAATGAATTCGGGCCAGCACAAAGCTACGTCTATCCTAATGACCTTTAGAGATATATACTTATAGCCTTTTTTATTTCCTATTTCCTTTACTACTTACCAAATGGCCTTATGATATAAGTAGAAAGCAAGATATCTTTTGTGCACGGATGGTTATCGTGTAATAAAAAGATCGAACCCAAGGGATAGGTGCCTTCTTATTAAATTATTTAGTACTTGAGCAGAAAAGAAAAAGGTGTGAATTGTTGTTGGTTTAATTAGGCTCCAATCAGCCTCTATTAAGTTCTGAAACTCCTTTCTACCACCATTAATCTTTCCAACCTTATTTTCCATGTGCTCAAATCAAAGAGTGTTGCTTCACATTCTTGATTTTCAGTTTAAGTCCTCTCTTTGTTAGAACTTCAATTCTGGCCCTTTGACTCCTTCAAACTTCACTTTTCATCCTCCGCTCTTGAACCTTTCCACTTTGATCCTTTATTTCTTGAAACTTTACGATTTGGTCCCTGGACAAAAATGATAACTATACCAGCTTTCCTAAAAATATAAAAATAACTATAAAAATTCCTAAAAATATAAAATAAAGTTAGAAAAACAAATAAAAGCTAATCTATATGCAATATGAAAAATAAATATAAAATATACATAAAAAGAATAAAAATCCTATATGAGACTCAAAAATAATAAAATAAAAAGATATTTAATCAAGAAAGTTAGGCTTGGTTTTTCAACATGTTTGAGTTCATCAAATTAAGCTCACAAAAAGATATTCTCCATGAAAAACAAGAAAGCTCAATAATTCTGCCTATCATTCAAATCAAAACTGAAACCATGCAACTAAGTAACTTTGAAGAGATTTTTGAAGGTTGTAACTTGGCCAAAGGGTTGAACAATTGAAGGCGTGGATTTCAAGAACTTGGCAACTCTAGTGGCTGACTCAGAATCTGTTGTTAAGTGATTTTTTGACTAAGAGCTTTAACAATTCAACACTAGGGTCCTCTCAATTTTTCCCCTCATACTCTTTCTCACCCCACCACTTCATTATTTTTCCTTTTTTTCTAAGGCACATACCTTATTTTTTCAACTTTTTCAAGAGAGAAACCCAACAAACATAGCTCTAACAATTTCAGCTCATGAATCACAATAGCAACTTAAAACATCACACAAAGTAGGCTCCAAAGAATGACTCTTTTAAGGCTCAAAAAGGGGCTACTAGTGGATTTTTGCTTTTCAACCAAAACTCTGAGTTTTCAAAAATGCCTATAATCTCTTCTCATCTTTGAAAGTAAACAAAATCCCAACCAACATGCAACACAAGGCAGAAAAATTTTACAATCATGCATTCAGAGTCCTCAGCTCTCAGAAAAAGATAGGGTAAGTGGTACCCTTTTTAGAACTCAGAAAAACTTTGCCAACAACCAAAACAATCAAGATGTCCAAATCATTTCTAACAGCATGCAATCCTAACCGCTTCAAAACATAGAACCTTTTCAAAAGCAGTTCAATCAGATATAGCATTCACAGCAATAGCAGCATTCAGACTGGATAAAAACACTTAAGACTCATGCAAAAACAAAACAGAAAAACTAAACTAAAAATAAAGCTAAAAACTATAAAAATAAAAACTAAAAACCTGGCATAATATACAATTTTTCCACAAACAGTCCAAGGAACCTCAAAGTAAAATTAATTTTGAACATCAAAGTTCAAGAGGGTTCTCTCTCCTTCTGGTGCCTTTCCTGCAAAATTGAACAAACAAAAGTCTCACAAGCAGAAACTTGCTTGACTTGTTAGTTCCGAAAACAGCACACTTAAGATCATGGGTTGAAAAATTGTGTCCACCTTAAAAACAAGAATTCTTGAGTTCCCGAAAATCAAAAACCATTATAGAAGCAAGGGAAAACTCAAAGAATCTAAAACTTTTCAAGAAATGGTGAACACAAAATTTATTAAAAACAAAAAACAGAAAATAAAAACAAAACAGAGAATTGCCCGAGCTCCAGCACTGGGGTGTTGCGGTTGCCAACGCTTGAGCGCTGGAATTAAAATAAAAACTGGGCAAGAAACAGGGGCTCAACGCATGTGCGTTGAGCCTCCAACGCTTGGGCGTTGGGGTTCCTGCAGCTATTTATTCAACATAATAAAATAAAATAAAATATGCACTTGGGTTGTCTCCCAAGAAGCCCAATGTTATAGTCTTTGGTAGACTTTTCACTAATCAATTCACAACCGGGGTCTATTACAAAATTCATTAGACCCCGCAAATCATGCAAATTTTGGCACAAATACATCATGGTGCCCAATGAATTTTCATCCAACAAGGCAATAATATTCAAATTAAAAGTGGAAGGAATAAATAAATTTCCCTTCCTTGTTCATTTCCTTGCTGTTCTGAACCTATAGCGTAGGTTCCTTGAGGTTCTTCTTCCTCCATTTCAAAGTTGTCTTCAAAGACAAATTTTACAATGGAAGTTTTTCTTACCTCCTCTTGTTGAACAACGAGTTCACTTTCATGAACTGGTTGTTGTTCATCCCTAGGCTGCCTCCTTAGAATGCTTTGTATTTTCACTTGTAAATCCTTCATGGCCTTACATTCTTGCTCAGGAGTTGGCAAAAATCCCGCATTTCGTTTACACTCTGAATTAAAATAGAATTCGTCAACAAGAGTGAAAGCTTCCTGCTTCTTTTTCTCATATTCTATCTCAAGGTTTGCTCGGATTTTTGCCATCATTTACTCAAATGTTTCAGCCATAACTGTACCTAACAATACTCAGCAAACAAAATTAGCAGCACCAATTCAAATAAAATGAGAAAATTAAAAAGTTCTAAACAATTAACAAAAAGACTTAAAAACCTATCCCCGGCAACGACGCCAAAAACTTGACAGCCAAATCAGCAAGTGCACGGATGGTTATCGTGTAATAAAAAGATCGAACCCAAGGGATAAGTGCCTTCTTATTAAATTATTTAGTACTTGAGCAGAAAAAAAAGGTGTGAATTGTTGTTGGTTTAATTAGGCTCCATTCAGCCTCTATTAAGTTCTGAAACTCCTTTCTACCACCATTAATCTTTCCAACCTTATTTTCCATGTGCTCAAATCAAAGAGTGTTGCTTCACATTCTTGATTTCCACTTTAAGTCCTCTCTTTGTTAGAACTTCAATTCTGGCCCTTTGACTCCTTCAAACTTCACTTTTCATCCTCCGCTCTTGAACCTTTCCACTTTGATCCTTTATTTCCTGAAACTTTACAATTCGGTCCTTGGACAAAAATGATAACTATACTAGCTTTCCTAAAAATATAAAAATAACTATAAAAATTCCTAAAAATATAAAATAAAGTTAGAAAAACAAATAAAAGCTAATCTATATGCAAAATGAAAAATAAATATAAAATCTACATAAAAAGAATAAAAATCCTATATGAGACTCAAAAATATTAAAATAAAAAGACTAAAAACACCCTAAAAATGTCATATAATATCCTGTCATCATCCAGCGCTGGAGCGTTGGGACTTCAAACGCTGGAGCGCTGGCACGAACACTGGCAGCTTCTTCTTGGATTCCTTTTTTCTTCAATGGTGGAATTGATTGGCTTAATTAGGCTCATTCAGCCCCTAATAAGTTCTGAAACTCCTTCCTTCCACCATTAATCCTTCAAACCTTATTTTACATGTGCTCAAATCAGAGAGAGTTGCTTCACATTCTTCAACTTCACTTTAAGTCCTCTCTTTGTTAGAACTTCAATTCTGGCCCTTTGACTTCTTCAAACTTCACTTATCATCCACCGCTCTTGAACTTTTCCACTTTGATCGTTGATTTCCTGAAACTTTACAATTCGGTCCCTGGACAAAAATGATAACTATACCAGCTTTCCTAAAAATATAAAATAACTATAAAATTCCTAAAAATATTAAATAAAGTTAGAAAAACAAATAAAAGCTAATCTATATGCAAAATGCAAAATAAATATAAAAAGTATATAAAAATAATAAAAATCCTATATGTGACTCAAAAATAATAAAATAAAAAGACTAAAAACAACCAAAAAACATCATATAATATCCTGTCATCACACCACTATACCCAACGACAGCTTGTCCTCAAGCGGCAAAACTTAAAGAGAAACTTGAAGCACAATAACCTTTCCAAGAAAGCAAAGCGGATTTGGAAGACCTGCATGTTTAAAGATATTTAATCAAGAAAGTTAGGCTTGGCTTTTCAACATGTTTGAGTTCACCAAATAAGCTCACAAAATGATATTCTCCATGAAAAACAAGAAAGCTCAATAATCCTGCCTATCACTCAAATCAAAACTGAAATAGTGCAACTAAGTAACTTTGAAGAGATTTTTGAAGGTTGTAACTTGGCCAAAGGGTTGAACAATTCAAGGTGTGGATTTCAAGAACTTGGCAACTCTAGTGGCTTGACTCAAAATATGTTGTTAAGTGATTTTTTTTGACTAAGAGCTTAAACAATTCAGCACAAGGGTCCTCTCAATTTTTTTCCTTTTTTTTCTCTTTTTTTTTTTTTTGAACAAAGTAGTGGAATGTATGGGATGAATGACTTGAATTTTACTCCCCTCATACTCTTTCTCACCCCACTACCTCATTATTTTTCCTAAGGCACATACCTTATTTTTCCAACTTTTTTCCTTCTTTTTCTAGAGAGAAACCCACAAACATAGCTCTAACAATTTCAGCTCATGAATTACAATAACAACTTTAAAATATCACACAAAGTAGGCTCCAAAGAATGCCTCTTTTAAGGCTCAAAAAGGGGCTACTAGTGGATTTTTACTTCAAACCAAAACTCTGAGTTTTCAAAAATGCCTATAATCTCTTCTCAACTCACAAAGTATACAAAATCCCAATCAACATGCAATACAAGGCAGAAAAATTTCACAATCAAGAATTCAGAGTCCTCAGCTCTCAGAAAAACATAGGGTAAGTGGTACCCTTTTTAGAACTCAGAAAGACTTTGCCATCAACCAAAACAATCAAGATGTCCAAATCATTTCTAACAGCATGCAATCCTAACTGCTTTAAAACATAGAACCTTTTCAAAAAGTAGTTCAATCAGATATAGCATTCACAGCAATAGCAGCATTCAGACGAGATAAAATACTCAAGACTCATGCAAAAATAAAACAGAAAAACTAAACTAAAAATAAAGCTAAAGACTATAAAAAGAAAAACTAATAAGCTGGCACAATATACCATTTTTCCAAAAACAGTCCAAGGAACCTCAAAGTAAAATCAATTCTAAACAATTAAGTTCAAGAGGGCCTTTCTCCTTATGGTGCCTTTCCTGCAATATTGAACAAACAAAAAGTCTCACAAGCAGAAACTTGCTTGACTTGTTAGTTCCCAAACAGTACACTTAAGAACATGGGTTGAAAAATGGTGTCCACCTAAAAACAAGAATTCTTGAGTTCCCAAAAATCAAAACCTTTATAGAAGCAAGGGAAAACTCAAAGAATCTAAAACTTTCCAAGAAATGGTGAACACAAAATTTATTAAAGACAGAAAACAACAAAATAAAAACAAAACAAGAATCTGCCCGAGTTCCAGCAATTGAGCGTTGGGGTTGCCAATGCTTGGGCGCTGGAATTAAAATAAAAACTGGGCATCAGAGGTTCCAGAGCCTGAGCGCTGGGTTTCCAACGCTTTGTCGCTGGAAATTAAAAAATAAAAACTGGGGATTCCAGGGGCCTAGCGCATGAGCGCTGGCCCCCAACGCTAGAGCGTTGGCAATAACTGGAACCAGGGGTGATAATACAGGGGCCTAACGCTTGAGCGTTGGCCTCCAGCGCTTGAGCGCCGGCCCCTCCAGCAACAAAAACATAGAATTTTTTTCTTTTATTTATTTACAAGGATGATGCAGAAAATTAAAAGACAGAATTAAAACTATTCCTAAGTTGGGTTGTCTCCCAACCAACTCATTGTTAAGGTCCGAGATAGACCCTTCCCTTTGTGAAGAAGGTCTTGCTCTTGACCCTGGCTGAGGTTTTGATGACGACAAACTCATCGTCAAAAAGAAGAAAAGAAGACTTAGAGGAAACAGCGCTACAAAGTCTACCAAATACCTAGAAGTCCTAGTTTAGGTGAGTTATGCTTCAAAAGGTCTATTAAAGCATAAAGGCTATTTAAAACACCTAAACTAATCAAGCTAAGTGTTTTCATAACTTAAAAGAAGTAGAAAACTTTAAGCCGATCTCAAAGGATCAAGTTTCTGGAAGTTGGACTTTAGTGTAATCGATTTCAGCCTTCTGGTAATCGATTACACCTAGGCAAGTAATCGATTACCTCTTGCTTGTAATCGATTATATGTTTGAATTTGAAATTCAAACTGAAACGGCTATTAGTGTAATCGATTACACTAAGTGATGTAATCGATTACCAGAACAAAAAGTTGCATCTTTTCATGAACCATTGTGTCTCAAACCTTTTGAAAAGGGTTGTGATGGTTCAAGGACGTTTCCCTTGGCTATATAAAGTCCATTTGAGTCCAGAACACCATAACACATGAGAATACAACATTAGGCCAAAGCTTTGTCAAAATTAGTTCATCTTTTAGAACTTAAACCTTCAAGAGCCTAAATTCTGAGTTCATGATCTTCATGTTTATAAGAACACTTTAGTTGTTCATATCTTGAGGAACTCAGAATCCTATTATGCTTAAAAGCCTTAAAGCATAAATTCTCATGATCAATCCACTTGTATGTTAAAGAATTGATACAACCAATTGTAAACTCTTGTTCATCGCTTTCTGTAAGATTGAGTATTCACCGTGGTTTTCGGTGAAGGGTTGTTGGTACTGAAAGTGGTATACTTTCAGGGTGTTGATTGAAGGTGGTTTGCCTTCAAGAACTGAAAGTGGTTTGCTTTCAGGGGCTGTGGAAAGTGGTTTGCTTTCACAGGAAATTGATAGAAATTCTTAGGGTCCTTGGGATAAGAACTTGTAAGAGATTTTTATCAATAGTGGAAAAATCCTCAAGGGGTTTTCTTCAGGGACTGGACGCAGCCTTCGGTGGATAGAAGGTGAACCAGGATAAAACTCTGTGTGTGAATTCCTCTATCCTTCATCTTTACTTTCAAGTAACGCTTAATTCCGCTGCAATCCCAACTACCTTTTCGTGATCATCATTATCTTGAAAGTAATATTTTCAATAAGGCGAAAATCGGGGCAACTCTGATTCACCCCCCTCTCAGGTTGCTATCTGCACTAACACCCTTTAATCAATTAGGGGAAGCCTTCTTTCTTTTGAAAAATACATCATCTTTGAACTCATCCTCTTCTTCGGACTCATAATGTTTAAAAGTCCGGAATACATAAAACTTGAGCGTTGGGACTTCCAACGCTTGAGCGCTGGCACGAACACTGGCAGCTTCTTCTTGGATTCCTTTCTTCTTCAATGGTGGAATTGATTGGCTTAATTAGGCTCATTCAGCCCCTAATAAGTTCTGAAACTCCTTCCTTCCACCATTAATCCTTCAAACCTTATTTTACATGTGCTCAAATCAAAGAGAGTTGCTTCACATTCTTCAACTTCACTTTAAGTCCTCTCTTTGTTAGAACTTCAATTCTGGCCCTTTGGCTTCTTCAAACTTCACTTTTCATCCTCTGCTCTTGAACTTTTCCACTTTGATCCTTGATTTCCTGAAACTTTACAATTCGGTCCCTGGACAAAAATGATAACTATACCAGCTTTCCTAAAAATATAAAATAACTATAAAAATTCCTAAACATATAAAATAAAGTTAGAAAAACAAATAAAAGCTAATCTATATGTAAAATGCAAAATAAATATAAAATCTACATAAAAATAATAAAAATCCTATATGTGACTCAAAAATAATAAAATAAAAAGACTAAAAACAACCTAAAAACATCATATAATATCCTGTCATCACCCACTTTGTTCCAATGACATGCTTGTCAGTGGGTTTAGGAACAAGTTCCGAAACTTGATTCCTTTCAAATTGGTTTAGTTCTTCCTGCATTGCCACAATCCAATACTCATCTTCTAGAGCATCATTCACTTTTGAGGGTTCTATTTGAGAGATAAAGGCCATGTTTAATATTGAATCATTTAAGCGTAGCCTTGTAGAAACACCTCTTGAGATATCACCAATGATATTATCAACTGGATGATCCCTGCGGGTTCTCCACTCCTTTGGTAGTTGATAAGTGTTATCTTCAATATGCTCTTCTTGTATTGGATCTTGATCCTTTTGCTTTTGAGAGTCTTCATTGATAATGATATCTTCTTCTTCATCATTATCTGGAAGATTGACTTTATCTTCTTTTGAAGAGTTAGACTCATCAAAGGAAACATGTATGGATTCTTCCATAGATAGAGTTTTCTTGTTAAAGACTCTATATGCTTTGCTTGTTAGGGAATAACCAAGGAATATACCTTCATCAGATTTTTCATCAAACTTACCAAGGTTTTCCTTTCCATTGTTCAAGACAAAGCATTTTGATCCAAAAGCATGTAGATGAGAAATATTTGGTTTTCTTCCTTTGTAGAGTTCATAGGGGGTTTTCTTCAGAATAGGTCTAATAAGAACTCTATTGGAAACATAGCAAGCAGTACTTACAGCATCAGCCCAGAAGTATTTAGGAAGATTGGATTCACTTAGCCTGGTTCTTGCTAATTCTTCAAGTAGTCTGTTCTTCCTTTCTACAACACCATTTTGTTGTGGTGTTCTTGAAGCAGAGAAGTTATGTGATATTCCATACTCATTACATAATTCTTGAAATTGATGATTCTGAAATTCTCCACCATGATCACTTCTAATAGAAGAGATCTTTAAATCCTTTTCATTTTCAACTAGCCTTGCATATCTTTTGAATGCGTTGAAGGCTTCATTCTTATGAGGCAAGAATAATGTCCAGGTAAATCTAGAGAAATCATCAACAATAACAAGGGCATAAAGATTACCTCCAGAGCTCTTAGTTCTTGATGGTCCGAACAAATCCATATGTAGTAATTGGAGAGGTCTTGTAGTTGAGACTATATTCTTTGGCTTGAAAGATGTTCTGGTTTTCTTCCCCTTTTGACATGCATCACAAAGCTTGTCTTTATCGAATCTTATCTTCGGAAGTCCAACAACTAGATCATGCTTGACTAGTTTATTTAAATGATCTATGTGTATATGAGCCAGTCTTCTATGCCAAAGCCATGAATCACTGTTATTCTTGACCAAAAGGCATCTGAGATTTGGTGGAACTTCATCCAAGGATATCATGAAGACCTTATTGACTTTAAAACCGGAAAACTTGATTTCTTTAGTTTTCACATCCCTTACCACACAGATATCATTAGTGAAACCAACTTTCAAACCTTTGTCACAAAGTTGATTGATACTTAGAAGATTGTGCATCAAACCAGCAACATATAGAACTTTGTCGATGACTGTTTGAGGGGGTGTGCCTATTCTTCCAATACCAAGTATCTTTCCTTTTTTATTGTTTCCATATGTGACAAATCCCTTTTCTCTAGGTAGAAGTAATGAGAACTTTGTTTTGTCTCCGGTCATGTGTGATGAGCAGCCACTATCAAGATACCATAAGTCCTTTGCTGCTTTCATGCACACTTACATGACAAAGTTCAGACATGGGTATTAGGAACCCAATATAATTTGGGTCCTTCTAAGTTAGTGTTCTTCCTAACCCATATATATTCCCTATTTGGTACTCCAACACTCTTGTAATAACATCTACTAGGGGTGTGTCCTATTTTGTTACAATAAGTACATGAATGTTGGTTGTAACTAGATGTTTGCCTAGGAGAAGGATTGATGTTCTTAGGAGGTCTATGATAGTTACTTTTCCTATAGTTCATACTCCTAAAAGAATTAGTCTTAGTATTTTCAGAAGATCCTCCCACTTTGTTTGGTTTTACAAACACAGTTTTCTTAACATCTTTTGTCTTTGGAATAGATGCATATCCTAGTCCAGAGTTACTGTTTGAGTGCCTTTGCACACTTAGAATATCATCTAACTTTTTTTTACCTATGTTGAAGTTATGAACCCTTTGTTGAAAATTATCTATCTTCTCTTCTAGAGAACTACACTTAGTGCATTTATGTGAAATGTCTAACTTTGATTTCATTATGTCTAATTCCTCTTGTAGATTTCTACACTTATTTTCTAAAGATGATATTAAATCATTGTGCTTAGTTCTAACCTTAGAAATTTTTTGACATAATTTAAACACATTCTCCATAGTATAAATTAAATCATGAAAAGAAATAGAATTATCACTAACCTGGATATCTTCAGCATCTGAATCATGTGAAGCCATTAATGCAACTTGTGCTTCTTCTTTGTCGGAATCTGATGATGAACTTACTTCATTTTCATCCCAAGCCAAGTATGCTCTTCGTGTGGGTTGATCCTTCTTTTCAAATTTGTCCTTCAGACCATGTTTCTTCTTTTGAAGATTTGGGCATTCTAACTTGATGTGTCCAGGTTTACCACATTCGAAGCATGTGATCTTTTGTGAAGAGGAGGACTCATTATTCCTTTGGAAAGGTCTGTTATTGTTAAATTTCATACCTTTTCTTTTGAGAAACTTTCCAAAGTTCTTCACTAGAAGATTCATATTCCCATTTTCTTCTTCTTCAGAATCTGCATCATAATCATCTATGATGCTTTCTTTTGCCTTTAGGGAAATGGATCGATATTTTTTCTCATGTTTTTCATGTTCCTCCAAACGATTCAATTTCAACTCGTGTTCTTGGTGTGAAGAAGGTCTTGCTCCTGACCCTGGCTGAGGTTTTGATGACGACAAACTCATCGGCAAAAAGTAGAAAAGAAGACTTAGAGGAAACGTCGCTATAAAGTTCATCAATTACCTAGAAGTCTTAGTTTAGGTGAGTTATGCTTCTAAAGGTCTCTTAAAGCATAAAGGCTCTTTAAAACACCTAAACTAATCAAGCTTAATGTTTTCATAACTTAAAAGAAGTAGAAAAACTTAAACCTATCTTAAAAGATCAAGTTTCTGGAAGTTGGACTTCAGTGTAATCGATTGCAGCTTTCTGGTAATCGATTACACATAGGCAAGTAATCGATTACCACTTGCTTGTAATCGATTACATGTTTGAATTTGAAATTCAAACTGAAACGGCTATTAGTGTAATCGATTACACTAAATGATGTAATCGATTACCAGAACGAAAAGTTGCATCTTTTCATGAACCATTGTGTCTCAAACCTTTTGGGACAGGTTGCATTGGTTCAAGGACGTTTCCCTTGCCTATATAAAGTCCATTTGAGTCCAGAACATAACAACACATGAGAATACAACATTAGGCCAAAGCTTTGTCAAAGTTAGTTCATCTTTTAGTGTAATCGATTACCTAAGTGATGTAATCGATTACACACACGAAAATTTGCATCCTTTCATAAACCATTGTGTCTCAAACCTTTTGGGAAAGGTTGCATTGGTTCAAGGACGTTTCCCTTGCCTATATAAAGTCCATTTGAGTCCAGAACACAAAAACACATGAGAATACAACATTAGGCCAAAGCTTTGCCAAAATTAGTTCATTCATTAAGTCTTTTAGAACTTAAACTTTCAAGAGCCTAAATTCTGAGTTCATGGTCTTCATGTTTATAAGAACACTTTAGTTGTTCATATCTTGAGGAACTCAGAATCTTGTTATGCTTAAAAGCCTTAAAGCATAAATTCTCATGATCAATCCACTTGTATGTTAAAGGATTGTTACAGCCAATTGTAAACTCTTCTTCATCTGTTTCTGATAGATTGAGTATTCGCCGTGGATCTCGGTGAAGGGTTGTTGGTACTGAAAGTGGTGTACTTTCAGGGTGTTGATTGAAGGTGGTTTAGCCTTCAAGGTCTAAAGGTGGTTTGCCTTCAGGAACTGAAAGTGGTATACTTTCAGGGGCTGTTGAAAGTGGTATACTTTCACAGGAAATTGATAGAAATTCTTAGGGTCCTTGGTGTAAGAACTTGTAAGAGATTTTTATCAATAGTGGAAAAATCCTCAAGGGATTTTCTTGAGGGACTGGACGTAGCCTTCGGTGGATAGAAGGTGAACCAGGATAAAATTCTGTGTGTGTGAATTCTTCTATCCTTCATCTTTACTTTCAAGCAACGCTTTATTCTGCTGCAATCGTTTGCATTTACATATATCTTGAAAGTAAGAAGTTGTTAAGGCGAAAATCGGGTAAACCTGATTCACCCCCCCCCCCCCCCTCTCAGGTTGCTATCTGTTCTAACACTTGGAGTTTTCCAAAGAGGGTTGCAAGAGTCATATTTGACAAACTCTTCTTTTCTGAAATAGCCGTAACCTTTGGTTGCAATGCTATTGTGAGTGATCTTAAAACTTTCATGTTCAAGTCACTGTTTGAAAACTGTTAGTACAGATAGCAACCTGAGAGGGGGGGTGAATCAGTGTTGCCCCGATTTTCGCCTTATTGAAATTGTTACTTTCAAGATAATGATGATCACGAAATGATCGCTATGATTGCAGCGGAATTGAGCGATGCTTGAAAGTAAATATGAAGGATAAAGGAAATCACACACAAGAGTTTATCCTGGTTCACCTTCAATCCACCGAAGGCTACGTCCAGTCCCTCAAGAAAACCCCTTGAGGATTTTTCCACTATTGATAAAAATCTCTTACAAGTTCCTAACCCAAGGACCCCAAGAATTTCTGCCAATATCCTGTGAAAGCAAACCACTTTCAACAGCCCCTGAAAGCAAACCGCTTTCAGTTCCTGAAGGAAAACTACCTTCAGACCTTGAAGACTAACTTGCCTTCAATCGAAACCCTGAAAGTAAACCACTTTCAGTGACAACAACCCTTCACCGAGAACTACGGTGAAAACCCAACCTTACAGAAAGGGATGAAGAAGAGTTTACAATTGGCTGTATCAATCCTTTAACATTCAATTGGATTGATCATGAGAAATTATGCTTTAAGGATTTTAAGCATAATACAATTCTGAGTTCTTCAAGATATGAACAACTAAAGTTTTCTAATAGACATGAAGATCATGAACTCAGAATTTAGGCTCCAAAAGGTTTAAGTTCTAAAAGATGAACTAATTTTGACTAAGTTTTGGCCTAATGTTGTTTTCTCATGTGTAATGTGTTGTCTCTTGTTGTGTCTTGTGTATGTTGTATTTTCTGGACTCAATTGGACTTTATATAGGCAAGGGAAACGTCCTTGAACCATCACAACCCTTTTCAAAAGGTTTGGGACACAATGGTTCATGAAAAGATGCACTTTTTCGTTCTGGTAATCGATTACCACACTTAGTGTAGTCGATTACACTAATGACCGTTTCAGTTTGAATTTGAATTTCAAACATGTAATCGATTACAAGCCATGAGTATTCGATTACTTGCCTAGGTGTAATCGATTACCATAATGCTGTAATCGATTACACAGAAGCCCATTTTCCAGAAACTTGATTCTTTGAGACTGGCTTAAGGTTTTCTACTTCTTTTAAGTTATGAAAACACTTAGCTTGATTAGATTAGGTGTTTTAAGAGCCTTTATGCTTTAATAGACCTTTGGAAGCATAACTCACCTAATACTAAGACTTCTATATAATTGATGGACTTTGTAGCATTTGTTTCTTTGAAGTATTCTTTTCTTCTTTTTGTTGATGAGCTTGTCGTCATCAAAACCACAACCAGGGTCAGGAGCAAGACCTTCTTCACAATCTCCCCCTTTTTGATGATGGCAAACACATTCTTGATACTTGAAGATCATATATGCATTCTTGATGCTGAACTCCCCCTGTTTGATGGAATCTAATATATCTAGCATTTCTCCCCCTTTCTAATGTACTTGTTGAATTCCTGCATATGATCTTTAAGAGCACAGAGCCTTTCTCCCCCTTTTGATGTCATCAAAAAGAAGAAAAGGCCAAAAATGTACAAGCATAATATATCCATACAAGTATATTGCAACATAAAGCATGGGGTAGGGGTAAATAAGGAAAACGTGAACAGAACATAATCATCCAAATATAGCAATTAACCGAAAAAGTCACATAAAATGTGAGCAAAGTACCAGAAGAAATAAATAAATTTGAAAAAAAAAACTTCTAAAAGACTAAGTACTAGTAGGAGAGGTATCATCATCAATGGTGCGCACGGGTACTAAATCCCGACCATTATCATGAATTTGACGAGGAAGAAGAAAGATGCCAAAGTCATTGGTGATGTTGAGCGAGGGAAGAATGGATGTGTCCACACGTTTGAGATGAGAAGACCGCGTGTCGTAAAGCTTGGCGATAGGCACTCCGGAGTAGAGAAGGAGGCGGGAGATGATCGATGCATAAGGAAAAGACTCGGCCATGTCACGACATCGCAGCATGTGATTCATGACTAAAAATGCCCAATTAATTTTGTGGCAATGAAGAATGCCATATAGAACTTGTAACTCAAATTCGCTAATGTGAGCGAGAAGAGTTTCTTCAGGCAGAACCACTTGATTGATGAAATAGTGGAGTAGATGATTGTTTTTCGTGAGGACATCAGTGTTGTAGGGGCAAGAGGTAGTATGAGGTGGGTGAATTCGTTGGAGGTCGACTGACTCAAATCTACAAAGTGATTTATAAAAGGAGTCATGGCTGTAGTCAGACCAGGGACAGGGGAGGTTAGGACCTAAGAGAGCACCGGATGAAGGAAGTCCAAGGCAACGACCAAAAGAGGAAAGCGAATGTCGAATAAGAATTCCCTTAACAGAACTTTGAAATCCATCTTGCAGAGGTTCTAGGTTGCAATAGAAGACTTTTACTAGTTCTGGGTAGTAGGGATTGCTCATAGAGATAAACTCCTCAAGATTTTGATAACGGAGATATGTGGGAAATGTGTGACCATTTTCAACGAAGGAGTCCAGATCACCAAACAAAGGCTTACAGATGAGTTGATTTATGAATCGTGAAACAAACCGAGTTCTTTGGTGTGTGGATGTGAGAAGTCTTGTAAGGTTCATGGGCCGAGAGGAACGAGAATGATAGGGATCCATAGTGGTTTTAGGATGAGATTAGTGAGAAGGATTAGCAGCACCTTAGAAAGGTTTTGAGGACAAAATGTAGAATGGTAGGAACGGAATTTGATCAACTAAAGCTTTTGTTTAAATAGACTCGAGGATGTAATCGATTACAGCAGTTGGATAATCGATTACTGGACAGTTATCCTGAGTTTAATTTCAAAAAGTGGAGGGAAAACTGAAATTCTGGCAGTTTTTCGAGTATGTAATCGATTATTGCAGTTACGGTAATCGATTACATCAGTTGCAAATTTGAAAAATTTCAAATTTTGAACATGTAATCGATTATAGCAGTTATGATAATCGATTATTCAGATAGTTCTAACAGGCACGAGGACTGAGAGCGTGGATAATCGATTACAGGACTTATGGTAATCGATTACTATGACAATTTCATAATTTCTAAGCTCTAGAGTCTTATGTAACGCAATTTCATGTAATCACTTAAGCACATAATCTATCTAAATGCATATAAACATATAATCATCATAAAGATTATGCAAATAACATGTTATTTTAAATGTCATGCTCATCTAATATGCCTAACTCTCTTCTTATCTTGAAAAATGATTCCTTAGGAAGAGGCTTAGTAAAGATATCTGCTAATTGATTATGTGTATCCACAAATGAAATCTCAATATCTTTTCTCATAACATGATCTCGAAGAAAATGATGTCTTATATCAATATGCTTAGTTCGAGAATGCATGATAGGGTTTTTAGTGAGATTAATGGCACTTGTGTTGTCACATTCGATTGAAATACAGCCCAGCTCTAAGCCATAATCTTTGAGTTGTTGTTTGAGCCATAGAGTTTGTGCACAACAACTTCCTGCAGCAATGTATTCTGCTTCTGCAGTACTTAGAGCAACACATGCTTGTTTCTTACAAGACCAAGAAACAAGGGCATTTCCTAACAAGTGACAAGTACCACTTGTACTTTTTCTTTCAGTTTTACAACCAGCATAATCAGAATCAGAATACCCAATCAAATCACAAACACTTCCTTTGGGATACCACAAACCAACATTTGTAGTTCCTTTCAAATATTTAGAAATTCGTTTAACAGAACTCAAATGTGATTCCCTAGGAGATGCTTGATATCTAGCACATAGACCCACACTAAACATAATATCAGGTCTATTTGCAGTTAAGTACAGAAGAGATCCGATCATACCTCTATATTTGGTAATATCAACTTGATTACCGGATTCATCTTGATCTAAATACGTGTTAGACCCCATTGGTGTAGCTATGGCTTTGCAATCATCCAAATCATATTTCTTTAATAATTCCTTGCAAAACTTTGATTGATTGATGAATATTCCATCATTTGATTGCTTGATTTGCAACCCAAGAAAGAAATTTAATTGTCCCATCATGGACATCTCAAATTCTTCTTGCATCATATTAGAGAAATCTTTACAAAGAGATTCGTTAGTTGCACCAAAGATAATATCATCAACATAAATTTGAACTAATAAGGTATTACCTTTGGTTCTTTTGATGAACAAGGTTGTATCAGCCTTACCTTTTTGAAATCATTTATCACAAAGGAAAGTACTTAATCTATCATACCATGCACGAGGGGCTTGCTTAAGACCATAGAGTACTTTCTTCAATCTGAAGACATGTGAAGGAAACTTTGGATCTTCAAATCCTGGAGGTTGCTTCACATAGACTTCTTCTTGAATGTATCCGTTTAGGAAAGCACTTTTGACGTCCATTTGATACAAAGGAAAATTTAAAGAGCAAGCATACGCTAATAACAATCTTATGGCTTCCAACCTTGCTACTGGTGCATAAGTTTCATCAAAATCTATACCTTCTTCTTGATTATAGCCTTGAGCAAATAATCTTGCTTTGTTCCTAACTATGATACCATTTTCATCTAATTTATTCCTAAATACCCACTTTGTTCCAATAACATGTTTATCACTAGGCTTAGGGAAAAGTTCCCAAACTTGATTCCTTTCAAATTGGTTTAGTTCTTCCTGCATTGCTACAATCCAATATTCATCCTCTAGAGCATCATTTACATTTGATGGTTCTATCTGAGAGACAAATGCCATATTCAAAACTGAATCATTTAAGCGTAGCCTTGTAGAAACGCCTCTAGAAATATCACCAATAATATTATCAACTGGATGATCCTTATGGGTTCTCCGTTCCTTTGGAAGTTGATAAGTATTACTTTCAATGTGCTCTTCTTGTATTGGATTCTGATCTCCATCCTTTTAAGAATCTTCATTTACAATGATATCTTCTTCTTCATTATCTGGAAGATTGACTTTATCTTCTATTGAAGATTTAGATTCATCAAAAGAAACATGTATGGATTCTTCCACGGATAGAGTTTTCTTGTTAAAGACTCTATATGCTTTGCTTGTTAGAGAATAACCAAGGAATATACCTTCATCAGATTTTTCATCAAACTTACCAAGGTTTTCCTTTCCATTATTCAAGACAAAGCATTTTGATCCAAAAGCATGTAGATGAGAGATGTTTGGTTTCCTTCCTTTGTAGAGTTCATAGGGGGTTTTCTTAAGAATAGGTCTAATAAGAACTCTATTGGAAACATAGCAAGCAGTACTTACAGTATCAGCCCAGAAATATTTAGGGAGACTTGATTCACTTAGCATGGTCCTTGCTAATTCTTCAAGTAATCTATTCTTCCTTTCTACAACACCATTTTGTTGTGGTGTTCTCGGAGTAGAGAAATTATGTGATATTCCATTTTCATCACATAGTTCTTGGAATTGTTGATTCTAAAATTCTCCACCATGATCACTTCTAATAGAAGAGATCTTTAAAGACTTCTCATTTTGAACAAGCCTTGCATATCTTTTGAATGCATTGAAGGCTTCATTCTTATGAGACAGAAACAATGTCCATGTAAATCTAGAGAAATCATCAACAATAACAAGTGCATAGAAATTACCTCCGAGACTTTTTGTTCTAGATGGTCCGAACAAATCCATTTGTAACAATTGTAGGGGCCTTGAAGTCGAAACTATGTTCTTTGGTTTGAAGGATGTTCTGGTTTTCTTCCCTTTTTGACATGCATCACAAAGCTTGTCTTTCTCGAATTTTATCTTTGGAAGCCCAACAACTAGATCATGCTTGACTAGTTCGTTTAAATGGTCTATGTGAATATGAGCAAGTCTTCTATTCCATAGCCATGAATCACTATTGTTCTTGGCCAAAAGACTTTATTTACTTTATAACCCGAAAACTTAATTTCTTTAGTTTTCACATCTTTCACAACACATATATCATCAATAAAACCAACTTTCAAACCTTTATAACATACTTGACTAATACTCAGAAGATTATGCATCAAACCATCAACGTAAAGAATTTTATCGATGACTGTTTGAGGGGGTGTGCCTATTCTTCCAATATCGAGTATCTTTCCCTTTTGATTGTTACCATATGTGACAAAACCTTTTTCTCTAGGTATAAGAAATGAAAACTTGGTTTTGTCTCCTGTCATGTGTGATGAGCAGCCACTATCAAGATACCATAAATCCTTTGCTGCTTTCATACACACCTACATGACAAAGTTCAGACATGGGTATTAGGAACCCAACAAGTTTTGGGTCCTTCTAAGTTAACATCCTTTCTAACCCAAATGTATTCCCTATTTGGTACTCCTACATGTTTGTAGTAACATCTACTAGGGGTATGTCCTACTTTGTTACAATACGTACAAGAGTAATGATTGTAACTAGAGGTTTGTCTAGGAGAGGAATGAATCTTCTTAGGAGGTCTATTTTGAGTATTCTTCCTATTGTGTGTACTTCTAACAGGATTAATCCTTTTGTTACTAGAAGATCCTACCATATGGTTTGGTTTTACAAACACAGTTTTCTTCACTTCCTTAGTCTTTGGGTGAGAAGTATATCCTAGACCTGACTTGTTATTTGAATGTCTTTGCACACTTAGAATATCATCTAACTTCTGTTTTCCTTTATTGAAGTTATTTAATCTTTGTTGAAGATTATCTATCTTTTCTTCTAAAGAACTACACTTAGTGCATTTTTGTGTAATTTCTAGTTTAGATTTTACTATGTCTAATTCCTCTTGTAAGGTTCTACACTTAATTTCTAAGGATGAAATCAAATCATTTTGCTTAGTGCTAATCTTGGAAAATTCTTGACATAATTTAAACATATTCTCCATAGCAAACTTTAAATCATGAGAAGACATAGAATTATTACTAACCTGGGAATCTTCAACATCTGAGTCATGTGAGGCCATCAAGGCAACTTGTGCTTCTTCTTTGTCAGAATCTGATGATGAACTTACTTCATTATCATCCCAAGCCAAATATGCTCTTCGAGTAGCTTGATCCTTTTTCTCGAATTTCTCTCTTAGACCATGTTTCTTCTTCTGAAGATTTGGACACTCTGACTTGAAATGTCCCGGTTTGCCACACTCGAAACATGTAATCTTTTGAGACGAAGAAGACTCATTGTTCCTTTGGAAGGCTTTATTGTTGTTAAATTTAATATTTTTCCTTTCAAGAAACTTTCCAAAGTTCTTTACTAGAAGATTCAAATTTCCATTGTCTTCTTCTTCAGAGTCTGCATCATAATCTTCTTTGATGCTTTCTTTTGCCTTTAAAGAAATTGATTGCCATACTCTTGTAAGTGATCTTAGAACTTTCATGTTCAAGTCACTGTTTGAAAATTGTTTTCCAAGAGCAATCAAAAGATTAATCAAATGAGTAAATCGTTTTTGCATATCTAATACCTTTTCTCCTGGAAGCATTCTGAACATTTCATACTCCTGAGATAAAGTATAGATCTTTGATCTCTTGACTTCATCTGTTCCTTCATGAGTCACCATCAACGTATCTCATATTTCTTTTGATGAAGTGCACGTTGATACTCTGAAAAATTCGTCCATGCCAAGGGCAGATGTAAGGATGTTCATTCCTTTGAGATCATATTGAACCTTCTTCTTTTCTTCTTCACTCCAAGTACTTTCTGATTTTGGTTCACCTTCAATCCACCGAAGGCTGCGTCCAGTCCCTCAAGAAAACCCCTTGAGGATTTTTCCACTATTGATAAAAATCTCTTACAAGTTCCTAACCCAAGGACCCCAAGAATTTCTACCAATATCCTGTGAAAGCAAACCACTTTCAACAGCCCCTGAAGCAAACCGCTTTCAGTTCCTAAAGGCAAACTACCTTCAGACCTTGAAGACTAACTTGCCTTCAATCGAAACCCTGAAAGTAAACCACTTTCAGTGACAAAAACCCTTCACCGAGAACTACGGTGAAAACCCAACCTTACAGAAAGGGATGAAGAAGAGTTTACAATTGGCTGTATCAATCCTTTAACATTCAATTGGATTGATCATGAGAAATTATGCTTTAAGGCTTTTAAGCATAATACAATTCTGAGTTCTTCAAGATATGAACAACTAAAGTGTTCTAATAGACATGAAGATCATGAACTCAGAATTTAGGCTCCAAAAGGTTTAAGTTCTAAAAGATGAACTAATTTTGACAAAGTTTTGGCCTAATGTTGTTTTCTCATGTGTAATGTGTTGTCTCTTGTTGTGTCTTGTGTATGATGTATTTTCTGGACTCAAATGGACTTTATATAGGCAAGGGAAACGTCCTTGAACCACCACACTTAGTGTAATCGATTACACTAATGACCGTTTCAGTTTGAATTTGAATTTCAAACGTGTAATCGATTACAAGCCATGAGTAATCGATTACTTGCCTAGGTGTAATCGATTACCATAATGCTGTAATCGATTACACAGAAGCCCATTTTCCAGAAACTTGATTCTTTGAGACTGGCTTAAGGTTTTCTACTTCTTTTAAGTTATGAAAACACTTAGCTTGATTACATTAGGTGTTTTAAGAGCCTTTATGCTTTAATAGACCTTTGGAAGCATAACTCACCTAATACTAAGACTTCTATATAATTGATGGACTTTGTAGCATTTGCTTCTTTGAAGTATTCTTTTCTTCTTTTTGTTGATGAGCTTGTCGTCATCAAAACCACAGCCAGGGTCAGGAGCAAGACCTTCTTCATAAAAACTGTTTACCAAGAGCAATCAAATGGTTAATCAAATTAGTGAATAGTTTTTTCATATCCAATACCTTTTCTCCTGGAAGCATTCTGAACATTTCATATTCTTGAGATAGAGTATTGATTTTTGATCTCTTGACTTCATCTGTTCCTTCATGAGTCACCATCAAAGAATGCCATATTTCTTTCGATGTTGTACATGTTGAAACTCTGAAAAACTCATCCATGCCAAGAGCAGATGTAAGAATATTCATTCCTTTGAGATCATACTGAACCTTCTTCTTTTCTTCTCCATTCCATGTGTTTTCTTGTTTTGGTTGTCTACTGTGTCCCACTTCATTCATAGGTACAAACGGACCTTTTCAATGGCTTTCCATATTTCCACGTCTAATGACTTTATAAAGATTTTCATCTTGATCTTCCAGAAGTCATAGTGGTCTCCATTGAAGTATGGTGTTCTGTTTATGTTGAATCCTTCACTGGTTCCATGATTGGAAGAGGATGCCATCTTTTCCCGGATCTTAGGAGCAACTTACCTAAACTTACGCTCTGATACCACTTGTTGGACCTTTAGCGCTTACCACTACGCCAAAAGCAATTGTTGTTAGTGAGGGCGCAACTAAATTCCTTTAAGGCGTAGTAGCCACGCCACGTTTCGAATGCTACACAGCAGGCAGGATGCTGGTCCACCTAGACCCAACAATCCCCCCCCAACACCTACCAGCGACCCGCTGCACAGAAATTCCTTCCAGGGGATTCGAATACGTGACCATGCTCTGTTACCAATTGTTACTCAAGATAGCAACCTGAGAGGGGGGGGTGAATCAGGTTTACCCGATTTTTGCCTTGATACCTTCTTACTTTCAACATGAATGTAAATGCAAACGATTGCAGCGGAAATAAGCGTTGCTTGAAAGTAAAGATGAAGGGTAGAAGAATTCACACAGAGAAATTTATCCTTGTTCACCTTCTATCCACCGAAGGCTACGTCCAGTCCCTCACGAAAATCCCCTGAGGATTTTTCCACTATTGATAAAAATCTCTTACAGTGCTATATGTTTCATCATCTACCTTAAAGTCTTAGTTTAGGTGAGTTATTCTTCTAAAGGCTTCTCAAAGTATAAAGGCTCCTTAAAACATCTAAGCTAATCAAGTTTAATGTTTTCATAAGTTAAAAGAAGTAGTATATCTCAAGCCGATCTTAAAAGTTCAAGTTTCTGGATGTTGGACTTGAGTGTAATCGATTTCACCTTTGTGGTAATCGATTACACCTATGCAAGTAATCGATTACTTCTTGCTTGTAATCGATTACATGTTTGAATTTCAAATTCAAACAGTAACGGATTTTTGTGTAATCGATTACCTAAGTAATGTAATCGATTACATACCCAAAAAGTTGCATCTTTTCGTGAACCATTGTGTCTCAAACCTTTTGGGATAGGTTGCATTGGTTCAAGGTCGTTCCTCTTGCCTATATAAAGTCCATTTGAGTCCAGAAACAAAACAACACATGAGAATACATCATTAGGCCAAAGCTTTGCCAAAATTGTTCATTCATTAAGTATTTTGATACTTAAACTTTCAAAGAGCCTAAATTCTGAGTTCATGATCTTCATTGTTAAGAGAACACTCTAGTTGTTCATATCTTGAGGAACTCGGAATCTTATTTTGCTTAAGAGCCTTAAAGCATAATTCTCATGATCAATCTGATTGTATGCTAAACGATTGATACAACCATATTGTAAACTCTTGTTATCTCTTTCTGGTAGATTGAGTATTCACCGTGGGTTTCGGTGAAGGGTTGTTGTTACTGAAAGTGGTGTACTTTCAAGGTGTGAATTGAAGGTGGTTTAGCCTTCACAGTCTGAAGGTGGTTTGCCTTCAGGGACTGAAAGTGGTGTGCTTTCAAGGGCTGTTGAAAGTGGTGTACTTTCACAGGTGGTTGATAGAAATTCTTATGGTACTTGGTGTAAGGACTTGTAAGAGATTTTTATCAATAGTGGAAAAATCCTCAAGGGGTTTTCTTGAGGGACTGGACGTAGCCTTCGGTGGATAGAAGGTGAACCAGGATAAATTTATGTGTGTGAATTCTTCTACCCTTCATCTTTACTTTCAAGCAACGCTTATTTCCGCTGCAATCGCTTGCATTTACGTTCATCTTGAAAGTAAGAAGGTATCAAGGTGAAAATCGGGTAAAACCTGATTCACCCCCCCTCTCAGGTTGCTATCTAGACTAACAATTGGTATCAGAGCGTAAGTTTAGGTAAGTTGCTCCTAAGATCCGGGAAAAGATGGCATCCTCTTCCAGTCATGGAACCAGGGAAGGATTCAACATAAACAGACCACCATAATTCAATGGAGAACACTATGACTTCTGGAAGATCAAAATGAAAATCTTTATAAAGTCATTAGACGTGGAAATATGGAAAGCCATTGAAAAGGTCTGTTTGTACCTATGAATGAAGTGGGACACAGTAGACAACCAAAACAAGAAAACACATGGAATGCAGAAGAAAAGAAGAAGGTTCAGTATGATCTCAAAGGAATGAATATTCTTACATCTGCTCTTGGCATGGATGAGTTTTTCAGAGTTTCAACATGTACAACATCGAAAGAAATATGGCATTCTTTGATGGTGACTCATGAAGGAACAGATGAAGTCAAGAGATCAAAAATCAATACTCTATCTCAAGAATATGAAATGTTCAGAATGCTTCCAGGAGAAAAGGTATTGGATATGCAAAAACGATTCTCTCATTTGATTAACCATTTGATTGCTCTTGGTAAACAGTTTTCAAACAGTGACTTGAACATGAAAGTCCTAAGATCACTCACAAGAGCATGGCAACCAAAGGTTACGACGATTTCAGAGAAGAAGAGTTTGTCTAATATGACTCTTGCAACTCTCTTTGGAAAACTCCAAGAACACGAGTTGGAATTGAATCGTTTGGAGGAACATGAACAAAATGAGAAGAAATATCGATCCATTTCCCTAAAGGCAAAGGAAAGCATCAAAGAAGAAAATGGGAATATGAATCTTCTAGTGAAGAACTTTGGAAAGTTTCTCAAAAGAAAAGGTATGAAATTTAACAATAACAGATCTTTCCAAAGGAATAATGAGTCCTCCTCTTCTCAAAAGATCACATGCTTCGAATGTGGAAAACCTGGACACATCAAGTTAGAAAGTCCAAATCTTCAAAAGAAGAAACATGGTCTGAAGGACAAGTTTGAAAAGAAGGATCAAACCACACGAAGAGCATACTTGGCATGGGATGAAAATGAAGTAAGTTCATCATCAGATTCTGACAAAGAAGAAGCACAAGTTGCATTAATGGCTTCACATGATTCACATGCTGAGGATATCATGGTTAGTGATAATTCTATTTCATTTCATGATTTAAAATATGCTATAGAGAATGTGTTTAAATTATGTCAAAGTTTCTCTAAGGTTAGTACTAAGCAGAATGCTTTAATCTCATCTTTAGAAAATAAGTGTAGAAATCTACAAGAGGAATTAGACATAGTGAAATCTAAGTTAGATATTTCACATGAGTGCACTAAGTGTAGTTCTTTAGAAGAAAAGATAGATAATCTTCAACAAAGGGTTCATAACTTCAACACGGGTAAACAAAAGTTAGATGATATTCTAAGTGTGCAAAGGCACTCAAACAATAAGTTTGGACTAGGATATACATCTCATCCAAAGACAAAAGAAGTTAAGAAAACTGTGTTTGTAAAACCAAACAAAGTGGAAGGGTCTTCTGAAAATACTAAGACTTGTTCTTTTAGGAGTATGAACAATAGGAAAAGTAATTATCATAGACCTCCTAAGAAGATCAATCCTTCTCCTAGGCAAACATCAAGTTACAACCAATATTCATGTACTTATTGTAACAAAATATGACATACCCCTAGTAGATGTTATTACAAGAATGTTGGAGTACCAAACAAGGAATATATATGGGTTAGGAAGAACACTAACTTAGAAGGACCCAAAGCATATTGGGTTCCTAATCCCCATGTCTGAACTTTGTCATGTAGGTGTGCATGAAAGCAGCAAATGACTTATGGTATCTTGATAGTGGCTGCTCATCACACATGACAGGAGACAAAACAAAGTTCTCATTTCTTATACCTAGAGAAAAAGGATTTGTCACATATAGAAACAATCAAAAAGGAAAGATACTTGGTATTGGAAGAATAGGTACACCACCTCAAACAGTCATCGACAAGGTCCTATATGTTGATGGCTTGATGCATAATCTTCTAAGTATCAGTCAACTTTGTGACAGAGGTTTGAAAGTTGGTTTCATCAAAGATATCTGTGTGGTAAAGGATGTGAAAACTAAAGAGATCAAGTTTTCCGGATATAAAGTCAATAAGGTCTTCATGATATCCTTGGATGAAATTCCACCGAGTCTCAGATGCCTTCTGGCCAAGAACAACAATGATTCATGGCTCTGGCATAGAAGACTTGCTCATATACACATAGATCATTTAAATAAACTAGTCAAGCATGAACTAGTTGTTGGACTTCCGAAGATAAGATTTGAGAAAGACAAGCTTTGTGAGGCATGTCAAAAGGGGAAGCAAACCAGAACATCTTTGCAGCCAAAGAATATAGTCTCAACTACAAGACCTCTCCAATTACTTCATATGGATTTGTATGGACCATCAAGAACTAAGAGTTTTGGAGTAACTATTATGCCCTTGTTATTGTTGATGATTTTTCTAGATTTACCTGGACATTATTCTTGCCTCATAAGAATGAAGCCTTCAACGCATTCAAAAGATATGCAAGGCTTGTTCAAAATGAAAAGGCTTTAAAGATCTCTTCTATTAGTAGTAATCATGGTGGAGAGTTTCAGAATCATCAATTTCAGGAATTATGTGATGAGAATGGAATATCACATAACTTCTCTGCATCAAGAACACCACAAAAAAATGGTGTTGTAGAAAGGAAGAACAGATTACTTGAAGAACTAGAAAGGACCATGCTAAGTGAATCTAACCTTCCAAAATACTTCTGGGCTGATGCTGTAAGTACTGCTTGCTATGTTTCCAATAGAGTTCTTATTAGACCTATTCTGAAGAAAACCCCCTATGAACTCTACAAAGGAAGGAAACCAAATATTGCTCATCTACATGCTTTTGGATCAAAATGCTTTGTCTTGAACAATGGAAAGGAAAACCTTGGTAAGTTTGATGAAAAATCTCATGAAGGTATATTCCTTGCTTATTCTCTAACTAGCAAAGCATATAGAGCCTTTAACAAGAAAACTCTATCTATAGAAGAATCCATACAGGTTTCCTTTGACGAGTCTAATTCTTCAAAAGAAGATACAGTCAATCTTCCAGATAATGATGAGGAAGATAGCATTATCAATGAAGACTCTCAAAAGCAAAAGGATCAAGATTCAGTACAAGAAGAGCATATTGAAGATAACACTTATCAACTACCAAAGTAATGGAGAACCCACAGGGATCATCCAGTAGATAATATCATTGGTGATATTTCAAGAGGTGTTTCTACAAGGCTACGCTTAAATGATTCAGTATTAAATATGGCCTTTGTCTCTCAAATAGAACCCTCAAAAGTGAATGATGCTCTTGAAGATGAGTATTGGATTGTGGCAATGCAGGAGGAACTAAACCAATTTGAAAGGAATCAAGTTTGGGAATTGGTTCCTAAGCCCACTGACAAGCATGTCATTGGAACAAAATGGGTGTTCAGAAATAAACTGGATGAAGGAATTGATTTTGATGAAACCTATGCACCAGTAGCAAGGTTGGAAGCCATAAGACTTATGTTGGCATATGCCTGTTCTTTAAACTTTCCATTGTATCAAATGGATGTTAAAAGTGCTTTCCTGAACGGATTCATTCAAGAAGAAGTTTATGTGAAGCAACCTCCAGGATTTGAAGATCCCAAGTACCCTTCACATGTCTTTAGGTTAAAGAAGGCACATTATGGTCTTAAACAAACCCCTCGTGCATGGTATGACAGATTAAGCACATTCCTTTGTGAAAAAGGATTTCAAAAGGGTAAGGCTGACACAATCTTATTTATCAAGAAAACCAAAGGTAATACTTTATTAGTTCAAATTTATGTGGATGATATTATTTTTGGTTCAACTAACGAATCTCTGTGTAAGGATTTCTCTAATATGATGCAAGAGGAATTTGAGATGTCTATGATGGGACAGTTAAATTTCTTTCTAGGATTGCAAATTAAGCAATCACATGATGGGATATTCACCAACCAATCAAAGTTTTGCAAGGAGATTTTAAAGAAATATGATTTGGATGATTGCAAAGCCATAGCCACACCAATGGGGTCTAACACATATCTAGATCAAGATGAGTCTGGTGTTCACGTAGACATTACCAAATACAGAGGTATGATCGGATCTCTTCTTTATTTAACAGCAAGTAGACCTTATATCATGTTTAGTGTGTGTTTAGTCTCGAGAACGTAGTCAATGAGACTAGTCTCACGGGAAATCAGTCACAGGATAACTTAGTCAGTAAGGAATGAGTTCCATGGGAAAAATAAGTCACCAGATAGGAAAACCTTAGTCAACGGATGAGTTTCAATGGAATATAATATTAAAATAACCTCTTTGTGTGGGAAAACTCGAGAACCTAGTCACTGTGACTAGCCTCATGGTAAAACTCGGTCACAGGAGGGGAAACTTGGTCACTAAGGAGTTAGTGCGATGGGAATTCTAAGTCACAAGTAGGGTAAACCTTAGTCACTAGACGAGTTTCAATGGACAATCCTAGAAAAATAGCCTCTTCCCGTGGGAAATACTCGAGAACCTAGTCATAATGACTAGTCCCATGGGAAAACTCAGCCACAGGAGGGGACAACATGGTCACAAAGGAAATAGTGTCATGGGAAAGCTGAGTCACCGAACGGGTAAACTTTAGTCACCGGACGAGTTTCAATGAAAAATCCGAGTAAAATAACCTATTTGTTTATGGAAAAATTGAGAAATTCGTCAAAGTGACCAGTCTCAAAGTGGTGACTCATTCACTCAGGATTTAGTGCCATGGGATAAATGAGTCACACGATGTGAAAACCTTAGTCTCATAAAAGTTTTCAATGGAAAATCATATTAAAATAGCCTCTTTTTGTGGGTACAACTCGAGAACCTAGTCAATGTGACTAGCCCTATAGCAAAACTCAGTCAAAGGAGGGGAAACCTTAGTTCCATGGTAAAACTGAGTCACCGGTTGGGAAAACCTTAGTCACCGGACAAGTTTTGAATTAAAAATCCTAATAAAATAACCTCTTTGTTTGGATAACACTCGAGAACCTTGTCACTGTGACTACTCTATGGGAAAACTCAATAACAAGAGTGGAAAACTTAGTCACTAAGGAATTAGTGCCATGGGAAAACTGAGTTACCGTATGGGAAAACCTTAGTCATCGGACGAGTTTCAAAGGAAAATCCATGTAAAATAACCTCTTTTTGTGGGAAAAACTCGAGAACATTGTCACTGAGACTAGTCTCACGGGCTCACTCAGTCACAATAAAGGAAAACTTAGTCACTAAGGAAAGAGTTTCATGGGAAAACTGAGTCACCGGATGGGAAAACCTTAGTCACGGGACGAGATTCAATGGAAAATCCTTTTAAAATAATCTCTTTATTTCGGAAAAATTCAGATCCTTGTCTTAGTGACCAGTATCATTAGAATACTCAGTAGTTGGAGGGGAAAACTTAGTCAGTAAGGAATTAGTGCCATGCGCAAAATGAGTCATAGGATGGGAAAACCTTAGTCACGTGACAAGTTTCAATGGACAATCACAGTAAAATAACCTCTTTGTGTGGGAAAAATTTGAGAACCTAGTCACTGTGACTAGCCTTATGGGCAAACTCAGTCACAGGAGGGGAAAACATAGTCACTAAGGAATTAGTTCCATGGGAAACATGAGTCAACGGATGGGAAAACCTTAGTCACTAGATGAATTTCAATGGAAAATCATATTAAAATAATCTCTTTATGTAGGAAAAACTCGAGAACCTAATCAATGTGACTAGCCTCATGGTAAAACTCAGTCAAAGGAGGGAAAACTTAATCACTAAGGAATTAGTTCCATTGGAAAACAGAGTCACCGGATGCGATAACCTTGGTCACCGGAAGAGTTTCAAGGGAAAATCCTAGTAAAATAACCTCTTGGTTCGGAAAAATACAGAAACTTGTCTTAGTTACTAGTATCATCGATAAACTCCATCATTGGAGGGAAAAACCTAGTCACTAAGGAATTAGTGCAATGGGACAACTGAGTCACCGGATGGGAAAACCTTACTCACCGGACGAGTTTCAATGGAAAATCCTAGAAAAATAACCTCTTTGTGTGGGAATAACTCGAGAACCTAGTCATTGAGACTAGTCTCACGGGAAATTAGTCATAGGAGGGGAAACCTTAGTCACTAAGGAATGGGTCCCACGGGAAAACTGAGACATCGGATGGGAAAACCTTAGTCATCAGACGAGTTTCAATGGAAAATCATATTGAAATAACCTCTTTGTGTAAGAAAAACTCAAGAACCTAGTCACTGTTACTAGCCTCATAGTAAAACTCAGTCACAGGAGGCGAAAATTTAGTCACTAAGGAATTAGTTCCATGGGAAACATGAGTCACCGGATAGGAAAACCTTAGTCACCGGACGAGTTTCAATGGAAAATCTGAGTAAAATATGTGAAGAAGGTCTTGCTCCTGACCCTGTCTATGGTTTTGATGACGACAAACTCATCGACAAAAAGAAGAAAAGAAGACTTCGAAGAAACAGCACTACAAAGTTCATCAGTAGTCTAGAAGTCTTAGTTTAGGTGAGTTATGCTTCTAAAGGTCTATTAAAGCATAAAGGCTCTTAAAACACCTAAACTAATCAAGCTAAGTGTTTTCATAACTTAAAAGCAGTAGAAAACCTTAAGCCGATCTCAAAGAATCAATTTTCTGGAAGATGGACTTCAGTGTAATCGATTTCAGGATTCTGGTAATCGATTACACCTAGGCAAGTAATCGATTACTTGTTGTTTCTAATCGATTACATGTTTGAATTTGAAATTCAAACTGAAACGGCTATTAGTGTAATCGATTACACTAAGTGATGTAATCGATTACTAGAACGAAAAGTTGCATCTTTTCAAGAACTATTGTGTCCCAAACCTTTTGGAAAGGGTTGTGATGGTTCAAGGACGTTTTCCTTGCCTATATAAAGTCCATTTGAGTCCAGAACAAAAAAAACACATGAGAATACAACATTAGGCCAAAGCTTTGTCAAAATTAGTTCATCTTTTAGAACTTAAACCTTCAAGAGCCTAAATTATGAGTTCATGATCTACATGTTTATAAGAAAACTTTAGTTGTTCATATCTTGAGGAACTCAGAATTATATTATGCTTAAAAGCCTTAAAGCATAATTTCTCATGATCAATCCACTTCTATGTTAAAGGATTGATACAGCCAATTGTAAACTCTTCTTCATCTCTTTCTGTAAGATTGAGTTTTCACCGTGGTATTCGGTGAAGGGTTGTTGTCACTAAAAGTGGTATACTTTCAGGGTATTGATTGAAGGTGGTTTAGCCTTCAAGGTCTGAGGGTGGTTTGCCTTCAGGAACTGAAAGCAGTTTGCTTTCAGGGGCTGTTGAAAGTGGTTTGCTTTCACAGGATATTGGTAGAAATTCTTGGGGTCCTTGGGTTAGGAACTTGTAAGAGATTTTTATCAATAGTGGAAAAATCCTCAAGGGGTTTCTTTGAGGGACTGTACGTAGCCTTCGGTGGATAGAAGGTGAACCAGGATAAAACTCCGTGTGTGAATTCCTCTCATCCTTCATCTTTTACTTTCAAGCAATTCTCAATTCCGCTGCAATCACAACTATCATTTCGTGATCATCATTATCTTGAAAGTAATAATTTCGATAAGGCGAAAATTGGGGTAACTCTGATTCACCCCTCCCTCTCAGGTTGCTATCTGTACTAACAATTGGTATCAGAGCGGAAGTTTAGGTAAGTTATTCCTAAGGTCCGGGAAAAGATGGCATCCTCTTCCAATCATGGAACCAGTGAAGGACACAACATAAACAGGCCACCATTCTTCAATGGAGAACACTATGACTTCTGGAAGATCAAGATGAAAATATTCGTGAAGTCATTAGACGCAGGAATTTGGAAAGCCATTGAAGAAGGTCCCTTTGTGCCTGTAGCAGAAGTAGAAGGAACTTCACAAGTAAAACCAGAAAGTACTTGGAGTGAAGAAGAAAAGAAGAAGGTTCAATATGATCTCAAAGGAATGAACATTCTTACATCTGCTCTTGGCATGGATGAATTTTTCAGAGTATCAACGTGCACTTCATCGAAAGAAATATGGGATACGTTGATGGTGACTCATGAAGGGACAGATGAAGTCAAGAGATCAAAGATCAATGCTCTATCTCAAGAATATGAAATGTTCAGAATGCTTCCAGGAGAAAAGGTATTAGATATGCAAAAATGATTCACTCATTTAATTAATCATTTGATTGCTCTTGGTAGACAATTTTCAAACAATGACTTGAACATGAAAGTTCTAAGATCACTTACAAGAGTATGGCAACCAAAAGTAACAGCCATCTCAGAGAAGAAGAGTTTATCAAAAATGACTCTTGCAACTCTTTTTGGAAAACTCCAAGAACACGAGTTGGAATTGAATCGTTTGGAAGAGAATGAACAACATGAGAAGAAGTATCGATCCATTTCCCTAAAAGCAAAAGAAAGCATCAAAGAAGATTATGATGCAGATTCTGAAGAAGAAGACAATGGGAATGTGAATCTTCTAGTAAAGAATTTTGGAAAGTTTCTTAAGAGAAAAGGTGTGAAATTCAACAACAACAAATCTTTCCAAAGGAACAATGAGTCATCTTCCTCTCCAAAGATCACATGTTTCCAATGTGGCAAGCCTGGACACTTCAAGTCAGAATGTCCAAATCTTCAGAAGAAGAAACATGGTCTAAGTGAAAAATTTGAAAAGAAGGATCAACCCACACAAAGAGCATATTTGGCTTGGGATGATAATGAAGTAAGTTCATCATCAGACTCTGATAAAGAAGAAGCACAAGTTGCTTTGATGGCCTCACATGATTCAGATGTTGAAGATTCCCAGGTTAGTGACAATTCTATATATTTTCATGATTTAAAGTTTACCATGGAAAATATGTTTAAATTATGTCAAAAAATTTCTAAGGTTAGCACTAGGCAAAATGATTTGATTTCATCCCTAGAAAGTAAGTGTAGAACTTTACAAGAAGAACTAGACATAGTAAAATCTAAGTTAGATATTACACATAAATGTACTAAGTGTAGTTCTTTAGAAGAAAAGATAGATAATCTTCAACAAAGAGTCTATAACTTCAATAAAGGAAAACAGAAGTTAGATGATATTCTAAGTGTTCAAAGACATTCAAACAATAAGTCAGGTTTAGGATATACTTCTCACCCAAAGACTAAGGAATTCAAGAAAACTGTGTTTGTAAAACCAAACATGGTGGAAGAATCTTCTAAAGATATTAAGACCAAATCTTTTAGGAGTATGAACAATAGAAAGAACAATCCTAATAGACCTCCTAAGAACATTCATTCCTCTCCTAGGCCCACAACTAGTTACAATCATTATTCTTGCACCTATTGTAACAAAATAGGACATACCCCTAGTAGATGTTACTACAAACATGTAGGAGTACCAAATAGGGAGTACATTTGGGTTAGAAAGGATGTTAACTTAGAAGGACCCAAAACTTGTTGGGTTCCTAATACCCATGTCTGAACTTTGTCATGTAGGTGTGTATGAAAGCAGCAAAGGATTTATGGTATCTTGATAGTGGCTGCTCATCATACATGACAGGAGACAAAACCAAGTTTTCTTTTCTTATACCTAGGGAAAAAGGTTTTGTCACATATGGTAACAATCAAAAGGGAAAGATACTCGGTATTGGAAGAATAGGCACATCCCCTCAAACAGTCATCGATAAAGTTCTTTACGTTGATGGTTTGATGCATAATCTTCTGAGTATCAGTCAACTATGTGACAAAGGTTTGAAAGTTGGTTTCATTAATGATATATGTGAAGTAAAAGATGTGAAAACTAAAGAAATTAAGTTTTCTGGGTATAAAGTCAATAAAGTCTTCATGATCTCCTTGGCTGAAATTCCACAAAACGTAAGATGTCTTTTGGCCAAGAACAATAGTGATTCATAGCTATGGCATAGAAGACTTTCTCATATACACATAGATCATTTAAACAAACTAGTCAAGCATGATCTAGTTGTTGGAATTCCAAAAATAAAATTCGAAAAAGACAAGCTTTGTGATGCATGTCAAAAAGGGAAGCAAACCAGAATGTCTTTTAAACCAAAGAACATAGTTTCGACTTCAAGGCCCCTTCAATTGCTACATATGGATTTGTTCGGACCTTCAAGAACAAAAAGCCTCGGAGGTAATTTCTATGGACTTGTTATTCTTGCCTCATAAGAATGAAGCCTTCAATGCATTCAAGAGATATGAAAGGCTAGTTCAATATGAGAAGTCTTTAAAGATCTCTTTTATTAGAAGTGATCATGGTGGAGAATTTCAGAATCAACAATTTCAAGAACTATGTGATGAAAATGGAATATCACATAATTTCTCTACTTCGAGAACACCACGACAAAATGGTGTTGTAGAAAGGAAAAACATATTACTTGAAGAATTAGCAAGAACCATGCTAAGTGAATCAAGCCTTCCTAAATATTTCTGGGCTGATGCTGTAAGTACTGCTTGCTATGTTTCCAATAGAGTTCTTATTAGACCTATACTGAAGAAAACCCCTGATGAACTCTACAAAGGAAGGAAACCAAATATCTCTCATCTACATGCTTTTGGATCAAAATGCTTTGTTTTGAATAATGGAAAGGAAAACCTTGGTAAGTTTGATGAAAAATCTGATGAAGGTATATTCCTTGGTTATTCTCTAAGTAGCAAAGCATATAGAGTCTTTAACAAGAAAACTCTATCTGTGGAAGAATCCATACATGTATCTTTTGATGAATCTAAATCTTCAATAGAAGATAAAGTCAATCTTCCTGATAATGAAGAAGAAGATATCATTATCAATGAAGATTCTCAAAAGGATAGAGATCAAAATCCAATACAAGAAGAGCACATTGAAGATGATACTTATCAACTTCCAAAGGAATGGAGAACCCATAAGGATCATCCAGTTGATAATATTATTGGTGATATTTCTACAGGCGTCTCTACAAGGCTACGCTGAAATGATTCAGTTTTGAATATGGCCTTTGTCTCTCAAATAGAACCATCAAAAGTAAATGATGCTCTGGAGGATGAGTATTGGATTGTAGCAATGCAGGAAGAACTAAACCAATTTGAAGGGAATCAAGTTTGGGAACTTGTTCCAAAGCCTAGTGGTAAGCATGTTATTGGAACAAAGTGGGTATTTAGAAATAAGTTAGATGAAAATGGTATCATAGTTAGGAACAAAGCAAGGTTGGTTGCTCAAGGTTATAATCAAGAAGAAGGTATAGATTTTGATGAAACCTATGCACCAGTGTCAAGGTTGGAAGCCATAAGACTTCTGTTGGCGTATGCTTGCTCTTTAAATTTCCCATTATATCAAATGGATGTCAAAAGTGCTTTCCTGAACGGATATATTCATGAAGAAGTCTATGTGAAGCAACCTCCAGTATTTGAAGATCCAAAGTTCCCTTCACATGTCTTCAGATTAAAGAAGGCACTCTATGGTCTTAAGCAAGCCCCTCGTGCATGGTATGATAGATTAAGCACATTCCTTTGTGTTAAAGGATTCCAAAAGGGTAAGGCTGACACAACCTTGTTCATCAAAAGGACCAAAGGTAATACTTTATTAGTTCAAATTTATGTTGATGATATTATCTTTGGTGCAACTAACGAATCTCTTTGTAAGGATTTCTCTAACATGATGCAAGAAGAATTTGAGATGTCTATGATGGGACAATTAAATTTCTTTCTTGGATTGCAAATCAAGCAATCACGTGATGGAATATTCATCAATCAATCAAAGTTTTGCAAGGAATTATTAAAGAAATATGATTTGGATGATTGCAAAGCCATAGCCACACCAATGGGGTCTAATACATATCTAGATCAAGATGTATCCGGCGTTCCCGTAGACATTACTAAATATAGAGGTATGATCGGATCTCTTCTATACTTAACTGCAAGTAGACCTGATATTATGTTTAGTGTGTGTCTATGTGCTAGATATCATGCATCTCCTAGGGAATCACATTTGAGTTCCGTTAAACGGATTTTCAAATACTTGAGAGGAACTACAAATGTTGGTTTGTGGTATCCCAAAGGGAGTGTTTGTGACTTGATTGGATCTTCTGATTCTGATTATGCTAGTTGTAAAACTGAAAGAAAAAGTACTAGTGGTACTTGTCACTTGTTAGGAAATGCCCTTGTCTCTTGGTCTTGCAAGAAACAAGCATGTGTTGCTCTAAGTACTGTTGAAGAAGAATATATTGCTGCAGGAAGTTGTTGTGCACAAACTCTATGGCTCAAACAACAACTCAAAGATTATGGCTTAGAGCTGGGCTGCTTCTCAATTAAATGTGACAACACAAGTGCCATAAATCTCACTAAAAATCCTATCATGCATTCTCGAACTAAGCATATTGATATAAGACATCATTTCCTTCGAGATCATGTTATAAGGAAAGATATTGAGATTTCTTTTGTGGATACTCATAATCAATTAGCAGACATCTTTACTAAGCCTCTTCCTAAAGATTCATTCTTTAAGATTAGAAGGGAATTAGGCATATTAGATGAGCATGACATTTAAAAATTAACATGATTTTTGCATAATCATTGTGATAATATATGTTTATACGCATTTAGCTTGATTATGTGCTTCAATATGTATTTAAAATGTGTTACATAGGATTCTAGAGCCTAGAACCTATAAAAATGTCTTAGTAATCGATTACCGTAGGTCCTGTAATCGATTATCCTTGATCTCAGTCCTCGTGCCTGTTAGAAATCTATAAGTAATCGATTACCCCAACTGCTGTAATCGATTACACATTCCAAATTTGAATAATTTCAAATTTTTAACTGCTGTAATCGATTACTCTAACTGTCATAATCGATTACACACACGATTTTTCTCTATAAAATCAGCATATGTCCATTGCCTTTTGCCAACCTTTCCACATACACAACCTATCTTCTTCTAATCTTGTTTAGCCATGGGGTCTCTTCCTCGTCCCTCCAATGTCTCCTCTCCAATCAATGCTCCTCGAAGGGATTCCTCCACTGATCCCTTTTTGCTTTCTCGATATCGCATAGATGTTCAAACAAATGCTGCATCGGCTGGATTGTCTCCATTTTATACCATTCCTTCCAATTTTTCACAAGAAACCAAGGTCATCCTTGAACGAATGGACATCCTGTCACTTCGTCTCTCTCAAAAGTTAGGACAACTGGAAGACACCATTCGATCTCGATTTCTTCTTGTGGAAAATCGCATAGAGGCAGTACACTCCTTCATGTGCAAGGAAATTGAGAGTCTCCAGGATCTTGACCACTCTGAGAATTCTGAGGATTCTAGTCAAGCATAGGTTCTGAAGACCTTTGTCTCAATCTAATTATCTACCTACTATTAGGATTTCCCCATTTCCACATATAGGCCTTATCCTTTGTTGTAACTTCTCTACTACTTATGTTTGTTATGCTTCTACTATATGTAACTTATGCATTTGCTTCCATATATATATAATATAAATGATGATTATGCTTTATTCTTGTTTTACATCTTTACCCCCATACCCATATGCTTTATTTCGAATTCTATACTTGTATAGTTGTATGCCTGTATTTTTTTTGGCCTTTTCTTCTTTTTGATGAAGTCAAAAGGGGGAGAAAGGTTATGTGCTATTAAAGATCATATGCAGGATGTCAAGAAGTCCATTAGAAAGGGGGAGAAATACTAGATTACATCAATCAGGGGGAGTTCTTCAACAAAATTGCAAATATGATCCTCAAGTATCAAGAATGTGTTTGCCATCATCAAAAAGGGGGAGATTGTGAAGAAGGTCTTGCTCCTGACCCTGGCTGTGGTTTTGATGACGACAAACTCATCGAAAAAAAGAAGAAAAGAATACTTCGAAGAAACAGCACTACAAAGTTCATCAATAGTCTAGAAGTCTTAGTTTAGGTGAGTTATGCTTCTAAAGGTCTATTAAAGGATAAGGGCTCTTAAAACACCTAAACTAATCAAGCTAAGTGTTTTCATAACTTCAAAGAAGTAGAAAAACTTAAGCCGATCTCAAAGAATCAAGTTTCTGGAAGATGGACTTCAGTGTAATCGATTTCAGGATTCTGGTAATCGATTTCAGGATTCTGGTAATCGATTACACCTAGGCAAGTAATCGATTTTTTGTTGTTTGTAATCGATTACATGTTTGAATTTGAAATTCAAACTGAAACAGCTATTAGTATAATCGATTACACTAAGTGATGTAATCGATTACCAGAACGAAAAGTTGCATCTTTTCATGAACCATTGTGTCCCAAACCTTTTGGAAAGGGTAGTGATGGTTCAAGGTCGTTTCCCTTGCCTATATAAAGTCCATTTGAGTCTAGAACAAAAAAAATCACATGAGAATACAACATTAGGCCAAAGCTTTGTCAAAATTAGTTCATCTTTTAGAACTTAAACCTTCAAGAGCCTAAATTCTGAGTTCATGATCTTCGTGTTTATAAGAACACTTTAGTTGTTCATATCTTGAGGAACTCAGAATTATATTATGCTTAAAAGCCTTAAAGCATAATTTCTCATGATCAATCCACTTCTATGTTAAAGGATTGATACAGCCAATTGTAAACTCTTCTTCATCTCTTTCTGTAAGATTGAGTTTTCACCGTGGTATTCGGTGAAGGGTTGTTGTCACTGAAAGTGGTATACTTTCAGGGTATTGATTGAAGGTGGTTTAGCCTTCAAGGTCTAAGGGTGGTTTGCCTTCAGGAACTGAAAACGGTTTGCTTTCAGGGGCTGTTGAAAGTGGTTTGCTTTCACAGGATATTGGTAGAAATTCTTGGGGTCCTTGGGTTAGGAACTTGTAAGAGATTTTTATCAATAGTGGAAAAATCCTAAAGGGGTTTCTTTGAGGGACTGGACGTAGCCTTCGGTGGATAGAAGGTGAACCAGGATAAAACTCCGTGTGTGAATTCCTCTCATCCTTCATCTTTTACTTTCAAGCAATTCTCAATTCCGCATCAATCACAACTATCATTTCGTGATCATCATTATCTTGAAAGTAATAATTTCGATAAGGCGAAAATTGGGGCAACTCTGATTCACCCCCCCCTCTCTCAGGTTGCTATCTGTACTAACAAAATAACCACTTTCTGTGGGAAAAAATCGAGAACCTAGTCACTGTGACTATCCTTACGGTAAAATACAGTCTAAGGAGGGGAAAACTTATTCACTAAGGAATTAGTTCCATGGGTATACGGAGTCACCAGATGGGAAAACCTTACTCACCGGACGTGTTTCAATGGAAAATCCTAGTAAAATAACCTCTTTGTGTGGGAAAAACTCGAGAACCTAGTCGCTGAGACTAGTCTCACTAAGGAATGAGTTCCATGGGAAAACCATAGTCACCGAACGAGTTTAAATGGAAAATCATAGTAAATTGAGTCACAGGTGGCGAAAACTTTGTCACTAAGCAATTAGTTCCATGGGAAAACTGAGTCACCAGATAGGAAAACCTTAGTCACCAGACGAGATTCAATGCAAAATCCTAGCAAAATAACCTCTTTGTTTCGGAAAAATTCAGATCCTTCTCTTAGTGACCAGTATCATCAGAATACTCAAGCAATGGTGGGGAAAACTTAGTCACAAAGGAATTAGTTCCATGGGAAAAATGAGTCACATGATGGGAAAACCTTAGTCACATGACATATTTCAATTGAAAATCATAGTAAAATAACCTCTGCGTGGGAAAAACTCGAGAACCTAGTCATTGTGACTAGCCTCAAGGTGAAACTCAGTCAAAGTAGTGGAAAACATAATCACTAAGGAATTAGTTCCATGGGAATATTGAGTCACCGGATGGGGAAACCTTAGTCACCGGACGCGTTTCAATGAAAAATCCTAGCAAAATAACATGTTTGTTCGGAAAAATTCTGAACCTTGTCTTAGTGACTAGTATCTTTAGAAAACTCGGTCACTAGAGGGCAAAACTTAATCACTAAGGAATTAGTGCAATGGGATAACTGAGTCACCGGATGGGAAAACCTTACTCACCGGAGGAGTTTCAATGGAAAATCTTATTAAAATAACCTCTTTGTGTGGGAAAAACTCGAGAACCTAGTCACTAAGACTAGTCTCACTGGAAATCAGTCACTCGAGGGGAAATCTTAGTCACTAAGGAATGGGTTCCATGGGAAAACTGAGTCACCAGATGGGAAAACCTTATACACCAGACAAGTTTCAATGGGAAATCATATTAAAATAACCTCTATGTGGGAAAAACTCAAGAATCTAGTCATTGTGACTAGTCTCATGGTAAAACTTAGTCACATGAGGGGAAACATGGTTGTTAGCCTAGATAGCAACCTGAGAAGGGGGGTGAATTAGGTTTACCCAATTTTGCCTTGATGCCTTCTTACTTTCAAGATAAATATAAATACAAACAAGTGCAGCGGAAATGCGTTGCTTGAATGTAAAAATGAAGGGTAGAAGAATGCACACACAAAATTTTATCCTGGTTAACCTTCTATCCACCGAAGGCTACGTCCAGTCCCTCAAGAAAACCCCTTGAGGATTTTTCCACTATTGATAAAAATCTCTTACAAGTCCTTACACCAAGTACCTTAAGAATTTCTATCAACCACCTGTGAAAGCACACCACTTTCAACAGCCCCTGAAAGCACACCACTTTCAATCCCTGAAAGTACACCACTTTCAGTCCCTGAAAGTACACCACTTTCAGACCGTGAAGGCACACCACCTTCAGTTCATCAAGGCTAAACCACCTTCAGTCCACACCCTGAAAGCACACCACTTTCAGTACAACAACCCTTCACCGAACCCTACGGTGAATACTCAATCTACCAGAAAGAGATGAAGAAGAGTTTACAATATGGCTGTATCAATCCTTTAACATACAAGCGGATTGATCATGAGAATTATGCTTTAAGGCTCTTAAGCATAAGAAGGCTCTCTTGATTCTTAGTTCTTCAAGATATGAACAACTAAAGTGTTCTTTTAAACAATGAAGATCATGAACTCAGAACTTAGGCTCTTTGAATGTTAAAATATCAAAGGCTAATTTAACATGAATGAACAATTTGACAAAGCTTTGGCCTAATTCGTGTATTCTCATGTGTTGTGTGTTTGTGGACTCAAATGGACTTTATATAGGCATGAGGAACGACCTTGAACCAATGCAACCCTTCCCAAAAGGTTTGAGACACAATGGTTCATGAAAAGATGCAACTTTTCGAGCATGTAATCGATTACATTACTTAGGTAATCGATTACACTAAAAGCCGTTACTGTTTGAATTTCAAATTCAAACATGTAATCGATTACAAGCAAGATGTAATCGATTACTTGCCTATGTGTAATCGATTACCAGAAGGGTGTAATCGATTACACTCAAGTCCAATATCCAGAAACTTGAACTCTTAAGATCCGCTTGAGATATACTACTTCTTTTAACTTATGAAAACATTAAACTTGATTAGCTTAGGTGTTTTAAGGAGCCTTTATACTCAAGAAGCCTTTATAAGCATAACTCACTTAAACTAAGACTTTTAGGTAGATGTTGAATCATATAGCACTGTTTCCTCTAAGTCTTCTTTTCTTCTTTTTGCCGATGAGTTTGTCGTCATCAAAACCTCAGGCAGGGCCAGGAGCAAGACCTTCTTCACAATCTCCCCCTTTTTGATGATGGCAAACACATTCTTTGAACTTTGAAGATCAGTGTTGCTTCTTTGTTCAGAACTCCCCCTGTTTGATGTAATCCGATATATCTCCCCCTTTCTGATTCTCTAGTTGAATTCCTGCATATAATCTTTAAAGCACACAGAACCTTTCTCCCCCTTTTGACTTCATCAAAAAGAAGAAAAGTCCAGAAACAGGTATACAGGCAAACAAGTGCATGTACAAATAAAGCATAGGGGTTGGGGGTAAACACATAAAAGCGTGATAAAATCCAAACAACAGCATACTAAACAACAACACCACAGTTTAAAGTCACAAACAAAACAGTGCAGAAAACTAGCAAAAATATCCTACAAAGCAGTCAAGAGTTAAGCTAAACTATTACAACCCAAAAGATGTCCAAATAAAGCATGAAAAGTCTAAAGGTCGTTGGACCCATCAGATAAATCAGGAAAATTAAGAGGAGAGCGAGTCATGTGGTCGACACGGAGGCTAAGACTATCCATATCAGAATGCAAGGTAGTGTACATGGACTTGACTCGGCCTTCAATTCGATCAAAACGCTGGTTAATGTGCTGCTTCATGTCTGCAAGGTGAGATAGAATAAGCTGAGTAGAAGCATCAGCATCAGCATCAGCAGAAGAAGAAGGACCACTCTCAGAAGATGGAGGACAAAATGCAGCAGGGGCAGGAGCTTGTGTAGTGTCAGAGCCCAAATCTGATTTGTGCCTGAAGATACCATCGACATCCCGAAATATCCCCATCTTTTTCAATATCTCCATGTCAATCTTCTGTGACTTTGCATCCATGACTTGAGCATATTCTCCATTTGTGGAGACCCCAAAATTCTTCAAAATGAGAGAAATCACAGGAGCATAGGGAAGAGGACCAGTTCTATCCTTATGGAGCAACATATGTATCATCACCAAATACGCCCAGTTAATAGACTCACTATGCTTCATCCCATACATAATGTGTAATTCTAAATCACTAATCTGAGCATGATTAGAGGATTGAGGCAAGAGGACATAACTCAATAAGTAGTGTAGTAAACGATTTTTCACACTGCGATATCCAACAGCAAGGATATCTCGGGAACGATAAGCCTTTGTTCTTTGCTTCTTAATCTGTATTTCCTCCTCTGAGAGCCGACAAAGCGACAGATAGAAAGACTTCTGGTCATAATCTTCCTAGGGAGAAAGAAGTTCAGGGCCGAGTTTGGCTCCTACATAAGGAATAGATAGACATGTTCCTAATTGCTCTAGAGTCAAGGAAATGTCAATGCCTTTGACAGAAGAACATACCTTACCGCCTCACTTGACTAAGTTGCAGTAGAAGACTTTCACAAGTTCGGGAAAGTACGTACCGGAAAAGCCAACAAACTCCTCAAGCCCTTGATAGTCAAATAATGTTGGAAAAAGCAGCCCTACATTGATGAAAGAAGTCATGTCTCCATATTAAGGAGGGAGAATCGGCCGTTCAAGGTATTGAGCCATGAACCGTTCCCTTTGTTCCTCCGTCCCAAGAAGCCGAGATAAGTCGAGAGCATTCATCGAGACGTTCTTGGAGCGGTGCCTGCGTGAGGAGGAGGAAGCCATTTTCAGAAATTCTGTGATTGGGGTGCTAGGGTTCGGTTTTTTTGAAAAGAGGGTTTTTGAATTCGAACCAAATTACAAGGAATGAATGGGTCGAATGGAAAGAGAGGATAAGGATGTGGAAAAACCACCAAGAATTCTTGTAAATGAACAAGAATTGAAGGAGAAACAGAGAAAAAGGGGTCTGGGTCGTTGATAATGAAATTGCAAGTGTACAATTTACTATCGCGTAATAAAAATGTTCGAACCCAAGGGATAGGTGTTCTTGTTAATATTAAGTTTAGTACTTAAACAGAAAAATAAAAAGATGAATTTGTTGGAAGTTTGTTTAAGGTAGCACATGGAAATAGCAATAAAATAGAAGAGAATAAAATGATAGAAAATAAGCTTCTTGGGTTGGTTTACATAGTCTATATAATATGCTAGCAAGTTCCTACTTAATTTCTGAATTATAAATCTAATTTCATGATGCTATAGCCTAATTATCTACAAGTTAATTCCTTACACATTGTAGAACTTTCTTTCTAATTACTAAATTCAATTCCTTGCAACTTAGTTAACTAGAGAAGAAGATGAAGAAGAAATTCAGGCCAACATAAAGTTACGTCCTTCCTAATTCCTTAGTGAAGTATACTTATAACCTTTTTTAGATCCTAGGTCCCTTACTACTTACCAATTTCCATTCGTATAAGTAATAAGCAAGAAATATTTTGTACACAAGATGAATGAAGAACAAGGAAGTAAAACATGAAATAGAAATAATATTCAAAAAGGTAAAAACAAACTAAGACATAAACATAAACTACTACAACCCAAGAAACTTAAAGAAGAATTAGCCAAGCATGGCTAAAAGAATCATTGAATTACCCTGGATAGGAGCTCAAGTTTGGCTTCCCACAATTCCTAGGAACAATGATCTTTGAGGGAGAAAGAGAGAATACTTGTTGTATTCTATGAAGGTGTGCTTTACAAGTGAAGAAAAGGGTCCTATTTATAGTAAAATTCCAGCCTCCAGCGCTTGAGCGCTGGCATTCCCAACGCATGGGCGTTAGGGTGCATTAAAAATCCACTTTCTATCCCAGGCCCAGCGCTTGAGCGCTGGCTTTCCAACGCTTGGGCGCTGGGTCAACATCTGACTCATCAGCCAGTCAGAACCCCAGCGCTGGAGCGCTGGGATCCCAACGCTGGAGCGTTGGGACGCTGCTTCTTCATCTTCAACCTTTTTCTTCCTTCTTCATTCATGGTAGTGGGTTTTGATGGCCATAAAAAGCCACTAACCAGCCTTGATCAATTCTGAAACCCTTCCTCCACTAACATCAATTCTTTAAACATTTTTTCCATGTGCTAAATTGGAGAGTGATTCTTCATATTCTTCTTTTTCACTTTGGTCCTCCCTTGGTTAGCACTTCAATTCAAGCCCTCATATTCTCTCAATCTCCACTTTAAGTCCTCCACTCTTGAACTTTTACAGTTTAGTCCCTGACTTCCTGAAACTTTACATATTGGTCCCTGGACAAAAATGATAACTAAACCAGCTTTTTCTAAAAATAAAAAATAACTAGAAAAATTCCTAAAAATATAAAATAAAGATAGAAAAACACAAAAAATCTAATCTACATGCAAAATGCAAAATAAATATAAAATCTACATAAAAACAATAAAAAACCTACATGTGACTCAAAAATATTAAAATAAAAAGACTAAAAAGACCCTAAAAACATCATATAAAATCCACTCATCACACCACTATACCCAACGACAGCTTGTCCTCAAGCGACAAAACTTAAAGAAAAACTCGTCCCTGGGTTTTGAGAAAGTTTTATCTGATTACAACTTGAAGCACAGAAACCTTTCAAAGAAAGCTTAGCAGAAAAGGAAGACATGCATGTTTTATAGACAAAGAATCAAGAAAGTTAGGCTTGGCTTTTAACATGTTTGAGTTCATCAATTAAGCTCACCAAAAATAATATTCTCCATGAAAACAAGAAAGCTCAATAATCCTGCCTATAATTCAAATCAAAACTGAAGTAAAGCAACCAAGTGATTTTGAAGAGATTTTTAAGGTTGTAACTTGGCCAAAGGGTTGAACAATTTAAGGTGTGGATTTCAAGAAAAATTGGCAACTCTAGTGGCTGACTCAGAAATTTTGTTGTTAAGTGATTTTTTTCTTGATTAAGAGCTCAATAATTCACACAAGGGTCTTCTCAATTTTTCCTCTTTTTCTTCTTCTTTATTTTTTTTGAACAAAGTAGTGGAATGTATGGGATGAATGACTTGAATTTTACTCCCTTCATACTCTTTCTCACCCCACTACTTCATTATTTTTCCTAAGGCACATACCTTATTTTTCAACTTTTCCTTCTTTTTTTTTTTTTTTTTTTTTTAGAGAGAAACCCAACAAACATAGCTCTAACAAATTCAGCAGATGAATCACAATAACAACTTTAAGAATTATCACACAAAGTAGGCTCCAAAGAAAGACTCTTTTAAGGCTCAAAAGGGGCTACTAGTGGATATCAATTTCAAGCAAAAATCTGAGTTTTCAAAAATGCCTATAATCTCTTCTCAACTCACAAAGTGAACAAAACTCCAATCAACATGCAACACAAGGCAGAAAAATTTTACAATCATGCAATCAGAGTCCTCAGCTCTCAGAAAAAGATAGGGTAAGTGGTACCCTTTTAAGAACTCAGAAAAACTTTTGCCAACCACCCAACAATCAAGATGTCAATAATCCTTTCTACAGCATGCAATCCTAACTGCTTAAAAACATAGAACTTTTCTCAAAGCAGTTCAATCAGATAAAGCATTTCACAAAGCTATAGCAACATTCAGACTGGATAATATACTCAAGACTCATGCAAAAATAAAACAGAAAAACTAAACTAAAAATAAAAATAAAAATAAAAACTATAAAAAGAAAAACAAAAATAAAAACTAACAAGCTGGTATAGTAACAAATTTCCACAAAGGTCCAAGGGAACCTCAATGTAAAAATCACTTTGAACACTCAAGTTCAAGAGGGCTCTCCCTCTTTTTGGTACCTATCCTGTAACAATAAACAAACAAAAGTCTCACAAGTAAAAACTTGCTTGACTTGTTAGTCCCAAAAACAGCACACTTAAGATCATGGGTTGAAAAATTTGTGTCCACCTTTTTTTTTAAAAAAAAAAACAAGAATTCTTGAGTTCCCTAAAATTAAAACCAGTTTAGAACCAAGGGAAAACTCAAAGAACCTTAAAAATTTTCAGAAAATGGTGAACACAAAATTTATTAAAAACTAAAAACAGCAAACAAAAGCAAAAACAGCAAACTGCCCGAGCTCCAGCGCTTGAGCGTTGGGGATGCCAACGCTTGGGCGCTGGAATTAAAATAAAAACTGGGCATCAGAGGTCCCAGCGCCTAAGCGCTGGGTCTCCAACGCTGTGGCGCTGGAAATTAAAAATAAAAGACTGGGATTCCAGGGGCCTAACGCATGAGCGCTAGCCCTCCAACGCCTAAGCGCTGGGATCAACTGGAATCAGAGGTTGTGAAGCAGGGGCCTAACGCATGAGCGTTGGCCTCCAGCGCTCGAGCGCTGGCCTCGCCTGCAGCAAAAACATAAAATTTCTTTTCTTTTATTTATGTACAAGAGTTGTGCAAAAATTAAAAAGACTGAAACATAAACTATCCTAAGTTGGGTTGTCTCCCAACCAGCTCAATGTTAAGGTCCGAGATAGACCCTTCCCCTTAATCAATTGGGGGCATCTAGCAAAGCAAATACATCTTGTTTTTCAAAATCTCCCCCCAAGTATGGTTTCAATCTTTGTCCATTGACAGTGAATACATTTTTTGTAACTTCATTTTCTATTTCTACCGCACCATGGGGGAAGACTTTGGTGACCCTGAATGGTCCTGTCCACTTGGACCTCAACTTCCCAGGAAACAATCTCAGTCTTGAGTTATATAATAACACAAGCTGTCCTGGACTCAATTCTTTTGGCACAATTTTCTTATCATGCCACTTCTTGGTCCTCTCTTTGTAGATCCTAGCATTGTGATATGCTTGGAGTCTAAATTCATCCAACTCATTTACCTGTACCTGTCTTTTATCCCCAGCTTCTTTGGGGTCCATGTTCAATTGTTTCAAAGCCCAAAAGGCTTTATGCTCAAGTTCCAGAGGCAAATGACAAGTCTTACCATAAACCAACTGGTAAGGAGAGGTTCCAATAGGAGTTTTAAACGCAGTTCGATAAGCCCACAAGGTGTCATCTAATTTTTTTGACCAATCCTTCCTTGAGGTACCAACTGTTTTTTCCAAAATCCTTTTTAACTCCCTATTAGAAACCTCTACTTGTCCACTAGTTTGGGGGTGATAGGGGGTAGCAATTTTATGACTAACACCATATTTTTTCAAAAGAGTTTCAAAAGCTTTATTACAAAAATGCTTACCTCCATCACTGATTATTGCTCTTGGCACCCCAAATCTAGTAAAAATCTTTTTCTTCAAAAAGTCCAGAACGACTTTTCCATCATTTGTGGGAAGGGCTGATGCTGCAACCCATTTAGAAACATAGTCAACAGCAACCAAAATATACTGGCAACCAAAAGAAGGTGGAAAAGGTCCCATAAAATCAATGCCCCATACATCAAAAAGCTCAACTTCCAAAATCATTTTTTGGGGCATCTCATTCCTTCTTGAGATATTACCAGTTCGTTGACAGCGATCACACCTTACCACAAATGCTCTACTATCTTTGAAGATAGTAGGCCAATAAAAACCACTTTGGAGGACTTTAGCTGCAGTCCTCTCACCTGAAAAATGGCCTCCATAATCGGAGCCATGGCAATGCCATAAAATAGCCTCAAATTCTTTTTCTGGAATACACCTTCTAATGATCCCATCATAACATTCTCTAAATAAATAAGGTTCATCCCAGAAAAAGAATTTAGCATCATGCAAAAATTTCTTCTTTTGTTGCCAAGTCAAATCAGAAGGCAACACACCAGCAGCTTTAAAATTAGCTAAATGTACATACCATGGAGCTATCTCTTGGACAGCTAAAAGCTTCTCATCTGGGAACTCCTCTTGAATAGGAATTGGATCGGAGTTCCCTTCTTCAAGCCTTGACAAATGGTCTGCTACACCACTGTCCTTCCCTTTCCTGTCCACAATTTCAAGATCAAACTCTTGCAAGAGTAAGATCCACCTGATCAACCTGGGTTTAGCTTCCTGTTTAGCAAACAAGTACTTCAATGCAGCATGGTCAGTATGCACAATAACTTTAGTACCCAAAACGTAAGGTCTGAATTTGTCTAAAGCATAGACAACGCTCAACAACTCCTTTTCAGTTGTAGCATAATTTTTTTGAGCTTCATTCAGAACCTTACTAGCATAATAAATCACATGCAAAACCTTTCCATTTTTTTGACAAAGAACAGCCCCTATTGCTTTATCACTAGCATCACACATAACTTCAAAAGGCAAATCCCATTGGGGAGCAACAATGATAGGGGCTGAAACAAGTTTTTCCTTTAATAATTTAAAAGCAGCCAAACACTCATCATTAAAGATAAAAGGAGCTTCTTTTTCAAGGAGATTTGTCATAGGCTTTGCAATTTTAGAAAAATCTTTTATAAATCGCCTATAAAAACCTGCATGACCAAGAAAGCTTCTTATACCTTTAATATTAGTGGGAGGAGGTAGATTTTCAATAATTTCTGTTTTAGCCTTATCTACCTCAATCCCTTTTTCAGAAATCTTGTGCCCAAGCACAATACCATCTTTTACCATAAAATGACATTTTTCCCAATTAAGTACCAAATTCTTTTCTTGGCACCTAACTAGAATCCTCTCCAAATTGCTCAAACACTTGTCAAAGCTGGGGCCATATACAGAAAAATCATCCATGAACACTTCCATACATTCACCAATTAAATCATAAAAAATAGCAAACATACATCTTTGGAAGGTTCCTGGAGCATTACACAAGCCAAAAGGCATCCTTTTATAAGCAAACACCCCGAAGGGGCAAGTAAAAGCAGTTTTCTCTTGATCCTTAGGATCAACAACAATTTGATTATATCCTGAGTACCCATCCAAGAAACAATAGTACTCATGGCCAGCCAACCTGTCAAGCATTTGATCAATAAAGGGAAGGGGGAAATGATCTTTCCGGGTGGCAGAATTTAGCCTCCGGTAATCTATACAAACTCTCCATCCAGTTACCTTCCTGGTGGGAATCAATTCATTGTTCTCATTTGGAACCACAGTAATTCCCCCTTTTTTGGGAACTACCTGAACAGGACTAACCCATTCACTATCAGAAATGGGATAGATGATCCCTGCATCCAGCAACTTAATCACTTCTTTCCTTACCACTTCTTTCATGGCAGGATTAAGTCTTCTTTGGGGTTGGACTACAGGTTTAACTTGTTCTTCTAAACAAATTTTATGCATACAAACAGTGGGGCTTATGCCCTTAATGTCCTCAATAGTCCAACCCAAAGCAGATTTATGAGCTCTAAGAATTCTTACCAGTTTTTCTTCTTCAAGAGGAGAGAGGGAACTACTCACAATGACAGGTTTATTGTTACCTTCCTCAAGAAAAACATACTTAAGGGTGGAAGGTAAGGGCTTCAATTCCCTTTTTTCCTCTTGAACTTCTTCTTCTCTTTTCAGCTCCTCTACCCAATTTTTTCTTGAAGGGAAAAAATGGGCAGCTTCCAGATACCTTGCCATTTCAATGACCTGTTCGTCATTGCTGTCTATATCTTCAAAATCCAACCCCTCAGAGATTATAGTCTCTAAAGGATCTTCTTTCCACATGGCAACAAACTGTTAGGCAGAAATATTTTTTTATATATTTTTTTTATATATACACAAGAAGTACTAAATGAAATAAAAACAAGAACTTGAAAGAACCTATCCCCGGCAACGGCGCCAAAAACTTGATAATGAAATTGCAAGTGTACAATTTACTATCGCGTAATAAAAATGTTCGAACCCAAGGGATAGGTGTTCTTGTTAATATTAAGTTTAGTACTTAAACAGAAAAATAAAAAGATGAATTTGTTGGAAGTTTGTTTAAGGTAGCACATGGAAATAGCAATAAAATAGAAGAGAATAAAATGATAGAAAATAAGCTTCTTGGGTTGGTTTACATAGTCTATATAATATGCTAGCAAGTTCCTACTTAATTTCTGAATTATAAATCTAATTTCATGATGCTATAGCCTAATTATCTACAAGTTAATTCCTTACACATTGTAGAACTTTCTTTCTAATTACTAAATTCAATTCCTTGCAACTTAGTTAACTAGAGAAGAAGATGAAGAAGAAATTCAGGCCAACATAAAGTTACGTCCTTCCTAATTCCTTAGTGAAGTATACTTATAACCTTTTTTAGATCCTAGGTCCCTTACTACTTACCAATTTCCATTCGTATAAGTAATAAGCAAGAAATATTTTGTACACAAGATGAATGAAGAACAAGGAAGTAAAACATGAAATAGAAATAATATTCAAAAAGGTAAAAACAAACTAAGACATAAACATAAACTACTACAACCCAAGAAACTTAAAGAAGAATTAGCCAAGCATGGCTAAAAGAATCATTGAATTACCCTGGATAGGAGCTCAAGTTTGGCTTCCCACAATTCCTAGGAACAATGATCTTTGAGGGAGAAAGAGAGAATACTTGTTGTATTCTATGAAGGTGTGCTTTACAAGTGAAGAAAAGGGTCCTATTTATAGTAAAATTCCAGCCTCCAGCGCTTGAGCGCTGGCATTCCCAACGCATGGGCGTTAGGGTGCATTAAAAATCCACTTTCTATCCCAGGCCCAGCGCTTGAGTGCTGGCTTTCCAACGCTTGGGCGCTGGGTCAACATCTGACTCATCAGCCAGTCAGAACCCCAGTGCTGGAGCGCTGGGATCCCAACGCTGGAGCGTTGGGACGCTGCTTCTTCATCTTCAACCTTTTTCTTCCTTCTTCATTCATGGTAGTGGGTTTTGATGGCCATAAAAAGCCACTAACCAGCCTTGATCAATTCTGAAACCCTTCCTCCACTAGCATCAATTCTTTAAACATTTTTTCCATGTGCTAAATTGGAGAGTGATTCTTCATATTCTTCTTTTTCACTTTGGTCCTCCCTTGGTTAGCACTTCAATTCAAGCCCTCATATTCTCTCAATCTCCACTTTAAGTCCTCCACTCTTGAACTTTTACAGTTTAGTCCCTGACTTCCTGAAACTTTACATATTGGTCCCTGGACAAAAATGATAACTAAACCAGCTTTTTCTAAAAATAAAAAATAACTAGAAAAATTCCTAAAAATATAAAATAAAGATAGAAAAACACAAAAAATCTAATCTACATGCAAAATGCAAAATAAATATAAAATCTACATAAAAACAATAAAAAACCTACATGTGACTCAAAAATATTAAAATAAAAAGACTAAAAAGACCCTAAAAACATCATATAAAATCCACTCATCAGTCGTCGAGCAAGAGAAGAGAAGGGAAGGGTCTGTAATTGATTAAAGAAAGAGCCCAGATATATATAGTATCGAACTGGTAATCGATTACAATCAGTTATGTAATCGATTACAGGCAGTTTAAATTTGAATGGAAATTCAAATTTTGAAATAGTAATCGATTACAACAGTTATGTAATCGATTATTAGACGGTTTTGAAAAGCACGAGGACTAGGGAACATAGGTTAATCGATTACAGGATGTATGGTAATCGATTACTTAAGACATTTTATAAGTTCTAAGCTATAAATACCTATGTTATTGGTTACTAGACTTGATTAATCAAATACCCAAGTGTAAAATCACACATAAGACATATAACTAAGAATATAAGCAACTTAGATACATGCAATCACACATAAGTAATATTAAATCCTGAAAACAAGCATGTAAATATATATTCACCCAAAAATCATACAAAGATCATGCAATGCATATAATCATGTAATTAAGCATGTAAACAAATAATCAGATAAATATCTAATTAAATATCAGTTTCAGCTATAATGCCTAATTCTCTTCTAATTTTACAGAAGCTGTCTTTAGGAAGAGGTTTAGTAAATATATCAGCCAATTGATTATGTGTATCTACGAAGGAAATCTCAATATCCTTTCTCATGACGTGATCTCAAAGAAAATGATGTCTTATATCAATATGCTTTGTTCGAGAATGCATGATGGGGTTTTTCGTGAGATTAATGGCACTTGTATTGTCACATTTGATTCGGATGCAGCCTAGCTCTAAGCCATAATCTTTGAGTTGTTGTTTGAGCCATAAGATTTGTGCACAACAACCTCCTGCAGCAATGTATTCTGCTTCAGTAGTACTTAAAGCAACACATGCTTGTTTCTTACAGGACCAAGAAACAAGAGCATTTCCCAACAAGTGACAAGTACCACTTGAACTTTTTCTTTCAGTTTTACATCCAGCATAATCTGAATCAAAAAATCCAATCAAGTCACAAACACTTCCTTTGGGATACCACAGACCACCATTTGAAGTTGCTTTCAGATATTTGAAAATCCTTTTAACTAAACTCAAATGTGATTCCCTAGGAGATGCTTGATATCTAGCACATAAACACACACTAAACATAATATCAGGTCTACTTGCTGTTAAATAAACAAGAGATCCGATCATACCTCTATATTTGGTAATGTCTACAGGAACACCGGACAAATCTTGATCTAGATATGTATTAGACCCCATTGGTGTGGCTATGGGCTTGCAATCATCCAAATCATATTTCTTTAAAAGCTCCTTGCAAAACTTTGATTGGTTGATGAATATCCCATCATGTTGTTGCTTAATTTGCAATCCTAGAAAGAAATTTAACTGTCCCATCATAGACATCTCAAATTCCTCTTGCATCATGTTAGAGAAATCCTTACAAAGAGATTCGTGAGTTGAACCAAAAATAATATCATCTACATAAATTTGTTCTAATAAAGTGTTACCTTTGGTTTTCTTGATAAACAAGGTTGTGTCAGCCTTACCCTTTTGAAATCCTTTTTCACAAAGGAATGTGCTCAATTTGTCATACCAAGCACGAGGGGCTTGTTTAAGATCATAGAGTGCCTTCTTTAATCTGAAGACATGTGAAGGATACTTGGGATCTTCAAATCCTGGAGGTTGCTTCACATATACTTCTTCTTGAGTGAATCCGTTCAGGAAAGCACTTTTAACATCCATTTGACATAATGGAAAGTTTAAAGAACAGGCATAAGCCAATAGAAGTCTTATGGCTTCCAACCTTGCAATGGGTGCATATGTTTCATCAAAATCAATACCTTCTTCTTGATTATATCCTTGTGCAACCAGTCTTGCTTTATTTCTGACAATTATACCATTTTCATCCAGTTTATTTCTGAATACCCATTTTGTTCCAATGATATGCTTGTCAGTGGGCTTAGGAACCAATTTCCATACTTGATTTTTTTCAAATTGGTTTAGTTCTTCTTGCATTGCCACAATCCAATACTCATCTTCAAGAGTATCATTCACTTTTGAGGGTTCTATTTGAGATACAAAGGCCATATTCAATACTGAATCATTTAAGAGTAGCCTTATAGAAACGCCTCTTGAGATATCACCAATGATATTGTCAACTGGATGATCCTTGTGGGTTCTCCATTCTTTTGGTAGTTGATAAGTGGTATCTTCAATGTGCTCTTCTTGTACTGAATCTTGATCTTTTTGCTTTTGAGAGTCTTCCCTGATAATGTTATCTTCCTCATCATTATCTGGAAGAATAACTGTATCTTCTTTTGAAGAAATAGACTCACCAAAGGAAACATGTATGGACTTTTCAATAGATAGAGTTTTCTTGTTAAAGACTCTATATGCTTTGCTTGTTTGAGAATATCCAAGGAGTATACCTTCATCAGATTTTTCATCAAACTTATCAAGGTTTTCCTTTCCATTGTTCAAGACAAAGCATTTTGATCCAAAAGCATGTAAATGAGCAATATTTGGTTTCCTCCCTTTGTAGAGTTCATAGGGGGGTTTCTTCGGAATAGGTCTAATGAGTACTCTATTGGAAAGATAGCAAGCAGTACTTACAGCATCAGCCCAGAAGTATTTTGGAAGGTTAGATTCACTTAGCATGGTCCTTGCTAGTTCTTCAAGTAATCTGTTCTTCCTTTCTACAACACCATTTTGTTGTGGTGTTCTTGAAGCAGAGAAGTTATGTAATATTCCATTCTCATCACATAATTCCTGAAATTGATGGTTCTAAAATTCTCCATCATGATCACTTCTAATAGAAGAGATCTTTAAAGCCTTTTCATTTTGAAAAAGCCTTGCATATCTTTTGAATGCATTGAAGGCTTCATTCTTATGAGGCAAGAATAATGTCCAGGTAAATCTTGAAAAATCATCAACAATAACAAGGGCATAATAGTTACCTCCAAAGCTCTTCGTCCTTGATGGTCCAAAAAAATCCATGTGAAGTAATTGGAAGGGTCTTGTAGTTCAGACTATATTCTTTGGTTTGAAAGATATTCTGGTTTGCTTCCCCTTTTGACATGCATCACAAAGCTTGTCTTTCTCAAATCTTATCTTTGGAAGTGCAACAACTAAATCATGCTTGACTAGTTTATTTAAATGATCTATGTGTATATGAGCCAGTCTTCTATGCCAGAGCCATGAATCATTGTTGTTCTTGGCCAACAAGCATCTGACACTTGGTGGAATTTCATCCAAGGATATCATGAAGACCTTATTGACTTTAAATCCGGAAAACTTGACTTCTTTAGTTTTCACATCCTTTACCATAGAGATGTCATTAATGAACCCAACTTTCAAACCTTTGTCACAAAGTTGACTGATACTCAGAAGATTATGCATCAAACCATCAACATATAGGACCTTGTCAGTGACAGTTTGAGGGGGTGTACCTATTCTTCCAATACCAAGTATCTTTCCTTTTTGATTATTTCCATATGTGAAAAATCCTTTTTCTCTAGACATAAGAAATGAGAACTTTGTTTTGTCTCCTGTCATGTGTGATGAGCAGCCACTATCAAGATACCATAAGTCCTTTGCTGCTTTCTTGCACACCTACATGACAAAGTTCAGACATGGGGATTAGGAACCCAATTTTCTTCGGGTCCTTCTAAGTTAGTGTTCTTCTTAACCCATGTATATTCCTTGTTTGGTACTCCAACATTCTTGTAATAACATCTATTATGGGTATGTCCTATTTTGTTACAATAAGTACATGAATATTGGTTGTAACTTGATGTTTGCCTAGGAGAAGGATTGATCTTCTTAGGAGGTCTATAATTATTCTTCCTATTGTTTATACTCCTAAAAGAACTAGTCTTAGTATTTTAAGAAGATCCTTCCATTTTGTTTGGTTTCACAAAGATGGTTTTCTTAACTTCTTTTGTCCTTGGATGAGATGAATATCCTAGTCCACCCTTATTGTTTGAATGTCTCTGCATACTTAGAATATCATCTAACTTCTGTTTTCCTTTGTTGAAGTTATGAACCCTTTGTTGAAGACTATCTATCTTCTCTTCTAAAGAACTACACTTAGTGCATTCATGTGGAGTATCTAACTTAGATTTCACTATGTCTAGTTCTTCCTGTAGATTTCTACCCTTGTTTTCTAGAGATGAAATTAAAGCATTCTGCTTACTACTAACTTTATAAAAACTTTGACATAATTTAAACACATTCTCTATAGCATATTCTAGATCATGAAATGAAATAGCATTATCACTAACCTGGATATCCTCAGTATCTGAATCATGTGAAGCCAGTAATGCAACTTGTGCTTCTTCTTTGTCAGAATCAGATGATGAACGTACTTCATTTACATCCCATGCCAAGTATGCTCTTCGTATAGTTTGAACTTTCTTTTCAAACTTGTCCTTCAGACCATGTTTCTTCTTTTGAAGATTTGGACATTCCAACTTGATGTGTCCAGGTTTTCCACATTCGAAGCATGTGATCTTTTGAGAAGAGGAGGATTCATTATTCCTTTGAAAAGTTCTGTTGTTGTTAAATTTCATACCTTTTCTTTTGAGAAACTTTCCAAGGTTCTTCACTAGAAGATTCATATTCTCATTCTCTTCTTCTTCAGAATCTGCATCATAATCACCTTTGATGCTTTCTTTAGCCTTTAGAGATATGGATCGATATTTCTTCTCATGTTGTTCATGTTCCTCCAAACGATTAAATTCCAATTCGTGTTCTTGGAGTTTTCCAAAGAGAGTTGCAAGAGTCATATTAGATAAACTCTTCTTTTCTGAAATTGCCGTAACCTTTGGTTGCCATGCTCTTGTGAGTGATCTTAGAACATTCATGTTCAAGTCACTACTGGAAAACTGTCTACCAAGTGTAATCAAATGGTTAGTCAAATGAGAGAATCTTTTTTGCATATCCAATACCTTTTCTCCTGGAAGCATTCTGAACATTTCATATTCTTGAGATAGGGTATTGATTTTTGATCTCTTGACTTCATCTGTTCCTTCATGAGTTACCATCAAAGTATCCCATATTTCTTTCGATGTTGTGCATGTTGAAACTTCGAAAAACTCATCCATGCCAAGAGCACTGTAAGGATATTCATTCCTTTGAGATCACACTGAACCTTCTTCTTTTCTTCTTCACTCCATGTGTTTTCTGGTTTTCGTTGTCTACTATCACCCACTTCATTCATAGGTATAAACGGACCTTCTTCAATGGCTTTCCATATTTCCACGTCTAATGACCTTATAAAGATTTTCATCTTGATCTTCCAGAAGTCATAATGGTCTCCATTGAAGTATGGTGGCCTGTTTATGTTGAAACCCTCACTAGTTCCATGACTAGAAGAGGATGCCATATTTTCCCGGATCTTAGGAGTAAATTACCTAAACTTACGCTCTGATACCAATTGTTAGCCTAGATCGCAACCTGAGAAGGGGGTGTGAATCAGGTTTACCCGATTTTCGCCTTGATGCCTTCTTACTTTCACGATAAATATAAATAAAAATGAGTGCAGCGGAAATGAGCGTTGCTTGAAAGTAAAGATGAAGGGTAGAAGAATGCACACACAGAATTTTATCATAGTTCACCTTCTATCCACTGAAGGCTACGTCCAGTCCCTCAAGAAAACCCCTTGAGGATTTTTCCACTATTGATAAAAATCTCTTACAAGTCCTTACACCAAGTACCTTAAGAATTTCTATCAACCACCTGTGAAAGTACACCACTTTCAACAGCCCCTGAAAGCACACCACTTTCAGACCCTGAAGGCACACCACCTTCAGCCCCTCAAGGCTAAACCACCTTCAGTGCACACCCTGAAAGCACACCACTTTTAGTACAACAACCCTTCACCGAACCCTACGGTGAATACTCAATCTACTAGAAAAAGATGAAGAAGATTTTACAATATGGCTGTATCTATCCTTTAACATACAAGCGGATTGATCATGAGAATTATGCTTTAAGGCTCTTAATCATAAGAAGGCTCTCTTGATTCTTAGTTCTTCAAGATATGAACAACTAAAGTGTTCTTTTAAACAATGAAGATCATGAACTCAGAACTTAGGCTCTTTGAAAGTTTAAATATCAAAGGCTAATTTAACATGAATGAACAATTTGACAAAGCTTTGGCCTAATTCGTGTATTCTCATGTGTTGCGTGTTTGTGGACTCAAATGGACTTTATATAGGCATGAGGAACGACCTTGAACCAATGCAACCCTTCCCAAAAGGTTTGAGACACAATGGTTCATGAAAAGATGCAACTTTTCGAGCATGTAATCGATTACATTACTTAGGTAATCGATTACACTAAAAGCCATAATAGATTACAAGCAAGATGTAATCGATTACTTGCCTATGTGTAATCGATTACCAGAAGGGTGTAATCGATTACACTCAAGTCCAATATCCAGCAACTTGAACTCTTAAGATCGGCTTGAGATATACTACTTCTTTTAACTTATGAAAACATTAAACTTGGTTAGCTTAGATGTTTTAAGGAGCCTTTATACTCGAGAAGCCTTTATAAGCATAACTCACCTAAACTAAGACTTTTAGGTAGATGTTGAATCATATAGTACTGTTTCCTCTAAGTCTTCTTTTCTTCTTTTTGCCGATGAGTTTGTCGTCATCAAAACCTGAGCCAGGGACAGGAGCAAGACCTTATTCACAATGGTCACTAAGAAATTAGTGCCATAGGAATACTGAGTCACAAGTAGGGTAAACCTTAGTCACCAGACAAGTTTCAATGGAAAATCCTTGTAAAATAACCTCTTTCTGTGGGAAATACTCGAGAACCTAGTCATAATGACAAGTCTCATGGGAAAACTCAGTCACCGGAGGGGAAAACATGGTCACTAAGGAAATAGTGACATGGGAAAACTGAGTCACCGGATGGGTAAACCTTAGTCACCAAACGAGTTTCAATGGGAAATCCTAATAAAATAACCTCTTTGTTTGGGAAAAACAGATAACCTTGTAATAGTGACCAGTCTCATCTAAATACTCAGTCACTGGTGGGGAAAATTAGACACTAAGTAATTAGTGCCATGTGAAAGCTGAGTCACCGGATGGGAAAAGCTTAGTCAACGGACGAGTTTCAATGGAAAACACTAGTAAATTAACCACTTTGTGTTGGAAAAACTAGGGAACGTGGTCAATGAGACTAGTCTCACGGGAATTCAATCGCAGGAGGGGAAAACTTAGTCACTAAGGAATGAGTTCCATGGGAACACTAAGTCACCACATGGGGAAACCTTAGTCATCGAACGAGTTTCAATGAAAAATCATATTAAAATAAGTAGTGGGAAAAACGCGAGAACCTAGTCAGGGTGACTAGCCTCAAGGTGAAACTCTGTCAAAGTAGTGGAAAACATAATCACTGAGGAATTAGTTCCATGGGAAAATTGAGTCACCGGATGGGTTAACGTTAGTCACCGGACGAGTTTCAATGGAAAGTCCTAGCAAAATAACATCTTTGTTCGGAAAAATTCAGAACCTTGTCTTGGTGACTAGTATCATCAGAAAACTCGGTCACTGGAGGGCAAAATTTAATCACTAAGGAATTAGTGCAATGGGATAACTGAGTCACCGGAGGAGTTTCAATGGAAAATCCTATTAAAATAACCTCTTTGTGTGGGAAAAACTCGAGAACCTAGTCACTGAGACTAGTCTCACTGGAAATCAGTCACTCGAGGGGAAATCTTAGTCACTAAGGAATGGGTTCCATGGGAAAACTAAGTCACCAGATGGGAACACCTTATACACCAGACAAGTTTCAATGGGAAATCATATTAAAATAACCTCTATGTGGGAAAAACTCAAGAATCTAGTCATTGTGACTAGTCTCATGGTAAAACTTAGTCACATGAGGGGAAACATGGTCACTAAGGAATTAGTTTCATGGGAATACTGAGTCACAAGTAGGGTAAACCTTAGTCACCAGACAAGTTTCAATGGAAAATCCCTGTAAAATAACCTCTTTCTGTGGGAAATAGTGGAGAACCTAGTCATAATGACAAGTCTCATGGGAAAACTGAGTCACCGGATGGGTAAACCTTAATCACCGAACGAGTTTCAATGGAAAATCCTAATAAAATAACCTAGTCATAATGACAAGCCTCCAGCGCTTGGGTGCTGGCTTTCCCAACGCTTGGGCGCTAGAAAGCATTAAAATCCCACTTCCAGACCGAGGCCCAGCGCTTGAGCGCTGGGTTCTAGCGCTGCAGCGCTGGCCACTGATTCTTCAACTTCAAGCTTTTCCTTCCTTCTTCATGGTAGTGGGTTTTGAATGCCATAAAAACCCACTTATCAGCCCTTTAATCAATTCTGAAACCTCTCCTCCACTATCATCAATCCTTTTTTCCATGTGCTTAATTTAGAGAGTGATTCTTCATATTCTTCTTTTTCACTTTGGTCCTCTCTTGGTTAGCACTTCAATTCAAGCCCTCATATTCTCTCAATCTTCACTTTAAGTCCTCCACTCTTGAACTTTTACAATTTGGTCCCTGACTTCCTGAAACTTTACACATTGGTCCCTGGACAAAAATGATAACTAAACCAGCTTTTTCTAAAAATACAAAATAACTAGAATTCTTTTTAAGTATTCCCGCCTGTCACGCGGGTGACCAGGGTTCGATCCCCGGCAACGGCGCCAAAAACTTGATAGCAGAATCGCAAGTGTACGATTAACTATCGCGTAGTAAAAAGATCGAACCCAAGGGATAGGTGTTCTTATTATTATAAAATTTAGTACTTGTGCAGAAAATTAAAGATGAAAATATGTTGTTTTTTTTTAGAGCAAACAAGAATAATAGCATAAAATAAAGATGTGATAAATATGATGAAAATTAAGTCCTTGGGTTGATTGACATAGAATATAAAATATGCTAGCAAGTATCTACTTAATTTCTAAATTATAAATCCAAATTCAAGGTGCTATAACCTATTATATCTACAAGTTAATCTCTTACACATTGTAGAACTTTCTTTTTAATTACTAAACCCAATTTCTTGCAATCTAGTTAACTAAAGAAGAAGATGAAGATAGAGTTCCGGCCAACACAAAGCTACGTCTTTCCTAATCTCTTAGAGAAATATACTTATAGCCTTTTGTAATCCTAGGTCCCTTACTACTTACCAATTCTCATTCGTATAAGTAATAAGCAAGAACACTTGTGATCATCAAGATGAAATTAAGAATAAGGAATTAAAACAAGAACTGGAAATAAAATTTAGAAAGGTAGAAACAAAACTAAAACATAAATTTATAAACTAATACAACCCAAGAAACTTAAAGAAGAATTTAGCCAAGCATGGCTAAATGAGTCATTGAATTACCCTGGATAGGAGCTCAAATATGGCTTCCCACAAGTCCTAGGAACAATGCTCAAGAGGGAGAAAGAGAGAATACTTGTTGTATTCTAAGAAGGTGTGTTTTACAAGTGAAGAAAAGGGTCCTATTTATAGTAAAAATCCAGCCTCCAACGCTTCAGCGCTAGAATTCCCAACACTTGGGCGCTGGAAGCATTAAAAATCCACTGCCAGACCGAGGGCCAGCGCTTGAGCGCTGGCTTCCCAACGCTGCAGCGCTGGGCACTGCTTCTTCAACTTCAAATTTTTCTTCTTCTTCATGGTTAGTGGAATTTGAATGCCATCGAAAGCCACTACTCAGCCCTTGTTTAATTCTGAAACTTCTCCTCCACTACCATCAATTCCTTCAAGCTTATTTTCCATGTGCTAATTTGAAGAGAGTTGCTTCATATTCATCTTTTCCACTTTTAATCCTCTCTTGGTTAGCACTTCAATTCTGGCCCTTTAATTCTCTCAATCTTCACTTTTAGCCCTCCACTCTTGAACTTTCACATTTTGGTCCTTGATTTCCTGAAACTTTACAAATTGGTCCCTGGACAAAAATGATAACTAAACCAGCTTTTCCTAAAAATATAAAATTGCTATAAAAATTCCTAAAAATATAAAATAAAGGTAGAAAAACAAATAAAATCTAAACTACATGCAAAATGCAAAATAAATAGAAAATCTACATAAAAATAATAAAAAACCTATATGTGACTCAAAAATAATAAAATAAAAAAACTAAAAACTACCTAAAAACATCATATAATATCCACTCATCAACCCTCATGGTTAAACTCAGTCACAGGAGGGGAAAATTTGGTCACTAGGGAAATAGTGTCATGGGAAAACTGAGTGACCGGACGAGTTTCTTTTGAAAATCCTAGTAAAATAACCTCTTGGGGTGAGAAAAACTCGAGAACCTAGTCATTGCGACTAGTCTCGTGGGAAAACTCAGTCACAGGAGAGGTAAACTTAGTCACTAAGGAATTCGTGCCATGGAAAATCATAGTAAAACAACCTCTTTGTGCGGGAAAAACTGGTGAACTTAGTCATTGTGACAAGTCTCATAGGAAAATTCAGTCACAGGAGGTAAAAACTTAGTAACTAAGGAAATAGTGAATGGGAAAACCTTAGTCACCGGATGAGTTTCAAGGGATAATCCTAGTAAAATAACCTTTTAATGTGGGAAATGTGAGTACAGATAGCAACCTGGGAGGGGGGGGGGGGTGAATCAGTGTTGCCCCGATTTTCGCCTTATTGAAAATGTTACTTTCAAGATGATGATATTCACGAGACGATTGTTGTGATTGCAGCGGAATAGAGTATTGCTTGAAAGTAAAAGATGAAGGATGAAGGAAATAACACATAAGGTTTTATCTTGGTTCACCTTCAATCCACCGTAGGCTACGTCCAGTCCCTCAAAGAAACCCTTTGAGGATTTTTCCACTATTGATAAAAATCTCTTACAAGTTCCTAATCCAAGGACCCCAAGAATTTCTACCAATACCCTGTGAAAGCAAACCACTTTCAACAGCCCCTGAAAGCAAACCGCTTTCAGTTCCTGAAGGCAAACCACCCTCAGACCTTGAAGGCAAAACCACCTTCAATCAATACCCTGAAAGTATACCACTTTCAGTGACAACAACCCTTCACCGAATACCACGGTGAAAACTCAATCTTACAGAAAAAGATGAAGAAGAGTTTACAATTTGGCTGTATCAATCCTTTAACATGAAAATGGATTGATCATGAGAAATTATGCTTTAAGGCTTTTAAGCATAATACAATTCTGAGTTCTTCAAGATATGAACAACTAAAGTGTTCTTATAGACATGAAGATCATGAACTCAGAATTTAGGCTCTAAAATGTTTAAGTTCTAAAAGATGAACTAATTTTGACAAAGCTTTGGCCTAATGTTGTTTTCTCATGTGTTGTGTGTTGTCTCTTGTTGTGTCACGAGTTCTGGACTCAAATGGACTTTATATAGGCAAGGGAAACGTCCTTGAACCATCACAACCCTTTTCAAAAGGTTTGGGACACAATGGTTCAGGAAAAGATGCAACTTTTCGTTCTGGTAATCAATTACATCACTTAGTGTAATCGATTACACTAATAGCCGTTTCAGTTTGAATTTGAATTTCAAACATGTAATCGAATACAAACAACAAGTAATCGATTACTTGCCTAGGTGTAATCGATTACCAGAATCCTGAAATCGATTACACTGAAGTCCATCCTCCAGAAACTTGATCCTTTGAGACCGGCTTAAGGTTTTCTACTTCTTTTAAGTTATGAAAACACTTAGCTTGATTAGATTAGGTGTTTTAAGAGCCTTTATGCTTTAATAGACCTTTAGAAGCATAACTCACCTAAACTAAGACTTCTAGACTATTGATGAACTTTGTAGCGTTGTTTCTTCGAAGTCTTCTTTTCTCCTTTTTGTTGATGAGTTTGTCGTCATCAAAACCACAGCCAGGGTCAGGAGCAAGACCTTCTTCACAATCTCCCCCTTTTTTATGATGGCAAACACATTCTTGATACTTGAAGATCATATTGGTAATTTTGTTGAAGAACTCCCCCTGTTTGATGTAATCTAGTATTTCTCCCCCTTTCTAAAGGACTTGTTGAAATCCTGCATATGATCTTTAATAGCACAAAACCTTTCTCCCCCTTTTGACTTCATCAAAAAGAAGAAAAGGCCAAAAAGACAGGCATATATATCCATACAAGTATATTGCAAAATAAAGCATGGGGGTATGGGGGTAAAAATGTAAATCAAGAATAAAACACAAACAACACTTATATTATATATATGAAAGCAAATGCATAGGTTACATATAGTAGAAGCATAACATACATAAGTAGTAGAAGAGTTACAACAAAGGAAGAAGCCTATTTGTGGAACGGGGGAAATCCTAGTAGTAATTATATAACTATAGAAAGACAAGGTCTTCAGAATCTATGCTTGACTAGAATCCTTAGAATTCTCAGAGGGATCAAGATCCTGGAGACTCTCAATTTCTTTGCGCATGAAGGAGTGTACTGCCTCTATGCGATTTTCCACAAGCAGAAATCGAGATCGAATGGTGTCTTCCAGTTGTCCCAACTTTTGAGAAAGACAAAGTGACAGGATGTCCATTCTTTCGAGGATGACCTTGGTTTCTTGTGAGAAATTGGAACGAATGGTATAAAAAGGAGATAGTCCAGCCGATGCAGCATTTGCCTGAACATCTATGCGGTATCGAGACAGCACCAAGGGATCAGTGGAGGAATCCCTTCGAGGAGCATTGATTGGAGAGGAGACATTGGAGGGACGAGGAAGAGACCCCATGGCGAAACAAGACTCAGAAGAAGATGTATTGTATATGTAGGAAGGTAGGCAAAAGACAATAGACAAATGCTGATTTTATAGAGAAAAACGTGTGTGTAATCGATTATGCCAGTTAGAGTAATCGATTACGGTAGTTTCAAATTTGAAAATATTCAAATTTTGAATGGGTAATCGATTACAGCAGTTAGAGTAATCGATTACTTATAGATTTCTAATAGGCACGAGGACTGAGATCAAGGATAATCGATTACAGGACCTATGGTAATCGATTACTAAGACAGTTTTAAGAGTTATAGGCTCTAGAATCCTATGTAACATATTTTTAAACACATATTTAAAGCACATAATCAGGTTAAATGCATTTAAATATTATCACAATGATTATGCAACAAAACATGTTACTTTAAATGTCATGCTCATCTAATATGCCTAATTCTCTTCTAATTTTGAAGAATGAATCTTTAGGAAGAGGCTTAGTAAAGATATCTGCTAATTGATTATGAGTATCCACAAAAGAAATCTCAATATCTTTCCTCATAACATGATCTCGAAGGAAATGATGTCTTATATCAATATGCTTAGTTCGAGAATGCATGATGGGATTTTTAGTGAGATTTATAGCACTTGGGTTGTCACATTTAATTGAAATGCAGCCCAGCTCTAAGCCATAATCTTTGAGTTGTTGTTTGAGCCATATAGTTTGTGCACAACAACTTCCTGCAGCAATATACTCTGCTTCAGCAGTACTTAGAGCAACACATGCTTGTTTCTTGCAAGACCAAGAGACAAGAGCGTTTCCTAACAAGTGACAAGCACCACTAGTACTTTTTCTTTCAGTTTTACAACCAGCATAATCAGAATCAGAATATCCAATCAAATCACAAACACTCCCTTTGGGATACCACAAACCAACATTTGTAGTTCCTCTTAAGTATTTGAAAATCCGCTTAACGGAACTCAAATGGGATTCCTTAGGAGATGCTTGATATCTAGCACATGGACACACACTAAACATAATATCAGGTCTACTTGCAGTTAAGTATAAAAGAGATCCGATCATACCTCTATATTTAGTAATGTCTACTGGAACACCGGATACATCTTGATCTAAATATGTATTAGACCCCATTGGTGTGGCTATGGCTTTGCAATCATCCAAATCATATTTCTTTAATAATTCCTTGCAAAACATTGATTGATTGATGAATATTCCATCACGTGATTGCTTGATTTGCAATCCAAGAAAGAAATTTAATTGTCCCATCATAGACATCTCAAATTCTTCTTGCATCATTTTAGAGAAGTCCTTACAAAGAGATTCGTTAGTTGCACCAAAGATAATATCATCAACATAAATTTGAACTAATAAAGTATTACCTTTGGTTCTTTTGATGAACAAGGTTGTGTCAGCCTTACCCTTTTGAAATCCTTTCTCACAAAGGAATGTGCTTAATCTATCATACCATGCACGAGGGGCTTGCTTAAGACCATATAGTGCCTTCTTTAATCTAAAGACATGTGAAGGGAACTTTGGATCTTCAAATCCTGGAGGTTGCTTCACATAGACTTCTTCTTGAATATATCCGTTTAGGAAAGCACTTTTGACGTCCATTTGATATAATGGGAAATTTAGAGAGCAAGCATATGCCAATAGAAGTCTTATGGCTTCCAACCTTGCTACTGGTGCATATGTTTCATCAAAATCTATGCCTTCTTCTTGATTATAACCTTGAGAAACTAATCTTGCTTTGTTACTAACTATGATACCATTTTCATTTAACTTATTTCTAAATACCCACTTTGTTCCAATAATATGCTTATCACTAGGATTTGGAACAAGTTCCCAAACTTGATTCCTTTCAAATTGGTTTAGTTCTTCCTGCATTGCTACAATCTAATACTCATCCTCCAGAGCATCATTTACTTTTGATGGTTCTATTTGAGAGACAAAGGCCATATTCAAAACTGAATCATTTAAGTGTAGCCTTGTAGAAACGCCTCTAGAAATATCACCAATAATATTATCAACTGGATGATCCCTATGGGTTCTCCATTCCTTTGGAAGTTGATAAGTATCATTTTCAATGTGCTCTTCTTGTATTGGATTTTGATGTTCATCCTTTTGAGAATCTTCATTGACAATGATGTCTTCTTCTTCATTATCTGGAAGATTTACTTTATCTTCTATTGAAGATTTAGATTCATCAAAAGAGACATGTATGGATTCTTCCACAGATAGAGTTTTCTTGTTAAAGACTCTATATGCTTTGCTTGTTAAAGAATAACCAAGGAATATACCTTCATCTGATTTTTCATCAAATTTACCAAGGTTTTCCTTTCCATTATTCAAAACAAAACATTTTGATCCAAAAGCATGTAGATGAGAGATATTTGGTTTCCTTCCTTTGTAGAGTTCATAGGGGGTTTTCTTCAATATAGGCCTACTAAGAACTCTATTGGCAACATAGCAAGCAGCACTTACAGCATCAGCCCAGAAATATTTAGGAAGGCTTGACTCACTTAGCATGGTTCTTGCTAATTCTTCAAGTAATCTGTTCTTCCTTTCTACAACACCATTTTGTTGTGGTGTTCTCGGAGTAGAGAAATTATGTGATATTCCATTTTCATCACATAGTTCTTGAAATTGTTGATTCTGAAATTCTCCACCATGATCACTTCTAATAGAAGAGATCTTTAAAGACTTCTCATTTTGAACTATCCTTGCATATTTCTTGAATGCATTGAAGGCTTCATTCTTATGAGGCAAGAATATCGTCCATGTAAATCTAGAGAAATCATCAACAATCACAAGTGCATAGAAATTACCTCCGAGGCTTTTTGTTCTTGAAGGTCCGAACAAATCCATATGTAGCAATTGAAGGGGCCTTGAAGTCGAAACTATGTTCTTTGGTTTGAAAGACATTCTGGTTTGCTTCCCTTTTTGACATGCATCACAAAGCTTGTCTTTTTCGAATCTTATCTTTGGAAGCCCAACAACTAGATCATGCTTGACTAGTTTGTTTAAGTGATCTATGTGTATATGAGCAAGTCTTCTATGCCATAGCCATGAATCACTATTGTTCTTGGCCAAAAGGCATCTTACGTTTTGTGGAATTTCATCCAAGGAGATCATGAAGACTTTGTTTACTTTATATACAGAAAACATAATTTCTTTAGTTTTCACATCTTTTACTACACATATATCATTAATAAAACCAACTTTCAAACCTTTGTCACATAGTTGACTGATACTCAGAAGATTATGCATCAAACCATCAACGTAAAGAACTTTATCGATGACTGTTTGAGGGGGTGTGCCTATTCTTCCGATACCGAGTATCTTTCCCTTTTGATTGTTACCATATGTGACAAAACCTTTTTCCCTAGGTATAAGAAAAGAAAACTTGGTTTTGTCTCCTGTCATGTGTGATGAGCAGCCACAATCAAGATACCATAAATCCTTTGTTGCTTTCATACACACCTACATGACAAAGTTCAGACATGGGTATTAGGAACCCAACAAGTTTTGGGTCCTTCTAAGTTAACATCCTTTCGAACCCAAATGTACTCCCTATTTGGTACTCCTACATGTTTGTAGTAACATCTACTAGAGGTATGTCCTATTTTGTTACAATAAGTACAAGAGTAATGATTGTAACTAGATGTTTGTCTAGGAGAGGAATGGATCTTCTTAGGGGATCTGTTTTGATTATTTTTCCTATTGTTTGTACTCCTAGAAGGATTGATCTTAATGTTACTAGAAGATCCTAATACATGGTTTGGTTTTACAAACACAGTTTTCCTAACCTCTTTTGTCTTTGGGTGAGAAGTATATCCTAAACCTGACTTATTGTTTGAATGTCTTTGTACACTTAGGATATCATCTAACTTTTGTTTTCCTTTATTGAAGTTATTAACTCTTTGTTGAATATTTTCTATCTTTTCTTCTAAAGAACTACACTTAGTGCATTTATGAGTAATGTCTAACTTAGATTTTACTATATCTAGTTCTTCTTATAAGTTTCTACACTTACTTTCTAAAGATGAAATCAACTCATTTTGCCTAGTGCTAACTTTAGAAAATTCTTGACATAATTTAAACATATTTTCCATGGTAAACTTTAAATCATGAAAAGATATAGAATTATCACTAACCTGGGAATCTTCAGCATCTGAATCATGTGAGGCCATTAAAGCAACTTGTGCCTCTTCTTTATCAGAGTCTGATGATGAACATACTTCATTATCATCCCAAGCCAAATATGCTCTTCGTGTGGGTTGATCATTTTTCTCGAATTTCTCTCTTATACCATGTTTCTTCTTCTGAAGATTTGGACAGTCTGACTTGAAGTGTCCCGGTTTGCCACATTCAAAACATGTGATCTTTTGAGAGGAAGATGATTAATTGTTCTTTTGGAAAGATTTGTTGTTGTTGAATTTCACACCTTTTCTCTTAAGAAACTTTCCAAAATTCTTTACTAGTAGATTCACATTCCCATTGTCTTCTTCTTCAGAATCTGCATCATAATCTTCTTTGATGCTTTCTTTTGCTTTTAGGGAAATGGATCGATACTTCTTCTCATGTTGTTCATTTTCTTCCGAACGATTCAATTCCAACTCGTGTTCTTGGAGTTTTCCAAAAAGAGTTGCGAGAGTCATTTTTGATAAACTCTTCTTCTCTGAGATGGCTGTTACTTTTGGTTGCCATACTCTTGTAAGTGATCTTAGAACTTTCATGTTCAAATCACTGTTTGAAAATTGTCTACCAAGACCAATCAAATGATTAATTAAATGAGTGAATGGTTTTTGCATATCTAATACCTTTTCTCCTGGAAGCATTCTGAACATCTCATATTCCTGAGATAGAGTATTGATCTTTGATCTCTTGACTTCATCTGTTCCTTCATGAGTCACCATCAACGTATCCCATATTTCTTTTGATGTAGTGCACGTTGATACTCTGAAAAATTCATCCATTCCAAGGGCAGATGTAAGGATGTTCATTCCTTTGAGATCATATTGAACCTTCTTCTTTTCTTCTTCACTCCATGAACTTTCTGGTTTTACTTGTGAAGTTCCTTCTACTTCTGCTATAGGCACAAAGGGACCTTCTTCAATGGCTTTCCAAATTCCTGCGTCTAATGACTTTATGAATATCTTCATCTTGATTTTCCAGAAGTCATAGTGTTCTCCATTGAAGAATGGTGGCCTGTTTATGTTATGTCCTTCACTGGTTCCATGATTGGAAGAGGAGGCCATCTTTTCCCGGATCTTAGGAATAACTTACCTAAACTTCCGCTCTGATACCAATTGTTAGTACAGATAGCAACCTGAGAGGGGGGGTGAATAAGTGTTGCCCCGATTTTCACCTTATTGAAAATGTTACTTTCAAGATGATGATAATCACGAGACGATTGTTGTGATTGCAGCGGAATAGAGTATTGCTTGAAAGTAAAAGATGAAGGATGAAGGAAATAACACACAAGGTTTTATCCTGGTTCACCTTCAATCCACCGAAGGCTACGTCCAGTCCCTCAAAGAAACCCTTTGAGGATTTTTCCACTATTGATAAAAATCTCTTACAAGTTCCTAATCCAAGGACCCCAAGAATTTCTACCAATACCCTGTGAAAGAAAACCACTTTCAACAGCCCCTGAAAGCAAACCGCTTTCAGTTCCTGAAGGCAAACCACCCTCAGACCTTGAAGGCTAAACCACCTTCAATCAATACCCTGAAAGTATACCACTTTCAGTAACAACAACCCTTCACTAAATACCACGGTGAAAACTCAATCTTACAGAAAGAGATGAAGAAGAGTTTACAATTTGGCTGTATCAATCCTTTAACATGAAAATGGATTGATCATGAGAATTTATGCTTTAAGGCTTTTAAGCATAATACAATTCTGAGTTCTTCAAGATATGAACAACTAAAGTGTTCTTATAGACATGAAGATCATGAACTCAGAATTTAGGCTCTAAAATGTTTAAGTTCTAAAAGATGAACTAATTTTGACAAAGCTTTGGCCTAATGTTGTTTTCTCATGTGTTGTGTGTTGTCTCTTGTTGTGTCACGAGTTCTGGACTCAAATGGACTTTATATAGGCAAGGGAAACGTCCTTGAACCATCACAACCCTTTTCAAAAGGTTTGGGACACAATGGTTCAGGAAAAGATGCAACTTTTCGTTCTGATAATCAATTACATCACTTAGTGTAATCGATTACACTAATAGCCGTTTCAGTTTGAATTTGAATTTCAAACATGTAATCGATTACAAACAACAAGTAATCGATTACTTGCCTAGGTGTAATCGATTACCAGAATCCTGAAATCGATTACACTGAAGTCCATCCTCCAGAAACTTGATCCTTTGAGACCGGCTTAAGGTTTTCTACTTCTTTTAAGTTATGAAAACACTTAGCTTGATTAGATTAGGTGTTTTAAGAGCCTTTATGCTTTAATAGACCTTTAGAAGCATAACTCACCTAAACTAAGACTTCTAGACTATTGATGAACTTTGTAGCGTTGTTTCTTCGAAGTCTTCTTTTCTTCTTTTCTTCTTTTTGTTGATGAGTTTGTCGTCATCAAAACCACAGCCAGGGTCAGGAGCAAGACCTTCTTCACAGAAAAAACTCGAGAACCTAGTCATCGTGACTAGTCTCATGGGGAAACTCAGTCTCAGGAGGGGAAAACTAAGTCACTAGTGCCATGGGAAAACAGAGTAACCAGATGGGAAAACCTTAGTCACCGAACGAGTTTCCATGGCAAATCCTAGTAAAACAACCTCTTTGTGCGGGAAAAACTCGAGAACCTACTCAGTCACTGGAGAGGAAAACTTAGTCACTAAAGAATTAGTGCCATGTCAAAACCTTAGCTACCGGACGAGTTTCAATGGAAAATCCTAGTGAAATAACCTTTTTGTGGAAAAAAATCAAGAACATAGTCAAAGTGACTAGTCTAATAGGAAAACTCAGTCACTTGGGGGGCAAACTTAGTCACTAAGGAATTAGTGCCATGGGAAAACTGAGACACCGGATGGGAAAACCTTCATCACCGGCGAGTTTCAATGGAAACTCCTCGGCAAACAATCTCTTTGTTTGTGAAAAACTCGGAACCAAGTCACTGTGACACGTCTCATCGGAAAACTCAATCACATGAGGGGAAAAGTTAGTCATAAAGGAATTAGTGTCGTGGGAAAAATGAGACACTGGATTGGAAAATCTTAGTCACCGGATGAGTTTCAACGCCAAATCTTCATAAAATAACCTCTTTATGTGGGAAAAACTATAAAACCTAGTCATTGTGACTAGTCTCGTGGGAAAACTCCGTCACATGAGGGGAAGACATAGTCACTAAGGAATTAGTGCCATGGGAAAACAGAGTAAGTGGATGGGAAAACTTTAGTCACCGGACATGTTTCCATGGCAAATCATAGTAATATTACATCTTTGTGTGGGAAAAACAGGAGAACATAATCACTATGACTAGTCTCATGGGAAAACTCAGTCAATGGGGGGGGGGGGAAAACTTAGTCACTAAGGAATGAGTGTCTTGGCAAACTAAGACACCTAATTGGAAAACCTTAGTCACCATACGAGTTTCAACGAAAAATCCTACTAAACTAACCTCTTTGTGTGGGAAAAACTCAAGAACCTAGTCACTGTGAATAGTCTCAAGAATAAATTTAGTCACAGGAGGTCAAAAATTAGTCACTAAAGAACTCGTCACATGAAAAAACAGAGTCACCGAATGGGAAAAGCTTATTCACCGGACGAGTTTCGATGGCATATCCTAATAAAATAACCTCCTTGTGCGGCAAAAACTGGAGAACCTAGTCAGGTGACTAGTCTCATGTGAAATCTCAGTTGCGGGAGGAGAAAACTTAGTGACAAAGGAAATAGAGCCATGGGAAAACCTTAGTCAGCTGACGAGTATCAATGGCAAATCCTAATATAATAAACTCTTTGTGTGGTCATAACTCGAGAACCTAGTCATAGTGACTAGTCTCCTGGGAATACTCAATCACTAGCGGGGAAAATAAGTAAGGAACTAGTGCCATCAGAAAACTAAGTCACCGGATGGGAAAATTTTAGTCACTGGAGGAGTTTCTTTTGAAAATCCTAGTAAATTAACATCTTTGTGTGCGAAAAACTCGAGAACCTAGTCAATGTGACTAGTCTCATGGGAATGCACACGCATAGAGGGGAAAACTCAGTGACTAAGTCACCAGATGAGAAACCTTAGTCACCGGAATAGTTTCAATGGAAAGTCATGGTAAAATAACCTCTTTTTGGGGGAATTACTGCCATGGGAAAACTGAGTCACCGAATGGATTAACCTTACTCACCGAACAATTTTAAATGCCAAATCCTACTAAAATAATATCTTTGTGTAGGAAAAACTCGAGAAACTAGTCACCGTAACTAATAACATGGGAAAACTCAGTCACAAAAGGGGAAAACCTTAGTCACCGGACGAGTTTCATCTGAAAATCATAGTAAAATAACTGTTAGAATAAAATATTTTAAATGAATTAACCTATTTTGATAAATAACAATTTTGCTAAGTGTTAATAACTTTCTTTGAAAGATTTCATATTCAGGAATACTTATGAACTGAAGCCATGCTGCAAACATTATCAAAAAGCAAGTGCAGAGTACGTCCGCCCATGAGAAATGAGTCTGCCTCCAAAGTAAAGTTCATTCGCCTGCAAAGACTGTCTGGTTCAATCCTTGTCAAACACATGGGTTGACTAAAGAGCAATGATTGAAGACTGGTACAAAAAGAATTTGCTTAGAAGAGATCGTTTGCTCCAACTGAAGATGAGTTGTCATGCACCTCTTGGTGGATCAGAGCATGGCGAAAGAGACAGAATTAAGCGCCATATACCTTAAAGATTCAAATTCTCTGACATTCCTTAATTCAAGCTACTTTTGCTGAATTAGCGGTGATATCCTCTGATCATCGTATCTCCTCAACGGCCAAATCCAAACCTTTTGGTCAGTGCATTAATTGCCATATTAGCTGTAATGCACATGCATTAATTGCAGCCTCTGAGAACCAGAACAAAAGCACTGTCAGACGATCTCACTCTCTATCTGTTGAAGAAACATTCTTCACCTGGCAGACTACAACAATCAGATGCAGAAGTATCCGTTACTCACATTCAAGCAAAGACTCAACGGAACTATTTTTGAAGATCTTCATCAGCGCCTCCAGCTATCATCCTACTGAAGATATAAATAGTGACCTCTGCATCATTTTCAACTCGGCGACTTATACACTATCAAAGCATTCAAATCCTTCAAGTCAGTTTACAATTTGAACAAGCTTTAGTCAACAACACTCAGTAGCCTTAGCCTTCTTATTTTCTGAGTTTAGTCGCCAACTAGTGTGAAATCTCTACAGAGTGAAAACTCTTATTCTTCCTCACACAAGCCCTTCAGAGAACCAATTTGTATATCTTCTCTGAATTTAGAACTTCATAGTTTCTACCCACTCTTTGTGAAGAGATCCCTGTAGAAAACAAACCTTCTTGAAAAAGAACTGGGAGGAGTCCTGTCGAATACTCGAGAGATAAAGGAGAAGTCCTGAGAAAACTTGTAAAGGAGTAGTCCTCAGAATACTAGGAGAAGTCCCTGAGGACACTTGTACTATTCTGTTGAAATAGTGGAATATCTTGGTATAGCCAAGGACTGGACGTAGCCCTATCGGTTTTGGGGGTGAACCAGGATAAATATTGTGTGTGCTTTATTCTTCAAGTTCTAAGTTTATTTCCGCTGCACATATCTTTCAACGCTTTGGAACTAATAACAAATATATTGCGAAAAAGTTTATAAAAGTCACACACACAATTCAAACCCCCCTTTCTTGTGTTGTTTTATTACTATCAATAACCTCTTGTGTTGGAAAACCTCGAGAACCTAGTCATTGTGACTAGTCTCATGGTCAAACTCAGTCATTGGAGGGGAAAACTTAGTCCCTAAGGAATTAGTGCCATGGGAAAATTGAGTCACCGGATAGGAAAAGCATAGTCACCAGATAAGTTTCAATGGAAAATCCTAGTAAAATAACCTCTTTGTCTGGGAAAAACTCGAGAACCTAGTCATTGTGACTAGTTTCAAGGGAAAACTCAGTCACAGGAGGGGAAAACTTAGTCACTAAGGATTTCGTGCCATGGGAAAACAGAGTAACCAGATGGGAAAACCTTCATCGCCGTACGAGTTTTCATGGCAAATCATAGTAAAACAATCTCGTGCGGGAAAAACTAGAGAACCTAATCATTGTGACTAGTCCCATGGGAAAACTCAGTCTCGGGAGGGGAAAACTAAGTCACTAAGGAAATAGTGCCATGGGAAAACTGAGTCACCGGATAGGAAAAGCATAGTCACCAGATGAGTTTCAATGGAAAATCCTAGTAAAATAACCTCTTTGTATGGGAAAAACTCGAGAACCTAGTCATTGTGACTAGTTTAAAGGGAAAACTCAGTCACGGGAGGGGAAAACTTAGTCACTAAGGATTTCGTGCCTTGGGAAAACAGAGTAACCGGATGGGAAAACCTTCATCGCCGTACGAGTTTTCATGGTAAATCATAGTAAAACAATCTCGTGCGGGAAAAACTGGAGAACCTAGTCATTGTGACTAGTCCCATGGGAAAACTCAGTTATAGGAGGTGGAAACTTAGTCCCGAAGGAAATAGTGCATGGGTAAACTGTTAGAATCAAATAATTTAATGAGTTACAATATTTTGATAAATAACAATTTCGTTAAGTGTTGCTAACTTCTTAAAAGTTTTCATGCGAGGATTTCGACAAAGAATTATCAAAAGCAAATTGTCAAGTAAAGGACAATAGAGAAATCCGTCCGCCTGTGTGAATCAGTCTGCCACTTGAGAGAGTTCGTCCGCCTGTGATGAACGTCTGGTTGATCAATCACTGGATGTATTTATGAAGAATGTTGAGTTGACCAAAGCAATGATTGAAGACTCGTGCAAAACAAAATTTCCTGAGGCAATCATTTGTTCAACCCAAAGATGAGTTGTCGTGCACCTCTTGGTTCTTCAGAGCATTAATGGCGAAAGGGACAAAATTAAGCGCCTCATTCCCTGAAGATTCAAATCCTCTGAAATTCCTTAATTCAAGCTACCTTTACTGAATTAGCGGCGACGCCTTCTGATCATCGTATCTCCCCAACGGTCAAATTCAAATATTCTGGTCAAAACATTAATGACTCAATTAGCTGTAAAGCATGAGCATTAATTGCAGACTCTATGGGTCGAGGCAAAATGCATCACCAAACGATATCGTCTTGCATTGTTGAAGAAACACTCATTATCTGGCAGATTGCAACAGCAGATGCAGATGTATCCGTTACTCACAATCAAGTAGAAATTCAAACGGAACTATTTTGAAGATCTTCAGCAAAGCCTCCATTGAACATCCTACAGAAGATATAAATAGTGGACTTAGCATCTGTTTCAACTAGGCGACTTTTACACAATCAAAGCATTCAACCTTTCCAAGTCTATCTATGATCAAACAAGCTTTAAGCCAAGACACTCTGCAACCCCAACTTATCTATTCTCTGAGTTCTGTCGCCAACTAGTGTGAAGCTCTTTACAGAGTGAAAAACTCTTATCCTTTCTCACACAAGCCCTTCAGAGAACCAACTTGTTTATTATCTCTGAATTCTGTTCTTCACATTTTCTACCCACTCTTACTGAAGAGATTTTGTAGAAACCAAGCTTTCTTGTAAAAGAACTGGGAGGAGTCCTATCTAACACTCGAAAGAAAAAGGAGAAGTCTGCTCGAATACTTGTAAAGGAGTAGTCCTCAGAATACTGGGAGAAGTCCCTGAGAACACTTGTACTATTTTGTTTAAATAGTGAAAATCTTGGTGAAGCCAAGGACTGGACGTAGCCTTGTCGATTAAGGGGGTGAACCAGGATAAATATCGTGTGTGTGCTTTATCGTTTGAGTTGTAGGTTTATTTCTGCTGCACTTCTTTGACAAACGTTTTTGAACTTATAATTGCTATCTCGCAAAAAGAATTATAAAATCACACACACAATTCAAACCCCCCCTTTCTTGTGTGGTTTTATTACTATCATAAACCTTAGTCACCGGACGAGTTTCAATTGTAAATCCTAGTAAATTATCCTCTTTTTGTGGAAAAACTCGAGAACCTAGTCATAGTGACTAGTCTCATGGGAAAAATCAGTCTCGGGAGGGGAAAACTAAGTCACTAAGGAAATAGTGCCATGGGAAAATTGAGTCACCGGATAGGAAAAGCATAGTCACCAGATGAGTTTCAATGGAAAATCCTAGTAAAATAACCTCTTTGTCTGGGAAAAACTCGAGAACCTAGTCATTGTGACTAGTTTCAAGGGAAAACTCAGTCACGGGAGGGGAAAACTTAGTCACTAAGGATTTCGTGCCATGGGAAAACAGAGTAACCGGATGGGAAAACCTTCATCGCCGTACGAGTTTTCATGGTAAATCATAGTAAAACAATCTCGTGCGGGAAAAACTGGAGAACCTAGTCATTGTGACTAGTCCCATGGGAAAACTCAGTTATAGGAGGTGAAAACTTAGTCCCGAAGGAAATAGTGCATGGGTAAACTGTTAGAATCAAATAATTTAATGAGTTACAATATTTTGATAAATAACAATTTCGTTAAGTGTTGCTAACTTCTTAAAAGTTTTCATGCGAGGATTTCGACAAAGAATTATCAAAAGCAAATTGTCAAGTAAAGGACAATAGAGAAATCCGTCCGCCTATGTGAATCAGTCTGCCACTTGAGAGAGTTCGTCCGTCTGTGATGAACGTCTGGTTGATCAATCACTGGATGTATTTATGAAGAATGTTGAGTTGACCAAAGCAATGATTGAAGACTCGTGCAAAACAAAATTTCCTGAGGCAATCATTTGTTCAACCCAAAGATGAGTTGTCGTGCACCTCTTGGTTCTTCAGAGCATTAATGGCGAAAGGGACAGAATTAAGCGCCTAATTCCCTGAAGATTCAAATCCTCTGAAATTCCTTAATTCAAGCTGCCTTTACTGAATTAGCGGCGACGCCTTCTGATCATCGTATCTCCCCAACGGTCAAATTCAAATATTCTGGTCAAAACATTAATGACTCAATTAGCTGTAAAGCATGAGCATTAATTGCAGACTCTATGGGTCGAGGCAAAATGCATCACCAAACGATATCGTCTTGCATTGTTGAAGAAACACTCATTATCTGGCAGATTGCAACAGCAGATGCAGATGTATCCGTTACTCACAATCAAGTAGAAATTCAAACGGAACTATTTTGAAGATCTTCAGCAAAGCCTCCATTGAACATCCTACAGAAGATATAAATAGTGGACTTAGCATCTGTTTCAACTAGGCGACTTTTACACAATCAAAGCATTCAACCTTTCCAAGTCTATCTATGATCAAACAAGCTTTAAGCCAAGACACTCTGCAACCCCAACTTATCTATTCTCTGAGTTCTGTCGCCAACTAGTGTGAAGCTCTTTACAGAGTGAAAAACTCTTATCCTTTCTCACACAAGCCCTTCAGAGAACCAACTTGTTTATTATCTCTGAATTCTGTTCTTCACATTTTCTACCCACTCTTACTGAAGAGATTTTGTAGAAACCAAGCTTTCTTTTAAAAGAACTGGGAGGAGTCCTATCTAACACTCGAAAGAAAAAGGAGAAGTCTGCTCGAATACTTGTAAAGGAGTAGTCCTCAGAATACTGGGAGAAGTCCCTGAGAACACTTGTACTATTTTGTTTAAATAGTGAAAATCTTGGTGAAGCCAAGGACTGGACGTAGCCTTGTCGATTAAGGGGGTGAACCAGGATAAATATCGTGTGTGTGCTTTATCGTTTGAGTTGTAGGTTTATTTCTGCTGCACTTCTTTGACAAACGTTTTTGAACTTATAATTGCTATCTCGCAAAAAGAATTATAAAATCACACACACAATTCAAACCCCCCCTTTCTTGTGTGGTTTTATTACTATCATAAACCTTAGTCACCGGACGAGTTTCAATTGTAAATCCTAGTAAATTATCCTCTTTTTGTGGAAAAACTCGAGAACCTAGTCATAGTGACTAGTCTCATGGGAAAAATCAGTCTCGGGAGGGGAAAACTAAGTCACTAAGGAAATAGTGCCATGGGAAAATTGAGTCACCGGATAGGAAAAGCATAGTCACCAGATGAGTTTCAATGGAAAATCCTAGTAAAATAACCTCTTTGTCTGGGAAAAACTCGAGAACCTAGTCATTGTGACTAGTTTCAAGGGAAAACTCAGTCACGGGAGGGGAAAACTTAGTCACTAAGGATTTCGTGCCATGGGAAAACAGAGTAACCGGATGGGAAAACCTTCATCGCCGTACGAGTTTTCATGGTAAATCATAGTAAAACAATCTCGTGCGGGAAAAACTGGAGAACCTAGTCATTGTGACTAGTCCCATGGGAAAACTCAGTTATAGGAGGTGAAAACTTAGTCCCGAAGGAAATAGTGCATGGGTAAACTGTTAGAATCAAATAATTTAATGAGTTACAATATTTTGATAAATAACAATTTCGTTAAGTGTTGCTAACTTCTTAAAAGTTTTCATGCGAGGATTTCGACAAAGAATTATCAAAAGCAAATTGTCAAGTAAAGGACAATAGAGAAATCCGTCCGCCTATGTGAATCAGTCTGCCACTTGAGAGAGTTCGTCCGCCTGTGATGAACGTCTGGTTGATCAATCACTGGATGTATTTATGAAGAATGTTGAGTTGACCAAAGCAATGATTGAAGACTCGTGCAAAACAAAATTTCCTGAGGCAATCATTTGTTCAACCCAAAGATGAGTTGTCGTGCACCTCTTGGTTCTTCAGAGCATTAATGGCGAAAGGGACAGAATTAAGCGCCTAATTCCCTGAAGATTCAAATCCTCTGAAATTCCTTAATTCAAGCTGCCTTTACTGAATTAGCGGCGACGCCTTCTGATCATCGTATCTCCCCAACGGTCAAATTCAAATATTCTGGTCAAAACATTAATGACTCAATTAGCTGTAAAGCATGAGCATTAATTGCAGACTCTATGGGTCGAGGCAAAATGCATCACCAAACGATATCGTCTTGCATTGTTGAAGAAACACTCATTATCTGGCAGATTGCAACAGCAGATGCAGATGTATCCGTTACTCACAATCAAGTAGAAATTCAAACGGAACTATTTTGAAGATCTTCAGCAAAGCCTCCATTGAACATCCTACAGAAGATATAAATAGTGGACTTAGCATCTGTTTCAACTAGGCGACTTTTACACAATCAAAGCATTCAACCTTTCCAAGTCTATCTATGATCAAACAAGCTTTAAGCCAAGACACTCTGCAACCCCAACTTATCTATTCTCTGAGTTCTGTCGCCAACTAGTGTGAAGCTCTTTACAGAGTGAAAAACTCTTATCCTTTCTCACACAAGCCCTTCAGAGAACCAACTTGTTTATTATCTCTGAATTCTGTTCTTCACATTTTCTACCCACTCTTACTGAAGAGATTTTGTAGAAACCAAGCTTTCTTTTAAAAGAACTGGGAGGAGTCCTATCTAACACTCGAAAGAAAAAGGAGAAGTCTGCTCGAATACTTGTAAAGGAGTAGTCCTCAGAATACTGGGAGAAGTCCCTGAGAACACTTGTACTATTTTGTTTAAATAGTGAAAATCTTGGTGAAGCCAAGGACTGGACGTAGCCTTGTCGATTAAGGGGGTGAACCAGGATAAATATCGTGTGTGTGCTTTATCGTTTGAGTTGTAGGTTTATTTCTGCTGCACTTCTTTGACAAACGTTTTTGAACTTATAATTGCTATCTCGCAAAAAGAATTATAAAATCACACACACAATTCAAACCCCCCTTTTCTTGTGTGGTTTTATTACTATCATAAACCTTAGTCACCGGACGAGTTTCAATTGTAAATCCTAGTAAATTATCCTCTTTTTGTGGAAAAACTCGAGAACCTAGTCATAGTGACTAGTCTCATGGGAAAAATCAGTCTCGGGAGGGGAAAACTAAGTCACTAAGGAAATAGTGCCATGGGAAAATTGAGTCACCGGATAGGAAAAGCATAGTCACCAGATGAGTTTCAATGGAAAATCCTAGTAAAATAACCTCTTTGTCTGGGAAAAACTCGAGAACCTAGTCATTGTGACTAGTTTCAAGGGAAAACTCAGTCACGGGAGGGGAAAACTTAGTCACTAAGGATTTCGTGCCATGGGAAAACAGAGTAACCGGATGGGAAAACCTTCATCGCCGTACGAGTTTTCATGGTAAATCATAGTAAAACAATCTCGTGCGGGAAAAACTGGAGAACCTAGTCATTGTGACTAGTCCCATGGGAAAACTCAGTTATAGGAGGTGAAAACTTAGTCCCGAAGGAAATAGTGCATGGGTAAACTGTTACTATCAAATAATTTAATGAGTTACAATATTTTGATAAATAACAATTTCGTTAAGTGTTGCTAACTTCTTAAAAGTTTTCATGCGAGGATTTCGACAAAGAATTATCAAAAGCAAATTGTCAAGTAACGGACAATAGAGAAATCCGTCCGCCTATGTGAATTAGTCTGCCACTTGAGAGAGTTCGTCCGCCTGTGATGAACGTCTGGTTGATCAATCACTGGATGTATTTATGAAGAATGTTGAGTTGACCAAAGCAATGATTGAAGACTCGTGCAAAACAAAATTTCCTGAGGCAATCATTTGTTCAACCCAAAGATGAGTTGTCGTGCACCTCTTGGTTCTTCAGAGCATTAATGGCGAAAGGGACAGAATTAAGCGCCTAATTCCCTGAAGATTCAAATCCTCTGAAATTCCTTAATTCAAGCTGCCTTTACTGAATTAGCGGCGACGCCTTCTGATCATCGTATCTCCCCAACGGTCAAATTCAAATATTCTGGTCAAAACATTAATGACTCAATTAGCTGTAAAGCATGAGCATTAATTGCAGACTCTATGGGTCGAGGCAAAATGCATCACCAAACGATATCGTCTTGCATTGTTGAAGAAACACTCATTATCTGGCAGATTGCAACAGCAGATGCAGATGTATCCGTTACTCACAATCAAGTAGAAATTCAAACGGAACTATTTTGAAGATCTTCAGCAAAGCCTCCATTGAACATCCTACAGAAGATATAAATAGTGGACTTAGCATCTGTTTCAACTAGGCGACTTTTACACAATCAAAGCATTCAACCTTTCCAAGTCTATCTATGATCAAACAAGCTTTAAGCCAAGACACTCTGCAACCCCAACTTATCTATTCTCTGAGTTCTGTCGCCAACTAGTGTGAAGCTCTTTACAGAGTGAAAAACTCTTATCCTTTCTCACACAAGCCCTTCAGAGAACCAACTTGTTTATTATCTCTGAATTCTGTTCTTCACATTTTCTACCCACTCTTACTGAAGAGATTTTGTAGAAACCAAGCTTTCTTTTAAAAGAACTGGGAGGAGTCCTATCTAACACTCGAAAGAAAAAGGAGAAGTCTGCTCGAATACTTGTAAAGGAGTAGTCCTCAGAATACTGGGAGAAGTCCCTGAGAACACTTGTACTATTTTGTTTAAATAGTGAAAATCTTGGTGAAGCCAAGGACTGGACGTAGCCTTGTCGATTAAGGGGGTGAACCAGGATAAATATCGTGTGTGTGCTTTATCGTTTGAGTTGTAGGTTTATTTCTGCTGCACTTCTTTGACAAACGTTTTTGAACTTATAATTGCTATCTCGCAAAAAGAATTATAAAATCACACACACAATTCAAACCCCCCTTTCTTGTGTGGTTTTATTACTATCATAAACCTTAGTCACCGGACGAGTTTCAATTGTAAATCCTAGTAAATTATCCTCTTTTTGTGGAAAAACTCGAGAACCTAGTCATAGTGACTAGTCTCATGGGAAAAATCAGTCTCGGGAGGGGAAAACTAAGTCACTAAGGAAATAGTGCCATGGGAAAATTGAGTCACCGGATAGGAAAAGCATAGTCACCAGATGAGTTTCAATGGAAAATCCTAGTAAAATAACCTCTTTGTCTGGGAAAAACTCGAGAACCTAGTCATTGTGACTAGTTTCAAGGGAAAACTCAGTCACGGGAGGGGAAAACTTAGTCACTAAGGATTTCGTGCCATGGGAAAACAGAGTAACCGGATGGGAAAACCTTCATCGCCGTACGAGTTTTCATGGTAAATCATAGTAAAACAATCTCGTGCGGGAAAAACAGGAGAACCTAGTCATTGTGACTAGTCCCATGGGAAAACTCAGTTATAGGAGGTGAAAACTTAGTCCCGAAGGAAATAGTGCATGGGTAAACTGTTAGAATCAAATAATTTAATGAGTTACAATATTTTGATAAATAACAATTTCGTTAAGTGTTGCTAACTTCTTAAAAGTTTTCATGCGAGGATTTCGACAAAGAATTATCAAAAGCAAATTGTCAAGTGAAGGACAATAGAGAAATCCTTCCGCCTGTGTGAATCAGTCTGCCACTTGAGAGAGTTCGTCCGCCTGTGATGAACGTCTGGTTGATCAATCACTGGATGTATTTATGAAGAATGTTGAGTTGACCAAAGCAATGATTGAAGACTCGTGCAAAACAAAATTTCCTGAGGCAATCATTTGTTCAACCCAAAGATGAGTTGTCGTGCACCTCTTGGTTCTTCAGAGCATTAATGGCGAAAGGGACAGAATTAAGCGCCTCATTCCCTGAAGATTCAAATCCTCTGAAATTCCTTAATTCAAGCTGCCTTTACTGAATTAGCGGCGACGCCTTCTGATCATCGTATCTCCCCAACGGTCAAATTCAAATATTATGGTCAAAACATTAATGACTCAATTAGCTGTAAGGCATGAGCATTAATTGCAGACTCTATGGGTCGAGGCAAAATGCATCACCAAACGATATCGTCTTGCATTGTTGAAGAAACACACATTATCTGGCAGATTGCAACAGCAGATGCATATGTATCCGTTACTCACAATCAAGTAGAAATTCAAACGGAACAATTTTGAAGATCTTCAGCAAAGCCTCCATTGAACATCCTACTGAAGATATAAATAGTGGACTTAGCATCTGTTTCAACTAGGCGACTTTTACACAATCAAAGCATTCAACCTTTCCAAGTCTATCTATGATCAAACAAGCTTTAAGCCAAGACACTCAGCAACCCCAACTTATCTATTCTCTGAGTTCTGTCGCCAACTAGTGTGAAGCTCTTTACAGAGTGAAAAACTCTTATCCTTTCTCACACAAGCCCTTCAGAGAACCAACTTGTTTATTATCTCTGAATTCTATTCTTCACATTTTCTACCCACTCTTACTGAAGAGATTTTGTAGAAACCAAGCTTTCTTGTAAAAGAACTGGGAGGAGACCTATCTAACACTCGTAAGAAAAAGGAGAAGTCCTGCTAGAATACTTGTAAAGGAGTAGTCCTCAGAATAATGGGAGAAGTCCCTGAGAACACTTGTACTATTTTGTTTAAATAGTGAAAATCTTGGTGAAGCCAAGGACTGGATGTAGCCTTGTCGATTAAGGGGGTGAACCAGGATAAATATCGTGTGTGTGCTTTATCGTTTAAGTTGTAGGTTTATTTCTGCTGCACTTCTTTGACAAACGTTTTTGAACTTATAATTGCTATCTCGCAAAAAGAATTATAAAATCACACACACAATTCAAACCCCCCCCCTTTCTTGTGTGGTTTTATTACTATCATAAACCTTAGTCACCGGACGAGTTTCAATTGTAAATCCTAGTAAATTATCCTCTTTTTGTGGAAAAACTCGAGAACCTAGTCATAGTGACTAGTCTCAGGGGAAAAATCAGTCTCGGGAGGGGAAAACTAAGTCACTTAGGAAATAGTGCCATGGGAAAATTGAGTCACCGGATAGGAAAAGCATAGTCACCAGATGAGTTTCAATGGAAAATCCTAGTAAAATAACCTCTTTGTCTGGGAAAAACTCGAGAACCTAGTCATTGTGACTAGTTTCAAGGGAAAACTCAGTCACGGGAGGGGAAAACTTAGTCACTAAGGATTTCGTGCCATGGGAAAACAGAGTAACCGGATGCGAAAACCTTCATCGCCGTACGAGTTTTCATGGTAAATCATAGTAAAACAATCTCGTGCGGGAAAAACTGGAGAACCTAGTCATTGTGACTAGTCCCATGGGAAAACTCAGTTATAGGAGGTGAAAACTTAGTCCCGAAGGAAATAGTGCATGGGTAAACTGTTAGAATCAAATAATTTAATGAGTTACAATATTTTGATAAATAACAATTTCGTTAAGTGTTGCTAACTTCTTAAAAGTTTTCATGCGAGGATTTCGACAAAGAATTATCAAAAGCAAATTGTCAAGTAAAGGACAATAGAGAAATCCGTCCGCCTGTGTGAATCAGTCTGCCACTTGAGAGAGTCCGTCCGCCTGTGATGAACGTCTGGTTGATCAATCACTGGATGTATTTATGAAGAATGTTGAGTTGACCAAAGCAATGATTGAAGACTCGTGCAAAATAAAATTTCCTGAGGCAATCATTTGTTCAACCCAAAGATGAGTTGTCGTGCACCTCTTGGTTCTTCAGAGCATTAATGGCGAAAGGGACAGAATTAAGCGCCTCATTCCCTGAAGATTCAAATCCTCTGAAATTCCTTAATTCAAGCTGCCTTTACTGAATTAGCGGCGACGCCTTCTGATCATCGTATCTCCCCAACGGTCAAATTCAAATATTATGGTCAAAACATTAATGACTCAATTAGCTGTAAGGCATGAGCATTAATTGCAGACTCTATGGGTCGAGGCAAAATGCATCACCAAACGATATCGTCTTGCATTGTTGAAGAAACACTCAATATCTGGCAGATTGCAACAGCAGATGCAGATGTATCTGTTACTCACAATCAAGTAGAAATTCAAACGGAACTATTTTGAAGATATTCAGCAAAGCCTCCATTGAACATCCTACTGAAGATATAAATAGTGGACTTAGCATCTGTTTCAACTAGGCGACTTTTACACAATCAAAGCATTCAACCTTTCCTAGTCTATCTATGATCAAACAAGCTTTAAGCCAAGACACTCAGCAACCCCAACTTATCTATTCTCTGAGTTCTGTCGCCAACTAGTGTGAAGCTCTTTACAGAGTGAAAAACTCTTATCCTTTCTCACACAAGCCCTTCAGAGAACCAACTTGTTTATTATCTCTGAATTCTGTTCTTCACATTTTCTACCCACTCTTACTGAAGAGATTTTGTAGAAACCAAGCTTTCTTGTAAAAGAACTGGGAGGAGTCCTATCTAACACTCGAAAGAAAAAGGAGAAGTCCTGCTAGAATACTTGTAAAGGAGTAGTCCTCAGAATAATGGGAGAAGTCCCTAAGAACACTTGTACTATTTTGTTTATATAGTGAAAATCTTGGTGAAGCCAAGGACTGGACGTAGCCTTGTCGACTAAGGGGGTGAACCAGGATAAATATCGTGTGTGTGCTTTATCGTTTAAGTTGTAGGTTTATTTCTGCTGCACTTCTTTGACAAACGGTTTTGAACTTATAATTGCTATCTCGCAAAAAGAATTATAAAATCACACACACAATTAAAACCCCCCCTTTCTTGTGTGGTTTTATTACTATCATAAACCTTAGTCACCGGACGAGTTTCAATTGTAAATCCTAGTAAATTATCCTCTTTTTGTGGAAAAACTCGAGAACCTAGTCATAGTGACTAGTCTCAGGGGAAAAATCAGTCTCGGGAGGGGAAAACTAAGTCACTTAGGAAATAGTTCCATGGGAAAATTGAGTCACCGGATAGGAAAAGCATAGTCACCAGATGAGTTTACATGGAAAATCCTAGTAAAATAACCTCTTTGTATGGGAAAAACTCGAGAACCTAGTCATTGTGACTAGTTTCAAGGGAAAACTCAGTCACGGGAGGGGAAAACTTAGTCACTAAGGATTTCGTGCCATGGGAAAACAGAGTAACCGGATGGGAAAACCTTCATCGCCATACGAGTTTTCATGGTAAATCATAGTAAAACAATCTCGTGCAGAAAAACTGAAGAACCTAGTCATTGTGACTAGTCCCATGGGAAAACTCAGTTATAGGAGGTGGAAACTTAGTCCCGAAGGAAATAGTGCATGGGTAAACTGTTAGAATCAAATAATTTAATGAGTTACAATATTTTGATAAATAACAATTTCGTTAAGTGTTGCTAACTTCTTAAAAGTTTTCATGCGAGGATTTCGACAAAGAATTATCAAAAGCAAATTGTCAAGTAAAGGACAATAGAGAAATCCGTCCGCCTGTGTGAATCAGTCTGCCACTTGAGAGAGTTCGTCCGCCTGTGATGAACGTCTGGTTGATCAATCACTGGATGTATTTATGAAGAATGTTGAGTTGACCAAAGCAATGATTGAAGACTCGTGCAAAACAAAATTTCCTGAGGCAATCATTTGTTCAACCCAAAGATGAGTTGTCGTGCACCTCTTGGTTCTTCAGAGCATTAATGGCGAAAGGGACAGAATTAAGCGCCTCATTCCCTGAAGATTCAAATCCTCTGAAATTCCTTAATTCAAGCTACCTTTACTGAATTAGCGGCGACGCCTTCTGATCATCGTATCTCCCCAACGGTCAAATTCAAATATTCTGGTCAAAACATTAATGACTCAATTAGCTGTAAGGCATGAGCATTAATTGCAGACTCTATGGGTCGAGGCAAAATGCATCACCAAACGATATCGTCTTGCATTGTTGAAGAAACACTCAATATCTGGCAGATTGCAACAGCAGATGCAGATGTATCTGTTACTCACAATCAAGTAGAAATTCAAACGGAACTATTTTGAAGATCTTCAGCAAAGCCTCCATTGAACATCCTACTGAAGATATAAATAGTGGACTTAGCATCTGTTTCAACTAGGCGACTTTTACACAATCAAAGCATTCAACCTTTCCAAGTCTATCTATGATCAAACAAGCTTTAAGCCAAGACACTCAGCAACCCCAACTTATCTATTCTCTGAGTTCTGTCGCCAACTAGTGTGAAGCTCTTTACAGAGTGAAAAAATCTTATCCTTTCTCACACAAGCCCTTCAGAGAACCAACTTGTTTATTATCTCTGAATTCTGTTCTTCACATTTTCTACCCACTCTTACTGAAGAGATTTTGTAGAAACCAAGCTTTCTTGTAAAAGAACTGGGAGGAGTCCTATCTAACACTCGAAAGAAAAAGGAGAAGTCCTGCTAGAATACTTGTAAAGGAGTAGTCCTCAGAATAATGGGAGAAGTCCCTGAGAACACTTGTACTATTTTGTTTAAATAGTGAAAATCTTGGTGAAGCCAAGGACTGGACGTAGCCTTGTCGACTAAGGGGGTGAACCAGGATAAATATCGTGTGTGTGCTTTATCGTTTAAGTTGTAGGTTTATTTCTGTTGCACTTCTTTGACAAACGGTTTTGAACTTATAATTGCTATCTCGCAAAAAGAATTATAAAATCACACACACAATTAAAACCCCCCCTTTCTTGTGTGGTTTTATTACTATCATAAACCTTAGTCACCGGACGAGTTTCAATTGTAAATCCTAGTAAATTATCCTCTTTTTGTGGAAAAACTCGAGAACCTAGTCATAGTGACTAGTCTCAGGGGAAAAATCAGTCTCGGGAGGGGAAAACTAAGTCACTTAGGAAATAGTTCCATGGGAAAATTGAGTCACCGGATAGGAAAAGCATAGTCACCAGATGAGTTTACATGGAAAATCCTAGTAAAATAACCTCTTTGTATGGGAAAAACTCGAGAACCTAGTCATTGTGACTAGTTTCAAGGGAAAACTCAAACACGGGAGGGGAAAACTTAGTCACTAAGGATTTCGTGCCATGGGAAAACAGAGTAACCGGATGGGAAAACCTTCATCGCCATACGAGTTTTCATGGTAAATCATAGTAAAACAATCTCGTGCAGGAAAAACTGGAGAACCTAGTCATTGTGACTAGTCCCATGGGAAAACTCAGTTATAGGAGGTGGAAACTTAGTCCCGAAGGAAATAGTGCATGGGTAAACTGTTTGAATCAAATAATTTAATGAGTTACAATATTTTGATAAATAACAATTTCGTTAAGTGTTGCTAACTTCTTAAAAGTTTTCATGCGAGGATTTCGACAAAGAATTATCAAAAGCAAATTGTCAAGTAAAGGACAATAGAGAAATCCGTCCGCCTGTGTGAATCAGTCTGCCACTTGAGAGAGTTCGTCTTCCTGTGATGAACGTCTGGTTGATCAATCACTGGATGTATTTATGAAGAATGTTGAGTTGACCAAAGCAATGATTGAAGACTCGTGCAAAACAAAATTTCCTGAGGCAATCATTTGTTCAACCCAAAGATGAGTTGTCGTGCACCTCTTGGTTCTTCAGAGCATTAATGGCGAAAGGGACAGAATTAAGCGCCTCATTCCCTGAAGATTCAAATCCTCTGAAATTCCTTAATTCAAGCTACCTTTACTGAATTAGCGGCGACGCCTTCTGATCATCGTATCTCCCCAACGGTCAAATTCAAATATTCTGGTCAAAACATTAATGACTCAATTAGCTGTTAGGCATGAGCATTAATTGCAGACTCTATGGGTCGAGGCAAAATGCATCACCAAACGATATCGTCTTGCATTGTTGAAGAAACACTCATTATCTGGCAGATTGCAACAGCAGATGCAGATGTATCCGTTACTCACAATCAAGTAGAAATTCAAACGGAACTATTTTGAAGATCTTCAGCAAAGCCTCCATTGAACATCCTACTGAAGATATAAATAGTGGACTTAGCATCTGTTTCAACTAGGCGACTTTTACACAATCAAAGCATTCAACCTTTCCAAGTCTATCTATGATCAAACAAGCTTTAAGCCAAGACACTCTGCAACCCCAACTTATCTATTCTCTGAGTTCTGTCGCCAACTAGTGTGAACCTCTTTACAGAGTGAAAAACTCTTATCCTTTCTCACACAAGCCCTTCAGAGAACCAACTTGTTTATTATCTCTGAATTCTGTTCTTCACATTTTCTACCCACTCTTACTGAAGAGATTTTGTAGAAACCAAGCTTTCTTTTAAAAGAACTGGGAGGAGTCCTATCTAACACTCGAAAGAAAAAGGAGAAGTCTGCTCGAATACTTGTAAAGGAGTAGTCCTCAGAATACTGGGAGAAGTCCCTGAGAACACTTGTACTATTTTGTTTAAATAGTGAAAATCTTGGTGAAGCCAAGGACTGGACGTAGCCTTGTCGATTAAGGGGGTGAACCAGGATAAATATCGTGTGTGTGCTTTATCGTTTAAGTTGTAGGTTTATTTCTGCTGCACTTCTTTGACAAACGTTTTTGAACTTATAATTGCTATCTCGCAAAAAGAATTATAAAATCACACACACAAATCAAACCCCCCCCCCTTTCTTGTGTGGTTTTATTACTATCATAAACCTTAGTCACCGGACGAGTTTCAATTGTAAATCCTAGTAAATTATCCTCTTTTTGTGGAAAAACTCGAGAACCTAGTCATAGTGACTAGTCTTGTGGGAATGATCAGTCTCGGGAGGGGAAAACTAAGTCACTAAGGCAATAGTGCCATGGGAAAATTGAGTCACCGGATAGGAAAAGCATAGTCACCAGATGAGTTTCAATGGAAAATCCTAGTAAAATAACCTCTTTGTTTGGGAAAAACTCGAGAACCTAGTCATTGTGACTAGTTTCAAGGGAAAACTCAGTCACGGGAGGGGAAAACTTAGTCACTAAGGATTTCGTGCCATGGGAAAACAGAGTAACCGGATGGGAAAACCTTCATCGCCGTACGAGTTTTCATGGTAAATCGTAGTAAAACAATCTCGTGCGGGAAAAACTGGAGAACCTAGTCATTGTGACTAGTCCCATGGGAAAACTCAGTTATAGGAGGTGAAAACTTAGTCCCGAAGGAAATAGTGCATGGGTAAACTGTTAGAATCAAATAATTTAATGAGTTACAATATTTTGATAAATAACAATTTCGTTAAGTTTTGCTAACTTTTTAAAAGTTTTCATGCGAGGATTTCGACAAAGAATTATCAAAAGCAAATTGTCAAGTAAAGGACAATAGAGAAATCCGTCTAACTGTGTGAATCAGTCTGCCACTTGAGAGAGTTCGTCCGCCTGTGATGAACGTCTGGTTGATCAATCACTGGATGTATTTATGAAGAATGTTGAGTTGACCAAAGCAACAATTGAAGACTCGTGCAAAACAAAATTTCCTGAGGCATCCATTTGTTCAACCCAAAGATGAGTTGTCGTGCACCTCTTGGTTCTTCAGAGCATTAATGGCAAAAGGGACAGAATTAAGCGCCTCATTCCCTGAAGATTCAAATCCTCTGAAATTCCTTAATTCAAACTGCCTTTACTGAATTAGCGGCGACGCCTTCTGATCATCATATCTCCCCAACGGTCAAATTCAAATATTCTGGTCAAAACATTAATGACTCAATTAGCTGTAAGGCATGAGCATTATCTGGCAGATTGCAACAGCAGATGCAGAAGTATCCGTTACTCACAATCAAGTAGAAATTCAAACGGCACTATTTTGAAGATCTTGAGCAAAGCTTCCATTGAACATCCTACTGAAGATATAAATAGTGGACTTAGCATCTGTTTCAACTAGGCGACTTTTACACAATCAAAGCATTCAACCTTTCCAAGTCTATCTATGATCAAACAAGCTTTAAGCCAAGACACTCAGCAACTCCAACTTATCTATTCTCTGAGTTTTGTCGCCAACTAGTGTGAAGCTCTTTACAGAGTGAAAAACTCTTATCCTTTCTCACACAAGCCCTTCAGAGAACCAACTTGTTTATTATCTCTGAATTCTGTTCTTCACATTTTCTACCCACTCTTACTGAAGAGATTTTGTAGAAACCAAGCTTTCTTGTAAAAGAACTGGGAGGAGTCCTATCTAACACTCGAAAGAAAAAGGAGAAGTCCTGCTAGAATACTTGTAAAGGAGTAGTCCTCAGAATACTGGGAGAAGTCCCTGAGAACACTTGTACTATTTTCTTTAAATAGTGAAAATCTTGGTGAAGCCAAGGACTGGACATAGCCTTGTCGATTAAGGGGGTGAACCAGGATAAATATCGTGTGTGTGCTTTATCGTTTAAGTGGTAGGTTTATTTCTGCAGCACTTCTTTGACAAACGTTTTTGAACTTATAATTGCTATCTCGCAAAAAGAATTATAAAATCACACACACAATTCAAACCCCCCCTTTCTTGTGTGGTTTTATTACTATCATAAACCTTAGTCACCGGACGAGTTTCAATTGTAAATCCTAGTAAATTATCCTCTTTTTGTGGAAAAACTCGAGAACCTAGTCATAGTGACTAGTCTCAGGGGAAAAATCAGTCTCGGGAGGGGAAAACTAAGTCACTTAGGAAATAGTGCCATGGGAAAATTGAGTCACCGGATAGGAAAAGCATAGTCACCAGATGAGTTTACATGGAAAATCCTAGTAAAATAAACTCTTTGTATGGGAAAAACTCGAGAACCTAGTCATTGTGACTAGTTTCAAGGGAAAACTCAGTCACGGGAGGGGAAAACTTAGTCACTAAGGATTTCGTGCCATGGGAAAACAGAGTAACCGGATGGGAAAACCTTCATCGCCATACGAGTTTTCATGGTAAATCATAGTAAAACAATCTCGTGCCGGAAAAACTGGAGAACCTAGTCATTGTGACTAGTCCCATAGGAAAACTCAGTTATAGGAGGTGAAAACTTAGTCCCGAAGGAAATAGTGCATGGGTAAACTGTTTGAATCAAATAATTTAATGAGTTACAATATTTTGATAAATAACAATTTCGTTAATTGTTGCTAACTTCTTAAAAGTTTTCATGCGAGGATTTCGACAAAGAATTATCAAAAGCAAATTGTCAAGTAAAGGACAATAGAGAAATCCGTCCGCCTGTGTGAATCAGTCTGCCACTTGAGAGAGTTCGTCCGCCTGTGATGAACGTCTGGTTGATCAATCACTGGATGTATTTATGAAGAATGTTGAGTTGACCAAAGCAATGATTGAAGACTCGTGCAAAACAAAATTTCCTGAGGCAATCATTTGTTCAACCCAAAGATGAGTTGTCGTGCACCTCTTGGTTCTTCAGAGCATTAATGGCGAAAGGGACAGAATTAAGCGCCTCATTCCCTGAAGATTCAAATCCTCTGAAATTCCTTAATTCAAGCTACCTTTACTGAATTAGCGGCGACGCCTTCTGATCATCGTATCTCCCCAACGGTCAAATTCAAATATTCTGGTCAAAACATTAATGACTCAATTAGCTGTTAGGCATGAGCATTAATTGCAGACTCTATGGGTCGAGGCAAAATGCATCACCAAACGATATCGTCTTGCATTGTTGAAGAAACACTCATTATCTGGCAGATTGCAACAGCAGATGCAGATGTATCCGTTACTCACAATCAAGTAGAAATTCAAACGGAACTATTTTGAAGATCTTCAGCAAAGCCTCCATTGAACATCCTACTGAAGATATAAATAGTGGACTTAGCATCTGTTTCAACTAGGCGACTTTTACACAATCAAAGCATTCAACCTTTCCAAGTCTATCTATGATCAAACAAGCTTTAAGCCAAGACACTCTGCAACCCCAACTTATCTATTCTCTGAGTTCTGTCGCCAACTAGTGTGAACCTCTTTACAGAGTGAAAAACTCTTATCCTTTCTCACACAAGCCCTTCAGAGAACCAACTTGTTTATTATCTCTGAATTCTGTTCTTCACATTTTCTACCCACTCTTACTGAAGAGATTTTGTAGAAACCAAGCTTTCATTTAAAAGAACTGGGAGGAGTCCTATCTAACACTCGAAAGAAAAAGGAGAAGTCTGCTCGAATACTTGTAAAGGAGTAGTCCTCAGAATACTGGGAGAAGTCCCTGAGAACACTTGTACTATTTTGTTTAAATAGTGAAAATCTTGGTGAAGCCAAGGACTGGACGTAGCCTTGTCGATTAAGGGGGTGAACCAGGATAAATATCGTGTGTGTGCTTTATCGTTTAAGTTGTAGGTTTATTTCTGCTGCACTTCTTTGACAAACGTTTTTGAACTTATAATTGCTATCTCGCAAAAAGAATTATAAAATCACACACACAAATCAAACCCCCCCCCCTTTCTTGTGTGGTTTTATTACTATCATAAACCTTAGTCACCGGACGAGTTTCAATTGTAAATCCTAGTAAATTATCCTCTTTTTGTGGAAAAACTCGAGAACCTAGTCATAGTGACTAGTCTTGTGGGAAAGATCAGTCTCGGGAGGGGAAAACTAAGTCACTAAGGCAATAGTGCCATGGGAAAATTGAGTCACCGGATAGGAAAAGCATAGTCACCAGATGAGTTTCAATGGAAAATCCTAGTAAAATAACCTCTTTGTTTGGGAAAAACTCGAGAACCTAGTCATTGTGACTAGTTTCAAGGGAAAACTCAGTCACGGGAGGGGAAAACTTAGTCACTAAGGATTTCGTGCCATGGGAAAACAGAGTAACCGGATGGGAAAACCTTCATCGCCGTACGAGTTTTCATGGTAAATCGTAGTAAAACAATCTCGTGCGGGAAAAACTGGAGAACCTAGTCATTGTGACTAGTCCCATGGGAAAACTCAGTTATAGGAGGTGAAAACTTAGTCCCGAAGGAAATAGTGCATGGGTAAACTGTTAGAATCAAATAATTTAATGAGTTACAATATTTTGATAAATAACAATTTCGTTAAGTTTTGCTAACTTTTTAAAAGTTTTCATGCGAGGATTTCGACAAAGAATTATCAAAAGCAAATTGTCAAGTAAAGGACAATAGAGAAATCCGTCTAACTGTGTGAATCAGTCTGCCACTTGAGAGAGTTCGTCCGCCTGTGATGAACGTCTGGTTGATCAATCACTGGATGTATTTATGAAGAATGTTGAGTTGACCAAAGCAACAATTGAAGACTCGTGCAAAACAAAATTTCCTGAGGCATCCATTTGTTCAACCCAAAGATGAGTTGTCGTGCACCTCTTGGTTCTTCAGAGCATTAATGGCAAAAGGGACAGAATTAAGCGCCTCATTCCCTGAAGATTCAAATCCTCTGAAATTCCTTAATTCAAACTGCCTTTACTGAATTAGCGGCGACGCCTTCTGATCATCATATCTCCCCAACGGTCAAATTCAAATATTCTGGTCAAAACATTAATGACTCAATTAGCTGTAAGGCATGAGCATTATCTGGCAGATTGCAACAGCAGATGCAGAAGTATCCGTTACTCACAATCAAGTAGAAATTCAAACGGCACTATTTTGAAGATCTTGAGCAAAGCTTCCATTGAACATCCTACTGAAGATATAAATAGTGGACTTAGCATCTGTTTCAACTAGGCGACTTTTACACAATCAAAGCATTCAACCTTTCCAAGTCTATCTATGATCAAACAAGCTTTAAGCCAAGACACTCAGCAACTCCAACTTATCTATTCTCTGAGTTTTGTCGCCAACTAGTGTGAAGCTCTTTACAGAGTGAAAAACTCTTATCCTTTCTCACACAAGCCCTTCAGAGAACCAACTTGTTTATTATCTCTGAATTCTGTTCTTCACATTTTCTACCCACTCTTACTGAAGAGATTTTGTAGAAACCAAGCTTTCTTGTAAAAGAACTGGGAGGAGTCCTATCTAACACTCGAAAGAAAAAGGAGAAGTCCTGCTAGAATACTTGTAAAGGAGTAGTCCTCAGAATACTGGGAGAAGTCCCTGAGAACACTTGTACTATTTTGTTTAAATAGTGAAAATCTTGGTGAAGCCAAGGACTGGACATAGCCTTGTCGATTAAGGGGGTGAACCAGGATAAATATCGTGTGTGTGCTTTATCGTTTAAGTGGTAGGTTTATTTCTGCAGCACTTCTTTGACAAACGTTTTTGAACTTATAATTGCTATCTCGCAAAAAGAATTATAAAATCACACACACAATTCAAACCCCCCTTTCTTGTGTGGTTTTATTACTATCATAAACTTTAGTCACCGGACGGGTTTCAATTGTAAATCCTAGTAAATTATCCTCTTTTTGTGGAAAAACTCGAGAACCTAGTCATAGTGACTAGTCTCATGGGAAAAATCAGTCTCGCGAGGGGAAAACTAAGTCACTAAGGAAATAGTGCCATGGGAAAATTGAGTAACCGGATGGGAAAACCTTAGCTACCGAACGAGTTTCCGTGGAAAATCCTAGTAAAACAACCCCTTTGTGCGGGAAAAACTCGAGAACCTTCTCACTGTGACTAGTCTTATGGGAAAACTTAGTCACCGGAGTGGAAAATTTAGTCACTAAGGAATTAGTGCCATGTGAAAACCTTAGCTACAGGACGAGTTTCAATTGAAAATCCTAGTAAAATAACATTTTGTGGGAAAAACTCGAGAACCTAGTCAAAGTGTCTAGTCTAATGGGAAAACTTAGTCATTGGGGGGCAAAATTAGTCACTAAGGAGTTAGTGCCATGGGAAGTCCTAGTCATTGTGATTAGTCTCATGGGAAAACTGAGTCACAGGAGGAGGAAAACTTAGTCACTAAGGAATTAGTGCCACGGGAAAACTTAGTCACCGGACGTGTTTCCATGGCAAATCATAGTAAAATAACCTCTTTGTGCGGGAAAAACTACAGAACCTAGTCGCTGTGACTAGTCTCATGGGAACACACCGTTAGTGGGGGGGGGAACTTAATCATTAAGGAATAAGTGCCACAGGAAAACTGAACACCGATTAGGAAAACCTTAGTCACCGTCGAGTTTCAATGAAAAATCCTAGTATAATTACCTCTTTGTGCGGGAAAAACTAGAGAACCTAGTCGCTGTGATTAGTCTCATGGGAACAGTCAGTTAATGGGGGGGGGGGAACCGAATCATTAAGGAATAAGTGCCACAGGAAAACTGAAACACTGAATAGGAAAACCTTAGTCACCATCGAGTTTCAATGAAAAATCCTAGTAAAATTACCTCTTAGTGTGGGAAAAACTCAAGAACCTAGTCACTGTGACTAGTCATATGAAAAAACTTAGTCACGGGAGGGGAAAACTTAGTCACTAAGGAATTCGTGCCATGGGAAAACATAGTCTCCGGATGGGAAAACCTTAGTCACCGGACAAGTTTAAACTAAAAATATTAGTAAAATAACCTCTTTGAGTGGCAAAAACTCGAGAACCTAGTCATTGTGACTAGTCTCATGGTAAGACTCATTCACCGGAGGGAAAACTTAGTCGCTGAGAAATGAGTGCCATGGGAAAACTGAGTCACCGGATAGAAAAACCATAGTCACCGGATGAGTTTCAATGCAAAATCCTAGTAAAATAACCTCTTTGTGTGGGAAAAACTCGAGAACCTAGTCATTGTGACTAGTCTAATAGGAAAACTCAGTCACAGGAGGGGAAATCATAGTTAACAAGGAATTAGTTCCACGGGAAAACCGAGTAATCGGATGGGAAAACCTTAGTCACAGGACGAGTTTCCATGGACAATCCTAGTAAAACAACCTGGACTAGGCGAGCACTTCGCCCAGTAGGGGCGACCAGGCGACCAAAATAAGGACGAGCACTTGGCGAGCTAGGCAGGCTAAGAGGCGATAGATTAAGGCTATTGGGTCAAGTGTTTTGAGGCCCATAGGCCCGTATTATGTAATTAATGTTGTTTATGACTCTTAAATGCCATTGATGGCTCCCCCCTCTATATATAGCTAGAGGGGGCTCATGTAATAGGGACCTCTCTCATTCTCGAATAATAATATTCTTCTTTCTTCATTCTCCCATTCGAGAACATTTGGCGCCGTCTGTGGGGAAAGTTACACTAACCCCTGCGACCACGAGAAGGGAAGCCATGTCAGGCATGCAGACAAGAGGATGCGGCGGAAGAGAAATAGCGATGGCCGGGCGACCACCGTCTCCGCCCCCAAACCCAACAACTCAAGCGGCGCCGACAGGAGGACAACCCACAACGATGGTGATTCCATCAGATGTATGGAACCGGATGCTTGGCACGCTTGACGACATGTAGCAGCATAACCAACATCTCCAAACGCAATTGGAATTGCTATGGCAGGAGAAGGACAACGCCCAAGCGATCTCGAGAGAATCCAAAGCATTGGTTGATTTCAAACCTTTTTCAGCAGCGGTCGCCATGATCCTCATACCAGACGCGTTGAAAACCCTAGTACTGGAAACCTACTCAGGCGACACTGACCTGGTTTACGAAATTGCCGCCGCACTCTATAATAGGTTTTAAAGATTTTGCGTTTAAATTTCTAACATACTTTGCAGCAAGCAGATCGCCGAAGGTTACCACGACAACATTATTCAACATACGTCATGAGCCAGCAGGAACTTTGAAGCATTACCTGGAACGGTTTAATGGGGTCATAGTACGAATTGAGGACGCCTCCCAGGAGACGTGTGTCGCTGATATCCAAATCGCAAGTGCACGATTGACTATCGCGTAGTAAAAAGATCGAACCCAAGGGATAGGTGTTCTTATTATTATAATATCTAGTACTTGTGCAGAAAAATTAAAAGATGAAAATATGGTGTTGGTTTGAGAACAATCAAGAACAAAAGCATAAAATGATAAGAAATAAAGATGATAAGAATTTAAGCTCTTGGGTTGGTTTACATAGTCTATAAAACATGCTAGTAATCTCCTACTCAATTTCTGAATTTTAAATCCAAATTCATGATGCTATAGCCTAGAATTTCTACAAGTTAATTGCCTTAAGAAATGTAGAACTTTCTTCCTAATTACTAAATCCATTGCCTTGGTATTTAGTTAACCAGAAAAGAAGATGAAGAATGAATTCGGGCCAGCACAAAGTTACGTCTATCCTAATTGCCTTAAGAGATATATACTTATAACCTTTTTTATTTCCTATTTCCCTTACTACTTACCAAATGGCCTTATGACATAAGTAGAAAGCAAGATATCTTTTGCACATAAAGATGAATGAAGAACAAAGAAATAAAACATGAAAGGAAATATTTTTCAGAAATGTAGAAAAAGACTATAACATGAATTATAAACTAAAACAACCCAAAAACTTAAACAAGAAGTTAGCCAAGCATGGCTAAAAGAGTCATTGAATTACCCTGGATAGGAGCTCAAGTTTGGCTTCCCACAATTCCTAGGAACAATGATCTTAAGGAGGAAAGAAGAATACTTGTTGTATTCTGAATTGGTCTGTCTTACAAGTGAAGAAAAGGCCCCTATTTATAGTAAAAATTCACCCTCCAGCGCTTGAGCGCTGGCATTCCCAACGCTTGGGCGTTGGGATGCATTAAAATTCCACTATCAGACCGAGCCCCAGCGCTTGAGCGCTGGCTTTCCAACGCTTGAAGAAAGTGGTTTCATATTCTTCTTTTTCCCTTTTAGCCCTCTCTTTGCTAGCACTTCAATTCTGGCCCTTTAATTCTTTTAATCTTCACTTTTAATCCTCCACTCTTGAACTTTCACACTTTGACCCCTGATTTCCTGAAACTTTACAAATCGGTCCCTGGACAAAAATGATAACTATACCAGCTTTCCTAAAAATATAAAATGGCTATAAAAAATCCTAAAAATATAAAATAAAGTTAGAAAAACAAATAAAATCTAATCTATATGCAAAATGCAAAATAAATATAAAATCTACATAAAAATAATAAAAATCCTATATGTGACTCAAAAATAATAAAATAACAAGACTAAAAACAACCTAAAAACATCATATAATATCCACTCATCAGTCGCCACCTTTAAATAGGGTGTAAGGGCGAGCACCTTGAACAACAAGTTGAGCAGGTGGCCACCGTGTGACATGGTAGAGTTAAGGGCGAGAGCGCAGAGCTGCATCCTGGAAGAGGAGGACGACGACTAGAAGTAGGTGAGAAATGCTCTCGACACGCCAAGATGAAGATGCGAAATCAAGCCATAGACCTAACCGCCCAGTTCAAGGATCCTTGCGATCGGAAGGTTTTATCAAGTTATATTTTGTTTTTGTAAACAATAAACCTTGCATGAATTCTTGATTCAATAACACGTTTTTCTATTATGAGCCGTTTGGTGATCTTTTACAATCCCACGGTAGTAAAGAGGCTGGTAGGACGAGCAAAATGGCAGGGTACGGGTTTGAGGAACTAGTTTAGGCTAGGCAGAGTATGGGGCGAGATGGACGAAGAGATGAGGGGGACCTTGTGGAGACTGCCGTGGGATTAATAAAAAAAACCCTTCTTGGGCGGTTGTTTTATATTTCTTTCATGCAGGACACATGTTTCCATGCAACAAAGGGGGAATTATACCCCCTACCTTTGGCGTCCTCGCCTTGCGCAGGGTGAGAGTCGCCACGGAGGTTCGCTTGGGATGCCAAGAGACGGGAAACTCAACACGCCAAGAGAAGGAGAACAACAACTGCTTCCAGTTAGCTTGGGGATTAAAAACACCCTTATCTTTGGCATCCTCACCTCTTGGGCGGGTGGTCGTCAGAGAGGTCTACCTAGGACGGTGCGCGCAACCCTGGTGCGTACGGCGAGATGCCTAGCCTTGATCAAATTAAATCGAGCACCATCATTGGGCCAAAGCCTTGGACAACCTCAGTGGCCACTAAGATCCAAACCAAAAGTCTCACAGAGCAAAAGCCTCGCCACGCGAGCCAAAGTCTTGGTTGAATTATATCAAGCACTAAAGTCCCACTGGGCATAAAAGTCTCACTGAGCAAAGCCTCAAACATGACAACCAGCACAAGGCAGGGCGTGCAGGTCACTAGGCCACTCATAAAATAAATTCTTGGCCGCCCTAGTGGTATAAGCCCAAGCCACAAAAAGCCTTGTTAGAAGAACCATTGGATTGAGTCTCGTTACGCGAGCTGAAACCATGCAACACCAACACTGCAGTGGCGGGAGAAGCAAGTACCGTGGTGAAGGAGGAAGAAAGGTGATCACCAACAAGTGAGGGTGAGTACAAACGAGGAAAAAGAACAAGAATGCATTTGGCGAGTAGGTCAAGCATCACCGCAAACTCTTAAGAGGTACTCATGAATTATTTTGAGAACTAATGATTTTGTTTGCAGTTGAGAAATATAGAAAGCAGGTAACAGGACAAGGAAAGAATAAGGTACATCTGGGCGAGTAACTTCACCGCAACCTGGCGAGTGATTCTCCACCAGACTTACACTTTCTAGATTGGTGATCAAGTCGCAATTTTGTAGATTGGCGAAGAAGTTGCAGTATGGTGAGTTGTTTCGGGCTCCTAGGGCGCAGTTGGACCTGTGGGCTTGTTGCAACTCCTGTGGAGCGAGCGACTCCTCCCTAGCGGTTCCAGTTGACCGGTTGACCACTTCATTCCACGCTAGGCGTGTCGACGCCACCTTGAGTCAAATTCACTCACATTTCTTGCTGGGATTGGCGACATATTTATCCTCCGCGCCCAGGCCTTAGGCGACTCATTTCTCTATAAGATGCTATACTCTTTCCTTCACTAGGTTTTTATCCCAAGGGGTTTTTCCTAGGAAGGTTTTAACGAGGCACATTCTATAGGGATGACCGCCCAAAGGAAGCATCGGTTGAAATTCGATGGCGAGCACTCTTTGAAGACACACTTCATCTTCGTGCCTCAAACTCGATGTATTGTGGGCTTGTGGACCGAGCGAGCACCATCCCCTGGTGGTGGGCTATGAAGACTTATGAAGACACACTTCGCTTTCATACTTCAAGCTTGGTATCTTGTGGGCTTTTGGACTGGGCGAGCACTTCTCCCAGTAGGGGTTACCAGGCGACCAGAATAAGGACCAGGACATGGTGAGTTAGGCGGGAAAAACTAACCTCTTTGTTTGGGAAAAACTCAAGAAATTACTCACAATGACTAGTCACATGAAAAAACTAAGTCATAGGAGGGGAAAACTTTGTCACTAAGGAATTAGTGCCATGAGAAAACTGTGTCACCAAATGGGAAAACCATAGTCACCGGATGAGTTTCAATGGAAAATACAAGTAAAATAACCTCTCTGTGCGGGAAAAATTGGAGAACCTAGTCACAGTGACTAGTCTCATGGGAAAACTCAGTCACAGGAGGGGAAAATAAGTCACTAAGGAATAAGTGCCATGGGAAAACTGAGACACCGGATGGAAAAACCTTAGTCACCGTGCGATTTTCAACGCCAAATCCTAGTAAACCAAACTATTTGTGTGGGAAAAACTCAAAAACATAGTCACTGTGACTAGTCTCATGAAAATCTCAGTCATCGGAGGGGAAAACTTTGTCACTGAGGAATTAGTGCCATGGGAAAACTTTGTCACCGGATGGGAAAACCATAGTCTCCGGATGCGTTTCAATGAATTAGTCTCATGGGAAAACTCAGTCACTGGAAGGGAAAACTTAGTCATTAATGAATTAGTGCCATGGGAAAACTGAGACACCGAATGGAAAAACCATAGTCACCAGACTAGTTTCAACGCCAAATCCTAGTAAACTAACCTCTTTGTGTGGGAAAAACTCAAGAACCTAGTTTATGTGACTAGTCTCGTTGGAAAACTCAGTCGCAACAGGGGAAAACTTAGTCATTAAGGAATTACTGCTATGGGAAAACATTAGCCACGGGATGAATTTCAATGGAAACTCCTAGTAAAGTAACCTCTTTGTGTGGGAAAAACTCGAGAACCTAGTCATAGTGACTAGTCTAATGGGAAAACTCAGTCACTGGAGGGGAAAATAAATCACTAAGGAATAAGTGCCATGGGAAAACTGAGACACCGGATGGAAAAACCTTAGTCACCGTGCAATTTTCAACGCCAAATCCTAGTAAACTAAACTATTTGTGTGGGTAAAACTCAAAAACATAGTCACTGTGACTAGTCTCATGAAAATCTCAGTCATCAGAGGGGAAAACTTTGTCACTGAGGAATTAGTGCCATGGGAAAACTGTGTCACCGGATGGGAAAACCATAGTCTCCGGATGCGTTTCAATGAATTAGTCTCATGGGAAAACTCAGTCACAGAAGGGGAAAATTTAGTCATTAATGAATTAGTGCCATGGGAAAACTGAGACACCGAATGGAAAAACCATAGTCACCAGACTAGTTTCAACGCCAAATCCTAGTAAACTAACCTCTTTGTGTGGGAAAAACTCAAGAACCTAGTTTCTGTGACTAGTCTCGTTGGAAAACTCAGTCGCAACAGGGGAAAACTTAGTTATTAAGGAATTACTGCTATGGGAAAACATTAGCCACGGGATGAATTTCAATGGAAACTCCTAGTAAAGTAACCTCTTTGTGTGGGAAAAACTCGAGAACGTAGTGAAAGTGACTAGTCTCGTGGGAAAACTTAGTCACTGGGGGGGAACTTAGTCACTATGGAATTAGTGCCATGGAAAAAATGAGACACAAGATGGGAACAACTTAGTCACCGGACGAGTTTCAACACCCAATCCTAGTAAACTAACCCCTTTGTGTGGGAAAAACTAAAGAAATTAGTCACAGTGACTTGTCTCATGAAAAACCTCAGTCACAGGTGGGGAAAACTTAGTCACTTAGGAATTATTGCCATGGAAAAACTGAGTCATCGGATGGGGAATCGTTACTCACCGGACGAGTTTCAAAGTACAATCATTGTAAAATAACCTCTTTGTGCGGGAAAAACTCGAGAACCTAGTCACTGTGACTAGTCTCATGGGAATACTCAGTCACAGGAGGAGAAAACTTAGTCACTAAGGAAATAGTTTCATGGAAAAACCTTAGTCACGGACGAGTTTCAATGGAAAATCCTAGTAAAATAACATCTTTGTGTGGGAAAAACTCGAGAACCTAGTCATAGTGACTAGTCTCAGGGGAAAACCCAGTCACTGAGGGGAAAATAAGTCACAAAGGAATTAGTGCCATGGGAAAACTGAGTCACCTGATGGGAAAACCTTAGTGACCGGACAATTTTCATTGGAAAGTCCTAGTAAAATAACATATTTGTATGGGAAAAACTCGAGAACCTAGTAACATTGGCTAGTTCAAGGGAAAACACAATCACAGAAGGGGAAATACAGGGAGTAAGGAATTAGTGCCATGGAAAAACTAAGTTACCCGATGGGAAAACCTTTGACACCGGAATAGTTTCAATAAAAAGTCATCGTAAAATAACCTCTATGTGTGGGAAAAACCTATGAACCCTGTCGCTGTAACTAGTCTCATGGTAAAACTCAGTCTCCGGAGGGGAAAACTTTGTCACTAAGGAATTAGTCCCATGGGAAATCTGAGTCAGCGGATGGGAAAATCATAGTCACCGGACGAGTATCAATTGAAAATACTAGTAAAATTACCTCTTTGTGTGGGAAAAACTTGAAACCTAGTTATTATGACTAGTCTCATGGGAAAACTAAGTCACAGGAGTGGAAAACTTAGTCACTAATGAAATAGTATCATGGGAAAACCTTAGTCACAGACGAGTTTCAATGGAAAATCCCAGTAAAATAACCTCTTTGTGTGGGAAAACCTCGAGAACCTAGTCATAGTGACTAGTCTCATGGGAAAACTGATTCTCTGGAGGGGAAAATATGTCACTAAGGAATTAGTGCCTTGGGAAAACGGAGTCACCGGATAGGAAAACCTTAGTCACCGGACGATTTTCATGGGAAAATCCTAGTAAAATAATGTCTTTGTATGGGAATAAGTCGAGAACAAAGTCACTTTGGCTAGTTCTAGGGAAAACACAGTCAGAGGAGGGGGAAACACAAGGACTAAGGACTTAGTGCCATGGGAAAACTGAGTCATCAGATGGGAAAACCTTAGTCACCGAAAAAGTTTCAATAACAAGTCATGGTAAAATAACCTCTTTGGGTGGGAAAAACCCAAGAAACTTGTCATTGTAACTTGTCTCATGGTAAAAATCAGTCTCTAGAGGGGAATACTTAGTCATTGAGGAATTAGTGCCATGGAAAATCTGAGTCAGCGGATGGGAAATTCATAGTCACCGGCAGAGTTTCAATGGAAAATCCTAGTAAAATTACCTCTTTTTGGGGGAAAAACTCGTGAACCTATTCATTATGACTAGTCTCATAGGAAAACTCAGTCACAGGAGTGGAAATCTTAGTCATTAAGGTATTTGTGCCATGGGAAAACACAGTAACCGGATGGGAAAACCTTAGTCACCGGACGAGTTTCCATATAAAATCATAGCAAAATAACCTCTTTGTGCGGGAAAAACTGAAGAACCTAGTCATTGTGACTAGTCTCACGGGAAAACTCAATCACTAGGGGGGGGAACTTAGTCACTAAGGCATTAGTTCCATTGGAAAACTGAGTCACCCGATGGGAAAACCTTAGACACCGAAATAGTTTCAATGGTAAGTCATGGTAGAATAACCTATTTGTGTGGGAAAAACTCAAGATCCTTTACACTGTGACTATTCTCATTGGAAAACTCAGCCACAAGAGGGTAAAACTTTGTAATAAGGAATTAGGGCCATGGGAAAACTGAGTCACCAGATGGGATATACTTACTCACCAAACAAGTTTAAATGCCAAATACTAGTAAAATAACATCTTTGTGCAGGAAAAACTGGAGAACCTAGTCACTATGACTAGTCTCATGGGAAAACTCAATCACTGGGGGGAAAACTTAGTCACTAAGGAATTAGTGCCCTGGGAAAAATGAGACACCGATTGGGAAAACCATAGTCACCGGATGAGTTTCAACAACAAACCCTAGTAAGCTAACCTCTTTGAGTGGTAAAAACTCAAGAACCTAGTCACTGTGACTAGTCTAATGAAAAAATTCAGTCACAGGACGGGAAAACTTAGTCACTAAGGAAATAGTGCCATGGGAAAACTGAGTCACCGAATGGGAAAACCATACTCACCGGATGAGTTTCAACGTCAAAACCCAGTAAACTAACCTCTTTGTGTGGGAAAAACGCAAGAACCTAGTCACTTTGACTAGTCTCATGAAAAAACTCAGTCACAAGTGGAGAAAACTTAGTCACTAAGGAATTAGTGCCATAGAAAACTAAGTCTTCGAATGGAGAAACATTAGTCACTAGAGGAGTTTCAAAGGATAATCATAGTAAAATAACCTCTTTGTGTGGGAAAATTGAGAACCTAGTGACTGTGATTAGCCTTATGGGAAATCTCAGTCACCGGTGGGGAAAACTTAGTCACTAACGAATTATTGCCATGGGAAAACTGAGTCACTGGATGGGAAAACCTTAGCCACCGGGCCAGTTTCAATGGAATATTCTAGTAAAATAACCTCTTTGTGTGGGAATAACTCGAGAACCTAGTCATAGTGTATAGTCTCATGGGAAAACTCAGTCACCGGATGGGAAAATCTTAGTCACCGGACGAGTTTCATTTAAAAATCCTAGTAAATTAAAATCATTGTGTGCGAAAAACTCAAGACCCTAGTCACTGTGACTAGTCTCATGGGAAAACACAGTCACGGGAGGGAAAACACAGTCACGGGAGGGAAAACTCGATGACTACGGAATTAGTGCCCTGGGAAAACTGAGTCACCAAATGGGAAAACCTTAGTCACCATAATAGTTTCAATGGAAAGTCAAGGTAAAATAACCTCTTTGTGGGGGGAAACGTCAAGAACCTTGTCACTTTGTGTAGTCTCATCGGAAAACTCAGCCGTAGGAGGGTAAAACTTAGTAATAAGGAATTAGTGCCATGGAAAGCTGATTCACTAGATGGGATAACCTTACTCACTGGACAATTTTAAATGCCCAATCCTAGTAAAATAACATCTTTGTGTCGGAAAAACTCAAGAACCTAGTCATTGTGACCAAGCTCATGCGAAAACTTAGTCATCAGAGGGGAAAACTTAGTCACTACGGAATTAGTGCAATGGAAAAACTAAGTGACCGGATGGGAAAACCTTAGTCATCGAACGAGTTTCATTGGACAATGCTAGTAAAATAAAATATTTGTATGGGAAAAACTCGAGAACTTAGTCACTGTGACTAGTCTCATGGGGAAACACAGTCCAAGGAGGGGAGAACTCAAAGACTAAGGACTTGGTGCCATGGGAAAACTGAGTCACCATATGGGAAAAGCTTAGTCACTGGAATAGTTTCAATGGAAAGTCATGGTAAATTAACCTCTTTGTGTGGGAAAAACTAAAGAACCTTGTTATTATGGATAGTCTCATGGGAAAACTGAGTTACCGGATGGGATAGCCTTACTAACCAGACAAGTTTAAATGCTAAAACCTAGTAAAATAACATATTTGTGTGGGTAAAACTCATGAACCTAGTCACTGTAACTAGTCTCATTGGAAAACTCAGTCATAGAAGGGGAAAACTTAGTCACTAAGGAATTAGTGCCATGGGAATACAGAGTCACCGGACGGAAAAACCTTAATCACCAGCCGAGTTTTAACGGAAAATCATAGTAAAATAACCTCTTTGTGTGGGAAAAACTCGAGAACCTAGTTATTACGACAAGTCTCATGATAGAACTCAATCACCGGAGGGGAAAACTTAGTCACTAAGGAATGAGTGCCATGGGAAAAATGAGTCACCAGATGGGAAAACCATAGTCACCGGGCGAGTTTCATTGGAAAATCATAGGAAAATAACCTCTTTGTGCAGGAAAAACTTGAGAACCTAGTCACTGTGACAAGTCTCATGGGAAAACTTAGTCACTAAGGAATTAGACCATGGGAAAACTAAGACACCGAATGGGAAAATCTTAGTCACTGGACGAGTATCAACGAAAAATCCTTGTAAACTAACTTCTATGTGTGGGAAAAACTGAAGAACCTAGTCATTGTGACTAGTCTCATGAAAAAATTCAGTCACGGGACAGGAAAAATTAGTCACTAAGGAATTAGTGCCAAGCGAAAACTGAGTCACACTATGAGAAAACATTAGTCACCGGATGAGTTTCAGTGATTAATCATAGTAAAATAACCTCTTTGTGTGGGGAAACTGAGAACCTCGTCACTGTGACTAGCCTCGTGGGAAAACTCAATAACATTTGGGGAAAACTTAGTCACTTAGGCATTAGTGCCATGGGAAATCTGAGCCACCTGATGGGAAAACCTTAATCACCGAAAGATTTCCAGTGGCAAATCCTAGTAAAACACCCTCTTTATATGGGAAAAAATCGAGGACCTAGTCACTATGACTAGTGTCATGGGAAAACTCAGTCACTTGAGGCGAAAATAAGTCACTAAGGTATTAGTGCCATCCGAAAACAAAGTCACCAGATGGGAAATCCTTAGCCACTGGACGTGTTTCATTTGAAAATACTAGTAAAATAACATCTTTGTGTGGGAAAAACTGAAGAACCTAGTCACTATGGCTAGTCTCATCGGAAAACACAGTCACCGGAGGGGAAAACTCAGTGACTAAGGAATTAGTGCCATGGGAAAACTAATTCACCAGATCGGAAAACCTTAGTCACCGAAATAGTTTAAATGGAAAGTCATGGTAAAATAACCTCTTTGTGTGGGAAAAAACTCGAGAACCTAGTCAAAGTGACTATTCTCATGGGAAAACAAAGTCACTGGATGGGAAAACCTTAATCGCCGGACGAGGTTCACTGGAAAATCCTAGTAAATTAACATCTTTGTGTGGGAAAATCCTAGTAAACTAACCTCAGTGGACGAGTTTGAACGGAAAGTCGTAGTAAAATAACTTTTTTCTGTGGATAAAATTCAAGAACCTAGTCACTTTGACTAGTCTCATGATAAAACTCTGTCACCGAAGGGGAAAAATTAGTCACTAAGGAATTAGTGCCATGGGAAAACTGAGTCACCGGATGGGAAAACCATAGTCGCCGGACGAGTTTCAATGGAAATTCCTAGTAAAATATCCTTTTTGTGTGTGAAAAACTTGACAACCTAGTCATTGTGACTAGTCTCATAGGAAAACTCAGTCACATGAGGGGAAAACTCAGTCACATGAGGGGAAAATTTAGTCCCTAAGAAATAAGTGTTGTGGGAAAACAGAGTAACAGGATGGGAAAAGCTTAGTCACCGGACGAGTTTCCATGGGAAATCATAGTAATGTTGAATTCAAATAATTTAATGAAATATTATGTTTTGATAAATAACAATTTCGTTAAGATTTGATATTGTCAGAAATAGAATTCGTAAGTTGCTGAACATTCTCATATCCAGGAAAACCTATCTACATTACTTCATAAACTACAAGGCATTATCAAGATGCAGAGGCTCATAAGACAAGAAACTAAGTAGAGACCGTCCGGCACCTCACTAAGGGATAACCGCATACATCCTTCAATGGAACTATTGGAATACAAAAAGAAAGCAGATAAGTGGAGATTGTCCTGCAGCTCACCAAAGAAACGATTTGCCTACTGTGACAGTCATGCACTAAAATATACTTGACAAATTGAGACCGTCCGGTGCTTAAACGTGCCTTGACAAATTGAAGCACACTTGGGAAGTTGAGTAAGTCTGGTCACAAACCTGAAGGAGCATATCCAGCTTAGGAGCACTCTTGGACTTTCAACCGAATGGTTGTGTGACAACTCATGCTGAGGATTATATCTGGCCACTCCTCTAAAAAGACAGACTGCTGAGTATTCTCATAGTAAAGAGTACGTCCACCAAAGGACTACATCTGGGAACTCATGTTAAAGAGTTCATGTGCCAAGTCAAGTTTAGAAGAACATTTGACAAACATCTGAAGAATTCGTTTGGCAACACTATTGAAGAGAACGTTTGGCAACTCTGGTGAAGAGTTCGTCTGGCTAGACATTCTGAAGTGTTCGTTCGGCAAAAGCATTGAATAGATCGTTCGACAAAGATTCTGAAGAATTCATTTGTCATAACTGTTTTTAAGCATTAAAGGTTATCTACCTTGTCAGCACCTTAAATGAAGCACTGTGGATCGCTGAATGAAGAAAGAGACACAATTAATACTTTATTCCTTATCTCTGCAGACATCGCTGCTGCTCCGCAATTCAAGCAATCTTTTCAGAAACTACAGTGGGTCTGTCTGAAAATCGTATCTTCTCAACAGTCAAAACCAAATCTTATGTTCAGAACAATTAATGCTCTCTTAACTGGCTTGCACTAGCATTCAGTGCCCAAACAAAAGCTCAAGGCTGAAAGCATTAAAGAACCAGACGAAGTTGTCTAAAGCAATTAATGCTGCAATGAATGCATGATAGAATGCATTTAATGCTGATTCAGAATTACAAAAGTATCTGTTACTCACAAGCAGAAGCTCCAACGGAACTATTTTTCAAATCTTCATCAAGCTTACTGGGAACATCCTACTGAAGATATAAATAGAGGAGTTTGCTTTCGGATTAACTTGGCGACTTGAATACTAAATTATCACTTATTCTCATCAAGTTGCCCACAGAATCAAGCCACAACTCATAATCTTAAAGCCATCCAAAATTGAGTTGAGTCGTCCGCCTATGTGAAGAACCTATAGAGTGTTACTTTTATACTATCCACATCCAAACCAAACAGAGAACCTAATTCTATATCCTCTCAGTAAAATGTGCTTCATCTCTCTACCTAATTCTTGTTGAAGAGAATATTGTAGAACAACAAAGCTACCTTGAATAATACTTGAAAGGAGAAGTCTTGTATAATACTTGCTAGGAGAAGTCCATCTAATACTAGGAGAAGTCCAGTAGAATACTTGTATTATGTTGATCAAATAGTGGAAAATCCTGGTGAAGCCAAGGACTGGACGTAGCCCTGTCGATTATAGGGGTGAACCAAGATAAATACCCTGTGTGCTTTATTTTTCAATCTTAAGTTAATTTTCCGCTGCACGCACACACTCTTATATTCATTTGAAACTAATAAATTCTTAAATCTGAAAAAGAAGTTTTAAAAACTACACACACAATTCAAACCCCCCCCCCTCTTTCTTGTGTGTTTTCTCACTATCAAGTAAAATAACCTCTTTGTGCGGGAAAAACTTGAGAACCTAGGAACTATGACTAGTCTCATGGGAAAACTCAGTCACAAGAGGTAAAAACTTAGTCACCAAGAAAATAGTGCCATGAGAAAACCTTAGTCACCGGACGAGTTTCAATCGAAAATTCTAGTAAAATAACTTCTTTGTGTGGGAAAAACTTGAGAACCTAGTCATAGTGACTAGTCTCATGGGAAAGCTGAATCACTGGACGGGGAAAACTTAATCACTAAGGAAAAGGTGCCATGGGAAAACTGAATCACCGTATGGGAAAACCTTAGTCATCGGATGATTTTCACTGGCAAATCATAGTAAATTAACCTCTTTGGGCGGGAAAAACTAAAGAACCTAGTAACTGTGACTACTCTCATGGGAAAACTCAGTCACAGGAGGAGAAAACTTAGTCACCAAAGAATTAATGCCATGCGAAAACCTTAGTCCCCAAACTTGTTTCAATGGGAAATCCTAGTAAAATAACCACTTTCTGTGGGAAAAATTGGAGAACCTAGTAACTGTGACTAGTCTCACGACGAAACACAGTCACTGGAGGGAAAAACTTAGTCAGTAAGGAAGTAATGCCATGGGGAAACTGAGTCATCGAATTGGAAAACCTTAGTCATAGGACGAGTTTCAACATAAAATCCAAGTAAACTAACCTCTTTGTGTGCGAAAAACAAAAGAACCTAGTCACTGTGACTAGCCTCATAGGAAAACTCAGTCACAGGAGGGGAAAATTTAGTCACTGAGGAATTTGTGCCATGGGAAAACTAAGTTACCGGATGGTAAAACCTTACTCCCCATATGAGTTTCAATGGTAAATCGTAGTAAAACAACCTCTTTATGTAGGAAAAACTCGAGAACCTAGTCACTCTGACTTGTCTCGTGGGATAACTAAGTCACAAAAGGGGAAAACTTAATCACTAAGGAATTCGTGCCACGGGAAAACTGAGTCACCGGATGGGAAAATCTTAGTCACGGGACGAGTTTCAATGGAAAAACATAGTAAATAAACCTCTTTCTGCGGGAAAAACTGGAGAACCTAGTCACGGTGAATAGTCTCAGGGGTAAACTCAGTCACATAAGGAGAAAACTTAGTCAATAAGGAATTAGTGCCATGGGAAAAATGAGTAATTGGATGGGAAAATCTTTTTCACCGGACGAGGTTCCATGGCAAATCCTTGCAAAACAACATCTTTGTGTGGGAAAAACTCGAGAACCTAGTCACTGTGGTCTTATAATCGATTACCTAACTGCCAGAATTTCAAAATTCCCTCCTTTTTATTTATTTAAAATTCAAATCATCTTGTAATCGATTTCCTAACTGCCATAATCGATTACTCATACAGTTTTCTCTATAAAATCAGCATATGCCTCTTGATATCTCGCCCTACCTACATCATATCCACATATATCTTCTGCTTTCATTCCTGATCTTGCACTACCCATGGGGTCTCTTCCTCGTCCTTCAAATGTCTCATCTCCTGTTAATACTCTTCGAAGGGACTCTTCCTATGATCCCTATGTGCATCATCGGTACCGTATAGACGTCCAAACCAATGCTGCATCTGCTGGATTATCTCCTTTCTATACTATACCTTCCAACTTTTCTCAGGAAACTAAGGTCATCCTTGAACGAATGGACATCTTGACGCTTTGTCTCTCTCAAAGATTAGGTCAACTGGAGGATACTATTCGCTCTCGATTCCTGCTTGTGGAGAATCGAATAGAATCAGTGCACTCCTTTATGCGTAAAGAAATTGAGAGTCTCAAGGAACTTGACCCCTCTGAGATGTTTGAGGATTCCAGTCATGTATAAATCCTGACAAACTCTGTCCTAGTATAGTACTATATCTACTAATATGATTTCTCTATATCTACTAATAGGATTTCTCCTTGGTTGTAATATAAAACCTACTACTTATGTTTGTAATCTATTTGCCATATGTAACTTCTACATTTGTTTCTATATATATATATATATATATATATATGAGTGTTGGTTGGTGTTTATCACTCTTTTAAATCTTTACCCCCAACCCCTGTGCTTTATTTGAATATACACTTGTATGGTTGTATGCCTGTTTCTAGCCTTTTTTTCTTTTTGATGAAGTCAAAAGGGGGAGAAAGGTTCTGTGTTCTTTAAAGACTATATGCAGGAATTCAACAAGTGAATCAGAAAGGGGGAGATATATTGGATTACATCAAACAGGGGGAGCTTTCAACAAAGAAGCATACCTGACCTTCAAGTTTCAAAGAATTTGTTTGCCATCATCAAAAAGGGGGAGATTGTGAAGAAGGTCTTGCTCCTGACCCTGGCTGAGGTCTTGATGACGACAAACTCATTGGCAAAATGAAGAAAAGAAGACTTAGAGGAAACAGTGCTATTCAGTTCAACATTTACCTAGAAGTATTAGTTTAGGTGAGTTATGCTTCTAAAGGCTTCTCAAAGCATAAAGGCTCCTTAAAACATCTAAGCTAATTAAGTTTAATGTTTTCATAAGTTAAAAGAAGTAGAAAAACTTAAGCCGATCTTAAAAGTTCAAGTTTCTGGATATTGGACTTGAGTGTAATCGATTTCAGCTTTCTGGTAATCGATTACACCTAGGCAAGTATTCGATTACTTCTTGCTTGTAATCGATTACATGTTTAAATTTGAAATTCAAACTACAACGACTTTTAGTGTAATCGATTACTTAAGTAATGTAATCGATTACACACACGAAAAGTTGCATCTTTTCATGAACCATTGTGTCTCAAACCTTTTGGGAAGGGTTGCATTGGTTCAAGGACGTTTCCCCTTGCCTATATAAAGTCCATTTGAGTCCACAACACAACAACATATGAGAATACATCATTAGACCAAAGCTTTGCCAAAATAGTTCTTTCATTAAAGTCTTTTAGTACTTAAACTTTCAAAGAGCCTAAATTCTGAGTTCATGATCTTCATTGTTAAAAGAACACTCTAGTTGTTCATATCTTGAGGAACTCAGAATCTTATTATGCTTAAGAGCCTTAAAGCATAAATTCTCATGATCAATCCACTTGCATGTAAAAGGATTGATACAGCCAAATTGTAAACTCTTCTTCATCTCTTTCTGGTAGATTGAGTATTCACCGTGGGTCTCGCTGAAGGGTTGTTGTTACTGAAAGTGGTGTACTTTCAGGGTGTTGATTGAAGGTGGTCTAGCCTTCAAGGTCTGAAGGTGGTTTTCCTTCAGGAACTGAAAGTGGTGTACATTCAGGGGCTGTTGAAAGTGGTATACTTTCACAGGTGATTGATAGAAATTTTTAAGGTACTTGGTGTAAGAACTTGTAAGAGATTTTTATCAATAGTGGAAAAATCCTCAAGGGATTTTCTTGAGGGACTGGACGTAGCCTTCGGTGGATAGAAGGTGAACCAGGATAAATTTCTTTGTGTGAATTCTTCTACCCTTCATCTTTACTTTCAAGTAACACTTATTTCCACTGCAATCGTTGCATTTACATTCATCTTGAAAGTAAGAAGGTATCAAGGCGAAAATCGGGTAAACCTGATTCACCCCCCCTCTCAGGTTGCTATCTATACTAACAACTGTGACTAGTCTCATGGAAAAACTCAGTCACAAGAGGGGTAAACCTTAGCCAGCGGACGAGTTTCGATGGAAACTCTTAGTAAAATAGCATCTTTGTGTGGGAAAAACTTGAAAACCTAGCCAATGAGACTAGTCTTTTGAGAAAACTCAGTCACTTGGGGGAAAACTTAGTCACTAAGGAATTAGTAACATGGGAAAACTAAGACACCGGATTGGAAAACCTTTGTCACCGGACAAGTTTCAATGGAAAATCATAGTAAAATAACCTCTTTGTATGGGAAAAAATCGGGAACCTAGTCACTGTGACTAGTCTCATGGGAAAAATCAGTCACAGGAGGGGAAACCTTAGTCACTAAGAAATTACTGCCATGGGAAAACTGAGTCAGCGGATGAAAAACCTTAGTCACCGTACAAGTTTCAGTGCCAAATCCAAGTAAAAAAATCCTCTTTGTGTGGGAAAAACTCGAGAACCTAGTCAATGTGACTAGTATCATGGGAAAACTCAGTCATAGGAGAGGAAAACTTAGTCACAAAGGAATTACTGCCATGGGAAAACCTTAGTCAGCGAACGAGTTTCTATGGAAAATCCTAGTAATATAACCTTTTTTTGTGGGAAAAACTCAAGAACCTAGTCATAGTGACTAGTCTCATTGTAAAACTCAGTCACTGGAGGGGAAAATAAGTCACTAAGGAATTAGTGCCATGGGAAAATTGAGTCACCGGATTTGAAAACCATAGTCACCAGACTAGTTTCATTCGAAAATCCTAGTAAAATAACCACTCTGTGTGGGAAACACTCGAGAACCTAGTCATAGTGACTAGTCTCGTGAGATGACTAGTCTCATGAGTTAACTCAATCACTGGAGGGAAAAACTTAGGCACTAAGGAATTAATGCAACGGGGAAACTGAGTCATCGAATTGGAAAACCTTTGTAACAGGATGAGTTTCACTGAAAAAGTAAAATAACCTCTTTGTGTGGAAAAAACGCGAGAACCTAGTCACTGTGACTAGTCTCATGGGAAAACACAGTCAGAGTAGGGGAAAACACAGTGACTAAGGAATTAGTGCCATGGGAAAACTGAGTCATCAGATGGGAAAACCTTCTTCAATGGAATACTTTCAACGGAATGTCATGGTAAATTAACCTCTTTGTGTGGGAAAAATACAAGAACCTTGTTAATGTGACAAGTCTCATTGGGACACTCAGCCACAGGAGGGTAAAACTTTGAAATAAAGAATTAGTGCCATGGGATAACTAGGTCACCGGATGGGAAAACCTTAGTCACCGGACGAGTTTGAAAGCCAAATCATAGTAAAATAACCTCTTTTTGTGGGAAAAATTCAAGAACCTAGTCACTGTGACTAGTCTCTTGGGAAAACTCAGTCACGGGAGGGGAAAACTTAATCACTAAGGAATTATTGCCATAGGAAAACTGAGTCACGGAATGGGAAAACCTGAGTCACCGGACTAGTTTCAATGCCAAATCCTAGTAAAATAACCTTTTTGTGTGGGAAAAACCCTGTCACCGAGAATACTGTCACCGAAGGGAAAAGTTAGTAACTAAGGAATGAGTGTGATTGGACAACTGAGTCACCGGATGGGAAAAACTTAGTCACCGTATGAGTTTCAATGGCAAAAGTCTAGTACAATAACCTCTTTGTGTGGGAAAAACTCGAGAACCTAGTCACTGTGACTAGTCTCATGGGAAAACTTAGTCACAGGAGGGGAAAACGTAGTCAGTAAGGAATGAGTGCCATGGGAAAAATGAGTAACCGGATGGGAAAACCTTAGTCACCGGATGAGTTTCCATGGAAAATCCTTGTAAAATAACCTCTTTGTGCAGGAAAAACTCGAAAGCCTAGTCACTGTGACTAGTCTCAAGAAAAACTCTGTCACAGGAGGGGCAAACTTAGTCACTAAGGAATTAGTGCCATGGAAAATCCTCTTTGAGTGAGAAAAACTCAAGAACCTATTCAAAGTGACTAGTCTCATGGGAAAACTAAGTCACTGGCGGGAATGCTTAGTCACTAAGGAATTTGTGCCATGGAAAAATTAAGACACCAGATTGGAAGAACTTAGTTACTAAGTAATTAGCGCCATGGTAAAACTGTGTCACCGGATTGGAAAATCTTAGTCACCAGACGAGTTTCAATGGAAAATCATAGTAAAATAACCTTTGTGTGGGAAAAACTCGAGAACCTAGTCACTGTGACTAGTCTCATGGGAAAACTCAGTCACAAGAGGGGAAAACTTAGTCACTAAAGAATTTGTGCCATGGGCAAACTTAGTCATCGGATGGGAAAAACTTAGTCGTCGGATGAGTTTCAATGGAAAACCATAGTAAAAGAACCTATTTGTGTGAGAAAAACTCGAGAACGTAGTCATAGTGACTAGTCTCGTGGGAAAACTCAATCACTCGAGGGTAAAACTGAGTTACTTAGGAATTTAATCCATGGGAAATTTGAGTCACCGAATGGGAAAAGCTAAGTCACCAGTTAGTTTCAATGGAAAAAACTAGTAACACAACCTCTTTGTGTGGGAAAAACTCGAGAACCTAGTTACTGTGACTAGTCTCATTGGAAAACAATGTCACGGGAGGGGAAAACTCAGTCACTAAAGAATTAGTGCATTGGGAAAACTGAGTCACCAGGTGGGAAAACCTTAGTCATTGGAATAGTTCCAATGGAAAGTCATGGTAAAATAACCATTTTTTTGTGGGAAAATCTCGAGAACCTAGTCACTGTGACTAGTCTCATTAGAAAACTCAGCCACAGGAGGGTAAAACTTTGTAATAAAGAATTAGTGCCACAGGAGAACTAGGTCACCAGATGGGAAAACCTTAGTCACCGGACGAGTTTGAAATCCAAATCCTAGTAAAATAACCTCATTTGTGGGAAAATCTCTAGAACCTAGTCACTATGACTAGTCTCATGGGAAAACACAGCCACAGGAGGGTAAAACTTTGTAATAAAGAATTACTGCCACAGGAGAACTAGGTCACCAGATGGGAAAACCTTAGTTACCAGACGAGTTTGAAATCCAAATCCTAGTAAAATAACCTCTTTTGTGGGAAAATCTCGAGAACCTAGTCTCATGGGAAAACCCAGTCACAGGAGGGGAAAGCTTAGTCACAGGAGGGGAAAACTTAGTCACTAAAGAATTAGTGCCATGGGAAAACTGAGTCACAAAATGGGAAAACCTTAGTCACCGGACTAGTTTCAATGCCAAATCCTAGTAAAATAACCTCTTTGTGTGGGAAAACCTCGAGAACCAAGTCATTGTGACTAGTATCATGAGAAAACTCAGTCACAGGAGGCGCAAAGTAAGTAACTATGGAATGAGTGCCTTTGCAAAACTGAGTTACCGAATGGGAAAAACTCGAGAACCTAGTCACTGTGACTAGCCTCATTGGAAAACTCAGTCACAGGAGGGGAAAACATAATCACTAAGGAATGAGTGCCATAGGAAAAATGAGTAACCGGATGGGAAAAACTTAGTCACCGGACGAGTTTCAATGCAAAATCATAGTAAAATAACCTATTTGTATGGGAAAAACTCGAGAACGTAGTCATAGTGACTAGCCTCGTGGGAAAGCTCTGTCACTTGAGGATAAAACTTATGATAGTAATAAAACCACACAAGAAAGGGGGGGGGGTTTGAATTGTGTGTGTGATTTTTAAACCTTTTTCGCAAGTTAGTTATTATTAGTTCGAAAACGTTTAACAATATGTGCAGCGGAAATAAACTTAAAGCTTGAAGAATAAAGTACACACAATATTTATCCTTGTTCACCCCCTTAGTCGACAGGGCTACGTCTAGTCCATGGCTATACCAAGATTTTCACTATTTCAACAGAATAGTACAAGTATTCTCAGGGACTTCTCCCAGTATTCAGAGGACTGCTCCTTTACAAGTATTTCAGGACTTCTCATTTATCTCTCGAGTGTTTGACAGGACTCCTCCCAGTTCTTTTTCAAGAAGATTTGTTTTCTACAAGAATCTCTTCTACAAGAGTGGGTAGAAAATATGAAGAGCTAAGTTCAGAGATGATATACAAATTGGTTCTCTGAAAGGCTTGTGTGTGAAAGGATAAGAGTTTTCACTCTGTAAGAGATTTCACACTAGTTGGCGACAGAACTCAGAAAATAAGAAGGTTGAGGTTACTGAGTGTTCTTGGTATAAAGCTTGTTCAAATCGTAGATTGACTTGGAAGGTTTGAATGCTTTGATTGTGTATAAGTCGCCAAGTTGGAGCTGATGCAAAGTCCACTATTTATATCTTCAGTAGGATGATAACTGGAGGCTTTGGTGAAGATCTTCAAAAATAGTTCCGTTGAATTTTTGCTTGATTGTGAGTAACGGATACTTCTGCATCTGCTGTTGTAGTCTTCCACGAAAAGAATGTTTCTTCAATAGCCAGAGGACGGTATCGTCTGGTGATGCTTTTGCTCTGGTTTACAGGGACTGCAATTAATGCATATGCATTACAGCTAATTCAGTCATTAATGCTCTGACTAGAAGATTTGAATTTGACCGTTGAGGAGATACGATGATCAGAAGATATCGCCGTTAATTCAGCAAAAGTAGCTTGAATTAAGGAATGTCAGAAGATTCAAATCTTTAAGGAATGAGGCGCTTAATTCTGTCTCTTTCGCCATTAACGCTCTGAACCACCAAGGGGTGCATGACAACTCATCTTTGGGTTGAGCAAACGATCACCTTCAGGATGTTTCATTTTGCACGAGTCTTCAATCATTGCTTTTAGTCAACCCAAGAATTCTTCAAAAGTTGAGCAGCTGATCAATCGGACGATCTTCACAGGCGGACGTACTTTTCTTTGAAGGCAGACTAATTTCACATAGGCGGACGGTTCCTTTACTTGCTTTTTGATAATGCTTTGTCGAGATCCTCGCAGCATGTCTTCAGTCCATAAGTGTTCCTGAGTATGAAAACTTTTAAGGAAGTCAGTAACACTTAGTGAAATTGTTATTTATCAAAATAGGTTAACTCATTGAGTTTTTGACTCTAACAATCTCCCCCTTTTTGATAATGACAATTTCCCAAAAAAAAATGAGAGTAAACTTATATATTTCTGATTTCCTCCCCCTCAGTTTAATATTTATTTGTGAGATTGATTACTCCCCCTAAATTTATGCTATCTTCTTTGTCATTTGTTTTTGTTATATTTTCTCCCCTTTTGACATTATCAAAAACAGAGACAGAAACCATAATATTCATTGAGATAATAGAAGGTAAAGAAGACAGATAATAGTAAGAGAGAAAGTCAAGAGGATGGCTTGGATAGCCCAAGAAGTAGAACAATAGTGTCCTGTAGACGATCAAATCGAGCATCCATTTTGACTGAGAGATCATGTTGCATGGTGTCAAGGCGAGCATGCACATCTTGATGCAGAACAACCCGTTCGTGAGACGAGCGATCATTGAAATTTGTAATGCGCTGAGCAAGTAGGGAAACCATGGTTCGAACATCAGCAGAGTCGGAACTGGGACTGCGATCGACTAGTGGTGATGCATTGTGAGATGGCAAAATTGGAGTGAAGTATGCCACAGTAGGAATAAGTGGAGATGGAGTGATGTACTGCCAAGCAAAACCCGGAGTCTTCAGGATTGACGACATCATAGGAAGGAGTACTAGTGTCCAGGTCTTAAACTGGAGGACCAGGGAATCAACTCGACCAGCCAAGTGAAGCGGAATGGAAGTGATGTGAGTATCCCTATGGATAGCTAGCTGCCAATCGAAGTGGAAGAACTGTTGGCATGATGGCATGGATGAAGTGATCTGAAAGGCATGACATCCATGGGGAAGCCATAAACCTGCCTTAAAGCAGAAGGGGAAACCAAGAGCCTGGAGACACACATCTGAAAGAAGATGGGAATTGGGTGCAATTGGTGAGCGCTTGCGTTTGCCCAAAGCAGATCTGGAACTCTGAGAGTAACAGGGCATGAAATGGAGCTGAGGGAGAGACATGCCGGCAGCAGAAGGGGAGAGACCCGGGGATGCAAGCTTGAGATCCGGATCCAGATCTTTATGGAGGAGGACAGGTGGGGACAGATAAGAAGCACTAAAAGATGTATTAATGTGAGCATCTACCATTCGGGACATGGAAATAACTCGTTGACTTTGACCAAGGTCCAGACGAAGATCAAGCTCAATATCATTCACATTGAGGCGAGTGAAGGCAAGGTCTAAGCAAGAGAAGTCAGTGCTAGGAGTAGGGTCATCTTCAGAGTCGTCGTCAAGAGTAATAGGGTTGTCAACGCTGGGGACTTCAAACAAGGAATCCAGAAAGTGCTCAGCTTCAATGTGTAGTAAATTTCTGAAGTGTAGGATTTTTTAGTGAAGAGGGACTTCCCATCCTCGAGCGTCAGGAGAGCAATAATGCTTCCATTGAGGTGATATAGTAGGCAGTGGAGAGTTATTAAAGAGCTTGACGCGAACCCAGTGTCGATTGGCAATGTTGCCCAAGACAGCAATTGTAGGGGCATCATCAACAAGACCTAGAAGAGGAAGATATGTGCAACACTGGTTAGGAGCTAAGGTGACTAGAACAATCCGGAATGCAGTAGCAGCTAGCAATCCCATGTCTGGAACTGTAAACCATTTTGACTCATGCGCAGGTTCATTTGCATTCAGCGTAAGAGCCAGGCATAGAGTATCAATATCTTTATCAAAGCAAAATGTTTGTGAGTGCAGCACTCTGTTAGATTGAAGTTCATGGATTAGAAGCTTTCGAACTTCTGGCCAATAATCTTGAGGGTGACCCAGCCATTGAACAAGACATCGAAATCCACAATTGCCATCATCTTGGACATCGAAGACATCCGAGATATATTTGTGAAAGATTGAAGGCAAGAACTTCATGTAAGACCCTCAAGTTTTGATTAATTATACTTTGGTCCTTGGAGATTTTATAATTAGGTTTTGGTCCTTTAAATTTGGATATTTGCATTTTAGTCCTTGGACTAGTCAAGGTTGAATTAGGAATTCCGCATTTAAGAGCTTTTAAGGAGGTCTTGGAATTCAAATTTGAAATGGGAACATGATTGTTTGAGTTAGAGGATTAAAAGAATATTAGTGTAAGATTTTTAACAAGAAGAGTTGTGGCTTAGTGGTTAAGACTTAAACAATTAATGGGCTTGGCTTGTGTTCGAATCCTAGTGAGGTATGTTTTAATTTTAATCAGATTTTTGATGGTTAAAGGCTGAATTTCGAATTTGAATTGAGACATGAGATTAATGAGCAATAAATGGGTTTAAATGTGAGTTTAATGAGTGTTAATGCCTCCTTTATATGGCTGGTCGGCCTCTCTCTCTCCTCTCTTGTTTTCTCTCATTTTTTCTCTTCTTTTCCTCTCCTTGGACGCACTCTTTCCCTCTCTTCTCCCTATCACGTTTTTCTCTTTCTGTCTTGGTGAAAGGTAGGTTTTTGATAGGATATGGTGTTTAGTTTTCTTTCTATATGATTGTTGTTGTACTTTCTTCTTCTTCTTCTTCTGTTGCAATATTCTTTTGTTATAGATATGTTAGAGCTTGAACCAAACAATGGTTCCAAACTTGTTTGTCTCCAAAGGATCCTCCAAGCAAGAACATGACTTTGAGTTGATCCATGAGGTTGTTTTATTTTGTAAAGTTTTATGCTTTCTTGTTCTCAAAATGGTTTGGAAAACCTTTGTTATGAAACCTTGTTTTTGGGTGATGAGGCCTCCTAAAAGTGACTTGTTGGAAGAGGAGAAATTATCCTTGATGGTCAACAAGCTATGGCCGAACCTATGCTCCTCTTCTAAGGTTTATGTTTTTCCTAGATATCACGTTTTGTTTTGCTTAATATGGGATAATGATGGTTTTTCTTGAGGCACATGGTTTTGGAGAAAACAAACTCCTTTGGTGCTCAATAAAGATGGCCGAATCCATGCCTTATGTTAGAGTTAAAGTTTTGTTTTGAACCTTGTTTTCATGTTCTACAAAAGTTGAGTGATGAAGGCTTCCCAAGGGCATATGGCTTTGGAAAACAAAACCTATTTGATGCTCAATGAGGGATGGTCGAACCTACTCCTCTCTTAGAGGTTAATATCTTTGTTTAAAACCTTGTTTAAAATGTTTATGACTTGTTGTCGGATCGAAATGAAAGGTCAACCTCTCTCCTAAGCCAAGAATGGCCGAGAGTTATACAACGGAGTTGTAATGGAGAAGTTGATTTTTGAAACATGATCCTTGGCTCGAAACCTCAATGAATATCCTAGATAGAGTTCAACAAGAACTCTAAGGAAAATGAGAGGTAAGGAAACTATATGCATTGACGGTTGCATAGTGGTTTTGTTGATCTAAAATCAAGTTGTTGTTTGGCTTGTTTTGAGTTTATTTTCTTTTGAGTTGGGTTCTGGTCTATCCTATGGTTGTTGATGAACATGCAACTAAGTCGTTATGAAAGGACGGAGATCAAGACCAAGCAAAGGATTAAACGGTAAGGGTAACTCTGGGTCTAGATAGAGTCAGTTTTGCTTTACATATGATTTTGCTGTTGGAAACCATTCTGGTTGTTGTGATGGAATTATTGGTTTGGTGATACATGTTTGAATTTGCGAATTGATGTTAAGACGTGATAATGTTGATGATGTTGAGTGAAGTTGATCATGTTATATTGGTGACGTTGTGGAAATTGTTAATTCATGGTGGAAATGTTGTTGTGTGGCGATGGTTATATTGTGTATGTGGTGTGCTATGATTGAAGTTTTGTGTGGACTGTTGGTCTATGAGGAGTATGAATTTTTGCATAGTCATAGCATATGCATCTTATATATATATATTGGGTTGATGTGGCGGCACTTTGTCCCGCGGGATCAACTGAGGATTTTTAGGTTGATGGTAATCAACCGAGGGCAATGTGGTGGATCTTTGTCCCACGTGATTGTCTTGGCCCGTGAAGGGTGATGTTTTGGCCCGTGAAGGGTGATGTTTTTGTTAGTTCAGATAGCAACCTGAGAGGGGGGGGGGGTGAATCAGAGTTGCCCCGATTTTCGCGTAATTGTACCAAAAGACTTTCACCGCAATTAGAGTTGTAACGTAAGAACGTTGTTGCAACGGAATATTGTAATTGCTTGAAAGTAAAAGATGAAGGATGAAGGAAATGACACAGAGAGTTTTATCCTGGTTCACCTTCAATCCACCGAAGGCTACGTCCAGTCCCTCAAAGAAACCCCTTGAGGATTTTTCCACTATTGATAAAAATTACTTACAAGTTCCTAATCCAAGGACCCCAAGAATTCCTACCAATATCCTGTGAAAGTAAACCACTTTCAACAGCCCCTGAAAGCAAACCGCTTTTAGTTCATGAAGGCAAACCACCCTCAGACCTTGAAGGCTAAACCACCTTCAATCAATAACCCTTCACCGAATACCACGGTGAAGTTAGGATCCCTCAGAAAGATTACCACTTTCTGAAGAACCACTCCACTGAATTCCACAGTGAAGATTTCCCATGATCGAGTACTCTTAACGAATGCTTGCACCAAGGACCCTAAGATATCTTATCAATCTTCCTGAAGCAACCCACTTCTGATTGATCAAGTCTTCTTAGCAATACTTGTGCCAAGGACCCTAAGAGGACCCATCATGCCTCAGAAAGCAAACCACTTTCTGACCACACCGTATTACCACGGTGGACTTTGAATCAAACTTGATTCAAAGGGCCTTTTTACAACCACCGAAAACTACGGTGAATGAATCAACATGATTCAAATAGAAGAAGAAGAAGATGCCTTTTCTATGCATGATTCAATCCTTTTGACAAGAAGGATTGATCTTAGTTTGTATGCTCCAGGCAATTACAATGAAGGCTCTTCCATTCTGAGTTTCTCAAATGTTGAACATCATGAGTGTTCTTATGAAAATGAGAGAATCAAAACTCAGAATGATGACTTTAATGAATATGAAAGTTATGGACCAAGTCATTAATGTTTCTGAGTGTCTAAGGGCTTTATATAGGCACTAGAGGTCGTCCATGAACCAACACAACCTTTCCCAACCGGTTTGAGACACAATGGTTCATGAAAAAAACACATCTGTCGACCTGGTAATCGATTACAGCATTCTGGTAATCGATTACGCTATAACCGTTATGTTCTAACGGCTATTTCCTGACAGGTAATCGATTACTGAAAACTGGTAATCGATTACGCTATGCCTGGTAATCGATTACTGAAAACTGGTAATCGATTATGCTATGCCTGACGGACAGGTAATAGATTACAGACTGCCTGGTAATCTATTACTGCAAGTCTGAAACTCAGTTTTTAACCATCTTAAACCCTAATTGAGTGTTCCTACCAAGTTTAACTTGTGAGAACATATCGTACTCAATTAGTTGATCTTTCATGAGCCTTCAAATGCAATTAAACCTTAATAAAGCATAGCACACTAAGTTGACAAGACTTACTTAAAACTAGAACCTTCATGTTTTGATCTTGACGTTCTGAGCCTGGTTCTTGAAGTCTTTCTTCTCTGAAGTCTTCTTTGAAGTCTTCGTAAAGTCTTTCTTCTTTTTGTGATGTGTTTGTCTTCATCAAAACCTCAGCCGAGTCCAAGGACGAGACCTTCTTCACAATCTCCCCCTTTTTGATGATGACAAACATCATGCTTGAACATTGATGGATCATTAGACTTTCTTTTTTGTCTTGTATCTCCCCCTTGGTTTTGCAATTATGTCTCCCCCTTTGTTTTGCAAATGAAGCACAGTATCCTGAAAATGATCAAGCATACACAAGACTTTTCTCCCCCTTTTGACATCATCAAAAAGAAGAAAAAGCCATACAAAGTATTCCAGGATAATAGAAATAAATGGAAGCATAATGGCAAATATTTTGATGTCAAAACGATAATGTGTATCAACACTTTTCTCCCCCTCTTTGTTCCACTTGTAGCTTTTCTTATAAGGAAGTCTTTTCAAAGCACATGTGACCCTTTCTCCCCCTTTTGACTTCATCAAAAAGAAGATGAGTCCAAGCATACATTGCTAACAAGTAGTATAGAATCATAGGGAGTGGGGGTGTGCAAGACAGTATTTTGAAACTTGTAGCATCACACGTAATAAAAGCATAACCATAGAAGTTCAGAATACGTAATTAAACATACAAGAAGAATTCAAACCATCTAAGAGTTATGTCTAAACTATTACAACCCAAAATATATGAAAACATAAGCCAAACTCTGAAAGTTAACTATTTTCCATTTTTAGCCCTGATAGAATTGATTATATACTTCTAGTAAACGATTACTGAAGCTTTCTGAAATAATCCTGGGCCAAAATATCCCTGTAACCGATTACTTACTTTATGTAATCGATTATGTCTGAAAACTTGAAATTCCAGACTTGATAGGTACTGCATGAAAGATATATCTAACAGAGAACTATGATGTAAATACCGATGCCTAAGAATGCATTACTCTTGTACTTAATATCATTTGAAAGATATAAATTTTTTTAGAATTTCTCGTACCAATACCATATTCTAAATTTGTGTCTTGAAAGACCATCCTTTGTATATGACATTTTAGATCACAAGGTCTTCAAAACACATTTGCACAATAGGCTTAATGGTATTTTAGAGGTACCCAATAGTCTTTGGATCCTTTTGGATTAGTTCCTTTCATATCCCATAAGAATCTTTCATTGGGGATTCCGTCGTTTCTTTGATAATTAGGAGAGTAATAGGAACATTCAAATTTCAAGTTAGACACTTTTTCCTCAAGATGATAGAAAGAGATACATACCTTTCTAAGTTGAACACCATCATGTATTCTTCTTGATTGACCAAAGTTATATGAACTTTTTGATCAAAAAATGATTTTCTTAACATTACTAGGATGATTATGATTAGATAAACCTAAATCACTTTTATGAAAGGCGTGTCTTTGATTATATAATAACTTATCCATATCATCTTGTTCCTTTGTTTACCACTTGTTTTAATTTATCAATCCTTGACTCAAGAGTTATGCATGTATCTAAAGATGAAACATCACTTTGAATATCTATTCTAGATTTTACTTGATCTAATTCATCTTGCATGCTTTTAGTTTTCCTTTGTAGAGATGAGATGATCCTACTATGATATGCATATACTTCATAAACACTCAAGAAACTATCATGCAATCTATAAAAATTACTTTGTAAATTGTCATATGAAATTGCATTACTAACCTCTTTATTACCATCATTAGATTGATGTGTTACCATCAAAGCAAGACATACTCCTCCATTGTCTGATGAACTTGCTTCATTGTCTTCCAAGTTTGTCTTCTTCGTTTTGGAGGACAAGTTTCAGAGAGTATAGACAAGAGCTCTATATTTGGTAATCTCTACTGGAGTGATTGATTCATCTTGATCTAGATAAGTACTTGATCCTCATTGATGTGGGTATTACTATGTAATCATCCAAGTCATATTTCTTTAGAGATTCTTTGTAGAACTTGGATTGATTGATGAATATTCCATTTTCAGATTGCTTGATTTGCAATCCATGCCCGTAGTGCTTGCTTTAGATCATATAAAGCTTTCTTTAAGATGAGGACATGTGAAGGAAACTTTGGATCTTCAAAGCCAGGACGTTGCTTCTCATAGACTTCTTCTTGAATGTATCCACTCAAGAAACCGCTCTTAACATCCATTTGATATAGTTGGAAGTTAATCGAGTAAGCATACTCTAATAGAAGTCTAATTGCTTTTAACCAAGCAATTGGTACATATGTCTAATCAATATCTATACCTTCTTTCTGATTATAACCTTGTACTACTAATCTATCCTAATTTCTAACTATGATTCCATGTTCATCTAGTTCATTCCTAAACACCCATTTGGTTTCAATAATATGCTTATCATTAGGTCATGGGGCCAATATCCATACTTGGTTAAACTGGTTCAACTATTCTTGCATGGCTAGAATCCCGTTCTCATCTTCTAAAGCATTATGTATTTTAGATGGCTCTATTTAATACTATTTGAGAAGGCGTACCTATTTTTCCTATGCCAAGTAATTACCCCTTTTTCATTATTCTCATATGAGACATATCCCTTTTCTCTAGGTATGAGATATTAAAAATTTGTTTTGTCTCCAATCATGTGTGATGTGCAGCCATTATCAAGATATCATAAACTCTTTGCTGCTTTCATACACACTTACAAATTCTCATAAAGGAATATTAAGTACCTAAGTTTCTTTGGGTTCTAGGTTATTGATTGTCTTCTCCACCCACATACATTGCCCACTTGATATTCCTATATTCCTATAATAACATCTACTAGAGGTATATTCTATTCTTTTGCAATAACTACAAGTATATAATCTATAACCTTCATTATATATTATATCTAAGCATATCATAATGTCTCCTAGGATGTCTTGGAACATTTTGAGAATAATTCCTATTGAAATTTTATGCTTTGATTATATAGCATGAGTATGTAATCGATTACAGCAGTTGGGTAATCGATTACAAGGACATTCTTATAGATTCTAAAAATATCAAGTCCTATGTAAGAAATTTCTAGACGAACATTTAAGCGTATAATCAATGCAGTCAAATAAGTTCACACAAAGATCATGCAACATATAAACACATAATTAAATATCATGTTTATCTAAACTTCCTAATTTTCTTTTAATCTTTAAAGAATGAATCTTTAGGATTGTTTTGGGACATTTTGTGGGTAGTTCCTATAGTTCATATTTCTAGAAGAACTAGCATGCATGTGTTTACTTTCAAGAGATTTAATTTCATTTGTTGCTTTAACAAAGACATTTTTCTTAATCTCCTTGCTATTCTTTTGGAGTGTAAATCCTAGACCACACTCGTTGTTTGAGTTTTGTTGCATACTAAGAATCTTATCTAGTTTTTGCTTTTCTGGATTGAAACTATGAATTGTTTGTTGTAGATTTTCTACTTTTACTTCTAAAGAACTACGTTTAGTGCATGCATGTGTAACATCTAATATAGATTTAACATCATCTAATTCCTTTAGAAGCCTTTGACATTTTTCTTCCAAGGATGAAATAATAGCATTTTAACACTAACTTTAGAAGCATTACGACACATCTTAAAAAGACTTTCTATAGCATATTCTAAATCACTAGAAGAAGAAGTACTGGTACTAACCTGGATATTTTCCTTGTCAGAATTCTGAGATGCCATTAATGCAAAGTGTGCTTCTTCCTTCTTTGATTCTGAGTCTGAGCCTACGTCATTGTCATCCCAAGAGATGTATTCTCTTCTTGAGTTTGAATCCTTCTTTTCAAACTTCTTCTTTAGTCCATGCTTCTTCTTTTGAATGTTTGGACAATCATATTTGATGTGACCATATTTACCATACTCATAGCATGTGATCTTTTGTGAAGAGGAGGAGGGTTTATTTCCCTTTTGAAAACTTGTAGACTTCATACCTTTTCTTTGTAAGAGCCTTCGAAAAATTCTTGACTATTAAGACCATGTTCTTATCATCTTGTGACTCTGCATCATATTCATCATTGATGCTTTCTTTGGCTTTTAGAGCAACAGACCGATGTCTCTTTTTGTTGTTCTCATATTGCTCAAGTCTGTTTAACTTCAAACCATGTTCTTGAAGTTTTCCAAAGGAGTAGCCAGAGTCATGTTGGAGAGACTTTTCTTCTTTGAGAGAGCAGTGTTCTTTTGGTTGCCATGTTCTTGTAAGGGATCTTAACATTTTCATGTTTATGGCATAATAAGAGAATTCCTTACCAAGAGCAATCAAGTGGTTCGTTATATGTGTGAACCGCTTTTGCATATCAATTATGCTTTCTTCAGGCAATATTCTGAACATCTCATATTCTTGTGATAGAGTATTAATCTTGGATCTTTTGACTTCATCAGTCCCTTCGTGTGTAACCATTAAAGTATCCCCATATTTCTTTTGAAGATTTGCAAGTAGATACTCTAAGGAATTCCTTCATACCAAGGACTGAAGTCAAGATGTTCATACCTTTTTAAGTCATGATGAACTTTCTTCTTTTCTTTGTCACTCCATGTGTTTTCTGGTTCTTATTGTGAACTTCCTTCACCTTCTACTACAGGCCCAAGGAGATCTTCTTTAATGACTTTCAAGATTCCCGCGTCTAACGGCTTTATGAAGATCATCATCTTGATATTCCAGAAATCGTAGAGTTCTCCATTGTAGAATGATGGCTTGTTTATGTTGAATCCTTCATTGGTACTTGTTGTAGATGAGGATGCTATCTTTTCCTGGATCTTAGGAATAACTTACCTAAACTTCCGCTCTGATACCAATTGTTAGTTCAGATAGCAACCTGAGAGGGGGGGGTGAATCAGAGTTGCCCCGATTTTCGCGTAATTGTACCAAAAGACTTTCAGCGCAATTAGAGTTGTAACGTAAGAACGTTGTTGCAACGGAATATTGTAATTGCTTGAAAGTAAAAGATGAAGGATGAAGGAAATGACACAGAGAGTTTTATCCTGGTTCACCTTCAATCCACCGAAGGCTACGTCCAGTCCCTCAAAGAAACCCCTTGAGGATTTTTCCACTATTGATAAAAATTACTTACAAGTTCCTAATCCAAGGACCCCAAGAATTCCTACCAATATCCTGTGAAAGTAAACCACTTTCAACAGCCCCTGAAAGCAAACCGCTTTCAGTTCATGAAGGCAAACCACCCTCAGACCTTGAAGGCTAAACCACCTTCAATCAATAACCCTTCACCGAATACCACGGTGAAGTTAGGATCCCTCAGAAAGATTACCACTTTCTGAAGAACCACTCCACTGAATTCCACAGTGAAGATTTCCCATGATCGAGTACTCTTAACGAATGCTTGCACCAAGGACCCTAAGATATCTTATCAATCTTCCTGAAGCAACCCACTTCTGATTGATCAAGTCTTCTTAGCAATACTTGTGCCAAGGACCCTAAGAGGACCCATCATGCCTCAGAAAGCAAACCACTTTCTGATCACAACGTATTACCACGGTGGACTTTGAATCAAACTTGATTCAAAGGGCCTTTTTACAACCACCGAAATCTACGGTGAATGAATCAACATGATTCAAATAGAAGAAGAAGAAGATGCCTTTTCTATGCATGATTCAATCCTTTTGACAAGAAGGATTGATCTTAGTTTGTATGCTCCAGGCAATTACAATGAAGGCTCTTCCATTCTGAGTTTCTCAAATGTTGAACATCATGAGTGTTCTTATGAAAATGAGAGAATCAAAACTCAGAATGATGACTTTAATGAATATGAAAGTTATGGACCAAGTCATTAATGTTTCTGAGTGTCTAAGGGCTTTATATAGGCACTAGAGGTCGTCCATGAACCAACACAACCTTTCCCAACCGGTTTGAGACACAATGGTTCATGAAAAAACACATCTGTCGACCTGGTAATCGATTACAGCATTCTGGTAATCGATTACGCTATAACCGTTATGTTCTAACGGCTATTTCCTGACAGGTAATCGATTACTGAAAACTGGTAATCGATTACGCTATGTCTGGTAATAGATTACTGAAAACTGGTAATCGATTATGCTATGCCTGACGGACAGGTAATAGATTACAGACTGCCTGGTAATCTATTACTGCAAGTATGAAACTCAGTTTTTAACCATCTTAAACCCTAATTGAGTGTTCCTACCAAGTTTAACTTGTGAGAACATATCGTACTCAATTAGTTGATCTTTCATGAGCCTTCAAATGCAATTAAACCTTAATAAAGCATAGCACACTAATTTGACAAGACTTACTTAAAACTAGAACCTTCATGTTTTGATCTTGATGTTCTGAGCCTGGTTCTTGAAGTCTTTCTTCTCTGAAGTCTTCTTTGAAGTCTTCGTAAAGTCTTTCTTCTTTTTGTGATGTGTTTGTCTTCATCAAAACCTCAGCCGAGTCCAAGGACGAGACCTTCTTCACAGTTTTGGCCCGTGAAGGGTGACGTTTGGCCCGTGAAGGGTGATGTTTTGGCCCATGAAGGGTGATGTTTTAGCCCGTGAAGGGTGATGTTTTAGCCCGAGATGGGTGACGTAATGGCCATATATTATAACTATAAGCATATAGTAGTAGAGAGCATTTGCACATCTTAATTGATTTGGTGATGTGGAAATTAATTATTGTGTTGCTGTTCTTGTTCCGTTCTTGATGAATTACCGTTTATGATCTTGTGTTGTTTTATATCACAATTGATAATACGGTTGTTGTTAATTATTTTCTCCCCTTTCAACATGCTGTTTGGTTTTTGTTGTTTGTTCTTGAGTTAACCCTTTCTGTTTGTGTTTGGGCGCCTAACGCCAGAAAATAGATAGGGTGTTGATCGTCGTCTCTTGAAGAAGCTTTATGGAACCAGAGTGCGCAGCGGAATCGTGGAAGAAATTTGAAGAAGACGATTGATGTCTTAGGATTTTCCGCTATTTTATATTATTTTATTTTTGGGCTCACTGTGGAGCAATTAACTTTGTTGTAATATCTTCTCGTTTTGCTTCCGCGTAGTAATTATTATTTATGGGGAAAATTATTACTTATATTATTAAGAGAGACGAAAACCTTTTAAGAAAATGAGTTGTTTTCTGAGAGGTTTTAATTTCCGCGTATTTACCATGTAACCCTCAACCCAAAATTGGGGTGTTACATTTGTGGTATCAGAGCTTTGGTTGAGAAAACCAGAGCCTTGGGTAGATTTTGCTTGTTAGGAACCCTGCATTCTGAGATCGATTGACGGGGTGTCAATCGAAGGAAGAATTTTGTGAAATATTTGTTTGATTTTTATTAATTGTGTGAGATTGTCCCATGAGCGGACGATCCATGTGTTAAGTGTTTGACTTGTTTGATTGACTGTTTGATTTGTTAGAAGGTTGTTCCAACCTAATAGGATATGGTTAAGTAGAAGATAGTAATATGTTTGGTCCTTGGGTGACTTTTTGGTTGACCCTATAATTACTAGGATGAGTTTGGTGTTAGTTGAACTGTTTTGTAATTGTCATGGAAATTTTGGAGGAATATACATTTTTACTACTAGGAAATATACCTCCTAGTATAAGTATTTTGGTTAAATCATTCTAGAAAAAAAAAAAATAATAATAATAATATAACACAGACGTACCTGTTATATTTGTTTAAATATATTTCGTTTTGCTAGTTTGATTGAGATCATATTTTATCACGAAATTGAGGAGTTTGATTTGAAGAGTAAGATGAGCATGCTACCTACTTCACGTGATTTATATTAGTGGCTGTTAATGTTGTCTTCAAGTTTTATTTTGGTAAGTTTAGATGATATCAGATATAGTTAGATATAAATATTCTGTTCTCGTTAGATTTTGGATGTAATCAAATCTTGATACAAATTGCACTTTAACTCATCACAAATTAGCGAGACTTGGCTAGAAAAACTGAGATAGGCATCTTTTCTGTTTTACGAGGCATGCTAGTAACTGTTTTAATTAATGATATCATCAAGTTTGTTTTAAAAGCTTTAGATATGTCCTAGATATGTATTAGTAAAATATTTTAAGAATTTCTTCGTTTAATTTGATGAGTAGGATTTGGATTGCATGACCATAAGGGTTTTTCATGACCTTTGGATTTCTGTTTCAAATTTATGTCTGACCATTAATTCAATTTCAGTTTTAAAAAGATGGTATTCAGTTTGTGATTTGTATTTTGACTTTTTCGTAGAATAAAGATTTTGATAGTCTGCCTTATTATTTGTGTGTCTATCTGTTCGAAAAATTCGTTTGCTAAAGGCTTTGACTTCTGGTTTTGTAAAATCGAGTTGACTTCGAGTTAAAACTTCTGTTTTGGAAGTAAGATGTCCGTTGTGTATTTTCCGTCTAGAGATCTGTTAATTTCCTTGTTCTAATTTTCTAACTTAAATATCTATTTTAACAATTGTCCGATATCTACTTGGACTTCCGTTGAGAGAATTTTTATGTACTGATACTTTTGATTTTGTTACATTTTGGCTGGGAGCCTAATTTGATACAAATTTCAGTTTATCTTATCACAAGTTTAGAAGATGTGATTTAAAAATTAAGATGAGCTTTGGTTGGGAAAACCAGAGCTGTTGGGTAGTTACATTCTGAAGTCGATTGTTGGGGTGGCAATCGAAAGAAGAATGGTGTGATTAAATTGTTTGTTGGATGATTTGCTTGCTGGTCTGTTTCTAGATTTATTGTTGACTTCCTTACAAGTAGAAGTAAGAAGTTAGCAAGTCAAGATACAGAATAGGCTGATTAAGTGATTGTTGTATGATTTGTTTGAATATCCGTTTTGTTTTCCGAATTTAGTTTCGGGGACGAAACTCTTTTTAAGGGGGTGGTATTGTAAGACCCTCAAGTTTTGATTAATTATACTTTGGTCCTTGGAGATTTTATAATTAGGTTTTGGTCCTTTAAGTTTGGATATTTGCATTTTAGTCCTTGGACTAGTCAAGGTTGAATTAGGAATTCCGCATTTAAGAGCTTTTAAGGAGGTCTTGGAATTCAAATTTGAAATGGGAACATGATGGTTTGAGTTAGAGGATTAAAAGAATATTAGTGTAAGAGTTTTAACAAGAAGAGTTGTGGCTTAGTGGTTAAGACTTAAACAATTAATGGGCTTGGCTTGTGTTCGAATCCTAGTGAGGTATGTTTTAAATTTAATCAGATTTTTGATGGTTAAAGGCTGAATTTCGAATTTGAATTGAGACATGAGATTAATGAGCAATAAATGGGTTTAAATGTGAGTTTAATGAGTGTTAATGCCTCCTTTATATGGCTGGTCGGCCTCTCTCTCTCCTCTCTTGTTTTCTCTCATTTTTTCTCTTCTTTTCCTCTCCTTGGACGCACTCTTTCCCTCTCTTCTCCCTATCACGTTTTTCTCTTTCTCTCTTGGTGAAAGGTAGGTTTTTGATAGGATATGGTGTTTAGTTTTCTTTCTATATGATTGTTGTTGTACTTTCTTCTTCTTCTTCTTCTGTTGCAATATTCTTTTGTTATAGATATGTTAGAGCTTGAACCAAACAATGGTTCCAAACTTGTTTTTCTCCAAAGGATCCTCCAAGCAAGAACATGACTTTGAGTTGATCCATGAGGTTGTTTTATTTTGTAAAGTTTTATGCTTTCTTGTTCTCAAAATGGTTTGGAAAACCTTTGTTATGAAACCTTGTTTTTGGGTGATGAGGCCTCCTAAAAGTGACTTGTTGGAAGAGGAGAAATTATCCTTGATGGTCAACAAGCTATGGCCGAACCTATGCTCCTCTTCTAAGGTTTATGTTTTTCCTAGATATCACGTTTTGTTTTGCTTAATATGGGATAATGATGGTTTTTCTTGATGCACATGGTTTTGGAGAAAACAAACTCCTTTGGTGCTCAATAAAGATGGCCGAATCCATGCCTTATGTTAGAGTTAAAGTTTTGTTTTGAACCTTGTTTTCATGTTCTACAAAAGTTGAGTGATGAAGGCTTCCCAAGGGCATATGGCTTTGGAAAACAAAACCTATTTGATGCTCAATGAGGGATGGTCGAACCTACTCCTCTCTTAGAGGTTAATATCTTTGTTTAAAACCTTGTTTAAAATGTTTATGACTTGTTGTCGGATCGAAATGAAAGGTCAACCTCTCTCCTAAGCCAAGAATGGCCGAGAGTTATACAACGGAGTTGTAATGGAGAAGTTGATTTTTGAAACATGATCCTTGGCTCGAAACCTCAATGAATATCCTAGATAGAGTTCAACAAGAACTCTAAGGAAAATGAGAGGTAAGGAAACTATATGCATTGACGGTTGCATAGTGGTTTTGTTGATCTAAAATCAAGTTGTTGTTTGGCTTGTTTTGAGTTTATTTTCTTTTGAGTTGGGTTCTGGTCTATCCTATGGTTGTTGACGAACATGCAACTAAGTCGTTATGAAAGGACGGAGATCAAGACCAAGCAAAGGATTAAAAGGTAAGGGTAACTCTGGGTCTAGATGGAGTCAGTTTTGCTTTACATATGATTTTGCTGTTGGAAACCATTCTGGTTGTTGTGATGGAATTATTGGTTTGGTGATACATGTTTGAATTTGCGAATTGATGTTAAGACGTGATAATGTTGATGATGTTGAGTGAAGTTGATCATGTTATATTGGTGACGTTGTGGAAATTGTTAATTCATGGTGGAAATGTTGTTGTGTGGCGATGGTTATATTGTGTATGTGGTGTGCTATGATTGAAGTTTTGTGTGGACTGTTGGTCCATGAGGAGTATGAATTTTTGCATAGTCATAGCATATGCATCTTATATATATATATTGGGTTGATGTGGCGGCACTTTGTCCCGCGGGATCAACTGAGGATTTTTTAGGTTGATGGTAATCAACCGAGGGCAATGTGGTGGATCTTTGTCCCACGTGATTGTCTTGGCCCGTGAAGGGTGATGTTTTGGCCCGTGAAGGGTGATGTTTTGGCCCGTGAAGGGTGACGTTTGGCCCGTGAAGGGTGATGTTTTGGCCCGTGAAGGGTGATGTTTTAGCCCGTGAAGGGTGATGTTTTAGCCCGAGAAGGGTGACGTAATGGCCATATATTATAACTATAAGCATATAGTAGTAGAGAGCATTTGCACATCTTAATTGATTTGGTGATGTGGAAATTAATTATTGCGTTGCTGTTCTTGTTCCGTTCTTGATGAATTACCGTTTATGATCTTGTGTTGTTTTATATCACAATTGATAATACGGTTGTTGTTAATTATTTTCTCCCCTTTCAACATGCTGTTTGGTATTTGTTGTTTGTTCTCGAGTTAACCCTTTCTGTTTGTGTTTGGGCGCCTAACGCCAGAAAATAGATAGGGTGTTGATCGTCGTCTCTTGAAGAAGCTTTATGGAACCAGAGTGCGCAGCGGAATCGTGGAAGAAATTTGAAGAAGACGATTGATGTCTTAGGATTTTCCGCTATTTTATATTATTTTATTTTTGGGCTCACTGTGGAGAAATTAACTTTGTTGTAATATTTTCTCGTTTTGCTTCCGCGTAGTAATTATTATTTATGGGGAAAATTATTACTTATATTATTAAGAGAGACGAAAACCTTTTAAGAAAATGAGTTGTTTACTGAGAGGTTTTAATTTCCGCGTTTTTACCATGTAACCCTCAACCCAAAATTGGGGTGTTACACGTCAAATATTGAGCATGAGCATCTGAAATGAGTTCAGCGGTGGTGTGCACAGTCTCAGGAGGAGGTTTGGAGGAGGTTGATACAGGCACAAATGTGGTTGTAGGCAAGCGTTCGTGAGAATCAGTCCGGTGGGAGTGATTTGAACGTTGCGGAGATGGAGTTCCCAGACGACAACGTTTGAGGCAGGCACCAGACGGAGTTGATGTAGGAGGTCTTCGTTGTTTGTTCCTCTTAGCCTAATCACTTAAGAGTTCTGTAGGCACTGCTGATATGTCGACGGACAAGTTCATACGTCGAACATCTCCAAACTTGATGGGAGTAGCAGAGATATAGTCAGATGCGATGAACTTCACTGATTCGATGGAGGGAGTAAGTATCTTCTTGTGATGCATAAGAGCCGTTATGAGAGACCAATACGCAAGATTGGTGTTGGATTGTTCCAGGGTATGGAGCATGTATTGAAGCAGAAGATCAGGCCAATTAATTTTTCTGCGATGCTGTAGCTGGAATAGAGTCCACTGAGAGAACTTGTTGACTAAGTCTCTAGAGCCTTCTTTGGGTAACACCACTTTGCTAAGAACAGCATGAGGAATGATGCATTCCTCAACAAGATTCTTTACTCGTCACGAGGTAGAACATTTTGGAACTTCCTTCCAGATGGTAAAGGGAGTGTTTTCAGAGGTTTCCCAGGAGGAGGAGTAGCATACACCATCGAGAGGAAGATTGAGTAGATGAGACACATCACTGGTTTGAATGTCGATTACTTGCCCCAAGCACCGTGTTCGGATGTAGTAAGAGTAAATCCTGATGGCACAATCGTAAAATTCTTTTACGAGAGGAGAGATTGCTGAAGTTGTGGAGATCTCGAACATATTTCCCCAGTTTTGTGAGAGCACGAGATCAAGTCCGGCAACCTGTGCATGTTCATACAGCCTTAGATCGAGATATCTTCACAGGACCAATTTCAGAAACTTGTTGTTTGCGATTTTGAGTGATAGCATCTTGTTGTTTCTGGATGATCTGATTTTCCTCCGTGCTGAGGACTGCTTGAGTCTTTACATTTTTCCGTTTGTTGGGATCCATGATTTCTGTAGATGAGGTAAATACAAAGACAAAGACAAGTACACAGTGTTAGTATAGATAGCAACCTGAGAGGGGGGGGTGAATCAGTGTTGCCCCAATTTTCGCCTTATTGAAATTGTTACTTTCAAGTTTACGATGATCACGAAATGATCGTTATGATTGCAGCGGAATTGAGAGATACTTGAAAGTAAATATGAAGGATAAAGGAAATCACACACAAGAGTTTATCCTAGTTCACCTTCAATCCACCGAAGGCTACGTCCAGTCCCTCAAGAAAACCCCTTGAGGATTTTTCCACTATTGATAAAAATCTCTTACAAGTTCCTAACCCAAGGACCCCAAGAATTTCTACCAATATCCTGTGAAAGCAAACCACTTTCAACAGCCCCTGAAAGCAAACCGCTTTCAGTTCCTGAACGCAAACCACCCTCAGACCTTGAAGGCTAAACCACCTTCAATTACAACCCTGAAAGTATACCACTTTCAGTGACAACAACCTTTCACCGAATACCACGGTGAAAACTCAATCTTACAGAAAGAGATGAAGAAGATGTTACAATTGGCTGTATCAATCCTTTAACATACAATTGGATTGATCATTAGAAATTATGCTTTAAGGCTTTTAAGCATAACAAAATTCTGAGTTCTTCAGGATATGAACAACTAAAGTGTTCTTATAGACATGAAGATCATGAACTCAGAATTTAGGCTCCAAAAGATTTAAGTTCTAAAAGATGAACTAATTTTGACAGAGTTTTGGCCTAATGGTGTTTTCTCATGTGTAATGTGTTGTCTCTTGTTGTGTCTTGTGTATGTTATGTTTTCTGGACTCAAATGGACTTTATATAGGCAAGGGAAACGTCCTTGAACCATCACAACCCTTTTCAAAAGGTTTGGGACACAATGGTTCATGAAAAGATGCACTTTTTCGTTCTGGTAATCGATTACCACACTTAGTGTAATCGATTACACTAATGACCGTTTCAGTTTGAATTTGAATTTCAAAGATGTAATCGATTACAGACAAGTGGTAATTGATTACTTGCCTAGGTGTAATCGATTACCAGAAAGCTGCAATCGATTACACAGAAGCCCATTTTCCAGAAACTTGATTCTTTGAGACTGGCTTAAGGTTTTCTACTTCTTTTAAGTTATGAAAACACTTAGCTTGATTAGATTAGATGTTTTAAGAGCCTTTATTCTTTAATAGACCTTTGGAAGCATAACTCACCTAATACTAAGACTTCTAGACTATTGATGGACTTGTAGTGCTTGTTTCTTTGAAGTCTTCTTTTCTTCTTTTTGTTGATGAGTTTGTCGTCATCAAAACCACAGCCAGGGTCAGGAGCAAGACCTTCTTCACAATCTCCCCCTTTTTGATGATGGCAAACACATTTTTGATACTTGAAGATCATATATGCATTTTTGATGCTAAACTCCCCCTGTTTGATAGAATCTAGTATATCTAGCATTTCTCCCCCTTTCTAATGTACTTGTTGAACTCCTGCATATGATCTTTAAGAGCACAGAGCCTTTCTCCCCCTTTTGACGTCATCAAAAAGAAGAAAAGGCCAAAAATGTACAGGCATACATATATCCATACAAGTATATTGCAACATAAAGCATGGGGGTAGGGGTAAATATGTAAAACGTGAACAGAACAGAATCATCCAAACATAGCATTCAAAAAAAAAAATATATCCAACAGTGCAAGAAACAGTCATAATCTAGGCTATTACAGACCAAGTAAATCAAGTAGTCAATGAAAGAAAAATAAACAAGTCTAGAGGTCAAATTCATCAGAGGAATCAAAGGAATCATGGGGAGAGGGAGCCATGCGATCAACACGAAGACTAAGACGATCCATATCGGCACGGAGAGTAGTGTACATGGATTCAACCCGACCTTCCATGTGATCGAACCTCTGATCAAAGTGAGTCCTCATATCGGCCAGATGAGAGAAAATGAGTTGAGTGGAGGAATCAGCAAGCATAGATGACGAAGGTCCTTCCTCAGAAGATGGTGGATAGAAAGCAGCAAGGGTAGGAGCCTGGGTGGTATCAGGACCTAAATCTGATTTGTGACGGAAAGTGTCATCGACATCCCTGAAAATCCCCATCTTGTTCAGAATTTCCATATCAATCCTCTGAGCCTTAATATCCATGACTTGAGCATACTCCCCATGTGTAGAAATTCCAAAGTTCTTCAGAATGAGAGTAATAATAGGAGCATAAGGAAGGGGACCAGATCTATCCTTGTGTATCATCATGTGTATCATAACCAAATAAGCCCAATTAATGGATTCATTATGCTTCAACCCATAAATGACTTGTAACTCTAAATCACTAATTTGGGCATGGTTAGAGGATTGAGGAAGAAGAACATAGCTTATCAGATAATGAAGCAGACGATCCTCTACAGTGAGATATCCAACAGCAAGGATATCTCTAGAGCGATTGGTTTCCGCTCGCTGCTTCTTCAATTGGATTTCTTCCTCAGAAAATCGACACAGAGATAGATAAAAGGATTTCTTATCATAATCAGCCCACGGACATGCATTCTCCTGACTAAGTCGTGCTCCAACATAGGGAATTTTTAGTAAAGTTCCCAATTGCTCTTGAGTCAACGAAATATCAATTCCCTTGACTGATGAGCAAATTTTCCCACCTCTCTTAACCAAATTACAGTAAAATACCTTAACCAATTCAGGATAATACGTACCCTTCAAGCCAACAAATTCATCAAGTCCTTGGAAATCAAGGAGAGAAGGGAAGAGAAATCCAGCATTGATGAATGAGTTTATGTCAGCATACTTGGGAGGAAGAATGGGTCGTTCCAAGAAGTAAGCCAGGAACCGTTCCTTTTGCTCCTCCGTGACAAGAAGACGAGAAAGATCAAGAGTGTTCATGGATAGGTTCTTCGAACAGTGTCTGCGAGAAGAGGAGGCCATTTTTCGGACTTGGAAAATTTAGGGTTTGAGAAAGGGGTTTTTGGATGAAGTCCGAATTGAACAATTCGAAGGGATGGAGCAGATGGAGAGGGTAGAGCCGAGCAAAACCCACTAATTTGTTCTGAGTTTGAGCAAGAAACGAGGGAGAATGATGGGAAGAACTGGTTCGAAGTCGAAGAGAGGAGAGGGATGAAGAGCAGTGTAATCGATTATAATTTCTGACCAGATGTATTTATTTTATCGGGTTGGTAATCGATTACAGTCAGTTGTGTAATCGATTACCATTATTCGAATTTCAAATAAAATTCAAAATGGCAGATGTAATCGATTACAGCAGTTAATGTAATCGATTACCTACAGTCTAAAATTTGAAATTTTTCAAATTTCGACTATGTAATCGATTATATCAGTTAATGTAATCGATTACTCAAAGGAATTTACTAATTAAAAGAACTAAGAACAAGGGTAATCGATTAACAGATCTATGATAAACGATTCCAGGAACATTTTATAAGTTCTATCCTATGTAACACACCTTCATATAAACACTTAAGCACATAATCAATCATGACAAATAATTATATAAGAAATGATTTAGACAAGTACCAATAAGATTTATGTAAGGTCATGTATCTTATTATTTTCTAGATGTAACATATGTCATAAATATGTATATATATATATATAACTATAGTTCTAATATATATATATATGTGTTCACCTAGAATTTAAGTAGGCAATTCTCTAACTAGTATAGACATGTACCTCGGAGAATATTTTGCTACTGACATTAATATTCCTACTGTTTTTCCAATGATATTCTAGACATTTGGCTTTAGGATCAAGTTTCTAGGCTTGATTCCTTTCTAATTGGTTTAGTTCCTCCTGCATTTCTACAATCCAATGCTCATCCTCTAGAGCATCATTTACTTTTGATGGTTCAATTTGAGAGACAAAGGCCATATTCAAAACTGAATCATTTAAGCGTAGCCTTGTAGAAACGCCTCTAGAAATATCACCAATAATATTATCAACTGGATGATCCCTATGGGTTCTCCATTCCTTTGGAAGTTGATAAGTATTATCTTCAATGTGCTCTTCTTGTATTGGATTATGATCTTCATCCTTTTGAGAATCTTCATTTACAATGATATCATCTTCTTCAATATCTGGAGTATTAACTCTATCTTCTATTGAAGATTTAGATTCATCAAAAGAAACATGTATGGATTCTTCCACAGATAGAGTTTTCTTGTTAAAGACTCTATATACTTTGCTTGTTAGAGAATAACCAAGGAATATACTTTCATCAGATTTTTCATCAAACTTTCCAAGGTTTTCCTTTCCATTATTCAAAACAAAGAATTTTGATCCAAAATCATGTAGATGAGAGATGTTTGGTTTCCTTCCTTTGTAGAGTTCATAGGGGGTTTTCTTAAGAATAGGTCTAATAAGAACTCTATTGGAAACATAGCAAGCAGTACTTACTGCATCAGCCCAGAAATATTAAGGGAGACTAGATTCACTTATCATGGTTCTTGCTAATTCCTCAAGTAACCTGTTCTTCCTTTCTACAACACCATTTTGTTGTGGTGTTCTCAGAGTAGAGAAGTTATGTGATATTCCATTTTCATCACATAGTTCTTGGAATTGTTGATTCTGAAATTCTCCACCATGATCACTTCTAATAGAAGAGATCTTTAGAGATTTCTCATTTTGAACTAGCCTTGCATATCTCTTGAATGCATTGAAGGCTTCATTCTTATGAGGCAGAAATAATGTCCATGTAAATCTAGAGAAATCATCAACAATAACAAGTGCATAGAAATTACCTCCGAGGCTTTTAGTTCTAGATGGTCCGAACAAATCCATATGTAACAATTGAAGGGGCCTTGAAGTTGAAACTATGTTCTTTGGTTTGAAGGATGTTCTGGTTTGCTTCCCTTTTTGACATGCATCACAAAGCTTGTCTTTCTCGAATTTTATCTTTGGAAGCCCAACAACTAGATCATGCTTGACTAGTTTGTTTAAATGATCTATGTGAATATGAGCAAGTCTTCTATGCCATAGCCATGAATCACTATTATTCTTGGCCAAAAGGCATCTCACATTTTGTGGAATTTCTTCCAAGGAGATCATGAAGACTTTATTTACTTTATACCCAGAAAACCTAATTTCTTTAGTTTTCACATCTTTCACTACACATATATCATTAATAAAACCAACTTTCAAACCTTTATCACATAGTTGACTAATACTCAGAAGATTATGCATCAAACCATCAACGTAAAGAACTTTATCGATGACTGTTTGAGGGGGTGTGCCTATTCTTCCAATACCGAGTATCTTTCCCTTTTGATTGTTACCATATGTGACAAAACCTTTTCCTCTAGGTATAAGAAATGAAAACTTGGTTTTGTCTCATGTCATGTGTGATGAGCAGCCACTATCAAGATACCATAAATCCTTTGCTGCTTTCATACACACCTACATGACAAAGTTCAGACATGGGTATTAGGAACCCAACAAGTTTTGGGTCCTTCTAAGTTAACATCCTTTCTAACCCAAATGTATTCCCTATTTGGTACTCCTACATGTTTGTAGTAACATCTACTAGGGGTATGTCCTACTTTGTTACAATATGTACAAGAGTAATGATTGTAACTAGAGGTTTGTCTAGGAGAGGAATGAATCTTGTTAGGATGTCTATTTTGAGTATTCTTCCTATTGTATGTACTTCTAACAGGATTAATCCTTTTGTTACTAAAAGATCCTACCACATGGTTTGGTTTTACAAACACAGTTTTCTTGACTTCCTTAGTTTTTGGGTAAGAAGTATATCCTAGACCTGATTTGTTATTTGAATGTCTTTGCACACTTAGAATATCATCTAACTTCTGTTTTCCTTTATTGAAGTTATTTACTCTTTGTTGAAGATTATCTATCTTTTCTTCTAAAGAACTACACTTAGTGCATTTTTGTGTAATATCTAGTTTAGATTTCACTATGTCTAATTCCTCTTGTAAGGTTCTACACTTACTTTCTAAGGATGAAATCAAATCATTTTGCTTAGTACTAATCTTGGAAAATTCTTGACACAATTTAAACATATTTTCCATAGCAAACTTTAAATCATGAGAAGACATAGAATTATCACTAACCTAGGAATCTTCAACATCTGAGTCATGTGAAGCCATTAAAGCAACTTGTGCTTCTTCTTTGTCAGAATCTGATGATGAACTTACTTCATTATCATCCCAAGCCAAATATGCTCTTCGAGTAGGTTGATCCTTTTTCTCGAATTTCTCTCTTAGACCATGTTTCTTCTTCTGAAGATTTGGACAATCTGACTTGAAATGTCCCGGTTTGCCACACTCGAAACATGTAATCATTTGAGACGAAGAAGACTCATTGTTCCTTTGGAAGGCTTTATTGTTGTTAAATTTAACACCTTTCCTTTTAAGAAACTTTCCAAAGTTCTTTACTAGAAGATTCAAATTTCCATTGTCTTCTTCTTCAGAATCTGCATCATAATCTTCTTTGATGCTTTCTTTTGCCTGTAGGGATATCGATCGATACTTCTTTTCATGTTGTTCATGCTCTTCTAAACGATTCAATTCCAACTCATGTTCTTGGAGTTTTCCAAAGAGAGTTGCAAGAGTCATATTTGATAAACTCTTCTTTTCAGAGATGGCTGTAACTTTTGGTTGCCATACTCTTGTAAGTGATCTTAGAACTTTCATGTTCAAGTCACTATTTGAAAATTGTTTTCCAGGAGCAATCAAATGATTAATCAAATGAGTGAATCGTTTTTGCATATCTAATACCTTTTCTCCTGGAAGCATTCTGAACATTTCATACTCCTGAGATAAAGTATTGATCTTGGATCTCTTGACTTCATCTGTTCCTTCATGTGTCACCATCAACGTATCCCATATTTCTTTTGATGAAGTGCACATTGATACTCTGAAAAATTCGTCCATGCCAAGAGCAGATGTAAGGATGTTCATTCCTTTGAGATCATATTGAACCTTCTTCTATTCTTCTTCACTCAATGTACTTTCTGATTTTGGTTGTGAAGTTCCTTCTTCATCTGTTGTTACAGGCACAAAGGGACCTTCTTCAATGGCTTTCCATATTCCTGCGTCTAATGACTTTATGAATATTTTCATCTTGATTTTCCAGAAGTCATAGTGTTCTCCATTGAAGAATGGTGGCCTGTTTATGTTGAATCCTTCATTTGTTCCATGATTGGAAGAGGATGCCATCTTTTCCCGGATCTTAGGAATAACTTACCTAAACTTCCGCTCTGATACCAATTGTTAGTACAGATAGCAACCTGAGAAGGGGGGTGAATCAGTGTTGCCCCAATTTTCGCCTTATTGAAATTGTTACTTTCAAGTTTACGATGATCACGAAGTGATCGTTATGATTGCAGCGGAATTGAGCGATACTTGAAAGTAAATATGAAGGATAAAGGAAATCACACACAAGAGTTTATCCTGGTTCACCTTCAATCCACCGAAGGCTACGTCCAGTCCCTCAAGAAAACCCCTTGAGGATTTTTCCACTATTGATAAAAATCTCTTACAAGTTCCTAACCCAAGGACCCCAAGAATTTCTACCAATATCCTGTGAAAGCAAACCACTTTCAACAGCCCCTGAAAGCAAACCGCTTTCAGTTCCTGAAGGCAAACCACCCTCAGACCTTGAAGGCTAAACCACCTTCAATTACAACCCTGAAAGTATACCACTTTCAGTGACAACAACCTTTCACCGAATACAACGGTGAAAACTCAATCTTATAGAAAGAGATGAAGAAGATGTTACAATTGGTTGTATCAATCCTTTAACATACAATTGGATTGATCATGAGAAATTATGCTTTAAGGCTTTTAAGCATATTAAAATTCTGAGTTCTTCAGGATATGAACAACTAAAGTGTTCTTATAGACATGAGGATCATGAACTCAGAATTTAGGCTCCAAAATATTTAAGTTCTAAAAGATGAACTAATTTTGACAGAGTTTTGGCCTAATGGTGTTTTCTCATGTGTAATGTGTTGTCTCTTGTTGTGTCTTGTGTATGTTATGTTTTCTGGACTCAAATGGACTTTATATAGGCAAGGGAAACGTCCTTGAACCATCACAACCCTTTTCAAAAGGTTTGGGACACAATGGTTCATGAAAAGATGCACTTTTTCATTCTGGTAATCGATTACCACACTTAGTGTAATTGATTACACTAATGACCGTTTCAGTTTGAATTTGAATTTCAAAGATGTAATCGATTACAGACAAGTGGTAATCGATTACTTGCCTAGGTGTAATCGATTACCAGAAAGCTGCAATCGATTACACAGAAGCCCATTTTCCAGAAACTTGATTCTTTGAGACTGGCTTAAGGTTTTCTACTTCTTTTAAGTTATGAAAACACTTAGCTTGATTAGATTAGAGGTTTTAAGATCCTTTATGCTTTAATAGACCTTTGGAAGCATAACTCACCTAATACTAAGACTTCTAGACTATTGATGGACTTGTAGTGCTTGTTTCTTTGAAGTCTTCTTTTCTTCTTTTTGTTGATGAGTTTGTCGTCATCAAAACCACAGCCAGGGTCAGGAGCAAGACCTTCTTCACACACAGAATATAGAGTGTTTAAGCTGAAGCATGAGTATATTGAAGTGGTTATTCAGAAATGCATTTTCAAGACTATTCGTTTCCATTTTTTGAAAGTGTAAATGGTTTCTCGATACTATCAAACTCATGATGAATGATACAGCTGAACTATTCGCATTAAATGATGAGAGATAAGGAGTGCTAGAACTAATGTATGCGTGCTCAGTAAGTTATCTATGTGAAAAGACACAACTGTTTAGCATTAAATGCATATCTTATAGTGGATATTTAAATTTAGGTGCAAGCCAATCAGACGAACTTAGAGGAATATAATGCGGGCGCATCTATAAGGCAGGAAACATCCCAATTCTTTCTCTAAGACATACAAATTTATTTTCAATATGTGGTTTGGTAAATATGTCTGCTAATTGGTCATCAGTGTGTATGTATGAAATGTCAATATTTCCCTTTGCTACATGATCACGGATAAAATGATGCTTAATTTCAATATGTTTGGTTCGTGAATGCAACACAGGATTCTTTGTAATATTAATGGCACTTGTGTTATCACATAATAATGGAATGTTATGCTAAAAAATATTATAATCCTCTAATTGATGCTTCACCTAAAGAAGTTGGGTGCAGCAAGAACCTGCAGCCACATATTCTGCTTCAGCAGTTGAGAGGGAGATTGTGCTTTGCCGCTTGCTTGCCCATGATATTAGGAAATGCCCCAGAAAGTGACAACCTCCACTTGTGCTTTTTCTTTCGATTCTGTCTCCAGCGTAGTCAGCATCACAGAATCCATTTAGCCTGAAATCTTCACCTTTCTCATAAACTAGACCAAGATTAGTTGTTCCAATGAGATAACAAAATATGGTTTTTACTGCGCTTAGGTGAGATTCTTGAGGACTTACCTGGAATCTGGCACAAACACAGACGCTGTACATAATGTCTGGTCTGTTTGAGGTGAGATACAACAGTGATCCTGATAGCCAAACCGCAAGTGCACGGTTGATTATCGTGTAATAAAAAGATCGAACCCAAGGGATAGGTGTCCTATTATTATAATATCTAGTACTTGAGCATAAAATTTAAAAGATGAATATTTGATGTTGGTTTTTAGAACAAGCAAGAACAATAGCATAAAATGGTAAGAAATAAAGATGATGAGAATTAAGCTCTTGGGTTGATTTACATAATCTATAAAATATGCTAGCAAGTTCCTACTTAATTTCTGAATTTTAAGTCCAAGTTCATGATGCTATAGCCTAGAATTTCTACAAGTTAATTGCCTTAAGGAATGTAGAACTTTCTTCCTAATTACTAAATCCATAGCCTTGGTATTTAGTTAACCAGAAAAGAAGATGAAGAATGAATTCGGGCTAGCACAAAATTACGTTTATCCTAATTGCCTTAAGAGATATATACTTATAACCTTTTTTATTTCCTATTTCCCTTACTACTTACCAAATGGCCTTATGATATAAGTAGAAAGCAAGATATCTTTTGTGCACCAAGATGAATGAAGAACAAAGAAATAAAACATGAATTGGATATATTATTCAGAAAGGTAAAAACAATACTAAAACATAAATTATAAATTACTACAACCCAAGAAACTTAAAAAGAATTAGCCAAGCATGGCTAAAAGAGTCATTGAATTACCCTGGATAGGAGCTCAAGTATGGCTTCCCAAAATTCCATGGAACAATGATCTTTAACGAGGAAAGAAGAACACTTGTTGTATTCTGAATAGGTGTGTCTTTTACAAAGGATGAGCACTCCTATTTATAGCAAAAATTTCAATGGTGAAGGAGTTGATGGCCATTATGGCCTTCATTGGCCACCAATTAACTTTTGAAAACTCCTACCCACTACCATCGATTCTCCACTCATCCTTTAATCCTTATTTTCCATGTGCTTAATTTAGAGAATGTTGGTTCATATTCTTAATTTCCACTTTAAGTCCTCTCTTTGCTAGCACTTCAATTTCAATCCTTCAAGTCCTTGAAACTTCACTTTTCATCCTCCGCTCTTGAACTTTGACACTTTAATCCTTCCTTTCCTGAAACTTTACAATTTGGTCCCTGGACAAAAATGATAACTATACCAGCTTTCCGAAAAATATAAAAATAACTATAAAAATTCCTAAAAATATAAAATAAAGTTAGAAAAACAAATAAAAGCTAATCTATATGCAAAATGCAAAATAAATAGAAAATCTATATAAAAATAATAAAAATCCTATATGAGACTCAAAAATAATAAAATAAAAAGACTAAAAACAACCTAAAAACATCTTATAATATCCTGTCATCACACCACTATACCCAACGACAGCTTGTCCTCAAGCGACAAAACTTAAAGAGAAACTCGTCCCTGAGTTTATAGAAAGTTTATCTGATTAAAACTTGAAGCACAAAAACCTTTCCAAGAAAGCTTAGCGGATTTGGAAGACCTGCATGTTTAAAGATATATAATCAAGAAAGTTAGGCTTGGCTTTTCAACATGTTTGAGTTCATCAAATTAAGCTCACAAAATGATATTCTCCATGAAAAACTAGAAAGCTCAATAATCCTGCCTATCATTCAAATCAAAACTGAAATAGTGCAACTAAGTAACTTTGAAGAGATTTCTGAAGGTTGTAACTTGGCCAAAGGGTTGAACAATTCAAGGTGTGGATTTCAAGACTTGGCAACTCTAATGGCTTGACTCAGAATCTGTTGTTAAGTGATTTTTTTGTAGCTAAGAGCTTCAACAATTCAACACAAGGGTCCTCTCAATTTTTCTCTTTTCTCTTCTTTTTTTTTTTTGAACAAAGTAGTGGAATGTATGGGATGAATGACTTGAATTTTACTCCCTTCATACTCTTTCTCACCCCACCACTTCATTATTTTTTCTAAGGCACATACCTTATTTTTTTTCAACTTTTTTCTTCTTTTTCTAGAGAGGAACCAACAAACATAGCTCTAACAATTTCAGCTCATGCATCACAATAACAACTTAAAATATATCACACAAAGTAGGCTCCAAAGAATGACTCTTTTAAGGCTCAAAAGGGGCTACTAGTGGATTTTTGCTTTTCAACAAAAACTCTGAGTTTTCAAAAATGCCTATAATATCTTCTCAACTCACAAAGTATACAAAATCCCAATCAACATGCAACACAAGGCAAAAAAATTTCACAATCAAGAATTCAGAGTCCTCAGCTCTCAGAAAAACATAGGGTAAGTGGTACCCTTTTTAGAACTCAGGTGTCCAAATCAATTGAAACAGCATGCAATCCTAACCGCTTCAAAACATATAACCTTTTCAAAAGCAGTTCAATCAGATAAAGCATTCACAGCAATAGCAGCATTCAGACTGGATAAAATACTCAAGACTCATGCAAAAATAAAATAGAAAAACTAAACTAAAAATAAAACTAAAGACTATAAAAGAAAAACTAATAAGCTGGCACAATATAAAAATTTTCCACAAAAGTCCAAGGGAACCTCAATACAAAAATCAATTTTGAACACTTAAGTTCAAGAGGGCTCTTTCTCCTTCTGGTACCTATCCTGTAGCATTGAAGAAACAAAAGTCTCACAAGCAGAAACTTGCTTGACTTGTTAGTTCCAAAAACAGCACACTTAAGAATATGGGTTGAAAAATTGTGTCCACCTTGAAAACAAGAATTCTTGAGTTCCCAAAAATCAAAACCATTATAGAAGCAAGGGAAAACTCAAAGAATCTGAAACCTTTCAAGAAATGGTGAACACAAAATTTATTAAAAATAGAAAACAGCAAAAGAAAAACAAAACAAAGACCTGCCCGAGCTCTAGCGCTTGAGCGTTGGGGTTGCCAACGCATAGGCGCTGGATTAAAATAAAAACTGGGCATCAGAGTGTTAGATTCAAACAATTAAATGCATAACTATGTTTTGATAATCAACAATTTCTTTAAGGTTCAATATTAATTTAAACTAGATTCCCTAACAAAATGAAAACTCTCATGTACAGGAATAACTATTTCTAAAAGGACTGAGTAAACTTCAAAGCGTCATCAAGAATACCAGTTCATCAGAAGAAGTTCGTCCGGTCACTATGAAGAAAACTGTGTCTGGTGAATCATAAAAGTCTAAAGCGGCAACAACAACCAACATCTGAGAACACCTCATCAAAGTCTGCATGCTCAAAATCAAAGCCTATCTTGAGAGGACAAAAACAGTATGCCACTTAAGAAGACTGCTCCAGTCAAAATTAAAAAGGGCAGGTTAATCTATGAAGAAATCCTTTCAGTCTCAAAGGTTCTCTAGCATCATAAAAGGAAGTTGTAAATTAACTCTATCAGATGAAGGAACTTCAAAAGAGGAGATTCAGTCATCTACAAAGACAAGAAGATTCTAATAGACAAGAAAGACTGAATGAGGAAAAGTTCGGCCGCCAATACCAACTACTTGCAGCAGAACTTCATAAAGTAAACGGAGACTACGTCCACCAAGCTACAAGGAAGAATCCGTCCGCTCAAGTAACAATTGCGCCAAAGGTACAGAGACCAAGAAGTGTGGTTTTCAAGGAGATCAGGATCATCGAAGTACTAAAGAAATTAGTTTCCTCATCTGAAATAAATAGTTCATGGATTCAAAAGACTCCTACCTCGTCTACACATTTATTAACATACTGGCTGCGGCAGAAAGTAGAAAGGGACACAATCAATACAATATTCCTTGGTCCCACTGATATTCTACTTTCCCTCAAATCAAGCTGACATCGCGGAATCAACGGCAAGAATCTCTGAGCATCGTACACTCTCAACGGTCGAAATTACAAAATCTGATCAAGGCACGTGATGAGTATTAGCTGTCAAGCACTGGGGTAAAATGGTCAAAACAGTCTCCACCGCTGTATCTTCACACTTTATATACAGAGAAACTAGCTCAAAGCTACTTGCTCAGCATGGAGCCAGACGACATCAACCCAGACAAACTGATGATTTCCAAATCATATCTTACGCTTACAGAGAAACCTCTGATCGTGACTTACGCATGTTGAAAGATGCAGAACTAGCCGTTACGCGCAGCTCAGAAGGGAAGAGGCACTTCGGACAGTTTTTCTCTCTTTCTCAAGAAGAAGAAGCAACTGAAGATATAAATAGAAGATCCTGTCTCCGAAGTATTTGGGCGACTTAGACTTAAACTTCCATATGACAACTAAGTCTGTCCCAAGAACCAAGGAACCTTGGTTCATACTCAAGATGCCTCAAGCCTATTCCTGCCTGAGTATATGAGCTTGTGTGAGGAAAATTCGTAGAGTGTTACTCTTATCTTTCCCAACTCACACATCCTCCAAAACAGAGAACCCAAACTCCAATCCTCTCTGTAAATCGAGCTTAATTTCCTCTGCCCACTCTTATTAAGAAGAGAACCATGTAGAGAAGCCAACCTTTGAAAAAGGTGTCAGGAGAAGTCCTGTAGAATACTTGTAAGGAGAAGTCCTAATAATACTTGTAAGGAGAAGTCCTTCGAATACTTGATAGGAGAAGTCCTTAGAATACTTGTTGGGAGAAGTCCCTGATAATACTTGTACTATTTGTTGAAATAGTGAAAATCTTGGTGAAGCCAAGGACTGGACGTAGCCCTGTCGATTATGGGGGGTGAACCAGGATAAAAACCAAGTGTGTTTTATTTTCATATTATATTGCTTTTCCGCTGCATGCTCATTCATATGTTTGTAACTTGCAAACATTCGTGAAAAATAAATAATCATCATTTAAAACTTATGAAATGAATTTCATGCACTCTTACAAAAATGATCTATGTCAAATTTAGATGAAAAATGATAAATAAATAACACGTAATATGTGAGAAAAGAAATTTAAAAATGTGTCACACAATTCAAACCCCCCCTTTCTTGTGTGTTTCTTGCACCTTCACAGAGGTCCCAGCGCCTGAGCGCTAGGTTTCCAACGCTCTGGCGCTGGAAATAAGAAAAATAAAACTGGGGATTCCAGGGGCCTAGCGCATGAGCGCTGGCCCCCAACGCTAAAGCGTTGGTAAACATTGGAATCAGAGGTGATAGGTAGGGGCCTAGCACATGAGCGCTGGCCTCTTTTGCAGCAAAAACATAGAATTTTTTTCTTTTATTTTACAAGAATGAAGCAGAAAATTAAAAGACAGAATTATAAACTATTCCTAAGTTGGGTTGTCTCCCAACCAGCTCATTATTAAGGTCCGAGATAGACCCTTCCCTTTAATCAATGGGAAGTCTTCTTTCTTTTTGAAAAATACATCATCTTTGAACTCATCCTCTTCTTCGGACTCATAATGTTTAAAAGTCCGGAATACAGAAAACTTGACGTTTTCATCCCCTACCTTCAAAGATAGGAGGCCTTCTGGCACATTAATCTTGGCGTTTCCTGTAGCAAGGAATGGCCGCCCAAGAATTAACGGGACCTTAGAGTCTTCTTCCATGTCGAGGATCACAAAATCAACCGGGAAGAAAAATTTGTCAACCCTTACCAGCACACCTTCATGTTAGTACAGATAGCAACCTGAGAGGGGGGTGAATCAGAGTTGCCCCGATTTTTGCCTTATTGAAATTATTACTTTCAAGATAATGATGATCACGAAACGGTAGTTGTGATTGCAGCGGAATTAAGCGTTGCTTGAAAGTAAAGATGAAGGATAGAAGAATTCACACACAGAATTTTATCCTAGTTCACCTTCTATCCACCGAAGGCTACGTCCAGTCCCTCAAGAAAACCCCTTGAGGATTTTTCCACTATTGATAAAAATCTCTTACAAGTTCTTATACCAAGGACCCTAAGAATTCCTATCAATTTCCTGTGAAAGTAAACCACTTTCCACAGCCCCTGAAAGCAAACCACTTTTAGTTCCTGAAGGCAAACCACCCTCGGACCTTGAAGGCTAAACCACCTTCAATCAACACCCTGAAAGTATACACTTTCAGTACCAACAACCCTTCACCGAGATCGACGGTGAATACTCAATCTTACAGAAAGAGATGAAGAAGAGTTTACAATTGGCTGTATCAATCCTTTAACATATAAGTGGATTGATCATGAGAATTTATGCTTTAAGGCTTTTAAGCATAATAGGATTCTGAGTTCCTCAAGATATGAACAACTAAAGTGTTCTTATAAACATGAAGATCATGAACTCAGAATTTAGGCTCTTGAAAGTTTAAGTTCTAAAAGATGAACTAATTTTGACAAAGCTTTGGCCTAATGTTGTATTATCATGTGTTGTTATGTTCTGGACTCAAATGGACTTTATATAGGCAAGGGAAACGTCCTTGAACCAATGCAACCTGTCCCAAAAGGTTTGAGACACAGTGGTTCATGAAAAGATGCAACTTTTCGTTCTGGTAATCGATTACATCATTTAGTGTAATCGATTACACTAATAGCCGTTTCAGTTTGAATTTCAAATTCAAACATGTAATCGATTACAAGCAAGTGGTAATCGATTACTTTCCTAGGTGTAATCGATTACCAGAAGACTGAAATCGATTACACTAAAGTCCAACTTCCAGAAACTTGATCCTTTGAGATCGGCTTAAGGTTTTCTACTTCTTTTAAGTTATGAAAACATTAAGCTTGATTAGTTTAGGTGTTTTAAAGAGTCTTTATGCTTTAATAGACCTATAGAAGCATAACTCACCTAAACTAGGACTTCTAGATATTTGATAGACTTTGTAGCGTTGTTTCCTCTAAGTCTTCTTTTCTTCTTTTTGTTGATGAGTTTGTCGTCATCAAAACCTCAGCCAGGGTCAGGAGCAAGACCTTCTTCACACTTCAGCCACCCCATAGGGGTATTTTATTGACGTGTCTGCCAACTGTAAACACATAAGAGTAGGAGTAGCCTCTCCCATGTCCAATTTCCTAAACATGGAGAGTGGCATGAGGTTAATACTAGCTCCCAAATCACAGAGAGCTTTTGCATTTGGCAATCCCTCAATATCCACGGGTATAGTAAAGCTCCCTGTATCCTTCAACTTTTGGGGCAATTTTTTTGATACCATTGCTGAACACTCCTCAGTTAACATTACAGTTTCATCAATCTCACTCAACTTCCTCCTTCTAGATAAGATGTCCTTCATAAACTTGGTATAAGTAGGCATTTGTTCCAAGGCTTCGGAAAACGGGATATTTATTTGAAGTCTTTTGAAAATCTCAAGAAATCTTGAGAATTGTTTTTCCAAATTCTTTTTAAAGCCTTGGGAAATGGTACTTTGCCAATTTTCTTAGAAGGAGGAATTACATTTTCAACAATTTTTCCAGCAACATTAGGCACATACCTCTCTTTTTCTTTGTCTCCACATTCTCCTTTGGATTAACAAGAGTATCAGAAGGAAAAGTACCTGCAATCCTCTCTGAGATGGTCTTGGCCAACTGGCCTACCTGAACCTCCAAATTTCTAATAGAGGCTTCATGATTCTTTGCACTTGTCCTTGTCTCGTTCATGAATTCTGCAGTTTGTTGGCCTATTTCACCAACACTTTCTTCCAAACTCTTCCTTCCCTGTTTTGGGTTCAGAGGCATTGCTGGCCTCTGATTCTGGAATGGCCTCTGAAATTTCCTAACTTCTCCTTGACCACCCCTTGGTCCCTCCATGAAAAATTGGGGTGGTTTCTCCAGCTTGGATTATAGGTATTGCCATAGGAATTTTGGAAATTCCCCATAGCCTTTACCTTAGCCTCTAATTCTGCCTCCTCCGGGCTCAGTTGAACACCTTCCATTCTTTTGACCATTGCATCAACTTTCCTGGACAAAAGTTTATTTGAAGCTACAATGGCATCAGAAGATTCAACCTCATAAATACCTTTTCTTATTGCCCGGTCCGGGTTTGAATGGGCAGCTCTTGCAACAAGTTTGTTGATTAAATCAAGAGCCCCCTGTGGTGGCAAAGCATCAAATGCCCCACTTGCAGCAGTATCCAGCTTGTCCCTGGTATAATCATTCAAAGCTGCATAAAATTTCTCTACCTGATCTGCGATAGAGATGTTGTGACCTGGGCACCTTCTGAGAAGTCCCTTGAACCTCTCCCATGTCTCATACAGGTTTTCAGCATCTTGTTCAATGAAGGAGTTGATTTCCTGCTTCAACTTCCTTTTGCGGTTGTAAGGGAAGAATTTAGCCGTAAATTTCTCGGCCAAATCATCCCATGAAGTAATGCTCCTGAGTGGTTGTGAAGATAACCACTCCTCTGCCACATCTCTTAAGGAAAATGGAAACAGCATAAGTCTTACCGTATCCAAGTGAGCATCATTTCCCCTTAAGGTTGAGCACTGCCTGGTGAATCGCTCCAGATGTGTGTGGCAGTCTTCATTGACACTTCCACCAAATTGGTTTTGACTAACCAAAGAGATGAAGTGTGGAGGAATATGAAAATTTGGTAGTGCATCCTCTGGTACCACAATACTCCCCTCAAAATTGTAGTCTACCTGGGGGGCTGTGATATCACGAAGGGAACGGTTGGCATCCCGCTCTTCGTCCTCAGCTCTCTGCCTTTGAAGTCTAGCTTGGACTGCATCCTCTACCCGTGCATTGTATTCAGCACGGAGGCGCTCCTCCATTTGCGCTTGTGTTTCAGACATGGCCCTTGCTAATCTCCTTTGCTCCGCTAATCTGCGATGCAAAGTTCTTTCAATTTCAGGGTCGAATTCAAAATGTCCTACCATGCAGAAAAGCAAAAGAAGTCAATAGCACCTATTCAACACAATTTTTTTTATATTTTTTTTCTTGTTTTTTTTTATATAAACAAGAAGTACTAAACAAAATAATAAGAACTTAAACAGAACCTATCCCCGGCAACGGCGCCAAAAACTTGATAGCCAAACCGCAAGTGCACGGTTGATTATCGTGTAATAAAAAGATCGAACCCAAGGGATAGGTGTCCTATTATTATAATATCTAGTACTTGAGCAGAAAAATTAAAAGATGAATATTTGATGTTGGTTTTTAGAACAAGCAAGAACAATAGCATAAAATGGTAAGAAATAAAGATGATGAGAATTAAGCTCTTGGGTTGATTTACATAATCTATAAAATATGCTAGCAAGTTCCTACTTAATTTCTGAATTTTAAGTCCAAGTTCATGATGCTATAGCCTAGAATTTCTACAAGTTAATTGCCTTAAGAAATGTAGAACTTTCTTCCTAATTACTAAATCCATAGCCTTGGTATTTAGTTAACCAGAAAAGAAGATGATGAATGAATTCGGGCCAGCACAAAGTTACGTCTATCCTATTTGCCTTAAGAGATATATACTTATAACCTTTTTTATTTCCTATTTCCTTTATTACTTACCAAATGGCCTTATGATATAAGTAGAAAGCAAGATATCTTTTGTGCACCAAGATGAATGAAGAACAAAGAAATAAAACATGAATTGAATATCTTATTCAGAAAGGTAAAAACAATACTAAAACATAAATTATAAATTACTACAACCCAAGAAACTTAAAAAGAATTAGCCAAGCATGGCTAAAAGAGTCATTGAATTACCTTGGAGAGGAGCTCAAGTATGGCTTCCCACAATTCCTCGGAACAATGATCTTTAAGGAGGAAAGAAGAACACTTGTTGTATTCTGAATAGGTGTGTCTTTTACAAAGGATGAGCACTCTTATTTATAGCAAAAATTTCAATGGTGGAGGAGTTGATGGCCATTATGGCCTTCATTGGCCACCAATTAACTTTTGAAAACTCTTTCCCGCTACCATCAATTCTCCACTCATCCTTGAATCCTTATTTTCCATGTGCTTAATTTAGAGAGTGTTGGTTCATATTCTTGATTTCCACTTTAAGTCCTCTCTTTGCTAGCACTTCAATTTCAATCCTTCAAGTCCTTGAAACTTCACTTTTCATCCTCCGCTCTTGAACTTTTACACTTTAATCCTTCCTTTCCTGAAACTTTACAATTTGGTCCCTGGACAAAAATGATAACTATACCAGCTTTCCTAAAAATATAAAAATAACTATAAAAATTCCTAAAAATATAAAATAATGTTAGAAAAACAAATTAAAGCTAATCTATATGCAAAATGAAAAATAAATAGAAAATCTATATAAAAATAATAAAAATCCTATATGAGACTCAAAAATAATAAAATAAAAAGACTAAAAACAACCTAAAAACATCATATAATATCCTGTCAGCAGATCCTATCATTCCTTTGTATTTGGTTGAGTCGACCGGAGTTGACTCGTCACCCTTATCTAGTATAGTTCCAGGATGCTTAGGGGTTCCCATTGCTTTGGCTTTCTCCATGCAATACTTCTTCAGGAGATCATTAATGTACTTGGTCTGATGAATGTAGGTTCGGGTTCCTTCCTGTCTGATCTGCAATCCTAGGAAGAACTTTAATTCTCCCATCATACTCATCTCGAATTCACTCTGCATCAGTTATGAAAATTCTTAGCAGAGAGCTTCATTAGTGGCGCCAAAGATGATGTCATCAACGTACAGCTGCACCAGAATGAAGTCCTTGGACGTTTTTCTTCTAAACAGAGTGTTGTCAATGCTTCCTCGTGAGAATCCATTGTTCATCAGGAATGAACTCAAACGATCGTACCAGGCACGCGGTGCTTGCTTTAGTCCATATAATGCTTTTCTTAACTTGAAGACGTGGTCTGGTAGATCCGGATCTTCAAAGCATGGAGGCTGCTTCACGTATACTTCTTCCTCAATATATCCGTTTAGGAACGCAATTTTCACGTCCATTTGATACAGCTTTATGGAGTGCTGACATGCAAATGCCAGTAGGATGCGAATAGCTTCAATTCTCGCTACGGGGGCAAATGTTTCTGTATAATCAATTCCTTCTTGTTGATTGTACCCTTGTGCTACCAGACGAGCTTTGTTTCTGGTGAATTTTCCATTTTCATCCATTTTATTTCTGAATACCCATCTTGTGCCGATGATGGATTTGTCTTCTGGTTTGGGCACTAGATCCCAGACTCTGCTTCTCTCAAATTCATTCAGTTCTTCTTGCATGGCTATGATCCATCCTTCATCCTGTAATGCTTCACCTATGTTCTTCGTCTCTATTTCAGAGAGGAACGCACAGTTAGAATAATTATTAAAAGTGGATCTGGTTCTTACCTTTTCATGTACACTTCCGATTATCTGTGTAGGAGGATGATCTGGTTTGAATCTCCAGTCTCGAGGTAGAGAGATGCCACTAGAGGTCATGACTTGACTTGTGGAGTTATCGTCAGACGTAGTTTTACAAACATCGTCTGGTTGAGTTGAAGAATGAGTAATTGGATTTGTCTCTTTATCAGACGTTGATGGCTGAACTGGATTTGATGAGGGAGCTCCACATATTTCCAGGTCATCATATTCTTCTTCTGGAGTCATCTGATTTACACTTATGTGTTTATCTTCGAACTTGACATTGATAGACTCCTCTACCGCCATTGTTCTAGAGTTGTATACTCGGAATGCTTTGTAGTTGGGTGAATATCCTAAGAATATTCCTTTGTCTGATTTTGCATCAAATTTTCCAAGGTCATCCTTTGTGTTAAGTAGAAAGCATGGGCATCCAAATGGATGAAAGTATGAGATGTTTGGCTTTCTTCCCTTCCACAATTCATAGGCTGTTTTCTTCAAGATAGGACGCATGAATATTCGATTTTGAATATAGCATGCTGTATGGATGGCTTCAGCCCAGAAGTACTTGGGCAGAGATGTCTCGTTGAGCATAGTCCTGGCCATTTCTTGAAGTGACCTGTTCTTTCTTTTGGCTACTCCATTTTGCTGAGGAGTTCTTGGAGTAGAGACTTGATGAAATATTCCATTTTCTTTGCAGTAGTGGTTGAACTCTTCATTTATAAATTCTCCTCCTCTGTCACTACGAATGTTGGTGATGCAATATCCTTTTTCATTTTGAACTCTTTTCACAATGATTAGGAAGGACTTGAAAGTTTCATCTTTTGTTCCGAGGAATTGTACCCATGTAAATCTAGTGTAGTCATCAATGATGACAAGACAAAATCTTTTTCCAGAACAACTAGCCGTTCTAGTGGTTCCGAACAAGTCCATGTGTAACAACTCCAGAGGTCTCTTGGTACTGACAACGTTCTTTGCATGGAAAGAACTTTTTAATTGCTTTCCTTGGAGACATGCTGAGCATGTATCATCAGATTTGAAAGACAGATTTGGCAGACCACTTACTAAATCATGTTTGATTAACTTAGCAATGGTCTTTAAGGATGCATGCCCTACCTTCCTGTGCCATATCCATTTGTCATCCTCTACTAATTCTAGACATGTTACCTTTTGACTTGCAAGGTTTTCCAAGGAGGTCTTATATAGATCCCGTTGTCTCTGTGCTTTAAAGATAATCTTGTCATCCTCGTTTGTGACACTACACTTCACTTTGTTGAAGGAAACAGTGAGCCCACTATCACACAATTGACTTATGCTAAGTAGGTTATGTTTCAGTCCTTCAACCAGCAGAACCTTCCGTATTACTGGAAGGGGATTCTTACCAACATTACCTTCTCCGACAATGAACCCCTTTTGATTACCTCCGAAGGTCACTGTCCCTCCAGTCTTCTTCTCATGGATCTTTGGGAATAAAGACCTTTTTCCCATCATGTGCCGTGAGCACCCACTGTCCAGGTACCATTGCTCTTTTTGGCTTTGAGCTGTTAAGCACATCTGCAAGAAGGATAATCAAAGATTTAGGTACCCAAACTCTCTTGGGTCCTTTTTTGTTAGTTATCACTTTGGGTGGACTATTCCTCCCATGCACAATTTTTTGAGGAGTTTGTTTCTCCTTACCCTTGACTATGAAAGTTTTGGGTTGAACTTTAATAGATCAAGGTGAAACACTTTTCTTTTCAGGTTGATATTTATATGGAACAGCAGAAGAATTATGTTTAATGGCAGTTATATCCCAACCTTCTTCTTCACAACCTAAACCTCAGCGATCATAAGCTGATCTGTTGTTTCCACTTAACTTAATTAGGTTATCATAACCTTGAGTAAACGTGGATAAGTCTTTGATTAGGCTACTTACTCTTTTTTTTAAGAATTTGATTTCTTTGTTTGCATCTTGTTCTAAGAGTATTTGATTTTTCTTTGTTAGCATAATAGATACTTCTTTAGATGCATGCAATTCTTTTACAGTTTTATCATGCTTTTTCTTGAGTGAACTATACTTGATTGGTAATGCATGAGCATACTCTAATAGTTCATTATAGTCTTCAGATGAGATTTCGGGACTTACCTCATCTTTGTCATTTTCCTCGCCGTTGGATAGATCAACAGAGATCATCAGTGCCTCTGCTTCTTTTTCTGCTTCGATATCTGATGTGTCTATGGATCCCATAAACGCACAGTATGAAGTTTCCTTGTTGGCTCCCTTAGTTTCTTCTTCTTGGTCGGAGTCGTCTTCTGACTCATCGTTTTGACTGGAAAAGGCCTTCTTCTTATAGAAGTTCTTTTGGGAAGGCTTGTTTCCCAGACGAGGGCAGTCAGCTTTCACATGTCCAGGTTTCTTACACTCGTAGCAGACGATCCCTCCTATATTTGGGATTTTCTCTTCGTCTCTTGATGTGGAAGATTGTCTTCCTTTGAACTGCTTCCTGTTCCCCATCTTCTTCTAAATCTTCGATTGAACAGGGCCTGTTCATCATCGGAGCGATCAGACTGCACAGTTTCCTCATCTGAGGATTCGTTAGCTTTCAAAGCCTTTGATTTTTTGGCTTTAAATGCTACAGCTTTCACGGTAGACACTTTTCTTCGTATGATAGCAGCATCGTTAGCAAGGTCCTGCTCACGAATCTTCATTTCTCCCAGCAGGTCTTCTACTTGATAGGTATCAAGATTCTTTCCGGCTCTTTGGGAAGTGACGAAGTTTATCCAATTGGTGGGAAGGCTTCTGAGAATCTTGATCACTTGCTCCTTGTCAGTGAAGCTTTTTCCCAGATTCCTCATCTCATTATGAATGGTTTGAAGTCGTGCGAACATGGTGTCAATGGATTCGTTGTCATCCATCATGAAGTTTTCGTACTGAGATGCAAGCATGCTCATCTTGGTGTCTTGTACGGCAGAGGTTCCTTGATGAGCGATAGCTAATGTATCCCAGACCTCCTTTGCAGTGCTCAGGCTATCAACTTTGTCATGCTCATTTTTGCTAAGAGCACATATGAGAAACAGCCTCGCCTTGGCATTTCTCTGATTGTCTGTCTTCTGTTCATCTGCCCATTTATCAACTGCAATGGCCTTGCTTTCACTATCTTTGGGAACATAATTTCCTTTCGATATTACGTCCCATAGCTTACAGTCGGTTGATTCGATGAATAGCTGCATGTGCTTCTTCCAGTAGGGGTAGTTTGAGCCATCAAAGAATGGTGGCTTGTTGGTTGCAGTTCCGGTTGGGTAGGCAATGCCGTCCATTGATCTTTTCACTCTACACCTGTTAAGATGTTAGTAATTCTCAGAGCGGTTAAGCTCTGATACCAATTGATAGTAATAAAACCACACAAGAAAGGGGGGGTTTGAATTGTGTGTGTGATTTTTAAACCTTTTTCGCAAGTTAGTTATTATTAGTTCGAAAACGTTTAACAATATGTGCAGCGGAAATAAACTTAAAGCTTGAAGAATAAAGCACACACAATATTTATCCTGGTTCACCCCCTTAATCGACAGGGCTACATCCAGTCCTTGGCTATACCAAGATTTTCACTATTTCAACAGAATAGTACAAGTATTCTCAGGGACTTCTCCCAGTATTCTGAGGACTACTCCTTTACAAGTATTTCAGGACTTCTCCTTTATCTCTCGAGTGTTTGACAGGACTCCTCCTAGTTCTTTTTCAAGAAGATTTGTTTTCTACAAGAATCTCTTCTACAAGAGTGGGTAGAAAATATGAAGAGCTAAGTTCAGAGATGATATACAAATTGGTTCTCTGAAAGGCTTGTGTGTGAAAGGATAAGAGTTTTCACTCTGTAAGAGATTTCACACTAGTTGGCGACAGAACTCAGAAAATAAGAAGGTTGAGGTTACTGAGTGTTCTTGGTATAAAGCTTGTTCAAATCGTAGATTGACTTGGAAGGTTTTGATGAGTGGATTTTATATGATGTTTTTAGGTAGTTTTTAGTCTTTTTATTTTATTATTTTTGAGTCACATATAGGTTTTTTAGTCTTTTTATATAGATTTTATATTTATTTTGCATTTTGCATGTAGTTTAGATTTTATTTGTTTTTCTACCTTTATTTTATATTTTTAGGAATTTTTATAGCTATTTTATATTTTTAGAAAAAGCTGGTTTAGTTATCATTTTTGTCCAGGGACCAATGTGTAAAGTTTCAGGAAGTCAGGGACCAAATTGTAAAAGTTCAAGAGTGGAGGACTTAAAGTGAAGATTGAGATAATATGAGGGCTTGAATTGAAGTGCTAACCAAGAGAGGACCAAAGTGAAAAAGAAGAATATGAAGAATCACTCTCTAATTAGCACATGGAAAATAATGTTTAAAGAATAGATGTTAGTGGAGGAAAGGTTTCAGAATTAAACAAGGCTGAGTAGTGGCTTTTTATGGCATTCAAAACCCACTACCATGAAGAAGGAAGGAAAAACTTGAATTTGAAGAAGCAGTGCCCAGCGCTGCAGCGCTAGAACCCAGCGCTCAAGCGCTGGGCCTCGGTCTGGAAGTGGGATTTAATTGCTGAGGCCAGATTTTTTTGCTATAAATAGGGAGGCAACTTGCACTTGAAAAACACACCTTCTTAGAATACAACAAGTATTCTCTCTTTCTCCCTCTTGAGCTTTGTTCCTAGGACTTGTGGGAAGCCATATTTGAGCTCCTATCCAGGGTAATTCAATGTCTCCTTTAGCCATGCTTGGCTAATTCTTCTTTAAGTTTCTTGGGTTGTAGTAGTTTATATTTATGTTTTAGTTTGTTTTTACCTTTCTGAATATTACTTCTATTTCATGTTTTATTTCCTTGTTCTTCATTCATCTTATGCGCATAAGAGTTTTTGCTTATTACTTATTCGAATGGAAATTGGTAAGTAGTAAGGGATCTAGGATTTAAAAAAGGTTATAAGTATACTTCACTAAGGAATTAGGAAGGACGTAACTTTATGTTGGCCTGAATTTCTTCTTCATCTTCTTCTCTAGTTAACTAAGTTGCAAGGAATTGAATTTAGTAATTAGAAAGAAAGTTCTACAATGTGTAAGGAATTAACTTGTAGATAACTAGGCTATAGCATCATGAAATTAGATTTATAATTCAGAAATTAAGTAGGAACTTACTAGCATATTATATAGACTATGTAAACCAACCCAAGAAGCTTATTTTCTATCATCTTTTCTATTTTATTGCTATTTCCATGTGCTACCTTAAACAAACTTCCAACAAATACATCTTTTTATTTTTTCTGTTTAAGTACTAAACTTTATATTAATAAGAACACCTATCCTTTGGGTTCGATCTTTTTTATTACGCGATAGTAAATCGTACACTTGCGATTTTGTTATCAGGTTTGAATGCTTTGATTGTGTATAAGTCGCCAAGTTGGAGCTGATGCACAGTCCACTATTTATATCTTCAGTAGGATGATAACTGGAGGCTTTGGTGAAGATCTTCAAAAATAGTTCCGTTGAATTTTTGCTTGATTGTGAGTAACGGATACTTCTGCATCTGCTGTTGTAGTCTGCCAGGAAAAGAATGTTTCTTCAATAGCCAGAGGACGGTATCGTCTGGTGATGCTTTTGCTCTGGTTTACAGGGACTGCAATTAATGCATATGCATTACAGCTAATTCAGTCATTAATGCTCTAACCAGAAGATTTGAATTTGACCGTTGAGGAGATACGATGATCAGAAGATATCGCCGTTAATTCAGCAAAAGTAGCTTGAATTAAGGAATGTCAGAAGATTCAAATCTGTAAGGAATGAGGCGCTTAATTCTGTCTCTTTCACCATTAATGCTCTGAACCACCAAGGGCTGCATGACAACTCATCTTTGGGTTGAGCAAACGATCACCTTCAGGATGTTTCGTTTTGCACGAGTCTTCAATCATTGCTTTTAGTCAACCCAAGAATTCTTCAAAAGTTGAGCAGCTGATCAATCGGACGATCTTCACAGGCGGACGTACTTTTCTTTGAAGGCAGACTAATTTCACATAGGCGGACGGTTCCTTTACTTGCTTTTTGATAAGGCTTTGTCGAGATCCTCGCAGCATGTCTTCAGTCCATAAGTGTTCCTGAGTATGAAAACTTTTAAGGAAGTCAGTAACACTTAGCGAAATTGTTATTTATCAAAATAGGTTAACTCATTGAGTTTTTGACTCTAACAACTTATTCACTTAGGAAATTAATCCACGGGAAATTTGAGTCACCGGATGGGAAAAGCTTAGTCAACGATTAGTTTCGATGGAAAATACTAGTAAAACAACCTCTTTGTGTGGGTAAAACTCGAGAACCTAACTACTGTGACTAGTCTCATGGGAAAAAAATGTCATGGGAGGGGAAAACTCAGTCACTAAGTAATTAGTACCATGGGAAAACTTTAGTCACATAACAAGTTAGAATGGAAAGTCATAGTAAAATAACCTTTTAGTGTGGGAATAAATTGAGAATCTCGTCACTGTGACTAGTCTCATGGGAAAACTTAGTCATAAGGAATTAGTACCATGGGAAAACCACATTCACCGGACGAGTTTAAATGCCAAATCCGATTAAAATAACATCTTTTTCTGGGAAAAACTCGAAAACCCAGTCACTGGGACTAGTCTCATTAGAAATCTCAGTCACAGGAGGGGAAAACATATTCACTAAAGAATTAGTGCCATGGTAATACTGAGTCACCGGATGGGTAAACCTTAGTCACGGGATGAGTTTCAGTGGAAAATCGTAGTAAAATAACCTCTTTGTATGGGAAAAAATCGAGAACCTAGTCACTGTGACTAGTCTCATAGGAAAACTCAGTCACAAGAGGGGAAAACTTAGTCACTAAGTCATGATTGCCATGGGAAAACTGAGTCACCAGATGGGAAAACCTTACCCACCGGACGATGTTATATGCCAAATCCTACTAAAATAACCTCTTTGTGTGGGAAATACTCAAGAACTAGTCACTGTGACTAGTCTCATGGAAAAATAATGTCTCAGGAGGGGAAAAGTCAGGCACTAAGGAATTAGTCCCATGGGAAAGTTGTGTCACCAGATGGGAAAACTTTAGTCACAAGACTAGTTTCAATGGAAATTCATAGTAAAATGACCTCTTTGTGTGGGAAAAACTCGAGAACCTTGTCACTGTGACTAGTCACATGGGAAAACTCAGATGCAGAAGGGGAAAACTTAGTCATAAGGAATTAGTGCCATGGGAAAACCTTACTCAACGGACGAGTTTAAATTCCAAGTCCAAGTAAAATAACCTTACTCACTGGAGTGGAAAACTTAGTTACTAAGGAAATTGTGCTATGGGAATACTGTGTCACCGAATGGGAAAACCTTAGTCACCTGACGATTTTCAATGGAAAATCTTAGTAAAATAAGCTCTTTGTGTGGGAAAAACTCGAGAACCTAGTCACTGTGACTAGTCTCATGGGAAAACTCAGTCGGAGGAGGGGAAAACTTAGTCGCTCAAGAGTGAGTGTCATTGGAAAACTGAGTCACCGGATGGGAAAACCTTAGGAGCTAGTCACTCCTTTATTCCTGTTGATTGTGTGGCAAGGTTGGGTTGGCCTATGTTAGAGTTGTCATTTGACTTGGTGGTATCTGTCCCTGCTGCCAAGAGTTTAACTGCAACCTCTGTTTGCTTGAATTGTTCTTTTATTTTTCTGAATAGGAAATTTGTTGTGAATTTGATTTGTTTACCCCTTAAGCAATTGGATGTAATTATAGGCATGGATTGGCTTTCTCTTCACCATGTCTTATTGGATTGTGCCAATAAGAAGGTAATTATTCCTGATCCTAAGAAGTCTGAATTTCTGAACTCTTATCTTTTGAAATCCTCCCTCAAAAGAGGAGCTTTGAAGGCGTTTTTATCATCCGGTAATGGGAGTTCGTCGACTGATGAGGTCAAAATTTTGCTTGTTGTATGTGATTTCTTAGATGTATTTCCTAAGGATGTTCCAAGGTTACCCCCTGTTCGTGACATTGAATTTTCTAATGATGTAATTCCTGTAACTGGACCTATTTCGATTGCACCATATCATATGGATAGCAGAATTGGCAGAGCTAAAAAATCAAATTGATGATATTCTGATGAAAGGGTTCATTCAACCCAGTGTTTCACCATGGGGAGCACCAGTGCTGCTTGTGAAAAAGAAGGATGGTAGATCTCGTCTATGTGTAGATTACAGGCAGTTGAACAAGGTAACAGTGAAGCATCACTATCCTTTGCCTAGGATTGATGACTTGACGGATCAACTTCGTGGAGCTGTTGTGTTTTCTAAAATTGATTTGCAATCTGGTTACCTCCAGATCAGAGTTAAGGAGGCTGATATACAGAAGACTGCATTTCGTACTCGCTATGGACACTATGAGTATTTAGTGATGCCATTTAGGGTTACTAATGCACCGGCTGTGTTTACAGAATATATGAATAAGATTTTCAATTCTTTCTTAGATAAATTTGTGGTTGTTTTCATAGATGTCATCTTGATTTACTCAAGAAGCCATGCGGATCATAGGGAGCATTTATATTTGGTATTATCTATTCTGTGTGAGAAAGTTCTTTTTGTTAATCTATCCAAATGTGAGTTTTGGCTGGAAGAAGTGAGATTCTTGGGGCATGTTTTTTCTAAGGAAGGTATTGTTGTTCACACAAGTAAAGTAGAAGCAGTGACTAAGTGGGAGCAGCCTAAGACCGTTATTGCATTAGAAGTTTCTTGGGTTTGGCAGGATACTATCGTAGATTCATCGAGGGCTTTGCGAATATTGCAGGACCTCTGACAAAGCTGACTACGAAGAATTGTCCTTTAGTGTGGATTGAAGAGTGTGAATCTATTATTCAAGAATTGAAACATCGTCTGAGGAATGCACCTGTTTTGATTGTACCTCAGTGTGGGGAACCGTACGATGTCTACTTTGATGCTTCCAAGGTTTGGGTTGTGTATTGATGTTTTACCTCAGAATGGTAAGGTTGTGGCTTATGCTTCGAGGCAATTGAAGATTCATGAGAGAAAATACCCTACTCATGACTTGGAACTTGCTGCTGTAGTTTGGGTGTGTGTTTCCTATTTTTAGTTACCACAAGAACTTGAAGTACCTATTCAATTAGTGCTATGGGAAAACTGAGTCACCAGGTGGGAAAAAATTAGTCACTGGAATAGTTTCAATGGAAAGTCATGGTAAAATAACCATTTTTTTGTGGGAAAAACTCAAGAACCTGGTCACTGTGACTAGTCTCATTAGAAAACTCAGCCACAGGAGGGTAAAACTTTGTAATAAAGAATTAGTGCCATGGGAAAACTAGGTCACTGGATGGGAAAACCTTAGTCGCCGGACAAGTTTGAAATCCAAATCCTAGTAAAATAACCTCTTTTTGTGGGAAAAACTCGAGAACCTAGTCACTGTGACTAGTCTCATGGGAAAACTCAGTCACAGGAGGGGAAAACTTAGTCACTACAGAATTAGTGCCATGGGAAAACTGAGTCACAAAATGGGAAAACCTTAGTCACCGGACCAGTTTCAATGCCAAATCCTAGTAAAATAACCTCTTTATGTGGGAAAAACTCGAGAACCAAGTCATTGTGACTAGTATCATGAGAAAACTTAGCCACCGGAAGGGAAAAGTAAGTAACTATGGAATGAGTGCCTTTGGAAAACTGAGTCAGCGGATGGGAAAAACTTAGTCAACGGATGAGTTTCGATGGAAATTTTTAGTAAAATAACCTCTTTGTGTCAGAAAAACTCAAGAACCTAGTCATTGTGACTAGTATCATTGGAAAACTCAGTCACAGGAGGGGAAAACATAATTGATAGTAACGAAACAACACAAGAAATGGGGGGTTTGAATTGTGTGTGTGATTTTTAACTTCTTTTTCGAAAATCAGCAGTTATAAGTTTGAAAACGTTTGTTGAAGAGTGTAGCGGAATTTAATCCAAGACCAAATATTAAAGCACACAAGATGTTTATCCTGGTTCACCCCCTTAATCGTCAGGGCTACGTCCAGTCCTTGGCTTTACCAAGATTTTCACTATTTTATCAAAATAGTACAAGTATTCTTCAGGACTTCTTCTAGTATTCAGAGGACTACTCCTTTACAAGTATTTTACCAGGACTTCTCCTTTACAAGTATTAGAGAGGACTTCTCCCAGATCTTTTTCAAGAAGAATTGGTTTCTACAAAATCTCTTCGATAAGAGTGGGTAGAAATATGATGAACAAATTACAGAGAGAATAAGCAAGTTGGTTCTCTGAAGGATTTGTGTGAGTGAGAATAAGAGTAGCACTCTATGAAGAACTTCACACTAGTTGGCGACTAAACTCAGGTAACGAACAAGTTGAAATTGCTGAGTGTATGGCTTAGAGAAATAAGATCGCAGATGATGAACTTTAGACAGTTTTGAAAGCTTTGATCGTGTGTATGTCGCCGATTTGAATTTGATGCCAAGTCCTCTATTAATATCTTCAGTAGGATTAACAATAAGAGCTTTGCTGAAGATCTGAAAATAGTTCCGTTTGAATTTCTTCTCCATTGTGAGTAGCAGATACTTCTGCATCTCTGTTTCAGCACTTAATGCAATCTGCCATGCATTTAATGCATCTTCAATGACGGAGGTTGACATCGTCTGGCTCTTCAAGGCATTTTGCCTTGAGCTATAACTTCTGCAATTAATGCTCATGCATTCCATTTAAGGGAGTCATTAATGCTCTGTTCAGAAGATTTGAATTTGTACGTTGATGATCAAAAAGGCTCGCCGCTAATTCCGCAAAAGTAGTTTGAATTATGGAATGTCAGGGAATTTGAATTTGCGAGGAATAAAGTATTGATTATGTCCTTTTCGCCATTAATGCTCTGAAGGGACAAATAGTGCTTGACAGCTCATCCTGGGTTGGACAAACGATCACCTTCGAGTTTTCTCTTGCACGAGCTCCAAGACCAACGTTGTTAGTTCAAACAGACATTCTGTGAGAGTTTCAGATGTACCCAATGATTGAGTGACCAGACGTTCACCATAGCGGATGAACTTTCTGAGGCAAACGTTTCCACTGAAGGACTGATTTCCAACAGTTGTAGGCGGACGGATTCTTCTTCTATTCTTTCCTTGAATATCTGCTTTTGATAATGCTTTTGTAGAGGTCCATGCAATTTTTCACCAAGTAAATAGATATTCCTGAGTATGAAAATCATTGAGAAGTTAGGAATTATATTTTCAACGAGATGAAGACTTAATGAAATTGTTATTCATCAAAATATAATAATTCATTAAATCATTTGATTCTAACAATCTCCCCCTTTTTGATAATGACAATTTCTTTCGAGAAAAAGATTTTAAAGATAAAAATATAGAAGAGATTTAAAACTTCTCAGTTTTCTTTGTTCCCCCTGAGTTTAAGAATCCTTAAAATTTGTTCCCCCTAAGTTAGTGCTCTATTTGTTCTTTTTCATTCTCAGTTACTCTTTCTCCCCCTTTGGCATTATCAAAATGAAACAAAGTATCACAGATAAAGCAAGATTAAGAGGATGGACGGAATAATCATTAAAGGAGAGTAAATCTAAACAAAGTAAAGGACAAGAAAAATAAGAGTTAGGGAGTGAAGGATGTCTTCAAGTGTGATGAGGAAAATCGCAAGTGTACGATTTACTATCGCGTAATAAAAAGATCGAATCCAAGGGATAGGTGTTCTTATTATTTATAAAATTTAGTACTTAAACAGGAAAATTAAAAAGAAGTATTTGATGAAAGTTTTTTTAAGGTAGCACATGAAATAGCAATGAAATAAAAGAGAATAAGATGATAGAGAAATAAGCTCTTGGGTTGGTTTACATAGTCTATATAATATGCTAGTAAGTTCCTACTTAATTTCTGAATTTAAATCTAATTTCATGATGCTTTAGCCTAGTGTATCTACAAGTTAATTCCTTACACATTGTAGAACTTTCTTTCTAATTACTAAATTCAACTCCTTGCAACTTAGTTAACTAGAGAAGAAGATGAAGAAGAAATTCAGGCCAACATAAAGTTACGTCCTTCCTAATTCCTTAGCGAAGTATACTTATAACCTTTTTTAAATCCTAGGTCCCTTACTACTTACCAATTTCCATTCGTATAAGTAATAAGCAAAATATCTTTTGCGCATAAGATGAATGAAGAACAAGGAAATAAAACATGAAATAGAAGTAATATTCAGAAAGGTAAAAACAAACTAAAACATAAATATAAACTACTACAAGCCAAGAAACTTAAAGAAGAAGTTAGCCAAGCATGGCTAAAGGAGACATTGAATTACCCTGGATAGGAGCTCAAATATGGCTTCCCACAAGTCCTAGGAACAATGCTCAAGAGGGAGAAAGAGAGAATACTTGTTGTATTCTAAGAAGGTGTGTTTTACAAGTGAAAAAAAGGGTCCTATTTATAGTAAAAATCCAGCCTCCAACGCTTCAGCGCTAGAATTCCCAACGCTTGGGCGCTGGAAGCATTAAAAATCCACTGCCAGACCGAGGGCCAGCGCTTGAGCGCTGGCTTCCCAGCGCTGGGCACTGCTTCTTCATCTTCAAGTTTTTCTTCCTTCTTCATGGTAGTGGGTTTTGAATGCCATAAAAAGCCACTACTCAGCCCTTAATCAATTCTGAAACCTTCCTCCCACTACCATCAATCCTTCACATAATTTCCCATGTGCTAATTTGAAGAGAGTTGCTTCATATTCTTCTTTTCCACCTTTGGTCCTCTCTTGGTTAGCACTCCAATTCAAGCCCTTTAATTCTCTCAATCTTCACTTTTAGCCCTCCACTCTTGAACTTTCACATTTAGGACCTTGATTTCCTGAAACTTTACAAAGTGGTCCCTGGACAAAAATGATAACTAAACTAGCTTTTTCTAAAAATATAAAATAGCTAGAAAAATTCCTAAAAATATAAAATAAAGCTAGAAAAACAAATAAAATCTAATCTATATGCAAAATGCAAAATAAATATAAAATCTACATAAAAAGACTAAAAATCATATATGTGACTCAAAAATAATAAAATAAAAAGACTAAAAACTACCTAAAAACATCATATAAAATCCACTCATCAAAGTGCTCGAAGAGCAAGTTCATCATGTGCTGCAGTATTTCAAAACGATTATCCATGGTCTCTGTTATAATATGACACAGAGCATCAATGCGGGCATTCACATCTTGACGAAGATCACGAGTCTCTTGAGAGGTGATAGCGCGCACTTCCTGAATCTCTTGAGTGAGCATGGTCACTAAGGCACGAATCTCAGTCTGCTCAGAGGGGATAGACGGATGAGCACCGATAGGGGAAGGAAATTTGTTGCAAGTGAAAGTAGCACTGGCTGGCGTTGTAGCAGAAGACGATGAGAGACCAGGAACAGCAAGATAAAAGGCCGACGGCAAAATTGGAGTGAAAGGCGCCACAGTAGGTATCACTGGAGAAGGATGGGTGCAGGGCCAAAAGAAACCGTATGCCTTCAGCACTTTGGGCAGGGATGGAAGAAGAACCAATTTCTAGGTCTTGAAGTCCAGCACCACGGGATCTACTCGGCCAGCCAAATGAAGGGGAATGTAGGCCACATGGGTGACTCCGGAGATTGTCAGGTGCCAATCAGAGTGAAAGAACATACTACGAGGCCGGGACTGAATAATCAGGAGATCATGGCATCCAGTGGGAATCCACAAACCTGCATGAAAGAAAAAAGGCAAACCAAGAACCTACAGATACACATCTGGAAGTATGTGTTCATTTTGTGCAGACTGTGAATGTTTGCGCTTTCCCAAGGCTGATCGAGATCTGCGAGGAAATCGGGGCATGAAGGAGATCATGCTATTAGATGGAGAATAGTGGCCAGCTAAAGCAGTTAAGGAGTTGGGCTTGACCATCTTGATGGATGGTTGCATGCAGTGAAGAGGTGGAGGTGGAACACGAAAGGAAGGAGCAGGAAGTTCTTTCATGAGATCTAGATCTAGATCTTTATCGAAAGAAATATTGCTTGAGGAACTGGTGGGTGCAGTTGGTGACAGATAAGATGCATTAATATTGTTATTAATTGGAGCATCTACCCGCCTCGAAGTCTATGCAGGATAGTGACTACGACCCTTAGCCGGACGGAGACAAGGATCAGTATCATGTAGTTGAAAACTTGTCAAGGCATGAAGTAAATCATCAGGGACAGCTGAGTCAAGGTGACTTTCCCCAATTTGAGATGTATTGGATGGCGATGCAGCAGGAAGCTTCTGAACTGTCGTTGTAGTTGAGGAGGAAGCAGGGATATCTTCATGCACAGGCACAACAGGAATTGAAGAGGCAGCTAGGTTTTGAAGAGAAGTGATGACACATTCTTCTTCAGAGTCATCATCAAGATCAATGTGATGAATAATTTTTGGAACCTCAAACAAAGTGTCCAAAAATTTCTCAGCTTCGCCTTGTAATTGTCCTTTGAAGTGCAGAATTCTTGACTGAAGAGGAATCTCCCAAGCATGAACATCTGCAAAGCAGTGATGTTTCCATTGGGGCGATATGGTTGGCAAGGGTGAATTATCAGTAAGCTTTACTCGAACCCAATGCCTGTTAGCGATGTTACCCAATACTGCAATGGTAGGTTTTTCAGCAACAGGGCCTAGAAGGGGTAAGTATGTGCAACATTGGTTTGGTGCTAACGTAACCAAAATAATATGAAGAGCTGTTGCAGCAAGTAACCCCATATCTGGAACTGAAAACCATTTAGGTTGATAAGAAAGTTCACCAGCAGTTAATGTGAGAGACATACGAACAATGTCTACATCCTCATCGGAACTGAATGTTCGAGAATGGAGCGCCCGGTTGGAGAGAAGTTCCTGAATCAAGAGTGTGCGAACCTCTGACCAATATTCTTGAGGATGCCCCAACCATTGAGCAAGACATCTGAAGCCACTGTTTCCATGATCTTCGACATCGAAGACATCTGCATTATATTTATGGAAAAGTGGGGGCAAGAACTTCAGATAGTATGCATGTGCATCCGAAATTAACTCGGCAGTGGTATGTACTGCTTCTGGAGCGGTATTAGAAGAGGTAGATGTAGGAACAGTTTTTGCAGTAAACAACGCGACTGGAGAAATAGTTTGGGGAGGTGCATTTGGGACCAGACGAGGACTGCTATCCAAGTGAGGACATTTGGCAGACTCAATAGAGCAAGTGGCAGACGGTGTCGATTCAGGCAGAGTCCTTTTTGCTCGTGGCTTCCTTATATTTGAAGCTTTTGAGGATGGAGGCAAACTTTTAGTCTTGTTCTTCTTTTCCCAGTTGCTCAAGAGTTCTTCAGGGACAGCAGAGACATCGATATGGAGGTGCATTCGTCGAACATCTCCAAACTTGATGGGAGTGGCAGATATGAAGTCGCGAGCAATGAAATCCGTTTCTTCTTTTTCTGGGAGAATCAGCTTCTTCTGACGCATTAGAGCTGTTATGAGTGAGCCATAAGGAAGGTTCGTGTTGGTGTTTTCTAGAATTTGAAGTATATACTGGATGATGAGGTCAGACAGATTTATTTTCTGATGATGTTGCATCTGAAATAGAGTCCATTGAGAAATCTTATTGATCAGGTCACGAGAGCCTTCTTTAGGTAACACAACCTTGCTAAGAATAGTATGTGGAAAGATACATTCCTCAACAAGATTCTTTACACAGCGTGAGTTAGAGCCCTTGGGTACATCCTTCCAGATAGTGAAAGGATTACTTTCAGAAGCTTCCCATGAGGTGTTGTAACAGACTCCTTCAAGGGGAATGCCTAATAAGGCAGACGCATCGATGGACTGAATATCTACAACTTGTCGCAAACATCGTGTTCGGATGAGGTTGGGATTTAGCTTGACAGCACAGTCATAGAATTCCTTTACAAGAGGAGAGAGCGCTGGAGTTTCTGAAGTAGTGAAAAAGCTTTCCCGATCCTGAGATAGCACCATGTCTAGACCTGCAACCCTTACATATCGATATAGTTTCACATCAAGAAATCGAGGGGTGACAAGCTCTCTATCGCCAAGGTGTTCAATCTTTACAAGGCCAATCCTGGATGTTTGCTCCTTGCGATTTTGAATAATGTATTCTCTTTGAAGTTCAACAATCTATTGTTCGACTTCGTTGAGAGGTTCTTGAGGCTTTGCCTGTTTCTATCGTTTGGGTGCCATTTTCTCTGCAGCAGAGGTTAGTGCAAATGCAAGAGCAAGTATGATAAAGATAATTAGTTCAAAAAGGATGCGAATGGTTTAGAGGCCTTTTCGGTTTCTCTCATGGAAAGTGAATAGTTTTTCTTGATTGTGACAATGCAATGATGAACAATAAAGTTGATGTGAGTGGAAAGAGAAATAACAAAGAAATTAAATGAGGAGAGATAAATATGTATCAGCATTTTTAATGCGTGTTTCAAAAGTAATCCTTTTTAAATGACTCAATTGTTCATCATTAAATGTTTTAAGTAAAATTGAACAATAAATATTCTAAATTAAAATTTCTTAATGTTGCCAGACGATAACTCAAGCAGACGTGTACGAGACTGTGCTCGATTGCTCCTGCAAGGTAATCTTAGTGCATGCAAGTAAATTATAATGCAGGAAACATGCCAATTCGTTCTCTAAGGCAAGTCAACTTATTTTCAATAAGAGGTTTTGTGAATATGTCAGCTAGTTGATCATCAGTAGGTATATATGAAATATCAATATTTCCTTTAGCTACATGATCACGAATAAAATGGTGCTTGATTTCAATGTGTTTGGTTCTTGAATGTAAAATAGGGTTTTTAGTGATGTTAATGGCACTTGTGTTATCACATAGCAAGGGGATATTATGCTCGAAGATATTATAATCCTCTAACTGATGCTTCACCCATAAAAGTTGGGTGCAGCAAAATGTTAGTACAGATAGCAACCTGAGAGAGGGGGGGGTGAAACAGAGTTGCCCCGATTTTCGCCTTATTGAAATTATTACTTTCAAGATAATGATGATCACGAAACGGTAGTTGTGATTGCAGCGGAATTAAGCGTTGCTTGAAAGTAAAGATGAAGGATAGAAGAATTCACACACAGAATTTTATCCTGGTTCACCTTCTATCCACCGAAGGCTACGTCCAGTCCCTCAAGAAAACCCCTTGAGGATTTTTCCTCTATTGATAAAAATCTCTTACAAGTTCTTATACCAAGGACCCTAAGAATTCCTATCAATTTCCTGTGAAAGTATACCACTTTCCACAGCCCCTGAAAGCAAACCACTCTCAGTTCCTGAAGGCAAACCACCCTCAGACCTTGAAGGCTAAACCAACTTCAATCAACACCCTAAAAGTATACCACTTTCAGTACCAACAACCCTTCACCGAGATCCACGGTGAATACTCAATCTTACAGAAAGAGATGAAGAAGAGTTTACAATTGGCTGTATCAATCCTTTAACATACAAGTGGATTGATCATGAGAATTTATGCTTTAAGGCTTTTAAGCATAATATGATTCTGAGTTCCTCAAGATATGAACAACTAAGGTGTTCTTATAAACATGAAGATCATGAACTCAGAATTTAGGCTCTTGAAGGTTTAAGTTCTAAAATATGAACTTATTTTGACAAAGCTTTGGCCTAATGTTGTATTCTCATGTGTTGTTATGTTCTGGACTCAAATGGACTTTATATAGGCAAGGGGAATCGTCCTTGAACCATCACAACCCTTTCCAAAAGGTTTGAGACACAATGGTTCATGAAAAGATGCAACTTTTCGTTATGGTAATCGATTACATCATTTAGTGTAATCAATTACACTAATAGCCGTTTCAGTTTGAATTTCAAATTCAAACATGTAATCGATTACAAGCAATGGGTAATCGATTACTTGCCTAGGTGTAATCGATTACCAGAAGGCCGAAATCGATTACACTAAAGTCCAACTTCTAGAAACATGATCCTTTTAGATCGGCTTAAGGTTTTCTACTTCTTTTATATTATGAAAACATTAAGCTTGATTAGTTTAGGTGTTTTAAAGAGCCTTTATGCTTTAATAGACCTTTAGAAGCATAACTCACCTAAACTAGGACTTCTAGGTATTTAGTAGACTTTGTAGCGCTGTTTCCTCTAAGTCTTCTTTTCTTCTTTTTGTCGATGAGTTTGTCGTCATCAAAACCTTAGCCAGGGTCAGGAGCAAGACCTTCTTCACAATCTCCCCCTTTTTGATGATGGCAAACACATTCTTGATACTTGAAGATCATATATGCATTTCTGTTGAAGAACTCCCCCTGTTTGATGTAATCCAGTATTTCTCCCCCTTTCTAATTTACTTGTTGAATTCCTGCATATAATCTTTAAGAGCACAGAACCTTTCTCCCCCTTTTGACTTCATCAAAAAGAAGAAAAAGGCCAAAAACAGACATGCATCCATACAAGTATATATTTCGAAATAAAGCAAGGGTATGGGGGTAAAGATGTAAAACAATGATAAACCACAACCATCCAAACATCTTACATAGAAATAAAGAAAATGAAAGCAACAAGGAGTATACAAGGAAAAAATATTACATACTTCAAAAGTGAATGGGAAACTAGCCTAGAAGACTAAGAATCATCTGACACGTCTTCATCATCCGTTGATGGGTCAATGCCGTCATAATGAAGCAACCAAGAAAGAGTATCAATCCCATAGTCATGAAATAGTCCTAGATGGGACAAGATCTTTGTATCAACACACTTGTAATTGGAGGACCGGACATCGGAAAGATTAGAGATGGATATGCCAGAATGAAGGAGAAGACGAGTGATAATCGGTGCGTACGGAAAGGACTGTGCTTCATCTCTGCATGTGAGCATATGATGCATCACCAGGAAAGTCCAGTTGATGGCATGAAAATTAAGGATGCCATACAAAATTTGTAGTTCTAACTCACTAATGTGAGCAAGAAGATCTTCCTGAGGCAGAAGAATCTGATGAATGAAGTAATGAAGCAAGTCGTTGGTGGTGGTAAGGACATCAACGTGAAAAGGACAGGATTTGGTGCGAGGTGGGTGAAGTTTCTTTATCTCAGAAGGAGTAAAGCGACATAAAGTTTGATAAAATGACTCGCAATTATAGTCTGGCCAGGGGCATGGCAAATGGTTTCCTAACTTTGCACCAGAGGTTGGAAGACCCAAACATCTGCCAAGAGATATAAGAGAGTACTGAACAGTAGACCCTTTAACAGACGATTTAATGCCAGTGCCTTGAACTTCCTAGTTGCAATAGAAGACTTTGACTAACTCTGGATAGTAGGGAGTGGTTGATGTGATAAAATCATCGAGATATTGATTCCCGAGTAAAGCAGGAAAAGTTAAACCGGTTTCAATGAAGGAGTTTAGGTCGGCATAGGTCGGTGTTCGAACAGTTTGGTTGACAAAGTGAGAGATGAATCGAGTTTTCTCGTTAGAAGTTGGAAGAAGGCGAGAAAGATTCACGGGATGATGAGGATGAAGGGCCGAAGACAGGAATGATGAGGAATACATGGTTAATTCACAGTTTCAAGGATGATTCGATTTTGGAAGGCATATGTGATCAACACTTAATGCTGTGAATATATAGCTCCTTCGTGTAACCGATTACTACAGTTGGGTAATCGATTACAGATCAGTTATCCTGAATTCAAATTTCAAAAAATTGGAGGGAAATTTGAAATTCTGGCAGTTTTTCGAGCAGGTAATCGATTACAGCAGTTAGGGTAATCGATTACAGCAGTTGTAAATTTGAAAAATTTCAAATTTTGAACAGTTATGGTAATCGATTACTTAGAGGTTTCTAACAGGCACGAGGACTGAGAGCAGGGATAATCGATTACAGGACCTATGGTAATCGATTACTAGGACATTTTTATAAGTTCTAACCTATAAATGCTTATGTAACATAACACTTAATCACATAATCAATTTAAATACATATGATCATATAATATCACAAAGATTATGCAAATATCATGTTACGTTAAATGTCATGCTCATCTAATATGCCTAATTCTCTTCTAATCTTAAAGAATAAATCTTTTGGAAGAGGTTTAGTAAAAATATCAGCTAATTGGTTATGTGTATCTATAAATGAAATCTCAATATCCTTTCTCATGACATGATCTTGAAGAAAATGATGTCTTATGTCAATATGCTTAGTTCGAGAATGCATGATAGAGTTTTTAGTGAGATTAATGGCACTTGTGTTATCACATTTGATTGGAATGCAGCCCAGCTCTAAGCCATAATCTTTGAGTTGTTGTTTGAGCCATAGAGTTTGTGCACAACAACTTCCTGCAGCAATGTATTCTGCTTCAGCAGTACTTAGAGCAACACATGCTTGTTTCTTGCAAGACCAAGAAACAAGGGCATTTCCTAACAAGTGACAAGTACCACTTGTACTTTTTCTTTCAGTTTTACAACCAGCATAATCAGAATCAGAATATCCAATCAAATCACAAACACTCCCTTTGGGATACCACAAACCAACATTTGTAGTTCCTCTCAAATATTTGAAAATCCGTTTGACTGAACTCAAATGTGATTCCCTAGGAGATGCTTGATATCTAGCACATAGACACATACAAAACATAATATCAGGTCTACTTGCAATTAAGTATAGAAGAGATCTGATCATACCTCTGTATTTGGTAATGTCTACTTGAACACCGGATTCATCTTGATCTAGATATGTGTTAGACCCCATTGTTGTGGCTATGGCTTTGCAATCATCCAAATCATATTTCTTAAATAATTCCTTACAAAACTTTGATTGATTGATGAATATTCCATCATGTGATTGCTTAATTTGCAATCCTAGAAAGATATTTAATTGTCCCATCATGGACATCTCAAATTCTTCTTGCATCATGTTAGAGAAATCCTTACAAAGAGATTCGTTAGTTGCACCAAAAATAATATCATCAACATATATTTGAACTAATAAGGTATTACCTTTGGTTTTCTTGATAAACAAGGTTGTGTCGGCCTTACCCTTTTGGAATCCTTTCTCACAAAGGAATGTGCTTAATCTATCATACCATGCACGAGGGGCTTGCTTAAGACCATAAAGTGCCTTCTTTAATCTGAAGACGTGTGAAGGAAACTTAGGTTCTTCAAATCCTGGAGGTTGCTTCACATAGACTTCTTCTTGAATATATCCGTTCAGGAAAGCACTTTTGACATCCATTTGATATAATGGAAAATTTAGAGAGAAAGCATAAGCCAACAGAAGTCTTATGGCTTCCAACCTTGCAATTGGTGCATAGGTTTCATCAAAATCTATGCCTACTTCTTGAATATATCCTTGTGCGACTATCCTTGCTTTGTTCCTAGCTATGATTCCATTTTCATCTAACTTGTTTCTGAATACCCACTTTGTTCCAATAACATGCTTATCACTAGGCTTAGGAACAAGTTCCCAAACTTGATTCCTTTCAAATTGGTTTAATTCTTCCTGCATTGCCACAATCCAATACTCATCCTCTAGAGCACCATTTACTTTTGAGGGTTCTATTTGAGAGACAAAGGCCATATTCAAAACAGAATCATTTAAGTGTAGCCTTGTTGAAACGCCTCTAGAAATATCACCAATGATATTATCAACTGGATGATCCCTATGGATTCTCCATTCCTTTGGAAGTTGATAAGTGTCATCTTCAATGTGCTCTCCTTGTATTGGATTTTGATCACTTTCCTTTTGTGAGTCTTCATTGATAATGATATCTTCTTCTTCATTATCTGGAAGATTGACTATATCTTCTATTGAAGATTTAGATTCATCAAAAGAAACATGTATGGATTCTTCCACAGATAGAGTTTTCTTGTTAAAGACTCTATATGCTTTGCTTGTTAGAGAATAACCAAGGAATATACCTTCATCAGATTTTTCATCAAACTTACCATGCTTTTCCTTTCCATTATTCAAGACAAAGCATTTTGATCCAAAAGCATGTAGATGAGAGATATTTGGTTTCCTTTCTTTTGTAGAGTTCATAGGGGGTTTTCTTCAAAATTGGTCTAATAAGAACTTTATTGGAAACATAGCAAGCAGTACTTACAGCATCAACCCAGAAATATTTAGGAAGGCTTGATTCACATAGCATGGTTCTTGCTAATTCCTCAAGTAATCTGTTCTTCCTTTCTACAACACCATTTTGTTGTGGTGTTCTCGGAGTAGAGAAATTATGTGATATTCCATTTTCATCACATAGTTCTTGAAATTGATGATTCTGAAATTCTCCACCATGATCACTTCTAATAGAAGATATCTTTAAAGACTTCTCATTTTGAACTAGCCTTGCATATCTTTTAAATGCGTTGAAGGCTTCATTCTTATGAGGCAAAAATAATGTCCATGTAAATCTAGAGAAATCATCAACAATAACAAGTGCATAGAAATTACGTCCGAGGCTTTTTGTTCTTGAAGGTCCGAACAAATCCATATGTAGCAATTGAAGGGGCCTTGAAGTCGAAACTATGTTCTTTGGTTTGAAAGACGTTCTGGTTTGCTTCCCTTTTTGACATGCATCACAAAGCTTGTCTTTTTCGAATCTTATCTTCGGAAGCCCAACAACTAGATCATGCTTTACTAGTTTGTTTAAGTGATCTATGTGTATATGAGCAAGTCTTCTATGCCATAGCCATGAATCACTATTGTTCTTGGCCAAAAGACATCTTACGTTTTGTGGAATTTCTTCGAAGGAGATCATGAAGACTTTATTTACTTTATAACCAGAAAACTTAACTTCTTTAGTTTTCACATCTTTTACTACACATATATCATCAATAAACCAACTTTCAAACCTTTGTCACATAGTTGACTGATACTCAGAAGATTATGCATCAAACCATCAACGTAAAGAACTTTATCGATGACTGTTTGAGGGGGTGTGCCTATTCTACCAATATCGAGTATCTTTCCCTTTTGATTGTTTCCATATGTGACAAAACCTTTTTCCCTAGGTATAAGAAAAGAAAACTTGGTTTTGTCTCCTGTCATGTGTGATGAGCAGCCACTATCAAGATACCATAAATCCTTTGCTGCTTTCATACACACCTACATGACAAAGTTCAGACATGGGTATTAGGAACCCAACAAGTTTTGGGTCCTTCTAAGTTAACATCCTTTCTAACCCATATGTATTCCCTATTTGGTACTCCAACATTTTTGTAATAACATCTACTAGGGGTATGTCCTATTTTGTTACAATAAGTACAAGAATAATGATTGTAACTAGATGTTTGCCTAGGAGTGGGATGAATCTTCTTAGGAGGTCTATGAGGATTACTCTTCCTATTGTTCTTTCTCCTAAAAGATTTGGTCTTAGTGTCTTTAGAAGATCCTTCCACTTTGTTTGGTTTTACAAACACAGTTTTCTTGACTTCCTTTGTCTTTGGGTGAGAAGTATATCCTAGACCTGACTTATTGTTTGAATGTCTTTGCACACTTTGAATATCATCTAACTTCTGTTTTCCTTTATTGAAGTTATGAACTCTTTGTTGAAGATTATCTATCTTTTCTTCTAAAGAACTACACTTAGTGCATTTATGTGTAACATCTAACTTAGATTTTACTACGTCTAATTCTTCTTGTAAAGTTCTACACTTGCTTTCTAAGGATGAAATCAAATCATTTTGCCTAGTGCTAACCTTAGAAAATTCTTGACATAATTTAAACATATTTTCCATAGTAAACTTTAAATCATGAAAAGACATAGAATTGTCACTAACCTGGGAATCTTCAACATCTGAATCATGTGAGGCCATTAATGCAACTTGTGCTTCTTCTTTGTCAGTGTCTGATGATGAACTTACTTCATTATCATCCCAAGCCAAGTATGCTCTTCGTGTGGGTTGATCCATCTTTTCGAATTTTTCTCTTAGGCCATGTTTCTTCTTTTGAAGATTTGGACATTCCAACTTGAAGTGTCCAGGCTTGCCACATTCGAAGCATGTGATCTTTTGAGTGGAAGAAGACTCATTGTTCCTTTGGAAATATTTGTTGTTGTTAAATTTCATACCTTTTCTTTTAAGAAACTTTCCAAAGTTCTTTACTAGAAGATTCAAGTTCCCATTGTCTTCTTCTTCAGAATCTGCATCATAATCATATTTGACGCTTTCTTTTTCCTTTAGGGAAATAGATCGATACTTCTTCTCATGTTGTTCATGCTCTTCTAAACGATTCAATTCCAACTCGTGTTCTTGGAGTTTTCCAAAAAGAGTTGCAAGAGTCATTTTTGATAAACTCTTCTTCTCTGAGATGGCTGTAACTTTTGGTTGCCATACTCTTGTAAGTGATCTTAGAACTTTCATGTTCAAGTCACTGTTTGAAAATTGTTTGCCAAGAGCAATCAAATGATTAATCAAATGAGTGAATCATTTTTGCATATCTAATACCTTCTCTCCTGGAAGCATTCTGAACATTTCATATTCTTGAGATAGAGTATTGATCTTTGATATCTTAATTTCATCTGTCCCTTCGTGAGTCATCATCAAAGTATCCCATATTTCTTTCGATGAAGTGCACGTTGATACACTGAAAAACTCATCCATGCCAAGAGCAGATGAAAGAATGTTCATTCCTTTGAGATCATATTGAACCTTCTTCTTTTCTTCTTCACTCCAGGTACTTTCTGGTTTTGGTTGTGAACTTCCTTCTACTTCTGCTACAGGCACAAAGGGACCTTCTTCAATGGCTTTCCAAATTCCTGCGTCTAATGACTTTATGAATATTTTCATCTTGATTTTCCAGAAGTCATAGTGTTCTTCATTGAAGAATGGTGGCCTGTTTATGTTGAATCCTTCACTGTTCCATGATTGGAAGAGGATGCCATCTTTTCCCGGATCTTAGGAATAACTTACCTAAACTTCCGCTCTGATACCAATTGTTTGTACAGATAACAACCTGAGAGGGGGGTGAATCAGAGTTGCCCCGATTTTCGCCTTATTGAAATTATTACTTTCAAGATAATGATGATCACGAAACGGTAGTTGTGATTGTAGCAGAATTAAGCATTGCTTGAAAGTAAAGATGAAGGATAGAAGAATTCACACACGGAATTTTATCTTGGTTCACCTTCTATCCACCGAAGGCTACGTCCAGTCCCTCAAGAAAACCCCTTGAGGATTTTTCCACTATTGATAAAAATCTCTTACAAGTTCTTATACCAAGGACCCTAAGAATTCCTATCAATTTCCTCTGAAACTATACCACTTTCCACAGCCCCTGAAAGCAAACCACTTTCAGTTCCTGAAGGCAAACCACCCTCAGACCTTGAAGGCTAAACCACCTTCAATCAACACCCTGAAAGTATACCACTTTCAGTACCGACAACCCTTCACCGAGATCCACGGTGAATACTCAATCTTACAGAAAGAGATGAAGAAGAGTTTACAATGGGCTGTATCAATCCTTTAACATACAAGTGGATTGATCATGAGAATCTATGCTTTAAGGCTTTTAAGCATAATAGGATTCTGAGTTCCTCAAGATATGAACAACTAAGGTGTTCTTATAAACACGATGATCATGAACTCAGAATTTAGGCTCTTGAAGGTTTAAGTTCTAAAATATGAACTAATTTTGACAAAGCTTTGGCCTAATGTTGTATTCTCATGTGTTGTTATGTTCTGGACTCAAATGGACTTTATACAGGCAAGGGGAAACGTCCTTGAACCATCACAACCCTTTCCAAAAGGTTTGAGACACAATGGATCATGAAAAGATGCAACTTTTCATTCTGGTAATCGATTAGTGTAATCGATTACACTAATAGCCGTTTCAGTTTGAATTTCAAATTCAAACATGTAATCGATTACAAGCAATGGGTAATCGATTACTTTCCTAGGTGTAATCGATTACCAGAAGGCTGAAATCGATTACACTAAAGTCCAACTTCCAGAAACTTGATCCTTTGAGATCGGCTTAAGGTTTTCTACTTCTTTTATATTATGAAAACCTTAAGCTTGATTAGTTTAGGTGTTTTAAAGAGCCTTTATGCTTTAATAGACCTTTAGAAGCATAACTCACCTAAACTAGGACTTCTAGGTATTTAGTAGACTTTATAGCGCTGTTTCCTCTAAGTCTTCTTTTCTTCTTTTTGTCGATGAGTTTGTCGTCATCAAAACCTCAGCCAGGGTCAGGAGCAAGACCTTCTTCACACAAAAACCTCCCGCCACGTATTCTGCTTCAGCAGTAGATTGTGATATTGTGCTTTGCCTTTTGCTTGCCCAAGATATCAGGCATTGCCTTAGAAAGTGGCAGCCGCCACTTGTGCTTTTTCTTTCTATTCGATCTTCGGCATAATCAGCATCGCAGAATCCTCTTAACCTGAAATCCTCACCTCTCTCATAGACTAAACCAAGATTAGTGGTGCCAATGAGATATCTAAATATACGTTTCACAGCACTGAGGTAAGATTCTTGAGGACTTACCTGGAACCTTGCACATACACAGACGCTATACATAATGTCTGGTCTGCTTGAAGTGAGGTACAGTAATGATCCAATCATCCCCCTGTACATTGTTCAATCAACTGGCGTAGATTCGTCACTTTTGTCAAGCACAGTTCCAGGGTGCATTGGGGTACCCATAGCCTTGGCCTTTTCCATGCCATATTTCTTCAGAAGATCATTGATATATTTCGTCTGATGAATTTAGGCTCTGGTGGTCTCCTGCCTAATTTGTAAGCCTAGAAAGAACTTTAGTTCCCCCATCATGCACATTTCAAATTCACTCTGCATTAACTTGGAAAATTCTTGACAGAGAGTTTCATTAGTAGCACCAAAAATAATATCATCAACATATAGTTGTACTAAAATGAAATCCTTTGATGTTTTTCTTCTGAACATTGTATTGTCAATGTTACCCCGTGAAAACCCATTGCTCATCAGAAATGAGCTTAAGCGATCATACCAAGCTCGTGGGGCCTGCTTCAGTCCGTACAGTGCCTTTCGTAATTTGAAGACATGGTCCGACAGAGCTGGATCTTCGAAGCCTAGAGGTTGTTTTACATACACTTCTTCCTCGATATAGCCATTTAGAAATGCACTCTTCACATCCATTTGATACAGCTTTATGGAATGCTGACATGCAAATGCCAGTAGAATCCGAATGGCTTCGATTCTTGCAACAGGGGAGAAGGTCTCTGTGTAGTCAATACCTTCTTGCTGATTATATCCCTGAGCAAATAATCTTGCTTTATTTCTTGTGACTTTCCCACTTTCATCCATCTTGTTTCTAAATACCCATCTAGTGCCAATGATGGATTTTTCTTTAGGTCTAGGCACCAATTCCCAGACCTTGCTTCTTTCAAATTGATTTAGCTCTTCTTGCATTGCTAGGATCCATCCTTCATCTTGTAAGGCTTCACCTATGTTCTTTGGTTCTATTTCAGACAAGAGTGCACAGTTAGAGTGATCATTAAACATAGATCTAGTTCTTACCTTCTCATGTATGCTGCCAATTATTTGTGTAGGTGGATGATCTGGCTTGAACCTCCAATCCCTAGGTAAAGGAATGCCACTGGATGTCATGATTTGATCAGTGGAGACATCGTCAGACGGAGTTACATTGTCAATGTCTGGTTGAATGGAGGATGAGATACTTGAATTAGTAACTTTGTCAGATGTTGATGGCTGAACCGGAGTTGAGGAAGGCTCTCCATTTATTTCCAGATCATCAAATTTGTCTTCCAATGTTGTTTGACTTCCACTTGTGTACTTATCATCAAACTTGACATTAATAGATTCTTCAACAGCCATTGTTCTGCAGTTGTATACCCGAAAGGCTTTCGAGTTGGGCGAATATCCTAAGAATATTCCTTTGTCTAACTTTGCATCGAACTTCCCGAGATCATCCTTTGTGATAAGTAGGAAGCATGGACATCCGAATGGATGGAAGTAGGTAATACTTGGTTTTCTTCCCTTCCATAGCTCATATGCAGTCTTCTTCAATATAGGACGCATGAAGATTTGATTTTGAATATGACATGCAGTGTGAATTGCTTCAGCCGAGAAGTATTTGAGTAGAGAAGTTTCACTGAGCATAATTCTAGCCATTTCTTGAAGTGACTTCTTTCTTTCAGCTACTCCGTTTTGCTGAGGAGTTCTCGGAGCGGATACTTGATGGAAGATTCTGTTTTCCTCACAGTAGCATTTGAATTCTTCATTTATGAACTATCATCCTCGATCACTGCGTATACTAGTAATACAGTAACCTTTTTCATTCTGAATTCTTTTTGCAATGATTAGAAATGACTTGAAAGTTTCATCCTTGGTTCCAAGAAATTGCGCCCATGTAAATCTTGTGTAGTCATCGACGATGACAAGGAAAAATATTTTTCCAGAACAACTAGTCTTTCTAGTAGGTCCGAACGAGTCCATGTGTAACATCTCCAGAGGTCTCTTAGTACTCACAACGTTCTTTGAGTGAAAATAACTTTTTAATTGCTTTCCTTGGAGACATGCTGAGCATGTGTCATCAGATTTGAAAGATAGATTTGGCAGACCACTTACAAGATCGTGCTTGATCATCTTAGAATTGGTCTTTAAGGATGCATGCCCTAGCTTCCTGTGCCATATCCATTTATCATCCTCTGCTGACACTAGACATGTTACCTTTTGTCTTGCAAGGTTTTCCAAGGAGGACTTATATAGATCCCCTTGTCTCTGTGCTTCAAAGATAATTTTGTCATCATCATTTGTGACTTTACACTTCACTTTGTTGAAGGAAACAGTGAGTCCACTATCACATAATTGACTTATGCTAAACAGATTGTGTTTTAATCCTTCAACTAATAAAACCTTCCGTATTACTGGAAGAGGAGCCTTACCGACGTCACCTTCACCAACGATGAAGCCTTTCTGGTTACCTCCAAAGGTAACTATTCCTCCGTTTTGTTTCTCACAAATCTTTGGGAACAAAGACCTTTTTCCTGTTATGTGTCGTGAGCATCCACTGTCCAGGTACCATAGCTCTCTTTGGCTTTGAGCTGTTAAGCACATCTGCAAGTGGTACAATCATTGATTTAGGTACCCAAACTTTCTTGGGTCCTTTCTTGTTAGTCACAATTTTTGGTGGACTTTTCCTCCCGTGTACTATCTTATGAGGAGTTTGTTTCTCCTTACTCTTGACAACAAATGTCTTAGGTTTACTTGGCCCAGATAGAGATGATGCAAGTTTTATGTCGGGTTGGTAGAGATATGGAACAACAGATGAAGTATGTTTTATTGCAGTAATGTCCCAATTTTCTTCTTCAAATCCTAGACCCCTACGATCATATGCTGACCTGTTGTTTCCACTTAGTTTAATTAAGTTATCATACCCTTGAGTGAAAGTGGATAAATCCTTAATCAAACTATTTACTCTTTGTTTTAAAAATCTGACTTCTTTATGTGTATCTAGTTCCATCAGGGCTTGATTTTTCTTAGTTAGCATGATTGAGACTTCCTTAGAAGCATGCAGTTCTTTTTCAAGTTTATCATGCTTCTTTTTGAGTAAGCTATACTTGATTGCTAACGCATGTGAATACTCTTACAATTCATTATAGTCATCAGTAGAGATTTCAGGGGTTACCTCATCTTTGTCGTCTTCCTTGTAATTGGATAGATCAACAGAGATCATCAATGCTTCTAACTCTTTGTCTACCTTAATGTCAGACAAGTCGATAGATCCCATGAATTCACAGTATGAGGTCTCATCATTGTCTCCTTCAGCTTCTTCTTGGTCAGACTATTCCTCTTACTCATCATTCTGGCTTGAGAATGCCTTCTTCTTGTAGAGATTCTTCTGAGTAGACTTATTTCCCAGACGAGGGCAATCTGCTTTGACATGTCCGGGATTTTTTCATTCATAGTAGATGATTCCACCCTTGCTTGGAGTCTTTTCTCCATCTCTTGATGAGGAGGACGGTTTTCCTTTGAACTGCTTCCTGTTCCCCATCATTCTTCTGAATCTTCGATTGAACAGAGCCTGTTCATCATCAGAATGATCAGACGATGCAATACCTTCGTCAGACGACTCATAGCTTTCACTTCTTTGGAGTCGATATATTTGAAGGCTACAGCTTTAGTGGTGGACGATTTCCCACGCATGATAGTAGCATCATTGGCAAGATCCTGCTCGTGGATCTTCATCTCTCCCAAGAGATCTTCCACCTGGTAGTGATCAAAATTCTTTCCAGCCCGTTGAGCAATAACGAACGACCTCTAGTTGGGAGTGAGACTTCTGAGAATCTTAATCACTTGTTCCTTGTTAGTGAAGCTCTTCCCTAGATTCCTCATCCCATTGTGAATGGTCTGAAGTCTAGCGAACATGGAATCAATTGACTCATTATCCTCCATCATGAAGGTCTCATATTGAGAGACCAGCATGCTCATCTTGGTGTCTTGCACAGCTGAGGTTCCTTCATGAGCAATGGCTAAGGTATCCCAGACTTCTTTGGCAGTGCTCAAACTGTCTACCTTGTCGTGTTCGTTTTTGCTCAAGGAACATATGAGGAATAGCATAGCTTTGGCATTTCTTTGGTTTTCCGTTCTCTGCTCATTAGTCCACTTATCAGCTGGAATGGCTTTATCTTCACTATCTTTGGGAACGTAGTTCCCTTTGGCTATCACATCCCAAAGCTTCTAGTCAATTGATTCAATGAAGATTGCATGTGCTTCTTCTAGTATGGATAGCTGGAGACATCAAATAATGGTGGCTTGTTGGTTGCTGTTCCTATCGGATATGCGATGTTGTCGATGGATCTTTATGCTTTACACCTGTTAAGATGTTAATATATCTTAGAGCGGTTAAGCTCTGATACCAATTGATAGTAACGAAACCACACAAGAAAGGGGGGTTTGAATTGTGTGTGTGATTTTTAACTTCTTTTTCGAAAATCAGCAGTTATATGTTTGAAAACATTTGTTGAAGAGTATAGCGGAATTTAATCTAAGATCGAATAATAAAGCACACAAGATGTTTATCCTGGTTCACCCTCTTAATCGACAAGGCTACGTCCAGTCCTTGGCTTTACCAAGATTTTCACTATTTTATCAAAATAGTACAAGTATTCTTCATGACTTCTCCCATAATTTTGAGGACTACTCCTTTACAAGTATTTTACCAGGACTTCTCCTTTTCAAGTATTAGACAGGACTTCTCCCAGTTCTTTTTCAAGAAGAATTGGTTTCTACAAAATCTCTTCGATAAGAGTGGGTAGAAATATGGTGGACAAATTACAGAGAGAATACACAAGTTGGTTCTCTGAAGGATTTCTATGAGTGAGGATAAGAGTAGCACTCTATGAAGAACTTCACACTAGTTGGCGACTAAACTCAGGGAATGAACAAGTTGAGATTGCTTAGTGTATGGCTTAGAGAAATAAGATCGCAGATGATGAACTTTAGACAGTTTTGAAAGCTTTGATCGTGTGTAAGTCGCCGATTTGAATTTGATGCCAAGTCCTCTATTTATATCTTCAGTAGGATGAACAATGAGAGCTTTACTGAAGATCTGAAAATAGTTCCATTTGAATTTCTCCTCCATTGTGAGTAACGGATACTTCTGCATCTCTGTTTCAGCACTTAATGCAATCTGCCATGCATTTAATGCATCTTCAAGGGAATTTTGCCTTGAGCTATAACTTCTGCAATTAATGCTCATGCATTCCAGCTAAGGGAGCCATTAATGCTCTGTTCAGAATATTTGAATTTGAACATTGATGATTAGAAAGGCTCGCCGCTAATTCTGCAAAAGTAGCTTGAATTAAGGAATGCTGGGAATTTGAATTTGCGAGGAATAAAGTATTGATTATGTCCTTTTCGCCATTAATGCTCTGAAGGGAAAAATAGTGCTTGACAGCTCATCCTGGGTTGGACAAACGATCACCTTCGAGCTTTCTCTTGCACGAGCTCCAAGACCAACGTTGTTAGTTCAAACAGACATTCTGTCAGAGTTTTAGATGTACCCAATGATTGAGTCACCAGACGTTCACCATAGCGGACGAACTTTCTGAGGCAAATGTTGTCAACTGAAGGACTGATTTCCAAGAGTTGTAGGCGGACGGATTCTTCTTCTATTCTTTCCTTGAATATCTGCTTTTGATAATGCTTTGTAGAGGTCCATGCAGTTTTTCTCCAAGTAAATAGATATTCCGGAGTATGAAAATCATTGAGAAGTGAGGAATTCTATTTTCAACGAGATGAAGACTTTTTTAGTTCAGATAGCAACCTGAGAGGGGGGGGGGGTGAATAAGTGTTGCCTCGATTTTTGCCTTATTGAAAATGTTACTTTCAAGATGATGATAATCACGAGACAATTGTTGTGATTGCAGCGGATTTGAGTATTGCATGAAAGTAAAAGACGAAGGATGAAGGAAATAACACACAGAGTCTTATCCTGGTTCACCTTCAATCCACCGAAGTCTATGTCCAGTCCCTCAAAGAAACCATTTGAGGATTTTTCCACTATTGATAAAAATCTCTTACAAGTTCCTAATCCAAGGGACCCCAAGAATTTCTACCAATACCCTGTGAAAGCAAACCACTTCCAACAGCCCCTGAAAGCAAACCGCTTTCAGTTCCTGAAGGCAAACCACCCTCAGACCTTGAAGGCTATACCACCTTCAATCAATACCCTGAAAGTATAGCACTTTCATTGACAACAACCCTTCACCGGATACCACGGTGAAAACTCAATCTTACAGAAAGAGATGAAGAAGAGTTTACAATTTGGCTGTATCAATCCTTTAACATAAAAATGGATTGATCATGAGAAATTATGCTTTAAGACTTTTAAGCATAATATAATTCTAAGTTCTTCAAGATATGAACAACTAAAGTGTTCTTATAGACATGAAGATCATGAACTCAGAATTTAGGCTCTTTAATGTTTAAGTTCTAAAAGATGAACTAATTTTGACAAAGCTTTGGCCTAATGTTGTATTCTCATGTGTTGTGTGTTGTCCTTTGTGTTCTGGACTCAAATGGACTTTATATAGGCAAGGGAAATGTCCTTGAACCATCACAACCCTTTCCAAAAGGTTTAGGACACAATGGTTCATGAAAAGATATAACTTTTTGTTCTGGTAATCGATTACATCACTTAGTGTAATCGATTACACTAATAGCTGTTTCAGTTTGAATTTGAATTTCAAACATGTAGTCGATTACAAACAAAAAGTAATCGATTACTTGCCAAGGTGTAATCGATTACCAGAATCCTGAAATCGATTACACTGAAGTCCATCTTCCAGAAACTTGATCCTTTGAGATCTGCTTAAGGTTTTCTACTTCTTTTAAGTTATGAAAACACTTAGCTTGATTAGTTTAGGTGTTTTAAGAGCCTTTATGCTTTAATAGACCTTTAGAAGCATAACTCACCTAAACTAAGACTTCTAGACTATTGATGAACTTTGTAGCGTTGTTTATTTGAAGTCTTCTTTTCTTCTTTTTGTTGATGAGTTTGTCGTCATCAAAACCACAGCCAGGGTCAAGAGCAAGACCTTCTTCACAATCTCCCCCTTTTTGATGATGGCAAACGCATTCTTGATACTTGAAGATCATATTAGCAATTTTGTTGAAGAACTCCCCCTGATTGATGTAATGTAGTATTTCTCCCCCTTTCTAAAGGACTTGTTGAAATCCTGCATATGATCTTTAATAACACAGAACCTTTCTCCCCATTTTGACTTCATCAAAAAGAAGAAAAGGCCAAAAGTACAGGCATATATATCCATACAAGTATATTGCAAAATAAAGCATGGGGGTATGGGGGTAAAGATGTAAAACAAGAATAAAACACAACCAGTACTTATATTATATATATATATATATATATATATATATATATATATATATGATAGCAAATGCATAGATTACATATAGTCGAAGCATAACATACATAAGTAGTACAGAAGTTACAACAAAGGAAGAAGCCTATTTGTGGAATGGGGAAATCCTAGTACTAATTATATAACTATAGTAAGACAAGGTTTTCAGAATCTATGCTTGACTAGAATCCTCAAAATTCTCAGAGGGATCAAGATCCTGGAGACTCTCAATTTCTTTGCGCATGAAGGAGTGTACTGCCTCTATGCGATTTTCCACAAGCAGAAATCGAGATCGAATGGTGTCTTCCAGTTGTCCCAACTTTTGAGAGAGACGAAGTGACAGGATGTCCATTCTTTCAAGGATGACCTTGGTTTATTGTGAGAAATTGGAAGGAATGGTATAAAATGGAGACAGTCCAGCCAATGCAGCATTTGTTTGAACATCTATGCGGTATCGAGAAACCACCAAGGGATTAGTGGAGGAATCCCTTCGAGGAGCATTGATTGGAGAGGAGACATTGGAGGGACGAGGAAGAGACCCCATGGAGAAACAAGATTCAGAAGAAGATGGATTGTTTATGTAGAAAGGTAGGCAAAAGTGTAATAGACAAATGCTGATTTTATAGAGAAAATCGTGTGTGTAATCGATTATTGCAGTTAGAGTAATCGATTACGGCAGTTTCAAATTTGAAAATATTCAAATTTTGAATGTGTAATCGATTACAGCAGTCAGGGTAATCGATTACTTATAGAATTCTAACAGGCACGAGGACTAAGATCAAGGATAATCGATTACAAGACCTATGGTAATCGATTACTAATACATTTTTAGGAGTCCTGGGTTCTAGAATCCTAAGTAACATATTTTAAATACATATTGAAGCACATAATCAAGCTAAATGCATATAAACATATACTATCACAATGATTATGCAACAAAACATGTTACTTTAAATGTCATGCTCATCTAATATGCCTAATTCTCTTCTAATCTTAAAGAATGAATCTTTAGGACGAGGCTTAGTAAACATATCTGCTAATTGATTATGAGTATCCACAAAATAAATCTCAATATCTTTCCTCATAACATGATCTCGAAGGAAATGATGTCTTATATCAATATGCTTAGTTCGAGAATGCATGATGGGATTTTTAGTGAGATTTATGGCACTTGTGTTGTCACATTTAATTGAAATGCAACCCAGCTCTAAGCCATAATCTTTGAGTTGTTGTTTGAGCCATAGAGTTTGTGCACAACAACTTCCTGCAGCAATATATTCTGCTTCAGCAGTACTTAGAGCAACACATGCTTGTTTCTTGCAAGACCAAGAGACAAGAGCATTTCCTAACAAGTGACAAGTACCACTAGTACTTTTTCTTTCAGTTTTACAACCCGCATAATCAGAATCAGAATACCCAATCAAATCACAAACACTCCCTTTGGGATACCACAAACCAACATTTGTAGTTCCTCTCAAGTATTTGAAAATCCGCTTAACGAAACTCAAATGTGATTCCTTAGGAGATGCTTGATATCTAGCACATAGACACACACTAAACATAATATCAGGTCTACTTGCAGTTAAGTATAAAAGAGATCCGATCATACCTCTATATTTAGTAATGTCTACTGAAACACCGGATACATCTTGATCTAAATATGTATTAGACCCCATTGGTGTGGCTATGGCTTTGCAATCATCCAAATCATATTTCTTTAATAATTCGTTGCAAAATTTTGATTGATTGATGAATATTCCATCACGTGATTGCTTGATTTGCAATCCAAGAAAGAAATTTAATTGTCCCATCATAGACATCTCAAATTCTTCTTGCATCATGTTAGAGAAATCCTTACAGAGAGATTCGTTAGTTGCACCAAAGATAATATCATCAACATAAATTTGAACTAATAAAGTATTACCTTTGGTTCTTTTTATGAACAAGGTTGTATCAGCCTTACCCTTTTGGAATCCTTTTTCACAAAGGAATGTGCTTAATCTATCATACCATGCACGTGGGGCTTGCTTAAGACCATAGAGTGCCTTCTTTAATCTGAAAACATGTGAAGGAAACTTTGGATCTTCAAATCCTGGAGGTTGCTTCACATAGACTTCTTCTTGAATATACCCGTTCAGGAAAGCACTTTTGACGTCCATTTGATATAATGGAAAATTTTAAGAGCAAGCATACGCCAATAGAAGTCTTATTGCTTCCAACCTTGCTACTGGTGCATATGTTTCATCAAAATCTATACCTTCTTCTTGATTATAACCTTGAGCAACTAATCTTGCTTTATTCCTTACTATGATACCATTTTCATCTAACTTATTTCTAAATACCCACTTTGTTCCAATAATATGCTTATCACTAGGCTTTGGAACAAGTTCCCAAACTTGATTCCTTTCAAATTGGTTTAGTTCTTCCTGCATTGCTACAATCCAATACTCATCCTCCAGAGCATCATTTACTTTTGATGGTTCTATTTGAGAGACAAAGGCCATATTCAAAACTGAATCATTTAAGCGTAGCCTTATAGAGACGCCTCTAGAAATATCACCAATAATATTATCAACTGGATGATCCCTATGGGTTCTCCATTCTTTTGGAAGTTAATAAGTATTATCTTCAATGTGCTCTTCTTGTATTGGATTTTGATCTCCATCCTTTTGAGAATCTTCATTGACAATGATGTCTTCTTCTTCGTTATCTGGAAGATTAACTTTATCTTCTATTGAAGATTTAGATTCATCAAAAGAGACATGTATGGATTCTTCCACAGATAGAGTTTTCTTGTTAAAGACTCTATATGCTTTGCTTGTTAGAGAATAACCAAGGAATATACCTTCATCAGATTTTTCATCAAACTTACCAAGGTTTTCCTTTCCATTATTCAAAACAAAGCATTTTGATCCAAAAGCATGTAGATGAGAGATATTTGGTTTCCTTCCTTTGTAGAGTTCATAGGGGGTTTTCTTCAGTATAGGCCTAATAAGAACTCTATTGGAAACATAGCAATCAGTACTTACGGCATCAGCCCAGAAATATTTTGGAAGGCTTGACTCACTTAGCATGGTTCTTGCTAATTCCTCAAGTAATCTGTTCTTCCTTTCTACAACACCATTTTGTTGTGGTGTTCTCGGAGTAGAGAAATTATGTGATATTCCATTTTCATCACATAGTTCTTGAAATTGATGATTCTGAAATTCTCCACCATGATCACTTCTAATAGAAGAGATCTTTAAAGACTTCTCATTTTGAACTAGCCTTGCATAACTTTTAAATGCGTTGAAGGCTTCATTCTTATGAGGAAAAAATAATGTCCATGTAAATCTAGAGAAATCATCAACAATAACAAGTGCATAGAAATTACCTCCGAGGCTTTTTGTTCTTGAAGGTCCGAACAAATCCATATGTAGCAATTGAAGGGGCCTTGAAGTCGAAACTATGTTCTTTGGTTTGAAAGACGTTCTGGTTTGCTTCCCTTTTTGACATGCATCACAAAGCTTGTCTTTTTCGAATCTTATCTTCGGAAGCCCAACAACTAGATCATGCTTGACTAGTTTGTTTAAGTGATCTATGTGTATATGAGCAAGTCTTCTATGCCATAGCCATGAATCACTATTGTTCTTGGCCAAAAGACATCTTACGTTTTGTGGAATTTCTTCGAAGGAGATCATGAAGACTTTATTTACTTTATAACCAGAAAACTTAACTTCTTTAGTTTTCACATCTTTTACTACACATATATCATCAATAAACCAACTTTCAAACCTTTGTCACATAGTTGACTGATACTCAGAAGATTATGCATCAAACCATCAACGTAAAGAACTTTATCGATGACTGTTTGAGGGGGTGTGCCTATTCTTCCAATACCGAGTATCTTTCCCTTTTGATTGTTACTATATGTGACAAAACCTTTTTCCCTAGGTATAAGAAAAGAAAACTTGGTTTTGTCTCCTGTCATGTGTGATGAGCAGCCACTATCAAGATACCATAAATCCTTTGCTGCTTTCATACACACCTACATGACAAAGTTCAGACATGGGTATTAGGAACCCAACAAGTTTTGGGTCCTTCTAAGTTAGCATCCTTTCTTACCCAAATGTACTCCCTATTTGGTACTCCTACATGTTTGTAGTAACATCTACTAGGGGTATGTCCTATTTTGTTACAATAAGTACAAGAGTAACGATTGTAACTAGATGTTTGTCTAGAAGAGGAATGGATCTTCTTAGGAGGTCTGTTTTGATTATTCTTCCTATTGTTCGTACTCCTAAGTACAAGAGGAATGTACTCCCTATTGTTCGTACAAGAGTAACGATTGTAACTAGATGTTTGTCTTTACATAATTTAAACATATTTTCCATGGTAAACTTTAAATCATGAAAAGATATAGAGTTATCACTAACCTGGGAATCTTCAACATCTGAATCATGTGAGGCCATCAAAGCAACTTGTGCTTCTTCTTTATCAGAGTCTGATGATGAACTTACTTCATTATCATCCCAAGCCAAATATGCTCTTCGTGTGGGTTGATCCTTTTTCTCGAATTTCTCTCTTAGACCATGTTTCTTCTTCTGAAGATTTGGACATTCTGACTTGAAGTGTCCCAGTTTGCCACTTTCGAAACATGTGATCTTTTGAGAGGAAGATGATTCATTATTCTTTTGGAAAGATTTGTTGTTGTTGAATTTCACACCTTTTCTCTTAAGAAACTTTCCAAAATTCTTTACTAGAAGATTCACATTCCCATTGTCTTCTTCTTCAGAATCGGCATCATAATCTTCTTTGATGCTTTCTTTTGCTTTTAGGGAAATGGATCGATACTTATTCTCATGTTGTTCATTCTCTTCCAAACGATTCAATTCAAACTCATGTTCTTGGAGTTTTCCAAAAAGAGTTGCGAGAGTCATTTTTGATAAACTCTTCTTCTCTAAGATGGTTGTTACTTTTGGTTGCCATACTCTTGTAAGTGATCTTATAACTTTCATGTTCAAATCACTGTTTGAAAATTGTCTACCAAGAGCAATCAAATGATTAATTAGATGAGTGAATCGTTTTTGCATATCTAATACCTTTTCTCCTGGAAGCATTCTGAACATTTCATATTCCTGAGATAGAGTATTGATCTTTGATCTCTTGACTTCATCTGTCCCTTCATGAGTCACCGTCAACGTATCCCATATTTCTTTTGATGTAATGCACGTTGATACTCTGAAAAATTCATCCATTCCAAGGGCAGATGTAAGGATGTTCATTCCTTTGAGATCATATTGAACCTTCTTCTTATCTTCTTCACTCCATGAACTTTCTGGTTTTACTTGTGAAGTTCCTTCTACTTCTGCTACAGGCACAAAGGGACCTTCTTCAATGGCTTTCCAAATTCCTGCGTCTAATGACTTTATGAATATCTTCATCTTGATTTTCCAGAAGTCATAGTGTTCTCCATTGAAGAATGGTGGCCTGTTTATGTTGTGTCCTTCACTGGTTCCATGATTGTAAGAGGATGCCATCTTTTCCCGGATCTTAGGAATAACTTACCTAAACTTCCGCTCTGATACCGATTGTTAGTTCATATAGCAACCTGAGAGGGGGGGTGAATCAGTGTTGCCCCGATTTTCGCCTTATAGAAAATGTTACTTTCAAGATGATGATAATCACGAGACGATTGTTGTGATTGCAGCGGATTTGAGTATTGCTTGAAAGTAATAGACGAAGGATGAAGGAAATAACACACAGAGTTTTATCCTGGTTCACCTTCAATCCACCGAAGGCTACGTCCAGTCCCTCAAAGAAACCCTTTGAGGATTTTTCCACTATTGATAAAAATCTCTTACAATCCTAATCCAAGGACCCCAAGAATTTCTACCAATACCCTGTGAAAGCAAACCGCTTTCAGTTCCTGAAGGCAAACCACCCTCAGACCTTGAAGGCTAAACCACCTTCAATCAATACCCTGAAAGTATACCACTTTCAATGACACCAACCCTTCACCGAATACCACGGTGAAAACTCAATCTTACAGAAAGAGATGAAGAAGAGTTTACAATTTGGCTGTATCAATCCTTTAACATAAAAATGGATTGATCATGAGAAATTATGCTTTAAGGCTTTTAAGCATAATACAATTCTGAGTTCTTCAAGATATGAACAACTAAAGTGTTCTTATTGACATGAAGATCATGAACTCAGAATTTAGGCTCCAAAAGGTTTAAGTTCTAAAAGATGAAAACTTGCCAAGGTGTAATCGATTACCAGAATCCTGAAATCGATTACACTGAAGTCCATCTTCCAGAAACTTGATCCTTTGAGATCTGCTTAAGGTTTTCTACTTCTTTTAAGTTATGAAAACACTTAGCTTGATTAGTTTAGGTGTTTTAAGAGCCTTTATGCTTTAATAGACCTTTAGAAGCATAACTCACCTAAACTAAGACTTCTAGACTATTGATGAACTTTGTAGCGTTGTTTCTTCGAAGTCTTCTTTTCTTCTTTTTGTTGATGAGTTTGTCGTCATCAAAACCACAGCCAGGGTCAGGAGCAAGACCTTCTTTACAGACTTAATGAAATTGTTATTCATCAAAATATAATAATTCATTAAATCATTTGATTCTAACAATAATCACTAAGGAATAAGTGCCATGGGAAAAATGAATAACCGGATTGGAAAACCTCAGTCACCGGACGAGATTCCATGGCAAATCCTCGTAAAATAACCTCTTTGTGCAGGAGAAACTCAGGAACCTAGTCTCTGTGACTAGTCTTATGAAAAAACTCAGTCACAGTTGGGGAAAACTTAGTCACTAAGGAATGAGTTCCATGTGATAACCTTAACAACCGGATGAGTTTCAATGAAAACTCCCAGTAAAATAACCTCTTTGTGTGGGAAAAACTCGAGAACCTAGTCATAGTGACTTCTCTCATCGGAAAACTAAGTCACTGGGAAGAAAACGTGGTCACTAAGGAATTAGTGCCATGGGAAAACTGAGGCACCGGATTGGAAAAAATTAGTCACTAAGTAATTAGAGCCATGGGAAAACTGTGTCACCGGATGGGAAAACCTAAGTCAGCGGACGAGTTTCAAAGGAAAATCATAGTAAAGTAACCTGTTTGTGTGGGAAAAACTCGAGAACCTAGTCACTGTGACTAGTCTCATGGGAAAACTCAGTCACGGGAGGGGAAAACTTAGTCAATAAAGTATTAGTGCCATGGGCAAACTGAGTCATCAGATAGGAAAAACTTAGTCACCGGACGAGTTTCAATGGAAAATCATAGTCAAATAACCTATTTGTATGGGAAAAAATCGAGAACGTAGTCATAGGGACTATCCTCGTGGGAAAACTCAGTCACTCAAGGATAAAACTTAGTCACTTATGAATTTAATCCATGGGAAATTTGAGTCACCAGATGGGAAAACATTAGTCAACGGTCAGTTCCGATGGAAAATACTAGTAAAATAACCTCTTTGTGTGGGAAAAACTTGAGAACCTAGCTACTGTGACTAGTCTCATGGGAAAAAAATGTCACGGGAGGGGAAAACTCAGCCACTAAGGAATTAGTACGATGGGAAAAATTCGTCACCAGATGGGAAAACCTTAGTCACAGAACGAGTTATAATGGAAAGTCATAGTAAAATAACGTCTTAGTGTGGAAAAAATTGAGAATCTTGTCACTGTGACTAGTCTCATGGGAAAACTTAGTCATAAGGAATTAGTACCGCGGGAAAACCTCATTCACCGGACGAGTTTAAACGCCAAATCAAATTAAAATAACACCTTTGTCTAGGAAAAACATGAAAACCTAGTCATTATGACTAGTCTCATTGGAAAACTCAGTCACAAGACGGGAAAACTTAGTCACTAAGTCATTAGTGCCATGGGAAAACTGAGTCACTAGATAGGAAAATCTCGAGAACCTTGTCACTGTGACTAATCTCATGGCAAAACTCAGTTGCAGAAGGGTAAAACTTAGTCATAAGGAATTAGTGCCATGGGAAAACCTTACTCGCCGGACGAGTTTCAATTCCAAATCCAAGTAAAATAACCTTTTTATCTGGGGAAAACTCGAGAACCTTGTCACTATCACTAGTCTCATTCGAAAACTCAGTCACGGGAGTGGAAAACTTAGTTACTAAGGAAATTGTGCCATGGGAATACTGTGTCACCGGATGGGAAAACCTTAGTCACCGGACGAGTTTCAATGGAAAATTTTAGTAATATAACCTCTTTGTGTGGGAAAGACTCGAGAACCTAGTCACTGTGACTAGTCTCATGGGAAAACTCAGTCATAGGAGGGGAAAACTTAGTCGCTCAGGAATGAGTGCCATTGGAAAACTGAGTCACGGGTTGGAAAAACTTTAGGAGCTAGTCACTCCTTTATTGTTGTTGATTGTGTGGCAAGGTTGGGTTGGGCTATGTCTGAGTTGTCATTTGACTTGGTGGTATCTATCCCTGCTGCCAAGAGTGTAACTGCAACCTCTGTTTGCTTGAACTGTCCTTTTATTTTCAGAATAGGAAATTTGTTGTGAATTTGATTTGTTTACCCCTTAAGCAATTGGATGTAATTATAGGCATGGATTGGCTTTCTCTTCACCCTATCCTATTGGATTGTGCTAATAAGGAGGTAATTATTCCTGATCCTAAGAAGTCTGAATTTCTGAACTCTTATCTTTTGAAATCCTCCCTGAAAAGAGGAGCTTTGAAGGTGTTGTTATCGTCCGGTAATGGGAGTTCGTCGACGGCTGAGGTCCAAAGTTTGCTTGTTCTATAGGATTTCTTAGATGTATTTCCTACGGATGTTCTAGGGTTACCCCCTATTCGTGACATTGAATTTTCTATTTATGTAATTCCTGGAACTAGACCTATTTCTATTGCACCATATTGAATGGCGCCAGCAGAATTGGAAAAGCTGGAAAATCAAATTGATGATCTTCTGATGAAAAGGTTCATTCAACCCAGTATTTCACCATGGGGAGCACCAGTGCTACGTGTGAAAAAGAAGGATGGTAGATCTCATCTATGTGTAGATTATAGGCAGCTGAACAAGGTAACAGTGAAGAATCGTTATCCTTTGCCTAGGATTGATGACTTGATGGATCAACTTCGTGGAGCTGTTGTGTTTTCTAAAATTGATTTGCGATCTGGTTACCACCAAATTAGAGTTAAGGAGGCTGATATACAGAAGACTGCATTTCGTACTCGCTATGGACACTATGAGTATTTAGTGATGCCATTTAGGGTTACTAATGCACCGGCTGTGTTTACAGAATATATGAGTAAGATTTTCAATTCTTTCTTAGATAAATTCGTGGTTGTTTTCATTGATGACATCTTGATTTACTCAAGAAGCCATGGCGATCATAGGGAGCATTTATGTTTGGTATTATCTATTCTGTGTGAGAAAGTTCTTTTTGCTAATCTAGCCAAGTGTGAGTTTTGACTGGAAGAAGTGAGATTCTTGGGGCATGTTATTTCTAAGGAAGGTATTGTTGTTGACCCAAGTAAAGTAGAAGTTGTGACTAAGTGGGAGCAGCCTAAGACCGTTACTGACGTTAAAAGTTTCCTGGGTTTGGGAGGATACTATCGTAGATTCATCGAGGTCTTTGCAAATATTGTAGGACCTCTGACGAAGCTGACTAGGAAGAATTATCCTTTTGCATGGACCGAAGAGTGTGAATCTAATATTCAAGAATTGAAACATCGTCTGACGAATGCACCTGTTTTGATTTTACCTCAGTGTGGGGAACCGTACAATGTCTACTGTGATGCTTCCAAGGTTTGGGTTGTGTATTGATGTTTTACCTCAGAATGGTAAGGTTGTGGTTTATGCTTCGAGGCAATTGAAGATTCATGAGAGAAACTACCCTACTCATGACTTGGAACTTGCTGCTGTAGTTTTTGCTCTTAAGATTTGGAGGCATTATTTGTTTGGGTGTGTGCTTACTATTTTTAGTGACCCCAAGAGCTTGAAGTACCTATTCAATTAGAAGGATTTGAATATGAGATAGAGAAGATGGATGGAATTTTTGATGGATTATGACTTTTCATTGCAGTACCATCTAGGAAATGCTAATGTTGTAGCTGATGCTCTTAGTCGTAAATCCATTCATGTATCATCATTGATGATTAAGGAGTTGGAGTTGATTGAAACTTTTAGAGATTTGAGTTTGGATGTTAAGATAATGCCAGGGAAGTTAATTTTTGGAATGATTACAGTGTCTAGTGATTTCTTGGGAGAGATTAAGGTGAAATAGAGACAAGATAAAGTCATAGTGGAGAAGAGGGAGAGTGCTCGTCTAGGAAAGGCACCAGACTTTGACGTTGGGACAGACGACGTTTTACGTTGTAGAGGACGTGTATGTGTTCCAAATGATGCTGAGTTGAGGAGATTGATTTTAGATGAAGGACATAAGAGTAAGTTGAGTCTTCACCCAGGTTCGACGAAGATGTACCAGGATTTAAGGTTAAATTTTTGCTGGCCAAGTATAAAGAGGGATGTTGCTAAATACGTGGCTGCTTGTCTGACTTTTCAGAAGGCAAAGGTCGAACACCAGAAACCTTCAGGATTGATGCAACCTCTTGCAGTGCCAAAGTGGAAGTGAGATAGTATATCTATGGATTTCGTTGTTGCTTTACCACTTACTTGAAAGAAATTTGATTCTATATGGGTTATTGTAGATCGTCTGACCAAGATTGCACATTTTCTACCGGTTAAAACTACATATAAAGTGGAGCAGCTTGCTAAAATTTATATTGCAGAGATTGTTCGTTTACATGGAGTTCCTTCGACTATTATTTCAGATAGAGATCCGAAGTTTACTTCTCATTTTTGGAAGGCTTTGCAGGATGCTTTAGGTTCGAAGTTGAGTTTAAGTTCTTCTTATCATCCCCGGATTGATGGACAAACAAAGAGGACTATTCGGTCATTGGAAGATCTTCTTAGAGCTTGTGTGTTGGATAATCAGGGGAGTTGGGATGAGTTATTGTCATTAATTGAGTTTACTTACAACAATAGTTTTCATGCAAGTATTGGGATGACACCTTATGAAGCGTTATATGGGAGGAGGTGCAGAACGCCATTGTGTTGGTTTCAAGATGGGGAACATTGTTGGTTGGACCTGAGTTAATTCAACAAACAACAGACAAAGTGAAAATGATTCAGGAAAATATGAAAACATCACAGAGTAGGCAGAAAAGCTATGCAGATAACAGACAGAGACAATTGGAGTTCTCATCCGGTGATCATGTATTTCTTCGTGTGACACCTACTACTGGAGTTGGAAGAGGAATTAAGTCAAAGAAGCTGAAACCAAAGTTTATTGGTCCTTGCCAGATCATTGAGAAAGTAGGATCGGTAGCTTACCGAATCGTGTTACCCCCTTTCTTATCTAAAATTCATGATGTTTTGCATGTATCTCAGTTACGAAAATACATTCCAGATCCTTCTCATGTTATTACTCAAGATGATGTCCACTTGAAGGAGAACTTAACGTTTGAAGTTCCTCCTATGTGTATTGCTGATCGTAGAGTGAAGCAGTTGAAGAACAAACAGATTTCGCTTGTAAAGGTAGTTGGAACTAGACAACTGTGATGCTATGTGTGAATTAGAAGAAAAGATGAGGGAGCAGTTCCCTGCTCGGTTTTCTTAGTTGTAGTTTTGTGGGCGAAACTCTTTTAAGAAGGGTAGTATTGTAAGACCCTTTCTTTCTATAAATACAAAGGATTTTATGTATATGTGTGTGTGAAAATATATTAAATATATGTTGATGAAGTTTAACATATTTTTATGTTAAATGTTGGTTTTCGTCCGACGAATTATGTTGTGTTCGTCTGAAAGATCTCGTTTATGCTCGTCCGACGAATTTTGTTGTACTCGTCCGGTACATTTACTGGATAGTTCGTTTGGTGAATTACTAAGGTACTCGTTTGACGAGATACCTTTTGTTCTCGTTTGATTCAGTCAGTTGGTGTTCGTTTGATGTGACTGTATAGTAAGTAGGATTGTACTCGTTTGATTAGTTAGCCGCTTTTGCTGACTTTAAGAGATAAGTGTCAGATGCTTGGGAAATGATAGACTTATGTTTTTGTTGACTTTTAACATATGTCAGGATCATTAATGAGCATTAATGACTCACTGTTTTCATTGACCACTTTTCATTAAATGTTTACCCTGAAAGTTGGTTTTCCACGTACTATAAATACCATGTTCCTAAATTCATTTCAGTTCTTAGATTCTCTGAATCTTTATTTCCTTCCTCACTTCGACGAAATCTTTCTTAGACATCTTTCTGGAGTTTTTGTTCTTGTTTGTTCTTTCTTCAGATTCAATTCTTCGAGTTGTGTTTGAATCAAAAAAGGTTGAAGACTCAAGTGTATGCAAGCTACAAGATGGTAAGGGTAACTCATATGTTAGCTTATCTTTGTATCTGCAATGATAATTGTGATTAATTACTTTTGTAACGTGGATATTGTGAATGAATACTGGAATATTTCCACATTGAATTGTATTATGTATCCTATTCGGGTTAAGGGAACGAGTGAACTGTAATTGTTCATGAGAGCTGTGAATGGCCATCATGATGAATTTTTGGTTTGATGTTATGGACTATTATGTGCCGCGGGATCATCCGAGGGTGATGTCGAAGAGTCTCGTCCTCGTAATCATCCTATCCAAAATAAGGCAAAACAATGAGCTATGAATACATATATTTGCTCACTGGAAATTACCAAGTGTGATTATGAATTGACTTATGAATGCTGTACGACCAACTGTGTCATTGTCAGTATGATTGGTGATATCTTCTGCTAAATTATTGTGATTATTGATTCTTACTTACATTGGTGTTAACCCTTTTCTTGTTTGTATTTCTTTATTTTGGCATATATCGCCAGACGGTCAGCAATAGGTAAGTGTCTGTTGTTGATGAAAGAGCAAACGAAGACTGCTTCTCGACGCGGATGAGGACGATTTTAAAAGCTTAAGGACTGGAGCTTTTACTTGTTTTTTGTTTAAAATAATTGTACTTCTTTTTGTGAAAGAATAGCACATGTTGTGCAAGATAATACTTTCATTACGTTTTATTTTCCTTGCAATTACGAAATGTATTACATGGGCTACACTATCTATAAATACTATGAGTGACAAACGTTTTGAAAATATAAGATGTTTTGAAAGGTTCAAACTTAGTGTTATTTCCGTAGGGTTACTATGTGACACTCGACGTCAAAAATCGGGCTGTTACAAAAGGAGTTTATTGATTCTTCGATAGATTCTGAAGGATCATCAGAGTGGACAGAAGAATCATTGAAGGAATCATTTAAGTCTTCAGAGGAAGGCGAATCATCAATGACGAGGCCTTTTGCTCGAAGAAGTTCCACCCTAATTTCTCGACAAGTTATTTCCTCCAAAGCATTCCAAGCCAAAAAAGATAATCTGTTTGGGCCTTTGAGTCATTTGGTTATAAGAAAACCATAGGGAATAGCTTGCTCCTTGTTGATGAGAGTGGAGGCAAGATGGTTGTAGACTATGTCTACAACATTTATGTACTCCTCATTCAAAATGGAGTACATAATGAATAGATCCTTGTCGAGCACGTCCCTCAAATGATCTACTCTCGGACATATCAGGTTCGTGATTATTGGGTGCAAAAATTTGGCTGGGATAGTAAGGGATGAATAATGAGAATGCTGGGAAGTTGTTGGGTTGTCCATGTGATAGATGACCTCATAAATATCTTCTCCATCGCGCCCCCTTCGCTATAACTTTGAGTAAACTTCCCCGTCGTCATCACTTTTGAGAAGTTTTGAAAGCTTTTCCCTAGTTAGGGAAATGTTACGGTTCAACATCATCCCCAAAAAACCGTTGTTACGATTAAAAGACAAAGAAGACCAATAAGTCATTACTAGTTTAGGGTATACTGACTCATTGGAAACATCGCATAACTCGGATAAACGAGTATGGCGTAAGGCATTAGAGCCTGGAACTTGGTAACGGCGTAGTTGGGGGAAGTTAATTGCAAATGGAATAACTCAGTTGGGAGTTCGAATCACGTGGGCTAGTTTCTTTGGAAAACCAAAATCCATCATTACCTATCTACTAGCATAGTGGGCTATTAACTGCTCCACTATCATTACTAAACCGTCAATCTTCCTTTTATTTTAACTAAAAATAAAGGATAATTAAAATTGTCTTTTATATTGGTTAAAAATATCACACTTCTCAGTAAGGAAACTTTTCTAAGTATGATATTTTGGGGGGCACCTGTTAACCTGGAATTTTTCCTAAGTCTTGGTTCGGTCGGAGAGTACATAATGAAGTGATTTCGACCAGAAAGAAAGATATTTAGCTAAGGCTAATAAGACAATTTCCAGTATTCGACTAAGAGGGCATACTGAGTCGAAGTTGAATTTCATATTGGGAGTAAGATCTTAAGATGAACAAGTGTTAAACTTGTCTTCGACTAAAGCCTTGATGTACAGAAGGTGGCATTTCGACGGAAGTTATGAGCAGTTACTCAAGCTAAACGTGTGGTAAAAGAACCTCAAGTTTTGAGTATTTATGTTTTGGCCCTTGGATGTTTTATAATTAGGTTTTGATCCTCTAAGTTTGGATAATTGTATTTTAGTCCTTCGACTAGTCAAAACTGAATTGGAATTCACTAATTAAGAGCTTTTAATGATGTTTTGAATTCAGATTTCTATTGGCGACATGATGGTTTGGCTTTGAAGATTATAAGAATAGTTTTGTTAGAGTTTTAACAAGATGAGTTGTGGCTTAGTGGTTGAGGCTTAAGCGTTTGATTTGCATGGCTTGCGTTTGAATCCTAGTGAGGTAGGTTTTGATTTTTAATCCAATTTTTGAGTGGCTTAAATGGAGCTGAAGTGGGATTTCGAAATTTGAGTTGAGACAAGGAGATTAATGAGTTAAATGAGGTTTTTGGGAGTTACAAGCAGAGTTTGAATGGAATGAATGAGTATTAAATGGTGTTAAGTGAGTTTAAAGCTTTGTCGAGAGTTACGAATGGTTAATAAGGGGGTGTAAAGTGAGTTTATGGCTTGTTCTATGAGTAAATGAGCTATGAAGAGGGTGAGCTCTGAATAAGAAGGAGGCTTAGGTCGTGCTCCCTCTCCCTTCCCCTTGCAACTATTTTTCCATGAAGCATAGTGGTTGTTTCTTTGTTCTTCCTTCACACAAAGTTGCTAAGAAACCTAGAACTCTAGAGTTGAATCCTTTGGAGTGTTGCTGGATTTTGGTGCTGCTTGGAGATGACTCTCTTTTATTCTTGTGGTGTTCTACCTCTTCCCTATTCCTCTCTCAAGAACCCTTGAGGTTAGCTTTATCGGTAAGTGATCAATCCTCTCAAATTTCTGAGTTTTGGTGATCAACCTCTCATTCTTTCTAGGGTGTAACTAGTCTTGTTTCTACCTTTGTTTTCCACCAAGCTTGAGGTTCCTTGAATTCTTGGAGGTCTAGGGTCGTGCCATATACCTTCTTGATCAACTTTATTAATAAAGTCGGAGGACGAGTTGATGAGAAGGAGTAAAAAGTAAGGGTAACTCAGTTCTAGATCGAGTCAGCGCTGCTTTACCTGTGATTTTGTATTGGAGACTATTCTTTTTGTTATGATGAAATTGTTGGTATTTGTGATACATGCTTGGATTTGAGAATTGATGATTATGTTATGTTGTTGATGATGTTGTGAACTGGATTTTGGGAAATGGATAATTTACGTTCTACTATGCATTGTTGGTTTGTGTGTTGGCTGTTATGGGTTATGACATGTGCATTTGGAAGGATGATGATATGGGGAATTATCCCATGTGATCATGCCTAGTGGATGAGTTCTGGAAGGATGATGAGATGGTAATTTGTCCCATGTGACCATGCCTAAGGTAGATGAGATGGTAATTTGTCCCAACCGATCTATCTTGAGTTCGCTGAAAGGGTAATTTGTCCCCTGCGACCGTTCTTGCCAGTTTGGGGTGAAGTTTTGGCCAATAGTCTTGCATATAGAATTTGAGGAAGTTGAATTGAGTTATTACTGTTGATGTTGTTGGATAATGCCGTTAAGTTGTTGTTGTTGTATTTTGAAAATACTGTTACTGTTATTTATGTTCAAAACGCTGATTGGTATTTGTTGTTTGTTTTAAGAGTTAACCCTTTCTGTTTGTGTTTGGGCGCTTAACGCCAGAGACAGACAGGGTGAGGATTTCTTTATCCCTTGAAGAGCATTACCGAATCAGAGTGCGCATTGGAAGCGCGGAAGATTTAGAAGAAGATGAACAATGTTAAAGAACTTCCGCTGTTTTGTTTTAATTTTAGGCTCGTTGTTGAGCATTTAACTTTGTAATAATATTTCCTCATTTTCGCTTCCGCGTTGTAATTATTATTTATGGGGAATTACTACTTATAGTATTAATAAGAACTTGTGAGTGACGAAATCTCTTTTGAAAATTGAGTTGTTTTTCTGAGAGGTTTTAATTGCCACGATTTTACTATGTGACCCTCAACCAAAAATTGGAGCATTACATGTGGAAAGCAAAAGAACAAGCATGGGACATGTGGAGAGTTTAAAGAACTTGTCTGTTGCAAGCAGTTGAAGATGCAGCCTATAAATAGAAGAAGATATGCACAGAACCGGGGTCTTTTGTCCCATTCGCAACAAGTCCATAAACGTTAATTCTCAAACCCTAACGCCATAAGTCCAAGCAACCGTGACGCAGTGCGACAGGAATGAGTCAAACGTGAGTGACTGAGCGAGTTCGACAGAACGCCCTTTAAATTTCATGCAAAACTCTATATGTTTTCTTGAACTTTTCAATTCAATGCAAATTTCTTTTTCTTTTTACTTTGCCTTTTACTTGTCTTAATGCACCTTTATTTTCAGTCTTTTCCTTTAAATTTGTTTACCCTGTTCGCTCGAAACACTTTCGATGAACACTGTTTTCACCCACTCCATTTTCACGATTCACGCACTAAGAATTTCCATATCCCAGAGCCCGTAAGAGGATCAGGATCCAGCCTCTTCATCAACATTTGGATTCACTTGTAGTTTTACTTGATTTCATTGGTTTACCAAAAATCAGAGTAAATAGTTTGATCTTGGAAAAAATTGAAAATTCTCCCCCATGTGTCTGTGTGTGTGTCGCGACCATGATGTTGTTTTTGGAGAGTTTTTGTTTTTCTTATCTCTTAGTTTAAATGCTAGATATCCATAATTAATTTATAGGATATGGTAGTTATAATAGAATTGAGTTAGGATTTTATTTTAAGGTTATTATTAAAATTAGATATGAAATTTAATTAATGAGATATGCTAGAGATTAAGTTGTTGAAATTTGATATTAGAATTATCACCATAATTAAATTAGATATAGGTTGATTTGATAGTAACAAAACCACACAAGAAAAGGGGGTTTGAATTGTGTGTGTGATTTTTTATAAATATTTTTCGAGAGATAGATATTATAAGTTCAAAAACATTTGTCACAGAAGTGCAGCGGAAGTAAACCTACAACTTGAACGATAAAGCACACACACGATATTTATCCTGGTTCACCCCCTTAATCGACAGGGCTACGTCCAGTCCTTGGCTTCACCAAGATTTTCACTATTTAAACAAATTAGTACAAGTGTTCTCAGGGACTTCTCCCAGTATTCTGAGGACTACTCCTTTACAAGTATTCTAGGACTTCTCCTTTTTCTCTCGAGTGTTAGACAGGACTCCTCCCAGTTTTTTTTTTTTACAAGAAAACTTGGTTTCTACAAAATCTCTTCAGTAAGAGTGGGTAGAAAATGTGAAGAACAGAATTCAGAGATGATAAACAAGTTGGTTCTCTGAAGGGTTTGTGTGAGAAAGGATAAGAGTTTTTCACTCTGTAAAGAGCTTCACACTAGTTGGCGACAGAACTCAGAGAATAGATAAGTTGAGGGTTACTGAGTGTCTTGGCTTAAAGCTTGTTTGATTGTAGAAAGACTTGGAAAGTTTGAATTCTTTGATTGTGTAAAAGTCCCCAAGTTGAAGCTGATGCTAAGACCACTATTTATATCTTCAGTAGGATGATCACTGGAAGCTTTGTTGAAGATCTTCAAAATAGTTCCATTTGAATTTCTGCTTGATTGTGAGTAACGGATACTTCTGCATCTGCTGTTGCAATCTGCCAGATAATGAATGTTTCTTCAAAAATGCAAGACGGTATCGTCTGGTAATGCATTTTGCCTCGACCCATAGAGTCTGCAATTAATGCTCATGCTTTACAGCTAATTGAGTCATTAATGCTCTGACCAGAATATTTGAATTTGACCGTTGAGGAGATACAATGATCAGAAGATATCGCCGCTAATTCAGTAAAAGCAGCTTGAATTAAGGAATGTCAGAGGATTTTAGGGCCCGTTTGGTGGACAGGATAAACAGAGACAGGATAGGATAGTAATCATATCCTGTTGTTATCTGTTGTTTGTTGCGCCAGCAGGATAGGATAACACTATCCTGTCCCTTATCCTATCATGTCCATCATGTGTAAAAGTTATCCTGAGGGGGGAGCTAGGATAGAATAGGATAGTAATCATATCCTGTTGTTATCTGTTGTTTGTTGTGCCAGCAGGATAGGATAACACTATCCTGTCCCTTATCCTATCATGTCCATCATGTGTAAAAGTTATCCTCAGGGGGGAGCTAGGATAGAAATTATCCTGACAGGATAGGATATCAGTTTTTTATTTGTTTATTACCATGACCCAAAATTAATTTCAATGTTTACATTTTATATAATTTATAATAATATTAATTAATAAATATAAATTTTTGATTTTAATAAAATATTAATTTTAGTACTTATCAGTTACTAATTGTTATTGTTAAGTTAAATTATTTAATTACTAATAAATTTAATTAAAAAATAAACTTATTTATAAATGGTGAAAATATTGGATTTACTCATATAAAATAATTAAATTTTCATTATCACTTACTACTACTTAGTTAACATTATTTTTCATTATTTATATTATAATAAAAATATACAAAATAATTCCTCACTCACAGTAAAATAGGCTACTCATATATATATATATATATATATATATATATTTATATATATATATATTTTAATAGTAAATATAGACTAATTTTATATTATCATATGATATTATTTAAAATTATTTCTCTACTTATATAATTATAATTAATAATTTAAATATAAAATATTTTTGAAAGAATAATATCTTTTAATAATTTTTATCATTAATCACTTACCCCTACTAAGTTAAAACCCATTGGTTACATATATAATAATTTTAATTAAAATACACTCCCTTCGAAAAAATTAAAATAGCCGAATTAATAAAAACTAATTTTATTTTAGTTAATATTAAAAAATAAGCTATTTATAAAAATGGAAAGAAAATTAAATTTAATAGAATAATCACTTTTTAAAAAAAAAGCTATTTAGAAAATTAAATTTTAAAAAATATTATGTATTTTTTATTTCAAGGAAAATTTGATACATTTTTCATTGTTTGTATCATATCCTATCAATATCCTGTCCACCCCAAACGCAGGATAGGATAAGAGTCTATCCTGCTCCTATCCTATCCTGTTGCAATCCAGCTTTCATATCCTATCCTATCCTATCCTGTTGCAATCTTCAAGGAATGAGGCGCTTAATTCTGTCTCTTTCGCCATTAATGCTCTGAAAAACCAAGAGGTGCACGACAGCTCATCTTTGGGTTGAACAAACGATCACCTTCAGGATATTTCGTTTTGCACGAGTCTTCAATCATTTCTTTAGTCAACTAAACATTCTTCATAAGTTCAGTAGCTGATCAACCAGACGTTCATCAAAGGCGGACGGATTCTCTCTAGTGGCAGACTGATTCACATAGGCGGACGAATTTCTCTATTGTCCTTTACTTGACAATTTGCTTTTGATATGGCTTTGTCGAAATCATCGCAGCATATCTCCAATTAACAAGTGTTCCTGAATATGAAAAGTTTGAAGAAGTCAGCAACACTTAGCGAAATTGTTATTTATCAAAATAAAGTAACTCATTAAACTGTTTGATTCTAACAATCTCCCCCTTTCTGATAATGACAATTTCCTTAAATATGAGAGTAATATATTTTTATGATTTCCTCCCCCTTAGTTCAAGATTCGTTGAGATTTCTCCCCCTAAATTTATGCTCTCTTCTTTTTCATATTTAGATATACCTTCTCCCCCTTTGGCATTATCAAAACATAGATAGAGTAATGCATAGGAGAAAAATAGAAACAAAAGAGTCATAGTGTCTTGCAGTCGATCAAAGCGAGCATCCATTTTGATAGTGAGGTGGTGCTGCATGGTGTCAAGCCAAGCATGCACATCTTGATGAAGAACACGCCGTTCTTGGGAAGAGCGAGCATGAAAAGCTTCAATGCGTTGATCAAGCATGGAGACCATGGTGCGAATGTCAGCAGAGTCAGAACTGGGAATGACATTAACCGGCGGCGAGGTAGGGAGCGATGGCAGAATTGGAGTGAAGAATGCCACAGTAGGAATGAGTGGAGATGGAGTAATGCAGTGCCAACCAAAACTAGGAGCCTTCAGGACTGAGGGCATCATAGGAAGAAGTACCAATGTCAAGGTCGTAAACTTCAGGACTAGGGGATCAACTCGACCAGCCAAATGAAGAGGGATGGAAGCGACGTGAGTATCTCCAGAGACAACCAGCTCCCAATCGAAGTGGAAGAACATGCCACATGGTGGCAAGGATGGAGTAATCTGGTAGTCATGACATCCAGGGGGAAGCCACATACCTGCCTTGAAGCAAAAGGAGAAACCAAGAGCCTTCAGACATACTTCTAAAAGCAGATGAGCATTTTGGGCAGTTGTGGAGTGCTTGCGTTTTCCCAAAACAGATCTGGAACGTCGGGGAAAGCAGGGCATGAAGGAGATCTGATGGAGAGGCATGCAGGCAGTGGAAGAAGATGGAGCAGAGATGAAGTGAGCTGGAGAGGCAAGCATAAGATCCAGATCCAGATCTATATGGAAGGGGACAGGTGGTGACAGATGAGATGCATTTATATTTGTATTAATGTGAGCATCTACCCTTCGTGTCAGCGGAGTATTACGTTGACTTTGGCCAACGTGCAGACGAAGATTGAGATCAATATCATGCAATTGGAGGCGAGTGAAGGAATGGTCTAAGGTCTCAAGGAAGAAAAATTGAGATAACTGATCTGGATGGATGGATGCAGAAGGAACAAGGTCGTCTTCAGAGTCGTTGTCAAGTTCAATAGGATTATCATTATTGGGAACTTCAAACAATGAATCTAGAAATTTCTCAGCTTCACTTTGTAGCAAATTCTAGAAGTGTAGACTTTTTGACTGAAGAGGGAGTTCCCGTCCTCGAGCATCTGAAGAACAATAATGCTTCCATTGAGGTGATATAGTAGGCAGGGGATAGTTGTTGGAGAGCTTGACTCGAACCCAGTGTCTGTTGGCGATATTGCCCAGAACAGAAATAGTGGGTGTATCATTCACATGGCCCAAGAGAGGAAGATATGTGCAGCACTGGTTAGGAGCTAAGGTGACCAGAACTATCCGGAACGCAGTAGAAGCTAGTAATCCCATGTCTAGAACTGAGAACCATTTGGACTCATAAGCAGGTTCATTTGCATTCAAGGTTAGGGCCAGACAAATAGTATCGACATCTTCATCAGAGCAAAACGTTTGAGAATACAACGCTCTATGAGAGAGAAGTTCGTGGATGAAAAGTTTGCGAATTTCTGGCCAATGATCTTGGGGATGACCTAGCCACTGAGCAAGGCATCGGAATCCACAGTTGCCATCATCTTGGACATCGAAGACATCAAAGATATATTTGTGAAAGAGTGGAGGCAAGAACTTCAGATATTGTGCATGAGAATGTGAGATAAGTTCAGCAGTGGTATGCACAGTCTCAGGAGTAGGTTTGGAGGAAGTTGATGGAGGCAAAGATTCTACAGCAGGTAATAGATCTTGAGAGTCAATCCGGTGGGATCAGTCTGAACGTTGCTGAGAAGTATTGCCCAGATGGCGACGTTTGAGGCGATTACCGGACGGAGTTGGTGCAGGGATTTTTCTTTGCTTGTTCCGTTTAGCCCAGTCACTTAAGAGTTCTGCAGGTACGGCTGATATGTCAATGGACAGGTTCATTCGACGAACATCTCCAAACTTGATGGGGGTAGCAGAAATATAGTCACCTGAGATGAACTTCACTGATTCTATGGCGGGAGTGAGCAGCTTCTTATGATGCATAAGAGCTGTTATGAGTGAGCCATATGGAAGGTTCGTGTTGGATTGTTCCAGAGTATGAATCATATACTGAACTAGAAGATCAGGTAGATTAACTTTTCTGCGATGTTGCATCTGGAATAGAGTCCATTGAGAGAACTTGTTGACTAAGTCTCTAGAACCCTCTTTTGGGAGCACAATTTTGCTCAGAACAGCATGAGGAAAAATACATTCCTCAACAAGATTCCTCACACGTCGAGACGTAGAGCACTTTGGGACTTCCTTCAAAATAGTGAAAGGGTCGCTTTTAGAAGCTTCCCAGGAAGATGAGTAACAAACACCATCGAGAGGAAGATTGAGTAGATCAGACACATCATGAGATTGAATGTCTATTACTTGCCGTAAACATCATGTTCGGATGTGGTTAGGGTTAACCTTGATGGCACAATCATAGAATTCTTTCGCAAGGGGAGAGAGTGCTGAAGTTGTGGAGATTGCGAACAGATTTCCCCAGTTCTGAGATAGCAGTAGATCAAGACCTGCAACCTTTGCATGTTGAAATAGACTTAGATCAAGATATCTAGGAGTGACAAGCTTTCTGTCGCCCACATGTTCAATCCTCACAGGACCAATTTCAGAGACTTGTTGTTTACGATTTTGGATAATAGATTCTTTTTGAGTCTTGCCGATCTGATATTCAACTTCGCTAAGGGGTTCCTGAGTCTTTGCATGTTTCTGTCTGCTGGGAGCCATGTTTTCTGTAGATGAAGTGAGTACAGAGGCAAGGACAAGTACAAGGAAGATAGAGTGCTTAAGCTAGAGTATGAATGTTGATGACAGGATATTATATGATGTTTTAAGGTTGTTTTTAGTCTTTTTTTATTATTATTTTTGAGTCACATAGAGGATTTTTATTATTTTTATGTAGATTTTATATTTATTTTGCATTATGCATATAGATTAGATTTTATTTGTTTTTCTAACTTTATTTTATATTTTTAGGAATTTTTATAGCTATTTTATATTTTTAGGAAAAGCTGGTATAGTTATCATTTTTGTCCAGTGACCGATTTGTAAGTTTCAGGAAAGGAAGGACCAAAGTGTAAAAGTTCAAGAGTGGAGGATGAAAAGTGAAGTTTCAAAGAGTTAAAGGGCCAGAATTGAAGTGCTAGCAAAGAGAGGACTTAAAGTGGAAATCAAGAATATGAACCAACACTCTCTAAATTAAGCACACGGAAAATAAGGATTAAAGGATGAGTGGAGAATTGATGGTAGTGGGAAGGAGTTTTCAAAAGTTAATTGGTGGCCAATGAAGGCCATAATGGCCATCAACTCCTCCACCATTGAAAGGCAAATTTTTGCTATAAATAGGAGTGCTCGTCCTTTGTAAAAAACACACCATTTTAGAATACAACAAGTATTCTTCTTTCCTCCTTAAGATCATTGTTCCTAGGAATTGTGGGAAGCCATACTTGAGCTCCTACCCAGGGTAATTCAATGACTCTTTTAGCCATTCTTGGCTAATTCTTTTTAAGTTTCTTGGGTTGTAGTAGTTTATAGTTTATGTTCAAGTCTTTTTCTACATTTCTGAATAATATTTCCTTTCATGTTTTATTTCTTTGCTCTTAATGTTATCTTGCTGTACACAAGAAGTTTTGCTTATTACTTATGTCATAAGACCATTTGGTAAGTAGTAAGGGAACTAGGAAATAAAATAGGCTATAAGTATATATCTCTAAAGATCATTAGGATAGACGTAGTCTTATGTTGGCCCGAATTCTTTCTTCATCTTCTTTTCTGGTTAACTAAATTACAAGATCTTGGATTTAGTAATTAGGAAGAAAGTTCTACATTTCTTAAGACCATTAACTTGTAGAAATTCTAGGCTATAGCATCATGAACTTGGATTTAAAATTCAGAAATTAAGTAGGAACTTGCTAGCATATTTATAGACTATGTAAATCAACCCAAGAGCTTAATTCTTATCATCTTTAGTCTCTTATCATTTTATGCTATTATTTTTATCTTGTTCTAAACCAACATCATACACATCTTTTAATTTTTCTGCACAAGTACTAGATATTATAATAATAAGGACACCTATCCCTTGGGTTCGATCTTTTTATATTACGCGATAGTCAATCGTGCACTTGCGATTTGGGTATCAAGTTTTTGGCGCCGTTGCCGGGGATAGGTTCTATTCTTTTTATTATTTTGTTTAGTGCTTTTTGTTTATATAAAAAAAAATATAAAAAAATATAAAAAAATTGTGATGAACTGGTGCTGCTAATTTTGTTTGTTGAGTATTTTCAGGAATTATGGCTGAAACATTCGAACAACGGGAGGAAAAAATCCGGGCTGAACTTGAAAAGGAATATGAGAAGAAGAAGCAGGATGTCTTAACTCTAATTGACGAGTTTTACTCCGAATTAGATTGCAAGCGTAAAACCGGATTTTTGCCAAGTCCTGAGCAAGAATGTAAGGCCAGGGAGATTCTTCAAGGAAGAATACAAAGCATTCTAAGGAGGCAGCCCGGGAATGAACAACAATCACATGTTCATGAAGGTGAACTCGTGGTACAAAAAGAGGTGAAAGAAGCCTCCATTGTAGAATTTGTCTTTGAAGACAAATTGGAAATGGAGGAAGAAGAACCTCAAGGAACCTATGTCATAGGTTCAGAGAATCAAGGCAAAGCACAAGAAGGGGAAAATTGTCTTATCCCTTCTATTTGTAATTTTATTAGTGTTTCCTTGATGGCTGAAAATTCATTTGGCACCATGATGTTTTTGTGCAAAAATTTGCATGATTTGCGGGGTCTAATGAATTTTGTAATAGACCCCGGTTGAAAAGTGATTAGTGAAAAGTCTACCAAAGACTATAACATTAGGCTTCTTGGGAGACAACCCAAGTGTTTCTATTTCTTTTGTTTTGTTTTATTTTGCTGAATAAATAGCTGCAGGAACCCCAACGCTCAAGCGTTGGAGGCTCAACGCACATGCGTTGAGCCCCTGTTTCTTGCCTAGTGTTTATTTTTATCCAGCGCCCAAGCATTGGCATCCCCAACGCTCAAGCGCTGGAGCTCGGGCAGTCTTGCTGTTTTGTTTTTATTTGCTGTTTTGTTTTTATTTGCTGTTTTCTGTTTTTAATAATTTTGTGTTCACCATTTCTTGAAAAGATTTAGATTCTATGAGTTTTCCCTTCTTTCTACAATGGTTTTGATTTTTGGGAACTCAAGAATTCTTGTTTTTAAGGTGGACACAAATTTTCAACCCATGATCTTATTTGTGCTATTTTTGGAACTAACAAGTCAAGCAAGTTTCTGCTTGTGAGACTTTTTGTTTGTTCAATGTTACAGGATAGGTACCAGAAGGAGAAAGAACTGTTAGAATCAAATAATTAAATGAATTATTATATTTTGATAATTAACAATTTCTTTAGAATTTAATGACGTCAAAGATGAAGTTCCTAACATAGTGAAAATTATCATGTACAGGAATAACCATCTCTGAAAGGAATGAATAAACATCATAGCCTTATCAAGAGAATCAGTCCGCCAGAAGAGTTCGTCTGGTCACCTCGAAGGAAACAACATCAAGGATATACGTGGGAAAGCATTCTCATATAAGACAGTCCGATGGCGCAAGAAAGGAAGATATTCAAGTACAAGATTGTCCGGTGATTCAAGAAAGATAAATCAACAGCTTCAAATGACCAGCATCTTCTCTCACGGTTACTTAATGGAAATCTGCACACCCAAATCAAGCCTACTTGAAGCAGCTGAATCAGTCCGCTACCCGAATCTACAAAGATCAAATGGGAAGACTGTGTTGTTTAAAGGTGAAAGAGCATAACAATCTTGAAGAAACACCTTCTGCCTCGAAGCCTCTCTAGCATCATATAAAGGAGTTGTGGATCAACTCTCTTAGATGGAGAACTTCAGTGAAAACGAATAGAAAGACAGGATTCAGTTCTCTAAGACAAGAATGTTCTGTTCCTTAAAGAAGAACTGACTGCAGGAAATTCGTTTGCCAATGCAAGCCACTCAGTGACGAAATTTCAAGCACTTAATGGAGACTGCGTCTGCCAAAACTCTATGGAAGAATCCTTCCGCCCAAGTATAAATTGTGCCAAAGGTGCAAAGATCAATAAGTGTGTCTTTCGAGGATATCAAGTCAACAGAAGCATTGAAGAAATTATTCTCCCTCTCTTGAATAATTACTTCTTTCCTCGTCTGCACATTTATCAAAGTTCTGGCAATCACAGAAAGAAAGATGGGACATAATTAATCCAATACTTCTTGGTCCCACTACTTCTATGCTTTTCCTCAAATCAAGCTGACATCGCGAAATCAACGGCAAGAATCTCTGAGCATCGTACACTCTCAACGGTCGAAATTCAAAAATCTGACCAAGGCACGTGATGAGTATTAGCTGTCAAGCACTGGGGTAAAATGGTCAAAACAGTCTCCACCGCTGGATCTTCACACATTATATACAGAGAAACTAGCTCAAAGCTACTCGCTCAGCATGGAGCCAGACGACATCAACCCAGACGAACTGATGATTTCCAGATCATATCTTACGCTTGCAGAGAAACCTCTGATCGTGACTTACGCCTGCTGAGAGATGCAGAACTAGCCGTTATGTGCTTCCCGGAGAGGACGAAGCCCTACGGGCAGGTTTTCTCTCCTGCTGAGGAGAATGAACAAAGATCTTCAACTGAAGATATATATAGAGAACCCTGCTTCCGTAGCAACTTGGCGACTAGAACTAAATTGTACATATCTCAATCTAGTTCGTCCAAAGACCAAGGCAACCTTGGTTTCAACTCAGGAAACTTCAAGTTATATCCCAACCTGAGTTGAGTTGCTTATGTGTGTGGAAACCTTATAGAGTTTAACTCTCATCATATCCAACACACATAACTTAGAACAAAGATCAACTTGCTTATGATCTCTCTGTTCTATAAGCTTCATTTCTTCTACCCACTCTTATCAAGAAGAGAATATTGTAGAAAAGAAAAACCCTGAAAAAGGTGTCAGGAGAAGTCCTGTATAATACTTGTAAGGAGAAGTCCTGATAATACTTGTAAGGAGAAGTCCTAACAATACTTGTAAGGAAAAGTCCTTCTAATACTTGATAGGAGAAGTCCACAGAATACTTGTTGGGAGAAGTCCCTGATAATACTTGTACTATTTGTTGAAATAGTGAAAATCTTGGTGAAGCCAAGGACTGGACGTAGCCCTGTCGATTATGAGGGTGAACCAGGATAAAAACTATGTGTGCTTTACTTTCATGTTATTTTGCTTCCTCGCTGCACATTTGTTCATGCTTTCGTAAATTAATTATTTTGAGAACGAGCAATTAACTTTCAGAATCTATCAAATGAATTTAACGTATTTCTACTTATTGCATAGAATATCTTGTGAGAAATATAAATGAATACTAATGGATGTTTAACATACAACTTTTTAGAAAAGAAATTTAAAAATGGGTCACACAATTCAAACCCCCCCTTTCTTGTGTGTTTCTTGCACCTTCAAGAACCCTCTTGAACTTAAGTGTTCAAAATTGATTTTACTTTGAGGTTCCCTTGGATTTTTGTGGAAAATTTGTAAATTGTGCTAGCTTTTTAGTTTTTCTTTTTATAGTCTTTAGTTGTATTTTTAGTTTAGTTTTTCTGTTTTATTTTTGCATGAGTCTTGAGTGTGAAGAAGGTCTTGCTCCTGACCCTGGCTGTGGTTTTGATGACGACAAACTCATCAATAAAAAGAAGAAAAGAAGACTTAGAGGAAACAGCACTACAAAGTCTATCAAATACCTAGAAGTCTTAGTTTAGGTGAGTTATGCTTCTAAAGGTTTATTAAAGCATAGAGGCTCTTTAAAATACCTAAACAAATCAAGCTAAGTGTTTTCATAACTTAAAAGAAGTAGAAAACCTTAAGCTGATCTCAAAGGATCAAGTTTCTGGAAGTTGGACTTTAGTGTAATCGATTTCAGTCTTCTGGTAATCGATTACACCTAGGCAAGTAATTGATTACTCATTGCTTGTAATCGATTACATGTTTGAATTTGAAATTCAAACTGAAACGGCTATTAGTGTAATCGATTACACTAAGTGATCTAATCGATTACCAGAACGAAAAGTTGCATCTTTTCATTAACCATTGTGTCCCAAACCTTTTGGAAAGGGTTGTGATGGTTCAAGGACGTTTCCCTTGCCTATATAAAGTCCATTGAAGTCCAGAACACAGGAACACATGAGAATACAACATTAGGCCAAAGCTTTGTCAAAATTAGTTCATCTTTTAGAACTTAAACCTTCAAGAGCCTAAATTCTGAGTTCATGATCTTCATGTTTATAAGAACACTTTTGTTGTTCATATCTTGAGGAACTCAGAATCATATTATGCTTAAAAGCCTTAAAGCATAAATTCTCATGATCAATCCACTTGTATGTTAAAGGATTGATACAGCCAATTGTAAACTCTTCTTCATCTCTTTCTGTAAGATTGAGTTTTCACCGTGGTATTCGGTGACGGGTTGTTGGTACTGAAAGTGGTATACTTTCAGGGTGTTTATTGAAGGTGGTTTAGACTTCAAATTCTGAGGGTGGTTTGCCTTCAGGAACTGAAAGTGGTTTGCTTTCAGGGGCTGTGGAAAGCGGTTTGCTTTCACAGGAAATTGGTAGAAATTCTTAGGGTCCTTGGGTTAAGAACTTGTAAGAGATTTTTATCAATAGTGGAAAAATCCTCAAGGGGTTTTCTTGAGGGACTGGACGTAGCCTTCGGTGGATAGAAGGTGAACCAGGATAAAACTTTGTGTGTGAATTCTTCTATCCTTCATCTTTACTTTAGAGCAACGTTTAATTCCGCTGCAATCACAACTTTCGTGTCATGATCATCATTATCTTGAAAGTAACATTTTCAATAAGACAAAAATCAGGGCAACTCTGATTCACCCCCCCCCCCCCCTCTTAGGTTGCTATCTGTACTAACATTGAGTATATTATCCAGTCTGAATGTTGCTATAGCTTTGTGAATGTTTTTATCTGATTGAACTGCTTTTGAAAAGGTTCTTTGTTTTGAAGTGGTTAGGATTGCATGTTGTTAGAAATAATTTGGACATCTTGATTGTTTTGGTTGTTGGCAAAGTTTTTCTGAGTTCTAAAAAGGGGTACCACTTACTCCAGTCTTTTCTGAGAGCTGAGTACTCTGATTGCATGATTGTGAGATTTTTCTGCCTTGTGTTGCATGTTGATTGGGATTTTGTATACTTTGTGAGTTGAGAAGAGATTATAGGCATTTTTGAAAACTCAGAGTTTTGGTTGAAAAGCAAAAATCCACTAGTAGCCCCTTTTTGAGCCTTAAAAGAGTCATTCTTTGGAGCCTACTTTGTGTGATATTTTTAAGTTGTTATTGTCATTCATGAGCTGAAATTGTTAGAGCTATGTTCGTTGGGTTTCTCTCTAGAAAAAGAAGAAAAAAATTGAAAAAAAATAAAGGTATGTGCCTTAGAAAAAATAATGAAGTGGTGGGGTGAGAAAGAGTATGAGGGGAGTAAAATTCAAGTCATTCATCCCATACATTCCACTACTTTGTTCAAAAAAAAAAAAAAAAAAATTGAGAGGACCCTTGTGTTGAATTGTTTAAGCTCTTAGTCAAAAAATCACTTAACAACAGATTCTGGGTCAATCCATTAGAGTTGCCAATTTCTTGAAATCCACACCTTCAATTGTTCAACCCTTTGGCCAAGTTACAACCTTCAAATCTCTTCAAAGTTACTTGGTTGCATTGTTTCAATTTTGATTTGAATGATAGGCAGGATTATTGAGCTTTCTTGTTTTTCATGGAGAATATTATTTTTGTGAGCTTAATTGATGAACTCAACATGTTAAAACCCAAGCCTAACTTTCTTGATTGAATATCTGTAAACATGCATGTCTTCCATATCCGCTAAGCTTTCTTGGAAATGTTAGTACAGATAGCAACCTGAGAGGGGGGGTGAATCAGTGTTGCCCCGATTTTCGCCTAATTGAAATTGTTACTTTCAAGATAATGATGATCACGAAATGATCGCTATGATTGCAGCGGAATTGAGCGATGCTTGAAAGTAAATATGAAAGATAGAAGAAATCACACAGTAGATTTTATCCTGGTTCACCTTCAATCCACCGAAGGCTACGTCCAGTCCCTCAAGAAAACCCCTTGAGGATTTTTCCACTATTGATAAAAATCTCTTACAAGTTCCTAACCCAAGGACCCCAAGAATTTCTACCAATATCCTGTGAAAGCAAACCACTTTCAACAGCCCCTGAAAGCAAACCGCTTTCAGTTCCTAAAGGCAAACCACCCTCAGACCTTGAAGACTATCCTGCCTTTAATCGAAACCCTGAAAGTAAACCACTTTCAGTGACAACAACCCTTCACCGAATACCACGGTGAAAACTCAATCTTATAGAAAGAGATGAAGAATAGTTTACAATTGGCTGTATCAATCCTTTAACATACAAGTGGATTGATCATGAGAAATTATGCTTTAAGGCTTTTAAGCATAATACAATTCTGAGTTCTTCAAGATATGAACAACTAAAGTGATCTTATAGACATGAAGATCATGAACTCAGAATTTAGGCTCCAAAAGGTTTAAGTTCTAAAAGATGAACTAATTTTGACAAAGTTTTGGCCTAATGGTGTTTTCTCATGTGTAATGTGTTGTCTCTTGTTGTGTCTTGTGTATGTTATATTTTCTGGACTCAAATGGACTTTATATAGGCAAGGGAAACGTCCTTGAACCATCACAACCCTTTTCAAAAGGTTTGGGACACAATGGTTCATGAAAAGATGCACTTTTTCGTTCTGGTAATCGATTACCACACTTAGTGTAATCGATTACACTAATGACCGTTTCAGTTTGAATTTGAATTTCAAACATGTAATCGATTACAAGCCAAGAGTAATCGATTACTTGCCTAGGTGTAATCGATTAGCAGAAAGCTGCAATCGATTACACAGAAGCCCATTTTCCAGAAACTTGATTTTTTGAGACTGGCTTAAGGTTTTCTACTTCTTTCAAGTTATGAAAACACTTAGCTTGATTAGATTAGGTGTTTTAAGAGCCTTTATGCTTTAATAGACCTTTGGAAGCATAACTCACCTAATACTAAGACTTCTAGACTATTGATGGACTTGTAGTGCTTGTTTCTTTGAAGTCTTCTTTTCTTCTTTTTGTTGATGAGTTTGTCGTCATCAAAACCACAGCCAGGGTCAGGAGCAAGACCTTCTTCAAAATCTCCCCCTTTTTGATGATGGCAAACACATTCTTGATACTTGAAGATCATATATGCATTCTTGATGCTGAACTCCCCCTATTTGATGGAATCTAGTATTTTTGATATTTCTCCCCCTTTCTAAAGTACTTGCTGAATTCCTGCATATGATCTTTAAGAGCACAGAGCCTTTCTCCCCCTTTTGACTTCATCAAAAAGAAGAAAAGGCCAAAAAATACAGGCATACATATATCCAGACAAGTATAGTGCAACATAAAGCATGGGGGTAGGGGTAAATATGGAAAACGTGAACAGAACATAATCATCCAAACATAGCAAGTCAACCGAAGAAAGAAACAGCAAAATATCCAACAGTGCAGGATTTAGTCATAATCTAGGCTATTACAAACCAAGTAAATCAAGTAGTCAATGAAAGAAATAAACAAGTCTAGAGGTCAAATTCATCAGAGGAATCAAAGGAATCATGAGGAGAGGGAGCCATGTGATCAACACGAAGACTAAGACGATCCATATCGGCACGGAGAGTAGTGTACATGGATTCAACCTGACCTTCTATGTGATCGAACCTCTGATCAAAGTGAGTCCTCATATCGGCCAGATGAGAGAGAATGAGTTGAGTGGAGGCATCAGCAAGCATAGAGGATGAAGGTCCTTCCTCAGAAGATGGTGGATAGAAAGCAGCAGGGGCAGGAGCCTGGGTGGTATCAGGACCTAAATCTGATTTGTGACGAAAAGTGTCATCAACATCCCTGAAAATCCCCATCTTGTTCAGAATTTCCATATCAATCCTCTGAGCCTTAGTATCCATGACCTGAGCATACTCACCATGTGTAGAAATTCCAAAATTCTTCAAAATGAGAGTAATAATAGGAGCATAAGGAAGAGGACCAGATCTATCCTTGTGTATCAACATGTGTATCATAATCAAATAAGCCCAATTAATGGATTCATTATGCTTCAACCCATAAATAACTTGTAATTCTAAATCACTAATCTGGGCATGGTTAGAGGATTGAGGAAGAAGAACATAACTTATCAGATAATGAAGCAGACGATCCTCTACAGTGAGATATCCAACAGCAAGAATATCCCTAGAGCGGTTGGCTTCTGCTCGCTGCTTCTTCAATTGTATCTCGTCCTCAGAGAATTGACACAGAGATAGATAAAAGGATTTCTTATCATAATCAGCCCATGGACATGCTTTCTCCTGACTAAGTCGTTCTCCAACATAGGGAATTTTTAGACGAGTTCCCAATTGCTCTTGAGTCAACGAAATATCAATTCCCTTGACTGATGAGCAAATTTTCCCACCTCTCTTCACCAAATTACAGTAAAATACTTTAACCAATTCTGGATAATACGTACCCGTCAAGCCAACAAATTCATCAAGTCCTTGGAAATCAAGGAGAGAAGGGAAGAGAAATCCAGCATTGATGAATGAGTTTATGTCAGCATACTTGGGAGGAAGAATGGGTCTTTCCAAGAAGTAAGCTAGGAACCGTTCCTTTTGCTCCTCCGTGACAAGAAGACGAGAAAGATCAAGAGTGTTCATGGATAGGTTCTTCGAGCGGTGTCTGCGGGAAGAGGAGGCCATTTTTCGGACTTGAAAATTTAGGGTTTGAGAAAGGGGTTTTTGGGTGAAGTCCAAATTGAACAATTCGAAGGAATGGAGCAGAAGGAGAGGGTAGAGCCGAGCAAAACCCACTAATTTGTTCTGAGTTTGAGCAAGAAACGAGAGAGAATGATGGGAAGAACTGGTTCGAAGTCGAAGAGAGGAGAGGGATGAAGAGTAGTGTAATCGATTATGATTTCCGACCAGATGTATTTATTTTATCGGGTTGGTAATCGATTACAGTCAGTTGTGTAATCGATTATCGTTATTTGAATTTCGAATTAAAAAATGGCAGATGTAATCGATTACAGCAGTTAATGTAATCGATTACCTGCAGTCTAAAATTTGAAATTTTTCAAATTTCGACTATGTAATCGATTATATCAGTTAATGTAATCGATTACTCAAAGGAATTTACTAATTAACAGAACTAAGAACAAGGGTAATCGATTAACAGATCTATGATAAACAATTCCAGGAACATTTTATAAGTTCTATCCTATGTAACACACCTTCAAATAAACAATTGAGCCCATAATCAATCATGACAAATAATTATATAAGAAATGATTAAGAACTAATAAGATTTATTTAAGATCATGTATCTTATTATTTTCTAGATGTATAAATATATATATAACTATAGTTCTAATATATATATATATGTTCACCTAGAATTTAAGTAGGCAATTCTCTAACTAGTATAAACATGTACCTAAGAGAATATTTTGCTACTGACGTTAATACTCCTACTGTTTTTCCAATGATATTCTAGACATTGGGCTTTAGGAGCAAGTTTCTAGGCTTGATTCCTTTCTAACTGATTAAGTTCTTCCTGCATTGCTACAATCCAATATTCATCCTCTAGAGCATCATTTACTTTTGATGGTTCTATCTGAGAGACAAAGGCCATATTCAAAACTGAATCATTTAAGCGTAGCCTTGTAGAAACGCCTCTAGAAATATCACCAATAATATTATCAACTGCATGATCCTTATGGGTTCTCCATTCCTTTGGAAGTTGATAAGTATTACTTTCAATGTGCTCTTCTTGTATTGGATTCTGATCTCCATCCTTTTGAGAACTTCACTTACAATGATATCTTCTTCTTCATTATCTGGAAGATTGACTTTATCTTCTATTGAAGATTTAAATTCATCAAAAGAAACATGTATGGATTCTTCCACTGATAGAGTTTTCTTGTTAAAGACTCTATATGCTTTGCTTGTTAGAGAATAACCAAGGAATATACCTTCATCAGATTTTTCATCAAACTTACCAAGGTTTTCCCTTCCATTATTCAAGACAAAGCATTTTGATCCAAAAGCATGTAGATGAGAGATGTTTGGTTTCCTTCCTTTGTAGAGTTCATAGGGGGTTTTCTTAAGAATAGGTCTAATAAGAACTCTATTGGAAACATAGCAAGCAGTACTTGCAGCATCAGCCTAGAAATATTTAGGGAGACTTGATTCACTTAGCATGGTCCTGGCTAATTCTTCAAGTAATCTATTCTTCCTTTCTACAACACCATTTTGTTGTGGTGTTCTCGGAGTAGAGAAATTATGTGATATTCCATTTTCATCACATAGTTCTTGGAATTGTTGATTCTGAAATTCTCCACCATGATCACTTCTAATAGAAGAGATCTTTAAAGACTTCTCATTTTGAACAAGCCTTGCATATCTCCGAGACTTTTTGTTCTAGATGGTCCGAACAAATCCATATGTAACAATTGTAGGGGCCTTGAAGTCGAAACTATGTTCTTTGGTTTGAAGGATGTTCTGGTTTGCTTCCCTTTTTGACATGCATCACAAAGCTTGTCTTTCTCGAATTTTATCTTTGGAAGCCCATCAACTAGATCATGCTTGACTAGTTTGTTTAAATGGTCTATGTGAATATGAGCAAGTCTTCTATGCCATAGCCATGAATCACTATTGTTCTTGGCCAAAAGGCATCTCACATTTTGTGGAATTTCTTCTAAGGAGATCATGAAGACTTTATTTACTTTATAACCCGAAAACTTAATTTCTTTAGTTTTCACATCTTTCACAACACATATATCATCAATAAAACCAACTTTCAAACCTTTATCACATTGTTGACTAATACTCAGAAGATTATGCATCAAACCATCAACGTAAAGAACTTTATCGATGACTGTTTGAGGGGGTGTGTCTATTCTTCCAATACCGAGTATCTTTCCCTTTTGATTGTTACCATATGTGACAAAACCTTTTTCTCTAGGTATAAGAAATGAAAACTTGGTTTTGTCTCCTGTCATGTGTGATGAGCAGCCACTATCAAGATACCATAAATCCTTTGCTGCTTTCATACACACCTACATGACAAAGTTCAGACATGGGTATTAGGAAACCAACAAGTTTTGGGTCCTTCTAAGTTAACATCCTTTCTAACCCAAATGTATTCCCTATTTGGTACTCCTACATGTTTGTAGTAACATCTACTAGGGGTATGTCCTACTTTGTTACAATACGTACAAGAGTAATGATTGTAACTAGAGGTTTGTCTAGGAGAGGAATGAATCTTCTTAGGAGGTCTATTTTGAGTATTCTTCCTATTGTGTGTACTTCTAACAGGATTAATCCTTTTGTTACTAGAAGATCCTACCATATGGTTTGGTTTTACAAACACAGTTTTCTTCACTTCCTTAGTCTTTGGGTGAGAAGTATATCCTAGACCTGACTTGTTATTTGAATGTCTTTGCACACTTAGAATATCATCTAACTTCTGTTTTCCTTTATTGAAGTTATTTAATCTTTGTTGAAGATTATCTATCTTTTCTTCTAAAGAACTACACTTAGTGCATTTTTGTGTAATTTCTAGTTTAGATTTTACTATGTCTAATTCCTCTTGTAAGGTTCTACACTTACTTTCTAAGGATGAAATCAAATCATTTTGCTTAGTGCTAATCTTGGAAAATTCTTGACATAATTTAAACATATTCTCCATAGCAAACTTTAAATCATGAGAAGACATAGAATTATTACTAACCTGGGAATCTTCAACATCTGAGTCATGTGAGGCCATCATGGCAACTTGTGCTTCTTCTTTGTCAGAATCTGATGATGAACTTACTTCATTATCATCCCAAGCCAAATATGCTCTTCGAGTAGGTTGATCCTTTTTCTCGAATTTCTCTCTTAGACCATGTTTCTTCTTCTGAAGATTTGGACAGTCTGACTTGAAATGTCCCGGTTTTCCACACTCAAAACATGTAATCTTTTGAGACGAAGAAGACTCATTGTTCCTTTGGAAGGCTTTATTGTTGTTAAATTTAATATTTTTCCTTTTAAGAAACTTTCCAAAGTTTTTTACTAGAAGATTCAAATTTCCATTGTCTTCTTCTTCAGAGTCTGCATCATAATCTTCTTTGATGCTTTCTTTTGCCTTTAAAGAAATTGATCGATGCTTCTTCTCATGTTGTTCATGCTCTTCTAAACGATTCAATTCCAACTCATGTTCTTGGAGTTTTCCAAAAAGAGTTGCAAGAGTCATATTTGATAAACTCTTCTTCTCAGAGATGGCTGTAACTTTTGGTTGCCATACTCTTGTAAGTGATCTTAGAACTTTCATGTTAAAGTCACTGTTTGAAAATTGTTTTCCAAGAGCAATCAAATGATTAATCAAATGAGTAAATCGTTTTTGCATATCTAATACCTTTTCTCCTGGAAGCATTCTGAACATTTCATACTCCTGAGATAAAGTATTGATCTTTGATCTCTTGACTTCATCTGTTCCTTCATGAGTCACCATCAACGTATCCCATATTTCTTTTGATGAAGTGCACGTTGATACTCTGAAAAATTCGTCCATGCCAAGGGCAGATGTAAGAATGTTCATTCCTTTGAGATCATATTGAACCTTCTTCTTTTCTTCTTCACTCCAAGTACTTTCTGATTTTGGTTGTGAAGTTCCTTCTTCATCTGTTGTTACAGGCACAAAGGGACCTTCTTCAATGGCTTTCCATATTCCTGCGTCTAATGACTTTATGAATATCTTCATCTTGATTTTCCAGAAGTCATAATGTTCTCCATTGAAGAATGGTGGCCTGTTTATGTTGAATCCTTCATTTGTTCCATGATTGGAAGAGGATGCCATCTTTTCCCGGATCTTAGAAATAACTTACCTAAACTTCCGCTCTCATACCAATTGTTAGTACAGATAGCAACCTGAGAGGGGGGTGAATCAGTGTTGCCCCGATATTCGCCTTATTGAAATTGTTACTTTCAAGATAATGATGATCACGAAATGATCACTATGATTGCAGCGGAATTGAGCGATGCTTGAAAGTAAATATGAAGGATAGAAGAAATCACACACAAGATTTTATCCTGGTTCACCTTCAATCCACCGAAGGCTACGTCCAGTCCCTCAAGAAAACCCCTTGAGGATTTTTCCACTATTGATAAAAATCTCTTACAAGTTCCTAACCCAAGGACCCCAAGAATTTCTACCAATATCCTGTGAAAGCAAACAACTTTCAACAGCCCCTGAAAGCAAACCGCTTTCAGTTCCTGAAGGCAAACCACCCTCAGACCTTGAAGACTATCCTGCCTTGAATCGAAACCCTGAAAGTAAACCACTTTCAGTGACAACAACCCTTCACCGAATACCACGGTGAAAACTCAATCTTACAGAAAGAGATGAAGAATAGTTTACAATTGGTTGTATCAATCCTTTAACATACAAGTGGATTGATCATGAGAAATTATGCTTTAAGGCTTTTAAGCATAATACAATTCTGAGTTCTTCAAGATATGAACAACTAAAGTGTTCTTATAGACATGAAGATCATGAACTCAGAATTTAGGCTCCAAAAGGTTTAAGTTCTAAAAGATGAACTAATTTTGACAAAGTTTTGGCCTAATGGTGTTTTCTCATGTGTAATGTGTTGTCTCTTGTTGTGTCTTGTGTATGTTATATTTTCTGGACTCAAATGGACTTTATATAGGCAAGGGGAACGTCCTTGAACCATCACAACCCTTTTCAAAAGGTTTGGGACACAATGGTTCATGAAAAGATGCACTTTTTCGTTCTGGTAATCGATTACCACACTTAGTGTAATCAATTACACTAATGACCGTTTCAGTTTGAATTTGAATTTCAAACATGTAATCGATTACAAGCCAAGAGTAATTGATTACTTGCCTAGGTGTAATCGATTAGCAGAAAGCTGCAATCGATTACACAGAAGCCCATTTTCCAGAAACTTGATTTTTTTAGACTGGCTTAAGGTTTTCTACTTCTTTTAAGTTATGAAAACACTTAGCTTGATTAGATTAGGTGTTTTAAGAGCCTTTATGCTTTAATAGACCTTTGGAAGCATAACTCACCTAATACTAAGACTTCTAGACTATTGATGGACTTGTAGTGCTTGTTTCTTTGAAGTCTTCTTTTCTTCTTTTTGTTGATGAGTTTGTCGTCATCAAAACCACAGCCAGGGTCAGGAGCAAGACCTTCTTCACAGGAAAGGTTTTTGTGCTTCAAGTTTTAATCAGATAAACTTTCTATAAACTCAGGGACGAGTTTCTCTTTAAGTTTTATCGCTTGAGGACAAGCTGTCGTTGGGTATCGTGGTGTGATGACAGGATATTATATGATGTTTTTAGGTTGTTTTTAGTCTTTGTTATTATTATTTTTGAGTCACCTATAGGATTTTTATTATTTTTATGTAGATTTCATATTTATTTTGCATTTTGCATATAGATTAGATTTTATTTGTTTTTCTAACTTTATTTTATATTTTTAGGAATTTTTATAGCTATTTTATATTTTTAGGAAAAGCTGGTATAGTTATCATTTTTGTCCAGGGACCGATTTGTAAGTTTCAGGAAAGGAAGGACCAAAGTGTAAAAGTTCAAGAGTGGAGGATGAAAAGTGAAGTTTCAAAGAGTTAAAGGGCCAGAATTGAAGTGCTAGCAAAGAGAGGACTTAAAGTGGAAATCAAGAATATGAACCAACACTCTCTAAATTAAGCACATGGAAAATAAGGATTAAAGGATGAGTGGAGAATTGATGGTAGTGGGAAGGTGTTTTCAAAAGTTAATTGGTGGCCAATGAAGGCCATAATGGCCATCAACTCCTCCACCATTGGAAGGCAAATTTTTGCTATAAATAGGAGTGCACATCCTTTGTAAAAAACACACCATTTCAGAATACAACAAGTATTCTTCTTTCCTCCTTAAGATCATTGTTCCTAGGAATTGTGGGAAGCCATACTTGAGCTCCTATCCAGGGTAATTCAATGACTCTTTTAGCCATGCTTGGCTAATTCTTTTTAAGTTTCTTGGGTTGTAGTAGTTTATAGTTTATGTTCTAGTCTTTTTCTACATTTCTGAATAATATTATTTCCTTTCATGTTTTATTTCTTTGCTCTTAATGTTATCTTGCTGTACACAAGAAGTTTTGCTTATTACTTATGTCATAAGACCATTTGGTAAGTAGTAAGGGAACTAGGAAATAAAAAAGGCTATAAGTATATATCTCTAAAGATCATTAGGATAGACGTAGCTTTATGTTGGCCCGAATTCTTTCTTCATCTTCTTTTCTGGTTAACTAAATTACAAGATCTTGGATTTAGTAATTAGGAAGAAATTTCTACATTTCTTAAGACCATTAACTTGTACAAATTCTAGGCTATAGCATCATGAACTTGGATTTAAAATTCAGAAATTAAGTAGGAACTTGCTAGCATATTTATAGACTATGTAAATCAACCCAAGAGCTTAATTCTTATCATCTTTATTCTCTTATCATTTTATGCTATTATTTTTATCTTGTTCTAAACCAACATCATACACATCTTTTAATTTTTCTGCACAAGTACTAGATATTATAATAATAAGGACACATATCCCTTGGGTTCGATCTTTTTATATTACGCGATAGTCAATCATGCACTTGCGATTTGGGTATCAAGTTTTTGGCGCCGTTGCCGGGGATAGGTTCTATTCTTTTTATTATTTTGTTTAGTGCTTTTTGTTTATATAAAAAAAAAGAAAAAAAATATAAAAAAATTGAAAACGTAGTCTGGCAGAGCTGGATCTTCAAATCCTGGAGGCTGCTTCAAGTATACTTCTTCCTCGATATATCCATTCAGAAAAGCACTTTTCACATCCATTTGATATAACTTCATGGAGTGCTGACATGAAAATGCCAACAGAATGCGAATAGCTTCAATTCTTGCGATAGGGGCAAAGGTTTCTGTGTAGTCAATTCCTTCTTGTTGATTATATCCTTGTGCAACCAATCGAGCTTTGTTTCTAGTAACTTTCCCATTTTCATCCATTTTGTTTTTGAATACCCATCTTGTGCCAATAATGGATTTGTTTTCATGTTTGGGCACTAGATCCCAGACTTTGCTTCTTTCAAATTGATTCAGCTCTTCTTGCATAGCTAAGATCCAACCTTCATCCTGTAGGGCTTCACCTATGGTCTTCGGTTCTATTTCAGACAAAAACGCACAGTTAGCATGATCATTAAAAGTAGATCTAGTTCTTACATTTTCATGTACGCTTCCGATTATCTGTGTAGGAGGATGGTCTGGTTTGAATCTCCAGTCTCAGGGTAGATAGATGCCACTGGAGGTCATGACTTGACTTGTGGAGTTATCGTCAAACGGAGTTTCACAAACATCGTCTGGTTGAGTTGACGATGAAGTAATTTGATTTGTCTCTTTGTCAGATGTCGACGGCAGGACTGGATTTGAGGAGGGCTCTTCACTTATCTCCAGTTCATCACATTCATCTTCTGGTGTCATTTGATTCACACTGATGTGTTTATCTTCGAACTTGACATTGATGGATTCCTCTACTGCCATTGTTCTAGAGTTGTATACTCGGAATGCTTTAGAATTGGGTGAATATCCTAAGAATATTCCTTTGTCTGACTTTGCATCGAATTTTCCGAGATCATCCTTTGTATTGAGCAGAAAGCATGGGCATCCGAATGGATGAAAATATGTGATGCTTGGCTTTCTTCCCTTCCATAATTCATAGGCAGTTTTCTTCAAGATAGGACGCATGAATATTCGATTTTGAATGTAGCAAGCGGTATGAACTACTTCAGCCCAGAAGTATTTGGGTAGAGATGTCTCATTGATCATGGTTCTGGCCATTTCTTGAAGTGACCTGTTCTTTCTTTCAGCTACTCCATTTTGCTGAGGAGTTCTTGGAGCAGAGACTTGGTGAAATATTCCATTTTTCTCGCAGTAGTGCTTAAACTCTTCATTGATGAATTCTCCTCCTCTATCACTACGGATATTAGTGATGCAGTATCCCTTTTCATTTTGAATTCTTCTTGCAATGATCAGGAAGGACTTGAATGTTTCATCCTTTGTTCCAAGAAATTGTACCCATGTGTAGTCATCAACGATGACAAGACAAAATCTTTTTCCAAAACAACTAGCCGTTCTAGTAGGTCCGAACAAGTCCATGTGCAACATCTCCAGAGGTCTCTTTGTACTGACAACGTTCTTTGCATGAAAAGAACTTTTTAATTGCTTTCCTTGGAGACATGTAGAGCATGTATCATCAGATTTGAAAGACAGATTTGGCAGACCATTTACTAAATCATGTTTGATTACTTTAGCAATGGTCTTTAAGGATGCATGTCCTAGCTTCCTGTGCCATATCCATTTATCATCCTCTGCTGATACTAGACATGTTACCTTTTGACTTGCAAAGTTTTCCAAGGAGGTCTTATATAGATCTCCTTGTCTCTGTGCTTCAAAGATAATCTTGTCATCCTCGTTTGTGACACTACACTTCACTTTGTTGAAGGAAACAGTGAGTCCACTATCACATAATTGGCTTATGCTAAGTAGATTGTGTTTTAGTCCTTCAACTAACAGAACTTTCCGTATTACCGGAAGGGGACTCTTACCAAGATTACCTTCTCCGACAATGAACCCCTTTTGGTTACCTCCAAAGGTAACTGTTCCTCCGGTTTTCTTCTCATGAATCTCTGGGAATAAAGACCTTTTTCCCGTCATGTGCCGTGAGCATCCACTGTCCAGGTACCATAGCTCTTTTTGGCTTTGAGCTGCTAAGCACATCTGCAAGTGGTACAATCATAGATTTAGGTACCCAAACTCATCTTTGTTTTCTTCCTCGTAGTTGGACAGGTCAACGGAGATCATCAGTGCTTCTGCTTCTTTATCTGCTTCAATGTCAGATGTGTCTATGGATCCCATAAACGCACAGTATGAAGCTTCATCGTTGGTTCCCTTGATCTCTACTTCTTGGTCAGATTCGTCTTCTGACTCATCATTTTGACTGGAAAAATCCTTTTTCTTATAAAAATTCATTTGAGAAGACTTGTTTCCCAGACGAGGACAGTCAGCTTTAACGTGTCCGGGCTTTTTGCATTCGTAGCAGACGATTCCACCTTTATTTGGAATTTTCTCTTCATCTCTTGATGTTGAAGGCGGTCTTCCTTTGAATTGCTTCCTGTTTCCCATCATTCTTCTGAATCTTCGGTTAAACAGGACCTGTTCATCATCAGAACGATCAGACTGCACAGTTTCCTCATCTAAGGATTCGTTAGCTTTCAAAGCCTTTGATTTGTTGGCTTTGAATGCTACAGCTTTTGCGGCAAACACTTTTCTCCGTATAATGGCAGCATCGTTGGCAAGATCCTGCTCATGAATCTTCAGCTCTCCTAGAAGATCTTCTACTTGATAGGTATCAAGATTCTTTCCAGCTCTCTGGGCAGTAACGAAGTTTCTCCAGTTGGTGGGAAGACTTCTGAGAATCTTGATCACTTGCTCCTTGTTGGTGAAGCTTTTTCCCAGGTTCCTCATCCCATTGTGAATGGTCTGAAGTCGTGCAAACATGGAGTCAATAGACTCATTGTCATCCATCATGAAGGTTTCATACTGAGATGCCAGCATGCTAATCTTAGTGTCTTGTACGGCAGAGGTTCCCTCATGAGCAATGGCTAAGGTATCCCAGACTTCTTTTGCAGTGCTCAGGCTGTCAACTTTGTCATGCTCGTTTTTTCTAAGAGCACATATGAGAAACAGCCTAGCCTTGGCATTTCTTTGATTTTCTGTCCTCTGTTCGTCAGTCCATTTATCGGCTGGGATGGCCTTGCTTTCACTGTCTTTGGGGACATAATTTCCTTTTGATATTACGTCCCACAGCTTCCAGTCGGTTGACTCGATAAAGAGTTGCATGTGCTTCTTCCAGTAAGGATAGTTGGAGCCATCAAAGAATGGTGGCTTATTGGTTGCAGCTCTGGTTGGGTAAGCAATGCCGTCCATGGATCTTTTCACTCTACACCTATTAAGATGTTAGTAATTCTCAGAGCGGTTAAGCTCTGATACCAATTGATAGTAATAAAACCACACAAGAAAGGGGGGCGTTTGAATTGTGTGTGTGATTTTTTATAAGTCTTTTTCGAGAGATAGATATTATAAGTTTAAAAACGTTTGTCAAAGAAGTGCAGCGGATATAAACCTACAACTTGAACGATAAAGCACACACACGATATTTATCCTGGTTCACCCCCTTAATCGACAGGGCTACGTTCAGTCCTTGGCTTCACCAAGATTTTCACTATTTAAAGAAAATAGTACAAGTGTTCTCAGGGACTTCTCCCAGTATTCTGAGGACTACTCCTTTACAATTATTCTAGGACTTCTCCTTTTTCTCTCGAGTGTTAGACAGGACTCCTCCCAGTTTTTTTTTTTACAAGAAAACTTGGTTTCTACAAAATCTCTTCAGTAAGAGTGGGTAGAAAATGTGAAGAACAGAATTCAGAGATGATAAATTAGTTGGTTCTCTGAAGGGTTTGTGTGAGAAAGGATAAGAGTTTTTCACTCTGTAAAGAGCTTCACACTAGTTGGCGACAGAACTCAGAGAATAGATAATTTGAGGGTTACTGAGTGTCTTGGCTTAAAGCTTGTTTGATTGTAGATAGACTTGGAAAGTTTGAATGCTTTGATTGTGTAAAAGTCGCCAAGTTGAAGCTGATGCTAAGACCACTATTTATATCTTCAGTAGGATGATCACTAGAAGCTTTGTTGAAGATCTTCAAAATAGTTCCGTTTGAATTTCTGCTTGATTGTGAGTAACGGATACTTCTGCATCTGCTGTTGCAATCTGCCTAATAATGAATGTTTCTTCAACAATGCAAGACGGTATCATCTGGTAATGCATTTTGCCTCGACCCATAGAGTCTGCAATTAATGCTCATACTTTACAGCTAATTGAGTCATTAATGCTCTGACCAGAATATTTGAATTTGACCGTTGAGGAGATACAATGATCAGAAGATATCGCTGCTAATTCAGTAAAAGCAGCTTGAATTAAGAAATGTCAGAGGATTTGAATCTTCAAGGAATGAGGCGCTTAATTCTGTCTCTTTCGCCATTAATGCTCTGAAAAACAAAGAGGTGCACGACAGCTCATCTTTGGGTTGAACAAACGATCACCTTCAGGATATTTCGTTTTGCACGAGTCTTCAATCATTGCTTTAGTCAACTCAACATTCTTCATAAATTCAGTAGCTGATCAACCAGACGTTCATCACAGGCGGACGGACTCTCTCTAGTGGCAGACTGATTCACATTGGCGGACGAATTTCTCTATTGTCCTTTACTTGACAATTTGCTTTTTATAATGCTTTGTCGAAGCATTCAAACGCCCCATCATTCCTGAGTGGCTGACGTTAAATATCTGGATCATTACTTTTACTACGAAGAGCGTACTGAGCATTGCATACCTAGACTAACCTTAGGTTTCCCTTGAGATAATGATGAGCTTTTGTTGTTGACATATATTGTTGTTGTCTTACTAGTATCTTGTTTTATATTGATATATGCTTCACATGTTGAAATATTTGTGGTGTAATTATTTGGAGTTGACCCTTGCTTGTTTGAATGCTTGTTGTGTGCACGCTTAACGCCACACGACGAGGACTGGAGCGTTTGGAGGGATTCCGTTCTTGAGATGAGAGGAGGTACATCTACTTGATCTCGAGGATATGTCGGCGTGGAGCTTTAGCCGAGTTTCACAAATGTCGACTTATCGAGGCTATGATGTCGTTGTTGCAGTGTCTGAAACTATGGTCTGCATTATTGTTTGAAGATCAAAATTCTAGTTGCGTTATTGCGGTCTTGTTGATTTCATGTTAGGTGTTGATAGATTTTTGAGTTTTTGGGTTCTCTTTTGTTTTCGTTGTTTTCGTTGGCGAGATCGTTATCGTACCATAGGGTTGGGTTGAAGCACAAATTTGACTACTGGTTCGGCCTCTTCCTTCTTCCTTACTTGCTTTTATCCACCTTGTTGAGGAAACCACAGCAGCAGTAGGGGCGCCTCTTCTTTTTCTCTCAGCACTAAGTGTCTTCTCTAATGGAAAAGGCTCTAAAGATGAGACCCTTTTCCTATTTTTTAAGAACTCTCAGCACTCTCCAAGGTTCTTCCCCCAAAAATCTCTCATTTTGCTTATATGAAGCTGTCTATTTATACACAAAAGTTCCTCTTCATATCCTCTCTTCTACTGCTGCCCTTTTCTTAAAAAAATCTTTCTTCCTCTGCACAAAGATGTTGATTTGATATGTGGATTAGTAAGGAGGCTCTTGAGCCTTGTGCTTTGCAGGTTTTAGGGTAGCCCTTGCTTATTATGGTATGGCTTGGGGAGATAAGAAACCCATTTTTGGCCAAAGTGAGTGATGATGGACGATAAGTTAACACACAAACTCTGCCAAAATTTTATGCAAAAACATCCCACACTCCATGTTTCTTTTTTCTTCAAACCGATTCCCTTAGTCTAGTTTGTTTCACTACCTTTTTTGGTTTCTGATTTTTCAACTCACTTTGCTTTTGTTTTCCATATTTTCCATTCCCCTTCTTCTTCTTCTTTTTTTTAAAAAAAACATGGTCACCACGTGACCTTTTTTTTCAATTTTCTGATTGTCTCTTTTCTCTTTTTTTTTGTAATAATAATAATAATAATATAAGAGGTAGGACAAAATTAGGTGTTCACATGTTGCATTTCGTTGTTTGCTTTCTTTGCATTGTACTTAATCTTTTGTTGAGAGAATTTGTATCTCGACACCCTTTGAACTCAATAAGACTTTTGCTTTAGAAAAAAAAAAATAGGGACAAAGGGAGTAGTAAACTTCAATTTGTAAAATATTTATTCAGGCGATATTTTCTAATCCAATTAGGTGAAAACTCTACCAAACGTACCGTTACACAATTGGAACATGTCAATTAGAGAATCATATCAAATCAATTTTCACCAATCCAGGAGCCACACGCATTCACTTGTTCCATCAACGATAAGACCCTGCCAACACTCATATCTCTTCTCATTCTAGGGGACCATGGACAAGGCACGGATACAAAAGGTAATACCTTATGGTTGTATGAACTTGGCTCATGTCATCTTGAACACATGCCTTGAAGCTCTTAAGCTCATTCCAGATCACGAGCATACTGCATGAGGCAAGGCAAGCACCTCATTGTTGCGGACCAGAGACTATATCGGATCTTGACACTCCAAGCATCCTAATGCCTCAGATACTCAGACTAAGGAAACTGTTACAGAATAAAATGATAAGCCCAATGTACTTATGTCCAAAATCGAGAACGCCCCGTGCACATGAGAATAACGACTCTAAATCAATGTGATATCTCATATTTCCGGATAACATCAGTTATATCTTGGTATATTTTATCATATCATGGATAATTCCTTCTAGGATTGTTTACCCTATATATATTAATACGCACAAGAGGACACACCCCGAATACATACTTCTTTATAAACCTAAACCTTATTTCTCCTTCAGCTTAGCTGATTTGAACATCAGAGAACCTTCCATGTACCTACCTTCGACCCCCACCTAATCGCTGGAATACGAGAAGACGAAGTCATTCCTGTGAGAAGCGGTCCAACCAAACATTCCCTTATTAACGTGATACATCCTTACTCCGACCAGGTAATCTATTACAAGAACATAACCTTAAACCAAAAGACCAAGCGTTCTTAAACCAAAAGACCAAGCTTACATGAATGAAGCGTGTACCAGTAAACTAATTATACATTAGTAAACTTAAATTTATAAATAATTTATTCACGTGATTTTTTTAATCCAATTAGGTGAAACTTCTATTCAAACCGTTACACAATTGGAACATGTCAATTGGCAAAAAAATATTGATAAAAAAGTGACTTTATTTTTTAAGTAAAAAGTAAAGAAAGGAGGTCAAGCCTTAAAAGATTCAAAACACATTCACTTTCAGTGGCTCAACAACTGTGTTGATTTGTGCGTGCGTGTGTTCCTTTATCTTGATGTTTGCTTGAAGACGCAGGGTTCAAAATAAACAATGAAAATGAAGCTTTTTCATTTGCTTCTTCTCATGCTCCTCCTTATTTTTCACAAACCCATTTGGATTCTTGCCTCATCTGACCCACTTGTTTCCTCACCTCCATTGTCATCTCCAATTCCCACATCAATAGCTGCTTCCTCTCCAGGCACTCTCTCTCTCTCTCTCTCTCTCTCTGTTCCATTTGTTGTCTCTGTCACTATCTATTTCTTCTGATGGTGTTGGCATTTTCAACGGTTCCAAATTTAAATTTGAAAATCATGACAACACTTAATTATTTTTATTCATTTCTTGTCTTTGTCTGCTATTACTCGTTGTTTGGATCATACCCTTTTGCTTAAACTCTCTTAATTTGCTATTACCGGTTTGAAATTTGAATGAAAAAAAAAAAAAGATTTCATTTTTACAATATATTTGATTTGATGCTCACTGCTATGTACTGAACATTGATCAGGTGTTGTGGTGGAGGGTGAACAGCATCAAATGGATTCACACAAGAAAATGGTAATAGCTCTCGCCGTAGCCAGCACTGCATTTGGTGCAGTGATTTTGTGTGCGTTATGCTTCTGGATTTATCACACCAAGTATCCTTCAAAACCCAGCAAGAAAAACCTTCAAAGTTCAGGTCTTTTTCATTTTTTGTTTCTCAATTTTCACAGTTCCATATTCACCATTCTAGAGGTGTTATAAAAATTCAACTTTGGATTTGATTTTGTTCTTCTTTGCTCTGTTTTTGAATGCTAAGATGCTGAGAAAGGGCTCTCTTTAGCTCCATTTTTGAGTAAATTCCGTTCGGTGAAAATGGTTGGGAAGAAAGGGTGTGTTCCAATAATCGATTATAAGCAAATAGAAAAGACCACGGGGAATTTCAAGGAAAGTAACATCTTGGGTGAGGGTGGTTTTGGATGTGTTTACAAGGCTCGGTTGGATGATAATTTGGAGGTTGCAGTGAAAAAAATGCTCTGTGAAAACCACTTTGCTGAGCGAGAATATGAGGTAAGTAACATCTTGCTAAAAATCTATTCATTGTGCTGCTTTTCTGATTTTCTTTTCTTTTTCCTTTTAATGGATACAGTGAGACCAAAATCGCTGTGGATAATCGCAAAAGCTAGGGGAAATTGCTTCTATCCATCGTAATTTTGGCTTCATGGTGTTTTTTTACCATATATCCAAATATGCACTTAATTGAAAATCTTGCATTGAATAGTTTGATGCATTTGCAGAACGAGGTGAATTTGTTAAGTAAAATTCAGCATCCAAATGTAATTGCTTTGCTGGGGTGTAGCAGTAATGAAGATACGAGGTTTATTCTCTATGAGTTGATGGAAAATGGGTCATTGGAAACTCAATTACATGGTAAAAACATTGTTTCTGATGCTTTGTAATTGAAGACACAAATAGAAAGACAATAAGATTAATCATAAAATAATAGTAGTTTAATAGAAGGTTAATTATACAAATATTTATCTTTATTTTCCAAAAAATTATTTTGTGCAGGACCTTCTCATGGCTCATCATTGACTTGGCATACGAGGATGAAGATTGCTCTTGATACAGCAAGGTATCAACTTATTTTTCCCACAATCAATTCTTACCCATAAGCTACTTGTAGAAGCTTCTACCCAGACTTTAGAATTAACTGCAGAACTATTTTGTTAACATGCTATTGATTAATGTCAACCAGAGGATTAAAATATCTGCATGAACACTGTTACCCTTCGGTGATACATAGAGATCTGAAATCTTCTAATATTCTTTTAGATGCAAACTTCAATGCCAAGGTGAGAAAAAAGACCATGTTGAAATTTGCTAAATAAATTATTTCCATTTTCTTTCTATATATATTTTATGGTGTTCATTCACCAAAGCTTTTATTTTTTTTGTGCGCCCATGACTTATTTATTATTTATTGGTGGATTAAGATTTCTGATTTTGGTCTTGCCATAACCGATGGGTCCCAAAACAAGAACAACATCAAGCTTTCAGGAACCTTGGGCTACGTAGCCCCGGAGTATCTTTTAGATGGTATGCATGCTCAACTTGATAACTATTTCACTGGTGTGAGCTGTGACACGTTGTTATATGATTAATATATTGTTAAGCTTTCAACAAACCAGATCCAAGATTTCGAGTATATTTCTTTATGGGGCCATATGGTGGTTTCTCTAGACTCAGGAAAAATCCGCATTCACGAATTCAAGTATTTCGAGTTGTTCGATCAATATGAGAGGACTCAGATTTCAAGTTACTTATTACTACTTAAAATGTGAATAATCCAATCAAAATTAGATGGCTAAAAAAATGCTTGATTGCGTGAATGCGGGATTTTCGTGACTGCAGGAAATCCAAATCCAAACGCTTGATGCATTAATGATTTATGGAGCATCGGGTAAGTTTGAAAGGTGTAAGCTTGTGCATCTTGTGCTCCCTGGGCATGTACCTGCCCAACTGACATGGCAAGTCATAGAGATTACTAAATTATCATGTTGTCAGCTACACGTTATAATCTCATATGCCTAGTTCGCTCCAGTTGCTTCTTGTCAGTGATAATATATAAAAAAAAAAATTATTGATAATATATAAACAATATCCTGAGAGTAGGAACTGAAATTTGTCCACAACTGTGTCTGCAAGCATCAGTGAGATGGAATTGATTTTTTGTCTGAGAGATGGGAAACAAAGGAAGGTTTTTCTCAGATCTAACCCAATAAGCTTTCAATTATTGGCACAAACTCCAAGGCAAAAAGTGAATAGAACTTTTCTAATGTTATGGATGAAAGTCACTTTATGTTTCGCTCAACACTCAACTGATATTCAAACACACACTAACAGATTGTTTGAGTTAAAGTAGATATTTAACATGAGATACCCAAAATGAATCACTTATGCTAGGTTTTTCTGGAGAGAAGTAGCTAGGATCCATAGAATAAATAAAACTATAAGAAATTGTGTCAGATTCATCTAACCAAAGCATGAATGGTTTACTAAAGAAATTGCATTTAAATTATTTTGACAGGTAAATTAACTGATAAAAGTGATGTGTATGCTTTTGGAGTTGTGCTCTTGGAGCTTCTATTGGGAAGGAAGCCTGTAGAAAAACTGGCACCAGCTCAATGCCAATCAATTGTCACATGGGTATGAATGATGAGTTGCTTGATCAAATTAAATAGGGTTGATATGGAAAATGACATATCTGCTTTATGATGATTGCAGGCCATGCCACAACTCACTGACAGATCCAAGCTTCCAAACATCGTGGATCCTGTGATTAGGAATACAATGGATCCCAAGCACTTGTACCAGGTTTGATTAAATCTTGAAGTCTGAACTCAGATATGTTTTCCAGTTTTATACTTACCCTTTTTGGCAATGGTAATAGTCATAATATTAGACTAATAGTGTTAGGTTCCAACTAGAATTAGGGTAAAACGATGTCTATATAAAGGGTAAAACGATCCTCACCTCTGAGCTAGCTTTTCGTGTAGAGTTAGGTCTAACCTGAATTCTAATATGGTATAAGATATATCCTAAATCAATTAATTGGACCACGATGGCCGACCAGCTGAAGTGTAAGTTCAAAAATCAACCTAATCCACATTGGTTACAAGAAAAATTAATGATGTCGATTTGACCTGCAGTTATTTCCCAAGATTTTGATGAAGTTAACCTAACCCGTAGATATCTCATAATAAGCGATAAAGGCACTTCCACAATATGAAGTTTGTAATCTCCCCGCTTCAGATGTCTAGCTTTGGGCGTGAAGAGTGTGTTACGATCAACATTGACCAATAATATGACTAACAAAGTCTATATAAATGGTAGAACAGTTCTCACCCCTAAGTTAGTTTTTGCGGAGTTGGGCCTAATCCTGATTCCAACACACTGCCTCTTCAACTAATGTTTCGCAGAATTATATTCTACTTAACTGCAACCTTGACTTTGCAGGTTGCTGCTGTGGCTGTGCTATGCGTGCAACCAGAGCCATGTTACCGTCCCTTGATTGCAGATGTTCTCCACTCCCTCATCCCTCTTGTACCTGTTGAGCTTGGAGGAACACTTAGAGTTTCGCAAGTAACACGACAAGTCTTACCCGTTGATCCACCGGAGGATTCTATTCAATGATAGCAACAATCATTTTGAGACAGAAATGCTAACGACACTCTCCATAACACTCTTTTCAACACATTCTCTTGTTAGTTGGAATTCATATGAAGTTTATTATGAGTCAGACTCGTGTGAATTTCAATCATTGAAAATGTGATGGAAATGTGTTCAGGAGAGTGTTACTTCACACAATGAGAATCCATGGCATGTTTCGTGAAGCTGCTAAACCACTTAGGCTTGGAATTACAAACTGATCCATAGCAACCAGAATGTTTGTACAATACACAGCTTGAGTTTGACCGCAATATAGAAACACCCGTTCACAAGGAAAGAAGTTGAGTGTGAAGAGCATTGGGTTGCTGGTGACAAATGTAAAGTAATTAATTTCACTTTCGTGGCATTTGTGTATAGAGTGGTGATTTTGTGGAACATGAAACTGTTTTGTTTCTTTTTCATTCCCACTTTTGGCTATACCAAGTTCAGCAATTCCGGCAAAGAATATTTCATGTATAATAAAATATTATTCTGCTAAATCAGGAGAAGAAAAAATGTAGTTTGCTCACCCTGTGTTTTCTTTCCAAGCCAATATGACATCCTAGTGAACTCGCTTTAACGAAATTCCAACATGGTAACTTGTCCATATTCTAGACATCACACATGAATGAGCCATTCATCAAACAAACAAAAGTGTTGTCTAACAGGAACTTACTCACGGTTAAGTGGCTAGTTAGGAGGTTAATAGTTAGTTAGAGAGGGGTCTATAAATAAGAGGAAGTGAGAGAGAGAATGGTTATCTTTAGTATCATTTGGGTATTGGGATTAGGAAGAGGGTGTGGACTCTCTAGAGGGTGTTTGGTATCCCTTTCTTGTATTCTGCTCTAATTCCCAATTTGGGATTAGGGTTTATCTTGAATAATATCAGTATTTTCTGGGTTGGTACCTTTCATTGGTATCAGAGCACTGATCTGGTGCCTGAAACCACAAATTCCCTATGTTGTGTTCGAAGACGAGAAATATGGCGAGAAATTTTGATGAAGTGGTGCAGGAACGCAAAGAATTGAGGGCGAGAATAGAGTCTCTTGAGGCGTTCACAGCGAAGAATGAGGCCTTGACTGCGAAGAACGAGTTACTCCTAGCGGCGGTTGCGAAGAAATTGTGTGTACGATTTGTCGTAAACCCTGATCGGGAGGGAAAAATCTCAAGATTGGAAAACCGGTTGTGAGAACTCGAAGAAAGGAGAAAACAAAGGGAACAAAAAAGGAGAGAAGCAGAGGCGTCACAGAGAGAATCTGTGGTCGTGGAGACAACGCTAGCAGCAGTGGAGGCGACTCAGCGGAGATCGGATACCGCAGCTAAGAAAGAGAGAGGCGCTACGGTGGCTGAGCAAGCATCCGAAACAGAGGAAGACTTTTCCTCTAAGGATACGCGTGAACCCAACCTTGAGGTGGTGGTAGAAGAGATTGATGTGAAGAAGGTCTTGCTCCTGACCCTGGCTGAGGTTTTGATGACGACAAACTCATCAGCAAAAAGAAGAAAAGAAGACTTAGAGGAAACAGCGCTATAAAGTTCATCATTTACCTAGAAGTCTTAGTTTAGGTGAGTTATGCTTCTAAAGGCTTCTCAAAGCATAAAGGCTCTTTAAAACATCTAAGCTAATCAAGCTTAATGTTTTCATAACTTAAAAGAAGTAGAAAAACTTAAGCCGATCTTAAAAGATCAAGTTTCTGGAAGTTGGACTTTAGTGTAATTGATTTCAGCCTTCTGGTAATCCATTACACCTAGGCAAGTAATTGATTACTTATTGCTTGTATTAGATTACATGTTTGAATTTGAAATTCAAACTGTAACGGCTCTTAGTGTAATCGATTACCTAAGTGATGTAATCGATTACACACACGAAAAGTTGCATCTTTTCATGAACCATTGTGTCTCAAACCTTTTGGGAAAGGTTGCATTGGTTCAAGGACGTTTCCCTTGCCTATATAAAGTCCATTTGAGTCCAGAACATAACAACACATGAGAATACCACATTAGGCCAAAGCTTTGTCAAAATAGTTCTTATTCATTAAGTCTTTTAGAACTTAAACTTTCAAAGAGTCTAAATTCTGAGTTCATGATCTTCATGTTTATAAGAACACTCTAGTTGTTCATATCTTGAGGAACTCAGAATCTTGTTATGCTTAAGAGACTTAAAGCATAAATTCTCATGATCAATCCACTTGTATGTTAAAGGATTGATACAGCCAATTGTAAACTCTTCTTCATCTCTTTCTGATAGATTGAGTATTCACCGTGGATCTCGGTGAAGGGTTGTTGGTACTGAAAGTGGTGTACTTTCAGGGTGTTGATTGAAGGTGGTCAAGCCTTCAAGGTCTGAAGGTGGTTTGCCTTCAGGAACTGAAAGTGGTATACTTTCAGGGGCTGTTGAAAGTGAAGGTGCAAGAAATACACAAGAAATGGGGGGTTTGAATTGTGTGACCCATTTTTTAATTTCTTTTCTGAAGAGTTGTATGTTAAACATCCATATTCATTTATATTTATCACAAGATATTCTATGCAATATGTTGGGATACGTGAAATACATTTGATAGATTCTGAAAGTTAATTACTTGATCTCAAGATAATTTATTTATGAAAGCATGAACGAATGTGCAGCGAGGAAGTAACACAGCATGAAAGTAAAGCACACATAGTTTTTATCCTGGTTCACCCCCATAATCGACAGGGCTACGTCCAGTCCTTGGCTTCACCAAGATTTTCACTATTTCAACAAATAGTACAAGTATTATCAGGGACTTCTCCCAACAAGTATTCTAAGGACTTCTCCTATCAAGTATTAGAAGGACTTCTCCTTACAAGTATTGTTAGGACTCCTCCTTACAAGTATTATTAGGACTTCTCCTTACAAGTATTATACAGGACTTCTCCTGACACCTTTTTCAGGATTTTTCTTTTATACAATAATCTCTTCTTGATAAGAGTGGGTAGAAGAAATGAAGCTTATAAAACAGAGAGATCATAAGCAAGTTGATCTCTGTTTTAGGTTATGTTTGTGGGATATGATGAGAGTTAGACTCTGTAAGGTTTCCACACACATAAGCAACTCAACTCAGGTTGTTATATGACTTGAAGTTTCCTGAGTTGAAACCAAGGTTGCCTTGGTCATTTGGACGAACTAGATTAAGATGTGTATAATTTAGTTCTAGTCGCCAAGTTGCTACGGAAGCAGGGTTCTCTATATATATCTTCAGTTGAAATCCTCACAGGAGGAGAGAAAACCTTTCTGAAGTGTTTCGTCCTCTCCGGGAAGCACATAACGGCTAGTTCTGCATCTCTCAGCAGGCATAAGTCACGATCTGGGGTTTCTCTGCAAGCGTAAGATATGATCTGGAAGTCATCAATACGTCTGGGTTGATGTCGTCTGGCTCCATGCTGAGCGAGTAGCTTTGAGCTAGTTTCTCTGTATATAACGTGTGAAGATCCAGCGGTGGAGACTTTTTTGACCATTTTACCCCAGTGCTTGACAGCTAATACTCATCACGTGCCTTGGTCAGATTTTTGAATTTCGACCGTTGAGAGTGTACGATGCTCAGAGTTTCTTGCCGTTGATTTCGCGATGTCAGCATGATTTGAGGAAAAACAGAAAAGTAGTGGGACCAAGAAGTATTGAATTAATTATGTCCCATCTTTCTTTCTGTGATTGCCAGTACTTTAATAAATGTGCAGACGAGCAAAGAAGCAATTACTCAAGAGAGGGAGAATAATTTCTTTAATGCTTCTGTTGACTTGATATCCTCGAAAGACACACTTATTGATCTTTGTACCTTTGGCACAATTTATACTTAGGCGGACGGATTCTTCCATAGAAGTTTGGCAGACGCAGTCTCCATTTAGTGCTTGAAATTCCTTCACTGAGTGGCTTGCATTGGCAAACGAGTTTCCTTCAGTCAGTTCTTCTTTAAGGAACAGAACATTCTTGTCTTAGAGAACTGAATCCTTTCCTTTTATTTGTTTTTCACTGAAGTTCTCCATCTGAGAGAGTTGATCCACAACTTCTTTATATGATGCTAGAGAGGCTTCGAGGCAGAAGGTGTTTCTTCATAGGTTGTCATACTCTTTCACCTTTGAACAACACAGTCTTCCAATTTGATCTTTGTAGATTCGGGTAGCGGACTGATTCAGCTGCTTCAAGTAAGCTTTGATTTGGGTGTGCAGATTTCCATCAAGTAACCATGAGAGAAGATGCTGGTCATTTGAAGCTGTTGATTTATCTCTCTTGAGTCACCGGACAATCTTGTACTTGAATGTCTTCCTTTCTTGCGCCATCGGACTGTCTTATACGAGAATGCTTTCCTACGTATATTTTTGACATTGTTTCCTTCGGGGTCACCGGACGAACTCTTCTGGTGGACTGATTCTCTTGATAAGGCTATGATGTTTATTCATTCCTTTCAGAGATGGTTATTCCTGTACATGATAATTTTCACTATGTTAGGAACTTCATCTTTGACGTCATTAGATTTTAACGAAATTGTTAATTATCAAAATATAATAATTCATTTAATCATTTGATTAGAACAGAAAGTGGTATACTTTCACAGGAAATTGATAGAAATTCTTAGGGTCCTTGGTGTAAGAACTTGTAAGAGATTTTTATCAATAGTGGAAAAATCCTCAAGGGATCTTCTTGAGGGACTGGACGTAGCCTTCGGTGGATAGAAGGTGAACCAGGATAAAATTCTGTGTGTGTGAATTCTTCTATCCTTCATCTTTACTTTCAAGCAACGTTTATTTCCGCTGCAATTGTTTGCGTTTACATTTATCTTGAAAGTAAGAAGGTGTTAAGGCGAAAAACGGGTAAACCTGATTCACCCCGCCTCTCAGGTTGCTATCTATACTAACAATTGACGCAAAGGCAGTGAAGATGTCGGAGGTAGAGAAAAACCAGACCTGTGCAACGGAGGTTGAAGGAAGAGATGGTGGGGCGAAGCGTGGACTCCAATGAGGACACCAATGGCAGATCCAATAGCAAACGAAACCGAGGGATGAACACATGCATCTCCAGCCACTGGCGTTGAAGAGAGGAACAACCAAGGTGTCGACAACGGCGAAGCTCCGGCAACCGCATGCCGGCAAACCTGGATTTCTGTTGAGGATGTTGGAAATGCTCCAACGACCGCCACCGAAACAGCCGAACATTGCGGTGCGAGCGTTGCTAGTGTTGAGTTGTGAGGCGACGAGATTTCGCGAATGAAGAGCGGGAAGGACAGAGGACAGAACTGGAATTAGGGTCAACTGTTTCACCACATTGGCCATAAGGTAAGCAGCAGTCTTTCAACCCAAAAGTTGTTTTACCAGTTTTTACTTTGTGTTGGTAGAAGATATAAACACGTGGTAGCCTTGGAGAATAAAAGTTTAGAGGATAGAATTTCTGAGATTGTGGATTGGACACATGTCCTAGCCAGTGACAAGTTTCATGTGAGAGTGGTATTACTGAGCTTAATCCAAGTGATAGGGTACATTAGTGGAAGGGAAAAGTGGGATCCAAGTGTCTTGCTGCCAAGGACTTTGAGTAATTTGCTGGAATCTCATGGAGCAAACAGCAAATGGATGAGTTTGGTTAGTGCTGCATGCAAAGGATACTCAATCCAAACACTTAATGCACAAATGGGCCAAGCCCAAATCAGGGAGTGCGTTATGAAGACAGTACCAGTTGAGGAAAATTTGGTCTTCATGTGCCAAATTCAACAAGTAAAAGTGGGTGGCCAAGGGAATTCAAATGGTCGGTATTTTGTTGTTAATATCTGGGAATTTTTCAAAGTTTCAGACCTTACATTGTGTCAAATGTGTTGGGCCATGGAGTGTGACACTCATCAGCTACAGCTTAAAGTGGGAAGGAATAGAGAAGGATTAGAGGTGTTCTGCAATTTTATTAGGTATGAACTTGGTCTTGGACAAAAGGGTGGCTTGGGAAATATTAGTTTGGGAATGCCAGATTGTGAAGGTTCTGCTACCTTCCTACGTCAACTGGTTTGCTACAACTAGATCTTCTGCACATTGTTTTTCCAGCAATGGGACTTAGGCAGTGTTTGTTTCAGCAACCCAGGACAGTTTTTCCCCAGTTCATACATGATTCAGATTCTTTGCTATATGCAGTGGGATCCTGGTGGAAGCTGTTCTTGTTGTAACTTTGGATTTGTGGAGTGGTTGTTCATTTTGTTGCTTGTATTCAGTCCTTCACCTAGAGGACAAGGTGAATTTTCACGGGGGGAGAATTGATAGGAACCTACTCACGGTTAAGTGGCTAGTTAGGAGGTTAATAGTTAGTTAGAGAGGGTCTATAAATAAGAGGAAGTGAGAGAGAGAATGGTTATCTTTAGTATCATTTGGGTATTGGGATTAGGAAGAGGGTGTGGACTCTCTAGATAATGTTAGGTATCCCTTTGTATTCTGCTCTAATTCCCAACTTGGGATTAAGGTTTATCTTGAATAATTTCAGTATTTTCTGGGTTGGTACCTTTCATTGTCTCACTCAATGAGATCAGCTATCTCGATCACATATTTGTATTAAAGATATCGACCAGTTTTATTATACTGTTGCCGAAAGCCTAACACGATATTTCTCTTTTATGTTTAGGATCGGCTATATTACCATAGGAAGGAGCCATTCATCAATTCTGTTAAAAAAACCGTCTATGATCAATGTGATTTTGAGTGGATTGACAAAAGCATACTTGAATACCCTTTTCCCTCTTGGCACCATTTAACATAGGGTATGGCTGAAATGAAGTGCTGTCTCACTCTGAATACTGTGGGTATCCCTCTTTTATCATTATTTTTTAGTTCAAGTTGACTAACAACGTTTTTCCCTCTTTATCTTTAGTCAACTATTACGATCTTGGTTCTTCTGTTCACCTCATCACCGATCCCAATATATGACATGGGTGAATTCTCAAAGATTTTCAACCAATATGAATGATTCGATTATATTGAAAGCAAGTGGCTGCTATGGTACATTACTTTATGGGCATGGTCAAATGAACATCTTAAACCACCTGTGATAAAAGGTTACTCTACCGGTTATTTTAAAAATGCCCAGATATACACAATAGTCTTGGGTTTTCGCTGCTCACGCCGGAGATCCAATAAGCCTTATAAGCCATCCACTTCCCCCACCCCTACTACGAAGCCTCCCTCTCTCACCTCCCTCGCACCCCCACCTCTCTCTCGCTCCTCCAATCCGCCATCGCTGCCACCTCTAACAACCACGCCACCGCCCAAGCAATGGACCAGTCCATCGTCAACTCCTCCTCGAGCAAATGCAAACGCTCCATCGCAGCCACATCCTGCAGCTATGTACTTGCCAACTCCCATACCACATTTTCCTTGCCAGCGATGCTCTGCTGTGCAGCATCTTTTATACGTTCGTTTCAAAAGGTTAATCTACTAATTTTCATTTTCTTCTCATCTCCATCAACTTCCATGTGATGTTAATTTGAAGAGGTGAAGTTGTGGAAGGAATGTAATTTACCTCCATTGCCCTTCCTTTTCACAACTTTTATAGAGAACTACCATGACCTTCTTCTTGAGGTCGGAGACAAAGAAACTCCGGTACCAGACAATCGAGTTAGGGGAGGAAAGGAAAGTCACACCCTCCCTCAAAAGGGTCTGGGAAGAGCTATTAGAAGAAGAAGAAGAGGCAGTGATAGGGTCGTCTGTCACCACTCAGAGCTTGGTCCAAGCTGAATGCATAGGATTTGTAGGTTAAGAATATCCATGGGTAACAGTTCAAAGGAAGGTTGGAATTGGGTGTGTGTGTGTGTGTGTTTTGGTGAACAAGCTAAGCCTACTCGGACCACCACACACGGTGGTTGAGAGGTGGGGGGCAGTAGGTTGGTGTCAGGTTCCTTCAGTGCAAGTTGTCTTCGTCATTCTTGTGCCAGGGAGGGGTTCCTGCAAAGACACTCCGATGCCAAAGTAAGAGGTCGGGGTCAGAGGATTAATCCGAGTAGATTGGGATTAGAAGTGTGTACCTTATGGTTTAGTGGATCCTCCTTATATAGAGGTTTGGAGGTGACGCGATCCTCAAGGATAGGTGATGATAATCTTGCTAGAGGATCGTCCCATATCGTTAGATCTTCTGCCACATCTAGGGGATCGGACGGTCAGGGCTGGTCCTGGGTCTGCGCGCCTACGAAGGTAGCCTAGTGAGAAGACTATTGATTTGACGTGTAGGAGCGATCGACCGTCGGTGCACTTTCCCCCTCTCGGGCTATCATCGTAGGACCGAGGGGGTGAAGGGCTCTGCTGGCCGGGCAGGGTTATGAAAAGGGGCCTATCGCGTGGCTAGGAGGGTTACTCCCGAAACAGTAGCCCCCCAGCCCGGGCGCCCGGTTACGAGGGCCACGGTTAAGTTGTGAGTGTTTGGCTGGTGGTTCTCGGGATGTCCTCCGTTACGTGGGGCCTGGATGGTTGCTCCCATAACAGTAGCCCCCCAGCCCGGGCAGTGCAAGTGTTCGGGGTTAAGTTGGTGTTAGGCAGGCCACTCGGGTTTTAACAGGGTTGTCCGGTCATCTTCGTTGTCCCCCGACCCCCCAGCTCTGACGCTCGGAGAGGGTCAAGAGGTAAGTATGGGGAGGTTCAGTCGGGCATAGGTTGTTGCTATCTCCCGAGTCGTTTCTTTGTCGGGCGTGATGCATGTAATGATGATTCTTGTGACGTACAGTCACGTGATGGAAGTGAAAAGGTGTGGGCAAGTAATTGAAGGGACGCGATGCAGGTTTTACGGGACACGTGTCGTGCCCTGATTGGTCGCGGCACCTCATTTCCCGTGACGTTCTTGGTAGGAGGTGAAAGGACGTGCCGAGGGGACGTGACTGGGTTTAAGGGGACGCGTGGTGTGCTCCGATTGTCGTGACTCCTCATCTCCCATGATGTCCTCGGGCGGAGATGAAAGGACGTGCCGAAGGGATGTGCCTGGGTTTGGGGGGACGCGTGGCATGCCCTGATTGCCAACCTTCCTCGATTTCCGCAATGTGCACTAATGGCAGTTAAAGCGGTGGTGGCTTTTCAACGCACCTCGTAACCTCTATAAATAGGGGTCTTCTTGTTTCTTCTTACTTCGAAAATCTTGTTGAAGCTCTGCTGGATTTCCCCCTCGCCGCCGTGGTTGCTTTCTCCGTGTTCTTTGCGGTCTTCTTCTCGTTTCATGTCTGAGGAAGAGCTTCTTACTCACCAGGTAATGTCTGTTCTACCCTGTTTTCTATGTTGTTTTGTGGTTTTTTGGCCGGAGTTAAGGGTGGCTCCAGTGGGGTTTATGAATGTGGCGCGTCGGTGCTCGTGGTGCTGCGCCACTTCTACGGGGGTGGGGCCGCATGCCTCACCAACGCCCTTCCATTTTTGTTGGTGGTAAGGGTTCTGATGCGGTTTCCTTGCCCTTGCAGATTTACAGCTTAAAAACTGGTCAAGAAGGGTTCTCGACTGGAGCTCAGTGGTCCTTCCCGGAGTAGGAAGCAACCCGAGGAAAAGGTGCCGAAGAAGGACGACGTACCCGTGAAGCTGTCGAAGAAACAGTGTGAGCTTAAAGCGCAACATGGTCCGTTACCGCCAGCGTTAATGCCCTAGATTGGGTTTTCCGGGAGGTCCTGTCTCTGAAGTCCCATTGGGCTAGTGACACGGATCCTCTTTATATTCGGAGGACTGGGCCCATCTTCAAGCACCATGTCAGTCCGGGGTACGAGATATATTCCACTCGGACGAAAGACCGCATCTGCTTTAAGCCCGAGTCCGGGGTTTATATGTCCATCTTCCCCATGCGGAAACTAAAGGTTTGGTTTCCGTTGACGAAGTTCCAGATGGAGGTACTTAGTCATCTGAAGATTGCCCCCTTTCAGTTACATCTGGGGGGTGGGCGTTTGTGAAGGGGTTTGAGGCCGCTAGTCATCTTTTCGGACATCGAGAGGCCTCCCCTTCCCTTTTCTTTCATATCTACGAGCCTGTTAAGAACCAAGGGTTCTTTAAAGAAGAAAAATGAGAAATCGAAGATACTGAATGTTCTTTTTATTCTGATTAATTCATTGTTACAAGCTCTGTTTATATACAGAGAGAAAACAGACAAACAGACAAGATCCTGGAAATTCCGGGTCAACATAATCGGCGTCAACATAATCGGCGGGTCACCTATCACACATGGACAACTGACATGACTAACTGACTAGACGATATAGTTATGCATTTGATTCAACTTGGCAGACGATGCTGTCATACAGACGATAGAATGCTAACTTATTTAGACGATAATATCAGACGATAGTATTAGACGATATAAACGATAAGTATCAGACAATACTGCATTTCTCTAGCAGCCCCCTCAAACTCAAGGTGGGTGAAAAGGAGCAGCCTTTGCAAACACATTGAGTTTGGCCTTCATTGCTGCAAAGTGTTGAGGTGAGAGAGGTTTTGTGAAGATATCAGCCAATTGATCTTGACCAGGAATGTGATACACAAGCAATGACTTGTTTTGAACTTTCTCTCGAACGAAAAAGATTTCTAATTCCATATGTTTGGTTCTGGTGTGCAAAACAGGGTTGTGAGTTAAGGCCACAGCTCTCATGTTATCACAATATGTTGTAGGAACTTGGAAATGAATCTTTAACTCCGTGAGGAGAGATTGAATTCAGCAGTGGTGTTGGCCAAGCTTTGATATTCTACTTCTGTGCTTAATACCATGTTTGAGAAGAAGAAAATAGAGGATTACAAACTAAACCAAAAACGCAATTATATTTTTCCCAAATAATAAAGTGTACAAAGTGCACCTTATATAGTAGCACAAAGTGATAACAGCAACAGCTGTCAAACAATAGAATATCTTAACCAGGATAATTAACAAAGTGATAACAGCAACAGCTGTCAAACAACAGAATATCTTAACCAGGATAATTAAGCTAACAACTAACAGAACTAAACAGACCACTAATCAGGTCCTAAATAAGTGGGATTTCAAATCTCCCAACAGAACACTAACATATTCTGAATAACAGAACAGATTCTGAATAACAGAACATATTCTAAATAACAGAACACTTCTGAATAACATAACACTAACAGATTCTGAATAGGGGGAGTTCGAATACTCTCCTCTAATACTCATTAACTGATAGACTTTGTTGACTGCATAGCTAATTTCAGGTCTAGTGAGAGTGACATTTTGCAATGCGCCAACAACAGACTTGTAGTTGGTTGGATCAGCATATAGATCAGTACCATGTTTGCTGAGTTTTGCGCTACTAAGCTTAGGCGTAGATTGCCCTGTTGCATTGGTCATATTTGTCTTGTCAAGAAGATCTCCTATTTATTTAGATTGTGATAGGAGAAGAGACCCATCTTGCAGATGATGAACTTGAACTCCAAAGAAGTAATCCAACGTACGCAGTTGTTTGAGTGAAAACTCTGCATTAAGTTGGGTGACAATTTGCTGAATGAGAGGTAAGGAACTGCTAGTGATGATACTATCATCATCATAGACCAAGATGTATACGCGCAACAAGAAGCTGTACTGTAGACAAATAAAGATGGATCACAACTGGCCTTGAAGCCAAATCATAGCAGAGCCCCTTTTAATTTGTCAAACCAAGCTCAGGGAGCTTGTTTGAGACCATAAAGAATTTTGTTGAGTTTGCAGACTAAGGTTCGATCTTCGGTTTGAAACCCCGATGATTGGTCCATGTAGACATCTTCATCAAGTGTGTCATTCAGGAAGGCATTGTTGACATCAAGTTGATGAATATGCCAACGTTTGGTGACAGCTAAGGATAAAATGAGACGGATAGTGATTGGCTTCACAGCAGGGGAAATGGTTTCTAAATAGTCAAAACCTTGAATCTGATTGTACTCTTTGGCCACTAACCTAGCTTTGTATCTTTCAACAGTGCCATCAGCCTTTTGCTTGATCCTGAACACCCACTTGCAACCTATTGGTTTTCTGTTTGGTGGTAAGGAAACCAAAGACCATGTGGTGTTTTGTTGCAAGGCATCAAACTCTGCCTACATAGCATGCTTCCAGTGGGGATCTTGAACTGCTTTCTTGTAGGAGGTTGGTTCAACTTGAGTTAGAAGAAGTTGTGGCTGAACAGTGGCTGAACAATGCCAGTCTTCGAACGAGTTTGCATAGTGCGAGTGTTGACTGGAGGAGGCGGAACTGAGGATGCCTGGGGCCGAGTGATCCTAGCTTGGGATCTAGTTTGCATGGCATGAGTGTTGATTGGTGCTTGCTGATTGCTAGACGATGCTATAACATCAGACGATTGATGAGCGGCAGACGATGTTGCACCACCAGACGATGTAGGAACCTCAGACGATGAAGGAACTGCAGACGGTGCAGGAATAGTAGACGATGCTGCAACTAAATGATCAGATAGAGGCTATTGCTGCCCTTGATGTAGAGTTACAAAATACCTAGGAATAAATGATGTTAGAGAAGGCCCCTCCATGGTGGTAGAATAAGTTGAAAATAGTTCTGTGTATGGGTACTTGTATTCATTGAAAATAACTGACACACAAAAATTCTCACTGGCATCTAAACACTTATAACATATGTGGGCAAGGGAATAACCAAGGAAGACATTCTCCCAGGACCTAAACTGAATTTTAGAGACATTGTAAGGACGGAGAAAGGGATAGCATGCACACCCAAAGGCCTTCAAGAACTTGTAATCTGGGTGAACACTGTGAAGCTTATAGTAAGGGCTAACATTGCCTAAGACGGAGGTAGACAATCTGTGTATGAGAAAGGTAGCTGTTCAGAAGGCATGTTCCTAGTACTGATGAGGAATTTTGGCTTGAGCAAGCGAAGAAAGGCCAGGCTCAACCACATGTCTGTGCTTGCGTTCCACACTGCCATTTTGATGATGTGTGTAGGGGCAAGTCAGGCAATGAACAATTCCTGATTAAGAAAAATGAGAACTGAGGGGTTTAAATTTAGTGCCTCCATCTGTTTGAACAGCTTTAATTTTTAGATTTAATTGCAATTCACTCATTGCTTGAAATTGAAGAAAGGTGGCATAGGTTTCAGATTTCTTTCTTAAAGGAAAAATCCACGTATATCGTGTGTAGGTATCAACACAAGTAAGAAAATAAGAGTAACCAGCAGAAGATTCAATGGAGATTGGTCCCCATAAATCAGGAAACACAAGTTCTAAAGGATGAGAATAAACTGTATTAGATTGAGAAGAAGGCAAGCTATGAGATTTACCCATACAACAGGCACTACAAACACGAGAAATAGCTCGAGAATGAATTGAACTGGGAGAGTTAGAGGAGCTCTCGAATTGCCTCTGCTATCTTTTCTATTCAGTTTTCTTTTGCATTTTCCCAATTCTGGATTTGCGTTCATCTCAGATTCCCATAACTATCCAACATAATTGCATTTCAATACTATTTCCTTCCCTGAAATGTCTGGTACCTACCATTTGGTATCAGAGCTCTCTTTCCAGGGAGCTTTTATTGTTACTGCACTAGCAGAAATGGAGATGAGTGTGGAGAAATTGGAGCGTTCAGCTCAAGAGACGAGGTCGGAGTGGAAGCTGCAACTTGATGAACTCCAACAGCACAGGTCAGAGGAGAAACGACAACTCGATGAGATCTAAAAGCTCTTGCTGAAGAGCAGAAGACGTTATCAAGACTGAGGCCCATCTCCCTTGAGGAGACGCAATTGATCAAGGAACGATGGGGGTGGAGTAGAAATTCATAAGGAAGAAGCAAGGAAGGTCAAGGAAACAAACCTAAAAATAAGAAGAAATTGGTGTGAAGAATGGATCCAATCCAGTGGCTTCGGTGGTGAACGGAGCAAAGGAGGTGGAGTTTTGGAGACCAGCGGAGTGAAACTATTCTAGAGGGGACGACGTTTTCACGGCGGAAGAGACGACGATCTCTGAGAAACTTCCAATCGTTGACGTTTGTGAGGAATCAAAAGGTGAGGTAGTAGGAGGGACGCAAAGTCCGATCAGGTCACGACTACCTCGGCCGGAGCTTCCTAGTTACGACGTGCAAACGTTGATTGAGAAGGAAGATTCAAAAGGGAACGAGAATGAGCGGCTACCACCAGATCAACCACGATGTGGTGCTACTATGGCGGCGCTGACCATGCCGACAACAGCGACGAGAAAAGTGGCCCGAGCTACACCGACAACGATGAGGAAGATGAATCTAGCAACTCCGAAGGTGGAAATGAGAGCAAAGGAGAAAATTGAATCCGCAGATGTTTGGATCGCGTACAATCGGGTACCCCAGACTCTACCCATACCTACACTGCGGCGAAAACCGTTGTACTATGGTGGCCGATGTTTTGTTGGGCGCGGGGCCAGTGAGAAGGTGAGCATGACGACAGAGAATGATGCGAAAGTTAAGATGAGTAAGCGGCTGCCACCACCAAAGCCACTGGATTGGGTCTTAAAAGCGATGGCTGACGGGATGCATAAAGATGACAACTTAGTTGCGGTGGGGATCCAAACAAAGGGAAGGGTAAAGTTGGAATATCAGCAACTAAGCTCCATTTTAGGCCTAATCGGCCTGGCCCAACATGTTAGTATATGTCTCACAGCACAAAAAAAATTTCACAAACTTTTAATTACACTTGGCAGAAAGGCTTTCCATTCTTAGTTGACTTTTGTGTAATTTACATGATGTTGAGAGTTGGTACAATTGATGCAGAAAACAAGAATAGGATTCCAATGGAGAGTTCCATGGGCCCTTCCTGTGTTATTTACTTGTTGGGATGTGGAAGGTTGACCAAGAAAATTCAGAAGCTTAGAAAGGGTGAAATTGATATAATTGCGATAGTAGCAAGGAAGAGGGGCATGGCTGTTTATATGGTTACTATTGTGACCAGTTGTGCAGTTGATCTCATGAAGGAAAATATAGGGACTGAACAACATTTAGATTGTGTAACAGTGATCACTAGCTATTTGGTCATATTTAGAGGGGTGATGACTATTGCACTTGCTATCCAGGTTGTTTCAATGCTTGCAAACAAACTGTTTTTGCTGTGGAGATAACCGGAAAGTCCTGGGCACATATGACAGCAGTTAAGATACTGTTGCTTCATGTGATTGGATGCAAGATGGATATATGGGATCCCGGAGGTTGTATTTATTTTTCTGCTACAACTTGGTCTACAACTTTTGAACATTGCGATCCAGGTGGTCGAGCATTTCCTCCCTCCATCCGGAGGACAAGGATGTTTTAGAGGAAGGGAGTGATGATGCGGACCCAGCGCTAGCAACAGGACCAAGGCCCAAGATTACTAAAGGCTATGAGAGGAGGAGGAGGAGTGATGCACCTGATAGAAGCGAATAGAAGGGCACTAACAGCCTTGCTGAGGTGGCAGACTGTGGGTTGTGCGTGTGGTAATCAGGTGAGAGACGGAATCACGGGGTATAAGTGTGTGTATGGTGAGAGAGGAGGGGTAGGCTTGGTTTTGGGTTTGGATTGGGAGAGTTAGAGGCACTCTCGAATTGCCTCTGCTATCTTTTCTTTTCAGTTTTCTTTTGTATTTCCCCAATTCTGGATCTGCGTTCGTCTCAAATTCCCAGAACTATCCAATATAATTGCATTTCAATACTATTTCCTTCTCTGAAATGTCTGGTACCTATTAGAGGGAAAACTGTTGAACCGGTTGCCCTTCTTCAATCAAAACCACATATTTATTTATTAATATATAAGACGGTTTTGGAGAGACGTTGAACGGGTACACTTCCCATGAGGTAATGTACCGTAGCAGCTAGTACCTTGAAACCCAGGCTTAAAAAAGGAAGATCACTAGTAACAGAAGGATGTGCAGCCAACAAAACTATTGCAATCAGTAATCATGCTTAATTCGATAACACCCACGTGAAATATGAAAGAAACAGTCTCATTATAAATAAATACTTTGATTCAACTTGCTCCCAGTCTGAGAAGCATACTCATTATGCATCAATACATTGATTCAACTTATTTCAAGGTTACAAAATTTCCTAAGGTATTTAAAGGTACATGTAGGACATTAATGCATACATGAATTATTGTCATGTGTGCCAACCACTATGATTGGATATAATACTCACCAAAAATATAAGCTTGGTGATAAAGAATCTTACATCAAGTTTCAGCTCACATTATGATAAGAGTCAATAATAGCATCTGCAAGGTATTCACATTTGGCCAATGACAATCCTGCAAGGGATATCCTTCCATCTTTTGTCATGTATACATGCCACTTATTTGTCATATTGTCACTCTGATCACACAGAACAGAACAGAACATGAAAGAAACAACGCAGTCAATATTGCAAAATAGCAAAACCGAATTACAGGTTCATATTATGTTGATAGATTCAGTCAAAGAAATAGGACTCAAGATAATGTTGATCACATGCAAGAAGTTGAAAAGGGAGTCAATTACCTGATTCTTGTTCAAGCCTGTGAATGAGAACATGCCTATCTGCTTGAGTATGAATGACCAATCTTTTCCACTCTTGTCTTTTGAAGAAATACTATCATATAGCTTCTGTCTAACATTCTTTATCCTTCCTGCCATCATTTCCATCTCTGCTTTCCATTCATTGAAGAGATCTGGATTTCCAACAATATCAGCAACAATCCTGGCCCCGTGAACCGGTGGATTAGAGTACATTGGCCGGGCAATCCTTTTCAATTGGCTCTTTACCCTGAAATGCATTGTTACGAAATTGTTGATCAAGACAGAACTTTTATTGTGGCATATAACTCCCTCATCAAGTTGAATCTTAAGATATCTCCCTTCTTAAAACCAAACTTTTAACATTTTGTGAAGATGTAAGGACAGTCTATCATTACAATATCTGTACTTAATAGATAAAATGATCCCTTCACCTTTCAGGAAAAGGAATAAAAATGCATGAGAAGAACAAAGTAGAGGATTCAATCTTTTCTTAGACATGTGAATTTAACTTGAAATATGAGAAAACATGGCATACTTAATATACCACACCTTGCTGCAGATTCTGGTGATGAGGAAATGACATTGATTGCTCCAATCCTTTCAGCATAGAGACCAAGATTTTTACTGTATGACTGAGCTACTAGAACCTCCATGCCACGTGACACAAACAATCGCACAGATGCCGCATCTGCATCCAGGCTTCCACTAGCAAAGCCCTAAAATTTAATGAGTTTAGTACATTGTGACCTAGATTCCAGATGAGTGTACAATATTTACCCATTTTAAAATACATCCATGTCATTTTTTATAAAGCTTATTTGTCTTAATTTCAAATATGAAAATGGTTTTTTCTATATGCTATCTAGAAATTAACTAAAATGATAGCTCATTTACCCAATAATTGGTACCTGGTAAGCGACATCAAAAAATGGAATGTGGTTCTTTTGTTGAATTAGATCAGCTATTTTCTCCCACTGTTCTGGTGTCGGATCAATACCAGTAGGGTTATGAGCACATCCATGAAGTAGCACGAAAGATCCTTCAGGAGCTGACTGTAAAAATGTCAAAGTATACAGTGAAGCAGAAGTCAGTCTTATCCAGAATTGAAAGAATCTTCTAATTAAATGTGAATATTTCTATATCTCCTTTCATTACAAGTACTAAATTATGCATTAAACACTATTACACTACAATGGCACACATTAATCAAAACATTGGATATTATTCAAATTATAGTTAAGTTCAAACGATTTTAGAACATTTATCATATTTTGAATGATAACAATTTTTAGGAAGACAACTATGATAGATAAAAATTTCTCTAAACTTTGTGTATTATGTATTTCAGGAAATACTCTTATCGTCTCTATATATCAAGTGGAGCATTGTCTAATCAAAGGAAAAGCCTCATCATTTCATATCAAGAGAAGTCACGTTTACTCGAGCACTGTCTAATCAGAAGAGAAGAAAAGCACCGTCTGAACACAAGAGGAGAATCGTCTAAGGGAAAGCAAGAGACTATATCGTTCAAGAAAATATCCTAAGTATGGTCTACAACTTGCAAAGCCACGTGCCAAGGAAAAGCAAGACATATCACGTGACAAGCGTCAGATTGTCAACGGTCACATATTCCCAGACACGGTACAACGTTGTCAATAAGACGAAGCGGATCAACTCTTTCTCTTTCCTTAAAATAGATAAGATTCGCTGCAGCTCAATTCTACTTTTGATTGCCTCATTGCTTAAGGAAAGCTTGCAAAGATAATCAGACAAACGCATATGATGCAAAGCAAAGAGCTGTTTATGAATGGTCAAGGAGAAACGAGTGACTCACAATGCACCATAGCCTTATCTTTAGAAACCCTAATTTTAAAGTGAAGATATAAAAGGCAGCTTGAAGATTTCAAATATAGAACTCTGAAATTCCTAGATTTTGAATTCAAGTGCCTTAAAGTGTCGAAATCTCTCTAGAGTGAAAATCTTCCAAATGTGAGAAAAACCTAAGAGTCAAATACTCTCAAGTCTTTCACACATCACATAGAACCTATCGTCTAATCTTCTCTGTTCCAAAACTCAAAGTATTTTCTCAAGTATCAAATTCCTTATCCAAACACTTTAGAGTTAGTTGATAATAATTGTACCAGGAGAAGTCCTTGATAATAATTGTACCAGGAGAAGTCCTTGATAATAATTTTACTAGGAGGAGTCCTTGATAATACTCTGGTGAGTAATGGAAAGTTTTGGTTAAGCCAAAGACTGGATGTAGCCCTATCGTTTAAGGGGTGAACTAGAATAAAATCTCCGGTGTGCTTTATCGTTTATGTTTTCCTTATCTTTCTGCTTCCGAACGTTTATGAAAAGTTTTTTAAGAACTTATATCTGTTTTTGAAAATTAAGTTTTTAAAATAACACAATTCAAACCCCCCTTTCTTGTGTTGTTACTTTATTTCTCCATTGGTATCAAAGTTTAGCTGAGCTTAAATCTTTCTATCTTACTCTTACAGAAGAGAACTTGTAGAAGAAAACTCTCTTGAAAAAGAAGTTAGGAGAAGTCTTTGATAATACTTACTCTTAGGAGAAGTCCTTGATAATACTTGTACTAGGAGAAGTCCTTGATAATACTTTTACTAGGAGGAGTCCTTGATAATACTCTGGTGAATAGTGGAAAGTTTTGGTTAAGCCAAGGACTGGACGTAGCCCTATCGTTTAAGGGGTGAACCAGGATAAAATCTCATGTGTGCTTTATCGTTTACGTTTTCTTTATCTTTTCGCTGCCTAACGTTTACGAAAAGTTTTCTAAGAACTTATATCTGTTTTTGAAAATCAAGTTTTTAAAATAAAACCCCCCCATTTCTTGTGTTGTTACATTATTTCTCAATTATAGGGTTTTATTCTTGTAGGATAGAGGGAGGAAAAGGAGAGAATCTAGGAAACGATATGGTTGGTTTAGGCACAAAATGAATTGTGACAACTAGCCAAACAATATGAATTGGGATAAGAGATCAGCAGGCGAGATCGCATCGGGACAAAGACTAACAGGGGCCAGGTTGCATTAGGCACAAAAGCTGGGGTAGAGACTTCATCTAGGATGAAAGTTTGGGAAATACTACATCTAGAGCAAAAGTTAGGACAAGACTACATCTAGAACAAAACTCTAGGCTACTAGGATACAGACTTCAACTAGGACAACATTCAAGTCCAAGCGCATTTGGGATAAAAGTCAAGACCAGACATTGTATGGGAAAGTAGCTGGATTCATCTGATACAAAAGTTGAAGCTAAATTGCACCAAGGACAAAAATCAGTACAAGAATACAACTGTGACAAAAGTTGCAGCCATACTGCATTTGGGACACAAGCAAGGACCTAACTGCATCTGGAACAAAAGCTAAGGTCAGGCTTCATTAGGAACAAAGGTCGCAGCCAACCGGCATACGAAACAAAGATCATGGTCAAATCATATCTAGGACAAAAACGACAATGGGAAGATTTCAGTTAGGACAAAAGCGAAGGCCAAACTTTGGACAGAAGAGAGTCAAACTGCATCTAACTTTCTCCCCTTAATGCAATACTAGCACTGGAAAAGAGTCATAAGAAAACCAAATCAATGATCAGAAATATAACAAGCAAATAACAAAGATACACAATATACCAGATACAAGTGCAAACCGCCACTAGATGGAAGCAGACAGCGCAAACAATGGTCAAAAAATGGTCACAGATGCTAGAATGATGATGTGACAAAGTTATGAAATGGCACATTTTGGCTTGTGCGGAAATGATGAGGATAGCTGAAGTGGTGTCAAGAAAGCCCACAAACAAATATCAAAGATGAATCATAAAGAGAGGGTTCTAAAGGAAAACACTACAAGAGGATGACTAATCAAAAGGAAATAAAATAATCATGGAATTGAAGTAAAGCTCTAAATTTTGGGGAACTAGACAAAAGGAAAATGATACGATAGGGCTTTAACCAATTATAGGTATGGAGGAAGGAAAAAGAAAGGGCTTTACGTGATATAAGATGATATGTTGGTTTTGTTACATAAGACAAAAGACTAATCCTTATTTATACTTATATATGAGACTCTTAATCCTAATCAACTAGGGAAACAAATAATGAAATATGAGGAAATATAGAAACCATCTTAAGACATGATTTGAGATATTCTAAATTACTCTAGGGTGCACTTAAGATACTAGGAGAGAGTTATCTATCATATACTCTAACAAATGTAAAGATCAAAGAGCAAAGATGACAAATGTAAAGACCAAAGAAAAAAGATTTCTAATCCAAACAGGTAACAAAACTCTGGATCAGGATAATTCTGGTCATAGTCTGCATAAAACATAATTAGTTTTACTTCTAAATTCTGGATCAGGATGTAACCTTTATATCTTCGATCATGCCTTCAAAATCCAATCCAACTGTCTTAGGATCATAATATCGGTACTCAGACCATGGGACTCTAGCATCATTGAAAATATTCTTGTGATTACCTGCATGACCATGACATTACGCAGGATGTATGAATTCCCTCAAAACAAATATCATGATCAAGTTAAACAGAGAAAGGAACAAGATGCACACCCCAGGTAGGGGAAGATATCAAAACTTTTGCCCCTGGAAAATATCGTTCTATCAGAGCAGCAGCTAGTCGCAGAGAACCAGTTCCAGAAAGACCTTGGACAGTGGCAACCTGGGTGCAAATTGAATAACATAATTAAAAAACTGAAAAAAAAAAATTTGATTATTTGTTGTTTCTATTCTCGTGTGACCAATAAATGTTACATCCTACAAGACTTCTTCATCTTCTGAACCACTACATACTCTTTGTTCTTTGATTGCTGGGTTGTCTGCTCCGAGTAACAACTCTGCAGTTGCCTTATTAAATGCAGTCCAACCCTCAATAGGTAGATACTGCATTTATAAGTTAAACCAAAGTCAATAATCTAAAGGCCAACAGGTTTATGCACACATAAAGGCATATGTCATAAAGCCAATTACCTCTTTGTTTTCCCCTCTCGCCAGCATAAGATTCTCTGCCTGTAAAAATAAGAATTTCATCCAAATCAATATTTGCTTAATTGAAGTGTTAGGTTTGTGAACAAGAAGCAAAATTAGGAATGAGCATATGAGAGGGGATTTCAACTCATTGCAGACACATCATGTAAGGAAAAGACCTTCTTAACAACATCAAGCACATATGGCTGTAATTCTTCAGTTCTATAGGCCCCAACTCCAAGATTGAGTTTGACATCACTTGTGTCTGCTTTAAATGCTTCAGAAACTCCGAGAATTGGATCAGGTGGAGCCAATGGTATGCCCTCAAATCGAGAAACATTAACTGCAACAGCCATAGAGATCCGACCGCTACCACAAGACTAAACCAAAATTGACAGACATAAGATTAGGATACAAAAAAAAAATTGATCAGAGTAGGAATTGTGGACACTCCCAGTTGGCTATTCACAGTCCTTATTAACTACTTGTAATTACAACTTAAAAAAATTTCTTCCACCAATTAAGAACACAATAGTAGGATTACAATTACTAACAGTTAGAATTGAATTTAAAAAACCTACTAAGTGAGATTAATATTTATTACATTGAAAATACGAAGGTACAATCAATTTCTTCACCTCCCAATAAAAAATTCACTTTTGAAATTCTTATCCTCAACAACAAAACAGATTTGGGTTCTATGCAATCAGGACAATCCTAAATTCATGAATTAAAGTAATTTGAGCCGTTTGGTCAAGATTAGATGGCTTATATGTTTCATTAAGATCAGATGTCTCTGACAACCTCAAAATTTGAGGTTGTCGTCCAATCTTGATCGAACCATTCATATTCCTTGACTGGATGAATTTACGATTTCCCTCACTCCAGGGAATCCAAAATCACAACAAAACAGTTTACAAATTGCAATTGCAATTAAAGGTAGTTAGTGAAGAGCATAAACAAGTAACATGGAGTGTGCAAATACTCCTACCCCACGGATCATAAAGTAATATCACGATGAAATCATACTAGAAACCAACTAAACCAATAAATAATAAAATTAAATTAAAGTGAGAAGCTTAGTTGATAGTGCACACCCTTGAATTTGAAAAGGGGTTAGCTCCCTCCTTGTCAAATCTCAAACCACTACCTCCAATCTTGGGCTTTCCCTGTTCAATAGCTTCAAATCATCAAAAAAAAAAAAATATGTATATATATATATATATATTCATTCAAATGCGTTTAGTGTGAGGGGTATTGTTTTGGTGCATTTCTCAACCTTGTGCGCATGGTGCTTGGAAAGCGAAACAGAGGGAGTGACAGAGTGTGAAGCTACGGAGAACACAGAAGACGCCGCCATCTGCAACGGAAACAAACCGACCACAACAGAAAAAAAACGGAAACGGTTAGTTGAGTAGTTGCAACGATTTACGATGTTCAATGAAACTCGAGTGTGCCTGAACTGTTAATAAGTGATGGATCCATAGCAATAGCACTGTGGTTTAATGGCGTACCGGATCGAAATTGGATTGCAGAGAGCACGATGAGATCAAGGTAAGATTGCGAGAATCACTTAAAAAGTGAAGATAGAAGTTACCGAGAGAAGGAAACTGTGGGCGATGAGGGCAAATTCATTATCAATGACAAATTCATTGTGGGCCCTCCATGTTATAAAAAAAATTGACAAATTCATTTTTAGGTGAAGAGTTAAATATACTATTACTCTTTATTCTAAAATGATTTATGAAAAAAATATTTGATTTAGAATGGTTTTTATGACGTCATAAACATAAAGCTAATATGACACTGATGAAAGAAATTTTTAGGGACTAAAATAGATATGAGGAATTCATGTGGAAAGCTTATGTGGTGTGATGATATAAGTTTTATAATATCATAAAGACTATTTTAAATCAAACAAAATTCTTTTGAAACAAAAAAGGAGGAAATTTTTTTAAAGGGTCCATTTTAAATTCGGGTGTATAAGTGAGGGAGTAAAAACATAAATCAAACAAAATTCTTTTGAAACAAAAAAAAGAGGAAATTTTTTTAAGGGTCCATTTTAAATTCGGGTGTATAAGTGAGGGAGTAAAAACTTATTTCACCCTCCATTCAAATTAATTCATTTAATTTAATAAAATTTTCAAAATGAATAATAAATTATATAACTATAATATTCCATCGGTTCCTAATTATAAGACCCTTTAGGGACAATTACGGTTATTAAAAAAACATGTAATGAGGTTAATTAATGCATTAGTTTTAAAAAAAGTTATACAATCTTCCATATTTACCTTAACTCTTTCTTCATTGTATTAATTGTATTTCTCTATCTCTTTAATGTTATCTCACTCTTTCTTAATAAATGTAATGAGTAAATATGGGTAAAGATAATAATTTTTTCTTGAAGTTAGTAAGGGGTCTTATATTAAGGGACACCAAAATTTCTCTAAAGGGTCTTATAATTAGGGACGAAGGAAGTATTTCTTAGGGGTTTACTAACTTTTTTTGTAAGATGAGTTTACTTAACTTACTCTCACTTAACTTTTAGAAAATGTAAGTAAATACTAATTATAAATTTGTGATATACTCCTGAATGTATGAGCCTTCGAAAAAACAGAGTAAGTTATCAACTATTAGGATTACTAACACACTTTAACTTATTTTGTTAAACTAGTAAGTTAGCAGCTTATAAATCAATTTTTTTTATATACTCACAAAGGCGTAGGTTGTTAACTTACTTCTTCTAAGAAAATAAGTGGACACTATTACAGAATTGTCATATTATTACGGTTTCGGTTAGCCTTTTACCACGGTTAAACCGTGGTATCAGCCGGCGAAGTAATAAATATATTACCACGGTTCAAAGCGGAACAGTGGTAATATCATACCTCTGAAATACCCGGTTCTACGCTGAACTGTGGTAATATTAGGCCTCTGTTACCAAGGTTGTAGGAGGAACCGTGGTAATTTGTCCCTCTGTTACCATTGTTCCTTTACGAACCGTGGTAATAAATTTGGTTTTTTTTTTACATCTATTACCACGGTTCCTTTATGAACCGTGGTAATAAGTTTGGTTTTTTTTTTTACCTCTGTTACCTCGGTTCATGTATGAACCGTGGTAATATGTGTGGTTTTTTTTTGGTTTTACGTACAATCAGAGACATGCAATTCAAACAGTAAACAAATTATGACCATGACTTGCAATGCAATGGAAACAACCCTGACAACATAATTTACAAGCAATATATATAATATGTACAACCAATCAAATATGTTCAAATTATAATATGTACAGACCCCCTATACACATTTTAGCGGCCAGCAATTACAAAAACTTGTCTAACACATAAACAGCCAACTCTTCTTTAATTACATTGAGCTGGTCTCGATCGTAGGAGTCGAACGGACAATCAGGGAAGTATGCAAAATGATAGTAAAAATAAACAAAGTTAGAGTTAGATTACAAATTAAAAATACAAAAAGATAAGAATTTTGTTATATAAACAACAAATAAATGTAAAGTTTCACACCACATCAGGAACTGTGGATTGATTGTGCACAATGATGTTGCGTAGAAAGCTGAGGACATAGTACCCACAATCGAGGTTGTTTGTTTGACGAGGGCACTACAGAAACAAATAAAAAATATAAGTGATTTGGGCAAAGGATATGCGTCTTTTGGGCATGCCTTATTCAAATATGTGTAATCAGTGCACATGCGCCATTTTCCATTTTCTTTTTTCACGAGCACCACATTAGCTAGCCAAGTTGGATACTTGACTTCCCTGATGAAATTTGCCTCCAGAAGCTTCACCGTCTCTACCTCAACCACCTTAACTCGTTCTTCGCCCATCTTTCTTCTAGTCTGGGCGACCGGCTTTACATCTGCCCGAATTGCCAATTTGTGACAAATCACATTCAGGCTGATTCCCGGGACATCTGTAAGCGTCCAGGCAAATAGATCCAAGTTGTCCTCCAATAGGCGAGCGAGGCGCTCTTCCTGAGCGGGAGATAATTGTGCGCCCACTTCCAACATCCTTTGCCCTACCTTAATCATTTTTGTTTCCTCGATGGGACTTGGGCGAGCCCCTGGCACTTCTACTCTTGGATCTAGCGTGGCGCCCTCGCTAATCTCATAACAGCGATGCGCAGCCTTGGCATTCTATTTTCCATAAGTAGCCACACTCTCGCTATAACATTCGCGAGCTCTAATCTGATCAACCGCCAGCGTTCCAATCTGCCCATTGGCTAATGGGTATTTGACCTTTAGATGTTTCATGGATATAACTGCACAAATTTGACTAAGAGTGTCACGCCCAATTAAAACATTGTATGAGGACTTACAGGTGAGTACAATGTACTTGACGGTGACCGCCCTGGCGAATCCAGCAGAACCAAAAATTGTCTTCAACTCTATACAACCTCGGGGCACGACATGCTCACCAGTGAATCCGACAAGAGTTCCCGTGTATGGGGACAATGCTTCCTCGTTGAGACCCATTCGCTCAAATGCGTCGCCATATATTATGTCAGCAGAACTCCCCTGATCCAATATCACGCGCCTTACATCGTAATTATTAATTCTCAACTGTACCACTATGGGGTCGCCTCTGTGCGGTGATACACCCTTGAAATCTCCCTTCGTGAATGTGATATCCGGATGATCGAACCCAAAGTCGCCCTCGTGGATAGAATGCATAGTGGTGTGGGCCTCACGAATGTATCTTTTCCGGCTTGCCCTTATGTCATCGTGAAAACCACCTGAGATGCAATTGACCGTGCCCATGGGGTCCCCCATTGATGCTGCATCATCCGCGCCGTCAAGATCATCTTGGCGATTATTTGGACCCTGTCACCCAACTCCCTGGGCGGGCACCGGTTTAATGTATTGACCAAAATAGCCCGCCTTTATCAATCGCTCGACCTTTCTTTGCAGAGTAACACAATCATCTATCTCATGACCCAAAATACCATGGTATTCGCACCACCGCCGCGTATCTACATTCGCTGGGGGGCGCCTAGGAGGATAAGGACGAGCTATAAGATTGGTCTCCCTGTTGTCCGCCAGTATCCTGGATGGACCCACGGTTAACGGCACCTTAGCTCGTTGAGCCACTGGCGAATAATGAGGCACCTGAGGAAGTGGTGGCGGTGGCGCCTGACGCTGAGGTGCGGCTCGCCTGCCAAACTCCGGGCGAGTCGGGTGATTCCTACACTCCTGATTGGAAAAAGCGGCTGTTTGGTATGGGTTGCTACGGTTTCCCCTCAGGGGGTCCCGAAGCTGTTCCTTATGTGATAGTAATAAAACCACACAAGAAAGGGGGGTTTGAATTGTGTGTGTGATTTTTAAACCTTTTTCGCAAGATAATTAGCATTAGTTCAAAAGAGTTTATAAAAAATGTGCAGCGGAAATAAACTTAAAGCTTGAACAATAAAGCACACACGATATTTTGCCGGAGTAAGAAACACACAAGAAAGGGGGGTTTGAATTGTGTGACTCATTTTTCTTCTTTTTCTTGGAAAATATTCATTTATGATTATGCAATAAGATTCATTCAATTTCATTATGTGATGTTCTATAAACTAAGTAATAAAACAAGAAACATTTGACAGTTACTAGAAATTGAATATTTGTCTTTTTAACATTATTTTAATCATGAGAATATAAGCAACGATGCAGCGAGGAAGAAATAAAGCGTGAAGGTAAAGCACACATAGTTTTTATTCTGGTTCACCCCCATAATCGACAGGGTTACATCCAGTCCTTGGCTTCACCAAGATTTTCACTATTTCAATGAATAGTACAAGCATTATCAGGGACTTCTCCCAACAAGTATTCTAAGGACTTCTCCTAACAAGTATTTGAAGGACTTCTCCTTACAAGTATTATTAGGACTTCTCCTTACAAGTATTATCAGGACTTCTCCCATCACCTTTTCAGGATTTTTCTTTTCTACAAAAATCTCTTCTTGATAAGAGTGGGTAGAAGAAATGAAGTTTATGGAACAGAGAGATCATAAGAAAGTTGATCTCTTGTTCTGAGTTATATGTGTGGGATATAATGAGAGATAAACTCTGTGAAGTGTCCACACACATAAGCAACTCAACTCAGGTTGAGATATGACTTGAAGTATCTTGAGTTGAAGACCAAGGTTGCCTTGGTCTTTGGACGAACTAGATTGAGATGTGTACAATGTAGTTCTAGTCGCCAAGTTGCTACTGGAGCAAGGTTTTCTATATATATCTTCAGTTGAGGACCTTTGTTCATTCTCCACAAAAGGAGAGAAAACCTGCCCGCAGTGCTTCTTCCTCTCTGAGAAGCTCATAACGGCTAGTTCTGCATCTCTCAGTAGGCGTAAGTCACGATCAGAGGTTTCTCTGCAAGCATGAGATATGATCTGGAAATCATCAGTACATCTGGGTTGATGTCGTCTGGCTCCATCTTGAGCAAGTACTCTTGAGCTGGTTTCTTCATATATAATGTGTAGAGATTTAGTGCTGAGGACTGCTTTGACTCTTTTGCCCCAGTGCTTTACAGCTAATACTCATCACGTGCCTTGGTCAGAATTTTAAATTTCGACCGTTGATAGTGTACGATGCGCAGAGATTCTTGCCGTTGATTCCGCGATGTCAACTTGATTTTAGTAACATCTGAGATGCAGTGGGACCAAGATGTATTGTATTTAATTGTGTCCCATCTCTCTTTCTGTGATTGCCAGGTTTTGATAGTCGTGCAGATGAGGAGAGAAGTAATTACTCAAAAGAATAATTTCTTTAATGCTTATGTTAACTCAATTATCCTTGAAGGACGAACTCACTGATCTTTTGTGTCTTTGGTGCGATTCGTACTTAGGTGGACGGATTCTTTCATTTAACTTTGACAGACGCAGTCTCCATTGAATGCTTGAAGTTCCGTCATTTAGTTGCTTATTTTGCCGGACGAAATTTCTCAGTCAGTTCTCCTTTAAGAGTCAGAACATTCTTGACCTGGAAGCTTGAGTCCCTTCTTTTTATTTGTTCTTTGCTGAAGATTTCCATCTCCATCTGAGGAAGTTGATCCACAACTCCTTTATACGATGCTAGAGATCCTTTAAAGCAGAATGAGTTTCTTCAAGATTGTCATGCTCTTTCATCTTTAGACGATAAAGTCTTCCCAGTTGCTTTTTGTAGATTCAGGTGGTCATCAAGTAGCCATGAGAGAAGTCGCTGGTAATTTGATGCTAATTGATTTATCTCTCTTGGTTCACTGGACGGTCTTGTACGAGAATGCTTCTTCTGCATATGTCTTTGATATTGCTTCCGTTGGGTTGAACGGACAACCTCTTCTTGCGAACTGATTGTCTTGATAAGGCAATGATGTTTATTCATTCCTTTCAGAGATAGTTATTCCTGTACATGATAATTTTCACTATGTTAGGAATTTTTTTATCTTTAACGTTATTGAAAAGAAATTGTTAGTTATCAAAACATAATTCATTTAATTATTTGATCTAACATATTTATCCTGGTTCACCCCCTTAATCGACAGGGCTACGTCCAGTCCTTGGCTTCACCAAGATTTTCACTATTTAAACAAAATAGTACAAGTGTTCTAAGGGACTTCTCACAGTATTTTGAGGACTACTCCTTTACAAGTATTCTAAGACTTCTCCTTTATCTCTCGAGTGTTTGACAAGACTCCTCCCAGTTCTTTTTCAAGAAGATTTGGTTAATACAAGGATCTCTTCAGCAAGAGTGGGTAGAAAATATGAAGAGAGAAGATCAGAGATGATATACAAATTGGTTCTCTGAATGGCTTGTGTGAGAAAGAATAAGAGTTTTCACTCTGTAAGAGATTTCACACTAGTTGGCGACGGAACTCAGAAAATGAGAAGGTTAAGGTTACTGAGTGTCTTGGCTTAAAGCTTGTTCAAATCATAGATAGACTTGGAAGGTTTGAATGCTTTCATTGTGTAAGAGTCGCCAAGTTGGAGCTGAAGCTAAGTCCACTATTTATATCTTCAGTGGGATGATAACTGAGGCTTTGGTGAAGATCTTCAAAAATAGTTCCGTTTGAACTTCTGCTTGATTGTGAGTAACGGACATTTCTGCTCCTGCTGTTGCAATTTGCCAGGTAAAGAATGTTTCTTCAACAACGAAAGATGGTATCGTCTGGTGATGCTTTTGCTTCGGTTCACAGAGTCTGCAATTAATGCTTATGCATTACAGCTAATTCAACCATTAATGCTCTGACCAGAATATTTGAATTTGACCGTTGAGAAGATACGATGATCAGAAGATTTCGCCGTTAATTCAGCAAAAGTAGCTTGAATTAAGGATTGTCAGAGGATTTAAATCCTCAAGGAATGAGGCGCTTAATTCTGTCTCTTTTGCCATTAATGCTCTGAACCACCAAGAGGTGCGCGACAGCTCATCTTTGGGTTGAACAAACGATCACCTTCAGGATATTTCGTTTTGCACGAGTCTTCAATCATTGCTTTTAGTTAGAACAAGTATTCTTCATGAGGCAGACTAATTTACATCGTAGGCGGAGGAACTCTTCTCTGGAGGCAGACTGATTTACATAGGCAGACGGATTTCTCCATTGTTTTTTATAATGCTTTGTCAAAATCCTTGCAGCATGTCTTCAACCAATAAGTGTTCCTGAATATGAAAAATTTTAAAGAGGTCAGTAATACTTAGCGAAATTGTTATTTATCAAAATAGGTTAACTCATTAAATTTTTTATTCTAACACTATGGGCCAACGAGTCTGTTTGCCGCCCTCGCCCTTCTTTCCTTCTTGACGGTGCGTCTAGCATATCCCGCGCTCGTTTTTGTTCATCATCCTCTTCTTCCAATATGAAATCTTGCACTCACGCCCTGAGATCAGCCATATCTCGCAGCGGGCGCCTACTAAGCTTGTTGTTCAGAGCTCCCGCCCGCAACCCTTGTTTAAAGGCGTTCACATAGATTTCCTGGGGCGGGTCTTCAATCCGTACCAACGTAGCGTTGAACCTGGCCATATATTGCTTCAAAGTTTCCGCACCTCCCTGGCGGATGTTGAACAAAGCTGAAGTTGTCACCCGCTGGGTCCTGCTCGCCGCGAAATGTGATAAAAACTTATGTGAGAACTCCGCAAAACTGTTTATAGAATGCGAAGGCAATTTCGAGAACCATGCCAACGCTGTTCCCTTCAACGTGGAAGGGAACAACCTGCATCTGACCGCATCAGACGCCTGGCTAATCACCATTTTGGTCATAAACGCTTGTAAATGTTCCTTCGGATCCGACTCGCCAGAGTAGATATCCAGCGAGAGATGTTTCACCACATCATGTATCGGGACTACTTGGATGGTGGGTGAAAAGGGTTGAAATTCGACCACACTCTCGGCTTCCCTTAGGCTCTCCACTCCCGGATCCTTCTGCTGGCGAAAGTACTCCAGCTGGGCCTGCAGATGTTGATTTTGCTGTTGTACAGAATCCAGAGCACCGCATACCCTCTTCCATTCAGCCAAGGAGATGTTAAAAGGAGGCGGGTTTGGCACCCGCCACCTGGCGTTTCCACCGGTGCCTGCTCCAGGTCAGGGTTTGGACTCCACGGGGGGGAAGGAGGTGGCACAGGTGGATCGCCCGCCGTTCGTCTCCCTCGCCCACGGCCTCGCCCCCTTCGTCCGTTGCCTGACATAGCTTCTTCCCTCGCGGTCGTGGGGTTTGGTTTACCTTTCCCACAGACGGCGCCAAAATGTTCGGGGAATAGAACAATATAGGAGAGAAGAGAGACTATAATCTTATTAGAGAAAATGTGAACCCTTTTACATGAGCCTCCCTTGGCTATTTATAGGGAGAGAAGCCATAAATGACATTTAATTAACACTAAACCTATGGGGCCTCAAAGGTTAGGCCCAATATATTACAAAGTCCAGCCCCCTAGGTGTATTACAAGTTTACCCCTGAAATCCTCAGCCTAAGTCGCCCCTTGTCAAGGTGAAATGTTCGCTAGTGCTATGAAAAGGAAAACGGGGCGCCTTAGCAATAGTGGGGCGGTCGTCCTGTCCATCGAGTGAGCTGACGGAGCTCATCTCTACCAATATGCTCATAATAAGCATTGCCAAACAATCTCATCCATTGGTACCATGATGAGGTTGTCGTCAGTAAGCACCTTATCTGCATATATATCCAGAAATTTACAACTCTTGAGGGGATCTTCGTTTTTACGAATCTGAGGCATCTGTTGATGACTAGCTAGGGGATGCAACATATTCCCTTGTCCTTTTTGTCTCAACCTCCTTCCCCTTTCCTTTCATATTCACCTCCTCTTGGGCCTTGCCGCTGTTCTTCTCTTGCGTCTGAAAATTATAAATTCATGTATAATCAATGAGTAAATACAGACGTTATGTGTTGAGTTTGTAGAATTATATCATATTACCGTGCTTACAACCTGAACAAGGTTGATATGCCACGCCACAGTTGCACCTATTGCGTCATGGATGCATACCAATTCGCCGACGTCATTAGGCACTGGCAGCTGCATCACCCTCGACCGCAACATTTATACCAACCTTTGCATAGCTAGCGCGAATTGGGCAGGTATGGAGTGTATCACTATCTGTGTTATACACTCTACCTTCTGCAACCACGCGGAAATAGGGACGCTCCAAACACAACGAACATTTAGTAATACCTTAAGAAAATGACAAAAAACGTTAATCATGGAAGAAAAAGATTAAAAAAATAAAAATAGAATTAAACACTAATAAAATAACTTACCTTAGGGAAGTTAATGACTGTTGGTAGTGGTGTAGGCATATCCATGCCGTTGTCATATACAAGTGGCACTTTATCGACCCTCTGCCCCTACATGAATGAAGAAACTATTGAGGGTACTACCTTTAACAAACCATCATTAATCTATTACAAAAAAACAGAAACAACACCAATTACCTGAGGTGTGCAACTACCCCTCCCATTGTTGTAAGGCACCTACGCAGGGTCATTTCCACTGTTGACCTCCCTTTACACGACCTGGGTGCTCGAGAGTCTTCAGTGCTTGGCCAAGTCCTCTTGGGAAACAGACTTTGAGAGAGCCTCCTAAAGCAAATATAAAAATTCTCAATTATGGGTATAATAAATGATTATTATTTATTTGAAAATTCTTACTTACACATGTACTAATCACTTCTTCAACAGATTCATCTCGGATTTTCCCCTTCTTGGGAACACGAGCACGCTTCCATAAGACATGGCGAGGAACGGATGTGGCGTCTGACCCAGACTCCTGCAACTATATTAAGAGAAGCAAAAAAATCACAAATTACACTTAATTATTTAAATTTAATACACGGTAGTTGAAATTAAAGTGCATTATGTGTGTTTGTATACCATCTGTTGTGCTAGGCAAGCGTATCCCATCCGCTATAATCTGTATGGGTACTTCGGCTTCAGTGCTTGTTTCCTGTTCGCTTCGCTGAGTTTCTATTTCAAAACACGAGATATGTATCATTACCGAATTATATTCAAAACATAATGTAAGCATGACACATCTCACGAATAGATATTTCACCTTGAACTCTTTGGTTTGGTGTTGGTCAACAAATTCCCTTCACTGGCTATCGTCGATCACTCGGGCATAAGCGGGCGGTGGATGGTCAATCAGATTACCATCTTTATCAAAGATATGTTTGGCTAGTTGTGCGCGAAAATATCTAGCCAAAGCACCTGTTTCCTTGAGCACATAGTCTGCGCTTTGAATCAATATGAAAGCCAGCCTGCAATAGCACAAGTTTTATTGATGTTAAGTATGTTTCAATAAATAGTTTAATGCACAAATTGTAAGAGTACTATGTATCTAACCTCACCTTTTTCCATATGTAACTATAGATAGCAACTTAAGAGGGGGGTGAATTAGGTTCTTGCGTTTTTCCCTTTATTAAAAATCACTTTTATTTAGGATGACTTTTACTTTGATCAAAATCACAATCAATAATTGTAATTGCAGCAGAAATGTAAATTGCTTAAAGTAAAAGTTCAGGGATAAGAGAATCACGCAGCGATGTATCCTGGTTCACCTTCAAACCATCGAAGGCTACGTCCAGTCCCCCGTTCTGATTTGGGGATTTTTCCACTATTAATCAAGTGTTCTTACAGATGCTTACGCCAAGGACCTTAAGAAGACCTACCAACCCCCAGAAAGCACACCACTTTCTGATTACAAACCTTTCACCGAACACTACGGCGGACTCTGAATCAAACCCAACTCAAAGTACGTTTTCCTATCACCGAACCCTACGGTGGACTTTGAATCAAACCCGATTCAAAGAACCTTTTCCCAAACACCAAACACTATGGCGGGTACAAGATGAAGAAGGTTTTACAGCGGCTAACCAATCCTTTAATCTAAGAATGGATTGAACTTAGTTTGTATTCTCCAGGAAATCACAAATGAAGGTTCAAATATTCTGAGTTCTTTTAACAATTGAACATCATAAGTGTTCTTTGAAAATAAGAGTAAATTTGCTCAGAATGATTGCTCTATGAGTTATGAAAGTTGTGTGTTGAATTCAAAGTATCATTGGACTATTTATAGGCACTAGAGGTCATCCATAAACCATGTCAATGGTTTCCCAACATTTAAGAATGCATTGATTCATGAAAAGACACATCTGCTGGTGTGGTAATCGATTACTGCAAGTGGGTAATCGATTACGCTACTAGCCATTGCAGGTCAAAGTGCAAATTTGAATATGTAATCGATTACTGATTTATGGTAATCGATTACTGCCATGTGTGGTAATCGATTACTCAAATCCTATAATCGTTTACTCTAATTCCAAAACTTAGTTTATTGATTTTCATATACTAATTGAGTGTTTCTACTTAGTTTTAATTGTGAAAACATGTTATACTCAATTAGTCAAATATCTTAAAGTCTTCATATGCAATGTGACCTTAATAAATCATAACATGCTAAGTAAAAAGACTTAAGCTAAAAACTAGAACCTTAATTAATAATCTTGAAGCTGTGAGCTTGGTTCTTTAAGTCTTCTTTTTCTTTTGTTTGTGATGTGTGTTGTCGTCATCAAAACTCCAGCCAAAGTCCAAGGAACTTAATTGCGAAAACATGTTATACTCAATTAGTCAAATATCTTAAAGCCTTCATATGCAATGTGGCCTTAATACAACATAACATGCTAAGTAAAAAGACTTAAGCTAAAAACTAGAACCTTAATTAATAATCTTGAAGTTGTGAGCTTAGTTCTTTAATTTTTCTTTTTCTTTTATTTGTGATGTGTGTTTTCGTCATCAAAACTACAACCAAAGTCCAAGGAGGAGGTCTTCTTCACACCATATGTGTTGTTTGAGTTTGTCTTCCACATCTAGCCACCAATTTTCAGTAATTGGAACCACTGAGCGAGCAAGGTACCCAATATAGCCTACGAGAGCAAAGAAGGAAGCGGATCCAAAAAAACCTTTATAAAAAATGCACTTTCAACATTGCCTTAAATTGTTACCTCAAACTCCAGTCTTTTACTCCTCATAATAACATGGACTGCTTTCATGATGGTCCGTCTGCGCCTGATTGTCCAGTTCTCACCAGTCTCACCACTGCCTTGCTGTGAAGGATCCATTTTCCTGAAACAACATGTCAAAAGTGTAGTACCTGATCAACAAATGTTAATGTCTACACGCAATTACCACATCCTCAAAGTCTAGTACGTCGTACTAAAATTCAGAGGGGAAGGTTCCTATTCTAACCGGGATTCTAAAATTCATGTTATGTTATTGTAAAATATGTAATATTCGGGACATTAGAAGCTATCATTAAATAAAAGCTACCAATTAATATCCTCACATAATCCTTACAATCGAACATGACCTCACAAAATAGAGTACACATATATTCCACAAAATGTACTGAACAACAACACAAATCTTCAACAGAATACACATTCCACAAAATGCACTGAACAACAACAAAAAAGGCATAAGAACTGGTAATTATCAAACAGATAAGATCCTTGACTTGCACAAAAATTAAAACGCCAAGCAAAGGTACTGAACAACAACGAAAATCTTCAAAAGAAAGAAAACCCTATTAGAAGCATGTCAAAAGGACTCACAAGTGAGGTGTGGAAGCAAGATGAACGAGATGAGTAGCAGGAGAAACGAGCTTAGTGAGCACACAAAGAGGGAGGCCTCAAGCAAGAGAAGGATTAGTTGCGACGAGCAAAGCAGTTACGGAGCGAATGCAGAGAGAACGAGCGCCGGTGATGACGTGCAGCAACAGGCGGCTAGGATCGGAGGTAATGGGGTGCAGAAGGAAGGAATGTCGAGTGGTAGTGACGATGTTGAAGATCGATGGAGTCGAGACAGAGAAGCGGGAAGACAAAATGTTTTTCTCGAGAGAAAGGTTTCCTATTGCTATAACAGGGGTACTTGAAAATGATCTTATTTTTAATAAAATAATACCTATTACCACGGTCCCCTGACAACCGTGGTAATATACAATGTCAGATAAAAAAAAAAAACTCTATTACCACGGTTCACCGTTTAACCATGGTAATAGTCTTTTTTAATTAAAAAAATAATAAAAACTATGTCAGTTACCACGGTTGACAAGGAACCATGGTAATAGAGAACCTTAGTTACCGCGGTTCAACATGGAACTGTGGTAACAAAGCTCCGGGCACCATTTTACCACGGTCCGACACGGAACTGTGGTAACAGGGGTATGGTAAAAAGACAATTCTGTAGTAGTGAGAGTTGATTAATTGGGTGTTGCTTTTGGATGGGCTTGTAGGGTTGTTTCTGCTTCCTAGTTTGGCTTCATTTTTTCCAAGTTTTGGGTTTTCTCTTTCCTATTTTGATGTTGTTGTTGTTGTTTTTAGGTGTTGGATCTTTCGATTTGTATCTTCTCTTTATTTTTGGAAGGAGCTGTTCTCAGTTCTCTTCATAAATAAATTACTTTGGCTTTTGAAAAAAATTACCAAATCAATCATGAAATTAAGTATTTTATGCTTCAGGCACGAGCATCATTCTCTAGAAACACTCAAACCTAAAGTAATTCCTTCATTGTTGGAGGTGATGTGCTAGGATTTGGGGGGCTTCGGTGGTGGTAGTGTTGGGTGAGAAGGAAGGGGGTTTGGTGGTGGTGGTGGTGGTTAATTTCTTGGTTTTGTGATGAATTTATAGGTTTTGAGATGAAGATAAGAAATTCTAGGTTTTGATATGATTATGAAAGGAAGAATAACTAAATTTAATGGAAGAAGTTTGTTAGGTACAAAACCAGATATAAAAGTCCACGTGTTCGCCTAAGTGGTATGGTTATTAATAATTAAAAATGCCAAATAAGAATTATGACGTCATAAATATCATTTTAGAACAAAGTAAATTTCAATAACCAAAACCTATGCATTTTTTTCAAAGACCATTTTAGACTCAAGTGTATAAGTTGGGGACCAAAAACATATTTAACCCTTATTACAACCTGTAATATAAATAGTCACTAATAATTAGTTAGTATTTCATTAATGTAAGGTTCAAGCCAATTTTACTTTTGTGCTAGATATAATAACCGTGCGTTGTATGAATTTATTTACAATATTTTTAACATTATATAATTTTTTTATAGTTTAAATAAATATTAAAATAGTTTTTAATTATAAAATATAATAAAATAAAAAAATTCTTGTGTTAAGAACTTTCAATAAATAGTATAAGAGTTCTCTTTGTGTAAATAATTAATATTACTTAAATTTTGTAATTGATATTTAACAATTAGCATTGAAATAATTTTAAAATATAATAAAAATATAAAATAATTGTGTTAAAACATTTCAATAAATAGTATTAGAGTTCTTTTTGTGTAAATAATAATTATTATTACTCAAATATAGTAATTGGTATTTAATAATTAGCATTGAAGTAATTTTAACAATTTAATAATTTATTTATTTAATAATATAAAAATTATTCAGTAAATTTGAAATATTTTAAATTAAATAATAAGTTTTTAATATAAATCAAAAAAGTTATAATAATTTTTTTTATACTTTTTATTAATAATAAATTAATTTTAACTTATAAAATTATATTAAGTTATAACTTTAAAAGCGTAAAATATTATTTAAAAAATTTAAATGTATTTAAATTTGATCATAATTATTTTGCTTTGTTATGCTTCCTATTTTTTTAAGGAAAATACTCAATTCATAAACTAGTCAATTACATCCTCTACCTCTAGAAGTACTAAAAGAATAGAAAAGGAAAATTATCTCATCAAACTAAGTTAAGATAGCCTACTGCCAAGGAAGCAAGCACATGATCAACATTCCCTTCCCTCCTAACTTGAACTAAATTGAAGGAAGAAAACTGGGAAGCCATCCTCCTACAATCTTTAATTACAGGTTCCAGAGTTGCATAGCATGTTTTACGCAAGAAACAGGAAGCAACCTCCATGGAATCTATCTCCATCACCATTGTATCAACATTTAGAGAAAAGACGCTAGACAGAGCCCACCGGAACGCCATCGCTTCCATGACTGATGGATCCAACCGAGTAGGAATTAAACACGTCCCTACATACAACATGTTTGAAGAAACAGGCTTGCATCACCATATAAAAAATTTATAAAACCTTTAAACGTGACTTCAAGCCAAGGTACAGCAGCTGTAATCTCAATAAAAATTCAACAGGCAAATTTTTTCCAAAAGCCTTAAAACGCCAAGGATTGATTCCTGGACTTACGGAAATTAAACCAGAAAATTTTAAGCAAGCTATCCATATCATGTAAAATAATTAAGAGAAATTATTCCATGATCTCAAGTCAAAATACAGAAGCATAAAAAAACCATAAACATCACAATCATTCATGACTCGACTTCTAGAACCGGATGTTACCCTCACTATATTCTTGTTCGAGTTGGAAGTCCTCCACCTATACGTTCGAACCTTCTATAATACAAGCAACATCACAACATCAAAGTTTATTTCAAGAACAAAGGAATAAACAAAAGACTACCCCCCATCATGGCATGCAACTCGCAACACTCACACCAAAAAGCAAGGCTAGAGAATGATTTTTCTCACCTCGGCGACGACACACAACTTGCGGCCATAGGGCTGAGTTTTGGTCCGATTTTTCTAAAATATATTTCCAAATATTCCAGCCCCCAAAAAATTCCTAAAACATTAACCAAACATGTCTCAAGCCTCACTACAAGAAAAAGGACTTATAGCGGCTGTTTTTAGTATAACCGCCGCTAAAAGTTACTAACAGCGATTCACAAACCGCCGCTATTCCGAGCGCCGCCTGTACATTTTCCGGCGGTTTCGTGAACCGCCGCAAGAGATTTAACGGCGGTTGCAACCGCTGCTAAAATCACTTCCTCAATACTTCCAATCTTGGTTATTCACAGTGGTTTAAACCGCTGCAAAATCACAGGAAAATATGGCAGCGGTTAGAACAGCCGGTAAAAGTGAAGATGATTGTTAGTTGTTTCCAAATTCGACGGTGGTTAAAACCGCTGCCACATCTGTTTGCTTACAAATTTAGCGGCGGTTGCTAAAGTCCTACATACCAGTGGGAATCAAAATACACACCCAAGTCGGCAACCTCCAGTATCGCATCACATTCACATACTTTCAGATACAAAAACACAAAACTAATAAGGATGAACAAAACGCAAAAGCAAAAGAATACACAAAAAACTATAGGTAAAGTATCTTTAGTTGGTTTCAGTCTTTGATTTTAAAACACATAACTTTGGTCCCTTATTTTTTTGAAATAGTCTCATTTTAGTCCTTGATATGTACATCTTTATTTATTTCTTCGAATTTTGGGGCAAAACAATATTTGTAGTAAAAATGTAATGGACAAATGAGATACCACAAATATTCAAGTTTTTGAAATTCCAACAGACTAATTACACATTCAAATCTAAGATCAGAAAATATCACCTTCTCACAATGGATGCACTGCTCATCAAAGTTGAGTTTGGAAGCAGCAGTCTATGTTTTTATTCTTGCATTCTTCCCAACAACAACCTAAATTTTTATAAAATTGTTCATATAGAAAAATCAAGTGAGAACTAAGAAATGTATAGCACATTTTTACCAAAGAAGCAAAAGGACAACCAACAACAAAAATTAAGCACCTTGAATTGGCATCATCTTGCATATCATACGGGCGCGTATACCCCCGCAGCAGCTGTGGCCGATGACAAAGATGTTCTCAACCTGCAATTGAAAATAATATTGTCCCTCCTCAATAAAAGGTTCAATTCCTACAGTTTTCTGACCATTCATTAAGAAAGCTAAGAGAATCTTATACACTCAAATATTCTACAAATTTTCTTGTAAGCCATAAATATTAGAAGCTATGCCATATTTTGTTGATTTCACTCGAATACTCTACAACTATTTCAAACACTAAGCCACAAGTATAGTACTAACTGATATAGTCTAAAATCCAGCTTAAAGACATCAGCATCAACAAGATTACATTCTTCAACACGCTTCAATCATGCTACTTAATAATTGTATATTCACGGAATAAAATTACAAATAAACAAAAAATCCAAAAGTGAACCTTACCTTGTAAAATGAAGTGAAGAACAGAGCTAGGTTTTGAATGAAAGCCTAAACAGAGGGAAAAGATAAAACAAGGGTCAGAAAAACACACCTGCTTTAGCACCATTTAGAAATAAGTCTCCTTTAGAATAACATGTCCTCTGAATCAAGCGTTTACTTGATACTTTACTTTCTTGTAGTTGTGTTTTCATTAGCCAATCAGCAACCAAATACCAGAATCACCCTCAACAAGAGACAACTAGTAAGGTATCCATTTCATGGAAAAAGTAAAAAAATTCATTCTACGTCAGATGTGAAAGAAACATATTCAGCTCAAACTTAGATGCTCATGCAAGTCAAGATCAAATAAGAAAAACCAAGAATTCATACTATTATCCTTTCCCCCTTCTCTGCAAGAGAATTGGAACATGCATATACCACAAGTAAAAGTTTAAATAAGATCAAAACCACTTCAATTTTAAGGAATTAAAAATAGTTAGCATGTGTTACAGATGCGCAAAAGAGAGGACCAATGTACTTACTCTGCAATAATTCCTACAAGCAACTAACAGGACCAACATCTCACTAGCACATGAAGTACTTTCATTTTAACTATAAGTCAGAAGGAATTCCTACAAGCTAACACAGAATGAAGTTAAGAACGCATTGACCAAATAAAGAAGTGAAGAACACCAACCTGAGTTCACAAAACATAATAGGTGAAGACAAGCCTCATATTGCTCATGTGAAACACACCCTATGCCAAGACATTGATGCAGAAAAATCAGTTTCAATTTGCAGAAACATAAGCATAAAAGAACCAAGAAAATTGTTACTAATTCTTTAATAACAAGCCATGCTCCAGTGCAGATGACGAATACATGAAATAAAAAGTTGAATCTCATCAAATACACAAAAAATTGTAAAATCAGGGTTTATAGGAAATGAAATTGACCCTTTAAACATAGGGTTTGGGGTATTTACTCACGTCTCCTTTCTCTCTATTCTTTTCATTATCAAGATTGCAATCATTACTGCGGTACACTCAGATAAGCTGTCATCTATGGAAGTATAGGTTTGATGTCAGCGTGCAGCGCCTCGACGCCAGCGTCAACCCCAAATCCTTCTTCGCCTTTAGAAAGCTCTCCATGGGATCGTCGTCATCGAACCCGAACTTCCTCTTCAACATGAATTCTATGCTTCTGGCTTCGTTGGAAAACGCGGTTCAGGGGAAAACCCCAACTGGGCTTGCACGGGAAAAGTGAAATTATGGAATTAGAGCTTTTAGCTTTGCCGAGGCACGGCGAAGGGAAGAGGCACAACGCAGGGATGAGGCACGGCCACGGGAAGAAGCACGATGAACGGGAGGGGGCACGACAGATGCCGCCATCGAAGAAGAACGTGGAGGCGTCGACGGTTCATAAATTGTGGGTTTTGGGGAGAAATGGAATGAGGGATTTGGGGAGAGAAAGAGAGGCACGGCGAACAGGAGGGGGAAAGGCGGATGCCGCCGTCGGCGTCGAAGAAGAAGAACGTGGAGGCTTCGACGTGGGTTACAGGTTGAGTGACGAGTGAGGGTTTGGGGAGAGAACGAGCGTGAGGGATTAGGGAGAGAAGGAGGGAAGTAATTCGCGGGTTAACTAAAGCTCAAAAAAACAAAAAATACTTACCGGCGGTTAAAACCGCCGTAAAATAAAAAGAAGAAAATACGAAGAATAATTACCGGCGGTTATAATCGCCGTAATATTTGGCAAAACATGCCGGCGGTTCAAACCGCCGCAAATGAACAAGTTGTTGCTGGTGGTTTACAGAACCGCCGTAAAATACCAGAAAATTCAGACATAAAAACTGCCCAAAAACTTGCACTTTTCGCCCCTAAACCCCATCAAACCATGAGCTGAATTTTTCCTCCTTTCCTCCTTTCCTCCTTCATAGAACAGAGTTTTAAAACCCCTCTTGAACCTCAAAAATTAAGAACCATCAACAAATGAAAACATACAAAAACAACCCCTTAAACCCTTATAAAACTCAAAAATCATGAGTAGAAAGAAAATTTTCTTTCTAACCTCATTAACCTTCACAAAAACCATTACAAACAAGAAGACATAAAGAGATCATGAGGATCTGACCATAAAACAAGCAAGGAGAAGGAGGAAAAAATATCAAAAACCCCACCCTTGGTGTTGGTGGTGTGCGCTACTATGAGGAAGAAGGGAGAAGAGAATTTTTTCTTTTCACTCTTGTCTGCCTCTTAGGTTTTGTTCTGAGTGAAAAATGAAGTGGCTCCCTCTCTTAACCCTAGGCTAGCCGAAAATTTCACCAAAAAGAGGGGAGAATAATTGTTTTTCTAAAACAACTCAATCTTCTCTTAAAAAACACTTTTCAATATCATTTTGAATTTAATTAAATATAATATGTTTTTTAAAATCTGTAACTGATTTTTCAGAAGTAATTTCTTCTGCATATTCCCCCTCAAAGTGAGAATAAAAGTAAAATTTCGTTCCCCTTTAAAATATAGATTTTATGCACAAGATACAACATTTTATGCACCAAAAATTGATTTAAAAAATAAAATAAAATTATGCTAATTACCTTCACCCAAAATCACTAAATATTTACCCCCATAAGTATTATTTTCACCTTAGACCCCCAAATAATTTAAGCTTCATAATAAAATCAAATTATGCTAGTTTTTCTTTATAATACAGAAGTTGTGTAAAAGTAAAATAAATACCCTTAAAAATCCAAAATAATGCCTCAGGCCCCTATGGTAAAAATTATTTTCCCCCATAGATATAATTTTCTCTATTTTATCTAAAATTTATACGAAAACCGATTAAAATAAGCACTTCTGTACCATTTACTAGCAAACAGACACAGCAGTGATAATACTCTATCATCATCTACCTAAACGCCTTATAGTATAGCCTCCTACACTATCACATGAGCCACTCACTCAAATAAAAAATTTAGGATTAAATAAACAGTCAAACAAACAGCACTTAAAGCAGACACGTCAGCAATTAAGTGATTACTGTAATATTATTAAACATTATATTAATTTAATTAAAAATACGGGGCTTACATTAACACCCCCTAAAAAGAGTTTCGTCCTCGAAACTACGAACCTGTAAAGAGTTCTGGATACTGCTCCCTTCTTTTCCTCAAGCTCCCAAGTCGCATCTCCGGTTGTTTGGTTCGACACGACTTTGACTAGAGGAATCTTCTTTCCCCGCAGCTCTTTAATTCTCCGGTCCTCAATCCTCATGGGCGGTACATGGAACATTAGGTTATTCTTCAACTGGTCATTATCCACCGTGATGATATGAGAAGGATCCGACACGTGTTTCCTCAATTGAGATACATGCAACACATCATGAATGCCTGACAGAAATGGTGGTAACACAATTTGATACGCTACTGGCCCCACTCTTATGGTAATCTGATATGGTCTGGTGAACTTTGGCGTCAGCTTCTTCAATTTGATAGTTCTTCCCATGCCGGTGAAAGGTGTAACTCTTAGGAAAACATGGTCTCCCTCATTGAACACCAAATCTCTTCGTCGGTTTTAGCATAGCTTTTCTGTCGACTCTGGGAGATCTTCATTTTCTCTCGGATTTGTCTCACTTTCTCCGTGGTTTGTTGCACTAGCTCAGGTCCAACTATCAAGTTTTCCACGTTTCGGTACCAGCACAACGGCGTATGGCATTTACGTCCATACAGAGCTTCATACTGTGCCATGCTGATACCAGCATGGTAACTATTGTTATAGGTAAACTTTATCATTGGAAGCAACTCTTCCCAGCTCTCACTGTTGTTGAGTACACAAGCACGCAACAAGTCCTCAAGTGATTGTATTGTCCTTTCCATCTGACCATCGGTTTGTGGGTGATAAGCGGAACTCAACCTCAGCTTAGGTCCCAAGGATTCTTGAAACGCTCCCCAAAAATGCGATGCGAAATTTTGGTCTCGATCGGGAACGATACTGACAGGTACCCCGTGTAGTCGAACAATCTCTGCCACATACAGTTCTGCTAACCTTTCTGAGCTGTACGTAGTCCTTACGGAAAAAAAACGTTCCGACTTCATCAGTCGATCAATGATTACCTAGATAGAATCGCACCTCTTCCGAGTTTTCGGTAAAGCGACAACAAAATCCATAGATATGATGTCCCACTTCCACTCTGGAACATCCGACAAATGCATAATTCCTGTGGGTTTCTGATGCTTTACTTTAGCCTTTTGACACGTCAAGCAGGCAGCCACATATTCTGCAACGTGTCTTTTCATCCCAGACCACCAAAAGAACAACTTTAGGTCTTGGTACATCTTAGTAGCTCCATGATGAATACTCATTTGGCTTTTATGTCATTCATCTAGGATTAGCTTCCTCATTTCTCCATCGTTTGGCACACAGACTCTCCTTTTGCATCGCAAAACACCATCTGCTTCAAATCCAAACTCTGGGGCTTTCCCCTGTCGACTAGCCACCTCAATTCAAGCAGCTCTTCATCCGTTAACTACTTTTCATGGATCTCCTCTAGCAAAACACTGGTCACCGTCACTTTCCCGAAACATAGTTTGTCGGGTGACACTTGGACATCCAGACTAAGATTTCGGAATTGTTCCAGCAACTCCATCTCCTTCACCATCGAGGAAGATACATGTATTTCCTTCCTACTCAACGCATCCACTATGACATTAGCCTTTCCTGGGTGGTACTGTAGAGTGAACTCATAGTCCTTCAGGTACTCTAACCAACGTCGTTGCGTCATGTTGAGCTCCTTATGATCAAACGTACTTCAAACTCTTGTGATCACTGAAGATTGTAAACTTACTGTAGCAAATAAATCGTAAATAAATATGCAGGGGCATTTTCAAAACTCGGAAAAAAAGAGTATATATATATATATATATTTTTTTTTTGAAATCGTTTTCCTTTTCAGAATATGCCATGCTGAGGTGCATCAGTATTATAAATACCTAATTCGCAAATAGCCAAACATATGGCATAAATGACCGACCAGCAGCTTAGAGATTATTTACAAAACATTTAACTTGGTTTCAAAAACTCTGCTGTCAGTTATAAAAAGTAACAAAAATTCCTACCCTGATACGTACTCATACAAGATTTATTACATAATTAAAAAGCGACGGCGACAAGTCTTCCAGCACTAGTCGCATGACTTCTTTTTATGGTTTTTCCTGTAACGGCATCCATCTGCATCTTCCGGCTAAAGATAGTCAGACTGGCAACGGATTACCAGAAAATACAAACAACACACAAATGCAACGGTCAACTTCAAAATAAAACATTGGATACAATCAAGCCCACGACGAACACATAATGTCCAACCAATCAACATGTAGCAAATAACAAGTACACATACAATTATTTGACGCAAGTAGTTGAAAAACTCTAGGACTCCTATATGCACGCACATCTTCCTCATGTACAAAAAAAACTTTTATCCGGATATGCACCAACCCCCGCAGGCAGGTGTGACACTCTCCCGAACTCCGAACGAACTAGAAAGTATGTCGGTAAGTCGAGAGTTTCCACTTACACGAGAACGCTCTGTAATAACACTCCGATGGTGCGCCATCTAGCCCGTGACTCTTTATTAGCCCCGAACCATGACGAATTTCCATGACTACATGCTTGACACGACATGAAAACAAAACACAAGTAGGACTCATACATATTTAAACGAGGCCTAGCATAGCTTCATAATTAATACTAATCTTCTAGAGCAGTTTCACATATCTTAAGCAGATATAAATCATGTCGAAGGAAGAAACATGCTTTCAATTATCATTAAAGCAATAAACATCCAATAAGTCAAGCCACAAATCACAACAATCCAACAATGCCACGCAAAAACAAAACCTAATCCAGCATATCAGATGCCTTCAGATACTTGCATTAAGATTTCAATCAATACAGTTACAAATCGGGTCGTTCTCAGAACGCTGTGAACTACAATTTCAGAAATCATAGTAGAGCATACATTTGCATAAATTAAAACTTATTCCTAGTAGCTAAAGATACGAAGTTCCCTTACCTTAAAGGTAGTTGAACTTGGCGGTCACGTAAGCTCTGTGCGTCTAGATCGGTACAGGGTCTCGTTATCCTTCAACAAACACAACCTAGCTTAGAACTTTGAACTCAACCTAAGGGAAAGGGGCTGGTCTAATATTTAGAAAGAGCACCAAGGCTAGATTCTTACAAACCATTTTGAGGCCTTAAACAAGCTTTTAGAAAACAAAAGCACACAAAAAGTTTCACCAAGTGCAATTCTGTCCAAACCTTGAAAAATACTAAAAATCTCAAATTTTCACCCAACACTTCTCTAAATTTTCAAATCAACCACACAACCAAAAACATAACTTTTAAATCCATTTTCCACACCAATTTCCCCAAGTTTTCAGAATGTACAAAACCCTAATTTTGCCTTTGAGTTTCAAAAACCAATTTACCCAAAAACTCACCTTTTCTACAAGTGTCCAAATCAACTTTTCAACTCTTGAATTCAACAAAACCCTAAGTGTCAAGAACGTATAAAATTCACTCAATTGTAGAACTGGGTAAACGGGCCTAAGCCCGAGGGCCCCGCAATACATGCGGGCTATGGCCCGGCGATTGCTGGCCTGTTTAAAAGCGGGCCTAAACGGGCTAGCTCGCTTAGTTCGCGGGTTTAAGCGGTTTAATCCGCGGGCCTGCGGGCTGATCCGCGGGCTGTTTTTATTAAAAAAAAAGTCCAGACAAGGAAAGACCAAAAGAAAGAAAGAAAAATAAAAATCCCAAGCTTCACCAACTGGCCTGCAGTTCAGCCCAAAAGTAAAAAAAAAAAAAAAAATCACTCACTAGAGTCTGGTCTAGATTCACTGACTCTCACTCACTCTCAAGTGCAAGAATAGAAACCCTAGCTTTGTCCTCTCTCTCGACCCTCTAAAGTCCAGCACCGCCGGCACTATCGCGTGCCTCTCCGTTCAGCGCTGTCGGCCGCCGTCGCGTTTCGGCCTTCCATCCTTGTCCGCCGTCGGCTGTCGCCGTTATTCATGGTTCGTCCTCGACTCCTCGTTGTTTCCTTCTTGCGTTTCGCCCGTCCTCGCTGTTTCCTTGAACGCTGTCGCCGTCCTTGACCGTCGTCGTCGTCCTTGACCGTTGTCGCCGTTGCTTGACCACTGTCGCCTCTCTCAACAGCAAATCATTCCTGTTTAATTTTCTTGTTTTTTCATGTTAATTTTTTTTTTTCAAATTTTCATGTCTTGTCCGCGGGCTGGCCCGCGAAACCGCGGGGCGGACGCGGGCTGCTAAAATGGAGGTCCATTTGATTGCGGGCCTACGCGGGGCGGGCCTACGCGGGGCGGACCAACCCGCGTACCCAGCTCTACTCAATTGTCAACTTTTAACTTCTATATTTCTCAACTTTTCAAAACCCTAAACATAAGCTAAAAGTTCCGAAGTCAAAATTTACCCAAGAGTTCAATTTTAGTCCTTCTAAACTTTAACTCTCAAAACCAAATGAAAATAAAATTTCCAAGCCCTTAAAACATTTTTCTAACTCTCGGCCTCTTCATAAAAAATTAGGGCAATAATTTTCCTTTGCATCAAACCTCACATACAAGCTTTAAACACTACAAAAAATTAGTTAGAAAATCAATTTTCCAATGTCCCAAAACACTACATCAATTCGGCCCAAACATTTTAATTCAAGGACAAATTTTTCTTCCAAAGCTAATTTTCACACATCAAAGGTAATAATAAATCTATGACAAATAATTACTTAAAGCTTGAAAATCACTTTTCCCTAATAACCAATTTTCCAAAAACTATACTTTCAAGATAACTAATTGGATATTTTCAAAGATCAATGTCATGGGAATGAATTTTCCAAAGGTGACCCTAACAAATACTCAACTTCAAAATCTTCAAGGGACCAAATCTCAACTAATCAAAAATCCAATCGGTTAAAAATGAAGATAAGGGTAGTGGGAACAACATTTGTGAAGGGACTTCTAAGTTCTAGCACTTGCATAAAATTTAAACTCAACAAAATGAAATTTTGAATCGGTAGAAATGTAGATCAAGAGGAGAGGAACACTTTACCTCAAAGCACCAAGAGGAAATGATATGAAGAAGTGGCTGCCATGGAGGAGGGAAAGGGGCGGCCAAGGCTAAAGGAGGAAGAAGATGAATAGAAACTCATCAAAGCTTCATTTTCTCTCTCTCTCTAACAATCACTAAAACTCACAAGATTTCACTTAATGATTTGATGAAGGGTTTGAAGGATAATTAACCCCTTCATTGAGGGAGTGGGCCGCGGCTTGGGCCCTAGAAATAGGGGGTGAAATTTCAATTTTTCACTTACCCAAGGGACCAAAGTTGAAATTGTAAAAGGTTAAAGTAAAAAAACTTTTACTGTTCGAGGACCAAACCGTAAGGTTTTCAAAGTTCAGGGACTAAACTCTAAGCTTTGAAAGTTATAGTAAATATCTAGGTTTGTTTATTAATAAATTCTCAATCATGACGCGTCAGTGCCTCAGCGCGTCAGTGCGTCAATTCATCAGTGTGTCACCACGTCAATGCGTCAAGTCACTGGTCATCATCAGGTTCTGGTAATCAGTGAGTACCTCAGTGTCACTGAGAGTATCTTCCCCGGGGTCATTTATTGGTTTCGGGGTACCGGTCCCGCACGATTCGGGGCCGGGTCGATCTTTCTCGAAGTACGCACCACGCTTCCGAAAACACTATTCACCGGGTCACTATTCACAAAATTCGTCATCACGATAATGGTCTCGAAACGCCAATGAAATCGTTTGGGGCTTTTCAGATTCTCGATCCAGGGTCCCGAAGTCGTCCGTTTCGCCTGCTGAAGTTTTGGCTAAAAGTCCAGTTAGCGCGAAAAATCCTTCTCGGGCTCCGGAAGGAAACCATATCAATATTACAGTCGTTCTTCACGAAATTTTCCACTGATCATCATGGTGATAGTGAGAACGTCTTATTCTCGTCTGAACTCAAAGTCAGGTCTAGCTTGGTTTACTACCAAGTGCTGTAAAGGTACTTCTTCGATACTTGGGCCGACGATATCGCTTGTCGATGCCGCTGAGCAGATCCAAACAGTACCTTGGAATAATTAAATAATTATTTAATTACTAGGGAAAATTCCGGGTGTTTCACTTACCCCTGTAAAGATAATGCCTCCACATATTTAAAGTAAACACGATTGCAGCTAACACCAGATCATGAGTCGGTAGTTACTGATCATGAATCCTCCAGTGTCTTGATGTGTAAGCTGATAAAATAAGGGCCAACACAAGAAGGGGAGGTTGAATTGTGTGATTATGAAAACTTTCTTTTCTAAAAACAAATATATAATTTCAAAAACCTTTTCGTAGACTTTGGAACACTTTCAATGAACGATAGGATAATCAGATTTGAAGCAGCGGAATTAAAGAAAGTTATAGTTAACAATGAAAGCAGTAAATAAATAAAGCAGTAAAGTAGTAAACAACACACACAAGTTTTATCCCGGTTCACCCCCTGAATGATGGGGCTATGTCCAGTCCTTGGCTTCACCAAGATTTTCACTATTCAACCCAGAATAATACATGTATTATCCAGAACTTCTCCTATCAACAAGTATTCTCAGGGACTTCTCCCAACCACAATTATTATGCAGGACTTCTCCTTTTTACAAAAATTCTTCTACAGAAGGTTCTCTTCTCAAAAGAGTAATGGTAGAAGAAAATTTAGGCTCGGCATACTGTTAGTATTTGTAGATGGTTTTGACTCTAAACCGTATAATAGAGGTTTTTGTAAACAGAGAATATAAAACAATAATTTCTCTGTAAGGTGAGACTGATTTCAAAAAAAAGTTTGACGCTATGTTCTGTTTTTCTTTCTCACTGACTTTTCACGTTTTTTGCTGTAAAAACTGTTATGGAAAAACTTTATGTAAGCCGTGTAAGAGGTGTAAAGATTGTGTATAAATTGTGTGTTCTTCGAGTCCTCAAGTGCTCCTTTTATAGTCTGAATTCGACTTCAATCTCCTGAAGATGTTTGTCGTTGACTTCCTTCTCTTAATCGATTTCTGACCATTCAGCAACGGCTATATGCTTTGAATATGTTTGACTTTGTTGATCCTGTTGAGCGTTATTTTCTCCCTTCAATTTGATGATACTTTGTGTCATTGACTCAAGTAGAGGTAGTCGTTGTATTTCTTGATTTACTCCTTTGAAATTAATTCGATCATCAATAAATTTCTTTCCTTTCTGAGAAACGATTTGGTTGACAGCGTTGATATTCAATCACTTATACTCTGACGTGTCTCTTTGTAAGCAGTCGAATCTCGGGATGATGCTTTCCAAATTCACATAGACGATACTTCCTTTAGCTTGTAAACGATGCGTCTCCTTAATTTGTAAACGATACGTCTCTTTGACTTGCGAACGATATGTCTCTTTGACTTGTAATCAATACGTCTCTTTGACTTGTAATCAATACGTCTCTTTGACTTGCGAACGGTGAGTCTCTTTGACTTGTGAACAGTGCGTCTCTTCATTGGACGATGAAGACAATTAATTTTCTTCTCTTCATTAGACGATGAAGTTAATTCCTTTTCTCATTCATTTGACGATGTAGAAAATTCCTTTTCTTTTCTATTAGGTGATGTAGACAGATCATCGTCTCTTCATTAGATGATGGGGGTAATCATGAAAAACATGATATTTTGTTAAGTACTAAAATTGTTATTATTCAAAATAAACGCTCTAAACTTGTAAACTCGTTTTGAACTTAACATAAGCAACAACTCTCTTATCTTGCATTAAAACGCATCCTAACCCTTGGCGTGAGGCTTCATAAAACATCTGATACGACTTATCCTACTGTGGCAAAGCCAACATTTGTGAAGTAGTCATCTTCTCCTTCATCTTCTAGAAACTAGCTTCACACCTGTCTGTCCAAGCGCAGGGTTGATCCTTCCTTGTAAGCTAAGTCAAAGGTCCTACTATTTTAGCAAAACCCTCAATAAAGCGTCTGTAGTAATCGGCTAAGCCAATAAAACTTCTGATCTCCATCACATTCTTCAGTTTTCCCCATGAAAAAACATCAATCCCCTACTTTGAGATAACATGGCCAAGAAACTTGACCTCGTCTAGCTAGAACTCGCACTTAGACTAGTTGGCATAAAGCTCCTTCTCCCTTAACACTTGCAACACTTGTCGCAAATGCTCCTCATGGCTCCTCCAGTAGACCAATATGTTGTCAATGAAAACAATGACAAACCGATCTAAGAACTTATGAAAGATCCTATTCATGTAGTCCATGAACACAGCTGGCGCATTAGTAACCCCAAACGACATTACAAGGTACTCATAATGTCCATATCAGGATCTAAACATAGTCTTCGGTATATCCTTATCCTTCTCACGGATCTGATGGAAACCCAACTTCAGATCAATCTTCAAAAACACAACAACTCCTCGAAACTGGTCCATCATATCGTCAATCCTTGGAAGAGGATAACAATTCTTCACTGTCACCTTGTTCAGTTGTCGATAGTTGACACACAACCTCGACTTCTCATCCTTCTTTTTCACTAGAAGCATTGGCGCTCCCCATGGCGAGACACTAGGTTGGATGAAACCTTTTCTCGGCAGCTCTTCTATCTGGCTCTTCAACTCTTCCATCTCTGTAGGTTCCATTCGGTATGATGCAATAGAAATCGGTCCCATTCCAGGAACAATGTCTACCGTAAATTTAGTCTCCCACACAGGTGGCAATCCAAGTACATCATCAGGGAAGACATCCGCAAAATCACGCAGCATAGTCAAGTCAAGCACATCTACATCCTTTTTTGCCTCCACACTGACCGTCGACAACAACTTGTGAGAACCCTTTTCCCAAGAAGTCCTCATGGGGTTGGCTTTCAGGTAACTGATAACGCCTAATTCTGGAAAGATAATGATGAGTGGATATTATATGATGTTTTTAGGTTGTCTTTAGTCTTTTTATTTTATTATTTTTGAGTCACATATAGGATTTTTATTATTTTTATGTAGATTTTATATTTATTTTGCATTTTGCATGTAGATTAGATTTTATTTGTTTTTCTAACTTTATTTTATATTTTTAGGAAAAGCTGGTATAGTTATCATTTTTGTCCAGGGACCAATTTGTAAAGTTTCAGGAAATCAGGGACTAAAATGTGAAAGTTCAAGAGTGGAGGATTAAAAGTGAAGATTGAAAGAATTAAAGGGCCAGAATTGAAGTGCTAGTAAAGAGAGGGCTAAAAGTGAAAAAGAAGAATATGAAGCAACTCTCTTCAAATTAGCACATGGAAAATAAGCTTGAAGAATTGATGGTAGTGGAGGATAAGTTTCAGAATTGATTAAGGGCTGAGTAGTGGCCTTTAAAGGCATTCAAAACCCACTACCATGAAGGAAATAAAAGCTTGAAGATGAAGCAGCAGCGACCCAACGCTCCAGCGTTGGGATCCCAGCGCTCATGCGTTGGGACTCTGACTAGGAGATGAGTCAGATTTCCACCCAGCGCTCAAGCGTTGGAAGGCCAGCGCTCAAGCGCTGGGCCTCAGACTGATAGTGGAATTTTAATGCATCCCAACGCCCAAGCGTTGGGAATGCCAGCGCTCAAGAGCTGGAGGGTGAATTTTTACTATAAATAGGGGCCTTTTCTTCACTTGTAAAGCACACCATTTCAGAATACAACAAGTATTCTTCTTTCCTCCTTAAGATCATTGTTCCGAGGAATTGTGGGAAGCCAAACTTGAGCTCCTAGTCCAGGGTAATTCAATGACTCTTTTAGCCATGCTTGGCTAACTTCTTTCTTAAGTATTTTGGGTTGTTTTAGTTTATAATCTATGTTTTAGTTTTCTTCTACTCTTCTGAATATTATTACTATAGTTCATGTTTTGTTTCCTTGTTCTTAATGTTATCTTGATGATCACAAGTGTTTTTACTTATTGCTTATAACAATGGAAATTGGTAAGTAGTAAGGGACCTAGGATTTAAAAGAAGCTATATGACATATCACTAAGGTATTAGGATAGACTTAGCTTTATGTTGGCCTGAAAATTCTTTCTTCATCTTCTTCTTGGTTTTTTCTAGATTGCAAGGCATTGAATTTAGTAATTGAGAAGAAAGTTCTACAATGTGTAAGGTATTAACTTGTAGAAACATTAGGCTATAGCATCATGACTTGGTACTAAAATTCGGAATTCAAGTAGTAGTTGCTAGCATATTTTATAAATTATATAAATCAATCCAAGTGCTTAAGACTCATCATCATCTCTTTTTCTCTTATCATTTTATGCTTTTCTTTATTTCTTGTTCTAAAACCAACAACATATATTCAACTTTTAACATTTCTGCACAAGTACTAAAATTTATATTCGTAAGAACACCTATCCCTTGGGTTCGATCTTTTTACTACGCGATAGTCAATCGTACACTTGCGATTTCGCTATCAAGTTTTTGGCGCCGTTGCCGGGGATAGGTTCTTTTCAAGTTCTTGTTTTTATTTCGTTTAGTACTTCTTGTTCATATATATAAAAAAAAAGAAAAAAGAAAAAAAAAATTGTATTGAGTAGGTGCTATTAACTTCTTTTGCTTTTCTGCATGGTAGGACATTTTGAATTCGACCCTGAAATTGAAAGAACTTTGCATCGCAGATTAGCGGAGCAAAGGAGATTAGCAAGGGCCATGTCTGAAACACAAGCACAAATGGAGGAGCGCCTCCTTGCTGAATACAATGCACGGGTAGAAGATGAAGTCCAAGCTAGACTTCGAAGGCAGAGAGAGGAGGAGGAAGAGCTGGATGCTAACCGCTCCCTTCGTGATATCACAGCTCCCCAGGTAGATTACAATTTTGAAGGGAGTATTGTGGTTCCAGAGGATGCATTGCCAAATTTTCAGATTCCTCCACACTTCATCTCTTTGGTTAGTCAAAACCAATTTGGTGGAAGTGTCAATGAAGACTGCCACACACATCTGGAGCGATTCACCAGGCATTGCTCCACCTTAAGGAGAAATGATGCTCACTTGGATACGGTAAGACTTATGCTGTTTCCATTTTCCTTAAGAGATGTGGCAGAGGAGTGGTTATCTTCACAACCACTTAGATGCATTACTTCATGGGATGATTTGGCCGAAAAATTCACGGCTAAATTTTTCCCGTACAACCGCATAAGGAAGTTGAAGCAGGAAATCAACTCCTTCATTCAACAAGATGCTGAAAACCTGTATGAGACATGGGAGAGGCTCAAGGGACTTCTCAGAAGGTGCCCAGGTCATAACATCTCTATCGTAGATCAGGTAGAGAAATTTTATGCTGCTTTGAATGATTATACCAGGGACAAGCTGGATACTGCAGCAAGTGGGGAATTCGATGCTTTGCCACCACAGGGAGCTCTTGATTTAATCAACAAACTTGCTGCAAGAGCTTCCCATTCAAACCAGGACCGGGCAATAAGGAAAGGTATTTATGAGGTTGATTCTTTTGAGTCCATTGTTGCTTCAAATAAACTTTTGTCCAGGAAAGTTGATGCAATGGTCAAAAGAATGGAAGATGTTCAACTGAGCCCGGAGGAGGCTGAATTAGAGGATGAGGTAAAAGCTATGGGGAATTTCCAAAATTCCTATGGCAACACCTATAACCCAAGCTGGAGAAACCACCCCAACTTTTCTTGGAGGGACCAAGGGGGTGGTCAAGGAGAAGTCAGGCAACAGTTTCAGAGGCCATTCTAGAATCAGAGGCCACCAATGCCTTTGAATCCAAACCAGGGAAGGAAGAGTTTGGAAGAAATTGTTGGCGAAATAGGCTAACAAACTGTGCAATTCATGAACGAGACAAGGACAAGTGCTAAGTGATAGCGGAATCGCAAGTGTACGATTTACTATCGCGTAGTAAAAAGATCGAACCCAAAGGATAGGTGTTCTTATTAATATAAAGTTTAGTGCTTAAACAGAAAAATTAAAAAGATGTATTTGTTGAAAGTTTGTTTAAGGAAGCACATGAAATAGCAATAAAATAGAAGAGAATAAGATGATAGAAAATAAGCTCTTGGGTTGGTTTACATAGTCTATATAATATGCTAGTAAATTCCTACTTAATTTCTGAATTTTAAATCTAATTTCATGATGCTATAGCCTAGTGTATCTACAAGTTAATTCCTTACACATTGTAGAACTTTCTTTCTAATTACTAAATTCAATTCCTTGCAACTTAGTTAACTAGAGAAGAAGATGAAGAAGAAATTCAGGCCAACATAAAGTTACGTCCTTCCGAATTCCTTAGTGAAGTATACTTATAACCTTCTTTAAATCCTAGGTCCCTTACTACTTACCAATTTCCATTCGTATAAGTAATAAGCAAAATATCTTTTGTACACAAGATGAATGAAGAACAAGGAAATAAAACATGAAATAGAAATAATATTCATAAAGGTAGAGACAAACTAAGACATAAATATAAACTACTACAACCCAAGAAACTTAAAGAAAAAGTTAGCCAAGCATGGCTAAAGGAGTCATTGAATTACCCTGGATAGGAGCTCAAATATGGCTTCCCACAAGTCCTAGGAACAATGCTCAAAAGGGAGAAAGAGAGAATACTTGTTGTATTCTAAGAGGTGTGTTCTACAAATGAAGAAAAGGGTCCTATTTATAGTAAAAATCCACCCTCCAGCGCTTGAGCGCTGGCATTCCCAACGCTTGGGCGCTAGGGAGCATTAAAAATCCACTTCCAGACCGAGGGCCAGCGCTTGAGCGCTGGGTGCTGCTGTTTCAGCTCCAAGCTTTTCCTTTCTTCTTCATGGTAGTGGGTTTTGAATGCCTTAAAAATCCATTTATCAGCCCTTAATCAATTCTGAAACCTTCTTCCCACTACCATCAATCCTTCAACATAATTTTCCATGTACTAATTTAGAGAGTGATTCTTCATATTCTTCTTTTCCACTTTTAGTCCTCTCTTGGTTAGCACTTCAATTCTTGCCCTTTAATTCTCTCAATCTTCACTTTTAGTCCTCCACTCTTGAACTTTCACATTTTGGTCCCTGATTTCCTGAAACTTTACAAATTGATCCCTGGACAAAAATGATAACTAAACCAGCTTTTCCTAAAAATATAAAATAGCTATAAAAATTCCTAAAAATATAAAATAAAGTTAGAAAAACAAATAAAATCTAATCTACATGCAAAATGCAAAATAAATATAAAATCTACATAAAAATAATAAAAAACCTATATGTGACTCAAAAATAATAAAATAAAAAGACTAAAAACTACCTAAAAACATCATATAAAATCCAGTCATCACTAAGAATCATGAAGCCTCCATTAGAAATTTGGAGGTTCAGGTAGGCCAGTTGGCCAAGACCATCTCAGAAAGGATTCCAGGTACTTTTCCATCTGATACTCTTGTCAATCCAAAGGAGAATGTTGAGAATGTTTCTGCCATCACTCTTAGGAGTGGTAAAACTATGCCCGAAAGGGTAGTGGAAATTGAACAAGAGGTAAGTTGTGAAGAAGAAAAGGAGAGGAGTGTGCCTATTGTTGCTGAAAAAATTGTTGAAAATGTAATTCCTCCTTCTAAGAAAATTGGCAAAGTACCATTTCCTAAAGCTTTAAAAAAGAATTTGGAAAAACAATTCTCAAGATTTCTTGAGATTTTCAAAAGACTTCAAATAAATATCCCTTTCTCTGAAGCTTTAGAACAAATGCCTACTTATGCCAAGTTTATGAAGGACATTTTATCTAGAAGGAGGAAGTTGAGTGAAATTGATGAAACTGTAATGCTAACTGAGGAGTGTTCAGCAATGGTTTTAAGGAAGTTGCCCCAAAAGTTAAAGGATCCGGGGAGCTTTACTTTACCCGTGGAAATTGAGGGATTACCGAATGCAACAGCTCTTTGTGATTTAGGAGCTAGTATTAACCTCTTGCCACTCTCCATGTTTATAAAATTGGACATGGGAGAGGCCACTCCTACTTTAATGTGTTTACAATTGGCAGATAGGTCAATAAAGTACCCCTATGGGGTGGCTGAAGATGTGTTGGTAAGGGTTGACAAATTTGTCTTCCCGGTTGATTTTGTGATCCTCAACATGGAAGAAGACTCCAAGGTACCATTAATTCTTGGGCGGCCATTCCTTGCTATAGGAAACGCCAAGATTAATGTGGCAGAAGGCCTCCTATCTTTGAAGGTAGGGGATGAAAAAATCAAGTTTTCTGTATTCCGGACTTGTAAACATTAGGAGTCCGAAGAAGAGGATGAGTTCAAAGATGACGTATGTATCAAGAAAAGAAAAAGTACCCCTAATTGATTAAAGGGAAGGGTCTATCTCGGACCTTAACAATGAGCTGGTTGGGAGACAACCCAACTTAGGATAGCTTATTTTTCTGTCTTTTTAAATTTCTGCACTACTCTTGTAAATAAATAAAAGAAAAAAATTCTATGTTTTTACTGTAGGAGAGGCCAGCGCTCAAGTGCTGGAGGCCAACGCTCAAGCGTAAGGCCCCTGCTTATCACCTCTGATTCTAGTTTATTACAGCGCTCCAGCGCTGGAGGGCTAGCGCTCATGCGCTAAGCCCCTGGAATCCCAGCTTTTTATTTTTAATTTCCAGCGCCACAGCGTTGGAAACCCAGCGCTCAGGCGCTGGGACCTCTGATTGCCCAGTGTTTGCTTTTATCCAGCGCCCAAGCGTTGGCATCCCCAACGCTCAAGCGCTGGAGCTCGGGTAGTCTTGCTGTTTTGTTTGCTGTTTTTAGTTTTTAATAAAATTTTGTGTTCACCATTTTCTGAAAGTTTTTAGATTCTATGAGTTTTCCCTTGTTTCTACACTGGTTTTAATTTTTGGGAACTCAAGAATTCTCGTTTTTAAGGTGGACACAATTTTTCAAACCCATGATCTTATTTGTGTTGTTTTTGGGACTAACAAGTCAAGCAAGCTTTTGCTTGTGAGACTTTTGTTTGTTCATTGTTACAGGATAGGTACCAGAAGGAGGAAGAACCCTCTTGAACTTAAGTGTTCAATTTGATTTTTGCATTGAGGTTCCCTTGGACTTTTGTGGAAAATTTGTAACTGTGCCAGCTTCTTAGCTTTTTAGTTTTTTTTTTTATAGTTTTTTATAGTTTTATTTTTAGTTTAGTTTTTCTGTTTTATTTTTGCATGAGTCTTGAGTATATTATCCATTCTAAATACTGCTATAGCTTTGTGAATGCTTTATCTGATTGAACTGTTTATGAAAAGGTTACATGTTTTAAAGCGGTTAGGATTGCATGCTGTTAGAAATGATTTGGACATCTTGATTGTTTTGGTTGTTGGCAAGATTTTTTGAGTTCTAAAAAGGGTACCACTTACCCTATTTTTTTTCTGAGAGCTGAGGACTGATGAGTGGATTTTATATGATGTTTTTAGGTTGCTTTTAGTCTTTTTATTTTGTTATTTTTGAGTCTCATATAGGATTTTTATTCTTTTTATGTAGATTTTATATTTATTTTGCATTTTGCATATAGATTAGATTTTATTTGTTTTTCTAACTTTATTTTATATTTTTAGGAATTTTTATAGCTATTTTATATTTTTAGGAAAAGCTGGTATAGTTATCATTTTTGTCCAGGGACCAAATTGTAAAGTTTCAAGAAATCAGGGATCAAAGTGTAAAGTTCAAGAGTGGAAGATGAAAAGTGAAGTTTCAAAGATTTAAAGGGCCAAAATTGAAGTGCTAACCAAGAGAGGACCAAAAGTGGAAAAGAAGAATATGAAGCAACTCTCTTCAAATTAGCACATGGAAAATAAGGATTAAAGGATGAGTGGAGAATTCATGGTAGTGGGAAGGAGTTTTGAAAAGTTAATTGGTGGCCAATGAAGGCCATAATGGCCATCAACTCCTCCACCATTGAAAGGCAATTTTTTTTGCTATAAATAGGAGTGCTCATCCTTTGTAAAAAACACACCTTCATAGAATACAACAAGTATTCTCTCTTTCTCCCTTTTGAGCATTGTTCCTAGGACTTGTGGGAAGCCATATTTGAGCTCCTATCCAGGGTAATTCAATGACTCCTTTAGCCATGATTGGCTAACTTCTTTCTTAAGTATCTTGGGTTGTTTTAATTTATAATCTATGTTTTAGTTTTCTTCTACCCTTCTGAATTTTATTGCTATAGTTCATGTTTTATTTACCTTGTTCTTAATGTTATCTTGGTGCACACAAGAGTTTTTACTTATTGCTTATAACAATGGAAATTGGTAAGTAGTAAGTGACCTAGGATTTAAAAGAAGCTATATGACATATCACTAAGGTATTAGGATAGACTTAGCTTTATGTTGGCCTGAAAATTCTTTCTTCATCTTCTTCTTGGTTTTTTCTAGATTACAAGGTATTGAATTTAGTAATTGAGGAGAAAGTTCTACAATGATTAAGGTATTAACTTGTAGAAACCTTAGGCTATAGCATCATGACTTGGTACTAAAATTCAGAAATAAAAGTAGTAGTTAGCTAGCATATTTTATAAATTATATAAATCAACCCAAGTGCTTAAGGCTCATCATCATCTCTTTTCCTCTTATCATTATATGCTTTTGTTTATTTCTTGCTCTAAAAACCAACATCAATATTCATCTTTAATTTTTCTGTTTAAAGTACTAAATATTATAATAATAAGAACACCTATCCCTTGGGTTCGATCTTTTTACTACGCGATAGTAAATCGTACACTTGCGATTCCGCTATCAAGTTTTTGGCGCCGTTGCCGGGGATAGGTTCTTTCAAGTTCTTGTTATTATTTTGTTTAGTGCTTTTTATTAAAAAAATATATAAAAAATATTATTTGTGTGATGAACTGGTGCTGCTAATTTTGTTTGCTGAGTATTGGCAGGTATAGCAATGGCTGAAACATTTGAGCAAAGGGAGGCAAAATTCCGAGCTAAACTTGAAATAGAATATGAGAAAAAGAAGCAGGAAGCTTTCACACCTATTGACGAATTCTATTCTAATTTAGAGTGCAAGCGGAATGCGGGATTTTTGCCAACTCCTGAGCAAGAATGTAAGGCCATGGAGGAGCTACAAGTAAGGATACAAGGCATTCTGATGAGGCAGCCCGGGGATGAACATCAACCACCCGTTCATGAAAATGAACTCGTGGTGGTTCAAAGAGATGAGGTAAAAGAAACCTTCATTGTAGAATTTGTCTTTGAAGACAAATTGGAAATGGAGGAAGAAGAACCTCAAGGAACCTATGTTATAGGTTCAGAGAATCAAGGCAAAGCACAAGAAGGGGAAAATTGTCTTATCCCTTCTATTTGTAATTTTATTAGTGTTGCCTTGATGGCTGAAAATTCATTTGGCACCATGATGTTTTTGTGCCAAAATTTGCATGATTTGCGGGGTCTAATGAATTTTGTAATAGACCCTGGTTGAAAAGTGATTAGTGAAAAGTCTACCAAAGACTATAACATTGGGCTTCTTGGGAGACAACCCAAGTGCATATTTTATTTTATTTTGTTTTGTTGAATAATTTGTTGCAGGCACCCCAACGCTCATGCGTTGAGCCCCTGTTATTTTCCCAGTTTTTCATTTTTTCTCTAGCGCTCAAGCGTTGGAAAACCCAACGCTCAAGCGCTGGAGCTCGGGCAGATTCTCTATTTTGTTTTTATTTTCTGTTTTCTGGTTTTTAATAATTTTTTGTCCACCATTTCTTGAAAAGTTTTAGATTCTGTGAGTTTTCCCTTGCTTCTATAATGGTTTTGATTTTTGGGAACTCAAGAATTCATGTTTTTAGGTGGACACAATTTTTCAACCCATGATCTTAAGTGTGCTGTTTTTTGAACTAACAAGTCATGCAAGTTTCTGCTTGTGAGACTTTTTGTTTGTTCAATGTTACAGGATAGGTACCAGAAGGAGGAAGAGCCCTCTTGAACTTAAGTGTTCAAAATTGATTTTACTTTGAGGTTCCCTTGGACTTTTGTGGAAAATTTGTATATTGTGCCAGCTTTTTAGTTTTTCTTTTTATAGTTTTTTTTATTTTAGTTTTTCTGTTTTATTTTTGCATGAGTCTTGAGTATATTATCCAGTCTGAATATTGCTATAGCTTTGTGAAATGCTTTATCTGATTGAACTGCTTTGTGAAAAGGTTATATGTTTTGAAGTGGTTAGGATTGCATGCTGTAGAAATGATTTTGATATCTTGATTGTTTTGGTTGTTGGCAAAGTCTTTTTTTGAGTTCTAAAAAGGGTACCACTTACCCTATCTTTTTCTGAGAGCTGAGGTCTCTGAATGCATGATTGTGAGATTTTTCTGCCTTGTGTTGCATGTTGATTGGAGTTTTGTATACTTTGTGAGTTGAGAAGAGATTATAGGCAATTTTGAAAACTCAGAGTTTTGCTTGAAATGTTATATCCACTAGTAGCCCCTTTTGAGCCTTAAAAGAGTCATTCTTTGGAGCCTACTTTGTGTGATAATTCTTAAAGTTGTTATTGTGATTCATGTGCTGAATTTGTTAGAGCTATGTTTGTGGGTTTCTCTCTAAAAGAAAAAAAAAGGCAAAAGTTGGAAAAAGTAAGGTATGTGCCTTAGAAAAAATAATGAAGTGGTGGGGTGAGAAAGAGTATGAAGGGAGTAAAATTCAAGTCATTCATCCCATACATTCCACTACTTTGTTCAAAAGAAAAAGAGAAAAATTGAGAGGACCCTTGTTTGTAATTGTTGAAGCTCTTAGTCAAGAAAAATCACTTAACAACAAATTCTGAGTCAAGCCACTAGAGTTGCCAATTTCTTGAAATCCACACCTTGAATTGTTCAACCCTTTGGCCAAGTTACAACCTTAAAAATCTCTTCAAAAATCACTTGGTTGCTTTATTTCAGTTTTGATTTGAATGATAGGCAGGATTATTGAGCTTTCTGGTTTTTCATGGAGAATATCATTTTGTGAGCTTTATTGATGAACTCAAACATGTTAAAAGCCAAGCCTAATGTAACACCCGGAATTTTCCCCAAGGATTAAATAATTATTTAATTATTCCAAGGTACTGTTTGGATCCGCTCGGCGGCATCGGCAAGCGTTATCGTCGAGCGAAGTACCGGTGAAACACCTTTTGCAACACTTGGTAGGAAACCAAGCTAGACTTGACTTTAAGTTCGGACGAGAATTAGACGTTCTCACTATCACCACGACGATCAGTGGAAAATTTCGTGAAGAACGACTATAATATTGATATGGTTTCCTCCCGGAGCCCGGGAAGCATTTTTCGCTCTAACGGGACTTTTAGCCGAAACTTCAACAAAAGAAATGGACGACTTCGGGACCCCGAATCGCGAATCTAAAAAGCTCCAAACGATTTCGTTTGGTGTTTCGAGACCAAATTCGTGAAGAAGAATTTCGTGAATAGTGACTCGGTGAATAGTGTTTTCGGGCAGATTAACGTAGACTTCGAGAAAGATTGACACGGCCCCGAATTGTGCGGGCCCGGTACCCCGAAACCAATAAATGACCCCGGGGCAGATATTCTCAGTGACACAGAGGTACTCAATGATGACCAGAACCTGATGATGACCGGTGACTTGACGCACTGACGCACTGACGCATTGACGCACTGACGCACTGACGCGTCATGATTAAGAATTTAATAATAAACAAACCTAGATATTTATTAGAACTTTCTAAATTTAGAGTTTAGTCCCTGAACTTTGAAAACCTTACGGTTTGGTCCCCGATAGTAAAAAGTCGTTTTTACTTTAACCTTTTACCGTTTTCACTTTGGTCCTTTGGGTAAATGAAAATTTAGAGTTTCACCCCTCTTTTTGGGCCAAAACCCACGGCCATGCACCCTCCTTAAGGCCCATGTAGTTCCTTTTTCTTCCAACTTCATTAAACCAAGTCATTAAGTGAAAATTTGAGAGAAAATTAGAGAGAGAAAGAGAAAGCTTCATCTTCTTCCTCTCCTCATCACCATGGCCGAACCTCTTGCAGTTCAGACAAAAAAAGCTATTCAGAATGCAAATAAACTATTCAGAATGCAAATAAGCTATTCAATTTGCAAAAAAACTATTCAGAATGCAAATGTCCTTTTCACATTCAAGTTCAGGATGAAAATAAGCTATTGAGAATGAACAAAAAGGGATTCAGGATGCAAATAACTTATTCAGTTTCCAGTTCCAACAAAAAAAGCTATTCAGAATGAAAATGTGCTATTCAGATGGCAGTACTGAATGAAAATTAGCTATTCAGAATTAAAAAAAGAAAAGGATTCAGGATGCGTATAACTTATTCAGTTTCCAGATCAGACAAAAAAAGATATTCATAATGCAAATAAACTATTTAGTTTGCAAATAAGCTAATCAGTTTGCAAAAAAAGCTAGTCAAAATGAAAATGTGCTATTCAAATTGCAATTCAGGATGAAAATAAGCTATTCAGAATGACAAAAAGGATTCAGGATGCAAATAACCTATTCAGTTTGCAGTTCAGACAAAAAAAGCTATTCAGAATGCAAATAAACTATTCAGATTGCAAATAAGCTAATCAATTTGCAAAAAAAGCTATTCAGATTGAAAATGTGCTATTCAGATGGCAGTTCAGAATGAAAATAAGATATTCAGAATGAAAATAAGCTATTCAGAATAAAACAAGGGATTCAGGATGCAAATAACCAATTTAGAATGCAAATAAGCTACTCAGTTTGCAAAAAAAGCTATTCAGAATGAAATTGTGCTATTCAGATTGCAGTTTAGGATGAAAATAAGCTATTCAGAATGAACAAAAAGGGATTCAGGATGCAAAAAACTTATTAAGTTTGCAGTTCAGATAAAAAAAAAGCTACTAAGAATGCAAATAAACAGTTCTGATTTCAAATAAGCTATCCAGTTTGCAAAAAAAGCTATTCTTAATGAAAATATGCTATTCAGATTGCAGTTCAGAATGAAAATAAGCTATTTAGAATGAAAGAAAAGGGATTCAGGATGCAAATCACTTATTAAGTTTGCAGCTCAGACCAAAAAAGCTATTTAGAATGCAAATAAACTATTCAGATTGCAAATAAGCTAATCAGTTTGCAAAAAAAGCTATTCAGAATGAATATGTGCTATTCAGATGGCAGCTCAGAATGAAAATAAGCTTTTCAGAATAAAAAAAAGGATTCAGGATGCAAATAACCTATTCTGTTTGCAGTTCAGACTAAAAAAGCTATTCAGAATGCAAATAAACTATTTAAAATGCAAATAATCTATTCAGTTTGCAAAAAAAGCTATTCAGAAAGAAAATGTTCTATTCAGATTCCCGTTCAGGATGAAAATAAGCTATTCAAAATGAACAAAAAGGGATTCAGGATGCAAATAACTTATTAAGTTTGCAGTTCAGACAAAAAAAGCTATTCAGAATGCAAATAAGCTGTTCAGTTTGCAAAAAAAGATATTTAGAATGAAAATGTGCGTTTCAGATTGCAGTTCAGGATGAAAATAAGCTATTCAAAATGACAAAAAAGGGATTCTGGACGCAAATAAACTATTCAGTTTGCAGTTCAGACAGAAAAAAGCTATTCAGAATGCAAATAAACAATTCTGATTGCAAATAAGCTATCCAGTTTGCAAAAAAAGGTATTCAGAATGAAAATGTGCTATTCAGATTGCAGTTGAGGATGAAAATAAGCTATTCAGAATGAAAAAAGAAAGGGATTCGGGATGCAAATAACCTATTCAGTTTGCTGTTCAGACAAAAAAAGCAATTCAGATTGCAAATAACCTATTCTGAATGCAAATAAACTATTCAGAATGCAAATAAGTTATTCAGTTTGCAAAAAAAGCTATTCCGAATGCAAATGTTCTATTCAAATTGCAGTTCAGGATGAAAATAAGCTATTCAGAATGAACAAAAAGGGATTCAGGATGCAAATAACCTATTCAGTTTGCAGTTCAGACACAAAAAGCTATTCAGAATGAAAATATGCCATCCAGATTGCAGTTCAGGACAAAAAGAAGCTAATCATAATGAAAAAAAGAGATTCAGGATGCAAATAACCTTTTCAAATTACAGTTCAGATAAAAAAAAGCTATTCAGAATGCAAATAAACTATTCAGAATCCAAATAAGCTGTTCAGTTTGCAAAAAAAGCTATTCAGAATGAAAATGTGCTATTTAGATTGCAGTTCAGAATGAAAATAAGATATTCAGAATAAAAAAAAAGGGATTCAGGATGCAAATAACCTATTTTGTTTGCAGTTCAGACAAAAAAAGCTATTCAGAATGCAAATAAACTATTCAGAATGCAAATAAGCTATTCAATTTGCAAAAAAAGCTATTCAGAATGCAAATGTCCTTTTCAGATTCCAGTTCAGGATGAAAATAAGCTATTGAGAATGAACAAAAAGGGATTCAGGATGCAAATAACTTATTCAATTTCCAGTTCTTACAAAAAAAGCTATTCAGAATGAAAATGTGCTATTCAGATGGCAGTACTGAATGAAAATTAGTTATTCAGAATTAAAAAAAGAAAAGGATTCAGGATGCGTATAACTTATTCAGTTTCCAGATCAGACAAAAAAAGATATTCATAATGCAAATAAACTATTTAGTTTGCAAATAAGCTAATCAGTTTGCAAAAAAAGCTAGTCAAAATGAAAATGTGCTATTCAAATTGCAATTCAGGATGAAAATAAGCTATTCAGAATGACAAAAAGGATTCAGGATGCAAATAACCTATTCAGTTTGCAGTTCAGACAAAAAAAGCTATTCAGAATGCAAATAAACTATTCAGATTGCAAATAAGCTAATCAATTTGCAAAAAAAGCTATTCAGATTGAAAATGTGCTATTCAGATGGCAGTTCAGAATGAAAATAAGCTATTCAGAATAAAAAAAGGGATTCAGGATGCAAATAACCAATTCAGTTTGCAGTTCAGACGAAAAAAGCTATTTAGAATGCAAATAAGCTACTCAGTTTGCCAAAAAAGCTATTCAGAATGAAATTGTGCTATTCAGATTGCAGTTCAGGATGAAAATAAGCTATTCAGAATGAACAAAAAGGGATTGAGGATGCAAATAACTTATTAAGTTTGCAGTTCAGATAAAAAAAAAGCTACTAAGAATGCAAATAAACAGTTCTGATTTCAAATAAGCTATCCAGTTTGCAAAAAAAGCTATTCATAATGAAAATGTGCTATTCAGATTGCAGTTCAGAATGAAAATAAGCTATTTAGAATGAAAGAAAAGGGATTCAGGATGCAAATCACTTATTAAGTTTGCAGCTCAGACCAAAAAAGCTATTTAGAATGCAAATAAACTATTCAGATTGCAAATAAGCTAATTAGTTTGCAAAAAAAGCTATTCAGAATGAATATGTGCTATTCAGATGGGAGTTCAGAATGAAAATAAGCTTTTCAGAATAAAAAAAAGGATTCAGGATGCAAATAACCTATTCTGTTTGCAGTTCAGACTAAAAAAGCTATTCAGAATGCAAATAAACTATTTAAAATGCAAATAAGCTATTCAGTGTGCAAAAAAAGCTATTCAGAAAGAAAATGTTCTATTCAGATTCCCGTTAAGGATGAAAATAAGCTATTCAAAATGAACAAAAAGGGATTCAGGATGCAAATAACTTATTAAGTTTGCAGTTCAGACAAAAAAAAGCTATTCAGAATGCAAATAAACAAATCTGATTGCAAATAAGCTATCTAGTTTGCAAAAAAAGCTATTCATAATGAAAATGTGCTATTCAGATTGCAGTTCAGAATGAAAATAAGCTATTCAGAATGAAAAAAAAGGGATTAAGGATGCAAATCACTTATTAAGTTTGCAGCTCAGACCAAAAAAGCTATTCAGAATGCAAATAAACCATTCAGATTGCAAATAAGCTAATCAGTTTGCAAAAAAAGCTATTCAAAATGAAAATGTGCTATTCAGATGGCAGGTCAGAATGAAAATAAGCTATTCAGAATAAAAAAAAAAGGATTCAGAACGCTAATAACCTATTCTGTTTGCAGTTCAGACAAAAAAAGCTGTTCGGAATGCAAATAAACTATTCAGAATGCAAATAAGCTATCCAGTTTGCAAAAAAAGCTATTCAGAATGCAAATGTTCTATTCAAACTACAGTTCAGGATGAAAATAAGCTATTCAGAATGAACAAAAAGGGATTCAGGATGCAAATAACCTATTCAATTTGCAGTTCAGACAAAAAAAGCTATTCAGAATGCAAATAAGCTATTCAGTTTGCAAGAAAAGATATTTAGAATGAAAATGTGCCTTTCAGATTGCAGTTCAGGATGAAAATAAGCTATTCAAAATGACAAAAAAGGGATTCAGGACGCAAATAAACTATTCAGTTTGCAGTTCAGACAAAAAAAAGCTATTCAGAATGCAAATAAACAATTCTGATTGCAAATAAGCTATCCAGTTTGCAAAAAAAGGTATTCAGAATGAAAATGTGCTATTCAGATTGCAGTTGAGGATGAAAATAAGCTATTCAGAATGAAAAAAGAAAGGGATTCAGGATGCAAATAACCTATTCAGTTTGTTGTTCAGACAAAAAAAGCAATTCAGATTGCAAATAACCTATTCTGAATGCAAATAAACTATTCAGAATGCAAATAAGTTATTCAGTTTGCAAAAAAAGCTATTCCGAATGCAAATGTTCTATTCAAATTGCAGTTTAGGATGAAAATAAGCTATTCAGAATGAACAAAAAGGGATTCAGGATGCAAATAACCTATTCAGTTTGCAGTTCAGACACAAAAAGCTATACAGAATGAAAATATGCCATCCAGATTGCAGTTCAGGACAAAAAGAAGCTAATCATAATGAAAAAAAGAGATTCAGGATGCAAATAACCTTTTCAAATTACAGTTCAGATAAAAAGAAGCTATTCAGAATGCAAATAAACTATTCAGAATCCAAATAAGCTGTTCAGTTTGCAAAAAAAGCTATTCAGAATAAAATGTGCTATTTAGATTGCAGTTCAGAATGAAAATAAGATATTCAGAATAACAAAATAGGGATGCAGGATGCAAATAACCTATTTTGTTTGCAGTTCAGACAAAAAAAGCTATTCAGAATGCAAATAAACTATTCAGAATGCAAATAAGCTATTCAATTTGCAAAAAAAGCTATTCAGAATGCAAATGTACTATTCAGATTCCAGTTCAGGATGAAAATAAGCTATTGAGAATGAACAAAAAGGGATTCAGGATGCAAATAACTTATTCAGTTTCCAGTTCTTACAAAAATAGCTATTCAGAATGAAAATGTGCTATTCTGATGGCAGTACTGAATGAAAATTAGCTAATCAGAACTAAATAAAGAAAAGGATTCAGGATGCAAATAACTTATTCAGTTTCCAGATCAGACAAAAAAAGATATTCATATTGCAAATAAACTATTTAGTTTGCAAATAAGCTAATCAGTTTGCAAAAAAAGCTAGTCAAAATGAAAATGTGCTATTCAAATTGCAATTCAGGATGAAAATAAGCTATTCAGAATGACAAAAAGGATTCAGGATGCAAATAACCTATTCAGTTTGCAGTTCAGACAAAAAAAGCTATTCAGAATGCAAATAAACTATTCAGATTGCAAATAAGCTAATCAATTTGCAAAAAAAGCTATTCAGATTGAAAATGTGCTATTCAGATGGCAGTTCAGAATGAAAATAAGCTATTCAGAATGAAAATAAGCTATTCAGAATAAAAAAAGGGATTCAGGATGCAAATAACCAAATCAGTTCGCAGTTCAGACGAAAAAAGCTATTCAGAATGCAAATAAGCTACTCAGTTTGCAAAAAAAGCTATTCAGAATGAAATTGTGCTATTCAGATTGCAGTTCAGGATGAAAATAAGCTATTCAGAATGAACAAAAAGGGATTCAGGATGCAAATAACTTATTAAGTTTGCAGTTCAGATAAAAAAAAGCTATTCAGAATGCAAATAAACTATTTAGATTGCAAATAACGTAATCAATTTGCAAAAAAAAATATTTATAATGAAAATGTGCTATTCAGATTGCAGTTCAAGATGAAAATAAGCTATTCAGAATGAAAAAAAGGGATTCAGGAAGCAAATAACCTATTCAGTTTCCAGTTCTCACAAAAAAAGCTATTCAGAATGCAAATAAACTATTTAGATTGCAAATAACGTTATCAATTTGCAAAAAAAGCTATTCAGAATGAATAAGTGCTATTCAGATGGCAGTTCAGAATGAAAATAAGCGATTCAGAATAAAAAAAAAAGGGTTTCAGGAAGCACATAACCTATTCTGTTTGCAAATATGCTATTCAGAATGCCAATAATCTATTCAGCATGCAAATAAGCTATTCAATTTGCAAAAAAAGCTATTCAGAATGCAAATGTGCTATTCAGATTGCCGTTCAGGATCAAAATAAGCTATTCAGAATGAAAAAAAAGGGATTCAAGATGCAAATAACCTATTCAGAATGCAAATAGACTTTTCAGAATGCAAATAAGCTATTCAGTTTGCAAAAAAACTATTCAGAATGCAATAGTTCTATTCAGATTGCAGTCCAGGATGAAAATAAGCTATTCAGAATGATCAAAAAGGGATTCAGGATGCAAATAACTTCTCAAGTTTGCAGTTCAGACAAAAAAAACTATTCAGAATGCAAATAAACAATTTTGATTACAAATAACCTATCCAGTTTGCAAAATAAACTATTCATAATGAAAATGTGCTATTCAGATTGCAGTTCAGGATGAAAATAAGTTATTCAGAACGAAATAAAAGGGATTCAGGATGCAAATAACCTATTTTGTTTGCAGTTCAGACAAAAAAAGCTATTCAGAATGCAAATAAACTATTCAGGTTGCAAATAAGCTAATCAATTTGCAAAAAAAGCTATTCAGAATGAAAATGTGCTATTCAGATTAAAATTCAGGATGAAAATAAGCTATTGAGAATAAAAAAAAGGGATTCAGAATGCAAATAACATTTTTGTTTGCTGTTCAGAAAAAAAAAAACTATTCAGAATGCAAATAAACTCTTCAGATTGCAAATAAGATAATCAGTTTGCAAATAAAGCTATTCAGAATGAAAATGAGCTATTTAGATTGCAGTCCAGGATGAAAATAAGCTATTCAGAATGAAAAAAAAAGGGATTCAGGATGCAAATAACCTATTCAGTTTGCAGATCGTACAAAAAAAGCTATTCTGAATGCAAATAAACTATTCCGATTGCAAATAAGCTAATCAGTTTGCAAAAAAAGCTATTCAGAATGAAAATATGCCATTCAGATTGCAGTTCAGGACAAAAAGAAGCTAATCAGAATGAAAAAAAGAGATTCAGGATGCCAATAATTTATTCATTTTCCAGTTCTTACAAAAAAACCTATTTAGAATGAAAATGTGCTATTCAGATGGCAGTTCTGAATGAAAATTAGCTATTCAGAATTAAAAAAAGAAGTGGATTCAGGATGCAAATAACTTATTAAGTTTGCAGTTCAGATAAACTATTCAGAATGCAAATAAACAATTCTGATTGCAAATAAGCTATCCAGTTTGCAAAAAAAACTATTCATAATTAAAATGTGCTATTCATATTGCAAATAACCTATTGTGTTTGCAGTTCAGATTAAAAAAGCTATTCAGAATGCAAATAAACTATTTAAAATGCAAATAAGCTATTCACTTTGCAAAAAAAGCTAATCAGAAAGAAAATGTTCTATTCAGATTCCCGTTCAGGATGACAATAAGCTATTCAAAATGAACAAAAAGGAATTCAGGGTGCAAATAACTTATTAAGTCTGCTGTTCAGACAAAAAAAAGCTATTCAGAATGCAAATTAACAATTCTGATTGCAAATAAGCTATCCAGTTTGCAAAAAAAGCTATTCATAATGAAAATGTGCTATTTAGATTGCAGTTCAGAATGAAAATAAGCTATTCAGAATAAAAAAAAAGGATTCAGGATGCAAATCACTTATTAAGTTTGCAGCTCAGACCAAAAAAGCTATTCAGAATGCCAAAAAAGCTATTCATAATGAAAATGTGCTATCCAGATGGCAGTTCAGAATGAAAATAAGCTATTCAGAATAAAAAAAAAAGGATTCAGGATGCTAATAACCTATTCTGTTTGCAGTTCAGACAAAAAAACCAGTTCGGAATGCAAATAAACTAGTCAGAATGCAAATAAGCTATTCAGTTTGCAAAAAAAGCTATTCAGAATGTAAATGTTCTTTTCAAATTGCTGTTCAGGATGAAAATAAGCTATTCAGAATGAACAAAAAGGGATTCAGGATGCAAATAACCTATTCAGTTTGCAGTTCAGACAAAAAAAGCTATTCATAATGCAAATAAGCTATTCAGATTGCAAATAAGCTATTCAGTTTGCAAAAAAAAGATATTCAGAATGAAAATGTGCCTTTCAGATTGCATTTTAGGATGAAAATAAGCTATTCAGAAAAAAAAAAAAAAAAGGGATTCAGGATGCAAATAACCAATTCAGTTTGCAGTTCATACGAAAAAAGCTATTCAGAATGCAAATAAGCTACTCAATTTGCAAAAAAAGCTATTCAGAATGAAATTGTGCTATTCCGATTGCAGTTCAAGATGAAAATAATCTATTCAGAATGAACAAAAAGGGATTCAGGACGCAAATAACTTATTAAGTTTGCAGTTCAGATAAAAAAAAGCTATTCAGAATGCAAATAAACAATTCTGATTGCAAATAAGCTATCCAGTTTGCAAAAAAAGCTATTCATAATGAAAATGTGCTATTAAGATTGCAGTTCAAAATGAAAATAAGCTATTGAGAATGAAAAAAATGGGATTCAGGATGAAAATCACTTATTAAGTTTGCAGCTCAGACCAAAAAAGCTATTCAGAATGCAAATAAACTATTCAGATTGCAAATAAGCTAATCAGTATGCAAAAAAAGCTATTCAGAATGAAAATGTGCTACTCAGATGGCAGTTCAGAATGAAAATAAGCTTTGCAGAATAAAAAAAGGGCTTCAGGATGCAAATAACCAATTTAGTTTGCAGTTTAGACGAAAAAAGCTATTCAAAATGCAAATAAGCTACTCAGTTTGCAAAAAAAGCTATTCAGAATGAAATTGTGCTATTCAGATTGCTGTTCAGGATGAAAATAAGCTATTCAGAATGAAGAAAAAGGGATTCAGGATGCAAATAACCTATTCAGTTTGCAGTTCAGACAAAAAAAGCTATTCATAATGCAAATAAACAATTCTGATTGCAAACAAGCTATCCAGTTTGCAAAAAAAGCTATTCATAATGAAAATGTGCTATTCAGATTGCAGTTCAGAATGAAAATAAGCTATTCAGAATGAAAAAAAAGGGATTCAGGATGCAAATCACTTATTAAGTTTGCAGCTCAGAGCAAAAAATCTATTCAGAATGGAAATAAACTATTCAGATTGCAAATAAGCTAATCAGTTTGCAAAAAAAGCTATTCAGAATGAAAATGTGCTATTCAGATGGCAGTTCAGAATGAAAATAAGCTATTCAGAATAAAAAAAAAGAGAGGATTCAGGATGCAAATAACGTATTCTGTTTGCAGTTCAGACAAAAAAACCTGTTCGGAATGCAAATAAACTATTCAGAATGCAAATAAGCTATTCAGTTAGCAAAAAAAGCTATTCCGAATGCAAATGTTCTATTCAAATTGCAGTTCTGGATGAAAATAAGCTATTCAGAATGAACAAAAAGGGATTCAGGACTCAAATAACCTATTCAGTTTGCAGTTCAGACACAAAAAGCTATTCAGAATGCAAATAAGCTATTCAGATTGCAAATAAGCTATTCAGTTTGCGAAAAAAGATATTCAGAATGAAAATGTGCCTTTCAGATTGCAGTTCAGGATGAAAATAAGCTTTTCAGTATAAAAAAAAAGGGATTCCGGATGCAAATAACCAATTAAGTTTGCAGTTCAGACGAAAAAAGCTATTCATAACGCAAATAAGCTACTCAATTTGAAAAAAAAGCTATTCAGAATGAAAATATGCCATTCAGATTGCAGTTCAGGACAAAAAGAAGCTAATCAGAATGAAAAAAAGAGATTCAGGATGCCAATAATTCAGGATGCTAATAACCTATTCTGTTTGCAGTTCAGACAAAAACACCTGTTCGGAATGCAAATAAACTAGTTAGAATGCAAATAAGCTATTCAGTTTGCAAAAAAAGCTATTAAGAATGCAAATGTTCTTTTCAAATTGCTGTTCAGGATGAAAATAAGCTATTCAGAATGAAGAAAAAGGGATTCAGGATGCAAATAACCTATTCAGTTTGCAGTTCAGACAAAAAAAGCTATTCATAATGCAAATAAGCAATTCAGATTGCAAATAAGCTATTCAGTTTGCAAAAAAAGATATTCAGAATGAAAATGTGCCTTTCAGATTGCATTTTAGGATGCAAATAAGCTATTCAGAATAAAAAAAAAAGGGATTCAGGATGCAAATAACCAATTCAGTTTGCAGTTCATACGAAAAAAGCTATTCAGAATGCAAATAAGCTACTCAATTTGCAAAAAAAGCTATTCAGAATTAAATTGTGCTATTCAGATTGCAGTTCAAGATGAAAATAATCTATTCAGAATGAACAAAAAGGGATTCAGGACGCAAATAACTTATTAAGTTTGCAGTTCAGATAAAAAAAAGCTATTCAGAATGCAAATAAACAATTCTGATTGCAAATAAGCTATCCAGTTTGCAAAAAAAGCTATTCATAATGAAAATGTGCTATTCAGATTGCAGTTCAGAATGAAAATAAGCTATTCAGAATGAAAAAAAAGGGATTCAGGATGCAAATCACTTATTAAGTTTGCAGCTCAGACCAAAAAATCTATTCAGAATGGAAATAAACTATTCAGATTGCAAATAAGCTAATCAGTTTGCAAAAAAAGCTATTCAGAATGAAAATGTGCTATTCAGATGGCAGTTCAGAATGAAAATAAGCTATTCAGAATAAAAAAAAAAAAAAGGATTCAGGATGCAAATAACCTATTCTGTTTGCAGTTCAGACAAAAAAACCTGTTTGGAATGCAAATAAACTATTCAGAATGCAAATAAGCTATTCAGTTTGCAAAAAAAGCTATTCCGAATGCAAATGTTCTATTCAAATTGCAGTTCAGGATGAAAATAAGCTATTCAGAATGAACAAAAAGGGATTCAGGACTCAAATAACCTATTCAGTTTGCAGTTCAGACACAAAAAGCTATTCATAATGCAAATAAGCTACTCAATTTGAAAAAAAAGCTATTCAGAATGAAAATATGCCATTCAGATTGCAGTTCAGGACAAAAAGAAGCTAATCAGAATGAAAAAAAGAGATTCAGGATGCCAATAATTCAGGATGCTAATAACCTATTCTGTTTGCAGTTCAGACAAAAACACCTGTTCGGAATGCAAATAAACTAGTCAGAATGCAAATAAGCTATTCAGTTTGCAAAAAAAGCTATTCAGAATGCAAATGTTCTTTTCAAATTGCTGTTCAGGATGAAAATAAGCTATTCAGAATGAACAAAAAGGGATTCAGGATGCAAATAACCTATTCAGTTTGCAGTTCAGACAAAAAAAACTATTCATAATGCAAATAAGCTATTCAGATTGCAAATAAGCTATTCAGTTTGCAAAAAAAGATATTCAGAATGAAAATGTGCCTTTCAGATTGCATTTTAGGATGCAAATAAGCTATTCAGAATAAAAAAAAAGGGATTCAGGATGCAAATAACCAATTCAGTTTGCAGTTCATACGAAAAAAGCTATTCAGAATGCAAATAAGCTACTCAATTTGCAAAAAAAGCTATTCAGAATGAAATTGTGCTATTCAGATTGCAGTTCAAGATGAAAATAATCTATTCAGAATGAACAAAAAGGGATTCAGGACGCAAATAACTTATTAAGTTTGCAGTTCAGATAAAAAAAAGCTATTCAGAATGCAAATAAACAATTTTGATTGCAAATAAGCTATCCAGTTTGCAAAAAAAGCTATTCATAATGAAAATGTGCTATTCAGATTGCAGTTCAGAATGAAAATAAGCTATTCAGAATGAAAAAAAAGGGATTCAGGATGCAAATCACTTATTAAGTTTGCAGCTCAGACCAAAAAATCTATTCAGAATGGAAATAAACTATTCAGATTGCAAATAAGCTAATCAGTTTGCAAAAAAAGCTATTCAGAATGAAAATGTGCTATTCAGATGGCAGTTCAGAATGAAAATAAGCTATTCAGAATAAAAAAAAAAAAAGGATTCAGGATGCAAATAACCTATTCTGTTTGCAGTTCAGACAAAAAAACCTGTTTGGAATGCAAATAAACTATTCAGAATGCAAATAAGCTATTCAGTTTGCAAAAAAAGCTATTCCGAATGCAAATGTTCTATTCAAATTGCAGTTCAGGATGAAAATAAGCTATTCAGAATGAACAAAAAGGGATTCAGGACTCAAATAACCTATTCAGTTTGCAGTTCAGACACAAAAAGCTATTCATAATGCAAATAAGCTACTCAATTTGAAAAAAAAGCTATTCAGAATGAAAATATGCCATTCAGATTGCAGTTCAGGACAAAAAGAAGCTAATCAGAATGAAAAAAAGAGATTCAGGATGCCAATAATTCAGGATGCTAATAACCTATTCTGTTTGCAGTTCAGACAAAAACACCTGTTCGGAATGCAAATAAACTAGTCAGAATGCAAATAAGCTATTCAGTTTGCAAAAAAAGCTATTCAGAATGCAAATGTTCTTTTCAAATTGCTGTTCAGGATGAAAATAAGCTATTCAGAATGAACAAAAAGGGATTCAGGATGCAAATAACCTATTCAGTTTGCAGTTCAGACAAAAAAAACTATTCATAATGCAAATAAGCTATTCAGATTGCAAATAAGCTATTCAGTTTGCAAAAAAAGATATTCAGAATGAAAATGTGCCTTTCAGATTGCATTTTAGGATGCAAATAAGCTATTCAGAATAAAAAAAAAGGGATTCAGGATGCAAATAACCAATTCAGTTTGCAGTTCATACGAAAAAAGCTATTCAGAATGCAAATAAGCTACTCAATTTGCAAAAAAAGCTATTCAGAATGAAATTGTGCTATTCAGATTGCAGTTCAAGATGAAAATAATCTATTCAGAATGAACAAAAAGGGATTCAGGACGCAAATAACTTATTAAGTTTGCAGTTCAGATAAAAAAAAGCTATTCAGAATGCAAATAAACAATTTTGATTGCAAATAAGCTATCCAGTTTGCAAAAAAAGCTATTCATAATGAAAATGTGCTATTCAGATTGCAGTTCAGAATGAAAATAAGCTATTCAGAATGAAAAAAAAGGGATTCAGGATGCAAATCACTTATTAAGTTTGCAGCTCAGACCAAAAAATCTATTCAGAATGGAAATAAACTATTCAGATTGCAAATAAGCTAATCAGTTTGCAAAAAAAGCTATTCAGAATGAAAATGTGCTATTCAGATGGCAGTTCAGAATGAAAATAAGCTATTCAGAATAAAAAAAAAGAAAGGATTCAGGATGCAAATAACGTATTCTGTTTGCAGTTCAGACAAAAAAACCTGTTCGGAATGCAAATAAACTATTCAGAATGCAAATAAGCTATTCAGTTTGCAAAAAAAGCTATTCCGAATGCAAATGTTCTATTCAAATTGCAGTTCAGGATGAAAATAAGCTATTCAGAATGAACAAAAAGGGATTCAGGACTCAAATAACCTATTCAGTTTGCAGTTCAGACACAAAAAGCTATTCCGAATGCAAATAAGATATTCAGATTGCAAATAAGCTATTCAGTTTGCGAAAAAAGATATTCAGAATGAAAATGTGCCTTTCAGATTGCAGTTCAGGATGAAAATAAGCTTTTCAGTATAAAAAAAAGGGATTCCGGATGCAAATATCCAATTAAGTTTGCAGTTCAGACGAAAAAAGCTATTCAGAATGCAAATAAGCTACTCAATTTGAAAAAAAAGCTATTCAGAATGAAATTGTGCTATTCAGATTGCAGTTCAGGATGAAAATAATCTATTCAGAATGAACAAAAAGGGATTCAAGATGCAAATAACTTATTAAGTTTGCAGTTCAGATAAAAAAAAGCTATTCAGAATGCAAATAAACAATTCTGATTGCAAATAAGCTATCCAGTTTGCAGAAAAAGCTATGCATAATGAAAATGTGCTATTCAGACTGCAGTTCAGAATGAAAATAAGCTATTCAGAATGAAAAAAAAGGGATTCAGGATGCAAATAACCTATTCTGTTTGCAGTTCAGACAAAAAAACCTGTTCGGAATGCAAATAAACTATTCAGAATGCAAATAAGTTATTCAGTTTGCAAAAAAAGCTATTCCGAATGCAAACGTTCTATTCAAATTGCAGTTCAGGATGAAAATAAGCTATTCAGAATGCAAATAAACAATTTTGATTGCAAATAAGCTATCCAGTTTGCGAAAAAAGCTATTCATAATGAAAATGTGCTATTCAGATTGCAGTTCAGAATGAAAATAAGCTATTCAGAATGAAAAAAGAGGGATTCAGGATGCAAATAACTTATTAAGTTTGCAGATCAGATAAAAAAAAGCTATTCAGAATGCAAATAAACAATTCTGATTGCAAAAAAGATATCCAGTTTGCAAAAAAAGCTATTCATAATGAAAATGTGCTATTCAGATTGTAGTTCAGAATGAAAATAAGCTATTCAGAATGAAAAAAAAGGGATTCAGGATGCAAATCACTTAATAACTTTGCAGCTCAGACCGAAAAAGCTATTCAGAATGGAAATAAACTATTCAGATTGCAAATAAGCTAATCAGTTTGCAAAAAAAGCTATTCAGAATGAAAATGTGCTATTCAGATGGCAGTTCAGAATGAAAATAAGCTATTCAGAATAAAAAAAAAAAAGAAAGGATTCAGGATGCAAATAACCTATTCTGTTTGCAGTTCAGACAAAAAAACCTGTTTGGAATGCAAATAAACTATTCAGAATTCAAATAAGCTATTCAGTTTGCAAAAAAAGCTATTCCGAATGCAAATGTTCTATTCAAATTGCAGTTCAGGATGAAAATAAACTATTCAGAATGAACAAAAAGGGATTCAGGACTCAAATAACCTATTCAGTTTGCAGTTCAGACACAAACAGCTATTCGTAATGCAAATAAGCTACTCAATTTGAAAAAAAAGCTATTCAGAATGAAAATATGCCATTCAGATTGCAGTTCAGGACAAAAAGAAGCTAATCAGAATGAAAAAAAGAGATTCAGGATGCCAATAATTCAGGATGCTAATAACCTATTCTGTTTGCAGTTCAGACAAAAACACCTGTTCGGAATGCAAATAAACTAGTCAGAATGCAAATAAGCTATTCAGTTTGCAAAAAAAGCAATTCAGAATGCAAATGTTCTTTTCAAATTGCTGTTCAGGATGAAAATAAGCTATTCAGAATGAACAAACAGGGATTCAGGATGCAAATAACCTATTCAGTTTGCAGTTCAGACAAAAAAAGCTATTCATAATGCAAATAAGCTATTCAGATTGCAAATAAGCTATTCAGTTTGCAAAAAAAGATATTCAGAATGAAAATGTGCCTTTCAGATTGCATTTTAGGATGCAAATAAGCTATTCAGAATAAAAAAAAAGGGATTCAGGATGCAAATAACCAATTCAGTTTGCAGTTCATACGAAAAAAGCTATTCAGTATGCAAATAAGTTACTCAATTTGCAAAAAAAGCTATTCAGAATGAAATTGTGCTATTCAGATTGCAGTTCAAGATGAAAATAATCTATTCAGAATGAACAAAAAGGGATTCAGGACGCAAATAACTTATTAAGTTTGCAGTTCAGATAAAAAAAAGCTATTCAGAATGCAAATAAACAATTCTGATTGCAAATAAGATATCCAGTTTGCAAAAAAAGCTATTCATAATGAAAATGTGCTATTCAGATTGTAGTTCAGAATGAAAATAAGCTATTCAGAATGAAAAAAAAGGGATTCAGGATGCAAATCACTTAATAACTTTGCAGCTCAGACCGAAAAAGCTATTCAGAATGGAAATAAACTATTCAGATTGCAAATAAGCTAATCAGTTTGCAAAAAAAGCTATTCAGAATGAAAATGTGCTATTCAGATGGCAGTTCAGAATGAAAATAAGCTATTCAGAATAAAAAAAAGAAAGAAAGGATTCAGGATGCAAATAACCTATTCTGTTTGCAGTTCAGACAAAAAAACCTGTTTGGAATGCAAATAAACTATTCAGAATTCAAATAAGCTATTCAGTTTGCAAAAAAAGCTATTCCGAATGCAAATGTTCTATTCAAATTGCAGTTCAGGATGAAAATAAACTATTCAGAATGAACAAAAAGGGATTCAGGACTCAAATAACCTATTCAGTTTGCAGTTCAGACACAAACAGCTATTCGTAATGCAAATAAACTACTCAATTTGAAAAAAAAGCTATTCAGAATGAAAATATGCCATTCAGATTGCAGTTCAGGACAAAAAGAAGCTAATCAGAATGAAAAAAAGAGATTCAGGATGCCAATAATTCAGGATGCTAATAACCTATTCTGTTTGCAGTTCAGACAAAAACACCTGTTCGGAATGCAAATAAACTAGTCAGAATGCAAATAAGCTATTCAGTTTGCAAAAAAAGCAATTCAGAATGCAAATGTTCTTTTCAAATTGCTGTTCAGGATGAAAATAAGCTATTCAGAATGAACAAACAGGGATTCAGGATGCAAATAACCTATTCAGTTTGCAGTTCAGACAAAAAAAGCTATTCATAATGCAAATAAGCTATTCAGATTGCAAATAAGCTATTCAGTTTGCAAAAAAAGATATTCAGAATGAAAATGTGCCTTTCAGATTGCATTTTAGGATGCAAATAAGCTATTCAGAATAAAAAAAAAGGGATTCAGGATGCAAATAACCAATTCAGTTTGCAGTTCATACGAAAAAAGCTATTCAGTATGCAAATAAGTTACTCAATTTGCAAAAAAAGCTATTCAGAATGAAATTGTGCTATTCAGATTGCAGTTCAAGATGAAAATAATCTATTCAGAATGAACAAAAAGGGATTCAGGACGCAAATAACTTATTAAGTTTGCAGTTCAGATAAAAAAAAGCTATTCAGAATGCAAATAAACAATTCTGATTGCAAATAAGCTATCCAGTTTGCAAAAAAAGCTATTCATAATGAAAATGTGCTATTCAGATTGCAGTTCAGAATGAAAATAAGCTATTCAGAATGAAAAAAAAGGGATTCAGGATGCAAATCACTTATTAAGTTTGCAGCTCAGACCAAAAAATCTATTCAGAATGGAAATAAACTATTCAGATTGCAAATAAGCTAATCAGTTTGCAAAAAAAGCTATTCAGAATGAAAATGTGCTATTCAGATGGCAGTTCAGAATGAAAATAAGCTATTCAGAATAAAAAAAAAAGAAAGGATTCAGGATGCAAATAACGTATTCTGTTTGCAGTTCAGACAAAAAAACCTGTTCTGAATGCAAATAAACTATTCAGAATGCAAATAAGCTATTCAGTTTGCAAAAAAAGCTATTCCGAATGCAAATGTTCTATTCAAATTGCAGTTCAGGATGAAAATAAGCTATTCAGAATGAACAAAAAGGGATTCAGGACTCAAATAACCTATTCAGTTTGCAGTTCAGACACAAAAAGCTATTCAGAATGCAAATAAGATATTCAGATTGCAAATAAGCTATTCAGTTTGCGAAAAAAGATATTCAGAATGAAAATGTGCCTTTCAGATTGCAGTTCAGGATGAAAATAAGCTTTTCAGTATAAAAAAAAGGGATTCCGAATGCAAATATCCAATTAAGTTTGCAGTTCAGACGAAAAAAGCTATTCAGAATGCAAATAAGCTACTCAATTTGAAAAAAAAGCTATTCAGAATGAAATTGTGCTATTCAGATTGCAGTTCAGGATGAAAATAATCTATTCAGAATGAACAAAAAGGGATTCAAGATGCAAATAACTTATTAAGTTTGCAGTTCAGATAAAAAAAAGCTATTCAGAATGCAAATAAACAATTCTGATTGCAAATAAGCTATCTAGTTTGCAGAAAAAGCTATGCATAATGAAAATGTGCTATTCAGACTGCAGTTCAGAATGAAAATAAGCTATTCAGAATGAAAAAAAAGGGATTCAGGATGCAAATCACTTATTAAGTTTGCAGCTCAGACCAAAAAAGCTATTCAGATGGCAAATAAACTATTCAGATTGCAAATAAGCTAATCAGTTTGCAAAAAAAGCTATTCAGAATGAAAATTTGCTACTCAGATGGCAGTTCAGAATGAAAATAAGCTTTGCAGAATAAAAAAAGAAGTAAGGATTCAGGATGCAAATAACCTATTCTGTTTGCAGTTCAGACAAAAAAACCTGTTCGGAATGCAAATAAACTATTCAGAATGCAAATAAGCTATTCAGTTTGCAAAAAAAGCTATTCCGAATGCAAACGTTCTATTCAAATTGCAGTTCAGAATGAAAATAAGCTATTCAGAATGAAAAAAAAGGGATTCAGGACTCAAATAACCTATTCAGTTTGCAGTTCAGACACAAAAAACTATTCAGAATGCAAATAAGCTATTCAGATTGCAAATAAGCTATTCAGTTTGCGAAAAAAGATATTCAGAATGAAAATGTGCCTTTCAGATTGTAGTTCAGGATGAAAATAAGCTATTCAGTATAAAAAAAAGGGATTCCGGATGCAAATATCCAATAAAGTTTGCAGTTCAGACGAAAAAAGCTATTCAGAATGCAAATAAGCTACTCAATTTGCAAAAAAGCTATTCATAATGAAAATGTGCTATTCAGATTGCAGTTCAGAATGAAAATAAGCTATTGAGAATGAAAAAAAAGGGATTCAGGACGCAAATCACTTATTAAGTTTGCAGCTCAGACCAAAAAAGCTATTCAGAATGCAAATAAACTATTCAGATTGCAAATAAGCTAATCAGTTTGCAAAAAAAGCTATTCATAATGAAAATGTGCTACTCAGATGGCAGTTCAGAATGAAAATAAGCTTTGCAGAATAAAAAAAGGGCTTCAGGATGCAAATAACCAATTTAGTTTGCAGTTTGGACGAAAAAAGTTATTCAAAATGCAAATAATCTACTCAGTTTGCAAAAAAAGCTATTCAGAATGAAATTGTGCTATTCAGATTGCAGTTTAGGATGAAAATAATCTATTCAGAATGAACAAAAAGGGATTCAGGACGCAAATAACTTATTAAGTTTGCAGTTCAGATAAAATAAAGCTATTCAGAATGCAAATAAACAATTCTGATTGCAAATAAGCTATCGAGTTTGCAAAAAAAGCTATTCATAATGAAAATGTGCTATTTAGATTGCAGTTCAGAATGAAATAAGCTATTCAGAATGAAAAAAAAGGGATTCAGGATGCAAATCACTTATTAAGTTTGCAGCTCACACCAAAAAATCTATTCAGAATGGAAATAAACTATTCAGATTGCAAATAAGCTAATCAGTTTGCAAAAAAAGCTATTCAGAATGAAAATGTGCTATTCAGATGGCAGTTCAAAATGAAAATAAGCTATTCAGAATAAAAAAAAAAGAAAGCATTCAGGATGCAAATAACCTATTCTGTTTGCAGTTCAGACAAAAAAACCTGTTCGGAATGCAAATAAACTATTCAGAATGCAAATAAGCTATTCAGTTTGCAAAAAAAGCTATTCCGAATGCAAATGTTCTATTCAAATTGCAGTTCAGGATGAAAATAAGCTATTCAGAATGAACAAAAAGGGATTCAGGACTCAAATAACCTATTCAGTTTGCAGTTCAGACACAAAAAGCTATTCAGAATGCAAATAAGCTATTCAGATTGCAAATAAGCTATTCAGTTTGCGAAAAAAGATATTCAGAATGAAAATGTGCCTTTCAGATTGCAATTCAGGATGAAAATAAGCTATTCAGTATAAAAAAAAGGGATTCCGGATGCAAATATCCAATTAAGTTTGCAGTTCAGACGAAAAAAGCTATTCAGAATGCAAATAAGCTACTCAATTTGCAAAAAAGCTATTCATAATGAAATTGTGCTATTTAGATTGCAGTTCAGGATGAAAATAATCTATTCAGAATGAACAAAGAGGGATTCAGGATGCAAATAACTTATTAAGTTTGCAGTTCAGATAAAAAAAAGATATTCAGAATGCAAATAAACAATTCTGATTGCAAATAAGCTATCCAGTTTGCAAAAAAAGCTATTCATAATGAAAATGTGCTATTCAGATTGCAGTTCAGAATGAAAATAAGCTATTGAGAATGAACAAAAAGGGATTCAGGACTCAAATAACCTATTCAGTTTGCAGTTCAGACACAAAAAGCTATTCAGAATGCAAATAAGATATTCAGATTGCAAATAAGCTATTCAGTTTGCGAAAAAAGATATTCAGAATGAAAATGTGCCTTTCAGATTGCAGTTCAGGATGAAAATAAGCTTTTCAGTATAAAAAAAAGGGATTCCGAATGCAAATATCCAATTAAGTTTGCAGTTCAGACGAAAAAAGCTATTCAGAATGCAAATAAGCTACTCAATTTGAAAAAAAAGCTATTCAGAATGAAATTGTGCTATTCAGATTGCAGTTCAGGATGAAAATAATCTATTCAGAATGAACAAAAAGGGATTCAAGATGCAAATAACTTATTAAGTTTGCAGTTCAGATAAAAAAAAGCTATTCAGAATGCAAATAAACAATTCTGATTGCAAATAAGCTATCTAGTTTGCAGAAAAAGCTATGCATAATGAAAATGTGCTATTCAGACTGCAGTTCAGAATGAAAATAAGCTATTCAGAATGAAAAAAAAGGGATTCAGGATGCAAATCACTTATTAAGTTTGCAGCTCAGACCAAAAAAGCTATTCAGATGGCAAATAAACTATTCAGATTGCAAATAAGCTAATCAGTTTGCAAAAAAAGCTATTCAGAATGAAAATTTGCTACTCAGATGGCAGTTCAGAATGAAAATAAGCTTTGCAGAATAAAAAAAGAAGTAAGGATTCAGGATGCAAATAACCTATTCTGTTTGCAGTTCAGACAAAAAAACCTGTTCGGAATGCAAATAAACTATTCAGAATGCAAATAAGCTATTCAGTTTGCAAAAAAAGCTATTCCGAATGCAAACGTTCTATTCAAATTGCAGTTCAGAATGAAAATAAGCTATTCAGAATGAAAAAAAAGGGATTCAGGACTCAAATAACCTATTCAGTTTGCAGTTCAGACACAAAAAACTATTCAGAATGCAAATAAGCTATTCAGATTGCAAATAAGCTATTCAGTTTGCGAAAAAAGATATTCAGAATGAAAATGTGCCTTTCAGATTGTAGTTCAGGATGAAAATAAGCTATTCAGTATAAAAAAAAGGGATTCCGGATGCAAATATCCAATAAAGTTTGCAGTTCAGACGAAAAAAGCTATTCAGAATGCAAATAAGCTACTCAATTTGCAAAAAAGCTATTCATAATGAAAATGTGCTATTCAGATTGCAGTTCAGAATGAAAATAAGCTATTGAGAATGAAAAAAAAGGGATTCAGGACGCAAATCACTTATTAAGTTTGCAGCTCAGACCAAAAAAGCTATTCAGAATGCAAATAAACTATTCAGATTGCAAATAAGCTAATCAGTTTGCAAAAAAAGCTATTCATAATGAAAATGTGCTACTCAGATGGCAGTTCAGAATGAAAATAAGCTTTGCAGAATAAAAAAAGGGCTTCAGGATGCAAATAACCAATTTAGTTTGCAGTTTAGACGAAAAAAGTTATTCAAAATGCAAATAATCTACTCAGTTTGCAAAAAAAGCTATTCAGAATGAAATTGTGCTATTCAGATTGCAGTTTAGGATGAAAATAATCTATTCAGAATGAACAAAAAGGGATTCAGGACGCAAATAACTTATTAAGTTTGCAGTTCAGATAAAATAAAGCTATTCAGAATGCAAATAAACAATTCTGATTGCAAATAAGCTATCGAGTTTGCAAAAAAAGCTATTCATAATGAAAATGTGCTATTTAGATTGCAGTTCAGAATGAAATAAGCTATTCAGAATGAAAAAAAAGGGATTCAGGATGCAAATCACTTATTAAGTTTGCAGCTCACACCAAAAAATCTATTCAGAATGGAAATAAACTATTCAGATTGCAAATAAGCTAATCAGTTTGCAAAAAAAGCTATTCAGAATGAAAATGTGCTATTCAGATGGCAGTTCAAAATGAAAATAAGCTATTCAGAATAAAAAAAAAAGAAAGCATTCAGGATGCAAATAACCTATTCTGTTTGCAGTTCAGACAAAAAAACCTGTTCGGAATGCAAATAAACTATTCAGAATGCAAATAAGCTATTCAGTTTGCAAAAAAAGCTATTCCGAATGCAAATGTTCTATTCAAATTGCAGTTCAGGATGAAAATAAGCTATTCAGAATGAACAAAAAGGGATTCAGGACTCAAATAACCTATTCAGTTTGCAGTTCAGACACAAAAAGCTATTCAGAATGCAAATAAGCTATTCAGATTGCAAATAAGCTATTCAGTTTGCGAAAAAAGATATTCAGAATGAAAATGTGCCTTTCAGATTGCAATTCAGGATGAAAATAAGCTATTCAGTATAAAAAAAAGGGATTCCGGATGCAAATATCCAATTAAGTTTGCAGTTCAGACGAAAAAAGCTATTCAGAATGCAAATAAGCTACTCAATTTGCAAAAAAGCTATTCATAATGAAATTGTGCTATTTAGATTGCAGTTCAGGATGAAAATAATCTATTCAGAATGAACAAAGAGGGATTCAGGATGCAAATAACTTATTAAGTTTGCAGTTCAGATAAAAAAAAGATATTCAGAATGCAAATAAACAATTCTGATTGCAAATAAGCTATCCAGTTTGCAAAAAAAGCTATTCATAATGAAAATGTGCTATTCAGATTGCAGTTCAGAATGAAAATAAGCTATTGAGAATGAACAAAAAGGGATTCAGGACTCAAATAACCTATTCAGTTTGCAGTTCAGACACAAAAAGCTATTCAGAATGCAAATAAGATATTCAGATTGCAAATAAGCTATTCAGTTTGCGAAAAAAGATATTCAGAATGAAAATGTGCCTTTCAGATTGCAGTTCAGGATGAAAATAAGCTTTTCAGTATAAAAAAAAGGGATTCCGAATGCAAATATCCAATTAAGTTTGCAGTTCAGACGAAAAAAGCTATTCAGAATGCAAATAAGCTACTCAATTTGAAAAAAAAGCTATTCAGAATGAAATTGTGCTATTCAGATTGCAGTTCAGGATGAAAATAATCTATTCAGAATGAACAAAAAGGGATTCAAGATGCAAATAACTTATTAAGTTTGCAGTTCAGATAAAAAAAAGCTATTCAGAATGCAAATAAACAATTCTGATTGCAAATAAGCTATCTAGTTTGCAGAAAAAGCTATGCATAATGAAAATGTGCTATTCAGACTGCAGTTCAGAATGAAAATAAGCTATTCAGAATGAAAAAAAAGGGATTCAGGATGCAAATCACTTATTAAGTTTGCAGCTCAGACCAAAAAAGCTATTCAGATGGCAAATAAACTATTCAGATTGCAAATAAGCTAATCAGTTTGCAAAAAAAGCTATTCAGAATGAAAATTTGCTACTCAGATGGCAGTTCAGAATGAAAATAAGCTTTGCAGAATAAAAAAAGAAGTAAGGATTCAGGATGCAAATAACCTATTCTGTTTGCAGTTCAGACAAAAAAACCTGTTCGGAATGCAAATAAACTATTCAGAATGCAAATAAGCTATTCAGTTTGCAAAAAAAGCTATTCCGAATGCAAACGTTCTATTCAAATTGCAGTTCAGAATGAAAATAAGCTATTCAGAATGAAAAAAAAGGGATTCAGGACTCAAATAACCTATTCAGTTTGCAGTTCAGACACAAAAAACTATTCAGAATGCAAATAAGCTATTTAGATTGCAAATAAGCTATTCAGTTTGCGAAAAAAGATATTCAGAATGAAAATGTGCCTTTCAGATTGTAGTTCAGGATGAAAATAAGCTATTCAGTATAAAAAAAAGGGATTCCGGATGCAAATATCCAATAAAGTTTGCAGTTCAGACGAAAAAAGCTATTCAGAATGCAAATAAGCTACTCAATTTGCAAAAAAGCTATTCATAATGAAAATGTGCTATTCAGATTGCAGTTCAGAATGAAAATAAGCTATTGAGAATGAAAAAAAAGGGATTCAGGACGCAAATCACTTATTAAGTTTGCAGCTCAGACCAAAAAAGCTATTCAGAATGCAAATAAACTATTCAGATTGCAAATAAGCTAATCAGTTTGCAAAAAAAGCTATTCATAATGAAAATGTGCTACTCAGATGGCAGTTCAGAATGAAAATAAGCTTTGCAGAATAAAAAAAGGGCTTCAGGATGCAAATAACCAATTTAGTTTGCAGTTTAGACGAAAAAAGTTATTCAAAATGCAAATAATCTACTCAGTTTGCAAAAAAAGCTATTCAGAATGAAATTGTGCTATTCAGATTGCAGTTTAGGATGAAAATAATCTATTCAGAATGAACAAAAAGGGATTCAGGACGCAAATAACTTATTAAGTTTGCAGTTCAGATAAAATAAAGCTATTCAGAATGCAAATAAACAATTCTGATTGCAAATAAGCTATCGAGTTTGCAAAAAAAGCTATTCATAATGAAAATGTGCTATTTAGATTGCAGTTCAGAATGAAATAAGCTATTCAGAATGAAAAAAAAGGGATTCAGGATGCAAATCACTTATTATGTTTGCAGCTCACACCAAAAAATCTATTCAGAATGGAAATAAACTATTCAGATTGCAAATAAGCTAATCAGTTTGCAAAAAAAGCTATTCAGAATGAAAATGTGCTATTCAGATGGCAGTTCAAAATGAAAATAAGCTATTCAGAATAAAAAAAAAAGAAAGCATTCAGGATGCAAATAACCTATTCTGTTTGCAGTTCAGACAAAAAAACCTGTTCGGAATGCAAATAAACTATTCAGAATGCAAATAAGCTATTCAGTTTACAAAAAAAGCTATTCCGAATGCAAATGTTCTATTCAAATTGCAGTTCAGGATGAAAATAAGCTATTCAGAATGAACAAAAAGGGATTCAGGACTCAAATAACCTATTCAGTTTGCAGTTCAGACACAAAAAGCTATTCAGAATGCAAATAAGCTATTCAGATTGCAAATAAGCTATTCAGTTTGCGAAAAAAGATATTCAGAATGAAAATGTGCCTTTCAGATTGCAATTCAGGATGAAAATAAGCTATTCAGTATAAAAAAAAGGGATTCCGGATGCAAATATCCAATTAAGTTTGCAGTTCAGACGAAAAAAGCTATTCAGAATGCAAATAAGCTACTCAATTTGCAAAAAAGCTATTCATAATGAAATTGTGCTATTTAGATTGCAGTTCAGGATGAAAATAATCTATTCAGAATGAACAAAGAGGGATTCAGGATGCAAATAACTTATTAAGTTTGCAGTTCAGATAAAAAAAAGATATTCAGAATGCAAATAAACAATTCTGATTGCAAATAAGCTATCCAGTTTGCAAAAAAAGCTATTCATAATGAAAATGTGCTATTCAGATTGCAGTTCAGAATGAAAATAAGCTATTGAGAATGAAAAAAAAGGGATTCAGGACGCAAATCACTTATTAAGTTTGCAGCTCAGACCAAAAAAGCTATTCAGAATGCAAATAAACTATTCAGATTGCAAATAAGCTAATCAGTTTGCAAAAAAAGCTATTCAGAATGAAAATGTGCTATCCAGATGGCAGTTCAGAATGAACATAAGCTATTCAGAATAAAAAAAAAGGATTCAGGATGCTAATAACCTATTCTGTTTGCAGTTCAGACAAAAAAACCTGTTCGGAATGCAAATAAACTATTCAGAATGCAAATAAGCTATTCAGTTTGCAAAAAAAGCTATTCAGAATGCAAATGTTCTATTCAAATTGCAGTTCAGGATGAAAATAAGTTTTTCAGAATGAACAAAAAGGGATTCAGGATGCAAATAACCTATTCAGTTTGCAGTTCAGACAAAAAAAGCTATTCAGAATGCAAATGTTCTATTCTAATTGCAGTTCAGGATGAAAATAAGTTTTTCAGAATGAACAAAAAGGGATTCAGGACTCAAATAACTTATTCAGTTTGCAGTTCAGACAAAAAAAGCTATTCAGAATGCAAATAAGCTATTCAGATTGCAAATAAGCTATTCAGTTTGCAAAAAAAGATATTCAGAATGAAAATGTGCCTTTCAGATTGCATTTCAGGATGAAAATAAGCTATTCCGAATAAAAAAAAAGGGATTCAGGATGCAAATAACCAATTCAGTTTGCAGTTCAGACGAAAAAAGCTATTCAGAATGCAAATAAGCTACTCAATTTGCAAAAAAAGCTATTCAGAATGAAATTGTGCTATTCAGATTGCAGTTCAGGATGAAAATAATCTATTCAGAATGAACAAAAAGGGATTCAGGACGCAAATAACTTATTAAGTTTGCTGTTCAGATAAAAAAAAGATATTCAGAATGCAAATGAACAATTCTGATTGCAAATAAGCTATCCAGTTTGCAAAAAAAGCTATTCATAATGAAAATGTGCTATTCAGATTGCAGTTCAGAATGAAAATAAGCTATTGAGAATGAAAAAAAAGGGATTCAGGACGCAAATCACTTATTAAGTTTGCAGCTCAGACCAAAAAAGCTATTCAGAATGCAAATAAACTATTCAGATTGCAAATAAGCTAATCAGTTTGCAAAAAAAGCTATTCAGAATGAAAATGTGCTATCCAGATGGCAGTTCACAATGAACATAAGCTATTCAGAATAAAAAAAAAGGATTCAGGATGCTAATAACCTATTCTGTTTGCTGTTCAGACAAAAAAACCTGTTCGGAATGCAAATAAACTATTCAGAATGCAAATAAGCTATTCAGTTTGCAAAAAAAGCTATTCAGAATGAAATTGTGCTATTCAGATTGCAGTTCAGGATGAAAGTAATCTATTAAGAATGAACAAAAAGGGATTCAGGACGCAAATAACTTATTAAGTTTGCTGTTCAGATAAAAAAAAGATATTCAGAATGCAAATAAACAATTCTGATTGCAAATAAGCTATCCAGTTTGCAAAAAAAGCTATTCATAATGAAAATGTGCTATTCAGATTGCAGTTCAGAATGAAAATAAGCTATTGAGAATGAAAAAAAAGGGATTCAGGACGCAAATCACTTATTAAGTTTGCAGCTCAGACCAAAAAAGCTATTCAGAATGCAAATAAACTATTCAGATTGCAAATAAGCTAATCAGTTTGCAAAAAAAGCTATTCAGAATGAAAATGTGCTATCCAGATGGCAGTTCACAATGAACATAAGCTATTCAGAATAAAAAAAAAGGATTCAGGATGCTAATAACCTATTCTGTTTGCTGTTCAGACAAAAAAACCTGTTCGGAATGCAAATAAACTATTCAGAATGCAAATAAGCTATTCAGTTTGCAAAAAAAGCTATTCAGAATGCAAATGTTCTATTCAAATTGCAGTTCAGGATGAAAATAAGTTTTTCAGAATGAACAAAAAGGTATTCAGGATGCAAATAACCAATTCAGTTTGCAGTTCAGACAAAAAAAGCTATTCAGAATGCAAATAAGCTATTCAGATTGCAAATAAGCTATTCAGTTTGCAAAAAAAGATATTCAGAATGAAAATGTGCCTTTCAGATTGCATTTCAGGATGAAAATAAGCTATTCAGAATAAAAAAAAAGGGATTCAGGATGCAAATAACCAATTCAGTTTGCAGTTCAGACGAAAAAAGCTATTCAGAATGCAAATACGCTACTCAATTTGCAAAAAAAGCTATTCAGAATGAAATTGTGCTATTCAGATTGCAGTTCAGGATGAAAATAATCTATTCATAATGAACAAAAAGGGATTCAGGACGCAAATAACTTATTAAGTTTGCAGTTCAGATAAAAAAAAGCTATTCAGAATGCAAATGAACAATTCTGATTGCAAATAAGCTATCCAGTTTGCAAAAAAAGCTATTCATAATGAAAATGTGCTATTCAGATTGCAGTTCAGAATGAAAATAAGCTATTGAGAATGAAAAAAAAGGGATTCAGGACGCAAATCACTTATTAAGTTTGCAGCTCAGACCAAAAAAGCTATTCAGAATGCAAATAAACTATTCAGATTGCAAATAAGCTAATCAGTTTGCAAAAAAAGCTATTCATAATGAAAATGTGCTACTCAGATGGCAGTTCATAATGAAAATAAGCTTTGCAGAATAAAAAAAGAGCTTCAGGATGCAAATAACCAATTTAGTTTGCAGTTTAGACGAAAAAAGTTATTCAAAATGCAAATAATCTACTCAGTTTGCAAAAAAAGCTATTCAGAATGAAATTGTGCTATTCAGATTGCAGTTCAGGATGAAAATAATCTATTCAGAATGAACAAAAAGGGATTCAGGACTCAAATAACTTATTAAGTTTGCAGTTCAGATAAAAAAAAGCTATTCAGAATGCAAATAAACAATTCTGATTGCAAATAAGCTATCGAGTTTGCAAAAAAAGCTATTCATAATGAAAATGTGCTATTTAGATTGCAGTTCAGAATGAAAATAAGCTATTCAGAATGAAAAAAAAGGGATTCAGGATGCAAATCACTTATTAAGTTTGCAGCTCACACCAAAAAATATATTCAGAATGGAAATAAACTATTCAGATTGCAAATAAGCTAATCAGTTTGCAAAAAAAGCTATTTAGAATGAAAATGTGCTATTCAGATGGCAGTTCAAAATGAAAAGAAGCTATTCAGAATTAAAAAAAAAAAAAGCATTCAGGATGCAAATAACCTATTCTGTTTGCAGTTCAGACAAAAAAACCTGTTCGGAATGCAAATAAACTATTCAGAATGCAAATAAGCTATTCAGTTTGCAAAAAAAGCTATTCCGAATGCAAATGTTCTATTCAAATTGCAGTTCAGGATGAAAATAAGCTATTCAGAATGAACAAAAAGGGATTCAGGACTCAAATAACCTATTCAGTTTGCAGTTCAGACACAAAAAGCTATTCAGAATGCAAATAAGCTATTCAGATTGCAAATAAGCTATTCAGTTTGCGAAAAAAGATATTCAGAATGAAAATGTGCCTTTCAGATTGCAATTCAGGATGAAAATAAGCTATTCAGTATAAAAAAAAGGGATTCCGGATGCAAATATCCAATTAAGTTTGCAGTTCAGACGAAAAAAGCTATTCAGAATGCAAATAAGCTACTCAATTTGCAAAAAAGCTATTCATAATGAAATTGTGCTATTTAGATTGCAGTTCAGGATGAAAATAATAAAATTCAGAATGAACAAAGAGGGATTCAGGATGCAAATAACTTATTAAGTTTGCAGCTCAGACCAAAAAAGCTATTCAGAATGCAAATAAACTATTCAGATTGCAAATAAGCTAATCAGTTTGCAAAAAAAGCTATTCAGAATGAAAATGTGCTATCCAGATGGCAGTTCACAATGAACGTAAGCTATTCAGAATAAAAAAAAAGGATTCAGGATACTAATAACCTATTCTGTTTGCAGTTCAGACAAAAAAACCTGTTCGGAATGCAAATAAACTATTCAGAATGCAAATAAGCTATTCAGTTTGCAAAAAAAGCTATTCAGAATGCAAATGTTCTATTCAAATTGCAGTTCAGGATGAAAATAAGTTTTTCAGAATGAACAAAAAGGGATTCAGGATGCAAATAACCAATTCAGTTTGCAGTTCAGACAAAAAAAGCTATTCAGAATGCAAATAAGCTATTCAGATTGCAAATAAGCTATTCAGTTTGCAAAAAAAGATATTCAGAATGAAAATGTGCCTTTCAGATTGCATTTCAGGATGAAAATAAGCTATTCAGAATAAAAAAAAAGGGATTCAGGATGCAAATAACCAATTCAGTTTGCAGTTCAGACGAAAAAAGCTATTCAGAATGCAAATAAGCTACTCAATTTGCAAAAAAAGCTATTCAGAATGAAATTGTGCTATTCAGATTGCAGTTCAGGATGAAAATAATCTATTCATAATGAACAAAAAGGGATTCAGGACGCAAATAACTTATTAAGTTTGCAGTTCAGATAAAAAAAAGCTATTCAGAATGCAAATAAACAATTCTGATTGCAAATAAGCTATCCAGTTTGCAAAAAAAGCTATTCATAATGAAAATGTGCTATTCAGATTGCAGTTCAGAATGAAAATAAGCTATTGAGAATGAAAAAAAAGGGATTCAGGACGCAAATCACTTATTAAGTTTGCAGCTCAGACCAAAAAAGCTATTCAGAATGCAAATAAACTATTCAGATTGCAAATAAGCTAATCAGTTTGCAAAAAAAGCTATTCATAATGAAAATGTGCTACTCAGATGGCAGTTCAGAATGAAAATAAGCTTTGCAGAATAAAAAAAGGGCTTCAGGATGCAAATAACCAATTTAGTTTGCAGTTTAGACGAAAAAAGTTATTCAAAATGCAAATAATCTACTCAGTTTGCAAAAAAAGCTATTCAGAATGAAATTGTGCTATTCAGATTGCAGTTCAGGATGAAAATAATCTATTCAGAATGAACAAAAAGGGATTCAGGACGCAAATAACTTATTAAGTTTGCAGTTCAGATAAAAAAAAGCTATTCAGAATGCAAATAAACAATTCTGATTGCAAATAAGCTATCGAGTTTGCAAAAAAAGCTATTCATAATGAAAATGTGCTATTTAGATTGCAGTTCAGAATGAAAATAAGCTATTCAGAATGAAAAAAAAGGGATTCAGGATGCAAATCACTTATTAAGTTTGCAGCTCACACCAAAAAATCTATTCAGAATGGAAATAAACTATTCAGATTGCAAATAAGCTAATCAGTTTGCAAAAAAAGCTATTCAGAATGAAAATGTGCTATTCAGATGGCAGTTCAAAATGAAAATAAGCTATTCAGAATAAAAAAAAAGAAAGCATTCAGGATGCAAATAACCTATTCTGTTTGCAGTTCAGACAAAAAAACCTGTTCGGAATGCAAATAAACTATTCAGAATGCAAATAAGCTATTCAGTTTGCAAAAAAAGCTATTCCGAATGCAAATGTTCTATTCAAATTGCAGTTCAGGATGAAAATAAGCTATTCACTATGAACAAAAAGGGATTCAGGACTCAAATAACCTATTCAGTTTGCAGTTCAGACACAAAAAGCTATTCAGAATGCAAATAAGCTATTCAGTTTGCGAAAAAAGATATTCAGAATGAAAATGTGCCTTTCAGATTGCAATTCAGGATGAAAATAAGCTATTCAGTATAAAAAAAAGGGATTCCGGATGCAAATATCCAATTAAGTTTGCAGTTCAGACGAAAAAAGCTATTCAGAATGCAAATAAGCTACTCAATTTGCAAAAAAGCTATTCATAATGAAATTGTGCTATTTAGATTGTAGTTCAGGATGAAAATAATCTATTCAGAATGAACAAAGAGGGATTCAGGATGCAAATAACTTATTAAGTTTGCAGTTCAGATAAAAAAAAGATATTCAGAATGCAAATAAACAATTCTGATTGCAAATAAGCTATCCAGTTTGCAAAAAAAGCTATTCATAATGAAAATGTGCTATTCAGATTGCAGTTCAGAATGAAAATAAGCTATTGAGAATGAAAAAAAAGGGATTCAGGACGCAAATCACTTATTAAGTTTGCAGCTCAGACCAAAAAAGCTATTCAGAATGCAAATAAACTATTCAGATTGCAAATAAGCTAATCAGTTTGCAAAAAAAGCTATTCAGAATGAAAATGTGCTATCCAGATGGCAGTTCATAATGAACATAAGCTATTCAGAATAAAAAAAAGGATTCAGGATGCTAATAACCTATTCTGTTTGCAGTTCAGACAAAAAAACCTGTTCGGAATGCAAATAAACTATTCAGAATGCAAATAAGCTATTCAGTTTGCAAAAAAAGCTATTCAGAATGCAAATTTTCTATTCAAATTGCAGTTCAGGATGAAAATAAGTTTTTCAGAATGAACAAAAAGGGATTCAGGATGCAAATAACCTATTCAGTTTGCAGTTCAGACAAAAAAAGCTATTCAGAATGCAAATAAGCTATTCAGATTGCAAATAAGCTATTCAGTTTGCAAAAAAAGATATTCAGAATGAAAATGTGCCTTTCAGATTGCATTTCAGGATGAAAATAAGCTATTCAGAATAAAAAAAAAGGGATTCAGGATGCAAATAACCAATTCAGTTTGCAGTTCAGACGAAAAAAGCTATTCAGAATGCAAATAAGCTACTCAATTTGCAAAAAAAGCTATTCAGAATGAAATTGTGCTATTCAGATTGCAGTTCAGGATGAAAATAATCTATTCATAATGAACAAAAAGGGATTCAGGACGCAAATAACTTATTAAGTTTGCAGTTCAGATAAAAAAAAGCTATTCAGAATGCAAATAAACAATTCTGATTGCAAATAAGCTATCCAGTTTGCAAAAAAAGCTATTCATAATGAAAATGTGCTATTCAGATTGCAGTTCAGAATGAAAATAAGCTATTGAGAATGAAAAAAAAGGGATTCAGGACGCAAATCACTTATTAAGTTTGCAGCTCAGACCAAAAAAGCTATTCAGAATGCAAATAAACTATTCAGATTGCAAATAAGCTAATCAGTTTGCAAAAAAAGCTATTCATAATGAAAATGTGCTACTCAGATGGCAGTTCAGAATGAAAATAAGCTTTGCAGAATAAAAAAAGGGCTTCAGGATGCAAATAACCAATTTAGTTTGCAGTTTAGACGAAAAAAGTTATTCAAAATGCAAATAATCTACTCAGTTTGCAAAAAAAGCTATTCAGAATGAAATTGTGCTATTCAGATTGCAGTTCAGGATGAAAATAATCTATTCAGAATGAACAAAAAGGGATTCAGGACGCAAATAACTTATTAAGTTTGCAGTTCAGATAAAAAAAAGCTATTCAGAATGCAAATAAACAATTCTGATTGCAAATAAGCTATCGAGTTTGCAAAAAAAGCTATTCATAATGAAAATGTGCTATTTAGATTGCAGTTCAGAATGAAAATAAGCTATTCAGAATGAAAAAAAAGGGATTCAGGATGCAAATCACTTATTAAGTTTGCAGCTCACACCAAAAAATCTATTCAGAATGGAAATAAACTATTCAGATTGCAAATAAGCTAATCAGTTTGCAAAAAAAGCTATTCAGAATGAAAATGTGCTATTCAGATGGCAGTTCAAAATGAAAATAAGCTATTCAGAATAAAAAAAAAGAAAGCATTCAGGATGCAAATAACCTATTCTGTTTGCAGTTCAGACAAAAAAACCTGTTCGGAATGCAAATAAACTATTCAGAATGCAAATAAGCTATTCAGTTTGCAAAAAAAGCTATTCCGAATGCAAATGTTCTATTCAAATTGCAGTTCAGGATGAAAATAAGCTATTCACTATGAACAAAAAGGGATTCAGGACTCAAATAACCCTATTCAGTTTGCAGTTCAGACACAAAAAGCTATTCAGAATGCAAATAAGCTATTCAGTTTGCGAAAAAAGATATTCAGAATGAAAATGTGCCTTTCAGATTGCAATTCAGGATGAAAATAAGCTATTCAGTATAAAAAAAAGGGATTCCGGATGCAAATATCCAATTAAGTTTGCAGTTCAGACGAAAAAAGCTATTCAGAATGCAAATAAGCTACTCAATTTGCAAAAAAGCTATTCATAATGAAATTGTGCTATTTAGATTGTAGTTCAGGATGAAAATAATCTATTCAGAATGAACAAAGAGGGATTCAGGATGCAAATAACTTATTAAGTTTGCAGTTCAGATAAAAAAAAGATATTCAGAATGCAAATAAACAATTCTGATTGCAAATAAGCTATCCAGTTTGCAAAAAAAGCTATTCATAATGAAAATGTGCTATTCAGATTGCAGTTCAGAATGAAAATAAGCTATTGAGAATGAAAAAAAAGGGATTCAGGACGCAAATCACTTATTAAGTTTGCAGCTCAGACCAAAAAAGCTATTCAGAATGCAAATAAACTATTCAGATTGCAAATAAGCTAATCAGTTTGCAAAAAAAGCTATTCAGAATGAAAATGTGCTATCCAGATGGCAGTTCATAATGAACATAAGCTATTCAGAATAAAAAAAAGGATTCAGGATGCTAATAACCTATTCTGTTTGCAGTTCAGACAAAAAAACCTGTTCGGAATGCAAATAAACTATTCAGAATGCAAATAAGCTATTCAGTTTGCAAAAAAAGCTATTCAGAATGCAAATTTTCTATTCAAATTGCAGTTCAGGATGAAAATAAGTTTTTCAGAATGAACAAAAAGGGATTCAGGATGCAAATAACCTATTCAGTTTGCAGTTCAGACAAAAAAAGCTATTCAGAATGCAAATAAGCTATTCAGATTGCAAATAAGCTATTCAGTTTGCAAAAAAAGATATTCAGAATGAAAATGTGCCTTTCAGATTGCATTTCAGGATGAAAATAAGCTATTCAGAATAAAAAAAAAGGGATTCAGGATGCAAATAACCAATTCAGTTTGCAGTTCAGACGAAAAAAGCTATTCAGAATGCAAATAAGCTACTCAATTTGCAAAAAAAGCTATTCAGAATGAAATTGTGCTATTCAGATTGCAGTTCAGGATGAAAATAATCTATTCATAATGAACAAAAAGGGATTCAGGACGCAAATAACTTATTAAGTTTGCAGTTCAGATAAAAAAAAGCTATTCAGAATGCAAATAAACAATTCTGATTGCAAATAAGCTATCCAGTTTGCAAAAAAAGCTATTCATAATGAAAATGTGCTATTCAGATTGCAGTTCAGAATGAAAATAAGCTATTGAGAATGAAAAAAAAGGGATTCAGGACGCAAATCACTTATTAAGTTTGCAGCTCAGACCAAAAAAGCTATTCAGAATGCAAATAAACTATTCAGATTGCAAATAAGCTAATCAGTTTGCAAAAAAAGCTATTCATAATGAAAATGTGCTACTCAGATGGCAGTTCAGAATGAAAATAAGCTTTGCAGAATAAAAAAAGGGCTTCAGGATGCAAATAACCAATTTAGTTTGCAGTTTAGACGAAAAAAGTTATTCAAAATGCAAATAATCTACTCAGTTTGCAAAAAAAGCTATTCAGAATGAAATTGTGCTATTCAGATTGCAGTTCAGGATGAAAATAATCTATTCAGAATGAACAAAAAGGGATTCAGGACGCAAATAACTTATTAAGTTTGCAGTTCAGATAAAAAAAAGCTATTCAGAATGCAAATAAACAATTCTGATTGCAAATAAGCTATCGAGTTTGCAAAAAAAGCTATTCATAATGAAAATGTGCTATTTAGATTGCAGTTCAGAATGAAAATAAGCTATTCAGAATGAAAAAAAAGGGATTCAGGATGCAAATCACTTATAAAGTTTGCAGCTCACACCAAAAAATCTATTCAGAATGGAAATAAACTATTCAGATTGCAAATAAGCTAATCAGTTTGCAAAAAAAGCTATTCAGAATGAAAATGTGCTATTCAGATGGCAGTTCAAAATGAAAATAAGCTATTCAGAAAAAAAAAAAAAGAAAGCATTCAGGATGCAAATAACCTATTCTGTTTGCAGTTCAGACAAAAAAACCTGTTCGGAATGCAAATAAACTATTCAGAATGCAAAAAAGCTATTCAGTTTGCAAAAAAAGCTATTCCGAATGCAAATGTTCTATTCAAATTGCAGTTTAGGATGAAAATAAGCTATTCAGAATGAACAAAAAGGGATTCAGGACTCAAATAACCTATTCAGTTTGCAGTTCAGACACAAAAAGCTATTCAGAATGCAAATAAGCTATTCAGTTTGCGAAAAAAGATATTCAGAATGAAAATGTGCCTTTCAGATTGCAATTCAGGATGAAAATAAGCTATTCAGTATAAAAAAAAGGGATTCCGGATGCAAATATCCAATTAAGTTTGCAGTTCAGACGAAAAAAGCTATTCAGAATGCAAATAAGCTACTCAATTTGCAAAAAAGCTATTCATAATGAAATTGTGCTATTTAGATTGTAGTTCAGGATGAAAATAATCTATTCAGAATGAACAAAGAGGGATTCAGGATGCAAATAACTTATTAAGTTTGCAGTTCAGATAAAAAAAAGATATTCAGAATGCAAATAAACAATTCTGATTGCAAATAAGCTATCCAGTTTGCAAAAAAAGCTATTCATAATGAAAATGTGCTATTCAGATTGCAGTTCAGAATGAAAATAAGCTATTGAGAATGAAAAAAAAGGGATTCAGGACGCAAATCACTTATTAAGTTTGCAGCTCAGACCAAAAAAGCTATTCAGAATGCAAATAAACTATTCAGATTGCAAATAAGCTAATCAGTTTGCAAAAAAAGCTATTCAGAATGAAAATGTGCTATCCAGATGGCAGTTCATAATGAACATAAGCTATTCAGAATAAAAAAAAGGATTCAGGATGCTAATAACCTATTCTGTTTGCAGTTCAGACAAAAAAACCTGTTCGGAATGCAAATAAACTATTCAGAATGCAAATAAGCTATTCAGTTTGCAAAAAAAGCTATTCAGAATGCAAATTTTCTATTCAAATTGCAGTTCAGGATGAAAATAAGTTTTTCAGAATGAACAAAAAGGGATTCAGGATGCAAATAACCTATTCAGTTTGCAGTTCAGACAAAAAAAGCTATTCAGAATGCAAATAAGCTATTCAGATTGCAAATAAGCTATTCAGTTTGCAAAAAAAGATATTCAGAATGAAAATGTGCCTTTCAGATTGCATTTCAGGATTAAAATAAGCTATTCAGAATAAAAAAAAAAGGGATTTAGGATGCAAATAACCAATTCAGTTTGCAGTTCAGACGAAAAAAGCTATTCAGAATGCAAATAAGCTACTCAATTTGCAAAAAAAGCTATTCAGAATGAAATTGTGCTATTCAGATTGCAGTTCAGGATGAAAATAATCTATTCAGAATGAACAAAAAGGGATTCAGGACGCAAATAACTTATTAAGTTTGCAGTTCAGATAAAAAAAAGCTATTCAGAATGCAAATAAACAATTCTGATTGCAAATAAGCTATCCAGTTTGCAAAAAAAGCTATTCATAATGAAAATGTGCTATTCAGATTGCAGTTCAGAATGAAAATAAGCTATTGAGAATGAAAAAAAAGGGATTCAGGATGCAAATCACTTATTAAGTTTGCAGCTCAGACCAAAAAAGCTATTCATAATGCAAATAAACTATGCAGATTGCAAATAAGCTAATCAGTTTGCAAAAAAACTATTCATAATGAAAATGTGCTACTCAGATGGCAGTTCAGAATGAAAATAAGCTTTGCAGAATAAAAAAAGGGCTTCAGGATGCAAATAACCAATTTAGTTTGCAGTTTAGATGAAAAAAGCTATTCAAAATGCAAATAAGCTACTCAGTTTGCAAAAAAAGCTATTCAGAATAAAATTGTGCTATTCAGATTGCAGTTCAGGATGAAAATAATCTATTCAGAATGAACAAAAAGGGATTCAGGACGCAAATAACTTATTAAGTTTGCAGTTCAGATAAAAAAAAGATATTCAGAATGCAAATAAACAATTCTGATTGCAAATAAGCTATCCAGTTTGCAAAAAAAGCTATTCATAATGAAAATGTGCTATTCAGATTGCAGTTCAGAATGAAAATAAGCTATTGAGAATGAAAAAAAAGGGATTCAGGACGCAAATCACTTATTAAGTTTGCAGCTCAGACCAAAAAAGCTATTCAGAATGCAAATAAACTATTCAGATTGCAAATAAGCTAATCAGTTTGCAAAAAAAGCTATTCAGAATGAAAATGTGCTATCCAGATTGCAGTTCAGAATGAACATAAGCTATTTAGAATAAAAAAAAAGGATTCAGGATGCTAATAACCTATTCTGTTTGCAGTTCAGACAAAAAAACCTGTTCGGAATGCAAATAAACTATTCAGAATGCAAATAAGCTATTCAGTTTGCAAAAAAAGCTATTCAGATTGCAAATGTTCTATTCAAATTGCAGTTCAGGATGAAAATAAGTTTTTCAGAATGAACAAAAAGGGATTCAGGATGCAAATAACCTATTCAGTTTGCAGTTTGACAAAAAAAGCTATTCAGAATGCAAATAAGCTATTCAGATTGCAAATAAGCTATTCAGTTTGCAAAAAAAGATATTCAGAATGAAAATGTGCCTTTCAGATTGCATTTCAGGATGAAAATAAGCTATTCAGAATAAAAAAAAAGGGATTCAGGATGCAAATAACCAATTCAGTTTGCAGTTCAGACGAAAAAAGCTATTCAGAATGCAAATAAGCTACTCAATTTGCAAAAAAGCTATTCAGAATGAAATTGTGCTATTCAGATTGCAGTTCAGGATGAAAATAATCTATTCAGAATGAACAAAAAGGGATTCAGGACGCAAATAACTTATTAAGTTTGCAGTTCAGATAAAAAAAAGCTATTCTGAATGCAAATAAACAATTCTGATTGCAAATAAGCTATCCAGTTTGCAAAAAAAGCTATTCATAATGAAAATGTGCTATTCAGATTGCAGTTCAGAATGAAAATAAGCTATTGAGAATGAAAAAAAAGGGATTCAGGACGCAAATCACTTATTAAGTTTGCAGCTCAGACCAAAAAAGCTATTCAGAATGCAAATAAACTATTCAGATTTCAAATAAGCTAATCAGTTTGCAAAAAAAGCTATTCATAATAAAAATGTGCTACTCAGATGGCAGTTCAGAATGAAAATAAGCTTTGCAGAATAAAAAAAGGGCTTCAGGATGCAAATAACCAATTTAGTTTGCAGTTTAGACGAAAAAAGCTATTCAAAATGCAAATAAGCTACTCAGTTTGCAAAAAAAGCTATTCAGAATGAAATTGTGCTATTCAGATTGCAATTCAGGATGAAAATAATCTATTCAGAATGAACAAAATGGGATTCAGGACGCAAATAACTTATTAAGTTTGCAGTTCAGATAAAAAAAAGCTATTCAGAATGCAAATAAACAATTCTGATTGCAAATAAGCTATCGAGTTTGCAAAAAAAGCTATTCATAATGAAAATGTGCTATTCAGATTGCAGTTCAGAATGAAAATAAGCTATTCAGAATGAAAAAAAAGGGATTCAGGATGCAAATCACTTATTAAGTTTGCAGCTCAGACCAAAAAATCTATTCAGAATGGAAATAAACTATTCAGATTGCAAATAAGCTAATCAGTTTGCAAAAAAAGCTATTCAGAATGAAAATGTGCTATTCAGATGGCAGTTCAAAATGAAAATAAGCTATTCAGAATAAAAAAAAAAGAAAGGATTCAGGATGCAAATAACCTATTCTGTTTGCAGTTCAGACAAAAAAACCTGTTCGGAATGCAAATAAACTATTCAGAATGCAAATAAGCTATTCAGTTTGCAAAAAAAGCTATTCTGAATGCAAATGTTCTATTCAAATTGCAGTTCAGGATGAAAATAAGCTATTCAGAATAAACAAAAAGGGATTCAGGACTCAAATAACCTATTCAGTTTGCAGTTCAGACACAAAAAGCTATTCAGAATGCAAATAAGCTATTCAGATTGCAAATAAGCTATTCAGTTTGCAAAAAAAGATATTCAGAATGAAAATGTGCCTTTCAGATTGCATTTCAGGATGAAAATAAGCTATTCAGAATAAAAAAAAGGGATTCTGGATGCAAATATCCAATTAAGTTTGCAGTTCAGACGAAAAAAGCTATTCAGAATGCAAATAAGCTACTCAATTTGCAAAAAAGCTATTCATAATGAAATTGTGCTATTTAGATTGCAGTTCAGGATGAAAATAATCTATTCAGAATGAACAAAGAGGGATTCAGGATGCAAATAACTTATTAAGTTTGCAGTTCAGATAAATAAAAGCTATTCAGAATGCAAATAAACAATTCTGATTGCAAATAAGCTATCCAGTTTGCAAAAAAAACTATTCATAATGAAAATGTGCTATTCAGATTGCAGTTCAGAATGAAAATAAGCCATTCAGAATGAAAAAAAGGGATTCAGGATGCAAATCACTTATTAAGTTTGCAGTTCAGACAAAAAAAGCTATTCAGAATGCAAATAAGCTACTCAATTTGCAAAAAAAGCTATTCAGAATGAAATTGTGCTATTCAGATTGCAGTTCAGGATGAAAATAATCTATTCAGAATGAACAAAAAGGGATTCAGGACGCAAATAACTTATTAAGTTTGCAGTTCAGATATAAAAAAGCTATTCAGAATGCAAATAAACAATTCTGATTGCAAATAAGCTATCCAGTTTGCAAAAAAAGCTATTCATAATGAAAATGTGCTATTCAGATTGCAGTTCTGAATGAAAATAAGCTATTGAGAATGAAAAAAAAGGGATTCACGATGCAAATCACTTATTAAGTTTGCAGCTCAGACCAAAAAAGCTATTCAGAATGCAAATAGACTATTTTGATTGCAAATAAGCTAATCAGTTTGCGAAAAAAGCTATTCATAATGAAAATGTGCTACTCAGATGGCAGTTCAGAATGAAAATAAGCTTTGCAGAATAAAAAAAGGGCTTCAGGATGCAAATAACCAATTTAGTTTGCAGTTTAGACGAAAAAAGCTATTCAAAATGAAAATAAGCTACTCAGTTTGCAAAAAAAGCTATTCAGAATGAAATTGTGCTATTCAGATTGCAGTTCAGGATGAAAATAATCTATTCAGAATGAACAAAAAGGGATTCAGGACGCAAATAACTTATTAAGTTTGCAGTTCAGATAAAAAAAAGCTATTTAGAATGCAAATAAACAATTCTGATTGCAAATAAGCTATCGAGTTTGCAAAAAAAGCTATTCATAATGAAAATGTGCTATTCAGATTGCAGTTCAGAATGAAAATAAGCTATTCAGAATGAAAAAAAAGGGATTCAGGATGCAAATCACTTATTAAGTTTGCAGCTCAGACCACAAAATCTATTCAGAATGGAAATAAACTATTCAGATTGCAAATAAGCTAATCAGTTTGCAAAAAAAGCTATTCAGAATGAAAATGTGCTATTCAGATGGCAGTTCAAAATGAAAATAAGCTATTCAGAATAAAAAAAAAAGAAAGGATTCAAGATGCAAATAACTTATTCTGTTTGCAGTTCAGACAAAAAAACCTGTACGGAATGCAAATAAACTATTCCGAATGCAAATAAGCTATTCAGTTTGCAAAAAAAGCTCTTCCGAATGCAAATGTTCTATTCAAATTGCAGTTCAGGATGAAAATAAGCTATTGAGAATAAACAAAAAGGGATTCAGGACTCAAATAACCTATTCAGTTTGCAGTTCAGACGAAAAAAGCTATTCAAAATGCAAATAAGCTACTCAATTTGCAAAAAAGCTATTCATAATGAAATTGTGCTATTTAGATTGCTGTTCAGGATGAAAATAATCTATTCAGAATGAACAAAGAGGGATTCAGGATGCAAATAACTTATTAAATTTGCAGTTCAGATATAAAAAAGCTATTCAGAATGCAAATAAACAATTCTGATTGCAAATAAGCTATCCAGTTTGCAAAAAAAGCTATTCAGAATGAAATTGTGCTATTCAGATTGCAGTTCAGGATGAAAATAATCTATTCAGAATGAACAAAAAGGGATTCAGGATGCAAATAACTTATTAAATTTGCAGTTCAGATATAAAAAAGCTATTCATAATGCAAATAAACAATTCTGATTGCAAATAAGCTATCCAGTATGCAAAAAAAGCTATTCATAATGAAAATGTGCTATTCAGATTGCAGTTCAGGATGAAAATAAGCTATTCAGAATGAAAAAAAAGGGATGCAGGATGCAAATCACTTATTAAGTTTGCAGCTCAGACCAAAAAAGCTATTCAGAATGCAAATAAACTATTCAGATTGCAAATAAGATAATCAGTTTGCAAAAAAAGCTATTCATAATGAAAATGTGCTACTCAGATGGCAGTTCAGAATGAAAATTAGCTTTGCAGAATAAAAAAAGGGCTTCAGGATGCAAATAACCAATTTAGTTTGCAGTTTAGACGAAAAAAGCTATTCAGAATGCAAATAAGCTACTCAGTTTGCAAAAAAAGATATTCAGAATGAAATTGTGCTATTCAGATTGCAGTTCAGGATGAAAATAATCTATTCAGAATGAACAAAAAGGGATTCAGGATGCAAATAACTTATTAAGTTTGCAGTTCAGATAAAAAAAAGCTATTCAGATTGCAAATAAACAATTCTGATTGCAAATAAGCTATCCAGTTTGCAAAAAAAACTATTGATTATGAAAATGTGCTATTCAGATTGCAGTTCAGAATGAAAATAATCTATTGATAATGAAAAAAAAGGGATTCAGGATGCAAATCACTTATTAAGTTTGCAGCTCAGACCAAAAAAGCTATTCAGAATGCAAATAAACTATTCAGATTGCAAATAAGATAATCAGTTTGCAAAAAAAGCTATTCAGAATTAAAATGTGCTACTCAGATGGCAGTTCAGAATGAAAATTAGCTTTGCAGAATAAAAAAAGGGCTTCAGGATGCAAATAACCAATTTAGTTTGCAGTTTAGACGAAAAAAGCTATTCAGAATGCAAATAAGCTGCTAAGTTTGCAAAAAAAGCTATTCAGAATGAAATTGTGCTATTCAGATTGCAGTTCAGGATGAAAATAATCTATTCAGAATGAACAAAAAGGGATTCAGGATGCAAATAACTTATTAAATTTGCAGTTCAGATAAAAAAAAGCTATTCAGAATGCAAATAAACAATTCTGATAGCAAATAAGCTATCCAGTTTGCAAAAAAAGCTATTCAGATTACAGTTCAGAATGAAAATAAGCTTTTGAGAATGAAAAAAAAGGGATTCACGATGCAAATCACTTATTAAGTTTGCAGCTTAGACCAAAAAAGCTATTCAGAATGCAAATAAACTATTCAGATTGCAAATAAGCTAATCAGTTTGCAAAAAAAGCTATTCATAATGAAAATGTGCTACTCAGATGGCAGTTCAGAATGAAAATAAGCTTTGCAGAATAAAAAAAGGGCTTCAGGATGCAAATAACCAATTTAGTTTGCAGTTTAGATGAAAAAAGCTATTCAAAATGCAAATAAGCTACTCAGTTTGCAAAAAAAGCTATTCAGAATGAAATTGTGCTATTCAGATTGCAGTTCAGGATGAAAATAATCTATTCAGAATGAACAAAAAGGGATTCAGGACGCAAATAACTTATTAAGTTTGCAGTTCAGATAAAAAAAAGCTATTCAGAATGCAAATAAACAATTCTGATTGCAAATAAGCTATCGAGTTTGCAAAAAAAGCTATTCATAATGAAAATGTGCTATTCAGATTGCAGTTCAGAATGAAAATAAGCTATTCAGAATGAAAAAAAAGGGATTCAGGATGCAAATCACTTATTAAGTTGGCAGCTCAGACCAAAAAATCTATTCATAATGGAAATAAACTATTCAGATTGCAAATAAGCTAATCAGTTTGCAAAAAAAGCTATTCAGAATGAATATGTGCTATTCAGATGGCAGTTCAAAATGAAAATAAGCTATTCAGAATAAAAAAAAAAGAAAGGATTCAGGATGCAAATAACCTATTCTGTTTGCAGTTCAGACAAAAAAACCTGTTCGGAATGCAAATAAACTATTCAGAATGCAAATAAGCTATTCAGTTTGCAAAAAAAGCTATTCCGAATGCAAATGTTCTATTCAAATTGCAGTTCAGGATGAAAATAAGCTATTCAGAATAAACAAAAAGGGATTCAGGACTCAAATAACCTATTCAGTTTGCAGTTCAGACACAAAAAGCTATTCAGAATGCAAATAAGCTATTCAGATTGCAAATAAGCTATTCAGTTTGCGAAAAAAGATATTCAGAATGAAAATGTGCCTTTCAGATTGCAGTTCAGGATGAAAATAAGCTATTCAGTATAAAAAAAAAGGGATTCTGGATGCAAATATCCAATTAAGTTCGCAGTTCAGACGAAAAAAGCTATTCAGAATGCAAATAAGCTACTCAATTTGCAAAAAAGCTATTCATAATGAAATTGTGCTATTTAGATTGCAGTTCAGGATGAAAATAATCTATTCAGAATGAACAAAGAGGGATTCAGGACGCAATTAACTTATTAAGTTTGCAGTTCAGATAAAAAAAAGCTATTCAGAATGCAAATAAACAATTCTGATTGCAAATAAGCTATCCAGTTTGCAAAAAAAACTATTCATAATGAAAATGTGCTATTCAGATTGCAGTTCAGAATGAAAATAAGCCATTCAGAATGAAAAGAAGGGATTCAGGATGCAAATCACTTATTAAGTTTGCAGTTCAGACGAAAAAAGCTATTCAGAATTCAAATAAGCTACTCAATTTGCAAAAAAAGCTATTCAGAATGAAATTGTGCTATTCAGATTGCAGTTCAGGATGAAAATAATCTATTCAGAATGAACAAAAAGGGATTCAGGATGCAATTAACTTATTAAATTTGCAGTTCAGATAAAAAAAAGCTATTCAGAATGCAAATAAACAATTCTGATAGCAAATAAGCTATCCAGTTTGCAAAAAAAGCTATTCATAATGAAAATGTGCTATTCAGATTGCAGTTCAGAATGAAAATAAGCTATTGAGAATGAAAAAAAAGGGATTCACGATGCAAATCACTTATTAAGTTTGCAGCTTAGACCAAAAAAGCTATTCAGAATGCAAATAAACTATTCAGATTGCAAATAAGCTAATCAGTTTGCAAAAAAAGCTATTCATAATGAAAATGTGCTACTCAGATGGCAGTTCAGAATGAAAATAAGCTTTGCAGAATAAAAAAAGGGCTTCAGGATGCAAATAACCAATTTAGTTTGCAGTTTAGACGAAAAAAGCTATTCAAAATGCAAATAAGCTACTCAGTTTGCAAAAAAAGCTATTCAGAATGAAATTGTGCTATTCAGATTGCAGTTCAGGATGAAAATAATCTATTCAGAATGAACAAAAAGGGATTCAGGACGCAAATAACTTATTAAGTTTGCAGTTCAGATAAAAAAAAGCTATTCAGAATGCAAATAAACAATTCTGATTGCAAATAAGCTATCGAGTTTGCTAAAAAAGCTATTCATAATGAAAATGTGCTATTCAGATTGCAGTTCAGAATGAAAATAAGCTATTCATAATGAAAAAAAAAGGGATTCAGGATGCAAATCACTTACTAAGTTTGCAGCTCAGACCAAAAAATCTATTCAGAATGGAAATAAACTATTCAGATTGCAAATAAGCTAATCAGTTTGCAAAAAAAGCTATTCAGAATGAAAATGTGCTATTCAGATGGCAGTTCAAAATGAAAATAAGCTATTCAGAATAAAAAAAAAGAAAGGATTCAGGATGCAAATAACCTATTCTGTTTGCAGTTCAGACAAAAAAACCTGTTCGGAATGCAAATAAACTATTCAGAATGCAAATAAGCTATTCAGTTTGCAAAAAAAGCTATTCCGAATGCAAATAAACAATTCTGATTTCAAATAAGCTATCCAGTTTGCAAAAAAAGCTATTCATAATGAAAATGTGCTATTCAGATTGCAGTTCAGAATGAAAATAAGCTATTGAGAATGAAAAAAAAGGGATTCAGGATGCAAATCACTTATTAAGTTTGCAGCTCAGACCAAAAAAGCTATTCAGAATGCAAATAAACTATTCAGATTGCAAATAAGCTAATCAGTTTGCAAAAAAAGCTATTCATAATGAAAATGTGCTACTCAGATGGCAGTTCAGAATGAAAATTAGCTTTGCAGATTAAAAAAAGGGCTTCAGGATGCAAATAACCAATTTAGTTTGCAGTTTAGACGAAAAAAGCTATTCAGAATGCAAATAAGCTACTCAGTTTGCAAAAAAAGCTATTCAGAATGAAATTGTGCTATTCAGATTGCAGTTCAGGATGAAAATAATCTATTCAGAATGAACAAAAAGGGATTCAGGATGCAAATAACTTATTAAATTTGCAGTTCAGATAAAAAAAAGCTATTCAGAATGCAAATAAACAATTCTGATAGCAAATAAGCTATCCAGTTTGCAAAAAAAGCTATTCATAATGAAAATGTGCTATTCAGATTGCAGTTCAGGATGAAAATAAGCTATTCAGAATGAAAAAAAAGGGATGCAGGATGCAAATCACTTATTAAGTTTGCAGCTCAGACCAAAAAAGCTATTCAGAAGGCAAATAAACTATTCAGATTGCAAATAAGCTAATCAGTTTGCAAAAAAAGCTATTCAGAATTAAAATGTGCTACTCAGATGGCAGTTCAGAATGAAAATAAGCTATTCAGAATAAAAAAAAAAAGGGATTCAGGTTGCAAATAACCAATTCAGTTTGCAGTTCAGACGAAAAAAACTATTCAGAATGCAAATAAGCTAATCAGTTTGCAATAAAAGCTATTCAGAATGAAATTGTGCTATTCAGATTGCAGTTCAGGATGAAAATATTCTATTCAGAATGAACAAAAAGGACTTCAGGATGCAAATAACTTATTAAGTTTGCAGTTCAGACGAAAAAAGCTATTCAGAATGCAAATAAGCTACTCAGTTTGAAAAAAAAGCTATTCAGAATGAAATTGTGCTATTCAGATTGCAGTTCAGGATGAAAATAATCTATTCAGAATGAACAAAAAGGGATTCAAGATGCAAATAACTTATTAAGTTTGCAGATCAGAAAAAAAAAAGCTATTCAAAATGCAAATAAACAATTCTGATTGCAAATAAGCTATCCAGTTTGCAGAAAAAGCTATGCATAATGAAAATGTGCTATTCAGACTGCAGTTCAGAATGAAAATAAGCTATTCAGAATGAAAAAAAAGGGATTTAGGATGCAAATCACTTATTAAGTTTGCAGCTCAGACCAAAAAAGCTATTCAGAAGGCAAATAAACTATTCAGATTGCAAATATGCTAATCAGTTTGCAAAAAAAGCTATTCAGAATGAAAATGTGCTACTCAGATGGCAGTTCAGAATGAAAATAAGCTATTCAGAATAAAAAAAAAAGGGATTCAGGTTGCAAATAACCAATTCAGTTTGCAGTTCAGACGAAAAAAACTATTCAGAATGCAAATAAGCTAATCAGTTTGCAAAAAAAGCTATTCAGAATGAAATTGTGCTATTCAGATTGCTGTTCAGGATGAAAATAATCTATTTAGAATGAACAAAAAGGGCTTCAGGATGCAAATAACTTATTAAGTTTGCAGTTCAGACGAAAAAAGCTATTTAGAATGCAAATAAGCTACTCAGTTTGAAAAAAAAGCTATTCAGAATGAAATTGTGCTATTCAGATTGTAGTTCAGGATGAAAAGAATCTATTCAGAATGAACAAAAAGGGATTCAAGATGCAAATAACTTATTAAGTTTGCAGTTCAGATAAAAAAAACTATTCATAATGCAAATAAACAATTCTGATTGCAAATAAGCTATCCAGTTTGCAGAAAAAGCTATGCATAATGAAAATTAGCTATTCAGACTGTAGTTCAGAATGAAAATAAGCTATTCAGAATGAAAAAAAAGGGATTCAGGATGCAAATCACTTATTAAGTTTGCAGCTCAGACCAAAAAAGCTATTCAGATGGCAAATAAACTATTCAGATTGCAAATAAGCTAATCAGTTTGCAAAAAAAGCTATTCAGAATGAAAATGTGCTACTCAGATGGCTGTTCAGAATGAAAATAAGCCTTGCAGAATAAAAAAAGGGCTTGAGGATGCAAATAACCAATTTAGTTTGCAGTTCAGACGAAAAAAGCTATTCAGAATGCAAATAAGCTACTCAGTTTGCAAAAAAAGCTATTCAGAATGAAATTGTGCTATTCAGATTGCTGTTCAGGATGAAAATAATCTATTCAGCATGAACAAAAAGGGATTCAAGATGCAAATAACTAATTCAGTTTGCAGTTCAGATAAAAAAAAGCTATTCAGAATGAAAATAAACAATTCTTATTGCAAATAAGCTATCCAGTTTGCAGAAAAAGCTATTCATAATGAAAATGTGCTATTCAGACTGCAGTTCAGAATGAAAATAAGCTATTCAGAATGAAAAAAAAGGGATTCAGGATGCAAATCACTTATTAAGTTTGCAGCTCAGACCAAAAAAGCTATTCAGATGGCAAATAAACTAGTCAGATTGCAAATAAGCTAATCAGTTTGCAAAAAAAGCTATTCAGAATGAAAATGTGCTACTCAGATGGCAGTTCAGAATGAAAATAAGCCTTGCAGAATAAAAAAAGGGCTTGAGGATGCAAATAACCAATTTAGTTTGCAGTTCAGACGAAAAAAGCTATTCAGAATGCAAATAAGCTACTCAGTTTGCAAAAAAAGCTATTCAGAATGAAATTGTGCTATTCAGATTGCAGTTCAGGATGAAAATAATCTATTCAGAATGAACAAAAACGGATTCAAGATGCAAATAACTTATTCAGTTTGCAGTTCAGATAAAAAAAAGCTATTCAGAATGAAAATAAACAATTCTTATTGCAAATAAGCTATCCAGTTTGCAGAAAAAGCTATTCATAATGAAAATGTGCTATTCAGACTGCAGTTCAGAATGAAAATAAGCTATTCAGAATGAAAAAAAAGGGATTCAGGATGCAAATCACTTATTAAGTTTGCAGCTCAGACCAAAAAAGCTATTCAGATGGCAAATAAACTATTCAGATTGCAAATAAGCTAATCAGTTTGCAAAAAAAGCTATTCATAATGAAAATTTGCTACTCAGATGGCAGTTCAGAATGAAAATAAGCTTTGCAGAATAAAAAAAAAAAGGGCTTCAGATGCAAATAACCTATTCTGTTTGCAGTTCAGACTAAAAAAGCTATTCAGAATGCAAATAAACTATTTAAAATGCAAATAAGCTATTCACTTTGCAAAAAAAGCTAATCAGAAAGAAAATGTTCTATTCAGATTCCCGTTCAGGATGAAAATAAGCTATTCAAAATGAACAAAAAGGAATTCAGGGTGCAAATAACTTTTTAAGTCTGCTGTTCAGACAAAAAAAAGCTATTCAGAATGCAAATAAACAATTCTGATTGCAAATAAGCTATCCAGTTTGCAAAAAAAGCTATTCATAATGAAAATGTGCTATTTAGATTGCAGTTCAGAATGAAATTAAGTTATTCAGAATGAAAAAAAAGGGATTCAGGATGCAAATCACTTATTAAGTTTGCAGCTCAGACCAAAAAAGCTATTCAGAATGCCAAAAAAGCTATTCAGAATGAAAATGTGCTATCCAGCTTGCAGTTCAGAATGAAAATAAGCTATTCAGAATATAAAAAAAAGGATTAAGGATGCTAATAACCTATTCTGTTTGCAGTTCAGACAAAAAAACCTGTTCGGAATGCAAATAAACTATTCAGAATGCAAATAAGCTATTCAGTTTGCAAAAAAAGCTATTCAGAATGCAAATGTTCTATTCAAATTGCAGTTCAGGATGGAAATAAGCTATTCAGAATGAACAAAAAGGGATTCAGGATGCAAATAACCTACTCAGTTTACAGTTCAGACAAAAAAAGCTATTCAGAATGCAAATAAGCTATTCAGATTGCAAATAAGCTATTCAGTTTGCATAAAAAGATATTCAGAATGAAAATGTGCCTTTCAGAATGCATTTCAGGATGAAAATAAGCTATTCAGAATAAAAAAAAATGGGATTCCGGATGCAAATAACCAATTCAGTTTGCAGTTCAGACGAAAAAAGCTGTTCAGAATGCAAATAAGCTACTCAATTTGCAAAAAAAGCTATTCAGAATGAAATTGTGCTATTCAGATTGCAGTTCAGGATGAAAATAATCTATTCAGAATGAACAAAGAGGGATTCAGGACGCAAATAACTTATTAAGTTTGCAGTTCAGATAAAAAAAAGCTATTCAGAATGCAAATAAACAATTCTGAGTGCAAATAAGCTATCCAGTTTGCAAAAAAAGCTATTCATAATGAAAATGTGCTATTCAGATTGCAGTTCAGAATGAAAATAAGCTATTCAGAATGAAAAAAAAGGGATTCAGGATGCAAATCACTTATTAAGTTTGCAGCTCAGACCAAAAAAGCTATTCAGAATGGAAATAAACTATTCAGATTGAAAATAAGCTAATCAGTTTGCAAAAAAAGCTTTTCATAATGAAAATGTTCTATTCAGATTGCAGTTCAAAATGAAAATAAGCTATTCAGAATGAAGAAAAAGGGATTCAGGATGCAAATCACTTATTAACTTTGCAGCTCAGACCAAAAAAGCTATTCAGAATGGAAATAAACTATTCAGATTGCAAATAAGCTAATCAGTTTGCAAAAAAAGCTATTCAGAATGAAAATGTGCTATTCAGATGGCATTTCAGAATGAAAATAACCTATTCAGAATAAAAAAAAAGAAAGTATTCATGATGCAAATAACCTATTCTGTTTGCAGTTCAGACCAAAAAACCTGTTCGGAATGCAAATAAACTATTCAGAATGCAAATAAGCTAATCAGTTTGCAAAAAAAGCTATTCAGAATGAAATTGTGCTATTCAGATTGCTGTTCAGGATGAAAATAATCTATTTAGAATGAACAAAAAGGGCTTCAGGATGCAAATAACTTATTAAGTTTGCAGTTCAGACGAAAAAAGCTATTTAGAATGCAAATAAGCTACTCAGTTTGAAAAAAAAGCTATTCAGAATGAAATTGTGCTATTCAGATTGTAGTTCAGGATGAAAAGAATCTATTCAGAATGAACAAAAAGGGATTCAAGATGCAAATAACTTATTAAGTTTGCAGTTCAGATAAAAAAAACTATTCATAATGCAAATAAACAATTCTGATTGCAAATAAGCTATCCAGTTTGCAGAAAAAGCTATGCATAATGAAAATTAGCTATTCAGACTGTAGTTCAGAATGAAAATAAGCTATTCAGAATGAAAAAAAAGGGATTCAGGATGCAAATCACTTATTAAGTTTGCAGCTCAGACCAAAAAAGCTATTCAGATGGCAAATAAACTATTCAGATTGCAAATAAGCTAATCAGTTTGCAAAAAAAGCTATTCAGAATGAAAATGTGCTACTCAGATGGCTGTTCAGAATGAAAATAAGCCTTGCAGAATAAAAAAAGGGCTTGAGGATGCAAATAACCAATTTAGTTTGCAGTTCAGACGAAAAAAGCTATTCAGAATGCAAATAAGCTACTCAGTTTGCAAAAAAAGCTATTCAGAATGAAATTGTGCTATTCAGATTGCAGTTCAGGATGAAAATAATCTATTCAGCATGAACAAAAAGGGATTCAAGATGCAAATAACTAATTCAGTTTGCAGTTCAGATAAAAAAAAGCTATTCAGAATGAAAATAAACAATTCTTATTGCAAATAAGCTATCCAGTTTGCAGAAAAAGCTATTCATAATGAAAATGTGCTATTCAGACTGCAGTTCAGAATGAAAATAAGCTATTCAGAATGAAAAAAAAGGGATTCAGGATGCAAATCACTTATTAAGTTTGCAGCTCAGACCAAAAAAGCTATTCAGATGGCAAATAAACTAGTCAGATTGCAAATAAGCTAATCAGTTTGCAAAAAAAGCTATTCAGAATGAAAATGTGCTACTCAGATGGCAGTTCAGAATGAAAATAAGCCTTGCAGAATAAAAAAAGGGCTTGAGGATGCAAATAACCAATTTAGTTTGCAGTTCAGACGAAAAAAGCTATTCAGAATGCAAATAAGCTACTCAGTTTGCAAAAAAAGCTATTCAGAATGAAATTGTGCTATTCAGATTGCAGTTCAGGATGAAAATAATCTATTCAGAATGAACAAAAACGGATTCAAGATGCAAATAACTTATTCAGTTTGCAGTTCAGATAAAAAAAAGCTATTCAGAATGAAAATAAACAATTCTTATTGCAAATAAGCTATCCAGTTTGCAGAAAAAGCTATTCATAATGAAAATGTGCTATTCAGACTGCAGTTCAGAATGAAAATAAGCTATTCAGAATGAAAAAAAAGGGATTCAGGATGCAAATCACTTATTAAGTTTGCAGCTCAGACCAAAAAAGCTATTCAGATGGCAAATAAACTATTCAGATTGCAAATAAGCTAATCAGTTTGCAAAAAAAGCTATTCAGAATGAAAATTTGCTACTCAGATGGCAGTTCAGAATGAAAATAAGCTTTGCAGAATAAAAAAAAAAAGGGCTTCAGATGCAAATAACCTATTCTGTTTGCAGTTCAGACTAAAAAAGCTATTCAGAATGCAAATAAACTATTTAAAATGCAAATAAGCTATTCACTTTGCAAAAAAAGCTAATCAGAAAGAAAATGTTCTATTCAGATTCCCGTTCAGGATGAAAATAAGCTATTCAAAATGAACAAAAAGGAATTCAGGGTGCAAATAACTTTTTAAGTCTGCTGTTCAGACAAAAAAAAGCTATTCAGAATGCAAATAAACAATTCTGATTGCAAATAAGCTATCGAGTTTGCAAAAAAAGCTATTCATAATGAAAATGTGCTATTTAGATTGCAGTTCAGAATGAAATTAAGTTATTCAGAATGAAAAAAAAGGGATTCAGGATGCAAATCACTTATTAAGTTTGCAGCTCAGACCAAAAAAGCTATTCAGAATGCCAAAAAAGCTATTCAGAATGAAAATGTGCTATCCAGCTTGCAGTTCAGAATGAAAATAAGCTATTCAGAATATAAAAAAAAGGATTAAGGATGCTAATAACCTATTCTGTTTGCAGTTCAGACAAAAAAACCTGTTCGGAATGCAAATAAACTATTCAGAATGCAAATAAGCTATTCAGTTTGCAAAAAAAGCTATTCAGAATGCAAATGTTCTATTCAAATTGCAGTTCAGGATGGAAATAAGCTATTCAGAATGAACAAAAAGGGATTCAGGATGCAAATAACCTACTCAGTTTACAGTTCAGACAAAAAAAGCTATTCAGAATGCAAATAAGCTATTCAGATTGCAAATAAGCTATTCAGTTTGCATAAAAAGATATTCAGAATGAAAATGTGCCTTTCAGAATGCATTTCAGGATGAAAATAAGCTATTCAGAATAAAAAAAAATGGGATTCCGGATGCAAATAACCAATTCAGTTTGCAGTTCAGACGAAAAAAGCTGTTCAGAATGCAAATAAGCTACTCAATTTGCAAAAAAAGCTATTCAGAATGAAATTGTGCTATTCAGATTGCAGTTCAGGATGAAAATAATCTATTCAGAATGAACAAAGAGGGATTCAGGACGCAAATAACTTATTAAGTTTGCAGTTCAGATAAAAAAAAGCTATTCAGAATGCAAATAAACAATTCTGAGTGCAAATAAGCTATCCAGTTTGCAAAAAAAGCTATTCATAATGAAAATGTGCTATTCAGATTGCAGTTCAGAATGAAAATAAGCTATTCAGAATGAAAAAAAAGGGATTCAGGATGCAAATCACTTATTAAGTTTGCAGCTCAGACCAAAAAAGCTATTCAGAATGGAAATAAACTATTCAGATTGAAAATAAGCTAATCAGTTTGCAAAAAAAGCTTTTCATAATGAAAATGTTCTATTCAGATTGCAGTTCAAAATGAAAATAAGCTATTCAGAATGAAGAAAAAGGGATTCAGGATGCAAATCACTTATTAACTTTGCAGCTCAGACCAAAAAAGCTATTCAGAATGGAAATAAACTATTCAGATTGCAAATAAGCTAATCAGTTTGCAAAAAAAGCTATTCAGAATGAAAATGTGCTATTCAGATGGCATTTCAGAATGAAAATAACCTATTCAGAATAAAAAAAAAGAAAGGATTCATGATGCAAATAACCTATTCTGTTTGCAGTTCAGACAAAAAAACCTGTTCGGAATGCAAATAAACTATTCAGAATGCAAATAAGCTATTCAGTTTGCAAAAAAAGCTATTCCGAATGCAAAATTTCTATTCAAATTGCAGTTCAGGATGAAAATAAGCTATTCAGAATGAACAAAAAGGGATTCAGGACTCAAATAACCTATTCAGTTTGCAGTTCAGACAAAGAAAGCTATTCAGAATGCAAATAAGCTATTCAGTTTGCGAAAAAAGATATTCAGAATGAAAATGTGCCTTTCAGATTGCAGTTCAGGATGAAAATAAGCTTTTCAGTATAAAAAAAAGGGATTCCGGATGCAAATATCCAATTAAGTTTGCAGTTCAGACGAAAAAAGCTGTTCAGAATGCAAATAAGCTACTCAATTTGCAAAAAAAGCTATTCAGAATGAAATTGTGCTATTCAGATTGCAGTTCAGGATGAAAATAATCTATTCAGAATGAACAAAAAGGGATTCAGGACGCAAATAACTTATTAAGTTTGCAGTTCAGATAAAAAAAAGCTATTCAGAATGCAAATAAACAATTCTGAGTGCAAATAAGCTATCCAGTTTGCAAAAAAAGCTATTCATAATGAAAATGTGCTATTCAGATTGCAGTTCAGAATGAAAATAAGCTATTCAGAATGAAAAAAAAGGGATTCAGGATGCAAATCACTTATTAAGTTTGCAGCTCAGACCAAAAAAGCTATTCAGAATGGAAATAAACTATTCAGATTGAAAATAAGCTAATCAGTTTGCAAAAAAAGCTTTTCATAATGAAAATGTTCTATTCAGATTGCAGTTCAAAATGAAAATAAGCTATTCAGAATGAAGAAAAAGGGATTCAGGATGCAAATCACTTATTAACTTTGCAGCTCAGACCAAAAAAGCTATACAGAATGGAAATAAACTATTCAGATTGCTAATAAGCTAATCAGTTTGCAAAAAAAGCTATTCAGAATGAAAATGTGCTATTCAGATGGCATTTCAGAATGAAAATAACCTATTCAGAATAAAAAAAAAGAAAGGATTCATGATGCAAATAACCTATTCTGTTTGCAGTTCAGACAAAAAAACCTGTTCGGAATGCAAATAAACTATTCAGAATGCAAATAAGCTATTCAGTTTGCAAAAAAAGCTATTCCGAATGCAAAATTTCTATTCAAATTGCAGTTCAGGATGAAAATAAGCTATTCAGAATGAACAAAAAGGGATTCAGGACTCAAATAACCTATTCAGTTTGCAGTTCAGACAAAGAAAGCTATTCAGAATGCAAATAAGCTATTCAGTTTGCGAAAAAAGATATTCAGAATGAAAATGTGCCTTTCAGATTGCAGTTCAGGATGAAAATAAGCTTTTCAGTATAAAAAAAAGGGATTCCGGATGCAAATATCCAATTAAGTTTGAAGTTCAGACGAAAAAAGCTATTCATAATGCAAATAAGCTACTCAATTTGCAAAAAAAGCTATTCATAATGAAATTGTGCTACTCAGATTGCAGTTCAGGATGAAAATAATCTATTCAGAATGAACAAAAAGGGATTCAGGATGCAAATAACTTATTAAATTTGCAATTCAGATAAAAAAAAGCTATTCAGAATGCAAATAAACAATTCTGATTGCAAATAAGCTATCCAGTTTGCAAAAAAAACTATTCATAATGAAAATGTGCTATTCAGATTGCAGTTCAGAATGAAAATAAGCTATTCAGAATGAACAAAAAGGGATTCAGGATGCAAATAACCTATTCAGTTTGCAGTTCAGACAAAAAAAGCTATTCAGAATGCAAATAAGCTATTCAGATTGCAAATAAGCTAGTCAGAATGAATAAAAAGGGATTTAGGATGCAAATCACTTATTAAGTTTGCAGCTCAGACCAAAAAAGCTATTCAGAAGGCAAATAAACTATTCAGATTGCAAATAAGCTAATCAGTTTGCAAAAAAAGCTATTCAGAATGAAAATGTGCTACTCAGATGGCAGTTCAGAATGAAAATAAGCTATTCAGAATAAAAAAAAAGGGATTCAGGTTGCAAATAACCAATTCAGTTTGCAGTTCAGACGAAAAAAACTATTCAGAATGCAAATAAGCTAATCAGTTTGCAAAAAAAGCTATTCAGAATGAAATTGTGCTATTCAGATTGCTGTTCAGGATGAAAAAAATCTATTCAGAATGAACAAAAAGGGCTTCAGGATGCAAATAACTTATTAAGTTTGCAGTTCAGACGAAAAAAGCTATTCAGAATGCAAATAAGCTACTCAGTTTGAAAAAAAAGCTATTCAGAATGAAATTGTGCTATTCAGATTGCAGTTCAGGATGAAAATAATCTATTCAGAATGAACAAAAAGGGATTCAAGATGCAAATAACTTATTAAGTTTGCAGTTCAGATAAAAAAAAACTATTCATAATGCAAATAAACAATTCTGATTGCAAATAAGCTATCCAGTTTGCAGAAAAAGCTATGCATAATGAAAATTAGCTATTCAGACTGCAGTTCAGAATGAAAATAAGCTACTCAGAATGAAAAAAAAGGGATTCAGGATGCAAATCACTTATTAAGTTTGCAGCTCAGACCAAAAAAGCTATTCAGATGGCAAATAAACTATTCAGATTGCAAATAAGCTAATCAGTTTGCAAAAAAAGCTATTCAGAATGAAAATGTGCTACTCAGATGGCAGTTCAGAATGAAAATAAGCCTTGCAGAATAAAAAAAGGGCTTGAGGATGCAAATAACCAATTTAGTTTGCAGTTCAGACGAAAAAAGCTATTCAGAATGCAAATAAGCTACTCAGTTTGCAAAAAAAGCTATTCAGAATGAAATTGTGCTATTCAGATTGCAGTTCAGGATGAAAATAATCTATTCAGAATGAACAAAAAGGGATTCAAGATGCAAATAACTTATTCAGTTTGCAGTTCAGATAAAAAAAAGCTATTCAGAATGAAAATAAACAATTCTTATTGCAAATAAGCTATCCAGTTTGCAGAAAAAGCTATTTATAATGAAAATGTGCTATTCAGACTGCAGTTCAGAATGAAAATAAGCTATTCAGAATGAAAAAAAAGGGATTCAGGATGCAAATCACTTATTAAGTTTGCAGCTCAGACCAAAAAAGCTATTCAGATGGCAAATAAACTATTCAGATTGCAAATAAGCTAATCAGTTTGCAAAAAAAGCTATTCAGAATGAAAATTTGCTACTCAGATGGCAGTTCAGAATGAAAATAAGCTTTGCAGAATAAAAAAAAAAAGGGCTTCAGATGCAAATAACCTATTCTGTTTGCAGTTCAGACTAAAAAAGCTATTCAGAATGCAAATAAACTATTTAAAATGCAAATAAGCTATTCACTTTGCAAAAAAAGCTAATCAGAAAGAAAATGTTCTATTCAGATTCCCGTTTAGGATGAAAATAAGCTATTCAAAATGAACAAAAAGGAATTCAGGGTGCAAATAACTTATTAAGTCTGCTGTTCAGACAAAAAAAAGCTATTCAGAATGCAAATAAACAATTCTGATTGCAAATAAGCTATCCAGTTTGCAAAAAAAGCTATTCATAATGAAAATGTGCTATTTAGATTGCAGTTCAGAATGAAATTAAGCTATTCAGAATGAAAAAAAAGGAATTCAGGATGCAAATCACTTATTAAGTTTGCAGTTCAGACCAAAAAAGCTATTCAGAATGAAAATGTGCTATCCAGCTTGCAGTTCAGAATGAAAATAAGCTATTCAGAATGAACAAAAAGGGATTCAGGATGCAAATAAGCTATTCAGTTTGCAGTTCAGACAAAAAAAGCTATTCAGAATGCAAATAAGCTATTCAGATTGCAAATAAGCTATTCAGTTTGCATAAAAAGATATTCAGAATGAAAATGTGTCTTTCAGAATGCATTTCAGGATGAAAATAAGCTATTCAGAATAAAAAAAAAAGGGATTCCGGATGCAAATAACCAATTCAGTTTGCAGTTCAGACGAAAAAAGCTGTTCAGAATGCAAATAAGCTACTCAATTTGCAAAAAAAGCTATTCATAATGAAATTGTGCTATTCAGATTGCAGTTCAGGATGAAAATAATCTATTCAGAATGAACAAAAAGGGATTCAGGACGCAAATAACTTATTAAGTTTGCAGTTCAGATAAAAAAAAGCTATTCAGAATGCAAATAAACAATTCTGAGTGCAAATAAGCTATCCAGTTTGCAAAAAAAGCTATTCATAATGAAAATGTGCTATTCAGATTGCAGTTCAGAATGAAAATAAGCTATTCAGAATGAAAAAAAAGGGATTCAGGATGCAAATCACTTATTAAGTTTGCAGCTCAGACCAAAAAAGCTATTCAGAATGGAAATAAACTATTCAGATTGAAAATAAGCTAATCAGTTTACAAAAAAAGCTATTCATAATGAAAATGTTCTATTCAGATTGCAGTTCAGAATGAAAATAAGCTATTCAGAATGAAGAAAAAGGGATTCAGGATGCAAATCACTTATTAACTTTGCAGCTCAGACCAAAAAAGCTATTCAGAATGGAAATAAACTATTCAGATTGCAAATAAGCTAATCAGTTTGCAAAAAAAGCTATTCAGAATGAAAATGTGCTATTCAGATGGCATTTCAGAATGAAAATAACCTATTCAGAAAAAAAAAAAAAAGGATTCATGATGCAAATAACCTATTCTGTTTGCAGTTCAGACAAAAAAACCTGTTCGGAATGCAAATAAACTATTCAGAATGCAAATAAGCTATTCAGTTTGCAAAAAAAGCTATTCCGAATGCAAAATTTCTATTCAAATTGCAGTTCAGGATGAAAATAAGCTATTCAGAATGAACAAAAAGGGATTCAGGACTCAAATAACCTATTCAGTTTGCAGTTCAGACACAGAAAGCTATTCAGAATGCAAATAAGCTATTCAGTTTGCGAAAAAAGATATTCAGAATGAAAATGTGCCTTTCAGATTGCAGTTCAGGATGAAAATAAGCTTTTCAGTATAAAAAAAAGGGATTCCGGATGCAAATATCCAATTAAGTTTGAAGTTCAGACGAAAAAAGCTATTCATAATGCAAATAAGCTACTCAATTTGCAAAAAAAGCTATTCATAATGAAATTGTGCTATTCAGATTGCAGTTCAGGATGAAAATAATCTATTCAGAATGAACAAAAAGGGATTCAGGATGCAAATATTTTATTAAATTTGCAATTCAGATAAAAAAAAGCTATTCAGAATGCAAATAAACAATTCTGATTGCAAATAAGCTATCCAGTTTGCAAAAAAAACTATTCATAATAAAAATGTGCTATTCAGATTGCAGTTCAGAATGAAAATAAGCTATTCAGAATGAACAAAATGGGATTCAGGATGCAAATAACCTATTCAGTTTGCAGTTCAGACAAAAAAAGCTATTCAGAATGCAAATAAGCTATTCAGATTGCAAATAAGCTAATCAGAATGAAAAAAAAGGGATTTAGGATGCAAATCACTTATTAAGTTTGCAGCTCAGACCAAAAAAGCTATTCAGAAGGCAAATAAACTATTCAGATTGCAAATAAGCTAATCAGTTTGCAAAAAAAGCTATTCAGAATGAAAATGTACTACTCAGATGGCAGTTCAGAATGAAAATAAGCTATTCAGAATATAAAAAAAAGGGATTCAGGTTGCAAATAACCAATTCAGTTTGCAGTTCAGACGAAAAAAACTATTCAGAATGCAAATAAGCTAATAAGTTTGCAAAAAAAGCTATTCAGAATGAAATTGTGCTATTCAGATTGCTGTTCAGGATGAAAATAATCTATTCAGAATGAACAAAAAGGGATTCAAGATGCAAATAACTTATTAAGTTTGCAGTTCAGATAAAAAAAAACTATTCATAATGCAAATAAACAATTCTGATTGCAAATAAGCTATCCAGTTTGCAGAAAAAGCTATGCATAATGAAAATTAGCTATTCAGACTGCAGTTCAGAATGAAAATAAGCTACTCAGAATGAAAAAAAAGGGATTCAGGATGCAAATCACTTATTAAGTTTGCAGCTCAGACCAAAAAAGCTATTCAGATGGCAAATAAACTATTCAGATTGCAAATAAGCTAATCAGTTTGCAAAAAAAGCTATTCAGAATGAAAATGTGCTACTCAGATGGCAGTTCAGAATGAAAATAAGCCTTGCAGAATAAAAAAAGGGCTTGAGGATGCAAATAACCAATTTAGTTTGCAGTTCAGACGAAAAAAGCTATTCAGAATGCAAATAAGCTACTCAGTTTGCAAAAAAAGCTATTCAGAATGAAATTGTGCTATTCAGATTGCAGTTCAGGATGAAAATAATCTATTCAGAATGAACAAAAAGGGATTCAAGATGCAAATAACTTATTCAGTTTGCAGTTCAGATAAAAAAAAGCTATTCAGAATGAAAATAAACAATTCTTATTGCAAATAAGCTATCCAGTTTGCAGAAAAAGCTATTCATAATGAAAATGTGCTATTCAGACTGCAGTTCAAAATGAAAATAAGCTATTCAGAATGAAAAAAAAGGGATTCAGGATGCAAATCACTTATTAAGTTTGCAGCTCAGACCAAAAAAGCTATTCAGATGGCAAATAAACTATTCAGATTGCAAATAAGCTAATCAGTTTGCAAAAAAAGCTATTCAGAATGAAAATTTGCTACTCAGATGGCAGTTCAGAATGAAAATAAGCTTTGCAGAATAAAAAAAAAAAGGGCTTCAGATGCAAATAACCTATTCTGTTTGCAGTTCAGACTAAAAAAGCTATTCAGAATGCAAATAAACTATTTAAAATGCAAATAAGCTATTCACTTTGCAAAAAAAGCAAATCAGAAAGAAAATGTTCTATTCAGATTCCCGTTCAGGATGAAAATAAGCTATTCAAAATGAACAAAAAGGAATTCAGGGTGCAAATAACTTATTAAGTCTGCTGTTCAGACAAAAAAAAGCTATTCAGAATGCAAATAAACAATTCTGATTGCAAATAAGCTATCCAGTTTGCAAAAAAAGCTATTCATAATGAAAATGTGCTATTTAGATTGCAGTTCATAATGAAATTAAGCTATTCAGAATGAAAAAAAAGGGATTCAGGATGCAAATCACTTATTAAGTTTGCAGCTCAGACCAAAAAAGCTATTCAGAATGCCAAAAAAGCTATTCAGAATGAAAATGTGCTATCCAGCTTGCAGTTCAGAATGAAAATAAGCTATTCAGAATATAAAAAAAAGGATTAAGGATGCTAATAACCTATTCTGTTTGCAGTTCAGACAAAAAAGCCTGTTCGGAATGCAAATAAACTATTCAGAATGCAAATAAGCTATTCAGTTTGCAAAAAAAGCTATTCCGAATGCAAATGTTCTATTCAAATTGCAGTTCAGGATGGAAATAAGCTATTCAGAATGAACAAAAAGGGATTCAGGATGCAAATAACCTATTCAGTTTGCAGTTCAGACAAAAAAAGCTATTCAGAATGCAAATAAGCTATTCAGATTGCAAATAAGCTATTCAGTTTGCATAAAAAGATATTCAGAATGAAAATGTGCCTTTCAGAATACATTTCAGGATGAAAATAAGCTATTCAGAATAAAAAAAAAAGGGATTTCGGATGCAAATAACCAATTCAGTTTGCAGTTCAGACGAAAAAAGCTGTTCAGAATGCAAATAAGCTACTCAATTTGCAAAAAAAGCTATTCAGAATGAAATTGTGCTATTCAGATTGCAGTTCAGGATGAAAATAATCTATTCAGAATGAACAAAAAGGGATTCAGGATGCAAATAACTTATTAAGTTTGCAGTTCAGATAAAAAAAAGCTATTCAGAATGCAAATAAACAATTCTGAGTGCAAATAAGCTATCCAGTTTGCAAAAAAAGCTATTCATAATGAAAATGTGCTATTCAGATTGCAGTTCAGAATGAAAATAAGCTATTCAGAATGAAAAAAAAGGGATTCAGGATGCAAATCACTTATTAAGTTTGCAGCTCAGACCAAAAAAGCTATTCAGAATGGAAATAAACTATTCAGATTGAAAATAAGCTAATCAGTTTGCAAAAAAAGCTATTCATAATGAAAATTTTCTATTCAGATTGCAGTTCAGAATGAAAATAAGCTATTCAGAATGAAGAAAAAGGGATTCAGGATGCAAATCACTTATTAACTTTGCAGCTCAGACCAAAAAAGCTATTCAGAATGGAAATAAACTATTCAGATTGCAAATAAGCTAATCAGTTTGCAAAAAAAGCTATTCAGAATGAAAATGTGCTATTCAGATGGCATTTCAGAATGAAAATAACCTATTCAGAATAAAAAAAAAAGAAAGGATTCATGATGCAAATAACCTATTCTGTTTGCAGTTCAGACAAAAAACCCTGTTCGGAATGCAAATAAACTATTCAGAATGCAAATAAGCTATTCAGTTTGCAAAAAAAGCTATTCCGAATGCAAATTTTCTATTCAAATTGCAGTTCAGGATGAAAATAAGCTATTCAGAAAGAACAAAAAGGGATTCAGGACTCAAATAACCTATTCAGTTTGCAGTTCAGACACAAAAAGCTATTCAGAATGCAAATAAGCTATTTAGTTTGCCAAAAAAGATATTCAGAATGAAAATGTGCCTTTCAGATTGCAGTTCAGGATGAAAATAAGCTTTTCAGTATAAAAAAAAGGGATTCCGGATGCAAATATCCAATTAAGTTTGAAGTTCAGACGAAAAAAGCTATTCATAATGCAAATAAGCTACTCAATTTGCAAAAAAAGCTATTCATAATGAAATTGTGCTATTCAGATTGCAGTTCAGGATGAAAATAATCTATTCAGAATGAACAAAAAGGGATTCAGGATGCAAATAACTTATTAAGTTTGCAGTTCAGATAAAAAAAAGCTATTCAGAATGCAAATAAACAATTCTGATTGCAAATAAGCTATCCAGTTTGCAAAAAAAAAAATATTCATAATGAAAAAGTGCTATTCAGATTGCAGTTCAGGATGAAAATAATCTATTCAGAATGAACAAAAAGGGATTCAGGATGCAAATCACTTATTAAGTTTGCAGCTCAGACCAAAAAAGCTATTCAGAATGGAAATAAACTATTCAGATTGAAAATAAGCTAATCAGTTTGCAAAAAAAGCTATTCATAATGAAAATGTTCTATTCAGATTGCAGTTCAGAATGAAAATAAGCTATTCAGAATGAAGAAAAAGGGATTCAGGATGCAAATCACTTATTAACTTTGCAGCTCAGACCAAAAAAGCTATTCAGAATTGAAATAAACTATTCAGATTGCAAATAAGCTTATCAGTTTGCAAAAAAAGCTATTCAGAATGAAAATGTGCTATTCAGATGGCATTTCAGAATGAAAATAACCTATTCAGAATAAAAAAAAAAGAAAGGATTCATGATGCAAATAACCTATTCTGTTTGCAGTTCAGACAAAAAAACCTATTCGGAATGCAAATAAACTATTCAGAATGCAAATAAGCTATTCAGTTTGCAAAAAAAGCTATTCCGAATGCAAATGTTCTATTCAAATTGCCGTTCAAGATGAAAATAAGCTATTCAGAATGAACAAAAAGGGATTCAGGGCTCAAATAACCTATTCAGTTTGCCGTTCAGACACAAAAAGCTATTCAGAATGCAAATAAGCTATTCAGTTTGCGAAAAAAGATATTCAGAATGAAAATGTGCCTTTCAGATTGCAGTTCAGGATGAAAATAAGCTTTTCAGTATAAAAAAAAGGGATTCCGGATGCAAATATCCAATTAAGTTTGCAGTTCAGACGAAAAAAGCAATTCATAATGCAAATAAGCTACTCAATTTGCAAAAAAAGCTATTCATAATGAAATTGTGCTATTCAGATTGCAATTCAGGATGAAAATAATCTATTCAGAATGAACAAAAAGGGATTCAGGATGCAAATAACTTATTAAATTTGCAATTCAGATAAAAAAAAGCTATTCAGAATGCAAATAAACAATTCTGATTGCAAATAAGCTATCCAGTTTGCAAAAAAAACTATTCATAATGAAAATGTGCTATTCAGATTGCAGTTCAGAATGAAAATAAGCTATTCAGAATGAACAAAAAGGGATTCAGGATGCAAATAACCTATTCAGTTTGCAGTTCAGACAAAAAAAGCTATTCAGAATGCAAATAAGCTATTCAGATTGCAAATAAGCTATTCAGTTTGCATAAAAAGATATTCAGAATGAAAATGTGCCTTTCAGAATGCATTTCAGGATGAAAATAAGCTATTCAGAATAAAAAAAAAAGGGATTCCGGATGCAAATAACCAATTCAGTTTGCAGTTCAGACGAAAAAAGCTATTCAGAATGCAAATAAGCTACTCAATTTGCAAAAAAAGCTATTCAGAATGAAATTGTGCTATTCAGATTGCAGTTCAGGATGAAAATAATCTATTCAGAATGAAAATGTTCTATTCAGATTGCAGTTCAGAATGAAAATAAGCTATTCAGAATGAAGAAAAAGGGATTCAGGATGCAAATCACTTATTAACTTTGCAGCTCAGACCAAAAAAGCTATTCAGAATGGAAATAAACTATTCAGATTGCAAATAAGCTAATCAGTTTGCAAAAAAAGCTATTCAGAATGAAAATGTGCTATTCAGATGGCATTTCAGAATGAAAATAACCTATTCAGAATAAAAAAAAAAGAAAGGATTCATGATGCAAATAACCTATTCTGTTTGCAGTTCAGACAAAAAAACCTATTCGGAATGCAAATAAACTATTCAGAATGCAAATAAGCTATTCAGTTTGCAAAAAAAGCTATTCCGAATGCAAATGTGCTATTCAAATTGCAGTTCAAGATGAAAATAAGCTATTCAGAATGAACAAAAAGGGATTCAGGACTCAAATAACCTATTCAGTTTGCCGTTCAGACACAAAAAGCTATTCAGAATGAAAATAAGCTATTCAGTTTGCGAAAAAAGATATTCAGAATGAAAATGTGCCTTTCAGATTGCAGTTCAGGATGAAAATAAGCTTTTCAGTATAAAAAAAAGGGATTCCGGATGCAAATATCCAATTAAGTTTGCAGTTCAGACGAAAAAAGCTATTCATAATGCAAATAAGCTACTCAATTTGCAAAAAAAGCTATTCATAATGAAATTGTGCTATTCAGATTGCAGTTCAGGATGAAAATAATCTATTCAGAATGAACAAAAAGGGATTCAGGATGCAAATAACTTATTAAATTTGCAATTCAGATAAAAAAAAGCTATTCAGAATGCAAATAAACAATTCTGATTGCAAATAAGCTATCCAGTTTGCAAAAAAAACTATTCATAATGAAAATGTGCTATTCAGATTGCAGTTCAGAATGAAAATAAGCTATTCAGAATGAACAAAAAGGGATTCAGGATGCAAATAACCTATTCAGTTTGCAGTTCAGACAAAAAAAGCTATTCAGAATGCAAATAAGCTATTCAGATTGCAAATAAGCTATTCAGTTTGCATAAAAAGATATTCAGAATGAAAATGTGCCTTTCAGAATGCATTTTAGGATGAAAATAAGCTATTCAGAATAAAAAAAAAGGGATTCCGGATGCAAATAACCAATTCAGTTTGCAGTTCAGACGAAAAAAGCTATTCAGAATGCAAATAAGCTACTCAATTTGCAAAAAAAGCTATTCAGAATGAAATTGTGCTATTCAGATTGCAGTTCAGGATGAAAATAATCTATTCAGAATGAATAAAAAGGGATTCAGGACGCAAATAACTTATTAAGTTTGCAGTTCAGATAAAAAAAAGCTATTCAGAATGGAAATAAACTATTCAGATTGAAAATAAGCTAATCAGTTTGCAAAAAAAGCTATTCATAATGAAAATGTTCTATTCAGATTGCAGTTCAGAATGAAAATAAGCTATTCAGAATGAAGAAAAAGGGATTCAGGATGCAAATCACTTATTAACTTTGCAGCTCAGACCAAAAAAGCTATTCAGAATGGAAATAAACTATTCAGATTGCAAATAAGCTAATCAGTTTGCAAAAAAAGCTATTCAGAATGAAAATGTGCTATTCAGATGGCATTTCAGAATGAAAATAACCTATTCAGAATAAAAAAAAAAGAAAGGATTCATGATGCAAATAACCTATTCTGTTTGCAGTTCAGACAAAAAAACCTATTCGGAATGCAAATAAACTATTCAGAATGCAAATAAGCTATTCAGTTTGCAAAAAAAGCTATTCCGAATGCAAATGTTCTATTCAAATTGCAGTTCAGGATGAAAATAAGCTATTCAGAATGAACTAAAATGGATTCAGGACTCAAATAACCTATTCAGTTTACCGTTCAGACACAAATAGCTATTCAGAATGCAAATAAGCTATTCAGTTTCCGAAAAAAGATATTCAGAATGAAAATGTGCCTTTCAGATTGCAGTTCAGGATGAAAATAAGCTTTTCAGTATAAAAAAAAGGGATTCCGGATGCAAATATCCAATTAAGTTTGCAGTTCAGACGAAAAAAGCTATTCATAATGCAAATAAGCTACTCAATTTGCAAAAAAAGCTATTCATAATGAAATTGTGCTATTCAGATTGCAGTTCAGGATGAAAATAATCTATTCAGAATGAACAAAAAGGGATTCAGGATGCAAATAACTTATTAAATTTGCAATTCAGATAAAAAAAAGCTATTCAGAATGCAAATAAACAATTCTGATTGCAAATAAGCTATCCAGTTTGCAAAAAAAACTATTCATAATGAAAATGTGCTATTCAGATTGCAGTTCAGAATGAAAATAAGCTATTCAGAATGAACAAAAAGGGATTCAGGATGCAAATAACCTATTCAGTTTGCAGTTCAGACAAAAAAAGCTATTCAGAATGCAAATAAGCTATTCAGATTGCAAATAAGCTATTCAGATTGCAAATAAGCTATTCAGTTTGCATAAAAAGATATTCAGAATGAAAATGTGCCTTTCAGAATGCATTTCAGGATGAAAATAAGCTATTCAGAATAAAAAAAAAAAGGGATTCCGGATGCAAATAACCAATTCAGTTTGCAGTTCAGACGAAAAAAGCTATTCAGAATGCAAATAAGCTACTCAATTTGCAAAAAAAGCTATTCAGAATGAAATTGTGCTATTCAGATTGCAGTTCAGGATGAAAATAATCTATTCAGAATGAACAAAAGGGGATTCAGGACGCAAATAACTTATTAAGTTTGCAGTTCAGATAAAAAAAAGCTATTCAGAATGCAAATAAACAATTCTGAGTGCAAATAAGCTATCCAGTTTGCAAAAAAAGCTATTCATAATGAAAATGTGCTATTCAGATTGCAGTTCAGAATGAAAATAAGCTATTCAGAATGAAAAAAAAGGGATTCAGGATGCAAATCACTTATTAAGTTTGCAGCTCAGACCAAAAAAGCTATTCAGAATGGAAATAAACTATTCAGATTGAAAATAAGCTAATCAGTTTGCAAAAAAAGCTATTCATAATGAAAATGTTCTATTCAGATTGCAGTTCAGAATGAAAATAAGCTATTCAGAATGAAGAAAAAGGGATTCAGGATGCAAATCACTTATTAACTTTGCAGCTCAGACCAAAAAAGCTATTCAGAATGGAAATAAACTATTCAGATTGCAAATAAGCTAATCAGTTTGCAAAAAAAGCTATTCAGAATGAAAATGTGCTATTCAGATGGCATTTCAGAATGAAAATAAGCTATTCAGAAAAAAAAAAAAAAAGGATTCATGATGCAAATAACCTATTCTGTTTGCAGTTCAGACAAAAAAACCTGTTCGGAATGCAAATAAACTATTCAGAATGCAAATAAGCTATTCAGTTTGCAAAAAAAGCTATTCCGAATGCAAATGTTCTATTCAAATTGCAGTTCAGGATGAAAATATGCTATTCAGAATGAACAAAAAGGGATTCAGGACTCAAATAACCTATTCAGTTTGCAGTTCAGACACAAAAAGCTATTCAGAATGCAAATAAGCTATTCAGTTTGCGAAAAAAGATATTCAGAATGAAAATGTGCCTTTCAGATTGCAGTTCAGGATGAAAATAATCTATTCAGAATGAACAAAAAGGGCTTCAGGATGCAAATAACTTATTAAGTTTGCAGTTCAGACGAAAAAAGCTATTCAGAATGCAAATAAGCTACTCAGTTTGAAAAAAAAGCTATTCAGAATGAAATTGTGCTATTCAAATTGCAGTTCAGGATGAAAATAATCTATTCAGAATGAACAAAAAGGGATTCAAGATGCAAATAACTTATTAAGTTTGCAGTTCAGATAAAAAAAAGCTATTCAGAATGCAAATAACCAATTCTGATTGCAAATTAGCTATCCAGTTTTTAAAAAAAGCTATTCATAATGAAAATGTGCTATTCAAATTGCAGTTCAGAATGAAAATAAGCTATTCAGAATGAAAAAAATGGGATTCAGGATGCAAATCACTTATTAAGTTTGCAGCTCAGACCAAAAAATCTATCCAGAATAGAAATAAACTATTCAGATTGCAAATAAGCTAATCAGTTTGCAAAAAAAGCTATTCAGAATGAAAATGTGCTATTAAGATGGCAGTTCAGAATGAAAATAAGTTATTCAGAATAAAAAAAAAAGAAAGGATTCAGGATGCAAATAACCTATTCTGTTTGCAGTTCAGACAAAAAAACTTGTTCGGAATGCAAATAAACTATTCAGAATGCAAATAAGCTATTCAGTTTGCAAAAAAAGCTATTCCGAATGCAAATGTTCTATTCAAATTGCAGTTCAGGATGAAAATAAGCTATTCAGAATGAACAAAAAGGGATTCAGGACTCAAATAACCTATTCAGTTTGCAGTTCAGACACAAAAAGCTATTCATAATGCAAATAAGCTATTCATATTGCAAATAAGCTATTCAGTTTGCGAAAAAAGATATTCAGAATGAAAATGTGCCTTTCAGATTGCAGTTCAGGATGAAAATAAGCTTTTCAGTATAAAAAAAAGGGATTCCGGATGCAAATATCCAATTAAGTTTGCAGTTTAGACGAAAAAAGCTATTCAAAATGCAAATAAGCTACTCAATTTGCAAAAAAAGCTATTCATAATGAAATTGTGCTATTCAGATTGCAGTTCAGGATGAAAATAATCTATTCAGAATGAACAAAAAGGGATTCAGGATGCAAATAACTTATTATGTTTGCAGTTCAGATAAAAAAATGCTATTTCAGAATGCAAATAAACAATTCTGATTGCAAATAAGCTATCCAGTTTGCAAAAAAAACTATTCATAATGAAAATGTGCTATTCAGATTGCAGTTCAGAATGAAAATAAGCTATTGAGAATGAAAAAAAGGGATTCAGGATGCAAATCACTTATTAAGTTTGCAGCTCAGACCAAAAAAGCTATTCAGAATGCAAATAAACTATTCAGATTGCAAATAAGCTAATCAGTTTGCAAAAAAAGCTATTCATAATGAAAATGTGCTACTCAGATGGCCGTTCAGAATGAAAATAAGCTTTGCAGAATAAAAAAAGGGCTTCAGGATGCAAATAACCAATTTAGTTTGCAGTTTAGAAAAAAAAGCTATTCAGATTTCAAATAAGATACTCAGTTTGAAAAAAAAGCTATTCAGAATGAAATTGTGCTATTCAGATTGCAGTTCAGGATGAAAATAATCTATTCAGAATGAACAAAAAGGGATTCAGGATGCAAATAACTTATTAAGTTTGCAGTTCAGATAAAAAAAAGCTATTCAGAATGCAAATAAACAATTCTGATTGCAAATAAGCTATCCAGTTTGCAAAAAAAGCTATTCATAATGTAAATGTGCTATTCAGATTGCAGTTCAGAATGAAAATAAGCTATTCAGAATGAAAAAAAAGGGATTCAGGATGCAAATCACTTATTAAGTTTGCAGCTCAGACCAAAAAAACTATTCAGAAGGCAAATAAACTATTCAGATTGCAAATAAGCTAATTAGTTTGCAAAAAAACCTATTCAGAATGAAAATGTGCTACTCAGATGGCAGTTCAGAATGAAAATAAGCTTTGCACGATAAAAAAAAAGGGCTCCAGGATGCAAATAACCAATTTAGTTTGCAGTTCAGACGAAAAAAGCTATTCAGAATGCAAATAAGCTACTCAGTTTGCACAAAAAGCTATTCAGAATGAAATTGTGCTATTCTGATTGAAGTTCAGGATGAAAATAATCTATTCAGAATGAACAATAAGGGATTCAGGATGCAAATAACTTATTAAATTTGCAATTCAGATAAAAAAAAGCTATTCAAAATTCAAATAAACAATTCTGATTGCAAAAAAGATATCCAGTTTGCAAAAAAAGCTATTCATAATGGAAATGTTCTATTCAGATTGCAGTTCAGAATGAAAATAAGCTATTCAGAATGAAGAAAAAGGGATTCTGGATGCAAATCACTTATTAACTTTGCAGCTCAGACCAAAAAAGCTATTCAGAATGGAAATAAACTATTCAGATTGAAAATAAGCTAATCAGTTTGCAAAAAAAGCTATTCAGAATGAAAATGTGCTATTCAGATGGCAGTTCAGAATGAAAATAAGCTATTCAGAATAAAAAAAAAGAGAGGATTCAGGATTCAAATAACCTATTCTGTTTGCAGTTCAGACAAAAAAACCTGTTCGGAATGCAAATAAACTATTCAGAATGCAAATAAGCTATTCAGTTTGCAAAAAAAGCTATTCCGAATGCAAATGTTCTATTCAAATTGCAGTTCAGGATGAAATTAAACTATTCAGAATGAACAAAAAGGGATTCAGGATGCAAATAACCTATTCAGTTTGCAGTTCAGACACAAAAAGCTATTCAGAATGCAAATAAGCTATTCAGATTGCAAAAAAAGCTATTCAGAATGAAATTGTGCTATTCAGATTGCAGTTCAGGATGAAAATAATCTATTCAGAATGAACAAAAAGGGCCTCAGGATGCACATAACTTATTAAGTTTGCAGTTCAGACGAAAAAACCTATTCAGAATGCAAATAAGCTACTCAGTTTGAAAAAAAAGCTATTCAGAATGAAATTGTGCTATTCAGATTGCAGTTCAGGATGAAAATAATCTATTCAGAATGAACAAAAAGGGATTCAAGATGCAAATAACTTATTAAGCTTGCAGTTCAGATAAAAAAAAGCTATTCAGAATGCAAATAAACAATTCTGATTGCAAATTAGCTATCCAGTTTGCAAAAAAAGCTATTCATAATGAAAATGTGCTATTCAAATTGCAGTTCAGAATGAAAATAAGCTATTCAGAATGAAAAAAATGGGATTCAGGATGCAAATCACTTATTAAGTTTGCAGCTCAGACCAAAAAATCTATTCAGAATAGAAATAAACTATTCAGATTGCAAATAAGCTAATCAGTTTGCAAAAAAAGCTATTCAGAATGAAAATGTGCTATTCAGATGGCAGTTCAGAATGAAAATAAGCTATTCAGAATAAAAAAAAAAGAAAGGATTCAGGATGCAAATAACCTATTCTGTTTGCAGGTCAGACAAAAAAACCTGTTCGGAATGCAAATTAACTATTCAGAATGCAAATAAGCTATTCAGTTTGGAAAAAAAGCTATTCCGAATGCAAATGTTCTATTCAAATTGCAGTTCAGGATGAAAATAAGCTATTCAGAATGAACAAAAAGGGATTCAGGACTCAAATAACCTATTCAGTTTGCAGTTCAGACACAAAAAGCTATTCAGAATGCAAATAAGCTATTCAGATTGCAAATAAGCTATTCAGTTTGCGAAAAAAGATATTCAGAATGAAAATGTGCCTTTCAGATTGCAGTTCAGGATGAAAATAAGCTTTTCAGTATAAAAAAAAGGGATTCCGGATGCAAATATCCAATTAAGTTTACAGTTCAGACGAAAAAAGCTATTCATAATGCAAATAAGCTACTCAATTTGCAAAAAAAGCTATTCATAATGAAATTGTGCTATTCAGATTGCAGTTCAGGATGAAAATAATCTATTCAGAATGAACAAAAAGGGATTCAGGATGCAAATAACTTATTAAGTTTGCAGTTCAGATAAAAAAAAGCTATTTCAGAATGCAAATAAACAATTCTGATTGCAAATAAGCTATCCAGTTTGCAAAAAAAACTATTCATAATGAAAATGTGCTATTCAGATTGCAATTCAGAATGGAAATAAGCTATTGAGAATGAAAAAAAAAGGGATTCAGAATGCAAATCACTTATTAAGTTTGCAGCTCAGACATAAAAAGCTATTCAGAATGCAAATAAACTATTCAGATTGCAAATAAGCTAATCAGTTTGCAAAAAAAGCTATTCATAATGAAAATGTGCTACTCAGATGGCAGTTCAGAATGAAAATAAGCTTTGCAGAATAATAAAAGGGCTTCAGGATGCAAATAACCAATTTAGTTTGCAGTTTAGACGAAAAAAGCTATTCAGATTTCAAATAAGCTACTCAGTTTGAAAAAAAACCTATTCAGAATGAAATTGTGCTATTCAGATTGCAGTTCAGGATGAAAATAATCTATTCAGAATGAACAAAAAAGGATTCAGGATGCAAATAACTTACTAAGTTTGCAGTTCATATAAAAAAAAGCTATTCAGAATGCAAATAAACAATTCTGATTGCAAATAAGCTAATTAGTTTGCAAAAAAAGCTATTCAGAATGAAAATGTGCTACTCAGATGGCAGTTCAGAATGAAAATAAGCTTTGCACGATACAAAAAAAGGGCTCCAGGATGCAAATAACCAATTTAGTTTGCAGTTCAGACGAAAAAAGCTATTCAGAATGCAAATAAGCTACTCAGTTTGCACAAAAAGCTATTCAGAATGAAATTGTGCTATTCTGATTGCAGTTCAGGATGAAAATAATCTATTCAGAATGAAAAAAAAGGGATTCAGGATGCAAATAACTTATTAAATTTGCAATTCAGATAAAAAAAAGCTATTCAAAATGCAAATAAACAATTCTGATTGCAAAAAAGATATCCAGTTTGCAAAAAAAGCTATTCATATTGAAAATGTTCTATTCAGATTGCAGTTCAGAATGAAAATAAGCTATTCAGAATGAAGAAAAAGGGATTCAGGATGCAAATCACTTATTAACTTTGCAGCTCAGACCAAAAAAGCTATTCAGAATGGAAATAAACTATTCAGATTGAAAATAAGCTAATCAGTTTGCAAAAAAAGCTAATCAGAATGAAAATGTGCTATTCAGATGGAAGTTCAGAATGAAAATAAGCTATTCAGAATAAAAAAAAAAAAAGAGGATTCAGGATTCAAATAACCTATTCTGTTTGCAGTTCAGACAAAAAAACCTGTTCGGAATGCAAATAAACTCTTCAGAATGCAAATAAGCTATTCAGTTTGCAAAAAAAAGCTATTCCGAATGCAAATGTTCTATTCAAATTACAGTTAAGGATGAAAATAAACTATTCAGAATGAACAAAAATGGATTCAGGATGCAAATAACGTATTCAGTTTGCCGTTCAGACACAAAAAGCTATTCAGAATGCAAATAAGCTATTCAGATTGCAAATAAGCTATTCAGTTTGCAAAAAATAATATTCAGAATGAAAATGTGCCTTTCAGATTGCAGTTCAGGATGAAAATAAGCTATTCAGAATAAAAAAAAAGGGATTCAGGTTACAAATAACCAATTCAGTTTGCAGTTCAGACGAAAAAAACTATTCAGAACGCAAATAAGCTAATCCGTTTGCGAAAAAAGCTATTCAGAATGAAATTGTGCTATTCAGATTGCAGTTCAGGATGAAAATAATCTATTCAGAATGAACAAAAAGGGCTTCAGGATGCAAATAACTTATTAAGTTTGCAGTTCAGACGAAAAAAGCTATTCAGAATGCAAATAAGCTACTCAGTTTGAAAAAAAAGCTATTCAGAATGAAATTGTGCTATTCAGATTGCAGTTCAGGATGAAAATAATCTATTCAGAATGAAAAAAAAGGGATGCAGGATGAAAATCACTTATTAAGTTTGCAGCTCAGACCAAAAAAACTATTCAGAAGGCAAATAAACTATTCAGATTGCAAATAAGCTAATTAGTTTGCAAAAAAAGCTATTCAGAATGAAAATGTGCTACTCAGATGGCAGTTCAGAATGAAAATAAGCTTTGCACGATAAAAAAAAAGGGCTCCAGGATGCAAATAACCAATTTAGTTTGCAGTTCAGACGAAAAAAGCTATTCAGAAGGCAAATAAGCTACTCAGTTTGCACAAAAAGCTATTCAGAATGAAATTGTGCTATTTTGATTGCAGTTCAGGATGAAAATAATCTATTCAGAATGAACAAAAAGGGATTCAGGATGCAAATAACTTATTAAGTTTGCAATTCAGATAAAAAAAAGCTATTCAAAATGCAAATAAACAATTCAGATTGCAAATAAGATATCCAGTTTGCAAAAAAACTATTCCTAATGAAAATGTTCTATTCAGATTGCAGTTCAGAATGAAAATAAGCTATTCAAAATGAAGAAAAAGGGATTCAGGATGCAAATCACTTATTAACTTTGCAGCTCAGACCAAAAAAGCTATTCAGAATGGAAATAAACTATGCAGATTGAAAATAAGCTAATCAGTTTGCAAAAAAAGCTATTCAGAATGAAAATGTGCTATTCAGATGGAAGTTCAGAATGAAAATAAGCTATTCAGAATAAAAAAAAAAAGAGGATTCAGGATTCAAATAACCTATTCTGTTTGCAGTTCAGACAAAAAAACCTGTTCGGAATGCAAATAAACTATTCAGAATGCAAATAAGCTATTCAGTTTGCAAAAAAAGCTATTCCGAATGCAAATGTTCTATTCAAATTGCAGTTCAGGATGAAAATAAACTATTCAGAATGAACAAAAAGGGATTTAGGATGCAAATAACGTATTCAGTTTGCAGTTCAGACACAAAAAGCTATTCAGAATGCAAATAAGCTATTCAGATTGCAAATAAGCTATTCAGTTTGCAAAAAATAATATTCAGAATGAAAATGTGCCTTTCAGATTGCAGTTCAGGATGAAAATAAGCTATTCAGAATAAAAAAAAAAAGGGATTCAGGTTACAAATAACCAATTCAGTTTGCAGTTCAGACGAAAAAAACTATTCAGAATGCAAATAAGCTAATCAGTTTGCAAAAAAAGCTATTCAGAATGAAATTGTGCTATTCAGATTGCAGTTCAGGATGAAAATAATCTATTCAGAATGAACAAAAAGGGCTTCAGGATGCAAATAATTTATTAAGTTTGCAGTTCAGACGAAAAAACCTATTCAGAATGCAAATAAGCTACTCAGTTTGAAAAAATAGCTATTCAGAATGAAATTGTGCTATTCAGATTGCAGTTCAGGATGAAAATAATCTATTCAGAATGAACAAAAAGGGATTCAAGATGCAAATAACTTATTAAGCTTGCAGTTCAGATAAAAAAAAGCTATTCAGAATGCAAATAAACAATTCTGATTGCAAATTAGCTATCCAGTTTGCAAAAAAAGCTATTCATAATGAAAATGTGCTATTCAAATTGCAGTTCAGAATGAAAATAAGCTATTCAGAATGAAAAAAATGGGATTCAGGATGCAAATCACTTATTAAGTTTGCAGCTCAGACCAAAAAAACTATTCAGAATGCAAATAAACTATTCAGATTGCAAATAAGCTAATCAGTTTGCAAAAAAAGCTATTCAGAATGAAAATATGCTATTCAGATGGCAGTTCAGAATGAAAATAAGCTATTCAGAATAAAAAAAAAAAGAAAGGATTCAGGATGCAAATAACCTATTCTGTTTGCAGGTCAGACAAAAAAACCTGTTCGGAATGCAAATTAACTATTCAGAATGCAAATAAGCTATTCAGTTTGGAAAAAAAGCTATTCCGAATGCAAATGTTCTATTCAAATTGCAGTTCAGGATGAAAATAAGCTATTCAGAATGAACAAAAAGGGATTCAGGACTCAAATAACCTATTCAGTTTGCAGTTCAGACACAAAAAGCTATTCAGAATGCAAATAAGCTATTCAGATTGCAAATAAGCTATTCAGTTTGCGAAAAAAGATATTCAGAATGAAAATGTGCCTTTCAGATTGCAGTTAAGGATGAAAATAAGCTTTTCAGTATAAAAAAAAGGGATTCCGGATGCAAATATCCAATTAAGTTTACAGTTCAGACGAAAAAAGCTATTCATAATGCAAATAAGCTACTCAATTTGCAAAAAAAGCTATTCATAATGAAATTGTGCTATTCAGATTGCAGTTCAGGATGAAAATAATCTATTCAGAATGAACAAAAAGGGATTCAAGATGCAAATAACTTATTAAGCTTGCAGTTCAGATAAAAAAAAGCTATTCAGAATGCAAATAAACAATTCTGATTACAAATTAGCTATCCAGTTTGCAAAAAAAGCTATTCATAATGAAAATGTGCTATTCAAATTGCAGTTCAGAATGAAAATAAGCTATTCAGAATGAAAAAAATGGGATTCAGGATGCAAATCACTTATTAAGTTTGCAGCTCAGACCAAAAAATCTATTCAGAATGCAAATAAACTATTCAGATTGCAAATAAGCTAATCAGTTTGCAAAAAAAGCTATTCATAATGAAAATGTGCTACTCAGATGGCAGTTCAGAATTAAAATAAGCTTTGCAGAATAATAAAAGGGCTTCAGGATGCAAATAACCAATTTAGTTTGCAGTTTAGACGAAAAAAGCTATTCAGATTTCAAATAAGCTACTCAGTTTAAAAAAAAAGCTATTCAGAATGAAATTGTGCTATTCAGATTGCAGTTCAGGATGAAAATAATCTATTCAGAATGAACAAAAAAGGATTCAGGATGCAAATAACTTATTAAGTTTGCAGTTCAGATAAAAAAAAGCTATTCAGAATGCAAATAAACAATTCTGATTGCAAATAAGCTAATTAGTTTGCAAAAAAAGCTATTCAGAATGAAAATGTGCTACTCAGATGGCAGTTCAGAATGAAAATAAGCTTTGCACGATACAAAAAAAGGGCTCCAGGATGCAAATAACCAATTTAGTTTGCAGTTCAGACGAAAAAAGCTATTTAGAATGCAAATAAGCTACTCAGTTTGCACAAAAAGCTATTCAGAATGAAATTGTGCTATTCTGATTGGAGTTCAGGATGAAAATAATCTATTCAGAATGAAAAAAAAGGGATTCAGGATGCAAATAACTTATTAAATTTGCAATTCAGATAAAAAAAAGCTATTCAAAATGCAAATAAACAATTCTGATTGCAAAAAAGATATCCAGTTTGCAAAAAAAGCTATTCATAATGAAAATGTTCTATTCAGATTGCAGTTCAGAATGAAAATAAGCTATTCAGAATGAAGAAAAAGGGATTCAGGATGCAAATCACTTATTAACTTTGCAGCTCAGACCACAAAAGCTATTCAGAATGGAAATAAACTATTCAGATTGAAAATAAGCTAATCAGTTTGCAAAAAAAGCTATTCATAATGAAAATGTGCTATTCAGATGGAAGTTCAGAATGAAAATAAGCTATTCAGAATAAAAAAAAAAAGAGGATTCAGGATTCAAATAACCTATTCTGTTTGCAGTTCAGACAAAAAAACCTGTTCGGAATGCAAATAAACTATTCAGAATGCAAATAAGCTATTCAGTTTGCAAAAAAAAGCTATTCCGAATGCAAATGTTCTATTCAAATTACAGTAAAGGATGAAAATAAACTATTCAGAATGAACAAAAAGGGATTCAGGATGCAAATAACGTATTCAGTTTGCCGTTCAGACACAAAAAGCTATTCAGAATGCAAATAAGCTATTCAGATTGCAAATAAGCTATTCAGTTTGCAAAAAGTAATATTCAGAATGAAAATGTGCTTTTCAGATTGCAGTTCAGGATGAAAATAAGCTATTCAGATTGCAAATAAGCTATTCAGTTTGCAAAAAATAATATTCAGAATGAAAATGTGCCTTTCAGATTGCAGTTCAGGATGAAAATAAGCTATTCAGAATAAAAAAAAAAGGGATTCAGGTTACAAATAACCAATTCAGTTTGCAGTTCAGACGAAAAAAACTATTCAGAATGCAAATAAGCTAATCAGTTTGCAAAAAAAGCTATTCAGAATGAAATTGTGCTATTCAGATTGCAGTTCAGGATGAAAATAATCTATTCAGAATAAACAAAAAGGGCTTCAGGATGCAAATAATTTATTAAGTTTGCAGTTCAGACGAAAAAACCTATTCAGAATGCAAATAAGCTACTCAGTTTGAAAAAAAAGCTATTCAGAATGAAATTGTGCTATTCAGATTGCAGTTCAGGATGAAAATAATCTATTCAGAATGAACAAAAAGGGATTCAAGATGCAAATAACTTATTAAGCTTGCAGTTCAGATAAAAAAAAGCTATTCAGAATGCAAATAAACAATTCTGATTGCAAACTAGCTATCCAGTTTGCAAAAACAGCTATTCATAATGAAAATGTGCTATTCAAATTGCAGTTCAGAATGAAAATAAGCTCTTCAGAATGAAAAAAATGGGATTCAGGATGCAAATCACTTATTAAGTTTGCAGCTCAGACCAAAAAATCTATTCAGAATAGAAATAAACTATTCAGATTGCAAATAAGCTAATCAGTTTGCAAAAAAAGCTATTCAGAATGAAAATGTGCTATTCAGATGGCAGTTCAGAATGAAAATAAGCTATTCAGAATAAAAAAAAAAGAAAGGATTCAGGATGCAAATAACCTATTCTGTTTGCAGGTCAGACAAAAAAACCTGTTCGGAATGCAAATTAACTATTCAGAATGCAAATAAGCTATTCAGTTTGGAAAAAAAGCTATTCAAAATGCAAATGTTCTATTCAAATTGCAGTTCAGGATGAAAATAAGCTATTCAGAATGAACAAAAAGGGATTCAGGACTCAAATAACCTATTCAGTTTGCAGTTCAGACACAAAAAGCTATTCAGAATGCAAATAAGCTATTCAGATTGCAAATAAGCTATTCAGTTTGCGAAAAAAGATATTCAGAATGAAAATGTGCCTTTCAGATTGCAGTTCAGGATGAAAATAAGCTTTTCAGTATAAAAAAAGGGATTCCGGATGCAAATATCCAATTAAGTTTACAGTTCAGACGAAAAAAGCTATTCATAATGCAAATAAGCTACTCAATTTGCAAAAAAAGCTATTCATAATGAAATTTTGCTATTCAGATTGCAGTTCAGGATGAAAATAATCTATTCAGAATGAACAAAAAGGGATTCAGGATGCAAATAACTTATTAAGTTTGCAGTTCAGATAAAAAAAAGCTATTTCAGAATGCAAATAAACAATTCTGATTGCAAATAAGCTATCCAGTTTGCAAAAAAAACTATTCATAATGAAAATGTGCTATTCAGATTGCAATTCAGAATGAAAATAAGCTATTGAGAATGAAAAAAAAAGGGATTCAGGATGCAAATCACTTATTAAGTTTGCAGCTCAGACCAAAAAAGCTATTCAGAATGCAAATAAACTATTCAGATTGCAAATAAGCTAATCAGTTTGCAAAAAAAGCTATTCATAATGAAAATGTGCTACTCAGATGGCATTTCAGAATGAAAATAAGCTTTGCAGAATAATAAAAGGGCTTCAGGATGCAAATAACCAATTTTGTTTGCAGTTTAGACGAAAAAAGCTATTCAGATTTCAAATAAGCTACTCAGTTTGAAAAAAAAGCTATTCAGAATGAAATTGTGCTATTCAGATTGCAGTTCAGGATGAAAATAATCTATTCAGAATGAACAAAAAAGGATTCAGGATGCAAATAACTTATTAAGTTTGCAGTTCAGATAAAAAAAAGCTATTCAGAATGCAAATAAACAATTCTGATTGCAAATAAGCTAATTAGTTTGCAAAAAAAGCTATTCAGAATGAAAATGTGCTACTCAGATGGCAGTTCAGAATGAAAATAAGCTTTGCACGATAAAAAAAAGGGCTCCAGGATGCAAATAACCAATTTTGTTTGCAGTTCAGACGAAAAAAGCTATTCAGAATGCAAATAAGCTACTCAGTTTGCACAAAAAGCTATTCAGAATGAAATTGTGCTATTCTGATTGCAGTTCAGGATGAAAATAATCTATTCAGAATGAAAAAAAAGGGATTCAGGATGCAAATAACTTATTAAATTTGCAATTCAGATAAAAAAAAGCTATTCAAAATGCAAATAAACAATTCTAATTGCAAAAAAGATATCCAGTTTGCAAAAAAAGCTATTCATAATGAAAATGTTCTATTCAGATTGCAGTTCAGAATGAAAATAAGCTATTCAGAATGAAGAAAAAGGGATTCAGGATGCAAATCACTTATTAACTTTGCAGCTCAGACCAAAAAAGCTATTCAGAATGGAAATAAACTATTCAGATTGAAAATAAGCTAATCAGTTTGCAAAAAAAGCTATTCAGAATGAAAATGTGCTATTCAGATGGAAGTTCAGAATGAAAATAAGCTATTCAGAATAAAAAAAAAAAAAGAGGATTCAGGATTCAAATGACCTATTCTGTTTGCAGTTCAGACAAAAAAACCTGTTCGGAATGCAAATAAACTATTCAGAATGCAAATAAGCTATTCAGTTTGCAAAAAAAAGCTATTCCGAATGCAAATGTTCTATTCAAATTGCAGTTAAGGATGAAAATAAACTATTCAGAATGAACAAAAAGGGATTCAGGATGCAAATAACGTATTCAGTTTGCCGTTCAGACACAAAAAGCTATTCAGAATGCAAATAAGCTTTTCAGATTGCAAATAAGCTATTCAGTTTGCAAAAAATAATATTCAGAATGAAAATGTGCCTTTCAGATTGCAGTTCAGGATGAAAATAAGCTATTCAGAATAAAAAAAAAGGGATTCAGGTTACAAATAACCAATTCAGTATGCAGTTCAGACGAAAAAAACTATTCAGAACGCAAATAAGCTAATCCGTTTGCGAAAAAAGCTATTCAGAATGAAATTGTGCTATTCAGATTGCAGTTCAGGATGAAAATAATCTATTCAGAATGAACAAAAAGGGCTTCAGGATGCAAATAACTTATTAAGTTTGCATTTCAGACGAAAAAAGCTATTCAGAATGCAAATAAGCTACTCAGTTTGAAAAAAAAGCTATTCAGAATGAAATTGTGCTATTCAGATTGCAGTTCAGGATGAAAATAATCTATTCACAATGAACAAAAAGGGATTCAAGATGCAAATAACTTATTAAGTTTGCAGTTCAGATAAAAAAAAGCTATTCAGAATGCAAATAAACAATTCTGATTGCAAATAAGCTATCCAGTTTGCAAAAAAAGCTATTCGTAATGAAAATGTGCTATTCAGATTGCAGTTCAGAATGAAAATAAGCTATTCAGAATGAAAAAAAAGGGATGCAGGATGAAAATCACTTATTAAGTTTGCAGCTCAGACCAAAAAAACTATTCAGAAGGCAAATAAACTATTCAGATTGCAAATAAGCTAATTAGTTTGCAAAAAAAGCTATTCATAATGAAAATGTGCTACTCAGATGGCAGTTCAGAATGAAAATAAGCTTTGCACGATAAAAAAAAGGGCTCCAGGATGCAAATAACCAATTTAGTTTGCAGTTCAGACGAAAAAAGCTATTCAGAATGCCAATAAGCTACTCAGTTTGCACAAAAAGCTATTCAGAATGAAATTGTGCTATTTTGATTGCAGTTCAGGATGAAAATAATCTATTCAGAATGAACAAAAAGGGATTCAGGATGCAAATAACTTATTAAGTTTGCAATTCAGATAAAAGAAAGCTATTCAAAATGCAAATAAACAATTCAGATTGCAAATAAGATATCCAGTTTGCAAAAAAAGCTATTCATAATGAAAATGTTCTATTCAGATTGCAGTTCAGAATGAAAATAAGCTATTCAGAATGAAGAAAAAGGGATTCAGGATGCAAATCACTTATTAACTTTGCAGCTCAGACCAAAAAAGCTATTCAGAATGGAAATAAACTATTCAGATTGAAAATAAGCTAATCAGTTTGCAAAAAAAGCTATTCAGAATGAAAATGTGCTATTCAGATGGAAGTTCAGAATGAAAATAAGCTATTCAGAATAAAAAAAAAAAAGAGGATTCAGGATTCAAATAACCTATTCTGTTTGCAGTTCAGACAAAAAAACCTGTTCGGAATGCAAATAAACTATTCAGAATGCAAATAAGCTATTCAGTTTGCAAAAAAAGCTATTCCGAATGCAAATGTGCTATTCAAATTGCAGTTCAGGATGAAAATAAACTATTCAGAATGAACAAAAAGGGATTTAGGATGCAAATAACGTATTCAGTTTGCAGTTCAGACACAAAAAGCTATTCAGAATGCAAATAAGCTATTCAGATTGCAAATAAGCTATTCAGTTTGCAAAAAATAATATTCAGAATGAAAATGTGCCTTTCAGATAGCAGTTCAGGATGAAAATAAGCTATTCAGAATAAAAAAAAAAGGGATTCAGGTTACAAATAACCAATTCAGTTTGCAGTTCAGACGAAAAAAACTATTCATAATGCAAATAAGCTAATCAGTTTGCAAAAAAAGCTATTCAGAATGAAATTGTGCTATTCAGATTGCAGTTCAGGATGAAAATAATCTATTCAGAATGAACAAAAAGGGCTTCAGGATGCAAATAACTTATTAAGTTTGCAGTTCAGACGAAAAAAGCTATTCAGAATGCAAATAAGCTACTCAGTTTGAAAAAAAAGCTATTCAGAATGAAATTGTGCTATTCAGATTGCAGTTCAGGATGAAAATAATCTATTCACAATGAACAAAAACGGATTCAAGATGCAAATAACTTATTAAGTTTGCAGTTCAGATAAAAAAAAGCTATTCAGAATGCAAATAAACAATTCTGATTGCAAATAAGCTATCCAGTTTGCAAAAAAAGCTATTCGTAATGAAAATGTGCTATTCAGATTGCAGTTCAGAATGAAAATAAGCTATTCAGAATGAAAAAAAAGGGATGCAGGATGAAAATCACTTATTAAGTTTGCAGCTCAGACCAAAAAAACTATTCAGAAGGCAAATAAACTATTCAGATTGCAAATAAGCTAATTAGTTTGCAAAAAAAGCTATTCATAATGAAAATGTGCTACTCAGATGGCAGTTCAGAATGAAAATAAGCTTTGCACGATAAAAAAAAGGGCTCCAGGATGCAAATAACCAATTTAGTTTGCAGTTCAGACGAAAAAAGCTATTCAGAATGCAAATAAGCTACTCAGTTTGCACAAAAAGCTATTCAGAATGAAATTGTGCTATTTTGATTGCAGTTCAGGATGAAAATAATCTATTCAGAATGAACAAAAAGGGATTCAGGATGCAAATAACTTATTAAGTTTGCAATTCAGATAAAAAAAAGCTATTCAAAATGCAAATAAACAATTCAGATTGCAAATAAGATATCCAGTTTGCAAAAAAAGCTATTCATAATGAAAATGTTCTATTCAGATTGCAGTTCAGAATGAAAATAAGCTATTCAGAATGAAGAAAAAGGGATTCAGGATGCAAATCACTTATTAACTTTGCAGCTCAGACCAAAAAAGCTATTCAGAATGGAAATAAACTATTCAGATTGAAAATAAGCTAATCAGTTTGCAAAAAAAGCTATTCAGAATGAAAATGTGCTATTCAGATGGAAGTTCAGAATGAAAATAAGCTATTCAGAATAAAAAAAAAAAAGAGGATTCAGGATTCAAATAACCTATTCTGTTTGCAGTTCAGACAAAAAAACCTGTTCGGAATGCAAATAAACTATTCAGAATGCAAATAAGCTATTCAGTTTGCAAAAAAAGCTATTCCGAATGCAAATGTGCTATTCAAATTGCAGTTCAGGATGAAAATAAACTATTCAGAATGAACAAAAAGGGATTTAGGATGCAAATAACGTATTCAGTTTGCAGTTCAGACACAAAAAGCTATTCAGAATGCAAATAAGCTATTCAGATTGCAAATAAGCTATTCAGTTTGCAAAAAATAATATTCAGAATGAAAATGTGCCTTTCAGATAGCAGTTCAGGATGAAAATAAGCTATTCAGAATAAAAAAAAAAGGGATTCAGGTTACAAATAACCAATTCAGTTTGCAGTTCAGACGAAAAAAACTATTCATAATGCAAATAAGCTAATCAGTTTGCAAAAAAAGCTATTCAGAATGAAATTGTGCTATTCAGATTGCAGTTCAGGATGAAAATAATCTATTCAGAATGAACAAAAAGGGCTTCAGGATGCAAATAACTTATTAAGTTTGCAGTTCAGACGAAAAAAGCTATTCAGAATGCAAATAAGCTACTCAGTTTGAAAAAAAAGCTATTCAGAATGAAATTGTGCTATTCAGATTGCAGTTCAGGATGAAAATAATCTATTCACAATGAACAAAAACGGATTCAAGATGCAAATAACTTATTAAGTTTGCAGTTCAGATAAAAAAAAGCTATTCAGAATGCAAATAAACAATTCTGATTGCAAATAAGCTATCCAGTTTGCAAAAAAAGCTATTCGTAATGAAAATGTGCTATTCAGATTGCAGTTCAGAATGAAAATAAGCTATTCAGAATGAAAAAAAAGGGATGCAGGATGAAAATCACTTATTAAGTTTGCAGCTCAGACCAAAAAAACTATTCAGAAGGCAAATAAACTATTCAGATTGCAAATAAGCTAATTAGTTTGCAAAAAAAGCTATTCATAATGAAAATGTGCTACTCAGATGGCAGTTCAGAATGAAAATAAGCTTTGCACGATAAAAAAAAGGGCTCCAGGATGCAAATAACCAATTTAGTTTGCAGTTCAGACGAAAAAAGCTATTCAGAATGCAAATAAGCTACTCAGTTTGCACAAAAAGCTATTCAGAATGAAATTGTGCTATTTTGATTGCAGTTCAGGATGAAAATAATCTATTCAGAATGAACAAAAAGGGATTCAGGATGCAAATAACTTATTAAGTTTGCAATTCAGATAAAAAAAAGCTATTCAAAATGCAAATAAACAATTCAGATTGCAAATAAGATATCCAGTTTGCAAAAAAAGCTATTCATAATGAAAATGTTCTATTCAGATTGCAGTTCAGAATGAAAATAAGCTATTCAGAATGAAGAAAAAGGGATTCAGGATGCAAATCACTTATTAACTTTGCAGCTCAGACCAAAAAAGCTATTCAGAATGGAAATAAACTATTCAGATTGAAAATAAGCTAATCAGTTTGCAAAAAAAGCTATTCAGAATGAAAATGTGCTATTCAGATGGAATTTCAGAATGAAAATAAGCTATTCAGAATAAAAAAAAAAAAGAGGATTCAGGATTCAAATAACCTATTCTGTTTGCAGTTCAGACAAAAAAACCTGTTCGGAATGCAAATAAACTATTCAGAATGCAAATAAGCTATTCAGTTTGCAAAAAAAGCTATTCCGAATGCAAATGTGCTATTCAAATTGCAGTTCAGGATGAAAATAAACTATTCAGAATGAACAAAAAGGGATTTAGGAAGCAAATAACGTATTCAGTTTGCAGTTCAGACACAAAAAGCTATTCAGAATGCAAATAAGCTATTCAGATTGCAAATAAGCTATTCAGTTTGCAAAAAATATTATTCAGAATGAAAATGTGCCTTTCAGATAGCAGTTCAGGATGAAAATAAGCTATTCAGAATAAAAAAAAAAAGGGATTCAGGTTACAAATAACCAATTCAGTTTGCAGTTCAGACGAAAAAAACTATTCAGAATGCAAATAAGCTAATCAGTTTGCAAAAAAAGCTATTCAGAATGAAATTGTGCTATTCAGATTGCAGTTCAGGATGAAAATAATCTATTCAGAATGAACAAAAAGGGCTTCAGGATGCAAATAACTTATTAAGTTTGCAGTTCAGACGAAAAAAGCTATTCAGAATGCAAATAAGCTACTCAGTTTGAAAAAAAAGCTATTCAGAATGAAATTGTGCTATTCAGATTGCAGTTCAGGATGAAAATAATCTATTCACAATGAACAAAAAGGGATTCAAGATGCAAATAACTTATTAAGTTTGCAGTTCAGATAAAAAAAAGCTATTCAGAATGCAAATAAACAATTCTGATTGCAAATAAGCTATCCAGTTTGCAAAAAAAGCTATTCATAATGAAAATGTGCTATTCAGATTGCAGTTCAGAATGAAAATAAGCTATTCAGAATGAAAAAAAAGGGATGCAGGATGAAAATCACTTATTAAGTTTGCAGCTCAGACCAAAAAAACTATTCAGAAGGCAAATAAACTATTCAGATTGCAAATAAGCTAATTAGTTTGCAAAAAAAGCTATTCAGAATGAAAATGTGCTACTCAGATGGCAGTTCAGAATGAAAATAAGCTTTGCACGATAAAAAAAAAGGGCTCCAGGATGCAAATAACCAATTTAGTTTGCAGTTCAGACGAAAAAAGCTATTCAGAATGCAAATAAGCTACTCAGTTTGCACAAAAAGCTATTCAGAATGAAATTGTGCTATTTTGATTGAAGTTCAGGATGAAAATAATCTATTCAGAATGAACAAAAAGGGATTCAAGATGCAAATAACTTATTAAGTTTGCAATTCAGATAAAAAAAAGCTATTCAAAATGCAAATAAACAATTCAGATTGCAAATAAGATATCCAGTTTGCAAAAAAAGCTATTCATAATGAAAATGTTCTATTCAGATTGCAGTTCAGAATGAAAATAAGCTATTCAGAATGAAGAAAAAGGGATTCAGGATGCAAATCACTTATTAAGTTTGCAGCTCAGACCAAAAAAGCTATTCAGAATGGAAATAAACTATTCAGATTGAAAATAAGCTAATCAGTTTGCAAAAAAAGCTATTCAGAATGAAAATGTGCTATTCAGATGGAAGTTCAGAATGAAAATAAGCTATTCAGAATAAAAAAAAAAAAGTGGATTCAGGATTCAAATAACCTATTCTGTTTGCAGTTCAGACAAAAAAACCTGTTCGGAATGCAAATAAACTATTCAGAATGCAAATAAGCTATTCAGTTTGCAAAAAAAGCTATTCCGAATGCAAATGTTCTATTCAAATTGCAGTTCAGGATGAAAATAAACTATTCAGAATGAACAAAAAGGGATTTAGGATGCAAATAACGTATTCAGTTTGCAGTTCAGACACAAAAAGCTATTCAGAATGCAAATAAGCTATTCAGATTGCAAATAAGCTATTCAGTTTGCAAAAAATAATATTCAGAATGAAAATGTGCCTTTCAGATTGCAGTTCAGGATGAAAATAAGATATTCAGAATAAAAAAAAAAGGGATTCAGGTTACAAATAACCAATTCAGTTTGCAGTTCAGACAAAAAAACTATTCAGAATGCAAATAAGCTAATCAGTTTGCAAAAAAAGCTATTCAGAATGAAATTGTGCTATTCAGATTGCAGTTCAGGATGAAAATAATCTATTCAGAATGAACAAAAAGGGCTTCAGGATGCAAATAACTTATTAAGTTTGCAGTTCAGACGAAAAAAGCTATTCAGAATGCAAATAAGCTACTCAGTTTGAAAAAAAAGCTATTCAGAACGAAAATGTGTTATTCAGATTGCAGTTCAGAATGAAAATAAGCTATTCAGAATGAAAAAAAAGGGATTCAGGATGCAAATAACTTATTAAGTTTGCAGTTCGGATTAAAAAAAGCTATTCAGAAAGCAGATAAACAATTCTGATTGCAAATAAGATATCCAGTTTGCAAAAAAAGTAATTCATAATGTAAATGTGCTATTCAGATTGCAGTTCAGAATGAAAATAAACTATTCAGAATGAAGAAAAAGGGATTCAGGATGCAAATCACTTATAAACTTTGCAGCTCAGACCGAAAAAACTATTCAGAATGGAAATAAACTATTCAGATTGCAAATAAGCTAATCAGTTTGCAAAAAAAGCTATTCAGAATGAAAATGTGCTATTCGGATGGCAGTTCAGAATGAAAATAAGCTATTCAGAATAAAAAAAAAAGACAGGATTCAGGATGCAAATAACCTATTCTGTTTGCAGTTCAGACAAAAAAACCTGTTCGGAATGCAAATAAACTATTTAGAATGCAAATAAGCTATTCAGTTTGCAAAAAAATCTATTCCGAATGCAAACGTTCTATTCAAATTGTAGTTCAGGATGAAAATAAGCTATTCAGAATGCAAATAAACAATTTTGATTGCAAATAAGCTATCCAGTTTGCAAAAAAAGCTATTCAGAATGAAATTGTGCTATTCTGATTGCAGTTCAGGATGAAAATAATCTATTCAGAATGAACAAAAAGGGATTCAGGATGCAAATAACTTATTAAGTTTGCAATTCAGATAAAAAAAAGCTATTCAAAATGCAAATAAACAATTCTGATTGCAAATAAGATATCCAGTTTGCAAAAAAAGCTATTCATAATGAAAATGTTCTATTCAGATTGCAGTTCAGAATGAAAATAAGCTATTCAGAATGAAGAAAAAGGGATTCAGGATGCAAATCACTTATTAACTTCGCAGCTCAGACCAAAAAAGCTATTCAGAATGGAAATAAACTATTCAGATTGAAAATAAGCTAATCAGTTTGCAAAAAAAGCTATTCAGAATGAAAATGTGCTATTCAGATGGAAGTTCAGAATGAATATAAGGTATTCAGAATTAAAAAAAAAAAAAAGAGGATTCAGGATTCAAATAACCTATTCTGTTTGCAGTTCAGACAAAAAAACCTGTTCGGAATGCAAATAAACTATTCATAATGCAAATAAGCTATTCAGTTTGCAAAAAAAGCTATTCCGAATGCAAATGTTCTATTCAAATTGCAGTTCAGGATGAAAATAAACTATTCAGAATGAACAAAAAGGGATTCAAGATGCAAATAACGTATTCAGTTTGCAGTTCAGACACAAAAAGCTATTCAGAATGCAAATAAGCTATTCAGATTGCAAATAAGCTATTCAGTTTGCAAAAAATAATATTCAGAATGAAAATGTGCCTTTCAAATTGCAGTTCAGGATGAAAATAAGCTATTCAGAATAAAAAAAAAAGGGATTCAGGTTACAAATAACCAATTCAGTTTGCAGTTCAGACGAAAAAAACTATTCAGAATGCAAATAAGCTAATCAGTTTGCAAAAAAAGCTATTCAGAATGAAATTGTGCTATTCAGATTGCAGTTCAGGATGAAAATAAACTATTCAGAATGAACAAAAAGGGCTTCAGGATGCAAATAACTTATTAAGTTTGCAGTTCAGACGAAAAAAGCTATTCAGAATGCAAATAAGCTACTCAGTTCGAAAAAAAAGCTATTCAGAATGAAATTGTGCTATTCAGATTGCAGTTCAGGATGAAAATAATCTATTCACAATGAACAAAAAGGGATTCAAGATGCAAATAACTTATTAAGTTTGCAGTTCAGATAAAAAAAAGCTATTCAGAATGCAAATAAACAATTCTGATTGCAAATAAGCTATCCAGTTTGCAAAAAAAGCTATTCATAATGAAAATGTGCTATTCAGATTGCAGTTCAGAATGAAAATAAGCTATTCAGAATGAAAAAAAAGGGATGCAGGATGAAAATCACTTATTAAGTTTGCAGCTCAGACCAAAAAAACTATTCAGAAGGCAAATAAACTATTCAGATTGCAAATAAGCTAATTAGTTTGCAAAAAAAGCTATTCAGAATGAAAATGTGCTACTCAGATGGCAGTTCAGAATGAAAATAAGCTTTGCACGATAAAAAAAAAGGGCTCCAGGATGCAAATAACCAATTTAGTTTGCAGTTCAGACGAAAAAAGCTATTCAGAATGCAAATAAGCTACTCAGTTTGCACAAAAAGCTATTCAGAATGAAATTGTGCTATTTTGATTGCAGTTCAGGATGAAAATAATCTATTCAGAATGAACAAAAAGGGATTCAAGATGCAAATAACTTATTAAGTTTGCAATTCAGATAAAAAAAAGCTATTCAAAATGCAAATAAACAATTCAGATTGCAAATATGATATCCAGTTTGCAAAAAAAGCTATTCATAATGAAAATGTTCTATTCAGATTGCAGTTCAGAATGAAAATAAGCTATTCAGAATGAAGAAAAAGGGATTCAGGATGCAAATCACTTATTAACTTTGCAGCTCAGACCAAAAAAGCTATTCAGAATGGAAATAAACTATTCAGATTGAAAATAAGCTAATCAGTTTGCAAAAAAAGCTATTCAGAATGAAAATGTGCTATTCAGATGGAAGTTCAGAATGAAAATAAGCTATTCAGAATAAAAAAAAAAAAGAGGATTCAGGATTCAAATAACCTATTCTGTTTGCAGTTCAGACAAAAAAACCTGTTCGGAATGCAAATAAACTATTCAGAATGCAAATAAGCTATTCAGTTTGCAAAAAAAGCTATTCCGAATGCAAATGTTCTATTCAAATTGCAGTTCAGGATGAAAATAAACTATTCAGAATGAACAAAAAGGGATTTAGGATGCAAATAACGTATTCAGTTTGCAGTTCAGACACAAAAAGCTATTCAGAATGCAAATAAGCTATTCAGATTGCAAATAAGCTATTCAGTTTGCAAAAAATAATATTCAGAATGAAAATGTGCTTTTCAGATTGCAGTTCAGGATGAAAATAAGCTATTCAGAATAAAAAAAAAAGGGATTCAGGTTACAAATAACCAATTCAGTTTGCAGTTCAGACGAAAAAAACTATTCAGAATGCAAATAAGCTAATCAGTTTGCAAAAAAAGCTATTCAGAATGAAATTGTGCTATTCAGATTGCAGTTCAGGATGAAAATAATCTATTCAGAATGAACAAAAAGGGCTTCAGGATGCAAATAACTTATTAAGTTTGCAGTTCAGACGAAAAAAGCTATTCAGAATGCAAATAAGCTACTCAGTTTGAAAAAAAAGCTATTCAGAATGAAATTGGGCTATTCAGATTGCAGTTCAGGATGAAAATAATCTATTCAGAATGAACAAAAAGGGATTCAGGACGCAAATAACTTATTAAGTTTGCAGTTCAGATAAAAAAAAGCTATTCAGAATGCAAATAAACAATTCTGATTGCAAATAAGATATCCAGTTTGCAAAAAAAGTTATTCATAATGTAAATGTGCTATTCAGATTGCAGTTCAGAATGAAAATAAACTATTCAGAATGAAGAAAAAGGGATTCAGGATGCAAATCACTTATAAACTTTGCAGCTCAGACCGAAAAAACTATTCAGAATGGAAATAAACTATTCAGATTGCAAATAAGCTAATCAGTTTGCAAAAAAAGCTATTCAGAATGAAAATGTGCTATTCGGATGGCAGTTCAGAATGAAAATAAGCTATTCAGAATAAAAAAAAAAGAAAGGATTCAGGATGCAAATAACCTATTCTGTTTGCAGTTCAGACAAAAAAACCTGTTCGGAATGCAAATAAACTATTCAGAATGCAAATAAGCTATTCAGTTTGCAAAAAAATCTATTCCGAATGCAAACGTTCTATTCAAATTGTAGTTCAGGATGAAAATAAGCTATTCAGAATGCAAATAAACAATTTTAATTGCAAATAAGCTATCCAGTTTGCGAAAAAAGCTATTCAGAATGAAATTGTGCTATTCTGATTGCAGTTCAGGATGAAAATAATCTATTCAGAATGAACAAAAAGGGATTCAGGATGCAAATAACTTATTAAGTTTGCAATTCAGATAAAAAAAAGCTATTCAAAATGCAAATAAACAATTCTGATTGCAAATAAGATATCCAGTTTGCAAAAAAAGCTATTCATAATGAAAATGTTCTATTCAGATTGCAGTTCAGAATGAAAATAAGCTATTCAGAATGAAGAAAAAGGGATTCAGGATGCAAATCACTTATTAACTTCGCAGCTCAGACCAAAAAAGCTATTCAGAATGGAAATAAACTATTCAGATTGAAAATAAGCTAATCAGTTTGCAAAAAAAGCTATTCAGAATGAAAATGTGCTATTCAGATGGAAGTTCAGAATGAAAATAAGCTATTCAGAATAAAAAAAAAAAAAAAGAGGATTCAGGATTCAAATAACCTATTCTGTTTGCAGTTCAGACAAAAAAACCTGTTCGGAATGCAAATAAACTATTCAGAATGCAAATAAGCTATTCAGTTTGCAAAAAAAGCTATTCCGAATGCAAATGTTCTATTCAAATTGCAGTTCAGGATGAAAATAAACTATTCAGAATGAACAAAAAGGGATTCAAGATGCAAATAATGTATTCAGTTTGCAGTTCAGACACAAAAAGCTATTCAGAATGCAAATAAGCTATTCAGATTGCAAATAAGCTATTCAGTTTGCAAAAAATAATATTCAGAATGAAAATGTGCCTTTCAGATTGCAGTTCAGGATGAAAATAAGCTATTCAGAATAAAAAAAAAAGGGATTCAGGTTACAAATAACCAATTCAGTTTGCAGTTCAGACGAAAAAAACTATTCAGAATGCAAATAAGCTAATCAGTTTGCAAAAAAAGCTATTCAGAATGAAATTGTGCTAATCAGATTGCAGTTCAGGATGAAAATAATCTATTCAGAATGAACAAAAAGGGCTTCAGGATGCAAATAACTTATTAAGTTTGCAGTTCAGACGAAAAAAGCTATTCAGAATGCAAATAAGCTACTCAGTTTGAAAAAAAAGCTATTCAGAACGAAAATGTGTTATTCAGATTGTAGTTCAGAATGAAAATAAGCTATTCAGAATGAAAAAAAAGGGATTCAGGATGCAAATAACTTATTAAGTTTGCAGTTCGGATTAAAAAAAGCTATTCAGAATGCAGATAAACAATTCTGATTGCAAATAAGATATCCAGTTTGCAAAAAAAGCTATTCAGAATGAAAATGTGATATTCGGATGGCAGTTCAAAATGAAAATAAGCTATTCAGAATAAAAAGAAAAAAAAAGGATTCAGGATGCAAATAACCTATTCTGTTTGCAGTTCAGACAAAAAAACCTGTTCGGAATGCAAATAAACTATTCAGAATGCAAATAAGCTATTCAGTTTGCAAAAAAAGCTATTCCGAATGCAAACGTTCTATTCAAATTGTAGTTCAGGATGAAATTAAGCTATTCAGAATGCAAATAAAGAGTTTTGATTGCAAATAAGCTATCCAGTTTGCTATTCAGATTGCAGTTCAGAATGAAAATAAGTTATTCAGAAATGAAAAAAAGTTATTCAGAATGAAAAAAAAGGGATTCAGGATGCAATTCACTTATTAAGTTTGCAGCTCAGACCAAAAAAGCTATTCAGAAGGCAAATAAACTATTCAGATTGCAAATAAGCTAATCAGTTTGCAAAAAAAGCTATTCAGAATGAAAATGTGCTACTCAGATGGCAGTTCAGAATGAAAATAAGCTTTGCAAAAAAAAAAAGGGCTTCAGGATGAAAATAACCAATTTAGTTTGCAGTTTAGACTAAAAAAGCTATTCAGAATGCAAATAAGCTACTCAGTTTGCAAAAAAAAGCTATTCAGAATGAAATTGTGCTATTCAGATTGCAGTTCAGGATGAAAATAATCTATTCAGAATGAACAAAAAGGGATTCAGGATGCAAATAACTTATTAAGTTTGCAGTTCAGATAAAAAAAAGCTATTCAGAATGGAAATAAACATTTCTGATTGCAAATAAGCTATCTAGTTTGCAAAAAAAGCTATTCATAATGAAAATGTGCTATTCAGACTGCAGTTCAGAATGAAAATAAGCTATTCAGAATGAAAAAAAAAGGGATTCAGGATGCAAATAACTTATTAAGTTTGCAGTTCAGACAAAAAAAAGCTATTCAGAATGCAAATAAACAATTCTGATTGCAAATAAGCTATCCAGTTTGCGAACAAAGCTATTCATAATGATAATGTCCTATTCAGATTGCAGTTCAGAATGAAAATAAGCTATTCAGAATGAAAAAAAAGGGATTTAGGATGCAAATCACTTATTAAGTTTGCAGCTCAGACCAAAAAAGCTATTCAGAATGCAAATAAGCTACTCAGTTAGCAAAAAAAGCTATTCAGAATGAAATTGTGCTATTCAGATTGCAGTTCAGGATGAAAATAATCTATTCAGAATGAACAAAAAGGGATTCAAGATGCAAATAACTTATTCAGTTTGCAGTTCAGATAAAAAAAAGGGTTAATGGTTCAACAGGTCCTTGAAGTTGTACCAAAATTTGTGTTTGGTCCCTCCTTAGAAAAATGATGTTTAGTGGCGATCAAAAACCGCCGGTAATTGTAAAAAAACCGCCACTAATCGTCATATTTCTGAGGAGGGACCAAATACAGATTTTGATACAACTTCAGGGACTAGTTGAACCATTAACCCTAAAAAAAAGCTATTCAGAATGCAGATAAACAATTCTTATTGCAAGTAAGCTATCCAGTTTGCAGAAAAAGCTATTCATAATGAAAATGTGCTATTCAGACTGCAGTTCAGAATGAAAATAAGCTATTCAGAATGAAAAAAAAGGGATTCAGGATGAAAATAACTTATTAACTTTCAGCTCAGACCAAAAAAGCTATTCAGAACGGAAATAAACTATTCAGATTGCAAATAAGCTAATCAGTTTGCAAAAAAAGCTATTCAGAATGACAATGTGCTATTCAGATGGCAGTTCAGAATGAAAATAAGCTATTCAGAATTAAAAAAAAAGAAAGGATTCAGGATGCAAATAACCTATTCTGTTTGCATTTCAGACAAAAAAACCAGTTCGGAATGTAAATAAACTATTCAGAATGCAAATAAGCTATTCAGTTTGCAAAAAAAGCTATTCCGAATGCAAACGTTCTATTCAAATTGTAGTTCAGGATGAAAATAAGCTATTCAGAATGCAAATAAATAATTTTGATTGCAAATAAGCTATCCAGTTTGCGAAAAAAGCTATTCATAATGAAAATGTGCTATTCAGATTGCAGTTCAGAATGAAAATAAGCTATTCAGAAAGAAAAAAAAGGGATTCAGGATGCAATTCACTTATTAAGTTTGCAGCTTAGACCAAAAAAGTTATTCAGAAGGCAAATAAACTATTCAGATTGCAAATAAGCTAATCAGTTTGCAAAAAAAGCTATTCAGAATGAAAATGTGCTACTCAGATGGCAGTTCAGAATGAAAATAAGCTTTGCAGAATAAAAAAAGGGCTTCAGGATGCAAATAACCAATTTAGTTTGCAGTTCAGACGAAAAAAGCTATTCAGAATGCAAATAAGCTACTCAGTTTGCAAAAAAAGCTATTCAGAATGAAATTGTGCTATTCAGATTGCAGTTCAGGATGAAAATATACTATTCAGAATGAACAAAAAGGGATTCAAGATGCAAATAACTTATTCAGTTTGCAGTTCAGATAAAAAAAAAGCTATTCAGAATGCAAATAAACAATTCTTATTGCAAATAAGCTATCGAGTTTGCAGAAAAAGCTATTCATTATGAAAATGTGCTATTCAGACTGCAGTTCAGAATGAAAATAAGCTATTCAGAATGAAAAAAAAGGGATTCAGGATGCAAATCACTTATTAAGTTTGTAGCTCAGACCAAAAAAGCTATTCAGATGGCAAATAAACTATTCAGATTGCAAATAAGCTAATCAGTTTGCAAAAAAAGCTATTCAGAATGAAAATGTGCTACTCAGATGGCAGTGATGAGTGGATTTTATATGATGTTTTTAGGGTCTTTTTAGTCTTTTTATTTTATTATTTTTGAGTCACATGTAGGTTTTTTATTGTTTTTATGTAGATTTTATATTTATTTTGCATTTTGCATGTAGATTAGATTTTTTGTGTTTTTCTATCTTTATTTTATATTTTTAGGGATTTTTCTAGTTATTTTATATTTTTAGGAAAAGCTGGTTTAGTTATCCTTTTTGGTCCAGGGACCAATGTGTAAAGTTTCAGAAAGTCAGGGACCAAATTGTAAAAGTTCAAGAGTGGAGGACTTAAAGTGGAGATTGAGAGAATATGAGGGCTTGAATTGAAGTGCTAACCAAGGGAGGACCAAAGTGAAAAAGAAGAATATGAAGAATCACTCTCCAATTTAGCACATGGAAAAAATGTTTAAAGAATTGATGAAGGGTTTCAGAATTGATCAAGGCTGGTTAGTGGCTTTTTATGGCCATCAAAACCCACTACCATGAATGAAGAAGGAAGAACAAGCAAGAAGATGAAGAAGCAGCATCCCAACGCTCCAGCGTTGGGATCCCAGCGCTCCAGCGCTGGGGTTCTGACTAGATGGTGAGTCAGATGGTGACCCAGCGCCCAAGCGTTGGAAAGCCAGCGCTCAAGCGCTGGGCCTCGGACAGAAAGTGGGTTTTTAATGCATCCTAGCGCCCAGGCGTTGGGAAAGCCAGCGCTCAAGCGTTGGAGGCTGGATTTTTACTATAAATAGGACCCTTTTCTTCACTTGTAAGACACACCTTCATAGAATACAACAAGTATTCTCTCTTTCTCCCTCAAAGATCATTGTTCCTAGGACTTGTGGGAAGCCATACTTGAGCTCCTATCCAGGGTAATTCAATGAATCTTTTAGCCATGCTTGGCTAATTCTTCTTTTAAGTTTTTGGGTTGTTTTAATTTATAATTCATGTTCTAGTTTTCTTTTACATTTCTGAATAATATTTTCTATTCATGTTTATTTCTTTGTTCTTCATTAATCTTTATGCGCAAAAGGTTTCATGCTTTCTACTTATTCATAAGGCCATTTGTTAAGTAGTAAGGGAAATAGGAAATAAAAAAGGTTATATGTTTGCATTACTTAAGGCTATAAGGATGTACGTAATCTTGTGTTGGCTCGGACTCCTTCTTCATCTTCTTCTCTAATTAACTAATAACCAATGCTATGGAGTTAGTAATTAGGAAAGGAAGTTCTACATTTCTTAAGGCCATTAGGGTGTAGAAACTTAGGCTATAGCACCATGAATTTGAATTTAAAGTTCAGAAATTTAGTAAGAGTTTTCTAGCATGTTTTATAGATTATGTAAATCAACCCAAGAGCTTAAATTCCTCTCATCTTATTTCTTATCATTTTATGCTATTGTTATATCTTTGTTCTAAACCAACTTCATATTTCTATCTTTTAATTTTTATGCTTAAGTACTAAATTTTATATCAATAAGAACACCTATCCCTTGGGTTCGATAATCTTTTATATTACGCGATAGTAAATTGTACACTTGCAATTTCATTATCAAGTTTTTGGCGCCGTTGCCGGGGATAGGTTCTTTCAAGTTCTTGTTTTTATTTTATTTAGTACTTCTTGTATATATAAAAAAAATAATAAAAAAAAAATATTTCTGCTTAACAGTTTGTTGCCATGTGGAAAGAAGAAGATCCTTTAGAGACTATAATCTCTGAAGGGTTGGATTTTGAAAATATTGAAAGCAATGACGAACAGGTCATTGAAATGGCAAGATATCTGGAGGTTGCCCATTGTTTCCAACCAAAGGGAAATTGGGTAGAGGAGCTCAGAAGAGAAGAAGAAGTTCAAGAGGAAAAGAGGGAATTGAAGCCCTTACCTTCCATCCTTAAGTATGTATTTCTTGAGGAAGGTAATGATAAGCCAGTTATTGTGAGTAGTTCCCTCTCTCCTCTTGAAGAAGAAAAACTGGTAAGAATTCTTAGAGCTCATAAATCTGCTTTGGGTTGGACTATAGAGGACATTAAGGGCATAAGCCCCACTGTTTGTATGCATAAAATTTGTTTAGAAGAACAAGTTAAACCTGTAGTCCAACCCCAAAGAAGACTTAATCCTGCCATGAAAGAGGTGGTAAGGAAAGAAGTGATTAAGTTACTAGATGCAGGGATCATCTATCCCATTTCTGATAGTGAATGGGTTAGTCCTGTTCAGGTAGTTCCCAAAAAAGGGGGAATTACTGTGGTCCCAAATGAGAACAATGAATTGATTCCCACCAGGAAGGTAACTGGTTGGAGGGTTTGTATAGATTACCGGAGGCTGAATTCTGCCACCCGGAAGGATCATTTCCCCCTTCCCTTTATTGATCAAATGCTTGACAGGTTGGCTGGCCATGAGTACTATTGTTTCCTGGATGGTTACTCAGGTTATAATCAAATTGTTGTTGATCCTAAGGATCAAGAAAAAACTGCTTTTACTTGTCCCTTCGGGGTGTTTGCTTATAAAAGAATGCCTTTTGGCTTGTGTAATGCTCCAGGAACCTTCCAAAGATGTATGTTTGCTATTTTTTATGATTTAATTGGTGAATGTATGGAAGTGTTCATGGATGACTTTTCTGTGTATGGCCCCAACTTTGACAAGTGTTTGAGCAATTTGGAAAGGATTCTTGTTAGGTGCCAAGAAAAGAATTTGGTGCTTAATTGGGAAAAATGTCAGTTTATGGTTAAAGATGGCATTGTGCTTGGGCACAAGATTTCTGAGAAAGGGATTGAGGTGGATAAGGCTAAAACTGAAGTTATTGAAAATCTACCTCCTCCCACTAATATTAAAGGTATAAGAAGCTTTCTTGGTCATGCAGGTTTTTATAGGCGATTTATAAAAGATTTTTCTAAAATTGCTAAGCCTATGACAAATCTCCTTGAAAAAGAAGCTCCTTTTATCTTTAATGATGAGTGTTTGGCTGCTTTTAAATTATTAAAGGAAAAACTTGTTTCAGCCCCTATCATTGTTGCTCCCCAATGGGATTTGCCTTTTGAAGTTATGTGTGATGCTAGTGATAATGCAATAGGGGCTGTTCTTTGTCAAAAAAATGGAAAAGTGTTGCATGTTATTTACTATGCTAGTAAGGTTCTGAATGAAGCTCAAAGAAATTATGCTACAACTGAAAAGGAGTTGTTGAGTGTAGTTTATGCTTTAGATAAATTCAGACCTTACGTTTTGGGTACTAAAGTTATTGTCCATACTGACCATTCTGCATTGAAGTATTTATTTGCTAAGCAGGAAGCTAAACCCAGGTTGATCAGGTGGATCTTACTCTTGCAAGAGTTTGATCTTGAAATTGTGGACAGGAAAGGGAAGGACAATGGTGTAGCAGACCATTTGTCAAGACTTGAAGAGGGGAACTCCGATCCAATTCCTATTCAAGAGGAGTTCCCAGATGAGAGGCTTTTGGCTGTCCAAGAGATAGCTCCATGGTATGTACATTTAGCTAATTTTAAAGCTGCTGGTGTGTTGCCTTCTGATTTGACTTGGCAACAAAAGAAGAAATTTTTGCATGATGCTAAATTCTTTTTCTGGGATGAACCTTATCTGTTTAGAGAATGTTCTGATGGGATCATTAGAAGGTGTATTCCAGAAAAAGAATTTGAGGCTATTTTATGGCATTGCCATGGCTCCGATTATGGAGGCCATTTTTCAGGTGAGAGGACTGCAGCTAAAGTCCTCCAAAGTGGTTTTTATTGGCCTACTATCTTCAAAGATAGTAGAGCATTTGTGGTAAGGTGTGATCGCTGTCAACGAACTGGTAATATCTCAAGAAGGAATGAGATGCCCCAAAAAATGATTTTGGAAGTAGAAGTTTTTGATGTTTGGGGCATTGATTTCATGGGACCTTTTCCACCTTCTTTTGGTTGCCAGTATATTTTGGTTGCTGTTGACTATGTTTCTAAATGGGTTGAAGCATCAGCCCTTCCCACAAATGATGGAAAAGTTGTTCTAGATTTTCTGAAGAAAAAGATTTTTACTAGATTTGGGGTGCCAAGAGCAATAATCAGTGATGGAGGTAAGCATTTTTGTAATAAAGCTTTTGAAACTCTTTTGAAAAAATATGGTGTTAATCATAAAATTGCTACCCCCTATCACCCCCAAACTAGTGGGCAAGTAGAGGTTTCTAATAGGGAGTTAAAAAGGATTTTGGAAAAAACAGTCGGTACCTCAAGGAAGGATTGGTCAAAAAAATTAGATGACACCTTGTGGGCTTATCGTACTGCGTTTAAAACTCCTATTGGAACCTCTCCTTACCAGTTAGTTTATGGTAAGACTTGTCATTTACCTGTGGAACTTGAGCATAAAGCCTTTTGGGCTTTGAAGCATTTGAACATGGATCCCAAAGAAGCTGGGGATAAAAGACAGGTACAGGTACATGAGCTGGATGAATTTAGACTCCAAGCATATCACAATGCTAGGATCTACAAGGAAAGAACAAAAAGGTGGCATGATAAGAGGATCTTGCCAAAAGAATTTAGTCCAGGACAGCTTGTGTTATTATATAATTCAAGGCTGAGGTTGTTTCCTGGAAAGTTGAGATCAAGATGGACAGGACCATTTTTGGTCACCAAAGTTTTTCCTCATGGTGCGGTTGAGTTGGAAAATCGGGGAACAAAGAACACATTTCTTGTCAATGGGCAAAGGCTGAAACCTTACCTAGGAGGAAATTATGAGAGTCAAGTGATGACTGTTGAACTTGCTGAACCCCCAATTGATTAAGGGGAAGGGTCTATCTCGGACCTTAACATTGAGCTGGTTGGGAGACAACCCAACTTAGGATAGTTTATTTTTATGTCTTTTTAATTTTCTGCACAACTCTTGTAAATAAATAAAAGAAAAGAATTCTATGTTGTTGCTGCAGGAGGGGCCAGCGCTTAGGCGCTGGAGGCCAATGCACGAGCGTTAGGCCCCTGTAAAAGCCCCCTGGTTCCAGTTGATCCCAGCGCTTAGGCGCTGGAGGGCTAGCGCTCATGCGCTAAGCCCCTGGAATCCCAGTTTTTTATTTTCTATTTTCCAGCGCCATAGCGTTGGAACCCAGCGCTCAGGCGCTGGGACCTCTGATGCCCAGTTTTTATTTTATTTCCAGCGCCCAAGCGTTGGTATCCCCAACGCTCAAGCGCTGGAGCTCGGGCAGTTTGCTGTTTTTACTTTTATTTGCTGTTTTTAATTTTTAATAAATTTTGTGTTCACCATTTTCTGAAAGGTTTTAAAGTTCTTTGAGTTTTCCCTTGTTTCCACAATGGTTTTAATTTTTGGGGAACTCAAGAATTTTTGTTTTTAAGGTGGACACAAATTTTCAACCCATGATCTTTTTTTGGGACTAACAAGTCAAGCAAGTTTTTACTTGTGAGACTTTTGTTTGTTCCTTGTTACAGGATAGGTACCAAAAGGAGGAAGAATCCTCTTGAACTTAAGTGTTCAAATTGATTCTTACATTGAGGTTCCCTTGGACCTTTGTGGAAAATTTGTTACTATACCAGCTTTTTAGTTTTTGTTTTTCTTTTTATAGTTTTTAGTTTTATTTTTATTTTTAGTTTAGTTTTTCTGTTTTATTTTTGCATGAGTCTTGAGTATATTATCCATTCTGATGTTGCTATAGCTTTGTGAATGCTTTATCTGATTGAACTGCTTTGTGAAAAATTCTATGTTTTTAAGCAGTTAGGATTGCATGCTGTAGAAAGGATTTTTGATGTCTTGATTGTTTTGGTTGTTGGCAAAGTCTTTTTCTGAGTTCTAAAAAAAGGGTACCACTTACCCTATCTTTTTCTGAGAGCTGAGGACTCTGAATTCTTGATTGTGAAATTTTTCTGCCTTGTGTTGCATGTTGATTGGAGTTTTGTATACTTTGTGAGTTGAGAAGAGATTATAGGCATTTTTGAAAACTCAGATTTTTGCTTGAAATGTTATATCCACTAGTAGCCCCTTTTGAGCCTTAAAAGAGTCATTCTTTGGAGCCTACTTTGTGTGATAATTTTTCAGTTGTTATAGTGATGCATGTGCTGATTTGTTAGAGCTATGTTTGTTGGGTTTCTCTCTAAAAAGAAGGAAAAAAGTTGAGAAAAAAATAAGGTATGTGCCTTAGAAAAAATAATGAAGTAGTGGGGTGAGAAAGAGTATGAGGGGAGTAAAATTCAAGTCATTCATCCCATACATTCCACTACTTTGTTCAAAAAAAAAAGAAGAGAAAAAAGAAAAGAGAAGAACAAAATTGAGAGGACCCTTGTGTGAATTGTTTAAAGCTCTTAGTCAAGAAAATCACTTAACAACAAATTCTGAGTCAGCCAATAGAGTTGCCAAGTCTTGAAATCCATACCTTGAATTGTTCAACCCTTTGGCCAAGTTACAACCTTCAAAAATCTCTTCAAAATCACTTGGTTGCTTTACTTCAGTATTGATTTGAATGATAGGCAGGATTATTGAGCTTTCTTGTTTTCATGGAGAATATCATTTTGTGAGCTTAATTGTTGAACTCAAACATGTTAAAAGCCAAGCCTAAACTTTCTTGATTCTTTGTCTATAAAACATGCATGTCTTCCTTTTCTGCTGAGCTTTCTTTGAAAGGTTTCTGTGCTTCAAGTTGTAATCAGATAAAACTTTCTCAAAACCCAGGGACGAGTTTTTCTTTAAGTTTTGTCGCTTGAGGACAAGCTGTCGTTGGGTATAGTGGTGTGATGAGTGGATTTTATATGATGTTTTTAGGGTCTTTTTAGTCTTTTTATTTTATTATTTTTGAGTCACATGTAGGTTTTTTATTGTTTTTATGTAGATTTTATATTTATTTTGCATTTTGCATGTAGATTAGATTTTTTGTGTTTTTCTATCTTTATTTTATATTTTTAGGGATTTTTCTAGTTATTTTATATTTTTAGGAAAAGCTGGTTTAGTTATCCTTTTTGGTCCAGGGACCAATGTGTAAAGTTTCAGAAAGTCAGGGACCAAATTGTAAAAGTTCAAGAGTGGAGGACTTAAAGTGGAGATTGAGAGAATATGAGGGCTTGAATTGAAGTGCTAACCAAGGGAGGACCAAAGTGAAAAAGAAGAATATGAAGAATCACTCTCCAATTTAGCACATGGAAAAAATGTTTAAAGAATTGATGAAGGGTTTCAGAATTGATCAAGGCTGGTTAGTGGCTTTTTATGGCCATCAAAACCCACTACCATGAATGAAGAAGGAAGAACAAGCAAGAAGATGAAGAAGCAGCATCCCAACGCTCCAGCGTTGGGATCCCAGCGCTCCAGCGCTGGGGTTCTGACTAGATGGTGAGTCAGATGGTGACCCAGCGCCCAAGCGTTGGAAAGCCAGCGCTCAAGCGCTGGGCCTCGGACAGAAAGTGGGTTTTTAATGCATCCTAGCGCCCAGGCGTTGGGAAAGCCAGCGCTCAAGCGTTGGAGGCTGGATTTTTACTATAAATAGGACCCTTTTCTTCACTTGTAAGACACACCTTCATAGAATACAACAAGTATTCTCTCTTTCTCCCTCAAAGATCATTGTTCCTAGGACTTGTGGGAAGCCATACTTGAGCTCCTATCCAGGGTAATTCAATGAATCTTTTAGCCATGCTTGGCTAATTCTTCTTTTAAGTTTTTGGGTTGTTTTAATTTATAATTCATGTTCTAGTTTTCTTTTACATTTCTGAATAATATTTTCTATTCATGTTTATTTCTTTGTTCTTCATTAATCTTTATGCGCAAAAGGTTTCATGCTTTCTACTTATTCATAAGGCCATTTGTTAAGTAGTAAGGGAAATAGGAAATAAAAAAGGTTATATGTTTGCATTACTTAAGGCTATAAGGATGTACGTAATCTTGTGTTGGCTCGGACTCCTTCTTCATCTTCTTCTCTAATTAACTAATAACCAATGCTATGGAGTTAGTAATTAGGAAAGGAAGTTCTACATTTCTTAAGGTCATTAGGGTGTAGAAACTTAGGCTATAGCACCATGAATTTGAATTTAAAGTTCAGAAATTTAGTAAGAGTTTTCTAGCATGTTTTATAGATTATGTAAATCAACCCAAGAGCTTAAATTCCTCTCATCTTATTTCTTATCATTTTATGCTATTGTTATATCTTTGTTCTAAACCAACTTCATATTTCTATCTTTTAATTTTTATGCTTAAGTACTAAATTTTATATCAATAAGAACACCTATCCCTTGGGTTCGATAATCTTTTATATTACGCGATAGTAAATTGTACACTTGCAATTTCATTATCAGGCAGTTCAGAATGAAAATAAGCTTTGCAGAATAAAAAAAAAAGGGCTTCAGGATGCAAATAACCAATTTAAATTGCAGTTCAGACGAAAAAAGCTATTCAGAATGCAAATAAGCTACTCAGTTTGCAAAAAAAGCTATTCATAATGAAATTGTGCTATTCAGATTGCAGTTCAGGATGAAAATAATCTATTCAGAATGAACAAAAAGGGATTCAGGATGCAAATAACTTATTCAGTTTGCAGTTCAGATAAAAAAAAGGGTTAATGGTTCAACAGGTCCTTGAAGTTGTACCAAAATTTGTGTTTGGTCCCTCCTTAGAAAAATGATGTTTAGTGGCGGTCCAAAACCGCCAGTAATTGTAAAAAAACCGCCACTAATCGGCATATTTCTGAGGAGGGACCAAATACAGATTTTGATACAACTTCAGGGACTAGTTGAACCATTAACCCTAAAAAAAAGCTATTCAGAATGCAGATAAACAATTCTTATTGCAAGTAAGCTATCCAGTTTGCAGAAAAAGCTATTCATAATGAAAATGTGCTATTCAGACTGCAGTTCAGAATGAAAATAAGCTATTCAGAATGAAAATAAGGGATTCAGGATGCAAATCACTTATTAACTTTGCAGGTCAGACAAAAAAAGGTATTCAGAATGGAAATAAACTATTCAGATTGCAAATAAGCTAATCAGTTTGCAAAAAAAGCTATTCAGAATGAAAATGTGCTACTCAGATGGCAGTTCAGAATGAAAATAAGCTTTGCAGAATAAAAAAAAAAAGGGCTTCAGGATGCAAATAACCAATTTAGTTTGCAGTTTAGATGAAAAAAGCTATTCAGAATGCAAATAAGCTACTCAGCTTGCAAAAAAAGCTATTCAGAATGAAATTTTGCTATTCAGATTGCAGTTCAGGATGAAAATAATCTATTCAGAATGAACAAAAAGGGATTAAGGATGCAAATAACTTATTAAGTTTGCAGTTCAGATAAAAAAAAGCTATTCAGAATGCATATAAACAATTCTGATTGCAAATAAGCTATCCAGTTTGCAAAAAAGCTAAACATAATGAAAATGTGCTATTCAGATTGCTGTTCAGAATGAAAATAAGCTATTCAGAATGAAAAAAAAGGGATGCAGGATGCAAATCACTTATTAAGTTTGCAGCTCAGACCAAAAAAGCTATTTCGAAGGCAAATAAACTATTCAGATTGCAAATAAGCTAATCAGTTTGCAAGAAAAGCTATTCAGAATGAAAATGTGCTACTCAGATGGCAGTTCTGAATGAAAATAAGCTTTGCAGGATAAAAAAAAAGGGCTTCAGGATGCAAATAACCAATTTAGTTTGCAGTTCAGACGAAAAAAGCTATTCAGAATGCAAATAAGCTACTCAGTTTGCAAAAAAAGCTATTCTGAAAGAAATTGTGCTATTCAGATTGCAGTTCAGGATGAAAATAATCTATTCAGAATGAACAAAAAGGATTCAGGATGCAAATCACTTATTAACTTTGCAGCTCAGACCAAAAAAGCTATTCAGAATGGAAATAAACTATTCAGATTTCAAATAAGCTAATCAATTTGCAAAAAAAGCTATTCAGAATGAAAATGTGCTATTCAGATGGCAGTTCAGAATGAAAATAAGCTATTCAGAATAAAATAAAAAGAAAGGATTCAGGATGCAAATAACCTATTTTGTTTGCAGTTCAGACAAAAAAACCTGTTCGGAATGCAAATAAACTATTCAGAATGCAAATAAGCTATTCAGTTTGCAAAAAAAGCTATTCCGAATGCAAACGTTCAATTCAAATTGCAGTTCAGGATGAAAATAAGCTATTCAGAATTAACAAAAAGGGATTCAGGATGCAAATAACCTATTCAGTTTGCAGTTCAGACGAAAAAAGCTATTCATAATGCAAATAAGCTACTCAATTTGCAAAAAAAGCTATTCAGAATGCAAATAAACTATTCAGATTGCAAATAAGCTAATCAGTTTGCATAAAAAGCTATTCAGAATGAAAATGTGCTACTCAGATGGCAGTTCAGAATGAAAATAAGCTTTGCAGAATAAAAAAAGGGCTTCAGGATGCAAATAACCAATTTAGTTTGCAGTTCAGACGAAAAAAGCTATTCAGAATGCAAATAAGCTACTCAGTTTGCAAAAAAAGCTATTCAGAATGAAATTGTGCTATTCAGATTGCAGTTCAGGATGAAAATAATCTATTCAGAATGAACAAAAAGGGATTCAGGATGCAAATAACTTATTAAGTTTGCAATTCAGATAAAAAAAAGCTATTCAGAATGCAAATAAACAATTCTGATTACAAATAAGATATCCAGTTTGCAAAAAAAGCTATTCATAATGAAAATGTGCTATTCAGGTTGCAGTTCAGAATGAAAATAAGCTATTCAGAATGAAAAAAAAGGGATTCAGGATGCAAATAACTTATTCAGTTTGCAGTTCAGATAAAAAAAAGGGTTAATGGTTCAACAGGTCCTTGAAGTTGTACCAAAATTTGTGTTTGGTCCCTCCTTAGAAAAATGATGTTTAGTGGCGGTCCAAAACCGCCAGTAATTGTAAAAAAACCGCCACTAATCGGCATATTTCTGAGGAGGGACCAAATACAGATTTTGATACAACTTCAGGGACTAGTTGAACCATTAACCCTAAAAAAAAGCTATTCAGAATGCAGATAAACAATTCTTATTGCAAGTAAGCTATCCAGTTTGCAGAAAAAGCTATTCATAATGAAAATGTGCTATTCAGACTGCAGTTCAGAATGAAAATAAGCTATTCAGAATGAAAATAAGGGATTCAGGATGCAAATCACTTATTAACTTTGCAGGTCAGACAAAAAAAGGTATTCAGAATGGAAATAAACTATTCAGATTGCAAATAAGCTAATCAGTTTGCAAAAAAAGCTATTCAGAATGAAAATGTGCTACTCAGATGGCAGTTCAGAATGAAAATAAGCTTTGCAGAATAAAAAAAAAAAGGGCTTCAGGATGCAAATAACCAATTTAGTTTGCAGTTTAGATGAAAAAAGCTATTCAGAATGCAAATAAGCTACTCAGTTTGCAAAAAAAGCTATTCAGAATGAAATTTTGCTATTCAGATTGCAGTTCAGGATGAAAATAATCTATTCAGAATGAACAAAAAGGGATTAAGGATGCAAATAACTTATTAAGTTTGCAGTTCAGATAAAAAAAAGCTATTCAGAATGCATATAAACAATTCTGATTGCAAATAAGCTATCCAGTTTGCAAAAAAGCTAAACATAATGAAAATGTGCTATTCAGATTGCTGTTCAGAATGAAAATAAGCTATTCAGAATGAAAAAAAAGGGATGCAGGATGCAAATCACTTATTAAGTTTGCAGCTCAGACCAAAAAAGCTATTTCGAAGGCAAATAAACTATTCAGATTGCAAATAAGCTAATCAGTTTGCAAGAAAAGCTATTCAGAATGAAAATGTGCTACTCAGATGGCAGTTCTGAATGAAAATAAGCTTTGCAGGATAAAAAAAAAGGGCTTCAGGATGCAAATAACCAATTTAGTTTGCAGTTCAGACGAAAAAAGCTATTCAGAATGCAAATAAGCTACTCAGTTTGCAAAAAAAGCTATTCTGAAAGAAATTGTGCTATTCAGATTGCAGTTCAGGATGAAAATAATCTATTCAGAATGAACAAAAAGGATTCAGGATGCAAATCACTTATTAACTTTGCAGCTCAGACCAAAAAAGCTATTCAGAATGGAAATAAACTATTCAGATTTCAAATAAGCTAATCAATTTGCAAAAAAAGCTATTCAGAATGAAAATGTGCTATTCAGATGGCAGTTCAGAATGAAAATAAGCTATTCAGAATAAAATAAAAAGAAAGGATTCAGGATGCAAATAACCTATTCTGTTTGCAGTTCAGACAAAAAAACCTGTTCGGAATGCAAATAAACTATTCAGAATGCAAATAAGCTATTCAGTTTGCAAAAAAAGCTATTCCGAATGCAAACGTTCAATTCAAATTGCAGTTCAGGATGAAAATAAGCTATTCAGAATTAACAAAAAGGGATTCAGGATGCAAATAACCTATTCAGTTTGCAGTTCAGACGAAAAAAGCTATTCATAATGCAAATAAGCTACTCAATTTGCAAAAAAAGCTATTCAGAATGCAAATAAACTATTCAGATTGCAAATAAGCTAATCAGTTTGCATAAAAAGCTATTCAGAATGAAAATGTGCTACTCAGATGGCAGTTCAGAATGAAAATAAGCTTTGCAGAATAAAAAAAGGGCTTCAGGATGCAAATAACCAATTTAGTTTGCAGTTCAGACGAAAAAAGCTATTCAGAATGCAAATAAGCTACTCAGTTTGCAAAAAAAGCTATTCAGAATGAAATTGTGCTATTCAGATTGCAGTTCAGGATGAAAATAATCTATTCAGAATGAACAAAAAGGGATTCAGGATGCAAATAACTTATTAAGTTTGCAATTCAGATAAAAAAAAGCTATTCAGAATGCAAATAAACAATTCTGATTGCAAATAAGATATCCAGTTTGCAAAAAAAGCTATTCATAATGAAAATGTGCTATTCAGATTGCAGTTCAGAATGAAAATAAGCTATTCAGAATGAAAAAAAAGGGATTCAGGATGCAAATCACTTATTAACTTTGCAGCTCAGACCAAAAAAGCTATTCAGAATGGAAATAAACTATTCAGATTGCAAATAAGCTAATCAGTTTGCAAAAAAAGCTATTCAGAATGAAAATGTGCTATTCAGATGGCAGTTCAGAATGAAAATAAGCTATTCAGAATAAAAAAAAAAAGAGGATTCAGGATGCAAATAACCTATTCTGTTTGCAGATCAGACAAAAAAATCTGTTCAGAATGCAAATAAACTATTCAGAATGCAAATAAGCTATTCAGTTTGCAAAAAAAGCTATTCAGAAAGAAAATGTTCTATTCAGATTCCCGTTCAGGATGAAAATAAGCTATTCAAAATGAACAAAAAGGGATTCAAGATGAAAATAACTTATTAAGTTAGCTGTTCAGACAGAAAAAAGCTATTCAGAATGCAAATAAACAATTCTGATTGCAAATAAGCTATCCAGTTTGCAAAAACAGCTATTCATAATGAAAATGTGCTATTCAGTTTGCAGTTCAGAATGAAAATAAGCTATTCAGAATGAAAAAAAAGGGATTCAGGATGCAAATCACTTATTAAGTTTGCAGCTCAGACCAAAAAAGCTATTCAGAATGCAAATAAACTATTCAGATTAAAAATAAGCTAATCAGTTTGCAAAAAAAGCTATTCAGAATGAAAATGTGCTACTCAGATGGCAGATTAAGAATGAAAATAAGCTTTGCAGAATAAAAAAAAGGGCTTCAGGATGCAAATAACCAATTTAGTTTGCAGTTTAGACGAAAAAAGCTATTCAGAATGCAAATAAGTTACTCAGTTTGCAAAAAAAGGTATTCAGAATGAAATTGTGCTATTCAGATTGCAGTTCAGGATGAAAATAATCTATTCAGAATGAACAAAAAGGATTCAGGATGCAAATCACTTATTAACTTTGCAGCTCAGACCGAAAAAGCTATTCAGAATGGAAATAAACTATTCAGATTGCAAATAAGCTAATCAGTTTGCAAAAAAAGCTATTCAGAATGAAAATGTGCTATTCAGATGGCAGTTCAGAATGAAAATAAGCTATTCAGAATAAAATAAAAAGAAAGGATTCAGGATGCAAATAACCTATTCTATTTTCAGTTGAGACAAAAAAACCTGTTCGGAATGCAAATAAACTATTCAGAATGCAAATAAGCTATTCAGTTTGCAAAAAAAACTATTCCGAATGCAAACGTTCTATTCAAATTGCAGTTCAGGATGAAAATAAGCTATTCAGAATTAACAAAAAGGGATTCAGGATGCAAATAACCTATTCGGTTTGCAGTTCAGACGAAAAAAGCTATTCATAATGCAAATAAGCTTCTCAATTTGCAAAAAAAGCTATTCAGAATGCAAATAAACTATTCAGATTGCAAATAAGCTAATCAGTTTGCATAAAAAGCTATTCAGAATGAAAATGTGCTACTCAGATGGCAGTTCAGAATGAAAATAAGCTTTGCAGAATAAAAAAAAGGGCTTCAGGATGCAAATAACCAATTTAGTTTGCAGTTCAGACGAAAAAAGCTATTCAGAATGCAAATAAGCTACTCAGTTTGCAAAAAAAGCTATTCAGAATGAAATTGTGCTATTCAGATTGCAGTTCAGGATGAAAATAATCTATTCAGAATGAACAAAAAGGGATTCAGGATGCAAATAACTTATTAAGTTTGCATTTCAGATAAAAAAAAGCTATTCAGAATGCAAATAAACAATTCTGATTGCAAATAAGATATCCAGTTTGCAAAAAAAGCTATTCATAATGAAAATGTGCTATTCAGATTGCAGTTCAGAATGAAAATAAGCTATTCAGAATGAAAAAAAAAGGGATTCAGGATGCAAATCACTTATTAACTTTGCAGCTCAGACCAAAAAAGCTATTTAGAATGGAAATAAACTATTCAGATTGCAAATAAGCTAATCAGTTTGCAAAAAAAGCTATTCAGAATGAAAATGTGCTATTCAGATGGCAGTTCAGAATGAAAATAAGCTATTCAGAATAAAAAAAAAAAAGAGGATTCAGGATGCAAATAACCTATTCTGTTTGCAGATCAGACAAAAAAACCTGTTCAGAATGCAAATAAACTATTCAGAATGCAAATAAGCTATTCAGTTTGCAAAAAAAGCTATTCAGAAAGAAAATGTTCTATTCAGATTTCTGTTCAGGATGAAAATAAGCTATTCAAAATGAACAAAAAGGGATTCAAGATGAAAATAACTTATTAAGTTAGCTGTTCAGACAGAAAAAAGCTATTCAGAATGCAAATAAACAATTCTGATTGCAAATAAGCTATCCAGTTTGCAAAAAAAGCTATTCATAATGAAAATGTGCTATTCAGTTTGCAGTTCAGAATGAAAATAAGCTATTCAGAATGAAAAAAAAGGGATTCAGGATGCAAATCACTTATTAAGTTTGCAGCTCAGACCAAAAAAGCTATTCAGAATGCAAATAAACTATTCAGATTGAAAATAAGCTAATCAGTTTGCAAAAAAAGCTATTCAGAATGAAAATGTGCTACTCAGATGGCAGATTAAGAATGAAAATAAGCTTTGCAGAATAAAAAAAAGGGCTTCAGGATGCAAATAACCAATTTAGTTTGCAGTTTAGACGAAAAAAGCTATTCAGAATGCAAATAAGTTACTCAGTTTGCAAAAAAAGGTATTCAGAATGAAATTGTGCTATTCAGATTGCAGTTCAGGATGAAAATAATCTATTCAGAATGAACAAAAAGGGATTCAGGATGCAAATAACTTATTAAGTTTGCAGTTCAGATAAAAAAAAGCTATTCAGAATGAAAATAAACATTTCTGATTGCAAATAAGCTATCCAGTTTGCAAAAAAAGCTATTCATAATGAAAATGTGCTAATCAGATTGCAGTTCAGAATGAAAATAAGCTATTCAGAATGAAAGAAAAGGGATTCAGGATGCAAATCACTTATTTAGTTTGCAGCTCAGACCACAAAAGCTATTCAGAATGCAAATAAACTATTCAGATTGCGAATAAGCTAATCAGAATGCAAAAAAAGCTATTCAGAATGAAAATGTGCTATTCAGATGGCAGTTCAGAATGAAAATAAGCTTTTCAGAATAAAAAAAAAAGAATTCAGGATGCAAATAACCTATTCTGTTTGCAGTTCAGACTAAAAAAGCTATTCAGAATGCAAATAAACTATTTAAAATGCAAATAAGCTATTCAGTTTGCAAAAAAAGCTATTCAGAAAGAAAATGTTCTATTCAGATTCCTGTTCAGGATGAAAATAAGCTATTCAAAATGAACAAAAAGGGATTCAAGATGCAAATAACTTATTAAGTTTGCAGTTCAGACAAAAAAAAGCAATTCAGAATGCAAATAAACAATTCTGATTGCAAATAAGCTATCCAGTTTGCAAAAAAAGCTATTCATAATGAAAATGTGCTATTCAGATTGCAGTTCAGAATGAAAATAAGCTATTCAGAATGAAAAAAAAGGGATTCAGGATGCAAATAAACTATTTAGATTGCAAATAAGCTAATCAGTTTGCAAAAAAAGCTATTCAGAATGAAAATGTGCTACTCAGATGGCAGTTCAGAATGAAAATAAGCTTTGCAGAATAAAAAAAAAGGGCTTCAGGATGCAAATAACCAATTTAGTTTGCAGCTCAGACCAAAAAAGCTATTCAGAATGCAAATAAACTATTCAGATTGCAAATAAGCTAATCAGTTTGCAAGAAAAGCTATTCAGAATGAAAATGTGCTACTCAGATGGCAGTTCAGAATGAAAATAAGCTTTGCAGGATAAAAAAAAAGGGCTTCAGGATGCAAATAACCAATTTAGTTTGCAGTTCAGACGAAAAAAGCTATTCAGAATGCAAATAAGCTACTCAGTTTGCAAAAAAAGCTATTCTGAAAGAAATTGTGCTATTCAGATTGCAGTTTAGGATGAAAATAATCTATTCAGAATGAACAAAAAGGATTCAGGATGCAAATCACTTATTAACTTTGCAGCTCAGACCAAAAAAGCTATTCAGAATGGAAATAAACTATTCAGATTTCAAATAAGCTAATCAATTTGCAAAAAAAGCTATTCAGAATGAAAATGTGCTATTCAGATGGCAGTTTAGAATGAAAATAAGCTATTCAGAATAAAATAAAAAGAAAGGATTCAGGATGCAAATAACCTATTCTTTTTTCAGTTTAGACAAAAAAACCTGTTCGGAATGCAAATAAACTATTTAGAATGTAAATAAGCTATTCAGTTTGCAAAAAAAGCTATTCCGAATGCAAACCTTCAATTCAAATTGCAGTTCAGGATGAAAATAAGCTATTCAGAATTAACAAAAAGGGATTCAGGATGCAAATAACCTATTCAGTTTGCAGTTCAGACGAAAAAAGCTATTCATAATGCAAATAAGCTACTCAATTTGCAAAAAAAGCTATTCAGAATGCAAATAAACTATTCAGATTGCAAATAAGCTAATCAGTTTGCATAAAAAGCTATTCAGAATGAAAATGTGCTACTCAGATGGCAGTTCAGAATGAAAATAAGCTTTGCAGAATAAAAAAAGGGCTTCAGGATGCAAATAACCAATTTAGTTTGCAGTTCAGACGAAAAAAGCTATTCAGAATGCAAATAAGCTACTCGATTTGCAAAAAAAGCTATTCAGAATGAAATTGTACTATTCAGATTGCAGTTCAGGATGAAAATAATCTATTCAGAATGAACAAAAAGGGATTCAGGATGCAAATAACTTATTAAGTTTGCAATTCAGATAAAAAAAAGCTATTCAGAATGCAAATAAACAATTCTGATTGCAAATAAGATATCCAGTTTGCAAAAAAAGCTATTCATAATGAAAATGTGCTATTCAGATTGCAGTTCAGAATGAAAATAAGCTATTCAGAATGAAAAAAAAGGGATTCAGGATGCAAATCACTTATTAACTTTGCAGCTCAGACCAAAAAAGCTATTCAGAATGGAAATAAACTATTCAGATTGCAAATAAGCTAATCAGTTTGCAAAAAAAGCTATTCAGAATGAAAATGTGCTATTCAGATGGCAGTTCAGAATGAAAATAAGCTATTCAGAATAAAAAAAAAAAGAGGATTCAGGATGCAAATAACCTATTCTGTTTGCAGATCAGACAAAAAAACCTGTTCAGAATGCAAATAAACTATTCAGAATGCAAATAAGCTATTCAGTTTGCAAAAAAAGCTATTCAGAAAGAAAATGTTCTATTCAGATTCCCGTTCAGGATGAAAATAAGCTATTCAAAATGAACAAAAAGGGATTCAAGATGGAAATAACTTATTAAGTTAGCTGTTCAGACAGAAAAAAGCTATTCAGAATGCAAATAAACAATTCTGATTGCAAATAAGCTATCCAGTTTGCAAAAAAAGCTATTCATAATGAAAATGTGCTATTCAGTTTGCAGTTCAGAATGAAAATAAGCTATTCAGAATGAAAAAAAAGGGATTCAGGATGCAAATCACTTATTAAGTTTGCAGCTCAGACCAAAAAAGCTATTCAGAATGCAAATAAACTATTCAGATTGAAAATAAGCTAATCAGTTTGCAAAAAAAGCTATTCAGAATGAAAATGTGCTACTCAGATGGCAGATTAAGAATGAAAATAAGCTTTGCAGAATAAATAAAAGGGCTTCAGGATGCAAATAACCAATTTAGTTTGCAGTTTAGACGAAAAAAGCTATTCAGAATACAAATAAGTTACTCAGTTTGCAAAAAAAGGTATTCAGAATGAAATTGTGCTATTCAGATTGCAGTTCAGGATGAAAATAATCTATTCAGAATGAACAAAAAGGATTCAGGATGCAAATCACTTATTAACTTTGCAGCTCAGACCAAAAAAGCTATTCATAATGGAAATAAACTATTCAGATTGCAAATAAGCTAATCAGTTTGCAAAAAAAGCTATTCAGAATGAAAATGTGCTATTCAGATGGCAGTTCAGAATGAAAATAAGCTATTCAGAATAAAATAAAAAGAAAGGATTAAGGATGCAAATAACCTATTCTATTTTCAGTTCAGACAAAAAAACCTGTTCGGAATGCAAATAAACTATTCAGAATGCAAATAAGCTATTCAATTTGCAAAGAAAGCTATTCCGAATGCAAACGTTCTATTCAAATTGCAGTTCAGGATGAAAATAAGCTATTCAGAATTAACAAAAAGGGATTCAGGATGCAAATAACCTATTCAGTTTGCAGTTCAGACGAAAAAAGCTATTCATAATGCAAATAAGCTACTCAATTTGCAAAAAAAGCTATTCAGAATGCAAATAAACTATTCAGATTGCAAATAAGCTAATCAGTTTGCATAAAAAGCTATTCAGAATGAAAATGTGCTACTCAGATGGCAGTTCAAAATGAAAATAATCTTTGCAGAATAAAAAAAAGGGCTTCAGGATGCAAATAACCAATTTAGTTTGCAGTTCAGACGAAAAAAGCTATTCAGAATGCAAATAAGCTACTCAGTTTGCAAAAAAAGCTATTCAGAATGAAATTGTGCTATTCAGATTGCAGTTCAGGATGAAAATAATCTATTCAGAATGAACAAAAAGGGATTCAGGATGCAAATAACTTATTAAGTTTGCAATTCAGATAAAAAAAAGCTATTCAGAATGCAAATAAACAATTCTGATTGCAAATAAGATATCCAGTTTGCAAAAAAAGCTATTCATAATGAAAATGTGCTATTCAGATTGCAGTTCAGAATGAAAATAAGCTATTCAGAATGAAAAAAAAGGGATTCAGGATGCAAATCACTTATTAACTTTGCAGCTCAGACCAAAAAAGCTATTCAGAATGGAAATAAACTATTCAGATTGCAAATAAGCTAATCAGTTTGCAAAAAAAGCTATTCAGAATGAAAATGTGCTATTCAGATGGCAGTTCAGAATGAAAATAAGCTATTCAGAATAAAAAAAAAAAGAGGATTCAGGATGCAAATAACCTATTCTGTTTGCAGATCAGACAAAAAAACCTGTTCAGAATGCAAATAAACTATTCAGAATGCAAATTAGCTATTCAGTTTGCAAAAAAAGCTATTCAGAAAGAAAATGTTCTATTCAGATTCCCGTTCAGGATGAAAATAAGCTATTCAAAATGAACAAAAAGGGATTCAAGATGAAAATAACTTATTAAGTTAGCTGTTCAGACAGAAAAAAGCTATTCAGAATGCAAATAAACAATTCTAATTGCAAATAAGCTATCCAGTTTGCAAAAAAAGCTATTCATAATGAAAATGTGCTATTCAGTTTGCAGTTCAGAATGAAAATAAGCTATTCAGAATGAAAAATAAGGGATTCAGGATGCAAATCACTTATTAAGTTTGCAGCTCAGACCAAAAAAGCTATTCAGAATGCAAATAAACTATTCAGATTGAAAATAAGCTAATCAGTTTGCAAAAAAAGCTATTCAGAATGAAAATGTGCTACTCAGATGGCAGATTAAGAATGAAAATAAGCTTTGCAGAATAAAAAAAAGGGCTTCAGGATGCAATTAACCAATTTAGTTTGCAGTTTAGACGAAAAAAGCTATTCAGAATACAAATAAGTTACTCAGTTTGCAAAAAAAGGTATTCAGAATGAAATTGTGCTATTCAGATTGCAGTTCAGGATGAAAATAATCTATTCAGAATGAACAAAAAGGGATTCAGGATGCAAATAACTTATTAACTTTGCAGCTCAGACCAAAAAAGCTATTCAGAATGAAAATAAACTATTCAGATTGCAAATAAGCTAATCAGTTTGCAAAAAAAGCTATTCATAATGAAAATGTGCTAATCAGATTGCAGTTCAGAATGAAAATAAGCTATTCAGAATGAAAGAAAAGGGATTCAGGATGCAAATCACTTATTTAGTTTGCAGCTCAGACCACAAAAGCTATTCAGAATGCAAATAAACTATTCAGATTGCAAATAAGCTAATCAGTATGCAAAAAAAGCTATTGAGAATGAAAATGTGCTATTCAGATGGCAGTTCAGAATGAAAATAAGCTTTTCAGAATAAAAAAAAAAGAATTCAGGATGCAAATAACCTATTCTGTTTGCAGTTCAGACTAAAAAAGCTATTCAGAATGCAAATAAACTATTTAAAATGCAAATAAGCTATTCAGTTTGCAAAAAAAGCTATTCAGAAAGAAAATGTTCTATTCAGATTCCTGTTCAGGATGAAAATAAGCTATTCAAAATGAACAAAAAGGGATTCAAGATGCAAATAACTTATTAAGTTTGCAGTTCAGACAAAAAAAAGCAATTCAGAATGCAAATAAACAATTCTGATTGCAAATAAGCTATCCAGTTTGCAAAAAAAGCTATTCATAATGAAAATGTGCTATTCAGATTGCAGTTCAGAATGAAAATAAGCTATTCAGAATGAAAAAAAAGGGATTCAGGATGCAAATAAACTATTTAGATTGCAAATAAGCTAATCAGTTTGCAAAAAAAGCTATTCAGAATGAAAATGTGCTACTCAGATGGCAGTTCAGAATGAAAATAAGCTTTGCAGAATAAAAAAAAAGGGCTTCAGGATGCAAATAACCAATTTAGTTTGCAGCTCAGACCAAAAAAGCTATTCAGAATGCAAATAAACTATTCAGATTGCAAATAAGCTAATCAGTTTGCAAGAAAAGCTATTCAGAATGAAAATGTGCTATTCAGATGGCAGTTCAGAATGAAAATAAGCTTTGCAGAATAAAAAAAAGGGCTTCAGGATGCAAATAACAAATTTAGTTTGCAGTTTAGACGAAAAAAACTATTCAGAATGCAATTAAGCTACTCAGTTTGCAAAAAAAGCTATTCAGAATGAAATTGTGCTATTCAGATTGCAGTTCAGGATGAAAATAATCTATTCAGAATTAACAAAAAGGGATTCAGGATGCAAATAACTTATTAACTTTGCAGCTCAGACCAAAAAAGCTATTCAGAATGAAAATAAACTATTCAGATTGCAAATAAGCTAATCAGTTTGCAAAAAAAGCTATTCATAATGAAAATGTGCTAATCAGATTGCAGTTCAGAATAAAAATAAGCTATTCAGAATGAAAGAAAAGGGATTCAGGATGCAAATCACTTTTTTAGTTTGCAGCTCAGACCACAAAAGCTATTCAGAATGCAAATAAACTATTCAGATTGCAAATAAGCTAATCAGTATGCAAAAAAAGCTATTCAGAATGAAAATGTGCTATTCAGATGGCAGTTCAGAATGAAAATAAGCTTTTCAGAATAAAAAAAAAAAGAATTCAGGATGCAAATAACCTATTTTTTTTGCAGTTCAGACTAAAAAAGCTATTCAGAATGCAAATAAACTATTTAAAATGCAAATAAGCTATTCAGTTTGAAAAAAAAGCTATTCAGAAAGAAAATGTTCTATTCAGATTCCTGTTCAGGATGAAAATAAGCTATTCAAAATGAACAAAAAGGGATTCAAGATGCAAATAACTTATTAAGTTTGCAGTTCAGACAAAAAAAAGCAATTCAGAATGCAAATAAACAATTCTGATTGCAAATAAGCTATCCAGTTTGCAAAAAAAGCTATTCATAATGAAAATGTGCTATTCAGATTGCAGTTCAGAATGAAAATAAGCTATTCAGAATGAAAAAAAAGGGATTCAGGATGCAAATAAACTATTTAGATTGCAAATAAGCTAATCAGTTTGCAAAAAAAGCTATTCAGAATGAAAATGTGCTACTCAGATGGCAGTTCAGAATGAAAATAAGCTTTGCAGAATAAAAAAAAGGGCTTCAGGATGCAAATAACAAATTTAGTTTGCAGTTTAGATGAAAAAAGCTATTCAGAATGCAATTAAGCTACTCAGTTTGCAAAAAAAGCTATTCAGAATGAAATTGTGCTATTCAGATTGCAGTTCAGGATGAAAATAATCTATTCAGAATTAACAAAAAGGGATTCAGGATGCAAATAACTTATTAAGTTTGCAGTTCATATAAATAAAAGCTATTCAGAATGCAAATAAACATTTCTGATTGCAAATAAGCTATCCAGCTAGCAAAAAAAGCTATTCATAATGAAAATGTGCTATTCAGATGGCAGTTCAGAATGAAAATAAGCTTTTCAGAATAAAAAAAACGGGCATCAGGATGCAAATAACCAATTTAGTTTGTAGTTCAGACGAAAAAAGCTATTTAGAATGCAAATAAGCTACTCAGTTTGCAAAAAAAGCTATTCAGAATGAAATTGTGCTATTCAGATTGCAGTTCAGGATGAAAATAATCTATTCAGAATTAACAAAAAGGGATTCAAGATGCAAATAACTTATTAAGTTTGCAGCTCAGACCAAAAAAGCTATTCAGAATGAAAATAAACTATTCAGATTGCAAATAAGCTAATCAGTTTGCAAAAAAAGCTATTCATAATGAAAATGTGCTAATCAGATTGCAGTTCAGAATGAAAATAAGCTATTCAGAATGAAAGAAAAGGGATTCAGGATGCAAATAAACTATTTAGATTGCAAATAAGCTAATCAGTTTGCAAAAAAAGCTATTCAGAATGAAAATGTGCTACTCAGATGGCAGTTCAGAATGAAAATAAGCTTTGCAGAATAAAAAAAAGGGCTTCAGGATGCAAATAACAAATTTAGTTTGCAGTTTAGAAGAAAAAAGCTATTCAGAATGCAATTAAGCTACTCAGTTTGCAAAAAAAGCTATTCAGAATGAAATTGTGCTATTCAGATTGCAGTTCAGGATGAAAATAATCTATTCAGAATTAACAAAAAGGGATTCAGGATGCAAATAACTTATTAACTTTGCAGCTCAGACCAAAAAAGCTATTCAGAATGAAAATAAACTATTCAGATTGCAAATAAGCTAATCAGTTTGCAAAAAAAGCTATTCATAATGAAAATGTGCTAATCAGATTGCAGTTCAGAATGAAAATAAGCTATTCAGAATGAAAGAAAAGGGATTCAGGATGCAAATCACTTATTTAGTTTGCAGCTCAGACCACAAAAGCTATTCAGAATGCAAATAAACTATTCAGATTGCAAATAAGCTAATCAGTATGCAAAAAAAGCTATTCAGAATGAAAATGTGCTATTCAGATGGCAGTTCAGAATGAAAATAAGCTTTTCAGAATAAAAAAAAAAAGAATTCAGGATGCAAATAACCTATTCTGTTTGCAGTTCAGACTAAAAAAGCTATTCAGAATGCAAATAAACTATTTAAAATGCAAATAAGCTATTCAGTTTGCAAAAAAAGCTATTCAGAAAGAAAATGTTCTATTCAGATTCCTGTTCAGGATGAAAATAAGCTATTCAAAATGAACAAAAAGGGATTCAAGATGCAAATAACTTATTAAGTTTGCAGTTCAGACAAAAAAAAGCAATTCAGAATGCAAATAAACAATTCTGATTGCAAATAAGCTATCCAGTTTGCAAAAAAAGCTATTCATAATGAAAATGTGCTACTCAGATGGCAGTTCAGAATGAAAATAAGCTTTGCAGAATAAAAAAAAGGGCTTCAGGATGCAAATATCAAATTTAGTTTGCAGTTTAGACGAAAAAAGCTATTCAGAATGCAATTAAGCTACTCAGTTTGCAAAAAAAGCTATTCAGAATGAAATTGTGCTATTCAGATTGCAGTTCAGGATGAAAATAATCTATTCAGAATTAACAAAAAGGGATTCAGGATGCAAATAACTTATTAAGTTTGCAGTTCATATAAATAAAAGCTATTCAGAATGCAAATAAACATATCTGATTGCAAATAAGCTATCCAGCTTGCAAAAAAAGCTATTCATAATGAAAATGTGCTATTCAGATGGCAGTTCAGAATGAAAATAAGCTTTTCAGAATAAAAAAAAAGGGCATCAGGATGCAAATAACCAATTTAGTTTGTAGTTCAGACGAAAAAAGCTATTTAGAATGCAAATAAGCTACTCAGTTTGCAAAAAAAGCTATTCAGAATGAAATTGTGCTATTCAGATTGCAGTTCAGGATGAAAATAATCTATTCAGAATTAACAAAAAGGGATTCAGGATGCAAATAACTTATTAAGTTTGCAGTTCAGATAAATAAAAGCTATTCAGAATGCAAATAAACATTTTTGATTGCAAATAAGCTATCCAGTCTGCAAAAAAAGTTATTCATAATGAAAATGTGCTATTCAGATGGCAGTTCAGAATGAAAATAAGCTTTTCAGATTAAAAAAAAAGGAATTCAGGATGCAAATAACCTATTCTGTTTGCAGTTCAGACTAAAAAAGCTATTCAGAATGCAAATAAACTATTTAAAAAGCAAATAAGCTATTCAGTTTTCAAAAAAAACTATTCAGAAATAAAATGTTCTATTCAGATTCCTGTTCAGGATGAAAATATGCTATTCAAAATGAACAAAAAGGGATTCAAGATGCAAATAACTTATTAAGTTTGCAGTTCAGACAAAAAAAAGCTATTCAGAATGCAAATAACCAATTCTGATTGCAAATTAGCTATCCAGTTTGCAAAAAAAGCTATTCATAATGAAAATGTGCTAATCAGATTGCAGTTCAGAATGAAAATAAGCTATTCAGAATGAAAGAAAAGGGATTAAGGATGCAAATCACTTATTTAGTTTGCAGCTCAGACCACAAAAGCTATTCAGAATGCAAATAAACTATTCAGATTGCAAATAAGCTAATCAGTATGCAAAAAAAGCTATTCAGAATGAAAATGTGCTATTCAGATGGCAGTTCAGAATGAAAATAAGCTTTTCAGAATAAAAAAAAAAAGAATTCAGGATGCAAATAACCTATTCTGTTTGCAGTTCAGACTAAAAAAGCTATTCAGAATGCAAATAAACTATTTAAAATGCAAATAAGCTATTCAGTTTGCAAAAAAAGCTATTCAGAAAGAAAATGTTCTATTCAGATTCCTGTTCAGGATGAAAATAAGCTATTCAAAATGAACAAAAAGGGATTCAAGATGCAAATAACTTATTAAGTTTGCAGTTCAGACAAAAAAAAGCAATTCAGAATGCAAATAAACAATTCTGATTGCAAATAAGCTATCCAGTTTGCAAATAAAGCTATTCAGAATGAAAATGTGCTATTCAGATGGCAGTTCAGAATGAAAATAAGCTATTCAGAATAAAAAAAAAGAGGATTCAGGATGCAAATAACCTATTCTGTTTGCAGATCAGACAAAAAAACCTGTTCAGAATGCAAATAAACTATTCAGAATGCAAATAAGCTATTCAATTTGCAAAAAAAGCTATTCAGAAAGAAAATGTTCTATTCAGATTCCCGTTCAGGATGAAAATAAGCTATTCAAAATGAACAAAAAGGGATTCAAGATGAAAATAACTTATTAAGTTAGCTGTTCAGACAGAAAAAAGCTATTCAGAATGCAAATAAACAATTCTGATTGCAAATAAGCTATCCAGTTTGCAAAAAAAGCTATTCATAATGAAAATGTGCTATTCAGTTTGCAGTTCAGAATGAAAATAAGCTATTCAGAATGAAAAAAAAGGGATTCAGGATGCAAATCACTTATTAAGTTTGCAGCTCAGACCAAAAAAGCTATTCAGAATGCAAATAAACTATTCAGATTGAAAATAAGCTAATCAGTTTGCAAAAAAAGCTATTCAGAATGAAAATGTGCTACTCAGATGGCAGATTAAGAATGAAAATAAGCTTTGCAGAATAAAAAAAAGGGCTTCAGGATGCAAATAACCAATTTAGTTTGCAGTTTAGGCGAACAAAGCTATTCAGAATGCAAATAAGCTACTCACTTTGACAAAAAAGCTATTCAGAATGAAATTGTGCTATTCAGATTGCAGTTCAGGATGAAAATAATCTATTCAGAATGAACAAAAAGGGATTCAGGATGCAAATAACTTATTAAGTTTGCAGTTCAGATAAAAAAAAGCTATTCAGAATGCAAATAAACAATTCTGATTGCAAATAAGCTATCCAGTTTGCAAAAAATGCTATTCATAATGAAAATGTGCTATTCAGATTGCAGTTTAGAATGAAAATAAGCTGTTCAGGATGAAAAAAAAGGGATTCAGGATGCAAATCACTTATTAAGTTTGCAACTCAGACCAAAAAAGCTATTCAGAATGCAAATAAACTATTCAGATTGCAAATAAGCTAATCAGTTTGCAAAAAAAGCTATTCAGAATGAAAATGTGCTACTCAGATGGCAGTTCAGAATGAAAATAAGCTTTGCAGAATAAAAAAAAAGGGCTTCAGGATGCAAATAAACTATTCAGATTGCAAATAAGCTAATCAGTTTCCAAAAAAAGCTATTCAGAATGAAAATGTGCTACTCAGATGGCAGTTCAGAATGGAAATAAGCTTTGCAGAATAAAAAAAAGGGCTTCAGGATGCAAATAACCAATTTAGTTTGCAGTTGAGACGAAAAAAGCTATTCATAATGCAAATAAGCTACTCAGTTTGCTAAAAAAGCTATTCAGAATGAAATTGTGCTATTCAGATTGCAGTTCAGGATGAAAATAATCTATTCAGAATGAACAAAAAGGGATTCAGGATGCGAATAACTTATTAAGTTTGCAGTTCAGATAAAAAAAAACTATTCAGAATGCAAATAAACCATTCTGATTGCAAATAAGCTATCCAGTTTGCAAAAAAAGCTATTCAGAATGAAAATGTGCTATTCAGATGGCAGTTCAGAATGAAAATAAGCTATTCAGAATAAAAAAAAAAAAAGAGGATTCCGGATGCAAATAACCTATTCTGTTTGCAGATCAGACAAAAAAACCTGTTCAGAATGCAAATAAACTATTCAGAATGCAAATAAGCTATTCAGTTTGCAAAAAAAGCTATTCAGAAAGAAAATGTTCTATTCAGATTCCCGTTCAGGATGATAATAAGCTATTCAAAATGAACAAAAAGGGATTCAAGATGAAAATAACTTATTAAGTTAGCTGTTCAGACAGAAAAAAGCTATTCAGAATGCAAATAAACAATTCTGATTGCAAAAAAAGCTATTCATAATGAAAATGTGCTATTCAGTTTGCAGTTCAGAATGAAAATAAGCTATTCAGAATGAAAAAAAAGGGATTCAGGATGCAAATCACTTATTAAGCTTGCAGCTCAGACCAAAAAAGCTATTCAGAATGCAAATAAACTATTCAGATTGAAAATAAGCTAATCAGTTTGCAAAAAAAGCTATTCAGAATGAAAATGTGCTACTCAGATGGCAGATTAAGAATGAAAATAAGCTTTGCAGAATAAAAAAAAGGGCTTCAGGATGCAAATAACCAATTTAGTTTGCAGTTTAGGCGAAAAAAGCTATTCAGAATGCAAATAAGCTACTCAGTTTGCAAAAAAAGCTATTCAGAATGAAATTGTGCTATTCAGATTGCAGTTCAGGATGAAAATAATCTATTCAGAATGAACAAAAAGGGATTCAGGATGCAAATAACTTATTAAGTTTGCAGTTCAGATAAAAAAAAGCTATTCAGAATGCAAATAAACAATTCTGATTGCAAATAAGCTATCCAGTTTGCAAAAAATGCTATTCATAATGAAAATGTGCTATTCAGATTGCAGTTTAGAATGAAAATAAGCTGTTCAGGATGAAAAAAAAGGGATTCAGGATGCAAATCACTTATTAAGTTTGCAACTCAGACCAAAAAAGCTATTCAGAATGCAAATAAACTATTCAGATTGCAAATAAGCTAATCAGTTTGCAAAAAAAGCTATTCAGAATGAAAATGTGCTACTCAGATGGCAGTTCAGAATGAAAATAAGCTTTGCAGAATAAAAAAAAAGGGCTTCAGGATGCAAATAAACTATTCAGATTGCAAATAAGCTAATCAGTTTCCAAAAAAAGCTATTCAGAATGAAAATGTGCTACTCAGATGGCAGTTCAGAATGGAAATAAGCTTTGCAGAATAAAAAAAAGGGCTTCAGGATGCAAATAACCAATTTAGTTTGCAGTTGAGACGAAAAAAGCTATTCATAATGCAAATAAGCTACTCAGTTTGCTAAAAAAGCTATTCAGAATGAAATTGTGCTATTCAGATTGCAGTTCAGGATGAAAATAATCTATTCAGAATGAACAAAAAGGGATTCAGGATGCGAATAACTTATTAAGTTTGCAGTTCAGATAAAAAAAAACTATTCAGAATGCAAATAAACCATTCTGATTGCAAATAAGCTATCCAGTTTGCAAAAAAAGCTATTCAGAATGAAAATGTGCTATTCAGATGGCAGTTCAGAATGAAAATAAGCTATTCAGAATAAAAAAAAAAAAAAGAGGATTCCGGATGAAAATAAACTATTCTGTTTGCAGATCAGACAAAAAAACCTGTTCAGAATGCAAATAAACTATTCAGAATGCAAATAAGCTATTCAGTTTGCAAAAAAAGCTATTCAGAAAGAAAATGTTCTATTCAGATTCCCGTTCAGGATGATAATAAGCTATTCAAAATGAACAAAAAGGGATTCAAGATGAAAATAACTTATTAAGTTAGCTGTTCAGACAGAAAAAAGCTATTCAGAATGCAAATAAACAATTCTGATTGCAAAAAAAGCTATTCATAATGAAAATGTGCTATTCAGTTTGCAGTTCAGAATGAAAATAAGCTATTCAGAATGAAAAAAAAGGGATTCAGGATGCAAATCACTTATTAAGCTTGCAGCTCAGACCAAAAAAGCTATTCAGAATGCAAATAAACTATTCAGATTGAAAATAAGCTAATCAGTTTGCAAAAAAAGCTATTCAGAATGAAAATGTGCTACTCAGATGGCAGATTAAGAATGAAAATAAGCTTTGCAGAATAAAAAAAAGGGCTTCAGGATGCAAATAACCAATTTAGTTTGCAGTTTAGGCGAAAAAAGCTATTCAGAATGCAAATAAGCTACTCAGTTTGCAAAAAAAGCTATTCAGAATGAAATTGTGCTATTCAGATTGCAGTTCAGGATGAAAATAATCTATTCAGAATGAACAAAAAGGGATTCAGGATGCAAATAACTTATTAAGTTTGCAGTTCAGATAAAAAAAAGCTATTCAGAATGCAAATAAACAATTCTGATTGCAAATAAGCTATCCAGTTTGCAAAAAATGCTATTCATAATGAAAATGTGATATTCAGATTGCAGTTTAGAATGAAAATAAGCTGTTCAGGATGAAAAAAAAGGGATTCAGGATGCAAATCACTTATTAAGTTTGCAACTCAGACCAAAAAAGCTATTCAGAATGCAAATAAACTATTCAGATTGCAAATAAGCTAATCAGTTTGCAAAAAAAGCTATTCAGAATGAAAATGTGCTACTCAGATGGCAGTTCAGAATGAAAATAAGCTTTGCAGAATAAAAAAAAAGGGCTTCAGGATGCAAATAAACTATTCAGATTGCAAATAAGCTAATCAGTTTCCAAAAAAAGCTATTCAGAATGAAAATGTGCTACTCAGATGGCAGTTTAGAATGGAAATAAGCTTTGCAGAATAAAAAAAAGGGCTTCAGGATGCAAATAACCAATTTAGTTTGCAGTTGAGACGAAAAAAGCTATTCAGAATGCAAATAAGCTACTCAGTTTGCTAAAAAAGCTATTCAGAATGAAATTGTGCTATTCAGATTGCAGTTCAGGATGAAAATAATCTATTCAGAATGAACAAAAAGGGATTCAGGATGCGAATAACTTATTAAGTTTGCAGTTCAGATAAAAAAAAACTATTCAGAATGCAAATAAACAATTCTGATTGCAAATAAGCTATCCAGTTTGCAAAAAAAGCTATTCAGAATGAAAATGTGCTATTCAGATGGCAGTTCAGAATGAAAATAAGCTATTCAGAATAAAAAAAAAAAAGAGGATTCAGGATGCAAATAACCTATTCTGTTTGCAGATCAGACAAAAAAACCTGTTCAGAATGCAAATAAACTATTCAGAATGCAAATAAGCTATTCAGTTTGCAAAAAAAGCTATTCAGAAAGAAAATTTTCTATTCAGATTCCCGTTCAGGATGATAATAAGCTATTCAAAATGAACAAAAAGGGATTCTAGATGAAAATAACTTATTAAGTTAGCTGTTCAGACAGAAAAAAGCTATTCACAATGCAAATAAACAATTCTGATTGCAAATAAGCTATCCAGTTTGCAAAAAAAGCTATTCATAATGAAAATGTGCTATTCAGTTGGCAGTTCAGAATGAAAATAAGCTATTCAAAATGAAAAAAAAGGGATTCAGGATGCAAATCACTTATTAAGCTTGCAGCTCAGACCAAAAAAGCTATTCAGAATGCAAATAAACTATTCAGATTGAAAATAAGCTAATCAGTTTGCAAAAAAAGCTATTCAGAATGAAAATGTGCTACTCAGATGGCAGATTAAGAATGAAAATAAGCTTTGCAGAATAAAAAAAAGGGCTTCAGGATGCAAATAACCAATTTAGTTTGCAGTTTAGGCGAAAAAAGCTATTCAGAATGCAAATAAGCTACTCAGTTTGCAAAAAAAGCTATTCAGAATGAAATTGTGCTATTCAGATTGCAGTTCAGGATGAAAATAATCTATTCAGAATGAACAAAAAGGGATTCAGGATGCAAATAACTTATTAAGTTTGCAGTTCAGATAAAAAAAAGCTATTCAGAATGCAAATAAACAATTCTGATTGCAAATAAGCTATCCAGTTTGCAAAAAAGGCTATTCATAATGAAAATGTGCTATTCAGATTGCAGTTTAGAATGAAAATAAGCTGTTCAGGATGAAAAAAAAGGGATTCAGGATGCAAATCACTTATTAAGTTTGCAACTCAGACCAAAAAAGCTATTCAGAATGCAAATAAACTATTCAGATTGCAAATAAGCTAATCAGTTTGCAAAAAAAGCTATTCAGAATGAAAATGTGCTACTCAGATGCCAGTTCAGAATGAAAATAAGCTTTGCAGAATAAAAAAAAAGGGCTTCAGGATGCAAATAAACTATTCAGATTGCAAATAAGCTAATCAGTTTCCAAAAAAAGCTATTCAGAATGAAAATGTGCTACTCAGATGGCAGTTCAGAATGGAAATAAGCTCTGCAGAATAAAAAAAAGGGCTTCAGGATGCAAATAACCAATTTAGTTTGCAGTTGAGACGAAAAAAGCTATTCAGAATGCAAATAAGCTACTCAGTTTGCTAAAAAAGCTATTCAGAATGAAATTGTGCTATTCAGATTGCAGTTCAGGATGAAAATAATCTATTCAGAATGAACAAAAAGGGATTCAGGATGCGAATAACTTATTAAGTTTGCAGTTCAGATAAAAAAAAACTATTCAGAATGCAAATAAACAATTCTGATTGCAAATAAGCTATCCAGTTTGCAAAAAAAGCTATTCAGAATGAAAATGTGCTATTCAAATGGCAGTTCAGAATGAAAATAAGCTATTCAGAATAAAAAAAAAAAGAGGATTCAGGATGCAAATAACCTATTCTGTTTGCAGATCAGACAAAAAAACCTGTTCAGAATGCAAATAAACTATTCAGAATGCAAATAAGCTATTCAGTATGCAAAAAAAGCTATTCAGAAAGAAAATGTTCTATTCAGATTCCCGTTCAGGATGATAATAAGCTATTCAAAATGAACAAAAAGGGATTCAAGATGAAAATAACTTATTAAGTTAGCTGTTCAGACAGAAAAAAGCTATTCACAATGCAAATAAACAATTCTGATTGCAAATAAGCTATCCAGTTTGCAAAAAAAGCTATTCATAATGAAAATGTGCTATTCAGTTTGCAGTTCAGAATGAAAATAAGCTATTCAGAATGAAAAAAAAGGGATTCAGATTGACAATAAGCTAATCAGTTTGCAAAAAAAGCTATTCAGAATGAAAATGTGCTACTCAGATGGCAGATTAAGAATGAAAATAAGCTTTGCAGAATAAAAAAAAGGGCTTCAGGATGCAAATAACCAATTTAGTTTGCAGTTTAGACGAAAAAAGCTATTCAGAATGCAAATAAGTTACTCAGTTTGCAAAAAAAGGTATTCAGAATGAAATTGTGCTATTCAGATTGCAGTTCAGGATGAAAATAATCTATTCAGAATGAACAAAAAGGATTCAGGATGCAAATCACTTATTAACTTTGCAGCTCAGACCAAAAAAGCTATTCAGAATGGAAATAAACTATTCAGATTGCAAATAAGCTAATCAGTTTGCAAAAAAAGCTATTCAGAATGTAAATGTGCTATTCAGATGGCAGTTCAGAATGAATATAAGCTATTCAGAATAAAATAAAAAGAAAGGATTCAGGATGCAAATAACCTATTCTATTTTCAGTTCAGACAAAAAAACCTGTTCGGAATGCAAATAAACTATTCAGAATGCAAATAAGCTATTCAGTTTGCAAAAAAAGCTATTCCGAATGCAAACGTTCTATTCAAATTGCAGTTCAGGATGAAAATAAGCTATTCAGAATTAACAAAAAGGGATTCAGGATGCAAATAACCTATTCAGTTTGCAGTTCAGACGAAAAAAGCTATTCATAATGCAAATAAGCTACTCAATTTGCAAAAAAAGCTATTCAGAATGCAAATAAACTATTCAGATTGCAAATAAGCTAATCAGTTTGCATAAAAAGCTATTCAGAATGAAAATGTGCTACTCAGATGGCAGTTCAGAATGAAAATAAGCTTTGCAGAATAAAAAAAAGGGCTTCAGGATGCAAATAACCAATTTAGTTTGCAGTTCAGACGAAAAAAGCTATTCAGAATGCAAATAAGCTACTCAGTTTGCAAAAAAAGCTATTCAGAATGAAATTGTGCTATTCAGATTGCAGTTCAGGATGAAAATAATCTATTCTGAATGAACAAAAAGGGATTCAGGATGCAAATAACTTATTAAGTTTGCAATTCAGATAAAAAAAATCTATTCAGAATGCAAATAAACAATTCTGATTGCAAATAAGCTATCCAGTTTGCAAAAAAAGCTATTCAGAATGAAAATGTGCTATTCAGATTGCAGTTCAGAATGAAAATAAGCTATTCAGAATGAAAAAAAAGGGATTCAGGATGCAAATCACTTATTAACTTTGCAGCTCAGACCAAAAAAGCTATTCAGAATGGAAATAAACTATTCAGATTGCAAATAAGCTAATCTGTTTGCAAAAAAAGCTATTCAGGATGCAAATAACCTATTCTGTTCGCAGATCAGACAAAAAAACCTGTTCAGAATGCAAATAAACTATTCAGAATGCAAATAAGCTATTCAGTTTGCAAAAAAAGCTATTCAGAAAGAAAATGTTCTATTCAGATTCCCGTTCAGGATGAAAATAAGCTATTCAAAATGAACAAAAAGGGATTCAAGATGAAAATAACTTATTAAGTTAGCTGTTCAGACAGAATAAAGCTATTCAGAATGCAAATAAACAATTCTGATTGCAAATAAGCTATCCAGTTTGCAAAAAAAGCTATTCATAATGAAAATGTGCTATTCAGTTTGCAGTTCAGAATGAAAATAAGCTATTCAGAATGAAAAAAAAGGGATTCAGGATGCAAATAAACTATTTAGATTGCAAATAAGCTAATCAGTTTGCAAAAAAAGCTATTCAGAATGAAAATGTGCTACTCAGATGGCAGTTCAGAATGAAAATAAGCTTTGCAGAATAAAAAAAAGGGCTTCAGGATGCAAATAACAAATTTAGTTTGCAGTTTAGACGAAAAAAGCTATTCAGAATGCAATTAAGCTACTCAGTTTGCAAAAAAAGCTATTCAGAATGAAATTGTGCTATTCAGATTGCAGTTCAGGATGAAAATAATCTATTCAAAATTAACAAAAAGGGATTCAGGATGCAAATAACTTATTAAGTTTGCAGTTCATATAAATAAAAGCTATTCAGAATGCAAATAAACATTTCTGATTGCAAATAAGCTATCCAGTTTGCAAAAAAAACTATTCATAATGAAAATGTGCTATTCAGATGGCAGTTCAGAATGAAAATAAGCTTTTCAGAATAAAAAAAAAGGGCATCAGGATGAAAATAACCAATTTAGTTTGTAGTTCAGACGAAAAAAGCTATTTAGAATGCAAATAAGCTACTCAGTTTGCAAAAAAAGCTATTCAGAATGAAATTGTGCTATTTAGATTGCAGTTCAGGATGAAAATAATCTATTCAGAATTAACAAAAAGGGATTCAGGATGCAAATAACTTATTAAGTTTGCAGTTCAGATAAATAAAAGCTATTAAGAATGCAAATAAACATTTCTGATTGCAAATAAGCTATCCAGTTTGCAAAAAAAGTTATTCATAATGAAAATGTGCTATTCAGATGGCAGTTCAGAATGAAAATAAGCTTTTCAGAATAAAAAAAAAGGAATTCAGGATGCAAATAACCTATTCTGTTTGCAGTTCAGACTAAAAAAGCTATTCAGAATGCAAATAAACTATTTAAAATGCAAATAAGCTATTCAGTTTTCAAAAAAAGCTATTCAGAAAGAAAATGTTCTATTCAGATTCCTGTTCAGGATGAAAATATGCTATTCAAAATGAACAAAAAGGGATTCAAGATGCAAATAACTTATTAAGTTTGCAGTTCAGACAAAAAAAAGCTATTCAGAATGCAAATAACCAATTCTGATTGCAAATTAGCTATCCAGTTTGCAAAAAAAGCTATTCATAATGAAAATGTGCTATTCAGATTGCAGTTCAGAATGAAAATAAGCTATTCAGAATGAAAAAAAAGGGATTCAGGATGCAAATCACTTATTAAGTTTGCAGCTCAGACCAAAAAAGCTATTCAGAATGCAAATAAACTATTCAGATTGCAAATAAGCTAATCAGTTTGCAAAAAATGCTATTCAGAATGAAAATGTGCTACTCAGATGGCAGTTCAGAATGAAAATAAGCTTTCCAGAATAAAAAAAAGGGCTTCAGGATGCAAATAACCAATTTAGTTTGTAGTTCAGACGAAAAAAGCTATTTAGAATGCAAATAAGCTACTCAGTTTGCAAAAAAAGCTATTCAGAATGAAATTGTGCTATTCAGATTGCAGTTCGGGATGAAAATAATCTATTCAGAATTAACAAAAAGGGATTCAGGATGCAAATAACTTATTAAGTTTGCAGTTCAGATAAAAAAAAGCTATTCAGAATGAAAATAAACATTTCTGATTGCAAATAAGCTATCCAGTTTGCAAAAAAAGCTATTCATAATGAAAATGTGCTAATCAGATTGTAGTTCAGAATGAAAATAAGCTATTCAGAATGAAAGAAAAGGGATTCAGGATGCAAATCACTTATTTAGTTTGCAGCTCAGACCACAAAAGCTATTCAGAATGCAAATAAACTATTCAGATTGCAAATAAGCTAATCAGTATGCAAAAAAAGCTATTCAGAATGAAAATGTGCTATTCAGATGGCTGTTCAGAATGAAAATAAGCTTTTCAGAATAAAAAAAAAAAGAATTCAGGATGCAAATAACCTATTCTGTTTGCAGTTCAGACAAAAAAACCTGTTCAGAAAGCAAATAAACTATTCAGAATGCAAATAAGCTATTCAGTTTGCAAAAAAAGCTATTCAGAAAGAAAATGTTCTATTCAGATTCCCGTTCAGGATGAAAATAAGCTATTCAAAATGAACAAAAAGGGATTCAAGATGAAAATAACTTATTAAGTTAGCTGTTCAGACAGAAAAAAGCTATTCAGAATGCAAATAAACAATTCTGATTGCAAATAAGCTATCCAGTTTGCAAAAAAAGCTATTCATAATGAAAATGTGCTATTCAGTTTGCAGTTCAGAATGAAAATAAGCTATTCAGAATGAAAAAAAAGGGATTCAGGATGCAAATCACTTATTAAGTTTGCAGCTCAGACCAAAAAAGCTATTCAGAATGCAAATAAACTATTCAGATTGAAAATAAGCTAATCAGTTTGCAAAAAAAGCTATTCACAATGAAAATGTGCTACTCAGATGGCAGATTAAGAATGAAAATAAGCTTTGCAGAATAAAAAAAAGGGCTTCAGGATGCAAATAACCAATTTAGTTTGCAGTTTAGGCGAAAAAAGCTATTCAGAATGCAAATAAGCTACTCAGTTTGCAAAAAAAGCTATTCAGAATGAAATTGTGCTATTCAGATTGCAGTTCAGGATGAAAATAATCTATTCAGAATGAACAAAAAGGTATTCAGGATGCAAATAACTTATTAAGTTTGCAGTTCAGATAAAAAAAAGCTATTCAGAATGCAAATAAACAATTCTGATTGCAAATAAGCTATCCAGTTTGCAAAAAAAGCTATTCATAATGAAAATGTGCTATTCAGATTGCAGTTTAGAATGAAAATAAGCTGTTCAGGATGAAAAAAAAGGGATTCAGGATGTAAATCACTTATTAAGTTTGCAACTCAGACCAAAAAAGCTATTCAGAATGCAAATAAACTATTCAGATTGCAAATAAGCTAATCAGTTTGCAAAAAAAGCTATTCAGAATGAAAATGTGCTACTCAGATGGCAGTTCAGAATGAAAATAAGCTTTGCAGAATAAAAAAAAAGGGCTTCAGGATGCAAGTAAACTATTCAGATTGCAAATAAGCTAATCAGTTTGCAAAAAAAGCTATTCAGAATGAAAATGTGCTACTCAGATGGCAGTTCAGAATGGAAATAAGCTTTGCAGAATAAAAAAAAGGGCTTCAGGATGCAAATAACCAATTTAGTTTGCAGTTGAGACGAAAAAAGCTATTCAGAATGCAAATAAGCTACTCAGTTTGCTAAAAAAGCTATTCAGAATGAAATTGTGCTATTCAGATTGCAGTTCAGGATGAAAATAATCTATTCAGAATGAACAAAAAGGGATTCAGGATGCAAATAACTTATTAAGTTTGCAGTTCAGATAAAAAAAAACTATTCAGAATGCAAATAAACAATTCTGATTGCAAATAAGCTATCCAGTTTGCAAAAAAAGCTATTCATAATGAAAATGTGCTATTCAGATTGCAGTTTAGAATGAAAATAAGCTGTTCAGGATGAAAAAAAAGGGATTCAGGATGCAAATCACTTATTAAGTTTGCAGCTCAGACCAAAAAAGCTATTCAGAATGCAAATAAACTATTCAGATTGCAAATAAGCTAATCAATATGCAAAAAAAGCTATTCAGAATGAAAATGTGCTATTCAGATGGCAGTTCAGAATGAAAATAAGCTTTTCAGAATAAAAAAAAAAAGAATTCAGGATGCAAATAACCTATTCTGTTTGCAGTTCAGACTAAAAAAGCTATTCAGAATGCAAATAAACTATTTAAAATGCAAATAAGCTATTCAGTTTGCAAAAAAAGCTATTCAGAAAGAAAATGTTCTATTCAGATTCCTGTTCAGGATGAAAATAAGCTATTCAAAATGAACAAAAAGGGATTCAAGATGCAAATAACTTATTAAGTTTGCAGTTCAGACAAAAAAAAGCAATTTAGAATGCAAATAAACAATTCTGATTGCAAATAAGCTATCCAGTTTGCAAAAAAAGCTATTCAGAATGAAAATGTGCTATTCAGATGGCAGTTTAGAATGAAAATAAGCTATTCAGAATAAAAAAAAAAAAGAGGATTCAGGATGCAAATAACCTATTCTGTTTGTAGATCAGACAAAAAAACCTGTTCAGAATGCAAATAAACTATTCAGAATGCAAATAAGCTATTCAGTTTGCAAAAAAAGCTATTCAGAAAGAAAATGTTCTATTCAGATTCCCGTTCAGGATGATAATAAGCTATTCAAAATGAACAAAAAGGGATTCAAGATGAAAATAACTTATTAAGTTAGCTGTTCAGACAGAAAAAAGCTATTCACAATGCAAATAAACAATTCTGATTGCAAATAAGCTATCCAGTTTGCAAAAAAAGCTATTCATAATGAAAATGTGCTATTCAGTTTGCAGTTCAGAATGAAAATAAGCTATTCAGAATGAAAAAAAAGGGATTCAGGATGCAAATCACTTATTAAGTTTGCAGCTCAGACCAAAAAAGCTATTCAGAATGCAAATAAACTATTCAGATTGAAAATAAGCTAATCAGTTTGCAAAAAAAGCTATTCAGAATGAAAATGTGCTACTCAGATGGCAGATTAAGAATGAAAATAAGCTTTGCAGAATAAAAAAAAGGGCTTCAGGATGCAAATAACCAATTTAGTTTGCAGTTTAGACGAAAAAAGCTATTCATAATGCAAATAAGTAACTCAGTTTGCAAAAAAAGGTATTCAGAATGAAATTGTGCTATTCAGATTGCAGTTCAGGATGAAAATAATCTATTCAGAATGAACAAAAAGGATTCAGGATGCAAATCACTTATTAACTTTGCAGCTCAGACCAAAAAAGCTATTCAGAATGGAAATAAACTATTCAGATTGCAAATAAGCTAATCAGTTTGCAAAAAAAGCTATTCAGAATGAAAATGTGCTATTCAGATGGCAGTTTAGAATGAAAATAAGCTATTCAGAATAAAAAAAAAAAAGAGGATTCAGGATGCAAATAACCTATTCTGTTTGTAGATCAGACAAAAAAACCTGTTCAGAATGCAAATAAACTATTCAGAATGCAAATAAGCTATTCAGTTTGCAAAAAAAGCTATTCAGAAAGAAAATGTTCTATTCAGATTCCCGTTCAGGATGATAATAAGCTATTCAAAATGAACAAAAAGGGATTCAAGATGAAAATAACTTATTAAGTTAGCTGTTCAGACAGAAAAAAGCTATTCACAATGCAAATAAACAATTCTGATTGCAAATAAGCTATCCAGTTTGCAAAAAAAGCTATTCATAATGAAAATGTGCTATTCAGTTTGCAGTTCAGAATGAAAATAAGCTATTCAGAATGAAAAAAAAGGGATTCAGGATGCAAATCACTTATTAAGTTTGCAGCTCAGACCAAAAAAGCTATTCAGAATGCAAATAAACTATTCAGATTGAAAATAAGCTAATCAGTTTGCAAAAAAAGCTATTCAGAATGAAAATGTGCTACTCAGATGGCAGATTAAGAATGAAAATAAGCTTTGCAGAATAAAAAAAAGGGCTTCAGGATGCAAATAACCAATTTAGTTTGCAGTTTAGACGAAAAAAGCTATTCAGAATGCAAATAAGTAACTCAGTTTGCAAAAAAAGGTATTCAGAATGAAATTGTGCTATTCAGATTGCAGTTCAGGATGAAAATAATCTATTCAGAATGAACAAAAAGGATTCAGGATGCAAATCACTTATTAACTTTGCAGCTCAGACCAAAAAAGCTATTCAGAATGGAAATAAACTATTCAGATTGCAAATAAGCTAATCAGTTTGCAAAAAAAGCTATTCAGAATGAAAATGTGCTATTCAGATGGCAGTTCAGAATGAATATAAGCTATTCAGAATAAAATAAAAAGAAAGGATTCAGGATGCAAATAACCTATTCTATTTTCAGTTCAGACAAAAAAACCTGTTCGGAATGCAAATAAACTATTCAGAATGCAAATAAGCTATTCAGTTTGCAAAAAAAGCTATTCCGAATGCAAACGTTCTATTCAAATTGCAGTTCAGGATGAAAATAAGCTATTCAGAATTAACAAAAAGGGATTCAGGATGCAAATAACCTATTCAGTATGCAGTTCAGACGAAAAAAAGCTATTCATAATGCAAATAAGCTACTCAATTTGCAAAAAAAGCTATTCAGAATGCAAATAAACTATTCAGATTGCAAATAAGCTTTGCAGAATAAAAAAAAGGGCTTCAGGATGCAAATAACCAATTTAGTTTGCAGTTCAGACGAAAAAAGCTATTCAGAATGCAAATAAGCTACTCAGTTTGCAAAAAAAGCTATTCAGAATGAAATTGTGCTATTCAGATTGCAGTTCAGGATGAAATAATCTATTCTGAATGAACAAAAAGAGATTCAGGATGCAAATAACTTATTAAGTTTGCAATTCAGATAAAAAAAAGCTATTCAGAATGCAAATAAACAAATCTGATTGCAAATAAGATATTGAGTTTGCAAAAAAAGCTATTCATAATGAAAATGTGCTATTCAGATTGCAGTTCAGAATGAAAATAAGCTATTCAGAATGAAAAAAAAGGGATTCAGGATGCAAATCACTTATTAACTTTGCAGCTCAGACCAAAAAAGCTATTCATAATGGAAATAAACTATTTAGATTGCAAATAAGCTAATCTGTTTGCAAAAAAAGCTATTCAGAATGAAAATGTGCTATTCAGATGGCAGTTCAGAATGAAAATAAGCTATTCAGAATAAAAAAAAAAAAAGAGGATTCAGGATGCAAATAACCTATTCTGTTCGTAGATCAGACAAAAAAACCTGTTCAGAATGCAAATAAACTATTCAGAATGCAAATAAGCTATTCAGTTTGCAAAAAAAGCTATTCAGAAAGAAAATGTTCTATTCAGATTCCCGTTCAGGATGAAATTAAGCTATTCAAAATGAACAAAAAGGGATTCAAGATGAAAATAACTTATTAAGTTAGCTGTTCAGACAGAAAAAAGCTATTCAGAATGCAAATAAACAATTCTGATTGCAAATAAGCTATCCAATTTGCAAAAAAAGCTATTCATAATGAAAATGTGCTATTCAGTTTGCAGTTCAGAATGAAAATAAGCTATTCAGAATGAAAAAAAAGGGATTCAGGATGCAAATCACTTATTAAGTTTGCAGCTCAGACCAAAAAAGCTATTCAGAATGCAAATAAACTATTCAGATTGAAAATAAGCTAATCAGTTTGCAAAAAAAGCTATTCAGAATGAAAATATGCTACTCAGATGGCAGATTAAGAATGAAAATAAGCTTTCCAGAATAAAAAAAAGGGCTTCAGGATGCAAATAACCAATTTAGTTTGTAGTTCAGACGAAAAAAGCTATTTAGAATGCAAATAAGCTACTCAGTTTGCAAAAAAAGGTATTCAGAATGAAATTGTGCTATTCAGATTGCAGTTCAGGATGAAAATAATCTATTTAGAATGAACAAAAAGGGATTCAGGATGCAAATAACTTATTAAGTTTGCAGTTCAGACAAAAAAAAGCTATTCAGAATGCAAATAACCAATTCTGATTGCAAATTAGTTATCCAGTTTGCAAAAAAAGCTATTCATAATGAAAATGTGCTATTCAGATTGCAGTTCTGAATGAAAATAAGCTATTCAGAATGAAAAAAAAAGGGATTCAGGATGCAAATCACTTATTAAGTTTGCAGCTCAGACCAAAAAAGCTATTCAGAATGCAAATAAACTATTCAGATTGCAAATAAGCTAATCAGTTTGCAAAAAATGCTATTCAGAATGAAAATGTGCTACTCAGATGGCAGTTCAGAATGAAAATAAGCTTTCCAGAATAAAAAAAAGGGCTTCAGGATGCAAATAACCAATTTAGTTTGTAGTTCAGACGAAAAAAGCTATTTAGAATGCAAATAAGCTACTCAGTTTGCAAAAAAAGCTATTCAGAATGAAATTGTGCTATTCAGATTGCAGTTCAGGATGAAAATAATCTATTCAGAATTAACAAAAAGGGATTCAGGATGCAAATAACTTATTAAGTTTGCAGTTCAGATAAATAAAAGCTATTCAAAATGCAAATAAACATTTCTGATTGCAAATAGGCTATCCAGTTTGCAAAAAAAGCTATTCATAATGAAAATGTGCTAATCAGATTGCAGTTCAGAATGAAAATAAGCTATTCAGAATGAAAGAAAAGGGATTCAGGATGCAAATCACTTATTAAGTTTGCAGCTCAGACCACAAAAGCTATTCAGAATGCAAATAAACTATTCAGATTGCAAATAAGCTAATCAGTATGCAAAAAAAGCTATTCAGAATGAAAATGTGCTATTCAGATGGCAGTTCAGAATGAAAATAAGCTTTTCAGAATAAAAAAAAAAGAATTCAGGATGCAAATAACCTGTTCTGTTTGCAGTTCAGACTAAAAAAGCTATTCAGAATGCAAATAAACTATTTAAAATGCAAATAAGCTATTCAGTTTGCAAAAAAAGCTATTCAGAAAGAAAATGTTCTATTCAGATTCCCGTTCAGGATGAAAATAAGCTATTCAAAATGAACAAAAAGGGATTCAAGATGCAAATAACTTATTAAGTTAGCTGTTCAGACAGAAAAAAGCTATTCAGAATGCAAATAAACAATTTTGATTGCAAATAAGCAATCTAGTTTGCAAAAAAAGCTATTCATAATGAAAATGTGCTATTCAGTTTGCAGTTCAGAATGAAAATAAGCTATTCAGAATGAAAAAAAAGGGATTCAGGATGCAAATCACTTATTAAGTTTGCAGCTCAGACCAAAAAAGCTATTCAGAATGCAAATAAACTATTCAGATTGCAAATAAGCTAATCAGTTTGCAAAAAAATCTATTCAGAATGAAAATGTGCTACTCAGATGGCAGTTCAGAATGAAAATAAGCTTTGCAGAATAAAAAAAAGGGCTTCAGGATGCAAATAACCAATTTAGTTTGCAGTTTAGACGAAAAAAGCTATTCAGAATGCAAATAAGTTACTCAGTTTGCAAAAAAAGGTATTCAGAATGAAATTGTGCTATTCAGATTGCAGTTCAGGATGAAAATAATCTATTCAGAATGAACAAAAAGGGATTCAGGATGCAAATAACTTATTAAGTTTGCAGTTCAGATAAAAAAACGCTATTCAGAATGCAAATAAACATTTCTTATTGCAAATAAGCTATCCAGTTTGCAAAAAAAGCTATTCATAATGAAAATGTGCTAATCAGATTGCAGTTCAGAATGAAAATAAGCTATTCAGAATGAAATAAAAGGGAGTCAGGATGCAAATCACTTATTAAGTTTGCAGCTCAGACCAAAAAAGCTATTCAGAATGCAAATAAACTATTCAGATTGCAAATAAGCTAATCAGTATGCAAAAAAAGCTATTCAGAATGAAAATGTGCTATTCAGATGGCAGTTCAGAATGAAAATAAGCTTTTCAGAATAAAAAAAAAAAAGAGGATTCAGGATGCAAATAACCTATTCTGTTCGTAGATCAGACAAAAAAACCTGTTCAGAATGCAAATAAACTATTCAGAATGCAAATAAGCTATTCAGTTTGCAAAAAAAGTTATTCAGAAAGAAAATGTTCTATTCAGATTCCCGTTCAGGATGAAAATAAGCTATTCAAAATGAACAAAAAGGGATTCAAGATGAAAATAACTTATTAAGTTAGCTGTTCAGACAGAAAAAAGCTATTCAGAATGCAAATAAACAATTCTGATTGCAAATAAGCTATCCAATTTGCAAAAAAAGCTATTCATAATGAAAATGTGCTATTCAGTTTGCAGTTCAGAATGAAAATAAGCTATTCAGAATGAAAAAAAAGGGATTCAGGATGCAAATCACTTATTAAGTTTGCAGCTCAGACCAAAAAAGCTATTCAGAATGCAAATAAACTATTCAGATTGAAAATAAGCTAATCAGTTTGCAAAAAAAGCTATTCAGAATGAAAATGTGCTACTCAGATGGCAGATTAAGAATGAAAATAAGCTTTGCAGAATAAAAAAAAGGGCTTCAGGATGCAAATAACCAATTTAGTTTGCAGTTTAGACGAAAAAAGCTATTCAGAATGCAAATAAGTTACTCAGTTTGCAAAAAAAGGTATTTAGAATGAAATTGTGCTATTCAGATTGCAGTTCAGGATGAAAATAATCTATTCAGAATGAACAAAAAGGGATTCAGGATGCAAATAACTTATTAAGTTTGCAGTTCAGATAAAAAAAAGCTATTCAGAATGAAAATAAACATTTCTGATTGCAAATAAGCTATCCAGTTTGCAAAAAAAGCTATTCATAATGAAAATGTGCTAATCAGATTGCAGTTCAGAATGAAAATAAGCTATTCAGAATGAAAGAAAAGGGATTCAGGATGCAAATCACTTATTTAGTTTGCAGCTCAGACCACAAAAGCTATTCAGAATGCAAATAAACTATTCAGATTGCAAATAAGCTAATCAGTATGCAAAAAAAGCTATTCAGAAAGAAAATGTTCTATTCAGATTCCTGTTCAGGATGAAAATAAGCTATTCAAAATGAATAAAAAGGGATTCAAGATGCAAATAACTTATTAAGTTTGCAGTTCAAACAATAAAAAGCAATTCAGAATGCAAATAAACAATTCTGATTGCAAATAAGCTATCCAGTTTGCAAAAAAAGCTATTCATAATGAAAATGTGCTATTCAGATTGCAGTTCAGAATGAAAATAAGCTATTCAGAATGAAAAAAAAGGGATTCAGGATGCAAATAAACTATTTAGATTGCAAATAAGCTAATCAGTTTGCAAAAAAAGCTATTCAGAATGAAAATGTGCTACTCAGATGGCAGTTCAGAATGAAAATAAGCTTTGCAGAATAAAAAAAAGGGCTTCAGGATGCAAATAACAAATTTAGTTTGCAGTTTAGACGAAAAAAGCTATTCAGAATGCAAATAAGCTATTCAGTTTTCAAAAAAAGCTATTCAGAAAGAAAATGTTCTATTCAGATTCCTGTTCAGGATGAAAATATGCTATTCAAAATGAACAAAAAGGGATTCAAGATGCAAATAACTTATTAAGTTTGCAGTTCAGACAAAAAAAAGCTATTCAGAATGCAAATAACCAATTCTGATTGCAAATTAGCTATCCAGTTTGCAAAAAAAGCTATTCATAATGAAAATGTGCTATTCAGATTGCAGTTCAGAATGAAAATAAGCTATTCAGAATGAAAAAAAAAGGGATTCAGGATGCAAATCACTTATTAAGTTTGCAGCTCAGACCAAAAAAGCTATTCAGATTGCAAATAAACTATTCAGATTGCAAATAAGCTAATCAGTTTGCAAAAAATGCTATTCAGAATGAAAATGTGCTACTCAGATGGCAGATTAAGAATGAAAATAAGCTTTGCAGAATAAAAAAAAGGGCTTCAGGATGCAAATAACCAATTTAGTTTGCAGTTTAGACGAAAAAAGCTATTCAGAATGCAAATAAGTTACTCAGTTTGCAAAAAAAGGTATTTAGAATGAAATTGTGCTATTCAGATTGCAGTTCAGGATGAAAATAATCTATTCAGAATGAACAAAAAGGGATTCAGGATGCAAATAACTTATTAAGTTTGCAGTTCAGATAAAAAAAAGCTATTCAGAATGAAAATAAACATTTCTGATTGCAAATAAGCTATCCAGTTTGCAAAAAAAGCTATTCATAATGAAAATGTGCTAATCAGATTGCAGTTCAGAATGAAAATAAGCTATTCAGAATGAAAGAAAAGGGATTCAGGATGCAAATCACTTATTTAGTTTGCAGCTCAGACCACAAAAGCTATTCAGAATGCAAATAAACTATTCAGATTGCAAATAAGCTAATCAGTATGCAAAAAAAGCTATTCAGAATGAAAATGTGCTATTCAGATGGCAGTTCAGAATGAAAATAAGCTTTTCAGAATAAAAAAAAGAAAAGAATTCAGGATGCAAATAACCTATTCTGTTTGCAGTTCAGACTAAAAAAGCTATTCAGAATGCAAATAAACTATTTAAAATGCAAATAAGCTATTCAGTTTGCAAAAAAAGCTATTCAGAAAGAAAATGTTATATTCAGATTCCTGTTCAGGATGAAAATAAGCTATTCAAAATGAATAAAAAGGGATTCAAGATGCAAATAACTTATTAAGTTTGCAGTTCATACAAAAAAAAGCAATTCAGATTGCAAATAAACAATTCTGATTGCAAATAAGCTATCCAGTTTGCAAAAAAAGCTATTCATAATGAAAATGTGCTATTCAGATTGCAGTTCAGAATGAAAATAAGCTATTCAGAATGAAAAAAAAGGGATTCAGGATGCAAATAAACTATTTAGATTGCAAATAAGCTAATCAGTTTGCAAAAAAAGCTATTCAGAATGAAAATGTGCTATTCAGATGGCAGTTCAGAATGAAAATAAGCTTTTCAGATTAAAAAAAAAAGAATTCAGGATGCAAATAACCTGTTCTGTTTGCAGTTCAGACTAAAAAAGCTATTCAGAATGCAAATAAACTATTTAAAATGCAAATAAGCTATTCAGTTTGCAAAAAAAACTATTCAGAAAGAAAATGTTCTATTCAGATGGCAGTTCAGAATGAAAATAAGCTTTTCAGAATAAAAAAAAAAGAATTCAGGATGCAAATAACCTGTTCTGTTTGCAGTTCAGACTAAAAAAGCTATTCAGAATGCAAATAAACTATTTAAAATGCAAATAAGCTATTCAGTTTGCAAAAAAAGCTATTCAGAAAGAAAATGTTCTATTCAGATTCCCGTTCAGGATGAAAATAAGCTATTCAAAATGAACAAAAAGGGATTCAAGATGCAAATAACTTATTAAGTTAGCTGTTCAGACAGAAAAAAGCTATTCAGAATGCAAATAAAAAATTTTGATTGCAAATAAGCTATCTAGTTTGCAAAAAAAGCTATTCATAATGAAAATGTGCTTATCATATTGCAGTTCAGAATGAAAATAAGCTATTCAGAATGAAAAAAAAGGGATTCAGGATGCAAATCACTTATTAAGTTTGCAGCTCAGACCAAAAAAGCTATTCAGAATGCAAATAAACTATTCAGATTGCAAATAAGCTAATCAGTTTGCAAAAAAAGCTATTCAGAATGAAAATGTGTTACTCAGATGGCAGTTCAGAATGAAAATAAGCTTTGCAGAAAAAAAAAGGGCTTCAGGATGCAAATAACCAATTTAGTTTGCAGTTTAGACGAAAAAAGCTATTCAGAAGGCAAATAAGTTACTCAGTTTCCAAAAAAAGGTATTCAGAATGAAATTGTGCTATTCAGATTGCAATTCAGGATGAAAATAATCTATTCAGAATGAACAAAAAGGGATTCAAGATGCAAATAATTTATTAAGTTTGCAGTTCAGATAAAAAAACGCTATTCAGAATGCAAATAAACATTTCTGATTGCAAATAAGCTATCCAGTTTGCAAAAAAAGCTATTCATAATGAAAATGTGCTTATCATATTGCAGTTCAGAATGAAAATAAGCTATTAAGAATGAAAGAAAAGGGATTCAGGATGCAAATCACTTATTAAGTTTGCAGCTCAGACCACAAAAGCTATTCAGGATGCAAATAAACTATTCAGATTGCAAATAAGCTAATCAGTATGCAAAAAAAGCTATTCAGAATGAAAATGTGCTATTCAGATGGCAGTTCAGAATGAAAATAAGCTTTTCAGAATAAAAAAAAAAGGAATTCAGGATGCAAATAACCTATTCTGTTTGCAATTCAGACTAAAAAAGCTATTCAGAATGCAAATAAACTATTTAAAATGCAAATAAGCTATTCAGTTTGCAAAAAAAGCTATTCAGAAAGAAAATGTTCTATTCAGATTCCTATTCAGGATGAAAATAAGATATTCAAAATGAACAAAAAGGGATTCAAGATGCAAATAACTTATTAAGTTTGCAGTTCAGACAAAAAAAAGTTATTCAGAATGCAAATAAACAATTCTGATTGCAAATAAGCTATCCAGTTTGCAAAAAAAGCTATTCATAATGAAAATGTGCTATTCAAATTGCAGTTCAGAATGAAAATAAGCTATTCAGAATGAAAGAAAAGGGATTCAGGATGCAAATCACTTATTAAGTTTGTAGCTCAGACCACAAAAGCTATTCAGAATGCAAATAAACTATTCAGATTGCAAATAAGCTAATCAGTATGCAAAAAAAGCTATTCAGAATGAAAATGTGCTATTCAGATGGCAGTTCAGAATGAAAATAAGCTTTTCAGAATAAAAAAAAAGGAATTCAGGATGCAAATAACCTATTCTGTTTGCAGTTCAGACTAAAAAAGCTATTCAGAATGCAAATAAACTATTTAAAATGCAAATAAGCTATTCAGTTTGCAAAAAAAGCTATTCAGAAAGAAAATGTTCTATTCAGATTCCTGTTCAGGATGAAAATAAGCTATTCAAAATGAACAAAAAGGGATTCAAGATGCAAATAACTTATTAAGTTTGTAGTTCAGACAAAAAAAAGTTATTCAGAATGCAAATAAACAATTCTGATTGCAAATAAGCTATCCAGTTTGCAAAAAAAGCTATTCATAATGAAAATGTGCTATTCAGATTGCAGTTCAGAATGAAAATAAGCTATTCAGAATGAAAAAAAAGGGATTCAGGATGCAAATAACTTATTAAGTTTGCAGCTCAGACCACAAAAGCTATTCAGAATGCAAATAAACTATTCAGATTGCAAAGAAGCTAATCAGTATGCAAAAAAAGCTATTCAGAATGAAAATGTGCTATTCAGATGGCAGTTCAGAATGAAAATAAGCTTTTCAGAATAAAAAAAAAAGAATTCAGGATGCAAATAACCTGTTCTGTTTGCAGTTCAGACTAAAAAAGCTATTCAGAATGCAAATAAACTATTTAAAATGCAAATAAGCTATTCAGTTTGCAAAAAAAGCTATTCAGAAAGAAAATGTTCTATTCAGATGGAAGTTCAGAATGAAAATAAGCTTTTCAGAATAAAAAAAAAAGAATTCAGGATGCAAATAACCTGTTCTGTTTGCAGTTCAGACTAAAAAAGCTATTCAGAATGCAAATAAACTATTTAAAATACAAATAAGCTATTCAGTTTGTAAAAAAAGCTATTCAGAAAGAAAATGTTCTATTCAGATTCCCGTTCAGGATGAAAATAAGCTATTCAAAATGAACAAAAAGGGATTCAAGATGCACATAACTTATTAAGTTAGCTGTTCAGACAGAAAAAAGCTATTCAGAATGCAAATAAAAAATTTTGATTGCAAATAAGCTATCTAGTTTGCAAAAAAAGCTATTCATAATGAAAATGTGCTTATCATATTGCAGTTCAGAATGAAAATAAGCTATTCAGAATGAAAAAAAAGGGATTCAGGATGCAAATCACTTATTAAGTTTGCAGCTCAGACCAAAAAAGCTATTCAGAATGCAAATAAACTATTCAGATTGCAAATAAGCTAATCAGTTTGCAAAAAAAGCTATTCAGAATGAAAATGTGCTACTCAGATGGCAGTTCAGAATGAAAATAAGCTTTGCAGAAAAAAAAAAGGGCTTCAGGATGCAAATAACCAATTTAGTTTGCAGTTTAGACGAAAAAAGCTATTCAGAATGCAAATAAGTTACTCAGTTTCCAAAAAAAGGTATTCAGAATGAAATTGTGCTATTCAGATTGCAATTCAGGATGAAAATAATCTATTCAGAATGAACAAAAAGGGATTCAAGATGCAAATAACTTATTAAGTTTGCAGTTCAGATAAAAAAACGCTATTCAGAATGCAAATAAACATTTCTGATTGCAAATAAGCTATCCAGTTTGCAAAAAAAGCTATTCATAATGAAAATGTGCTTATCATATTGCAGTTCAGAATGAAAATAAGCTATTCAGAATGAAAGAAAAGGGATTCAGGATGCAAATCACTTATTAAGTTTGCAGCTCAGACCACAAAAGCTATTCAGAATGCAAATAAACTATTCAGATTGCAAATAAGCTAATCAGTATGCAAAAAAAGCTATTCAGAATGAAAATGTGCTATTCAGATGGCAGTTCAGAATGAAAATAAGCTTTTCAGAATAAAAAAAAAAGGAATTCAGGATGCAAATAACCTATTCTGTTTGCAGTTCAGACTAAAAAAGCTATTCAGAATGCAAATAAACTATTTAAAATGCAAATAAGCTATTCAGTTTGCAAAAAAAGCTATTCAGAAAGAAAATGTTCTATTCAGATTCCTATTCAGGATGAAAATAAGCTATTCAAAATGAACAAAAAGGGATTCAAGATGCAAATAACTTATTAAGTTTGCAGTTCAGACAAAAAAAAGTTATTCAGAATGCAAATAAACAATTCTGATTGCAAATAAGCTATCCAGTTTGCAAAAAAAGCTATTCATAATGAAAATGTGCTATTCAAATTGCAGTTCAGAATGAAAATAAGCTATTCAGAATGAAAGAAAAGGGATTCAGGATGCAAATCACTTATTAAGTTTGCAGCTCAGACCAAAAAAGCTATTCAGAATGCAAATAAACTATTCAGATTGCAAATAAGCTAATCAGTTTGCAAAAAAAGCTATTCAGAATGAAAATGTGCTACTCAGATGGCAGTTCAGAATGAAAATAAGCTTTGCAGAAAAAAAAAAAGGGCTTCAGGATGCAAATAACCAATTTAGTTTGCAGTTTAGACGAAAAAAGCTATTCAGAATGCAAATAAGTTACTCAGTTTCCAAAAAAAGGTATTCAGAATGAAATTGTGCTATTCAGATTGCAATTCAGGATGAAAATAATCTATTCAGAATGAACAAAAAGGGATTCAAGATGCAAATAACTTATTAAGTTTGCAGTTCAGATAAAAAAACGCTATTCAGAATGCAAATAAACATTTCTGATTGCAAATAAGCTATCCAGTTTGCAAAAAAAGCTATTCATAATGAAAATGTGCTTATCATATTGCAGTTCAGAATGAAAATAAGCTATTCAGAATGAAAGAAAAGGGATTCAGGATGCAAATCACTTATTAAGTTTGCAGCTCAGACCACAAAAGCTATTCAGAATGCAAATAAACTATTCAGATTGCAAATAAGCTAATCAGTATGCAAAAAAAGCTATTCAGAATGAAAATGTGCTATTCAGATGGCAGTTCAGAATGAAAATAAGCTTTTCAGAATAAAAAAAAAAGGAATTCAGGATGCAAATAACCTATTCTGTTTGCAGTTCAGACTAAAAAAGCTATTCAGAATGCAAATAAACTATTTAAAATGCAAATAAGCTATTCAGTTTGCAAAAAAAGCTATTCAGAAAGAAAATGTTCTATTCAGATTCCTATTCAGGATGAAAATAAGCTATTCAAAATGAACAAAAAGGGATTCAAGATGCAAATAACTTATTAAGTTTGCAGTTCAGACAAAAAAAAGTTATTCAGAATGCAAATAAACAATTCTGATTGCAAATAAGCTATCCAGTTTGCAAAAAAAGCTATTCATAATGAAAATGTGCTATTCAAATTGCAGTTCAGAATGAAAATAAGCTATTCAGAATGAAAGAAAAGGGATTCAGGATGCAAATCACTTATTAATTTTGTAGCTCAGACCACAAAAGCTATTCAGAATGCAAATAAACTATTCAGATTGCAAATAAGCTAATCAGTATGCAAAAAAAGCTATTCAGAATGAAAATGTGCTATTCAGATGGCAGTTCAGAATGAAAATAAGCTTTTCAGAATAAAAAAAAAGGAATTCAGGATGCAAATAACCTGTTCTGTTTGCAGTTCAGACTAAAAAAGCTATTCAGAATGCAAATAAACTATTTAAAATGCAAATAAGCTATTCAGTTTGCAGAAAAAGCTATTCAGAAAGAAAATGTTCTATTCAGATTCCTATTCAGGATGAAAATAAGCTATTCAAAATGAACAAAAAGGGATTCAAGATGCAAATAACTTATTAAGTTTGCAGTTCAGACAAAAAAAAGTTATTCAGAATGCAAATAAACAATTCTGATTGCAAATAAGCTATCCAGTTTGCAAAAAAAGCTATTCATAATGAAAATGTGCTATTCAGATTGCAGTTCAGAATGAAAATAAGCTATTCAGAATGAAAAAAAAGGGATTCAGGATGCAAATAACTTATTAAGTTTGCAGCTCAGACCACAAAAGCTATTCAGAATGCAAATAAACTATTCAGATTGCAAAGAAGCTAATCAGTATGCAAAAAAAGCTATTCAGAATGAAAATGTGCTATTCAGATGGCAGTTCAGAATGAAAATAAGCTTTTCAGAATAAAAAAAAAAGAATTCAGGATGCAAATAACCTTTTCTGTTTGCAGTTCAGACTAAAAAAGCTATTCAGAATGCAAATAAACTATTTAAAATGCAAATAAGCTATTCAGTTTGCAAAAAAAGCTATTCAGAAAGAAAATGTTCTATTCAGATGGCAGTTCAGAATGAAAATAAGCTTTTCAGAATAAAAAAAAAAGAATTCAGGATGCAAATAACCTGTTCTGTTTGCAGTTCAGACTAAAAAAGCTATTCAGAATGCAAATAAACTATTTAAAATGCAAATAAGCTATTCAGTTTGCAAAAAAAGCTATTCAGAAAGAAAATGTTCTATTCAGATTCCCGTTCAGGATGAAAATAAGCTATTCAAAATGAACAAAAAGGGATTCAAGATGCAAATAACTTATTAAGTTAGCTGTTCAGACAGAAAAAAGCTATTCAGAATGCAAATAAAAAATTTTGATTGCAAATAAGCTATCTAGTTTGCAAAAAAAGCTATTCATAATGAAAATGTGCTTATCATATTGCAGTTCAGAATGAAAATAAGCTATTCAGAATGAAAAAAAAGGGATTCAGGATGCAAATCACTTATTAAGTTTGCAGCTCAGACCAAAAAAGCTATTCAGAATGCAAATAAACTATTCAGATTGCAAATAAGCTAATCAGTTTGCAAAAAAAGCTATTCAGAATGAAAATGTGCTACTCAGATGGCAGTTCAGAATGAAAATAAGCTTTGCAGAAAAAAAAAAAGGGCTTCAGGATGCAAATAACCAATTTAGTTTGCAGTTTAGACGAAAAAAGCTATTCAGAATGCAAATAAGTTACTCAGTTTCCAAAAAAAGGTATTCAGAATGAAATTGTGCTATTCAGATTGCAATTCAGGATGAAAATAATCTATTCAGAATGAACAAAAAGGGATTCAAGATGCAAATAACTTATTAAGTTTGCAGTTCAGATAAAAAAACGCTATTCAGAATGCAAATAAACATTTCTGATTGCAAATAAGCTATCCAGTTTGCAAAAAAAGCTATTCATAATGAAAATGTGCTTATCATATTGCAGTTCAGAATGAAAATAAGCTATTCAGAATGAAAGAAAAGGGATTCAGGATGCAAATCACTTATTAAGTTTGCAGCTCAGACCACAAAAACTATTCAGAATGCAAATAAACTATTCAGATTGCAAATAAGCTAATCAGTATGCAAAAAAAGCTATTCAGAATGAAAATGTGCTATTCAGATGGCAGTTCAGAATGAAAATAAGCTTTTCAGAATAAAAAAAAAAGGAATTCAGGATGCAAATAACCTATTCTGTTTGCAGTTCAGACTAAAAAAGCTATTCAGAATGCAAATAAACTATTTAAAATGCAAATAAGCTATTCAGTTTGCAAAAAAAGCTATTCAGAAAGAAAATGTTCTATTCAGATTCCTATTCAGGATGAAAATTAGCTATTCAAAATGAACAAAAAGGGATTCAAGATGCAAATAACTTATTAAGTTTGCAGTTCAGACAAAAAAAAGTTATTCAGAATGCAAATAAACAATTCTGATTGCAAATAAGCTATCCAGTTTGCAAAAAAAGCTATTCATAATGAAAATGTGCTATTCAAATTGCAGTTCAGAATGAAAATAAGCTATTCAGAATGAAAGAAAAGGGATTCAGGATGCAAATCACTTATTAAGTTTGTAGCTCAGACCACAAAAGCTATTCAGAATGCAAATAAACTATTCAGATTGCAAATAAGCTAATCAGTATGCAAAAAAAGCTATTCAGAATGAAAATGTGCTATTCAGATGGCAGTTCAGAATGAAAATAAGCTTTTCAGAATAAAAAAAAAGGAATTCAGGATGCAAATAACCTGTTCTGTTTGCAGTTCAGACTAAAAAAGCTATTCAGACTGCAAATAAACTATTTAAAATGCAAATAAGCTATTCAGTTTGCAAAAAAAGCTATTCAGAAAGAAAATGTTCTATTCAGATTCCTGTTCAGGATGAAAATAAGCTATTCAAAATGAACAAAAAGGGATTCAAGATGCAAATAACTTATTAAGTTTGTAGTTCAGACACAAAAAAGTTATTCAGAATGCAAATAAACAATTCTGATTGCAAATAAGCTATCCAGTTTGCAAAAAAAGCTATTCATAATGAAAATGTGCTATTCAGATTGCAGTTCAGAATGAAAATAAGCTATTCAGAATGAAAAAAAAGGGATTCAGGATGCAAATAACTTATTAAGTTTGCAGCTCAGACCACAAAAGCTATTCAGAATGCAAATAAACTATTCAGATTGCAAAGAAGCTAATCAGTATGCAAAAAAAGCTATTCAGAATGAAAATGTGCTATTCAGATGGCAGTTCAGAATGAAAATAAGCTTTTCAGAATAAAAAAAAAAGAATTCAGGATGCAAATAACCTGTTCTGTTTGCAGTTCAGACTAAAAAAGCTATTCAGAATGCAAATAAACTATTTAAAATGCAAATAAGCTATTCAGTTTGCAAAAAAAGCTATTCAGAAAGAAAATGTTCTATTCAGATGGCAGTTCAGAATGAAAATAAGCTTTTCAGAATAAAAAAAAAAGAATTCAGGATGCAAATAACCTGTTCTGTTTGCAGTTCAGACTAAAAAAGCTATTCAGAATGCAAATAAACTATTTAAAATGCAAATAAGCTATTCAGTTTGCAAAAAAAGCTATTCAGAAAGAAAATGTTCTATTCAGATTCCCGTTCAGGATGAAAATAAGCTATTCAAAATGAACAAAAAGGGATTCAAGATGCAAATAACTTATTAAGTTAGCTGTTCAGACAGAAAAAAGCTATTCAGAATGCAAATAAAAAATTTTGATTGCAAATAAGCTATCTAGTTTGCAAAAAAAGCTATTCATAATGAAAATGTGCTTATCATATTGCAGTTCAGAATGAAAATAAGCTATTCAGAATGAAAAAAAAGGGATTCAGGATACAAATCACTTATTAAGTTTGCAGCTCAGACCAAAAAAGCTATTCAGAATGCAAATAAACTATTCAGATTGCAAATAAGCTAATCAGTTTGCAAAAAAAGCTATTCAGAATGAAAATGTGCTACTCAGATGGCAGTTCAGAATGAAAATAAGCTTTGCAGAAAAAAAAAAAAGGGCTTCAGGATGCAAATAACCAATTTAGTTTGCAGTATAGATGAAAAAAGCTATTCAGAATGCAAATAAGTTACTCAGTTTGCAAAAAAAGGTATTCAGAATGAAATTGTGCTATTCAGATTGCAATTCAGGATGAAAATAATCTATTCAGAATGAACAAAAAGGGATTCTAGATGCAAATAACTTATTAAGTTTGCAGTTCAGATAAAAAAACGCTATTCAGAATGCAAATAAACATTTCTGATTGCAAATAAGCTATCCAGTTTGCAAAAAAAGCTATTCATAATGAAAATGTGCATATCATATTGCAGTTCAGAATGAAAATAAGCTATTCAGAATGAAAGAAAAGGGATTCAGGATGCAAATCACTTATTAAGTTTGCAGCTCAGACCACAAAAGCTATTCAGAATGCAAATAAACTATTCAGATTGCAAATAAGCTAATCAGTATGCAAAAAAAGCTATTCAGAATGAAAATGTGCTATTCAGATGGCAGTTCAGAATGAAAATAAGCTTTTCAGAATAAAAAAAAAAGAATTCAGGATGCAAATAACCTGTTCTGTTTGCAGTTCAGACTAAAAAAGCTATTCAGAATGCAAATAAACTATTTAAAATGCAAATAAGCTATTCAGTTTGCAAAAAAAGCTATTCAGAAAGAAAATGTTCTATTCAAATGGCAATTCAGAATGAAAATAAGCTTTTCAGAATAAAAAAAAAAGAATTCAGGATGCAAATAACCTGTTCTGTTTGCAGTTCAGACTAAAAAAGCTATTCAGAATGCAAATAAACTATTTAAAATGCAAATAAGCTATTCAGTTTGCAAAAAAAGCTATTCAGAAAGAAAATGTTCTATTCAGATTCCCGTTCAGGATGAAAATAAGCTATTCAAAATGAACAAAAAGGGATTCAAGATGCAAATAACTTATTAAGTTAGCTGTTCAGACAGAAAAAAGCTATTCAGAATGCAAATAAAAAATTTTGATTGCAAATAAGCTATCTAGTTTGCAAAAAAAGCTATTCATAATGAAAATGTGCTATTCAGATTGCAGTTTAGAATCAAAATAAGCTATTCAGAATGAAAAAAAAGGGATTCAGGACGCAAATCACTTATTAAGTTTGCAGCTCAGACCAAAAAAGCTATTCAGAATGCAAATAAACTATTCAGATTGCAAATAAGCTAATCAGTTTGCAAAAAAAGCTATTCAGAATGAAAATGTGCTACTCAGATGGCAGTTCAGAATGAAAATAAGCTTTGCAGAAAAAAAAAGGGCTTCAGGATGCAAATAACCAATTTAGTTTGCAGTTGAGACGAAAAAAGCTATTCAGAATGCAAATAAGCTACTCAGTTTGCAAAAAAAGCTATTTAGAATGAAATTGTGCTATTCAGATTGCAGTTCAGGATGAAAATAATCTATTCAGAATGAACAAAAAGGGATTCAGGATGCAAATAACTTATTAAGTTTTCAGTTGAGATAAAAAAAAGCTATTCAGAATGCAAATAAACAATTCTGATTGCAAATAAGCTATCCAGTTTGCAAAAAAAGCTATTCATAATGAAAATGTGCTATTCATATTACAGTTTAGAATGAAAATAAGCTATTCAGAATGAAAAAAAAGGGATTCAGGATGCAAATCACTTATTAAGTTTGCAGCTCAGACCAAAAAAGCTATTCAGAATGCAAATAAACTATTCAGATTGCAAATAAGCTAATCAGTTTGCAAAAAAAGCTATTCAGAATGAAAATGTGCTACTCAGATGGCAGTTCAGAATGAAAATAAGCTTTGCAGAATAAAAAAAAAAGGGCTTCAGGATGCAAATAACCAATTTAGTTTGCAGTTTAGACAAAAAAAGCTATTCAGAATGCAAATAAGCTACTCAGTTTGCAAAAAAAGCTATTCTGAATGAAATTGTGCTATTCAGATTGCAGTTCAGGATGAAAATAATCTATTCAGAATGAACAAAAAGGGATTCAGGATGCAAATAACTTATTAAGTTTGCAGTTCAGATAAAAAAAGCTATTCAGAATGTAAATAAACAATTCTGATTGCAAATAAGCTATCCAGTTTGCAAAAAAAGCTATTCATAATGAAGATGTTCTATTCAGATTGCAGTTTAGAATGAAAATAAGCTTTTCAGAATGAAAAAAAAGGGATTCAGGATGCAAATCACTTATTAAGTTTGCAGATCAGACCAAAAAAGCTATTCAGAATGCAAATAAACTATTCAGATTGCAAAAAAGCTAATCAGTTTGCAAAAAAAGCTATTCAGAATGAAAATGTGCTACTCAGATGGCAGTTCAGAATGAAAATAAGCTTTGCAGAATAAAAAAAAGGGCTTCAGGATGCAAATAAACTATTCAGATTGCAAATAAGCTAATCAGTTTGCAAAAAAAGCTATTCAGAATGAAAATGTGCTACTCAGATGGCAGTTCAGAATGAAAATAAGCTTTGCAGAATAAAAAAAAGGGCTTCAGGATGCAAATAACAAATTTAGTTTGCAGTTTAGACGAAAAAAGCTATTCAGAACGCAAATAAGCTACTCAGTTTGCAAAAAAAGCTATTTAGAATGAAATTGTGCTATTCAGAATGAAATTGTGCTATTCAGATTGCAGTTCAGGATGAAAATAATCTATTCAGAATGAACAAAAAGGGATTCAGGATGCAAATAACTTATTAAGTTTGCAGTTCAGATAAAAAAAAGCTATTCAGAATGCAAATAAACAATTCTGATTGCAAATAAGCTATCCAGTTTGCAAAAAAAGCTATTCATAATGAAAATGTGCTATTCAGATTGCAGTTTAGAATGAAAATAAGCTGTTCAGGAAGAAAAAAAAGGGATTCAGGATGCAAATCACTTATTAAGTTTGCAGCTCAGACCAAAAAAGCTATTCAGAATGCAAATAAACTATTCAGATTGCAAATAAGCTAATCAGTTTGCAAAAAAAGCTATTCAGAATGAAAATGTGCTACTCAGATGGCAGTTCAGAATGAAAATAAGCTTTGCAGAATAAAAAAAAAGGGCTTCAGGATGCAAATAAACTATTCAGATTGCAAATAAGCTAATCAGTTTGCAAAAAAAGCTATTCAGAATGAAAATGTGCTACTCAGATGGCAGTTCAGAATGAAAATAAGCTTTGCAGAATAAAAAAAAGGGCTTCAGGATGCAAATAACAAATTTAGTTTGCAGTTTAGACGAAAAAAGCTATTCAGAATGCAAATAAGCTACTCAGTTTGCAAAAAAAGCTATTCAGAATGAAATTGTGCTATTCAGATTGCAGTTCAGGATGAAAATAATCTATTCAGAATGAACAAAAAGGGATTCAGGATGCAAATAACTTATTAAGTTTGCAGTTCAGATAAAAAAAGCTATTCAGAATGTAAATAAACAATTCTGATTGCAAATAAGCTATCCAGTTTGCAAAAAAAGCTATTCATAATGAAGATATGCTATTCAGATTGCAGTTTAGAATGAAAATAAGCTGTTCAGGATGAAAAAAAAGGGATTCAGGATGCAAATCACTTATTAAGTTTGCAGCTCAGACCAAAAAAGCTATTCAGAATGCAAATAAACTATTCAGATTGCAAATAAGCTAATCAGTTTGCAAAAAAAGCTATTCAGAATGAAAATGTGCTACTCAGATGGCAGTTCAGAATGAAAATAAGCTTTGCAGAATAAAAAAAAAAGGGCTTCAGGATGCAAATAACCAATTTAGTTTGCAGTTTAGACAAAAAAAGCTATTCAGAATGCAAATAAGCTACTCAGTTTGCAAAAAAAGCTATTCTGAATGAAATTGTGCTATTCAGATTGCAGTTCAGGATGAAAATAATCTATTCAGAATGAACAAAAAGGGATTCAGGATGCAAATAACTTATTAAGTTTGCAGTTCAGATAAAAAAAGCTATTCAGAATGTAAATAAACAATTCTGATTGCAAATAAGCTATCCAGTTTGCAAAAAAAGCTATTCATAATGAAGATGTTCTATTCAGATTGCAGTTTAGAATGAAAATAAGCTTTTCAGGATGAAAAAAAAGGGATTCAGGATGCAAATCACTTATTAAGTTTGCAGATCAGACCAAAAAAGCTATTCAGAATGCAAATAAACTATTCAGATTGCAAAAAAGCTAATCAGTTTGCAAAAAAAGCTATTCAGAATGAAAATGTGCTACTCAGATGGCAGTTCAGAATGAAAATAAGCTTTGCAGAATAAAAAAAAGGGCTTCAGGATGCAAATAAACTATTCAGATTGCAAATAAGCTAATCAGTTTGCAAAAAAAGCTATTCAGAATGAAAATGTGCTACTCAGATGGCAGTTCAGAATGAAAATAAGCTTTGCAGAATAAAAAAAAGGGCTTCAGGATGCAAATAACAAATTTAGTTTGCAGTTTAGACGAAAAAAGCTATTCAGAACGCAAATAAGCTACTCAGTTTGCAAAAAAAGCTATTTAGAATGAAATTGTGCTATTCAGAATGAAATTGTGCTATTCAGATTGCAGTTCAGGATGAAAATAATCTATTCAGAATGAACAAAAAGGGATTCAGGATGCAAATAACTTATTAAGTTTGCAGTTCAGATAAAAAAAAGCTATTCAGAATGCAAATAAACAATTCTGATTGCAAATAAGCTATCCAGTTTGCAAAAAAAGCTATTCATAATGAAAATGTGCTATTCAGATTGCAGTTTAGAATGAAAATAAGCTGTTCAGGAAGAAAAAAAAGGGATTCAGGATGCAAATCACTTATTAAGTTTGCAGCTCAGACCAAAAAAGCTATTCAGAATGCAAATAAACTATTCAGATTGCAAATAAGCTAATCAGTTTGCAAAAAAAGCTATTCAGAATGAAAATGTGCTACTCAGATGGCAGTTCAGAATGAAAATAAGCTTTGCAGAATAAAAAAAAAGGGCTTCAGGATGCAAATAAACTATTCAGATTGCAAATAAGCTAATCAGTTTGCAAAAAAAGCTATTCAGAATGAAAATGTGCTACTCAGATGGCAGTTCAGAATGAAAATAAGCTTTGCAGAATAAAAAAAAGGGCTTCAGGATGCAAATAACAAATTTAGTTTGCAGTTTAGACGAAAAAAGCTATTCAGAATGCAAATAAGCTACTCAGTTTGCAAAAAAAGCTATTCAGGATGAAATTGTGCTATTCAGATTGCAGTTCAGGATGAAAATAATCTATTCAGAATGAACAAAAAGGGATTCAGGATGCAAATAACTTATTAAGTTTGCAGTTCAGATAAAAAAAGCTATTCAGAATGTAAATAAACAATTCTGATTGCAAATAAGCTATCCAGTTTGCAAAAAAAGCTATTCATAATGAAGATATGCTATTCAGATTGCAGTTTAGAATGAAAATAAGCTGTTCAGGATGAAAAAAAAGGGATTCAGGATGCAAATCACTTATTAAGTTTGCAACTCAGACCAAAAAAGCTATTCAGAATGCAAATAAACTATTCAGATTGCAAATAAGCTAATCAGTTTGGAAAAAAAGCTATTCAGAATGAAAATGTGCTACTCAGATGGCAGTTCAGAATGAAAATAAGCTTTGCAGAATAAAAAAAAGGGCTTCAGGATGCAAATAAACTATTCAGATTGCAAATAAGCTAATCAGTTTGCAAAAAAAGCTATTCAGAATGAAAATGTGCTACTCAGATGGCAGTTCAGAATGAAAATAAGCTTTGCAGAATAAAAAAAAGGGCTTCAGGATGCAAATAACAAATTTAGTTTGCAGTTGAGACGAAAAAAGCTATTCAGAATGCAAATAAGCTACTCAGTTTGCAAAAAAAGCTATTTAGAATGAAATTGTGCTATTCAGATTGCAGTTCAGGATGAAAATAATCTATTCAGAATGAACAAAAAGGGATTCAGGATGCAAATAACTTATTAAGTTTTCAGTTGAGATAAAAAAAAGCTATTCAGAATGCAAATAAACAATTCTGATTGCAAATAAGCTATCTAGTTTGCAAAAAAAGCTATTCATAATGAAAATGTGCTATTCATATTGCAGTTTAGAATGAAAATAAGCTATTCAGAATGAAAAAAAAGGGATTCAGGATGCAAATCACTTATTAAGTTTGCAGCTCAGACCAAAAAAGCTATTCAGAATGCAAATAAACTATTCAGATTGCAAATAAGCTAATCAGTTTGCAAAAAAAGCTATTCAGAATGAAAATGTGCTACTCAGATGGCAGTTCAGAATGAAAATAAGCTTTGCAGAATAAAAAAAAAGGGCTTCAGGATGCAAATAACCAATTTAGTTTGCAGTTTAGACAAAAAAAGCTATTCAGAATGCAAATAAGCTACTCAGTTTGCAAAAAAAGCTATTCTGAATGAAATTGTGCTATTCAGATTGCAGTTCAGGATGAAAATAATCTATTCAGAATGAACAAAAAGGGATTCAGGATGCAAATAACTTATTAAGTTTGCAGTTCAGATAAAAAAAGCTATTCAGAATGTAAATAAACAATTCTGATTGCAAATAAGCTATCCAGTTTGCAAAAAAAGCTATTCATAATGAAGATGTTCTATTCAGATTGCAGTTTAGAATGAAAATAAGCTTTTCAGGATGAAAAAAAAGGGATTCAGGATGCAAATCACTTATTAAGTTTGCAGATCAGACCAAAAAAGCTATTCAGAATGCAAATAAACTATTCAGATTGCAAATAAGCTAATCAGTTTGCAAAAAAAGCTATTCAGAATGAAAATGTGCTACTCAGATGGCAGTTCAGAATGAAAATAAGCTTTGCAGAATAAAAAAAAAGGGCTTCAGGATGCAAATAAACTATTCAGATTGCAAATAAGCTAATCAGTTTGCAAAAAAAGCTATTCAGAATGAAAATGTGCTACTCAGATGGCAGTTCAGAATGAAAATAAGCTTTGCAGAATAAAAAAAAGGGCTTCAGGATGCAAATAACAAATTTAGTTTGCAGTTTAGACGAAAAAAGCTATTCAGAATGCAAATAAGCTACTCAGTTTGCAAAAAAAGCTATTCAGAATGAAATTGTGCTATTCAGATTGCAGTTCAGGATGAAAATAATCTATTCAGAATGAACAAAAAGGGATTCAGGATGCAAATAACTTATTAAGTTTGCAGTTCAGATAAAAAAAAGTTATTCAGAATGCAAATAAACAATTCTGATTGCAAATAAGCTATCCAGTTTGCAAAAAAAGCTATTCATAATGAAAATGTGCTATTCAGATTGCAGTTTAGAATGAAAATAAGCTGTTCAGGATGAAAAAAAAGGGATTCAGGATGCAAATCACTTATTAAGTTTGCAACTCAGACCAAAAAAGCTATTCAGAATGCAAATAAACTATTCAGATTGCTAATAAGCTAATCAGTTTGCAAAAAAAAGCTATTCAGAATGAAAATGTGCTACTCAGATGGCAGTTCAGAATGAAAATAAGCTTTGCAGAATAAAAAAAAAGGGCTTCAGGATGCAAATAACCAATTTAGTTTGCAGTTTAGACGAAAAAAGCTATTCAGAATGCAAATAAGCTACTCAGTTTGCAAAAAAAGCTATTCAGAATGAAATTGTGCTATTCAGATTGCAGTTCAGGATGAAAATAATCTATTCAGAATGAACAAAAAGGGATTCAGGATGCAAATAACTTATTAAGTTTGCAGCTCATACCAAAAAAGCTATTCAGAATGTAAATAAACAATTCTGATTGCAAATAAGCTAATCAGTATGCAAAAAAAGCTATTCAGAATGAAAATGTGCTACTCAGATGGCAGTTCAGAATGAAAATAAGCTTTGCAGAATAAAAAAAAGGGCTTCAGGATGCAAATAAACTATTCAGATTGCAAATAAGCTAATCAGTTTGCAAAAAAAGCTATTCAGAATGAAAATGTGCTACTCAGATGGCAGTTCAGAATGAAAATAAGCTTTGCAGAATAAAAAAAAGGGCTTCAGGATGCAAATAACAAATTTAGTTTGCAGTTTAGACGAAAAAAGCTATTCAGAACGCAAATAAGCTACTCAGTTTGCAAAAAAAGCTATTTAGAATGAAATTGTGCTATTCAGAATGAAATTGTGCTATTCAGATTGCAGTTCAGGATGAAAATAATCTATTCAGAATGAACAAAAAGGGATTCAGGATGCAAATAACTTATTAAGTTTGCAGTTCAGATAAAAAAAAGCTATTCAGAATGCAAATAAACAATTCTGATTGCAAATAAGCTATCCAGTTTGCAAAAAAAGCTATTCATAATGAAAATGTGCTATTCAGATTGCAGTTTAGAATGAAAATAAGCTGTTCAGGATGAAAAAAAAGGGATTCAGGATGCAAATCACTTATTAAGTTTGCAGCTCAGACCAAAAAAGCTATTCAGAATGCAAATAAACTATTCAGATTGCAAATAAGCTAATCAGTTTGCAAAAAAAGCTATTCAGAATGAAAATGTGCTACTCAGATGGCAGTTCAGAATGAAAATAAGCTTTGCAGAATAAAAAAAAAGGGCTTCAGGATGCAAATAAACTATTCAGATTGCAAATAAGCTAATCAGTTTGCAAAAAAAGCTATTCAGAATGAAAATGTGCTACTCAGATGGCAGTTCAGAATGAAAATAAGCTTTGCAGAATAAAAAAAAGGGCTTCAGGATGCAAATAACAAATTTAGTTTGCAGTTTAGACGAAAAAAGCTATTCAGAATGCAAATAAGCTACTCAGTTTGCAAAAAAAGCTATTCAGAATGAAATTGTGCTATTCAGATTGCAGTTCAGGATGAAAATAATCTATTCAGAATGAACAAAAAGGGATTCAGGATGCAAATAACTTATTAAGTTTGCAGTTCAGATAAAAAAAAGTTATTCAGAATGCAAATAAACAATTCTGATTGCAAATAAGCTATCCAGTTTGCAAAAAAAGCTATTCATAATGAAAATGTGCTATTCAGATTGCAGTTTAGAATGAAAATAAGCTGTTCAGGATGAAAAAAAAGGGATTCAGGATGCAAATCACTTATTAAGTTTGCAACTCAGACCAAAAAAGCTATTCAGAATGCAAATAAACTATTCAGATTGCTAATAAGCTAATCAGTTTGCAAAAAAAGCTATTCAGAATGAAAATGTGCTACTCAGATGGCAGTTCAGAATGAAAATAAGCTTTGCAGAATAAAAAAAAAAGGGCTTCAGGATGCAAATAACCAATTTAGTTTGCAGTTTAGACGAAAAAAGCTATTCAGAATGCAAATAAGCTACTCAGTTTGCAAAAAAAGCTATTCAGAATGAAATTGTGCTATTCAGATTGCAGTTCAGGATGAAAATAATCTATTCAGAATGAACAAAAAGGGATTCAGGATGCAAATAACTTATTAAGTTTGCAGTTCAGATAAAAAAAGCTATTCAGAATGTAAATAAACAATTCTGATTGCAAATAAGCTATCCAGTTTGCAAAAAAAGCTATTCATAATGAAAATGTGCTATTCAGATTGCAGTTTAGAATGAAAATAAGCTGTTCAGGATGAAAAAAAAGGGATTCAGGATGCAAATCACTTATTAAGTTTGCAGCTCAGACCAAAAAAGCTATTCAGAATGCAAATAAACTATTCAGATTGCAAATAAGCTAATCAGTTTGCAAAAAAAGCTATTCAGAATGAAAATGTGCTACTCAGATGGCAGTTCAGAATGAAAATAAGCTTTGCAGAATAAAAAAAAAGGGCTTCAGGATGCAAATAAACTATTCAGATTGCAAATAAGCTAATCAGTTTGCAAAAAAAGCTATTCAGAATGAAAATGTGCTACTCAGATGGCAGTTCAGAATGAAAATAAGCTTTGCAGAATAAAAATAAGGGCTTCAGGATGCAAATAACAAATTTAGTTTGCAGTTTAGACGAAAAAAGCTATTCAGAATGCAAATAAGCTACTCAGTTTGCAAAAAAAGCTATTCAGAATGAAATTGTGCTATTCAGATTGCAGTTCAGGATGAAAATAATCTATTCAGAATGAACAAAAAGGGATTCAGGATGCAAATAACTTATTAAGTTTGCAGTTCAGATAAAAAAAAGTTATTCAGAATGCAAATAAACAATTCTGATTGCAAATAAGCTATCCAGTTTGCAAAAAAAGCTATTCATAATGAAAATGTGCTATTCAGATTGCAGTTTAGAATGAAAATAAGCTGTTCAGGATGAAAAAAAAGGGATTCAGGATGCAAATCACTTATTAAGTTTGCAACTCAGACCAAAAAAGCTATTCAGAATGCAAATAAACTATTCAGATTGCTAATAAGCTAATCAGTTTGCAAAAAAAGCTATTCAGAATGAAAATGTGCTACTCAGATGGCAGTTCAGAATGAAAATAAGCTTTGCAGAATAAAAAAAAAAGGGCTTCAGGATGCAAATAACCAATTTAGTTTGCAGTTTTGACGAAAAAAGCTATTCAGAATGCAAATAAGCTACTCAGTTTGCAAAAAAAGCTATTCAGAATGAAATTGTGCTATTCAGATTGCAGTTCAGGATGAAAATAATCTATTCAGAATGAACAAAAAGGGATTCAGGATGCAAATAACTTATTAAGTTTGCAGTTCAGATAAAAAAAGCTATTCAGAATGTAAATAAACAATTCTGATTGCAAATAAGCTATCCAGTTTGCAAAAAAAGCTATTCATAATGAAGATGTGCTATTCAGATTGCAGTTTAGAATGAAAATAAGCTGTTCAGGATGAAAAAAAAGGGATTCAGGATGCAAATCACTTATTAAGTTTGCAGCTCAGACCAAAAAAGCTATTCAGAATGCAAATAAACTATTCAGATTGCAAATAAGCTAATCAGTTTGGAAAAAAAGCTATTCAGAATGAAAATGTGCTACTCAGATGGCAGTTCAGAATGAAAATAAGCTTTGCAGAATAAAAAAAAGGGCTTCAGGATGCAAATAAACTATTCAGATTGCAAATAAGCTAATCAGTTTGCAAAAAAAGCTATTCAGAATGAAAATGTGCTACTCAGATGGCAGTTCAGAATGAAAATAAGCTTTGCAGAATAAAAAAAAGGGCTTCAGGATGCAAATAACAAATTTAGTTTGCAGTTTAGACGAAAAAAGCTATTCAGAACGCAAATAAGCTACTCAGTTTGCAAAAAAAGCTATTCAGAATGAAATTGTGCTATTCAGATTGCAGTTCAGGATGAAAATAATCTATTCAGAATGAACAAAAAGGGATTCAGTATGCAAATAACTTATTAAGTTTGCAGTTCAGATAAAAAAAACTATTCAGAATGCAAATAAACAATTCTGATTGCAAATAAGCTATCCAGTTTGCAAAAAAAGCTATTCATAATGAAAATGTGCTATTCAGATTGCAGTTTAGAATGAAAATAAGCTGTTCAGGATGAAAAAAAAGGGATTCAGGATGCAAATCACTTATTAAGTTTGCAGCTCAGACCAAAAAAGCTATTCAGAATGCAAATAAACTATTCAGATTGCAAATAAGCTAATCAGTTTGCAAAAAAAGCTATTCAGAATGAAAATGTGCTACTCAGATGGCAGTTCAGAATGAAAATAAGCTTTGCAGAATAAAAAAAAAGGGCTTCAGGATGCAAATAAACTATTCAGATTGCAAATAAGCAAATCAGTTTGCAAAAAAAGCTATTCAGAATGAAAATGTGCTACTCAGATGGCAGTTCAGAATGAAAATAAGCTTTGCAGAATAAAAAAAAGGGCTTCAGGATGCAAATAACAAATTTAGTTTGCAGTTTAGACGAAAAAAGCTATTCAGAATGCAAATAAGCTACTCAGTTTGCAAAAAAAGCTATTCAGAATGAAATTGTGCTATTCAGATTGCAGTTCAGGATGAAAATAATCTATTCAGAATGAACAAAAAGGGATTCAGGATGCAAATAACTTATTAAGTTTGCAGTTCAGATAAAAAAAAGTTATTCAGAATGCAAATAAACAATTCTGATTGCAAATAAGCTATCCAGTTTGCAAAAAAAGCTATTCATAATGAAAATGTGCTATTCAGATTGCAGTTTAGAATGAAAATAAGCTGTTCAGGATGAAAAAAAAGGGATTCAGGATGCAAATCACTTATTAAGTTTGCAACTCAGACCAAAAAAGCTATTCAGAATGCAAATAAACTATTCAGATTGCAAATAAGCTAATCAGTTTGCAAAAAAAGCTATTCAGAATGAAAATGTGCTACTCAGATGGCAGTTCAGAATGAAAATAAGCTTTGCAGAATAAAAAAAAAAGGGCTTCAGGGTGCAAATAACCAATTTAGTTTGCAGTTTAGACGAAAAAAGCTATTCAGAATGCAAATAAGCTACTCAGTTTGCAAAAAAAGCTATTCAGAATGAAATTGTGCTATTCAGATTGCAGTTCAGGATGAAAATAATCTATTCAGAATGAACAAAAAGGGATTCAGGATGCAAATAACTTATTAAGTTTGCAGTTCAGATAAAAAAAGCTATTCAGAATGTAAATAAACAATTCTGATTGCAAATAAGCTATCCAGTTTGCAAAAACAGCTATTCATAATGAAAATGTGCTATTCAGATTGCAGTTTAGAATGAAAATAAGCTGTTCAGGATGAAAAAAAAGGGATTCAGGATGCAAATCACTTTTTAAGTTTGCAGCTCAGACCAAAAAAGCTATTCAGAATGCAAATAAACTATTCAGATTGCAAATAAGCTAATCAGTTTGCAAAAAAAGCTATTCAGAATGAAAATGTGCTACTCAGATGGCAGTTCAGAATGAAAATAAGCTTTGCAGAAAAAAACAAAGGGCTTCAGGATGCAAATAAACTATTCAGATTGCAAATAAGCTAATCAGTTTGCAAAAAAAGCTATTCAAAATGAAAATGTGCTACTCAGATGGCAGTTCAGAATGAAAATAAGCTTTGCAGAATAAAAAAAAGGGCTTCAGGATGCAAATAACAAATTTAGTTTGCAGTTTAGACGAAAAAAGCTATTCAGAACGCAAATAAGCTACTCAGTTTGCAAAAAAAGCTATTCAGAATGAAATTGTGCTATTCAGAATGAAATTGTGCTATTCAGATTGCAGTTCAGGATGAAAATAATCTATTCAGAATGAACAAAAAGGGATTCAGGATGCAAATAACTTATTAAGTTTGCAGTTCAGATAAAAAAAAGCTATTCAGAATGCAAATAAACAATTCTGATTGCAAATAAGCTATCCAGTTTGCAAAAAAAGCTATTCATAATGAAAATGTGCTATTCAGATTGCAGTTTAGAATGAAAATAAGCTGTTCAGGATGAAAAAAAAGGGATTCAGGATGCAAATCACTTATTAAGTTTGCAGCTCAGACCAAAAAAGCTATTCAGAATGCAAATAAACTATTCAGATTGCAAATAAGCTAATCAGTTTGCAAAAAAAGCTATTCAGAATGAAAATGTGCTACTCAGATGGCAGTTCAGAATGAAAATAAGCTTTGCAGAATAAAAAAAAAGGGCTTCAGGATGCAAATAAACTATTCAGATTGCAAATAAGCTAATCAGTTTGCAAAAAAAGCTATTCAGAATGCAAATAAGCTACTCAGTTTGCAAAAAAAGCTATTCAGAATGAAATTGTGCTATTCAGATTGCAGTTCAGGATGAAAATAATCTATTCAGAATGAACAAAAAGGGATTCAGGATGCAAATAACTTATTAAGTTTGCAGTTCAGATAAAAAAAAGTTATTCAGAATGCAAATAAACAATTCTGATTGCAAATAAGCTATCCAGTTTGCAAAAAAAGCTATTCATAATGAAAATGTGCTATTCAGATTGCAGTTTAGAATGAAAATAAGCTGTTCAGGATGAAAAAAAAGGGATTCAGGATGCAAATCACTTATTAAGTTTGCAACTCAGACCAAAAAAGCTATTCAGAATGCAAATAAACTATTCAGATTGCAAATAAGCTAATCAGTTTGCAAAAAAAGCTATTCAGAATGAAAATGTGCTACTCAGATGGCAGTTCAGAATGAAAATAAGCTTTGCAGAATAAAAAAAAAAAGGGCTTCAGGATGCAAATAACCAATTTAGTTTGCAGTTTAGACGAAAAAAGCTATTCAGAATGCAAATAAGCTACTCAGTTTGCAAAAAAAGCTTTCAGAATGAAATTGTGCTATTCAGATTGCAGTTCAGGATGAAAATAATCTATTCAGAATGAACAAAAAGGGATTCAGGATGCAAATAACTTATTAAGTTTGCAGTTCAGATAAAAAAAGCTATTCAGAATGTAAATAAACAATTCTGATTGCAAATAAGCTATCCAGTTTGCAAAAACAGCTATTCATAATGAAAATGTACTATTCAGATTGCAGTTTAGAATGAAAATAAGCTGTTCAGGATGAAAAAAAAGGGATTCAGGATGCAAATCACTTATTAAGTTTGCAGCTCAGACCAAAAAAGCTATTCAGAATGAAAATAAACTATTCAGATGGCAAATAAGCTAATCAGTTTGCAAAAAAAGCTATTCAGAATGAAAATGTGCTACTCAGATGGCAGTTCAGAATGAAAATAAGCTTTGCAGAATAAAAAAAAAGGGCTTCAGGATGCAAATAAACTATTCAGATTGCAAATAAGCTAATCAGTTTGCAAAAAAAGCTATTCAGAATGGAAATGTGCTACTCAGATGGCAGTTCAGAATGAAAATAAGCTTTGCAGAATAAAAAAAAGGGGCTTCAGGATGCAAATAAACTATTCAGATTGCAAATAAGCTAATCAGTTTGCAAAAAAAGCTATTCAGAATGAAAATGTGCTACTCAGATGGCAGTTCAGAATGAAAATAAGCTTTGCAGAATAAAAAAAACGGCTTCAGGATGCAAATAACAAATTTAGTTTGCAGTTTAGACGAAAAAAGCTATTCAGAATGCAAATAAGCTACTCAGTTTGCAAAAAAAGCTATTCAGAATGAAATTGTGCTATTCAGATTGCAGTTCAGGATGAAAATAATCTATTCAGAATGAACAAAAAGGGATTCAGGATGCAAATAACTTATTAAGTTTGCAGTTCAGATAAAAAAAAGTTATTCAGAATGCAAATAAACAATTCTGATTGCAAATAAGCTATCCAGTTTGCAAAAAAAGCTATTCATAATGAAAATGTGCTATTCAGATTGCAGTTTAGAATGAAAATAAGTTGTTCAGGATGAAAAAAAAGGGATTCAGGATGCAAATCACTTATTAAGTTTGCAACTCAGACCAAAAAAGCTATTCAGAATGCAAATAAACTATTCAGATTGCAAATAAGCTAATCAGTTTGCAAAAAAAGCTATTCAGAATGAAAATGTGCTACTCAGATGGCAGTTCAGAATGAAAATAAGCTTTGCAGAATAAAAAAAAAGGGCTTCAGGATGCAAATAACCAATTTAGTTTGCAGTTTAGACGAAAAAAGCTATTCATAATGCAAATAAGCTACTCAGTTTGCAAAAAAAGCTATTCAGAATGAAATTGTGCTATTCAGATTGCAGTTCAGGATGAAAATAATCTATTCAGAATGAACAAAACGGGATTCAGGATGCAAATAACTTATTAAGTTTGCAGTTGAGATAAAAAAAAGCTATTCAGAATGCAAATAAACAATTCTGATTGCAAATAAGCTATCCAGTTTGCAAAAAAAGCTATTCATAATGAAAATGTGCTATTCAGATTGCAGTTTAGAATGAAAATAAGCTATTTAGAATGAAAAAAAAGGGATTCAGGATGCAAATCACTTATTAAGTTTGCAGCTCAGACCAAAAAAGCTATTCAGAATGCAAATAAACTATTCAGATTGCAAATAAGCTAATCAGTTTGCAAAAAAAGCTATTCAGAATGAAAATGTGCTACTCAGATGGCAGTTCAGAATGAAAATAAGCTTTGCAGAATAAAAAAAAAGGGCTTCAGGATGCAAATAAACTATTCAGATTGCAAATAAGCTAATCAGTTTGCAAAAAAAGCTATTCAGAATGGAAATGTGCTACTCAGATGGCAGTTCAGAATGAAAATAAGCTTTGCAGAATAAAAAAAAGGGGCTTCAGGATGCAAATAAACTATTCAGATTGCAAATAAGCTAATCAGTTTGCAAAAAAAGCTATTCAGAATGAAAATGTGCTACTCAGATGGCAGTTCAGAATGAAAATAAGCTTTGCAGAATAAAAAAAACGGCTTCAGGATGCAAATAACAAATTTAGTTTGCAGTTTAGACGAAAAAAGCTATTCAGAATGCAAATAAGCTACTCAGTTTGCAAAAAAAGCTATTCAGAATGAAATTGTGCTATTCAGATTGCAGTTCAGGATGAAAATAATCTATTCAGAATGAACAAAAAGGGATTCAGGATGCAAATAACTTATTAAGTTTGCAGTTCAGATAAAAAAAAGTTATTCAGAATGCAAATAAACAATTCTGATTGCAAATAAGCTATCCAGTTTGCAAAAAAAGCTATTCATAATGAAAATGTGCTATTCAGATTGCAGTTTAGAATGAAAATAAGTTGTTCAGGATGAAAAAAAAGGGATTCAGGATGCAAATCACTTATTAAGTTTGCAACTCAGACCAAAAAAGCTATTCAGAATGCAAATAAACTATTCAGATTGCAAATAAGCTAATCAGTTTGCAAAAAAAGCTATTCAGAATGAAAATGTGCTACTCAGATGGCAGTTCAGAATGAAAATAAGCTTTGCAGAATAAAAAAAAAAGGGCTTCAGGATGCAAATAACCAATTTAGTTTGCAGTTTAGACGAAAAAAGCTATTCAGAATGCAAATAAGCTACTCAGTTTGCAAAAAAAGCTATTCAGAATGAAATTGTGCTATTCAGATTGCAGTTCAGGATGAAAATAATCTATTCAGAATGAACAAAAAGGGATTCAGGATGCAAATAACATATTAAGTTTGCAGTTGAGATAAAAAAAAGCTATTCAGAATGCAAATAAACAATTCTGATTGCAAATAAGCTATCCAGTTTGCAAAAAAAGCTATTCATAATGAAAATGTGCTATTCAGATTGCAGTTTAGAATGAAAATAAGCTATTTAGAATGAAAAAAAAGGGATTCAGGATGCAAATCACTTATTAAGTTTGCAGCTCAGACCAAAAAAGCTATTCAGAATGCAAATAAACTATTCAGATTGCAAATAAGCTAATCAGTTTGCAAAAAAAGCTATTCAGAATGAAAATGTGCTACTCAGATGGCAGTTCAGAATGAAAATAAGCTTTGCAGAATAAAAAAAAAAGGGCTTCAGGATGCAAATAAACTATTCAGATTGCAAATAAGCTAATCAGTTTGCAAAAAAAGCTATTCAGAATGAAAATGTGCTACTCAGATGGCAGTTCAGAATGAAAATAAGCTTTGCAGAATAAAAAAAAAAAGGGCTTCAGGATGCAAATAACCAATTTAGTTTGCAGTTTAGACGAAAAAAGCTATTCAGAATGCAAATAAGCTACTCAGTTTGCAAAAAAAGCTATTCAGAATGAAATTGTGCTATTCAGATTGCAGTTCAGGATGAAAATAATCTATTCAGAATGAACAAAAAGGGATTCAGGATGCAAATAACTTATTAAGTTTGCAGTTCAGATAAAAAAAGCTATTCAGAATGTAAATAAACAATTCTGATTGCAAATAAGCTATCCAGTTTGCAAAAACAGCTATTCATAATGAAAATGTGCTATTCAGATTGCAGTTTAGAATGAAAATAAGCTGTTCAGGATGAAAAAAAAGGGATTCAGGATGCAAATCACTTATTAAGTTTGCAGCTCAGACCAAAAAAGCTATTCAGAATGAAAATAAACTATTCAGATTGCAAATAAGCTAATCAGGTTGCAAAAAAAGCTATTCAGAATGAAAATGTGCTACTCAGATGGCAGTTCAGAATGAAAATAAGCTTTGCAGAATAAAAAAAAAGGGCTTCAGGATGCAATTAAACTATTTAGATTGCAAATAAGCTAATCAGTTTGCAAAAAAAGCTATTCAGAATGAAAATGTGCTACTCAGATGGCAGTTCAGAATGAAAATAAGCTTTGCAGAATAAAAAAAACGGCTTCAGGATGCAAATAACAAATTTAGTTTGCAGTTTAGACGAAAAAAGCTATTCAGAATGCAAATAAGCTACTCAGTTTGCAAAAAAAGCTATTCAGAATGAAATTGTGCTATTCAGATTGCAGTTCAGGATGAAAATAATCTATTCAGAATGAACAAAAAGGGATTCAGGATGCAAATAACTTATTAAGTTTGCAGTTCAGATAAAAAAAAGTTATTCAGAATGCAAATAAACAATTCTGATTGCAAATAAGCTATCCAGTTTGCAAAAAAAGCTATTCATAATGAAAATGTGCTATTCAGATTGCAGTTTAGAATGAAAATAAGTTGTTCAGGATGAAAAAAAAGGGATTCAGGATGCAAATCACTTATTAAGTTTGCAACTCAGACCAAAAAAGCTATTCAGAATGCAAATAAACTATTCAGATTGCAAATAAGCTAATCAGTTTGCAAAAAAAGCTATTCAGAATGAAAATGTGCTACTCAGATGGCAGTTCAGAATGAAAATAAGCTTTGCAGAATAAAAAAAAAGGGCTTCAGGATGCAAATAACCAATTTAGTTTGCAGTTTAGACGAAAAAAGCTATTAAGAATGCAAATAAGCTACTCAGTTTGCAAAAAAAGCTATTCAGAATGAAATTGTGCTATTCAGATTGCAGTTCAGGATGAAAATAATCTATTCAGAATGAACAAAAAGGGATTCAGGATGCAAATAACTTATTAAGTTTGCAGTTCAGATAAAAAAAGCTATTCAGAATGTAAATAAACAATTCTGATTGCAAATAAGCTATCCAGTTTGCAAAAAAAGCTATTCATAATGAAGATGTGCTATTCAGATTGCAGTTTAGAATGAAAATAAGCTGTTCAGGATGAAAAAAAAGGGATTCAGGATGCAAATCACTTATTAAGTTTGCAGCTCAGACCAAAAAAGCTATTCAGAATGCAAATAAACTATTCAGATTGCAAATAAGCTAATCAGTTTGCAAAAAAAGCTATTCAGAATGAAAATGTGCTACTCAGATGGCAGTTCAGTATGAAAATAAGCTTTGCAGAATAAAAAAAAGGGCTTCAGGATGCAAATAAACTTTTCAGATTGCAAATAAGCTAATCAGTTTGCAAAAAAAGCTATTCAAAATGAAAATGTGCTACTCAGATGGCAGTTCAGAATGAAAATAAGCTTTGCAGAATAAAAAAAAAGGGCTTCGGGATGCAAATAAACTATTCAGATTGCCAATAAGCTAATCAGTTTGCAAAAAAAGCTATTCAGAATGAAAATGTGCTACTCAGATGGCAGTTCAGAATGAAAATAAGCTTTGCAGAATAAAAAAAAAGGGCTTCAGGATGCAAATAACCAATTTAGTTTGCAGTTTAGACGAAAAAAGCTATTCAGAATGCAAATAAGCTACTCAGTTTGCAAAAAAAGCTATTCTGAATGAAATTGTGCTATTCAGATTGCAGTTCAGGATGAAAATAATCTATTCAGAATGAACAAAAAGGGATTCAGGATGCAAATAACTTATTAAGTTTGCTCTTCAGATAAAAAAAGCTATTCAGAATGTAAATAAACAATTCTGATTGCAAATAAGCTATCCAGTTTGCAAAAACAGCTATTCATAATGAAAATGTGCTATTCAGATTGCAGTTTAGAATGAAAATAAGCTGTTCAGGATGAAAAAAAAGGGATTCAGGATGCAAATCACTTATTAAGTTTGCAGCTCAGACCAAAAAAGCTATTCAGAATGCAAATAAACTATTCAGATTGCAAATAAGCTAATCAGTTTGCAAAAAAAGCTATTCAGAATGAAAATGTGCTACTCAGATGGCAGTTCAGAATGAAAATAAGCTTTGCAGAATAAAAAAAAAGGGCTTCAGGATGCAAATAAACCATTCAGATTGCCAATAAGCTAATCAGTTTGCAAAAAAAGCTATTCAGAATGAAAATGTGCTACTCAGATGGCAGTTCAGAATGAAAATAAGCTTTGCAGAATAAAAAAAACGGCTTCAGGATGCAAATAACAAATTTAGTTTGCAGTTTAGACGAAAAAAGCTATTCAGAATGCAAATAAGCTACTCAGTTTGCAAAAAAAGCTATTCAGAATGAAATTGTGCTATTCAGATTGCAGTTCAGGATGAAAATAATCTATTCAGAATGAACAAAAAGGGATTCAGGATGCAAATAACTTATTAAGTTTGCAGTTCAGATAAAAAAAAGTTATTCAGAATGCAAATAAACAATTCTGATTGCAAATAAGCTATCCAGTTTGCAAAAAAAGCTATTCATAATGAAAATGTGCTATTCAGATTGCAGTTTAGAATGAAAATAAGTTGTTCAGGATGAAAAAAAAGGGATTCAGGATGCAAATCACTTATTAAGTTTGCAACTCAGACCAAAAAAGCTATTCAGAATGCAAATAAACTATTCAGATTGCAAATAAGCTAATCAGTTTGCAAAAAAAGCTATTCAGAATGAAAATGTGCTACTCAGATGGCAGTTCAGAATGAAAATAAGCTTTGCAGAATAAAAAAAAAAGGGCTTCAGGATGCAAATAACCAATTTAGTTTGCAGTTTAGACGAAAAAAGCTATTAAGAATGCAAATAAGCTACTCAGTTTGCAAAAAAAGCTATTCAGAATGAAATTGTGCTATTCAGATTGCAGTTCAGGATGAAAATAATCTATTCAGAATGAACAAAAAGGGATTCAGGATGCAAATAACTTATTAAGTTTGCAGTTCAGATAAAAAAAGCTATTCAGAATGTAAATAAACAATTCTGATTGCAAATAAGCTATCCAGTTTGCAAAAAAAGCTATTCATAATGAAGATGTGCTATTCAGATTGCAGTTTAGAATGAAAATAAGCTGTTCAGGATGAAAAAAAAGGGATTCAGGATGCAAATCACTTATTAAGTTTGCAGCTCAGACCAAAAAAGCTATTCAGAATGCAAATAAACTATTCAGATTGCAAATAAGCTAATCAGTTTGCAAAAAAAGCTATTCAGAATGAAAATGTGCTACTCAGATGGCAGTTCAGAATGAAAATAAGCTTTGTAGAATAAAAAAAAAGGGCTTCAGGATGCAAATAAACCATTCAGATTGCCAATAAGCTAATCAGTTTGCAAAAAAAGCTATTCAGAATGAAAATGTGCTACTCAGATGGCAGTTCAGAATGAAAATAAGCTTTGCAGAATAAAAAAAAAGGGCTTCAGGATGCAAATAACCAATTTAGTTTGCAGTTTAGACGAAAAAAGCTATTAAGAATGCAAATAAGCTACTCAGTTTGCAAAAAAAGCTATTCAGAATGAAATTGTGCTATTCAGATTGCAGTTCAGGATGAAAATAATCTATTCAGAATGAACAAAAAGGGATTCAGGATGCAAATAACTTATTAAGTTTGCAGTTCAGATAAAAAAAGCTATTCAGAATGTAAATAAACAATTCTGATTGCAAATAAGCTATCCAGTTTGCAAAAAAAGCTATTCATAATGAAGATGTGCTATTCAGATTGCAGTTTAGAATGAAAATAAGCTGTTCAGGATGAAAAAAAAGGGATTCAGGATGCAAATCACTTATTAAGTTTGCAGCTCAGACCAAAAAAGCTATTCAGAATGCAAATAAACTATTCAGATTGCAAATAAGCTAATCAGTTTGCAAAAAAAGCTATTCAGAATGAAAATGTGCTACTCAGATGGCAGTTCAGAATGAAAATAAGCTTTGCAGAATAAAAAAAAGGGCTTCAGGATGCAAATAAACTATTCAGATTGCAAATAAGCTAATCAGTTTGCAAAAAAAGCTATTCAAAATGAAAATGTGCTACTCAGATGGCAGTTCAGAATGAAAATAAGCTTTGCAGAATAAAAAAAAAGGGCTTCGGGATGCAAATAAACTATTCAGATTGCCAATAAGCTAATCAGTTTGCAAAAAAAGCTATTCAGAATGAAAATGTGCTACTCAGATGGCAGTTCAGAATGAAAATAAGCTTTGCAGAATAAAAAAAAAGGGCTTCAGGATGCAAATAACCAATTTAGTTTGCAGTTTAGACGAAAAAAGCTATTCAGAATGCAAATAAGCTACTCAGTTTGCAAAAAAAGCTATTCTGAATGAAATTGTGCTATTCAGATTGCAGTTCAGGATGAAAATAATCTATTCAGAATGAACAAAAAGGGATTCAGGATGCAAATAACTTATTAAGTTTGCTGTTCAGATAAAAAAAGCTATTCAGAATGTAAATAAACAATTCTGATTGCAAATAAGCTATCCAGTTTGCAAAAACAGCTATTCATAATGAAAATGTGCTATTCAGATTGCAGTTTAGAATGAAAATAAGCTGTTCAGGATGAAAAAAAAGGGATTCAGGATGCAAATCACTTATTAAGTTTGCAGCTCAGACCAAAAAAGCTATTCAGAATGCAAATAAACTATTCAGATTGCAAATAAGCTAATCAGTTTGCAAAAAAAGCTATTCAGAATGAAAATGTGCTACTCAGATGGCAGTTCAGAATGAAAATAAGCTTTGCAGAATAAAAAAAAAGGGCTTCAGGATGCAAATAAACCATTCAGATTGCCAATAAGCTAATCAGTTTGCAAAAAAAGCTATTCAGAATGAAAATGTGCTACTCAGATGGCAGTTCAGAATGAAAATAAGCTTTGCAGAATAAAAAAAAGGGCTTCAGGATGCAAATAACCAATTTAGTTTGCAGTTGAGACGAAAAAAGCTATTAAGAATGCAAATAAGCTACTCAGTTTGCAAAAAAAACTATTCAGAATGAAATTGTGCTATTCAGATTGCAGTTCAGGATGAAAATAATCTATTCAGAATGAACAAAAAGGGATTCAGGATGCAAATAACTTATTAAGTTTGCAGTTGAGATAAAAAAAAGCTATTCAGAATACAAATAAACAATTCTGATTGCAAATAAGCTATCGAGTTTGCAAAAAAAGCTATTCATAATGAAAATGTGCTATTCAGATTGCAGTTTAGAATGAAAATAAGCTATTCAGAATGAAAAAAAAGGGATTCAGGATGCAAATCACTTATTAAGTTTGCAGCTCAGACCAAAAAAGCTATTCAGAATGCAAATAAACTATTCAGATTGCAAATAAGCTAATCAGTTTGCAAAAAAAGCTATTCAGAATGAAAATGTGCTACTCAGATGGCAGTTCAGAATGAAAATAAGCTTTGCAGAATAAAAAAAAAGGGCTTCAGGATGCAAATAAACCATTCAGATTGCAAATAAGCTATCCAGTTTGCAAAAAAAGCTATTCATAATGAAAATGTGCTATTCAGATTGCAGTTTAGAATGAAAATAAGCTATTCAGAATGAAAAAAAAGGGATTCAGGATGCAAATCACTTATTAAGTTTGCAGATCAGACCAAAAAAGCTATTCAGAATGCAAATAAACTATTCAGATTGCAAATAAGCTAATCAGTTTGCAAAAAAAGCTATTCAGAATGAAAATGTGCTACTCAGATGGCAGTTCAGAATGAAAATAAGCTTTGCAGAATAAAAAAAAGGGCTTCAGGATGCAAATAAACTATTCAGATTGCAAATAAGCTAATCAGTTTGCAAAAAAAGCTATTCAGAATGAAAATGTGCTACTCAGATGGCAGTTCAGAATGAAAATAAGCTTTGCAGAATAAAAAAAAGGGCTTCAGGATGCAAATAACCAATTTAGTTTGCAGTTGAGACGAAAAAAGCTATTCAGAATGCAAATAAGCTACTCAGTTTGCAAAAAAGCTATTCAGAATGAAATTGTGCTATTCAGATTGCAGTTCAGGATGAAAATAATCTATTCAGAATGAACAAAAAGGGATTCAGGATGCAAATAACTTATTAAGTTTGCAGTTGAGATAAAAAAAAGCTATTCAGAATGCAAATAAACAATTCTGATTGCAAATAAGCTATCCAGTTTCCAAAAAAAGCTATTCATAATGAAAATGTGCTATTCAGATTGCAGTTTAGAATGAAAATAAGCTATTCAGAATGAAAAAAAAGGGATTCAGGATGCAAATCACTTATTAAGTTTGCAGCTCAGACCAAAAAAGCTATTCAGAATGCAAATAAACTATTCAGATTGCAAATAAGCTAATCAGTTTGCAAAAAAAGCTATTCAGAATGAAAATGTGCTACTCAGATGGCAGTTCAGAATGAAAATAAGCTTTGCAGAATAAAAAAAAGGGCTTCAGGATGCAAATAACCAATTTAGTTTGCAGTTGAGACGAAAAAAGCTATTCAGAATGCAAATAAGCTACTCAGTTTGCAAAAAAAGCTATTCAGAATGAAATTGTGCTATTCAGATTGCACTTCAGGATGAAAATAATCTATTCAGAATGAACAAAAAGGGATTCAGGATGCAAATAACTTATTAAGTTTGCAGTTGAGATAAAAAAAACCTATTCAGAATACAAATAAACAATTCTGATTGCAAATAAGCTATCCAGTTTGCAAAAAAAGCTATTCATAATGAAAATGTGCTATTCAGATTGCAGTTTAGAATGAAAATAAGCTATTCAGAATGAAAAAAAAGGGATTCAGGATGCAAATCACTTATTAAGTTTGCAGCTCAGACCAAAAAAGCTATTCAGAATGCAAATAAACTATTCAGATTGCAAATAAGCTAATCAGTTTGCAAAAAAAGCTATTCAGAATGAAAATGTGCTACTCAGATGGCAGTTCAGAATGAAAATAAGCTTTGCAGAATAAAAAAAAAGGGCTTCAGGATGCAAATAAACTATTCAGATTGCAAATAAGCTAATCAGTTTGCAAAAAAAGCTATTCAGAATGAAAATGTGCTACTCAGATGGCAGTTCAGAATGAAAATAAGCTTTGCAGAATAAAAAAAAGGGCTTCAGGATGCAAATAACCAATTTAGTTTGCAGTTGAGACGAAAAAAGCTATTCAGAATGCAAATAAGCTACTCAGTTTGCAAAAAAGCTATTCAGAATGAAATTGTGCTATTCAGATTGCAGTTCAGGATGAAAATAATCTATTCAGAATGAACAAAAAGGGATTCAGGATGCAAATAACTTATTAAGTTTGCAGTTCAGATAAAAAAAAGCTATTCAGAATGCAAATAAACAATTCTGATTGCAAATAAGCTATCCAGTTTGCAAAAAAAGCCATTCATAATGAATATGTGCTATTCAGATTGCAGTTTAGAATGAAAATAAGCTGTTCAGGATGAAAAAAAAGGGATTCAGGATGCAAATCACTTATTAAGTTTGCAACTCAGACCAAAAAAGCTATTCAGAATGAAAATAAACTATTCAGATTGCAAATAAGCTAATTAGTTTGCAAAAAAAGCTATTCAGAATGAAAATGTGCTACTCTGATGGCAGTTCAGAATGAAAATAAGCTTTGCAGAATAAAAAAAAAGGGCTTCAGGATGCAAATAAACTATTCCGATTGCAAATAAGCTAATCAGTTTGCAAAAAAAGCTATTCAGAATGAAAATGTGCTACTCGGATGGCAGTTCAGAATGAAAATAAGCTTTGCAGAATAAAAAAAAGGCTTCAGGATGCAAATAACCAATTTAGTTTGCAGTTGAGACGAAAAAAGCTATTCAGAATGCAAATAAGCTACTCAGTTTGCAAAAAAAGCTATTCAGAATGAAATTGTGCTATTCAGATTGCAGTTCAGGATGAAAATAATCTATTCAGAATGAACAAAAAGGGATTCAGGATGCAAATAACTTATTAAGTTTGCAGTTGAGATAAAAAAAAGCTATTCAGAATGCAAATAAACAATTCTGATTGCAAATAAGCTATCCAGTTTGCAAAAAAAGCTATTCATAATGAAAATGTGCTATTCAGATTGCAGTTTAGAATGAAAATAAGCTATTCAGAATGAAAAAAAAAGGGATTCAGGATGCAAATCACTTATTAAGTTTGCAGCTCAGACCAAAAAAGCTATTCAGAATGCAAATAAACTATTCAGATTGCAAATAAGCTAATCAGTTTGCAAAAAAAGCTATTCAGAATGAAAATGTGCTACTCAGATGGCAGTTCAGAATGAAAATAAGCTTTGCAGAATAAAATAAAAAGGGCTTCAGGATGCAAATAAACTATTCAGATTGCAAATAAGCTAATCAGTTTGCAAAAAAAGCTATTCAGAATGAAAATGTGCTACTCAGATGGCAGTTCAGAATGAAAATAAGCTTTGCAGAATAAAAAAAAGGGCTTCAGGATGCAAATAACCAATTTAGTTTGCAGTTGAGACGAAAAAAGCTGTTCAGAATGCAAATAAGCTACTCAGTTTGCAAAAAAAGCTATTCAGAATGAAATTGTGCTATTTAGATTGCAGTTCAGGATGAAAATAATCTATTCAGAATGAACAAAAAGGGATTCAGGATGCAAATAACTTATTAAGTTTGCAGTTGTGATAAAAAAAAGCTATTCAGAATGCAAATAAACAATTCTGATTGCAAATAAGTTATCCAGTTTGCAAAAAAAGCTATTCATAATGAAAACGTGCTATTCAGATTGCAGTTTAGAATGAAAATAAGCTATTCAGAATGAAAAAAAAGGGATTCAGGATGCAAATCACTTATTAAGTTTGCAGCTCAGACCAAAAAAGCTATTCAGAATGCAAATAAACTATTCAGATTGCAAATAAGCTAATCAGTTTGCAAAAAAAGCTATTCAGAATGAAAATGTGCTACTCAGATGGCAGTTCAGAATGAAAATAAGCTTTGCAGAATAAAAAAAAAGGGCTTCACGATGCAAATAAACTATTCAGATTGCAAATAAGCTAATCAGTTTGCAAAAAAAGCTATTCAGAATGAAAATGTGCTACTCAGATGGCAGTTCAGAATGAAAATAAGCTTTGCAGAATAAAAAAAAGGGCTTCAGGATGCAAATAACCAATTTAGTTTGCAGTTGAGACGAAAAAAGCTATTCAGAATGCAAATAAGCTACTCAGTTTGCAAAAAAGCTATTCAGAATGAAATTGTGCTATTCAGATTGCAGTTCAGGATGAAAATAATCTATTCAGAATGAACAAAAAGGGATTCAGGATGCAAATAACTTATTAAGTTTGCAGTTCAGATAAAAAAAAGCTATTCAGAATGCAAATAAACAATTCTGATTGCAAATAAGCTATCCAGTTTGCAAAAAAAGCCATTCATAATGAATATGTGCTATTCAGATTGCAGTTTAGAATGAAAATAAGCTGTTCAGGATGAAAAAAAAGGGATTCAGGATGCAAATCACTTATTAAGTTTGCAACTCTGACCAAAAAAGCTATTCAGAATGAAAATAAACTATTCAGATTGCAAATAAGCTAATTAGTTTGCAAAAAAAGCTATTCAGAATGAAAATGTGCTACTCTGATGGCAGTTCAGAATGAAAATAAGCTTTGCAGAATAAAAAAAAAGGGCTTCAGGATGCAAATAAACTATTCCGATTGCAAATAAGCTAATCAGTTTGCAAAAAAAGCTATTCAGAATGAAAATGTGCTACTCAGATGGCAGTTCAGAATGAAAATAAGCTTTGCAGAATAAAAAAAAGGCTTCAGGATGCAAATAACCAATTTAGTTTGCAGTTGAGACGAAAAAAGCTATTCAGAATGCAAATAAGCTACTCAGTTTGCAAAAAAAGCTATTCAGAATGAAATTGTGCTATTCAGATTGCAGTTCAGGATGAAAATAATCTATTCAGAATGAACAAAAAGGGATTCAGGATGCAAATAACTTATTAAGTTTGCAGTTGAGATAACAAAAAGGTATTCAGAATGCAAATAAACAATTCTGATTGCAAATAAGCTATCCAGTTTGCAAAAAAAGCTATTCATAATGAAAATGTGCTATTCAGATTGCAGTTTAGAATGAAAATAAGCTATTCAGAATGAAAAAAAAGGGATTCAGGATGCAAATCACTTATTAAGTTTGCAGCTCAGACCAAAAAAGCTATTCAGAATGCAAATAAACTATTCAGATTGCAAATAAGCTAATCAGTTTGCAAAAAAAGCTATTCAGAATGAAAATGTGCTACTCAGATGGCAGTTCAGAATGAAAATAAGCTTTGCAGAATAAAAAAAAAAGGGCTTCAGGATGCAAATAAACTATTCAAATTGCAAATAAGCTAATCAGTTTGCAAAAAAAGCTATTCAGAATGAAAATGTGCTACTCAGATGGCAGTTCAGAATGAAAATAAGCTTTGCAGAATAAAAAAAGGGCTTCAGGATGCAAATAACCAATTTAGTTTGCAGTTGAGACGAAAAAAGCTATTCAGAATGCAAATAAGCTACTCAGTTTGCAAAAAAAGCTATTCAGAATGAAATTGTGCTATTCAGATTGCAGTTCAGGATGAAAATAATCTATTCAGAATGAACAAAAAGGGATTCAGGATGCAAATAACTTATTAAGTTTGCAGTTGTGATAAAAAAAAGCTATTCAGAATGCAAATAAACAATTCTGATTGCAAATAAGCTATCCAGTTTGCAAAAAAAGCTATTCATAATGAAAATGTGCTATTCAGATTGCAGTTTAGAATGAAAATAAGCTATTCAGAATGAAAAAAAAGGGATTCAGGATGCAAATCACTTATTAAGTTTGCAGCTCAGACCAAAAAAGCTATTCAAAATGCAAATAAACTATTCAGATTGCAAATAAGCTAATCAGTTTGCAAAAAAAGCTACTCAGAATGAAAATGTGCTACTCAGATGGCAGTTCAGAATGAAAATAAGCTTTGCAGAATAAAAAAAAAAGGGCTTCAGGATGCAAATAAACTATTCAGATTGCAAATAAGCTAATCAGTTTGCAAAAAAAGCTATTCAGAATGAAAATGTGCTACTCAGATGGCAGTTCAGAATGAAAATAAGCTTTGCAGAATAAAAAAAAGGGCTTCAGGATGCAAATAACCAATTTAGTTTGCAGTTGTGACGAAAAAAGCTATTCAGAATGCAAATAAGCTACTCAGTTTGCAAAAAAAGCTATTCAGAATGAAATTGTGCTATTTAGATTGCAGTTCAGGATGAAAATAATCTATTCAGAATGAACAAAAAGGGATTCAGGATGCAAATAACTTATTAAGTTTGCAGTTGAGATAAAAAAAAGCTATTCAGAATGCAAATAAACAATTCTGATTGCAAATAAGCTATCCAGTTTGCAAAAAAAGCTATTCATAATGAAAATGTGCTATTCAGATTGCAGTTTAGAATGAAAATAAGCTATTCAGAATGAAAAAAAAGGGATTCAGGATGCAAATCACTTATTAAGTTTGCAGCTCAGACCAAAAAAGCTATTCAGAATGCAAATAAACTATTCAGATTGCAAATAAGCTAATTAGTTTGCAAAAAAAGCTATTCAGAATGAAAATGTGCTACCCAGATGGCAGTTCAGAATGAAAATAAGCTTTGCAGAAAAAAAAAAAGGGCTTCAGGATGCAAATAAACTATTCCGATTGCAAATAAGCTAATCAGTTTGCAAAAAAAGCTATTCAGAATGAAAATGTGCTACTCAGATGGCAGTTCAGAATGAAAATAAGCTTTGCAGAATAAAAAAAAGGGCTTCAAGATGCAAATAACCAATTTAGTGTGCAGTTGAGACGAAAAAAGCTATTCAGAATGCAAATAAGCTACTCAGTTTGCAAAAAAAGCTATTCAGAATGAAATTGTGCTATTCAGATTGCAGTTCAGGATGAAAATAATCTATTCAGAATGAACAAAAAGGGATTCAGGATGCAAATAACTTATTAAGTTTGCAGTTGAGATAAAAAAAAGCTATTCAGAATGCAAATAAACAATTCTGATTGCAAATAAGCTATCCAGTTGGCAAAAAAAGCTATTCATAATGATAATGTGCTATTCAGATTGCAGTTTAGAATGAAAATAAGCTATTCAGAATGAAAAAAAAGGGATTCAGGATGCAAATCACTTATTAAGTTTGCAGCTCAGACCAAAAAAGCTATTCAGAATGCAAATAAACTATTCAGATTGCAAATAAGCTAATCAGTTTGCAAAAAAAGCTATTCAGAATGAAAATGTGCTACTCAGATGGCAGTTCAGAATGAAAATAAGCTTTGCAGAATAAAAAAAAAGGGCTTCAGGATGCAAATAACCAATTTAGTTTGCAGTTGAGACGAAAAAAGCTATTCAGAATGCAAATAAGCTACTCAGTTTGCAAAAAAAGCTATTCATAATGAAATTGTGCTATTTAGATTGCAGTTCAGGATGAAAATAATCTATTCAGAATGAACAAAAAGGGATTCAAGATGCAAATAACTTATTAAGTTTGCAGTTGAGATAAAAAAAAGCTATTCAGAATGCAAATAAACTATTCAGATTGCAAATAAGCTAATCAGTTTGCAAAAAAAGCTATTCAGAATGAATATGTGCTACTCAGATGGCAGTTCAGAATGAAAATAAGCTTTGCAGAATAAAAAAAAAAAGGGCTTCAGTATGCAAATAAACTATTCAGATTGCAAATAAGCTAATCAGTTTGCAAAAAAAGCTATTCAGAATGAAAATGTGCTACTCAGATGGCAGTTCAGAATGAAAATAAGCTTTGCAGAATAAAAAAAAGGGCTAAAGGATGCAAATAACCAATTTAGTTTGCAGTTGAGACGAAAAAAGCTATTCAGATTGCAAATAAGCTACTCAGTTTGCAAAAAAAGCTATTCAGAATGAAATTGTGCTATTCAGATTGCAGTTCAGGATGAAAATAATCTATTCAGAATGAACAAAAAGGGATTCAGGATGCAAATAACTTATTAAGTTTGCAGTTGAGATAAAAAAAAGCTATTCAGAATGCAAATAAACAATTCTGATTGCAAATAAGCTATCCAGTTTGCAAAAAAAGCTAATCATAATGAAAATGTGCTATTCAGATTGCAGTTTAGAATGAAAATAAGCTATTCAGAATGAAAAAAAAGGGATTCAGGATGCAAATCACTTATTAAGTTTGCAGCTCAGACCAAAAAAGCTATTCAGAATGCAAATAAACTATTCAGATTGCAAATAAGCTAATTAGTTTGCAAAAAAAGCTATTCAGAATGAAAATGTGCTACTCAGATGGCAGTTCAGAATGAAAATAAGCTTTGCAGAAAAAAAAAAAGGGCTTCAGGATGCAAATAAACTATTCCGATTGCAAATAAGCTAATCAGTTTGCAAAAAAAGCTATTCAGAATGAAAATGTGCTACTCAGATGGCAGTTCAGAATGAAAATAAGCTTTGCAGAATAAAAAAAAGGGCTTCACGATGCAAATAACCAATTTAGTTTGCAGTTGAGACGAAAAAAGCTATTCAGAATGCAAATAAGCTACTCAGTTTGCAAAAAAAGCTATTCAGAATGAAATTGTGCTATTCAGATTGCAGTTCAGGATGAAAATAATCTATTCAGAATGAACAAAAAGGGATTCAGGATGCAAATAACTTATTAAGTTTGCAGTTGAGATAAAAAAAAGCTATTCAGAATGCAAATAAACAATTCTGATTGCAAATAAGCTATCCAGTTTGCAAAAAAAGCTATTCATAATGATAATGTGCTATTCAGATTGCAGTTTAGAATGAAAATAAGCTATTCAGAATGAAAAAAAAGGGATTCAGGATGCAAATCACTTATTAAGTTTGCAGCTCAGACCAAAAAAGCTATTCAGAATGCAAATAAACTATTCAGATTGCAAATAAGCTAATCAGTTTGCAAAAAAAGCTATTCAGAATGAAAATGTGCTACTCAGATGGCAGTTCAGAATGAAAATAAGCTTTGCAGAATAAAAAAAAAAAGGGCTTCAGGATGCAAATAAACTATTCAGATTGCAAATAAGCTAATCAGTTTGCAAAAAAAGCTATTCAGAATGAAAATGTGCTACTCAGATGGCAGTTCAGAATGAAAATAAGCTTTGCAGAATAAAAAAAGGGCTTCAGGATGCAAATAACCAATTTAGTTTGCAGTTGAGACGAAAAAAGCTATTCAGAATGCAAATAAGCTACTCAGTTTGCAAAAAAAGCTATTCATAATGAAATTGTGCTATTTAGATTGCAGTTCAGGATGAAAATAATCTATTCAGAATGAACAAAAAGGGATTCAAGATGCAAATAACTTATTAAGTTTGCAGTTGAGATAAAAAAAAGCTATTCAGAATGCAAATAAACAATTCTGATTGCAAATAATCTATCCAGTTTGCAAAAAAAGCTATTCATAATGAAAATGTGCTATTCAGATTGCAGTTTAGAATGAAAATAAGCTATTCAGAATGACAAAAAAGGGATTCAGGATGCAAATCACTTATTAAGTTTGCAGCTCATACCAAAAAAGCTATTCAGAATGCAAATAAACTATTCAGATTGCAAATAAGCTAATCAGTTTGCAAAAAAAGTTATTCAGAATGAAAATGTGCTACTCAGATGGCAGTTCAGAATGAAAATAAGCTTTGCAGAATAAAAAAAAGGGCTTCAGGATGCAAATAACCAATTTAGTTTGCAGTTGAGACGAAAAAAGCTATTCAGAATGCAAATAAGCTACTCAGTTTGCAAAAAAGCTATTCAGAATGAAATTGTGCTATTCAGATTGCAATTCAGGATGAAAATAATCTATTCAGAATGAACAAAAAGGGATTCAGGATGCAAATAACTTATTAAGTTTGCAGTTGAGATAAAAAAAAGCTATTTAGAATGCAAATAAACAATTCTGATTGCAAATAAGCTATCCAGTTTGCAAAAAAAGCTATTCATAATGAAAATGTGCTATTCAGATTGCAGTTTAGAATGAAAATAAGCTATTCAGAATGAAAAAAAAGGGATTCAGTATGCAAATCACTTATTAAGTTTGCAGCTCAGACCAAAAAAGCTATTCAGAATGCAAATAAACTATTCAGATTGCAAATAAGTTAATGAGTTTGCAAAAAAAGCTATTCAGAATGAAAATGTGCTACTCAGATGGCAGTTCAGAATGAAAATAAACTTTGCAGAATAAAAAAAAAGGGCTTCAAGATGCAAATAAACTATTCCGATTGCAAATAAGCTAATCAGTTTGCAAAAAAAGCTATTCAGAATGAAAATGTGCTACTCAGATGGCAGTTCAGAATGAAAATAAGCTTTGCAGAATAAAAAAAAGGGCTTCAGGATGCAAATAAACTATTCAGATTGCAAATAAGCTAATCAGTTTGCAAAAAAAGCTATTCATAATGAAAATGTGCTACTCAGATGGCAGTTCAGAATGAAAATAAGCTTTGCAGAATAAAAAAAAGGGCTTCAGGATGCAAATAACCAATTTAGTTTGCAGTTGAGACGAAAAAAGCTATTCAGAATGCAAATAAGCTACTCAGTTTGCAAAAAAAGCTATTCAGAATGAAATTGTGCTATTCAGATTGCAGTTCAGGATGAAAATAATCTATTCAGAATGAACAAAAAGGGATTCAAGATGCAAATAACTTATTAAGTTTGCAGTTGAGATTAAAAAAAGCTATTCAGAATGCAAATAAACAATTCTGATTGCAAATAAGCTATCCAGTTTGAAAAAAAAGCTATTCATAATGAAAATGTGCTATTCAGATTGCAGTTTAGAATGAAAATAAGCTATTCAGAATGAAAAAAAAGGGATTCAGGATGCAAATCACTTATTAAGTTTGCAGCTCATACCAAAAAAGCTATTCAGAATGCAAATAAACTATTCAGATTGCAAATAAGCTAATCAGTTTGCAAAAAAAGCTATTCAAAATGAATATGTGCTACTCAGATGGCAGTTCAGAATGAAAATAAGCTTTGCAGAATAAAAAAAAAAGGGCTTCAGGATGCAAATAAACTATTCAGATTGCAAATAAGCTAATCAGTTTGCAAAAAAAGCTATTCAGAATGAAAATGTGCTACTCAGATGGCAGTTCAGAATGAAAATAAGCTTTGCAGAATAAAAAAAAGGGCTTTAGGATGCAAATAACCAATTTAGTTTGCAGTTGAGACGAAAAAAGCTATTCAGAATGCAAATAAGCTACTCAGTTTGCAAAAAAAGCTATTCAGAATGAAATTGTGCTATTCAGATTGCAGTTCAGGATGAAAATAATCTATTCAGAATGAACAAAAAGGGATTCAGGATGCAAATAACTTATTAAGTTTGCAGTTGAGATAAAAAAAAGCTATTTAGCATGCAAATAAACAATTCTGATTGCAAATAAGCTATCCAGTTTGCAAAAAAAGCTATTCATAATGAAAATGTGCTATTCAGATTGCAGTTCAGAATGAAAATAAGCTATTCAGAATGAAAAAAAAGGGTTTCAGGATGCAAATAAACTATTCAGATTGCAAATAAGCTAATCAGTTTGCAAAAAAAGCTATTCAGAATGAAAATATGCTACTCAGATGGCAGTTCAGAATGAAAATAAGCTTTGCAGAATAAAAAAAAAGGGCTTCAGGATGCAAATAACCAATTTAGTTTGCAGTTTAGACGAAAAAAGCTATTCAGAATGCAAATAAGCTACTCAGTTTGCAAAAAAAGCTATTCAGAATGAAATTGTGCTATTCACATTGCAGTTCAGGATGAAAATAATCTTTTCAGAATGAACAAAAAGGGATTCAGGATGCAAATAACTTATTAAGTTTGCAGTTCAGATAAAAAAAAGCTATTCAGAATGGAAATAAACATTTCTGATTGCAAATAAGCTATCCAGTTTGCAAAAAAAGCTATTCATAATGAAAATGTGCTAATCAGATTGTAGTTCAGAATGAAAATAAGCTATTCAGAATGAAAGAAAAGGGATTCAGGATGCAAATCACGTATTAAGTTTGAAGCTGAGACCACAAAAGCTATTCAGAATGCAAATAAACTATTCAGATTGCAAATAAGCTAATCAGTATGCAAAAAAAGCTATTCAGAATGAAAATGTGCTATTCAGATGGCAGTTCAGAATGAAAATAAGCTTTTCAGAATAAAAAAAAAAAGAATTCAGGATGCAAATAACCTATTTTGTTTGCAGTTCAGACTAAAAAAGCTATTCAGAATGCAAATAAACTATTTAAAATGCAAATAAGCTATTCTGTTTGCAAAAAAAGCTATTCAGAAAGAAAATGTTCTATTTAGATTCCCGTTCTGGATGAAAATAAGCTATTCAAAATGAACAAAAAGGGATTCAAGATGCAAATAACATATTAAGTTTGCAGTTCAGACAAAAAAAAGCTATTCAGAATGCAAATAAACAATTCTGATTGCAAATAAGCTATCCAGTTTGCAAAAAAAGCTATTCATAATGAAAATGTGCTATTCAGATTGCAGTTCAGAATGAAAATAAGCTATTCAGAATGAAAAAAAAGGGATTCAGGATGCAAATAAACTATTCAGATTGAAAATAAGCTAATCAGTTTGCAAAAAAACCTATTCAAAATGAAAATGTGCTACTCAGATGGCAGTTCAGAATGAAAATAAGCTTTGCAGAATAAAAAAAAGGGCTTCAGGATGCAAATAACCAATTTAGGTGTAGTTTAGACGAAAAAAGCTATTAAGAATGCAAATAAGCTACTCAGTTTGCAAAAAAAGCTATTCAGAATGAAATTGTGCTATTCAGATTGCAGTTCAGGATGAAAATAATCTATTCAGAATGAACAAAAAGGGATTCAGGATGCAAATAACTTATTAAGTTTGCAGTTCAGATAAAATAAAGCTATACAGAATGCAAATAAACAATTCTTATTGCAAATAAGCTATCCAGTTTGCAAAAAAAGCTATTCATAATGAAAATGTGCTATTCAGATTGCAGTTTAGAATGAAAATAAGCTATTCAGAATGAAAAAAAAGGGATTCAGGATGCAAATCAATTATTAAGTTTGCAGCTCAGACCACAAAAGCTATTCAGAATGCAAATAAACTATTCAGATTGCAAATAAGCTAATCAGTTTGCAAAAAAAGCTATTCAAAATGAAATTGTGCTATTCAGATGGCAGGTTAGAATGAAAATAAGCTTTTCAGAATAAAAAAATAAGAATTCAGGATGCAAATAACCTATTCTGTTTGCAGTTCAGACCAAAAAACCTGTTCGGAATGCAAATAAACTATTCAAAATGCAAATAAGCTATTCAGTTTGAAAAAAAAGCTATTCAGAATGAAATTGTGCTATTCAGATTGCAGTTCAGTATGAAAATAATCTATTCAGAATGAACAAAAAGGGATTCAGGATGCAAATAACTTATTAAGTTTGCAGTTCAGATAAAAAAAAGCTATTCAGAATGGAAATAAACATTTCTGATTGCAAATAAGCTATCCAGTTTGCAAAAAAAGCTATTCATAATGAAAATGTGCTAATCAGATTGTAGTTCAGAATGAAAATAAGCTATTCAGAATGAAAGAAAAGGGATTCAGGATGCAAATCACTTATTAAGTTTGAAGCTCAGACCACAAAAGCTATTAAGAATGCAAATAAACTATTCAGATTGCAAATAAGCTAATCAGTATGCAAAAAAAGCTATTCAGAATGAAAATGCGCTATTCAGATGGCAGTTCAGAATGAAAATAAGCTTTTCAGAATAAAAAAAAAAGAATTCAGGATGCAAATAACCTATTTTGTTTGCAGTTCAGACTAAAAAAGCTATTCAGAATGCAAATAAATTATTTAAAATGCAAATAAGCTATTCAGTTTGCAAAAAAAGCTATTGAGAAAGAAAATGTTCTATTCAGATTCCCGTTCAGGATGAAAATAAGCTATTCAAAATGAACAAAAAGGGATTCAAGATGCAAATAACATATTAAGTTTGCAGTTCAGACAAAAAAAAGCTATTCAGAATGCAAATAAACAATTCTGATTGCAAATAAGCTATCCAGTTTGCAAAAAAAGCTATTCATAATGAAAATGTGCTATTCAGATTGCAGTTCAGAATGAAAATAAGCTATTCAGAATGAAAAAAAAGGGATTCAGGATGCAAATAAACTATTCAGATTGCAAATAAGCTAATCAGTTTGCAAAAAAAGCTATTCAGAATGAAAATGTGCTACTCAGATGGTAGTTCAGAATGAAAATAAGCTTTGCAGAATAAAAAAAAGGGGTTCAGGATGCAAATAACCAATTTAGTTTGCAGTTTAGACGAAAAAAGCTATTCAGAATGCAAATAAGCTACTCAGTTTGCAAAAAAAGCTATTCAGAATGAAATTGTGCTATTCAGATTGCAGTTCAGGATGAAAATAATCTATTCAGAATGAACAAAAAGGGATTCAGGATGCAAATAACTTATTAAGTTTGCAGTTCAGATAAAATAAAGCTATACAGAATGCAAATAAACAATTCTGATTGCAAATAAGCTATCCAGTTTGCAAAAAAAGCTATTCATACTGAAAATGTCCTATTCAGATTGCAGTTTAGAATGAAAATAAGCTATTCAGAATGAAAAAAAAGGGATTCAGGATGCAAATCACTTATTAAGTTTGCAGCTCAGACCACAAAAGCTATTCAGAATGCAAATAAACTATTCAGATTGCAAATAAGCTAATCAGTTTGCAAAAAAAGCTATTCAAAATGAAATTGTGCTATTCAGATGGCAGTTCAGAATGAAAATAAGCTTTTCAGAATAAAAAAATAAGAATTCAGGATGCAAATAACCTATTCTGTTTGCAGTTCAGACAAAAAAACCTGTTCGGAATGCAAATAAACTATTCAGATTGCAAATAAGCTATTCAGTTTGAAAAAAAAGCTATTCAGAATGAAATTGTGCTATTCAGATTGCAGTTCAGTATAAAAATAATCTATTCAGAATGAACAAAAAGGGATTCAGGATGCAAATAACTTATTAAGTTTGCAGTTCAGATAAAAAAAACTATTCAGAATGGAAATAAACATTTCTGATTGCAAATAAGCTATCCAGTTTGCAAAAAAACCTATTCATAATGAAAATGTGCTAACCAGATTGTAGTTCAGAATGAAAATAAGCTATTCAGAATGAAAGAAAAGGGATTCAGGATGCAAATCACTTATTAAGTTTGAAGCTCAGACCACAAAAGCTATTCAGAATGCAAATAAACTATTCAGATTGCAAATAAGCTAATCAATATGCAAAAAAAGCAATTCAGAATGAAAATGTGCTATTCAGATGGCAGTTCAGAATGAAAATAAGCTTTTCAGAATAAAAAAAAAGAATTCAGGATGCAAATAACCTATTTTGTTTGCAGTTCAGACTAAAAAAGCTATTCAGAATGCAAATAAACTATTTAAAATGCAAATAAGCTATTCAGTTTGCAAAAAAAGCTATTCAGAAAGAAAATGTTCTATTCAGATTCCCGTTCAGGATGAAAATAAGCTATTCAAAATGAACAAAAAGGGATTCAAGATGCAAATAACATATTAAGTTTGCAGTTCAGACAAAAAAAAGCTATTCAGAATGCAAATAAACAATTCTGATTGCAAATAAGCTATCCAGTTTGCAAAAAAAGCTATTCATAATGAAAATGTGCTATTCAGATTGCAGTTCAGAATGAAAATAAGCTATTCAGAATGAAAAAGAAGGGATTCAGGATGCAAATAAACTATTCAGATTGCAAATAAGCTAATCAGTTTGCAAAAAAAGCTATTCAGAATGAAAATGTGCTACTCAGATGGCAGTTCAGAATGAAAATAAGCTTTGCAGAATAAAAAAAAAGGGATTCAGGATGCAAATAAACTATTCAGATTGCAAATAAGCTAATCAGTTTGCAAAAAAAACTATTCAGAATGAAAATGTGCTACTCAGATGGCAGTTCAGAATGAAAATAGGCTTTGCAGAATAAAAAAAAGGGCTTCAGGATGCAAATAACCAATTTAGTTTGCAGTTTAGACGAAAAAAGCTCTTCAGAATGCAAATAAGCTACTCAGTTTGCAAAAAAAGCTATTCAGAATGAAATTGTGCTATTCAGATTGCAGTTCAGGATGAAAATAATCTATTCAGAATGAACAAAAAGGGATTCAGGATGCAAATAACTTATTAAGTTTGCAGTTCAGATAAAATAAAGCTATACAGAATGCAAATAAACAATTCTTATTGCAAATAAGCTATCCAGTTTGCAAAAAAAGCTATTCATAATGAAAATGTGCTATTCAGATTGCAGTTTAGAATGAAAATAAGCTATTCAGAATGAAAAAAAAAAGGATTCAGGATGCAAATCACTTATTAAGTTTGCAGCTCAGACCACAAAAGCTATTCAGAATGCAAATAAACTATTCAGATTGCAAATAAGCTAATCAGTTTGCAAAAAAAGCTATTCAAAATGAAATTGTGCTATTCAGATGGCAGTTCAGAATGAAAATAAGCTTTTCAGAATAAAAAAATAAGAATTCAGGATGCAAATAACCTTTTCTGTTTGCAGTTCAGACTAAAAAACCTGTTCGGAATGCAAATAAACTATTCAAAATGCAAATAAGCTATTCAGTTTGAAAAAAAGCTATTCCGAATGCAAATGTTCTATTCAAATTGCAGTTCAGGATGAAAATAAGCTATTCAGAATGAACAAAAAGGGATTCAGGATGCAAATAAACTATTCAGATTGCAAATAAGCTAATCAGTTTGCAAAAAAAGCTATTCAGAATGAAAATGTGCTACTCAGATGGCAGTTCAGAATGAAAATAAGCTTTGCAGAATAAAAAAAAGGGCTTCAGGATGCAAATAACCAATTTAGTTTGCAGTTTAGGCGAAAAAAGTTATTCAGAATGCAAATAAGCTACTCAGTTTGCAAAAAAAGCTATTCAGAATGAAATTGTGCTATTCAGATTGCAGTTCAGGATGAAAATAATCTATTCAGAATGAACAAAAAGGGATTCAGGATGCAAATAACTTATTAAGTTTGCAGTTCAGATAAAAAAAAGCTATTCAGAATGCAAATAAACAATTCTGATTGCAAATAAGCTATCCAGTTTGCAAAAAAAGCTATTCATAATGAAAATGTGCTATTCAGATTGCAGTTTAGAATGAAAATAAGCTGTTCAGGATGAAAAAAAAGGGATTCAGGATGCAAATCACTTATTAAGTTTGCAGCTCAGACCACAAAAGCTATTCAGAATGCAAATAAACTATTCAGATTGCAAATAAGCTAATCAGTTTGCAAAAAAAGCTATTCAAAATGAAATTGTGCTATTCAGATGGCAGTTCAGAATGAAAATAAGCTTTTCAGAATAAAAAAATAAGAATTCAGGATGCAAATAACCTTTTCTGTTTGCAGTTCAGACTAAAAAACCTGTTCGGAATGCAAATAAACTATTCAAAATGCAAATAAGCTATTCAGTTTGAAAAAAAGCTATTCCGAATGCAAATGTTCTATTCAAATTGCAGTTCAGGATGAAAATAAGCTATTCTGAATGAACAAAAAGGGATTCAGGATGCAAATAAACTATTCAGATTGCAAATAAGCTAATCAGTTTGCAAAAAAAGCTATTCAGAATGAAAATGTGCTACTCAGATGGCAGTTCAGAATGAAAATAAGCTTTGCAGAATAAAAAAAAGGGCTTCAGGATGCAAATAACCAATTTAGTTTGCAGTTTAGGCGAAAAAAGTTATTCAGAATGCAAATAAGCTACTCAGTTTGCAAAAAAAGCTATTCAGAATGAAATTGTGCTATTCAGATTGCAGTTCAGGATGAAAATAATCTATTCAGAATGAACAAAAAGGGATTCAGGATGCAAATAACTTATTAAGTTTGCAGTTCAGATAAAAAAAAGCTATTCAGAATGCAAATAAACAATTCTGATTGCAAATAAGCTATCCAGTTTGCAAAAAAAGCTATTCATAATGAAAATGTGCTATTCAGATTGCAGTTTAGAATGAAAATAAGCTGTTCAGGATGAAAAAAAAGGGATTCAGGATGCAAATCACTTATTAAGTTTGCAACTCAGACCAAAAAAGCTATTCAGAATGCAAATAAACTATTCAGATTGCAAATAAGCTAATCAATTTGCAAAAAAAGCTATTCAGAATGAAAATGTGCTACTCAGATGGCAGTTCAGAATGAAAATAAGCTTTGCAGAATAAAAAAAAAGGGCTTCAGGATGCAAATAAACTATTCAGATTGCAAATAAGCTAATCAGTTTGCAAAAAAAGCTATTCAGAATGAAAATGTGCTACTCAGATGGCAGTTCAGAATGGAAATAACCTTTGCAGAATAAAAAAAAGGGCTTCAGGATGCAAATAACCAATTTAGTTTGCAGTTGAGACGAAAAAAGCTATTCAGAATGCAAATAAGCTAGTCAGTTTGCTAAAAAAGCTATTCAGAATGAAATTGTGCTATTCAGATTGTAGTTCAGGATGAAAATAATCTATTCAGAATGAACAAAAAGGGATTCAGGATGCAACTAAACAATTCTGATTGCAAATAAGCTATCCAGTTTGCAAAAAAAGCTATTCATAATGAAAATGTGCTATTCAGATTGCAGTTTAGAATGAAAATAAGCTATTCAGAATGAAAAAAAAGGGATTCAGGATGCAAATCACTTATTAAGTTTGCAGCTCAGACCAAAAAAGCTATTCAGAATGCAAATAAACTATTCAGATTGCAAATAAGCTAATCAGTTTGCAAAAAAAGCTATTCAGAATGAAAATGTGCTACTCAGATGGCAGTTCAGAATGAAAATAAGCTTTGCAGAATAAAAAAAAAGGGCTTCAGGATGCAAATAAACTATTTAGATTGCAAATAAGCTAATCAGTTTGCAAAATAAGCTATTCAGAATGAAAATGTGCTACTCTGATGGCAGTTCAGAATGAAAATAAGCTTTGCAGAATAAAAAAAAGGGCTTCAGGATGCAAATAACCAATTTAGTTTGCAGTTGAGACGAAAAAAGCTATTCAGAATGCAAATAAGCTACTCAGTTTGCCAAAAAAGCTATTCAGAATGAAATTGTGCTATTCAGATTGCAGTTCAGGATGAAAATAATCTATTCAGGATGCAAATAACTTATTAAGTTTGCAGTTGAGATAAAAAAAAAGCTATTCAGAATGCAAATAAACTATTCAGATTGCAAATAAGCTAATCAGTTTGCAAAAAAAGCTATTCAGAATGAAAATGTGCTAATCAGATGGCAGTTCAGAATGAAAATAAGCTTTGCAGAATAAAAGAAAAGGGCTTCAGGATGAAAATAACCAATTTAGTTTGCAGTTTAGACTAAAAAAGCTATTCAGAATGCAAATAAGCTACTCAGTTTGCAAAAAAAGCTATTCAGAATGAAATTGTGCTATTCAGATTGCAGTTCAGGATGAAAATAATCTATTCAGAATGAACAAAAAGGGATTCAGGATGCAAATAACTTATTAAGTTTGCAGTTCAGATAAAAAAAAGCTATTCAGAATGGAAATAAACATTTCTGATTGCAAATAAGCTATCTAGTTTGCAAAAAAAGCTATTCATGATGAAAATGTGCTAATCAGATTGTAGTTCATAATGAAAATGAGCTATTCAGAATGAAAGAAAAGGGATTCAGGATGCAAATCACTTATTAAGTTTGCAGCTCAGACCACAAAAGCTATTCAGAATGCAAATAAACTATTCAGATTGCAAATAAGCTAACAGTATGCAAAAAAAGCTATTCAGAATGAAAATGTGCTATTCAGATGGCAGTTCAGAATGAAAATAAGCTTTTCAGAATAAAAAAAAAAGAATTCAGGATGCAAATAACCTATTTTGTTTGCAGTTCAGACTAAAAAAGCTATTTAGAATGCAAATAAACTATTTAAAATGCAAATAAGCTATTCAGTTTGCAAAAAAAGCTATTCAGAACGAAAATGTTCTATTCAGATTCCCGTTCAGGATGAAAATAAGCTATTCAAAATGAACAAAAAGGGATTCAAGATGCAAATAACATATTAAGTTTGCAGTTCAGACAAAAAAAAGCTATTCAGAATGCAAATAAACAATTCTGATTGCAAATAAGCTATCCAGTTTGCAAAAAAAGCTATTCATAATGAAAATGTGCTACTCAGATGGCAGTTCAGAATGAAAATAAGCTTTGCAGAATAAAAAAAAGGGGTTCAGGATGCAAATAACCAATTTAGTTTGCAGTTTAGACGAAAAAAGCTATTCAGAATGCAAATAAGCTACTCAGTTTGCAAAAAAAGCTATTCAGAATGAAATTGTGCTATTCAGATTGCAGTTCAGGATGAAAATAATCTATTCAGAATGAACAAAAAGGGATTCAGGATGCAAATAACTTATTAAGTTTGCAGTTCAGATAAAATAAAGCTATACAGAATGCAAATAAACAATTCTTATTGCAAATAAGCTATCCAGTTTGCAAAAAAAGCTATTCATAATGAAAATGTGCTATTCAGATTGCAGTTTAGAATGAAAATAAGCTATTCAGAATGAAAAAAAAGGGATTCAGGATGCAAATCAATTATTAAGTTTGCAGCTCAGACCACAAAAGCTATTCAAAATGCAAATAAACTATTCAGATTGCAAATAAGCTAATCAGTTTGCAAAAAAAGCTATTCAAAATGAAATTGTGCTATTCAGATGGCAGTTCAGAATGAAAATAAGCTTTTCAGAATAAAAAAATAAGAATTCAGGATGCAAATAACCTATTCTGTTTGCAGTTCAAAAAAAAAACCTGTTCCGAATGCAAATAAACTATTCAAAATGCAAATAAGCTATTCAGTTTGAAAAAAAAGCTATTCAGAATGAAATTGTGCTATTCAGATTGCAGTTCAGGATGAAAATAATCTATTCAGAATGAACAAAAAGGGATTCAGGATGCAAATAACTTATTAAGTTTGCAGTTCAGATAAAAAAAAGCTATTCAGAATGGAAATAAACATTTCTGATTGCAAATAAGCTATCCAGTTTGCAAATAAAGCTATTCATAATGAAAATGTGCTAATCAGATTGTAGTTCAGAATGAAAATAAGCTATTCAGAATGAAAAAAAAGGGATTCAGGATGCAAATAAACTATTCAGATTGCAAATAAGCTAATCAGTTTGCAAAAAAAGCTATTCAGAATGAAAATGTGCTACTCAGATGGCAGTTCAGAATGAAAATAAGCTTTGCAGAATAAAAAAAAGGGCTTCAGGATGCAAATAACCAATTTAGTTTGCAGTTTAGACGAAAAAAGCTATTCAGAATGCAAATAAGCTACTCAGTTTGCAAAAAAAGCTATTCAGAATGAAATTGAGCTATTCAGATTGCAGTTCAGGATGAAAATAATCTATTCAGAATGAACAAAAAGGGATTCAGGATGCAAATAACTTATTAAGTTTGCAGTTCAGATAAAATAAAGCTATACAGAATGCAAATAAACAATTCTTATTGCAAATAAGCTATCCAGTTTGCAAAAAAAGCTATTCATAATGAAAATGTGCTATTCAGATTGCAGTTTAGAATGAAAATAAGCTATTCAGAATGAAAAAAAAGGGATTCAGGATGCAAATAAACTATTCAGATTGCAAATAAGCTAATCAGTTTGCAAAAAAAGCTATTCAGAATGAAAATGTGCTACTCAGATGGCAGTTCAGAATGAAAATAAGCTTCGCAGAATAAAAAAAAGGGCTTCAGGATGCAAATAACCAATTTAGTTTGCAGTTTAGGCGAAAAAAGCTATTCAGAATGCAAATAAGCTACTCAGTTTGCAAAAAAAGCTATTCAGAATGAAATTGTGCTATTCAGATGGCAGTTCAGAATGAAAATAAGCTTTGCAGAATAAAAAAAAAAGGGCTTCAGGATGCAAATAAACTATTCAGATTGCAAATAAGCTAATCAGTTTGCAAAAAAAACTATTCAGAATGAAAATGTGCTACTCAGATGGCAGTTCAGAATGGAAATAACCTTTGCAGAATAAAAAAAAGGGCTTCAGGATGCAAATAACCAATTTAGTTTGCAGTTGAGACGAAAAAAGCTATTCAGAATGCAAATAAGCTACTCAGTTTGCAAAAAAAGCTATTCAGAATGAAATTGTGCTATTCAGATTGCAGTTCAGGATGAAAATAATCTATTCAGAATGAACAAAAAGGGATTCAGGATGCAAATAACTTATTAAGTTTGCAGTTGAGATAAAAAAAAGCTATTCAGAATGCAAATAAACAATTCTGATTGCAAATAAGCTATCCAGTTTGCAAAAAAAGCTATTCATAATGAAAATGTGCTATTCAGATTGCAGTTTAGAATGAAAATAAGCTATTCAGAATGAAAAAAAAGGGATTCAGGATGCAAATCACTTATTAAGTTTGCAACTCAGACCAAAAAAGCTATTCAGAATGCAAATAAACTATTCAGATTGCAAATAAGCTAATCAGTTTGCAAAAAAAGCTATTCAGAATGAAAATGTGCTACTCAGATGGCAGTTCAGAATGAAAATAAGCTTTGCAGAATAAAAAAAAAGGGCTTCAGGATGCAAATAAACTATTCAGATTGCAAATAAGCTAATCAGTTTGCAAAAAAAGCTATTCAGAATGAAAATGTGCTACTCTGATGGCAGTTCAGAATGAAAATAAGCTTTGCAGAATAAAAAAAAGGGCTTCAGGATGCAAATAACCAATTTAGTTTGCAGTTGAGACGAAAAAAGCTATTCAGAATGCAAATAAGCTACTCAGTTTGCCAAAAAAGCTATTCAGAATGAAATTGTGCTATTTAGATTGCAGTTCAGGATGAAAATAATCTATTCAGGATGCAAATAACTTATTAAGTTTGCAGTTGAGATAAAAAAAAGCTATTCATAATGCAAATAAACTATTCAGATTGCAAATAAGCTAATCAGTTTGCAAAAAAAGCTATTCAGAATGAAAATGTGCTACTCAGATGGCAGTTCAGAATGAAAATAAGCTTTGCAGAATAAAAAAAAAAGGGCTTCAGGATGAAAATAACCAATTTAGTTTGCAGTTTAGACTAAAAAAGCTATTCAGAATGCAAATAAGCTACTCAGTTTGCAAAAAAAAGCTATTCAGAATGAAATTGTGCTATTCAGATTGCAGTTCAGGATGAAAATAATCTATTCAGAATGAACAAAAAGGGATTCAGGATGCAAATAACTTATTAAGTTTGCAGTTCAGATAAAAAAAAGCTATTCAGAATGGAAATAAACATTTCTGATTGCAAATAAGCTATCTAGTTTGCAAAAAAAGCTATTCATAATGAAAATGTGCTAATCAGATTGTAGTTCAGAATGAAAATAAGCTATTCAGAATGAAAGAAAAGCGATTCAGGATGCAAATAACCTATTTTGTTTGCAGTTCAGACTAAAAAAGCTATTCAGAATGCAAATAAACTATTTAAAATGCAAATAAGCTATTCAGTTTGCAAAAAAAGCTATTCAGAAAGAAAATGTTCTATTCAGATTCCCGTTCAGGATGAAAATAAGCTATTCAAAATGAACAAAAAGGGATTCAAGATGCAAATAACATATTAAGTTTGCAGTTCAGACAAAAAAAAGCTATTCAGAATGCAAATAAACAATTCTGATTGCAAATAAGCTATCCAGTTTGCAAAAAAAGCTATTCATAATGAAAATGTGCTATTCAGATTGCAGTTCAGAATGAAAATAAGCTATTCAGAATGAAAAAAAAGGGATTCAGGATGAAAATAAACTATTCAGATTGCAAATAAGCTAATCAGTTTGCAAAAAAAGCTATTCAGAATGAAAATGTGCTACTCAAATGGTAGTTCAGAATGAAAATAAGCTTTGCAGAATAAAAAAAAGGGGTTCAGGATGCAAATAACCAATTTAGTTTGCAGTTTAGACGAAAAAAGCTATTCAGAATGCAAATAAGCTACTCAGTTTGCAAAAAAAGCTATTCAGAATGAAATTGTGCTATTCAGATTGCAGTTCAGGATGAAAATAATCTATTCAGAATGAACAAAAAGGGATTCAGGATGCAAATAACTTATTAAGTTTGCAGTTCAGATAAAATAAAGCTATACAGAATGCAAATAAACAATTCTGATTGCAAATAAGCTATCCAGTTTGCAAAAAAAGCTATTCATACTGAAAATGTCCTATTCAGATTGCAGTTTAGAATGAAAATAAGCTATTCAGAATGAAAAAAAAGGGATTCAGGATGCAAATCACTTATTAAGTTTGCAGCTCAGACCACAAAAGCTATTCAGAATGCAAATAAACTATTCAGATTGCAAATAAGCTAATCAGTTTGCAAAAAAAGCTATTCAAAATGAAATTGTGCTATTCAGATGGCAGTTCAGAATGAAAATAAACTTTTCAGAATAAAAAAAAATGAATTCAGGATGCAAATAACCTTTTCTGTTTGCAGTTCAGACAAAAAAACATGTTCGGTATGCAAATAAACTATTCAAAATGCAAATAAGCTATTCAGTTTGAAAAAAAAGCTATTCCGAATGCAAATGTTCTATTCAAATTGCAGTTCAGGATGAAAATAAGCTATTCAGAATGAACAAAAAGGGATTCAGGATGCAAATAACCTATTCAGTTTGCAGTTCAGACACAAAAAGCTATTCAGAATGCAAATAAGCTATTGAGATTGCAAATAACCTATTCAGTTTGCAGTTCAGACACAAAAAGTTATTCAGAATGCAAATAAACTATTCAGATTGCAAATAAGATATTCAATTTGCAAAAAAGGTATTTAGAATGAAAATGTGCTATTCAGATTGCACTTCATGATGAAAATAATCTATTCAGAATAAAAAAAAAAAAGGATTCAGGATGCAAATAACCAATTCAGTTTACAGTTCAGACGAAAAAAGCTATTCAGAATGCAAATAAATTATTCAGATTGCAAATAAGCTAATCAGTTTGCAAAAAAAGCTATTCAAGATGAAATTGTGCTATTCAGATTGCAGTTCAGGATGAAAATAAGCTATTCAGTATGAACAAAAAGTGATTCAGGATGCAAATAACCTATTCATTTTGCAGTTCAGACAAAAAATAGCTATTTAGAGTGCAAATAAACTATTCACATTCCAAATAAACTAATCAGTTTACAAAAAAAGCTATTCAGAATGAAAAAGTGTTATTCAGACTGCAGCTCAGGATGAAATAAGCAATTTTGAAAGAAAGAAAAGATTCAGGATGCAAATAACCTATATTAGTTTAGAGTTCAGACAAAAAAAGCTATTCCGAATGCAAATAAACTATTCAGTTTGCAAATAAGCTAATCAGTTTGCAAAAAAATCTATTCAGAATGAAAATGTGCTATTCAGAATAAAAATGTGCTATTCAGATTTCAGTTCCGGATGAAAATAAGCTAATTAGAATGAAAAAAAGGGATTCAGGATGCAAATAAGCTATTCAGTTTGCAGTTCAGACAAAAAAAGCTATTCAGAATGCAAATACACTATTCACATTGCAAATAAGATATTCAATTTGCAAAAAAAGCTATTCAGAATGAAAATGTGCCATTCAGATTGCAGTTCAGGATAAAAACAAGTTATTCAGAATAAAAGAAAAGGGATTCAGGACGCAAATAACCTATTCTGTTTGCAATTGAGACAAAAAAAGCTATTCAGAATGCAAATAAACTATTCAGATTGCAAATAAGCTATTCAGATTGCAGTTCATGATGAAAATAAGCTATTCAGAATGAAAAAAAGGGATTCAGGATGCAAATAACCTATTCAGTTTCCAGTTCTTACAAAAAAAGCTATTCAGAATGCAAATAAACTATTTAGATTGCAAATAAGCTAATCAATTTGCCAAAAAAGCTATTCAAAATGATAATGAGCTATTCAGATTGCAGTTCAGGATGAAAATAAGCTATTCAGAATGAAAATAAAGGGATTCAGGATGCAAGTAACCTATTCAGCATGCAAATAAGCTATTCAATTTGCAAAAAAAGCTATTCAGAATGCAAACGTTCTATTTAGATTCCAGTTCAGGATGAAAATAAGCTATTCATAATGAACAAAAAAGGATTCAGGATGCAAATAACTTCTTAAGTTTGCAGTTCAGACAAAAAAAACTATTCAGAATGCAAATAAACAATTCTGATTACAAATAAGCTATCGAGTTTGCAAAAAAAACTATTCATAATGAAAATGTGCTATTCAGATTTCAGCTCAGGATGAAAATAAGTTATTCAGACCGAAAAAAAGGGATTCAGGATGCAAATAACCTATTCCGTTTGCAGTTCAGACAAAAAAAGCTATTTAGAATGCAAATAAACTATTCAGATTGCAAATAAGCTAATAAGTTTGGCAAAAAAGCTATTCAGGATGAAAATGTGCTATTCAGATTACAGTTCAGGATGTAAATAAGCTATTCAGAATGAAAAAATAGGGATTCAGGATGCAAATAACATTGTCTGTTTGCAGTTCAGACAAAAAAAAGCTATTCAGAATGCAAATAAACTCTTGTGATTGCAAATAAGATAATCAGTTTGCAAAAAAAGCTATTCAGAATGAAAATGTGCTATTCAGATTACAGTTCAGGATGAAAATAAGCTATTCAGAATGAAAAAAAAGGGATTCAGGATGCAAATAACCTATTCAGTTTGCAGTTCATACAAAAAAAACTATTCAGAATGCAAATAAACTATTCAGATTGCAATTCCGGATGAAAGTAAGCTATTCAAAATGAACAAAAAAAGCTATTCAGAATGCAAATAAACTATTCAGATAGCAAATAAGCTATTCAGTTTGCAAAAAAAGCTATTCAGAATGAAAATGTGCAATTCAGATTGCAGTTCAGGATGAAAATAAGCTACTCAGAATGAAAAAAAAAAGGATTCAGGATGCAAATAACCTATTCAGTTTGCAGTTCAGACAAGAAAAGCTATTCAGAATGCAAATAAACTATTCAGATTGCAAACAAGCTATTCAGTTTGCCAAAAAAGCTATTCAGAATGAAAATGTGCTATTCTTATTGCAATTCAGAATGAAAATAAACTATTCATATTGCAAATAAGCTATTTTGTTTGCAAAAAAAGCTCTTCAGAATGAAAATGTGCAATTCAGATTGCTGTTCAGGATGAAAATAAGCTATTTATAATGAAAAAAAAGGGATTCTGGATGCAAATAACCTATTCAGTTTGCAGTTCAGACAAAAAAAGCTATTCAGAATGCAAATAAACTATTCATATTGCAAATAAGCTAATCAGTTTGCAAAAATAACTATTCAGAATGAAAATGTGCTATTCAGATTGAGTTCAGGATGCAAATAACCTATTCAGTTTGCAGTTCAAAAAAAAACTATTCAAAATACAAATAAACTATTCATATTGCAGATAAGCTATTTAGTTTGCAAAAAAAGCTATTCAGAATGCAAATAAACAATTCAGATTGCAAATAAGCTATTCAGTTTCCAAAAAAAGTTATTCAGAACGAAAATGTTCTATTCAGATTGCAGTTCAGGATGAAATAAGCTATTCAGAATGAAAAAAAAGGATTTAGGATGCAAATAACCTATTCAGTTTGCGGTTCAGACAAGAAAAGCTATTCATAATGCAAATAAACTATTCAGATTGCAAACAAGCTATTCAGTTTGCCAAAAAAGCTATTCACAATGAAAATGTGCTATTCTTATTGCAATTCAGGATGAAAATAAGCTATTCAGAATAAAAAAAACGGATTTAGGATGCAAATAACCTATTCAGTTTGCAGTTTAGACAAAAAAAGGTATTCAGAATGGAAATAAACTATTCATATTGCAAATAAGCTATTTTGTTTGCAAAAAAAGCTATTCAGAATGAAAATGTGCTATTCAGATTGCTGTTCAGGATGCAAATAACCTATTCAGTTTCCAGTTCTTACAAAAAAAGCTATTCAGAATGCAAATAAACTATTTAGATTGCAAATAAGCTAATCAATTTGCCAAAAAAGCTATTCAAAATGATAATGAGCTATTCAGATTGCAGTTCAGGATGAAAATAAGCTATTCAGAATGAAAATAAAGGGATTCAGGATGCAAGTAACCTATTCAGCATGCAAATAAGCTATTCAATTTGCAAAAAAAGCTATTCAGAATGCAAACGTTCTATTTAGATTCCAGTTCAGGATGAAAATAAGCTATTCATAATGAACAAAAAAGGATTCAGGATGCAAATAACTTCTTAAGTTTGCAGTTCAGACAAAAAAAACTATTCAGAATGCAAATAAACAATTCTGATTACAAATAAGCTATCGAGTTTGCAAAAAAAACTATTCATAATGAAAATGTGCTATTCAGATTTCAGCTCAGGATGAAAATAAGTTATTCAGACCGAAAAAAAGGGATTCAGGATGCAAATAACCTATTCCGTTTGCAGTTCAGACAAAAAAAGCTATTTAGAATGCAAATAAACTATTCAGATTGCAAATAAGCTAATAAGTTTGGCAAAAAAGCTATTCAGGATGAAAATGTGCTATTCAGATTACAGTTCAGGATGTAAATAAGCTATTCAGAATGAAAAAATAGGGATTCAGGATGCAAATAACATTGTCTGTTTGCAGTTCAGACAAAAAAAAGCTATTCAGAATGCAAATAAACTCTTGTGATTGCAAATAAGATAATCAGTTTGCAAAAAAAGCTATTCAGAATGAAAATGTGCTATTCAGATTACAGTTCAGGATGAAAATAAGCTATTCAGAATGAAAAAAAAGGGATTCAGGATGCAAATAACCTATTCAGTTTGCAGTTCATACAAAAAAAACTATTCAGAATGCAAATAAACTATTCAGATTGCAATTCCGGATGAAAGTAAGCTATTCAAAATGAACAAAAAAAGCTATTCAGAATGCAAATAAACTATTCAGATAGCAAATAAGCTATTCAGTTTGCAAAAAAAGCTATTCAGAATGAAAATGTGCAATTCAGATTGCAGTTCAGGATGAAAATAAGCTACTCAGAATGAAAAAAAAAAGGATTCAGGATGCAAATAACCTATTCAGTTTGCAGTTCAGACAAGAAAAGCTATTCAGAATGCAAATAAACTATTCAGATTGCAAACAAGCTATTCAGTTTGCCAAAAAAGCTATTCAGAATGAAAATGTGCTATTCTTATTGCAATTCAGAATGAAAATAAACTATTCATATTGCAAATAAGCTATTTTGTTTGCAAAAAAAGCTCTTCAGAATGAAATTGTGCAATTCAGATTGCTGTTCAGGATGAAAATAAGCTATTTATAATGAAAAAAAAGGGATTCTGGATGCAAATAACCTATTCAGTTTGCAGTTCAGACAAAAAAAGCTATTCAGAATGCAAATAAACTATTCATATTGCAAATAAGCTAATCAGTTTGCAAAAATAACTATTCAGAATGAAAATGTGCTATTCAGATTGAGTTCAGGATGCAAATAACCTATTCAGTTTGCAGTTCAAAAAAAAACTATTCAAAATACAAATAAACTATTCATATTGCAGATAAGCTATTTAGTTTGCAAAAAAAGCTATTCAGAATGCAAATAAACAATTCAGATTGCAAATAAGCTATTCAGTTTCCAAAAAAAGTTATTCAGAACGAAAATGTTCTATTCAGATTGCAGTTCAGGATGAAATAAGCTATTCAGAATGAAAAAAAAGGATTTAGGATGCAAATAACCTATTCAGTTTGCGGTTCAGACAAGAAAAGCTATTCATAATGCAAATAAACTATTCAGATTGCAAACAAGCTATTCAGTTTGCCAAAAAAGCTATTCACAATGAAAATGTGCTATTCTTATTGCAATTCAGGATGAAAATAAGCTATTCAGAATAAAAAAAACGGATTTAGGATGCAAATAACCTATTCAGTTTGCAGTTTAGACAAAAAAAGGTATTCAGAATGGAAATAAACTATTCATATTGCAAATAAGCTATTTTGTTTGCAAAAAAAGCTATTCAGAATGAAAATGTGCTATTCAGATTGCTGTTCAGGATGAAAATAAGCTATTTATATGAAAAAAAAGGGATTCAGGATGCAAATAACCTATTCAGTTTGCAGTTCAGACAAAAAAAGCTATTCAGAATGCAAATAAACTATTCAGATTGCAAATAAGCTAATCAGTTTGCACAAAAATCTATTCAAAATGAAATTGTGCTATTCAGATGGCAGTTCAGGATGCAAATAACCTATTCAGTTTGCAGTTCAAAAAAAAAACTATTCAAAATACAAATAAACAATTCAGATTGCAAATAAGCTATTCAGTATCCAAATAAAGTTATTCAGAACGAAAATGTTCTATTCAGATTGCAGTTCAGGATGAAAATAGGGATTCAGGATGCAAATAACCTATTCCGTTTGCAGTTCTGACAAAAAAAGCTATTCAGAAGGCAAATAAACTATTCAGATTGCAAATAAGCTATTGAGTTTGCAAAAGAAGCTATTCAGAATGAAAATGTGCTATTCAGAATGCAGTTAAGTATGAAAATAAGCTATTCAAAATGAAAAAAAAGGGATTCAGGATGCGAATAACCTATTCAGTTGGCAATTCAGACAAAAAAAGCTATTCAGATTGCAGTTCAGGATGAAAATAAGCTATTCAGAATGAACAAAAAGGGATTCAGGATGCAAATAACTTATTAAGTTTGCAGTACAGACAAAAAAAGCTATTCAGAATGCAAATAAACAATTCTGGTTGCAAATAAACTATCTTGTTTGCAAAAAAAGCTATTCATAATGAAAATGTGCTATTCAGATTGCAGTTCAGGACGAAAATAAGATATTCAGAATGAAAAAATAGGGATTCAGGATGCAAATGACCTATTCAGTTTGCAGTTCAGACAAAAAAAGCTTAGAATGCAAATAAATTATTCAGATTGCAAATAAGCTATTCAGTTTGCAAAAAAAGAAATTCCGAATGAAAATGTGCCATTCAGATTGCAGTTCAAGATAAAAGTAAGCTATTTAGAATGAAAAAAAGGGATTCAGGATGCAAATAACTTATTACGTTTGCAGTTCATAAAAAAATATATATTCAGAATGCAAATAAATTATTCAGATTGCAAATAAGCTATTCAGTTTGTAAAAAAAGCTATTAAGAATAAAAATGTGCTATTCAGATTGCAGTTCATGATGAATATAAGCTATTCAGAATGAAAAAAAGGGATTCAGGATGCAAATAACCTATTCAGTTTCCAGTTCTTACAAAAAAAGCTATTCAGAATGCAAATAAACTATTTAGATTGCAAATAAGCTAATCAATTTGAAAAAAAAGCTATTCAGAATGAAAATGAGCTATTCAGATTGCAGTTCAGGATGAAAATAAGCTATTCAGAATGAAATAAAGGGATTCAGGATGCAAATAACTTCTTAAGTTTGCAGTTCAGACAAAAAAAACTATTCAGAATGCAAATAAACAATTCTGATTACAAATAAGCTATCCTGTTTGCAAAAAAAACTATTCATAATGAAAATGTGCTATTCAGATTTCAGCTCAGGATGAAAATAAGTTATTCAGACCGAAAAAAAGGGATTCAGGATGCAAATAACCTATTCCGTTTGCAGTTCAGACAAAAAAAGCTATTTAGAATGCAAATAAACTATTCAGATTGCAAATAAGCTAATCAGTTTGCAAAAAAAGCTATTCAGAAAGAAAATGTCCTATTCAGATTACAGTTGAGGATGAAAATAAGCAATTCAGAATGAAAAAATAGGGATTCAGGATGCAAATAACATTGTCTGTTTGCAGTTCAGACAAAAAAAGCTATTCAGAATGCAAATAAACTCCTCAGATTGCAAATAAGATAATCAGTTTGCAAAAAAAGCTATTCAGAATATAAATGTGCTATTCAGATTGCAGTTCAGGATGAAAATAACTTATTCAGAATGAAAAAAAAGGGATTCAGGATGCAAATAACCAATTCAGTTTGCAGTTCATACAAAAAAAGCTATTCAGAATGCGAATAAACAATTCAGATTGCAAATAAGCTATTCAGTTTCCAAAAAAGTTATTCAGAACGAAAAATGTTCTATTCAAATTGCAGTTCAGGATGAAATAAGCTATTCAGAATGAAAAAAAAGGATTTAGGATGCAAATAACCTATTCAGTTTGCGGTTCAGACAAGAAAAGCTATTCAGAATGCAAATAAACTATTCAGATTGCAAACAAGCTATTCAGTTTGCCAAAAAAGCTATTCACAATGAAAATGTGCTATTCTTATTGCAATTCAGGATGAAAATAAGCTATTCAGAATAAAAAAAACGGATTTAGGATGCAAATAACCTATTCAGTTTGCAGTTTAGACAAAAAAAGGTATTCAGAATGGAAATAAACCATTCATATGGCAAATAAGCTATTTTGTTTCCAAAAAAAGCTATTCAGAATGAAAATGTGCTATTCAGATTGCTGTTCAGGATGAAAATAAGCTATTTATATGAAAAAAAAGGGATCCAGGATGCAAATAACCTATTCAGTTTGCAGTTCAGACAAAAAACGCTATTCGGAATGCAAATAAACTATTCAGATTGCAAATAAGCTAATCAGTTTGCAAAAAAAGCTATTCAGAATGAAAATGTGCTATTCAGATTACAGTTGAGGATGAAAATAACTTATTCAGAATGAAAAAAAAGGGATTCAGGATGCAAATAACCAATTCAGTTTGCAGTTCATACAAAAAAAGCTATTCAGAATGCGAATAAACAATTCAGATTGCAAATAAGCTATTCAGTTTCCAAAAAAGTTATTCAGAACGAAAAATGTTCTATTCAAATTGCAGTTCAGGATGAAATAAGCTATTCAGAATGAAAAAAAAGGATTTAGGATGCAAATAACCTATTCAGTTTGCGGTTCAGACAAGAAAAGCTATTCAGAATGCAAATAAACTATTCAGATTGCAAACAAGCTATTCAGTTTGCCAAAAAAGCTATTCACAATGAAAATGTGCTATTCTTATTGCAATTCAGGATGAAAATAAGCTATTCAGAATAAAAAAAACGGATTTAGGATGCAAATAACCTATTCAGTTTGCAGTTTAGACAAAAAAAGGTATTCAGAATGGAAATAAACCATTCATATGGCAAATAAGCTATTTTGTTTCCAAAAAAAGCTATTCAGAATGAAAATGTGCTATTCAGATTGCTGTTCAGGATGAAAATAAGCTATTTATATGAAAAAAAAGGGATCCAGGATGCAAATAACCTATTCAGTTTGCAGTTCAGACAAAAAACGCTATTCGGAATGCAAATAAACTATTCAGATTGCAAATAAGCTAATCAGTTTGCAAAAAAAGCTATTCAGAATGAAAATGTGCTATTCAGATTACAGTTGAGGATGAAAATAAGCTATTCAGAATGAAAAAATAGGGATTCAGGATGCAAATAACATTGTCTGTTTGCAGTTCAGACAAAAAAAGCTATTCAGAATGAAAATGTGCTATTCAGATTGAGTTCAGGATGCAAATAACCTATTCAGTTTGCAGTTCAAAAAAAAACTATTCAAAATACAAATAAACTATTCATATTGCAGATAAGCTATTTAGTTTGCAAAAAAAGCTATTTAGAATGCAAATAAACAATTCAGATTGCAAATAAGCTATTCAGTTTCCAAAAAAAGTTATTCAGAACGAAAATGTCCTATTCAGATTACAGTTGAGGATGAAAATAAGCAATTCAGAATGAAAAAATAGGGATTCAGGATGCAAATAACATTGTATGTTTGCAGTTCAGACAAAAAAAGCTATTCAGAATGCAAATAAACTCCTCAGATTGCAAATAAGATAATCAGTTTGCAAAAAAAGCTATTCAGAATATAAATGTGCTATTCAGATTGCAGTTCAGGATGAAAATAAGTTATTCAGAATGAAAAAAAAGGGATTCAGGATGCAAATAACAAATTCAGTTTGCAGTTCATACAAAAAAAGCTATTCAGAATGCAAATAAACAATTCAGATTGCAAATAAGCTATTCAGTTTCCAAAAAAGTTATTCAGAACGAAAATGTTCTATTCAGATTGCAGTTCAGGATGAAATAAGCTATTCAGAATGAAAAAAAAGGATTTAGGATGCAAATAACCTATTCAGTTTGCGGTTCAGACAAGAAAAGCTATTCAGAATGCAAATAAACTATTCAGATTGCAAACAAGCTATTCAGTTTGCCAAAAAAGCTATTCACAATGAAAATGTGCTATTCTTATTGCAATTCAGGATGAAAATAAGCTATTCAGAATAAAAAAAACGGATTTAGGATGCAAATAACCTATTCAGTTTGCAGTTTAGACAAAAAAAGGTATTCAGAATGGAAATAAACCATTCATATGGCAAATAAGCTATTTTGTTTGCATAAAAAGCTATTCAGAATGAAAATGTGCTATTCAGATTGCTGTTCAGGATGAAAATAAGCTATTTATATGAAAAAAAAGGGATTCAGGATGCAAATAACCTATTCAGTTTGCAGTTCAGACAAAAAACGCTATTCGGAATGCAAATAAACTATTCAGATTGCAAATAAGCTAATCAGTTTGCAAAAAAAGCTATTCAGAATGAAAATGTGCTATTCAGATTACAGTTGAGGATGAAAATAAGCTATTCAGAATGAAAAAATAGGGATTCAGGATGCAAATAACATTGTCTGTTTGCAGTTCAGACAAAAAAAGCTATTCAGAATGAAAATGTGCTATTCAGATTGAGTTCAGGATGCAAATAACCTATTCAGTTTGCAGTTCAAAAAAAAACTATTCAAAATACAAATAAACTATTCATATTGCAGATAAGCTATTTAGTTTGCAAAAAAAGCTATTCAGAATGCAAATAAACAATTCAGATTGCAAATAAGCTATTCAGTTTCCAAAAAAAGTTATTCAGAACGAAAATGTTCTATTCAGATTGCAGTTCAGGATGAAATAAGCTATTCAGAATGACAAAAAAGGATTTAGGATGCAAATAACCTATTCAGTTTGCGGTTCAGACAAGAAAAGCTATTCAGAATGCAAATAAACTATTCAGATTGCAAACAAGCTATTCAGTTTGCCAAAAAAGCTATTCACAATGAAAATGTGCTATTCTTATTGCAATTCAGGATGAAAATAAGCTATTCAGAATAAAAAAAACGGATTTAGGATGCAAATAACCTATTCAGTTTGCAGTTTAGACAAAAAAAGGTATTCAGAATGGAAATAAACTATTCATATTGCAAATAAGCTATTTTGTTTGCAAAAAAAGCTATTCAGAATGAAAATGTGCTATTCAGATTGCTGTTCAGGATGAAAATAAGCTATTTATATGAAAAAAAAGGGATTCAGGATGCAAATAACCTATTCAGTTTGCAGTTCAGACAAAAAAAGCTATTCAGAATGCAAATAAACTATTCAGATTGCAAATAAGCTAATCAGTTTGCAAAAAAAACTATTCAGAATGAAAATGTGCTATTCAAATTGAGTTTAGGATGCAAATAACCTATTCAGTTTGCAGTTCAAAAAAAAAACTACTCAAAATACAAATAAACAATTCAGATTGCTAATAAGCTATTCAGTTTCCAAATAAAGTTATTCAGAACGAAAATGTTCTATTCAGATTGCAGTTCAGGATGAAAATAAGCTATTCATAACGAAAAAAAAAGGGATTCAGGATGCAAATAACATATTCCGTTTGCAGTTCTGACAAAAAACGCTATTCAGAAGGCAAATAAACTATTCAGATTGCAAATAAGCTATTTAGTTTGCAAAAGAAGCTATTCAGAATGAAAATGTGCTATTCAGAATGCAGTTAAGTATGAAAATAAGCTATTCAGAATGAAAAAAAAGGGATTCAGGATGCGAATAACCTATTCAGTTGGCAATTCAGACAAAAAAAGCTATTCAGATTGCAGTTCAGGATGAAAATAAGCTATTCAGAATGAACAAAAAGGGATTCGGGATGCAAATAACTTATTAAGTTTGCAGTACAGACAAAAAAAGCTATTCAGAATGCAAAAAAAATAAATTCCGAATGAAAATGTGCCATTCAGATTGCAGTTCAAGATAAAAATAAGCTATTCAGAATAAAAAAAACGGATTTAGGATGCAAATAACCTATTCAGTTTGCAGTTCAGACAAAAAAAGGTATTCAAAATGGAAATAAACTATTCATATTGCAAATAAGCTATTTTGTTTGCAAAAAAAGCTATTCATAATGAAAATGTGCTATTCAGATTGCTGTTCAGGATGAAAATAAGCTATTTATAATGAAAAAAAAAGGGATTCAGGATGCAAATAACCTATTCAGTTTGCAGTTCAGACAAAAAAAGCTATTCAGAATGCAAATAAACTATTCAGATTGCAAATAAGCTAATCAGTTTGCAAAAAAAACTATTCAGAATGAAAATGTGCTATTCAGATTGTGCTCAGGATGCAAATAACCTATTCAGTTTGCAGTTGAAAAAAAAAACTATTCAAAATACAAATAAACTATTCAGATTGCAAATAAGCTATTTAGTTTGCAAAAAAAACTATTCAGAATGCAAATAAACAATTCAGATTGCAAATAAGCTATTCAGTTTCCAAAAAAAGTTATTTAGAACGGAAATGTTCTATTCAGATTGCAGTTCAGGATGAAATAAGCTATTCAGAATGAAAAAAAAGGGATTCAGAATACAAATAGACAAATCAGATTGCAAATAAGCTATTCAGTTTGTAAAAAAAGCTATTCAAAATGAAAAAGTGTTATACAGATTGCAGTTCAGGATGAAAATAAGCTATTCCAAACGAAAAAAAGGGATTCAGGATGCAAATAACCTATTCCGTTTGCAGTTCTGACAAAAAAAGCTGTTCAGAAGGCAAATAAACTATTCAGATTGCAAATAAGCTATTTAGTTTGCAAAAGAAGCTATTCAGAATGAAAATGTGCTATTCAGATTGCAGTTAAGTATGAAAATAAGCTATTCAGAATAAAAAAAAAAGGATTCAGGATGCGAATAACCTATTCAGTTGGCAATTCAGACAAAAAAAGCTATTCAGATTGCAAATCAGGATGAAAATAAGCTATTCAGAATGAACAAAAAGGGATTCAGGATGCAAATAAATTATTAAGTTTGCAGTACAGACAAAAAAAGCTATTCAGAATGCAAAAAAAATAAATTCCGAATGAAAATGTGCCATTCAGATTGCAGTTCAAGATAAAAATAAGCTATTTAGATTGAAAAAAAGGGATTCAGGATGCAAATAACTTATTACGTTTGCAGTTCAGAAAAAAATAGATATTCAGAATGCAAATAAATTATTCAGATTGCAAATAAGCTATTCAGTTTGTAAAAAAAGCTATTAAGAATAAAAATGTGCTATTCAGATTGCAGTTCATGATGAATATAAGCTATTCAGAATGAAAAAAAGGGATTCAGGATGCAAATAACCTATTCAGTTTCCAGTTCTTACAAAAAAAGCTATTCAGAATGCAAATAAACTATTTAGATTGCAAATAAGCTAATCAATTTGCAAAAAAAGCTATTCAGAATGAAAATGAGCTATTCAGATTGCAGTTCAGGATGAAAATAAGCTATTCAGAATGAAAAAAAAAGTGATTCAGAATGCAAATAACCTATTCAGTTTGCAATTCATACAAAAAAAGCTATTCAGAATGCAAATAAACTATTCGGCATGCAAATAAGCTATTCAATTTGCAAAAAAAGCTATTCAGAATGCAAACGTTCTATTCAGATTCCAGTTCAGGACGAAAATAAGCTATTCAGAATGAACAAAAAGGGATTCAGGATGCAAATAACTTCTTAAGTTTGCAGTTCAGACAAAAAAAACTATTCAGAATGCAAATAAACAATTCTGATTACAAATAAGCTATCCAGTTTGCAAAAAAAACTATTCATAATGAAAATGTGCTATTCAGATTTCAGTTCAGGATGAAAATAAGCTATTCAGAATGAAAAAAAAAGGGATTCAGAATGCAAATAACCTATTCAGTTTGCAATTCATACAAAAAAAGCTATTTAGAATGTAAATAAACTATTCGGCATGCAAATAAGCTATTCAATTTGCAAAAAAAGCTATTCAGAATGCAAACGTTCTATTCAGATTCCAGTTCAGGACGAAAATAAGCTATTCAGAATGAACAAAAAGGGATTCAGGATGCAAATAACTTCTTAAGTTTGCAGTTCAGACAAAAAAAACTATTCAGAATGCAAATAAACAATTCTGATTACAAATAAGTTATCCAGTTTGCAAAAAAAACTATTCATAATGAAAATGTGCTATTCAGATTTCAGTTCAGGATGAAAATAAGTTATTCAGACCGAAAAAAAGGGATTCAGGATGCAAATAACCTATTCCGTTTGCAGTTCAGACAAAAAAAGCTATTTAGAATGCAAATAAACTATTCAGATTGCAAATAAGCTAATCAGTTTGCAAAAAAAGCTATTCAGAATGAAAATGTGCTATTTAGATTGCAGTTCAGGATGAAAATAAGTTATTCAGAATGAAAAAATAGGGATTCAGAATACAAATAGACAAATCAGATTGCAAATAAGCTATTCAGTTTGTAAAAAAAGCTATTCAAAATGAAAAAGTGTTATACAGATTGACGTTCAGGATGAAAATAAGCTATTCCAAACGAAAAAAAGGGATTCAGGATGCAAATAACCTATTCCGTTTGCAGTTCTGACAAAAAAAGCTGTTCAGAAGGCAAATAAACTATTCAGATTGCAAATAAGCTATTTAGTTTGCAAAAGAAGCTATTCAGAATGAAAATGTGCTATTCAGATTGCAGTTAAGTATGAAAATAAGCTATTCAGAATAAAAAAAAAAGGATTCAGGATGCGAATAACCTATTCAGTTGGCAATTCAGACAAAAAAAGCTATTCAGATTGCAAATCAGGATGAAAATAAGCTATTCAGAATGAACAAAAAGGGATTCAGGATGCAAATAAATTATTAAGTTTGCAGTACAGACAAAAAAAGCTATTCAGAATGCAAAAAAAATAAATTCCGAATGAAAATGTGCCATTCAGATTGCAGTTCAAGATAAAAATAAGCTATTTAGATTGAAAAAAAGGGATTCAGGATGCAAATAACTTATTACGTTTGCAGTTCAGAAAAAAATAGATATTCAGAATGCAAATAAATTATTCAGATTGCAAATAAGCTATTCAGTTTGTAAAAAAAGCTATTAAGAATAAAAATGTGCTATTCAGATTGCAGTTCATGATGAATATAAGCTATTCAGAATGAAAAAAAGGGATTCAGGATGCAAATAACCTATTCAGTTTCCAGTTCTTACAAAAAAAGCTATTCAGAATGCAAATAAACTATTTAGATTGCAAATAAGCTAATCAATTTGCAAAAAAAGCTATTCAGAATGAAAATGAGCTATTCAGATTGCAGTTCAGGATGAAAATAAGCTATTCAGAATGAAAAAAAAAGTGATTCAGAATGCAAATAACCTATTCAGTTTGCAATTCATACAAAAAAAGCTATTCAGAATGCAAATAAACTATTCGGCATGCAAATAAGCTATTCAATTTGCAAAAAAAGCTATTCAGAATGCAAACTTTCTATTCAGATTCCAGTTCAGGACGAAAATAAGCTATTCAGAATGAACAAAAAGGGATTCAGGATGCAAATAACTTCTTAAGTTTGCAGTTCAGACAAAAAAAACTATTCAGAATGCAAATAAACAATTCTGATTACAAATAAGCTATCCAGTTTGCAAAAAAAACTATTCATAATGAAAATGTGCTATTCAGATTTCAGTTCAGGATGAAAATAAGCTATTCAGAATGAAAAAAAAAGGGATTCAGAATGCAAATAACCTATTCAGTTTGCAATTCATACAAAAAAAGCTATTTAGAATGTAAATAAACTATTCGGCATGCAAATAAGCTATTCAATTTGCAAAAAAAGCTATTCAGAATGCAAACGTTCTATTCAGATTCCAGTTCAGGACGAAAATAAGCTATTCAGAATGAACAAAAAGGGATTCAGGATGCAAATAACTTCTTAAGTTTGCAGTTCAGACAAAAAAAACTATTCAGAATGCAAATAAACAATTCTGATTACAAATAAGTTATCCAGTTTGCAAAAAAAACTATTCATAATGAAAATGTGCTATTCAGATTTCAGTTCAGGATGAAAATAAGTTATTCAGACCGAAAAAAAGGGATTCAGGATGCAAATAACCTATTCCGTTTGCAGTTCAGACAAAAAAAGCTATTTAGAATGCAAATAAACTATTCAGATTGCAAATAAGCTAATCAGTTTGCAAAAAAAGCTATTCAGAATGAAAATGTGCTATTTAGATTGCAGTTCAGGATGAAAATAAGTTATTCAGAATGAAAAAATAGGGATTCAGGATGCAAATAACATTTTCTGTTTGCAGTTCAGACAAAAAAAGCTAACCAGAATGCAAATAAACTCTTCAGATTGCAAATAAGATAATCAGTTTGCAAAAAAAGCTATTCAGAATGAAAATGTGCTATTCAGATTGCAGTTCAGGATGAAAATAAGCTATTCAGAATGAAAAAAAAGGGATTCAGGATGCAAATAACCTATTCAGTTTGCAGTTCATACAAAATAAGCTATTCAGAATGCAAATAAACTATTCAGATTGCAAACAAGCTATTCAGTTTGCCAAAAAGGCTATTCAGAATGAAAATGTGCTATTCTTATTGCAATTCAGGATGAAAATAAGCTATTCAGAATAAAAAAAACGGATTTAGGATGCAAATAACCTATTCAGTTTGCAGTTCAGACAAAAAAAGGTATTCAAAATGGAAATAAACTATTCATATTGCAAATAAGCTATTTTGTTTGCAAAAAAAGCTACTCAGAATGAAAATGTGCTATTTAGATTGCTGTTCAGGATGAAAATAAGCTATTTATAATGAAAAAAAAGGGATTCAGGATGCAAATAACCTATTCAGTTTGCAGTTCAGACAAAAAAAGCTATTCAGAATGCAAATAAACTATTCAGATTGCAAATAAGCTAATCAGTTTGCAAAAAAAACTATTCAGAATGAAAATGTGCTATTCAGATTGTGCTCAGGATGCAAATAACCTATTCAGTTTGCAGTTCAAAAAAAAAACTATTCAAAATACAAATAAACTATTCAGATTGCAAATAAGCTATTTAGTTTGCAAAAAAAGCTATTCAGAATGCAAATAAACAATTCAGATTGCAAATAAGCTATTCAGTTTCCAAAAAAAGTTATTCAGAACGGAAATGTTCTATTCAGATTGCAGTTCAGGATCAAATAAGCTATTCAGAATGAAAAAAAAGGGATTCAGAATACAAATAGACAAATCAGATTGCAAATAAGCTATTCAGTTTGTAAAAAAAGCTATTCAAAATGAAAAAGTCTTATACAGATTGCAGTTCAGGATGAAAATAAGCTATTCCAAACGAAAAAAAAGGGATTCAGGATGCAAATAACCTATTCCGTTTGCAGTTCTGACAAAAAAAGCTGTTCAGAAGGCAAATAAACTATTCAGATTGCAAATAAGCTATTTAGTTTGCAAAAGAAGCTATTCAGAATGAAAATGTGCTATTCAGATTGCAGTTAAGTATGAAAATAAGCTATTCAGAATCAAAAAAAAGGGATTCAGGATGCGAATAACCTATTCAGTTGGCAATTCAGACAAAAAAAGCTATTCAGATTGCAAATCAGGATGAAAATAAGCTATTCAGAATGAACAAAAAGGGATTCAGGATGCAAATAAATTATTAAGTTTGCAGTACAGACAAAAAAAGCTATTCAGAATGCATAAAAAATAAATTCCGAATGAAAATGTGCCATTCAGATTGCAGTTCAAGATAAAAATAAGCTATTTAGATTGAAAAAAAGGGATTCAGGATGCAAATAACTTATTACGTTTGCAGTTCAGAAAAAAATAGATATTCAGAATGCAAATAAATTATTCAGATTGCAAATAAGCTATTCAGTTTTTAAAAAAAGCTATTAAGAATAAAAATGTGCTATTCAGATTGCAGTTCATGATGAATATAAGCTATTCAGAATGAAAAAAAGGGATTCAGGATGCAAATAACCTATTCAGTTTCCAGTTCTTACAAAAAAAGCTATTCAGAATGCAAATAAACTATTTAGATTGCAAATAAGCTAATCAATTTGCAAAAAAAGCTATTCAGAATGAAAATGAGCTATTCAGATTGCAGTTCAGGATGAAAATAAGCTATTCAGAATGAAAAAAAAAGGTATTCAGAATGCAAATAACCTATTCAGTTTGCAATTCATACAAAAAAAGCTATTCAGAATGCAAATAAACTATTCGGCATGCAAATAAGCTATTCAATTTGCAAAAAAAGCTATTCAGAATGCAAACGTTCTATTCAGATTCCAGTTCAGGACGAAAATAAGCTATTCAGAATGAACAAAAAGGGATTCAGGATGCAAATAACTTCTTAAGTTTGCAGTTCAGACAAAAAAAACTATTCAGAATGCAAATAAACAATTCTGATTACAAATAAGCTATCCAGTTTGCAAAAAAAACTATTCATAATGAAAATGTGCTATTCAGATTTCAGTTCAGGATGAAAATAAGCTATTCAGAATGAAAAAAAAAGGGATTCAGAATGCAAATAACCTATTCAGTTTGCAATTCATACAAAAAAAGCTATTCAGAATGCAAATAAACTATTCGGCATGCAAATAAGCTATTCAATTTGCAAAAAAAGCTATTCAGAATGCAAACGTTCTATTCAGATTCCAGTTCAGGACGAAAATAAGCTATTCAGAATGAACAAAAAGGGATTCAGGATGCAAATAACTTCTTAAGTTTGCAGTTCAGACAAAAAAAACTATTCAGAATGCAAATAAACAATTCTGATTACAAATAAGCTATCCAGTTTGCAAAAAAAACTATTCATAATGAAAATGTGCTATTCAGATTTCAGTTCAGGATGAAAATAAGTTATTCAGACCGAAAAAAAGGGATTCAGGATGCAAATAACCTATTCCGTTTGCAGTTCAGACAAAAAAAGCTATTTAGAATGCAAATAAACTATTCAGATTGCAAATAAACTAATCAGTTTGCAAAAAAAGCTATTCAGAATGAAAATGTGCTATTTAGATTGCAGTTCAGGATGAAAATAAGTTATTCAGAATGAAAAAATAGGGATTCAGGATGCAAATAACATTGTCTGTTTGCAGTTCAGACAAAAAAAGCTAATCAGAATGCAAATAAACTCTTCAGATTGCAAATAAGATAATCAGTTTGCAAAAAAAGCTATTCAGAATGAAAATGTGCTATTCAGATTTCAGCTCAGGATGAAAATAAGTTATTCAGACCGAAAAAAAGGGATTCAGGATGCAAATAACCTATTCCGTTTGCAGTTCAGACAAAAAAAGCTATTTAGAATGCAAATAAACTATTCAGATTGCAAATAAGCTAATCAGTTTGCAAAAAAAGCTATTCAGAATGAAAATGTGCTATTCAGATTACAGTTGAGGATGAAAATAAGCAATTCAGAATGAAAAAATAGGGATTCAGGATGCAAATAACATTGTCTGTTTGCAGTTCAGACAAAAAAAGCTAATCAGAATTCAAATAAACTCTTCAGATTGCAAATAAGATAATCAGTTTGCAAAAAAAGCTATTCAGAATGAAAATGTGCTATTCAGATTGCAGTTCAGGATGAAAATAAGCTATTCAGAATGAAAAAAAAGGGATTCAGGATGCAAATAACCTATTCAGTTTGCAGTTCATACAAAATAAGCTATTCAGAATGCAAATAAACTATTCAAATTGCAATTCAGGATGAAAATAAGCTATTCAAAATGAACAAAAAAAGCTATTCAGAATGCAAATAAACTATTCAGATAGCAAATAAGCTATTCAGTTTGCAAAAAAAGCTATTCAGAATGAAAATGTGCAATTCAGATTGCAGTTCAGGATGAAAATAAGATATTCAGAATGAAAAAAAAAGGATTCAGGATGCAAATAACCTATTCAATTTGTAGTTCAGACAAGAAAAGCTATTCAGATTGTAAACAAGCTATTCAGTTTGCAGAAAAAGCTATTCAGAATGAAAATGTGCTATTCTTATTGCAATTCAGGATGAAAATAAGCTATTCAGAATAAAAAAACGGATTTAGGATGCAAATAACCTATTCTGTTTGCAGTTCAGACAAAAAAAGCTATTTAGAATGCAAATAAACTATTCATATTTTAAATAAGTTATTTTGTTTGCAAAAAAAGCTATTCAGAATGAAAATGTGCAATTCAGATTGCTGTTCAGGATGAAAATATGCTATTTATAATGAAAAAAAAGGGATTCAGGATGCAAATAACCTATTCAGTTTGCAGTTCAAACAAAAAAAGCTATTCAGAATGCAAATAAACTATTCATATTGCAAATAAGCTAATCAGTTTGCAAAAAAAACTATTCAGAATGAAAATGTGCTATTCAGATGGAGTTCAGGATGCAAATAACCTATTCAGTTTGCAGTTCAAAGGAAAAACAATTCAAAATACAAATAAACTATTATGATTGCAAATAAGCTATTTACTTTGCAAAAAACGCTATTCAGAATGCAAATAAACAATTCAGATTGCAAATAAGCTATTCAGTTTCCAAAAAAAGTTATTCAGAACGAAAATGTTCTATTCAGATTGCAGTTCAGGATGAAATAAGCTATTCAGAATGAAAAAAAAAAGGATTCAGGATGCAAATAACCTATTCAGTTTGCTGTTCAGACAAGAAAAGCTATTCAGAATGCAAATAAACTATTCAGATTGCAAACAAGCTATTCAGTTTGCCAAAAAAGCTATTCAGAATGAAAATGTGCTATTCTTATTGCAATTCAGGATGAAAATAAGCTATTCAGAATAAAAAAAACGGATTTAGGATGCAAATAACCTATTCAGTTTGCAGTTCAGACAAAAAAAGGTATTCAGAATGGAAATAAACTATTCATATTGCAGATAAGCTATTTTATTTGCAAAAAAAGCTATTCAGAATGAAAATGTGCTATTCAGATTGCTGTTCAGGATGAAAATAAGCTATTTATAATGAAAAAAAAGGGATTCAGGATGCAAATAACCTATTCAGTTTGCAGTTTAGACAAAAAAAGCTATTCACAATGCAAATAAACTATTCAGATTGCAAATAAGCTAATCAGTTTGCAAAAAAAACTATTCAGAATGAAAATGTGATATTCAGATTGAGTTCAGGATGCAAATAACCTATTCAGTTTGCAGTTCAAAAAAAAAAAACTATTCAAAATACAAATAAACTATTTAGATTGCAAATAAGCTATTTAGTTTGCAAAAAAAGCTGTTCAGAATGCAAATAAACAATTCAGATTGCAAATAAGCTATTCAGTTTCCAAAAAAAGTTATTCAGAACGAAAATGTTCTATTCAGATTGCAGTTCAGGATGAAATAAGCTATTCAGAATGAAAAAAAAGGGATTCAGAATGCAAATAGACAAACCAGATTGCAAATAAGCTATTCAATTTGTAAAAAAAGCTATTCAAAATGAAAAAGTGTTATACAGATTGCAGTTCAGGATGAAAACAAGCTATTCAAAACGAAAAAAAAGGGATTCAAGATGCAAATAACCTATTCCGTTTGCAGTTCTGACAAAAAAAAGCTATTTAGAAGGCAAATAAACTATTCAGATTGCAAATAAACTATTCAGAATGCAAATAAGCTATTCAGTTTGCAAAAAAAGCTATTCAGAATGCAAATGTTCTATTCAGATTGCAGTTCAGGATGAAAATAAGCTATTCAGAAAGAACAAAAAGGGATTCAGAATGCAAATAACTTATTAAGTTTGCAGTTCAGACAAAAAAAGCTATTCAGAATGCAAATAAACAATTCTGATTGCAAATAAACTATCTTGTTTGCAAAAAAAGCTATTCATAATGAAAATTGCTATTCAGATTGCAGTTCAGGACGAAAATAAGATATTCAGAATGAAAAAATAGGGATTCAGGATGCAAATGACCTATTCAGTTTGCAGTTCAGACAAAAAAAGCTATTCAGAATACAAATAAATAATTCAGATTGCAAATAAGCTATTCAGTTTGCAAAAAAAGAAATTCCGAATGAAAATGTGCTATTCAGATGGCAGTTCAGAATGAAAATAAGCTATTCAGAATAATAAAAAAAAGGGATTCAGGAAGCAAATAACCTATTCTGTTTGCAGTTCAGACAAAAAAAGCTATTCAGAATTCAAACAAACTATTCAGTTTGCAAAAAACGCTATTCAGAATGCAAATGTTCTATCCAGATTCGAGTTCAGGATGAAAATAAACTATTCAGAATGAACAAAAAGGGATTCAGGATACAAATAACTTCTTAAGTTTGCAGTTCAGACAAAAAAAACTATTCAGAATGCAAATAAACTATTCTAATTGCAATTAAGCTATCCAGTTTGCAAAAAAAACTATTCATAATGAAAATGTGATATTCAGATTGCAGTTCTGGTTGAAAATAAGCTATTCAGAATTAAAAAAACAGGGATTCAGGATGCAAATAACCTATTTAGTTTGCAGTTCAAACAAAAAAAGCTTTTCAGAATGCAAATAAACTATTCAGATTGCGAATAAGCTATTCAGTTTGCAAAAAAAGCTATTCATAATGAAAATGTGCTATTCAAATTGCAGTTGAGGATGAAAATAAGCTATTCAGAATGAAAAAAAAGGACTCAGAATACAAGTAACCTATTCAGTTTGCAGTGCAGAAATAAAAAGCATTAGAATGCAAATAAACAATTTAGATTGCAAATAAGCAATTCAGTTTCCAAAAATAGTTATTCAGAACGAAAATGTACTATTCAGATTGCAGTTCAGGATGAAATAAGCTATTCATAATGAAAAAAAAGGGATTCTGAATGCAAATAGACAAATCAGATTGCAAATAAGCTATTCAGGTAGTAAAAACAGCTATTCAAAATGAAAAAGTGTTATACAGATTGCAGTTCAGGATGAAAATAAACTATTCAAAATGAAAAAAAAGGGATTCAGGATGCAAATAACCTATTCCGTTTGCAGTTCTAACAAAAAAAGCTATTCAGAAGGCAAATAAACTATTCAGATTGCAAATAAACTATTCAGAATGCAAATAAGCTATTCAGTTTGCAAAAAAAACTATTCAGAATGCAAATGTTCTATTCAGATTGCAGTTCAGGATGAAAATAAGCTATTCAGAATGAACAAAAAGGGATTCAGGATTCAAATAACTTATTAAGTTTGCTGTTCAGACAAAAAAAGCTATTCAGAATGCAAATAAACAATTATGATTGCAAATAAACTATCTTGTTTGCAAAAAAAGCTATTCATAATGAAAATGTGCTATTCAGATTGCAGTTCAGGACGAAAATAAGATATTCAGAATGAAAAAATAGGGATTCAGGATGCAAATAACTTATTCTGTTTGCACTTCAGAAAAACATAGATATTCAGAATGCAAATAAATTATTCAGATTGCAAATAAGCTATTTAGTTTGCAAAAAAAGCTATTCAGAATAAAAATGTGCTATTCAGATTGCAGTTCATGATGAATATAAGCTATTCAGAATGAAAAAATAGGGATTCAGGATGCAAATAACCAATTCAGTTTCCAGTTCTTACAAAAAAAGCTATTTAGAATGCAAATAAACTATTCAGATTGCAAATAAGCTAATCAATTTGCAAAAAAAGCTATTCCGAATGAAAATGTGGTATCCAGATGGCAGTTCAGAATGAAAATAAGCTCTTCAGAATAATAAAAAAAAGGGATTCAGGAAGCATATAACCTATTCTGTTTGCAGTTCAGACAAAAAAAGCCATTCAGAATGCAAACAAACTATTCAGATTGCGAATAAGCTATTCAAGTTGCAAAAAAAGCTATTCATAATGAAAATGTGCTATTCAAATTGCAGTTGAGGATGAAAATAAGCTATTCAGAATGAAAAAAAAAAGGACTCAGAATACAAATAACCTATTCAGTTTGAAGTGCAGAAAAAAAAAGCATCAGAAAAGAAATAATCAATTTAGATTGCAAATATGCAATTCAGTTTGTAAAAAAAGCTATTCAGAAAGAAAGAGTGCTATTCAGATTGCAGTTCAGGATGAAAATAAGCAATTTTGAATGAAAAAAAGATTCCGGATGCAAATAACCAATTCAATTTGCAGTTCAGACAAAATAAACTATTCAGAATGCAAATAAACTATTCAGATTGCAAATAAGCTATTCAGTTTGCAAAAAAAGCTATTTAGAATGAAAATGTGCTATTCAGATTGCAGTTCGGGATGAAAATATGCTATTCAGAATGAAAAAAACGGGATTCAGGATGAACATAATCTATTCAGTTTGCAGTTCAGACAAAATAAGCTATTCAGAATGCAAATAAACTATTCAGAATGCAAATAAGCTATTCAGTTTGCAAAAAAAGCTATTCAGAAAGAAAAAGTGCTATTCAGATTGCAGTTCAGGATGAAAATAAGCTATTTTGAATGAAAAAAAAATTCCGGATGCAAATAACCAATTCAGTTTGCAGTTCAGACAAAATAAACTATCAGAATGCAAATAAACTATTCAGATTGCAAATAAGCTATTCAGTTTGCAAAAAAAGCTATTTAGAATGAAAAAGTGCTATTCAGATTGCAGTTCGGGATGAAAATAAGCAATTTTGAATGAAAAAAAAGATTTCGGATGCAAATAACCAATTCAGTATGCAGTTCAGACAAAATAAACTATTCATAATGCAAATAAACTATTCAGATTGCAAATAAGCTATTCGGTTTGCAAAAAAAGCTATTTAGAATTAAAATGTGCTATTCAGATTGCAGTTCGGGATGAAAATAAGCTATTCAGAATGAAAAAAACGGGATTCAGGATGAACATAACCTATTCAGTTTGAAGTTCAGACAAAATAAGCTATTCAGAATGCAAATAAACTATTCAGATTGCAAATAAGCTAATCTGTTTGCAAAAAAAGCTATTCAGAATGAAAATAAGCTATTCAGAATGAAAATAAGCTATTCAAAATGAAAATATGCTATTCAGAATGAAAATAAGCTATTCAAAATGAAAAAAACGGGATTCAAGATGCACATAACCTATTCAGTTTGCAGTTCAGACAAGAAAAGCTGTTCTCAATGCAAATAAACTATTCAGAATGCAAATAAGCTATTCAGTTTGCAAAACAAGCTATTCAGAATTAAAATGTGCTATTCAGATTGAAGTTCAGGATGAAAATATGTTATTCCGAATGAAAAAAAAGGATTCAGGATGCAAATAACCTATTCAGGGGTCGCCCTTGTGCGATAGTACCCATTTGAAATCCTCACTGGTAAATACAATATTGGGATGTTCGAACCCGAATTCCCCCTCTTGAATAGAATGCACCGTCACATGCGCCTGACATACATACCTCTTACGACTTGTACTTGAGTCGTCATTGAAGCCTCCAGAAATACAATTGGCGGTTCCCACTAGATCTCCCATGGGCGCCTCGCCATTCGCCTCATCAAAGTCGTCATCTCGAGGAGCTTGTCCCGATCGCCCTACACCTTGTGCAGGCACTGATTTAACATACTGGCCGAAATTCCCCGCCTTTATTAATCGCTCAACTTCCCGTTGCAGGGTAACACAATCGTCCGTATTGTGGCCCAGAACACCATGATACTCACACCATATCCGGGTATCTACGTTCATTGGGGGGCGTTTAGGGGGATACAGGCGAGCTATCAGATTAGTCTCCCTATTGTCCGTCAATATTCGAGAGAGACCCACCGACAGCGGCACCTTTGCCCACTGGGCCACTGGTGAATAATTAGGTACTTGAGGTGCAGGCTGCTGTGCCTGTCGTTGAGGTGCTGTCCGCTGTACAATCTCTGGGCTGGTTATGTGGTTTCGATGCTCCTGATTAGCAAAGGCGGCTGTCTGATACGGGTTACCACGGTTTCCCCTTGGAGGGTCCCGAGGCTGTTCCCGTTGAGCGAACACATCCACCTGCCTCCCTCGCCCTTCATGTCTTCTTGAAGGCGCATCCAGTATGTCCCGCGCTCTCTTTTGTTCATCATCCTCTTCCTCCAATATGAAGTCTTGCACTCGAGCCCTGAGGTCCGCCATGTCTCGTGGCGAGCGACTACTAAGTTTATTATTCAAAGTTCCCGCCCTCAAGCCTTGCTTAAAGGCGTTCACACAGGTTTCCTATGGCGGATCTTCGATTCGCACCAACGTGGCATTGAACCTCGCCATGTACTGCGTTAGGGTTTCCGCCGCGCCCTGACGAATATTGAATAAAGCTGCCGTCATTACCTTCTGGCTCCTGCTTGCTGCGAAGTGTGATAAAAACTTATACGAAAACTCTATGAAGCTATTTATGGAATGCGACGGCAATTTTGAAAACCAAGCTAATTCTGTTCCCTTCAACGTTGAAGGAAACAATCTGCACCGGACTGCATCAGACGCCTGACTAATCACCATTTTAGTCATAAACGACTGCAGATGCTCCTTAGGATCCGATTCGCCAGAGTATGTATCCAATACGTGTTGTTTCACCACATCCGGTATGGGGACTGCCTGGATGGCGGGCGAAAAGGGTTGAAAGTCCACCACACTCTCAGCTTCCCTAAGACTCTCTATGCCCGGGTCCTTTTGCTGACAGAAATACTCCAACTGAGCTTGCAGGTGTTGATTTTGCTGCTGCACAAAATCCAGAGCACCACACACCCTATTCCATTCAGCCAAAGAGATGTTGAAGGGAATCTGGTTTGGCGCGCCACACACCCTATCCCGGCGTTTCCGCCTGCGGCGACCCAAGGTTAGGGGTGGGACTCGGCGGTGGTGGGGGAGGCGGCACAGGTTGACCGCCCGCTGTCCGTCCTCCCCGACCGCGGCCTCGCCCTCTACGACCAGTGCCTGACATAGCTGCTTCTAGAGTTCGTGGGATTTAATTTACCTTTCCCCACAGACGGTGCCAAAAATGTTCTGGGAATAGAACAGTATAGGAGAGAAGTAGACTAATATTATTGATTAGTGAAAATGTCAACCCTTTTACATGAGCCTCCTTTGGCTATTTATAGGGAGGAGAGCCATAAATGACAATTAATTAGCACTAAGCCTATGGGCCGCTAAAGTTTGGCCCAACATATTACAAAGTCCAACCCCCCATACGTATTACAAGTTTACCACCATATCCTAGGCTAAGGCCGCCCTTTGTCTAGACCCCCCCCCCCCTGCGCGTTGTGAGGGGAAACTGGATCGCCCTTAGTAGAGAATGGGCGCTCGCCCTGTCCATGACTAATACAATTTGTTAGTTTAAGGGCAGCTACTAAGTTCCTACTAGGAATTGTGTCTCATGTCTAATTTATGCTGAAATGATGATGTGCATGTTGGTTTGATGCTTAAATTTTGCTATTTCAGAATTTAAGTGTTAGTCTAGATAGCAACCTGAGAGGGGGGGTGAATCAGGTTTACCCGATTTTCCCCTTGATACCTTCTTACTTTCAAGATGAATGTAAATGCAAACGATTACAGCGGAAATAAGCGTTGCTTGAAAGTAAAGATGAAGGGTAGAAGAATTCACACACAGAAATTTATCCTGGTTCACCTTTTATCCACCGAAGGCTACGTCCAGTCCCTTAAGAAAATCCCTTGAGGATTTTTCCACTATTGATAAAAATCTCTTACAAGTTCTTACACCAAGTACCTTAAGAATTTCTATCAATCACCTGTGAATGTATACCACTTTCAACAGCCCCTGAAAGCATACCACTTTCAGATCCTGAAGGCAAACCACCTTCAGACCTTGAAGGCTAGACCACCTTCAATCAACACCATGAAATTACACCACTTTCAGTAACAACAACCCTTCACTGAGACCCACGGTGAATACTCAATCTACCAGAAAGAGATGAAGAAGAGTTTACAATTTGGCTGTATCAATCCTTTAACATACAAGCGGATTGATCATGAGAGTTATGCTTTAAGGCTCTTAAGCATAATAAGATTCTGAGTTCCTCAAGATATGAACAACTAATGTGTTCTCTTAACAATGAAGATCATGAACTCAGAATTTAGGCTCTTTGAAAGTTTAAGTGTCTAAAGACTTAATGAATAAACTATTTTGACAAAGCTTTGGCCTAATGATGTATTCTCATGTGTTGTTATGTTCTGGACTCAAATGGACTTTATATAGGCAAGAGGAAACGTCCTTGAACCAATGCAACCCTTCCCAAAAGGTTTGAGACACAATGGTTCATGAAAAGATGCAACTTTTCGTGTGTGTAATCGATTACATTACTTAGGCAATCGATTACACTAAAATCCGTCGCAGTTTGAATTTCAAATTCAAACATGTAATCGTTTACAAGCAAGAAGTAATCGATTACTTGCCTAGGTGTAATCGATTACCAGAAAGCTGAAATCGATTACACTCAAGTCCAATATCCAGAAACTTGAACTTTTAAGATCGGCTTGAGTTTTTATACTTCTTTTAACTTATGAAAACATTAAACTTGATTAGCTTAGATGTTTTAAGGAGCCTTTATGCTTTGAGAAGCCTTTAGAAGCATAACTCACCTAAACTAAGACTTCTAGGTAAATGTTGAACTATATAGCACTGTTTCCTCTAAGTCTTCTTTTCTTCTTTTTGCCGATGAGTTTGTCGTCATCAAAACCTCAGCCAGGGTCAGGAGCAAGACCTTCTTCACATTAAGTACTTTGTTGTTCAAATTTCATGTCTGATTTATGTGATTATGCTATCCTAGGCACATGCTAGATTTAATTGATTTCGCTATCTTACCTTATGTTGTAGCTTATTTGCTTAATCAGTCATGGTATTAGGAGTTCTTGACGACTGTTAATTGCTGAATATCCTGTTTAAAATAAGAGGTGTACTTTTGAGGTTTTAATAAGATTACGCTAGGTGGAAAAGTGATTCTGGAAAATTAAATAAGTTAGTTTTGGACAAAAATGGATTATATGGATAAGTTACACAATTTTATGAATAATTTGAATATTAATATGAATTTAGAAACAACAATTTGATGTCAGATTCACAATTCAATATAAATAGTATTGCTGTTTGCTATCTTTCTCAGTCTGAAGTAGCCTTATTCTTCTTAGTTTAATTAATTTTGAGTTCTTTCCCTTGCATAGATAATATTCATTATATGCACAAGTATTAGTAGGATTAGTTGAGATTGTAATTTATATTCAAAAATTTTGTAATGTCAAGGATTATGCTTTGTTTTTAACTAACAATTTGAGGCAAGTTAAGCATAGGAAAAGCAATAATTTTCTTCAAAGCAAAGGCATCTCAAAAACCCCCGACCAACAATGTAAGAGAGCATCTGCAGAATGCTTATCTGGAATTGAGATAACATATCAAGTCAGTATGATAATTTAAATTCCTATATTGAGCTAGAAGAGAGCATTTATCTTGATTTTCTTGAATTGAATCAAACTTTGTATTCTGCATGATTGATAAAAGGCTCAATTGCAATTTGTGTAAAGTTTAGTACCGTGAGTCTTGTATAGTTTAATTTTATTTTGTGGACAATGAAAGAAAGTAGAAGAGCATACTTTAAAAAGTGATCATCTCGTTAAATAATATAATTGGCGTAAGGTAGCCCAATTTGAGGAATTCAATGAATCAAAGGTTTCAATAAAGTTATTTGCTTCATGATCTCACATAATAATTTTTTAAATATAGTTCAATTCCAATAGCTGTTATGAATCTTGCATGTATAAAATCTTCTGATTCAATTTGCTAATGTTTCCCGGGAAACCGCCATTTGGCGACCCTCTTGCAAGTGACCGCCCTCTGTATTTAAATAAAATTCCATGGTAGCATTTGGTAGCTGTTTGGAGGGGCGAGGTTTTGGTTAAGGGGGATGATGGTGTTGGAGTTTTGGTTGAAGGAGGGCGTTGGTTTAGGATGAAGTTTTGGTGTAGGAGATGAGGGCGTTCGAGTATGGGTTGAAGGGTGATCTATTGGAGGCTTCCATGGAATCTTTATGTAACTTTTTGTGGGCGGTTCTGTTTTTATGTTTCTTTCAGGAAAAATGGAAGATAAGAAATACATGAAATTTTTGGGCCAAGGCGCCTTGAAGAATTATCAGGTAGAAGGATTCCAAGGAACGCCCCGGATCTAAAGCATTATTACAGGTAAGGTAGTACAAAGCAACGGCGTGGAGGATTCTCCCTATGGAGGAGTTTTTGAGATTGATGAAGCGACCCGTGCGACAAAATTTGGCCGCCCCACATGTCTATAAAATGCAAATTGGCACTAATGTGGGATCGCCCGAATAAAGCTATGTCCAAATTCCGAGGCCCAGTGGTGGTCTAAATCCCAAGGCCCAGTAGTGGTCTAAATCCCAAGGCCCAGTAGTGGTCTAAATTCCAAGGCCCAGTGGCGGTCTAAATTCCAAATTCTAAAACTAAAGTTGTCCAGTGGCGACCAAAGAAATTACCTTTCGCCGTTTCCAAGAAGCCAAGAGGGAATAATACACTCTAGCCTGGCGCACCACCCAGCTCTCCAGGCGGGAGGGCGAGGTGTGTGAACGGTGGTTCGCTTGGAAAGGTGGGGCGCGACCCTTGTGCAATACGGCGAAGAAAGCCCAGCCTTGATCGAATTAAATCGAGCACGTCTATTGAGCCAAGCCTCGGGCTACCACAGTGGCCACTGGGATCTGAGAAAAAAGTCTCACTGAGCAGAAGCCTCGCTATGCGAACCAAAGCCTTGATCAAATTAAATCAAGCCAAAGTCTCACCGGAATAAGGTCGAGCGAAAGCCCCGCCTCGAGCGGGCCAAAGCCTCATAACAGACAAACACAGGGCGTGCGGGTCATTACATGACTCATAAAATATCTAGCCTCAGGCCGCCCTAGTTGCGTAAGACCGAGCACCCCCAAGCCTTGTTAGAAGAGCCATGCGTGTACGGCTCGTTACGCGAGCGGAAACCATGCGTGCAACAAAGGTCCAATGGTGGCCTAGAATATCACTTTTATCAAAACGGTCCAGTGGCGGCCTATAATACCATTTTTTATCAAAGTTCCAATGGCGGCCTAGAGTATCACTTTTACCATGGCCTAGAAGCACCCTCAAACTTTATTTCTTTGAAAACAATGGGTCACAGAAGTGCCCTCAAACTTTATTTCTTTGAAAACAGTGGCTTAGACGCGCCCTCAAACTTCATTCAAAATAGTGGCCTAGAGGCGCCCTTAAAATTTATTTATTTCAAGATAATGGCCCAGAGACGCCATCTAACTTGATTTCTGTCAAAATAATTGCCTAGTGGCGACCTTAAAATTATTTCTTTCAAAACCATGGTATAGTGGCGACTTTGAGAACTAATGATTGTGCTTGCAGTTGAGAAATATATAAAACAGGTAACAAGAGGAGGAAAGCATGAGGCATAGTTGGGCGGGTACCCCAACCCAACCTGGCGAGTAATTCTCCATCACACTTACACTTTCTGGATGGGCGAACAAGTTGTAATAGGGCGAGCTGTTTCATACTTCCGGGGCTCAGATAGACTTGTGGGCTGGCAGCAACTCCTGTTGGGCGAGCGACTTCTTCCTTGCGGCTCCAGTTGACATGATGATCACTTCATTCCACACTAGGCGTGTCGACCCCACCCAGCGTCACATTCACTCACATTTTCATGCTAGGATTGGCGACATATTTATTCTCCGCGCCCAGGCCTTAGGCGACTCATTTCTCTATAGAATGTTGTACTCTTTTTCCATCACTAGGTTTTTATCCCACAGGGTTTTTCCTAGGAAGGTTTTAACGAGGCACGCTCTATAGGGATGACTGCCGAGAGGAAGCGTCGGTTGGAATTACTTAGCGAGTACTCTTTGAAGACACACTTCATCTTCGTGCCTCAGACTTGGTGTCTTGTGGGCTTGTAGACCGGGCGAGTGCCTCACCCCGGTGGCGGGCCATGAAGACTAGTTAAAGACACTTCACTTTCAGACTTCAAGCTCGTGTCTTGTGGGCTTGTGGGCTGGCACCCATCATCGAGAGGATTTTTCAAAGACTAGTTAAAGACACTTCACTTTCAGACTTCAAGCTCATGTCTTCTGGGCTTGTGGACAGGGCGAGCGCCCTTCTACTGCTAGCGGGCAGTCCACCTTGACGATGGGCGGCTTTGGCTGGCGACTAAGCAACTTTGGCTGATGACCCCAGGGGGATATTTGTAATACACAGGGGGGTTAAACTTTGTAACCTATTGGGCCTGACTGTGAGGCTCATAGGCTTAGTCTGAATTAAATATAATTTATGGCCTTCCTTCCTATAAATAGCCAAGGGAGGCTCATGTAAAAGGGGACCTGAATTATCTATTGATAACACTTCTTCTCCATGCTCTCTCAATTCGAGAACAAGAATGCAAATAAACAATTCAGATTGCAAATAAGCTATTCAATTTGCAAAAAAAGCTATTAAGAATGAAAATGTGCTATTCAGATTGCAGTTCAGGATGAAAATAAGCTATTCAGAATGAACAAAAAGGGATTCAGGATGCAAATAACATATTCAATTTGCTGTTCAAACAAAAAAAGCTATTGAGAATGCAAATAAACAATTCAGATTGCAAATAAACTATTCAGTTTGCAAAAAAAGCTATTCGTAATGAAAATGTGCTATTCAGATCGAAGTTCACAATGAAAATAAGCTATTCAGAATGAAAAAAAAGGGATTCACGAGGCAAATAACCTATTCAGATTGCAGTTCATACAAAAAAAGCTATTCAGAATGCAAATAAACAATTCAGATTGCAAATAAGCTATTCAATTTGCAAAAAAAAACTATTAAGAATGAAAAAATGCTATTCAGATTGCAGTTCAGGATGAAAATAAGTTATTCAGAATGAACAAAAAGAGATTCAGTTTACAGTTCAGATAAAAAAAGCTATTGAGAAAGCAAATAAACAATTCAGATTGCAAATAAGCTATTCAGTTTGCAAAAAAAATCTATTCATAATGAAAATGTGCTATTCAGATTGCAGTTCACGATGAAAATAAGCAATTCAGAATGAAAATAAAGGAATTCAGGATGCAAATAACCTATTCAGTTTGCAGTTCAAGCAAAAAAAACTATTCAGGATGCAAATAAACAATTCAGATAGCAAATAAGCTATTCAATTTGCAAAAAAAGCTATTAAGAATGAAAATGTGCTATAGTTCAGGATGAAAATAAGCAATTCAAAATGAAAAAAAAGTGATTCAGGATGCAAATAACCTATTCAGTTTGCTGTTCAGACAAAAAAATCTATACAGAATGCAAATAAACTATTCAGATTGCAAATAAGCTATTCAATTTGTAAAAAAAGCTATTCAGAATGAAAATGTGCTATTCAGATTGCAGTTCAGGCTGAAAATAAGCTATTCGGAAAAAAAAAAAAAAGAGGATTCAGGATGCAAATAACCTATTCAGTTTGCTGTTCAGACAAAAAAATCTATTCAAAATGCAAATAAACAATTCAGATTGCAAATAAGCTATTCGGTTTGCAAAAAAGCTATTCATAATGAAAATGTGCTATTCAAATTGCAGTTCAAGATGAAAATAAGCTATTCATATTGAAAAAAATGGGATTCAAGATGCAAATAAACTATTCAGTTTGCAGTTCATACAAAAAAAGCTATTGAGAATGCAAATAAACAATTCAGATTGCAAATAAGGTATTCAATTTGCAAAAAAAGCTATTACGAATGAAAATGTGCTATAGTTCACGATGAAAATAAGCTATTCAGAATGATAAAAAAAGGGACTCAGGAGACAAATAACCTATTCAGATTGCAGTTCATACAAAAAAAGCTATTTAAATTGCAAATAAACAATTCAGATTGCAAATAACCTATTCAATTTGCAAAACAAGTTATTAAGAATGAAAAGATGCTATTCAGATTGCAGTTCATGATGAAAATAAGTTATTCGGAATGAACAAAAAGGGATTCAGGATGCAAATAACATATTCAGTTTGCAGTTCAGACAAAAAAAGCTATTGAGAATGCAAATAAACAATTCAGATTGCGAATAAGCTATTCAGTTTGCAAAAAAATCTATTCATAATGAAAATGTGCTCTTAAGATTGCAGTTCACGATGAAAATAAGCTATTCAGAATGAAAAAAAAGGGATTCTCGATGCAAATAACCTATTCAGTTTGCAGTTCAAGCAAAAAAAGCTATTCAGAATGCAAATAAACAATTCAGATAGCAAATAAGCTATTCAATTTGCAAAAAAAGCTATTAAGAATGAAAATGTGCTATATTTCAGGTTGAAAAAAAGCTATTCAAAATGAAAAAAAAGGGATTCAGGATGCAAATAACTTATTCAGATTGCTGTTCAGACAAAAAAATCTATTCAGAATGCAAACAAACTATTCAGATTGCAAATAAGCTATTTAGTTTGTAAAAAAAGCTATTCAGAATGAAAATGTGCTACTCAGATTGCAGTTCAGGCTGAAAATAAGCTATTCAGAATATAAAAAAGAGGATTCAGGATGCAAATAACCTATTCAGTTTGCTGTTCAGACAAAAAAATATATTCAAAAAGCAAATAAACAATTCAGATTGCAAATAAGCTATTCAGTTTGCAAAAAAGCTATTCATAATGAAAATGTGCTATTCAGATTGCAGTTCAGGAACAAAATAAGTTATTCATAATGATAAAAAAGGGATTCAGGAGGCAAATAACCTATTCATATTGCAGTTCATACAAAAAAAGCCATTGAGAATGCAAATAAACAATTCAGATTTCAAATAATCTATTCAATTTGCAAAAAAAGCTATTAAGAATGAAAAAATGCTATTCAGATTGCAGTTCAGGATGAAAATAAGCTATTCAGAATGAACAAAAAGGGATTCACGATGCAAATAACATATTCAGTTTGCAAAAAAAATCTATTCATAATGAAAATGTGCTATTCAGTTTGCTGTTCAGGATGAAAATAAGCTATTCAGAATGAACAAAAGGAGATTCAGGATGCAATTAACCTATTCAGTTTGCAGTTCAGACAAAAAAAGCTATTCAGAATGCAAATAAACAATTTAGATTGCAAATAAGCTATTCAGTTTGCAAAAAAAGCTATTCAATATGAAAATGTGCTATTCAGGTTGCAGTTCAGGATGAAAATAAGCTATTCAGAATGAAAAAAAGGGATTAAGGATGCAAATAAACTATTCATTTTGCAGTTCATACAGAAAAAGCTATTCAGAATGCAAATAAACATTTCAGATTGCAAATAAGCTATTCAGATTGCAAAAAAAGCTACTAAGAATGAAAAAATGCTATTCAGATTCCAGTTCAGGATTAAAATAAGCTATTCAGAATGAACAAAAAGGGATTCAAGATGCAAATAACATATTCAGTTTGCAAAAAAAATCTATTCATAATGAAAATGTGCTATTCAGTTTGCTGTTCAGGATGAAAATAAGCTATTCAGAATGAACAAAAAGAGATTCAGGATGCAAATAACCTATTCAGTTTGCAGTTCAGACAAAAAAAGCTATTCAGAATGCAAATAAACAATTGAGATTGCAAATAAGCTATTCAGTTTGCAAAAAAAGCTATTCAGAATGAAAAAAAAGGGATTAAGGATGCAAATAAACTATTCAGTTTGCAGTTCATACAAAAAAATCTATTCAGAATGTAAATAAACAATTCAGATTGCAAATAAGCTATTTAATTTGCAAGAAAAAGCTATTAAGAATGAAAATGTTCTATTCAGTTAGCAGTTCAGGATGAAAATAAGCCATTCAGAATGAATAAAAAAGGGATTCAGGATGCAAATAACCTATTCAGTTTGCAGATCAGACAAAAAAAGTTATTCAAAATGCAAATAAACTATTCAAATTGCAAATAAGATAATCAGTTTGCAAGAAAAGCTATTCAGAATGAAAATGTGCTATTCAAATTGCAGTTCAAGATGAAAAGAGGCTATTCGGAATGAACAAAAAGGGATTCAGGATGCAAATAACCTATTCAGTTTGCTATTCAGACAAAAAAAGCTATTCACAATGCTAATAAACAATTCAGATTGCAAATAAGCTATTCAGTTTGCAAAAAAAGCTATTCAATATGAAAATGTTCTATTCAAATTGCAGTTCAGGATGAAAATAAGCTATTCATAATGAAAAAAAGGGATTCAGGATGCAAATAACCTATTCAGTTTGCTGTTCAAACAATAAAATCTATTCCAAATGCAAATAAACAATTCTAATTGCAAATAAGCTATTCAGTTTGCATAAAAAGCTATTCATAATGAAAATGTGCTATTCAGATTGCAGTTCACGATGAAAATAAGCTATTCGGAATGAACAAAAAGGGATTCAGGATGCAAATAACATATTCAGTTTGCAGTTCAGACAAAAAAAGCTATTGAGAATGCAAATAAACAATTCAGATTGCGAATAAGTTATTCAGTTTGCAAAAAAATCTATTCATAATGAAAATGTGCTATTCAGATTGCAGTTCACGATGAAAATAAGCTATTCAGAATAAAAAAAAGGGATTCTCGATGCAAATAAGCTATTCAGTTTGCAGTTCAAACAAAAAAAGCTATTCATAATGCAAATAAACAATTCAGATAGCAAATAAGCTATTCAATTTGCAAAAAAAGCTATTAAGAATGAAAATGTGCTATATTTCAGGTTGAAAAAAAAATCTATTCATAATAAAAATGTGCTATTCAGTTTGCTGTTCAAGATGAAAATAAGCTATTCAGAATGAACAAAAGGAGATTCAGGATGCAAATAACCTATTCAGTTTGCAGTTCAGACAAAAAAAGCTATTCAGAATGCAAATAAACAATTCAGATTGCAAATAAGCTATTCAGTTGGCAAAAAAAGCTATTCAATATGAATTCGTGCTATTCAGGTTGCAGTTTAGGATGAAAATAAGCTATACAGAATGAAAAAAAGGGATTAAGGATGCAAATAAACTATCCAGTTTGCAGTTCATACAGAAAAAGCTATTCAGAATGCAAATAAACAATTCAGATTGCAAATAAGCTATTCAATTTGCAAGAAAAAGCTATTAAGAATGAAATTGTGCTATTCAGTTATGAGTTCAGGATGAAAATAAGCCATTCAGAATGAATAATAAAGGGATTCAGGATGCAAATAACCTATTCAGTTTGCAGATCAGACAAAAAAAGTTATTCAGAATGCGAATAAACTATTCAAATTGCAAATAAGCTAATCAGTTTGCAAGAAAAGCTATTCAGAATGAAAATGTGCTATTCAAATTGCAGTTCAAGATGAAAATAAGCTATTCGGAATGAACAAAAAGGGATTCAGGATGCAAATAACCTATTCAGTTTGCTATACGGACAAAAAAAGCTATTCACAATGCAAATAAACAATTCAGATTGCAAATAAGCTATTCAGTTTGCAAAAAAAGCTATTCAATATGAAAATGTTCTATTCAAATTGCAGTTCAGGATGAAAATAAGCTATTGAGAATGCAAATAAACAATTCAGATTGCGAATAAGCTATTCAGTTTGCAAAAAAATCTATTCATAATGAAAATGTGCTATTCAGATTGCAGTTCACGATGAAAATAAGCTATTCAGAATGAAAAAAAAGGATTCATGATGCAAATAACCTATTCAGTTTGCTGTTCAAACAATAAAATCTATTCGAAATGCAAATAAACAATTCTAATTGCAAATAAGCTTTTCAGTTTGCATAAAAAGTTATTCAGAATGAAAAAAAAGGGATTCAGGATGCAAATAAGCTATTCAGTTTGCAGTCCAGACAAAAATAGCTATCCTGAATGCAAATAAACAATTCAGATTGCAAATAAGCTATTGTGTTTGCAAAAACTGGTATTTAGAATGAATATGTGCTATTCAGATTGCAGTTCTGGATAAAAATAAGCTATTCAGAATGAAAAAAAGGGGATTGAGGATGCAATTAACCTAATCTGTTTGTAGTTCAAACAAAAAACACTATTCAGAATGCAAATAAACTATACAAATTGCAAATAAGCTAATCAGTTTGCAAAAATAGCTATTCAGAATGAAAATGTGCTAGTCAGATTGCAGTTCAGGATGAAAATAGGCTATTCAGAATGAACAAAACGGGATTCAGGAAGCAAATAACCTATTCAGTTTGTAGTTCAGACAAAAAAAGCTATTTAGAATGCCAATAAACAATTCAGATTGCAAATAAGCTATTGTGTTTGCAAAAACTGGTATTAAGAATGAATATGTGCTATTCAGATTGCAGTTCAGGATGAAAATAAGCTATTCAGAATGAAAAAAAGGGGATTGAGGATGCCTTTAACCTAATCTGTTTGTAGTTCAAACAAAAAAACACTATTCTGAATGCAAATAAACTATTCAAATTGTAAATAAGCTAATCAGTTTGCAAAAATATCTATTCAGAATGAAAATGTGCTAGTCATATTGCAGTTCAGGATGAAAATAGGCTATTCAGAATGAACAAAACGGGAGTCAGGAAGCAAATAACCTATTCAGTTTGTAGTTCAGACAAAAAAAGCTATTTAGAATGCCAATAAACTATTCAGATTGCAAAAGAGCTATTCAGTTTGTAAAAAAAGTTATTCAGAATGAAAATGTGCTATTCACATTGCAGTTCAGGATCAAAATAAGCTATTCAGAATTAACAAAAAGGGATTCCGGATGCAAATAACCTATTCAGTTTGCAGTTCAGACAAAAAAAGCTATTCAGAATGCAAATAAACAATTCAGATTACAAATAAGCTATTCAGTTTGCAAAAAAAGCTATTCAATATGAAAATGTTCTATTCAGATTGCAGTTCAGGATGAAAATAAGCTATTCAGAATGAACAAAAAAAGGGATTGAGGATGCAATTAACCTATTCTGTTTGTAGTTCAGACAAAAAAAGCTATTCAGAATCCAAATAAACAATTCATGTTGCAAATAAGCTAATCAGTTTGCAAGAAAAGCTATTCAGAATGAAAATGTGCTATTCAGATTCTCGTTCAGGAAGAAAATAAACCATTCAGAATGAAATAAAAGGGATTCAGGATGCTAATAACCTATTCAGTTTGCAGATCAGACAAAAAAAGCAATTCAGAATGCAAATAAACAATTCAGATTGCAAATATGCTATTATGTTTGCAAAAATAGTATTCAGAATCAAAATGTGCTACTCAGATTGCAGTTCAGGATAAAAATAAGCTATTCTGAATGAAAAAAAAGGGATTGAGGATGCAATTAACCTATTCTGTTTGTAGTTCAAACAAAAAAAGTATTCAGAATGAAAATAAACTATTCAAATTGCAAATAAGCTTATCAGTTGGCAAAAATAGCTATTCAGAATGGAAATGTGCTATTCAGATTGCAGTTCAGGATGAAAATAAGCTATTTAGAATGAACAAAAATGGATTCAGGAAGCAAATAACCTATTCAGTTTGTAGTTCAGACAAAAAAAGCTATCCAGAATGCAAATAAACTATTCAGATTGCAAATAAGCTAATCAGTTTGCAAGAAAAGCTATTCAGAATGAAAATGTGCTATTCAGATTGTAGTTCAAGATGAAAATAAGCCATTCAGAATGAAAAAAAAAAGGATTCAGGATGCAAATAACCTATTCAGTTTGCAGATCAGACAAAAAAACCATTCAGATTGCAAATAAGCTATTGTGTTTGCAAAAATAGGTATTCAGAATGAAAATGTGCTATTCAGATTGCAGTTCAGGATGAAAATAAGCTATTCAGAATGAAAATAAAGGGATTCAGGATGCAATTAACCTATTCTGTTTGTAGTTCAAACAAAAAAAGTTATTCAGAATGAAAATAAACTATTCAAATTGCAAATAAGCTTATCAGTTTGCAAAAATAGCTATTCAGAATGGAAATGTGCTATTCAGATTGCTGTTCAGGATGAAAATAAGCTATTCAGATTGAACAAAAGGGATTCAGGATGCAAATAACCTATTCAGTTTGAAGTTCAGACAAAAAAGGCTATTTAGAATGCAAATAAACTATTCGGATTGCTAATAAGCTAATCAGTTTGCAAGAAAGCTATTCATAATGAAAATGTGCTATTCAGATTGTAGTTCAGGATGAAAATAAGCCATTTAGAATGAACAAAAAGGGATTCAGGATGCAAATAACCTATTTAGTTTGAAGTTCACACAAAAAAAGCTATTCAGAATGCAAATAAACAATTGAGATTACAAGTAAGCTGTTCAGTTCGTAAAAAAAGCTATTTAGAATGAAAATGTGCTATTCGGATTGCAGTTCAGGATGAAAATAAGCTATTCCGAATGTAAAAAAAGGGATTCAGGAAGCAAATAACCTATTCAGTTTGTAGTTCAGACAAAAAAAACTATCCAGAATGCAAATAAACTATTCAGATTGCAAATAAGCTAATTAGTTTGCAAGAAAAGCTATTCAGAATGAAAATGTGCTATTCAGATTGCATTTCAGGATGAAAATAAGCCATTCAGAATGAAAAAAAAAGGATTCAGGATGCAAATAACCTATTCAGTTTGCAGATCAGACAAAAAAACCATTCAGTTTGCAAATAAGCTATTGTGTTTGCAAATATAGGTATTCAGAATGAAAATGTGCAATTCAGATTGTAGTTCAGGATGAAAATAAGCTATTCAGAATGAACAAAAAAAGGGATTGAGGATGGAATTAACCTATTCTGATTGTAGTTCAAACAAAAAAAGTTATTCAGAATGAAAATAAACTATTCAAATTGCAAATAAGCTTATCAGTTTGCAAAAATAGCTATTCAGAATGGAAATGTGCTATTCAGATTGCTGTTCAGGATGAAAATAAGCTATTCAGAATGAACAAAAGGGATTCAGGATGCAAATAACCTATTCAGTTTGCAGTTGAAACAAAAAAGGCTATTTAGAATGCAAATAAACTATTCGGATTGCTAATAAGCTAATCAGTTTGAAAGAAAGCTATTCATAATGAAAATGTGCTATTCAGATTGTAGTTCAGGATGAAAATAAGCCATTCAGAATGAACAAAAAGGGATTCAGGATGCAAATAACCTATTTAGTTTGAAGTTCACACAAAAAAAGCTATTCAGAATGCAAATAAACAATTCAGATTACAAGTAAGCTGTTCAGTTCGTAAAAAAAGCTATTTAGAATGAAAATGTGCTATTCGGATTGCAGTGCGGGATGAAAATAAGTTATTCACAATGTAAAAAAAGGGATTCAGGAAGCAAATAACCTATTCAGTTTGTAGTTCAGACAAAAAAAGCTATCCAGAATGCAAATAAACTATTCAGATTGCAAATAAGCTAATCAGTTTGCAAGAAAAGCTATTCAGAATGAAAATGTGCTATTCAGATTGCAGTTCAGGATGAAAATAAGCCATTCAGAATGAAAAAAAAAGGATTCAGGATGCAAATAACCTATTCAGTTTGTAGATCAGACAAAAAAACCATTCAGATTGCAAATAAGCTATTGTGTTTGCAAAAATAGGTATTCTGAATGAAAATGTGCTATTCAGATTGCAGTTCAGGATGAAAATAAGCTATTCAGAATGAAAAAAAAAGGGATTCAAGATGAATTAACCTATTCTGTTTGTAGTTCAAACAAAAAAAGTTATTCAGAATGCAAATAAACTATTCGGATTGCTAATCAGCTAATCAGTTTGCAAGAAAGCTATTCATAATGAAAATGTGCTATTCAGATTATAGTTCAGGATGAAAATAAGCCATTCAGAATAAACAAAAAGGGATTCAGGATGCAAATAACCTATTTAGTTTGAAGTTCACACAAAAAAAGCTATTCAGATTGCAAATAAACAATTCAGATTACAAGTAAGCTGTTCAGTTCGTTAAAAAAGCTATTTAGAATGAAAATGTGCTATTCGGATTGCAGTTCAGGATGAAAATAAGCTATTCAGAATGAACAAAAAAAGGGATTGAGGAAGCAATTAACCTATTCTGTTTGTAGTTCAGACAAAAAAAGCTATTCAGAATGCAAATAAACAATTCAGATTACAAATAAGCTATTCAGTTTGCAAAAAAAGCTATTCAATATGAAAATGTTCTATTCAGATGGTAGTTCATGATGAAAATAAGCTATTCAGAATGAACAAAAAAAGGGATTGAGGATGCAATTAACCTATTCTGTTTGTAGTTTATACAAAAAAAGCTATTCAGAATCCAAATAAACAATTCATGTTGCAAATAAGCTAATCAGTTTGCAAGAAAAGCTATTCAGAATGAAAATGTGCTATTCAGATTCTCGTTCAGGAATAAAATAAACCATTCAGAATGAAACAAAAGGGATTCAGGATGCAAATAACCTATTCAGTTTGCAGATCAGACAAAAAAAGCAATTCAGAATGCAAATAAACAATTCAGATTGCAAATATGCTATTATGTTTGCAAAAAAAGTATTCAGAATCAAAATGTGCTACTCAGATTGCAGTTCAGGATAAAAATAAGCTATTCAGAATGAAAAAAAAGGGATTGAGGATGCAATTAACCTATTCTGTTTGTAGTTCAACAAAAAAAGTATTCAGAATGAAAATAAACTATTCAAATTGCAAATAAGCTTATCAGTTGGCAAAAATAGCTATTCAGAATGGAAATGTGCTATTCAGATTGCAGTTCAGGATGAAAATAAGCTATTTAGAATGAACAAAAATGGATTCAGGAAGCAAATAACCTATTCAGTTTGTAGTTCAGACAAAAAAAGCTATCCAGAATGCAAATAAACTATTCAGATTGCAAATAAGCTAATCAGTTTGCAAGAAAAGCTATTCAGAATGAAAATGTGCTATTCAGATTGTAGTTCAGGATGAAAATAAGCCATTCAGAATGAAAAAAAAAAGGATTCAGGATGCAAATAACCTATTCAGTTTGCAGATCAGACAAAAAAACCATTCAGATTGCAAATAAGCTATTGTGTTTGCAAAAATAGGTATTCAGAATGAAAATGTGCTATTCAGATTGCAGTTCAGGATGAAAATAAGCTATTCAGAATGAAAAAAAAAAGGGATTCAGGATGCAATTAACCTATTCTGTTTGTAGTTCAGACAAAAAAAGTTATTCAGAATGAAAATAAACTATTCAAATTGCAAATAAGCTTATCAGTTTGCAAAAATAGCTATTCAGAATGGAAAAGTGCTATTCAGATTGCTCTTCAGGATGAAAATAAGCTATTCAGAATGAACAAAAGGGATTCAGGATGCAATTAACCTATTCGGTTTGCAGTTCAGACAAAAAAGGCTATTTAGAATGCAAATAAACTATTCGGATTGCTAATAAGCTAATCAGTTTGCAAGAAAGCTATTCATAATGAAAATGTGCTATTCAGATTGTAGTTCAGGATGAAAATAAGCCATTCAGAATGAACAAAAAGGGATTCAGGATGCAAATAACCTATTTAGTTTGAAGTTCACACAAAAAAAGCTATTCAGAATGCAAATAAACAATTCAGATTACAAGTAAGCTGTTCAGTTCGTAAAAAAAGCTATTTAGAATGAAAATGTGCTATTCGGATTGCAGTTCAGGATGAAAATAAGCTATTCAGAATGTAAAAAAAGCGATTCAAGATGCAAATAACCTATTCTGTTTGCAGTTCAAACAAAAAATGCTTTTCAAAATGCAAATAAACAATTCACTTTGCAAATAAGCTATTCATAATGAAAATGTGCTATTCAGATTGCAGTTTAGGATGAAAATAAGCCATTCAGAATGAAAAAAATAGGATTCAGGATGCAAATAACCTATTCAGTTTGCAGATCAGACAAAAAAACCATTCAGTTTGCAAATAAGCTATTGTGTTTGCAAATATAGGTATTCAAAATGAACATGTGCAATTCAAATTGTAGTTCAGGATGAAAATAAGCTATTCAGAATGAACAAAAAAAGGGATTGAGGATGGAATTTACCTATTCTGATTGTAGTTCAAACAAAAAAAGTTATTCAGAATGAAAATAAACTATTCAAATTGCAAATAAGCTTATCACTTTGCAAAAATAGCTATTCAGAATGGAAATGTGCTATTCAGATTGCTGTTCACGATGAAAATAAGCTATTCAGAATGAACAAAAGGGATTCAGGATGCAAATAGCCTATTCAGTTTGCAGTTCAAACAAAAAAGGCTATTTAGAATGCAAATAAACTATTCGGATTGCTAATAAGCTAATCAGTTTGCAAGAAAGCTATTCATAATAAAAATGTGCTATTCAGATTGCAGTTCAGGATGAAAATAAGCCATTCAGAATGAACAAAAAAGGATTCAGGATGAAAATAACCAATTTAGTTTGAAGTTCACACAAAAAAAGCTATTCAGATTGCAAATAAACAATTCAGATTACAAGTAAGCTGTTCAGTTCGTAAAAAAAGCTATTTAGAATGAAAATGTGCTATTCGGATTGCAGTTCAGGATGAAAATAAGTTATTCACAATGTAAAAAAAGGGATTCAGGAAGCAAATAACCTATTCATTTTGTAGTTCAGACAAAAAAAGCTATCCAGAATGCAAATAAACTATTCAGATTGCAAATAAGCTAATCAGTTTGCAAGAAAAGCTATTCAGAATGAAAATGTGTTATTCAGATTGCAGTTCAGGATGAAAATAAGCCATTCAGAATGAAAAAAAAGGATTCAGGATGCAAATAACCTATTCAGTTTGCAGATCAGACAAAAAAACCATTCAGATTGCAAATAAGCTATTGTGTTTGCAAAAATAGGTATTCAGAAAGAAAATGTGCTATTCAGATTGCAGTTCAGGATGAAAATAAGCTATTCAGAATGAAAAAAAAGGGATTCAAGATGAATAAACCTATTCTGTTTGTAGTTCAAACAAAAAAAGTTATTCAGAATGCAAATAAACTATTCGGATTGCTAATAAGCTAATCAGTTTGCAAGAAAGCTATTCATAATGAAAATGTGCTATTCAGATTGTAGTTCAGGATGAAAATAAGCCATTCAGAATGAACAAAAAGGGATTTAGGATGCAAATAACCTACTTAGTTTGAAGTTCACACAAAAAAAGCTATTCAGAATGCAAATAAACAATTCAGATTACAAGTAAGCTGTTCAGTTCGTAAAAAAGGCTATTTAGAATGAAAATGTGCTATTCGGATTGCAGTTCAGGATGAAAATAAGCTATTCAGAATGTTAAAAAAGGGATTCAAGATGCAAATAACCTATTCTGTTTGCAGTTCAGACAAAAAATGCTTTTCAAAATGCAAATAAACAATTCACTTCGCAAATAAGCTATTCAGATTGTAAAAAAAGTTATTCATAATGAAAATGGGATATTCAGATTGCAGATCACGATGAAAATAAGCTATACAGAATGCAAAATAAACTATTCAAATTGCAAATAAGCTTATCAGTTTGCAAAAATAGCTATTCAGAATGGAAATGTGCTATTCAGATTGCTGTTCAGGATGAAAATAAGCTATTCAGAATGAACAAAAGAGATTCAGGATGCAAATAACCTATTCAGTTTGCAGTTCAGACAAAAAAGGCTATTTAGAATGCAAATAAACTATTCGGAATTCTAATAAGCTAATCAGTTTGAAAGAAAGCTATTCATAATGAAAATGTGCTATTCAGATTGCAGTTCAGGATGAAAATAAGCCGTTCAGAATGAACAAAAAGGGATTCAGGATGCAAATAACCTATTTAGTTTGCAGTTCAGACAAAAAAGGCTATTCAGAATGCAAATAAACAATTCAGATTACAAGTAAGCTCTTTAGTTCGTAAAAAAAGCTATTTAGAATGAAAATGTGCTATTCAAATTGTAGTTCAGGATGAAAATAAGCTATTCAGAATGTAAAAAAAGGGATTCAAGATGCAAATAACCTATTCTGTTTGCAGTTCACACAAAAAATGCTTTTCAAAATGCAAATAAAATATTCACTTTGCAAATAAGCTATTCAGATTGTAAAAAAAGCTATTCATAATGAAAATGGGATATTCAGATTGCAGATCACGATGAAAATAAGCTATACAGAATGCAAATAAACTATTCAAATTGCAAATAAGCTAATCAGTTTGCAAAAATTGCTATTCAGAATGAAAATGTGCTATTCAGATTGCAGTTCAGGATGAACATTGGCTATTCAGAATGAATAAAAAGGCATTCAGGAAGCAAATAACCTATTCAGTTGGTAGTTCAGACAAAAAAAGCTATTCCGAATGCAATTAAACAATTCAAATTGCAAATAAGCTATTGTGTTTGCAAAAAAAGGTATTCAGAATGAAAATGTGCTATTCAGATTCCCGTTCAGGATGAAAATAAGCCATTCAGAATGAAAAAAAAAGGGATTCAGGATGCAAATAACCTATTCAGTTTGCAGATCAGACAAAAAAAGCAATTTAGAATGCAAATAAACAACTCAGATTGCAAATAAGCTATTGTGTTTGCAAAAAAAGTATTCAGAATGAAAATATGGTACTCAGATTGCAGTTCAGGATGAAAATAAGCTATTCAGAATGAAAAAAAAGGGATTCAGGATGCAATTAACCTATTCTGTTTGTAGTTCAAACAAAAAAAGTATTCAGAACGAAAATAAACTATTCAAATTGCAAATAAGCTTATCAGTTTGCAAGAAAAGTTATTCAGAATGAAAATGTGCTATTCAGATTGCAGTTCAAGATGAAAATAAGCCATTCAGAATGAAAAAAAAAAGGATTTAGGATGCATATAACCTATTCAGTTTGCAGATCATACAAAAAAACTTTTTCAGAATGCAAATAAACCTTTTAGATTGCAAATAAGCTATTGTGTTTGCAAAAATAGGTATTCAGAATAAAAATGTGCTATTCAAATTGCAGTTCAGGATGAAAATAAGCTATTCAGAATGAAAAAAAGAGGGATTGAGGATGCAATTAACCTATTCTGTTTGTAGTTCAAACAAAAAAAGTTATTCAGAATGAAAATAAACTATTCAAATTGCAAATAAGCTTATCAGTTTGCAAAAATAGCTATTCAGAATGGAAATGTGTTATTCAGATTGTTGTTCAGGATGAAAATAAGCTATTCAGAATGAACAAAAGGGATTCAGGATGCAAATAACCTTTTCAGTTTGCAGTTCAGACAAAAAATGCTATTCAGAATGCAAATAAACTATTTGTATTGCTAATAAGCTATTGTGTTTGCAAAAAAAGTATTCATAATGAAAATGTGCTATTCAGATTGCAGTTCAGGATGAAAATAAGCTATTCAGAATGAAAAAAAAGGGATTGAGGATGCAATTAACCTATTCTATTTGTAGTTCAAACAAAAAAAAACTATTCAGAATGCAAATAAACTACTCAAATTGCAAATATGCTAATCAGTCTGCAAAAATAGCTATTCATAATGAAAATGTGCTATTCAGATTGCAGTTCAGGATGAAAATAAGCTATTCAGAATGAACAAAAAGGGATTCAAGAAGCAAATAACCTATTCAGATTGTACTTCAAAGAAAAAAAGCTATTCAGAATGCAAATAAACTATTCAGATTGCAAATATGCTAATCAGTTTGCAAGAAAAGCTATTCAGAATGAAAATGTGCTATTCAGAGTGCAGTTGAGGATGGAAATAAGCTAATCAGAATGAAAAAAAAAAGGGATTCTGGATGCAAATAAGCTATTCAGTTTGGAGTTCAGCAAAAAAAGCTATTATGGATGCAAAAAAACAATTCAGATTGCAAATAAGCTAATCAGTTTGCAAGAAAAGCTATTTAGATTGTAGTTCAGGATGAAAATAAGCCATTCAGAATGAAAAAAAAAGGGATTTAGGATGCAAATAACCTATTCAGTTTGCAGATCAGACAAAAAAAGCTATTTTGAATGTAAATAAACAATACAGATTGCAAATAAGCTATTGTGTTTGCAAAAAAAGGTATTCATAATGAAAATATGCTATTCAGATTGCAGTTCAGTATGAAAATAAGCTATTCAGAATGAAAAAACAAAGGGATTGAGGATGCAATTAGCCTATTCTGATTGTAGTTCAAACAAAAAAAGCTATTCATAATTCAAATAAACTATTCAAATTGCAAAAAAGGTAATTAGTTTGGAAAAATAGCTATTCGAAATGAAAATGTGCTATTCAGATTGCAGTTCAGGATAAAATTAAGCTATTCAGAATGAACAAAAGGGATTCAGGATGCAAATAACCTATTCAGTTTGCCGTTCACACAAAAAAGGCTATTCAGAATACAATTAAACTATTCAGATAGCAAATAAGCTATTGTGTTCGCAAAAAAAGTATTAATGAAAATGTGCTATTTAGATTGCAGTTCAGGATGAAAATATGCTATCCAGAATGAAAAAAAAAGAGGGATTGATGATGCTATTAACCTATTGTGTTTGTAGTTAGAACAAAAAACCTATTCAGAATGCAAATAAACTATTCAAATTGCAAATAAGCTAATCAGTTTGCAAAATTAGCTATTCAGAATGAAAATGTGCTATTATGATTGGAGCTCAGGATGAAAATTAGCTATTCATAATGAACAAAAAGGGATTCAGGAAGAAAATAACCTATTCAATTTGCAGTTCAAACAAAAAATTATTCATAATGAAAATAAACAATTCAGATTGCAAATAAGCTATTGTGTTTGCAAAAAACGGTATTTATAATGAAAATGTGCTATTCAGATTGCAGTTCAGGATGAAAATAATCTATTCAATATGAACCTATTCTGTTTCTAGTTCAAACAAAAAAAGCTATTCAGAATGCAAATAAACTATTCAAATAGCAAATAAGCTAATCAGTTTGCAAAAATGGCCATTCAGAATGAAAATGTGCTATACAGATTGCACTTCAGGATGATAATAAGCTATTCAGAACGAACCAAAAAGGATTCAGGAAGCAAATAACCTATTCAGTTTGTAGTTCATACAAAAAAAATCTATTCAGAATGCAAATAAACTATTCATATTGCCAATAAGCTATTCAGTTTGCAGAAAAAGCTATTCAGAATGAAAATGTGCTATTCAGATTGCTGTTCAGGATGAAAATAATCTATTCAGAATGAAAAAAAAGGGATTCAGGATGCAAATAACCTATTCAGTTTGCAGTTCAAACAAAAAAAACTATTCATAATGAAAATAAACAATTCAGATTACAAATACGCGATTGTGTTTGCAAAAAAAGTATTCAGAATGATATGTGCAATTCAGATTGTAGTTCAGGATGAAAATAAGCTATTCAGAATGAACAAAAAAAGGGATTGAGGATGGAATTAACCTATTCTGATTGTAGTTCAAACAAAAAAAGTTATTCAGAATGAAAATAAACTATTCAAATTGCAAATAAGCTTATCAGTTTGCAAAAATAGCTATTCAGAATGGAAATGTGCGATTCAGATTGCTGTTCAGGATGAAAATAAGCTATTCAGAATGAACAAAAGGGATTCAGGATGCAAATAACCTATTCAGTTTGCAGTTCAGACAAAAAAGGCTATTTAGAATGCAAATAAACTATTCGGATTGCTAATAAGCTAATCAGTTTGCAAGAAAGCTATTCATAATGAAAATGTGCTATTCAGATTGTAGTTCAGGATGAAAATAAGCCATTCAGAATGAACAAAAAGGGATTCAGGATGCAAATAACCTATTTAGTTTGAAGTGCACACAAAAAAAGCTATTCAGACTGCAAATAAACAATTGAGAATACAAGTAAGCTGTTCAGTTCGTAAAAAAAGCTATTTAGAATGAAAATGTGCTATTCGGATTGCAGTTCACGATGAAAATAAGCTATTCAGAATGTAAAAAAAGGGATTCAGGAAGCAAATAACCTATTCATTTTGTAGTTCAGACAAAAAAAGCTATCCAGAATGCAAATAAACTATTCAGATTGCAAATAAGCTAATCAGTTTGCAAGAAAAATAATTCAGAATGAAAATGTGCTATTCAGATTGCAGTTCAGGATGAAAATAAGCTATTCAGAATGAAAAAAAAGGGATTCAGGATGCAATTAACCTATTCTGTTTGTAGTTCAAACAAAAAAAGTATTCAGAACGAAAATAAACTATTCAAATTGCAAATAAGCTTATCAGTTTGCAAAAATAACTATTCAGAATGGAAATGTGCTATTCAGATTGCAGTTCAGGATGAAAATAAGCTAGTCAGAATGAACAAAAAGGGATTCAAGAAGCAAATAACCTATTCAGTTTGTAGTTCAGACAAAAAAAGATATTCAGAATGCAAGTAAACTATTCAGATTGCAAATAAGCTAATCAGTTTGCAAGAAAAGTTATTCAGAATGAAAATGTGCTATTCAGATTGCAGTTCAAGATGAAAATAAGCCATTCAGAATGAAAAAAAAAGGATTTAGGATGCATATAACCTATTCAGTTTGCAGATCATACAAAAAAACTTTTTCAGAATGCAAATAAACCTTTCAGATTGCAAATAAGATATTGTGTTTGCAAAAAAAGGTATTCAGAATAAAAATGTGCTATTCAGATTGCAGTTCAGGATGAAAATAAGCTATTCAGAATGAAAAAAAGAGGGATTGAGGATGCAATTAACCTATTCTGTTTGTAGTTCAAACAAAAAAAGTTATTCAGAATGAAAATAAACTATTCAAATTGCAAATAAGCTTATCAGTTTGCAAAAATAGCTATTCAGAATGGAAATGTGTTATTTAGATTGCTATTCAGGATGAAAATAAGCTATTCAGAATGAACAAAAGGGATTCAGGATGCAAATAACCTTTTCAGTTTGCAGTTCAGACAAAAAATGCTATTCAGAATGCAAATAAACTATTTGTATTGCTAATAAGCTATTGTGTTTGCAAAAAAAGTATTCATAATGAAAATGTGCTATTCAGATTGCAGTTCAGGATGAAAATAAGCTATTCAGAATGAAAAAAAAGGGATTGAGGATGCAATTAACCTATTCTATTTGTAGTTCAAACAAAAAAAAACTATTCAGAATGCAAATAAACTACTCAAATTGCAAATATGCTAATCAGTCTGCAAAAATAGCTATTCATAATGAAAATGTGCTATTCAGATTGCAGTTCAGGATGAAAATAAGCTATTCAGAATGAACAAAAAGGGATTCAGGAAGCAAATAACCTATTCAGATTGTACTTCAAAGAAAAAAAGCTATTCAGAATGCAAATAAACTATTCAGATTGCAAATAAGCTAATCAGTTTGCAAGAAAAGCTATTCATAATGAAAATGTGCTATTCAGAGTGCAGTTGAGGATGGAAATAAGCTAATCAGAATGAAAAAAAAAGGGATTCTGGATGCAAATAAGCTATTCAGTTTGCAGTTCAGCAAAAAAAGCTATTATGAATGCAAAAAAACAATTCAGATTGCAAATAAGCTAATCAGTTTGCTAGAAAAGCTATTTAGATTGTAGTTCAGGATGCAAATAAGCTATGGTGTTTGCAAAAAAAGGTATTCATAATGAAAATATGCTATTCAGATTGCAGTTCAGTATGAAAATAAGCTATTCAGAATGAAAAAACAAAGGGATTGAGGATGCAATTAACCTATTCTGATTGTAGTTCAAACAAAAAAAGCTATTCATAATTCAAATAAACTATTCAAATTGCAAAAAAGGTAATTAGTTTGGAAAAATAGCTATTCGAAATGAAAATGTGCTAATCAGATTGCAGTTCAGGATAAAATTAAGCTATTCAGAATGAACAAAAGGGATTCAGGATGCAAATAACCTATTCAGTTTGCCGTTCACACAAAAAAGGCTTTTCAGAATACAATTAAACTATTCAGATAGCAAATAAGCTATTGTGTTCGCAAAAAAAGTATTCATAATGAAAATGTGCTATTTAGATTGCAGTTCAGGATGAAAATATGCTATCCAGAATGAAAAAAAAAGAGGGATTGATGATGCTATTAACCTATTGTGTTTGTAGTTAGTACAAAAAACCTATTCAGAATGCAAATAAACTATTCAAATTGCAAATAAGCTAATCAGTTTGCAAAATTAGCTATTCAGAATGAAAATGTGCTATTCAGATTGGAGCTCAGGATGAAAATTAGCTATTCATAATGAACAAAAAGGGATTCAGGAAGAAAATAACCTATTCAATTTGCAGTTCAAACAAAAAATTATTCATAATGAAAATAAACAATTCATATTGCAAATAAGCTATTGTGTTTGCAAAAAACGGTATTCAGAATGAAAATGTGCTATTCAGATTGCAGTTCAGGATGAAAATAATCTATTCAATATGAACCTATTCTGTTTCTAGTTCAAACAAAAAAAGCTATTCAGAATGCAAATAAACTATTCAAATAGCAAATAAGCTAATCAGTTTGCAAAAATAGCCATTCAGAATGAAAATGTGCTATACAGATTGCACTTCAGGATGATAATAAGCTATTCAGAACGAACAAAAAAGGATTCAGGAAGCAAATAACCTATTCAGTTTGTAGTTCATACAAAAAAAATCTATTCAGAATGCAAATAAACTATTCATATTGCCAATAAGCTATTCAGTTTGCGGAAAAAGCTATTCAGAATGAAAATGTGCTATTCAGATTGCTGTTCAGGATGAAAATAAGCTATTTATAATGAAAAAAAAAGGGATTCAGGATGCAAATAACCTATTCAGTTTGCAGTTCAGACAAAAAAAGCTATTCAGAATGCAAATAAACTATTCAGATTGCAAATAAGCTAATCAGTTTGCAAAAAAAACTATTCAGAATGAAAATGTGCTATTCAGATTGTGCTCAGGATGCAAATAACCTATTCAGTTTGCAGTTGAAAAAAAAAACTATTCAAAATACAAATAAACTATTCAGATTGCAAATAAGCTATTTAGTTTGCAAAAAAAACTATTCAGAATGCAAATAAACAATTCAGATTGCAAATAAGCTATTCAGTTTTCAAAAAAAGTTATTCAGAACGGAAATGTTCTATTCAGATTGCAGTTCAGGATGAAATAAGCTATTCAGAATGAAAAAAAAGGGATTCAGAATACAAATAGACAAATCAGATTGCAAATAAGCTATTCAGTTTGTAAAAAAAGCTATTCAAAATGAAAAAGTGTTATACAGATTGCAGTTCAGGATGAAAATAAGCTATTCCAAACGAAAAAAAAGGGATTCAGGATGCAAATAACCTATTCCGTTTGCAGTTCTGACAAAAAAAGCTGTTCAGAAGGCAAATAAACTATTCAGATTGCAAATAAGCTATTTAGTTTGCAAAAGAAGCTATTCAGAATGAAAATGTGCTATTCAGATTGCAGTTAAGTATGAAAATAAGCTATTCAGAATCAAAAAAAAAGGATTCAGGATGCGAATAACCTATTCAGTTGGCAATTCAGACAAAAAAAGCTATTCAGATTGCAAATCAGGATGAAAATAAGCTATTCAGAATGAACAAAAAGGGATTCAGGATGCAAATAACCTATTCAGTTTGCAGTTCAGACAAAAAAGGCTATTTAGAATGCAAATAAACTATTCGGATTGCTAATAAGCTAATCAGTTTGCAAGAAAGCTATTCATAATGAAAATGTGCTATTCAGATTGTAGTTCAGGATGAAAATAAGCCATTCAGAATGAACAAAAAGGGATTCAGGATGCAAATAACCTATTTAGTTTGAAGTGCACACAAAAAAAGCTATTCAGAATGCAAATAAACAATTCAGATTACAAGTAAGCTGTTCAGTTCGTAAAAAAAGCTATTTAGAATGAAAATGTGCTATTCGGATTGCAGTTCAGGATGAAAATAAGTTATTCAGAATGTAAAAAAAGGGATTCAGGAAGCAAATAACCTATTCAGTTTGTAGTTCAGACAAAAAAAGCTATCCAGAATGCAAATAAACTATTCAAGTTGCAAATAAGCTAATCAGTTTGCAAGAAAAGCTATTCAGAATGAAAATGTGCTTTTCAGATTGCAGTTCAGGATGAAAATAAGCTATTCAGAATAAACAAAAGGGATTCAGGATACAAATAACCTATTCAGTTTGAAGTTCAGACAAAAAAGGCTATTTAGAATGCAAATAAACTATTCGGATTGCTAATAAGCTAATCAGTTTGCAAGAAAGCTATTCAGAATGAAAATGTGCTATTCAAATTGTAGTTCAGGATGAAAATAAGCCATTCAGAATGAACAAAAAGGGATTCAGGATGCAAATAACCTATTTAGTTTGAAGTGCACACAAAAAAAGCTATTCAGAATGCAAATAAACAATTCAGATTACAAGTAAGCTGTTCAGTTCGTAAAAAAAGCTATTTAGAATGAAAATGTGCTATTCGGATTGCAGTTCAGGATGAAAATAAGTTATTCAGAATGTAAAAAAAGGGATTCAGGAAGCAAATAACCTATTCAGTTTGTAGTTCAGACAAAAAAAGCTATCCAGAATGCAAATAAACTATTCAGATTGCAAATAAGCTAATCAGTTTGCAAGAAAAGCTATTCGGAATGAAAATGTGCTATTCAGATTGCAGTTCAGGATGAAAATAAGCCATTCAGAATGAAAAAAAAAGGATTCAGGATGCAAATAACCTATTCAGTTTGCAGATCAGACAAAAAAACCATTCAGATTGCAAATAAGCTATTGTGTTTGCAAAAATAGGTATTCAGAATGAAAATATGTTATTCAGATTGCAGTTCAGGATGAAAATAAGCTATTCAGAATGAAAAAAAAAGGGATTCAGGATGCAATTAACCTATTCTGTTTGTAGTTCAAACAAAAAAAGTTATTCAGAATGCAAATAAACTAGTCGGATTGCTAATAAGCTAATCAGTTTGCAAGAAAGCTATTCATAATGAAAATGTGCTATTCAGATTGTAGTTCAGGATGAAAATAAGCCATTCAGAATGAACAAAAAGGGATTCAGAATGCAAATAACCTATTTAGTTTGAAGTGCACACAAAAAAAGCTATTCAGAATGCAAATAAACAATTCAGATTACAAGTAAGCTATTCAGTTCGTAAAAAAAGCTATTTAGAATGAAAATGTGCTATTCGGATTGCAGTTCAGGATGAAAATAAGTTATTCAGAATGTAAAAAAAGGGATTCAGGAAGCAAATAACCTATTCAGTTTGTAGTTCAGACAAAAAAAGCTATCCAGAATGCAAATAAACTATTCAAGTTGCAAATAAGCTAATCAGTTTGCAAGAAAAGCTATTCAGAATGAAAATGTGCTATTCAGATTGCAGTTCAGGATGAAAATAAGCTATTCAGAATGAACAAAAGGGATTCAGGATACAAATAACCTATTCAGTTTGAAGTTCAGACAAAAAAGGCTATTTAGAATGCAAATAAACTATTCGGATTGCTAATAAGCTAATCAGTTTGCAAGAAAGCTATTCAGAATGAAAATGTGCTATTCAAATTGTAGTTCAGGATGAAAATAAGCCATTCAAAATGAACAAAAAGGGATTCAGGATGCAAATAACCTATTTAGTTTGAAGTGCACACAAAAAAAGCTATTCAGAATGCAAATAAACAATTCAGATTACAAGTAAGCAGTTCAGTTCGTAAAAAAAGCTATTTAGAATGAAAATGTGCTATTCGGATTGCAGTTCAGGATGAAAATAAGTTATTCAGAATGTAAAAAAAGGGATTCAGGAAGCAAATAACCTATTCAGTTTGTAGTTCAGACAAAAAAAGCTATCCAGAATGCAAATAAACTATTCAGATTGCAAATAAGCTAATCAGTTTGCAAGAAAAGCTATTCGGAATGAAAATGTGCTATTCAGATTGCAGTTCAGGATGAAAATAAGCCATTCAGAATGAAAAAAAAAGGATTCAGGATGCAAATAACCTATTCAGTTTGCAGATCAGACAAAAAAACCATTCAGATTGCAAATAAGCTATTGTGTTTGCAAAAATAGGTATTCAGAATGAAAATATGCTATTCAGATTGCAGTTCAAGATGAAAATAAGCTATTCAGAATGAAAAAAAAGGGATTCAGGATGCAATTAACCTATTCTGTTTGTAGTTCAAACAAAAAAAGTTATTCAGAATGCAAATAAACTATTCGGATTGCTAATAAGCTAATCAGTTTGCAAGAAAGCTATTCATAATGAAAATGTGCTATTCAGATTGTAGTTCAGGATGAAAATAAGCCATTCAGAATGAACAAAAAGGGATTCAGGATGCAAATAACCTATTTAGTTTGAAGTGCACACAAAAAAAGCTATTCAGAATGCAAATAAACAATTCAGATTACAAGTAAGCTGTTCAGTTCGTAAAAAAAGCTATTTAGAATGAAAATGTGCTATTCGGATTGCAGTTCAGGATGAAAATAAGATATTCATAATGAAAAAAAAAGGGATTCACGATGCAATTAACCCATTTTGTTTGTAGTTCAAACAAAAAAAGTTATTCAGAATGAAAATAAACTATTCAAATTGCAAATAAGCTTATCAGTTTGCAAAAATAGCTATTCAGAATGGAAATGTGCTATTCAGATTGCTGTTCATGATGAAAATAAGCTATTCAGAATGAACAAAAGGGATTCAGGATGCAAATAACCTATTCAGTTTGCAGTTCAGACAAAAAAGGCTATTTAGAATTCAAATAAATTATTCGGATTGCTAATAAGCTAAACAGTATGCAAGAAAGCTATTCATAATGAAAATGTGCTATTCAGATTGTAGTTCAGGATGAAAATAAGCCATTTAGAATGAACAAAAAGGGATTTAGGATGCAAATAACCTATTTAGTTTGAAGTGCACACAAAAAAAGCTATTCAGAATGCAAATAAACAATTCAGATTACAACTAAGCTGTTCAGTTCGTAAAAAAAGCTATTTAGAATGAAAATGTGCTATTCGGATTGCAGTTCAGGATGAAAATAAGCTATTCATAATGAAAAAAAAAGGGATTCAGGATGCAATTAACCTATTCTGTTTGTAGTTCAAACAAAAAAAGTTATTCAGAATGAAAATAAACTATTTAAATTGCAAATAAGCTTATCAGTTTGCAAAAATAGCTATTCAGAATGGAAATGTGCTATTCAGATTGCTGTTCAGGATGAAAATAAGCTATTCAGAATGAACAAAAGGGATTCAGGATGCAAATAGCCTATTCAGTTTGCAGTTCAGACAAAAAAGGCTATTTAGAATGCAAATAAACTATTCGGATTGCTAATAAGCTAATCAGTTTGCAAGAAAGCTATTCATAATGAAAATGTGCTATTCAGATTGTAGTTCATGATGAAAATAAGCCATTCAGAATGAACAAAAAGGGATTCAGGATGCAAATAACCTATTTAGTTTGAAGTGCACACAAAAAAAGCTATTCAGAATGCAAATAAACAATTCAGATTACAAGTAAGCTGTTCAGTTCGTAAAAAAAGCTATTTAGAATGAAAATGTGCTATTCGGATTGCAGTTCAGGATGAAAATAAGTTATTCAGAATGTAAAAAAAGGGATTCAGGATGCAAATAACCTATTCAGTTTGCAGTTCAGACAAAAAAGGCTATTTAGAATGCAAATAAACTATTCGGATTGCTAATAAGCTAATCAGTTTGCAAGAAAAGCTATTCAGAATGAAAATGTGCTATTCAGATTGCAGTTCAGGATGAAAATAAGCCATTCAGAATGAAAAAAAAAGGATTCAGGATGCAAATAACCTATTCAGTTTGCAGATCAAACAAAAAAACCATTCAGATTGCAAATAAGCTATTGTGTTTGCAAAAATAGGTATTCATAATGAAAATATGCTATTCAGATTGCAGTTCAGGATGAAAATAAGCTATTCAGAATGAAAAAAAAAGGGATTCAGGATGCAATTATCCTATTCTGTTTGTAGTTCAAACAAAAAAAGTTATTCAGAATGCAAATAAACTATTCGGATTGCTAATAAGCTAATCAGTTTGCAAGAAAGCTATTCATAATGAAAATGTGCTATTCAGATTGTAGTTCAGGATGAAAATAAGCCATTCAGAATGAACAAAAAGGGATTCAGAATGCAAATAACCTATTTAGTTTGAAGTGCACACAAAAAAAGCTATTCAGAATGCAAATAAACAATTCAGATTACAAGTAAGCTGTTCAGTTCGTAAAAAAAGCTATTTAGAATGAAAATGTGCTATTCGGATTGCAGTTCAGGATGAAAATAAGTTATTCAGAATGTAAAAAAAGGGATTCAGGAAGCAAATAACCTATTCAGTTTGTAGTTCAGACAAAAAAAGCTATCCAGAATGCAAATAAACTATTCAAGTTGCAAATAAGCTAATCAGTTTGCAAGAAAAGCTATTCAGAATGAAAATGTGCTTTTCAGATTGCAGTTCAGGATGAAAATAAGCTATTCAGAATAAACAAAAGGGATTCAGGATACAAATAACCTATTCAGTTTGAAGTTCAGACAAAAAAGGCTATTTAGAATGCAAATAAACTATTCGGATTGCTAATAAGCTAATCAGTTTGCAAGAAAGCTATTCAGAATGAAAATGTGCTATTCAAATTGTAGTTCAGGATGAAAATAAGCCATTCAGAATGAACAAAAAGGGATTCAGGATGCAAATAACCTATTTAGTTTGAAGTGCACACAAAAAAAGCTATTCAGAATGCAAATAAACAATTCAGATTACAAGTAAGCTGTTCAGTTCGTAAAAAAAGCTATTTAGAATGAAAATGTGCTATTCGGATTGCAGTTCAGGATGAAAATAAGTTATTCAGAATGTAAAAAAAGGGATTCAGGAAGCAAATAACCTATTCAGTTTGTAGTTCAGACAAAAAAAGCTATCCAGAATGCAAATAAACTATTCAGATTGCAAATAAGCTAATCAGTTTGCAAGAAAAGCTATTCGGAATGAAAATGTGCTATTCAGATTGCAGTTCAGGATGAAAATAAGCCATTCAGAATGAAAAAAAAAGGATTCAGGATGCAAATAACCTATTCAGTTTGCAGATCAGACAAAAAAACCATTCAGATTGCAAATAAGCTATTGTGTTTGCAAAAATAGGTATTCAGAATGAAAATATGTTATTCAGATTGCAGTTCAGGATGAAAATAAGCTATTCAGAATGAAAAAAAAAGGGATTCAGGATGCAATTAACCTATTCTGTTTGTAGTTCAAACACAAAAAGTTATTCAGAATGCAAATAAACTAGTCGGATTGCTAATAAGCTAATCAGTTTGCAAGAAAGCTATTCATAATGAAAATGTGCTATTCAGATTGTAGTTCAGGATGAAAATAAGCCATTCAGAATGAACAAAAAGGGATTCAGAATGCAAATAACCTATTTAGTTTGAAGTGCACACAAAAAAAGCTATTCAGAATGCAAATAAACAATTCAGATTACAAGTAAGCTGTTCAGTTCGTAAAAAAAGCTATTTAGAATGAAAATGTGCTATTCGGATTGCAGTTCAGGATGAAAATAAGTTATTCAGAATGTAAAAAAAGGGATTCAGGAAGCAAATAACCTATTCAGTTTGTAGTTCAGACAAAAAAAGCTATCCAGAATGCAAATAAACTATTCAAGTTGCAAATAAGCTAATCAGTTTGCAAGAAAAGCTATTCAGAATGAAAATGTGCTTTTCAGATTGCAGTTCAGGATGAAAATAAGCTATTCAGAATAAACAAAAGGGATTCAGGATACAAATAACCTATTCAGTTTGAAGTTCAGACAAAAAAGGCTATTTAGAATGCAAATAAACTATTCGGATTGCTAATAAGCTAATCAGTTTGCAAGAAAGCTATTCAGAATGAAAATGTGCTATTCAAATTGTAGTTCAGGATGAAAATAAGCCATTCAGAATGAACAAAAAGGGATTCAGGATGCAAATAACCTATTTAGTTTGAAGTGCACACAAAAAAAGCTATTCAGAATGCAAATAAACAATTCAGATTACAAGTAAGCTGTTCAGTTCGTAAAAAAAGCTATTTAGAATGAAAATGTGCTATTCGGATTGCAGTTCAGGATGAAAATAAGTTATTCAGAATGTAAAAAAAGGGATTCAGGAAGCAAATAACCTATTCAGTTTGTAGTTCAGACAAAAAAAGCTATCCAGAATGCAAATAAACTATTCAGATTGCAAATAAGCTAATCAGTTTGCAAGAAAAGCTATTCGGAATGAAAATGTGCTATTCAGATTGCAGTTCAGGATGAAAATAAGCCATTCAGAATGAAAAAAAAAGGATTCAGGATGCAAATAACCTATTCAGTTTGCAGATCAGACAAAAAAACCATTCAGATTGCAAATAAGCTATTGTGTTTGCAAAAATAGGTATTCAGAATGAAAATATGTTATTCAGATTGCAGTTCAGGATGAAAATAAGCTATTCAGAATGAAAAAAAAAGGGATTCAGGATGCAATTAACCTATTCTGTTTGTAGTTCAAACAAAAAAAGTTATTCAGAATGCAAATAAACTAGTCGGATTGCTAATAAGCTAATCAGTTTGCAAGAAAGCTATTCATAATGAAAATGTGCTATTCAGATTGTAGTTCAGGATGAAAATAAGCCATTCAGAATGAACAAAAAGGGATTCAGAATGCAAATAACCTATTTAGTTTGAAGTGCACACAAAAAAAGCTATTCAGAATGCAAATAAACAATTCAGATTACAAGTAAGCTATTCAGTTCGTAAAAAAAGCTATTTAGAATGAAAATGTGCTATTCGGATTGCAGTTCAGGATGAAAATAAGTTATTCAGAATGTAAAAAAAGGGATTCAGGAAGCAAATAACCTATTCAGTTTGTAGTTCAGACAAAAAAAGCTATCCAGAATGCAAATAAACTATTCAAGTTGCAAATAAGCTAATCAGTTTGCAAGAAAAGCTATTCAGAATGAAAATGTGCTATTCAGATTGCAGTTCAGGATGAAAATAAGCTATTCAGAATGAACAAAAGGGATTCAGGATACAAATAACCTATTCAGTTTGAAGTTCAGACAAAAAAGGCTATTTAGAATGCAAATAAACTATTCGGATTGCTAATAAGCTAATCAGTTTGCAAGAAAGCTATTCAGAATGAAAATGTGCTATTCAAATTGTAGTTCAGGATGAAAATAAGCCATTCAAAATGAACAAAAAGGGATTCAGGATGCAAATAACCTATTTAGTTTGAAGTGCACACAAAAAAAGCTATTCAGAATGCAAATAAACAATTCAGATTACAAGTAAGCAGTTCAGTTCGTAAAAAAAGCTATTTAGAATGAAAATGTGCTATTCGGATTGCAGTTCAGGATGAAAATAAGTTATTCAGAATGTAAAAAAAGGGATTCAGGAAGCAAATAACCTATTCAGTTTGTAGTTCAGACAAAAAAAGCTATCCAGAATGCAAATAAACTATTCAGATTGCAAATAAGCTAATCAGTTTGCAAGAAAAGCTATTCGGAATGAAAATGTGCTATTCAGATTGCAGTTCAGGATGAAAATAAGCCATTCAGAATGAAAAAAAAAGGATTCAGGATGCAAATAACCTATTCAGTTTGCAGATCAGACAAAAAAACCATTCAGATTGCAAATAAGCTATTGTGTTTGCAAAAATAGGTATTCAGAATGAAAATATGCTATTCAGATTGCAGTTCAAGATGAAAATAAGCTATTCAGAATGAAAAAAAAGGGATTCAGGATGCAATTAACCTATTCTGTTTGTAGTTCAAACAAAAAAAGTTATTCAGAATGCAAATAAACTATTCGGATTGCTAATAAGCTAATCAGTTTGCAAGAAAGCTATTCATAATGAAAATGTGCTATTCAGATTGTAGTTCAGGATGAAAATAAGCCATTCAGAATGAACAAAAAGGGATTCAGGATGCAAATAACCTATTTAGTTTGAAGTGCACACAAAAAAAGCTATTCAGAATGCAAATAAACAATTCAGATTTCAAGTAAGCTGTTCAGTTCGTAAAAAAAGCTATTTAGAATGAAAATGTGCTATTCGGATTGCAGTTCAGGATGAAAATAAGTTATTCAGAATGTAAAAAAAGGGATTCAGGAAGCAAATAACCTATTCATTTTGTAGTTCAGACAAAAAAAGCTATCTAGAATGCAAATAAACTATTCAAGTTGCAAATAAGCTAATCAGTTTGCAAGAAAAGCTATTCAGAATGAAAATGTGCTATTCAGATTGCAGTTCAGGATGAAAATAAGCTATTCAGAATGAACAAAAGGGATCCAGGATGAAAATAACCTATTCAGTTTGCAGTTCAGACAAAAAAGGCTATTTAGAATGCAAATAAACTATTCGGATTGCTAATAAGCTAATCAGTTTGCAAGAAAGCTATTCATAATGAAAATGTGCTATTCAGATTGTAGTTCAGGATGAAAATAAGCCATTCAGAATGAACAAAAAGGGATTCAGGATGCAAATAACCTATTTAGTTTGAAGTGCACACAAAAAAAGCTATTCAGAATGCAAATAAACAATTCAGATTACAAGTAAGCTGTTCAGTTCGTAAAAAATGCTATTTAGAATGAAAATGTGCTATTCGGATTGCAGTTCAGGATGAAAATAAGTTATTCAGAATGTAAAAAAAGGGATTCAGGAAGCAAATAACCTATTCAGTTTGTAGTTCAGACAAAAAAATCTATCCAGAATGCAAATAAACTATTCAGATTGCAAATAAGCTAATCAGTTTGCAAGAAAAGCTATTCAGAATGAAAATATGCTATACAGATTGCAGTTCAGGATGAAAATAAGCCATTCAGAATGAAAAAAAAAGGATTCAGGATGCAAATAACCTATTCAGATTGCAGATCAGACAAAAAAACCATTCAGATTGCAAATAAGCTATTGTGTTTGCAAAAATAGGTATTCAGAATGAAAATATGCTATTCAGATTGCAGTTCAGGATGAAAATAAGCTATTCAGAATGAAAAAAAAAGGGATTCAGGATGCAATTAACCTATTCTGTTTGTAGTTCAAACAAAAAAAGTTATTCAGAATGCAAATAAACTATTCGGATTGCTAATAAGCTAATCAGTTTGCAAGAAAGCTATTCATAATGAAAATGTGCTATTCAAATTGTAGTTCAGGATGAAAATAAGCCATTCAGAATGAACAAAAAGGGATTCAGGATGCAAATAACCTATTTAGTTTGAAGTGCACACAAAAAAAGCTATTCCGAATGCAAATAAACAATTCAGATTACAAGTAAGCTGTTCAGTTCGTAAAAAAAGCTATTTAGAATGAAAATGTGCTATTCGGATTGCAGTTCAGGATGAAAATAAGTTATTCAGAATGTAAAAAAAGGGATTCAGGAAGCAAATAACCTATTCAGTTTGTAGTTCAGACAAAAAAAGCTATCCAGAATGCAAATAAACTATTCAGATTGCAAATAAGCTAATCAGTTTTCAAGAGAAGCTATTCGGAATGAAAATGTGCTATTCAGATTGCAGTTCAGGATGAAAATAAGCCATTCAGAATGAAAAAAAAAGGATTCAGGATGCAAATAACCTATTCAGTTTGCAGATCAGACAAAAAAGGCTATTTAGAATGCAAATAAACTATTCGGATTGCTAATAAGCTAATCAGTTTGCAAGAAAGCTATTCATAATGAAAATGTGCTATTCAGATTGTAGTTCAGGATGAAAATAAGCCATTCAGAATGAACAAAAAGGGATTCAGGATGCAAATAACCTATTTAGTTTGAAGTGCACACAAAAAAAGCTATTCAGAATGCAAATAAACAATTCAGATTACAAGTAAGCTGTTCAGTTCGTAAAAAAAGCTATTTAGAATGAAAATGTGCTATTCGGATTGCAGTTCAGGATGAAAATAAGTTATTCAGAATGTAAAAAAAGGGATTCAGGAAGCAAATAACCTATTCATTTTGTAGTTCAGACAAAAAAAGCTATCCAGAATGCAAATAAACTATTCAAGTTGCAAATAAGCTAATCAGTTTGCAAGAAAAGCTATTCAGAATGAAAATGTGCTAATCAGATTGCAGTTCAGGATGAAAATAAGCCATTCAGAATGAACAAAAACGGATTCAGGATGCAAATAACCTATTCAGATTGCAGATCAGACAAAAAAACCATTCAGATTGCAAATAAGCTATTGTGTTTGCAAAAATAGGTATTCAGAATGAAAATATGCTATTCAGATTGCAGTTCAGGATGAAAATAAGCTATTCAGAATGAAAAAAAAAGGGATTCAGGATGCAATTAACCTATTCTGTTTGTAGTTCAAACAAAAAAAGTTATTCAGAATGCAAATAAACTATTCGGATTGCTAATAAGCTAATCAGTTTGCAAGAAAGCTATTCATAATGAAAATGTGCTATTCAAATTGTAGTTCAGGATGAAAATAAGCCATTCAGAATGAACAAAAAGGGATTCAGGATGCAAATAACCTATTTAGTTTGAAGTGCACACAAAAAAAGCTATTCAGAATGCAAATAAACAATTCAGATTACAAGTAAGCTGTTCAGTTCGTAAAAAAAGCTATTTAGAATGAAAATGTGCTATTCGGATTGCAGTTCAGGATGAAAATAAGTTATTCAGAATGTAAAAAAAGGGATTCAGGAAGCAAATAACCTATTCAGTTTGTAGTTCAGACAAAAAAAGCTATCCAGAATGCAAATAAACTATTCAGATTGCAAATAAGCTAATCAGTTTGCAAGAAAAGCTATTCGGAATGAAAATGTGCTATTCAGATTGCAGTTCAGGATGAAAATAAGCCATTCAGAATGAAAAAAAAAGGATTCAGGATGCAAATAACCTATTCAGTTTGCAGATCAGACAAAAAAGGCTATTTAGAATGCAAATAAACTATTCGGATTGCTAATAAGCTAATCAGTTTGCAAGAAAGCTATTCATAATGAAAATGTGCTATTCAGATTGTAGTTCAGGATGCAAATAAGCCATTCAGAATGAACAAAAAGGGATTCAGGATGCAAATAACCTATTTAGTTTGAAGTGCACACAAAAAAAGCTATACAGAATGCAAATAAACAACTCAGATTACAAGTAAGCTGTTCAGTTCGTAAAAAATGCTATTTAGAATGAAAATGTGCTATTCGGATTGCAGTTCAGGATGAAAATAAGTTATTCAGAATGTAAAAAAAGGGATTCAGGAAGCAAATAACCTATTCATTTTGTAGTTCAGACAAAAAAAGCTATCCAGAATGCAAATAAACTATTCAAGTTGCAAATAAGCTAATCAGTTTGCAAGAAAAGCTATTCAGAATGAAAATGTGCTAATCAGATTGCAGTTCAGGATGAAAATAAGCCATTCAGAATGAACAAAAACGGATTCAGGATGCAAATAACCTATTCAGATTGCAGATCAGACAAAAAAACCATTCAGATTGCAAATAAGCTATTGTGTTTGCAAAAATAGGTATTCAGAATGAAAATATGCTATTCAGATTGCAGTTCAGGATGAAAATAAGCTATTCAGAATGAAAAAAAAAGGGATTCAGGATGCAATTAACCTATTCTGTTTGTAGTTCAAACAAAAAAAGTTATTCAGAATGCAAATAAACTATTCGGATTGCTAATAAGCTAATCAGTTTGCAAGAAAGCTATTCATAATGAAAATGTGCTATTCAAATTGTAGTTCAGGATGAAAATAAGCCATTCAGAATGAACAAAAAGGGATTCAGGATGCAAATAACCTATTTAGTTTGAAGTGCACACAAAAAAAGCTATTCAGAATGCAAATAAACAATTCAGATTACAAGTAAGCTGTTCAGTTCGTAAAAAAAGCTATTTAGAATGAAAATGTGCTATTCGGATTGCAGTTCAGGATGAAAATAAGTTATTCAGAATGTAAAAAAAGGGATTCAGGAAGCAAATAACCTATTCAGTTTGTAGTTCAGACAAAAAAAGCTATCCAGAATGCAAATAAACTATTCAGATTGCAAATAAGCTAATCAGTTTGCAAGAAAAGCTATTCGGAATGAAAATGTGCTATTCAGATTGCAGTTCAGGATGAAAATAAGCCATTCAGAATGAAAAAAAAAGGATTCAGGATGCAAATAACCTATTCAGTTTGCAGATCAGACAAAAAAGGCTATTTAGAATGCAAATAAACTATTCGGATTGCTAATAAGCTAATCAGTTTGCAAGAAAGCTATTCATAATGAAAATGTGCTATTCAGATTGTAGTTCAGGATGAAAATAAGCCATTCAGAATGAACAAAAAGGGATTCAGGATGCAAATAACCTATTTAGTTTGAAGTGCACACAAAAAAAGCTATTCAGAATGCAAATAAACAATTCAGATTACAAGTAAGCTGTTCAGTTCGTAAAAAATGCTATTTAGAATGAAAATGTGCTATTCGGATTGCAGTTCAGGATGAAAATAAGTTATTCAGAATGTAAAAAAAGGGATTCAGGAAGCAAATAACCTATTCATTTTGTAGTTCAGACAAAAAAAGCTATCCAGAATGCAAATAAACTATTCAAGTTGCAAATAAGCTAATCAGTTTGCAAGAAAAGCTATTCAGAATGAAAATGTGCTATTCAGATTGCAGTTCAGGATGAAAATAAGCTATTCAGAATGAACAAAAGGGATCCAGGATGAAAATAACCTATTCAGTTTGCAGTTCAGACAAAAAAGGCTATTTAGAATGCAAATAAACTATTCGGATTGCTAATAAGCTAATCAGTTTGCAAGAAAGCTATTCATAATGAAAATGTGCTATTCAGATTGTAGTTCAGGATGAAAATAAGCTATTCAGAATGAACAAAAAGGGATTCAGGATGCAAATAACCTATTTAGTTTGAAGTGCACACAAAAAAAGCTATTCAGAATGCAAATAAACAATTCAGATTACAAGTAAGCTGTTCAGTTCGTAAAAAATGCTATTTAGAATGAAAATGTGCTATTCGGATTGCAGTTCAGGATGAAAATAAGTTATTCAGAATGTAAAAAAAGGGATTCAGGAAGCAAATAACCTATTCAGTTTGTAGTTCAGACAAAAAAAGCTATCCAGAATGCAAATAAACTATTCAGATTGCAAATAAGCTAATCAGTTTGCAAGAAAAGCTATTCAGAATGAAAATATGCTATTCAGATTGCAGTTCAGGATGAAAATAAGCCATTCAGAATGAAAAAAAAAGGATTCAGGATGCAAATAACCTATTTAGTTTGAAGTGCACACAAAAAAAGCTATTCAGAATGCAAATAAACAATTCAGATTACAAGTAAGCTGTTCAGTTCGTAAAAAATGCTATTTAGAATGAAAATGTGCTATTCGGATTGCAGTTCAGGATGAAAATAAGTTATTCAGAATGTAAAAAAAGGGATTCAGGAAGCAAATAACCTATTCAGTTTGTAGTTCAGACAAAAAAAGCTATCCAGAATGCAAATAAACTATTCAGATTGCAAATAAGCTAATCAGTTTGCAAGAAAAGCTATTCAGAATGAAAATATGCTATTCAGATTGCAGTTCAGGATGAAAATAAGCCATTCAGAATGAAAAAAAAAGGATTCAGGATGCAAATAACCTATTCAGATTGCAGATCAGACAAAAAAACCATTCAGATTGCAAATAAGCTATTGTGTTTGCAAAAATAGGTATTCAGAATGAAAATATTCTATTCAGATTGCAGTTCAGGATGAAAATAAGCTATTCAGAATGAAAAAAAAAGGGATTCAGGATGCAATTAACCTATTCTGTTTGTAGTTCAAACAAAAAAAGTTATTCAGAATGCAAATAAACTATTCGGATTGCTAATAAGCTAATCAGTTTGCAAGAAAGCTATTCATAATGAAAATGTGCTATTCAGATTGTAGTTCAGGATGAAAATAAGCCATTCAGAATGAACAAAAAGGGATTGAGGATGCAAATAACCTATTTAGTTTGAAGTGCACACAAAAAAAGCTATTCAGAATGCAAATAAACAATTCAGATTACAAGTAAGCTTTTCAGTTCGTAAAAAAAGCTATTTAGAATGAAAATGTGCTATTCGGATTGCAGTTCAGGATGAAAATATGTTATTCAGAATGTAAAAAAAGGGATTCAGGAAGCAAATAACCTATTCATTTTGTAGTTCAGACAAAAAAAGCTATCCAGAATGCAAATAAACTATTCAAGTTGCAAATAAGCTAATCAGTTTGCAAGAAAAGCTATTCAGAATGAAAATGTGCTATTCAGATTGCAGTTCAGGATGAAAATATGTTATTCAGAATGTAAAAAAAGGGATTCAGGAAGCAAATAACCTATTCATTTTGCAGTTCAGACAAAAAAAGCTATCCAGAATGCAAATAAACTATTCAAGTTGCAAATAAGCTAATCAGTTTGCAAGAAAGCTATTCATAATGAAAATGTGCTATTCAGATTGTAGTTCAGGATGAAAATAAGCCATTCAGAATGAACAAAAAGGGATTCAGGATGCAAATAACCTATTTAGTTTGAAGTGCACACAAAAAAAGCTATTCAGAATGCAAATAAACAATTCAGATTACAAGTAAGCTGTTCAGTTCGTAAAAAATGCTATTTAGAATGAAAATGTGCTATTCGGATTGCAGTTCAGGATGAAAATAAGTTATTCAGAATGTAAAAAAAGGGATTCAGGAAGCAAATAACCTATTCAGTTTGTAGTTCAGACAAAAAAAGCTATCCAGAATGCAAATAAACTATTCAAGTTGCAAATAAGCTAATCAGTTTGCAAGAAAAGCTATTCAGAATGAAAATGTGCTATTCAGATTGCAGTTCAGGATGAAAATAAGCTATTCAGAATGAACAAAAGGGATCCAGGATGAAAATAACCTATTCAGTTTGCAGTTCAGACAAAAAAGGCTATTTAGAATGCAAATAAACTATTCGGATTGCTAATAAGCTAATCAGTTTGCAAGAAAGCTATTCATAATGAAAATGTGCTAATCAGATTGTAGTTCAGGATGAAAATAAGCCATTCAGAATGAACAAAAACGGATTCAGGATGCAAATAACCTATTTAGTTTGAAGTGCACACAAAAAAAGCTATTCAGAATGCAAATAAACAATTCAGATTACAAGTAAGCTGTTCAGTTCGTAAAAAATGCTATTTAGAATGAAAATGTGCTATTTGGATTGCAGTTCAGGATGAAAATAAGTTATTCAGAATGTAAAAAAAGGGATTCAGGAAGCAAATAACCTATTCAGTTTGTAGTTCAGACAAAAAAAGCTATCCAGAATGCAAATAAACTATTCAGATTGCAAATAAGCTAATCAGTTTGCAAGAAAAGCTATTCAGAATGAAAATATGCTATTCAGATTGCAGTTCAGGATGAAAATAAGCCATTCAGAATGAAAAAAAAAGGATTCAGGATGCAAATAACCTATTCAGATTGCAGATCAGACAAAAAAACCATTCAGATTGCAAATAAGCTATTGTGTTTGCAAAAATAGGTATTCAGAATGAAAATATTCTATTCAGATTGCAGTTCAGGATGAAAATAAGCTATTCAGAATGAAAAAAAAAGGGATTCAGGATGCAATTAACCTATTCTATTTGTAGTTCAAACAAAAAAAGTTATTCAGAATGCAAATAAACTATTCGGATTGCTAATAAGCTAATCAGTTTGCAAGAAAGCTATTCATAATGAAAATGTGCTATTCAGATTGTAGTTCAGGATGAAAATAAGCCATTCAGAATGAACAAAAAGGGATTCAGGATGCAAATAACCTATTTAGTTTGAAGTGCACACAAAAAAAGCTATTCAGAATGCAAATAAACAATTCAGATTACAAGTAAGCTTTTCAGTTCGTAAAAAAAGCTATTTAGAATGAAAATGTGCTATTCGGATTGCAGTTCAGGATGAAAATATGTTATTCAGAATGTAAAAAAAGGGATTCAGGAAGCAAATAACCTATTCATTTTGTAGTTCAGACAAAAAAAGCTATCCAGAATGCAAATAAACTATTCAAGTTGCAAATAAGCTAATCAGTTTGCAAGAAAAGCTATTCAGAATGAAAATGTGCTATTCAGATTGCAGTTCAGGATGAAAATAAGCTATTCAGAATGAACAAAAGGGATCCAGGATGAAAATAACCTATTCAGTTTGCAGTTCAGACAAAAAAGGCTATTTAGAATGCAAATAAACTATTCGGATTGCTAATAAGCTAATCAGTTTGCAAGAAAGCTATTCATAATGAAAATGTGCTATTCAGATTGTAGTTCAGGATGAAAATAAGCTATTCAGAATGAACAAAAAGGGATTCAGGATGCAAATAACCTATTTAGTTTGAAGTGCACACAAAAAAAGCTATTCAGAATGCAAATAAACAATTCAGATTACAAGTAAGCTGTTCAGTTCGTAAAAAATGCTATTTAGAATGAAAATGTGCTATTCGGATTGCAGTTCAGGATGAAAATAAGTTATTCAGAATGTAAAAAAAGGGATTCAGGAAGCAAATAACCTATTCAGTTTGTAGTTCAGACAAAAAAAGCTATCCAGAATGCAAATAAACTATTCAGATTGCAAATAAGCTAATCAGTTTGCAAGAAAAGCTATTCAGAATGAAAATATGCTATTCAGATTGCAGTTCAGGATGAAAATAAGCCATTCAGAATGAAAAAAAAGGATTCAGGATGCAAATAACCTATTCAGTTTGCAGATCAGACAAAAAAACCATTCAGATTGCAAATAAGCCATTGTGTTTGCAAAAATAGGTATTCAGAATGAAAATATGCTATTCAGATTGCAGTTCAGGATGAAAATAAGCTATTCAGAATGAAAAAAAAAGGGATTCAGGATGCAATTAACCTATTCTGTTTGTAGTTCAAACAAAAAAAGTTATTCAGAATGCAAATAAACTATTCGGATTGCTAATAAGCTAATCAGTTTGCAAGAAAGCTATTCATAATGAAAATGTGCTATTCATATTGTAGTTCAGGATGAAAATAAGCCATTCAGAATGAACAAAAAGGGATTCAGGATGCAAATAACCTATTTAGTTTGAAGTGCACACAAAAAAAGCTATTCAGAATGCAAATAAACAATTCAGATTACAAGTAAGCTTTTCAGTTCGTAAAAAAAGCTATTTAGAATGAAAATGTGCTATTCGGATTGCAGTTCAGGATGAAAATATGTTATTCAGAATGTAAAAAAAGGGATTCAGGAAGCAAATAACCTATTCATTTTGTAGTTCAGACAAAAAAAGCTATCCAGAATGCAAATAAACTATTCAAGTTGCAAATAAGCTAATCAGTTTGCAAGAAAAGCTATTCAGAATGAAAATGTGCTATTCAGATTGCAGTTCAGGATGAAAATAAGCTATTCAGAATGAACAAAACGGATCCAGGATGAAAATAACCTATTCAGTTTGCAGTTCAGACAAAAAAGGCTATTTAGAATGCAAATAAACTATTCGGATTGCTAATAAGCTAATCAGTTTGCAAGAAAGCTATTCATAATGAAAATGTGCTATTCAGATTGTAGTTCAGGATGAAAATAAGCCATTCAGAATGAACAAAAAGGGATTCAGGATGCAAATAACCTATTTAGTTTGAAGTGCGCACAAAAAAAGCTATTCAGAATGCAAATAAACAATTGAGATTACAAGTAAGCTGTTCAGTTCGTAAAAAAAGCTATTTAGAATGAAAATGTGCTATTCGGATTGCAGTTCAGGATGAAAATAAGCTATTCATAATGAAAAAAATAGGGATTCAGGATGCAATTAACCTATTCTGTTTGTAGTTCAAACAAAAAACGTTATTCAGAATGAAAATAAACTATGCAAATTGCAAATAAGCTTATCAGTTTGCAAAAATAGCTATTCAGAATGGAAAAGTGCTATTCAGATTGCTGTTCAGGATGAAAATAAGCTATTCAGAATGAACAAAAGGGATTCAGGATGCAAATAACCTATTCAGTTTGTAGTTCAGACAAAAAAGGCTATTTAGAATGCAAATAAACTATTCGGATTGCTAATAAGCTAATCAGTTTGCAAGAAAGCTATTCATAATGAAAATGAGCTATTCAGATTGTAGTTCAGGATGAAAATAAGCCATTCAGAATGAACAAAAAGGGATTCAGGATGCAAATAACCAATTTAGTTTGAAGTGCACACAAAAAAAGCTATTCAGAATGCAAATAAACAATTCAGATTACAAGTAAGCTGTTCAGTTCGTAAAAAAAGCTATTTAGAATGAAAATGTGCTATTCGGATTGCAGTTCAGGAAGCAAATAACCTATTCAGTTTGTAGTTCAGACAAAAAAAGCTATCCAGAATGCAAATAAACTATTCAGATTGCAAATAAGCCAATCAGTTTGCAAGAAAAGCTATTCAGAATGAAAATGTGCTATTTAGATTGCAGTTCAGGATGAAAATAAGCCATTCAGAATGAAAAAAAAGGATTCAGGATGCAAATAACCTATTCAGTTTTCAGATCAGACAAAAAAACCATTCAGATTGCAAATAAGCTATTGTGTTTGCAAAAATAGGTATTCAGAATGAAAATATGCTATTCAGATTGCAGTTCAGGATGAAAATAAGCTATTCAGAATGAAAAAAAAAGGATTCAGGATGCAATTAACCTATTCTGTTTGTAGTTCAAACAAAAAACGTTATTCAGAATGCAAATAAACTATTCGGATTGCTAATAAGCTAATCAGTTTGCAAGAAAGCTATTCATAATGAAAATGTGCTATTTAGATTGTAGTTCAGGATGAAAATAAGCCATTCAGAATGAACAAAAAGGGATTCAGGATGCAAATAACCTATTTAGTTTGAAGTTCACACAAAAAAAGCTATTCAGAATGCAAATAAACAATTCAGATTACAAGTAAGCTGTTCAGTTCGTAAAAAAAGCTATTTAGAATGAAAATGTGCTATTCGGATTGCAGTTCAGGATGAAAATGTGAAGAAGGTCTTGCTCCTGACCTTGGCTGTGGTTTTGATGACGACAAACTCATCAACAAAAAGAAGAAAAGAAGACTTCAAAGAATCAAGCACTCAAGTCCATCAATAGTCTAGAAGTCTTAGAATTAGGTGAGTTATGCTTCTAAAGGTTTATTAAAGCATAAAGGCTCTCAAAACACCTAATCTAATCAAGCTAAGTGTTTTCATAACTTAAAAGAAGTAGAAAACCTTAAGAAAGTCTCAAAGAATAAGTTTCTGGAAAATGGGCTTCTGTGTAATCGATTACACCATTATGGTAATCGATTACACCAAGGCATGTAATCGATTACTCCAGTCTTGTAATCGATTACATGTTTGAAATTCAAATTCAAACTGAAACGGTCACTTGTGTAATCGATTACACTAAGTATGGTAATCGATTACCAGAACGAAAAGTTGCATCTTTTCATGAACCATTGTGTCCCAAACCTTTTGAAAAGGGTTGTGATGGTTCAAGGACGTTTCCCTTGCCTATATAAAGACCATTTGAGTCCAGAAAACATAACACACAAGAATAACAACATAGAACACACACACACACGAAATTTACACATTTCACATGAGAAAAACACATTAGGCCAAAGCTCTTTCAAAATAGGTTCATCTTTTAGAACTTAAATCTTTTAGAGCCTAAATTCTGAGTTCATGATCTTCATGTTTACAAGAACACATTAGTTGTTCATATCTTGAAGAACTCAGAATTGTATTATGCTTAAAAGCCTTAAAGCATAATTTCTCATGTTCAATCCAATTGTGTGTTAAAGGATTGAAACAACCAAGTGTAATATCTTCTTCATCTCTTTCTGTAAGATTGAGTTTTTCATCGTGGTATTCGGTGAAGGGTTGTTGTCACTGAAAGTGGTTTACTTTCAGGGTTTTCATTGAAGGTGGTTTAGCCTTCAAGGTCTGAGGGTGGTTTGCCTTCAGGAACTGAAAGCGGTTTGCTTTCAGGGGCTGTTGAAAGCGGTTTGCTTTCACAGGATATTGGTAGAAGTTCTTGGGGTCCTTGGGTTAGGAACTTGTAAGAAATTCTTATCAATAGTGGAAAAATCCTCAAGGGGTTTTCTTGAGGGACTAGACGTAGTCTTCGGTGGATTGAAGGCGAACCAGGATAAATCTTGTGTGTGATTCTGTTTATCCTTCACATTTACTTTCAAGCATTGTTCATATCCGCTGCAATCACAAGATCAACTCGTGATCATCATAAACTTGAAAGTAACAATTTCAATAAGGCGAAAATTGGGGCAACACTGATTCACCCCCCCCCCCTCTCAGGTTGCTATCTGTTTTAACAATTGGTATCAGAGCGGAAGTTTAGGTAAGTTATTCCTAAGATCCGGGAAAAGATGGCATCCTCTTCCAATCATGGGACAAGTGAAGGACATAACATAAACAGGCCACCATTCTTCAATGGAGAACACTATGACTTCTGGAAAATCAAGATGAAGATATTCATAAAGTCATTAGACTCAGGAATATGGAAAGTCATTGAAGAAGGACCCTTTGTGCCTGTAACAACAAATGATGAAGGAACTTCACAACCAAAACCAGAAAGTTCTTGGAGTGAAGAAGAAAAGAAGAAAGTTCAACATGATCTCAAAGGAATGAACATTCTTACATCTGCTCTTGGCATGGATGAATTTTTCAGAGTATCAACATGCACTTCATCAAAAGAAATCTGGGATACTTTGATGGTGACTCATGAAGGAACAGATGAAGTTAAGAGATCAAAGATCAATACTCTTTCTCAAGAATATGAAATGTTCAGAATGCTTCCAGGAGAAATGGTATTACACATGCAAAAACGATTCACTCATTTAATTAATCATTTGATTGCTCTTGGTAGACAATTTTGAAACAGTGACTTGAACATGAAAGTTCTAAGATCACTTACAAGAGTATGGCAACCAAAAGTAACAGCCATCTCAGAGAAGAAGAGTTTATCAAATATGACTCTTGCAACTCTCTTTGGAAAACTCCAAGAACATGAGTTAGAATTGAATCGTTTAGAGGAGCATGAACAACATGAGAAGAAGTATCGATCAATTTCCCTAAAAGCAAAAGAAAGCATCAAAGAAGATTATGATGCAGACTCTGAAGAAGAAGACAATGGAAATCTGAATCTTCTAGTAAAGAACTTTGGAAAGTTTCTTAAAAAGAAAAATGTTAGATTTAACAACAATAAAGTATTCCAAAGAAACAATGAGTCTTCTTCATCTCAAAAGACTACATGTTTTGAGTGTGGCAAACCGGGACATTTCAAGTCAGATTGTCCAAATCTTCAGAAGAAGAAACATGGTCTAAAAGAGAAATTCGAGAAAAGGGATCAACCTACTCGAAGAGCATATTTGGCTTGGGATGATAATGAAGTAAGTTCATCATCTGATTCTGATAAAGAAGAAGCACAAGTTGCTTTGATGGCCTCACATGATTCTGATGTTGAAGATTCCCAGGTTAGTAAGAATTCTATATCTTTTCATGATTTAAAGTTTACCATGGAAAATATGTTTAAAATATGTCAAGAATTTTCTAAAGTTAGCACTAGGCAAAATGAGATAATTTCTTCTCTAGAAAGTAAATGTAGAAATTTACAAGAAGAACTAGATGCAGTAAAAACTAAGATAGACATTACTCACAAATGCACTAAGTGTAGTTCTCTAGAAGAAAAGATTGAAAATCTTCAACAAAGAGTAACTAACTTCAATAAAGGAAAACAGAAGTTAGATGATATCCTAAGTATTCAAAGACATTCAAACAATAAGTCAAGTTTAGGATATACTTCTCACCCAAAAACAAAAGAGGTTAGGAAAACTGTTTTTGTAAAACCAAACCATGTTTTAGGATCTTCTAGTAACAATAAGATTAATCCTGTTAAGAGTACAAACAATAGGAAGATTAATCAAAATAGACCTTCTAGGAAGTTTCATTCCTCTCCTAGACAAACCTCTAGTTACAATCATTACTCTTGTACTTATTGTAACAAAATAGGACATACCCCTAGTAGATGCTACTACAAACATATAGGAGTACCAAATAGGGAGTACATTTGGGTTAGAAAGGATGTTAACTTAGAAGGACCCAAAACTTGTTGGGTTCCTAATACCCATGTCTGAACTTTGTCATGTAGGTGTGTATGAAAGCAGCAAAGGATCTATGGTATCTTGATAGTGGCTGCTCATCACACATGACAGGAGACAAAACCAAGTTTTCTTTTCTTATACCTAGGGAAAAAGGTTTCGTCACATATGGTAACAATCAAAAGGGAAAAATACTCGGTATTGGAAGAATAGGCACACCCCCTCAAACAGTCATCGATAAAGTTCTTTACGTTGATGGTTTGATGCATAATCTTCTGAGTATTAGTCAACTATGTGATAAAGGTTTGAAAGTAGGTTTTATTAATGATATATGTGTTGTGAAAGATGTGAAAACTAAAGAAATTAAGTTTTCTGGATATAAAGTAAACAAAGTCTTCATGATCTCATTGGAAGAAATTCCACAAAATGTGAGATGCCTATTAGCCAAGAACAATAGTGATTCATGGCTATGGCATAGAAGACTTGCACATATTCACATAGATCATTTAAACAAACTAGTCAAGCATGATCTAGTTGTTGGGCTTCCAAAGATAAAATTCGAGAAAGACAAGCTTTGTGATGCATGTCAAAAGGGGAAGCAAACCAGAACATCCTTCAAACCAAAGAACATAGTTTCGACCTCAAGACCCCTTCAATTGTTACATATGGATTTGTTCGGACCTTCTAGAACTAAAAGCCTCGGAGGTAATTTCTATGCACTTTTTATTGTTGATGATTTCTCTAGATTTACTTGGACTTTATTTCTACCTCATAAGAATGAAGCCTTCAATGCATTCAAAAGATATGCAAGGCTAGTTCAAAATGAGAAGTCTTTAAAGATCTCTTCTATTAGAAGTGATCATGGTGGAGAATTTCAGAATCAACAATTCCAAGAACTATGTGATGAAAATGGAATATCACATAACTTCTCTACTCCGAGAACACCACAACAAAATGGTGTAGTAGAAAGGAAGAATAGGTTACTTGAAGAATTAGCAAGAACCATGTTAAGTGAATCTAGTCTCCCTAAATATTTCTGGGCTGATGCTGTTAGTACTGCTTGCTATGTTTCCAATAGAGTTCTTATTAGACCTATCCTTAAGAAAACACCCTATGAACTCTACAAAGGAAGGAAACCAAATATCTCTCATCTACATGCTTTTGGATCAAAATGCTTTGTCTTGAATAATGGAAAGGAAAACCTTGGTAAGTTTGATGAAAAATCTGATGAAGGTATATTCCTTGGATATTCTCTAACAAGCAAAGCATATAGAGTCTTTAACAAGAAAACTCTATCTGTGGAAGAATCCATACATGTTACTTTTGATGAATCTAAATCTTCAATAGAAGATAAAGTCAATCTTCCAGATAATGAAGAAGATGACATCATTATAAATGAAGATTCTCAAAAAGATGGAGATCAGAATCCAATACAAGAAGAGCACATTGAAAGTAATACTTATCAACTTCCAAAAGAATGGAGAACCCATAGGGATCATCCAGTTGATAATATTATTGGTGATATTTCTAGAGGCGTTTCTACAAGGCTACGCTTGAATGATTCAGTTTTGAATATGGCCTTTGTCTCTCAGATAGAACCATCAAAAGTAAATGATGCTCTAGAGGATGAATATTGGATTGTAGCAATGCAGGAAGAACTAAACCAATTTGAAAGGAATCAAGTTTGGGAACTTGTCCCTAAGCCTATTGATAAACACATTATTGGAACAAAGTGGGTGTTTAGGAATAAGTTAGATGAAAATGGTATTATAGTTAGGAATAAAGCAAGATTAGTTGCTCAAGGCTATAATCAAGAAGAAGGTATAGATTTTGATGAAACATATGCACCCGTAGCAAGATTAGAAGCCATAAGATTGTTATTAGCGTATGCTTGCTCTTTAAACTTCCCATTGTATCAAATGGACGTCAAAAGTGCCTTCCTAAACGGATATATTCAAGAAGAAGTGTATGTGAAGCAACCTCCAGGATTTGAAGATCCAAAGTTTCCTTCACATGTCTTCAGACTAAAGAAAGCACTCTATGGTCTTAAGCAAGCCCCTCGTGCATGGTATGATAGGTTAAGTACTTTCCTTTGTAATAAAGGATTTCAAAAAGGTAAGGCTGATACAACCTTGTTCATCAAAAGAACCAAAGGTAATACATTACTTGTTCAAATTTATGTTGATGATATTATCTTTGGTGCAACTAACGAATCTCTTTGCAAAGATTTCTCTAACATGATGCAAGAAGAATTTGAAATGTCCATGATGGGACAATTAAATTTCTTTCTTGGTTTGCAAATCAAGCAATCAAGTGATGGAATATTCATCAACCAATCAAAGTTTTGCAAGGAACTATTAAAGAAATATGATTTGGATGATTGCAAAGCCACAGCCACACCTATGGGGTCTAATACATATTTAGATCAAGATGAATCCGGTAATCAAGTAGATATTACCAAATATAGAGGTATGATCGGATCTCTTTTATACTTATCTGCAAGTAGACCTGATATTATGTTTAGTGTGTGTCTATGTGCTAGATATCAAGCATCTCCTAGGGAATCACATTTGAGTTCTGTTAAACGAATTTTCAAATATTTGAAAGGAACTACAAATGTTGGATTGTGGTATCCCAAAGGAAGTGTTTGTGATTTGATTGGGTATTCTGATTCTGATTATGCTGGTTGTAAAACTAAGAGAAAGAGTACAAGTGGTACTTGTCACCTATTAGGAAATGCTCTTGTTTCATGGTCTTGTAAGAAACAAGCATGTGTTGCTCTAAGTACTGCTGAAGCAGAATACATTGCTGCAGGAAGTTGTTGTGCACAAACTCTATGGCTCAAACAACAACTCAAAGATTATGGCTTAGAGCTGGGCTGCATTCCAATTAAATGTGACAACACAAGTGCCATTAATCTCACTAAAAACCCTATCATGCACTCTCGAACTAAGCATATTGATATACGACATCATTTTCTTCGAGATCATGTTATGAGGAAAGATATTGAGATTTCATTTGTGGATACACATAATCAGTTAGCAGACATCTTTACTAAGCCTCTTCCTAAAGAATCATTTTTCAAGATAAGAAGAGAATTAGGCATATTAGATGAGCATGATATTTAAGGTAACATGTTATTTGCATAAACTTTATATGATCATTTACATTATGTGCTTAAGTGTTTATATATGAAAATGTGTTACATAGGATTCTAGAGTCTAGAACTTGTAAAAATGTCCTAGTAATCGATTACCCTAGGATTTGTAATCGATTATCCATGTTCAAAGTCCTCGTGCTCGCTGGAAACATTTGATTAATCGATTATACAAACTGCCATAATCGATTACACATTCACAATTTGAAAATTTTCAAATTTGTAACTGATGTAATCGATTACCCCAACTGCAGTAATCGATTACATACTCGAAAAATTGTCAGAAATTCAAATTTCCCTCCATCTTTTGAAATTCAAACTTGGCATAACTACTCCGTAATCGATTACTTAAACTGCTGTAATCGATTACATGCTCAGGATATTTAAAACAAGCCTTTGATGTTGATCCGTCATACCTTCCAAAATCATTCCAAGTTCTGATTTTTTATCTTCCACGGCAACATGTCTTCCTTTCCATGCTTATCCTCAGCCTTTTGTCCTCACAATCCACTAAACTTCTCCCGTCTTCTTCCCACCTCTGCCGAGAGAACTCGATTTATTTCTCACTTTCTCACCCAAACAGTTCGAACCCCCTTCTATGCTGAATTAGAATCTTTCATCGAAGCCGGTCTAACCTTTCCCGCTTTACTTGGAAATCAATATGTTGATACTTTCCTTCAATCTACCACACCTTACTATCCCGAGTTGGTCAAAATATTCTACTGCAACTTGGAAGTTGAAGGCACAAGTATTACCTCTTCTGTCAAAGGAACTACTATTCAGTACTCTCTTGTCTCTTTTGGCAAGTGCTTGGGTCTTCCTTTTTCTGGTGCCGAGTTGGGAACAAATCTACCCTGCCCCTGGCCTGAATATAACTCTGATGCATTTTACCGAACTTTGTGTCGCTTTACCCCTTCTGAAGTTCGGAAGCTTCATCCTCCTCGCACCAAAACCTGTCCTTATCATGTTGATGTTCTTACTACCACCAACCACTTGCTTCATTACATTGTTCATCACATTCTTCTTCCTCAAGAAGACCTTCATGCTCATATTAGTGAGTTAGAACTTCAAGTATTATATGGCATCCTTCATGGCCATGCTATTAACTGGACATTCTTAGTAATGCACCATATGCTTACTTGCCGAACTAAAGCACAATCATTTCCCTATGCTCCAAGTATCACTCGTCTTCTCCTTCAATCTGGAGTTCCCATTGACGACTCCTATGATGTTCGCTCTTTAAATTACAAGTGCGTTAATTCTAGGATACTCTCAAGCTTAGGTTTATTTCATGACTATGGAATTGATACTCTTTCCTGGTTACTTCATTATGACGGCATTGGCATCTTGTCCGATGATGAAGACATGTCTGATGATTCTTAATCCTATAGGTTGTAATTGTTTTATTCACCATTCCTGTTTGTACTTTTATGTATTTGCTTTCTTATGTATATATATAAAGTGCTGGTTGTTCATGTTTTACATGTTTACCCCCATCCCCCATGCTTTATATTGCAATATATACTTGTATGTATGCCTGTACATTTGTTGGCCTTTTCTTCTTTTTGATGAAGTCAAAAGGGGGAGAAAGGTTCCGTGTCTTTAAAGATCATATGCAGGAATTCAACGAGTACATTAGAAAGGGGGAGAAAAATCAGAAATACTAAATTCCATCAAATAGGGGGAGTTAAGCATCACGAATGCATAAATGATCTTCAAAGTTTCAAGTATGTGTTTGCCATCATCAAAAAGGGGGAGATTGTGAAGAAGGTCTTGCTCCTGACCCTGGCTGTGGTTTTGATGACGACAAACTCATCAACAAAAAGAAGAAAAGAAGACTTCAAAGAATCAAGCACTCATGTCCATCAATAGTCTAGAAGTCTTAGAATTAGGTGAGTTATGCTTCTAAAGGTTTATTAAAGCATAAAGGCTCTCAAAACACCTAATCTAATCAAGCTAAGTGTTTTCATAACTTAAAAGAAGTAGAAAACCTTAAGCAAGTCTCAAAGAATAAGTTTCTGGAAAATGGGCTTCTGTGTAATCGATTACACCATTATGGTAATCGATTACACCAAGGCAAGTAATCGATTACTCCAGTCTTGTAATCGATTACATGTTTGAAATTCAAATTCAAACTGAAACGGTCACTTGTGTAATCGATTACACTAAGTATGGTAATCGATTACCAGAACGAAAAGTTGCATCTTTTCATGAACCATTGTGTCCCAAACCTTTTGAAAAGGGTTGTGATGGTTCAAGGACGTTTCCCTTGCCTATATAAAGACCATTTGAGTCCAGAAAACATAACACACAAGAATAACAACATAGAACACACACACACACGAAATTTACACATTTCACATGAGAAAAACACATTAGGCCAAAGCTCTTTCAAAATAGGTTCATCTTTTAGAACTTAAATCTTTTAGAGCCTAAATTCTGAGTTCATGATCTTCATGTTTACAAGAACACATTAGTTGTTCATATCTTGAAGAACTCAGAATTGTATTATGCTTAAAAGCCTTAAAGCATAATTTCTCATGTTCAATCCAATTGTGTGTTAAAGGATTGAAACAGCCAAGTGTAATATCTTCTTCATCTCTTTCTGTAAGATTGAGTTTTTCATCGTGGTACTCGGTGAAGGGTTGTTGTCACTGAAAGTGGTTTACTTTCAGGGTTTTCATTGAAGGTGGTTTAGCCTTCAAGGTCTGAGGGTGGTTTGCCTTCAGGAACTGAAAGCGGTTTGCTTTCAGGGGCTGTTGAAAGCGGTTTGCTTTCACAGGATATTGGTAGAAGTTCTTGGGGTCCTTGGGTTAGGAACTTGTAAGAAATTATTATCAATAGTGGAAAAATCCTCAAGGGGTTTTCTTGAGGGACTGGACGTAGTCTTCGGTGGATTGAAGGCGAACCAGGATAAATCTTGTGTGTGATTCTGTTTATCCTTCACATTTACTTTCAAGCATTGTTCATATCCGCTGCAATCACAAGATCAACTCGTGATCATCATAAACTTGAAAGTAACAATTTCAATAAGGCGAAAATTGGGGCAACACTGATTCACCCCCCCCCTCTCAGGTTGCTATCTGTTTTAATAGAAAATAAGCTATTCAGAATGTAAAAAAAGGGATTCAAGATGCAAATAACCTATTCTGTTTGCAGTTCAGACAAAAAATGCTTTTCAAAATGCAAATAAACAATTCACTTTGCAAATAAGCTATTGAGATTGTAAAAAAAGTTATTCATAATGAAAATGGGATATTCAGATTGCAGATCACGATGAAAATAAGCTATAAAGAATGCAAAAAAAAGCGATTCAGGATGCAAATAACCTATTCAGTTTGCAGTTCGGACAAAAAAAGCTATTCAGATTGCAAATAAACAATTCAGAATGCAAATAAGCTATTCAGTTTGTAAAAAATGCAATTTAGAATGAAAATTTGCTATTCAGATTGCAGTTCAGGATGAAAATAAGCTATTCAAAATGAAAAAAAAGGGATTCAGGATGCAAATAACCTATACAGTTTGCAGTTCAAACAAAAAAAAATATTCATAATGAAAATAAACAATTCAGATTGCAAATAAGCTATTGTGTTTGCAAAAAAAGGTATTCAGAATGAAAATGTGCTATTCAGATTGCAGTTGAGGATGAAAATAAGCTATTCAGAATGAAAATAAAAGGGATTGAGGATGCAATTAACCTATTCTGTTTGTAGTTCAAACAAAAAAAGCTATTCAGAATGCAAATAAACTATTCAAATTGCAAATAAGCTAATCGGTTTGCAAAAATAGCTATTCAGAATGAAAATGTACTATTCAGATTGCAGTTCAGGATGAACATTAGCTATTCAGAATGAACAAAAAGGCATTCAGGAAGCAAATAACCTATTCAGTTTGTAGTTCAGACAAAAAAAGCTATTCAGAATCCAAATAAACAATTCATGTTGCAAATAAGCTAATCAGTTTGCCAGAAAAGCTATTCAGAATGAAAATGTGCTATTCAGATTCCCGTTCAGGGTGAAAATAAGCCATTTAGAATGAAAAAAAAAGGATTCAGGATGCAAATAACCTATTCAATTTGCATATCAGACAAAAAAACCATTCAGTTTGCAAATAAGCTATTGTGTTTGCAAATATAGGTATTCATAATGAAAATGTGCTATTCAGATTGCAGTTCAGGATGAAAATAAGCTATTCAGAATGAAAAAAAAGGGACTGAGGATGCAATTAACCTATTCTGTTTGCAGTTCAAACAAAAAAAGTTATTCAGAATGAAAATAAACTATTCAAATTGCAAATAAGCTTATCAGTTTGCAAAAATAGCTATTCAGAATGGAAATGTGCTATTCAGATTGCTGTTCTGGATGAAAATAAGCTATTCAGAATGAACAAAAGAGATTCAGGATCCAAATAACCTATTCAGTTTGCAGTTCAGACAAAAAAGGCTATTTAAAATGCAAATAAACTATTCGGATTGCTAATAAGCTAATCAGTTTGCAAGAAAGTTATTCATAATGAAAATATGCTATTCAGATTGCAGTTCAGGATGAAAATAAGCCGTTCAGAATGAACAAAAAGGGATTCAGGATGCAAATAACCTATTTAGTTTGCAGTTCAGACAAAAAAAGCTATTCAGAATGCAAATAAACAATTCAGATTACAAGTAAGCTCTTCAGTTCGTAAAAAAAGCTATTTAGAATGAAAATGTGCTATTCAAATTGCAGTTCAGGATGAAAATAAGCTATTCAGAATGTAAAAAAAGGGATTCAAGATGCAAATAATCTATTCTGTTTGCAGTTCACACAAAAAATGCTTTTCAAAATGCAAATAAAATATTCACTTTGCAAATAAGCTATTCATATTGTAAAAAAAGCTATTCATAATGAAAATGGGATATTCAGATTGCAAATCACGATGAAAATAAGCTATACAGAATGCAAATAAACAATTCAAATTATAAATAAGCTAATGAGTTTGCAAAAATAGCTATTCAGAATGAAAATGTGCTATTCAGATTGCAGTTCAGGATGAACATTAGCTATTCAGAATGAATAAAAAGGCATTCAGGAAGCAAATAACCTATTCAGTTGGTAGTTCAGACAAAAAAAGCTATTCCGAATGCAAATAAACAATTCAAATTGCAAATAAGCTATTGTGTTTGCAAAAAAAGGTATTCAGAATGAAAATGTGCTATTCAGATTGCAGTTCAGGATGAAAATTAGCTATTCAGAATGAACAAAAAGGCATTCAGGAAGCAAATAACCTATTCAGTTTGTAGTTCAGACAAAAAAAGCTATTCAGAATCCAAATAAACAATTCATGTTGCAAATAAGCTAATCAGTTTGCCAGAAAAGCTATTCAGAATGAAAATGTGCTATTCAGATTCCCGTTCAGGGTGAAAATAAGCCATTTAGAATGAAAAAAAAAGGATTCAGGATGCAAATAACCTATTCAATTTGCATATCAGACAAAAAAACCATTCAGTTTGCAAATAAGCTATTGTGTTTGCAAATATAGGTATTCATAATGAAAATGTGCTATTCAGATTGCAGTTCAGGATGAAAATAAGCTATTCAGAATGAAAAAAAAGGGACTGAGGATGCAATTAACCTATTCTGTTTGCAGTTCAAACAAAAAAAGTTATTCAGAATGAAAATAAACTATTCAAATTGCAAATAAGCTTATCAGTTTGCAAAAATAGCTATTCAGAATGGAAATGTGCTATTCAGATTGCTGTTCTGGATGAAAATAAGCTATTCAGAATGAACAAAAGAGATTCAGGATCCAAATAACCTATTCAGTTTGCAGTTCAGACAAAAAAGGCTATTTAAAATGCAAATAAACTATTCGGATTGCTAATAAGCTAATCAGTTTGCAAGAAAGTTATTCATAATGAAAATATGCTATTCAGATTGCAGTTCAGGATGAAAATAAGCCGTTCAGAATGAACAAAAAGGGATTCAGGATGCAAATAACCTATTTAGTTTGCAGTTGAGGATGAAAATAAGCTATTCAGAATGAAAATAAAAGGGATTGAGGATGCAATTAACCTATTCAGTTGGTAGTTCAGACAAAAAAAGCTATTCCGAATGCAAATAAACAATTCAAATTGCAAATAAGCTATTGTGTTTGCAAAAAAAGGTATTCAGAATGAAAATGTGCTATTCAGATTGCAGTTCAGGATGAAAATTAGCTATTCAGAATGAACAAAAAGGCATTCAGGAAGCAAATAACCTATTCAGTTTGTAGTTCAGACAAAAAAAGCTATTCAGAATCCAAATAAACAATTCATGTTGCAAATAAGCTAATCAGTTTGCCAGAAAAGCTATTCAGAATGAAAATGTGCTATTCAGATTCCCGTTCAGGGTGAAAATAAGCCATTTAGAATGAAAAAAAAAGGATTCAGGATGCAAATAACCTATTCAATTTGCATATCAGACAAAAAAACCATTCAGTTTGCAAATAAGCTATTGTGTTTGCAAATATAGGTATTCATAATGAAAATGTGCTATTCAGATTGCAGTTCAGGATGAAAATAAGCTATTCAGAATGAAAAAAAAGGGACTGAGGATGCAATTAACCTATTCTGTTTGCAGTTCAAACAAAAAAAGTTATTCAGAATGAAAATAAACTATTCAAATTGCAAATAAGCTTATCAGTTTGCAAAAATAGCTATTCAGAATGGAAATGTGCTATTCAGATTGCTGTTCTGGATGAAAATAAGCTATTCAGAATGAACAAAAGAGATTCAGGATCCAAATAACCTATTCAGTTTGCAGTTCAGACAAAAAAGGCTATTTAAAATGCAAATAAACTATTCGGATTGCTAATAAGCTAATCAGTTTGCAAGAAAGTTATTCATAATGAAAATATGCTATTCAGATTGCAGTTCAGGATGAAAATAAGCCGTTCAGAATGAACAAAAAGGGATTCAGGATGCAAATAACCTATTTAGTTTGCAGTTCAGACAAAAAAAGCTATTCAGAATGCAAATAAACAATTCAGATTACAAGTAAGCTCTTCAGTTCGTAAAAAAAGCTATTTAGAATGAAAATGTGCTATTCAAATTGCAGTTCAGGATGAAAATAAGCTATTCAGAATGTAAAAAAAGGGATTCAAGATGCAAATAATCTATTCTGTTTGCAGTTCACACAAAAAATGCTTTTCAAAATGCAAATAAAATATTCACTTTGCAAATAAGCTATTCATATTGTAAAAAAAGCTATTCATAATGAAAATGGGATATTCAGATTGCAAATCACGATGAAAATAAGCTATACAGAATGCAAATAAACAATTCAAATTATAAATAAGCTAATGAGTTTGCAAAAATAGCTATTCAGAATGAAAATGTGCTATTCAGATTGCAGTTCAGGATGAACATTAGCTATTCAGAATGAATAAAAAGGCATTCAGGAAGCAAATAACCTATTCAGTTGGTAGTTCAGACAAAAAAAGCTATTCCGAATGCAAATAAACAATTCAAATTGCAAATAAGCTATTGTGTTTGCAAAAAAAGGTATTCAGAATGAAAATGTGCTATTCAGATTGCAGTTCAGGATGAAAATTAGCTATTCAGAATGAACAAAAAGGCATTCAGGAAGCAAATAACCTATTCAGTTTGTAGTTCAGACAAAAAAAGCTATTCAGAATCCAAATAAACAATTCATGTTGCAAATAAGCTAATCAGTTTGCAAGAAAAGTTATTCAGAATGAAAATGTGCTATTCAGATTCCCGTTCAGGATGAAAATAAGCCATTCAGAATGAAAAAAAAAGGGATTCAGGATGCAAATAACCTATTCAGTTTGCAGATCAGACAAAAAAAGCAATTTAGAATGCAAATAAACAACTCAGATTGCAAATAAGCTATTGTGTTTGCAAAAAAAGTATTCAGAATGAAAATATGGTACTCAGATTGCAGTTCAGGATGAAAATAAGCTATTCAGAATGAAAAAAAAAAGGGATTGAGGATGCAATTAACCTATTCAGTTTGTAGTTCAAACAAAAAAAGTATTCAGAATGAAAATAAACTATTCAAATTGCAAATAAGCTTATCAGTTTGCAAAAATAACTATTCAGAATGGAAATGTGCTATTCAGATTGCAATTCAGGATGAAAATAAGCTATTCAGAATGAACAAAAAGGGATTCAGGAAGCAAATAACCTATTTAGTTTGTAGTTCAGACAAAAAAAGCTATTCAGAATGCAAATAAACTATTCAGATTGCAAATAAGCTAATCAGTTTGCAAGAAAAGCTATTCAAAATGAAAATGTGCTATTCAGATTGCAGTTCAAGATGAAAATAAGCCATTCAGAATGAAAAAAAAAGGATTTAGGATGCATATAACCTATTCAGTTTGCAGATCAGACAAAAAAACTTATTCAGAATGCAAATAAACCATTCAGATTGCAAGTAAGCTATTGTGTTTGCAAAAATAGGTATTCAGAATAAAAATGTGCTATTCAGATTGCAGTTCAGGATGAAAATAAGCTATTCAGAATGAAAAAAAGAGGGATTGAGGATGCAATTAACCTATTCTGTTTGTAGTTCAAACAAAAAAAGTTATTCAGAATGAAAATAAACTATTCAAATTGCAAATAATCTTATCAGTTTGCAAAAATAGTTATTCAGATTGCTGTTCAGGATGAAAATAAGCTATTCAGAATGAACAAAAGGGAATCAGGATGCAAATAACCTTTTCAGTTTGCAGTTCAGACAAAAAATGCTATTCAGAATGCAAATAAACTATTTGTATTGCTAATAAGCTATTGTGTTTGCAAAAAAAGTATTCATAATGAAAATGTGCTATTAAGATTGCAGTTCAGGATGAAAATAAGCTATTCAGAATGAAAAAAAAGGGATTGAGGATGCAATTAACCTATTCTATTTGTAGTTCAAACAAAAAAAACTATTCAGAATGCAAATAAACTATTCAAATTGCAAATATGCTAATCAGTCTGCAAAAATAGCTATTCATAATGAAAATGTGCTATTCAGATTGCAGTTCAGGATTAAAATAAGCTATTCAGAATGACCAAAAAGGGATTCAGGAAGCAAATAACCTATTCAGTTTGTACTTCAAAGAAAAAAAGCTATTCAAAATGCAAATAAACTATTCAGATTTCAAATAAGCTAATCAGTTTGCAAGAAAAGCTATTCAGAATGAAAATGTGCTATTTTGAGTGCAGTTGAGGATGGAAATAAGCTAATCAGAATGAAAAAAAAAGGGATTCAGGATGCAAATAAGCTATTCAGTTTGCAGTTCAGCAAAAAAAGCTATTATGATTGTAGTTCAGGATGAAAATAGGCCATTCAGAATGAAAAAAAAAAGGGATTTAGGATGCGAATAACCTATTCAGTTTGCAGATCAGACAAAAAAAGCTATTCTGAAAGTAAATAAACAATACAGATTGTAAATAAGCTATTGTGTTTGCAAAAAAAGGTATTCATAATGAAAATATGCTATTCAGATTGCAGTTCAGTATGAAAATAAGCTATTCAGAATGAAAAAAAAAAGGGATTGAGGATGCAATTAACCTATTCTGATTGTAGTTCAAACAAAAAAAGCTATTCAGAATTCAAATAAACTATTCAAATTGCAAAAAAGGTAATTAGTTTGGAAAAATAGCTATTCGAAATGAAAATGTGCTTTTCAGATTGCAGTTCAGGATAAAAATAAGCTATTCAGAATGAACAAAAGGGATTCAGGATGCAAATAACCTATTCAGTTTGCCGTTCACACAAAAAAGGCTATTCAGAATACAAATAAACTATTCAGATTGCAAATAAGCTATTGTGTTTGCAAAAAAAGTATTCAGAATGAAAATTTGCTATTCAGATTGCAGTTCAGGATGAAAATATGCTATCCCGAATGAAAAAAAAAAAGAGGGATTGATGATGCAATTAACCTCTTGTCTTTGTAGTTAGAACAAAAAACCAATTCAGAATGCAAATAAACTATTCAAATTGCAAATAAGCTAATCAGTTTGCAAAATTAGCTATTCAGAATGAAAATGTGCTATTCAGATTGGAGCTCAGGATGAAAATTAGCTATTCATAATGAACAAAAAGGGATTCTGGAAGAAAATAACCTATTCAATTTGCAGTTCAAACAAAAAATTATTCATAATGAAAATAAACAATTCAGATTGCAAATAAGCTATTGTGTTTGCAAAAAACGGTATTCAGAATGAAAATGTGCTATTCAGATTGCAGTTCAGGATGAAAATAATCTATTCAAAATGAACCTATTCTGTTTCTAGTTCAAACACAAAAAACTATTCAGAATGCAAATAAACTATTCAAATAGCAAATAAGCTAATCAGTTTGCAAAAATAGCCATTCAGAATGAAAATGTGCTATACAGATTGCACTTCAGGATGATAATAAGCTATTCAGAATGAACAAAAAAGGATTCAGGAAGCAAATAACCTATTCAGTTTGTAGTTCATACAAAAAAAACTATTCAGAATGCAAATAAACTATTCAGATTGCCAAGAAGATATTCAGTTTGAAGAAAAAGCTATTCAGAATGAAAATGTGCTATTCAGATTGCTATTCAGGATGAAAATAATCTATTCAGAATGAAAAAAAAGGGATTCAGGATGCAAATAACCTATTCAGTTTGCAGTTCAAACAAAAAAAACTATTCATAATGAAAATAAACAATTCAGATTGCAAATACGCGATTGTGTTTGCAAAAAAAGTATTCAGAATGATCTGTGCAATTCAGATTGTAGTTCAGGATGAAAATAAGCTATTCAGAATGAACAAAAAAAGGGATTGAGGATGGAATTAACCTATTCTGATTGTAGTTCAAACAAAAAAAGCTATTCAGAATGCAAATAAACTATTCAAATTACAAATAAGCTAATCTGTTTGCAAAAATAGCTATTCAGAATGAAAATATGCTATTCAGATTGCAATTCAGGATGAAAATAAGCTATTCAAAATGAGCAAAAAAGGATTCAAGAAGCAAATAACCTATTCAGTTGGTAGTTCAGACAAAAAAGCTGCAAATAAACAATTCAGATTGCAAATAAGCTATTGTGTTTGCAAAAAAAGGTATTCAGAATGATAATGTGCTATTCAGATTGCAGTTCAGGATGAAAATAAGCTATTCAAAATGAAAAAAAAGGGATTGAGGATGCAATTAACCTAATCTGTTTGTAATTCAAACAAAAAAAACTATTCATAATGCAAATAAACAATTCAGAAAGAAAATAAGCTATTCAGTTTATAAAAAAAAACAATTTAGAATGAAAATGTGCTATTTAGATTGCAGTTCAGGATGAAAATAAGCTATTCAAAATGAAAAAAAATGGGATTCAGGATGCAAATAACCTATTCAGTTTGCAGTTCAGACAAAAAAAGCTATTCAGATTGCAAATAAGCTATTGTGTTTGCAAAAATAGGTATTCAGAATAAAAATGTGCTATTCAGATTGCAGTTCAGGATGAAAATAAGCTATTCAGAATGAAAAAAAGAGGGATTGAGGATGCAATTAACCTATTCTGTTTGTAGTTCAAACAAAAAAAGTTATTCAGAATGAAAATAAACTATTCAAATTGCAAATAAGCTTATCAGTGTGCAAAAATAGCTATTCAGAATGGAAATGTGCTATTCAGATTGCTGTTCAGGATGAAAATAAGCTATTCAGAATGAACAAAAGGGATTCAGGATGCAAATAACCTATTCAGTTTGCAGTTCAGACAAAAAAGGCTATTCAGAATGCAAATAAACTATTTGTATTGCTAATAAGCTATTGTGTTTGCAAAAAAAGTATTCATAATGAAAATGTGCTATTCAGATTGCAGTTCAGGATGAAAATAAGCTATTCAGAATGAAAAAAAAGGGATTGAGGATGCAATTAACCTATTCTATTTGTAGTTCAAACAAAAAAAAACTATTCAGAATGCAAATAAACTATTCAAATTGCAAATATGCTAATCAGTCTGCAAAAATAGCTATTCATAATGAAAATGTGCTATTCAGATTGCAGTTCAGGATGAAAATAAGCTATTCAGAATGAACAAAAAGGGATTCAGGAAGCAAATAACCTATTCAGTTTGTACTTCAAAGAAAAAAAGCTATGCAGAATGCAAATAAACTATTCAGATTGCAAATAAGCTAATCAGTTTGCAAGAAAAGCTATTCAGAATGAAAATGTGCTATTCAGAGTGCTGTTGAGGATGGAAATAAGCTAATCATAATGAAAAAAAAAGGGATTCAGGATGCAAATAAGCTATTCAGTTTGCAGTTCAGCAAAAAAAGCTATTATGAATGCAAAAAAACAATTCAGATTGCAAATAAGCTAATCAGTTTGCAAGAAAAGCTATTTAGATTGTAGTTCAGGATGAAAATAAGCCATTCAGAATGAAAAAAAAGGGATTTATGATGCAAATAACCTATTCAGTTTGCAGATCAGACAAAAAAAGCTATTCTGAATGTAAATAAACAATACAGATTGCAAATAAGCTATGGTGTTTGCAAAAAAAGGTATTCATAATGAAAATATGCTATTCAGATTGCAGTTCAGTATGAAAATAAGCTATTCAGAATGAAAAAAAAAGGGATTGAGGATGCAATTAACCTATTCTGATTGTAGTACAAACAAAAAAAGCTATTCAGAATTCAAATAAACTATTCAAATTGCAAAAAAGGTAATTAGTTTGGAAAAATAGCTATTCGAAATGAAAATGTGCTATTCAGATTGCAGTTCAGGATAAAAATAAGCTATTCAGAATGAACAAAAGGGATTCAGGATGCAAATAACCTATTCAGTTTGCCGTTCACACAAAAAAGGCTATTCAGAATACAATTAAACTATTCAGATTGCAAATAAGCTATTATGTTCGCAAAAAAAGTATTCAGAATGAAAATGTGCTATTCAGATTGCAGTTCAGGATGAAAATATGCTATCCAGAATGAAAAAAAAAAGAGGGATTGATGATGCAATTAACCTATTGTGTTTGTAGTTAGAACAAAAAACCTATTCAGAATGCAAATAAACTATTCAAATTGCAAATAAGCTAATCAGTTTGCAAAATTAGCTATTCAGAATGAAAATGTGCTATTCAGATTGGAGCTCAGGATGAAAATTAGCTATTCATAATGAACAAAAAGGGATATAGGAAGAAAATAACCTATTCAATTTGCAGTTCAAACAAAAAATTATTCATAATGAAAATAAACAATTCAGATTGCAAATAAGCTATTGTGTTTGCAAAAAACGGTATTCAAAATGAAAATGTGCTATTCAGATTGCAGTTCAGGATGAAAATAATCTATTCAAAATGAACCTATTCTGTTTCTAGTTCAAACAAAAAAAGCTATTCAGAATGCAAATAAACTATTCAAATAGCAAATAAGCTAATCAGTTTGCAAAAATAGCCATTCAGAATGAAAATTTTCTATACAGATTGCAATTCAGGATGATAATAAGCTATTCAGAATGAACAAAAAAGGATTCAGGAAGCAAATAACCTATTCTGATTGTAGTTCAAACAAAAAAAGCTATTCATAATTCAAATAAACTATTCAAATTGCAAATAAGCTAATCAGTTTGGAAAAATAGCTATTCGGAATGAAAATGTGCTATTCAGATTGCAGTTCAGGATACAAATTACCTATTCAGAATGAAAAAAAAGGGATTCAGGAAGAAAATAACCTATTCAGTTTGCAGTTCAAACAAAAAATTATTCATAATGAAAATAAACAATTCAGATTGCAAGTAAGCTATTGTGTTTGCAAAAATAGGTATTCAGAATAAAAATGTGCTATTCAGATTGCAGTTCAGGATGAAAATAAGCTATTCAGAATGAAAAAAAGAGGGATTGAGGATGCAATTAACCTATTCTGTTTGTAGTTCAAACAAAAAAAGTTATTCAGAATGAAAATAAACTATTCAAATTGCAAATAATCTTATCAGTTTGCAAAAATAGTTATTCAGATTGCTGTTCAGGATGAAAATAAGCTATTCAGAATGAACAAAAGGGAATCAGGATGCAAATAACCTTTTCAGTTTGCAGTTCAGACAAAAAATGCTATTCAGAATGCAAATAAACTATTTGTATTGCTAATAAGCTATTGTGTTTGCAAAAAAAGTATTCATAATGAAAATGTGCTATTAAGATTGCAGTTCAGGATGAAAATAAGCTATTCAGAATGAAAAAAAAGGGATTGAGGATGCAATTAACCTATTCTATTTGTAGTTCAAACAAAAAAAACTATTCAGAATGCAAATAAACTATTCAAATTGCAAATATGCTAATCAGTCTGCAAAAATAGCTATTCATAATGAAAATGTGCTATTCAGATTGCAGTTCAGGATTAAAATAAGCTATTCAGAATGACCAAAAAGGGATTCAGGAAGCAAATAACCTATTCAGTTTGTACTTCAAAGAAAAAAAGCTATTCAAAATGCAAATAAACTATTCAGATTTCAAATAAGCTAATCAGTTTGCAAGAAAAGCTATTCAGAATGAAAATGTGCTATTTTGAGTGCAGTTGAGGATGGAAATAAGCTAATCAGAATGAAAAAAAAAGGGATTCAGGATGCAAATAAGCTATTCAGTTTGCAGTTCAGCAAAAAAAGCTATTATGATTGTAGTTCAGGATGAAAATAGGCCATTCAGAATGAAAAAAAAAAGGGATTTAGGATGCAAATAACCTATTCAGTTTGCAGATCAGACAAAAAAAGCTATTCTGAAAGTAAATAAACAATACAGATTGTAAATAAGCTATTGTGTTTGCAAAAAAAGGTATTCATAATGAAAATATGCTATTCAGATTGCAGTTCAGTATGAAAATAAGCTATTCAGAATGAAAAAAAAAAGGGATTGAGGATGCAATTAACCTATTCTGATTGTAGTTCAAACAAAAAAAGCTATTCAGAATTCAAATAAACTATTCAAATTGCAAAAAAGGTAATTAGTTTGGAAAAATAGCTATTCGAAATGAAAATGTGCTTTTCAGATTGCAGTTCAGGATAAAAATAAGCTATTCAGAATGAACAAAAGGGATTCAGGATGCAAATAACCTATTCAGTTTGCCGTTCACACAAAAAAGGCTATTCAGAATACAAATAAACTATTCAGATTGCAAATAAGCTATTGTGTTTGCAAAAAAAGTATTCAGAATGAAAATTTGCTATTCAGATTGCAGTTCAGGATGAAAATATGCTATCCCGAATGAAAAAAAAAAAGAGGGATTGATGATGCAATTAACCTCTTGTCTTTGTAGTTAGAACAAAAAACCAATTCAGAATGCAAATAAACTATTCAAATTGCAAATAAGCTAATCAGTTTGCAAAATTAGCTATTCAGAATGAAAATGTGCTATTCAGATTGGAGCTCAGGATGAAAATTAGCTATTCATAATGAACAAAAAGGGATTCTGGAAGAAAATAACCTATTCAATTTGCAGTTCAAACAAAAAATTATTCATAATGAAAATAAACAATTCAGATTGCAAATAAGCTATTGTGTTTGCAAAAAACGGTATTCAGAATGAAAATGTGCTATTCAGATTGCAGTTCAGGATGAAAATAATCTATTCAAAATGAACCTATTCTGTTTCTAGTTCAAACACAAAAAACTATTCAGAATGCAAATAAACTATTCAAATAGCAAATAAGCTAATCAGTTTGCAAAAATAGCCATTCAGAATGAAAATGTGCTATACAGATTGCACTTCAGGATGATAATAAGCTATTCAGAATGAACAAAAAAGGATTCAGGAAGCAAATAACCTATTCAGTTTGTAGTTCATACAAAAAAAACTATTCAGAATGCAAATAAACTATTCAGATTGCCAAGAAGATATTCAGTTTGAAGAAAAAGCTATTCAGAATGAAAATGTGCTATTCAGATTGCTATTCAGGATGAAAATAATCTATTCAGAATGAAAAAAAAGGGATTCAGGATGCAAATAACCTATTCAGTTTGCAGTTCAAACAAAAAAAACTATTCATAATGAAAATAAACAATTCAGATTGCAAATACGCGATTGTGTTTGCAAAAAAAGTATTCAGAATGATCTGTGCAATTCAGATTGTAGTTCAGGATGAAAATAAGCTATTCAGAATGAACAAAAAAAGGGATTGAGGATGGAATTAACCTATTCTGATTGTAGTTCAAACAAAAAAAGCTATTCAGAATGCAAATAAACTATTCAAATTACAAATAAGCTAATCTGTTTGCAAAAATAGCTATTCAGAATGAAAATATGCTATTCAGATTGCAATTCAGGATGAAAATAAGCTATTCAAAATGAGCAAAAAAGGATTCAAGAAGCAAATAACCTATTCAGTTGGTAGTTCAGACAAAAAAGCTGCAAATAAACAATTCAGATTGCAAATAAGCTATTGTGTTTGCAAAAAAAGGTATTCAGAATGATAATGTGCTATTCAGATTGCAGTTCAGGATGAAAATAAGCTATTCAAAATGAAAAAAAAGGGATTGAGGATGCAATTAACCTAATCTGTTTGTAATTCAAACAAAAAAAACTATTCATAATGCAAATAAACAATTCAGAAAGAAAATAAGCTATTCAGTTTATAAAAAAAAACAATTTAGAATGAAAATGTGCTATTTAGATTGCAGTTCAGGATGAAAATAAGCTATTCAAAATGAAAAAAAATGGGATTCAGGATGCAAATAACCTATTCAGTTTGCAGTTCAGACAAAAAAAGCTATTCAGATTGCAAATAAGCTATTGTGTTTGCAAAAATAGGTATTCAGAATAAAAATGTGCTATTCAGATTGCAGTTCAGGATGAAAATAAGCTATTCAGAATGAAAAAAAGAGGGATTGAGGATGCAATTAACCTATTCTGTTTGTAGTTCAAACAAAAAAAGTTATTCAGAATGAAAATAAACTATTCAAATTGCAAATAAGCTTATCAGTGTGCAAAAATAGCTATTCAGAATGGAAATGTGCTATTCAGATTGCTGTTCAGGATGAAAATAAGCTATTCAGAATGAACAAAAGGGATTCAGGATGCAAATAACCTATTCAGTTTGCAGTTCAGACAAAAAAGGCTATTCAGAATGCAAATAAACTATTTGTATTGCTAATAAGCTATTGTGTTTGCAAAAAAAGTATTCATAATGAAAATGTGCTATTCAGATTGCAGTTCAGGATGAAAATAAGCTATTCAGAATGAAAAAAAAGGGATTGAGGATGCAATTAACCTATTCTATTTGTAGTTCAAACAAAAAAAAACTATTCAGAATGCAAATAAACTATTCAAATTGCAAATATGCTAATCAGTCTGCAAAAATAGCTATTCATAATGAAAATGTGCTATTCAGATTGCAGTTCAGGATGAAAATAAGCTATTCAGAATGAACAAAAAGGGATTCAGGAAGCAAATAACCTATTCAGTTTGTACTTCAAAGAAAAAAAGCTATGCAGAATGCAAATAAACTATTCAGATTGCAAATAAGCTAATCAGTTTGCAAGAAAAGCTATTCAGAATGAAAATGTGCTATTCAGAGTGCTGTTGAGGATGGAAATAAGCTAATCATAATGAAAAAAAAAGGGATTCAGGATGCAAATAAGCTATTCAGTTTGCAGTTCAGCAAAAAAAGCTATTATGAATGCAAAAAAACAATTCAGATTGCAAATAAGCTAATCAGTTTGCAAGAAAAGCTATTTAGATTGTAGTTCAGGATGAAAATAAGCCATTCAGAATGAAAAAAAAGGGATTTATGATGCAAATAACCTATTCAGTTTGCAGATCAGACAAAAAAAGCTATTCTGAATGTAAATAAACAATACAGATTGCAAATAAGCTATGGTGTTTGCAAAAAAAGGTATTCATAATGAAAATATGCTATTCAGATTGCAGTTCAGTATGAAAATAAGCTATTCAGAATGAAAAAAAAAGGGATTGAGGATGCAATTAACCTATTCTGATTGTAGTTCAAACAAAAAAAGCTATTCAGAATTCAAATAAACTATTCAAATTGCAAAAAAGGTAATTAGTTTGGAAAAATAGCTATTCGAAATGAAAATGTGCTATTCAGATTGCAGTTCAGGATAAAAATAAGCTATTCAGAATGAACAAAAGGGATTCAGGATGCAAATAACCTATTCAGTTTGCCGTTCACACAAAAAAGGCTATTCAGAATACAATTAAACTATTCAGATTGCAAATAAGCTATTATGTTCGCAAAAAAAGTATTCAGAATGAAAATGTGCTATTCAGATTGCAGTTCAGGATGAAAATATGCTATCCAGAATGAAAAAAAAAAGAGGGATTGATGATGCAATTAACCTATTGTGTTTGTAGTTAGAACAAAAAACCTATTCAGAATGCAAATAAACTATTCAAATTGCAAATAAGCTAATCAGTTTGCAAAATTAGCTATTCAGAATGAAAATGTGCTATTCAGATTGGAGCTCAGGATGAAAATTAGCTATTCATAATGAACAAAAAGGGATATAGGAAGAAAATAACCTATTCAATTTGCAGTTCAAACAAAAAATTATTCATAATGAAAATAAACAATTCAGATTGCAAATAAGCTATTGTGTTTGCAAAAAACGGTATTCAAAATGAAAATGTGCTATTCAGATTGCAGTTCAGGATGAAAATAATCTATTCAAAATGAACCTATTCTGTTTCTAGTTCAAACAAAAAAAGCTATTCAGAATGCAAATAAACTATTCAAATAGCAAATAAGCTAATCAGTTTGCAAAAATAGCCATTCAGAATGAAAATTTTCTATACAGATTGCACTTCAGGATGATAATAAGCTATTCAGAATGAACAAAAAAGGATTCAGGAAGCAAATAACCTATTCTGATTGTAGTTCAAACAAAAAAAGCTATTCATAATTCAAATAAACTATTCAAATTGCAAATAAGCTAATCAGTTTGGAAAAATAGCTATTCGGAATGAAAATGTGCTATTCAGATTGCAGTTCAGGATACAAATTACCTATTCAGAATGAAAAAAAAGGGATTCAGGAAGAAAATAACCTATTCAGTTTGCAGTTCAAACAAAAAATTATTCATAATGAAAATAAACAATTCAGATTGCAAATTAGCTAATGTGTTTGCAAAAAAAGGTATTCAGAATGAAAATGTGCTATTCAGATTGTAGTTCAGGATGAAAATAATCTATTCAAAATGAACAAAAAAAAGGGATTGAGGATGAAATTAACCTATTCTGTTTCTAGTTCAAACAAAAAAAGCTATTCAGAATGCAAACAAACTATTCAAATAGCAAATAAGCTAATCAGTTTGCATAAATAGCCATTCAGAATGAAAATGTGCTATACAGATTGCACTTCAGGATGATAATAAGCAATTCAGAATGAACAAAAACGGATTCAGGAAGCAAATAACCTATTCAGTTTGTAGTTCATACAAAAAAATCTATTCAGAATGCAAATAAACTATTCAGATTGCCAATAAGCTATTCAGTTTGAAGAAAAAGCTATTCAGAATGAAAATGTGCTAATCAGATTGCTGTTCAGGATGAAAATAATCTATTCAGAATGAAAAAAAAAGGGATTCAGGATGCAAATAACTTATTCAGTCTGCAGTTCAAACAAAAAAAACTATTCATAATGAAAATAAACAATTCAGATTGCAAATACGCGATTGTGTTTGCAAAAAAAGTATTCAGAATGATATGTGCAATTCAAATTGTAGTTCAGGATGAAAATAAGCTATTCAGAATGAACAAAAAAAGGGATTGAGGATGGAATTAACCTATTCTGATTGTATTTTAAACAAAAAAAGCTATTCAGAATGCAAATAAACTATTCAAATTGCAAATAAGCTAATCTGTTTGCAAAAATAGCTATTCAGAATGAAAATATGCTATTCAGATTGCAGTTCAGGATGAAAATAAGCTATTCAGAATGAACAAAAAAGGATTCAAGAAGCAAATAACCTATTCAGTTGGTAGTTCAGACAAAAAAGCTGCAAATAAACAATTCAGATTGCAAATAAGTTATTGTGTTTGCAAAAAAAGGTATTCAGAATGAAAATGTGCTATTCAGATTGTTGTTCAGGATAAAAATAAGCTATTCAAAATGAAAAAAAAGGGATTGAGGATGCAAATAACCTATTCTGTTTGTAGTTCAAACAAAAAAAACTATTCAGAATGCAAATAAACAATTCAGAATGCAAATAAGCTATTCAATTTATAAAAAAAAAACAATTTAGAATGAAAATGAGCTATTTAGATTGCAGTTCAGGATGAAAATAAGCTATTCAAAATGAAAAAAAAGGGATTCAGGATGCAAATAACCTATTCAGTTTGCAGTTCGGACAAAAAAAGCTATTCAGATTGCAAATAAACAATTCAGAATGCAACTAAGCTCTTCAGTTTGTAAAAAAAGCTATTTAGAGTGAAAATGTGCTATTCAGATTGCAGTTCAGGATGAAAATAAGCTATTCAGAATGAAAAAAAAAGGGATTGAGGATGCAATTAACCTATTATGTTTGTAGTTCAAACAAAAAAAGCTATTCAGAATGCAAATAAACTATTCAAATTGCAAATAAGCTAATCAGTTTGCAAAAATAGCTATTCAAAATGAAAATGTGCTATTAAGATTGCAGTTTAGGATGAAAATAAGCTATTCTGAATGAACAAAAGGGATTCAGGATGCAAATAACCTATTCAGTTTGCAGTTCACACAAAAAAGGCTATTCCAATTGCAAATAAGCTATTGTGTTTGCAAAAAAAGGTATACAGAATGAAAATGTGCTATTCAGATTGCAGTTCAGGATGAAAATAATCTATTCAAAATGAACAAAAAAAGGGATTGAGGATGCAATTAACCTATACTGGTTATAGTTCAAACAAAAAAAGCTATTCAGAATGCTAATAAACTATTCAAAGTGCAAATAAGCTAATCAGTTTGCAAAAATAGCCATTCAGAATGAAAATGTGCTATTCAGATTGCAGTTCAGGATGAAAATAAGCTATTCAGAATGAACTATAAAGGATTCAAGAAGCAAATAACCTATTCAGTTTGTAGTTCATACAAAAAAAACTATTCAGAATGCAAATAAACTATTCAGATTGTAAATAAGCTATTCAGTTTGCAAAAAAAGCTATTCAGAATGAAAATGTGCTATTCAGATTGCAGTTCAGGATGAAAATAGTCTATTCAGAATGAGAAAAAAGGGATTCAGGATCTAAATAACCTATTCAGTTTGTAGTTCAAACAAAAAAAACTATTCATAATGAAAATAAACAATTCAGATTGCAAATAAGCGATTGTATTTGCAAAGAAAGGTATTCAGAATGAAAATGTGCTATTCAGATTGCAGTTCAGGATGAAAATAAGCAATTCAGAATGAACAAAAAAAGGGATTGAGGATGGAATTAACCTATTCTGATTGTAGTTCAAACAAAAAAAGCTATTCAGAATGCAAATAAACTATTCAAATAGCAAATAAGCTAATCTGTTTGCAAAAATAGCAATTCATAATGAAAATGTGCTATTCAGATTGCAGTTCAGGATGAAAATAAGCTATTCAGAATGAACAAATAAGGATTCAGGATACAAATAACCTATTCAGTTTGCTATTCAGACAAAAAAAGCTATTTAGAATGAAAATAAACAATTCAGTTTGCAAAAAAAGCTATTCATAATGAAAATGTTGTATTCAGATTGCAGTTCAGGATGGAAATAAGCTATTCAGAATGAAAAAAAAGGGATTCTGGATGCAAATAACCTATTCAGTTTGCTGTTCAGACAAAAAAAGCAATTCAGAATGCAAATAAACAATTCAGATTGCAAATAAACTTTTGTGTTTGCAGTTCAGGAAGAAAATGTGCTATTCAGATTGCAGTTCAGGATGAAAATAAGCTATTCAGAATGAAAAAAAAGGGATTGAGGATGCGATTAACCTATTCTGTTTGTAGTTCGAACAAAATAAGCTATTCAGAATGCAAATAAACTATTCAAATTGCGAATAAGCTAATCAGTTTGCAAAAATAGCTATTCAGAATGAAAATGTGCTATTCATATTGCAGTTCAGGATGAAAATAAGCTATTCAGAATGAACAAAAAGGGATTCAGGAAGCAAATAACATGTTCAGTTTGTAGTTCAGACAAAAAAAGCTATTCAGAATGCAAATAAACTATTCAGATTGTAAATAAGCTAATCAGAATAAAAAAAAAAGGATTCAGGATGAAAATAAGCCATTTAGAATGAAAAAAAAAGGATTCAGGATGCAAATAACCTATTCAGTTTGCAGATCAGACAAAAGAACTTATTCATAATGCAAAATAAACCATTCAGATTGCAAATAAGCTATTGTGTTTGCAAAAATAGGTATTCAAAATGAAAATGTGCGATGCAGATTGCAGTAATGGATGAAAATAAGCTATTCAGAATGAAAAAAAAGGGATTGAGGATGCGATTAACCTATTCTGTTTGTAGTTCGAACAAAATAAGCTATTCAGAATGCAAATAAACTATTCAAATTGCAAATAAGCTAATCAGTTTGCAAAAATAGCTATTCAGAATGAAAATGTGCTATTCATATTGCAGTTCAGGATGAAAATAAGCTATTCAGAATGAACAAAAAGGGATTCAGGAAGCAAATAACCTGTTCAGTTTGTAGTTCAGACAAAAAAAGCTATTCAGAATGCAAATAAACTATTCAGATTGCAAATAAGCTAATCAGAATGAAAAAAAAAGGATTCAGGTTGAAAATAAGCCATTCAGAATGAAAAAAAAAGGATTCAGGATGCAAATAACCTATTCAGTTTGCAGATCAGACAAAAGAACTTATTCAGAATGCAAAATAAACCATTCAGATTGCAAATAAGCTATTGTGTTTGCAAAAATAGGTATTCTAAATGAAAATGTGCGATTCAGATTGCAGTAATGGATGAAAATAAGCTATTCAGAATGAAAAAAAAAGGATTGAGGATGGATTTAACCTATTCTGTTTGTAGTTCAAACAAAAAAAGTTATTCAGAATGAAAATAAACTATTCCAATTGCAAATAAGCTTATCAGTTTGCAAAAATAGCTATTCAGAATGGAAATGTGCTATTCAGATTGCAGTTCAGGATGAAAATAAGCTATTCAGAATGAACAAAAGGGATTCAGGAAGCAAATAACCTGTTCAGTTTGTAGTTCAGACAAAAAAAGCTATTCAGAATGCAAATAAACTATTCAGATTGCAAATAAGCTAATCAGAATGAAAAAAAAAAAGGATTCTGGTTGAAAATAAGCCATTCAGAATGAAAAAAAAAGGATTCAGGATGCAAATAACCTATTCAGTTTGCAGATCAGACAAAAGAACTTATTCAGAATGCAAAATAAACCATCAGATTGCAAATAAGCTATTGTGTTTGCAAAAATAGGTATTCTAAATGAAAATGTGCGATTCAGATTGCAGTAATGGATGAAAATAAGCTATTCAGAATGAAAAAAAAGGGAGTGAGGATGGATTTAACCTATTCTGTTTGTAGTTCAAACAAAAAAAGTTATTCAGAATGAAAATAAACTATTCCAATTGCAAATAAGCTTATCAGTTTGCAAAAATAGCTATTCAGAATGGAAATGTGCTATTCAGATTGCAGTTCAGGATGAAAATAAGCTATTCAGAATGAACAAAAGGGATTCAGGATGCATATAACCTATTCAGTTTGCAGTTCAGACAAAAAAGACTATTCAGAATGCAAATAAACTATTCGGATTGCAAAAAAGCTATTGTGTTTGCAAAAAAAGTATTCAGAATGAAAATGTGCTATTCAGATTGCAGTTCAGGATGAAAATAAGCTATTCAGAATGAAAAAAAAAAAGGGATTTAGGATGCAATTAACCTATTCTGTTTGTAGTTCAAACAAAAAAAACTATTCAGAATGCAAATAAACTATTCAAATTGCATATATGCTAATCAGTTTGCAAAAATAGCTATTGATAATGAAAATGTGTTATTCAAATTCCAGTTCAAGATGAAAATAAGCTATTCAGAATGAACAAAAAGGGATTCAGGAAGCAAATAAACTATTTAGTTTGTAGTTCAGACAAAAAAAGCTATTCAGAATGCAAATAAACTATTCAGATTGCAAATAAGTTAATCAGTTTGCAAGAAAAGCTATTCAGAATGAAAATGTGCTATTCAGATTGCAGTTCAGGATGGAAATAAGCTATTCAGAATGAAAAAAAAGGGATTCAGGATGAAAATAACCTATTCAGTTTGCTAGCCTCACTGAAACCCTAATTCAGCAAGGAAGGGAGGGCAATTTAGTCATTTTCCCCCTCATTGAAACCCTAATTCTCCCCTATATAAGCCTACCCTCACTAACCCTAAAGACCACTCATCATTCCCTAATAGCCTCCATACTCTCACAAACCCTAATTTCCTCACTCCCACACAATTTTCTAGCCTCCACCTTCACCTTTTGTTAGCCTCCACACTCCAAAAAAAAGGGAAAAAAGGAGAAAAAGAAAAAAAACAAAAAAACATCATCCCTCTCTCCCATCTGCTTTCTTCCTCACTCAAACCCTAGCCTCTCTCCCCTCATACCTCACCTCGCCGCCACCTCTAAACCTTCTCCCTGAACAACACAGCCGCCCCACTCTCTCTCAACAACAACACAGCCGCTCCTCTCCTCCATAGCCACCGCCGCCGCACCATCTCCTTTCCTCCTTCCCATCACAGCCACGGCCAAGCCTTTCTTCCTCTCACCATTTCGCTGCAGCACCACCATACCACTCCTCAAACCACACTTCACTGTCAAACCTTCTCCTCCTCCCCTTTCTCTGTTTTTTTTCCTCCCCACCGTCGAACTGGCCACCACTTCGTCCTCCTTCACGTCGTCATCGACCACTGCTTCCCGTCGCGACACCACCAGCGCCGCTCCTCCTTCGGCCACCAGCGCCGCCGCTCCTCCTTCGACCACCAGCGACGCCACACCTTTCCTTCCTTCCCAGGCCGCCGCGCCGTCGTCACCTTGCTTCTCCTCGTGCTGCACCACCAACCGCTTCATCATCTCGTGCATGCCACTGTTTCCTTTTCTTTCTTTGTTGGCTTTTTTTCTTCTTTATTTTTTTTATTTTTTTTTGTTGTTTTCTTTTAATTATTATTGTATTTCATTTATTCTGTTTTTCCTTCTTATTTTATTTTTGCTTTGAATTTTATTTTCTGAGACATTGTAAGTCCATGATATAAGGACATCTTAATTTTAATTTTTATTGTCAAAAAAAAAAACTAAAAAAGTTAATTAAATTAAAACAAGAACTGCGTAAGCCTTGATCTTCCATTTTAAGGAAGTACGTAGGACTGGGTTCACACTCATCAGGCTATATAAAAAATAACAAAATATTTTGTTTCTTTTTTGTCTTTTTTTTCCTTTTTTTTAGAAATAAGTAGGGAATTAAATAATGTAGAAAAAATAATAAAAATATTTTGTTTTCCTTTTCTCTTTTTAGGAATAATTAGGAATTAAATAATAAAAATAAATAAGGGTAAAATTTATAATGTAGAAAGCTAAGAAAATTACACAAACAATCCTAGGTACTGTTTAGACGGGCGTTGTGGGGTGCTAACTAACACCTTCCCCACGCGTAATAGACTCCCGAACCTAGATTTTAGGTTTCGTAGGCTATTTATCAATTTTAGTTTTTTCTAGTGTTTTCCTTTAATAAACATTAGTGGCGACTCTGTCTGATAATTAATTGTTTTTTTTCGCCGTCCCGCCGCAACCCTGGTTGCGACATAGTCCAGACAAAAAAAACTATTTAGATTGCAAATAAACTATTCAGATTGCAAAAAAAGCTATTCAGAATGAAAATGTGCTATTCAGATTGCAGTTCAGGATGAAAACAAGCTATTCAGAATGAACAAAAAGGGATTCACGATGCAAATAACCTATTCAGTTTGCAGTCTAGACAAAAAAAACTATTTAGAATGCAAATAAACTATTCAGATTACAAAAAAAAACTATTCAGCATGAAAATGTGCTATTCAGATTGCAGTTCAGGAAGAAAACAAGCTATTCAGAATGAACAAAAAGGGATTCACGATGAAAATAACCTATTCAGTTTGCAGTCCAGCCAAAAAAAACTATTTAGAATGCAAATAAACTATTCAGATTGCAAAAAAAGCTATTCAGAATGAAAATGCGCTATCAGATTGCAGTTCACGATGAAAATAACCTATTCAGAATGAACAAAAAGGGATTCAGGATGCAAATAACCTATTCAGTTTGCAGTTCAGACAAAAAAAGCTATTCATAATGCAAATAACATATTCAGTTTGCAGTTCAGACAAAAAAAGCTATTCATAATGCAAATAAACAATTCAAATTGCAAAAAAAGATATTCAGAATGAAAATGTGCTATTCAGATTGCAGTTCAGGATGAAAACAAGCTATTCAGAATGAACAAAAAGGGATTCAGGATGCAAATAACCTATTCAGTTTGCAGTTCACACAAAAAAAGCTATTGATAATGCAAATAAACAATTCAGATTGCAAAAAAAGCTATTCAGAATGAAAATGTGCTATTCAGTTTGCAGTTCAAGATGAAAACAAGCTATTCAGAATGAAGAAAAAGGGATTTAGGATGCAAATAACCTATTCAGTTTGTAGTTCAGACAAAAAAATCTATTCAGAATGCAAATAAGCTATTCAATTTGCAAAAAAAACTATTCAGAATGAAAAAGTGCTATTCAGATTGCTGTTCAGGATGAAAACAAGCTATTCAGAATGAACAAAAATGGATTTAAGATGGAAATAACCTATTCAGTTTGCAGTTCAGACAGAAAAAGCTATTCCGAATGCAAATAAACAATTCGGAATGCAAATAATCTATTAATTCGTAGAAAAAGCTATTCAGAATGGAAATGTGTTATTCAGATTGCAGTTCACGATGAAAATAAGCTATTCAGAATGAAAAAAAGGGATTCAAGATGCAAATAACCTATTCAGTTTGCAATTCAGACAAAAAAGACTATTCAGAATGCAAATAAACTATTCGGATTGCAAATAAGCTATTGTGTTTGCAAAAAAAGTATTCAGAATGAAAATGTGCTATTCAGATTGCAGTTCAGGAAGAAAATAAGCTATTCTGAATAAAAAAAAACGGGATTGAGGATGCAATTAACTATTTAGAATGCAAATAAACTATTCAAATTGCAAATATGCTAATCAGTTTGCAAAAATAGCTATTTATAATGAAAATGCGCTATTCAGATTGCTGTTCAGGATGAAAATAAGCTATTCAGAATGAACAAAAAGGGATTCAGGAAGCAAATAAACTATTCAGTTTGTAGTTCAGACAAAAAAAGCTATTCAGAATGCAAATAAACTATTCAGATTGCAAATAAGTTAATCAGTTTGCCAGAAAAGCTATTCAGAATGAAAATGTGCTATTCAGATTGCATTTCAGGATGGAAATAAGCTATTCAGAATGAAAAAAAAGGGATTCAGGATGCAAATAACCTATTCAGTTTGCTGTTCAGACAAAAAAATCTATTCTGAATGCAAATAAACAATTCAGATGGCAAATAAGCTATTGTGTTTGCAAAAAAAGCTATTCAGAATGAAAATTTGCTATTCAGATTGCAGTTCAGTATGAAAATAAGCTATTCAGAATGAAAAAAAAGGGATTGAGGATGCAATAAACCTATTCTGTTTGTAGTTCAAAAAAAAAAGCTATTCAGAATGAAAATAAACTATTCAAATTGCAAATAAGCTAATCAGTTTGCAAAAATAGCTATGTAGAATGAAAATGAGCTATTCAGATTGGAGTTCAGGATGAAAATTAGCTATTTAGAATGAACAAAAAGGGATTCGAGATGCAAGTAACCTATTCAGTTTGCTGTTCAAACAAAAAAAGCTATTCTGAATGCAAATAAACAATTCAGATTGCAAATAAGCTATTGTGTTTGCAAAAAAAGGTATACAGAATGAAAATGTGCTATTCATATTGCAGTTCAGGATGAAAATAAACTATTCAAAATGAACAAAAAAAGGGATTGAGGATGCAATTGACCTATTTTGTTTGTAGTTCAAACAAAAAACGCTATTAAGAATTCACATAAACTAATCAAATTGCAAATAAGCTAATCAGTTTGCAAAAATAGCCATTCAGAATGAAAATGTGCTATTCTGATTGCAGTTCAGGATGAAAATAATCTATTCAAAATGAAAAAAAAGGGATTCAGGATGCAAATAACCTATTCTGTTTGCAGTTCAAACAAAAAAAACTATTCATAATGAAAATAAACAATTCAGATTGCAAATAAACTTTGGTGTTTGCAAAAAAAGGTATTCAGAATGAAAATGTGCAATTCAGATTGCCGTTCCGGATGAAAATAAGCTATTCAGAATGAACATAAAAAGGAATTGAGGATGGAATTAACCAATTCTGATTGTAGTTCAAACAAAAAAAGCTATTCAGAATGCAAATAAACTATTCAAATTGCAAATAAGCTAATCTGTTTGCAAAAATAGCTATTCAGAATGAAAATAAGCTATTCAGATTGCAGTTCATGATGAAAATAAGCTATTCAGAATGAACAAAAAAGGATTTAGGTAGCAAATAACCTATTAAGTTGGTAGTTCAGACAAAAAAAGCTATTCCGAATGCAAATAAACAATTGAGATTGCAAATAAGCTATTGTGTTTGCAAAAAAAGGTATTCAGAATGAAAATGTGCAATTCGGATTGCAGTTCAGTATGAAAATAAGCTATTCAGAAGGAACAAAAAGGGATTAAGGAAGTAAATAACCTATTCAGTTTGTAGTTCATACAAAAAAAAGTTATTCAGAATGCAAATAAACTATTCGGATTGCAAATAAGCTATTAAGTTTGCAAAAAAAGCCATTCAGAATATAAATGTGCTATTCAGATTGCAGTTCAGGATGAAAATAATCTATTCAGAATAAAAAAAAAGGGATTCAATATGCAAATAACCTATTCAGTTTGCAGTTCAAACAAAAAAAACTATTCATAATGAAAATAAACAATTCAGATTGCAAATAAGCGATTGTGTTTGCAAAAAAAGGAATTCAGAATGAAAATGTGCTATTCAGATTGCAGTTTAGGATGAAGCTAAGCTATTCAGAGTGAACAAAAAAAAGGATTGAGGATGCAATTAACCTATTCTGTTTGTAGTTCAAACAAAAAAAAGCTATTCAGAATGCAAATAAACAATTGAGATTGCAAATAAGCTAATCTGTTTGCAAAAATAGCTATTCAGAATGAAAATATGCTATTCAGATTGCAGTTCATGATGAAAATAAGCTATTCAGAATGAACAAAAAAGGCTTTAGGAAGCAAATAACCTATTCAGTTGGTAGTTCAGAAAAAAAAAGCTATTCCGAATGCAAAGACACAATTGAGATTGCAAATAAGCTATTGTGTTTGCAAAAAAAGGTATTCAGAATGAAAATGTGCAATTCAGATTGCCGTTCCGGATGAAAATAAGCTATTCAGAATGAACATAAAAAGGAATTGAGGATGGAATTAACCAATTCTGATTGTAGTTCAAACAAAAAAAGCTATTCATAATGCAAATAAACTATTCAAATTGCAAATAAACTAATCTGTTTGCAAAAATAGCTATTCAGAATGAAAATATGCTATTCAGATTGCAGTTCATGATGAAAATAAGCTATTCAGAATGAACAAAAAAGGATTTAGGAAGCAAATAACCTATTCAGTTGGTAGTTCAGACAAAAAAAGCTATTCCAAATGCAAATAAACAATTCAGATTGCAAATAAGCTATTGTGTTTGCAAAAAAAGGTATTCAGAATGAAAGTGTGTAATTCAGATTGCAGTTTAGGGTGAAAATAAGCTATTCATAATGAACAAAAAGGGATTCGGGATGCAAATAACCTATTCAGTTTACAGTTCAGACAAAAAAAGCTATTCAGAATGCAAAAAAACAATTTAGAATGCAAATAAGCTATTCAGTTTATTAAAAAAACTATTTGGAATGAAAATGTGCTATTCAGATTGCAGTTCAGGATGAAAATAAGATATTCAAAATGAAAAATAAGGGATTCAGGATGCAAATAACCTATTCAGTTTGCAGTTCTGACAAAAAAAGCTATTCAGATTGCAAATAAACAATTTAGAATGCAAATAAGCTATTTAGTTTGTAAAAAAAGCTATTTAGAATGAAAATGTGTTATTCAGATTGCAATTCAGGATTAAAATAAGCTATTCAGAATGAAAAAAAAAAGGGATTCAGGATGCAAATAACATATTTAGTTTGCAGTTCAAACAAAAAAAACTATTCATAATGAAAATAAACAATTCAGATTGCAAATAAGCTATTGTGTTTGCAAAAAAAGGTATTCAGAATGAAAATGTGCTATTCAAATTGCAATTGAGGATGAAAATAAGCTATTCAGAATGAAAAAAAAGGGATCGAGGATGCAATTAACCTATTCTGTTTGCAGTTTAAGCAAAAAGAGCTATTCAAAATGCAAATAAACAATTCAGATTGCAAATAAGCTAATCAATTTGTAAAAAAAGCTATTTAGAATTAAAATGTGCTATTCAGATTGTAGTTCTGGATGAAAATAAGCAATTCAGAGTGAAAAAAAAGGGATTCGGGATGCAAATAACCAATTCAGTTTGGAGTTCAAACAAAAAAAAACTATTCATAATGAAAATAAACAATTCAGATTACAAATATGCTATTCAGTTTGCAAAAAAAGCTATTCATAATGAAAAGGTGCTATTCAGATTGCAGTTCCGGATGAAAATAAGCTATTCAGAATTAAAAAAAAAGGATTTAGGATGAAAATAACCTATTCAGTTTGTTGTTCAGGCAAAAAAAGCTATTCTGAATGCAAATAAACAATTCAGATTGCAAATAAGCTATTGTGTTTGCAAAAAAAGGTATACAGAATGAAAATGTGCTATTCATATTGCAGTTCAGGATGAAAATAAACTATTCAAAATGAACAAAAAAAGGGATTGACGATGCAATTAACCTATTTTGTTTGTAGTTCAAACAAAAAACGCTATTAAGAATTCACATAAACTAATCAAATTGCAAATAAGCTAATCAGTTTGCAAAAATAGCCATTCAGAATGAAAATGTGCTATTCAGATTGCAGTTTAGGATGAAAATTATCTATTCAAAATGAAAAAAAAAGGGATTCAGGATGCAAATAACCTATTCTGTTTGCAGTTCAAACAAAAAAAACTATTCATAATGAAAATAAACAATTCAGATTGCAAATAAACTTTGGTGTTTGCAAAAAAAGGTATTCAGAATGAAAATGTGCTATTCAGATTGCAGTTTAGGATGAAAATAAGCTATTCAGAGTCAACAAAAAAAGGGATTAAGGATGCAATTAACCTATTCTGTTTGTAGTTCAAACAAAAAAAGCTATTCAGAATGCAAATAAACTATTCAAATTGCAAATAAGCTAATCTGTTTGCAAAAATAGCTATTCAGAATGAAAATAAGCTATTCAGATTGCAGTTCATGATGAAAATAAGCTATTCAGAATGAACAAAAAAGGATTTAGGTAGCAAATAACCTATTCAGTTGGTATTTCAGACAAAAAAAGCTATTCCGAATGCAAATAAACAATTGAGATTGCAAATAAGCTATTGTGTTTGCAAAAAAAGGAATTCAGAATGAAAATGTGCAATTCGGATTGCAGTTCAGTATGAAAATAAGCTATTCAGAGTGAACAAAAAAAGGGATTGAGGATGCAATTAACCTATTCTGTTTGTAGTTCAAACAAAAAAAAGCTATTCAGAATGCAAATAAACAATTCAGATTGCAAATAAGCTAATCTGTTTGCAAAAATAGCTATTCAGAATGAAAATGTGCTATTCAGATTGCAGTTCATGATGAAAATAAGCTATTCAGAATGAACAAAAAAGGCTTTAGGAAGCAAATAACCTATTCAGTTGGTAGTTCAGACAAAAAAAGCTATTCCGAATGCAAAGACACAATTGAGATTGCAAATAAGCTATTGTGTTTGCAAAAAAAGGTATTCAGAATGAAAATGTGCAATTCAGATTGCCGTTCCGGATGAAAATAAGCTATTCAGAATGAACAAAAAAAGGGATTGAGGATGGAATTAACCAATTCTGATTGTAGTTCAAACAAAAAAAGCTATTCAGAATGCAAATAAACTATTCAAATTGCAAATAAGCTAATCTGTTTGCAAAAATAGCTATTCAGAATGAAAATATGCTATTCAGATTGCAGTTCATGATGAAAATAAGCTATTCAGAATGAACAAAAAAGGATTTAGGAAGCAAATAACCTATTCACTTGGTAGTTCAGACAAAAAAAGCTATTCCAAATGCAAATAAACAATTCAGATTGCAAATAAGCTATTGTGTTTGCAAAAAAAGGTATTCAGAATGAAAATGTGTAATTCAGATTGCAGTTTAGGATGAAAATAAGCTATTCATTATGAACAAAAAGGGATTCGGGATGCAAATAACCTATTCAGTTTACAGTTCAGACAAAAAAAACTATTCAGAATGCAAATAAACAATTTAGAATGCAAATAAGCTATTCAGTTTACTAAAAAAACTATTTAGAATGAAAATGTGCTATTCAGATTGCAGTTCAGGATGAAAATAAGATATTTAAAATGAAAAATAAGGGATTCAGGATGCAAATAACCTATTCAGTTTGCAGTTCTGACAAAAAAAGCTATTCAGATTGCAAATAAACAATTTAGAATGCAAATAAGCTATTTAGTTTGTAAAAAAAGCTATTTAGAATGAAAATGTGTTATTCAGATTGCAATTCAGGATTAAAATAAGCTATTCAGAATGAAAAAAAAAGGGATTCAAGATGCAAATAACCTATTTAGTTTGCAGTTCAAACAAAAAAAACTATTCATAATGAAAATAAACAATTCAGATTGCAAATAAGCTATTGTGTTTGCCAAAAAAGGTATTCAGAATGAAAATGTGCTATTCAGATTGCAATTGAGGATGAAAATAAGCTATTCAGAATGAAAAAAAAGGGATCGAGGATGCAATTAACCTATTCGGTTTGCAGTTTAAGCAAAAAGAGCTATTCAAAATGCAAATAAACAATTCAGATTGCAAATAAGCTAATCAATTTGTACAAAAAGCTATATAGAATGAAAATGTGCTATTCAGATTGTAGTTCTGGATGAAAATAAGCAATTCAGAGTGAAAAAAAAGGGATTCGGGATGCAAATAACCAATTCAGTTTGCAGTTCAAACAAAAAAAAAACTATTCATAATGAAAATAAACAATTCAGATTACAAATATGCTATTCAGTTTGCAAAAAAAGCTATTCATAATGAAAACGTGCTATTCAGATTGCAGTTCCGGATGAAAATAAGCTATTCAGAATTAAAAAAAAGGGATTTAGGATGCAAATAACCTATTCAGTTTGTTGTTCAGACAAAAAAAGCAATTCAGAATGCAAATAAACAATTCAGATTGCAAATAAGCTATTGTGTTTGCAAAAAAAGGTAATCAGAATGAAAATGTGCTATTCAGATTGCAGTTCAGGATGAAAGTAAGCTATTCAGAATGAACTAAAAGGGATTCGAGATGCAAATAACCTATTCAGTTTACAGTTCAGACAAAAAAAGCTATTCAGAATGCAAATAAACTATTCAAATTGCAAATAAGCTAATCAGTTTGCAAGAAAAGCTATTCAGAATGAAAATATGCTATTCAGATTGCAGTTCAGGATGAAAATAAACTATTCAGAATGAACAAAAAAGAATTCAAGAAGCAAATAACCTATTCAATTGGTAGTTCAGACAAAAAAAGCTATTCAGAATGCAAATAAACTATTCAGATTGCAAATAAGCTATTCAGTTTTCAAAAAAAAGGGATTCAGGATGCAAATAAGCGATTGTGTTTGCAAAAAAAGGTAATAACAATGAAAATGTGCTATTCAGATTGCAGTTCAGGATGAAAATAAGCTATTCAGAATGAACAAAAAAAGGGATTGAGGATGGAATTAACCTATTCTGTTTGTAGTTCAAACAAAAAAAGCTATTCAGAATGCAAATAAACTATTAAAATTGCAAATAAGCTAATCTGTTTACAAAAATAGCTATTCAGAATGAAAATATGCTATTCAGATTGCAGTTCAGGATGAAAATAAGCTATTCAGAATGAACAAAAAAGAATTCAAGAAGAAAATATCCTATTCAGTTGGTAGTTTAAACAAAAAAAGCTATTCAGAATGCAAATAAACTATTCAGATTGCAAATAAGCTATTGTGTTCGCAAAAAAGGATTCAGCATGAAAATGTGCTATTCAGATTGCAATTGAGGATGAAAATAAGCTATTCAGAATGAAAAAAAAGGGATTCGAGATGCAAATAACCCATTCAGTTTGCTGTTCAGACAAAAAAAGCAATTCAGAATGTAAATAAACAATTCATATTACAAATAAGCTATTATGTTTGCAAAAAAAGGTATTCAGAATGAAAATATGCTATTCAGATTGCAGTTCAGGATGAAAATAAGCTATTTAGAATGAACAAAAAGGGATTCTAGATGCAAATAACCTATTTAGTTTGCAGTTCAAACAAAAAAACTTTTCTTAATGAAAATAAACAATTCAGATTGCAAATAAGCTATTTAGTTTGCAAAAAAAGGTATTCAGAATGAAAATGTGCTATTCAGATTGCAATTGACGATGAAAATAAGCTATTCAGAATGAAAAAAAAGGGATTGAGGATGCAATTAACCTATTCTGTTTGCAGTTCAGGCAAAAAGAGCTATTCAAAATGCAAATAAACAATTCAGATTGCAAATAAGCTATTTAGTTTGTAAAAAAAGCTATTTAGAATGAAAATGTGCTATTAAGATTGCAGTTCTGGATGAAAATAAGCAATTCAGAGTGAAAAAAAAGGGATTCGGGATGTAAATAACCTACTCAGTTTACAGTTCAAACAAAAAAACTATTCATAATGAAAATAAACAATTCAGATTGCAAATAAGCTATTCAGTTTGCAAAAAAAGCTATTCATAATGAAAATGTGCTATTCAGATTGGAGTTCAGGATGGAAATAAGCTATTCAGAATGAAAAAAAAAGGGATTCAGGATGCAAATAACCTATTCAGTTTGCTGTTCAGACAAAAAAAGCAATTCAGAATGCAAATAAACAATTCAGATTGCAAATAAGCTATTGTGTTTGCAAAAAAAGGTATTCATAATGTAAATGTGCTATTCAGATTGCAGTTCAGGATGAAAATAAGCTATTCAAAATGAACAAAAAGGGATTCGAGATGCAAATAACCTATTCAGTTTTCAGTTCAGACAAAAAAAGCTATTCGGAATGCAAATAAACAATTCAGAATGCAAATAAGCTATTCTGTTTATAAAAAAAACTATTTAGAATGAAAATGTGTTATTCAGATATCAGGTCAGGATGAAAATAAGCTATTCAAAATGAAAAAAAAGGGATTCAGAATGCAAATAACCTATTCAGTTTGCAGTTCAGACAAAAAAAGCTATTTAGAATGCAAATAAACAATTCAGATTGCAAATAAGCTATTGTGTTTGTAAAAAAAGCTATTTAGAATGAAAATGTGCTATTCAGATTGCAGTTCAGGAAGAAAATAAGCTATTCGGAATGAAAAAAAAGGGATTCAGGATGCAAATAACATATTTAGTTTGCAATTCAAACAAAAAAAATCTATTCATAATGAAAATAAACAATTCAGATTGCAAATAAGCTATTGTGCTTGCTAAAAAAGGTATTTAGAATGAAAATGTGGTATTCATATTGCAATTGAGGATGAAAATAAGTTATTCAGAATGAAAACAAAAGGGATTGAGGATGCAATTAACCTATTCTGTTTGTAGTTCAGGCAAAAAGAGCTATTCAAAATGCAAATAAACAATCCAGATTGCAAATAAGCTATTCAGTTTGTAAAAAAAGCTATTTAGAATGAAAATGTGCTATTCATATTTCAGTTCTGGATGTAAATAAGTAATTCAGAATGAAAAAAAAGGGATTCGGGATGCAAATAACATATTCAGTTTGCAGTTCAAACAAAAAAAACTATTCATAATGAAAATAAACAATTCAGATTGCAAATAAGCTATTGTGTTTGCAAAAAAAGGTATTCAGAGTGAAAATGTGCTATTCAGATTGCAGTTGGGGATGAAAATAAGTTATTCAGAATAAAATGAAAAGGGATTGAGGATGCAATTAACCTATTCTGTTTGCAGTTCAGGCAAAAAGAGCTATTCAAAATGCAAATAAACAATCCAGATTGCAAATAAGCTATTCAGTTTGTAAAAAAATCTATTTAGAATGAAAATGTGCTATTCAGATTGCAGTTCAGGACGGAAATAAGTCATTCAGAATGAAAAAAAAAGGGATTCAGGATGCAAATAAACTATTCAGTTTGCAGTTCAGACAAAAAAAGTTATTCTGAATGCAAATATACAATTCATATTGCAAATAAGCTATTCAGTTTGAAAAAAAAGCTATTCATAATGAAAATGTGCTATTCAGATTGCAGTTCAGGATGGAAATAAGCAATTCAGAATGAAAAAAAAGGGATTCAGGATGCAATTAAGCGATTGTGTTTGCAAAAAAAGGTATTAACAATGAAAATGTGCTATTCAGATTGCAGTTCAGGATGAAAATAAGCTATTCAGAATGAACAAAAAAAGGGATTGAGGATGGAATTAACCTATTCTGTTTGTAGTTCAAACAAAAAAAGCTATTCAGAATGCAAATAAACTATTCAAATTGCAAATAAGCTAATCTGTTTGCAAAAATAGCTATTCAGAATGAAAATATGCTATTCAGATTGCAGTTCAGGATGAAAATAAGCTATTCAGAATGAACAAAAAATAATTCAAGAAGAAAATAACCTATTCAGTTGGTAGTTCAGACAAAAAAAGCTATTCAGAATGCAAATAAACTATTCAGATTGCAAATAAGCTATTGTGTTCGCAAAAAAGGTATTCAGAATGAAAATGTGCTATTCAGATTGCAATTGAGGATGAAAATAAGCTATTCAAAATGAAAAAAAAGGGATTCGAGATGCAAATAACCCATTCAGTTTGCTGTTCAGACAAAAAAAGAAATTCAGAATGTAAATAAACAATTCATATTACAAATAAGCTATTATGTTTGCAAAAAAAGGTATTCAGAATGAAAATATGCTATTCAGATTGCAGTTCAGGATGAAAATAAGCTATTTAGAATGAACAAAAAGGGATTCTAGATGCAAATAACCTAATTAGTTTGCAGTTCAAACAAAAAAACTTTTCTTAATGAAAATAAACAATTCAGATTGCAAATAAGCTATTGTGTTTGCAAAAAAAGGTATTCAGAATGAAAATGTGCTATTCAGATTGCAATTGACGATGAAAATAAGCTATTCAGAATGAAAAAAAAAGGGATTGAGGATGCAATTAACCTATTCTGTTTGCAGTTCAGGCAAAAAGAGCTATTCAAAATATAAATAAACAATTCAAATTGCAAATAAGCTATTTAGTTTGTAAAAAAAGCTATTCAGAATGAAAATGTGCTATTAAGATTGCAGTTCTGGATGAAAATAAGCAATTCAGAGTGAAAAAAACGGGATTCGGGATGTAAATAACCTACTCAGTTTGCAGTTCAAACAAAAAAACTATTCATAATGAAAATAAACAATTCAGATTGCAAATAAGCTATTCAGTTTGCAAAAAAAGCTATTCATAATGAAAATGTGCTATTCAAATTGCAGTTCAGGATGGAAATAAGCAATTCAGAATGAAAAAAAGGGATTCAGGATGCAAATAAGCGATTGTGTTTACAAAAAAAGCTATTTAGAATGAAAATGTGCTATTCAGATTGCAGTTCAGGAAGAAAATAAGCTATTCAGAATAAAAAAAAAAGGGATTCAGGATGCAAATAACATATTCAGTATGCAGTTCAAACAAAAAAAACTATTCATAATGAAAATAAACAATTCATATTGCAAATAAGCTATTGTGTTTGCAAAAAAAGCTATTCATAATGAAAATGTGCTATTCAGATTGCAATTCAGGATGGAAATAAGCTATTCAGAATGAAAAAATAAGGGATTCAGGATTCAAATAACCTATTCAGTTTGCTGTTCAGACAAAAAAAGCAATTTAGAATGCAAATAAACAATTCAGATTGCAAATAAGCTATTGTGGTTGCAAAAAAAGGTATTCAGAATGAAAATGTGCTATTCAGATTGCAGTTCAGGATGAAAATAAGCTATTCAGAATGAACAAAAAGGGATACCGAGATGCAAATACCCTTTTCAGTTTACAGTTCAGACAAAAAAAGCTATTCAGAATTCAAATAAACAATTCAAATTGCAAATAAGCTAATCAGTTTGCAAGAAAAGCTATTCAGAATGAAAATATGCTATTCAGATTGCAGTTTAGGATGGAAATAAGCTATTCAGAATGAAAAAAAAGGGATTCAGGATGCAAATAACCTATTCGGGTTGCTGTTCAGACAAAAAAAACAATTCTGAATGCAAATAAACAATTCAGATTGCAAATAAGCTATTGTGTTTGCAAAAAAAGGTATTCAGAATGAAAATGTGCTATTCAGATTGCTGTTCAGGATGAAAATAAGCTATTTAGAATGAACAAAAATGGATTCAGGATGCAAATAACCTATTCAGTTTGCAGATCAGACAAAAAAAGCAATTCAGAATGCAAAGAAACAATTCAAATTACAAATAAGCTATTGTGTTTGCAAAAAAAGGTATTCAGAATGAAAATGTGCTATTCAGATTGCAGTTCATGATGAAAATAAGCTATTCAGAATGAACAAAAAAGAATTCAAGAAGAAAATTACCTATTCAGTTGGTAGTTCAGACAAAAAAAGCTATTAAGAATGCAAATAAACTATTCAGATTGCAAATAAGCTATTCAGTTTGCAAAAAAAGCTATTAACAATGAAAATGTGCTATTCAGATTGCAGTTAAGGATGGAAATAAGCTATTCAGAATGAAAAAAAAAAGGGATTAAGGATGCAAATAACCTATTCAGTTTGCTGTTCAGACAAAAAAAACAATTTAGAATGCAAATAAACAATTCAGATTGCAAATAAGATATTCAGTTTGTAAAAAAAGCTATTTAGAATGAAAATGTGCTATTCAGATTGCTGCTCTGGATGAAAATAAGCAATTCAGAGTGAAAAAAAAGGGATTCGGGATACAAATAACCTATTCAGTTTGTAGTTCAAACAAAAAAAACTATTCATAATGAAAATAAACAATTCAGATTGCAAATAAGCTATTCAGTTTGCAAAAAAAGCTATTCATAATGAAAATGTGCTATTCAGATTGCAGTTCAGGATGGAAATAAGCAATTCAGAATGAAAAAAAAGGGATTCATGATGCAAATAAGCGATTGTGTTTGCAAAAACAGGTATTAACAATGAAAATGTGCTATTCAGATTGCAGGTCAGGATGAAAATAAGCTATTCAGAATGACCAAAAAAAGGGATTCAGGATGCAAATAACCTATTCAGTTTGCAGTTCAGAAAAAAAAAACTATTTAGAATGCAAATAAACAATTCAGATTGCAAATAAGCTATGGTGTTTGTAAAAAAAGCTATTTAGAATGAAAATGTGCTACTCAGATTGCAGTTCATGAAGAAAATAAGCTATTCAGAATGAAAAAAAAAAGGATTCAGGATGCAAATAACATATTTAGTTTGTAGTTCAAACAAAAAAATACTATTCATAATGAAAATAAACAATTCAGATTGCAAATAAGCTATCGTGTTTGCAAAAAAAGGTATTTAGAATGAAAATGTGCTATTCAGATTGCAGTTGAGGATGAAAATAAGTTATTCAGAATGAAAACAAAAGGGATTGAGGATGCAATTAACCTATTCTGTTTGCAGTTTAGGCAAAAAGAGCTATTCAAAATGCAAATAAACAATCCAGATTACAAATAAGCTATTCAGTTTGTAAAAAAAGCTATTTAGAATGAAAATGTGCTATTCAGATTGCAGTTCATGATGGAAATTAGTCATTCAGAATGAAAAAAAAAAGGGGATTCAGGATGCAAATAACCTATTCAGTTTGCAGTTCAGACAAAAAAAGCTATTCTGAATGCAAATAAACAATTCAGATTGCAAATAAGCTATTCAGTTTGCAAAAAAAGCTATTCATAATGAAAATATGCTATTCAGATTGCAGTTCAGGATGGAAATAAGCAATTCAGAATGAAAAAAAAGGGATTCAGGATGCAAATAAGCGATTGTGTTTGCAAAAAAAGGTATTAACAATGAAAATGTGCTATTCAGATTGCAGTTCAGGATGGAAATAAGCTATTCAGAATGAAAAAAAAAGGGATTCAGGATGCAAATAACCTATTCAGTTTGCTGTTCAGACAAAAAAAGCAATTCAGAATGCAAATAAACAATTCAGATTGCAAATTAGCTATTGTGTTTGCAAAAAAAGGTATTCAGAATGAAAATTTTCTATTCAGATTGCAGTTCAGGATGAAAATAAGCTATTCAGAATGAACAGAAAGGGATTCGAGATTTAAATAACCTATTTAGTTTGCAGTTCAAACAAAAAAAACTATTCATAATTAAAATAAACAATTCAGATTGCAAATAAGCTATTGTGTTTGCAAAAAAAGATACTCAGAAAGAAAATGTGCTATTCAGATTGCAATTGAGGATGAAAATAAGCTATTCAGAATGAAAAAAAAGGGATTGAGGATGCAATTAACCTATTCTGTTTGCAGTTCAGGCAAAAAGAGCTATTCAAAATGCAAATAAACAATCCAGATTGCAAATAAGCTATTCAGTTTGTAAAAAAAGCTATTTAGAATGAAAATGTGCTATTCAGATTGCAGTTCAGGATGGAAATAAGTCATTCAGAATGAAAAAAAAAGGGATTCAGGATGCAAATAAACTATTCAGTTTGCAGTTCAGACAAAAAAAGCTATTCTGAATGCAAATAAATAATTCATATTGCAAATAAGCTATTCAGTTTGCAAAAAAAGCTATTCATAATGATAATGTGCTATTCAGATTGCAGTTCAGGATGGAAATAAGCAATTCAGAATGAAAAAAAGGGATTCAGGATGCAAATAAGCGATTGTGTTTACAAAAAAAGCTATTTAGAATGAAAATGTGCTATTCAGATTGCAGTTCAGGAAGAAAATAAGCTATTCAGAATAAAAAAAAAGGGATTCAGGATGCAAATAACATATTCAGTTTGCAGTTCAAACAAAAAAAACTATTCATAATGAAAATAAACAATTCATATTGCAAATAAGCTATTGTGTTTGCAAAAAAAGCTATTCATAATGAAAATGTGCTATTCAGATTGCAATTCAGGATGGAAATAAGCTATTCAGAATGAAAAAATAAGGGATTCAGGATTCAAATAACCTATTCAGTTTGCTGTTCAGACAAAAAAAGCAATTCAGAATGCAAATAAACAATTCAGATTGCAAATAAGCTATTGTGGTTGCAAAAAAAGGTATTCAGAATGAAAATGTGCTATTCAGATTGCAGTTCAGGATGAAAATAAGCTATTCAGAATGAACAAAAAGGGATTCGAGATGCAAATACCCTTTTCAGTTTACAGTTCAGACAAAAAAAGCTATTCAGAATTCAAATTGCAAATAAGCTAATCAGTTTGCAAGAAAAGCTATTCAGATTGCAGTTTAGGATGGAAATAAGCTATTCAGAATGAAAAAAAAGGGATTCAGGATGCAAATAACCTATTCGGGTTGCTGTTCAGACAAAAAAAGCAATTCTGAATGCAAATAAACAATTCAGATTGCAAATAAGCTATTGTGTTTGCAAAAAAAGGTATTCAGAATGAAAATGTGCTATTCAGATTGCTGTTCAGGATGAAAATAAGCTATTTAGAATGAACAAAAATGTATTCAGGATGCAAATAACCTATTCAGTTTGCAGATCAGACAAAACAAGCAATTCAGAATGCAAAGAAACAATTCAAATTACAAATAAGCTATTGTGTTTGCAAAAAAAGGTATTCAGAATGAAAATGTGCTATTCAGATTGCAGTTCAGGATGAAAATAAGCTATTCAGAATGAACAAAAAAGAATTTAAGAAGAAAATTACCTATTCAGTTGGTAGTTCAGACAAAAAAAGCTATTAAGAATGCAAATAAACTATTCAGATTGCAAATAAGCTATTCAGTTTGCAAAAAAAGCTATTAACAATGAAAATTTGCTATTCAGATTGCAGTTCAGGATGGAAATAAGCTATTCAGAATGAAAAAAAAGGGATTCATGATGCAAATAAGCGATTGTGTTTGCAAAAACAGGTATTAACAATGAAAATGTGCTATTCAGATTGCAGGTCAGGATGAAAATAAGCTATTCAGAATGACCAAAAAAAGGGATTCAGGATGCAAATAACCTATTCAGTTTGCAGTTCAGAAAAAAAAAGCTATTTAGAATGCAAATAAACAATTCAGATTGCAAATAAGCTATGGTGTTTGTAAAAAAAGCTATTTAGAATGAAAATGTGCTACTCAGATTGCAGTTCATGAAGAAAATAAGCTATTCAGAATGAAAAAAAAAAAGGATTCAGGATGCAAATAACATATTTAGTTTGTAGTTCAAACAAAAAAATACTATTCATAATGAAAATAAACAATTCAGATTGCAAATAAGCTATCGTGTTTGCAAAAAAAGGTATTTAGAATGAAAATGTGCTACTCAGATTGCAGTTGAGGATGAAAATAAGTTATTCAGAATGAAAACAAAAGGGATTGAGGATGCAATTAACCTATTCTGTTTGCAGTTCAGGCAAAAAGAGCTATTCAAAATGCAAATAAACAATCCAGATTACAAATAAGCTATTCAGTTTGTAAAAAAAACTATTTAGAATGAAAATGTGCTATTCAGATTGCAGTTCAGGATGGAAATTAGTCATTCAGAATGAAAAAAAAAGGGGATTCAGGATGCAAATAACCTATTCAGTTTGCAATTCAGACAAAAAAAGCTATTCTGAATGCAAATAAACAATTCAGATTGCAAATAAGCTATTCAGTTTGCAAAAAAAGCTATTCATAATGAAAATGTGCTATTCAGATTGCAGTTCAGGATGGAAATAAGCAATTCAGAATGGAAATAAGCAATTCAGAATGAAAAAAAAAGGGATTCAGGATGCAAATAAGCGATTGTGTTTGCAAAAAAAGGTATTAACAATGAAAATGTGCTATTCAGATTGCAGTTCAGGATGGAAATAAGCTATTCAGAATGAAAAAAAAAAGGGATTCAGGATGCAAATAACCTATTCAGTTTGCTGTTCAGACAAAAAAAGCAATTCAGAATGCAAATAAACAATTCAGATTGCAAATTAGCTATTGTGTTTGCAAAAAAAGGTATTCAGAATGAAAATTTGCTATTCAGATTGCAGTTCAGGATGAAAATAAGCTATTCAGAATGAACAGAAAGGGATTCGAGATTTAAATAACCTATTTAGTTTGCAGTTCAAACAAAAAAAACTATTCATAATTAAAATAAACAATTCAGATTGCAAAAAAGCTATTGTGTTTGCAAAAAAAGGTACTCAGAAAGAAAATGTGCTATTCAGATTGCAATTGAGGATGAAAATAAGCTATTCAGAATGAAAAAAAAGGGATTGAGGATGCAATTAACCTATTCTGTTTGCAGTTCAGGCAAAAAGAGCTATTCAAAATGCAAATAAACAATCCAGATTGCAAATAAGCTATTCAGTTTGTAAAAAAAGCTATTTAGAATGAAAATGTGCTATTCAGATTGCAGTTCAGGATGGAAATAAGTCATTCAGAATGAAAAAAAAAGGGATTCAGGATGCAAATAAACTATTCAGTTGGTAGTTCAGACAAAAAAAGCTATTAAGAATGCAAATAAACTATTCAGATTGCAAATAAGCTATTCAGTTTGCAAAAAAAGCTATTAACAATGAAAATGTGCTATTCAGATTGCAGTTAAGGATGGAAATAAGCTATTCAGAATGAAAAAAAAAGGGATTAAGGATGCAAATAACCTATTCAGTTTGCTGTTCAGACAAAAAAAACAATTTAGAATGCAAATAAACAATTCAGATTGCAAATAAGATATTCAGTTTGTAAAAAAAGCTATTTAGAATGAAAATGTGCTATTCAGATTGCTGCTCTGGTTGAAAATAAGCAATTCAGAGTGAAAAAAAAGGGATTCGGGATACAAATAACCTATTCAGTTTGTAGTTCAAACAAAAAAAACTATTCATAATGAAAATAAACAATTCAGATTGCAAATAAGCTATTCAGTTTGCAAAAAAAGCTATTCATAATGAAAATGTGCTATTCAGATTGCAGTTCAGGATGGAAATAAGCAATTCAGAATGAAAAAAAAGGGATTCATGATGCAAATAAGCGATTGTGTTTGCAAAAACAGGTATTAACAATGAAAATGTGCTATTCAGATTGCAGGTCAGGATGAAAATAAGCTATTCAGAATGACCAAAAAAAGGGATTCAGGATGCAAATAACCTATTCAGTTTGCAGTTCAGAAAAAAAAAACTATTTAGAATGCAAATAAACAATTCAGATTGCAAATAAGCTATGGTGTTTGTAAAAAAAGCTATTTAGAATGAAAATGTGCTACTCAGATTGCAGTTCATGAAGAAAATAAGCTATTCAGAATGAAAAAAAAAAAGGATTCAGGATGCAAATAACATATTTAGTTTGTAGTTCAAACAAAAAAATATTATTCATAATGAAAATAAACAATTCAGATTGCAAATAAGCTATCGTGTTTGCAAAAAAAGGTATTTAGAATGAAAATGTGCTATTCAGATTGCAGTTGAGGATGAAAATAAGTTATTCAGAATGAAAACAAAAGGGATTGAGGATGCAATTAACCTATTCTGTTTGCAGTTCAGGCAAAAAGAGCTATTCAAAATGCAAATAAACAATCCAGATTACAAATAAGCTATTCAGTTTGTAAAAAAAGCTATTTAGAATGAAAATGTGCTATTCAGATTGCAGTTCAGGATGGAAATTAGTCATTCAGAATGAAAAAAAAAGGGGATTCAGGATGCAAATAACCTATTCAGTTTGCAATTCAGACAAAAAAAGCTATTCTGAATGCAAATAAACAATTCAGATTGCAAATAAGCTATTCAGTTTGCAAAAAAAGCTATTCATAATGAAAATGTGCTATTCAGATTGCAGTTCAGGATGGAAATAAGCAATTCAGAATGAAAAAAAAGGGATTCAGGATGCAAATAAGCGATTGTGTTTGCAAAAAAAGGTATTAACAATGAAAATGTGCTATTCAGATTGCAGTTCAGGATGGAAATAAGCTATTCAGAATGAAAAAAAAAAGGGATTCAGGATGCAAATAACCTATTCAGTTTGCTGTTCAGACAAAAAAAGCAATTCAGAATGTAAATAAACAATTCAGATTGCAAATTAGCTATTGTGTTTGCAAAAAAAGGTATTCAGAATGAAAATTTGCTATTCAGATTGCAGTTCAGGATGAAAATAAGCTATTCAGAATGAACAGAAAGGGATTCGAGATTTAAATAACCTATTTAGTTTGCAGTTCAAACAAAAAAAACTATTCATAATTAAAATAAACAATTCAGATTGCAAATAAGCTATTGTGTTTGCAAAAAAAGGTACTCAGAAAGAAAATGTGCTATTCAGATTGCAATTGAGGATGAAAATAAGCTATTCAGAATGAAAAAAAAGGGATTGAGGATGCAATTAACCTATTCTGTTTGCAGTTCAGGCAAAAAGAGCTATTCAAAATGCAAATAAACAATCCAGATTGCAAATAAGCTATTCAGTTTGTAAAAAAAGCTATTTAGAATGAAAATGTGCTATTCAGATTGCAGTTCAGGATGGAAATAAGTCATTCAGAATGAAAAAAAAAGGGATTCAGGATGCAAATAAACTATTCAGTTTGCAGTTCAGACAAAAAAAGCTATTCTGAATGCAAATAAATAATTCATATTGCAAATAAGCTATTCAGTTTGCAAAAAAAGCTATTCATAATGATAATGTGCTATTCAGATTGCAGTTCAGGATGGAAATAAGCAATTCAGAATGAAAAAAAGGGATTCAGGATGCAAATAAGCGATTGTGTTTACAAAAAAAGCTATTTAGAATGAAAATGTGCTATTCAGATTGCAGTTCAGGAAGAAAATAAGCTATTCAGAATAAAAAAAAAAGGGATTCAGGATGCAAATAACATATTCAGTTTGCAGTTCAAACAAAAAAAACTATTCATAATGAAAATAAACAATTCATATTGCAAATAAGCTATTGTGTTTGCAAAAAAAGCTATTCATAATGAAAATGTGCTATTCAGATTGCAATTCAGGATGGAAATAAGCTATTCAGAATGAAAAAATAAGGGATTCAGGATTCAAATAACCTATTCAGTTTGCTGTTCAGACAAAAAAAGCAATTTAGAATGCAAATAAACAATTCAGATTGCAAATAAGCTATTGTGGTTGCAAAAAAAGGTATTCAGAATGAAAATGTGCTATTCAGATTACAGTTCAGGATGAAAATAAGCTATTCAGAATGAACAAAAAGGGATTCGAGATGCAAATACCCTTTTCAGTTTACAGTTCAGACAAAAAAAGCTATTCAGAATTCAAATAAACAATTCAAATTGCAAATAAGCTAATCAGTTTGCAAGAAAAGCTATTCAGAATGAAAATATGCTATTCAGATTGCAGTTTAGGATGGAAATAAGCTATTCAGAATGAAAAAAAAGGGATTCAGGATGCAAATAACCTATTCGGGTTGCTGTTCAGACAAAAAAAGCAATTCTGAATGCAAATAAACAATTCAGATTACAAATAAGCTATTGTGTTTGCAAAAAAAGGTATTCAGAATGAAAATGTGCTATTCAGATTGCTGTTTAGGATGAAAATAAGCTATTTAGAATGAACAAAAATGGATTCAGGATGCAAATAACCTATTCAGTTTGCAGATCAGACAAAAAAAGCAATTCAGAATGCAAAGAAACAATTCAAATTACAAATAAGCTATTGTGTTTGCAAAAAAAGGTATTCAGAATGAAAATGTGCTATTCAGATTGCAGTTCAGGATGAAAATAAGCTATTCAGAATGAACAAAAAAGAATTCAAGAAGAAAATTACCTATTCAGTTGGTAGTTCAGACAAAAAAAGCTATTAAGAATGCAAATAAACTATTCAGATTGCAAATAAGCTATTCAGTTTGCAAAAAAAGCTATTAACAATGTAAATATGCTATTCAGATTGCAGTTCAGGATGGAAATAAGCTATTCAGAATGAAAAAAAAGGGATTAAGGATGCAAATAACCTATTCAGTTTGCTGTTCAGACAAAAAAAACAATTTAGAATGCAAATAAACAATTCAGATTGCAAATAAGATATTCAGTTTGTAAAAAAAGCTATTTAGAATGAAAATGTGCTATTCAGATTGCTGCTCTGGATGAAAATAAGCAATTCAGAGTGAAAAAAAAGGGATTCGGGATACAAATAACCTATTCAGTTTGTAGTTCAAACAAAAAAAACTATTCATAATGAAAATAAACAATTCAGATTGCAAATAAGCTATTCAGTTTGCAAAAAAAGCTATTCATAATGAAAATGTGCTATTCAGATTGCAGTTCAGGATGGAAATAAGCAATTCAGAATGAAAAAAAAGGGATTCATGATGCAAATAAGCGATTGTGTTTGCAAAAACAGGTATTAACAATGAAAATGTGCTATTCAGATTGCAGGTCAGGATGAAAATAAGCTATTCAGAATGACCAAAAAAAGGGATTCAGGATGCAAATAACCTATTCAGTTTGCAGTTCAGAAAAAAAAAGCTATTTAGAATGCAAATAAACAATTCAGATTGCAAATAAGCTATGGTGTTTGTAAAAAAAGCTATTTAGAATGAAAATGTGCTATTCAGATTGCAGTTCAGGAAGAAAATAAGCAATTCAGAATGAAAAAAAAAGGGATTCAGGATGCAAATAAGCGATTGTGTTTGCAAAAAAAGGTATTAACAATGAAAATGTGCTATTCAGATTGCAGTTCAGGATGAAAATAAGCTATTCAGAATGAAAAAAAAGGGATTCAGGATGCAAATAAGCGATTGTGTTTGCAAAAAAAGGTATTAACAATGAAAATGTGCTATTCAGATTGCAGTTCAGGATGAAAATAAGCTATTCAGAATGAACAGAAAGGGATTCGAGATTTAAATGACCTATTTAGTTTGCAGTTCAAACAAAAAAACCTATTCATAATTAAAATAAACAATTCAGATTGCAAATAAGCTATTGTGTTTGCAAAAAAAGGTATTCAGAATGAAAATGTGCTATTCAAATTGCAATTGAGGATGAAAATAAGCTATTCACAATGAAAAAAAAGGGATTGAGGATGCAATTAACCTATTCTGTTTGCAGTTCAGGCAAAAAGAGCTATTCAAAATGCAAATAAATAATTCAGATTGCAAATAAGTTATTCAGTTTGTAAAAAAAGCTATTTAGAATGAAAATGCGCTATTCAGATTGCAGTTGTGGATGAAAATAAGCTACTCAGAATGAAAAAAAAGGGATTCAGGATGCGAATAACCTATTCAGTTGACAATTCAGACAAAAAAAGCTATTCAGAATGCAAATAAACTACTCAGTTTGCAAATAAGCTATACAGTTTGCAAATAAAGCTTTTCAGAATGAAATTGTGCTATTCAGATTGTAGTTAAGGATGAAAATAAGCTATTCATAATGAAAAAAAAAGGATTCAGGATGCAAATAACCTGTTCAGTTGACAATTCAGACAAAAAAAGCTATTCAGAATGCAAAAATACTACTCAGATTGCAAATAAGCTATACAGTTTGCAAAAAAAGCTTTTCAGAATGAAAATGTGCTATTCAGATTGCAGTTAAGGATGAAAATAAGCTATTTAGAATGAAAAAAAAGGGATTCAGGTTGCGAATAACCTATTCAGTTGGCATTTCAGACAAAAAAACCTATTCAGAATGCAAAAAAAAACTACTCAGATTGCAAATAAGCTATACAGTTTGCAAAAAAAGCTTTTCAGAATGAAATTGTGCTATTCAGATTGCAGTTAAGGATGAAAATAAGCTATTCATAATGAAAAAAAAGGGATTCAGGATGCGAATAACCTATTCAGTTGACAATTCAGACAAAAAAAGCTATTCAGAATGCAAATAAACTATTCAGATTGCAAATAAGCTATTCAGTTTGCAAAAAAAGCTTTTCAGAATAAAAATGTGCTATTCAGATTGCAGTTAAGGATGAAAATAAGCTATTCAGAATGAAAAAAAAGGGATTCAGGATGCGAATAACCTATTCAGTTGGCAATTCAGAATGCAAAAAAAACTACTCAGATTGCAAATAAGCTATGCAGTTTGCAAAAAAAGCTTTTCAGAATGAAAATGTGCTATTCAGATTGTAGTTAAGGATGAAAATAAGCTATTCAGAATGAAAAAAATGGGATTCAGGATGCGAATAACCTATTCAGTTGAAATTCAGACAAAAAAAGCTATTCAGAATGCAAAAAAACTACTCAGATTGCAAATAAGCTATACAGAATGAAAATGTGGTATTCAGAATGCAGTTAAGTATGAAAATAAGCTATTCAGAATGAAAAAAAAAGGATTCAGGATGCGATTAACCTATTTAGTTAGCAATTCAGACAAAAAAAGTTATTCAGAATGCAAATAAAGTATTTAGATTGCAAATAAGCTATTCAGTTTGCAGAAAAAGCTTTTCAGAATGAAAATGTGCGATTCAGATTGCAGTTCAGGATGAGAATAAGCTATTCAGAATGAAAAATAAAGGGATTCAAGATGCGAATAACCTATTAAGTTTGTAGTTCAGACAAAAAAAGCTATTCAGAATGCCAATAAAGTATTCAGATTGCAAATAAGCTATTCAGAATGAAAATGTGCCATTCAGATTGTAGTTCAGGATGAAAATAATCTATTCATAATGAAAAAAAGGGATTCAAGATGCGAATAACCTATTCAGTTGGCAATTCAGACAAAAAAACCTATTCATAATGCAAAAAAACTACTCAGATTGCAAATAAGCTATACAGTTTGCTAAAAAAGCTTTTCAGAATGAAATTGTGCTATTCAGATTGCAGTTAAGGATGAAAATAAGCTATTCGGAATGAAAAAAACGGGATTCAGGATGCGAATAACCTATTAAGTTTGCAATTCAGACAAAAAAAGCTATTCAGAATGCAAATAAACTATTCAGATTGCAAATAAGCTATTCAGTTTGTAAAAAAAGCTTTTCAGAATGAAAATGTGCTATTTAGATTGCAGTTAAGGATGAAAATAAGCTATTCAGAATGAAAAAAAAGGGATTCAGGATGCAAATAACCTATTCAGTTGGCAATTCAGACAAAAAAACCTATTCAGAATGCAAAAAAACTACTCAGATTGCAAATAAGCTATACAGTTTGCAAAAAAAGCTTTTCAGAATGAAAATGTGCTATTCAGATTGCAGTTAAGGATGAAAATAAGCTATTTAGAATGAAAAAAAAGGGATTCAGGTTGCGAATAACCTATTCAGTTGGCATTTCAGACAAAAAAACCTATTCAGAATGCAAAAAAAACTACTCAGATTGCAAATAAGCTATACAGTTTGCAAAAAAGGCTTTTCAGAATGAAATTGTGCTATTCAGATTGCAGTTAAGGATGAAAATAAGCTATTCATAATGAAAAAAAAGGGATTCAGGATGCGAATAACCTATTCAGTTGGCAATTCAGACAAAAAAACCTATTCAGAATGCAAAAAAACTACTCAGATTGCAAATAAGCTATACAGTTTGCAAAAAAAGCTTTTCAGAATGAAAATGTGCTATTCAGATTGCAGTTAAGGATGAAAATAAGCTATTTAGAATGAAAAAAAAGGGATTCAGGTTGCGAATAACCTATTCAGTTGGCATTTCAGACAAAAAAACCTATTCAGAATGCAAAAAAAACTACTCAGATTGCAAATAAGCTATACAGTTTGCAAAAAAAGCTTTTCAGAATGAAAATGTGCTATTCAGATTGCAGTTAAGGATGAAAATAAGCTATTTAGAATGAAAAAAAAGGGATTCAGGTTGCGAATAACCTATTCAGTTGGCATTTCAGACAAAAAAACCTATTCAGAATGCAAAAAAAAACTACTCAGATTGCAAATAAGCTATACAGTTTGCACAAAAAGCTTTTCAGAATGAAATTGTGCTATTCAGATTGCAGTTAAGGATGAAAATAAGCTACTCAGAATGAAAAAAAAGGGATTCAGGATGCGAATAACCTATTCAGTTGACAATTCAGACAAAAAAAGCTATTCAGAATGCAAATAAACTACTCAGATTGCAAATAAGCTACATAGTTTGCAAATAAAGCTTTTCAGAATGAAATTGTGCTATTCAGATTGCAGTTAAGGATGAAAATAAGCTATTCATAATGAAAAAAAAAGGGATTCAGGATGCGAATAACCTGTTCAGTTGACAATTCAGACAAAAAAAGCTATTCAGAATGCAAAAATACTACTCAGATTGCAAATAAGCTATACAGTTTGCAAAAAAAGCTTTTCAGAATGAAAATGTGCTATTCATATTGCAGTTAAGGATGAAAATAAGCTATTTAGAATGAAAAAAAAGGGATTCAGGTTGCGAATAACCTATTCAGTTAGCATTTCAGACAAAAAAACCTATTCAGAATGCAAAAAAAAACTACTCAGATTGCAAATAAGCTATACAGTTTGCAAAAAAAGCTTTTCAGAATGAAATTGTGCTATTCATATTGCAGTTAAGGATGAAAATAAGCTATTCAGAATGAAAAAAAAGGGATTCAGGATGCGAATTGTTAGAACAGATAGCAACCTGAGAGGGGGGTGAATCAGTGTTGCCCCAATTTTCGCCTTATTGAAATTGTTACTTTCAAGTTTATGATGATCACGAATTGATCGTTGTGATTGCAGCGGAATTAAGCGTTGCTTGAAAGTAAAGATGAAGTATAAGAAGAACACACAGGGATTTTATCCTGGTTCACCTTCAAACCTAGAAGGCTACGTCCAGTCCTCTGATCACACAGAGATTTTCCACTATACCAGAAAGCAAACCACTTTCTGAAAAACCACTCCACTGAATCCCACAGTGAAGATTTACAATGATCGAGTGCTCTTAACGAATGCTTGCACCAAGGACCCTAAGATATCTTATCAATCTTCCTGAAGCAACCCACTTCTGATTGATCAAGTCTTCTTAACGAATGCTTGTGCCAAGGACCCTAAGAGAACCCATCAAACCCCAGAAAGCAAACCACTTTCTGATGACACCGTATCACCACGGTGGACTTTGAATCAAACCCGATTCAAAGGGCCTTTTTACAACCACCGAAAACCACGGTGAATGAATCAACTTGATTCGAGAGATGGAGAAGAAGATGCCTTTACAGTGGCTGATTCAATCCTTTAGACAAGATGGATTGATCTTAGTTTGTATGCTCCAGGCAATTACAATGAAGGCTTCTTAATAATTCTGAGTTCTCAAAGGTTGAACAACATAAGTGTTCTTTGATATTTAGAGAACAAGAACTCAGAATGATGACTCTAATGAATGTGAAAGTTGTGGCACAATGTCATACTTGTTTCTGAGTATTCATGGACTATTTATAGGCACTAGTGATTGTTCATGAACCATTGCAATGCTTCTCAAAAGACTTGGGATGCATTGGTTCATGAAACAACACATCCAATGCACTAACGGTTGTTAATGAACCATTGCAATGTTTCCCAAATGACTTGGGACATGTTGGTTCGTGAAACAACATGTATTATGCACTAGAGGTTGCCTATGAACCATTACAATGCTTCCCAAACGTTGTGAGACACATTGGTTCATTAAAAAGAACTTTTGTCGTGCTGGTAATCGATTACAGCAGTTAGTGTAATCGACTACACTAGCCGTTGCAGTTTGAATTCAAAATTCAAACTGTGTAATCGATTACACACAATCTGTAATCGATTACAGATAGTCCAAAACTCAGTTTTAACCATCTTAAACCCTAATTGAGTGTTCCTACCAAGTCTTACTTGTGAGAACATATTATACTCAATTAGTTGATCTTTAATGAGCCTTCAAATGCAATTAAACCTTAATAAAGCATAGCACACTAAGTTGACAAGACTTACTTAAAACTAGAACCTTCATGTTTGATCTTGACGCTCTGAGCTGGTTCTTGAAGTCTTTCTTCTCTGAAGTCTTCTTTGATGTCTTCTCAAAGTCTTCCTTCCTTTTCTGAAGTCTTCGTGAAGTCTTTCTTCTTTTTGTTCCTTTCTTTCTTGAAGTCTTCTTTTTCTTTTCTGAAGTCTTTCTTCTTTTTGTGATGTGTTTGTCTTCATCAAAACCTCAGTCGAGTCCAAGGACGAGACCTGATTTACACGAATAACCTATTAAGTTTGCAATTCAGACAAAAAAAGCTATTCAGAATGCAAATAAACTATTCAGATTGCAAAAAAACTATTCAGTTTGCAAAAAAAGCTTTTCAGAATGAAATTATGCTATTCAGATTGCAGTTAAGGATGAAAATAAGCTATTCAGAATGAAAAAAAGGGATTCAGGATGCGAATAACCTGTTCAGTTGGCAATTCTGACAAAAAAACCTATTCAGAATGCAAAAAAACTACTCAGATTGCAAATAAGCTATACAGTTTGCTAAAAAAGCTTTTCAGAATGAAATTGTGCTATTCAGATTGCAGTTAAGGATGAAAATAAGCTATTCGGAATGAAAAAAACGGGATTCAGGATGCGAATAACCTATTAAGTTTGCAATTCAGACAAAAAAAGCTATTCAGAATGCAAATAAACTATTCAGATTGCAAATAAGCTATTCAGTTTGTAAAAAAAGCTTTTCAGAATGAAAAATGTGCTATTTAGATTGCAGTTAAGGATGAAAATAAGCTATTCAGAATGAAAAAAAAGGGATTCAGGATGCGAATAACCTATTCAGTTGGCAATTCAGACAAAAAAACCTATTCAGAATGCAAAAAAACTACTCAGATTGCAAATAAGCTATACAGTTTGCAAAAAAAGCTTTTCAGAATGAAAATGTGCTATTCAGATTGCAGTTAAGGATGAAAATAAGCTATTTAGAATGAAAAAAAAGGGATTCAGGTTGCGAATAACCTATTCAGTTGGCATTTCAGACAAAAAAACCTATTCAGAATGCAAAAAAAACTACTCAGATTGCAAATAAGCTATACAGTTTGCAAAAAAAGCTTTTCAGAATGAAATTGTGCTATTCAGATTGCAGTTAAGGATGAAAATAAGCTATTCATAATGAAAAAAAAGGGATTCAGGATGCGAATAACCTATTCAGTTGACAATTCAGACAAAAAAAGCTATTCAGAATGCAAATAAACTATTCAGATTGCAAATAAGCTATTAAGTTTGCAAAAAAAGCTTTTCAGAATGAAAAATGTGCTATTTAGATTGCAGTTAAGGATGAAAATAAGCTATTCAGAATGAAAAAAAAGGGATTCAGGATGCGAATAACCTATTCAGTTGGCAATTCAGACAAAAAAACCTATTCAGAATGCAAAAAAACTACTCAGATTGCAAATAAGCTATACAGTTTGCAAAAAAAGCTTTTCAGAATGAAAATGTGCTATTCAGATTGCAGTTAAGGATGAAAATAAGCTATTTAGAATGAAAAAAAAGGGATTCAGGTTGCGAATAACCTATTCAGTTGGCATTTCAGACAAAAAAACCTATTCAAAATGCAAAAAAAACTACTCAGATTGCAAATAAGCTATACAGTTTGCAAAAAAAGCTTTTCAGAATGAAATTGTGCTATTCAGATTGCAGTTAAGGATGAAAATAAGCTATTCATAATGAAAAAAAAGGGATTCAGGATGAGAATAACCTATTCAGTTGGCAATTCAGACAAAAAAACCTATTCAGAATGCAAAAAAACTACTCAGATTGCAAATAAGCTATACAGTTTGCACAAAAAGCTTTTCAGAATGAAATTGTGCTATTCAGATTGTAGTTAAGGATGAAAATAAGCTACTCAGAATGAAAAAAAAGGGATTCAGGATGCGAATACCCTATTCAGTTGACAATTCAGACAAAAAAAGCTATTCAGAATGCAAATAAACTACTCAGTTTGCAAATAAGCTATACAGTTTGCAAATAAAGCTTTTCAGAATGAAATTGTGCTATTCAGATTGTAGTTAAGGATGAAAATAAGCTATTCATAATGAAAAAAAAAAGGGATTCAGGATGCGAATAACCTGTTCAGTTGACAATTCAGACAAAAAAAGCTATTCAGAATGCAAAAATACTACTCAGATTGCAAATAAGCTATACAGTTTGCAAAAAAAGCTTTTCAGAATGAAAATGTGCTATTCAGATTGCAGTTAAGGATGAAAATAAGCTATTTAGAATGAAAAAAAAGGGATTCAGGTTGCGAATAACCTATTCAGTTGGCATTTCAGACAAAAAAACCTATTCAGAATGCAAAAAAAAACTACTCAGATTGCAAATAAGCTATACAGTTTGCAAAAAAAGCTTTTCAGAATGAAATTGTGCTATTCAGATTGCAGTTAAGGATGAAAATAAGCTATTCATAACGAAAAAAAAGGGATTCAGGATGCGAATAACCTATTTAGTTGGCAATTCAGACAAAAAAAGCTATTCAGAATGCAAATAAACTATTCAGATTGCAAATAAGCTATTCAGTTTGCAAAAAAATCATTTCAGAATGAAAATGTGCTATTCAGATTGCAGTTAAGGATGAAAATAAGCTATTCAGAATGAAAAAAAAGGGATTCAGGATGCGAATAACCTATTTAGTTGGCAATTGAGACAAAAAAACCTATTCAGAATGCAAAAAAACTACTCAGATTGCAAATAAGCTATACAGTTTGCAAAAAAAGCTTTTCATAATGAAATTTTGCTATTCAGATTGCAGTTAAGGATGAAAATAAGCTATTCAGAATGAAAAAAAAGGGATTCAGGATGCGAATAACCTATTCAGTTGAAATTCAGACAAAAAAAGCTATTCAGAATGCAAAAAAACTACTCAGATTGCAAATAAGCTATACAGAATGAAAATGTGCTATTCAGAATGCAGTTAAGTATGAAAATAAGCTATTCAGAATGAAAAAAAAAGGATTCAGGATGCGATTAACCTATTCAGTTGGCAATTCAGACAAAAAAACCTATTCAGAATGCAAAAAAACTACTCAGATTGCAAATAAGCTATACAGTTTGCAAAAAAAGCTTTTCAGAATGAAATTGTGCTATTCAGATTGCAGTTAAGGATGAAAATAAGCTATTCATAATGAAAAAAAAGGGATTCAGGATGCGAATAACCTATTCAGTTGACAATTCAGACAAAAAAAGCTATTCAGAATGCAAATAAACTATTCAGATTGCAAATAAGCTATTCAGTTTGCAAAAAAAGCTTTTCAGAATGAAAATGTGCTATTCAGATTGCAGTTAAGGATGAAAATAAGCTATTCAGAATGAAAAAAAGGGATTCAGGATGAGAATAACCTATTCAGTTGGCAATTCAGACAAAAAAACCTATTCAGAATGCAAAAAAACTACTCAGATTGCAAATAAGCTATACAGTTTGCACAAAAAGCTTTTCAGAATGAAATTGTGCTATTCAGATTGCAGTTAAGGATGAAAATAAGCTACTCAGAATGAAAAAAAAGGGATTCAGGATGCGAATACCCTATTCAGTTGACAATTCAGACAAAAAAAGCTATTCAGAATGCAAATAAACTACTCAGTTTGCAAATAAGCTATACAGTTTGCAAATAAAGCTTTTCAGAATGAAATTGTGCTATTCAGATTGTAGTTAAGGATGAAAATAAGCTATTCATAATGAAAAAAAAAGGGATTCAGGATGCGAATAACCTGTTCAGTTGACAATTCAGACAAAAAAAGCTATTCAGAATGCAAAAATACTACTCAGATTGCAAATAAGCTATACAGTTTGCAAAAAAAGCTTTTCAGAATGAAAATGTGCTATTCAGATTGCAGTTCAGGATGAAAATAAGCTATTTAGAATGAAAAAAAAGGGATTCAGGTTGCGAATAACCTATTCAGTTGGCATTTCAGACAAAAAAACCTATTCAGAATGCAAAAAAAAACTACTCAGATTGCAAATAAGCTATACAGTTTGCAAAAAAAGCTTTTCAGAATGAAATTGTGCTATTCAGATTGCAGTTAAGGATGAAAATAAGCTATTCATAATGAAAAAAAAGGGATTCAGGAAGCGAATAACCTATTCAGTTGACAATTCAGACAAAAAAAGCTATTCAGAATGCAAATAAACTATTCAGATTGCAAATAAGCTATTCAGTTTGCAAAAAAATCATTTCAGAATGAAAATGTGCTATTCAGATTGCAGTTAAGGATGAAAATAAGCTATTCAGAATGAAAAAAAAGGGATTCAGGATGCGAATAACCTATTTAGTTGGCAATTGAGACAAAAAAACCTATTCAGAATGCAAAAAAACTACTCAGATTGCAAATAAGCTATACAGTTTGCAAAAAAAGCTTTTCATAATGAAATTTTGCTATTCAGATTGCAGTTAAGGATGAAAATAAGCTATTCAGAATGAAAAAAAAGGGATTCAGGATGCGAATAACCTATTCAGTTGAAATTCAGACAAAAAAAGCTATTCAGAATGCAAAAAAACTACTCAGATTGCAAATAAGCTATACAGAATGAAAATGTGCTATTCAGAATGCAGTTAAGTATGAAAATAAGCTATTCAGAATGAAAAAAAAAGGATTCAGGATGCGATTAACCTATTCAGTTGGCAATTCAGACAAAAAAACCTATTCAGAATGCAAAAATACTACTCAGATTGCAAATAAGCTATACAGTTTGCAAAAAAAGCTTTTCAGAATGAAAATGTGCTATTCAGATTGCAGTTAAGGATGAAAATAAGCTATTTAGAATGAAAAAAAAGGGATTCAGGTTGCGAATAACCTATTCAGTTGGCATTTCAGACAAAAAAACCTATTCAGAATGCAAAAAAAACTACTCAGATTGCAAATAAGCTATACAGTTTGCAAAAAAAGCTTTTCAGAATGAAATTGTGCTATTCAGATTGCAGTTAAGGATGAAAATAAGCTATTCATAATGAAAATAAAGGGATTCAGGATGCGAATAACCTATTCAGTTGACAATTCAGACAAAAAAAGCTATTCAGAATGCAAATAAACTATTCAGATTGCAAATAAGCTATTCAGTTTGCAAAAAAAGCTTTTCAGAATGAAAATGTGCTATTCAGATTGCAGTTAAGGATGAAAATAAGCTATTCAGAATGAAAAAAAGGGATTCAGGATGAGAATAACCTATTCAGTTGGCAATTCAGACAAAAAAACCTATTCAGAATGCAAAAAAACTACTCAGATAGCAAATAAGCTATACAGTTTGCACTAAAAGCTTTTCAGAATGAAATTGTGCTATTCAGATTGCAGTTAAGGATGAAAATAAGCTACTCAGAATGAAAAAAAAGGGATTCAGGATGCGAATAACCAATTCAGTTGACAATTCAGACAAAAAAAGCTATTCAGAATGCAAATAAACTACTCAGTTTGCAAATAAGCTATACAGTTTGCAAATAAAGCTTTTCAGAATGAAATTGTGCTATTCAGATTGTAGTTAAGGATGAAAATAAGCTATTCATAATGAAAAAAAAAGGATTCAGGATGCGAATAATCTGTTCAGTTGACAATTCAGACAAAAAAAGCTATTCAGAATGCAAAAATACTACTCAGATTGCAAATAAGCTATACAGTTTGCAAAAAAAGCTTTTCAGAATGAAAATGTGCTATTCAGATTGCAGTTAAGGATGAAAATAAGCTATTTAGAATGAAAAAAAAGGGATTCAGGTTGCGAATAACCTATTCAGTTGGCAATTGAGACAAAAAAAACCTATTCAGAATGCAAAAAAACTACTCAGATTGCAAATAAGCTATACAGTTTGCAAAAAAAGCTTTTCATAATGAAATTTTGCTATTCAGATTGCAGTTAAGGATGAAAATAAGCTATTCAGAATGAAAAAAAAGGGATTCAGGATGCGAATAACCTATTTAGTTGAAATTCAGACAAAAAAAGCTATTCAGAATGCAAAAAAACTACTCAGATTGCAAATAAGCTATACAGAATGAAAATGTGCTATTCAGAATGCAGTTAAGTATGAAAATAAGCTATTCAGAATGAAAAAAAAAGGATTCAGGATGCGATTAACCTATTTAGTTAGCAATTCAGACAAAAAAAGTTATTCAGAATGCAAATAAAGTATTTAGATTGCAAATAAGCTATTCAGTTTGCAGAAAAAGCTTTTCAGAATGAAAATGTGCGATTCAGATTGCAGTTCAGGATGAGAATAAGCTATTCAGAATGAAAAATAAAGGGATTCAGGATGCGAATAACCTATTAAGTTTGTAGTTCAGACAAAAAAAGCTATTCAGAATGCCAATAAAGTATTCAGATTGCAAATAAGCTATTCAGAATGAAAATGTGCTATTCAGATTGCAGTTAAGGATGAAAATAAGCTATTTAGAATGAAAAAAAAGGGATTCAGGATGCGAATAATCTATTCAGTTGGCATTTCAGACAAAAAAACCTATTCAGAATGCAAAAAAAATACTCAGATTGCAAATAAGCTATAAAGTTTGCAAAAAAAGCTTTTCAGAATGAAATTGTGCTATTCAGATTGCAGTTAATGATGAAATAAACTATTCAGAATGAAAAAAAAAGGGATTCAGGATGCGAATAACCTATTCAGTTGGCAATTCAGACAAAAAAAGCTATTCAGAATGCAAATAAACTATTCAGATTGCAAATAAGCTATACAGTTTGCAAAAAAAGCTTTTCAGAATGAAAATGTGCTTTTTAGATTGCAGTTCACGATGAAAATAAGCTATTCAGAATGAAAAAAAAGGGATTCAGGATGCGAATAACCTATTCAGTTGGCAATTCAGACAAAAAAAGCTATTCAGAATGCAAAAAAACTACTCAGATTGCAAATAAGCTATACAGTTTGCAAAAAAAGCTTTTCAGAATGAAATTGTGCTATTCAGATTGCAGTTAAGGATGAAAATAAGCTATTCGGAATGAAAAAAACGGGATTCAGGATGCGAATAACCTATTAAGTTTGCAATTCAGACAAAAAAACCTATTCAGAATGAAAATAAACTATTCAGATTGCAAATAAGCTATACAGTTTGCAAAAAAAGCTTTTCAGAATGAAATTGTGCTATTCAGATTGCAGTTAAGGATGAAAATAAGCTATTCAGAATGAAAAAAATGGGATTCAGGATGCGAATAACCTATTAAGTTTGCAATTCAGACAAAAAAAGCTATTCAGAATGCAAATAAACTATTCAGATTGCAAATAAGCTATTAAGTTTGCAAAAAAAGCTTTTCAGAATGAAAATGTGCTATTCAGATTGCAGTTAAGGATGAAAATAAGCTATTCATAATGAAAAAAAAGGGATTCAGGATGCGAATAACCTATTCAGTTGAAATTCAGACAAAAAAACCTATTCAGAATGCAAAAAAACTACTCAGATTGCAAATAAGCTATACAGTTTGCAAAAAAAGCTTTTCGGAATGAAAATGTGCTATTCAGATTGCAGTTAAGGATGAAAATAAGCTATTTAGAATGAAAAAAAAGGGATTCAGGTTGCGAATAACCTATTCAGTTGGCATTTCAGACAAAAAAACCTATTCAGAATGCAAAAAAAACTACTCAGATTGCAAATAAACTATGCAGTTTGCAAAAAAAGCTTTTCAGAATGAAAATGTGCTATTCAGATTGCAGTTAAGGATGAAAATAAGCTATTCAGAATGAAAAAAAAGGGATTCAGGATGCGAATAACCTATTCAGTTGGCAATTCAGACAAAAAAAGCTATTCAGAATGCAAAAAAACTACTCAGATTGCAAATAAGCTATACAGTTTGCAAAAAAAGCTTTTCAGAATGAAATTGTGCTATTCAGATTGCAGTTAAGGATGAAAATAAGCTATTCGGAATGAAAAAAACGGGATTCAGGATGCGAATAACCTATTAAGTTTGCAATTCAGACAAAAAAACCTATTCAGAATGAAAATAAACTATTCAGATTGCAAATAAGCTATACAGTTTGCAAAAAAAGCTTTTCAGAATGAAATTGTGCTATTCAGATTGCAGTTAAGGATGAAAATAAGCTATTCAGAATGAAAAAAATGGGATTCAGGATGCGAATAACCTATTAAGTTTGCAATTCAGACAAAAAAAGCTATTCAGAATGCAAATAAACTATTCAGATTGCAAATAAGCTATTAAGTTTGCAAAAAAAGCTATTCAGAATGCAAATAAACTATTCAGATTGCAAATAAGCTATTAAGTTTGCAAAAAAAGCTTTTCAGAATGAAAATGTGCTATTCAGATTGCAGTTAAGGATGAAAATAAGCTATTCATAATGAAAAAAAAGGGATTCAGGATGCGAATAACCTATTCAGTTGAAATTCAGACAAAAACAGCTATTCAGAATGCAAAAAAACTACTCAGTTTGCAAATAAGCTATACAGTTTGCAAAAAAAGCTTTTCAGAATGAAAATGTGCTATTCAGATTGCAGTTAAGGATGAAAATAAGCTATTTAGAATGAAAAAAAAGGGATTCAGGTTGCGAATAACCTATTCAGTTGGCATTTCAGACAAAAAAACCTATTCAGAATGCAAAAAAAACTACTCAGATTGCAAATAAACTATGCAGTTTGCAAAAAAAGCTTTTCAGAATGAAAATGTGCTATTCAGATTGCAGTTAAGGATGAAAATAAGCTATTCAGAATGAAAAAAAAGGGATTCAGGATGCGAATAACCTATTCAGTTGGCAATTCAGATAAAAAGCTATTCAGAATGCAAAAAAACTACTCAGATTGCAAATAAGCTATACAGTTTGCAAAAAAAGCTTTTCAGAATGAAATTGTGCTATTCAGATTGCAGTTAAGGATGAAAATAAGCTATTCGGAATGAAAAAAAAGGGATTCATGATGCGAATAACCTATTCAGTTGGCATTTCAGACAAAAAAACCTATTCAGAATGAAAATAAACTATTCAGATTGCAAATAAGCTATACAGTTTGCAAAAAAAGCTTTTCAGAATGAAATTGTGCTATTCAGATTGCAGTTAAGGATGAAAATAAGCTATTCAGAATGAAAAAAATGGGATTCAGGATGCGAATAACCTATTAAGTTTGCAATTCAGACAAAAAAAGCTATTCAGAATGCAAATAAACTATTCAGATTGCAAATAAGCTATTAAGTTTGCAAAAAAAGCTTTTCAGAATGAAAATGTGCTATTCAGATTGCAGTTAAGGATGAAAATAAGCTATTCAGAATGAAAAAAAAGGGATTCAGGATGCGAATAACCTATTCAGTTGGCAATTCAGACAAAAAAAGCTATTCAGAATGCAAAAAAACTACTCAGATTGCAAATAAGCTATACAGTTTGCAAAAAAAGCTTTTCAGAATGAAATTGTGCTATTCAGATTGCAGTTAAGGATGAAAATAAGCTATTCGGAATGAAAAAAAAGGGATTCAGGATGCGAATAACCTATTCAGTTGGCATTTCAGACAAAAAAACCTATTCAGAATGAAAATAAACTATTCAGATTGCAAATAAGCTATACAGTTTGCAAAAAAAGCTTTTCAGAATGAAATTGTGCTATTCAGATTGCAGTTAAGGATGAAAATAAGCTATTCAGAATGAAAAAAATGGGATTCAGGATGCGAATAACCTATTAAGTTTGCAATTCAGACAAAAAAAGCTATTCAGAATGCAAATAAACTATTCAGATTGCAAATAAGCTATTAAGTTTGCAAAAAAAGCTTTTCAGAATGAAAATGTCGTATTCAGATTGCAGTTAAGGATGAAAATAAGCTATTCATAATGAAAAAAAAGGGATTCAGGATGCGAATAACCTATTCAGTTGAAATTCAGACAAAAAAAGCTATTCAGAATGCAAAAAAACTACTCAGATTGCAAATAAGCTATACAGTTTGCAAAAAAAGCTTTTCAGAATGAAAATGTGCTATTCAGATTGCAGTTAAGGATGAAAATAAGCTATTTAGAATGAAAAAAAAGGGATTCAGGTTGCGAATAACCTATTCAGTTGGCATTTCAGACAAAAAAACCTATTCAGAATGCAAAAAAAACTACTCAGATTGCAATAAAACTATGCAGTTTGCAAAAAAAGCTTTTCAGAATGAAAATGTACTATTCAGATTGCAGTTAAGGATGAAAATAAGCTATTCAGAATGAAAAAAAAGGGATTCAGGATGCGAATAACCTATTCAGTTGGCAATTCAGACAAAAAAAGCTATTCAGAATGCAAAAAAACTACTCAGATTGCAAATAAGCTATACAGTTTGCAAAAAAAGCTTTTCAGAATGAAATTGTGCTATTCAGATTGCAGTTAAGGATGAAAATAAGCTATTCGGAATGAAAAAAAAGGGATTCAGGATGCGAATAACCTATTCAGTTGGCATTTCAGACAAAAAAACCTATTCAGAATGAAAATAAACTATTCAGATTGCAAATAAGCTATACAGTTTGCAAAAAAAGCTTTTCAGAATGAAATTGTGCTATTCAGATTGCAGTTAACGATGAAAATAAGCTATTCAGAATGAAAAAAATGGGATTCAGGATGCGAATAACCTATTAAGTTTGCAATTCAGACAAAAAAAGCTATTCAGAATGCAAATAAACTATTCAGATTGCAAATAAGCTATTAAGTTTGCAAAAAAAGCTTTTCAGAATGAAAATGTGCTATTCAGATTGCAGTTAAGGATGAAAATAAGCTATTCAGAATGAAAAAAAAGGGATTCAGGATGCGAATAACCTATTCAGTTGGCAATTCAGACAAAAAAAGCTATTCAGAATGCAAAAAAACTACTCAGATTGCAAATAAGCTATACAGTTTGCAAAAAAAGCTTTTCAGAATGAAATTGTGCTATTCAGATTGCAGTTAAGGATGAAAATAAGCTATTCGGAATGAAAAAAACGGGATTCAGGATGCGAATAACCTATTAAGTTTGCAATTCAGACAAAAAAACCTATTCAGAATGAAAATAAACTATTCAAATTGCAAATAAGCTATACAGTTTGCAAAAAAAGCTTTTCAGAATGAAATTGTGCTATTCAGATTGCAGTTAAGGATGAAAATAAGCTATTCGGAATGAAAAAAAAGGGATTCATGATGCGAATAACCTATTCAGTTGAAATTCAGACAAAAAAAGCTATTCAGAATGCAAAAAAACTACTCAGATTGCAAATAAGCTATACAGTTTGCAAAAAAAGCTTTTCAGAATGAAAATGTGCTATTCAGATTGCAGTTAAGGATGAAAATAAGCTATTCAGAATGAAAAAAAAGGGATTCAGGTTGCGAATAACCTATTCAGTTGGCATTTCAGACAAAAAAACCTAATCAGAATGCAAAAAAAACTACTCAGCTTGCAAATAAGCTATACAGTTTGCAAAAAAAGCTTTTCAGAATGAAATTGTGCTATTCAGATTGCAGTTAAGGATGAAAATAAGCTATTCAGAATGAAAAAAACGTGATTCAGGATGCGAATAACCTATTAAGTTTGCAATTCAGACAAAAAAAGCTATTCAGAATGCAAATAAACTATTCAGATTGCAAATAAGCTATTAAGTTTGCAAAAAAAGCTTTTCAGAATGAAAATGTCGTATTCAGATTGCAGTTAAGGATGAAAATAAGCTATTCATAATGAAAAAAAAGGGATTCAGGATGCGAATAACCTATTCAGTTGAAATTCAGACAAAAAAAGCTATTCAGAATGCAAAAAAACTACTCAGATTGCAAATAAGCTATACAGTTTGCAAAAAAAGCTTTTCAGAATGAAAATGTGCTATTCAGATTGCAGTTAAGGATGAAAATAAGCTATTTAGAATGAAAAAAAAGGGATTCAGGTTGCGAATAACCTATTCAGTTGGCATTTCAGACAAAAAAACCTATTCAGAATGCAAAAAAAACTACTCAGATTGCAAATAAACTATGCAGTTTGCAAAAAAAGCTTTTCAGAATGAAATTGTGCTATTCAGATTGCAGTTAAGGATGAAAATAAGCTATTCAGAATGAAAAAAATGGGATTCAGGATGCGAATAACCTATTAAGTTTGCAATTCAGACAAAAAAAGCTATTCAGAATGCAAATAAACTATTCAGATTGCAAATAAGCTATTAAGTTTGCAAAAAAAGCTTTTCAGAATGAAAATGTCGTATTCAGATTGCAGTTAAGGATGAAAATAAGCTATTCATAATGAAAAAAAAGGGATTCAGGATGCGAATAACCTATTCAGTTGAAATTCAGACAAAAAAAGCTATTCAGAATGCAAAAAAACTACTCAGATTGCAAATAAGCTATACAGTTTGCAAAAAAAGCTTTTCAGAATGAAAATGTGCTATTCAGATTGCAGTTAAGGATGAAAATAAGCTATTTAGAATGAAAAAAAAGGGATTCAGGTTGCGAATAACCTATTCAGTTGGCATTTCAGACAAAAAAACCTATTCAGAATGCAAAAAAAACTACTCAGATTGCAAATAAACTATGCAGTTTGCAAAAAAAGCTTTTCAGAATGAAAATGTGCTATTCAGATTGCAGTTAAGGATGAAAATAAGCTATTCAGAATGAAAAAAAAGGGATTCAGGATGCGAATAACCTATTCAGTTGGCAATTCAGACAAAAAAAGCTATTCAGAATGCAAAAAAACTACTCAGATTGCAAATAAGCTATACAGTTTGCAAAAAAAGCTTTTCAGAATGAAATTGTGCTATTCAGATTGCAGTTAAGGATGAAAATAAGCTATTCGGAATGAAAAAAACGGGATTCAGGATGCGAATAACCTATTAAGTTTGCAATTCAGACAAAAAAACCTATTCAGAATGAAAATAAACTATTCAGATTGCAAATAAGCTATACAGTTTGCAAAAAAAGCTTTTCAGAATGAAATTGTGCTATTCAGATTGCAGTTAAGGATGAAAATAAGCTATTCAGAATGAAAAAAATGGGATTCAGGATGCGAATAACCTATTAAGTTTGCAATTCAGACAAAAAAAGCTATTCAGAATGCAAATAAACTATTCAGATTGCAAATAAGCTATTAAGTTTGCAAAAAAAGCTTTTCAGAATGAAAATGTGCTATTCAGATTGCAGTTAAGGATGAAAATAAGCTATTCATAATGAAAAAAAAGGGATTCAGGATGCGAATAACCTATTCAGTTGAAATTCAGACAAAAAAAGCTATTCAGAATGCAAAAAAACTACTCAGATTGCAAATAAGCTATACAGTTTGCAAAAAAAGCTTTTCAGAATGAAAATGTGCTATTCAGATTGCAGTTAAGGATGAAAATAAGCTATTTAGAATGAAAAAAAAGGGATTCAGGTTGCGAATAACCTATTCAGTTGGCATTTCAGACAAAAAAACCTATTCAGAATGCAAAAAAAACTACTCAGATTGCAAATAAGCTATGCAGTTTGCAAAAAAAGCTTTTCAGAATGAAAATGTGCTATTCAGATTGCAGTTAAGGATGAAAATAAGCTATTCAGAATGAAAAAAAAGGGATTCAGGATGCGAATAACCTATTCAGTTGGCAATTCAGACAAAAAAAGCTATTCAGAATGCAAAAAAACTACTCAGATTGCAAATAAGCTATACAGTTTGCAAAAAAAGCTTTTCAGAATGAAATTGTGCTATTCAGATTGCAGTTAAGGATGAAAATAAGCTATTCGGAATGAAAAAAACGGGATTCAGGATGCGAATAACCTATTAAGTTTGCAATTCAGACAAAAAAACCTATTCAGAATGAAAATAAACTATTCAGATTGCAAATAAGCTATACAGTTTGCAAAAAAAGCTTTTCAGAATGAAATTGTGCTATTCAGATTGCAGTTAAGGATGAAAATAAGCTATTCAGAATGAAAAAAATGGGATTCAGGATGCGAATAACCTATTAAGTTTGCAATTCAGACAAAAAAAGCTATTCAGAATGCAAAAAAACTATTCAGATTGCAAATAAGCTATTAAGTTTGCAAAAAAAGCTTTTCAGAATGAAAATGTGCTATTCAGATTGCAGTTAAGGATGAAAATAAGCTATTCATAATGAAAAAAAAGGGATTCAGGATGCGAATAACCTATTCAGTTGAAATTCAGACAAAAAAAGCTATTCAGAATGCAAAAAAACTACTCAGATTGCAAATAAGCTATACAGTTTGCAAAAAAAGCTTTTCAGAATGAAAATGTGCTATTCAGATTGCAGTTAAGGATGAAAATAAGCTATTTAGAATGAAAAAAAAGGGATTCAGGTTGCGAATAACCTATTCAGTTGGCATTTCAGACAAAAAAACCTATTCAGAATGCAAAAAAAACTACTCAGATTGCAAATAAGCTATGCAGTTTGCAAAAAAAACTTTTCAGAATGAAAATGTGCTATTCAGATTGCAGTTAAGGATGAAAATAAGCTATTCAGAATGAAAAAAAAGGGATTCAGGATGCGAATAACCTATTCAGTTGGCAATTCAGACAAAAAAAGCTATTCAGAATGCAAAAAAACTACTCAGATTGCAAATAAGCTATACAGTTTGCAAAAAAAGCTTTTCAGAATGGAATTGTGCTATTCAGATTGCACTTAAGGATGAAAATAAGCTATTCATAATGAAAAAAAAGGGATTCAGGATGCGAATAACCTATTCAGTTGAAATTCAGACAAAAAAAGCTATTCAGAATGAAAATAAACTATTCAGATTGCAAATAAGCTATACAGTTTGCAAAAAAAGCTTTTCAGAATGAAATTGTGCTATTCAGATTGCAGTTAAGGATGAAAATAAGCTATTCAGAATGAAAAAAATGGGATTCAGGATGCGAATAACCTATTAAGTTTGCAATTCAGACAAAAAAAGCTATTCAGAATGCAAATAAACTATTCAGATTGCAAATAAGCTATTAAGTTTGCAAAAAAAGCTTTTCAGAATGAAAATGTGCTATTCAGATTGCAGTTAAGGATGAAAATAAGCTATTCAGAATGAAAAAAAAGGGATTCAGGATGCGAATAACCTATTCAGTTGGCAATTCAGACAAAAAAACCTATTCAGAATGCAAAAAAAACTACTCAGATTGCAAATAAGCTATGCAGTTTGCAAAATAAGCTTTTCAGAATGAAAATGTCCTATTCAGATTGCAGTTAAGGATGAAAATAAGCTATTCAGAATGAAAAAAAAGGGATTCAGGATGCGAATAACCTATTCAGTTGGCAATTCAGACAAAAAAAGCTATTCAGAATGCAAAAAAACTACTCAGATTGCAAATAAGCTATACAGTTTGCAAAAAAAGCTTTTCAGAATGAAAATGTGCTATTCAGATTGCAGTTAAGGATGAAAATAAGCTATTTAGAATGAAAAAAAGGGATTCAGGTTGCGAATAACCTATTCAGTTGGCATTTCAGACAAAAAAACCTATTCAGAATGCAAAAAAAACTACTCAGCTTGCAAATAAGCTATACAGTTTGCAAAAAAAGCTTTTCAGAATGAAATTGTGCTATTCAGATTGCAGTTAAGGATGAAAATAAGCTATTCAGAATGAAAAAAATGGGATTCAGGATGCGAATAACCTATTAAGTTTGCAATTCAGACAAAAAAAGCTATTCAGAATGCAAATAAACTATTCAGATTGCAAATAAGCTATTAAGTTTGCAAAAAAAGCTTTTCAGAATGAAAATGTGCTATTCAGATTGCAGTTAAGGATGAAAATAAGCTATTCAGAATGAAAAAAAAGGGATTCAGGATGCGAATAACCTATTCAGTTGGCAATTCAGACAAAAAAACCTATTCAGAATGCAAAAAAAACTACTCAGATTGCAAATAAGCTATGCAGTTTGCAAAATAAGCTTTTCAGAATAAAAATGTGCTATTCAGATTGCAGTTAAGGATGAAAATAAGCTATTCAGAATGAAAAAAAAAAGGGATTCAGGATGCGAATAACCTATTCAGTTGGCAATTCAGACAAAAAAAGCTATTCAGAATGCAAAAAAACTACTCAGATTGCAAATAAGCTATACAGTTTGCAAAAAAAGCTTTTCAGAATGAAATTGTTCTATTCAGATTGCAGTTAAGGATGAAAATAAGCTATTCGGAATGAAAAAAACGGGATTTAGGATGCGAATAACCTATTAAGTTTGCAATTCAGACAAAAAAACCTATTCAGAATGCAAAAAAAACTACTCAGATTGCAAATAAGCTATACAGTTTGCAAAAAAAGCTTTTCAGAATGAAATTGTGCTATTCAGATTGCAGTTAAGGATGAAATTAAGCTATTCATAATGAAAAAAAGGGATTCAGGATGCGAATAACCTATTCAGTTGAAATTCAGACAAAAAAAGCTATTCAGAATGCAAAAAAACTACTCAGATTGCAAATAAGCTATACAGTTTGCAAAAAAAGCTTTTCAGAATGAAAATGTGCTATTCAGATTGCAGTTAAGGATGAAAATAAGCTATTTAGAATGAAAAAAAAGGGATTCAGGTTGCGAATAACCTATTCAGTTGGCATTTCAGACAAAAAAACCTATTCAGAATGCAAAAAAAACTACTCAGCTTGCAAATAAGCTATACAGTTTGCAAAAAAAGCTTTTCAGAATGAAATTGTGCTATTCAGATTGCAGTTAAGGATGAAAATAAGCTATTCATAATGAAAAAAAAGGGATTCAGGATGCGAATAACCTATTCAGTTGAAATTCAGACAAAAAAAGCTATTCAGAATGAAAATAAACTATTCAGATTGCAAATAAGCTATACAGTTTGCCAAAAAAGCTTTTCAGAATGAAATTGTGCTATTCAGATTGCAGTTAAGTATGAAAATAAGCTATTCAGAATGAAAAAAATGGGATTCAGGATGCGAATAACCTATTAAGTTTGCAATTCAGACAAAAAAACCTATTCAGAATGCAAAAAAAACTACTCAGATTGCAAATAAGCTATACAGTTTGCAAAAAAAGCTTTTCAGAATGAAATTGTGCTATTCAGATTGCAGTTAAGGATGAAAATAAGCTATTCATAATGAAAAAAAAGGGATTCAGGATGCGAATAACCTATTCAGTTGAAATTCAGACAAAAAAAGCTATTCAGAATGCAAAAAAACTACTCAGATTGCAAATAAGCTATACAGTTTGCAAAAAACGCTTTTCAGAATGAAAATGTGCTATTCAGATTGCAGTTAAGGATGAAAATAAGCTATTTAGAATGAAAAAAAAGGGATTCAGGTTGCGAATAACCTATTCAGTTGGCATTTCAGACAAAAAAACCTATTTAGAATGCAAAAAAAACTACTCATATTGCAAATAAGCTATACAGTTTGCAAAAAAAGCTTTTCAGAATGAAATTGTGCTATTCAGATTGCAGTTAAGGACGAAAATAAGCTATTCATAATGAAAAAAAAGGGATTCAGGATGCGAATAACCTATTCAGTTGAAATTCAGACAAAAAAAGCTATTCAGAATGAAAATAAACTATTCAGATTGCAAATAAGCTATACAGTTTGCAAAAAAAAGCTTTTCAGAATGAAATTGTGCTATTCAGATTGCAGTTAAGGATGAAAATAAGCTATTCAGAATGAAAAAAATGGGATTCAGGATGCGAATAACCTATTAAGTTTGCAATTCAGACAAAAAAAGCTATTCAGAATGCAAATAAACTATTCAGATTGCAAATAAGCTATTAAGTTTGCAAAAAAAGCTTTTCAGAATGAAAATGTGCTATTCAGATTGCAGTTAAGGATGAAAATAAGCTATTCAGAATGAAAAAAAAGGGATTCAGGATGCGAATAACCTATTCAGTTGGCAATTCAGACAAAAAAAGCTATTCAGAATGCAAAAAAAACTACTCAGATTGCAAATAAGCTATGCAGTTTGCAAAATAAGCTTTTCAGAATGAAAATGTCCTACTCAGATTGCAGTTAAGGATGAAAATAAGCTATTCAGAATGAAAAAAAAAGGGATTCAGGATGCGAATAACCTATTCAGTTGGCAATTCAGACAAAAAAAGCTATTCAGAATGCAAAAAAACTACTCAGATTGCAAATAAGCTATACAGTTTGCAAAAAAAGCTTTTCAGAATGGAATTGTGCTATTCAGATTGCAGTTAAGGATGAAAATAAGCTATTCATAATGAAAAAAAAGGGATTCAGGATGCGAATAACCTATTCAGTTGAAATTCAGACAAAAAAAGCTATTCAGAATGAAAATAAACTATTCAGATTGCAAATAAGCTATACAGTTTGCAAAAAAAGCTTTTCAGAATGAAATTGTGCTATTCAGATTGCAGTTAAGGATGAAAATAAGCTATTCAGAATGAAAAAAATGGGATTCAGGATGCGAATAACCTATTAAGTTTGCAATTCAGACAAAAAAAGCTATTCAGAATGCAAATAAACTATTCAGATTGCAAATAAGCTATTAAGTTTGCAAAAAAAGCTTTTCAGAATGAAAATGTGCTATTCAGATTGCAGTTAAGGATGAAAATAAGCTATTCAGAATGAAAAAAAAGGGATTCAGGATGCGAATAACCTATTCAGTTGGCAATTCAGACAAAAAAACCTATTCAGAATGCAAAAAAAACTACTCAGATTGCAAATAAGCTATGCAGTTTGCAAAATAAGCTTTTCAGAATGAAAATGTCCTATTCAGATTGCAGTTAAGGATGAAAATAAGCTATTCATAATGAAAAAAAAGGGATTCAGGATGCGAATAACCTATTCAGTTGAAATTCAGACAAAAAAAGCTATTCAGAATGCAAAAAAACTATTCAGATTGCAAATAAGCTATACAGTTTGCAAAAAAAGCTTATCAGAATGAAATTGTGCTATTCAGATTGCAGTTAAGGATGAAAATAAGCTATTCAGAATGAAAAAAATGGGATTCAGGATGCGAATAACCTATTAAGTTTGCAATTCAGACAAAAAAAGCTATTCAGAATGCAAATAAACTATTTCAGATTGCAAATAAGCTATTAAGTTTGCAAAAAAAGCTTTTCAGAATGAAAATGTGCTATTCAGATTGCAGTTAAGGATGAAAATAAGCTATTCAGAATGAAAAAAAAGGGATTCAGGATGCGAATAACCTATTCAGTTGGCAATTCAGACAAAAAAAGCTATTCAGAATGCAAAAAAAACTACTCAGATTGCAAATAAGCTATGCAGTTTGCAAAATAAGCTTTTCAGAATGAAAATGTCCTACTCAGATTGCAGTTAAGGATGAAAATAAGCTATTCAGAATGAAAAAAAAAGGGATTCAGGATGCGAATAACCTATTCAGTTGGCAATTCAGACAAAAAAAGCTATTCAGAATGCAAAAAAACTACTCAGATTGCAAATAAGCTATACAGTTTGCAAAAAAAGCTTTTCAGAATGGAATTGTGCTATTCAGATTGCAGTTAAGGATGAAAATAAGCTATTCATAATTAAAAAAAAGGGATTCAGGATGCGAATAACCTATTCAGTTGAAATTCAGACAAAAAAAGCTATTCAGAATGAAAATAAACTATTCAGATTGCAAATAAGCTATACAGTTTGCAAAAAAAGCTTTTCAGAATGAAATTGTGCTATTCAGATTGCAGTTAAGGATGAAAATAAGCTATTCAGAATGAAAAAAATGGGATTCAGGATGCGAATAACCTATTAAGTTTGCAATTCAGACAAAAAAAGCTATTCAGAATGCAAATAAACTATTTAGATTGCAAATAAGCTATTAAGTTTGCAAAAAAAGCTTTTCAGAATGAAAATGTGCTATTCAGATTGCAGTTAAGGATGAAAATAAGCTATTCAGAATGAAAAAAAAGGGATTCAGGATGCGAATAACCTATTCAGTTGGCAATTCAGACAAAAAAACCTATTCAGAATGCAAAAAAAACTACTCAGATTGCAAATAAGCTATGCAGTTTGCAAAATAAGCTTTTCAGAATGAAAATGTCCTATTCAGATTGCAGTTAAGGATGAAAATAAGCTATTCATAATGAAAAAAAAGGGATTCAGGATGCGAATAACCTATTCAGTTGAAATTCAGACAAAAAAAGCTATTCAGAATGCAAAAAAACTATTCAGATTGCAAATAAGCTATACAGTTTGCAAAAAAAGCTTATCAGAATGAAATTGTGCTATTCAGATTGCAGTTAAGGATGAAAATAAGCTATTCAGAATGAAAAAAATGGGATTCAGGATGCGAATAACCTATTAAGTTTGCAATTCAGACAAAAAAAGCTATTCAGAATGCAAATAAACTATTTCAGATTGCAAATAAGCTATTAAGTTTGCAAAAAAAGCTTTTCAGAATGAAAATGTGCTATTCAGATTGCAGTTAAGGATGAAAATAAGCTATTCAGAATGAAAAAAAAGGGATTCAGGATGCGAATAACCTATTCAGTTGGCAATTCAGACAAAAAAACCTATTCAGAATGCAAAAAAAACTACTCAGATTGCAAATAAGCTATGCAGTTTGCAAAAAAAGCTTTTCAGAATGAAAATGTCCTATTCAGATTGCAGTTAAGGATGAAAATAAGCTATTCAGAATGAAAAAAAAGGGATTCAGGATGCGAATAACCTATTCAGTTGGCAATTCAGACAAAAAAAGCTATTCAGAATGCAAAAAAACTACTCAGATTGCAAATAAGCTATTAAGTTTGCAAAAAAAGCTTTTCAGAATGAAAATGTGCTATTCAGATTGCAGTTAAGGATGAAAATAAGCTATTTAGAATGAAAAAAAAGGGATTCAGGTTGCGAATAACCTATTCAGTTGGCATTTCAGACAAAAAAACCTATTCAGAATGCAAAAAAAACTACTCAGCTTGCAAATAAGCTATACAGTTTGCAAAAAAAGCTTTTCAGAATGAAATTGTGCTATTCAGATTGCAGTTAAGGATGAAAATAAGCTATTCATAATGAAAAAAAAGGGATTCAGGATGCGAATAACCTATTCAGTTGAAATTCAGACAAAAAAAGCTATTCAGAATGAAAATAAACTATTCAGATTGCAAATAAGCTATACAGTTTGCCAAAAAAGCTTTTCAGAATGAAATTGTGCTATTCAGATTGCAGTTAAGTATGAAAATAAGCTATTCAGAATGAAAAAAATGGGATTCAGGATGCGAATAACCTATTAAGTTTGCAATTCAGACAAAAAAACCTATTCAGAATGCAAAAAAAACTACTCAGATTGCAAATAAGCTATACAGTTTGCAAAAAAAGCTTTTCAGAATGAAATTGTGCTATTCAGATTGCAGTTAAGGATGAAATTAAGCTATTCATAATGAAAAAAAAGGGATTCAGGATGCGAATAACCTATTCAGTTGAAATTCAGACAAAAAAAGCTATTCAGAATGCAAAAAAACTACTCAGATTGCAAATAAGCTATACAGTTTGCAAAAAAAGCTTTTCAAAATGAAAATGTGCTATTCAGATTGCAGTTAAGGATGAAAATAAGCTATTTAGAATGAAAAAAAAGGGATTCAGGTTGCGAATAACCTATTCAGTTGGCATTTCAGACAAAAAAACCTATTCAGAATGCAAAAAAAACTACTCAGCTTGCAAATAAGCTATACAGTTTGCAAAAAAAGCTTTTCAGAATGAAATTGTGCTATTCAGATTGCAGTTAAGGATGAAAATAAGCTATTCAGAATGAAAAAAATGGGATTCAGGATGCGAATAACCTATTAAGTTTGCAATTCAGACAAAAAAAGCTATTCAGAATGCAAATAAACTATTCAGATTGCAAATAAGCTATTAAGTTTGCAAAAAAAGCTTTTCAGAATGAAAATGTGCTATTCAGATTGCAGTTAAGGATGAAAATAAGCTATTCAGAATGAAAAAAAAGGGATTCAGGATGCGAATAACCTATTCAGTTGGCAATTCAGACAAAAAAACCTATTCAGAATGCAAAAAAAACTACTCAGATTGCAAATAAGCTATGCAGTTTGCAAAATAAGCTTTTCAGAATGAAAATGTCCTATTCAGATTGCAGTTAAGGATGAAAATAAGCTATTCATAATGAAAAAAAAGGGATTCAGGATGCGAATAACCTATTCAGTTGAAATTCAGACAAAAAAAGCTATTCAGAATGCAAAAAAACTATTCAGATTGCAAATAAGCTATACAGTTTGCAAAAAAAGCTTTTCAGAATGAAATTGTGCTATTCAGATTGCAGTTAAGGATGAAAATAAGCTATTCAGAATGAAAAAAATAGGATTCAGGATGCGAATAACCTATTAAGTTTGCAATTCAGACAAAAAAAGCTATTCAGAATGCAAATAAACTATTTCAGATTGCAAATAAGCTATTAAGTTTGCAAAAAAAGCTTTTCAGAATGAAAATGTGCTATTCAGATTGCAGTTAAGGATGAAAATAAGCTATTCAGAATGAAAAAAAAGGGATTCAGGATGCGAATAACCTATTCAGTTGGCAATTCAGACAAAAAAACCTATTCAGAATGCAAAAAAAACTACTCAGATTGCAAATAAGCTATGCAGTTTGCAAAAAAAGCTTTTCAGAATGAAAATGTCCTATTCAGATTGCAGTTAAGGATGAAAATAAGCTATTCAGAATGAAAAAAAAGGGATTCAGGATGCGAATAACCTATTCAGTTGGCAATTCAGACAAAAAAAGCTATTCAGAATGCAAAAAAACTACTCAGATTGCAAATAAGCTATTAAGTTTGCAAAAAAAGCTTTTCAGAATGAAAATGTGCTATTCAGATTGCAGTTAAGGATGAAAATAAGCTATTTAGAATGAAAAAAAAGGGATTCAGGTTGCGAATAACCTATTCAGTTGGCATTTCAGACAAAAAAACCTATTCAGAATGCAAAAAAAACTACTCAGCTTGCAAATAAGCTATACAGTTTGCAAAAAAAGCTTTTCAGAATGAAATTGTGCTATTCAGATTGCAGTTAAGGATGAAAATAAGCTATTCATAATGAAAAAAAAGGGATTCAGGATGCGAATAACCTATTCAGTTGAAATTCAGACAAAAAAAGCTATTCAGAATGAAAATAAACTATTCAGATTGCAAATAAGCTATACAGTTTGCCAAAAAAGCTTTTCAGAATGAAATTGTGCTATTCAGATTGCAGTTAAGTATGAAAATAAGCTATTCAGAATGAAAAAAATGGGATTCAGGATGCGAATAACCTATTAAGTTTGCAATTCAGACAAAAAAACCTATTCAGAATGCAAAAAAAACTACTCAGATTGCAAATAAGCTATACAGTTTGCAAAAAAAGCTTTTCAGAATGAAATTGTGCTATTCAGATTGCAGTTAAGGATGAAATTAAGCTATTCATAATGAAAAAAAAGGGATTCAGGATGCGAATAACCTATTCAGTTGAAATTCAGACAAAAAAAGCTATTCAGAATGCAAAAAAACTACTCAGATTGCAAATAAGCTATACAGTTTGCAAAAAAAGCTTTTCAAAATGAAAATGTGCTATTCAGATTGCAGTTAAGGATGAAAATAAGCTATTTAGAATGAAAAAAAAGGGATTCAGGTTGCGAATAACCTATTCAGTTGGCATTTCAGACAAAAAAACCTATTCAGAATGCAAAAAAAACTACTCAGCTTGCAAATAAGCTATACAGTTTGCAAAAAAAGCTTTTCAGAATGAAATTGTGCTATTCAGATTGCAGTTAAGGATGAAAATAAGCTATTCAGAATGAAAAAAATGGGATTCAGGATGCGAATAACCTATTAAGTTTGCAATTCAGACAAAAAAAGCTATTCAGAATGCAAATAAACTATTCAGATTGCAAATAAGCTATTAAGTTTGCAAAAAAAGCTTTTCAGAATGAAAATGTGCTATTCAGATTGCAGTTAAGGATGAAAATAAGCTATTCAGAATGAAAAAAAAGGGATTCAGGATGCGAATAACCTATTCAGTTGGCAATTCAGACAAAAAAACCTATTCAGAATGCAAAAAAAACTACTCAGATTGCAAATAAGCTATGCAGTTTGCAAAATAAGCTTTTCAGAATGAAAATGTCCTATTCAGATTGCAGTTAAGGATGAAAATAAGCTATTCATAATGAAAAAAAAGGGATTCAGGATGCGAATAACCTATTCAGTTGAAATTCAGACAAAAAAAGCTATTCAGAATGCAAAAAAACTATTCAGATTGCAAATAAGCTATACAGTTTGCAAAAAAAGCTTTTCAGAATGAAATTGTGCTATTCAGATTGCAGTTAAGGATGAAAATAAGCTATTCAGAATGAAAAAAATGGGATTCAGGATGCGAATAACCTATTAAGTTTGCAATTCAGACAAAAAAAGCTATTCAGAATGCAAATAAACTATTTCAGATTGCAAATAAGCTATTAAGTTTGCAAAAAAAGCTTTTCAGAATGAAAATGTGCTATTCAGATTGCAGTTAAGGATGAAAATAAGCTATTCAGAATGAAAAAAAAGGGATTCAGGATGCGAATAACCTATTCAGTTGGCAATTCAGACAAAAAAACCTATTCAGAATGCAAAAAAAACTACTCAGATTGCAAATAAGCTATGCAGTTTGCAAAAAAAGCTTTTCAGAATGAAAATGTCCTATTCAGATTGCAGTTAAGGATGAAAATAAGCTATTCAGAATGAAAAAAAAGGGATTCAGGATGCGAATAACCTATTCAGTTGGCAATTCAGACAAAAAAAGCTATTCAGAATGCAAAAAAACTACTCAGATTGCAAATAAGCTATTAAGTTTGCAAAAAAAGCTTTTCAGAATGAAAATGTGCTATTCAGATTGCAGTTAAGGATGAAAATAAGCTATTTAGAATGAAAAAAAAGGGATTCAGGTTGCGAATAACCTATTCAGTTGGCATTTCAGACAAAAAAACCTATTCAGAATGCAAAAAAAACTACTCAGCTTGCAAATAAGCTATACAGTTTGCAAAAAAAGCTTTTCAGAATGAAATTGTGCTATTCAGATTGCAGTTAAGGATGAAAATAAGCTATTCATAATGAAAAAAAAGGGATTCAGGATGCGAATAACCTATTCAGTTGAAATTCAGACAAAAAAAGCTATTCAGAATGAAAATAAACTATTCAGATTGCAAATAAGCTATACAGTTTGCCAAAAAAGCTTTTCAGAATGAAATTGTGCTATTCAGATTGCAGTTAAGTATGAAAATAAGCTATTCAGAATGAAAAAAATGGGATTCAGGATGCGAATAACCTATTAAGTTTGCAATTCAGACAAAAAAACCTATTCAGAATGCAAAAAAAACTACTCAGATTGCAAATAAGCTATACAGTTTGCAAAAAAAGCTTTTCAGAATGAAATTGTGCTATTCAGATTGCAGTTAAGGATGAAATTAAGCTATTCATAATGAAAAAAAAGGGATTCAGGATGCGAATAACCTATTCAGTTGAAATTCAGACAAAAAAAGCTATTCAGAATGCAAAAAAACTACTCAGATTGCAAATAAGCTATACAGTTTGCAAAAAAAGCTTTTCAAAATGAAAATGTGCTATTCAGATTGCAGTTAAGGATGAAAATAAGCTATTTAGAATGAAAAAAAAGGGATTCAGGTTGCGAATAACCTATTCAGTTGGCATTTCAGACAAAAAAACCTATTCAGAATGCAAAAAAAACTACTCAGCTTGCAAATAAGCTATACAGTTTGCAAAAAAAGCTTTTCAGAATGAAATTGTGCTATTCAGATTGCAGTTAAGGATGAAAATAAGCTATTCAGAATGAAAAAAATGGGATTCAGGATGCGAATAACCTATTAAGTTTGCAATTCTGACAAAAAAAGCTATTCAGAATGCAAATAAACTATTCAGATTGCAAATAAGCTATTAAGTTTGCAAAAAAAGCTTTTCAGAATGAAAATGTGCTATTCAGATTGCAGTTAAGGATGAAAATAAGCTATTCATAATGAAAAAAAAGGGATTCAGGATGCGAATAACCTATTCAGTTGAAATTCAGACAAAAAAAGCTATTCAGAATGAAAATAAACTATTCAGATTGCAAATAAGCTATACAGTTTGCCAAAAAAGCTTTTCAGAATGAAATTGTGCTATTCAGATTGCAGTTAAGTATGAAAATAAGCTATTCAGAATGAAAAAAATGGGATTCAGGATGCGAATAACCTATTAAGTTTGCAATTCAGACAAAAAAACCTATTCAGAATGCAAAAAAAACTACTCAGATTGCAAATAAGCTATACAGTTTGCAAAAAAAGCTTTTCAGAATGAAATTGTGCTATTCAGATTGCAGTTAAGGATGAAAATAAGCTATTCATAATGAAAAAAAAGGGATTCAGGATGCGAATAACCTATTCAGTTGAAATTCAGACAAAAAAAGCTATTCAGAATGCAAAAAAACTACTCAGATTGCAAATAAGCTATACAGTTTGCAAAAAACGCTTTTCAGAATGAAAATGTGCTATTCAGATTGCAGTTAAGGATGAAAATAAGCTATTTAGAATGAAAAAAAAGGGATTCAGGTTGCGAATAACCTATTCAGTTGGCATTTCAGACAAAAAAACCTATTTAGAATGCAAAAAAAACTACTCATATTGCAAATAAGCTATACAGTTTGCAAAAAAAGCTTTTCAGAATGAAATTGTGCTATTCAGATTGCAGTTAAGGACGAAAATAAGCTATTCATAATGAAAAAAAAGGGATTCAGGATGCGAATAACCTATTCAGTTGAAATTCAGACAAAAAAAGCTATTCAGAATGAAAATAAACTATTCAGATTGCAAATAAGATATACAGTTTGCAAAAAAAGCTTTTCAGAATGAAATTGTGCTATTCAGATTGCAGTTAAGGATGAAAATAAGCTATTCAGAATGAATAAAACGGGATTCAGGATGCGAATAACCTATTAAGTTTGCAATTCAGACAAAAAAAGCTATTCAGAATGCAAATAAACTATTCAGATTGCAAATAAGCTATTAAGTTTGCAAAAAAAGCTTTTCAGAATGAAAATGTGCTATTCAGATTGCAGTTAAGGATGAAAATAAGCTATTCAGAATGAAAAAAAGGGATTCAGGATGCGAATAACCTATTCAGTTGGCAATTCAGACAAAAAAACCTATTCAGAATGCAAAAAAAACAACTCAGATTGCAAATAAGCTATGCAGTTTGCAAAAAAAGCTTTTCAGAATGAAATTGTGCTATTCAGATTGCAGTTAAGGATGAAAATAAGCTATTCAGAATGAAAAAAAAGGGATTCAGGATGCGAATAACCTATTCAGTTGACAATTCAGACAAAAAAAGCTATTCAGAATGCAAATAAACTATTTAGATTGCAAATAAGCTATACAGTTTGCAAAAAAAGCTTTTCAGAATGAAATTGTGCTATTCAGATTGCAGTTAAGGACGAAAATAAGCTATTCAGAATGAAAAAAACGGGATTCAGGATGCGAATAACCTATTAATTTTGCAATTCAGACAAAAAAAGCTATTCAGAATGCAAATAAACTATTCAGATTGCAAATAAGCTATACAGTTTGCAAAAAAAGCTTTTAAGAATGAAATTGTGTTATTCAGATTGCAGTTAAGGATGAAAATAAGCTATTCATAATGAAGAAAAAGGGATTCAGGATGCGAATAACCTATTCAGTTGACAATTCAGACAAAAAAAGCTATTCAGAATGCAAAAAAACTACTCAAATTGCAAATAAGCTATACAATTTGCAAAAAAAGCTTTTCAGAATGAAAATGTGCTATTCAGATTGCAGTTAAGGATGAAAATAAGCTATTTAGAATGAAAAAAATACTACTCAGGTTGCGAATAACCTATTCAGTTGGCATTTCAGACAAAAAAACCTATTCAGAATGCAAAAAAAACTACTCAGATTGCAAATAAGCTATACAGTTTGCAAAAAAAGCTTTTCAGAATGAAATTGTGCTATTCAGATTGCAGTTAAGGATGAAAATAAGCTATTCAGAATGAAAAAAATGGGATTCAGGATGCGAATAACCTATTAAGTTTGCAATTCAGACAAAAAAAGCTATTCAGAATGCAAATAAACTATTTCAGATTGCAAATAAGCTATTAAGTTTGCAAAAAAAGCTTTTCAGAATGAAAATGTGCTATTCAGATTGCAGTTAAGGATGAAAATAAGCTATTCAGAATGAAAATAAAGGGATTCAGGATGCGAATAACCTATTCAGTTGGCAATTCAGACAAAAAAACCTATTCAGAATGCAAAAAAAACTACTCAGATTGCAAATAAGCTATGCAGTTTGCAAAATAAGCTTTTCAGAATGAAAATGTCCTATTCAGATTGCAGTTAAGGATGAAAATAAGCTATTCAGAATGAAAAAAAAGGGATTCAGGATGCGAATAACCTATTCCGTTGGCAATTCAGACAAAAAAAGCTATTCAGAATGCAAAAAAACTACTCAGATTGCAAATAAGCTATTAAGTTTGCAAAAAAAGCTTTTCAGAATGAAAATGTGCTATTCAGATTGCAGTTAAGGATGAAAATAAGCTATTTAGAATGAAAAAAAAGGGATTCAGGTTGCGAATAACCTATTCAGTTGGCATTTCAGACAAAAAAACCTATTCAGAATGCAAAAAAAACTACTCAGCTTGCAAATAAGCTATACAGTTTGCAAAAAAAGCTTTTCAGAATGAAATTGTGCTATTCAGATTGCAGTTAAGGATGAAAATAAGCTATTCAGAATGAAAAAAAAAAGGGATTCAGGATGCGAATAACCTATTCAGTTGGCAATTCAGACAAAAAAAGCTATTCAGAATGCAAAAAAACTACTCAGATTGCAAATAAGCTATACAGTTTGCAAAAAAATCTTTTCAGAATGAAATTGTGCTATTCAGATTGCAGTTAAGGATGAAAATAAGCTATTCGGAATGAAAAAAACGGGATTTAGGATGCGAATAACCTATTAAGTTTGCAATTCAGACAAAAAAACCTATTCAGAATGCAAAAAAAACTACTCAGATTGCAAATAATCTATACAGTTTGCAAAAAAAGCTTTTCAGAATGAAATTGTGCTATTCAGATTGCAATTAAGGATGAAATTAAGCTATTCATAATGAAAAAAAAGGGATTCAGGATGCGAATAACCTATTCAGTTGAAATTCAGACAAAAAAAGCTATTCAGAATGCAAAAAAACTACTCAGATTGCAAATAAGCTATACAGTTTGCAAAAAAAGCTTTTCAAAATGAAAATGTGCTATTCAGATTGCAGTTAAGGATGAAAATAAGCTATTTAGAATGAAAAAAAAGGGATTCAGGTTGCGAATAACCTATTCAGTTGGCATTTCAGACAAAAAAACCTATTCAGAATGCAAAAAAAACTACTCAGCTTGCAAATAAGCTATACAGTTTGCAAAAAAAGCTTTTCAGAATGAAATTGTGCTATTCAGATTGCAGTTAAGGATGAAAATAAGCTATTCAGAATGAAAAAAATGGGATTCAGGATGCGAATAACCTATTAAGTTTGCAATTCAGACAAAAAAAGCTATTCAGAATGCAAATAAACTATTCAGATTGCAAATAAGCTATTAAGTTTGCAAAAAAAGCTTTTCAGAATGAAAATGTGCTATTCAGATTGCAGTTAAGGATGAAAATAAGCTATTCATAATGAAAAAAAAGGGATTCAGGATGCGAATAACCTATTCAGTTGAAATTCAGACAAAAAAAGCTATTCAGAATGAAAATAAACTATTCAGATTGCAAATAAGCTATACAGTTTGCCAAAAAAGCTTTTCAGAATGAAATTGTGCTATTCAGATTGCAGTTAAGTATGAAAATAAGCTATTCAGAATGAAAAAAATGGGATTCAGGATGCGAATAACCTATTAAGTTTGCAATTCAGACAAAAAAACCTATTCAGAATGCAAAAAAAACTACTCAGATTGCAAATAAGCTATACAGTTTGCAAAAAAAGCTTTTCAGAATGAAATTGTGCTATTCAGATTGCAGTTAAGGATGAAAATAAGCTATTCATAATGAAAAAAAAGGGATTCAGGATGCGAATAACCTATTCAGTTGAAATTCAGACAAAAAAAGCTATTCAGAATGCAAAAAAACTACTCAGATTGCAAATAAGCTATACAGTTTGCAAAAAACGCTTTTCAGAATGAAAATGTGCTATTCAGATTGCAGTTAAGGATGAAAATAAGCTATTTAGAATGAAAAAAAAGGGATTCAGGTTGCGAATAACCTATTCAGTTGGCATTTCAGACAAAAAAACCTATTTAGAATGCAAAAAAAACTACTCATATTGCAAATAAGCTATACAGTTTGCAAAAAAAGCTTTTCAGAATGAAATTGTGCTATTCAGATTGCAGTTAAGGACGAAAATAAGCTATTCATAATGAAAAAAAAGGGATTCAGGATGCGAATAACCTATTCAGTTGAAATTCAGACAAAAAAAGCTATTCAGAATGAAAATAAACTATTCAGATTGCAAATAAGATATACAGTTTGCAAAAAAAGCTTTTCAGAATGAAATTGTGCTATTCAGATTGCAGTTAAGGATGAAAATAAGCTATTCATAATGAAGAAAAAGGGATTCAGGATGCGAATAACCTATTCAGTTGGCAATTCAGACAAAAAAACCTATTCAGAATGCAAAAAAAACAACTCAGATTGCAAATAAGCTATGCAGTTTGCAAAAAAAGCTTTTCAGAATGAAATTGTGCTATTCAGATTGCAGTTAAGGATGAAAATAAGCTATTCAGAATGAAAAAAAAGGGATTCAGGATGCGAATAACCTATTCAGTTGGCAATTCAGACAAAAAAACCTATTCAGAATGCAAAAAAAACAACTCAGATTGCAAATAAGCTATGCAGTTTGCAAAAAAAGCTTTTCAGAATGAAATTGTGCTATTCAGATTGCAGTTAAGGATGAAAATAAGCTATTCAGAATGAAAAAAAAGGGATTCAGGATGCGAATAACCTATTCAGTTGACAATTCAGACAAAAAAAGCTATTCAGAATGCAAATAAACTATTTAGATTGCAAATAAGCTATACAGTTTGCAAAAAAAGCTTTTCAGAATGAAATTGTGCTATTCAGATTGCAGTTAAGGACGAAAATAAGCTATTCAGAATGAAAAAAACGGGATTCAGGATGCGAATAACCTATTAATTTTGCAATTCAGACAAAAAAAGCTATTCAGAATGCAAATAAACTATTCAGATTGCAAATAAGCTATACAGTTTGCAAAAAAAGCTTTTAAGAATGAAATTGTGTTATTCAGATTGCAGTTAAGGATGAAAATAAGCTATTCATAATGAAGAAAAAGGGATTCAGGATGCGAATAACCTATTCAGTTGACAATTCAGACAAAAAAAGCTATTCAGAATGCAAAAAAACTACTCAGATTGCAAATAAGCTATACAATTTGCAAAAAAAGCTTTTCAGAATGAAAATGTGCTATTCAGATTGCAGTTAAGGATGAAAATAAGCTATTTAGAATGAAAAAAATACTACTCAGGTTGCGAATAACCTATTCAGTTGGCATTTCAGACAAAAAAACCTATTCAGAATGCAAAAAAAACTACTCAGATTGCAAATAAGCTATACAGTTTGCAAAAAAAGCTTTTCAGAATGAAATTGTGCTATTCAGATTGTAGTTAAGGACGAAAATAAGCTAATCATAATGAAAAAAAAGGGATTCAGGATGCGAATAACCTATTCATTTGAAATTCAGACAAAAAAAGCTATTCAGAATGAAAATAAACTATTCAGATTGCAAATAAGCTATACAGTTTGCAAAAACAGCTTTTCAGAATGAAATTGTGCTATTCAGATTGCAGTTAAGGATGAAAATAAGCTATTCAGAATGAAAAAAACGGGATTCAGGATGCGAATAACCTATTAAGTTTGCAATTCAGACAAAAAAAGCTATTCAGAATGCAAATAAACTATTCAGATTGCAAATAAGCTATTAAGTTTGCAAAAAAAGCTTTTCAGAATGAAAATGTGCTATTCAGATTGCAGTTAAGGATGAAAATAAGCTATTCAGAATGAAAAAAAGGGATTCAGGATGCGAATAACCTATTCAGTTGGCAATTCAAACAAAAAAACCTATTCAGAATGCAAAAAAAACTACTCAGATTGCAAATACGCTATGCAGTTTGCAAAAAAAGCTTTTCAGAATTAAATTGTGCTATTCAGATTGCAGTTAAGGACGAAAATAAGCTATTCATAATGAAAAAAAAGGGATTCAGGATGCGAATAACCTATTCATTTGAAATTCAGACAAAAAAAGCTATTCAGAATGAAAATAAACTATTCAGATTGCAAATAAGCTATACAGTTTGCAAAAAAAGCTTTTCAGAATGAAAATGTGCTATTCAGATTGCAGTTAAGGATGAAAATAAGCTATTTAGAATGAAAAAAAAGGGATTCAGGATGCGAATAACCTATTCAGTTGAAATTCAGACAAAAAAAGCTATTCAGAATGAAAATAAACTATTCAGATTGCAAATAAGATATACAGTTTGCAAAAAAAGCTTTTCAGAATGAAATTGTGCTATTCAGATTGCAGTTAAGGATGAAAATAAGCTATTCAGAATGAATAAAACGGGATTCAGGATGCGAATTACCTATTAAGTTTGCAATTCAGACAAAAAAAGCTATTCAGAATGCAAATAAACTATTCAGATTGCAAATAAGCTATTAAGTTTGCAAAAAAAGCTTTTCAGAATGAAAATGTGCTATTCAGATTGCAGTTAAGGATGAAAATAAGCTATTCAGAATGAAAAAAAGGGATTCAGGATGCGAATAACCTATTCAGTTGGCAATTCAGACAAAAAAACCTATTCAGAATGCAAAAAAAACAACTCAGATTGCAAATAAGCTATGCAGTTTGCAAAAAAAGCTTTTCAGAATGAAATTGTGCTATTCAGATTGCAGTTAAGGATGAAATTAAGCTATTCAGAATGAAAAAAAAGGGATTCAGGATGCGAATAACCTATTCAGTTGAGAATTCAGACAAAAAAAGCTATTCAGAATGCAAATAAACTATTTAGATTGCAAATAAGCTATACAGTTTGCAAAAAAAGCTTTTCAGAATGAAATTGTGCTATTCAGATTGCAGTTAAGGACGAAAATAAGCTATTCAGAATGAAAAAAACGGGATTCAGGATGCGAATAACCTATTAATTTTGCAATTCAGACAAAAAAAGCTATTCAGAATGCAAATAAACTATTCAGATTGCAAATAAGCTATACAGTTTGCAAAAAAAGCTTTTCAGAATGAAATTGTGTTATTCAGATTGCAGTTAAGGATGAAAATAAGCTATTCATAATGAAGAAAAAGGGATTCAGGATGCGAATAACCTATTCAGTTGACAATTCAGACAAAAAAAGCTATTCAGAATGCAAAAAAACTACTCAGATTGCAAATAAGCTATACAGTTTGCAAAAAAAGCTTTTCAGAATGAAAATGTGCTATTCAGATTGCAGTTAAGGATGAAAATAAGCTATTTAGAATGAAAAAAAAACTACTCAGGTTGCGAATAACCTATTCAGTTGGCATTTCAGACAAAAAAACCTATTCAGAATGCAAAAAAAACTACTCAGATTGCAAATAAGCTATACAGTTTGCAAAAAAAGCTTTTCAGAATGAAATTGTGCTATTCAGATTGTAGTTAAGGACGAAAATAAGCTATTCATAATGAAAAAAAAGGGATTCAGGATGCGAATAACCTATTCATTTGAAATTCAGACAAAAAAAGCTATTCAGAATGAAAATAAACTATTCAGATTGCAAATAAGATATACAGTTTGCAAAAAAAGCTTTTCAGAATGAAATTGTGCTATTCAGATTGCAGTTAAGGATGAAAATAAGCTATTCAGAATGAATAAAACGGGATTCAGGATGCGAATTACCTATTAAGTTTGCAATTCAGACAAAAAAAGCTATTCAGAATGCAAATAAACTATTCAGATTGCAAATAAGCTATTAAGTTTGCAAAAAAAGCTTTTCAGAATGAAAATGTGCTATTCAGATTGCAGTTAAGGATGAAAATAAGCTATTCAGAATGAAAAAAAGGGATTCAGGATGCGAATAACCTATTCAGTTGGCAATTCAGACAAAAAAACCTATTCAGAATGCAAAAAAAACAACTCAGATTGCAAATAAGCTATGCAGTTTGCAAAAAAAGCTTTTCAGAATGAAATTGTGCTATTCAGATTGCAGTTAAGGATGAAATTAAGCTATTCAGAATGAAAAAAAAGGGATTCAGGATGCGAATAACCTATTCAGTTGACAATTCAGACAAAAAAAGCTATTCAGAATGCAAATAAACTATTTAGATTGCAAATAAGCTATACAGTTTGCAAAAAAAGCTTTTCAGAATGAAATTGTGCTATTCAGATTGCAGTTAAGGACGAAAATAAGCTATTCAGAATGAAAAAAACGGGATTCAGGATGCGAATAACCTATTAATTTTGCAATTCAGACAAAAAAAGCTATTCAGAATGCAAATAAACTATTCAGATTGCAAATAAGCTATACAGTTTGCAAAAAAAGCTTTTCAGAATGAAATTGTGTTATTCAGATTGCAGTTAAGGATGAAAATAAGCTATTCATAATGAAGAAAAAGGGATTCAGGATGCGAATAACCTATTCAGTTGACAATTCAGACAAAAAAAGCTATTCAGAATGCAAAAAAACTACTCAGATTGCAAATAAGCTATACAGTTTGCAAAAAAAGCTTTTCAGAATGAAAATGTGCTATTCAGATTGCAGTTAACGATGAAAATAAGCTATTTAGAATGAAAAAAAAACTACTCAGGTTGCGAATAACCTATTCAGTTGGCATTTCAGACAAAAAAACCTATTCAGAATGCAAAAAAAACTACTCAGATTGCAAATAAGCTATACAGTTTGCAAAAAAAGCTTTTCAGAATGAAATTGTGCTATTCAGATTGTAGTTAAGGACGAAAATAAGCTATTCATAATGAAAAAAAAGGGATTCAGGATGCGAATAACCTATTCATTTGAAATTCAGACAAAAAAAGCTATTCAGAATGAAAATAAACTATTCAGATTGCAAATAAGCTTTACAGTTTGCAAAAACAGCTTTTCAGAATGAAATTGTGCTATTCAGATTGCAGTTAAGGATGAAAATAAGCTATTCAGAATGATAAAAACGGGATTCAGGATGCGAATAACCTATTAAGTTTGCAATTCACACAAAAAAAGCTATTCAGAATGCAAATAAACTATTCAGATTGCAAATAAGCTGTGAAGTTTGCAAAAAAAGCTTTTCAGAATGAAAATGTGCTATTCAGATTGCAGTTAAGGATGAAAATAAGCTATTCAGAATGAAAAAAAGGGATTCAGGATGCGAATAACCTATTCAGTTGGCAATTCAAACAAAAAAACCTATTCAGAATGCAAAAAAAACTACTCAGATTGCAAATACGCTATGCAGTTTGCAAAAAAAGCTTTTCAGAATGAAATTGTGCTATTCAGATTGCAGTTAAGGATGAAAATAAGCTATTCAGAATGAAAAAAAAAGGGATTCAGGATGCGAATAACCTATTCAGTTGACAATTCAGACAAAAAAAGCTATTCAGAATGCAAATAAACTATTTAGATTGCAAATAAGCTATACAGTTTGCAAAAAAAGCTTTTCAGAATGAAATTGTGCTATTCAGATTGCAGTTAAGGACGAAAATAAGCAATTCAGAATGAAAAAAACGGGATTCAGGATGCGAATAACCTATTAATTTTGCAATTCAGACAAAAAAAGCTATTCAGAATGCAAATAAACTATTCAGATTGCAAATAAGCTATACAGTTTGCAAAAAAAGCTTTTCAGAATGAAATTGTGCTATTCATATTGCAGTTAAGGACGAAAATAAGCTATTCGGAATGAAAAAAACGGGATTCAGGATGCGAATAACCTATTAATTTTGCAATTCACACAAAAAAAGCTATTCAGAATGCAAATAAACTATTCAGATTGCAAATAAGCTATACAGTTTGCAAAAAAAGCTTTTCAGAATGAAATTGTGCTATTCAGATTGCAGTTAAGGATGAAAATAAGCTATTCATAATGAAGAAAAAGGGATTTAGGAAGCGAATAACCTATTCAGTTGAAATTCAGACAAAAAAAGCTATTCAGAATGCAAAAAAACTACTCAGATTGCAAATAAGTTATACAGTTTGCAAAAAAAGCTTTTCAGAATGAAAATGTGCTATTCAGATTGCAGTTAAGGATGAAAATAAGCTATTTAGAATGAAAAAAAAGGGATTCAGGTTGCGAATAACCTATTCAGTTGGCATTTCAGACAAAAAAACCTATACAGAATGCAAAAAAAACTACTCAGATTGCAAATAAGCTATACAGTTTGCAAAAAAAGCTTTTCAGAATGAAATTGTGCTATTCAGATTGCAGTTAAGGACGAAAATAAGCTATTCATAATGAAAAAAAAGGGATTCAGGATGCGAATAACCTATTCATTTGAAATTCAGACAAAAAAAGCTATTCAGAATGAAAATAAACTATTCAGATTGCAAATAAGCTATACAGTTTGCAAAAAAAGCTTTTCAGAATGAAATTGTGCTATTCAGATTGCAGTTAAGGATGAAAATAAGCTATTCAAAATGAAAAAAACGGGATTCAGGATGCGAATTACCTATTAAGTTTGCAATTCAGACAAAAAAAGCTATTCAGAATGCAAATAAACTATTCAGATTGCAAATAAGCTATTAAGTTTGCAAAAAAAGCTTTTCAGAATGAAAATGTGCTATTCAGATTGCAGTTAAGGATGAAAATAAGCTATTCAGAATGAAAAAAAGGGATTCAGGATGCGAATAACCTATTCAGTTGGCAATTCAGACAAAAAAACCTATTCAGAATGCAAAAAAAACTACTCAGATTGCAAATAAGCTATGCAGTTTGCAAAAAAAGCTTTTCAGAATGAAATTGTGCTATTCAAATTGCAGTTAAGGATGAAAATAAGCTATTCAGAATGAAAAAAAAAGGGATTCAGGATGCGAATAACCTATTCAGTTGACAATTCAGACAAAAAAAGCTATTCAGAATGAAAATAAACTATTCAGATTGCAAATAAGCTATACAGTTTGCAAAAAAAGCTTTTCAGAATGAAAATGTGCTATTCAGATTGCAGTTAAGGATGAAAATAAGCTATTTAGAATGAAAAAAAAGGGATTCAGGATGCGAATAACCTATTCAGTTGAAATTCAGACAAAAAAAGCTATTCAGAATGAAAATAAACTATTCAGATTGCAAATAAGCTATTAAGTTTGCAAAAAAAGCTTTTTAGAATGAAATTGTGCTATTCAGATTGCAGTTAAGGATGAAAATAAGCTATTCAGAATGAAAAAAAGGGATTCAGGATGCGAATAACCTATTCAGTTGGCAATTCAGACAAAAAAACCTATTCAGAATGCAAAAAAAACAACTCAGATTGCAAATAAGCTATGCAGTTTGCAAAAAAAGCTTTTCAGAATGAAATTGTGCTATTCAGATTGCAGTTAAGGATGAAATTAAGCTATTCAGAATGAAAAAAAAGGGATTCAGGATGCGAATAACCTATTCAGTTGAGAATTCAGACAAAAAAAGCTATTCAGAATGCAAATAAACTATTTAGATTGCAAATAAGCTATACAGTTTGCAAAAAAAGCTTTTCAGAATGAAATTGTGCTATTCAGATTGCAGTTAAGGACGAAAATAAGCTATTCAGAATGAAAAAAACGGGATTCAGGATGCGAATAACCTATTAATTTTGCAATTCAGACAAAAAAAGCTATTCAGAATGCAAATAAACTATTCAGATTGCAAATAAGCTATACAGTTTGCAAAAAAAGCTTTTCAGAATGAAATTGTGTTATTCAGATTGCAGTTAAGGATGAAAATAAGCTATTCATAATGAAGAAAAAGGGATTCAGGATGCGAATAACCTATTCAGTTGACAATTCAGACAAAAAAAGCTATTCAGAATGCAAAAAAACTACTCAGATTGCAAATAAGCTATACAGTTTGCAAAAAAAGCTTTTCAGAATGAAAATGTGCTATTCAGATTGCAGTTAAGGATGAAAATAAGCTATTTAGAATGAAAAAAAAACTACTCAGGTTGCGAATAACCTATTCAATTGGCATTTCAGACAAAAAAACCTATTCAGAATGCAAAAAAAACTACTCAGATTGCAAATAAGCTATACAGTTTGCAAAAAAAGCTTTTCAGAATGAAATTGTGCTATTCAGATTGTAGTTAAGGACGAAAATAAGCTATTCATAATGAAAAAAAAGGGATTCAGGATGCGAATAACCTATTCATTTGAAATTCAGACAAAAAAAGCTATTCAGAATGAAAATAAACTATTCAGATTGCAAATAAGCTTTACAGTTTGCAAAAACAGCTTTTCAGAAAGAAATTGTGCTATTCAGATTGCAGTTAAGGATGAAAATAAGCTATTCAGAATGAAAAAAACGGGATTCAGGATGCGAATAACCTATTAAGTTTGCAATTCACACAAAAAAAGCTATTCAGAATGCAAATAAACTATTCAGATTGCAAATAAGCTATTAAGTTTGCAAAAAAAAGCTTTTCAGAATGAAAATGTGCTATTCAGATTGCAGTTAAGGATGAAAATAAGCTATTCAGAATGAAAAAAAGGGATTCAGGATGCGAATAACCTATTCAGTTGGCAATTCAAACAAAAAAACCTATTCAGAATGCAAAAAAAACTACTCAGATTGCAAATACGCTATGCAGTTTGCAAAAAAAGCTTTTCAGAATGAAATTGTGCTATTCAGATTGCAGTTAAGGATGAAAATAAGCTATTCAGAATGAAAAAAAAAGGGATTCAGGATGCGAATAACCTATTCAGTTGACAATTCAGACAAAAAAAGCTATTCAGAATGCAAATAAACTATTTAGATTGCAAATAAGCTATACAGTTTGCAAAAAAAGCTTTTCAGAATGAAATTGTGCTATTCAGATTGCAGTTAAGGACGAAAATAAGCTATTCAGAATGAAAAAAACGGGATTCAGGATGCGAATAACCTATTAATTTTGCAATTCAGACAAAAAAAGCTATTCAGAATGCAAATAAACTATTCAGATTGCAAATAAGCTATACAGTTTGCAAAAAAAGCTTTTCAGAATGAAATTGTGCTATTCAGATTGCAGTTAAGGACGAAAATAAGCTATTCGGAATGAAAAAAACGGGATTCAGGATGCGAATAACCTATTAATTTTGCAATTCACACAAAAAAAGCTATTCAGAATGCAAATAAACTATTCAGATTGCAAATAAGCTATGCAGTTTGCAAAAAAAGCTTTTCAGAATGAAATTGTGCTATTCAGATTGCAGTTAAGGATGAAAATAAGCTATTCAGAATGAAAAAAAAAGGGATTCAGGATGCGAATAACCTATTCAGTTGACAATTCAGACAAAAAAAGCTATTCAGAATGCAAATAAACTATTTAGATTGCAAATAAGTTATACAGTTTGCAAAAAAAGCTTTTCAGAATGAAATTGTGCTATTCAGATTGCAGTTAAGGACGAAAATAAGCTATTCAGAATGAAAAAAACGGGATTCAGGATGCGAATAACCTATTAATTTTGCAATTCAGACAAAAAAAGCTATTCAGAATGCAAATAAACTATTCAGATTGCAAATAAGCTATACAGTTTGCAAAAAAAGCTTTTCAGAATGAAATTGTGCTATTCAGATTGCAGTTAAGGACGAAAATAAGCTATTCGGAATGAAAAAAACGGGATTCAGGATGCGAATAACCTATTAATTTTGCAATTCACACAAAAAAAGCTATTCAGAATGCAAATAAACTATTCAGATTGCAAATAAGCTATACAGTTTGCAAAAAAAGCTTTTCAGAATGAAATTGTGCTATTCAGATTGCAGTTAAGGATGAAAATAAGCTATTCATAATGAAGAAAAAGGGATTTAGGATGCGAATAACCTATTCAGTTGAAATTCAGACAAAAAAAGCTATTCAGAATGCAAAAAAACTACTCAGATTGCAAATAAGTTATACAGTTTGCAAAAAAAGCTTTTCAGAATGAAAATGTGCTATTCAGATTGCAGTTAAGGATGAAAATAAGCTATTTAGAATGAAAAAAAAGGGATTCAGGTTGCGAATAACCTATTCAGTTGGCATTTCAGACAAAAAAACCTATTCAGAATGCAAAAAAAACTACTCAGATTGCAAATAAGCTATACAGTTTGCAAAAAAAGCTTTTCAGAATGAAATTTTGCTATTCAGATTGCAGTTAAGGACGAAAATAAGCTATTCATAATGAAAAAAAAGGGATTCAGGATGCGAATAACCTATTCATTTGAAATTCAGACAAAAAAAGCTATTCAGAATGAAAATAAACTATTCAGATTGCAAATAAGCTATACAGTTTGCAAAAAAAGCTTTTCAGAATGAAATTGTGCTATTCAGATTGCAGTTAAGGATGAAAATAAGCTATTCAAAATGAAAAAAACGGGATTCAGGATGCGAATAACCTATTAAGTTTGCAATTCAGACAAAAAAAGCTATTCAGAATGCAAATAAACTATTCAGATTGCAAATAAGCTATTAAGTTTGCAAAAAAAGCTTTTCAGAATGAAAATGTGCTATTCAGATTGCAGTTAAGGATGAAAATAAGCTATTCAGAATGAAAAAAAAAGGGATTCAGGATGCGAATAACCTATTCAGTTGACAATTCAGACAAAAAAAGCTATTCAGAATGCAAATAAACTATTTAGATTGCAAATAAGCTATACAGTTTGCAAAAAAAGCTTTTCAGAATGAAATAGTGCTATTCAGATTGCAGTTAAGGACAAAAATAAGCTATTCAAAATGAAAAAAACGGGATTCAGGATGCGAATAACCTATTAATTTTGCAATTCAGACAAAAAAAGCTATTCAGAATGCAAATAAACTATTCAGATTGCAAATAAGCTATACAGTTTGCAAAAAAAGCTTTTCAGAATGAAATTGTGCTATTCAGATTGCAGTTAAGGATGAAAATAAGCTATTCATAATGAAGAAAAAGGGATTCAGGATGTGAATAACCTATTCAGTTGGCATTTCAGACAAAAAAACCTATTCAGAATGCAAAAAAAACTAATCAGATTGCAAATAAGCTATACAGTTTGCAAAAAAAGCTTTTCAGAATGAAATTGTGCTATTCAGATTGCAGTTAAGGACGAAAATAAGCTATTCATAATGAAAAAAAAGGGATTCAGGATGCGAATAACCTATTCATTTGAAATTCAGACAAAAAAAGCTATTCAGAATGCAAAAAAACTACTCAGATTGCAAATAAGCTATACAGTTTGCAAAAAAAGCTTTTCAGAATGAAATTGTGCTATTCAGATTGCAGTTAAGGATGAAAATAAGCTATTCATAATGAAGAAAAAGGGATTCAGGATGTGAATAACCTATTCAGTTGGCATTTCAGACAAAAAAACCTATTCAGAATGCAAAAAAAACTAATCAGATTGCAAATAAGCTATACAGTTTGCAAAAAAAGCTTTTCAGAATGAAATTGTGCTATTCAGATTGCAGTTAAGGACGAAAATAAGCTATTCATAATGAAAAAAAAGGGATTCAGGATGCGAATAACCTATTCATTTGAAATTCAGACAAAAAAACCTATTCAGAATGCAAAAAAAACTACTCAGATTGCAAATAAGCTATACAGTTTGCAAAAAAAGCTTTTCAGAATGAAATTGTGCTATTCAGATTGCAGTTAAGAATGAAAATAAGCTATTCATAATGAAAAAAAAGGGATTCAGGATGCGAATAACCTATTCAGTTGAAATTCAGACAAAAAAAGCTATTCAGAATGCAAAAAAACTACTCAGATTGCAAATAAGCTATACAGTTTGCAAAAAAAGCTTTTCAGAATGAAAATGTGCTATTCAGATTGCAGTTAAGGATGAAAATAAGCTACTTAGAATGAAAAAAAATGGATTCAGGTTGCGAATAACCTATTCAGTTGGCATTTCAGACAAAAAAACCTATTTAGAATGCAAAAAAAACTACTCAGATTGCAAATAAGCTATACAGTTTGCAAAAAAAGCTTTTCAGAATGAAATTGTGCTATTCAGATTGCAGTTAAGGATGAAAATAAGCTATTCATAATGAAAAAAACGGGATTCAGGATGCGAATAACCTATTAAGTTTGCAATTCAGACAAAAAAAGCTATTCAGAATGCAAATAAACTATTCAGATTGCAAATAAACTATTCAGTTTGCAAAAAAAGCTTTTCAGAATGAAAATGTGCTATTCAGATTGCAGTTAAGGATGAAAATAAGCTATTCAGAATGAAAAAAAGGGATTCAGGATGCGAATAACCTATTCAGTTGGCAATTCAGACAAAAAAACCTATTCAGAATGCAAAAAAAACTACTCAGATTGCAAATAATCTATGCAGTTTGCAAAAAAAGCTTTTCAGAATGAAATTGTGCTATTCAGATTGCAGTTAAGGACGAAAATAAGCTATTCATAATGAAAAAAAAGGGATTCAGGATGCGAATAACCTATTCAGTTGAAATTCAGACAAAAAAAGCTATTCAGAATGAAAATAAACTATTCAGATTGCAAATAAGATATACAGTTTGCAAAAAAAGCTTTTCAGAATGAAATTGTGCTATTCAGATTGCAGTTAAGGACGAAAATAAGCTATTCATAATGAAAAAAAAGGGATTCAGGATGCGAATAACCTATTCATTTGAAATTCAGACAAAAAAACCTATTCAGAATGCAAAAAAAACTACTCAGATTGCAAATAAGCTATACAGTTTGCAAAAAAAGCTTTTCAGAATGAAATTGTGCTATTCAGATTGCAGTTAAGGATGAAAATAAGCTATTCATAATAAAAAAAAAGGGATTCAGGATGCGAATAACCTATTCAGTTGAAATTCAGACAAAAAAAGCTATTCAGAATGCAAAAAAACTACTCAGATTGCAAATAAGCTATACAGTTTGCAAAAAAAGCTTTTCAGAATGAAAATGTGCTATTCAGATTGCAGTTAAGGATGAAAATAAGCTATTTAGAATGAAAAAAAAGGGATTCAGGTTGCGAATAACCTATTCAGTTGGCATTTCAGACAAAAAAACCTATTTAGAATGCAAAAAAAACTACTCATATTGCAAATAAGCTATACAGTTTGCAAAAAAAGCTTTTCAGAATGAAATTGTACTATTCAGATTGCAGTTAAGGACGAAAATAAGCTATTCATAATGAAAAAAAAGGGATTCAGGATGCGAATAACCTATTCAGTGGAAATTCAGACAAAAAAAGCTATTCAGAATGAAAATAAACTATTCAGATTGCAAATCAGATATACAGTTTGCAAAAAAAGCTTTTCAGAATGAAATTGTGCTATTCAGATTGCAGTTAAGGTTGAAAATAAGCTATTCAGAATGAAAAAAACGGGATTCAGGATGCGAATAACCTATTAAGTTTGCAATTCAGACAAAAAAACCTATTCAGAATGCAAATAAACTATTCAGATTGCAAATAAGCTATACAGTTTGCAAAAAAAGCTTTTCAGAATGAAATTGTGCTATTCAGATTGCAGTTAAGGATGAAAATAAGCTATTCAGAATGAAAAAAAGGGATTCAGGATGCGAATAACCTATTCAGTTGGCAATTCAGACAAAAAAACCTATTCAGAATGCAAAAAAAACTACTCAGATTGCAAATAAGCTATGCAGTTTGCAAAAAAAGCTTTTCAGAATGAAATTGTGCTATTCAGATTGCAGTTAAGGATGAAAATAAGCTATTCAGAATGAAAAAAAAGGGATTCAGGATGCGAATAACCTATTCAGTTGACAATTCAGACAAAAAAACCTATTCAGAATGCAAAAAAAACTACTCAGATTGCAAATAAGCTATGCAGTTTGCAAAATAAGCTTTTCAGAATGAAATTGTGCTATTCAGATTGCAGTTAAGGATGAAAATAAGCTATTCAGAATGAAAAAAAAGGGATTCAGGATGCGAATAACCTATTCAGTTGACAATTCAGACAAAAAAAGCTATTCAGAATGCAAAAAAACTACTCAGATTGCAAATAAGCTATACAGTTTGCAAAAAAAGCTTTTCAGAATGAAAATGTGCTATTCAGATTGCACTTAAGGATGAAAATAAGCTATTTAGAATGAAAAAAAAGGGATTCAGGTTGCGAATAACCTATTCAGTTGGCATTTCAGACAAAAAAACCTATTCAGAATGCAAAAAAAACTACTCAGATTGCAAATAAGCTATACAGTTTGCGAAAAAAGCTTTTCAGAATGAAATTGTGTTATTCAGATTGCAGTTAAGGATGAAAATAAGCTATTCATAATGAAGAAAAAGGGATTCAGGATGCGAATAACCTATTCAGTTGACAATTCAGACAAAAAAAGCTATTCAGAATGCAAAAAAACTACTCAGATTGCAAATAAGCTATACAGTTTGCAAAAAAAGCTTTTCAGAATGAAAATGTGCTATTCAGATTGCACTTAAGGATGAAAATAAGCTATTTAGAATGAAAAAAAAGGGATTCAGGTTGCGAATAACCTATTCAGTTGGCATTTCAGACAAAAAAACCTATTCAGAATGCAAAAAAAACTACTCAGATTGCAAATAAGCTATACAGTTTGCAAAAAAAGCTTTTCAGAATGAAATTGTGCTATTCAGATTGCAGTTAAGGATGAAAATAAGCTATTCATAATGAAGAAAGAGGGATTCAGGATGCGAATAACCTATTCAGTTGACAATTCAGACAAAAAAAGCTATTCAGAATGCAAATAAACTATTTAGATTGCAAATAAGCTATACAGTTTGCAAAAAAAGCTTTTCAGAATGAAATTGTGCTATTCAGATTGCAGTTAAGGACGAAAATAAGCTATTCAGAATGAAAAAAACGGGATTCAGGATGCGAATAACCTATTAATTTTGCAATTCAGACAAAAAAAGCTATTCAGAATGCAAATAAACTATTCAGATTGCAAATAAGCTATACAGTTTGCAAAAAAAGCTTTTCAGAATGAAATTGTGCTATTCAGATTGCAGTTAAGGATGAAAATAAGCTATTCGTAATGAAGAAAAAGGGATTCAGGATGCGAATAACCTATTCAGTTGACAATTCAGACAAAAAAAGCTATTCAGAATGCAAAAAAACTACTCAGATTGCAAATAAGCTATACAGTTTGCAAAAAAAGCTTTTCAGAATGAAAATGTGCTATTCAGATTGCACTTAAGGATGAAAATAAGCTATTTAGAATGAAAAAAAAGGGATTCAGGTTGCGAATAACCTATTCAGTTGGCATTTCAGACAAAAAAACCTATTCAGAATGCAAAAAAAACTACTCAGATTGCAAATAAGCTATACAGTTTGCAAAAAAAGCTTTTCAGAATGAAATTGTGCTATTCAGATTGCAGTTAAGGACGAAAATAAGCTATTCATAATGAAAAAAAAGGGATTCAGGATGCGAATAACCTATTCATTTGAAATTCAGACAAAAAAAGCTATTCAGAATGAAAATAAACTATTCAGATTGCAAATAAGCTATACAGTTTGCAAAAAAAGCTTTTCAGAATGAAATTGTGCTATTCAGATTGCAGTTAAGGATGAAAATAAGCTATTCAGAATGAAAAAAATGGGATTCAGGATGCGAATAACCTATTAAGTTTGCAATTCAGACAAAAAAAGCTATTCAGAATGCAAATAAACTATTCAGATTTCAAATAAGCTATTAAGTTTGCAAAAAAAGCTTTTCAGAATGAAAATGTGCTATTCAGATTGCAGTTAAGGATGAAAATAAGCTATTCAGAATGAAAAAAAGGGATTCAGGATGCGAATAACCTATTCAGTTGGCAATTCAGACAAAAAAACCTATTCAGAATGCAAAAAAAACTACTCAGATTGCAAATAATCTATGCAGTTTGCAAAAAAAGCTTTTCAGAATGAAATTGTGCTATTCAGATTGCAGTTAAGGACGAAAATAAGCTATTCATAATGAAAAAAAAGGGATTCAGGATGCGAATAACCTATTCAGTTGAAATTCAGACAAAAAAAGCTATTCAGAATGAAAATAAACTATTCAGATTGCAAATAAGATATACAGTTTGCAAAAAAAGCTTTTCAGAATGAAATTGTGCTATTCAGATTGAAGTTAAGGATGAAAATAAGCTATTCAGAATGAAAAAAACGGGATTCAGGATGCGAATAACCTATTAAGTTTGCAATTCAGACAAAAAAAGCTATTCAGAATGCAAATAAACTATTCAGATTGCAAATAAGCTATTAAGTTTGCAAAAAAAGCTTTTCAGAATGAAAATGTGCTATTCAGATTGCAGTTAAGGATGAAAATAAGCTATTCAGAATGAAAAAAAGGGATTCAGGATGCGAATAACCTATTCAGTTGGCAATTCAGACAAAAAAACCTATTCAGAATGCAAAAAAAACTACTCAGATTGCAAATAAGCTATGCAGTTTGCAAAATAAGCTTTTCAGAATGAAATTGTGCTATTCAGATTGCAGTTAAGGATGAAAATAAGCTATTCATAATGAAAAAAAAGGGATTCAGGATGCGAATAACCTATTCAGTTGACAATTCAGACAAAAAAAGCTATTCAGAATGCAAATAAACTATTTAGATTGCAAATAAGCTATACAGTTTGCAAAAAAAGCTTTTCAGAATGAAATTGTGCTATTCAGATTGCAGTTAAGGACGAAAATAAGCTATTCGGAATGAAAAAAACGGGATTCAGGATGCGAATAACCTATTAAGTTTGCAATTCAGACAAAAAAAGCTATTCAGAATGCAAAAAAAACTACTCAGATTGCAAATAAGCTATACAGTTTGCAAAAAAAGCTTTTCAGAATGAAATTGTGCTATTCAGATTGCAGTTAAGGATGAAAATAGCTATTCATAATGAAAAAAAAGGGATTCAGGATGCGAATAACCTATTCAGTTGAAATTCAGACAAAAAAAGCTATTCAGAATGCAAAAAAACTACTTAGATTGCAAATAAGCTATACAGTTTGCAAAAAAAGCTTTTCAGAATGAAAATGTGCTATTCAGATTGCAGTTAAGGATGAAAATAAGCTATTTAGAATGAAAAAAAAGGGATTCAGGTTGCGAATAACCTATTCAGTTGGCATTTCAGACAAAAAAACCTATTTAGAATGCAAAAAAAACTACTCAGATTGCAAATAAGCTATACAGTTTGCAAAAAAAGCTTTTCAGAATGAAATTGTGCTATTCAGATTGCAGTTAAGGATGAAAATAAGCTATTTAGAATGAAAAAAAAGGGATTCAGGATGCGAATAACCTATTCAGTTGGCATTTCAGACAAAAAAACCTATTCAGAATGCAAAAAAAACTACTCAGATTGCAAATAAGCTATACAGTTTGCAAAAAAAGCTTTTCAGAATGAAATTGTGCTATTCAGATTGCAGTAAGGATGAAAATAAGCTATTCATAATGAAAAAAAAGGGATTCAGGATGCGAATAACCTATTCAGTTGACAATTCAGACAAAAAAAGCTATTCAGAATGAAAATAAACTATTCAGATTGCAAATAAGCTATTTAGTTTGCAAAAAAAGCTTTTCAGAATGAAAATGTGCTATTCAGATTGCAGTTCAGGATGAAAATAAGCTATTCAGAATGAAAAAAAAGGGATTCAGGATGCGAATAACCTATTAAGTTTGCAATTCAGACAAAAAAAGCTATTCAGAATGCAAATAAACTATTCAGATTGCAAATAAGCTATTTAGTTTGCAAAAAAAGCTTTTCAGAATGAAAATGTGCTATTCAGATTGCAGTTAAGGATGAAAATAAGCTATTCAGAATGAAAAAAAGGGATTCAGGAGGCCAATAACCTATTTAGTTGGCAATTTAGACAAAAAAACCTATTCAGAATGCAAATAAGCTATACAGTTTGCAAATAAGCTTTTCAGTTTGTAAAAAAAGCTTTTCAGAATGAAAATTTGCTATTTAGATTGCAGTTAAGGATGAAAATAAGCTATTCAGAATGAAAAAAAGGGATTCAGGATGCGAATAACCTATTCAGTTGGCAATTCAGACAAAAAAAGCTATTCAGAATGCAAAAAAACTACTCAGATTGCAAATAAGCTATACAGTTTTTAAAAAAAGCTTTTCAGAATGAAATTGTGCTATTCAGATTGCTGTTAAGGATGAAAATAAGCTATTCAGAATGAAAAAAATGGGATTCAGGATGCGAATAACCTATTCAGTTGGCAATTCAGGCAAAAAAAGCTATATAGAATGCAAAAAAAGCTATTCAGAATGCCAATAAACTATTCAGATTGCAAATAAGCTATTCAGAATGAAAATGTGCCATTCATATTGTAGTTCAGGATGAAAATAATCTATTCAGAATGAAAAAAAGGGATTCAGGATGCGAATAACCTATTCAGTTGGCAATTGAGACAAAAAAACCTATTCAGAATGCAAAACAACTACTCAGATTGCAAATAAGCTATACAGTTTGCAAAAAAAGCTTTTCAGAATGAAATTGTGCAATTCAGATTGCAGTTAAGGATGAAAATAAGCAATTCAGAATGAAAAAAAAGGGATTCAGGATGCGAATAACCTATTCAGTTGGCAATTCAGACAAAAAAAGCTATTCAGAATGCAAAAAAAACTACTCAGATTGCAAATAAGCTATACAGTTTGCAAAAAAAGCTTTTCAGAATGAAATTGTGCTATTCAGATTGCAGTTAAGGATGAAAATAAGCTATTCATAATGAAAAAAAAGGGATTCAGGATGCGAATAACCTATTCAGTTGACAATTCAGACAAAAAAAGCTATTCAGAATGCAAAAAAACTACTCAGATTGCAAATAAGCTATACAGTTTGCAAAAAAAGCTTTTCAGAATGAAAATGTGCTATTCAGATTGCACTTAAGGATGAAAATAAGCTATTTAGAATGAAAAAAAAGGGATTCAGGTTGCGAATAACCTATTCAGTTGGCATTTCAGACAAAAAAACCTATTCAGAATGCAAAAAAAACTACTCAGATTGCAAATAAGCTATACAGTTTGCGAAAAAAGCTTTTCAGAATGAAATTGTGCTATTCAGATTGCAGTTAAGGATGAAAATAAGCTATTCATAATGAAGAAAAAGGGATTCAGGATGCGAATAACCTATTCAGTTGACAATTCAGACAAAAAAAGCTATTCAGAATGCAAAAAAACTACTCAGATTGCAAATAAGCTATACAGTTTGCAAAAAAAGCTTTTCAGAATGAAAATGTGCTATTCAGATTGCACTTAAGGATGAAAATAAGCTATTTAGAATGAAAAAAAAGGGATTCAGGTTGCGAATAACCTATTCAGTTGGCATTTCAGACAAAAAAACCTATTCAGAATGCAAAAAAAACTACTCAGATTGCAAATAAGCTATACAGTTTGCAAAAAAAGCTTTTCAGAATGAAATTGTGCTATTCAGATTGCAGTTAAGGATGAAAATAAGCTATTCATAATGAAGAAAAAGGGATTCAGGATGCGAATAACCTATTCAGTTGACAATTCAGACAAAAAAAGCTATTCAGAATGCAAATAAACTATTTAGATTGCAAATAAGCTATACAGTTTGCAAAAAAAGCTTTTCAGAATGAAATTGTGCTATTCAGATTGCAGTTAAGGACGAAAATAAGCTATTCAGAATGAAAAAAACGGGATTCAGGATGCGAATAACCTATAAATTTTGCAATTCAGACAAAAAAAGCTATTCAGAATGCAAATAAACTATTCAGATTGCAAATAAGCTATACAGTTTGCAAAAAAAGCTTTTCAGAATGAAATTGTGCTATTCAGATTGCAGTTAAGGATGAAAATAAGCTATTCGTAATGAAGAAAAAGGGATTCAGGATGCGAATAACCTATTCAGTTGACAATTCAGACAAAAAAAGCTATTCAGAATGCAAAAAAACTACTCAGATTGCAAATAAGCTATACAGTTTGCAAAAAAAGCTTTTCAGAATGAAAATGTGCTATTCAGATTGCACTTAAGGATGAAAATAAGCTATTTAGAATGAAAAAAAAGGGATTCAGGTTGCGAATAACCTATTCAGTTGGCATTTCAGACAAAAAAACCTATTCAGAATGCAAAAAAAACTACTCAGATTGCAAATAAGCTATACAGTTTGCAAAAAAAGCTTTTCAGAATGAAATTGTGCTATTCAGATTGCACTTAAGGACGAAAATAAGCTATTCATAATGAAAAAAAAGGGATTCAGGATGCGAATAACCTATTCATTTGAAATTCAGACAAAAAAAGCTATTCAGAATGAAAATAAACTATTCAGATTGCAAATAAGCTATACAGTTTGCAAAAAAAGCTTTTCAGAATGAAATTGTGCTATTCAGATTGCAGTTAAGGATGAAAATAAGCTATTCAGAATGAAAAAAATGGGATTCAGGATGCGAATAACCTATTAAGTTTGCAATTCAGACAAAAAAAGCTATTCAGAATGCAAATAAACTATTCAGATTTCAAATAAGCTATTAAGTTTGCAAAAAAAGCTTTTCAGAATGAAAATGTGCTATTCAGATTGCAGTTAAGGATGAAAATAAGCTATTCAGAATGAAAAAAAGGGATTCAGGATGCGAATAACCTATTCAGTTGGCAATTCAGACAAAAAAACCTATTCAGAATGCAAAAAAAACTACTCAGATTGCAAATAATCTATGCAGTTTGCAAAAAAAGCTTTTCAGAATGAAATTGTGCTATTCAGATTGCAGTTAAGGACGAAAATAAGCTATTCATAATGAAAAAAAAGGGATTCAGGATGCGAATAACCTATTCAGTTGAAATTCAGACAAAAAAAGCTATTCAGAATGAAAATAAACTATTCAGATTGCAAATAAGATATACAGTTTGCAAAAAAAGCTTTTCAGAATGAAATTGTGCTATTCAGATTGAAGTTAAGGATGAAAATAAGCTATTCAGAATGAAAAAAACGGGATTCAGGATGCGAATAACCTATTAATTTTGCAATTCAGACAAAAAAAGCTATTCAGAATGCAAATAAACTATTCAGATTGCAAATAAGCTATACAGTTTGCAAAAAAAGCTTTCCAGAATGAAATTGTGCTATTCAGATTGCAGTTAAGGATGAAAATAAGCTATTCATAATGAAGAAAAAGGGATTCAGGATGCGAATAACCTATTCAGTTGAAATTCAGACAAAAAAAGCTATTCAGAATGCAAAAAAACTACTGAGATTGCAAATAAGCTATACAGTTTGCAAAAAAAGCTTTTCAGAATGAAAATGTGCTATTCAGATTGCAGTTAAGGATGAAAATAAGCTATTTAGAATGAAAAAAAAGGGATTCAGGTTGCGAATAACCTATTCAGTTGGCATTTCAGACAAAAAAACCTATTTAGAATGCAAAAAAAACTACTCAGATTGCAAATAAGCTATACAGTTTGCAAAAAAAGCTTTTCAGAATGAAATTGTGCTATTCAGATTGCAGTTAAGGACGAAAATAAGCTATTCATAATGAAAAAAAAGGGATTCAGGATGCGAATAACCTATTCAGTGGAAATTCAGACAAAAAAAGCTATTCAGAATGAAAATAAACTATTCAGATTGCAAATAAGATATACAGTTTGCAAAAAAAGCTTTTCAGAATGAAATTGTGCTATTCAGATTGCAGTTAAGGTTGAAAATAAGCTATTCAGAATGAAAAAAACGGGATTCAGGATGCGAATAACCTATTAAGTTTGCAATTCAGACAAAAAAAGCTATTCAGAATGCAAATAAACTATTCAGATTGCAAATAAGCTATTAAGTTTGCAAAAAAAGCTTTTCAGAATGAAAATGTGCTATTCAGATTGCAGTTAAGGATGAAAATAAGCTATTCAGAATGAAAAAAAGGGATTCAGGATGCGAATAACCTATTCAGTTGGCAATTCAGACAAAAAAACCTATTCAGAATGCAAAAAAAACTACTCAGATTGCAAATAAGCTATGCAGTTTGCAAAAAAAGCTTTTCAGAATGAAATTGTGCTATTCAGATTGCAGTTAAGGATGAAAATAAGCTATTCAGAATGAAAAAAAAGGGATTCAGGATGCGAATAACCTATTCAGTTGACAATTCAGACAAAAAAAGCTATTCAGAATGCAAATAAACTATTTAGATTGCAAATAAGCTATACAGTTTGCAAAAAAAGCTTTTCAGAATGAAATTGTGCTATTCAGATTGCAGTTAAGGACGAAAATAAGCTATTCAGAATGAAAAAAACGGGATTCAGGATGCGAATAACCTATTAATTTTGCAATTCAGACAAAAAAAGCTATTCAGAATGCAAATAAACTATTCAGATTGCAAATAAGCTATACAGTTTGCAAAAAAAGCTTTCCAGAATGAAATTGTGCTATTCAGATTGCAGTTAAGGATGAAAATAAGCTATTCATAATGAAGAAAAAGGGATTCAGGATGCGAATAACCTATTCAGTTGAAATTCAGACAAAAAAAGCTATTCAGAATGCAAAAAAACTACTCAGATTGCAAATAAGCTATACAGTTTGCAAAAAAAGCTTTTCAGAATGAAAATGTGCTATTCAGATTGCAGTTAAGGATGAAAATAAGCTATTTAGAATGAAAAAAAAGGGATTCAGGTTGCGAATAACCTATTCAGTTGGCATTTCAGACAAAAAAACCTATTCAGAATGCAAAAAAAACTACTCAGATTGCAAATAAGCTATACAGTTTGCAAAAAAAGCTTTTCAGAATGAAATTGTGCTATTCAGATTGCAGTTAAGGACGAAAATAAGCTATTCATAATGAAAAAAAAGGGATTCAGGATGCGAATAACCTATTCATTTGAAATTCAGACAAAAAAAGCTATTCAGAATGAAAATAAACTATTCAGATTGCAAATAAGCTATACAGTTTGCAAAAAAAGCTTTTCAGAATGAAATTGTGCTATTCAGATTGCAGTTAAGGATGAAAATAAGCTATTCATAATGAAAAAAATGGGATTCAGGATGCGAATAACCTATTAAGTTTGCAATTCAGACAAAAAAAGCTATTCAGAATGCAAATAAACTATTCAGATTTCAAATAAGCTATTAAGTTTGCAAAAAAAGCTTTTCAGAATGAAAATGTGCTATTCAGATTGCAGTTAAGGATGAAAATAAGCTATTCAGAATGAAAAAAAGGGATTCAGGATGCGAATAACCTATTCAGTTGGCAATTCAGACAAAAAAACCTATTCAGAATGCAAAAAAAACTACTCAGATTGCAAATAATCTATGCAGTTTGCAAAAAAAGCTTTTCAGAATGAAATTGTGCTATTCAGATTGCAGTTAAGGACGAAAATAAGCTATTCATAATGAAAAAAAAGGGATTCAGGATGCGAATAACCTATTCAGTTGAAATTCAGACAAAAAAAGCTATTCAGAATGAAAATAAACTATTCAGATTGCAAATAAGATATACAGTTTGCAAAAAAAGCTTTTCAGAATGAAATTGTGCTATTCAGATTGAAGTTAAGGATGAAAATAAGCTATTCAGAATGAAAAAAACGGGATTCAGGATGCGAATAACCTATTAAGTTTGCAATTCAGACAAAAAAAGCTATTCAGAATGCAAATAAACTATTCAGATTGCAAATAAGCTATTAAGTTTGCAAAAAAAGCTTTTCAGAATGAAAATGTGCTATTCAGATTGCAGTTAAGGATGAAAATAAGCTATTCAGAATGAAAAAAAGGGATTCAGGATGCGAATAACCTATTCAGTTGGCAATTCAGACAAAAAAACCTATTCAGAATGCAAAAAAAACTACTCAGATTGCAAATAAGCTATGCAGTTTGCAAAATAAGCTTTTCAGAATGAAATTGTGCTATTCAGATTGCAGTTAAGGATGAAAATAAGCTATTCATAATGAAAAAAAAGGGATTCAGGATGCGAATAACCTATTCAGTTGACAATTCAGACAAAAAAAGCTATTCAGAATGCAAATAAACTATTTAGATTGCAAATAAGCTATACAGTTTGCAAAAAAAGCTTTTCAGAATGAAATTGTGCTATTCAGATTGCAGTTAAGGACGAAAATAAGCTATTCGGAATGAAAAAAACGGGATTCAGGATGCGAATAACCTATTAAGTTTGCAATTCAGACAAAAAAAGCTATTCAGAATGCAAAAAAAACTACTCAGATTGCAAATAAGCTATACAGTTTGCAAAAAAAGCTTTTCAGAATGAAATTGTGCTATTCAGATTGCAGTTAAGGATGAAAATAGCTATTCATAATGAAAAAAAAGGGATTCAGGATGCGAATAACCTATTCAGTTGAAATTCAGACAAAAAAAGCTATTCAGAATGCAAACAAACTACTTAGATTGCAAATAAGCTATACAGTTTGCAAAAAAAGCTTTTCAGAATGAAAATGTGCTATTCAGATTGCAGTTAAGGATGAAAATAAGCTATTTAGAATGAAAAAAAAGGGATTCAGGTTGCGAATAACCTATTCAGTTGGCATTTCAGACAAAAAAACCTATTTAGAATGCAAAAAAAACTACTCAGATTGCAAATAAGCTATACAGTTTGCAAAAAAAGCTTTTCAGAATGAAATTGTGCTATTCAGATTGCAGTTAAGGACGAAAATAAGCTATTCATAATGAAAAAAAAGGGATTCAGGATGCGAATAACCTATTCAGTGGAAATTCAGACAAAAAAAGCTATTCAGAATGAAAATAAACTATTCAGATTGCAAATAAGATATACAGTTTGCAAAAAAAGCTTTTCAGAATGAAATTGTGCTATTCAGATTGCAGTTAAGGTTGAAAATAAGCTATTCAGAATGAAAAAAACGGGATTCAGGATGCGAATAACCTATTAAGTTTGCAATTCAGACAAAAAAAGCTATTCAGAATGCAAATAAACTATTCAGATTGCAAATAAGCTATTAAGTTTGCAAAAAAAGCTTTTCAGAATGAAAATGTGCTATTCAGATTGCAGTTAAGGATGAAAATAAGCTATTCAGAATGAAAAAAAGGGATTCAGGATGCGAATAACCTATTCAGTTGGCAATTCAGACAAAAAAACCTATTCAGAATGCAAAAAAAACTACTCAGATTGCAAATAAGCTATGCAGTTTGCAAAAAAAGCTTTTCAGAATGAAATTGTGCTATTCAGATTGCAGTTAAGGATGAAAATAAGCTATTCAGAATGAAAAAAAAGGGATTCAGGATGCGAATAACCTATTCAGTTGACAATTCAGACAAAAAAAGCTATTCAGAATGCAAATAAACTATTTAGATTGCAAATAAGCTATACAGTTTGCAAAAAAAGCTTTTCAGAATGAAATTGTGCTATTCAGATTGCAGTTAAGGACGAAAATAAGCTATTCAGAATGAAAAAAAAACTACTCAGATTGCAAATAAGCTATACAGTTTGCAAAAAAAGCTTTTCAGAATGAAATTGTGCTATTCAGATTGCAGTTAAGGATGAAAATAAGCTATTCATAATGAAAAAAAAGGGATTCAGGATGCGAATAACCTATTCAGTTGAAATTCAGACAAAAAAAGCTATTCAGAATGCAAATAAACTATTCAGATTGCAAATAAGCTATACAGTTTGCAAAAAAAGCTTTTCAGAATGAAATTGTGCTATTCAGATTGCAGTTAAGGATGAAAATAAGCTATTCAGAATGAAAAAAAAGGGATTCAGGATGCGAATAACCTATTCAGTTGACAATTCAGACAAAAAAAGCTATTCAGAATGCAAATAAACTATTTAGATTGCAAATAAGCTATACAGTTTGCAAAAAAAGCTTTTCAGAATGAAATTGTGCTATTCAGATTGCAGTTAAGGACGAAAATAAGCTATTCAGAATGAAAAAAACGGGATTCAGGATGCGAATAACCTATTAATTTTGCAATTCAGACAAAAAAAGCTATTCAGAATGCAAAAAAAACTACTCAGATTGCAAATAAGCTATACAGTTTGCAAAAAAAGCTTTTCAGAATGAAATTGTGCTATTCAGATTGCAGTTAAGGATGAAAATAAGCTATTCATAATGAAAAAAAAGGGATTCAGGATGCGAATAACCTATTCAGTTGAAATTCAGACAAAAAAAGCTATTCAGAATGCAAAAAAACTACTCAGATTGCAAATAAGCTATACAGTTTGCAAAAAAAGCTTTTCAGAATGAAAATGTGCTATTCAGATTGCAGTTAAGGATGAAAATAAGCTATTTAGAATGAAAAAAAAGGGATTCAGGTTGCGAATAACCTATTCAGTTGGCATTTCAGACAAAAAAACCTATTTAGAATGCAAAAAAAACTACTCAGATTGCAAATAAGCTATACAGTTTGCAAAAAAAGCTTTTCAGAATGAAATTGTGCTATTCAGATTGCAGTTAAGGACGAAAATAAGCTATTCAGAATGAAAAAAACGGGATTCAGGATGCGAATAACCTATTAATTTTGCAATTCAGACAAAAAAAGCTATTCAGAATGCAAAAAAAACTACTCAGATTGCAAATAAGCTATACAGTTTGCAAAAAAAGCTTTTCAGAATGAAATTGTGCTATTCAGATTGCAGTTAAGGATGAAAATAAGCTATTCATAATGAAAAAAAGGGATTCAGGATGCGAATAACCTATTCAGTTGAAATTCAGACAAAAAAAGCTATTCAGAATGCAAAAAAACTACTCAGATTGCAAATAAGCTATACAGTTTGCAAAAAAAGCTTTTCAGAATGAAAATGTGCTATTCAGATTGCAGTTAAGGATGAAAATAAGCTATTTAGAATGAAAAAAAAGGGATTCAGGTTGCGAATAACCAATTCAGTTGGCATTTCAGACAAAAAAACCTATTTAGAGTGCAAAAAAACTACTCAGATTGCAAATAAGCTATACAGTTTGCAAAAAAAGCTTTTCAGAATGAAATTGTGCTATTCAGATTGCAGTTAAGGACGAAAATAAGCTATTCATAATAAAAAAAAAGGGATTCAGGATGCGAATAACCTATTCAGTGGAAATTCAGACAAAAAAAGCTATTCAGAATGAAAATAAACTATTCAGATTGCAAATAAGATATACAGTTTGCAAAAAAAGCTTTTCAGAATGAAATTGTGCTATTCAGATTGCAGTTAAGGTTGAAAATAAGCTATTCAGAATGAAAAAAACGGGATTCAGGATGCGAATAACCTATTAAGTTTGCAATTCAGACAAAAAAAGCTATTCAGAATGCAAATAAACTATTCAGATTGCAAATAAGCTATTAAGTTTGCAAAAAAAGCTTTTCAGAATGAAAATGTGCTATTCAGATTGCAGTTAAGGATGAAAATAAGCTATTCAGAATGAAAAAAAGGGATTCAGGATGCGAATAACCTATTCAGTTGGCAATTCAGACAAAAAAACCTATTCAGAATGCAAAAAAAACTACTCAGATTGCAAATAAGCTATGCAGTTTGCAAAAAAAGCTTTTCAGAATGAAATTGTGCTATTCAGATTGCAGTTAAGGATGAAAATAAGCTATTCAGAATGAAAAAAAAGGGATTCAGGATGCGAATAACCTATTCAGTTGACAATTCAGACAAAAAAAGCTATTCAGAATGCAAATAAACTATTTAGATTGCAAATAAGCTATACAGTTTGCAAAAAAAGCTTTTCAGAATGAAATTGTGCTATTCAGATTGCAGTTAAGGACGAAAATAAGCTATTCAGAATGAAAAAAACGGGATTCAGGATGCGAATAACCTATTAATTTTGCAATTCAGACAAAAAAAGCTATTCAAAATGCAAATAAACTATTCAGATTGCAAATAAGCTATACAGTTTGCAAAAAAAGCTTTCCAGAATGAAATTGTGCTATTCAGATTGCAGTTAAGGATGAAAATAAGCTATTCATAATGAAGAAAAAGGGATTCAGGATGCGAATAACCTATTCAGTTGAAATTCAGACAAAAAAAGCTATTCAGAATGCAAAAAAACTACTCAGATTGCAAATAAGCTATACAGTTTGCAAAAAAAGCTTTTCAGAATGAAAATGTGCTATTCAGATTGCAGTTAAGGATGAAAATAAGCTATTTAGAATGAAAAAAAAGGGATTCAGGTTGCGAATAACCTATTCAGTTGGCATTTCAGACAAAAAAACCTATTTAGAATGCAAAAAAAACTACTCAGATTGCAAATAAGCTATACAGTTTGCAAAAAAAGCTTTTCAGAATGAAATTGTGCTATTCAGATTGCAGTTAAGGATGAAAATAAGCTATTCAGAATGAAAAAAAGGGATTCATGATGCGAATAACCTATTCAGTTGACAATTCAGACAAAAAAAGCTATTCAGAATGCAAATAAACTATTTAGATTGCAAATAAGCTATACAGTTTGCAAAAAAAGCTTTTCAGAATGAAATTGTGCTATTCAGATTGCAGTTAAGGACGAAAATAAGCTATTCAGAATGAAAAAAACGGGATTCAGGATGCGAATAACCTATTAATTTTGCAATTCAGACAAAAAAAGCTATTGAGAATGCAAATAAACTAATTAGATTGCAAATAAGCTATACAGTTTGCAAAAAAAGCTTTTCAGAATGAAATTGTGCTATTCAGATTGCAGTTAAGGATGAAAATAAGCTATTCATAATGAAGAAAAAGGGATTCAGGATGCGAATAACCTATTCAGTTGAAATTCAGACAAAAAAAGCTATTCAGAATGCAAAAAAACTACTCAGATTGCAAATAAGCTATACAGTTTGCAAAAAAAGCATTTCAGAATGAAAATGTGCTATTCAGATTGCAGTTAAGGATGAAAATAAGCTATTTAGAATGAAAAAAAAGGGATTCAGGTTGCGAATAACCTATTCAGTTGGCATTTCAGACAAAAAAACCTATTCAGAATGCAAAAAAAACTACTCAGATTGCAAATAAGCTATACAGTTTGCAAAAAAAGCTTTTCAGAATGAAATTGTGCTATTCAGATTGCAGTTAAGGACGAAAATAAGCTATTCAGAATGAAAAAAACGGGATTCAGGATGCGAATAACCTATTAATTTTGCAATTCAGACAAAAAAAGCTATTCAGAATGCAAATAAACTATTCAGATTGCAAATAAGCTATACAGTTTGCAAAAAAAGCTTTCCAGAATGAAATTGTGCTATTCAGATTGCAGTTAAGGATGAAAATAAGCTATTCATAATGAAGAAAAAGGGATTCAGGATGCGAATAACCTATTCAGTTGAAATTCAGATAAAAAAAGCTATTCAGAATGCAAAAAAACTACTCAGATTGCAAATAAGCTGTACAGTTTGCAAAAAAAGCTTTTCAGAATGAAAATGTGCTATTCAGATTGCAGTTAAGGATGAAAATAAGCTATTTAGAATGAAAAAAAAGGGATTCAGGTTGCGAATAACCTATTCAGTTGGCATTTCAGACAAAAAAACCTATTTAGAATGCAAAAAAAACTACTCAGATTGCAAATAAGCTATACAGTTTGCAAAAAAAGCTTTTCAGAATGAAATTGTGCTATTCAGATTGCAGTTAAGGATAAAAATAAGCTATTCAGAATGAAAAAAAAGGGATTCAGGATGCGAATAACCTATTCAGATGACAATTCAGACAAAAAAAGCTATTCAGAATGCAAATAAACTATTCAGATTGCAAATAAGCTATTAAGTTTGCAAAAAAAGCTTTTCAGAATGAAATTGTGCTATTCAGATTGCAGTTAAGGACGAAAATAAGCTATTCGGAATGAAAAACAGGGATTCAGGATGCGAATAACCTATTTAGTTTGCAATTCAGACAAAAAAAGCTATTCAGAATGCAAAAAAAACTACTCAGATTGCAAATAAGCTATGCAGTTTGCAAAAAAAGCTTTTCAGAATGAAATTGTGCTATTCAGATTGCAGTTAAGGACGAAAATAAGCTATTCAGAATGAAAAAAACGGGATTCAGGATGCGAATAACCTATTAATTTTGCAATTCAGACAAAAAAAGCTATTCAGAATGCAAATAAACTATTCAGATTGCAAATAAGCTATACAGTTTGCAAAAAAAGCTTTCCAGAATGAAATTGTGCTATTCAGATTGCAGTTAAGGATGAAAATAAGCTATTCATAATGAAGAAAAAGGGATTCAGGATGCGAATAACCTATTCAGTTGAAATTCAGACAAAAAAAGCTATTCAGAATGCAAAAAAACTACTCAGATTGCAAATAAGCTGTACAGTTTGCAAAAAAAGCTTTTCAGAATGAAAATGTGCTATTCAGATTGCAGTTAAGGATGAAAATAAGCTATTTAGAATGAAAAAAAAGGGATTCAGGTTGCGAATAACCTATTCAGTTGGCATTTCAGACAAAAAAACCTATTTAGAATGCAAAAAAAACTACTCAGATTGCAAATAAGCTATACAGTTTGCAAAAAAAGCTTTTCAGAATGAAATTGTGCTATTCAGATTGCAGTTAAGGATGAAAATAAGCTATTCAGAATGAAAAAAAGGGATTCATGATGCGAATAACCTATTCAGTTGACAATTCAGACAAAAAAAGCTATTCAGAATGCAAATAAACTATTTAGATTGCAAATAAGCTATACAGTTTGCAAAAAAAGCTTTTCAGAATGAAATTGTGCTATTCAGATTGCAGTTAAGGACGAAAATAAGCTATTCAGAATGAAAAAAACGGGATTCAGGATGCGAATAACCTATTAATTTTGCAATTCAGACAAAAAAAGCTATTCCGAATGCAAATAAACTAATTAGATTGCAAATAAGCTATACAGTTTGCAAAAAAAGCTTTTCAGAATGAAATTGTGCTATTCAGATTGCAGTTAAGGATGAAAATAAGCTATTCATAATGAAGAAAAAGGGATTCAGGATGCGAATAACCTATTCAGTTGAAATTCAGACAAAAAAAGCTATTCAGAATGCAAAAAAACTACTCAGATTGCAAATAAGCTATACAGTTTGCAAAAAAAGCATTTCAGAATGAAAATGTGCTATTCAGATTGCAGTTAAGGATGAAAATAAGCTATTTAGAATGAAAAAAAAGGGATTCAGGTTGCGAATAACCTATTCAGTTGGCATTTCAGACAAAAAAACCTATTCAGAATGCAAAAAAAACTACTCAGATTGCAAATAAGCTATACAGTTTGCAAAAAAAGCTTTTCAGAATGAAATTGTGCTATTCAGATTGCAGTTAAGGACGAAAATAAGCTATTCATAATGAAAAAAAAGGGATTCAGGATGCGAATAACCTATTCATTTGAAATTCAGACAAAAAAAGCTATTCAGAATGAAAATAAACTATTCAGATTGCAAATAAGCTATACAGTTTGCAAAAAAAGCTTTTCAGAATGAAATTGTGCTATTCAGATTGCCGTTAATAATGAAAATAAGCTATTCAGAATGAAAAAAACGGGATTCAGGATGCGAATAACCTATTAAGTTTGCAATTCAGACAAAAAAAGCTATTCAGAATGCAAATAAACTATTCAGATTGCAAATAAGCTATTAAGTTTGCAAAAAAAGCTTTTCAGAATGAAAATGTGCTATTCAGATTGCAGTTAAGGATGAAAATAAGCTATTCAGAATGAAAAAAAGGGATTCAGGATGCGAATAACCTATTCAGTTGGCAATTCAGACAAAAAAACCTATTCAGAATGCAAAAAAATCTACTCAGATTGCAAATAATCTATGCAGTTTGCACAAAAAGCTTTTCAGAATGAAATTGTGCTATTCAGATTGCAGTTAAGGATGAAAATAAGCTATTCAGAATGAAAAAAAAGGGATTCAGGATGCGAATAACCTATTCAGTTGACAATTCAGACAAAAAAAGCTATTCAGAATGCAAATAAACTATTTAGATTGCAAATAAGCTATACAGTTTGCAAAAAAAGCTTTTCAGAATGAAATTGTGCTATTCAGATTGTAGTTAAGGATGAAAATAAGCTATTCAGAATGAAAAAAACGGGATTCAGGATGCGAATAACCTATTAATTTGGCAATTCAGACAAAAAAGGCTATTCAGAATGCAAATAAACTATTCAGATTGCAAATAAACTATTCAGTTTGCAAAAAAAGCTTTTCAGAATGAAATTGTGCTATTCAGATTGCAGTTAAGGATGAAAATAAGCTATTCAGAATGAAAAAAAAGGGATTCAGGATGCGAATAACCTATTCAGTTGGCAATTCTGACAAAAAAAGCTATTCAGAATGCAAAAAAACTACTTAGATTGCAAATAAGCTATTCAGTTTGCAAAAAAAAGCTTTTCAGAATGAAAATGTGCTATTCAGATTGCAGTTAAGGATGAAAATAAGCTATTCATAATGAAAAAAAAGGGATTCAGGATGCGAATAACCTATTCAGTTGGCAATTCAGAGAAAAAAACCTATTCAGAATGCAAAAAAACTACTCAGATTGCAAATAAGCTATACAGTTTGCAAAAAAAGCTTTTCAGAATGAAATTGCGCTATTCAGATTGCAGTTAAGGATGAAAATAAGCTATTCAGAATGAAAAAAAAGGGATTCAGGATGCGAATAACCTATTCAGTTGACAATTCAGACAAAAAAAGCTATTCAGAATGCAAATAAACTATTCAGATTGCAAATAAGCTATACAGTTTGCAAAAATAGCTTTTCAGAATGAAATTGTGCTATTCAGATTGCAGTTAAGGATGAAAATAAGCTATTCAGAATGAAAAAAACGGGATTCAGGATGCGAATAACCTATTAAGTTTGCAATTCAGACAAAAAACGCTATTCAGAATGCCAATAAACTATTCAGATTGCAAATAAACTATTCAGTTTGCAAAAAAAGCTTTTCAGAATGAAATTGTGCTATTCAGATTGCAGTTAAGGATGAAAATAAGCTATTCAGAATGTAAAAAAAGGGATTCAGGATGTGAATAACCTATTCAGTTGGCAATTCAGACAAAAAAACCTATTCAGAATGCAAAAATACTACTCATATTGCAAATAAGCTATACAGTTTGCAACAAAAGCTTTTCAGAATGAAATTGTGCTATTCAGATTGCAGTTAAGGATGAAAATAAGCTATTCAGAATGAAAAAAACGGGATTCAGGATGCGAATAACCTATTAATTTTGCAATTCAGACAAAAAAAAGCTATTCAGAATGCAAATAAACTATTCAGATTGCAAATAAGCTATACAGTTTGCAAAAAAAGCTTTTCAGAATGAAATTGTGCTATTCAGATTGCAGTTAAGGATGAAAATAAGCTATTCATAATGAAGAAAAAGGGATTCAGGATGCGAATAACCTATTCAGTTGGCAGTTCAGACAAAAAAACCTATTCAGAATGCAAAAAAAACTACTCAGATTGCAAATAAGCTATACAGTTTGCAAAAAAAGCTTTTCAGAATGAAATTGTGCTATTCAGATTGCAGTTAAGGACGAAAATAAGCTATTCATAATGAAAAAAAAGGGATTCAGGATGCGAATAACGTATTCAGTTGACAATTCAGACAAAAAAAGCTATTCGGAATGCAAATAAACTATTCAGATTGCAAATAAGCTATGCAGTTTGCAAAAAAAGCTTTTCAGAATGAAATTGTGCTATTCAGATTGCAGTTAAGGATGAAAATAAGCTATTCGGAATGAAAAAAACGGGATTCAGGATGCGAATAACCTATTAAGTTTGCAATTCAGACAAAAAAAGCTATTCAGAATGCAAATAAACTATTCAGATTGCAAATAAGCTATTCAGTTTGCAAAAAAAGCTTTTCAGAATGAAAATGTGCTATTCAGATTGCAGTTAAGGACGAAAATAAGCTATTCATAATGAAAAAAAAGGGATTCAGGATGCGAATAACCTATTCAGTTGGCAATTCAGACAGAAAAACCTATTCAGAATGCAAAAAAAACTACACAGATTGCAAATAAGCTATGCAGTTTGCAAAAAAAGCTTTTCATAATGAAATTGTGCTATTCAGATTGCAGTTAAGGACGAAAATAAGCTATTCATAATGAAAAAAAAGGGATTCAGGATGCGAATAACCTATTCAGTTGAAATTCAGACAAAAAAAGCTATTCAGAATGAAAATAAACTATTCAGATTGCAAATAAGATATACAGTTTGCAAAAAAAGCTTTTCAGAATGAAATTGTGCTATTCAGATTGCAGTTAAGGTTGAAAATAAGCTATTCAGAATGAAAAAAACGGGATTCAGGATGCGAATAACCTATTAAGTTTGCAATTCAGACAAAAAAAGCTATTCAGAATGCAAATAAACTATTCAGATTGCAAATAAGCTATTAAGTTTGCAAAAAAAGCTTTTCAGAATGAAAATGTGCTATTCAGATTGCAGTTAAGGATGAAAATAAGCTATTCAGAATGAAAAAAAAGGGATTCAGGATGCGAATAACCTATTCAGTTGGCAATTCAGACAAAAAAACCTATTCAGAATGCAAAAAAAACTACTCAGATTGCAAATAAGCTATGCAGTTTGCAAAAAAAGCTTTTCAGAATGAAATTGTGCTATTCAGATTGCAGTTAAGGATGAAAATAAGCTATTCAGAATGAAAAAAAAGGGATTCAGGTTGCGAATAACCTATTCAGTTGACAATTAAGACAAAAAAAGCTATTCAGAATGCAAATAAACTATTTAGATTGCAAATAAGCTATACAGTTTGCAAAAAAAGCTTTTCAGAATGAAATTGTGCTATTCAGATTGCAGTTAAGGACGAAAATAAGCTATTCAGAATGAAAAAAACGGGATTCAGGATGCGAATAACCTATTAATTTTGCAATTCAGACAAAAAAAGCTATTCAGAATGCAAATAAACTATTCAGATTGCAAATAAGCTATACAGTTTGCAAAAAAAGCTTTTCAGAATGAAATTGTGCTATTCAGATTGCAGTTAAGGATGAAAATAAGCTATTCATAATGAAGAAAAAGGGATTCACGATGCGAATAACCTATTCAGTTGAAATTCAGACAAAAAAAGCTATTCAGAATGCAAAAAAACTACTCAGATTGCAAATAAGCTATACAGTTTGCAAAAAAAGCTTTTCAGAATGAAAATGTGCTATTCAGATTGCAGTTAAGGATGAATATAAGCTATTCAGAATGAAAAAAAAGGGATTCAGGATGCGAATAACCTATTCAGTTGGCAATTCTGACAAAAAAACCTATTCAGAATGCAAAAAAACTACTTAGATTGCAAATAAGCTACACAGTTTGCTAAAAAAGCTTTTCAGAATGAAATTGTGCTATTCAGATTGCAGTTAAGGATGAAAATAAGCTATTCATAATGAAAAAAAACGGGATTCAGGATGCGAATAACCTATTCAGTTGACAATTCAGACAAAAAAAGCTATTCAGAATGCAAAAAAACTACTCAGATTGCAAATAAGCTATACAGTTTGCAAAAAAAGCTTTTCAGAATGAAATTGTGCTATTCAGATTGCAGTTAAGGATGAAAATAAGCTATTCAGAATGAAAAAAATGGGATTCAAGATGCGAATAACCTATTAAGTTTGCAATTCAGACAAAAAAAGCTATTCAGAATGCAAATAAACTATTCAGATTGCAAATAAGCTATTAAGTTTGCAAAAAAAGCTTTTCAGAATGAAAATGTGCTATTCAGATTGCAGTTAAGGATGAAAATAAGCTATTCAGAATGAAAAAAAGGGATTCAAGATGCGAATAACCTATTCAGTTGGCAATTCAGACAAAAAAACCTATTCAGAATGCAAAAAAAACTACTCAGATTGCAAATAAGCTATGCAGTTTGCAAAAAAAGCTTTTCAGAATGAAATTGTGCTATTTAGATTGCAGTTAAGGATGAAAATAAGCTATTCAGAATGAAAAAAAAGGGATTCAGGATGCAAATAACCTCTTCAGTTGACAATTCAGACAAAAAAAGCTATTCAGAATGCAAATAAACTATTTAGATTGCAAATAAGCTATACAGTTTGCAAAAAAAGCTTTTCAGAATTAAATTGTGCTATTCAGATTGCAGTTAAGGACAAAAATAAGCTATTCAGAATGAAAAAAACGGGATTCAGGATGCGAATAACCTATTAATTTTGCAATTCAGACAAAAAAAGCTATTCAGAATGCAAATAAACTATTCAGATTGCAAATAAACTATTCAGTTTGCAAAAAAAGCTTTTCAGAATGAAAATGTGCTATTCAGATTGCAGTTAAGGATGAAAATAAGCTATTCAGAATGAAAAAAAGGGATTCAGGATGCGAATAACCTATTCAGTTGGCAATTCAGACAAAAAAACCTATTCAGAATGCAAAAAAAACTACTCAGATTGCAAATAATCTATGCAGTTTGCAAAAAAAGCTTTTCAGAATGAAATTGTGCTATTCAGATTGGAGTTAAGGATGAAAATAAGCTATTCAGAATGAAAAAAAAGGGATTCAGGATGCGAATAACCTATTCAGTTGACAATTCGGACAAAAAAAGCTATTCGGAATGCAAATAAACTATTTAGATTGCAAATAAGCTATGCAGTTTGCAAAAAAAGCTTTTCACAATGAAATTGTGCTATTCAGATTGCAGTTAAGGATGAAAATAAGCTATTCGGAATGAAAAAAACGGGATTCAGGATGCGAATAACCTATTAAGTTTGCAATTCAGACAAAAAAAGCTATTCAGAATGCAAATAAACTATTCAGATTGCAAATAAGCTATTCAGTTTGCAAAAAAAGCTTTTCAGAATGAAAATGTGCTATTCAGATTGCAGTTAAGGACGAAAATAAGCTATTCATAATGAAAAAAAAGGGATTCAGGATGCGAATAACCTATTCAGTTGGCAATTCAGACAGAAAAACCTATTCAGAATGCAAAAAAAACTACACAGATTGCAAATAAGCTATGCAGTTTGCAAAAAAAGCTTTTCAGAATGAAATTGTGCTATTCAGATTGCAGTTAAGGACGAAAATAAGCTATTCATAATGAAAAAAAAGAGATTCAGGATGCGAATAACCTATTCAGTTGAAATTCAGACAAAAAAAGCTATTCAGAATGAAAATAAACTATTCAGATTGCAAATAAGATATACAGTTTGCAAAAAAAGCTTTTCAGAATGAAATTGTGCTATTCAGATTGCAGTTAAGGTTGAAAATAAGCTATTCAGAATGAAAAAAACGGGATTCAGGATGCGAATAACCTATTAAGTTTGCAATTCAGACAAAAAAAGCTATTCAGAATGCAAATAAACTATTCAGATTGCAAATAAGCTATTAAGTTTGCAAAAAAAGCTTTTCAGAATGAAAATGTGCTATTCAGATTGCAGTTAAGGATGAAAATAAGCTATTCAGAATGAAAAAAAAGGGATTCAGGATGCGAATAACCTATTCAGTTGGCAATTCAGACAAAAAAACCTATTCAAAATGCAAAAAAAACTACTCAGATTGCAAATAAGCTATGCAGTTTGCAAAAAAAGCTTTTCAGAATGAAATTGTGCTATTCAGATTGCAGTTAAGGATGAAAATAAGCTATTTAGAATGAAAAAAAAGGGATTCAGGTTGCGAATAACCTATTCAGTTGGCATTTCAGACAAAAAACCCTAATCAGAATGCAAAAAAAACTACTCAGATTGCAAATAAGCTATACAGTTTGCAAAAAAAGCTTTTCAGAATGAAATTGTGCTATTCAGATTGCAGTTAAGGACGAAAATAAGCTATTCATAATGAAAAAAAAGGGATTCAGGTTGCGAATAACCTATTCAGTTGACAATTAAGACAAAAAAAGCTATTCAGAATGCAAATAAACTATTTAGATTGCAAATAAGCTATACAGTTTGCAAAAAAAGCTTTTCAGAATGAAATTGTGCTATTCAGATTGCAGTTAAGGACGAAAATAAGCTATTCAGAATGAAAAAAACGGGATTCAGGATGCGAATAACCTATTAATTTTGCAATTCAGACAAAAAAAGCTATTCAGAATGCAAATAAACTATTCAGATTGCAAATAAGCTATACAGTTTGCAAAAAAAGCTTTTCAGAATGAAATTGTGCTATTCAGATTGCAGTTAAGGATGAAAATAAGCTATTCATAATGAAGAAAAAGGGATTCAGGATGCGAACAACCTATTCAGTTGAAATTCAGACAAAAAAAGCTATTCAGAATGCAAAAAAACTACTCAGATTGCAAATAAGCTATACAGTTTGCAAAAAAAGCTTTTCAGAATGAAAATGTGCTATTCAGATTGCAGTTAAGGATGAAAATAAGCTATTTAGAATGAAAAAAAAGGGATTCAGGTTGCGAATAACCTATTCAGTTGGCATTTCAGACAAAAAACCCTAATCAGAATGCAAAAAAAACTACTCAGATTGCAAATAAGCTATACAGTTTGCAAAAAAAGCTTTTCAGAATGAAATTGTGCTATTCAGATTGCAGTTAAGGACGAAAATAAGCTATTCATAATGAAAAAAAAGGGATTCAGGATGCGAATAACCTATTCATTTGAAATTCAGACAAAAAAAGCTATTCAGAATGAAAATAAACTATTCAGATTGCAAATAAGCTATACAGTTTGCAAAAAAAGCTTTTCAGAATGAAATTGTGCTATTCAGATTGCAGTTAAGGATGAAAATAAGCTGTTCAGAATGAAAAAAACGGGATTCAGGATGCGAATAACCTATTAAGTTTGCAATTCAGACAAAAAAAGCTATTCAGAATGCAAATAAACTATTCAGATTGCAAATAAGCTATTAAGTTTGCAAAAAAAGCTTTTCAGAATGAAAATGTGCTATTCAGATTGCAGTTAAGGATGAAAATAAGCTATTCTGAATGAAAAAAAGGGATTCAGGATGCGAATAACCTATTCAGTTGGCAATTCAGACAAAAAAACCTATTCAGAATGCAAAAAAAACTACTCAGATTGCAAATAATCTATGCAGTTTGCAAAAAAAGCTTTTCAGAATGAAATTGTGCTATTCAGATTGCAGTTAAGGATGAAAATAAGCTATTCAGAATGAAAAAAAAGGGATTCAGGATGCGAATAACCTATTCAGTTGACAATTCAGACAAAAAAAGCTATTCAGAATGCAAATAAACTATTTAGATTGCAAATAAGCTATACAGTTTGCAAAAAAAGCTTTTCAGAATGAAATTGTGCTATTCAGATTGCAGTTAAGGACGAAAATAAGCTATTCAGAATGAAAAAAACGGGATTCAGGATGCGAATAACCTATTAATTTTGCAATTCAGACAAAAAAGGCTATTCAGAATGCAAATAAACTATTCAGATTGCAAATAAACTATTCAGTTTGCAAAAAAAGCTTTTCAGAATGAAATTGTGCTATTCAGATTGCAGTTAAGGATGAAAATAAGCTATTCAGAATGAAAAAAAAGGGATTCAGGATGCGAATAACCTATTCAGTTGGCAATTCTGACAAAAAAACCTATTCAGAATGCAAAAAAACTACTTAGATTGCAAATAAGCTATACAGTTTACTAAAAAAGCTTTTCAGAATGAAATTGTGCTATTCAGATTGCAGTTAAGGATGAAAATAAGCTATTCGGAATGAAAAAAACGGGATTCAGGATGCGAATAACCTATTAAGTTTGCAATTCAGACAAAAAAAGCTATTCAGAATGCAAATAAACTATTCAGATTACAAATAAGCTATTCAGTTTGCAAAAAAAGCTTTTCAGAATGAAAATGTGCTATTCAGATTGCAGTTAAGGATGAAAATAAGCTATTTAGAATGAAAAAAAAGGGATTCAGGTTGCGAATAACCTATTCAATTGGCATTTCAGACAAAAAAACCTATTCAGAATGCAAAAAAAACTACTCAGATTGCAAATAAGCTATACAGTTTGCAAAAAAAGCTTTTCAGAATGAAAATGTGCTATTCAGATTGCAGTTAAGGATGAAAATAAGCTATTCATAATGAAAAAAAAGGGATTCAGGATGCGAATAACCTATTCAGTTGACAATTCAGACAAAAAAAGCTATTCAGAATGCAAAAAAACTACTCAGATTGCAAATAAGCTATACAGTTTGCAAAAAAAGCTTTTCAGAATGAAATTGTGCTATTCAGATTGCAGTTAAGGATGAAAATAAGCTATTCAGAATGAAAAAAATGGGATTCAGGATGCGAATAACCTATTAAGTTTGCAATTCAGACAAAAAAAGCTATTCAGAATGCAAATAAACTATTCAGATTGCAAATAAGCTATTAAGTTTGCAAAAAAAGCTTTTCATAATGAAAATGTGCTATTCAGATTGCAGTTAAGGATGAAAATAAGCTATTCAGAATGAAAAAAAGGGATTCAGGATGCGAATAACCTATTCAGTTGGCAATTCAGACAAAAAAACCTATTCAGAATGCAAAAAAAACTACTCAGATTGCAAATAAGCTATGCAGTTTGCAAAAAAAGCTTTTCAGAATGAAATTGTGCTATTTAGATTGCAGTTAAGGTTGAAAATAAGCTATTCAGAATGAAAAAAACGGGATTCAGGATGCGAATAACCTATTAAGTTTGCAATTCAGACAAAAAAAGCTATTCAGAATGCAAATAAACTATTCAGATTGCAAATAAGCTATTAAGTTTGCAAAAAAAGCTTTTCAGAATGAAAATGTGCTATTCAGATTGCAGTTAAGGATGAAAATAAGCTATTCAGAATGAAAAAAAGGGATTCAGGATGCGAATAACCTATTCAGTTGGCAATTCAGACAAAAAAACCTATTCAGAATGCAAAAAAAACTACTCAGATTGCAAATAAGCTATGCAGTTTGCAAAAAAAGCTTTTCAGAATGAAATTGTGCTATTCAGATTGCAGTTAAGGATGAAAATAAGCTATTCAGAATGAAAAAAAAGGGATTCAGGATGCGAATAACCTATTCAGTTGACAATTAAGACAAAAAAAGCTATTCAGAATGCAAATAAACTATTTAGATTGCAAATAAGCTATACAGTTTGCAAAAAAAGCTTTTCAGAATGAAATTGTGCTATTCAGATTGCAGTTAAGGACGAAAATAAGCTATTCAGAATGAAAAAAACGGGATTCAGGATGCGAATAACCTATTAATTTTGCAATTCAGACAAAAAAAGCTATTCAGAATGCAAATAAACTATTCAGATTGCAAATAAGCTATGCAGTTTGCAAAAAAAGCTTTTCAGAATGAAATTGTGCTATTTAGATTGCAGTTAAGGTTGAAAATAAGCTATTCAGAATGAAAAAAACGGGATTCAGGATGCGAATAACCTATTAAGTTTGCAATTCAGACAAAAAAAGCTATTCAGAATGCAAATAAACTATTCAGATTGCAAATAAGCTATTAAGTTTGCAAAAAAAGCTTTTCAGAATGAAAATGTGCTATTCAGATTGCAGTTAAGGATGAAAATAAGCTATTCAGAATGAAAAAAAGGGATTCAGGATGCGAATAACCTATTCAGTTGGCAATTCAGACAAAAAAACCTATTCAGAATGCAAAAAAAACTACTCAGATTGCAAATAAGCTATGCAGTTTGCAAAAAAAGCTTTTCAGAATGAAATTGTGCTATTCAGATTGCAGTTAAGGATGAAAATAAGCTATTCAGAATGAAAAAAAAGGGATTCAGGATGCGAATAACCTATTCAGTTGACAATTAAGACAAAAAAAGCTATTCAGAATGCAAATAAACTATTTAGATTGCAAATAAGCTATACAGTTTGCAAAAAAAGCTTTTCAGAATGAAATTGTGCTATTCAGATTGCAGTTAAGGACGAAAATAAGCTATTCAGAATGAAAAAAACGGGATTCAGGATGCGAATAACCTATTAATTTTGCAATTCAGACAAAAAAAGCTATTCAGAATGCAAATAAACTATTCAGATTGCAAATAAGCTATACAGTTTGCAAAAAAAGCTTTTCAGAATGAAAATGTGCTATTCAGATTGCAGTTAAGGATGAAAATAAGCTATTTAGAATGAAAAAAAAGGGATTCAGGTTGCGAATAACCTATTCAGTTGGCATTTCAGACAAAAAAACCTATTCAGAATGCAAAAAAAACTACTCAGATTGCAAATAAGCTATACAGTTTGCAAAAAAAGCTTTTCAGAATGAAATTGTGCTATTCAGATTGCAGTTAAGGATGAAAATAAGCTATTCATAATGAAAAAAAAGGGATTCAGGATGCGAATAACCTATTACATTTGCAATTCAGACAAAAAAAGCTATTCAGAATGCAAATAAACTATTCAGATTGCAAATAAGCTATTAAGTTTGCAAAAAAAGCTTTTCAGAATGAAAATGTGCTATTCAGATTGCAGTTAAGGATGAAAATAAGCTATTCAGAATGAAAAAAAGGGATTCAGGATGCGAATAACCTATTCAGTTGGCAATTCAGACAAAAAAACCTATTCAGAATGCAAAAAAAACTACTCAGATTGCAAATAATCTATGCAGTTTGCAAAAAAAGCTTTTCAGAATGAAATTGTGCTATTCAGATTGCAGTTAAGGATGAAAATAAGCTATTCAGAATGAAAAAAAAGGGATTCAGGATGCGAATAACCTATTCAGTTGACAATTCAGACAAAAAAAGCTATTCAGAATGCAAATAAACTATTTAGATTGCAAATAAGCTATACAGTTTGCAAAAAAAGCTTTTCAGAATTAAATTGTGCTATTCAGATTGCAGTTAAGGACGAAAATAAGCTATTCAGAATGAAAAAAACGGGATTCAGGATGCGAATAACCTATTAATTTTGGAATTCAGACAAAAAAGGCTATTCAGAATGCAAATAAACTATTCAGATTGCAAATAAACTATTCAGTTTACAAAAAAAGCTTTTCAGAATGAAATTGTGCTATTCAGATTGCAGTTAAGGATGAAAATAAGCTATTCAGAATGAAAAAAAAGGGATTCAGGATGCGAATAACCTATTCAGTTGGCAATTCTGACAAAAAAACCTATTCAGAATGCAAAAAAACTACTTAGATTGCAAATAAGCTATACAGTTTGCTAAAAAAGCTTTTCAGAATGAAATTGTGCTATTCAGATTGCAGTTAAGGATGAAAATAAGCTATTCGGAATGAAAAAAACGGGATTCAGGATGCGAATAACCTATTAAGTTTGCAATTCAGACAAAAAAAGCTATTCAGAATGCAAATAAACTATTCAGATTGCAAATAAGCTATTCAGTTTGCAAAAAAAGCTTTTCAGAATGAAAATGTGCTATTCAGATTGCAGTTAAGGATGAAAATAAGCTATTTAGAATGAAAAAAAAGGGATTCAGGTTGCGAATAACCTATTCAGTTGGCATTTCAGACAAAAAAACCTATTCAGAATGCAAAAAAAACTACTCAGCTTGCAAATAAGCTATGCAGTTTGCAAAAAAAGCTTTTCAGAATGAAATTGTGCTATTCAGATTGCAGTTAAGGATGAAAATAAGCTATTCAGAATGAAAAAAAAGGGATTCAGGATGTGAATAACCTATTCAGTTGACAATTCAGACAAAAAAAGCTATTCAGAATGCAAATAAACTATTTAGGTTGCAAATAAGCTATACAGTTTGCAAAAAAAGCTTTTCAGAATTAAATTGTGCTATTCAGATTGCAGTTAAGGACAAAAATAAGCTATTCAGAATGAAAAAAACGGGATTCAGGATGCGAATAACCTATTAATTTTGCAATTCAGACAAAAAAAGCTATTCAGAATGCAAATAAACTATTCAGATTGCAAATAAACTATTCAGTTTGCAAAAAAAGCTTTTCAGAATGAAAATGTGCTATTCAGATTGCAGTTAAGGATGAAAATAAGCTATTCAGAATGAAAAAAAGGGATTCAGGATGCGAATAACCTATTCAGTTGGCAATTCAGACAAAAAAACCTATTCAGAATGCAAAAAAAACTACTCAGATTGCAAATAATCTATGCAGTTTGCAAAAAAAGCTTTTCAAAATGAAATTGTGCTATTCAGATTGCAGTTAAGGATGAAAATAAGCTATTCAGAATGAAAAAAAAGGGATTCAGGATGCGAATAACCTATTCAGTTGACAATTCAGACAAAAAAAGTTATTCGGAATGCAAATAAACTATTTAGATTGCAAATAAGCTATACAGTTTGCAAAAAAAGCTTTTCAGAATGAAATTGTGCTATTCAGATTGCAGTTAAGGGCGAAAATAAGCTATTCAGAATGAAAAAAACGGGATTCAGGATGCGAATAACCTATTAATTTTGCAATTCAGACAAAAAAGGCTATTCAGAATGCAAATAAACTATTCAGATTGCAAATAAACTATTCAGTTTGCAAAAAAAGCTTTTCAGAATGAAATTGTGCTATTCAGATTGCAGTTAAAGATGAAAATAAGCTATTCAGAATGAAAAAAAAGGGATTTAGGATGCGAATAACCTATTCAGTTGGCAATTCTGAAAAAAAACCTATTCAGAATGCAAAAAAAACTACTCAGATTGCAAATAAGCTATACAGTTTGCAAAAAAAGTTTTACAGAATGAAATTGTGCTATTCAGATTGCAGTTAAGGACGAAAATAAGCTATTCATAATGAAAAAAAAGGGATTCAGGATGCGAATAACCTATTCAGTTGAAATTCAGACAAAAAAAGCTATTCAGAATTGCAAAAAAACTACTCAGATTGCAAATTAGCTATACAGTTTGCAAAAAAAGCTTTTCAGAATGAAAATGTGCTATTCAGATTGCAGTTAAGGATGAAAATAAGCTATTCAGAATGAAAAAAAGGGATTCAGGATGCGAATAACCTATTCAGTTGGCAATTCAGACAGAAAAACCTATTCAGAATGCAAAAAAAACTACACAGATTGCAAATAAGCTATGCAGTTTGCAAAAAAAGCTTTTCAGAATGAAATTGTGCTATTCAGATTGCAGTTAAGGATGAAAATAAGCTATTCAGAATGAAAAAAAAGGGATTCAGGATGCAAATAACCTATTCAGGTTACAATTCAGACAAAAAAAGCTATTCAGAATGCAAATAAACTATTTAGATTGCAAATAAGCTATACAGTTTGCAAAAAAAGCTTTTCAGAATGAAATTGTGCTATTCAGATTGCAGTTAAGGACAAAAATAAGCTATTCAGAATGAAAAAAACGGGATTCAGGATGTGAAAAACCTATTAATTTTGCAATTCAGACAAAAAAAGCTATTCAGAATGCAAATAAACTATTCAGATTGCAAATAAACTATTCAGTTTGCAAAAAAAGCTTTTCAGAATGAAATTGTGCTATTCAGATTGCAGTTAAGGATGAAAATAAGCTATTCAGAATGAAAAAAAAGGGATTCAGGATGCGAATAACCTATTCAGTTGGCAATTCTGACAAAAAAACCTATTCAGAATGCAAAAAAACTACTTAGATTGCAAATAAGCTATACAGTTTGCAAAAAAAGTTTTTCAGAATGAAATTGTGCTATTCAGATTGCAGTTAAGGATGAAAATAAGCTATTCAGAATGAAAAAAAAGGGATTCAGGATGCAAATAACCTATTCAGTTGACAATTCAGACAAAAAAAGCTATTCTGAATGCAAATAAACTATTTAGATTGCAAATAAGCTATACAGTTTGCAAAAAAAGCTTTTCAGAATGAAATTGTGCTATTCAGATTGCAGTTAAGGATGAAAATAAGCTATTCGGAATGAAAAAAACGGGATTCAGGATGCGAATAACCTATTAAGTTTGCAATTCAGACAAAAAAAGCTATTCAGAATGCAAATAAACTATTCAGATTGCAAATAAGCTATTCAGTTTGCAAAAAAAGCTTTTCAGAATGAAAATGTGCTATTCAGATTGCAGTTAAGGATGAAAATAAGCTATTTATAATGAAAAAAAAGGGATTCAGGTTGCGAATAACCTATTCAATTGGCATTTCAGACAAAAAAACCTATTCAGAATGCAAAAAAAACTACTCAGATTGCAAATAAGCTATACAGTTTGCAAAAAAAGCTTTTCAAAAAGAAAATGTGCTATTCAGATTGCAGTTAAGGATGAAAATAAGCTATTCAGAATGAAAAAAAGGGATTCAGGATGCGAATAACCTATTCAGTTGGCAATTCAGACAAAAAAACCTATTCAGAATGCAAAAAAACTACTCAGATTGCAAATAAGCTATACAGTTTGCAAAAAAAGCTTTTCAGAATGAAATTGTGCTATTCAGATTGCAGTTAAGGATGAAAATAAGCTATTCATAATGAAAAAAAAGGGATTCAGGAAGCGAATAACCTATTCAGTTGACAATTCAGACAAAAAAAGCTATTCATAATGCAAATAAACTATTCAGATTGCAAAAAAGCTATTCAGTTTGCAAAAAAAGCTTTTCAGAATGAAAATGTGCTATTCAGATTGCAGTTAAGGATGAAAATAAGCTATTCATAATGAAAAAAAAGGGATTCAGGATGCGAATAACCTATTCAGTTGGCAATTGAGACAAAAAAACCTATTCAGAATGCAAAAAAACTACTCAGATTGCAAATAAGCTATACAGTTTGCAAAAAAAGCTTTTCATAATGAAATTTTGCTATTCAGATTGCAGTTAAGGATGAAAATATGCTATTCAGAATGAAAAAAAAGGGATTCAGGATGCGAATAACCTATTCAGTTGGCAATTCAGACAAAAAAAGCTATTTAGAATGCAAAAAAACTATTCAGATTGCAAATAAGCTATTTAGGTTGCAAAAGAAGCTATTCAGAATGAAAATGTGCTATTCAGATTGCAGTTAAGTATGAAAATAAGCTATTCATAATGAAAAAAAAGGGATTCAGGATGCGATTAACCTATTTAGTTAGCAATTCAGACAAAAAAAGTTATTCAGAATGCAAATAAAGTATTTAGATTGCAAATAAGCTATTCAGTTTGCAGAAAAAGCTTTTCAGAATGAAAATGTGCTATTCAGATTGCAGTTCAGGATGAGAATAAGCTATTCAGAATGAAAAAAAGGGATTCAGGATGCGAATAACCTATTAAGTTTGTAGTTCAGACAAAAAAAGCTATTCAGAATGCCAATAAACTATTCAGATTGCAAATAAGCTATTCAGAATGAAAATGTGCCATTCAGATTGTAGTTCAGGATGAAAATAATCTATTCAGAATGAAAAAAAGGGATTCAGGATGCGAATAACCTATTACGTTTGCAATTCAGACAAAAAAAGCTATTCAGAATTCAAATAAACTATTCAAATTGCAAATAAGCTATACAGTTTGCAAAAAAGCTTTTCAGAATGAAAATGTGCAATTCAGATTGCAGTTCAGGATGAAAATAAGCTATTCAGAATGAAAAAAAGGGATTCAGGATGCGAATAATCTATTCAGTTGGCATTTCAGACAAAAAAACCTATTCAGAATGCAAAAAAAACTACTCAGATTGCAAATAAGCTATACAGTTTGCAAAAAAAGCTTTTCAAAATGAAAATGTGCTATTCAGATTGCAGTTAAGGATGAAAATAAGCTATTCAGAATGAAAAAAAGGGATTCAGGATGCGAATAACCTATTCAGTTGGCAATTCAGACAAAAAAACCTATTCAGAATGCAAAAAAACTACTCAGATTGCAAATAAGCTATACAGTTTGCAAAAAAAGCTTTTCAGAATGAAATTGTGCTATTCAGATTGCAGTTAAGGATGAAAATAAGCTATTCATAATGAAAAAAAAGGGATTCAGGAAGCGAATAACCTATTCAGTTGACAATTCAGACAAAAAAAGCTATTCATAATGCAAATAAACTATTCAGATTGCAAAAAAGCTATTCAGTTTGCAAAAAAAGCTTTTCAGAATGAAAATGTGCTATTCAGATTGCAGTTAAGGATGAAAATAAGCTATTCATAATGAAAAAAAAGGGATTCAGGATGCGAATAACCTATTCAGTTGGCAATTGAGACAAAAAAACCTATTCAGAATGCAAAAAAACTACTCAGATTGCAAATAAGCTATACAGTTTGCAAAAAAAGCTTTTCATAATGAAATTTTGCTATTCAGATTGCAGTTAAGGATGAAAATATGCTATTCAGAATGAAAAAAAAGGGATTCAGGATGCGAATAACCTATTCAGTTGGCAATTCAGACAAAAAAAGCTATTTAGAATGCAAAAAAACTATTCAGATTGCAAATAAGCTATTTAGGTTGCAAAAGAAGCTATTCAGAATGAAAATGTGCTATTCAGATTGCAGTTAAGTATGAAAATAAGCTATTCATAATGAAAAAAAAGGGATTCAGGATGCGATTAACCTATTTAGTTAGCAATTCAGACAAAAAAAGTTATTCAGAATGCAAATAAAGTATTTAGATTGCAAATAAGCTATTCAGTTTGCAAAAAAAGCTTTTCAGAATGAAAATGTGCTATTCAGATTGCAGTTCAGGATGAGAATAAGCTATTCAGAATGAAAAAAAGGGATTCAGGATGCGAATAACCTATTAAGTTTGTAGTTCAGACAAAAAAAGCTATTCAGAATGCCAATAAACTATTCAGATTGCAAATAAGCTATTCAGAATGAAAATGTGCCATTCAGATTGTAGTTCAGGATGAAAATAATCTATTCAGAATGAAAAAAAGGGATTCAGGATGCGAATAACCTATTACGTTTGCAATTCAGACAAAAAAAGCTATTCAGAATGCAAATAAACTATTCAGATTGCAAATAAGCTATACAGTTTGCAAAAAAGCTTTTCAGAATGAAAATGTGCAATTCAGATTGCAGTTCAGGATGAAAATAAGCTATTCAGAATGAAAAAAAAGGGATTCAGGATGCGAATAACCTATTCAGTTGGCAATTCAGACAAAAAAACCTATTCAGAATGCAAAAAAAACTACTCAGATTGCAAATAAGCTATACAGTTTGCAAAAAAAACTTTTCAGAATGAAATTGTGCTATTCAAATTGCAGTTAAGGATGAAAATAAGCTATTCAGAATGAAAAAAAAGGGATTCAGGATGCGAATAACCTATTCAGTTTGCAATTCAGACAAAAAAAGCTATTCAGAATGCAAATAAACTATTCAGATTGCAAATAAGCTATACAGTTTGAAAGAAAAGCTTTTCAGAATGAAATTGTGCTATTCAGATTGCAGTTAAGGATGAAAATAAGCTATTCAGAATGAAAAAAACGGGATTCAGGATGCGAATAACCTATTAAGTTTGCAATTCAGACAAAAAAAGCTATTCAAAATGCAAATAAACTATTCAGATTGCAAATAAGCTATTTAGGTTGCAAAAGAAGCTATTCAGAATGAAAATGTGCTATTCAGATTGCAGTTAAGTATGAAAATAAGCTATTCAGTATGAAAAAAAAGGGATTCAGGATGCGAATAACCTATTCAGTTGGCAATTCAGACAAAAAAAGTTATTCAGAATGCAAAAAAAACTACTCAGATTGCAAATAAGCTATACAGTTTGCAAAAAAAGCTTTTCAGAATGAAAATGTGCTATTCAGATTGCAGTTCAGGATGAAAATAATCTATTCAGAATGAAAAAAAGGGATTCAGGATGCGAATAACCTATTAAGTTTGCACTTCAGACAAAAAAACCTATTCAGAATGCAAATAAACTACTCAGATTGCACATAAGCTATACAGTTTGCAAAAAAAGCTTTTCAGAATGAAAATGTGCTATTCAGATTGCAGTTCAGGATGAAAATAAGCTATTCAGTATGAAAAAAAAGGGATTCAGGATGCGAATAACCTATTCAGTTGGCAATTCAGACAAAAAAACCTATTCAGAATGCAAAAAAACTACTCAGGTTGCAAATAAGCTATACAGTTTGCAAAAAAAGCTTTTCAGAATGAAAATGTGCTATTCAGATTGCAGTTAAGGAATAAAATAAGCTATTCAGATTGAAAAAAACGGGATTCAGGATGCGAATAACCTATTAAGTTGGCATTTCAGACAAAAGAACCTATTCAGAATGCAAAAAAACTATTCAGATTGCCAATAAGCTATACAGTTTGCAAAAAAAGCTTTTCAGAATGAAATTGTGCTATTCAGATAGCAGTTAAGGATGAAAATAAGCTATTCAGAATGAAAAAAACGAAATTCAGGATGCGAATAACCTATTAAGTTTGCAATTCAGACAAAAAAAGCTATTCAGAATGCAAATAAACTATTCAGATTGCAAATAAACTATTCAGTTTGCAAAAAAAGCTTTTCAGAATGAAATTGTGCTATTCAGATTGCAGTTAAGGATGAATATAAGCTATTCAGAATGAAAAAAAAGGGATTCAGGATGCGAATAACCTATTCAGTTGGCAATTCTGACAAAAAAACCTATTCAGAATGAAAAAAAAACTACTCAGATTGCAAATAAGCTATACAGTTTGCTAAAAAAGCTTTTCAGAATGAAATTGTGCTATTCAGATTGCAGTTAAGGATGAAAATAAGCTATTCGGAATGAAAAAAACGGGATTCAGGATGCGAATAACCTATTAAGTTTGCAATTCAGACAAAAAAAGCTATTCAGAATGCAAATAAACTATTCAAATTGCAAATAAGCTATTCAATTTGTAAAAAAACCTTTTCAGAATGAAAATGTGCTATTTAGATTGCAGTTAAGGATGAAAATAAGCTATTCAGAATGAAAAAAAAGGGATTCAGGATGCGAATAACCTATTCAGTTGGCAATTCAGACAAAAAAACCTATTCAGAATGCAAAAAAACTACTCGGATTGCAAATAAGCTATACAGTTTGCAAAAAAAGCTTTTCAGAATGAAAATGTGCTATTCCGATTGCAGTTAAGGATGAAAATAAGCTATTTAGAAGGAAAGAAAAGGGATTCAGGTTGCGAATAACCTATTCAGTTGGCATTTCAGACAAAAAAACCTATTCAGAATGCAAAAAAACTATTCAGATTGCCAATAAGCTATACAGTTTGCAAAAAAAGCTTTTCAGAATGAAATTGTGCTATTCAGATTGCAGTTAACGATGAAAATAAGCTATTCAGAATGAAAAAAACGAAATTCAGGATGCGAATAACCTATTAAGTTTGCAATTCAGACAAAAAAAGCTATTCAGAATGCAAATAAACTATTCAGATTGCAAATAAACTATTCAGTTTGCAAAAAAAGCTTTTCAGAATGAAATAGTGCTATTCAGATTGCAGTTAAGGATGAATATAAGCTATTCAGAATGAAAAAAAAGGGATTCAGGATGCGAATAACCTATTCAGTTGGCAATTCTGACAAAAAAACCTATTCACAATGAAAAAAAAACTACTCAGATTGCAAATAAGCTATACAGTTTGCTAAAAAAGCTTTTCAGAATGAAATTGTGCTATTCAGATTGCAGTTAAGGATGAAAATAAGCTATTCGGAATGAAAAAAACGGGATTCAGGATGCGAATAACCTATTAAGTTTGCAATTCAGAATGCAAATAAACTATTCAAATTGCAAATAAGCTATTCAATTTGTAAAAAAACCTTTTCAGAATGAAAATGTGCTATTTAGATTGCAGTTAAGGATGAAAATAAGCTATTCAGAATGAAAAAAAAGGGATTCAGAATGCGAATAACCTATTCAGTTGGCAATTCAGACAAAAAAACCTATTCAGAATGCAAAAAAACTACTCGGATTGCAAATAAGCTATACAGTTTGCAAAAAAAGCTTTTCAGAATGAAATTGTGCTATTCAGATTGCAGTTAAGGATGAAAATAAGCTATTCAGAATGAAAAAAACGAAATTCAGGATGCGAATAACCTATTAAGTTTGCAATTCAGACAAAAAAAGCTATTCAGAATGCAAATAAACTATTCAGATTGCAAATAAACTATTCAGTTTGCAAAAAAAGCTTTTCAGAATGAAATTGTGCTATTCAGATTGCAGTTAAGGATGAATATAAGCTATTCAGAATGAAAAAAAAGGGATTCAGGATGCGAATAACCTATTCAGTTGGCAATTCTGACAAAAAAACCTATTCAGAATGAAAAAAAAACTACTCAGATTGCAAATAAGCTATACAGTTTGCAAAAAAAGCTTTTCAAAATGAAAATGTGCTATTCAGATTGCAGTTAAGGATGAAAATAAGCTATTCAGAATTAAAAAAAGGGATTCAGGATGCGAATAACCTATTCAGTTGGCAATTCAGACAAAAAAACCTATTCAGAATGCAAAAAAACTACTCAGATTGCAAATAAGCTATACAGTTTGCAAAAAAAGCTTTTCAGAATGAAATTGTGCTATTCAGATTGCAGTTAAGGATGAAAATAAGCTATTCATAATGAAAAAAAAGGGATTCAGGAAGCGAATAACCTATTCAGTTGACAATTCAGACAAAAAAAGCTATTCATAATGCAAATAAACTATTCAGATTGCAAATAAGCTATTCAGTTTGCAAAAAAAGCTTTTCAGAATGAAAATGTGCTATTCAGATTGCAGTTAAGGATGAAAATAAGCTATTCAGAATGAAAAAAAGGGATTCAGCATGCGAATAACCTATTCAGTTGGCAATTCAGACAAAAAAACCTATTCAGAATGCAAAAAAACTACTCGGATAGCAAATAAGCTATACAGTTTGCAAAAAAAGCTTTTCAGAATGAAAATGTGCTATTCAGATTGCAGTTAAGGAATAAAATAAGCTATTCAGATTGAAAAAAACGGGATTCAGGATGCGAATAACCTATTCAGTTGGCATTTCAGACAAAAGAACCTATTCAGAATGCAAAAAAACTATTCAGATTGCCAATAAGCTATACAGTTTGCAAAAAAAGCTTTTCAGAATGAAATTGTGCTATTCAGATTGCAGTTAAGGATGAAAATAAGCTATTCAGAATGAAAAAAAAGGGATTCAGGATGCGAATAACCTATTCAGTTGACAATTCAAAAAAAAAAAGCTATTCAGAATGCAAATAAACTATTCAGATTGCAAATAAGCTATTCAGTTTGCAAAAAAAGCTTTTCAGAATGAAAATGTGCTATTCAGATTGCAGTTAAGGATGAAAATAAGCTATTCATAATGAAAAAAAAGGGATTCAGGAAGCGAATAACCTATTCAGTTGACAATTCAGACAAAAAAAGCTATTCATAATGCAAATAAACTATTCAGATTGCAAATAAGCTATTCAGTTTGCAAAAAAAGCTTTTCAGAATGAAAATGTGCTATTCAGATTGCAGTTAAGGATGAAAATAAGCTATTCAGAATGAAAAAAAGGGATTCAGGATGCGAATAACCTATTCAGTTGGCAATTCAGACAAAAAAACCTATTCAGAATGCAAAAAAACTACTCGGATAGCAAATAAGCTATACAGTTTGCAAAAAAAGCTTTTCAGAATGAAATTGTGCTATTCAGATTGCAGTTAAGGATGAAAATAAGCTATTCAGAATGAAAAAAACGAAATTCAGGATGCGAATAACCTATTAAGTTTGCAATTCAGACAAAAAAAGCTATTCAGAATGCAAATAAACTATTCAGATTGCAAATAAACTATTCAGTTTGCAAAAAAAGCTTTTCAGAATGAAATTGTGCTATTCAGATTGCAGTTAAGGATGAATATAAGCTATTCAGAATGAAAAAAAAGGGATTCAGGTTGCGAATAACCTATTCAGTTGGCATTTCAGACAAAAAAACCTATTCAGAATGCAAAAAAAACTACTCAGATTGCAAATAAGCTATACAGTTTGCAAATAAGCTTTTCAGAATGAAATTGTGCTATTCAAATTGCAGTTAAGGATGAAAATAAGCTATTGAGAATGAAAAAAAAGGGATTCAGGTTGCGAATAACCTATTCAGTTTGCAATTCAGACAAAAAAACCTATTCAGAATGCAAAAAAACTACTCAGATTGCAAATAAGCTATACAGTTTGCAAAAAAAGCTTTTCAGAATGAAAATGTGCTATTCAGATTGCAATTAAGGATGAAAATAAGCTATTCAGAATGAAAAAAAAGGGATTCAGGATGCGAATAACCTATTCAGTTGGCAATTTAGACAAAAAAACCTATTCAGAATGCAAAAAAACTACTCAGATTGCAAATAAGCTATACAGTTTGCAAAAAAAGCATTTCATAATGAAATTTTGCTATTCAGATTGCAGTTAAGGATGAAAATAAGCTATTCAGAATGAAAAAAAAGGGATTCAGGATGCGAATAACCTATTCAGTTGGCAATTCAGACAAAAAAAGCTATTTAGAATGCAAAAAAACTATTCAGTTTGCAAATAAGCTATTTAGGTTGCAAAAGAAGCTATTCAGAATGAAAATGTGCTATTCAGATTGCAGTTAAGTATGAAAATAAGCTATTCAGAATGAAAAAAATGGGATTCAGGATGCGATTAACCTATTTAGTTAGCAATTCAGACAAAAAAAGTTATTCAGAATGCAAATAAAGTATTTAGATTGCAAATAAGCTATTCAGTTTGCAGAAAAAGCTTTTCAGAATGAAAATGTGCTATTCAGATTGCAGTTAAGGATGAAAATAAGCTATTCATAATGAAAAAAAAGGGATTCAGGATGCGAATAACCTATTCAGTTGACAATTCAGACTAAAAAAGCTATTCAGAATGAAAATAAACTATTCAGATTGCAAATAAGCTATACAGTTTGCAAAAAAAGCTTTTCAGAATGAAATTGTGCTATTCAGATTGCAGTTAAGGATGAAAATAAGCTATTTAGATTGAAAAAAACGGGATTCAGGATGCGAATAACCTATTAAGTTTGCAATTCAGACAAAAAAAGCTATTCAGAATGCAAATAAACTATTCAGATTGCAAATAAGCTATACAGTTCGCAAAAAAAGCTTTTCAGAATGAAAATGTGCTTTTTAGATTGCAGTTCAGGATGAAAATAAGCTATTCAGTATGAAAAAAAAGGGATTCAGGATGCGAATAACCTATTCAGTTGGCATTTCAGACAAAAAAACCTATTCAGAATGCAAAAAAAACTACTCAGATTGCAAATAAGCTATACAGTTTGCAAAAAAAGCTTTTCAGAATGAAATTGTGCTATTCAGATTGCAGTTAAGGATGAAAATAAGCTATTCATAATGAAAAAAAAGGGATTCAGGATGCGAATAACCTATTCAGTTGACAATTCAGACTAAAAAAGCTATTCAGAATGAAAATAAACTATTCAGATTGCAAATAAGCTATACAGTTTGCAAAAAAAGCTTTTCAGAATGAAATTGTGCTATTCAGATTGCAGTTAAGGATGAAAATAAGCTATTCAGATTGAAAAAAACGGGATTCAGGATGCGAATAACCTATTAAGTTTGCAATTCAGACAAAAAAAGCTATTCAGAATGCAAATAAACTATTCAGATTGCAAATAAGCTATACAGTTCGCAGAAAAAGCTTTTCAGAATGAAAATGTGCTTTTTAGATTGCAGTTCAGGATGAAAATAAGCTATTCAGTATGAAAAAAAAGGGATTCAGGATGCGAATAACCTATTCAGTTGGCAATTCAGACAAAAAAACCTATTCAGAATGCAAAAAAACTACTCAGATTGCAAATAAGCTATACAGTTTGCAAAAAAAGCTTTTCAGAATGAAAATGTGCTATTCAGATTGCAGTTAAGGATGAGAATAAGCTATTTAGAATGAAAAAAAAGGAATTCAGGATGCGAATAACCTATTCAGTTGGCATTTCAGACAAAAAAACCTATTCAGAATGCAAAAAAAACTACTCAGATTGCAAATAAGCTATACAGTTTGCAAAAAAAGCTTTTCAGAATGAAATTGTGCTATTCAGATTGCAGTTAAGGATGAAAATAAGCTATTCATAATGAAAAAAAAGGGATTCAGGATGCGAATAACCTATTCAGTTGACAATTCAGACTAAAAAAGCTATTCAGAATGAAAATAAACTATTCAGATTGCAAATAAGCTATACAGTTTGCAAAAAAAGCTATTCAGAATGAAATTGTGCTATTCAGATTGCAGTTAAGGATGAAAATAAGCTATTTAGATTGAAAAAAACGGGATTCAGGATGCGAATAACCTATTAAGTTTGCAATTCAGACAAAAAAAGCTATTCAGAATGCAAATAAACTATTCAGATTGCAAATAAGCTATTCAGTTTGCAAAAAAAGCATTTCAGAATGAAAATGTGCTATTCAGATTGCAGTTAAGGATGAAAATAAGCTATTCAGAATGAAAAAAAGGGATTCAGGATGCGAATAACTTATTCTGTTGGCAATTCAAACAAAAAAACCTATTCAGAATGCAAAAAAAACTACTCTGATTGCAAATAAGCTATACAGTTTGCAAAAAAAGCTTTTCAGAATGAAATTGTGCTATTCAGATTGCAGTTAAAGATGAAAATAAGCAATTCAGAATGAAAAAAAAGGGATACAGGATGCGAATAACCTATTCAGTTGACAATTCAGACAAAAACAGCTATTCAGAATGCAAATAAACTATTTAGATTGCAAATAAGCTATACAGTTTGCAAAAAAAGCTTTTCAGAATGAAATTGTGCTATTCAGATTGCAGTTAAGGATGAAAATAAGCTATTCAGAATGAAAAAAACGGGATTCAGGATGCGAATAACCTATTAAGTTTGCAATTCAGACAAAAAAAGCTATTCAGAATGCAAATAAACTATTCAGATTGCAAATAAACTATTCAGTTTGCAAAAAAAGCTTTTCAGAATGAAATTGTGCTATTCAGATTGTAGTTAAGGATGAATATAAGCTATTCAGAATGAAAAAAAAGGGATTCAGGATGCGAATAACCTATTCAGTAGACAATTCAGACAAAAATAGCAATTCAGAATGCAAATAAACTACTCAGATTGCAAATAAGCTATACAGTTTGCAAATAAAGCTTTTCAGAATGAAATTGTGCTATTCAGATTGCAGTTAAGGATGAAAATAAGCTATTCATAATGAAAAACAGGGATTCAGGATGCGAATAACCTATTCAGTTGACAATTCAGACAAAAAAAGCTATTCAGAATGCAAAAAAACTACTCAGATTGCAAATAAGCTTTACAGTTTGCAAAAAAAGCTTTTCAGAATGAAAATGTGCTATTCAGATTGCAGTTAAGGATGAAAATAAGCTATTTTGAATGAAAAAAAGGGATTCAGGTTGCGAATAACCTATTCAGTTGGCATTTCAGACAAAAAAACCAATTCAGAATGCAAAAAAAACTACTCAGATTGCAAATAAGCTATACAGTTTGCAAAAAAAGCTTTTCAGAATGAAATTGTGCTATTCAAATTGCAGTTAAGGATGAAAATAAGCTATTCAGAATGAAAAAAAAGGGATTCAGGTTGCGAATAACCTATTCAGTTTGCAATTCAGACAAAAAAACCTATTCAGAATGCAAAAAAACTACTCAGATTGCAAATAAGCTATACAGTTTGCAAAAAAAGCTTTTCAGAATGAAAATGTGCTATTCAGATTGCAATTAAGGATGAAAATAAGCTATTCAGAATGAAAAAAAAGGGATTCAGGATGCGAATAACCTATTAAGTTTGCAATTCAGACAAAAAAAGCTATTCAGAATGCAAATAAACTATTCAGATTGCAAATAAGCTATACAGTTCGCAAAAAAAGCTTTTCAGAATGAAAATGTGCTTTTTAGATTGCAGTTCAGGATGAAAATAAGCTATTCAGTATGAAAAAAAAGGGATTCAGGATGCGAATAACCTATTCAGTTGGCAATTCAGACAAAAAAACCTATTCAGAATGCAAAAAAACTACTCAGATTGCAAATAAGCTATACAGTTTGCAAAAAAAGCTTTTCAGAATGAAAATGTGCTATTCAGATTGCACTTAAGGATGAGAATAAGCTATTTAGAATGAAAAAAAAGGGATTCAGGATGCGAATAACCTATTCAGTTGGCATTTCAGACAAAAAAACCTATTCAGAATGCAAAAAAAACTACTCTGATTGCAAATAAGCTATACAGTTTGCAAAAAAAGCTTTTCAGAATGAAATTGTGCTATTCAGATTGCAGTTAACGATGAAAATAAGCTATTCAGAATGAAAAAAAAGGGATTCAGGATGCGAATACCCTATTCAGTTGACAATTCAGACAAAAACAGCTATTCAGAATGCAAATAAACTATTTAGATTGCAAATAAGCTATACAGTTTGCAAAAAAAGCTTTTCAGAATGAAATTGTGCTATTCAGATTGCAGTTAAGGATGAAAATAAGCTATTCAGAATGAAAAAAACAGGATTCAGGATGCGAATAACCTATTAAGTTTGCAATTCAGACAAAAAAAGCTATTCAGTATGCAAATAAACTATTCAGTTTGCAAAAAAAGCTTTTCAGAATGAAATTGTGCTATTCAGATTGTAGTTAAGGATGAATATAAGCTATTCAGAATGAAAAAAAAGGGATTCAGGATGCGAATAACCTATTCAGTAGACAATTCAGACAAAAATAGCTATTCAGAATGCAAATAAACTACTCAGATTGCAAATAAGCTATACAGTTTGCAAATAAAGCTTTTCAGAATGAAATTGTGCTATTCAGATTGCAGTTAAGGATGAAAGTAAGCTATTCATAATGAAAAAAAAGGGATTCAGGATGCGAATAACCTATTCAGTTGACAATTCAGACAAAAAAAGCTATTCAGAATGCAAAAAAACTACTCAGATTGCAAATAAGCTTTACATTTTGCAAAAAAAGCTTTTCAGAATGAAAATGTGCTATTCAGATTGCAGTTAAGGATGAAAATAAGCTATTTAGAATGAAAAAAAAGGGATTCAGGTTGCGAATAACCTATTCAGTTGGCATTTCAGACAAAAAAACCTATTCAGAATGCAAAAAAAACTACTCAGATTGCAAATAAGCTATACGGTTTGCAAAAAAAGCTTTTCAGAATGAAATTGTGCTACTCAAATTGCAGTTAATGATGAAAATAAGCTATTCAGAATGAAAAAAAAGGGATTCAGGTTGCGAATAACCTATTCAGTTTGCAATTCAGACAAAAAAACCTATTCAGAATGCAAAAAAACTACTCAGATTGCAAAAAGCTATACAGTTTGCAAAAAAAGCTTTTCAGAATGAAAATGTGCTATTCAGATTGCAATTAAGGATGAAAATAACCTATTCAGAATGAAAAAAAAGGGATTCAGGATGCGAATAACCTATTCAGTTGGCAATTTAGACAAAAAAACCTATTCAGAATGCAAAAAAACTACTCAGATTGCAAATAAGCTATACAGTTTGCAAAAAAAGCATTTCATAATGAAATTTTGCTATTCAGATTGCAGTTAAGGATGAAAATAAGCTATTCAGAATGAAAAAAAAGGGATTCAGGATGCGAATAACCTATTCAGTTGGCAATTCAGACAAAAAAACCTATTCAGAATGCAAAAAAACTACTCGGATTGCAAATAAGCTATACAGTTTGCAAAAAAAGCTTTTCAGAATGAAAATGTGCTATTCCGAATGAAAAAAAGGGATTCAGGATGCGAATAACCTATTCAGTTTGCAATACAGACAAAAAAACCTATTCAGAATGCAAGAAAACTACTCAGATTGCAAATAAGCTATACAGTTTGCAAAAAAAGCATTTCAGAATGAAAATGTGCTATTCAGATTGCAGTTAAGGATGAAAATAAGCTATTCAGAATGAAAAAAAAGGGATTCAGGATGCGAATAACCTATTCAGTTGGCAATTGAGACAAAAAAACCTATTCAGAATGCAAGAAAACTACTCAGATTGCAAATAAGCTATACAGTTTGCAAAAAAAGCATTTCATAATGAAATTTTGCTATTCAGATTGCAGTTAAGGATGAAAATAAGCTATTCAGAATGAAAAAAAAGGGATTCAGGATGCGAATAACCTATTCAGTTGGCAATTCAGACAAAAAAAGCTATTTAGAATGCAAAAAAACTATTCAGATTGCAAATAAGCTATTTAGGTTGCAAAAGAAGCTATTCAGAATGAAAATGTGCTATTCAGATTGCAGTTAAGTATGAAAATAAGCTATTCAGAATGAAAAAAAAGGGATTCAGGATGCGATTAACCTATTTAGTTAGCAATTCAGACAAAAAAAGTTATTCAGAATGCAAATAAAGTATTTAGATTGCAAATAAGCTATTCAGTTTGCAGAAAAAGCTTTTCAGAATGAAAATGTGCTATTCAGATTGCAGTTCAGGATGAGAATAAGCTATTCAGAATGAAAAAAAAGGGATTCAGGATGCGAATAACCTATTCAGTTAGCAATTCAGACAAAAAAAGCTATTTAGAATGCAAAAAAACTATTCAGATTGTAAATAAGCTATTTAGGTTGCAAAAGAAGCTATTCAGAATGAAAATGTGCTATTCAGATTGCAGTTAAGTATGAAAATAAGCTATTCAGAATGAAAAAAAAGGGATTCAGGATGCGATTAACCTATTTAGTTAGCAATTCAGACAAAAAAAGTTATTCAGAATGCAAATAAAGTATTTAGATTGCAAATAAACTATTCAGTTTGCAAAAAAAGCTTTTCAGAATGAAATTGTGCTATTCAGATTGTAGTTAAGGATGAATATAAGCTATTCAGAATGAAAAAAAAGGGATTCAGGATGCGAATAACTTATTCAGTTGGCAATTCTGACAAAAAAACCTATTCAGAATGAAAAAAAACTACTCAGATTGCAAATAAGCTATACAGTTTGCTAAAAAAGCTTTTCAGAATGAAACTGTGCTATTCAGATTGCAGTTAAGGATGAAAATAAGCTATTCGGAATGAAAAAATCGGGATTCAGGATGCGAATAACCTATTAAGTTTGCAATTCAGACAAAAAAAGCTATTCAGAATGCAAATAAACTATTCAGATTGCAAATAAGCTATTCAATTTGTAAAAAAAGCTTTTCAGAATGAAAATGTGTTATTTAGATTGCAGTTAAGGATGAAAATAAGCTATTCAGAATGAAAAAAAAGGGATTCAGGATGCGAATAACCTATTCAGTTGGCAATTCAGACAAAAAAACCTATTCAGAATGCAAAAAAACTACTCGGATTGCAAATAAGCTATACAGTTTGCAAAAAAAGCTTTTCTGAATGAAAATGTGCTATTCCGAATGAAAAAAAGGGATTCAGGATGCGAATAACCTATTCAGTTTGCAATTCAGACAAAAAAACCTATTCAGAATGGAAGAAAACTACTCAGATTGCAAATAAGCTATACAGTTTGCAAAAAAAGTTTTTCAGAATGAAAATGTGCTATTCAGATTGCAGTTAAGGATGAAAATAAGCTATTCAGAATGAAAAAAAAGGGATTCAGGATGCGAATAACCTATTCAGTTGGCAATTGAGACAAAAAAACGTATTCAGAATGCAAAAAAACTACTCAGATTGCAAATAAGCTATACAGTTTGCAAAAAAAGCATTTCATAATGAAATTTTGCTATTCAGATTGCAGTTAAGGATGAAAATAAGCTATTCAGAATGAAAAAAAAGGGATTCAGGATGCGAATAACCTATTCAGTTGGCAATTCAGACAAAAAAAGCTATTTAGAATGCAAAAAAACTATTCAGATTGCAAATAAGCTATTTAGGTTGCAAAAGAAGCTATTCAGAATGAAAATGTGCTATTCAGATTGCAGTTAAGTATGAAAATAAGCTATTCAGAATGAAAAAAAAGGGATTCAGGATGCGATTAACCTATTTAGTTAGCAATTCAGACAAAAAAAGTTATTCAGAATGCAAATAAAGTATTTAGATTGCAAATAAGCTATTCAGTTTGCAGAAAAAGCTTTTCAGAATGAAAATGTGCTATTCAGAACGCAGTTCAGGATGAGAATAAGCTATTCAGAATGAAAAAAGAGGGATTCAGGATGCGAATAACCTATTCAGTTGGCAATTCAGACAAAAAAAGCTATTTAGAATGCAAAAAAACTATTCAGATTGCAAATAAGCTATTTAGGTTGCAAAAGAAGCTATTCAGAATGAAAATGTGCTATTCAGATTGCAGTTAAGTATGAAAATAAGCTATTCAGAATGAAAAAAAAGGGATTCAGGATGCGATTAACCTATTTAGTTAGCAATTCAGACAAAAAAAGTTATTCAGAATGCAAATAAAGTATTTAGATTGCAAATAAGCTATTCAGTTTGCAGAAAAAGCTTTTCAGAATGAAAATGTGCTATTCAGATTGCAGTTCAGGATGAGAATAAGCTATTCAGAATGAAAAAAAAGGGATTCAGGATGCGAATAACCTATTCAGTTAGCAATTCAGACAAAAAAAGCTATTTAGAATGCAAAAAAACTATTCAGATTGTAAATAAGCTATTTAGGTTGCAAAAGAAGCTATTCAGAATGAAAATGTGCTATTCAGATTGCAGTTAAGTATGAAAATAAGCTATTCAGAATGAAAAAAAAGGGATTCAGGATGCGATTAACCTATTTAGTTAGCAATTCAGACAAAAAAAGTTATTCAGAATGCAAATAAAGTATTTAGATTGCAAATAAACTATTCAGTTTGCAAAAAAAGCTTTTCAGAATGAAATTGTGCTATTCAGATTGTAGTTAAGGATGAATATAAGCTATTCAGAATGAAAAAAAAGGGATTCAGGATGCGAATAACTTATTCAGTTGGCAATTCTGACAAAAAAACCTATTCAGAATGAAAAAAAACTACTCAGATTGCAAATAAGCTATACAGTTTGCTAAAAAAGCTTTTCAGAATGAAACTGTGCTATTCAGATTGCAGTTAAGGATGAAAATAAGCTATTCGGAATGAAAAAATCGGGATTCAGGATGCGAATAACCTATTAAGTTTGCAATTCAGACAAAAAAAGCTATTCAGAATGCAAATAAACTATTCAGATTGCAAATAAGCTATTCAATTTGTAAAAAAAGCTTTTCAGAATGAAAATGTGTTATTTAGATTGCAGTTAAGGATGAAAATAAGCTATTCAGAATGAAAAAAAAGGGATTCAGGATGCGAATAACCTATTCAGTTGGCAATTCAGACAAAAAAACCTATTCAGAATGCAAAAAAACTACTCGGATTGCAAATAAGCTATACAGTTTGCAAAAAAAGCTTTTCTGAATGAAAATGTGCTATTCCGAATGAAAAAAAGGGATTCAGGATGCGAATAACCTATTCAGTTTGCAATTCAGACAAAAAAACCTATTCAGAATGGAAGAAAACTACTCAGATTGCAAATAAGCTATACAGTTTGCAAAAAAAGTTTTTCAGAATGAAAATGTGCTATTCAGATTGCAGTTAAGGATGAAAATAAGCTATTCAGAATGAAAAAAAAGGGATTCAGGATGCGAATAACCTATTCAGTTGGCAATTGAGACAAAAAAACGTATTCAGAATGCAAAAAAACTACTCAGATTGCAAATAAGCTATACAGTTTGCAAAAAAAGCATTTCATAATGAAATTTTGCTATTCAGATTGCAGTTAAGGATGAAAATAAGCTATTCAGAATGAAAAAAAAGGGATTCAGGATGCGAATAACCTATTCAGTTGGCAATTCAGACAAAAAAAGCTATTTAGAATGCAAAAAAACTATTCAGATTGCAAATAAGCTATTTAGGTTGCAAAAGAAGCTATTCAGAATGAAAATGTGCTATTCAGATTGCAGTTAAGTATGAAAATAAGCTATTCAGAATGAAAAAAAAGGGATTCAGGATGCGATTAACCTATTTAGTTAGCAATTCAGACAAAAAAAGTTATTCAGAATGCAAATAAAGTATTTAGATTGCAAATAAGCTATTCAGTTTGCAGAAAAAGCTTTTCAGAATGAAAATGTGCTATTCTGAACGCAGTTCAGGATGAGAATAAGCTATTCAGAATGAAAAAAGAGGGATTCAGGATGCGAATAACCTATTCAGTTGGCAATTCAGACAAAAAAAGCTATTTAGAATGCAAAAAAACTATTCAGATTGCAAATAAGCTATTTAGGTTGCAAAAGAAGCTATTCAGAATGAAAATGTGCTATTCAGATTGCAGTTAAGTATGAAAATAAGCTATTCAGAATGAAAAAAAAGGGATTCAGGATGCGATTAACCTATTTAGTTAGCAATTCAGACAAAAAAAGTTATTCAGAATGCAAATAAAGTATTTAGATTGCAAATAAGCTATTCAGTTTGCAGAAAAAGCTTTTCAGAATGAAAATGTGCTATTCAGATTGCAGTTCAGGATGAGAATAAGCTATTCAGAATGAAAAAAAAGGGATTCAGGATGCGAATAACCTATTCAGTTAGCAATTCAGACAAAAAAAGCTATTTAGAATGCAAAAAAACTATTCAGATTGTAAATAAGCTATTTAGGTTGCAAAAGAAGCTATTCAGAATGAAAATGTGCTATTCAGATTGCAGTTAAGTATGAAAATAAGCTATTCAGAATGAAAAAAAAGGGATTCAGGATGCGATTAACCTATTTAGTTAGCAATTCAGACAAAAAAAGTTATTCAGAATGCAAATAAAGTATTTAGATTGCAAATAAACTATTCAGTTTGCAAAAAAAGCTTTTCAGAATGAAATTGTGCTATTCAGATTGTAGTTAAGGATGAATATAAGCTATTCAGAATGAAAAAAAAGGGATTCAGGATGCGAATAACTTATTCAGTTGGCAATTCTGACAAAAAAACCTATTCAGAATGAAAAAAAACTACTCAGATTGCAAATAAGCTATACAGTTTGCTAAAAAAGCTTTTCAGAATGAAACTGTGCTATTCAGATTGCAGTTAAGGATGAAAATAAGCTATTCGGAATGAAAAAATCGGGATTCAGGATGCGAATAACCTATTAAGTTTGCAATTCAGACAAAAAAAGCTATTCAGAATGCAAATAAACTATTCAGATTGCAAATAAGCTATTCAATTTGTAAAAAAAGCTTTTCAGAATGAAAATGTGTTATTTAGATTGCAGTTAAGGATGAAAATAAGCTATTCAGAATGAAAAAAAAGGGATTCAGGATGCGAATAACCTATTCAGTTGGCAATTCAGACAAAAAAACCTATTCAGAATGCAAAAAAACTACTCGGATTGCAAATAAGCTATACAGTTTGCAAAAAAAGCTTTTCTGAATGAAAATGTGCTATTCCGAATGAAAAAAAGGGATTCAGGATGCGAATAACCTATTCAGTTTGCAATTCAGACAAAAAAACCTATTCAGAATGGAAGAAAACTACTCAGATTGCAAATAAGCTATACAGTTTGCAAAAAAAGTTTTTCAGAATGAAAATGTGCTATTCAGATTGCAGTTAAGGATGAAAATAAGCTATTCAGAATGAAAAAAAAGGGATTCAGGATGCGAATAACCTATTCAGTTGGCAATTGAGACAAAAAAACGTATTCAGAATGCAAAAAAACTACTCAGATTGCAAATAAGCTATACAGTTTGCAAAAAAAGCATTTCATAATGAAATTTTGCTATTCAGATTGCAGTTAAGGATGAAAATAAGCTATTCAGAATGAAAAAAAAGGGATTCAGGATGCGAATAACCTATTCAGTTGGCAATTCAGACAAAAAAAGCTATTTAGAATGCAAAAAAACTATTCAGATTGCAAATAAGCTATTTAGGTTGCAAAAGAAGCTATTCAGAATGAAAATGTGCTATTCAGATTGCAGTTAAGTATGAAAATAAGCTATTCAGAATGAAAAAAAAGGGATTCAGGATGCGATTAACCTATTTAGTTAGCAATTCAGACAAAAAAAGTTATTCAGAATGCAAATAAAGTATTTAGATTGCAAATAAGCTATTCAGTTTGCAGAAAAAGCTTTTCAGAATGAAAATGTGCTATTCAGAACGCAGTTCAGGATGAGAATAAGCTATTCAGAATGAAAAAAGAGGGATTCAGGATGCGAATAACCTATTCAGTTGGCAATTCAGACAAAAAAAGCTATTTAGAATGCAAAAAAACTATTCAGATTGTAAATAAGCTATTTAGGTTGCAAAAGAAGCTATTCCGAATGAAAATGTGCTATTCAGATTGCAGTTAAGTATGAAAATAAGCTATTCAGAATGAAAAAAAAGGGATTCAGGATGCGATTAACCTATTTAGTTAGCAATTCAGACAAAAAAGTTATTCAGAATGCAAATAAAGTATTTAGATTGCAAATAAGCTATTCAGTTTGCAGAAAAAGCTTTTCAGAATGAAAATGTGCTATTCAGATTGCAGTTCAGGATGAGAATAAGCTATTCAGAATGAAAAATAAAGGGATTCAGGATGCGAATAACCTATTAAGTTTGTAGTTCAGACAAAAAAAGCTATTCAGAATGCCAATAAACTATTCAGATAGCAAATAAGCTATTCAGAATGAAAATGTGCCATTCAGATTGTAGTTCAGGATGAAAATAATCTATTCAAAATGAAAAAAGAGGGATTCAGGATGCGAATAACCTATTCAGTTGGCAATTCAGACAAAAAAAGCTATTTAGAATGCAAAAAAACTATTCAGATTGTAAATAAGCTATTTAGGTTGCAAAAGAAGCTATTCCGAATGAAAATGTGCTATTCAGATTGCAGTTAAGTATGAAAATAAGCTATTCAGAATGAAAAAAAAGGGATTCAGGATGCGATTAACCTATTTAGTTAGCAATTCAGACAAAAAAAGTTATTCAGAATGCAAATAAAGTATTTAGATTGCAAATAAGCTATTCAGTTTGCAGAAAAAGCTTTTCAGAATGAAAATGTGCTATTCAGATTGCAGTTCAGGATGAGAATAAGCTATTCAGAATGAAAAATAAAGGGATTCAGGATGCGAATAACCTATTAAGTTTGTAGTTCAGACAAAAAAAGCTATTCAGAATGCCAATAAACTATTCAGATTGCAAATAAGCTATTCAGAATGAAAATGTGCCATTCAGATTGTAGTTCAGGATGAAAATAATCTATTCAGAATGAAAAAAAGGGATTCAGTATGCGAATAACCTATTAAGTTTGCAATTCAGACAAAAAAAGCTATTCAGAATGCAAATAAACTATTCAGATTGCAAATAAGCTATACAGTTTGCTAAAAAAGCTTTTCAGAATGAAATTGTGTTATTCAGATTGCAGTTAAGGATGAAAATAAGCTATTCGGAATGAAAAAAACGGGATTCAGGATGCGAATAACCTATTAAGTTTGCAATTCAGACAAAAAAAGCTATTCAGAATGCAAATAAACTATTCAGATAGCAAATAAGCTATTCAGTTTGTAAAAAAAGCTTTTCAGAATGAAATTGTGCTATTCAGATTGCAGTTAAGGATGAATATAAGCTATTCAGAATGAAAATAAAGGGATTCAGGATGCGAATAACCTATTCAGTTGGCAATTCTGACAAAAAAACCTATTCAGAATGCAAAAAAACTACTCAGATTGCAAATAAGCTACACAGTTTGCTAAAAAAGCTTTTCAGAATGAAATTGTGCTATTCAGATTGCAGTTAAGGATGAAAATAAGCTATTCATAATGAAAAAAATGGGATTCAGGATGCGAATATCCTATTCAGTTGGCAATTCAGACAAAAAAAGCTCTTTAGAATGCAAAAAAACTATTCAGATTGCAAATAAGCTATTTAGGTTGCAAAAGAAGCTATTCAGAATGAAAATGTGCTATTCAGATTGCAGTTAAGTATGAAAATAAGCTATTCAGAATGAAAAAAAAGGGATTCAGGATGCGATTAACCTATTTAGTTAGCAATTCAGACAAAAAAAGTTATTCAGAATGCAAATAAAGGATTTAGATTGCAAATAAGCTATTCAGTTTGCAGAAAAAGCTTTTCAGAATGAAAACGTGCTATTCAGATTGCAGTTCAGGATGAGAATAAGCTATTCAAAATGAAAAAAAAGGGATTCAGGATGCGAATAACCTATTCAGTTGGCAATTCAGACAAAAAAAGCTATTTAGAATGCAAAAAAACTTTTCAGATTGTAAATAAGCTATATAGGTTGCAAAAGAAGCTATTCAGAATGAAAATGTGCTATTCAGATTGCAGTTAAGTATGAAAATAAGCTATTCAGAATGAAAAAAAAGGGATTCAGGATGCGATTAACCTATTTAGTTAGCAATTCAGACAAAAAAAGTTATTCAGAATGCAAATAAAGTATTTAGATTGCAAATAAGCTATTCAGTTTGCAGAAAAAGCTTTTCAGAATGAAAATGTGCTATTCTGATTGCAGTTCAGGATGAGAATAAGCTATTCAGAATGAAAAAAAAGGGATTCAGGATGCGAATAACCTATTCAGTTGGCAATTCAGACAAAAAAAGCTATTTAGAATGCAAAAAAACTATTCAGATTGTAAATAAGCTATTTAGGTTGCAAAAGAAGCTATTCAGAATGAAAATGTGCTATTCAGATTGCAGTTAAGTATGAAAATAAGCTATTCAGAATGAAAAAAAAGGGATTCAGGATGCGATTAACCTATTTAGTTAGCAATTCAGACAAAAAAAGTTATTCAGAATGCAAATAAAGTATTTAGATTGCAAATAAGCTATTCAGTTTGCAGAAAAAGCTTTTCAGAATGAAAATGTGCTATTCAGATTGCAGTTCAGGATGAGAATAAGCTATTCAGAATGAAAAATAAAGGGATTCAGGATGCGAATAACCTATTAAGTTTGTAGTTCAGACAAAAAAAGCTATTCAGAATGTCAATAAACTATTCAGATTGCAAATAAGCTATTCAGAATGAAAATGTGCCATTCAGATTGTAGTTCAGGATGAAAATAATCTATTCAGAATGAAAAAAAGGGATTCAGTATGCGAATAACCTATTAAGTTTGCAATTCAGACAAAAAAAGCTATTCAGAATGCAAATAAACTATTCAGATTGCAAATAAGCTATACAGTTTGCTAAAAAAGCTTTTCAGAATGAAATTGTGCTATTCAGATTGCAGTTAAGGATGAAAATAAGCTATTCGGAATGAAAAAAACGGGATTCAGGATGCGAATAACCTATTAAGTTTGCAATTCAGACAAAAAAAGCTATTCAGAATGCAAATAAACTATTCAGATAGCAAATAAGCTATTCAGTTTGTAAAAAAAGCTTTTCAGAATGAAAATGTGCTATTCAGATTGCATTTAAGGATGAAAATAAGCTATTCATAATGAAAAAAAAGGGATGCATGATGCGAATAACCTATTCAGTTGACAATTCAGACAAAAAAAGCTACTCAGAATGCAAAAAAACTATTCAGATTGCAAATAAGCTATTTAGGTTGCAAAAGAAGCTATTCAGAATGAAAATGTGCTATTCAGATTGCAGTTAAGTATGAAAATAAGCTATTCTGAATGAAAAAAAATGGTTTCAGGATGCGATTAACCTATTTAGTTAGCAATTCAGACAAAAAAAGTTATTCAGAATGCAAATAAAGGATTTAGATTGCAAATAAGCTATTCAGTTTGCAGAAAAAGCTTTTCAGAATGAAAATGTGCTATTTAGATTGCAGTTCAGGATGAGAATAAGCTATTCAAAATGAAAAAAAAGGGATTCAGGATGCGAATAACCTATTCAGTTGGCAATTCAGACAAAAAAAGCTATTTAGAATGCAAAAAAACTATTCAGATTGTAAATAAGCTATTTAGGTTGCAAAAGAAGCTATTCAGAATGAAAATGTGCTATTCAGATTGCAGTTAAGTATGAAAATAAGCTATTCAGAATGAAAAAAAAGGGATTCAGGATGCGATTAACCTATTTAGTTAGCAATTCAGACAAAAAAAGTTATTCAGAATGCAAATAAAGTATTTAGATTGCAAATAAGCTATTCAGTTTGCAGAAAAAGCTTTTCAGAATGAAAATGTGCTATTCAGATTGCAGTTCAGGATGAGAATAAGCTATTCAGAATGAAAAATAAAGGGATTCAGGATGCGAATAACCTATTAAGTTTGTAGTTCAGACAAAAAAAGCTATTCAGAATGCCAATAAACTATTCAGATTGCAAATAAGCTATTCAGAATGAAAATGTGCCATTCAGATTGTAGTTCAGGATGAAAATAATCTATTCAGAATGAAAAAAAGGGATTCAGGATGCGAATAACCTATTAAGTTTGCAATTCAGACAAAAAAAGCTATTCAGAATGCAAATAAACTATTCAGATTGCAAATAAGCTATACAGTTTGCTAAAAAAGCTTTTCAGAATGAAATTGTGCTATTCAGATTGCAGTTAAGGATGAAAATAAGCTATTCGGAATGAAAAAAAAGGGATTCAGGATGCGAATAACCTATTAAGTTTGCAATTCAGACAAAAAAAGCTATTCAGAATGCAAATAAACTATTCAGATAGCAAATAAGCTATTCAGTTTGTAAAAAAAGCTTTTCAGAATGAAAATGTGCTATTCAGATTGCAGTTAAGGATGAAAATAATCTATTCAGAATGAAAAAAAAGGGATTCAGGATGCGAATAACCTATTCAGTTGACAATTCAGACAAAAAAAGCTATTCAGAACGCAAATAAACTATTTAGATTGCAAATAAGCTATACAATTTGCAAAAAAAGCTTTTCAGAATGAAATTGTGCTATTCATATTGCAGTTAAGGATGAAAATAAGCTATTCTGAATGAAAAAAACGGGATTCAGGATGCGAATAACCTATTAAGTTTGCAATTCAGACAAAAAAAGCTATTCAGAATGCAAATAAACTATTCAGATTGCAAATAAACTATTCAGTATGCAAAAAAAGCTTTTCAGAATGAAATTGTGCTATTCAGATTGCAGTTAAGGATGAATATAAGCTATTCAGAATGAAAAAAAAGGGATTCAAGATGCGAATAACCTATTCAGTTGGCAATTCTGACAAAAAAACCTATTCAGAATGCAAAAAAACTACTCAGATTGCAAATAAGCTATACAGTTTGCTAAAAAAGCTTTTCAGAATGAAATTGTGCTATTCAGATTGCAGTTAAGGATGAAAATAAGCTATTCATAATGAAAAAAATGGGATTCAGGATGCGAATATCCTATTCAGTTGGCTATTCAGACAAAAAAAGCTATTTAGAATGCAAAAAAACTATTCAGATTGCAAATAAGCTATTTAGGTTGCAAAAGAAGCTTTTCAGAATGAAAATGTGCTATTCAGATTGTAGTTAAGTATGAAAATAAGCTATTCAGAATGAAAAAAAAGGGATTCAGGATGCGATTAACCTATTTAGTTAGCAATTCAGACAAAAAAAGTTATTCAGAATGCAAATAAAGGATTTAGATTGCAAATAAGCTATTCAGTTTGCAGAAAAAGCTTTTCAGAATGAAAATGTGCTATTCAGATTGCAGTTAAGGATGAATATAAGCTATTCAGAATGAAAAAAAAGGGATTCAGGATGCGAATAACCTATTCAGTTGGCAATTCAGACAAAAAAACCTATTCAGAATGCAAAAAAACTACTCAGATTGCAAATAAGCTATACAGTTTGCAAAAAAAGCTTTTCATAATGAAATTTTGCTATTCAGATTGCAGTTAAGGATGAAAATATGCTATTCAGAATGAAAAAAAAGGGATTCAGGATGCGAATAACCTATTCAGTTGGCAATTAAGACAAAAAAAGCTATTTAGAATGCAAAAAAACTATTCAGATTGCAAATAAGCTATTTAGGTTGCAAAAGAAGCTATTCAGAATGAAAATGTGCTATTCAGATTGCAGTTAAGTATGAAAATAAGCTATTCAGAATGAAAAAAAAGGGATTCAGGATGCGATTAACCTATTTAGATAGCAATTCAGACAAAAAAAGTTATTCAGAATGCAAATAAAGTATTTAGATTGCTAATAAGCTATTCAGTTTGCAGAAAAAGCTTTTCAGAATGAAAATGTGCTATTCAGATTGCAGTTAAGGATGAATATAAGCTATTCAGAATGAAAAAAAAGGGATTCAGGATGCGAATAACCTATTCAGTTGGCAATTCAGACAAAAAAACCTATTCAGAATGCAAAAAAACTACTCAGATTGCAAATAAGCTATACAGTTTGCAAAAAAAGCTTTTCAGAATGAAATTGTGCTATTCAGATTGCAGTTAAGGATGAAAATAAGCTATTCATAATGAAAAAAAAGGGATTCAGGAAGCGAATAACATATTCAGTTGACAACTCAGACAAAAAAAGCTATTCATAATGCAAATAAACTATTCAGATTGCAAAAAAGCTATTCAGTTTGCAAAAAAAGCTTTTCAGAATGAAAATGTGCTATTCAGATTGCAGTTAAGGATGAAAATAAGCTATTCATAATGAAAAAAAAGGGATTCAGGATGCGAATAACCTATTCAGTTGGCAATTGAGACAAAAAAACCTATTCAGAATGCAAAAAAACTACTCAGATTGCAAATAAGCTATACAGTTTGCAAAAAAAGCTTTTCATAATGAAATTTTGCTATTCAGATTGCAGTTAAGGATGAAAATATGCTATTCAGAATGAAAAAAAAGGGATTCAGGATGCGAATAACCTATTCAGTTGGCAATTAAGACAAAAAAAGCTATTTAGAATGCAAAAAAACTATTCAGATTGCAAATAAGCTATTTAGGTTGCAAAAGAAGCTATTCAGAATGAAAATGTGCTATTCAGATTGCAGTTAAGTATGAAAATAAGCTATTCAGAATGAAAAAAAAGGGATTCAGGATGCGATTAACCTATTTAGTTAGCAATTCAGACAAAAAAAGTTATTCAGAATGCAAATAAAGTATTTAGATTGCAAATAAGCTATTCAGTTTGCAGAAAAAGCTTTTCAGAATGAAAATGTGCTATTCAGATTGCAGTTCAGGATGAGAATAAGCTATTCAGAATGAAAAATAAAGGGATTCAGGATGCGAATAACCTATTAAGTTTGTAGTTCAGACAAAAAAAGCTATTCAGAATGTCAATAAACTATTCAGATTGCAAATAAGCTATTCAGAATGAAAATGTGCCATTCAGATTGTAGTTCAGGATGAAAATAATCTATTCAGAATGAAAAAAAGGGATTCAGGATGCGAATAACCTATTAAGTTTGCAATTCAGACAAAAAAAGCTATTCAGAATGCAAATAAACTATTCAGATTGCAAATAAGCTATACAGTTTGCTAAAAAAGCTTTTCAGAATGAAATTGTGCTATTCAGATTGCAGTTAAGGATGAAAATAAGCTATTCGGAATGAAAAAAACGGGATTCAGGATGCGAATAACCTATTAAGTTTGCAATTCAAACAAAAAAACTATTCAGAATGCAAATAAACTATTCAGATAGCAAATAAGCTATTCAGTTTGTAAAAAAAGCTTTTCAGAATGAAAATGTGCTATTCAGATTGCATTTAAGGATGAAAATAAGCTATTCATAATGAAAAAAAAGGGATGCATGATGCGAATAACCTATTCAGTTGACAATTCAGACAAAAAAAGCTATTCAGAATGTAAAAAAACTACTCAGATTGCAAATAAGCTTTACAGTTTGCAAAAAAAGCTTTTCATGATGAAAATGTGCTATTCAGATTGCAGTTAAGGATGAAAATAAGCTATTTAGAATGAAAAAAAAGGGATTCAGGTTGCGAATAACCTATTCAGTTGGCATTTCAGACAAAAAAACCTATTCAGAATGCAAAAAAAACTACTCAGATTGCAAATAAGCTATACAGTTTGCAAAAAAAGCTTTTCAGATTGAAATTGTGCTATTCAAATTGCAGTTAAGGATGAAAATAAGCGATTCAGAATGAAAAAAAAGGGATTCAGGATGCGAATAACCTATTCAGTTTGCAATTCAGACAAAAAAACCTATTCAGAATGCAAAAAAACTACTCAGATTGCAAATAAGCTATACAGTTTGCAAAAAAAGCTTTTCAGAATGAAAATGTGCTATTCAGATTGCAGTTAAGGATGAAAATAAGCTATTCAGAATGAAAAAAAAGGGATTCAGGATGCGAATAACCTATTCAGTTGGCAATTGAGACAAAAAAACCTATTCAGAATGCAAAAAAACTACTCAGATTGCAAATAAGCTATACAGTTTGCAAAAAAAGCATTTCATAATGAAATTTTGCTATTCAGATTGCAGTTAAGGATGAAAATAAGCTATTCAGAATGAAAAAAAAGGGATTCAGGATGCGAATAACCTATTCAGTTGGCAATTCAGACAAAAAAAGCTATTTAGAATGCAAAAAAACTATTCAGATTGCAAATAAGCTATTTAGGTTGCAAAAGAAGCTATTCAGAATGAAAATGTGCTATTCAGATTGTAGTTAAGTATGAAAATAAGCTATTCAGAATGAAAAAAAAGGGATTCAGGATGCGAATAACCTATTAAGTTTGCAATTCAGACAAAAAAAGCTATTCAGAATGCAAATAAACTATTCAGATTGCAAATAAGCTATACAGTTTGCAAAAAAAGCTTTTCAGAATGAAAATGTGCTTTTTAGATTGCAGTTCAGGATGAAAATAAGCTATTCAGAATGAAAAAAAAGGGATTCAGGATGCGATTAACCTATTTAGTTAGCAATTCAGACAAAAAAAGTTATTCAGAATGCAAATAAAGTATTTAGATTGCAAATAAGCTATTCAGTTTGCAGAAAAAGCTTTTCAGAATGAAAATGTGCTATTCAGATTGCAGTTCAGGATGAGAATAAGCTATTCAGAATGAAAAATAAAGGGATTCAGGATGCGAATAACCTATTAAGTTTGTAGTTCAGACAAAAAAAGCTATTCAGAATGTCAATAAACTATTCAGATTGCAAATAAGCTATTCAGAATGAAAATGTGCCATTCAGATTGTAGTTCAGGATGAAAATAATCTATTCAGAATGAAAAAAAGGGATTCAGGATGCGAATAACCTATTAAGTTTGCAATTCAGACAAAAAAAGCTATTCAGAATGCAAATAAACTATTCAGATTGCAAATAAGCTATACAGTTTGCTAAAAAAGCTTTTCAGAATGAAATTGTGCTATTCAGATTGCAGTTGAGGATGAAAATAAGCTATTCGGAATGAAAAAAACGGGATTCAGGATGCGAATAACCTATTAAGTTTGCAATTCAAACAAAAAAACTATTCAGAATGCAAATAAACTATTCAGATAGCAAATAAGCTATTCAGTTTGTAAAAAAAGCTTTTCAGAATGAAAATGTGCTATTCAGATTGCATTTAAGGATGAAAATAAGCTATTCATAATGAAAAAAAAGGGATGCATGATGCGAATAACCTATTCAGTTGACAATTCAGACAAAAAAAGCTATTCAGAATGTAAAAAAACTACTCAGATTGCAAATAAGCTTTACAGTTTGCAAAAAAAGCTTTTCATGATGAAAATGTGCTATTCAGATTGCAGTTAAGGATGAAAATAAGCTATTTAGAATGAAAAAAAAGGGATTCAGGTTGCGAATAACCTATTCAGTTGGCATTTCAGACAAAAAAACCTATTCAGAATGCAAAAAAAACTACTCAGATTGCAAATAAGCTATACAGTTTGCAAAAAAAGCTTTTTAGAATGAAATTGTGCTATTCAAATTGCAGTTAAGGATGAAAATAAGCGATTCAGAATGAAAAAAAAGGGATTCAGGATGCGAATAACCTATTCAGTTTGCAATTCAGACAAAAAAACCTATTCAGAATGCAAAAAAACTACTCAGATTGAAAATAAGCTATACAGTTTGCAAAAAAAGCTTTTCAGAATGAAAATGTGCTATTCAGATTGCAGTTAAGGATGAAAATAAGCTATTCAGAATGAAAAAAAAGGGATTCAGGATGCGAATAACCTATTCAGTTGGCAATTGAGACAAAAAAACGTATTCAGAATGCAAAAAAACTACTCAGATTGCAAATAAGCTATACAGTTTGCAAAAAAAGCATTTCATAATGAAATTTTGCTATTCAGATTGCAGTTAAGGATGAAAATAAGCTATTCAGAATGAAAAAAAAGGGATTCAGGATGCGAATAACCTATTCAGTTGGCAATTCAGACAAAAAAAGCTATTTAGAATGCAAAAAAACTATTCAGATTGCAAATAAGCTATTTAGGTTGCAAAAGAAGCTATTCAGAATGAAAATGTGCTATTCAGATTGTAGTTAAGTATGAAAATAAGCTATTCAGAATGAAAAAAAAGGGATTCAGGATGCGAATAACCTATTAAGTTTGCAATTCAGACAAAAAAAGCTATTCAGAATGCAAATAAACTATTCAGATTGCAAATAAGCTATACAGTTTGCAAAAAAAGCTTTTCAGAATGAAAATGTGCTTTTTAGATTGCAGTTCAGGATGAAAATAAGCTATTCAGAATGAAAAAAAAGGGATTCAGGATGCGAATAACCTATTCAGTTGGCAATTCAGACAAAAAAACCTATTCAGAATGCAAAAAAGCTACTCAGATTGCAAATAAGCTATACAGTTTGCAAAAAAAGCTTTTCAAAATGAAAATGTGCTATTCAGATTGCAGTTAAGGATGAAAATAAGCTATTCAGAATGAAAAAAACGGGATTCAGGATGCGAATAACCTATTAAGTTTGCAATTCAGACAAAAAAAGCTATTCAAAATGCAAATAAACTATTCAGATTGCAAATAAACTATTCAGTTTGCAAAAAAAGCTTTTCAGAATGAAATTGTGCTATTCAGATTGCAGTTAAGGACGAATATAAGCTATTCAGAATGAAAAAAAAGGGATTCAGGATGCGAATAACCTATTCAGTTGGCAATTCTGACAAAAAAACCTATTCAGAATGCAAAAAAACTACTCAGATTGCAAATAAGCTATACAGTTTGCTAAAAAAGCTTTTCAGAATGAAATTGTGCTATTCAGATTGCAGTTAAGGATGAAAATAAGCTATTCAGAATGAAAAAAATGGGATTCAGGATGCGAATAACCTATGGAGTTGGCCATTCAGACAAAAAAAGCTATTTAGAATGCAAAAAAACTATTCAGATTGCAAATAAGCTATTTAGGTTGCAAAAGAAGCTATTCAGAATGAAAATGTGCTATTCAGATTGCAGTTAAGTATGAAAATAAGCTATTCAGAATGAAAAAAAAGGGATTCAGGATGCGATTAACCTATTTAGTTAGCAATTCAGACAAAAAAAGTTATTCAGAATGCAAATAAAGGATTTAGATTGCAAATAAGCTATTCAGTTTGCAGAAAAAGCTTTTCAGAATGAAAATGTGCTATCCAGATTGCAGTTCAGGATGAGAATAAGCTATTCAAAATGAAAAAAAAGGGATTCAGGATGCGAATAACCTATTCAGTTGGCAATTCAGACAAAAAAAGCTATTTAGAATGCAAAAAAACTATTCAGATTGTAAATAAGCTATTTAGGTTGCAAAAGAAGCTATTCAGAATGAAAATGTGCTATTCAGATTGCAGTTAATTATGAAAATAAGCTATTCAGAATGAAAAAAAAGGGATTCAGGATGCGATTAACCTATTTAGTTAGCAATTCAGACAAAAAAAGTTATTCAGAATGCAAATAAAGTATTTAGATTGCAAATAAGCTATTCAGTTTGCAGAAAAAGCTTTTCAGAATGAAAATGTGCTATTCAGATTGCAGTTCAGGATGAGAATAAGCTATTCAGAATGAAAAATAAAGGGATTCAGGATGCGAATAACCTATTAAGTTTGTAGTTCAGACAAAAAAAGCTATTCAGAATGTCAATAAACTATTCAGATTGCAAATAAGCTATTCAGAATGAAAATGTGCCATTCAGATTGTAGTTCAGGATGAAAATAATCTATTCAGAATGAAAAAAAGGGATTCAGGATGCGAATAACCTATTCAGTTGGCAATTCAGACAAAAAAAGCTATTTAGAATGCAAAAAAACTATTCAGATTGCAAATAAGCTATTTAGGTTGCAAAAGAAGCTATTCAGAATGAAAATGTGCTATTCAGATTGCAGTTAAGTATGAAAATAAGCTATTCAGAATGAAAAAAAAGGGATTCAGGATGCGATTAACCTATTTAGTTAGCAATTCAGACAAAAAAAGTTATTCAGAATGCAAATAAAGTATTTAGATTGCAAATAAGCTATTCAGTTTGCAGAAAAAGCTTTTCAGAATGAAAATGTGCTATTCAGATTGCAGTTCAGGATGAGAATAAGCTATTCAGAATGAAAAATAAAGGGATTCTGGATGCGAATAACCTATTAAGTTTGTAGTTCAGACAAAAAAAGCTATTCAGAATGTCAATAAACTATTCAGATTGCAAATAAGCTATTCAGAATGAAAATGTGCCATTCAGATTGTAGTTCAGGATGAAAATAATCTATTCAGAATGAAAAAAAGGGATTCAGGATGCGAATAACCTATTCAGTTGGCAATTCAGGCAAAAAAAGCTATTTAGAATGCAAAAAAACTATTCAGATTGCAAATAAGCTATTTAGGTTGCAAAAGAAGCTATTCAGAATGAAAATGTGCTATTCAGATTGCAGTTAAGTATGAAAATAAGCTATTCAGAATGAAAAAAAAGGGATTCAGGATGCGAATAACCTATTAAGTTTGCAATTCAGACAAAAAAAGCTATTCAGAATGCAAATAAACTATTCAGATTGCAAATAAGCTATACAGTTTGCAAAAAAAGCTTTTCAGAATGAAAATGTGCTTTTTAGATTGCAGTTCAGGATGAAAATAAGCTATTCAGAATGAAAAAAAAGGGATTCAGGATGCGAATAACCTATTCAGTTTGCAATTCAGACAAAAAAACCTATTCAGAATGCAAAAAAACTACTCAGATTGCAAATAAGCTATACAGTTTGCAAAAAAAGCTTTTCAGAATGAAAATGTGCTATTCAGATTGCAGTTAAGGATGAAAATAAGCTATTCAGAATGAAAAAAACGGGATTCAGGATGCGAATAACCTATTAAGTTTGCAATTCAGACAAAAAAAGCTATTCAAAATGCAAATAAACTATTCAGATTGCAAATAAACTATTCAGTTTGCAAAAAAAGCTTTTCAGAATGAAATTGTGCTATTCAGATTGCAGTTAAGGACGAATATAAGCTATTCAGAATGAAAAAAAAGGGATTCAGGATGCGAATAACCTATTCAGTTGGCAATTCTGACAAAAAAACCTATTCAGAATGCAAAAAAACTACTCAGATTGCAAATAAGCTATACAGTTTGCTAAAAAAGCTTTTCAGAATGAAATTGTGCTATTCAGATTGCAGTTAAGGATGAAAATAAGCTATTCAGAATGAAAAAAATGGGATTCAGGATGCGAATAACCTATTCAGTTGGCAATTCAGACAAAAAAAGCTATTTAGAATGCAAAAAAACTCTTCAGATTGCAACTAAGCTATTTAGGTTGCAAAAGAAGCTATTCAGAATGAAAATGTGCTATTCAGATTGCAGTTAAGTATGAAAATAAGCTATTCAGAATGAAAAAAAAGGGATTCAGGATGCGATTAACCTATTTAATTAGCAATTCAGACAAAAAAAGTTATTCAGAATGCAAATAAAGGATTTAGATTGCAAATAAGCTATTCAGTTTGCAGAAAAAGCTTTTCAGAATGAAAATGTGCTATTCAGATTGCAGTTCAGGATGAGAATAAGCTATTCAAAATGAAAAAAAAGGGATTCAGGATGCGAATAACCTATTCAGTTGGCAATTCAGACAAAAAAAGCTATTTAGAATGCAAAAAAACTATTCAGATTGTAAATAAGCTATTTAGGTTGCAAAAGAAGCTATTCAGAATGAAAATGTGCTATTCAGATTGCAGTTAAGTATGAAAATAAGCTATTCAGAATGAAAAAAAAGGGATTCAGGATGCGATTAACCTATTTAGTTAGCAATTCAGACAAAAAAAGTTATTCAGAATGCAAATAAAGTATTTAGATTGCAAATAAGCTATTCAGTTTGCAGAAAAAGCTTTTCAGAATGAAAATGTGCTATTCAGATTGCAGTTCAGGATGAGAATAAGCTATTCAGAATGAAAAATAAAGGGATTCAGGATGCGAAAAACCTATTAAGTTTGTAGTTCAGACAAAAAAAGCTATTCAGAATGTCAATAAACTATTCAGATTGCAAATAAGCTATTCAGAATGAAAATGTGCCATTCAGATTGTAGTTCAGGATGAAAATAATCTATTCAGAATGAAAAAAAGGGATTCAGGATGCGAATAACCTATTAAGTTTGCAATTCAGACAAAAAAAGCTATTCAGAATGCAAATAAACTATTCAGATTGCAAATAAGCTATACAGTTTGCTAAAAAAGCTTTTCAGAATGAAATTGTGCTATTCAGATTGCAGTTAAGGATGAAAATAAGCTATTCGGAATGAAAAAAACGGGATTCAGGATGCGAATAACCTATTAAGTTTGCAATTCAGACAAAAAAAGCTATTCAGAATGCAAATAAACTATTCAGATAGCAAATAAGCTATTCAGTTTGTAAAAAAAGCTTTTCAGAATGAAAATGTGCTATTCAGATTGCATTTAAGGATGAAAATAAGCTATTCATAATGAAAAAAAAGGGATGCATGATGCGAATAACCTATTCAGTTGACAATTCAGACAAAAAAAGCTATTCAGAATGCAAAAAAACTACTCAGATTGCAAATAAGCTTTACAGTTTGCAAAAAAAGCTTTTCATGATGAAAATGTGCTATTCAGATTGCAGTTAAGGATGAAAATAAGCTATTTAGAATGAAAAAAAAGGGATTCAGGTTGCGAATAACCTATTCAGTTGGCATTTCAGACAAAAAAACCTATTCAGAATGCAAAAAAAACTACTCAGATTGCAAATAAGCTATACAGTTTGCAAAAAAAGCTTTTCAGAATGAAATTGTGCTATTCATATTGCAGTTAAGGATGAAAATAAGCGATTCAGAATGAAAAAAAAGGGATTCAGGATGCGAATAACCTATTCAGTTTGCAATTGAGACAAAAAAACCTATTCAGAATGCAAAAAAACTACTCAGATTGCAAATAAGCTATACAGTTTGCAAAAAAAGCTTTTCAGAATGAAAATGTGCTATTCAGATTGCAATTAAGGATGAAAATAAGCTATTCAGAATGAAAAAAAAGGGATTCAGGATGCGAATAACCTATTCAATTGGCAATTGAGACAAAAAAACCTATTTAGAATGCAAAAAAACTACTCAGATTGCAAATAAGCTATACAGTTTGCAAAAAAAACATTTCATAATGAAATTTTGCTATTCAGATTGCAGTTAAGGATGAAAATAAGCTATTCAGAATGAAAAAAAAGGGATTCAGGATGCGAATAACCTATTAAGTTTGCAATTCAGACAAAAAAAGCTATTTAGAATGCAAAAAAACTATTCAGATTGCAAATAAGCTATTTAGGTTGCAAAAGAAGCTATTCAGAATGAAAAAAAAGGGATTCAGGATGCGATTAACCTATTTAGTTAGCAATTCAGACAAAAAAAGCTATTCAGAATGCAAAAAAACTACTCAGATTGCAAATAAGCTTTACAGTTTGCAAAAAAAGCTTTTCATGATGAAAATGTGCTATTCAGATTGCAGTTAAGGATGAAAATAAGCTATTTAGAATGAAAAAAAAGGGATTCAGGTTGCGAATAACCTATTCAGTTGGCATTTCAGACTAAAAAACCTATTCAGAATGCAAAAAAAACTACTCAGATTGCAAATAAGCTATACAGTTTGCAAAAAAAGCTTTTCAGAATGAAAATGTGCTATTCAGATTGCAATTAAGGATGAAAATAAGCTATTCAGAATGAAAAAAAAGGGATTCAGGATGCGAATAACCTATTCAGTTGGCAATTCAGACAAAAAAAGCTATTTAGAATGCAAAAAAACTATTCAGATTGTAAATAAGCTATTTAGGTTGCAAAAGAAGCTATTCAGAATGAAAATGTGCTATTCAGATTGCAGTTAAGTATGAAAATAAGCTATTCAGAATGAATAAAAAGGGATTCAGGATGCGATTAACCTATTTAGTTTGCAATTCAGACAAAAAAAGCTATTCAAAATGCAAATAAACTATTCAGATTGTAAATAAACTATTCAGTTTGCAAAAAAAGCTTTTCAGAATGAAATTGTGCTATTCAGATTGCAGTTAAGGATGAATATAAGCTATTCAGAATGAAAAAAAAGGGATTCAGGATGCGAATAACCTATTCAGTTGGCAATTCTGACAAAAAAACCTATTCAGAATGCAAAAAAACTACTCAGATTGCAAATAAGCTATACAGTTTGCTAAAAAAGCTTTTCAGAATGAAATTGTGCTATTCAGATTGCAGTTAAGGATGAAAATAAGCTATTCGGAATGAAAAAAACGGGATTCAGGATGCGAATAACCTATTAAGTTTGCAATTCAGACAAAAAAAGCTATTCAGAATGCAAATAATCTATTCAGATTGCAAATAAGCTATTCAGTTTGTAAAAAAAGCTTTTCAGAATGAAAATGTGCTATTCAGATTGCATTTAAGGATGAAAATAAGCTATTCATAATGAAAAAAAAGGGATTCAGGATGCGAATAACCTATTCAGTTGACAATTCAGACAAAAAAAGCTATTCAGAATGCAAAAAAACTACTCAGATTGCAAATAAGCTTTACAGTTTGCAAAAAAAGCTTTTCATGATGAAAATGTGCTATTCAGATTGCAGTTAAGGATGAAAATAAGCTATTTAGAATGAAAAAAAAGGGATTCAGGTTGCGAATAACCTATTCAGTTGGCATTTCAGACTAAAAAACCTATTCAGAATGCAAAAAAAACTACTCAGATTGCAAATAAGCTATACAGTTTGCAAAAAAAGCTTTTCAGAATGAAAATGTGCTATTCAGATTGCAATTAAGGATGAAAATAAGCTATTCAGAATGAAAAAAAAGGGATTCAGGATGCGAATAACCTACTCAGTTGGCAATTGAGACAAAAAAACCTATTCAGAATGCAAAAAAACTACTCAGATTGCAAATAAGCTATACAGTTTGCAAAAAAAGCATTTCATAATGAAATTTTGCTATTCAGATTGCAGTTAAGGATGAAAATAAGCTATTCAGAATGAAAAGAAAGGGATTCAGGATGCGAATAACCTATTCAGTTGGCAATTCAGACAAAAAAAGCTATTTAGAATGCAAAAAAACTATTCAGATTGCAAATAAGCTATTTAGGTTGCAAAAGAAGCTATTCAGAATGAAAATGTGCTATTCAGATTGCAGTTAAGTATGAAAATAAGCTATTCAGAATGAAAAAAAAAGGGATTCAGGATGCGATTAACCTATTTAGTTAGCAATTCAGACAAAAAAAGTTATTCAGAATGCAAATAAAGGATTTAGATTGCAAATAAGCTATTCAGTTTGCAGAAAAAGCTTTTCAGAATGAAAATGTGCTATTCAGATTGCAGTTCAGGATGAGAATAAGCTATTCAGAATGAAAAAAAAGGGATTCAGGATGCGAATAACCTATTCAGTTGGCAATTCAGACAAAAAAAGCTATTTAGAATGCAAAAAAACTATTCAGATTGTAAATAAGCTATTTAGGTTGCAAAAGAAGCTATTCAGAATGAAAATGTGCTATTCAGATTGCAGTTAAGTATGAAAATAAGCTATTCAGAATGAATAAAAAGGGATTCAGGATGCGATTAACCTATTTAGTTTGCAATTCAGACAAAAAAAGCTATTCATAATGCAAATAAACTATTCAGATTGCAAATAAACTATTCAGTTTGCAAAAAAAGCTTTTCAGAATGAAATTGTGCTATTCAGATTGCAGTTAAGGATGAATATAAGCTATTCAGAATGAAAAAAAAGGGATTCAGGATGCGAATAACCTATTCAGTTGGCAATTCTGACAAAAAAACCTATTCAGAATGCAAAAAAACTACTCAGATTGCAAATAAGCTATACAGTTTGCTAGAAAAGCTTTTCAGAATGAAATTGTGCTATTCAGATTGCAGTTATGGATGAAAATAAGCTATTCGGAATGAAAAAAACGGGATTCAGGATGCGAATAACCTATTAAGTTTGCAATTCAGACAAAAAAAGCTATTCAGAATGCAAATAATCTATTCAGATTGCAAATAAGCTATTCAGTTTGTAAAAAAAGCTTTTCAGAATGAAAATGTGCTATTCAGATTGCATTTAAGGATGAAAATAAGCTATTCATAATGAAAAAAAAGGGATTCAGGATGCGAATAACCTATTAAGTTTCCAATTCAGACAAAAAAAGCTATTCAGAATGCAAAAAAACTACTCAGATTGCAAATAAGCTTTACAGTTTGCAAAAAAAGCTTTTCATGATGAAAATGTGCTATTCAGATTGCAGTTAAGGATGAAAATAAGCTATTTAGAATGAAAAAAAAGGGATTCAGGTTGCGAATAACCTATTCAGTTGGCATTTCAGACAAAAAAACCTATTCAGAATGCAAAAATAAACTACTCAGATTGCAAATAAGCTATACAGTTTGCAAAAAAAGCTTTTCAGAATGAAATTGTGCTATTCAGATTGCAGTTAAGGATGAAAATAAGCTATTCAGAATGAAAAAAAAGGGATTCAGGATGCGAATAACCTATTCAGTTGACAATTCATACAAAAAAAGCTATCCAGAATGCAAATAAACTACTCAGATTGCAAATAAGCTATACAGTTTGCAAATAAAGCTTTTCAGAATGAAATTGTGCTATTCAGATTGCAGTTAAGGATGAAAATAAGCTATTCATAATGAAAAAAAAGGGATTCAGGATGCGAATAACCTATTCAGTTGACAATTCAGACAAAAAAAGCTATTCAGAATGCAAATAAACTATTCAGATTGCAAATAAGCTATTCACTTTGCAAAAAAAGCTTTTCAGAATGAAAATGTGCTATTCAGATTGCAGTTAAGGATGAAAATAAGCTATTCAGAATGAAAAAAAAAGGGATTCAGGATGCGAATAACCTATTCAGTTGGCAATTGAGACAAAAAAACCTATTCAGAATGCAAAAAAACTACTCAGATTGCAAATAAGCTATACAGTTTGCAAAAAAAGCTTTTCATAATGAAATTTTGCTATTCAGATTGCAGTTAAGGATGAAAATAAGCTATTCAGAATGAAAAAAATGGGATTCAGGATGCGAATAACCTATTCAGTTGGCAATTCAGACAAAACAAGCTATTTAGAATGCAAAAAAACTATTCAGATTGCAAATAAGCTATTTAGGTTGCAAAAGAAGCTATTCAGAATGAAATTGTGCTATTCAGATTGCAGTTAAGTATGAAAATAAGCTATTCAGAATGAAAAAAAAGGGATTCAGGATGCGAATAACCTATTCAGTTTGCAATTCAGACAAAAAAACCTATTCAGAATGCAAAAAAACTACTCAGATTGCAAATAAGCTATACAGTTTGCAAAAAAAGCTTTTCAGAATGAAAATGTGCTATTCAGATTGCAGTTAAGGATGAAAATAAGCTATTCAGAATGAAAAAAGGGATTCAGGATGCGAATAACCTATTCAGTTGGCAATTGAGACAAAAAAACCTATTCAGAATGCAAAAAAACTACTCAGATTGCAAATAAGCTATACAGTTTGCAAAAAAAGCATTTCATAATGAAATTTTGCTATTCAGATTGCAGTTAAGGATGAAAATAAGCTATTCATAATGAAAAAAAAGGGATTCAGGATGCGAATAACCTATTCAGTTGGCAATTCAGACAAAAAAAGCTATTTAGAATGCAAAAAAACTATTCAGATTGCAAATAAGCTATTTAGGTTGCAAAAGAAGCTATTCAGAATGAAAATGTGCTATTCAGATTGCAGTTAAGTATGAAAATAAGCTATTCAGAATGAAAAAAAAGGGATTCAGGATGCGATTAACCTATTTAGATAGCAATTCAGACAAAAAAAGTTATTCAGAATGCAAATAAAGGATTTAGATTGCCAATAAGCTATTCAGTTTGCAGAAAAAGCTTTTCAGAATGAAAATGTGCTATTCAGATTGCAGTTCAGGATGAGAATAAGCTATTCAGAATGAAAAAAAAGGGATTCAGGATGCGAATAACCTATTCAGTTGGCAATTCAGACAAAAAAAGCTATTTAGAATGCAAAAAAACTATTCAGATTGTAAATAAGCTATTTAGGTTGCAAAAGAAGCTATTCAGAATGAAAATGTGCTATTCAGATTGCAGTTAAGTATGAAAATAAGCTATTCAGAATGAAAAAAAAGGGATTCAGGATGCGATTAACCTATTTAGTTAGCAATTCAGACAAAAAATTTTATTCAGAATGCAAATAAAGTATTTAGATTGCAAATAAGCTATTCAGTTTGCAGAAAAAGTTTTTCAGAATGAAAATGTGCTATTCAGATTGCAGTTCAGGATGAGAATAAGCTATTCAGAATGAAAAATAAAGGGATTCAGGATGCGAATAACCTATTAAGTTTGTAGTTCAGACAAAAAAAGCTATTCAGAATGCCAATAAACTATTCAGATTGCAAATAAGCTATTCAGATTGAAAATGTGCCATTCAGATTGTAGTTCAGGATGAAAATAATCTATTTAGAATGAAAAAAAGGGATTCAGGATGCGAATAACCTATTATGTTTGCAATTCAGACAAAAAAAGCTATTCAGAATGCAAATAAACTATTCAGATTGCAAATAAGCTATACAGTTTGCAAAAAAAGCTTTTCAGAATGAAAATGTGCTTTTTAGATTGCAGTTCAGGATGAAAATAAGCTATTCAGAATGAAAAAAAAGGGATTCAGGATGCGAATAACCTATTCAGTTGGCAATTCAGACAAAAAAAGCTATTTAGAATGCAAAAAAACTATTCAGATTGTAAATAAGCTATTTAGGTTGCAAAAGAAGCTATTCAGAATGAAAATGTGCTATTCAGATTGCAGTTAAGTATGAAAATAAGCTATTCAGAATGAAAAAAAAGGGATTCAGGATGCGATTAACCTATTTAGTTAGCAATTCAGACAAAAAAAGTTATTCATAATGCAAATAAAGTATTTAGATTGCAAATAAGCTATTCAGTTTGCAGAAAAAGCTTTTCAGAATGAAAATGTGCTATTCAGATTGCAGTTCAGGATGAGAATAAGCTATTCTGAATGAAAAATAAAGGGATTCAGGATGCGAATAACCTATTAAGTTTGTAGTTCAGACAAAAAAAGCTATTCAGAATGCCAATAAACTATTCAGATTGCAAATAAGCTATTCAGAATGAAAATGTGCCATTCAGATTGCAGTTCAGGATGAAAATAATCTATTCAGAATGAAAAAAGGGATTCAGGATGCGAATAACCTATTAAGTTTGCAATTCAGACAAAAAAAGCTATTCAGAATGCAAATAAACTATTCAGATTGCAAATAAGCTATACAGTTTGCAAAAAAAGCATTTCATAATGAAATTTTGCTATTCAGATTGCAGTTAAGGATGAAAATAAGCTATTCAGAATGAAAAAAAAGGGATTCAGGATGCGAATAACCTATTCAGTTGGCAATTCAGACAAAAAAAGCTATTTAGAATGCAAAAAAACTATTCAGATTGCAAATAAGCTATTTAGGTTGCAAAAGAAGCTATTCAGAATGAAAATGTGCTATTCAGATTGCAGTTAAGTATGAAAATAAGCTATTTAGAATGAAAAAAAAGGGATTCAGGATGCGATTAACTTATTTAGTTAGCAATTCAGACAAAAAAAGTTATTCAGAATGCAAATAAAGGATTTAGATTGCAAATAAGCTATTCAGTTTGCAGAAAAAGCTTTTCAGAATGAAAATGTGCTATTCAGATTGCAGTTCAGGATGAGAATAAGCTATTCAGAATGAAAAATAAAGGGATTCAGGATGCGAATAACCTATTAAGTTTGTAGTTCAGACAAAAAAAGCTATTCAGAATGCTAATAAACTATTCAGATTGCAAATAAGCTATTCAGAATGAAAATGTGTCATTCAGATTGTAGTTCAGGATGAAAATAATCTATTCAGAATGAAAAAAAGGGATTCAGGATGCGAATAACCTATTAAGTTTGCAATTCAGACAAAAAAAGCTATTCAGAATGCAAATAAACTATTCAGATTGCAAATAAGCTATACAGTTTGCAAATAAAGCTTTTCATAATGAAAATGTGCTTTTCAGATTGCAGTTCAGGATGAAAATAATCTATTCAGAATGAAAAAAACGGGATTCAGGATGCGAATAACCTATTAAGTTTGCAATTCAGACAAAAAAAGCTATTCAGAATGCAAAAAAACTACTCAGATTGCAAATAAACTATTCAGTTTGCAAAAAAAGCTTTTCAGAATGAAATTGTGCTATTCAGATTGCAGTTAAGGATGAAAATAAGCTATTCAGAATGAAAAAAACGGGATTCAGGATGCGAATAACCTCTTAAGTTTGCAATTCAGACAAAAAAAGCTATTCAGAATGCAAAAAAACTACTCAGATTGCAAATAAGCTATAAAGTTTGCAAAAAAAGCTTTTCATAATGAAATTTTGCTATTCAGATTGCAGTTAAGGATGAAAATAAGCTATTCAGAATAAAAAAAAGGGATTCAGGATGCGAATAACCTATTCAGTTGGCAATTCAGACAAAAAAAGCTATTCAGAATGCAAAAAAAACTACTCAGATTGCAAATAAGCTATACAGTTTGCAAAAAAAGCTTTTCAGAATGAAATTGTGCTATTCAGATTGCAGTTAAGGATGAATATAAGCTATTCAGAATGAAAAAAAAGGGATTCAGGATGCGAATAACCCATTCAGTTTGCAATTCAGACAAAAAAAACCTATTCAGAATGCAAAAAAACTACTCAGATTGCAAATAAGCTATACAGTTTGCAAAAAAAGCTTTTCAGAATGAAATTGTGCTATTCAGATTGCAGTTAAGGATGAAAATAAGCTATTTAGAATGTATAAAAAGGGATTCAGGATGCGAATAACCTATTCAGTTGGCATTTCAGACAAAAAAACCTATTCAGAATGCAAAAAAAACTACTCAGATTGCAAATAAGCTATACAGTTTGCAAAAAAAGCTTTTCAGAATGAAATTGTGCTATTCAGATTGCAGTTAAGGATGAAAATAAGCTATTCAGAATGAAAAAAAGGGATTCAGGATGCGAATAACCTATTCAGTTGGCAATTCAGACAAAAAAACCTATTCATAATGCAAAAAAACTACTCAGATTGCAAATAAGCTATACAGTTTGCAAAAAAAGCTTTTCAGAATGAAATTGTGCTATTCAGATTGCAGTTAAGGATGAAAATAAGCTATTCAGAATGAAAAAAAAGGGATTCAGGATGCGAATAACCTATTCAGTTGGCAATTCAGACAAAAAAAGCTATTTAGAATGCAAAAAAACTATTCAGATTGCAAATAAGCTATTTAGGTTGCAAAAGAAGCTATTCAGAATGAAATTGTGCTATTCAGATTGCAGTTAAGGATGAAAATAAGCTATTCAGAATGAAAAAAAAGGGATTCAGGATGCGAATAACCTATTAAGTTTGCAATTCAGACAAAAAAAGCTATTCAGAATGCAAAAAAACTACTCAGATTGCAAATAAACTATTCAGTTTGCAAAAAAAGCTTTTCAGAATGAAATTGTGCTATTCAGATTGCAGTTAAGGATGAATATAAGCTATTCAGAATGAAAAAAATGGGATTCAGGATGCGAATAACCTATTCAGTTGGCAATTCAGACAAAAAAAGCTATTCAGAATGCAAAAAAAACTACTCAGATTGCAAATAAGCTATACAGTTTGCAAAATAAGCTTTTCATAATGAAATTTTGCTATTCAGATTGCAGTTAAGGATGAAAATAAGCTATTCAGAATGAAAAAAAAGGGATTCAGGATGCGAATAACCTATTCAGTTGGCAATTCAGACAAAAAAAGCTATTCAAAATGCAAAAAAAAACTACTCAGATTGCAAATAAGCTATACAGTTTGCAAAAAAAGCTTTTCAGAATGAAAATGTGCTATTCAGATTGCAGTTCAGGATGAGACTAAGCTATTCAGAATGAAAAAAAAGGGATTCAGGATGCGAATAACCTATTAAGTTTGCAATTCAGACAAAAAAAGCTATTCAGAATGCAAAAAAACTACTCAGATTGCAAATAAACTATTCAGTTTGCAAAAAAAGCTTTTCAGAATGAAATTGTGCTATTCAGATTGCAGTTAAGGATGAATATAAGCTATTCAGAATGAAAAAAATGGGATTCAGGATGCGAATAACCTATTCAGTTGGCAATTCAGACAAAAAAACCTATTCAGAATGCAAAAAAACTACTCAGATTGCAAATAAGCTATACAGTTTGCAAAAAAAGCTTTTCAGAATGAAATTGTGCTATTCAGATTGCAGTTAAGGATGAAAATAAGCTATTCAGAATGAAAAAAAAGGGATTCAGGATGCGAATAACCTATTCAGTTGACAATTCAGACAAAAAAAGCTATTCAGAATGCAAATAAACTATTCAGTTTGCAAATAAGCTATTCAGTTTGCAAAAAAAGCTTTTCAGAATGAAAATGTGCTATTCAGATTGCAGTTAAGGATGAAAATAAGCTATTCTGAATGAAAAAAAGGGATTCAGGATGCGAATAACCTATTCAGTTGGCAATTCAGACAAAAAAAGCTATTCAGAATGCAAAAAAAACTACTCAGATTGCAAATAAGCTATACAGTTTGCAAAATAAGCTTTTCATAATGAAATTTTGCTATTCAGATTGCAGTTAAGGATGAAAATAAGCTATTCAGAATGAAAAAAAAGGGATTCAGGATGCGAATAACCTATTCAGTTGGCAATTCAGACAAAAAAAGCTATTCAGAATGCAAAAAAAACTACTCAGATTGCAAATAAGCTATACAGTTTGCAAAAAAAGCTTTTCAGAATGAAAATGTGCTATTCAGATTGCAGTTCAGGATGAAAATAAGCTATTCAGAATGAAAAAAAAGGGATTCAGGATGCGAATAACCTATTCAGTTGACAATTCATACAAAAAAAGCTATCCAGAATGCAAATAAACTACTCAGATTGCAAATAAGCTATACAGTTTGCAAATAAAGCTTTTCAGAATGAAATTGTGCTATTCAGATTGCAGTTAAGGATGAAAATAAGCTATTCATAATGAAAAAAAAGGGATTCAGGATGCGAATAACCTATTCAGTTGACTATTCAGACAAAAAAAGCTATTCAGAATGCAAATAAACTATTCAGATTGCAAATAAGCTATTCACTTTGCAAAAAAAGCTTTTCAGAATGAAAATGTGCTATTCACATTGCAGTTAAGGATGAAAATAAGCTATTCAGAATGAAAAAAAAGGGATTCAGGATGCGAATAACCTATTCAGTTGGCAATTGAGACAAAAAAACCTATTCAGAATGCAAAAAAACTACTCAGATTGCAAATAAGCTATACAGTTTGCAAAAAAAGCTTTTCATAATGAAATTTTGCTATACAGATTGCAGTTAAGGATGAAAATAAGCTATTCAGAATGAAAAAAAGGGATTCAGGATGCGAATAACCTATTCAGTTGGCAATTCAGACAAAAAAAGCTATTTAGAATGCAAAAAAACTATTCAGATTGCAAATAAGCTATTTAGGTTGCAAAAGAAGCTATTCAGAATGAAAATGTGCTATTCAGATTGCAGTTAAGTATGAAAATAAGCTATTCAGAATGAAAAAAAAGGGATTCAGGATGCGATTAACCTATTTAGTTAACAATTCAGACAAAAAAAGTTATTCAGAATGCAAATAAAGTATTTAGATTGTAAATAAGCTATTCAGTTTGCAGAAAAAGCTTTTCAGAATGAAAATGTGCTATTCAGATTGCAGTTCAGGATGAGAATAAGCTATTCAGAATGAAAAATAAAGGGATTCAGGATGCGAATAACCTATTAAGTTTGTAGTTCAGACAAAAAAAGCTATTCAGAATGCCAATAAACTATTCAGATTGCAAATAAGCTATTCAGAATGAAAATGTGCCATTCAGATTGTAGTTCAGGATGAAAATAATCTATTCATAATGAAAAAAAGGGATTCAGGATGCGAATAACCAATTAAGTTTGCAATTCAGAGAAAAAAAGCTATTCAGAATGCAAATAAACTATTCAGTTTGCAAAAAAAGATTTTCAGAATGAAATTGTGCTATTCAGATTGCAGTTAAGGATGAAAATAAGCTATTCAGAATGTAAAAAAAGGGATTCAGGATGCGAATAACCTATTCAGTTGGCAATTCAGACAAAAAAACCTATTTAGAATGCAAAAAAACTACTCAGATTGCGAATAAGCTATATAGTTTGCAAAAAAAGCTTTTCAGAATGGAAATGTGCTATTCAGATTGCAGTTAAGGATGAAAATAAGCTATTTAGAATGAAAAAAAAGGGATTCAGGTTGCGAATAACCTATTCAGTTGGCATTTCAGACAAAAAAACCTATTCAGAATGCAAAAAAACTACTCAGATTGCAAATAAGCTATACAGTTTGCAAAAAAAGCTTTTCAGAATGAAATTGTGCTATTCAAATTGCAGTTAAGGATGAAAATAAGCTATTCATAATGAAAAAAAAGGGATTCAGGATGCGAATAACCTATTCAGTTGACAATTCAGACAAAAAAAGCTATTCAGAATGCAAATAAACTATTCAGTTTGCAAATAAGCTATTCAGTTTGCAAAAAAAGCTTTTCAGAATGAAAATGTGCTATTCAGATTGCAGTTAAGGATGAAAATAAGCTATTCTAAATGAAAAAAAGGGATTCAGGATGCGAATAACCTATTCAGTTGGCAATTCAGACAAAAAAACCTATTCAGAATGCAAAAAAACTACTCAGATTGCAAATAAGCTATACAGTTTGCAAAAAAAGCTTTTCAGAATGAAATTGTGCTATTCAGATTGCAGTTAAGGATGAAAATAAGCTATTCAGAATGAAAAAAAAGGGATTCAGGATGCGAATAACCTATTCAGTTGACAATTCAGACAAAAAAAGCCATTCAGAATGCAAATAAACTATTCAGTTTGCAAATAAGCTATTCAGTTTGCAAAAAAAGCTTTTCAGAATGAAAATGTGCTATTCAGATTGCAGTTAAGGATGAAAATAAGCTATTCTGAATGAAAAAAAGGGATTCAGGATGCGAATAACCTATTCAGTTGGCAATTCAGACAAAAAAACCTATTCAGAATGCAAAAAAACTACTCAGATTGCAAATAAGCTATACAGTTTGCAAAAAAAGCTTTTCATAATGAAATTTTGCTATTCAGATTGCAGTTAAGGATGAAAATAAGCTATTCAGAATGAAAAAAAAGGGATTCAGGATGCGAATAACCTATTCAGTTGGCAATTCAGACAAAAAAAGCTATTTAGAATGCAAAAAAACTATTCAGATTGCAAATAAGCTATTTAGGTTGCAAAAGAAGCTATTCAGAATGAAAATGTGCTATTCAGATTGCAGTTAAGTATGAAAATAAGCTATTCAGAATGAAAAAAAAGGGATTCAGGATGCGATTAACCTATTTAGTTAACAATTCAGACAAAAAAAGTTATTCAGAATGCAAATAAAGTATTTAGATTGTAAATAAGCTATTCAGTTTGCAGAAAAAGCTTTTCAGAATGAAAATGTGCTATTCAGATTGCAGTTCAGGATGAGAATAAGCTATTCAGAATGAAAAATAAAGGGATTCAGGATGCGAATAACCTATTAAGTTTGTAGTTCAGACAAAAAAAGCTATTCAGAATGCCAATAAACTATTCAGATTGCAAATAAGCAATTCAGAATGAAAATGTGCCATTCAGATTGTAGTTCAGGATGAAAATAATCTATTCATAATGAAAAAAAGGGATTCAGGATGCGAATAACCAATTAAGTTTGCAATTCAGAGAAAAAAAGCTATTCAGAATGCAAATAAACTATTCAGTTTGCAAAAAAAGATTTTCAGAATGAAATTGTGCTATTCAGATTGCAGTTAAGGATGAAAATAAGCTATTCAGAATGAAAAAAAAGGGATTCAGGATGCGAATAACCTATTCAGTTGGCAATTCAGACAAAAAAACCTATTTAGAATGCAAAAAAACTACTCAGATTGCGAATAAGCTATATAGTTTGCAAAAAAAGCTTTTCAGAATGGAAATGTGCTATTCAGATTGCAGTTAAGGATGAAAATAAGCTATTTAGAATGAAAAAAAAGGGATTCAGGTTGCGAATAACCTATTCAGTTGGCATTTCAGACAAAAAAACCTATTCAGAATGCAAAAAAACTACTCAGATTGCAAATAAGCTATACAGTTTGCAAAAAAAGCTTTTCAGAATGAAATTGTGCTATTCAAATTGCAGTTAAGGATGAAAATAAGCTATTCATAATGAAAAAAAAGGGATTCAGGATGCGAATAACCTATTCAGTTGACAATTCAGACAAAAAAAGCTATTCAGAATGCAAATAAACTATTCAGTTTGCAAATAGGCTATTCAGTTTGCAAAAAAAGCTTTTCAGAATGAAAATGTGCTATTCAGATTGCAGTTAAGGATGAAAATAAGCTATTCTAAATGAAAAAAAGGGATTCAGGATGCGAATAACCTATTCAGTTGGCAATTCAGACAAAAAAACCTATTCAGAATGCAAAAAAACTACTCAGATTGCAAATAAGCTATACAGTTTGCAAAAAAAGCTTTTCAGAATGAAATTGTGCTATTCAGATTGCAGTTAAGGATGAAAATAAGCTATTCAGAATGAAAAAAAAGGGATTCAGGATGCGAATAACCTATTCAGTTGACAATTCAGACAAAAAAAGCCATTCAGAATGCAAATAAACTATTCAGTTTGCAAATAAGCTATTCAGTTTGCAAAAAAAGCTTTTCAGAATGAAAATGTGCTATTCAGATTGCAGTTAAGGATGAAAATAAGCTATTCTGAATGAAAAAAAGGGATTCAGGATGCGAATAACCTATTCAGTTGGCAATTCAGACAAAAAAACCTATTCAGAATGCAAAAAAACTACTCAGATTGCAAATAAGCTATACAGTTTGCAAAAAAAGCTTTTCAGAATGAAATTGTGCTATTCAGATTGCAGTTAAGGATGAAAATAAGCTATTCAGAATGAAAAAAAAGGGATTCAGGATGCGAATAACCTATTCAGTTGACAATTCATACAAAAAAAGCTATCCAGAATGCAAATAAACTACTCAGATTGCAAATAAGCTATACAGTTTGCAAATAAAGCTTTTCAGAATGAAATTGTGCTATTCAGATTGCAGTTAAGGATGAAAATAAGCTATTCATAATGAAAAAAAAGGGATTCAGGATGCGAATAACCTATTCAGTTGACAATTCAGACAAAAAAAGCTATTCAGAATGCAAATAAACTATTCAGTTTGCAAATAAGCTATTCAGTTTGCAGAAAAAGCTTTTCAGAATGAAAATGTGCTATTCAGATTGCAGTTCAGGATGAGAATAAGCTATCAGAATGAAAATGTGCCATTCAGATTGTAGTTCAGGATGAAAATAATCTATTCATAATGAAAAAAAGGGATTCAGGATGCGAATAACCAATTAAGTTTGCAATTCAGAGAAAAAAAGCTATTCAGAATGCAAATAAACTATTCAGTTTGCAAAAAAAGATTTTCAGAATGAAATTGTGCTATTCAGATTGCAGTTAAGGATGAAAATAAGCTATTCAGAATGAAAAAAAAGGGATTCAGGATGCGAATAACCTATTCAGTTGGCAATTCAGACAAAAAAACCTATTTAGAATGCAAAAAAACTACTCAGATTGCGAATAAGCTATACAGTTTGCAAAAAAAGTTTTTCAGAATGAAAATGTGCTATTCAGATTGCAGTTAATGATGAAAATAAGTTATTCAGAATGAAAAAAACGGGATTCAGGATGCGAATAACCTATTAAGTTTGCAATTCAGACAAAAAAAGCTATTCAGAATGCAAATAAACTATTCAGATTGCAAATAAGCTATTTAGTTTGTAAAAAAAGCTTTTCAGAATGAAAATGTGCTATTTAGATTGCAGTAAAGGATGAAAATAAGCTATTCAGAATGAAAAAAAAGGGTTTCAGGATGCGAATAACCTATTCAGTTGGCAATTCAGACAAAAAAACATATTCAGAATGCAAAAAAACTACTCAGATTGCAAATAAGCTATACAGTTTGCAAAGAAAGCTTTTCAGAATGAAAATGTGCTATTCAGATAGCAGTTAAGGATGAAAATAAGCTATTTAGAATGAAAAAAAAGGGATTCAGGTTGCGAATAACCTATTCAGTTGGCATTTGAGACAAAAAAACCTATTCAGAACGCAAAAAAAACTACTCAGATTGCAAATAAGCTATACAGTTTGCAAAAAAAGCTTTTCATAATGAAAAAAAGGGATTCAGGATGCGAATAACCTATTCGGTTGACAATTCAGACAAAAAAAGCTATTCAGAATGCAACTAAACTATTCAGATTGCAAATAAGCTATTCAGTTTGCAAAAAAAGCTTTTCATAATGAAAATGTGCTATTCAGATTGCAGTTAAGGATGAAAATAAGCTATTCAGAATGAAAAAAAAGGGATTCAGGATGCGAATAACCTATTCAGTTGGCAATTGAGACAAAAAAACCTATTCAGAATGCAAAAAAACTACTCAGATTGCAAATAAGCTATACAGTTTGCAAAAAAAGCTTTTCATAATGAAATTTTGCTATTCAGATTGCAGTTAAGGATGAAAATAAGCTATTCAGAATGAAAAAAAAGGGATTCAGGATGCGAATAACCTATTCAGTTGGCAATTCAGACAAAAAAAGCTATTTAGAATGCAAAAAAACTATTCAGATTGCAAATAAGCTATTTAGGTTGCAAAAGAAGCTATTCAGAATGAAAATGTGCTATTCATATTGCAGTTAAGTATGAAAATAAGCTATTCAGAATGAAAAAAAAGGGATTCAGGATGCGATTAACCTATTTAGTTAGCAATTCAGACAAAAAAAGTTATTCAGAATGCAAATAAAGTATTTAGATTGTAAATAAGCTATTCAGTTTGCAGAAAAAGCTTTTCAGAATGAAAATGTGCTATTCAGATTGCAGTTCAGGATGAGAATAAGCTATTCAGAATGAAAAATAAAGGGATTCAGGATGCGAATAACCTATTAAGTTTGTAGTTCAGACAAAAAAAGCTATTCAGAATGCCAATAAACTATTCAGATTGCAAATAAGCTATTCAGAATGAAAATGTGCCATTCAGATTGTAGTTCAGGATGAAAATAATCTATTCATAATGAAAAAAAGGGATTCAGGATGCGAATAACCAATTAAGTTTGCAATTCAGAGAAAAAAAGCTATTCAGAATGCAAATAAACTATTCAGTTTGCAAAAAAAGATTTTCAGAATGAAATTGTGCTATTCAGATTGCAGTTAAGGATGAAAATAAGCTATTCAGAATGAAAAAAAAGGGATTCAGGATGCGAATAACCTATTCAGTTGGCAATTCAGACAAAAAAACCTATTTAGAATGCAAAAAAACTACTCAGATTGCGAATAAGCTATACAGTTTGCAAAAAAAGCTTTTCAGAATGAAAATGTGCTATTCAGATTGCAGTTAAGGATGAAAATAAGCTATTCAGAATGAAAAAAACGGGATTCAGGATGCGAATAACCTATTAAGTTTGCAATTCAGACAAAAAAAGCTATTCAGAATGCAAATAAACTATTCAGATTGCAAATAAGCTATTCAGTTTGTAAAAAAAGCTTTTCAGAATGAAAATGTGCTATTTAGATTGCAGTAAAGGATGAAAATAAGCTATTCAGAATGAAAATAAAGGGTTTCAGGATGCGAATAACCTATTCAGTTGGCAATTCAGACAAAAAAACATATTCAGAATGCAAAAAAACTACTCAGATTGCAAATAAGCTATACAGTTTGCAAAGAAAGGTTTTCAGAATGAAAATGTGCTATTCAGATAGCAGTTAAGGATGAAAATAAGCTATTTAGAATGAAAAAAAAGGGATTCAGGTTGCGAATAACCTATTCAGTTGGCATTTGAGACAAAAAACCTATTCAGAACGCAAAAAAAACTACTCAGATTGCAAATAAGCTATACAGTTTGCAAAAAAAGCTTTTCATAATGAAAAAAAGGGATTCGGGATGCGAATAACCTATTCGGTTGACAATTCAGACAAAAAAAGCTATTCAGAATGCAACTAAACTATTCAGATTGCAAATAAGCTATTCAGTTTGCAAAAAAAGCTTTTCAGAATGAAAATGTGCTATTCAGATTGCAGTTAAGGATGAAAATAAGCTATTCAGAATGAAAAAAACGGGATTCAGGATGCGAATAACCTATTCAGTTGACTATTCAGACAAATTAACCTATTCAGAATGCAAAAAAACTACTCAGATTGCAAATAAGCTATACAGTTTGCAAAAAAAGCTTTTCAGAATGAAATTGTGCTATTCAGATTGCAGTTAAGGATGAAAATAAGCTATTCAGAATGAAAAAAACGGGATTCAGGATGCGAATAACCTATTAAGTTTGCAATTCAGACAAAAAAAGCTATTCTGAATGCAAATAAACTATTCAGATTGCAAATATGCTATTCAGTTTGCAAAAAAAGCTTTTCAGAATGAAAATGTGCTATTCAGATTGCAGTTAAGGATGAAAATAAGCTATTCAGAATGAAAAAAAGGGATTCAGGATGCGAATAACCTATTCAGTTGGCAATTCAGACTAAAAAACCTATTCAGAATGCAAAAAAACTACTCAGATTGCAAATAAACTATACAGTTTGCAAAAAAAGCTTTTCAGAATGAAATTGTGCTATTCAGATTGCAGTTAAGGATGAAAATAAGCTATTCAGAGTGAAAAAAAGGGATTCAGGATGCGAATAACCTATTCAGTGTGCAATTCAGACAAAAAAAGCTATTCAGAATGCAAATAAACTATTCAGATTGCAAATAAGCTATACAGTTTGCAAAAAAGCTTTTCAGAATGAAAATGTGCTTTTTAGATTGCAGTTCAGGATGAAAATAAGCTATTCAGAATGAAAAAAAATTGATTCAGGATGCGAATAACCTATTCAGTTGGCAATTCAGACAAAAAAACCTATTCAGAATGCAAAAAAACTACTCAGATTGCAAATAAGCTATACAGTTTGCAAAAAAAGCTTTTCAGAATGAAATTGTGCTATTCAGAATGAAAATGTGCTATTCAGATTGCAGTTAAGGATGAAAATAAGCTATTTAGAATGAAAAAAAGGGATTCAGGATGCCAATGACCTATTCAGTTGGCATTTCAGACAAAAAAACCTATTCAAAATGCAAAAAAAACTACTCAGATTGCAAATAAGCTATACAGTTTGCAAAAAAAGCTTTTCAGAATGAAATTGTGCTATTCAGATTGCAGTTAAGGATGAAAATAAGCTATTCATAATGAAAAAAAAGGGATTCAGGATGCGAATAACCTATTCAGTTGACAATTCAGACAAAAAAAGCTATTCATAATGCAAATAAACTATTCAGATTGCAAATAAGCTATTCAGTTTGCAAAAGAAGCTTTTCAGAATGAAAATGTGCTATTCAGATTGCAGTTACGGATGAAAATAACCTATTCAGAATGAAAAAAACGGGATTCAGGATGCGAATAACCTATTCAGTTGGCAATTCAGACAAAAAAAGCTATTCAGAATGCAAATAAACTACTCAGATTGCAAATAAGCTATTCAGTTTGCAAAAAAAGCTTCTCAGAATGAAATTGTGCTATTCAGATTGCAGTTAAGGATGAAAATAAGCTATTCATAATGGAAAAAAAGGGATTCAGGATGCGAATAACCTATTCAGTTGACAATTCAGACAAATAAAGCTATTCAGAATGCAAATAAACTACTCAGATTGCAAATAAGCTATACAGTTTGCAGAAAAAGCTTTTCAGAAAGAAATTGTGCTATTCAGATTGCAGTTAAGGATGAAAATAAGCTATTCAGAATGAAAAAAAGGGATTCAGGATGCGAATAACCTATTAAGTTTGCAATTCAGACCAAAAAAGCTATTCAGAATGCAAAAAAACTATTCGGATTGCAAATAAGCTATACAATTTGCAAAAAAAGCTTTTCAGAATGAAATTGTGCTATTCAGATTGCAGTTAAGGATGAAAATAAGCTATTCAGAATGAAAAAAAAGGGATTCAGGATGCGAATAACCTATTCAGTTGGCAATTCAGACAAAAAAACCTATTCAGAATGCAAAAAAACTACTCAGATTGCAAATAAGCTATACAGTTTGCAAAAAAAGCTTTTCAGAATGAAATTGTGCTATTCAGATTGCAGTTAAGGATGAAAATAAGCTATTCAGAATGAAAAAAACGGGATTCAGGATGCAAATAACCTATTCAGTTGACAATTCAGACAAAAAAAACTATTCAGAATGCAAATAAACTACTCAGATTGCAAATAAGCTATACAGTTTGCAAAAAAAGCTTTTCAGAATGAAATTGTGCTATTCAGATTGCAGTTAAGGATGAAAATAAGCTATTCAGAATGAAAAAAACGGGATTCAGGATGCGAATAACCTATTCAGTTGGCATTTCAGACAAAAAAACCTATTCAAAATGCAAAAAAAACTACTCAGATTGCAAATAAGCTATACAGTTTGCAAAAAAAGCTTTTAAGAATGAAATTGTGCTATTCAGATTGCAGTTAAGGATGAAAGTAAGCTATTCAGAATGAAAAAAAAGGGATTCAGGATGCGAATAACCTATTCAGTTGGCAATTAAGACAAAAAAAGCTATTTAGAATGCAAAAAAACTATTCAGATTGCAAATAAGCTATACGGTTTGCAAAAAAAGCTTTTCAGAATGAAATTGTGCTATTCAGATTGCAGTTAAGGATGAAAATAAGCTATTCAGAATGAAAAAAAAGGGATTCAGGATGCGAATAACCTATTCAGTTGGCAATTCAGACAAAAAAAGCTATTCAGAATGCAAAAAAACTATTCAGATTGTAAATAAGCTATTTAGTTTGCAAATGAAGCAATTCAGAATGAAAATGTGCTATTCAGATTGCAGTTAAGTATGAAAATAAGCTATTCAGAATGAAAAAAAAGGGATTCAGGATGCGAATAACCTATTCAGTTGGCATTTCAGACAAAAAATCCTATTCAGAATGCAAAAAAAACTACTCAGATTGCAAATAAGCTATACAGTTTGCAAAAAAAGCTTTTCAGAATGAAATTGTGCTATTCAGATTGCAGTTAAGGATGAAAAAAAGCTATTCAGAATGAAAAAAAAGGGATTCAGGATGCGAATAACCTATTCAGTTGACAATTAAGACAAAAAAAGCTATTCAGAATGCAAAAAAACTATTCAGATTGCAAATAAGCTATACAGTTTGCAAAAAAAGCTTTTCAGAATGAAAATGTGCTATTCAGATTGCAGTTAAGGATGACAATAAGCTATTCAGAATGAAAAAAAGGGATTCAGGATGCGAATAACCTATTCAGTTGGCAATTCAGACAAAAAAACCTATTCAGAATGCAAAAAAACTACTCAGATTGTAAATAAGCTATACAGTTTGCAAAAAAAGCTTTTCAGAATGAAAATGTGCTATTCAGAATGAAATTGTGCTATTCAGATTGCAGTTAAGGATGAAAATAAGCTTTTCAGAATGAAAAAAAAGGGATTCAGGATGCGAATAACCTATTCAGTTGGCATTTCAGACAAAAAAACCTATTCAGAATGCAAAAAAAACTACTCAGATTGCAAATAAGCTATACAGTTTGCCAAAAAAGCTTTTCAGAACGAAATTGCGCTATTCAGATTGTAGTTAAGGATGAAAATAAGCTATTCATAATGAAAAAAAAGGGATTCAGGATGCGAATAACCTATTCAGTTGGCAATTCTGACAAAAAAACCTATTCAGAATGCAAATAAACTATTCAGATTGCAAATAAGCTATTCAGTTTGCAAAAAAACTTTTCAGAATGAAAATGTGCTATTCAGATTGCAGTTAAGGATGAAAATAAGCTATTCAGAATGAAAAAAAGGGATTCAGGATGCGAATAACCTATTCAGTTGGCAATTTAGACAAAAAAACCTATTTAGAATGCAAAAAAACTACTCAGATTGCAAATAAGATATACAGTTTGCAAAAAAAGCTTTTCAGAATGTAATTGTGCTATTTAAATTGCAGTTAAGGATGAAAATAAGCTATTCAGAATGAAAAAAAAGGGATTCAGGATGCGAATAACCTATTCAGTTGACAATTCAGACAAAAAAAGCTATTCAGAATGCAAATAAACTATTCAGATTGCAAATAAGCTATACAGATTGCAAAAAAAGCTTTTCAGAATGAAATTGTGCTATTCAGATTGCAGTTAAGGATGAAAATAAGCTATTCAGAATGAAAAAAACGGGATTCAGGATGCGAATAACCTATTCAGTTGGCAATTCAGACAAAAAAAGCTTTTCAGAATGCAAATAAACTATTCAGATTGCAAATAAGCTATACAGTTTGCAAAAAAAGCTTTTCAGAATGAAATAGTGCTATCCAGATTGCAGTTAAGGATGAGAATAAGCTATTCAGAATGAAAAAAAAGGGATTCAGGATGCGAATAACCTATTCAGTTGGCAATTCTGACAAAAAAACCTATTCAGAATGCAAATAAACTATTCTGATTGCAAATAAGCTATACAGTTTGCAAAAAAAGCTTTTCAGAATGAGATTGTGCTATTCAGATTGCAGTTAAGGATGAAAATAAGCTATTCAGAATGAAAAAAAAGGGATTCAGGATGCGAATAACCTATTTAGTTGGCAATTAAGACAAAAAAAGCTATTTAGAATGCAAAAAAACTATTCAGGTTGCAAATAAGCTATTTAGGTTGCAAAAGAAGCTATTCAGAATGAAAATGTGCTATTCAGATTGCAGTTAAGTATGAAAATAAGCTATTCAGAATGAAAAAAAAGGGATTCAGGATGCGATTAACCTATTTAGTTAGAAATTTAGACAAAAAAACCTATTCAGAATGCAAAAAAACTACTCAGATTGCAAATAAGCTATACAGTTTGCAAAAAAAGCTTTTCAGAATGAAATTGTGCTATTCAGATTGCAGTTAAGGATGAAAATAAGCTATACAGAATGAAAAAAAAGGGATTCAAGATGCAAATAACCTATTCAGTTGACAATTCAGACAAAAAAAGCTATTCAGAATGCAAATAAACTATTCAGATTGCAAATAAGCTATTCAGTTTGAAAAAAAAGCTTTTCAGAATGAAAATGTGCTATTCAGATTGCAGTTCAGGATGAGAATAAGCTATTCAGAATGAAAAATAAAGGGATTCAGGATTCGAATAACCTATTAAGTTTGTAGTTCAGACAAAAAAAGCTATTCAGAATGCCAATAAACTATTCAGATTGCAAATAAGCTATTCAGAATGAAAATGTGCCATTCAGATTGTAGTTCAGGATGAAAATAATCTATTCAGAATGAAAAAAAGGGATTCAGAATGCGAATAACCTATTAAGTTTGCAATTCAGACAAAAAGGGCTATTCAGAATGCAAATAAACTATTCAGATTGCAAATAAACTATTAAGGTTGTAAAAAAAGGTTTTCAGAATGAAAAAGTGCTATTTAGATTGCAGTTAAGGATGAAAATAATCTATTCAGATTGAAAAAAAGGGATTCAAGATGCGAATAACCTATTAAGTTTGCAATTCAGACAAAAAGGGCTATTCAGAATGCAAATAAACTATTCAGATTGCAAATAAGCTATTAAGTTTGTAAAAAAAGGTTTTCAGAATGAAAAAGTGCTTTTTAGATTGCAGTTCAGGATGAAAATAAGCTATTCAGAATGAAAAAAAAGGGATTCAGGATGCGAATAACCTATTCAGAATGGAAAATAAACTATTCTGATTGCAAATAAGCTATACAGTTTGCAAAAAAAGCTTTTCAGAATGAAAATATGCTATTCAGATTGCAGTTAAGGATGAAAATAAGCTAATTAGAATGAAAAAAAAGGGATTCAGGATGCGAATAACCTATTCAGTTGACAATTGAGACAAAAAAAACTATTCAGAATGCAAAAAAACTACTCAGATTGCAAATAAGCTATACAGTTTGCTAAAAAAGTTTTTCAGAATGAAATTGTGCTATTCAGATAGCAGTTGAGGATGAAAATAAGCTATTCAGAATGAAAAAAACGGGATTCAGGATGCGAATAACCTATTAAGTTTGCAATTCAGACAAAAAAAGCTATTCAAAATGCAAATAAACTATTCAGATTGCAAATAAGCTATTCAGTTTGCAAAAAAAGCTTTTCAGAATGAAAATGTGCTATTTAGATTGCAGTTAAGGATGAAAATAAGCTATTCAGAATGAAAAAAAAGGGATTCAGGATGCGAATAACCTATTTAGTTGGCAATTCTGACAAAAAAACCTATTCAGAATGCAAAAAAACTACTCAGATTGCAAATAAGCTATACAGTTTGCTAAAAAAGCTTTTCAGAATGAAATTGTGCTATTCAGATTGCAGTTAAGGATGAAAATAAGCTATTCAGAATGAAAAAAACGGGATTCAGGATGCGAATAACCTATTAAGTTTCCAATTCAGACAAAAAAAGCTATTCAGAATGCAAATAAACTATTCAGATTGCAAATAAGCTATTCAGTTTGCAAAAAAACTTTTCAGAATGAAAATGTGCTATTTAGATTGCAGTTAAGGATGAAAATAAGCTATTCAGAATGAAAAAAAAGGGATTCAGGATGCGAATAACCTATTCAGTTGGCAATTCTGACAAAAAAACCTATTCAGAATGCAAAAAAACTACTCAGATTGCAAATAAGCTATACAGTTTGCTAAAAAAGCTTTTCAGAATGAAATTGTGCTATTCAGATTGTAGTTAAGGATGAAAATAAGCTATTCCGAATGAAAAAAACGGGATTCAGGATGCGAATAACCTATTAAGTTTGCAATTCAGACAAAAAAAGCTATTCAGAATGCAAATAAACTATTCAGGTTGCAAATAAGCTATTCAGTTTGCAAAAAAAGCTTTTCAGAATGAAATTGTGCTATTCAGATTGCAGTTAAGGATGCAAATAAGCTATTCAGAATGAAAAAAACGGGATTCAGGATGCGAATAACCTATTAAGTTTGCAATTCAGACCAAAAAACCTATTCAGAATGCAAAAAAACTACTCAGATTGCAAATAAGCTATACAGTTTGCTAAAAAAGCTTTTCAGAATGAAATTGTGCTAATCAGATTGCAGTTAAGGATGAAAATAAGCTATTCAGAATGAAAAAAACGGGATTCAGGATGCGAATAACCTATTAAGTTTGCAATTCAGACCAAAAAACCTATTCAGAATGCAAAAAAACTACTCAGATTGCAAATAAGCTATAAAGTTTGCTAAAAAAGTTTTTCAGAATGAAATTGTGCTATTCAGATTGCAGTTAAGGATGAAAATAAGCTATTCAGAATGAAAAAAAAGGGATTCAGGATGCGAATAACCTATTCAGTTGGCAATTAAGACAAAAAAAGCTATTTAGAATGCAAAAAAACTATTCAGATTGCAAATAAGCTATTTAGGTTGCAAAAGAAGCTATTCAGAATGAAAATGTGCTATTCAAATTGCAGTTAAGTATGAAAATAAGCTATTCAGAATGAAAAAAAAGGGATTCAGGATGCGATTAACCTATTTAGTTAGAAATTCAGACAAAAAAAGTTATTCAGAATGCAAATAAAGTATTTAGATGGCAAATAAGCTATTCAGTTTGCAGAAAAAGCTTTTCAGAATGATAATGTGCTATTCAGATTGCAGTTCAGGATGAGAATAAGCTATTCAGAATGAAAATTAAAGGGATTCAGGATGCGAATAACCTATTAAGTTTGTAGTTCAGACAAAAAAAGCTATTCAGAATGCCAATAAACTATTCAGATTGCAAATAAGCTATTCAGAATGAAAATGTGCCATTCAGATTGTAGTTCAGGATGAAAATAATCTATTCAGAATGAAAAAAAGGGATTCAGGATGCGAATAACCTATTAAGTTTGCAATTCAGACAAAAAGGGCTATTCAGAATACAAATAAACTATTCAGATTGCAAATAAGCTATTAAGGTTGTAAAAAAAGGTTTTCAGAATGAAAAAGTGCTATTTAGATTGCAGTTCAGGATGAAAATAAGCTATTCAGAATGAAAAAAAAGGGATTCAGGATGCGAATAACCTATTCAGAATGGAAAATAAACTATTCTGACTGCAAATAAGCTATACAGTTTGCAAAAAAAGCTTTTCAGAATGAAAATGTGCTATTCGGATTGCAATTAAGGATGAAAATAAACTAATTAGAATGAAAAAAAAGGGATTCAGGATGCGAATAACCTATTCAGTTGGCAATTGAGACAAAAAAACCTATTCAGAATGGAAAATAAACTATTCTGACTGCAGATAAGCTATACAGTTTGCAAAAAAAGCTTTTCAGAATGAAAATGTGCTATTCGGATTGCAGTTAAGGATGAAAATAAGCTATTCAGAATGAAAAAAACGGGATTCAGGATGCGAATAACCTATTCAGTTGGCAATTGAGACAAAAAAACCTATTCAGAATGCAAAAAAACTACTCAGATTGCAAATAAGCTATACAGTTCGCAAAAAAAGCTTTTCAGAATTAAATTGTGCTATTCAGATTGCAGTTAAGGATGAAAATAAGCTATTCAGAATGAAAAAAACGGGATTCAGGATGCGAATAACCTATTAAGTTTCCAATTCAGACAAAAAAAGCTATTCAGAATGCAAATAAACTATTCAGATTGCAAATAAGCTATTCAGTTTGCAAAAAAAGCTTTTCAGAATGAAAATGTGCTATTTAGGTTGCAGTTAAAGATGAAAATAAGCTATTCAGAATGAAAAAAAAGGGATTCAGGATGCGAATAACCTATTCAGTTGGCAATTCTGACAAAAAAACCTATTCAGAATGCAAAAAAACTACTCAGATTGCAAATAAGCTATACAGTTTGCTAAAAAAGCTTTTCAGAATGAAATTGTGCTATTCAGATTGTAGTTAAGGATGAAAATAAGCTATTCCGAATGAAAAAAACGGGATTCAGGATGCGAATAACCTATTAAGTTTGCAATTCAGACAAAAAAAGCTATTCAGAATGCAAATAAACTATTCAGGTTGCAAATAAGCTATTCAGTTTGCAAAAAAAGCTTTTCAGAATGAAATTGTGCTATTCAGATTGCAGTTAAGGATGCAAATAAGCTATTCAGAATGAAAAAAACGGGATTCAGGATGCGAATAACCTATTAAGTTTGCAATTCAGACCAAAAAACCTATTCAGAATGCAAAAAAACTACTCAGATTGCAAATAAGCTATACAGTTTGCTAAAAAAGCTTTTCAGAATGAAATTGTGCTAATCAGATTGCAGTTAAGGATGAAAATAAGCTATTCAGAATGAAAAAAACGGGATTCAGGATGCGAATAACCTATTAAGTTTGCAATTCAGACCAAAAAACCTATTCAGAATGCAAAAAAACTACTCAGATTGCAAATAAGCTATACAGTTTGCTAAAAAAGTTTTTCAGAATGAAATTGTGCTATTCAGATTGCAGTTAAGGATGAAAATAAGCTATTCAGAATGAAAAAAACGGGATTCAGGATGCGAATAACCTATTCAGTTGGCAATTCAGACAAAAAAACCTATTCAGAATGCTAAAAAACTACTCATATTGCAAATAAGCTATACAGTTTGCAAAAAAAGCTTTTCAGAATGAAATTGTGCTATTCAGATTGCAGTTAAGGATGAAAATAAGCTATTCAGAATGGAAAAAAAGGGATTCAGGATGCGAATAACCTATTCAGTTTGCAATTCAGACAAAAAAAGCTATTTAGAATGCAAAAAAACTATTCAGATTGCAAATAAGCTATTTAGGTTGCAAAAGAAGCTATTCAGAATGAAAATGTGCTATTCAGATTGCAGTTAAGTATGAAAATAAGCTATTCAGAATGAAAAAAAAGGGATTCAGGATGCGATTAACCTATTTAGTTAGAAATTCAGACAAAAAAAGTTATTCAGAGTGCAAATAAAGTATTTAGATGGCAAATAAGCTATTCAATTTGCAGAAAAAGCTTTTCAGAATGAAAATGTGCTATTCAGATTGCAGTTCAGGATGAGAATAAGCTATTCAAAATGAAAAATAAAGGGATTCAGGATGCGAATAACCTATTAAGTTTGTAGTTCAGACAAAAAAAGCTATTCAGAATGCCAATAAACTATTCAGATTGCAAATAAGCTATTCAGAATGAAAATGTGCCATTCAGATTGTAGTTCAGGATGAAAATAATCTATTCAGAATGAAAAAAAGGGATTCAGGATGCGAATAACCTATTAAGTTTGCAATTCAGACAAAAAGGGCTATTCAGAATACAAATAAACTATTCAGATTGCAAATAAGCTATTAAGGTTGTAAAAAAAGGTTTTCAGAATGAAAAAGTGCTATTTAGATTGCAGTTCAGGATGAAAATAAGCTATTCAGAATGAAAAAAAAGGGATTCAGGATGCGAATAACCTATTCAGAATGGAAAATAAACTATTCTGACTGCAAATAAGCTATACAGTTTGCAAAAAAAGCTTTTCAGAATGAAAATGTGCTATTCGGATTGCAATTAAGGATGAAAATAAGCTAATTAGAATGAAAAAAAAGGGATTCAGGATGCGAATAACCTATTCAGTTGGCAATTGAGACAAAAAAACCTATTCAGAATGGAAAATAAACTATTCTGACTGCAAATAAGCTATACAGTTTGCAAAAAATGCTTTTCAGAATGAAAATGTGCTATTCGGATTGCAGTTAAGGATGAAAATAAGCTATTCAGAATGAAAAAAACGGGATTCAGGATGCGAATAACCTATTCAGTTGGCAATTGAGACAAAAAAACCTATTCAGAATGCAAAAAAACTACTCAGATTGCAAATAAGCTATACAGTTCGCAAAAAAAGCTTTTCAGAATTAAATTGTGCTATTCAGATTGCAGTTAAGGATGAAAATAAGCTATTCAGAATGAAAAAAACGGGATTCAACATGCGAATAACCTATTCAGTTGGCAATTCTGACAAAAAAACATATTCAGAATGCAAAAAAACTACTCAGATTGCAAATAAGCTATACAGTTTGCTAAAAAAGATTTTCAGAATGAAATTGTGCTATTCAGATTGCAGTTAAGGATGAAAATAAGCTATTCAGAATGAAAAAAACGGGATTCAGGATGCGAATAACCTATTAAGTTTCCAATTCAGACAAAAAAAGCTATTCAGAATGCAAATAAACTATTCAGATTGCAAATAAACTATTCAGTTTGCAAAAAAAGCTTTTAAGAATGAAATTGTGCTATTCAGATTGCAGTTAAGGATGAAAATAAGCTATTCAGAATGAAAAAAAAGGGATTCAGGATGCGAATAACCTATTCAGTTGGCAATTAAGACAAAAAAAGCTATTTAGAATGCAAAAAAACTATTCAGATTGCAAATAAGCTATTTAGGTTGCAAAAGAAGCTATTCAGAATGAAAATGTGCTATTCAGATTGCAGTTAAGTATGAAAATAAGCTATTCAGAATGAAAAAAAAGGGACTCAGGATGCGATTAACCTATTAAGTTTGTAGTTCAGACAAAAAAAGCTATTCAGAATGCCAATAAACTATTCAGATTGCAAATAAGCTATTCAGAATGAAAATGTGCCATTCAGATTGTAGTTCAGGATGAAAATAATCTATTCAGAATGAAAAAAAGGGATTCAGGATGCGAATAACCTATTAAGTTTGCAATTCAGACAAAAAGGGCTATTCAGAATACAAATAAACTATTCAGATTGCAAATAAGCTATTAAGGTTGTAAAAAAAGGTTTTCAGAATGAAAAAGTGCTATTTAGATTGCAGTTCAGGATGAAAATAAGCTATTCAGAATGAAAAAAAAGGGATTCAGGATGCGAATAACCTATTCAGAATGGAAAATAAACTATTCTGACTGCAAATAAGCTATACAGTTTGCAAAAAAAGCTTTTCAGAATGAAAATGTGCTATTCGGATTGCAATTAAGGATGAAAATAAGCTAATTAGAATGAAAAAAAAGGGATTCAGGATGCGAATAACCTATTCAGTTGGCAATAGAGACAAAAAAACCTATTCAGAATGGAAAATAAACTATTCTGACTGCAAATAAGCTATACAGTTTGCAAAAAAAGCTTTTCAGAATGAAAATGTGCTATTCGGATTGCAGTTAAGGATGAAAATAAGCTATTCAGAATGAAAAAAACGGGATTCAACATGCGAATAACCTATTCAGTTGGCAATTCTGACAAAAAAACCTATTCAGAATGCAAAAAAACTACTCAGATTGCAAATAAGCTATACAGTTTTCTAAAAAAGCTTTTCAGAATGAAATTGTGCTATTCAGATTGCAGTTAAGGATGAAAATAAGCTATTCAGAATGAAAAAAACGGGATTCAACATGCGAATAACCTATTCAGTTGGCAATTCTGACAAAAAAACCTATTCAGAATGCAAAAAAACTACTCAGATTGCAAATAAGCTATACAGTTTGCTAAAAAAGCTTTTCAGAATGAAATTGTGCTAATCAGATTGCAGTTAAGGATGAAAATAAGCTATTCAGAATGAAAAAAACGGGATTCAGGATGCGAATAACCTATTAAGTTTGCAATTCAGCCCAAAAAACCTATTCAGAATGCAAAAAAACTACTCAGATTGCAAATAAGCTATACAGTTTGCTAAAAAAGCTTTTCAGAATGAAATTGTGCTATTCAGATTGCAGATAAGGATGAAAATAAGCTATTCAGAATGAAAAAAACGGGATTCAGGATGCGAATAACCTATTCAGTTGGCAATTCAGACAAAAAAACCTATTCAGAATGCAAAAAAACTACTCATATTGCAAATAAGCTATACAGTTTGCAAAAAAAGCTTTTCAGAATGAAATTGTGCTATTCAGATTGCAGTTAAGCATGAAAATAAGCTATTCAGAATGGAAAAAAAGGGATTCAGGATGCGAATAACCTATTCAGTTGGCAATTCAGACAAAAAAAGCTATTCAGAATGCAAATAAACTATTCTGATTGCAAATAAGCTATACAGTTTGCAAAAAAAGCTTTTCAGAATGAAATTGTGCTATTCAGATTGCAGTTAAGGATGAAAATAAGCTATTCAGAATGAAAAAAAAGGGATTCAGGATCCGAATAACCTATTCAGTTGGCAATTAAGACAAAAAAAGCTATTTAGAATGCAAAAAAACTATTCAGATTGCAAATAAGCTATTTAGGTTGCAAAAGAAGCTATTCAGAATGAAAATGTGCTATTCAGATTGCAGTTAAGTATGAAAATAAGCTATTCAGAATGAAAAAAAAGGGATTCAGGATGCGATTAACCTATTTAGTTAGAAATTCAGACAAAAAAAGTTATTCAGAATGCAAATAAAGTATTTAGATAGCAAATAAGCTATTCAGTTTGCAGAAAAAGCTTTTCAAAATGAAAATGTGCTATTCAGATTGCAGTTCAGGATGAGAATAAGCTATTTAGAATGAAAAATAAAGGGATTCAGGATGCGAATAACCTATTAAGTTTGTAGTTCAGACAAAAAAAGCTATTCAGAATGCCAATAAACTATTCAGATTGCAAATAAGCTATTTAGAATGAAAATGTGCCATTCAGATTGTGTTCAGGATGAAAATAATCTATTCAGAATGAAAAAAAGGGATTCAGGATGCGAATAACCTATTAAGTTTGCAATTCAGACAAAAAGGGCTATTCAGAATACAAATAAACTATTCAGATTGCAAATAAGCTATTAAGGTTGTAAAAAAAGGTTTTCAGAATGAAAAAGTGCTATTTAGATTGCAGTTCAGGATGAAAATAAGCTATTCAGAATGAAAAAAAAGGGATTCAGGATGCGAATAACCTATTCAGAATGGAAAATAAACTATTCTGACTGCAAATAAGCTATACAGTTTGCAAAAAAAGCTTTTCAGAATGAAAATGTGCTATTCGGATTGCAATTAAGGATGAAAATAAGCTAATTAGAATGAAAAAAAAGGGATTCAGGATGCGAATAACCTATTCAGTTGGCAATTGAGACAAAAAAACCTATTCAGAATGGAAAATAAACTATTCTGACTGCAAATAAGCTATACAGTTTGCAAAAAAAGCTTTTCAGAATGAAAATGTGCTATTCGGATTGCAGTTAAGGATGAAAATAAGATATTCAGAATGAAAAAAACGGGATTCAGGATGCGAATAACTTATTCAGTTGGCAATTGAGACAAAAAAACCTATTCAGAATGCAAAAAAACTACTCAGATTGCAAATAAGCTATACAGTTCGCAAAAAAAGCTTTTCAGTATTAAATTGTGCTATTCAGATTGCAGTTAAGGATGAAAATAAGCTATTCAGAATGAAAAAAACGGGATTCAGGATGCGAATAACCTATTAAGTTTGCAATTCATGCAAAAAAAGCTATTCAGAATGCAAATAAACTATTCAGATTGCAAATAAACTATTCAGTTTGCAAAAAAAGCTTTTAAGAATGAAATTGTGCTATTCAGATTGCAGTTAAGGATGAAAATAAGCTATTCAGAATGAAAAAAAAGGGATTCAACATGCGAATAACCTATTCAGTTGGCAATTCTGACAAAAAAACCTATTCAGAATGCAAAAAAACTACTCAGATTGCAAATAAGCTATACAGTTTGCTAAAAAAGCTTTTCAGAATGAAATTGTGCTATTCAGATTGCAGTTAAGGATGAAAATAAGCTATTCAGAATGAAAAAAACGGGATTCAGGATGCGAATAACCTATTCAGTTGGCAATTCAGACAAAAAACCTATTCAGAATGCAAAAAAACTACTCAGATTGCAAATAAGCTATACAGTTTGCAAAAAAAGCTTTTCAGAATGAAATTGTGCTATTCAGATTGCAGTTAAGGATGAAAATAAGCTATTCAGAATGGAAAAAAAGGGATTCAGGATGCGAATAACCTATTCAGTTGGCAATTCAGACAAAAAAAGCTATTCAGAATGCAAATAAACTATTCAGATTGCAAATAAGCTATACAGTTTGCAAAAAAAGCTTTTCCGAATGAAATTGTGCTATTCAGATTGCAGTTAAAGATGAAAATAAGCTATTCAGAATGAAAAAAAACGGATTCAGGATGCGAATAACCTATTCAGTTGGCAATTAAGACAAAAAAAGCTATTTAGAATGCAAAAAAACTATTCAGATTGCAAATAAGCTATTTAGGTTGCAAAAGAAGCTATTCAGAATGAAAATGTGCTATTCAGATTGCAGTTAAGTATGAAAATAAGCTATTCATAATGAAAAAAAAGGGATTCAGGATGCGATTAACCTATTTAGTTAGCAATTCAGACAAAAAAAGTTATTCAGAATGCAAATAAAGTATTTAGATAGCAAATAAGCTATTCAGTTTGCAGAAAAAGCTTTTCAGAATGAAAATGTGCTATTCAGATTGCAGTTCAGGATGAGAATAAGCTATTCAGAATGAAAAATAAAGGGATTCAGGATGCGAATAACCTATTAAGTTTGTAGTTCAGACAAAAAAAGCTATTCAGAATGCCAATAAACTATTCAGATTGCAAATAAGCTATTCAGAATGAAAATGTGCCATTCAGATAGTAGTTCAGGATGAAAATAATCTATTCAGAATGAAAAAAAGGGATTCAGGATGCGAATAACCTATTAAGTTTGCAATTCAGACAAAAAGGGCAATTCAGAATGCAAATAAACTATTCAGATTGCAAATAAGCTATTAAGGTTGTAAAAAAAGGTTTTCAGAATGAAAAAGTGCTATTTAGATTGCAGTTCAGGATGAAAATAAGCTATTCAGAATGAAAAAAAAGGGATTCAGGATGCGAATAACCTATTCAGAATGGAAAATAAACTCTTCTGACTGCAAATAAGCTATACAGTTTGCAAAAAAAGCTTTTCAGAATGAAAATGTGCTATTCGGATTGCAATTAAGGATGAAAATAAGCTAATTAGAATGAAAAAAAAGGGATTCAGGATGCGAATAACCTATTCAGTTGGCAATTGAGACAAAAAAACCTATTCAGAATGCAAAAAAACTACTCAGATTGCAAATAAGTTATACAGTTTGCAAAAAAAGCTTTTCAGAATTAAATTGTGCTATTCAGATTGCAGTTAAGGATGAAAATAAGCTATTCAGAATGAAAAAAACGGGATTCAGGATGCGAATAACCTATTAAGTTTGCAATTCAGACAAAAAAAGCTATTCAGAATGCAAATAAACTATTCAGATTGCAAATAACCTATTTAGTTTGCAAAAAAAGCTTTTAAGAATGAAATTGTGCTATTCAGATTGCAGTTAAGGATGAAAATAAGCTATTCAGAATGAAAAAAAAGGGATTCAACATGCGAATAACCTATTCAGTTGGCAATTCTGACAAAAAAACCTATTCTGAATGCAAAAAAACTACTCGGATTGCAAATAAGCTATACAGTTTGCTAAAAAAGCTTTTCAGAATGAAATTGTGCTATTAAGATTGCAGTTAAGGATGAAAATAAGCTATTCAGAATGAAAAAAACGGGATTCAGGATGCGAATAACCTATTAAATTTGCAATTCAGACAAAAAAAGCTATTCAAAATGCAAATAAACTATTCAGATTGCAAATAAGCTATTCAGTTTGTAAAAAAAGCTTTGCAGAATGAAAATGTGCTATTCAGATTACAGTTAAGGATCAAAATAAACTATTTAGAATGAAAAAAAAAGCGATTCAGGATGCGAATAACCTATTCAATTGGCAATTCAGACAAAAAAACCTATTCAAAATGCAAAAAAACTACTCAGATTGCAAATAAGCTATACAGTTTGCAAAAAAAGCTTTTCAGAATGAAATTGTGCTATTCAGATTGCAGTTAAGGATGAAAATAAGCTATTCAGAATGAAAAAAACGGGATTCAGGATGCGAATAACCTATTCAGTTGGCAATTCAGACAAAAAAAGCTATTCAGAATGCAAATAAACTATTCAGATTGCAAATAAGCTATACAGTTTGCAAAAAAAGCTTTTCAGAATGAAATTGTGCTATTCAGATTGCAGTTAAGGATGAAAATAACATATTCAGAATGAAAAAAACGGGATTCAGGATGCGAATAACCTATTCAGTTGGCAATTCAGACAAAAAAAGCTATTCAGAATGCAAATAAACTATTCAGATTGCAAATAAGCTATACAGTTTGCAAAAAAAGCTTTTCAGAATGAAATTGTGCTATTCAGATTGCAGTTAAGGATGAAAATAAGCTATTGAGAATGAAAAAAAAGGGATTCAGGATGCGAATAACCTATTCAGTTGGCAATTAAGACAAAAAAAGCTATTTAGAATGCAAAAAAACTATTCAGATTGCAAATAAGCTATTTAGGTTGCAAAAGAAGCTATTCAGAATGAAAATGTGCTATTCAGATTGCAGTTAAGTATGAAAATAAGCTATTCAGAATGAAAAAAAAGGGATTCAGGATGCGATTAACCTATTTAGTTAGAAATTCAGACAAAAAACCTATTCAGAATGCAAAAAAACTACTCAGATTGCAAATAAGCTATACAATTTGCAAAAAAAGCTTTTCAAAATGAAATTGTGCTATTCAGATTGCAGTTAAGGATGAAAATAAGCTATTCAGAATGAAAAAAAAGGGATTCAGGATGCAAATAACCTATTCAGTTGACAATTCAGACAAAAAAAGCTATTCAGAATGCAAATAAACTATTCAGATTGCAAATAAGCTATTCAGTTTGAAAAAAAAGCTTTTCAGAATGAAAATGTGCTATTCAGATTGCAGTTCAGGATGAGAATAAGCTATTCAGAATGAAAAATAAAGGGATTCAGGATGCGAATAACCTATTAAGTTTGTAGTTCAGACAAAAAAAGCTATTCAGAATGCCAATAAACTATTCAGATTGCAAATAAGCTATTCAGAATGAAAATGTGCCATTCAGATTGTAGTTCAGGATGAAAATAATCTATTCAGAATGAAAAAAAGGGATTCAGGATGCGAATAACCTATTAAGTTTGCAATTCAGACAAAAAGGGCTATTCAGAATGCAAATAAACTATTCAGATTGCAAATAAGCTATTAAGTTTGTAAAAAAAGGTTTTCAGAATGAAAAAGTGCTATTTAGATTGCAGTTCAGGATGAAAATAAGCTATTCAGAATGAAAAAAAAGGGATTCAGGATGCGAATAACCTATTCAGAATGGAAAATAAACTATTCTGATTGCAAATAAGCTATACAGTTTGCAAAAAAAGCTTTTCAGAATGAAAATGTGCTATTCAGATTGCAGTTAAGGATGAAAATAAGCTAATTAGAATGAAAAAAAAGGGATTCAGGATCCGAATAACCTATTCAGTTGGCAATTGAGACAAAAAAACCTATTCAGAATGCAAAAAAACTACTCAGATTGCAAATAAGCTATTCAGTTTGCAAAAAAAGCTTTTCAGAATGAAATTGTGCTATTCAGATTGCAGTTAAGGATGAAAATAAGCTATTGAGAATGAAAAAAAAGGGATTCAGGATGCGAATAACCTATTCAGTTGACAATTCAGACAAAAAAAGCTATTCAGAATGCAAATAAACTATTCAGATTGTAAATAAGCTATACAGTTTGCAAAAAAAGCTTTTCAGAATGAAATTGTGCTATTCAGATTGCAGTTAAGGATGAAAATAAGCTATTCAGAATGAAAAAAACGGGATTCAGGATGCGAATAACCTATTAAGTTTGCAATTCAGACAAAAAAAGCTATTCAGAATGCAAATAAACTATTCATATTGCAAATAAGCTATTCAGTTTGCAAAAAAAGCTTTTCAGAATGAAAATGTGCTATTCAGATTGCAGTTAAGGATGAAAATAAGCTATTCAGAAAGAAAAAAAAGGGATTCAGGATGCGAATAACCTATTCAGTTGGCAATTCAGACAAAAAATCCTATTCAGAATGCAAAAAAACTACTCAGATTGCAAATAAGCTATACAGTTTGCAAAAAAAGCTTTTCAGAATGAAATTGTGCTATTCAGATTGCAATTAAGGATGAAAATAAGCTATTCAGAATGAAAAAAAAGGGATTCAGGATGCAAATAACCTATTCAGTTGACAATTCAGACAAAAAAAGCTATTCAGAATGCAAATAAACTATTCAGATTGCAAATAAACTATTCAGTTTGAAAAAAAAGCTTTTCAGAATGAAATTGTGCTATTCAGAATGAAATTGTGCTATTCAAATTGCAGTTAAGGATGAAAATAAGCTATTCAGAATGAAAAAAAACGGGATTCAGGATGCGAATAACCTATTAAGTTTGCAATTCAGACAAAAAAACCTATTCAGAATGCAAAAAAACGACTCAGATTGCAAATAAGCTATACAGTTTGCAAAAAAAGCTTTTCAGAATGAAATTGTGCTATTCAGATTGCAGTTAAGGATGAAAATAAGCTATTCAGAATGAAAAAAAACGGGATTCAGGATGCGAATAACCTATTAAGTTGGCAATTCAGACAAAAAAACCTATTCAGAATGCAAAAAAACTACTCAGATTGCAAATAAGCTATACAGTTTGCAAAAAAAGCTTTTCAGAATGAAATTGTGCTATTCAGATTGCAATTAAGGATGAAAATAAGCTATTCAGAATGAAAAAAAAGGGATTCAGGATGCAAATAACCTATTCAGTTGACAATTCAGACAAAAAAAGCTATTCAGAATGCAAATAAACTATTCAGATTGCAAATAAACTATTCAGTTTGAAAAAAAAGCTTTTCAGAATGAAATTGTGCTATTCAGAATGAAATTGTGCTATTCAAATTGCAGTTAAGGATGAAAATAAGCTATTCAGAATGAAAAAAAACGGGATTCAGGATGCGAATAACCTATTAAGTTTGCAATTCAGACAAAAAAACCTATTCAGAATGCAAAAAAACGACTCAGATTGCAAATAAGCTATACAGTTTGCAAAAAAAGCTTTTCAGAATGAAATTGTGCTATTCAGATTGCAGTTAAGGATGAAAATAAGCTATTCAGAATGAAAAAAAACGGGATTCAGGATGCGAATAACCTATTAAGTTGGCAATTCAGACAAAAAAACCTATTCAGAATGCAAAAAAACTACTCAGATTGCAAATAAGCTATACAGTTTGCAAAAAAAGCTTTTCAGAATGAAATTGTGCTATTCAGATTGCAGTTAAGGATGAAAATAAGCTATTCAGAATGGAAAAAAAGGGATTCAGGATGCGAATAACCTATTCAGTTGGCAATTCAGACAAAAAAAGCTATTCAGAATGCAAATAAACTATTCAGATTGCAAATAAGCTATACAGTTTGCAAAAAAAGCTTTTCCGAATGAAATTGTGCTATTTAGATTGCAGTTAAGGATGAAAATAAGCTATTCAAAATGAAAAAAAAGGGATTCAGGATGCGAATAACCTATTCAGTTGGCAATTAAGACAAAAAAAGCTATTTAGAATGCAAAAAAACTATTCAGATAGCAAATAAGCTATTCAGTTTGCAGAAAAAGCTTTTCAGAATGAAAATGTGCTATTCAGATTGCAGTTCAGGATGAGAATAAGCTATTCAGAATGAAAAATAAAGGGATTCAGGATGCGAATAACCTATTAAGTTTGTAGTTCAAACAAAAAAAGCTATTCAGAATGCCAATAAACTATTCAGATTGCAAATAAGCTATTCAGAATGAAAATGTGTCATTCAGATTGTAGTTCAGGATGAAAATAATCTATTCAGAATGAAAAAAAGGGATTCAGGATGCGAATAACCTATTAAGTTTGCAATTCAGACAAAAAGGGCAATTCAGAATGCAAATAAACTATTCAGATTGCAAATAAGCTATTAAGGTTGTAAAAAAAGGTTTTCAGAATGAAAAAGTGCTATTTAGATTGCAGTTCAGGATGAAAATAAGCTATTCAGAATGAAAAAAAAGGGATTCAGGATGCGAAAAACCTATTCAGAATGGAAAATAAACTCTTCTGACTGCAAATAAGCTATACAATTTGCAAAAAAAGCTTTTCAGAATGAAAATGTGCTATTCGGATTGCAATTAAGGATGAAAATAAGCTAATTAGAATGAAAAAAAAGGGATTCAGGATGCGAATAACCTATTCAGTTGGGAATTGAGACAAAAAAACCTATTCAGAATGCAAAAAAACTACTCAGATTGCAAATAAGCTATACAGTTAGCAAAAAAAGCATTTCAGAATTAAATTGTGCTATTCAGATTGCAGTTAAGGATGAAAATAAGCTATTCAGAATGTAAAAAACGGGATTCAGGATGCGAATAACCTATTAAGTTTGCAATTCAGACAAAAAAAGCTATTCAGAATGCAAATAAACTATTCAGATTGCAAATAAACTATTCAGTTTGCAAAAAAAGCTTTTAAGAATGAAATTGTGCTATTCAGATTGCAGTTAAGGATGAAAATAAGCTATTCAGAATGAAAAAAAAGGGATTCAACATGCGAATAACCTATTCAGTTGGCAATTCTGACAAAAAAACCTATTCTGAATGCAAAAAAACTACTCGGATTGCAAATAAGCTATACAGTTTGCTAAAAAAGCTTTTCAGAATGAAATTGTGCTATTAAGATTGCAGTTAAGGATGAAAATAAGCTATTCAGAATGAAAAAAACGGGATTCAGGATGCGAATAACCTATTAAATTTGCAATTCAGACAAAAAATGCTATTCAAAATGCAAATAAACTATTCAGATTGCAAATAAGCTATTCAGTTTGCAAAAAAAGCTTTGCAGAATGAAAATGTGCTATTCAGATTGCTGTTAAGGATCAAAATAAACTATTTAGAATGAAAAAAAAAAGGGATTCAGGATGCGAATAACCTATTCAATTGGCAATTCAGACAAAAAAACCTATTCAGAATGCAAAAAAACTACTCAGATTGCAAATAAGCTATACAGTTTGCAAAAAAAAGCTTTTCAGAATGAAAATGTGCTATTCAGATTGCAGTTAAGGATGAAAATAAGCTATTCAGAATGAAAAAAACGGGATTCAGGATGCGAATAACCTATTCAGTTGGCAATTGAGACAAAAAAACCTATTCAGAATGCAAATAAACTATTCAGATTGCAAATAAGCTATACAGTTTGCAAAAAAAGCTTTTCAGAATGAAATTGTGCTATTCAGATTGCAGTTAAGGATCAAAATAAGCTATTCAGAATGAAAAAAAAGGGATTCAGGATGCGAATAACCTATTCAGTTGGCAATTCTGACAAAAAAACCTATTCAGAATGCAAAAAAACTACTCAGATTGCAAATAAGCTATACAGTTTGCAAAAAAAGCTTTTCAAAATGAAATTGTGCTATTCAGATTGCAGTTAAGGATGAAAATAAGCTATTCAGAATGAAAAAAAAGGGATTCAGGATGCAAATAACCTATTCAGTTGACAATTCAGACAAAAAAAGCTATTCAGAATGCAAATAAACTATTCAGATTGCAAATAAGCTATTCAGTTTGAAAAAAAAGCTTTTCAGAATGAAAATGTGCTATTCAGATTGCAGTTCAGGATGAGAATAAGCTATTCAGAATGAAAAATAAAGGGATTCAGGATGCGAATAACCTATTAAGTTTGTAGTTCAGACAAAAAAAGCTATTCAGAATGCCAATAAACTATTCAGATTGCAAATAAGCTCTTCAGAATGAAAATGTGCCATTCAGATTGTAGTTCAGGATGAAAATAATCTATTCAGAATGAAAAAAAGGGATTCAGGATGCGAATAACCTATTAAGTTTGCAATTCAGACAAAAAAGGCTATTCAGAATGCAAATAAACTATTCAGATTGCAAATAAGCTATTAAGTTTGTAAAAAAAGGTTTTCAGAATGAAAAAGTGCTATTTAGATTGCAGTTCAGGATGAAAATAAGCTATTCAGAATGAAAAAAAAGGGATTCAGGATGCGAATAACCTATTCAGAATGGAAAATAAACTATTCTGATTGCAAATAAGCTATACAGTTTGCAAAAAAAGCTTTTCAGAATGAAAATGTGCTATTCAGATTGCAGTTAAGGATGAAAATAAGCTAATTAGAATGAAAAAAAAGGGATTCAGGATGCGAATAACCTATTCAGTTGGCAATTCTGACAAAAAAACCTATTCAGAATGCAAAAAAACTACTCAGATTGCAAATAAGCTATTCAGTTTGCAAAAAAAGCTTTTCAGAATGAAATTGTGCTATTCAGATTGCAGTTCAGGATGAAAATAAGCTATTCAGAATGAAAAAAAAGGGATTCAGGATGCGAATAACCTATTCAGAATGGAAAATAAACTATTCTGATTGCAAATAAGCTATACAGTTTGCAAAAAAAGCTTTTCAGAATGAAAATGTGCTATTCAGATTGCAGTTAAGGATGAAAATAAGCTATTCAGAATGAAAAAAAAGGGATTCAGGATGCGAATAACCTATTCAGTTGGCAATTCTGACAAAAAAACCTATTTAGAATGCAAAAAAACTACTCAGATTGCAAATAAGCTATACAGTTTGCAAAAAAAGCTTTTCAAAATGAAATTGTGCTATTCAGATTGCAGTTAAGGATGAAAATAAGCTATTCAGAATGAAAAAAAAGGGATTCAGGATGCAAATAACCTATTCAGTTGACAATTCAGACAAAAAAAGCTATTCAGAATGCAAATAAACTATTCAGATTGCAAATAAGCTATTCAGTTTGAAAAAAAAGCTTTTCAGAATGAAAATGTGCTATTCAGATTGCAGTTCAGGATGAGAATAAGCTATTCAGAATGAAAAATAAAGGGATTCAGGATGCGAATAACCTATTAAGTTTGTAGTTCAGACAAAAAAAGCTATTCAGAATGCCAATAAACTATTCAGATTGCAAATAAGCTATTCAGAATGAAAATGTGCCATTCAGATTGTAGTTCAGGATGAAAATAATCTATTCAGAATGAAAAAAAGGGATTCAGGATGCGAATAACCTATTAAGTTTGCAATTCAGACAAAAAGGGCTATTCAGAATGCAAATAAACTATTCAGATTGCAAATAAGCTATTAAGTTTGTAAAAAAAGGTTTTCAGAATGAAAAAGTGCTATTTAGATTGCAGTTCAGGATGAAAATAAGCTATTCAGAATGAAAAAAAAGGGATTCAGGATGCGAATAACCTATTCAGAATGGAAAATAAACTATTCTGATTGCAAATAAGCTATACAGTTTGCAAAAAAAGCTTTTCAGAATGAAAATGTGCTATTCAGATTGCAGTTAAGGATGAAAATAAGCTAATTAGAATGAAAAAAAAGGGATTCAGGATGCGAATAACCTATTCAGTTGGCAATTGAGACAAAAAAACCTATTCAGAATGCAAAAAAACTACTCAGATTGCAAATAAGCTATTCAGTTTGCAAAAAAAGCTTTTCAGAATGAAATTGTGCTATTCAGATTGCAGTTAAGGATGAAAATAAGCTATTCAGAATGAAAAAAAAGGGATTCAGGATGCGAATAACCTATTCAGTTGACAATTCAGACAAAAAAAGCTATTCAGAATGCAAATAAACTATTCAGATTGTAAATAAGCTATACAGTTTGCAAAAAGAGCTTTTCAGAATGAAATTGTGCTATTCAGATTGCAGTTAAGGATGAAAATAAGCTATTCAGAATGAAAAAAACGGGATTCAGGATGCGAATAACCTATTAAGTTTGCAATTCAGACAAAAAAAGCTATTCAGAATGCAAATAAACTATTCATATTGCAAATAAGCTATTCAGTTTGCAAAAAAAGCTTTTCAGAATGAAAATGTGCTATTCAGATTGCAGTTAAGGATGAAAATAAGCTATTCAGAAAGAAAAAAAAAGGGATTTAGGATGTGAATAACCTATTCAGTTGGCAATTCAGACAAAAAATCCTATTCAGAATGCAAAAAAACTACTCAGATTGCAAATAAGCTATACAGTTTGCAAAAAAAGCTTTTCAGAATGAAATTGTGCTATTCAGATTGCAGTTAAGGATGAAAATAAGCTATTCAGAATGAAAAAAAAGGGATTCAACATGCGAATAACCTATTCAGTTGGCAATTCTGACAAAAAAACCTATTCTGAATGCAAAAAAACTACTCGGATTGCAAATAAGCTATACAGTTTGCTAAAAAAGCTTTTCAGAATGAAATTGTGCTATTAAGATTGCAGTTAAGGATGAAAATAAGCTATTCAGAATGAAAAAAACGGGATTCAGGATGCGAATAACCTATTAAATTTGCAATTCAGACAAAAAATGCTATTCAAAATGCAAATAAACTATTCAGATTGCAAATAAGCTATTCAGTTTGCAAAAAAAGCTTTGCAGAATGAAAATGTGCTATTCAGATTGCTGTTAAGGATCAAAATAAACTATTTAGAATGAAAAAAAAAAGGGATTCAGGATGCGAATAACCTATTCAATTGGCAATTCAGACAAAAAAACCTATTCAGAATGCAAAAAAACTACTCAGATTGCAAATAAGCTATACAGTTTGCAAAAAAAAGCTTTTCAGAATGAAAATGTGCTATTCAGATTGCAGTTAAGGATGAAAATAAGCTATTCAGAATGAAAAAAACGGGATTCAGGATGCGAATAACCTATTCAGTTGGCAATTGAGACAAAAAAACCTATTCAGAATGCAAATAAACTATTCAGATTGCAAATAAGCTATACAGTTTGCAAAAAAAGCTTTTCAGAATGAAATTGTGCTATTCAGATTGCAGTTAAGGATGAAAATAAGCTATTCAGAATGAAAAAAAAGGGATTCAGGATGCGAATAACCTATTCAGTTGGCAATTCTGACAAAAAAACCTATTCAGAATGCAAAAAAACTACTCAGATTGCAAATAAGCTATACAGTTTGCAAAAAAAGCTTTTCAAAATGAAATTGTGCTATTCAGATTGCAGTTAAGGATGAAAATAAGCTATTCAGAATGAAAAAAAAGGGATTCAGGATGCAAATAACCTATTCAGTTGACAATTCAGACAAAAAAAGCTATTCAGAATGCAAATAAACTATTCAGATTGCAAATAAGCTATTCAGTTTGAAAAAAAAGCTTTTCAGAATGAAAATGTGCTATTCAGATTGCAGTTCAGGATGAGAATAAGCTATTCAGAATGAAAAATAAAGGGATTCAGGATGCGAATAACCTATTAAGTTTGTAGTTCAGACAAAAAAAGCTATTCAGAATGCCAATAAACTATTCAGATTGCAAATAAGCTCTTCAGAATGAAAATGTGCCATTCAGATTGTAGTTCAGGATGAAAATAATCTATTCAGAATGAAAAAAAGGGATTCAGGATGCGAATAACCTATTAAGTTTGCAATTCAGACAAAAAAGGCTATTCAGAATGCAAATAAACTATTCAGATTGCAAATAAGCTATTAAGTTTGTAAAAAAAGGTTTTCAGAATGAAAAAGTGCTATTTAGATTGCAGTTCAGGATGAAAATAAGCTATTCAGAATGAAAAAAAAGGGATTCAGGATGCGAATAACCTATTCAGAATGGAAAATAAACTATTCTGATTGCAAATAAGCTATACAGTTTGCAAAAAAAGCTTTTCAGAATGAAAATGTGCTATTCAGATTGCAGTTAAGGATGAAAATAAGCTAATTAGAATGAAAAAAAAGGGATTCAGGATGCGAATAACCTATTCAGTTGGCAATTCTGACAAAAAAACCTATTCAGAATGCAAAAAAACTACTCAGATTGCAAATAAGCTATTCAGTTTGCAAAAAAAGCTTTTCAGAATGAAATTGTGCTATTCAGATTGCAGTTCAGGATGAAAATAAGCTATTCAGAATGAAAAAAAAGGGATTCAGGATGCGAATAACCTATTCAGAATGGAAAATAAACTATTCTGATTGCAAATAAGCTATACAGTTTGCAAAAAAAGCTTTTCAGAATGAAAATGTGCTATTCAGATTGCAGTTAAGGATGAAAATAAGCTATTCAGAATGAAAAAAAAGGGATTCAGGATGCGAATAACCTATTCAGTTGGCAATTCTGACAAAAAAACCTATTTAGAATGCAAAAAAACTACTCAGATTGCAAATAAGCTATACAGTTTGCAAAAAAAGCTTTTCAAAATGAAATTGTGCTATTCAGATTGCAGTTAAGGATGAAAATAAGCTATTCAGAATGAAAAAAAAGGGATTCAGGATGCAAATAACCTATTCAGTTGACAATTCAGACAAAAAAAGCTATTCAGAATGCAAATAAACTATTCAGATTGCAAATAAGCTATTCAGTTTGAAAAAAAAGCTTTTCAGAATGAAAATGTGCTATTCAGATTGCAGTTCAGGATGAGAATAAGCTATTCAGAATGAAAAATAAAGGGATTCAGGATGCGAATAACCTATTAAGTTTGTAGTTCAGACAAAAAAAGCTATTCAGAATGCCAATAAACTATTCAGATTGCAAATAAGCTATTCAGAATGAAAATGTGCCATTCAGATTGTAGTTCAGGATGAAAATAATCTATTCAGAATGAAAAAAAGGGATTCAGGATGCGAATAACCTATTAAGTTTGCAATTCAGACAAAAAGGGCTATTCAGAATGCAAATAAACTATTCAGATTGCAAATAAGCTATTAAGTTTGTAAAAAAAGGTTTTCAGAATGAAAAAGTGCTATTTAGATTGCAGTTCAGGATGAAAATAAGCTATTCAGAATGAAAAAAAAGGGATTCAGGATGCGAATAACCTATTCAGAATGGAAAATAAACTATTCTGATTGCAAATAAGCTATACAGTTTGCAAAAAAAGCTTTTCAGAATGAAAATGTGCTATTCAGATTGCAGTTAAGGATGAAAATAAGCTAATTAGAATGAAAAAAAAGGGATTCAGGATGCGAATAACCTATTCAGTTGGCAATTGAGACAAAAAAACCTATTCAGAATGCAAAAAAACTACTCAGATTGCAAATAAGCTATTCAGTTTGCAAAAAAAGCTTTTCAGAATGAAATTGTGCTATTCAGATTGCAGTTAAGGATGAAAATAAGCTATTCAGAATGAAAAAAAAGGGATTCAGGATGCGAATAACCTATTCAGTTGACAATTCAGACAAAAAAAGCTATTCAGAATGCAAATAAACTATTCAGATTGTAAATAAGCTATACAGTTTGCAAAAAGAGCTTTTCAGAATGAAATTGTGCTATTCAGATTGCAGTTAAGGATGAAAATAAGCTATTCAGAATGAAAAAAACGGGATTCAGGATGCGAATAACCTATTAAGTTTGCAATTCAGACAAAAAAAGCTATTCAGAATGCAAATAAACTATTCATATTGCAAATAAGCTATTCAGTTTGCAAAAAAAGCTTTTCAGAATGAAAATGTGCTATTCAGATTGCAGTTAAGGATGAAAATAAGCTATTCAGAAAGAAAAAAAAAGGGATTTAGGATGTGAATAACCTATTCAGTTGGCAATTCAGACAAAAAATCCTATTCAGAATGCAAAAAAACTACTCAGATTGCAAATAAGCTATACAGTTTGCAAAAAAAGCTTTTCAGAATGAAATTGTGCTATTCAGATTGCAGTTAAGGATGAAAATAAGCTATTCAGAATGAAAAAAAAGGGATTCAGGATGCAAATAACCTATTCAGTTGACAATTCAGACAAAAAAAGCTATTCAGAATGCAAATAAACTATTCAGATTGCAAATAAACTATTCAGTTTGAAAAAAAAGCTTTTCAGAATGAAATTGTGCTATTCAGAATGAAATTGTGCTATTCAGATTGCAGTTAAGGATGAAAATAAGCTATTCAGAATGAAAAAAAACGGGATTCAGGATGCGAATAACCTATTAAGTTTGCAATTCAGACAAAAAAACCTATTCAGAATGCAAAAAAACTACTCAGATTGCAAATAAGCTATACAGTTTGCAAAAAAATCTTTTCAGAATGAAATTGTGCTATTCAGATTGCAGTTAAGGATGAAAATAAGCTATTCAGAATGAAAAAAAACGGGATTCAGGATGCGTATAACCTATTAAGTTTGCAATTCAGACAAAAAAACCTATTCAGAATGCAAAAAAACTACTCAGATTGCAAATAAGCTATACAGTTTGCAAAAAAAGCTTTTCAGAATGAAATTGTGCTATTCAGATTGCAGTTAAGGATGAAAATAAGCTATTCAGAATGAAAAAAAAGGGATTCAGGATGCAAATAACCTATTCAGTTGACAATTCAGACAAAAAAAGCTATTCAGAATGCAAATAAACTATTCAGATTGCAAATAAGCTATTCAGTTTGAAAAAAAAGCTTTTCAGAATGAAAATGTGCTATTCAGATTGCAGTTCAGGATGAGAATAAGCTATTCAGAATGAAAAATAAAGGTATTCAGGATGCGAATAACCTATTAAGTTTGTAGTTCAGACAAAAAAAGCTATTCAGAATGCCAATAAACTATTCAGATTGCAAATAAGCTATTCAGAATGAAAATGTGCCATTCAGATTGTAGTTCAGGATGAAAATAATCTATTCAGAATGAAAAAAAGGGATTCAGGATGCGAATAACCTATTAAGTTTGCAATTCAGACAAAAAGGGCTATTCAGAATGCAAATAAACTCTTCAGATTGCAAATAAGCTATTAAGTTTGTAAAAAAAGGTTTTCAGAATGAAAAATAGCTATTTAGATTGCAGTTCAGGATGAAAATAAGCTATTCAGAATGAAAAAAAAGGGATTCAGGATGCGAATAACCTATTCAGAATGGAAAATAAACTATTCTGATTGCAAATAAGCTATACAGTTTGCAAAAAAAGCTTTTCAGAATGAAAATGTGCTATTCAGATTGCAGTTAAGGATGAAAATAAGATAATTAGAATGAAAAAAAAGGGATTCAGGATGCGAATAACCTATTCAGTTGGCAATTGATACAAAAAAACCTATTCAGAATGCAAAAAAACTAGTCAGATTGCAAATAAGCTATTCAGTTTGCAAAAAAAGCTTTTCAGAATGAAATTGTGCTATTCAGATTGCAGTTAAGGATGAAAATAAGCTATTCAGAATGAAAAAAAAGGGATTCAGGATGCGAATAACCTATTCAGTTGACAATTCAGACAAAAAAAGCTATTCAGAATGCAAATAAACTATTCAGATTGTAAATAAGCTATACAGTTTGCAAAAAAAGCTTTTCAGAATGAAATTGTGCTATTCAGATTGCAGTTAAGGATGAAAATAAGCTATTCAGAATGAAAAAAACAGGATTCAGGATGCGAATAACCTATTAAGTTTGCAATTCAGACAAAAAAAGCTATTCAGAATGCAAATAAACTATTCATATTGCAAATAAGCTATTCAGTTTGCAAAAAAAGCTTTTCAGAATGAAAATGTGCTATTCAGATTGCCGTTAAGGATGAAAATAAGCTATTCAGAAAGAAAAAAAAGGGATTCAGGATGCGAATAACCTATTCAGTTGGCAATTCAGACAAAAAATCCTATTCAGAATGCAAAAAAACTACTCAGATTGCAAATAAGCTATACAGTTTGCAAAAAAAGCTTTTCAGAATGAAATTGTGCTATTCAGATTGCAGTTAAGGATGAAAATAAGCTATTCAGAATCAAAAAAAAATGGGATTCAGGATGCGAATAACCTATTAAGTTTGCAATTCAGACAACAAAAGCTATTCAGAATGCCAATAAACTATTCAGATTGCAAATAAACTATTCAGTTTGAAAAAAAAGCTTTTCAGAATGAAAAAACAGGGATTCAGGATGCAAATAACCTATTCAGTTGACAATTCAGACAAAAAAAGCTATTCAGAATGCAAATAAACTATTCAGATTGCAAATAAACTATTCAGTTTGAAAAAAAAGCTTTTCAGAATGAAATTGTGCTATTCAGAATGAAATTGTGCTATTCAGATTGCAGTTAAGGATGAAAATAAGCTATTCAGAATGAAAAAAAACGGGATTCAGGATGCGAATAACCTATTAAGTTTGCAATTCAGACAAAAAAAGCTATTCAGAATGCAAATAAACTATTCAGATTGCAAATAAGCTATATAGTTTGCAAAAAAAGCTTTTCAGAATGAAATTGTGCTATTCCGATTGCAGTTAAGGATGAAAATAAGCTATTCAGAATGAAAAAAAAGGGATTCAGGATGCGAATAACCTATTCAGTTGGCAATTCTGACAAAAAAAGCTATTTAGAATGCAAAAAAACTATTCAGATTGCAAATAAGCTATTTAGGTTGCAAAAGAAGCTATTCAGAATGAAAATGTGCTATTCAGATTGCAGTTAAGTATGAAAATAAGCTATTCAGAATGAAAAAAAAGGGATTCGGGATGCGATTAACCTATTTAGTTAGAAATTCAGACAAAAAAACCTATTCAGAATGCAAAAAAACTACACAGATTGCAAATAAGCTATACAGTTTGCAAAAAAAGCTTTTCAGAATGAAAATGTGCTATTCAGATTGCAGTTAAGGATGAAAATAAGCTAATTAGAATGAAAAAAAAGGGATTTAGGATGTGAATAACCTATTCAGTTGGCAATTCAGACAAAAAATCCTATTCAGAATGCAAAAAAACTACTCAGATTGCAAATAAGCTATACAGTTTGCAAAAAAAGCTTTTCAGAATGAAATTGTGCTATTCTGATTGCAGTTAAGGATGAAAATAAGCTATTCAGAATGAAAAAAAAGGATTCAGGATGCGAATAACCTATTCAGTTGGCAATTCAGACAAAAAATCCTATTCAGAATGCAAAAAAACTACTCAGATTGCAAATAAGCTATACAGTTTGCAAAAAAAGCTTTTCAGAATGAAATTGTGCCATTCAGATTGTAGTTCAGGATGAAAATAATCTATTGAGAATGAAAAAAAGGGATTCAGGATGCGAATAACCTATTAAGTTTGCAATTCAGACAAAAAGGGCTATTCAGAATGCAAATAAACTCTTCAGATTGCAAATAAGCTATTAAGTTTGTAAAAAAAGGTTTTCAGAATGAAAAATAGCTATTTAGATTGCAGTTCAGGATGAAAATAAGCTATTCAGAATGAAAAAAAAGGGATTCAGGATGCGAATAACCTATTCAGAATGGAAAATAAACTATTCTGATTGCAAATAAGCTATACAGTTTGCAAAAAAAGCTTTTCAGAATGAAAATGTGCTATTCAGATTGCAGTTAAGGATGAAAATAAGATAATTAGAATGAAAAAAAAGGGATTCAGGATGCGAATAACCTATTCAGTTGGCAATTGATACAAAAAAACCTATTCAGAATGCAAAAAAACTAGTCAGATTGCAAATAAGCTATTCAGTTTGCAAAAAAAGCTTTTCAGAATGAAATTGTGCTATTCAGATTGCAGTTAAGGATGAAAATAAGCTATTCAGAATGAAAAAAAAGGGATTCAGGATGCGAATAACCTATTCAGTTGACAATTCAGACAAAAAAAGCTATTCAGAATGCAAATAAACTATTCAGATTGTAAATAAGCTATACAGTTTGCAAAAAAAGCTTTTCAGAATGAAATTGTGCTATTCAGATTGCAGTTAAGGATGAAAATAAGCTATTCAGAATGAAAAAAACAGGATTCAGGATGCGAATAACCTATTAAGTTTGCAATTCAGACAAAAAAAGCTATTCAGAATGCAAATAAACTATTCATATTGCAAATAAGCTATTCAGTTTGCAAAAAAAGCTTTTCAGAATGAAAATGTGCTATTCAGATTGCCGTTAAGGATGAAAATAAGCTATTCAGAAAGAAAAAAAAGGGATTCAGGATGCGAATAACCTATTCAGTTGGCAATTCAGACAAAAAATCCTATTCGGAATGCAAAAAAACTACTCAGATTGCAAATAAGCTATACAGTTTGCAAAAAAAGCTTTTCATAATGAAATTGTGCTATTCAGATTGCAGTTAAGGATGAAAATAAGCTATTCAGAATGAAAAAAAAATGGGATTCAGGATGCGAATAACCTATTAAGTTTGCAATTCAGACAACAAAAGCTATTCAGAATGCCAATAAACTATTCAGATTGCAAATAAACTATTCAGTTTGAAAAAAAAGCTTTTCAGAATGAAAAAACAGGGATTCAGGATGCAAATAACCTATTCAGTTGACAATTCAGACAAAAAAAGCTATTCAGAATGCAAATAAACTATTCAGATTGCAAATAAACTATTCAGTTTGAAAAAAAAGCTTTTCAGAATGAAATTGTGCTATTCAGAATGAAATTGTGCTATTCAGATTGCAGTTAAGGATGAAAATAAGCTATTCAGAATGAAAAAAAACGGGATTCAGGATGCGAATAACCTATTAAGTTTGCAATTCAGACAAAAAAAGCTATTCAGAATGCAAATAAACTATTCAGATTGCAAATAAGCTATATAGTTTGCAAAAAAAGCTTTTCAGAATGAAATTGTGCTATTCCGATTGCAGTTAAGGATGAAAATAAGCTATTCAGAATGAAAAAAAAGGGATTCAGGATGCGAATAACCTATTCAGTTGGCAATTCTGACAAAAAAAGCTATTTAGAATGCAAAAAAACTATTCAGATTGCAAATAAGCTATTTAGGTTGCAAAAGAAGCTATTCAGAATGAAATTGTGCCATTCAGATTGTAGTTCAGGATGAAAATAATCTATTGAGAATGAAAAAAAGGGATTCAGGATGCGAATAACCTATTAAGTTTGCAATTCAGACAAAAAGGGCTATTCAGAATGCAAATAAACTCTTCAGATTGCAAATAAGCTATTAAGTTTGTAAAAAAAGGTTTTCAGAATGAAAAATAGCTATTTAGATTGCAGTTCAGGATGAAAATAAGCTATTCAGAATGAAAAAAAAGGGATTCAGGATGCGAATAACCTATTCAGAATGGAAAATAAACTATTCTGATTGCAAATAAGCTATACAGTTTGCAAAAAAAGCTTTTCAGAATGAAAATGTGCTATTCAGATTGCAGTTAAGGATGAAAATAAGATAATTAGAATGAAAAAAAAGGGATTCAGGATGCGAATAACCTATTCAGTTGGCAATTGATACAAAAAAACCTATTCAGAATGCAAAAAAACTATTCAGATTGCAAATAAGCTATTCAGTTTGCAAAAAAAGCTTTTCAGAATGAAATTGTGCTATTCAGATTGCAGTTAAGGATGAAAATAAGCTATTCAGAATGAAAAAAAGGGATTCAGGATGCAAATAACCTATTCAGTTGACAATTCAGACAAAAAAAGCTATTCAGAATGCAAATAAACTATTCAGATTGCAAATAAACTATTCAGTTTGAAAAAAAAGCTTTTCAGAATGAAATTGTGCTATTCAGATTGCAGTTAAGGATGAAAATAAGCTATTCAGAATGAAAAAAAACGTGATTCAGGATGCGAATAACCTATAAAGTTTGCAATTCAGACAAAAAAAGCGATTCAGAATGCAAATAAACTATTCAGATTGCAAATAAGCTATACAGTTTGCAAAAAAAGCTTTTCAGAATGAAATTGTGCTATTCAGATTGCAGTTAAGGATGAAAATAAGCTATTCAGAATGAAAAAAAAGGGATTCAGGATGCGAATAACCTATTCAGTTGGCAATTCTGACAAAAAAAGCTATTTAGAATGCAAAAAAACTATTCAGATTGCAAATAAGCTATTTAGGTTGCAAAAGAAGCTATTCAGAATGAAAATGTGCTATTCAGATTGCAGTTAAGTATGAAAATAAGCTATTCAGAATGAAAAAAAAGGGATTCAGGATGCGATTAACCTATTTAGTTAGAAATTCAGACAAAAAAACCTATTCAGAATGCAAAAAAACTACTCAGATTGCAAATAAGCTATACAGTTTGCAAAAAAAGCTTTTCTGAATGAAATTGTGCTATTCAGATTGCAGTTAAGGATGAAAATAAGCTATTCAGAATGAAAAAAAAGGGATTCAGGATGCGAATAACCTATTCAGTTGGCAATTCAGACAATAAATCCTATTCAGAATGCAAAAAAACTACTCAGATTGCAAATAAGCTATACAGTTTGCAAAATAAGCTTTTCAGAATGAAATTGTGCTATTCAGATTGCAGTTAAGGATGAAAATAAGCTATTCAGAATGAAAAAAAGGGATTCAGGATGCAAATAACCTATTCAGTTGACAATTCAGACAAAAAAAGCTATTCAGAATGCAAATAAACTATTCAGATTGCAAATAAGCTATTCAGTTTGAAAAAAAAGCTTTTCAGAATGAAATTGTGCTATTCATAATGAAATTGTGCTATTCAGATTGCAGTTAAGGATGAAAATAAGCTATTCAGAATGAAAAAAAACGGGATTCAGGATGCGAATAACCTATTAAGTTTGCAATTCAGACAAAAAAAGCTATTCAGAATGCAAATAAACTATTCAGATTGCAAATAAGCTATACAGTTTGCAAAAAAAGCTTTTCAGAATGAAATTGTGCTATTCAGATTGCAGTTAAGGATGAAAATAAGCTATTCAGAATGAAAAAAAAGGGATTCAGGATGCGAATAACCTATTCAGTTGGCAATTCAGACAAAAAAAACTATTCAGAATGCAAATAAACTATTCAGATTGCATATAAGCTATACAGTTTGCAAAAAAAGCTTTTCAGAATGAAATTGTGCTATTCAGATTGCAGTTAAGGATGAAAATAAGCTATTCAGAATGAAAAAAACGGGATTCAGGATGCGAATAACCTATTCAGTTGGCAATTCTGACAAAAAAACCTATTCTGAATGCAAAAAAACTACTCAGATTGCAAATAAGATATACAGTTTGCTAAAAAAGCTTTTCAGAATGAAATTGTGCTATTCAGATTGCAGTTAAGGATAAAAATAAGCTATTCAGAATGAAAAAAACGGGATTCAGGATGCGAATAACCTATTAAGTTTGCAATTCAGACAAAAAAACCTATTCAGAATGCAAAAAAACTACTCAGATTGCAAATAAGCTATACAGTTTGCTAAAAAAGCTTTTCAGAATGAAATTGTGCTATTCAGATTGCAGTTAAGGATAAAAATAAGCTATTCAGAATGAAAAAAACGGGATTCCGGATGCGAATAACCTATTAAATTTGCAATTCAGACAAAAAAAGCTATTCAAAATGCAAATAAACTATTCAGATTGCAAATAAGCAATTCAGTTTGCAAAAAAAGCTTTGCAGAATGAAAATGTGCTATTCAGATTGCAGTTAAGGATCAAAATAAGCTATTTAGAATGAAAAAAAAGGGATTCAGGATGCGAATAACCTATTCAATTGGCAATTCAGACAAAAAAACCTATTCAGAATGCAAAAAAACTACTCTGATTGCAAATAAGCTATACAGTTTGCAAAAAAAGCTTTTCAGAATGAAATTGTGCTATTCAGATTGCAGTTAAGGATGAAAATAAGCTATTCAGAATGAAAAAAACGGGATTCAGGATGCGAATAACCTATTCAGTTGGCAATTCAGACAAAAAAAGCTATTCAGAATGCAAATAAACTATTCAGATTGCAAATAAGCTATACAGTTTGCAAAAAAAGCTTTTCAGAATGAAATTGTGCTATTCAGATTGCAGTTAAGGATGAAAATAAGCTATTCAGAATGAAAAAAACGGGATTCAGGATGCGAATAACCTATTCAGTTGGCAATTCAGACAAAAAAATCTATTCAGAATGCAAATAAACTATTCAGATTGCAAATAAGCTATACAGTTTGCAAAAAAAGCTTTTCAGAATGAAATTGTGCTATTCAGATTGCAGTTAAGGATGAAAATAACCTATTCAGAATGAAAAAAACGGGATTCAGGATGCGAATAACCTATTCAGTTGGCAATTCAGACAAAAAAAGCTATTCAGAATGCAAATAAACTATTCAGATTGCAAATAAGCTATACAGTTTGCAAAAAAAGCTTTTCAGAATGAAATTGTGCTATTCAGATTGCAGTTAAGGATGAAAATAACCTATTCAGAATGAAAAAAACGGGATTCAGGATGCGAATAACCTATTAAGTTTGCAATTCAGACAAAAAAACCTATTCAGAATGCAAAAAAACTACTCAGATTGCAAATAAGCTATACAGTTTGCTAAAAAAGCTTTTCAGAATGAAATTGTGCTATTCAGATTGCAGTTAAGGATAAAAATAAGCTATTCAGAATGAAAAAAACGGGATTCCGGATGCGAATAACCTATTAAATTTGCAATTCAGACAAAAAAAGCTATTCAAAATGCAAATAAACTATTCAGATTGCAAATAAGCAATTCAGTTTGCAAAAAAAGCTTTGCAGAATGAAAATGTGCTATTCAGATTGCAGTTAAGGATCAAAATAAGCTATTTAGAATGAAAAAAAAGGGATTCAGGATGCGAATAACCTATTCAATTGGCAATTCAGACAAAAAAACCTATTCAGAATGCAAAAAAACTACTCTGATTGCAAATAAGCTATACAGTTTGCAAAAAAAGCTTTTCAGAATGAAATTGTGCTATTCAGATTGCAGTTAAGGATGAAAATAAGCTATTCAGAATGAAAAAAACGGGATTCAGGATGCGAATAACCTATTCAGTTGGCAATTCAGACAAAAAAAGCTATTCAGAATGCAAATAAACTATTCAGATTGCAAATAAGCTATACAGTTTGCAAAAAAAGCTTTTCAGAATGAAATTGTGCTATTCAGATTGCAGTTAAGGATGAAAATAAGCTATTCAGAATGAAAAAAACGGGATTCAGGATGCGAATAACCTATTCAGTTGGCAATTCAGACAAAAAAATCTATTCAGAATGCAAATAAACTATTCAGATTGCAAATAAGCTATACAGTTTGCAAAAAAAGCTTTTCAGAATGAAATTGTGCTATTCAGATTGCAGTTAAGGATGAAAATAACCTATTCAGAATGAAAAAAACGGGATTCAGGATGCGAATAACCTATTCAGTTGGCAATTCAGACAAAAAAAGCTATTCAGAATGCAAATAAACTATTCAGATTGCAAATAAGCTATACAGTTTGCAAAAAAAGCTTTTCAGAATGAAATTGTGCTATTCAGATTGCAGTTAAGGATGAAAATAACCTATTCAGAATGAAAAAAACGGGATTCAGGATGCGAATAACCTATTCAGTTGGCAATTCAGACAAAAAAATCTATTCAGAATGCAAATAAACTATTCAGATTGCAAATAAGCTATACAGTTTGCAAAAAAAGCTTTTCAGAATGAAATTGTGCTATTCAGATTGCAGTTAAGGATGAAAATAACCTATTCAGAATGAAAAAAACGGGATTCAGGATGCGAATAACCTATTCAGTTGGCAATTCAGACAAAAAAAGCTATTCAGAATGCAAATAAACTATTCAGATTGCAAATAAGCTATACAGTTTGCAAAAAAAGCTTTTCAGAATGAAATTGTGCTATTCAGATTGCAGTTAAGGATGAAAATAAGCTATTCAGAATGAAAAAAACGGGATTCAGGATGCGAATAACCTATTCAGTTGGCAATTCAGACAAAAAAAGCTATTCAGAATGCAAATAAACTATTCAGATTGCAAATAAGCTATACAGTTTGCAAAAAAAGCTTTTCAGAATGAAATTGTGCTATTCAGATTGCAGTTAAGGATGAAAATAAGCTATTCAGAATGAAAAAAAAGGGATTCAGGATGCGAATAACCTATTCAGTTGGCAATTCAGACAAAAAAAACTATTCAGAATGCAAATAAACTATTCAGATTGCAAATAAGCTATACAGTTTGCAAAAAAAGCTTTTCAGAATGAAATTGTGCTATTCAGATTGCAGTTAAGGATGAAAATAAGCTATTCAGAATGAAAAAAACGGGATTCAGGATGCAAATAACCTATTCAGTTGACAATTCAGACAAAAAAAACTATTCAGAATGCAAATAAACTACTCAGATTGCAAATAAGCTATACAGTTTGCAAAAAAAGCTTTTCAGAATGAAATTGTGCTATTCAGATTGCAGTTAAGGATGAAAATAAGCTATTCAGAATGAAAAAAACGGGATTCAGGATGCGAATAACCTATTCAGTTGGCAATTCTGACAAAAAAACCTATTCTGAATGCAAAAAAACTACTCAGATTGCAAATAAGATATACAGTTTGCTAAAAAAGCTTTTCAGAATGAAATTGTGCTATTCAGATTGCAGTTAAGGATGAAAATAAGCTATTCAGAATGAAAAAAACGGGATTCAGGATGCGAATAACCTATTCAGTTGGCAATTCAGACAAAAAAAGCTATTCAAAATGCAAATAAACTATTCAGATTGCAAATAAGCTATACAGTTTGCAAAAAAAGCTTTTCAGAATGAAATTGTGCTATTCAGATTGCAGTTAAGGATGAAAATAAGCTATTCAGAATGAAAAAAAAGGGATTCAGGATGCGAATAACCTATTCAGTTGGCAATTCAGACAAAAAAACCTATTCAGAATGCAAAAAAACTACTCAGATTGCAAATAAGCTATACAGTTTGCAAAAAAAGCTTTTCAGAATGAAATTGTGCTATTCAGATTGCAGTTAAGGATGAAAATAAGCTATTCAGAATGAAAAAAACGGGATTCAGGATGCGAATAACCTATTCAGTTGGCAATTCAGACAAAAAAAGCTATTCAGAATGCAAATAAACTATTCAGATTGCAAATAAGCTATACAGTTTGCAAAATTAGCTTTTCAGAATGAAATTGTGCTATTCTGATTGCAGTTAAGGATGAAAATAAGCTATTCAGAATGAAAAAAACGGGATTCAGGATGCGAATAACCTATTAAGTTTGCAATTCAGACAAAAAAACCTATTCAGAATGCAGAAAAACTACTCAGATTGCAAATAAGCTATACAGTTTGCTAAAAAAGCTATTCAGAATGAAATTGTGCTATTCAGATTGCAGTTAAGGATAAAAATAAGCTATTCAGAATGAAAAAAACGGGATTCAGGATGCGAATAACCTATTAAATTTGCAATTCAGACAAAAAAAGCTATTCAAAATGCAAATAAACTATTCAGATTGCAAATAAGCTATTCAGTTTGCAAAAAAAGCTTTGCAGAATGAAAATGTGCTATTCAGATTGCAGTTAAGGATCAAAATAAGCTATTTAGAATGAAAAAAAAGGGATTCAGGATGCGAATAACCTATTCAATTGGCAATTCAGTCAAAAAAACCTATTCAGAATGCAAAAAAACTACTCAGATGCAAATAAGCTATACAGTTTGCAAAAAAAGCTTTTCAGAATGAAATTGTGCTATTCAGATTGCAGTTAAGGATGAAAATAAGCTATTCAGAATGAAAAAAACGGGATTCAGGATGCGAATAACCTATTCAGTTGGCAATTCAGACAAAAAAAAGCTATTCAGAATGCAAATAAACTATTCAGATTGCAAATAAGCTATAAACTTTGCAAAAAAAGCTTTTCAGAATGAAATTGTGCTATTCAGATTGCAGTTAAGGATGAAAATAAGCTATTCAGAATGAAAAAAACGGGATTCAGGATGCGAATAACCTATTCAGTTGGCAATTCAGACAAAAAAAGCTATTCAGAATGCAAATAAACTATTCAGATTGCAAATAAGCTATACAGTTTGCAAAAAAAGCTTTTCAGAATGAAATTGTGCTATTCAGATTGCAGTTAAGGATGAAAATAAGCTATTCAGAATGAAAAAAACGGGATTCAGGATGCGAATAACCTATTTAGTTGGCAATTCTGACAAAAAAACCTATTCTGAATGCAAAAAAACTACTCAGATTGCAAATAAGATATACAGTTTGCTAAAAAAGCTTTTCAGAATGAAATTGTGCTATTCAGATTGCAGTTAAGGATGAAAATAAGCTATTCAGAATGAAAAAAACGGGATTCAGGATGCGAATAACCAATTAAGTTTGCAATTCAGACCAAAAAACCTATTCAGAATGCAAAAAAACTACTTAGATTGCAAATAAGCTATACAGTTTGCTAAAAAAGCTTTTCAGAATGAAATTGTGCTATTCAGATTGCAGTTAAGGATGAAAATAAGCTATTCAGAATGAAAAAAACGGGATTCAGGATGCGAATAACCTATTAAATTTGCAATTCAGACAAAGAAAGCTATTCAAAATGCAAATAAACTATTCAGATTGCAAATAAGCTATACAGTTTGCAAAAAAAGCTTTTCAGAATGAAATTGTGCTATTCAGATTGCAGTTAAGGATGAAAATAAGCTATTCAGAATGAAAAAAATGGGATTCAGGATGCGAATAACCTATTCAGTTGGCAATTCAGACAAAAAAAGCTATTCAGAATGCAAATAAACTATTCAGATTGCAAATAAGCTATACAGTTTGCAAAATTAGCTTTTCAGAATGAAATTGTGCTATTCAGATTGCAGTTAAGGATGAAAATAAGCTATTCAGAATGAAAAAAAAGGGATTCAGGATGCGAATAACCTATTCAGTTGGCAATTCTGACAAAAAAACCTATTCAGAATGCAAAAAAACTACTCAGATTGCAAATAAGCTATACAGTTTGCAAAAAAAGCTTTTCAGAATGAAATTGTGCTATTCAGATTGCAGTTAAGGATGAAAATAAGCTATTCAGAATGAAAAAAAAGGGATTCTGGATGCGAATAACCTATTCAGTTGGCAATTCAGACAAAAAAAGCTATTTAGAATGCAAATAAACTATTCATATTGCAAATAAGCTATACAGTTTGCAAAAAAAGCTTTGCAGAATGAAAATGTGCTATTCAGATTGCAGTTAAGGATCAAAATAAGCTATTTAGAATGAAAAAAAAGGGATTCAGGATGCGAATAACCTATTCAATTGGCAATTCAGACAAAAAAACCTATTCAGAATGCAAAAAAACTACTCATATTGCAAATAAGCTATACAGTTTGCAAAAAAAGCTTTTCAGAATGAAATTGTGCTATTCAGATTGCAGTTAAGGATGAAAATAAGCTATTCAGAATGAAAAAAACGGGATTCAGGATGCGAATAACCTATTCAGTTGGCAATTCAGACAAAAAAAGCTATTCAGAATGCAAATAAACTATTCAGATTGCAAATAAGCTATACAGTTTGCCAAATTAGCTTTTCAGAATGAAATTGTGCTATTCAGATTGCAGTTAAGGATGAAAATAAGCTATTCAGAATGAAAAAAACGGGATTCAGGATGCGAATAACCTATTAAGTTTGCAATTCAGACAAAAAAACCTATTCAGAATGCAAAAAAACTACTCAGATTGCAAATAAGCTATACAGTTTGCTAAAAAAGCTTTTCAGAATGAAATTGTACTATTCAGATTGCAGTTAAGGATGAAAATAAGCTATTCAGAATGAAAAAAACGGGATTCAGGATGCGAATAACCTATTAAATTTGCAATTCAGACAAAAAAAGCTATTCAAAATGCAAATAAACTATTCAGATTGCAAATAAGCTATTCAGTTTGCAAAAAAAGCTTTGCAGAATGAAAATGTGCTATTCAGATTGCAGTTAAGGATCAAAATAAGCTATTTAGAATGAAAAAAAAGGGATTCAGGATGCGAATAACCTATTCAATTGGCAATTCAGACAAAAAAACCTATTCAGAATGCAAAAAAACTACTCAGATTGCAAATAAGCTATACAGTTTGCAAAAAAAGCTTTTCAGAATGAAATTGTGCTATTCAGATTGCAGTTAAGGATGAAAATAAGCTATTCAGAATGAAAAAAACGGGATTCAGGATGCGAATAACCTATTCAGTTGGCAATTCAGACAAAAAAAGCTATTCAGAATGCAAATAAACTATTCAGATTGCAAATAAGCTATACAGTTTGCAAAAAAAGCTTTTCAGAATGAAATTGTGCTATTCAGATTGCAGTTAAGGATGAAAATAAGCTATTCAGAATGAAAAAAACGGGATTCAGGATGCGAATAACCTATTCAGTTGGCAATTCAGACAAAAAAAGCTATTCAGAATGCAAATAAACTATTCAGATTGCAAATAAGCTATACAGTTTGCAAAAAAAGCTTTTCAGAATGAAATTGTGCTATTCAGATTGCAGTTAAGGATGAAAATAACATATTCAGAATGAAAAAAACGGGATTCAGGATGCGAATAACCTATTCAGTTGGCAATTCAGACAAAAAAAGCTATTCAGAATGCAAATAAACTATTCAGATTGCAAATAAGCTATACAGTTTGCAAAAAAAGCTTTTCAGAATGAAATTGTGCTATTCAGATTGCAGTTAAGGATGAAAATAAGCTATTCAGAATGAAAAAAACGGGATTCAGGATGCGAATAACCTATTCAGTTGGCAATTCAGACAAAAAAAGCTATTTAGAATGCAAATAAACTATTCAGATTGCAAATAAGCTATACAGTTTGCAAAAAAAGCTTTTCAGAATGAAATTGTGCTATTCAGATTGCAGTTAAGGATGAAAATAAGCTATTCAGAATGAAAAAAAAGGGATTCAGGATGCGAATAACCTATTCAGTTGGCAATTCAGACAAAAAAAACTATTCAGATTGCAAATAAACTATTCAGATTGCAAATAAGCTATACAGTTTGCAAAAAAAGCTTTTCAGAATGAAATTGTGCTATTCAGATTGCAGTTAAGGATGAAAATAAGCTATTCAGAATGAAAAAAACGGGATTCAGGATGCAAATAACCTATTCAGTTGACAATTCAGACAAAAAAAACTATTCAGAATGCAAATAAACTACTCAGATTGCAAATAAGCTATACAGTTTGCAAAAAAAGCTTTTCAGAATGAAATTGTGCTATTCAGATTGCAGTTAAGGATGAAAATAAGCTATTCAGAATGAAAAAAACGGGATTCAGGATGCGAATAACCTATTCAGTTGGCAATTCTGACAAAAAAACCTATTCTGAATGCAAAAAAACTACTCAGATTGCAAATAAGCTATACAGTTTGCTAAAAAAGCTTTTCAGAATGAAATTGTGCTATTCAGATTGCAGTTAAGGATGAAAATAAGCTATTCAGAATGAAAAAAACGGGATTCAGGATGCGAATAACCTATTAAGTTTCCAATTCAGACCAAAAAACCTATTCAGAATGCAAAAAAACTACTTAGATTGCAAATAAGCTATACAGTTTGCTAAAAAAGCTTTTCAGAATGAAATTGTGCTATTCAGATTGCAGTTAAGGATGAAAATAAGCTATTCAGAATGAAAAAAACGGGATTCAGGATGCGAATAACCTATTAAAATTGCAATTCAGACAAAAAAAGCTATTCAAAATGCAAATAAACTATTCAGATTGCAAATAAGCTATACAGTTTGCAAAAAAAGCTTTTCAGAATGAAATTGTGCTATTCAGATTGCAGTTAAGGATGAAAATAAGCTATTCAGAATGAAAAAAACGGGATTCAGGATGCGAATAACCTATTCAGTTGGCAATTCAGACAAAAAAAGCTATTCAGAATGCAAATAAACTATTCAGATTGCAAATAAGCTATACAGTTTGCAAAAAAAGCTTTTCAGAATGAAATTGTGCTATTCAGATTGCAGTTAAGGATGAAAATAACATATTCAGAATGAAAAAAACGGGATTCAGGATGCGAATAACCTATTCAGTTGGCAATTCAGACAAAAAAAGCAATTCAGAATGCAAATAAACTATTCAGATTGCAAATAAGCTATACAGTTTGCAAAAAAAGCTTTTCAGAATGAAATTGTGCTATTCAGATTGCAGTTAAGGATGAAAATAAGCTATTCAGAGTGAAAAAAACGGGATTCAGGATGCGAATAACCTATTCAGTTGGCAATTCAGACAAAAAAAGCTATTCAGAATGCAAATAAACTATTCAGATTGCAAATAAGCTATACAGTTTGCAAAAAAAGCTTTTCAGAATGAAATTGTGCTATTCAGATTGCAGTTAAGGATGAAAATAAGCTATTCAGAATGAAAAAAAAGGGATTCAGGATGCGAATAACCTATTCAGTTGGCAATTCAGACAAAAAAAACTATTCAGAATGCAAATAAACTATTCAGATTGCAAATAAGCTATACAGTTTGCAAAAAAAGCTTTTCAGAATGAAATTGTTCTATTCAGATTGCAGTTAAGGATGAAAATAAGCTATTCAGAATGAAAAAAAAGGGATTCAGGATGCGAATAACCTATTCAATTGGCAATTCAGACAAAAAAAACTATTCAGAATGCAAATAAACTATTCAGATTGCAAATAAGCTATACAGTTTGCAAAAAAAGCTTTTCAGAATGAAATTGTGCTATTCAGATTGCAGTTAAGTATGAAAATAAGCTATTCAGAATGAAAAAAACGGGATTCAGGATGCAAATAACCTATTCAGTTGATAATTCAGACAAAAAAAACTATTCAGAATGCAAATAAACTACTCAGATTGCAAATAAGCTATACAGTTTGCAAAAAAAGCTTTTCAGAATGAAATTGTGCTATTCAGATTGCAGTTAAGGATGAAAATAAGCTATTCAGAATGAAAAAAACGGGATTCAGGATGCGAATAACCTATTCAGTTGGCAATTCTGACAAAAAAACCTATTCTGAATGCAAAAAAACTACTCAGATTGCAAATAACATATACAGTTTGCTAAAAAAGCTTTTCAGAATGAAATTGTGCTATTCAGATTGCAGTTAAGGATGAAAATAAGCTATTCAGAATGAAAAAAATGGGATTCAGGATGCGAATAACCTATTAAGTTTGCAATTCAGACCAAAAAACCTATTCAGAATGCAAAAAAACTACTTAGATTGCAAATAAGCTATACAGTTTGCTAAAAAAGCTTTTCAGAATGAAATTGTGCTATTCAGATTGCAGTTAAGGATGAAAATAAGCTATTCAGAATGAAAAAAACGGGATTCAGGATGCGAATAACCTATTAAATTTGCAATTCAGACAAAAAAAGCTATTCAAAATGCAAATAAACTATTCAGATTGCAAATAAGCTATACAGTTTGCAAAAAAAGCTTTTCAGAATGAAATTGTGCTATTCAGATTGCAGTTAAGGATGAAAACAAGCTATTCAGAATGAAAAAAACGGGATTCAGGATGCGAATAACCTATTCAGTTGGCAATTCAGACAAAAAAAGCTATTCAGAATGCAAATAAACTATTCAGATTGCAAATAAGCTATACTGTTTGCAAAATTAGCTTTTCAGAATGAAATTGTGCTATTCAGATTGCAGTTAAGGATGAAAATAAGCTATTCAGAATGAAAAAAAAGGGATTCAGGATGCGAATAACCTATTCAGTTGGCAATTCTGACAAAAAAACCTATTCAGAATGCAAAAAAACTACTCAGATTGCAAATAAGCTATACAGTTGCAAAAGAAGCTATTCAGAATGAAAATGTGCTATTCAGATTGCAGTTAAGTATGAAAATAAGCTATTCAGAATAAAAAAAAAGGGATTCAGGATGCGAATAACCTATTAAGTTTGCAATTCAGACAAAAAGGGCTATTCAGAATGCAAATAAACTATTCAGATTGCAAATAAGCTATTAAGTTTGTAAAAAAAGGTTTTCAGAATGAAAAAGTGCTATTTAGATTGCAGTTCATGATGAAAATAAGCTATTCAGAATGAAAAAAAAGGGATTCAGGATGCGAATAACCTATTCAGAATGGAAAATAAACTATTCTGATTGCAAATAAGCTATACAGTTTGCAAAAAAAGCTTTTCAGAATGAAAATGTGCTATTCAGATTGCAGTTAAGGATGAAAATAAGCTAATTAGAATGAAAAAAAAGGGATTCAGGATGCGAATAACCTATTCAGTTGGCAATTGAGACAAAATAACCTATTCAGAATGCAAAAAAACTACTCAGATTGCAAATAAGCTATTCAGTTTGCAAAAAAAGCTTTTCAGAATGAAATTGTGCTATTCAGATTGCAGTTAAGGATGAAAATAAGCTATTCAGAATGAAAAAAAGGGATTCAGGATGCGAATAACCTATTCAGTTGACAATTCAGACAAAAAAAGCTATTCAGAATGCAAATAAACTATTCAGATTGTAAATAAGCTATACAGTTTGCAAAAAAAGCTTTTCAGAATGAAATTGTGCTATTCAGATTGCAGTTAAGGATGAAAATAAGCTATTCAGAATGAAAAAAATAGGATTCAGGATGCGAATAACCTATTCAGTTTGCAATTCAGACAAAAAAAGCTATTCAGAATGCAAATAAACTATTCATATTGCAAATAAGCTATTCAGTTTGCAAAAAAAGCTTTTCAGAATGAAAATGTGCTATTCAGATTGCAGTTAAGGATGAAAATAAGCTATTCAGAAAGAAAAAAAAGGGATTCAGGATGCGAATAACCTATTCAGTTGGCAATTCAGACAAAAAAAGCTATTCAGAATGCAAATAAACTATTCAGATTGCAAATCAGCTATACAGTTTGCAAAAAAAGCTTTTCAGAATGAAATTGTGCTATTCAGATTGCAGTTAAGGATGAAAATAAGCTATTCAGAATGAAAAAAAAGGGATTCAGGATGCGAATAACCTATTCAGTTGGCAATTCTGACAAAAAAACCTATTCAGAATGCAAAAAAACTACTCAGATTGCAAAAAAGCTATACAGTTTGCAAAAAAAGCTTTTCAGAATGAAATTGTGCTATTCAGATTGCAGTTAAGGATGAAAATAAGCTATTCAGAATGAAAAAAAGGGATTCAGGATGCGAATAACCTATTCAGTTGGCAATTAAGACAAAAAAAGCTATTTAGAATGCAAAATAACTATTCAGATTGCAAATAAGCTATTTAGGTTGCAAAAGAAGCTATTCAGAATGAAAATGTGCTATTCAGATTGCAGTTAAGTATAAAAATAAGCTATTCAGAATAAAAAAAAAGGGATTCAGGATGCGAATAACCTATTAAGTTTGCAATTCAGACAAAAAGGGCTATTCAGAATGCAAATAAACTATTAAGATTGCAAATAAGCTATTAAGTTTGTGAAAAAAGGTTTTCAGAATGAAAAAGTGCTATTTAGATTGCAGTTCATGATGAAAATAAGCTATTCAGAATGAAAAAAAAGGGATTCAGGATGCGAATAACCTATTCAGAATGGAAAATAAACTATTCTGATTGCAAATAAGCTATACAGTTTGCAAAAAAAGCTTTTCAGAATGAAATGTGCTATTCAGATTGCAGTTAAGGATGAAAATAAGCTAATTAGAATGAAAAAAAAGGGATTCAGGATGCGAATAACCTATTCAGTTGGCAATTGAGACAAAATAACCTATTCAGAATGCAAAAAAACTACTCAGATTGCAAATAAGCTATTCAGTTTGCAAAAAAAGCTTTTCAGAATGAAATGGTGCTATTCAGATTGCAGTTAAGGATGAAAATAAGCTATTCAGAATGAAAAAAAAGGGATTCAGGATGCGAATAACCTATTCAGTTGACAATTCAGACAAAAAAAGCTATTAAGAATGCAAATAAACTATTCAGATTGTAAATAAGCTATACAGTTTGCAAAAAAAGCTTTTCAGAATGAAATTGTGCTATTCAGATTGCAGTTAAGGATGAAAATAAGCTATTCAGAATGAAAAAAACGGGATTCAGGATGCGAATAACCTATTAAGTTTGCAATTCAGACAAAAAAAGCTATTCAGAATGCAAATAAACTATTCATATTGCAAATAAGCTATTCAGTTTGCAAAAAAAGCTTTTCAGAATGAAAATGTGCTATTCAGATTGCAGTTAAGGATGAAAATAAGCTATTCAGAAAGAAAAAAAAGGGATTCAGGATGCGAATAACCTATTCAGTTGGCAATTCAGACAAAAAATCCTATTTAGAATGCAAAAAAACTACTCAGATTGCAAATAAGCTATACAGTTTGCAAAAAAAGCTTTTCAGAATGAAATTGTGCTATTCAGATTGCAGTTAAGGATGAAAATAAGCTATTCAGAATGAAAAAAACGGGATTCAGGATGCGAATAACCTATTCAGTTGGCAATTCAGACAAAAAAAGCTATTCAGAATGCAAATAAACTATTCAGATTGCAAATAAGCTATACAGTTTGCAAAATTAGCTTTTCAGAATGAAATTGTGCTATTCAGATTGCAGTTAAGGATGAAAATAAGCTATTCAGAATGAAAAAAAAGGGATTCAGGATGCGAATAACCTATTCAGTTGGCAATTCTGACAAAAAAACCTATTCAGAATGCAAAAAAACTACTCAGATTGCAAATAAGCTATACAGTTGCAAAAGAAGCTATTCAGAATGAAAATGTGCTATTCAGATTGCAGTTAAGTATGAAAATAAGCTATTCAGAATAAAAAAAAAAGGGATTCAGGATGCGAATAACCTATTAAGTTTGCAATTCAGACAAAAAGGGCTATTCAGAATGCAAATAAACTATTCAGATTGCAAATAAGATATTAAGTTTGTAAAAAAAGGTTTTCAGAATGAAAAAGTGCTATTTAGATTGCAGTTCATGATGAAAATAAGCTATTCAGAATGAAAAAAAAGGGATTCAGGATGCGAATAACCTATTCAGAATGGAAAATAAACTATTCTGATTGCAAATAAGCTATACAGTTTGCAAAAAAAGCTTTTCAGAATGAAAATGTGCTATTCAGATTGCAGTTAAGGATGAAAATAAGCTAATTAGAATGAAAAAAATGGGATTCAGGATGCGAATAACCTATTCAGTTGGCAATTGAGACAAAATAACCTATTCAGAATGCAAAAAAACTACTCAGATTGCAAATAAGCTATTCAGTTTGCAAAAAAAGCTTTTCAGAATGAAATTGTGCTATTCAGATTGCAGTTAAGGATGAAAATAAGCTATTCAGAATGAAAAAAAGGGATTCAGGATGCGAATAACCTATTCAGTTGACAATTCAGACAAAAAAAGCTATTCAGAATGCAAATAAACTATTCAGATTGCAAATAAGCTATACAGTTTGCAAAATTAGCTTTTCAGAATGAAATTGTGCTATTCAGATTGCAGTTAAGGATGAAAATAAGCTATTCAGAATGAAAAAAAAGGGATTCAGGATGCGAATAACCTATTCAGTTGGCAATTCTGACAAAAAAACCTATTTAGAATGCAAAAAAACTACTCAGATTGCAAATAAGCTATACAGTTTGCAAAAAAAGCTTTTCAGAATGAAATTGTGCTATTCAGATTGCAGTTAAGGATGAAAATAAGCTATTCAGAATGAAAAAAACGGGATTCAGGATGCGAATAACCTATTCAGTTGGCAATTCAGACAAAAAAAGCTATTCAGAATGCAAATAAACTATTCAGATTGCAAATAAGCTATACAGTTTGCAAAATTAGCTTTTCAGAATGAAATTGTGCTATTCAGATTGCAGTTAAGGATGAAAATAAGCTATTCAGAATGAAAAAAAAGGGATTCAGGATGCGAATAACCTATTCAGTTGGCAATTCTGACAAAAAAACCTATTCAGAATGCAAAAAAACTACTCAGATTGCAAATAAGCTATACAGTTGCAAAAGAAGCTATTCAGAATGAAAATGTGCTATTCAGATTGCAGTTAAGTATGAAAATAAGCTATTCAGAATAAAAAAAAAAGGGATTCAGGATGCGAATAACCTATTAAGTTTGCAATTCAGACAAAAAGGGCTATTCAGAATGCAAATAAACTATTCAGATTGCAAATAAGATATTAAGTTTGTAAAAAAAGGTTTTCAGAATGAAAAAGTGCTATTTAGATTGCAGTTCATGATGAAAATAAGCTATTCAGAATGAAAAAAAAGGGATTCAGGATGCGAATAACCTATTCAGAATGGAAAATAAACTATTCTGATTGCAAATAAGCTATACAGTTTGCAAAAAAAGCTTTTCAGAATGAAAATGTGCTATTCAGATTGCAGTTAAGGATGAAAATAAGCTAATTAGAATGAAAAAAATGGGATTCAGGATGCGAATAACCTATTCAGTTGGCAATTGAGACAAAATAACCTATTCAGAATGCAAAAAAACTACTCAGATTGCAAATAAGCTATTCAGTTTGCAAAAAAAGCTTTTCAGAATGAAATTGTGCTATTCAGATTGCAGTTAAGGATGAAAATAAGCTATTCAGAATGAAAAAAAGGGATTCAGGATGCGAATAACCTATTCAGTTGACAATTAAGACAAAAAAAGCTATTCAGAATGCAAATAAACTATTCAGATTGTAAATAAGCTATACAGTTTGCAAAAAAAGCTTTTCAGAATGAAATTGTGCTATTCAGATTGCAGTTAAGGATGAAAATAAGCTATTCAGAATGAAAAAAACGGGATTCAGGATGCGAATAACCTATTCAGTTTGCAATTCAGACAAAAAAAGCTATTCAGAATGCAAATAAACTATTCATATTGCAAATAAGCTATTCAGTTTGCAAAAAAAGCTTTTCAGAATGAAAATGTGCTATTCAGATTGCAGTTAAGGATGAAAATAAGCTATTCAGAAAGAAAAAAAAGGGATTCAGGATGCGAATAACCTATTCAGTTGGCAATTCAGACAAAAAAAGCTATTCAGAATGCAAATAAACTATTCAGATTGCAAATAAACTATTCAGTTTGAAAAAAAAGCTTTTCAGAATGAAATTGTGCTATTCAGAATGAAATTGTGCTATTCAGATTGCAGTTAAGGATGAAAATAAGCTATTCAGAATGAAAAAAAAGGGATTCAGGATGCGAATAACCTATTCAGTTGGCAATTCTGACAAAAAAACCTATTCAGAATGCAAAAAAACTACTCAGATTGCAAATAAGCTATACAGTTGCAAAAGAAGTTATTCAGAATGAAAATGTGCTATTCAGATTGCAGTTAAGTATGAAAATAAGCTATTCAGAATAAAAAAAAAGGGATTCAGGATGCGAATAACCTATTAAGTTTGCAATTCAGACAAAAAGGGCTATTCAGAATGCAAATAAACTATTCAGATTGCAAATAAGATATTAAGTTTGTAAAAAAAGGTTTTCAGAATGAAAAAGTGCTATTTAGATTGCAGTTCATGATGAAAATAAGCTATTCAGAATGAAAAAAAAGGGATTCAGGATGCGAATAACCTATTCAGAATGGAAAATAAACTATTCTGATTGCAAATAAGCTATACAGTTTGCAAAAAAAGCTTTTCAGAATGAAAATGTGCTATTCAGATTGCAGTTAAGGATGAAAATAAGCTAATTAGAATGAAAAAAAAGGGATTCAGGATGCGAATAACCTATTCAGTTGGCAATTGAGACAAAATAACCTATTCAGAATGCAAAAAAACTACTCAGATTGCAAATAAGCTATTCAGTTTGCAAAAAAAGCTTTTCAGAATGAAATTGTGCTATTCAGATTGCAGTTAAGGATGAAAATAAGCTATTCAGAATGAAAAAAAGGGATTCAGGATGCGAATAACCTATTCAGTTGACAATTAAGACAAAAAAAGCTATTCAGAATGCAAATAAACTATTCAGATTGTAAATAAGCTATACAGTTTGCAAAAAAAGCTTTTCAGAATGAAATTGTGCTATTCAGATTGCAGTTAAGGATGAAAATAAGCTATTCAGAATGAAAAAAACGGGATTCAGGATGCGAATAACCTATTCAGTTTGCAATTCAGACAAAAAAAGCTATTCAGAATGCAAATAAACTATTCATATTGCAAATAAGCTATTCAGTTTGCAAAAAAAGCTTTTCAGAATGAAAATGTGCTATTCAGATTGCAGTTAAGGATGAAAATAAGCTATTCAGAAAGAAAAAAAAGGGATTCAGGATGCGAATAACCTATTCAGTTGGCAATTCAGACAAAAAAAGCTATTCAGAATGCAAATAAACTATTCAGATTGCAAATAAGCTATACAGTTTGCAAAAAAAGCTTTTCAGAATAAAATTGTGCTATTCAGATTGTAGTTAAGGATGAAAATAAGCTATTCAGAATGAAAAAAAAGGGAATAAGGATGCGAATAACCTATTCAGTTGGCAATTCTGACAAAAAAACCTATTCAGAATGCAAAAAAACTACTCAGATTGCAAATAAGCTATACAGTTTGCAAAAAAAGCTTTTCAGAATGAAATTGTGCTATTCAGATTGCAGTTAAGGATGAAAATAAGCTATTCAGAATGAAAAAAAGGGATTCAGGATGCAAATAACCTATTCAGTTGGCAATTAAGACAAAAAAAGCTATTTAGAATGCAAAATAACTATTCAGATTGCAAATAAGCTATTTAGGTTGCAAAAGAAGCTATTCAGAATGAAAATGTGCTATTCAGATTGCAGTTAAGTATAAAAATAAGCTATTCAGAATAAAAAAAAAAGGGATTCAGGATGCGAATAACCTATTAAGTTTGCAATTCAGACAAAAAGGGCTATTCAGAATGCAAATAAACTATTCAGATTGCAAATAAGCTATTAAGTTTGTGAAAAAAGGTTTTCAGAATGAAAAAGTGCTATTTAGATTGCAGTTCATGATGAAAATAAGCTATTCAGAATGAAAAAAAAGGGATTCAGGATGCGAATAACCTATTCAGAATGGAAAATAAACTATTCTGATTGCAAATAAGCTATACAGTTTGCAAAAAAAGCTTTTCAGAATGAAAATGTGCTATTCAGATTGCAGTTAAGGATGAAAATAAGCTAATTAGAATGAAAAAAAAGGGATTCAGGATGCGAATAACCTATTCAGTTGGCAATTGAGACAAAATAACCTATTCAGAATGCAAAAAAACTACTCAGATTGCAAATAAGCTATTCAGTTTGCAAAAAAAGCTTTTCAGAATGAAATGGTGCTATTCAGATTGCAGTTAAGGATGAAAATAAGCTATTCAGAATGAAAAAAAAGGGATTCAGGATGCGAATAACCTATTCAGTTGACAATTCAGACAAAAAAAGCTATTAAGAATGCAAATAAACTATTCAGATTGTAAATAAGCTATACAGTTTGCAAAAAAAGCTTTTCAGAATGAAATTGTGCTATTCAGATTGCAGTTAAGGATGAAAATAAGCTATTCAGAATGAAAAAAACGGGATTCAGGATGCGAATAACCTATTAAGTTTGCAATTCAGACAAAAAAAGCTATTCAGAATGCAAATAAACTATTCATATTGCAAATAAGCTATTCAGTTTGCAAAAAAAGCTTTTCAGAATGAAAATGTGCTATTCAGATTGCAGTTAAGGATGAAAATAAGCTATTCAGAAAGAAAAAAAAGGGATTCAGGATGCGAATAACCTATTCAGTTGGCAATTCAGACAAAAAATCCTATTCAGAATGCAAAAAAACTACTCAGATTGCAAATAAGCTATACAGTTTGCAAAAAAAGCTTTTCAGAATGAAATTGTGCTATTCAGATTGCAGTTAAGGATGAAAATAAGCTATTCAGAATGAAAAAAACGGGATTCAGGATGCGAATAACCTATTCAGTTGGCAATTCAGACAAAAAAAGCTATTCAGAATGCAAATAAACTATTCAGATTGCAAATAAGCTATACAGTTTGCAAAATTAGCTTTTCAGAATGAAATTGTGCTATTCAGATTGCAGTTAAGGATGAAAATAAGCTATTCAGAATGAAAAAAAGGGATTCAGGATGCGAATAACCTATTCAGTTGGCAATTCTGACAAAAAAACCTATTCAGAATGCAAAAAAACTACTCAGATTGCAAATAAGCTATACAGTTGCAAAAGAAGCTATTCAGAATGAAAATGTGCTATTCAGATTGCAGTTAAGTATGAAAATAAGCTATTCAGAATGAAAAAAAGGGATTCAGGATGCGAATAACCTATTCAGTTGGCAATTCAGACAAAAAATCCTATTTAGAATGCAAAAAAACTACTCAGATTGCAAATAAGCTATACAGTTTGCAAAAAAAGCTTTTCAGAATGAAATTGTGCTATTCAGATTGCAGTTAAGGATGAAAATAAGCTATTCAGAATGAAAAAAACGGGATTCAGGATGCGAATAACCTATTCAGTTGGCAATTCAGACAAAAAAAGCTATTCAGAATGCAAATAAACTATTCAGATTGCAAATAAGCTATACAGTTTGCAAAATTAGCTTTTCAGAATGAAATTGTGCTATTCAGATTGCAGTTAAGGATGAAAATAAGCTATTCAGAATGAAAAAAAGGGATTCAGGATGCGAATAACCTATTCAGTTGGCAATTCTGACAAAAAAACCTATTCAGAATGCAAAAAAACTACTCAGATTGCAAATAAGCTATACAGTTGCAAAAGAAGCTATTCAGAATGAAAATGTGCTATTCAGATTGCAGTTACGTATGAAAATAAGCTATTCAGAATAAAAAAAAAGGGATTCAGGATGCGAATAACCTATTAAGTTTGCAATTCAGACAAAAAGGGCTATTCAGAATGCAAATAAACTATTCAGATTGCAAATAAGCTATTAAGTTTGTAAAAAAAGGTTTTCAGAATGAAAAAGTGCTATTTAGATTGCAGTTCATGATGAAAATAAGCTATTCAGAATGAAAAAAAAGGGATTCAGGATGCGAATAACCTATTCAGAATGGAAAATAAACTATTCTGATTGCAAATAAGCTATACAGTTTGCAAAAAAAGCTTTTCAGAATGAAAATGTGCTATTCAGATTGCAGTTAAGGATGAAAATAAGCTAATTAGAATGAAAAAAAAGGGAATCAGGATGCGAATAACCTATTCAGTTGGCAATTGAGACAAAATAACCTATTCAGAATGCAAAAAAACTACTCAGATTGCAAATAAGCTATTCAGTTTGCAAAAAAAGCTTTTCAGAATGAAATTGTGCTATTCAGAATACAGTTAAGGATGAAAATAAGCTATTCAGAATGAAAAAAAGGGATTCAGGATGCGAATAACCTATTCAGTTGACAATTCAGACAAAAAAAGCTATTCAGAATGCAAATAAACTATTCAGATTGTAAATAAGCTATACAGTTTGCAAAAAAAGCTTTTTAGAATGAAATTGTGCTATTCAGATTGCAGTTAAGGATGAAAATAAGCTATTCAGAATGAAAAAAACGGGATTCAGGATGCGAATAACCTATTCAGTTTGCAATTCAGACAAAAAAAGCTATTCAGAATGCAAATAAACTATTCATATTGCAAATAAGCTATTCAGTTTGCAAAAAAAGCTTTTCAGAATGAAAATGTGCTATTCAGATTGCAGTTAAGGATGAAAATAAGCTATTCAGAAAGAAAAAAAAGGGATTCAGGATGCGAATAACCTATTCAGTTGGCAATTCAGACAAAAAAAGCTATTCAGAATGCAAATAAACTATTCAGATTGCAAATAAGCTATACAGTTTGCAAAAAAAGCTTTTCAGAATGAAATTGTGCTATTCAGATTGCAGTTAAGGATGAAAATAAGCTATTCAGAATGAAAAAAAAGGGATTCAGGATGCGAATAACCTATTCAGTTGGCAATTCTGACAAAAAAACCTATTCAGAATGCAAAAAAACTACTCAGATTGCAAATAAGCTATACAGTTTGCAAAAAAAGCTTTTCAGAATGAAATTGTGCTATTCAGATTGCAGTTAAGGATGAAAATAAGCTATTCAGAATGAAAAAAAGGGATTCAGGATGCGAATAACCTATTCAGTTGGCAATTAAGACAAAAAAAGCTATTTAGAATGCAAAATAACTATTCAGATTGCAAATAAGCTATTTAGGTTGCAAAAGAAGCTATTCAGAATGAAAATGTGCTATTCAGATTGCAGTTAAGTATAAAAATAAGCTATTCAGAATAAAAAAAAAGGGATTCAGGATGCGAATAACCTATTAAGTTTGCAATTCAGACAAAAAGGGCTATTCAGAATGCAAATAAACTATTCAGATTGCAAATAATCTATTAAGTTTGTAAAAAAAGGTTTTCAGAATGAAAAAGTGCTATTTAGATTGCAGTTCATGATGAAAATAAGCTATTCAGAATGAAAAAAAAGGGATTCAGGATGCGAATAACCTATTCAGAATGGAAAATAAACTATTCTGATTGCAAATAAGCTATACAGTTTGCAAAAAAAGCTTTTCAGAATGAAAATGTGCTATTCAGATTGCAGTTAAGGATGAAAATAAGCTAATTAGAATGAAAAAAAAGGGATTCAGGATGCGAATAACCTATTCAGTTGGCAATTGAGACAAAATAACCTATTCAGAATGCAAAAAAACTACTCAGATTGCAAATAAGCTATTCAGTTTGCAAAAAAAGCTTTTCAGAATGAAATGGTGCTATTCAGATTGCAGTTAAGGATGAAAATAAGCTATTCAGAATGAAAAAAAAGGGATTCAGGATGCGAATAACCTATTCAGTTGACAATTCAGACAAAAAAAGCTATTAAGAATGCAAATAAACTATTCAGATTGTAAATAAGCTATACAGTTTGCAAAAAAAGCTTTTCAGAATGAAATTGTGCTATTCAGATTGCAGTTAAGGATGAAAATAAGCTATTCAGAATGAAAAAAACGGGATTCAGGATGCGAATAACCTATTAAGTTTGCAATTCAGACAAAAAAAGCTATTCAGAATGCAAATAAACTATTCATATTGCAAATAAGCTATTCAGTTTGCAAAAAAAGCTTTTCAGAATGAAAATGTGCTATTCAGATTGCAGTTAAGGATGAAAATAAGCTATTCAGAAAGAAAAAAAAGGGATTCAGGATGCGAATAACCTATTCAGTTGGCAATTCAGACAAAAAATCCTATTTAGAATGCAAAAAAACTACTCAGATTGCAAATAAGCTATACAGTTTGCAAAAAAAGCTTTTCAGAATGAAATTGTGCTATTCAGATTGCAGTTAAGGATGAAAATAAGCTATTCAGAATGAAAAAAAAGGGATTCAGGATGCAAATAACCTATTCAGTTGACAATTCAGACAAAAAAAGCTATTCAGAATGCAAATAAACTATTAAGATTGCAAATAAGCTATTCAGTTTGAAAAAAAAGCTTTTTAGAATGAAATTGTGCTATTCAGAATGAAATTGTGCTATTCAGATTGCAGTTAAGGATGAAAATATGTTATTCAGTATGAAAAAAAACGGGATTCAGGATGCGAATAACCTATTAAGTTTGCAATTCAGACAAAAAAAGCTATTCAGAATGCAAATAAACTATTCAGATTGCAAATAAGCTATACAGTTTGCAAAAAAAGCTTTTCAGAATGAAATTGTGCTATTCAGATTGCAGTTAAGGATGAAAATAAGCTATTCAGAATGAAAAAAAAGGGATTCAGGATGCGAATAACCTATTCAGTTGGCAATTCAGACAAAAAAAGCTATTCAGAATGCAAATAAACTATTCAGATTGCAAATAAGCTATACAGTTTGCAAAAAAAGCTTTTCAGAATGAAATTGTGCTATTCAGATTGCAGTTAAGGATGAAAATAAGCTATTCAGAATGAAAAAAAATGGGATTCAGGATGCGAATAACCTATTAAGTTTGCAATTCAGACAAAAAAAGCTATTCAGAATGCAAATAAACTATTCAGATTGCAAATAAGCTATACAGTTTGCAAAAAAAGCTTTTCAGAATGAAATTGTGCTATTCAGATTGCAGTTAAGGATGAAAATAAGCTATTCAGGATGCGAATAACCTATTCAGTTGGCAATTCAGACAAAAAAAGCTATTCAGAATGCAAATAAACTATTCAGATTGCAAATAAGCTATACAGTTTGCAAAAAAAAGCTTTTCAGAATGAAATTGTGCTATTCAGATTGCAGTTAAGGATGAAAATAAGCTATTCAGAATGAAAAAAAATGGGATTCAGGATGCGAATAACCTATTAAGTTTGCAATTCAGACAAAAAAAAACTATTCAGAATGCAAATAAACTATTCAGATTGCAAATTAACTATTCAGTTTGCAAATAAAGCTTTTCAGAATGAAATTGTGCTATTCAGATTGCAATTCAGGATGAGAATAAGCTATTCAGAATGAAAAATAATGGGATTCAGGATGCGAATAACCTATTAAGTTTGTAGTTCTGACAAAAAAACCTATTCAGACTGCCAATAAACTACTCAGAATGCAAATAAGCTATACAGTTTGCTAAAAAAGCTTTTTAGAATGAAATTGTGCTATTCAGATTGTAGTTAAGGATGAAAATAAGCTATTCAGAATGAAAAAAACGGGATTCAGGATGCGAATAACCTATTAAATTTGCAATTCAGACAAAAAAAGCTATTCAGAATGCAAATAAACTATTCAGATTGCAAATAAGCTATTCAGTTTGCAAAAAAAGGTTTGCAGAATGAAAATGTGCTATTCAGATTGCAGTTAAGGATCAAAATAAGGTATTTAGAATGAAACAAAAAGGGATTCAGGATGCGAATAACCTATTCAATTGGCAATTCAGACAAAAAAACCTATTCAGAATGCAAAAAAACTACTCAGATTGCAAATAAGCTATACAGTTTGCAAAAAAAGCTTTTCAGAATGAAATTGTGCTATTCAGATTGCAGTTAAGGATGAAAATAAGCTATTCAGAATGAAAAAATCGGGATTCAGGATGCGAATAACCTATTAAGTTTGCAATTCAGACAAAAAAAGCTATTCAGAATGCAAATAAACTATTCATATTGCAAATAAGCTATTCAGTTTGCAAAAAAAGCTTTTCAGAATGAAAATGTGCTATTCAGATTGCAGTTAAGGATGAAAATAAGCTATTCAGAAAGAAAAAAAAAGGATTCAGGATGCGAATAACCTATTCAGTTGGCAATTCAGACAAAAAAAGCTATTCAGAATGCAAATAAACTATTCAGATTGCAAATAAGCTATTAAGTTTGCAAAAAAAGCTTTTCATAACGAAATTGTGCTATTCAGATTGCAGTTAAGGATGAAAATAAGCTATTCAGAATGAAAAAAAAGGGATTCAGGATGCGAATAACCTATTCAGTTGGCAATTCTGACAAAAAAACCTATTCAGAATGCAAAAAAACTACTCAGATTGCAAATAAGCTATACAGTTTGCAAAAAAAGCTTTTCAGAATGAAATTGTGCAATTCAGATTGCAGTTAAGGATGAAAATAAGCTATTCAGAATGAAAAAAAAGGGATTCAGGATGCGAATAACCTATTTAGTTGGCAATTAAGACAAAAAAAGCTATTTAGAATGCAAAAAAACTATTCAGATTGCAAAGAAGCTATTTAGGTTGCAAAAGAAGCTATTCAGAATGAAAATGTGCGATTCAGATTGCAGTTAAGTATGAAAATAAGCTATTCAGAATGAAAAAAAAGGGATTCAGGATGCGATTAACCTATTTAGTTAGAAATTCAGACAAAAACACCTATTCAGAATGCCAATAAACTACTCAGAATGCAAATAAGCTATACAGTTTGCAAAAAAAGCTTTTCAGAATGAAATTGTGCTATTCAGATTGCAGTTAAGGATGAAAATAAGCTATTCAGAATGAAAAAAAAGGGATTCAGGATGCGAATAACCTATTCAGTTGGCAATTCTGACAAAAAAACCTATTCAGAATGCAAAAAAACTACTCAGATTGCAAATAAGCTATACAGTTTGCAAAAAAAGCTTTTCAGAATGAAATTGTGCTATTCAGATTGCAGTTAAGGATGAAAATAAGCTATTCAGAATGAAAAAAAAGGGATTCAGGATGCGAATAACCTATTCAGTTGGCAATTAAGACAAAAAAAGCTATTTAGAATGCAAAATAACTATTCAGATTGCAAATAAGCTATTTAGGTTGCAAAAGAAGCTATTCAGAATTAAAATGTGCTATTCAGATTGCAGTTAAGTATGAAAATAAGCTATTCAGAATAAAAAAAAAGGGATTCAGGATGCGAATAACCTATTAAGTTTGCAATTCAGACAAAAAGGGCTATTCAGAATGCAAATAAACTATTCAGATTGCAAATAAGCTATTAAGTTTGTAAAAAAAGGTTTTCAGAATGAAAAAGTGCTATTTAGATTGCAGTTCATGATGAAAATAAGCTATTCAGAATGAAAAAAAAGGGATTCAGGATGCGAATAACCTATTCAGAATGGAAAATAAACTATTCTGATTGCAAATAAGCTATACAGTTTGCAAAAAAAGCTTTTCAGAATGAATATGTGCTATTCAGATTGCAGTTAAGGATGAAAATAAGCTAATTAGAATGAAAAAAAGGGATTCAGGATGCGAATAACCTATTCAGTTGGCAATTGAGACAAAATAACCTATTCAGAATGCAAAAAAACTACTCAGATTGCAAATAAGCTATTCAGTTTGCAAAAAAAGCTTTTCAGAATGAAATTGTGCTATTCAGATTGCAGTTAAGGATGAAAATAAGCTATTCAGAATGAAAAAAAAGGGATTCAGGATGCGAATAACCTATTCAGTTGACAATTCAGACAAAAAAACCTATTCAGACTGCCAATAAACTACTCAGAATGCAAATAAGCTATACAGTCTGCTAAAAAAGCTTTTTAGAATGAAATTGTGCTATTCAGATTGCAGTTAAGGATGAAAATAAGCTATTCAGAATGAAAAAAACGGGATTCAGGATGCGAATAACCTATTAAGTTTGCAATTCAGACAAAAAAAGCTATTCAGAATGCAAATAAACTATTCATATTGCAAATAAGCTATTCAGTTTGCAAAAAAAGCTTTTCAGAATGAAAATGTGCTATTCAGATTGCAGTTAAGGATGAAAATAAGCTATTCAGAAAGAAAAAAAAGGGATTCAGGATGCGAATAACCTATTCAGTTGGCAATTCAGACAAAAAATCCTATTTAGAATGCAAAAAAACTATTCAGATTGCAAATAAGCTATACAGTTTGCAAAAAAAGCTTTTCAGAATGAAATTGTGCTATTCAGATTGCAGTTAAGGATGAAAATAAGCTATTCAGAATGAAAAAAAAGGGATTCAGGATGCAAATAACCTATTCAGTTGACAATTCAGACAAAAAAAGCTATTCAGAATGCAAATAAACTATTCAGATTGCAAATAAGCTATTTAGTTTGAAAAAAAAGCTTTTCAGAATGAAATTGTGCAATTCAGAATGAAATTGTGCTATTCAGATTGCAGTTAAGGATGAAAATAAGTTATTCAGAATGAAAAAAAACGGGATTCAGGATGCGAATAACCTATTAAGTTTGCAATTCAGACAAAAAAAGCTATTCAGAATGCAAATAAACTATTCAGATTGCAAATAAGCTATACAGTTTGCCAAAAAAGCTTTTCAGAATGAAATTGTGCTATTCAGATTGTAGTTAAGGATGAAAATAAGCTATTCAGAATGAAAAAAAAGGGATTCAGGATACGAATAACCTATTCAGTTGGCAATTCAGACAAAAAAAGCTATTCAGAATGCAAATAAACTATTCAGATTGCAAATAAGCTATTAAGTTTGCAAAAAAAGCTTTTCAGAATGAAATTGTGCTATTCAGATTGCAGTTAAGGATGAAAATAAGCTATTCAGAATGAAAAAAAAATGGGATTTAGGATGCGAATAACCTATTAAGTTTGCAATTCAGACAAAAAAAAGCTATTCAGAATGCAAATAAACTATTCAGATTGCAAATTAACTATTCAGTTTGCAAATAAAGCTTTTCAGAATGAAATTGTGCTATTCAGATTGCAATTCAGGATGAGAATAAGCTATTCAGAATGAAAAATAATGGGATTCAGGATGCGAATAACCTATTAAGTTTGTAGTTCTGACAAAAAAACCTATTCAGACTGCCAATAAACTACTCAGAATGCAAATAAGCTATACAGTTTGCTAAAAAAGCTTTTTAGAATGAAATTGTGCTATTCAGATTGTAGTTAAGGATGAAAATAAGCTATTCAGAATGAAAAAAACGGGATTCAGGATGCGAATAACCTATTAAATTTGCAATTCAGACAAAAAAAGCTATTCAGAATGCAAATAAACTATTCAGATTGCAAATAAGCTATTCAGTTTGCAAAAAAAGGTTTGCAGAATGAAAATGTGCTATTCAGATTGCAGTTAAGGATCAAAATAAGGTATTTAGAATGAAACAAAAAGGGATTCAGGATGCGAATAACCTATTCAATTGGCAATTCAGACAAAAAAACCTATTCAGAATGCAAAAAAACTACTCAGATTGCAAATAAGCTATACAGTTTGCAAAAAAAGCTTTTCAGAATGAAATTGTGCTATTCAGATTGCAGTTAAGGATGAAAATAAGCTATTCAGAATGAAAAAATCGGGATTCAGGATGCGAATAACCTATTAAGTTTGCAATTCAGACAAAAAAAGCTATTCAGAATGCAAATAAACTATTCATATTGCAAATAAGCTATTCAGTTTGCAAAAAAAGCTTTTCAGAATGAAAATGTGCTATTCAGATTGCAGTTAAGGATGAAAATAAGCTATTCAGAAAGAAAAAAAAAGGATTCAGGATGCGAATAACCTATTCAGTTGGCAATTCAGACAAAAAAAGCTATTCAGAATGCAAATAAACTATTCAGATTGCAAATAAGCTATTAAGTTTGCAAAAAAAGCTTTTCATAACGAAATTGTGCTATTCAGATTGCAGTTAAGGATGAAAATAAGCTATTCAGAATGAAAAAAAAGGGATTCAGGATGCGAATAACCTATTCAGTTGGCAATTCTGACAAAAAAACCTATTCAGAATGCAAAAAAACTACTCAGATTGCAAATAAGCTATACAGTTTGCAAAAAAAGCTTTTCAGAATGAAATTGTGCAATTCAGATTGCAGTTAAGGATGAAAATAAGCTATTCAGAATGAAAAAAAAGGGATTCAGGATGCGAATAACCTATTTAGTTGGCAATTAAGACAAAAAAAGCTATTTAGAATGCAAAAAAACTATTCAGATTGCAAAGAAGCTATTTAGGTTGCAAAAGAAGCTATTCAGAATGAAAATGTGCGATTCAGATTGCAGTTAAGTATGAAAATAAGCTATTCAGAATGAAAAAAAAGGGATTCAGGATGCGATTAACCTATTTAGTTAGAAATTCAGACAAAAACACCTATTCAGAATGCCAATAAACTACTCAGAATGCAAATAAGCTATACAGTTTGCAAAAAAAGCTTTTCAGAATGAAATTGTGCTATTCAGATTGCAGTTAAGGATGAAAATAAGCTATTCAGAATGAAAAAAAAGGGATTCAGGATGCGAATAACCTATTCAGTTGGCAATTCTGACAAAAAAACCTATTCAGAATGCAAAAAAACTACTCAGATTGCAAATAAGCTATACAGTTTGCAAAAAAAGCTTTTCAGAATGAAATTGTGCTATTCAGATTGCAGTTAAGGATGAAAATAAGCTATTCAGAATGAAAAAAAAGGGATTCAGGATGCGAATAACCTATTCAGTTGGCAATTAAGACAAAAAAAGCTATTTAGAATGCAAAATAACTATTCAGATTGCAAATAAGCTATTTAGGTTGCAAAAGAAGCTATTCAGAATTAAAATGTGCTATTCAGATTGCAGTTAAGTATGAAAATAAGCTATTCAGAATAAAAAAAAAGGGATTCAGGATGCGAATAACCTATTAAGTTTGCAATTCAGACAAAAAGGGCTATTCAGAATGCAAATAAACTATTCAGATTGCAAATAAGCTATTAAGTTTGTAAAAAAAGGTTTTCAGAATGAAAAAGTGCTATTTAGATTGCAGTTCATGATGAAAATAAGCTATTCAGAATGAAAAAAAAGGGATTCAGGATGCGAATAACCTATTCAGAATGGAAAATAAACTATTCTGATTGCAAATAAGCTATACAGTTTGCAAAAAAAGCTTTTCAGAATGAATATGTGCTATTCAGATTGCAGTTAAGGATGAAAATAAGCTAATTAGAATGAAAAAAAGGGATTCAGGATGCGAATAACCTATTCAGTTGGCAATTGAGACAAAATAACCTATTCAGAATGCAAAAAAACTACTCAGATTGCAAATAAGCTATTCAGTTTGCAAAAAAAGCTTTTCAGAATGAAATTGTGCTATTCAGATTGCAGTTAAGGATGAAAATAAGCTATTCAGAATGAAAAAAAAGGGATTCAGGATGCGAATAACCTATTCAGTTGACAATTCAGACAAAAAAACCTATTCAGACTGCCAATAAACTACTCAGAATGCAAATAAGCTATACAGTCTGCTAAAAAAGCTTTTTAGAATGAAATTGTGCTATTCAGATTGCAGTTAAGGATGAAAATAAGCTATTCAGAATGAAAAAAACGGGATTCAGGATGCGAATAACCTATTAAGTTTGCAATTCAGACAAAAAAAGCTATTCAGAATGCAAATAAACTATTCATATTGCAAATAAGCTATTCAGTTTGCAAAAAAAGCTTTTCAGAATGAAAATGTGCTATTCAGATTGCAGTTAAGGATGAAAATAAGCTATTCAGAAAGAAAAAAAAGGGATTCAGGATGCGAATAACCTATTCAGTTGGCAATTCAGACAAAAAATCCTATTTAGAATGCAAAAAAACTATTCAGATTGCAAATAAGCTATACAGTTTGCAAAAAAAGCTTTTCAGAATGAAATTGTGCTATTCAGATTGCAGTTAAGGATGAAAATAAGCTATTCAGAATGAAAAAAAAGGGATTCAGGATGCAAATAACCTATTCAGTTGACAATTCAGACAAAAAAAGCTATTCAGAATGCAAATAAACTATTCAGATTGCAAATAAGGTATTTAGTTTGAAAAAAAAGCTTTTCAGAATGAAATTGTGCAATTCAGAATGAAATTGTGCTATTCAGATTGCAGTTAAGGATGAAAATAAGTTATTCAGAATGAAAAAAAACGGGATTCAGGATGCGAATAACCTATTAAGTTTGCAATTCAGACAAAAAAAGCTATTCAGAATGCAAATAAACTATTCAGATTGCAAATAAGCTATACAGTTTGCCAAAAAAGCTTTTCAGAATGAAATTGTGCTATTCAGATTGTAGTTAAGGATGAAAATAAGCTATTCAGAATGAAAAAAAAGGGATTCAGGATACGAATAACCTATTCAGTTGGCAATTCAGACAAAAAAAGCTATTCAGAATGCAAATAAACTATTCAGATTGCAAATAAGCTATACAGTTTGCAAAAAAAGCTTTTCAGAATGAAATTGTGCTATTCAGATTGCAGTTAAGGATGAAAATAAGCTATTCAGAATGAAAAAAAATGGGATTCAGGATGCGAATAACCTATTAAGTTTGCAATTCAGACAAAAAAAAGCTATTCAGAATGCAAATAAACTATTCAGATTGCAAATTAACTATTCAGTTTGCAAAAAAAGCTTTTCAGAACGAAATTGTGCTATTCAGATTGCAATTCAGGATGAGAATAAGCTATTCAGAATGAAAAATAATGGGATTCAGGATGCGAATAACCTATTAAGTTTGTAGTTCTGACAAAAAAACCTATTCAGACAGCCAATAAACTACTCAGAATGCAAATAAGCTATACAGTTCGCTAAAAAAGCTTTTTAGAATGAAATTGTGCTATTCAGATTGTAGTTAAGGATGAAAATAAGCTATTCAGAATGAAAAAAACGGGATTCAGGATGCGAATAACCTATTAAATTTGCAATTCAGACAAAAAAAGCTATTCAGAATGCAAATAAACTATTCAGATTGCAAATAAGCTATTCAGTTTGCAAAAAAAGCTTTGCAGAATGAAAATGTGCTATTCAGATTGCAGTTAAGGATCAAAATAAGCTATTTAGAATGAAAAAAAAAGGGATTCAGGATGCGAATAACCTATTCAATTGGCAATTCAGACAAAAAAGCCTATTCAGAATGCAAAAAAACTACTCAGATTGCAAATAAGCTATACAGTTTGCAAAAAAAGCTTTTCAGAATGAAATTGTGCTATTCAGATTGCAGTTAAGGATGAAAATAAGCTATTCAGAATGAAAAAAACGGGATTCAGGATGCAAATAACCTATTCAGTTGACAATTCAGACAAAAAAAGCTATTCAGAATGCAAATAAACTATTCAGATTGCAAATAAGCTATTCAGTTTGAAAAAAAAGCTTGTCAGAATGAAAATGTGCTATTCAAATTGCAGTTCAGCATGAGAATAAGCTATTCAGAATGAAAAATAAAGGGATTCAGGATGCGAATAACCTATTAAGTTTGTAGTTCAGACAAAAAAACCTATTCAGAATGCGAATAAACTACTCAGATTGCAAATAAGCTATACAGTTTGCTAAAAAAGCTTTTCAGAATGAAAATGTGCTATTCAGATTGCAGTTCAGGATGAGAATAAGCTATTCAGAATGAAAAATAAAGGGATTCAGGATGCGAATAACCTATTAAGTTTGTAGTTCAGACAAAAAAAGCTATTCAGAATGCCAATAAACTATTCAGATTGCAAATAAGCTATTCAGAATGAAAATGTGCCATTCAAATTGTAGTTCAGGATGAAAATAATCTATTCAGAATGAAAAAAAGGGATTCAGGATGCGAATAACCTATTAAGTTTGCAATTCAGACAAAAAGGGCTATTCAGAATGCAAATAAACTATTCAGATTGCAAATAAGCTATTAAGTTTGCAAAAAAAGCTTTTCAGAATGAAATTGTGCTATTCAGATTGCAGTTAAGGATGAAAATAAGCTATTCAGAATGAAAAAAAAATGGGATTTAGGATGCGAATAACCTATTAAGTTTGCAATTCAGACAAAAAAAAGCTATTCAGAATGCAAATAAACTATTCAGATTGCAAATTAACTATTCAGTTTGCAAAAAAAGCTTTTCAGAATGAAATTGTGCTATTCAGATTGCAATTCAGGATGAGAATAAGCTATTCAGAATGAAAAATAATGGGATTCAGGATGCGAATAACCTATTAAGTTTGTAGTTCTGACAAAAAAACCTATTCAGAATGCCAATAAACTACTCAGAATGCAAATAAGCTATACAGTTTGCTAAAAATGCTTTTCAGAATGAAATTGTGCTATTCAGATTGTAGTTAAGGATGAAAATAAGCTATTCAGAATGAAAAAAAAGGGATTCAGGATGCGAATAACCTATTAAGTTTGCAATTCAGACAAAAAGGGCTATTCAGAATGCAAATAAACTATTCAGATTGTAAATAAGCTATACAGTTTGCAAAAAAAGCTTTTCAGAATGAAATTGTGCTATTCAGATTGCAGTTAAGGATGAAAATAAGCTATTCAGAATGAAAAAAACGGGATTCAGGATGCGAATAACCTATTAAGTTTGCAATTCAGACAAAAAAAGCTATTCAGAATGCAAATAAACTATTCATATTGCAAATAAGCTATTCAGTTTGCAAAAAAAGCTTTTCAGAATGAAAATGTGCTATTCAGATTGCAGTTAAGGATGAAAATAAGCTATTCAGAAAGAAAAAAAAGGGATTCAGGATGCGAATAACCTATTCAGTTGGCAATTCAGACCAAAAATCCTATTTAGAATGCAAAAAAACTATTCAGATTGCAAATAAGCTATACAGTTTGCAAAAAAAGCTTTTTAGAATGAAATTGTGCTATTCAGATTGCAGTTAAGGATGAAAATAAGCTATTCAGAATGAAAAAAAAGGGATTCAGGATGCAAATAACCTATTCAGTTGACAATTCAGACAAAAAAAGCTATTCAGAATGCAAATAAACTATTCAGATTGCAAATAAGCTATTCAGTTTGAAAAAAAAGCTTTTCAGAATGAAATTGTGCAATTCAGAATGAAATTGTGCTATTCAGATTGCAGTTAAGGATGAAAATAAGTTATTCAGAATGAAAAAAAACGGGATTCAGGATGCGAATAACCTATTAAGTTTGCAATTCAGACAAAAAAAGCTATTCAGAATGCAAATAAACTATTCAGATTGCAAATAAGCTATACAGTTTGCAAAAAAAGCTTTTCAGAATGATATTGTGCTATTCAGATTGTAGTTAAGGATGAAAATAAGCTATTCAGAATGAAAAAAAAGGGATTCAGGATGCGAATAACCTATTCAGTTGGCAATTCAGACAAAAAAAGCTATTCAGAATGCAAATAAACTATTCAGATTGCAAATAAGCTATACAGTTTGCAACAAAAGCTTTTCAGAATGAAATTGTGCTATTCAGATTGCAGTTAAGGATGAAAATAAGCTATTCAGAATGAAAAAAAATGGGATTCAGGATGCGAATAACCTATTAAGTTTGCAATTCAGACAAAAAAAAGCTATTCAGAATGCAAATAAACTATTCAGATTGCAAATTAACTATTCAGTTTGCAAAAAAAGCTTTTCAGAACGAAATTGTGCTATTCAGATTGCAATTCAGGATGAGAATAAGCTATTCAGAATGAAAAATAATGGGATTCAGGATGCGAATAACCTATTAAGTTTGTAGTTCTGACAAAAAAACCTATTCAGACTGCCAATAAACTACTCATAATGCAAATAAGCTATACAGTCTGCTAAAAAAGCTTTTTAGAATGAAATTGTGCTATTCAGATTGTAGTTAAGGATGAAAATAAGCTATTTAGAATGAAAAAAACGGGATTCAGGTTGCGAATAACCTATTAAATTTGCAATTCAGACAAAAAAAGCTATTTAGAATGCAAATAAACTATTCAGATTGCAAATAAGCTATTCAGTTTGCAAAAAAAGCTTTGCAGAATGAAAATGTGCTATTCAGATTGCAGTTAAGGATCAATATAAGCTATTTAGAATGAAAAAAAAAGGGATTCAGGATGCGAATAACCTATTCAATTGGCAATTCAGACAAAAAAACCTATTCAGAATGCAAAAAAACTACTCAGATTGCAAATAAGCTATACAGTTTGCAAAAAAAGCTTTTCAGAATGAAATTGTGCTATTCAGATTGCAGTTAAGGATGAAAATAAGCTATTCAGAATGAAAAAAACGGGATTCAGGATGCGAATAACCTATTCAGTTGGCAATTCAGACAAAAAAAGCTATTCAGAATGCAAATAAACTATTCAGATTGCAAATAAGCTATTAAGTTTGCAAAAAAAGCTTTTCAGAATGAAATTGTGCTATTCAGATTGCAGTTAAGGATGAAAATAAGCTATTCAGAATGAAAAAAAAGGGATTCAGGATGCGAATAACCTATTCAGTTGGCAATTCTGACAAAAAAACCTATTCAGAATGCAAAAAAACTACTCAGATTGCAAATAAGCTATACAGTTTGCAAAAAAAGCTTTTCAGAATGAAATTGTGCAATTCAGATTGCAGTTAAGGATGAAAATAAGCTATTCAGAATGAAAAAAAAGGGATTCAGGATGCGAATAACCTATTTAGTTGGCAATTAAGACAAAAAAAGCTATTTAGAATGCAAAAAAACTATTCAGATTGCAAATAAGCTATTTAGGTTGCAAAAGAAGCTATTCAGAATGAAAATGTGCTATTCAGATTGCAGTTAAGGATGAAAATAAGCTATTCAGAATGAAAAAAAAGGGATTCAGGATGCGAATAACCTATTCAGTTGGCAATTCTGACAAAAAAACCTATTCAGAATGCAAAAAAACTACTCAGATTGCAAATAAGCTATACAGTTTGCAAAAAAAGCTTTTCAGAATGAAATTGTGCAATTCAGATTGCAGTTAAGGATGAAAATAAGCTATTCAGAATGAAAAAAAAGGGATTCAGGATGCGAATAACCTATTTAGTTGGCAATTAAGACAAAAAAAGCTATTTAGAATGCAAAAAAACTATTCAGATTGCAAATAAGCTATTTAGGTTGCAAAAGAAGCTATTCAGAATGAAAATGTGCTATTCAGATTGCAGTTAAGTATGAAAATAAGCTATTCAGAATGAAAAAAAAGGGATTCAGGATGCGATTAACCTATTTAGTTAGAAATTCAGACAAAAACACCTATTCAGAATGCAAAAAAACTACTCTGATTGTAAATAAGCTATACAGTTTGCAAAAAAAGCTTTTCAGAATGAAATTGTGCTATTCAGATTGCAGTTAAGGATGAAAATAAGCTATTCAGAATGAAAAAAAAGGGATTCAGGATGCAAATAACCTATTCAGTTGACAATTCAGACAAAAAAAGCTATTCAGAATGCAAATAAACTATTCAGATTGCAAATAAGCTATTCAGTTTGAAAAAAAAGCTTTTCAGAATGAAAATGTGCTATTCAAATTGCAGTTCAGCATGAGAATAAGCTATTCAAAATGAAAAATAAAGGGATTCAGGATGCGAATAACCTATTAAGTTTGTAGTTCAGACAAAAAAACCTATTCAGAATGCCAATAAACTACTCAGAATGCAAATAAGCTATACAGTATGCTAAAAAAGCTTTTCAGAATGAAAATGTGCTATTCAGATTGCAGTTCAGGATGAGAATAAGCTATTCAGAATGAAAAATAAAGGGATTCAGGATGCGAATAACCTATTAAGTTTGTAGTTCAGACAAAAAAAGCTATTCAGAATGCCAATAAACTATTCAGATTGCAAATAAGCTATTCAGAATGAAAATGTGCCATTCAAATTGTAGTTCAGGATGAAAATAATCTATTCAGAATGAAAAAAAGGGATTCAGGATGCGAATAACCTATTAAGTTTGCAATTCAGACAAAAAGGGCTATTCAGAATGCAAATAAACTATTCAGATTGCAAATAAGCTATTAAGTTTGCAAAAAAAGCTTTTCAGAATGAAATTGTGCTATTCAGATTGCAGTTAAGGATGAAAATAAGCTATTCAGAATGAAAAAAAAATGGGATTTAGGATGCGAATAACCTATTAAGTTTGCAATTCAGACAAAAAAAAGCTATTCAGAATGCAAATAAACTATTCAGATTGCAAATTAACTATTCAGTTTGCAAAAAAAGCTTTTCAGAATGAAATTGTGCTATTCAGATTGCAATTCAGGATGAGAATAAGCTATTCAGAATGAAAAATAATGGGATTCAGGATGCGAATAACCTATTAAGTTGGTAGTTCTGACAAAAAAACCTATTCAGAATGCCAATAAACTACTCAGAATGCAAATAAGCTATACAGTTTGCTAAAAATGCTTTTCAGAATGAAATTGTGCTATTCAGATTGTAGTTAAGGATGAAAATAAGCTATTCAGAATGAAAAAAACGGGATTCAGGATGCGAATAACCTATTAAATTTGCAATTCAGACAAAAAAACCTATTCAGAATGCAAAAAAACTACTCAGATTGCAAATAAGCTATACAGTTTGCAAAAAAAGCTTTTCAGAATGAAATTGTGCTATTCAGATTGCAGTTAAGGATGAAAATAAGCTATTCAGAATGAAAAAAACGGGATTCAGGATGCGAATAACCTATTCAGTTGGCAATTCAGACAAAAAAAGCTATTCAGAATGCAAATAAACTATTCAGATTGCAAATAAGCTATACAGTTTGCAAAAAAAGCTTTTCAGAATGAAATTGTGCTATTCAGATTGCAGTTAAGGATAAAAATAAGCTATTCAGAATGAAAAAAAAGGGATTCAGGATGCGAATAACCTATTCAGTTGGCAATTCTGACAAAAAAACCTATTCAGAATGCAAACAAACTACTCAGATTGCAAATAAGCTATACAGTTTGCAAAAAAAGCTTTTCAGAATGAAATTGTGCAATTCAGATTGCAGTTAAGGATGAAAATAAGCTATTCAGAATGAAAAAAGAGGGAATCAGGATGCGAATAACCTATTCAGTTGGCAATTAAGACAAAAAAAGCTATTTAGAATGCAAAAAAACTATTCAGATTGCAAATAAGCTATTTAGGTTGCAAAAGAAGCTATTCAGAATGAAAATGTGCTATTCAGATTGAAGTTAAGTATGAAAATAAGCTATTCAGAATGAAAAAAAAGGGATTCAGGATGCGATTAACCTATTTAGTTAGAAATTCAGACAAAAAAACCTATTCAGAATGCAAAAAAACTACTCAGATTGCAAATAAGCTATACAGTTTGCAAAAAAAGCTTTTCAGAATGAAATTGTGCTATTCAGATTGCAGTTAAGGATGAAAATAAGCTATTCAGAATGAAAAAAAAGGGATTCAGGATGCAAATAACCTATTCAGTTGACAATTCAGACAAAAAAAACTATTCAGAATGCAAATAAACTATTCAAATTGCAAATAAGCTATTCAGTTTGAAAAAAAAGCTTTTCAGAATGAAAATGTGCTATTCAGATTGCAGTTCAGCATGAGAATAAGCTATTTAGAATGAAAAATAAAGGGATTCAGGATGCGAATAACCTATTCAATTGGCAATTCAGACAAAAAAACCTATTCAGAATGCAAAAAAACTACTCAGATTGCAAATAAGCTATACAGTTTGCAAAAAAAGCTTTTCAGAATGAAATTGTGCTATTCAGATTGCAGTTAAGGATGAAAATAAGCTATTCAGAATGAAAAAAACGGGATTCAGGATGCGAATAACCTATTCAGTTGGCAATTCAGACAAAAAAAGCTATTCAGAATGCAAATAAACTATTCAGATTGCAAATAAGCTATACAGTTTGCAAAAAAAGCTTTTCAGAATGAAATTGTGCTATTCAGATTGCAGTTAAGGATGAAAATAAGCTATTCAGAATGAAAAAAAAGGGATTCAGGATGCGAATAACCTATTCAGTTGGCAATTCTGACAAAAAAACCTATTCAGAATGCAAACAAACTACTCAGATTGCAAATAAGCTATACAGTTTGCAAAAAAAGCTTTTCAGAATGAAATTGTGCAATTCAGATTGCAGTTAAGGATGAAAATAAGCTATTCAGAATGAAAAAAGAGGGAATCAGGATGCGAATAACCTATTCAGTTGGCAATTAAGACAAAAAAAGCTATTTAGAATGCAAAAAAACTATTCAGATTGCAAATAAGCTATTTAGGTTGCAAAAGAAGCTATTCAGAATGAAAATGTGCTATTCAGATTGAAGTTAAGTATGAAAATAAGCTATTCAGAATGAAAAAAAAGGGATTCAGGATGCGATTAACCTATTTAGTTAGAAATTCAGACAAAAAAACCTATTCAGAATGCAAAAAAACTACTCAGATTGCAAATAAGCTATACAGTTTGCAAAAAAAGCTTTTCAGAATGAAATTGTGCTATTCAGATTGCAGTTAAGGATGAAAATAAGCTATTCAGAATGAAAAAAAAGGGATTCAGGATGCAAATAACCTATTCAGTTGACAATTCAGACAAAAAAAACTATTCAGAATGCAAATAAACTATTCAGATTGCAAATAAGCTATTCAGTTTGAAAAAAAAGCTTTTCAGAATGAAAATGTGCTATTCAGATTGCAGTTCAGCATGAGAATAAGCTATTTAGAATGAAAAATAAAGGGATTCAGGATGCGAATAACCTATTCAATTGGCAATTCAGACAAAAAAACCTATTCAGAATGCAAAAAAACTACTCAGATTGCAAATAAGCTATACAGTTTGCAAAAAAAGCTTTTCAGAATGAAATTGTGCTATTCAGATTGCAGTTAAGGATGAAAATAAGCTATTCAGAATGAAAAAAACGGGATTCAGGATGCGAATAACCTATTCAGTTGGCAATTCAGACAAAAAAAGCTATTCAGAATGCAAATAAACTATTCAGATTGCAAATAAGCTATACAGTTTGCAAAAAAAGCTTTTCAGAATGAAATTGTGCTATTCAGATTGCAGTTAAGGATGAAAATAAGCTATTCAGAATGAAAAAAAAGGGATTCAGGATGCGAATAACCTATTCAGTTGGCAATTCTGACAAAAAAACCTATTCAGAATGCAAACAAACTACTCAGATTGCAAATAAGCTATACAGTTTGCAAAAAAAGCTTTTCAGAATGAAATTGTGCAATTCAGATTGCAGTTAAGGATGAAAATAAGCTATTCAGAATGAAAAAAGAGGGAATCAGGATGCGAATAACCTATTCAGTTGGCAATTAAGACAAAAAAAGCTATTTAGAATGCAAAAAAACTATTCAGATTGCAAATAAGCTATTTAGGTTGCAAAAGAAGCTATTCAGAATGAAAATGTGCTATTCAGATTGAAGTTAAGTATGAAAATAAGCTATTCAGAATGAAAAAAAAGGGATTCAGGATGCGATTAACCTATTTAGTTAGAAATTCAGACAAAAAAACCTATTCAGAATGCAAAAAAACTACTCAGATTGCAAATAAGCTATACAGTTTGCAAAAAAAGCTTTTCAGAATGAAATTGTGCTATTCAGATTGCAGTTAAGGATGAAAATAAGCTATTCAGAATGAAAAAAAAGGGATTCAGGATGCAAATAACCTATTCAGTTGACAATTCAGACAAAAAAAACTATTCAGAATGCAAATAAACTATTCAGATTGCAAATAAGCTATACAGTTTGAAAAAAAAGCTTTTCAGAATGAAAATGTGCTATTCAGATTGCAGTTCAGCATGAGAATAAGCTATTCAGAATGAAAAATAAAGGGATTCAGGATGCGAATAACCTATTAAGTTTGTAGTTCAGACAAAAAAACCTATTCAGAATGCCAATAAACTACTCAGAATGCAAATAAGCTATACAGTTTGCTAAAAAAGCTTTTCAGAATGAAATTGTGCTATTCAGATTGTAGTTAAGGATGAAAATAAGCTATTCAGAATGAAAAAAACGGGATTCAGGATGCGAATAACCTATTAAGTTTCCAATTAAGACAAAAAAAGCTATTTATAATGCAAATAAACTATTCAGGTTGCAAATAAGCTATTTAGTTTGCAAAAAAAGCTTTTCAGAATGAAAATGTGCTATTTATATTGCAGTTAAGGATGAAAATGAGCTATTCAGAATGAAAAAAAAGGGATTCAGGATGCGAATAACCTATTCAGTAGGCAATTCAGACAAAAAAACCTGTTCATAATGCAAAAAAACTACTCAGATTGCAAATAAGCTATACAGTTTGCAAAAAAAGCTTTTCAGAATGAAATTGTGCTATTCAGATTGCAGTTAAGGATGAAAATAAGCTATTCAGAATGAAAAAAAAGGGATTCAGGATGCGAATAACCTATTCAGTTGACAATTCAGACAAAAAAAGCTATTCAGAATGCAAATAAACTACTCAGGTTGCAAATAAGCTATAAAGTTTGCAAAAAAAGCTATTCAGAATGAAATTGTGCTATTCAGATTGCAGTTAAGGATGAAAATAAGCTATTCAGAATGAAAAAAATGGGATTCAGGATGCGAATAACCTATTCAGTTGGCAATTCTGACAAAAAAACCTATTCTGAATGCAAAAAATCTACTCAGATTGCAAATAAGATATACAGTTTGCTAAAAAAGCTTTTCAGAATGAAATTGTGGTATTCAGATTGCAGTTAAGGATGAAAATAAGCTATTAAGAATGAAAAAAACGGGATTCAGGATGCGAATAACCTATTCAGTTGGCAATTCAGACAAAAAAACCTATTCAGAATGCAAAAAAACTACTCAGATTGCAAATAAGCTATACAGTTTGCAAAAAAAGCTTTTCAGAATGAAAATGTGCTATTCAAATTGCAGTTAAGGATGAAAATAAGCTAATTAGAATGAAAAAAAACGGATTAAGGATGCGAATAACCTATTTAGTTGGCAATTGAGACAAAAAAACCTATTCAGAATGCAAAAAAACTACTCAGATTGCAAATAAGCTATTCAGTTTGCAAAAAAAGCTTTTCAGAATGAAATTGTGCTATTCAGATTGCAGTTAAGGATGAAAATAAGCTATTCAGAATGAAAAAAAAGGCATTCAGGATGCGAATAACCTATTCAGTTGACAATTCAGACAAAAAAAGCTATTCAGAATGCAAATAAACTATTCAGATTGTAAATAAGCTATACAGTTTGCCAAAAAAGCTTTTCAGAATGAAATTGTGCTATTCAGATTGCAGTTAAGGATGAAAATAAGCTATTAAGAATGAAAAAAACGGGATTCAGGATGCGAATAACCTATTAAGTTTGCAATTCAGACAAAAAAAGCTATTCAGAATGCAAATAAACTATTCATATTGCAAATAAGCTATTCAGTTTGCTAAAAAAGCTTTTCAGAATGAAATTGTGCTATTCAGATTGTAGTTAAGGATGAAAATAAGCTATTCAGAAAGAAAAAAAAGGGATTCAGGTTGCGAATAACCTATTCAGTTGGCAATTCAGACAAAAAATCCTATTCAGAATGCAAAAAAACTACTCAGATTGCAAATAAGCTATACAGTTTGCAAAAAAAGCTTTTCAGAATGAAATTGTGCTATTCAGATTGCAGTTAAGGATGAAAATAAGCTATTAAGAATGAAAAAAACGGGATTCAGGATGCGAATAACCTATTAAGTTTGCAATTCATACAAAAAAAAGCTATTCAGAATGCAAATAAACTATTCAGATTGCAAATAAACTATTCAGTTTGCAAAAAAAGCTTTTCAGAATGAAAATGTGCTATTCAGATTGCAGTTAAGGATGAAAATAAGCTATTCAGAAAGAAAAAAAAGGGATTCAGGATGCGAATAACCTATTCAGTTGGCAATTCAGACAAAAAATCCTATTCAGAATGCAAAAAAACTACTCAGATAGCAAATAAGCTATACAGTTTGCAAAAAAAGCTTTTCAGAATGAAATTGTGCTATTCAGATTGCAGTTAAGGATGAAAATAAGCTATTCAGAATGAAAAAAAACGGGATTCAGGATGCGAATAACCTATTAAGTTTGCAATTCAGACAAAAAAAAGCTATTCAGAATGCAAATAAACTATTCAGATTGCAAATAAACTATTCAGTTTGCAAAAAAAGCTTTTCAGAATGAAATTGTGCTATTCATATTGCAATTCAGGATGAGAATAAGCTATTCAGAATGAAAAATAAAGGGATTCAGGATGCGAATAACCTATTAAGTTTGTAGTTCAGACAAAAAAAGCTATTCAGAATGCTAATAAACTATTCAGATTTCAAATAAGCTATACAGTTTGCTAAAAAAGCTTTTCAGAATGAAATTGTGCTATTCAGATTGTAGTTAAGGATGAAAATAAGCTATTCAGAATGAAAAAAACGGGATTCAGGATGCGAATAACCTATTAAGTTTCCAATTCAGACAAAAAAAGCTATTCAGAATGCAAATAAACTATTCAGGTTGCAAATAAGCTATTCAGTTTGCAAAAAAAGCTTTTCAGAATGAAAATGTGCTATTTAGATTGCAGTTAAGGATGAAAATGAGCTATTCAGAATGAAAAAAAAGGGATTCAGGATGCGAATAACCTATTCAGTAGGCAATTCAGACAAAAAAACCTGTTCAGAATGCAAAAAAACTACTCAGATTGCAAATAAGCTATACAGTTTGCAAAAAAAGCTTTTCAGAATGAAATTGTTTGTATTCAGATTTCAGTTAAGGATGAAAATAAGCTATTCAGAATGAAAAAAAACGGGATTCAGGATGCGAATAACCTATTAAGTTTGCAATTCAGACAAAAAAAGCTATTCAGAATGCAAATAAACTATTCAAATTGCAAATAAACTATTCAGTTTGCAAAAAAAGCTTTTCAGAATGAAATTGTGCTATTCAGATTGCAGTTAAGGATGAAAATAAACTATTAAGAATGAAAAAAACGGGATTCAGGATGCGAATAACCTATTAAGTTTGCAATTCATACAAAAAAAAGCTATTCAGAATGCAAATAAACTATTCAGATTGCAAATAAACTATTCAGTTTGCAAAAAAAGCTTTTCAGAATGAAAATGTGCTATTCAGATTGCAGTTAAGGATGAAAATAAGCTATTCAGAAAGAAAAAAAAGGGATTCAGGATGCGAATAACCTATTCAGTTGGCAATTCAGACAAAAAATCCTATTCAGAATGCAAAAAAACTACTCAGATAGCAAATAAGCTATACAGTTTGCAAAAAAAGCTTTTCAGAATGAAATTGTGCTATTCAGATTGCAGTTAAGGATGAAAATAAGCTATTCAGAATGAAAAAAAACGGGATTCAGGATGCGAATAACCTATTAAGTTTGCAATTCAGACAAAAAAAAGCTATTCAGAATGCAAATAAACTATTCAGATTGCAAATAAACTATTCAGTTTGCAAAAAAAGCTTTTCAGAATGAAATTGTGCTATTCATATTGCAATTCAGGATGAGAATAAGCTATTCAGAATGAAAAATAAAGGGATTCAGGATGCGAATAACCTATTAAGTTTGTAGTTCAGACAAAAAAAGCTATTCAGAATGCTAATAAACTATTCAGATTTCAAATAAGCTATACAGTTTGCTAAAAAAGCTTTTCAGAATGAAATTGTGCTATTCAGATTGTAGTTAAGGATGAAAATAAGCTATTCAGAATGAAAAAAACGGGATTCAGGATGCGAATAACCTATTAAGTTTCCAATTCAGACAAAAAAAGCTATTCAGAATGCAAATAAACTATTCAGGTTGCAAATAAGCTATTCAGTTTGCAAAAAAAGCTTTTCAGAATGAAAATGTGCTATTTAGATTGCAGTTAAGGATGAAAATGAGCTATTCAGAATGAAAAAAAAGGGATTCAGGATGCGAATAACCTATTCAGTAGGCAATTCAGACAAAAAAACCTGTTCAGAATGCAAAAAAACTACTCAGATTGCAAATAAGCTATACAGTTTGCAAAAAAAGCTTTTCAGAATGAAATTGTTTGTATTCAGATTTCAGTTAAGGATGAAAATAAGCTATTCAGAATGAAAAAAAACGGGATTCAGGATGCGAATAACCTATTAAGTTTGCAATTCAGACAAAAAAAGCTATTCAGAATGCAAATAAACTATTCAAATTGCAAATAAACTATTCAGTTTGCAAAAAAAGCTTTTCAGAATGAAATTGTGCTATTCAGATTGCAGTTAAGGATGAAAATAAGCTATTCAGAATGAAAAAAACGGGATTCAGGATGCGAATAACCTATTAAGTTTGCAATTCAGACCAAAAAACCTATTCAGAATGCAAAAAAACTATTCAGATTGCAATAAGCCATTTAGGTTGCAAAAGAAGCTATTCAGAATGAAAATGTGCTATTCAGATTGCAGTTAAGTATGAAAATAAGCTATTCATAATGAAAAAAAATGGATTCAGGATGCGATTAACCTATTTAGTTAGCAAATCAAACAAAAAAAGTTATTCAGAATGCAAATAAAGTATTTAGATTGCAAATAAACTATTCAGTTTGCAGAAAAAGCTTTTCAGAATGAAAATGTGCTATTCAGATTGCAGTTCAGGATGAGAATAAGCTATTCAGAATGAAAAATAATGGGATTCAGGATGCGAATAACCTATTAAGTTTGTAGTTCAGACAAAAAAAGCTATTCAGAATGCCAATAAACTATTCAGAATGAAATTGTTTGTATTCAGATTGCAGTTAAGGATGAAAATAAGCTATTCAGAAAGAAAAAAAAGGGATTCAGGATGCGAATAACCTATTCAGTTGGCAATTCAGACTAAAAAACCTATTCATAATGCAAAAAAAACTACTCAGAATGCAAATAAGCTATTCAGTTTGCAAAAAAAGCTTTTCAGAATGAAATTGTGCTATTCAGATTGCAGTTAAGGATGAAAATAAGCTATTCAGAATGAAAAAAAAGGGTTTCAGGATGCGAATAACCTATTCAGTTGACAATTCAGACAAAAAAAGCTATTCAGAATGCAAATAAACTATTCAGATTGCAAATAAGCTATTCAGTTTGCAAAAAAAGCTTTTCAGAATGAAATTGTTTGTATTCAGATTTCAGTTATGGATGAAAATAAGCTATTCAGAATGAAAAAAAACGGGATTCAGGATGCGAATAACCTATTCAGTTGACAATTCAGACAAAAAAAGCTATTCAGAATGCAAATAAACTATTCAGATTGTAAATAAGCTATACAGTTTGCCAAAAAAGCTTTTCAGAATGAAATTGTGCTATTCAGATTGCAGTTAAGGATGAAAATAAGCTATTAAGAATGAAAAAAACGGGATTCAGGATGCGAATAACCTATTAAGTTTGCAATTCAGACAAAAAAAGCTATTCAGAATGCAAATAAACTATTCATATTGCAAATAAGCTATTCAGTTTGCAAAAAACGCTTTTCAGAATGAAAATGTGCTATTCAGATTGCAGTTAAGGATGAAAATAAGCTATTCAGAAAGAAAAAAAAGGGATTCAGGTTGCGAATAACTTATTCAGTTGGCAATTCAGACAAAAAATCCTATTCAGAATGCAAAAAAACTACTCAGATTGCAAATAAGCTATACAGTTTGCAAAAAAAGCTTTTCAGAATGAAATTGTGCTATTCAGATTGCAGTTAAGGATGAAAATAAGCTATTAAGAATGAAAAAAACGGGATTCAGGATGCGAATAACCTATTAAGTTTGCAATTCATACAAAAAAAAGCTATTCAGAATGCAAATAAACTATTCAGATTGCAAATAAACTATTCAGTTTGCAAAAAAAGCTTTTCAGAATGAAAATGTGCTATTCAGATTGCAGTTAAGGATGAAAATAAGCTATTCAGAAAGAAAAAAAAGGGATTCAGGATGCGAATAACCTATTCAGTTGGCAATTAAGACAAAAAAAGCTATTTAGAATGCAAAAAAACTATTCAGATTGCAAATAAGCTATTTAGGTTGCAAAAGAAGCTATTCAGAATGAAAATGTGCTATTCAGATTGAAGTTAAGTATGAAAATAAGCTATTCAGAATGAAAAAAAAGGGATTCAGGATGCGATTAACCTATTTAGTTAGAAATTCAGACAAAAAAACCTATTCAGAATGCAAAAAAAACTACTCAGATTGCAAATAAGCTATACAGTTTGCAAAAAAAGCTTTTCAGAATGAAATTGTGCTATTCAGATTGCAGTTAAGGATGAAAATAAGCTATTCAGAATGAAAAAAAAGGGATTCAGGATGCAAATAACCTATTCAGTTGACAATTCAGACAAAAAAAACTATTCAGAATGCAAATAAACTATTCAGATTGCAAATTAGCTATACAGTTTGAAAAAAAAGCTTTTCAGAATGAAAATGTGCTATTCAGATTGCAGTTCAGCATGAGAATAAGCTATTCAGAATGAAAAATAAAGGGATTCAGGATGCGAATAACCTATTAAGTTTGTAGTTCAGACAAAAAAACCTATTCAGAATGCCAATAAACTACTCAGAATGCAAATAAGCTATACAGTTTGCTAAAAATGCTTTTCAGAATGAAATTGTGCTATTCAGATTGTAGTTAAGAATGAAAATAAGCTATTCAGAATGAAAAAAACGGGATTCAGGATGCGAATAACCTATTAAGTTACCAATTAAGACAAAAAAAGCTATTCATAATGCAAATAAACTATTCAGGTTGCAAATAAGCTATTCAGTTTGCAAAAAAAGCTTTTCAGAATGAAAATGTGCTATTTAGATTGCAGTTAAGGATGAAAATGAGCTATTCAGAATGAAAAAAAAGGGATTCAGGATGCGAATAACCTATTCAGTAGGCAATTCAGACAAAAAAACCTGTTCATAATGCAAAAAAACTACTCAGATTGCAAATAAGCTATACAGTTTGCAAAAAAAGCTTTTCAGAATGAAATTGTGCTATTCAGATTGCAGTTAAGGATGAAAATAAGCTATTCAGAATGAAAAAAAAGGGATTCAGGATGCGAATAACCTATTCAGTTGACAATTCAGACAAAAAAAGCTATTCAGAATGCAAATAAACTACTCAGATTGCAAATAAGCTATACAGTTTGCAAAAAAAGCTATTCAGAATGAAATTGTGCTATTCAGATTGCAGTTAAGGATGAAAATAAGCTATTCAGAATGAAAAAAATGGGATTCAGGATGCGAATAACCTATTCAGTTGGAAATTCTGACAAAAAAACCTATTCTGAATGCAAAAAAACTACTCAGATTGCAAATAAGATATACAGTTTGCTAAAAGAGCTTTTCAGAATGAAATTGTGGTATTCAGATTGCAGTTAAGGATGAAAATAAGCTATTAAGAATGAAAAAAACGGGATTCAGGATGCGAATAACCTATTCAGTTGGCAATTCAGACAAAAAAACCTATTCAGAATGCAAAAAAACTACTCAGATTGCAAATAAGCTATACAGTTTGCAAAAAAAGCTTTTCAGAATGAAAATGTGCTATTCAGATTGCAGTTAAGGATGAAAATAAGCTAATTAGAATGAAAAAAAACGGATTAAGGATGCGAATAACCTATTTAGTTGGCAATTGAGACAAAAAAACCTATTCAGAATGCAAAAAAACTACTCAGATTGCAAATAAGCTATTCAGTTTGCAAAAAAAGCTTTTCAGAATGAAATTGTGCTATTCAGATTGCAGTTAAGGATGAAAATAAGCTATTCAGAATGAAAAAAAAGGCATTCAGGATGCGAATAACCTATTCAGTTGACAATTCAGACAAAAAAAGCTATTCAGAATGCAAATAAACTATTCAGATTGTAAATAAGCTATACAGTTTGCCAAAAAAGCTTTTCAGAATGAAATTGTGCTATTCAGATTGCAGTTAAGGATGAAAATAAGCTATTAAGAATGAAAAAAACGGGATTCAGGATGCGAATAACCTATTAAGTTTGCAATTCAGACAAAAAAAGCTATTCAGAATGCAAATAAACTATTCATATTGCAAATAAGCTATTCAGTTTGCAAAAAACGCTTTTCAGAATGAAATTGTGCTATTCAGATTGCAGTTAAGGATGAAAATAAGCTATTCAGAAAGAAAAAAAAGGGATTCAGGTTGCGAATAACCTATTCAGTTGGCAATTCAGACAAAAAATCCTATTCAGAATGCAAAAAAACTACTCAGATTGCAAATAAGCTATACAATTTGCAAAAAAAGCTTTTCAGAATGAAATTGTGCTATTCAGATTGCAGTTAAGGATGAAAATAAGCTATTAAGAATGAAAAAAACGGGATTCAGGATGCGAATAACCTATTAAGTTTGCAATTCATACAAAAAAAAGCTATTCAGAATGCAAATAAACTATTCAGATTGCAAATAAACTATTCAGTTTGCAAAAAAAGCTTTTCAGAATGAAAATGTGCTATTCAGATTGCAGTTAAGGATGAAAATAAGCTATTCAGAAAGAAAAAAAAGGGATTCAGGATGCGAATAACCTATTCAGTTGGCAATTCAGACAAAAAATCCTATTCAGAATGCAAAAAAACTACTCAGATAGCAAATAAGCTATACAGTTTGCAAAAAAAGCTTTTCAGAATGAAATTGTGCTATTCAGATTGCAGTTAAGGATGAAAATAAGCTATTCAGAATGAAAAAAAACGGGATTCAGGATGCGAATAACCTATTAAGTTTGCAATTCAGACAAAAAAAAGCTATTCAGAATGCAAATAAACTATTCAGATTGCAAATAAACTATTCAGTTTGCAAAAAAAGCTTTTCAGAATGAAATTGTGCTATTCATATTGCAATTCAGGATGAGAATAAGCTATTCAGAATGAAAAATAAAGGGATTCAGGATGCGAATAACCTATTAAGTTTGTAGTTCAGACAAAAAAAGCTATTCAGAATGCTAATAAACTATTCAGATTTCAAATAAGCTATACAGTTTGCTAAAAAAGCTTTTCAGAATGAAATTGTGCTATTCAGATTGTAGTTAAGGATGAAAATAAGCTATTCAGAATGAAAAAAACGGGATTCAGGATGCGAATAACCTATTAAGTTTCCAATTCAGACAAAAAAAGCTATTCAGAATGCAAATAAACTATTCAGGTTGCAAATAAGCTATTCAGTTTGCAAAAAAAGCTTTTCAGAATGAAAATGTGCTATTTAGATTGCAGTTAAGGATGAAAATGAGCTATTCAGAATGAAAAAAAAGGGATTCAGGATGCGAATAACCTATTCAGTAGGCAATTCAGACAAAAAAACCTGTTCAGAATGCGAAAAAACTACTCAGATTGCAAATAAGCTATACAGTTTGCAAAAAAAGCTTTTCAGAATGAAATTGTTTGTATTCAGATTTCAGTTAAGGATGAAAATAAGCTATTCAGAATGAAAAAAAACGGGATTCAGGATGCGAATAACCTATTAAGTTTGCAATTCAGACAAAAAAAGCTATTCAGAATGCAAATAAACTATTCAAATTGCAAATAAACTATTCAGTTTGCAAAAAAAGCTTTTCAGAATGAAATTGTGCTATTCAGATTGCAGTTAAGGATGAAAATAAACTATTAAGAATGAAAAAAACGGGATTCAGGATGCGAATAACCTATTAAGTTTGCAATTCATACAAAAAAAAGCTATTCAGAATGCAAATAAACTATTCAGATTGCAAATAAACTATTCAGTTTGCAAAAAAAGCTTTTCAGAATGAAAATGTGCTATTCAGATTGCAGTTAAGGATGAAAATAAGCTATTCAGAAAGAAAAAAAAGGGATTCAGGATGCGAATAACCTATTCAGTTGGCAATTCAGACAAAAAATCCTATTCAGAATGCAAAAAAACTACTCAGATAGCAAATAAGCTATACAGTTTGCAAAAAAAGCTTTTCAGAATGAAATTGTGCTATTCAGATTGCAGTTAAGGATGAAAATAAGCTATTCAGAATGAAAAAAAACGGGATTCAGGATGCGAATAACCTATTAAGTTTGCAATTCAGACAAAAAAAAGCTATTCAGAATGCAAATAAACTATTCAGATTGCAAATAAACTATTCAGTTTGCAAAAAAAGCTTTTCAGAATGAAATTGTGCTATTCATATTGCAATTCAGGATGAGAATAAGCTATTCAGAATGAAAAATAAAGGGATTCAGGATGCGAATAACCTATTAAGTTTGTAGTTCAGACAAAAAAAGCTATTCAGAATGCTAATAAACTATTCAGATTTCAAATAAGCTATACAGTTTGCTAAAAAAGCTTTTCAGAATGAAATTGTGCTATTCAGATTGTAGTTAAGGATGAAAATAAGCTATTCAGAATGAAAAAAACGGGATTCAGGATGCGAATAACCTATTAAGTTTCCAATTCAGACAAAAAAAGCTATTCAGAATGCAAATAAACTATTCAGGTTGCAAATAAGCTATTCAGTTTGCAAAAAAAGCTTTTCAGAATGAAAATGTGCTATTTAGATTGCAGTTAAGGATGAAAATGAGCTATTCAGAATGAAAAAAAAGGGATTCAGGATGCGAATAACCTATTCAGTAGGCAATTCAGACAAAAAAACCTGTTCAGAATGCAAAAAAACTACTCAGATTGCAAATAAGCTATACAGTTTGCAAAAAAAGCTTTTCAGAATGAAATTGTTTGTATTCAGATTTCAGTTAAGGATGAAAATAAGCTATTCAGAATGAAAAAAAACGGGATTCAGGATGCGAATAACCTATTAAGTTTGCAATTCAGACAAAAAAAGCTATTCAGAATGCAAATAAACTATTCAAATTGCAAATAAACTATTCAGTTTGCAAAAAAAGCTTTTCAGAATGAAATTGTGCTATTCAGATTGCAGTTAAGGATGAAAATAAGCTATTCAGAATGAAAAAAACGGGATTCAGGATGCATATAACCTATTAAGTTTGCAATTCAGACCAAAAAACCTATTCAGAATGCAAAAAAACTATTCAGATTGCAATAAGCCATTTAGGTTGCAAAAGAAGCTATTCAGAATGAAAATGTGCTATTCAGATTGCAGTTAAGTATGAAAATAAGCTATTCATAATGAAAAAAAATGGATTCAGGATGCGATTAACCTATTTAGTTAGCAAATCAAACAAAAAAAGTTATTCAGAATGCAAATAAAGTATTTAGATTGCAAATAAACTATTCAGTTTGCAGAAAAAGCTTTTCAGAATGAAAATGTGCTATGCAGATTGCAGTTCAGGATGAGAATAAGCTATTCAGAATGAAAAATAATGGGATTCAGGATGCGAATAACCTATTAAGTTTGTAGTTCAGACAAAAAAAGCTATTCAGAATGCCAATAAACTATTCAGAATGAAATTGTTTGTATTCAGATTGCAGTTAAGGATGAAAATAAGCTATTCAGAAAGAAAAAAAAGGGATTCAGGATGCGAATAACCTATTCAGTTGGCAATTCAGACTAAAAAACCTATTCATAATGCAAAAAAACTACTCAGAATGCAAATAAGCTATTCAGTTTGCAAAAAAAGCTTTTCAGAATGAAATTGTGCTATTCAGATTGCAGTTAAGGATGAAAATAAGCTATTCAGAATGAAAAAAAAGGGTTTCAGGATGCGAATAACCTATTCAGTTGACAATTCAGACAAAAAAAGCTATTCAGAATGCAAATAAACTATTCAGATTGCAAATAAGCTATTCAGTTTGCAAAAAAAGCTTTTCAGAATGAAATTGTTTGTATTCAGATTTCAGTTATGGATGAAAATAAGCTATTCAGAATGAAAAAAAACGGGATTCAGGATGCGAATAACCTATTCAGTTGACAATTCAGACAAAAAAAGCTATTCAGAATGCAAATAAACTATTCAGATTGTAAATAAGCTATACAGTTTGCCAAAAAAGCTTTTCAGAATGAAATTGTGCTATTCAGATTGCAGTTAAGGATGAAAATAAGCTATTAAGAATGAAAAAAACGGGATTCAGGATGCGAATAACCTATTAAGTTTGCAATTCAGACAAAAAAAGCTATTCAGAATGCAAATAAACTATTCATATTGCAAATAAGCTATTCAGTTTGCAAAAAACGCTTTTCAGAATGAAAATGTGCTATTCAGATTGCAGTTAAGGATGAAAATAAGCTATTCAGAAAGAAAAAAAAGGGATTCAGGTTGCGAATAACTTATTCAGTTGGCAATTCAGACAAAAAATCCTATTCAGAATGCAAAAAAACTACTCAGATTGCAAATAAGCTATACAGTTTGCAAAAAAAGCTTTTCAGAATGAAATTGTGCTATTCAGATTGCAGTTAAGGATGAAAATAAGCTATTAAGAATGAAAAAAACGGGATTCAGGATGCGAATAACCTATTAAGTTTGCAATTCATACAAAAAAAAGCTATTCAGAATGCAAATAAACTATTCAGATTGCAAATAAACTATTCAGTTTGCAAAAAAAGCTTTTCAGAATGAAAATGTGCTATTCAGATTGCAGTTAAGGATGAAAATAAGCTATTCAGAAAGAAAAAAAAGGGATTCAGGATGCGAATAACCTATTCAGTTGGCAATTAAGACAAAAAAAGCTATTTAGAATGCAAAAAAACTATTCAGATTGCAAATAAGCTATTTAGGTTGCAAAAGAAGCTATTCAGAATGAAAATGTGCTATTCAGATTGAAGTTAAGTATGAAAATAAGCTATTCAGAATGAAAAAAAAGGGATTCAGGATGCGATTAACCTATTTAGTTAGAAATTCAGACAAAAAAACCTATTCAGAATGCAAAAAAACTACTCAGATTGCAAATAAGCTATACAGTTTGCAAAAAAAGCTTTTCAGAATGAAATTGTGCTATTCAGATTGCAGTTAAGGATGAAAATAAGCTATTCAGAATGAAAAAAAAGGGATTCAGGATGCAAATAACCTATTCAGTTGACAATTCAGACAAAAAAAACTATTCAGAATGCAAATAAACTATTCAGATTGCAAATAAGCTATACAGTTTGAAAAAAAAGCTTTTCAGAATGAAAATGTGCTATTCAGATTGCAGTTCAGCATGAGAATAAGCTATTCAGAATGAAAAATAAAGGGATTCAGGATGCGAATAACCTATTAAGTTTGTAGTTCAGACAAAAAAACCTATTCAGAATGCCAATAAACTACTCAGAATGCAAATAAGCTATACAGTTTGCTAAAAAAGCTTTTCAGAATGAAATTGTGCTATTCAGATTGTAGTTAAGAATGAAAATAAGCTATTCAGAATGAAAAAAACGGGATTCAGGATGCGAATAACCTATTAAGTTACCAATTAAGACAAAAAAAGCTATTCATAATGCAAATAAACTATTCAGGTTGCAAATAAGCTATTCAGTTTGCAAAAAAAGCTTTTCAGAATGAAAATGTGCTATTTAGATTGCAGTTAAGGATGAAAATGAGCTATTCAGAATGAAAAAAAAGGGATTCAGGATGCGAATAACCTATTCAGTAGGCAATTCAGACAAAAAAACCTGTTCATAATGCAAAAAAACTACTCAGATTGCAAATAAGCTATACAGTTTGCAAAAAAAGCTTTTCAGAATGAAATTGTGCTATTCAGATTGCAGTTAAGGATGAAAATAAGCTATTCAGAATGAAAAAAAAGGGATTCAGGATGCGAATAACCTATTCAGTTGACAATTCAGACAAAAAAAGCTATTCAGAATGCAAATAAACTACTCAGATTGCAAATAAGCTATACAGTTTGCAAAAAAAGCTATTCAGAATGAAATTGTGCTATTCAGATTGCAGTTAAGGATGAAAATAAGCTATTCAGAATGAAAAAAATGGGATTCAGGATGCGAATAACCTATTCAGTTGGAAATTCTGACAAAAAAACCTATTCTGAATGCAAAAAAACTACTCAGATTGCAAATAAGATATACAGTTTGCTAAAAGAGCTTTTCAGAATGAAATTGTGGTATTCAGATTGCAGTTAAGGATGAAAATAAGCTATTAAGAATGAAAAAAACGGGATTCAGGATGCGAATAACCTATTCAGTTGGCAATTCAGACAAAAAAACCTATTCAGAATGCAAAAAAACTACTCAGATTGCAAATAAGCTATACAGTTTGCAAAAAAAGCTTTTCAGAATGAAAATGTGCTATTCAGATTGCAGTTAAGGATGAAAATAAGCTAATTAGAATGAAAAAAAACGGATTAAGGATGCGAATAACCTATTTAGTTGGCAATTGAGACAAAAAAACCTATTCAGAATGCAAAAAAACTACTCAGATTGCAAATAAGCTATTCAGTTTGCAAAAAAAGCTTTTCAGAATGAAATTGTGCTATTCAGATTGCAGTTAAGGATGAAAATAAGCTATTCAGAATGAAAAAAAAGGCATTCAGGATGCGAATAACCTATTCAGTTGACAATTCAGACAAAAAAAGCTATTCAGAATGCAAATAAACTATTCAGATTGTAAATAAGCTATACAGTTTGCCAAAAAAGCTTTTCAGAATGAAATTGTGCTATTCAGATTGCAGTTAAGGATGAAAATAAGCTATTAAGAATAAAAAAACGGGATTCAGGATGCGAATAACCTATTAAGTTTGCAATTCAGACAAAAAAAGCTATTCAGAATGCAAATAAACTATTCATATTGCAAATAAGCTATTCAGTTTGCAAAAAACGCTTTTCAGAATGAAAATGTGCTATTCAGATTGCAGTTAAGGATGAAAATAAGCTATTCAGAAAGAAAAAAAAGGGATTCAGGTTGCGATTAACCTATTCAGTTGGCAATTCAGACAAAAAATCCTATTCAGAATGCAAAAAAACTACTCAAATTGCAAATAAGCTATACAGTTTGCAAAAAAAGCTTTTCAGAATGAAATTGTGCTATTCAGATTGCAGTTAAGGATGAAAATAAGCTATTAAGAATGAAAAAAACGGGATTCAGGATGCGAATAACCTATTAAGTTTGCAATTCATACAAAAAAAAGCTATTCAGAATGCAAATAAACTATTCAGATTGCAAATAAACTATTCAGTTTGCAAAAAAAGCTTTTCAGAATGAAAATGTGCTATTCAGATTGCAGTTAAGGATGAAAATAAGCTATTCAGAAAGAAAAAAAAGGGATTCAGGATGCGAATAACCTATTCAGTTGGCAATTCAGACAAAAAATCCTATTCAGAATGCAAAAAAACTACTCAGATAGCAAATAAGCTATACAGTTTGCAAAAAAAGCTTTTCAGAATGAAATTGTGCTATTCAGATTGCAGTTAAGGATGAAAATAAGCTATTCAGAATGAAAAAAAACGGGATTCAGGATGCGAATAACCTATTAAGTTTGCAATTCAGACAAAAAAAAGCTATTCAGAATGCAAATAAACTATTCAGATTGCAAATAAACTATTCAGTTTGCAAAAAAAGCTTTTCAGAATGAAATTGTGCTATTCATATTGCAATTCAGGATGAGAATAAGCTATTCAGAATGAAAAATAAAGGGATTCAGGATGCGAATAACCTATTAAGTTTGTAGTTCAGACAAAAAAAGCTATTCAGAATGCTAATAAACTATTCAGATTTCAAATAAGCTATACAGTTTGCTAAAAAAGCTTTTCAGAATGAAATTGTGCTATTCAGATTGTAGTTAAGGATGAAAATAAGCTATTCAGAATGAAAAAAACGGGATTCAGGATGCGAATAACCTATTAAGTTTCCAATTCAGACAAAAAAAGCTATTCAGAATGCAAATAAACTATTCAGGTTGCAAATAAGCTATTCAGTTTGCAAAAAAAGCTTTTCAGAATGAAAATGTGCTATTTAGATTGCAGTTAAGGATGAAAATGAGCTATTCAGAATGAAAAAAAAGGGATTCAGGATGCGAATAACCTATTCAGTAGGCAATTCAGACAAAAAAACCTGTTCAGAATGCGAAAAAACTACTCAGATTGCAAATAAGCTATACAGTTTGCAAAAAAAGCTTTTCAGAATGAAATTGTTTGTATTCAGATTTCAGTTAAGGATGAAAATAAGCTATTCAGAATGAAAAAAAACGGGATTCAGGATGCGAATAACCTATTAAGTTTGCAATTCAGACAAAAAAAGCTATTCAGAATGCAAATAAACTATTCAAATTGCAAATAAACTATTCAGTTTGCAAAAAAAGCTTTTCAGAATGAAATTGTGCTATTCAGATTGCAGTTAAGGATGAAAATAAACTATTAAGAATGAAAAAAACGGGATTCAGGATGCGAATAACCTATTAAGTTTGCAATTCATACAAAAAAAAGCTATTCAGAATGCAAATAAACTATTCAGATTGCAAATAAACTATTCAGTTTGCAAAAAAAGCTTTTCAGAATGAAAATGTGCTATTCAGATTGCAGTTAAGGATGAAAATAAGCTATTCAGAAAGAAAAAAAAGGGATTCAGGATGCGAATAACCTATTCAGTTGGCAATTCAGACAAAAAATCCTATTCAGAATGCAAAAAAACTACTCAGATAGCAAATAAGCTATACAGTTTGCAAAAAAAGCTTTTCAGAATGAAATTGTGCTATTCAGATTGCAGTTAAGGATGAAAATAAGCTATTCAGAATGAAAAAAAACGGGATTCAGGATGCGAATAACCTATTAAGTTTGCAATTCAGACAAAAAAAAGCTATTCAGAATGCAAATAAACTATTCAGATTGCAAATAAACTATTCAATTTGCAAAAAAAGCTTTTCAGAATGAAATTGTGCTATTCATATTGCAATTCAGGATGAGAATAAGCTATTCAGAATGAAAAATAAAGGGATTCAGGATGCGAATAACCTATTAAGTTTGTAGTTCAGACAAAAAAAGCTATTCAGAATGCTAATAAACTATTCAGATTTCAAATAAGCTATACAGTTTGCTAAAAAAGCTTTTCAGAATGAAATTGTGCTATTCAGATTGTAGTTAAGGATGAAAATAAGCTATTCAGAATGAAAAAAACGGGATTCAGGATGCGAATAACCTATTAAGTTTCCAATTCAGACAAAAAAAGCTATTCAGAATGCAAATAAACTATTCAGGTTGCAAATAAGCTATATAGTTTGCAAAAAAAGCTTTTCAGAATGAAAATGTGCTATTTAGATTGCAGTTAAGGATGAAAATGAGCTATTCAGAATGAAAAAAAAGGGATTCAGGATGCGAATAACCTATTCAGTAGGCAATTCAGACAAAAAAACCTGTTCAGAATGCAAAAAAACTACTCAGATTGCAAATAAGCTATACAGTTTGCAAAAAAAGCTTTTCAGAATGAAATTGTTTGTATTCAGATTTCAGTTAAGGATGAAAATAAGCTATTCAGAATGAAAAAAAACGGGATTCAGGATGCGAATAACCTATTAAGTTTGCAATTCAGACAAAAAAAGCTATTCAGAATGCAAATAAACTATTCAAATTGCAAATAAACTATTCAGTTTGCAAAAAAAGCTTTTCAGAATGAAATTGTGCTATTCAGATTGCAGTTAAGGATGAAAATAAGCTATTCAGAATGAAAAAAACGGGATTCAGGATGCGAATAACCTATTAAGTTTGCAATTCAGACCAAAAAACCTATTCAGAATGCACAAAAATTATTCAGATTGCAATAAGCCATTTAGGTTGCAAAAGAAGCTATTCAGAATGAAAATGTGCTATTCAGATTGCAGTTAAGTATGAAAATAAGCTATTCATAATGAAAAAAAATGGATTCAGGATGCGATTAACCTATTTAGTTAGCAAATCAAACAAAAAAAGTTATTCAGAATGCAAATAAAGTATTTAGATTGCAAATAAACTATTCAGTTTGCAGAAAAAGCTTTTCAGAATGAAAATGTGCTATTCAGATTGCAGTTCAGGATGAGAATAAGCTATTCAGAATGAAAAATAATGGGATTCAGGATGCGAATAACCTATTAAGTTTGTAGTTCAGACAAAAAAAGCTATTCAGAATGCCAATAAACTATTCAGAATGAAATTGTTTGTATTCAGATTGCAGTTAAGGATGAAAATAAGCTATTCAGAAAGAAAAAAAAGGGATTCAGGATGCGAATAACCTATTCAGTTGGCAATTCAGACTATTAAACCTATTCATAATGCAAAAAAACTACTCAGAATGCAAATAAGCTATTCAGTTTGCAAAAAAAGCTTTTCAGAATGAAATTGTGCTATTCAGATTGCAGTTAAGGATGAAAATAAGCTATTCAGAATGAAAAAAAAGGGTTTCAGGATGCGAATAACCTATTCAGTTGACAATTCAGACAAAAAAAGCTATTCAGAATGCAAATAAACTATTCAGATTGCAAATAAGCTATTCAGTTTGCAAAAAAAGCTTTTCAGAATGAAATTGTTTGTATTCAGATTTCAGTTATGGATGAAAATAAGCTATTCAGAATGAAAAAAAACGGGATTCAGGATGCGAATAACCTATTCAGTTGACAATTCAGACAAAAAAAGCTATTCAGAATGCAAATAAACTATTCAGATTGTAAATAAGCTATACAGTTTGCCAAAAAAGCTTTTCAGAATGAAATTGTGCTATTCAGATTGCAGTTAAGGATGAAAATAAGCTATTAAGAATGAAAAAAACGGGATTCAGGATGCGAATAACCTATTAAGTTTGCAATTCAGACAAAAAAAGCTATTCAGAATGCAAATAAACTATTCATATTGCAAATAAGCTATTCAGTTTGCAAAAAACGCTTTTCAGAATGAAAATGTGCTATTCAGATTGCAGTTAAGGATGAAAATAAGCTATTCAGAAAGAAAAAAAAGGGATTCAGGTTGCGAATAACCTATTCAGTTGGCAATTCAGACAAAAAATCCTATTCAGAATGCAAAAAAACTACTCAGATTGCAAATAAGCTATACAGTTTGCAAAAAAAGCTTTTCAGAATGAAATTGTGCTATTCAGATTGCAGTTAAGGATGAAAATAAGCTATTAAGAATGAAAAAAACGGGATTCAGGATGCGAATAACCTATTAAGTTTGCAATTCATACAAAAAAAAGCTATTCAGAATGCAAATAAACTATTCAGATTGCAAATAAACTATTCAGTTTGCAAAAAAAGCTTTTCAGAATGAAAATGTGCTATTCAGATTGCAGTTAAGGATGAAAATAAGCTATTCAGAAAGAAAAAAAAGGGATTCAGGATGCGAATAACCTATTCAGTTGGCAATTAAGACAAAAAAAGCTATTTAGAATGCAAAAAAACTATTCAGATTGCAAATAAGCTATTTAGGTTGCAAAAGAAGCTATTCAGAATGAAAATGTGCTATTCAGATTGAAGTTAAGTATGAAAATAAGCTATTCAGAATGAAAAAAAAGGGATTCAGGATGCGATTAACCTATTTAGTTAGAAATTCAGACAAAAAAACCTATTCAGAATGCAAAAAAACTACTCAGATTGCAAATAAGCTATACAGTTTGCAAAAAAAGCTTTTCAGAATGAAATTGTGCTATTCAGATTGCAGTTAAGGATGAAAATAAGCTATTCAGAATGAAAAAAAAGGGATTCAGGATGCAAATAACCTATTCAGTTGACAATTCAGACAAAAAAAACTATTCAGAATGCAAATAAACTATTCAGATTGCAAATAAGCTATACAGTTTGAAAAAAAAGCTTTTCAGAATGAAAATGTGCTATTCAGATTGCAGTTCAGCATGAGAATAAGCTATTCAGAATGAAAAATAAAGGGATTCAGGATGCGAATAACCTATTAAGTTTGTAGTTCAGACAAAAAAACCTATTCAGAATGCCAATAAACTACTCAGAATGCAAATAAGCTATACAGTTTGCTAAAAAAGCTTTTCAGAATGAAATTGTGCTATTCAGATTGTAGTTAAGGATGAAAATAAGCTATTCAGAATGAAAAAAACGGGATTCAGGATGCGAATAACCTATTAAGTTACCAATTAAGACAAAAAAAGCTATTCATAATGCAAATAAACTATTCAGGTTGCAAATAAGCTATTCAGTTTGCAAAAAAACTTTTCAGAATGAAAATGTGCTATTTAGATTGCAGTTAAGGATGAAAATGAGCTATTCAGAATGAAAAAAAAGGGATTCAGGATGCGAATAACCTATTCAGTAGGCAATTCAGACAAAAAAACCTGTTCATAATGCAAAAAAACTACTCAGATTGCAAATAAGCTATACAGTTTGCAAAAAAAGCTTTTCAGAATGAAATTGTGCTATTCAGATTGCAGTTAAGGATGAAAATAAGCTATTCAGAATGAAAAAAAAGGGATTCAGGATGCGAATAACCTATTCAGTTGACAATTCAGACAAAAAAAGCTATTCAGAATGCAAATAAACTACTCAGATTGCAAATAAGCTATACAGTTTGCAAAAAAAGCTATTCAGAATGAAATTGTGCTATTCAGATTGCAGTTAAGGATGAAAATAAGCTATTCAGAATGAAAAAAATGGGATTCAGGATGCGAATAACCTATTCAGTTGGAAATTCTGACAAGAAAACCTATTCTGAATGCAAAAAAACTACTCAGATTGCAAATAAGATATACAGTTTGCTAAAAAAGCTTTTCAGAATGAAATTGTGGTATTCAGATTGCAGTTAAGGATGAAAATAAGCTATTAAGAATGAAAAAAACGGGATTCAGGATGCGAATAACCTATTCAGTTGGCAATTCAGACAAAAAAACCTATTCAGAATGCAAAAAAACTACTCAGATTGCAAATAAGCTATACAGTTTGCAAAAAAAGCTTTTCAGAATGAAAATGTGCTATTCAGATTGCAGTTAAGGATGAAAATAAGCTAATTAGAATGAAAAAAAACGGATTAAGGATGCGAATAACCTATTTAGTTGGCAATTGAGACAAAAAAACCTATTCAGAATGCAAAAAAACTACTCAGATTGCAAATAAGCTATTCAGTTTGCAAAAAAAGCTTTTCAGAATGAAATTGTGCTATTCAGATTGCAGTTAAGGATGAAAATAAGCTATTCAGAATGAAAAAAAAGGCATTCAGGATGCGAATAACCTATTCAGTTGACAATTTAGACAAAAAAAGCTATTCAGAATGCAAATAAACTATTCAGATTGTAAATAAGCTATACAGTTTGCCAAAAAAGCTTTTCAGAATGAAATTGTGCTATTCAGATTGCAGTTAAGGATGAAAATAAGCTATTAAGAATGAAAAAAATGGGATTCAGGATGCGAATAACCTATTAAGTTTGCAATTCAGACAAAAAAAGCTATTCAGAATGCAAATAAACTATTCATATTGCAAATAAGCTATTCAGTTTGCAAAAAAAGCTTTTCAGAATGAAAATGTGCTATTCAGATTGCAGTTAAGGATGAAAATAAGCTATTCAGAAAGAAAAAAAAGGGATTCAGGATGCGAATAACCTATTCAGTTGGCAATTCAGACAAAAAATCCTATTCAGAATGCAAATAAACTATTCAGTTTGCAAAAAAAGCTTTTCAGAATGAAATTGTGCTATTCATATTGCAATTCAGGATGAGAATAAGCTATTCAGAATGAAAAATAAAGGGATTCAGGATGCGAATAACCTATTAAGTTTGTAGTTCAGACAAAAAAAGCTATTCAGAATGCTAATAAACTATTCAGATTTCAAATAAGCTATACAGTTTGCTAAAAAAGCTTTTCAGAATGAAATTGTGCTATTCAGATTGTAGTTAAGGATGAAAATAAGCTATTCAGAATGAAAAAAACGGGATTCAGGATGCGAATAACCTATTAAGTTTCCAATTCAGACAAAAAAAGCTATTCAGAATGCAAATAAACTATTCAGGTTGCAAATAAGCTATTCAGTTTGCAAAAAAAGCTTTTCAGAATGAAAATGTGCTATTTAAGTTTGTAGTTCAGACAAAAAAAGCTATTCAAAATGCTAATAAACTATTCAGATTTCAAATAAGCTATACAGTTTGCTAAAAAAGCTTTTCAGAATGAAATTGTGCTATTCAGATTGTAGTTAAGGATGAAAATAAGCTATTCAGAATGAAAAAAACGGGATTCAGGATGCGAATAACCTATTCAGTTGGCAATTCAGACAAAAAAAGCTATTCAGAATGCAAATAAACTATTCAGGTTGCAAATAAGCTATACAGTTTGCAAAAAAAGCTTTTCAGAATGAAATTGTGCTATTCAGATTGCAGTTAAGGATGAAAATAAGCTATTCAGAATGAAAAAAAACGGGATTCAGGATGCGAATAACCTATTAAGTTTGCAATTCAGACAAAAAAAAGCTATTCAGAATGCAAATAAACTATTCAGATTGCAAATAAACTATTCAGTTTGCAAAAAAAGCTTTTCAGAATGAAATTGTGCTATTCATATTGCAATTCAGGATGAGAATAAGCTATTCAGAATGAAAAATAAAGGGATTCAGGATGCGAATAACCTATTAAGTTTGTAGTTCAGACAAAAAAAGCTATTCAGAATGCTAATAAACTATTCAGATTTCAAATAAGCTATACAGTTTGCTAAAAAAGCTTTTCAGAATGAAATTGTGCTATTCAGATTGTAGTTAAGGATGAAAATAAGCTATTCAGAATGAAAAAAACGGGATTCAGGATGCGAATAACCTATTAAGTTTCCAATTCAGACAAAAAAAGCTATTCAGAATGCAAATAAACTATTCAGGTTGCAAATAAGCTATTCAGTTTGCAAAAAAAGCTTTTCAGAATGAAAATGTGCTATTTAAGTTTGTAGTTCAGACAAAAAAAGCTATTCAAAATGCTAATAAACTATTCAGATTTCAAATAAGCTATACAGTTTGCTAAAAAAGCTTTTCAGAATGAAATTGTGCTATTCAGATTGTAGTTAAGGATGAAAATAAGCTATTCAGAATGAAAAAAACGGGATTCAGGATGCGAATAACCTATTAAGTTTCCAATTCAGACAAAAAAAGCTATTCAGAATGCAAATAAACTATTCAGGTTGCAAATAAGCTATACAGTTTGCAAAAAAAGCTTTTCAGAATGAAATTGTGCTATTCAGATTGCAGTTAAGGATGAAAATAAGCTATTCAGAATGAAAAAAAACGGGATTCAGGATGCGAATAACCTATTAAGTTTGCAATTCAGACAAAAAAAAGCTATTCAGAATGCAAATAAACTATTCAGATTGCAAATAAACTATTCAGTTTGCAAAAAAAGCTTTTCAGAATGAAATTGTGCTATTCATATTGCAATTCAGGATGAGAATAAGCTATTCAGAATGAAAAATAAAGGGATTCAGGATGCGAATAACCTATTAAGTTTGTAGTTCAGACAAAAAAAGCTATTCAGAATGCTAATAAACTATTCAGATTTCAAATAAGCTATACAGTTTGCTAAAAAAGCTTTTCAGAATGAAATTGTGCTATTCAGATTGTAGTTAAGGATGAAAATAAGCTATTCAGAATGAAAAAAACGGGATTCAGGATGCGAATAACCTATTAAGTTTCCAATTCAGACAAAAAAAGCTATTCAGAATGCAAATAAACTATTCAGGTTGCAAATAAGCTATTCAGTTTGCAAAAAAAGCTTTTCAGAATGAAAATGTGCTATTTAAGTTTGTAGTTCAGACAAAAAAAGCTATTCAAAATGCTAATAAACTATTCAGATTTCAAATAAGCTATACAGTTTGCTAAAAAAGCTTTTCAGAATGAAATTGTGCTATTCAGATTGTAGTTAAGGATGAAAATAAGCTATTCAGAATGAAAAAAACGGGATTCAGGATGCGAATAACCTATTCAGTTGGCAATTCAGACAAAAAAAGCTATTCAGAATGCAAATAAACTATTCAGGTTGCAAATAAGCTATACAGTTTGCAAAAAAAGCTTTTCAGAATGAAATTGTGCTATTCAGATTGCAGTTAAGGATGAAAATAAGCTATTCAGAATGAAAAAAAACGGGATTCAGGATGCGAATAACCTATTAAGTTTGCAATTCAGACAAAAAAAAGCTATTCAGAATGCAAATAAACTATTCAGATTGCAAATAAACTATTCAGTTTGCAAAAAAAGCTTTTCAGAATGAAATTGTGCTATTCATATTGCAATTCAGGATGAGAATAAGCTATTCAGAATGAAAAATAAAGGGATTCAGGATGCGAATAACCTATTAAGTTTGTAGTTCAGACAAAAAAAGCTATTCAGAATGCTAATAAACTATTCAGATTTCAAATAAGCTATACAGTTTGCTAAAAAAGCTTTTCAGAATGAAATTGTGCTATTCAGATTGTAGTTAAGGATGAAAATAAGCTATTCAGAATGAAAAAAACGGGATTCAGGATGCGAATAACCTATTAAGTTTCCAATTCAGACAAAAAAAGCTATTCAGAATGCAAATAAACTATTCAGGTTGCAAATAAGCTATTCAGTTTGCAAAAAAAGCTTTTCAGAATGAAAATGTGCTATTTAAGTTTGTAGTTCAGACAAAAAAAGCTATTCAAAATGCTAATAAACTATTCAGATTTCAAATAAGCTATACAGTTTGCTAAAAAAGCTTTTCAGAATGAAATTGTGCTATTCAGATTGTAGTTAAGGATGAAAATAAGCTATTCAGAATGAAAAAAACGGGATTCAGGATGCGAATAACCTATTAAGTTTCCAATTCAGACAAAAAAAGCTATTCAGAATGCAAATAAACTATTCAGGTTGCAAATAAGCTATACAGTTTGCAAAAAAAGCTTTTCAGAATGAAATTGTGCTATTCAGATTGCAGTTAAGGATGAAAATAAGCTATTCAGAATGAAAAAAAACGGGATTCAGGATGCGAATAACCTATTAAGTTTGCAATTCAGACAAAAAAAAGCTATTCAGAATGCAAATAAACTATTCAGATTGCAAATAAACTATTCAGTTTGCAAAAAAAGCTTTTCAGAATGAAATTGTGCTATTCATATTGCAATTCAGGATGAGAATAAGCTATTCAGAATGAAAAATAAAGGGATTCAGGATGCGAATAACCTATTAAGTTTGTAGTTCAGACAAAAAAAGCTATTCAGAATGCTAATAAACTATTCAGATTTCAAATAAGCTATACAGTTTGCTAAAAAAGCTTTTCAGAATGAAATTGTGCTATTCAGATTGTAGTTAAGGATGAAAATAAGCTATTCAGAATGAAAAAAACGGGATTCAGGATGCGAATAACCTATTAAGTTTCCAATTCAGACAAAAAAAGCTATTCAGAATGCAAATAAACTATTCAGGTTGCAAATAAGCTATTCAGTTTGCAAAAAAAGCTTTTCAGAATGAAAATGTGCTATTTAAGTTTGTAGTTCAGACAAAAAAAGCTATTCAAAATGCTAATAAACTATTCAGATTTCAAATAAGCTATACAGTTTGCTAAAAAAGCTTTTCAGAATGAAATTGTGCTATTCAGATTGTAGTTAAGGATGAAAATAAGCTATTCAGAATGAAAAAAACGGGATTCAGGATGCGAATAACCTATTAAGTTTCCAATTCAGACAAAAAAAGCTATTCAGAATGCAAATAAACTATTCAGGTTGCAAATAAGCTATACAGTTTGCAAAAAAAGCTTTTCAGAATGAAATTGTGCTATTCAGATTGCAGTTAAGGATGAAAATAAGCTATTCAGAATGAAAAAAAACGGGATTCAGGATGCGAATAACCTATTAAGTTTGCAATTCAGACAAAAAAAAGCTATTCAGAATGCAAATAAACTATTCAGATTGCAAATAAACTATTCAGTTTGCAAAAAAAGCTTTTCAGAATGAAATTGTGCTATTCATATTGCAATTCAGGATGAGAATAAGCTATTCAGAATGAAAAATAAAGGGATTCAGGATGCGAATAACCTATTAAGTTTGTAGTTCAGACAAAAAAAGCTATTCAGAATGCTAATAAACTATTCAGATTTCAAATAAGCTATACAGTTTGCTAAAAAAGCTTTTCAGAATGAAATTGTGCTATTCAGATTGTAGTTAAGGATGAAAATAAGCTATTCAGAATGAAAAAAACGGGATTCAGGATGCGAATAACCTATTAAGTTTCCAATTCAGACAAAAAAAGCTATTCAGAATGCAAATAAACTATTCAGGTTGCAAATAAGCTATTCAGTTTGCAAAAAAAGCTTTTCAGAATGAAAATGTGCTATTTAGATTGCAGTTAAGGATGAAAATGAGCTATTCAGAATGAAAAAAAAGGGATTCAGGATGCGAATAACCTATTCAGTAGGCAATTCAGACAAAAAAACCTGTTCAGAATGCAAAAAAACTACTCAGATTGCAAATAAGCTATACAGTTTGCAAAAAAAGCTTTTCAGAATGAAATTGTTTGTATTTAGATTTCAGTTAAGGATGAAAATAAGCTATTCAGAATGAAAAAAAACGGGATTCAGGATGCGAATAACCTATTAAGTTTGCAATTCAGACAAAAAAAGCTATTCAGAATGCAAATAAACTATTCAAATTGCAAATAAACTATTCAGTTTGCAAAAAAAGCTTTTCAGAATGAAATTGTGCTATTCAGATTGCAGTTAAGGATGAAAATAAGCTATTCAGAATGAAAAAAACGGGATTCAGGATGCGAATAACCTATTAAGTTTGCAATTCAGACCAAAAAACCTATTCAGAATGCAAAAAAACTATTCAGATTGCAAATAAGCTATTCAGTTTGCAAAAAAAGCTTTTCAGAATGAAATTGTTTGTATTCAGATTTCAGTTAAGGATGAAAATAAGCTATTCAGAATGAAAAAAAACGGGATTCAGGATGCGAATAACCTATTCAGTTGACAATTCAGACAAAAAAAGCTATTCAGAATGCAAATAAACTATTCAGATTGTAAATAAGCTATACAGTTTGCCAAAAAAGCTTTTCAGAATGAAATTGTGCTATTCAGATTGCAGTTAAGGATGAAAATAAGCTATTAAGAATGAAAAAAACGGGATTCAGGATGCGAATAACCTATTAAGTTTGCAATTCAGACAAAAAAAGCTATTCAGAATGCAAATAAACTATTCATATTGCAAATAAGCTATTCAGTTTGCAAAAAACGCTTTTCAGAATGAAAATGTGCTATTCAGATTGCAGTTAAGGATGAAAATAAGCTATTCAGAAAGAAAAAAAAGGGATTCAGGTTGCGAATAACCTATTCAGTTGGCAATTCAGACAAAAATCCTATTCAGAATGCAAAAAAACTACTCAGATTGCAAATAAGCTATACAGTTTGCAAAAAAAGCTTTTCAGAATGAAATTGTGCTATTCAGATTGCAGTTAAGGATGAAAATAAGCTATTAAGAATGAAAAAAACGGGATTCAGGATGCGAATAACCTATTAAGTTTGCAATTCATACAAAAAAAAGCTATTCAGAATGCAAATAAACTATTCAGATTGCAAATAAACTATTCAGTTTGCAAAAAAAGCTTTTCAGAATGAAAATGTGCTATTCAGATTGCAGTTAAGGATGAAAATAAGCTATTCAGAAAGAAAAAAAAGGGATTCAGGATGCGAATAACCTATTCAGTTGGCAATTAAGACAAAAAAAGCTATTTAGAATGCAAAAAAACTATTCAGATTGCAAATAAGCTATTTAGGTTGCAAAAGAAGCTATTCAGAATGAAAATGTGCTATTCAGATTGAAGTTAAGTATGAAAATAAGCTATTCAGAATGAAAAAAAAGGGATTCAGGATGCGATTAACCTATTTAGTTAGAAATTCAGACAAAAAAACCTATTCAGAATGCAAAAAAACTACTCAGATTGCAAATAAGCTATACAGTTTGCAAAAAAAGCTTTTCAGAATGAAATTGTGCTATTCAGATTGCAGTTAAGGATGAAAATAAGCTATTCAGAATGAAAAAAAAGGGATTCAGGATGCAAATAACCTATTCAGTTGACAATTCAGACAAAAAAAACTATTCAGAATGCAAATAAACTATTCAGATTGTAAATAAGCTATACAGTTTGCCAAAAAAGCTTTTCAGAATGAAATTGTGCTATTCATGTTGCAGTTAAGGATGAAAATAAGCTATTAAGAATGAAAAAAACGGGATTCAGGATGCGAATAACCTATTAAGTTTGCAATTCAGACAAAAAAAGCTATTCAGAATGCAAATAAACTATTCATATTGCAAATAAGCTATTCAGTTTGCAAAAAACGCTTTTCAGAATGAAAATGTGCTATTCAGATTGCAGTTAAGGATGAAAATAAGCTATTCAGAAAGAAAAAAAAGGGATTCAGGTTGCGAATAACCTATTCAGTTGGCAATTCAGACAAAAAATCCTATTCAGAATGCAAAAAAACTACTCAGATTTCAAATAAGCTATACAGTTTGCAAAAAAAGCTTTTCAGAATGAAATTGTGCTATTCAGATTGCAGTTAAGGATGAAAATAAGCTATTAAGAATGAAAAAAACGGGATTCAGGATGCGAATAACCTATTAAGTTTGCAATTCATACAAAAAAAAGCTATTCAGAATGCAAATAAACTATTCAGATTGCAAATAAACTATTCAGTTTGCAAAAAAAGCTTTTCAGAATGAAAATGTGCTATTCAGATTGCAGTTAAGGATGAAAATAAGCTATTCAGAAAGAAAAAAAAGGGATTCAGGATGCGAATAACCTATTCAGTTGGCAATTAAGACAAAAAAAGCTATTTAGAATGCAAAAAAACTATTCAGATTGCAAATAAGCTATTTAGGTTGCAAAAGAAGCTATTCAGAATGAAAATGTGCTATTCAGATTGAAGTTAAGTATGAAAATAAGCTATTCAGAATGAAAAAAAAGGGATTCAGGATGCGATTAACCTATTTAGTTAGAAATTCAGACAAAAAAACCTATTCAGAATGCAAAAAAACTACTCAGATTGCAAATAAGCTATACAGTTTGCAAAAAAAGCTTTTCAGAATGAAATTGTGCTATTCAGATTGCAGTTAAGGATGAAAATAAGCTATTCAGAATGAAAAAAAAGGGATTCAGGATGCAAATAACCTATTCAGTTGACAATTCAGACAAAAAAAACTATTCAGAATGCAAATAAACTATTCAGATTGCAAATAAGCTATACAGTTTGAAAAAAAAGCTTTTCAGAATGAAAATGTGCTATTCAGATTGCAGTTCAGCATGAGAATAAGCTATTCAGAATGTAAAATAAAGGGATTCAGGATGCGAATAACCTATTAAGTTTGTAGTTCAGACAAAAAAACCTATTCAGAATGCCAATAAACTACTCAGAATGCAAATAAGCTATACAGTTTGCTAAAAAAGCTTTTCAGAATGAAATTGTGCTATTCAGATTGTAGTTAAGGATGAAAATAAGCTATTCAGAATGAAAAAAACGGGATTCAGGATGCGAATAACCTATTAAGTTACCAATTAAGACAAAAAAAGCTATTCATAATGCAAATAAACTATTCAGGTTGCAAATAAGCTATTCAGTTTGCAAAAAAAGCTTTTCAGAATGAAAATGTGCTATTTAGATTGCAGTTAAGGATGAAAATGAGCTATTCAGAATGAAAAAAAAGGGATTCAGGATGCGAATAACCTATTCAGTAGGCAATTCAGACAAAAAAACCTGTTCATAATGCAAAAAAACTACTCAGATTGCAAATAAGCTATACAGTTTGCAAAAAAAGCTTTTCAGAATGAAATTGTGCTATTCAGATTGCAGTTAAGGATGAAAATAAGCTATTCAGAATGAAAAAAAAGGGATTCAGGATGCGAATAACCTATTCAGTTGACAATTCAGACAAAAAAAGCTATTCAGAATGCAAATAAACTACTCAGATTGCAAATAAGCTATACAGTTTGCAAAAAAAGCTATTCAGAATGAAATTGTGCTATTCAGATTGCAGTTAAGGATGAAAATAAGCTATTCAGAATGAAAAAAATGGGATTCAGGATGCGAATAACCTATTCAGTTGGCAATTCTGACAAAAAAACCTATTCTGAATGCAAAAAAACTACTCAGATTGCAAATAAGATATACAGTTTGCTAAAAAAGCTTTTCAGAATGAAATTGTGGTATTCAGATTGCAGTTAAGGATGAAAATAAGCTATTAAGAATGAAAAAAACGGGATTCAGGATGCGAATAACCTATTCAGTTGGCAATTCAGACAAAAAAACCTATTCAGAATGCAAAAAAACTACTCAGATTGCAAATAAGCTATACAGTTTGCAAAAAAAGCTTTTCAGAATGAAAATGTGCTATTCAGATTGCAGTTAAGGATGAAAATAAGCTAATTAGAATGAAAAAAAACGGATTAAGGATGCGAATAACCTATTTAGTTGGCAATTGAGACAAAAAAACCTATTCAGAATGCAAAAAAACTACTCAGATTGCAAATAAGCTATTCAGTTTGCAAAAAAAGCTTTTCAGAATGAAATTGTGCTATTCAGATTGCAGTTAAGGATGAAAATAAGCTATTCAGAATGAAAAAAAAGGCATTCAGGATGCGAATAACCTATTCAGTTGACAATTTAGACAAAAAAAGCTATTCAGAATGCAAATAAACTATTCAGATTGTAAATAAGCTATACAGTTTGCCAAAAAAGCTTTTCAGAATGAAATTGTGCTATTCAGATTGAAGTTAAGTATGAAAATAAGCTATTCAGAATGAAAAAAAAGGGATTCAGGATGCGATTAACCTATTTAGTTAGAAATTCAGACAAAAAAACCTATTCAGAATGCAAAAAAACTACTCAGATTGCAAATAAGCTATACAGTTTGCAAAAAAAGCTTTTCAGAATGAAATTGTGCTATTCAGATTGCAGTTAAGGATGAAAATAAGCTATTCAGAATGAAAAAAAAGGGATTCAGGATGCAAATAACCTATTCAGTTGACAATTCAGACAAAAAAAACTATTCAGAATGCAAATAAACTATTCAGATTGCAAATAAGCTATACAGTTTGAAAAAAAAGCTTTTCAGAATGAAAATGTGCTATTCAGATTGCAGTTCAGCATGAGAATAAGCTATTCAGAATGAAAAATAAAGGGATTCAGGATGCGAATAACCTATTAAGTTTGTAGTTCAGACAAAAAAACCTATTCAGAATGCCAATAAACTACTCAGAATGCAAATAAGCTATACAGTTTGCTAAAAAAGCTTTTCAGAATGAAATTGTGCTATTCAGATTGTAGTTAAGGATGAAAATAAGCTATTCAGAATGAAAAAAACGGGATTCAGGATGCGAATAACCTATTAAGTTTGCAATTCAGACAAAAAAAGCTATTCAGAATGCAAATAAACTATTCATATTGCAAATAAGCTATTCAGTTTGCAAAAAACGCTTTTCAGAATGAAAATGTGCTATTCAGATTGCAGTTAAGGATGAAAATAAGCTATTCAGAAAGAAAAAAAAGGGATTCAGGTTGCGAATAACCTATTCAGTTGGCAATTCAGACAAAAAATCCAATTCAGAATGCAAAAAAACTACTCAGATTGCAAATAAGCTATACAGTTTGCAAAAAAAGCTTTTCAGAATGAAATTGTGCTATTCAGATTGCAGTTAAGGATGAAAATAAGCTATTAAGAATGAAAAAAACGGGATTCAGGATGCGAATAACCTATTAAGTTTGCAATTCATACAAAAAAAAGCTATTCAGAATGCAAATAAACTATTCAGATTGCAAATAAACTATTCAGTTTGCAAAAAAAGCTTTTCAGAATGAAATTGTGCTATTCAGATTGCAGTTAAGGATGAAAATAAGCTATTCAGAATGAAAAAAAACGGGATTCAGGATGCGAATAACCTATTAAGTTTGCAATTCAGACAAAAAAAAGCTATTCAGAATGCAAATAAACTATTCAGATTGCAAATAAACTATTCAGTTTGCAAAAAAAGCTTTTCAGAATGAAATTGTGCTATTCATATTGCAATTCAGGATGAGAATAAGCTATTCAGAATGAAAAATAAAGGGATTCAGGATGCGAATAACCTATTAAGTTTGTAGTTCAGACAAAAAAAGCTATTCAGAATGCTAATAAACTATTCAGATTTCAAATAAGCTATACAGTTTGCTAAAAAAGCTTTTCAGAATGAAATTGTGCTATTCAGATTGTAGTTAAGGATGAAAATAAGCTATTCAGAATGGAAAAAACGGGATTCAGGATGCGAATAACCTATTAAGTTTCCAATTCAGACAAAAAAAGCTATTCAGAATGCAAATAAACTATTCAGGTTGCAAATAAGCTATTCAGTTTGCAAAAAAAGCTTTTCAGAATGAAAATGTGCTATTTAGATTGCAGTTAAGGATGAAAATGAGCTATTCAGAATGAAAAAAAAGGGATTCAGGATGCGAATAACCTATTCAGTAGGCAATTCAGACAAAAAAACCTGTTCAGAATGCAAAAAAACTACTCAGATTGCAAATAAGCTATACAGTTTGCAAAAAAAGCTTTTCAGAATGAAATTGTTTGTATTCAGATTTCAGTTAAGGATGAAAATAAGCTATTCAGAATGAAAAAAAACGGGATTCAGGATGCGAATAACCTATTAAGTTTGCAATTCAGACAAAAAAAGCTATTCAGAATGCAAATAAACTATTCAAATTGCAAATAAACTATTCAGTTTGCAAAAAAAGCTTTTCAGAATGAAATTGTGCTATTCAGATTGCAGTTAAGGATGAAAATAAGCTATTCAGAATGAAAAAAACGGGATTCAGGATGCGAATAACCTATTATGTTTGCAATTCAGACCAAAAAACCTATTCAGAATGCAAAAAAACTATTCAGATTGCAATAAGCCATTTAGGTTGCAAAAGAAGCTATTCAGAATGAAAATGTGCTATTCAGATTGCAGTTAAGTATGAAAATAAGCTATTCATAATGAAAAAAAATGGATTCAGGATGCGATTAACCTATTTAGTTAGCAAATCAAACAAAAAAAGTTATTCAGAATGCAAATAAAGTATTTAGATTGCAAATAAACTATTCAGTTTGCAGAAAAAGCTTTTCAGAATGAAAATGTGCTATTCAGATTGCAGATCAGGATGAGAATAAGCTATTCAGAATGAAAAATAATGGGATTCAGGATGCGAATAACCTATTAAGTTTGTAGTTCAGACAAAAAAAGCTATTCAGAATGCCAATAAACTATTCAGAATGAAATTGTTTGTATTCAGATTGCAGATGAAAATAAGCTATTCAGAAAGAAAAAAAAGGGATTCAGGATGCGAATAACCTATTCAGTTGGCAATTCAGACTAAAAAACCTATTCATAATGCAAAAAAACTACTCAGATTGCAAATAAGCTATTCAGTTTGCAAAAAAAGCTTTTCAGAATGAAATTGTGCTATTCAGATTGCAGTTAAGGATGAAAATAAGCTATTCAGAATGAAAAAAAAGGGTTTCAGGATGCGAATAACCTATTCAGTTGACAATTCAGACAAAAAAAGCTATTCAGAATGCAAATAAACTATTCAGATTGCAAATAAGCAATTCAGTTTGCAAAAAAAGCTTTTCAGAATGAAATTGTTTGTATTCAGATTTCAGTTAAGGATGAAAATAAGCTATTCAGAATGAAAAAAAACGGGATTCAGGATGCGAATAACCTATTAAGTTTGCAATTCAGACAAAAAAAGCTATTCAGAATGCAAATAAACTATTCAAATTGCAAATAAACTATTCAGTTTGCAAAAAAAGCTTTTCAGAATGAAATTGTGCTATTCAGATTGCAGTTAAGGATGAAAATAAGCTATTCAGAATGAAAAAAAAGGGATTCAGGATGCGAATAACCTATTCAGTTGGCAATTCAGACAAACAAACCTATTCAGAATGCAAAAAAACTACTCAGATTGCAAATAAGCTATATAGTTTGCAAAAAAAGCTTTTCAGAATGAAATTGTGCTATTCAGATTGCAGTTAAGGATGAAAATAAGCTATTCAGAATGAAAAAAAAGGGATTCAGGATGCGAATAACCTACTCAGTTGGCAATTCAGACAAAAAAAGCTATTTAGAATGCAAAAAAACTATTCAGATTGCAATAAGCTATTTAGGTTGCAAAAGAAGCTATTCAGAATGAAAATGTGCTATTCAGATTGCAGTTAAGTATGAAAATAAGCTATTCATAATGAAAAAAAATGGATTCAGGATGCGATTAACCTATATAGTTAGCAAATCAAACAAAAAAAGTTATTCAGAATGCAAATAAAGTATTTAGATTGCAAATAAACTATTCAGTTTGCAGAAAAAGCTTTTCAGAATGAAAATGTGCTATTCAGATTGCAGTTCAGGATGAGAATAAGCTATTCAGAATGAAAAATAATGGGATTCAGGATGCGAATAACCTATTAAGTTTGTAGTTCAGACAAAAAAAGCTATTCAGAATGCCAATAAACTATTCAGAATGAAATTGTTTGTATTCAGATTGCAGTTAAGGATGAAAATAAGCTATTCAGAAAGAAAAAAAAGGGATTCAGGATGCGAATAACCTATTCAGTTGGCAATTCAGACTAAAAAACCTATTCATAATGCAAAAAAACTACTCAGATTGCAAATAAGCTATTCAGTTTGCAAAAAAAGCTTTTCAGAATGAAATTGTGCTATTCAGATTGCAGTTAAGGATGAAAATAAGCTATTCAGAATGAAAAAAAAGGGTTTCAGGATGCGAATAACCTATTCAGTTGACAATTCAGACAAAAAAAGCTATTCAGAATGCAAATAAACTATTCAGATTGCAAATAAGCTATTCAGTTTGCAAAAAAAGCTTTTCAGAATGAAATTGTTTGTATTCAGATTTCAGTTAAGGATGAAAATAAGCTATTCAGAATGAAAAAAAACGGGATTCAGGATGCGAATAACCTATTAAGTTTGCAATTCAGACAAAAAAAGCTATTCAGAATGCAAATAAACTATTCAAATTGCAAATAAACTATTCAGTTTGCAAAAAAAGCTTTTCAGAATGAAATTGTGCTATTCAGATTGCAGTTAAGGATGAAAATAAGCTATTCAGAATGAAAAAAAAGGGATTCAGGATGCGAATAACCTATTCAGTTGGCAATTCAGACAAACAAACCTATTCAGAATGCAAAAAAACTACTCAGATTGCAAATAAGCTATATAGTTTGCAAAAAAAGCTTTTCAGAATGAAATTGTGCTATTCAGATTGCAGTTAAGGATGAAAATAAGCTATTCAGAATGAAAAAAAAGGGATTCAGGATGCGAATAACCTACTCAGTTGGCAATTCAGACAAAAAAAGCTATTTAGAATGCAAAAAAACTATTCAGATTGCAATAAGCTATTTAGGTTGCAAAAGAAGCTATTCAGAATGAAAATGTGCTATTCAGATTGCAGTTAAGTATGAAAATAAGCTATTCATAATGAAAAAAAATGGATTCAGGATGCGATTAACCTATTTAGTTAGCAATTCAAACAAAAAAAGTTATTCAGAATGCAAATAAAGTATTTAGATTGCAAATAAACTATTCAGTTTGCTGAAAAAGCTTTTCAGAATGAAAATGTGCTATTCAGATTGCAGTTCAGGATGAGAATAAGCTATTCAGAATGAAAAATAATGGGATTCAGGATGCGAATAACCTATTTCGTTTGTAGTTCAGACAAAAAAAGCTATTCAGAATGCCAATAAACTATTCATAATGAAAATGTTCCATTCAGATTGTAGTTCAGGATGAAAAGAATCTATTCAGAATGAAAAAAAGGGATTCAGGATGCGAATAACCTATTAAGTTTGCAATTCAGACAAAAAAAGCTATTCAGAATGCAAAAAAACTATTCAGATTGCAAAAAAAGCTTTTCAGAATGAAATTGTGCTATTCAGAATGAAATTGTGCTATTCAGATTGCAGTTAAGGATGAAAATAAGCTATTCAGAATGAAAAAAAACGGGATTCAGGATGCGAATAACCTATTAAGTTTGCAATTCAGACAAAAAAAGCTATTCAGAATGCAAATAAACTATTCAGATTGCAAATAAGCTATACAGTTTGCAAAAAAAGCTTTTCAGAATGAAATTGTGCTATTCAGATTGCAGTTAAGGATGAAAATAAGCTATTCAGAATGAAAAAAAAGGGATTCAGGATGCGAATAACCTATTCAGTTGGCAATTCAGACAAAAAAAGCTATTCAGAATGCAAATAAACTATTCAGATTGCAAATAAGCTATACAGTTTGCAAAAAAAGCTTTTCAGAATGAAATTGTGCTATTCAGATTGCAGTTAAGGATGAAAATAAGCTATTCAGAATGAAAAAAAAATGGGATTCAGGATGCGAATAACCTATTAAGTTTGCAATTCAGACAAAAAAAGCTATTCAGAATGCAAATAAACTATTCAGATTGCAAATAAGCTATTCAGTTTGCAAAAAAAGCTTTTCAGAATGAAATTGTGCTATTCAGAATGAAATTGTGCTATTCAGATTGTAGTTAAGGATGAAAATAAGCTATTCAGAATGAAAAATAACGGGATTCAGGATGCGAATAACCTATTAAGTTTGCAATTCAGACAAAAAACGCTACTCAGAATGCCAATAAACTATTCAGATTTCAAATAAGCTATTCAGAATGAAAATGTGCCATTCAGATTGTAGTTCAGGATGCCAATAACATATTCAGAATGAAAAATAAACTATTCAGATTGCGAATAAGCTATACAGTTTGCAAAAAAACCTTTTCAGAACGAAAATGTGCTATTCAGATTGAAGTTAAGGATGAAAATAAGCTATTTAGAATGAAAAAAAAGGGATTCAGGATGCGAATAACCTATTCAGTTGGCATTTCAGACAAAAAAACCTATTCAGAATGCAAAAAAAACTACTCAGATTGAAAATAAGCTATACGATTTGCAAAAAACGCTTTTCAGAATGAAATTGTGCTATACAGATTGCAGTTAAGGATGAAAATAAGCTATTCAGAATGAAAAAAAAGGGATTCAGGATGCGAATAACCTATTCAGTTGACAATTCAGACAAAAAAAGCTATTCAGAATGCAAATAAACTATTCAGATTGCAAATAAGCTATACAGTTTGCAAAAAAAGCTTTTCAGAATGAAATTGTGCTATTCAGATTGCAGTTAAGGATGAAAATAAGCTATTCAGAATGAAAAAAAAGGGATTCAGGATGCGAATAACCTATTCAGTTGGCAATTCAGACAAAAAAAGCTATTCAAAATGCAAATAAACTATTCAGATTGCAAATAAGCTATACAGTTTGCAAAAAAAGCTTTTCAGAATGAAATTGTGCTATTCAGATTGCAGTTAAGGATGAAAATAAGCTATTCAGAATGAAAAAAACGGGATTCAGGATGCGAATAACCTATTCAGTTGGCAATTCAGACAAAAAAAGCTATTCAGAATGCAAATAAACTAATCAGATTGCAAATAAACTATTCAGTTTGCAAAAAAAGCTTTTCAGAATGAAATTGTGCTATTCAGATTGCAGTTCAGCATGAGAATAAGCTATTCAGAATGAAAAATAATGGGATTCAGGATGCGAATAACCTATTAAGTTTGTAGTTCAGACAAAAAAAGCTATTCAGAATGCCAATAAACTATTCAGATTTCAAATAAGCTATTCAGAATGAAAATGTGCCATTCAGATTGTAGTTCAGGATGCCAATAACTTATTCAGAATGAAAAATAAACTATTCAGATTGCAAATAAGCTATACAGTTTGCAAAAAAACCTTTTCAGAACGAAAATGTGCTATTCAGATTGCAGTTAAGGATGAAAATAAGCTATTTAGAATGAAAAAAAAGGGATTCAGGATGCGAATAACCTATTCAGTTGGCATTTCAGACAAAAAAACCTATTCAGAATGCAAAAAAAACTACTCAGATTGAAAATAAGCTATACGATTTGCAAAAAACGCTTTTCAAAATGAAATTGTGCTATTCAGATTGCAGTTAAGGATGAAAATAAGCTATTCAGAATGAAAGAAAAGGGATTCAGGATGCGAATAACCTATTCAGTTGACAATTCAGACAAAAAAAGCTATTCAGATTGCAAATAAGCTATACAATTTGCAAAAAAAGCTTTTCAGAATGAAATTGTGCTATTCAGATTGCAGTTAAGGATGAAAATAAGCTATTCAGAATGAAAAAAACGGGATTCAGGATGCGAATAACCTATTAAGTTTGCAATTCAGACAAAAAAAGCTATTCAGAATGCAAATAAACTATTCATATTGTAAATAAGCTATTCAGTTTGCAAAAAAAGTTTTTCAGAATGAAAATGTGCTATTCAGATTGCAGTTAAGGATGAAAATAAGCTATTCAGAAAGAAAAAAAAAGGATTCAGGATGCGAATAACCTATTCAGTTGGCAATTCAGACTAAAAAACCTATTCAGAATGCAAAAAAACTACTCAGATTGCAAATAAGCTATACAGTTTGCAAAAAAAGCTTTTCAGAATGAAATTGTGCTATTCAGATTGCAGTTAAGGTTGAAAATAAGCTATTCAGAATGAAAAAAAAGGGTTTCAGGATGCGAATAACCTTTTCAGTTGACAATTCAGACAAAAAAAGCTATTCAGAATGCAAATAAACTATTCAGATTGCAAATAAGCTATTCAGTTTGCAAAAAAAGCTTTTCAGAATGAAATTGTTTGTATTCAGATTGCAGTTAAGGATGAAAATAAGCTATTCAGACTGAAAAAAAACGGGATTCAGGATGCGAATAACCTATTAAGTTTGTAGTTCAGACAAAAAAAGCTATTCAGAATGCCAATAAACTATTCAGAATGCAAATGTTCCATTCAGATTGTAGTTCAGGATGAAAAGAATCTATTCAGAATGAAAAAAAGGGATTCAGGATGCGAATAACCTATTAAGTTTGCAATGCAGACAAAAAAAGCTATTCAGAATGCAAAGAAACTATTCAGATTGCAAATAAGCTATTAAGTGTGTAATAAAAGGTTTTTAGAATGAAAATGTGCTATTTAGATTGCAGTTCAGGATGAAAATAAGCTATTCGGAATGAAAAAAAAGGGATTCAGGATGCCAATAACCTATTCAGAATGAAAAATAAACTATTCTGATTGCAAATAAGCTAGACAGTTTGCAAAAAAAGCGTTTCAGTACGAAAATGTCCTATTCAGATTGCAGTTAAGGATGAAAATAAGCTATTTAGAATGAAAAAAAAGGGATTTAGGATGCGAATAACCTATTCAGTTGACAATTCAGACAAAAAAAGCTATTCAGAATGCAAATAAACTAATCAGATTGCAAATAAGCTATACAGTTTGCAAAAAAAGCTTTTCAAAATGAAATTGTGCTATTCAGATTGCAGTTAAGGATGAAAATAAGCTATTCAGAATGAAAAAAACGGGATTCAGGATGCGAATAACCTATTAAGTTTGCAATTCAGACAAAAAAAGCTATTCAGAATGTAAAAAAACTACTCAGATTGCAAATAAGCTATACAGTTTGCAAAAAAAGCTTTTCAGAATGAAATTGTGCTATTCAGATTGCAGTTAAGGATGAAAATAAGCTATTCAGAATGAAAAAAACGGGATTCAGGATGCGAATAACCTATTAAGTTTGCAATTCAGACAAAAAAAACTATTCAGAATGCAAATAAACTATTCAGATTGCAAATAAGCTATTCAGTTTGCAAAAAAAGCTTTTCAGAATGAAAATGTGCTATTCAGATTGCAGTTAAGTATGAAAATAAGCTATTCATAATGAAAAAAAATGGATTCAGGATGCGATTAACCTATTTAGTTAGCAATTCAAACAAAAAAAGTTATTCAGAATGCAAATAAACTATTCAGATTGCAAATAAGCTATACAGTTTGCAAAAAAAGCTTTTCAGAATGAAATTGTGCTATTCAGATTGCAGTTAAGGATGAAAATATGCTATTCATAATGAAAAAAAAGGGATTCAGGATGCGAATAACCTATTCAGTTGGCAATTCAGACAAAAAAAGCTATTCAGAATGCAAATAAACTATTCAGATTGCAAATAAGCTATACAGTTTGCAAAAAAAGCTTTTCAGAATGAAATTGTGCTATTCAGATTGCAGTTAAGGATGAAAATAAGCTATTCAGAATGAAAAAAAAATGGGATTCAGGATGCGAATAACCTATTAAGTTTGCAATTCAGACAAAAAAAGCTATTCAGAATGCAAATAAACTATTCAGATTGCAAATAAACTATTCAGTTTGCAAAAAAAGCTTTTCAGAATGAAATTGTGCTATTCAGATTGCAGTTCAGGATGAGAATAAGCTATTCAGAATGAAAAATAATGGGATTCAGGATGCGAATAACCTATTAAGTTTGTAGTTCAGACAAAAAAAGCTATTCAGAATGCCAATAAACTATTCAGATTTCAAATAAGCTATTCAGAATGAAAATGTGCCATTCAGATTGTAGTTCAGGATGCCAATAACTTATTCAGAATGAAAAATAAACTATTCAGATTGCAAATAAGCTATACAGTTTGCAAAAAAACCTTTTCAGAACGAAAATGTGCTATTCAGATTGCAGTTAAGGATGAAAATAAGCTATTTAGAATGAAAAAAAAGGGATTCAGGATGCGAATAACCTATTCAGTTGGCATTTCAGACAAAAAAACCTATTCAGAATGCAAAAAAACTACTCAGATTGAAAATAAGCTATACGATTTGCAAAAAACGCTTTTCAGAATGAAATTGTGCTATTCAGATTGCAGTTAAGGATGAAAATAAGCTATTCAGAATGAAAAAAAAGGGATTCAGGATGCGAATAACCTATTCAGTTGACAATTCAGACAAAAAAAGCTATTCAGAATGCAAATAAACTATTCAGATGGCAAATAAGCTATACAATTTGCAAAAAAAGCCTTTCAGAATGAAATTGTGCTATTCAGATTGCAGTTAAGGATGAAAATAAGCTATTCAGAATGAAAAAAACGGGATTCAGGATGCGAATAACCTATTAAGTTTGCAATTCAGACAAAAAAAGCTATTCAGAATGCAAATAAACTATTCATATTGCAAATAAGCTATTCAGTTTGCAAAAAAAGTTTTTCAGAATGAAAATGTGCTATTCAGATTGCAGTTAAGGATGAAAATAAGCTATTCAGAAAGATAAAAAAGGGATTCAGGATGCGAATAACCTATTCAGTTGACAATTTAGACAAAAAAAGCTATTCAGAATGCAAATAAACTATTCAGATGGCAAATAAGCTATTCAGTTTGGAAAAAAAGCTTTTCAGAATGAAATTGTTTGTATTCAGATTGCAGTTAAGGATGAAAATAAGCTATTCAGAATGAAAAAAAACGGGATTCAGGATGCGAATAACCTATTATGTTTGTAGTTCAGACAAAAAAAGCTATTCAGAATGCCAATAAACTATTCAGAATGAAAATGTTCCAATCAGATTGTAGTTCAGGATGAAAAGAATATATTCAGAATGAAAAAAAGGGATTCAGGATGCGAATAACCTATTAAGTTTGCAATTCAGACAAAAAAAGCTATTCAGAATGCAAATAAACAATTCAGATTGCAAATAAGCTATTAAGTGTGTAATAAAAGGTTTTTAGAATGAAAATGTGCTATTTAGATTGCAGTTCAGGATGAAAATAAGCTATTCGGAATGAAAAAAAAGGGATTCAGGATGCCAATAACCTATTCAGAATGAAAAATAAACTATTCTGATTGCAAATAAGCTGTACAGTTTGCAAAAAAAGCGTTTCAGAACGAAAATGTCATATTCAGATTGCAGTTAAGGATGAAAATAAGCTATTTAGAATGAAAAAAAAGGGATTCAGGATGCGAATAACCTATTCGGTTGACAATTCAGACAAAAAAAGCTATTGAGAATGCAAATAAACTAATCAGATTGCAAATAAGCTATACAGTTAGCAAATAAAGCTTTTCAAAATGAAATTTTGCTATTCAGATTGCAGTTAAGGTTGAAAATAAGCTATTCAGAATGAAAAAAACGGGATTCAGGATGCGAATAACCTATTAAGTTTGCAATTCAGACAAAAAAAGCTATTCAGAATGCAAATAAACTACTCAGATTGCAAATAAGCTATACAGTTTGCAAAAAAAGCTTTTCAGAATGAAATTGTGCTATTCAGATTGCAGTTAAGGATGAAAATAAGCTATTCAGAATGATAAAAACGGGATTCAGGATGCGAATAACCTATTCAGTTGGCAATTCAGACAAAAAAAGCTATTCAGAATGCAAATAAACTATTCAGATTGCAAATAAGCTATTAAGTTTGCAAAAAAAGCTTTTCAGAATGAAAATGTGCTATTCAGATTGCAGTTAAGGATGAAAATAAGCTATTCAGAATGAAAAAAAAGGGATTCAGGATGCGAATAACCTATTAAGTTTGCAATTCAGACAAAAAAAGCTATTCAGAATGCAAATAAACTATTCAGATTGCAAATAAGCTATACAGTTTGCAAAAAAAGCTTTTCAGAATGAAATTGTGCAATTCAGATTGCAGTTAAGGATGAAAATAAGCTATTCAGAATGAAAAAAAAGGGATTCAGGATGCGAATAACCTATTCAGTTGGCAATTCTGACAAAAAAACCTATTCAGAATGCAAAAAAACTACACAGATTGCAAATAAGCTATACAGTTTGCAGAAAAAGCTTTACAGAATGAAATTGTGCTATTCAGATTGCAGTTAAGGATGAAAATAAGCTATTCAGAATGAAAAAAATGGGATTCAGGATGCAAATAACCTATTCAGTTGACAATTCAGACAAAAAAAGCTATTCAGAATGCAAATAAACTATTCAGATTGCAAATAAGCTATTCAGTTTGAAAAAAAAGCTTTTCAGAATGAAAATGTGCTATTCAGATAGCAGTTCAGGATGAGAATAAGCTATTCAGAATGAAAAATAAAGGGATTCAGGATGCGAATAACCTATTAAGTTTGTAGTTCAGACAAAAAGGGCTATTCAGAATGCAAATAAACTATTCAGATTGCAAATAAGCTATTAAGTTTGTAAAAAAAGGTTTTCAGAATGAAAAAGTGCTATTTAGATTGCAGTTCAGGATGAAAATAAGCTATTCAGAATGAAAAAAAAGGGATTCAGGATGCGAATAACCTATTCAGAATGGAAAAAAAACTATTCTGATTGCAAATAAGCTATACAGTTTGCAAAAAAAGCTTTTCAGAATGAAAATGTGCTATTCAGATTGCAGTTAAGGATGAAAATAAGCTAATTAGAATGAAAAAAAAGGGATTCAGGATGCGAATAACCTATTCAGTTGGCAATTGAGACAAAAAAACCTATTCAGAATGCAAAAAAACTACTCAGATTGCAAATAAGCTATTCAGTTTGCAAAAAAAGCTTTTCAGAATGAAATTGTGCTATTCAGATTGCAGTTATGGATGAAAATAAGCTATTCAGAATGAAAAAAAAGGGATTCAAGATGCAAATAACCTATTCAGTTGACAATTCAGACAAAAAAAGGTATTCAGAATGCAAATAAACTATTCAGATTGCAAATAAACTATTCAGTTTGAAAAAAAAAGCTTTTCAGAATGAAATTGTGCTATTCAGAATGAAATTGTGCTATTCAGATTGCAGTTAAGGATGAAAATAAGCTATTCAGAATGAAAAAAAACGGGATTCAGGATGCGAATAACCTATTAAGTTTGCAATTCAGACAAAAAAAGCTATTCAGAATGCAAATAAACTATTCAGATTGCAAATAAGCTATACAGTTTGCAAAAAAAGCTTTTCAGAATGAAATTGTGCTATTCAGATTGCAGTTTAGGATGAAAATAAGCTATTCAGAATGAAAAAAAAGGGATTCAGGATGCGAATAACCTATTCAGTTGGCAATTCTGACAAAAAAAGCTATTTAGAATGCAAAAAAACTATTCAGATTGCAAATAAGCTATTTAGGTTGCAAAAGAAGCTATTCAGAATGAAAATGTGCTATTCAGATTGCATTTAAGTATGAAAATAAGCTATTCAGAACGAAAAAAAAGGGATTCAGGATGCGATTAACCTATTTAGTTAGAAATTCAGACAAAAAAACCTATTCAGAATGCAAAAAAACTACTCAGATTGCAAATAAGCTATACAGTTTGCAAAAAAAGCTTTTCAGAATGAAATTGTGCTATTCAGATTGCAGTTAAGGATGAAAGTAAGCTATTCAGAATGAAAAAAAAGGGATTCAGGATGCGAATAACCTATTCAGTTGGCAATTCCGACAAAAAATCCTATTCAGAATGCAAATAAGCTATACAGTTTGCAAAATAAGCTTTTCAGTATGAAATTGTGCTATTCAGATTGCAGTTAAGGATGAAAAAAATCTATTCAGAATGAAAAAAAGGGATTCAGGATGCAAATAACCTATTCAGTTGACAATTCAGACAAAAAAAGCTATTCAGAATGCAAATAAACTATTCAGATTGCAAATAAGCTATTCAGTTTGAAAAAAAAGCTTTTCAGAATGAAATTGTGCTATTCAGAATGAAATTGTGCTATTCAGATTGCATATAAGGATGAAAATAAGCTATTCAGAATGAAAAAAAACGGGATTCAGGATGCGAATAACCTATTAAGTTTGCAATTCAGACAAAAAAAGCTATTCAGAATGCAAATAAACTATTCAGATTGCAAATAAGCTATACAGTTTGCAAAAAAAGCTTTTCAGAATGAAATTGTGCTATTCAGATTGCAGTTAAGGATGAAAATAAGCTATTCAGAATGAAAAAAAAGGGATTCAGGATGCGAATAACCTATTCAGTTGGCAATTCAGACAAAAAAAACTATTCAGAATGCAAATAAACTATTCAGATTGCAAATAAGCTATACAGTTTGCAAAAAAAGCTTTTCAGAATGAAATTGTGCTATTCAGATTGCAGTTAAGGATGAAAATAAGCTATTCAGAATGAAAAAAACGGGATTCAGGATGCGAATAACCTATTCAGTTGGCAATGCTGACAAAAAAACCTATTCTGAATGCAAAAAAACTACTCAGATTGCAAATAAGATATACAGTTTGCTAAAAAAGCTTTTCAGAATGAAATTGTGCTATTCAGATTGCAGTTAAGGATGAAAATAAGCTATTCAGAATGAAAAAAACGGGATTTAGGATGCGAATAACCTATTAAGTTTGCAATTCATACCAAAAAACCTATTCAGAATGCAAAAAAACTACTCAGATTGCAAATAAGCTATACAGTTTGCTAAAAAAGCTTTTTAGAATGAAATTGTGCTATTCAGATTGCAGTTAAGGATGAAAATAAGCTATTCAGAATGAAAAAAACGGGATTTAGGATGCGAATAACCTATTAAATTTGCAATTCAGACAAAAAAAGCTATTCAAAATGCAAATAAACTATTCAGATTGCAAATAAGCTATTCAGTTTGCAAAGAAAGCTTTGCAGAATGAAAATGTGCTATTGAGATTGCAGTTAAGGATCAAAATAAGCTATTTAGAATGAAAAAAAAAGGGATTCAGGATGCGAATAACCTATTCAATTGGCAATTCAGACAAAAAAACCTATTCAGAATGCAAAAAAACTACTCAGATTGCAAATAAGCTATACAGTTTGCAAAAAAAGCTTTTCAGAATGAAATTGTGCTATTCAGATTGCAGTTAAGGATGAAAATAAGCTATTCAGAATGAAAAAAACGGGATTCAGGATGCGAATAACCTATTCAGTTGGCAATTCAGACAAAAAAAGCTATTCAGAATGCAAATAAACTATTCAGATTGCAAATAAGCTATACAGTTTGCAAAAAAAGCTTTTCAGAATGAAATTGTGCTATTCAGATTGCAGTTAAGGATGAAAATAAGCTATTCAGAATGAAAAAAACGGGATTCAGGATGCGAATAACCTATTCAGTTGGCAATTCAGACAAAAAAAGCTATTCAGAATGCAAATAAACTATTCAGATTGCAAATAAGCTATACAGTTTGCAAAAAAAGCTTTTCAGAATGAAATTGTGCTATTCAGATTGCAGTTAAGGATGAAAATAAGCTATTCAGAATGAAAAAAACGGGATTCAGGATGCGAATAACCTATTCAGTTGGCAATTCAGACAAAAAAAGCTATTCAGAATGCAAATAAACTATTCAGATTGCAAATAAGCTATACAGTTTGCAAAAAAAGCTTTTCAGAATGAAATTGTGCTATTCAGATTGCAGTTAAGGATGAAAATAAGCTATTCAGAATGAAAAAAACGGGATTCAGGATGCGAATAACCTATTCAGTTGGCAATTCAGACAAAAAAAGCTATTCAGAATGCAAATAAACTATTCAGATTGCAAATAAGCTATACAGTTTGCAAAAAAAGCTTTTCAGAATGAAATTGTGCTATTCAGATTGCAGTTAAGGATGAAAATAAGCTGTTCAGAATGAAAAAAACGGGATTCAGGATGCGAATAACCTATTCAGTTGGCAATTCAGACAAAAAAAGCTATTCAGAATGCAAATAAACTATTCAGATTGCAAATAAGCTATACAGTTTGCAAAAAAAGCTTTACAGAATGAAATTGTGCTATTCAGATTGCAGTTAAGGATGAAAATAAGCTATTCAGAATGAAAAAAAAGGGATTCAGGATGCGAATAACCTATTCAGTTAGCAATTCAGACAAAAAAAACTATTCAGAATGCAAATAAACTATTCAGATTGCAAATAAGCTATACAGTTTGCAAAAAAAGCTTTTCAGAATGATATTGTGCTATTCAGATTGCAGTTAAGGATGAAAATAAGCTATTCAGAATGAAAAAAACGGGATTCAGGATGCGAATAACCTATTCAGTTGACAATTCAGAAAAAAAAAACTATTCAGAATGCAAATAAACTACTCAGATTGCAAATAAGCTATACAGTTTGCAAAAAAAGCTTTTCAGAATGAAATTGTGCTATTCAGATTGCAGTTAAGGATGAAAATAAGCTATTCAGAATGAAAAAAACGGGATTCAGGATGCGAATAACCTATTCAGTTGGCAATTCTGACAAAAAAACCTATTCTGAATGCAAAAAAACTACTCAGATTGCAAATAAGCTATACAGTTTGCTAAAAAAGCTTTTCAGAATGAAATTGTGCTATTCAGATTGCAGTTAAGGATGAAAATAAGCTATTCAGAATGAAAAAAACGGGATTCAGGATGCGAATAACCTATTAAGTTTGCAATTCAGACCAAAAAACCTATTCAGAATGCAATAAAACTACTGAGATTGCAAGTAAGCTATACAGTTTGCTAAAAAAGCTTTTCAGAATGAAATTGTGCTATTCAGATTGCAGTTAAGGATGAAAATAAGCTATTCAGAATGAAAAAAACGGGATTCAGGATGCGAATAACCTATTAAATTTGCAATTCAGACAAAAAAAGCTATTCAAAATGCAAATAAACTATTCAGATTGCAAATAAGCTATTCAGTTTGCAAAAAAAGCTTGGCAGAATGAAAATGTGCTATTCAGATTGCAGTTAAGGATCAAAATAAGCTATTTAGAATGAAAAAAAAAGGGATTCAGGATGCGAATAACCTATTCAATTGGCAATTCAGACAAAAAAACCTATTCAGAATGCAAAAAAACTACTCAGATTGCAAATAAGCTATACAGTTTGCAAAAAAAGCTTTTCAGAATGAAATTGTGCTATTCAGATTGCAGTTAAGGATGAAAATAAGCTATTAAGAATGAAAAAAATGGGATTCAGGATGCGAATAACCTATTCAGTTGGCAATTCAGACAAAAAAAGCTATTCAGAATGCAAATAAACTATTCAGATTGCAAATAAGCTATTAAGTTTGTAAAAAAAGGTTTTCAGAATGAAAAAGTGCTATTTAGATTGCAGTTCATGATGAAAATAAGCTATTCAGAATGAAAAAAAAGGGATTCAGGATGCGAATAACCTATTCAGAATGGAAAATAAACTATTCTGATTGCAAATAAGCTATACAGTTTTTAAAAAAAGCTTTTCAGAATGAAATTGTGCTATTCAGATTGCAGTTAAGGATGAAAATAAGCTATTCAGAATGAAAAAAAAGGGATTCCGGATGCGAATAACCTATTCAGTTGGCAATTCTGACAAAAAAACCTATTCAGAATGCAAAAAAACTACTCAGATTGCAAATAAGCTATACAGTTTGCAAAAAAAGCTTTTCAGAATGAAAATGTGCTATTCAGATTGCAGTTAAGGATGAAAATAAGCTAATTAGAATGAAAAAAAAGGGATTCAGGATGCGAATAACCTATTCAGTTGGCAATTGAGACAAAATAACCTATTCAGAATGCAAAAAAACTACTCAGATTGCAAATAAGCTATTCAGTTTGCAAAAAAAGCTTTTCAGAATGAAATTGTGCTATTCAGATTGCAGTTAAGGATGAAAATAAGCTATTCAGAATGAAAATAAAGGGATTCAGGATGCGAATAACCTATTAAGTTTGCAATTCAGACAAAAAAAGCTATTCAGAATGCAAATAAACTATTCACATTGCAAATAAGCTATTCAGTTTGCAAAAAAAGCTTTTCAGAATGAAAATGTGCTATTCAGATTGCAGTTAAGGATGAAAATAAGCTATTCAGAAAGAAAAAAAAGGGATTCAGGATGCGAATAACCTATTCAGTTGACAATTCAGACAAAAAAAGCTATTCAGAATGCAAAAAAACTATTCAGATTGCAAATAAGCTATTCAGTTTGAAAAAAAAGCTTTTCAGAATGAAATTGTGCTATTCAGAATGAAATTGTGCTATTCAGATTGCAGTTAAGGATGAAAATAAGTTATTCAGAATGAAAAAAAAGGGATTCAGGATGCGAATAACCTATTCAGTTGGCAATTCTGACAAAAAAACCTATTCAGAATGCAAAAAAACTACTCAGATTGCAAATAAGCTATACAGTTTGCAAAAAAAGCTTTTCAGAATGAAATTGTGCTATTCAGATTGCAGTTAAGGATGAAAATAAGCTAATTAGAATGAAAAAAAAGGGATTCAGGATGCGAATAACCTATTCAGTTGGCAATTGAGACAAAATAACCTATTCAGAATGCAAAAAAACTACTCAGATTGTAAATAAGCTATACAGTTTGAAAAAAAAGCTTTTCAGAATGAAAATGTGCTATTCAGATTGCAGTTCAGCATGAGAATAATCTATTCAGAATGAAAAATAGAGGGATTCAGGATGCGAATAACCTATTAAGTTTGTAGTTCTGACAAAAAAACCTATTCAGACTGCCAATAAACTACTCATAATGCAAATAAGCTATACAGTTTGCTAAAAAAGCTTTTTAGAATGAAATTGTGCTATTCAGATTGTAGTTAAGGATGAAAATAAGCTATTCAGAATGAAAAAAACGGGATTCAGGATGCGAATAACCTATTAAATTTGCAATTCAGACAAAAAAAGCTATTCAGAATGCAAATAAACTATTCAGATTGCAAATAAGCTATACAGTTTGCAAAAAAAGCTTTTCAGAATGAAATTGTGCTATTCAGATTGCAATTCAGGATGAGAATAAGCTATTCAGAATGAAAAAAAATGGGATTCAGGATGCGAATAACCTATTAAGTTTGCAATTCAGACAAAAAAAAGCTATTCAGAATGCAAATAAACTATTCAGATTGCAAGTTAACTATTCAGTTTGCAAAAAAAGCTTTTCAGAATGAAATTGTGCTATTCAGATTGCAATTCAGGATGAGAATAAGCTATTCAGAATGAAAAATAATGGGTTTCAGGATGCGAATAACCTATTAAGTTTGTAGTTCTGACAAAAAAACCTATTCAGACTGCCAATAAACTACTCATAATGCAAATAAGCTATACAGTTTGCTAAAAAAGCTTTTTAGAATGAAATTGTGCTATTCAGATTGTAGTTAAGGATGAAAATAAGCTATTCAGAATGAAAAAAACGGGATTCAGGATGCGAATAACCTATTAAATTTGCAATTCAGACAAAAAAAGCTATTCAGAATGCAAATAAACTATTCAGATTGCAAATAAGCTATACAGTTTGCAAAAAAAGCTTTTCAGAATGAAATTGTGCTATTCAGATTGCAATTCAGGATGAGAATAAGCTATTCAGAATGAAAAATAATGGGATTCAGGATGCGAATAACCTATTAAGTTTGTAGTTCTGACAAAAAAACCTATTCAGACTGCCAATAAACTACTCATAATGCAAATAAGCTATACAGTTTGCTAAAAAAGCTTTTTAGAATGAAATTGTGCTATTCAGATTGTAGTTAAGGATGAAAATAAGCTATTCAGAATGAAAAAAACGGGATTCAGGATGCGAATAACCTATTAAATTTGCAATTCAGACAAAAAAAGCTATTCAGAATGCAAATAAACTATTCAGATTGCAAATAAGCTATTCAGTTTGCAAAAAAAGCTTTGCAGAATGAAAATGTGCTATTCAGATTGCAGTTAAGGATCAAAATAAGCTATTTAGAATGAAAAAAAAAGGGATTCAGGATGCGAATAACCTATTCAATTGGCAATTCAGACAAAAAACCTATTCAGAATGCAAAAAAACTACTCAGATTGCAAATAAGCTATACAGTTTGCAAAAAAAGCTTTTCAGAATGAAATTGTGCTATTCAGATTGCAGTTAAGGATGAAAATAAGCTATTCAGAATGAAAAAAACGGGATTCAGGATGCGAATAACCTATTCAGTTGGCAATTCAGACAAAAAAACCTATTCAGAATGCAAATAAACTATTCAGATTGCAAATAAGCTATTAAGTTTGCAAAAAAAGCTTTTCAAAATGAAATTGTGCTATTCAGATTGCAGTTAAGGATGAAAATAAGCTATTCAGAATGAAAAAAAAGGGATTCAGGATGCGAATAACCTATTCAGTTGGCAATTCTGACAAAAAAACCTATTCAGAATGCAAAAAAACTACTCAGATTGCAAATAAGCTATACAGTTTGCAAAAAAAGCTTTTCAGAATGAAATTGTGCAATTCAGATTGCAGTTAAGGATGAAAATAAGCTATTCAGAATGAAAAAAAAGGGATTCAGGATGCGAATAACCTATTTAGTTGGCAATTAAGACAAAAAAAGCTATTTAGAATGCAAAAAAACTATTCAGATTGCAAATAAGCTATTTAGGTTGCAAAAGAAGCTATTCAGAATGAAAATGTGCTATTCAGATTGCAGTTAAGTATGAAAATAAGCTATTCAGAATGAAAAAAAAGGGATTCAGGATGCGATTAACCTATTTAGTTAGAAATTCAGACAAAAAAACCTATTCAGAATGCAAAAAAACTACTCAGATTGTAAATAAGCTATACAATTTGAAAAAAAAGCTTTTCAGAATGAAAATGTGCTATTCAGATTGCAGTTCAGCATGAGAATAAGCTATTCAGAATGAAAAATAGAGGGATTCAGGATGCGAATAACCTATTAAGTTTGTAGTTCAGACAAAAAAACCTATTCAGAATGCCAATAAACTACTCAGAATGCAAATAAGCTATACAGTTTGCTAAAAAAGCTTTTCAGAATGAAAATGTGCTATTCAGATTGCAGTTCAGGATGAGAATAAGCTATTCAGAATGAAAAATAAAGGGATTCAGGATGCGAATAACCTATTAAGTTTGTAGTTCAGACAAAAAAAGCTATTCAGAATGCCAATAAACTATTCAGATTGCAAATAAGCTATTCAGAATGAAAATGTGCCATTCAGATTGTAGTTCAGGATGAAAATAATCTATTCAGAATGAAAAAAAGGGATTCAGGATGCGAATAACCTATTAAGTTTGCAATTCAGACAAAAAGGGCTATTCAGAATGCAAATAAACTATTCAGATTGAAAATAAGCTATACAGTTTGCAAAAAAAGCTTTTCAGAATGAAATTGTGCTATTCAGATTGCAGTTAAGGATGAAAATAAGATATCCAGAATGAAAAAAAACGGGATTCAGGATGCGAATAACCTATTAAGTTTGCAATTCAGACAAAAAAAAGCTATTCAGAATGCAAATAAACTATTCAGATTGCAAATTAACTATTCAGTTTGCAAAAAAAGCTTTTCAGAATGAAATTGTGCTATTAAGATTGCAATTCAGGATGAGAATAAGCTATTCAGAATGAAAAATAATGGGATTCAGGATGCGAATAACCTATTAAGTTTGTAGTTCTGACAAAAAAACCTATTCAGAATGCCAATAAACTACTCAGAATGCAAATAAGCTATACAGTTTGCTAAAAAAGCTTTTCAGAATGAAAATGTGCTATTCAGATTGCAGTTCAGGATGAGAATAAGCTATTCAGAATGAAAAATAAAGGGATTCAGGATGCGAATAACCTATTAAGTTTGTAGTTCAGACAAAAAAAGCTATTCAGAATGCCAATAAACTATTCAGATTGCAAATAAGCTATTCAGAATGAAAATGTGCCATTCAGATTGTAGTTCAGGATGACAATAATCTATTCAGAATGAAAAAAAGGGATTCAGGATGCGAATAACCTATTAAGTTTGCAATTCAGACAAAAAGGGCTATTCAGAATGCAAATAAACTATTCAGATTGCAAATAAGCTATACAGTTTGCAAAAAAAGCTTTTCAGAATGAAATTGTGCTATTCAGATTGCAGTTAAGGATGAAAATAAGCTATTCAGAATGAAAAAAAACGGGATTCAGGATGCGAATAACCTATTAAGTTTGCAATTCAGACAAAAAAAAGCTATTCAGAATGCAAATAAACTATTCAGATTGCAAATTAACTATTCAGTTTGCAAAAAAAGCTTTTCAGAATGAAATTGTGCTATTCAGATTGCAATTCAGGATGAGAATAAGCTATTCAGAATGAAAAATAATGGGATTCAGGATGCGAATAACCTATTAAGTTTGTAGTTCTGACAAAAAAACCTATTCAGAATGCCAATAAACTACTCAGAATGCAAATAAGCTATACAGTTTGCTAAAAATGCTTTTCAGAATGAAATTGTGCTATTCAGATTGTAGTTAAGGATGAAAATAAGCTATTCAGAATGAAAAAAACGGGATTCAGGATGCGAATAACCTATTATGTTTGCAATTCAGACAAAAAAAGCTATTCAGAATGCAAATAAACTATTCAGATTGCAAATAAGCTATTCAGATTGCAAAAAAAGCTTTTCAGAATGAAATTGTGCTATTCAGATTGCAGTTAAGGATGAAAATAAGCTATTCAGAATGAAAAAAAAGGGATTCAGGATGCGAATAACCTATTCAGTTGGCAATTCTGACAAAAAAACCTATTCAGAATGCAAAAAAACTACTCAGATTGCAAATAAGCTATACAGTTTGCAAAAAAAGCTTTTCAGAATGAAATTGTGCAATTCAGATTGCAGTTAAGGATGAAAATAAGCTATTCAGAATGAAAAAAGAGGGAATAAGGATGCGAATAACCTATTCAGTTGGCAATTAAGACAAAAAAAGCTATTTAGAATGCAAAAAAACTATTCAGATTGCAAATAAGCTATTTAGGTTGCAAAAGAAGCTACACAGAATGAAATTGTGCTATTCAGATTGAAGTTAAGTATGAAAATAAGCTATTCAGAATGAAAAAAACGGGATTCAGGATGCGAATAACCTATTCAGTTGGCAATTCAGACAAAAAAAGCTATTCAGAATGCAAATAAACTATTCAGATTGCAAATAAGCTATACAGTTTGCAAAAAAAGCTTTTCAGAATGAAATTGTGCTATTCAGATTGCAGTTAAGGATGAAAATAAGCTGTTCAGAATGAAAAAAACGGGATTCAGGATGCGAATAACCTATTCAGTTGGCAATTCAGACAAAAAAAGCTATTCAGAATGCAAATAAACTATTCAGATTGCAAATAAGCTATACAGTTTGCAAAAAAAGCTTTACAGAATGAAATTGTGCTATTCAGATTGCAGTTAAGGATGAAAATAAGCTATTCAGAATGAAAAAAAAGGGATTCAGGATGCGAATAACCTATTCAGTTAGCAATTCAGACAAAAAAAACTATTCAGAATGCAAATAAACTATTCAGATTGCAAATAAGCTATACAGTTTGCAAAAAAAGCTTTTCAGAATGATATTGTGCTATTCAGATTGCAGTTAAGGATGAAAATAAGCTATTCAGAATGAAAAAAACGGGATTCAGGATGCGAATAACCTATTCAGTTGACAATTCAGAAAAAAAAAACTATTCAGAATGCAAATAAACTACTCAGATTGCAAATAAGCTATACAGTTTGCAAAAAAAGCTTTTCAGAATGAAATTGTGCTATTCAGATTGCAGTTAAGGATGAAAATAAGCTATTCAGAATGAAAAAAACGGGATTCAGGATGCGAATAACCTATTCAGTTGGCAATTCTGACAAAAAAACCTATTCTGAATGCAAAAAAACTACTCAGATTGCAAATAAGCTATACAGTTTGCTAAAAAAGCTTTTCAGAATGAAATTGTGCTATTCAGATTGCAGTTAAGGATGAAAATAAGCTATTCAGAATGAAAAAAACGGGATTCAGGATGCGAATAACCTATTAAGTTTGCAATTCAGACCAAAAAACCTATTCAGAATGCAATAAAACTACTGAGATTGCAAATAAGCTATACAGTTTGCTAAAAAAGCTTTTCAGAATGAAATTGTGCTATTCAGATTGCAGTTAAGGATGAAAATAAGCTATTCAGAATGAAAAAAACGGGATTCAGGATGCGAATAACCTATTAAATTTGCAATTCAGACAAAAAAAGCTATTCAAAATGCAAATAAACTATTCAGATTGCAAATAAGCTATTCAGTTTGCAAAAAAAGCTTGGCAGAATGAAAATGTGCTATTCAGATTGCAGTTAAGGATCAAAATAAGCTATTTAGAATGAAAAAAAAAGGGATTCAGGATGCGAATAACCTATTCAATTGGCAATTCAGACAAAAAAACCTATTCAGAATGCAAAAAAACTACTCAGATTGCAAATAAGCTATACAGTTTGCAAAAAAAGCTTTTCAGAATGAAATTGTGCTATTCAGATTGCAGTTAAGGATGAAAATAAGCTATTAAGAATGAAAAAAATGGGATTCAGGATGCGAATAACCTATTCAGTTGGCAATTCAGACAAAAAAAGCTATTCAGAATGCAAATAAACTATTCAGATTGCAAATAAGCTATTAAGTTTGTAAAAAAAGGTTTTCAGAATGAAAAAGTGCTATTTAGATTGCAGTTCATGATGAAAATAAGCTATTCAGAATGAAAAAAAAGGGATTCAGGATGCGAATAACCTATTCAGAATGGAAAATAAACTATTCTGATTGCAAATAAGCTATACAGTTTTTAAAAAAAGCTTTTCAGAATGAAATTGTGCTATTCAGATTGCAGTTAAGGATGAAAATAAGCTATTCAGAATGAAAAAAAAGGGATTCCGGATGCGAATAACCTATTCAGTTGGCAATTCTGACAAAAAAACCTATTCAGAATGCAAAAAAACTACTCAGATTGCAAATAAGCTATACAGTTTGCAAAAAAAGCTTTTCAGAATGAAAATGTGCTATTCAGATTGCAGTTAAGGATGAAAATAAGCTAATTAGAATGAAAAAAAAGGGATTCAGGATGCGAATAACCTATTCAGTTGGCAATTGAGACAAAATAACCTATTCAGAATGCAAAAAAACTACTCAGATTGCAAATAAGCTATTCAGTTTGCAAAAAAAGCTTTTCAGAATGAAATTGTGCTATTCAGATTGCAGTTAAGGATGAAAATAAGCTATTCAGAATGAAAAAAAAGGGATTCAGGATGCGAATAACCTATTAAGTTTGCAATTCAGACAAAAAAAGCTATTCAGAATGCAAATAAACTATTCACATTGCAAATAAGCTATTCAGTTTGCAAAAAAAGCTTTTCAGAATGAAAATGTGCTATTCAGATTGCAGTTAAGGATGAAAATAAGCTATTCAGAAAGAAAAAAAAGGGATTCAGGATGCGAATAACCTATTCAGTTGACAATTCAGACAAAAAAAGCTATTCAGAATGCAAAAAAACTATTCAGATTGCAAATAAGCTATTCAGTTTGAAAAAAAAGCTTTTCAGAATGAAATTGTGCTATTCAGAATGAAATTGTGCTATTCAGATTGCAGTTAAGGATGAAAATAAGTTATTCAGAATGAAAAAAAAGGGATTCAGGATGCGAATAACCTATTCAGTTGGCAATTCTGACAAAAAAACCTATTCAGAATGCAAAAAAACTACTCAGATTGCAAATAAGCTATACAGTTTGCAAAAAAAGCTTTTCAGAATGAAATTGTGCTATTCAGATTGCAGTTAAGGATGAAAATAAGCTAATTAGAATGAAAAAAAAGGGATTCAGGATGCGAATAACCTATTCAGTTGGCAATTGAGACAAAATAACCTATTCAGAATGCAAAAAAACTACTCAGATTGTAAATAAGCTATACAGTTTGAAAAAAAAGCTTTTCAGAATGAAAATGTGCTATTCAGATTGCAGTTCAGCATGAGAATAATCTATTCAGAATGAAAAATAGAGGGATTCAGGATGCGAATAACCTATTAAGTTTGTAGTTCTGACAAAAAAACCTATTCAGACTGCCAATAAACTACTCATAATGCAAATAAGCTATACAGTTTGCTAAAAAAGCTTTTTAGAATGAAATTGTGCTATTCAGATTGTAGTTAAGGATGAAAATAAGCTATTCAGAATGAAAAAAACGGGATTCAGGATGCGAATAACCTATTAAATTTGCAATTCAGACAAAAAAAGCTATTCAGAATGCAAATAAACTATTCAGATTGCAAATAAGCTATACAGTTTGCAAAAAAAGCTTTTCAGAATGAAATTGTGCTATTCAGATTGCAATTCAGGATGAGAATAAGCTATTCAGAATGAAAAAAAATGGGATTCAGGATGCGAATAACCTATTAAGTTTGCAATTCAGACAAAAAAAAGCTATTCAGAATGCAAATAAACTATTCAGATTGCAAGTTAACTATTCAGTTTGCAAAAAAAGCTTTTCAGAATGAAATTGTGCTATTCAGATTGCAATTCAGGATGAGAATAAGCTATTCAGAATGAAAAATAATGGGTTTCAGGATGCGAATAACCTATTAAGTTTGTAGTTCTGACAAAAAAACCTATTCAGACTGCCAATAAACTACTCATAATGCAAATAAGCTATACAGTTTGCTAAAAAAGCTTTTTAGAATGAAATTGTGCTATTCAGATTGTAGTTAAGGATGAAAATAAGCTATTCAGAATGAAAAAAACGGGATTCAGGATGCGAATAACCTATTAAATTTGCAATTCAGACAAAAAAAGCTATTCAGAATGCAAATAAACTATTCAGATTGCAAATAAGCTATACAGTTTGCAAAAAAAGCTTTTCAGAATGAAATTGTGCTATTCAGATTGCAATTCAGGATGAGAATAAGCTATTCAGAATGAAAAATAATGGGATTCAGGATGCGAATAACCTATTAAGTTTGTAGTTCTGACAAAAAAACCTATTCAGACTGCCAATAAACTACTCATAATGCAAATAAGCTATACAGTTTGCTAAAAAAGCTTTTTAGAATGAAATTGTGCTATTCAGATTGTAGTTAAGGATGAAAATAAGCTATTCAGAATGAAAAAAACGGGATTCAGGATGCGAATAACCTATTAAATTTGCAATTCAGACAAAAAAAGCTATTCAGAATGCAAATAAACTATTCAGATTGCAAATAAGCTATTCAGTTTGCAAAAAAAGCTTTGCAGAATGAAAATGTGCTATTCAGATTGCAGTTAAGGATCAAAATAAGCTATTTAGAATGAAAAAAAAAGGGATTCAGGATGCGAATAACCTATTCAATTGGCAATTCAGACAAAAAACCTATTCAGAATGCAAAAAAACTACTCAGATTGCAAATAAGCTATACAGTTTGCAAAAAAAGCTTTTCAGAATGAAATTGTGCTATTCAGATTGCAGTTAAGGATGAAAATAAGCTATTCAGAATGAAAAAAACGGGATTCAGGATGCGAATAACCTATTCAGTTGGCAATTCAGACAAAAAAACCTATTCAGAATGCAAATAAACTATTCAGATTGCAAATAAGCTATTAAGTTTGCAAAAAAAGCTTTTCAAAATGAAATTGTGCTATTCAGATTGCAGTTAAGGATGAAAATAAGCTATTCAGAATGAAAAAAAAGGGATTCAGGATGCGAATAACCTATTCAGTTGGCAATTCTGACAAAAAAACCTATTCAGAATGCAAAAAAACTACTCAGATTGCAAATAAGCTATACAGTTTGCAAAAAAAGCTTTTCAGAATGAAATTGTGCAATTCAGATTGCAGTTAAGGATGAAAATAAGCTATTCAGAATGAAAAAAAAGGGATTCAGGATGCGAATAACCTATTTAGTTGGCAATTAAGACAAAAAAAGCTATTTAGAATGCAAAAAAACTATTCAGATTGCAAATAAGCTATTTAGGTTGCAAAAGAAGCTATTCAGAATGAAAATGTGCTATTCAGATTGCAGTTAAGTATGAAAATAAGCTATTCAGAATGAAAAAAAAGGGATTCAGGATGCGATTAACCTATTTAGTTAGAAATTCAGACAAAAAAACCTATTCAGAATGCAAAAAAACTACTCAGATTGTAAATAAGCTATACAATTTGAAAAAAAAGCTTTTCAGAATGAAAATGTGCTATTCAGATTGCAGTTCAGCATGAGAATAAGCTATTCAGAATGAAAAATAGAGGGATTCAGGATGCGAATAACCTATTAAGTTTGTAGTTCAGACAAAAAAACCTATTCAGAATGCCAATAAACTACTCAGAATGCAAATAAGCTATACAGTTTGCTAAAAAAGCTTTTCAGAATGAAAATGTGCTATTCAGATTGCAGTTCAGGATGAGAATAAGCTATTCAGAATGAAAAATAAAGGGATTCAGGATGCGAATAACCTATTAAGTTTGTAGTTCAGACAAAAAAAGCTATTCAGAATGCCAATAAACTATTCAGATTGCAAATAAGCTATTCAGAATGAAAATGTGCCATTCAGATTGTAGTTCAGGATGAAAATAATCTATTCAGAATGAAAAAAAGGGATTCAGGATGCGAATAACCTATTAAGTTTGCAATTCAGACAAAAAGGGCTATTCAGAATGCAAATAAACTATTCAGATTGAAAATAAGCTATACAGTTTGCAAAAAAAGCTTTTCAGAATGAAATTGTGCTATTCAGATTGCAGTTAAGGATGAAAATAAGATATCCAGAATGAAAAAAAACGGGATTCAGGATGCGAATAACCTATTAAGTTTGCAATTCAGACAAAAAAAAGCTATTCAGAATGCAAATAAACTATTCAGATTGCAAATTAACTATTCAGTTTGCAAAAAAAGCTTTTCAGAATGAAATTGTGCTATTAAGATTGCAATTCAGGATGAGAATAAGCTATTCAGAATGAAAAATAATGGGATTCAGGATGCGAATAACCTATTAAGTTTGTAGTTCTGACAAAAAAACCTATTCAGAATGCCAATAAACTACTCAGAATGCAAATAAGCTATACAGTTTGCTAAAAAAGCTTTTCAGAATGAAAATGTGCTATTCAGATTGCAGTTCAGGATGAGAATAAGCTATTCAGAATGAAAAATAAAGGGATTCAGGATGCGAATAACCTATTAAGTTTGTAGTTCAGACAAAAAAAGCTATTCAGAATGCCAATAAACTATTCAGATTGCAAATAAGCTATTCAGAATGAAAATGTGCCATTCAGATTGTAGTTCAGGATGACAATAATCTATTCAGAATGAAAAAAAGGGATTCAGGATGCGAATAACCTATTAAGTTTGCAATTCAGACAAAAAGGGCTATTCAGAATGCAAATAAACTATTCAGATTGCAAATAAGCTATACAGTTTGCAAAAAAAGCTTTTCAGAATGAAATTGTGCTATTCAGATTGCAGTTAAGGATGAAAATAAGCTATTCAGAATGAAAAAAAACGGGATTCAGGATGCGAATAACCTATTAAGTTTGCAATTCAGACAAAAAAAAGCTATTCAGAATGCAAATAAACTATTCAGATTGCAAATTAACTATTCAGTTTGCAAAAAAAGCTTTTCAGAATGAAATTGTGCTATTCAGATTGCAATTCAGGATGAGAATAAGCTATTCAGAATGAAAAATAATGGGATTCAGGATGCGAATAACCTATTAAGTTTGTAGTTCTGACAAAAAAACCTATTCAGAATGCCAATAAACTACTCAGAATGCAAATAAGCTATACAGTTTGCTAAAAATGCTTTTCAGAATGAAATTGTGCTATTCAGATTGTAGTTAAGGATGAAAATAAGCTATTCAGAATGAAAAAAACGGGATTCAGGATGCGAATAACCTATTATGTTTGCAATTCAGACAAAAAAAGCTATTCAGAATGCAAATAAACTATTCAGATTGCAAATAAGCTATTCAGATTGCAAAAAAAGCTTTTCAGAATGAAATTGTGCTATTCAGATTGCAGTTAAGGATGAAAATAAGCTATTCAGAATGAAAAAAAAGGGATTCAGGATGCGAATAACCTATTCAGTTGGCAATTCTGACAAAAAAACCTATTCAGAATGCAAAAAAACTACTCAGATTGCAAATAAGCTATACAGTTTGCAAAAAAAGCTTTTCAGAATGAAATTGTGCAATTCAGATTGCAGTTAAGGATGAAAATAAGCTATTCAGAATGAAAAAAGAGGGAATAAGGATGCGAATAACCTATTCAGTTGGCAATTAAGACAAAAAAAGCTATTTAGAATGCAAAAAAACTATTCAGATTGCAAATAAGCTATTTAGGTTGCAAAAGAAGCTACACAGAATGAAATTGTGCTATTCAGATTGAAGTTAAGTATGAAAATAAGCTATTCAGAATGAAAAAAAAGGGATTCAGGATGCGATTAACCTATTCAGTTGGAAATTCAGACAAAAAAACCTATTCAGAATGCAAAAAAACTACTCAGATTGCAAATAAGCTATACAGTTTGCAAAAAAAGCTTTTCAGAATGAAATTGTGCAATTCAGATTGCCGTTAAGGATGAAAATAAGCTATTCAGAATGAAAAAAGAGGGAATCAGGATGCGAATAACCTATTCAGTTGGCAATTAAGACAAAAAAAGCTATTTAGAATGCAAAAAAACTATTCAGATTGCAAATAAGCTATTTAGGTTGCAAAAGAAGCTACACAGAATGAAAATGTGCTATTCAGATTGAAGTTAAGTATGAAAATAAGCTATTCAGAATGAAAAAAAAGGGATTCAGGATGCGATTAACCTATTTTGTTTGCAATTCAGACAAAAAAACCTATTCAGAATGCAAAAAAACTACTCAGATTGCAAATAAGCTATACAGTTTGCAAAAAAAGCTTTTCAGAATGAAATTGTGCTATTCAGATTGCAGTTAAGGATGAAAATAAGCTATTCAGAATGAAAAAAAAGGGATTCAGGATGCAAATAACCTATTCAGTTGACAATTCAAACAAAAAAAGCTATTCAGAATGCAAATAAACTATTCAGATTGCAAATAAGCTATTCAGTTTGAAAAAAAAGCTTTTCAGAATGAAAATGTGCTATTCAGAATGCAAAAAAACTACTCAGATTGCAAATAAGCTATACAGTTTGCAAAAAAAGCTTTTCAGAATGAAATTGTGCTATTCAGATTGCAGTTAAGGATGAAAATAAGCTATTCAGAATGAAAAAAACGGGATTCAGGATGCGAATAACCTAATCAGTTGGCAATTCAGACAAAAAAAGCTATTCAGAATGCAAATAAACTATTCAGATTGCAAATAAGCTATACAGTTTGCAAAAAAAGCTTTTCAGAATGAAATTGTGCTATTCAGATTGCAAATAAGGATGAAAATAAGCTATTCAGAATGAAAAAAAAGGGATTCAGGATGCGAATAACCTATTCAGTTGACAATTCAGACAAAAAAAGCTATTCAGAATGCAAATAAACTATTCAGATTGTAAATAAGCTATACAGTTTGCCAAAAAAGCTTTTCAGAATGAAATTGTGCTATTCAGATTGCAGTTAAGGATGAAAATAAGCTATTCAGAATGAAAAAAACGGGATTCAGGATGCGAATAACCTATTAAGTTTGCAATTCAGACAAAAAAAGCTATTCAGAATGCAAATAAACTACTCAGATTGCAAATAAGCTATACAGTTTGCAAAAAAAGCTTTTCAGAATGAAATTGTGCTATTCAGATTGCAGTTAAGGATGAAAATAAGCTATACAGAATGAAAAAAAAGGGATTAAGGATGGGAATAACCTATTCAGTTGACAATTCAGACAAAAAAAGCTATTCAGAATGCAAATAAACTACTCAGATTGCAAATAAGCTATACAGTTTGCAAAAAAAGCTTTTCAGAATGAAATTGTGCTATTCAGATTGCAGTTAAGGATGAAAATAAGCTATACAGAATGAAAAAAAAGGGATTAAGGATGGGAATAACCTATTCAGTTGACAATTCAGACAAAAAAAGCTATTCAGAATGCAAATAAACTACTCAGATTGCAAATAAGCTATACAGTTTGCAAAAAAAGCTTTTCCGAATGAAATTGTGCTATTCAGATTGCAGTTAAGGATGAAAATAAGCTATTCAGAATGAAAAAAACGGGATTCAGGATGCGAATAACCTAATCAGTTTGCAATTCAGACAAAAAAAGCTATTCAGAATGCAAATAAACTATTCAGATTGTAAATAAGCTATACAGTTTGCAAAAAAAGCTTTTCAGAATGAAATTGTGCTATTCAGATTGCAAATAAGGATGAAAATAAGCTATTCAGAATGTAAAAAAAGGGATTCAGGATGCGAATAACCTATTCAGTTGACAATTCAGACAAAAAAAGCTATTCATAATGCAAATAAACTATTCAGATTGTAAATAAGCTATACAGTTTGCCAAAAAAGCTTTTCAGAATGAAATTGTGCTATTCAGATTGCAGTTAAGGATGAAAATAAGCTATTCAGAATGAAAAAAACGGGATTCAGGATGCGAATAACCTAATCAGTTGGCAATTCAGACAAAAAAAGCTATTCAGAATGCAAATAAACTATTCATATTGCAAATAAGCTATTCAGTCTGCAAAAAAAGCTTTTCAGAATGAAAATGTGCTATTCAGATTGCAGTTAAGGATGAAAATAAGCTATTCAGAAAGAAAAAAAAGGGATTCAGGATGCGAATAACCTATTCAGTTGGCAATTCAGACAAAAAATCCTATTCAGAATGCAAAAAAACTACTCAGATTGCAAATAAGCTATACAGTTTGCAAAAAAAGCTTTTCAGAATGAAAATGTGCTATTTAGATTGCAGTTAAGGATGAAAATGAGCTATTCAGAATGAAAAAAAAGGGATTCAGGATGCGAATAACCTATTCAGTAGGCAATTCAGACAAAAAAACCTGTTCAGAATGCAAAAAAACTACTCAGATTGAAAATAAGCTATACAGTTTGCAAAAAAAGCTTTTCAGAATGAAATTGTGCTATTCAGATTGCAGTTAAGGATGAAAATAAGCTATACAGAATGAAAAAAAAAGGGATTAAGGATGGGAATAACCTATTCAGTTGACAATTCAGACAAAAAAAGCTATTCAGAATGCAAATAAACTACTCAGATTGCAAATAAGCTATACAGTTTGCAAAAAAAGCTTTTCAGAATGAAATTGTGCTATTCAGATTGCAGTTAAGGATGAAAATAAGCTATACAGAATGAAAAAAAAGGGATTAAGGATGGGAATAACCTATTCAGTTGACAATTCAGACAAAAAAAGCTATTCAGAATGCAAATAAACTACTCAGATTGCAAATAAGCTATACAGTTTGCAAAAAAAGCTTTTCAGAATGAAATTGTGCTATTCAGATTGCAGTTAAGGATGAAAATAAGCTATTCAGAATGAAAAAAACGGGATTCAGGATGCGAATAACCTAATCAGTTGGCAATTCAGACAAAAAAAGCTATTCAGAATGCAAATAAACTATTCAGATTGCAAATAAGCTATACAGTTTGCAAAAAAAGCTTTTCAGAATGAAATTGTGCTATTCAGATTGCAAATAAGGATGAAAATAAGCTATTCAGAATGAAAAAAAAGGGATTCAGGATGCGAATAACCTATTTAGTTGACAATTCAGACAAAAAAAGCTATTCAGAATGCAAATAAACTATTCAGATTGTAAATAAGCTATACATTTTGCCAAAAAAGCTTTTCAGAATGAAATTGTGCTATTCAGATTGCAGTTAAGGATGAAAATAAGCTATTCAGAATGAAAAAAACGGGATTCAGGATGCGAATAACCTATTAAGTTTGCAATTCAGACAAAAAAAGCTATTCAGAATGCAAATAAACTACTCAGATTGCAAATAAGCTATACAGTTTGCAAAAAAAGCTTTTCAGAATGAAATTGTGCTATTCAGATTGCAGTTAAGGATGAAAATAAGCTATACAGAATGAAAAAAAAGGGATTAAGGATGGGAATAACCCATTCAGTTGACAATTCAGACAAAAAAAGCTATTCAGAATGCAAATAAACTACTCAGATTGCAAATAAGCTATACAGTTTGCAAAAAAAGCTTTTCAGAATGAAATTGTGCTATTCAGATTGCAGTTAAGGATGAAAATAAGCTATACAGAATGAAAAAAAAGGGATTAAGGATGGGAATAACCTATTCAGTTGACAATTCAGACAAAAAAAGCTATTCAGAATGCAAATAAACTACTCAGATTGCAAATAAGCTATTCAGTTTGCAAAAAAAGCTTTTCAGAATGAAATTGTGCTATTCAGATTGCAGTTAAGGATGAAAATAAGCTATACAGAATGAAAAAAAAGGGATTAAGGATGGGAATAACCCATTCAGTTGACAATTCAGACAAAAAAAGCTATTCAGAATGCAAATAAACTACTCAGATTGCAAATAAGCTATACAGTTTGCAAAAAAAGCTTTTCAGAATGAAATTGTGCTATTCAGATTGCAGTTAAGGATGAAAATAAGCTATACAGAATGAAAAAAAAGGGATTAAGGATGGGAATAACCTATTCAGTTGACAATTCAGACAAAAAAAGCTATTCAGAATGCAAATAAACTACTCAGATTGCAAATAAGCTATACAGTTTGCAAAAAAAGCTTTTCCGAATGAAATTGTGCTATTCAGATTGCAGTTAAGTATGAAAATAAGCTATTCAGAATGCAAAAAACGGGATTCAGGATGCGAATAACCTAATCAGTTTGCAATTCAGACAAAAAAAGCTATTCAGAATGCAAATAAACTATTCAGATTGCAAATAAGCTATACAGTTTGCAAAAAAAGCTTTTCAGAATGAAATTGTGCTATTCAGATTGCAAATAAGGATGAAAATAAGCTATTCAGAATGAAAAAAAAGGGATTCAGGATGCGAATAACCTATTCAGTTGACAATTCAGACAAAAAAAGCTATTCAGAATGCAAATAAACTATTCAGATTGTAAATAAGCTATACAGTTTGCCAAAAAAGCTTTTCAGAATGAAATTGTGCTATTCAGATTGCAGTTAAGGATGAAAATAAGCTATTCAGAATGAAAAAAACGGGATTCAGGATGCGAATAACCTATTAAGTTTGCAATTCAGACAAAAAAAGCTATTCAGAATGCAAATAAACTATTCATATTGCAAATAAGCTATTCAGTTTGCAAAAAAAGCTTTTCAGAATGAAATTGTGCTATTCAGATTGCAGTTAAGGATGAAAATAAGCTATTCAGAAAGAAAAAAAAGGGATTCAGGATGCGAATAACCTATTCAGTTGGCAATTCAGACAAAAAATCCTATTCAGAATGCAAAAAAACTACTCAGATTGCAAATAAGCTATACAGTTTGCAAAAAAAGCTTTTCAGAATGAAAATGTGCTATTTAGATTGCAGTTAAGGATGAAAATGAGCTATTCAGAATGAAAAAAAAGGGATTCAGGATGCGAATAACCTATTCAGTAGGCAATTCAGACAAAAAAACCTGTTCAGAATGCAAAAAAACTACTCAGATTGCATATAAGCTATACAGTTTGCAAAAAAAGCTTTTCAGAATGAAATTGTGCTATTCAGATTGCAGTTAAGGATGAAAATAAGCTATACAGAATGAAAAAAAAGGGATTAAGGATGCGAATAACCTATTCAGTTGACAATTCAGACAAAAAAAGCTATTCAGAATGCAAATAAACTACTCAGATTGCAAATAAGCTATACAGTTTGCAAAAAAAGCTTTTCAGAATGAAATTGTGCTATTCAGATTGCAGTTAAGGATGAAAATAAGCTATTCAGAATGAAAAAAACGGGATTCAGGATGCGAATAACCTATTCAGTTGGCAATTCTAACAAAAAAACCTATTCTGAATGCAAAAAAACTACTCAGATTGCAAATAAGATATACAGTTTGCTAAAAAAGCTTTTCAGAATGAAATTGTGCTATTCAGATTGCAGTTAAGGATGAAAATAAGCTATTCAGAATGAAAAAAACGGGATTCAGGATGCGAATAACCTATTAAGTTTGCAATTCAGACCAAAAAACCTATTCAGAATGCAAAAAAACTACTCAGATTGCAAATAAGCTATACAGTTTGCTAAAAAAGCTTTTCAGAATGAAATTGTGCTATTCAGATTGCAGTTAAGGATGAAAATAAGCTATTCAGAATGAAAAAAACGGGATTCAGGATGCGAATAACCTATTCAGTTGGCAATTCAGACAAAAAAACCTATTCAGAATGCAAAAAAACTACTCAGATTGCAAATAAGCTATACAGTTTGCAAAAAAAGCTTTTCAGAATGAAATTGTGCTATTCAGATTGCAGTTAAGGATGAAAATAAGCTATTCAGAATGAAAAAAAAGGGATTCAGGATGCGAATAACCTATTCAGTTGGCAATTCAGACAAAAAAAGCTATTCAGAATGCAAATAAACTATTCATATTGCAAATAAGCTATACAGTTTGCAAAAAAAGCTTTTCAGAATGAAATTGTGCTATTCAGATTGCAGTTAAGGATGAAAATAAGCTATTCAGAATGAAAAAAAAGGGATTCAGGATGCGAATAACCTATTCAGTTGGCAATTAAGCCAAAAAAAGCTATTTAGAATGCAAAAAAACAATTCAGATTGCAAATAAGCTATTTAGGTTGCAAAAGAAGCTATTCAGAATGAAAATGTGCTATTCAGATTGCAGTTAAGTATGAAAATAAGCTATTCATAATGAAAAAAAAAGGGATTCAGGATGCGATTAACCTATTTAGTTAGAAATTCAGACAAAAAAAGTTATTCAGAATGCAAATAAAGTATTTAGATAGCAAATAAGCTATTCAGTTTGCAGAAAAAGCTTTTCAGAATGAAAATGTGCTATTCAGATTGCAGTTCAGGATGAGAATAAGCTATTCAGAATGAAAAATAAAGGGATTCAGGATGCGAATAACCTATTAAGTTTGTAGTTTAGACAAAAAAAGCTATTCAGAATGCCAATAAACTATTCAGATTGCAAATATGCTATTCAGAATGAAAATGTGCCATTCAGATAGTAGTTCAGGATGAAAATAATCTATTCAGAATGAAAAAAGGGATTCAGGATGCGAATAACCTATTAAGTTTGCAATTCAGACAAAAAGGGCTATTCAGAATGCAAATAAACTATTCAGATTGCAAATAAGCTATTAAGTTTGTAAAAAAAGGTTTTCAGAATGAAAAAGTGCTATTTAGATTGCAGTTCAGGATGAAAATAAGCTATTCAGAATGAAAAAAAAGGGATTCAGGATGCGAATAACCTATTCAGAATGGAAAATAAACTATTCTGATTGCAAATAAGCTATACAGTTTGCATAAAAAGCTTTTCAGAATGAAAATGTGCTATTCAGATTGCAGTTAAGGATGAAAATAAGCTAATTAGAATGAAAAAAAAGGGATTCAGGATGCGAATAACCTATTCAGTTGGCAATTGAGACAAAAAAACCTATTCAGAATGCAAAAAAACTACTCAGATTGCAAATAAGCTATACAGTTTGCAAAAAAAGCTTTTCAGAATTAAATTGGGCTATTCAGATTGCAGTTAAGGATGAAAATAAGCTATTCAGAATGAGAAAAACGGGATTCAGGATGCGAATAACCTATTAAGTTTGCAATTCAGACAAAAAAAGCTATTCAGAATGCAAATAAACTATTCAGATTGCAAATAAACTATTCAGTTTGCAAAAAAAGCTTTTAAGAATGAAATTGTGCTATTCAGATTGCAGTTAAGGATGAAAGTAAGCTATTCAGAATGAAAAAAACGGGATTCAGGATGCGAATAACCTATTCAGTTGGCAATTCTGACAAAAAAACCTATTCAGAATGCAAAAAAACAACTCAGATTGCAAATAAGCTATACAGTTTGCAAAAAAAGCTTGTCAGAATTAAATTGGGCTATTCAGATTGCAGTTAAGGATGAAAATAAGCTATTCAGAATGAGAAAAACGGGATTCAGGATGCGAATAACCTATTAAGTTTGCAATTCAGACAAAAAAAGCTATTCAGAATGCAAATAAACTATTCAGATTGCAAATAAACTATTCAGTTTGCAAAAAAAGCTTTTCAGAATGAAATTGTGCTATTCAGATTGCAGTTAAGGATGAAAATAAGCTATTCAGAATGAAAAAAACGGGATTCAACATGCGAATAACCTATTCAGTTGGCAATTGAGACAAAAAAACCTATTCAGAATGCAAAAAAACTACTCAGATTGCAAATAAGCTATACAGTTTGCAAAAAAAGCTTGTCATAATTAAATTGGGCTATTCAGATTGCAGTTACGGATGAAAATAAGCTATTCAGAATGAGAAAAACGGGATTCAGGATGCGAATAACCTATTAAGTTTGTAGTTTAGACAAAAAAAGCTATTCAGAATGCCAATAAACTATTCAGATTGCAAATATGCTATTCAGAATGAAAATGTGCCATTCAGATAGTAGTTCAGGATGAAAATAATCTATTCAGAATGAAAAAAGGGATTCAGGATGCGAATAACCTATTAAGTTTGCAATTCAGACAAAAAGGGCTATTCAGAATGCAAATAAACTATTCAGATTGCAAATAAGCTATTAAGTTTGTAAAAAAAGGTTTTCAGAATGAAAAAGTGCTATTTAGATTGCAGTTCAGGATGAAAATAAGCTATTCAGAATGAAAAAAAAGGGATTCAGGATGCGAATAACCTATTCAGAATGGAAAATAAACTATTCTGATTGCAAATAAGCTATACAGTTTGCATAAAAAGCTTTTCAGAATGAAAATGTGCTATTCAGATTGCAGTTAAGGATGAAAATAAGCTAATTAGAATGAAAAAAAAGGGATTCAGGATGCGAATAACCTATTCAGTTGGCAATTGAGACAAAAAAACCTATTCAGAATGCAAAAAAACTACTCAGATTTCAAATAAGCTATACAGTTTGCAAAAAAAGCTTTTCAGAATTAAATTGGGCTATTCAGATTGCAGTTAAGGATGAAAATAAGCTATTCAGAATGAGAAAAACGGGATTCAGGATGCGAATAACCTATTAAGTTTGCAATTCAGACAAAAAAAGCTATTCAGAATGCAAATAAACTATTCAGATTGCAAATAAACTATTCAGTTTGCAAAAAAAGCTTTTAAGAATGAAATTGTGCTATTCAGATTGCAGTTAAGGATGAAAGTAAGCTATTCAGAATGAAAAAAACGGGATTCAGGATGCGAATAACCTATTCATTTGGCAATTCTGACAAAAAAACCTATTCAGAATGCAAAAAAACAACTCAGATTGCAAATAAGCTATACAGTTTGCAAAAAAAGCTTGTCAGAATTAAATTGGGCTATTCAGATTGCAGTGAAGGATGAAAATAAGCTATTCAGAATGAGAAAAACGGGATTCAGGATGCGAATAACCTATTAAGTTTGCAATTCAGACAAAAAAAGCTATTCAGAATGCAAATAAACTATGCAGATTACAAATAAACTATTCAGTTTGCAAAAAAAGCTTTTCAGAATGAAATTGTGCTATTCAGATTGCAGTTAAGGATGAAAATAAGCTAATTAGAATGAAAAAAAAGGGATTCAGGATGCGAATAACCTATTCAGTTGGCAATTGAGACAAAAAAACCTATTCAGAATGCAAAAAAACTACTCAGATTGCAAATAAGCTATACAGTTTGCAAAAAAAGCTTTTCAGAATTAAATTGGGCTATTCAGATTGCAGTTAAGGATGAAAGTAAGCTATTCATAATGAGAAAAACGGGATTCAGGATGCGAATAACCTATTAAGTTTGCAATTCAGACAAAAAAAGCTATTCAGAATGCAAATAAACTATTCAGATTGCAAATAAACTATTCAGTTTGCAAAAAAAGCTTTTAAGAATGAAATTGTGCTATTCAGATTGCAGTTAAGGATGAAAGTAAGCTATTCAGAATGAAAAAAACGGGATTCAGGATGCAAATAACCTATTCAGTTGGCAATTCTGATGAAAAAACCTATTCTGAATGGAAAAAAACTACTCGGATTGCAAATAAGCTATACAGTTTGCTAAAAAAGCTTTTCAGAATGAAATTGTGCTATTCAGATTGCAGTTAAGGATGAAAATAAGCTATTCAGAATGAAAAAAACGGGATTCAGGATGCGAATAACCTATTAAATTTGCAATTCAGACAAAAAAAGCTATTCAAAATGCAAATAAACTATTCAGATTGCAAATAAGCTATTCAGTTTGCAAAAAAAGCTTTGCAGAATGAAAATGTGCTATTCAGATTGCAGTTAAGGATCAAAATAAGCTATTTAGAATGAATAAAAAAGGGATTCAGGATGCGAATAACCTATTCAATTGGCAATTCAGACAAAAAAACCTATTCAGAATGCAAAAAAACTACTAAGATTGCAAATAAGCTATACAGTTTGCAAAAAAAGCTTGTCAGAATTAAATTGGGCTATTCAGATTGCAGTGAAGGATGAAAATAAGCTATTCAGAATGAGAAAAACGGGATTCAGGATGCGAATAACCTATTAAGTTTGCAATTCAGACAAAAAAAGCTATTCAGAATGCAAATAAACTATGCAGATTACAAATAAACTATTCAGTTTGCAAAAAAAGCTTTTCAGAATGAAATTGTGCTATTCAGATTGCAGTTAAGGATGAAAATAAGCTAATTAGAATGAAAAAAAAGGGATTCAGGATGCGAATAACCTATTCAGTTGGCAATTGAGACAAAAAAACCTATTCAGAATGCAAAAAAACTACTCAGATTGCAAATAAGCTATATAGTTTGCAAAAAAAGCTTTTCAGAATTAAATTGGGCTATTCAGATTGCAGTTAAGGATGAAAATAAGCTATTCAGAATGAGAAAAACGGGATTCAGGATGCGAATAACCTATTAAGTTTGCAATTCAGACAAAAAAAGCTATTCAGAATGCAAATAAACTATTCAGATTGCAAATAAACTATTCAGTTTGCAAAAAAAGCTTTTAAGAATGAAATTGTGCTATTCAGATTGCAGTTAAGGATGAAAGTAAGCTATTCAGAATGAAAAAAACGGGATTCAGGATGCAAATAACCTATTCAGTTGGCAATTCTGACAAAAAAACCTATTCTGAATGGAAAAAAACTACTCGGATTGCAAATAAGCTATACAGTTTGCTAAAAAAGCTTTTCAGAATGAAATTGTGCTATTCAGATTGCAGTTAAGGATGAAAATAAGCTATTCAGAATGAAAAAAACGGGATTCAGGATGCGAATAACCTATTAAATTTGCAAATCAGACAAAAAAATCTATTCAAAATGCAAATAAACTATTCAGATTGCAAATAAGCTATTCAGTTTGCAAAAAAAGCTTTGCAGAATGAAAATGTGCTATTCAGATTGCAGTTAAGGATCAAAATAAGCTATTTAGAATGAATAAAAAAGGGATTCAGGATGCGAATAACCTATTCAATTGGCAATTCAGACAAAAAAACCTATTCAGAATGCAAAAAAACTACTAAGATTGCAAATAAGCTATACAGTTTGCAAAAAAAGCTTTTCAGAATGAAATTGTGCTATTCAGATTGCAGTTAAGGATGAAAATAAGCTATTCAGAATGAAAAAAACGGGATTCAGGATGCGAATAACCTATTCAGTTGGCAATTCAGACAAAAAAAGCTATTCAGAATGCAAATAAACTATTCAGATTGCATATAAGCTATACAGTTTGCAAAAAAAGCTTTTCAGAATGAAATTGTGCTATTCAGATTGCAGTTAAGGGTGAAAATAAGCTATTCAGAATGAAAAAAAAGGGATTCAGGATGCGAATAACCTATTCAGTTGGCAATTCTGACAAAAAAACCTATTCAGAATGCAAAAAAACTACTCAGATTGCAAATAAGCTATACAGTTTGCAAAAAAAGCTTTTCAGAATGAAATTGTGCTATTCAGATTGCAGTTAAGGATGAAAATAAGCTATTCAGAATGAAAAAAAAGGGATTCAGGATGCGAATAACCTATTCAGTTGGCAATTAAGACAAAAAAAGCTATTTAGAATGCAAAAAAACTATTCAGATTGCAAATAAGCTATTTAGGTTGCAAAAGAAGCTATTCAGAATGAAAATGTGCTATTCAGATTGCCGTTAAGTATGAAAATAAGCTATTCAGAATGAAAAAAAAGGGATTCAGGATGCGATTAACCTATTTAGTTAGAATTTCAGACAAAAAAACCTATTCAGAATGCAAAAAAACTACTCAGATTGCAAATAAGCTATACAGTTTGCAAAAAAAGCTTTTCATAATGAAATTGTGCTATTCAGATTGCAGTTAAGGATGAAAATAAGCTATTCAGAATGAAAAAAACGGGATTCAGGATGCGAATAACCTATTAAATTTGCAATTCAGACAAAAAGGGCTATTCAGAATGCAAATAAACTATTCAGATTGCAAATAAGCTATTAAGTTTGTAAAAAAAGGTTTTCAGAATGAAAAAGTCCTATTTAGATTGCAGTTCAGGATGAAAATAAGCTATTCAGAATGAAAAAAAAGGGATTCAGGATGCGAATAACCTATTCAGAATGGAAAATAAACTATTCTGATTGCAAATAAGCTATACAGTTTGCATAAAAAGCTTTTCAGAATGAAAATGTGCTATTCAGATTGCAGTTAAGGATGAAAATAAGCTAATTAGAATGAAAAAAAAGGGATTCAGGATGCGAATAACCTATTCAGTTGGCAATTGAGACAAAAAAACCTATTCAGAATGCAAAAAAACTACTCAGATTGCAAATAAGCTATATAGTTTGCAAAAAAAGCTTTTCAGAATTAAATTGGGCTATTCAGATTGCAGTTAAGGATGAAAATAAGCTATTCAGAATGAGAAAAACGGGATTCAGGATGCGAATAACCTATTCAGTTGGCAATTCAGACAAAAGAAGCTATTCAGAATGCAAATAAACTATTCAGATTGCAAATAAGCTATACAGTTTGCAAAAAAAGCTTTTCAGAATGAAATTGTGCTATTCAGATTGCAGTTAAGGATGAATATAAGCTATTCAGAATGAAAAAAAACGGGATTCAGGATGCGAATAACCTATTAAGTTTGCAATTCAGACAAAAAAAAGCTATTCAGAATGCAAATAAACTATTCAGATTGCAAATAAACTATTCAGTTTGCAAAAAAAGCTTTTCAGAATGAAATTGTGCTATTCATATTGCAATTCAGGATGAGAATAAGCTATTCAGAATGAAAAATAATGGGATTCAGGATGCGAATAACCTATTAAGTTTGTAGTTCAGACAAAAAAAGCTATTCAGAATGCTTACAAACTATTCAGATTTCAAATAAGCTATTCAGAATGAAAATGTGCCATTCAGATTGTAGTTCAGGATGAAAATAATCTATTCAGAATGAAAAAAAGGGATTCAGGATGCGAATAACCTATTAAGTTTGTAGTTCAGACAAAAAAAGCTATTCAGAATGCCAATAAACTACTCAGATTGAAAATAAGCTATACGATTTGCAAAAAACGCTTTTCAGAATGAAATTGTGCTATTCAGATTGCAGTTAAGGATGAAAATAAGCTATTCAGAATGAAAAAAAAGGGATTCAGGAAGCAAATAACCTATTCAGTTGACAGTTCAGACAAAAAAAGCTATTCAGAATGCAAATAAACTATTCAGATTGCAAATAAGCTATTCAGTTTGAAAAAAAAGCTTTTCAGAATGAAATTGTGCTATTCAGAATGAAATTGTGCTATTCAGATTGCAGTTAAGGATGAAAATAAGCTATTCAGAATGAAAAAAAACGGGATTCAGGATGCGAATAACCTATTAAGTTTGCAATTCAGACAATAAAAGCTATTCAGAATGCAAATAAACTATTCAGATTGCAAATAAGCTATACAGTTTGCAAAAAAAGCTTTTCAGAATGAAATTGTGCTATTCAGATTGCAGTTAAGGATGAAAATAAGCTATTCAGAATGAAAAAAAGGGATTCAGGATGCGAATAACCTATTCAGTTGGCAATTCAGACAAAAAAAGCTATTCAGAATGCAAATAAACTATTCAGATTGCAAATAAGCTATACAGTTTGCAAAAAAAGCTTTTCAGAATGAAATTGTGCTATTCAGATTGCAGTTAAGGATGAAAATATGCTATTCAGAATGAAAAAAAACGGGATTCAGGATGCGAATAACCTATTAAGTTTGCAATTCAGACAAAAAAAAGCTATTCAGAATGCAAATAAACTATTCAGATTGCAAATAAACTATTCAGTTTGCAAAAAAAGCTTTTCAGAATGAAATTGTGCTATTCAGATTGCAGTTAAGGATGAAAATAAGCTATTCAGAATGAAAAAAAGGGATTCAGGATGCGAATAACCTATTCAGTTGGCAATTCAGACAAAAGAAGCTATTCAGAATGCAAATAAACTATTCAGATTGCAAATAAGCTATACAGTTTGCAAAAAAAGCTTTTCAGAATGAAATTGTGCTATTCAGATTGCAGTTAAGGATGAATATAAGCTATTCAGAATGAAAAAAAACGGGATTCAGGATGCGAATAACCTATTAAGTTTGCAATTCAGACAAAAAAAAGCTATTCAGAATGCAAATAAACTATTCAGATTGCAAATAAACTATTCAGTTTGCAAAAAAAGCTTTTCAGAATGAAATTGTGCTATTCATATTGCAATTCAGGATGAGAATAAGCTATTCAGAATGAAAAATAAAGGGATTCAGGATGCGAATAACCTATTAAGTTTGTAGTTCAGACAAAAAAAGCTATTCAGAATGCTAATAAACTATTCAGATTTCAAATAAGCTATTCAGAATGAAAATGTGCCATTCAGATTGTAGTTCAGGATGAAAATAATCTATTCAGAATGAAAAAAAGGGATTCAGGATGCGAATAACCTATTAAGTTTGCAATTCAGACAAAAAAAGCTATTCAGAATGCAAATAAACTATTCAGATTGCAAATAAGCTATTAAGTGAGTAATAAAAGGTTTTCAGAATGAAAATGTGCTATTTAGATTGCAGTTAAGGATGAAAATAACCTATTCAGAATGAAAAAAAAGGGATTCAGGATGCCAATAACCTATTCAGGATGAAAAATAAACTATTCTGATTGCAAATAAGCTGTACAGTTTGCAAAAAAACCTTTTCAGAACGAAAATGTGCTATTCAGATTGCAGTTAAGGATGAAAATAAGCTATTTAGAATGAAAAAAAAGGGATTCAGGATGCGAATAACCTATTCAGTTGGCAATTCAGACAAAAAATCCTATTCAGAATGCAAAAAAACTACTCAGATTGCAAATAAGCTATACAGTTTGCAAAAAAAGCTTTTCAGAATGAAATTGTGCTATTTAGATTGCAGTTAAGGATGAAAATAAGCTATTCAGAATGAAAAAAAAGGGATTCAGGTTGCAAATAACCTATTCAGTTGACAATTCAGACAAAAAAAGCTATTCAGAATGCAAATAAACTATTCAGATTGCAAATAAGCTATTCAGTTTGAAAAAAAAGCTTTTCAGAATGAAAATGTGCTATTCAGATTGCAGTTCAGGATGAGAATAAGCTATTCAGAATGAAAAATAATGGGATTCAGGATGCGAATAACCTATTAAGTTTGTAGTTCAGACAAAAAAAGCTATTCAGAATGCTTACAAACTATTCAGATTTCAAATAAGCTATTCAGAATGAAAATGTGCCATTCAGATTGTAGTTCAAGATGAAAATAATCTATTCAGAATGAAAAAAAGGGATTCAGGATGCGAATAACCTATTAAGTTTGTAGTTCAGACAAAAAAAGCTATTCAGAATGCCAATAAACTACTCAGATTGAAAATAAGCTATACGATTTGCAAAAAACGCTTTTCAGAATGAAATTGTGCTATTCAGATTGCAGTTAAGGATGAAAATAAGCTATTCAGAATGAAAAAAAAGGGATTCAGGAAGCAAATAACCTATTCAGTTGACAGTTCAGACAAAAAAAGCTATTCAGAATGCAAATAAACTATTCAGATTGCAAATAAGCTATTCAGTTTGAAAAAAAAGCTTTTCAGAATGAAATTGTGCTATTCAGAATGAAATTGTGCTATTCAGATTGCAGTTAAGGATGAAAATAAGCTATTCAGAATGAAAAAAAACGGGATTCAGGATGCGAATAACCTATTAAGTTTGCAATTCAGACAATAAAAGCTATTCAGAATGCAAATAAACTATTCAGATTGCAAATAAGCTATACAGTTTGCAAAAAAAGATTTTCAGAATGAAATTGTGCTATTCAGATTGCAGTTAAGGATGAAAATAAGCTATTCAGAATGAAAAAAAGGGATTCAGGATGCGAATAACCTATTCAGTTGGCAATTCAGACAAAAAAAGCTATTCAGAATGCAAATAAACTATTCAGATTGCAAATAAGCTATACAGTTTGCAAAAAAAGCTTTTCAGAATGAAATTGTGCTATTCAGATTGCAGTTAAGGATGAAAATAAGCTATTCAGAATGAAAAAAAACGGGATTCAGGATGCGAATAACCTATTAAGTTTGCAATTCAGACAAAAAAAAGCTATTCAGAATGCAAATAAACTATTCAGATTGCAAATAAACTATTCAGTTTGCAAAAAAAGCTTTTCAGAATGAAATTGTGCTATTCAGATTGCAGTTAAGGATGAAAATAAGCTATTCAGAATGAAAAAAAACGGGATTCAGGATGCGAATAACCTATTAAGTTTGCAATTCAGACAAAAAAAAGCTATTCAGAATGCAAATAAACTATTCAGATTGCAAATAAACTATTCAGTTTGCAAAAAAAGCTTTTCAGAATGAAATTGTGCTATTCAGATTGCAATTAAGGATGAAAATAAGCTATTCAGAATGAATAAAAGGGATTCAGGATGCGAATAACCTATTCAGTTGGCAATTCAGACAAAAGAAGCTATTCAGAATGCAAATAAACTATTCAGATTGCAAATAAGCTATACAGTTTGCAAAAAAAGCTTTTCAGAATGAAATTGTGCTATTCAGATTGCAGTTAAGGATGAAAATAAGCTATTCAGAATGAAAAAAAACGGGATTCAGGATGCGAATAACCTATTAAGTTTGCAATTCAGACAAAAAAAAGCTATTCAGAATGCAAATAAACTATTCAGATTGCAAATAAACTATTCAGTTTGCAAAAAAAGCTTTTCAGAATGAAATTGTGCTATTCATATTGCAATTCAGGATGAGAATAAGCTATTCAGAATGAAAAATAAAGGGATTCAGGATGCGAATAACCTATTAAGTTTGTAGTTCAGACAAAAAAAGCTATTCAGAATGCTAATAAACTATTCAGATTTCAAATAAGCTACTCAGAATGAAAATGTGCCATTCAGATTGTAGTTCAGGATGAAAATAATCTATTCAGAATGAAAAAAAGGGATTCAGGATGCGAATAACCTATTAAGTTTGCAATTCAGACAAAAAAAGCTATTCAGAATGCAAATAAACTATTCAGATTGCAAATAAGCTATTAAGTGAGTAATAAAAGGTTTTCAGAATGAAAATGTGCTATTTAGATTGCAGTTAAGGATGAAAATAACCTATTCAGAATGAAAAAAAAGGGATTCAGGATGCCAATAACCTATTCAGGATGAAAAATAAACTATTCTGATTGCAAATAAGCTGTACAGTTTGCAAAAAAACCTTTTCAGAACGAAAATGTGCTATTCAGATTGCAGTTAAGGATGAAAATAAGCTATTTAGAATGAAAAAAAAGGGATTCAGGATGCGAATAACCTATTCAGTTGGCAATTCAGACAAAAAATCCTATTCAGAATGCAAAAAAACTAATCAGATTGCAAATAAGCTATACAGTTTGCAAAAAAAGCTATTCAGAATGAAAATGTGCCATTCAGATTGTAGTTCAGGATGAAAATAATCTATTCAGAATGAAAAAAAGGGATTCAGGATGCGAATAACCTATTAAGTTTGCAATTCAGACAAAAAAAGCTATTCAGAATGCAAATAAACTATTCAGATTGCAAATAAGCTATTAAGTGAGTAATAAAAGGTTTTCAGAATGAAAATGTGCTATTTAGATTGCAGTTCAGGATGAAAATAACCTATTCAGAATGAAAAAAAAGGGATTCAGGATGCCAATAACCTATTCAGGATGAAAAATAAACTATTCTGATTGCAAATAAGCTATACAGTTTGCAAAAAAAACCTTTTCAGAACGAAAATGTGCTATTCAGATTGCAGTTAAGGATGAAAATAAGCTATTTAGAATGAAAAAAAAGGGATTCAGGATGCGAATAACCTATTTAGTTGGCAATTCAGCCAAAAAATCCTATTCAGAATGCAAAAAAACTACTCAGATTGCAAATAAGCTATACAGTTTGCAAAAAAAGCTTTTCAGAATGAAATTGTGCTATTCAGATTGCAGTTAAGGATGAAAATAAGCTATTCAGAATGAAAAAAAAGGGATTCAGGATGCGAATAACCTATTCAGTTGGCAATTCAGACAAAAAATCCTATTCAGAATGCATAAAAACTACTCAGATTGCAAATAAGCTATACAGTTTGCAAAAAAAGCTTTTCAGAATGAAATTGTGCTATTCAGATTGCAGTTAAGGATGAAAATAAGCTATTCAAAATGAAAAAAAACGGGATTCAGGATGCGAATAACCTATTAAGTTTGCAATTCAGACAAAAAAAAGCTATTCAGAATGCAAATAAACTATTCAGATTGCAAATAAACTATTCAGTTTGCAAAAAAAGCTTTTCAGAACGAAATTGTGCTATTCAGATTGCAATTCAGGATGAGAATAAGCTATTCAGAATGAAAAATAATGGGATTCAGGATGCGAATAACCTATTAAGTTTGTAGTTCTGACAAAAAAACCTATTCAGAATGCCATTAAACTACTCAGATTGCAAATAAGCTATACAGTTTTCTAGAAAAGCTGTTCAGAATGAAATTGTGCTATTCAGATTGTAGTTAAGGATGAAAATAAGCTATTCAGAATGAAAAAAACGGGATTCAGGATGCGAATAACCTATTAAGTTTCCAATTCAAACAAAAAAAGCTATTCAGAATGCAAATAAACTATTCAGATTGCAAATAAGCTATACAGTTTGCAAAAAAAGCTTTTCAGAATGAAATTGTGCTATTCAGATTGCAGTTAAGGATGAAAATAAGCTATTCAGAATGAAAAAAAACGGGATTCAGGATGCGAATAACCTATTAAGTTTGCAATTCAGACAAAAAAAAGCTATTCAGAATGCAAATAAACTATTCAGATTGCAAATAAACTATTCAGTTTGCAAAAAATGCTTTTCAGAATGAAATTGTGCTATTCATATTGCAATTCAGGATGAGAATAAGCTATTCAGAATGAAAAATAAAGGGATTCAGGATGCGAATAACCTATTAAGTTTGTAGTTCAGACAAAAAAAGCTATTCAGAATGCTAATAAACTATTCAGATTTCAAATAAGCTATTCAGAATGAAAATGTGCCATTCAGATTGTAGTTCAGGATGAAAATAATCTATTCAGAATGAAAAAAAGGGATTCAGGATGCGAATAACCTATTAAGTTTGCAATTCAGACAAAAAAAGCTATTCAGAATGCAAATAAACTATTCAGATTGCAAATAAGCTATTAAGTGAGTAATAAAAGGTTTTCAGAATGAAAATGTGCTATTTAGATTGCAGTTAAGGATGAAAATAACCTATTCAGAATGAAAAAAAAGGGATTCAGGATGCCAATAACCTATTCAGGATGAAAAATAAACTATTCTGATTGCAAATAAGCTGTACAGTTTGCAAAAAAACCTTTTCAGAACGAAAATGTGCTATTCAGATTGCAGTTAAGGATGAAAATAAGCTATTTAGAATGAAAAAAAAGGGATTCAGGATGCGAATAACCTATTCAGTTGGCAATTCAGACAAAAAATCCTATTCAGAATGCAAAAAAACTACTCAGATTGCAAATAAGCTATACAGTTTGCAAAAAAAGCTATTCAGAATGAAAATGTGCCATTCAGATTGTAGTTCAGGATGAAAATAATCTATTCAGAATGAAAAAAAGGGATTCAGGATGCGAATAACCTATTAAGTTTGCAATTCAGACAAAAAAAGCTATTCAGAATGCAAATAAACTATTCAGATTGCAAATAAGCTATTAAGTGAGTAATAAAAGGTTTTCAGAATGAAAATGTGCTATTTAGATTGCAGTTCAGGATGAAAATAACCTATTCAGAATGAAAAAAAAGGGATTCAGGATGCCAATAACCTATTCAGGATGAAAAATAAACTATTCTGATTGCAAATAAGCTATACAGTTTGCAAAAAAAACATTTTCAGAACGAAAATGTGCTATTCAGATTGCAGTTAAGGATGAAAATAAGCTATTTAGAATGAAAAAAAAGGGATTCAGGATGCGAATAACCTATTTAGTTGGCAATTCAGACAAAAAATCCTATTCAGAATGCAAAAAAACTACTCAGATTGCAAATAAGCTATACAGTTTGCAAAAAAAGCTTTTCAGAATGAAATTGTGCTATTCAGATTGCAGTTAAGGATGAAAATAAGCTATTCAGAATGAAAAAAAAGGGATTCAGGATGCGAATAACCTATTCAGTTGGCAATTCAGACAAAAAATCCTATTCAGAATGCATAAAAACTACTCAGATTGCAAATAAGCTATACAGTTTGCAAAAAAAGCTTTTCAGAATGAAATTGTGCTATTCAGATTGCAGTTAAGGATGAAAATAAGCTATTCAAAATGAAAAAAAACGGGATTCAGGATGCGAATAACCTATTAAGTTTGCAATTCAGACAAAAAAAAGCTATTCAGAATGCAAATAAACTATTCAGATTGCAAATAAACTATTCAGTTTGCAAAAAAAGCTTTTCAGAACGAAATTGTGCTATTCAGATTGCAATTCAGGATGAGAATAAGCTATTCAGAATGAAAAATAATGGGATTCAGGATGCGAATAACCTATTAAGTTTGTAGTTCTGACAAAAAAACCTATTCAGAATGCCATTAAACTACTCAGATTGCAAATAAGCTATACAGTTTTCTAAAAAAGCTTTTCAGAATGAAATTGTGCTATTCAGATTGTAGTTAAGGATGAAAATAAGCTATTCAGAATGAAAAAAACGGGATTCAGGATGCGAATAACCTATTAAGTTTCCAATTCAAACAAAAAAAGCTATTCAGAATGCAAATAAACTATTCAGGTTGCAAATAAGCTATTCAGTTTGCAAAAAAAGCTTTTCAGAATGAAAATGTGCTATTTAGATTGCAGTTAAGGATGAAAATGAGCTATTCAGAATGAAAAAAAAGGGATTCAGGATGCGAATAACATATTCAGTAGGCAATTCAGACAAAAAAACCTGTTCAGAATGCAAAAAAACTACTCAGATTGCAAATAAGCTATACAGTTTGCAAAAAAAGCTTTTCAGAATGAAATTGTGCTATTCAGATTGCAGTTAAGGATGAAAATAAGCTATACAGAATGAAAAAAAAGGGATTAAGGATGCGAATAACCTATTCAGTTGACAATTCAGACAAAAAAAGCTATTCAGAATGCAAATAAACTACTCAGATTGCAAATAAGCTATACAGTTTGCAAAAAAAGCTTTTCAGAATGAAATTGTGCTATTCAGATTGCAGTTAAGGATTAAAATAAGCTATTCAGAATGAAAAAAACGGGATTCAGGATGCGAATAACCTATTCAGTTGGCAATTCTAACAAAAAAACCTATTCTGAATGCAAAAAAACTACTTAGATTGCAAATAAGATATACAGTTTGCTAAAAAAGCTTTTCAGAATGAAATTGTGCTATTCAGATTGCAGTTAAGGATGAAAATAAGCTATTCAGAATGAAAAAAACGGGATTCAGGATGCGAATAACCTATTAAGTTTGCAATTCAGACCAAAAAACCTATTCAGAATGCAAAAAAACTACTCAGATTGCAAATAAGCTATACAGTTTGCTAAAAAAGCTTTTCAGAATGAAATTGTGCTATTCAGATTGCAGTTAAGGATGAAAATAAGCTATTCAGAATGAAAAAAACGGGATTCAGGATGCGAATAACATATTCAGTTGGCAATTCAGACAAAAAAACCTATTCAGAATGCAAAAAAACTACTCAGATTGCAAATAAGCTATACAGTTTGCAAAAAAAGCTTTTCAGAATGAAATTGTGCTATTCAGATTGCAGTTAAGGAGGAAAATAAGCTATTCAAAATGAAAAAAAAGGGATTCAGGATGCGAATAACCTATTCAGTTGGCAATTAAGCCAAAAAAAGCTATTTAGAATGCAAAAAAACTATTCAGATTGCAAATAAGCTATTTAGGTTGCAAAAGAAGCTATTCAGAATGAAAATGTGCTATTCAGATTGCAGTTAAGTATGAAAATAAGCTATTCAGAATGAAAAAAAAGGGATTCAGGATGCGATTAACCTATTTAGTTAGAAATTCAGACAAAAAAAGTTATTCAGAATGCAAATAAAGTATTTAGATAGCAAATAAGCTATTCAGTTTGCAGAAAAAGCTTTTCAGAATGAAAATGTGCTATTCAGATTGCAGTTCAGGATGAGAATAAGCTATTCAGAATGAAAAATAAAGGGATTCAGGATGCGAATAACCTATTAAGTTTGTAGTTTAGACAAAAAAAGCTATTCAGAATGCCAATAAACTATTCAGATTGCAAATATGCTATTCAGAATGAAAATGTGCCATTCAGATTGTAGTTCAGGATGAAAATAATCTATTCAGAATGAAAAAAGGGATTCAGGATGCGAATAACCTATTAAGTTTGCAATTCAGACAAAAAGGGCTATTCAGAATGCAAATAAACTATTCAGATTGCAAATAAGCTATTAAGTTTGTAAAAAAAGGTTTTCAGAATGAAAAAGTGCTATTTAGATTGCAGTTCAGAATGAAAATAAGCTATTTAGAATGAAAAAAAAGGGATTCAGGATGCGAATAACCTATTCAGAATGGAAAATAAACTATTCTGATTGCAAATAAGCTATACAGTTTGCATAAAAAGCTTTTCAGAATGAAAATGTGCTATTCAGATTGCAGTTAAGGATGAAAATAAGCTAATTAGAATGAAAAAAAAGGGATTCAGGATGCGAATAACCTATTCAGTTGGCAATTGAGACAAAAAAACCTATTCAGAATGCAAAAAAACTACTCAGATTGCAAATAAGCTATACAGTTTGCAAAAAAAGCTTTTCAGAATTAAATTGGGCTATTCAGATTGCAGTTAAGGATGAAAATAAGCTATTCAGAATGAAAAAAACGGGATTCAGGATGCGAATAACCTATTAAGTTTGCAATTCAGACAAAAAAAGCTATTCAGAATGCAAATAAACTATTCAGATTGCAAATAAACTATTCAGTTTGCAAAAAAAGCTTTTAAGAATGAAATTGTGCTATTCAGATTGCAGTTAAGGATGAAAATAAGCTATTCAGAATGAAAAAAAAGGGATTCGACATGCGAATAACCTATTCAGTTGGCAATTCTGACAAAAAAACCTATTCTGAATGGAAAAAAACTACTCGGATTGCAAATAAGCTATACAGTTTGCTAAAAAAGCTTTTCAGAATGAAATTGTGCTATTCAGATTGCAGTTAAGGATGAAAATAAGCTATTCAGAATGAAAAAAAAGGGATTCAGGTTGCAAATAACCTATTCAGTTGACAATTCAGACAAAAAAAGCTATTCAGAATGCAAATAAACTATTCAGATTGCAAATAAGCTATTCAGTTTGAAAAAAAAGCTTTTCAGAATGAAATTGTGCTATTCAGATTGCAGTTAAGGATGAAAATAAGCTATTCAGAATGAAAAAAAAGGGATTCAGGATGCAAATAACCTATTCAGTTGACAATTCAGACAAAAAAAGCTATTCAGAATGCAAATAAACTATTCAGATTGCAAATAAGCTATTCAGTTTGAAAAAAAAGCTTTTCAGAATAAAATTGTGCTATTCAGAATGAAATTGTGCTATTCAGATTGCAGTTAAGGATGAAATTGTGCTATTCAGAATGAAAAAAAACGGGATTCAGGATGCGAATAACCTATTAAGTTTGCAATTCAGACAAAAAAAGCTATTCAGAATGCAAATAAACTATTCAGATTGCAAATAAGCTATACAGTTTGCAAAAAAAGCTTTTCAGAATGAAATTGTGCTATTCTGATTGCAGTTAAGGATGAAAATAAGCTATTCAGAATGAAAAAAAACGGGATTCAGGATGCGAATAACCTATTAAGTTTGCAATTCAGACAAAAAAAAGCTATTTAGAAAGCAAATAAACTATTCAGTTTGCAAAAAAAGCTTTTCAGAATGAAATTGTGCTATTCAGATTGCAATTCAGGATGAGAATAAGCTATTCGGAATGAAAAATAATGGGATTCAGGATGCGAATAACCTATTAAGTTTGTAGTTCAGACAAAAAAAGCTATTCAGAATGCTAATAAACTATTCAGATTTCAAATAAGCTATTCAGAATGAAAATGTGCCATTCAGATTGTAGTTCAGGATGAAAATAATCTATTCAGAATGAAAAAAAGGGATTCAGGATGCGAATAACCTATTAAGTTTGCAATTCAGACAAAAAAAGATATTCAGAATGCAAATAAACTATTCAGATTGCAAATAAGCTATTAAGTGAGTAATAAAAGGTTTTCAGAATGAAAATGTGCTATTTAGATTGCAGTTCAGGATGAAAATAACCTATTCAGAATGAAAAAAAAGGGATTCAGGATGCCAATAACCTATTCAGGATGAAAAATAAACTATTCTGATTGCAAATAAGCTATACAGTTTGCAAAAAAACCTTTTCAGAACGAAAATGTGCTATTCAGATTGCAGTTAAGGATGAAAATAAGCTATTTAGAATGAAAAAAAAGGGATTCAGGATGCGAATAACCTATTCAGTTGGCATTTCAAACAGAAAAACCTATTCATAATGCAAAAAAAACTACTCAGATTGCAAATAAGCTATACAATTTGCAAAAAAACCTTTTCAGAACGAAAATTGTGTTATTCAGATTGCAGTTAAGGATGAAAATAAGCTATTCAGAATGAAAAAAAAGGGATTCAGGATGCGAATAACCTATTCAGTTGGCAATTAAGCCAAAAAAAGCTATTTAGAATGCAAAAAAACTATTCAGATTGCAAATAAGCTATTTAGGTTGCAAAAGAAGCTATTCAGAATGAAAATGTGCTATTCAGATTGCAGTTAAGTATGAAAATAAGCTATTCAGAATGAAAAAAAAGGGATTCAGGATGCGATTAACCTATTTAGTTAGAAATTCAGACAAAAAAAGTTATTCAGAATGCAAATAAAGTATTTAGATAGCAAATAAGCTATTCAGTTTGCAGGAAAAGCTTTTCAGAATGAAAATGTGCTATTTAGATTGCAGTTCAGGATGAGAATAAGCTATTCAGAATGAAAAATAAAGGGATTCAGGATGCGAATAACCTATTAAGTTTGTAGTTTAGACAAAAAAAGCTATTCAGAATGCCAATAAACTATTCAGATTGCAAATATGCTATTCAGAATGAAAATGTGCCATTCAGATTGTAGTTCAGGATGAAAATAATCTATTCAGAATGAAAAAAGGGATTCAGGATGCGAATAACCTATTAAGTTTGCAATTCAGACAAAAAGGGCTATTCAGAATGCAAATAAACTATTCAGATTGCAAATAAGCTATTAAGTTTGTAAAAAAAGGTTTTCAGAATGAAAAAGTGCTATTTAGATTGCAGTTCAGGATGAAAATAAGCTATTTAGAATGAAAAAAAAGGGATTCAGGATGCGAATAACCTATTCAGAATGGAAAATAAACTATTCTGATTGCAAATAAGCTATACAGTTTGCATAAAAAGCTTTTCAGAATGAAAATGTGCTATTCAGATTGCAGTTAAGGATGAAAATAAGCTAATTAGAATGAAAAAAAAGGGATTCAGGATGCGAATAACCTATTCAGTTGGCAATTGAGACAAAAAAACCTATTCAGAATGCAAAAAAACTACTCAGATTGCAAATAAGCTATACAGTTTGCAAAAAAAGCTTTTCAGAATTAAATTGGGCTATTCAGATTGCAGTTAAGGATGAAAATAAGCTATTCAGAATGAAAAAAACGGGATTCAGGATGCGAATAACCTATTAAGTTTGCAATTCAGACAAAAAAAGCTATTCAGAATGCAAATAAACTATTCAGATTGCAAATAAACTATTCAGTTTGCAAAAAAAGCTTTTAAGAATGAAATTGTGCTATTCAGATTGCAGTTAAGGATGAAAATAAGCTATTCAGAATGAAAAAAAAGGGATTCGACATGCGAATAACCTATTCAGTTGGCAATTCTGACAAAAAAACCTATTCTGAATGGAAAAAAACTACTCGGATTGCAAATAAGCTATACAGTTTGCTAAAAAAGCTTTTCAGAATGAAATTGTGCTATTCAGATTGCAGTTAAGGATGAAAATAAGCTATTCAGAATGAAAAAAACGGGATTCAGGATGCGAATAACCTATTAAATTTGCAATTCAGACAAAAAAAGCTATTCAAAATGCAAATAAACTATTCAGATTGCAAATAAGCTATTCAGTTTGCAAAAAAAGCTTTGCAGAATGAAAATGTGCTATTCAGATTGCAATTAAGGATCAAAATAAGCTATTTAGAATGAATAAAAAAGGGATTTAGGATGCGAATAACCTATTCAATTGGCAATTCAGACAAAAAAAGCTATTCAGAATGCAAATAAACTATTCAGATTGCAAATAAGCTATACAGTTTGCAAAAAAAGCTTTTCAGAATGAAATTGTGCTATTCAGATTGCAGTTAAGGGTGAAAATAAGCTATTCAGAATGAAAAAAAAGGGATTCAGGATGCGAATAACCTATTCAGTTGGCAATTCTGACAAAAAAACCTATTCAGAATGCAAAAAAACTACTCAGATTGCAAATAAGCTATACAGTTTGCAAAAAAAGCTTTTCAGAATGAAATTGTGCTATTCAGATTGCAGTTAAGGATGAAAATAAGCTATTCAGAATGAAAAAAAAGGGATTCAGGATGCGAATAACCTATTCAGTTGGCAATTAAGACAAAAAAAGCTATTTAGAATGCAAAAAAACTATTCAGATTGCAAATAAGCTATTTAGGTTGCAAAAGAAGCTATTCAGAATGTAAATGTGCTATTCAGATTGCAGTTAAGTATGAAAATAAGCTATTCAGAATGAAAAAAAAGGGATTCAGGATGCGATTAACCTATTTAGTTAGAATTTCAGACAAAAAAACCTATTCAGAATGCAAAAAAACTACTTAGATTGCAAATAAGCTATACAGTTTGCAAAAAAAGCTTTTCATAATGAAATTGTGTTATTCAGATTGCAGTTAAGGATGAAAATAAGCTATTCAGAATGAAAAAAAAGGGATTCAGGTTGCAAATAACCTATTCAGTTGACAATTCAGACAAAAAAAGCTATTCAGAATGCAAATAAACTATTCAGATTGCAAATAAGCTATACAGTTTGCAAAAAAAGCTTTTCAGAATGAAATTGTGCTATTCTGATTGCAGTTAAGGATGAAAATAAGCTATTCAGAATGAAAAAAAACGGGATTCAGGATGCGAATAACCTATTAAGTTTGCAATTCAGACAAAAAAAAGCTATTTAGAAAGCAAATAAACTATTCAGTTTGCAAAAAAAGCTTTTCAGAATGAAATTGTGCTATTCAGATTGCAATTCAGGATGAGAATAAGCTATTCGGAATGAAAAATAATGGGATTCAGGATGCGAATAACCTATTAAGTTTGTAGTTCAGACAAAAAAAGCTATTCAGAATGCTAATAAACTATTCAGATTTCAAATAAGCTATTCAGAATGAAAATGTGCCATTCAGATTGTAGTTCAGGATGAAAATAATCTATTCAGAATGAAAAAAAGGGATTCAGGATGCGAATAACCTATTAAGTTTGCAATTCAGACAAAAAAAGATATTCAGAATGCAAATAAACTATTCAGATTGCAAATAAGCTATTAAGTGAGTAATAAAAGGTTTTCAGAATGAAAATGTGCTATTTAGATTGCAGTTCAGGATGAAAATAACCTATTCAGAATGAAAAAAAAGGGATTCAGGATGCCAATAACCTATTCAGGATGAAAAATAAACTATTCTGATTGCAAATAAGCTATACAGTTTGCAAAAAAACCTTTTCAGAACGAAAATGTGCTATTCAGATTGCAGTTAAGGATGAAAATAAGCTATTTAGAATGAAAAAAAAGGGATTCAGGATGCGAATAACCTATTCAGTTGGCATTTCAAACAGAAAAACCTATTCATAATGCAAAAAAAACTACTCAGATTGCAAATAAGCTATACAATTTGCAAAAAAAACCTTTTCAGAACGAAAATTGTGTTATTCAGATTGCAGTTAAGGATGAAAATAAGCTATTCAGAATGAAAAAAAAGGGATTCAGGATGCGAATAACCTATTCAGTTGGCAATTAAGCCAAAAAAAGCTATTTAGAATGCAAAAAAACTATTCAGATTGCAAATAAGCTATTTAGGTTGCAAAAGAAGCTATTCAGAATGAAAATGTGCTATTCAGATTGCAGTTAAGTATGAAAATAAGCTATTCAGAATAAAAAAAAGGGATTCAGGATGCGATTAACCTATTTAGTTAGAAATTCAGACAAAAAAAGTTATTCAGAATGCAAATAAAGTATTTAGATAGCAAATAAGCTATTCAGTTTGCAGAAAAAGCTTTTCAGAATGAAAATGTGCTATTCAGATTGCAGTTCAGGATGAGAATAAGCTATTCAGAATGAAAAATAAAGGGATTCAGGATGCGAATAACCTATTAAGTTTGTAGTTTAGACAAAAAAAGCTATTCAGAATGCCAATAAACTATTCAGATTGCAAATATGCTATTCAGAATGAAAATGTGCCATTCAGATTGTAGTTCAGGATGAAAATAATCTATTCAGAATGAAAAAAGGGATTCAGGATGCGAATAACCTATTAAGTTTGCAATTCAGACAAAAAGGGCTATTCAGAATGCAAATAAACTATTCAGATTGCAAATAAGCTATTAAGTTTGTAAAAAAAGGTTTTCAGAATGAAAAAGTGCTATTTAGATTGCAGTTCAGGATGAAAATAAGCTATTTAGAATGAAAAAAAAGGGATTCAGGATGCGAATAACCTATTCAGAATGGAAAATAAACTATTCTGATTGCAAATAAGCTATACAGTTTGCATAAAAAGCTTTTCAGAATGAAAATGTGCTATTCAGATTGCAGTTAAGGATGAAAATAAGCTAATTAGAATGAAAAAAAAGGGATTCAGGATGCGAATAACCTATTCAGTTGGCAATTGAGACAAAAAAACCTATTCAGAATGCAAAAAAACTACTCAGATTGCAAATAAGCTATACAGTTTGCAAAAAAAGCTTTTCAGAATTAAATTGGGCTATTCAGATTGCAGTTAAGGATGAAAATAAGCTATTCAGAATGAAAAAAACGGGATTCAGGATGCGAATAACCTATTAAGTTTGCAATTCAGACAAAAAAAGCTATTCAGAATGCAAATAAACTATTCAGATTGCAAATAAACTATTCAGTTTGCAAAAAAAGCTTTTAAGAATGAAATTGTGCTATTCAGATTGCAGTTAAGGATGAAAATAAGCTATTCAGAATGAAAAAAAAGGGATTCGACATGCGAATAACCTATTCAGTTGGCAATTCTGACAAAAAAACCTATTCTGAATGGAAAAAAACTACTCGGATTGCAAATAAGCTATACAGTTTGCTAAAAAAGCTTTTCAGAATGAAATTGTGCTATTCAGATTGCAGTTAAGGATGAAAATAAGCTATTCAGAATGAAAAAAACGGGATTCAGGATGCGAATAACCTATTAAATTTGCAATTCAGACAAAAAAAGCTATTCAAAATGCAAATAAACTATTCAGATTGCAAATAAGCTATTCAGTTTGCAAAAAAAGCTTTGCAGAATGAAAATGTGCTATTCAGATTGCAATTAAGGATCAAAATAAGCTATTTAGAATGAATAAAAAAGGGATTTAGGATGCGAATAACCTATTCAATTGGCAATTCAGACAAAAAAAGCTATTCAGAATGCAAATAAACTATTCAGATTGCAAATAAGCTATACAGTTTGCAAAAAAAGCTTTTCAGAATGAAATTGTGCTATTCAGATTGCAGTTAAGGGTGAAAATAAGCTATTCAGAATGAAAAAAAAGGGATTCAGGATGCGAATAACCTATTCAGTTGGCAATTCTGACAAAAAAACCTATTCAGAATGCAAAAAAACTACTCAGATTGCAAATAAGCTATACAGTTTGCAAAAAAAGCTTTTCAGAATGAAATTGTGCTATTCAGATTGCAGTTAAGGATGAAAATAAGCTATTCAGAATGAAAAAAAAGGGATTCAGGATGCGAATAACCTATTCAGTTGGCAATTAAGACAAAAAAAGCTATTTAGAATGCAAAAAAACTATTCAGATTGCAAATAAGCTATTTAGGTTGCAAAAGAAGCTATTCAGAATGTAAATGTGCTATTCAGATTGCAGTTAAGTATGAAAATAAGCTATTCAGAATGAAAAAAAAGGGATTCAGGATGCGATTAACCTATTTAGTTAGAATTTCAGACAAAAAAACCTATTCAGAATGCAAAAAAACTACTTAGATTGCAAATAAGCTATACAGTTTGCAAAAAAAGCTTTTCATAATGAAATTGTGTTATTCAGATTGCAGTTAAGGATGAAAATAAGCTATTCAGAATGAAAAAAAAGGGATTCAGGTTGCAAATAACCTATTCAGTTGACAATTCAGACAAAAAAAGCTATTCAGAATGCAAATAAACTATTCAGATTGCAAATAAGCTATTCAGTTTGAAAAAAAAGCTTTTCAGAATGAAATTGTGCTATTCAGATTGCAGTTAAGGATGAAAATAAGCTATTCAGAATGAAAAAAAAGGGATTCAGGATGCAAATAACCTATTCAGTTGACAATTCAGACAAAAAAAGCTATTCAGAATGCAAATAAACTATTCAGATTGCAAATAAGCTATTCAGTTTGAAAAAAAAGCTTTTCAGAATAAAATTGTGCTATTCAGAATGAAATTGTGCTATTCAGATTGCAGTTAAGGATGAAATTGTGCTATTCAGAATGAAAAAAAACGGGATTCAGGATGCGAATAACCTATTAAGTTTGCAATTCAGACAAAAAAAGCTATTCAGAATGCAAATAAACTATTCAGATTGCAAATAAGCTATGCAGTTTGCAAAAAAAGCTTTTCAGAATGAAATTGTGCTATTCTGATTGCAGTTAAGGATGAAAATAAGCTATTCAGAATGAAAAAAAACGGGATTCAGGATGCGAATAACCTATTAAGTTTGCAATTCAGACAAAAAAAAGCTATTTAGAAAGCAAATAAACTATTCAGTTTGCAAAAAAAGCTTTTCAGAATGAAATTGTGCTATTCAGATTGCAATTCAGGATGAGAATAAGCTATTCGGAATGAAAAATAATGGGATTCAGGATGCGAATAACCTATTAAGTTTGTAGTTCAGACAAAAAAAGCTATTCAGAATGCTAATAAACTATTCAGATTTCAAATAAGCTATTCAGAATGAAAATGTGCCATTCAGATTGTAGTTCAGGATGAAAATAATCTATTCAGAATGAAAAAAAGGGATTCAGGATGCGAATAACCTATTAAGTTTGCAATTCAGACAAAAAAAGCTATTCAGAATGCAAATAAACTATTCAGATTGCAAATAAGCTATTAAGTGAGTAATAAAAGGTTTTCAGAATGAAAATGTGCTATTTAGATTGCAGTTCAGGATGAAAATAACCTATTCAGAATGAAAAAAAAGGGATTCAGGATGCCAATAACCTATTCAGGATGAAAAGTAAACTATTCTGATTGCAAATAAGCTATACAGTTTGCAAAAAAACCTTTTCAGAACGAAAATGTGCTATTCAGATTGCAGTTAAGGATGAAAATAAGCTATTTAGAATGAAATAAAAGGGATTCAGGATGCGAATAACCTATTCAGTTGGCATTTCAAACAGAAAAACCTATTCATAATGCAAAAAAAACTACTCAGATTGCAAATAAGCTATACAATTTGCAAAAAAACCTTTTCAGAACGAAAATGTGCTATTCAGATTGCAGTTAAGGATGAAAATGAGCTATTTAGAATGAAAAAAAAGGGATTCAGGATGCGAATAACCTATTCAGTTGGCATTTCAAACAAAAAAAGATATTCAGAATGCAAATAAACTATTCAGATTGCAAATAAGCTATACAGTTTGCAAAAAAAGCTTTTCAGAATGAAATTGTGCTATTCAGATTGCAGTTAAGGATGAAAATAAGCTATTCAGAATGAAAAAAAACGGGATTCAGGATGCGAATAACCTATTAAGTTTGCAATTCAGACAAAAAAAAGCTATTCAGAATGCAAATAAACTATTCTGATTGCAAATAAGCTATACAGTTTGCAAAAAAAACCTTTTCAGAACGAAAATGTGCTATTCAGATTGTAGTTCAGGATGAGAATAAGCTATTCAGAATGAAAAATAAAGGGATTCAGGATGCGAATAACCTATTAAGTTTGTAGTTCAGACAAAAAAAGCTATTCAGAATGCCAATAAACTACTCAGATTGAAAATAAGCTATACGATTTGCAAAAAACTCTTTTCAGAATGAAATTGTGCTATTCAGATTGCAGTTAAGGATGAAAATAAGCTATTCAGAATGAAAAAAAAGGGATTCAGGATGCAAATAACCTATTCAGTTGACAATTCAGACAAAAAAAGCTATTCAGAATGCAAATAAACTATTCAGATTGCAAATAAGCTATTCAGTTTGAAAAAAAAGCTTTTCAGAATAAAATTGTGCTATTCAGAATGAAATTGTGCTATTCAGATTGCAGTTAAGGATGAAATTGTGCTATTCAGAATGAAAAAAAACGGGATTCAGGATGCGAATAACCTATTAAGTTTGCAATTCAGACAAAAAAAGCTATTCATAATGCAAATAAACTATTCAGATTGCAAATAAGCTATACAGTTTGCAAAAAAAGCTTTTCAGAATGAAATTGTGCTATTCTGATTGCAGTTAAGGATGAAAATAAGCTATTCAGAATGAAAAAAAACGGGATTCAGGATGCGAATAACCTATTAAGTTTGCAATTCAGACAAAAAAAAGCTATTTAGAAAGCAAATAAACTATTCAGTTTGCAAAAAAAGCTTTTCAGAATGAAATTGTGCTATTCAGATTGCAATTCAGGATGAGAATAAGCTATTCGGAATGAAAAATAATGGGATTCAGGATGCGAATAACCTATTAAGTTTGTAGTTCAGACAAAAAAAGCTATTCAGAATGCTAATAAACTATTCAGATTTCAAATAAGCTATTCAGAATGAAAATGTGCCATTCAGATTGTAGTTCAGGATGAAAATAATCTATTCAGAATGAAAAAAAGGGATTCAGGATGCGAATAACCTATTAAGTTTGCAATTCAGACAAAAAAAGCTATTCAGAATGCAAATAAACTATTCAGATTGCAAATAAGCTATTAAGTGAGTAATAAAAGGTTTTCAGAATGAAAATGTGCTATTTAGATTGCAGTTCAGGATGAAAATAACCTATTCAGAATGAAAAAAAAGGGATTCAGGATGCCAATAACCTATTCAGGATGAAAAATAAACTATTCTGATTGCAAATAAGCTATACAGTTTGCAAAAAAACCTTTTCAGAACGAAAATGTGCTATTCAGATTGCAGTTAAGGATGAAAATAAGCTATTTAGAATGAAAAAAAAGGGATTCAGGATGCGAATAACCTATTCAGTTGGCATTTCAAACAGAAAAACCTATTCATAATGCAAAAAAAACTACTCAGATTGCAAATAAGCTATACAATTTGCAAAAAAACCTTTTCAGAACGAAAATGTGCTATTCAGATTGCAGTTAAGGATGAAAATGAGCTATTTAGAATGAAAAAAAAGGGATTCAGGATGCGAATAACCTATTCAGTTGGCATTTCAAACAAAAAAAGATATTCAGAATGCAAATAAACTATTCAGATTGCAAATAAGCTATACAGTTTGCAAAAAAAGCTTTTCAGAATGAAATTGTGCTATTCAGATTGCAGTTAAGGATGAAAATAAGCTATTCAGAATGAAAAAAAACGGGATTCAGGATGCGAATAACCTATTAAGTTTGCAATTCAGACAAAAAAAAGCTATTCAGAATGCAAATAAACTATTCTGATTGCAAATAAGCTATACAGTTTGCAAAAAAACCTTTTCAGAACGAAAATGTGCTATTCAGATTGTAGTTCAGGATGAGAATAAGCTATTCAGAATGAAAAATAAAGGGATTCAGGATGCGAATAACCTATTAAGTTTGTAGTTCAGACAAAAAAAGCTATTCAGAATGCCAATAAACTACTCAGATTGAAAATAAGCTATACGATTTGCAAAAAACTCTTTTCAGAATGAAATTGTGCTATTCAGATTGCAGTTAAGGATGAAAATAAGCTATTCAGAATGAAAAAAAAGGGATTCAGGATGCAAATAACCTATTCAGTTGACAATTCAGACAAAAAAAGCTATTCAGAATGCAAATAAACTATTCAGATTGCAAATAAGCTATTCAGTTTGAAAAAAAAGCTTTTCAGAATAAAATTGTGCTATTCAGAATGAAATTGTGCTATTCAGATTGCAGTTAAGGATGAAATTGTGCTATTCAGAATGAAAAAAAACGGGATTCAGGATGCGAATAACCTATTAAGTTTGCAATTCAGACAAAAAAAGCTATTCATAATGCAAATAAACTATTCAGATTGCAAATAAGCTATACAGTTTGCAAAAAAAGCTTTTCAGAATGAAATTGTGCTATTCTGATTGCAGTTAAGGATGAAAATAAGCTATTCAGAATGAAAAAAAACGGGATTCAGGATGCGAATAACCTATTAAGTTTGCAATTCAGACAAAAAAAAGCTATTTAGAAAGCAAATAAACTATTCAGTTTGCAAAAAAAGCTTTTCAGAATGAAATTGTGCTATTCAGATTGCAATTCAGGATGAGAATAAGCTATTCGGAATGAAAAATAATGGGATTCAGGATGCGAATAACCTATTAAGTTTGTAGTTCAGACAAAAAAAGCTATTCAGAATGCTAATAAACTATTCAGATTTCAAATAAGCTATTCAGAATGAAAATGTGCCATTCAGATTGTAGTTCAGGATGAAAATAATCTATTCAGAATGAAAAAAAGGGATTCAGGATGCGAATAACCTATTAAGTTTGCAATTCAGACAAAAAAAGCTATTCAGAATGCAAATAAACTATTCAGATTGCAAATAAGCTATTAAGTGAGTAATAAAAGGTTTTCAGAATGAAAATGTGCTATTTAGATTGCAGTTCAGGATGAAAATAACCTATTCAGAATGAAAAAAAAGGGATTCAGGATGCCAATAACCTATTCAGGATGAAAAATAAACTATTCTGATTGCAAATAAGCTATACAGTTTGCAAAAAAACCTTTTCAGAACGAAAATGTGCTATTCAGATTGCAGTTAAGGATGAAAATAAGCTATTTAGAATGAAAAAAAAGGGATTCAGGATGCGAATAACCTATTCAGTTGGCATTTCAAACAGAAAAACCTATTCATAATGCAAAAAAAACTACTCAGATTGCAAATAAGCTATACAATTTGCAAAAAAACCTTTTCAGAACGAAAATGTGCTATTCAGATTGCAGTTAAGGATGAAAATGAGCTATTTAGAATGAAAAAAAAGGGATTCAGGATGCGAATAACCTATTCAGTTGGCATTTCAAACAAAAAAAGATATTCAGAATGCAAATAAACTATTCAGATTGCAAATAAGCTATACAGTTTGCAAAAAAAGCTTTTCAGAATGAAATTGTGCTATTCAGATTGCAGTTAAGGATGAAAATAAGCTATTCAGAATGAAAAAAAACGGGATTCAGGATGCGAATAACCTATTAAGTTTGCAATTCAGACAAAAAAAAGCTATTCAGAATGCAAATAAACTATTCTGATTGCAAATAAGCTATACAGTTTGCAAAAAAACCTTTTCAGAACGAAAATGTGCTATTCAGATTGCAGTTAAGGATGAAAATAAGCTATTTAGAATGAAAAAAAAGGGATTCAGGATGCGAATAACCTATTCAGTTGGCATTTCAAACAAAAAAACCTATTCAGAATGCAAAAAAAACTACTCAGATTGCAAATAAGCTTTACAATATGCCAAAAAAGCTTTTCAGAATGAAATTGTGCTATTCAGATTGCAGTTAAGGATGAAAATAAGCTATTCAGAATGAAAAAAACGGGATTCAGGATGCGAATAACCTATTAAGTTTGCAATTCAGACAAAAAAAGCTATTCAGAATGCAAATAAACTATTCAGAATGCAAATAAACTATTCAGATTGCAAATAAGCTATTCAGTTTGCAAAAAAAGCTTTTCAGAATGAAATTGTGCTATTCAGATTGCAGTTAAGGATGAAAATAAGCTATTCAGAATGAAAAAAAAAGGGATTCAGGATGCGAATAACCTATTCAGTTGGCAATTCAGACAAAAAAAGCTATTCAGAATGCAAATAAACTATTCAGATTGCAAATAAGCTATACAGTTTGCAAAAAAAGCTTTTCAGAATGAAATTGTGCTATTCAGATTGCAGTTAAGGATGAAAATAAGCTATTCATAATGAAAAAAAAATGGGATTCAGGATGCGAATAACCTTTTAAGTTTGCAATTCAGACAAAAAAAGTTATTCAGAATGCAAATAAACTATTCAGATTGCAAATAAACTATTCAGTTTGCAAAAAAAGCTTTTCAGAATGAAATTGTGCTATTCAGATTGCAGTTAAGGATGAAAATAAGCTATTCAGAATGAAAAAAAAGGGATTCAGGATGCGAATAACCTATTCAGTTGGCAATTCAGACAAAAAAAGCTATTCAGAATGCCAATAAACTATTCAGATTGCAAATAAGCTATACAGTTTGCAAAAAAAGCTTTTCAGAATGAAATTGTGCTATTCAGATTGCAGTTAAGGATGAAAATAAGCTATTCAGAATGAAAAAAAACGGGATTCAGGATGCGAATAACCTATTAAGTTTGCAATTCAAACAACAAAAAGCTATTCAGAATGCAAATAAACTATTCTGATTGCAAATAAGCTATACAGTTTGCAAAAAAACCTTTTCAGAACGAAAATGTGCTATTCAGATTGCAGTTAAGGATGAAAATAAGCTATTTAGAATGAAAAAAAAGGGATTCAGGATGCGAATAACCTATTCAGTTGGCATTTCAAACAAAAAAACCTATTCAGAATGCAAAAAAAACTACTCAGATTGCAAATAAGCTTTACAATATGCAAAAAAAGCTTTTCATAATGAAATTGTGCTATTCAGATTGCAGTTAAGGATGAAAATAAGCTATTCAGAATGTAAAAAAAGGGATTCAGGATGCGAATAACCTATTCAGTTGACAATTCAGACAAAAAAAGCTATTCAGAATGCAAATAAACTATTCAGATTGCAAATAAACTATTCAGTTTGCAAAAAAAGCTTTTCAGAATGAAATTGTGCTATTCAGATTGCAGTTAAGGATGAAAATAAGCTATTCAGAATGAAAAAAAAGGGATTCAGGATGCGAATAACCTATTCAGTTGGCAATTCAGACAAAAAAAGCTATTCAGAATGCAAATAAACTATTCAGATTGCAATTAAGCTCTACAGTTTGCAAAAAAAGCTTTTCAGAATGAAATTGTGCTATTCAGATTGCAGTTAAGGATGAAAATAAGCTATTCATAATGAAAAAAAAATGGGATTCAGGATGCGAATAACCTATTAAGTTTGCAATTCAGACAAAAAAAGTTATTCAGAATGCAAATAAACTATTCAGATTGCAAATAAACTATTCAGTTTGCAAAAAAAGCTTTTCAGAATGAGAAATAATGGGATTCAGGATGCGAATAACCTATTAAGTTTGTAGTTCAGACAAAAAAAGCTATTCAGAATGAAAATGTGCCATTCAGATTGTAGTTCAGGATGCCAATAACTTATTCAGAATGAAAAATAAACTATTCAGATTGCAAATAAGCTATACAGTTTGCAAAAAAACCTTTTCAGAACGAAAATGTGCTATTCAGATTGCAGTTAAGGATGAAAATAAGCTATTTAGAATGAAAAAAAATGGATTCAGGATGCGAATAACCTTTTAAGTTTGCAATTCAGACAAAAAAACCTATTCAGAATGCAAAAAAAACTACTCAGATTGAAAATAAGCTATACGATTTGCAAAAAATGCTTTTCAGAATGAAATTGTGCTATTCAGATTGCAGTTAAGGATGAAAATAAGCTATTCAGAATGAAAAAAAAACGGGATTCAGGATGCGAATAACCTATTAAGTTTGCAATTCAGACAAAAAAAAGCTATTCAGAATGCAAATAAACTATTTTGATTGCAAATAAGCTATACAGTTTGCAAAAAAACCTTTTCAGAACGAAAATGTGCTATTCAGATTGCAGTTAAGGATGAAAATAAGCTATTTAGAATGAAAAAAAAGGGATTCAGGATGCGAATAACCTATTCAGTTGGCATTTCAAACAAAAAAAGCTATTCAGAATGCAAATAAACTATTCAGATTGCAAATAAGCTATTCAGTTTGCAAAAAAAGCTTTTCAGAATGAAATTGTGCTATTCAGAATGAAATTGTGCTATTCAGATTGCAGTTAAGGATGAAAATAAGCTATTCAGAATGAAAAAAAACGGGATTCAGGATGCGAATAACCTATTAAGTTTGCAATTCAGACAAAAAAAGTTATTCAGAATGCAAATAAACTATTCAGATTGCAAATAAGCTATTCAGTTTGCAAAAAAAGCTTTTCAGAATGAAATTGTGCTATTCAGATTGCAGTTAAGGATGAAAATAAGCTATTCAGAATGAAAAAAACGGGATTCAGGATGCGAATAACCTATTATGTTTGCAATTCAGACAAAAAAAGCTATTCAGAATGCAAATAAACTATTCAGATTGCAAATAAGCTATTCAGTTTGCAAAAAAAGCTTTTCAGAATGAAATTGTGCTATTCAGAATGAAATTGTGCTATTCAGATTGCAGTTAAGGATGAAAATAAGCTATTCAGAATGAAAAAAAACGGGATTCAGGATGCGAATAACCTATTAAGTTTGCAATTCAGACAAAAAAAGCTATTCAGAATGCAAATAAACTATTCAGATTGCAAATAAGCTATACAGTTTGCAAAAAAAGCTTTTCAGAACGAAAATGTGCTATTCAGATTGCAGTTAAGGATGAAAATAAGCTATTTAGAATGAAAAAAAAGGGATTCAGGATGCGAATAACCTATTCAGTTGGCATTTCAAACAAAAAAACCTATTCAGAATGCAAAAAAAACTACTCAGATTGCAAATAAGCTTTACAATATGCCAAAAAAGCTTTTCAGAATGAAATTGTGCTATTCAGATTGCAGTTAAGGATGAAAATAAGCTATTCAGAATGAAAAAAACGGGATTCACGATGCGAATAACCTATTAAGTTTGCAATTCAGACAAAAAAAGCTATTCAGAATGCAAATAAACTATTCAGAATGCAAATAAACTATTCAGATTGCAAATAAGCTATTCAGTTTGCAAAAAAAGCTTTTCAGAATGAAATTGTGCTATTCAGATTGCAGTTAAGGATGAAAATAAGCTATTCAGAATGAAAAAAAAAGGGATTCAGGATGCGAATAACCTATTCAGTTGGCAATTCAGACAAAAAAAGCTATTCAGAATGCAAATAAACTATTCAGATTGCAAATAAGCTATACAGTTTGCAAAAAAAGCTTTTCAGAATGAAATTGTGCTATTCAGATTGCAGTTAAGGATGAAAATAAGCTATTCATAATGAAAAAAAAATGGGATTCAGGATGCGAATAACCTATTCAGTTGGCAATTCAGACAAAAAAAGCTATTCAGAATGCAAATAAACTATTCAGATTGCAAATAAGCTATACAGTTTGCAAAAAAAGCTTTTCAGAATGAAATTGTGCTATTCAGATTGCAGTAAAGGATGAAAATAAGCTATTCATAATGAAAAAAAATGGGATTCAGGATGCGAATAACCTTTTAAGTTTGCAATTCAGACAAAAAAAGTTATTCAGAATGCAAATAAACTATTCAGATTGCAAATAAACTATTCAGTTTGCAAAAAAAGCTTTTCAGAATGAAATTGTGCTATTCAGATTGCAGTTAAGGATGAAAATAAGCTATTCAGAATGAAAAAAAAGGGATTCAGGATGCGAATAACCTATTCAGTTGGCAATTCAGACAAAAAAAGCTATTCAGAATGCCAATAAACTATTCAGATTGCAAATAAGCTATACAGTTTGCAAAAAAAGCTTTTCAGAATGAAATTGTGCTATTCAGATTGCAGTTAAGGATGAAAATAAGCTATTCAGAATGAAAAAAAACGGGATTCAGGATGCGAATAACCTATTAAGTTTGCAATTCAGACAAAAAAAGCTATTCAGAATGCAAATAAACTATTCAGATTGCAATTAAGCTCTACAGTTTGCAAAAAAAGCTTTTCAGAATGAAATTGTGCTATTCAGATTGCAGTTAAGGATGAAAATAAGCTATTCAGAATGAAAAAAAAGGGATTCAGGATGCGAATAACCTATTCAGTTGGCAATTCAGACAAAAAAAGCTATTCAGAATGCAAATAAACTATTCAGATTGCAATTAAGCTCTACAGTTTGCAAAAAAAGCTTTTCAGAATGAAATTGTGCTATTCAGATTGCAGTTAAGGATGAAAATAAGCTATTCATAATGAAAAAAAAATGGGATTCAGGATGCGAATAACCTATTAAGTTTGCAATTCAGACAAAAAAAGTTATTCAGAATGCAAATAAACTATTCAGATTGCAAATAAACTATTCAGTTTGCAAAAAAAGCTTTTCAGAATGAGAAATAAGCTATTTAGAATGAGAAATAATGGGATTCAGGATGCGAATAACCTATTAAGTTTGTAGTTCAGACAAAAAAAGCTATTCAGAATGAAAATGTGCCATTCAGATTGTAGTTCAGGATGCCAATAACTTATTCAGAATGAAAAATAAACTATTCAGATTGCAAATAAGCTATACAGTTTGCAAAAAAACCTTTTCAGAACGAAAATGTGCTATTCAGATTGCAGTTAAGGATGAAAATAAGCTATTTAGAATGAAAAAAAATGGATTCAGGATGCGAATAACCTATTCAGTTGGCATTTCAGACAAAAAAACCTATTCAGAATGCAAAAAAAACTACTCAGATTGAAAATAAGCTATACGATTTGCAAAAAATGCTTTTCAGAATGAAATTGTGCTATTCAGATTGCAGTTAAGGATGAAAATAAGCTATTCAGAATGAAAAAAAAGGGATTCAGGATGCGAATAACCTATTCAGTTGACAATTCAGACAAAAAAAGCTATTCAGAATGCAAATAAACTATTCAGATTGCAAATAAGCTATACAGTTTGCAAAAAAAGCTTTTCAGAATGAAATTGTGCTATTCAGATTGCAGTTAAGGATGAAAATAAGCTATTCAGAATGAAAAAAAAACGGGATTCAGGATGCGAATAACCTATTAAGTTTGCAATTCAGACAAAAAAAAGCTATTCAGAATGCAAATAAACTATTCTGATTGCAAATAAGCTATACAGTTTGCAAAAAAACCTTTTCAGAACGAAAATGTGCTATTCAGATTGCAGTTAAGGATGAAAATAAGCTATTTAGAATGAAAAAAAAGGGATTCAGGATGCGAATAACCTATTCAGTTGGCATTTCAAACAAAAAAACCTATTCAGAATGCAAATAAACTATTCAGATTGCAAATAAGCTATTCAGTTTGCAAAAAAAGCTTTTCAGAATGAAATTGTGCTATTCAGAATGAAATTGTGCTATTCAGATTGCAGTTAAGGATGAAAATAAGCTATTCAGAATGAAAAAAAACGGGATTCAGGATGCGAATAACCTATTATGTTTGCAATTCAGACAAAAAAAGCTATTCAGAATGCAAATAAACTATTCAGATTGCAAATAAGCTATTCAGTTTGCAAAAAAAGCTTTTCAGAATGAAATTGTGCTATTCAGAATGAAATTGTGCTATTCAGATTGCAGTTAAGGATGAAAATAAGCTATTCAGAATGAAAAAAAACGGGATTCAGGATGCGAATAACCTATTAAGTTTGCAATTCAGACAAAAAAAGCAATTCAGAATGCAAATAAACTATTCAGATTGCAAATAAGCTATACAGTTTGCAAAAAAAGCTTTTCAGAATGAAATTGTGCTATTCAGATTGCAGTTAAGGATGAAAATAAGCTATTCAGAATGAAAAAAACGGGATTCAGGATGCGAATAACCTATTATGTTTGCAATTCAGACAAAAAAAGCTATTCAGAATGCAAATAAACTATTCAGATTGCAAATAAGCTATTCAGTTTGCAAAAAAAGCTTTTCAGAATGAAATTGTGCTATTCAGAATGAAATTGTGCTATTCAGATTGCAGTTAAGGATGAAAATAAGCTATTCAGAATGAAAAAAAACGGGATTCAGGATGCGAATAACCTATTAAGTTTGCAATTCAGACAAAAAAAGCTATTCAGAATGCAAATAAACTATTCAGATTGCAAATAAGCTATACAGTTTGCAAAAAAAGCTTTTCAGAACGAAAATGTGCTATTCAGATTGCAGTTAAGGATGAAAATAAGCTATTTAGAATGAAAAAAAAGGGATTCAGGATGCGAATAACCTATTCAGTTGGCATTTCAAACAAAAAACCTATTCAGAATGCAAAAAAAACTACTCAGATTGCAAATAAGCTTTACAATATGCCAAAAAAGCTTTTCAGAATGAAATTGTGCTATTCAGATTGCAGTTAAGGATGAAAATAAGCTATTCAGAATGAAAAAAACGGGATTCACGATGCGAATAACCTATTAAGTTTGCAATTCAGACAAAAAAAGCTATTCAGAATGCAAATAAACTATTCAGAATGCAAATAAACTATTCAGATTGCAAATAAGCTATTCAGTTTGCAAAAAAAGCTTTTCAGAATGAAATTGTGCTATTCAGATTGCAGTTAAGGATGAAAATAAGCTATTCAGAATGAAAAAAAAAGGGATTCAGGATGCGAATAACCTATTCAGTTGGCAATTCAGACAAAAAAAGCTATTCAGAATGCAAATAAACTATTCAGATTGCAAATAAGCTATACAGTTTGCAAAAAAAGCTTTTCAGAATGAAATTGTGCTATTCAGATTGCAGTTAAGGATGAAAATAAGCTATTCATAATGAAAAAAAAATGGGATTCAGGATGCGAATAACCTATTCAGTTGGCAATTCAGACAAAAAAAGCTATTCAGAATGCAAATAAACTATTCAGATTGCAAATAAGCTATACAGTTTGCAAAAAAAGCTTTTCAGAATGAAATTGTGCTATTCAGATTGCAGTTAAGGATGAAAATAAGCTATTCATAATGAAAAAAAATGGGATTCAGGATGCGAATAACCTTTTAAGTTTGCAATTCAGACAAAAAAAGTTATTCAGAATGCAAATAAACTATTCAGATTGCAAATAAACTATTCAGTTTGCAAAAAAAGCTTTTCAGAATGAAATTGTGCTATTCAGATTGCAGTTAAGGATGAAAATAAGCTATTCAGAATGAAAAAAAAGGGATTCAGGATGCGAATAACCTATTCAGTTGGCAATTCAGACAAAAAAAGCTATTCAGAATGCCAATAAACTATTCAGATTGCAAATAAGCTATACAGTTTGCAAAAAAAGCTTTTCAGAATGAAATTGTGCTATTCAGATTGCAGTTAAGGATGAAAATAAGCTATTCAGAATGAAAAAAAACGGGATTCAGGATGCGAATAACCTATTAAGTTTGCAATTCAAACAACAAAAAGCTATTCAGAATGCAAATAAACTATTCTGATTGCAAATAAGCTATACAGTTTGCAAAAAAACCTTTTCAGAACGAAAATGTGCTATTCAGATTGCAGTTAAGGATGAAAATAAGCTATTTAGAATGAAAAAAAAGGGATTCAGGATGCGAATAACCTATTCAGTTGGCATTTCAAACAAAAAAACCTATTCAGAATGCAAAAAAAACTACTCAGATTGCAAATAAGCTTTACAATATGCAAAAAAAGCTTTTCAGAATGAAATTGTGCTATTCAGATTGCAGTTAAGGATGAAAATAAGCTATTCAGAATGTAAAAAAAGGGATTCAGGATGCGAATAACCTATTCAGTTGACAATTCAGACAAAAAAAGCTATTCAGAATGCAAATAAACTATTCAGATTGCAAATAAACTATTCAGTTTGCAAAAAAAGCTTTTCAGAATGAAATTGTGCTATTCAGATTGCAGTAAAGGATGAAAATAAGCTATTCAGAATGAAAAAAAAGGGATTCAGGATGCGAATAACCTATTCAGTTGGCAATTCAGACAAAAAAAGCTATTCAGAATGCAAATAAACTATTCAGATTGCAATTAAGCTCTACAGTTTGCAAAAACAGCTTTTCAGAATGAAATTGTGCTATTCAGATTGCAGTTAAGGATGAAAATAAGCTATTCATAATGAAAAAAAAATGGGATTCAGGATGCGAATAACCTATTAAGTTTGCAATTCAGACAAAAAAAGTTATTCAGAATGCAAATAAACTATTCAGATTGCAAATAAACTATTCAGTTTGCAAAAAAAGCTTTTCAGAATGAGAAATAAGCTATTTAGAATGAGAAATAATGGGATTCAGGATGCGAATAACCTATTAAGTTTGTAGTTCAGACAAAAAAAGCTATTCAGAATGAAAATGTGCCATTCAGATTGTAGTTCAGGATGCCAATAACTTATTCAGAATGAAAAATAAACTATTCAGATTGCAAATAAGCTATACAGTTTGCAAAAAAACCTTTTCAGAACGAAAATGTGCTATTCAGATTGCAGTTAAGGATGAAAATAAGCTATTTAGAATGAAAAAAAATGGATTCAGGATGCGAATAACCTATTCAGTTGGCATTTCAGACAAAAAAACCTATTCAGAATGCAAAAAAAACTACTCAGATTGAAAATAAGCTATACGATTTGCAAAAAATGCTTTTCAGAATGAAATTGTGCTATTCAGATTGCAGTTAAGGATGAAAATAAGCTATTCAGAATGAAAAAAAAGGGATTCAGGATGCGAATAACCTATTCAGTTGACAATTCAGACAAAAAAAGCTATTCAGAATGCAAATAAACTATTCAGATTGCAAATAAGCTATACAGTTTGCAAAAAAAGCTTTTCAGAATGAAATTGTGCTATTCAGATTGCAGTTAAGGATGAAAATAAGCTATTCAGAATGAAAAAAAAACGGGATTCAGGATGCGAATAACCTATTAAGTTTGCAATTCAGACAAAAAAAAGCTATTCAGAATGCAAATAAACTATTCTGATTGCAAATAAGCTATACAGTTTGCAAAAAAACCTTTTCAGAACGAAAATGTGCTATTCAGATTGCAGTTAAGGATGAAAATAAGCTATTTAGAATGAAAAAAAAGGGATTCAGGATGCGAATAACCTATTCAGTTGGCATTTCAAACAAAAAAACCTATTCAGAATGCAAATAAACTATTCAGATTGCAAATAAGCTATTCAGTTTGCAAAAAAAGCTTTTCAGAATGAAATTGTGCTATTCAGAATGAAATTGTGCTATTCAGATTGCAGTTAAGGATGAAAATAAGCTATTCAGAATGAAAAAAAACGGGATTCAGGATGCGAATAACCTATTATGTTTGCAATTCAGACAAAAAAAGCAATTCAGAATGCAAATAAACTATTCAGATTGCAAATAAGCTATACAGTTTGCAAAAAAAGCTTTTCAGAATGAAATTGTGCTATTCAGATTGCAGTTAAGGATGAAAATAAGCTATTCAGAATGAAAAAAACGGGATTCAGGATGCGAATAACCTATTATGTTTGCAATTCAGACAAAAAAAGCTATTCAGAATGCAAATAAACTATTCAGATTGCAAATAAGCTATTCAGTTTGCAAAAAAAGCTTTTCAGAATGAAATTGTGCTATTCAGAATGAAATTGTGCTATTCAGATTGCAGTTAAGGATGAAAATAAGCTATTCAGAATGGAAAAAAACGGGATTCAGGATGCGAATAACCTATTAAGTTTGCAATTCAGACAAAAAAAAGCTATTCAGAATGCAAATAAACTATTCAGATTGCAAATAAGCTATACAGTTTGCAAAAAAAGCTTTTCAGAACGAAAATGTGCTATTCAGATTGCAGTTAAGGATGAAAATAAGCTATTTAGAATGAAAAAAAAGGGATTCAGGATGCGAATAACCTATTCAGTTGGCATTTCAAACAAAAAACCTATTCAGAATGCAAAAAAAACTACTCAGATTGCAAATAAGCTTTACAATATGCCAAAAAAGCTTTTCAGAATGAAATTGTGCTATTCAGATTGCAGTTAAGGATGAAAATAAGCTATTCAGAATGAAAAAAACGGGATTCACGATGCGAATAACCTATTAAGTTTGCAATTCAGACAAAAAAAGCTATTCAGAATGCAAATAAACTATTCAGAATGCAAATAAACTATTCAGATTGCAAATAAGCTATTCAGTTTGCAAAAAAAGCTTTTCAGAATGAAATTGTGCTATTCAGATTGCAGTTAAGGATGAAAATAAGCTATTCAGAATGAAAAAAACGGGATTCAGGATGCGAATAACCTATTATGTTTGCAATTCAGACAAAAAAAGCTATTCAGAATGCAAATAATCTATTCAGATTGCAAATAAGCTATTCAGTTTGCAAAAAAAGCTTTTCAGAATGAAATTGTGCTATTCAGAATGAAATTGTGCTATTCAGATTGCAGTTAAGGATGAAAATAAGCTATTCAGAATGAAAAAAAACGGGATTCAGGATGCGAATAACCTATTCAGTTGACAATTCAGACAAAAAAAGCTATTCAGAATGCAAATAAACTATTCAGATTGCAAATAAACTATTCAGTTTGCAAAAAAAGCTTTTCAGAATGAAATTGTGCTATTCAGAATGCAGTTAAGGATGAAAATAAGCTATTCAGAATGAAAAAAAAGGGATTCAGGATGCGAATAACCTATTCAGTTGGCAATTCAGACAAAAAAAGCTATTCAGAATGCAAATAAACTATTCAGATTGCAATTAAGCTCTACAGTTTGCAAAAAAAGCTTTTCAGAATGAAATTGTGCTATTCAGATTGCAGTTAAGGATGAAAATAAGCTATTCATAATGAAAAAAAAATGGGATTCAGGATGCGAATAACCTATTAAGTTTGCAATTCAGACAAAAAAAGTTATTCAGAATGCAAATAAACTATTCAGATTGCAAATAAACTATTCAGTTTGCAAAAAAAGCTTTTCAGAATGAGAAATAAGCTATTTAGAATGAGAAATAATGGGATTCAGGATGCGAATAACCTATTAAGTTTGTAGTTCAGACAAAAAAAGCTATTCAGAATGAAAATGTGCCATTCAGATTGTAGTTCAGGATGCCAATAACTTATTCAGAATGAAAAATAAACTATTCAGATTGCAAATAAGCTATACAGTTTGCAAAAAAACCTTTTCAGAACGAAAATGTGCTATTCAGATTGCAGTTAAGGATGAAAATAAGCTATTTAGAATGAAAAAAAATGGATTCAGGATGCGAATAACCTATTCAGTTGGCATTTCAGACAAAAAAACCTATTCAGAATGCAAAAAAAACTACTCAGATTGAAAATAAGCTATACGATTTGCAAAAAATGCTTTTCAGAATGAAATTGTGCTATTCAGATTGCAGTTAAGGATGAAAATAAGCTATTCAGAATGAAAAAAAAGGGATTCAGGATGCGAATAACCTATTCAGTTGACAATTCAGACAAAAAAAGCTATTCAGAATGCAAATAAACTATTCAGATTGCAAATAAGCTATACAGTTTGCAAAAAAAGCTTTTCAGAATGAAATTGTGCTATTCAGATTGCAGTTAAGGATGAAAATAAGCTATTCAGAATGAAAAAAAAACGGGATTCAGGATGCGAATAACCTATTAAGTTTGCAATTCAGACAAAAAAAAGCTATTCAGAATGCAAATAAACTATTCTGATTGCAAATAAGCTATACAGTTTGCAAAAAAAGCTTTTCAGAATGAAATTGTGCTATTCAGAATGAAATTGTGCTATTCAGATTGCAGTTAAGGATGAAAATAAGCTATTCAGAATGAAAAAAAACGGGATTCAGGATGCGAATAACCTATTAAGTTTGCAATTCAGACAAAAAAAGCAATTCAGAATGCAAATAAACTATTCAGATTGCAAATAAGCTATACAGTTTGCAAAAAAAGCTTTTCAGAATGAAATTGTGCTATTCAGATTGCAGTTAAGGATGAAAATAAGCTATTCAGAATGAAAAAAACGGGATTCAGGATGCGAATAACCTATTATGTTTGCAATTCAGACAAAAAAAGCTATTCAGAATGCAAATAAACTATTCAGATTGCAAATAAGCTATTCAGTTTGCAAAAAAAGCTTTTCAGAATGAAATTGTGCTATTCAGAATGAAATTGTGCTATTCAGATTGCAGTTAAGGATGAAAATAAGCTATTCAGAATGAAAAAAAACGGGATTCAGGATGCGAATAACCTATTAAGTTTGCAATTCAGACAAAAAAAGCTATTCAGAATGCAAATAAACTATTCAGATTGCAAATAAGCTATACAGTTTGCAAAAAAAGCTTTTCAGAATGAAATTGTGCTATTCAGATTGCAGTTAAGGATGAAAATAAGCTATTCAGAATGAAAAAAAAAATGGGATTCAGGATGCGAATAACCTATTAAGTTTGCAATTCAGACAAAAAAAGCTATTCAGAATGCAAATAAACTATTCAGATTGCAAATAAGCTATACAGTTTGCAAAAAAAGCTTTTCAGAACGAAAATGTGCTATTCAGATTGCAGTTAAGGATGAAAATAAGCTATTTAGAATGAAAAAAAAGGGATTCAGGATGCGAATAACCTATTCAGTTGGCATTTCAGACAAAAAAACCTATTCAGAATGCAAAAAAAACTACTCAGATTGAAAATAAGCTATACGATTTGCAAAAAATGCTTTTCAGAATGAAATTGTGCTATTCAGATTGCAGTTAAGGATGAAAATAAGCTATTCAGAATGAAAAAAAAGGGATTCAGGATGCGAATAACCTATTCAGTTGACAATTCAGACAAAAAAAGCTATTCAGAATGCAAATAAACTATTCAGATTGCAAATAAGCTATACAGTTTGCAAAAAAAGCTTTTCAGAATGAAATTGTGCTATTCAGATCGCAGTTAAGGATGAAAATAAGCTATTCAGAATGAATAAAAACGGGATTCAGGATGCGAATAACCTATTAAGTTTGCAATTCAGACAAAAAAAGCTATTCAGAATGCAAATAAACTATTCAGAATGCAAATAAACTATTCAGATTGCAAATAAGCTATTCAGTTTGCAAAAAAAGCTTTTCAGAATGAAATTGTGCTATTCAGGTTGCAGTTAAGGATGAAAATAAGCTATTCAGAATGAAAAAAAAGGGATTCAGGATGCGAATAACCTATTCAGTTGGCAATTCAGACAAAAAAAGCTATTCAGAATGCAAATAAACTATTCAGATTGCAAATAAGCTATACAGTTTGCAAAAAAAGCTTTTCAGAATGAAATTGTGCTATTCAGATTGCAGTTAAGGATGAAAATAAGCTATTCATAATGAAAAAAAAATGGTATTCAGGATGCGAATAACCTATTCAGTTGGCAATTCAGACAAAAAAAGCTATTCAGAATGCAAATAAACTATTCAGATTGCAAATAAGCTATACAGTTTGCAAAAAAAGCTTTTCAGAATGAAATTGTGCTATTCAGATTGCAGTTAAGGATGAAAATAAGCTATTCATAATGAAAAAAAAATGGGATTCAGGATGCGAATAACCTATTAAGTTTGCAATTCAGACAAAAAAAGTTATTCAGAATGCAAATAAACTATGCAGATTGCAAATAAACTATTCAGTTTGCAAAAAAACCTTTTCAGAATGAAATTGTGCTATTCAGATTGCAGTTAAGGATGAAAATAAGCTATTCAGAATGAAAAAAAAGGGATTCAGGATGCGAATAACCTATTCAGTTGGCAATTCAGACAAAAAAAGCTATTCAGAATGCAAATAAACTATTCAGATTGCAAATAAGCTATACAGTTTGCAAAAAAAGCTTTTCAGAATGAAATTGTGCTATTCAGATTGCAGTTAAGGATGAAAATAAGCTATTCATAATGAAAAAAAAATGGGATTCAGGATGCGAATAACCTATTAAGTTTGCAATTCAGACAAAAAAAGTTATTCAGAATGCAAATAAACTATTCAGATTGCAAATAAACTATTCAGTTTGCAAAAAAAGCTTTTCAGAATGAAATTGTGCTATTCAGATTGCAGTTCAGGATGAGAATAAGCTATTCAGAATGAAAAATAATGGGATTCAGGATGCGAATAACCTATTAAGTTTGTAGTTCAGACAAAAAAAGCTATTCAGAATGAAAATGTGCCATTCAGATTGTAGTTCAGGATGCCAATAACTTATTCAGAATGAAAAATAAACTATTCAGATTGCAAATAAGCTATACAGTTTGCAAAAAAACCTTTTCAGAACAAAAATGTGCTATTCAGATTGCAGTTAAGGATGAAAATAAGCTATTTAGAATGAAAAAAAAGGGATTCAGGATGCGAATAACCTATTCAGTTGGCATTTCAGAAAAAAAAACCTATTCAGAATGCAAAAAAAACTACTCAGATTGAAAATAAGCTATACGATTTGCAAAAAACGCTTTTCAGAATGAAATTGTGCTATTCAGATTGCAGTTAAGGATGAAAATAAGCTATTCAGAATGAAAAAAAAGGGATTCAGGATGCGAATAACCTATTCAGTTGACAATTCAGACAAAAAAAGCTATTCAGAATGCAAATAAACTATTCAGATTGCAAATAAGCTATACAATTTGCAAAAAAAGCTTTTCAGAATGAAATTGTGCTATTCAGATTGCAGTTAACGATGAAAATAAGCTATTCAGAATGAAAAAAAAACGGGATTCAGGATGCGAATAACCTATTAAGTTTGCAATTCAGACAAAAAAAAGCTATTCAGAATGCAAATAAACTATTCTGATTGCAAATAAGCTATTCAGTTTGCAAAAAAAGTTTTTCAGAATGAAAATGTGCTATTCAGATTGCAGTTAAGGATGAAAATAAGCTATTTAGAATGAAAAAAAAGGGATTCAGGATGCGAATAACCTATTCCGTTGGCAATTCAGACTAAAAAACCTATTCAGAATGCAAAAAAAACTACTCAGATTGCAAATAAGCTATACAGTTTGCAAAAAAAGCTTTTCAGAATGAAATTGTGCTATTCAGATTGCAGTTAAGGATGAAAATAAGCTATTCAGAATGAAAAAAAAGGGATTCAGGATGCGAATAACCTATTCAGTTGACAATTCAGACAAAAAAAGCTATTTAGAATGCAAATAAACTATTCAGATTGCAAATAAGCTATACAGTATGCAAAAAAAGCTTTTCAGAATGAAATTGTGCTATTCAGATTGCAGTTAAGGATGAAAATTAGCTATTCAGAATGAAAAAAACGGGATTCAGGATGCGAATAACCTATTATGTTTGCAATTCAGACAAAAAAAGCTATTCAGAATGCAAATAAACTATTCAGATTGCAAATAAGTTATTCAGTTTGCAAAAAAAGCTTTTCAGAATGAAATTGTGCTATTCAGAATGAAATTGTGCTATTCAGATTGCAGTTAAGGATGAAAATAAGCTATTCAGAATGAAAAAAAACGGGATTCAGGATGCGAATAACCTATTAAGTTTGCAATTCAGACAAAAAAAGCTATTCAGAATGCAAATAAACTATTCAGATTGCAAATAAGCTATACAGTTTGCAAAAAAAGCTTTTCAGAATGAAATTGTGCTATTCAGATTGCAGTTAAGGATGAAAATAAGCTATTCAGAATGAAAAAAAAATGGGATTCAGGATGCGAATAACATATTAAGTTTGCAATTCAGACAAAAAAAGCTATTCAGAATGCAAATAAACTATTCAGATTGCAAATAAACTATTCAGTTTGCAAAAAAAGCTTTTCATAATGAAATTGTGCTATTCAGATTGCAGTTCAGGATGAGAATAAGCTATTCAGAATGAAAAATAATGGGATTCAGGATGCGAATAACCTATTAAGTTTGTAGTTCAGACAAAAAAAGCTATTCAGAATGCCAATAAACTATTTAGATTTCAAATAAGCTATTCAGAATGAAAATGTGCCATTCAGATTGTAGTTCAGGATGCCAATAACTTATTCAGAATGAAAAATAAACTATTCAGATTGCAAATAAGCTATACAGTTTGCAAAAAAACCTTTTCAGAACGAAAATGTGCTATTCAGATTGCAGTTAAGGATGAAAATAAGCTATTTAGAATGAAAAAAAAGGGATTCAGGATGCGAATAACCTATTCAGTTGGCATTTCAGACAAAAAAACCTATTCAGAATGCAAAAAAAACTACTCAGATTGAAAATAAGCTATACGATTTGCAAAAAACGCTTTTCAGAATGAAATTGTGCTATTCAGATTGCAGTTAAGGATGAAAATAAGCTATTTAGAATGAAAAAAAAAAATTCAGGATGCGAATAACCTATTCAGTTGACAATTCAGACAAAAAAAGCTATTCAGAATGCAAATAAACTATTCAGATTGCAAATAAGCTATACAGTTTGCAAAAAAAGCTTTTCAGAATGAAATTGTGCTATTCAGATTGCAGTTAAGGATGAAAATAAGCTATTCAGAATGAAAAAAACGGGATTCAGGATGCGAATAACCTATTAAGTTTGCAATTCAGACAAAAAAAGCTATTCAGAATGCAAATAAACAATTCATATTGCAAATAAGCTATTCAGTTTGCAAAAAAAGTTTTTCAGAATGAAAATGTGCTATTCAGATTGCAGTTAAGGATGAAAATAAGCTATTCAGAAAGAAAAAAAAGGGATTCAGGATGCGAATAACCTATTCAGTTGGCAATTCAGACTAAAAAACCTATTCATAATGCAAAAAAACTACTCAGATTGCAAATAAGCTATACAGTTTGCAAAAAAAGCTTTTCAGAATGAAATTGTGCTATTCAGATTGCAGTTAAGGATGAAAATAAGCTATTCAGAATGAAAAAAAAGGGTTTCAGGATGCGAATAACCTATTCAGTTGACAATTCAGACAAAAAAAGCTATTTAGAATGCAATTAAACTATTCAGATTGCAAATAAGCAATTCAGTTTGCAAAAAAAGCTTTTCAGAATGAAATTGTTTGTATTCAGATTGCAGTTAAGGATGAAAATAAGCTATTCAGAATGAAAAAAAACGGGATTCAGGATGCGAATAACCTATTAAGTTTGCAATTCAGACAAAAAAAGCTATTCAGAATGCAAATAAACTATTCAAATTGCAAATAAACTATTCAGTTTGCAAAAAAAGCTTTTCAGAATGAAATTGTGCTATTCAGATTGCAGTTAAGGATGAAAATAAGCTATTCAGAATGAAAAAAAAGGGATTCAGGATGCGAATAACCTATTCAGTTGGCAATTCAGACAAACAAACCTATTCAGAATGCAAAAAAAACTACTCAGATTGCAAATAAGCTATATAGTTTGCAAAAAAAGCTTTTCAGAATGAAATTGTGCTATTCAGATTGCAGTTAAGGATGAAAATAAGCTATTCAGAATGAAAAAAAAGGGATTCAGGATGCGAATAACCTATTCAGTTGGCAATTCAGACTAAAAAAGCTATTTAGAATGCAAAATAACTATTCAGATTGCAATAAGCTATTTAGGTTGCAAAAGAAGCTATTCAGAATGAAAATGTGCTATTCAGATTGCAGTTAAGTATGAAAATAAGCTATTCATAATGAAAAAAAATGGATTCAGGATGCGATTAACCTATTTAGTTAGCAATTCAAACAAAAAAAGTTATTCAGAATGCAAATAAAGTATTTAGATTGCAAATAAACTATTCAGTTTGCAGAAAAAGCTTTTCAGAATGAAAATGTGCTATTCAGATTGCAGTTCAGGATGAGAATAAGCTATTCAGAATGAAAAATAATGGGATTCAGGATGCGAATAACCTATTAAGTTTGTAGTTCAGACAAAAAAAACTATTCAGAATGCCAATAAACTATTCAGAATGAAAATGTTCCATTCAGATTGTAGTTCAGGATTAAAAGAATCTATTCAGAATGAAAAAAAGGGATTCAGGATGCGAATAACCTATTAAGTTTGCAATTCAGAAAAAAAAAGCTATTCAGAATGCAAATAAACTATTCAGATTGCAAAAAAAGCTTTTCAGAATGAAATTGTGCTATTCAGAATGAAATTGTGCTATTCTGATTGTAGTTCAGGATGCCAATAACTTATTCAGAATGAAAAATAAACTATTCAGATTGCAAATAAGCTATTTAGAATGAAAAAAAAGGGATTCAGGATGCGAATAACCTATTCAGTTGGCATTTCAGACAAAAAAACCTATTCAGAATGCAAAAAAAACTACTCAGATTGAAAATAAGCTATACGATTTGCAAAAAACGCTTTTCAGAATGAAATTGTGCTATTCAGATTGCAGTTAAGGATGAAAATAAGCTATTCAGAATGAAAAAAAAGGGATTCAGGATGCGAATAACCTATTCAGTTGACAATTCAGACAAAAAAAGCTATTCAGAATGCAAATAAACTATTCAGATTGCAAATAAGCTATACAGTTTGCAAAAAAAGGTTTTCAGAATGAAATTGTGCTATTCAGATTGCAGTTAAGGATGAAAATAAGCTATTCAGAATGAAAAAAAACGGGATTCAGGATGCGAATAACCTATTAAGTTTGCAATTCAGACAAAAAAAAGCTATTCAGAATGCAAATAAACTATTCTGATTGCAAATAAGCTATACAGTTTGCAAAAAAACCTTTTCAGAACGAAAATGTGCTATTCAGATTGCAGTTAAGGATGAAAATAAGCTATTTAGAATGAAAAAAAAGGGATTCAGGATGCGAATAACCTATTCAGTTGGCATTTCAAACAAAAAAACCTATTCAGAATGCAAAAAAAACTACTCAGATTGCAAATAAGCTATACAATATGCAAAAAAAGCTTTTCAGAATGAAATTGTGCTATTCAGATTGCAGTTAAGGATGAAAATAAGCTATTCAGAATGAAAAAAAAGGGATTCAGGATGCGAATAACCTATTCAGTTGGCATTTCAGACAAAAAAACCTATTCAGAATGCAAAAAAAACTACTCAGATTGAAAATAAGCTATACGATTTGCAAAAAACGCTTTTCAGAATGAAATTGTGCTATTCAGATTGCAGTTAAGGATGAAAATAAGCTATTCAGAATGAAAAAAAAGGGATTCAGGATGCGAATAACCTATTCAGTTGACAATTCAGACAAAAAAAGCTATTCAGAATGCAAATAAACTATTCAGATTGCAAATAAGCTATACAGTTTGCAAAAAAAGCTTTTCAGAATGAAATTGTGCTATTCAGATTGCAGTTAAGGATGAAAATAAGCTATTCAGAATGAAAAAAAATGGGATTCAGGATGCGAATAACCTATTAAGTTTGCAATTCAGACAAAAAAAAGCTATTCAGAATGCAAATAAACTATTCTGATTGCAAATAAGCTATACAGTTTGCAAAAAAACCTTTTCAGAACGAAAATGTGCTATTCAGATTGCAGTTAAGGATGAAAATAAGCTATTTAGAATGAAAAAAAAGGGATTCAGGATGCGAATAACCTATTCAGTTGGCATTTCAAACAAAAAAACCTATTCAGAATGCAAAAAAAACTACTCAGATTGCAAATAAGCTATACAATATGCAAAAAAAGCTTTTCAGAATGAAATTGTGCTATTCAGATTGCAGTTAAGGATGAAAATAAGCTATTCAGAATGAAAAAAAAGGGATTCAGGATGCGAATAACCTATTCAGTTGACAATTCAGACAAAAAAAGCTATTCAGAATGCAAATAAACTATTCAGATTGCAAATAAGCTATACAGTTTGTAAAAAAAGCTTTTCAGAATGAAATTGTGCTATTCAGATTGCAGTTAAGGATGAAAATAAGCTATTCAGAATGAAAAAAACGGGATTCAGGATGCGAATAACCTATTAAGTTTGCAATTCAGACAAAAAAAGCTATTCAGAATGCAAATAAACTATTCAGATTGCAAATAAGCTATTCAGTTTGCAAAAAAAGCTTTTCAGAATGAAATTGTGCTATTCAGAATGAAATTGTGCTATTCAGATTGTAGTTAAGGATGAAAATAAGCTATTCAGAATGAAAAAAAACGGGATTCAGGATGCGAATAACCTATTAAGTTTGCAATTCAGACAAAAAAAGCTATTCAGAATGCAAATAAACTATTCAGATTGCAAATAAGCTATTCAGTTTGCAAAAAAAGCTTTTCAGAATGAAATTGTGCTATTCAGAATGAAATTGTGCTATTCAGATTGCAGTTAAGGATGAAAATAAGCTATTCAGAATGAAAAAAAACGGGATTCAGGATGCGAATAACCTATTAAGTTTGCAATTCAGACAAAAAAAGCTATTCAGAATGCAAATAAACTATTCAGATTGCAAATAAGCTATACAGTTTGCAAAAAAAGCTTTTCAGAATGAAATTGTGCTATTCAGATTGCAGTTAAGGATGAAAATAAGCTATTCAGAATGAAAAAAAAGGGATTCAGGATGCGAATAACCTATTCAGTTGGCAATTCAGACAAAAAAAGCTATTCAGAATGCAAATAAACTATTCAGATTGCAAATAAGCTATACAGTTTGCAAAAAAAGCTTTTCAGAATGAAATTGTGCTATTCAGATTGCAGTTAAGGATGAAAATAAGCTATTCAGAATGAAAAAAAAATGGGATTCAGGATGCGAATAACCTATTAAGTTTGCAATTCAGACAAAAAAAGCTATTCAGAATGCCAATAAACTATTCAGATTGCAAATAAACTATTCAGTTTGCAAAAAAAGCTTTTCAGAATGAAATTGTGCTATTCAGATTGCAGTTCAGGATGAGAATAAGCTATTCAGAATGAAAAAAAACGGGATTGAAGATGCGAATAACCTATTAAGTTTGCAATTCAGACAAAAAAAGCTATTCAGAATGCAAATAAACTATTCAGATTGCAAATAAGCTATTCAGTTTGCAAAAAAAGCTTTTCAGAATGAAAATGTGCTATTCAAATTGCAGTTAAGTATGAAAATAAGCTATTCATAATGAAAAAAAATGGATTCAGGATGCGATTAACCTATTACTTAGCAATTCAAACAAAAAAAGTTATTCAGAATGCAAATAAAGTATTTAGATTGCAAATAAGCTATTCAGTTTGCAGAAAAAGCTTTTCAGAATGAAAATGTGCTATTCAGATTGCAGTTCAGGATGAGAATAAGCTATTCAGAATGAAAAATAATGGGATTCAGGATGCGAATAACCTATTAAGTTTGTAGTTCAGACAAAAAAAGCTATTCAGAATGCCAATAAACTATTCAGAATGAAAATGTTCCATTAAGATTGTAGTTCAGGATGAAAAGAATCTATTCAGAATGAAAAAAAGGGATTCAGGATGCGAATAACCTATTAAGATTGCAATTCAGACAAAAAAAGCTATTCAGAATGCAAATAAACTATTCAGATTGCAAAAAAAGCTTTTCAGAATGAAATTGTGCTATTCAGAATGAAATTGTGCTATTCAGATTGCAGTTAAGGATGAAAATAAGCTATTCAGAATGAAAAAAAATGGGATTCAGGATGCGAATAACCTATTAAGTTTGCAATTCAGACAAAAAAAGCTATTCAGAATGCAAATAAACTATTCAGATTGCAAATAAGCTATACAGTTTGCAAAAAAAGCTTTTCAGAATGAAATTGTGCTATTCAGATTGCAGTTAAGGATGAAAATAAGCTATTCAGAATGAAAAAAAAGGGATTCAGGATGCGAATAACCTATTCAGTTGGCAATTCAGACAAAAAAAGCTATTCAGAATGCAAATAAACTATTCAGATTGCAAATAAGCTATACAGTTTGCAAAAAAAGCTTTTCAGAATGAAATTGTGCTATTCAGATTGCAGTTAAGGATGAAAATAAGCTATTCAAAATGAAAAAAAAATGGGATTCAGGATGCGAATAACCTATTAAGTTTGCAATTCAGACAAAAAAAGCTATTCAGAATGCAAATAAACTATTCAGATTGCAAATAAGCTATACAGTTTGCAAAAAAAGCTTTTCAGAATGAAATTGTGCTATTCAGATTGCAGTTAAGGATGAAAATAAGCTATTCAGAATGAAAAAAAAGGGATTCAGGATGCGAATAACCTATTCAGTTGGCAATTAAGACAAAAAAAGCTATTCAGAATGCAAATAAACTATTCAGATTGCAAATAAGTTATTCAGAATGAAAATGTGCCATTCAGATTGTAGTTCAGGATGCCAATAACTTATTCAGAATGAAAAATAAACTATTCAGATTGCAAATAAGCTATACAGTTTGCAAAAAAACCTTTTCAGAACGAAAATGTGCTATTCAGATTGCAGTTAAGGATGAAAATAAGCTATTTAGAATGAAAAAAAAGGGATTCAGGATGCGAATAACCTATTCAGTTGGCATTTCAGACAAAAAAACCTATTCAGAATGCAAAAAAAACTACTCAGATTGAAAATAAGCTATACGATTTGCAAAAAACGCTTTTCAGAATGAAATTGTGCTATTTAGATTGCAGTTAAGGATGAAAATAAGCTATTTAGAATGAAAAAAAAAAATTCAGGATGCGAATAACCTATTCAGTTGACAATTCAGACAAAAAAAGCTATTCAGAATGCAAATAAACTATTCAGATTGCAAATAAGCTATACAGTTTGCAAAAAAAGCTTTTCAGAATGAAATTGTGCTATTCAGATTGCAGTTAAGGATGAAAATAAGCTATTCAGAATGAAAAAAAAATGGGATTCAGGATGCGAATAACCTATTAAGTTTGCAATTCAGACAAAAAAAGCTATTCAGAATGCCAATAAACTATTCAGATTGCAAATAAACTATTCAGTTTGCAAAAAAAGCTTTTCAGAATGAAATTGTGCTATTCAGATTGCAGTTCAGGATGAGAATAAGCTATTCAGAATGAAAAAAAACGGGATTCAGGATGCGAATAACCTATTAAGTTTGCAATTCAGACAAAAAAAGCTATTCAGAATGCAAATAAACTATTCAGATTGCAAATAAGCTATTCAGTTTGCAAAAAAAGCTTTTCAGAATGAAATTGTGCTATTCAGATTGCAGTTCAGGATGAGAATAAGCTATTCAGAATGAAAAAAAACGGGATTCAGGATGCGAATAACCTATTAAGTTTGCAATTCAGACACAAAAAAGCTATTCAGAATGCAAATAAACTATTCAGATTGCAAATAAGCTATTCAGTTTGCAAAAAAAGCTTTTCAGAATGAAATTGTGCTATTCAGATTGCAGTTCAGGATGAGAATAAGCTATTCAGAATGAAAAAAAACGGGATTCAGGATGCGAATAACCTATTAAGTTTGCAATTCAGACAAAAAAAGCTATTCAGAATGCCAATAAACTATTCAGATTGCAAATAAACTATTCAGTTTGCAAAAAAAGCTTTTCAGAATGAAATTGTGCTATTCAGATTGCAGTTCAGGATGAGAATAAGCTATTCAGAATGAAAAAAAACGGGATTCAGGATGCGAATAACCTATTAAGTTTGCAATTCAGACAAAAAAAGCTATTCAGAATGCCAATAAACTATTCAGATTGCAAATAAACTATTCAGTTTGCAAAAAAAGCTTTTCAGAATGAAATTGTGCTATTCAGATTGCAGTTCAGGATGAGAATAAGCTATTCAGAATGAAAAAAAACGGGATTCAGGATGCGAATAACCTATTAAGTTTGCAATTCAGACAAAAAAAGCTATTCAGAATGCCAATAAACTATTCAGATTGCAAATAAACTATTCAGTTTGCAAAAAAAGCTTTTCAGAATGAAATTGTGCTATTCAGATTGCAGTTCAGGATGAGAATAAGCTATTCAGAATGAAAAAAAACGGGATTCAGGATGCGAATAACCTATTAAGTTTGCAATTCAGACAAAAAAAGCTATTCAGAATGCAAATAAACTATTCAGATTGCAAATAAGCTATTCAGTTTGCAAAAAAAGCTTTTCAGAATGAAAATGTGCTATTCAGATTGCAGTTAAGTATGAAAATAAGCTATTCATAATGAAAAAAAATGGATTCAGGATGCGATTAACCTATTTAGTTAGCAATTCAAACAAAAAAAGTTATTCAGAATGCAAATAAAGTATTTAGATTGCAAATAAGCTATTCAGTTTGGAGAAAAAGCTTTTCAGAATGAAAATGTGCTATTCAGATTGCAGTTCAGGATGAGAATAAGCTATTCAGAATGAAAAATAATGGGATTCAGGATGCGAATAACCTATTAAGTTTGTAGTTCAGACAAAAAAAGCTATTCAGAATGCCAATAAACTATTCAGAATGAAAATGTTCCATTAAGATTGTAGTTCAGGATGAAAAGAATCTATTCAGAATGAAAAAAAGGGATTCAGGATGCGAATAACCTATTAAGTTTGCAATTCAGACAAAAAAAGCTATTCAGAATGCAAATAAACTATTCAGATTGCAAAAAAAGATTTTCAGAATGAAATTGTGCTATTCAGAATAAAATTGTGCTATTCAGATTGCAGTTAAGGATGAAAATAAGCTATTCAGAATGAAAAAAAACGGGATTCAGGATGCGAATAACCTATTAAGTTTGCAATTCAGACAAAAAAAGCTATTCAGAATGCAAATAAACTATTCAGATTGCAAATAAGCTATACAGTTTGCAAAAAAAGCTTTTCAGAATGAAATTGTGCTATTCAGATTGCAGTTAAGGATGAAAATAAGCTATTCAGAATGAAAAAAAAGGGATTCAGGATGCGAATAACCTATTCAGTTGGCAATTCAGACAAAAAAAGCTATTCAGAATGCAAATAAACTATTCAGATTGCAAATAAGCTATACAGTTTGCAAAAAAAGCTTTTCAGAATGAAATTGTGCTATTTAGATTGCAGTTAAGGATGAAAATAAGCTATTCAGAATGAAAAAAAAATGGGATTCAGGATGCGAATAACCTATTAAGTTTGCAATTCAGACAAAAAAAGCTATTCAGAATGCAAATAAACTATTCAGATTGCAAATAAGCTATACAGTTTGCAAAAAAAGCTTTTCAGAATGAAATTGTGCTATTCAGATTGCAGTTAAGGATGAAAATAAGCTATTCAGAATGAAAAAAAAGGGATTCAGGATGCGAATAACCTATTCAGTTGGCAATTCAAACAAAAAAAGCTATTCAGAATGCAAATAAACTATTCAGATTGCAAATAAGCTATACAGTTTGCAAAAAAAGCTTTTCAGAATGAAATTGTGCTATTCAGATTGCAGTTAAGGATGAAAATAAGCTATTCAGAATGAAAAAAAAGGGATTCAGGATGCGAATAACCTATTCAGTTGGCAATTCAGACAAAAAAAGCTATTCAGAATGCAAATAAACTATTCAGATTGCAAATAAGCTATACAGTTTGCAAAAAAAGCTTTTCAGAATGAAATTGTGCTATTCAGATTGCAGTTAAGGATGAAAATAAGCTATTCAGAATGAAAAAAAAATGGGATGCAGGATGCGAATAACCTATTAAGTTTGCAATTCAGACAAAAAAAGCTATTCAGAATGCAAATAAACTATTCAGATTGCAAATAAACTATTCAGTTTGCAAAAAAAGCTTTTCAGAATGAAATTGTGCTATTCAGATTGCAGTTCAGGATGAGAATAAGCTATTCAGAATGAAAAATAATGGGATTCAGGATGCGAATAACCTATTAAGTTTGTAGTTCAGACAAAAAAAGCTATTCAAAATGCCAATAAACTATTCAGATTTCAAATAAGTTATTCAGAATGAAAATGTGCCATTCAGATTGTAGTTCAGGATGCCAATAACTTATTCAGAATGAAAAATAAACTATTCAGATTGCAAATAAGCTATACAGTTTGCAAAAAAACCTTTTCAGAACGAAAATGTGCTATTCAGATTGCAGTTAAGGATGAAAATAAGCTATTTAGAATGAAAAAAAAGGGATTCAGGATGCGAATAACCTATTCAGTTGGCATTTCAGACAAAAAAACCTATTCAGAATGCAAAAAAAACTACTCAGATTGAAAATAAGCTATACGATTTGCAAAAAACGCTTTTCAGAATGAAATTGTGCTATTCAGATTGCAGTTAAGGATGAAAATAAGCTATTCAGAATGAAAAAAAAGGGATTCAGGATGCGAATAACCTATTCAGTTGACAATTCAGACAAAAAAAGCTATTCAGAATGCAAATAAACTATTCAGATTGCAAATAAGCTATACAGTTTGCAAAAAAAGCTTTTCAGAATGAAATTGTGCTATTCAGATTGCAGTTAAGGATGAAAATAAGCTATTCAGAATGAAAAAAAACGGGATTCAGGATGCGAATAACCTATTAAGTTTGCAATTCAGACAAAAAAAGCTATTCAGAATGCAAATAAACTATTCAGATTGCAAATAAACTATTCAGTTTGCAAAAAAAGCTTTTCAGAATGAAATTGTGCTATTCAGATTGCAGTTCAGGATGAGAATAAGCTATTCAGAATGAAAAATAATGGGATTCAGGATGCGAATAACCTATTAAGTTTGTAGTTCAGACAAAAAAAGCTATTCAGAATGCCAATAAACTATTCAGATTTCAAATAAGTTATTCAGAATGAAAATGTGCCATTCAGATTGTAGTTCAGGATGCCAATAACTTATTCAGAATGCAAAAAAAACTATTCAGATTGCAAATAAGCTATACGATTTGCAAAAAACGCTTTTCAGAATGAAATTGTGCTATTCAGATTGCAGTTAAGGATGAAAATAAGCTATTCAGAATGAAAAAAAAGGGATTCAGGATGCGAATAACCTATTCAGTTGACAATTCAGACAAAAAAAGCTATTCAGAATGCAAATAAACTATTCAGATTGCAAATAAGCTATACAATTTGCAAAAAAAGCCTTTCAGAATGAAATTGTGCTATTCAGATTGCAGTTAAGGATGAAAATAAGCTATTCAGAATGAAAAAAACGGGATTCAGGATGCGAATAACCTATTAAGTTTGCAATTCAGACAAAAAAAGCTATTCAGAATGCAAATAAACTATTCATATTGCAAATAAGCTATTCAGTTTGCAAAAAAAGTTTTTCAGAATGAAAATGTGCTATTCAGATTGCAGTTAAGGATGAAAATAAGCTATTCAGAAAGAAAAAAAAGGGATTCAGGATGCGAATAACCTATTCAGTTGGCAATTCAGACTAAAAAACCTATTCAGAAGGCAAAAAAACTACTCAGATTGCAAATAAGCTATACAGTTTGCAAAAAAAGCTTTTCAGAATGAAATTGTGCTATTCAGATTGCAGTTAAGGATGAAAATAAGCTATTCAGAATGAAAAAAAAGGGTTTCAGGATGCGAATAACCTATTCAGTTGACAATTCAGACAAAAAAAGCTATTCAGAATGCAAATAAACTATTCAGATTGCAAATAAGCTATTCAGTTTGCAAAAAAAGCTTTTCAGAATGAAATTGTTTGTATTCGGATTGCAGTTAAGGATGAAAATAAGCTATTCAGAATGAAAAAAAACGGGATTCAGGATGCGAATAACCTATTAAGTTTGTAGTTCAGACAAAAAAAGCTATTCAGAATGCCAATAAACTATTCAGAATGAAAATGTTCCATTCAGATTGTAGTTCAGGATGAAAAGAATCTATTCAGAATGAAAAAAAGGGATTCAGGATGCGAATAACCTATTAAGTTTGCAATTCAGACAAAAAAAGCTATTCAAAATGCAAATAAACTATTCAGATTGCAAATAAGCTATTAAGTGTGTAATAAAAGGTTTTTAGAATGAAAATGTGCTATTTAGATTGCAGTTCAGGATGAAAATAAGCTATTCGGAATGAAAAAAAAGGGATTCAGGATGCCAATAACCTATTCAGAATGAAAAATAAACTATACAGTTTGCAAAAAAAGCGTTTCAGAACGAAAATGTCCTATTCAGATTGCAGTTAAGGATGAAAATAAGCTATTTAGAATGAAAAAAAAGGGATTCAGGATGCGAATAACCTATTCGGTTGACAATTCAGACAAAAAAAGCTATTCAGATTGCAAATAAGCTATACAGTTTGCAAAAAAAGCTTTTCAAAATGAAATTGTGCTATTCAGATTGCAGTTAAGGATGAAAATAAGCTATTCAGAATGAAAAAAACGGGATTCAGGATGCGAATAACCTATTAAGTTTGCAATTCAGACAAAAAAAGCTATTCAGAATGCAAATAAACTATTCAGATTGCAAATAAGCTATTCAGTTTGCAAAAAAAGCTTTTCAGAATGAAATTGTGCTATTCAGATTGCAGTTAAGGATGAAAATAAGCTATTCAGAATGAAAAAAAAGGGATTCAGGATGCGAATAACCTATTCAGTTGGCAATTCAGACAAAAAAAGCTATTCAGAATGCAAATAAACTATTCAGATTGCAAATAAGCTATACAGTTTGCAAAAAAAGCTTTTCAGAATGAAATTGTGCTATTCAGATTGCAGTTAAGGATGAAAATAAGCTATTCAGAATGAAAAAAAAATGGGATTCAGGATGCGAATAACCTATTAAGTTTGCAATTCAGACAAAAAAAGCTATTCAGAATGCAAAAAAACTACTCAGATTGCAAATAAGCTATACAGTTTGCAAAAAAAGCTTTTCAGAATGAAATTGTGCTATTCAGATTGCAGTTAAGGATGAAAATAAGCTATTCAGAATGAAAAAAAAGGGATTCAGGATGCGAATAACCTATTCAGTTGGCAATTCAGACAAAAAAAACTATTCAGAATTCAAAAAAACTACTCAGATTGCAAATAAGCTATACAGTTTGCAAAAAAAGCTTTTCAGAATGAAATTGTGCTATTCAGGTTGCAGTTAAGTATGAAAATAAGCTATTCAGAATGAAAAAAAAGGGATTCAGGATGCGAATAACTTATTAAGTTTGCAATTCAGACAAAAAAAGCTATTCAGAATGCAAATAAACTATTCAGATTGCAAATAAGCTATTAAGTGTGTAATAAAAGGTTTTCAGAATAAAAATGTGCTATTTAGATTGCAGTTCAGGATGAAAATAAGCTATTCAGAATGAAAAAAAAGGGATTCAGGATGCCAATAACCTATTCAGAATGAAAAATAAACTATTCTGATTGCAAATAAGCTATACAGTTTGCAAAAAAAGCTTTTCAGAACGAAAATGTGCTATTCAGTTAAGGATGAAAATAAGCTATTTAGAATGAAAAAAAAGGGATTCAGGATGCGAATAACCTATTCAGTTGGCATTTCAGACAAAAAAACCTATTTAGAATGCAAAAAAAACTACTCAGATTGCAAATAAGCTATACAGTTTGCAAAAAAAGCTTTTCAGAATGATATTGTGCTATTCAGATTGCAGTTAAGGATGAAAATAAGCTATTCAGAATGAAAAAAAAGGGATTCAGGATCCAAATAACCTATTTAGTTGACAATTCAGACAAAAAAAGCTATTCAGAATGCAAATAAACTATTCAGATTGCAAATAAGCGATACAGTTTGCAAAAAAAGCTTTTCAGAATGAAATTGTGCTATTCAGATTGCAGTTAAGGATGAAAATAAGCTATTCAGAATGAAAAAAAGGGATTCAGGATGCGAATAACCTATTCAGTTGGCCATTCTGACAAAAAAACCTATTCAGAATGCAAAAAAACTACTCAGATTGCAAATAAGCTATACAGTTTGCAAAAAAAGCTTTTCAGAATGAAATTGTGCTATTCAGATTGCAGTTAAGGATGAAAATAAGCTATTCAGAATGAAAAAAAAGGGATTCAGGATGCGAATAACCTATTCAGTTGGCAATTCAGACAAAAAAAACTATTCAGAATTCAAAAAAACTACTCAGATTGCAAATAAGCTATACAGTTTGCAAAAAAAGCTTTTCAGAATGAAATTGTGCTATTCAGATTGCAGTTAAGGATGAAAATAAGCTATTCAGAATGAAAAAAAAGGGATTCAGGATGTGAATAACCTATTTAGTTAGCAATTCAGACAGAAAAAGGTATTCAGAATGAAAATAAAGTATTTAGATTGCAAATAAGCTATTCAGTTTGCAGAAAAAGCTTTTCAGAATGAAAATGTGCTATTCAGATTGCAGTTCAGGATGAGAATAAGCTATTCAGAATGAAAAATAATGGGATTCAGGATGCGAATAACCTATTCAGTTGGCAATTCTGACAAAAAAACCTATTCAGAATGCAAAAAAACTACTCAGATTGCAAATAATCTATACAGTTTGCAAAAAAAGCTTTTCAGAATGAAATTGTGCTATTCAGATAGCAGTTAAGGATGAAAATAAGCTATTCAGAATGAAAAAAAAGGGATTCAGGATGCGAATAACCTATTCTGTTGGCAATTCAGACAAAAAAAGCTATTTAGAATGCAAAAAAACTATTCAGATTGCAATAAGCTATTTAGGTTGCAAAAGAAGCTATTCAGAATGAAAATGTGCTATTCAGGTTGCAGTTAAGTATGAAAATAAGCTATTCAGAATGAAAAAAAAGGGATTCAGGATGCGAATAACTTATTAAGTTTGCAATTCAGACAAAAAAAGCTATTCAGAATGCAAATAAACTATTCAGATTGCAAATAAGCTATTAAGTGTGTAATAAAAGGTTTTCAGAATGAAAATGTGCTATTTAGATTGCAGTTCAGGATGAAAATAAGCTATTCAGAATGAAAAAAAAGGGATTCAGGATGCCAATAACCTATTCAGAATGAAAAATAAACTATTCTGATTGCAAATAAGCTATACAGTTTGCAAAAAAAGCTTTTCAGAACGAAAATGTGCTATTCAGTTAAGGATGAAAATAAGCTAATTAGAATGAAAAAAAAGGGATTCAGGATGCGAATAACCTATTCAGTTGGCATTTCAGACAAAAAATCCTATTTAGAATGCAAAAAAAACTACTCAGATTGCAAATAAGCTATACAGTTTGCAAAAAAAGCTTTTCAGAATGAAATTGTGCTATTCAGATTGCAATTAAGGATGAAAATAAGCTATTCAGAATGAAAAAAAAGGGATTCAGGATGCAAATAACCTATTCAGTTGACAATTCAGACAAAAAAAGCTATTCAGAATGCAAATAAACTATTCAGATTGCAAATAAGCGATACAGTTTGCAAAAAAAGCTTTTCAGAATGAAATTGTGCTATTCAGGTTGCAGTTAAGTATGAAAATAAGCTATTCAGAATGAAAAAAAAGGGATTCAGGATGCGAATAACTTATTAAGTTTGCAATTCAGATAAAAAAAGCTATTCAGAATGCAAATAAACTATTCAGATTGCAAATAAGCTATTAAGTGTGTAATAAAAGGTTTTCAGAATGAAAATGTGCTATTTAGATTGCAGTTCAGGATGAAAATAAGCTATTCAGAATGAAAAAAAAGGGATTCAGGATGCCAATAACCTATTCAGAATGAAAAATAAACTATTCTGATTGCAAATAAGCTATACAGTTTGCAAAAAAAGCTTTTCAGAACGAAAATGTGCTATTCAGTTAAGGATGAAAATAAGCTATTTAGAATGCAAATAAACTATTCAGATTGCAAATAAGCTATACAATTTGCAAAAAAAGCCTTTCAGAATGAAATTGTGCTATTCAGATTGCAGTTAAGGATGAAAATAAGCTATTCAGAATGAAAAAAACGGGATTCAGGATGCGAATAACCTATTAAGTTTGCAATTCAGACAAAAAAAGCTATTCAGAATGCAAATAAACTATCCATATTGCAAATAAGCTATTCAGTTTGCAAAAAAAGTTTTTCAGAATGAAAATGTGCTATTCAGATTGCAGTTAAGGATGAAAATAAGCTATTCAGAAAGAAAAAAAAGGGATTCAGGATGCGAATAACCTATTCAGTTGGCAATTCAGACTAAAAAACCTATTCAGAAGGCAAAAAAACTACTCAGATTGCAAATAAGCTATACAGTTTGCAAAAAAAGCTTTTCAGAATGAAATTGTGCTATTCAGATTGCAGTTAAGGATGAAAATAAGCTATTCAGAATGAAAAAAAAGGGTTTCAGGATGCGAATAACCTATTCAGTTGACAATTCAGACAAAAGAAGTTATTCAGAATTCAAATAAACTATTCAGATTGCAAATAAGCTATTCAGTTTGCAAAAAAAGCTTTTCAGAATGAAATTGTTTGTATTCGGATTGCAGTTAAGGATGAAAATAAGCTATTCAGAATGAAAAAAAACGTGATTCAGGATGCGAATAACCTATTAAGTTTGTAGTTCAGACAAAAAAAGCTATTCAGAATGCCAATAAACTATTCAGAATGAAAATGTTCCATTCAGATTGTAGTTCAGGATGAAAAGAATCTATTCAGAATGAAAAAAGGGATTCAGGATGCGAATAACCTATTAAGTTTGCAATTCAGACAAAAAAAGCTATTCAAAATGCAAATAAACTATTCAGATTGCAAATAAGCTATTAAGTGTGTAATAAAAGGTTTTTAGAATGAAAATGTGCTATTTAGATTGCAGTTCAGGATGAAAATAAGCTATTCGGAATGAAAAAAAAGGGATTCAGGATGCCAATAACCTATTCAGAATGAAAAATAAACTATACAGTTTGCAAAAAAAGCATTTCAAAACGAAAATGTCCTATTCAGATTGCAGTTAAGGATGAAAATAAGCTATTTAGAATGAAAAAAAAGGGATTCAGGATGCGAATAACCTATTCGGTTGACAATTCAGACAAAAAAAGCTATTCAGAATGCAAATAAACTAATCAGATTGCAAATAAGCTATACAGTTTGCAAAAAAAGCTTTTCAAAATGAAATTGTGCTATTCAGATTGCAGTTAAGGATGAAAATAAGCTATTCAGAATGAAAAAAACGGGATTCAGGATGCGAATAACCTATTAAGTTTGCAATTCAGACAAAAAAAGCTATTCAGAGTGCAAATAAACTATTCAGATTGCAAATAAGCTATTCAGTTTGCAAAAAAAGCTTTTCAGAATGAAATTGTGCTATTCAGATTGCAGTTAAGGATGAAAATAAGCTATTCAGAATGAAAAAAAAGGGATTCAGGATGCGAATAACCTATTCAGTTGGCAATTCTGACAAAAAAACCTATTCAGAATGCAAAAAAACTACCCAGATTGCAAATAAGCTATACAGTTTGCAAAAAAAGCTTTTCAGAATGAAATTGTGCTATTCAGATTGCAGTTAAGGATGAAAATAAGCTATTCAGAATGAAAAAAACGGGATTCAGGATGCGAATAACCTATTAAGTTTGCAATTCAGACAAAAAAAGCTATTCAGAATGCAAATAAACTATTCAGATTGCAAATAAGCTATTCAGTTTGCAAAAAAAGCTTTTCAGAATGAAATTGTGCTATTCAGATTGCAGTTAAGGATGAAAATAAGCTATTCAGAATGAAAAAAAAGGGATTCAGGATGCGAATAACCTATTCAGTTGGCAATTCAGACAAAAAAAGCTATTCAGAATGCAAATAAACTATTCAGATTGCAAATAAGCTATACAGTTTGCAAAAAAAGCTTTTCAGAATGAAATTGTCCTATTCAGATTGCAGTTAAGGATGAAAATAAGCTATTCAGAAAGAAAAAAAAGGGATTCAGGATGCGAATAACCTATTCAGTTGGCAATTCAGACAAAAAAAACTATTCAGAATTCAAAAAAACTACTCAGATTGCAAATAAGCTATACAGTTTGCAAAAAAAGCTTTTCAGAATGAAATTGTGCTATTCAGGTTGCAGTTAAGTATGAAAATAAGCTATTCAGAATGAAAAAAAAGGGATTCAGGATGCGAATAACTTATTAAGTTTGCAATTCAGACAAAAAAAGCTATTCAGAATGCAAATAAACTATTCAGATTGCAAATAAGCTATTAAGTGTGTAATAAAAGGTTTTCAGAATGAAAATGTGCTATTTAGATTGCAGTTCAGGATGAAAATAAGCTATTCAGAATGAAAAAAAAGGGATTCAGGATGCCAATAGCCTATTCAGAATGAAAAATAAACTATTCTGATTGCAAATAAGCTATACAGTTTGCAAAAAAAGCTTTTCAGAACGAAAATGTGCTATTCAGTTAAGGATGAAAATAAGCTATTTAGAATGAAAAAAAAGGGATTCAGGATGCGAATAACCTATTCAGTTGGCATTTCAGACAAAAAAACCTATTTAGAATGCAAAAAAAACTACTCAGATTGCAAATAAGCTATACAGTTTGCAAAAAAAGCTTTTCAGAATGAAATTGTGCTATTCAGATTGCAGTTAAGGATGAAAATAAGCTATTCAGAATGAAAAAAAAGGGATTCAGGATGCAAATAACCTATTCAGTTGACAATTCAGACAAAAAAAGCTATTCAGAATGCAAATAAACTATTCAGATTGCAAATAAGCGATACAGTTTGCAAAAAAAGCTTTTCAGAATGAAATTGTGCTATTCAGATTGCAGTTAAGGATGAAAATAAGCTATTCAGAATGAAAAAAAGGGATTTAGGATGCGAATAACCTATTCAGTTGGCCATTCTGACAAAAAAACCTATTCAGAATGCAAAAAAACTACTCAGATTGCAAATAAGCTATACAGTTTGCAAAAAAAGCTTTTCAGAATGAAATTGTGCTATTCAGATTGCAGTTAAGGATGAAAATAAGCTATTCAGAATGAAAAAAAAGGGATTCAGGATGCGAATAACCTATTCAGTTGGCAATTCAGACAAAAAAAACTATTCAGAATTCAAAAAAACTACTCAGATTGCAAATAAGCTATACAGTTTGCAAAAAAAGCTTTTCAGAATGAAATTGTGCTATTCAGATTGCAGTTAAGGATGAAAATAAGCTATTCAGAATGAAAAAAAAGGGATTCAGGATGTGAATAACCTATTTAGTTAGCAATTCAGACAGAAAAAGGTATTCAGAATGAAAATAAAGTATTTAGATTGCAAATAAGCTATTCAGTTTGCAGAAAAAGCTTTTCAGAATGAAAATGTGCTATTCAGATTGCAGTTCAGGATGAGAATAAGCTATTCAGAATGAAAAATAATGGGATTCAGGATGCGAATAACCTATTCAGTTGGCAATTCTGACAAAAAAACCTATTCAGAATGCAAAAAAACTACTCAGATTGCAAATAATCTATACAGTTTGCAAAAAAAGCTTTTCAGAATGAAATTGTGCTATTCAGATAGCAGTTAAGGATGAAAATAAGCTATTCAGAATGAAAAAAAAGGGATTCAGGATGCGAATAACCTATTCTGTTGGCAATTCAGACAAAAAAAGCTATTTAGAATGCAAAAAAACTATTCAGATTGCAATAAGCTATTTAGGTTGCAAAAGAAGCTATTCAGAATGAAAATGTGCTATTCAGGTTGCAGTTAAGTATGAAAATAAGCTATTCAGAATGAAAAAAAAGGGATTCAGGATGCGAATAACTTATTAAGTTTGCAATTCAGACAAAAAAAGCTATTCAGAATGCAAATAAACTATTCAGATTGCAAATAAGCTATTAAGTGTGTAATAAAAGGTTTTCAGAATGAAAATGTGCTATTTAGATTGCAGTTCAGGATGAAAATAAGCTATTCAGAATGAAAAAAAAGGGATTCAGGATGCCAATAACCTATTCAGAATGAAAAATAAACTATTCTGATTGCAAATAAGCTATACAGTTTGCAAAAAAAGCTTTTTAGAACGAAAATGTGCTATTCAGTTAAGGATGAAAATAAGCTATTTAGAATGAAAAAAAAGGGATTCAGGATGCGAATAACCTATTCAGTTGGCATTTCAGACAAAAAATCCTATTTAGAATGCAAAAAAAACTACTCAGATTGCAAATAAGCTATACAGTTTGCAAAAAAAGCTTTTCAGAATGAAATTGTGCTATTCAGATTGCAGTTAAGGATGAAAATAAGCTATTCAGAATGAAAAAAAAGGGATTCAGGATGCAAATAACCTATTCAGTTGACAATTCAGACAAAAAAAGCTATTCAGAATGCAAATAAACTATTCAGATTGCAAATAAGCGATACAGTTTGCAAAAAAAGCTTTTCAGAATGAAATTGTGCTATTCAGGTTGCAGTTAAGTATGAAAATAAGCTATTCAGAATGAAAAAAAAGGGATTCAGGATGCGAATAACTTATTAAGTTTGCAATTCAGACAAAAAAAGCTATTCAGAATGCAAATAAACTATTCAGATTGCAAATAAGCTATTAAGTGTGTAATAAAAGGTTTTCAGAATGAAAATGTGCTATTTAGATTGCAGTTCAGGATGAAAATAAGCTATTCAGAATGAAAAAAAAGGGATTCAGGATGCCAATAACCTATTCAGAATGAAAAATAAACTATTCTGATTGCAAATAAGCTATACAGTTTGCAAAAAAAGCTTTTCAGAACGAAAATGTGCTATTCAGTTAAGGATGAAAATTAGCTATTTAGAATGAAAAAAAAGGGATTCAGGATGCGAATAACCTATTCAGTTGGCATTTCAGACAAAAAAACCTATTTAGAATGCAAAAAAAACTACTCAGATTGCAAATAAGCTATACAGTTTGCAAAAAAAGCTTTTCAGAATGAAATTGTGCTATTCAGATTGCAGTTAAGGATGAAAATAAGCTATTCAGAATGAAAAAAAAGGGATTCAGGATGCAAATAACCTATTCAGTTGACAATTCAGACAAAAAAAGCTATTCAGAATGCAAATAAACTATTCAGATTGCAAATAAGCGATACAGTTTGCAAAAAAAGCTTTTCAGAATGAAATTGTGCTATTCAGATTGCAGTTAAGGATGAAAATAAGCTATTCAGAATGAAAAAAAGGGATTCAGGATGCGAATAACCTATTCAGTTGGCCATTCTGACAAAAAAACCTATTCAGAATGCAAAAAAACTACTCAGATTGCAAATAAGCTATACAGTTTGCAAAAAAAGCTTTTCAGAATGAAATTGTGCTATTCAGATTGCAGTTAAGGATGAAAATAAGCTATTCAGAATGAAAAAAAAGGGATTCAGGATGCGAATAACCTATTCAGTTGGCAATTCAGACAAAAAAAACTATTCAGAATTCAAAAAAACTACTCAGATTGCAAATAAGCTATACAGTTTGCAAAAAAAGCTTTTCAGAATGAAATTGTGCTATTCAGATTGCAGTTAAGGATGAAAATAAGCTATTCAGAATGAAAAAAAAGGGATTCAGGATGTGAATAACCTATTTAGTTAGCAATTCAGACAAAAAAAGGTATTCAGAATGAAAATAAAGTATTTAGATTGCAAATAAGCTATTCAGTTTGCAGAAAAAGCTTTTCAGAATGAAAATGTGCTATTCAGATTGCAGTTCAGGATGAGAATAATCTATTCAGAATGAAAAATAATGGCATTCAGGATGCGAATAACCTATTCAGTTGGCAATTCTGACAAAAAAACCTATTCAGAATGCAAAAAAACTACTCAGATTGCAAATAATCTATACAGTTTGCAAAAAAAGCTTTTCAGAATGAAATTGTGCTATTCAGATAGCAGTTAAGGATGAAAATAAGCTATTCAGAATGAAAAAAAAGGGATTCAGGATGCGAATAACCTATTCTGTTGGCAATTCAGACAAAAAAAGCTATTTAGATTGCAAAAAAACTATTCAGATTGCAATAAGCTATTTAGGTTGCAAAAGAAGCTATTCAGAATGAAAATGTGCTATTCAGGTTGCAGTTAAGTATGAAAATAAGCTATTCAGAATGAAAAAAAAGGGATTCAGGATGCGAATAACTTATTAAGTTTGCAATTCAGACAAAAAAAGCTATTCAGAATGCAAATAAACTATTCAGATTGCAAATAAGCTATTAAGTGTGTAATAAAAGGTTTTCAGAATGAAAATGTGCTATTTAGATTGCAGTTCAGGATGAAAATAAGCTATTCAGAATGAAAAAAAAGGGATTCAGGATGCCAATAACCTATTCAGAATGAAAAATAAACTATTCTGATTGCAAATAAGCTATACAGTTTGCAAAAAAAGCTTTTCAGAACGAAAATGTGCTATTCAGTTAAGGATGAAAATAAGCTATTTAGAATGAAAAAAAAGGGATTCAGGATGCGAATAACCTATTCAGTTGGCATTTCAGACAAAAAAACCTATTTAGAATGCAAAAAAAACTACTCAGATTGCAAATAAGCTATACAGTTTGCAATAAAAGCTTTTCAGAATGAAATTGTGCTATTCAGATTGCAGTTAAGGATGAAAATAAGCTATTCAGAATGAAAAAAAGGGATTCAGGATGCGAATAACCTATTCAGTTGGCCATTCTGACAAAAAAACCTATTCAGAATGCAAAAAAACTACTCAGATTGCAAATAAGCTATACAGTTTGCAAAAAAAGCTTTTCAGAATGAAATTGTGCTATTCAGATTGCAGTTAAGGATGAAAATAAGCTATTCAGAATGAAAAAAAAGGGATTCAGGATGCGAATAACCTATTCAGTTGGCAATTCAGACAAAAAAAACTATTCAGAATTCAAAAAAACTACTCAGATTGCAAATAAGCTATACAGTTTGCAAAAAAAGCTTTTCAGAATGAAATTGTGCTATTCAGATTGCAGTTAAGGATGAAAATAAGCTATTCAGAATGAAAAAAAAAGGATTCAGGATGTGAATAACCTATTTAGTTAGCAATTCAGACAAAAAAAGGTATTCAGAATGAAAATAAAGTATTTAGATTGCAAATAAGCTATTCAGTTTGCAGAAAAAGCTTTTCAGAATGAAAATGTGCTATTCAGATTGCAGTTCAGGATGAGAATAAGCTATTCAGAATGAAAAATAATGGCATTCAGGATGCGAATAACCTATTCAGTTGGCAATTCTGACAAAAAAACCTATTCAGAATGCAAAAAAACTACTCAGATTGCAAATAATCTATACAGTTTGCAAAAAAAGCTTTTCAGAATGAAATTGTGCTATTCAGATAGCAGTTAAGGATGAAAATAAGCTATTCAGAATGAAAAAAAAGGGATTCAGGATGCGAATAACCTATTCTGTTGGCAATTCAGACAAAAAAAGCTATTTAGATTGCAAAAAAACTATTCAGATTGCAATAAGCTATTTAGGTTGCAAAAGAAGCTATTCAGAATGAAAATGTGCTATTCAGGTTGCAGTTAAGTATGAAAATAAGCTATTCAGAATGAAAAAAAAGGGATTCAGGATGCGAATAACTTATTAAGTTTGCAATTCAGACAAAAAAAGCTATTCAGAATGCAAATAAACTATTCAGATTGCAAATAAGCTATTAAGTGTGTAATAAAAGGTTTTCAGAATGAAAATGTGCTATTTAGATTGCAGTTCAGGATGAAAATAAGCTATTCAGAATGAAAAAAAAGGGATTCAGGATGCCAATAACCTATTCAGAATGAAAAATAAACTATTCTGATTGCAAATAAGCTATACAGTTTGCAAAAAAAGCTTTTCAGAACGAAAATGTGCTATTCAGTTAAGGATGAAAATAAGCTATTTAGAATGAAAAAAAAGGGATTCAGGATGCGAATAACCTATTCAGTTGGCATTTCAGACAAAAAAACCTATTTAGAATGCAAAAAAAACTACTCAGATTGCAAATAAGCTATACAGTTTGCAAAAAAAGCTTTTCAGAATGAAATTGTGCTATTCAGATTGCAGTTAAGGATGAAAATAAGCTATTCAGAATGAAAAAAAGGGATTCAGGATGCGAATAACCTATTCAGTTGGCCATTCTGACAAAAAAACCTATTCAGAATGCAAAAAAACTACTCAGATTGCAAATAAGCTATACAGTTTGCAAAAAAAGCTTTTCAGAATGAAATTGTGCTATTCAGATTGCAGTTAAGGATGAAAATAAGCTATTCAGAATGAAAAAAAAGGGATTCAGGATGCGAATAACCTATTTAGTTGGCAATTCAGACAAAAAAAACTATTCAGAATTCAAAAAAACTACTCAGATTGCAAATAAGCTATACAGTTTGCAAAAAAAGCTTTTCAGAATGAAATTGTGCTATTCAGATTGCAGTTAAGGATGAAAATAAGCTATTCAGAATGAAAAAAAAAGGATTCAGGATGTGAATAACCTATTTAGTTAGCAATTCAGACAAAAAAAGGTATTCAGAATGAAAATAAAGTATTTAGATTGCAAATAAGCTATTCAGTTTGCAGAAAAAGCTTTTCAGAATGAAAATGTGCTATTCAGATTGCAGTTCAGGATGAGAATAAGCTATTCAGAATGAAAAATAATGGGATTCAGGATGCGAATAACCTATTCAGTTGGCAATTCTGACAAAAAAACCTATTCAGAATGCAAAAAAACTACTCAGATTACAAATAATCTATACAGTTTGCAAAAAAAGCTTTTCAGAATGAAATTGTGCTATTCAGATAGCAGTTAAGGATGAAAATAAGCTATTCAGAATGAAAAAAAAGGGATTCAGGATGCGAATAACCTATTCTGTTGGACATTCAGACAAAAAAAGCTATTTAGAATGCAAAAAAACTATTCAGATTGCAATTAGCTATTTAGGTTGCAAAAGAAGCTATTCAGAATGAAAATGTGCTATTCAGGTTGCAGTTAAGTATGAAAATAAGCTATTCAGAATGAAAAAAAAGGGATTCAGGATGCGAATAACTTATTAAGTTTGCAATTCAGAGAAAAAAAGCTATTCAGAATGCAAATAAACTATTCAGATTGCAAATAAGCTAATAAGTGTGAAATAAAAGGTTTTCAGAATGAAAATGTGCTATTTAGATTGCAGTTCAGGATGAAAATAAGCTATTCAGAATGAAAAAAAAGGGATTCAGGATGCCAATAACCTATTCAGAATGAAAAATAAACTATTCTGATTGCAAATAAGCTATACAGTTTGCAAAAAAAGCTTTTCAGAACGAAAATGTGCTATTCAGTTAAGGATGAAAATAAGCTATTTAGAATGAAAAAAAAGGGATTCAGGATGCGAATAACCTATTCAGTTGGCATTTCAGACAAAAAAACCTATTTAGAATGCAAAAAAAACTACTCAGATTGCAAATAAGCTATACAGTTTGCAAAAAAAGCTTTTCAGAATGAAATTGTGCTATTCAGATTGCAGTTAAGGATGAAAATAAGCTATTCAGAATGAAAAAAAAGGGATTCAGGATGCAAATAGCCTATTCAGTTGACAATTCAGACAAAAAAAGCTATTCAGAATGCAAATAAACTATTCAGATTGCAAATAAGCGATACAGTTTGCAAAAAAAGCTTTTCAGAATGAAATTGTGCTATTCAGATTGCAGTTAAGGATGAAAATAAGCTATTCAGAATAAAAAAAAAGGGATTCAGGATGCGAATAACCTATTCAGTTGGCCATTCTGACAAAAAAACCTATTCAGAATGCAAAAAAACTACTCAGATTGCAAATAAGCTATACAGTTTGCAAAAAAAGCTTTTCAGAATGAAATTGTGCTATTCAGATTGCAGTTAAGGATGAAAATAAGCTATTCAGAATGAAAAAAACGGGATTCAGGATGCGAATAACCTATTAAGTTTGCAATTCAGATAAAAAAAGCTATTCAGAATGCAAATAAACTATTCAGATTGCAAATAAGCTATTCAGTTTGCAAAAAAAGCTTTTTAGAATGAAATTGTGCTATTCAGATTGCAGTTAAGGATGAAAATATGCTATTCAGAATGAAAAAAAAGGGATTCAGGATGCGAATAACCTATTCAGTTGGCAATTCTGACAAAAAAACCTATTCAGAATGCAAAAAAACTACACAGATTGCAAATAAGCTATACAGTTTGCAGAAAAAGCTTTTCAGAATGAAATTGTGCTATTCAGATTGCAGTTAAGGATGAAAATAAGCTATTCAGAATGAAAAAAAAGGGATTCAGGATGCGAATAACCTATTCAGTTGGCAATTCAGACAAAAAAAGCTATTCAGAATGCAAATAAACTATTCAGATTGCAAATAAGCTATTCAGTTTGCAGAAAAAGCTTTTCAGAATGAAAATGTGCTATTCAGATTGCAGTTCAGGATGAGAATAAGCTATTCAGAATGAAAAATAATGGGATTCAGGATGCGAATAACCTATTCAGTTGGCAATTCTGACAAAAAAACCTATTCAGAATGCAAAAAAACTATTCAGATTGCAATAAGCTATTTAGGTTGCAAAAGAAGCTATTCAGAATGAAAATGTGCTATTCAGATTGCAGTTAAGTATGAAAATAAGCTATTCAGAATGAAAAAAAAGGGATTCAGGATGCGATTAACCTATTTAGTTAGCAATTCAGACAAAAAAAGTTATTCAGAATGAAAATAAAGTATTTAGATTGCAAATAAGCTATTCAGTTTGCAGAAAAAGCTTTTCAGAATGAAAATGTGCTATTCAGATTGCAGTTCAAGATGAGAATAAGCTATTCAGAATGAAAAATAATGGGATTCAGGATGCGAATAACCTATTAAGTTTGTAGTTCAGACAAAGAAAGCTATTCAGAATGCCAATAAACTATTCAGATTTCAAATAAGCTATTCAGAATGAAAATGTGCCATTCAGATTGTAGTTCAGGATGAAAATAATCTATTCATAATGAAAAAAAGGGATTCAGGATGCGAATAACTTATTAAGTTTGCAATTCAGACAAAAAAAGCTATTCATAATGCAAATAAACTATTCAGATTGCAAATAAGCTATTAAGTGTGTAATAAAAGGTTTTCAGAATGAAAATGTGCTATTTAGATTGCAGTTCAGGATGAAAATAAGCTATTCAGAATGAAAAAAAAGGGATTCAGGATGCCAATAACCTATTCAGAATGAAAAATAAACTATTCTGATTGCAAATAAGCTATACAGTTTGCAAAAAAAGCTTTTTCAGAACGAAAATGTGCTATTCGGATTGCAGTTAAGGATGAAAATAAGCTATTTATAATGAAAAAAAAGGGATTCAGGATGCGAATAACCTATTCAGTTGGCAGTTCAGACAAAAAAACCTATTCAGAATGCAAAAAAAACTACTCAGATTGCAAATAAGCTATACAGTTTGCAAAAAAAGCTTTTCAGAATGAAATTGTACTATTCAGATTGCAGTTAAGGATCAAAATAAGCTATTCAGAATGAAAAAAACGGGATTCAGGATGCGAATAACCTATTAAGTTTGCAATTCAGACAAAAAAAGCTATTCAGAATGCAAATAAACTATTCAGATTGCAAATAAGCTATTCAGTTTGCAAAAAAAGCTTTTCAGAATGAAATTGTGCTATTCAGATTGCAGTTAAGGATGAAAATAAGCTATTCAGAATGAAAAAAAAGGGATTCAGGATGCGAATAACCTATTCAGTTGACAATTCAGACAAAAAAACCTATTCAGAATGCAAAAAAACTACTCAGATTGCAAATAAGCTATACAGTTTGCAAAAAAAGCTTTTCAGAATGAAATTGTGCTATTCAGATTGCAGTTAAGGATGAAAATAAGCTATTCAGAATGAAAAAAACGGGATTCAGGATGCGAATAACCTATTAAGTTTGCAATTCAGACAAAAAAAGCTATTCAGAATGCAAATAAACTATTCATAATACAAATAAGCTATTCAGTTTGCAAAAAAAGCTTTTCAGAATGAAATTGTGCTATTCAGATTGCAGTTAAGGATGAAAATAAGCTTTTCATAATGAAAAAAAAAGGGATTCAGGATGCGAATAACCTATTCAGTTGGCAATTCTGACAAAAAAACCTATTCAGAATGCAAAAAAACTACTCAGATTGCAAATAAGCTGTACAGTTTGCAAAAAAAGCTTTACAGAATGAAATTGTGCTATTCAGATTGCAGTTAAGGATGAAAATAAGCTATTCAGAATGTAAAAAAAGGGATTCAGGATGCGAATAACCTATTCAGTTGACAATTCAGACAAAAAAAGCTATTCAGAATGCAAAAAAACTATTCAGATTGCAATAAGCTATTTAGGTTGCAAAAGAAGCTATTCAGAATGAAAATGTGCTATTCAGATTGCAGTTAAGTATGAAAATAAGCTATTCAGAATGAAAAAAAAGGGATTCAGGATGCGATTAACCTATTTAGTTAGCAATTTAGACAAAAAAAGTTATTCAGAATGAAAATAAAGTATTTAGATTGCAAATAAGCTATTCAGTTTGCAGAAAAAGCTTTTCAGAATGAAAATGTGCTATTCAGATTGCAGTTCAGGATGAGAATAAGCTATTCAAAATGAAAAATTATGGGATTCAGGATGCGAATAACCTATTAAGTTTGTAGTTCAGACAAAGAAAGCTATTCAGAATGCCAATAAACTATTCAGATTTCAAATAAGCTATTTAGAATGAAAATGTGCCATTCAGATTGTAGTTCAGGATGAAAATAATCTATTCAGAATGAAAAAAAGGGATTCAGGATGCGAATAACTTATTAAGTTTGCAATTCAGACAAAAAAAGCTATTCAGAATGCAAATAAACTATTCAGAATACAAATAAGCTATTCAGTTTGCAAAAAAAGCTTTTCAGAATGAAATTGTGCTATTCAGATTGCAGTTAAGGATGAAAATAAGCTATTCATAATGAAAAAAAAAGGGATTCAGGATGCGAATAACCTATTCAGTTGGCAATTCTGACAAAAAAACCTATTCAGAATGCAAAAAGACTACTCAGATTGCAAATAAGCTATACAGTTTGCAAAAAAAGCTTTACATAATGAAATTGTGCTATTCAGATTGCAGTTAAGGATGAAAATAAGCTATTCAGAATGAAAAAAAAGGGATTCAGGATGCGAATAACCTATTAAGTTTGCAATTCAGACAAAAAAAGCAATTCAGAATGCAAATAAACTATTCAGATTGCAAATAAGCTATACAGTTTGCAAAAAAAGCTTTTCAGAATGAAATTGTGCTATTCAGATTGCAGTTAAGGATGAAAATAAGCTATTCAGAATGAAAAAAACGGGATTCAGGATGCGAATAACCTATTATGTTTGCAATTCAGACAAAAAAAGCTATTCAGAATGCAAATAAACTATTCAGATTGCAAATAAGCTATTCAGTTTGCAAAAAAAGCTTTTCAGAATGAAATTGTGCTATTCAGAATGAAATTGTGCTATTCAGATTGCAGTTAAGGATGAAAATAAGCTATTCAGAATGAAAAAAAACGGGATTCAGGATGCGAATAACCTATTAAGTTTGCAATTCAGACAAAAAAAGCTATTCAGAATGCAAATAAACTATTCAGATTGCAAATAAGCTATACAGTTTGCAAAAAAAGCTTTTCAGAACGAAAATGTGCTATTCAGATTGCAGTTAAGGATGAAAATAAGCTATTTAGAATGAAAAAAAAGGGATTCAGGATGCGAATAACCTATTCAGTTGGCATTTCAAACAAAAAAACCTATTCAGAATGCAAAAAAAACTACTCAGATTGCAAATAAGCTTTACAATATGCCAAAAAAGCTTTTCAGAATGAAATTGTGCTATTCAGATTGCAGTTAAGGATGAAAATAAGCTATTCAGAATGAAAAAAACGGGATTCACGATGCGAATAACCTATTAAGTTTGCAATTCAGACAAAAAAAGCTATTCAGAATGCAAATAAACTATTCAGAATGCAAATAAACTATTCAGATTGCAAATAAGCTATTCAGTTTGCAAAAAAAGCTTTTCAGAATGAAATTGTGCTATTCAGATTGCAGTTAAGGATGAAAATAAGCTATTCAGAATGAAAAAAAAAGGGATTCAGGATGCGAATAACCTATTCAGTTGGCAATTCAGACAAAAAAAGCTATTCAGAATGCAAATAAACTATTCAGATTGCAAATAAGCTATACAGTTTGCAAAAAAAGCTTTTCAGAATGAAATTGTGCTATTCAGATTGCAGTTAAGGATGAAAATAAGCTATTCATAATGAAAAAAAAATGGGATTCAGGATGCGAATAACCTATTCAGTTGGCAATTCAGACAAAAAAAGCTATTCAGAATGCAAATAAACTATTCAGATTGCAAATAAGCTATACAGTTTGCAAAAAAAGCTTTTCAGAATGAAATTGTGCTATTCAGATTGCAGTAAAGGATGAAAATAAGCTATTCATAATGAAAAAAAATGGGATTCAGGATGCGAATAACCTTTTAAGTTTGCAATTCAGACAAAAAAAGTTATTCAGAATGCAAATAAACTATTCAGATTGCAAATAAACTATTCAGTTTGCAAAAAAAGCTTTTCAGAATGAAATTGTGCTATTCAGATTGCAGTTAAGGATGAAAATAAGCTATTCAGAATGAAAAAAAAGGGATTCAGGATGCGAATAACCTATTCAGTTGGCAATTCAGACAAAAAAAGCTATTCAGAATGCCAATAAACTATTCAGATTGCAAATAAGCTATACAGTTTGCAAAAAAAGCTTTTCAGAATGAAATTGTGCTATTCAGATTGCAGTTAAGGATGAAAATAAGCTATTCAGAATGAAAAAAAACGGGATTCAGGATGCGAATAACCTATTAAGTTTGCAATTCAGACAAAAAAAGCTATTCAGAATGCAAATAAACTATTCAGATTGCAATTAAGCTCTACAGTTTGCAAAAAAAGCTTTTCAGAATGAAATTGTGCTATTCAGATTGCAGTTAAGGATGAAAATAAGCTATTCAGAATGAAAAAAAAGGGATTCAGGATGCGAATAACCTATTCAGTTGGCAATTCAGACAAAAAAAGCTATTCAGAATGCAAATAAACTATTCAGATTGCAATTAAGCTCTACAGTTTGCAAAAAAAGCTTTTCAGAATGAAATTGTGCTATTCAGATTGCAGTTAAGGATGAAAATAAGCTATTCATAATGAAAAAAAAATGGGATTCAGGATGCGAATAACCTATTAAGTTTGCAATTCAGACAAAAAAAGTTATTCAGAATGCAAATAAACTATTCAGATTGCAAATAAACTATTCAGTTTGCAAAAAAAGCTTTTCAGAATGAGAAATAAGCTATTTAGAATGAGAAATAATGGGATTCAGGATGCGAATAACCTATTAAGTTTGTAGTTCAGACAAAAAAAGCTATTCAGAATGAAAATGTGCCATTCAGATTGTAGTTCAGGATGCCAATAACTTATTCAGAATGAAAAATAAACTATTCAGATTGCAAATAAGCTATACAGTTTGCAAAAAAACCTTTTCAGAACGAAAATGTGCTATTCAGATTGCAGTTAAGGATGAAAATAAGCTATTTAGAATGAAAAAAAATGGATTCAGGATGCGAATAACCTATTCAGTTGGCATTTCAGACAAAAAAACCTATTCAGAATGCAAAAAAAACTACTCAGATTGAAAATAAGCTATACGATTTGCAAAAAATGCTTTTCAGAATGAAATTGTGCTATTCAGATTGCAGTTAAGGATGAAAATAAGCTATTCAGAATGAAAAAAAAGGGATTCAGGATGCGAATAACCTATTCAGTTGACAATTCAGACAAAAAAAGCTATTCAGAATGCAAATAAACTATTCAGATTGCAAATAAGCTATACAGTTTGCAAAAAAAGCTTTTCAGAATGAAATTGTGCTATTCAGATTGCAGTTAAGGATGAAAATAAGCTATTCAGAATGAAAAAAAAGGGATTCAGGATGCGAATAACCTATTCAGTTGACAATTCAGACAAAAAAAGCTATTCAGAATGCAAATAAACTATTCAGATTGCAAATAAGCTATACAGTTTGCAAAAAAAGCTTTTCAGAATGAAATTGTGCTATTCAGATTGCAGTTAAGGATGAAAATAAGCTATTCAGAATGAAAAAAAAACGGGATTCAGGATGCGAATAACCTATTAAGTTTGCAATTCAGACAAAAAAAAGCTATTCATAATGCAAATAAACTATTCTGATTGCAAATAAGCTATACAGTTTGCAAAAAAACCTTTTCAGAACGAAAATGTGCTATTCAGATTGCAGTTAAGGATGAAAATAAGCTATTTAGAATGAAAAAAAAGGGATTCAGGATGCGAATAACCTATTCAGTTGGCATTTCAAACAAAAAAACCTATTCAGAATGCAAATAAACTATTCAGATTGCAAATAAGCTATTCAGTTTGCAAAAAAAGCTTTTCAGAATGAAATTGTGCTATTCAGAATGAAATTGTGCTATTCAGATTGCAGTTAAGGATGAAAATAAGCTATTCAGAATGAAAAAAAACGGGATTCAGGATGCGAATAACCTATTATGTTTGCAATTCAGACAAAAAAAGCTATTCAGAATGCAAATAAACTATTCAGATTGCAAATAAGCTATTCAGTTTGCAAAAAAAGCTTTTCAGAATGAAATTGTGCTATTCAGAATGAAATTGTGCTATTCAGATTGCAGTTAAGGATGAAAATAAGCTATTCAGAATGAAAAAAAACGGGATTCAGGATGCGAATAACCTATTAAGTTTGCAATTCAGACAAAAAAAGCAATTCAGAATGCAAATAAACTATTCAGATTGCAAATAAGCTATACAGTTTGCAAAAAAAGCTTTTCAGAATGAAATTGTGCTATTCAGATTGCAGTTAAGGATGAAAATAAGCTATTCAGAATGAAAAAAACGGGATTCAGGATGCGAATAACCTATTATGTTTGCAATTCAGACAAAAAAAGCTATTCAGAATGCAAATAAACTATTCAGATTGCAAATAAGCTATTCAGTTTGCAAAAAAAGCTTTTCAGAATGAAATTGTGCTATTCAGAATGAAATTGTGCTATTCAGATTGCAGTTAAGGATGAAAATAAGCTATTCAGAATGAAAAAAAACGGGATTCAGGATGCGAATAACCTATTAAGTTTGCAATTCAGACAAAAAAAGCTATTCAGAATGCAAATAAACTATTCAGATTGCAAATAAGCTATACAGTTTGCAAAAAAAGCTTTTCAGAACGAAAATGTGCTATTCAGATTGCAGTTAAGGATGAAAATAAGCTATTTAGAATGAAAAAAAAGGGATTCAGGATGCGAATAACCTATTCAGTTGGCATTTCAAACAAAAAACCTATTCAGAATGCAAAAAAAACTACTCAGATTGCAAATAAGCTTTACAATATGCCAAAAAAGCTTTTCAGAATGAAATTGTGCTATTCAGATTGCAGTTAAGGATGAAAATAAGCTATTCAGAATGAAAAAAACGGGATTCACGATGCGAATAACCTATTAAGTTTGCAATTCAGACAAAAAAAGCTATTCAGAATGCAAATAAACTATTCAGAATGCAAATAAACTATTCAGATTGCAAATAAGCTATTCAGTTTGCAAAAAAAGCTTTTCAGAATGAAATTGTGCTATTCAGATTGCAGTTAAGGATGAAAATAAGCTATTCAGAATGAAAAAAAAAGGGATTCAGGATGCGAATAACCTATTCAGTTGGCAATTCAGACAAAAAAAGCTATTCAGAATGCAAATAAACTATTCAGATTGCAAATAAGCTATACAGTTTGCAAAAAAAGCTTTTCAGAATGAAATTGTGCTATTCAGATTGCAGTTAAGGATGAAAATAAGCTATTCATAATGAAAAAAAAATGGGATTCAGGATGCGAATAACCTATTCAGTTGGCAATTCAGACAAAAAAAGCTATTCAGAATGCAAATAAACTATTCAGATTGCAAATAAGCTATACAGTTTGCAAAAAAAGCTTTTCAGAATGAAATTGTGCTATTCAGATTGCAGTTAAGGATGAAAATAAGCTATTCATAATGAAAAAAAATGGGATTCAGGATGCGAATAACCTTTTAAGTTTGCAATTCAGACAAAAAAAGTTATTCAGAATGCAAATAAACTATTCAGATTGCAAATAAACTATTCAGTTTGCAAAAAAAGCTTTTCAGAATGAAATTGTGCTATTCAGATTGCAGTTAAGGATGAAAATAAGCTATTCAGAATGAAAAAAAAGGGATTCAGGATGCGAATAACCTATTCAGTTGGCAATTCAGACAAAAAAAGCTATTCAGAATGCCAATAAACTATTCAGATTGCAAATAAGCTATACAGTTTGCAAAAAAAGCTTTTCAGAATGAAATTGTGCTATTCAGATTGCAGTTAAGGATGAAAATAAGCTATTCAGAATGAAAAAAAACGGGATTCAGGATGCGAATAACCTATTAAGTTTGCAATTCAAACAACAAAAAGCTATTCAGAATGCAAATAAACTATTCTGATTGCAAATAAGCTATACAGTTTGCAAAAAAACCTTTTCAGAACGAAAATGTGCTATTCAGATTGCAGTTAAGGATGAAAATAAGCTATTTAGAATGAAAAAAAAGGGATTCAGGATGCGAATAACCTATTCAGTTGGCATTTCAAACAAAAAAACCTATTCAGAATGCAAAAAAAACTACTCAGATTGCAAATAAGCTTTACAATATGCAAAAAAAGCTTTTCAGAATGAAATTGTGCTATTCAGATTGCAGTTAAGGATGAAAATAAGCTATTCAGAATGTAAAAAAAGGGATTCAGGATGCGAATAACCTATTCAGTTGACAATTCAGACAAAAAAAGCTATTCAGAATGCAAATAAACTATTCAGATTGCAAATAAACTATTCAGTTTGCAAAAAAAGCTTTTCAGAATGAAATTGTGCTATTCAGATTGCAGTAAAGGATGAAAATAAGCTATTCAGAATGAAAAAAAAGGGATTCAGGATGCGAATAACCTATTCAGTTGGCAATTCAGACAAAAAAAGCTATTCAGAATGCAAATAAACTATTCAGATTGCAATTAAGCTCTACAGTTTGCAAAAAAAGCTTTTCAGAATGAAATTGTGCTATTCAGATTGCAGTTAAGGATGAAAATAAGCTATTCATAATGAAAAAAAAATGGGATTCAGGATGCGAATAACCTATTAAGTTTGCAATTCAGACAAAAAAAGTTATTCAGAATGCAAATAAACTATTCAGATTGCAAATAAACTATTCAGTTTGCAAAAAAAGCTTTTCAGAATGAGAAATAAGCTATTTAGAATGAGAAATAATGGGATTCAGGATGCGAATAACCTATTAAGTTTGTAGTTCAGACAAAAAAAGCTATTCAGAATGAAAATGTGCCATTCAGATTGTAGTTCAGGATGCCAATAACTTATTCAGAATGAAAAATAAACTATTCAGATTGCAAATAAGCTATACAGTTTGCAAAAAAACCTTTTCAGAACGAAAATGTGCTATTCAGATTGCAGTTAAGGATGAAAATAAGCTATTTAGAATGAAAAAAAATGGATTCAGGATGCGAATAACCTATTCAGTTGGCATTTCAGACAAAAAAACCTATTCAGAATGCAAAAAAAACTACTCAGATTGAAAATAAGCTATACGATTTGCAAAAAATGCTTTTCAGAATGAAATTGTGCTATTCAGATTGCAGTTAAGGATGAAAATAAGCTATTCAGAATGAAAAAAAAGGGATTCAGGATGCGAATAACCTATTCAGTTGACAATTCAGACAAAAAAAGCTATTCAGAATGCAAATAAACTATTCAGATTGCAAATAAGCTATACAGTTTGCAAAAAAAGCTTTTCAGAATGAAATTGTGCTATTCAGATTGCAGTTAAGGATGAAAATAAGCTATTCAGAATGAAAAAAAAACGGGATTCAGGATGCGAATAACCTATTAAGTTTGCAATTCAGACAAAAAAAAGCTATTCAGAATGCAAATAAACTATTCTGATTGCAAATAAGCTATACAGTTTGCAAAAAAACCTTTTCAGAACGAAAATGTGCTATTCAGATTGCAGTTAAGGATGAAAATAAGCTATTTAGAATGAAAAAAAAGGGATTCAGGATGCGAATAACCTATTCAGTTGGCATTTCAAACAAAAAAACCTATTCAGAATGCAAATAAACTATTCAGATTGCAAATAAGCTATTCAGTTTGCAAAAAAAGCTTTTCAGAATGAAATTGTGCTATTCAGAATGAAATTGTGCTATTCAGATTGCAGTTAAGGATGAAAATAAGCTATTCAGAATGAAAAAAAACGGGATTCAGGATGCGAATAACCTATTATGTTTGCAATTCAGACAAAAAAAGCAATTCAGAATGCAAATAAACTATTCAGATTGCAAATAAGCTATACAGTTTGCAAAAAAAGCTTTTCAGAATGAAATTGTGCTATTCAGATTGCAGTTAAGGATGAAAATAAGCTATTCATAATGAAAAAAAAATGGGATTCAGGATGCGAATAACCTATTAAGTTTGCAATTCAGACAAAAAAAGTTATTCAGAATGCAAATAAACTATTCAGATTGCAAATAAACTATTCAGTTTGCAAAAAAAGCTTTTCAGAATGAGAAATAAGCTATTTAGAATGAGAAATAATGGGATTCAGGATGCGAATAACCTATTAAGTTTGTAGTTCAGACAAAAAAAGCTATTCAGAATGAAAATGTGCCATTCAGATTGTAGTTCAGGATGCCAATAACTTATTCAGAATGAAAAATAAACTATTCAGATTGCAAATAAGCTATACAGTTTGCAAAAAAACCTTTTCAGAACGAAAATGTGCAATTCAGATTGCAGTTAAGGATGAAAATAAGCTATTTAGAATGAAAAAAAATGGATTCAGGATGCGAATAACCTATTCAGTTGGCATTTCAGACAAAAAAACCTATTCAGAATGCAAAAAAAACTACTCAGATTGAAAATAAGCTATACGATTTGCAAAAAATGCTTTTCAGAATGAAATTGTGCTATTCAGATTGCAGTTAAGGATGAAAATAAGCTATTCAGAATGAAAAAAAAGGGATTCAGGATGCGAATAACCTATTCAGTTGACAATTCAGACAAAAAAAGCTATTCAGAATGCAAATAAACTATTCAGATTGCAAATAAGCTATACAGTTTGCAAAAAAAGCTTTTCAGAATGAAATTGTGCTATTCAGATTGCAGTTAAGGATGAAAATAAGCTATTCAGAATGAAAAAAAAACGGGATTCAGGATGCGAATAACCTATTAAGTTTGCAATTCAGACAAAAAAAAGCTATTCAGAATGCAAATAAACTATTCTGATTGCAAATAAGCTATACAGTTTGCAAAAAAACCTTTTCAGAACGAAAATGTGCTATTCAGATTGCAGTTAAGGATGAAAATAAGCTATTTAGAATGAAAAAAAAGGGATTCAGGATGCGAATAACCTATTCAGTTGGCATTTCAAACAAAAAAACCTATTCAGAATGCAAATAAACTATTCTGATTGCAAATAAGCTATTCAGTTTGCAAAAAAAGCTTTTCAGAATGAAATTGTGCTATTCAGAATGAAATTGTGCTATTCAGATTGCAGTTAAGGATGAAAATAAGCTATTCAGAATGAAAAAAAACGGGATTCAGGATGCGAATAACCTATTATGTTTGCAATTCAGACAAAAAAAGCAATTCAGAATGCAAATAAACTATTCAGATTGCAAATAAGCTATACAGTTTGCAAAAAAAGCTTTTCAGAATGAAATTGTGCTATTCAGATTGCAGTTAAGGATGAAAATAAGCTATTCAGAATGAAAAAAACGGGATTCAGGATGCGAATAACCTATTATGTTTGCAATTCAGACAAAAAAAGCTATTCAGAATGCAAATAAACTATTCAGATTGCAAATAAGCTATTCAGTTTGCAAAAAAAGCTTTTCAGAATGAAATTGTGCTATTCAGAATGAAATTGTGCTATTCAGATTGCAGTTAAGGATGAAAATAAGCTATTCAGAATGAAAAAAAACGGGATTCAGGATGCGAATAACCTATTAAGTTTGCAATTCAGACAAAAAAAAGCTATTCAGAATGCAAATAAACTATTCAGATTGCAAATAAGCTATACAGTTTGCAAAAAAAGCTTTTCAGAACGAAAATGTGCTATTCAGATTGCAGTTAAGGATGAAAATAAGCTATTTAGAATGAAAAAAAAGGGATTCAGGATGCGAATAACCTATTCAGTTGGCATTTCAAACAAAAAACCTATTCAGAATGCAAAAAAAACTACTCAGATTGCAAATAAGCTTTACAATATGCCAAAAAAGCTTTTCAGAATGAAATTGTGCTATTCAGATTGCAGTTAAGGATGAAAATAAGCTATTCAGAATGAAAAAAACGGGATTCACGATGCGAATAACCTATTAAGTTTGCAATTCAGACAAAAAAAGCTATTCAGAATGCAAATAAACTATTCAGAATGCAAATAAACTATTCAGATTGCAAATAAGCTATTCAGTTTGCAAAAAAAGCTTTTCAGAATGAAATTGTGCTATTCAGATTGCAGTTAAGGATGAAAATAAGCTATTCAGAATGAAAAAAAAAGGGATTCAGGATGCGAATAACCTATTCAGTTGGCAATTCAGACAAAAAAAGCTATTCAGAATGCAAATAAACTATTCAGATTGCAAATAAGCTATACAGTTTGCAAAAAAAGCTTTTCAGAATGAAATTGTGCTATTCAGATTGCAGTTAAGGATGAAAATAAGCTATTCATAATGAAAAAAAAATGGGATTCAGGATGCGAATAACCTATTCAGTTGGCAATTCAGACAAAAAAAGCTATTTAGAATGCAAATAAACTATTCAGATTGCAAATAAGCTATACAGTTTGCAAAAAAAGCTTTTCAGAATGAAATTGTGCTATTCAGATTGCAGTTAAGGATGAAAATAAGCTATTCATAATGAAAAAAAATGGGATTCAGGATGCGAATAACCTATTAAGTTTGCAATTCAGACAAAAAAAGCTATTCAGAATGCAAAAAAACTACTCTGATTGCAAATAAGCTATACAGTTTGCAAAAAAACCTTTTCAGAACGAAAATGTGCTATTCAGATTGCAGTTAAGGATGAAAATAAGCTATTTAGAATGAAAAAAAAGGGATTCAGGATGCGAATAACCTATTCAGTTGGCATTTCAAACAAAAAAACCTATTCAGAATGCAAAAAAAACTACTCAGATTGCAAATAAGCTTTACAATATGCAAAAAAAGCTTTTCAGAATGAAATTGTGCTATTCAGATTGCAGTTAAGGATGAAAATAAGCTATTCAGAATGTAAAAAAAGGGATTCAGGATGCGAATAACCTATTCAGTTGACAATTCAGACAAAAAAAGCTATTCAGAATGCAAATAAACTATTCAGATTGCAAATAAACTATTCAGTTTGCAAAAAAAGCTTTTCAGAATGAAATTGTGCTATTCAGATTGCAGTTAAGGATGAAAATAAGCTATTCAGAATGAAAAAAAAGGGATTCAGGATGCGAATAACCTATTCAGTTGGCAATTCAGACAAAAAAAGCTATTCAGAATGCAAATAAACTATTCAGATTGCAATTAAGCTCTACAGTTTGCAAAAAAAGCTTTTCAGAATGAAATTGTGCTATTCAGATTGCAGTTAAGGATGAAAATAAGCTATTCATAATGAAAAAAAAATGGGATTCAGGATGCGAATAACCTATTAAGTTTGCAATTCAGACAAAAAAAGTTATTCAGAATGCAAATAAACTATTCAGATTGCAAATAAACTATTCAGTTTGCAAAAAAAGCTTTTCAGAATGAGAAATAAGCTATTTAGAATGAGAAATAATGGGATTCAGGATGCGAATAACCTATTAAGTTTGTAGTTCAGACAAAAAAAGCTATTCAGAATGAAAATGTGCCATTCAGATTGTAGTTCAGGATGCCAATAACTTATTCAGAATGAAAAATAAACTATTCAGATTGCAAATAAGCTATACAGTTTGCAAAAAAACCTTTTCAGAACGAAAATGTGCTATTCAGATTGCAGTTAAGGATGAAAATAAGCTATTTAGAATGAAAAAAAATGGATTCAGGATGCGAATAACCTATTCAGTTGGCATTTCAGACAAAAAAACCTATTCAGAATGCAAAAAAAACTACTCAGATTGAAAATAAGCTATACGATTTGCAAAAAATGCTTTTCAGAATGAAATTGTGCTATTCAGATTGCAGTTAAGGATGAAAATAAGCTATTCAGAATGAAAAAAAAGGGATTCAGGATGCGAATAACCTATTCAGTTGACAATTCAGACAAAAAAAGCTATTCAGAATGCAAATAAACTATTCAGATTGCAAATAAGCTATACAGTTTGCAAAAAAAGCTTTTCAGAATGAAATTGTGCTATTCAGATTGCAGTTAAGGATGAAAATAAGCTATTCAGAATGAAAAAAAAACGGGATTCAGGATGCGAATAACCTATTAAGTTTGCAATTCAGACAAAAAAAAGCTATTCAGAATGCAAATAAACTATTCTGATTGCAAATAAGCTATACAGTTTGCAAAAAAACCTTTTCAGAACGAAAATGTGCTATTCAGATTGCAGTTAAGGATGAAAATAAGCTATTTAGAATGAAAAAAAAGGGATTCAGGATGCGAATAACCTATTCAGTTGGCATTTCAAACAAAAAAACCTATTCAGAATGCAAATAAACTATTCAGATTGCAAATAAGCTATTCAGTTTGCAAAAAAAGCTTTTCAGAATGAAATTGTGCTATTCAGAATGAAATTGTGCTATTCAGATTGCAGTTAAGGATGAAAATAAGCTATTCAGAATGAAAAAAAACGGGATTCAGGATGCGAATAACCTATTATGTTTGCAATTCAGACAAAAAAAGCTATTCAGAATGCAAATAAACTATTCAGATTGCAAATAAGCTATTCAGTTTGCAAAAAAAGCTTTTCAGAATGAAATTGTGCTATTCAGAATGAAATTGTGCTATTCAGATTGCTGTTAAGGATGAAAATAAGCTATTCAGAATGAAAAAAAACGGGATTCAGGATGCGAATAACCTATTAAGTTTGCAATTCAGACAAAAAAAGCAATTCAGAATGCAAATAAACTATTCAGATTGCAAATAAGCTATACAGTTTGCAAAAAAAGCTTTTCAGAATGAAATTGTGCTATTCAGATTGCAGTTAAGGATGAAAATAAGCTATTCAGAATGAAAAAAACGGGATTCAGGATGCGAATAACCTATTATGTTTGCAATTCAGACAAAAAAAGCTATTCAGAATGCAAATAATCTATTCAGATTGCAAATAAGCTATTCAGTTTGCAAAAAAAGCTTTTCAGAATGAAATTGTGCTATTCAGAATGAAATTGTGCTATTCAGATTGCAGTTAAGGATGAAAATAAGCTATTCAGAATGAAAAAAAACGGGATTCAGGATGCGAATAACCTATTCAGTTGACAATTCAGACAAAAAAAGCTATTCAGAATGCAAATAAACTATTCAGATTGCAAATAAACTATTCAGTTTGCAAAAAAAGCTTTTCAGAATGAAATTGTGCTATTCAGATTGCAGTTAAGGATGAAAATAAGCTATTCAGAATGAAAAAAAAGGGATTCAGGATGCGAATAACCTATTCAGTTGGCAATTCAGACAAAAAAAGCTATTCAGAATGCAAATAAACTATTCAGATTGCAATTAAGCTCTACAGTTTGCAAAAAAAGCTTTTCAGAATGAAATTGTGCTATTCAGATTGCAGTTAAGGATGAAAATAAGCTATTCATAATGAAAAAAAAATGGGATTCAGGATGCGAATAACCTATTAAGTTTGCAATTCAGACAAAAAAAGTTATTCAGAATGCAAATAAACTATTCAGATTGCAAATAAACTATTCAGTTTGCAAAAAAAGCTTTTCAGAATGAGAAATAAGCTATTTAGAATGAGAAATAATGGGATTCAGGATGCGAATAACCTATTAAGTTTGTAGTTCAGACAAAAAAAGCTATTCAGAATGAAAATGTGCCATTCAGATTGTAGTTCAGGATGCCAATAACTTATTCAGAATGAAAAATAAACTATTCAGATTGCAAATAAGCTATACAGTTTGCAAAAAAACCTTTTCAGAACGAAAATGTGCTATTCAGATTGCAGTTAAGGATGAAAATAAGCTATTTAGAATGAAAAAAAATGGATTCAGGATGCGAATAACCTATTCAGTTGGCATTTCAGACAAAAAAACCTATTCAGAATGCAAAAAAAACTACTCAGATTGAAAATAAGCTATACGATTTGCAAAAAATGCTTTTCAGAATGAAATTGTGCTATTCAGATTGCAGTTAAGGATGAAAATAAGCTATTCAGAATGAAAAAAAAGGGATTCAGGATGCGAATAACCTATTCAGTTGACAATTCAGACAAAAAAAGCTATTCAGAATGCAAATAAACTATTCAGATTGCAAATAAGCTATACAGTTTGCAAAAAAAGCTTTTCAGAATGAAATTGTGCTATTCAGATTGCAGTTAAGGATGAAAATAAGCTATTCAGAATGAAAAAAAAACGGGATTCAGGATGCGAATAACCTATTAAGTTTGCAATTCAGACAAAAAAAAGCTATTCAGAATGCAAATAAACTATTCTGATTGCAAATAAGCTATACAGTTTGCAAAAAAACCTTTTCAGAACGAAAATGTGCTATTCAGATTGCAGTTAAGGATGAAAATAAGCTATTTAGAATGAAAAAAAAGGGATTCAGGATGCGAATAACCTATTCAGTTGGCATTTCAAACAAAAAAACCTATTCAGAATGCAAATAAACTATTCAGATTGCAAATAAGCTATTCAGTTTGCAAAAAAAGCTTTTCAGAATGAAATTGGGCTATTCAGAATGAAATTGTGCTATTCAGATTGCAGTTAAGGATGAAAATAAGCTATTCAGAATGAAAAAAAACGGGATTCAGGATGCGAATAACCTATTATGTTTGCAATTCAGACAAAAAAAGCTATTCAGAATGCAAATAAACTATTCAGATTGCAAATAAGCTATTCAGTTTGCAAAAAAAGCTTTTCAGAATGAAATTGTGCTATTCAGAATGAAATTGTGCTATTCAGATTGCAGTTAAGGATGAAAATAAGCTATTCAGAATGAAAAAAAACGGGATTCAGGATGCGAATAACCTATTAAGTTTGCAATTCAGACAAAAAAAGCAATTCAGAATGCAAATAAACTATTCAGATTGCAAATAAGCTATACAGTTTGCAAAAAAAGCTTTTCAGAATGAAATTGTGCTATTCAGATTGCAGTTAAGGATGAAAATAAGCTATTCAGAATGAAAAAAACGGGATTCAGGATGCGAATAACCTATTATGTTTGCAATTCAGACAAAAAAAGCTATTCAGAATGCAAATAAACTATTCAGATTGAAAATAAGCTATTCAGTTTGCAAAAAAAGCTTTTCAGAATGAAATTGTGCTATTCAGAATGAAATTGTGCTATTCAGATTGCAGTTAAGGATGAAAATAAGCTATTCAGAATGAAAAAAAACGGGATTCAGGATGCGAATAACCTATTAAGTTTGCAATTCAGACAAAAAAAGCTATTCAGAATGCAAATAAACTATTCAGATTGCAAATAAGCTATACAGTTTGCAAAAAAAGCTTTTCAGAATGAAATTGTGCTATTCAGATTGCAGTTAAGGATGAAAATAAGCTATTCAGAATGAAAAAAAAAATGGGATTCAGGATGCGAATAACCTATTAAGTTTGCAATTCAGACAAAAAAAGCTATTCAGAATGCAAATAAACTATTCAGATTGCAAATAAACTATTCAGTTTGCAAAAAAAGCTTTTCAGAATGAAATTGTGCTATTCAGATTGCAGTTAAGGATGAAAATAAGCTATTTAGAATTAAAAAAAAGGGATTCAGGATGCGAATAACCTATTCAGTTGGCATTTCAGACAAAAAAACCTATTCAGAATGCAAAAAAAACTACTCAGATTGAAAATAAGCTATACGATTTGCAAAAAATGCTTTTCAGAATGAAATTGTGCTATTCAGATTGCAGTTAAGGATGAAAATAAGCTATTCAGAATGAAAAAAAAGGGATTCAGGATGCGAATAACCTATTCAGTTGACAATTCAGACAAAAAAAGCTATTCAGAATGCAAATAAACTATTCAGATTGCAAATAAGCTATACAATTTGCAAAAAAAGCTTTTCAGAATGAAATTGTGCTATTCAGATTGCAGTTAACGATGAAAATAAGCTATTCAGAATGAAAAAAAAACGGGATTCAGGATGCGAATAACCTATTAAGTTTGCAATTCAGACAAAAAAAAGCTATTCAGAATGCAAATAAACTATTCTGATTGCAAATAAGCTATTCAGTTTGCAAAAAAAGTTTTTCAGAATGAAAATGTGCTATTCAGATTGCAGTTAAGGATGAAAATAAGCTATTTAGAATGAAAAAAAAGGGATTCAGGATGCGAATAACCTATTCCGTTGGCAATTCAGACTAAAAAACCTATTCAGAATGCAAAAAAAACTACTCAGATTGCAAATAAGCTATACAGTTTGCAAAAAAAGCTTTTCAGAATGAAATTGTGCTATTCAGATTGCAGTTAAGGATGAAAATAAGCTATTCAGAATGAAAAAAAAGGGATTCAGGATGCGAATAACCTATTCAGTTGACAATTCAGACAAAAAAAGCTATTTAGAATGCAAATAAACTATTCAGATTGCAAATAAGCTATACAGTATGCAAAAAAAGCTTTTCAGAATGAAATTGTGCTATTCAGATTGCAGTTAAGGATGAAAATTAGCTATTCAGAATGAAAAAAACGGGATTCAGGATGCGAATAACCTATTATGTTTGCAATTCAGACAAAAAAAGCTATTCAGAATGCAAATAAACTATTCAGATTGCAAATAAGTTATTCAGTTTGCAAAAAAAGCTTTTCAGAATGAAATTGTGCTATTCAGAATGAAATTGTGCTATTCAGATTGCAGTTAAGGATGAAAATAAGCTATTCAGAATGAAAAAAAACGGGATTCAGGATGCGAATAACCTATTAAGTTTGCAATTCAGACAAAAAAAGCTATTCAGAATGCAAATAAACTATTCAGATTGCAAATAAGCTATACAGTTTGCAAAAAAATCTTTTCAGAATGAAATTGTGCTATTCAGATTGCAGTTAAGGATGAAAATAAGCTATTCAGAATGAAAAAAAAATGGGATTCAGGATGCGAATAACATATTAAGTTTGCAATTCAGACAAAAAAAGCTATTCAGAATGCAAATAAACTATTCAGATTGCAAATAAACTATTCAGTTTGCAAAAAAAGCTTTTCATAATGAAATTGTGCTATTCAGATTGCAGTTCAGGATGAGAATAAGCTATTCAGAATGAAAAATAATGGGATTCAGGATGCGAATAACCTATTAAGTTTGTAGTTCAGACAAAAAAAGCTATTCAGAATGCCAATAAACTATTTAGATTTCAAATAAGCTATTCAGAATGAAAATGTGCCATTCAGATTGTAGTTCAGGATGCCAATAACTTATTCAGAATGAAAAATAAACTATTCAGATTGCAAATAAGCTATACAGTTTGCAAAAAAACCTTTTCAGAACGAAAATGTGCTATTCAGATTGCAGTTAAGGATGAAAATAAGCTATTTAGAATGAAAAAAAAGGGATTCAGGATGCGAATAACCTATTCAGTTGGCATTTCAGACAAAAAAACCTATTCAGAATGCAAAAAAAACTACTCAGATTGAAAATAAGCTATACGATTTGCAAAAAACGCTTTTCAGAATGAAATTGTGCTATTCAGATTGCAGTTAAGGATGAAAATAAGCTATTCAGAATGAAAAAAAAGGGATTCAGGATGCGAATAACCTATTCAGTTGACAATTCAGACAAAAAAAGCTATTCAGAATGCAAATAAACTATTCAGATTGCAAATAAGCTATACAATTTGCAAAAAAAGCTTTTCAGAATGAAATTGTGCTATTCAGATTGCAGTTAAGGATGAAAATAAGCTATTCAGAATGAAAAAAACGGGATTCAGGATGCGAATAACCTATTAAGTTTGCAATTCAGACAAAAAAAGCTATTCAGAATGCAAATAAACAATTCATATTGCAAATAAGCTATTCAGTTTGCAAAAAAAGTTTTTCAGAATGAAAATGTGCTATTCAGATTGCAGTTAAGGATGAAAATAAGCTATTCAGAAAGAAAAAAAAGGGATTCAGGATGCGAATAACCTATTCAGTTGGCAATTCAGACTAAAAAACCTATTCATAATGCAAAAAAACTACTCAGATTGCAAATAAGCTATACAGTTTGCAAAAAAAGCTTTTCAGAATGAAATTGTGCTATTCAGATTGCAGTTAAGGATGAAAATAAGCTATTCAGAATGAAAAAAAAGGGTTTCAGGATGCGAATAACCTATTCAGTTGACAATTCAGACAAAAAAAGCTATTTAGAATGCAATTAAACTATTCAGATTGCAAATAAGCAATTCAGTTTGCAAAAAAAGCTTTTCAGAATGAAATTGTTTGTATTCAGATTGCAGTTAAGGATGAAAATAAGCTATTCAGAATGAAAAAAAACGGGATTCAGGATGCGAATAACCTATTAAGTTTGCAATTCAGACAAAAAAAGCTATTCAGAATGCAAATAAACTATTCAAATTGCAAATAAACTATTCAGTTTGCAAAAAAAGCTTTTCAGAATGAAATTGTGCTATTCAGATTGCAGTTAAGGATGAAAATAAGCTATTCAGAATGAAAAAAAAGGGATTCAGGATGCGAATAACCTATTCAGTTGGCAATTCAGACAAACAAACCTATTCAGAATGCAAAAAAAACTACTCAGATTGCAAATAAGCTATATAGTTTGCAAAAAAAGCTTTTCAGAATGAAATTGTGCTATTCAGATTGCAGTTAAGGATGAAAATAAGCTATTCAGAATGAAAAAAAAGGGATTCAGGATGCGAATAACCTATTCAGTTGGCAATTCAGACTAAAAAAGCTATTTAGAATGCAAAATAACTATTCAGATTGCAATAAGCTATTTAGGTTGCAAAAGAAGCTATTCAGAATGAAAATGTGCTATTCAGATTGCAGTTAAGTATGAAAATAAGCTATTCATAATGAAAAAAAATGGATTCAGGATGCGATTAACCTATTTAGTTAGCAATTCAAACAAAAAAAGTTATTCAGAATGCAAATAAAGTATTTAGATTGCAAATAAACTATTCAGTTTGCAGAAAAAGCTTTTCAGAATGAAAATGTGCTATTCAGATTGCAGTTCAGGATGAGAATAAGCTATTCAGAATGAAAAATAATGGGATTCAGGATGCGAATAACCTATTAAGTTTGTAGTTCAGACAAAAAAAACTATTCAGAATGCCAATAAACTATTCAGAATGAAAATGTTCCATTCAGATTGTAGTTCAGGATTAAAAGAATCTATTCAGAATGAAAAAAAGGGATTCAGGATGCGAATAACCTATTAAGTTTGCAATTCAGAAAAAAAAAGCTATTCAGAATGCAAATAAACTATTCAGATTGCAAAAAAAGCTTTTCAGAATGAAATTGTGCTATTCAGAATGAAATTGTGCTATTCTGATTGTAGTTCAGGATGCCAATAACTTATTCAGAATGAAAAATAAACTATTCAGATTGCAAATAAGCTATTTAGAATGAAAAAAAAGGGATTCAGGATGCGAATAACCTATTCAGTTGGCATTTCAGACAAAAAAACCTATTCAGAATGCAAAAAAAACTACTCAGATTGAAAATAAGCTATACGATTTGCAAAAAACGCTTTTCAGAATGAAATTGTGCTATTCAGATTGCAGTTAAGGATGAAAATAAGCTATTCAGAATGAAAAAAAAGGGATTCAGGATGCGAATAACCTATTCAGTTGACAATTCAGACAAAAAAAGCTATTCAGAATGCAAATAAACTATTCAGATTGCAAATAAGCTATACAGTTTGCAAAAAAAGGTTTTCAGAATGAAATTGTGCTATTCAGATTGCAGTTAAGGATGAAAATAAGCTATTCAGAATGAAAAAAAACGGGATTCAGGATGCGAATAACCTATTAAGTTTGCAATTCAGACAAAAAAAAGCTATTCAGAATGCAAATAAACTATTCTGATTGCAAATAAGCTATACAGTTTGCAAAAAAACCTTTTCAGAACGAAAATGTGCTATTCAGATTGCAGTTAAGGATGAAAATAAGCTATTTAGAATGAAAAAAAAGGGATTCAGGATGCGAATAACCTATTCAGTTGGCATTTCAAACAAAAAAACCTATTCAGAATGCAAAAAAAACTACTCAGATTGCAAATAAGCTATACAATATGCAAAAAAAGCTTTTCAGAATGAAATTGTGCTATTCAGATTGCAGTTAAGGATGAAAATAAGCTATTCAGAATGAAAAAAAAGGGATTCAGGATGCGAATAACCTATTCAGTTGGCATTTCAGACAAAAAAACCTATTCAGAATGCAAAAAAAACTACTCAGATTGAAAATAAGCTATACGATTTGCAAAAAATGCTTTTCAGAATGAAATTGTGCTATTCAGATTGCAGTTAAGGATGAAAATAAGCTATTCAGAATGAAAAAAAAGGGATTCAGGATGCGAATAACCTATTCAGTTGACAATTCAGACAAAAAAAGCTATTCAGAATGCAAATAAACTATTCAGATTGCAAATAAGCTATACAGTTTGCAAAAAAAGCTTTTCAGAATGAAATTGTGCTATTCAGATTGCAGTTAAGGATGAAAATAAGCTATTCAGAATGAAAAAAAATGGGATTCAGGATGCGAATAACCTATTAAGTTTGCAATTCAGACAAAAAAAAGCTATTCAGAATGCAAATAAACTATTCTGATTGCAAATAAGCTATACAGTTTGCAAAAAAACCTTTTCAGAACGAAAATGTGCTATTCAGATTGCAGTTAAGGATGAAAATAAGCTATTTAGAATGAAAAAAAAGGGATTCAGGATGCGAATAACCTATTCAGTTGGCATTTCAAACAAAAAAACCTATTCAGAATGCAAAAAAAACTACTCAGATTGCAAATAAGCTATACAATATGCAAAAACAGCTTTTCAGAATGAAATTGTGCTATTCAGATTGCAGTTAAGGATGAAAATAAGCTATTCAGAATGAAAAAAAAGGGATTCAGGAAGCGAATAACCTATTCAGTTGACAATTCAGACAAAAAAAGCTATTCAGAATGCAAATAAACTATTCAGATTGCAAATAAGCTATACAGTTTGTAAAAAAAGCTTTTCAGAATGAAATTGTGCTATTCAGATTGCAGTTAAGGATGAAAATAAGCTATTCAGAATGAAAAAAACGGGATTCAGGATGCGAATAACCTATTAAGTTTGCAATTCAGACAAAAAAAGCTATTCAGAATGCAAATAAACTATTCAGATTGCAAATAAGCTATTCAGTTTGCAAAAAAAGCTTTTCAGAATGAAATTGTGCTATTCAGAATGAAATTGTGCTATTCAGATTGTAGTTAAGGATGAAAATAAGCTATTCAGAATGAAAAAAAACGGGATTCAGGATGCGAATAACCTATTAAGTTTGCAATTCAGACAAAAAAAGCTATTCAGAATGCAAATAAACTATTCAGATTGCAAATAAGCTATTCAGTTTGCAAAAAAAGCTTTTCAGAATGAAATTGTGCTATTCAGAATGAAATTGTGCTATTCAGATTGCAGTTAAGGATGAAAATAAGCTATTCAGAATGAAAAAAAACGGGATTCAGGATGCGAATAACCTATTAAGTTTGCAATTCAGACAAAAAAAGCTATTCAGAATGCAAATAAACTATTCAGATTGCAAATAAGCTATACAGTTTGCAAAAAAAGCTTTTCAGAATGAAATTGTGCTATTCAGATTGCAGTTAAGGATGAAAATAAGCTATTCAGAATGAAAAAAAAGGGATTCAGGATGCGAATAACCTATTCAGTTGGCAATTCAGACAAAAAAAGCTATTCAGAATGCAAATAAACTATTCAGATTGCAAATAAGCTATACAGTTTGCAAAAAAAGCTTTTCAGAATGAAATTGTGCTATTCAGATTGCAGTTAAGGATGAAAATAAGCTATTCAGAATGAAAAAAAAATGGGATTCAGGATGCGAATAACCTATTAAGTTTGCAATTCAGACAAAAAAAGCTATTCAGAATGCCAATAAACTATTCAGATTGCAAATAAACTATTCAGTTTGCAAAAAAAGCTTTTCAGAATGAAATTGTGCTATTCAGATTGCAGTTCAGGATGAGAATAAGCTATTCAGAATGAAAAAAAACGGGATTGAAGATGCGAATAACCTATTAAGTTTGCAATTCAGACAAAAAAAGCTATTCAGAATGCAAATAAACTATTCAGATTGCAAATAAGCTATTCAGTTTGCAAAAAAAGCTTTTCAGAATGAAAATGTGCTATTCAAATTGCAGTTAAGTATGAAAATAAGCTATTCATAATGAAAAAAAATGGATTCAGGATGCGATTAACCTATTACTTAGCAATTCAAACAAAAAAAGTTATTCAGAATGCAAATAAAGTATTTAGATTGCAAATAAGCTATTCAGTTTGCAGAAAAAGCTTTTCAGAATGAAAATGTGCTATTCAGATTGCAGTTCAGGATGAGAATAAGCTATTCAGAATGAAAAATAATGGGATTCAGGATGCGAATAACCTATTAAGTTTGTAGTTCAGACAAAAAAAGCTATTCAGAATGCCAATAAACTATTCAGAATGAAAATGTTCCATTAAGATTGTAGTTCAGGATGAAAAGAATCTATTCAGAATGAAAAAAAGGGATTCAGGATGCGAATAACCTATTAAGATTGCAATTCAGACAAAAAAAGCTATTCAGAATGCAAATAAACTATTCAGATTGCAAAAAAAGCTTTTCAGAATGAAATTGTGCTATTCAGAATGAAATTGTGCTATTCAGATTGCAGTTAAGGATGAAAATAAGCTATTCAGAATGAAAAAAAACGGGATTCAGGATGCGAATAACCTATTAAGTTTGCAATTCAGACAAAAAAAGCTATTCAGAATGCAAATAAACTATTCAGATTGCAAATAAGCTATACAGTTTGCAAAAAAAGCTTTTCAGAATGAAATTGTGCTATTCAGATTGCAGTTAAGGATGAAAATAAGCTATTCAGAATGAAAAAAAAGGGATTCAGGATGCGAATAACCTATTCAGTTGGCAATTCAGACAAAAAAAGCTATTCAGAATGCAAATAAACTATTCAGATTGCAAATAAGCTATACAGTTTGCAAAAAAAGCTTTTCAGAATGAAATTGTGCTATTCAGATTGCAGTTAAGGATGAAAATAAGCTATTCAAAATGAAAAAAAAATGGGATTCAGGATGCGAATAACCTATTAAGTTTGCAATTCAGACAAAAAAAGCTATTCAGAATGCAAATAAACTATTCAGATTGCAAATAAGCTATACAGTTTGCAAAAAAAGCTTTTCAGAATGAAATTGTGCTATTCAGATTGCAGTTAAGGATGAAAATAAGCTATTCAGAATGAAAAAAAAGGGATTCAGGATGCGAATAACCTATTCAGTTGGCAATTAAGACAAAAAAAGCTATTCAGAATGCAAATAAACTATTCAGATTGCAAATAAGTTATTCAGAATGAAAATGTGCCATTCAGATTGTAGTTCAGGATGCCAATAACTTATTCAGAATGAAAAATAAACTATTCAGATTGCAAATAAGCTATACAGTTTGCAAAAAAACCTTTTCAGAACGAAAATGTGCTATTCAGATTGCAGTTAAGGATGAAAATAAGCTATTTAGAATGAAAAAAAAGGGATTCAGGATGCGAATAACCTATTCAGTTGGCATTTCAGACAAAAAAACCTATTCAGAATGCAAAAAAAACTACTCAGATTGAAAATAAGCTATACGATTTGCAAAAAACGCTTTTCAGAATGAAATTGTGCTATTTAGATTGCAGTTAAGGATGAAAATAAGCTATTTAGAATGAAAAAAAAAAATTCAGGATGCGAATAACCTATTCAGTTGACAATTCAGACAAAAAAAGCTATTCAGAATGCAAATAAACTATTCAGATTGCAAATAAGCTATACAGTTTGCAAAAAAAGCTTTTCAGAATGAAATTGTGCTATTCAGATTGCAGTTAAGGATGAAAATAAGCTATTCAGAATGAAAAAAAAATGGGATTCAGGATGCGAATAACCTATTAAGTTTGCAATTCAGACAAAAAAAGCTATTCAGAATGCCAATAAACTATTCAGATTGCAAATAAACTATTCAGTTTGCAAAAAAAGCTTTTCAGAATGAAATTGTGCTATTCAGATTGCAGTTCAGGATGAGAATAAGCTATTCAGAATGAAAAAAAACGGGATTCAGGATGCGAATAACCTATTAAGTTTGCAATTCAGACAAAAAAAGCTATTCAGAATGCAAATAAACTATTCAGATTGCAAATAAGCTATTCAGTTTGCAAAAAAAGCTTTTCAGAATGAAATTGTGCTATTCAGATTGCAGTTCAGGATGAGAATAAGCTATTCAGAATGAAAAAAAACGGGATTCAGGATGCGAATAACCTATTAAGTTTGCAATTCAGACACAAAAAAGCTATTCAGAATGCAAATAAACTATTCAGATTGCAAATAAGCTATTCAGTTTGCAAAAAAAGCTTTTCAGAATGAAATTGTGCTATTCAGATTGCAGTTCAGGATGAGAATAAGCTATTCAGAATGAAAAAAAACGGGATTCAGGATGCGAATAACCTATTAAGTTTGCAATTCAGACAAAAAAAGCTATTCAGAATGCCAATAAACTATTCAGATTGCAAATAAACTATTCAGTTTGCAAAAAAAGCTTTTCAGAATGAAATTGTGCTATTCAGATTGCAGTTCAGGATGAGAATAAGCTATTCAGAATGAAAAAAAACGGGATTCAGGATGCGAATAACCTATTAAGTTTGCAATTCAGACAAAAAAAGCTATTCAGAATGCCAATAAACTATTCAGATTGCAAATAAACTATTCAGTTTGCCAAAAAAGCTTTTCAGAATGAAATTGTGCTATTCAGATTGCAGTTCAGGATGAGAATAAGCTATTCAGAATGAAAAAAAACGGGATTCAGGATGCGAATAACCTATTAAGTTTGCAATTCAGACAAAAAAAGCTATTCAGAATGCAAATAAACTATTCAGATTGCAAATAAGCTATTCAGTTTGCAAAAAAAGCTTTTCAGAATGAAATTGTGCTATTCAGATTGCAGTTCAGGATGAGAATAAGCTATTCAGAATGAAAAAAAACGGGATTCAGGATGCGAATAACCTATTAAGTTTGCAATTCAGACAAAAAAAGCTATTCAGAATGCCAATAAACTATTCAGATTGCAAATAAACTATTCAGTTTGCAAAAAAAGCTTTTCAGAATGAAATTGTGCTATTCAGATTGCAGTTCAGGATGAGAATAAGCTATTCAGAATGAAAAAAAACGGGATTCAGGATGCGAATAACCTATTAAGTTTGCAATTCAGACAAAAAAAGCTATTCAGAATGCCAATAAACTATTCAGATTGCAAATAAACTATTCAGTTTGCAAAAAAAGCTTTTCAGAATGAAATTGTGCTATTCAGATTGCAGTTCAGGATGAGAATAAGCTATTCAGAATGAAAAAAAACGGGATTCAGGATGCGAATAACCTATTAAGTTTGCAATTCAGACAAAAAAAGCTATTCAGAATGCAAATAAACTATTCAGATTGCAAATAAGCTATTCAGTTTGCAAAAAAAGCTTTTCAGAATGAAAATGTGCTATTCAGATTGCAGTTAAGTATGAAAATAAGCTATTCATAATGAAAAAAAATGGATTCAGGATGCGATTAACCTATTTAGTTAGCAATTCAAACAAAAAAAGTTATTCAGAATGCAAATAAAGTATTTAGATTGCAAATAAGCTATTCAGTTTGGAGAAAAAGCTTTTCAGAATGAAAATGTGCTATTCAGATTGCAGTTCAGGATGAGAATAAGCTATTCAGAATGAAAAATAATGGGATTCAGGATGCGAATAACCTATTAAGTTTGTAGTTCAGACAAAAAAAGCTATTCAGAATGCCAATAAACTATTCAGAATGAAAATGTTCCATTAAGATTGTAGTTCAGGATGAAAAGAATCTATTCAGAATGAAAAAAAGGGATTCAGGATGCGAATAACCTATTAAGTTTGCAATTCAGACAAAAAAAGCTATTCAGAATGCAAATAAACTATTCAGATTGCAAAAAAAGCTTTTCAGAATGAAATTGTGCTATTCAGAATAAAATTGTGCTATTCAGATTGCAGTTAAGGATGAAAATAAGCTATTCAGAATGAAAAAAAACGGGATTCAGGATGCGAATAACCTATTAAGTTTGCAATTCAGACAAAAAAAGCTATTCAGAATGCAAATAAACTATTCAGATTGCAAATAAGCTATACAGTTTGCAAAAAAAGCTTTTCAGAATGAAATTGTGCTATTCAGATTGCAGTTAAGGATGAAAATAAGCTATTCAGAATGAAAAAAAAGGGATTCAGGATGCGAATAACCTATTCAGTTGGCAATTCAGACAAAAAAAGCTATTCAGAATGCAAATAAACTATTCAGATTGCAAATAAGCTATACAGTTTGCAAAAAAAGCTTTTCAGAATGAAATTGTGCTATTTAGATTGCAGTTAAGGATGAAAATAAGCTATTCAGAATGAAAAAAAAATGGGATTCAGGATGCGAATAACCTATTAAGTTTGCAATTCAGACAAAAAAAGCTATTCAGAATGCAAATAAACTATTCAGATTGCAAATAAGCTATACAGTTTGCAAAAAAAGCTTTTCAGAATGAAATTGTGCTATTCAGATTGCAGTTAAGGATGAAAATAAGCTATTCAGAATGAAAAAAAAGGGATTCAGGATGCGAATAACCTATTCAGTTGGCAATTCAAACAAAAAAAGCTATTCAGAATGCAAATAAACTATTCAGATTGCAAATAAGCTATACAGTTTGCAAAAAAAGCTTTTCAGAATGAAATTGTGCTATTCAGATTGCAGTTAAGGATGAAAATAAGCTATTCAGAATGAAAAAAAAGGGATTCAGGATGCGAATAACCTATTCAGTTGGCAATTCAGACAAAAAAAGCTATTCAGAATGCAAATAAACTATTCAGATTGCAAATAAGCTATACAGTTTGCAAAAAAAGCTTTTCAGAATGAAATTGTGCTATTCAGATTGCAGTTAAGGATGAAAATAAGCTATTCAGAATGAAAAAAAAATGGGATGCAGGATGCGAATAACCTATTAAGTTTGCAATTCAGACAAAAAAAGCTATTCAGAATGCAAATAAACTATTCAGATTGCAAATAAACTATTCAGTTTGCAAAAAAAGCTTTTCAGAATGAAATTGTGCTATTCAGATTGCAGTTCAGGATGAGAATAAGCTATTCAGAATGAAAAATAATGGGATTCAGGATGCGAATAACCTATTAAGTTTGTAGTTCAGACAAAAAAAGCTATTCAAAATGCCAATAAACTATTCAGATTTCAAATAAGTTATTCAGAATGAAAATGTGCCATTCAGATTGTAGTTCAGGATGCCAATAACTTATTCAGAATGAAAAATAAACTATTCAGATTGCAAATAAGCTATACAGTTTGCAAAAAAACCTTTTCAGAACGAAAATGTGCTATTCAGATTGCAGTTAAGGATGAAAATAAGCTATTTAGAATGAAAAAAAAGGGATTCAGGATGCGAATAACCTATTCAGTTGGCATTTCAGACAAAAAAACCTATTCAGAATGCAAAAAAAACTACTCAGATTGAAAATAAGCTATACGATTTGCAAAAAACGCTTTTCAGAATGAAATTGTGCTATTCAGATTGCAGTTAAGGATGAAAATAAGCTATTCAGAATGAAAAAAAAGGGATTCAGGATGCGAATAACCTATTCAGTTGACAATTCAGACAAAAAAAGCTATTCAGAATGCAAATAAACTATTCAGATTGCAAATAAGCTATACAGTTTGCAAAAAAAGCTTTTCAGAATGAAATTGTGCTATTCAGATTGCAGTTAAGGATGAAAATAAGCTATTCAGAATGAAAAAAAACGGGATTCAGGATGCGAATAACCTATTAAGTTTGCAATTCAGACAAAAAAAGCTATTCAGAATGCAAATAAACTATTCAGATTGCAAATAAACTATTCAGTTTGCAAAAAAAGCTTTTCAGAATGAAATTGTGCTATTCAGATTGCAGTTCAGGATGAGAATAAGCTATTCAGAATGAAAAATAATGGGATTCAGGATGCGAATAACCTATTAAGTTTGTAGTTCAGACAAAAAAAGCTATTCAGAATGCCAATAAACTATTCAGATTTCAAATAAGTTATTCAGAATGAAAATGTGCCATTCAGATTGTAGTTCAGGATGCCAATAACTTATTCAGAATGCAAAAAAAACTATTCAGATTGCAAATAAGCTATACGATTTGCAAAAAACGCTTTTCAGAATGAAATTGTGCTATTCAGATTGCAGTTAAGGATGAAAATAAGCTATTCAGAATGAAAAAAAAGGGATTCAGGATGCGAATAACCTATTCAGTTGACAATTCAGACAAAAAAAGCTATTCAGAATGCAAATAAACTATTCAGATTGCAAATAAGCTATACAATTTGCAAAAAAAGCCTTTCAGAATGAAATTGTGCTATTCAGATTGCAGTTAAGGATGAAAATAAGCTATTCAGAATGAAAAAAACGGGATTCAGGATGCGAATAACCTATTAAGTTTGCAATTCAGACAAAAAAAGCTATTCAGAATGCAAATAAACTATTCATATTGCAAATAAGCTATTCAGTTTGCAAAAAAAGTTTTTCAGAATGAAAATGTGCTATTCAGATTGCAGTTAAGGATGAAAATAAGCTATTCAGAAAGAAAAAAAAGGGATTCAGGATGCGAATAACCTATTCAGTTGGCAATTCAGACTAAAAAACCTATTCAGAAGGCAAAAAAACTACTCAGATTGCAAATAAGCTATACAGTTTGCAAAAAAAGCTTTTCAGAATGAAATTGTGCTATTCAGATTGCAGTTAAGGATGAAAATAAGCTATTCAGAATGAAAAAAAAGGGTTTCAGGATGCGAATAACCTATTCAGTTGACAATTCAGACAAAAAAAGCTATTCAGAATGCAAATAAACTATTCAGATTGCAAATAAGCTATTCAGTTTGCAAAAAAAGCTTTTCAGAATGAAATTGTTTGTATTCGGATTGCAGTTAAGGATGAAAATAAGCTATTCAGAATGAAAAAAAACGGGATTCAGGATGCGAATAACCTATTAAGTTTGTAGTTCAGACAAAAAAAGCTATTCAGAATGCCAATAAACTATTCAGAATGAAAATGTTCCATTCAGATTGTAGTTCAGGATGAAAAGAATCTATTCAGAATGAAAAAAAGGGATTCAGGATGCGAATAACCTATTAAGTTTGCAATTCAGACAAAAAAAGCTATTCAAAATGCAAATAAACTATTCAGATTGCAAATAAGCTATTAAGTGTGTAATAAAAGGTTTTTAGAATGAAAATGTGCTATTTAGATTGCAGTTCAGGATGAAAATAAGCTATTCGGAATGAAAAAAAAGGGATTCAGGATGCCAATAACCTATTCAGAATGAAAAATAAACTATACAGTTTGCAAAAAAAGCGTTTCAGAACGAAAATGTCCTATTCAGATTGCAGTTAAGGATGAAAATAAGCTATTTAGAATGAAAAAAAAGGGATTCAGGATGCGAATAACCTATTCGGTTGACAATTCAGACAAAAAAAGCTATTCAGATTGCAAATAAGCTATACAGTTTGCAAAAAAAGCTTTTCAAAATGAAATTGTGCTATTCAGATTGCAGTTAAGGATGAAAATAAGCTATTCAGAATGAAAAAAACGGGATTCAAGATGCGAATAACCTATTTAGTTGACAATTCAGACAAAAAAAGCTATTCAGAATGCAAATAAACTATTCAGATTGCAAATAAGCGATACAGTTTGCAAAAAAAGCTTTTCAGAATGAAATTGTGCTATTCAGATTGCAGTTAAGGATGAAAATAAGCTATTCAGAATGAAAAAAAGGGATTCAGGATGCGAATAACCTATTCAGTTGGCCATTCTGACAAAAAAACCTATTCAGAATGCAAAAAAACTACTCAGATTGCAAATAAGCTATACAGTTTGCAAAAAAAGCTTTTCAGAATGAAATTGTGCTATTCAGATTGCAGTTAAGGATGAAAATAAGCTATTCAGAATGAAAAAAAAGGGATTCAGGATGCGAATAACCTATTCAGTTGGCAATTCAGACAAAAAAAACTATTCAGAATTCAAAAAAACTACTCAGATTGCAAATAAGCTATACAGTTTGCAAAAAAAGCTTTTCAGAATGAAATTGTGCTATTCAGATTGCAGTTAAGGATGAAAATAAGCTATTCAGAATGAAAAAAAAGGGATTCAGGATGTGAATAACCTATTTAGTTAGCAATTCAGACAGAAAAAGGTATTCAGAATGAAAATAAAGTATTTAGATTGCAAATAAGCTATTCAGTTTGCAGAAAAAGCTTTTCAGAATGAAAATGTGCTATTCAGATTGCAGTTCAGGATGAGAATAAGCTATTCAGAATGAAAAATAATGGGATTCAGGATGCGAATAACCTATTCAGTTGGCAATTCTGACAAAAAAACCTATTCAGAATGCAAAAAAACTACTCAGATTTGCAAATAATCTATACAGTTTGCAAAAAAAGCTTTTCAGAATGAAATTGTGCTATTCAGATAGCAGTTAAGGATGAAAATAAGCTATTCAGAATGAAAAAAAAGGGATTCAGGATGCGAATAACCTATTCCGTTGGCAATTCAGACAAAAAAAGCTATTTAGAATGCAAAAAAACTATTCAGATTGCAATAAGCTATTTAGGTTGCAAAAGAAGCTATTCAGAATGAAAATGTGCTATTCAGGTTGCAGTTAAGTATGAAAATAAGCTATTCAGAATGAAAAAAAAGGGATTCAGGATGCGAATAACTTATTAAGTTTGCAATTCAGACAAAAAAAGCTATTCAGAATGCAAATAAACTATTCAGATTGCAAATAAGCTATTAAGTGTGTAATAAAAGGTTTTCAGAATGAAAATGTGCTATTTAGATTGCAGTTCAGGATGAAAATAAGCTATTCAGAATGAAAAAAAAGGGATTCAGGATGCCAATAACCTATTCAGAATGAAAAATAAACTATTCTGATTGCAAATAAGCTATACAGTTTGCAAAAAAAGCTTTTCAGAACGAAAATGTGCTATTCAGTTAAGGATGAAAATAAGCTAATTAGAATGAAAAAAAAGGGATTCAGGATGCGAATAACCTATTCAGTTGGCATTTCAGACAAAAAATCCTATTTAGAATGCAAAAAAAACTACTCAGATTGCAAATAAGCTATACAGTTTGCAAAAAAAGCTTTTCAGAATGAAATTGTGCTATTCAGATTGCAATTAAGGATGAAAATAAGCTATTCAGAATGAAAAAAAAGGGATTCAGGATGCAAATAACCTATTCAGTTGACAATTCAGACAAAAAAAGCTATTCAGAATGCAAATAAACTATTCAGATTGCAAATAAGCGATACAGTTTGCAAAAAAAGCTTTTCAGAATGAAATTGTGCTATTCAGGTTGCAGTTAAGTATGAAAATAAGCTATTCAGAATGAAAAAAAAGGGATTCAGGATGCGAATAACTTATTAAGTTTGCAATTCAGACAAAAAAAGCTATTCAGAATGCAAATAAACTATTCAGATTGCAAATAAGCTATTAAGTGTGTAATAAAAGGTTTTCAGAATGAAAATGTGCTATTTAGATTGCAGTTCAGGATGAAAATAAGCTATTCAGAATGAAAAAAAAGGGATTCAGGATGCCAATAACCTATTCAGAATGAAAAATAAACTATTCTGATTGCAAATAAGCTATACAGTTTGCAAAAAAAGCTTTTCAGAACGAAAATGTGCTATTCAGTTAAGGATGAAAATAAGCTATTTAGAATGCAAATAAACTATTCAGATTGCAAATAAGCTATACAATTTGCAAAAAAAGCCTTTCAGAATGAAATTGTGCTATTCAGATTGCAGTTAAGGATGAAAATAAGCTATTCAGAATGAAAAAAACGGGATTCAGGATGCGAATAACCTATTAAGTTTGCAATTCAGACAAAAAAAGCTATTCAGAATGCAAATAAACTATCCATATTGCAAATAAGTTATTCAGTTTGCAAAAAAAGTTTTTCAGAATGAAAATGTGCTATTCAGATTGCAGTTAAGGATGAAAATAAGCTATTCAGAAAGAAAAAAAAGGGATTCAGGATGCGAATAACCTATTCAGTTGGCAATTCAGACTAAAAAACCTATTCAGAAGGCAAAAAAACTACTCAGATTGCAAATAAGCTATACAGTTTGCAAAAAAAGCTTTTCAGAATGAAATTGTGCTATTCAGATTGCAGTTAAGGATGAAAATAAGCTATTCAGAATGAAAAAAAAGAGTTTCAGGATGCGAATAACCTATTCAGTTGACAATTCAGACAAAAGAAGCTATTCAGAATTCAAATAAACTATTCAGATTGCAAATAAGCTATTCAGTTTGCAAAAAAAGCTTTTCAGAATGAAATTGTTTGTATTCGGATTGCAGTTAAGGATGAAAATAAGCTATTCAGAATGAAAAAAAACGTGATTCAGGATGCGAATAACCTATTAAGTTTGTAGTTCAGACAAAAAAAGCTATTCAGAATGCCAATAAACTATTCAGAATGAAAATGTTCCATTCAGATTGTAGTTCAGGATGAAAAGAATCTATTCAGAATGAAAAAAGGGATTCAGGATGCGAATAACCTATTAAGTTTGCAATTCAGACAAAAAAAGCTATTCAAAATGCAAATAAACTATTCAGATTGCAAATAAGCTATTAAGTGTGTAATAAAAGGTTTTTAGAATGAAAATGTGCTATTTAGATTGCAGTTCAGGATGAAAATAAGCTATTCGGAATGAAAAAAAAGGGATTCAGGATGCCAATAACCTATTCAGAATGAAAAATAAACTATACAGTTTGCAAAAAAAGCATTTCAAAACGAAAATGTCCTATTCAGATTGCAGTTAAGGATGAAAATAAGCTATTTAGAATGAAAAAAAAGGGATTCAGGATGCGAATAACCTATTCGGTTGACAATTCAGACAAAAAAAGCTATTCAGAATGCAAATAAACTAATCAGATTGCAAATAAGCTATACAGTTTGCAAAAAAAGCTTTTCAAAATGAAATTGTGCTATTCAGATTGCAGTTAAGGATGAAAATAAGCTATTCAGAATGAAAAAAACGGGATTCAGGATGCGAATAACCTATTAAGTTTGCAATTCAGACAAAAAAAGCTATTCAGAGTGCAAATAAACTATTCAGATTGCAAATAAGCTATTCAGTTTGCAAAAAAAGCTTTTCAGAATGAAATTGTGCTATTCAGATTGCAGTTAAGGATGAAAATAAGCTATTCAGAATGAAAAAAAAGGGATTCAGGATGCGAATAACCTATTCAGTTGGCAATTCTGACAAAAAAACCTATTCAGAATGCAAAAAAACTACCCAGATTGCAAATAAGCTATACAGTTTGCAAAAAAAGCTTTTCAGAATGAAATTGTGCTATTCAGATTGCAGTTAAGGATGAAAATAAGCTATTCAGAATGAAAAAAATGGGATTCAGGATGCGAATAACCTATTAAGTTTGCAATTCAGACAAAAAAAGCTATTCAGAATGCAAATAAACTATTCAGATTGCAAATAAGCTATTCAGTTTGCAAAAAAAGCTTTTCAGAATGAAATTGTGCTATTCAGATTGCAGTTAAGGATGAAAATAAGCTATTCAGAATGAAAAAAAAGGGATTCAGGATGCGAATAACCTATTCAGTTGGCAATTCAGACAAAAAAAGCTATTCAGAATGCAAATAAACTATTCAGATTGCAAATAAGCTATACAGTTTGCAAAAAAAGCTTTTCAGAATGAAATTGTCCTATTCAGATTGCAGTTAAGGATGAAAATAAGCTATTCAGAATGAAAAAAAAGGGATTCAGGATGCGAATAACCTATTCAGTTGGCAATTCAGACAAAAAAAACTATTCAGAATTCAAAAAAACTACTCAGATTGCAAATAAGCTATACAGTTTGCAAAAAAATCTTTTCAGAATGAAATTGTGCTATTCAGGTTGCAGTTAAGTATGAAAATAAGCTATTCAGAATGAAAAAAAAGGGATTCAGGATGCGAATAACTTATTAAGTTTGCAATTCAGACAAAAAAAGCTATTCAGAATGCAAATAAACTATTCAGATTGCAAATAAGCTATTAAGTGTGTAATAAAAGGTTTTCAGAATGAAAATGTGCTATTTAGATTGCAGTTCAGGATGAAAATAAGCTATTCAGAATGAAAAAAAAGGGATTCAGGATGCCAATAACCTATTCAGAATGAAAAATAAACTATTCTGATTGCAAATAAGCTATACAGTTTGCAAAAAAAGCTTTTCAGAACGAAAATGTGCTATTCAGTTAAGGATGAAAATAAGCTATTTAGAATGAAAAAAAAGGGATTCAGGATGCGAATAACCTATTCAGTTGGCATTTCAGACAAAAAAACCTATTTAGAATGCAAAAAAAACTACTCAGATTGCAAATAAGCTATACAGTTTGCAAAAAAAGCTTTTCAGAATGAAATTGTGCTATTCAGATTGCAGTTAAGGATGAAAATAAGCTATTCAGAATGAAAAAAAAGGGATTCAGGATGCAAATAACCTATTCAGTTGACAATTCAGACAAAAAAAGCTATTCAGAATGCAAATAAACTATTCAGATTGCAAATAAGCGATACAGTTTGCAAAAAAAGCTTTTCAGAATGAAATTGTGCTATTCAGATTGCAGTTAAGGATGAAAATAAGCTATTCAGAATGAAAAAAAGGGATTTAGGATGCGAATAACCTATTCAGTTGGCCATTCTGACAAAAAAACCTATTCAGAATGCAAAAAAACTACTCAGATTGCAAATAAGCTATACAGTTTGCAAAAAAAGCTTTTCAGAATGAAATTGTGCTATTCAGATTGCAGTTAAGGATGAAAATAAGCTATTCAGAATGAAAAAAAAGGGATTCAGGATGCGAATAACCTATTCAGTTGGCAATTCAGACAAAAAAAACTATTCAGAATTCAAAAAAACTACTCAGATTGCAAATAAGCTATACAGTTTGCAAAAAAAGCTTTTCAGAATGAAATTGTGCTATTCAGATTGCAGTTAAGGATGAAAATAAGCTATTCAGAATGAAAAAAAAGGGATTCAGGATGTGAATAACCTATTTAGTTAGCAATTCAGACAGAAAAAGGTATTCAGAATGAAAATAAAGTATTTAGATTGCAAATAAGCTATTCAGTTTGCAGAAAAAGCTTTTCAGAATGAAAATGTGCTATTCAGATTGCAGTTCAGGATGAGAATAAGCTATTCAGAATGAAAAATAATGGGATTCAGGATGCGAATAACCTATTCAGTTGGCAATTCTGACAAAAAAACCTATTCAGAATGCAAAAAAACTACTCAGATTGCAAATAATCTATACAGTTTGCAAAAAAAGCTTTTCAGAATGAAATTGTGCTATTCAGATAGCAGTTAAGGATGAAAATAAGCTATTCAGAATGAAAAAAAAGGGATTCAGGATGCGAATAACCTATTCTGTTGGCAATTCAGACAAAAAAAGCTATTTAGAATGCAAAAAAACTATTCAGATTGCAATAAGCTATTTAGGTTGCAAAAGAAGCTATTCAGAATGAAAATGTGCTATTCAGGTTGCAGTTAAGTATGAAAATAAGCTATTCAGAATGAAAAAAAAGGGATTCAGGATGCGAATAACTTATTAAGTTTGCAATTCAGACAAAAAAAGCTATTCAGAATGCAAATAAACTATTCAGATTGCAAATAAGCTATTAAGTGTGTAATAAAAGGTTTTCAGAATGAAAATGTGCTATTTAGATTGCAGTTCAGGATGAAAATAAGCTATTCAGAATGAAAAAAAAGGGATTCAGGATGCCAATAACCTATTCAGAATGAAAAATAAACTATTCTGATTGCAAATAAGCTATACAGTTTGCAAAAAAAGCTTTTCAGAACGAAAATGTGCTATTCAGTTAAGGATGAAAATAAGCTATTTAGAATGAAAAAAAAGGGATTCAGGATGCGAATAACCTATTCAGTTGGCATTTCAGACAAAAAATCCTATTTAGAATGCAAAAAAAACTACTCAGATTGCAAATAAGCTATACAGTTTGCAAAAAAAGCTTTTCAGAATGAAATTGTGCTATTCAGATTGCAGTTAAGGATGAAAATAAGCTATTCAGAATGAAAAAAAAGGGATTCAGGATGCAAATAACCTATTCAGTTGACAATTCAGACAAAAAAAGCTATTCAGAATGCAAATAAACTATTCAGATTGCAAATAAGCGATACAGTTTGCAAAAAAAGCTTTTCAGAATGAAATTGTGCTATTCAGGTTGCAGTTAAGTATGAAAATAAGCTATTCAGAATGAAAAAAAAGGGATTCAGGATGCGAATAACTTATTAAGTTTGCAATTCAGACAAAAAAAGCTATTCAGAATGCAAATAAACTATTCAGATTGCAAATAAGCTATTAAGTGTGTAATAAAAGGTTTTCAGAATGAAAATGTGCTATTTAGATTGCAGTTCAGGATGAAAATAAGCTATTCAGAATGAAAAAAAAGGGATTCAGGATGCCAATAACCTATTCAGAATGAAAAATAAACTATTCTGATTGCAAATAAGCTATACAGTTTGCAAAAAAAGCTTTTCAGAACGAAAATGTGCTATTCAGTTAAGGATGAAAATTAGCTATTTAGAATGAAAAAAAAGGGATTCAGGATGCGAATAACCTATTCAGTTGGCATTTCAGACAAAAAAACCTATTTAGAATGCAAAAAAAACTACTCAGATTGCAAATAAGCTATACAGTTTGCAAAAAAAGCTTTTCAGAATGAAATTGTGCTATTCAGATTGCAGTTAAGGATGAAAATAAGCTATTCAGAATGAAAAAAAAGGGATTCAGGATGCAAATAACCTATTCAGTTGACAATTCAGACAAAAAAAGCTATTCAGAATGCAAATAAACTATTCAGATTGCAAATAAGCGATACAGTTTGCAAAAAAAGCTTTTCAGAATGAAATTGTGCTATTCAGATTGCAGTTAAGGATGAAAATAAGCTATTCAGAATGAAAAAAAGGGATTCAGGATGCGAATAACCTATTCAGTTGGCCATTCTGACAAAAAAACCTATTCAGAATGCAAAAAAACTACTCAGATTGCAAATAAGCTATACAGTTTGCAAAAAAAGCTTTTCAGAATGAAATTGTGCTATTCAGATTGCAGTTAAGGATGAAAATAAGCTATTCAGAATGAAAAAAAAGGGATTCAGGATGCGAATAACCTATTCAGTTGGCAATTCAGACAAAAAAAACTATTCAGAATTCAAAAAAACTACTCAGATTGCAAATAAGCTATACAGTTTGCAAAAAAAGCTTTTCAGAATGAAATTGTGCTATTCAGATTGCAGTTAAGGATGAAAATAAGCTATTCAGAATGAAAAAAAAGGGATTCAGGATGTGAATAACCTATTTAGTTAGCAATTCAGACAAAAAAAGGTATTCAGAATGAAAATAAAGTATTTAGATTGCAAATAAGCTATTCAGTTTGCAGAAAAAGCTTTTCAGAATGAAAATGTGCTATTCAGATTGCAGTTCAGGATGAGAATAATCTATTCAGAATGAAAAATAATGGCATTCAGGATGCGAATAACCTATTCAGTTGGCAATTCTGACAAAAAAACCTATTCAGAATGCAAAAAAACTACTCAGATTGCAAATAATCTATACAGTTTGCAAAAAAAGCTTTTCAGAATGAAATTGTGCTATTCAGATAGCAGTTAAGGATGAAAATAAGCTATTCAGAATGAAAAAAAAGGGATTCAGGATGCGAATAACCTATTCTGTTGGCAATTCAGACAAAAAAAGCTATTTAGATTGCAAAAAAACTATTCAGATTGCAATAAGCTATTTAGGTTGCAAAAGAAGCTATTCAGAATGAAAATGTGCTATTCAGGTTGCAGTTAAGTATGAAAATAAGCTATTCAGAATGAAAAAAAAGGGATTCAGGATGCGAATAACTTATTAAGTTTGCAATTCAGACAAAAAAAGCTATTCAGAATGCAAATAAACTATTCAGATTGCAAATAAGCTATTAAGTGTGTAATAAAAGGTTTTCAGAATGAAAATGTGCTATTTAGATTGCAGTTCAGGATGAAAATAAGCTATTCAGAATGAAAAAAAAGGGATTCAGGATGCCAATAACCTATTCAGAATGAAAAATAAACTATTCTGATTGCAAATAAGCTATACAGTTTGCAAAAAAAGCTTTTCAGAACGAAAATGTGCTATTCAGTTAAGGATGAAAATAAGCTATTTAGAATGAAAAAAAAGGGATTCAGGATGCGAATAACCTATTCAGTTGGCATTTCAGACAAAAAAACCTATTTAGAATGCAAAAAAAACTACTCAGATTGCAAATAAGCTATACAGTTTGCAATAAAAGCTTTTCAGAATGAAATTGTGCTATTCAGATTGCAGTTAAGGATGAAAATAAGCTATTCAGAATGAAAAAAAGGGATTCAGGATGCGAATAACCTATTCAGTTGGCCATTCTGACAAAAAAACCTATTCAGAATGCAAAAAAACTACTCAGATTGCAAATAAGCTATACAGTTTGCAAAAAAAGCTTTTCAGAATGAAATTGTGCTATTCAGATTGCAGTTAAGGATGAAAATAAGCTATTCAGAATGAAAAAAAAGGGATTCAGGATGCGAATAACCTATTCAGTTGGCAATTCAGACAAAAAAAACTATTCAGAATTCAAAAAAACTACTCAGATTGCAAATAAGCTATACAGTTTGCAAAAAAAGCTTTTCAGAATGAAATTGTGCTATTCAGATTGCAGTTAAGGATGAAAATAAGCTATTCAGAATGAAAAAAAAAGGATTCAGGATGTGAATAACCTATTTAGTTAGCAATTCAGACAAAAAAAGGTATTCAGAATGAAAATAAAGTATTTAGATTGCAAATAAGCTATTCAGTTTGCAGAAAAAGCTTTTCAGAATGAAAATGTGCTATTCAGATTGCAGTTCAGGATGAGAATAAGCTATTCAGAATGAAAAATAATGGCATTCAGGATGCGAATAACCTATTCAGTTGGCAATTCTGACAAAAAAACCTATTCAGAATGCAAAAAAACTACTCAGATTGCAAATAATCTATACAGTTTGCAAAAAAAGCTTTTCAGAATGAAATTGTGCTATTCAGATAGCAGTTAAGGATGAAAATAAGCTATTCAGAATGAAAAAAAAGGGATTCAGGATGCGAATAACCTATTCTGTTGGCAATTCAGACAAAAAAAGCTATTTAGATTGCAAAAAAACTATTCAGATTGCAATAAGCTATTTAGGTTGCAAAAGAAGCTATTCAGAATGAAAATGTGCTATTCAGGTTGCAGTTAAGTATGAAAATAAGCTATTCAGAATGAAAAAAAAGGGATTCAGGATGCGAATAACTTATTAAGTTTGCAATTCAGACAAAAAAAGCTATTCAGAATGCAAATAAACTATTCAGATTGCAAATAAGCTATTAAGTGTGTAATAAAAGGTTTTCAGAATGAAAATGTGCTATTTAGATTGCAGTTCAGGATGAAAATAAGCTATTCAGAATGAAAAAAAAGGGATTCAGGATGCCAATAACCTATTCAGAATGAAAAATAAACTATTCTGATTGCAAATAAGCTATACAGTTTGCAAAAAAAGCTTTTCAGAACGAAAATGTGCTATTCAGTTAAGGATGAAAATAAGCTATTTAGAATGAAAAAAAAGGGATTCAGGATGCGAATAACCTATTCAGTTGGCATTTCAGACAAAAAAACCTATTTAGAATGCAAAAAAAACTACTCAGATTGCAAATAAGCTATACAGTTTGCAAAAAAAGCTTTTCAGAATGAAATTGTGCTATTCAGATTGCAGTTAAGGATGAAAATAAGCTATTCAGAATGAAAAAAAGGGATTCAGGATGCGAATAACCTATTCAGTTGGCCATTCTGACAAAAAAACCTATTCAGAATGCAAAAAAACTACTCAGATTGCAAATAAGCTATACAGTTTGCAAAAAAAGCTTTTCAGAATGAAATTGTGCTATTCAGATTGCAGTTAAGGATGAAAATAAGCTATTCAGAATGAAAAAAAAGGGATTCAGGATGCGAATAACCTATTTAGTTGGCAATTCAGACAAAAAAAACTATTCAGAATTCAAAAAAACTACTCAGATTGCAAATAAGCTATACAGTTTGCAAAAAAAGCTTTTCAGAATGAAATTGTGCTATTCAGATTGCAGTTAAGGATGAAAATAAGCTATTCAGAATGAAAAAAAAAGGATTCAGGATGTGAATAACCTATTTAGTTAGCAATTCAGACAAAAAAAGGTATTCAGAATGAAAATAAAGTATTTAGATTGCAAATAAGCTATTCAGTTTGCAGAAAAAGCTTTTCAGAATGAAAATGTGCTATTCAGATTGCAGTTCAGGATGAGAATAAGCTATTCAGAATGAAAAATAATGGGATTCAGGATGCGAATAACCTATTCAGTTGGCAATTCTGACAAAAAAACCTATTCAGAATGCAAAAAAACTACTCAGATTACAAATAATCTATACAGTTTGCAAAAAAAGCTTTTCAGAATGAAATTGTGCTATTCAGATAGCAGTTAAGGATGAAAATAAGCTATTCAGAATGAAAAAAAAGGGATTCAGGATGCGAATAACCTATTCTGTTGGACATTCAGACAAAAAAAGCTATTTAGAATGCAAAAAAACTATTCAGATTGCAATTAGCTATTTAGGTTGCAAAAGAAGCTATTCAGAATGAAAATGTGCTATTCAGGTTGCAGTTAAGTATGAAAATAAGCTATTCAGAATGAAAAAAAAGGGATTCAGGATGCGAATAACTTATTAAGTTTGCAATTCAGACAAAAAAAGCTATTCAGAATGCAAATAAACTATTCAGATTGCAAATAAGCTAATAAGTGTGAAATAAAAGGTTTTCAGAATGAAAATGTGCTATTTAGATTGCAGTTCAGGATGAAAATAAGCTATTCAGAATGAAAAAAAAGGGATTCAGGATGCCAATAACCTATTCAGAATGAAAAATAAACTATTCTGATTGCAAATAAGCTATACAGTTTGCAAAAAAAGCTTTTCAGAACGAAAATGTACTATTCAGTTAAGGATGAAAATAAGCTATTTAGAATGAAAAAAAAGGGATTCAGGATGCGAATAACCTATTCAGTTGGCATTTCAGACAAAAAAACCTATTTAGAATGCAAAAAAAACTACTCAGATTGCAAATAAGCTATACAGTTTGCAAAAAAAGCTTTTCAGAATGAAATTGTGCTATTCAGATTGCAGTTAAGGATGAAAATAAGCTATTCAGAATGAAAAAAAAGGGATTCAGGATGCAAATAGCCTATTCAGTTGACAATTCAGACAAAAAAAGCTATTCAGAATGCAAATAAACTATTCAGATTGCAAATAAGCGATACAGTTTGCAAAAAAAGCTTTTCAGAATGAAATTGTGCTATTCAGATTGCAGTTAAGGATGAAAATAAGCTATTCAGAATAAAAAAAAAGGGATTCAGGATGCGAATAACCTATTCAGTTGGCCATTCTGACAAAAAAACCTATTCAGAATGCAAAAAAACTACTCAGATTGCAAATAAGCTATACAGTTTGCAAAAAAAGCTTTTCAGAATGAAATTGTGCTATTCAGATTGCAGTTAAGGATGAAAATAAGCTATTCAGAATGAAAAAAACGGGATTCAGGATGCGAATAACCTATTAAGTTTGCAATTCAGATAAAAAAAGCTATTCAGAATGCAAATAAACTATTCAGATTGCAAATAAGCTATTCAGTTTGCAAAAAAAGCTTTTTAGAATGAAATTGTGCTATTCAGATTGCAGTTAAGGATGAAAATATGCTATTCAGAATGAAAAAAAAGGGATTCAGGATGCGAATAACCTATTCAGTTGGCAATTCTGACAAAAAAACCTATTCAGAATGCAAAAAAACTACACAGATTGCAAATAAGCTATACAGTTTGCAGAAAAAGCTTTTCAGAATGAAATTGTGCTATTCAGATTGCAGTTAAGGATGAAAATAAGCTATTCAGAATGAAAAAAAAGGGATTCAGGATGCGAATAACCTATTCAGTTGGCAATTCAGACAAAAAAAGCTATTCAGAATGCAAATAAACTATTCAGATTGCAAATAAGCTATTCAGTTTGCAGAAAAAGCTTTTCAGAATGAAAATGTGCTATTCAGATTGCAGTTCAGGATGAGAATAAGCTATTCAGAATGAAAAATAATGGGATTCAGGATGCGAATAACCTATTCAGTTGGCAATTCTGACAAAAAAACCTATTCAGAATGCAAAAAAACTATTCAGATTGCAATAAGCTATTTAGGTTGCAAAAGAAGCTATTCAGAATGAAAATGTGCTATTCAGATTGCAGTTAAGTATGAAAATAAGCTATTCAGAATGAAAAAAAAGGGATTCAGGATGCGATTAACCTATTTAGTTAGCAATTCAGACAAAAAAAGTTATTCAGAATGAAAATAAAGTATTTAGATTGCAAATAAGCTATTCAGTTTGCAGAAAAAGCTTTTCAGAATGAAAATGTGCTATTCAGATTGCAGTTCAAGATGAGAATAAGCTATTCAGAATGAAAAATAATGGGATTCAGGATGCGAATAACCTATTAAGTTTGTAGTTCAGACAAAGAAAGCTATTCAGAATGCCAATAAACTATTCAGATTTCAAATAAGCTATTCAGAATGAAAATGTGCCATTCAGATTGTAGTTCAGGATGAAAATAATCTATTCATAATGAAAAAAAGGGATTCAGGATGCGAATAACTTATTAAGTTTGCAATTCAGACAAAAAAAGCTATTCATAATGCAAATAAACTATTCAGATTGCAAATAAGCTATTAAGTGTGTAATAAAAGGTTTTCAGAATGAAAATGTGCTATTTAGATTGCAGTTCAGGATGAAAATAAGCTATTCAGAATGAAAAAAAAGGGATTCAGGATGCCAATAACCTATTCAGAATGAAAAATAAACTATTCTGATTGCAAATAAGCTATACAGTTTGCAAAAAAAGCTTTTCAGAACGAAAATGTGCTATTCGGATTGCAGTTAAGGATGAAAATAAGCTATTTATAATGAAAAAAAAGGGATTCAGGATGCGAATAACCTATTCAGTTGGCAGTTCAGACAAAAAAACCTATTCAGAATGCAAAAAAAACTACTCAGATTGCAAATAAGCTATACAGTTTGCAAAAAAAGCTTTTCAGAATGAAATTGTACTATTCAGATTGCAGTTAAGGATCAAAATAAGCTATTCAGAATGAAAAAAACGGGATTCAGGATGCGAATAACCTATTAAGTTTGCAATTCAGACAAAAAAAGCTATTCAGAATGCAAATAAACTATTCAGATTGCAAATAAGCTATTCAGTTTGCAAAAAAAGCTTTTCAGAATGAAATTGTGCTATTCAGATTGCAGTTAAGGATGAAAATAAGCTATTCAGAATGAAAAAAAAGGGATTCAGGATGCGAATAACCTATTCAGTTGACAATTCAGACAAAAAAACCTATTCAGAATGCAAAAAAACTACTCAGATTGCAAATAAGCTATACAGTTTGCAAAAAAAGCTTTTCAGAATGAAATTGTGCTATTCAGATTGCAGTTAAGGATGAAAATAAGCTATTCAGAATGAAAAAAACGGGATTCAGGATGCGAATAACCTATTAAGTTTGCAATTCAGACAAAAAAAGCTATTCAGAATGCAAATAAACTATTCATAATACAAATAAGCTATTCAGTTTGCAAAAAAAGCTTTTCAGAATGAAATTGTGCTATTCAGATTGCAGTTAAGGATGAAAATAAGCTTTTCATAATGAAAAAAAAAGGGATTCAGGATGCGAATAACCTATTCAGTTGGCAATTCTGACAAAAAAACCTATTCAGAATGCAAAAAAACTACTCAGATTGCAAATAAGCTGTACAGTTTGCAAAAAAAGCTTTACAGAATGAAATTGTGCTATTCAGATTGCAGTTAAGGATGAAAATAAGCTATTCAGAATGTAAAAAAAGGGATTCAGGATGCGAATAACCTATTCAGTTGACAATTCAGACAAAAAAAGCTATTCAGAATGCAAAAAAACTATTCAGATTGCAATAAGCTATTTAGGTTGCAAAAGAAGCTATTCAGAATGAAAATGTGCTATTCAGATTGCAGTTAAGTATGAAAATAAGCTATTCAGAATGAAAAAAAAGGGATTCAGGATGCGATTAACCTATTTAGTTAGCAATTTAGACAAAAAAAGTTATTCAGAATGAAAATAAAGTATTTAGATTGCAAATAAGCTATTCAGTTTGCAGAAAAAGCTTTTCAGAATGAAAATGTGCTATTCAGATTGCAGTTCAGGATGAGAATAAGCTATTCAAAATGAAAAATTATGGGATTCAGGATGCGAATAACCTATTAAGTTTGTAGTTCAGACAAAGAAAGCTATTCAGAATGCCAATAAACTATTCAGATTTCAAATAAGCTATTTAGAATGAAAATGTGCCATTCAGATTGTAGTTCAGGATGAAAATAATCTATTCAGAATGAAAAAAAGGGATTCAGGATGCGAATAACTTATTAAGTTTGCAATTCAGACAAAAAAAGCTATTCAGAATGCAAATAAACTATTCAGAATACAAATAAGCTATTCAGTTTGCAAAAAAAGCTTTTCAGAATGAAATTGTGCTATTCAGATTGCAGTTAAGGATGAAAATAAGCTATTCATAATGAAAAAAAAAGGGATTCAGGATGCGAATAACCTATTCAGTTGGCAATTCTGACAAAAAAACCTATTCAGAATGCAAAAAGACTACTCAGATTGCAAATAAGCTATACAGTTTGCAAAAAAAGCTTTACATAATGAAATTGTGCTATTCAGATTGCAGTTAAGGATGAAAATAAGCTATTCAGAATGAAAAAAAAGGGATTCAGGATGCGAATAACCTATTCTGTTGGCAGTTCAGACAAAAAAACCTATTCAGAATGCAAAAAAAACTACTCAGATTGCAAATAAGCTATACAATTTGCAAAAAAAGCTTTTCAGAATGAAATTGTGCTATTCAGATTGCAGTTAAGGATCAAAATAAGCTATTCAGAATGAAAAAAACGGGATTCAGGATGCGAATAACCTATTAAGTTTGCAATTCAGACAAAAAAAGCTATTCAGAATGCAAATAAACTATTCAGATTGCAAATAAGCTATTCAGTTTGCAAAAAAAGCTTTTCAGAATGAAAATGTGCTATTCAGATTGCATTTAAGGATGAAAATAAGCTATTCATAATGAAAAAAAAGGGATTCATGATGCGAATAACCTATTCAGTTGACAATTCAGACAAAAAAACCTATTCAGAATGCAAAAAAACTACTCAGATTGCAAATAAGCTATATAGTTTGCAAAAAAAGCTTTTCAGAATGAAATTGTGCTATTCAGATTGCAGTTAAGGATGAAAATAAGCTATTCAGAATGAAAAAAACGGGATTCAGGATGCGAATAACCTATTAAGTTTGCAATTCAGACAAAAAAAGCTATTCAGAATGCAAATAAACTATTCAGAATACAAATAAGCTATTCAGTTTGCAAAAAAAGCTTTTCAGAATGAAATTGTGCTATTCAGATTGCAGTTAAGGATGAAAATAAGCTATTCATAATGAAAAAAAAGGGATTCAGGATGCGAATAACCTATTAAGTTTGTAGTTCAGACAAAGAAAGCTATTCAGAATGCCAATAAACTATTCAGATTTCAAATAAGCTATTCAGAATGAAAATGTGCCATTCAGATTGTAGTTCAGGATGAAAATAATCTATTCAGAATGAAAAAAAGGGATTCAGGATGCGAATAACTTATTAAGTTTGCAATTCAGACAAAAAAAGCTATTCAAAATGCAAATAAACTATTCAGATTGCAAATAAGCTATTCAGTTTGCAGAAAAAGCTTTTTAGAATGAAATTGTGCTATTCAGATTGCAGTTCAGGATGAGAATAAGCTATTCAGAATGAAAAATAATGGGATTCAGGATGCGAATAACCTATTAAGTTTGTAGTTCAGACAAAAAAAGCTATTCAGAATGCCAATAAACTATTCAGATTTCAAATAAGCTATTCAGAATGAAAATGTTCCATTCAGATTGTAGTTCAGGATGAAAAATAAACTTTTCTAATTGCAAATAAGCTATACAGTTTGCAAAAAAAGCTTTTCAGAACGAAAATGTGCTATTCAGATTGCAGCTAAGGATGAAAATAAGCTATTTAGAATGAAAAAAAAGGGATTCAGGATGCGAATAACCTATTATGTTGGCATTTCAGACAAAAAAACCTATTCAGAATGCAAAATAAACTACTCAGATTGCAAATAAGCTATACAGTTTGCAAAAAAAGCTTTTCAGAATGAAATTGTGCTATTCAGATTGCAGTTAAGGATGAAAATAAGCTATTCAGAATGAAAAAAAAGGGATTCAGGATGCGAATAACCTATTCAGTTGACAATTCAGACAAAAAAAGCTATTCAGAATGCAAATAAACTATTCAGATTGCAAATAAGCTATACAGTTTGCAAAAAAAGCTTTTCAGAATGAAATTGTGCTATTCAGATTGCAGTTAAGGATGAAAATAAGCTATTCAGAATGAAAAAAACGGGATTCAGGATGCGAATAACCTATTAAGTTTGCAATTCAGACAAAAAAAGCTATTCAGAATGCAAATAAACTATTCAGATTGCAAATAGGCTATACAATTTGCAAAAAAAGCTTTTCAGAATGAAATTGTGCTATTCAGATTGCAGTAAAGGATGAAAATAAGTTATTGAGAATGAAAAAAAAGGGATTCAGGATGCGAATAACTTATTCAGTTGGCAATTCTGACAAAAAAACCTATTCAGAATGCAAAAAAACTACTCAGATTGCAAATAAGCTATACAGTTTGCAAAAAAAGCTTTTCAGAATGAAATTGTGCTATTCAGATTGCAGTTAAGGATGAAAATAAGCTATTCAGAATGAAAAAAAAGGGATTCAGGATGCGAATAACCTATTCTGTTGGCAATTCAGACAAAAAAAGCTATTCAGAATGCAAATAAACTATTCATAATACAAATAAGCTATTCAGTTTGCAAAAAAAGCTTTTCAGAATGAAATTGTGCTATTCAGATTGCAGTTAAGGATGAAAATAAGCTTTTCATAATGAAAAAAAAAGGGATTCAGGATGCGAATAACCTATTCAGTTGGCAATTCTGACAAAAAAACCTATTCAGAATGCAAAAAAACTATTCAGATTGCAATAAGCTATTTAGGTTGCAAAAGAAGCTATTCAGAATGAAAATGTGCTATTCAGATTGCAGTTAAGTATGAAAATAAGCTATTCAGAATGAAAAAAAAGGGATTCAGGATGCGATTAACCTATTTAGTTAGCAATTCAGACAAAAAAAGTTATTCAGAATGAAAATAAAGTATTTAGATTGCAAATAAGCTATTCAGTTTGCAGAAAAAGCTTTTCAGAATGAAAATGTGCTATTCAGATTGCAGTTCAAGATGAGAATAAGCTATTCAGAATGAAAAATAATGGGATTCAGGATGCGAATAACCTATTAAGTTTGTAGTTCAGACAAAGAAAGCTATTCAGAATGCCAATAAACTATTCAGATTTCAAATAAGCTATTCAGAATGAAAATGTGCCATTCAGATTGTAGTTCAGGATGAAAATAATCTATTCATAATGAAAAAAAGGGATTCAGGATGCGAATAACTTATTAAGTTTGCAATTCAGACAAAAAAAGCTATTCATAATGCAAATAAACTATTCAGATTGCAAATAAGCTATTAAGTGTGTAATAAAAGGTTTTCAGAATGAAAATGTGCTATTTAGATTGCAGTTCAGGATGAAAATAAGCTATTCAGAATGAAAAAAAAGGGATTCAGGATGCCAATAACCTATTCAGAATGAAAAATAAACTATTCTGATTGCAAATAAGCTATACAGTTTGCAAAAAAAGCTTTTCAGAACGAAAATGTGCTATTCGGATTGCAGTTAAGGATGAAAATAAGCTATTTATAATGAAAAAAAAGGGATTCAGGATGCGAATAACCTATTCAGTTGGCAGTTCAGACAAAAAAACCTATTCAGAATGCAAAAAAAACTACTCAGATTGCAAATAAGCTATACAGTTTGCAAAAAAAGCTTTTCAGAATGAAATTGTACTATTCAGATTGCAGTTAAGGATCAAAATAAGCTATTCAGAATGAAAAAAACGGGATTCAGGATGCGAATAACCTATTAAGTTTGCAATTCAGACAAAAAAAGCTATTCAGAATGCAAATAAACTATTCAGATTGCAAATAAGCTATTCAGTTTGCAAAAAAAGCTTTTCAGAATGAAATTGTGCTATTCAGATTGCAGTTAAGGATGAAAATAAGCTATTCAGAATGAAAAAAAAGGGATTCAGGATGCGAATAACCTATTCAGTTGACAATTCAGACAAAAAAACCTATTCAGAATGCAAAAAAACTACTCAGATTGCAAATAAGCTATACAGTTTGCAAAAAAAGCTTTTCAGAATGAAATTGTGCTATTCAGATTGCAGTTAAGGATGAAAATAAGCTATTCAGAATGAAAAAAACGGGATTCAGGATGCGAATAACCTATTAAGTTTGCAATTCAGACAAAAAAAGCTATTCAGAATGCAAATAAACTATTCATAATACAAATAAGCTATTCAGTTTGCAAAAAAAGCTTTTCAGAATGAAATTGTGCTATTCAGATTGCAGTTAAGGATGAAAATAAGCTTTTCATAATGAAAAAAAAAGGGATTCAGGATGCGAATAACCTATTCAGTTGGCAATTCTGACAAAAAAACCTATTCAGAATGCAAAAAAACTACTCAGATTGCAAATAAGCTGTACAGTTTGCAAAAAAAGCTTTACAGAATGAAATTGTGCTATTCAGATTGCAGTTAAGGATGAAAATAAGCTATTCAGAATGTAAAAAAAGGGATTCAGGATGCGAATAACCTATTCAGTTGACAATTCAGACAAAAAAAGCTATTCAGAATGCAAAAAAACTATTCAGATTGCAATAAGCTATTTAGGTTGCAAAAGAAGCTATTCAGAATGAAAATGTGCTATTCAGATTGCAGTTAAGTATGAAAATAAGCTATTCAGAATGAAAAAAAAGGGATTCAGGATGCGATTAACCTATTTAGTTAGCAATTTAGACAAAAAAAGTTATTCAGAATGAAAATAAAGTATTTAGATTGCAAATAAGCTATTCAGTTTGCAGAAAAAGCTTTTCAGAATGAAAATGTGCTATTCAGATTGCAGTTCAGGATGAGAATAAGCTATTCAAAATGAAAAATTATGGGATTCAGGATGCGAATAACCTATTAAGTTTGTAGTTCAGACAAAGAAAGCTATTCAGAATGCCAATAAACTATTCAGATTTCAAATAAGCTATTTAGAATGAAAATGTGCCATTCAGATTGTAGTTCAGGATGAAAATAATCTATTCAGAATGAAAAAAAGGGATTCAGGATGCGAATAACTTATTAAGTTTGCAATTCAGACAAAAAAAGCTATTCAGAATGCAAATAAACTATTCAGAATACAAATAAGCTATTCAGTTTGCAAAAAAAGCTTTTCAGAATGAAATTGTGCTATTCAGATTGCAGTTAAGGATGAAAATAAGCTATTCATAATGAAAAAAAAAGGGATTCAGGATGCGAATAACCTATTCAGTTGGCAATTCTGACAAAAAAACCTATTCAGAATGCAAAAAGACTACTCAGATTGCAAATAAGCTATACAGTTTGCAAAAAAAGCTTTACATAATGAAATTGTGCTATTCAGATTGCAGTTAAGGATGAAAATAAGCTATTCAGAATGAAAAAAAAGGGATTCAGGATGCGAATAACCTATTCTGTTGGCAGTTCAGACAAAAAAACCTATTCAGAATGCAAAAAAAACTACTCAGATTGCAAATAAGCTATACAATTTGCAAAAAAAGCTTTTCAGAATGAAATTGTGCTATTCAGATTGCAGTTAAGGATCAAAATAAGCTATTCAGAATGAAAAAAACGGGATTCAGGATGCGAATAACCTATTAAGTTTGCAATTCAGACAAAAAAAGCTATTCAGAATGCAAATAAACTATTCAGATTGCAAATAAGCTATTCAGTTTGCAAAAAAAGCTTTTCAGAATGAAAATGTGCTATTCAGATTGCATTTAAGGATGAAAATAAGCTATTCATAATGAAAAAAAAGGGATTCATGATGCGAATAACCTATTCAGTTGACAATTCAGACAAAAAAACCTATTCAGAATGCAAAAAAACTACTCAGATTGCAAATAAGCTATATAGTTTGCAAAAAAAGCTTTTCAGAATGAAATTGTGCTATTCAGATTGCAGTTAAGGATGAAAATAAGCTATTCAGAATGAAAAAAACGGGATTCAGGATGCGAATAACCTATTAAGTTTGCAATTCAGACAAAAAAAGCTATTCAGAATGCAAATAAACTATTCAGAATACAAATAAGCTATTCAGTTTGCAAAAAAAGCTTTTCAGAATGAAATTGTGCTATTCAGATTGCAGTTAAGGATGAAAATAAGCTATTCATAATGAAAAAAAAGGGATTCAGGATGCGAATAACCTATTAAGTTTGTAGTTCAGACAAAGAAAGCTATTCAGAATGCCAATAAACTATTCAGATTTCAAATAAGCTATTCAGAATGAAAATGTGCCATTCAGATTGTAGTTCAGGATGAAAATAATCTATTCAGAATGAAAAAAAGGGATTCAGGATGCGAATAACTTATTAAGTTTGCAATTCAGACAAAAAAAGCTATTCAAAATGCAAATAAACTATTCAGATTGCAAATAAGCTATTCAGTTTGCAGAAAAAGCTTTTTAGAATGAAATTGTGCTATTCAGATTGCAGTTCAGGATGAGAATAAGCTATTCAGAATGAAAAATAATGGGATTCAGGATGCGAATAACCTATTAAGTTTGTAGTTCAGACAAAAAAAGCTATTCAGAATGCCAATAAACTATTCAGATTTCAAATAAGCTATTCAGAATGAAAATGTTCCATTCAGATTGTAGTTCAGGATGAAAAATAAACTTTTCTAATTGCAAATAAGCTATACAGTTTGCAAAAAAAGCTTTTCAGAACGAAAATGTGCTATTCAGATTGCAGCTAAGGATGAAAATAAGCTATTTAGAATGAAAAAAAAGGGATTCAGGATGCGAATAACCTATTATGTTGGCATTTCAGACAAAAAAACCTATTCAGAATGCAAAATAAACTACTCAGATTGCAAATAAGCTATACAGTTTGCAAAAAAAGCTTTTCAGAATGAAATTGTGCTATTCAGATTGCAGTTAAGGATGAAAATAAGCTATTCAGAATGAAAAAAAAGGGATTCAGGATGCGAATAACCTATTCAGTTGACAATTCAGACAAAAAAAGCTATTCAGAATGCAAATAAACTATTCAGATTGCAAATAAGCTATACAGTTTGCAAAAAAAGCTTTTCAGAATGAAATTGTGCTATTCAGATTGCAGTTAAGGATGAAAATAAGCTATTCAGAATGAAAAAAACGGGATTCAGGATGCGAATAACCTATTAAGTTTGCAATTCAGACAAAAAAAGCTATTCAGAATGCAAATAAACTATTCAGATTGCAAATAGGCTATACAATTTGCAAAAAAAGCTTTTCAGAATGAAATTGTGCTATTCAGATTGCAGTAAAGGATGAAAATAAGTTATTGAGAATGAAAAAAAAGGGATTCAGGATGCGAATAACTTATTCAGTTGGCAATTCTGACAAAAAAACCTATTCAGAATGCAAAAAAACTACTCAGATTGCAAATAAGCTATACAGTTTGCAAAAAAAGCTTTTCAGAATGAAATTGTGCTATTCAGATTGCAGTTAAGGATGAAAATAAGCTATTCAGAATGAAAAAAAAGGGATTCAGGATGCGAATAACCTATTCTGTTGGCAATTCAGACAAAAAAAGCTATTTAAAATGCAAAAAAACTATTCAGATTGCAATAAGCTATTTAGGTTGCAAAAGAAGTTATTCAGAATGAAAATGTGCTATTCAGATTGCAGTTAAGTATGAAAATAAGCTATTCGGAATGAAAAAAAAGGGATTCAGGATGCGAATAACTTATTAAGTTTGCAATTCAGACAAAAAAAGCTATTCAGAATGCAAATAAACTATTCAGATTGCAAATAAGCTATTCAGTTTGCAGAAAAAGCTTTTCAGAATGAAAATGTGCTATTCAGATTGCAGTTCAGGATGAGAATAAGCTATTCAGAATGAAAAGAAAGGGATTCAGGATGCGAATAACCTATTAAGTTTGTAGTTCAGACAAAGAAAGCTATTCAGAATGCCAATAAACTATTCAGATTTCAAATAAGCTATTCAGAATGAAAATGTGCCATTCAGATTGTAGTTCAGGATGAATATAAGCTATTCAGAATGAAAAAAACGGGATTCAGGATGCGAATAACCTATTAAGTTTGCAATTCAGACAAAAAAAGCTATTCAGAATGCAAATAAACTATTCAGAATACAAATAAGCTATTCAGTTTGCAAAAAAAGCTTTTCAGAATGAAATTGTGCTATTCAGATTGCAGTTAAGGATGAAAATAAGCTATTCAGAATGAAAAAAAAGGGATTCAGGATGCGAATAACCTATTCAGTTGGCAATTCTGACAAAAAAACCTATTCAGAATGCAAAAAAACTACACAGATTGCAAATAAGCTATACAGTTTGCAGAAAAAGCTTTACAGAATGAAATTGTGCTATTCAGATTGCAGTTAAGGATGAAAATAAGCTATTCAGAATGAAAAAAAAGGGATTCAGGATGCGAATAACCTATTCAGTTGGCAATTCAGACAAAAAAAGCTATTTAGAATGCAAATAAACTATTCAGATTGCAAATAAGCTATTTAGGTTGCAAAAGAAGCTATTCAGAATGAAAATGTGCTATTCAGATTGCAGTTAAGTATGAAAATAAGCTATTCAGAATGAAAAAAAAGGGATTCAGGATGCGATTAACCTATTTAGTTAGCAATTTAGACAAAAAAATTTATTCAGAATGAAAATAAAGTATTTAGATTGCAAATAAGCTATTCAGTTTGCAGAAAAAGCTTTTCAGAATCAAAATGTGCTATTCAGATTGCAGTTCAGGATGAGAATAAGCTATTCAGAATGAAAAATTATGGGATTCAGGATGCGAATAACCTATTAAGTTTGTAGTTCAGACAAAGAAAGCTATTCAGAATGCCAATAAACTATTCAGATTTCAAATAAGCTATTCAGAATGAAAATGTGCCATTCAGATTGTAGTTCAGGATGAAAATAATCTATTCAGAATGAAAAAAAGGGATTCAGGATGCGAATAACTTATTAAGTTTGCAATTCAGACAAAAAAAGCTATTCAGAATGCAAATAAACTATTCAGATTGCAAATAAGCTATTCAGTTTGCAGAAAAAGCTTTTTAGAATGAAATTGTGCTATTCAGATTGCAGTTCAGGATGAGAATAAGCTATTCAGAATGAAAAAAAAGGGATTGAGGATGCGATTAACCTATTTAGTTAGCAATTCAGACAAAAAAAGTTATTCAGAATGCAAATAAAGTATTTAGATTACAAATAAGCTATTCAGTTTGCAGAAATAGCTTTTCAGAATGAAAATGTGCTATTCAGATTGCAGTTCATGATGAGAATAATCTATTCAGAATGAAAAAAAGGGATTCAAGATGCGAATAACTTATTAAGTTTGCAATTCAGACAAAAAAACCTATTCAGAATTCAAAAAAACTATTCAGATTGCAAATAAGCTATTAAGTGTGTAATAAAAGGTTTTCAGAATGAAAATGTGCTATTTAGATTGCAGTTCAGGATGAAAATAAGCTATTCAGAATGAAAAAAAAGGGATTCAGGATGCCAATAACCTATTCAGAATGAAAAATAAACTATACAGTTTGCAAATAAGCTATACAGTTTGCAAAAAAAGCTTTTCAGAATGAAATTGTGCTATTCAGATTGCAGTTAACGATGAAAATAAGCTATTCAGAATGAAAAAATCGGGATTCAGGATGCGAATAACCTATTAAGTTTGCAATTCAAACAAAAAAAACTATTCAGAATGCAAATAAACTATTCAGTTTGCAAAAAAAGCTTTTCAGAATGAAATTGTGCTATTCAGATTGCAGTTAAGGATGAAAATAAGCTATTCAGAATGAAAAAAAAAGGGATTCAGGATGCGAATAACCTATTCAGTTGGCAATTCAGACAAAAAAACCTATTCAGAATGCAAAAAAACTACTCAGATTGCAAATAAGCTATACAGTTTGCAAAAAAAGCTTTTCATAATGAAATTGTGCTATTCAGATTGCAGTTAAGGATGAAAATAAGCTATTCAGAATGAAAAAAAAGGGATTCAGGATGCGAATAACCTATTCAGTTGGCAATTCAGACAAAAAAAGCTATTTAGAATGCAAAAAAACTATTCAGATTACAAATAAGCTATTTAGGTTGCAAAAGAAGCTACTCAGAATGAAAATGTGCTATTCAGATTGCAGTTAAGTATGAAAATAAGCTATTCGGAATGAAAAAAAAGGGATTCAGGATGCGATTAACCTATTTAGTTAGCAATTCAGACAAAAAAAGTTATTCAGAATGCAAATAAAGTATTTATTTTGCAAATAAGCTATTCAGTTTGCAGAAAAAGCTTTTCAGAATGAAAATGTGCTATTCAGATTGCAGTTCATGATGAGAATAAGCTATTCAGAATGAAAAAAAGGGATTCAGGATGCGAATAACCTATTAAGTTTGCAATTCAGACAAAAAAAGCTATTCAGAATGCAAATAAACTATTCAGATTGCAAATAAGCTATTCAGTTTGCAAAAAAAGCTTTTCAGAATGAAAATGTGCTATTCAGATTGCAGTTAAGTATGAAAATAAGCTATTCAGAATGAAAAAAAAGGGATTCAGGATGCGATTAACCTATTTAGTTAGCAATTCAGACAAAAAAAGTTATTCAGAATGCAAATAAAGTATTTAGATTACAAATAAGCTATTCAGTTTGCCGAAATAGCTTTTCAGAATGAAAATGTGCTATTCAGATTGCAGTTCATGATGAGAATAAGCTATTCAGAATGAAAAAAAGGGATTCAAGATGCGAATAACCTATTCAGTTGGCAATTCAGACAAAAAAATCTATTCAGAATTCAAAAAAACTACTCAGATTGCAAATAAGCTATACAGTTTGCAAAAAAAGCTTTTCAGAATGAAATTGTGCTATTCAGATTGCAATTAAGAATGAAAATAAGCTATTCAGAATGAAAAAAAAGGGATTCAGGATGCGAATAACCTATTCAGTTGACAATTCAGACAAAAAAAGCTATTTAGAATGCAAAAAAACTATTCAAATTGCAAATAAGCTATTTAGGTTGCAAAAGAAGCTACTCAGAATGAAAATGTGCTATTCAGATTGCAGTTAAGTATGAAAATAAGCTATTCGGAATAAAAAAAAAGGGATTCAGGATGCGATTAACCTATTTAGTTAGCAAATCAGACAAAAAAAGTTATTCAGAATGCAAATAAAGTATTTATTTTGCAAATAAGCTATTCAGTTTGCAGAAAAAGCTTTTCAGAATGAAAATGTGCTATTCAGATTGCAGTTCATGATGAGAATAAGCTATTCAGAATGAAAAAAAGGGATTCAGGATGCGAATAACCTATTAAGTTTGCAATTCAGACAAAAAAAGCTATTCAGAATGCAAATAAACTATTCAGATTGCAAATAAGCTATTCAGTTTGCAAAAAAAGCTTTTCAGAATGAAAATGTGCTATTCAGATTGCAGTTAAGGATGAAAATAAGCTATTCAGAATGAAAAAAAAGGGATTCAGGATGCGATTAACCTATTTAGTTAGCAATTCAGACAAAAAAAGTTATTCAGAATGCAAATAAAGTATTTAGATTACAAATAAGCTATTCAGTTTGCTGAAAAAGCTTTTCAGAATGAAAATGTGCTATTCAGATTGCAGTTCATGATGAGAATAAGCTATTCAGAATGAAAAAAAGGGATTCAAGATGCAAATAACCTATTCAGTTGGCAATTCAGACAAAAAAACCTATTCAGAATTCAAAAAAACTACTCAGATTGCAAATAAGCTATACAGTTTGCAAAAAAAGCTTTTCAGAATGAAATTGTGCAATTCAGATTGCAATTAAGGATGAAAATAATCTATTCAGAATGAAAAAAAAGGGATTCAGGATGCGAATAACCTATTCAGTTGACAATTCAGACAAAAAAAGCTATTCAGAATGCAAATAAACTATTCAGATTGCAAATAAGCTATACAGTTTGCAAAAAAAGCTTTTCAGAATGAAATTGTGCTCTTCAGATTGCAGTTAACGATGAAAATAAGCTATTCAGAATGAAAAAATCGGGATTCAGGATGCGAATAACCTATTAAGTTTGCAATTCAGACAAAAAAAACTATTCAGAATGCAAATAAACTATTCAGATTGCAAATAAACTATCCAGTTTGCAAAAAAAGCTTTTCAGAATGAAATTGTGCTATTCAGATTGCAGTTAAGGATGAAAATAAGCTATTCAGAATGAAAAAAAAGGGATTCAGGATGCGAATAACCTATTCAGTTGGCAATTCAGACAAAAAAACCTATTCAGAATGCAAAAAAACTACTCAGATTGCAAATAAGCTATAAAGTTTGCAAAAAAAGCTTTTCAGAATGAAATTGAGCTATTCAGATTGCAGTTAAGGATGAAAATAAGCTATTCAGAATGAAAAAAAAAGGGATTCAGGATGCGAATAACCTATTCAGTTGGCAATTTAGACAAAAAAAGCTATTTAGAATGCAAAAAAATTATTCAGATTGCAAATAAGCTATTTAGGTTGCAAAAGAAGCTACTCAGAATGAAAATGTGCTATTCAGATTGCAGTTAAGTATGAAAATAAGCTATTCGGAATGAAAAAAAAGGGATTCAGGATGCGATTAACCTATTTAGTTAGCAATTCAGACAAAAAAAGTTATTCAGAATGCAAATAAAGTATTTAGATTGCAAATAAGCTATTCAGTTTGCAGAAAAAGCTTTTCAGAATGAAAATGTGCTATTCAGATTGCAGTTCATGATGAGAATAAGCTATTCAGAATGAAAAAAAGGGATTCATGATGCGAATAACCTATTAAGTTTGCAATTCAGACAAAAAAGCTATTCAGAATGCAAATAAACTATTCAGATTGCAAATAAGCTATTCAGTTTGCAAAAAAAGCTTTTCAGAATGAAAATGTGCTATTCAGATTGCAGTTGAGGATGAAAATAAGCTATTCAGAATGAAAAGAAAGGGATTCAGGATGCGATTAACCTATTTAGTTAGCAAGTCAGACAAAAAAAGTTATTCAGAATGCAAATAAAGTATTTAGATTACAAATAAGCTATTCAGTTTGCAGAAAAAGCTTTTCAGAATGAAAATGTGCTATTCAGATTGCAGTTCATGATGAGAATAAGCTATTCAGAATGAAAAAAAGGGATTCAAGATGCGAATAACCTATTCAGTTGGCAATTCAGACAAAAAAAGCTATTTAGAATGCAAAAAAACTATTCAGATTGCAAATAAGCTATTTAGGTTGCAAAAGAAGCTACTCAGAATGAAAATGTGCTATTCAGATTGCAGTTAAGTATGAAAATAAGCTATTCGGAATGAAAAAAAAGGGATTCAGGATGCGATTAACCTATTTAGTTAGCAATTCAGACAAAAAAAGTTATTCAGAATGCAAATAAAGTATTTAGATTGCAAATAAGCTATTCAGTTTGCAGAAAAAGCTTTTCAGAATGAAAATGTGCTATTCAGATTGCAGTTCATGATGAGAATAAGCTATTCAGAATGAAAAAAAGGGATTCAGGATGCGAATAACCTATTAAGTTTGCAATTCAGACAAAAAAAGCTATTCAGAATGCAAATAAACTATTCAGATTGCAAATAAGCTATTCAGTTTGCAAAAAAAGCTTTTCAGAATGAAAATGTGCTATTCAGATTGCAGTTAAGGATGAAAATAAGCTATTCAGAATGAAAAAAAAGGGATTCAGGATGCGATTAACCTATTTAGTTAGCAAGTCAGACAAAAAAAGTTATTCAGAATGCAAATAAAGTATTTAGATTACAAATAAGCTATTCAGTTTGCAGAAAAAGCTTTTCAGAATGAAAATGTGCTATTCAGATTGCAGTTCATGATGAGAATAAGCTATTCAGAATGAAAAAAAGGGATTCAAGATGCGAATAACCTATGCAGTTGGCAATTCAGACAAAAAAACCTATTCAGAATTCAAAAAAACTACTCAGATTGCAAATAAGCTATACAGTTTGCAAAAAAAGCTTTTCAGAATGAAATTGTGCTATTCAGATTGCAGTTAAGGATGAAAATAATCTATTCAGAATGAAAAAAAGGGATTCAGGATGCGAATAACCTATTCAGTTGACTATTCAGACAAAAAAAGCTATTCAGAATGCAAATAAACTATTCAGATTGCAAATAAGCTATACAGTTTGCAAAAAAAGCTTTTCAGAATGAAATTGTGCTCTTCAGATTGCAGTTAACGATGAAAATAAGCTATTCAGAATGAAAAAATCGGGATTCAGGATGCGAATAACCTATTAAGTTTGCAATTCAGACAAAAAAAACTATTCAGAATGCAAATAAACTATTCAGATTGCAAATAAGCTATTCATTTTGCAAAAAAAGCTTTTCAGAATGAAATTGTGCTATTCAGATTGCAGTTAAGGATGAAAATAAGCTATTCAGAATGAAAAAAAAAGGGATTCAGGATGCGAATAACCTATTCAGTTGGCAATTCAGACAAAAAAAGTTATTCAGAATGCAAATAAAGTATTCAGATTGCAAATAAGCTATTCAGTTTGCAGAAAAAGCTTTTCAGAATGAAAATGTGCAATTCAGACTGCAGTTCAGGATGAGAATAAGCTATTCAGAATGAAAAAAAAGGGATTCAGGATGCGAATAACCTATTAAGTTTGTAGTTCAGACAAAAAAAGCTATTCAGAATGCCAATAAACTATTCAGATTTCAAATAAGCTATTCAGTTTGCAGAAAAAGCTTTTCAGAATGAAAATGTGCTATTCAGATTGCAGTTCATGATGAGAATAAGCTATTCAGAATGAAAAAAAGGGATTCAGGATGCGAATAACCTATTAAGTTTGCAATTCAGACAAAAAAAGCTATTCAGAATGCAAATAAACTATTCAGATTGCAAATAAGCTATTCAGTTTGCAAAAAAAGCTTTTCAGAATGAAAATGTGCTATTCAGATTGCAGTTAAGGATGAAAATAAGCTATTCAGAATGAAAAAAAAGGGATTCAGGATGCGATTAACCTATTTAGTTAGCAATTCAGACAAAAAAAGTTATTCAGAATGCAAATAAAGTATTTAGATTACAAATAAGCTATTCAGTTTGCAGAAAAAGCTTTTCAGAATGAAAATGTGCTATTCAGATTGCAGTTCATGATGAGAATAAGCTATTCAGAATGAAAAAAAGGGATTCAAGATGCGAATAACCTATTCAGTTGGCAATTCAAACAAAAAAACCTATTCAGAATTCAAAAAAACTACTCAGATTGCAAATAAGCTATACAGTTTGCAAAAAAAGCTTTTCAGAATGAAATTGTGCTATTCAGATTGCAGTTAAGGATGAAAATAAGCTATTCAGAATGAAAAGAAAGGGATTCAGGATGCGAATAACCTATTCAGTTGACAATTCAGACAAAAAAAGCTATTCAGAATGCAAATAAACTATTCAGATTGCAAATAAGCTATACAGTTTGCAAAAAAAGCTTTTCAGAATGAAATTGTCCTATTCAGATTGCAATTAAGGATGAAAATAAGCTATTCAGAATGAAAAAAAAGGGATTCAGGATGCGAATAACCTTTTCAGTTGGCAATTCAGACAAAAAAACCAATTCGGAATGCAAAAAAACTATTCAGATTGCAAATAAGCTATTCAGTTTGCAAAAGAAGCTATTCAGAATGAAAATGTGCTATTTAGATTGGAGTTAAGTACGAAAATAAGCTATTCAGAATGTAAAAAAAGGATTCAAGATGCGAATAACATATTTAGTTAGCAATTCAGACAAAAAAAGTTATTCAGAATGCAAATAAAGTATTTAGATTGCAAATAAGCTATTCAGTTTGCAGAAAAAGCTTTTCAGAATGAAAATGTGCAATTCAGACTGCAGTTCAGGATGAGAATAAGCTATTCAGAATGAAAAAAAAGGGATTCAGGATGCGAATAACCTATTAAGTTTGTAGTTCAGACAAAAAAAGCTATTCAGAATGCCAATAAACTATTCAGATTTCAAATAAGCTATTCAGTTTGCAAGAAAAGCTATTCAGAATGAAAATGTGCTATTCAGATTGTAGTTCAGGATTAAAATAACCTATTCAGAATGAAAACAAAAGGATTCAGGATGCTAATAACCTATTCAGTTTGCAGTTCAAACAAAAAAAGCTCTTCAGAATGCAAATAAACTATTCAGATTGGAAATAAGCTATTCAGTTTGCAAAAAAAGCTATTCAGAATGGAAATGTGCTATTCATATTGCAGTTCAGGATGAAAATAAGATATTCAAAATGAAAAAAAAAATGGATTTAGGATTCGAAAAACCTATTCAGTTTACAGTTCAGACAAAAAAGGGGATTCATGATGAAAATAAACTATTCAAATTGGAAATAAGCTATTCAGTTAGCAAAAAAAAGCTATTCGGAATGAAAATGTGCTATTCAGATTGCAGTTTAGGACTAAAATAAGCTATTCAGTTTGCAGAAAAAGCTTTTCAGAATGAAAATGTGCTATTCAGATTGCAGTTCAGGATGAGAATAAGCTATTCAGAATGAAAAAAAGGGATTCAGGATGCGAATAACCTATTAAGTTTGCAATTCAGACAAAAAAAGCTATTCAGAATGCAAATAAACTATTCAGATTGCAAATAAGCTATTCAGTTTGCAAAAAAAGCTTTTCAGAATGAAAATGTGCTGTTCAGATTGCAGTTAAGGATGAAAATAAGCTATTCAGAATGAAAAAAAAGGGATTCAGGATGCGAATAACCTATTCAGTTGGCAATTCAGACAAAAAAAACTATTCAGAATTCAAAAAAACTACTCAGATTGCAAATAAGCTATACAGTTTGCAAAAAAAGCTTTTCAGAATGAAATTGTGCTATTCAGATTGCAGTTAAGGATGAAAATAAGCTATTCAGAATGAAAAAAAAGGGATTCAGGATGCGAATAACCTATTCAGTTGACAATTCAGACAAAAAAAGCTATTCAGAATGCAAATAAACTATTCAGATTGCAAATAAGCTATTCAGTTTGCAAAAGAAGCTATTCAGAATGAAAATGTGCTATTTAGATTGGAGTTAAGTACGAAAATAAGCTATTCAGAATGTAAAAAAAGGATTCAAGATGCGAATAACATATTTAGTTAGCAATTCAGACAAAAAAAGTTATTCAGAATGCAAATAAAGTATTTAGATTGCAAATAAGCTATTCAGTTTGCAGAAAAAGCTTTTCAGAATGAAAATGTGCTATTCAGATTGCAGTTCATGATGAGAATAAGCTATTCAGAATGAAAAAAAGGGATTCAAGATGCGAATAACCTATTCAGTTGGCAATTCAAACAAAAAAACCTATTCAGAATTCAAAAAAACTACTCAGATTGCAAATAAGCTATACAGTTTGCAAAAAAAGCTTTTTAGAATGAAATTGTGCTATTCAGATTGCAGTTAAGGATGAAAATAAGCTATTCAGAATGAAAAGAAAGGGATTCAGGATGCGAATAACCTATTCAGTTGACAATTCAGACAAAAAAAGCTATTCAGAATGCAAATAAACTATTTAGATTGCAAATAAGCTATACAGTTTGCAAAAAAAGCTTTTCAGAATGAAATTGTGCTATTCAGATTGCAATTAAGGATGAAAATAAGCTATTCAGAATGAAAAAAAAGGGATTCAGGATGCGAATAACCTTTTCAGTTGGCAATTCAGACAAAAAAACCAATTCGGAATGCAAAAAAACTATTCAGATTGCAAATAAGCTATTCGGTTTGCAAAAGAAGCTATTCAGAATGAAAATGTGCTATTTAGATTGGAGTTAAGTACGAAAATAAGCTATTCAGAATGTAAAAAAAGGATTCAAGATGCGAATAACATATTTAGTTAGCAATTCAGACAAAAAAAGTTATTCAGAATGCAAATAAAGTATTTAGATTGCAAATAAGATATTCAGTTTGCAGAAAAAGCTTTTCAGAATGAAAATGTGCAATTCAGACTGCAGTTCAGGATGAGAATAAGCTATTCAGAATGAAAAAAAAGGGATTCAGGATGCGAATAACCTATTAAGTTTGTAGTTCACACAAAAAAAGCTATTCAGAATGCCAATAAACTATTCAGATTTCAAATAAGCTATTCAGTTTGCAAGAAAAGCTATTCAGAATGAAAATGTGCTATTCAGATTGTAGTTCAGGATTAAAATAACCTATTCAGAATGAAAACAAAATGATTCAGGATGCTAATAACCTATTCAGTTTGCAGTTCAAACAAAAAAAGCTCTTCAGAATGCAAATAAACTATTCAGATTGGAAATAAGCTATTCAGTTTGCAAAAAAAGCTATTCAGAATGGAAATGTGCTATTCATATTGCAGTTCAGGATGGAAATAAGATATTCAAAATGAAAAAAAAAATGGATTTAGGATTCGAAAAACCTTTTCAGTTTACAGTTCAGACAAAAAAGGGGATTCATGATGAAAATAAACTATTCAAATTGGAAATAAGCTATTCAGTTAGCAAAAAAAAGCTATTCGGAATGAAAATGTGCTATTCAGATTGCAGTTTAGGACTAAAATAAGCTATTCAGTTTGCAGAAAAAGCTTTTCAGAATGAAAATGTGCTATTCAGATTGCAGTTCAGGATGAGAATAAGCTATTCATAATGAAAAAAAGGGATTCAGGATGCGAATAACCTATTAAGTTTGCAATTCAGATAAAAAAAGCTATTCAGAATGCAAATAAACTATTCAGATTGCAAATAAGCTAATCAGTTTGCAAAAAAAGCTTTTCAGAATGAAAATGTGCTATTCAGATTGCAGTTAAGGATGAAAATAAGCTATTCAGAATGAAAAAAAAGGGATTCAGGATGCGAATAACCTATTCAGTTGGCAATTCAGACAAAAAAAACTATTCAGAATTCAAAAAAACTACTCAGATTGCAAATAAGCTATACAGTTTGCAAAAAAAGCTTTTCAGAATGAAATTGTGCTATTCAGATTGCAGTTAAGGATGAAAATAAGCTATTCAGAATGAAAAAAAAGGGATTCAGGATGCGAATAACCTATTCAGTTGACAATTCAGACAAAAAAAGCTATTCAGAATGCAAATAAACTATTCAGATTGCAAATATGCTATACAGTTTGCAAAAAAAGCTTTTCAGAATGAAATTGTGCTATTCAGATTGCAGTTAGGGATGAAAATAAGCTATTCAGAATGAAAAAAAAGGGATTCAGGATGCGAATAACCTATTCAGTTAGCAATTCAGACAAAAAAACCAATTCAGAATGCAAAAAAACTATTCAGATTGCAAATAAGCTATTCAGTTTGCAAAAGAAGCTATTCAGAATGAAAATGTGCTATTCAGATTGCAGTTAAGTACGAAAATAAGCTATTCAGAATGAAAAAAAAGGATTCAAGATGCGAATAACATATTTAGTTAGCAATTCAGACAAAAAAAGTTATTCAGAATGCAAATAAAGTATTTAGATTGCAAATAAGCTATTCAGTTTGCAGAAAAAGCTTTTCAGAATGAAAATGTGCAATTCAGATTGCAGTTCAGGATGAGAATAACCTATTAAGTTTGTTGTTTAGATAAAAAAAGCTATTCAGAAGGCCAATAAACTATTCAGATTTCAAATAAGCTATTCAGTTTGCAAGAAAAGCTATTCAGAATGAAAATGTGCTATTCAGATTGTAGTTCAGGATAAAAATAACCTATTCAGAATGAAAAAAAAGGATTCAGGATGCTAATAGCCTATTCAGTTTGCAGTTCAGACAAAAAAAGCTCTTCAGAATGCAAATAAACTATTCAGATTGGAAATAAGCTATTCAGTTTGCAAAAAAAGCTATTCAGAATGGAAATGTGCTATTCATATTGCAGTTCAGGATGAAAATAAGCTATTCAAAATGAAAAAAAACTGGATTTAGGATGCGAAAAACCTATTCAGTTTGCAGTTCAGACAAAAAAGGGGATTCATGATGAAAATAAACTATTCAGATTGGAAATAAGCTATTCAGTTAGCAAAAAAAAGCTATTCGGAATGAAAATGTGCTATTCAGATTGCAGTTTAGGACTAAAATAAGCTAATCAGAATGAAAAAAAAGTGATTCAGGATGCGAATAAACTACTCAAAGTGCAAACGAGCTATTCAGTTTGCAGTTCATACAAAAAAAGCTATTCAGAATGGAAATAAACTAATCAGATTGCAAATAAGCTATTTAGTTTGCAAAAAAAGCTTTTCAGAATGAAAATGTGCTATTCAGATTGCAGTTAAGGATGAAAATAAGCTATTTAGAATGAAAAAAAGGGATTCAGGATGCGAATAACCTATTCAGTTGGCAATTCAGACAAAAAAAGCTATTCAGAATGCAAAATGTGCTATTCAGATTGCAGTTCAGGATGGAAATAAGCTATTCAGAATGAAAAAAAAGGGATTCAGGATGCGAATAACCTATTCAGTTGGCAATTCAGACAAAAAAAGCTATTCAGTATGCAAAAAAACTATTCAGATTGTAAATAAGCTATTTAGTTTGCAAATGAAGCAATTCAGAATGAAAATGTGCTATTCAGATTGCAGTTAAGTATGAAAATAAGCTATTCAGAATGAAAAAAAAGGGATTCAGGATGCGAATAACCTATTCAGTTGGCAATTCAGAAAAAAAAAGCTATTCAGAATGCAAATAAAGTATTCGGATTGCAAATAAGCTATTCAGTGTGCAGAAAAAGCTTTTCAGAATGAAAATATGCTATTCAGATTGCAGTTCAGGATGAAAATAATCTATTTAGAATGAAAAAAAAGAATTCAGGATGCGAATAACCTATTCAGTTGGCAATTCAGACAAAAAAAGCTATTCAGAATGCAAATAAGCTATTTGGTTTGCAGAAAAAGCTTTTCAGAATGAAAATGTGCTTTTCAGATTGCAGTTCAGGATGAAAATAAGCTATTCAGAATGAAAACAAAAGGATTCAGGATGCAAACAACATATTCAGTTTGCAGTTCAGACAAAAAAAGCTATTCCGAATGCAAATAAACTATTGAGATGCAAATAAGCTATTCAGTTTGCAAAAGAAGCTATTCAGAATGAAAATGTGCTATTCAGATTGCAGTTAAGTATGAAAATAAGCTAATCAGAATGAAAAAAAAGGATCCAGGATGCGAATAAACTACTCAAATTGCAAATAAGCTATTCAGTTTGCAGTTCATACAAAAAAAGCTATTCAGAATAGAAATAAACTAATCAGATTGCAAATAAGCTATTCAGTTTGCAAAAAAAGCTATTCGGAATGAAAATGTGCTATTCAGATTGCAGTTAAGGATGAAAATAAGCTATTCAGAATGAAAAAAAAGGGATTCAGGATGCGAATAACCTATTCAGTTGGCAATTCAGACAAAAAAAGATATTCAGAAGGCAAAAAAACTATTCTGATTGCAAATAAGCTATTTAGTTTGCAAAAGAAGCTATTCAGAATGAAAATTGGTATTCAGATTGCAGTTAAGTATGAAAATAAGCTATTCAGAATGAAAAAAAGGGATTCAGGATGCGAATAACCTATTTAGTTGGCAATTCAGACAAAAAAAGCTATTCAGAATGCAAATAAGCTATTCAGTGTGCAGAAAAAGCTTTTCAGAATGAAAATGTGCTATTCAGATTGCAGTTCAGGATGAAAATAATCTATTCAGAATGAAAAAAAAAGATTCAGGATGCCAACAACGTATTCAGTTTGCAATTCAGACAAAAAAAGCTATTCAGAATGCAAAAAAACTATTCAGATTGCAAATGTGCTATTCAGATTGTAGTTAACTATGAAAATAAGCTATTCAGAATGAAAAAAAGGGTTTCAGGATGCGAATAACCTATTCAGTTGGCAATTCAGACAAAAAAAGCTATTCAGTATGCACAAAAACTATTCAGATTGTAAATAAGCTATTTAGTTTGCAAATGAAGCAATTCAGAACGAAAATGTGCTATTCAGATTGCAGTTAAGTATGGAAATAAGCTATTCAGAATGAAAATAAGCTATTCGGTTTGCAGAAAAAGCTTTTCAGAATGAAAATGTGCTATTCAGATTGCAGTTCAGGATGAAAATAAGCTATTCAGAGTGAAAAAAAAAGGATTCAGGATGCAAACAACATATTCAGTTTGCAGTTCAGACAAAAAAAGCTATTCCGAATGCAAATAAACTATTGAGATGCAAATAAGCTATTCAGTTTGCAAAAGAAGCTATTCAGAATGAAAATGTGCTATTCAGATTGCAGTTAAGTATGAAAATAAGCTAATCAGAATGAAAAAAAAGGATCCAGGATGCGAATAAACTACTCAAATTGCAAATAAGCTATTCAGTTTGCAGTTCATACAAAAAAAGCTATTCAGAATAGAGATAAACTAATCAGATTGCAAATAAGCTATTCAGTTTGCAAAAAAAGCTATTCGGAATGAAAATGTGCTATTCAGATTGCAGTTAAGGATGAAAATAAGCTATTCAGAATGAAAAAAAAGGGATTCAGGATGCGAATAACCTATTCAGTTGGCAATTCAGACAAAAAAAGATATTCAGAATGCAAAAAAACTATTCTGATTGCAAATAAGCTATTTAGTTTGCAAAAGAAGCTATTCAGAATGAAATTGTGCTATTCAGATTGCAGTTAAGGATGAAAATAAGCTATTCAGAATGAAAAAAAAGGGATTCAGGATGCGAATAACCTATTTAGTTGGCAATTCAGACAAAAAAAGCTATTCAGAATGCAAATAAGCTATTCAGTGTGCAGAAAAAGCTTTTCAGAATGAAAATGTGCTATTCAGATTGCAGTTCAGGATGAAAATAGTCTATTCAGAATGAAAAAAAAAGATTCAGGATGCCAACAACGTATTCAGTTTGCAATTCAGACAAAAAAAGCTATTCAGAATGCAAAAAAACTATTCAGATTGCAAATGTGCTATTCAGATTGCAGTTAAGTATGAAAATAAGCTATTCAGAATGAAAAAAAGGGTTTCAGGATGCGAATAACCTATTCATTTGGCAATTCAGACAAAAAAAGCTATTCATAATGCAAATAAGCTATTCGGTTTGCAGAAAAAGCTTTTCAGAATGAAAATGTGCTATTCAGATTGCAGTTCAGGATGAAAATAAGCTATTCAGAATGAAAAAAAAAAAAGGATTCAAGATGCAAAAAACATATTCAGTTTGCAGTTCAGACAAAAAAAGCTATTCAGAATGCAAATAAACTATTCAGATTGCAAATAAGCTATTCAGTTTGCAAAAAAAGCTTTTTGGAATGAAAATGTGCTATTCAGATTGCAGTTAAGGATGAAAATAAGCTATTCAGAATGAAAAAAAGGGATTCAGGTTGCGAATAACCTATTCAAATGGCAATTCATACAAAAAAAGCTATTGAGAATGCAAAAAAATCTATTCAGATTGCAAATAAGCTATTTAGTTTGCAAAAGAAGCTATTCAGAATGAAAATGTGCTATACAGAAGGCAAATAAACTATTCAGATTGCAAATATGCTATACAGTTTGCAAAAAAAGCTTTTCAGAATGAAGTTGTGCTATTCAGATTGCAGTTAGGGATGAAAATAAGCTATTCAGAATGAAAAAAAAGGGATTCAGAATGCGAATAACCTATTCAGTTAGCAATTCAGACAAAAAAACCAATTCAGAATGTAAAAAAACTATTCAGATTGCAAATAAGCTATTCAGTTTGCAAAAGAAGCTATTCAGAATGAAAATGTGCTATTCAGATTGCCGTTAAGTACGAAAATAAGCTATTCAGAATGAAAAAAAAGGATTCAAGATGCGAATAACATATTTAGTTAGCAATTCAGACAAAAAAAGTTATTCAGAATGCAAATAAAGTATTTAGATTGCAAATAAGCTATTCAGTTTGCAGAAAAAGCTTTTCAGAATGAAAATGTGCAATTCAGATTGCAGTTCAGGATGAGAATAACCTATTAAGTTTGTTGTTCAGATAAAAAAAGCTATTCAGAATGCCAATAAACTATTCAGATTTCAAATAAGCTATTCAGTTTGCAAGAAAAGCTATTCAGAATGAAAATGTGCTATTCAGATTGTAGTTCAGGATAAAAATAACCTATTCAGAATGAAAAAAAAGGATTCAGGATGCTAATAGCCTATTCAGTTTGCAGTTCAGACAAAAAAAGCTCTTCAGAATGCAAATAAACTATTCAGATTGGAAATAAGCTATTCAGTTTGCAAAAAAAGCTATTCAGAATGGAAATGTGCTATTCATATTGCAGTTTAGGATGAAAATAAGCTATTCAAAATGAAAAAAAACTGGATTTAGGATGCGAAAAACCTATTCAGTTTGCAGTTCAGACAAAAAAGGGGATTCATGATGAAAATAAACTATTCAGATTGGAAATAAGCTATTCAGTTAGCAAAAAGAAGCTATTCGGAATGAAAATGTGCTATTCAGATTGCAGTTTAGGACTAAAATAAGCTAATCAGAATGAAAAAAAGTGATTCAGGATGCGAATAAACTACTCAAATTGCAAACGAGCTATTCAGTTTGCAGTTCATACAAAAAAAGCTATTCAGAATGGAAATAAACTAATCAGATTGCAAATAAGCTATTTAGTTTGCAAAAAAAGCTATTCAGAATGAAAATGTGCTATTCAGATTGCAGTTAAGGATGAAAATAAGCTATTTAGAATGAAAAAAAAGGGATTCAGGATGCGAATAACCTATTCAGTTGGCAATTCAGACAAAAAAAGCTATTCAGAATGCAAAATGTGCTATTCAGATTGCAGTTCAGGATGGAAATAAGCTATTCAGAATGAAAAAAAAGGGATTCAGGATGCGAATAACCTATTCAGTTGGCAATTCAGACAAAAAAAGCTATTCAGTATGCAAAAAAACTATTCAGATTGTAAATAAGCTATTTAGTTTGCAAATGAAGCAATTCAGAATGAAAATGTGCTATTCAGATTGCAGTTAAGTATGAAAATAAGCTATTCAGAATGAAAAAAAAGGGATTCAGGATGCGAATAACCTATTCAGTTGGCAATTCGGAAAAAAAAAGCTATTCAGAATGCAAATAAAGTATTCGGATTGCAAATAAGCTATTCAGTGTGCAGAAAAAGCTTTTCAGAATGAAAATATGCTATTCAGATTGCAGTTCAGGATGAAAATAATCTATTTAGAATGAAAAAAAAGAATTCAGGATGCGAATAACCTATTCAGTTGGCAATTCAGACAAAAAAAGCTATTCAGAATGCAAATAAGCTATTTGGTTTGCAGAAAAAGCTTTTCAGAATGAAAATGTGCTTTTCAGATTGCAGTTCAGGATGAAAATAAGCTATTCAGAATGAAAACAAAAGGATTCAGGATGCAAACAACATATTCAGTTTGCAGTTCAGACAAAAAAAGCTATTCCGAATGCAAATAAACTATTCAGATGCAAATAAGCTATTCAGTTTGCAAAAGAAGCTATTCAGAATGAAAATGTGCTATTCAGATTGCAGTTCAGGATGAGAATAACCTATTAAGTTTGTTGTTCAGATAAAAAAAGCTATTCAGAATGCCAATAAACTATTCAGATTTCAAATAAGCTATTCAGTTTGCAAGAAAAGCTATTCAGAATGAAAATGTGCTATTCAGATTGTAGTTCAGGATAAAAATAACCTATTCAGAATGAAAAAAAAGGATTCAGGATGCTAATAGCCTATTCAGTTTGCAGTTCAGACAAAAAAAGCTCTTCAGAATGCAAATAAACTATTCAGATTGGAAATAAGCTATTCAGTTTGCAAAAAAAGCTATTCAGAATGGAAATGTGCTATTCATATTGCAGTTCAGGATGAAAATAAGCTATTCAAAATGAAAAAAAACTGGATTTAGGATGCGAAAAACCTATTCAGTTTGCAGTTCAGACAAAAAAGGGGATTCATGATGAAAATAAACTATTCAGATTGGAAATAAGCTATTCAGTTAGCAAAAAGAAGCTATTCGGAATGAAAATGTGCTATTCAGATTGCAGTTTAGGACTAAAATAAGCTAATCAGAATGAAAAAAAGTGATTCAGGATGCGAATAAACTACTCAAATTGCAAACGAGCTATTCAGTTTGCAGTTCATACAAAAAAAGCTATTCAGAATGGAAATAAACTAATCAGATTGCAAATAAGCTATTTAGTTTGCAAAAAAAGCTATTCAGAATGAAAATGTGCTATTCAGATTGCAGTTAAGGATGAAAATAAGCTATTTAGAATGAAAAAAAAGGGATTCAGGATGCGAATAACCTATTCAGTTGGCAATTCAGAAAAAAAAAGCTATTCAGAATGCAAATAAAGTATTCGGATTGCAAATAAGCTATTCAGTGTGCAGAAAAAGCTTTTCAGAATGAAAATATGCTATTCAGATTGCAGTTCAGGATGAAAATAATCTATTTAGAATGAAAAAAAAGAATTCAGGATGCGAATAACCTATTCAGTTGGCAATTCAGACAAAAAAAGCTATTCAGAATGCAAATAAGCTATTTGGTTTGCAGAAAAAGCTTTTCATAATGAAAATGTGCTTTTCAGATTGCAGTTCAGGATGAAAATAAGCTATTCAGAATGAAAACAAAAGGATTCAGGATGCAAACAACATATTCAGTTTGCAGTTCAGACAAAAAAAGCTATTCCGAATGCAAATAAACTATTCAGATGCAAATAAGCTATTCAGTTTGCAAAAGAAGCTATTCAGAATGAAAATGTGCTATTCAGATTGCAGTTCAGGATGAGAATAACCTATTAAGTTTGTTGTTCAGATAAAAAAAGCTATTCAGAATGCCAATAAACTATTCAGATTTCAAATAAGCTATTCAGTTTGCAAGAAAAGCTATTCAGAATGAAAATGTGCTATTCAGATTGTAGTTCAGGATAAAAATAACCTATTCAGAATGAAAAAAAAGGATTCAGGATGCTAATAGCCTATTCAGTTTGCAGTTCAGACAAAAAAAGCTCTTCAGAATGCAAATAAACTATTCAGATTGGAAATAAGCTATTCAGTTTGCAAAAAAAGCTATTCAGAATGGAAATGTGCTATTCATATTGCAGTTCAGGATGAAAATAAGCTATTCAAAATGAAAAAAAACTGGATTTAGGATGCGAAAAACCTATTCAGTTTGCAGTTCAGACAAAAAAGGGGATTCATGATGAAAATAAACTATTCAGATTGGAAATAAGCTATTCAGTTAGCAAAAAGAAGCTATTCGGAATGAAAATGTGCTATTCAGATTGCAGTTTAGGACTAAAATAAGCTAATCAGAATGAAAAAAAGTGATTCAGGATGCGAATAAACTACTCAAATTGCAAACGAGCTATTCAGTTTGCAGTTCATACAAAAAAAGCTATTCAGAATGGAAATAAACTAATCAGATTGCAAATAAGCTATTTAGTTTGCAAAAAAAGCTATTCAGAATGAAAATGTGCTATTCAGATTGCAGTTAAGGATGAAAATAAGCTATTTAGAATGAAAAAAAAGGGATTCAGGATGCGAATAACCTATTCAGTTGGCAATTCAGACAAAAAAAGCTATTCAGAATGCAAAATGTGCTATTCAGATTGCAGTTCAGGATGGAAATAAGCTATTCAGAATGAAAAAAAAGGGATTCAGGATGCGAATAACCTATTCAGTTGGCAATTCAGACAAAAAAAGCTATTCAGTATGCAAAAAAACTATTCAGATTGTAAATAAGCTATTTAGTTTGCAAATGAAGCAATTCAGAATGAAAATGTGCTATTCAGATTGCAGTTAAGTATGAAAATAAGCTATTCAGAATGAAAAAAAAGGGTTTCAGGATGCGAATAACCTATTCAGTTGGCAATTCAGAAAAAAAAAGCTATTCAGAATGCAAATAAAGTATTCGGATTGCAAATAAGCTATTCAGTGTGCAGAAAAAGCTTTTCAGAATGAAAATATGCTATTCAGATTGCAGTTCAGGATGAAAATAATCTATTTAGAATGAAAAAAAAGAATTCAGGATGTGAATAACCTATTCAGTTGGCAATTCAGACAAAAAAAGCTATTCAGAATGCAAATAAGCTATTTGGTTTGCAGAAAAAGCTTTTCAGAATGAAAATGTGCTTTTCAGATTGCAGTTCAGGATGAAAATAAGCTATTCAGAATGAAAACAAAAGGATTCAGGATGCAAACAACATATTCAGTTTGCAGTTCAGACAAAAAAAGCTATTCCGAATGCAAATAAACTATTCAGATGCAAATAAGCTATTCAGTTTGCAAAAGAAGCTATTCAGAATGAAAATGTGCTATTCAGATTGCAGTTAAGTATGAAAATAAGCTAATCAGAATGAAAAAAAAGGATCCAGGATGCGAATAAACTACTCAAATTGCAAATAAGCTATTCAGTTTGCAGTTCATACAAAAAAAGCTATTCAGAATAGAAATAAACTAATCAGATTGCAAATAAGCTATTCAGTTTGCAGAAAAAGCTATTCAGAATGAAAATGTGCAATTCAGACTGCAGTTCAGGATGAGAATAAGCTATTCAGAATGAAAAAAAAGGGATTCAGGATGCGAATAACCTATTAAGTTTGTAGTTCACACAAAAAAAGCTATTCAGAATGCCAATAAACTATTCAGATTTCAAATAAGCTATTCAGTTTGCAAGAAAAGCTATTCAGAATGAAAATGTGCTATTCAGATTGTAGTTCAGGATTAAAATAACCTATTCAGAATGAAAAAAAGGGATTCAGGATGCGAATAACCTATTTAGTTGGCAATTCAGACAAAAAAAGCTATTCAGAATGCAAATAAGCTATTCAGTGTGCAGAAAAAGCTTTTCAGAATGAAAATGTGCTATTCAGATTGCAGTTCAGGATGAAAATAATCTATTCAGAATGAAAAAAAAAGATTCAGGATGCCAACAACGTATTCAGTTTGCAATTCAGACAAAAAAAGCTATTCAGAATGCAAAAAAACTATTCAGATTGCAAATGTGCTATTCAGATTGTAGTTAAGTATGAAAATAAGCTATTCAGAATGAAAAAAAGGGTTTCAGGATGCGAATAACCTATTCAATTGGCAATTCAGACAAAAAAAGCTATTCAGTATGCAAAAAAACTATTCAGATTGTAAATAAGCTATTTAGTTTGCAAATGAAGCAATTCAGAATGAAAATGTGCTATTCAGATTGCAGTTAAGTATGGAAATAAGCTATTCAGAATGTAAATAAGCTATTCGATTTGCAGAAAAAGCTTTTCAGAATGAAAATGTGCTATTCAGATTGCAGTTCAGGATGAAAATAAGCTATTCAGAATGAAAAAAAAAGGATTCAGGATGCAAACAACATATTCAGTTTGCAGTTCAGACAAAAAAAGCTATTCCGAATGCAAATAAACTATTCAGATGCAAATAAGCTATTCAGTTTGCAAAAGAAGCTATTCAGAATGAAAATGTGCTATTCAGATTGCAGTTAAGTATGAAAATAAGCTAATCAGAATGAAAAAAAAGGATCCAGGATGCGAATAAACTACTCAAATTGCAAATAAGCTATTCAGTTTGCAGTTCATACAAAAAAAGCTATTCAGAATAGAAATAAACTAATCAGATTGCAAATAAGCTATTCAGTTTGCAGAAAAAGCTATTCAGAATGAAAATGTGCAATTCAGACTGCAGTTCAGGATGAGAATAAGCTATTCAGAATGAAAAAAAAGGGATTCAGGATGCGAATAACCTATTAAGTTTGTAGTTCACACAAAAAAAGCTATTCAGAATGCCAATAAACTATTCAGATTTCAAATAAGCTATTCAGTTTGCAAGAAAAGCTATTCAGAATGAAAATGTGCTATTCAGATTGTAGTTCAGGATTAAAATAACCTATTCAGAATGAAAAAAAGGGATTCAGGATGCGAATAACCTATTTAGTTGGCAATTCAGACAAAAAAAGCTATTCAGAATGCAAATAAGCTATTCAGTGTGCAGAAAAAGCTTTTCAGAATGAAAATGTGCTATTCAGATTGCAGTTCAGGATGAAAATAATCTATTCAGAATGAAAAAAAAAGATTCAGGATGCCAACAACGTATTCAGTTTGCAATTCAGACAAAAAAAGCTATTCAGAATGCAAAAAAACTATTCAGATTGCAAATGTGCTATTCAGATTGTAGTTAAGTATGAAAATAAGCTATTCAGAATGAAAAAAAGGGTTTCAGGATGCGAATAACCTATTCAATTGGCCATTCAGACAAAAAAAGCTATTCAGTATGCAAAAAAACTATTCAGATTGTAAATAAGCTATTTAGTTTGCAAATGAAGCAATTCAGAATGAAAATGTGCTATTCAGATTGCAGTTAAGTATGGAAATAAGCTATTCAGAATGTAAATAAGCTATTCGATTTGCAGAAAAAGCTTTTCAGAATGAAAATGTGCTATTCAGATTGCAGTTCAGGATGAAAATAAGCTATTCAGAATGAAAAAAAAAGGATTCAGGATGCAAACAACATATTCAGTTTGCAGTTCAGACAAAAAAAGCTATTCCGAATGCAAATAAACTATTGAGATGCAAATAAGCTATTCAGTTTGCAAAAGAAGCTATTCAGAATGAAAATGTGCTATTCAGATTGCAGTTAAGTATGAAAATAAGCTAATCAGAATGAAAAAAAAGGATCCAGGATGCGAATAAACTACTCAAATTGCAAATAAGCTATTCAGTTTGCAGTTCATACAAAAAAAGCTATTCAGAATAGAGATAAACTAATCCGATGGCAAATAACCTATTCAGTTTGCAGTTCAGACAAAAAAAGCTCTTCAGAATGCAAATAAACTATTCAGATTGGAAATAAGCTATTCAGTTTGCAAAAAAAGCTATTCCGAATGGAAATGTGCTATTCATATTGCAGTTCAGGATGAAAATAAGCTATTCAAAATGAAAAAAAAATGGATTTAGGATGCGAAAAACCTATTCAGTTTGCAGTTCAGACAAAAAAGGGGATTCATGATGAAAATAAACTATTCAGATTGGAAATAAGCTATTCAGTTAGCAAAAAAAAGCTATTCGGAATGAAAATGTGCTATTCAGATTGCAGTTTAGGACTAAAATAAGCTAATCAGAATGAAAAAAAAGTGATTCAGGATGCGAATAAACTACTCAAATTGCAAACAAGCTATTCAGTTTGCAGTTCATACAAAAAAAGCTATTCAGAATGAAAAAAACGGGATTCAGGATGCGAATAACCTATTAAGTTTGCAATTCAGACAAAAAACGCTACTCAGAATGCCAATAAACTATTCAGTTTGCAAAAAAAGCTTTTCAGAATGAAATTGTGCTATTCAGATTGCAGTTAAGGATGAAAATAAGCTATTCAGAATGAAAAAAAAGGGATTCAGGATGCGAATAACCTATTCAGTTGGCAATTCAGACAAAAAAAGCTATTCAGTATGCAAAAAAACTATTCAGATTGTAAATAAGCTATTTAGTTTGCAAATAAAGCAATTCAGAATGAAAATGTGCTATTCAGATTGCAGTTAAGTATGAAAATAAGCTATTCAGAATGAAAAAAAAGGGATTCAGGATGCGAATAACCTATTCAGTTGGCAATTCAGAAAAAAAAAAAAACTATTCAGAATGCAAATAAAGTATTCGGATTGCAAATAAGCTATTCAGTGTGCAGAAAAAGCTTTTCAGAATGAAATTATGCTATTCAGATTGCAGTTCAGGATGAAAATAATCTATTCTGAATGAAAAAAAAGGATTCAGGATGCGAATAACCTATTTAGTTGGCAATTCAGACAAAAAAAGCTATTCAGAATGCAAATAAGCTATTTGGTTTGCAGAAAAAGCTTTTCAGAATGAAAATGTGCTATTCAGATTGCAGTTCAGGATGAAAATAAGCTATTCAGAATGAAAACAAAAGGATTCAGGATGCAAACAACATATTCAGTTTGCAGTTCAGACAAAAAAAGCTATTCCGAATGCAAATAAACTATTGAGATGCAAATAAGCTATTCAGTTTGCAAAAGAAGCTATTCAGAATGAAAATGTGCTATTCAGATTGCAGTTAAGTATGAAAATAAGCTAATCAGAATGAAAAAAAAGGATCCAGGATGCGAATAAACTACTCAAATTGCAAATAAGCTATTCAGTTTGCAGTTCATACAAAAAAAGCTATTCAGAATAGAAATAAACTAATCAGATTGCAAATAAGCTATTCAGTTTGCAAAAAAAGCTATTCGGAATGAAAATGTGCTATTCAGATTGCAGTTAAGGATGAAAATAAGCTATTCAGAATGAAAAAAAAGGGATTCAGGATGCGAATAACCTATTCAGTTGGCAATTCAGACAAAAAAAGATATTCAGAATGCAAAAAAACTATTCTGATTGCAAATAAGCTATTTAGTTTGCAAAAGAAGCTATTCAGAATGAAAATTGGTATTCAGATTGCAGTTAAGTATGAAAATAAGCTATTCAGAATGAAAAAAAGGGATTCAGGATGCGAATAACCTATTCAGTTGGCAATTCAGACAAAAAAAATTATTCAGAATGCAAATAAGCTATTCAGTGTGCAGAAAAAGCCCTATCAGAATGACAATGTGCTATTCATATTGCAGTTCAGGATGAAAATAATCTATTCAGAATGAAAAAAAAGGGATTCAGGATGCGAATAACCTATTCAGTTGGCAATTCAGACAAAAAAAGCTATTCAGAATGCAAAATGTGCTATTCAAATTGCAGTTCAGGATGAAAATAAGCTATTCAGAATGAAAAAAAAGGGATTCAGGATGCGAATAACCTATTCAGTTGGCAATTCAGACAAAAAAAGCTATTCAGTCTGCAAAAAAACTATTCAGATTGTAAATAAGCTATTTAGTTTGCAAATGAAGCAATTCAGAATGAAAATGTGCTATTCAGATTGCAGTTAAGTATGAAAATAAGCTAATCAGAATGAAAAAAAGGATCCAGGATGCGAATAAACTACTCAAATTGCAAATAAGCTATTCAGTTTGCAGTTCATACAAAAAAAGCTATTCAGAATAGAAATAAACTAATCAGATTGCAAATAAGCTATTCAGTTTGCAAAAAAAGCTATTCGGAATGAAAATGTGCTATTCAGATTGCAGTTAAGGATGAAAATAAGCTATTCAGAATGAAAAAAAAGGGATTCAGGATGCGAATAACCTATTCAGTTGGCAATTCAGACAAAAAAAGATATTCAGAATGCAAAAAAACTATTCTGATTGCAAATAAGCTATTTAGTTTGCAAAAGAAGCTATTCAGAATGAAAATTGGTATTCAGATTGCAGTTAAGTATGAAAATAAGCTATTCAGAATGAAAAAAAGGGATTCAGGATGCGAATAACCTATTCAGTTGGCAATTCAGACAAAAAAAATTATTCAGAATGCAAATAAGCTATTCAGTGTGCAGAAAAAGCTTTTCAGAATGACAATGTGCTATTCAGATTGCAGTTCAGGATGAAAATAATCTATTCAGAATGAAAAAAAAGGGATTCAGGATGCGAATAACCTATTCAGTTGGCAATTCAGACAAAAAAAGCTATTCAGAATGCAAAATGTGCTATTCAAATTGCAGTTCAGGATGAAAATAAGCTATTCAGAATGAAAAAAAAGGGATTCAGGATGCGAATAACCTATTCAGTTGGCAATTCAGACAAAAAAAGCTATTCAGTATGCAAAAAAACTATTCAGATTGTAAATAAGCTATTTAGTTTGCAAATGAAGCAATTCAGAATGAAAATGTGCTATTCAGATTGCAGTTAAGTATGAAAATAAGCTAATCAGAATGAAAAAAAGGATCCAGGATGCGAATAAACTACTCAAATTGCAAATAAGCTATTCAGTTTGCAGTTCATACAAAAAAAGCTATTCAGAATAGAAATAAACTAATCAGATTGCAAATAAGCTATTCAGTTTGCAAAAAAAGCTATTCGGAATGAAAATGTGCTATTCAGATTGCAGTTAAGGATGAAAATAAGCTATTCAGAATGAAAAAAAAGGGATTCAGGATGCGAATAACCTATTCAGTTGGCAATTCAGACAAAAAAAGATATTCAGAATGCAAAAAAACTATTCTGATTGCAAATAAGCTATTTAGTTTGCAAAAGAAGCTATTCAGAATGAAAATTGGTATTCAGATTGCAGTTAAGTATGAAAATAAGCTATTCAGAATGAAAAAAAGGGATTCAGGATGCGAATAACCTATTCAGTTGGCAATTCAGACAAAAAAAGCTATTCAGAATGCAAATAAGCTATTCAGTGTGCAGAAAAAGCTTTTCAGAATGAAAATGTGCTATTCAGATTGCAGTTCAGGATGAAAATAATCTATTCAGAATGAAAAAAAAAGATTCAGGATGCCAACAACGTATTTAGTTTGCAATTCAGACAAAAAGCTATTCAGAATGCAAAAAAACTATTCAGATTGCAATTGTGCTATTCAGATTGCAGTTAAGTATGAAAATAAGCTATTCAGAATGAAAAAAAGGGTTTCAGGATGCGAATAACCTATTCAGTTAGCAATTCAGACAAAAAAAGCTATTCAGTGTGCAAAAAAACTATTCAGATTGTAAATAAGCTATTTAGTTTGCAAATGAAGCAATTCAGAATGAAAATGTGCTATTCAGATTGCAGTTAAGTATGAAAATAAGCTATTCGGTTTGCAGAAAAAGCTTTTCAGAATGAAAATGTGCTATTCAGATTGCAGTTCAGGATGAAAATAAGCTATTCAGAATGAAAAAAAAAGGATTCAGGATGCAAACAACATATTCAGTTTGCAGTTCAGACAAAAAAAGCTATTCCGAATGCAAATAAACTATTCAGATGCAAAGAAGCTATTCAGTTTGCAAAAGAAGCTATTCAGAATGAAAATGTGCTATTCAGATTGCAGTTAAGTATGAAAATAAGCTAATCAGAATGAAAAAAAAGGATCCAGGATGCGAATAAACTACTCAAATTGCAAGTAAGCTATTCAGTTTGCAGTTCATACAAAAAAAGCTATTCAGAATAGAAATAAATTAATCAAATTGCAAATAAGCTATTCAGTTTGCAAAAAAAGCTATTCGGAATGAAAATGTGCTATTCAGATTGCAGTTAAGGATGAAAATAAGCTAATCAGAATGAAAAAAAAGGATCCAGGATGCGAATAAACTACTCAAATTGCAAATAAGCTATTCAGTTTGCAGTTCATACAAAAAAAGCTATTCAGAATAGAAATAAACTAATCAAATTGCAAATAAGCTATTCAGTTTGCAAAAAAAGCTATTCGGAATGAAAATGTGCTATTCAGATTGCAATTAAGGATGAAAATAAGCTATTCAGAATGAAAAAAAAGGGATTCAGGATGCGAATAACCTATTCAATTGGCAATTCAGACAAAAAAAGATATTCCGAATGCAAAAAAACTATTCTGATTGCAAATAAGCTATTTAGTTTGCAAAAGAAGCTATTCATAATAAAAATTGGTATTCAGATTGCAGTTAAGTATGAAAATAAGCTATTCAGAATGAAAAAAAGGGATTCAGGATGCAAATAACCTATTCAGTTGGCAATTCAGACAAAAAAAGCTATTCAGAATGCAAATAAGCCATTCAGTGTGCAGAAAAAGCTTTTCAGAATGAAAATGTGCTATTCAGATTGCAGTTCAGGATGAAAATAATCTATTCAGAATGAAAAAAAAAGATTCAGGATGCCAACAACGTATTCAGTTTGCAATTCAGACAAAAAAAGCTATTCAGAATGCAAAAAAACTATTCAGATTGCAAATGTGCTATTCAGATTGCAGTTAAGTATGAAAATAAGCTATTCAGAATGAAAAAAAGGGTTTCAGGATGCGAATAACCTATTCAGTTGGCAATTCAGACAAAAAAAGCTATTCATAATGCAAATAAGCTATTTGGTTTGCAGAAAAAGCTTTTCAGAATGAAAATGTGCTATTCAGATTGTAGTTCAGGATGAAAATAAGCTATTCAGAATGAAAAAAAAAATGGATTCAAGATGCAAAAAACATATTCAGTTTGCAGTTCAGACAAAAAAAGCTATTCAGAATGCAAATAAACTATTCAGATTGCCAATAAGCTATTCAGTTTGCAAAAAAAAGCTTTTTGGAATGAAAATGTGCTATTCAGATTGCAGTTAAGGATGAAAATAAGCTATTCAGAATGAAAAAAAGGGATTCAGGTTGCGAATAACCTATTCAAATGGCAATTCATACAAAAAAAGCTATTGAGAATGCAAAAAAATCTATTCAGATTGCAAATAAGCTATTTAGTTTGCAAAAGAAGCTATTCAGAATGAAAATGTGCTATTTAGATTACAGTTAAGTATGAATATAAGCTATCCAGAATGAAAAAAAGGGATTCAGGATGCGAATAACCTATTCAGTTGGCAATTCAGAAAAAAAAAGCTATTCAGAATGCAAATAAGCTATTCAGTTTGCAGAAAAAGCTTTTCAGAAGGAAAATGTGCTATTCAGATTGCAGTTCAGGATGAAAATAAGCTATTCAGAATGAAAAAAAAGGGATTCAGGATGCGAATAACCTATTCAGTTGACAATTCAGACAAAAAAATCTATTCAGAATGCAAATAAACTATTCAGATTGCAAATAAGCTATTAAGTTTGTAAAAAAAGGTTTTCAGAATGAAAATGTGCTATTTAGATTGCAGTTGTGCTATTAAAATAAGCTATTCAGAATGAAAAAAAAGGGATTCAGGATGCGAATAACCTATTCTGAATGAAAAATAAACTATTCAGATTGCAAATAAGCTATACAGTTTGCAAAAAAAGCTTTTTGGAATGAAAATGTGCTATTCAGATTGCAGTTAAGGATGAAAATAAGCTATTCAGAATGAAAAAAAGGGATTCAGGTTGCGAATAACCTATTCAAATGGCAATTCATACAAAAAAAGCTATTGAGAATGCAAAAAAATCTATTCAGATTGCAAATAAGCTATTTAGTTTGCAAAAGAAGCTATTCAGAATGAAAATGTGCTATTTAGATTACAGTTAAGTATGAATATAAGCTATCCAGAATGAAAAAAAGGGATTCAGGATGCGAATAACCTATTCAGTTGGCAATTCAGAAAAAAAAAGCTATTCAGAATGCAAATAAGCTATTCAGTTTGCAGAAAAAGCTTTTCTGAAGGAAAATGTGCTATTCAGATTGCAGTTCAGGATGAAAATAAGCTATTCAGAATGAAAAAAAAAGGGATTCAGGATGCGAATAACCTATTCAGAATGAAAATGTGCTATTCAGATTGAAGTTCAGGATGAAAATAACCTATTCAGAATGAAAAAAAAGGATTCAGGATGCTAATAACCTATTCAGTTTGCAGTTCAGACAAAAAAAGCTATTCAGAATGCAAATAAAGTATTCGGATTGGAAATAAGCTATTCAGTTAGCAAAAAAAAGTTATTCAGAATGCAAATAAAGTATTCAGATTGGAAATAAGCTATTCAGTTAGCAAAAAAAAGTTATTCGGAATGAAAATGTGCTATTCAGATTGCAGTTTAGGACTAAAATAAGCTAATCAGAATGAAAAAAAAAGGATTAACGATGCGAATAACCTATTCAGTTGGCAATTCAGACAAAAAAAGCTATTCAGAATGCAAAATGTGCTATTCAGATTGCAGTTCAGGATGAAAATAAGCTATTCAGAATGAAAAAAAAGGGATTCAGGATGCGAATAACCTATTCAGAATGAAAAATAAACTATTCTGATTGCAAATAAGCTATACAGTTTGCAAAAAAAGCTTTTCAGAATGAAAATGTGCTATTCAGATTGCAGTTAAGGATGAAAATAAGCTATTTAGAATGAAAAAAAAGGGATTCAGGATGCGAATAACCTATTCAGTTGGCATTTCAGACAAAAAAACCTATTCAGAATGCAAAAAAAACTACTCAGATTGCAAATAAGCTATACAGTTTGCAAAAAAAGCTTTTCAGAATGAAATTGTGCTATTCAGATTGCAGTTAAGGATGAAAAAAAGCTATTCAGAATGAAAAAAAAGGGATTCAGGATGCGAATAACCTATTCAGTTGACAATTCAGACAAAAAAAGCTATTCAGAATGCAAATAAACTATTCAGATTGCAAATAAGCTATACAGTTTGCAAAAAAAGCTTTTCAGAATGAAATTGTGCTATTCAGATTGCAGTTAAGGATGAAAATAAGCTATTCAGAATGAAAAAAACGGGATTCAGGATGCGAATAACCTATTAAGTTTGCAATTCAGACAAAAAAAGCTATTCAGAATGCAAATAAGCTATTTGGTTTGCAGAAAAAGCTTTTCAGAATGAAAATGTGCTATTCAGATTGCAGTTCAGGATGAAAATAAGCTATTCAGAATGAAAAAAAAGGGATTCAGGATGCGAATAACCTAATCAGAATGCAAAATGTGCTATTCAGATTGCAGTTCAGGATGAAAATAAGCTATTCAGAATGAAAAAAAAGTGATTCAGGATGCGAATAACCTATTCAGTTGGCAATTCAGACAAAAAAAGCTATTCAGTATGCAAAAAAACTATTCAGATTGTAAATAAGCTATTTAGTTTGCAAATGAAGCAATTCATAATGAAAATATGCTATTCAGATTGCAGTTAAGTATGAATATAAGCTATTCAGAATGAAAAAAAAGGGATTCAGGATGCGAATAACCTATTCAGTTCGCAATTCAGAAAAAAAAAGCTATTCAGAATGCAAATAAAGTATTCGGATTGCAAATAAGCTATTCAGTGTGCAGAAAAAGCTTTTCAGAATGAAAATATGCTATTCAGATTGAAGTTCAGGATGAAAATAACCTATTCAGAATGAAAAAAAAGTATTCAGGATGCTAATAACCTATTCAGTTTGCAGTTCAGACAAAAAAAGCTATTCAGAATGCAAATAAAGTATTCGGATTGGAAATAAGCTATTCAGTTAGCAAAAAAAAAGTTATACAGAATGCAAATAAAGTATTCAGATTGGAAATAAGCTATTCAGTTAGCAAAAAAAAGTTATGCGGAATGAAAATGTGCTATTCAGATTGCAGTTTAGGACTAAAATAAGCTAATCAGAATGAAAAAAAAGGGATTCAGGATGCGAATAACCTATTCAGTTGGCAATTCAGACAAAAAATGCTATTCAGAATGCAAAAAAACTATTCAGATTGTAAATAAGCTATTTAGTTTGCAAATGAAGCAATTCAGAATGAAAATGTGCTATTCAGATTGCAGTTAAGTATGAAAATAAGCTATTCAGAATGAAAAAAAAGGGATTCAGGATGCGAATAACCTATTCAGAATGAAAAATAAACTATATTCTGATTGCAAATAAGCTATACAGTTTGCAAAAAAAGCTTTTCAGAATGAAAATGTGCTATTCAGATTGCAGTTAAGGATGAAAATAAGCTATTTAGAATGAAAAAAAAGGGATTCAGGATGCGAATAACCTATTCAGTTGGCATTTCAGACAAAGAAACCTATTCAGAATGCAAAAAAAACTACTCAGATTGCAAATAAGCTATACAGTTTGCAAAAAAAGCTTTTCAGAATGAAATTGTGCTATTCAGATTGCAGTTAAGGATGAAAATAAGCTATTCAGAATGAAAAAAAAGGGATTCAGGATGCGAATAACCTATTCAGTTGACAATTCAGACAAAAAAAGCTATTCAGAATGCAAATAAACTATTCAGATTGCAAATAAGCTATTAAGTTTGTAAAAAAAGGTTTTCAGAATGAAAATGTGCTATTTAGATTGCAGTTCAGGATGAAAATAAGCTATTCAGAATGAAAAAAAGGGATTCAGGATGCGAATAACCTATTCTGAATGAAAAATAAACTATTATGATTGCAAATAAGCTATACAGTTTGCAAAAAAAGCTTTTTGGAATGAAAATGTGCTATTCAGATTGCAGTTAAGGATGAAAATAAGCTATTCAGAATGAAAAAAAGGGATTCAGGTTGCGAATAACCTATTCAAATGGAATTTCATACAAAAAAAGCTATTGAGAATGCAAAAAAATCTATTCAGATTGCAAATAAGCTATTTAGTTTGCAAAAGAAGCTATTCAGAATGAAAATGTGCTATTTAGATTACAGTTAAGTATGAATATAAGCTATCCAGAATGAAATAAAGGGATTCAGGATGCAAATAACCTATTCAGTTGGCAATTCAGAAAAAAAAGCTATTCAGAATGCAAATAAGCTATTCAGTTTGCAGAAAAAGCTTTTCAGAAGGAAAATGTGCTATTCAGATTACAGTTCAGGATGAAAATAAGCTATTCAGAATGAAAAAAAAGGGATTCAGGATGCGAATAACCTATTCAGAATGAAAATGTGCTATTCAGATTGAAGTTCAGGATGAAAATAACCTATTCAGAATGAAAAAAAAGGATTCAGGATGCTAATAACCTATTCAGTTTGCAGTTCAGACAAAAAAAGCTATTCAGAATGCAAATAAAGTATTCGGATTGGAAATTAGCTATTCAGTTAGCAAAAAAAAGTTATTCAGAATGCAAATAAAGTATTCAGATTGGAAATAAGCTATTCAGTTAGCAAAAAAAAGTTATTCGGAATGAAAATGTGCTATTCAGATTGCAGTTTAAGACTAAAATAAGCTAATCAGAATGAAAAAAAAAGGATTCACGATGCGAATAACCTATTCAGTTGGCAATTCAGACAAAAAAAGCTATTCAGAATGCAAAATGTGCTATTCAGATTGCAGTTCAGGATGAAAATAAGCTATTCAGAATGAAAAAAAAGGGATTCAGGATGCGAATAACCTATTCAGAATGAAAAATAAACTATTCTGATTGCAAATAAGCTATACAGTTTGCAAAAAAAGCTTTTCAGAATGAAAATGTGCTATTCAGATTGCAGTTAAGGATGAAAATAAGCTATTTAGAATGAAACAAAAGGGATTCAGGATGCGAATAACCTATTCAGTTGGCAATTCAGACAAAAAAAGCTATTCAGAATGCAAAATGTGCTATTCAGATTGCAGTTCAGGATGAAAATAAGCTATTCAGAATGAAAAAAAAGGGATTCAAGATGCGAATAACCTATTCAGTTGACAATTCAGACAAAAAAAGCTATTCAGAATGCAAATAAACTATTCAGATTGCAAATAAGCTATACAGTTTGCAAAAAAAGCTTTTCAGAATGAAATTGTGCTATTCAGATTGCAGTTAAGGATGAAAAAAAGCTATTCAGAATGCAAATAAACTATTCAGATTGCAAATAAGCTATTAAGTTTGTAAAAAAAGGTTTTCAGAATGAAAATGTGCTATTTAGATTGCAGTTCAGGATGAAAATAAGCTATTCAGAATGAAAAAAAAGGGATTCCGGATGCGAATAACCTATTCAGAATGAAAAATAAACTATTCTGATTGCAAATAAGCTATACAGTTGGCAAAAAAAGCTTTTTAGAATGAAAATGTGCTATTCAGATTGCAGCTAAGGATGAAAATAAGCTATTTAGAATGAAAAAAAAGGGATTTAGGATGCGAATAACCTATTCAGTTGGCATTTCAGACAAAAAAACCTATTCAAAATGCAAAAAAACTATTCAGATTGGAAATAAGCTATTTAGTTTGCAAATGAAGCAATTCAGAATGAAAATGTGCTATTCAGATTGCAGTTCAGGATGAAAATAAGCTATTCAGAATGAAAAAAAAGGGATTCAGGATGCGAATAACCTATTCAGTTGGCATTTCAGACAAAAAAACCTATTCAGAATGCAAAAAAAACTATTCAGATTGCAAATAAGCTATACAGTTTGCAAAAAAAGCTTTTCAGAATGAAATTGTGCTATTCAGATTGCAGTTAAGGATGAAAATAAGCTATTCAGAATGAAAAAAACGGGATTCAAGATGCGAATAACCTATTAAGTTTGCAATTCAGACAAAAAAAGCTATTCAGAATGCAAATAAACTATTCAGATTGCAAATAAGCTATTAAGTTTGTAAAAAAAGGTTTTCAGAATGAAAATGTGCTATTTAGATTGCAGTTCAGGATGAAAATAAGCTATTCAGAATGAAAAAAAAGGGATTCCGGATGCGAATAACCTATTCAGTTGGCATTTCAGACAAAAAAACCTATTCAGAATGCAAAAAAAACTATTCAGATTGCAAATAAGCTATACAGTTTGCAAAAAAAGCTTTTTAGAATGAAAATGTGCTATTCAGATTGCAGCTAAGGATGAAAATAAGCTATTTAGAATGAAAAAAAAGGGATTCAGGATGCGAATAACCTATTCAGTTGACAATTCAGACAAAAAAAGCTATTCAGAATGCAAATAAACTATTCAGATTGCAAATAAGCTATACAGTTTGCAAAAAAAGCTTTTCAGAATGAAATTGAGCTATTCAGATTGCAGTTAAGGATGAAAATAAGCTATTCAGAATGAAAAAAACGGGATTCAGGATGCGAATAACCTATTAAGTTTGCAATTCAGACAAAAAAAGCTATTCAGAATGCAAATAAACTATTCAGATTGCAAATAAGCTATTAAGTTTGTAAAAAAAGGTTTTCAGAATGAAAATGTGCTATTTAGATTGCAGTTCAGGATGAAAATAAGCTATTCAGAATGAAAAAAAAGGGATTCAGGATGCGAATAACCTATTCAGTTGGCATTTCAGACAAAAAAACCTATTCAGAATGCAAAAAAAACTACTCAGATTGCAAATAAGCTATACAGTTTGCAAAAAAAGCTTTTCACAATGAAATTGTGCTATTCAGATTGCAGTTAAGGATGAAAAAAAGCTATTCAGAATGAAAAAAAAGGGATTCAGGATGCGAATAACCTATTCAGTTGACAATTCAGACAAAAAAATCTATTCAGAATGCAAATAAACTATTCAGATTGCAAATAAGCTATACAGTTTGCAAAAAAAGCTTTTCAGAATGAAATTGTTCTATTCAGATTGCAGTTAAGGATGAAAAAAAGCAATTCAGAATGAAAAAAAAGGGATTCAGGATGCGAATAACCTATTCAGTTGGCATTTCAGACAAAAAAACCTATTCAGAAAGCAAAAAAAACTATTCAGATTGCAAATAAGCTATACAGTTTGCAAAAAAAGCTTTTCAGAATGAAATTGTGCTATTCAGATTGCAGTTAAGGATGAAAAAAAGCTATTCAGAATGAAAAAAAAGGGATTCAGGATGCGAATAACCTATTCAGTTGACAATTCAGACAAAAAAAGCTATTCAGAATGCAAATAAACTATTCAGATTGCAAATAAGCTATACAGTTTGCAAAAAAAGCTTTTCAGAATGAAATTGTGCTATTCAGATTGCAGTTAAGGATGAAAATAAGCTATTCAGAATGAAAAAAACGGGATTCAAGATGCGAATAACCTATTAAGTTTGCAATTCAGACAAAAAAAGCTATTCAGAATGCAAATAAACTATTCAGATTGCAAATAAGCTATTAAGTTTGTAAAAAAAGGTTTTCAGAATGAAAATGTGCTATTTAGATTGCAGTTCAGGATGAAAATAAGCTATTCAGAATGAAAAAAAAGGGATTCCGGATGCGAATAACCTATTCAGAATGAAAAATAAACTATTCTGATTGCAAATAAGCTATACAGTTGGCAAAAAAAGCTTTTTAGAATGAAAATGTGCTATTCAGATTGCAGCTAAGGATGAAAATAAGCTATTTAGAATGAAAAAAAAGGGATTCAGGATGCGAATAACCTATTCAGTTGACAATTCAGACAAAAAAAGCTATTCAGAATGCAAATAAACTATTCAGATTGCAAATAAGCTATACAGTTTGCAAAAAAAGCTTTTCAGAATGAAATTGAGCTATTCAGATTGCAGTTAAGGATGAAAATAAGCTATTCAGAATGAAAAAAACGGGATTCAGGATGCGAATAACCTATTAAGTTTGCAATTCAGACAAAAAAAGCTATTCAGAATGCAAATAAACTATTCAGATTGCAAATAAGCTATTAAGTTTGTAAAAAAAGGTTTTCAGAATGAAAATGTGCTATTTAGATTGCAGTTCAGGATGAAAATAAGCTATTCAGAATGAAAAAAAAGGGATTCAGGATGCGAATAACCTATTCAGTTGGCATTTCAGACAAAAAAACCTATTCAGAATGCAAAAAAAACTACTCAGATTGCAAATAAGCTATACAGTTTGCAAAAAAAGCTTTTCACAATGAAATTGTGCTATTCAGATTGCAGTTAAGGATGAAAAAAAGCTATTCAGAATGAAAAAAAAGGGATTCAGGATGCGAATAACCTATTCAGTTGACAATTCAGACAAAAAAATCTATTCAGAATGCAAATAAACTATTCAGATTGCAAATAAGCTATACAGTTTGCAAAAAAAGCTTTTCAGAATGAAATTGTTCTATTCAGATTGCAGTTAAGGATGAAAAAAAGCAATTCAGAATGAAAAAAAAGGGATTCAGGATGCGAATAACCTATTCAGTTGGCATTTCAGACAAAAAAACCTATTCAGAAAGCAAAAAAAACTATTCAGATTGCAAATAAGCTATACAGTTTGCAAAAAAAGCTTTTCAGAATGAAATTGTGCTATTCAGATTGCAGTTAAGGATGAAAAAAAGCTATTCAGAATGAAAAAAAAGGGATTCAGGATGCGAATAACCTATTCAGTTGACAATTCAGACAAAAAAAGCTATTCAGAATGCAAATAAACTATTCAGATTGCAAATAAGCTATACAGTTTGCAAAAAAAGCTTTTCAGAATGAAATTGTGCTATTCAGATTGCAGTTAAGGATGAAAATAAGCTATTCAGAATGAAAAAAACGGGATTCAAGATGCGAATAACCTATTAAGTTTGCAATTCAGACAAAAAAAGCTATTCAGAATGCAAATAAACTATTCAGATTGCAAATAAGCTATTAAGTTTGTAAAAAAAGGTTTTCAGAATGAAAATGTGCTATTTAGATTGCAGTTCAGGATGAAAATAAGCTATTCAGAATGAAAAAAAAGGGATTCCGGATGCGAATAACCTATTCAGAATGAAAAATAAACTATTCTGATTGCAAATAAGCTATACAGTTGGCAAAAAAAGCTTTTTAGAATGAAAATGTGCTATTCAGATTGCAGCTAAGGATGAAAATAAGCTATTTAGAATGAAAAAAAAGGGATTCAGGATGCGAATAACCTATTCAGTTGACAATTCAGACAAAAAAAGCTATTCAGAATGCAAATAAACTATTCAGATTGCAAATAAGCTATACAGTTTGCAAAAAAAGCTTTTCAGAATGAAATTGAGCTATTCAGATTGCAGTTAAGGATGAAAATAAGCTATTCAGAATGAAAAAAACGGGATTCAGGATGCGAATAACCTATTAAGTTTGCAATTCAGACAAAAAAAGCTATTCAGAATGCAAATAAACTATTCAGATTGCAAATAAGCTATTAAGTTTGTAAAAAAAGGTTTTCAGAATGAAAATGTGCTATTTAGATTGCAGTTCAGGATGAAAATAAGCTATTCAGAATGAAAAAAAAGGGATTCAGGATGCGAATAACCTATTCAGTTGGCATTTCAGACAAAAAAACCTATTCAGAATGCAAAAAAAACTACTCAGATTGCAAATAAGCTATACAGTTTGCAAAAAAAGCTTTTCACAATGAAATTGTGCTATTCAGATTGCAGTTAAGGATGAAAAAAAGCTATTCAGAATGAAAAAAAAGGGATTCAGGATGCGAATAACCTATTCAGTTGACAATTCAGACAAAAAAAGCTATTCAGAATGCAAATAAACTATTCAGATTGCAAATAAGCTATACAGTTTGCAAAAAAAGCTTTTCAGAATGAAATTGTGCTATTCAGATTGCAGTTAAGGATGAAAATAAGCTATTCAGAATGAAAAAAACGGGATTCAAGATGCGAATAACCTATTAAGTTTGCAATTCAGACAAAAAAAGCTATTCAGAATGCAAATAAACTATTCAGATTGCAAATAAGCTATTAAGTTTGTAAAAAAAGGTTTTCAGAATGAAAATGTGCTATTTAGATTGCAGTTCAGGATGAAAATAAGCTATTCAGAATGAAAAAAAAGGGATTCCGGATGCGAATAACCTATTCAGAATGAAAAATAAACTATTCTGATTGCAAATAAGCTATACAGTTGGCAAAAAAAGCTTTTTAGAATGAAAATGTGCTATTCAGATTGCAGTTAAGGATGAAAATAAGCTATTTAGAATGAAAAAAAAGGGATTCAGGATGCGAATAACCTATTCAGTTGGCATTTCAGACAAAAAAACCTATTCAGAATGCAAAAAAAACTACTCAGATTGCAAATAAGCTATACAGTTTGCAAAAAAAGCTTTTCAGAATGAAATTGTGCTATTCAGATTGCAGTTAAGGATGAAAAAAAGCAATTCAGAATGAAAAAAAAGGGATTCAGGATGCGAATAACCTATTCAGTTGACAATTCAGACAAAAAAAGCTATTCAGAATGCAAATAAACTATTCAGATTGCAAATAAGCTATACAGTTTGCAAAAAAAGCTTTTCAGAATGAAATTGAGCTATTCAGATTGCAGTTAAGGATGAAAATAAGCTATTCAGAATGAAAAAAACGGGATTCAGGATGCGAATAACCTATTAAGTTTGCAATTCAGACAAAAAAAGCTATTCAGAATGCAAATAAACTATTCAGATTGCAAATAAGCTATTAAGTTTGTAAAAAAAGGTTTTCAGAATGAAAATGTGCTATTTAGATTGCAGTTCAGGATGAAAATAAGCTATTCAGAATGAAAAAAAAGGGATTCAGGATGCGAATAACCTATTCAGTTGGCATTTCAGACAAAAAAACCTATTCAGAATGCAAAAAAAACTACTCAGATTGCAAATAAGCTATACAGTTTGCAAAAAAAGCTTTTCACAATGAAATTGTGCTATTCAGATTGCAGTTAAGGATGAAAAAAAGCTATTCAGAATGAAAAAAAAGGGATTCAGGATGCGAATAACCTATTCAGTTGACAATTCAGACAAAAAAATCTATTCAGAATGCAAATAAACTATTCAGATTGCAAATAAGCTATACAGTTTGCAAAAAAAGCTTTTCAGAATGAAATTGTTCTATTCAGATTGCAGTTAAGGATGAAAAAAAGCAATTCAGAATGAAAAAAAAGGGATTCAGGATGCGAATAACCTATTCAGTTGGCATTTCAGACAAAAAAACCTATTCAGAAAGCAAAAAAAACTATTCAGATTGCAAATAAGCTATACAGTTTGCAAAAAAAGCTTTTCAGAATGAAATTGTGCTATTCAGATTGCAGTTAAGGATGAAAAAAAGCTATTCAGAATGAAAAAAAAGGGATTCAGGATGCGAATAACCTATTCAGTTGACAATTCAGACAAAAAAAGCTATTCAGAATGCAAATAAACTATTCAGATTGCAAATAAGCTATACAGTTTGCAAAAAAAGCTTTTCAGAATGAAATTGTGCTATTCAGATTGCAGTTAAGGATGAAAATAAGCTATTCAGAATGAAAAAAACGGGATTCAAGATGCGAATAACCTATTAAGTTTGCAATTCAGACAAAAAAAGCTATTCAGAATGCAAATAAACTATTCAGATTGCAAATAAGCTATTAAGTTTGTAAAAAAAGGTTTTCAGAATGAAAATGTGCTATTTAGATTGCAGTTCAGGATGAAAATAAGCTATTCAGAATGAAAAAAAAGGGATTCCGGATGCGAATAACCTATTCAGAATGAAAAATAAACTATTCTGATTGCAAATAAGCTATACAGTTGGCAAAAAAAGCTTTTTAGAATGAAAATGTGCTATTCAGATTGCAGCTAAGGATGAAAATAAGCTATTTAGAATGAAAAAAAAGGGATTCAGGATGCGAATAACCTATTCAGTTGACAATTCAGACAAAAAAAGCTATTCAGAATGCAAATAAACTATTCAGATTGCAAATAAGCTATACAGTTTGCAAAAAAAGCTTTTCAGAATGAAATTGAGCTATTCAGATTGCAGTTAAGGATGAAAATAAGCTATTCAGAATGAAAAAAACGGGATTCAGGATGCGAATAACCTATTAAGTTTGCAATTCAGACAAAAAAAGCTATTCAGAATGCAAATAAACTATTCAGATTGCAAATAAGCTATTAAGTTTGTAAAAAAAGGTTTTCAGAATGAAAATGTGCTATTTAGATTGCAGTTCAGGATGAAAATAAGCTATTCAGAATGAAAAAAAAGGGATTCAGGATGCGAATAACCTATTCAGTTGGCATTTCAGACAAAAAAACCTATTCAGAATGCAAAAAAAACTACTCAGATTGCAAATAAGCTATACAGTTTGCAAAAAAAGCTTTTCACAATGAAATTGTGCTATTCAGATTGCAGTTAAGGATGAAAAAAAGCTATTCAGAATGAAAAAAAAGGGATTCAGGATGCGAATAACCTATTCAGTTGACAATTCAGACAAAAAAATCTATTCAGAATGCAAATAAACTATTCAGATTGCAAATAAGCTATACAGTTTGCAAAAAAAGCTTTTCAGAATGAAATTGTTCTATTCAGATTGCAGTTAAGGATGAAAAAAAGCAATTCAGAATGAAAAAAAAGGGATTCAGGATGCGAATAACCTATTCAGTTGGCATTTCAGACAAAAAAACCTATTCAGAAAGCAAAAAAAACTATTCAGATTGCAAATAAGCTATACAGTTTGCAAAAAAAGCTTTTCAGAATGAAATTGTGCTATTCAGATTGCAGTTAAGGATGAAAAAAAGCTATTCAGAATGAAAAAAAAGGGATTCAGGATGCGAATAACCTATTCAGTTGACAATTCAGACAAAAAAAGCTATTCAGAATACAAATAAACTATTCAGATTGCAAATAAGCTATACAGTTTGCAAAAAAAGCTTTTCAGAATGAAATTGTGCTATTCAGATTGCAGTTAAGGATGAAAATAAGCTATTCAGAATGAAAAAAACGGGATTCAAGATGCGAATAACCTATTAAGTTTGCAATTCAGACAAAAAAAGCTATTCAGAATGCAAATAAACTATTCAGATTGCAAATAAGCTATTAAGTTTGTAAAAAAAGGTTTTCAGAATGAAAATGTGCTATTTAGATTGCAGTTCAGGATGAAAATAAGCTATTCAGAATGAAAAAAAAGGGATTTCGGATGCGAATAACCTATTCAGAATGAAAAATAAACTATTCTGATTGCAAATAAGCTATACAGTTGGCAAAAAAAGCTTTTTAGAATGAAAATGTGCTATTCAGATTGCAGCTAAGGATGAAAATAAGCTATTTAGAATGAAAAAAAAGGGATTCAGGATGCGAATAACCTATTCAGTTGACAATTCAGACAAAAAAAGCTATTCAGAATGCAAATAAACTATTCAGATTGCAAATAAGCTATACAGTTTGCAAAAAAAGCTTTTCAGAATGAAATTGAGCTATTCAGATTGCAGTTAAGGATGAAAATAAGCTATTCAGAATGAAAAAAACGGGATTCAGGATGCGAATAACCTATTAAGTTTGCAATTCAGACAAAAAAAGCTATTCAGAATGCAAATAAACTATTCAGATTGCAAATAAGCTATTAAGTTTGTAAAAAAAGGTTTTCAGAATGAAAATGTGCTATTTAGATTGCAGTTCAGGATGAAAATAAGCTATTCAGAATGAAAAAAAAGGGATTCAGGATGCGAATAACCTATTCAGTTGGCATTTCAGACAAAAAAACCTATTCAGAATGCAAAAAAAACTACTCAGATTGCAAATAAGCTATACAGTTTGCAAAAAAAGCTTTTCACAATGAAATTGTGCTATTCAGATTGCAGTTAAGGATGAAAAAAAGCTATTCAGAATGAAAAAAAAGGGATTCAGGATGCGAATAACCTATTCAGTTGACAATTCAGACAAAAAAATCTATTCAGAATGCAAATAAACTATTCAGATTGCAAATAAGCTATACAGTTTGCAAAAAAAGCTTTTCAGAATGAAATTGTTCTATTCAGATTGCAGTTAAGGATGAAAAAAAGCAATTCAGAATGAAAAAAAAGGGATTCAGGATGCGAATAACCTATTCAGTTGGCATTTCAGACAAAAAAACCTATTCAGAAAGCAAAAAAAACTATTCAGATTGCAAATAAGCTATACAGTTTGCAAAAAAAGCTTTTCAGAATGAAATTGTGCTATTCAGATTGCAGTTAAGGATGAAAAAAAGCTATTCAGAATGAAAAAAAAGGGATTCAGGATGCGAATAACCTATTCAGTTGACAATTCAGACAAAAAAAGCTATTCAGAATGCAAATAAACTATTCAGATTGCAAATAAGCTATACAGTTTGCAAAAAAAGCTTTTCAGAATGAAATTGTGCTATTCAGATTGCAGTTAAGGATGAAAATAAGCTATTCAGAATGAAAAAAACGGGATTCAAGATGCGAATAACCTATTAAGTTTGCAATTCAGACAAAAAAAGCTATTCAGAATGCAAATAAACTATTCAGATTGCAAATAAGCTATTAAGTTTGTAAAAAAAGGTTTTCAGAATGAAAATGTGCTATTTAGATTGCAGTTCAGGATGAAAATAAGCTATTCAGAATGAAAAAAAAGGGATTCCGGATGCGAATAACCTATTCAGAATGAAAAATAAACTATTCTGATTGCAAATAAGCTATACAGTTGGCAAAAAAAGCTTTTTAGAATGAAAATGTGCTATTCAGATTGCAGTTAAGGATGAAAATAAGCTATTTAGAATGAAAAAAAAGGGATTCAGGATGCGAATAACCTATTCAGTTGGCATTTCAGACAAAAAAACCTATTCAGAATGCAAAAAAAACTACTCAGATTGCAAATAAGCTATACAGTTTGCAAAAAAAGCTTTTCAGAATGAAATTGTGCTATTCAGATTGCAGTTAAGGATGAAAAAAAGCAATTCAGAATGAAAAAAAAGGGATTCAGGATGCGAATAACCTATTCAGTTGACAATTCAGACAAAAAAAGCTATTCAGAATGCAAATAAACTATTCAGATTGCAAATAAGCTATACAGTTTGCAAAAAAAGCTTTTCAGAATGAAATTGAGCTATTCAGATTGCAGTTAAGGATGAAAATAAGCTATTCAGAATGAAAAAAACGGGATTCAGGATGCGAATAACCTATTAAGTTTGCAATTCAGACAAAAAAAGCTATTCAGAATGCAAATAAACTATTCAGATTGCAAATAAGCTATTAAGTTTGTAAAAAAAGGTTTTCAGAATGAAAATGTGCTATTTAGATTGCAGTTCAGGATGAAAATAAGCTATTCAGAATGAAAAAAAAGGGATTCAGGATGCGAATAACCTATTCAGTTGGCATTTCAGACAAAAAAACCTATTCAGAATGCAAAAAAAACTACTCAGATTGCAAATAAGCTATACAGTTTGCAAAAAAAGCTTTTCACAATGAAATTGTGCTATTCAGATTGCAGTTAAGGATGAAAAAAAGCTATTCAGAATGAAAAAAAAGGGATTCAGGATGCGAATAACCTATTCAGTTGACAATTCAGACAAAAAAATCTATTCAGAATGCAAATAAACTATTCAGATTGCAAATAAGCTATACAGTTTGCAAAAAAAGCTTTTCAGAATGAAATTGTTCTATTCAGATTGCAGTTAAGGATGAAAAAAAGCAATTCAGAATGAAAAAAAAGGGATTCAGGATGCGAATAACCTATTCAGTTGGCATTTCAGACAAAAAAACCTATTCAGAAAGCAAAAAAAACTATTCAGATTGCAAATAAGCTATACAGTTTGCAAAAAAAGCTTTTCAGAATGAAATTGTGCTATTCAGATTGCAGTTAAGGATGAAAAAAAGCTATTCAGAATGAAAAAAAAGGGATTCAGGATGCGAATAACCTATTCAGTTGACAATTCAGACAAAAAAAGCTATTCAGAATGCAAATAAACTATTCAGATTGCAAATAAGCTATACAGTTTGCAAAAAAAGCTTTTCAGAATGAAATTGTGCTATTCAGATTGCAGTTAAGGATGAAAATAAGCTATTCAGAATGAAAAAAACGGGATTCAAGATGCGAATAACCTATTAAGTTTGCAATTCAGACAAAAAAAGCTATTCAGAATGCAAATAAACTATTCAGATTGCAAATAAGCTATTAAGTTTGTAAAAAAAGGTTTTCAGAATGAAAATGTGCTATTTAGATTGCAGTTCAGGATGAAAATAAGCTATTCAGAATGAAAAAAAAGGGATTCCGGATGCGAATAACCTATTCAGAATGAAAAATAAACTATTCTGATTGCAAATAAGCTATACAGTTGGCAAAAAAAGCTTTTTAGAATGAAAATGTGCTATTCAGATTGCAGCTAAGGATGAAAATAAGCTATTTAGAATGAAAAAAAAGGGATTTAGGATGCGAATAACCTATTCAGTTGGCATTTCAGACAAAAAAAGCTATTCAAAATGCAAAAAAACTATTCAGATTGGAAATAAGCTATTTAGTTTGCAAATGAAGCAATTCAGAATGAAAATGTGCTATTCAGATTGCAGTTAAGTATGAAAATAAGCTATTCAGAATGAAAAAAAAGGGATTCAGGATGCGAATAACCTATTCAGTTGACAATTCAGACAAGAAAAGCTATTCATAATGCAAATAAACTATTCAGATTGCAAATAAGCTATTCAGTTTGCAAAAAAAGCTTTTCAGAATGAAATTGTGCTATTCAGATTGCAGTTAAGGATGAAAATAAGCTATTTAGAATGAAAAAAAAGGGATTTAGGATGCGAATAACCTATTAAGTTTGCAATTCAGACAAAAAAAGCTATTCAGAATGCAAATAAACAATTCAGATTGCAAATAAGCTATTCAGTTTGCAAAAAAAGCTTTTCAGAATGAAAATGTGCTATTCAGATTGCAGTAAAGGATGAAAATAAGCTATTCAAAATGAAAAAAAAGGGATTCAGGATGCGAATAACCTATTCAGTTGGCAATTCAGACAAAAAAACCTATTCAGAATGCAAAAAAACTACTCAGATTGCAAATAAGCTATGCAGTTTGCAAAAAAAGCTTTTCAGAATGAAATTGTGCTATTCAGATTGCAGTTAAGGATGAAAATAAGCTATTCAGAATGAAAAAAAAGAGATTCAGGATGCGAATAACCTATTCAGTGGACAATTCAGACAAAAAAAGCTATTCAGAATGCAAATAAACTATTCAGATTGAAAATAAGCTATACAGTTTGCAACAATAGCTTTTCAGAATGAAATTGTGCTATTCAGACTGCAGTTAAGGATGAAAATAAGCTATTCAGAATGAAAAAAACGGGATTCAGGATGCGAATAACCTATTCAGAATGAAAAATAAACTATTCTGATTGCAAATAAGCTATACAGTTTGCAAAAAAAGCTTTTCAGAATGAAAATGTGTTATTCAGATTGCAGTTAAGGATGAAAATAAGCTATTCAGAATGAAAAAAACGGGATTCAGTATGCGAATAACCTATTAAGTTTGCAATTCAGACAAAAAAAGCTATTCAGAATGCAAATAAACTATTCAGATTGTAAATAAGCTATTTAGTTTGCAAATGAAGCAATTCAGAATGAAAATGTGCTATTTAGATTGCAGTTCAGGATGAAAATAAGCTATTCAGAATGAGAAAAAAGGGATTCAGGATGCGAATAACCTATTCAGAATTTAAAATAAACTATTCTGATTGCAAATAAGCTATACAGTTTGCAAAAAAAGCTTTTCAGAATGAAAATGTGCTATTCAGATTGCAGTTAAGGATGAAAATAAGCTATTTAGAATGAAAAAAAAAGGATTCAGGATGCGAATAACCTATTCAGTTGGCATTTCAGACAAAAAAACCTATTCAGAATGCAAAAAAAACTGCTCAGATTGCAAATAAGCTATACAGTTTGCAAAAAAAGCTTTTCAGAATGAAATTGTGCTATTCAGATTGCAGTTAAGGATGAAAATAAGCTATTCAGAATGGAAAAAAAGGGATTCAGGATGCGAATAACCTATGCAGTTGGCAATTCAGACAAAAAAAGCTATTCAGAATGCAAAAAAACTATTCAGATTGTAAATAAGCTATTTAGTTTGCAAATGAAGCAATTCAGAATGAAAATGTGCTATTCAGATTGCAGTTAGGTATGAAAATAAGCTATTCAGAATGAAAAAAACGGGATTCAGGATGCGAATAACCTATTCAGAATGAAAAATAAACTATTCTGATTGCAAATAAGCTATACAGTTTGCAAAAAAAGCTTTTCAGAATGAAAATATGCTATTCAGATTGCAGTTTAGGATGAAAATAAGCTATTCAGAATGAAAAAAACGGGATTCAGGATGCGAATAACCTATTAAGTTTGCAATTCAGACAAAAAAAGCTATTCAGAATGCAAATAAACTATTCAGATTGCAAATAAGCTATTAAGTTTGTAAAAAAAGGTTTTCAGAATGAAAATGTGCTATTTAGATTGCAGTTCAGGATGAAAATAAGCTATTCAGAATGAAAAAAAAGGGATTCAGGATGCGAATAACCTATTCAGAATGAAAAATAAACTATTCTGATTGCAAATAAGCTATACAGTTTGCAAAAAAAGCTTTTCAGAATGAAAATGTGTTATTCAGATTGCAGTTAAGGATGAAAATAAGCTATTCAGAATGAAAAAAACGGGATTCAGGATGCGAATAACCTATTCAGAATGAAAAATAAACTATTCTGATTGCAAATAAGCTATACAGTTTGCAAAAAAAGCTTTTCAGAATGAAAATGTGTTATTCAGATTGCAGTTAAGGATGAAAATAAGCTATTCAGAATGAAAAAAACGGGATTCAGGATGCGAATAACCTATTAAGTTTGCAATTCAGACAAAAAAAGCTATTCAGAATGCAAATAAACTATTCAGATTGCAAATAAGCTATTAAGTTTGTAAAAAAAGGTTTTCAGAATGAAAATGTGCTATTTAGATTAAAGTTCAGGATGAAAATAAGCTATTCAGAATGAGAAAAAAGGGATTCAGGATGCTCAGAATGAAAAATAAACTATTCTGATTGCAAATGAGCTATACAGTTTGCAAAAAAAGCTTTTCAGAATGAAAATGTGCTATTCAGATTGCAGTTAAGGATGAAAATAAGCTATTTAGAATGAAAAAAAAGGATTCAGGATGCGAATAACCTATTCAGTTGGCAATTCAGACAAAAAAAGCTATTCAGAATGCAAAAAAACTATTCAGATTGTAAATAAGCTATTTAGTTTGCAAATGAAGCAATTCAGAATGAAAATGTGCTATTCAGATTGCAGTTAAGTATGAAAATAAGCTATTCAGAATGAAAAAAACGGGATTCAGGATGCGAATAACCTATTCAGAATGAAAAATAAACTATTCTGATTGCAAATAAGCTATACAGTTTGCAAAAAAAGCTTTTCAGAATGAAAATATGCTATTCAGATTGCAGTTTAGGATGAAAATAAGCTATTCAGAATGAAAAAAACGGGATTCAGGATGCGAATAACCTATTAAGTTTGCAATTCAGACAAAAAAAGCTATTCAGAATGCAAATAAACTATTCAGATTGCAAATAAGCTATTAAGTTTGTAAAAAAAGGTTTTCAGAATGAAAATGTGCTATTTAGATTGCAGTTCAGGATGAAAATAAGCTATTCAGAATGAAAAAAAAGGGATTCAGGATGCAAATAACCTATTCAGAATGAAAAATAAACTATTCTGATTGCAAATAAGCTATACAGTTTGCAAAAAAAGCTTTTCAGAATGAAAATGTGCTATTCAGATTGCAGTTAAGGATGAAAATAAGCTATTCAGAATGAAAAAAAAGGGATTCAGGATGCGAATAACCTATTCAGTTGGCAATTCAGACAAAAAAAGCTATTCAGAATGCAAAAAAACTATTCAGATTGTAAATAAGCTATTTAGTTTACAAATGAAGCAATTCAGAATGAAAATGTGCTATTCAGATTGCAGTTAAGTTTGAAAATAAGCTATTCAGAATGAAAAAAAAGGGATTCAGGATGCGAATAACCTATTCAGTTGGCATTTCAGACAAAAAAACCTATTCAGAATGCAAAAAAAACTACTCAGATTGCAAATAAGCTATACAGTTTGCAAAAAAAGCTTTTCAGAATGAAATTGTGCTATTCAGATTGCAGTTAAGGATGAAAAAAAGCTATTCAGAATGAAAAAAAAGGGATTCAGGATGCGAATAACCTATTCAGTTGACAATTCAGACAAAAAAAGCTATTCAGAATGCTAATAAATTATTCAGATTGCAAATAAGCTATACAGTTTGCAAAAAAAGCTTTTCAGAATGAAATTGTGCTATTCAGATTGCAGTTAAGGATGAAAATAAGCTATTCAGAATGAAAAAAACGGGATTCAAGATGCGAATAACCTATTAAGTTTGCAATTCAGACAAAAAAAGCTATTCAGAATGCAAATAAACTATTCAGATTGCAAATAAGCTATTAAGTTTGTAAAAAAAGGTTTTCAGAATGAAAATGTGCTATTTAGATTGCAGTTCAGGATGAAAATAAGCTATTCAGAATGAAAAAAAAGGGATTCAGGATGCGAATAACCTATTCAGTTGGCATTTCAGACAAAAAAACCTATTCAGAATGCAAAAAAAAACTACTCAGATTGCAAATAAGCTATACAGTTTGCAAAAAAAGCTTTTCAGAATGAAATTGTGCTATTCAGATTGCAGTTAAGGATGAAAATAAGCTATTCAGAATGAAAAAAAAGGGATTCAGGATGCGAATAACCTATTCAGTTGGCAATTCAGACAAAAAAAGTTATTCAGAATGCAAAAAAACTATTCAGATTGTAAATAAGCTATTTAGTTTGCAAATGAAGCAATTCAGAATGAATATGTGCTATTCAGATTGCAGTTAAGTATGAAAATAAGCTATTCAGAATGAAAAAAACGGGATTCAGGATGCGAATAACCTATTCAGAATGAAAAATAAACTATTCTAATTGCAAATAAGCTATACAGTTTGCAAAAAAAGCTTTTCAGAATGAAAATATGCTATTCAGATTGCAGTTTAGGATGAAAATAAGCTATTCAGAATGAAAAAAACGGGATTCAGGATGCGAATAGCCTATTAAGTTTGCAATTCAGACAAAAAAAGCTATTCAGAATGCAAATAAACTATTCAGATTGCAAATAAGCTATTAAGTTTGTAAAAAAAGGTTTTCAGAATGAAAATGTGCTATTTAGATTGCAGTTCAGGATGAAAATAAGCTATTCAGAATGAAAAAAAAGGGATTCAGGATGCGAATAACCTATTCAGAATGAAAAATAAACTATTCTGATTGCAAATAAGCTATACAGTTTGCAAAAAAAGCTTTTCAGAATGAAAATGTGCTATTCAGATTGCAGTTAAAGATGAAAATAAGCTATTTAGAATGAAAAAAAAGGGATTTAGGATGCGAATAACCTATTCAGTTGGCATTTCAGACAAAAAAACCTTTTCAGAATGCAAAAAAAACTACTCAGATTGCAAATAAGCTATACAGTTTGCAAAAAAAGCTTTTCAGAATGAAATTGTGCTATTCAGATTGCAGTTAAGGATGAAAATAAGCTATTCAGAATGAAAAAAAAGGGATTCAGGATGCGAATAACCTATTCAGTTGGCAATTCAGACAAAAAAAGCTATTCAGAATGCAAAAAAACTATTCAGATTGTAAATAAGCTATTTAGTTTGCAAATGAAGCAATTCAGAATGAAAATGTGCTATTCAGATTGCAGTTAAGTATGAAAATAAGCTATTCAGAATGAAAAAAAAGGGATTCAGGATGCGAATAACCTATTCAGTTGGCATTTCAGACAAAAAAACCTATTCAGAATGCAAAAAAAACTACTCAGATTGCAAATAAGCTATACAGTTTGCAAAAAAAGCTTTTCAGAATGAAATTGTGCTATTCAGATTGCAGTTAAGGATGAAAAAAAGCTATTCAGAATGAAAAAAACGGGATTCAGGATGCGAATAACCTATTCAGAATGAAAAATAAACTATTCTGATTGCAAATAAGCTATACAGTTTGCAAAAAAAGCTTTTCAGAATGAAAATATGCTATTCAGATTGCAGTTTAGGATGAAAATAAGCTATTCAGAATGAAAAAAACGGGATTCAGGATGCGAATAACCTATTAAGTTTGCAATTCAGACAAAAAAAGCTATTCAGAATGCAAATAAACTATTCAGATTGCAAATAAGCTATTAAGTTTGTAAAAAAAGGTTTTCAGAATGAAAATGTGCTATTTAGATTGCAGTTCAGGATGAAAATAAGCTATTCAGAATGAAAAAAAAGGGATTCAGGATGCGAATAACCTATTCAGAATGAAAAATAAACTATTCTGATTGCAAATAAGCTATACAGTTTGCAAAAAAAGTTTTTCAGAATGAAAATGTGCTATTCAGATTGCAGTTAAAGATGAAAATAAGCTATTTAGAATGAAAAAAAAGGGATTTAGGATGCGAATAACCTATTCAGTTGGCATTTCAGACAAAAAAACCTTTTCAGAATGCAAAAAAAACTACTCAGATTGCAAATAAGCTATACAGTTTGCAAAAAAAGCTTTTCAGAATGAAATTGTGCTATTCAGATTGCAGTTAAGGTTGAAAATAAGCTATTCAGAATGAAAAAAAAGGGATTCAGGATGCGAATAACCTATTCAGTTGGCAATTCAGACAAAAAAAGCTATTCAGAATGCAAAAAAACTATTCAGATTGTAAATAAGCTATTTAGTTTGCAAATGAAGCAATCCAGAATGAAAATGTGCTATTCAGATTGCAGTTAAGTATGAAAATAAGCTATTCAGAATGAAAAAAAAGGGATTCAGGATGCGAATAACCTATTCAGTTGGCATTTCAGACAAAAAAACCTATTCAGAATGCAAAAAAAACTACTCAGGTTGCAAATAAGCTATACAGTTTGCAAAAAAAGCTTTTCAGAATGAAATTGTGCTATTCAGATTGCAGTTAAGGATGAAAATAAGCTATTCAGAATGAAAAAAACGGGATTCAAGATGCGAATAACCTATTAAGTTTGCAATTTAGACAAAAAAAGCTATTCAGAATGCAAATAAACTATTCAGATTGCTAATAAGCTATTAAGTTTGTAAAAAAAGGTTTTCAGAATGAAATTGTGCTATTTAGATTGCAGTTAAGGATGAAAATAAGCTTTTCAGAATGAAAAAAAAGGGATTCAGGATGCGAATAACCTATTCAGTTGGCATTTCAGACAGAAAAACCTATTCAAAATGCAAAAAAAACTACTCAGATTGCAAATAAGCTATACAGTTTGCAAAAAAAGCTTTTCAGAATGAAATTGTGCTATTCAGATTGCAGTTAAGGATGAAAATAAGCTATTCAGAATGAAAAAAACGGGATTCAAGATGCGAATAACCTATTAAGTTTGCAATTCAGACAAAAAAAGCTATTCAGAATGCAAATAAACTATTCAGATTGCAAATAAGTTATTAAGTTTGTAAAAAAAGGTTTTCAGAATGAAATTGTGCTATTTAGATTGCAGTTAAGGATGAAAATAAGCTTTTCAGAATGAAAAAAAAGGGATTCAGGATGCGAATAACCTATTCAGTTGGCATTTCAGACAAAAAAACCTATTCAGAATGCAAAAAAAACTACTCAGATTGCAAATAAGCTATACAGTTTGCAAAAAAAGCTTTTCAGAATGAAATTGTGCTATTCAGATTGCAGTTAAGGATGAAAATAAGCTATTCAGAATGAAAAAAACGGGATTCAGGATGCGAATAACCTATTAAGTTTGCAATTCAGACAAAAAAAGCTATTCAGAATGCAAAAAAACTATTCAGATTGTAAATAAGCTATTTAGTTTGCAAATGAAGCAATTCAGAATGAAAATGTGCTATTCAGAATGCAGTTAAGTATGAAAATAAGCTATTCATAATGAAAAAAACGGGATTCAGGATGCGAATAGCCTATTCAGAATGAAAAATAAACTATTCTGATTGCAAATAAGCTATACAGTTTGCAAAAAAACTTTTCAGAATGAAAATATGCTATTCAGATAGCAGTTAAGGATGAAAATAAGCTATTTAGAATGAAAAAAAAGGATTCAGGATGCGAATAACCTATTCAGTTGGCATTTTAGACAAAAAAACCTATTCAGAATGCAAAAAAAACTGCTCAGATTGCAAATAAGCTATACAGTTTGCAAAAAAAGCTTTTCAGAATGAAATTGTGCTATTCAGATTGCAGTTAAGGATGAAAATAAGCTATTCAGAATGAAAAAAAAGGGATTCAGGATGCGAATAACCTATTCAGTTGGCAATTCAGACAAAAAAAGCTATTCAGAATGCAAAAAAACTATTCAGATTGTAAATAAGCTATTTAGTTTGCAAATGAAGCAATTCAGAATGAAAATGTGCTATTCAGATTGCAGTTAAGTATGAAAATAAGCTATTCAGAATGAAAAAAACGGGATTCAGGATCGAATAACCTATTCAGAATGAAAAATAAACTATTCTGATTGCAAATAAGCTATACAGTTTGCAAAAAAAGCTTTTCAGAATGAAAATATGCTATTCAGATTGCAGTTTAGGATGAAAATAAGCTATTCAGAATGAAAAAAACGGGATTCAGGATGCGAATAACCTATTAAGTTTGCAATTCAGACAAAAAAAGCTATTCAGAATGCAAATAAACTATTCAGATTGCAAATAAGCTATTAAGTTTGTAAAAAAAGGTTTTCAGAATGAAAATGTGCTATTTAGATTGCAGTTCAGGATGAAAATAAGCTATTCAGAATGAAAAAAAAGGGATTCAGGATGCAAATAACCTATTCAGAATGAAAAATAAACTATTCTGATTGCAAATAAGCTATACAGTTTGCAAAAAAAGCTTTTCAGAATGAAAATGTGCTATTCAGATTGCAGTTAAGGATGAAAATAAGCTATTCAGAATGAAAAAAAAGGGATTCAGGATGCCAATAACCTATTCAGTTGGCAATTCAGACAAAAAAAGCTATTCAGAATGCAAAAAAACTATTCAGATTGTAAATAAGCTATTTAGTTTGCAAATGAAGCAATTCAGAATGAAAATGTGCTATTCAGATTGCAGTTAAGTTTGAAAATAAGCTATTCAGAATGAAAAAAAAGGGATTCAGGATGCGAATAACCTATTCAGTTGGCATTTCAGACAAAAAAACCTATTCAGAATGCAAAAAAAACTACTCAGATTGCAAATAAGCTATACAGTTTGCAAAAAAAGCTTTTCAGAATGAAATTGTGCTATTCAGATTGCAGTTAAGGATGAAAAAAAGCTATTCAGAATGAAAAAAAAGGGATTCAGGATGCGAATAACCTATTCAGTTGACAATTCAGACAAAAAAAGCTATTCAAAATGCTAATAAATTATTCAGATTGCAAATAAGCTATACAGTTTGCAAAAAAAGCTTTTCAGAATGAAATTGTGCTATTCAGATTGCAGTTAAGGATGAAAATAAGCTATTCAGAATGAAAAAAACGGGATTCAAGATGCGAATAACCTATTAAGTTTGCAATTCAGACAAAAAAAGCTATTCAGAATGCAAATAAACTATTCAGATTGCAAATAAGCTATTAAGTTTGTAAAAAAAGGTTTTCAGAATGAAAATGTGCTATTTAGATTGCAGTTCAGGACGAAAATAAGCTATTCAGAATGAAAAAAAAGGGATTCAGGATGCGAATAACCTATTCAGTTGGCATTTCAGACAAAAAAACCTATTCAGAATGCAAAAAAAAACTACTCAGATTGCAAATAAGCTATACAGTTTGCAAAAAAAGCTTTTCAGAATGAAATTGTACTATTCAGATTGCAGTTAAGGATGAAAATAAGCTATTCAGAATGAAAAAAAAGGGATTCAGGATGCGAATAACCTATTCAGTTGGCAATTCAGACAAAAAAAGTTATTCAGAATGCAAAAAAACTATTCAGATTGTAAATAAGCTATTTAGTTTGCAAATGAAGCAATTCAGAATGAATATGTGCTATTCAGATTGCAGTTAAGTATGAAAATAAGCTATTCAGAATGAAAAAAACGGGATTCAGGATGCGAATAACCTATTCAGAATGAAAAATAAACTATTCTAATTGCAAATAAGCTATACAGTTTGCAAAAAAAGCTTTTCAGAATGAAAATATGCTATTCAGATTGCAGTTTAGGATGAAAATAAGCTATTCAGAATGAAAAAAACGGGATTCAGGATGCGAATAGCCTATTAAGTTTGCAATTCAGACAAAAAAAGCTATTCAGAATGCAAATAAACTATTCAGATTGCAAATAAGCTATTAAGTTTGTAAAAAAAGGTTTTCAGAATGAAAATGTGCTATTTAGATTGCAGTTCAGGATGGAAATAAGCTATTCAGAATGAAAAAAAAGGGATTCAGGATGCGAATAACCTATTCAGAATGAAAAATAAACTATTCTGATTGCAAATAAGCTATACAGTTTGCAAAAAAAGCTTTTCAGAATGAAAATGTGCTATTCAGATTGCAGTTAAAGATGAAAATAAGCTATTTAGAATGAAAAAAAAGGGATTCAGGATGCGAATAACCTATTCAGTTGGCATTTCAGACAAAAAAACCTTTTCAGAATGCAAAAAAAACTACTCAGATTGCAAATAAGCTATACAGTTTGCAAAAAAAGCTTTTCAGAATGAAATTGTGCTATTCAGATTGCAGTTAAGGATGAAAATAAGCTATTCAGAATGAAAAAAAAGGGATTCAGGATGCGAATAACCTATTCAGTTAGCAATTCAGACAAAAAAAGCTATTCAGAATGCAAAAAAACTATTCAGATTGTAAATAAGCTATTTAGTTTGCAAATGAAGCAATTCAGAATGAAAATGTGCTATTCAGATTGCAGTTAAGTATGAAAATAAGCTATTCAGAATGAAAAAAAAGGGATTCAGGATGCGAATAACCTATTCAGTTGGCATTTCAGACAAAAAAACCTATTCAGAATGCAAAAAAAACTACTCAGATTGCAAATAAGCTATACAGTTTGCAAAAAAAGCTTTTCAGAATGAAATTGTGCTATTCAGATTGCAGTTAAGGATGAAAAAAAGCTATTCAGAATGAAAAAAACGGGATTCAGGATGCGAATAACCTATTCAGAATGAAAAATAAACTATTCTGATTGCAAATAAGCTATACAGTTTGCAAAAAAAGCTTTTCAGAATGAAAATATGCTATTCAGATTGCAGTTTAGGATGAAAATAAGCTATTCAGAATGAAAAAAACGGGATTCAGGATGCGAATAACCTATTAAGTTTGCAATTCAGACAAAAAAAGCTATTCAGAATGCAAATAAACTATTCAGATTGCAAATAAGCTATTAAGTTTGTAAAAAAAGGTTTTCAGAATGAAAATGTGCTATTTAGATTGCAGTTCAGGATGAAAATAAGCTATTCAGAATGAAAAAAAAGGGATTCAGGATGCGAATAACCTATTCAGAATGAAAAATAAACTATTCTGATTGCAAATAAGCTATACAGTTTGCAAAAAAAGTTTTTCAGAATGAAAATGTGCTATTCAGATTGCAGTTAAAGATGAAAATAAGCTATTTAGAATGAAAAAAAAGGGATTCAGGATGCGAATAACCTATTCAGTTGGCATTTCAGACAAAAAAACCTATTCAGAATGCAAAAAAAACTACTCAGATTGCAAATAAGCTATACAGTTTGCAAAAAAAGCTTTTCAGAATGAAATTGTGCTATTCAGATTGCAGTTAAGGATGAAAATAAGCTATTCAGAATGAAAAAAAAGGGATTCAGGATGCGAATAACCTATTCAGTTGGCAATTCAGACAAAAAAAGCTATTCAGAATGCAAAAAAACTATTCAGATTGTAAATAAGCTATTTAGTTTGCAAATGAAGCAATTCAGAATGAAAATGTGCTATTCAGATTGCAGTTAAGTATGAAAATAAGCTATTCAGAATGAAAAAAAAGGGATTCAGGATGCGAATAACCTATTCAGTTGGCATTTCAGACAAAAAAACCTATTCAGAATGCAAAAAAAACTACTCAGATTGCAAATAAGCTATACAGTTTGCAAAAAAAGCTTTTCAGAATGAAATTGTGCTATTCAGATTGCAGTTAAGGATGAAAATAAGCTATTCAGAATGAAAAAAACGGGATTCAAGATGCGAATAACCTATTAAGTTTGCAATTTAGACAAAAAAAGCTATTCAGAATGCAAATAAACTATTCAGATTGCTAATAAGCTATTAAGTTTGTAAAAAAAGCTTTTCAGAATGAAATTGTGCTATTCAGATTGCAGTTAAGTATGAAAATAAGCTATTCAGAATGAAAAAAAAGGGATTCAGGATGCGAATAACCTATTCAGTTGGCATTTCAGACAAAAAAACCTATTCAGAATGCAAAAAAAACTACTCAGATTGCAAATAAGCTATACAGTTTGCAAAAAAAGCTTTTCAGAATGAAATTGTGCTATTCAGATTGCAGTTAAGGATGAAAAAAAGCTATTCAGAATGAAAAAAACGGGATTCAGGATGCGAATAACCTATTCAGAATGAAAAATAAACTATTCTGATTGCAAATAAGCTATACAGTTTGCAAAAAAAGCTTTTCAGAATGAAAATATGCTATTCAGATTGCAGTTTAGGATGAAAATAAGCTATTCAGAATGAAAAAAACGGGATTCAGGATGCGAATAACCTATTAAGTTTGCAATTCAGACAAAAAAAGCTATTCAGAATGCAAATAAACTATTCAGATTGCAAATAAGCTATTAAGTTTGTAAAAAAAGGTTTTCAGAATGAAAATGTGCTATTTAGATTGCAGTTCAGGATGAAAATAAGCTATTCAGAATGAAAAAAAAGGGATTCAGGATGCGAATAACCTATTCAGAATGAAAAATAAACTATTCTGATTGCAAATAAGCTATACAGTTTGCAAAAAAAGTTTTTCAGAATGAAAATGTGCTATTCAGATTGCAGTTAAAGATGAAAATAAGCTATTTAGAATGAAAAAAAAGGGATTCAGGATGCGAATAACCTATTCAGTTGGCATTTCAGACAAAAAAACCTATTCAGAATGCAAAAAAAACTACTCAGATTGCAAATAAGCTATACAGTTTGCAAAAAAAGCTTTTCAGAATGAAATTGTGCTATTCAGATTGCAGTTAAGGATGAAAATAAGCTATTCAGAATGAAAAAAAAGGGATTCAGGATGCGAATAACCTATTCAGTTGGCAATTCAGACAAAAAAAGCTATTCAGAATGCAAAAAAACTATTCAGATTGTAAATAAGCTATTTAGTTTGCAAATGAAGCAATTCAGAATGAAAATGTGCTATTCAGATTGCAGTTAAGTATGAAAATAAGCTATTCAGAATGAAAAAAAAGGGATTCAGGATGCGAATAACCTATTCAGTTGGCATTTCAGACAAAAAAACCTATTCAGAATGCAAAAAAAACTACTCAGATTGCAAATAAGCTATACAGTTTGCAAAAAAAGCTTTTCAGAATGAAATTGTGCTATTCAGATTGCAGTTAAGGATGAAAATAAGCTATTCAGAATGAAAAAAACGGGATTCAAGATGCGAATAACCTATTAAGTTTGCAATTTAGACAAAAAAAGCTATTCAGAATGCAAATAAACTATTCAGATTGCTAATAAGCTATTAAGTTTGTAAAAAAAGGTTTTCAGAATGAAATTGTGCTATTTAGATTGCAGTTAAGGATGAAAATAAGCTTTTCAGAATGAAAAAAAAGGGATTCAGGATGCGAATAACCTATTCAGTTGGCATTTCAGACAGAAAAACCTATTCAAAATGCAAAAAAAACTACTCAGATTGCAAATAAGCTATACAGTTTGCAAAAAAAGCTTTTCAGAATGAAATTGTGCTATTCAGATTGCAGTTAAGGATGAAAATAAGCTATTCAGAATGAAAAAAACGGGATTCAAGATGCGAATAACCTATTAAGTTTGCAATTCAGACAAAAAAAGCTATTCAGAATGCAAATAAACTATTCAGATTGCAAATAAGCTATTAAGTTTGTAAAAAAAGGTTTTTAGAATGAAATTGTGCTATTTAGATTGCAGTTAAGGATGAAAATAAGCTTTTCAGAATGAAAAAAAAGGGATTCAGGATGCGAATAACCTATTCAGTTGGCATTTCAGACAGAAAAACCTATTCAGAATGCAAAAAAAACTACTCAGATTGCAAATAAGCTATACAGTTTGCAAAAAAAGCTTTTCAGAATGAAATTGTGCTATTCAGATTGCAGTTAAGGATGAAAATAAGCTATTCAGAATGAAAAAAAAGGGATTCAGGATGCGAATAACCTATTCAGTTGGCAATTCAGACAAAAAAAGCTATTCAGAATGCAAATAAACTATTCAGATTGTAAATAAGCTATTTAGTTTGCAAATGAAGCAATTCAGAATGAAAATGTGCTATTCAGATTGCAGTTAAGTATGAAAATAAGCTATTCAGAATGAAAAAAACGGGATTCAGGATGCGAATAACCTATTCAGAATGAAAAATAAACTATTCTGATTGCAAATAAGCTATACAGTTTGCAAAAAAACTTTTCAGAATGAAAATATGCTATTCAGATTGCAGTTAAGGATGAAAATAAGCTATTCAGAATGAAAAAAACGGGATTCAGGATGCGAATAACCTATTAAGTTTGCAATTCAGACAAAAAAAGCTATTCAGAATGCAAATAAACTATTCAGATTGCAAATAAGCTATTAAGTTTGTAAAAAAAGGTTTTCAGAATGAAAATGTGCTATTTAGATTGCAGTTCAGGATGAAAATAAGCTATTCAGAATGAAAAAAAAGGGATTCAGGATGCGAATAACCTATTCAGAATGAAAAATAAACTATTCTGATTGCAAATAAACTATACAATTTGCAAAAAAAGCTTTTCAGAATGAAAATGTGCTATTCAGATTGCAGTTAAGGATGAAAATAAGCTATTTAGAATGAAAAAAAAGGGATTCAGGATGCGAATAACCTATTCAGTTGGCATTTCAGACAAAAAAACCTATTCAGAATGCAAAAAAAACTACTCAGATTGCAAATAAGCTATACAGTTTGCAAAAAAAGCTTTTCAGAATGAAATTGTGCTATTCAGATTGCAGTTAAGGATGAAAATAAGCTATTCAGAATGAAAAAAACGGGATTCAGGATGCGAATAACCTATTAAGTTTGCAATTCAGACAAAAAAAGCTATTCAGAATGCAAAAAAACTATTCAGATTGTAAATAAGCTATTTAGTTTGCAAATGAAGCAATTCAGAATGAAAATGTGCTATTCAGAATGCAGTTAAGTATGAAAATAAGCTATTCAGAATGAAAAAAACGGGATTCAGGATGCGAATAGCCTATTCAGAATGAAAAATAAACTATTCTGATTGCAAATAAGCTATACAGTTTGCAAAAAAACTTTTCAGAATGAAAATATGCTATTCAGATTGCAGTTAAGGATGAAAATAAGCTATTCAGAATGAAAAAAACGGGATTCAGGATGCGAATAACCTATTAAGTTTGCAATTCAGACAAAAAAAGCTATTCAGAATGCAAATAAACTATTCAGATTGCAAATAAGCTATTAAGTTTGTAAAAAAAGGTTTTCAGAATGAAAATGTGCTATTTAGATTGCAGTTAAGTCTGAAAATAAGCTATTCAGAATGAAAAAAAAGAGATTCAGGATGCGAATAACCTATTCAGATGGCAATTCAGACAAAAAAAGCTATTCAGAATGCAAAAAAACTATTCAGATTGTAAATAAGCTATTTAGTTTGCAAATGAAGCAATTCAGAATGAAAATGTGCTATTCAGATTGCAGTTAAGTCTGAAAATAAGCTATTCAGAATGAAAAAAAAGAGATTCAAGATGCGAATAACCTATTCAGAATGAAAAATAAACTATTCTGATTGCAAATAAGCTATACAGTTTGCAAAAAAAGCTTTTCAGAATGAAAATGTGCTATTCAGATTGCAGTTAAGGATGAAAATAAGCTATTTAGAATGAAAAAAAAGGGATTCAGGATGCGAATAACCTATTCAGTTGGCATTTCAGACAAAGAAACCTATTCAGAATGCAAAAAAAACTACTCAGATTGCAAATAAGCTATACAGTTTGCAAAAAAAGATTTTCAGAATGAAATTGTGCTATTCAGATTGCAGTTAAGGATGAAAATAAGCTATTCAGAATGAAAAAAAAGGGATTCAGGATGCGAATAACCTATTCAGTTGACAATTCAGACAAAAAAAGCTATTCAGAATGCAAATAAACTATTCAGATTGCAAATAAGCTATTCAGTTTGCAAAAAAAGCTTTTCAGAATGAAATTGTGCTATTCAGATTGCAGTTAAGGATGAAAATAAGCTATTCAGAATGAAAAAATCGGGATTCAGGATGCGAATAACCTATTAAGTTTGCAATTCAGACAAAAAAAGCTATTCAGATTGCAGATAAACTTTTCAGATTGCAAATAAGCTATTCAGTTTGCAAAAAAAGCTTTTCAGAATGAAAATGTGCTATTCAGATTGCAGTTAAGGATGAAAATAAGCTATTCATAATGACAAAAAAGGGATTCAGGATGCGAATAACCTATTCAGTTGGCAATTCAGACAAAAAAACCTATTCAGAATGCAAAAAAACTACTCAGATTGCAAATAAGCTATGCAGTTTGCAAAAAAAGCTATTCAGAATGAAATTGTGCTATTCAGATTGCAGTTAAGGATGAAAATAAGCTATTCAGAATGAAAAAAAAAAGGGATTCAGGATGCGAATAACCTATTCAGTTTGCAATTCAGACAAAAAAAGCTATTCAGATTGCAGATAAACTTTTCAGATTGCACATAAGCTATTCAGTTTGCAAAAAAAGCTTTTCAGAATGAAAATGTGCTATTCAGATTGCAGTTAAGGATGAAAATAAGCTATTCAGAATGAAGAAAAAGGGATTCAGGATGCGAATAACCTATTCAGTTGGCAATTCAGACAAAAAAACCTATTCAGAATGCAAAAAAACTACTCAGATTGCAAATAAGCTATGCAGTTTGCAAAAAAAGCTTTTCAGAATGAAATTGTGCTATTCAGATTGCAGTTAAGGATGAAAATAAGCTATTCAGAATGAAAAAAAAGGGATTCAGGATGCGAATAACCTATTCAGTGGACAATTCAGACAAAAAAAGCTATTCAGAATGCAAATAAACTATTCAGATTGTAAATAAGCTATTTAGTTTGCAAATGAAGCAATTCAGAATGAAAATGTGCTATTCAGATTGCAGTTAAGTAAGAAAATAAGCTATTCAGAATGAAAAAAACGGGATTCAGGATGCGAATAACCTATTCAGAATGAAAAATAAACTATTCTCATTGCAAATAAGCTATACAGTTTGCAAAAAAAGCTTTTCAGAATGAAAATATGCTATTCAGATTGCAGTTAAGGATGAAAATAAGCTATTCAGAATGAAAAAAACGGGATTCAGGATGCGAATAACCTATTAAGTTTGCAATTCAGACAAAAAAAGCTATTCAGAATGCAAATAAACTATTCAGATTGCAAATAAGCTATTAAGTTTGTAAAAAAAGGTTTTCAGAATGAAAATGTGCTATTTAGATTGCAGTTCAGGATGAAAATAAGCTATTCAGAATGAAAAAAAAGGGATTCAGGATGCGAATAACCTATTCAGAATGAAAAATAAACTATTCTGATTGCAAATAAGCTATACAGTTTGCAAAAAAAGCTTTTCAGAATGAAAATGTGCTATTCAGATTGCAGTTAAGGATGAAAATAAGCTATTTAGAATGAAAAAAAAGGGATTCAGGATGCGAATAACCTATTCAGTTGGCATTTCAGACAAAAAAACCTATTCAGAATGCAAAAAAAACTACTCAGATTGCAAATAAGCTATACAGTTTGCAAAAAAAGCTTTTCAGAATGAAATTGTGCTATTCAGATTGCAGTTAAGGATGAAAATAAGCTATTCAGAATGCAAAAAAACTATTCAGATTGTAAATAAGCTATTTAGTTTGCAATTGAAGCAATTCAGAATGAAAATGTGCTATTCAGATTGCAGTTAAGTATGAAAATAAGCTATTCAGAATGAAAAAAACGGGATTCAGGATGCGAATAACCTATTCAGAATGAAAAATAAACTATTCTGATTGCAAATAAGCTATACAGTTTGCAAAAAAACTTTTCAGAATGAAAATATGCTATTCAGATTGCAGTTAAGGATGAAAATAAGCTATTCAGAATGAAAAAAACGGGATTCAGGATGCGAATAACCTATTAAGTTTGCAATTCAGACAAAAAAAGCTATTCAGAATGCAAATAAACTATTCAGATTGCAAATAAGCTATTAAGTTTGTAAAAAAAGGTTTTCAGAATGAAAATGTGCTATTTATATTGCAGTTCAGGATGAAAATAAGCTATTCAGAATGAAAAAAAAGGGATTCAGGATGCGAATAACCTATTCAGAATGAAAAATAAACTATTCTGATTGCAAATAAGCTACACAGTTTGCAAAAAAAGCTTTTCAGAATGAAATTGTGCTATTCAGATTGCAGTTAAGGATGAAAATAAGCTATTCAGAATGAAAAAAAAGGGATTCAGGATGCGAATAACCTATTCAGTTGGCAATTCAGACAAAAAAAGCTATTCAGAATGCAAAAAAACTATTCAGATTGTAAATAAGCTACTTAGTTTGCAAATGAAGCAATTCAGAATGAAAATGTGCTATTCAGATTGCAGTTAAGTCTGAAAATAAGCTATTCAGAATGAAAAAAAAGAGATTCAGGATGCGAATAACCTATTCAGAATGAAAAATAAACTATTCTGATTGCAAATAAGCTATACAGTTTGCAAAAAAAGCTTTTCAGAATGAAAATGTGCTATTCAGATTGCAGTTAAGGATGAAAATAAGCTATTTAGAATGACAAAAAAGGGATTCAGGATGCGAATAACCTATTCAGTTGGCATTTCAGACAAAGAAACCTATTCAGAATGCAAAAAAAACTACTCAGATTGCAAATAAGCTATACAGTTTGCAAAAAAAGCTTTTCAGAATGAAAATGTGCTATTCAGATTGCAGTTAAGGATGAAAATAAGCTATTCAGAATGAAAAAAAAGGGATTCAGGTAGCGAATAACCTATTCAGTTGACAATTCAGACAAAAAAAGCTATTCAGAATGCAAATAAACTATTCAGATTGCAAATAAGCTATTCAGTTTGCAAAAAACGCTTTTCAGAATGAAAATGTGCTATTCAGATTGCAGTTAAGGATGAAAATAAGCTATTCAGAATGAAAAAAAAGGGATTCAGGATGCGAATAACCTATTCAGTTGGCAATTCAGACAAAAAAACCTATTCAGAATGCAAAAAAACTACTCAGATTGCAAATAAGCTATACAGTTTGCAAAAAAAGCTTTTCAGAATGAAATTGTGCTATTCAGATTGCAGTTAAGGATGAAAATAAGCTATTCAGAATGAAAAAAACGGGATTCAGGATGCGAATAACCTATTCAGTTGGCAATTCAGACAAAAAAAACTATTCAGAATGCAAATAAACTATTCAGATTGCAAATAAGCTATTAAGTTTGCAAAAAAGGCTTTTCAGAATGAAATTGTGCTATTCAGATTGCAGTTAAGGATGAAAATAAGCTATTCAGAATGAAAAAAAAGGGATTCAGGATGCGAATAACCTATTCAGTTGGCAATTCTGACAAAAAAACCTATTCAGAATGCAAAAAAACTACTCAGATTGCAAATAAGCTATACAGTTTGCAAAAAAAGCTTTTCAGAATGAAATTGTGCAATTCAGATTGCAGTTAAGGATGAAAATAAGCTATTCAGAATGAAAAAAAAGGGATTCAGGATGCGAATAACCTATTTAGTTGGCAATTAAGACAAAAAAAGCTATTTAGAATGCAAAAAAACTATTCAGATTGCAAATAAGCTATTTAGGTTGCAAAAGAAGCTATTCAGAATGAAAATGTGCTATTCAGATTGCAGTTAAGTATGAAAATAAGCTATTCATAATGAAAAAAAAGGGATTCAGGATGCGATTAACCTATTTAGTTAGAAATTCAGACAAAAAAACCTATTCAGAATGCAAAAAAACTACTCAGATTGTAAATAAGCTATACAGTTTGCAAAAAAGGCTTTTTAGAATGAAATTGTGCTATTCAGATTGCAGTTAAGGATGAAAATAAGCTATTCAGAATGAAAAAAAAGGGATTCAGGATGCAAATAACCTATTAAGTTGGCAATTAAGACAAAAAAAGCTATTTAGAATGCAAAAAAACTATTCAGATTGCAAATAAGCTATTTAGGTTGCAAAAGAAGCTATTCAGAATGAAAATGTGCTATTCAGATTGCAGTTAAGGATGAAAATAAGCTATTCAGAATGAAAAAAAAGGGATTCAGGATGCGAATAACCTATTCAGTTGGTAATTCAGACAAAAAAAGCTATTCAGAATGCAAAAAAACTATTCAGATTGTAAATAAGCTATTTAGTTTGCAAATGAAGCAATTCAGAATGAAAATGTGCTATTCAGATTGCAGTTAAGTCTGAAAATAAGCTATTCAGAATGATAAAAAAGAGATTCAGGATGCGAATAACCTATTCAGAATGAAAAATAAACTATTCTGATTGCAAATAAGCTATACAGTTTGCAAAAAAAGCTTTTCAGAATGAAAATGTGCTATTCAGATTGCAGTTAAGGATGAAAATAAGCTATTCAGAATGAAAAAAAAGGGATTCAGGATGCGAATAACCTATTCAGTTGGCAATTCTGACAAAAAAACCTATTCAGAATGCAAATAAACTATTCAGATTGCAAATAAGCTATTAAGTTTGTAAAAAAAGGTTTTCAGAATGAAAATGTGCTATTTAGATTGCAGTTCAGGATGAAAATAAGCTATTCAGAATGAAAAAAAAGGGATTCAGGATGCGAATAACCTATTCAGAATGAAAAATAAACTATTCTGATTGCAAATAAGCTATACAGTTTGCAAAAAAAGCTTTTCAGAATGAAAATGTGCTATTCAGATTGCAGTTAAGGATGAAAATAAGCTATTTAGAATGAAAAAAAAGGGATTCAGGATGCGAATAACCTATTCAGTTGGCATTTCAGACAAAAAAACCTATTCAGAATGCAAAAAAAACTACTCAGATTGCAAATAAGCTATACAGTTTGCAAAAAAAGCTTTTCAGAATGAAATTGTGCTATTCAGATTGCAGTTAAGGATGAAAATAAGCTATTCAGAATGCAAAAAAACTATTCAGATTGTAAATAAGCTATTTAGTTTGCAATTGAAGCAATTCAGAATGAAAATGTGCTATTCAGATTGCAGTTAAGTATGAAAATAAGCTATTCAGAATGAAAAAAACGGGAGTCAGGATGCGAATAACCTATTCAGAATGAAAAATAAACTATTCTGATTGCAAATAAGCTATACAGTTTGCAAAAAAACTTTTCAGAATGAAAATATGCTATTCAGATTGCAGTTAAGGATGAAAATAAGCTATTCAGAATGAAAAAAACGGGATTCAGGATGCGAATAACCTATTAAGTTTGCAATTCAGACAAAAAAAGCTATTCAGAATGCAAATAAACTATTCAGATTGCAAATAAGCTATTAAGTTTGTAAAAAAAGGTTTTCAGAATGAAAATGTGCTATTTATATTGCAGTTCAGGATGAAAATAAGCTATTCAGAATGAAAAAAAAGGGATTCAGGATGCGAATAACCTATTCAGAATGAAAAATAAACTATTCTGATTGCAAATAAGCTACACAGTTTGCAAAAAAAGCTTTTCAGAATGAAATTGTGCTATTCAGATTGCAGTTAAGGATGAAAATAAGCTATTCAGAATGAAAAAAAAGGGATTCAGGATGCGAATAACCTATTCAGTTGGCAATTCAGACAAAAAAAGCTATTCAGAATGCAAAAAAACTATTCAGATTGTAAATAAGCTACTTAGTTTGCAAATGAAGCAATTCAGAATGAAAATGTGCTATTCAGATTGCAGTTAAGTCTGAAAATAAGCTATTCAGAATGAAAAAAAAGAGATTCAGGATGCGAATAACCTATTCAGAATGAAAAATAAACTATTCTGATTGCAAATAAGCTATACAGTTTGCAAAAAAAGCTTTTCAGAATGAAAATGTGCTATTCAGATTGCAGTTAAGGATGAAAATAAGCTATTTAGAATGACAAAAAAGGGATTCAGGATGCGAATAACCTATTCAGTTGGCATTTCAGACAAAGAAACCTATTCAGAATGCAAAAAAAACTACTCAGATTGCAAATAAGCTATACAGTTTGCAAAAAAAGCTTTTCAGAATGAAAATGTGCTATTCAGATTGCAGTTAAGGATGAAAATAAGCTATTCAGAATGAAAAAAAAGGGATTCAGGTAGCGAATAACCTATTCAGTTGACAATTCAGACAAAAAAAGCTATTCAGAATGCAAATAAACTATTCAGATTGCAAATAAGCTATTCAGTTTGCAAAAAACGCTTTTCAGAATGAAAATGTGCTATTCAGATTGCAGTTAAGGATGAAAATAAGCTATTCAGAATGAAAAAAAAGGGATTCAGGATGCGAATAACCTATTCAGTTGGCAATTCAGACAAAAAAACCTATTCAGAATGCAAAAAAACTACTCAGATTGCAAATAAGCTATACAGTTTGCAAAAAAAGCTTTTCAGAATGAAATTGTGCTATTCAGATTGCAGTTAAGGATGAAAATAAGCTATTCAGAATGAAAAAAACGGGATTCAGGATGCGAATAACCTATTCAGTTGGCAATTCAGACAAAAAAAACTATTCAGAATGCAAATAAACTATTCAGATTGCAAATAAGCTATTAAGTTTGCAAAAAAGGCTTTTCAGAATGAAATTGTGCTATTCAGATTGCAGTTAAGGATGAAAATAAGCTATTCAGAATGAAAAAAAAGGGATTCAGGATGCGAATAACCTATTCAGTTGGCAATTCTGACAAAAAAACCTATTCAGAATGCAAAAAAACTACTCAGATTGCAAATAAGCTATACAGTTTGCAAAAAAAGCTTTTCAGAATGAAATTGTGCAATTCAGATTGCAGTTAAGGATGAAAATAAGCTATTCAGAATGAAAAAAAAGGGATTCAGGATGCGAATAACCTATTTAGTTGGCAATTAAGACAAAAAAAGCTATTTAGAATGCAAAAAAACTATTCAGATTGCAAATAAGCTATTTAGGTTGCAAAAGAAGCTATTCAGAATGAAAATGTGCTATTCAGATTGCAGTTAAGTATGAAAATAAGCTATTCATAATGAAAAAAAAGGGATTCAGGATGCGATTAACCTATTTAGTTAGAAATTCAGACAAAAAAACCTATTCAGAATGCAAAAAAACTACTCAGATTGTAAATAAGCTATACAGTTTGCAAAAAAGGCTTTTTAGAATGAAATTGTGCTATTCAGATTGCAGTTAAGGATGAAAATAAGCTATTCAGAATGAAAAAAAAGGGATTCAGGATGCAAATAACCTATTAAGTTGGCAATTAAGACAAAAAAAGCTATTTAGAATGCAAAAAAACTATTCAGATTGCAAATAAGCTATTTAGGTTGCAAAAGAAGCTATTCAGAATGAAAATGTGCTATTCAGATTGCAGTTAAGGATGAAAATAAGCTATTCAGAATGAAAAAAAAGGGATTCAGGATGCGAATAACCTATTCAGTTGGTAATTCAGACAAAAAAAGCTATTCAGAATGCAAAAAAACTATTCAGATTGTAAATAAGCTATTTAGTTTGCAAATGAAGCAATTCAGAATGAAAATGTGCTATTCAGATTGCAGTTAAGTCTGAAAATAAGCTATTCAGAATGATAAAAAAGAGATTCAGGATGCGAATAACCTATTCAGAATGAAAAATAAACTATTCTGATTGCAAATAAGCTATACAGTTTGCAAAAAAAGCTTTTCAGAATGAAAATGTGCTATTCAGATTGCAGTTAAGGATGAAAATAAGCTATTCAGAATGAAAAAAAAGGGATTCAGGATGCGAATAACCTATTCAGTTGGCAATTCTGACAAAAAAACCTATTCAGAATGCAAAAAAACTACTCAGATTGCAAATAAGCTATACAGTTTGCAAAAAAAGCTTTTCAGAATGAAATTGTGCAATTCAGATTGCAGTTAAGGATGAAAATAAGCTATTCAGAATGAAAAAAAAGGGATTCAGGATGCGAATAACCTATTTAGTTGGCAATTAAGACAAAAAAAGCTATTTAGAATGCAAAAAAACTATTCAGATTGCAAATAAGCTATTTAGGTTGCAAAAGAAGCTATTCAGAATGAAAATGTGCTATTCAGATTGCAGTTAAGTATGAAAATAAGCTATTCAGAATGAAAAAAAAGGGATTCAGGATGCGATTAACCTATTTAGTTAGAAATTCAGACAAAAAAACCTATTCAGAATGCAAAAAAACTACTCAGATTGTAAATAAGCTATACAGTATGCAAAAAAAGCTTTTCAGAATGAAATTGTGCTATTCAGATTGCAGTTAAGGATGAAAATAAGCTATTCAGAATGAAAAAAAAGGGATTCAGGATGCAAATAACCTATTCAGTTGACAATTCAGACAAAAAAAGCTATTCAGAATGCAAATAAACTATTCAGATTGCAAATAAGCTATTCAGTTTGAAAAAAAAGCTTTTCAGAATGAAAATGTGCTATTCAGATTGCAGTTCAGCATGAGAATAAGCTATTCAGAATGAAAAATAAAGGGATTCAGGATGCGAATAACCTATTAAGTTTGTAGTTCAGACAAAAAAACCTATTCAGAATGCCAATAAACTATTCAGATTGCAAATAAGCTATTCAGTTTGAAAAAAAAGCTTTTCAGAATGAAAATGTGCTATTCAGATTGCAGTTCAGCATGAGAATAAGCTATTTAGAATGAAAAATAAAGGGATTCAGGATGCGAATAACCTATTAAGTTTGTAGTTCAGACAAAAAAACCTATTCAGAATGCCAATAAACTACTCAGAATGCAAATAAGCTATACAGTTTGCTAAAAAAGCTTTTCAGAATGAAAATGTTCTATTCAGATTGCAGTTCAGGATGAGAATAAGCTATTCAGAATGAATAATAAAGGGATTCAGGATGCGAATAACCTATTAAGTTTGTAGTTCAGACAAAAAAAGCTATTCAGAATGCCAATAAACTATTCAGATTGCAAATAAGCTATTCAGTTTGAAAAAAAAGCTTTTCAGAATGAAAATGTGCTATTCAGATTGCAGTTCAGCATGAGAATAAGCTATTCAGAATGAAAAATAAAGGGATTCAGGATGCGAATAACCTATTAAGTTTGTAGTTCAGACAAAAAAAACCTATTCAGAATGCCAATAAACTACTCAGAATGCAAATAAGCTATACAGTTTGCTAAAAAAGCTTTTCAGAATGAAAATGTGCTATTCAGATTGCAGTTCAGGATGAGAATAAGCTATTCAGAATGAAAAATAAAGGGATTCAGGATGCGAATAACCTATTAAGTTTGTAGTTCAGACAAAAAAAGCTATTCAGAATGCCAATAAACTATTCAGATTGCAAATAAGCTATTCAGAATGAAAATGTGCCATTCAGATTGTAGTTCAGGATGAAAATAATCTATTCAGAATGAAAAAAAGGGATTCAGGATGCGAATAACCTATTAAGTTTGCAATTCAGACAAAAAGGGCTATTCAGAATGCAAATAAACTATTCAGATTGCAAATAAGCTATTCAGTTTGCAAAAAAAGCTTTTCAGAATGAAATTGTGCTATTCAGATTGCAGTTAAGGATGAAAATAAGCTATTCAGAATGAAAAAAAACGGGATTCAGGATGCGAATAACCTATTAAGTTTGCAATTCAGACAAAAAAAAGCTATTCAGAATGCAAATAAACTATTCAGATTGCAAATTAACTATTCAGTTTGCAAAAAAAGCTTTTCAGAATGAAATTGTGCTATTCAGATTGCAATTCAGGATGAGAATAAGCTATTCAGAATGAAAAATAATGGGATTCAGGATGCGAATAACCTATTAAGTTTGTAGTTCTGACAAAAAAACCTATTCAGAATGCCAATAAACTACTCAGAATGCAAATAAGCTATTCAGTTTGCAGAAAAATGCTTTTCAGAATGAAATTGTGCTATTCAGATTGTAGTTAAGGATGAAAATAAGCTATTCAGAATGAAAAAAAGGGATTCAGGATGCGAATAACCTATTAAGTTTGCAATTAAGACAAAAAAAGCTATTCAGAATGCAAATAAACTATTCAGATTGCAAATAAGCTATTCAGTTTGCAAAAAAAGCTTTTCAGAATGAAAATGTGCTATTCAGATTGCAGTTAAGGATGAAAATAAGCTATTCAGAATGAAAAAAAAAGGGATTCAGGATGCGAATAACCTATTCAGTTGGCAATTCAGACAAAAAAACCTATTCAGAATGCAAAAAAACTACTCAGATTGCAAATAAGCTATACAGTTTGCAAAAAAAGCTTTTCAGAATGAAATTGTGCTATTCAGATTGCAGTTAAGGATGAAAATAAGCTATTCAGAATGAAAAAAAAAGGGATTCAGGATGCGAATAACCTATTCAGTTGCCAATTCAGACAAAAAAACCTATTCAGAATGCAAAAAAACTACTCAGATTGCAAATAAGCTATACAGTTTGCAAAAAAAGCTTTTCAGAATGAAATTGTGCTATTCAGATTGCAGTTAAGGACGAAAATAAGCTATTCAGAATGAAAAAAAAGGGATTCAGGATGCGAATAACCTATTCAGTTGACAATTCAGACAAAAAAAGCTATTCAGAATGCAAATAAACTATTCAGATTGCAAATAAGCTATACAGTTTGCAAAAATAGCTTTTCAGAATGAAATTGTGCTATTCAGATTGCAGTTAAGTATGAAAATAAGCTATTCAGAATGAAAAAAACGGGATTCAAGATGCGAATAACCTATTAAGTTTGCAATTCAGACAAAAAACGCTATTCAGAATGCCAATAAACTATTCAGATTGCAAATAAACTATTCAGTTTGCAAAAAAAGCTTTTCAGAATGAAATTGTGCTATTCAGATTGCAGTTAAGGATGAAAATAAGCTATTCAGAATGTAAAAAAAGGGATTCAGGATGTGAATAACCTATTCAGTTGGCAATTCAGACAAAAAAACCTATTCAGAATGCAAAAAAACTAATCATATTGCAAATAAGCTATACAGTTTGCAACAAAAGCTTTTCAGAATGAAATTGTGCTATTCAGATTGCAGTTAAGGATGAAAATAAGCTATTCAGAATGGAAAAAAAGGGATTCAGGATGCGAATAACCTATTCAGTTGGCAATTCAGACAAAAAAAGCTATTTAGAATGCAAAAAAACTATTCAGATTGCAAATAAGCTATTTAGGTTGCAAAAGAAGCTATTCAGAATGAAAATGTGCTATTCAGATTGCGGTTAAGTATGAAAATAAGCTATTCAGAATGAAAAAAAAGGGATTCAGGATGCGAATAACCTATTCAGTTGGCAATTCAGACAAAAAAACCTATTCAGAATTCAAAAAAACTACTCAGATTGCAAATACGCTATTTAGGAATGAAAATGTGCTATTTAGATTGCAGTTAAGTATGAAAATAAGCTATTCAGAATGAATAAAAAGGGATTCAGGATGCGAATAACCTATTCAGTTGACAATTCAGACAAGAAAAGCTATTCAGAATGCAAATAAACTATTCAGATTGCAAATAAGCTATACAGTTTGCAAAAAAAGCTTTTCAGAATGAAATTGTGCTATTCAGATTGCAGTTAAGGATGAAAATAAGCTATTCAGAATGAAAAAATCTGGATTCAGGATGCGAATAACCTATTAAGTTTGCAATTCAGACAAAAAAAGCTATTCAGAATGCAGATAAACTTTTCAGATTGCAAATAAGCTATTCAGTTTGCAAAAAAAGCTTTTCAGAATGAAAATGTGCTATTCAGATTGCAGTTAAGGATGAAAATAAGCTATTCAGAATGAAAAAAAAGGGATTCAGGATGCGAATAACCTATTCAGTTGGCAATTCAGACAAAAAAACCTATTTAGAATGCAAAAAAACTACTCATATTGCAAATAAGCTATACAGTTTGCAACAAAAGCTTTTCAGAATGAAATTGTGCTATTCAGATTGCAGTTAAGGATGAAAATAAGCTATTCAGAATGAAAAAAAAGGGATTCAGGATGCGAATAACCTATTCAGTTGGCAATTCAGACAAAAAAAGCTATTTAGAATGCAAAAAAACTATTCAGATTGCAAATAAGCTATTTAGGTTGCAAAAGAAGCTATTCAGAATGAAAATGTGCTATTCAGATTGCGGTTAAGTATGAAAATAAGCTATTCAGAATGAAAAAAAAGGGATTCAGGATGCGAATAACCTATTCAGTTGGCAATTCAGACAAAAAAACCTATTCAGAATTCAAAAAAACTACTCAGATTGCAAATAAGCCATTTAGGTTGCAAAAAGAAGCTATTCAGAATGAAAATGTGCTATTCAGATTGCAGTTAAGTATGAAAATAAGCTATTCAGAATGAATAAAAAGGGATTCAGGATGCGATTAACCTATTTAGTTAGCAATTCAGACAAAAAAAGTTATTCAGAATGCAAATAAAGTATTTAGATTGCAAATAAGCTATTCAGTTTGCAGAAAAAGCTTTTAAGAATGAAAATGTGCTATTCAGATTGCAGTTCAGGATGAGAATAAGCTATTCAGAATGAAAAAAAGGGATTCAGGATGCGAATAACCTATTAAGTTTGCAATTCAGACAAAAAAAGCTATTCAGAATGCAAATAAACTATTCAGATTGCAAATAAGCTATTCAGTTTGCCAAAAAAGCTTTTCAGAATGAAAATGTGCTATTCAGATTGCAGTTTAGGATGAAAATAAGCTATTCAGAATGAAAAAAAAGGGATTCAGGATGCGAATAACCTATTCAGATGGCAATTCAGACAAAAAAACATATTCAGAATGCAAAAAAACTACTCAGATTGCAAATAAGCTATACAGTTTGCAAAATAAGCTTTTCAGAATGAAATTGTGCTATTCAGATTGCAGTTAAGGATGAAAATAAGCTATTCAGAATGAAAAAAAAGGGATTCAGGATGCGAATAACCTATTCAGTTGGCAATTCAGACAAAAAAAGCTATTTAGAATGCAAAAAAACTATTCAGATTGCAAATAAGCTATTTAGGTTGCAAAAGAAGCTATTCAGAATGAAAATGTGCTATTCAGATTGCGGTTAAGTATGAAAATAAGCTATTCAGAATGAAAAAAAAGGGATTCAGGATGCGAATAACCTATTCAGTTGGCAATTCAGACAAAAAAACCTATTCAGAATTCAAAAAAACTACTCAGATTGCAAATACGCTATTTTGGATTGAAAATGTGCTATTTAGATTGCAGTTAAGTATGAAAATAAGCTATTCAGAATGAATAAAAAGGGATTCAGGATGCGAATAACCTATTCAGTTGACAATTCAGACAAGAAAAGCTATTCAGAATGCAAATAAACTATTCAGATTGCAAATAAGCTATACAGTTTGCAAAAAAAGCTTTTCAGAATGAAATTGTGCTATTCAGATTGCAGTTAAGGATGAAAATAAGCTATTCAGAATGAAAAAATCTGGATTCAGGATGCGAATAACCTATTAAGTTTGCAATTCAGACAAAAAAAGCTATTCAGAATGCAGATAAACTTTTCAGATTGCAAATAAGCTATTCAGTTTGCAAAAAAAGCTTTTCAGAATGAAAATGTGCTATTCAGATTGCAGTTAAGGATGAAAATAAGCTATTCAGAATGAAAAAAAAGGGATTCAGGATGCGAATAACCTATTCAGTTGGCAATTCAGACAAAAAAACCTATTTAGAATGCAAAAAAACTACTCATATTGCAAATAAGCTATACAGTTTGCAACAAAAGCTTTTCAGAATGAAATTGTGCTATTCAGATTGCAGTTAAGGATTAAAATAAGCTATTCAGAATGAAAAAAAAGGGATTCAGGATGCGAATAACCTATTCAGTTGGCAATTCAGACAAAAAAAGCTATTTAGAATGCAAAAAAACTATTCAGATTGCAAATAAGCTATTTAGGTTGCAAAAGAAGCTATTCAGAATGAAAATGTGCTATTCAGATTGCGGTTAAGTATGAAAATAAGCTATTCAGAATGAAAAAAAAGGGATTCAGGATGCGAATAACCTATTCAGTTGGCAATTCAGACAAAAAAACCTATTCAGAATTCAATAAAACTACTCAGATTGCAAATAAGCCATTTAGGTTGCAAAAAGAAGCTATTCAGAATGAAAATGTGCTATTCAGATTGCAGTTAAGTATGAAAATAAGCTATTCAGAATGAATAAAAAGGGATTCAGGATGCGATTAACCTATTTAGTTAGCAATTCAGACAAAAAAAGTTATTCAGAATGCAAATAAAGTATTTAGATTGCAAATAAGCTATTCAGTTTGCAGAAAAAGCTTTTAAGAATGAAAATGTGTTATTCAGATTGCAGTTCAGGATGAGAATAAGCTATTCAGAATGAAAAAAAGGGATTCAGGATGCGAATAACCTATTAAGTTTGCAATTCAGACAAAAAAAGCTATTCAGAATGCAAATAAACTATTCAGATTGCAAATAAGCTATTCAGTTTGCCAAAAAAGCTTTTCAGAATGAAAATGTGCTATTCAGATTGCAGTTTAGGATGAAAATAAGCTATTCAGAATGAAAAAAAAGGGATTCAGGATGCGAATAACCTATTCAGATGGCAATTCAGACAAAAAAACATATTCAGAATGCAAAAAAACTACTCAGATTGCAAATAAGCTATACAGTTTGCAAAATAAGCTTTTCAGAATGAAATTGTGCTATTCAGATTGCAGTTAAGGATGAAAATAAGCTATTCAGAATGAAAAAAAAGGGATTCAGGATGCGAATAACCTATTCAGTTGACAATTCAGACAAAAAAAGCTATTCAGAATGCAAATAAACTATTCAGATTGCAAATAAGCTATACAGTTTGCAAAAATAGCTTTTCAGAATGAAAATGTGCTATTCAGATTGCAGTTCAGGATGAGAATAAGCTATTCAGAATGAAAAATAAAGGGATTCAGGATGCGAATAACCTATTAAGTTTGTAGTTCAGACAAAAAAAGCTATTCAGAATGCCAATAAACTATTCAGATTGCAAATAAGCTATTCAGTTTGAAAAAAAAGCTTATCAGAATGAAAATGTGCTATTCAGATTGCAGTTCAGCATGAGAATAAGCTATTCAGAATGAAAAATAAAGGGATTCAGGATGCGAATAACCTATTAAGTTTGTAGTTCAGACAAAAAAACCTATTCAGAATGCCAATAAACTACTCAGAATGCAAATAAGCTATACAGTTTGCTAAAAAAGCTTTTCAGAATGAAAATGTGCTATTCAGATTGCAGTTCAGGATGAGAATAAGCTATTGAGAATGAAAAATAAAGGGATTCAGGATGCGAATAACCTATTAAGTTTGTAGTTCAGACAAAAAAAGCTATTCAGAATGCCAATAAACTATTCAGATTGCAAATAAGCTATTCAGAATGAAAATGTGCCATTCAGATTGTAGTTCAGGATGAAAATAATCTATTCAGAATGAAAAAAAGGGATTCAGAATGCGAATAACCTATTAAGTTTGCAATTCAGACAAAAAGGGCTATTCAGAATGCAAATAAACTATTCAGATTGCAAATAAGCTATTCAGTTTGCAAAAAAAGCTTTTCAGAATGAAATTGTGCTATTCAGATTGCAGTTAAGGATGAAAATAAGCTATTCAGAATGAAAAAAAATGGGATTTAGGATGCGAATAACCTATTAAGGTTGCAATTCAGACAAAAAAAAGCTATTCAGAATGCAAATAAACTATTCAGATTGCAAATTAACTATTCAGTTTGCAAAAAAAGCTTTTCAGAATGAAATTGTGCTATTCAGATTGCAATTCAGGATGAGAATAAGCTATTCAGAATGAAAAATAATGGGATTCAGGATGCGAATAACCTATTAAGTTTGTAGTTCTGACAAAAAAACCTATTCAGAATGCCAATAAACTACTCAGAATGCAAATAAGCTATTCAGTTTGCAGAAAAATGCTTTTCAGAATGAAATTGTGCTATTCAGATTGTAGTTAAGGATGAAAATAAGCTATTCAGAATGAAAAAAAGGGATTCAGGATGCAAATAAGCTATTCAGTTTGCAGAAAAATGCTTTTCAGAATGAAATTGTTCTATTCAGATTGTAGTTAAGGATGAAAATAAGCTATTCAGAATGAAAAATAATGGGATTCAGGATGCGAATAACCTATTAAGTTTGCAATTCAGACAAAAAAAGCTATTCAGAATGCAAATAAACTATTCAGATTGCAAATAAGGTATTCAGTTTGCAAAAAAAGCTTTTCAGAATGAAAATGTGCTATTCAGATTGCAGTTAAGGATGAAAATAAGCTATTCAGAATGAAAAAAAAAGGGATTCAGGATGCGAATAACCTATTCAGTTGACAATTCAGACAAAAAAAGCTATTCAGAATGCAAATAAACTATTCAGATTGCAAATAAGCTATGCAGTTTGCAAAAATAGCTTTTTAGAATGAAATTGTGCTATTCAGATTGCAGTTAAGGATGAAAAATAAGCTATTCAGAATGAAAAAAACGGGATTCAAGATGCGAATAACCTATTCAGTTTGCAATTCAGACAAAAAACGCTATTCAGAATGCCAATAAACTATTCAGATTGCAAATAAACTATTCAGTTTGCAAAAAAAGCTTTTCAGAATGAAATTGTGCTATTCAGATTGCAGTTAAGGATGAAAATAAGCTATTCAGAATGTAAAAAAAGGGATTCAGGATGTGAATAACCTATTCAGTTGGCAATTCAGACAAAAAAACCTTTTTAGAATGCAAAAAAACTACTCATATTGCAAATAAGCTATACAGTTTGCAACAAAAGCTTTTCAGAATGAAATTGTGCTATTCAGATTGCAGTTAAGGATGAAAATAAGCTATTCAGAATGAAAAAAAAGGGATTCAGGATGCGAATAACCTATTCAGTTGGCAATTCAGACAAAAAAAGCTATTTAGAATGCAAAAAAACTATTCAGATTGCAAATAAGCTATTTAGGTTGCAAAAGAAGCTATTCAGAATGAAAATGTGCTATTCAGATTGCGGTTAAGTATGAAAATAAGCTATTCAGAATGAAAAAAAAGGGATTCAGGATGCGAATAACCTATTCAGTTGGCAATTCAGACAAAAAAACCTATTCAGAATTCAAAAAAACTACTCAGATTGCAAATACGCTATTTAGGAATGAAAATGTGCTATTCAGATTGCAGTTAAGTATGAAAATAAGCTATTCAGAATGAATAAAAAGGGATTCAGGATGCGATTAACCTATTTAGTTAGCAATTCAGACAAAAAAAGTTATTCAGAATGCAAATAAAGTATTTAGATTGCAAATAAGCTATTCAGTTTGCAGAAAAAGCTTTTAAGAATGAAAATGTGCTATTCAGATTGCAGTTCAGGATGAGAATAAGCTATTCAGAATGAAAAAAAAGGATTCAGGATGCGAATAACCTATTAAGTTTGCAATTCAAACAAAAAAAGCTATTCATAATGCAAATAAACTATTCAGATTGCAAATAAGCTATTCAGTTTGCAAAAAAAGCTTTTCAGAATGAAAATGTGCTATTCAGATTGCAGTTAAGGATGAAAATAAGCTATTCAGAATGAAAAAAAAGGGATTCAGGATGCGAATAACCTATTCAGTTTGCAATTCAGACAAAAAAACCTATTCAGAATGCAAAAAAACTACTCAGATTGCAAATAAGCTATACAGTTTGCAAAAAAAGCTTTTCAGAATGAAATTGTGCTATTCAGATTGCAGTTAAGGATGAAAATAAGCTATTCAGAATGAAAAAAAAGGGATTCAGGATGCGAATAACCTATTCAGTTGACAATTCAGACAAAAAAAGCTATTCAGAATGCAAATAAACTATTCAGATTGCAAATAAGCTATGCAGTTTGCAAAAATAGCTTTTTAGAATGAAATTGTGCTATTCAGATTGCAGTTAAGGATGAAAATAAGCTATTCAGAATGAAAAAAACGGGATTCAGGATGCGAATAACCTATTAAGTTTGCAATTCAGACAAAAAACGCTATTCAGAATGCCAATAAACTATTCAGATTGCAAATAAACTATTCAGTTTGCAAAAAAAGCTTTTCAGAATGAAATTGTGCTTTTCAGATTGCAGTTAAGGATGAAAATAAGCTATTCAGAATGAAAAAAAAGGGATTCAGGATGCGAATAACCTATTCAGTTGACAATTCAGACAAAAAGGGCTATTCAGAATGCAAATAAACTATTCAGATTGCAAATAAGCTATTCAGTTTGCAAAAAAAGCTTTTCAGAATGAAATTGTGCTATTCAGATTGCAGTTAAGGATGAAAATAAGCTATTCAGAATGAAAAAAAATGGGATTTAGGATGCGAATAACCTATTAAGTTTGCAATTCAGACAAAAAAAAGCTATTCAGAATGCAAATAAACTATTCAGATTGCAAATTAACTATTCAGTAAAAAAAGCTTTTCAGAATGAAATTGTGCTATTCAGATTGCAATTCAGGATGAGAATAAGCTATTCAGAATGAAAAATAATGGGATTCAGGATGCGAATAACCTATTAAGTTTGTAGTTCTGACAAAAAAACCTATTCAGAATGCCAATAAACTACTCAGAATGCAAATAAGCTATTCAGTTTGCAGAAAAATGCTTTTCAGAATGAAATTGTGCTATTCAGATTGTAGTTAAGGATGAAAATAAGCTATTCAGAATGAAAAAAAGGGATTCAGGATGCAAATAAGCTATTCAGTTTGCAGAAAAATGCTTTTCAGAATGAAATTGTTCTATTCAGATTGTAGTTAAGGATGAAAATAAGCTATTCAGAATGAAAAATAATGGGATTCAGGATGCGAATAACCTATTAAGTTTGCAATTCAGACAAAAAAAGCTATTCAGAATGCAAATAAACTATTCAGATTGCAAATAAGGTATTCAGTTTGCAAAAAAAGCTTTTCAGAATGAAAATGTGCTATTCAGATTGCAGTTAAGGATGAAAATAAGCTATTCAGAATGAAAAAAAAAGGGATTCAGGATGCGAATAACCTATTCAGTTGACAATTCAGACAAAAAAAGCTATTCAGAATGCAAATAAACTATTCAGATTGCAAATAAGCTATGCAGTTTGCAAAAATAGCTTTTTAGAATGAAATTGTGCTATTCAGATTGCAGTTAAGGATGAAAAATAAGCTATTCAGAATGAAAAAAACGGGATTCAAGATGCGAATAACCTATTCAGTTTGCAATTCAGACAAAAAACGCTATTCAGAATGCCAATAAACTATTCAGATTGCAAATAAACTATTCAGTTTGCAAAAAAAGCTTTTCAGAATGAAATTGTGCTATTCAGATTGCAGTTAAGGATGAAAATAAGCTATTCAGAATGTAAAAAAAGGGATTCAGGATGTGAATAACCTATTCAGTTGGCAATTCAGACAAAAAAACCTTTTTAGAATGCAAAAAAACTACTCATATTGCAAATAAGCTATACAGTTTGCAACAAAAGCTTTTCAGAATGAAATTGTGCTATTCAGATTGCAGTTAAGGATGAAAATAAGCTATTCAGAATGAAAAAAAAGGGATTCAGGATGCGAATAACCTATTCAGTTGGCAATTCAGACAAAAAAAGCTATTTAGAATGCAAAAAAACTATTCAGATTGCAAATAAGCTATTTAGGTTGCAAAAGAAGCTATTCAGAATGAAAATGTGCTATTCAGATTGCGGTTAAGTATGAAAATAAGCTATTCAGAATGAAAAAAAAGGGATTCAGGATGCGAATAACCTATTCAGTTGGCAATTCAGACAAAAAAACCTATTCAGAATTCAAAAAAACTACTCAGATTGCAAATACGCTATTTAGGAATGAAAATGTGCTATTCAGATTGCAGTTAAGTATGAAAATAAGCTATTCAGAATGAATAAAAAGGGATTCAGGATGCGATTAACCTATTTAGTTAGCAATTCAGACAAAAAAAGTTATTCAGAATGCAAATAAAGTATTTAGATTGCAAATAAGCTATTCAGTTTGCAGAAAAAGCTTTTAAGAATGAAAATGTGCTATTCAGATTGCAGTTCAGGATGAGAATAAGCTATTCAGAATGAAAAAAAAGGATTCAGGATGCGAATAACCTATTAAGTTTGCAATTCAAACAAAAAAAGCTATTCATAATGCAAATAAACTATTCAGATTGCAAATAAGCTATTCAGTTTGCAAAAAAAGCTTTTCAGAATGAAAATGTGCTATTCAGATTGCAGTTAAGGATGAAAATAAGCTATTCAGAATGAAAAAAAAGGGATTCAGGATGCGAATAACCTATTCAGTTTGCAATTCAGACAAAAAAACCTATTCAGAATGCAAAAAAACTACTCAGATTGCAAATAAGCTATACAGTTTGCAAAAAAAGCTTTTCAGAATGAAATTGTGCTATTCAGATTGCAGTTAAGGATGAAAATAAGCTATTCAGAATGAAAAAAAAGGGATTCAGGATGCGAATAACCTATTCAGTTGACAATTCAGACAAAAAAAGCTATTCAGAATGCAAATAAACTATTCAGATTGCAAATAAGCTATGCAGTTTGCAAAAATAGCTTTTTAGAATGAAATTGTGCTATTCAGATTGCAGTTAAGGATGAAAATAAGCTATTCAGAATGAAAAAAACGGGATTCAGGATGCGAATAACCTATTAAGTTTGCAATTCAGACAAAAAACGCTATTCAGAATGCCAATAAACTATTCAGATTGCAAATAAACTATTCAGTTTGCAAAAAAAGCTTTTCAGAATGAAATTGTGCTTTTCAGATTGCAGTTAAGGATGAAAATAAGCTATTCAGAATGAAAAAAAAGGGATTCAGGATGCGAATAACCTATTCAGTTGACAATTCAGACAAAAAGGGCTATTCAGAATGCAAATAAACTATTCAGATTGCAAATAAGCTATTCAGTTTGCAAAAAAAGCTTTTCAGAATGAAATTGTGCTATTCAGATTGCAGTTAAGGATGAAAATAAGCTATTCAGAATGAAAAAAAATGGGATTTAGGATGCGAATAACCTATTAAGTTTGCAATTCAGACAAAAAAAAGCTATTCAGAATGCAAATAAACTATTCAGATTGCAAATTAACTATTCAGTAAAAAAAGCTTTTCAGAATGAAATTGTGCTATTCAGATTGCAATTCAGGATGAGAATAAGCTATTCAGAATGAAAAATAATGGGATTCAGGATGCGAATAACCTATTAAGTTTGTAGTTCTGACAAAAAAACCTATTCAGAATGCCAATAAACTACTCAGAATGCAAATAAGCTATTCAGTTTGCAGAAAAATGCTTTTCAGAATGAAATTGTGCTATTCAGATTGTAGTTAAGGATGAAAATAAGCTATTCAGAATGAAAAAAAGGGATTCAGGATGCAAATAAGCTATTCAGTTTGCAGAAAAATGCTTTTCAGAATGAAATTGTTCTATTCAGATTGTAGTTAAGGATGAAAATAAGCTATTCAGAATGAAAAATAATGGGATTCAGGATGCGAATAACCTATTAAGTTTGCAATTCAGACAAAAAAAGCTATTCAGAATGCAAATAAACTATTCAGATTGCAAATAAGGTATTCAGTTTGCAAAAAAAGCTTTTCAGAATGAAAATGTGCTATTCAGATTGCAGTTAAGGATGAAAATAAGCTATTCAGAATGAAAAAAAAAGGGATTCAGGATGCGAATAACCTATTCAGTTGACAATTCAGACAAAAAAAGCTATTCAGAATGCAAATAAACTATTCAGATTGCAAATAAGCTATGCAGTTTGCAAAAATAGCTTTTTAGAATGAAATTGTGCTATTCAGATTGCAGTTAAGGATGAAAAATAAGCTATTCAGAATGAAAAAAACGGGATTCAAGATGCGAATAACCTATTCAGTTTGCAATTCAGACAAAAAACGCTATTCAGAATGCCAATAAACTATTCAGATTGCAAATAAACTATTCAGTTTGCAAAAAAAGCTTTTCAGAATGAAATTGTGCTATTCAGATTGCAGTTAAGGATGAAAATAAGCTATTCAGAATGTAAAAAAAGGGATTCAGGATGTGAATAACCTATTCAGTTGGCAATTCAGACAAAAAAACCTTTTTAGAATGCAAAAAAACTACTCATATTGCAAATAAGCTATACAGTTTGCAACAAAAGCTTTTCAGAATGAAATTGTGCTATTCAGATTGCAGTTAAGGATGAAAATAAGCTATTCAGAATGAAAAAAAAGGGATTCAGGATGCGAATAACCTATTCAGTTGGCAATTCAGACAAAAAAAGCTATTTAGAATGCAAAAAAACTATTCAGATTGCAAATAAGCTATTTAGGTTGCAAAAGAAGCTATTCAGAATGAAAATGTGCTATTCAGATTGCGGTTAAGTATGAAAATAAGCTATTCAGAATGAAAAAAAAGGGATTCAGGATGCGAATAACCTATTCAGTTGGCAATTCAGACAAAAAAACCTATTCAGAATTCAAAAAAACTACTCAGATTGCAAATACGCTATTTAGGAATGAAAATGTGCTATTCAGATTGCAGTTAAGTATGAAAATAAGCTATTCAGAATGAATAAAAAGGGATTCAGGATGCGATTAACCTATTTAGTTAGCAATTCAGACAAAAAAAGTTATTCAGAATGCAAATAAAGTATTTAGATTGCAAATAAGCTATTCAGTTTGCAGAAAAAGCTTTTAAGAATGAAAATGTGCTATTCAGATTGCAGTTCAGGATGAGAATAAGCTATTCAGAATGAAAAAAAAGGATTCAGGATGCGAATAACCTATTAAGTTTGCAATTCAAACAAAAAAAGCTATTCATAATGCAAATAAACTATTCAGATTGCAAATAAGCTATTCAGTTTGAAAAAAAAGCTTTTCAGAATGAAAATGTGCTATTCAGATTGCAGTTAAGGATGAAAATAAGCTATTCAGAATGAAAAAAAAGGGATTCAGGATGCGAATAACCTATTCAGTTTGCAATTCAGACAAAAAAACCTATTCAGAATGCAAAAAAACTACTCAGATTGCAAATAAGCTATACAGTTTGCAAAAAAAGCTTTTCAGAATGAAATTGTGCTATTCAGATTGCAGTTAAGGATGAAAATAAGCTATTCAGAATGAAAAAAAAGGGATTCAGGATGCGAATAACCTATTCAGTTGACAATTCAGACAAAAAAAGCTATTCAGAATGCAAATAAACTATTCAGATTGCAAATAAGCTATGCAGTTTGCAAAAATAGCTTTTTAGAATGAAATTGTGCTATTCAGATTGCAGTTAAGGATGAAAATAAGCTATTCAGAATGAAAAAAACGGGATTCAGGATGCGAATAACCTATTAAGTTTGCAATTCAGACAAAAAACGCTATTCAGAATGCCAATAAACTATTCAGATTGCAAATAAACTATTCAGTTTGCAAAAAAAGCTTTTCAGAATGAAATTGTGCTTTTCAGATTGCAGTTAAGGATGAAAATAAGCTATTCAGAATGAAAAAAAAGGGATTCAGGATGCGAATAACCTATTCAGTTGACAATTCAGACAAGAAAAGCTATTCAGAATGCAAATAAACTATTCAGATTGAAAATAAGCTATACAGTTTGCAAAAAAAGCTTTTCAGAATGAAATTGTGCTATTCAGATTGCAGTTAAGGATGAAAATAAGCTATTCAGAATGAAAAAATCGGGATTCAGGATGCGAATAACCTATTAAGTTTGCAATTCAGACAAAAAACACTATTCAGAATGCCAATAAACTATTCAGATTGCAAATAAACTATTCAGTTTGCAAAAAAAGCTTTTCAGAATGAAATTGTGCTTTTCAGATTGCAGTTAAGGATGAAAATAAGCTATTCAGAATGAAAAAAAAAGGATTCAGGATGCGAATAACCTATTCAGTTGACAATTCAGACAAAAAAAGCTATTCAGAATGCAAATAAACTATTCAGATTGCAAATAAGCTATGCAGTTTGCAAAAATAGCTTTTTAGAATGAAATTGTGCTATTCAGATTGCAGTTAAGGATGAAAATAAGCTATTCAGAATGAAAAAAACGGGATTCAGGATGCGAATAACCTATTAAGTTTGCAATTCAGACAAAAAACGCTATTCAGAATGCCAATAAACTATTCAGATTGCAAATAAACTATTCAGTTTGCAAAAAAAGCTTTTCAGAATGAAATTGTCCTTTTCAGATTGCAGTTAAGGATGAAAATAAGCTATTCAGAATGAAAAAAAAGGGATTCAGGATGCGAATAACCTATTCAGTTGACAATTCAGACAAAAAAAGCTATTCAGAATGCAAATAAACTATTCAGATTGAAAATAAGCTATACAGTTTGCAAAAAAAGCTTTTCAGAATGAAATTGTGCTTTTCAGATTGCAGTTAAGGATGAAAATAAGCTATTCAGAATGAAAAAAAAGGGATTCAGGATGCGAATAACCTATTCAGTTGACAATTCAGACAAAAAAAGCTATTCAGAATGCAAATAAACTATTCAGATTGCAAATAAGCTATGCAGTTTGCAAAAATAGCTTTTTAGAATGAAATTGTGCTATTCAGATTGCAGTTAAGGATGAAAATAAGCTATTCAGAATGAAAAAAACGGGATTCAGGATGCGAATAACCTATTAAGTTTGCAATTCAGACAAAAAACGCTATTCAGAATGCCAATAAACTATTCAGATTGCAAATAAACTATTCAGTTTGCAAAAAAAGCTTTTCAGAATGAAATTGTCCTTTTCAGATTGCAGTTAAGGATGAAAATAAGCTATTCAGAATGAAAAAAAAGGGATTCAGGATGCGAATAACCTATTGAGTTGACAATTCAGACAAAAAAAGCTATTCAGAATGCAAATAAACTATTCAGATTGAAAATAAGCTATACAGTTTGCAAAAAAAGCTTTTCAGAATGAAATTGTGCTATTCAGATTGCAGTTAAGGATGAAAATAAGCTATTCAGAATGAAAAAATCGGGATTCAGGATCCGAATAACCTATTAAGTTTGCAATTCAGACAAAAATCACTATTCAGAATGCCAATAAACTATTCAGATTGCAAATAAACTATTCAGTTTGCAAAAAAAGCTTTTCAGAATGAAATTGTGCTTTTCAGATTGCAGTTAAGGATGAAAATAAGCCATTCAGAATGAAAAAAAAGGGATTCAGGATGCGAATAACCTATTCAGTTGACAATTCAGACAAAAAAAGATATTCAGAATGCAAATAAACTATTCAGATTGCAAATAAGCTATGCAGTTTGCAAAAATAGCTTTTTAGAATGAAATTGTGCTATTCAGATTGCAGTTAAGGATGAAAATAAGCTATTCAGAATGAAAAAAACGGGATTCAGGATGCGAATAACCTATTAAGTTTGCAATTCAGACAAAAAACGCTATTCAGAATTCCAATAAACTATTCAGATTGCAAATAAACTATTCAGTTTGCAAAAAAAGCTTTTCAGAATGAAATTGTCCTTTTCAGATTGCAGTTAAGGATGAAAATAAGCTATTCAGAATGAAAAAAAAGGGATTCAGGATGCGAATAACCTATTCAGTTGACAATTCAGACAAAAAAAGCTATTCAGAATGCAAATAAACTATTCAGATTGAAAATAAGCTATACAGTTTGCAAAAAAAGCTTTTCAGAATGAAATTGTGCTATTCAGATTGCAGTTAAGGATGAAAATAAGCTATTCAGAATGAAAAAATCGGGATTCAGGATGCGAATAACCTATTAAGTTTGCAATTCAGACAAAAAACACTATTCAGAATGCCAATAAACTATTCAGATTGCAAATAAACTATTCAGTTTGCAAAAAAAGCTTTTCAGAATGAAATTGTGCTTTTCAGATTGCAGTTAAGGATGAAAATAAGCTATTCAGAATGAAAAAAAAGGGATTCAGGATGCGAATAACCTATTCAGTTGACAATTCAGACAAGAAAAACTATTCAGAATGCAAATAAACTATTCAGATTGCAAATAAGCTATACAGTTTGCAAAAAAAGCTTTTCAGAATGAAATTGTGCTATTCAGATTGCAGTTAAGGATGAAAATAAGCTATTCAGAATGAAAAAATCTAGATTTAGGATGCGAATAACCTATTAAGTTTGCAATTCAGACAAAAAAAGCTATTCAGAATGCAGATAAACTTTTCAGATTGCAAATAAGCTATTCAGTTTGCAAAAAAAGCTTTTCAGAATGAAAATGTGCTATTCAGATTGCAGTTAAGGATGAAAATAAGCTATTCAGAATGAAAAAAAAGGGATTCAGGATGCGAATAACCTATTCAGTTGGCAATTCAGACAAAAAAACCTATTTAGAATGCAAAAAAACTACTCATATTGCAAATAAGCTATACAGTTTGCAACAAAAGCTTTTCAGAATGAAATTGTGCTATTCAGATTGCAGTTAAGGATGAAAATAAGCTATTCAGAATGAAAAAAAAGGGATTCAGGATGCGAATAACCTATTCAGTTGGCAATTCAGACAAAAAAAGCTATTTAGAATGCAAAAAAACCTATTTAGATTGCAAATAAGCTATTTAGGTTGCAAAAGAAGCTATTCAGAATGAAAATGTGCTATTCAGATTGCGATTAAGTATGAAAATAAGCTATTCAGAATGAAAAAAAAGGGATTCAGGATGCGAATAACCTATTCAGTTGGCAATTCAGACAAAAAAACCTATTCAGAATTCAAAAAAACTACTCAGATTGCAAATAAGCTATTTAGGTTGCAAAAAGAAGCTATTCAGAATGAAAATATGCTATTCAGATTGCAGTTAAGTATGAAAATAAGCTATTCAGAATGAATAAAAAGGGATTCAGGATGCGATTAACCTATTTAGTTAGCAATTCAGACAAAAAAAGTTATTCAGAATGCAAATAAAGTATTTAGATTGCAAATAAGCTATTCAGTTTGCAGAAAAAGCTTTTAAGAATGAAAATGTGCTATTCAGATTGCAGTTCAGGATGAGAATAAACTATTCAGAATGAAAAAAAGGGATTCAGGATGCGAATAACCTATTAAGTTTGCAATTCAGACAAAAAAAGCTATTCAAAATGCAAATAAACTATTCAGATTGCAAATAAGCTATTCAGTTTGCAAAAAAAACTTTTCAGAATGAAAATGTGCTATTCAGATTGCAGTTAAGGATGAAAATAAGCTATTCAGAATGAAAAAAAAGGGATTCAGGATGCGAATAACCTATTCAGTTGGCAATTCCGACAAAAAAACCTATTCAGAATGCAAAAAAACTACTCAGATTGCAAATAAGCTATACAGTTTGCAAAATAAGCTTTTCAGAATGAAATTGTGCTATTCAGATTGCAGTTAAGGATGAAAATAAGCTATTCAGAATGAAAAAAAAGGGATTCAGGATGCGAATAACCTATTCAGTTGACAATTCAGACAAAAAAAGCTATTCAGAATGCAAATAAACTATTCAGATTGCAAATAAGCTATACAGTTTGCAAAAATAGCTTTTCAGAATGAAATTGTGCTATTCAGATTGCAGTTAAGGATGAAAATAAGCTATTCAGAATGAAAAAAATGGGATTCAGGATGCGAATAACCTATTAAGTTTGCAATTCAGACAAAAAACGCTATTCAGAATGCCAATAAACTATTCAGATTGCAAATAAACTATTCAGTTTGCAAAAAAAGCTTTTCAGAATGAAATTGTGCTATTCAGATTGTAGTTAAGGATGAAAATAAGCTATGCAGAATGTAAAAAAAGGGATTCAGGATGTGAATAACCTATTCAGTTAGCAATTCAGACAAAAAAACCTATTCAGAATGCAAAAATACTACTCATATTGCAAATAAGCTATACAGTTTGCAACAAAACCTTTTCAGAATGAAATTGTGCTTTTCAGATTGCAGTTAAGGATGAAAATAAGGTATTCAGAATGAAAAAAAAGGGATTCAGGATGCGAATAACCTATTCAGTTGGCAATTCAGACAAAAAAAGCTATTTAGAATGCAAAAAAACTATTCAGATTGCAAATAAGCTATTCAGTTTGCAAAAAAAAGCTTTTCAGAATGAAAATGTGCTATTCAGATTGCAGTTAAGGATGAAAATAAGCTATTCAGAATGAAAAAAAAGGGATTCAGGATGCGAATAACCTATTCAGTTGGCAATTCAGAGAAAAAAACCTATTCAGAATGCAAAAAAACTACTCAGATTGCAAATAAGCTATACAGTTTGCAAAAAAAGCTTTTCAGAATGAAATTGTGCTATTCAGATTGCAGTTAAGGATGAAAATAAGCTATTCAGAATGAAAAAAAAGGGATTCAGGATGCGAATAACCTATTCAGTTGACAATTCAGACAAAAAAAGCTATTCAGAATGCAAATAAACTATTCAGATTGCAAATAAGCTATACAGTTTGCAAAAATAGCTTTTCAGAATGAAATTGTGCTATTCAGATTGCAGTTAAGGATGAAAATAAGCTATTCAGAATGAAAAAAACGGGATTCAGGATGCGAATAACCTATTAAGTTTGCAATTCAGACAAAAGACGCTATTCAGAATGCCAATAAACTATTCAGATTGCAAATAAACTATTCAGTTTGCAAAAAAAGCTTTTCAGAATGAAATTGTGCTATTCAGATTGCAGTTAAGGATGAAAATAAGCTATTCAGAATGAAAAAAAAGGGATTCAGGATGCGAATAACCTATTCAGTTGACAATTCAGACAAAAAAAGCTATTCAGAATGCAAATAAACTATTCAGATTGCAAATAAGCTATTCAGTTTGCAAAAAAAAGCTTTTCAGAATGAAAATGTGCTATTCAGATTGCAGTTAAGGATGAAAATAAGCTATTCAGAATGAAAAAAATGGGATTCAGGATGCGAATAACCTATTAAGTTTGCAATTCAGACAAAAAACGCTATTCAGAATGCCAATAAACTATTCAGATTGCAAATAAACTATTCAGTTTGCAAAAAAAGCTTTTCAGAATGAAATTGTGCTATTCAGATTGTAGTTAAGGATGAAAATAAGCTATGCAGAATGTAAAAAAAGGGATTCAGGATGTGAATAACCTATTCAGTTAGCAATTCAGACAAAAAAACCTATTCAGAATGCAAAAATACTACTCATATTGCAAATAAGCTATACAGTTTGCAACAAAAGCTTTTCAGAATGAAATTGTGCTATTCAGATTGCAGTTAAGGATGAAAATAAGGTATTCAGAATGAAAAAAAAGGGATTCAGGATGCGAATAACCTATTCAGTTGGCAATTCAGACAAAAAAAGCTATTTAGAATGCAAAAAAACTATTCAGATTGCAAATAAGCTATTCAGTTTGCAAAAAAAAGCTTTTCAGAATGAAAATGTGCTATTCAGATTGCAGTTAAGGATGAAAATAAGCTATTCAGAATGAAAAAAAAAGGGATTCAGGATGCGAATAACCTATTCAGTTGGCAATTCAGAGAAAAAAACCTATTCAGAATGCAAAAAAACTACTCAGATTGCAAATAAGCTATACAGTTTGCAAAAAAAGCTTTTCAGAATGAAATTGTGCTATTCAGATTGCAGTTAAGGATGAAAATAAGCTATTCAGAATGAAAAAAAAGGGATTCAGGATGCGAATAACCTATTCAGTTGACAATTCAGACAAAAAAAGCTATTCAGAATGCAAATAAACTATTCAGATTGCAAATAAGCTATACAGTTTGCAAAAATAGCTTTTCAGAATGAAATTGTGCTATTCAGATTGCAGTTAAGGATGAAAATAAGCTATTCAGAATGAAAAAAACGGGATTCAGGATGCGAATAACCTATTAAGTTTGCAATTCAGACAAAAGACGCTATTCAGAATGCCAATAAACTATTCAGATTGCAAATAAACTATTCAGTTTGCAAAAAAAGCTTTTCAGAATGAAATTGTGCTATTCAGATTGCAGTTAAGGATGAAAATAAGCTATTCAGAATGTAAAAAAAGGGATTCAGGATGTGAATAACCTATTCAGTTGGCAATTCAGACAAAAAAACCTATTCAGAATGCAAAAAAACTACTCATATTGCAAATAAGCTATACAGTTTGCAACAAAAGCTTTTCAGAATGAAATTGTGCTATTCAGATTGCAGTTAAGGATGAAAATAAGCTATTCAGAATGAAAAAAAAGGGATTCAGGATGCGAATAACCTATTCAGTTGACAATTCAGACAAAAAAAGCTATTCAGAATGCAAATAAACTATTCAGATTGCAAATAAGCTATACAGTTTGCAAAAAAAGCTATTCAGAATGCAAATAAACTATTCAGATTGCAAATAAGCTATACAGTTTGCAAAAATAGCTTTTCAGAATGAAATTGTGCTATTCAGATTGCAGTTAAGGATGAAAATAAGCTATTCAGAATGAAAAAAACGGGATTCAGGATGCGAATAACCTATTAAGTTTGCAATTCAGACAAAAGACGCTATTCAGAATGCCAATAAACTATTCAGATTGCAAATAAACTATTCAGTTTGCAAAAAAAGCTTTTCAGAATGAAATTGTGCTATTCAGATTGCAGTTAAGGATGAAAATAAGCTATTCAGAATGAAAAAAAAGGGATTCAGGATGCGAATAACCTATTCAGTTGACAATTTAGACAAAAAAAGCTATTCAGAATGCAAATAAACTATTCAGATTGCAAATAAGCTATTCAGTTTGCAAAAAAAAGCTTTTCAGAATGAAAATGTGCTATTCAGATTGCAGTTAAGGATGAAAATAAGCTATTCAGAATGAAAAAAATGGGATTCAGGATGCGAATAACCTATTAAGTTTGCAATTCAGACAAAAAACGCTATTCAGAATGCCAATAAACTATTCAGATTGCAAATAAACTATTCAGTTTGCAAAAAAAGCTTTTCAGAATGAAATTGTGCTATTCAGATTGTAGTTAAGGATGAAAATAAGCTATGCAGAATGTAAAAAAAGGGATTCAGGATGTGAATAACCTATTCAGTTAGCAATTCAGACAAAAAAACCTATTCAGAATGCAAAAATACTACTCATATTGCAAATAAGCTATACAGTTTGCAACAAAAGCTTTTCAGAATGAAATTGTGCTATTCAGATTGCAGTTAAGGATGAAAATAAGGTATTCAGAATGAAAAAAAAGGGATTCAGGATGCGAATAACCTATTCAGTTGGCAATTCAGACAAAAAAAGCTATTTAGAATGCAAAAAAACTATTCAGATTGCAAATAAGCTATTCAGTTTGCAAAAAAAAGCTTTTCAGAATGAAAATGTGCTATTCAGATTGCAGTTAAGGATGAAAATAAGCTATTCAGAATGAAAAAAAAGGGATTCAGGATGCGAATAACCTATTCAGTTGGCAATTCAGAGAAAAAAACCTATTCAGAATGCAAAAAAATTACTCAGATTGCAAATAAGCTATACAGTTTGCAAAAAAAGCTTTTCAGAATGAAATTGTGCTATTCAGATTGCAGTTAAGGATGAAAATAAGCTATTCAGAATGAAAAAAAAGGGATTCAGGATGCGAATAACCTATTCAGTTGACAATTCAGACAAAAAAAGCTATTCAGAATGCAAATAAACTATTCAGATTGCAAATAAGCTATACAGTTTGCAAAAATAGCTTTTCAGAATGAAATTGTGCTATTCAGATTGCAGTTAAGGATGAAAATAAGCTATTCAGAATGAAAAAAACGGGATTCAGGATGCGAATAACCTATTAAGTTTGCAATTCAGACAAAAGACGCTATTCAGAATGCCAATAAACTATTCAGATTGCAAATAAACTATTCAGTTTGCAAAAAAAGCTTTTCAGAATGAAATTGTGCTATTCAGATTGCAGTTAAGGATGAAAATAAGCTATTCAGAATGTAAAAAAAGGGATTCAGGATGTGAATAACCTATTCAGTTGGCAATTCAGACAAAAAAACCTATTCAGAATGCAAAAAACTACTCATATTGCAAATAAGCTATACAGTTTGCAACAAAAGCTTTTCAGAATGAAATTGTGCTATTCAGATTGCAGTTAAGGATGAAAATAAGGTATTCAGAATGAAAAAAAAGGGATTCAGAATGCGAATAACCTATTCAGTTGGCAATTCAGACAAAAAAAGCTATTTAGAATGCAAAAAAACTATTCAGATTGCAAATAAGCTATTTAGGTTGCAAAAGAAGCTATTCAGAATGAAAATGTGCTATTCAGATTGCGGTTAAGTATGAAAATAAGCTATTCAGAATGAAAAAAAAGGGATTCAGGATGCGAATAACCTATTCAGTTGGCAATTCAGACAAAAAAACCTATTCAGAATTCAAAAACACTACTCAGATTGCAAATACGCTATTTAGGTTGCAAAAGAAGCTATTCAGAGTGAAAATGTGCTATTCAGATTGCAGTTAAGTATGAAAATAAGCTATTCAGAATGAATAAAAAGGGATTCAGGATGCGATTAACCTATTTAGTTAGCAATTCAGACAAAAAAAGTTATTCAGAATGCAAATAAAGTATTTAGATTGCAAATAAGCTATTCAGTTTGCAGAAAAAGCTTTTAAGAATGAAAATGTGCTATTCAGATTGCAGTTCAGGATGAGAATAAGCTATTCAGAATGAAAAAAAGGGATTCAGGATGCGAATAACCTATTAAGTTTGCAATTCAGACAAAAAACGCTATTCAGAATGCCAATAAACTATTCAGATTGCAAATAAACTATTCAGTTTGCAGAAAAAGCTTTTCAGAATGAAATTGTGCTTTTCAGATTGCAGTTAAGTATGAAAATAAGCTATTCAGAATGAAAAAAAAGGGATTCAGGATGCGAATAACCTATTCAGTTGACAATTCAGACAAGAAAAGCTATTCAGAATGCAAATAAACTATTAAGATTGCAAATAAGCTATACAGTTTGCAAAAAAAGCTTTTCAGAATGAAATTGTGCTATTCAGATTGCAGTTAAGGATGAAAATAAGCTATTCAGAATGAAAAAATCGGGATTCCGGATGCGAATAACCTATTAAGTTTGCAATTCAGACAAAAAAAGCTATTCAGAATGCAGATAAACTTTTCAGATTGCAAATAAGCTATTCAGTTTGCAACAAAAGCTTTTCAGAATGAAATGGTGCTATTCAGATTGCAGTTAAGGATGAAAATAAGCTATTCAAAATGAAAAAAAAGGGATTCAGGATGCGAATAACCTATTCCGTTTGCAATTCAGACAAAAAAAGATATTTAGAATGCAAAAAAACTATTCAGCTTGCAAATAAGCTATTTAGGTTGCAAAAGAAGCTATTCAGAATGAAAATGTGCTATTCAGATTGCGGTTAAGTATGAAAATAAGCTATTCATAATGAAAAAAAAGGGATTCAGGATGCAAATAACCTATTCAGTTGGCAATTCAGACAAAAAAACCTATTCAGAATTCAAAAAAACTACTCAGATTGCAAATAAGCTATACAGTTTGCAAAAAAAGCTTTTCAGAATGAAATTGTGCTATTCAGATTGCAGTTAAGGATGAAAATAAGCTATTCAGAATGAAAAAAAAGGGATTCAGGATGCGAATAACCTATTCAGTTGACAATTCAGACAAAAAAAGCTATTCAGAATGCAAATAAACTATTTAGATTGCAAATAAGCTATACAGTTTGCAAAAATAGCTTTTTAGAATGAAATTGTGCTATTCAGATTGCAGTTAAGGATGAAAATAAGCTATTCATAATGAAAAAAACGGGATTCAGGATGCGAATAACCTATTAAGTTTGCAATTCAGACAAAAAAAGCTATTCAGAATGCAAATAAACTATTCAGATTGCAAATAAGCTATACAGTTTGCAAAAAAAGCTTTTCAGAATGAAATTGTGCTATTCAGATTGCAGTTAAGGATGAAAATAAGCTATTCAGAATGAAAAAATCGGGATTCCGGATGCGAATAACCTATTAAGTTTGCAATTCAGACAAAAAAAGCTATTCAGAATGCAGATAAACTTTTGAGATTGCAAATAAGCTATTCAGTTTGCAACAAAAGCTTTTCAGAATGAAATTGTGCTATTCAGATTGCAGTTAAGGATGAAAATAAGCTATTCAGAATGAAAAAAAAGGGATTCAGGATGCGAATAACCTATTCAGTTGGCAATTCAGACAAAAAAAGCTATTTAGAATGCAAAAAAACTATTCAGCTTGCAAATAAGCTATTTAGGTTGCAAAAGAAGCTATTCAGAATGAAAATGTGCTATTCAGATTGCGGTTAAGTATGATAATAAGCAATTCAGAATGAAAAAAAAGGGATTCAGGATGCAAATAACCTATTCAGTTGGCAATTCAGACAAAAAAACCTATTCAGAATTCAAAAAAACTACTCAGATTGCAAATAAGCTATACAGTTTGCAAAAAAAGCTTTTCAGAATGAAATTGTGCTATTCAGATTGCAGTTAAGGATGAAAATAAGCTATTCAGAATGAAAAAAAAGGGATTCAGGATGCGAATAACCTATTCAGTTGGCAATTCAGACAAAAAAACCTATTCAGAATGCAAAAAAACTACTCAGATTGCAAATAAGCTATACAGTTTGCAAAAAAAGCTTTTCAGAATGAAATTGTGCTATTCAGATTGCAGTTAAGGATGAAAATAAGCTATTCAGAATGAAAAAAAAGGGATTCAGGATGCGAATAACCTATTCAGTTGACAATTCAGACAAAAAAAGCTATTCAGAATGCAAATAAACTATTTAGATTGCAAATAAGCTATACAGTTTGCAAAAATAGCTTTTTAGAATGAAATTGTGCTATTCAGATTGCAGTTAAGGATGAAAATAAGCTATTCAGAATGAAAAAAACGGGATTCAGGATGCGAATAACCTATTAAGTTTGTAATTCAGACAAAAAACGCTACTCAGAATGCCAATAAACTATTCAGATTGCAAATAAACTATTCAGTTTGCAAAAAAAGCTTTTCAGAATGAAATTGTGCTATTCAGATTGCAGTTAAGGATGAATATAAGCTATTCAGAATGAAAATAAAGGGATTCAGGATGCGAATAACCTATTCAGTTGGCAATTCAGACAAAAAAACCTATTCAGAATGCAAAAAAACTACTCAGATTGCAAATAAGCTATACAGTTTGCAAAAAAAGCTTTTCAGAATGAAATTGTGCTATTCAGATTGCAGTTAAGGATGAAAATAAGCTATTCAGAATGAAAAAAAAGGGATTCAGGATGCGAATAACCTATTCAGTTGACAATTCAGACAAAAAAAGCTATTCAGAATGCAAATAAACTATTTAGATTGCAAATAAGCTATACAGTTTGCAAAAATAGCTTTTTAGAATGAAATTGTGCTATTCAGATTGCAGTTAAGGATGAAAATAAGCTATTCAGAATGAAAAAAACGGGATTCAGGATGCGAATAACCTATTAAGTTTGTAATTCAGACAAAAAACGCTACTCAGAATGCCAATAAACTATTCAGATTGCAAATAAACTATTCAGTTTGCAAAAAAAGCTTTTCAGAATGAAATTGTGCTATTCAGATTGCAGTTAAGGATGAATATAAGCTATTCAGAATGAAAATAAAGGGATTCAGGATGCGAATAACCTATTCAGTTGGCAATTCAGACAAAAAAACCTATTCAGAATGCAAAAAAACTACTCAGATTGCAAATAAGCTATACAGTTTGCAAAAAAAGCTTTTCAGAATGAAATTGTGCTATTCAGATTGCAGTTAAGGATGAAAATAAGCTATTCAGAATGAAAAAAAAGGGATTCAGGATGCGAATAACCTATTCAGTTGACAATTCAGACAAAAAAAGCTATTCAGAATGCAAATAAACTATTCAGATTGCAAATAAGCTATACAGTTTGCAAAAATAGCTTTTTAGAATGAAATTGTGCTATTCAGATTGCAGTTAAGGATGAAAATAAGCTATTCAGAATGAAAAAAACGGGATTCAGGATGCGAATAACCTATTAAGTTTGCAATTCAGACAAAAAACGCTACTCAGAATGCCAATAAACTATTCAGATTGCAAATAAACTATTTAGTTTGCAAAAAAAGCTTTTCAAAATGAAATTGTGCTATTTAGATTGCAGTTAAGGATGAAAATAAGCTATTCAGAATGAAAAAAAAGGGATTCAGGATGCGAATAACCTATTCAGTTGGCAATTCAGACAAAAAAAGCTATTCAGAATGCAAATAAACTATTCAGATTGCAAATAAGCTATACAGTTTGCAAAAAAAGCTTTTCAGAATGAAAATGTGCTATTCAGATTGCTGCTAAGGATGAAAATAAGCTATTCAGAATGAAAAAAAAGGGATTCAGGATGCGAATATCCTATTCAGTTGGCAATTCAGACAAAAAAACCTATTCAGAATGCAAAAAAACTACTCAGATTGCAAATAAGCTATACAGTTTGCAAAAAAAGCTTTTCAGAATGAAATTGTGCTATTCAGATTGCAGTTAAGGATGAAAATAAGCTATTCAGAATGAAAAAAAAGGGATTCAGGATGCGAATAACCTATTCAGTTGACAATTCAGACAAAAAAAGCTATTCAGAATGCAAATAAACTATTCAGATTGCAAATAAGCTATACAGTTTGCAAAAATAGCTTTTTAGAATGAAATTGTGCTATTCAGATTGCAGTTAAGGATGAAAATAAGCTATTCAGAATGAAAAAAACGGGATTCAGGATGCGAATAACCTATTAAGTTTGTAATTCAGACAAAAAACGCTACTCAGAATGCCAATAAACTATTCAGATTGCAAATAAACTATTCAGTTTGCAAAAAAAGCTTTTCAGAATGAAATTGTGCTATTCAGATTGCAGTTAAGGATGAATATAAGCTATTCAGAATGAAAATAAAGGGATTCAGGATGCGAATAACCTATTCAGTTGGCAATTCAGACAAAAAAACCTATTCAGAATGCAAAAAAACTACTCAGATTGCAAATAAGCTATACAGTTTGCAAAAAAAGCTTTTCAGAATGAAATTGTGCTATTCAGATTGCAGTTAAGGATGAAAATAAGCTATTCAGAATGAAAAAAAAGGGATTCAGGATGCGAATAACCTATTCAGTTGACAATTCAGACAAAAAAAGCTATTCAGAATGCAAATAAACTATTTAGATTGCAAATAAGCTATACAGTTTGCAAAAATAGCTTTTTAGAATGAAATTGTGCTATTCAGATTGCAGTTAAGGATGAAAATAAGCTATTCAGAATGAAAAAAACGGGATTCAGGATGCGAATAACCTATTAAGTTTGTAATTCAGACAAAAAACGCTACTCAGAATGCCAATAAACTATTCAGATTGCAAATAAACTATTCAGTTTGCAAAAAAAGCTTTTCAGAATGAAATTGTGCTATTCAGATTGCAGTTAAGGATGAATATAAGCTATTCAGAATGAAAATAAAGGGATTCAGGATGCGAATAACCTATTCAGTTGGCAATTCAGACAAAAAAACCTATTCAGAATGCAAAAAAACTACTCAGATTGCAAATAAGCTATACAGTTTGCAAAAAAAGCTTTTCAGAATGAAATTGTGCTATTCAGATTGCAGTTAAGGATGAAAATAAGCTATTCAGAATGAAAAAAAAGGGATTCAGGATGCGAATAACCTATTCAGTTGACAATTCAGACAAAAAAAGCTATTCAGAATGCAAATAAACTATTCAGATTGCAAATAAGCTATACAGTTTGCAAAAATAGCTTTTTAGAATGAAATTGTGCTATTCAGATTGCAGTTAAGGATGAAAATAAGCTATTCAGAATGAAAAAAACGGGATTCAGGATGCGAATAACCTATTAAGTTTGCAATTCAGACAAAAAACGCTACTCAGAATGCCAATAAACTATTCAGATTGCAAATAAACTATTTAGTTTGCAAAAAAAGCTTTTCAAAATGAAATTGTGCTATTTAGATTGCAGTTAAGGATGAAAATAAGCTATTCAGAATGAAAAAAAAGGGATTCAGGATGCGAATAACCTATTCAGTTGGCAATTCAGACAAAAAAAGCTATTCAGAATGCAAATAAACTATTCAGATTGCAAATAAGCTATACAGTTTGCAAAAAAAGCTTTTCAGAATGAAAATGTGCTATTCAGATTGCTGCTAAGGATGAAAATAAGCTATTCAGAATGAAAAAAAAGGGATTCAGGATGCGAATATCCTATTCAGTTGGCAATTCAGACAAAAAAACCTATTCAGAATGCAAAAAAACTACTCAGATTGCAAATAAGCTATACAGTTTGCAAAAAAAGCTTTTCAGAATGAAATTGTGCTATTCAGATTGCAGTTAAGGATGAAAATAAGCTATTCAGAATGAAAAAAAAGGGATTCAGGATGCGAATAACCTATTCAGTTGACAATTCAGACAAAAAAAGCTATTCAGAATGCAAATAAACTATTCAGATTGCAAATAAGCTATACAGTTTGCAAAAATAGCTTTTTAGAATGAAATTGTGCTATTCAGATTGCAGTTAAGGATGAAAATAAGCTATTCAGAATGAAAAAAACGGGATTCAGGATGCGAATAACCTATTAAGTTTGTAATTCAGACAAAAAACGCTACTCAGAATGCCAATAAACTATTCAGATTGCAAATAAACTATTCAGTTTGCAAAAAAAGCTTTTCAGAATGAAATTGTGCTATTCAGATTGCAGTTAAGGATGAATATAAGCTATTCAGAATGAAAATAAAGGGATTCAGGATGCGAATAACCTATTCAGTTGGCAATTCAGACAAAAAAACCTATTCAGAATGCAAAAAAACTACTCAGATTGCAAATAAGCTATACAGTTTGCAAAAAAAGCTTTTCAGAATGAAATTGTGCTATTCAGATTGCAGTTAAGGATGAAAATAAGCTATTCAGAATGAAAAAAAAGGGATTCAGGATGCGAATAACCTATTCAGTTGACAATTCAGACAAAAAAAGCTATTCAGAATGCAAATAAACTATTTAGATTGCAAATAAGCTATACAGTTTGCAAAAATAGCTTTTTAGAATGAAATTGTGCTATTCAGATTGCAGTTAAGGATGAAAATAAGCTATTCAGAATGAAAAAAACGGGATTCAGGATGCGAATAACCTATTAAGTTTGTAATTCAGACAAAAAACGCTACTCAGAATGCCAATAAACTATTCAGATTGCAAATAAACTATTCAGTTTGCAAAAAAAGCTTTTCAGAATGAAATTGTGCTATTCAGATTGCAGTTAAGGATGAATATAAGCTATTCAGAATGAAAATAAAGGGATTCAGGATGCGAATAACCTATTCAGTTGGCAATTCAGACAAAAAAACCTATTCAGAATGCAAAAAAACTACTCAGATTGCAAATAAGCTATACAGTTTGCAAAAAAAGCTTTTCAGAATGAAATTGTGCTATTCAGATTGCAGTTAAGGATGAAAATAAGCTATTCAGAATGAAAAAAAAGGGATTCAGGATGCGAATAACCTATTCAGTTGACAATTCAGACAAAAAAAGCTATTCAGAATGCAAATAAACTATTCAGATTGCAAATAAGCTATACAGTTTGCAAAAATAGCTTTTTAGAATGAAATTGTGCTATTCAGATTGCAGTTAAGGATGAAAATAAGCTATTCAGAATGAAAAAAACGGGATTCAGGATGCGAATAACCTATTAAGTTTGCAATTCAGACAAAAAACGCTACTCAGAATGCCAATAAACTATTCAGATTGCAAATAAACTATTTAGTTTGCAAAAAGAGCTTTTCAAAATGAAATTGTGCTATTTAGATTGCAGTTAAGGATGAAAATAAGCTATTCAGAATGAAAAAAAAGGGATTCAGGATGCGAATAACCTATTCAGTTGGCAATTCAGACAAAAAAAGCTATTCAGAATGCAAATAAACTATTCAGATTGCAAATAAGCTATACAGTTTGCAAAAAAAGCTTTTCAGAATGAAAATGTGCTATTCAGATTGCTGCTAAGGATGAAAATAAGCTATTCAGAATGAAAAAAAAGGGATTCAGGATGCGAATATCCTATTCAGTTGGCAATTCAGACAAAAAAACCTATTCAGAATGCAAAAAAACTACTCAGATTGCAAATAAGCTATACAGTTTGCAAAAAAAGCTTTTCAGAATGAAATTGTGCTATTCAGATTGCAGTTAAGGATGAAAATAAGCTATTCAGAATGAAAAAAAAGGGATTCAGGATGCGAATAACCTATTCAGTTGACAATTCAGACAAAAAAAGCTATTCAGAATGCAAATAAACTATTCAGATTGCAAATAAGCTATACAGTTTGCAAAAATAGCTTTTTAGAATGAAATTGTGCTATTCAGATTGCAGTTAAGGATGAAAATAAGCTATTCAGAATGAAAAAAACGGGATTCAGGATGCGAATAACCTATTAAGTTTGTAATTCAGACAAAAAACGCTACTCAGAATGCCAATAAACTATTCAGATTGCAAATAAACTATTCAGTTTGCAAAAAAAGCTTTTCAGAATGAAATTGTGCTATTCAGATTGCAGTTAAGGATGAATATAAGCTATTCAGAATGAAAATAAAGGGATTCAGGATGCGAATAACCTATTCAGTTGGCAATTCAGACAAAAAAACCTATTCAGAATGCAAAAAAACTACTCAGATTGCAAATAAGCTATACAGTTTGCAAAAAAAGCTTTTCAGAATGAAATTGTGCTATTCAGATTGCAGTTAAGGATGAAAATAAGCTATTCAGAATGAAAAAAAAGGGATTCAGGATGCGAATAACCTATTCAGTTGACAATTCAGACAAAAAAAGCTATTCAGAATGCAAATAAACTATTCAGATTGCAAATAAGCTATACAGTTTGCAAAAATAGCTTTTTAGAACGAAATTGTGCTATTCAGATTGCAGTTAAGGATGAAAATAAGCTATTCAGAATGAAAAAAACGGGATTCAGGATGCGAATAACCTATTAAGTTTGCAATTCAGACAAAAAACGCTACTCAGAATGCCAATAAACTATTCAGATTGCAAATAAACTATTTAGTTTGCAAAAAAAGCTTTTCAGAATGAAATTGTGCTATTCAGATTGCAGTTAAGGATGAAAATAAGCTATTCAGAATGAAAGAAAAGGGATTCAGGATGCGAATAACCTATTCAGTTGGCAATTCAGACAAAAAAAGCTATTCGGAATGCAAATAAACTATTCAGATTGCAAATAAGCTATACAGTTTGCAAAAAAAGCTTTTCAGAATGAAAATGTGCTATTCAGATTGCTGCTAAGGATGAAAATAAGCTATTCAGAATGAAAAAAAAGGGATTCAGGATGCGAATATCCTATTCAGTTGGCAATTCAGACAAAAAAACCTATTCAGAATGCAAAAAAACTACTCAGATTGCAAATAAGCTATACAGTTTGCAAAAAAAGCTTTTCAGAATGAAATTGTGCTATTCAGATTGCAGTTAAGGATGAAAATAAGCTATTCAGAATGAAAAAAAAGGGATTCAGGATGCGAATAACCTATTCAGTTGACAATTCAGACAAAAAAAGCTATTCAGAATGCAAATAAACTATTCAGATTGCAAATAAGCTATACAGTTTGCAAAAAAAGCTTTTCAGAATGAAATTGTGCTATTCAGATTGCAGTTAAGGATGAAAATAAGCTATTCAGAATGAAAAAAAAGGGATTCAGGATGCGAATAACCTATTCAGTTGACAATTCAGACAAAAAAAGCTATTCAGAATGCAAATAAACTATTCAGATTGCAAATAAGCTATACAGTTTGCAAAAATAGCTTTTTAGAATGAAATTGTGCTATTCAGATTGCAGTTAAGGATGAAAATAAGCTATTCAGAATGAAAAAAACGGGATTCAGGATGCGAATAACCTATTAAGTTTGTAATTCAGACAAAAAACGCTACTCAGAATGCCAATAAACTATTCAGATTGCAAATAAACTATTCAGTTTGCAAAAAAAGCTTTTCAGAATGAAATTGTGCTATTCAGATTGCAGTTAAGGATGAATATAAGCTATTCAGAATGAAAATAAAGGGATTCAGGATGCGAATAACCTATTCAGTTGGCAATTCAGACAAAAAAACCTATTCAGAATGCAAAAAAACTACTCAGATTGCAAATAAGCTATACAGTTTGCAAAAAAAGCTTTTCAGAATGAAATTGTGCTATTCAGATTGCAGTTAAGGATGAAAATAAGCTATTCAGAATGAAAAAAAAGGGATTCAGGATGCGAATAACCTATTCAGTTGACAATTCAGACAAAAAAAGCTATTCAGAATGCAAATAAACTATTCAGATTGCAAATAAGCTATACAGTTTGCAAAAATAGCTTTTTAGAACGAAATTGTGCTATTCAGATTGCAGTTAAGGATGAAAATAAGCTATTCAGAATGAAAAAAACGGGATTCAGGATGCGAATAACCTATTAAGTTTGCAATTCAGACAAAAAACGCTACTCAGAATGCCAATAAACTATTCAGATTGCAAATAAACTATTTAGTTTGCAAAAAAAGCTTTTCAGAATGAAATTGTGCTATTCAGATTGCAGTTAAGGATGAAAATAAGCTATTCAGAATGAAAGAAAAGGGATTCAGGATGCGAATAACCTATTCAGTTGGCAATTCAGACAAAAAAAGCTATTCGGAATGCAAATAAACTATTCAGATTGCAAATAAGCTATACAGTTTGCAAAAAAAGCTTTTCAGAATGAAAATGTGCTATTCAGATTGCTGCTAAGGATGAAAATAAGCTATTCAGAATGAAAAAAAAGGGATTCAGGATGCGAATATCCTATTCAGTTGGCAATTCAGACAAAAAAACCTATTCAGAATGCAAAAAAACTACTCAGATTGCAAATAAGCTATACAGTTTGCAAAAAAAGCTTTTCAGAATGAAATTGTGCTATTCAGATTGCAGTTAAGGATGAAAATAAGCTATTCAGAATGAAAAAAAAGGGATTCAGGATGCGAATAACCTATTCAGTTGACAATTCAGACAAAAAAAGCTATTCAGAATGCAAATAAACTATTCAGATTGCAAATAAGCTATACAGTTTGCAAAAATAGCTTTTCAGAATGAAATTGTGCTATTCAGATTGCAGTTAAGGATGAAAATAAGCTATTCAGAATGAAAAAAACGGGATTCAGGATGCGAATAACCTATTAAGTTTGCAATTCAGACAAAAAACGCTATTCAGAATGCCAATAAACTATTCAGATTGCAAATAAACTATTCAGTTTGCAAAAAAAGCTTTTCAGAATGAAATTGTGCTATTCAGATTGCAGTTAAGGATGAAAATAAGCTATTCAGAATGTAAAAAAAGGGATTCAGGATGTGAATAACCTATTCAGTTGGCAATTCAGACAAAAAAACCTATTCAGAATGCAAAAAAACTACTCATATTGCAAATAAGCTATACAGTTTGCAACAAAAGCTTTTCAGAATGAAATTGTGCTATTCAGATTGCAGTTAAGGATGAAAATAAGGTATTCAGAATGAAAAAAAAGGGATTCAGAATGCGAATAACCTATTCAGTTGGCAATTCAGACAAAAAAAGCTTTTTAGAATGCAAAAAAACTATTCAGATTGCAAATAAGCTATTTAGGTTGCAAAAGAAGCTATTCAGAATGAAAATGTGCTATTCAGATTGCGGTTAAGTATGAAAATAAGCTATTCAGAATGAAAAAAAAGGGATTCAGGATGCGAATAACCTATTCAGTTGGCAATTCAGACAAAAAAACCTATTCAGAATTCAAAAAAACTACTCAGATTGCAAATACGCTATTTAGGTTGCAAAAGAAGCTATTCAGAGTGAAAATGTGCTATTCAGATTGCAGTTATGTATGAAAATAAGCTATTCAGAATGAATAAAAAGGGATTCAGGATGCGATTAACCTATTTAGTTAGCAATTCAGACAAAAAAAGTTATTCAGAATGCAAATAAAGTATTTAGATTGCAAATAAGCTATTCAGTTTGCAGAAAAAGCTTTTAAGAATGAAACTGTGCTATTCAGATTGCAGTTCAGGATGAGAATAAGCTATTCAGAATGAAAAAAAGGGATTCAGGATGCGAATAACCTATTAAGTTTGCAATTCAGACAAAAAAACCTATTCATAATACAAATAAACTATTCAGATTGCAAATAAGTTATTCAGTTTGCAAAAAAAGCTTTTCAGAATGAAAATGTGCTATTCAGATTGCAGTTAAGGATGAAAATAAGCTATTCAGAATGAAAAAAATGGGATTCAGGATGCGAATAACCTATTCAGTTGGCAATTCAGACAAAAAAACCTATTCAGAATGCAAAAAAACTACTCAGATTGCAAATAAGCTATACAGTTTGCAAAAAAAGCTTTTCAGAATGAAATTGTGCTATTCAGATTGCAGTTAAGGATGAAAATAAGCTATTCAGAATGAAAAAAAAGGGATTCAGGATGCGAATAACCTATTCAGTTGACAATTCAGACAAAAAAAGCTATTCAGAATGCAAATAAACTATTCAGATTGCCAATAAGCTATACAGTTTGCAAAAATAGCTTTTTAGAATGAAATTGTGCTATTCAGATTGCAGTTAAGGATGAAAATAAGCTATTCAGAATGAAAAAAACGGGATTCAGGATGCGAATAACCTATTAAGTTTGCAATTCAGACAAAAAACGCTATTCAGAATGCCAATAAACTATTCAGATTGCAAATAAACTATTCAGTTTGCAAAAAAAGCTTTTCAGAATGAAATTGTGCTTTTCAGATTGCAGTTAAGGATGAAAATAAGCTATTCAGAATGAAAAAAAAGGGATTCAGGATGCGAATAACCTATTCAGTTGACAATTCAGACAAGAAAAGCTATTCAGAATGCAAATAAACTATTCAGATTGCAAATAAGCTATACAGTTTGCAAAAAAAGCTTTTCAGAATGAAATTGTGCTATTCAGATTGCAGTTAAGGATGAAAATAAGCTATTCAGAATGAAAAAATCGGGATTCCGGATGCGAATAACCTATTAAGTTTGCAATTCAGACAAAAAAAGCTATTCAGAATGCAGATAAACTTTTCAGATTGCAAATAAGCTATTCAGTTTGCAACAAAAGCTTTTCAGAATGAAATTGTGCTATTCAGATTGCAGTTAAGGATGAAAATAAGCTATTCAGAATGAAAAAAAAGGGATTCAGGATACAAATAACCTATTCAGTTGGCAATTCAGACAAAAAAACCTATTCAGAATTCAAAAAAACTACTCAGATTGCAAATAAGCTATACAGTTTGCAAAAAAAGCTTTTCAGAATGAAATTGTGCTATTCAGATTGCAGTTAAGGATGAAAATAAGCTATTCAGAATGAAAAAAAAGGGATTCAGGATGCGAATAACCTATTCAGTTGGCAATTCAGACAAAAAAACCTATTCAGAATGCAAAAAAACTACTCAGATTGCAAATAAGCTATACAGTTTGCAAAAAAAGCTTTTCAGAATGAAATTGTGCTATTCAGATTGCAGTTAAGGATGAAAATAAGCTATTCAGAATGAAAAAAAAGGGATTCAGGATGCGAATAACCTATTCAGTTGACAATTCAGACAAAAAAAGCTATTCAGAATGCAAATAAACTATTTAGATTGCAAATAAGCTATACAGTTTGCAAAAATAGCTTTTTAGAATGAAATTGTGCTATTCAGATTGCAGTTAAGGATGAAAATAAGCTATTCAGAATGAAAAAAACGGGATTCAGGATGCGAATAACCTATTAAGTTTGCAATTCAGACAAAAAACGCTACTCAGAATGCCAATAAACTATTCAGATTGCAAATAAACTATTCAGTTTGCAAAAAAAGCTTTTTCAGAATGAAATTGTGCTATTCAGATTGCAGTTAAGGATGAATATAAGCTATTCAGAATGAAAATAAAGTGATTCAGGATGCGAATAACCTATTCAGTTGGCAATTCAGACAAAAAAACCTATTCAGAATGCAAAAAAACTACTCAGATTGCAAATAAGCTATACAGTTTGCAAAAAAAGCTTTTCAGAATGAAATTGTGCTATTCAGATTGCAGTTAAGGATGAAAATAAGCTATTCAGAATGAAAAAAAAGGGATTCAGGATGCGAATAACCTATTCAGTTGACAATTCAGACAAAAAAAGCTATTCAGAATGCAAATAAACTATTCAGATTGCAAATAAGCTATACAGTTTGCAAAAATAGCTTTTTAGAATGAAATTGTGCTATTCAGATTGCAGTTAAGGATGAAAATAAGCTATTCAGAATGAAAAAAACGGGATTCAGGATGCGAATAACCTATTATGTTTGCAATTCAGACAAAAAACGCTACTCAAAATGCCAATAAACTATTCAGATTGCAAATAAACTATTTAGTTTGCAAAAAAAGCTTTTCAGAATGAAATTGTGCTATTCAGATTGCAGTTAAGGATGAAAATAAGCTATTCAGAATGAAAAAAAAGGGATTCAGGATGCGAATAACCTATTCAGTTGGCAATTCAGACAAAAAAAGCTATTCAGAATGCAAATAAACTATTCAGATTGCAAATAAGCTATACAGTTTGCAAAAAAAGCTTTTCAGAATGAAAATGTGCTATTCAGATTGCTGCTAAGGATGAAAATAAGCTATTCAGAATGAAAAAAAAGGGATTCAGGATGCGAATATCCTATTCAGTTGCCAATTCAGACAAAAAAACCTATTCAGAATGCAAAAAAACTACTCAGATTGCAAATAAGCTATACAGTTTGCAAAAAAAGCTTTTCAGAATGAAATTGTGCTTTTCAGATTGCAGTTAAGGATGAAAATAAGCTATTCAGAATGAAAAAAAAGGGATTCAGGATGCGAATAACCTATTCAGTTGACAATTCAGACAAAAAAAGCTATTCAGAATGCAAATAAACTATTCAGATTGCAAATAAGGTATACAGTTTGCAAAAATAGCTTTTCAGAATGAAATTGTGCTATTCAGATTGCAGTTAAGGATGAAAATAAGCTATTCAGAATGAAAAAAACGGGATTCAGGATGCGAATAACCTATTAAGTTTGCAATTCAGACAAAAAACGCTATTCAGAATGCCAATAAACTATTCAGATTGCAAATAAACTATTCAGTTTGCAAAAAAAGCTTTTCAGAATGAAATTGTGCTATTCTGATTGCAGTTAAGGATGAAAATAAGCTATTCAGAATGTAAAAAAAGGGATTCAGGATGTGAATAACCTATTCAGTTGGCAATTCAGACAAAAAAACCTATTCAGAATTCAAAAAAACTACTCAGATTGCAAATAAGCTATACAGTTTGCAAAAAAAGCTTTTCAGAATGAAATTGTGCTATTCAGATTGCAGTTAAGGATGAAAATAAGCTATTCAGAATGAAAAAAAAGGGATTCAGGATGCGAATAACCTATTCAGTTGGCAATTCAGACAAAAAAAGCTATTTAGAATGCAAAAAAACTATTCAGATTGCAAAAGCTATTTAGGTTGCAAAAGAAGCTATTCAGAATGAAAATGTGCTATTCAGATTGCGGTTAAGTATGAAAATAAGCTATTCAGAATGAAAAAAAAGGGATTCAGGATGCGAATAACCTATTCAGTTGGCAATTCAGACAAAAAAACCTATTCAGAATTCAAAAAAACTACTCAGATTGCAAATACGCTATTTAGGTTGCAAAAGAAGCTATTCAGAGTAAAAATGTGCTATTCAGATTGCAGTTAAGTATGAAAATAAGCTATTCAGAATGAATAAAAAGGGATTCAGGATGCGATTAACCTATTTAGTTAGCAATTCAGACAAAAAAAGTTATTCAGAATGCAAATAAAGTATTTAGATTGCAAATAAGCTATTCAGTTTGCAGAAAAAGCTTTTAAGAATGAAAATGTGCTATTCAGATTGCAGTTCAGGATGAGAATAAACTATTCAGAATGAAAAAAAGGGATTCAGGATGCGAATAACCTATTAAGTTTGCAATTCAGACAAAAAAACCTATTCATAATGCAAATAAACTATTCAGATTGCAAATAAGTTATTCAGTTTGCAAAAAAAGCTTTTCAGAATGAAAATGTGCTATTCAGATTGCAGTTAAGGATGAAAATAAGCTATTCAGAATGAAAAAATTGGGATTCAGGATGCGAATAACCTATTCAGTTGGCAATTCAGACAAAAAAACCTATTCAGAATGCAAAAAAACTACTCAGATTGCAAATAAGCTATACAGTTTGCAAAAAAAGCTTTTCAGAATGAAATTGTGCTATTCAGATTGCAGTTAAGGATGAAAATAAGCTATTCAGAATGAAAAAAAAGGGATTCAGGATGCGAATAACCTATTCAGTTGACAATTCAGACAAAAAAAGCTATTCAGAATGCAAATAAACTATTCAGATTGCCAATAAGCTATACAGTTTGCAAAAATAGCTTTTTAGAATGAAATTGTGCTATTCAGATTGCAGTTAAGGATGAAAATAAGCTATTCAAAATGAAAAAAACGGGATTCAGGATGCGAATAACCTATTATGTTTGCAATTCAGACAAAAAACGCTACTCAGAATGCCAATAAACTATTCAGATTGCAAATAAACTATTTAGTTTGCAAAAAAAGTTTTTCAGAATGAAATTGTGCTATTCAGATTGCAGTTAAGGATGAAAATAAGCTATTCAGAATGAAAAAAAAGGGATTCAGGATGCGAATAACCTATTCAGTTGGCAATTCAGACAAAAAAAGCTATTCAGAATGCAAATAAACTATTCAGATTGCAAATAAGCTATACAGTTTGCAAAAAAAGCTTTTCAGAATGAAAATGTGCTATTCAGATTGCTGCTAAGGATGAAAATAAGCTATTCAGAATGAAAAAAAAGGGATTCAGGATGCGAATATCCTATTCAGTTGCCAATTCAGACAAAAAAACCTATTCAGAATGCAAAAAAACTACTCAGATTGCAAATAAGCTATACAGTTTGCAAAAAAAGCTTTTCAGAATGAAATTGTGCTTTTCAGATTGCAGTTAAGGATGAAAATAAGCTATTCAGAATGAAAAAAAAGGGATTCAGGATGCGAATAACCTATTCAGTTGACAATTCAGACAAAAAAAGCTATTCAGAATGCAAATAAACTATTCAGTTTGCAAATAAGGTATACAGTTTGCAAAAATAGCTTTTCAGAATGAAATTGTGCTATTCAGATTGCAGTTAAGGATGAAAATAAGCTATTCAGAATGAAAAAAACGGGATTCAGGATGCGAATAACCTATTAAGTTTGCAATTCAGACAAAAAACGCTATTCAGAATGCCAATAAACTATTCAGATTGCAAATAAACTATTCAGTTTGCAAAAAAAGCTTTTCAGAATGAAATTGTGCTATTCAGATTGCTGTTCAGGATGAAAATAAGATATTCAGAATGAAAAAAAAGGGATTCAGGATGCGAATAACCTATTCAGTTGACAATTCAGACAAAAAAAGCTATTCAGAATGCAAATAAACTATTCAGATTGCAAATAAGCTATTCAGTTTGCAAAAAAAGCTTTTCAGAATGAAAATGTGCTATTCTGATTGCAGTTAAGGATGAAAATAAGCTATTCCGAATGAAAAAAAAGGGATTCAGGATGTGAATAACCTATTCAGTTGGCAATTCAGACAAAAAAACCTATTCAGAATGCAAAAAAACTACTCATTTTGCAAATAAGCTATGCAGTTTGCAACAAAAGCTTTTCAGAATGAAATTGTGCTATTCAGATTGCAGTTAAGGATGAAAATAAGCTATTCAGAATGAAAAAAAAGGGATTCAGGATGCGAATAACCTATTCAGTTGGCAATTCAGACAAAAAAAGCTATTTAGAATGCAAAAACACTATTCAGATTGCAAATAAGCTATTTAGGTTGCAAAAGAAGCTATTCAGAATGAAAATGTGCTATTCAGATTGCGGTTAAGTATGAATATAAGCTATTCAGAATGAAAAACAAGGGATTCAGGATGCGAATAACCTATTCAGTTGGCAATTCAGACAAAAAAACCTATTCAGAATTCAAAAAAAGTACTCAGATTGCAAATACGCTATTTAGGTTGCAAAAGAAGCTATTCAGAATGAAAGTGTGCTATTCAGATTGCAGTTAAGTATGAAAATAAGCTATTCAGAATGAATAAAAAGGGATTCAGGATGCGATTAACCTATTTAGTTAGCAATTCAGACAAAAAAAGTTATTCAGAATGCAAATAAAGTATTTAGATAGCAAATAAGCTATTCAGTTTGCAGAAAAAGCTTTTAAGAATGAAAATGTGCTATTCAGATTGCAGTTCAGGATGAGAATAAGCTATTCAGAATGAAAAAAAGGGATTCAGGATGCGATTAACCTATTAAGTTTGCAATTCAGACAAAAAAAGCTATTCAAAATGCTAATAAACTACTCAGATTGCAAATAAGCTATTCAGTTTGCAGAAAAAGCTTTTAAGAATGAAAATGTGCTATTCAGATTGCAGTTCAGGATGAGAATAAGCTATTCAGAATGAAAAAGAGGGATTCAGGATGCGAATAACCTATTAAGTTTGCAATTCAGACAAAAAAAGCTATTCATAATGCAAATAAACTATTCAGATTGCTAATAAGCTATTCAGTTTGCAAAAAAAGCTTTTCAGAATGAAAATGTGCTATTCAGATTGCAGTTCAGGATGAGAATAAGCTATTCAGAATGAAAAACAAGGGATTCAGGATGCGAATAACCTATTCAGTTGGCAATTCAGACAAAAAAACCTATTCAGAATTCAAAAAAACTACTCAGATTGCAAATACGCTATTTAGGTTGCAAAAGAAGCTATTCAGAATGAAAGTGTGCTATTCAGATTGCAGTTAAGTATGAAAATAAGCTATTCAGAATGAATAAAAAGGGATTCAGGATGCGATTAACCTATTTAGTTAGCAATTCAGAAAAAAAAAGTTATTCAGAATGCAAATAAAGTATTTAGATTGCAAATAAGCTATTCAGATTGCAGAAAAAGCTTTTAAGAATGAAAATGTGCTATTCAGATTGCAGTTCAGGATGAGAATAAGCTATTCAGAATGAAAAAAAGGGATTCAGGATGCGAATAACCTATTAAGTTTGCAATTCAGACAAAAAAAGCTATTCAGAATGCAAAAAAACTACTCAGATTGCAAATATGCTATACAGTTTGCAAAAAAAGGTTTTCAGAATGAAATTGTGCTATTCAGATTGCAGTTAAGGATGAAAATAAGCTATTCAGAATGAAAAAAAAGGGATTCAGGATGCGAATAACCTATTCAGTTGACAATTCAGACAAAAAAAGCTATTCAGAATGCAAATAAACTATTCAGATTGCAAATAAGCTATACAGTTTGCAAAAATAGCTTTTTAGAATGAAATTGTGCTATTCAGATTGCAGTTAAGGATGAAAATAAGCTTTTCAGAATGAAAAAAACGGGATTCAGGATGCGAATAACCTATTAAGTTTGCAATTCAGACAAAAAACGCTATTCAGAATGCCAATAAACTATTCAGATTGCAAATAAACTATTCAGTTTGCAAAAAAAGCTTTTCAGAATGAAATTGTGCTATTCAGATTGCAGTTAAGGATAAAAATAAGCTATTCAGAATGAAAAAAAAGGGATTCAGGATGCGAATAACCTATTCAGTTGGCAATTCAGACAAAAAAACCTATTCAGAATGCAAAAAAACTATTCAGATTGCAAATAAGCTATTCAGTTTGCAGAAAAAGCTTTTAAGAATGAAAGTGTGCTATTCAGATTGCAGTTAAGTATGAAAATAAGCTATTCAGAATGAATAAAACGGGATTCAGGATGCGAATAACCAATTAAGTTTGCAATTCAGACAAAAAACGCTATTCAGAATGCCAATAAACTATTCAGATTGCAAATAAACTATTCAGTTTGCAAAAAAAGCTTTTCAGAATGAAATTGTGCTATTCAGATTGCAGTTAAGGATAAAAATAAGCTATTCAGAATGAAAAAAAAGGGATTCAGGATGCGAATAACCTATTCAGTTGGCAATTCAGACAAAAAAACCTATTCAGAATGCAAAAAAACTATTCAGATTGCAAATAAGCTATTTAGGTTGCAAAAGAAGCTATTCAGAATGAAAGTGTGCTATTCAGATTGCAGTTAAGTATGAAAATAAGCTATTCAAAATGAAAAAAAGGGATTCAGGATGCGAATAACCTATTCAGTTGGCAATTCAGACAAAAAAACCTGTTCAGAATGCAAAAAAACTACTCAGATTGCAAATAAGCTATACAGTTTGCAAAAAAAGCTTTTCAGAATGAAATTGTGCTATTCAGATTGCAGTTAAGGATGAAAATAAGCTATTCAGAATGAAAAAAAAGGGATTCAGGATGCGAATAACCTATTCAGTTGACAATTCAGACAGAAAAAGCTATTCAGAATGCAAATAAACTATTCAGATTGCAAATAAGCTATACAGTTTGCAAAAATAGCTTTTTAGAATGAAATTGTGCTATTCAGATTGCAGTTAAGGATGAAAATAAGCTATTCAGAATGAAAAAAACGGGATTCAGGATGCGAATAACCTATTAAGTTTGCAATTCAGACAAAAAACGCTATTCAGAATGCCAATAAACTATTCAGAATGCAAATAAACTATTCAGATTGCTAATAAGCTATTCAGTTTGCAAAAAAAGCTTTTCAGAATGAAAATGTGCTATTCAGATTGCAGTTCAGGATGAGAATAAGCTATTCAGAATGAAAAAAAAGGGATTCAGGATGCGAATAACCTATTCAGTTGACAATTCAGACATAAAAAGCTATTCAGAATGCAAATAAACTATTCAGATTGCAAATAAGCAATCCAGTTTGCAAAAAAAGCTTTTCAGAATGAAATTGTGCTATTCAGATTGCAGTTAAGGATGAAAATAAGATATTCAGAATGAAAAAAAAGGGATTCAGGATGCGAATAACCTATTCAGTTGACAATTCAGACAAAAAAAGCTATTCAGAATGCAAATAAACTATTCAGATTGCAAATAAGCTATTCAGTTTGCAAAAAAAGCTTTTCAGAATGAAAATGTGCTATTCTGATTGCAGTTAAGGATGAAAATAAGCTATTCTGAATGAAAAAAAAGGGATTCAGGATGTGAATAACCTATTCAGTTGGCAATTCAGACAAAAAAAGCTATTTAGAATGCAAAAAAACTATTCAGATTGCAAATAAGCTATTTAGGTTGCAAAAGAAGCTATTCAGAATGAAAATGTGCTATTCAGATTGCGGTTAAGTATGAATATAAACAATTCAGAATGAAAAACAAGGGATTCAGGATGCGAATAACCTATTCAGTTGGCAATTCAGACAAAAAAACCTATTCAGAATTCAAAAAAACTACTCAGATTGCAAATACGCTATTTAGGTTGCAAAAGAAGTTATTCAGAATGAAAGTGTGCTATTCAGATTGCAGTTAAGTATGAAAATAAGCTATTCAGAATGAATAAAAAGGGATTCAGGATGCGATTAACCTATTTAGTTAGCAATTCAGACAAAAAAAGTTATTCAGAATGCAAATAAAGTATTTAGATTGCAAATAAGCTATTCAGTTTGCAGAAAAAGCTTTTAAGAATGAAAATGTGCTATTCAGATTGCAGTTCAGGATAAAAATAAGCTATTCAAAATGAAAAAAAAGGGATTCAGGATGCGAATAACCTATTCAGTTGGCAATTCAGACAAAAAAACCTATTCAGAATGCAAAAAAACTACTCAGATTGCAAATAAGCTATACAGTTTGCAAAAAAAGCTTTTCAGAATGAAATTGTGCTATTCAGATTGCAGTTAAGGATGAAAATAAGCTATTCAGAATGAAAAAAAAGGGATTCAGGATGCGAATAACCTATCCAGTTGACAATTCAGACAAAAAAAGCTATTCAGAATGCAAATAAACTACTCAGATTGCAAATAAGCTATACAGTTTGCAAAAATAGCTTTTCAGAATGAAATTGTGCTATTCAGATTGCAGTTAAGGATGAAAATAAGCTATTCAGAATGAAAAAAAAGGGATTCAGGATGCGAATAACCTATCCAGTTTGCAATTCAGACAAAAAACGCTATTCAGAATGCCAATAAACTATTCAGATTGCAAATAAGCTATACAGTTTGCAAAAAAAGCTTTTCAGAATGAAATTGTGCTATTCAGATTGCAGTTAAGGATGAAAATAAGCTTTTCAGAATGAAAAAAACGGGATTCAGGATGCGAATAACCTATTCAGTTGGCAATTCAGACAAAAAACGCTATTCAGAATGCCAATAAACTATTCAGATTGCAAATAAACTATTCAGTTTGCAAAAAAAGCTTTTCAGAATGAAATTGTGCTATTCAGATTGCAGTTAAGGATAAAAATAAGCTATTCAGAATGAAAAAAAAGGGATTCAGGATGCGAATAACCTATTCAGTTGGCAATTCAGACAAAAAAACCTATTCAGAATGCAAAAAAACTATTCAGATTGCAACTAAGCTATTTAGGTTGCAAAAGAAGCTATTCAGAATGAAAGTGTGCTATTCAGATTGCAGTTAAGTATGAAAATAAGCTATTCAGAATGAATAAAAAGGGATTCAGGATGCGATTAACCTATTTAGTTAGCAATTCAGACAAAAAAAGTTATTCAGAATGCAAATAAAGTATTTAGATAGCAAATAAGCTATTCAGTTTGCAGAAAAAGCTTTTAAGAATGAAAATGTGCTATTCAGATTGCAGTTCAGGAAGAGAATAAGCTATTCAGAATGAAAAAAAGGGATTCAGGATGCGATTAACCTATTAAGTTTGCAATTCAGACAAAAAAAGCTATTCAAAATGCAAATAAACTATTCAGATTGCATATAAGCTATTCAGTTTGCAAAAAAAGCTTTTCAGAATGAAAATGTGCTATTCAGATTGCAGTTAAGTATGAAAATAAGCTATTCAAAATGAAAAAAAGGGATTCAGGATGCGAATAACCTATTCAGTTGGCAATTCAGACAAAAAAACCTGTTCAGAATGCAAAAAAACTACTCAGATTGCAAATAAGCTATACAGTTTGCAAAAAAAGCTTTTCAGAATGAAATTGTGCTATTCAGATTGCAGTTAAGGATGAAAATAAGCTATTCAGAATGAAATAAAAGGGATTCAGGATGCGAATAACCTATTCAGTTGACAATTCAGACAGAAAAAGCTACTCAGAATGCAAATAAACTATTCAGATTGCAAATAAGCTATACAGTTTGCAAAAATAGCTTTTTAGAATGAAATTGTGCTATTCAGATTGCAGTTAAGGATGAAAATAAGCTATTCAGAATGAAAAAAACGGGATTCAGGATGCGAATAACCTATTAAGTTTGCAATTCAGACAAAAAACGCTATTCAGAATGCCAATAAACTATTCAGAATGCAAATAAACTATTCAGATTGCTAATAAGCTATTCAGTTTGCAAAAAAAGCTTTTCAGAATGAAAATGTGCTATTCAGATTGCAGTTCAGGATGAGAATAAGCTATTCAGAATGAAAAAAAAGGGATTCAGGATGCGAATAACCTATTCAGTTGACAATTCAGACACAAAAAGCTATTCAGAATGCAAATAAACTATTCAGATTGCAAATAAGCAATCCAGTTTGCAAAAAAAGCTTTTCAGAATGAAATTGTGCTATTCAGATTGCAGTTAAGGATGAAAATAAGATATTCAGAATGAAAAAAAAGGGATTCAGGATGCGAATAACCTATTCAGTTGACAATTCAGACAAAAAAAGCTATTCAGAATGCAAATAAACTATTCAGATTGCAAATAAGCTATTCAGTTTGCAAAAAAAGCTTTTCAGATTGAAAATGTGCTATTCTGATTGCAGTTAAGGATGAAAATAAGCTATTCCGAATGAAAAAAAAGGGATTCAGGATGTGAATAACCTATTCAGTTGGCAATTCAGACAAAAAAAGCTATTTAGAATGCAAAAAAACTATTCAGATTGCAAATAAGCTATTTAGGTTGCAAAAGAAGCTATTCAGAATGAAAATGTGCTATACAGATTGCGGTTAAGTATGAATATAAACAATTCAGAATGAAAAACAAGGGATTCAGGATGCGAATAACCTATTCAGTTGGCAATTCAGACAAAAAAACCTATTCAGAATTCAAAAAAACTACTCAGATTGCAAATACGCTATTTAGGTTGCAAAAGAAGCTATTCAGAATGAAAGTGTGCTATTCAGATTGCAGTTAAGTATGAAAATAAGCTATTCAGAATGAATAAAAAGGGATTCAGGATGCGATTAACCTATTTAGTTAGCAATTCAGACAAAAAAAGTTATTCAGAATGCAAATAAAGTATTTAGATTGCAAATAAGCTATTCAGTTTGCAGAAAAAGCTTTTAAGAATGAAAATGTGCTATTCAGATTGCAGTTCAGGATAAAAATAAGCTATTCAAAATGAAAAAAAAGGGATTCAGGATGCGAATAACCTATTCAGTTGGCAATTCAGACAAAAAAACCTATTCAGAATGCAAAAAAACTACTCAGATTGCAAATAAGCTATACAGTTTGCAAAAAAAGCTTTTCAGAATGAAATTGTGCTATTCAGATTGCAGTTAAGGATGAAAATAAGCTATTCAGAATGAAAAAAAAGGGATTCAGGATGCGAATAACCTATTCAGTTGACAATTCAGACAAAAAAAGCTATTCAGAATGCAAATAAACTATTCAGATTGCAAATAAGCTATACAGTTTGCAAAAATAGCTTTTTAGAATGAAATTGTGCTATTCAGATTGCAGTTAAGGATGAAAATAAGCTTTTCAGAATGAAAAAAACGGGATTCAGGATGCGAATAACCTATTAAGTTTGCAATTCAGACAAAAAACGCTATTCAGAATGCCAATAAACTATTCAGATTGCAAATAAACTATTCAGTTTGCAAAAAAAGCTTTTCAGAATGAAATTGTGCTATTCAGATTGCAGTTAAGGATAAAAATAAGCTATTCAGAATGAAAAAAAAGGGATTCAGGATGCGAATAACCTATTCAGTTGGCAATTCAGACAAAAAAACCTATTCAGAATGCAAAAAAACTATTCAGAATGCAAAAAAACTATTCAGATTGCAAATAAGCTATTTAGGTTGCAAAAGAAGCTATTCAGAATGAAAATGTGCTATTCAGATTGCAGTTAAGTATGAAAATAAGCTATTCAGAATGAATAAAAAGGGATTCAGGATGCGATTAACCTATTTAGTTAGCAATTCAGACAAAAAAAGTTATTCAGAATGCAAATAAAGTATTTAGATTGCAAATAAGCTATTCAGTTTGCAGAAAAAGCTTTTAAGAATGAAAATGTGCTATTCAGATTGCAGTTCAGGATGAGAATAAGCTATTCAGAATGAAAAAGAGGGATTCAGGATGCGAATAACCTATTAAGTTTGCAATTCAGACAAAAAAAGCTATTCATAATGCAAATAAACTATTCAGATTGCTAATAAGCTATTCAGTTTGCAAAAAAAGCTTTTCAGAATGAAAATGTGCTATTCAGATTGCAGTTCAGGATGAGAATAAGCTATTCAGAATGAAAAAAAAGGGATTCAGGATGCGAATAACCTATTCAGTTGACAATTCAGACAAAAAAAGCTATTCAGAATGCAAATAAACTATTCAGATTGCAAATAAGCTATACAGTTTGCAAAAAAAGCTTTTCAGAATGAAATTGTGCTATTCCGATTGCAGTTAAGGATGAAAATAAGCTACTCAGAATGAAAAAAAAGGGATTCAGGATGCGAATAACCTATTCAGTTGACAATTCAGACAAAAAAAGTTATTCAGAATGCAAATAAACTATTCAGATTGCTAATAAGCTATACAGTTTGCAAAAATAGCTTTTCAGAATGAAAATGTGCTATTCAGATTGCAGTTAATGATGAAAATAAGCTATTCAGAATGAAAAAAAAGGGATTCAGGATGTGAATAACCTATTAAGTTTGCAATTCAGACAAAAAACGCTATTCAGAATGCCAAAAAACTACTCAGATTGCAAATAAGCTATACAGTTTGCAAAAAAAGCTTTTCAGAATGAAATTGTGCTATTCAGATAGCAGTTAAGGATGAAAATAAGCTATTCAGAATGAAAAAAAAGGGTATCAGGATGCGAATAACCTATTCAGTTGACAATTCAGACAAAAAAAGCTATTCAGAATGCAAATAAACTATTCAGATTGCAAATAAGCTATACAGTTTGCAAAAATAGCTTTTCAGAATGAAATTGTGCTATTCAGATTGCAGTTAAGGATGAATATAAGCTATTCAGAATGAAAAAAAAGGGATTCAGGATGCGAATAACCTATTCAGTTGGCAATTCAGACAAAAAAACCTATTCAGAATTCAAAAAAACTATTCAGATTGCAAATAAGCTATTTAGGTTGCAAAAGAAGCTATTCAGAATGAAAATGTGCTATTCAGATTGCGGTTAAGTATGAAAATAAGCTATTCAGAATGAAAAAAAAGGGATTCAGGATGCGATTAACCTATTTAGTTAGCAATTCAGACAAAAAAAGTTATTCAGAATGCAAATAAAGTATTTAGATTGCAAATAAGCTATTCAGTTTGCAGAAAAAGCTTTTAAGAATGAAAATGTGCTATTCAGATTGCAGTTCAGGATGAGAATAAGCTATTCAGAATGAAAAAAAAGGGATTCAGGATGCGAATAACCTATTCAGTTGACAATTCAGACAAAAAAAGCTATTCAGAATGCAAATAAACTATTCAGATTGCAAATAAGCTATACAGTTTGCAAAAATAGCTTTTTAGAATGAAATTGTGCTATTCAGATTGCAGTTAAGGATGAAAATAAGCTATTCAGAATGAAAAAAACGGGATTCAGGATGCGAATAACCTATTCAGTTTGCAATTCAGACAAAAAACACTATTCAGAATGCCAATAAACTACTCAGATTGCAAATAAACTATTCAGTTTGCACAAAAAGCTTTTCTGAATGAAATTGTGCTTTTCAGATTGCACTTAAGGATGAAAATAAGCTATTCAGAATGAAAAAAAAGGGATTCAGGATGCGAATAACCTATTCAGTTGGCAATTCAGACAAGAAAAGCTATTCAGAATGCAAATAAACTATTCAGATTGCAAATAAACTATTCAGTTTGCAAAAAAAGCTTTTCAGAATGAAATTGTGCTATTCAGATTGCAGTTAAGGATGAAAATAAGCTATTCAGAATGAAAAAATCGGGATTCAGGATGCGAATAACCTATTAAGTTTGCAATTCAGACAAAAAAAGCTATTCAAAATGCAAATAAACTATTCAGATTGCAAATAAGCTATTCAGTTTGCAAAAAAAGCTTTTCAGAATGAAAATGTGCTATTCAGATTGCAGTTAAGGATGAAAATAAGCTATTCAAAATGAAAAAAAAGGGATTCAGGATGCGAATAACATATTCAGTTGGCAATTCAGACAAAAAAACCTATTCAGAATGCAAAAAAACTACTCAGATTGCAAATAAGCTATACAGTTTGCAAAAAAAGCTTTTCAGAATGAAATTGTGCTATTCAGATTGCAGTTAAGGATGAAAATAAGCTATTCAGAATGAAAAAAAAGGAATTCAGGATGCGAATAACCTATTCAGTTGACAATTCAGACAAGAAAAGCTATTCAGAATGCAAATAAACTATTCAGATTGCAAATAAGCTATACAGTTTGCAAAAAAAGCTTTTCAGAATGAAATTGTGCTATTCAGATTGCAGTTAAGGATGAAAATAAGCTATTCAGAATGAAAAAATCGGGATTCAGGATGCGAATAACCTATTAAGTTTGCAATTCAGATAAAAAAAGGCTATTCAAAATGCAAATAAACTATTCAGATTGCAAATAAGCTATTCAGTTTGCAAAAAAAGCTTTTCAGAATGAAAATGTGCTATTCAGATTGCAGTTAAGGATGAAAATAAGCTATTCAAAATGAAAAAAAAGGGATTCAGGATGCGAATAACCTATTCAGTTGACAATTCAGACAAGAAAAGCTATTCAGAATGCAAATAAACTATTCAGATTGCAAATAAGCTATACAGTTTGCAAAAAAAGCTTTTCAGAATGAAATTGTGCTATTCAGATTGCAGTTAAGGATGAAAATAAGCTATTCAGAATGAAAAAATCGGGATTCAGGATGCGAATAACCTATTAAGTTTGCAATTCAGACAAAAAAAGCTATTCAAAATGCAAATAAACTATTCAGATTGCAAATAAGCTATTCAGTTTGCAAAAAAAGCTTTTCAGAATGAAAATGTGCTATTCAGATTGCAGTTAAGGATGAAAATAAGCTATTCAAAATGAAAAAAAAGGGATTCAGGATGCGAATAACCTATTCAGTTGACAATTCAGACAAAAAAAGTTATTCAGAATGCAAATAAACTATTCAGATTGCTAATAAGCTATACAGTTTGCAAAAATAGCTTTTCAGAATGAAAATGTGCTATTCAGATTGCAGTTAATGATGAAAATAAGCTATTCAGAATGAAAAAAAAGGGATTCAGGATGTGAATAACCTATTAAGTTTGCAATTCAGACAAAAAACGCTATTCAGAATGCCAAAAAACTACTCAGATTGCAAATAAGCTATACAGTTTGCAAAAAAAGCTTTTCAGAATGAAATTGTGCTATTCAGATAGCAGTTAAGGATGAAAATAAGCTATTCAGAATGAAAAAAAAGGGATTCAGGATGCGAATAACCTATTCAGTTGACAATTCAGACAAAAAAAGCTATTCAGAATGCAAATAAACTATTCAGATTGCAAATAAGCTATACAGTTTGCAAAAATAGCTTTTTAGAATGAAATTGTGCTATTCAGATTGCAGTTAAGGATGAAAGTAAGCTATTCAGAATGAAAAAACGGGATTCAGAATGTGAATAACCTATTAAGTTGGCAATTCAGAAAAAAAACGCTATTCAGAATGCCAATAAACTATTCAGATTGCAAATAAACTATTCAGATTGCAAAAAAAGGGATTCAGGATGCGAATAACCTATTCAGTTGGCAATTCAGACAAAAAAACCTATTCAGAATTCAAAAAAACTATTCAGATTGCAAATAAGCTATTTAGGTTGCAAAAGAAGCTATTCAGAATGAAAATGTGCTATTCAGATTGCGGTTAAGTATGAAAATAAGCTATTCAGAATGAAAAAAAAGGGATTCAGGATGCGATTAACCTATTTAGTTAGCAATTCAGAAAAAAAAAGTTATTCAGAATGCAAATAAAGTATTTAGATTGCAAATAAGCTATTCAGTTTGCAGAAAAAGCTTTTAAGAATGAAAATGTGCTATTCAGATTGCAGTTCAGGATGAGAATAAGCTATTCAGAATGAAAAAAAGGGATTCAGGATGCGAATAACCTATTAAGTTTGCAATTCAGACAAAAAAAGCTATTCAGAATGCAAAAAAACTACTTAGATTGCAAATATGCTATACAGTTTGCAAAAAAAGGTTTTCAGAATGAAATTGTGCTATTCAGATTGCAGTTAAGGATGAAAATAAGCTATTCAGAATGAAAAAAAAGGGATTCAGGATGCGAATAACCTATTCAGTTGACAATTCAGACAAAAAAAGCTATTCAGAATGCAAATAAACTATTCAGATTGCAAATAAGCTATACAGTTTGCAAAAATAGCTTTTCAGAATGAAATTGTGCTATTCAGATTGCAGTTAAGGATGAAAATAAGCTATTCAGAATTAAAAAAACGGGATTCAGGATGCGAATAACCTATTAAGTTTGCAATTCAGACAAAAAACGCTATTCAGAATGCCAATAAACTATTCAGATTGCAAATAAACTATTCAGTTTGCAAAAAAAGCTTTTCAGAATGAAATTGTGCTATTCAGATTGCAGTTAAGGATGAAAATAAGCTATTCAGAATGAAAAAAAAGGGATTCAGGATGTGAATAACCTATTCAGTTGGCAATTCAGACAAAACCTATTCAGAATGCAAAAAAACTACTCATATAGCAAATAAGCTATACAGTTTGCAAAAAAAGCTTTTCAGAATGAAAATGTGCTATTCAGATTGCGGTTAAGTATGAAAATAAGCTATTCAGAATGAAAAAAAAGGGATTCAGGATGCGATTAACCTATTTAGTTAGCAATTCAGACAAAAAAAGTTATTCAGAATGCAAATAAAGTATTTAGATTGCAAATAAGCTATTCAGTTTGCAGAAAAAGCTTTTAAGAATGAAAATGTGCTATTCAGATTGCAGTTCAAGATGAGAATAAGCTATTCAGAATGAAAAAAAAGGGATTCAGGATGCGAATAACCTATTCAGTTGACAATTCAGACAAAAAAAGCTATTCAGAATGCAAATAAACTATTCAGATTGCAAATAAGCTATACAGTTTGCAAAAATAGCTTTTTAGAATGAAATTGTGCTATTCAGATTGCAGTTAAGGATGAAAATAAGCTATTCAGAATGAAAAAAACGGGATTCAGGATGCGAATAACCTATTCAGTTTGCAATTCAGACAAAAAACACTATTCAGAATGCCAATAAACTACTCAGATTGCAAATAAACTATTCAGTTTGCAAAAAAAGCTTTTCAGAATGAAATTGTGCTTTTCAGATTGCACTTAAGGATGAAAATAAGCTATTCAGAATGAAAAAAAAGGGATTCAGGATGCGAATAACCTATTCAGTTGACAATTCAGACAAAAAAAGCTATTCAGAATGCAAATAAACTATTCAGATTGCAAATAAGCTATTCAGTTTGCAAAAAAAGCTTTTCAGAATGAAAATGTGCTATTCAGATTGCAGTTAAGGATGAAAATAAGCTATTCAAAATGAAAAAAAAGGGATTCAGGATGCGAATAACCTATTCAGTTGGCAATTCAGACAAAAAAACCTATTCAGAATGCAAAAAAACTACTCAGATTGCAAATAAGCTATACAGTTTGCAAAAAAAGCTTTTCAGAATGAAATTGTGCTATTCAGATTGCAGTTAAGGATGAAAATAAGCTATTCAAAATGAAAAAAAAGGGATTCAGGATGCGAATAACCTATTCAGTTGACAATTCAGACAAGAAAAGCTATTCAGAATGCAAATAAACTATTCAGATTGCAAATAAGCTATACAGTTTGCAAAAAAAGCTTTTCAGAATGAAATTGTGCTATTCAGATTGCAGTTAAGGATGAAAATAAGCTATTCAGAATGAAAAAATCGGGATTCAGGATGCGAATAACCTATTAAGTTCGCAATTCAGACAAAAAACGCTATTCAAAATGCAAATAAACTATTCAGATTGCAAATAAGCTATTCAGTTTGCAAAAAAAGCTTTTCAGAATGAAAATGTGCTATTCAGATTGCAGTTAAGGATGAAAATAAGCTATTCAAAATGAAAAAAAAGGGATTCAGGATGCGAATAACCTATTCAGTTGACAATTCAGACAAGAAAAGCTATTCAGAATGCAAATAAACTATTCAGTTTACAATTCAGCTATACAGTTTGCAGAAAAAGCTTTTCAGAATGAAATTGTGCTATTCAGATTGCAGTTAAGGATGAAAATAAGCTATTCAGAATGAAAAAATCGGGATTCAGGATGCGAATAACCTATTAAGTTTGCAATTCAGACAAAAAAAGCTATTCAAAATGCAAATAAACTATTCAGATTGCAAATAAGCTATTCAGTTTGCAAAAAAAGCTTTTCAGAATGAAAATGTGCTATTCAGATTGCAGTTAAGGATGAAAATAAGCTATTCAAAATGAAAAAAAAGGGATTCAGGATGCGAATAACCTATTCAGTTGGCAATTCAGACAAAAAAACCTATTCAGAATGCAAAAAAACTACTCAGATTGCAAATAAGCTATACAGTTTGCAAAAAAAGCTTTTTAGAATGAAATTGTGCTATTCAGATTGCAGTTAAGGATGAAAATAAGCTATTCAAAATGAAAAAAAAGGGATTCAGGATGCGAATAACCTATTCAGTTTACAATTCAGACAAAAAAAGTTATTCAGAATGCAAATAAACTATTCAGATTGCTAATAAACTATTCAGTTTGCAAAAAAAGCTTTTCAGAATGAAATTGTGCTATTCAGATTGCAGTTAAGGATGAAAATAAGCTATTCAGAATGAAAAAAAAGGGATTCAGGATGTGAATAACCTATTCAGTTGGCAATTCAGACAAAACCTATTCAGAATGCAAAAAAACTACTCATATTGCAAATAAGCTATACAGTTTGCAAAAAAAGCTTTTCAGAATGAAAATGTGCTATTCAGATTGCGGTTAAGTATGAAAATAAGCTATTCAGAATGAAAAAAAAGGGATTCAGGATGCGATTAACCTATTTAGTTAGCAATTCAGACAAAAAAAGTTATTCAGAATGCAAATAAAGTATTTAGATTGCAAATAAGCTATTCAGTTTGCAGAAAAAGCTTTTAAGAATGAAAATGTGCTATTCAGATTGCAGTTCAAGATGAGAATAAGCTATTCAGAATGAAAAAGAGGGATTCAGGATGTGAATAACCTATTCAGTTGACAATTCAGACAAAAAAAGCTATTCAGAATGCAAATAAACTATTCAGATTGCAAATAAGCTATACAGTTTGCAAAAATAGCTTTTCAGAATAAAATTGTGCTATTCAGATTGCAGTTAAGGATGAATATAAGCTATTCAGAATGAAAAAAAAGGGATTCAGGATGCGAATAACCTATTCAGTTGGCAATTCAGACAAAAAAACCTATTCAGAATTCAAAAAAACTATTCAGATTGCAAATAAGCTATTTAGGTTGCAAAAGAAGCTATTCAGAATGAAAATGTGCTATTCAGATTGCGGTTAAGTATGAAAATAAGCTATTCAGAATGAAAAAAAAGGGATTCAGGATGCGATTAACCTATTTAGTTAGCAATTCAGAAAAAAAAAGTTATTCAGAATGCAAATAAAGTATTTAGATTGCAAATAAGCTATTCAGATTGCAGAAAAAGCTTTTAAGAATGAAAATGTGCTATTCAGATTGCAGTTCAGGATGAGAATAAGCTATTCAGAATGAAAAAAAGGGATTCAGGATGCGAATAACCTATTAAGTTTGCAATTCAGACAAAAAAAGCTATTCAGAATGCAAAAAAACTACTCAGATTGCAAATATGCTATACAGTTTGCAAAAAAAGGTTTTCAGAATGAAATTGTGCTATTCAGATTGCAGTTAAGGATGAAAATAAGCTATTCAGAATGAAAAAAAAGGGATTCAGGATGCGAATAACCTATTCAGTTGACAATTCAGACAAAAAAAGCTATTCAGAATGCAAATAAACTATTCAGATTGCAAATAAGCTATACAGTTTGCAAAAATAGCTTTTCAGAATGAAATTGTGCTATTCAGATTGCAGTTAAGGATGAAAATAAGCTATTCAGAATTAAAAAAACGGGATTCAGGATGCGAATAACCTATTAAGTTTGCAATTCAGACAAAAAACGCTATTCAGAATGCCAATAAACTATTCAGATTGCAAATAAACTATTCAGTTTGCAAAAAAAGCTTTTCAGAATGAAATTGTGCTATTCAGATTGCAGTTAAGGATGAAAATAAGCTATTCAGAATGAAAAAAAACAGATTCAGGATGTGAATAACCTATTCAGTTGGCAATTCAGACAAAACCTATTCAGAATGCAAAAAAACTACTCATATTGCAAATAAGCTATACAGTTTGCAAAAAAAGCTTTTCAGAATGAAAATGTGCTATTCAGATTGCGGTTAAGTATGAAAATAAGCTATTCAGAATGAAAAAAAAGGGATTCAGGATGCGATTAACCTATTTAGTTAGCAATTCAGACAAAAAAAGTTATTCAGAATGCAAATAAAGTATTTAGATTGCAAATAAGCTATTCAGTTTGCAGAAAAAGCATTTAAGAATGAAAATGTGCTATTCAGATTGCAGTTCAAGATGAGAATAAGCTATTCAGAATGAAAAAAAAGGGATTCAGGATGCGAATAACCTATTCAGTTGACAATTCAGACAAAAAAAGCTATTCAGAATGCAAATAAACTATTCAGATTGCAAATAAGCTATACAGTTTGCAAAAATAGCTTTTTAGAATGAAATTGTGCTATTCAGATTGCAGTTAAGGATGAAAATAAGCTATTCAGAATGAAAAAAACGGGATTCAGGATGCGAATAACCTATTCAGTTTGCAATTCAGACAAAAAACACTATTCAGAATGCCAATAAACTACTCAGATTGCAAATAAACTATTCAGTTTGCAAAAAAAGCTTTTCAGAATGAAATTGTGCTTTTCAGATTGCACTTAAGGATGAAAATAAGCTATTCAGAATGAAAAAAAAGGGATTCAGGATGCGAATAACCTATTCAGTTGACAATTCAGACAAGAAAAGCTATTCAGAATGCAAATAAACTATTCAGATTGCAAATAAGCTATACAGTTTGCAGAAAAAGCTTTTCATAATGAAATTGTGCTATTCAGATTGCAGTTAAGGATGAAAATAAGCTATTCAGAATGAAAAAATCGGGATTCAGGATGCGAATAACCTATTAAGTTTGCAATTCAGACAAAAAAAGCTATTCAAAATGCAAATAAACTATTCAGATTGCAAATAAGCTATTCAGTTTGCAAAAAAAGCTTTTCAGAATGAAAATGTGCTATTCAGATTGCAGTTAAGGATGAAAATAAGCTATTCAAAATGAAAAAAAAAGGATTCAGGATGCGAATAACCTATTCAGTTGGCAATTCAGACAAAAAAAGCTATTCAGAATGCAAAAAAACTACTCAGATTGCAAATAAGCTATACAGTTTGCAAAAAAAGCTTTTCAGAATGAAATTGTGCTATTCAGATTGCAGTTAAGGATGAAAATAAGCTATTCAAAATGAAAAAAAAGGGATTCAGGATGCGAATAACCTATTCAGTTGGCAATTCAGACAAAAAAACCTATTCAGAATGCAAAAAAACTACTCAGATTGCAAATAAGCTATACAGTTTGCAAAAAAAGCTTTTCAGAATGAAATTGTGCTATTCAGATTGCAGTTAAGGATGAAAATAAGCTATTCAAAATGAAAAAAAAGGGATTCAGGATGCGAATAACCTATTCAGTTTACAATTCAGACAAAAAAAGTTATTCAGAATGCAAATAAACTATTCAGATTGCTAATAAGCTATACAGTTTGCAAAAATAGCTTTTCAGAATGAAAATGTGCTATTCAGATTGCAGTTAATGATGAAAATAAGCTATTCAGAATGAAAAAAAAGGGATTCAGGATGTGAATAACCTATTAAGTTTGCAATTCAGACAAAAAACGCTATTCAGAATGCCAAAAAACTACTCAGATTGCAAATAGGCTATACAGTTTGCAAAAAAAGCTTTTCAGAATGAAATTGTGCTATTCAGATAGCAGTTAAGGATGAAAATAAGCTATTCAGAATAAAAAAAAAGGGATTCAGGATGCGAATAACCTATTCAGTTGACAATTCAGACAAAAAAAGCTATTTAGAATGCAAATAAACTATTCAGATTGCAAATAAGCTATACAGTTTGCAAAAATAGCTTTTTAGAATGAAATTGAGCTATTCAGATTGCAGTTAAGGATGAAAGTAAGCTATTCAGAATGAAAAAACGGGATTCAGAATGTGAGTAACCTATTAAGTTGGCAATTCAGACAAAAAACGCTATTCAGAATGCCAATAAACTATTCAGATTGCAAATAAACTATTCAGTTTGCAAAAAAAGCTTTTCAGAATGAAATTGTGCTATTCATATTGTTGTTCAAGATGAAAATAAGATAATCAGAATGAAAAAAAAGGGATTCAGGATGTGAATAACCTATTCAGTTGACAATTCAGACAAAAAAAGCTATTCAGAATGCAAATAAACTATTCAGATTGCAAATAAGCTATACAGTTTGCAAAAATAGCTTTTCAGAATAAAATTGTGCTATTCAGATTGCAGTTAAGGATGAATATAAGCTATTCAGAATGAAAAAAAGGGATTCAGGATGCGAATAACCTATTCAGTTGGCAATTCAGACAAAAAAACCTATTCAGAATTCAAAAAAACTATTCAGATTGCAAATAAGCTATTTAGGTTGCAAAAGAAGCTATTCAGAATGAAAATGTGCTATTCAGATTGCGGTTAAGTATGAAAATAAGCTATTCAGAATGAAAAAAAAGGGATTCAGGATGCGATTAACCTATTTAGTTAGCAATTCAGACAAAAAAAGTTATTCAGAATGCAAATAAAGTATTTAGATTGCAAATAAGCTATTCAGTTTGCAGACAAAGCTTTTAAGAATGAAAATGTGCTATTCAGATTGCAGTTCAGGATGAGAATAAGCTATTCAGAATGAAAAAAAGGGATTCAGGATGCGAATAACCTATTAAGTTTGTAATTCAGACAAAAAAAGCTATTCAGAATGCAAAAAAACTACTCAGATTGCAAATATGCTATACAGTTTGCAAAAAAATGTTTTCAGAATGAAATTGTGCTATTCAGATTGCAGTTAAGGATGAAAATAAGCTATTCAGAATGAAAAAAAAGGGATTCAGGATGCGAATAACCTATTCAGTTGACAATTCAGACAAAAAAAGCTATTCAGAATGCAAATAAACTATTCAGATTGCAAATAAGCTATACAGTTTGCAAAAATAGCTTTTCAGAATGAAATTGTGCTATTCAGATTGCAGTTAAGGATGAAAATAAGCTATTCAGAATTAAAAAAACGGGATTCAGGATGCGAATAACCTATTAAGTTTGCAATTCAGACAAAAAACGCTATTTAGAATGCCAATAAACTATTCAGATTGCAAATAAACTATTCAGTTTGCAAAAAAAGCTTTTCAGAATGAAATTGTGCTATTCAGATTGCAGTTAAGGATGAAAATAAGCTATTCAGAATGAAAAAAAAGGGATTCAGGATGTGAATAACCTATTCAGTTGGCAATTCAGACAAAACCTATTCAAAATGCAAAAAAACTACTCATATTGCAAATAAGCTATACAGTTTGCAAAAAAAGCTTTTCAGAATGAAATTGTGCTATTCAGATTGCAGTTAAGGATGAAAATAAGCTATTCAGAATGAAAAAAAAGGGATTCAGGATGCGAATAAACTATTCAGTTGGCAATTCAGACAAAAAAAACTATTTAGAATGCCAAAAAACTATTCAGATTGCAAATAAGCTATTTAGGTTGCAAAAGAAGCTATTCAGAATGAAAATGTGCTATTTAGATTGCGGTTAAGTATGAAAATAAGCTATTCAGAATGAAAAAAAAGGGATTCAGGATGCGATTAACCTATTTAGTTAGCAATTCAGACAAAAAAAGTTATTCAGAATGCAAATAAAGTATTTAGATTGCAAATAAGCTATTCAGTTTGCAGAAAAAGCTTTTAAGAATGAAAATGTGCTATTCAGATTGCAGTTCAGGATGAGAATAAGCTATTCAGAATGAAAAAAAGGGATTCAGGATGCGAATAACCTATTAAGTTTGCAATTCAGACAAAAAAAGCTATTCAGAATGCAAATAAACTATTCAGATTGCAAATAAGCTATTCAGTTTGCAAAAAAAAGCTTTTCAGAATGAAAATGTGGTATTCAGATTGCAGTTAAGGATGAAAATAAGCTATTCAGAATGAAAAAAAAGGGATTCAGGATGCGAATAACCTATTCAGTTGGCAATTCAGACAAAAAAACCTATTCAGAATGCAAAAAAACTACTCAGATTGCAAATAAGGTATACAGTTTGCAAAAAAAGCTTTTCAGAATGAAATTGTGCTATTCAGATTGCAGTTAAGGATGAAAATAAGCTATTCAGAATGAAAAAAAAGGGATTCAGGATGCGAATAACCTATTCAGTTGACAATTCAGACAAAAAAAGCTATTCGGAATGCAAATAAACTATTCAGATTGCAAATAAGCTATACAGTTTGCAAAAATAGCTTTTCAGAATGAAATTGTGCTATTCAGATTGCAGTTAAGGATGAAAATAAGCTATTCAGAATTAAAAAAACGGGATTCAGGATGCGAATAACCTATTAAGTTTGCAATTCAGACAAAAAACGCTATTCAGAATGCCAATAAACTATTCAGATTGCAAATAAACTATTCAGTTTGCAAAAAAAGCTTTTCAGAATGAAATTGTGCTATTCAGATTGCAGTTAAGGATGAAAATAAGCTATTCAGAATGAAAAAAAAGGGATTCAGGATGTGAATAACCTATTCAGTTGGCAATTCAGACAAAAAAACCTATTCAGAATGCAAAAAAACTACTCATATTGCAAATAAGCTATACAGTTTGCAAAATAAGCTTTTCAGAATGAAATTGTGCTATTCAGATTGCAGTTAAGGATGAAAATAAGCTATTCAGAATGAAAAAAAAGGGATTCAGGATGCGAATAAACTATTCAGTTGGCAATTCAGACAAAAAAAGCTATTTAGAATGCCAAAAAACTATTCAGATTGCAAATAAGCTATTTAGGTTGCAAAAGAAGCTTTTCAGAATGAAAATGTGCTATTTAGATTGCGGTTAAGTATGAAAATAAGCTATTCAGAATGAAAAAAAAGGGATTCAGGATGCGATTAACCTATTTAGTTAGCAATTCAGACAAAAAAAGTTATTCAGAATGCAAATAAAGTATTTAGATTGCAAATAAGCTATTCAGTTTGCAGAAAAAGCTTTTAAGAATGAAAATGTGCTATTCAGATTGCAGTTCAGGATGAGAATAAGCTATTCAGAATGAAAAAAAGGGATTCAGGATGCGAATAACCTATTAAGTTTGCAATTCAGACAAAAAAAGCTATACAGAATGCAAATAAACTATTCAGATTGCAAATAAGCTATTCAGTTTGCAAAAAAAAAGCTTTTCAGAATGAAAATGTGGTATTCAGATTGCAGTTAAGGATGAAAATAAGCTATTCAGAATGAAAAAAAAGGGATTCAGGATGCGAATAAGCTATTCAGTTGGCAATTCAGACAAAAAAACCTATTCAGAATGCAAAAAAACTACTCAGATTGCTAATAAGCTATACAGTTTGCAAAATAAGCTTTTCAGAATGAAATTGTGCTATTCAGATTGCAGTTAAGGATGAAAATAAGCTATTCAGAATGAAAAAAAAGGGATTCAGGATGCGAATAAACTATTCAGTTGGCAATTCAGACAAAAAAAGCTATTTAGAATGCCAAAAAACTATTCAGATTGCAAATAAGCTATTTAGGTTGCAAAAGAAGCTATTCAGAATGAAAATGTGCTATTTAGATTGCGGTTAAGTATGAAAATAAGCTATTCAGAATGAAAAAAAAGGGATTCAGGATGCGAATAACCTATTTAGTTAGCAATTCAGACAAAAAAAGTTATTCAGAATGCAAATAAAGTATTTAGATTGCAAATAAGCTATTCAGTTTGCAGAAAAAGCTTTTAAGAATGAAAATGTGCTATTCAGATTGCAGTTCAGGATGAGAATAAGCTATTCAGAATGAAAAAAAGGGATTCAGGATGCGAATAACCTATTAAGTTTGTAATTCAGACAAAAAAAGCTATTCAGAATGCAAAAAAACTACTCAGATTGCAAATATGCTATACAGTTTGCAAAAAAATGTTTTCAGAATGAAATTGTGCTATTCAGATTGCAGTTAAGGATGAAAATAAGCTATTCAGAATGAAAAAAAAGGGATTCAGGATGCGAATAACCTATTCAGTTGACAATTCAGACAAAAAAAGCTATTCAGAATGCAAATAAACTATTCAGATTGCAAATAAGCTATACAGTTTGCAAAAATAGCTTTTCAGAATGAAATTGTGCTATTCAGATTGCAGTTAAGGATGAAAATAAGCTATTCAGAATTAAAAAAACGGGATTCAGGATGCGAATAACCTATTAAGTTTGCAATTCAGACAAAAAACGCTATTTAGAATGCCAATAAACTATTCAGATTGCAAATAAACTATTCAGTTTGCAAAAAAAGCTTTTCAGAATGAAATTGTGCTATTCAGATTGCAGTTAAGGATGAAAATAAGCTATTCAGAATGAAAAAAAAGGGATTCAGGATGTGAATAACCTATTCAGTTGGCAATTCAGACAAAACCTATTCAAAATGCAAAAAAACTACTCATATTGCAAATAAGCTATACAGTTTGCAAAAAAAGCTTTTCAGAATGAAATTGTGCTATTCAGATTGCAGTTAAGGATGAAAATAAGCTATTCAGAATGAAAAAAAAGGGATTCAGGATGCGAATAAACTATTCAGTTGGCAATTCAGACAAAAAAAACTATTTAGAATGCCAAAAAACTATTCAGATTGCAAATAAGCTATTTAGGTTGCAAAAGAAGCTATTCAGAATGAAAATGTGCTATTTAGATTGCGGTTAAGTATGAAAATAAGCTATTCAGAATGAAAAAAAAGGGATTCAGGATGCGATTAACCTATTTAGTTAGCAATTCAGACAAAAAAAGTTATTCAGAATGCAAATAAAGTATTTAGATTGCAAATAAGCTATTCAGTTTGCAGAAAAAGCTTTTAAGAATGAAAATGTGCTATTCAGATTGCAGTTCAGGATGAGAATAAGCTATTCAGAATGAAAAAAAGGGATTCAGGATGCGAATAACCTATTAAGTTTGCAATTCAGACAAAAAAAGCTATTCAGAATGCAAATAAACTATTCAGATTGCAAATAAGCTATTCAGTTTGCAAAAAAAAGCTTTTCAGAATGAAAATGTGGTATTCAGATTGCAGTTAAGGATGAAAATAAGCTATTCAGAATGAAAAAAAAGGGATTCAGGATGCGAATAACCTATTCAGTTGGCAATTCAGACAAAAAAACCTATTCAGAATGCAAAAAAACTACTCAGATTGCAAATAAGGTATACAGTTTGCAAAAAAAGCTTTTCAGAATGAAATTGTGCTATTCAGATTGCAGTTAAGGATGAAAATAAGCTATTCAGAATGAAAAAAAAGGGATTCAGGATGCGAATAACCTATTCAGTTGACAATTCAGACAAAAAAAGCTATTCGGAATGCAAATAAACTATTCAGATTGCAAATAAGCTATACAGTTTGCAAAAATAGCTTTTCAGAATGAAATTGTGCTATTCAGATTGCAGTTAAGGATGAAAATAAGCTATTCAGAATTAAAAAAACGGGATTCAGGATGCGAATAACCTATTAAGTTTGCAATTCAGACAAAAAACGCTATTCAGAATGCCAATAAACTATTCAGATTGCAAATAAACTATTCAGTTTGCAAAAAAAGCTTTTCAGAATGAAATTGTGCTATTCAGATTGCAGTTAAGGATGAAAATAAGCTATTCAGAATGAAAAAAAAGGGATTCAGGATGTGAATAACCTATTCAGTTGGCAATTCAGACAAAAAAACCTATTCAGAATGCAAAAAAACTACTCATATTGCAAATAAGCTATACAGTTTGCAAAATAAGCTTTTCAGAATGAAATTGTGCTATTCAGATTGCAGTTAAGGATGAAAATAAGCTATTCAGAATGAAAAAAAAGGGATTCAGGATGCGAATAAACTATTCAGTTGGCAATTCAGACAAAAAAAGCTATTTAGAATGCCAAAAAACTATTCAGATTGCAAATAAGCTATTTAGGTTGCAAAAGAAGCTTTTCAGAATGAAAATGTGCTATTTAGATTGCGGTTAAGTATGAAAATAAGCTATTCAGAATGAAAAAAAAGGGATTCAGGATGCGATTAACCTATTTAGTTAGCAATTCAGACAAAAAAAGTTATTCAGAATGCAAATAAAGTATTTAGATTGCAAATAAGCTATTCAGTTTGCAGAAAAAGCTTTTAAGAATGAAAATGTGCTATTCAGATTGCAGTTCAGGATGAGAATAAGCTATTCAGAATGAAAAAAAGGGATTCAGGATGCGAATAACCTATTAAGTTTGCAATTCAGACAAAAAAAGCTATACAGAATGCAAATAAACTATTCAGATTGCAAATAAGCTATTCAGTTTGCAAAAAAAAAGCTTTTCAGAATGAAAATGTGGTATTCAGATTGCAGTTAAGGATGAAAATAAGCTATTCAGAATGAAAAAAAAGGGATTCAGGATGCGAATAAGCTATTCAGTTGGCAATTCAGACAAAAAAACCTATTCAGAATGCAAAAAAACTACTCAGATTGCTAATAAGCTATACAGTTTGCAAAATAAGCTTTTCAGAATGAAATTGTGCTATTCAGATTGCAGTTAAGGATGAAAATAAGCTATTCAGAATGAAAAAAAAGGGATTCAGGATGCGAATAAACTATTCAGTTGGCAATTCAGACAAAAAAAGCTATTTAGAATGCCAAAAAACTATTCAGATTGCAAATAAGCTATTTAGGTTGCAAAAGAAGCTATTCAGAATGAAAATGTGCTATTTAGATTGCGGTTAAGTATGAAAATAAGCTATTCAGAATGAAAAAAAAGGGATTCAGGATGCGAATAACCTATTTAGTTAGCAATTCAGACAAAAAAAGTTATTCAGAATGCAAATAAAGTATTTAGATTGCAAATAAGCTATTCAGTTTGCAGAAAAAGCTTTTAAGAATGAAAATGTGCTATTCAGATTGCAGTTCAGGATGAGAATAAGCTATTCAGAATGAAAAAAAGGGATTCAGGATGCGAATAACCTATTAAGTTTGCACTTCAGACAAAAAAAGCTATTCAGAATGCAAATAAACTATTCAGATTGCAAATAAGCTATTCAGTTTGCAAAAAAAAGCTTTTCAGAATGAAAATGTGGTATTCAGATTGCAGTTAAGGATGAAAATAGGCTATTCAGAATGAAAAAAAAGGGTTTCAGGATGCGAATAACCTATTCAGTTGGCAAATAAGCTATTCAGAATGCAAATAACCTATTCAGTGTGCAGAAAAAGCTTTTCAGAATGAAAATGTACTATTCAGATTGCAGTTCAGGATGAAAATAAGCTATTCAGAATGAAAAAAAAATGGATTCAAGATGCAAACAACATATTCAGTTTGCAGTTCAGACAAAAAAAGCTATTCAGAATGCAAATAAACTATTCAGATTGCAAATAACCTATTCAGTTTGCAAAAAAAGCTTGTTGGAAGGAAAATGTGCTATTCAGATTGCAGTTAAGGATGAAAATAAGCTATTCAGAATGAAAAAAAAGGGATTCAGGTTGCGAATAACCTATTCAAATGGCAATTCAGACAAAAAAAGCTATTGAGAATGCAAAAAAATCTATTCAGATTGCAAATAAGCTATTTAGTTTGCAAAAGAAGCTATTCAGAATGAAAATGTGCTATTTAGATTGCAGTTTAGTATGAATATAAGCTATTCAGAATGAAAAAAAGGGATTCAGGATGCGAATAACCTATTAAGTAGGCAATTCAGAAAAAAAAAGCTATTCAGAATGCAAATAAGCTATTTAGTTTGCAGAAAAAGCTTTTCAGAATGAAAATGTGCTATACAGATTGCAGTTCAGGATGAAAATAAGCTATTCAGAATGAAAAAAAAAATGGATTCAAGATGCAAACAACATATTCAGTTTGCAGTTCAGACAAAAAAAACTATTCATAATGCAAATAAACTATTCAGATTGCAAATAACCTATTCAGTTTGCAAAAAAAGCTTTTTCGAATGAAAATGTGCTATTTAGATTGCAGTTAAGGATGAAAATAAGCTATTCAGAATGAAAAAAAAGGGATTCAGGTTGCGAATAACCTATTCAAATGGCAATTCGGACAAAAAAAGCTATTGAAAATGCAAAAAAATCTATTCAGATTGCAAATAAGCTATTTAGTTTGCAAAAGAAGCTATTCAGAATGAAAATGTGCTATTTAGATTGCAGTTAAGTATGAATATAAGCTATTCAGAATGAAAAAAAAGCTATTCAGAATGCAAATAAGCTATTCAGTTTGCAGAAAAAGCTTTTCAGAATGAAAATGTGCTATACAGATTGCAGTTCAGGATGAAAATAAGCTATTCAGAATAAAAAAAAAAGGGATTCAGGATGCGAATAACCTATTCTGAATGAAAATGTGCTATTCATATTGAAGTTCAGGATGAAAATAACCTATTCAGAATGAAAAAAAAGGATTCAGGATGCTAATAACCTATTCAGTTTGCAGTTCAGACAAAAAAAGCTATTCAGAATGCAAATAAACTATTCAGATTTGAAATAAGCCGTTCATTTAGCAAAAAAAAGCTATTCGGAATGAAAATGTGCTATTCAGATTGCAGTTTAGGACTAAAATAAGCTAATCAGAATGCAAAAAAATCTATTCAGATTGCAAATAAGCTATTTAGTTTGCAAAATAAGCTATTCAGAATGAAAATATGCTATTCAGATTGAAGTTCAGGATGAAAATAAGCTATTCAAAATGAAAAAAAAAATTGGACGAGGATGCGAAAAACCTATTCAGTTTGCAGTTCAGACAAAAAAGGGGATTCATTATGCAAATAAACTATTCAGATTGGAAATAAGCTATTCAGTTATAAAAAAAAAAGCTATTCAGAATGAAAATGTGGTATTCAGTTTGCAGTTTAGGAGTAAAATAAGCTAATCAGAATGATAAAAAAGAGATTTAGGATGCGAATAACCTATTCAGTTGGCAATTCAGACAAAAAAAGCTATTCAGAATGCAAATAAAGTATTCGGATTGCAAATAAGCAATTTAGTGTGCAGAAAAAGCTTTTCAGAATGAAAATGTGCTATTCAGATTGCGGCTCAGGATGAAAATAATCTATTCAGAATAAAAAAAAAGGATTCAGGATGCCAACAACGTATTCAGTTTGCAATTCAGACTAAAAACGCTATTCAGAATGCAAATAAACTATTCAGATTGCAAATAAGCTATTAAGTTTGTAAAAAAAAATTTTCCGAATGAAAATGTGCTATTTAGATTGGAGTTCAGGATTAAAATAACCTATTCAGAATGAAAAAAAAAGGATTCAGGATGCGAATAACCTATTAAGTTTGTAGTTCAGACAAAAAAACTATTCAGAATGCAAAAAAACTATTCAGATTGTAAATAAGCTATTTAGTTTGCAAATGAAGCAATTCAGAATGAAAATGTGCTATTCAGATTGCAGTTAAGTATGAAAATAAGCTATTCAGAATGAAAAAAAAGGATTCAGGATGCTAATAACCTATTCAGTTTGCAGTTCAGACAAAAAAAGCTATTCAGAATGCAAATAAACTATTCAGATTGGAAATAAGTTATTCACTTAGCAAAAAAAAGCTATTCGGAATGAAAATGTGCTATTCAGATTGCAGTTTAGGACTAAAATTAGCTAATCAGAATGAAAAAAAAAGGGATTCAGGATGCGAATAAACTACTCAAATTGCAAATAAGCTATTCAGTTTGCAGTTCATACAAAAAAAGCTATTCAGAATGGAAATAAACAAATCAGATTGCAAATAAGCTATTCAGTTTGCAAAAAAAGCTATTCAGAATGAAAATGTGCTATTCAGATTGCAATTCAGGATGAAAATAAGCTACTCCGAATGAAAAAAAAAGGGATTCAGGATGCGAATAACCTATTCAGTTGGTAATTCAGACAAAAAAGCTATTCAGAATGCAAAACAACTATTCAGATTGTAAATAAGCTATTTAGTTTGCAAATTAAGCAATTCAGAATGAAAAAGGGATTCAGGACGCGAATGAAAAAAAAAGGGATTCAAGATGCGAATAACCTATTTAGTTAGCAATTCAGACAAAAAAAGTTATTCAGAATGCAAATAAAGTATTTAGATTGCAAATAAGTTATTCAGTTTGCAGAAAAAGCTTTTAAGGTAGCGTTTGGCCTAGCTTTTTTTTAACTTAAAAGTTACTTTTAAGTTAAAGCTCACAATAAGATCTTAAAAAATAAGGCAAAAGCTGTTTGTCAATTTTCATTTTTTTTAACTTAAAAGTTACTTTTAAGTTAAAAGTTGTTTGGTGGTCGGAGGCAGTGGTGGTGGCCAGAAGCGGTGGTGGTGGCCGAAGGTGGTGGTGGTGGTCGGAGGCGGTGGTGGTGGTGGTCGGAGGCGGTGGTGGTGGTGGTGGTAGGAGGTGGCAAAAGTGGTCGGAGGTGGCGGTGGTGGTGGTCGGAGGTGGCGGTGGTGGTGGTCGGAGGCGGTGTGGCTGGAGGCGGTGGTGGTCGAAGGTGGTGGTGGTGGTGGTGGTCGAAGGCGGTGGTGGCCAGGGTGGTAGGAAGTGAAAAAAGTAACTTATTAGAAAAAAGCTCCCTCAATTAACTTTTTACTTAAAAGTTACTTTTCAACATTTTGTATGTAAAAAAAAAAGTAACTTAAAAGTAACTTATTTTTTAAGATCTTATACACAAATGTGTTTGGCCCAACTTATCTTAAAAGCAACTTAAAAGTCAAAAAAAAGCTGGGCCAAACACTACCTACGAATGAAAATGTGCAATTCAGATTGCAGTTCAGGATGGGAACAAGCTATTCAGAATGAAAAAAAAGGGATTCAGGATGCGAATAAACTATTCAGATTGGAAATAAGCTATTCAGATTGGAAATAAGCTATTCAGTTTGCAAAAAAAGCTATTCAGAATGGAAATGTGCTATTCATATTGCAGTTCAGGATGAAAATAAGCTAATCAAAATGAAAAAAAATGGATTTAGGATGCAAAAAACCTATTCAGTTTGCAGTTCAGACAAAAAAGGGGATTCATGATGCAAATAAACTATTCAGATTGGAAATAAGCTATTCAGTTAGCAAAAAAAGCTATTCGGAATGAAAATGTGCTATTCAGATTGCAGTTTAGGACTAAAATAAGCTAATCAGAATGAAAAAAAAGGATTCAGGATGCGAATAAACTACTCAAATTGCAAATAAGCTATTCAGTTTGCAGTTCATACAAAAAAAGCTATTCAGAATGGAAATAAACAAATCAGATTGCAAATAAGCTATTCAGTTTGCAAAAAAAGCTATTCAGAATGAAAAAAAAGGGATTCAGGATGCGAATAACCTATTCAGTTGGCAATTCAGACAAAAAAAGATATTCAGAATGCAAAAAAACTATTCTGATTGCAAATAAGCTATTTAGTTTGCAAAAGAAGCTATTCAGAATGAAAATTGGTATTCAGATTGCAGTTAAGTATGAATATAAGCTATTTAGAATGAAAAAAAAGGGATTCAGGACGCGAATAACCTATTCAGTTGGAAATTCAGACAAAAAAAGCTATTCAGAATGCAAATAAGCTATTCAGTGTGCAGAAAAAACTTTTCAGAATGAAAATGTGCTATTCAGATTGCAGTTCAGGATGAAAATAATCTATTAAGAATGAAAAAAAAATGGATTCAAGATGCAAACAACATATTCAGTTTGCAGTTCAGACAAAAAAAGCTATTCAGAATGCAAATAAACTATTCAGATTGCAAATAACCTATTCAGTTTGCAAAAAAAGCTTTTTGGAATGAAAATGTGCTATTCAGATTGCAGTTAAGGATGAAAATAAGCTATTAAGAATGAAAAAAAAGGGATTCAGGTTGCGAATAAACTATTCATATGGCAATTCAGACAAAAAAATCTATTCAGATTGCAAATAAGCTATTTAGTTTGCAAAAGAAGCTATTCAGAATGTAAATGTGCTATTTAGATTGCAGTTAAGTATGAATATAAGCTAATCAGAATGAAAATAAGGGATTCAGGATGCGAATAACCTATTAAGTTGGCAATTCAGAAAAAAAAAGCTATTCATAATGCAAATAAGCTATTCCGTTTGCAGAAAAAGCTTTTCAGAATGAAAATGTGCTACACAGATTGCAGTTCAGGATGAAAATAAGCTATTCAGAATGAAAAAAAAAGGGATTCAGGATGCGAATAACCTATTCATAATGAAAATGTGCTATTCAGATTGAAGTTCAGGATTAAAATAACCTATTCAGAATGAAAAAAAAGGATTCAGGATGCTAATAACCTATTCAGTTTGCAGTTCAGACAAAAAAAGCTATTCAGAATTCAAATAAACTATTCAAATTGGAAATAAGCTATTCAGTTTGCAAAAAAAGCTATTCGGAATGAAAATGTGCTATTCAGATTGCAGTTCAGGATGAAAATAAGCTATTCAGAATGAAAAAAAAGGGATTCAGTATGCGAATAACCTATTCAGTTGGCAATTCAGACAAAAAAAGCTATTCAGAATGCAAAAAAAACTATTCAGATTGTAAATAAGCTATTTAGTTTGCAAATGAAGCAATTCAGAATGAAAATGTGCTATTCAGATTGCAGTTAAGTATGAATATAAGCTATTCAGAATGAAAAAAAATGGTTTCAGCATGCGAATAACCTATTCATAATGCAAATAAGGTATTCGGTTTGCAGAAAAAGCTTTTCAGAATGAAAATGTGCTATTCAGATTGCAGTTCAGGATGAAAATAAGCTATTCAGAATGAAAAAAAAATGGATTCAAGATGCAAACAACATATTCAGTTTGCAGTTCAGACAAAAAAAGCTATTCATAATGCTAATAAACTATTCAGATTGCAAATAACCTATTCAGTTTGCAAAAAAAGCTTTTTGGAATGAAAATGTGCTATTCAGATTGCAGTTAAGGATGAAAATAAGCTATTCAGAATGAAAAAAAAGGGATTCAGGTTGCGAATAACCTATTCAAATGGCAATTCAGACAAAAAGAGCTATTGAAAATGCAAAAAAATCTATTCAGATTGCAAATAAGCTATTTAGTTTGCAAAAGAAGCTATTCAGAATGAAAATGTGCTATTTAGATTGCAGTTAAGTATGAATATAAGCTATTCAGAATGAAAAAAAAGCTATTCAGAATGCAAATAAGCTATTCAGTTTGCAGAAAAAGCTTTTCAGAATGAAAATGTGCGATACAGATTGCAGTTCAGGATGAAAATGAGCTATTCAGAATGAAAAAAAAAAAGTGATTCAGGATGCAAATAACCTATTCAGAATGAAAATGTGCTATTCAGATTGAAGTTCAGGATGAAAATAACCTATTCAGAATGAAAAAAAAGGATTCAGGATACTAATAACCTATTCAGTTTGCAGTTCAGACAAAAAAAGCTATTCAGAATGCAAATAAACTATTCAGATTGGAAATAAGCTATTCACTTAGCAAAAAAAAGCTATTCGGAATGAAAATGTGCTATTCAGATTGCAGTTTAGGACTAAAATAAGCTAATCAGAATGAAAAAAAAGGGATTCAGGATGCGAATAAACTATTCATATTCAGAATGAAAATGTGCTATTCAGATTGAAGTTCAGGATGAAAATAAGCTATTCAAAATGAAAAAAAAAATTGGATTTAGGATGCGAAAAACCTATTCAGTTTGCAGTTCAAACAAAAAAGGGGATTCATTATGCAAATAAACTATTCAGATTGGAAATAAGCTATTTAGTTAGCAAAAAAAAGCTATTCAGAATGAAAATGTGCTATTCAGTTTGCAGTTTAGGAGTAAAATAAGCTAATCAGAATGAAAAAAAAGAGATTTAGGATGCGAATAACCTATTCAGATGGCAATTCAGACAAAAAAAGCTATTTAGAATGCAAATATAGTATTCGGATTGCAAATAAGCAATTCAGTGTGCACAAAAAGCTTTTCAGAATGAAAATGTGCTATTCAGATTGCAGTTCAGGATAAAAAAAAGGTTTCAGGATGCCAACAACGTATTCAGTATGCAATTCAGACAAAAAAAGCTATTCAGAATGCAAATAAACTATTCAGATTTCAAATAAGCTATTAAGTTTGTAAAAAAAGGTTTTCCGAATGAAAATGTGCTATTTAGATTGCAGTTCAGGATGAAAATAAGCTATTCAGAATGAAAAAAAAGAGATTCAGGATGCGAATAACCTATTCAGAATGAAAATGTGCTATTCAGATTGAAGTTCAGGATGAAAATAACCTATTCAGAATGAAAAAAAAGGATTCAGGATACTAATAACCTATTCAGTTTGCAGTTCAGACAAAAAAAGCTATTCAGAATGCAAATAAACTATTCAGATTGGAAATAAGCTATTCACTTAGCAAAAAAAAGCTATTCGGAATGAAAATGTGCTATTCAGATTGCAGTTTAGGACTAAAATAAGCTAATCAGAATGAAAAAAAAGGGATTCAGGATGCGAATAAACTATTCATATTCAGAATGAAAATGTGCTATTCAGATTGCAGTTCAGGATGAAAATAATCTATTCAGAATGAAAAAAAATGGATTCAAGATGCAAACAACATATTCAGTTTGCAGTTCAGACAAAAAAAGCTATTCAGAATGCAAATGAACTATTCAGGTTGCAAATAACCTATTCTGTTTGCAAAAAAAGCTTTTTGGAATGAAAATGTGCTATTCAGATTGTAGTTAAGGATGAAAATAAGCTATTCAGAATGAAAAAAAAGGGATTCAGGCTGCGAATAACCTATTCAAATGGCAATTCAGACAAAAAAAGTTATTGAGAATGCAAAAAAATCTATTCAGATTGCAAATAAGATATTCAGTTTGCAGAAAAAGCTTTTCAGAATGAAAATGTGCTATACAGATTGCAGTTCAGGATGACAATAAGCTATTCAGAATGAAAAAAAAGAGGATTCAGGATGCGAATAACCTATTCAGAATGAAAATGTGCTATTCAGATTGATGTTCAGGATGAAAATAACCTATTCAGAATGAAAAAAAAGGATTCAGGATGCTAATAAGCTATTCAGTTTGCAGTTCCGACAAAAAAAGCTATTCAGAATGCAAATAAACTATTCAGATTGGAAATAAGCTATTCAGTTTGCAAAAAAAGCTATTCGGAATGAAAATGTGCAATTCAGATTGCAGTTCAGGATGAAAATAAGCTATTAAGAATGAAAAAAAAGGGATTCAGGATGCGAATAACCTATTCAGTTGGCAATTAAGACAAAAAAAGCTATTCAGAATGCAAATAAAGTATTCGGATTTCAAATAAGCAATTCAGTGTGCAGAAAAAGCTTTTCAGAATGAAAATGTGCTATTCAGATTGCAGTTCAGGATGAAAATAATCTATTCAGAATGAAAAAAAGGGATTCAGGATGCCAACAACGTATTCAGTTTGCAATTCAGACAAAAAAAGCTATTCAGAATGCAAATAAACTATTCAGATTGCAAATAAGCTATTAAGTTTGTAAAAAAAGGTTTTCCGAATGAAAATGTGCTATTTAGATTGAAGTTCAGGATGAAAATAACCTATTCATAATGAAAAAAAAAAGGATTCAGGATGCGAATAACCTATTAAGTTTGTAGTTCAGACAAAAAAAGCTATTCAGAATGCAAATAAACTATTCAGATTGGAAATAAGCTATTCAGTTTGCAAAAAAAGCTATTCAGAATGGAAATGTGCTATTCATATTGCAGTTCAGGATGAAAATAAGCTATTCAAAATGAAAAAAAAAATGGATTTAGGATGCGAAGAACCTATTCAGTTTGCAGTTCAGACAAAAAAGGGGATTCATGATGCAAATAAACTATTCAGATTGGAAATAAGCTATTTAGTTAGCAAAAAAAAGCTATTCAGAATGAAAATATGCTATTCAGTTTGCAGTTTAGGAGTAAAATAAGCTAATCAGAATGAAAAAAAAGAGATTCAGGATGCGAATAAACTACTCAAATTGCAAATAAGCTATTCAGGTAGCAGTTCATAAAAAAAAAGCTATTCAGAATGGAAATAAACTAATCAGATTGCAAATAAGCTATTCAGTTTGCAAAAAAAGCTATTCAGAATGAAAATGTGCTATTCAGATTGCAGTTAAGGATGAAAATAAGCTATTCAGAATGAAAAAAAAGGGATTCAGGCTGCGCATAACCTATTCAAATGGCAATTCAGACAAAAAAAGTTATTGAGAATGCAAAAAAATCTATTCAGATTGCAAATAAGCTATTTAGTTTGCAAAAGAAGCTATTCAGAATGAAAATGTGCTATTTAGATTGCAGTTAAGTATGAATATAAGCTATTCAGAATGAAAAAAAGGGATTCAGGATGCGAATAACCTATTAAGTTGGCAATTCAGAAAAAAAAAAGCTATTCATAATGCAAATAAGCTATTCCGTTTGCAGAAAAAGCTTTTCAGAATGAAAATGTGCTACACCGATTGCAGTTCAGGATGAAAATAAGCTATTCAGAATGAACAAAAAAGGGATTCAGGATGCGAATAACCTATTCATAATGAAAATGTGCTATTCAGATTGAAGTTCAGGATTAAAATAACCTATTCAGAATGAAAAAAAAGGATTCAGGATGCTAATAACCTATTCAGTTTGCAGTTCAGACAAAAAAAGCTATTCAGAATGCAAATAAACTATTCAGATTGGAAATAAGCTATTCAGTTTGCAAAAAAAGCTATTCGGAATGAAAATGTGCTATTCAGATTGCAGTTCAGGATGAAAATAAGCTATTCAGAATGAAAAAAAAGGGATTCAGTATGCGAATAACCTATTCAGTTGGCAATTCAGACAAAAAAAGCTATTCAGAATGCAAAAAAACTATTCAGATTGTAAATAAGCTATTTAGTTTGCAAATGAAGCAATTCAGAATGAAAATGTGCTATTCAGATTGCAGTTAAGTATGAATATAAGCTATTCAGAATGAAAAAAAAGGGTTTCAGCATGCGAATAACTTATTCATAATGCAAATAAGGTATTCGGTTTGCAGAAAAAGCTTTTCAGAATGAAAATGTGCTATTCAGATTGCAGTTCAGGATGAAAATAAGCTATTCAGAATGAAAAAAAAAATGGATTCAAGATGCAAACAACATATTCAGTTTGCAGTTCAGACAAAAAAAGCTATTCATAATGCAAATAAACTATTCAGATTGCAAATAACCTATTCAGTTTGCCAAAAAAGCTTTTTGGAATGAAAATGTGCTATTCAGATTGCAGTTAAGGATGAAAATAAGCTATTCAGAATGAAAAAAAAGGGATTCAGGTTGCGAATAACCTATTCAAATGGCAATTCAGACAAAAAGAGCTATTGAAAATGCAAAAAAATCTATTCAGATTGCAAATAAGCTATTTAGTTTGCAAAAGAAGCTATTCATAATGAAAATGTGCTATTTAGATTGCAGTTAAGTATGAATATAAGCTATTCAGAATGAAAAAAAAGCTATTCAGAATGCAAATAAGCTATTCAGTTTGCAGAAAAAGCTTTTCAGAATGAAAATGTGCTATACAGATTGCAGTTCAGGATGAAAATAAGCTATTCAGAATGAAAAAAAAAAGGGATTCAGGATGCGAATAACCTATTCAGAATGAAAATGTGCTATTCAGATTGAAGTTCAGGATGAAAATAACCTATTCAGAATGAAAAAAAAGGATTCAGGATGCTAATAACCTATTCAGTTTGCAGTTCAGACAAAATAAGCTATTCAGAATGCAAATAAACTATTCAGATTGGAAATAAGCTATTCACTTAGCAAAAAAAAGCTATTCGGAATGAAAATGTGCTATTCAGATTGCAGTTTAGGACTAAAATAAGCTAATCAGAATGAAAAAAAAGGGATTCAGGATGCGAATAAACTATTCATATTCAGAATGAAATGTGCTATTCAGATTGAAGTTCAGGATGAAAATAAGCTATTCAAAATGAAAAAAAAAATTGGATTTAGGATGCGAAAAACCTATTCAGTTTGCAGTTCAAACAAAAAAGGGGATTCATTATGCAAATAAACTATTCAGATTGGAAATAAGTTATTCAGTTAGCAAAAAAAAGCTATTCAGATTGAAAATGTGCTATTCAGTTTGCAGTTTAGGAGTAAAATAAGCTAATCAGAATGAAAAAAAAGAGATTTAGGATGCGAATAACCTATTCAGATGGCAATTCAGACAAAAAAAGCTATTCAGAATGCAAATAAAGTATTCGGATTGCAAATAAGCAATTCAGAGTGCACAAAAAGCTTTTCAGAATGAAAATGTGCTATTCAGATTGCAGTTCAGGATGAAAATAATCTATTCAGAATAAAAAAAAGGATTCAGGATGCCAACAACGTATTCAGTATGCAATTCAGACAAAAAAAGCTATTCAGAATGCAAATAAACTAATCAGATTGCAAGTAAGCTATTTAGTTTGCAAATGAAGTAATTTAGAATGAAATAGGGATTCAGGACGCGAATGAACAAAAAAGAGATTCAAGATGCGAATAACCTATTTAGTTAGCAATTCAGACAAAAAAAGTTATTCAGAATGCAAATAAAGTATTTAGATTGCAAATAAGCTATTCAGTTTGCAGAAAAAGCTTTTAAGAATGAAAATGTGCAATTCAGATTGCAGTTCAGGATGGGAATAAGCTATTCAGAATGAAAAAAAATGGATTTAGGATGCGAATAACCTATTAAGTTTGCAGTTTAGACGAAAAAAGCTATTCAGAATGCAAATAAACTATTCAGATTGGAAATAAGCTATTCAGTTTGCAAAAAAAGCTATTCAGAATGGAAATGTGCTATACATATTGCAGTTCAGGATGAAAATAAGCTATTCAGAATGAAAAAAAAGGGATTCAGGATGCGAATAACCTATTCGGTTGGAAATTCAGACAAAAAAAGATATTCAGAATGCAAAAAAACAATTCTGATTGCAAATAAGCTATTTAGTTTGCAAAAGAAGCTATTCATAATGAAAATTGGTATTCAGATTGTAGTTAAGTATGAAAATAAGCTATTCAGAATGAAAAAAAAGGGATTCTAGACGCGAATAACCTATTCAGTTGGCAATTCAGACAAAAAAAGCTATTCAGAATGCAAATAAGCTATTCAGTGTGCAGAAAAAGCTTTTCAGAATGAAAATGTGCTATTCAGATTGCAGTTCAGGATGAAAATAATCTATTCAGAATGAAAAAAAAGGATTCAGGATGCCAACAACGTATTCAGTTTGCAATTCAGACAAAAAAAGCTATTCAGAATGCAAAAAAACTATTCAGATTGCAAATAAGCTATTCTGTTTGCAAAAGAAGCTATTCAGAATGAAAGTGTGCTATTCAGATTGCAGTTAAGTATGAAAATAAGCTATTCAGAATGAAAAAACAGGGTTTCAGAATGCGAATAACCTATTCAGTTGGCAGTTCAGACAAAATAAGCTATTCAGAATGCAAATAAACTATTCAGATTGGAAATAAGCTATTCACTTAGCAAAAAAAAGCTATTCGGAATGAAAATGTGCTATTCAGATTGCAGTTTAGGACTAAAATAAGCTAATCAGAATGAAAAAAAAAGGATTCAGGATGCGAATAAACTATTCATATTCAGAATGAAAATGTGCTATTCAGATTGAAGTTCAGGATGAAAATAAGCTATTCAAAATGAAAAAAAAAAAATTGGATTTAGGATGCGAAAAACCTATTCAGTTTGCAGTTCAAACAAAAAAGGGGATTCATTATGCAAATAAACTATTCAGATTGGAAATAAGCTATTCAGTTAGCAAAAAAAAGCTATTCAGATTGAAAATGTGCTATTCAGTTTGCAGTTTAGGAGTAAAATAAGCTAATCAGAATGAAAAAAAAGAGATTTAGGATGCGAATAACCTACTCAGATGGCAATTCAGACAAAAAAAGCTATTCAGAATGCAAATAAAGTATTCGGATTGCAAATAAGCAATTCAGAGTGCACAAAAAGCTTTTCAGAATGAAAATGTGCTATTCAGATTGCAGTTCAGGATGAAAATAATCTATTCAGAATAAAAAAAAGGATTCAGGATGCCAACAACGTATTCAGTATGCAATTCAGACAAAAAAAGCTATTCAGAATGCAAATAAACTATTCAGATTGCAAATAAGCTATTAAGTTTGTAAAAAAAGGTTTTCCGAATGAAAATGTGCTATTTAGATTGCAGTTCAGGATGAAAATAAGCTATTCAGAATGAAAAAAAAGAGATTCAGGATGCGAATAACCTATTCAGAATGAAAATGTGCTATTCAACTTGAAGTTCAGGATGAAAATAACCTATTCAGAATGAAAAAAAAAGGATTCAGGATGCGAATAACCTATTAAGTTTGTAGTTCAGACAAAAAAAACTATTCAGAATGCAAATAAACTATTCAGATTGGAAATAAGCTATTCACTTAGCAAAAAAAAGCTATTCGGAATGAAAATGTGCTATTCAGATTGCAGTTCAGGATGAAAATAAGCTATTCCGAATGAAAAAAAAAGGGATTCAGGATGCGAATAAACTACTCAAATTGCAAATAAGCTATTCAGGTTGCAGTTCATAAAAAAAAAGCTATTCAGAATGGAAATAAACTAATCAGATTGCAAATAAGCTATTCAGTTTGCAAAAAAAGCTATTCAGAATGAAAATGTGCTATTCAGATTGCAGCTCAGGATGAAAATAAGCTATTCCGAATGAAAAAAAAGGGATTCAGGATGCGAATAACCTATTCAGTTGGCAATTCAGACAAAAAAAGCTATTCAGAATGCAAAAAAACTATTCAGATTGTAAGTAAGCTATTTAGTTTGCAAATGAAGTAATTTAGAATGAAATAGGGATTCAGGACGCGAATGAACAAAAAAGAGATTCAAGATGCGAATAACCTATTTAGTTAGCAATTCAGACAAAAAAAGTTATTCAGAATGCAAATAAAGTATTTAGATTGCAAATAAGCTATTCAGTTTGCAGAAAAAGCTTTTAAGAATGAAAATGTGCAATTCAGATTGCAGTTCAGGATGGGAATAAGCTATTCAGAATGAAAAAAAAGGGATTTAGGATGCGAATAACCTATTAAGTTTGCAGTTTAGACGAAAAAAGCTATTCAGAATGCAAATAAACTATTCAGATTGGAAATAAGCTATTCAGTTTGCAAAAAAAGCTATTCAGAATGGAAATGTGCTATACATATTGCAGTTCAGGATGAAAATAAGCTATTCATAATGAAAAAAATGGGATTCAGGATGCGAATAACCTATTAAGTTTGTAGTTCAGACAAAAAAAGCTATTCAGAATGCCAATAAACAATTCAGATTGCAAATAAGCTATTCAGTTTGCAAAAAAAGCTATTCAGAATGAAAATGTGCTATTCATATTGCAGTTCAGGATGAAAATAATCTATTCAGAATGAAAAAAAAGGACATAGGATGCCAACAACGTATTCAGTTTGCAATTCAGACAAAAAAAGCTATTCAGAATGCAAATAAACTATTCAGATTGCAAATAAGCTATTAAGTTTGTAAAAAAAGGTTTTCCGAATGAAAATGTGCTATTTAGATTGCAGTTCAGGATAAAAATAAGCTATTCAGAATGAAAAAAAGGGATTCAGGATGTGAATAACCTATTCAGTTGGCAATTCGAACAAAAAAAGCTATTCATAATGCAAAAAAACTATTCAGATTGCAAATATGCTATTTAATTTGCAAAAGAAGCAATTCAGAATGAAAATGTGCTATTCAGATTGCAGTTTAGGAGTAAAATAAGCTAATCAGAATGAAAAAAAAAAAATTCAGGATGCGAATAAACTACTCAAATTGCAAATAAGCTATTCAGTTTGCACTTCATACAAAAAAAGCTATTCACAATGGAAATAAACTAATCAGATTGCAAATAAGCTATTTAGTTTGCAAAAGAAGCTATTCAGAATGAAAATGTGCTATTCAGATTGCAGTTAAGTATGAAAATAAGCTATTCAAAATGAAAAAAAAGGGATTCAGGATGCGAATAACCTATTCGGTTGGAAATTCAGACAAAAAAAGATATTCAGAATGCAAAAAAACAATTCTGATCGCAAATAAGCTATTTAGTTTGCAAAAGAAGCTATTCATAATGAAAATTGGTATTCAGATTGTAGTTAAGTATGAAAATAAGCTATTCAGAATGAAAAAAAAGGGATTCTAGACGCGAATAACCTATTCAGTTGGCAATTCAGACAAAAAAAGCTATTCAGAATGCAAATAAGCTATTCAGTGTGCAGAAAAAGCTTTTCAGAATGAAAATGTGCTATTCAGATTGCAGTTCAGGATGAAAATAATCTATTCAGAATGAAAAAAAAGGATTCAGGATGCCAACAACGTATTCAGTTTGCAATTCAGACAAAAAAAGCTATTCAGAATGCAAAAAAACTATTCAGATTGCAAATAAGCTATTCTGTTTGCAAAAGAAGCTATTCAGAATGAAAGTGTGCTATTCAGATTGCAGTTAAGTATGAAAATAAGCTATTCAGAATGAAAAAACAGGGTTTCAGAATGCGAATAACCTATTCAGTTGGCAGTTCAGACAAAATAAGCTATTCAGAATGCAAATAAACTATTCAGATTGGAAATAAGCTATTCACTTAGCAAAAAAAAGCTATTCGGAATGAAAATGTGCTATTCAGATTGCAGTTTAGGACTAAAATAAGCTAATCAGAATTAAAAAAAAGGGATTCAGGATGCGAATAAACTATTCATATTCAGAATGAAAATGTGCTATTCAGATTGAAGTTCAGGATGAAAATAAGCTATTCAAAATGAAAAAAAAAAATTGGATTTAGGATGCGAAAAACCTATTCAGTTTGCAGTTCAAACAAAAAAGGGGATTCATTATGCAAATAAACTATTCAGATTGGAAATAAGCTATTCAGTTAGCAAAAAAAAGCTATTCAGATTGAAAATGTGCTATTCAGTTTGCAGTTTAGGAGTAAAATAAGCTAATCAGAATGAAAAAAAAGAGATTTAGGATGCGAATAACCTATTCAGATGGCAATTCAGACAAAAAAAGCTATTCAGAATGCCAATAAAGTATTCGGATTGCAAATAAGCAATTCAGAGTGCACAAAAAGCTTTTCAGAATGGAAATAAACTAATCAGATTGCAAATAAGCTATTCAGTTTGCAAAAAAAGCTATTCAGAATGAAAATGTGCTATTCAGATTGCAGTTCAGGATGAAAATAAACTATTCAGAATGAAAAAAAAAATGGATTCAAGATGCAAACAACATATTCAGTTTGCAGTTCAGACAAAAAAAACTATTCAGAATGCAAATAAACTATTCTGATTGCAAATAAGCTATTCAGTTTGCAAAGCAAGCTTTTTGGAATGAAATGTGCTATTCAGATTGCAGTTAAGGATGAAAATAAGCTATTCGGAATGAAAAAAAAGGGATTCAGGTTGCGAATAACCTATTCAAATGGCAATTCAGACAAAAAAAGCTATTGAGAATGCAAAAAAATCTATTCAGATTGCAAATAAGCTATTTAGTTTGCAAAAGAAGCTATTCATAATGAAAATGTGCTATTTAGATTGTAGTTAAGTATGAATATAAGCTATTCAGAATGAAAAAACGGATTCAGGATGCGAATAACCTATTAAGTTGGCAATTCAGAAAAAAAAAAAGCTATTCAGAATGCAAATAAGCTATTCAGTTTGCAGAAAAAGCTTTTCAGAATGAAAATGTGCTATTCAATTGCAGTTCAGGATGAAAATAAGCTATTCAGAATGATAAAAAAGGGATTCAGGATGCGAATAACCTATTCAGTTGGCAATTCAGACAAAAAAAGATATTTAGAATGCAAAAAAACTATTCTGATTGCAAATAAGCTATTTAGTTTGCAAAAGAAGCTATTCAGAATGAAAATTGGTATTCAGATTTCAGTTAAATATGAAAATAAGCTATTCAGAATGAAAAAAAAAGGGATTCAGGATGCGAATAACCTATTCAGTTGGCAATTCAGACAAAAAAAGCTATTCAGAATGCAAATAAGCTATTCAGTGTGCAGAAAAAGCTTTTCAGAATGAAAATGTGCTATTCAGATTGCAGTTCAGGATGAAAATAATCTATTCAGAATGAAAAAAAAAGGATTCAGGAAGCCAACAACGTATTCAGTTTGCAATTCAGACAAAAAAAGCTATTCACAATGCAAAAAAACTATTCAGATTGCAAATAAGCTATTCAGTTTGCAAAAAAAGCTATTCGGAATGAAAATGTGCTATTCAGATTGCAGTTCAGGACTAAAATAAGCTAATCATAATGAAAAAAAAGGTATTCAGGATGCGAATAAACTACTCAAATTGCAAATAAGCTATTCAGTTTGCAAATCATACAAAAAAAGCTATTCAGAATGGAAATAAACTAATCAGATTGCAAATAAGCTATTCAGTTTGCAAAAAAAGCTATTCAGAATGAAAATGTGCTATTCAGATTGCAGTTCAGGATGAAAATAAACTATTCAGAATGAAAAAAAAAATGGATTCAAGATGCAAACAACATATTCAGTTTGCAGTTCAGACAAAAAAAACTATTCAGAATGCAAATAAACTATTCAGATTGCAAATAAGCTATTCACTTTGCAAAGCAAGCTTTTTGGAATGAAATGTGCTATTCAGATTGCAGTTAAGGATGAAAATAAGCTATTCGGAATGAAAAAAAAGGGATTCAGGTTGCGAATATCCTATTCAAATGGCAATTCAGACAAAAAAAGCTATTGAGAATGCAAAAAAATCTATTCAGATTGCAAATAAGCTATTTAGTTTGCAAAAGAAGCTATTCATAATGAAAATGTGCTATTTAGATTGCAGTTAAGTATGAATATAAGCTATTCAGAATGAAAAAACGGATTCAGGATGCGAATAACCTATTAAGTTGGCAATTCAGAAAAAAAAAAAAGCTATTCAGAATGCAAATAAGCTATTCAGTTTGCAGAAAAAGCTTTTCAGAATGAAAATGTGCTATTCAATTGCAGTTCAAGTTGAAAATAACCTATTCAGAATGAAAAAAAAGGATTCAGGATGCTAATAACCTATTCAGTTTGCAGTTCAGACAAAAAAAGCTATTCAGCATGCAAATAAACTATTCAGATTGGAAATAAGCTATTCAGTTAGCAAAAAAAAGCTATTCGGAATGAAAATGGGCTATTAAGATTGCAGTTTAGGACTAAAATAAGCTAATCAGAATGAAAAAAAAAAGGGATTCAGGATGCGAATAAACTACTCAAATTGCAAATAAGCTATTCAGTTTGCAAATCATACAAAAAAAGCTATTCAGAATGGAAATAAACTAATCAGATTGCAAATAAGCTATTCAGTTTACAAAAAAAGCTATTCGGAATGAAAATGTGCTATTCAGATTGCAATTCAGGATGAAAATAAGCTATTTAGAATGAAAATGTGCTATTCAGATTGCAGTTCAGGACTAAAATAAGCTAATCATAATGAAAAAAAAGGGATTCAGGATGCGAATAAACTACTCACATTGCAAATAAGCTATTCAGTTTGCAAATCATACAAAAAAAGCTATTCATAATGGAAATAAACTAATCAGATTGCAAATAAGCTATTCAGTTTGTAAAAAAAGCTATTCAGAATGAAAATGTGCTATTCAGATTGCAGTTCAGGATGAAAATAAGCTATTCAGAATGAAAAAAAAGGGATTCAGGATGCGAATAACCTATTCAGTTGGCAATTCAGACAAAAAAAGCTATTCATAATGCAAAAAAACTATTCAGATTGTAAATAAGCTATTTAGTTTGCAAATGAAGCAATTCAGAATGAAAATGTGCTATTCAGATTGCAGTTAAGTATGAAAATAAGCTATTCAGAAAGAAAAAAAAGGGATTCATGATGCGAATAACCTATTCAGCTGGCAATTCAGACAAAAAGCTATTCAGAATGCAAATAAAGTATTCGGATTGCAAATAAGCAATTCAGTGTGCAGAAAAAGCTTTTCACAATGAAAATGTGCTATTCAGATTGCAGTTCAGGATGAAAATAATCTATTCATAATGAAAAAATAGGATTCAGGATGCCAACAACGTATTCAGTTTGCAATTCAGACAAAAAAAGCTATTCAGAATGCAAATAAACTATTCAGATTGCAAATAAGCTATTAAGTTTGTAAAAAAAGGTTTTCCGAATGAAAATGTGCTATTTAGATTGCAGTTCAGGATAAAAATAAGCTATTCAGAATGAAAAAAAAGGGATTCAGGATGCGAATAACCTATTCAGTTGGCAATTCAGAGAAAAAAAGCTATTCAGAATGCAAATAAACTATTCAGATTGGAAATAAGCTATTCAGTTTGCAAAAAAAGCTATTCAGAATGGAAATGTGCTATTCATATTGCAGTTCAGGATGAAAATAAGCTATTCAAAATGAAAAAAAAAATTGGATTTAGGATGCGAAAAACCTATTCAATTTGTAGTTCGGACAAAAAAGGGGATTCATGATGCAAATAAACTATTCAGATAGGAAATAAGCTATTCAGTTAGCAAAAAAAAGCTATTCGGAATGAAAATTTGCTATTCAGATTGCAGTTTAGGAGTAAAATAAGCTAATCAAAATGAAAAAAAAGAGATTCAGGATGCGAATAAACTACTCAAATTGCAAATAAGCTATTCAGTTTGCAGTTCATACAAAAAAAGCTATTCAGAATGGAAATAAACTAATCATATTGCAAATAAGCTATTCAGTTTGTAAAAAAAGCTATTCAGAATGAAAATGTGCTATTCAGATTGCAGTTCAGGATGAAAATAAGCTATTCAGAATGAAAAAAAAGGGATTCAGGATGCGAATAACCTATTCAGTTGGCAATTCGAACAAAAAAAGCTATTCATAATGCAAAAAAACTATTCAGATTGCAAATATGCTATTTAATTTGCAAAAGAAGCAATTCAGAATGAAAATGTGCTATTCAGATTGCAGTTTAGGAGTAAAATAAGCTAATCAGAATGAAAAAAAAAAAATTCAGGATGCGAATAAACTACTCAAATTGCAAATAAGCTATTCAGTTTGCACTTCATACAAAAAAAGCTATTCACAATGGAAATAAACTAATCAGATTGCAAATAAGCTATTTAGTTTGCAAAAGAAGCTATTCAGAATGAAAATGTGCTATTCAGATTGCAGTTAAGTATGAAAATAAGCTATTCAAAATGAAAAAAAAGGGATTCAGGATGCGAATAACCTATTCAGTTTGCAATTCAGACAAAAAAAGCTATTCATAATGCAAAAAAACTATTTAGATTGCAAATAAGCTATTTAGTTTGCAAAAGAAGCAATTCAGAATGAAAATGTGCTATTCAGATTGCAGTTAAGTATGAAAATAAGCTATTCAGAATGAAAAAAAAGGGATTCAGGATGCGAATAACCTATTCAGTTGGCAATTTAGACAAAAAAAGCTATTCAAAATGCAAATAAGCTATTCAGTTTGCAGAAAAAGCTTTTCAGAATGAAAATGTGCTATTCAGATTGCAGTTCAGGATGAAAATAAGCTATTCAGAATGAAAAAAAAGGATTCAGGATGCAAACAACATATTCAGTTTGCAGTTTAGACAAAAAAAGCTATTCCGAATGCAAATAAACTATTCCGATTGCAAATAAGCTATTCAGTTTGCAGAAAAAGCTTTTCAGAATGAAAATGTGCTACTCAGATTGCAGTTCAGGATGAGAATTAGCTATTCAGAATGGAAAAAAAAGGAATTCAGGATGCGAATAACCTATTCATTTGGCAATTCAGACAAAAAGAGCTATTCAGAATGCAAATAAGCTATTCAGTTTGCAGAAAAAGCTTTTCAGAATGAAAATGTGCTATTCAGATTGCAGTTCAGGATGAAAATAAGCTATTCAGAATGAAAAAAAAAGGATTCAGGAAGCCAACAACGTATTCAGTTTGCAATTCAGACAAAAAAAGCTATTCAGAATGCAAAAAAACTATTCAGATTGCAAATAAGCTATTCAGTCTGCAAAAAAAGCTTTTTGGAATGAAAATGTGCTATTCAGATTGCAGTTAAGGATGAAAATAAGCTATTCAGAATGAAAAAAAAGGGATTCAGGTTGCGAATAACCTATTCAAATGGCAATTCAGACAAAAAAAGCTATTGAGGATGCAAAAAAATCTATTCAGATTGCAAATAAGCTATTTAGTTTGCAAAAGAAGCTATTCAGAATTAAAATGTGCTATTTAGATTGCAGTTAAGTATGAATATAAGCTATTCAGAATGAAAAAACGGATTCAGGATGCGAATAACCTATTAAGTTGGCAATTCAGAAAAAAAAATCTATTCAGAATGCAAATAAGCTATTCAGTTTGCAGAAAAAGCTTTTCAGAATGAAAATGTGCTATTAAGATTGCAGTTCAGGATGAAAATAAGCTATTCAGAATGAAAACAAAAAGGGATTCAGAATGCGAATAACCTATTCAGAATGAAAATGTGCTATTCAGATTGAAGTTAAGGATGAAAATATCCTATTCAAAATGAAAAAAAAGGATTCAGGATGCTAATAACCTATTCAGTTTGCAGTTCAGACAAAAAAAGCTATTCAGCATGCAAATAAACTATTCAGATTGGAAATAAGCTATTCAGTTAGCAAAAAAAAGCTATTCGGAATGAAAATGGGCTATTAAGATTGCAGTTTAGGACTAAAATAAGCTAATCAGAATGAAAAAAAAGGGATTCAGGATGCGAATAAACTACTCAAATTGCAAATAAGCTATTCAGTTTGCAAATCATACAAAAAAAGCTATTCAGAATGGAAATAAACTAATCAGATTGCAAATAAGCTATTCAGTTTACAAAAAGAGCTATTCGGAATGAAAATGTGCTATTCAGATTGCAGTTCAGGATGAAAATAAGCTATTCAGAATGAAAATGTGCTATTCAGATTGCAGTTCAGGACTAAAATAAGCTAATCATAATGAAAAAAAAAGGATTCAGGATGCGAATAAACTACTCACATTGCAAATAAGCTATTCAGTTTGCAAATCATACAAAAAAAGCTATTCATAATGGAAATAAACTAATCAGATTGCAAATAAGCTATTCAGTTTACAAAAAAAGCTATTCGGAATGAAAATGTGCTATTCAGATTGCAGTTAAGTATGAAAATAAGCTATTCAGAAAGAAAAAAAAGGGATTCATGATGCGAATAACCTATTCAGCTGGCAATTCAGACAAAAAGCTATTCAGAATGCAAATAAAGTATTCGGATTGCAAATAAGCAATTCAGTGTGCAGAAAAAGCTTTTCACAATGAAAATGTGCTATTCAGATTGCAGTTCAGGATGAAAATAATCTATTCAGAATGAAAAAATAGGATTCAGGATGCCAACAACGTATTCAGTTTGCAATTCAGACAAAAAAAGCTATTCAGAATGCAAATAAACTATTCAGATTGCAAATAAGCTATTAAGTTTGTAAAAAAAGGTTTTCCGAATGAAAATGTGCTATTTAGATTGCAGTTCAGGATAAAAATAAGCTATTCAGAATGAAAAAAAAGGGATTCAGGATGCGAATAACCTATTCAGTTGGCAATTCAGAGAAAAAAAGCTATTCAGAATGCAAATAAACTATTCAGATTAGAAATAAGCTATTCAGTTTGCAAAAAAAGCTATTCAGAATGGAAATGTGCTATTCATATTGCAGTTCAGGATGAAAATAAGCTATTCAAAATGCAAATAAGCTATTCAGTTTGCAGAAAAAGCTTTTCAGAATGAAAATGTGCTATTCAGATTGCAGTTCAGGATGAAAATAAGCTATTCAGAATGAAAAAAAAGGATTCAGAATGCAAACAACATATTCAGTTTGCAGTTTAGACAAAAAAAGCTATTCCGAATGCAAATAAACTATTCCGATTGCAAATAAGCTATTCAGTTTGCAGAAAAAGCTTTTCAGAATGAAAATGTGCTACTCAGATTGCAGTTCAGGATGAGAATTAGCTATTCAGAATGGAAAAAAAAGGAATTCAGGATGCGAATAACCTATTCATTTGGCAATTCAGACAAAAAAAGCTATTCAGAATGCAAATAAGCTATTCAGTTTGCAGAAAAAGCTATTCAGAATGAAAATGTGCTATTCAGATTGCAGTTCAGGATGAAAATAAGCTATTCAGAATGAAAAAAAAAGGATTCAGGAAGCCAACAACGTATTCAGTTTGCAATTCAGACAAAAAAAGCTATTCAGAATGCAAAAAAACTATTCAGATTGCAAATAAGCTATTCAGTCTGCAAAAAAAGCTTTTTGGAATGAAAATGTGCTATTCAGATTGCAGTTAAGGATGAAAATAAGCTATTCAGAATGAAAAAAAAGGGATTCAGGTTGCGAATAACCTATTCAAATGGCAATTCAGACAAAAAAAGCTATTGAGGATGCAAAAAAATCTATTCAGATTGCAAATAAGCTATTTAGTTTGCAAAAGAAGCTATTCAGAATTAAAATGTGCTATTTAGATTGCAGTTAAGTATGAATATAAGCTATTCAGAATGAAAAAACGGATTCAGGATGCGAATAACCTATTAAGTTGGCAATTCAGAAAAAAAAATCTATTCAGAATGCAAATAAGCTATTCAGTTTGCAGAAAAAGCTTTTCAAAATGAAAATGTGCTATTAAGATTGCAGTTCAGGATGAAAATAAGCTATTCAGAATGAAAACAAAAAGGGATTCAGAATGCGAATAACCTATTCAGAATGAAAATGTGCTATTCAGATTGAAGTTCAGGATGAAAATAACCTATTCAGAATGAAAAAAAAGGATTCAGGATGCTAATAACCTATTCAGTTTGCAGTTCAGACAAAAAAAGCTATTCAGCATGCAAATAAACTATTCAGATTGGAAATAAGCTATTCAGTTAGCAAAAAAAAGCTATTCGGAATGAAAATGGGCTATTAAGATTGCAGTTTAGGACTAAAATAAGCTAATCAGAATGAAAAAAAAGGGATTCAGGATGCGAATAAACTACTCAAATTGCAAATAAGCTATTCAGTTTGCAAATCATACAAAAAAAGCTATTCATAATGGAAATAAACTAATCAGATTGCAAATAAGCTATTCAGTTTGCAAAAAAAGCTATTCAGAATGAAAATGTGCTATTCAGATTGCAGTTCAGGATGAAAATAAGCTATTCAGAATGAAAAAAAAGGGATTCAGGATGCGAAAAACCTATTCAGTTGGCAATTCAGACAAAAAAAGCTATTCAGAATGCAAAAAAACTATTCAGATTGTAAATAAGCTATTTAGTTTGCAAATGAAGCAATTCAGAATGAAAATGTGCTATTCAGATTGCAGTTAAGTATGAAAATAAGCTATTCAGAAAGAAAAAAAAGGGATTCATGATGCGAATAACCTATTCAGCTGGCAATTCAGACAAAAAGCTATTCAGAATGCAAATAAAGTATTTGGATTGCAAATAAGCAATTCAGTGTGCAGAAAAAGCTTTTCACAATGAAAATGTGCTATTCAGATTGCAGTTCAGGATGAAAATAATCTATTCAGAATGAAAAAATAGGATTCAGGATGCCAACAACGTATTCAGTTTGCAATTCAGACAAAAAAAGCTATTCAGAATGCAAATAAACTATTCAGATTGCAAATAAGCTATTAAGTTTGTAAAAAAAGGTTTTCCGAATGAAAATGTGCTATTTAGATTGCAGTTCAGGATAAAAATAAGCTATTCAGAATGAAAAAAAGGGATTCAGGATGCGAATAACCTATTCAGTTGGCAATTCAGAGAAAAAAAGCTATTCAGAATGCAAATAAACTATTCAGATTAGAAATAAGCTATTCAGTTTGCAAAAAAAGCTATTCAGAATGGAAATGTGCTATTCATATTGCAGTTCAGGATGAAAATAAGCTATTCCAAATGAAAAAAAAAATTGGATTTAGGATGCGAAAAACCTATTCAATTTGTAGTTCAGACAAAAAAGGGGATTCATGATGCAAATAAACTATTCAGATAGGAAATAAGCTATTCAGTTAGCAAAAAAAAGCTATTCGGAATGAAAATTTGCTATTCAGATTGCAGTTTAGGAGTAAAATAAGCTAATCAGAATGAAAAAAAAGAGATTCAGGATGCGAATAAACTACTCAAATTGCAAATAAGCTATTCAGTTTGCAGTTCATACAAAAAAAGCTATTCAGAATGGAAATAAACTAATCAGATTGCAAATAAGCTATTCAGTTTGTAAAAAAAGCTATTCAGAATGAAAATGTGCTATTCAGATTGCAGTTCAGGATGAAAATAAGCTATTCAGAATGAAAAAAAAGGGATTCAGGATGCGAATAACCTATTCAGTTGGCAATTCGAACAAAAAAAGCTATTCATAATGCAAAAAAACTATTCAGATTGCAAATATGCTATTTAATTTGCAAAAGAAGCAATTCAGAATGAAAATGTGCTATTCAGATTGCAGTTTAGGAGTAAAATAAGCTAATCAGAATGAAAAAAAAAGAGATTCAGGATGCGAATAAACTACTCAAATTGCAAATAAGCTATTCAGTTTGCACTTCATACAAAAAAAGCTATTCACAATGGAAATAAACTAATCAGATTGCAAATAAGCTATATAGTTTGCAAAAGAAGCTATTCAGAATGAAAATGTGCTATTCAGATTGCAGTTAAGTATGAAAATAAGCTATTCAAAATGAAAAAAAAGGGATTCAGGATGCGAATAACCTATTCAGTTTGCAATTCAGACAAAAAAAGCTATTCATAATGCAAAAAAACTATTCAGATTGCAAATAAGCTATTTAGTTTGCAAAAGAAGCAATTCAGAATGAAAATGTGCTATTCAGATTGCAGTTAAGTATGAAAATAAGCTATTCAGAATGAAAAAAAAGGGATTCAGGATGCGAATAACCTATTCAGTTGGAAATTTAGACAAAAAAAGCTATTCAAAATGCAAATAAGCTATTCAGTTTGCAGAAAAAGCTTTTCAGAATGAAAATGTGCTATTCAAATTGCAGTTCAGGATGAAAATAAGCTATTCAGAATGAAAAAAAAAAGGATTCAGGATGCAAACAACATATTCAGTTTGCAGTTTAGACAAAAAAAGCTATTCCGAATGCAAATAAACTATTCCGATTGCAAATAAGCTATTCAGTTTGCAGAAAAAGCTTTTCAGAATGAAAATGTGCTACTCAGATTGCAGTTCTGGATGAGAATTAGCTATTCAGAATGGAAAAAAAAGGAATTCAGGATGCGAATAACCTATTCATTTGGCAATTCAGACAAAAAAAGCTATTCAGAATGCAAATAAGCTATTCAGTTTGCAGAAAAAGCTATTCAGAATGAAAATGTGCTATTCAGATTGCAGTTCAGGATGAAAATAAGCTATTCAGAATGAAAAAAAAAGGATTCAGGAAGCCAACAACGTATTCAGTTTGCAATTCAGACAAAAAAAGCTATTCAGAATGCAAAAAAACTATTCAGATTGCAAATAAGCTATTCAGTCTGCAAAAAAAGCTTTTTGGAATGAAAATGTGCTATTCAGATTGCAGTTAAGGATGAAAATAAGCTATTCAGAATGAAAAAAAAGGGATTCAGGTTGCGAATAACCTATTCAAATGGCAATTCAGACAAAAAAAGCTATTGAGGATGCAAAAAAATCTATTCAGATTGCAAATAAGCTATTTAGTTTGCAAAAGAAGCTATTCAGAATTAAAATGTGCTATTTAGATTGCAGTTAAGTATGAATATAAGCTATTCAGAATGAAAAAACGGATTCAGGATGCGAATAACCTATTAAGTTGGCAATTCAGAAAAAAAAAATCTATTCAGAATGCAAATAAGCTATTCAGTTTGCAGAAAAAGCTTTTCAGAATGAAAATGTGCTATTAAGATTGCAGTTCAGGATGAAAATAAGCTATTCAGAATGAAAACAAAAAGGGATTCAGAATGCGAATAACCTATTCAGAATGAAAATGTGCTATTCAGATTGAAGTTCAGGATGAAAATAACCTATTCAGAATGAAAAAAAAGGATTCAGGATGCTAATAACCTATTCAGTTTGCAGTTCAGACAAAAAAAGCTATTCAGCATGCAAATAAACTATTCAGATTGGAAATAAGCTATTCAGTTAGCAAAAAAAAGCTATTCGGAATGAAAATGGGCTATTAAGATTGCAGTTTAGGACTAAAATAAGCTAATCAGAATGAAAAAAAAGGGATTCAGGATGCGAATAAACTACTCAAATTGCAAATAAGCTATTCAGTTTGCAAATCATACAAAAAAAGCTATTCAGAATGGAAATAAACTAATCAGATTGCAAATAAGCTATTCAGTTTACAAAAAAAGCTATTCGGAATGAAAATGTGCTATTAAGATTGCAGTTTAGGACTAAAATAAGCTAATCAGAATGAAAAAAAAAGGGATTCAGGATGCGAATAAACTACTCAAATTGCAAATAAGCTATTCAGTTTGCAAATCATACAAAAAAAGCTATTCATAATGGAAATAAACTAATCAGATTGCAAATAAGCTATTCAGTTTACAAAAAAAGCTATTCGGAATGAAAATGTGCTATTCAGATTGCAGTTCAGGATGAAAATAAGCTATTCAGAATGAAAATGTGCTATTCAGATTGCAGTTCAGGACTAAAATAAGCTAATCATAATGAAAAAAAAGGGATTCACGATGCGAATAAACTACTCACATTGCAAATAAGCTATTCAGTTTGCAAATCATACAAAAAAAGCTATTCATAATGGAAATAAACTAATCAGATTGCAAATAAGCTATTCAGTTTGCAAAAAAAGCTATTCAGAATGAAAATGTGCTATTCAGATTGCAGTTCAGGATGAAAATAAGCTATTCAGAATGAAAAAAAAGGGATTCAGGATGCGAATAACCTATTCAGTTGGCAATTCAGACAAAAAAAGCTATTCAGAATGCAAAAAAACTATTCAGATTGTAAATAAGCTATTTAGTTTGCAAATGAAGCAATTCAGAATGAAAATGTGCTATTCAGATTGCAGTTAAGTATGAAAATAAGCTATTCAGAAAGAAAAAAAAGGGATTCATGATGCGAATAACCTATTCAGATGGCAATTCAGACAAAAAGCTATTCAGAATGCAAATAAAGTATTCGGATTGCAAATAAGCAATTCAGTGTGCAGAAAAAGCTTTTCACAATGAAAATGTGCTATTCAGATTGCAGTTCAGGATGAAAATAATCTATTCAGAATGAAAAAATAGGATTCAGGATGCCAACAACGTATTCAGTTTGCAATTCAGACAAAAAAAGCTATTCAGAATGCAAATAAACTATTCAGATTGCAAATAAGCTATTAAGTTTGTAAAAAAAGGTTTTCCGAATGAAAATGTGCTATTTAGATTGCAGTTCAGGATAAAAATAAGCTATTCAGAATGAAAAAAAAGGGATTCAGGATGCGAATAACCTATTCAGTTGGCAATTCAGAGAAAAAAAGCTATTCAGAATGCAAATAAACTATTCAGATTAGAAATAAGCTATTCAGTTTGCAAAAAAAGCTATTCAGAATGGAAATGTGCTATTCATATTGCAGTTCAGGATGAAAATAAGCTATTCAAAATGCAAATAAGCTATTCAGTTTGCAGAAAAAGCTTTTCAGAATGAAAATGTGCTATTCAGATTGCAGTTCAGGATGAAAATAAGCTATTCAGAATGAAAAAAAAGGATTCAGGATGCAAACAACATATTCAGTTTGCAGTTTAGACAAAAAAAGCTATTCCGAATGCAAATAAACTATTCCGATTGCAAATAAGCTATTCAGTTTGCAGAAAAAGCTTTTCAGAATGAAAATGTGCTACTCAGATTGCAGTTCAGGATGAGAATTAGCTATTCAGAATGGAAAAAAAAGGAATTCAGGATGCGAATAACCTATTCATTTGGCAATTCAGACAAAAAAAGCTATTCAGAATGCAAATAAGCTATTCAGTTTGCAGAAAAAGCTATTCAGAATGAAAATGTGCTATTCAGATTGCAGTTCAGGATGAAAATAAGCTATTCAGAATGAAAAAAAAAGGATTCAGGAAGCCAACAACGTATTCAGTTTGCAATTCAGACAAAAAAAGCTATTCAGAATGCAAAAAAACTATTCAGATTGCAAATAAGCTATTCAGTCTGCAAAAAAAGCTTTTTGGAATGAAAATGTGCTATTCAGATTGCAGTTAAGGATGAAAATAAGCTATTCAGAATGAAAAAAAAGGGATTCAGGTTGCGAATAACCTATTCAAATGGCAATTCAGACAAAAAAAGCTATTGAGGATGCAAAAAAATCTATTCAGATTGCAAATAAGCTATTTAGTTTGCAAAAGAAGCTATTCAGAATTAAAATGTGCTATTTAGATTGCAGTTAAGTATGAATATAAGCTATTCAGAATGAAAAAACGGATTCAGGATGCGAATAACCTATTAAGTTGGCAATTCAGAAAAAAAAATCTATTCAGAATGCAAATAAGCTATTCAGTTTGCAGAAAAAGCTTTTCAGAATGAAAATGTGCTATTAAGATTGCAGTTCAGGATGAAAATAAGCTATTCAGAATGAAAACAAAAAGGGATTCAGAATGCGAATAACCTATTCAGAATGAAAATGTGCTATTCAGATTGAAGTTCAGGATGAAAATAACCTATTCAGAATGAAAAAAAAGGATTCAGGATGCTAATAACCTATTCAGTTTGCAGTTCAGACAAAAAAAGCTATTCAGCATGCAAATAAACTATTCAGATTGGAAATAAGCTATTCAGTTAGCAAAAAAAAGCTATTCGGAATGAAAATGGGCTATTAAGATTGCAGTTTAGGACTAAAATAAGCTAATCAGAATGAAAAAAAAGGGATTCAGGATGCGAATAAACTACTCAAATTGCAAATAAGCTATTCAGTTTGCAAATCATACAAAAAAAGCTATTCTGAATGGAAATAAACTAATCAGATTGCAAATAAGCTATTCAGTTTACAAAAAAAGCTATTCGGAATGAAAATGTGCTATTAAGATTGCAGTTTAGGACTAAAATAAGCTAATCAGAAGGAAAAAAAAAGGGATTCAGGATGCGAATAAACTACTCAAATTGCAAATAAGCTATTCAGTTTGCAAATCGTACAAAAAAAGCTATTCATAATGGAAATAAACTAATCAGATTGCAAATAAGCTATTCAGTTTACAAAAAAAGCTATTCGGAATGAAAATGTGCTATTCAGATTGCAGTTCAGGATGAAAATAAGCTATTCAGAATGAAAATGTGCTATTCAGATTGCAGTTCAGGACTAAAATAAGCTAATCATAATGAAAAAAAAGGGATTCACGATGCGAATAAACTACTCACATTGCAAATAAGCTATTCAGTTTGCAAATCATACAAAAAAAGCTATTCATAATGGAAATAAACTAATCAGATTGCAAATAAGCTATTCAGTTTGCAAAAAAAGCTATTCAGAATGAAAATGTGCTATTCAGATTGCAGTTCAGGATGAAAATAAGCTATTCAGAATGAAAAAAAAGGGATTCAGGATGCGAATAACCTATTCAGTTGGCAATTCAGACAAAAAAAGCTATTCAGAATGCAAAAAAACTATTCAGATTGTAAATAAGCTATTTAGTTTGCAAATGAAGCAATTCAGAATGAAAATGTGCTATTCAGATTGCAGTTAAGTATGAAAATAAGCTATTCAGAAAGAAAAAAAAGGGATTCATGATGCGAATAACCTATTCAGCTGGCAATTCAGACAAAAAGCTATTCCGAATGCAAATAAAGTATTCGGATTGCAAATAAGCAATTCAGTGTGCAGAAAAAGCTTTTCACAATGAAAATGTGCTATTCAGATTGCAGTTCAGGATGAAAATAATCTATTCAGAATGAAAAAATAGGATTCAGGATGCCAACAACGTATTCAGTTTGCAATTCAGACAAAAAAAGCTATTCAGAATGCAAATAAACTATTCAGATTGCAAATAAGCTATTAAGTTTGTAAAAAAAGGTTTTCCGAATGAAAATGTGCTATTTAGATTGCAGTTCAGGATAAAAATAAGCTATTCAGAATGAAAAAAAAGGGATTCAGGATGCGAATAACCTATTCAGTTGGCAATTCAGAGAAAAAAACCTATACAGAATGCAAATAAACTATTCAGATTAGAAATAAGCTATTCAGTTTGCAAAAAAAGCTATTCAGAATGGAAATGTGCTATTCATATTGCAGTTCAGGATGAAAATAAGCTATTCAAAATGAAAAAAAAAATTGGATTTAGGATGCGAAAAACCTACTCAATTTGTAGTTCAGACAAAAAAGGGGATTCATGATGCAAATAAACTATTCAGATAGGAAATAAGCTATTCAGTTAGCAGAAAAAGCTTTTCAGAATGAAAATGTGCTACTCAGATTGCAGTTCTGGATGAGAATTAGCTATTCAGAATGGAAAAAAAAGGAATTCAGGATGCGAATAACCTATTCATTTGGCAATTCAGACAAAAAAAGCTATTCAGAATGCAAATAAGCTATTCAGTTTGCAGAAAAAGCTATTCAGAATGAAAATGTGCTATTCAGATTGCAGTTCAGGATGAAAATAAGCTATTCAGAATGAAAAAAAAAGGATTCAGGAAGCCAACAACGTATTCAGTTTGCAATTCAGACAAAAAAAGCTATTCAGAATGCAAAAAAACTATTCAGATTGCAAATAAGCTATTCAGTCTGCAAAAAAAGCTTTTTGGAATGAAAATGTGCTATTCAGATTGCAGTTAAGGATGAAAATAAGCTATTCAGAATGAAAAAAAAGGGATTCAGGTTGCGAATAACCTATTCAAATGGCAATTCAGACAAAAAAAGCTATTGAGGATGCAAAAAAATCTATTCAGATTGCAAATAAGCTATTTAGTTTGCAAAAGAAGCTATTCAGAATTAAAATGTGCTATTTAGATTGCAGTTAAGTATGAATATAAGCTATTCAGAATGAAAAAACGGATTCAGGATGCGAATAACCTATTAAGTTGGCAATTCAGAAAAAAAAATCTATTCAGAATGCAAATAAGCTATTCAGTTTGCAGAAAAAGCTTTTCAGAATGAAAATGTGCTATTAAGATTGCAGTTCAGGATGAAAATAAGCTATTCAGAATGAAAACAAAAAGGGATTCAGAATGCGAATAACCTATTCAGAATGAAAATGTGCTATTCAGATTGAAGTTCAGGATGAAAATAACCTATTCAGAATGAAAAAAAAGGATTCAGGATGCTAATAACCTATTCAGTTTGCAGTTCAGACAAAAAAAGCTATTCAGCATGCAAATAAACTATTCAGATTGGAAATAAGCTATTCAGTTAGCAAAAAAAAGCTATTCGGAATGAAAATGGGCTATTAAGATTGCAGTTTAGGACTAAAATAAGCTAATCAGAATGAAAAAAAAGGGATTCAGGATGCGAATAAACTACTCAAATTGCAAATAAGCTATTCAGTTTGCAAATCATACAAAAAAAGCTATTCAGAATGGAAATAAACTAATCAGATTGCAAATAAGCTATTCAGTTTACAAAAAAAGCTATTCGGAATGAAAATGTGCTATTAAGATTGCAGTTTAGGACTAAAATAAGCTAATCAGAATGAAAAAAAAAGGGATTCAGGATGCGAATAAACTACTCAAATTGCAAATAAGCTATTCAGTTTGCAAATCATACAAAAAAAGCTATTCATAATGGAAATAAACTAATCAGATTGCAAATAAGCTATTCAGTTTACAAAAAAAGCTATTCGGAATGAAAATGTGCTATTCAGATTGCAGTTCAGGATGAAAATAAGCTATTCAGAATGAAAATGTGCTATTCAGATTGCAGTTCAGGACTAAAATAAGCTAATCATAATGAAAAAAAAGGGATTCACGATGCGAATAAACTACTCACATTGCAAATAAGCTATTCAGTTTGCAAATCATACAAAAAAAGCTATTCATAATGGAAATAAACTAATCAGATTGCAAATAAGCTATTCAGTTTGCAAAAAAAGCTATTCAGAATGAAAATGTGCTATTCAGATTGCAGTTCAGGATGAAAATAAGCTATTCAGAATGAAAAAAAAGGGATTCAGGATGCGAATAACCTATTCAGTTGGCAATTCAGACAAAAAAAGCTATTCAGAATGCAAAAAAACTATTCAGATTGTAAATAAGCTATTTAGTTTGCAAATGAAGCAATTCAAAATGAAAATGTGCTATTCAGATTGCAGTTAAGTATGAAAATAAGCTATTCAGAAAGAAAAAAAAGGGATTCATGATGCGAATAACCTATTCAGATGGCAATTCAGACAAAAAGCTATTCAGAATGCAAATAAAGTATTCGGATTGCAAATAAGCAATTCAGTGTGCAGAAAAAGCTTTTCACAATGAAAATGTGCTATTCAGATTGCAGTTCAGGATGAAAATAATCTATTCAGAATGAAAAAATAGGATTCAGGATGCCAACAACGTATTCAGTTTGCAATTCAGACAAAAAAAGCTATTCAGAATGCAAATAAACTATTCAGATTGCAAATAAGCTATTAAGTTTGTAAAAAAAGGTTTTCCGAATGAAAATGTGCTATTTAGATTGCAGTTCAGGATAAAAATAAGCTATTCAGAATGAAAAAAAAGGGATTCAGGATGCGAATAACCTATTCAGTTGGCAATTCAGAGAAAAAAAGCTATTCAGAATGCAAATAAACTATTCAGATTAGAAATAAGCTATTCAGTTTGCAAAAAAAGCTATCCAGAATGGAAATGTGCTATTCATATTGCAGTTCAGGATGAAAATAAGCTATTCAAAATGCAAATAAGCTATTCAGTTTGCAGAAAAAGCTTTTCAGAATGAAAATGTGCTATTCAGATTGCAGTTCAGGATGAAAATAAGCTATTCAGAATGAAAAAAAAGGATTCAGGATGCAAACAACATATTCAGTTTGCAGTTTAGACAAAAAAAGCTATTCCGAATGCAAATAAACTATTCCGATTGCAAATAAGCTATTCAGTTTGCAGAAAAAGCTTTTCAGAATGAAAATGTGCTACTCAGATTGCAGTTCAGGATGAGAATTAGCTATTCAGAATGGAAAAAAAAGGAATTCAGGATGCGAATAACCTATTCATTTGGCAATTCAGACAAAAAAAGCTATTCAGAATGCAAATAAGCTATTCAGTTTGCAGAAAAAGCTATTCAGAATGAAAATGTGCTATTCAGATTGCAGTTCAGGATGAAAATAAGCTATTCAGAATGAAAAAAAAAGGATTCAGGAAGCCAACAACGTATTCAGTTTGCAATTCAGACAAAAAAAGCTATTCAGAATGCAAAAAAACTATTCAGATTGCAAATAAGCTATTCAGTCTGCAAAAAAAGCTTTTTGGAATGAAAATGTGCTATTCAGATTGCAGTTAAGGATGAAAATAAGCTATTCAGAATGAAAAAAAAGGGATTCAGGTTGCGAATAACCTATTCAAATGGCAATTCAGACAAAAAAAGCTATTGAGGATGCAAAAAAATCTATTCAGATTGCAAATAAGCTATTTAGTTTGCAAAAGAAGCTATTCAGAATTAAAATGTGCTATTTAGATTGCAGTTAAGTATGAATATAAGCTATTCAGAATGAAAAAACGGATTCAGGATGCGAATAACCTATTAAGTTGGCAATTCAGAAAAAAAAATCTATTCAGAATGCAAATAAGCTATTCAGTTTGCAGAAAAAGCTTTTCAGAATGAAAATGTGCTATTAAGATTGCAGTTCAGGATGAAAATAAGCTATTCAGAATGAAAACAAAAAGGGATTCAGAATGCGAATAACCTATTCAGAATGAAAATGTGCTATTCAGATTGAAGTTCAGGATGAAAATAACCTATTCAGAATGAAAAAAAAGGATTCAGGATGCTAATAACCTATTCAGTTTGCAGTTCAGACAAAAAAAGCTATTCAGCATGCAAATAAACTATTCAGATTGGAAATAAGCTATTCAGTTAGCAAAAAAAAGCTATTCGGAATGAAAATGGGCTATTAAGATTGCAGTTTAGGACTAAAATAAGCTAATCAGAATGAAAAAAAAGGGATTCAGGATGCGAATAAACTACTCAAATTGCAAATAAGCTATTCAGTTTGCAAATCATACAAAAAAAGCTATTCAGAATGGAAATAAACTAATCAGATTGCAAATAAGCTATTCAGTTTACAAAAAAAGCTATTCGGAATGAAAATGTGCTATTAAGATTGCAGTTTAGGACTAAAATAAGCTAATCAGAAGGAAAAAAAAAGGGATTCAGGATGCGAATAAACTACTCAAATTGCAAATAAGCTATTCAGTTTGCAAATCGTACAAAAAAAGCTATTCATAATGGAAATAAACTAATCAGATTGCAAATAAGCTATTCAGTTTACAAAAAAAGCTATTCGGAATGAAAATGTGCTATTCAGATTGCAGTTCAGGATGAAAATAAGCTATTCAGAATGAAAATGTGCTATTCAGATTGCAGTTCAGGACTAAAATAAGCTAATCATAATGAAAAAAAAGGGATTCACGATGCGAATAAACTACTCACATTGCAAATAAGCTATTCAGTTTGCAAATCATACAAAAAAAGCTATTCATAATGGAAATAAACTAATCAGATTGCAAATAAGCTATTCAGTTTGCAAAAAAAGCTATTCAGAATGAAAATGTGCTATTCAGATTGCAGTTCAGGATGAAAATAAGCTATTCAGAATGAAAAAAAAGGGATTCAGGATGCGAATAACCTATTCAGTTGGCAATTCAGACAAAAAAAGCTATTCATAATGCAAAAAAACTATTCAGATTGTAAATAAGCTATTTAGTTTGCAAATGAAGCAATTCAGAATGAAAATGTGCTATTCAGATTGCAGTTAAGTATGAAAATAAGCTATTCAGAAAGAAAAAAAAGGGATTCATGATGCGAATAACCTATTCAGCTGGCAATTCAGACAAAAAGCTATTCAGAATGCAAATAAAGTATTCGGATTGCAAATAAGCAATTCAGTGTGCAGAAAAAGCTTTTCACAATGAAAATGTGCTATTCAGATTGCAGTTCAGGATGAAAATAATCTATTCAGAATGAAAAAATAGGATTCAGGATGCCAACAACGTATTCAGTTTGCAATTCAGACAAAAAAAGCTATTCAGAATGCAAATAAACTATTCAGATTGCAAATAAGCTATTAAGTTTGTAAAAAAAGGTTTTCCGAATGAAAATGTGCTATTTAGATTGCAGTTCAGGATAAAAATAAGCTATTCAGAATGAAAAAAAAGGGATTCAGGATGCGAATAACCTATTCAGTTGGCAATTCAGAGAAAAAAAGCTATACAGAATGCAAATAAACTATTCAGATTAGAAATAAGCTATTCAGTTTGCAAAAAAAGCTATTCAGAATGGAAATGTGCTATTCATATTGCAGTTCAGGATGAAAATAAGCTATTCAAAATGAAAAAAAAAATTGGATTTAGGATGCGAAAAACCTACTCAATTTGTAGTTCAGACAAAAAAGGGGATTCATGATGCAAATAAACTATTCAGATAGGAAATAAGCTATTCAGTTAGCAAAAAAAAGCTATTCAGAATGAAAATTTGCTATTCAGATTGCAGTTTAGGAGTAAAATAAGCTAATCAGAATGAAAAAAAAGAGATTCAGGATGTGAATAAACTACTCAAATTGCAAATAAGCTATTCAGTTTGCAGTTCATACAAAAAAAGCTATTCAGAATGGAAATAAACTAATCAGATTGCAAATAAGCTATTCAGTTTGTAAAAAAAGCTATTCAGAATGTAAATGTGCTATTCAGATTGCAGTTCAGGATGAAAATAAGCTATTCAGAATGAAAAAAAAGGGATTCAGGATGCGAATAACCTATTCAGTTGGCAATTCGAACAAAAAAAGCTATTCATAATGCAAAAAAACTATTCAGATTGCAAATATGCTATTTAATTTGCAAAAGAAGCAATTCAGAATGAAAATGTGCTATTCAGATTGCAGTTTAGGAGTAAAATAACCTAATCAGAATGAAAAAAAAGAGATTCAGGATGCGAATAAACTACTCAAATTGCAAATAAGCTATTAAGTTTGCACTTCATACAAAAAAAGCTATTCACAATGGAAATAAACTAATCAGATTGCAAATAAGCTATATAGTTTGCAAAAGAAGCTATTCAGAATGAAAATGTGCTATTCAGATTGCAGTTAAGTATGAAAATAAGCTATTCAAAATGAAAAAAAAGGGATTCAGGATGCGAATAACCTATTCAGTTTGCAATTCAGACAAAAAAAGCTATTCATAATGCAAAAAAACTATTCAGATTGCAAATAAGCTATTTAGTTTGCAAAAGAAGCAATTCAGAATGAAAATGTGCTATTCAGATTGCAGTTAAGTATGAAAATAAGCTATTCAGAATGAAAAAAAAGGGATTCAGGATGCGAATAACCTATTCAGTTGGAAATTTAGACAAAAAAAGCTATTCAAAATGCAAATTAGCTATTCAGTTTGCAGAAAAAGCTTTTCAGAATGAAAATGTGCTATTCAGATTGCAGTTCAGGATGAAAATAAGCTATTCAGAATGAAAAAAAAGTATTCAGGATGCAAACAACATATTCAATTTGCAGTTTAGACAAAAAAAGCTATTCTGAATGCAAATAAACTATTCCGATTGCAAATAAGCTATTCAGTTTGCAGAAAAAGCTTTTCAGAATGAAAATGTGCTACTCAGATTGCAGTTCAGGATGAGAATTAGCTATTCAGAATGGAAAAAAAAGGAATTCAGGATGCGAATAACCTATTCATTTGGCAATTCAGACAAAAAGAGCTATTCAGAATGCAAATAAGCTATTCAGTTTGCAGAAAAAGCTTTTCAAAATAAAAATGTGCTATTCAGATTGCAGTTCAGACAAAAAAAGCTATTCAGCATGCAAATAAACTATTCAGATTGGAAATAAGCTATTCAGTTAGCAAAAAAAAGCTATTCGAAATGAAAATGGGCTATTAAGATTGCAGTTTAGGACTAAAATAAGCTAATCAGAATGAAAAAAAAGGGATTCAGGATGCGAATAAACTACTCAAATTGCAAATAAGCTATTCAGTTTGCAAATCATACAAAAAAAGCTATTCAGAATGGAAATAAACTAATCAGATTGCAAATAAGCTATTCAGTTTACAAAAAAAGCTATTCGGAATGAAAATGTGCTATTCAGATTGCAGTTCAGGATGAAAATAAGCTATTCAGAATGAAAATGTGCTATTCAGATTGCAGTTCAGGACTAAAATAAGCTAATCATAATGAAAAAAAAGGGATTCAGGATGCGAATAAACTACTCACATTGCAAATAAGCTATTCATGTTGCAAATCATACAAAAAAAGCTATTCATAATGGAAATAAACTAATCAGATTGCAAATAAGCTATTCAGTTTGCAAAAAAAGCTATTCAGAATGAAAATGTGCTATTCAGATTGCAGTTCAGGATGAAAATAAGCTATTCAGAATGAAAAAAAAGGGATTCAGGATGCGAATAACCTATTCAGTTGGCAATTCAGACAAAAAAAGCTATTCAGAATGCAAAAAAACTATTCAGATTGTAAATGAGCTATTTAGTTTGCAAATGAAGCAATTCAGAATGAAAATGTGCTATTCAGATTGCAGTTAAGTATGAAAATAAGCTATTCAGAAAGAAAAAAAAGGGATTCATGATGCGAATAACCTATTCAGCTGGCAATTCAGACAAAAAGCTATTCAGAATGCAAATAAAGTATTCGGATTGCAAATAAGCAATTCAGTGTGCAGAAAAAGCTTTTCACAATGAAAATGTGCTATTCAGATTGCAGTTCAGGATGAAAATAATCTATTCAGAATGAAAAAATAGGATTCAGGATGCCAACAACGTATTCAGTTTGCAATTCAGACAAAAAAAGCTATTCAGAATGCAAGTAAACTATTCAGATTGCAAATAAGCTATTAAGTTTGTAAAAAAAGGTTTTCCGAATGAAAATGTGCTATTTAGATTGCAGTTCAGGATAAAAATAAGCTATTCAGAATGAAAAAAAAGGGATTCATGATGCGAATAACCTATTCAGTTGGCAATTCCGAAAAAAAAATCTATTCAGAATGCAAATAAGCTATTCAGTTTGCAGAAAAAGCTTTTCAGAATGAAAATGTGCTATTCAGATTGCAGTTCAGGATGAAAATAAGCTATTCAGAATGAAAACAAAAAGGGATTCAGAATGCGAATAACCTATTCAGAATGAAAATGTGCTATTCAGATTGAAGTTCAGGATGAAAATAACCTATTCAGAATGAAAAAAAAGGATTCAGGATGCTAATAACCTATTCAGTTTGCAGTTCAGACATAAAAAGCTATTCAGCATGCAAATAAACTATTCAGATTGGAAATAAGCTATTCAGTTAGCAAAAAAAAGCTATTCGGAATGAAAATGGGCTATTAAGATTGCAGTTTAGGACTAAAATAAGCTAATCAGAATGATAAAAAAGGGATTCAGGATGCGAATAAACTACTCAAATTGCAAATAAGCTATTCAGTTTGCAAATCATACAAAAAAAGCTATTCAGAATGGAAATAAACTAATCAGATTGAAAATAAGCTATTCAGTTTACAAAAAAAGCTATTCGGAATGAAAATGTGCTATTCAGATTGCAGTTCAGGATGAAAATAAGCTATTCAGAATGAAAATGTGCTATTCAGATTGCAGTTCAGGACTAAAATAAGCTAATCATAATGAAAAAAAAGGGATTCAGGATGCGAATAAACTACTCACATTGCAAATAAGCTATTCAGTTTGCAAATCATACAAAAAAAGCTATTCATAATGGAAATAAACTAATCAGATTGCAAATAAGCTATTCAGTTTGCAAAAAAAGCTATTCAGAATGAAAATGTGCTATTCAGATTGCAGTTCAGGATGAAAATAAGCTATTCAGAATGAAAAAAAAGGGATTCAGGATGCGAATAAACTACTCAAATTGCAAATAAGCTATTCAGTTTGCACTTCATACAAAAAAAGCTATTCACAATGGAAATAAACTAATCAGATTGCAAATAAGCTATTTAGTTTGCAAAAGAAGCTATTCAGAATGAAAATGTGCTATTCAGATTGCAGTTAAGTATGAAAATAAGCTATTCAAAATGAAAAAAAAGGGATTCAGGATGCGAATAACCTATTCAGTTTGCAATTCAGACAAAAAAAGCTATTCATAATACAAAAAAACTATTCAGATTGCAAATAAGCTAGTTAGTTTGCAAAAGAAGAAATTCAGAATGAAAATGTGCTATTCAGATTGCAGTTAAGTATGAAAATAAGCTATTCAGAATGAAAAAAAAAGGGATTCAGGATGCGAATAACCTATTCAGTTGGCAATTTAGACAAAAAAAGCTATTCAAAATGCAAATAAGCTATTCAGTTTGTAGAAAAAGCTTTTCAGAATGAAAATGTGCTATTCAGATTGCAGTTCAGGATGAAAATAAGCTATTCAGAATGAAAAAAAAGGATTCAGGATGCAAACAACATATTCAGTTTGCAGTTTAGACAAAAAAAGCTATTCCGAATGCAAATAAACTATTCCGATTGCAAATAAGCTATTCAGTTTGCAGAAAAAGCTTTTCAGAATGAAAATGTGCTACTCAGATTGCAGTTCAGGATGAGAATTAGCTATTCAGAATGGAAAAAAAAGGAATTCAGGATGCGAATAACCTATTCATTTGGCAATTCAGACAAAAAAAGCTATTCAGAATGCAAATAAGCTATTCAGTTTGCAGAAAAAGCTTTTCAGAATGAAAATGTGCTATTCAGATTGCAGTTCAGGATGAAAATAAGCTATTCAGAATGAAAAAAAAAGGATTCAGGATGCAAACAACATATTCAGTTTGCAGTTCAGACAAAAAAAGCTATTCCGAATGCAAATAAACTATTCAGATTGCAAATAAGCTATTTAGTTTGCAAAAGCTGCAATTCAGAATGAAAATGTGCTATTCAGATTGCAGTTAAGTATGAAAATAATCTATTCAGAATGAAAAAAAGGGATTCAGGATGCGAATAACCTATTTAGTTGGCAATTCAGACAGAAAAAGCTATTCAGAATGCAAAAAAACTATTCAGATTGTAAATAAGCTATTTAGTTTGCAAATGAAGCAATTCAGAATGAAAATGTGCTATTCAGATTGCAGTTAAGTATGAAAATAAGCTACTCAGAATGAAAAAAAAGGGATTCAGGATGCGAATAACCTATTCAGAATGAAAATGTGCTATTCAAATTGAAGTTCAGGATGAAAATAACCTATTCAGAATGAAAAAAAAGGATTCAGGATGCTAATAACCTATTCAGTTTGCAGTTCAGACAAAAAAAGCTATTCAGAATGCAAATAAACTATTCAGATTGGAAATAAGCTATTCAGTTAGCAAAAAAAAGCTATTCGGAATGAAAATGTGCTATTCAGATTGCAGTTTAGGACTAAAATAAGCTAATCAGAATGAAAAAAAGGGATTCAGGATACGAATACACTACTCAAATTGCAAATAAGCTATTCAGTTTGTAGTTCATGCAAAAAAAGCTATTCAGAATGGAAATAAACTAATCAGATTGCAGTTCAGGATGAAAATAAGCTATTCAGAGTGAAAAAAAAGGGATTCAAGATGCGAATAACCTATTCAGTTGGCAATTCAGACAAAAAAAGCTATTCAGAATGCAAAAAAACTATTCAGATTGTAAATAAGGTATTTAGTTTGCAAATGAAGCAATTCAGAATGAAAATGTGCTAGTCAGATTGCAGTTAAGTATGAAAATAAGCTATTCAGAATGACAAAAAAGGGATTCAGGATGCGAATAACCTATTCAGTTGGCAATTCAGACAAAAAAAGCTATTCAGAATGCAAATAAAGTATTCTGATTGCAAATAAGCAATTCAGTGTGCAGAAAAAGCTTTTCAGAATGAAAATGTGCTATTGAGATTGCAGTTCAGGGTGAAAATAATCTATTCAGAATGAAAAAAAAGGATTCAGGATGCCAACAACGTATTCAGTTTGCAATTCAGACAAAAAAAGCTATTCAGAATGCAAATAAACTATTCAGATTGCAAATAAGCTATTAAGTTTGTAAAAAATGGTTTTTCGAATGAAAATGTGCTATTTAGATTGCAGTTCAGGATGAAAATAAGCTATTCAGAATGAAAAAACAAGGATTCAGGATGCGAATAACCTATTCAGAATGAAAATGTTCTATTCAGATTGAAGTTCAGGATGAAAATAACCTATTCAGAATGAAAAAAAAAGGATTCAGGATGCGAATAACCTATTAAGTTTGTAGTTCAGACAAAAAAAGCTATTCAAAATGCAAATAAACTATTCAGAATAGAAATGTGCTATTCATATTGCAGTTTAGGATGAAAATCAGCTATTCAAAATGGAAAAAAAAATTGGATTTAAGATGCGAAAAACCTATTCAGTTTGCAGTTCAGACAATAAAGGGGATTCATTATGCAAATAAACTATTCAGATTGGAAATTAGCTATTCATTTAGCAAAAAAAAGCTATTCAGAATGAAAATGTGCTATTCAGTTTGCAGTTTAGGAGTAAAATAAGCTAATCAGAATGAAAAAAAAAGTTATTTAAGATGCGAATAAACTACTCAAATTGCAAATAAGCTATTCAGTTTGCACTTCATACAAAAAAAGCTATTCACAATGGAAATAAACTAATCAGATTGCAAATAAGCTATTTAGTTTGCAAAAGAAGCTATTCATAATGAAAATGTGCCATTCAGATTGCAGTTAAGTATGAAAATAAGCTATTCAAAATGAAAAAAAAGGGATTCAGGATGCGAATAACCTATTCAGTTGGCAATTCAGACAAAAAAAGCTATTCATAATGCAAAAAAACTATTTAGATTGCAAATAAGCTATTAAGTTTGCAGAAAAAGCTTTTCAGAATGAAAATTTGCTATTCAGATTGCAGTTCAAGATGAGAATAAGCTATACAGAATGAAAAAAAAAGGGATTCAGGATGCCAATAACCTATTAAGTTTGTAGTTCAGACAAAAAAAGCTATTCAAAATGCCAATAAACTATTCAGATTGCAAATAAGCTATTCAGTTTGCAAAAAAAGCTATTCAGAATGAAAATGTGCTATTCAGATTGCAGTTCAGGATGAAAATAATCTATTCAGAATGAAAAAAAAAGGATTCAGGATGCTAATAACCTATTCAGTTTGCAGTTCAGACAAAAAAAGCTATTCAGCATGCAAATAAACTATTCAGATTGGAAATAAGCTATTCAGTTAGCAAAAAAAAGCTATTCGGAATGAAAATGGGCTATTAAGATTGCAGTTTAGGACTAAAATAAGCTAATCAGAATGAAAAAAAAGGGATTCAGGATGCGAATAAACTACTCAAATTGCAAATAAGCTATTCAGTTTGCAAATCATACAAAAAAAGCTATTCAGAATGGAAATAAACTAATCAGATTGCAAATAAGCTATTCAGTTTACAAAAAAAGCTATTCGGAATGAAAATGTGCTATTAAGATTGCAGTTTAGGACTAAAATAAGCTAATCAGAATGAAAAAAAAAGGGATTCAGGATGCGAATAAACTACTCAAATTGCAAATAAGCTATTCAGTTTGCAAATCATACAAAAAAAGCTATTCAGAATGGAAATAAACTAATCAGATTGCAAATAAGCTATTCAGTTTACAAAAAAAGCTATTCGGAATGAAAATGTGCTATTCAGATTGCAGTTCAGGATGAAAATAAGCTATTCAGAATGAAAATGTGCTATTCAGATTGCAGTTCAGGACTAAAATAAGCTAATCATAATGAAAAAAAAGGGATTCAGGATGCGAATAAACTACTCACATTGCAAATAAGCTATTCAGTTTGCAAATCATACAAAAAAAGCTATTCATAATGGAAATAAACTAATCAGATTGCAAATAAGTTATTCAGTTTGCAAAAAAAGCTATTCAGAATGAAAATGTGCTATTCAGATTGCAGTTCAGGATGAAAATAAGCTATTCAGAATGAAAAAAAAGGGATTCAGGATGCGAATAAACTATTCAGATTGCAAATAAGCTATTCAGTTTGTAAAAAAACGTTTTCAGAATGAAAATGTGCTATTCAGATTGCAGTTCAGGATGAAAATAATCTATTCAGAATTAAAAAAAAAGGATTCAGGATGCCAACAATGTATTCAGTTTGCAATTCAGACCAAAAAAGCTATTCAGAATGCAAATAAACTATTGAGATTGCAAATAAGCTATTCAGTTTGTAAAAAAAGGTTTTCAGAATGAAAATGTGCTATTCAGATTGCAGTTCAGGATGAAAATAATCTATTCAGAATGAAAAAAAAGGGATTCAGAATGCGAATAACCTATTCAGTTGGCAATTCAGACAGAAAAAGCTATTCAGAATGCAAAAAACTATTCAGATTGTAAATAAGCTATTTAGTTTGCAAATGAAGCAATTCAGAATGAAAACGTGCTATTCAGATTGCAGTTAAGTATGAAAATAAGCTATTCAGAATGAAAAAAAAGGGTTTCAGGATGCGAATAACCTATTCAAAATGAAAATGTGCTATTCAGATTGAAGTTCAGGATGAAAATAACCTATTCAGAATGAAAAAAAAGGATTCAGGATGCTAATAACCTATTCAGTTTGCAGTTCAGACAAAAAAAGCTATTCAGAATGCAAATAAACTATTCAGATTGGAAATAAGCTATTCAGTTAGCAAAAAAAAGCTATTCGGAATGAAAATGTGCTATTCAGATTGCAGTTTAGGACTAAAATAAGCTAATCAGAATGAAAAAAAGGGATTCAGGTTGCGAATAAACTACTCAAATTGCAAATAAGCTATTCAGTTTGCAGTTCATGCAAAAAAAGCTATTCGGAATGGAAATAAACTAATCAGATTGTAAATAAGGTATTTAGTTTGCAAATGAAGCTATTCAGAATGAAAATGTGCTATTCAGATTGCAGTTAAGTATGAAAATAAGCTATTCAGAATGAAAAAAAAGGGATTCAAGATGCGAATAACCTATTCAGTTGGCAATTCAGACAAATAAAACTATTCATGTAAATCAAGTCTCGTCCTTGGACTCGACTGAGGTTTTGATGAAGACAAACACATCACAAAAAGAAGAAAGACTTTGAAGAGAAAAGGAAGAATTCAAGAAGACTTCAAGAAAGAAAGGAACAAAAAGAAGAAAGACTTCAAGAATACTTCAAGAAGACTTAAGAGAAGAAAGACTTCAAGAACCAGGCTCAGAACGTCAAGATCAAAACATGAAGGTTCTAGTTTTAAGTAAGTCTTGTCAACTTAGTGTGCTATGCTTTGTTATGGTTTAATTGCTTTAGAAGGCTCATGAAAGATCAACTAATTGAGTACAATATGTTCTCACAAGTTAAACTTGGTAGGAACACTCAATTAGGGTTTAAGATGGTTAAAACTGAGTTCTGGACTGTCTGTAATCGATTACAGATGTGTGTAATCGATTACCAAGTTTGAAATTCAAATTCAAACTTCAACGACATGGTGTAATCGATTACACTAACTGTGGTAATCGATTACCAGGTCGACAGATGTGTTATTTCATGAACCATTGTGTCTCAAACCCGTTGGTAAAGGTTGTGTTGGTTCATGGACGACCTCTAGTGCCTATATAAAGTCCTTAGACACTCAAAAACAATAATGACTTGGTCCATAACTTTCATATTCATAAAAGTCATCATTCTGAGTTTCGGTTCTCTCATTTTTCATAAGAACACTCATGATGTTCAACTTTTGAGAAACTCAGAATGGAAGAGCCTTCATTGTAATTGCCTGGAGCATACAAACTAAGATCAATCCTTCTTGTCTAAAGGATTGAATCATGCATAGAAAAGGCATCTTCTTCTTCTTCTATTTGAATCATGTTGATTCTTTCACCGTAGTTTTCGGTGGTTGTAAAAAGGCCCTTTGAATCAGGTTTGATTCAAAGTCCACCGTGGTAATGCGGTGTCATCAGAAAGTGGTTTGCTTTCTGAGGCATGATGGGTTCTCTTAGGGTCCTTGGCACAAGCATTCGTTAAGAAGACTTGATCAATCAGAAGTGGGTTGCTTCAGGAAGATTGATAAGATATCTTAGGGTCCTTGGTGCAAGCATTCGTTAAGAGTACTCGATCATGGGAAATCTTCACTGTGGAATTCAGTGGAGTGGTTCTTCAGAAAGTGGTAATCTTTCTGAGGGATCCTAACTTCACCGTGGTATTCGGTGAAGGGTTGTTCGATTGAAGGCGGGTTAGTCTTCAAGGTCTGAGGGTGGTTTGCCTTCAGGAACTGAAAGCGATTTGCTTTCAGGGGCTGTTGAAAGTGGTTTGCTTTCACAGGATATTGGTAGAAATTCTTGGGGTCCTTGGGTTAGGAACTTGTAAGTGATTTTTATCAATAGTGGAAAAATCCTCAAGGGGTTTCTTTGAGGGACTGGACGTAGCCATCGGTGGATTGAAGGTGAACCAGGATAAAACTCTCTGTGTCATTTCCTTCATCCTTCATCTTTTACTTTCAAGCAATTACAACATTCCGCTGCAACAACGTTCTTACGTTACAACTCTAATTGCGCTGAAAGTATATTGGTACTACTACGCGAAAATCGGGACAACTCTGATTCACCCCCCTCTCAGGTTGCTATCTGTTCTAACAATTAAGAATGCAAAAAAACTATTCAGATTGTAAATAAGGTATTTAGTTTGCAAATGAAGCAATACAGAATGAAAATGTGCTATTCAGATTGCAGTTAAGTATGAAAATAAGCTATTCAGAATGACAAAAAAGGGATTTAGGATGCGAATAACCTATTCAGTTGGCAATTCAGACAAAAAAATCTATTCAGAATGCAAATAAAGTATTCGGATTGCAAATAAGCAATTCAGTGTGCAGAAAAAGCTTTTCAGAATGAAAATGTGCTATTCAGATTGCAGTTCAGGATGAAAATAATCTATTCAGAATGAAAAAAAAGGATTCAGGATGCCAACAACGTATTCAGTTTGCAATTCAGACAAAAAAAGCTATTCAGAATGCAAATAAACTATTCAGATTGCAGATAAGCTATTAAGTTTGTAAAAAATGGTTTTTCGAATGAAAATGTGCTATTCAGATTGCAGTTAAGTATGAAAATAAGCTATTCAGAATGAAAAAAAAGGGATTCAGGATGCGAATAACCTATTCAGAATGAAAATGTGCTATTCAGATTGAAGTTCAGGATGAAAATAACCTATTCAGAATGAAAAAAAAGGATTCAGGATGCTAATAACCTATTCAGTTTGCAGTTCAGACAAAAAAAACTATTCAGAATGCGAATAAACTATTCAGATTGGAAATAAGCTATTCAGTTAGCAAAAAAAAGCTATTCGGGATGAAAATGTGCTATTCAGATTGCAGTTTAGGACTAAAATAAGCTAATCAGAATGAAAAAAAGGGATTCAGGATGCGAATAAACTACTCAAATTGCAAATAAGCTATTCAGTTTGCAGTTCATGCAAAAAAAGCTATTCAGAATGGAAATAAACTAATCAGATTGCAAATAAGCTATTCAGTTTGCAAAAAAAGCTATTCAGAATGAAAATGTGCTATTCAGATTGCAGTTCAGGATGAAAATAAGCTATTCAGAATGAAAAAAAAGGGATTCAAGATGCGAATAACCTATTCAGTTGGCAATTCAGACAAAAAAAGCTATTCAGAATGCAAAAAAACTATTCAGATTGTAAATAAGGTATTTAGTTTGCAAATGAAGCAATTCAGAATGAAAATGTGCTATTCAGATTGCAGTTAAGTATGAAAATAAGCTATTCAGAATGACAAAAAAGGGATTCAGGATGCGAATAACCTATTCAGTTGGCAATTCAGACAAAAAAAGCTATTCAGAATGCAAATAAAGTATTCTGATTGCAAATAAGCAATTCAGTGTGCAGAAAAAGCTTTTCAGAATGAAAATGTGCTATTGAGATTGCAGTTCAGGGTGAAAATAATCTATTCAGAATGAAAAAAAAGGATTCAGGATGCCAACAACGTATTCAGTTTGCAATTCAGACAAAAAAAGCTATTCAGAATGCAAATAAACTATTCAGATTGCAAATAAGCTATTAAGTTTGTAAAAAATGGTTTTTCGAATGAAAATGTGCTATTTAGATTGCAGTTCAGGATGAAAATAAGCTATTCAGAATGAAAAAACAAGGATTCAGGATGCGAATAACCTATTAAGTTTGTAGTTCAGACAAAAAAAGCTATTCAAAATGCAAATAAACTATTCAGAATAGAAATGTGCTATTCATATTGCAGTTTAGGATGAAAATCAGCTATTCAAAATGGAAAAAAAAATTGGATTTAAGATGCGAAAAACCTATTCAGTTTGCAGTTCAGACAATAAAGGGGATTCATTATGCAAATAAACTATTCAGATTGGAAATTAGCTATTCAGTTAGCAAAAAAAAGCTATTCAGAATGAAAATGTGCTATTCAGTTTGCAGTTTAGGAGTAAAATAAGCTAATCAGAATGAAAAAAAAAGTTATTTAAGATGCGAATAAACTACTCAAATTGCAAATAAGCTATTCAGTTTGCACTTCATACAAAAAAAGCTATTCACAATGGAAATAAACTAATCAGATTGCAAATAAGCTATTTAGTTTGCAAAAGAAGCTATTCATAATGAAAATGTGCCATTCAGATTGCAGTTAAGTATGAAAATAAGCTATTCAAAATGAAAAAAAAGGGATTCAGGATGCGAATAACCTATTCAGTTGGCAATTCAGACAAAAAAAGCTATTCATAATGCAAATAAACTATTCAGATTGGAAATAAGCTATTCAGTTAGCAAAAAAAAGCTATTCGGAATGAAAATGTGCTATTCAGATTGCAGTTTAGGGCTAAAATAAGCTAATCAGAATGAAAAAAAGGGATTCAGGATGCGAATAACCTATTCAGTTGGCAATTCAGACAAAAAAATCTATTCAGAATGCAAATAAAGTATTCGGATTGCAAATAAGCAATTCAGTGTGCAGAAAAAGCTTTTCAGAATGAAAATGTGCTATTCAGATTGCAGTTCAGGATGAAAATAATCTATTCAGAATGAAAAAAAAGGATTCAGGATGCCAACAACGTATTCAGTTTGCAATTCAGACAAAAAAAGCTATTCAGAATGCAAATAAACTATTCAGATTGCAAATAAGCTATTAAGTTTGTAAAAAATGGTTTTTCGAATGAAAATGTGCTATTCAGATTGCAGTTAAGTATGAAAATAAGCTATTCAGAATGAAAAAAAAGGGATTCAGGATGCGAATAACCTATTCAGAATGAAAATGTGCTATTCAGATTGAAGTTCAGGATGAAAATAACCTATTCAGAATGAAAAAAAAGGATTCAGGATGCTAATAACCTATTCAGTTTGCAGTTCAGACAAAAAAAACTATTCAGAATGCGAATAAACTATTCAGATTGGAAATAAGCTATTCAGTTAGCAAAAAAAAGCTATTCGGGATGAAAATGTGCTATTCAGATTGCAGTTTAGGACTAAAATAAGCTAATCAGAATGAAAAAAAGGGATTCAGGATGCGAATAAACTACTCAAATTGCAAATAAGCTATTCAGTTTGCAGTTCATGCAAAAAAAGCTATTCAGAATGGAAATAAACTAATCAGATTGCAAATAAGCTATTCAGTTTGCAAAAAAAGCTATTCAGAATGAAAATGTGCTATTCAGATTGCAGTTCAGGATGAAAATAAGCTATTCAGAATGAAAAAAAAGGGATTCAAGATGCGAATAACCTATTCAGTTGGCAATTCAGACAAAAAAAGCTATTCAGAATGCAAAAAAACTATTCAGATTGTAAATAAGGTATTTAGTTTGCAAATGAAGCAATTCAGAATGAAAATGTGCTATTCAGATTGCAGTTAAGTATGAAAATAAGCTATTCAGAATGACAAAAAAGGGATTCAGGATGCGAATAACCTATTCAGTTGGCAATTCAGACAAAAAAAGCTATTCAGAATGCAAATAAAGTATTCTTATTGCAAATAAGCAATTCAGTGTGCAGAAAAAGCTTTTCAGAATGAAAATGTGCTATTGAGATTGCAGTTCAGGGTGAAAATAATCTATTCAGAATGAAAAAAAAGGATTCAGGATGCCAACAACGTATTCAGTTTGCAATTCAGACAAAAAAAGCTATTCAGAATGCAAATAAACTATTCAGATTGCAAATAAGCTATTAAGTTTGTAAAAAATGGTTTTTCGAATGAAAATGTGCTATTTAGATTGCAGTTCAGGATGAAAATAAGCTATTCAGAATGAAAAAACAAGGATTCAGGATGCGAATAACCTATTAAGTTTGTAGTTCAGACAAAAAAAGCTATTCAAAATGCAAATAAACTATTCAGAATAGAAATGTGCTATTCATATTGCAGTTTAGGATGAAAATCAGCTATTCAAAATGGAAAAAAAAATTGGATTTAAGATGCGAAAAACCTATTCAGTTTGTAGTTCAGACAATAAAGGGGATTCATTATGCAAATAAACTATTCAGATTGGAAATTAGCTATTCAGTTAGCAAAAAAAAGCTATTCAGAATGAAAATGTGCTATTCAGTTTGCAGTTTAGGAGTAAAATAAGCTAATCAGAATGAAAAAAAAAGTTATTTAAGATGCGAATAAACTACTCAAATTGCAAATAAGCTATTCAGTTTGCACTTCATACAAAAAAAGCTATTCACAATGGAAATAAACTAATCAGATTGCAAATAAGCTATTTAGTTTGCAAAAGAAGCTATTCATAATGAAAATGTGCCATTTAGATTGCAGTTAAGTATGAAAATAAGCTATTCAAAATGAAAAAAAAGGGATTCAGGATGCGAATAACCTATTCAGTTGGCAATTCAGACAAAAAAAGCTATTCATAATGCAAATAAACTATTCAGATTGGAAATAAGCTATTCAGTTAGCAAAAAAAAGCTATTCGGAATGAAAATGTGCTATTCAGATTGCAGTTTAGGACTAAAATAAGCTAATCAGAATGAAAAAAAGGGATTCAGGATGCGAATAAACTACTCAAATTGCAAATAAGCTATTCAGTTTGCAGTTCATGCAAAAAAAGCTATTCAGAATGGAAATAAACTAATCAGATTGCAAATAAGCTATTCAGTTTGCAAAAAAAGCTATTCAGAATGAAAATGTGCTATTCAGATTGCAGTTCAGGATGAAAATAAGCTATTCAGAATGAAAAAAAAGGGATTCAAGATGCGAATAACCTATTCAGTTGGCAATTCAGACAAAAAAAGCTATTCAGAATGCAAAAAAACTATTCAGATTGTAAATAAGGTATTTAGTTTGCAAATGAAGCAATTCAGAATGAAAATGTGCTATTCAGATTGCAGTTAAGTATGAAAATAAGCTATTCAGAATGACAAAAAAGGGATTCAGGATGCGAATAACCTATTCAGTTGGCAATTCAGACAAAAAAGCTATTCAGAATGCAAATAAAGTATTCGGATTGCAAATAAGCAATTCAGTGTGCCGAAAAAGCTTTTCAGAATGAAAATGTGCTATTCAGATTGCAGTTCAGGATGAAAATAATCTATTCAGAATGAAAAAAAAGGATTCAGGATGCCAACAACGTATTCAGTTTGCAATTCAGACAAAAAAAGCTATTCAGAATGCAAATAAACTATTCAGATTGCATATAAGCTATTAAGTTTGTAAAAAATGGTTTTTCGAATGAAAATGTGCTATTCAGATTGCAGTTAAGTATGAAAATAATCTATTCAGAATGAAAAAAAAGGGATTCAGGATGCGAATAACCTATTCAGAATGAAAATGTGCTATTCAGATTGAAGTTCAGGATGAAAATAACCTATTCAGAATGAAAAAAAAGGATTCAGGATGCTAATAACCTATTCAGTTTGCAGTTCAGACAAAAAAAGCTATTCAGAATGCGAATAAACTATTCAGATTGGAAATAAGCTATTCAGTTAGCAAAAAAAAGCTATTCGGAATGAAAATGTGCTATTCAGATTGCAGTTTAGGACTAAAATAAGCTAATCAGAATGAAAAAAAGGGATTCAGGATGCGAATAAACTACTCAAATTGCAAATAAGCTATTCAGTGTGCAGTTCATGCAAAAAAAGCTATTCAGAATGGAAATAAACTAATCAGATTGCAAATAAGCTATTCAGTTTGCAAAAAAAGCTATTCAGAATGAAAATGTGCTATTCAGATTGCAGTTCAGGATGAAAATAATCTATTCAGAATGAAAAAAAAGGATTCAGGATGCCAACAACGTATTCAGTTTGCAATTCAGACAAAAAAAGCTATTCAGAATGCAAATAAACTATTCAGATTGCAAATAAGCTATTAAGTTTGTAAAAAATGGTTTTTCGAATGAAAATGTGCTATTCAGATTGCAGTTAAGTATGAAAATAAGCTATTCAGAATGAAAAAAAAGGGATTCAGGATGCGAATAACCTATTCAGAATGAAAATGTGCTATTCAGATTGAAGTTCAGGATGAAAATAACCTATTCAGAATGAAAAAAAAGGATTCAGGATGCTAATAACCTATTCAGTTTGCAGTTCAGACATTAAAAACTATTCAGAATGCGAATAAACTATTCAGATTGGAAATAAGCTATTCAGTTAGCAAAAAAAAGCTATTCGGGATGAAAATGTGCTATTCAGATTGCAGTTTAGGACTAAAATAAGCTAATCAGAATGAAAAAAAGGGATTCAGGATGCGAATAAACTACTCAAATTGCAAATAAGCTATTCAGTTTGCAGTTCATGCAAAAAAAGCTATTCAGAATGGAAATAAACTAATCAGATTGCAAATAAGCTATTCAGTTTGCAAAAAAAGCTATTCAGAATGAAAATGTGCTATTCAGTTTGCAGTTTAGGAGTAAAATAAGCTAATCAGAATGAAAAAAAAAGTTATTTAAGATGCGAATAAACTACTCAAATTGCAAATAAGCTATTCAGTTTGCACTTCATACAAAAAAAGCTATTCACAATGGAAATAAACTAATCAGATTGCAAATAAGCTATTTAGTTTGCAAAAGAAGCTATTCATAATGAAAATGTGCCATTCAGATTGCAGTTAAGTATGAAAATAAGCTATTCAAAATGAAAAAAAAGGGATTCAGGATGCGAATAACCTATTCAGTTGGCAATTCAGACAAAAAAAGCTATTCATAATGCAAATAAACTATTCTGATTGGAAATAAGCTATTCAGTTAGCAAAAAAAAGCTATTCGGAATGAAAATGTGCTATTCAGATTGCAGTTTAGGACTAAAATAAGCTAATCAGAATGAAAAAAAGGGATTCAGGATGCGAATAAACTACTCAAATTGCAAATAAGCTATTCAGTTTGCAGTTCATGCAAAAAAAGCTATTCAGAATGGAAATAAACTAATCAGATTGCAAATAAGCTATTCAGTTTGCAAAAAAAGCTATTCAGAATGAAAATGTGCTATTCAGATTGCAGTTCAGGATGAAAATAAGCTATTCAGAATGAAAAAAAAGGGATTCAAGATGCGAATAACCTATTCAGTTGGCAATTCAGACAAAAAAAGCTATTCAGAATGCAAAAAAACTATTCAGATTGTAAATAAGGTATTTAGTTTGCAAATGAAGCAATTCAGAATGAAAATGTGCTATTCAGATTGCAGTTAAGTATGAAAATAAGCTATTCAGAATGACAAAAAAGGGATTCAGGATGCGAATAACCTATTCAGTTGGCAATTCAGACAAAAAAGCTATTCAGAATGCAAATAAAGTATTCGGATTGCAAATAAGCAATTCAGTGTGCCGAAAAAGCTTTTCAGAATGAAAATGTGCTATTCAGATTGCAGTTCAGGATGAAAATAATCTATTCAGAATGAAAAAAAAGGATTCAGGATGCCAACAACGTATTCAGTTTGCAATTCAGACAAAAAAAGCTATTCAGAATGCAAATAAACTATTCAGATTGCATATAAGCTATTAAGTTTGTAAAAAATGGTTTTTCGAATGAAAATGTGCTATTCAGATTGCAGTTAAGTATGAAAATAATCTATTCAGAATGAAAAAAAAGGGATTCAGGATGCGAATAACCTATTCAGAATGAAAATGTGCTATTCAGATTGAAGTTCAGGATGAAAATAACCTATTCAGAATGAAAAAAAAGGATTCAGGATGCTAATAACCTATTCAGTTTGCAGTTCAGACAAAAAAAGCTATTCAGAATGCGAATAAACTATTCAGATTGGAAATAAGCTATTCAGTTAGCAAAAAAAAGCTATTCGGAATGAAAATGTGCTATTCAGATTGCAGTTTAGGACTAAAATAAGCTAATCAGAATGAAAAAAAGGGATTCAGGATGCGAATAAACTACTCAAATTGCAAATAAGCTATTCAGTGTGCAGTTCATGCAAAAAAAGCTATTCAGAATGGAAATAAACTAATCAGATTGCAAATAAGCTATTCAGTTTGCAAAAAAAGCTATTCAGAATGAAAATGTGCTATTCAGATTGCAGTTCAGGATGAAAATAATCTATTCAGAATGAAAAAAAAGGATTCAGGATGCCAACAACGTATTCAGTTTGCAATTCAGACAAAAAAAGCTATTCAGAATGCAAATAAACTATTCAGATTGCAAATAAGCTATTAAGTTTGTAAAAAATGGTTTTTCGAATGAAAATGTGCTATTCAGATTGCAGTTAAGTATGAAAATAAGCTATTCAGAATGAAAAAAAAGGGATTCAGGATGCGAATAACCTATTCAGAATGAAAATGTGCTATTCAGATTGAAGTTCAGGATGAAAATAACCTATTCAGAATGAAAAAAAAGGATTCAGGATGCTAATAACCTATTCAGTTTGCAGTTCAGACATTAAAAACTATTCAGAATGCGAATAAACTATTCAGATTGGAAATAAGCTATTCAGTTAGCAAAAAAAAGCTATTCGGGATGAAAATGTGCTATTCAGATTGCAGTTTAGGACTAAAATAAGCTAATCAGAATGAAAAAAAGGGATTCAGGATGCGAATAAACTACTCAAATTGCAAATAAGCTATTCAGTTTGCAGTTCATGCAAAAAAAGCTATTCAGAATGGAAATAAACTAATCAGATTGCAAATAAGCTATTCAGTTTGCAAAAAAAGCTATTCAGAATGAAAATGTGCTATTCAGATTGCAGTTCAGGATGAAAATAAGCTATTCAGAATGAAAAAAAAGGGATTCAAGATGCGAATAACCTATTCAGTTGGCAATTCAGACAAAAAAAGCTATTCAGAATGCAAAAAAACTATTCAGATTGTAAATAAGGTATTTAGTTTGCAAATGAAGCAATTCAGAATGAAAATGTGCTATTCAGATTGCAGTTAAGTATGAAAATAAGCTATTCAGAATGACAAAAAAGGGATTCAGGATGCGAATAACCTATTCAGTTGGCAATTCAGACAAAAAAAGCTATTCAGAATGCAAATAAAGTATTCTGATTGCAAATAAGCAATTCAGTGTGCAGAAAAAGCTTTTCAGAATGAAAATGTGCTATTGAGATTGCAGTTCAGGGTGAAAATAATCTATTCAGAATGAAAAAAAAGGATTCAGGATGCCAACAACGTATTCAGTTTGCAATTCAGACAAAAAAAGCTATTCAGAATGCAAATAAACTATTCAGATTGCAAATAAGCTATTAAGTTTGTAAAAAATGGTTTTTCGAATGAAAATGTGCTATTTAGATTGCAGTTCAGGATGAAAATAAGCTATTCAGAATGAAAAAACAAGGATTCAGGATGCGAATAACCTATTAAGTTTGTAGTTCAGACAAAAAAAGCTATTCAAAATGCAAATAAACTATTCAGAATAGAAATGTGCTATTCATATTGCAGTTTAGGATGAAAATCAGCTATTCAAAATGGAAAAAAAAATTGGATTTAAGATGCGAAAAACCTATTCAGTTTGCAGTTCAGACAATAAAGGGGATTCATTATGCAAATAAACTATTCAGATTGGAAATTAGCTATTCAGTTAGCAAAAAAAAGCTATTCAGAATGAAAATGTGCTATTCAGTTTGCAGTTTAGGAGTAAAATAAGCTAATCAGAATGAAAAAAAAAGTTATTTAAGATGCGAATAAACTACTCAAATTGCAAATAAGCTATTCAGTTTGCACTTCATACAAAAAAAGCTATTCACAATGGAAATAAACTAATCAGATTGCAAATAAGCTATTTAGTTTGCAAAAGAAGCTATTCATAATGAAAATGTGCCATTCAGATTGCAGTTAAGTATGAAAATAAGCTATTCAAAATGAAAAAAAAGGGATTCAGGATGCGAATAACCTATTCAGTTGGCAATTCAGACAAAAAAAGCTATTCATAATGCAAATAAACTATTCAGATTGGAAATAAGCTATTCAGTTAGCAAAAAAAAGCTATTCGGAATGAAAATGTGCTATTCAGATTGCAGTTTAGGACTAAAATAAGCTAATCAGAATGAAAAAAAGGGATTCAGGATGCGAATAAACTACTCAAATTGCAAATAAGCTATTCAGTTTGCAGTTCATGCAAAAAAAGCTATTCAGAATGGAAATAAACTAATCAGATTGCAAATAAGCTATTCAGTTTGCAAAAAAAGCTATTCAGAATGAAAATGTGCTATTCAGATTGCAGTTCAGGATGAAAATAAGCTATTCAGAATGAAAAAAAAGGGATTCAAGATGCGAATAACCTATTCAGTTGGCAATTCAGACAAAAAAAGCTATTCAGAATGCAAAAAAACTATTCAGATTGTAAATAAGGTATTTAGTTTGCAAATGAAGCAATTCAGAATGAAAATGTGCTATTCAGATTGCAGTTAAGTATGAAAATAAGCTATTCAGAATGACAAAAAAGGGATTCAGGATGCGAATAACCTATTCAGTTGGCAATTCAGACAAAAAAGCTATTCAGAATGCAAATAAAGTATTCGGATTGCAAATAAGCAATTCAGTGTGCCGAAAAAGCTTTTCAGAATGAAAATGTGCTATTCAGATTGCAGTTCAGGATGAAAATAATCTATTCAGAATGAAAAAAAAGGATTCAGGATGCCAACAACGTATTCAGTTTGCAATTCAGACAAAAAAAGCTATTCAGAATGCAAATAAACTATTCAGATTGCATATAAGCTATTAAGTTTGTAAAAAATGGTTTTTCGAATGAAAATGTGCTATTCAGATTGCAGTTATGTATGAAAATAATCTATTCAGAATGAAAAAAAAGGGATTCAGGATGCGAATAACCTATTCAGAATGAAAATGTGCTATTCAGATTGAAGTTCAGGATGAAAATAACCTATTCAGAATGAAAAAAAAGGATTCAGGATGCTAATAACCTATTCAGTTTGCAGTTCAGACAAAAAAAGCTATTCAGAATGCAAATAAACTATTCAGATTGGAAATAAGCTATTCAGTTAGCAAAAAAAAGCTATTCGGAATGAAAATGTGCTATTCAGATTGCAGTTTAGGACTAAAATAAGCTAATCAGAATGAAAAAAAGGGATTCAGGATGCGAATAAACTACTCAAATTGCAAATAAGCTATTCAGTGTGCAGTTCATGCAAAAAAAGCTATTCAGAATGGAAATAAACTAATCAGATTGCAAATAAGCTATTCAGTTTGCAAAAAAAGCTATTCAGAATGAAAATGTGCTATTCAGATTGCAGTTCAGGATGAAAATAAGCTATTCAGAATGAAAAAAAAGGGATTCAAGATGCGAATAACCTATTCAGTTGGCAATTCAGACAAAAAAAGCTATTCAGAATGCAAAAAAACTATTCAGATTGTAAATAAGGTATTTAGTTTGCAAATGAAGCAATTCAGAATGAAAATGTGCTATTCAGATTGCAGTTAAGTATGAAAATCAGCTATTCAGAATGACAAAAAAGGGATTCAGGATGCGAATAACCTATTCAGTTGGCAATTTAGACAAAAAAGCTATTCAGAATGCAAATAAAGTATTCGGATTGCAAATAAGCAATTGAGTGTGCAGAAAAAGCTTTTCAGAATGAAAATGTGCTATTCAGATTGCAGTTCAGGATGAAAATAATCTATTCAGAATGAAAAAAAAGGATTCAGGATGCCAACAACGTATTCAGTTTGCAATTCAGACAAAAAAAGCTATTCAGAATGCAAATAAACTATTCAGATTGCAAATAAGCTATTAAGTTTGGAAAAAATGGTTTTTCGAATGAAAATGTGCTATTTAGATTGCAGTTCAGGATGAAAATAAGCTATTCAGAATGAAAAAAAAAGGATTCAGGATGCGAATAACCTATTAAGTTTGTAGTTCAGACAAAAAAAGCTATTCAGAATGCAAATAAACTATTCAGAATAGAAATGTGCTATTCATATTGCAGTTTAGGATGAAAATAAGCTATTCAAAATGAAAAAAAAAATTGGATTTAGGATGCGAAAATCCTATTCAGTTTGCAGTTCAGACAATAAAGGGGATTCATTATGCAAATAAACTATTCAGATTGGAAATTAGCTATTCAGTTAGCAAAAAAAAGCTATTCAGAATGAAAATGTGCTATTCAGTTTGCAGTTTAGGAGTAAAATAAGCTAATCAGAATGAAAAAAAAAAGATATTTAGGATGCGAATAAACTACTCAAATTGCAAATAAGCTATTCAGTTTGCACTTCATACAAATAAAGCTATTCACATTGGAAATAAACTAATCAGATTGCAAATAAGCTATTTAGTTTGCAAAAGAAGCTATTCAGAATGAAAATGTGCTATTCAGATTGCAGTTAAGTATGAAAATAAGCTATTCAAAATGAAAAAAAAGGGATTCAGGATGCGAATAACCTATTCAGTTGGCAATTCAGACAAAAAAAGCTATTCATAATGCAAAAAAACTATTCAGATTGCAAATATGCTATTTAGTTTGCAAAAGAAGCAACTCATAATGAAAATGTGCTATTCAGATTGCAGTTAAGTATGAAAATAAGCTATTCAGAATGAAAAAAATGGGATTCAGGATGCGAATAACCTATTCAGTTAGCAATTCAGACAAAATAAGCTATTTAGAATGCAAAAAAAACTATTTAGATTGCAAATAAGCTATTCAGTTTGCAGAAAAAGCTTTTCAGAATGAAAATGTGCTATTCAGATTGCAGTTCAGAATGAAAATAAGCTATTCAGAATGAAAAAAAAAGGATTCAGGAGGCAAACAACATATTCAGTTTGATGTTTAGACAAAAAAAGCTATTCCGAATGGAAATAAACTAATCAGATTGCAAATAAGATATTTAGTTTGCAAAAGAAGCTATTCAGAATGAAAATGTGCTATTCAGATTGCAGTTAAGTATGAAAATAAGCTATTCAGAATGAAAAAAAAGGGATTCAGGATGCGAATAACCTATTCAGTTGGCAATTCAGACAAAAAAAGCTATTTAGAATGCAAAAAAACTATTCAGATTGCAAATAAGCTATTCAGTTTGCAGAAAAAGCTTTTCAGAATGAAAATGTGCTATTCAGATTGCAGTTCAGGATGAGAATTAGCTATTCAGAATGGAAAAAAAAGGAATTCAGGATGTGAATAACCTATTCAGCTGGCAATTCAGACAAAAAAAGCTATTCAGAATGCAAATAAGCTATTCAGTTTGCAGAAAAAGCTTTTCAAAATGAAAATGTGCTATTCAGATTGCAGTTCAGGATGAAAATAAGCTATTCAGAATGAAAAAAAAAGGATTCAGGATGCAAACAACATATTCAGTTTGCAGTTCAGACAAAAAAAGCTATTCCGAATGCAAATAAACTATTCAGATTGCAAATAAGCTATTTAGTTTGCAAACGAAGCAATTCAGAATGAAAATGTGCTATTCAAATTGCAGTTAAATATGAAAATAAGCTATTCAGAATGAAAAAAATGGGATTCAGGATGCGAATAACCTATTCAGTTAGCAATTCAGACAAAATAAGCTATTTAGAATGCAAAAAAAACTATTTAGATTGCAAATAAGCTATTCAGTTTGCAGAAAAAGCTTTTCAGAATGAAAATGTGCTATTCAGATTGCAGTTCAGAATGAAAATAAGCTATTCATAATGAAAAAAAAAGGATTCAGGAGGCAAACAACATATTCAGTTTGCAGTTTATACAAAAAAAGCTATTCTGAATGCAAATAAACTATTCAGATTGCAAATAAGCTATTCAGTTTGCAAAAAAAGCTTTTCAGAATGAAAATGTGCTATTCAGATTGCAGTGAAGGATGAAAATAAGCTATTCAGAATGAAAAAAAAGGGATTCAGGATGCGAATAATCTATTCAGTTGGAAATTCAGACAAAAAAAGCTATTTAGAATGCAAGAAAACTATTCAGATTGCAAATAAGCTATTCAGTTTGCAGAAAAAGCTTTTCAGAATGAAAATGTGCTATTCAGATTGCAGTTCAGGATGAGAATTAGCTATTCAGAATGGAAAAAAAAGGAATTCAGGATGTGAATAACCTATTCAGTTGGCAATTCAGACAAAAAAAGCTATTCAGAATGCAAATAAGCTATTCAGTTTGCAGAAAAAGCTTTTCAAAATGAAAATGTGCTATTCAGATTGCAGTTCAGGATGAAAATAAGCTATTCAGAATGAAAAAAAAAGGATTCAGGATGCAAACAACATATTCTGTTTGCAGTTCAGACAAAAAAAGCTATTCCGAATCGAAATAAACTAATTAGATTGCAAATAAGCTATTTAGTTTGCAAAAGAAGCTATTCAGAATGAAAATGTGCTATTCAGATTGCAGTTAAGTATGAAAATAAGCTATTCAGAATGAAAAAAAAGGGATTCAGGATGCGAATAACCTATTCAGTTGGCAATTCAGAAAAAAAAGCTATTTAGAATGCAAAAAAACTATTCAGATTGCAAATAAGCTATTCAGTTTGCAGAAAAAGCTTTTCAGAATAAAAATGTGCTATTCAGATTGCAGTTCAGGATGAGAATTAGCTATTCAGAATGGAAAAAAAAGGAATTCATGATGTGAATAACCTATTCAGTTGGCAATTCAAACAAAAAAAGCTATTCAGAATGCAAATAAGCTATTCAGTTTGCAGAAAAAGCTTTTCAAAATGAAAATGTGCTATTCAGATTGCAGTTCAGGATGAAAATAAGCTATTCAGAATGAAAAAAAAAGGATTCAGGATGCAAGCAACATATTCAGTTTGCAGTTCAGACAAAAAAAGCTATTCCGAATGCAAATAAACTATTCAGATTGCAAATGAGCTGTTTAGTTTGCAAACGAAGCAATTCAGAATGAAAATGTGCTATTCAAATTGCAGTTAAATATGAAAATAAGCTATTCAGAATGAAAAAAATGGGATTCAGGATGCGAATAACCTATTCAGTTAGCAATTCAGACAAAATAAGCTATTTAGAATGCAAAAAAAACTATTTAGATTGCAAATAAGCTATTCAGTTTGCAGAAAAAGCTTTTCAGAATGAAAATGTGCTATTCAGATTGCAGTTCAGAATGAAAATAAGCTATTCATAATGAAAAAAAAGGGATTCAGGATGCAAACAACATATTCTGTTTGCAGTTCAGACAAAATAAACTATTCAGAATAGAAATGTGCTATTCATATTGCAGTTTAGGATGAAAATCAGCTATTCAAAATGGAAAAAAAAAATTGGATTTAAGATGCGAAAAACCTATTCAGTTTGCAGTTCAGACAATAAAGGGGATTCATTATGCAAATAAACTATTCAGATTGGAAATTAGCTATTCAGTTAGCAAAAAAAAGCTATTCAGAATGAAAATGTGCTATTCAGTTTGCAGTTTAGGAGTAAAATAAGCTAATCAGAATGAAAAAAAAAGTTATTTAAGATGCGAATAAACTACTCAAATTGCAAATAAGCTATTCAGTTTGCACTTCATACAAAAAAAGCTATTCACAATGGAAATAAACTAATCAGATTGCAAATAAGCTATTTAGTTTGCAAAAGAAGCTATTCATAATGAAAATGTGCCATTCAGATTGCAGTTAAGTATGAAAATAAGCTATTCAAAATGAAAAAAAAGGGATTCAGGATGCGAATAACCTATTCAGTTGGCAATTCAGACAAAAAAAGCTATTCATAATGCAAATAAACTATTCAGATTGGAAATAAGCTATTCAGTTAGCAAAAAAAAGCTATTCGGAATGAAAATGTGCTATTCAGATTGCAGTTTAGGACTAAAATAAGCTAATCAGAATGAAAAAAAGGGATTCAGGATGCGAATAAACTACTCAAATTGCAAATAAGCTATTCAGTTTGCAGTTCATGCAAAAAAAGCTATTCAGAATGGAAATAAACTAATCAGATTGCAAATAAGCTATTCAGTTTGCAAAAAAAGCTATTCAGAATGAAAATGTGCTATTCAGATTGCAGTTCAGGATGAAAATAAGCTATTCAGAATGAAAAAAAAGGGATTCAAGATGCGAATAACCTATTCAGTTGGCAATTCAGACAAAAAAAGCTATTCAGAATGCAAAAAAACTATTCAGATTGTAAATAAGGTATTTAGTTTGCAAATGAAGCAATTCAGAATGAAAATGTGCTATTCAGATTGCAGTTAAGTATGAAAATAAGCTATTCAGAATGACAAAAAAGGGATTCAGGATGCGAATAACCTATTCAGTTGGCAATTCAGACAAAAAAGCTATTCAGAATGCAAATAAAGTATTCGGATTGCAAATAAGCAATTCAGTGTGCCGAAAAAGCTTTTCAGAATGAAAATGTGCTATTCAGATTGCAGTTCAGGATGAAAATAATCTATTCAGAATGAAAAAAAGGGATTCAGGATGCCAACAACGTATTCAGTTTGCAATTCAGACAAAAAAAGCTATTCAGAATGCAAATAAACTATTCAGATTGCATATAAGCTATTAAGTTTGTAAAAAATGGTTTTTCGAATGAAAATGTGCTATTCAGATTGCAGTTAAGTATGAAAATAATCTATTCAGAATGAAAAAAAAGGGATTCAGGATGCGAATAACCTATTCAGAATGAAAATGTGCTATTCAGATTGAAGTTCAGGATGAAAATAACCTATTCAGAATGAAAAAAAAGGATTCAGGATGCTAATAACCTATTCAGTTTGCAGTTCAGACAAAAAAAGCTATTCAGAATGCGAATAAACTATTCAGATTGGAAATAAGCTATTCAGTTAGCAAAAAAAAGCTATTCGGAATGAAAATGTGCTATTCAGATTGCAGTTTAGGACTAAAATAAGCTAATCAGAATGAAAAAAAGGGATTCAGGATGCGAATAAACTACTCAAATTGCAAATAAGCTATTCAGTGTGCAGTTCATGCAAAAAAAGCTATTCAGAATGGAAATAAACTAATCAGATTGCAAATAAGCTATTCAGTTTGCAAAAAAAGCTATTCAGAATGAAAATGTGCTATTCAGATTGCAGTTCAGGATGAAAATAAGCTATTCAGAATGAAAAAAAAGGGATTCAAGATGCGAATAACCTATTCAGTTGGCAATTCAGACAAAAAAAGCTATTCAGAATGCAAAAAAACTATTCAGATTGTAAATAAGGTATTTAGTTTGCAAATGAAGCAATTCAGAATGAAAATGTGCTATTCAGATTGCAGTTAAGTATGAAAATCAGCTATTCAGAATGACAAAAAAGGGATTCAGGATGCGAATAACCTATTCAGTTGGCAATTTAGACAAAAAAGCTATTCAGAATGCAAATAAAGTATTCGGATTGCAAATAAGCAATTGAGTGTGCAGAAAAAGCTTTTCAGAATGAAAATGTGCTATTCAGATTGCAGTTCAGGATGAAAATAATCTATTCAGAATGAAAAAAAAGGATTCAGGATGCCAACAACGTATTCAGTTTGCAATTCAGACAAAAAAAGCTATTCAGAATGCAAATAAACTATTCAGATTGCAAATAAGCTATTAAGTTTGGAAAAAATGGTTTTTCGAATGAAAATGTGCTATTTAGATTGCAGTTCAGGATGAAAATAAGCTATTCAGAATGAAAAAAAAAGGATTCAGGATGCGAATAACCTATTAAGTTTGTAGTTCAGACAAAAAAAGCTATTCAGAATGCAAATAAACTATTCAGAATAGAAATGTGCTATTCATATTGCAGTTTAGGATGAAAATAAGCTATTCAAAATGAAAAAAAAAATTGGATTTAGGATGCGAAAATCCTATTCAGTTTGCAGTTCAGACAATAAAGGGGATTCATTATGCAAATAAACTATTCAGATTGGAAATTAGCTATTCAGTTAGCAAAAAAAAGCTATTCAGAATGAAAATGTGCTATTCAGTTTGCAGTTTAGGAGTAAAATAAGCTAATCAGAATGAAAAAAAAAAGATATTTAGGATGCGAATAAACTACTCAAATTGCAAATAAGCTATTCAGTTTGCACTTCATACAAATAAAGCTATTCACATTGGAAATAAACTAATCAGATTGCAAATAAGCTATTTAGTTTGCAAAAGAAGCAATTCAGAATGAAAATGTGCTATTCAGATTGCAGTTAAGTATGAAAATAAGCTATTCAAAATGAAAAAAAAGGGATTCAGGATGCGAATAACCTATTCAGTTGGCAATTCAGACAAAAAAAGCTATTCATAATGCAAAAAAACTATTCAGATTGCAAATATGCTATTTAGTTTGCAAAAGAAGCAACTCATAATGAAAATGTGCTATTCAGATTGCAGTTAAGTATGAAAATAAGCTATTCAGAATGAAAAAAATGGGATTCAGGATGCGAATAACCTATTCAGTTAGCAATTCAGACAAAATAAGCTATTTAGAATGCAAAAAAAACTATTTAGATTGCAAATAAGCTATTCAGTTTGCAGAAAAAGCTTTTCAGAATGAAAATGTGCTATTCAGATTGCAGTTCAGAATGAAAATAAGCTATTCAGAATGAAAAAAAAAGGATTCAGGAGGCAAACAACATATTCAGTTTGATGTTTAGACAAAAAAAGCTATTCCGAATGGAAATAAACTAATCAGATTGCAAATAAGATATTTAGTTTGCAAAAGAAGCTATTCAGAATGAAAATGTGCTATTCAGATTGCAGTTAAGTATGAAAATAAGCTATTCAGAATGAAAAAAAAGGGATTCAGGATGCGAATAACCTATTCAGTTGGCAATTCAGACAAAAAAAGCTATTTAGAATGCAAAAAAACTATTCAGATTGCAAATAAGCTATTCAGTTTGCAGAAAAAGCTTTTCAGAATGAAAATGTGCTATTCAGATTGCAGTTCAGGATGAGAATTAGCTATTCAGAATGGAAAAAAAAGGAATTCAGGATGTGAATAACCTATTCAGTTGGCAATTCAGACAAAAAAAGCTATTCAGAATGCAAATAAGCTATTCAGTTTGCAGAAAAAGCTTTTCAAAATGAAAATGTGCTATTCAGATTGCAGTTCAGGATGAAAATAAGCTATTCAGAATGAAAAAAAAAGGATTCAGGATGCAAACAACATATTCAGTTTGCAGTTCAGACAAAAAAAGCTATTCCGAATGCAAATAAACTATTCAGATTGCAAATAAGCTATTTAGTTTGCAAACGAAGCAATTCAGAATGAAAATGTGCTATTCAAATTGCAGTTAAATATGAAAATAAGCTATTCAGAATGAAAAAAATGGGATTCAGGATGCGAATAACCTATTCAGTTAGCAATTCAGACAAAATAAGCTATTTAGAATGCAAAAAAAACTATTTAGATTGCAAATAAGCTATTCAGTTTGCAGAAAAAGCTTTTCAGAATGAAAATGTGCTATTCAGATTGCAGTTCAGAATGAAAATAAGCTATTCATAATGAAAAAAAAAGGATTCAGGAGGCAAACAACATATTCAGTTTGCAGTTTATACAAAAAAAGCTATTCTGAATGCAAATAAACTATTCAGATTGCAAATAAGCTATTCAGTTTGCAAAAAAAGCTTTTCAGAATGAAAATGTGCTATTCAGATTGCAGTGAAGGATGAAAATAAGCTATTCAGAATGAAAAAAAAGGGATTCAGGATGCGAATAATCTATTCAGTTGGAAATTCAGACAAAAAAAGCTATTTAGAATGCAAGAAAACTATTCAGATTGCAAATAAGCTATTCAGTTTGCAGAAAAAGCTTTTCAGAATGAAAATGTGCTATTCAGATTGCAGTTCAGGATGAGAATTAGCTATTCAGAATGGAAAAAAAAGGAATTCAGGATGTGAATAACCTATTCAGTTGGCAATTCAGACAAAAAAAGCTATTCAGAATGCAAATAAGCTATTCAGTTTGCAGAAAAAGCTTTTCAAAATGAAAATGTGCTATTCAGATTGCAGTTCAGGATGAAAATAAGCTATTCAGAATGAAAAAAAAAGGATTCAGGATGCAAACAACATATTCTGTTTGCAGTTCAGACAAAAAAAGCTATTCCGAATCGAAATAAACTAATCAGATTGCAAATAAGCTATTTAGTTTGCAAAAGAAGCTATTCAGAATGAAAATGTGCTATTCAGATTGCAGTTAAGTATGAAAATAAGCTATTCAGAATGAAAAAAAAGGGATTCAGGATGCGAATAACCTATTCAGTTGGCAATTCAGAAAAAAAAGCTATTTAGAATGCAAAAAAACTATTCAGATTGCAAATAAGCTATTCAGTTTGCAGAAAAAGCTTTTCAGAATAAAAATGTGCTATTCAGATTGCAGTTCAGGATGAGAATTAGCTATTCAGAATGGAAAAAAAAGGAATTCATGATGTGAATAACCTATTCAGTTGGCAATTCAAACAAAAAAAGCTATTCAGAATGCAAATAAGCTATTCAGTTTGCAGAAAAAGCTTTTCAAAATGAAAATGTGCTATTCAGATTGCAGTTCAGGATGAAAATAAGCTATTCAGAATGAAAAAAAAAGGATTCAGGATGCAAGCAACATATTCAGTTTGCAGTTCAGACAAAAAAAGCTATTCCGAATGCAAATAAACTATTCAGATTGCAAATAAGCTGTTTAGTTTGCAAACGAAGCAATTCAGAATGAAAATGTGCTATTCAAATTGCAGTTAAATATGAAAATAAGCTATTCAGAATGAAAAAAATGGGATTCAGGATGCGAATAACCTATTCAGTTAGCAATTCAGACAAAATAAGCTATTTAGAATGCAAAAAAAACTATTTAGATTGCAAATAAGCTATTCAGTTTGCAGAAAAAGCTTTTCAGAATGAAAATGTGCTATTCAGATTGCAGTTCAGAATGAAAATAAGCTATTCATAATGAAAAAAAAAGGATTCAGGAGGCAAACAACATATTCAGTTTGCAGTTTATACAAAAAAAGCTATTCTGAATGCAAATAAACTATTCAGATTGCAAATAAGCTATTCAGTTGGCAAAAAAAGCTTTTCAGAATGAAAATGTGCTATTCAGATTGCAGTTAAGGATGAAAATAAGCTATTCAGAATGAAAAAAAAGGGATTCAGGATGCGAATAATCTATTCAGTTGGCAATTCAGACAAAAAAAGCTATTTAGAATGCAAGAAAACTATTCAGATTGCAAATAAGCTATTCAGTTTGCAGAAAAAGCTTTTCAGAATGAAAATGTGCTATTCAGATTGCAGTTCAGGATGAGAATTAGCTATTCAGAATGGAAAAAAAAGGAATTCAGGATGTGAATAACCTATTCAGTTGGCAATTCAGACAAAAAAAGCTATTCAGAATGCAAATAAGCTATTCAGTTTGCAGAAAAAGCTTTTCAAAATGAAAATGTGCTATTCAGATTGCAGTTCAGGATGAAAATAAGCTATTCAGAATGAAAAAAAAAAGGATTCAGGATGCAAACAACATATTCAGTTTGGAGTTCAGACAAAAAAAGCTATTCCGAATCGAAATAAACTAATCAGATTGCAAATAAGCTATTTAGTTTGCAAAAGAAGCTATTCAGAATGAAAATGTGCTATTCAGATTGCAGTTAAGTATGAAAATAAGCTATTCAGAATGAAAAAAAAGGGATTCAGGATGCGAATAACCTATTCAGTTGGCAATTCAGACAAAAAAAGCTATTTAGAATGCAAAAAAACTATTCAGATTGCAAATAAGCTATTCAGTTTGCAGAAAAAGCTTTTCAGAATGAAAATGTGCTATTCAGATTGCAGTTCAGGATGAGAATTAGCTATTCAGAATGGAAAAAAAAGGAATTCAGGATGTGAATAACCTATTCAGTTGGCAATTCAGACAAAAAAAGCTATTCAATATGCAAATAAGCTATTCAGTTTGCAGAAAAAGCTTTTCAAAATGAAAATGTGCTATTCAGATTGCAGTTCAGGATGAAAATAAGCTATTCAGAATGAAAAAAAAAAGGATTCAGGATGCAAACAACATATTCAGTTTGCAGTTCAGACAAAAAAAGCTATTCCGAATCGAAATAAACTATTCAGATTGCAAATAAGCTATTTAGTTTGCAAAAGAAGCAATTCAAAATGAAAATGTGCTATTCAAATTGCAGTTAAATATGAAAATAAGCTATTCAGAATGAAAAAAAAGGGATTCAGGATGCGAATAACCTATTCAGTTGGCAATTCAGAAAAAAAAGCTATTTAGAATGCAAAAAAACTATTCAGATTGCAAATAAGCTATTCAGTTTGCAGAAAAAGCTTTTCAGAATAAAAATGTGCTATTCAGATTGCAGTTCAGGATGAGAATTAGCTATTCAGAATGGAAAAAAAAGGAATTCATGATGTGAATAACCTATTCAGTTGGCAATTCAAACAAAAAAAGCTATTCAGAATGCAAATAAGCTATTCAATTTGCAGAAAAAGCTTTTCAAAATGAAAATGTGCTATTCAGATTGCAGTTCAGGATGAAAATAAGCTATTCATAATGAAAAAAAAAGGATTCAGGATGCAAGCAACATATTCAGTTTGCAGTTCAGACAAAAAAAGCTATTCCGAATGCAAATAAACTATTCAGATTGCAAATAAGCTATTTAGTTTGCAAACGAAGCAATTCAGAATGAAAATGTGCTATTCAAATTGCAGTTAAATATGAAAATAAGCTATTCAGAATGAAAAAAATGGGATTCAGGATGCGAATAACCTATTCAGTTAGCAATTCAGACAAAATAAGCTATTTAGAATGCAAAAAAAACTATTTAGATTGCAAATAAGCTATTCAGTTTGCAGAAAAAGCTTTTCAGAATGAAAATGTGCTATTCAGATTGCAGTTCAGAATGAAAATAAGCTATTCATAATGAAAAAAAAAGGATTCAGGAGGCAAACAACATATTCAGTTTGCAGTTTATACAAAAAAAGCTATTCTGAATGCAAATAAACTATTCAGATTGCAAATAAGCTATTCAGTTGGCAAAAAAAGCTTTTCAGAATGAAAATGTGCTATTCAGATTGCAGTTAAGGATGAAAATAAGCTATTCAGAATGAAAAAAAAGGGATTCAGGATGCGAATAATCTATTCAGTTGGCAATTCAGACAAAAAAAGCTATTTAGAATGCAAGAAAACTATTCAGATTGCAAATAAGCTATTCAGTTTGCAGAAAAAGCTTTTCAGAATGAAAATGTGTTATTCAGATTGCAGTTCAGGATGAGAATTAGCTATTCAGAATGGAAAAAAAAGGAATTCAGGATGTGAATAACCTATTCAGTTGGCAATTCAGACAAAAAAAGCTATTCAGAATGCAAATAAGCTATTCAGTTTGCAGAAAAAGCTTTTCAAAATGAAAATGTGCTATTCAGATTGCAGTTCAGGATGAAAATAAGCTATTCAGAATGAAAAAAAAAAGGATTCAGGATGCAAACAACATATTCAGTTTGGAGTTCAGACAAAAAAAGCTATTCCGAATCGAAATAAACTAATCAGATTGCAAATAAGCTATTTAGTTTGCAAAAGAAGCTATTCAGAATGAAAATGTGCTATTCAGATTGCAGTTAAGTATGAAAATAAGCTATTCAGAATGAAAAAAAAGGGATTCAGGATGCGAATAACCTATTCAGTTGGCAATTCAGACAAAAAAAGCTATTTAGAATGCAAAAAAACTATTCAGATTGCAAATAAGCTATTCAGTTTGCAGAAAAAGCTTTTCAGAATGAAAATGTGCTATTCAGATTGCAGTTCAGGATGAGAATTAGCTATTCAGAATGGAAAAAAAAGGAATTCAGGATGTGAATAACCTATTCAGTTGGCAATTCAGACAAAAAAAGCTATTCAATATGCAAATAAGCTATTCAGTTTGCAGAAAAAGCTTTTCAAAATGAAAATGTGCTATTCAGATTGCAGTTCAGGATGAAAATAAGCTATTCAGAATGAAAAAAAAAAGGATTCAGGATGCAAACAACATATTCAGTTTGCAGTTCAGACAAAAAAAGCTATTCCGAATCGAAATAAACTATTCAGATTGCAAATAAGCTATTTAGTTTGCAAAAGAAGCAATTCAAAATGAAAATGTGCTATTCAAATTGCAGTTAAATATGAAAATAAGCTATTCAGAATGAAAAAAATGGGATTCAGGATGCGAATAACCTATTCAGTTAGCAATTCAGACAAAATAAGCTATTTAGAATGCAAAAAAACTATTTAGATTGCAAATAAGCTATTCAGTTTGCAGAAAAAGCTTTTCAGAATGAAAATGTGCTATTCAGATTGCAGTTCAGGATGAAAATAAGCTATTCAGAATGAAAAAAAAGGATTCAGGAGGCAATCAACATATTCAGTTTGCAGTTTAGACAAAAAAAGCTATTCCGAATGCAAATAAACTCTTCAGATTGCAAATAAGCTATTCAGTTTGCAAAAGAAGCAATTCAGAATGAAAATGTGCTATTCAAATTGCAGTTAAATATGAAAATAAGCTATTCAGAATGAAAAAAATGGGATTCAGGATGCGAATAACCTATTCAGTTAGCAATTCAGACAAAATAAGCTATTTAGAATGCAAAAAAACTATTTAGATTGCAAATAAGCTATTCAGTTTGCAGAAAAAGCTTTTCAGAATGAAAATGTGCTATTTTGATTGCGGTTCAGGATGAAAATAAGCTATTCAGAATGAAAAAAAAAGGATTCAGGATGCGAATAACCTATTCAGAATGAATATGTGCTATTCAGTTTGCAAAAAAAGCTATTCAGTTTGCAAAAAAAGCTATTCAGTTTGAAAATGTGCTATTCAGATTGCAGTTCACGATGAAAATATGCTATTCAAAATGAAAAAAAAAATGGATTTAGAATGCGAAAAACCTATTCAGTTTGCAGTTCAGACAAAAAAGGGGATTCATGATGCAAATAAATTATGCAGTTTGGAAATAAGTTATTCAGTTTGCAAAAAAAAGTTATTCAGAATGAAAATGTGCTATTCAGATTGTAGTTTAGGAGTAAAATAAGCTAATCAGAATGAAAAAATAGGTATTCAGGATGCGAATAAACTACTCAAATTGCAAATAAGCTATTCAGTTTGCAATTCATACAAAAAAAGCTATTCAGAATGGAAATAAGCTAATCAGATTGCAAATAAGCTATTTAGTTTGGAAAAAAAGCTATTCAGAATGAAAATGTACTATTCAGATTGCAGTTCAGGATGAAAATAAGCTATGCCGAATGAAAAAAAAGGGATTCAGGATGCGAATAACCTATTCAGTTGGCAATTCAGACAAAAAAAGCTATTCAGAATGCAAATAAACTATTCAGATTGGAAATAAGCTATTCAGTTTGCAAAAAAAGCTATTCAGAATGAAAATGTGGGATTCAGATTGCAGTTAAGTATGAAAATAAGCAATTCAGAATGAAAAAAAAGAAGGATTCAGGATGCGAATAACCTATTCAGTTGGCAATTCAGACAAAAAAAGCTATTCAGAATGCAAATAAAGTATTCGGATTGCAAATAAGCTATTCAGTTTGCAGAAAAAGCTTTTCAAAATGAAAATGTGCTATTCAGATTGCAGTTCAGGATGAAAATAAGCTATTTAGAATGAAAAAAAAAGGGATTCAGGATGCGAATAACCTATTAAGTTTGCAGTTCAGACAAAAAATGCTATTCAGAATGCAAATAAACTATTCCGATTTCAAATAAGCTATTCAGTTTGCAAAAAAAGCTTTTCAAAATGAAATTGTGCTATTCAGATTGCAGTTAAGGATGAAAATAAGCTATTCAGAATGAAAAAAAAGGGATTCAGGATGCGAATAACCTATTCAGTTGGCAATTCAGACAAAAAAAGCTAATCAGAATGCAAAAAAACTATTCAGATTGCAAATAAGCTATTCAGTTTGCAGAAAAAGCTTTTCAGAATGAAAATGTGCTATTCAGATTGCAGTTCAGGATGAGAATAAGCTATTCAGAATGAAAAAAAAGGGATTCAGGATGCGAATAACCTATTCAGTTGGCAATTCAGACAAAAAAAGCTATTCAGAATGCAAATAAAGTATTTAGATTGCAAATAAGCTATTCAGTTTGCAGAAAAAGCTTTTCAGAATGAAAATGTGCTATTCAGATTGCAGTTCAGGATGAAAATAAGCTATTCAGAATGAAAAAAAAGGGATTCAGGATGCGAATAACCTATTAAGTTTGTAGTTCAGAAAAAAAAAAAGCTATTCAGAATGCCAATAAACAATTCAGATTGCAAATAAGCTATTCAGTTTGCACAAAAAGCTATTCAGAATGAAAATGTGCTATCCAGATTGCAGTTCAGGATGAAAATAAGCTATTCATAATGAAAAAAATGGGATTCAGGATGCGAATAACCTATTAAGTTTGTAGTTCAGACAAAAAAAGCTATTCAGAATGCCAATAAACAATTCAGATTGCAAATAAGCTATTCAGTTTGCAAAAAAAGCTATTCAGAATGAAAATGTGCTATTCATATTGCAGTTCAGGATGTAAATAATCTATTCAGAATGAAAAAAAAGGACATAGGATGCCAACAACGTATTCAGTTTGCAATTCAGACAAAAAAAGCTATTCAGAATGCAAATAAACTATTCAGATTGCAAATAAGCTATTAAGTTTGTAAAAAAAGGTTTTCAGAATGAAAATGTGCTATTTAGATTGCAGTTCAGGATGAAAATAAGCTATACAGAATGAAAAAAAGGGATTCAGGATGCGAATAACCTATTCAGTTTGCAGTTCAGTCTAAAAAAGCTATTCAGAATGCAAATAAACTATTCAGAATTGAAATAAAGTATTTAGATTGCAAATAAGCTATTTAGTTTGCAGAAAAAGCTTTTCAGAATGAAAATGTGCTATTCAGATTGCAGTTCAGGATGATAATAAGCTATTCAGAATGAAAAAAAAAGGGATTCAGGATGCGAATAACCTATTAAGTTTGTAGTTCAGACAAAAAAAGCTATTCAGAATGCCAATAAGCTATTCAAATTGCAAATAAGCTATTCAGTTTGTAAAAAAAGCTATTCAGAATGAAAATGTGGTATTCAGATTGCAGTTCAGGATGAAAATAATCTATTCAGAATGAAAGAAAAAGTATTCAGGATGCCAACAACGTATTCAGTTTGCAATTCAGACCAAAAAAGCTATTCAGAAAGCAAATAAACTATTCAGATTGCAAATAAGCTATTCAGTTTGTAAAAAAAGGTTTTTAAAATGAAAATGTGCTATTTTGATTGCAGTTCAGGGTGAAAATAAGCTATTCAGTATGACAAAAGAAGGATTCAGGATGCGAATAACCTATTCAGAATGAATATGTGCTATTCAGATTGAAGTTCAGGATGAAAATAACCTATTCAGAATGAAAAAAAAAAGGATACAGGATGCTAATAACCTATTCAGTTTGCAGTTCAGGCAAAAAAAGCTATTCAGAATGCAAATAAACTATTCAGATTGGAAATAAGCTATTCAGTTTGCAAAAAAAGCTATTCAGAATGAAAATGTGCTATTCAGATTGCAGTTCACGATGAAAATGAGCTATTCATAATGAAAAAAAAATGGATTTAGGATGCGAAAAACCTATTCAGTTTGCAGTTCAGACAAAAAAGGGGATTCATGATGCAAATAAACTATGCAGATTGGAAATAAGCTATTCAGTTTGCAAAAAATAGTTATTCAGAATGAAAATGTGCTATTCAGATTGCAGTTTAGGAGTAAAATAAGCTAATCAGAATGAAAAAAAAGGTATTCAGGATGCGAATAAACTACTCAAATTGCAAATAAGCTATTTAGTTTGCAAAAAAAGCTATTCAGAATGAAAATGTGCTATTCAGATTGCAGTTCAGGATGAAAATAAGCTATTCAGAATGAAAAAAAAGGGATTCAGGATGCGAATAACTTATTCAGTTGGCAATTCAGACAAAAAAAGCTATTCAGAATGCAAATAAAGTATTTAGATTGAAAATAAGCTATTCAGTTTGCAAATAAGCTATTCAGTTTGCAAAAGAAGCTTTTCAGAATGAAAATGTGCTATTCAGATAGCACTTAAGGATGAAAATAAGCTATTCAGAATGAAAAAAAAGGGATTCAGGATGCGAATAACCTATTCAGTTAGCAATTCAGACAAAATAAGCTATTTAGAATGCAAGAAAACTATTTAGAATGCAAATAAGCTATTCAGTTTGCAGAAAAAGCTTTTCAGAATGAAAATGTGCTATTCAGATTGCAGTTCAGGATGAAAATAAGCTATTCAGAATGAAAAAAAAGGATTCAGGAGGCAATCAACATATTCAGTTTGCAGTTTAGACAAAAAAAGCTATTCCGAATGCAAATAAACTATTCAGATTGCAAATAAGCTATTCAGTTTGCAAAAGAAGCAATTCAGAATGAAAATGTGCTATTCAAATTGCAGTTAAATATGAAAATAAGCTATTCAGAATGAAAAAAATGGGATTCAGGATGCGAATAACCTATTCAGTTAGCAATTCAGACAAAATAAGCTATTTAGAATGCAAAAAAACTATTTAGATTGCAAATAAGCTATTCAGTTTGCAGAAAAAGCTTTTCAGAATGAAAATGTGCTATTTTGATTGCAGTTCAGGATGAAAATAAGCTATTCAGAATGAAAAAAAAAGGATTCAGGATGCGAATAACCTATTCAGAATGAATATGTGCTATTCAGTTTGCAAAAAAAGCTATTCAGTTTGCAAAAAAAGCTATTCAGTTTGAAAATGTGCTATTCAGATTGCAGTTCACGATGAAAATATGCTATTCAAAATGAAAAAAAAAATGGATTTAGAATGCGAAAAACCTATTCAGTTTGCAGTTCAGACAAAAAAGGGGATTCATGATGCAAATAAATTATGCAGTTTGGAAATAAGTTATTCAGTTTGCAAAAAAAAGTTATTCAGAATGAAAATGTGCTATTCAGATTGTAGTTTAGGAGTAAAATAAGCTAATCAGAATGAAAAAATAGGTATTCAGGATGCGAATAAACTACTCAAATTGCAAATAAGCTATTCAGTTTGCAATTCTTACAAAAAAAGCTATTCAGAATGGAAATAAGCTAATCAGATTGCAAATAAGCTATTTAGTTTGGAAAAAAAGCTATTCAAAATGAAAATGTACTATTCAGATTGCAGTTCAGGATGAAAATAAGCTATGCCGAATGAAAAAAAAGGGATTCAGGATGCGAATAACCTATTCAGTTGGCAATTCAGACAAAAAAAGCTATTCAGAATGCAAATAAACTATTCAGATTGGAAATAAGCTATTTAGTTTGCAAAAAAAGCTATTCAGAATGAAAATGTGGTATTCAGATTGCAGTTAAGTATGAAAATAAGCAATTCAGAATGAAAAAAAAGAAGGATTCAGGATGCGAATAACCTATTCAGTTGGCAATTCAGACAAAAAAAGCTATTCAGAATGCAAATAAAGTATTCGGATTGCAAATAAGCTATTCAGTTTGCAGAAAAAGCTTTTCAAAATGAAAATGTGCTATTCAGATTGCAGTTCAGGATGAAAATAAGCTATTTAGAATGAAAAAAAAGGGATTCAGGATGCGAATAACCTATTAAGTTTGCAGTTCAGACAAAAAATGCTATTCAGAATGCAAATAAACTATTCCGATTTCAAATAAGCTATTCAGTTTGCAAAAAAAGCTTTTCAAAATGAAATTGTGCTATTCAGATTGCAGTTAAGGATGAAAATAAGCTATTCAGAATGAAAAAAAAAGGATTCAGGATGCGAATAACCTATTCAGAATGAAAATGTGCTATTCAGTTTGCAAAAAAAGATATTCAGTTTGCAAAAAAAGCTATTCAGTTTGAAAATGTGCTATTCAGATTGCAGTTCACGATGAAAATATGCTATTCAAAATGAAAAAAAAAATGGATTTAGGATGCGAAAAACCTATTCAGTTTGCAGTTCAGACAAAAAAGGGGATTCATGATGCAAATAAATTATGCAGTTTGGAAATAAGTTATTCAGTTTGCAAAAAAAAGTTATTCAGAATAAAAATGTGCTATTCAGATTGTAGTTTAGGAGTAAAATAAGCTAATCAGAATGAAAAAATAGGTATTCAGGATGCGAATAAACTACTCAAATTGCAAATAAGCTATTCAGTTTGCAATTCATACAAAAAAAGCTATTCAGAATGGAAATAAGCTAATCAGAATGCAAATAAGCTATTTAGTTTGGAAAAAAAGCTATTCAGAATGAAAATGTACTATTCAGATTGCAGTTCAGGATGAAAATAAGCTATGCCGAATGAAAAAAAAGGGATTCAGGATGCGAATAACCTATTCAGTTGGCAATTCAGACAAAAAAAGCTATTCAGAATGCAAATAAACTATTCAGATTGGTAATAAGCTATTCAGTTTGCAAAAAAAGCTATTCAGAATGAAAATGTGGTATTCAGATTGCAGTTAAGTATGAAAATAAGCAATTCAGAATGAAAAAAAAGAAGGATTCAGGATGCGAATAACCTATTCAGTTGGCAATTCAGACAAAAAAAGCTATTCAGAATGCAAATAAAGTATTCGGATTGCAAATAAGCTATTCAGTTTGCAGAAAAAGCTTTTCAAAATGAAAATGTGCTATTCAGATTGCAGTTCAGGATGAAAATAAGCTATTTAGAATGAAAAAAAAAGGGATTCAGGATGCGAATAACCTATTAAGTTTGCAGTTCAGACAAAAAATGCTATTCAGAATGCAAATAAACTATTCCGATTTCAAATAAGCTATTCAGTTTGCAAAAAAAGCTTTTCAAAATGAAATTGTGCTATTCAGATTGCAGTTAAGGATGAAAATAAGCTATTCAGAATGAAAAAAAAGGGATTCAGGATGCGAATAACCTATTCAGTTGGCAATTCAGACAAAAAAAGCTAATCAGAATGCAAAAAAACTATTCAGATTGCAAATAAGCTATTCAGTTTGCAGAAAAAGCTTTTCAGAATGAAAATGTGCTATTCAGATTGCAGTTCAGGATGAGAATAAGCTATTCAGAATGAAAAAAAATAGGGATTCAGGATGCGAATAACCTATTCAGTTGGCAATTCAGACAAAAAAAGCTATTCAGAATGCAAATAAAGTATTTAGATTGCAAATAAGCTATTCAGTTTGCAGAAAAAGCTTTTCAGAATGAAAATGTGCTATTCAGATTGCAGTTCAGGATGAAAATAAGCTATTCAGAATGAAAAAACAAGGGATTCAGGATGCGAATAACCTATTAAGTTTGTAGTTCAGAAAAAAAAAAGCTATTCAGAATGCCAATAAACAATTCAGATTGCAAATAAGCTATTCAGTTTGCACAAAAAGCTATTCAGAATGAAAATGTGCTATCCAGATTGCAGTTCAGGATGAAAATAAGCTATTCATAATGAAAAAAATGGGATTCAGGATGCGAATAACCTATTAAGTTTGTAGTTCAGACAAAAAAAGCTATTCAGAATGCCAATAAACAATTCAGATTGCAAATAAGCTATTCAGTTTGCAAAAAAAGCTATTCAGAATGAAAATGTGCTATTCATATTGCAGTTCAGGATGAAAATAATCTATTCAGAATGAAAAAAAAGGACATAGGATGCCAACAACGTATTCAGTTTGCAATTCAGACAAAAAAAGCTATTCAGAATGCAAATAAACTATTCAGATTGCAAATAAGCTATTAAGTTTGTAAAAAAAGGTTTTCAGAATGAAAATGTGCTATTTAGATTGCAGTTCAGGATGAAAATAAGCTATACAGAATGAAAAAAAGGGATTCAGGATGCGAATAACCTATTCAGTTTGCAGTTCAGTCTAAAAAAGCTATTCAGAATGCAAATAAACTATTCAGAATTGAAATAAACTATTCAGATTGCAAATAAGCTATTTAGTTTGATAAAAAGGTATTCAGAATGAAAATGTGCTATTTAGATTGCAGTTCAGGATGAAAATAAGCTATTCAGAATGAAAAAAAGGGATTCAGGATGCGAATAACTTTTTCTGTTGGCAATTCAGACAAAAAAAGCTATTCAGAATGCAAATAAAGTATTTAGATTGCAAATAAGCTATTTAGTTTGCAGAAAAAGCTTTTCAGAATGAAAATGTGCTATTCCGATTGCAGTTCAGGATGATAATAAGCTATTCAGAATGAAAAAAAATGGGATTCAGGATGCGAATAACCTATTAAGTTTGTAGTTCAGACAAAAAAAGCTATTCAGAATGCCAATAAGCTATTCAAATTGCAAATAAGCTATTCAGTTTGTAAAAAAAGCTATTCAGAATGAAAATGTGGTATTCAGATTGCAGTTAAGTATGAAAATAAGCAATTCAGAATGAAAAAAAAGAAGGATTCAGGATGCGAATAACCTATTCAGTTGGCAATTCAGACAAAAAAAGCTATTCAGAATGCAAATAAAGTATTCGGATTGCAAATAAGCTATTCAGTTTGGAGAAAAAGCTTTTCAAAATGAAAATGTGCTATTCAGATTGCAGTTCAGGATGAAAATAAGCTATTTAGAATGAAAAAAAAAGGGATTCAGGATGCGAATAACCTACTAAGTTTGCAGTTCAGACAAAAAATGCTATTCAGAATGCAAATAAACTATTCCGATTTCAAATAAGCTATTCAGTTTGCAAAAAAAGCTTTTCAAAATGAAATTGTGCTATTCAGATTGCAGTTAAGGATGAAAATAAGCTATTCAGAATGAAAAAAAAGGGATTCAGGATGCGAATAACCTATTCAGTTGGCAATTCAGACAAAAAAAGCTAATCAGAATGCAAAAAAACTATTCAGATTGCAAATAAGCTATTCAGTTTGCAGAAAAAGCTTTTCAGAATGAAAATGTGCTATTCAGATTGCAGTTCAGGATGAGAATAAGCTATTCAGAATGAAAAAAAAAGGGATTCAGGATGCGAATAACCTATTCAGTTGGCAATTCAGACAAAAAAAGCTATTCAGAATGCAAATAAAGTATTTAGATTGCAAATAAGCTATTCAGTTTGCAGAAAAAGCTTTTCAGAATGAAAATGTGCTATTCAGATTGCAGTTCAGGATGAAAATAAGCTATTCAGAATGAAAAAACAAGGGATTCAGGATGCGAATAACCTATTAAGTTTGTAGTTCAGAAAAAAAAAAGCTATTCAGAATGCCAATAAACAATTCAGATTGCAAATAAGCTATTCAGTTTGCACAAAAAGCTATTCAGAATGAAAATGTGCTATCCAGATTGCAGTTCAGGATGAAAATAATCTATTCAGAATGAAAAAAAAGGACATAGGATGCCAACAACGTATTCAGTTTGCAATTCAGACAAAAAAAGCTATTCAGAATGCAAATAAACTATTCAAATTGCAAATAAGCTATTAAGTTTGTAAAAAAAGGTTTTCAGAATGAAAATGTGCTATTTAGATTGCAGTTCAGGATGAAAATAAGCTATACAGAATGAAAAAAAGGGATTCAGGATGCGAATAACCTATTCAGTTTGCAGTTCAGTCTAAAAAAGCTATTCAGAATGCAAATAAACTATTCAGAATTGAAATAAACTATTCAGATTGCAAATAAGCTATTTAGTTTGATAAAAAGGTATTCAGAATGAAAATGTGCTATTTAGATTGCAGTTCAGGATGAAAATAAGCTATTCAGAATGAAAAAAAGGGATTCAGGATGCGAATAACTTTTTCTGTTGGCAATTCAGACAAAAAAAGCTATTCAGAATGCAAATAAAGTATTTAGATTGCAAATAAGCTATTTAGTTTGCAGAAAAAGCTTTTCAGAATGAAAATGTGCTATTCCGATTGCAGTTCAGGATGATAATAAGCTATTCAGAATGAAAAAAAATGGGATTCAGGATGCGAATAACCTATTAAGTTTGTAGTTCAGACAAAAAAAGCTATTCAGAATGCCAATAAGCTATTCAAATTGCAAATAAGCTATTCAGTTTGCAAAAAAAGCTATTCAGAATGAAAATGTGGTATTCAGATTGCAGTTAAGTATGAAAATAAGCAATTCAGAATGAAAAAAAAGAAGGATTCAGGATGCGAATAACCTATTCAGTTGGCAATTCAGACAAAAAAAGCTATTCAGAATGCAAATAAAGTATTCGGATTGCAAATAAGCTATTCAGTTTGCAGAAAAAGCTTTTCAAAATGAAAATGTGCTATTCAGATTGCAGTTCAGGATGAAAATAAGCTATTTAGAATGAAAAAAAAGGGATTCAGGATGCGAATAACCTACTAAGTTTGCAGTTCAGACAAAAAATGCTATTCAGAATGCAAATAAACTATTCCGATTTCAAATAAGCTATTCAGTTTGCAAAAAAAGCTTTTCAAAATGAAATTGTGCTATTCAGATTGCAGTTAAGGATGAAAATAAGCTATTCAGAATGAAAAAAAAGGGATTCAGGATGCGAATAACCTATTCAGTTGGCAATTCAGACAAAAAAAGCTAATCAGAATGCAAAAAAACTATTCAGATTGCAAATAAGCTATTCAGTTTGCAGAAAAAGCTTTTCAGAATGAAAATGTGCTATTCAGATTGCAGTTCAGGATGAGAATAAGCTATTCAGAATGAAAAAAAAAAGGGATTCAGGATGCGAATAACCTATTCAGTTGGCAATTCAGACAAAAAAAGCTATTCAGAATGCAAATAAAGTATTTAGATTGCAAATAAGCTATTCAGTTTGCAGAAAAAGCTTTTCAGAATGAAAATGTGCTATTCAGATTGCAGTTCAGGATGAAAATAAGCTATTCAGAATGAAAAAACAAGGGATTCAGGATGCGAATAACCTATTAAGTTTGTAGTTCAGAAAAAAAAAAGCTATTCAGAATGCCAATAAACAATTCAGATTGCAAATAAGCTATTCAGTTTGCACAAAAAGCTATTCAGAATGAAAATGTGCTATCCAGATTGCAGTTCAGGATGAAAATAATCTATTCAGAATGAAAAAAAAGGACATAGGATGCCAACAACGTATTCAGTTTGCAATTCAGACAAAAAAAGCTATTCAGAATGCAAATAAACTATTCAAATTGCAAATAAGCTATTAAGTTTGTAAAAAAAGGTTTTCAGAATGAAAATGTGCTATTTAGATTGCAGTTCAGGATGAAAATAAGCTATACAGAATGAAAAAAAGGGATTCAGGATGCGAATAACCTATTAAGTTTGTAGTTCAGAAAAAAAAAAAGCTATTCAGAATGCCAATAAACAATTCAGATTGCAAATAAGCTATTCAGTTTGCACAAAAAGCTATTCAGAATGAAAATGTGCTATCCAGATTGCAGTTCAGGATGAAAATAAGCTATTCATAATGAAAAAAATGGGATTCAGGATGCGAATAACCTATTAAGTTTGTAGTTCAGACAAAAAAAGCTATTCAGAATGCCAATAAACAATTCAGATTGCAAATAAGCTATTCAGTTTGCAAAAAAAGCTATTCAGAATGAAAATGTGCTATTCATATTGCAGTTCAGGATGAAAATAATCTATTCAGAATGAAAAAAAAGGACATAGGATGCCAACAACGTATTCAGTTTGCAATTCAGACAAAAAAAGCTATTCAGAATGCAAATAAACTATTCAGATTGCAAATAAGCTATTAAGTTTGTAAAAAAAGGTTTTCAGAATGAAAATGTGCTATTTAGATTGCAGTTCAGGATGAAAATAAGCTATACAGAATGAAAAAAAGGGATTCAGGATGCGAATAACCTATTCAGTTTGCAGTTCAGTCTAAAAAAGCTATTCAGAATGCAAATAAACTATTCAGAATTGAAATAAACTATTCAGATTGCAAATAAGCTATTTAGTTTGATAAAAAGGTATTCAGAATGAAAATGTGCTATTTAGATTGCAGTTCAGGATGAAAATAAGCTATTCAGAATGAAAAAAAGGGATTCAGGATGCGAATAACTTTTTCTGTTGGCAATTCAGACAAAAAAAGCTATTCAGAATGCAAATAAAGTATTTAGATTGCAAATAAGCTATTTAGTTTGCAGAAAAAGCTTTTCAGAATGAAAATGTGCTATTCCGATTGCAGTTCAGGATGATAATAAGCTATTCAGAATGAAAAAAAATGGGATTCAGGATGCGAATAACCTATTAAGTTTGTAGTTCAGACAAAAAAAGCTATTCAGAATGCCAATAAGCTATTCAAATTGCAAATAAGCTATTCAGTTTGTAAAAAAAGCTATTCAGAATGAAAATGTGGTATTCAGATTGCAGTTCAGGATGAAAATAATCTATTCAGAATGAAAGAAAAAGTATTCAGGATGCCAACAACGTATTCAGTTTGCAATTCAGACCAAAAAAGCTATTCAGAAAGCAAATAAACTATTCAGATTGCAAATAAGCTATTCAGTTTGTAAAAAAAGGTTTTTAAAATGAAAATGTGCTATTTTGATTGCAGTTCAGGGTGAAAATAAGCTATTCAGTATGACAAAAGAAGGATTCAGGATGCGAATAACCTATTCAGAATGAATATGTGCTATTCAGATTGAAGTTCAGGATGAAAATAACCTATTCAGAATGAAAAAAAAAAGGATTCAGGATGCTAATAACCTATGCAGTTTGCAGTTCAGGCAAAAAAAGCTATTCAGAATGCAAATAAACTATTCAGATTGGAAATAAGCTATTTAGTTTGCAAAAAAAGCTATTCAGAATGAAAATGTGCTATTCAGATTGCAGTTCACGATGAAAATGAGCTATTCATAATGAAAAAAAAAATGGATTTATGATGCGAAAAACCTATTCAGTTTGCAGTTCAGACAAAAAAGGGGATTCATGATGCAAATAAACTATGCAGATTGGAAATAAGCTATTCAGTTTGCAAAAAAAAGTTATTCAGAATGAAAATGTGCTATTCAGATTGCAGTTTAGGAGTAAAATAAGCTAATCAGAATGAAAAAAAAGGTATTCAGGATGCGAATAAACTACTCAAATTGCAAATAAGCTATTTAGTTTGCAAAAAAAGCTATTCAGAATGAAAATGTGCTATTCAGATTGCAGTTCAGGATGAAAATAAGCTATTCAGAATGAAAAAAAAGGGATTCAGGATGCGAATAACTTATTCAGTTGGCAATTCAGACAAAAAAAGCTATTCAGAATGCAAATAAAGTATTTAGATTGAAAATAAGCTATTCAGTTTGCAAATAAGCTATTCAGTTTGCAAAAGAAGCTTTTCAGAATGAAAATGTGCTATTCAGATAGCACTTAAGGATGAAAATAAGCTATTCAGAATGAAAAAAAAGGAATTCAGGATGCGAATAACCTATTCAGTTGGCAATTCAGACAAAAAGAGCTAATAAGAATGCAAAAAAAGTATTCGGATTGCAAATAAGCTATTCAGTTTGCAGAAAAAGCTTTTCAGAATGAAAATGTGCTATTCAGATTGCAGTTCAGGATGAGAATAAGCTATTCAGAATGAAAAAAAAAGGGATTCAGGATGCGAATGACCTATTCAGTTGGCAATTCAGACAAAAAAAGCTATTTAGAATGGAAAAAAACTATTCAGATTGCAAATAAGCTATTCAGTTTGCAGAAAAAGCTTTTCAGAATGAAAATAAGCTATTCAAAATGAAAAAAAATATGGATTTAGGATGCGGAAAACCTATTCAGTTTGCAGTTCAGACAAAAAAGGGGATTCATGATGCAAATAAACTATGCAGATTGGAAATAAGCTATTCAGTTTGCAAAAAAAAGTTATTCATAATGAAAATGTGCTATTCAGATTGTAGTTTAGGAGTAAAATAAGCTAATCAAAATGAAAAAAGAGGTATTCAGGATGCGAATAAACTACTCAAATTGCAAATAAGCTATTCAGTTGGCAATTCAGACAAAAAAAGCTATTCAGAATGCAAATAAACTATTCAGATTGGAAATAAGCTATTCAATTTGCAAAAAAAGCTATTCATAATGAAATTGTGCTATTCAGATTGCAGTTAAGTATGAAAATAAGCAATTCAGAATGAAAAAAAAAAGGATTCAGGATGCGAATAACCTATTCAGTTGGCAATTCAAACAAAAAAAGCTATTCAGAATGCAAATAAAGTATTTAGATTGCAAATAAGCTATTCAGTTTGCAGAAGAAGCTTTTCAGAATGAAAATGTGCTATTCAGATTGCAGTTCATGATGAAAATAAGCTATTCAGAATGAAAAAAAAAGGATTCAGGATGCAAACAACATATTCAGTTTGCAGTTTAGACAAAAAAAGCTATTCCGAATGCAAATAAACTATTCAGATTGCAAATAAGCCATTCAGTTTGCAAAAAAAGCTTTTCAGAATGAAAATGTGCTATTCAGATTGCAGTTAAGGATGAAAATAAGCTATTCAGAATGAAAAAAAAGGGATTCAGGATGCAAATAACCTATTCAGTTTGCAATTCAGACAAAAAAAGCTATTTAGAATGCAAAAAAACTATTCAGATTGCAAATAAGCTATTCAGTTTGCAGAAAAAGCTTTTCAGAATGAAAATGTGCTATTCAGATTGCAGTTCAGGATGAGAATTAGCTATTGAGAATGGAAAAAAAAGGAATTCAGGATGCGAATAACCTATTCAGTTGGCAATTCAGTTAAAAAAAGCTATTCATGCAAATAAGCTATTCAGTTTGCAGAAAAAGCTTTTCAGAATGAAAATGTGCTATTCAGATTCCAGTTCAGGATGAAAATAAGCTATTCAGAATGAAGAAAAAAAAGGATTCAGGATGCAAACAACATATTCAGTTTGCAGTTCAGACAAAAAAAGCTATTCAGAATGAAAATAAACTATTCAGATTGCAAATAAGCTAATCAGTTTTCAAAAAAAGCTTTTCAGAATGATTAGGGAGACTTGATTCACTTAGCATGGTCCTTGCTAATTCCTCAAGTAATCTGTTCTTCCTTTCTACAACACCATTTTGTTGTGGTGTTCTCGGAGTAGAGAAATTATGTGATATTCCATTTTCATCACATAGTTCTTGGAATTGTTGATTCTGAAATTCTCCACCATGATCACTTCTAATAGAAGAGATCTTTAAAGACTTCAAATTTTGAACTAGCCTTGCATATCTCTTGAATGCATTGAAGGCTTCATTCTTATGAGGCAGAAATAATGTCCATGTAAATCTAGAGAAATCATCAACAATAACAAGTGCATAGAAATTACCTCCGTGGCTTTTTGTTCTAGATGGTCCGAACAAATCCATATGTAACAATTGAAGGGGCCTTGAAGTCGAAACTATGTTCTTTGGTTTGAAGGATGTTCTGGTTTGCTTCCCTTTTTGACATGCATCACAAAGCTTGTCTTTCTCGAATTTTATCTTTGGAAGCCCAACAACTATATCATGCTTGACTAGTTTGTTTAAATGATCTATGTGAATGTGAGCAAGTCTTCTATGCCATAGCCATGAATCACTATTATTCTTGGCCAAAAAACATCTCACATTTTGTGGAATTTCTTCCAAAGAGATCATGAAGACTTTATTTACTTTATACCTAGAAAACTTAATTTCTTTAGTTTTCACATCTTTTACTACACATATATCATTAATAAAACCAACTTTCAAACCTTTATCACATAGTTGACTAATACTTCAGAAGATTATGCATCAAACCATCAACGTAAAGAACTTTATCGATGACTATTTGAGGGGGTGTGCCTATTCTTCCAATACCGAGTATCTTTCCCTTTTGATTGTTACCATATGTGACAAAACCTTTTTCTCTAGGTATAAGAAATGAAAACTTGGTTTTGTCTCCTGTCATGTGTGATGAGCAGCCACTATCAAGATACCATAAATCCTTTGCTGCTTTCATACACACCTACATGACGAAGTTCAGACATGGGTATTAGGAACCCAACAAGTTTTGGGTCCTTCTAAGTTAGCATCCTTTCTAACCCAAATGTATTCCCTATTTGGTACTCCTACATGTTTGTAGTAACATCTACTAGGGGTATGTCCTACTTTGTTACAATACGTACAAGAGTAATGATTGTAACTAGAGGTTTGTCTAGGAGAGGAATGAATCTTCTTAGGAGATCTATTTTGAGTATTCTTCCTATTGTTTGTAATTCTAACAAAATTAATCTTATTGTTACTAGAAGATCCTACCATATGGTTTGGTTTTACAAACACAGTTTTCTTGACTTCCTTAGTCTTTGGGTGAGAAGTATATCCTAGACCTGACTTGTTATTTGAATGTCTTTGCACACTTAGAATATCATCTAACTTCTGTTTTCCTTTATTGAAGTTATTTACTCTTTGTTGAAGATTATCTATCTTTTCTTCTAAAGAACTTCACTTAGTGCATTTTTGTGTAATATCTAGTTTAGATTTCACTATGTCTAATTCCTCTTGTAAGGTTCTACACTTACTTTCTAAGGATGAAATCAAATCATTTTGCTTAGTACTAATCTTGGAAAATTCTTGACACAATTTAAACATATTTTCCATAGAAAACTTTAAATCATGACAAGACATAGAGTTATCACTAACCTGGGAATCTTCAACATCTAAGTCATGTGAGGCCATCAAAGCAACTTGTGCTTCTTCTTTGTCAGAGTCTGATGATGAACTTACTTCATTATCATCCCAAGCCAAATATGCTCTTCGAGTAGGTTGATCCTTCTTTTCGAATTTTTCTCTTAGACCATGTTTCTTCTTCTGAAGATTTGGACAATCTGACTTGAAATGTCCGGGCTTGCCACACTCGAAACATGTGATCTTTTGAGACGAAGAAGACTCATTGTTCTTTTGGAAGGATTTATTGTTGTTGAATTTGACACCTTTTCTTTTAAGAAACTTTCCAAAGTTCTTTACTAGAAGATTCAAATTTCCATTGTCTTCTTCTTCAGAGTCTGCATCATAATCTTCTTTGATGCTTTCTTTTGCCTTTAGGGAAATTGATTGATGCTTCTTCTCATGTTGTTCATGCTCTTCTAAACGATTCAATTCCAACTCATGTTCTTGGAGTTTTCCAAAGAGATTTGCAAGAGTCATATTTGATAAACTCTTCTTTTCAGAGATGGCTGTAACTTTTGGTTGCCATAATCTTGTAAGTGATCCTAGAACTTTCATGTTCAAGTCACTATTTGAAAATTGTTTTCCAAGAGAAATCAAATGATTAATCAAATGAGTGAATCTTTTTTGCATATCTAATACCTTTTCTCCTGGAAGCATTCTGGACATTTCATATTCCTGAGATAAAGTATTGATCTTTGATCTCTTGACTTCATCTATTCCTTCATGAGTCACCATCAACGTATCCCATATTTCTTTTGATGAAGTGCACGTTGATACTCTGAAAAATTCATCCATGCCAAGAGCAGATGTAAGGATGTTCATTCCTTTGAGATCATATTGAACCTTCTTCTTTTCTTCTTCACTCCAAGTACTTTCTGATTTTGGTTGTGAAGTTCCTTCTTCATCTGTTGTTACAGGCACAAAGGGACCTTCTTCAATGGCTTTCCATATTCCTGCGTCTAATGACTTAATAAATATCTTCATCTTGATTTTCTAGAAGTCATAATGTTCTCCATTGAAGAATGGTGGCCTGTTTATGTTGAATCCTTCATTTGTTCCATGATTGGAAGAGGATGCCAACTTTTCCCGGATCATAGGAATAACTTACCTAAACTTCCGCTCTGATACCAATTGTTAGTACAGATAGCAACCTGAGATGGGGGGGGGGGTGAATCAGTGTTGCCCCAATTTTCACCTTATTGAAATTGTTACTTTCAAGATTATGATGATCACGAAACGATCATTATGATTGCAGCGGAATTGAACGATGCTTGAAAGTAAATATGAAGGATAAAGAAAATCACACACAAGATTTTATCCTGGTTCACCTTCAATCCACCGAAGGCTACGTCCAGTCCCTCAAGTAAACCCCTTGAGGATTTTTCCACTAATGATAAAAATCTCTTACAAGTTCCTAACCCAAGGACCCCAAGAATTTCTACCAATATCTTGTGAAAGCAAACCACTTTCAACAACCCCTGAAAGCAAACCGCTTTCAGTTCCTGAAGGCAAACCACCCTCAGACCTTGAAGACTAACCTGCCTTCAATCGAAACCCTGAAAGTAAACCACTTTCAGTGAAAACAACCCTTCACCGAATACTACGGTGAAAACTCAATCTTACAGAAAGAGATGAAGAAGAGTTTACAATTGGTTGTATCAATCCTCTAACATACAAGTTGATTGATCATGAGAAATTATGCTTTAAGGCTTTTGAGCATCATATGATTGTGAGTTCCTCAAGATATGAACAACTAAAGTGTTCTTATGAACATGAAGATCATGGACTCAGAATCTAGGCTCTTGAATGTTTAAGTTCTAAAAGATGAACTAATTTTGACAAAGCTTTGGCCTAATGTGATTTTCTCATGTGTTGCGTGTTCTCTTGTGTATGTTGTGTGTTCTGGACTCAAATGGACTTTATATAGGCAAGAGAAACGTCCTTGAACCATCACAACCCTTTCCAGAAGGTTTGGGACACAATGGTTCATGAAAAGATACAACTTTTCGTGTTGGTAATCGATTACATCACTTAGTGTAATCGATTACACTAATAGCCGTTTCAGTTTGAATTTCAAATTCAAACATGTAATCGATTACAAGCAAGTGGTAATCGATTACTTTCCTAGGTGTAATCGATTACCAGAAAGCTGCAATCGATTACACAGAAGCCCATTTTCCAGAAACTTGTTCCTTTGAGATCGGCTTAAGGTTTTCTACTTCTTTTAAGTTATGAAAACACTTAGCTTGATTAGATTAGGTGTTTTAAGAGCCTTTATGCTTTAATAGACCTTTGGAAGCATAACTCACCTAATACTAAGACTTCTAGACTATTGATGGACTTTGTAGCGCTTGTTTCTTCAAAGTCTTCTTTTCTTCTTTTTGTTTATGAGTTTTTCGTCATCAAAACCACAGCCAGGGTCAGGAGCAAGACCTTCTTCACAAAAGGTTGCATTGGTTCAAGGACGTTTCCCTTGCCTATATAAAGTCCATTTGAGTCCAGAACACAACAACACATGAGAATACAACATTAGGCCAAAGCTTTGCCAAAATTAGTTCATTCATTAAATCTTTTAGAACTTAAACTTTCAAGAGCCTAAATTCTGAGTTCATGATCTTCATGTTTATAAGAACACTCTAGTTGTTCATATCTTGAGGAACTCAGAATCTTGTTATGCTTAAAAGCCTTAAAGCATAAATTCTCATGATCAATCCACTTGTATGTTAAAGGATTGATACAGCCAATTGTAAACTCTTCTTCATCTCTTTCTGATAGATGGAGTATTCACCGTGGATCTCGGTGAAGGGTTGTTGGTACTGAAAGTGGTATACTTTCAGGGTGTTGATTGAAGGTGGTTTAGCCTTCAAGGTCTGAAGGTGATTTGCCTTCAGGAACTGAAAGTGGTATACTTTCAGGGGCTGTTGAAAGTGGTATACTTTCACAGGAAATTGGTAGAAATTCTTAGGGTCCTTGGTGTAAGAACTTGTAAGAGATTTTTATCAATAGTGGAAAAATCCTCAAGGGATTTTCTTGAGGGACTGGACGTAGACTTCGGTGGATAGAAGGTAAATCAGGATAAAAATATGTGTATGTGTGAATTCTTCTATCCTTCATCTTTACTTTGAAGCAATGCTTAATTCCGCTGCAATCGTTTGCTTTTACATTTATCTTGAAAGTAAGAAGTTATCAAGGCGAAAATCGGGTAAACCTGATTCACCCTCCCTCTCAGGTTGCTATCTGTACTAACAATTGGTATCAGAGCGGAAGTTTAGGTAAGATATTCCTAAGATCCGGGAAAAGATTGTAAATTCAGTATCGTCCTTGGACTCAACTGAGGTTTTGATGAAGACAAACACATCACAAAAAGAAGAAAGACTTCAAAAGAGAAAAGGAAGACTTCAAGAAAGAAAGGAACAAAAAGAAGAAAGACTTCAAGAAGACTTCAAGAAGACTTAAGAGAAGAAAGACTTCAAGAACTAGGCTCAGAACGTCAAGATCAAAACATGAAGGTTCTAGTTTTAAGTAAGTCTTGTCAACTTAGTGTGCTATGCTTTATTAAGGTTTAATTACATTTGAAGGCTCATTAAAGATCAACTAATTGAGTATAATATGTTCTCACAAGTAAGACTTGGTAGGAACACTCAATTAGGGTTTAAGATGGTTAAAACTGAGTTTTGGACTATCTGTAATCGATTACAGATTGTGTGTAATCGATTACACAGTTTGAATTTTGAATTCAAACTGCAACGGCTAGTGTAATCGATTACACCAACTGCTGTAATCGATTACCAGCACGACAAAAGTGCTTTTTAATGAACCAATGTGTCTCACAACGTTTGGGAAGCATTGAAATGGTTCATAGGCAACCTCTAGTGCATAATACATGTTGTTTCACGAACCAACATGTCCCAAGTCATTTGGGAAACATTGCAATGGTTCATTAACAACCGTTAGTGCATTGGATGTGTTGTTTCATGAACCAATGCATCCCAAGTCTTTTGAGAAGCATTGCAATGGTTCATGAACAATCACTAGTGCCTATAAATAGTCCATGAATACTCAGAAACAAGTATGACATTGTGCCACAACTTTCACATTCATTAGAGTCATCATTCTGAGTTCTTGTTCTCTAAATATCAAAGAACACTTATGCTGTTCAACCTTTGAGAACTCAGAATTATTAAGAAGCCTTCATTGTAATTGCCTGGAGCATACAAACTAAGATCAATCCATCTTGTCTAAAGGATTGAATCAGCCATTGTAAAGGCATCTTCTTCTTCATCTTTTGAATCAAGTTGATTCATTCACCGTGGTTTTCGGTGGTTGTAAAAAGGCCCTTTGAATCGGGTTTGATTCAAAGTCCACCGTGGTGATACGGTGTCATCAGAAAGTGGTTTGCTTTCTGGGGTTTGATGGGTTCTCTTAGGGTCCTTGGCACAAGCATTCGTTAAGAAGACTTGATCAATCAGAAGTGGGTTGCTTCAGGAAGATTGATAAGATATCTTAGGGTTCTTGGTGCAAGCATTCGTTAAGAGCACTCGATCATTGTAAATCTTCACTGTGGGATTCAGTGGAGTGGTTTTTCAGAAAGTGGTTTGCTTTCTGGTATAGTGGAAAATCTCTGTGTGATCAGAGGACTGGACGTAGCCTTCTAGGTTTGAAGGTGAACCAGGATAAATCTTGTGTGTGATTCTCTTTATCCTTCACATTTACTTTCAAGTATTGTTCATATCCGCTGCAATCACAACGATCAATTCGTGATCTTCATAAACTTGAAAGTAACGATTTCAATAAGGCGAAAATTGGGGCAACACTGATTCACCCCCCCACTCAGGTTGCTATCTGTTCTAACAAAGATGGCATCCTCTTCCAATCATGGAACCAGTGAAGGATTCAACATAAACAGGCCACCATTCTTCAATGGAGAACACTATGACTTCTGGAAAATCAAGATGAAAATTTTCATAAAGTCATTAGACGCAGGAATTTGGAAAGCCATTGTAGAAGGTCCCTTTGTGCCTGTAGAAGAAGTTGAAGGAAGTTCACAACCAAAATCAGAAAGTACTTGGAGTGAAGAAGAAAAGAAGAAGGTTCAATATGATCTCAAAGGAATGAATATTCTTACATCTGCTTTTGGCATGGATGAGTTTTTCAAAGTATCAGCATGTACATCATCGAAAGAAATATGGGATACGTTGATGGTGACTCATGAAGGAACATATGAAGTCAAGAGATGAAAGATCAATACTCTATCTCAAGAATATGAAATGTTCAGAATGCTTCCAGGAGAAAAGGTATTGGATATGCAAAAACAATTCACTCATTTAATTAACCATTTGATTGCTCTAGGTAAAAAGTTTTCAAATAGTGACTTGAACATGAAAGTTCTAAGATCACTCAAAAGAGTATGGCAACCAAAGGTTACGGCCATTTCAGAGAAGAAGAGTTTATCAAACATGACTCTTGCAACTCTCTTTGGAAAACTCCAAGAACATGAGTTGGAATTGAATCATTTGGAGGAGCATGAACAACATGAGAAGAAGTATCGATCCGTTTCCCTAAAGGCAAAAGAAAGCATCAAAGATGATTATGATGCAGATTCTGAAGAAGAAGATAATGGGAACTTAAATCTTCTAGTGAAGAACTTTGGAAAGTTTCTCAAAAGAAAAGGTATGAAATTTAACAATAACAGATCTTTCCAAAGGAACAATGAGTCTTCTTCCTCTCAAAAGATCACATGCTTCGAATGTGGCAAGCCTGGACACATCAAGTTAGAATGTCCAAATCTTCAAAAGAAGAAACATGGTCTAAAGGAAAAATTCGAAAAGAAGGATCAATCCACACGAAGAGCATACTTGACTTGGGATGATAATGAAGTAAGTTCATCATCAGATTCTGACAAAGAAGAAGCACAAGTTGCATTGATGGCTTCACATGATTCAGATGTTGAAGATACCCAGGTTAGTGATAATTCTATTTCTTTTCATGATTTGAAATATACCATGGAAAATATGTTTAATGTAAGACCCTCAATTTTGTGTATAGTATTTTGGCCCCTGTAACTCTTACAATTATATTTTGAATCTTTTGAAGTATATTAATTATATTTTGTCTTGAATTATTTAATAATTCGAGTTAGTGTTTGATTGATATATTAAGGTTTATTTATGAGAAATATCTGTTTGAGTATAGAATTATGTATTGTTTAAGCCTTGGCTGAAATGGCGACATTTTGAAAGAGAAGTTGAGATCGTCCTCTGAAACTAGTTGAGATCGTCCGGTAAACTGGCAGACTAAGTTGGCAGACTAAGTTGGCAGACTATGTTGGCAGACCAAGTTGGCAGACTAAGTTGGCAGACTAAGTTGGCAGACTATGTTGGCAGACTAAGTTGGCAGACTAAGTTGGCAGACTAAGTTGGCAGACCAAGTTGGCAGACTATGTTGGCAGACTAAGTTGGCAGACCAAGTTGGCAGACTATGTTGGCGGACTGTTTTGGCAGACTGTTTCTCCGTTGGCAGACTATGACTTCGTTTTGTCTGGTCTGGTCAGCCGCTATTGTTGACTTTAAAAGTGAGTGTCAAATACCTTGGGAATGATAAACTTCCGTTTTATTGACTCTTAGGAGATAAAATGTCAGAAGCATTAATAAGCATTAATGGCTTGCCGTTTTCTTTGACTTAGAATATTGTATTCTTTTCTAAGTCGGTTTCCTCACTCTATAAATACCAAGCTTCGTCAGTACGTTAATCTTTCATTTTTCCTACACCTTTCTTCTCTTCGAAGTAAGCTGAATCCTTGACATTTTTCTGAAGCGTTCTTGTTGGTAAGTTGTTCAGATTCTTACTAATTCTGGAATTTCCATTGTATTCAATTTAGTTCATCTTTTTGAAGTTTAACTTGTTCTATTTCCCTCGCGGCCATATTCTTCTTGTTCGTTGAAGACCAGAGCTGTTCGTTGTGAATTCTTCTTGGTTCGTGAAGGACAGAGCTGAAGTTTCAAATCTCTTAATCTTTTAGGCCATTCGAGGTTGGTTTCTTTTCTAGTTCTTACGTTATAACTCTGTTGTAATCTTTGTATTTCTAAAATAATCCTTGAAGGCCATATAGAATCTGTTTTAAATCATTTTGGTAATGGTTTTTATTCATAAAGAAGTTTGGGTTTTAAAGAGATAAATTTAATAGTGATTTTACATGAAAAACTCTGATTCTGGACTCCCAGACTGTGCGCCAACGCTTGAGCGTTGGGATCCAGCTCTTGGGCGCTGGGTTTCTTCGAGATTTCACGTAATCAGACATTGCCAACGCTGGGGCGTTGGGTTCCAACGCCGGAGCATTGGGAAGCACTCTGTTCTACCCTGTTTTACGAAAAATTCTGGTTTCGACCGTTTTGAGTTATGTTTCTTTCCAGATTTCATCCTAGCCTTAAGAGAGTTAATTAAATGAGTTTATATGCTATTTCTAGGTTGAATAACAAGTGTATGCAACCTAAGAGAAGGTAAGGGTAACTCAATCTTAGTATTATGATATTATGATATTGTGGTGATTCTGCTTGCAGAATAAGGACTGTGATTGATTACGAGTTTGTTTGAATATTGTTGATGATGGTATGATATAACGAATATGTTGTAAGGTTATGAGGTTGAATTTCTTGAATATATTTTGTAAGAGAAGCTTACTGTGTTATGTATTGACATAACTATGAAACGAGTGAACCGTTATTGTTTATGGGGATTCGATTACTGTCATGGCAGGTGCACTACAGGTGCATGATTTTAGGTTTTGATGTGGCGAACTATTATGCGTCGCGGGATCATGCCGAGGGTGGTGTGGAAAAGTCTCTTCCATGTTCTAAGTCATCTTGGCCAGATACGGCAAAAACCCAATGAGCTATGTGCATTATTCGTTGAAAGACTAACAAGCATATGTGTTGTGAGACTTATTCTGTGAAGTTATGAATTATTGACAGATATATTGTGGATTGTTGTATCAGTTATAGTATAATGGTTAATACTGTTTACTCTGTAATGTACTTCTAATACTGCATTTCTACATCCTTGTATTTGAGTTAACCCTTTGCTGTTTCTGCTTGTGTTTTCTTGTATTTTTGGCGCTTAACGCCAGATGACCAGCGATGAGGGAAGACTTGAAGGCTGTGTGGATGCAAGCTTGAGGAAAATTTTGGAGCAGATTGAAGATGACGTTTAGTTCCGCTATTTTGTAAACTTAGCACATGTGTGCAATACATTACTTTCATTACGTCTTGTTTTCCTTACTGGAATATTACTGACTATGGGCTACACTTATTAAATATATGTGAGACGCTGTTTTGGAAAACTTGAGATGTTTTGAAAGGCTTTTACTTTCCGCGTTTTTCAATGTGACTCTCGACTTAAAAGTCGGGCTATTACATTTAAATTATGTCAAAAATTTTCTAAGGTTAGCACTAAGCAAAATGATTTAATATCATCCTAAGAAAGTAAGTGTAGGATATTACAAGAAGAATTAGATGTAGTAAAATCTAAGTTAGATATTACACATAAATGCACTAAGTGTAGTTCTCTAGAAGAAAAGATAGATAATCTTCAACAAAGAGTTCATAACTTCAACACGGGAAAACAAAAGTTAGATGATATTCTAAGTGTGCAAAGGCACTCAAACAATAAGTCTGGACTAGGATATACATCTCATGCAAAGACAAAAGAAGTTAAGAAAACCATGTTTGTAAAATCAAACCAAGTGGAAGGATCTTCTAAAAATACTAAGACCAATTCTTTTAGGAGTATGAACAATAGGAAAAGTAATCCTCATAGACCTCCTAAGAAGATTAATCTCTCTCCTAGGCAAACATCTAGTTACAATTATTATTCTTGTACTTATTGTAACAAAATAGGACATACCCCTAGTAGATGTTATTACAAAAATGTTGGAGTACCAAATAGGGAATACATATGGGTTAGGAAGAATGTTAACTTAGAAGGACCCAAAACTTGTTGGGTTCCTGATACCCGTGTTTGATCTTTGTCATATAGGTGTGTATGAAAGCAGCAAAGAATTTATGGTATCTTGATAGTGGCTGCTCATCACACATGACAGGAGACAAAACAAAGTTTTCTTTACTTATTCCTAGGGAAAAAGGTTTTGTTACATATGGAAACAATCAAAAGGGAAAGATACTTGGTATTGGAAGAATAGGCACACCCCCTCAAACAGTCATAGATAAAGTTCTTTATGTTGATGGTTTGATGCATAATCTTCTGAGTATAAGTCAACTATGTGACAAAGGTTTGAAAGTTGGCTTCATTAATGATATATGTGTAGTAAAAGATGTGAAAACCAAAGAGATTAAGTTTTCCAGATATAAAGTCAATAAAGTCTCATGATCTCCTTGGAAGAAATTCCACAAAATGTAAGATGTCTTTTGGCCAAGAACAATAATGATTCATGGCTATGGCATAGAAGACTTGCTCATATACACATAGATCATTTAAACAAACTAGTCAAGCATGATCTAGTTGTTGGGCTTCGAAAGATAAAATTCGAGAAAGACAAGCTTTGTGATGCATGTCAAAAAGGGAAGCAAACCAGAACGTCTTTCAAGCCAAAGAACATAGTCTCAACTACAAGACCCCTTCAATTGCTACATATGGAGTTGTTCGGACCATCAAGAACAAAAAGCCTCGGAGGTAATCTTTATGCACTTGTTATTGTTGATGATTTCTCTAGATTTACTTGGACATTATTCTTGCCTCATAAGAATGAAGCCTTCAACGCATTCAAAAGATATGCAAGGCTAGTTCAAAATGAGAAGGCTTTAAAGATCTCTTCTATTAGAAGTGATCATGGTGGAGAATTTCAGAATCATCAATTTCAAGAATTATGTGATGAAAATGGAATATCACATAACTTCTCTACTCCGAGAACACCACAACAAAATGGTGTTGTAGAAAGGAAGAACAGACTACTTGAAGAATTAGCAAGAACCATGCTAAGTGAATCAAGTTTTCCTAAATACTTCTGGGCTGATGCTGTAAGTACTGCTTGCTATGTTTCCAATAGAGTTCTTATTAGACCTATTCTGAAGAAAACCCCCTATGAACTCTACAAAGGTAGGAAGTCAAATATCTCTCATCTACATGCTTTTGGATCCAAATGCTTTGTCTTGAACAATGGAAAGGAAAACCTTGGTAAGTTTGATGAAAAATCTGATGAAGGTATTCCTTGGTTATTCTCTTAAAAGCAAAGCATATAGAGTCTTTAACAAGAAAACTCTATCTATGGAAGAATCCATACATGTTTCCTTTTATGAGTCTAACTCTTCAAAAGAAGATATAGTCAATCTTGCAGATAATGAAGAAGAAGATATCATTATCAATGAAGACTCTCAAAAGGAAAAAGATCAAAATCCTATACAAGAAGAGCACATTGAAGATAACAATTATCAACTACCAAAGGAATGGAGAACCCACAGGGATCATCCAGTTGATAATATCATTGGAGATATTTCTAGAGGTGTTTCTACAAGGCTACGCTTAAATGATTTATTTTTGAATATGGCCTTTGTCTCTCAAATAGAACCCTCAAAAGTAAATGATGCTCTTGAGGATGAGTATTGTATTGTGGCAATGCAGGAAGAACTAAACAAATTTGAAAGGAATCAAGTTTGGGAACTTGTTCCTCAGCCTACTGACAAGCATGTCATTGGTACAAAGTGGGTATTCAGAAACAAGTTAGATGAAAATGGAATTATCGTTAGGAACAAAGCAAGGTTAGTTTCACAAGGTTATAATCAAGAAGTAGGCATAGATTTTGATGAAACCTATGCACCAGTAGCAAGGTTGGAAGCCATAAGACTTCTGTTGGCTTATGCTTGTTCTTTAAATTTCCCATTATATCAAATGGATGTCAAATGTGCTTTCCTGAACGGATACATTCAAGAACAAGTCTATGTGAAGAAACCTCCAGGATTTGAAGATCCCAAGTTTCCTTCACATGTCTTCAGATTAAAGAAGGCACTTTATGGTCTTAAGCAAGCCCCTCGTGCATGGTATGATAGATTAAGCACATTCCTTTGTCAGAAAGGATTCCAAAAGGGTAAGGCTGAAACAACCTTGTTTATTAAGAGAACCAAAGGTAATACTTTATTAGTTCAAATATATGTAGATGATATTATTTTTGGTGCAACTAACGAATCTCTATGCAAGGATTTCTCTAACATGATGCAAGAAGAATTTGAGATGTCCATGATGGGACAATTAAACTTCTTTCTAGGATTGCAAATTAAGGAATCACATGATGGGATATTCATTAATGAATCAAAGTTTTGCAAGGAACTATTAAAGAAATATGACTTGGATGATTGCAAAGCCATAGCTACACCAATGGGGTCTGACACATATCTAGATCAAGATGAATCCGGTGTTCAAGTAGACATTACCAAATACAGAGGTATGATCGGATCTCTTCTATACTTAACTGCAAGTAGACCTGATATTATGTTTAGTGTTTGTCTATGTGCTAGATATCAAGCATCTCCTAGGGAATCACATTTAAGTTCAGTCAAACGGATTTTCAAATATCTGAAAGGAACTACAAATGTTGGTCTGTGGTATCCCAAAGGGAGTGTTTGTGATTTGATTGGATATTCTGATTCTGATTATGTTGGATGCAAAACTGAAAGAAAAAGTACAAGTGGTACTTGTCACTTGTTGGGAAATGCCCTTGTTTCTTGGTCTGGTAAGAAACAAGCATGTGTTGCTCTAAGTACTGCTGAAGCAGAATACATTGCTGCAGGAAGTTGTTGTGCACAAACTCTATGGCTCAAACAACAACTCAAAGATTATGGCTTAGAGCTGGGCTGCATTTCAATCAAATGTGACAATACAAGTGCCATTAATTTCACTAAAAACCCCATCATGCATTCTCGAACTAAGCATATTGATATAAGACATCATTTTCTTCGAGATCATGCCATGAGAAAGGATATTGAGATTTCATTTGTAGATACACATAACCAATTAGCTGATATTTTTACTAAACCTCTTCCTAGAGATTCATTCTTTAAGATTAGAAGAGAATTAGGCATATTAGATGAGCATGACATTTAAAGTAATATGATATTTGCATAATCTTTGTGTGAACTTATATGATTGCATTTATTTAACTTGATTATGTGCTTAAATGTTCATCTAGAAATGTGTTACATAGGTCTTGATAGTTTAGAACCTATAAAAATGTCCTTGTAATCGATTACCATATATCCTGTAATCGATTACCTCTGCTCTCAGTCCTCATGCCTGTTAGAATCTCCTAGGTAATCGATTACCATAACTACTGTAATCGATTACATATTCAAAATTTGAAATTTTTCAAATTTAAACTGCCAGTAATCGATTACCCCAACTGCTGTAGTCGATTACCTGCTCGAAAAAACGGCCAGAATTTCAAATTTCCCATCATCTTTTTGAAATTCAAATTCAGGAAAACTGCTCTGTAATCGATTACCCAACTGTTGTAATCGATTACCCAACTGTTGTAATCGATTACATGCTCGAGCTATATAATCACAGCATTAAATGATGATCGAATATGCCTTCCATTTCCAATCTATATCATTCTAAACCCTGATCTCTAGCATCCTGTTTCTATTTCCAAGCCCTGTCTTCCCAAGTCTAACATGGCTTCCTATCACTCTCGTTCTACCAATCCAATGAGTTTAACCAGACTTCTTACTTCAACAAACCAACGGACTAGGTTTGTTTCAAGGTTCCTGAATCAAATTATCCGCAAACCCATGTATGGGGATTTGGATTCTTTTGTTGAAAGTGGTAACACCTTTCCGGCCTACCTCAGGTATCAGGACCTAGAAGAGTTCATTTCTATAAGTAATCCTTACTATCCAGAACTGGTTAAAGTGTTCTATTGCAATCTCGAGACTCTAAGAGATGGGTTTCAAAGTTCTGTCAAGGGAATCCTCATCCATTATTCTCTTTCCACCTTTGGGCGATGTCTTGGACTCCCTTCCACCGGAACCTTCTTAGGTCCAAACCTGCCCTGTCCCTGGCCTGACTACAATCAAGAGTCCTTTTATCAGTCCCTATGCAGATTTCAGTCGTCAGACCCTCAAAGGATCCATTCGCCTCACACGACCTCTTGCCCCTATAATACTGACGTTCTAACCACGAATAATCATCTGCTTCACTATTTCATAAATCAAGTCATCCTGCCTCAAGAAACTCTTCTCGCTCATATTAGTGAGTTAGAGTTACAGATTTTGTATGTCATTCTCAAATGCCATAAAATTAATTGGGAATTTTTTATTATGAATCACATGCTGAAGTGTCGGGACAAAGCTGAGTCTTTTCCTTATGCTTCTGTTATATCCCGCATCCTTATCTACTCCAGAGTACCAATCGCAAAACTTTATGATGAGCGATCTTCTCATCTTAAGTGTGTTGATACCTCCATTCTCCCTTCTCTCAGGATCACAAATTATTTTGGTATATTCACTCTTACCTGCAACCTCCATGATGCCGGTCATGATTTCCCTTTCCAAAGGACTATAGTCGATGACAACTCCTCTGTTGATACTTAGAGTATAAAGAGTCTTTCGCTTTCTTTTTCTTGCTTTCTCCTGTAATTTCTTTCTTTTATAAAAGCTGTTTGTGTTGTTGAACTCTGTATGGTTTCTCTATTTTCTATATCAGTTGTTTAGATGTTTGTTGTTCATCATTGTGTTTTACAACTTTACCCCCATCCCCTATGCATTATTTCGAAATATATACTTGTATGGATATATGCCTTTTTTTGGCCTTTTCTTCTTTTTGATGAAGTCAAAAGGGGGAGAAAGGTTCTGTGTTTCTTAAAGACAATATGCAGGAATTCAACAAGTGAATTAGAAAGGGGGAGATATACTGGATTACATCAAACAGGGGGAGTTTTCAACAAAGAAGCATATATGATCTTCAAGTTTCAAAGAATGCGTTTGCCATCATCAAAAAGGGGGAGATTGTGAAGAAGGCCTTGCTCCTCACCCTGGCTGAGGTTTTGATGACGAAAAACTCATCGGCAAAAAGAAGAAAAGAAGACTTAGAGGAAACAACACTATAAAGTTCATCAATTACCTAGAAGTCTTAGTTTAGGTGAGTTATGCTTCTAAAGGTCTCTTAAAGCATAAAGGCTCTTTAGTACACCTAAACTAATCAAGCTTAATGTTTTCATAACTTAAAAGAAGTAGAAAAACTTAAGCCGATCTTAAAAGATCAAGTTTCTGGAAGTTGGGCTTCAGTGTAATCGATTGCATCTTTCTGGTAATCGATTACACATAGGCAAGTAATCGATTACCATTTGCTTGTAATCGATTACATGTTTGAATTTGAAATTCAAAATGTAACGGCCATTAGTGTAATCGATTACACTAAGTGATGTAATTGATTACACACACGAAAAGTTGCATCTTTTCATGAACCATTGTGTCTCAAACCTTTTGGGAAAGGTTGCATTGGTTCAAGGACGTTTCCCTTGCCTATATAAAGTCCATTTGAGTCCAGAACACAACAACACATGAGAATACAACATTAGGCCAAAGCTTTGCCAAAATTAGTTCATTCATTAAGTCTTAGAACTTAAACTTTCAAGAGCCTAAATTCTGAGTTCATGATCTTCATGTTTATAAGAACACTCTAGTTGTTCATATCTTGAGGAACTCAGAATCTTGTTATGCTTAAAAGCCTTAAAGCATAAATTCTCATGATCAATCCACTTGTATGTTAAAGGATTGATACAGCCAATTGTAAACTCTTCTTCATCTCTTTCTGGTAGATTGAGTATTCAGCGTGGATCTCGGTGAAGGGTTGATGGTACTGAAAGTGGTATACTTTCAGGGTGTTGATTGAAGGTGGTTTAGCCTTCAAGTTCTGAAGGTGGTTTGCCTTCAGGAACTGAAAGTGGTATACTTTCAGGGGCTGTTGAAAGTGGTATACTTTCACAGGAAATTGATAGAAATTCTTAGGTTCCTTGGTGTAAGAACTTGTAAGAGATTTTATCAATAGTGGAAAAATCCGCAAGGGATTTTCTTGAGGGACTGGACGTAGCCTTCAGTGGATAGAAGGTGAACCAGGATAAAATTCTGTGTGTGTGTGAATTCTTCTATCCTTCATTTTTACTTTCAAGCAACGCTTAATTCCGCTGCAATCGTTTGCTTTTACATTTATCTTAAAAGTAAGAAGTTATCAAGGCGAAAATCGGGTAAACCTGATTCACCCCCCCTCTCAGGTTGCTATATGTACTAACACCTATTTATAGCAAAAATTTGCCTTTCAATGGTGGAGGAGTTGATGGCCATTATGGCCTTCATTGGCCACCAATTAACTTTTTAAAACTCCTTCCCACTACCATCAATTCTCCACTCATCCTTTAATCCTTATTTTCCATGTGCTTAATTTAGAGAGTGTTGGTTCATATTCTTGATTTCCACTTTAAGTCCTCTCTTTGCTAGCACTTCAATTCTGGCCCTTTAACTCTTTGAAACTTCACTTTTCATCCTCCACTCTTGAACTTTTACACTTTGGTCCTTCCTTTCCTGAAACTAACAAATTGGTCCCTGGAAAAAAATGATAACTATACTAGCTTTCCTAAATATATATAAAAATAACTATAAAAATTCATAAAAATATAAAATAAAGTTTAAAAACCAAATAAAAGCTAATCTATATGCAAAATGTAAAATAAATAGAAAATCTACTTAAAAATAATAAAAATCCTATATGAGACTCAAAAATAATAAAATAAAAAGACTAAAAAGACCCTAAAAACATCATATAAAATCCTTTCATCACTAAGCATCTCTTAACATCCACCCTCAACTGCATCAATAAAAATTCCCTTCATCTTGTTGCCTCCATTTTGTCCACGAGTAGCTAAGTTCTCTTGTATTAGGGGATTGATGTAGTTAACCTAACTCTATGTTTTGATTACATTTCAGTTACATATATATATATGAGTTTTTCTTCTTCTCTATGAAGCTCTTTTGTATGCCTTATTGTACCTAAATGCATTTGGGTCTATCTATCTAATTCTTGCACAATTGGAAAATTGGTTTGAGTTAGGGTTTTGAAAAGGGTTTAATTGGGAGTTTTGCTAGCTTAGGAATGAGGGCAATAACCGGTTATGTTGGTTTGATTGATGAACATCTATTGCATTAATTGAGTAATTGGACTTAAGGAATTAATTCTTTTACTTTTGATTAATAGGTTCATTTAGTTAAGGAATTACTAGGTGGATATCTAAACCTAGCATCATAGAAGAGTTGGATAAATTCATATATGTATGTAGAAGTGGGTAGAGACATAGTAATCGGTTGACGAAATCATTTCCCCTAGTACGTTCCAACTATCGTTTAATTCACGTTTTTAGTTGCTTTTGCTTACGTTCACGATTTCTTATTTCAAACAATCTATCAACCTTTTTACCATCCTTTCAATAGTCAAATTAGCGGAAATTGATAGTAAACAATCACAATCCCTGTGGAGACGATATTTTTATTACTTCGAGCCTTTGTACACTTGCAAAGTGCCTAACAAGTTTTTGGCGCCGTTGCCGGGGATTGTGCCTTTGTTTACATCAGTTGAAGCTAATTATTACTGCTTAGGACATTGTATATATGTTCATAGTTTTCTTTTTATTTTTAATTTGTACCTATTCTTTTCTTTCTTTCTTGTTGCTGTTTTGTTTTCACCTTTGTTCTTGAGTGTATTTTGTAAGGTACCATGGATGCTTTCAATTTGAGGTGTACTTATTGTAGTGGATTTCATGGATATTATCAATGTCAATACCATGACCAAGGATGGGAAAACTAACCCTATGCTTGTGAAGGCTATGAAAACTTCAATCCATGGAATCCACCAATCCATCAACACTATGGAGAGTACCAACCAATTGAACAAGATAAATCCTGTCAAAGTCAAGGTAGTGGGAAGATAAGTTTGGAGGAGGCTCTAATTCAAGTGACCATGACCACAATCAGTTTCATAAAGAGCCAAGAGTCTTTCAACAAGAATCAAGAGGCCATCAACCATGAGTTGAGAAACAATTTCAAGGACCAAGAAGCCTCAATCAAGAACATGGAAACTCAACTTGAGCAAATCTCAAAACAAATTGCGGAAGAATCACAAATCTCACTTCCAAATGACATTGTCATTTGTCATGAGGAGCAATGTGATGAAATTCCAGTACATTATGCAGATGTAGAGTTCCAAATTGAAGAAAAGAGGGATTATGTAATATCTGAAGAGAATTCCTCTCCTCATGCTTTTGTGGAGGAAGAAGAATCCCCAAAAGAGATTCTCACATATACCTTTGAGCTAAAAAGTGACAAAACAATGGGTAAACAAAAATGCATGATATGAGACTAAAATGCATGAAAAATGAATAAAGATCCTAATTAACCTATGAATCTATATGCAAAATAACTATGAAAATAGCCCTAAATCCCGGGTCAACAGATACTGGTGGTGAAGACGAGGATGCTGATGATGAACACGAGGACGGTGGGGTAGATGACGATGCTGATTCTGATATTGATGCTGGATGTGATGGTAATGGAGCTCAGCTGGTTGATGTCGCGGACAATAGAGTTGTTGCAGGCAATACATTCGAAGGCACTCATGATTTAGCTGCTGAAACTTCCAGTTCGGAGCCCAGCTCAATCAGTGATTTTCTAGAATTCACTAAACTCATTCAGAATATTCGTAGCAAGAGAAAGAGACGTGTCTTTGAAGGATCCCCTTCCGCCAAGTAGATTGTGAACATGTTATGAACCAGTGGTCCTAGATATCAGTTTTAATTTTTAATTTTTTTTAATTCGCCTGGACGGTGGTGTTTTGTTGTTGAATGTCCTTGGCATGTTGGCATGTTTTTGTCTTTGATCGCTTTATAAACCATGAGTGTTTGGTTGGATTTGGTGAAACTCGTTCAGTTTATGTGATGGAGTGTTGTGTTTTTAATACTGACTTTATGTGGTCCTCATGCTTTGTTGAAAGGTTGAAAATTGTTGTTACATCATAAACTTTGTTATTACCATATATAGTCATAAATTTCTAATTATAGCCTACCATGCAGATTCTGAACCTACTCGCCCTCGCTCTAACTCACTATGAGCGTTCTGTGTCCAATTTCACAGCGCGCTGGTTCCTACCGACTACATTTGCAGTGAGTATTGTGTTTCAATTTCAATTGTTTGTGAACATGTTCGGTTTAAGTGCGCCTCTCATTAATTAACACACACCTGCAATAGCAGAGTAGCTGAAATCTTGTTCTATTGATTCATATTGATCCTTGTTGTCTAATAGCTCATTTGTTATCCTATAAGCAGTTCGTCCAATCTTGGACAGCGGATGCGGCGCAGATGATAAAGTTCTACCAGAAGACTTACATGGGAAAGATTAACTTCGCAACAAAGGTATATAAAGATGTTGTCAGAGTCATGCATGACAGCAGTTAACCTTACCTTTAAATGCAAATTCTCCATTGTACATATCAAGATTCTTAAATCTACATTTGTTTGTAGATATACATACCCATGAACAACACTGGTCTATACTGGTATGTACTTGTTGTTGACATCATCAACAAAAATTTATTGCTTCTTGATTCATCCCCTCACCCTGAAAGGACCATTGCCAGGGAGCTCGACATAAAATTAGTGATCAGTTCATAGTATTTTATTGAAATATTGAGTTTCCATATTCTACAAGTTTATAAATGTATGCTCTTTCTTATTCAATCTGTGTACGCAGGCTGTTTTTCTTGACAAAGTGCTGCTTGACAAAAGCTTCTACGCAAGCAACATGCTGAAGCACAAAATTTCGGATTTCAAAATTATGACTCCAGATGGCATAACATTCCAAAAGAGTGGATCGTGAGTTAAAATTACTCAGAATCTATCAGCTATTAGATTCTGTTATTTAGTAACTTTTAACATCAGCCTGCGTGTTACTTTATTAGGAATGATTGTGGGGTGTTTGTGGCTAAGTGGATGTCTAACGTGGCCGTAAATGACTACAAAATTCAGGTAGTTAACATTTCATGCTTGACGTGGTCTTATTGAATGCAGAGTGGTAAAATGCATTTTTTAATTCTATTAATTTTTACAGGTTGATAATGGATCAAGACTGAGGCTTGCTCTCGACTTTTCGATGCACCCTTTTAACAGCCACAAGAAGGACCTCGTCAAGAAATCTGTTAACCATTTGGAGCAGTGCAGGGAGGCAGGATTAAAGGAGAAGCAATAGGAACATAACCGTCCTTTAAATTTTGTTTAAAACACCAGTTTTGGGTTGTCATTTGCCCATAATGTGTTTCGTACAACTTATCCACTATACGTCTGGTGGTTTAACAATTTTATTTAATCGTTAATGAATATTGTGATATTTTGGTATTTCACCCTTGCTCATTTTTTAACCGCGATTATTAGAAAGTCAGATTTCGTTATAGTGAAGCATTTTTCACAAATGCATTGTTTTTCTATGGATATGCGATGAATGCAATAAAATATGTTCTTCGCTACTAGAACTTTATTCCTTGGATATCATACTAGTTCGTAAAACACGGGTGTAAGGAGTTATGGAGATGTCGTCAAACCTTTCGATCACACGCCTGAACCTTAGTGGTGGCACTTTACTACTCGTTCGTCGCACGGCTTAGCCCTAGTCGATCGGAGTGCTTAGGTCAATCACGTGGGTACTAGGCCACTGCGGTTGTAGTTGGTCAAACACGAGTGTGAGGAGTTGTAGAGATGTCGGCAAACCTTCGATCACACACCTTAACCTTAGTGGTGGCACTTGACTACTCGTTCGTTGCACGACTTAACCCTAGTCGCAGTGCTCCGGTAAAACACGAGGATACTTGGCCGCTACGGTTGAAGTTGGCCAAACACGGGTGTGGGGAGTTGTGGAGATGTCGGCAAACCTTTTGATCACACACCTGAACCTTAGTGGTTTCACTTTACTAGTCGTTCATCGCACGGCTTAACCCTAGTCGATCGGAGTGCCCAGGTCAACCACGAGGGTACTTGGCCGCTGCGGTTGTAGTTGGTCAAACACGGGTGTGAGGAGTTAAGGAGATGTCGGATAACCTTTCAATAACACACCTGAACGTTAGTGGTGGCACTTGACTACTTGATCGTCGCATGGCTTAACCCTAGTCAATCGTAGTGCTCAAATCAACCACGAGGGTACTAGGCCACTGCGGTTGTAGTTGGTCAAACATGGGTGTGAGGAGTTGTGGAGATGTCGTCAAACCTTTCGAAAACACACCTGAACCTTAGTGGTGGCACTTTACTACTCGTTCGTCGCACGGCTTGACCCTAGTCAATCGGAGTGCTCAGGTCATCCACGAGGGTACCTGGCCTCTGCGGTTGTAATTCGTCAAACACGGGTGTGAGGAGTTGTGGAGATGTCGTCAAACCTTTCGATCACACACGTGAACCTTAGTGGTGGCACTTGATTACTCGTTCGTCGCACGGCTTAACCCTAGTCGATCAGAGTGTTCAGTTCAACCATGAGTGTAATAGGCAACTGCGGTTGTAGTTTGTTAAACATGGAAGTGAGGAGTTGTGGAGATGTCGGCCAACCTTTCGATCACACACCTGAACCATAGTGGTGGCACTTGACTACTCATTCGTCGCACGGCTTAACCCTCGTCGATTGAAGTGCTCAGGTCAACTACGAGGGTACTTGGCCGCTGCGGTTGTAGTTGGTCAAACACATGTGTGAGGGGTTGTGGAGATGTCTGCAAAACTTCCGGTCACACACCTGAACCTTAGTGGTAGCACTGGACTACTCGTACATTGCACTTCTTAAACCTAGTCGATCGGAGTGCCCAGGTCAACCACGAGGGTACTTGGACGCTGCTGTAGTAGTTCGTAAAAGACGGGTGTAAGGAGTTATGGATATGTCGTCAAACCTTTCGATCACACGTCTGAACCTTAGTGGTGGCACTTTACTACTCGTTCATCGCACGGCTTGACCCTAGTCGATCTGAGTGCTCAGGTCATCCACGAGGGTACTTGGCCTCTGCAGTTGTAGTTCGTCAAACACAGGTGTGAGGAGTTATGGAGATGTCGGAAAACCTTTCGATCACACTTGACTACTCGTTCGTCGCATGGCTTAACCCTAGTCGATCGGAGTGCTCTAGTTAACCACGGGGGTTCTTGGCCGCTGCGGTTGTCGTTTTTCAAACACGGGTGTGAGGAGTTGTGGAGATGTCGGCTAACCTTTCGATCATACACCTGAACCTTAGTGGTAGCACTTGATTACTCGTTCGTCGCACGGCTTAGCCCTAGTCGATCAGAGTGCTTAGGTCAATCACGTGGGTACTAGGCCACTGCGGTTGTAGTTGGTCAAACACGAGTGTGAGGAGTTGTAGAGATGTCGGCAAACCTTCGATCACACACCTTAACCTTAGTGGTGGCACTTGACTACTCGTTCATTGCACGACTTAACCCTAGTCGCACTGCTCCGGTAAAACACGAGGATACTTGGCCGCTACGGTTGAAGTTGGTCAAACACGGGTGTGGGGAGTTCTGGAGATGTCAGCAAACCTTTTGATCACACACCTGAACCTTAGTGGTTTCACTTTACTAGTCGTTCATCGCACGGCTTAACCCTAGTCGATCGGAGTGCCCAGGTCAACCACGAGGGTACTTGGCCGCTGCGGTTGTAGTTGGTCAAACACGGGTGTGAGGAGTTAAGGAGATGTCGGATAACCTTTCAATCACACACCTGAACGTTAGTGGTGGCACTTGACTACTTGATCGTCGCACGGCTTAACCCTAGTCAATCGTAGTGCTCAAATCAACCACGAGGGTACTAGGCCACTGCGGTTGTAGTTGGTAAAACATGGGTGTGAGGAGTTGTGGAGATGTCGTCAAACCTTTCGAAAACACACCTGAACCTTAGTGCTGGCACTTGACTACTCGTTCGTCGCACGGCTTAACCCTAGTCGATCGGTGTGATCAGGTCAACCATGAGGGCAGTACGCCACTGCGGTTGTAGTTTGTCAAACATGGAAGTGAGGAGTTGTGGAGATGTCGGCAAACCATTCGATCACAAACCTGAACCTTAGTGGTGGCAATTGACTACTCGTTCGTCACACGGCTTAACCCTAGTCAATCGTAGTGCTCAAGTCAACCACGAGGGTACTAGGCCACTGCGGTTGTAGTTGGTCAAACACGGGTGTGAGGAGTTGTGGAGATGTCGGCCAACCTTTCGATCACACACCTGAACCTTAGTGGTGGCACTTGACTACTCGTTCGTCGCACGGCTTAACCCTCGTCGATCGAAGTGCTCAGGTCCACCACGAGGGTACTTCGCCGCTGCGCTTGTAGTTGGTCAAACACAGGTGTGACGAGTTGTGGACATGTGTGCAAACCTTTCGATCACACACCTGAACCTTAGTGGTGGCACTTGACTACTCGTTCGTCGCACGGCTTAACCCTAGTCGATCGGCGTGCTCAGGTCAACCACGAGGGTACTAGGCCACTGCGATTGTAGTTGGTCAAACACAGGTGTGAGGAGTTGTGGGCATGTCGGCCAACCTTTCGATCACACACCTGAACCTTAGTGGTGGCCCTTGACTACTCGTTCATTGCACTTCTTAACCCTAGTCGATCGGAGTGCCAAGGTCAACCACGAGGGTACTTGGACGCTGCTGTTGTAGTTCGTCAAACACGGGTGTAAGGAGTTATGGAGATGTCGTCAAACCTTTCGATCACACGCGTGAACCTTAGTGGTGGCAGTTTACTACTCGTTCGTCGCACGGCTTGACCCTAGTCGATCGGAGTGCTCAGGTCATCCACGAGGGTACTTGGCCTCTGCGGTTGTAGTTCGTCAAACACAGGTGTGAGGAGTTATGGAGATGTCGGAAAACCTTTTGATCACAAACCTGAACCTTAGTGGTGGCACTTGACTACTCGTTCGTCGCACGGCTTAACCCTAGTCGATCAGAGCTCTCTGGTTAACCACGGGGGTTCTTGGCCGCTGCGGTTGTCGTTTTTCAAACACGGGTGTGAGGAGTTGTGGAGATGTCGGGTAACCTTTCGATCATACACCTGAACCTTAGTGGTAGCACTTGACTACTCGTTCGTCGCACGGCTTAGCCCTAGTCGATCGGAGTGCTCAGGTCAATCACGTGGGTACTAGGCCACTGCGGTTGTAGTTGGTCCAACACGGGTGTGAGGAGTTGTGGAGTTGTCGGCAAACCATCGATCACACACCTTAACCTTAGTGGTGGTACTTGACTACTCGTTCGTCGCACGACTTAACCCTAGTCGCAGTGCTTAGGTAAAACACGAGGGTACTTGGCCGCTACGGTTGAAGTTGGTCAAACACGGGTGTGAGGAGTTGTGGAGATGTCTGATGACAGGATATTATATGATATTTTTAGGGTGTTTTTAGTCTTTTTATTTTATTATTTTTGAGTCTCATATAGGATTTTTATTATTTTTATGTAGATTTTCTATTTATTTTGCATTTTGCATATAGATTAGCTTTTATTTGTTTTTCTAACTTTATTTTATATTTTTAGGGGTTTTTATAGTTATTTTATATTTTTAGGAAAGCTGGTATAGTTATCATTTTTGTCCAGGGACCGAATTGTAAAGTTTCAGGAATGGAAGGATCAAAGTGTAAAATTTCAAGAACGGAGGATGAAAATTGAAGTTTGAAGAAGTCAAAGGGCCAGAATTGAAATTTTAACAAAGAGAGGACTTAAAGTGAAATTGAAGAATGTGAAGAAACTCTCTTTCATTTGAGCACATGTAAAATAAGGTTTGAAGGATTAATGGTGGAAGGAAGAAGTTTCAGAACTTATTAGGGGCTGAATGAGCCTAATTAAGCCAATCAATTCCACCATTGAAGAAGAAAGGAATCCAAGAAGAAGCTGCCAGTGTTAGTGCCAGCGCTCCAGCGTTGGAAGTCCCAACACTCGAGCGCTGGACCTCTGACTAGGATATGAGTCATAGGTTGCACCCAGCGCCCCAGCGTTGGAAGCCAGCGCTCAAGCGCTGGGCCTATTTCTGCACGTTGGATTTTAATGCACCCCAACGCCCAAGCGTTAGGGATGCCGGCGCTCAAGCGCTGGAGGTCAGATTTTTTCTATAAATAGGGAGCTTTTCTTCACTTGTAAGACACACCTATTCAGAATACAACAAGTGTTCTTCTTTCCTCCTTAAAGATCATTGTTCCTAGGAATTGTGGGAAGCCATACTTGAGCTCCTATCCAGGGTAATTCAATGACTCTTTTAGCCATGCTTGGCTAATTCTTTTTAGGTTTCTTGGGTTGTAGTAGTTTATAATTTATGTTTTAGTATTGTTTCTACCTTTCTGAATAATATATCCAATTCATGTTTTATTTCCTTGTTCTTCATTCATCTTGGTGCACAAAAGATATCTTGCTTTCTACTTATATAATAAGACCATTTGGTAAGTAGTAAGGGAAATAGGAAATAAAAAAAGGCTATAAGTATATATCTCTAAAGGTCATTAGGATAGACGTAGCTTTATGCTGGCCCGAATTCATTCTTCATCTTCTTTTCTGGTTAACTAAATTACAAGGTCTTAGATTTAGTAATTAGGAAGAAAGTTCTACATTTCTTAAGGCAATTAACTTGTAGAAATTCTAGGCTATAGCATCATGAACTTGGACTTAAAATTCAGAAATTAAGTAGGAACTTGCTAGCATATTTTATAGACTATGTAAATCAACCCAAGAGCTTAATTCTCATCATCTTTATCTCTTATCATTTTATGCTATTTTTGCTTGTTCTAAAACCAACACCAAATATACATCTTTTAATTTTTCTGCTCAGGTACTAGATAATATAATAATACGACACCTATCCCTGTGGGTTCGATCTTTTTATATTACGCGATAATCAACCGTGCACTTGCGGTTTGGCTATCAATGTCGGCAAACATTCGATCACACACCTGAACCTTAGTGGTGGCACTTGACTACTCGTTCGTCGCACGGCTTAACCCTAGTCGATCAGAGTGCTCAGGTGAACCACGAGGGTACTAGGCCTTAGGGATGGCACTTAATTTAGTTCACAATTCAGTTTAAAAAAAATACAAGTTACAATTTAAAAATTTAAAAATTCCTTTATGAATTTTTTCTGTTAGGCATTACTTTCAACAATTATTATAATTAATTTTTATTTAATTACTTACATTTTAAATTGCGTTGGAATTTGACGTTAACTTTCTTCTTCCTCAGACCTATCTCTTCGTCTTCACTTTCGTCTTCATCACTCACCTATTCTGTCAGGCATTGTTCGAATCTAGAATGGTTGAGACACATTCATATGTTCAGACGACTGGGGGAACAATTCGATATCAGCAATATGGGAATAATGGGCCACATGTTCAAGTTCGTCAAAACAATGAGAAGAATAAAATTAAGGTTTAGGGAAAGGCTCAAAATCAGATTAAGAACAAAGATGTGAGGAGGTCTCATTGGATCCAGACGATTGTGAAACGTTTGCAGATCAGGGGACCAGTTCCTGTGGTTGAACTGTCTGATGATGACGACCATACTATGGATGCTGACCATACCCCCCAATTTGGCTCACAACCTACATCCGAACTTGGAGATAAACCTAGTTCCCAATTCTTACCGGGACCATGTTCAGCAACGGTAAGAAATAATATTCCATTTTTTATTTAAATGAATTTGAAGTTGCAATTTAAACCCTATTTTTCATCCTATTGATTATTGAATCCAACGGTATGGACACAATGAGAAGACATTTGTTGATTCCTCTCAAATTGAACCTGAGGAACACAAGGAGAATTCCAGAGCTAAGCAGAAAAAAGGGAAGGGTGATACTCAAAAGAAGAACAAAGCTGTGAGGAGGTCACATAGAATCCAGGCAACTGTGAAACGTTTGCAAAATATGGGACCAATTCCTGTGGTTGAACTATCTGATGATGACGATCACACTATGGCTGGTGTGCAACAGAATATGATTGCCCATACAACCGATCTTGTGCGTGAACCTGGTATTCAATTATCTCCGGGACCATGTTCAACAACAGTAAGAACTAAGAATCCATTGTTTTTATTGTTGCATGAATGTAAATGAATTTTAAGTTGCGATTTCTTCCCATTTCTTATTTTCAGCGGGGATTTAGACACAGGAAAATATGCAAGCGGTATGGACACAATGAGATGACATTTGCTGCGCCTTGTCAAAATGTGAGGAGGTCACATAGAATCCAGGCAATTATGAAACGAACACAGGAATAATGTCTCAATTCATGATGCTGAACAAGCTAGTTGTAATCTATTATCTAGACCAATTCCTGAAATTTGTGTTGACTGGCAATGTCCATTTTGGCTATCAATATAATGGAACTTATGTTTGTTGGTAAATTACTGTTTTCTCATGGTTTAATTGCATTATTTCTGTTTCTGTGTTCTCATTGTTTTAAGGCAAATTACTGGGGACTGCAAGCTATTTACATAAAGACAAATTTTAGGGTTTTGTCCTCCTTACTGTTATGGTCCTTTTCCTTTTTGTATATGCATCCCTTATGCATTCATCAATTTACACTTTGTGTTTTATAAATTAGGGTTCGTGTGGTAGTGTTTGTGGTTAAGGGTTTGTGGTTAAGGGTTTTGGTTTAGGGTAGTGGTTTTGGCTTTTTAATAGAAACGAAGAAGAAAATGGCAGAATAAACATTTCGTTTGTTTCACTGGGGATGAGTAACGGGTCATATGTGAGGGTAGTAGTTGTACTAGTTTTACTTGTAGTTTTTTTTTTTAGCTGAGTTTTAATTGTAGTTAACCGAGGTACACGGAAAAAATAAAAAAAGAATTAAATGTAGGGTGGACCAATACACACTCTCTAAGAGTTACGGGAAAGGAAAATGTGGGAATCCACGGATTTTTCTTAAAGACTCATTGAAGGAGCACACTCTCTAGGGCGGCGCACGCCTTAACCCACCCTCAGTCTTGGTTCCATGCGCGTGACATAGATAAGGGGCTGTAAATCTCATCAAACAATTTGCTCATGCCCCATTTCGCTAAAGCACCGTACAAAGCAGGTTTGCCCCATTACTTTGTGATGTTTGCCCCTTGATGGTAGCTTATGTGTTAAATTTTGATGATTTCAACATCTGTGATTTCGTTTTTTATGGTTCTTTGCACACTAAATTACTTCTAAGCATCACGTTCTCTATGAATAAATTCACCCTCAGTTGTTTGAAATCTTAGTGAATAGTCATTGATACTGATCATACGTGTTCTTTATGGATGATTCCTCCCTTGCATGATCTATGATATATTGGTTCCATGTCTTAAGTAACTCCATAAATTGCCTTTCTTCGTATCATGGTACCTTACAACACTGCAATTTTTGTGTGGAGATAGAGAGTAGTATGATTACAATTTTAGTAGAACGTTATGTGTTAAATTAATATGATTAATTGTTATGTAATTAATTGTCAAAACCAATTGTGCTTAACTATTGATTCTGTGCATGGATTCAGTTGTTTCTTTGCTCCATTGCATAAGTCATATATTTTAACCGTTTAGGACTTCACCCCTTGTAGAAAAAATCACATCTTTTTATTCACGAATGGCTGCCAAGACTATATGCGAGCCTGTGTGCTATGATTTCGCAGACCTGGTTGAGTGGAATGTTCTAGGTGCTAAGTGATAGCCAAACCGCAAGTGCATGGTTGATTATCGTGTAATAAAAAGATCGAACCCAAGGGATAGGCGCCTTCTTATTAAATTGTTTAGTACTTGAGCAGAAAAATAAAAGATGTATGTTGTTGAAGGTTTGATTATGATATAACAAGATATAGCAATAAAATGATAAAAGATAAAGATGATGAAGATTAAGTTCTTGGGTTGAATAACATAGTCTATAAAATATGCTAGCAAGTTCCTACTTAATTTCTGAATTTTAAGTCCAAGTTCATGATGCTATAGCCTAGAATTTCTACAAGTTAATTGCCTTAAGAAATGTAGAAATTTCTTCCTAATTACTAAATCCAAGACCTTGTAATTTAGTTAACCAGAAAAGAAGATGAAGAATGAATTCAGGCCAGCGTAAAGCTACGTCTATCCTATTTCCCTTACTACTTACTAAATGGCCTTATGATATAAGTAGAAAGCAAAAACACTTGTGATCATCAAAATAAAATTAAGAACAAGGAAATAAAACAAGAACTGGAAATATTATTCAGAAAGGTAGAAACACACTAAAACATAAATTATAAACTACAACAACCCAAGAAACTTAAAAAGAATTAGCCAAGCATGGCTAAAAGAAGCATCGAATTACCCTGGATAGGAGCTCAAGTATGGCTTCCCACAATTCCTAGGAACAATGATCTTTAAGGAAGAAAGAGGAACACTTGTTGTATTCTGAATAGGTGTGTTTTTTACAAAGGATGAGCACTCCTATTGTGAAGAAGGTCTTGCTCCTGGCTGAGGTTTTGATGACGACAAACTCATCGGCAAAAAGAAGAAAAAAATACTTAGAGGAAACAGCACTATAAAGTTCATCAATTACCTAGAAGTCTTAGTTTAGGTGAGTTATGCTTCTAAAGGTCTCTTAAAGCATAAAGGCTCTTTAAAACACCTAAACTAATCAAGCTTAATGTTTTCATAACTTAAAAGAAGTAGAAAAACTTAAGTCGATCTTTAAAGATCAAGTTTCTGGAAGTTGGGCTTCAGTGTAATCGATTGCAGCTTTCTGGTAATCGATTACAAATAGGCAAGCAATCGATTACCATTTTCTTGTAATCGATTACATGTTTGAATTTGAAGTTCAAACTATAATGGCCATTAGCGTAATCGATTACACTAAGTGATGTAATCGATTACACACACGAAAAGTTGCATCTTTTCATGAACCATTGTGTCTCAAACCTTTTGGGAAAGGTGTTAGTACAGATAGCAACCTGAGAGGAGGGGGGTGAATCAGTGTTGCCCCAATTTTCGCCTTATTGAAATTGTTACTTTCAAGATTATGATGATCACGAAACGATCGTTATGATTGCAGCGGAATTGAACGATGCTTGAAAGTAAATATGAAGGATAAAGAAAATCACACACAAGATTTTATCCTGGTTCACCTTCAATCCACCGAAGGCTACGTCCAGTCCCTCAAGAAAACCCCTTGAGGATTTTTCCACTATTGATAAAAATCTCTTACAAGTTCCTAACCCAAGGACCCTAAGAATTTCTACCAATATCCTGTGAAAGCAAACCACTTTCAACAGCCCCTGAAAGCAAACTGCTTTCAGTTCCTGAATGCAAACCACCCTCAGACCTTGAAGACTAACCTGCCTTCAATCGAAACCCTGAAAGTAAACCACTTTCAGTGACAACAACCCTTCACCGAATACTACGGTGAAAACTCAATCTTACAGAAAGAGATGAAGAAGAGTTTACAATTGGCTGTATCAATCCTTTAACATACAAGTGGATTGATCATGAGAAATTATGCTTTAAGGCTTTTAAGCATAATATGATTCTGAGTTCCTCAAGATATGAACAACTAAAGTGTTCTTATGAACATGAAGATCATGGACTCAGAATCTAGGCTCTTGAATGTTTAAGTTCTAAAAGATGAACTAATTTGGACAAAGCTTTGGCCTAATGTGATTTTCTCATGTGTTGCGTGTTCTCTTGTGTATGTTGTGTGTTCTGGACTCAAATGGACTTTATATAGGCAAGAGAAACGTCCTTGAACCATCACAACCCTTTCCAAAAGGTTTGGGACACAATGGTTCGTGAAAAGATACAACTTTTCGTGTTGGTAATCGATTACATCACTTAGTGTAATCGATTACACTGATAGCCGTTTCAGTTTGAATTTCAAATTCAAACATGTAATCGATTACAAGCAAGTGGTAATCGATTACTTTCCTAGGTGTAATCGATGACCAGAAAGCTGCAATCGATTACACAGAAGCCCATTTTCCAGAAACTTGTTCCTTTGAGATCGGCTTAAGGTTTTCTACTTCTTTTAAGTTATGAAAACACTTAGCTTGATTAGATTAGGTGTTTTAAGAGCCTTTATGCTTTAATAGACCTTTGGAAGCATAACTCACCTAATACTAAGACTTCTAGACTATTGATGGACTTTGTAGCGCTTGTTTCTTCGAAGTCTTCTTTTCTTCTTTTTGTTTATGAGTTTGTCGTCATCAAAACCATAGCCAGGGTCAGGAGCAAGACCTTCTTCACAATCTCCCCCTTTTTGATGATGGCAAACACATTCTTGATACTTGAAGATCATATATGCATTCTTGATGCGGAACTCCCCCTGTTTGATGGAATCTAGTATATCTAGCATTTATCCCCCTTTCTAATGTACTTGTGGAACTCCTGCATATGATCTTTAAGAGCACACAACCTTTCTCCCCCTTTTGACTTCATCAAAAAGAAGAAAAGGCCAAAAAGTACAGGCATACATCCACACAAGTATAGAATTCGAAATAAAGCATGGGGAATAGGGGTAAATATGTAAAATATGAATAACCAGCACTTATATATATATATAAGAGAGCAAATGCATAAGTTACAAGCAGCAGCAGTGAATTAGATAATATCCTATAAAACTAATAGTCATCGGACATGTCTTCATCATCGGACACTGTGTCAATGCCGTCATAATGAAGCAACCATGAAAGAGTATCAATTCCATAGTCATGAAATAAGCCTAAACTAGACAGTATCCTAGAATTAATACATTTGTAGTTTGAAGAACGAACATCATGTGATTTTGCAATGGGAACACCAGAATGAAGGAGAAGACGAGTGATACTTGGAGCGTAGGGAAATGATTGTGCTTTAGTTCTGTAAGCAAGCATATGATGCATCACCAGGAAGGTCCAGTTAATGGCATGACCATGAAGAATGCCATATAAAACTTGGAGTTCTAACTCACTAATGTGAGCATGAAGATCTTCTTGAGGCAGAAGGATGTGATGAACAAAATAATGAAGCAGGTGGTGGGTGGTGGTAAGGACATCAACATGAAAGGGACAAGTTTTGGTACGAGGAGGATGAAGTTTCTGAACCTCTGAAGGAGTAAAGCGGCACAAAGTGCGATAAAAGGAGTCAGAGTTATAGTCAGGCCAGGGGCAGGGCAGATTTGTTCCCAACTCGGCACCAGAGAATGGGAGGCCCAAGCACTTGCAAGAGAAATAAGAGAGTACTGAATAGTAGTCCCTTTTACAGAAGAGGTAATACTTGTGCCTGCAACTTCCAAGTTACAGTAGAACACTTTGACTAACTCTGGATAGTAGGGTGTGGTTGATGTAATGAAATTATCAAGATATTGATCTCCTAGTAAAGCGGGGAATGTTAGGCCGGCTTCGATGAAGGAATCTAAGTTGGCATAAGTGGGGGTTCGAATTGTTTGTTTGAGAAAGTGAGAAATAAACCGAGTTTTCTCAGCCGAGGTAGGAAGAAGGCGTGAGAAATTTAAGGGATGATGGGGACAAAAAGCTGAAGATAGGCAAGGGGAGGAAGTCATTGTGGAGAGAGCAGAATGATGAGGATAAGAAGACAAACTTGAGCATGATCTAAGGCGGGTATAAATATCTCGAGAATGGAATCGATTACAGCAGTTGGGTAATAGATTACTGGACAGTTATCCTGAGTTTGAATTTCAAAAAGAGGAGGGAAAAACTGAAATGCTGGCAGTTTTTCGAGCATGTAATCGATTACTGCAGTTAGGGTAATCGATTACATCAGTTGCAAATTTGAAAAATTTCAACTTTTGAACATGTAATCGATTATAGCAGTTATGATAATCGATTACTCAGATAGTTCTAACAGGCACGAGGACTTAGAGCATGGATAATCGATTACAGGATCTATGGTAATCGATTACTATGACAATTTCATAAGTTCTAGGCTCTAGAGTCTTATGTAACACATTTTCATATAAACACTTAAGCACATAATCTATCTAAATTCATATAAACATATAATCATCATCAAGATTATGCAAATAACATGTTACCTTAAATGTCATGCTCATCTAATATGCCTCTCTTCTTATCTTGAAGAATGATCCCTTAGGAAGAGGCTTAGTAAAGATATCTGCTAATTGATTATGTGTATCCACAAATGAAATCTCAATATCTTTCCTCATAACATGATCTCGAAGAAAATGATGTCTTATATCAATATGCTTAGTTCGAGAATGCATGATAGGGTTTTTAGTGAGATTAATGGCACTTGTGTTGTCACATTTGATTGGAATGCAGCCCAGCTCTAAGCCATAATCTTTGAGTTGTTGTTTGAGCCATAGAGTTTGTGCACAACAACTTCCTGCAGCAATGTATTCTGCTTCCGTAGTACTTAGAGCAACACATCATTGTTTCTTACAAGACCAAGAAACAAGGGCATTTCCTAACAAGTGACAAGTACCACTTGTACTTTTTCTTTCAGTTTTACAACCAGCATAATCAGAATCAGAATACCCAATCAAATCACAAACACTTCCATTGGGATACCACAAACCAACATTTGTAGTTCCTTTCAAATATTTAAAAATCCGTTTAACAGAACTCAAATGTGATTCCCTAGGAGATGATTGATATCTAGCACATAGACATACACTAAACATAATATCAGGTCTACTTGCAGTTAAGTATAGAAGAGATCCGATCATACCTCTATATTTGGTAATATCAACTTGAATACCGGATTCATCTTGATCTAAATATGTGTTAGTCCCCATTAGTGTGGCTATGGCTTTGCAATCATCCAAATCATATTTCTTTAATAATTCCTTGCAAAACTTTGATTTATTGATGAATATTCCATCATGTGATTGCTTGATTTGCAAACCAAGAAAGAAATTTAATTGTCGCATCATGGACATCTCAAATTCTTCTTGCATCATGTTAGAGAAATCCTTACAAAGAGATTCGTTAGTTGCACCAAAGATGATATCATCAACATAAATTTGAACTAATAAGGTATTACCTTTGGTTCTTTTGATGAACAAGGTTGTATCAGCCTTACCCTTTTGAAATCCTTTATCACAAAGGAAAGTACTTAATCTATCATACCATGCACGAGGGGCTTGCTTAAGACCATAGAGTGCCTTCTTTAATCTGAAGACATGTGAATGAAACTTTGGATCTTCAAATCCTGGAGGTTGCTTCACATAGACTTCTTCTTGAATGTATCCGTTCAGAAAAGCACTTTTGACGTCCATTTGATATAATGGGAAATTTAAAGAACAAGCATACGCCAATAACAGTCTTATGGCTTCCAACCTTGCTACTGGTGCATAGGTTTCATCAAAATCTATACCTTCTTCTTGATTATAACCCTGAGCAACTAATCTTGCTTTGTTCCTAACTATGATACCATTTTCATCTAACTTATTCCTAAATACCCACTTGTTCCAATAACATGTTTATCACTAGGCTTAGGGACAAGTTCCCAAACTTGATTCCTTTCAAATTGGTTTAGTTCTTCCTGCATTGCTACAATCCAATACTCATCCTCTAGAGCATCATTTGCTTTTGATGGTTCTATTTGAGAGACAAAGGCCATATTCAAAACTGAATCATTTAAGCGTAGCCTTGTAGAAACGCCTTTAGAAATATCACCAATAATATTATCAACTGGATGATCCCTATGGGTTCTCCATTCCTTTGGAAGTTGATAAGTATTATCTTCAATGTGCTCTTCTTGTATTGGATTATGATCTTCATCCTTTACAATGATACCATCTTCTTCAATATCTGGAGTATTAACTCTATCTTCTATTGAAGATTTAGATTCATCAAAAGAAACATGTATGGATTCTTCCACAGATAGAGTTTTCTTGTTAAAGACTCTATATGCTTTGCTTGTTAGAGAATAACCAAGGAATATACCTTCATCAGATTTTTCATCAAACTTTCCAAGGTTTTCCTTTCCATTATTTAAGACAAAGCATTTTGATCCAAAAGCATGTAGATGAGAGATGTTTGGTTTCCTTCCTTTGTAGAGTTCATAGGGGGTTTTCTTAAGAATAGGTCTAATAAGAACTCTATTGGAAACATAGCAAGCAGTACTTACAGCATCAGCCCAGAAATATTTAGGGAGACTTGTTTCAGTTTGAATTTCAAATTCAAACATGTAATCGATTACAAGCAAGTGGTAATCGATTACTTTCCTAGGTGTAATCGATTACCAGAAAGCTGCAATCGATTACACAGAAGCCCATTTTCCAGAAACTTGTTCCTTTGAGATCGGCTTAAGGTTTTCTACTTCTTTTAAGTTATGAAAACACTTAGCTTGATTAGATTAGGTGTTTTAAGAGCCTTTATGCTTTAATAGACCTTTGGAAGCATAACTCACCTAATACTAAGACTTCTAGACTATTGATGGACTTTGTAGCGCTTGTTTCTTCGAAGTCTTCTTTTCTTCTTTTTGTTTATGAGTTTGTCGTCATCAAAACCACAGCCAGGGTCAGGAGCAAGACCTTCTTCACAAAAGGTTGCATTGGTTCAAGGACGTTTCCCTTGCCTATATAAAGTCCATTTGAGTCCAGAACACAACAACACATGAGAATACAACATTAGGCCAAAGCTTTGCCAAAATTAGTTCATTCATTAAATCTTTTAGAACTTAAACTTTCAAGAGCCTAAATTCTGAGTTCATGATCTTCATGTTTATAAGAACACTCTAGTTGTTCATATCTTGAGGAACTCAGAATCTTGTTATGCTTAAAAGCCTTAAAGCATAAATTCTCATGATCAATCCACTTGTATGTTAAAGGATTGATACAGCCAATTGTAAACTCTTCTTCATCTCTTTCTGATAGATTGAGTATTCACCGTGGATCTCGATGAAGGGTTGTTGGTACTTAAAGTGGTATACTTTCAGGGTGTTGATTGAAGGTGGTTTAGCCTTCAAGGTCTGAAGGTGATTTTCCTTCAGGAACTGAAAGTGGTATACTTTCAGGGGCTGTTGAAAGTGGTATACTTTCACAGGAAATTGGTAGAAATTTTTAGGGTCCTTGGTGTAAGAACTTGTAAGAGATTTTTATCAATAGTGGAAAAATCCTCAAGGGATTTTCTTGAGGGACTGGACGTAGACTTCGGTGGATAGAAGGTAAATCAGGATAAAAATATGTGTATGTGTGAATTCTTCTATCCTTCATCTTTACTTTGAAGCAATGCTTAATTCCGCCGCAATCGTTTGCTTTTACATTTATCTTGAAAGTAAGAAGTTATCAAGGCGAAAATCGGGTAAACCTGATTCACCCTCCCTCTCAGGTTGCTATCTGTACTAACAATTGGTATCAGAGCGGAAGTTTAGGTAAGATATTCCTAAGATCCGGGAAACGATGGCATCCTCTTCCAATCATGGAACCAGTGAAGGATTCAACATAAACAGGCCACCATTCTTCAATGGAGAACACTATGACTTCTGGAAAATCAAGATGAAAATTTTCATAAAGTCATTAGACGCAGGAATTTGGAAAGCCATTGAAGAAGGTCCCTTTGTGCCTGTAGAAGAAGTTGAAGGAAGTTCACAACCAAAATCAGAAAGTACTTGGAGTGAAGAAGAAAAGAAGAAGGTTCAATATGATCTCAAAGGAATGAATATTCTTACATCTGCTTTTGGCATGGATGAGTTTTTCAAAGTATCGGCATGTACATCATCGAAAGAAATATGGGATACGTTGATGGTGACTCATGAAGGAACATATGAAGTCAAGAGATGAAAGATCAATACTCTATCTCAAGAATATGAAATGTTCAGAATGCTTCCAGGAGAAAAGGTATTGGATATGCAAAAACAACTCACTCATTTAATTAACCATTTGATTGGTCTTGGTAAAAAGTTTTCAAATAGTGACTTGAACATGAAAGTTCTAAGATCACTCAAAAGAGTATGGCAACCAAAGGTTACGGCCATTTCAGAGAAGAAGAGTTTATCAAACATGACTCTTGCAACTCTCTTTGGAAAACTCCAAGAACATGAGTTGGAATTGAATCATTTGGAGGAGCATGAACAACATGAGAAGAAGTATCGATCCATTTCCCTAAAGGCAAAAGAAAGCATCAAAGATGATTATGATGCAGATTCTGAAGAAGAAGATAATGGGAACTTAAATCTTCTAGTGAAGAACTTTGGAAAGTTTCTCAAAAGAAAAGGTATGAAATTTAACAATAACAGATCTTTCCAAAGGAACAATGAGTCTTCTTCCTCTCAAAAGATCACATGCTTCGAATGTGGCAAGCCTGGACACATCAAGTTAGAATGTCCAAATCTTCAAAAGAAGAAACATGGTCTAAAGGAAAAATTCGAAAAGAAGGATCAATCCACACGAAGAGCATACTTGGCTTGGGATGATAATGAAGTAAGTTCATCATCAGATTCTGACAAAGAAGAAGCACAAGTTGCATTGATGGCTTCACATGATTCAGATGTTGAAGATACCCAGGTTAGTGATAATTCTATTTCTTTTCATGATTTGAAATATACCATGGAAAATATGTTTAATGTAAGACCCTCAATTTTGTGTATAGTATTTTGGCCCCTGTAACTCTTACAATTATATTTTGAATCTTTTGAAGTATATTAATTATATTTTGTCTTGAATTATTTAATAATTCGAGTTAGTGTTTGATTGATATATTAAGGTTTATTTATGAGAAATATCTGTTTGAGTATAGAATTATGTATTGTTTAAGCCTTGGCTGAAATGGCGACATTTTGAAAGAGAAGTTGAGATCGTCCTCTGAAACTAGTTGAGATCGTCCGGTAAACTGGCAGACTAAGTTGGCAGACTAAGTTGGCAGACTATGTTGGCAGACCAAGTTGGCAGACTAAGTTGGCAGACTAAGTTGGCAGACTATGTTGGCAGACTAAGTTGGCAGACTAAGTTGGCAGACTAAGTTGGCAGACCAAGTTGGCAGACTATGTTGGCAGACTAAGTTGGCAGACCAAGTTGGCAGACTATGTTGGCGGACTGTTTTGGCAGACTGTTTCTCCGTTGGCAGACTATGACTTCGTTTTGTCTGGTCTGGTCAGCCGCTATTGTTGACTTTAAAAGTGAGTGTCAAATACCTTGGGAATGATAAACTTCCGTTTTATTGACTCTTAGGAGATAAAATGTCAGAAGCATTAATAAGCATTAATGGCTTGCCGTTTTCTTTGACTTAGAATATTGTATTCTTTTCTAAGTCGGTTTCCTCACTCTATAAATACCAAGCTTCGTCAGTACGTTAATCTTTCATTTTTCCCACACCTTTCTTCTCTTCGAAGTAAGCTGAATCCTTGACATTTTTCTGAAGCGTTCTTGTTGGTAAGTTGTTCAGATTCTTACTAATTCTGGAATTTCCATTGTATTCAATTTAGTTCATCTTTTTGAAGTTTAACTTGTTCTATTTCCCTCGCGGCCATATTCTTCTTGTTCGTTGAAGACCAGAGCTGTTCGTTGTGAATTCTTCTTGGTTCGTGAAGGACAGAGCTGAAGTTTCAAATCTCTTAATCTTTTAGGCCATTCGAGGTTGGTTTCTTTTCTAGTTCTTACGTTAGAACTCTGTTGTAATCTTTGTATTTCTAAAATAATCCTTGAAGGCCATATAGAATCTGTTTTAAATCATTTTGGTAATGGTTTTTATCCATAAAGAAGTTTGGGTTTTAAAGAGATGAATTTAATAGTGATTTTACGTGAAAAACTCTGATTCTGGACTCCCAGACTGTGCGCCAACGCTTGGGCGTTGGGATCCAGCTCTTGGGCGCTGGGTTTCTTCGAGATTTCACGTAATCAGACATTGCCAACGCTGGGGCGTTGGGTTCCAACGCGGGAGCGTTGGGAAGCACTCTGTTCTGCCCTGTTTTACGAAAAATTCTGGTTTTGACCGTTTTGAGTTATGTTTCTTTCCAGATTTCATCCTAGCCTTAAGAGAGTTAATTAAATGAGTTTATATGCTATTTCTAGGTTGAATAACAAGTGTATGCAACCTAAGAGAAGGTAAGGGTAACTCAATCTTAGTATTATGATATTATGATATTGTGGTGATTCTGCTTGCAGAATAAGGACTGTGATTGATTACGAGTTTGTTTGAATATTGTTGATGATGGTATGATATAACGAATATGTTGTATGGTTATGAGGTTGAATTGCTTGAATATATTTTGTAAGAGAAGCTTACTGTGTTATGTATTGACATAACTATGAAACGAGTGAACCGTTATTGTTTATGGGGATTCGATTACTGTCATGGCAGGTGCACTACAGGTGCATGATTTTAGGTTTTGATGTGGCGAACTATTATGCGTCGCGGGATCATGCCGAGGGTGGTGTGGAAAAGTCTCTTCCATGTTCTAAGTCATCCTGGCCAGATACGGCAAAAACCCAATGAGCTATGTGCATTATTCGTTGAAAGACTAACAAGCATATGTGTTGTGAGACTTATTCTGTGAAGTTATGAATTATTGACAGATATATTGTGGATTGTTGTATCAGTTATAGTATAATGGTTAATACTGTTTACTCTGTAATGTACTTCTAATACTGCATTTCTACATCCTTGTATTTGAGTTAACCCTTTGCTGTTTCTGCTTGTGTTTTCTTGTATTTTTGGCGCTTAACGCCAGATGACCAGCGATGAGGGAAGACTTGAAGGCTGTGTGGATGCAAGCTTGAGGAAAATTTTGGAGCAGATTGAAGATGACGTTTAGTTCCGCTATTTTGTAAACTTAGCACATGTGTGCAATACATTACTTTCATTACGTCTTGTTTTCCTTACTGGAATATTACTGACTATGGGCTACACTTATTAAATATATGTGAGACGTTGTTTTGGAAAACTTGAGATGTTTTGAAAGGCTTTTATTTTCCGCGTTTTTCAATGTGACTGTCGACTTAAAAATCGGGCTATTACATTTAAATTATGTCAAGAATTTTCTAAGGTTAGCACTAAGCAAAATAATTTAATATCATCCTAAGAAAGTAAGTGTAGGATATTACAAGAAGAATTAGATGTAGTAAAATCTAAGTTAGATATTACACATAAATGCACTAAGTGTAGTTCTCTAGAAGAAAAGATAGATAATCTTCAACAAAGAGTTCATAACTTCAACACGGGAAAACAAAAGTTAGATGATATTCTAAGTGTGCAAAGGCACTCAAGCAATAAGTCTGGACTAGGATATACATCTCATGCAAAGACAAAAGAAGTTAAGAAAACCATGTTTGTAAAATCAAACCAAGTTGAAGGATCTTCTAAAAATACTAAGACCAATTCTTTTAGGAGAATGAACAATAGGAAAAGTAATCCTCATAGACCTCCTAAGAAGATTAATCTCTCTCCTAGGCAAACATCTAGTTACAATTATTATTCTTGTACTTATTGTAACAAAATAGGACATACCCCTAGTAGATGTTATTACAAAAATGTTGGAGTACCAAATAGGGAATACATATGGGTTAGGAAGAATGTTAACTTAGAAGGACCCAAAACTTGTTGGGTTCCTGATACCCGTGTTTGATCTTTGTCATATAGGTGTGTATGAAAGCAGCAAAGAATTTATGGTATCTTGATAGTGGCTGCTCATCACACATGACAGGAGACAAAACAAAGTTTTCTTTACTTATTCCTATGGAAAAAGGTTTTGTCACATATGGAAACAATCAAAAGGGAAAGATACTTGGTATTGGAAGAATAGGCACACCCCCTCAAACAGTCATAGATAAAGTTCTTTATGTTGATGGTTTGATGCATAATCTTCTGAGTATAAGTCAACTATGTGACAAAGGTTTGAAAGTTGGCTTCATTAATGATATATGTGTAGTAAAAGATGTGAAAACCAAAGAGATTAAGTTTTCCGGATATAAAGTCAATAAAGTCTCATGATCTCCTTGGAAGAAATTCCACAAAATGTAAGATGTCTTTTGGCCAAGAACAATAATGATTCATGGCTATGGCATAGAAGACTTGCTCATATACATATAGATCATTTAAACAAACTAGTCAAGCATGATCTAGTTGTTGGGCTTCGAAAGATAAAATTCGAGAAAGACAAGCTTTGTGATGCATGTCAAAAAGGGAAGCAAACCAGAACGTCTTTCAAGCCAAAGAACATAGTCTCAACTACAAGACCCCTTCAATTGCTACATATGGACTTGTTCGGACCATCAAGAACAAAAAGCCTCGGAGGTAATCTTTATGCACTTGTTATTGTTGATGATTTCTCTAGATTTACTTGGACATTATTCTTGCCTCATAAGAATGAAGCCTTCAACGCATTCAAAAGATATGCAAGGCTAGTTCAAAATGAGAAGGCTTTAAAGATCTCTTCTATTAGAAGTGATCATGGTGGAGAATTTCAGAATCATCAATTTCAAGAATTATGTGATGAAAATGGAATATCACATCACTTATCTACTCCGAGAACACCACAACAAAATGGTGTTGTAGAAAGGAAGAACAGACTACTTGAAGAATTAGCAAGAACCATGCTAAGTGAATCAAGTTTTCCTAAATACTTCTGGGCTGATGCTGTAAGTACTGCTTGCTATGTTTCCAATAGAGTTCTTATTAGACCTATTCTGAAGAAAACCCCCTATGAACTCTACAAAGGTAGGAAGTCAAATATCTCTCATCTACATGCTTTTGGATCCAAATGCTTTGTCTTGAACAATGGAAAGGAAAACCTTGGTAAGTTTGATGCAAAATCTGATGAAGGTATTCCTTGGTTATTCTCTTAAAAGCAAAGCATATAGAGTCTTTAACAAGAAAACTCTATCTATGGAAGAATCCATACATGTTTCCTTTTATGAGTCTAACTCTTCAAAAGAAGATATAGTCAATCTTCCAGATAATGAAGAAGAAGATATCATTATCAATGAAGACTCTCAAAAGGAAAAAGATCAAAATCCTATACAAGAAGAGCACATTGAAGATAACAATTATCAACTACCAAAGGAATGGAGAACCCACAGGGATCATCCAGTTGATAATATCATTGGAGATATTTCTAGAGGTGTTTCTACAAGGCTACGCTTAAATGATTTATTTTTGAATATGGCCTTTGTCTCTCAAATAGAACCCTCAAAAGTAAATGATGCTCTTGAGGATGAGTATTGTATTGTGGCAATGCAGGAAGAACTAAACCAATTTGAAAGGAATCAAGTTTGGGAACTTGTTCCTCAGCCTACTGACAAGCATGTCATTGGTACAAAGTGGGTATTCAGAAACAAGTTAGATGAAAATGGAATTATCGTTAGGAACAAAGCAAGGTTAGTTTCACAAGGTTATAATCAAGAAGTAGGCATAGATTTTGATGAAACCTATGCACCAGTAGCAAGGTTGGAAGCCATAAGACTTCTGTTGGCTTATGCTTGTTCTTTAAATTTCCCATTATATCAAATGGATGTCAAAAGTGCTTTCCTGAACGGATACATTCAAGAAGAAGTCTATGTGAAGCAACCTCCAGGATTTGAAGATCCCAAGTTTCCTTCACATGTCTTCAGATTAAAGAAGGCACTTTATGGTCTTAAGCAAGCCCCTCGTGCATGGTATGATAGATTAAGCACATTCCTTTGTGAGAAAGGATTCCAAAAGGGTAAGGCTGACACAACCTTGTTTATTAAGAGAACCAAAGGTAATACTTTATTAGTTCAAATATATGTAGATGATATTATTTTTGGAACAACTAACGAATCTCTATGCAAGGATTTCTCTAACATGATGCAAGAAGAATTTGAGATGTCCATGATGGGACAATTAAACTTCTTTCTAGGATTGCAAATTAAGCAATCACATGATGGGATATTCATTAATGAATCAAAGTTTTGCAAGGAACTATTAAAGAAATATGACTTGGATGATTGCAAAGCCATAGCTACACCAATGGGGTCTAACACATATCTAGATCAAGATGAATCCGGTGTTCAAGTAGACATTACCAAATACAGAGGTATGATCGGATCTCTTCTATACTTAACTGCTAGTAGACCTGATATTATGTTTAGTGTTTGTCTATGTGCTAGATATCAAGCATCTCCTAGGGAATCACATTTAAGTTCAGTCAAACGGATTTTCAAATATCTGAAAGGAACTACAAATGTTGGTCTGTGGTATCCCAAAGGGAGTGTTTGTGATTTGATTGGATATTCTGATTCTGATTATGTTGGATGCAAAACTGAAAGAAAAAGTACAAGTGGTACTTGTCACTTGTTGGGAAATGCCCTTGTTTCTTGGTCTGGTAAGAAACAAGCATGTGTTGCTCTAAGTACTGCTGAAGTAGAATACATTGCTGCAGGAAGTTGTTGTGCACAAACTCTATGGCTCAAACAACAACTCAAAGATTATGGCTTAGAGCTGGGCTGCATTTCAATCAAATGTGACAATACAAGTGCCATTAATCTCACTAAAAATCCCATCATGCATTCTCGAACTAAGCATATTGATATAAGACATCATTTTCTTCGAGATCATGTCATGAGAAAGGATATTGAGATTTCATTTGTAGATACACATAACCAATTAGCTGATATTTTTACTAAACCTCTTCCTAGAGATTCATTCTTTAAGATTAGAAGAGAATTAGGCATATTAGATGAGCATGACATTTAAAGTAATATGATATTTGCATAATCTTTGTGTGAACTTATATGATTGCATTTATTTAACTTGATTATGTGCTTAAATGTTCATCTAGAAATGTGTTACATAGGTCTTGATAGTTTAGAACCTATAAAAATGTCCTTGTAATCGATTACCATATATCCTGTAATCGATTACCTCTGCTCTCAGTCCTCATGCCTGTTAGAATCTCCTAGGTAATCGATTACCATGACTACTGTAATCGATTACATATTCAAAATTTGAAATTTTTCAAATTTAAACTGCCAGTAATCGATTACCCCAACTGCTGTAGTCGATTACCTGCTCGAAAAAACTGCCAGAATTTCAAATTTCCCATCATCTTTTTGAAATTCAAATTCAGGAAATCTGCTCTGTAATCGATTACCCAACTGTTGTAATCGATTACCCAACTGTTGTAATCGATTACATGCTCGAGCTATATAATCACAGCATTAAATGATGATCGAATATGCCTTCCATTTCCAATCTATATCATTCTAAACCCTGATCTCTAGCATACCTTGAAATCCTGTTTCTATTTCCAAGCCCTGTCTTCCCTAGTCTAACATGGCTTCCTATCACTCTCGTTCTACCAATCCAATGAATTTAACCAGACTTCTTACTTCAACAAACCAACGGACTAGGTTTGTTTCAAGGTTCCTGAATCAAATTATCCACAAACCCATGTATGGGGATTTGGATTCTTTTGTTGAAAGTGGTAACACCTTTCCGGCCTACCTCAGGTATCAGGACCTAGAAGAGTTCATTTCTATAAGTAATCCTTACTATCCAGAACTGGTTAAAGTGTTCTATTGCAATCTCGAGACTCTAAGAGATGGGTTTCAAAGTTCTGTCAAGGGAATCCTCATCCATTATTCTCTTTCCACCTTTGGGCGATGTCTTGGACTCCCTTCCACCGGCGCCTTCTTAGGTCCAAACCTGCCCTGTCCCTGGCCTGACTACAATCAAGAGTCCTTTTATCAGTCCCTATGCAGATTTCAGTCGTCAGACCCTCAAAGGATCCATCCGCCTCACACGACCTCTTGCCCCTATAATACTGACGTTCTAACCACGAATAATCATCTGCTTCACTATTTCATAAATCAAGTCATCCTGCCTCAAGAAACTCTTCTCGCTCATATTAGTGAGTTAGAGTTACAGATTTTGTATGTCATTCTCAAATGCCATAAAATTAATTGGGAATTTTTTATTATGAATCACATGCTGAAGTGTCGGGACAATGCTGAGTCTTTTCCTTATGCTTCTGTTATATCCCGCATCCTTATCTACTCCAGAGTACCAATCGCAAAACTTTATGATGAGCGATCTTCTCATCTTAAGTGTGTTGATACCTCCATTCTCCCTTCTCTCAGGATCACAAATTATTTTGGTATATTCACTCTTACCTGCAACCTCCATGATGCCGGTCATGATTGCCCTTTCCAAAGGACTATAGTCGATGACAACTCCTCTGTTGATACTTAGAGTACAAAGAGTCTTTCGCTTTCTTTTTCTTGCTTTCTCCTGTAATTTCTTTCTTTTATAAAAGCTGTTTGTGTTGTTGAACTCTGTATGGTTTCTCTATTTTCTATATCAGTTGTTTAGAAGTTTGTTGTTCATCATTGTGTTTTACAACTTTACCCCCATCCCCTATGCATTATTTCGAAATATATACTTGTATGGATATATGCCTTTTTTGGCCTTTTCTTCTTTTTGATGAAGTCAAAAGGGGGAGTTAGGTTCTGTGTTTCTTAAAGACAATATGCAGGAATTCAACAAGTGAATTAGAAAGGGGGAGATATACTGGATTACATCAAACAGGGGGAGTTTTCAACAAAGAAGCATATATGATCTTCAAGTTTCAAAGAATGCGTTTGCCATCATCAAAAAGGGGGAGATTGTGAAGAAGGCCTTGCTCCTGACCTTGGCTGAGGGTTTGATGACGAAAAACTCATCGGCAAAAAGAAGAAAAGAAGACTTAGACGAAACAACACTATAAAGTTCATCAATTACCTAGAAGTCTTAGTTTAGGTGAGTTATGCTTCTAAAGGTCTCTTAAAGCATAAAGGCTCTTTAGTACACCTAAACTAATCAAGCTTAATGTTTTCATAACTTAAAAGAAGTAGAAAAACTTAAGCCGATCTTAAAAGATCAAGTTTCTGGAAGTTGGGCTTCAGTGTAATCGATTGCATCTTTCTGGTAATCGATTACACATAGGCAAGTAATCGATTACCATTTGCTTGTAATCGATTACATGTTTGAATTCGAAATTCAAAATGTAACGGCCATTAGTGTAATCGATTACACTAAGTGATGTAATTGATTACACACACGAAAAGTTGCATCTTTTCATGAACCATTGTGTCTCAAACCTTTTGGGAAAGGTTGCATTGGTTCAAGGACGTTTCCCTTGCCTATATAAAGTCCATTTGAGTCCAGAACACAACAACACATGAGAATACAACATTAGGCCAAAGCTTTGCCAAAATTAGTTCATTCATTAAGTCTTAGAACTTAAAGTTTCAAGAGCCTAAATTCTGAGTTCATGATCTTCATGTTTATAAGAACACTCTAGTTGTTCATATCTTGAGGAACTCAGAATCTTGTTATGCTTAAAAGCCTTAAAGCATAAATTCTCATGATCAATCCACTTGTATGTTAAAGGATTGATACAGCCAATTGTAAACTCTTCTTCATCTCTTTCTGATAGATTGAGTATTTAGCGTGGATCTCGGTGAAGGGTTGTTGGTACTGAAAGTGTTATACTTTCAGGGTGTTGATTGAAGGTGGTTTAGCCTTCAAGGTCTGAAGGTGGTTTGCCTTCAGGAACTGAAAGTGGTATACTTTCAGGGGCTGTTGAAAGTGGTATACTTTCACAGGAAATTGATAGAAATTCTTAGGGTCCTTGGTGTAAGAACTTGTAACAGATTTTTATCAATAGTGGAAAAATCCGCAAGGGATTTTCTTGAGGGACTGGACGTAGCCTTCAGTGGATAGAAGTGGAACCAAGATAAAATTCTGTGTCTGTGTGAATTCTTCTATCCTTCATCTTTACTTTCAAGCAACGCTTAATTCCGCTGCAATCGTTTGCTTTTACATTTATCTTAAAAGTAAGAAGTTATCAAGGCGAAAATCGGGTAAACCTGATTCACCCCCCTCTCAGGTTGCTATATGTACTAACACCTATTTATAGCAAAAATTTGCCTTTCAATGGTGGAGGAGTTGATGGCCATTATGGCCTTCATTGGCCACCAATTAACTTTTTAAAACTCCTTCCCACTACCATCAATTCTCCACTCATCCTTTAATCCTTATTTTCCATGTGTTTAATTTAGAGAGTGTTGGTTCATATTCTTGATTTCCACTTTAAGTCCTCTCTTTGCTAGCACTTCAATTCTGGCCCTTTAACTCTTTGAAACTTCACTTTTCATCCTCCACTCTTGAACTTTTACACTTTGGTCATTCCTTTCCTGAAACTAACAAATTGGTCCCTGGAAAAAAATGATAACTATACTAGCTTTCCTAAAAATATATAAAAATAACTATAAAAATTCCTAAAAATATAAAATAAAGTTTAAAAACCAAATAAAAGCTAATCTATATGCAAAATGTAAAATAAATAGAAAATCTACTTAAAAATAATAAAAATCCTATATGAGACTCAAAAATAATAAAATAAAAAGACTAAAAAGACCCTAAAAACATCATATAAAATCCTTTCATCACTAAGCATCTCTTAACATCCACCCTCAACTGCATCAATAAAAATTCCCTTCATCTTGTTGCCTCCATTTTGTCCACGAGTAGCTAAGTTCTCTTGTATTAGGGGATTGATGTAGTTAACCTAACTCTATGTTTTGATTACATTTCAGTTACATATATATATATATGAGTTGTTCTTCTTCTCTATGAAGCTCTTTTGTATGCTTTATTGTACCTAAATGCATTTGGGTCTATCTATCTAATTCTTGCACAATTGGAAAATTGGTTTGAGTTAGGGTTTTGAAAAGGGTTTAATTGGGAGTTTTGCTAGCTTAGGAATGAGGGCAATACCCGGTTATGTTGGTTTGATTGATGAACATCTAATTGAGTAATTGGACTTAAGGAATTAATTCTTTTACTTTTGATTAATAGGTTCATTTAGTTAAGGAATTACTAGGTGGATATCTAAACCTAGCATCATAGAAGAGTTGGATAAATTCATATATGTATGTTGAAGTGGGTAGAGACATAGTAATCGGTTGACGAAATCATTTCCCCTAGTACGTTCCAACTATCGTTTAATTCACGTTTTTAGTTGCTTTTGCTTACGTTCACGATTTCTTATTTCAAACAATGTATCAACCTTTTTACCATCCTTTCAATAGTCAAATTAGTGGAAATTGATAGTAAACAATCACAATCCCTGTGGAGACGATATTTTTATTACTTCGAGCCTTTGTACACTTGCAAAGTGCCTAACAAGTTTTTGGCGCCGCTGCCGGGGATTGTGCCTTTGTTTACATCAGTTGAAGCTAATTATTACTGCTTAGGACATTGTATATATGTTCATATTTTTCTTTTTATTTTTAATTTGTAGCTATTCTTTTCTTTCTTTCTTGTTGCTGTTTTGTTTTCACCTTTGTTCTTGAGTGTATTTTGTAAGGTACCATGGATGCTTTCAATTTGAGGTGTACTTATTGTAGTGGATTTCATGGATATTATCAATGTCAATACCATGACCAAGGATGGGAAAACTAACCCTATGCTTGTGAAGGCTATGAAAACTTCAATCCATGGAATCCACCAATCCATCAACACTATGGAGAGTACCAACCAATTGAACAAGATAAATCCTGTCAAAGTCAAGGTAGTGGGAAGATAAGTTTGGAGGAGGCTCTAATTCAAGTGACCATGACCACAATCAGTTTCATAAAGAGCCAAGAGTCTTTCAACAAGAATCAAGAGGCCATCAACCATGAGTTGAGAAACAATTTCAAGGACCAAGAAGCCTCAATCAAGAACATGGAAACTCAACTTGAGCAAATCTCAAAACAAATTGCGGAAGAATCACAAATCTCACTTCCAAATGACATTGTCATTTGTCATGAGGAGCAATGTGATGAAATTCCAGTACATTATGCAGATGTAGAGTTCCAAATTGAAGAAAAGAGGGATTATGTAATATCTGAAGAGAATTCCTCTCCTCATGCTTTTGTGGAGGAAGAAGAATCCCCAAAAGAGATTCTCACATATACCTTTGAGCTAAAAAGTGACAAAACAATGGGTAAACAAAAATGCATGATATGAGACTAAAATGCATGAAAAATGAATAAAGATCTTAATTAACCTATGAATCTATATGCAAAATAACTATGAAAATAGCCCTAAATCCCGGGTCAACAGATACTGGTGGTGAAGACGAGGATGCTGATGATGAACACGAGGACGGTGGGGTAGATGACGATGCTGATTCTGATATTGATGCTGGATGTGATGGTAATGGAGCTCAGCTGGTTGATGTTGCGGACAATGGAGTTGTTGCAGGCAATACATTCAAAGGCACTCATGATTTAGCTGCTGAAACTTCCAGTTCGGAGCCCAGCTCAATCAGTGATTTTCTAGAATTCACTAAACTCATTCAGAATGTCCTTGGCATGTTGGCATGTTTTTGTCTTTGATCGCTATATAAACCATGAGTGTTTGGTTGGATTTGGTGAAACTCGTTCAGTTTATGTGATGGAGTGTTGTGTTTTTAATACTGACTTTATGTGGTCCTCATGCTTTGTTGAAAGGTTGAAAATTGTTGTTACATCATAAACTTTTTTATTACCATATATAGTCATAAATTTCTAATTATAGCCTACCATGCAGATTCTGAACCTACTCGCCCTCGCTCTAACTCACTATGAGCGTTCTGTGTCCAATTTCACAGCGCGCTGGTTCCTACCGACTACATTTGCAGTGAGTATTGTGTTTCAATTTCAATTGTTTGTGAACATGTTCGGTTTAAGTGCGCCTCTCATTAATTAACACACACCTGCAATAGCAGAGTAGCTGAAATCTTGTTCTATTGATTCATATTGATCCTTGTTGTCTAATAGCTCATTTGTTATCCTATAAGCAGTTCGTCCAATCTTGGACAGCGGATGCGGCGCAGATGATAAAGTTCTACCAGAAGACTTACATGGGAAAGATTAACTTCGCAACAAAGGTATATAAAGATGTTGTCAGAGTCATGCATGACAGCAGTTAACCTTACCTTTAAATGCAAATTCTCCATTGTACATATCAAGATTCTTAAATCTACATTTGTTTGTAGATATACATACCCATGAACGACACTGGTCTATACTGGTATGTACTTGTTGTTGACATCATCAACAAAAATTTATTGCTTCTTGATTCATCCCCTCACCCTGAAAGGACCATTGCCAGGGAGCTCGACATAAAATTAGTGGTCAGTTCATAGTATTTTATTGAAATATTGAGTTTCCATATTCTACAAGTTTATAAATGTATGCTCTTTCTTATTCAATCTGTGTACGCAGGCTGTTTTTCTTGACAAAGTGCTGCTTGACAAAAGCTTCTACGCAAGCAACATGCTGAAGCACAAAATTTCGGATTTCAAAATTATGACTCCAGATGGCATAACATTCCAAAAGAGTGGATCGTGAGTTAAAATTACTCAGAATCTATCAGCTATTAGATTCTGTTATTTAGTAACTTTTAACATCAGCCTGCGTGTTGCTTTATTAGGAATGATTGTGGGGTGTTTGTGGCTAAGTGGATGTCTAACGTGGCCGTAAATGACTACAAAATTCAGGTAGTTAACATTTCATGCTTGACGTGGTCTTATTGAATGCAGAGTGGTAAAATGCATTTTTTAATTCTATTAATTTTTACAGGTTGATAACGGATCAAGACTGAGGCTTGCTCTCGACTTTTCGATGCACCCTTTTAACAGCCACAAGAACGACCTCGTCAAGAAATCTGTTAACCATTTGGAGCAGTGCAGGGAGGCAGGATTAAAGGAGAAGCAATAGGAACATAACCGTCCTTTAAATTTTGTTTAAACACCAGTTTTGGGTTGTCATTTGCCCATAATGTGTTTCGTACAACTTATCCACTATACGTCTGGTGGTTTAACAATTTTATTTAATCGTTAATGAATATTGTGATATTTTGGTATTTCACCCTTGCTCATTTTTTAACCGCGATTATTTGAAAGTCAGATTTCGTTATAGTGAAGCATTTTTCACAAATGCATTGTTTTTCTATGGATATGCGATGAATGCAATAAAATATGTTCTTCGCTACTAGAACTTTATTCCTTGGATATCATACTAGTTTGATTGAGATTGTCCACTCCAATTTTTGACTTGTTAGTTTATGATAAAACAACTGCTACAGGTATTGATCTCTCTACTCTAGTGCTCAAATTATTGATCTCTGGTTATTTAAGGTTTCTGCAATCATGCACAGGTTACTTATTGTTGCATTTTGAGTACACCCAAAGTAAAAATGGAGCGGTTATGCCATGCTTATAAACTTTGTCAAATAATTCCCTAAGACGTACTTATATACTTGTATGAAATGGAATTGCAAAAGAAATTGTGTGTTGAATGTATTTGAGGACCATAGGAAGGTTACACCTTCCAGATTGGCTGTCAAATAGATTGGCTAAATTATCGTCAAAAAGTAAGTTCAAATGTGAAGGTTCAAGCCTTATATCATTAACATGATTATAGCAGAGAACAAAAGCATTCATAACCTGAACCAAAGCTTGAAATCATTGTAAATAATTCGGATCGTTTACATAAAAAAACATGCTTATCAAAAAATTTCGAAACTTGAACTTAAGCGCAGTCTATGTGATCCTTGTCGAACTCCTGTGATCTTATAACTCCAGAAAGAATACCAATGTCGAAGATATTTTGAAAAAGAGCTATGTGTGGCATTTCAGAACATGAAAATCCATTGATAGGGTTGGAAAAAACGTAAGAGTCCTCGAAGGTAAATGCCTGCAAAAATAGAAAACAATATTCAATGTTGTCATATACCAAAGAAGATGAATACAAATGACATTGAAAATAGATGAATAAATTTTGTTTTGAATATGAGAATGTTATGGGATTTGATCCGGAACGATTATTTGAATGTGGACTTGGTGGTCATTGACTGCAATTATCACATTCAAATATTCAATGCAGGTTCTTTGAACAGGGGAATGTGAACGGAAAACCCGAGATAGTGGAAGCACTTTCCCATTGCTATTTCAAAGGCTTATAATTCGCTGTAATTCACTCCTTCGTATTTCCTCTCCTATATAACAACTCTGGAGATGAATGTGTTTGCCACAAGATGAAATGGGCCATCAGTGTAGCAAATGATAGATCCCTATCACAATAAAAGGTTTCCTATTCCAGGTAGCGAACAAAGGACGAGCATATGCTTGTTCGTAGTAGGGAAGGTTGGGCATGGATGAAGAAGGAGAACCACGCTTGATTCTAAGTGTTAATGTTAATACTCAGCATATGCCTATTATGGAAATCGTTTTGTGGTCGAAACTTATCAGCATCTCTACGAAGAACCAGCTTGCTCTGATGATTCTATCAAATCAATTCCAGAATCAATAAGCTGCCGCTATTCACATACACTGCTTGATGGAATTAGCCACCTAAGGGAGTTTGGGTTTTTATCTCAACATCATGCTCGAATTCAAGGAACCAGCGGACCTGCGCATTACCATGTCGTGCGGGATGCAAACAACTCCAAAGGAGGTCAGCAATAGCGGGTGACAAGAAATTTTATGCTATCTGGAGTAGCATATTCTTATTAGTCAGCTTCTACAGCTCACTTGCTTTGAAGTTATTTTCATCTCGCATGACATGGTAATGGGCAGGTCCGCTGGTTCCTTGAATTCCAGCATGACTGTTGAGACAAAAATTCAAACTCCCTTGGGTGGCAAATTCCATCAAGCAGTGTATGTTTAGTGTTAGGGATGTTAGTCTTTATTTCTTGATCTCTGTAATTTTATCCCTTATTTGTAAAGTTGTGAAATGATATATTTAACTCAATGGTGGTCACTGGTCAGTATTCTTGTTTATGGTTCTCATTGTTTCCTCTCAACTTACACCCCAAATTATTAAGCTATTTTGATCCTTTAAACTCACAAGACAGGTTTCGTGGACCCCTGATTTCTATAGTAACTTAATCTAATCAGGCTTCTTACAAATTAGTCTATCCTAAATGTTACTCACCTTTAGACTATCAAAACCTAAAATCACTAATCATGTTACAAACAAAGAAAGAATTTCACATGCTTAGTACCAAACAAGTTGCAAACAAGTGGAAATGAAAACAACATCATGATGATTTAGTAAATTTTCCCTTAATAACACAAATAACTTTGAAATGTTATCTACCAAATAAGATGAACAAAAATGGCATTGAAAATGGACAACACTTGAAGAAAAATCTAAAACCCTTGGTAAGGCTTCAATGAATCTATAAGAAGCATAAAAAAACAGTTTCGTTGGTTTACAAACTAAATCTGCTAATTACTTTCAACCTCTGAAATAAGTTGCTGGGTGTTTGTGTCCTTCCACAGACTTGAGGGAAACTAGTATGGCAATATAATTACTAAAATATGTGAATTCTATATCCATTAATAACCAATATCAACACACTGGCAACGCAGGTAGCAGTTTAGCGATTCCAATAAACAATGCTGTTTGTTGAGCCTAACCAAATAAACCTAGTCAGAATTATCATAAAAATTGTGATTGTTAATTCGCAGATATGAAATTCAAGCTCATGGTTATCCCAATCGGAACCAAATTATCCAAGTATCTAATTTCCTAAATTCGTAAATTAGGGTTTACGAATTTGGTTTCGTTCACCCCGTTTCTTCGAAATGTTGGTGGTCCACACATGCCATGGTCAAGAAATATGATTTTTACAGAGGAATCTAACCTTAGATAAGAGATCGAACGAGGAAGAGATCGAACAAGGAGGAGATCAGATGTAGAAGAGCCCAAACATGGAAGAGACGTTGAATGATGCTATCCCATGATTCGATTATGCGCTGTCGCGCTGCTCCTCCCTCACTGGTTCGAGTCACCGCTGTCTCCGCCACTCCTCCCTCACTTGTTCAAGATCCTCCACTGTTCATCTTCTACTAGAAAATCCATTCATATTATTTCAGAAATCATCTTCTCTATTATTTCTCAATTATTATTAAGATGGTGTGAATGATTTTTTACTGAGGTAAGTTAGAAGTTACTGAGGATCATAAATTAGATATTGAAAAAAAGTTGGGGTCATTTCCTAATTAAAGAAAGTATAAGGATATATTAGAACATAATGTGAAGTTATATTAGGTGTCTTGATATTAGTGGTCCAAATAACTCCTGTACGTACACTCGTTTATAAGGACGGGTACCACAGCCAGCACCAAAATATATATCTAATTCAATTTCTTACTCTCCAAGTTCAAGTGGAGGTCCACTTAATTAATTACCCCCACCATCAGATATTCCTATTCTTCAATTTAGTTCACTTATGCCTCTCTCTAATTCTCAAGCTCTCTCTCACGCTTTTTCTCCCACCCGAGGCTAAGCCTCTTCCTGCTCCTTTATTATTCTTCATTTCCTTCTTTTAACAAGAGACTATACAAGTCCCCAACTTTTTCCCTTTCCTTCTTGCGGTTACATGAAGCCACACCACCATCATTCCCTCAACTCCAACAACAATGATGAAGGCCAACCTCTGCCACGAATCAGAGGGTCAATCCGGCAAGTCACCACACCGGCGAGTGCGACTTCCGGTCAACTCTGGCCATGTCTGTGAAAAAAAAAACCCACCACGATGCTCCTTGCTGTGAGGAGAAGAAAACCCACCGTTCAGTTCGTCTCCGGCCACCAACGCCGCCGTGGACCACCGCGGAGGTCGTCTTTCGAGCGAGTCTATTTCTGAGATATTTTCCCATTTCCAGTGAGCTTTCTCCTTCGTCCTCAACATGAACATTAATATCAAAATTATTGATCCACCTCAACATGTTATAACAAGAATCAAACGAAAATTTCAAATCAATCCTCATCCAAACATTTAATAGTACACCAATCATTCATCCAAGGGTATCACCAATAATCAATAAATCATGTTATCCCATTCACATGCAATTAAAATAAAGCATGCACGACTCAAGACACTCTAATACCGAGTTACCCTTACCTTCTATTACTTTGCATGAAATTCAAGTCCCACCTATTATAACAAACGTATAATACACTTAATCAATCATAGGGAAGAAGGAAAAACCCCTAAAAATCACTTTAACCAAATTAAACGAAAAACGACACTGGGCTGGTAGAGGCCCAACGCATGTGCGTTGCGATGCCAACGCTCATGTGTTGGCTCCCTGCCTAGGAACCCAGTTCCCAACGCCCAGGCGCCAGGAGCCAGCGCTCATGTGTTGGCTCTTTGTCCAGGACGACCAAAAACACCATTTTTCACCGTTTGAGTTCCGAACTGAGTTTTTCATCAAATTTTTTATGAAAGTCATTCTAATATTATTTAAAAACATTTACCAGGGCTCTATCACATCAAAAACCAATTTTCCCTTAATTAAGAATTTAACGCCAAACACCCTAAAATTTACTAGAGTAGAGAAAAATGGGTTTTGAGAGGAACCAACCTTGAATATGGTCTTAGAATTGAGCCTACAATCCCATGTTCGTCCACTACAATCCAACGTCCGTCCTCGTCTCATAAAGTGAAGGAATCATGTGATCAAGCTTCAGCTTTTTTGGAAAGGGGAATTCGAACCGAAACAGAAAAGGATTCGGATTAGAAACCAAGTTTACAACCAAGAATGGAACTCAGAAATGAATTGACGGAAAAATATTACAAATAAAAAGTTAAGAACCTTTGCAAGAGAGTGTTAGAGAGTTCAATGGCCTTCTCCAAGAGGAAATATAGCAGCAACAGGAAGGGGAAATAGCAGCAGAAGAAGCAGAAGAGAACTTGGACAACAGTAGTACAAGGGAAAGGGGTAGCTTTTCTCTGAAAGTTTTTAATGTGTTATTGAGTGAGAATGTGGAAAATAACTTTAGAATAATATTCCTCTAATATATTGGACGAGATTGGTGGCTTAAAGGGAGGTTACATTCAGTTTTTACTTCCTATTTTCCAGCAGCATCGATTTGGCATCTTAGCAGAAGATTCTGTTTTTAAACTCTTGTTCAGCAGAAAATAAAAGTAGGATAAACAAAATGGTTGCTAACTCAAGGCATGGTGTACACGACTAGCCCTTGAAAGTATGGAGAATTTGCTGACTTCTTCTTCCTTTGATAGCTCTAACGATTAGCGAATGAATCCGATCCCGTTTCAGACTAAAACAAATTCTGTTGCTTATTTATTTATTCATTCCTTACCAAATTATTCTGAAATTATACTCCAACAAAGAAAAGCATATTCCTTCCTAAATTCCCCTATTAATTTTGAGATTTACAATTAAAATAGAAAACAGAAACATAAATTAAAACAAAATCAGTATTATCTAAAAGATAACAGAAAATAAAAATCTGCACTATATAAAAGATAAGCGGAAAATAAAATTTTCTCTAACATAAGATATTAGAAAAATCAAGTATCAAACAATTCAATAAATATTTTATTCATAGCAAATCTCAAGAAGACAATACTACCAAAATATAATTCAAACAAAGGTCCAACAAGGACCAAAACTAAACTCCAAAATAGTTCAGGGACCAAAACAGAAATAAAATATACTTGAGGGACTAAAAATATAAATACCAAAAATAGAGATTCTTACAGGCACATTACACATTAACCTATATTAGCAATGATATTCAAATTACTAATTTATAAAAGCTAAAAGCTTTTTCATTAACATATAATATATATCAAAAAGTCATCAGTACTGTTACTACTTCTTAGTTTTAGATTGTTTTTGGCAACAATATTCAGCTACAATTAGCCATGAAAACTAAGATTTCCTAAGCTACCAGCATAGCTCCATTTTTTTTTGGCAACATTCAGCTACAATTAGCAATAAAAACTAAGATCATAATCATAATTAGCTCATCTTATTCTTCATTTGCAGGGACAACATTGTTTTCTTCAGAAGCCCATCCTCCACTTTATCAACACTCCATTAAAAAGGGTATTCAAGTCAACAATTTATTTAGTAGGTCAAATAGATAAAAAAAAAAAATTCAAGGAAACATGACAACTAATCTAGCGATGATGGAAGGAAGATATAAAATGAAGACTAACCAATATCCGTGCTCAATGAATGTTGTTTCCATCATATGATCTTCTCTCGCCATTAGGTGATTGAGAACCACTTCCTATATCTAGTGCCTACAACAAATATGTAAGAGGAAAATGATTACCGGTTTTCATTCACTACTATAGAATTTTTTTTTATCACCCCACTGTTACCACGGTTCTGCACGGTTACCATTGTAAAAAGAGGTTACGAGCTCGGTTACCACGGCTCCGTGTTGAACCGTGGTAACTGAGGTGCTCTATTACCACGGTCGTATGGTAAGCGTGGTGACTGAGATGATTTATATTATTCTTTTAATTAACATTGCCTATTACCATGGTTGTTAGGTGAACCGTGGTAATAGGTTTTATTATTTTTTAATTAACATTATTACCACGATTGTTACGGTAACCGTGGTAATAGATTTTATTATTTTTTTAATTAACATTACCTACTATAACGGTTGTCAGGGGAACCGTGGTAATAAGTATCATTTTATTAAAAATATGTGATTTACCACGGTTATTAAGGCAACCGTGGTGATAGGTGCTTTATTTTTTTGATTTCCCTCTGTCATAGCCATAGGAAGCCCTTGTTTCGAGAAAACTCATTTGTCTTCCCCGTTCTTTGTCGTGAATCCATCGCTCTTCAACCTCGTCGCCGCCACTCGATACTCCTTGGCGCTGCACCTCAATACTGCCCCTCCTTGCTCGCGGACACTCGTTCTCTCTGTAACTCGTTCACCTCAATTTCCCTCTGTTGCACCTCATCACTGACACTCGTTCTCTCTGTAATCGCTCTGCCACTGCTTTGCAAGCTCGTCGAGGCCAATTCTTCACTTGCTCGCGGCTTCCCTTTTGCGTGGTCACTCAACTCGTTCCTCCTACTACTCAGCTCATTCCTCTTGCTTCCACACTTCACTCCTGAGTCCTCTTGACCTGCTTCTACTTCTAGTGTTTTCTTTTGAAGATTTTGGTTGTTGTTCAGTACCTTTGCTTGACGTTTTAATTTTTGTGGAATTTAAGGAACTTATCTGTTTGATAATTACCAGTTCTTAAGCCTTTGCTCTTGTTGTTCTGTACATTTTGTGGAATGTGTATTCTGTTGAAGATTTTTTGTTGTTGTTCTGTACATTTTGTGGAATGCGTATTCTGTTTTGCGAGGTCATGTTCGATTGTAAGGATTTTGTGAGGATACTAACTGGTAGCTTTTTATTTAACGGTAGCTTCTAATCTCCCAAATATTACATATTTTTCAATAACATAACCTGAATTTTAGAATCCCAGCTAGAATAGGAATCTCCCCCTCTGAACTTTTGTAGGATGTACTAGACTTTGAGGATGTGGTAATTGTATGTAGACATTAAAGCAGTAAACATTTTTTATAATGATTTTATGTGTTGATATATATATATTGGACTGCGCGAGCACCTTCCCCCGGTGGCGGGTCATGAAGACTTAGGCAGACACACTTCCCTTTCATACTTCAAACTCGGTGTCTTGTGGGCTTGTGGACTGGTGGAGTGCCTTTGCCCAGTAGAAGGTGATAGTGACAAAAACATACAAGAAATGGGGGGTTTGAATTGTGTGTAAGATTTTTCAAATCTTTTTCGAAAAATAACAATTATAATTTTGAAAGATATTTGTTAGTGAATGCAGCGGAATTTAATCTAAGACTGAAAAGTAAAGCACACAAGATATTTATCCTGGTTCACCCCCTTAATCGACAAGGCTACGTCCAGTCCTTGGCTTCTCCAAGATTTTCACTATTTTCACAAAATAGTACAAGTATTCTCCAGGACTTCTCCCAGTATTCTGAGACTACTCCTTTACAAGTATTCTAACAGGACTTATTCTTTACAAGTATTGGACAGGACTTCTCCCAGTTCTTTTTCAAGAAGATTTGGTTTCTACAAGGTCTCTTCGATAAGAGTGGGTAGAAGTATGAAGAGCAGATTATAGAGAAAGTAAACAAATTGGTTCTCTAAAAGGTTTGTGTGTGTAACATCTAGAATTTTCCCAAGTAATTAAATAATTATTTAATTATTCCAAGGTACTGTTTGGATCCGCTCGGCGACATTGACACGCGTTATCCACAAGCAAAGTACCGGTGAAGCATCTTTTACAGCACTTGGTGGGAAACCAAGCTAGACCTGACTTTGAGTTCGGACGAGAATAAGATGTTCTCACTATCACCACGATGATCAGTGGAAAATTTCGTGAAGAACGACTGTAATATTGATAGGGTTTCCTCTTGGAGCCCGAGAAGGATTTTTCGCGCTAACGGGACTTTTTAGCCGAATCTTCAACAGGCGAAACAGACGACTTCGGGACCCCGGATCGAGAATCTAAAAAGCTCCAAACGATTTCGTTTGGCGTTTCGAGACCAATTTTGTGCAGAAGATTTTTGTGAATAGTGACTCGGGGAGTAGTGTTTTCGGGCAGCGTGGCGCAGACTTCGAGAAAGATCGCCCCGGCCCCAAATTGTGCGGGCCCGGTACCCCGAAGGCCGAAACCAATAAATGACCCCAAGGTAGATATTCTCAGTGACATTGAGGTACTCACTGATGACCAGGTACCTTTGCACTGACGCATTGACGCATAGACGTGCTTACGCACTGACGCGTCATGATTAAGAATTTATTAATAAACAAACCTAGATATTTATTAGAACTTTCTAAGCTTAGAGTTTAGTCTCTGAACTTTGAAAACCTTACGGTTTGGTCCTTGATCAGTAAAAGTTATTTTTTACTTTAACATTTTACCGTTTCAACTTTGGTCCTTGGGTAAGTGAAAAATTTAAAATTTAGCCCCCTCCATGCCCATTTAGGCCGTGGCCCATGCCCATTATATAGGGCTTCATGTTGTTTTCCTTAATTTTAGGTCATTTAGTGAGATTTGGAGAGAAAATTAGAGAGAGAAAGAGAAACTCTCTACTATTCATCATCTTCCTCCTCTAGTCCTCTCCATGGCCGAACCATGCTCCTCCATGGCAGCCCCTTCCTCACCTCTTTTCCACTTGATTCTTTGAGGTAAAGTGTTCATCTCCTCATGATCTATATTGCTACTGATTCGGTTTTTCATTTTGTTGAGTTTCAATTTTATGCATGTTTAAGGATTGGAAAGTCCCTTCACAAATGTTGTTCCCACTACCCTTAGCTTCATTTTGAACCGATTAGATTTTTGATTGGTTGAGTTTTGATTCTTTGAAGATTTTAGGTTGGGTTTTTGTTAAGGTTCCCTTTGGAAAAGTCATTCCGATGACATTGATCTTTGGAAATCTCCAATTTGTTTTCTTCGAAGTTTTGTTTTTGAAAAATTGGTCATTAGGGAAAAGTGATTTTCAATCTTTAAGTAATTATTTGTCATAGTTTTCCTACTACCTTTGATGTGTACAAATTAGATTTGGAAGAAAAATTTATCCTTGAATTAAAGTTCTTGGCCGAATTGGACAGCTTTGGTCTAAGGGTAGAAAATTGATTTTCAACTAGATTTGAGTGAGTTTAAATGCTTGAAAATGATTTTGGGCTTGTAGGAAAGGTTTTTCCCTAATAGGTGCAAAAGGGCCTAGAGAAAAATTGTGTATTTGAAACCCTAGAAAATTGATTTCTAGAGCACTTTGGGTAAATTCGATTATGGAACTTCTATCTTGTTTTAGGGTTTTGAAAAGTTGGGAAAATTGAGAGTTTAGAAGTCAACAATTGAGTGAATTTGTTATGTTCTTGACACTTAGGTTTTGTGGAGTTCATAATTTGAAAAAATGATTTGGAAACTTGTAGAAAAAGTTGAGTTTTTGGGCATATTGGTTTTGGAACTCATAGGCAAAACTATGGTTTTGCACATTCTGAAAACTTGGGAAATTTGGTGTGGAAAATGGATTTAAAAGTTATGTTTTTGATTGTGTGATTGATTTGAGAATTGAGTGAAGTGTTGGGGGAAAATTTGGAAAATTTTAGGGTTTTTAGAATTTTGGGCAGAATTGAAGTTTGATAAAAATGTGTGTGTTTTTGTCTTCTAAAATCTTGATTAAGGCCTCAAAGTGGTTTTTAAGAATCTAGCCTTGATGCTCTTTGAATGGTTTGAAATTTTGGAAAGGTTAGGTTTCCTAACTTAGGGTTTTCTACGTTCTTTCGGTAATCGTCGAAATCTTGTTTAAGTGTTGTCGACCTCGAAGAATTTCCTAAGTTGTAGAGCCTATGTCTAAGTGTTAGACCCATAACTAGACCAGCCCCCTTACCTTTGGTTTGAGTTCAAAGTTCTAAGCTAGGTTGTGTTTGTTGAAGGATAATGAGACCCCGAACCGATCTAGACGTACGTAGCTTACGTGACCGCTAGGATCGACTACGTTCTAGGTAAGGGAACTTCGCTATTCTAGATATTAAGCATATGTATATGTTTATGCTATAATGTTGTTTGTCAATCGACGGCGTCCTAAGGACGACCCGACTTTAAATTGCCTGAATTTGATTGAAGTCTCTGAAGGCATCTGATATGCTGGATTAGAAATGTTTGATGTTTGTTTGTATGTGGGTATTGAATTGATTGAAGTCCTTTCCTTACTGTTTCTTGTAAGCATGCTCTCATTTTCGCACATGTTTTATACCTGTTGATATGTAACCTTGCTCTACATAATTCATGTAAATTATGAAGCTAACTTAGGCAATGTATAAAGACAAGTAAGACCAAGATTGGGTAGTTAGGTGGACATATGATGACAGGATATTATATGATGTTTTTAGGATATTTTTAGTCTTTTTATTTTATTATTTTTTAGTCACATATAGGATTTTTATTATTTTTACATAGATTTTATATTCATTTTGCATTTTGCATATAGACTAGCTTTTATTTGTTTTTCTAACTTTATTTTATATTTTTAGGAATTTTTATAGCTATTTTATATTTTTAGGAAAAGCTGGTATATTTATCATTTTTGTCCAGGGACCGATTTGTAAAGTTTCAGGAAATAAAGGATCAAAGTGTAAAGGTTCAAGAGTGGAGGATGAAAAGTGAAGTTTGAAGGAGTCAAAGGGCCAGAATTGAAGTTCTAACAAAGAGAGGACTTGAAGTGAAATTGAAGAATGTGAAGCAACTCTCTTTGATTTGAGCACATGTAAAATAAGGTTGGAAGATTAATGGTGGTAAAGGGGAGGTTTCAGAACTTAATAAAGGCTGAATGTGGCCTAATTAAGCCAATCAATTCCACCATTGAAGAAGAAAAGAATCCAAGAAAAAGCTGCCAGTGTTCGTGCCAGCGCTGCAGCGTTGGAAGTCCCAACGCTCAAGCGCTGGACCTCTGACTAGGATGTGAGTCAGAGGTTGCACCCAGCGCTGCAGCGCTGGAAGCCAGCGCTCAAGCGCTGGGCTTATTTCTGCACGTTGGATTTTAATGCTTCCCAGCGCCCAAGTGTTGGGAATGCCAGCGCCCAAGCGCTGGAAGTCAGGTTTTTGCTATAAATAGAGAGCTTTTCTTCACTTGTAACACACCTATTCAGAATACAACAAGTGTTCTTCTTTCCTCCTTAGAGATCATTGTTCCTAGGAATTGTGGGAAGCCATACTTGAGCTCCTATCCAGGGTAATTCGATGACTCTTTTAGCCATGCTTGGCTAATTCTTTTTAAGTTTCTTGGGTTGTTATAGTTTATATCTATGTTTTAGTTTGCTTCTACCTTTCTGAATAATATTTCCTTTCATGTTTTATTTCCTTGTTCTTCATTCTTCTTAATGCGCATGAGAATTCTTGCTTATTACTTATACGAATGGAAATTGGTAAGTAGTAAGGGACCTAGGATTTAAAAAGGTTATAAGTATACATCACTAAGGAATTAGGATGGACGTAACTCTATGTTGGCCTGAATCTCTTCTTCATCTTCTTCTCTTGTTAACTAAGTTGCAAGGAATTGAATTTAGTAATTAGAAAGAAAGTTCTACAATGTGTAAGGAATTAACTTGTAGATATACTAGGCTATAGCATCATGAAATTGGACTTAAAATTCAGAAATTAAGTAGGAACTTGCTAGCATATTTGTAGACTATGTAATTCAACCCAAGAACTTATTTCTCATCATCTTATCTCTTTATTATTTTATGCTATTGTTCTTGCTTGCTCTAAAAACCAACATCAAATATTCATCTTTTAAATTTTCTGCACAAGTACTAAATATTATAATAATAGGAAACCTATCCCTTGGGTTCGATCTTTTTATTACGCGATATTGAATCGTACACTTGCGATTTGGGTATCAACATACGTTCCTTGAGGTAAGTAACTATATACAGAGCTGCTCGAGCCTTTCTTGGAATACGTATAAGGTGCAGGAGAGCTCACGCCGAACCTGCAAAAGTGGCGAATCACAGTGGTCGATGGAAAGCCACTGTCGTACCTACACTGGGGAAACGTCCCGCCTACCACGAATCAGAGTTGGCGCTACATCCGGATAAATAAAAAGTCTTCACGAGATGCGACTCAGAGACATCGTGAGATACGTTTGTCAAAACCCAAATGGCTTAGGCATATAGAGGAAAATATGTTAATTTAATGGGTTTTGGGGGTTTAGTAGAAGCACTAACTTGTATGTTTATTTGATTGTCCCTCTGTTTAGAAAAATCTGGTTGTTAGTAGTGTATATTCATATAGGAAATGCCATGTGTGTTGTTTCTTTTTGAAGTTGACCCTTGCTTGTCTGTTTTGTGTGGTTGCTGGTGATCCGTCACCAGCTGGACAGCCTTTAGTCGGAAGATGCAGATGGATGCCGTTCCAGGAGAAACCATAATGAGAAGTCGAGCGCATAGTGCTGGAGGACTTGCTGCCGCCACTTTTACCGTTATGTAATAATATGCATATGTGCTTACGTGTCAGGGTAGGAGTTTAGTGTATATTCTTTCAACTGATAGCAGAGTTTTCGTACCCAAGTTATATGTTTTGTAAATAACCTCTAAGCTTCTAGTCGGTCACTTTATGCCATGTGTTTGGCTATTTGAAAATTATGTATTTATAATACTAGTGCACTTCAGCATGGCATATTTCGAAGAGGAAAATGATTTCAAAAAAATAAAAATATACTCCCTTTTCCAAGTTTTGAAAATACCCCTACATATTTATTTATGATTTATTTGCTACAAAAACGTCCTGAAAATCGAGGTGTTACATTGTGGTATCAGAGCTCCGGTTGAGAAAACCAGAGCTTTCGGGGAACGGGTTGCCATGCTAGGTTGCTTGTTGTTTGTGTCTGCAATTAGGATTTTTCGGCTTTGATTGCTAGGGAAATGTGGGACACCCTAGCCATGACACATGATGGAACGTCTCCTGTGCAGGATACAAAAGTTAGTATGCTGACTGTTCAGTACGAGGCATTTGAAATGAAGGACGATGAGTCCATCGACGGCATATTCTCCAGATAGGTTGCCATGCTAGGTTGCTTGTTGTTTGTGTCTGCAATTAGGATTTTTCGGCTTTGATTGCTAGGGAAATGTGGGACACCCTAGCCATGACACATGATGGAACGTCTCCTGTGCAGGATACAAAAGTTAGTATGCTGACTGTTCAGTACGAGGCATGTCAAATGAAGGACGATGAGTCCATCGATGGCATATTCTCCAGATTTCAAACCATTATTAATGGTTTGAGGAATCTTGGAAGAGCTTTCACAATCAAGAAGCAGGTCACAAAGATTCTCAGAAGTCTTCCTCCAAACCAGAGATCATTTATCACTGCTCAAAGGGCTGGAAAGAATCTTGCCACTTACCAAGTGGAGGATCTCTCGGGGGAGCTGAAAATACATGAACAGGACCTTGCAGACAATGTCTGCACTCGTTCGAGGAAAGCCTGATAGCCAAACCGCAAGTGTATGGTTGATTATCGTGTAATAAAAAGATCGAACCCAAGGGATAGGTGTCTTCTTATTAAATTATTTAGTACTTGAGCAGAAAAATCAAAAGATGAATATATGTTGTTGGTTTTAGAACAAGCAAGAAAAAAAGCATAAAATGATAAGAAATAAAGATGATGAGAATTAAGCTCTTGGGTTGATTTACATAGTCTATAAAATATGTTAGCAAGTTTCTACTTAATTTCTGAATTTTAAGTCCAAGTTCATGATGCTATAGCCTAGAATTTCTACAAGTTAATTGCCTTAAGAAATGTAGAACTTTCTTCCTAATTACTAAATCCATAGCCTTATAATTTAGTTAACCAGAAAAGAAGATAAAGAATGAATTCGGGCCAGCATAAAGTTAAGTCTATCCTAATGACCTTTAGAGATATAAGTAGAAAGCAAGATATCTTTCGTGCACCAAGGTGAATGAAGAATAAAGAAATAAAACATGAATTGGAAATATTATTCAGAAAGGTAAAAACAATACTAAAACATAAATTATAAACTATTACAACCCAAGAAACTTAAAAAGAATTAGCCAAGCATGGCTAAAAGAATCATTGAATTACCCTGGATAGGAGCTCAAGTATGGCTTCCCACAATTCCTAGGAACAATGATCTTTAAGGAGGAAAGAGGAACACTTGTTGTATTCTGAATAGGTGTGTTTACAAAAGAAAACAAAAGCCTATTTATAGCCTCTGACACGTCCCAGCGCATGAGCGCTGGGATCCCCAACGCGTGAGCGTTGGGTCATTTAATCCAGGCATTGCAAAACAGGGACCCAACGTTGGAGCGTTGGGCCTTCCAACGCTTGAGCGTTGGGTCATATTCTGGCAGCTCTTCTTGGATGCTTTTCTTCTTCAATGGTGGAATTAAATGGCTTAATTAGCCTCCATTTTGTCCCCTTTCAATTCTGAAACAACAAAGTGACTTGATTTCTCTATTCATGCCTCATTTCCCATGTGCTGAATTAGCAATGGTGCTTCATTGTAGCCTTTGCCAGCTGGGATCATTGTAGCCTGCATGGTCCCAAATCAGCTGCTGGTTTTGGGACATCCTGTGCATGTGTTGGAACATGGTTCTGGGCCTGGGCTCTGCATAGCGTGCTTCAGAAGGGTCCCATTGCTTCTCAAGGGAAGTAACATGATCTTTATAGATCCTATCAGCACCATCAATGGTCAAGAGGGGAAGAGGATGGATGTAGATCTCAATGGGGGGCATGGCAGCCACACCGAGCTTAGCTTGCACAAGCTTATTAATCAAAGAAGGATAGCCAAACCTCTTACCCTTCTTGTCCAAGTTGACAGAATAATGGATCCTCCAAGCAATGATCCTTGCTGTGTCAATTGGCCTTTTGTTCAGCAGGCAGTAGATGCAAAGAGCACTCTGTCTCCTAAGTTCTGATTTGTTAGAACTAGGGAAGAGAGTGTCTCCTAGGAAATGGTCCCAAACTCGGACCTCAGGCTTCATAAATTTTTTGAAAATAAAACTTGGGGTGACCCCATCTGCTTCAGTTTCCCATTTAGCTCTTGGTACAGCAAGGGCTTCCAGAATCTCAGCATGAGGGTAGTTGTTCAGCATCTCATTGTAACTAGCCCCATTATGTCCAAACTTAGCCCGATCCTGGGCTTCAGTTGGAAGCTTCAAAAGCCTCCTGATCACATCTGCACTGTAGCTAATTGTGGTCCCCCGGAACCATGATTTGTAGGTAGGAATAGTGGGGATTTCTTCATCAGAATCATAATGGGCATTAGCATGGAACTCCCTCACGAGAGTCTGACATCCATCATAGATCGGAGCACAGAGTTTCTCCCATTTCCTCTCTATCACAGCCTCTTGGATCCCCCACTGGTCCATCCTATCAAAGTGGAGAGGCCTCTCCCGGACCAGCTCCTTTTGCACAAGCTTCCCTTTGAAAAATTTCTCCTTTTCAAGGGAGAGGAAGCGGTTATAATCAAACTGCTCCTCCTCCTCATCAAGGACTTCCTCAACTGCCCTTCTTTTAGGTGCCATATTCTACAAAATAAGACAACAATTCCACAAGCAAGCAAACTTGTTAAAATGTTAGTTCAATAGAAATCCAACATCCTTTCTTTGAGCACCATCCAAAATTACAACCAAAAATAGCAAATTGCCCACCAAGTTTATAAAAACCATCCTTGAGTCTTCCATAAATCATGAAAAGCAAGAATCAAATCTTAAAAACCAGAAAAGAATTCAAGAACTTCATTCAGACATTTTGCCGAGCACTTGGTGGGCAAGCTTAAAACAACAGAGATTATGGGCAAAAGAGACATGCAAAAACCGAACATTTCTTACTCCCAAACAACAACCCATCACAGCTACTGTAATCCATCCACAATTATTCATTGATTAGTTTCAAGGTAGAAGAAAAAGGAACCAAAACAGCATGAAACTTACCTTGGATAGAAACAGAAGCACGTGAGAAAAAGAAGAACACAAGAAATCCACCAAAACTTTCAGCACCCAATGGATGAAAGTGGATTGTGTGAAGTGTGAGGTGAAAGATATGTAAAGATGGTGGTAACTTATGCTCTGGGCTCGAGGGTTTCAGAAGGAATAGGAAGAAGTGAAAATGAAAGGGGGAAAAGAAAGATAAATAAAACTTACTGCACTCTGCCCGAAACCCAACGATAATGAGCATGATCGGAGAACTGAAGTTCTTCCTTGGATTGCGAATTTGTCAAGAGAAAGACAAGACATACATTCACCAAACAAAGTACACCAAGGACCTCTTGAAGAAATACAGTCTGGAAAAAGCTAAGGAAATGGGCACTCCAATGTATCCTGGAGTAACATTGGATAAAAGTGATGAATTTGCACCTATAGATCCAACCAAGCATAGAGGGATGCTAGGATCTCTGCTCTATCTCACTTCAAGCAGGCCAGACATATTGTTTAGTGTTTGTGTATGTGCAAGGTTACAGGTAAATCCTCAAGAATCTCACCTTAGTGACATAAAAAAAATCTTTAGATATCTCGTTAGCACTACTAATCTTGGTCTAGTGTACGAGAAAGGTGAAGATTTCAGGTTAAGAGGATTTTGTGATGCTGACTATACTGGAGATCGCATAGAAAGAAAAAGTACAAGTGGTGGTTGCCACTTCCTAGGACAATGTCTGATCTTATTGGCAAGCAAAAGACAGAGCATGATCTCATTGTCTATTGCTGAAGCCGAATATGTTGCTGCAGGGTCTTGCTGCACCCAACTTTTATGGGTAGAGCATCAACTAGAAGATTATAACATTTTTTAGCATAATATTCCTCTATTATGTGACAATACTAGTGCAATCAACATAACTATAAACGCGGTGCAACATTCAAGAACTAAACATATTGAAATAAAGCATCATTTTATACGTGATCACATTGCAAAATGTAACATTGATATATCATATGTGCATACTGATTATTAATTGGCTGGTATTTTTACTAAGCCAATCTTTGAAAACAGATTTACATATCTTAGAGAAAGAACTGGCATGTTTCCTGCATTATGGTGTATTCGTCTGTGCTAACCCTCTTTGCAGAAAACAGTAGAAAGCCAGATGAACGCAGATATGTACATGTCTGCCTTGGACAATGTTTAAGGGTCAAACAATCATAGTTTGGTCCTATTCTGATGACGACTTCGTCTCACAATAATTGTACGATTCAAACTGACTTCGTCTGGGGAAACTGAAAGGTCATAGTCTGGAGAAACTAAAAGGTCCTCGTTCTGGAGTAACTGAGAGGTCCTGGTTTGATGACCACGTCGTTCACGTTTAGAGTAACTAGTAAACAGTGGTGTCGTTTCAGTATCTTTCTTCTCTAACACGCATTAAATTCCATCTGCCATGACTGCACATTTATCACTTTGCATTTTTTATGCGCGTGCAACACATTCCTTTTCTCTCACATCAACATTTAATGTCAATCGTTTCAATTCTAGTACCAAGAAAACCTTTCTGTACTCCTTGATAATGTGAACAAAAGCGTTTCTGAAACTCACAATCACTACACTTGCACTTCCACAATACTATTGCTTTCATTTTCCCATGTTGCTGTGTTTTCTCTAACCTATCTACAGCAAAAGCATCCATGGCTCCCAAGAAGCAAACCATTACTCAGCCTGAACTAACTGAAGCACAAAAAGCTGTAATAGATCGTAGGGAGAAGAATATCGCCACAAACAGAGAAGAACAAGCTGAAAAAAATGGAGAGCAGAAATTAACCAACATGGGAAACAGAGACATCGTCGCCCCAAGATATCTCGACCTCAATCTGTATAGCTATGTCAGGTTGACTGGTTTAGACCTTGTACAGTTCCAATAATGGGATAAACTTATGGATATCTTAGCAACTCCTACTCTTATTCCCGTTGTCAAAGAATTCTACGATTGTTCTGTCAAGAATGGGCCATTATGCATCAAAACCAGATGCATGAAAGTAATTACAGATGTTTTTCCTAGAGATATGTTAATACAGATAGAAACCTGAGAGGGGGGGTGAATCAGGTTTACCCGATTTTCGCCTTGATGATTTCATACTTTCAAGATAAATGTAAAAGCAAACGATTGCAGCGGAATTAAGCGTGGCTTGAAAGTAAAGATGAAGGATAGAAGAATTCACACACAGAGTTTTATCCTGGTTCACCTTCTATCCACTGAAGGCTACGTCCAGTCCCTCAAGAAAACCTCTTGAGGATTTTTCCACTATTGCTAAAAATCTCTTACAAGTTCCTAACCCAAGGACCCCAAGAATTTCTATCAATTTCCTGTGAAAGTATACCACTTTCCACAGCCCCTGAAAGCAAACCACTTTCAGTTCCTGAAGGCAAACCACCCTCAGACCTTGAAGGCTAAACCAACTTCAATCAACACCCTGAAAGTAAACCACTTTCAGTACCAACAACCCTTCACCGAGATCCACGGTGAATACTCAATCTTACAGAAAGAGATGAAGAAGAGTTTACAATTGGCTGTATCAATCCTTTAACATATAATTGGATTGATCATGAGAATTCATGCTTTAAGGCTTTTAAGCATAATAGGATTCTGAGTTCCTCAAGATATGAACAACTAAAGTGTTCTTATAAACATGAAGATCATGAACTCAGAATTTAGGCTCTTGAAAGTTTAAGTTCTAAAGACTTAATGAACTAATTTTGACAAAGCTTTGGCCTAATGTTGTATGCTCATGTGTTGTTGTGTTCTGGACTCAAATGGACTTTATATAGGCAAGGGAAACGTCCTTGAACCAATGTAACCTGTCCCAAAAGGTTTGAGACACAATGGTTCATGAAAAGATGCAACTTTTCGTGTTGGTAATCGATTACATCACTTAGTGTAATCGATTACACTAATAGCCGTTTCAGTTTGAATTTAAAATACAAACATGTAATCGATTACTTGCCTAGGTGTAATCGATTACCAGAAAGCTGCAATCGATTACACTAAAGTCCATCTTCCAGAAACTTGATCTTTTGAGATCGGCTTAAGGTTTTCTACTTCTTTTAAGTTATGAAAACATTAAGCTTGATTAGTTTAGGTGTTTTAAAGAGCCTTTATGCTTTAATAGACCTTTAGAAGCATAACTGACCTAAATTAGGATTTCTAGGTATTTGATAAACTTTGTAGCGCTGTTTCCTCTAAGTCTTCTTTTCTTCTTTTTGTCGATGAGTTTGTCGTCATCAAAACCTCAGCCAGGTTCAGGAGCAAGACCTTCTTCACAAGATATTGCTGTTGCCCTGGGTGTTGAAGTAGACGAAGGATTCATCTACTCTCCAAAATGGGAAACGTCCGCCATCAACCCCACCTGCATCTAGAAGGAAGATCCAAAAGTAAAAGGAAATGGTGCCACTATCAAAAACCTAATTGACGAATGCGTATTTCCGCACGCTGTACTAAGCAAAGTGGTGATTCCACAGGAAGGGGCTCGTGATTTAGTCAACAAACTTTCACATTGGGCTCTCTATCAAATGGTGAACCATCAGAAGATCAATGTTCCATATCTCATCTTCCATCACATGCTGAACACTTTGGAAAATTCCAAAACCAACCTTCCATATGGAGCACTTGTTAGTGCAGATAGCAACCTGAGAGGGGGGTGAATAAGAGTTGCCCCAATTTTCGCCTTATTGAAAATGTTACTTTCAAGATAATGATGATCACGAAACGATTGTTGTGATTACAGCGGAATTAAGCGTTGCTTGAAAGTAAAGATGAAGGATAGAAGAATTCACACACAGAGTTTTATCCTGGTTCACCTTCTATCCACTGAAGGCTACGTCCAGTCCCTCAAGAAAACCTCTTGAGGATTTTTCCACTATTGATAAAAATCTCTTACAAGTTCCTAACCCAAGGACCCCAAGAATTTCTACCAATACCCTGTGAAAGCAAACCACTTTCAACAGCCCCTGAAAGCAAACCACTTTCAGTTCCTGAAGGCAAACCACCCTCAGACCTTGAAGGCTAAACCACCTTCAATCAATACCCTGAAAGTATACTACTTTCAGTGACAACAACCCTTCACCGAATACCACGGTGAAGAACTCAATCTTACGGAAAGAGATCAAGAAGAGTTTACAATTGGCTGTATCAATCCTTTGACATAGAAGTGGATTGATCATGAGAATTTCTGCTTTAAGGATTTTAAGCATAATATGATTCTGAGTTCCTCGAGATATGAACAACAAAAGTGTTCTTATAAACATGAAGATCATGAACTCAGAATTTAGGCTCTTGAAGGTTTAAGTTCTAAAAGATGAACTAATTTTGACAAATCTTTACTCAAATGGACTTTATATAGGCAAGGGAAACGTCCTTGAACCATCACAACCCTTTTCAAAAGGTTTAGGACACAATGGTTCATGAAAAGATGTAACTTTCCGTTCTGGTAATCGATTACATCACTTAGTGTAATCGATTACACTAATAGCCGTTTCAGTTTGAATTTCAAATTCAAACATGTAATCGATTACAAGCAATGGGTAATCGACTACTTTCCTAGGTGTAATCGATTACCAGAAACCTGAAATCGATTACACTGAAGTCCAATTTCCAGAAACTTGATCCTTTGAGATCGGCTTAAGGTTTTCTACTTCTTTAAAGTTATGAAAACTCTTAGCTTGATAAGTTTAGGTGTTTTAAAGAGCCTTTATGCTTTAATAGACCTTTAGAAGCATAACTCACCTAAACTAAGACATCTAGACTATTGATGATCTTTATAGCGCTGTTTCTTCGAAGTCTTCTTTTCTTCTTTTTGCCGATGAGTTTGTCGTCATCAAAACCACAGCTAGGTTCAGGAGCAAGACCTTCTTCACAATCTCCCCCTTTTTGATGATGGCAAACACATTCTTGATACTTGAAGATCATATATGCATTTCTGTTGAAGAACTCCCCCTGTTTGATGTAATCTAGTATTTCTCCCCCTTTCTAGTGTACTTGTTGAAATCCTGCATATGATCTTTAAGAGCACCAAACCTTTCTCCCCCTTTCGACTTCATCAAAAAGAAGAAAAGGCCAAAAAGTACAGGCATACATCCATACAAGTATAGAATTCGAAAGAAAACATGGGAAAAACAGCAAGCATTTTATATACAATAAGAGATCATACATTTGGTGATAACATAGATAACAAACCAAAATAAAAGAAAGTGTACAAGAGAAAGCATGAAAGACTCCTGGCATACTAAGTGTCAATAGAAGAGTCATCATCAGCGATGGTCTGCGGAAGTAGACAATCTCGACCGGCATCATGAATATGGCGAGGAAGAAGAAATATGCCAAAGTCATTAGTGATCCGGAGAGAGGGAAGAATGGAGGTATCCACACGCTTAAGATGAGAAGACCGCGCATCGTAAAGCTTTGCGATTGGTACTCCGGAGTAGATAAGGATGTGGGAGATGACCGAAGCATAAGGGAAGGACTCCGCATTGTCACGACATCGCAGCATGTGATTCATGACCAAGAACGCCCAATTAATTTAATGGCAATAAAGAATGCCATACAAAATTTGTAACTCTAATTCGCTAATGTGAGCGAGAAGAGTTTCTTCAGGCAGAATTGTAAATGCAGATAGCAACCTGAGAGGGGGGGTGAATCAGAGTTGCCCCGATTTTCACCTTATTGAAAATGTTACTTTCAAGATAATAATGATCACGAAACGATTGTTGTGATTGCAGCGGAATTAAGCGTTGCTTGAAAGTAAAGATGAAGGATAGAAGAATTCACACACAGAGTTTTATCCTGGTTCACCTTCTATCCACTGAAGGCTACGTCCAGTCCCTCAAGAAAACCTCTTGAGGATTTTTCCATTATTGATAAAAATCTCTTACAAGTTCCTAACCCAAGGACCCCAAGAATTTCTACCAATACCTTGTGAAAGCAAACCACTTTCAACAGCCCCTGAAAGCAAACCACTTTCAGTTCCTGAAGGCAAACCATCCTCACACCTTGAAGGCTAAACCACCTTCAATCAATACCCTGAAAGTATACTACTTTCAGTGACAACAACCCTTCACCGAATACCACGGTGAAAAACTCAATCTTACAGAAAGAGATGAAGAAGAATTTACAATTGGCTGTATCAATCCTTTGACATACAAGTGGATTGATCATGAGAATTTATGCTTTAAGGCTTTTAAGCATAATATGATTCTGAGTTCCTCAAGATATGAACAACAAAAGTGTTCTTATAAACATGAAGATCATGAACTCATAATTTAGGCTATTGAAGGTTTAAGTTCTAAAAGATGAACTAACTTTGACAAAGCTTTGGCCTAATGTTGTATTCTCATGTGTTGTCTGTTGTCTCTTGTGTTTTGGACTCAAATGGAATTTATATAGGCAAGGGAAACGTCCTTGAACCGTTACAACCTTTTTCAAAAGGTTTGGGACACAATGGTTCATGAAAAGATACAACTTTTCGTTCTGGTAATCGATTACATCACTTAGTGTAATCGATTACACTAATAGCCGTTTCAGTTTGAATTTCAAATTCAAACATGTAATCGATTACAAGCAATGGGTAATCGACTACTTGCCTAGGTGTAATCGATTACCAGTAACCTGAAATCGATTACACTGAAGTCCAACTTCCAGAAACTTGATCCTTTGAGATCGGCTTAAGATTTTCTACTTCTTTTAAGTTATGAAAACTCTTAGCTTGATAAGTTTAGGTGTTTTAAAGAGCCTTTATGCTTTAATAGACCTTTAGAAGCATAACTCACCTAAACTAAGACTTATAGACTATTGATGATCTTTATAGCGCTGTTTCTTCGAAGTCTTCTTTTCTTCTTTTTGCAGATGAGTTTGTCGTCATCTAAACCACAGCCAAGGTCAGGAGCAAGACCTTCTTCACAATCTCCCCCTTTTTGATGATGGCAAACACATTCTTGATACTTGAAGATCATATATGCATTCTTGATGAAGAACTCCCCCTGTTTGATGTAATCTAGTATTTCTCCCCCTTTCTAATGTACTTGTTGAAATCCTGCATATGATCTTTAAGAGCGCTGAACCTTTCTCCCCCTTTTGACTTCATCAAAAAGAAGAAAAGGCCAAAAAGTACAGGCATACATCCATACAAGTATAGAATTCGAAATAAAGCATAAGGGTATGGGGGTAAATATGTAAAAACAAAAAACATAACCAGCCCTTATATATATATAAGAAAGCAAATGCATAAGTTACATATAGTAGAAGCATAACAAACATACGTAGTAGAGAGATTACAACAAGGGAGAAAGCCTATTTGTGGAAACGGGGAAATCCTAATAGTAGGTAGATAACTATATTGAGACACAAGTCGTAAGAACTTATGCTTGACTAGAATCCTCTGAATTCTCAGAGGGGTCAAGATCCTGGAGGCTCTCAATTTCCTTGCGCATGAAGGAGTGTACTGCTTCTATGCGATTTTCGACAAGTAGAAATCGAGATCGAATTGTGTCTTCCAGTTGTCCCAACTTTTGAGAAAGACGAAGTGATAGAATGTCCATCCGTTCAAGGATGACCTTGGTTTCCTGTGAGAAATTGGAAGGAATGGTATAAAATGGAGACAATCCAGCCGATGCAGCATTTGTTTGGACATCTATGCGGTATCGAGGATGAAAAAAGGGATCATTGGAGGAATCCCTTCGAGGAATATTGATTGGAGAGGAAACATTTGAGGGACGAGGAAGAGACCCCATGGCTAAACCAAATTAGAAGAAGAAGATAGGTTGTGTATGTGGAAAGGTAGACAAAAAGACAAGAGACATATGCTGATTTTATAGAGGAAATCGTGTGGGTAATCGATTATGACGGTTAGAGTAATCGAATACAGCAGTTTAAAATTTGAAATAATTCAAATTTTGAATAAGTAATCGATTACAGCAGTTAGAGTAATCGATTACTTTAAAGATTTCTAATAGGCACGAGGACTGAGAGTAGGGATAATCGATTACAGAATCTATGGTAATCGATTACTAGGACATTTTAATAAGTTCTAGGCTCTATAATCCTATGTAACACATTCTTAAAAAAAAATTGAGCACATAATCAATCAAAATGCATATAAACATATAATCATCACAAAGATTATGCAAATATCATGTTACTTTAAATGTCATGCTCATCTAATATGCCTAATTCTCTTCTAATCTTAAAGAATGAATCTTTAGGAAGAGGCTTAGTAAAGATATCTGCTAATAGATTATGTGTATCCACAAATGAAATCTCAATGTCTTTCCTCATAACATGATCTCGAAGAAAATGATGTCTTATATCAATATGCTTAGTTCGAGAATGCGTAATAGGATTTTTAGTGAGATTAATGGCACTTGTGTTGTCACATTTGATTGGAATGCAGCCCAGCTCTAAGCCATAATATTTGAGTTGTTGTTTGAGCCATAGAGTTTGTGCACAACAACTTCCTGCAGCAATGTATTCTGCTTCAGCAGTACTTAGAGCAACACATGCTTGTTTCTTACAAGACCAAGAAACAAGAGAATTTCCTAACAAGTGACAAGTACCACTTGTACTTTTTCTTTCACTTTTACAACCAGCATAATCAGAATCAGAATATCCAATCAAATCACAAACACTTCCTTTGGGATACCACAAGCCAAAATTCGTAGTTCCTTTCAAATATTTGAAAATCCGTTTGACAGAACTCAAATGTGATTCCCTAGGAGATGCTTGATATCTAGCACATAGACACACACTGAACATAATATCAGGTCTACTTGCAGTTAAGTATAGCAGAGATCCGATCATACCTCTGTTAGTTCAGGTAGCAACCTGAGAGGGGGGGTGAATCAGAGTTGCCCCAATTTTCGCGTAATAGTACCAAACGACTTTCAGCGCAATTAGAATTGTAACGTAAGAACGTTGTTGCAGCGGAATGTTGTAATTGCTTGAAAGTAAAAGATGAAGGATGAAGGAAATGACACAGAGAGTTTTATCCTGGTTCACCTTCAATCCACCGAAGGCTACGTCCAGTCCCTCAAAGAAACCCCTTGAGGATTTTTCCACTATTGATAAAAATCACTTACAAGTTCCTAACCCAAGGACCCCAAGAATCTCTACCAATATCCTGTGAAAGCAAACCACTTTCAACAGCCCCTGAAAGCAAACCTCTTTCAGTTCCTGAAGGTAAACCACCCTCAGACCTTGAAGACTAACCCGCCTTCAATCGAACAACCCTTCACCGAATACCACGGTGAAGTTAGAATCCCTCAGAAAGATTACCACTTTCTGAAGCACCACTCCACAGAATTCCACAGTGAAGATTTTCCATGATCAAGTACTCTTACAGATACTTGCACCAAGGACCCTAAGATATCTTATCAATCTACCTGAAGCAACCCACTTCTGATTGATCAAGTCTTCTTAGCAATACTTGTGCCAAGGACCCTAAGAGGACCCATCATACCTCAGAAAGAAAACCACTTTCTGATGACACCGCATTACCTCGGTGGACTTTGAATCAAACTTGATTCAAAGGGCCTTTTTACAACCACCGAAAACTATGGTGAAAGAATCAACATGATTCAAATAGAAGAAGAAGAAGATGCCTTTTCTATGCATGATTCAATCCTTTTGACAAGAAGGATTGATCTTAGTTTGTATGCTCCAGACAATTACAATGAAGGCTCTTCCATTCCGAGTTTCTCAAATGTTGAACATCATGAGTGTTCTTATGAAAATGAGAGAACCGAAACTCAGAATGATGACTTTAATGAATATGAAAGTTATGGACCAAGTCATTTATGTTTCTGAGTGTCTAGGGACATTATATAGGCACTAGAGGTCGTCCATGAACCAACAAAACCTTTCCCAAATGGTTTGAGACACAATGGTTCATGAAATAACACATTTGTCAACCTGGTAATCGATTACCACAGTTAGTGTAATCGATTACACCATGCCGTTGAAGTTTGAATTTGAATTTCAAACTTGGTAATCGATTACACACTCTTGGTAATCGATTACACACATCCTGTAATCGATTACACACATCTGTAATCGATTACAGACAGTCCAGAACTCAGTTTTAACCATCTTAAATTCTAATTGAGTGTTCCTACCAAGTTTAACTTGTGAGAACATATTGTACTCAATTAGTTGATCTTTCATGAGCCTTCTAATGCAATTAAACCTTAATAAAGCATAGCACACTAAGTTGACAAGACTTACTTAAAACTAGAACCTTCATGTTTTGATCTTGACGTTCTGAGCCTGGTTCTTGAAGTCTTTCTTCTCTTAAGTCTTCTTGAAGTCTTCTTGAAGTCTTTCTTCTTTTTTTTCCTTTCTTTGTTGAAGTCTTGTTGAAGTCTTTCTTCTTTTTGTGATGTGTTTGTCTTCATCAAAACCTCAGTCGAGTCCAAGGACGAGACTTGATTTACAATCTCCCCCTTTTTGATGATGACAAACATCATGCTTGAACATTGATGGATCATTAGACTTTCTTTCTTATCTTGTATCTCCCCCTTGGTTTTGCAATTATATCTCCCCCTTTGTTTTGCAAATGAAGCACAGTATCCTGAAAATGATCAAGCATACACAAGACTTTTCTCCCCCTTTTGACATCATCAAAAAGAAGATAAAGCCATACAAAATATTCCAGGATAATAGAGATAAAGAGAGGCATGCATAATATACATCAGAGCTTTTCTTCCCCTGAACTTTTCTCCCCCTTTTTGTTCCACTTGTAGCCTTTCTTGTAAACAATCGTTACAAAGCACAGGACCCTTTCTCCCCCTTTTGACTTCATCAAAAGGAAGATGAGTCCAAGTTAATCCACACATGCTAACAAGTAGTATAGATATTTAAGGCATGGGGAGTGGGGTAAGCAAGATAGTATAGAGAAACTTATGCAGCACACTTAATTTAAAGCATAACTAGTTAAGTTCAAAATACATAATTAAACGTGCAAGCAAGAACCAAAAACATCCAGAAGATAAGACTAAACTATTTCAATCCCAAAATAAATAGTCTGAATAAAAATAGAGATAGTCTAAGTAAAGAGAGAAATAGTCTAGAAATCTTCAGAATCATCAGAGAGATCAAAAGAGTCATGGGTAGAGGGAGCCATGCGATCAACACGAAGACTAAGACGATCCATATCCGCACGAAGATTGGTGTACATGGATTCGATCCGTCCTTCCATGTGATCAAACCTCTGATCAAAGTGTGCCCGCATGTCAGCCAGATGAGAAAGGATGAGTTGTGTAGAGGCATCCGTACCAGCAGATGATGAAGGAACACTCTCAGAAGGAGGAAAGAATGTTGCAGGAGTAGGAGCAGGAGGATCCTCATATGGTAGATCAGATTTGTTCCTGAAGAACCCATCATCATCCTGAATGAATCCCATCTTGTTCAGGATGTTCAGATCAATGCGCTGAGCCTTACCATCCATTTTAACAGAATATTCACCATGAGTAGGAACACCCTTCTTCTTCAGAATGATAGAAATTGCAGAAGCAAATGGAAGAGGGCTAGTTCTTTCCTTATGCAGCATCATGTGTATCATTACCAAATAAGCCCAATTAATAGACTTTTGATTAACCATGCCATATAGAATTTGTAACTCTAGATCGCTTATCTGAGCATGATTAGAACTTTGAGGTAAGATCACATAACTGAGCAAGTAGTGAAGCATTCTGTCTTCAACAGTGAGAAACCCAACAGCAAGGGTGTCTCTATAACGGTTTGCATCAACTCTCTGCTTTTTAGACTGAATTTGCTCTTCAGTGAAGCGACATAAAGATAAATAAAATGATCGCTTATCATAATCTTCCCATGGGCAAGGCAATTCAGAACCTAATTTTGCTTCAGTGCTAGGAATAGACAGACATTCTCCCAACTCATCAATGGTCAGAGATATGTCAATACCCTTGACAGATGTGCAAATTTTTCCACCACGCTTAATCAGATTACAGTAAAAGACTCTGACAAGTTCGGGAAAGAATTTACCTTTAATCTCAATGAACGAGTCAAGTCCCTGATGATTAAGCAATGTTGGAAAAGTCATCCCTGCTGTCGAGAAAGAATCCAAAGCACCATACTTTGGTGTAAGAACTGGTCGATCAAGAAAATGAGCAAGAAATCGTTGTTTCTGTTCTTCAGTTGCCAACAGCCTTGAGAGGTCCAAAGCATCCATGGATGGGTTCTTAGAACGAAGAGGTTTGCGTGAGGAAGAGGCCATGGAGGCTGAATTTGAGAATTTTCGAGTTCTAGGGTTTAGCAGGACCGAATTGGGGCTTTTTGATACAGACCAATTCAACAACAATTGGCAGTATGAATTGATGGAGATGGATATTAGGAGCAAAACCCTAAAATAATTCTTGAAAATGAACAAGAATTGTGGAAGATATGAGGAAATTCGAAGTGCTGGTGTCGCACGAGAGAGAGAAGGAACCAGAGGGGATGTAATCGATTATGAACATAAAACCCAGAAAAATATATATTATCGGGCATGTAATCGATTACTACCTTTTATGTAATCGATTACATACTGCAAAATTTGAATAATGATTCAAATTCGAGGAGGTAATAGATTACACTGCATGGGTAATCGATTACCCTCCTTTCTGGAAAAGGAACAGGGCCAGAATAATCCCTGTAATCGATTACTGATCCTATGTAATCGATTAATATGACTAAAAACTTGAAAATTCAGACATAATAGGCACAGCATGAAGAATATCTCTAACAGAGATCTATAATGTAAATACAAATGCCTAAGAATGCATTGCTATTCAATTTAATACCCTTTTTGATGGATATAAGGTTGTTTTTAGAACTTTATTACTAATACCATATTCTAATATTGTGACTTTGAAGACCATCCTTTGTAGATGACAATCCTAAACACAAGGTCTTCATGCACATTTGCTCAAATAAACTTAATGGCATTTTTCTAGATACCCAAATTCCTTTGGGTCCTTTTGGGTTAGTATCCCATATGATTCTTTTATTGGGGATTCCCTGATTTCTTTAATGACTTTGTTTTACCACTTGGGTTAATTCATCAATTCTTGACTTAAGGCTTATGCATGGACCTAAGTATATAAAAGCACTTTGAACATCTTATTCTAGATCAATCTTATCTTGCATGTTTTTAGTTTTATTTTGTAAAGATGAGATGATCCTACTTTCATGTGCATAAACTTCATATATGTTCAAGAAACTATCATGCAATCAAACAAAAATGCTTTATAATTTTAACATATGAAATTGCATTACTAACCTCTTTATCAGAATGATGTGTTGCCATTAAAGTGTGACAAGCTTCCTCATGTTGAATGATGAACTTGCGCCATTGTCATCCAAGTTTGTCTTCTTTGTTTTGGAACCCCTTTTCTCATATTCCTTCTTTCAAGCTTATAACCTTGTGCTACTAATCTAGCCTAATTTTCTATCTACGATTTCTTGTTCTTCTAATTCGTTTCTAAACATCTATTTGGCTTCAATGATATATACTTATCATTTAGGGAACCGATATACATATTAGGTTTTTCTCAAACTAGTTCAAACCTTGTGGCTTGAATTCATTACTTATCTCCTAAAGGATTGTGTACTCTAGATGGCTCTATTTTAGTATGGTTTGAGAAGGCGTACCTATTTTTCTTATGCTAAGAAATTACCCCTTTTTCATTATTCTCATGTACGATATAAAGATTTTGTTTTGTCTCCAGTCATGTGTGATATGCAGCCATTATCAAGATATTATAAATCCTTTGCTGTTTTTCATACACACTTACAAAAAAAATTCTTATGAGGGAATGTTAAAAACCTAAATTGCTTTGGATTCTAGGTTATTGTTTGTCTTATCCACCCTCAAACATTGCCCACTTGATATTCCCATAATAACTTCTACTAGAAGCAAGTCCTATTCTATTGCAATAACTACAAGCATATGGTCTATAACCTTCATATTATATCTAAGCATATCATAATGTCTCCAAGGTTGTCTTGGAATAATTTGAAAATGATTCCTTTTGAAACTTTTATGCTTTGATTATATAGCATGAGTATGTAATCGATTACAGCAGTTATGGTAATCGATTACTTAGATGATTTTAACAGGCACGAGGACTGAGAAAAAGATTAATCGATTACAGGTCTATGGCAATCGATTACTAGGATATTTTTATAAGTTCTAACCTATATATTCCTATGTAACATATTTCTAGAGGAACATATAATCATATAATCAATGCAATCAAATAAGTTTACATAAAGATCATGCAATGTAACCTATAAACACATACTTAGATAGATATCTAATTAAATATCATGTTCATCTAAAATACCTAATTTTCTTCTAATCTTAAAGAATGAATCTTTAGGATTGTTTTGGGACATTTTCTAGGTAGTTCCTATAGTTCATATTTCTAGAAGAATTAGCATGCATGTGTTTACTCCTAAGAGATCTAATATCATCTAATTCCATTTGAAGAATTTGATATTTTTCTTTTAAAGATGAACTAATAGTATTTTATCACTAAATTTAGAAGTACTATGACACATCTTAAAGAAACTTTCTATAGGATATTCTAACTTATTTGAAATAGAAGTGTTGGTACTAACCTGGATATTTTCTTGTCAGAATTCTGAGACTGAGCCAACGTCATTGTTATCCCAAGAAATGTATGCTTTTATGGAGTTTGAAGCCTTCTTTTCAAACTTCTTCTTTAGTCCATGCTTCTTCTTTTGAATGTTTGGACAATCATATTTGATATGACCAGATTTTCCACATTCATAACATGTGGTCTTTTGTGAAGAGGAGGAGGCTTCATTTCCCTTTTTGAAAACTTGTAGATTTCATACCTTTTCTTTGTAAGAACCTTCGAAAAATCTTGACAATTAGGACCATGTTCCTATCATCTTGTGACTCTGCATCATATTCATCATTGATGCTTTCTTTGGCTTTTAGAGCAATAGACCGATGTCTCTTTTCGTTGTTCTCATATTGCTCAAGTCTGTTTAACTTCAAATCATGTTCTTGAAGTTTTCCAAAGGAGTAACCCGAATCATGTTGGAGAGACTTTTCTTCTTTGAGAGAGCAGTGTTCTTTTGGTTGCCATGTTCTTGTAAGGGATCTTAACATTTTCATGTTTATGGCATAATAAGAGAATTCCTTACCAAGAACAACCAAGTGATTCCATAATCGTGTGTAAACCGCTTTTGCATATCAAGTATGCTTTCTCCAGGCAATATTCTGAACATCTCATATTCTTGTGATAGAATATATTGATCTTTGAATCTTTTGACTTCATCAGTCCCTTCGTGTGTAACCATTAAAGTATCCCATATTCCTTTTGAAGATTTTCAAGTAGATACCCTAAGGAATTTCTTCATACCAAGGACTGAAGTCTAGATGTTCATACATTTTTAAGTCATGATGAACTTTCTTCTTTTCTTTGTCACTCCATGTGTTTTCTGGTTCATATTGTGAACTTCCTTCAACTTTTACTACAGGCCCAAGGAGATTTCTTCAATGACTTTCCATTGAGTAATACTCATTAATTAAATTGAGAGCATCACACTTCTTTTTTTCATCTTCTTTTTTAAGATATGCCCGGATTTTTGCCAGCCATTCTTCAAATGTTCCAGCCATAATTCCTTACAAAAATCAGCACCAGCCATAATTCTTTACAAAATTAGCAGCACCAGTTCATCACACAAATAATATATTTTTTTTTATATATATATAAACAAGAAGTACTAAACAAAATAAAAATAAGAACTTGAAAAGAACCTATCCCCGGCAACGGCGCCAAAAACTTGATAGCGAAATCGCAAGTGCACGATTGTCTATCGCGTAGTAAAAAGATCGAACCCAAGGGATATGTTTCTTATTATTATAATATTTAGTACTTGTGCAGAAATTTTAAGAGATGAAATATTTGATGTTGGTTTTCTAGAATAAGCAAGAACAATTGCATAAAATAATAAAGAGATAAGATATGATGAGAATTAAGTCCTTGGGTTGATTGACAAAGAATATAAAATATGCTAGCAAGTATCTACTTAATTTATGAATTATAAAGCCAAGTTCAAGGTACTATAGCCTATTATATCTACAAGTTAATCTCTTACACATTGTAAAACTTTCTTTTTAATTACTAAACCCAATTTCTTGCAATCTAGTTAACTAAAGAAGAAGATGAAGATAGAGTTCCGGCCAACACAAAGCTACGTCTTTCCTAATCTCTTAGCGAAATATACTTATAGCCTTTTTTAATCCTAGGTCCCTTACTACTTACCAATTCTCATTCGTATAAGCAATAAGCAAAAACACTTGTGATCATCAAGATAGAATTATGAACAAGGAAATAAAACAAGAACTGGATATATTATTCAGAAAGGTAGAAACAATACTAAAACATAAATTATAACTAAAACAACCCAAGAAGCTTAAAAAGAATTAGCCAAGAATGGCTAAAAGAGTCATCGAATTACCCTGGATAGGAGCTCAAGTATGGCTTCCCACAATTCCTAGGAACAATGATCTTTAAGGAGGAAAGAAGAACACTTGTTGTATTATGAATAGGTGTGTTTTACAAGTGACGAAAAGGGTCCTATTTATAGTAAAAAACCAGCCTCCAACGCTTCAGCGCTAGAATTCCCAACGCTTGGGCGCTGGAAGCATTAAAAATCCACTGCCAGACCGAGGGCCAGCGCTTGAGCGCTGGCTTCCCAGCGCTGCAGCGCTGGGCACTGCTTCTTCAACTTCAAGTTTTTCCTTCCTTCTTCATGGTAGTGGGTTTTGAATGCCATAAAAATCCACTTATCAGCCCTTAATCAATTCTGAAACCTTCTTCCCACTACCATCAATCCTTCAACATAATTTCCCATGTGCTAATTTGAAGAGAATTGCTTCATATTCCTCTTTTCCATTTTTGGTCCTCTCTTGGTTAGCACTCCAATTCAAGCCATTTAATTCTCTCAATCTTCACTTTTAGCCCTCCACTCTTGAACTTTCACATTTTGGTCCTTGATTTCCTAAAACTTTACAAATCGGTCCCTGGACAAAAATGATAAGTAAACCAGTTTTTCCTAAAAATATAAAATTGCTATAAAAACTCCTAAAAATATAAAATAAAGGTAGAAAAACAAATAAAATCTAATCTACATGCAAAATGCAAAATAAATATAAAATCTATATAAAAAGACTAAAAAACCTATATGTGACTCAAAAATAATAAAATAAAAAGACTAAAAACTACCTAAAAACATCATATAATATCCACTCATCAGATTTCAAAAGGGTAAGGCGGATACAACCTTGTTCATCAAAAGAACCAAAGGTAATACCTTATTAGTTCAAATTTATGTTGATGATATCATCTTTGGTGCAACTAACGAATCTCTTTGTAAGGAATTCTCTAACATGATGCAAGAAGAATTTGAGATGTCCATGATGGGACAATTAAATTTCTTTCTTGGTTTGCAAATCAAGCAATCACATGATGGAATATTCATCAATCAATCAAAGTTTTGCAAGGAATTATTAAAGAAATATGATTTGGATGACTGCAAAGCCATAGCCACACAAATGGGGTCTAACACATATATAGATCAAGATGAATCCGGTAATCAAGTTGATATTACCAAATATAGAGGTATGATCGGATCTCTTCTATACTTAACTGCAAGTAGACCTGATATTATGTTTAGTGTGTGTCTATGTGCTAGATATCAAGCATCTCCTAGGGAATCACATTTGAGTTCTGTTAAACGAATCTTTAAATATTTGAAAGGAACTACAAATGTTGGTTTGTGGTATCCCAAAGGAAGTGTTTGTGATTTGATTGGGTATTCTGATTCTGATTATGCTGGTTGTAAAACTGAAAGAAAAAGTACAAGTGGTACTTGTCAATTGTTAGGAAATGCCCTTGTTTCTTGGTCTTGTAAAAAACAAGCATGTGTTGCTCTAAGTACTGCAGAAGCAGAATACATTGCTGCAGGAAGTTGTTGTGCACAAACTCTATGGCTCAAACAACAACTAAAAGATTATGGCTTAGAGCTGGGCTGCATTTCAATCAAATGTGACAACACAAGTGCCATTAATCTCACTAAAAACCCTATCATGCATTCTCGAACTAAGCATATTGATATAAGACATCATTTTCTTCGAGATCATGTTATGAGGAAAGACATTGAGATTTCATTTGTGGATACACATAATCAATTAGCAGATATCTTTACTAAGCCTCTTCCTAAGGAATCATTTTTCAAGATAAGAAGAGAATTAGGCATATTAGATGAGCATGACATTTAAGGTAACATGTTATTTGCATAATCTTTATGATGATTATATGTTTATATGCATTTAGATAGATTATGTGCTTAGGTGTTTATATGAAAATGTGTTACATAAGATTCTAGAGCCTAGAATTTATAAAATTGTCATAGTAATCGATTACCATAGGTCCTGTAATCGATTATCCATGCTCTAAGTCCTCGTGCCTGTTAGAACTATCTGAGTAATCGATTATCATAACTGCTATAATCGATTACATGTTAAAAATTTGAAATTTTTCAAATTTGCAATTGATGTAATCGATTACCCTAACTTGAGTAATCGATTACATGCTCGAAAACTGCCAGAATTTAAGTTTTCCCTCCACTTTTTGAAATTTAAACTCAGGATAACTGTCCAGTAATCGATTATCCAACTGCTGTAATCGATTACATCCTCGGGTCTATTTAAACAACAGCTTTAGTTGATCCAAATCCGTTCCTATCATTCTACATTTTATCCTCAAAACCTCTTAAGGTGCTGCTAATTCTCCTCACTAATCTCATCCTCAAACTACTATGGATCCCTATCATTCTCGTTCTTCTCGGCCCATGAACCTTACAAGACTTCTCACATCCACTCACCAAAGAACTAGGTTTGTTTCACGATTCATAAATCAACTCATTTGTAAGCCTTTGTTTGGTGATCTAGACTCCTTCGTTGAAAATGGTCACACATTTCCCACATATCTCCGTTATCAAAACCTTGAGGAGTTTATCTCTATAAGCAATCCCTACTACCCAGAACTAGTAAAAGTCTTCTATTGCAATCTCGAACCTTTGCAAGATGGATTTCAAAGTTCTGTTAAGGGAATTCTCATTCGACATTCCCTTTCCTCTTTTGGTCGTTGCCTTGGACTTCCCTCTTCTGGCGCTCTCCTAGGTCTTGACCTCCCCTGCCCCTGGTCTGACTACAGCCATGACTCCTTTTATAAATCACTTTGTAGATTTGAGTCGGTCGACCTCCAACGAATTCACCCACCTCATACTACCTCTTGCCCCTACAACACTGATGTCCTCACGAAAAACAATCATCTACTCCACTACTTCATCAATCAAGTGGTTCTGCCTAAAGAAACTCTTCTCGCTCACATTAGTGAATTTGAGTTACAAGTTCTATATGGCATTCTTCATTGCCACAAAATTAATTGGGCGTTTTTAGTCATGAATCACATGCTGCGATGTCGTCACATGGCGGAATCTTTTCCTTATGCATCGATCATCTCCCGCCTCCTTCTCTACTCCGGAGTGCCTATCGCCAAGCTTTACGACACGCGGTCTTCTCATCTCAAACGTGTGGACACATCCATTCTTCCCTCGCTCAACATCACCAATGACTTTGGCATCTTTCTTCTTCCTCGCCAAATTCATGATAATGGTCGGGATTTAGTACCCGTGCGTACCATTGATGATGATGCCTCTCCTACTAGTACTTAGTCTTCTAGGAGTTTTTCATGTTTATTTATTTCTTCTTGTAATTTGCTCACATTTTATGTGACTTTTTCGTTTGAATGCTATGTTTGGATGATTCTGTTCTATTCACGTTTTACATATTTACCCCTACCCCCATGCTTTATGTTACAATATACTTGTATGGATATATGTATGCCTGTACATTTTTGGCCTTTTCTTCGTTTTGATGACGTCAAAAGGGGGAGAAAGGCTCTGTGCTCTTAAAGATCATATGCAGGAGTTCAACAAGTACATTAGAAAGAGGGAGAAATGCTAGATATACTAGATTCCATTAAACAGGGGGAGTTCAGCATCAAGAATGCATATATGATCTTCAAGTATCAAGAATGTGTTTGCCATCATCAAAAAGGGGGAGATTGTGAAGAAGGTCTTGCTCCTGACCCTGGCTGTGGTTTTGATGACGACAAACTCATCAACAAAAAGAAGAAAAGAAGACTTCAAAGAAACAAGTACTACAAGTCCATCAATAGTCTAGAAGTCTTAGTATTAGGTGAGTTATGCTTCCAAAGGTCTATTAAAGCATAAAGGCTCTTAAAACACCTAATCTAATCAAGCTAAGTGTTTTCATAACTTAAAAGAAGTAGAAAACCTTAAGCCAGTCTCAAAGAATCAAGTTTCTGGAAAATGGGCTTCTGTGTAATCGATTGCAGCTTTCTGGTAATCGATTACACCTAGGCAAGTAATCAATTACCACTTGTCTGTAATCGATTACATGTTTGAAATTCAAATTCAAACTGAAACGGTCATTAGTGTAATCGATTACACTAAGTGTGGTAATCGATTACCAAAACGAAAAAGTGCATCTTTTCATGAACCATTGTGTCCCAAACCCTTTGAAAAGGGTTGTGATGGTTCAAGGACGTTTCCCTTGCCTATATAAAGTCCATTTGAGTCTAGAACACATAACATACACAAGACAAAACAAGAGACAACACATTACACATGAGAAAACACCATTAGGCCAAAACTTTGTCAAAATTAGTTCATCTTTTAGAACTTAAACCTTTTGGAGCCTAAATTATGAGTTCATGATCTTCATGTCTATAAGAACACTATAGTTGTTCATATCTTGAAGAACTCAGAATTGTATTATGCTTAAAAGCCTTAAAGCATAATTTCTCATGATCAATCCAATTGTATGTTAAAGGATTGATACAGCCAATTGTAAAATCTTCTTCATCTCTTTCTGTAAGATTGAGTTTTCACCGTGGTATTCGGTGAAGGCAGGGTAGTCTTCAAGGTCTGAGGGTGGTTTGCCTTCAGGAACTGAAAGCGGTTTGCTTTCAGGAACTGAAAGCGGTTTGCTTTCAGGGGCTGTTGAAAGTGGTTTGCTTTCACAGGATATTGGTAGAAATTATTGGGGTCCTTGGGTTAGGAACTTGTAAGAGATTTTTATCAATAGTGGAAAAATCCTCAAGGGGTTTTCTTGAGGGACTGGACGTAGCCTTTGGTGGATTGAAGGTGAACGAGGATAAACTCTTGTGTGTGATTTTCTTTATCCTTCATATTTACTTTCAAGCATCGCTCAATTCCGCTGCAATCATAACGATCATCTCGTGATCATCGTAAACTTGAAAGTAACAATTTCAATAAGGCGAAAATTGGGGCAACACTAATTCACCACCCCCTCTCAGGTTGCTATCTGTACTAACACATTTTGGTGACATTGGGTGAAAAGGAGTCCTGCACTTACCTTCCACTCCTTGGCCCAGTTTCTGACCCTCCAACCATAGCTATAATGGGTAACATCGATGATAGGCATTGGGTAAGAGTGAAGCTAATTAAAAATTCTCCTCTACAATATGCAACATCGCAATGGAGACATCACTGTTCCCAGGATGCAAAAGGATGGGTTAAATGCATTATATCCCATGTAGGACGCTATAAGGGGATAGTCAATTCGACAATCAATGATATGGTCAATACACTGAAGGTGCAAGAAACACACAAGAAAGGGGGGTATGAATTGTGTGACTCATTTTTGAAGTTTCTTTCGTTAATTTTGAATGTTAATCATTTATTTGCTGTTAACTAGAGTTCTTCATAAAGCACATGAATATGCATGCGGCGGAAGTATGACATAACATGAAAAATAAAGCACACATAATTTTTATCCTGGTTCACCCCCATAATCGATAGGGCTACGTCCAGTCCTTGGCTTCACCAAGATTTTCCACTATTTAAACAAATAGTACAAGTATTATCAGGGACTTCTCCCAACAAGTATTCGAAGGACTTCTCATATCAAGTATTCTAAGGACTTCTCCTTACAAGTATTATCAGGACTTCTCCTTACATGTATTATACAGGACTTCTCCTGACACCTTTAACAATGTTTGGCTTTTCTACAATAGTTCTCTTCTAGTAGAGGTAGGCTTGAAGCATCCAGAGTTGGAACCAAGGTTCCTTTGTTCTTTGGAAAAACTTAGTTGGAATATGGAAGTTTAAGTCTAAGTTGCCCAGTTGCTACGGCGGCAGGATTCTCTATTTATATCTTCAGTTGAAGTTCTTCGTTTTTCTTCCACAGAAGGAGAGAAAACCTTTCCGAAGTGCTTCTTCCTCTCTTAGCTGCAAATAACGGCTAGTTCTGCATTTTTCAGCAGGTCTGAGACACGATCTGAGAAGCATTGATTTTCCTGGGTTGACATCGTCTGGCTCCATGCTGAGCGAGTAGCCTTGAGCTATGTCTTCTGTATTTAATGCGTGGACTTCCTGCTGTGGTATTTGTTTTGACCATTATACCTCAGTGCATGCCAGCTAATGCTCATCAAGTGTTTTGGTCAGATATTTGAATTTCGACCGTTGAAAGTGTACGATGCTCAGAGATTCTTGCGATTGATTCCGCGATGTCAGCTTGATTTGAGGAAAAGTAGAAAAGCAGTGGGACCAAAGAATATTGTATTAATTGTGTCCCTTTCTACTTTCTGCCATGGCCAGTACTTTAATAAATATGCTGACGAGGTAGATGTCTTTTAATCCAAGAAGCAATTATCCAGGATGAGGAGAATAATTTCTTTAACGCTTCTGTTAAACTAATATCCTCGTAAAACACATTTCTTGATGTTTGTACCTTTGGCGCATTCTGATGCTTGTGCGGACGGATTCTTCCTTAGAATTTGGCAGACGCTGTCTCCATATAATGTTTGAAGTTCTGTTACTGAGTGGCTTGCATCGGTAGACGATCTTTCTTCATTCAGTTCTTCTTAATGATTAGAATCTTCTTGGCTTATAGAAGACTAAATCTTCTCTTTTTCTGAAGTTCTCCGTTTGAGAGAGTTGATCCACAACTTCTTTATATGATGCTAGAGAAGCTTCGAGGCCGAAGGTGTTTCTTCATGAATTGTCATACTCGTTCAGATTTAGATGAAATAGTCTTCCTTTTGATCACTGTAGGTTTAGGTAGCGGACTATTTCAGCTTCTTGAAGTAGACTTTGACTTGAGAGCACAAAGCTTGATAGAGTGTCCTTGAGAGAGGATGTTTGCTATTTGCGGTTACTGCTTTATCCTTCGTGAGTCACCAGACTGTCTTAACATGGAAGCTTTCCTTCGTATGTCTTTGACAGTATTTCCTTCAGGATGACCGGACGGTTTCTTCTGGTGGACTAATTCTCTTGATTATGCTTTTGGATTCATTCAGTCCCTTCAGTAGATAATCATTCCTGTATATGAGAAATTTCCCTATGTTAGGAATTCTATCTCTGGCAATATTAAACGTTAAAGAAATTGTTAATTATCAAAACATAATAGTTCATTTAATTATTTGAATCTAACAATCTCCCCTTTTTTGATAATGACAATTTCTTTGGGAAAAAGGTTTAGTTGAGAATATATTTATTGATATAAGCGCTTTGTTATTTTTTAGATGACACAAAGTGGTTTTTCTTCAGGAAGCACTTCGTTATTTTTCAGATGACACAAAGTGGTTTTTCTTCAGGATGTTTTATTATATAGAAAAACATGATCGTTCTTTAATAGTACTTAGACAAGAACATTTTTGTTTTTAGGCGGACGGTTTTAGCTCCTTGAGTTTACCTACCTTTTCTCCCCCTAAATCTGATATTCCTTACATAATGTTGTCTATCATATGTTACATAATGTTGTCTAAGTAAGCTCCCCCTGAACTAATACTATTAAGTTTTCGATATGTTTAGGGTTCCTAATTGTTGCTTCTAAGATAAGGTTCCTACTAATTGTTGCTCCTAAGATATTTCTTTATCTCTTTGTCCTTGTCCTAACATTTCTACCTCTTTTTCCTTACCTAATTCTTCTCCCCCTTTGGCATTATCAAAAAGAAATAATCGATAAGGAACGCAAGAAATGAAAGCTGAGTGCTGAATAAGAGAAATATATAAGAAAAAGCAGCAACCATTAAGTATGACAGTATGTAAGCAAATAAAGTAGTGTAGGATGAAGAAGTCAATTGTTTGTCTTCTGTTGCGGTTCAGAGCATGTCCTCAGCAGTGCTTCAATGATTTCAAAGCGGGTGTCCATCTTATCAGAGAGCGTTTGAGACACCGAGTTAACGTGGCTGAACACTTCTCCACGCAGCTCTTGGTTTTCTTTGGTATTGTTGGAACAGACTCTTTCAATCTTCTCTGATAAGTTCATTATAGCAGCTTTAGCATCAAAAGGCTCTTCAGTAGACAGAGTTCCGCTCGAATTCCCTTGTTTAGGAATTTCCTCAGCTGAAGAGGGAACTGTGGGTTGAGCCGTTGTAGTCTCAGTACCCAAGGCCTTTTCTGATGTGTCAGTCGCAGAGATTTCTCTTGGAGAGATTGGAGATGCGACATTGAGGCTTTCCTCGGAGTTCGAAGAGATGATGATCACATCTTCGGATACAGTTATAATTTGTGGTGGAGGAATAACTAATTCATGTAGAGGATGATTATTTGGAGATGGAGCAGCAGTTGACAGAGAGTCAGGTCGAGATCTGTTAGTGACCAAGATAAGCGACCATGATCCATATTGGAACACAATGCGTTCAACACCATGGATCAATCCAGATGGAATGGTGCTTGTATGAACGGGTCTGAAGACAGACAGTTCCCATTCATGATGAAAGATATCATACCTTGACCTCTGAACGAATGTGATTCTTAAACCGTCAAGAGTAGGAGGAGACCAAATTCGAGCCTGAATGTAGAAGTTGAAACCCAGCGTTTCCATGAGCAGGTTTGGAGCATGCGATGCATTTACCATAGTGAGCATTCTGGGCACATGCATGGAGATTGGCTTGACATTACGGCGAGATCGTCTAGGGACATGAACAGGGAAATTCCTCACCGTATGTTCCCTAGCTTGAGATACTCGGGCAATATTCTCCTGATTGCCTTTCGATGCAGAAGATCCTTCACCAGTTACTTGCTGAGTGCTTAGAGGGTTATCCAGAGACGCTGCTGGATCAGTGACATGTTTATCAGCTTCTTTTGGGTCACTCTTTTGCTTCTTCCTTGGATTGGTTATTCGAACTACACGAGATTTAACCCTCTTTCCAACACTTCTTAGCTTCTCAGGTGATGCATGTTGTTTGTCAGTTGAATGAGTTGGTTCAGGAACTTCAGGTTGCACTACATCATCGTCACTTGGTCTGGAAGCTGTCTCATTCGTTTGCTTTATTTGTTCAACATTCAGTGGACGCCTTTGGTCTTCCATCCTTGCATCTTTTTGGTTTGAGGTTGGTTGATTGGGTCTTTGCAGGGGTACCTTTTCTTGAACTTCAGCACTTGCCTGGACGATCTTAGAATCAGGCCGTTTTCTCTTGAGTTTTGAAGGTCGAACATAGTCAGGGTTTACAATTTTTCTGTACATCACGATCCTTGGCGTGATGTTCTGACCCCATGGTTTGCCTTCTTTTACACAGTTGGGCCACCATTGTGGTGTACCAAAGGGAAGAGGAGAATCTTTCTTCAGAATGACTCTTATCCAATGACTATCTTCTACATTGCATAGAATGGCAATGCTGTTAGAACAGATAGCAACCTGAGAGGGGGGGTGAATCAGTGTTGCCCCAATTTTCGCCTTATTGAAATCGTTACTTTCAAGTTTATGATGATCACGAATTGATCGTTGTGATTGCAGCGGATATGAACAATACTTGAAAGTAAATGTGAAGGATAAAGAGAATCACACACAAGATTTATCCTGGTTCGCCTTCAATCCACCGAAGACTACGTCCAGTCCCTCAAGAAAACCCCTTGAGGATTTTTCCACTATTGATAAGAATTTCTTACAAGTTCCTAACCCAAGGACCCCAAGAACTTCTACCAATATCCTGTGAAAGCAAACCGCTTTCAACAGCCCCTGAAAGCAAACCGCTTTCAGTTCCTGAAGGCAAACCACCCTCAGACCTTGAAGGCTAAACTACCTTCAATGAAAACCCTGAAAGTAAACCACTTTCAGTGACAACAACCCTTCACCGAATACCACGGTGAAAAACTCAATCTTACAGAAAGAGATGAAGAAGATATTACAATCGGCTGTTTCAATCCTTTAACACACAATTGGATTGAACATGAGAATTTATGCTTTAAGGCTTTTAAGCATTATACAATTCTGAGTTCTTCAAGATATGAACAACTAATGTGTTCTTGTAAACATGAAGATCATGAACTCAGAATTTAGGCTCCAAAAGATTTAAGTTCTAAAAGATGAACTAATTTTGAAAGAGCTTTGGCCTAATGTGTTTTTCTCATGTGGAAAGTGTATATTTCGTGTGTGTTGTGTTTTCTGGACTCAAATGGTCTTTATATAGGCAAGGGAAACGTCCTTGAACCATCACAACCCATTTCAAAAGGTTTGGGACACAATGGTTCATGAAAAGATGCACTTTTTCGTTCTGGTAATCGATTACCATACTTAGTGTAATCGATTACACAAGTGACCGTTTCAGTTTGAATTTGAATTTCAAACATGTAATCGATTACAAGACTGGAGTAATCGATTACTTGCCTTGGTGTAATCGATTACCATAATGGTGTAATCGATTACACAGAAGCCCATTTTCCAGAAACTTATTCTTTGAGACTTGCTTAAGGTTTTCTACTTCTTTTAAGTTATGAAAACTCTTAGCTTGATTAGATTAGGTGTTTTAAGAGCCTTTATGCTTTAATAAACCTTTGGAAGCATAACTCACCTAATACTAAGACTTCTAGACTTATGATGGACTTGTAGTGCTTGTTTCTTTGAAGTCTTCTTTTCGTCTTTTTGTTGATGAGTTTGTCGTCATCAAAACCACAGCCAGGTTCAGGAGCAAGACCTTCTTCACAATCTTCCCCTTTTTGATGATGGCAAACACATTCTTGATACTTGAAGATCATTTATGCATTCTTGATGCTTAACTCCCCCTATTTGATAGAATCTAGTATTTCTGATATTTCTCCCCCTTTCTAATGTACTTGTTGAATTCCTGCATATGATCTTTAAGAGCACAGAACCTTTCTCCCCCTTTTGACTTCACCAAAAAGAAGAAAAGGCCAAAAAGTGTACAGGCATACACACAAGTATATATTGAACCATAAATCATGGGGGAATAGGGATAGATATGTAAAACATAAACAAAACATAACATAATTGTCCAAACATAGCAAGCAAAACATCCAATAGTGCAGAAATGAGTCATAATCTAGACTATTACAGACCAAATAAAGCAAATAGTCAATGAAAGAAGTAAACAAGTCTAGAGGTCAAATTCATCGGAGGAATCAAAGGAATCATGAGGAGAGGGAGCCATGCGATCAACACGAAGACTCAGACGATCCATATCAGCACGGAGAGTAGTGTACATGGATTCAACCCGACCTTCCATGTGATCGAACCTCTGATCAAAGTGAGTCCTCATATCGGCCAGTTGAGAGAGAATGAGTTGAGTGGAGGCATCACCAAGCATAGAGGATGAAGGTCCTTCCTCAGAAGATGGTGGATAGAAAGCAGCAGGGGCAGGAGCCTGAGTGGTATCCGGACCTAAATCTGACTTGTGACGGAAAGTGTCATCAACATCCCTGAAAATCCCCATCTTGTTCAGAATCTCCATATCAATCCTCTGTGCCTTGGTATCCATAACCTGAGCATATTCCCCTTGTGTAGAAATTCCAAAATTCTTCAGAATGAGAGTAATAATGGGAGCATAGGGAAGAGGGCCAGATCTATCCTTGTGTATCAACATGTGTATCATAACCAAATATGCCCAATTGATGGATTCATTATGCTTCAGCCCATAAATAACTTGTAACTCTAAGTCACTAATTTGGGCATGGTTAGAGGATTGAGGAAGAAGAACATAACTGATCAAATAATGAAGCAGACGATCTTCAACAGTAAGATATCCAACAGCAAGGATATACCTAGAGCGGTTGGCTTCTGCCCGCTGTTTCTTCAAAAGAATCTCTTCCTCAGAAAATCGACACAAGGATGAATAAAAAGATTTCTTGTCATAATCAGCCCATGGACATGCCTTCTCCAAACTCAATCGTTCTCCATCATAGGGAATTTTTAGAAGAGTTCCCAATTGCTCTTGAGTCAATGAAATGTCGATTCCCTTGACCGATGAGCAAATTTTCCCACCTCTCTTCACCAAATTACAATAAAATACTTTAACCAATTCAGGATAGTACGTACCCGATAAGCCAACGAATTCATCAAGTCCTTGGAAATCAAGGAGGGAAGGGAAGAGGAATCCAGCATTGATGAACGAGTTGACATCGGCATACTTGGGAGGAAGGATGGGTCTTTCCAAGAAGTAGGCCAAAAACCGGTCCTTTTGCTCCTCTGTGACAAGAAGCCGTGAAAGATCAAGAGTGTTCCTGGTGAGGTTCTTCGAACGGTTTCAGCGTGAAAAGGAGGCCATTTTCAGACTGAAATTTTTAGGGTTTTCGAGAAAGGGATTTCTGGGGAAGACCGAATTGGTCAATTCGAAGGGATGGAGAAGAAGGAGAGGGCAAATTCCAGCAAAACCCACCGATTTGTTCTGAGTTTAGGCGACAAACCAGAGAGGATGAAGGGAATAACTGGTTCGACGACGAGGAAAGGAGAAACAGGAAGGGCAATGTAATCGATTAAAAGTTCTGACCAAAAGAACTTATATTATCGATTTGGTAATCGATTACAGTAAGTTGTGTAATCGATTACCGCTTTTCGAATTTTGAATAAAATTCAAAATAACAATAGTAATCGATTACAGCAGTTGATGTAATCGATTACCTGTAGTCCAAAATTTGAAATTTCTAAAAAATAACTAGGTAATCGATTATGGTAGTTAAAGTAATCGATTACTCAGAGAAATTTAATAATCAACAGGACTAAAAACAAGGGTAATCAATTTATAAGCCTACGATAATTGATTTCATGAACATTTTTATAATTTCTATCATATGTAACACGTGTTCATATAAAAATTTCAGCACAAAATCAACTATGACAATCAAGCACATATGAAACATTCAAGCAATTTATAAAGAGACTTATTTTAAGATATTTTTAGTGGTATCATAGATCATATATCTTAAGCCTATTAAAGAGGATAACTATGGATATATAAATGTCTATACTTATTCAGAATCTAACTAGGCAATTTCTAAAAACTAGCATAAACATGTACTTAGAGAAGTATTTTATTATTGTTTCTACTGTTTTTCTTATGATCTTCTAGACACTAGGCTTAGGAGCAAGTTCCCAAACTTGATTCCTTTCAAATTGGTTTAGTTCTTCCTGTATTGCTACAATCCAATACTCATCTTCTAGAGCATCATTTACTTTTGATGGTTCTATTTGAGAGACAAAGGCCATATTCAAAACTGAATCATTTAAGCGTAGCCTTGTAGAAATGCCTCTAGAAATATCACCAATAATATTATCAACTGGGTGATCCCTATGGGTTCTCCATTCTTTTGGAAGTTGATAAGTATTACTTTCAATGTGCTCTTCTCGTATTGGATTCTGATCTCCATCCTTTTGAGAATCTTCATTTAAAATGATGTCATCTTCTTCATTATCTGGAAGATTGACTTTATCTTCTATTGAAGATTTAGATTCATCAAAAGTAACATGTATGGATTCTTCCACAGATAGAGTTTTCTTGTTAAAGACTCTATATGCTTTACTTGTCAAAGAATACCCAAGGAATATACCTTCATCAGATTTTTCATCAAACTTTCCAAGGTTTTCCTTTCCATTATTCAAGACAAAGCATTTTGATCCAAAAGCATGTAGATGAGAGATGTTTGGTTTCCTTCCTCTGTAGAGTTCATAGGGTGTTTTCCTAAGGATAGGTCTAATAAGAACTCTATTGGAAACATAGCAAGCAGTACTTACAGCATCAGCCCAGAAATATTTAGGGAGACTTGATTCACTCTGCATGGTTCTTGCTAATTCCTCAAGTAATCTATTCTTTCTTTCTACTACACCATTTTGTTGTGGTGTTCTCAGAGTAGAGAAGTTATGTGATATTCCATTTTCATCACATAGTTCTTGGAATTGTTGATTATGAAATTCTCCACCATGATCACTTCTTATAGAAGAGATCTTTAAAGACTTCTCATTTTGAACAAGCCTTGCATATCTTTTGAATGCATTGAAGGCTTCATTCTTATGAGGAAGAAATAAAGTCCATGTAAATCTAGAGAAATCATCAACAATGACAAGTGCATAGAAATTACCTCCGAGGATTTTAGTTCTAGAAGGTCCGAACAAATCCATATGTAACAGTTGAAGAGGCCTTGAGGTCGAAACTATGTTCTTTGGTTTGAAGGATGTTCTGGTTTGCTTCCCTTTTTGACATGCATCACAAAGCTTGTCTTTCTCGAATCTTATCTTTGGAAGCCCAAGAACTAGATCATGCTTGACTAGTTTGTTTAAATGATCTATGTGTATATGAGCACGTCTTCTATGCCATAGCCATGAATCACTATTGTTCTTGGCCAAAAGACATCTTACGTTTTGTGGAATTTCTTCCAAGGAGATCATGAAGACTTTATTGACTTTATAACCAGAAAACTTGATTTCTTTAGTTTTCACATCTTTAACACATATATCATTAATAAAACCAACTTTCAAACCTTTATCACATAGTTGACTAATACTCAGAAGATTATGCATCAAACCATCAACATAAAGAACTTTATCGATGACTGTTTGAGGGGGTGTGCCTATTCTTCCAATACCGAGTATTTTTCCCTTTTGATTGTTACCATATGTGACGAAACCTTTTTCCCTAGGTATAAGAAAAGAAAACTTGGTTTTGTCTCCTGTCATGTGTGATGAGCAGCCACTATCAAGATACCATAAATCCTTTGCTGCTTTCATACACACCTACATGACAAAGTTCAGACATGGGTATTAGGAACCCAACAAGTTTTGGGTCCTTCTAAGTTAACATCCTTTCTAACCCAAATGTACTCCCTATTTGGTATTCCTACATGTTTGTAGTAGCATCTACTAGGGGTATGTCCTATTTTGTTACAATAAGTACAAGAATAGTGATTGTAACTAGTGGTTTGTCTAGGAGAGGGATGAATCTTCTTAGGAGGTCTATTTTGAATGTTCTTCCTATTGTTGATACTCCTAACAGGATTAATCTTACTGTTACTAGAAGATCCTAAAACATGGTTTGGTTTTACAAACACAGTTTTCCTAACCTCTTTTGTCTTTGGGTAAGAAGTATATCCTAAACCTGATTTATTGTTTGAATGTCTTTGAACACTTAGGATATCATCTAACTTCTGTTTTCCTTTATTGAAGTTGTTTACTCTTTGTTGAATATTTTCCATCTTTTCTTCTAAAGAACTACACTTAGTGCATTTGTGAGTAATATCTAACTTAGATTTTACTATATCTAGTTCTTCTTGTAAATTTCTGCATTTACTTTCTAAAGAAGAAATTAATTCATTTTGCCTAGTACTAACTTTAGAAAATTCTTGACATACTTTAAACATATTTTCCATGGTAAGCTTTAAGTCATGAAAAGATATAGAATTATCACTAACCTGGGAATCTTCAACATCAGAATCATGTGAGGCCATCAAAGCAACTTGTGCTTCTTCTTTATCAGAATCAGATGATGAACTTACTTCATTATCATCCCAAGCCAAATATGCTCTTCGAGTAGATTGATCCTTTTTCTCGAACTTCTCTCTTAGACCATGTTTCTTCTTCTGAAGATTTGGACAATTTGATTTGAAGTGTCCCGGTTTACCACATTCGAAACATGTGATCTTTTGAGAGGAAGATGATTCATTGTTCTTTTGGAAAGATTTGTTGTTGTTGAATTTCACACCTTTTCTAGAAGATTCACATTTCCATTATCTTCTTCTTCAGAATCTGCATCATAATCTTCTTTGATGCTTTCTTTTGCTTTTAGGGAAATGGATCGATACTTCTTCTCATGTTGTTCATTTTCTTCCAAACGATTCAATTCCAACTCGTGTTCTTGGAGTTTTCCAAAAAGAGTTGCAAGAGTCATTTTTGATAAACTCTTCTTCTCTGAGATGGCTGTTACTTTTGGTTGCCATACTCTTGTAAGTGATCTTAGAACTTTCATGTTCAAGTCACTGTTTGAAAATTGTCTACCAAGAGCAATCAAATGATTAATTAAATGAGTGAATCGTTTTTGCATGTCTAATACCTTTTCTCCTGGAAGCATTCTGAACATCTCATATTCTTGAGATAGAGTATTGATCTTTGATCTCTTGACTTCATCTGTTCCTTCATGAGTTACCATCAACGTATCCCATATTTCTTTCGATGAAGTGCACGTTGATACTCTGAAAAATTCATCCATGCCAAGAGCAGATGTAAGGATGTTCATTCCTTTGAGATCATGTTGAACCTTCTTCTTTTCTTCTTCACTCCAAGTACTTTCTGATTTTGGTTGTGAAGTACCTTCTTCATCTGTTGTTACAGGCACAAAGGGACCTTCTTCAATGACTTTCCATATTCCTGCGTCTAATGACTTTACGAATATCTTCATCTTGATTTTCCAGAAGTCATAGTGTTCTCCATTGAAGAATGGTGGCCTGTTTATGTTATGTCCTTCACTTGTTCCATGATTGGAAGAGGATGCCATATTTTCCCGGATCTTAGGAATAACTTACCTAAACTTCCGCTCTGATACCAATTGTTAGAACAGATAGCAACCTGAGAGGGGGGGGTGAATCAGTGTTGCCCCAATTTTCGCCTTATTGAAATCGTTACTTTCAAGTTTATGATGATCACGAATTGATCGTTGTGATTGCAGCGGATATGAACAATACTTGAAAGTAAATGTGAAGGATAAAGAGAATCACACACAAGATTTATCCTGGTTCGCCTTCAATCCACCGAAGACTACGTCCAGTCCCTCAAGAAAACCCCTTGAGGATTTTTTCACTATTGATAAGAATTTCTTACAAGTTCCTAACCCAAGGACCCCAAGAACTTCTACCAATATCCTGTGAAAGCAAACCGCTTTCAACAGCCCCTGAAAGCAAACCGCTTTCAGTTCCTGAAGGCAAACCACCCTCAGACCTTGAAGGCTAAACTACCTTCAATGAAAACCCTGAAAGTAAACCACTTTCAGTGACAACAACCCTTCACCGAATACCACGGTGAAAAACTCAATCTTACAGAAAGAGATGAAGAAGATATTACAATCGGCTGTTTCAATCCTTTAACACACAATTGGATTGAACATGAGAATTTATGCTTTAAGGCTTTTAAGCATAATACAATTCTGAGTTCTTCAAGATATGAACAACTAATGTGTTCTAGTAGACATGAAGATCATGAACTCAGAATTTAGGCTCCAAAAGATTTAAGTTCTAAAAGATGAACTAATTTTGAATAAGCTTTGGCCTAATGTGTTTTTCTCATGTGGAAAGTGTATATTTCGTGTGTGTTGTGTGTGCTGTGTTTTCTGGACTCAAATGGTCTTTATATAGGCAAGGGAAACGTCCTTGAACCATCACAACCCTTTTCAAAAGGTTTGGGACACAATGGTTCATGAAAAGATGCACTTTTTCGTTCTGGTAATCGATTACCATACTTAGTGTAATCGATTATACAAGTGACCGTTTCAGTTTGAATTTGAATTTCAAACATGTAATCGATTACAAGACTGGAGTAATCGTTACTTGCCTTGGTGTAATCGATTACCATAATGGTGTAATCGATTACACAGAAGCCCATTTTCCAGAAACTTATTCTTTGAGACTTGCTTAAGGTTTTCTACTTCTTTTAAGTTATGAAAACTCTTAGCTTGATTAGATTAGGTGTTTTAAGAGCCTTTATGCTTTAATAAACCTTTGGAAGCATAACTCACCTAATACTAAGACTTCTAGACTTATGATGGACTTGTAGTGCTTGTTTCTTTGAAGTCTTCTTTTCTTCTTTTTGTTGATGAGTTTGTCGTCATCAAAACCATAGCCAGGGTCAGGAGCAAAACCTTCTTCACAAATGCCCGACGGAGTTTGCACTAGCCCTGTCAGAGGATGATATGTGCAGGATTCCCTGAGACTGAGTGACAAGGATGATTCCGAAAGTAGTTGCAGCAAGTAGTCCCATGTCAGGAACACTGAACCACTGGGTGCAAGAGTTGGTTCATTGGGACCATGAGTCAGAGCATTCCGAATGATTTCAAGATGACCTTTGGATTCAAATGTCTTCAAGTGTAGCGAGTGTCTGAAGTCAAGTTCTTTAATCATTCTTCTCCTTATCTCTGGCCATTCATTCTCGTCCATCCCCAGCCACTGAGCAATACACCTGAATCCACAATTACCATCATCTTTGACATCAACAATGTTTTCCACAAACTCATGGATATGATTGGTATATGGGGAAGATACTTGGAGATGGTAGAGGATTGTTGAGTGGTTTCAGAACCAGAACCCAGAGGAACCTTCTTGATATTAGTAATTAGTGATGCTATTGGAAGGTTGTCTTCGTCGATTTCTTGTGGAGTTGTTAAGTCTTTAGGCTGCTCTGTTTCTGATGAAGGCATTATCTTAATCATCTTTCCAGAACTGGAAATATGGTGCCTTTTAGAAGGAGGAGAGAAGTCATCACTGATGTCCTCCTCAGGTTCATCATCCTGTAACTCATCTATTCTTTTCTCCTACTAAGTTCTACCCGCTTGCATCAACAGTTCATGAGGCACACTGGAGATGTCAATCTTCAGCTTCATTCTCTTGACGTCCCCAAACTTGATGGGAGTAGGATGGACGTAGTCATGGATGATAAGCTCACTTTGCTCCTTTATTTCATCAATGAGCTTTTTCTTTCTCATCATCTCAGAAATAAGAGCTCCATAAGGCAAGTTTGATACTTGACTTTCCATCGTGTCGATGATGTGGTTGAAGATTAAGTAGGAAAGATTTATCTTTTACATGGGCAGCATTTGATAGAGGGCCCAGTGGGATATCTTATCTACTTGGTTGCAGTTTCCTTCCCTTGGAATAACTATCTTGCACAGCACGACATAGGGAAACTTGCATTCCTCTATCAGGTTGTTGATATTGGTGCCATAAACCTTCAGATCCTGTTTCCAGATGCAGTTAGGGTTGGGTGCTGACATTTCCCTGTTAGTACAGATAGCAACCTGAGAAGGGGGGGGTGAATCAGTGTTGCCCCGATTTTCGCCTTATTGAAAATGTTACATTCAAGATAATGATGATCACGAAACGATTGTTGTGATTGCAGCGGAATTGAGCGTTGCTTGAAAGTAAAGATGAAGGGTAGAAGAATTCACACACAGAGTTTTATCCTGGTTCACCTTCTAACCACCGAAGGCTACGTCCAGTCCCTCAAGAAAACCCCTTGAGGATTTTTCCACTATTGATAAAAATCTCTTACAAGTTCCTAACCCAAGGACCCCAAGAATTTCTACCAATATCCTGTGAAAGCTAACCTACTTTCAACAGCCCCTGAAAGCAAACCACTTTCAGTTCCTGAAGGCAAACCACCCTCATACCTTGAAGGCTATACCACCTTCAATCAATACCCTGAAAGTATACCACTTTCAGAGACAACAACCCTTCACCGAATACCACGGGAAAAACACAATCTTACAGAAAGAGATGAAGAAAAGTTTACAATTGGCTGTATCAATCCTTTGACATACAAGTGGATTGATCATGAGAATTTATGCTTTAAGGCTTTTAAGCATAATATGATTCTAAGTTCCTCAAGATATGAACAACAAAAGTGTTCTTATAAACATGAAGATCATGAACTTAGAATTTAGGCTCTTGAAGGTTTAAGTTCTAAAAGATGAACTAATTTTGACAAATCTTTGGCCTAATGTTGTATTCTCATGTGTTGTTGTGTTCTGGACTCAAATCGACTTTATATAGGCTAGGGAAACGTCCTTGAACCATCACAACCCTTTCCAAAAGGTTTGGGACACAATCGTTCTGGTAATCGATTACATCACTTAGTGTAATCGATTACACTAATAGCCGTTTCAGTTTGAATTTCAAATTCAAACATGTAATCGATTACAAGCAATGGGTAATCGATTACTTGCCTAGGTGTAATCGATTACCAAAAACCTGAAATCGATTACACTGAAGTCCAACTTCCAGAAACTTGATCCTTTGAGATCGGCTTAAGGTTTTCTACTTCTTTTAAGTTATGAAAACTCTTAGCTTGATAAGTTTAGATGTTTTAAAGAGCCTTTATGCTTTAATAGACCTTTAGAAGCATAACTCACCTAAACTAAGACTTCTAGACTATTGATGAACTTTATAGCGCTGTTTCTTCGAAGTCTTCTTTTCTACTTTTTGCCGATAAGTTTGTCGTCATCAAAACCACAGCCAAAGTCAGAAGCAAGACCTTCTTCACATTCCCATGTTGGCCAGAATCTTACCCCTTCATTAATCTTGACATCCAGAGTTATAGAAATGTCTCCTGGAGATATATTGGTAACAGCTCTCATGCATCTCGATTTGATAGTAACTGTTCCTTTCTTGACAGCGCAGTGAAAGAACTCCTTAACAACAGGCTTGATGGTGGATGATGCAGATACTCTCATAAGGTTGTTCCACTCTTGAGACAGTACCAAGTCTAGACCTGCGACCTTTGCATGGCTGTAAATATTGAGATCAAGATATCTTGGGGGGACAAGTTCTTTCTCTCCCAGATTGGTCACCTTTTGCTTGCCTATCAGTGCTTCTTGTTCTCTTCTGTTGGCTGCAAAGTTCTTGTTTCTCCTGTTGATAATCTCTTGTTGAGTAGAGGTTAGTTCAGAGGTAGCAGTTTGTGAAGAAGGTCTTGCTCCTGACCCTGGCTGTGGTTTTGATGACGACAAACTCATCAACAAAAAGAAGAAAAGAAGACTTCAAAGAATCAAGCACTCAAGTCCATCATTAGTCTAGAAAGTCTTAGAATTAGGTGAGTTATGCTTCCAAAGGTTTATTAAAGCATAAAGGCTCTTAAAACACCTATTCTAATCAAGCTAAGAGTTTTCATAACTTAAAAGAAGTAGAAAACCTTAAGCAAGTCTCAAAGAATAAGTTTCTGGAAAATGGGCTTCTGTGTAATCGATTACACCATTATGGTAATCGAGTACACCAAGGCAAGTAATCAATTACTCAAGTCTTGTAATCGATTACATGTTTGAAATTCAAATTCAAACAGAAACGGTCACTTGTGTAATCGATTACACTAAGTATGGTAATCGATTACCAGAACGAAAAAGTGCATCTTTTCATGAACCATTGTGTCCCAAACCTTTTGAAAAGGGTTGTGATGGTTCAAGGACGTTTCCCTTGCCTATATAAAGACCATTTGAGTCCAGAAAACATAGAACACACAACACACACGAAATATACACATTTCACATGAGAAAAACACATTAGGCCAAAGCTCTTTCAAAATTAGTTCATCTTTTAGAACTTAAATCTTTTGGAGCCTAAATTCTGAGTTCATGATCTTCATGTTTACAAGAACACATTAGTTGTTCATATCTTGAAGAACTCAGAATTGTATTATGCTTAAAAGCCTTAAAGCATAATTTCTCATGTTCAATCCAATTGTGTGTTAAAGGATTGAAACAGCCAAGTGTAACATCTTCTTCATCTCTTTCTGTAAGATTGACTTTTTCACCGTGGTATTCGGTGAAGGGTTGTTGTCACTGAAAGTGGTTTACTTTCAGGGTTTTCATTGAAGGTGGTTTAGCCTTCAAGGTCTGAGGGTGGTTTGCCTTCAGGAACTGAAAGCGGTTTGCTTTCAGGGGCTGTTGAAAGCGGTTTGCTTTCACAGGATATTGGTAGAAGTTCTTGGGGTCCTTGGGTTAGGAACTTGTAAGAAATTCTTATCAATAGTGGAAAAATCCTCAAGGGGTTTTCTTGAGGGACTGGACGTAGTCTTCAGTGGATTGAAGGCGAACCAGGATAAATCTTGTGTGTGATTCTCTTTACCCTTCACATTTACTTTCAAGTATTGTTCATATCCGCTGCAATCACAACGATCAATTCGTGATCATCATAAACTTGAAAGTAACAATTTCAATAAGGCGAAAATTGGGGCAACACTGATTCACCCCCCCTCTCAGGTTGCTATCTGTTCTAACAATTGGTATCAGAGCCAGGTTTAGGTAAGTTATTCCTAAGATCCGGGAAAAGATGGCATCCTCATCCAATCATGGAACAAGTGAAGGACATAACATAAACAGGCCACCATTCTTCAATGAAGAACACTATGACTTCTGGAAAATCAAGATGAAGATATTCATAAAGTCATTAGACGCAGGAATATGGAAAGTCATTGAAGAAGGTCCCTTTGTGCCTGTAACAACAGATGAAGAAGGAACTTCACAACCAAAGTCAGAAAGTACTTGGAGTGAAGAAGAAAAGAAGAAGGTTCAACATGATCTCAAAGGAATGAACATTCTTACATCTGCTCTTGGCATGGATGAATTTTTCAGAAAATCAACGTGCACTTCATCAAAAGAAATATGGGATACATTGATGGTGACTCATGAACGAACAGATGAAGTCAAGAGATCAAAGATCAATACTCTATCTCAAGAATATGAGATGTTCAGAATGCTTCCAGGAGAAAAGGTATTAGACATGCAAAAACGATTCACTCATTTAATTAATCATTTGATTGCTCTTGGTAGACAATTTTCAAACAGTGACTTGAACATGAAAGTTCTAAGATCACTTACAAGAGTATGGCAACCAAAAGTAACAGCCATCTCAGAGAAGAAGAGTTTATCAAAAATGACTCTTGCAACTCTTTTTGGAAAACTCCAAGAACACGAGTTGGAATTGAATCGTTTGGAAGAAAATGAACAACATGAGAAGAAGTATCGATCCATTTCCCTAAAAGCAAAAGAAAGCATCAGAGAAGATTATGATGCAGATTCGGAAGAAGAAGATAATGGAAATGTGAATCTTCTAGTAAAGAATTTTGGAAAGTTTCTTAAAAGAAAAGGTGTGAAATTGAACAACAACAAATCTTTCCAAAAGAACAATGAATCATCTTCCTCTCAAAAGATCACATGTTTCGAATGTGGTAAACCGGGACACTTCAAATCAGATTGTCCAAATCTTCAGAAGAAGAAACATGGTCTAAGAGAGAAGTTCGAGAAAAAGGATCAACCTACTCGGAGAGCATATTTGGCTTGGGATGATAATGAAGTAAGTTCATCATCTGATTCTGATAAAGAAGAAGCACAAGTTGCTTTGATGGCCTCTCATGATTCTGATGTTGAAGATTCCCAGGATTTCTCTAACATGATGCAAGAAGAATTTGAGATGTCCATGATGGGACAATTAAATTTCTTTCTTGGTTTGCAAATCAAGCAATCAAGTGATGGAATATTCATCAACCAATCAAAGTTTTGCACGGAACTATTAAAGAAATATGATTTGGATGATTGCAAAGCCATAGCCACACCTATGGGGTCTAACACATATTTAGATCAAGATGAATCCGGTAATCAAGTAGATATCACCAAATATAGAGGTATGATCGGATCTCTTTTATACTTATCTGCAAGTAGACCTGATATTATGTTTAGTGTGTGTCTATGTGCTAGATATCAAGCATCTCCTAGGGAATCACATTTGAGTTCTGTTAAACGAAATTTCAAATATTTGAAAGGAACTACAAAATTTGGATTGTGGTATCCCAAGGGAAGTGTTTGTGATTTGATTGGATATTCTGATTCTGATTATGCTGGTTGTAAAACTGAAAGAAAGAGTACAAGTGGTACTTGTCACCTATTAGGAAATGCTCTTGTTTCATGGTCTTGTAAGAAACAAGCATGTGTTGCTCTAAGTACTGCAGAAGCAGAGTACATTGCTGCAGGAAGTTGTTGTGCACAAACTCTATGGCTCAACCAACAACTCAAAGATTATGGCTTAGAGCTGGGCTGCATTCCAATTAAATGTGACAACACAAGTGCTATTAATCTCACTAAAAACCCTATCATGCATTCTCGAACTAAGGATATTGATATACGACATCATTTTCTTCGAGATCATGTTATGAGGAAAGATATTGAGATTTCATTTGTGGATACACATAATCAGTTAGCAGACATCTTTACTAAACCTCTTCCTAAAGATTCATTTTTCAAGATAAGAAGAGAATTAGGAATATTAGATGAGCATGACATTTAAGGTAACATGTTATTTGCATAAACTTTATGACAATTATATGTTCATATGCATTATGTGCTTAAGTGTTTATATGAAAATGTGTTACATAGGATTCTAGAGCCTAGAACTTATAAAAGTGTCCTAGTAATCGATTACCCTAGGTTTTGTAATCGATTATCCATGTTCTAAGTCCTCGTGCCCGTTAGAAACATCTGAGTAATCGATTATCATAACTGCCATAATCGATTACATATTCAAAATTTGAAATTTTTCAAATTTGTAACTGATGTAATCGATTACCCTAACTGCCGTAATCGATTACATACTCGAAAAATTGCCTGAATTTCAATTTCCCTCCATCTTTTGAAATTCAAACTTGGCATAACTGCTCCGTAATCGATTACTTAAACTGCTGTAATCGATTACATGTTCGGGATATTTAAGCTAGCATTAGGAATTGATTAGTAATATCCTCCAAAACCCTCTTAAGGTGCTGAATATTCTCCTCTCAATTTGCTCCTCAACCAACTATGGATTCCTATCATTCTCGTTCCTCTCGACCCATGAATCTTACAAGACTACTCACAACCACCCATCAAAGAACTAGGTTTGCTTCACGATTCATCAATCAACTCATCCGTAAACCTTTGTTTGGTGATTTGGATTCCTTTGTCGACAATGGTCACACATTTCCCGCCTATCTCCGTTATCAAAATCTTGAGGAGTTTATCTCTATGTGCAATCCCTACTATCCTGAACTAGTAAAAGTCTTTTATTGCAACTTAGAACCCTTGCAAGATGGATTTCAAAGTTCTGTCAAGGGGATTCTTATTCGACACTCCCTGTCATCTTTTGGTCGATGCCTTGGACTTCCTTCATCGGGTGCTCTCTTGGGTCCTAACCTCCCCTGCCCCTGGTCTGACTATAGCCATGACTCCTTTTACAAATCTCTGTGTCGATTTGAGTCAGTAGACCTCCAGAGAATTCACCCACCACATACTAACTCTTGCCCATACAACACTGATGTCCTCACGACAAACAATCATCTTCTACACTACTTCATTAATCAAGTAGTTCTGCCTGAAGAAACTCTTCTTGCTCACATTAGCGACTTTGAGTTACAAATTCTTTATGGCATTCTTCTTTGTCACAAAATCAATTGGGCGTTCTTAGTTATGCACCACATGCTACGAAGTCGTAACTTGGCGGATTCTCTTCCTTATGCATCGCTCATCACCCGCCTCCTTCTCTACTCTGGAGTACCTATTGCCAAGCTTTATGACACGCGGTCATCTCATCTCAAACGTATAGACACCTCCATTCTTCCTTCGCTCAACATCACCAATGACTTTGGCCTCTTTCTTCTTCCTTGTCAAATTCTTGATACTGGTCGAGATTTCGTACCCGTGTATACCATTGCTGATGTTGACTCTCCTACTAGTACTTAGTTTTCTAGGAGTTTTTTTCATGTTTTTTATTTTATCTTGTACTGTGTTCCCATTGTATGTATGTTTTTTTAAATGCTATGTTTGGACAATTATGTTTTATTCATATTTTACATGTTTACCCCACTCCCCCATGCTTTATGTTTCAATATATACTTGTGTGTATGCATGTACATTTTTGGCCTTTTCTTCTTTTTGATGAAGTCAAAAGGGGGAGAAAGGTTCTGTGCTTTTAAAGATCATATGCAGGAATTTAACAAGTACATTAGAAAGGGGGAGAGAAAAATCAGAAATACTAAATTCCATCAAATGGGGGGAGTTACGCATCAAGAATGCATAAATGATCTTCAAGTATCAAGAATGTGTTTGCCATCATCAAAAAGGGGGAGATTGTGAAGAAGGTCTTGCTCCTGACCCTGGCTGTGGTTTTGATGACGACAAACTCATCAACAAAAAGAAGAAAAGAAGACTTCAAAGAATCAAGCACTCAAGTCCATCATTAGTCTAGAAAGTCTTAGAATTAGGTGAGTTATGCTTCCAAAGGTTTATTAAAGCATAAAGGCTCTTAAAACACCTAATCTAATCAAGCTAAGAGTTTTCATAACTTAAAAGAAGTAGAAAACCTTAAGCAAGTCTCAAAGAATAAGTTTCTGGAAAATGGGCTTCTGTGTAATCGATTACACCATTATGGTAATCGATTACACCAAGGCAAGTAATCGATTACTCAAGTCTTGTAATTGATTACATGTTTGAAATTCAAATTCAAACTGAAACGGTCACTTGTGTAATCGATTACACTATGTACGGTAATCGATTACCAGAACGAAAAAGTGCATCTTTTCATGAACCATTGTGTCCCAAACCTTTTGAAAAGGGTTGTGATGGTTCAAGGACGTTTCCCTTGCCTATATAAAGACCATTTGAGTCCAGAAAACATAGAACACACAACACACACGAAATATACACATTTCACATGAGAAAAACACATTAGGCCAAAGCTCTTTCAAAATTAGTTCATCTTTTAGAACTTAAATCTTTTGGAGCCTAAATTCTGAGTTCATGATCTTCATGTTTACAAGAACACATTAGTTGTTCATATCTTGAAGAACTCAGAATTGTATTATGCTTAAAATCCTTAAAGCATAATTTCTCATGTTCAATCCAATTGTGTGTTAAAGGATTGAAACAGCCAAGTGTAACATCTTCTTCATATCTTTCTGTAAGATTGACTTTTTCACCGTGGTATTCGGTGAAGGGTTGTTGTCACTGAAAGTGGTTTACTTTCAGGGTTTTCATTGAAGGTGGTTTAGCCTTCAAGGTCTGAGGGTGGTTTGCCTTCAGGAACTGAAAGCGGTTTTCTTTCAGGGGCTGTTGAAAGCAGTTTGCTTTCACAGGATATTGGTAGAAGTTCTTGGGGTCCTTGGGTTAGGAACTTGAAAGAAATTCTTATCAATAGTGGAAAAATCCTCAAGGGGTTTTCTTGAGGGACTGGACGTAGTCTTCAGTGGATTGAAGGCGAACCAGGATAAATCTTGTGTGTGATTCTCTTTATCCTTCACATTTACTTTCAAGTATTATTCATATCTGCTGCAATCACAACAATCAATTCGTGATCATCATATACATGAAAGTAACAATTTCAATAAGGCGAAAATTAGGGCAACACTGATTCACCCCCCCCCTCTCAGGTTGCTATCTGTTCTAACACAGTTTGCTTCTTAGATGCCATTGTAGTATTCTGCAAGTGAAGGTTAGAGAGGGAAAAAGAACAAGTTGAAGATAGTAGGGAGTTTGGAAGCAAATACGTCAGTGATAAGTATGTTACTTCTTCTTTCAAGTTCATTATGTTAAGTTTAGTTAGAATGCAAACAGTTTTCACTTGGTTTACTTGTTGAGATGATTGGTTCTGCAATGATGTGAAATAATGATCAGCGTGCGCATTAAATGTGAATCTTTAAATGTGCAGTCATGGTAGTTGAAAGATTTAATGCGTGCTAAGAACGTTTTAGCATAAGAAACGATACAGCTGTTTACCAGTAACCCAAACGTGGGTGTTGTGGATGACTGATCGTGTCTTATCAGTTATTCACGGACGTTCTCTTTCGGAAGTTGCTCAGATAGTCACCAGACGATGACTCATATTTGCTTCACTTGGTTTTTGGCGACAATCTCCATTTGAATCAAACGTTGTTCTTTCTTCGAGGGCTTTCCTGAATTCATACCCTTTCTTTTTGTTGTTCATTTAATGTGTACGTCTATCTTCAATCCTGCAAGTATCAGCATATAGTTCTTTGCCATAGAACTTTATTAGTGTCATTTAGTCATTATATTGACTACATGCAGTGGGATGTGTGTGTCCTTCTTTTTACAAGTAAAAGTAAGTTAAGAGTACTTCCTTTGAGGAACTTGTCATAAGTTCTGAGCTAATCATAGCTTTATCAACATCTTCCTTCATGTAAGGGATGTTTTGATCTGCATACTAAAATTTTTGAAGACAAATGGTTCAATTAGGAATTAGGATTGAATCTAACAATGTTCTTCCAGAGTTAGGAAAGTATCAGAACAAGACTGAAATAGGTGTCCGTCTGATAGATCATCTCATAGATATTCATTAGCTCTCACTGGACGGTCATGAGAGATATTCGTCTGGCATAACCTCTAATTTTGCTTTTAGTCAATGTGAAAATTGACGTTGACTTCTTGAATCACTTGAAGATGTATCCCTGCAGTTGCTTTTGATGAAGAAACAAATATATTCTATTTAAGTAGGAACGATTCTCCAGACAGCATTCCATGGGCTGACTTTTGTTTTTCTGAATTTAATACTTAATCAGCTTGTGTTGAACCGGATTGCAGCAGGTATGTTTCTTCTTATAGAATCATGCAGTAGTAATCATAGTATATTCTTTAGTATCCACATATCTTTGGCTTCAGAGGATTAGTTTTACCCTTACAAAATTGAGAATATCATTGTTTGAGGGTTATAACCAGAGTGGGGCATCTACTAAGCTTCAAGAAAATAAACATAGATATATGTACATTATGTCAATTCTTCAAGAAAGTATATTTTCATTATGCAGATATGTCATGGCAATAAAGAATTGATGTTTATGAGTTTTGCTTCCCTGAGAAGATGCATCTGTTTTATCCGATTTATCTCAGGGGTATAAATGATGAATATGTTAGAATATATTTTGTAGTCTTTTCTTTCAGACCTTTATACACTTAAACCATTTGTGACATAGGGGATAAGACAGTAGCAGAAAATTAACTATAGGTTCAGAGTTTCACTTGCTTCCTCCTCTAAATGGTCGTGGGATCTAATGCACTTTTTCAAGTTATTCTTGATGAAGAACTCCCCCTGTTTGATGTAATCTAGTATTTCTCCCCGTTTCTAATGTGCTTGTTGAATTCCTGCATATGATCTTTAAGAGCACAGAACCTTTCTCCCCCTTTTGACTTCATCAAAAAGAAGAAAAGGCCAAAAAGTACAGCTATACTAGCATACAAGTATAGAATTCGAAATATAGCATGGGGATGGGGGTAAAGATGTAAAACACAGAGAAACCATAACCAACCAAACATCTTATATATATAAAAGATAAGAAAAAGTGCAGGAAAAAACAAAAAGAAAGTTATATATAAAGAAAGATTACAAACTTCAACAGTGAATGGGAAACTAGCCTAGAAAACTAAGAATCATCAGTCACGTCTTCATCATCTGTCAATGGGTTAATGCCGTCATAATGAAGCAACCATGAAAGAGTATCAATTCCATAGTCATGAAACAACCCTAAACTAGACAGTATCTTTGTATCAACACACTTGAAGTTAGAAGATCGCACATCATACATGTTGTCGATGGGAACACCAGAGTGAAGCAGAAGGCGAGTGACGCTGTGTGCGTAAGGAAAGAACTGTGCTTCATTTCTGCATGTGAGCATATGATGCATCACCAGGAAAGTCCAATTGATGGCATGACAATTAAGGATGCCATACAATATTTGGAGTTCTAACTCACTAATATGAGCAAGGAGATCATCCTGAGGCTGAAGAATTTGATGAATGAAGTAATGAACCAAGTGGTTGGTGGTGGTAAGGACATCAACGTGAAATGGAAAAGTTTTGGTGCGAGGTGGATGAAGTTTCTTTATCTCATAAGGAGTAAAGCGACATAAAGTCTGATAAAACGACTCGGAATTATAGTCTGGCCAGGGGCAGGGCAAATGAGTTCCCAATTGTGCCCCAGAGGTTGGAATACCCAAACATCTTCCAAGAGATGTAACAAAGTACTGAACAGTAGTCCCTTTAACAGAAGATTTGATGCCAGTGCCTTGAACTTCCAAGTTGCAGTAGAAAACTTTAACTAACTCTGGATAGTAAGGAGTAGTGGATGTGAGAAAATTATCGAGATATTGATTCCCTAGTAGAGCAGGAAACGTTAGGCCTACGTCGATGAAGGAGTTGAGGTCGGCATAGGTGGGTGTGCGAATAGTTTGTTTGACAAAGTGAGAATAATCTAGTTTTCTCAGCAGAAGTGGGAAGAAGACGTGAGAAGTTTAAGGGATTGTGAGGGCAAAAAGCCGAGGATAGGCAATGGGAGAAAGACATATTGCAGAGGATGCTAGAAATCAGGGTTTAGAAGATATGATGGAACACCAACTGATGCTGATTTAAATAGCTCGAACCTGTAATCGATTACAGCAGTTGGGTAATCGATTACATAACAGTTAATCTGAATTTGAATTTCAAAAGATGGAGGGAAATTTGAATTCTGGCAGTTTTTCGAGCAGGTAATCGATTACTGCAGTTAGGGTAATCGATTACTGGAAGTTTGAATTTGAAACAATTCAAATTTTGAAAAGGTAATCGATTACAGCAGTTAGGGTAATCGATTACTTAAAGATTTCTAACAGGCACGAGGACTGAGAACAGGGATAATCGATTACAGGACCTATGGTAATCGATTACTATGACATTTTTATAGATTCTAGGCTCTAGAATCCTATGTAACACATTCTTAAATAAATATTTAAGCACATAATCAATCTAAATATATATGAACATATAACATCACAAAGATTATGCAAATATCATGTTACTTTAAATGTCATGCTCATCTAATATGCCTAATTCTCTTCTAATCTTAAAGAATGAATCTTTAGGAAGAGGCGTAGTAAAGATATCTGATAATTGATTATGAGTATCCACAAATGAAATCTCAATGTCTTTCCTCATAACATGATCTCGAAGAAAATAATGTCTTATATCAATATGCTTTGTTCGAGAATGCATGATAGGATTTTTAGTGAAATTAATGGCACTTGTGTTGTCACATTTGAATGGAATGCAGCCCAGCTCTAAGCCATAATCTTTGAGTTGTTGTTTGAGCCATAGAGTTTGTGCACAACAACTTCCTGCAGCAATGTATTCTGCTTCAGCAGTACTTAGAGCAACACATGCTTGTTTCTTACAAGACCAAGAAACAAGGGCATTTCCTAACAAGTGACAAGTACCACTTGTACCTTTTCTTTCAGTTTTACAACCAGCATAATCAGAATCAGAATATCCAATCAAATCACAAACACTTCCTTTGGGATACCACAAGCCAACATTTGTAGTTCCTTTCAAATATTTGAAAATCTGTTTGACAGAACTCAAATGTGATTCCCTAGGAGATGCTTGATATCTAGCACATAGACACACACTGAACATAATATCAGGTCTACTTGCTGTTAAGTATAGAAGAGATCCGATCATACCTCTATATTTGGTAATGTCTACTTGAACACCATATTCATCTTGATCTAGATATGTGTTAGACCCCATTGGTGTGTCTATGGCTTTGCAATCATCCAAATCATATTTCTTTAATAATTCCTTGCAAAACTTTGATTGATTGATGAATATTCCGTCATGTGATTGCTTGATTTGCAATCCAAGAAAGAAATTTAATTGTCCCATCATGGACATCTCAAATTCTTCTTGCATCATGTTAGAGAAATCTTTACAAAGAGATTCGTTAGTTGCACCATAGATAATATCATCAACATAAATTTGAATTAATAAAGTATTACCTTTGGTTCTTTTGATAAACAATGTTGGGTCAGCCTTACCCTTTTGGAATCCTTTATCACAAAGGAATGTGCTTAATCTATCATACCATGCACGAGGGGCTTGCTTAAGACCATAGAGTGCCTTCTTTAATCTGAAGACATGTGAAGGAAACTTTGGATATTCAAATCCTGGAGGTTGCTTCACATAGACTTCTTCTTGAATGTATCCGTTCAGGAAAGCACTTTTGACGTCCATTTGATATAATGGGAAATTTAGAGAACAAGCATATGCCAATAAAAGTCTTATGGCTTCCAACCTTGCTACAGGTGCATAGGTTTCATCAAAATTTATACCTTCTTCTTGATTATAACCTTGAGCAACTAATCTTGCTTTGTTCCTAACTCTGATACCATTTTCATCTAACTTATTCCTAAATACCCACTTTGTTCCAATAACATGTTTATCACTAGGCTTAGGGACAAGTTCCCAAACTTGATTCCTTTCAAATTGGTTTAGTTCTTCCTGCATTGCTACAATCCAATACTCATCCTCTAGAGCATCATTTACTTTAGATGGTTCTATTTGAGAGACAAAGGCCATATGCAAAACTGAATCATTTAAGCGTAGCCTTGTAGAAACGCCTCTAGAAATATCACCAATGATATTATCAACTGGATGATCCCTATGGATTCTCCATTCTTTTGGAAGTTGATAAGTATCATCTTCAGTGTGCTCTTCTTGTATTGGATTTTGATCTCTATCCTTTTGAGAATCTTCATTGACAATGATATCTTCTTCTTTATTATCTGAAAGATTGACTTTATCTTCTATTGAAGATTTGGATTCATCAAAAGAGACATGTATGGATTCTTCCACAGATAGAGTTTTCTTGTTAAAAACTCTATATGCTTTGCTTGTTAGAGAATAACAAAGGAATATACCTTCATCAGATTTTTCATCAAACTTACCAAGGTTTTCCTTTACATTATTCAAGACAAAGCATTATGATCCAAAAGCATGTAGATGAGAGATATTTGGTTTCCTTCCTTTGTAGAGTTCATAGGGGGTTTTCTTCAGAATAGGTCTAATAAGAACTCTAGTGGAAACATAGCAAGCAGTACTTACAGCATCATCCCAAAAATATTTAGGAAGGCTTGATTCACTTAGCATGGTCCTTGCTAATTCTTCAAGTAATCTGTTCTTCCTTTCTACAACACCATTTTGTTGTGGTGTTCTCGGAGTAGAGAAATTATGTGATATTCCATTTTCATCACATAGTTCTTGAAATTGTTGATTCTGAAATTCTCCACCATGATCACTTCTATTAGAAGAGATCTTTAAAGACTTCTCATTTTGAACTAGCCTTGCATATCTCTTGAATGCGTTGAAGGCTTCATTCTTATGAGGCAGAAATAATGTCCATGTAAATCTAGAGAAATCATCAACAATAACAAGTGCATAGAAATTACCTCCGAGGCTTTTTGTTCTTGACGGTCCGAACAAATCCATATGTAGCAATTGAAGGGGCCTTGAAGTCGAAATTATGTTCTTTGGTTTGAAAGACGTTCTAGTTTGCTTCCCTTTTTGACATGCATCACAAAGCTTGTCTTTTTCGAATCTTATCTTTGGAACCCCAACAACTAGATCATGCTTGACTAGTTTGTTTAAATGATCTATGTGTATATGAGCAAGTCTTCTATGCCATAGCCATGAATCACCATTGTTCTTGGCCAAAAGACATCTTACATTTTGTGGAATTTCATCCAAGGAGATCATGAAGACTTTATTTACTTTATACCCAGAAAACTTAACTTGTTTAGTTTTCACATCTTTTACTACACATATACCATCAATGAAACCAACTTTCAAACCCTTGTCACATAGTTGACTGATACTCGGAAGATTATGCATCAAACCATCAACGTAAAGAACTTTATCGATGACTGTTTGAGGGGGTGTGCCTATTCTTCCAATACCGAGTATCTTTCCCTTTTGATTGTTACCATATGTGACAAAACCTTTTTCTCTAGGTATAAGAAATGAAAACTTGGTTTTGTCTCCTGTTATGTGTGATGAGCAGCCACTATCAAGATACCATAATTCCTTTGCTGCTTTCATACACTCCTACATGACAAAGTTCAGACACGGGTATTAGGAACCCAACAAGTCTTGGGTACTTCTAAGTTAACATCCTTTCTAACCCAAATGTACTCCCTATTTGGTACTCCTACACGTTTGTAGTAACATCTAGTAGGGGTATGTCCTATTTTGTTACAATAAGTACAAGAATAACGATTGTAACTAGTTGTTTGCCTAGAAGTGGGATGGGTCTTCTTAGGAGGTCTATTAGGATTGTTCTTTCTATTGTTCATACTCCTAAAAGAATTGGTCTTAATACCTTTAGAAGATCTTTCCACCATGTTTGGTTTTACAAACACAGTTTTCTTGACTTCCTTAGTCTTTGGGTGAGAAGTATATCCTAGACCTCACTTATTGTTTGAATGTCTTTGTACACTTAGAATATCATCTAACTTCTGTTTTCCTTTATTGAAGTTATGGACTCTTTGTTGAAGGTTATCTATCTTTTCTTCTAAAGAACTACACTTAGTGCATTTATGTGTAATATCTAACTTAGATTTTACTATGTCTAGTTCTTCTTGTAAAGTTCTACACTTACTTTCTAAGGATGAAATCAAATCATTTTGCCTAGTACTAACCTTAGAAAATTCTTGACATAATTTAAACATATTTTCCATAGTAAACTTTAAATCATGAAAAGACATAGAATTGTCACTAACCAGTGAATCTTCAACATCTGAGTCATGTGAGGCCATCAAAGCAATTTGGGCTTCTTCTTTATCAGAGTCAGATGATGAACTTACTTCATTATCATCCCAAGCCAAATATGCTCTTCGTGTGGGTTGATCCTTCTTTATGAATTTTTCTCTTAGACCATGTTTCTTCTTTTGAAGATTTGGACATTCTGATTTGAAGTGTCCAGGCTTGCCACATTCAAAGCATGTGATCTTTTGAGAGGAAGAAGACTCATTGTTCCTTTGGAAAGATTTGTTGTTGTTGAATTTTACACCTTTTCTTTTAAGAAACTTTCCAAAGTTCTTTACTAGAAGATTCAAACTCCCATTGTCTTCTTATTCAGAATCTGCATCATAATCTTCTTTGATGCTTTCTTTTTCCTTTAGGGAAATGGATCGATACTTCTTCTCATGTTGTTCATGCTCTTCTAAGGGGGGGGGGGTGAATCAGTGTTGCCCCGATTTTCGCCTTATTGAAAATGTTACTTTCAAGATAATGATGATTACGAAACGATTGTTGTGATTGCAGCGGAATTGAGCGTTGCTTGAAAGTAAAGATGAAGGATAGAAGAATTCACACACAGAGTTTTATCCTGGTTCACCTTCTATCCACCGAAGGCTACGTCCAGTCCCTCAAGAAAACCCCTTGAGGATTTTTCCACTATTGATAAAAATCTCTTACAAGTTCCTAAGCCAAGGACCCCAAGAATTTCTACCAATATCCTGTGAAAGCAAACCTACTTTCAACAGCCCCTGAAAGCAAACCACTTTCAGTTCCTGAAGGCAAACCACCCTCATACCTTGAAGGCTAAACCACCTTCAATCAATACCCTAAAAGTATACCACTTTCAGTGACAACAACCCTTCACCGAATACCACGGTGAAAACTCAATCTTACAGAAAGAGATGAAGAAGAGTTTACAATTGGTTGTATCAATCCTTTGACATACAAGTGGATTGATCATGAGAATTTATGCTTTAAGGCTTTTAAGCATAATATGATTCTGAGTTCCTCAAGATATGAACAACAAAAGTGTTCTTATAAACATGAAGATCATGAACTCAGAATTTAGGCTCTTGAAGGTTTAAGTTCTAAAAGATGAACTAATTTTGACAAAGCTTTGGCCTAATGTTGTATTCTCATGTGTTGTTGTGTTCTGGACTCAAATCGACTTTATATAGGCAAGGGAAACGTCCTTGAACCATCACAACCCTTTCCAAAAGATTTGGGACACAATGGTTCATGAAAATATGTAACTTTTCGTTCTGGTAATCGATTACATCACTTAGTGTAATCGATTACACTAATAGCCGTTTCAGATTGAATTTCAAATTCAAACATGTAATCGATTACAAGCAATGGGTAATCGATTACTTGCCTTGGTGTAATCGATTACTAGAAACCTGAAATCGATTACACTGAAGTCCAACTTCCAGAAACTTGATCCTTTGAGATCGGCTTAAGGTTTTCAACTTCTTTTAAGTTATGAAAACTCTTAGCTTGATAAGTTTAGATGTTTTAAAGAGCCTTTATTCTTTAATAGACCTTTAGAAGCATAACTCACCTAAACTAAGACTTCTAGACTATTGATGAACTTTATAGCGCTGTTTCTTCGAAGTCTTCTTTTCTTCTTTTTGCCGATGAGTTTGTCGTCATTAAAACCACAGCCAGGGTCAGGAGCAAGACCTTCTTCACCTTCCCATGTTGGCCAGAATCTTACCCCTTCATTAATCTTGACATCCAGAGTTACAGAAATGTCTCTTGGAGATATATTGGTAACAGCTCTCATGCATCTGGATTTGATAGTAACTGTTCCTTTCTTGACAGCGCAGTCAAAGAACTCCTTAACAACAGGCTTGATGGTGGATGATGCAGATACTCTCATAAGGTTGGTCCACTCTGGAGACAGTACCAAGTCTAGACCTGCGACCTTTGCATGGCTGTAAATATTGAGATCAAGGTATCTTGGGGGGACAAGTTCTTTCTCTACCAGATTGGTCACCATTTGCTTGCCTATCACTGCTTCTTGTTCTCTTCTGTTGGCTACAATGTTCTTGTTTCTCCTGTTGATAATCTCTTGTTGAGTAGAGGTTAGTTCAGAGGTAGCAGTTTGCTTCTTAGATGCCATTGTAGTATTCTGCAAGTGAAGGTTAAAGAGGGCAAAAGAACAAGTTGAAGATAGTAGGGAGTTTGGAAGCAAATACGTCAGTGATAAGTATGTTACTTCTTCTTTCAAGTTATTTATGTTAAGTTTAGTTAGAATGCAAACAGTTTTCACTTGGTTTACTTGTTGAGATGATTGGTTCTGCAATGATGTGAAATAATGATCAGCGTGCGCATTAAATGTGAATCTTTAAATGTGTAGTCATGGCAGTTGAAAGATTTAATGCGTGATAAGAACGTTTTAGCATATGAAACGATACAACTGTTTACCAGTAACCCAAACGTGGGTGTTGTGGATGACTGATCCTGTCTTATCAGTTATTCACGGACGTTCTCTTTCGGAAGTTGCTCAGATAGTCACCAGACGATGACTCATATTTGCTTCACTTGGTTTTTGGCGACAATCTCCATTTGAATCAAACGTTGTTCTTTCTTCGAGGACTTTCCTGAATTCATACCCTTTCTTTTTGTTGTTCATTTAATGTGTACGTCTATCTTCAATCCTGCAAGTATCAGCATATAGTTCTTTGCCATAGAACTTTATTAGTGTCATTTAGTCATTATATAGACTACATGCAGTGGGATGTGTGTGTCCTTCTTTTGACAAGTGTAAGTAAGTTAAGAGTACTTCCTTTGAGGAACTTGTCATAGCTTTATCAACATCTTCCTTTAAGTTCTGAGCTAATCATAGCTTTATCAACATCTTCCTTCATGTAAGGGATGTTTTGATCTGCATACTAAATTTTTTGAAGACAAATGGTTCAATTAGCAATTAGGATTGAATCTAACAATGTTCTTCCAGAGTTAGGAAAGTATCTGAACAAGACTGAAATAGGTGTCCGTCTGATAGATCATCTCATAGATATTCATTAGCTTTCACTGGACGGTCATGAGAGATATTCGTCTGGCATAACCTCTAATTTTGCTTTTAGTCAATGTGAAAATTGATGTTGACTTATTGAATCACTTGAAGATGTATCCCTGTAGTTGCTTTTGATGAAGAAACAAATATATTATATTTAAGTAGGAACGATTCTTCAGACAGCATTCCATGGGCTGACTTTTGTTGTTCTGAATTTAATACTTAATCAGCTTGTGTTAAACCGGATTGAAGCACATATGTTTCTTCTTATAGAATCATGCAGTAGTAATCATAGTATATTCTTTAGTATCCACATATCTTTGGCTTCAGAGGATTAGTTTTACCCTTACAAAATTGAGAATATCATTGTTTGAGGGTTATAACCAGAGTGGGGCATCTACTAAGCTTCAAAAAAATAAACATAGATATATGTACATTATGTCAATTCTTCAAGACAGTATATTTTCATTATGCAGATATGTCATGGCAATAAAGAATTGATGTTTATGAGTTTTGCTTCCCTGAGAAGATGCATCTGTTTTATCCGATTTATCTCAGGGGTATAAATGATGAATATGTTAGAATATATTTTGTAGTCTTTTCTCTCAGACCTTTATACACTTAAACCATTTGTGACATAGGGGATAAGACAATAGTAGACAATTAACTATAGGTTCAGAGTTTCACTTGCTTCCTCCGCTGAATGGACGTGGGATCTAATGCACTTTTTCAAGTTATTCGTGAAGAACTTCCTTTTGACCTGTTTACTCCTCAACTTATTCGTAAGCCTATGTACGGTGATCTGGACTCATTTGTTGAAGACGGTCACAACTTTCCGGCATATCTCAGATATCAAGACCTTGAGGAATTTATCTCTATAAGAAATCCTTTCTACCCAGAACTAGTTAAAGTCTTCTATTGCAATCTAGAGACTTTGCGAGATGGATTTCAAAGCTCTGTTAAGGGAATCCTTATTCGTCATTCCCTTTCCACCTTTGGTCGTTGTCTTGGACTCCCCTCAACTGGTGCCTTCTTAGGTCCCAACCTCCCCTGCCCCTGGTCTGACTACAACCATGACTCTTTTTATCAATCACTTTGTAGATTTGAGTCAATCGACCTTCAAAGGATCCATCCGCCTCATACGACTTCTTGCCCTTACAATACTGACGTCCTCACAACAAATAATCATCTGCTCCACTACTTCATCAATCAAGTGATTCTGCCTGAAGAAACTCTTCTCGCTCACATCAGCGAATTAGAGTTACAAATTTTGTATGGCATTCTTCATTGCTATAAAATTAATTGGGCGTTCTTGGTCATGAATCACATGCTGCGATGTCGTGACAATGCTGAGTCCTTCCCTTATGCTTCGGTCATCTCCCGCATCCTTATCTACTCCGGCGTTCCTATCGCTAAGCTTTACGATGAGCGGTCCTCTCATCTTAAGCGTGTGGATACCTCCATTCTTCCCTCTCTCCGGATCACTAATGTCTTTGGCATATTTCTTCTCCCTCGCCATATCCATGATGCCGGTCGCGATTGTCTACTTCCGAAGACCATCGCTGATGATGACTCCTCTATTGATACTTAGTTTGCCAGGAGTCTTTCATGATTTCTCTTGTAATTTTATCTTATTTAAAATTGTTGTCTATGTCATCACTATATGTATGTTCTTTTTCTTTTCTATAATATGCTTGTTGTTTATTCATGTTTTACATCTTTACCCCCATACCCCTATGCTTTATTTCGAATTCTATACTTGTATGGTTGTATGCCTGTATTTTTGGCCTTTTCTTCTTTTTGATGAAGTCAAAAGGGGGAGAAAGGTTCTGTGCTCTTAAAGATCATATGCAGGATTTCAACAAGTACATTAAAAAGGGGGAGAATTATATTATGCATAAAAGCCTTAAAGCATAAATTCTCATGATCAATCCACTTCTATGTAAAAGGATTGATACAGCCAAATTGTAAACTCTTCTTCATCTCTTTCTGTAAGATTGAGTTTTCACCGTAGTATTCGGTGAAGGGTTGTTGTCACTGAAAGTGGTATACTTTCAGGGTGTTGATTGAAGGTGGTTTAGCCTTCAAGGTCTGAGGGTAGTTTGCCATCAGGAACTGAAAGTGGTTTGCTTTCAGGGGCTGTTGAAAGTGGTTTGCTTTCACAGGATATTGGTAGAAATTCTTGGGGTCCTTGGGTTAGGAACTTGTAAGAGATTTTTATCAATAGTGGAAAAATCCTCAAGGGGTTTTCTTGAGGGACTGGACGTAGCCTTCGGTGGATTGAAGGTGAACCAGGATAAAACTCTGTGTGTGAATTCTTCTATCCTTCATCTTTACTTTCAAGCAACGCTTAATTCCGCTGCAATCACAACAATCGTTTTGTGATCATCATTATCTTGAAAGTAACATTTTCAATAAGGCGAAAATCGGGGCAACTCTGATTCACCCCCCCCCCTCTCAGGTTGCTATCTGCACTAACAATAGTGTCAATCGTCAAAGGTTGGAAACCGTTTCCAACCAAGACATAGCAGTTACAAGTGTTTCAACGAGACAAAATTCACAACCGGTCTCGACTGGTCTAAATTTGTCTCAAACAATTTCCTCAATTCCAGTTGGATTAAATCCTGGCCATGCATCAAATCCATACATGACAAGGCCAGTTTTGTCACAAGTCATGACCCTAATTCCGATTCCAATTCCAAGTCCTACAACTCCTACAATTTCATAGGCTGTTGTCAGTGTCGTCCAACCAGGATCTTGGAATAATAATAAAAATCCCCAACATTTTGTAAATCAACCTTACGGGATGCTTTCGTCATTGATGCAAGGAATAGGAACTTATCCTATGATGTATTCTAATAACGTGGTTTTGACGGGTTCCCCAAGAAACCAATATGTAGCATTAGGATCAGGGGCAGTTGGGTCAAGAAATATGAGACCTCCACTTCCTAATTTAGATGGATCCCCATTTGCCTTGACCAACAATACAGTAAATGTTCTTAGGCAACAAGTAGACGATAGCAACCATGAGTTAGTCAATGCGTTGACCCAACAGATTGATACAGTCTTTAATCCTATGATTAGAGACACTACGATTTCCTATCAGCAATTTACTACTCAATTAGGTTGAATTGCGGATATTTTTGGCGCACCAGATCCTATAATTGGACAGATCGCTCAGGCTGGTCGACAAGGACCTCATCCGATCAATCAACCCCAAATGTTAGAGTTTCAACCTAACCAACAAGTTCCTCATTACAAACCTGTTCACCAAGTTAATCTTGGTCGAAATGAAGGGGTTCCCCATAATGAACCCGTTCACCAAGTTAATCTTGGTTGAAACGAAGGAGCCCCGATTTTGGTTAATAGAAACCAAAATGCTGTACAAATCTTAGAAAGAGTTCAGCAAAATAATTTTGGGGGCAACAAATTGTTGCTAATATAGTAGAACAATTGTTGAATCAACAAGGATTCTGTTATGGGAAATTTATACGATAGTCCAGAGCTGAATACTTTCCTTGTTTATTAAAATTTGTTAACCCCTTTTACAGTAGCCTCCCCTAGCTATTTATAGGGAGTAAAACTCTATGGGCCGTCAGAATCAGCCCAATACATTATAAAGTCTAAGCCCTATGCCTATTACAGGTTTGCCCCTACCGTCTAGATAAGCCCTAATCCGGTCGTGGGCGCACGACGCGCTTTCCGCACCGCTCAATAAGGGAAACCCCCGACCGAAACCTAACCGCCCCTATTATGAAGTCTTTGGCGGTCGCCCTGTCCACAAGCCCACAAGACACGATCTTGAGTTGCGAAAGAGAAGTGTCTTCACACTGCCTTCAAAGGATGCCTTTGACATTTTTCGAACCATGAGCACCAGCCCACAGGCCCACCAGACGCGAGCTCGAAAACTGAGAGTGAAGTGTCTTTGACTCGCCCTGGGTGTCGTATATTTGCCACATGCCTTGTACTGACATCGATCTATAGTGGGGCTCGCCACATGAGCTCAACCAACATTTCCCTCAAGCGGTCATCCTTATAAAGCATGCCTCGTTAAAACCTTCCCAGGTAAAACCCAGTGGGACAAAAACCTGGTGAAGGAAAAAGAGTACATCTTTATAAGGAAATGAGTCGCCTCGGGTTTGAACGCGGTGAGTGATGTAAGTGCTTCTTTAGATGAAAGACCCCTCCGCTGTGAAGCGTTGTGAACTTCGAGGGGGGGCTCGCCTTACGCAATGTCTCCTCGAATTGCTCCCTCTTTTGATTACTGTTTATGTGTCAGCTACAAAAGTAACGCACCATCATCTTTAAATAATCTCAATTAACTTAAATTACTTACCTTGATTTACACCTCGCCCGATATTTCAAGGGATTCCAATCGCCTTACTCACGCGTCACCGTTTCCTCCTTTGCTGTATGCTTGCGACCCTTGGCAATCCCAAGATTTCTCACCTAGGATTCTACCCCACGCGCGCCGTCTCTGCCTTAATAGCCATCATTACCCTCGGAAACGTAACTTCAATGATGGGACTTAACTATGCCTCGAAATTCACATTCCCTCTTGATTTCCTTTTCACCGGCTCCAACCGTTACACCCTTTCATCTTCCTCACCTCCTCTATAAAACCTTGCCTAACCAGAGCTTTCTCCTTTCTTGGCATTTCGTCAGACCGTACGCGAACTCTGAATCTAACTCCTCTTTCAGCCCCTGCTCCTTGTTTCCTCCGTGCCAGAGTTGCGCCAACGTGCAACCTTGCTCGCAAAACTCTCTTCTTCTCAGCCATTAGTACGTTTTCTGTTTCCTTTGATCTTTTTCTTGATTTAATTGTTACTTTCACGTTTTGAACCCTATAATGGATCCCGAAACGGTCAGCCCTTCCTCTTCCAATAGCGATGACCACCCAAATCCAGAACAAACACCCCTTCGTGCTACCTCCGGTGACCAATCCGGCGCCGGAACCTCCACTGCGCCTACCAACAAGGCGCCTCTATCGCCAAAAACCAAACTCCTTATTTATGAGGATTCGCTGCCTAGGCTCGTCCAAACAGGTCTCGTTTCGACGAAGGTCACCTCCGTAGCGCCTTGTTTTACTGACGCCCAACACCTGAAAAAGTTCATCACTCGCCTTGGCGGTATCTGTAGTGATAATTATGACCCGAATCTGATTACCCAACCTTGTGCCATAACCGATCGCGTCTGTGACGCCCGGGCGACCGCCCATTCACCACATTTCTTCTTTGCTTATTTTTATATGTTTGAAGATTTCGATATCCGTCTTCCCTTCTCACCCTTCATCTGCGCTGTGCTTGACGCTCTTCAAGACGCCCCATCTCAATTAACTCCAAATTCTTGGGGATTTATCCGAGGGTTTGAAATTCTTTGTAAAGCCTTAGGAATCACCCCTGAGTATGAGTACTTTTTCTATTTTTACAAATGCGTCCCGCCTAATAAGAAAGGGTTAGCCGTAGCGCCCACCAGCTCTTGGGTTGTTTTGATCGCCAAGCCCTCGAAAGCCCGATTCAAGGCTTGGAAGAGTAATACACATGATCAGTGGAAGTCGCGATTCTTTAAGGTCATCGACAGCCCTGATATTCCCCATCTTCTCCGCCATGATGACGTTGGGGTTATGCGATTCCCACCATACTGGACCGAGTCGCCCAAGTACACCCTCAGTGTAGAGGACGGGCATCTTACCTGGGAGGATTGGGCGATCATAAAGTATTTGGGGGCCGTCTCCCAGATCGACCTCGGCGAGCTGCTTGTTGCAGAGGGTAAAGGCACCGCCGAGGACCACTTAAGTGAGTTTATCTCCATATACAACAATTTTAATCCAACATACTTCACCTTTAACAATTTCTCCTCCTTATCATTTTTTACAGTGACAAGACAGCAAATTTCCCGAGCTGATCTCGCCCGCTTGGCAAAGGAAGCGAAGAAGAAGGCGGCTGAAGAATCCACCATACCTGCGGCGATCCCTACCACCACTGTTGCAACGGGGTCGCGCCAAGTCCCTTCGTGAAGTGCCTCATCTTCGGCCGTGCCAAACTCTGAAGCGGTAGTGAGGAAGGCTGTTCCTGACCAGACCGGGCCGCCTTCGAAGCGGCGGAAAGTTAAACGCGCCCCCAAGGGTAAGGAGGTGGTCACTGAAGAGCAGGCCACTGAAAAGGGCGATGAAGCTGTCGCCACGGAAGATCAGCCGGAGGGCGTGGCGGAGGAGGCCGCCAAATATGAAGACTTTGCCTTCTTTGAGGATACGCTGCTTTTCGACAAGTATTTGGCGCACCCTGTTAGCACCGTACCGCGCGGTGTGGGCGATAAGATCATGCACGGCCATCTTGCTTCTATTAGTTGGAGATACGCAGCGATCAGAAAGTACGAAGAAGCACAAGAGGCGCTCGCCCAACGCACCCAGCAAGTCCAGTCTCTAAGTTCAAAGGTTGCCAAATTATCGGCGACCATTGAACAGCAGCAAAAAGACTTGGAGGATGCCAATATCTGCCCCAACCTCGCCCGGGAGATGGTTTCGGAACTGGAAATCATAAGGACAGAAAAGGCGGAGTGGCAGAAAAAGATGGCTGATGCGGAGGCTCGCCACCAGGAGGCTCTGGCTGCCGAAAAGACCACGCGAGACGCGGAGTTCTTGGCAATGAAGCAAGACTTGGAAGCCATGTTCCGGAACAAGAACAAAGCTCTAGAAGAGTCGGTTTCCAAGGCCAAAACAAGTGCAGAACAAATGAAGCTGGACGCCGGCAAGACAGTCGCCGAGGCGGAGGAAAAGGTAAGGATCGCCAACGAGAAAACCGCCCTAGTCTCTGCAGACTTAGCCACCCTGGAAAAAGACTTCGAAGCCGAAAGTTTGAAGCAATACATCATCGGCTTCAATGTTCCTAAGGCTCAGGTGCGATTCCTTTTTCCTAAAGCTGATCTCTCAGCAATGGGAAAGTGGAAAAATGTTACCGACACTGGAATCGAGGGCGAGGATTCTGAAGATGAAGCCTCGGATGGGCCCGACGAAGGCGAGCATGACGAGCAGTCTTGAGCAACCTTGATGGGCACTCGCCTTGCTTTTTGTTGTTTTCTTTGTTTTGTTTACCTTCTATGTTCATCCTTGTACTTTCCTGCATACTGCAATGAACTGCAATGAAATGTTATCTCTTTTGTTATCTCTTTCGTCTAGCCCACTCTACTTTACTTTTTTCGCATAGCATGTCATATTTGGTGAAGACACTTGGTAAAATAATGCTCTTCAATTGCCAGCACATGTTGTTTACACAACCTAACTGCTCGTAAAACTCAACATCTGTTCAACATACATTTAAAATCAACCGTTGAGGATATGCGTAAACTGTAAAACATTAGACCATCTTAAAAGAAATAAGGTTGAAGGGCGCCTCTAGGCCACTATTTTGAATGAAGATTGAGGGCGCGTCTAGGCCACTAAGCGAATTTTTTTTGAAAGAAATAATTTTTGAAGGCGCCACAGGGGCATTATGCTGAAAGAAATAACTTTTGGGTCGCCACTGGACCATTTTGAAATAATTTGAAAGTTGCCTCGGATCATTGTTTCGAAGAAACCAAGTTTGATGGCGTCTCTGGGCCATTATCTTGAAAGAAATAAAGTTGAAGGGCGCCTCTTGGCCACTGTTTTGAAAGAAATAAAGTTTGAAATCGCCATTGGGGCATTGTTTTGAAAGAAATAATTTTGAGGGCGCTTCTACAAGCCATTGTTTTCAAAGAAATAAAGTTTGAGGGAGCTTCTAGGCCATGGTAAAAGTGATACTCTAGGCCGCCATTGGACCTTTGTTGCACGCATGGTTTCCGCTCGCGTAACGAGTCGTACTCGCATGGCTCTTCTAACGAGGCTTGGGGGTGCTCGGTCTTACGCAGCTAGGGCGGCCAGAGGCTAGAAATTTTATGAGTCACGTGATGACTCGCACGCCCTGTGTTTGTGCTAGTTGTCTGTTATGAGGCTTTGGCCCGCTCAAGGCGGGGCTTTCGCTCGACCTTATTCCGGTGAGACTTTGGCTTGATTTAATTCGATCAAGGCTTTTGCTCGCATGGCGAGGCTTCTGCTCAGTGAGACTTTTGCTCAGATCCCAGTGGCCGCTGGGGTTGCCCGAGGCTTGGCTCAATAGACGTGCTCGATCTTCTTCGATCAAGGCTGGGCTTTCTTCGCCGTATCGCACAAGGGTCGCGCCCCACCGTTCCAAGAGAGCCACCGTTCACGCACCGCATCGTCCCGCCTGGAAAACGGGACAGTGCGCCAGGCTAGAGAGTGCAATTTCCCCCTTGGCATCTTGGAAGCGGCGAAAAGATATATTTTGTCACTACTGGACCACTTAATCGGTAAATGTAATTTAGACCCTCTATGGGCCTTGGGATTTAGACCGCCACTGGGCCTTGGAATTGAGACCACTACTGGGCCTTGAGATTTAGACCATTTTATGGCCTTGGGATTTAGACCGCCACTTGGCCTCGGATTTCTAACGTGCTTATTCGGGCGCTCCCATATTAGCGCCAATTTGCATTATATTGACATATGGGGCGGCCGAATTTTGTTACAAGGGTCGCTTCGTCAGACTTTGCCCTTGGTAGTCCATAAGACTATTAGGAAAGTCCTCCGCGCCCTCGTTTTGTACTTGAAAGAAATTTGGATGTTTGGGCTGGGCCTTCTTTTGGCCCAAAATTGTATCCTTTCATAAACTGAAAATGCTACCTTTATTGAATGGAATGAGATGACGGAAATAAAATAACTGTGAGCGAAGAGCTTGGCCGCCAAAGCTAGGGCGCCAACTAAATACATAATTAACTGTAATAATGCCTAAGATGAGTGGCATTCCAAGACCTTGGGATTCTTTTGCCGAACAAATCTGCCAAATGGTATGCCCCATTGCCCAGAGATTCTGTGATCTTAAAAGGACCTTCCCAATTAGGTGTTAGCTTGTTGACATCCGAGGTACCTGTTCGCCTGCGCAAGACCAAATCGCCAACGCGCATTACTCGCGGAACAACCCGTGAATCATATATCCTGGATATGCGTTGCTTCATGGCTTCTCCCCTGAGGCGAGCCTCTTCCCTCACTCCTGGAGCCAGGTCCAGAGTAACCAGTAAGTTATTTTGATTATGTTCTGGGTCGGTAGCTACTGCTCGCCATGCCTTGTTTTTTATCTCGACCGGCAGCATAGCGTCTGTACCATAGGTTAATTTGAAGGGCGTTTCTCCAGTAGTCGACTGAGGCGTAGTGTTGTACGACCAGAGAACTATAGGCAATTCCTCCAACCAACGCCCCTTTGCTTCATCAAGACGTTTCTTCAATCCTGCTAGAACAACTTTATTGGCGGCCTCTGCCTGGCCATTGGTCTGGGGGTGCTCGACCGAAGTGAAGCGATTCTGAATTCCCCATTCCTCGCAAAAATCTTTGGTCGCTTGACTAGAGAATTGAGTTCCATTGTCAGAGATGATTGCTTGAAGCACGCCAAACCTGCAAATGAGTCTTTGAAAATAAAACTTTTTAACCTTCTCAGAGGTGATGGCTGCTAGTGGCTCTGCTTCTATCCATTTAGTGAAATAATCCACAGCCACCAAGATGTATTTAAATTGCGACCTTGCGGGCGGGAATGGCCCGACTAAATCAACTCCCCAGAGGGCAAATGGCCATGGGGAAGATATAGTCGCCATTAATTCCGGGGGCGCTCTATGTAAATCTGCAAACATTTGACACTTGTCACACTTTTTCACGTATAATTGGCAATCCTTCCTCAGAGTTGGCCAGTAGAACCCAGCCCTCACAATTTTTGCTCCCAGCGATCTACCCCCAATGTGGCTAGCGCACGTGCCTTCATGTACTTCTTTCATCAAATCTTGAGCCTGGTCCTCGGTGACACATTTCAACAGGGGCGCTGAGAAGCCCCTCTTATACAATTCGCCCTGTATCATCGTGAAATAGCTAGCGGCCCGCCTTTTCTCGGGCCCGACCGCCGACGCGCCTTCCGCAGACTCAGTTAACGCCTCTATAATTGGAGACATCCAATTATGCGCTTTAACCACCACACGTACCTGCTCTACCCTGTCTATGCTAGGAGAATGCATTACTTCATGGATAACAGATCGATAATTTCCAGGTCGCCTGGTACTGGCGAGCAAGTCAGCCCGTTGATTTTGTTCTCGAGGAACATAGCTAATTTCCACCGTTTTAATCTCCTTCATCAACTCCTGTGCCCGCCTCAGATACCTTTCCAATAATGGGTCCTTAACCTGATAGATACCATTTATTTGATTAGTCACCAAGAGAGAGTCACTTCGGATTTCCAGGGTTTCTATTTCCAATTCCTTTGCCAAACTTAATCCTGCCAGTAGCGCCTCGTATTCAGCTTGATTATTGCTAGCTTTAAATTCGAACCTGAGAGACTGTTCAATCTGTATCTCCTTTGGGCCCGTCAATATTATGCCCGCACCACTACCACGCGAGTTGGACGAGCCATCAATATGCAAGACCCACATCTTCGAACCTGGTTCCTCACCCGCCATTGTTAACTCGGCTACGAATTCCGCCAGCCTCTACGGCGATACCTTACCCCTCGCCTCTTATATTAAACCGTATTCTGACAGCTCCATACACCATCCGACCAGACGCCCAGAAATGTCAGGCTTCTGCAGCACCTGCCTCAATGGTAAGTCAGTTCTGACCTTTACTTGAAAACTTTGAAAATAAGGTCGCAAACGGCGAGCTGTAACCAGAACCGCCAAGGCCGCCTTCTCGATCCTCTGATATCTCTTCTCAGCTCCCTGCAAAGTATGACTTACAAAATAAATTATGCGTACCTCACCCGCCACCTCTTGTGTGATGACTGAACCCAACGCGAGATCAGTGATGGCAAAGTAAAGCAACAACGGCTCGCTAACGATTGGCTTTTGTAACACTGGCGGTTTAGACAAGAACAGCTTCAATCGCTGAAACGCCTCTTCACACTCTGACGTCCACTCAAATTTTGTGATCTTCTTTAAACATTTAAAAAATGGGGCCGCCTTCTCCCCCGCGTGCGGTAGAAAACGAGCCAGAGAAGCAATCTTTCCAGCTAGACACTGGACCTCCTTCACCGAAGATGGGCTAGCCATTTCCAGAATCGCCCTACATTTGTCTGGGTTAATCTCAATGCCCCTAACAGTTACCATGAAACCCAAGAATTTGCCTCCCAGGATCCCAAAAGAACACTTATCTGGATTAAGACGCATGTTGTAATGCCGCACTCGCCCGAATGCCTCACCCAGGTCAGTCAAGTGATCATCCGCCTTGACTGATGTCACGATCATATCGTCTACGTAAACCTGCATATTTCTTCCTATCTGCTCCTCAAACACTTTATCCATCAGCCGTTGATAAGTCGCCCCAGCATTCTTGAGTCCGAAAGGCATGGTTCGATAACAATAATTGATCTTGGGAGTCATGAACGCTGTCTTTTCTTCATCCTATGGATGCATGCATATTTGATTATAACCTGAGAAGGCGTCCATGAGGCTGAGCACTTCATTCCCAGAAGCCCCATCAACAAGTTTGTCAATATTAGGCAAAGGATACGCATCCTTAGGGCACGCCTTATTCAAATCCATGTAATCAGTACACATACGCCATTTTCCATTTGCTTTTTTGACTAACACCACATTCGCCAACCATGTAGGGTATTTAACCTCCCTAATGAAGTTTGCTTCTTTAAGCTTTGCTGTTTCCACCTCGACCACCTTCGTTCGTTCTTCACCCATCTTCCTTCGTGTTTGGGCAACTGGCTTGACCTCGTCCTTAATCGCTAACCTGTGACAAATCACGTTTGAGCTAATGCCCGGAACATCCTTAAGAGTCCAAGCGAACAGATCCAGATTCTCTTCCAGTAGGCGAGTCAAGCGATTTTCTTGAGTAGGTGTCAGTTGTGTTCCTACCTTCAACATTCGTTGCCCTACCTGCACTGTTTTGGTTTCCTCGATGGGACGAGGGCGAGACTCTGGTGTTTCCATTCTGGGGTCTAGCGTGCCTTCGTCACTGATCTCATAACACCGATGTCCAACCCTGGCGTTCTGTTGCCCATACTCTACAACGCTTTCCCGGTAACATTCTCGCGCTCTTATTTGGTCAACCGCCAAGGTTCCGACGCGCCCATTGGGCAATGGATACTTCACCTTGAGATGCTTTGTTGAAATCACCGCACAGATTTGATTTAGAGTGTCACGCCCGATTAAAACATTATAAGAAGACTTACACGCTAGGACGATGAATTTAACTAAGACCGTTTTAGCAAATCCATCCGATCCGAAGACTGTTTTTAACTCCACACATCCTCGAGGCACCACCCGCTCGCCAGTGAATCCAATTAATGATCCCGTATAAGGTTTTAGCGCGCATTCCTTAAGACCCATCTTCTCGAATGCGTCGCCATATATTATATCTGCCGAACTCCCTTGATCCAAAAGCACTCGTCTCACATCATAATTGTTGATCCGCAACTGCACTACGACGGGGTCGCCCCTGTGTAGGAGCACCCCCTTGAAATCCTCACTGGTGAAAATTATGTTGGGGTGTTGGAACCCAAATGCTTCTTCTTGAACGGTATGCACTGCGGCCTGTGCCAAGCGCACATATCTCTTGCGACTCGCATTAGATTCATCGTTGAAGCCTCCAGAAATGCAATTGACAGTTCCCGCCGGGTCTCCCATTGTGGCTTCTCCATCTGCATCGCCATAATTCCCACGCCTAGAAACCTGTTCAGATCGTCCCACACCTGGGGTGGGCACCGTCTTGACATACTAGCCCAGATGGCCCGCCTTTACCAACCGCTCAACCTCCCGCTGCAGGGTAACGCAGTCGTCCGTGTCGTGACCCAGGACGCCATGATAATCACACCATCTTCGGGTGTCTACATTGGGCGTGGGACGCTTGGGAGGATAGGGGCGAGCAATCAAATTAGTCTCTCTATTGTCTGTCAATATCTGTGAGAGACCAACCGCCAATGGTACCTTCGCCCGGTGGGCTACCGGAGAGTAACGGGGTACTGAAGCCACTGGTCGCGACGCCTGGCGTTGAGGCGCTGGCCGTGACCCAGCTTCTGGGCAAGCTACATAGTTCCGGCGTTGCTGATTAGCGAAGGCGGCAGTTTGGTACGGGTTACTTCGGTTGGCCCTTGGAGCATCCCGTTGAACAAACGCATCCCCCTGCTTTCCTTTCCCTTCTTGCCTCCTCAGTGGCACGTCCAACATATCCCGCTTTCTCTTCTGTTCATCATCCTCTTCCTCTAATATAAAGTCATGGACACGAGCTCGGAGGTCCGCCATGTCACGTGGCGGGCGTCTGCTAAGCTTATTGTTCAGCGCACCCGCCCGCAAGCCTTGCTTAAAGGCATTCACACACGTCTCCTGGGGGGATCCTCGATCCGTACCAATGTGGCGTTGAACCTCGCCATATATTGCTTCAGCGTTTCTGACGCGCCCTGACGAATGTTGAATAGTGCGCCTGTCGTTACCCTCTGACTCCTGCTCGCCGCAAAATGTGACAGGAACTTACATGAAAACTCGGTGAAGCTATTTATGGAATGTGTTGGTAATTTAGAAAACCAAGCCAACGCCGTCCCCTTCAGTGTTGATGGGAACAATCTGCATCGAACCGCGTCAGGCACCTGACTAATCACCATTTTGGTCATAAACGCCTGTAAGTGTTCCTTTGGGTCCGATTCGCCAGAGTACGTGTCTAACACCAAGTGCTTTACCACGTCCGGGATAGGGACCGCCTGGATGGCGGGTGAAAAGGGTTGGAAATCGACCACAGTCTCAGCTTCTCTAAGGCTCTCCACACCAGGATCCTTTTGTTGACGAAAATACTCCAGCTGGGCCTGTAGATGCTGATTCTGCTGTTGGACAAAATCCAGGGCGCCACACACCCGATTCCATTCAGCCATAGAAATGGCGAAGGGAATCTGGCTGGACGCACCGTCACCTTGCGCGTCCGCCTGGATTTGGGATAGGAGTCGGCGGAGGCGTGGGAGACGGTTCAGGCTGACGGCCCGCCGTTCGTCCTCCACGCCCGCGGCCTCCCCTACGACGGCCAGTGCCTGACATAGCTAGTTGTTGAGTGCGTAGGGTTTGGTTTACCTTCCCCACAGACGGCGCCAAAAATGTTATGGGAAATTTATACGATAGTCCAGAGCTGAATACTTTCCTTGTTTATTAAAATTTGTTAACCCTTTTTACAGTAGCCTCCCCTAGCTATTTATAGGGAGTAAAACTCTATGGGCCGTCAGAATCAGCCCAATACATTATAAAGTCTAAGCCATATGCCTATTACAGGTTTGCCCCTACCGTCTAGATAAGCCCTAATCCGGTCGTGGGCGCACGACGCGCTTTCCGCGCCGCTCAACAAGGGAAACCCCCGACCGAAACCTAACCGCCCCTATTATGCAGTCTTTGGCGGTCGCCCTGTCCAGATTCAATGTGGGTTATGCAGTCTTTGGCGCGTCGTGGGCGCACGACGCGCTTTCCGCGCCGCTCAACAAGGGAAACCCCCGTCCGAAACCTAACCGCCCCTATTATGCAGTCTTTGGCGGTCGCCCTATCCAGATTCAATGTGGGCTATGCCAATCGACCACATTTCGTTTCGGCATTTCATGAGATTGACCTTCAAACTGAACTCCCAAGGGGATGGAAAGTCTCCAAGTTTACTAAGTTCTCGGGGGACGTCGAAGAATCTGCGATTGAACATATTGCAAGATATCAAGTCGAAGCTGGAGATCTGGCAAATAATGAATATTTGAAAATGAAATATTTTCCCAATTCTTTGACGTAAAACGCTTTTACTTGGTTCACTAAACTACCGCCAAATTCAATTTTTAGTTTGAACCAATTAGAACGGGTCTTCCATGATTAGTACTTTAAAGGTTAATCTAAAGTTACTCTCAAAGTGTTAAAAGGGAATTATCAGAATCAGTCGATGATTGTCTAAGAAGGTTCTGACATATGAAGTCAAAATGCTTCATACAAGTCCCTGAACATGAACTGGTCGAATTTGCCGCTGGTGGATTAGACTATTCAACTAGGAAAAAGATTGATACTCAACATATAAGAGATTTGGAACAATTAGCCAATAGAATTAAACAAGTAGGGTACCTTAGGAAAAAGATGTTAAAAAATTGTAAATTTCCTAAGAAAGAGAAAATAGCTTATATCGGAACAGGCGATATAGGTCGAGATGGATCTATGAATTTCAAGCCTCACGAGGATTTCGACTGCCATGATGTTCAGTTAATTGAACTTAAGGAAGGGCCTCCTTATGTTTGCAAAATGCTAACACCCAATAAATGGAGGCCAACTAACAATGATATGCCTCAAAATTCTAATTTTCCTGCTAAAGTTTATAACTTTGATATTTCAAAAAGTGAGTTCATCTATGATATCTTAGTAAAAGATGGTCAAATCGACATTCAAGTTGATCAGAAAGTTCCTTCTATTGATCAAATGAAAGGTCTAAGATTTTGTAAATGTCATAATTATTTTAGCCATTGGACTAATCAGTGTACTAAATTCAAGAATTTGGTCCAAGTTGCCATTCAGGACGAAAGGTTGATCTTCGAACCCAAAGAGAAACCAACAATGAAGATCGATACTGATCCGTTACAGGTTCAAAACACAAGTTTTGTAGAACCCACGACAATCTGCACCGAAGGCATTACAAAAATTCCTGAACCTGAAACAAGCTAAACTCGAGATTTGGCTCATATAGCCGAATATGAAGATGGAATGGCTCTAGAAGCCGAAAATGTTCTAAGAAGAATGCAACTTGCCTTATGAAGATGTACAAACTTTTACGTTAGATACGACGATGGCGTCGAAGAGAAATGTCGTTACCTTAAATATTTAAACGATGTAACAATGGGCATGTCTTAATTATTACATTATGCCTGTAATTGTATTCTTCATATAATTATAAAGAGTTAATTTAGCGTTTCATTTTATTCTTGTTTTTATTCGATCAAGGGAATGCATTGTCGAAGCCTACATTACATAATCAAACTAGATTGGCTTTGATGATCTATTTTAGTCGAAATCCTAAACACAATCAAACTTTGGAGAATTGTTTACAAAGCAAACCATTAACATAGCTAGTGTTCAAAGAATTACAATTCGACTGAAAAGTTAAAAAAGAGGGTTTGCCTCTGATTTGAGTAAACTGCTTCTTTAGTTTTTCAAGTTTTCCTTGAACTATAGCTATTGTTTTTTCCTCATTTGCAATAACATGGCCAAGTATGATACTCTCTTTGATCTCTGGAAGTGCTTGATTTGCTATTTCAACTTTTTGAGCCGATAGTTCTGGTACCTTTCCAACAATGTTTGTTTTTCTCTCATTATCTTCTCAAGTTGTTGGTCAAGAACTAAAGTCTGCCAGCCGACTGCTTTTCAGCCATTTTGTTCTGAATCTGTGAAATCTTTCCTTTCACTTGCAGGTCGGTCATTTTGTTAGAATTTAGACTCTGTTGACAAGTAGCAAGTTGATCAAGGATATTTGAAGCACTATCTACCATAATCTGAAGTTCAGAGATGGCACGTTGTTGATCAACAAAAAGAGTTTTATCAACTAAACTTTGAATAAGACTTTTTATCCCAGTAGCAGCCGCTTGATCTTTGAGATCTTCGAGTAAATCCCTCTCGAAGGCCAAATGCCTATGTTTTGTCAACATTTTCTCAATATCATCATCAGGGGTGTTGATTTCAATTTTAGGAACTAGTTGACTTTGACTGTTCGCGGCTAACATCACCGATTCCATATACTTCTTCAATAAACCCACAGGATTGTCAGCCGATTTCTCGAAGTCTTTAAGAGAAAGGTGGGTCTGAGTAGAAGTTTGAGTGACTGAAGTTTTTAGTGTTGTTTCTGTCGAAGGGGATGTTGTTTGAGTAACATTTGGCCTTTCGGACTCAGTGGCGGTGTTTGATGGATTGTTTCTCATTTCTTAAGGCTTTTGATTCAAGTTTTCCTGTGGAGGAAAAGTAGTTTTGCCAGCACTTAGAGAATGGTAAACTATTGGACAACCAGGACGTTGAGAAGCTAAAGGCAAAGTATGGCCCAAAATTTGTTTTATAGAAAAAGGGAGTTCAGGTGGGTCAAAATTACTCGAAGAATCAGACGTATTCGAAGAAGTGAAAGAGTTCAAGGGAGATCGGTGTGCCCTACGTAAAAAAAAAGTTTAAATTCTAGAGATAAAGCATAAAGTCCCTTAACCTGAAGAAAAGTAAAATAAAATCCTTACCTGTGGTGGGTGTTCTTCTCAAGACTCGAGTTTTCAGAACTTCGAGTATATCCCCAACTTTCACTTGGCTCCTTCGAAGGGGGATCGTAAGAAACATGAGTTGGGGAAGGAATGGTCTTAGCAGGAGTGGCGATCGGAGGTTCTTCTTGATCAGGAAGAGGTGAATCTATTTCGGGTTCATTTGGATTTTCAGTATTTCGATTCAAACATTGATCATCCTATTCAAGTTTAATTTGAGTTGAAGATCATTGATGCTTGAAAGAGTTGCTCAGCAGGAATAAGATATGAAAAATACCTCATTATCTCCAGAACTGTCTTTATCGCTTGAAAGAGAGATAGTTGGAACTTCCTTTCCTTTGAGTTTCTTGGAAGCTTTTGAAGATTTGCTCGTACCAGCTCTCTTTCGACCTTGTAAATGTAAAGAGGTATATATGAAGATAAAATCATGAAGTGATTTAAGCAAAACCGGAGGATTCTCACCAGAGATATTTTGCTCAAAGCTTTAGTTTAAGAAGATACGTTATCATCATCTTCATCCTCTTTATCATCTTCCTCAAGAGTATTTGATTTTGGTGGAAGAGGTCAAGCTGCAAACCCCAGAGTTAGTAAAAATCAAAACGGTGAAGATAATTTAAGAATTTTATTTCAAATTACCTTGGCCTACACGGTCGAGAACCTTGACATAACGTTCATCGATATGAATATGGCCACGGTAGTTGTAATTGAACAGTTTAGACCAAATAACCCTTTTGCGAGGCGGTTTTGCTTCATTAGCCCATACATTCAAAGTATTTAGCTAAAACCAAGGAGGTTGGGGTGCAATTGGAATAGCTAAAGCCATTTCACAATTTGGCAAAGGTGGAAATTTCTTAATGTAAAATTTCAGAGTGTGCAAATGCTTATCCACATTTGGGGGAAAATGAATTTTCAAAAACATATTTTCAAGTTTTTCCCTCAAAGTCAAAACCGCCTCCCAAATAGTTTTTTCAATTTGAACAGGTAAATAAACTGTTTCGAAATATTTCTGAAATTGTTGAATTTCTTTGATGTGCATACCTCTGGTCTTTCTTTGGGGCTCCTTGGTTTGCAAGTCAGAAAAAGCAGTTGTCATTCTCTCAATACATTCAGCCATGGTAAGACTGATTGAGGAATAATATTGACTCTACCGTTTGTCGAAAGCTTTGGTATAGTAGGAAGAAGGCTTGAAATGGAAGGGAGTCAAAATAGGAGCACGTCTCTCATAGTAATTATAAGCTTTTGAAATGAAGTCAGATTCGACTTCAGTTTCTACATAGAAAATGGCTTGTAATCTATTGAACATGGGGGTAGGTCGAAACTGACAAAGCCCAAATTGTCAAGTAACAAGTTGAGGCTGGTAGCCGAAAATGCAACATTCTTCTTCAGTAAACCCAGAAAGAAGAATTTGAGGAGTTAAGAATTCGACCTAAATGGATAAATTCTCAGCTTGAACTCCAACAGTTTCACTAGGGAAAGATCTAGTAAACCAGTCTGGGCCACACTTTCGACTGTGAAGAAGGTCTTGCTCCTGACCCTGGCTGAGGTTTTGATGACGACAAACTCATCGGCAAAAAGAAGAAAAGAAGACTTTGAGGAAACAACGCTATATAGTTCAACATTAACCTAGAAGTTTTAGTTTAGGTCAGTTATGCTTCTAAAGGCTTCTCAAAGCATAAAGGCTCCTTAAAACATCTAAGCTGATCAAGTTTAATGTTTTCATAAGTTAAAAGAAGTAGAAAAACTTAAGCCGATCTTAAAAGTTCAAGTTTCTGGTTATTGGACTTGAGTGTAATCGATTTCAGCTTTCTGGTAATCGATTACACCTAGGCAAGTAAACGATTACTTCTTGCTTGTAATCGATTACATGTTTGAATTTGAAATTCAAAATGCAACGGCTTTTAGTGTAATCGATTACCTAAGTAATGTAATCGATTACACACACGAAAAGTTGCATCTTTTCGTGAACCATTGTGTCTCAAACCTTTTGGGAAGGGTTGAACTGGTTCAAGGACGTTTCCCCTTGCCTATATAAAGTCCATTTGAGTCCAGAACATAACAACACATGAGAATACAACATTAGGCCAAAGCTTTGCCAAAATAGTTCTTTCATTAAGTCTTTTAGCACTTAAACTTTCAAAGAGCCTAAATTATGAGTTCATGATCTTCATGATTAAGAGAACACTATAAGTTGTTCATATCTTGAGGAACTCAAAATCTTATTATGCTTAAGAGCCTTAAAGCATAAATTCTCATGATCAATCCACTTGTATGTTAAAGGATTGATACAGCCAAATTGTAAACTCTTCTTCATCTCTTTCTAGTAGATTGAGTATTCACCGTGGGTCTCGATGACGGGTTGTTGTAACTGAAAGTGGTGTACTTTCACGGTGTTGATTGAAGGTGATCTAGCCTTCAAGGTCTGAAGGTGGTTTGCCTTCAGGAACTGAAAGTGGTGTACTTTCAGGGGCTGTTGAAAGTGGTATACTTTCACAGATTGTTGATAGAAATTCTTATGGTACTTGGTATAAGAACTTGTAAGAGATTTTTATCAACAGTGGAAAAATCCTCAAGGGATTTTCTTGAAGGACTGGACGTAGCCTTCGGTGGATAGAAGGTGAACCAGGATAAAATTCAGTGTGTGAATTCTTCTACCCTTCATCTTTACTTTCAAGCAACGCTTATTTCCGCTGCAATCGTTTGCATTTATATTTATCTTGAAAGTAAGAAGGTATCAAGGCGAAAATCGGTATGAAATTTAACAATAACAGATCTTTCCAAAGGAATAATGAGTCCTCCTCTTCTCAAAAGATCACATGCTTCGAATGTGGTAAACCTGGACACATCAAGTTAGAATGTCCAAATCTTCAAAAGAAGAAACATGGTCTGAAGGACAAATTTGAAAAGAAAGATCAATCCACACGAAGAGCATACTTGGCCTGGGATGAAAATGAAGTAATTTCATCATCTGATTTAGACAAAGAAGAGGCACAAGTTGCAGTAATGGCTTCACATGATTCAGATGCTGAAGATATCCAGGTTAGTGATAATTCTATTTCTTTTCATGATTTAAAGTATACTATGGAAAATATGTTTAAATTATGTCAATTTTTTTCTAAGGTTAGCACTAAGAAAAATGATTTAATATCATCTTTAGAAAGTAAGTGTAGAAATCTACAAGAGGAATTAGACATAGTAAAATCAAAGTTAGACATTTCACATAAATAAACTAAGTGTAGTTCTCTAGAAGAAAAGATAGATAATCTTCAACAAAGAGTTCATAACTTCAACACAGGAAAACAAAAGTTAGATGATATTCTAAGTGTGCAAAGGCACTCAAATAATAAGTCTGGACTAGGATATACATCTCACCCAAAATCAAAAGAAATTAAGAAAACTGTGTTTGTAAAACCAAACAAAGTGGAAGGATCTTCTAAAATACTAAGGCTAATTCTTTTAGGAGTATGAACAATTGGACAAGTAATTTTCGTAGACCTCCTAAGAAGATCAATCCTTCTCCTAGGCAAACATCTAGTTACAACCAATATTCAGGTACTTATTATAACAAAATAGGACATACCCCTAGTAGATGTTATTACAAGAATGTTGGAGTACCAAATAGAGAATATATATGGGTTAGGAAGAACACTAGCTTAGAAGGACCCAAAGCTTATTGGGCTCCTAATACCCATGTCTGAACTTTGTCATGTAGGTGTGCATGAAAGCAGCAAAGGATTTATGGTATCTTGATAGTGGCTGCTCATCACACATGACAGGAGACAAAACAAAGTTCTCATTACTTATACCTAGAGAATAGGGATTTGTCACATATGGAAACAATCAAAAGGGAAAGATACTTGGTATTGGAAGAATAGGCACACCCCCTCAAACAATCATCGACAAAGTTCTATATGTTGATGGTTTGATGCATAATCTTCTAAGTATCAGTCAACTATGTGACAAAGGTTTGAAAGTTGGTTTCATTAATGATATCTGTGTGGTAAAGGATGTGAAAACTAAAAAGATTAATTTTTTCGGATATAAAGTCAATAAGGTCTTCATGATATCCTTGGATGAAATTCCACAAAATGTCAGATGCCTTTTGGCCAAGAACAATAGTGATTCATGGCTATGGCATAGAAGACTTGCTCATATACACATAGATCATTTAAACAAACTAGTCAAGCATGATCTAGTTATTGGACTTCCAAAGATAAGATTCGAGAAAGACAAGCTTTGTGATGCATGTCAAAAGGGGAAGCAAACCATAACGTCTTTCAAGCCAAAGAACATAGTCTCAACTACTAGACCTCTCCAATTACTACATATGGATTTGTTCGGACCATCAAGAACTAAGAGCTTTGGAGGTAATCTTTAGGCCCTTGTTATTGTTGATGATTTCTCTAGATTTACCTGGACATTATTCTTGCCTCATAATAATGAAGCCTTCAACGCATTCAAAAGATATGCAAGGCTAGTTCAAAATGAAAAGGCTTTAAAGATCTCTTCTATTAGAAGTGATCATGGTGGAGAATTTCAGAATCATCAATTTCAAGAATTATGTGATGAGAATGGAATATCGCATAACTTCTCTACTCCAAGAACACCACAAAAAAATAGTGTTGTAGAAAGGAAGAACAGACTACTCGAAGAACTAGCAAGAACCATGCTTAGTGAATCTAATATTCCAAAATACTTCTGGGCTGATGCTGTAAGTACTGCTTGCTATGTTTCCAATAGAATTCTTATTAGACCAATTCTGAAGAAAACTCCCTATGAACTCTACAAAGGAAGGAAACCAAATATCTCTCATCTACATGCTTTTGGATCAAAATGCTTTGTCTTAAACAATGGAAAGGAAAACCTTGGTAAGTTTGATGAAAAGTCCGATGAAGGTATATTCCTTGGTTATTCCCTAACAAGCAAAGCATATAGAGTCTTTAACAAGAAAACTCTATCTATGGAAGAATCCATACATGTTTCCTTTGATGAGTCCAACTCTTCAAAAGAAGATACAGTCAATCTTCCAGATAATGATGAAGAAGATATCGTTATCAATGAAGACTCTCAAAAGCAAAAGGATCAAGATCCAATACAAGAAGAGCATAGTGAAGATAATACTTATCAACTACCAATGGAATGGAGAACCCACAGGGATCATCCAGTTGATAATATCATAGGTGATATTTCTAGAGGTGTCTCTACAAGGCTACGCTTAAATGATTCAGTCTTGAACATGGCCTTTGTCTCTCAAATAGAACCCTCAAAAGTGAATGATTCTCTTGAAGATGAGTATTGGATTGTGGCAATGCAGGAAGAACTAAACCAATTTGAAAGGAATCAAGTTTGGGAACTTGTTCCTAAGCCCACTGACAAGCATGTCATTGGAACAAAGTGGGTATTCAGAAATAAACTAGATGAAAATGGTATTATTGTCAGGAACAAAGCAAGGTTGGTTGCCCAAGGATATAATCAATAAGAAGGCATTGATTTTGATGAAACCTATGCACCAGTAGCAAGGTTGGAAGCCATAAGACTTTTGTTGGCGTATGCTTGTTCTTTAAACTTTCCATTATATCAAATGGATGTTAAAAGTGCTTTCGTGAACGGATTTATTCAAGAAGAAGTTTATGTGAAGCAACCTCCAGGATTTGAAGATCCTAAGTTTCCTTCACATGTCTTCAGATTAAAGAAGGCACTCTTTGGTCTTAAACAAGCCCCTCATGCATGGTATGACAGATTAAGCACATTCCTTTGTGAAAAAGGATTTCAAAAGGGTAAGGCTGACACAACCTTGTTTATCAAGAGAACCAAAGGTAATACTTTAATAGTTCAAATATATGTAGACGATATTATTTTTGGTGCAGCTAACGAATCTCTATGTAAGGATTTCTCTAACATGATGCAAGAAGAATTTGAGATGTCAATGATGGGACAGTTAAATTTCTTTCGTGGATTGCAAATTAAGCAATCACATGATGGGATATTCATCAACCAATCAAATTTTTGCAAGGAACTTTTAAAGAAATATGATTTGGATGATTGCAAAGCCATAGCCACACCAATGAGGTCTAACACATATCTAGATCAAGATGAATCCGGTGTTCAAGTAGACATTACCAAATACAGTGGTTTGATCGGATCTCTTCTATATTTAACTGCAAGTAGACCAGATATCATGTTTAGTGTGTGTTTATGTGCTATATATCAAGCATCTCCTAGGGAATCACATTTGAGTTCAGTTAAAAGGATTTTCAAATATCTGAAAGGAACTACAAATGTTGGTCTGTGGTATCCCAAAGGGAGTGTTTGTGATTTGATTGGATATTTTGATTCAGATTATGTTGGATGTAAAACTGAAAGAAAAAGTACAAGCGGTACTTGTCACTTGTTGGGAAATGCTCTTGTTTCTTGGTCTTGTAAGAAACAAGCATGTGTTGATCTAAGTACTGCTGAAGCAGAATACATTGCTGCAGGAAGTTGTTGTGCACAAACCCTATGGCTCAAACAACAACTCAAAGATTATGGCTTAGAGCTGGGCTGCATCCCAATCAAATGTGACAACACAAGTTCCATTAATCTCACTAAAAACCCCATCATGCACTCTCGAACTTAGAATATTGATATAAGGCATCACTTTCTTCGAGATCACGTCATGAGAAAGGATATTGAGATTTCCTTCGTAGATACACACAACCAATTAGCTGATATTTTCACTAAACCTCTTCCTAAAGATTCATTCTTTAAGATTAGAAGAGAATTAGGTATATTAGATGAACATGATATTTAAGTAGATAGTTATCTCAGAATGTGTTTATATGTTTTAATTATTTGCATGATTTTTTGTGTGAACTTATATGCTTACATGCTTAATTTACAAGTTTAAATTATAATTGCATGTATCTAAGTTGCTTATATACTTAAACATGTGCCTTATGTGAGTTTTTACTATTAAATACTTGATTTATTCTTTTAGAAATGTATTACATAGGAATTTGCAGTTTAGAACTTATAAACTGTCCTAGTAATCGATTACCATACACCTTGTAATCGATTACCCCTGTTTTCAGTCCTCGTGCCTCATTAGATGCTTAAGGTAATCGATTACCTCAACTCCCGTAATCGATTACATTATCGAAAACTGCCAGAATTTCAAAATTCCCTCCTTTTATGTAAGATTCAAACCATCTTGTAATCGATTACCTAACTGCCATAATCGATTACTCACACAGTTTTCTCTATAAAATCAGCATATACCTCTAGATATCTCGCCCTACCTACATCATATCCACATATATCTTCTGCCCTCATCCTTCATCTTGCACTAACCATGGGGTCTCATCCTCATCCTTCAAATGTCTCATCTCCTGTTAATACTCCTCGAAGGGACTCTTCCTATGATCCCTATGTGCATCATCGATACCGCATAGACGTCTAAACCAATGCTGCATCTGCTGGATTATCTCCTTTCTGTGCTATACCTTCCAACTTTTCTCAGGAAACTAAGGTCATCCTTGAACGAATGGCTTAACACTTCGTCTCTCTCAAAGATTGGGTCAACTGGAGGATACTGTTCGCTCTCGATTCCTGCTTGTGGAGAATCAAATAGAATCAGTGCACTCCTTTATGCGTAAAGAAATTGAGAGTCTCAAGGATCTTGATCCCTCTGAGATGTCTGAGGATTCAGTCATGTATAAATCCTGACAAACTTTGTCCCAGTATAGTCCTATAACTACTGATAGGATTTCTCTATATCTACTACTAGTATTTCTCCATATCTACTAATAGGTTTTCTCCTTGGTTGTAATATAAACTCTACTACTTATGTTTGTAATATATTTGCCATATGTAACTTCTACATTTGTTTCTATATATATATAAGTGTTGGTTGTTGTTTATCACTCTTTTACATCTTTACCCCCAACCCCTATGTTTTCTTTGAATATACACTTGTATGGATGCATGCCTGTTTCTGGCCTTTTCTTCTTTTTGATGAAGTCAAAAGGGGGAGAAAGGTTCTGTGTTCTTTAAAGCCTATATGCAGGAATTCAACAAGTGAATCAGAAAGGGGGAGATATATTGGATTACATCAAACAGGGGGAGTTTTCAACAAAGCAGCATATCTGATCTTCAAGTTTCAAAGAATGTGTTTGCCATCATCAAAAAGGGGGAGATTGTGAAGAAGGTCTTGCTCCAGACCCTGGCTGAGGTTTCGATGACGACAAACTCATCGGCAAAAAGAAGAAAAGAAGACTTAGAGGAAACAGCGCTATAAAGTTCATCATTTACCTAGAAGTCTTAGTTTAGGTGAGTTATGCTTCTAAAGGCTTCTCAAAGCATAAAGGATCTTTAAAACATCTAAACTAATCAAGCTTAATGTTTTCATTACTTAAAAGAAGTAGAAAAACTTAAGCCGATCTTAAAAGATCAAGTTTCTGGAAGTTGGACTTTAGTGTAATCGATTTCTGCCTTCTGGTTATCGATTACACATAGGCAAGTAATTGATTACTTCTTGCTAGTAATCGATTACATGTTTGAATTTGAAATTCAAACTGCAACGGCTTTTAGTGTAATCGATTACCTAAGTAATGTAATCGATTACACACACGAAAAGTTGCATCTTTTCGTGAACCATTGTGTCTCAAACCTTTTGGGAAGGGTTGCACTAGTTCAAGGACGTTTCCCCTTGCCTATATAAAGTCCATTTGAGTCCAGAACATAACACAACATGAGAATACAACATTAGGCCAAAGCTTTGCCAAAATAGTTCTTTCATTAAGTCTTTTAGCACTTAAACTTTCAAAGAGCCTAAATTATGAGTTCATGATCTTCATGATTAAGAGAACACTATAAGTTGTTCATATCTTGAGGAACTCAGAATCTTATTATGCTTAAGAGCTTTAAAGCATAAATTCTCATGATCAATCCGCTTGTATGTTAAAGGATTGATACAGCCAAATTGTAAACTCTTCTTCATCTCTTTCTGGTAGATAGAGTATTCACCGTGGGTCTCGGTGAAGGGTTGTTGTTGCTGAAAGTGGTGTACTTTCAGGGTGTTGATTGAAGGTGATCTAGCCTTCAAGGTCTGAAGGTGGTTTGCCTTCAGGAACTGAAAGTGGTGTACATTCAGGGGCTGTTGAAAGTAGTATACTTTCATAGATTGTTGATAGAAATTCTTAAGATACTTGGTGTAAGAACTTGTAAGAGATTTTTATCAATAGTGGAAAAATCCTCAAGGGATTTTCTTGAGGGACTAGACGTAGCCTTCGGTGGATAGAACGTTAACTAGGATAAAATTCTGTGTGTGAATTCTTCTACCCTTCATCTTTACTTTCAAGCAACGCTTATTTCCGTTGAAATCGTTTGCATTTATATTTATCTTGAAAGTAAGAAGGTATCAAGGCGAAAATCGGGTAAACCTTCATGAAGGAGAGTTGCTAATGGAAGTAGGCTCTTAGGGAGTTGAAGAGACTTGGTGCAGAAAACAAAAGATGATAGCCATAATCAGAGAAAAGCCACATGCTCTATATCAGAAATTTCATCCAAAGTTCCATGGAATTGGATGATGAATGGATTAAAAGTAAACATATGGGGAGGAAGTTGAAGCAGGTTCGAAGGAAGAGTTTTGCCGGCTTTGAAGACCATGGCAGTTGGTCGAAGACCAGTGATGGCAACAATGTCGAACAAAGTAGGCGAAATCATCCCGTAGGGAACATTGAAAGTGTTGGTTGAACGTTCCCAGAAGAAGAAAGAGCTCAAGAACATTGGGGAATTGTAATTCAAGCTATACCTAGAAAGCTGGATTAGGTTGAAGATCCCTAATTTTTTCCAATGTTCAGATTTTTTGGATTCAAACCTATTTAGCCAGTTTAGAAATTCGTCTGTTTTGGACATAGGGGAGGATCTAAACACTCGATTAGGATCTTCCAAGAAAGAGATGTCATACACATCTCGGAAAGCTATAATTTTTTCAGTGGTAAGAGAATAGGGGAAGAAGTCATCAAAGCTTTCGAGAAAATTGCCACTGTACGGACCTAAGAAGGCGAAAGTATTGTTTCCAATGGAAAAAGGGATGAGTACCTGGGATTTCCAAATTGCAAGCTTTTCATCTTCGTGGGGAGGTTCCAGTACGTACTAATGGTGGCCCGAAGGCAAGGGACCTTCAATTTGGCTTGCGAAGGGAACAGACATTGAACGAGACGAAGAATCGGAAGCCATGGATGTGTGAGATTCCTGGAAAATGTGGAAATTTGAAGGAAGCCTTTCAGAGAAATGGAAGAAATGGAGCTAGGAGGCGAGTAAAGAGAAGAAATGAGCAAAACCCCCTATTTATAAAGAGAGAAGACAAAGACGGAAAAGATTTTGACAAGACAAATGGAGCCAAAAATCTTATTCAAAATAAGTCAAATCCAGTCAGTCACTTTGATAAGGAAAATCGCAAGTGTACGATTAAACTATCGCGTAATACAAAAGATCGAACCCAAGGGATAGGTGTTCTTATTAATATATAATTTAGTACTTGTGCAATAAAAATAAAATGATATGTTTGATGGTTGGTTTCTGACAAGATGAAAGAAAAAGCATAGAATAATAAAACAGAATAAGATGAGAAGAATTTAAGCTCTTGGGTTGATTTACATAATTTATTAAACATGCTAGAAAACTCTTACTAAATTTCTGAATTTTAAATTCATATTCATGGTGCTATAGCCTAAATTTCTACATCCTAATAGCCTTAAGAAATGTAGAACTTTCTTACCTAATTACTAACTCCATAGCCTTGGTTATTAGTTAATTAGAGAAGAAGATGAAGAAAGAATCCGGGCCAACACAAAGTTACATACATCCTTATAGCCTTAAGAAATGCAAACATATAACCTTTTTTATTTCCTATTTCCCTTACTACTTACCAAATGGCCTTATGACATAAGTAGAAAGCAAGAAATCCTTTGCGCATAAAGATTAATGAATAACAAAGAAATAAAACATGAATTGAAGATATTATTCAGAAATGTAAAAGAAAACTAGAACATGAATTATAAACTAAAACAACCCAAAAACTTAAAAAAAAAGTTAGCCAAGCATGGCTAAAGGAGACATTGAATTACCCTGGATAGGAGCTCAAATATGGCTTCCCACAAGTCCTAGGAACAAAGCTCAAGAGGGAGAAAGAGAGAATACTTGTTGTATTCTAAGAAGGTGTGTTTTTTACAAAGGATGAGCACTCCTATTTATAGCAAAAATTTCAATGGTGGAGGAGTTGATGGCCATTATGGCCTTCATTGGCCACCAATTAACTTTTGAAAACTCCTTCCCACTACCATCAATTCTCCACTCATCCTTTAATCCTTATTTTCCATGTGTTTAAATCAAAGAGTGTTGCTTCATATTCTTGATTTCCACTTTAAGTCCTCTCTTTGTTAGCACTTCAATTCTGGCCCTTTAAGTCCTTGAAACTTCACTTTTAATCCTCCACTCTTGAACTTTTCCACTTTGATCCTTCACTTCCTGAAACTTTACAATTCGGTCCCTGGACAAAAATGATAACTATACCAGCTTTTCCTAAAAATATAAAATAGCTATAAAAATTCCTAAAAATATAAAATAAAGCTAGAAAAACAAATAAAATCTAATCTACATTAAAAATGCAAAATAAATATAAAATCTACATAAAAATAATAAAAAACCTATATGTGACTCAAAAATAACAAAATAAAAAGACTAAAAACAACCTAAAAACATCATATAATATCCACTCATCACACTTCAAGCACGTGGGCCAAGATATTGGAAACCCAAATACTCATCATTGCCTATTTACTAGCGAAGTGGGCTACTAACTACCCCACCATCATGCTAAACCGCCAATCCTTCTTTTAATTAAATTAAATAAAGGATAATTGAAATTGTCTTTTATTTGATTAAAAATATCACACTTCTCAGCAAGAAGATTCTTCAAAGTATGATATTTTAGGGGGCATCTGTTTGCCTGGAATTTTTCCTAAGTCCTAACCTGGTCGAAGACTGCATAGTAAGGTAATTTTGACCAAAAAGGAAGATATGCAGTGAGGGCTAATAAAACAGTTTCTGATGTTTCGACTAAGATGGCACGCTAAGTCGAAGTCAAATCCATGTCGGAGACAAGATCCTAAAATCAACAAGTGTTGAAATTGTCTTCGACTAAATCCTTAAAAGTCTCATCCTTCTCACACAACCTAAGACAGAGAACCTACTTTCATATCCTCTCTGTATTTCGCTCTTAATATTTCTACCCTATTCTTGTTGAAGAGACCTAGTAAAAACAGAACCTTCTTTGTAAAAGAAGTGGGAGAAGTCCTATTTAAAACTTGTAAGGAGAAGTCCTGTAGAAAACTTGTAAGGAGAAGTCCTGTAGAATACTTGTACTATTTGAAGCGATAGTGGAAAATCTTGGTGAAGTCAAGGACTGGACGTAGCCCTGTCTATTAAGGGGGTGAACCAGGATAAATACTTTGTGTGCTTTACTTTTCAGCTCTGTTCATATTCCGCTGCACTCGTCCTTGAAAATTATTTTGAAACTTATACTTGCTTTGTAAGAAAAGGTTTTAAAAATCACACACACAATTCAAACCCTCCACTTTCTTGTGTTGTTTTACCATTATCAGATATCCTCATGCAGGAGGAGTTTTGTGGTACTAGATGTGAAGAAGGTCTTGCTCTTGACCCTGGCTGAGGTTTTGATGACGACAAACTCATCGGCAAAAAGAAGAAAAGAAGAATTAGAGGAAACAGCGCTATAAAGTTCATCATTTACCTAGAAGTCTTAGTTTAGGTGAGTTATGCTTCTAAAGGCTTCTCAAAGCATAAAGGCTCTTTAAAACATCTAAAATAATCAAGTTTAATGTTTTCATAACTTAAAAGAAGTAGAAAAACTTAAGCCGATCTTAAAAGATCAAGTTTCTGGAAGTTGGACTTTTAGTGTAATCGATTTCAGCCTTCTGGTAATTGATTCCACCTAGGCAAGTAATCGATTACTTCTTGCTTGTAATCGATTACATGTTTGAATTTGAAATTCAAACTGTAACGGCTCTTAGTGTAATCGATTACCTAAGTGATGTAATCGATTACACACACGAAATGTTGCATCTTTTCACGAACCATTGTGTCTCAAACCTTTTGGGAAAGGTTGCATTGGTTCAAAGACGTTTCCCTTGCCTATATAAAGTCCATTTGAGTCCAAAACATAACAACACATGAGAATACAACATTAGGCCAAAGCTTTGCCAAAATAGTTCATTCATTAAGTCTTTTAGAACTTAAACTTTCAAAGAGCCTAAATTCTGAGTTCATGATCTTCATGTTTATAAGAACACTCTAGGTGTTCATATCTTGAGGAACTCAGAATCTTGTTATGCTTAAGAGTCTTAAAGAATAAATTCTCATGATCAATCCACTTGTATGATAAAGGATTGATACAGCCAATTGTAAACTCTTCTTCATCTTTTTCTGATAAGATTGAGTATTCACCGTGGATCTCGGTGAAGGGTTATTGATACTGAAAGTGGTGTACTTTCAGGTGTTGATTGAAGGTGGTTTAGCCTTCAAGGTCTGAAGGTGGTTTGCCTTCAGGAACTGAAAGTGGTATACTTTCAGGGGCTGTTGAAAGTGGTATACTTTCACAGTAAATTGATAGAAATTCTTAGGGGCCTTGGTGTAAGAACTTGTAAGAGATTTTTATCAATAGTGGAAAAATCCTCAAGGGATTTTCTTGAGGGACTGGACGTACCCTTTGGTGAATAGAAGGTGAACCAGGATAAAATTCTGTCTGTGTGAATTCTTCTATCCTTCATCTTTACTTTCAAGCAACGCTTATTTCCGCTGCAATTGTTTGCATTCACATTTATCTTGAAAGTAAGAAGTTGTTAAGGCGAAAATCGGGTAAACCTGATTCACCCCCCCCTCTCAGGTTGCTATCTATACTAACAATTGGTATCAAAGCGTAAGTTTAGGTAAGTTGCTCCTAAGATCCGGGAAAAGATGGCATCTTCTTCCAATCATGGAACCAGTGAAGGGTTCAACATAAACAGGCCACCATTCTTCAATGGAGAACACTATGACTTCTGGAAAATCAAGATGAAAATTTTCATAAAGTCATTAGACGCAGGAATATGGAAAGCCATTGAAGAAGGTCCCTTTGTGCCTGTAGAAGAAGTTGAAGGAAGTTCACAACCAAAGTCAGAAAACACTTGGAGTGAAGAAGAAAAGAAGAAGGTTCAATATGATCTCAAAGGAATGAATATTCTTACATCTGCTCTTGGCATGGATGAGTTTTTCAGAGTATCAACATGTACATCATCGAAAGAAATATGGGATACGTTGATGGTAACTCATGAAGGAACAGATGAAGTCAAGAGATCAAAGATCAATACTCTATCTCAAGAATATGAAATGTTCAGAATGCTTCCAGGAGAAAAGGTATTGGATATGCAAAAACGATTCACTCATTTGATTAACCATTTGATTGCTCTTGGTAAACAGTTCTCAAACTGTGACTTGAACATGAAAGTTCTAAGATCACTTACAAGAGCATGGCAACCAAAGGTTACGGCCATTTCAGAGAAGAAGAGTTTATCAAATATGACTCTTGGAACTCTCTTTGGAAAACTCCAAGAACATGAGTTGGAATTGAATCGTTTGGAGGAGCATGAACAACATGAGAAGAAGTATCGATCCATTTTCCTAAAGGAAAAAGAAAGCATCAAAGATGATTATGATGCAGATTCTGAAGAAGAAGATAATGGAAATATGAATCTTCTAGTAAAGAACTTTGGAAAGTTTCTTAAAAGAAAAGGTATGAAATTTAACAATAACAGATCTTTCCAAAGGAAAAATGAGTCCTCCTCTTCTCAAAAGATCACATGCTTCGAATGTGGTAAACCTGGACACATCAAGTTAGAATGTCCAAATCTTCAAAAGAAGAAACATGGTCTAAAGGACAAATTTGAAAAGAAGGATCAATCCACACGAAGAGCATACTTGGCTTGGGATGATAATGAAGTAAGTTTATCATCAGATTCTGACAAAGAAGAAGCACAAGTTGCATTGATGGCTTCACATGATTCAGATGTTGAAGATACCCAGGTTAGTGACAATTCTATGTCTTTTCATGATTTAAAATATACTATGGAAAATATGTTTAAATTATGTCAAAATTTCTCTAAGGTTAGCACTAAGCAAAATGATTTAATTTCATCCTTAGAAAGTAAGTGTAGGATTTTACAAGAGGAATTAGACGTAGTAAAATCTAAGTTAGATATTGCACATAAATGCACTAAGTGTAGTTCTCTAGAAGAAAAGATAGATAATCTCCAACAAAGAGTTCATAACTTCAACACAGGAAAACAAAAGTTAGATGATATTCTAAGTGTGCAAAGGCACTCAAACAATAAGTCTGGACTAGGATATACATCTCATCCAAAGTCAAAAGAAGTTAAGAAAACTGTGTTTGCAAAACCAAACAAAGTGGAAGGATCTTCTAAAAACACTAAAACTAATTCTTTTAGGAATATGAACAATAGGAAAAGTAATTCTCATAGACCTCCTAAGTAGATTAATCCTTCTCCTAGGCAAACATCTAGTTACAATCAATATTCATGCACTTATTGTAACAAAATAGGACATACCCCTAGTAGATGTTATTACAAGAATGTTGGAGTACCAAATAGGGAATACATATGGGTTAGGAAGAACGTTAACTTAAAAGGACCCAAAACTTATTGGGTTCCTAATACCCATGTCTGAACTTTGTCATGTAGGTGTGTATGAAAGCAACAAAGGATTTATGGTATCTTGATAGTGGCTGCTCATCACACATGACAGGAGACAAAACAAAGTTCTCTTTACTTATACCTAGAGAAAAGGGATTTGTCACATATGGAAACAATCAAAAGGGAAAGATACTTGGTATTGGAAGAATAGGCACACCCCCTCAAACAGTCATCGATAAAGTTCTTTATGTTGATGGTTTGATGCATAATTTTCTAAGTATCAGTCAACCATGTGACAAAGGTTTGAAAGTTGGTTTCATTAATGATATCTGTGTAGTAAAAGATGTGAAAACTAAAGAGATTAAGTTTTCCAGATATAAAGTCAATAAGGTCTTCATGATACCCTTGGATGAAATTCCACAAAATGTCAGATGCCTTTTGGCCAAGAATAATAGTGATTCATGGCTATGGCATAGAAGACTTGCTCATATACACATAGATCATTTAAAAAAACTAGTCAAGCATGATCTAGTTATTGGACTTCCAAAGATAAGATTCGAGAAAGACAAGCTTTTTGATGCATGTCAAAAAGGGAAGCAAACCAGAACAACTTTCAAGCCAAAGAACATAGTCTCAACTACAAGACCTCTCCAATTAGTACATATGGATTTGTTCGGACCATCAAGAACTAAAAGCTTCGGAGGTAATCTTTATGCTCTTGTTATTGTTGATGATTTCTCTAGATTTACCTGGACATTATTCTTGCCTCATAAGAATGAAGCCTTCAACGCATTCAAAAGATATGCAAGGCTAGTTCAAAATGAAAAGGCTTTAAAGATCTCTTCTATTAGAAGTGATCATGGTGGAGAATTTCAGAATCATCAATTTCAAGAACTATGTGATGAAAATGGAATATCACATAACTTCTCTACTCCGAGAACACCACAACAAAATGGTGTTGTAGAAAGGAAGAACAGACTACTTGAAGAATTAGCAAGAACCATGCTAAGTGAATCAAATCTTCCTAAATACTTCTGGGCTGATGCTGTAAGTACTGCTTGCTATGTTTCCAATAGAGTTCTTATTAGACCTATTCTGAAGAAAACCCCCTATGAACTCTACAAAGGGAGGAAACCAAATATCTCTCATCTACATGCTTTTGGATCCAAATGCTTTGTCTTAAACAATGGAAAGGAAAACCTTGGTAAGTTTGATGAAAAATCTGATGAAGGTATATTCTTTGGTTATTCCCTAACAAGCAAAGCATATAGAGTCTTTAACAAGAAAACTCTATCTATGGAAGAATCCATACATGTTTCCTTGGACGAGTCTAAATCTTCAAAAGAAGATATAGTCAATCTTCCAGATAATGAAGAAGAAGATATCATTATCAATGAAGACTCTCAAAAGGAAAAAGATCAAGATCCAATACAAGAAGAGCATATTGAAGATAACACTTATCAACTACCAAAGGAATGGAGAACCCACAGGGATCATCCAGTTGATAATATCATTGGAGATATTTCTAGAGGTGTTTCTACAAGGCTACGCTTAAATGATTCAGTTTTGAATATGGCCTTTGTCTCTCAAATAGAACCCTCAAAAGTGAATGATGCTCTGGAGGATGAGTACTGGATTGTGGCAATGCAGGAAGAACTAAACCAATTTGAAAGGAATCAAGGTTGGGAACCTGTTCCTAAGCCCACTAACAAGCATGTCATTGGAACAAAGTGGGTATTCAGAAACAAACTAGATGAAAATGGAAATTGTTAGGAACAAAGCAAGATTGGTTGCACAAGGATATAATCAAGAAGAAGGCATAGATTTTGATGAAACCTATGCACCAGTAGCAAGGTTGGAAGCCATAAGACTTCTGTTGGCTTATGCTTGTTCTTTAAACTTTCCATTATATCAAATGGATATTAAAAGTGCTTTCCTGAACGGGTTCATTCAAGAAGAAGTCTATGTGAAGCAACCTACAGGATTTGAAGATCCCAAGTTTCCTTCACATGTCTTGAGATTAAAGAAAGCACACTATGGTCTTAAACAAGCCCCTCATGCATGGTATGATAGATTAAGCACATTCCTTTGCGAAAAAGGATTCCAAAAGGGTAAGGCTGACACAACCTTGTTTATCAAGAGAACCAAAGGTAATACTTTATTAGTTCAAATATATATAGATGATATTATTTTTGGTGCAACTAACGAATCTCTATGTAAGGATTTCTCTAACATGATGCAAGAAGAATTTGAGATGTCCATGATGGGACAATTAAATTTCTTTCTAGGATTGCAAATTAAGCAATCACATGATGGGATATTCATCAATCAATCAAAGTTTTGCAAGGAACTGTTAAAGAAGTATGATTTGGATGATTGCAAATCCATAGCCACACCAATGGGGTCTAACACATATCTAGATCAAGATGAATCCGGTATGATCGAATCTCTTCTATATTTAACTGCAAGTAGACCTGATATTATGTTTAGTGTGTGTCTATGTGCTAGATATCAAGCATCTCCTAGGGAATCACATTTGAATTCAGTCAAACGGATTTTCAAATATCTGAAAGGAACTACAAATGTTGGTCTGTGGTATCCCAAAGGGAGTGTTAGTGATTTGATTGGATATTCTGATTCAGATTATGCTGGATGTAAAACTGAAAGAAAAAGTACAAGTGGTACTTGTCACTTGTTGGGAAATGCTCTTGTTTCTTGGTCTTGTAAGAAACAAGCATGTGTTGCTCTAAGTACTGCTGAAGCAGAATATATTGCTGCAGGAAGTTGTTGTGCACAATCCCTATGGCTCAAACAACAACTCAAAGATTATGGCTTAGAGCTGGGCTGCATCCCAATCAAATGTGACAACACAAGTGCCATTAATCTCACTAAAAACCCCATCATGCACTCTCGAACTAAGCATATTGATATAAGACATTATTTGCTTCGAGATCATGTCATGAGAAAGGATATTGAGATTTCATTCGTAGATACACATAACCAATTAGCTGATATTTTTACTAAACCTCTTCCTTAAGATTCATTCTTTAAGATTAGAAGAGAATTAGGCATATTAGATGAACATGATATTTAAAATAATGTGATATTTGCATAATCTTTGTGTGAACTTATATGATTGCATGTATCTAAATTGATTTTATGCTTAAATGTTCTTCTAGAGATTTATTACATAGGAATTTATAGTTAAGAACCTACAAAAATGTCCTAGTAATCGATTACCATAGATCCTGTAATCGATTACCCCTGTTCTCGGTCCTCGTGCCAGTTAAAATTCTCGAGTAATCGATTACCATAATTGCTGTAATCAATCACCTACACGAAACTGCCAAATTCCCTCCATCTTTTTGAAATTCAAATTCAGGAAAACTGCTCTGTAATCGATTACCCAACTGCTGTAATCGATTACATGCTCGGGCTTTATAATCACAGCACTACATGATTATCGTAATTGTCTTCCAAATCCAATTTCTATCATCCTAATCTCTGATTTCTATCATCCTTGAAACCCTGTTTCTATTCCTTAGAACCAACTACCCAATTCATCATGTCTTCACCTCACTTTCGTCCTTCTACTCCAATGAATTTAACCAGAATTCTTACTTCAACAAACCAACGGACTAGGTTTGTTTCACGGTTCGTGTATCAAATTATCCGCAAACCCATGTATGGTGACTTGGATTCATTTGTTGAAAGTGGTCACATCTTTCCATCCTACCTCAGGAATCAGGACCTAGAAGAGTTTATTGCCATAAGCAATCCATACTATCCAGAACTGGTTAAAATATTCTATTGTAATCTCGAGACTCTAAGAGATGGGTTTCAAAGTTCAGTCAAGGGAATCCTCATTCGTTATTCCCTTTCAACTTTTGGACGATGTCTTGGCCTTCCTTCCACCGGTGCTTTCTTGGGTCCAAACTTGCCCTGCCCCTGGCTAGACTACAATCAAGAGTCCTTTTATCAGTCTCTATGCAGATTTCAGCCGTCAGATCTTCTAAAAATCCATCCTCCTCACACGACTTCTGGCCCGTATCATACTGACGTCCTCACCACGAATAATCACTTGCTTCACTATTTCATAAATCAAGTCCTTCTGCCCCAAGAAACTCTTCTCGCTCATATTAGTGAGTTAGAGTTGCAGATTTTATATGGCACCCTCAACTGCCATCACCATCACCGATGAAGACTCCTCTGTTGACAATTAGTGTTCTAGGAGTCTTTTGCTTTCTCTCTCTTGCTTACTCTTGTAATTTTTCTTTTAATGCTTATATGTGTTGTTGAACTCTGTATGGTTTCTCTAACTTCTATATAAGATGGTTGGATGTTTGTTGTTTGTCACATTACAACTTTACCCCCAACCCCTATGCTTTATTCGAATATATACTTGCATGGATGTATGCCTGTTTTTGGCCTTTTCTTATTTTTGATAAAGTCAAAAGGGGGAGAAAGGTTATGTGTCCTTAAAGACAATATGCAGGAATTCAACAAGTGAATTAGAAACGGGGAGATATACTGGATTACATCAAACAGGGGGAGTTTTCAACAAGAGAAGCATATCTAATCTTCAAGTTTCAAGGAATGTGTTTGCCATCATCAAAAAGGGGGAGATTGTGAAGAAGGTCTTGCTCCTGACCCTGGCTGAGGTTTTGATGACGACAAACTCATCGGCAAAAAGAAGAAAAGAAGACTTAGAGGAAACAGCGCTGTAAAGTTCATCATTTACCTAGAAGTCTTAGTTTAGGTGAGTTATGCTTCTAAAGGCTTCTCAAAGCATAAAGGCTCTTTAAAACATCTAAACTAATCAAGCTTAATATTTTCATTACTTAAAAGAAGTAGAAAAACTTAAGCCGATCTTAAAAGATCAAGTTTCTGGAAGTTGGACTTTAGTGTAATCGATTTCTGCCTTCTGGTTATCGATTACACATAGGCAAGTAATCGATTACTTCTTGCTTGTAATCGATTACTTGTTTGAATTTGAAATTCGAACTGTAATGGCTCTTAGTGTAATCGATTACCTAAGTGATGTAATCGATTACACTCACGAAATGTTGCATCTTTTCATGAACCATTGTGTCTCAAACCTTTTGGGAAAGGTTGCATTGGTTCAAAGACGTTTCCCTTGCCTATATAAAGTCCATTTGAGTCCAGAACATAACAACACATGAGAATACAACATTAGGCCAAAGCTTTGCCAAAATAGTTCATTCATTAAGTCTTTTAGAACTTAAACTTTCAAAGAGCCTAAATTCTGAGTTCATGATCTTCATGTTTATAAGAACACTCTAGTTGTTCATATCTTGAGGAACTCAGAATCTTGTTATGCTTAAGAGTCTTAAAGCATAAATTCTCATGATCAATCCACTTTTATGATAAAGGATTGATACAGCCAATTGTAAACTCTTCTTCATCTTTTTCTGATAAGATTGAGTATTCACCGTGGATCTCGGTGAAGGGTTGTTGATACTGAAAGTGGTGTACTTTCAGGGTGTTGATTGAAAGTGGTTTAGCCTTCAAGGTCTGAAGGTGGTTTGCCTTCAGGAACTGAAAGTGGTATACTTTCAGGGGCTGTTGAAAGTGGTATACTTTCACAGGAAATTGATAGAAATTCTTAGGGTCCTTGGTATAAGAACTTGTAAGAGATTTTTATCAATAGTGGAAAAATCCTCAAGGGATTTTCTTGAGGGACTGGACGTAGCCTTCGGTGAATAGAAGGTGAACCAGGATAAAGTTTTGTGTGTGTGAATTCTTCTATCCTTCATCTTTACTTTCAAGCAACTCTTATTTCCGCTGCAATCGTTTGCATTCACATTTATCCTGAAAGTTAGAAGTTGTTAAGGAGAAAATCGGGTAAACCTGATTCACCCCCCTTCTCAGGTTGCTATCTATACTAACACTAGAAATCCAGGGAGAATTGGGTGAGGCTTGTGGATAGGAACACGAAGTTCTTTCACACTCAAACCTTGATACGAAGAAAGCGTAACAAGATAGATGGCTTGTTCATACAAAGTTGTAATTGGTGTACGGATCCAGCAACACTCCAAGAGGAGGCACGACTCTTTTTTATTAACCTCTTTTTTGTTGACAAGAAGGTGTGCTGGAATGTGATCATGGAGAATAGAACCTCGGTCATTTCCGAGGTGGACAAGTTGGCATTAGCTCAACCTGTTTCATTTGATGAGGTTCAATGCGCGGTCATGGAGATGCATTCCTTTAAGGCATTCGGAGTTGACGACTTTCAGGCTTTCTTCTACAAGCAGTACTGGCATGTATTGGGTACGGATCTCCATCACCTGGTATCCATGGATTTTCAAAATAGGAGAGATGACTCTTCCTTACTGGACACGTTTCTTGTGCTAATCCCCAAGGTGGATGACCCAGTTCGTCTGAAGGATTTGCGGCCGATTACAAAGGTGCTGGTCAATAGGTTCAAACCTCTCCTTGCTGAGTTAGTGGGACCACTTCAGAGAAGTTTCATTCCAGGAAGAGGGACTAGAGACAACATCATTCTAGCTCAAGAGGTGATGCACACGATTCACACGCATAAGAAGAAATGTGGGTTAGTTTCCTTGAAGATTGACATGGAAAAAGTTTATGACAGGGTAAGTTGGGACTTCCTACGGGCAACCCTTTATTCATTTTGGCTTCCCTCCTTCCATTGTGGATTTGATCATGTGGGGAGTCCAGGGGTCAAATATCCCAGTCCTTTGGAATGGCTCTGATGAGTGGATTTTATATGATGTTTTTAGGGTCTTTTTAGTCTTTTTATTTTATTATTTTTGAGTCACATGTAGGTTTTTTTATTGTTTTTATGTAGATTTTATATTTATTTTTCATTTTGCATGTAGATTAGATTTTTTGTGTTTTTCTATCTTTATTTTATATTTTTAGGAATTTTTCTAGTTATTTTATATTTTTAGGAAAAGCTGGTTTAGTTATCATTTTTGTCCAGGGACATATGTGTAAAGTTTCAGGAAGTCAGGGACCAAATTGTAAAAGTTCAAGAGTGGAGGACTTGAAGTGAAGATTGAGAGAATATGAGGGCTTGAATTGAAGTGCTAACCAAGGGGGGACCAAAGTGAAAAAGAAGAATATGAAGAATCACTCTCCAATTTAGCACATGGAAAAAATGCTTAAAGGAATTGATGTTAGTGGAGGAAGGGTCTCAGAATTGATCAAGGCTGGTTAGTGGCTTTTTATGGCCATCAAAACCCACTACCATGAATGAAGAAGGAAGGAAAAGCTTGAAGATGAAGAAGCAGCGTCCCAGCGCTCAAGCGTTGGGATCCCAGCGCTCCAGCGCTGGGGTTCTGACTAGATGATGAGTCAGATGTTGACCCAGCGCCCAAGCGTTGGAGAGCCAGCGCTCAAGCGCTGGGCCTCGGTCTGGAAGTGGGATTTTAATGCCTTCTAGCGCCCAAGCGTTGGGAATTCTAGCGCTGAAGCGTTGGAGGCTGGATTTTTACTATAAATAGGACCTTTCTCTTCACTTGTAAGACACATCTTTCTTAGAACACAACAAGTGTTCCTCTTTCTCCCTCACGAACATTGTTCCTAGGAATTGTTGGAAGCCATATTTGAGCTCCTAGTCCAGGGTAATTCAATGCTTCTTTTAGCCATGCTTGGCTAACTTCTTTCTTAAGTATCTTGGGTTGTTTTAGTTTATAATCTATGTTTTAGTTTTCTTCTACTCTTCTGAATTTTATTGCTATAGTTCATGTTTTATTTACCTTGTTCTTAATGTTATCTTGGTGCACACAAGAGTTTTTTACTTATTGCTTATAACAATGGAAATTGGTAAGTAGTAAGGGACTTAGGAAATAAAAGAAGCTATATGACATATCACTAAGGTATTAGGATAGACTTAGCTTTATGTTGGCCTGAAAATTCTGTCTTCATCTTCTTCTTGGTTTTTTCTAGATTACAAGGTATTGAATTTAGTAATTGAGAAGAAAGTTCTACAATGCTTAAGGTATTAACTTGTAGAAACATTAGGCTATAGCATCATGACTTGGTACTAAAATTCAGAAATAAAAGTAGTAGTTGCTAGCATATTTTATAAATTATATAAATCAACCCAAGTGCTTAAGGCTCATCATCATCTCTTTTTCTCCTATCATTATATGCTTTTGTTTATTTCTTGCTCTAAAAAACCAACATCAATTTTCATCTTTAATTTTTTCTGTTTAAAGTACTAAATATTATAATAATAAGAACACCTATCCCTTGGGTTCGATCTTTTTACTACGCGATAGTAAATCGTACACTTGCGATTCCGCTATCAAGTTTTTGGCGCCGTTGCCGGGGATAGGTTCTTTCAAGTTCTTGTTATTATTTGTTTAGTGCTTTTTATTAAAAAAATATAAAAAATATATTATTTGTGTGATGAACTGGTGCTGCTAATTTTGTTTGCTGAGTATTGGCAGGTATAGCAATGGCTGAAACATTTGAGCAAAGGGAGGCAATATTCCGAGCTAAACTTGAAATAGAATATGAGAAAAAGAAGCAGGAAGCTTTCACTCTTATTGACGAATTCTATTCTAATTTAGAGTGCAAGCGGAATGCGGGATTTTTGCCAACTCCTGAGCAAGAATGTAAGGCCATGGAGGAGCTACAAGTAAGGATACAAAGCATTCTGAGGAGGCAGCCCAGGGATGAACAACAACCACCCGTTCATGAAAATGAACTCGTGGTGGTTCAAAGAGAAGAGGTAAAAGAAACCTTCATTGTAGAATTTGTCTTTGAAGACAAATTGGAGATGGAGGAAGAAGAACCTCAAGGAACCTATGCTATAGGTTCACAATGGCAAGGCAAAGAACAAGGAAGGGAAAATTTATTTATCTCTTCCATTTTTAATTTGAATATTGTTGCTTTGTTAGCTGAAAATTCATTGGGCACCATGATGTTGTTGTGCCAAAATTTGCATGATTTGCGGGGTCTAATGAATTTTGTAATAGACCCCGGTTGAAAAATGATTAAGTGAAGGGTCTATCTCGGACCTTAACAATGAGCTGGTTGGGAGACAACCCAACTTAGGATAGTTTAATTTTTCTGTCTTTTTAATTTTTTGCACTACTCTTGTAAATAAATCAAAGAAAATACTCTATGTTTTTGCTGCAGGAGAGGCCAGCGCTCAAGCGCTGGAGGCCAACGCTCCAGCGTTAGGCCCCTACTTTACACCTCTGATTGCCCAGTTTTTATTTTAATCCAGCGCCCAAGCGTTGGCATCCCCAACGCTCAAGCGCTGGAGCTCGGGCAGTTTGCTGTTTTTGCTTTTGTGTGCTGTTTTTAATAAATTTTGTGTTCACCATTTTCTTGAAGTTTTAAGGTTCTTTGAGTTTTCCCTTGGTTCTAAACTGGTTTTAATTTTTGGGGAACTCAAGAATTCTTGTTTTTAAAGGGTGGACACAAATTTTTCAACCCATCTTTTGTGCTGATTTTGGAACTAACAAGTCAAGCAAGTTTCTACTTGTGAGACTTTTGTTTGTTCAATGTTACAGGATAGGTACCAAAAAGAGGAAGAACCCTCTTGAACTTAAGTGTTCAAATTGATTTTTACATTGAGGTTCCCTTGGACCTTTGTGGAAAATTTGTTACTATACCAGCTTCTTAGTTTTTGTTTTTATTTTTATAGTTTTTAGCTTTTATTTTTAGTTTAGTTTTTCTATTTTCTTTTTGCATGAGTCTTGAGTATATTATCCATTCTGATGTTGCTATAGCTTTGTGAATGCTTTATCTGATTGAACTGCTTTGTGAAAAATTCTATGTTTTTTTTTAGCAGTTAGGATTGCTTGCTGTAGAAAGGATTTTTGATGTCTTGATTGTTTGGTTGTTGGCTAAGTCTTTTTCTGAGTTCTAAAAAGGGTACCACTTACCCTATCTTTTTCTGAGAGCTAAAGACTCTGAATTCTTGAATGTGAAATTTTTCTGCCTTGTGTTGCATGTTGATTGGAGTTTTGTACACTTGATGAGTTGAGAAGAGATTATAGGCATTTTTGGAAACTCAGAGTTTTGCTTGAAATGTTATATCCACTAGTAGCCCCTTTTGAGCCTTAAAAGAGTCATTTTTTGGAGCCTACTTTGTGTGATAATTTTTCAGTTGTTATAGTGATGCATGTGCTGAAATTGTTAGAGCTATGTTTATGGGTTTCTCTCTAAAAAAAAGAGAAGAAGGAAAAAGTTGAAAAATAAGGTATGTGCCTTAGGAAAAATAATGAAGTAGTGGGGTGAGAAAGAGTATGAGGGGAGTAAAATTCAAGTCATTCATCCCATACATTCCACTACTTTGTTCAAAAAAAAAAAGAAAAAAGGAAAAAAGAAAAATTGAGAGGACCCTTGTGTTGAATTGTTGAAGCTCTTAAGTCAATGAAAAATCACTTAAACAACTTCTGAGTCAGCCACTAGAGTTGCCAATTTCTTGAAATCCACACCTTGAATTGTTCAACCCTTTGGCCAAGTTACAACCTTAAAAATCTCTTCAACATCACTTGGTTGCTTTACTTCAGTTTTGATTTGAATTACAGGATTATTGAGCTTTCTTGTTTTCATGGAGAATATTATTTTTGGTGAGCTTAATTGATGAACTCAAACATGTTAAAAGCCAAGCCTAACTTTCTTGATTCTTTGTCTATAAAACATGCTTGTTTTCCTTTTCTGCTAAACTTTCTTTGAAAGGTTTCTGTGCTTCAAGTTGTAATCAGATAAAACTTTCTCAAAACCCAGGGACGAGTTTTTCTTTAAGTTTTGTCGCTTGAGGACAAGCTGTCGTTGGGTATAGTGGTGTGATGAGTGGATTTTATATGATGTTTTTAGGGTCTTTTTAGTCTTTTTATTTTATTATTTTTGAGTCACATGTAGGTTTTTTATTGTTTTTATGTAGATTTTATATTTATTTTGCATTTTGCACGTAGATTAGATTTTTTGTGTTTTTCTATCTTTATTTTATATTTTTAGGAATTTTTCTAGTTATTTTATATTTTTAGGAAAAGCTGGTTTAGTTATCATTTTTGTCCAGGGACCAATGTGTAAAGTTTCAGGAAGTCAGGGACCAAATTGTAAAAGTTCAAGAGTGGAGGACTTGAAGTGAAGATTGAGAGAATATGAGGGCTTGAATTGAAGTGCTAACCAAGGGGGGACCAAAGTGAAAAAGAAGAATATGAAGAATCACTCTCCAATTTAGCACATGGAAAAAATGCTTAAAGGAATTGATGTTAGTGGAGGAAGGGTTTCAGAATTGATCAAGGCTGGTTAGTGGCTTTTTATGGCCATCAAAACCCACTACCATGAATGAAGAAGGAAGGAAAAGCTTGAAGATGAAGAAGCAGCGTCCCAGCGCTCAAGCGTTGGGATCCCAGCACTCCAGCGCTGGGGTTCTGACTAGATGATGAGTCAGATGTTCACCCAGCGCCCAAGCGTTGGAGAGCCAGCGCTCAAGCGCTGGGCCTCGGTCTGGAAGTGGGATTTTAATGCCTTCTAGCGCCCAAGCGTTGGGAATTCTAGCGCTGAAGCGTTGGAGGCTGGATTTTTACTATAAATAGGACCTTTCTCTTCACTTGTAAGACACACCTTTCTTAGAACACAACAAGTGTTCCTCTTTCTCCCTCACGAACATTGTTCCTAGGAATTGTGGGAAGCCATATTTGAGCTCCTAGTCCAGGGTAATTCAATGCTTCTTTTAGCCATGCTTGGCTAACTTCTTTCTTAAGTATCTTGGGTTGTTTTAGTTTATAATCTATGTTTTAGTTTTCTTCTACTCTTCTGAATTTTATTGCTATAGTTCATGTTTTATTTACCTTGTTCTTAATGTTATCTTGGTGCACACAAGAGTTTTTTACTTATTGCTTATAACAATGGAAATTGGTAAGTAGTAAGGGACTTAGGAAATAAAAGAAGCTATATGACATATCACTAAGGTATTAGGATAGACTTAGCTTTATGTTGGCCTGAAAATTCTGTCTTCATCTTCTTCTTGGTTTTTTCTAGATTACAAGGTATTGAATTTAGTAATTGAGAAGAAAGTTCTACAATGCTTAAGGTATTTAACTTGTAGAAACATTAGGCTATAGCATCATGACTTGGTACTAAAATTCAGAAATAAAAGTAGTAGTTGCTAGCATATTTTATAAATTATATAAATCAACCCAAGTGCTTAAGGCTCATCATCATCTCTTTTTCTCCTATCATTATATGCTTTTGTTTATTTCTTGCTCTAAAAAACCAACATCAATTTTCATCTTTAATTTTTTCTGTTTAAAGTACTAAATATTATAATAATAAGAACACCTATCCCTTGGGTTCGATCTTTTTACTACGCGATAGTAAATCGTACACTTGCGATTCCGCTATCAGGCTCTAAGCTACCTTCCTTTTCTCCGCAACATGGGTTAAGGCAAGAAGATCCTTTGTCTCCGTACCTGTTTGTGCTTTGTATGGAACGTCTCGCTATTAATATTCAGCGACTTGTCCAAGAGGGTGTATGGTAACCTATTCGAGTTACAAAGGAAGGTATTGGTATTTCACATGTGTTCTTTGCTAATGATGTCCTCTTTTTTTGTCATGCATCGAATGAGCAAATGCGTCTGATCTCTGATACGCTTTCTGATTTTTGTCAAGCGTCCGAAATGAAGGTGAATTTAGAGAAGTCCCGCATGTTTTGTTCACGGAACATTGGCCAACAGAAACAGCATGAACTATTAGACATTTCAAGGATTAGTAGGGCGGCAGATCTTGGTAAGTATCTGGGTATACCACTCCTCAAGGGACGTGTAACTCAGGATATTTTTGCTCCTATAATTGATAAGATGAACACCCGATTGGCATCCTGGAAACATAAGCTTCAGAATAAGGCGGGGAGGTTATGTCTGGCCAAGTCTGTCATGTCTTCGTTGCCTGTGTATACTATGCAAGCTTTGTGGCTTCCTGAATCAGTTTGTGATCATATTGACAAGCTAGTTCGAAATTTTATTTGGTCCAATGGAGGGTCGACTCGAAGTTGGAATTTAGTGCCTTGGCATGATGTGGTTTTACCCAAAGGCAAGGGGGGGCTTGGAATTCGCAGTGCTCGGCGGAATAACATTTCTCTCTTGGGGAAGTTGGTTAATAATCTCATGTATGATTTTGACATGCTTTAGGTTCAAGTGTTAAAACAGAGATATGTGGGAGCTGACTCAGTGTTGTCGGCGAAATATCACCCTTGGGACTCCTATGTGTGGAACGGAATTACCAATGCCAAGGATGCTGTTAGGCAAGGTTTCCAACCATGTTTGGGTGATGGGAAATCCTCGCTTTGGTATTCTAATTGGCTTGGAACTGGGAGTTTGTGTCACCATGTCCCTTATGTGCATATCTCGAATACGGAGCTTAAGGTCTCTGATCTTTGGGTTCATGGTACGTGGAGCTTTACTGCACTATACACGCCTCTTCCACGAGAGGTAGTTAGTGAAGTTGATCGGGTTAGTATACCGCTGCGCTTTGAGGAGGAGGAGGACAAGATTCTATGGTCAGAAACCAGTTAAGGAGTTTACTCGATAGCCTCCGTATACCATATGCTACAACGTAATGATCATCCGAGCTCTCATGACTGGAAGGCGATCTGGACATCTTAGTCTCCGGAGAAGGTTCATTTTTTCCTTTGGCTGGTAGGGCGCAGCGCTCTCCCAACAAATTTGAAGCGACGCCAGTGCAATCTGAGTGTGACAACGACTTGTCCTCGGTGCGGTGAGCAGGATGAGGATGTTGAACATCTTTTGCGAGATTGCCGTGATTCTCGTTTGATATGGAGCCACTTTCAAAACTTGCTGCCAACCCTCCGGCGGTGTATTCCTTCCAGGATTGGTTTCAACACCTCCTTTAGGGACCTCTGCAAGCGTTTACGATTGCCATTCTCTGGTGTATCTGGCGTTGGCGGAATCATGTGGTTTTCGACCCACATCCGTGGCCTGTTCAGTTGGTTTGGCGACAAGTTTTGATAACGACGAATCAATTTGTGAGGTGGGGGAAGATGACGCTGAATACTCGAGAATCCATGTTTGTCAAGGGTCCGAATTGGATCCATCTTCATACGGATGGAAGTTGGGTTTCTGGGCCAAATCAAATGGGTGGTGGTGGTGTAGTGCGAGACTCCACTAGCTGATGGCTTTCAGGGTTTGCTTGTTCTTATGGGGCTGGTTGTGCTTTTCACGCGGAGCTTCTGGCGCTTCGAACTAGTTTGAAGCTTCTCTGGGATTTGGGTTTCCGAGAAATTGTCTGCTATATGGATTGTAAGGATATTGTGGAGCTTCTAAGCTAGAACAGAGATACCTGAACTTATTGGCAACGAGACATTATTGCTTCTATTCGGGAAATATTGGCTGAGGATTGGAAGGTTCAATTCTCATATGTTATGCGGGATAGAAACGCTGTGGCAGATGCGTTGGCGAGATAAGCTTCTCAATCAGGGTGTCCAATGCGTATTTGGAAGGACCCCCTTCCTCTGTGATTCCGTTCTTGTGCAAAGATGCGGTAGCTTAATTCGTTTATTTTGTTGTTTGCTTTCTTTCCTTATGTAACAAAAAAAAATCAATGACTATTAACTTTGATCTTTCTCCTTTGTAGTCATACTGCATTTCACAGATAACTCCACAAATAAACCCAATCGCATCTAAAATGAAATAAGATTTGGATAGATTAAAACATAATCTTAAACAAATACACTAAAATATCAAAAGATAATAGTTACTTGTTACCTATAAGATAGTTTCGATCAAAATCTTTAGAGTCTAATTCTGGAAAATGCACAAACTTTAATCCATATTGAGGAATATTTGATATCTCATCAAGTTTAGAAATAGTTTCATCTTCAAGATTAATACTATTTTGATATTTTGTGGTTCTGAACTGGCCAACATTTGCACCAACACCAAAATAACAAATTTCATAGACACAGTTCATTGTGAAATATTTTCATCAACGAATTCCCTACTGTAGCATGAATGGTGTCTCCCTGAGTTCACAAAAACTTGGCTCTGTTTGATTCAAAGGAGGGAAGGGGAGGGGAGGGATTTTAATGGAGGGGAGGGGAAGGAAGGGAATGGGAGGGGAGGGATTTTAATACTTGTTATGTTTGGTTCATAAGAGGGGAGGGGAGGGGAAATAACTCTTTTTTTGTTTTGTTCACGAGGGGAGGGGAGGGATTTTATAATTAAATTACTTTTATACCTTTTATAAATTTACTTGTATTTTAAACTAAGCTGGAATCAATAATCATCATTTTAACCTCAACACCCCGATTTAAATTCATTCATATTTCGAATCAATTAAAGACTCCATGTTTATGAAACATAATACCATGCTATCAAAGCATTACAAGAACAAACTCGACGAGAGAGGGTGGCTTAAAACAATTATCAACAATAGGTAATAGTATGTGTGTGCAGCAGCAGCGTATGTGTGTGGATGGCTTAATCCAACAAAACTTAGCAAGAGAGGGTGGCTTAATCCAACAAAACTTAGCAACACATAAAACCTTGTCTGCGACGAAGAAAAAAATAGAAAGGAGGAGAGAAGATGGAAACCTGGGGCGTGTGTGCCGTAGTGGCGGATGGGCGGCAGCGGCGGACGACAGGAAGGACGAACAAGAAGAGGAAGGACGAACGACAAGAGGAATGAGAAAGGAATGATAAGCAGAAGCAATTAGGTATTTTCTATTCAATTTAGGAATTACCAAATTGGTGTAGGGATATTTTTGTCACAAAATTATTTTCCCTCCCAAACCCCTGGGGTTTTTTGTTCTTCTGATGAAAAAAGGATGATATCAAGAACTTCGAGGGTGTGTGTTTCAGACTCAAGATTTATTGGATGAGTTTCTGTTTCCAGAAATTACCTTTCTTCATTGTGGGAAGGAAGATAAAGGGATGCTGGTTAGGGTTGAATCTGAAGATCTAATTCAGCATTAAAGGGGCAAAAGCTTTTTGGAAACAATTTAGGGCGTTAGATTTAACACCCCCACCACCTAATTTGAAACCCCAGGTTTTTGTAGTAAAAGATTTATATATCCCTGTCGTTACCACGTTCCGGGATTTATTATCTCGGAATGGTTGTTTTTGTTCGGGGATTTATTTCCTCGGAACCAATTATACAATATTTTCCAGGATAAGAAATCTCGGAGTGTAATGTTGACTAATAATTCACATTACGGGATTTTTAATCTCGAAATGTCATTGCTTCCGAGTTTTGAAAACTTGGAATGAATTAAATCTACATTCCGGGATTTATAAAACCGGAATGTGAATTTTATGTTCCGAGAATCATAAACTCGGAATCAGCATATACATGCCTTCCAGGAATTATAAACCCGGAATGCATATTTTATACTTTTACATTCCGAGATTTCAAATCACGGAAAGTTAAATCTTTCCGGATTTCAAAAACCAGAATTTGGAAAGAAACTTGTTAGATTCCGGTTTCTATAATCCGGAAGCAAACAAGCCCTGTTTTCTATAAATTAAGATTATAACAAGTTAAAATAATTAAGAAAAAACTATAACAGGATAGTAACAATGTTAAACATATGTTTCAAAAATTTTAACACAATGTTATACAATATCATCAACATAATTACAAGCATCCCCACATCATCTTCCCCCACTCGACGTTGACGTCGAAGACCCTCCCCTACCCCTCCTCTGATACACAATGTTAGCCGTCGTCCTTTATCTCGTGTAACCCAGAGCTCTCTGCAACACAGGTCGAGTAGGCCCGCCAACTGGAGGTGTATCGGGCGCGTTGAGAGCCTGCGTCAACCAATCCTCATATTTCCGAAGGAGAGACTGAAATGAAACCAATTTGAAATGTCAGCTAAGCATATTAGAAAAATTCAATGGATTTTCGAAAGGGATACAGAACTTACCGCTACTCCAACGCTATCTCGCATGCAATCTGGTATCAGAAGGTGGTGTGAATGCCGCACGAACCATGTCATGTAATCCGGTGACGACTGTGCAGGAAATGAAACCTGCAGCCCTAACGGGATGACGGCATCTGTAAAAGCCTCGAAGGCAATATCGATGTCCTCCGCGGAGGGTGGTGGACCGGGGGGAGATCGGGGGACAGTCTGAATGTGACCAAACAGTCGGAGGACCCTCTCCGGAAGGTACGGCCGAGTTGCATCCGGTCCTCGGATGAATCCAGAGAAAGTGGCTATCGGATGCAATGGACGGTGGTCCCTAGCGTAAGGAGTCCAGATAACAGCATCGGCATCCATGTCATCAAGGTGCTCCCTCCGTGTAATGCATGGAACTGTCCCTTGCTTCCCGCAACGCCATCTAGCCGCTCTCGGCTTGTCCTCAGTATAGTCTGGCACCGGATGCCTGAAGAACAACGTGGCCGGGGTGTTCATATATCCAAGCCTGAAGGAGTGACGTGTAGCTGTTAGTACAGATAGCAACCTGAGAGGGGGGGTGAATCAGTGTTGCCCCGATTTTCGCCTTATTGAAAATGTTACTTTCAAGATGATGATAATCACAAGACGATTGTTGTGATTGCAGCGGAATTGAGTATTGCTTGAAAGTAAAAGATGAAGGATGAAGGAAATAAAACACAGAGTTTTATCCTGGTTCACCTTCAATCCACCGAAGGCTACGTCCAGTCCCTCAAGGAAACCCTTTGAGGATTTTTCCACTATTGATAAAAATCTCTTACAAGTTCCTAACCCAAGGACTCCAAGAATTTCTACCAATACCCTGTGAAAGCAAACCACTTTCAACAGTCCCTGAAAGCAAACTACTTTCAGTTCCTGAAGGCAAACCACCCTCAGACCTTGAAGGCTAAACCACCTTCAATCAATACCCTGAAAGTATACCACTTTCAGTGACAACAACCCTTCACCGAATACCACGGTGAAAACTCAATCTTACAGAAAGAGATGAAGAAGAGTTTACAATTAGCTGTATCAATCCTTTAACATAGAAATGGATTGATCATGAGAATTTATGCTTTAAGGCTTTTAAGCATAATATAATTCTGAGTTCTTCAAGATATGAACAACTAAAGTGTTCTTATAGACATGAAGATCATGAACTCAGAATTTAGGCTCTTGAAGGTTTAAGTTCTAAAAGAAGAACTAATTTTGACAAAGCTTTGGCCTAATATTGTATTCTCATGTGTTGTGTGTTGTATCTTGTGTTCTGGACTCAAATGGACTTTATATAGGCAAGGGAAACGTACTTGAACCATCACAACCCTTTCCAAAAGGTTTGGGACACAATGGTTCATGAAAAGATGTAACTTTTTGTTCTGGTAATCGATTACATCATTTAGTGTAATCGATTACGCTAATAGCCGTTTCAGTTTAAATTTGAATTTCAAACATGTAATCGATTAAAAACAACAAGTAATCGATTACTTGCCTAGGTGTAATCGATTACCAAAATCCTGAAATCGATTACACTGAAGTCCATCTTCCAAAAACTTGATCCTTTGAGATCGGCTTAAGGTTTTCTACTTCTTTTAAGTTATGAAAACACTTAGCTTGATTAGTTTAGATGTTTTAAGAGCCCTTTATGCTTTAATAGACCTTTAGAAGCATAACTCACCTAAACTAAGACTTCTAGACTATTGATGAACTTTGTAGCGTTGTTTCTTCGAAGTCTTCTTTTCTTCTTTTTGTTGATGAGTTTGTCGTTATCAAAACCACAGCCAGGGTCAGGAGCAAGACCTTCTTCACAATCTCCCCCTTTTTGATGATGGCAAACGCATTCTTGATACTTGAAGATCATATTGGCAATTTTGTTGAAGAACTCCCCCTGATTGATGTAATCTAGTATTTCTCCCCCTTTCTAATGGATTTGTTGAAATCCTGCATATGATCCTTAATAGCACAGAACCTTTCTCCCCCTTTTGACTTCATCAAAAAGAAGAAAAGGCCAAAAATACAGGCATAGATATCCATACAAGTATATTGGAAAATAAAGCATGGGTGTATGGGGGTAAAGATGTAAAACAAGAATAAAATACAATCATCCAAACATCTTATAGAAAATAAGGAAAGTACAAGCAACAACAAAACAAACAACAACAAAAAAAAAACGTTACATAAAGAAAGATTACAAGCTATAACAGGGAAGGGGAAACTAGCCTATAAAACTAAGAGTCATCTGACACGTCTTCATCCATCATGGGTGGTGAGAGTGGAGGATCACGACCATCAACATAAACAAGATAAGGAAGAGTGAAAATGCCAAAGTCATTTGTTATCCGGAGAGAGGGAAGAATTGAAGTATCAACCCGTTTGAGATGAGAAGACCGCTCATCATACAGTTTGGCAATAGGGACTCCGGAGTACATAAGAATGCGAGAGATGACCGAAGCATAAGGGAAGGATTCCGCATGGTCACGACATCGCAACATGTGATTCATGACCAAAAATGCCCAGTTAATTTGATGGCAATTGAGTATGCCATACATAATTTGTAACTCTAATTCGCTAACATGAGCGAGAAGAGTTTCTTCAGGCAGAATCACTTGATTGATGAAGTAGGGAAGTAGATGATTACTAGTTGTGAGAACATCAGTATTGTAGGGACAAGAGGTTGTATGGGGTGGAGGGATTCGTTGAAGGTCGGATGACTGAAATCTGCAAAGTGATGTATAAAAGGAGTCCTGATTGTACTCAGACCAGGGGCAGGGCAGGTTTGGACCTAAGAAGGCACCAGTTGAGGGGAGGCCAAGACAACGTCCAAAGGTTGTAAAGGAATGACGAATAAGAATCCCTTTAACAGAACTTTGAAATCCATCGCGCAGAGTCTCTAGGTTGCAGTAGAAGACTTTAACTAGTTCAGGGTAAAAGGGATTGTAGATAGAGATAAATTCCTCAAGTTCTTGATGTCTGAGATATGCAGGAAAAGTGTGACCAGCTTCTACAAATGAGTCCAGATCACCGTACATAGACTTACGAATGAGTTGATTTATGAACCTTGAAACAAACCGATTTCTTTGGTTTGTTGATGTAAGGAGTCTTGTGAGGTTCATTGGGCGAGTAGAATGAGAATGATAAGAGGCCATGATTAGGTGTAGGAAGATAGTGTGGAGAAGAATGAGCAGGACTTCAGAGAAGGCTTTAAACCAAAGTTTGGAGTGATAGAGATGGAATTGGAAGACAATTTGAATCATCATCTAAAGCTGATTTAAATAACTAGAGCATGTAATCGATTACAGCAGTTGGGTAATCGATTACAGAGCAGTTATTCCAAGTTTGAATTTCAAAGGATGGAGGGAAATTTGAAATTCTAGCAGTTTTTCGAGCAGGTAATCGATTACAACAGTTAGGGTAATCGATTACTGGGAGTTTGAATTTAAAAATATTCAAATTTTGAATGTGTAATCGATTACAGCAGTTAGGGTAATCGATTACTTATAGAATTCTAACAGGCACGAGGACTGAGATCAAGGATAATCGATTACAGGACCTATGGTAATCGATTACTAAGACATTTTTATGAGTCCTAGGTTCTAGAATTCTATATAACATATTTTAAATACATATTGAAGCACATAATCAAGCTAAATGCATATAAAAAGCATATATTATCACAGTTATTATGCAACAAAACATGTTACTTTTAAATGTCATGCTCATCTAATATGCCTAATTCTCTTCTAATCTTAAAGAATGAATCTTTAGGAAGAGGCTTAGTAACGATATCTGCTAATTGATTATGAGTATCCACAAAAGAAATCTCAATATCTTTCCTCATAACATGATCTCGAAGGAAATGATGTCTTATATCAATATGCTTAGTTCGAGAATGCATGATGGGATTTTTAGTGAGATTTATGGCACTTGTGTTGTCACATTTAATTGAAATGCAGCCCAGCTCTAAGCCATAATCTTTGAGTTGTTGTTTGAGCCATAGAGTTTGTGCACAACAACTTCCTGCAGCAATATATTCTGCTTCAGCAGTACTTAGAGCAACACATGCTTGTTTCTTGCAAAACCAAGAGACAAGAGCATTTCTTAACAAGTGACAAGTACCACTAGTACTTTTTCTTTCATTTTTACAACCAGCATAATCAGAATCAGAATACCCAATCAAATCACAAACACTGCCTTTGGGATACCACAAACCAACATTTGTAGTTCCTCTCAAGTATTTGAAAATCCGTTTAACGGAACTCAAATGTGATTCCTTAGGAGATGCTTGATATCTAGCACATAGACACACACTAAACATAATATCAGGTCTACTTGCAGTTAAGTATAAAAGAGATCCGATCATACCTCTATATTTAGTAATGTCTACTGGAACACCGGATACATCTTGATCTAAATATGTATTAGACCCCATTGGTGTGGCTATGGCTTTGCAATCATCCAAATCATATTTCTTTAATAATTCCTTGCAAAACTTTTATTGATTGATGAATATTCCATCACGTGATTGCTTGATTTGCAATCCAAGAAAGAAGCTTAATTGTCCCATCATAGACATCTCAAATTATTCTTGCATCATGTTAGAGAAATCCTTACAAAGAGATTCGTTAGTTGCACCAAAGATAATATCATCAACATAAATTTGAACTAATAAAGTATTACCTTTGGTTCTTTTGATGAACAAGGTTGTATCAGTCTTACCCTTTTGGAATCCTTTATCACAAAGGAATGTTCTTAATCTATCATACCATGCACGTGGGGCTTGCTTAAGACCATAGAGTGCTTTCTTTAATCTGAAGACATGTGAAGGGAACTTTGGATCTTCAAATCCTGGAGGTTGCTTCACATAGACTTCTTCTTGAATATATTCGTTCAGGAAAGCACTTTTGACGTCCATTTGATATAATGGGAAATTTAAAGAGCAAGCATATGCCAACAAAATTCTTATGGCTTCCAACCTTGCTACTGGTGCATATGTTTCATCAAAATCTATACCTTCTTCTTGATTATAACCTTGAGCAACTAATCTTGCTTTGTTCCTTACTATGATACCATTTTCATCTAATTTATTTCTAAATACCCACTTTGTTCCAATAATATGCTTATCACTAGGCTTTGGAACAAGTTCCCAAAATTGATTTCTTTCAAATTGGTTTAGTTCTTCCTGCATTGCTACAATCCAATACTCATCCTCCAGAGCATCATTTACTTTTGATGGTTCTATTTGAGAGACAAAGGCTATATTCAAAACTGAATCATTTAAGCGTAGCCTTGTAGAAACGCCTCTAGAAATATCACCAATAATATTATCAACTGGATGATCCCTATGGGTTCTCCATTCTTTTGGAAGTTGATAAGTATTATCTTCAATGTGCTCTTCTTGTATTGGATTTTGATCTCCATCCTTTTGAGAATCTTCATTGACAATGATATCTTCTTCCTCATTATCTGGAAGATTAACTTTATCTTCTATTGAAGATTTAGATTCATCAAAAGAGACATGTATGGATTCTTCCACAGATAGAGTTTTCTTGTTAAAGACTCTATATGCTTTGCTTTTTAGACAATAACCAAGGAATATACCTTCATCATATTTTTCATCAAACTTACCAAGGTTTTCCTTTCCATTATTCAAAACAAAGCATTTTGATCCAAAAGCATGTAGATGAGAGATATTTGGTTTCCTTCCTTTGTAGAGTTCATTGGGGGTTTTCTTCAGTATAGGCCTAATAAGAACTCTATTGGAAACATAGCAAGCAGTACTTACAGCATCAGCCCAGAAATATTTAGGAAGGCTTGATTCACTTAGCATGGTTCTTGCTAATTCTTCAAGTAATCTGTTCTTCCTTTCAACAACACCATTTTGTTGTGGTGTTCTCGGAGTAGAGAAATTATGTGTTATTCCATTTTCATCACATAGTTCTTGAAATTGTTGATTCTGAAATTCTCCACCATGATCACTTCTAATAGAAGAGATCTTTAAAGACTTCTCATTTTGAACTAGCCTTGCATATCTCTTGAATGCATTGAAGGCTTCATTCTTATGAGGCAAGAATAACGTCCATGTAAATCTAGAGAAATCATCAACAATAACAAGTGCATAGAAATTACCTCCGAGGCTTTTTGTTCTTGAAGGTCCGAACAAATCCATATGTAGCAATTGAAGGGTCCTTGAAGTCGAAACTATGTTCTTTGGTTTGAAAGACATTCTGGTTTGCTTCCCTTTTTGACATGCATCACAAAGCTTGTCTTTTTCGAATCTTATCTTTGGAAGCCCAAGAACTAGATCATGCTTGACTAGTTTGTTTAATTGATCTATGTGTATATGAGCAAGTCTTCTATGCCATAGCCATGAATCACTATTGTTCTTGGCCAAAAGACATCTTACGTTTTGTGGAATTTCATCCAAGGAGATCATGAAGACTTTATTTACTTTATATCCAGAAAACTTAATTTCGTTAGTTTTCACATCTTTTACTACACATATATCATCAATAAAACCAACTTTCAAACCTTTGTCACATAATTGACTGATACTCAGAAGATTATGCATCAAACCATCAACGTAAAGAACTTTATCGATGACTGTTTGAGGGGGTGTGCCTATTCTTCCAACACCGAGTATATTTCCCTTTTGATTGTTACCATATGTGACAAAACCTTTTTCCCTAGGTATAAGAAAAAAAAACTTGGTTTTGTCTCCTTTCATGTGTGATGAGCAGCCACTATCAAGATACCATAAATCCTTTGTTGCTTTCATACACACCTACATGACAAAGTTCAGACATGGGTATTAGGAACCCAACAAGTTTTGGGTTCTTCTAAGTTAACATCTTTTCTTACCCAAATGTACTCCCTATTTGGTACTCCTACATGTTTGTAGTAACATCTACTAGGGGTATGTCCTATTTTGTTACAATAAGTACAAGAATAATGATTGTAAATAGATGTTTGTCTAAGGGAGGAATGGATCTTCTTAGGAGGTCTGTTTTGATTATTCTTCCTATTGTTCATACTCCTAAAAGGATTGGTCTTAATGTTACTAGAAGATCCTAAAACATGGTTTGGTTTTACAAACACAGTTTTCTTAGTCTCATTTGTCTTTGGGTGAGAAGTATATCCTAGACCTAACTTATTGTTTGAATATCTTTGCACACTTAGAATATCATCTAACTTCGGTTTTCCTTTATTGAAGTTATTAACTCTTTGTTGAAGATTATCTATCTTTTCTTCTAAAGAACTACACTTAGTGCATTTATGAGTAATATCTAACTTAGATTTTACTATGTCTAGTTCTTCTTGTAAAGTTCTACACTTACTTTCTAAGGATGAAATCAAATCATTTTTCCTAGTGCTAACTTTAGAAAATTCTTGACATAATTTAAACATATTTTCCATGGTAAACTTTAAATCATGAAAAGATATAGAGTTATCACTAACCTGGGAATCTTCAACATCTGAATCATGTGAAGCCATCAAAGCAACTTGTGCTTCTTCTTTATCAGAGTCTGATGATGAACTTACTTCATTATCATCCCAAGCCAAATATGCTCTTCGTGTGGGTTGATCCTTTTTCTCGAATTTTTCTCTTAGACCATGTTTCTTCTTCTGAAGATTTGGACATTCTGACTTGAAGTGTCCCGGATTGCCACATTCGAAACATGTGATCTTTTGAGAGGAAGATGACTCATTGTTCTTTTGGAAAGATTTGTTGTTGTTGAATTTCACTCCTTTTCTCTTAAGAAACTTTCCAAAATTCTTTACTAGAAGATTCACATTTCCATTGTCTTTTTCTTCAGAATCTGCATCATAATCTTCTTTGATGCTTTCTTTTGCTTTTAGGGAAATGGATCGATACTTCTTCTCATGTTGTTCATTTTCTTCCAAACGATTCAATTCCAACTCGTGTTCTTGGAGTTTTCCAAAAAGAGTTGCGAGAGTCATTTTTGATAAAATCTTCTTCTTTGAGATGGCTGTTACTTTTGGTTGCCATACTCTTGTAAGTGATCTTAGAACTTTCATGTTCAAGTCACTGTTTGAAAATTGTCTACCAAGAGCAATCAAATGATTAATTAAATGAGTGAATCGTTTTTGCATATCTAATACCTTTTCTCCTGGAAGCATTCTGAACATTTCATATTCCTGAGATAGAGTATTGATCTTTGATCTCTTGACTTCATCTGTCCCTTCATGAGTCACCATCAACGTATCCCATATTTCTTTTGATGTAGTGCACGTTGATACTCTGAAAAATTCATCCATTCCAAGGGCAGATGTAAGAATGTTCATTCCTTTGAGATCATATTGAACCTTCTTCTTATCTTCTTCACTCCATGAACTTTCTGGTTTTACTTGTGAAGTTCCTTCTACTTCTGCTACAGGCACAAAGGGACCTTCTTCAATGGCTTTCCAAATTCCTGCGTCTAATGACTTTATGAATATCTTCATTTTGATTTTCCAGAAGTCATAGTGTTCTCCATTGAAGAATGGTGGCCTGTTTATGTTGTGTCCTTCACTGGTTCCATGATTGGAAGAGGATGCCATCTTTTCCCGGACCTTAGGAATAACTTACCTAAACTTTCGCTCTGATACCAATTGTTAGTACAGATAGCAACCTAAGAGGGGGGTGAATCAGTGTTGCCCCGATTTTCGCCTTATTGAAAATGTTACTTTCAAGATGATGATAATCACAAGACGATTGTTGTGATTGCAGCGGAATTGAGTATTGCTTGAAAGTAAAAGATGAAGGATGAAGGAAATAACACACAGAGTTTTATCCTGGTTCACCTTCAATCCACCGAAGGCTACGTCCAGTCCCTCAAGGAAACCCTTTGAGGATTTTTCCACTATTGATAAAAATCTCTTACAAGTTCCTAACCCAAGGACCCCAAGAATTTCTACCAATACCCTGTGAAAGCAAACCACTTTCAACAGTCCCTGAAAGCAAACTACTTTCAGTTCCTGAAGGCAAACCACCCTCAGACCTTGAAGGCTAAACCACCTTCAATCAATACCCTGAAAGTATACCACTTTCAGTGACAACAACCCTTCACCGAATACCACGGTGAAAACTCAATCTTACAGAAAGAGATGAAGAAGAGTTTACAATTGGCTGTATCAATACTTTAACATAGAAATGGATTGATCATGAGAATTTATGCTTTAAGGTTTTTAAGCATAATATAATTCTGAGTTCTTCAAGATATGAACAACTAAAGTGTTCTTATAGACATGAAGAAAGAAGAACTAATTTTGACAAAGCTTTGGCCTAATATTGTATTCTCATGTGTTGTGTGTTGTCTCTTGTGTTCTGGACTCAAATGGACTTTATATAGGCAAGGGAAACGTCCTTGGACCATCACAACCCTTTCCAAAAGGTTTGGGACACAATGGTTCATGAAAAGATGTAACTTTTCGTTCTGGTAATCGATTACATCATTTAGTGTAATCGATTACGCTAATAGCCGTTTCAGTTTAAATTTGAATTTCAAACATGTAATCGATTACAAACAACAAGTAATCGATTACTTGCCTAGGTGTAATCGATTACCAGAATCCTGAAATCGATTACACTGAAGTCCATCTTCCAGAAACTTGATCCTTTGAGATTGGCTTAAGGTTTTCTACTTCTTTTAAGTTATGAAAACACTTAGCTTGATTAGTTTAGATGTTTTAAGAGCCCTTTATGCTTTAATAGACCTTTAGAAGCATAACTCACCTAAACTAAGACTTTTAGACTATTGATGAACTTTGTAGCGTTGTTTCTTCGAAGTCTTCTTTTCTTCTTTTTGTTGATGAGTTTGTCGTCATCAAAACCACAGCCAGGGTCAGGAGCAAGACCTTCTTCACAGTAGCCACTGAGTTTCTTCGTCTTATAGTGACTTGCAACTCCCAACTGGTCATATAGCACGGCCAGCGCCATGGTTCCCCACGCATAGGTGCCGACCATATTTAGGTCCTCCAATGCTGTGAGGTAAGTCATACTGCTGTACGTGTGACTCATGTTGGCAAACAACGTAATGCCAACAAGATGCAACAGACACAGGCGGGCAGCATGATCCCATCGCCTGTCTAAAAGTTAAAAAAATCAAAGGTAAGTACAGTACAATCTAAAACTTTGTAAATACTTCATGACTAGTTATTATAAAATCAAAGGTAAGTACCGTACCTGCAACCGCCGCTGCGTAATGCTGGGATAGCCATGAGAATTGGAGGTTTCAGCCCCTCGTCTTCCCGAACTCCGCCAGCAAGTCCTCTCTGTCAGCACCAAGCAATCTCTGACAGGCTTCGAGGGAAACCTCCTCGTCAATCACGGGCAACGAGAACATCTGCCCGTGCACCGGTATGTGTAGTAAGCATGACACGTCATCCAGTGTGACGGTCATCTCCCTGAACGGCATATGGAATGAAGAAGTCTCCGGGTGCCACCTCTCCACGAAGGCAGACACCAGCCCCTTGTCCATCATCGTGTATGAACATGAAACAAGGGGGTACAGCGTCGCCCGCTGCACGATCTCCAATACCTCAGGGACTTCTTCACAGGATAGGTTCGCCAGCTTATGACCGCAGGTTGTCACTGTGAGGTCACCCCTGTCGACGTACTCCTGGAAAACAAATAATGGATCCATGTTAATCAATTGATACACAATAAGACAATAAATCAAACTTCTGCGGTCTATTTCTTACCGGGTGAGTCCCCAAGTATGCCTCCCATATGATGGGTGCAACGTGCTCCGGGTACTTATGGAGCAATGACTGATCCTCGGGGCCTCCTGTAAAAGGAGGCTCCCGCTGAAGAATGAACTCTTCAGTCTCTGGCTGAGACTGAAGCTCAGGTGCTGCTGGTCCATCTAGACGAGGAGATTGGACCTGAGGCTGCTCCACAGAGGGAACTGGTGCTGGGTGTGGCCACTTCCTTCTGTGTTGTTCCGTCCGCGTCCGCGTCCCCGTGGTCCGAAATGAGTCCGAGCCATCTGCACATAATAAAAGAATTAAGAGAAAATATGGGTTACTGATTTTAAAAAACATAACAAATAAAAATTCACTAAATTTCGAGTTTTATATCTCGGAAGCAAAATATATCAATGTATTCACGTTCCGGAATTTAAATCTCGGAAGCTAACATATCCAGTTAAGTAGCTTCCGAGACATAAAAACCGGAAGAACATACCGTTCCGGTATTTCAAAGTCGAAATGGACTTACAATTCTATTACGTTCCGGAATTTAAATCTCGGAAGCTAACATATCAAGTTAAGTAGCTTCCGAGACATAAAAACTGGAAAGAACATACCGTTCCGGTATTTAAAAGTCGGAATGGACTTACAAATCTATTACGTTCCGGAATTTAAATCTCGGAAGCTAACATACTGTTCCGGTATATAAAAGCCGGAATGGATTCACAATACTATTGCTTCTGGAATATAAATCTCAAAATTTTCAAGTAAAATCAGATTCCGGGTACTAGAACCCGGAATGAACCTAAACAATTTTAATTACAATTACTATGTTACCGTTCCGGGATATTAAACACGGAGGCGTAAAAATAAAGTCCCCGAGATTTACAACTCGGAACACTAAATCTACAGGTTCCGGGATCTAATTCCTGGAACCTCAACGAAGTGCCCTACTGGTAACGCTTCGTCTTCAACCAAAAGCAAAATGAGGAGAGAAAGAGGTTCTGAACCTTAACTTGAGTGGAAGACCGAAGTTGATGATGAAATGGGGGAAATGAAGAGCTCCAAGGAAATGGTTGAAGATGAGAGGGAGTCGACGAGCAGAGTGAATGAAGGAGACAACGAGCTCGTTTGAAGGAGAGGAAGAGTTTGAGAGTGAGAGGGTTTTGGGATTGTGATTCCGGAAGGGTGGAGGGAATGAGGGTGGGGTGGGAGGTTATAATTTTATTAAGGGTATTTTGGGTATTAGAAAAAAAGGGCTGGGGTGCCATTTCTTGTAGTGGGGGTGTTAATTCTTACTCCAAACAATTTATTGGTCCATAATGAGGGTGCAATGATGATTCCCCCAAATTTACGCCTGGACTTGGAATATGGGGAAACGATTACGGTGTTTCTTAATGAGGGTTTAATTGGCCTTCTCCATTTGGACTCAGCTATCCATGGCAAGAAGATTATCTATCTTTTCTTCTAAAGAACTACACTTAGTGCATTTATGAGTAATATCTAACTTAGATTTTACTATGTCTAGTTCTTCTTGTAAAGTTCTACACTTACTTTCTAAGGATGAAATCAAATCATTTTTCCTAGTGCTAACTTTAGAAAATTCTTGACATAATTTAAACATATTTTCCATGGTAAACTTTAAATCATGAAAAGATATAGAGTTATCACTAACCTGGGAATCTTCAACATCTGAATCATGTGAAGCCATCAAAGCAACTTGTGCTTCTTCTTTATCAGAGTCTGATGATGAACTTACTTCATTATCATCCCAAGCCAAATATGCTCTTCGTGTGGGTTGATCCTTTTTCTCGAATTTTTCTCTTAGACCATGTTTCTTCTTCTGAAGATTTGGACATTCTGACTTGAAGTGTCCCGGATTGCCACATTCGAAACATGTGATCTTTTGAGAGGAAGATGACTCATTGTTCTTTTGGAAAGATTTGTTGTTGTTGAATTTCACTCCTTTTCTCTTAAGAAACTTTCCAAAATTCTTTACTAGAAGATTCACATTTCCATTGTCTTTTTCTTCAGAATCTGCATCATAATCTTCTTTGATGCTTTCTTTTGCTTTTAGGGAAATGGATCGATACTTCTTCTCATGTTGTTCATTTTCTTCCAAACGATTCAATTCCAACTCGTGTTCTTGGAGTTTTCCAAAAAGAGTTGCGAGAGTCATTTTTGATAAAATCTTCTTCTTTGAGATGGCTGTTACTTTTGGTTGCCATACTCTTGTAAGTGATCTTAGAACTTTCATGTTCAAGTCACTGTTTGAAAATTGTCTACCAAGAGCAATCAAATGATTAATTAAATGAGTGAATCGTTTTTGCATATCTAATACCTTTTCTCCTGGAAGCATTCTGAACATTTCATATTCCTGAGATAGAGTATTGATCTTTGATCTCTTGACTTCATCTGTCCCTTCATGAGTCACCATCAACGTATCCCATATTTCTTTTGATGTAGTGCACGTTGATACTCTGAAAAATTCATCCATTCCAAGGGCAGATGTAAGAATGTTCATTCCTTTGAGATCATATTGAACCTTCTTCTTATCTTCTTCACTCCATGAACTTTCTGGTTTTACTTGTGAAGTTCCTTCTACTTCTGCTACAGGCACAAAGGGACCTTCTTCAATGGCTTTCCAAATTCCTGCGTCTAATGACTTTATGAATATCTTCATTTTGATTTTCCAGAAGTCATAGTGTTCTCCATTGAAGAATGGTGGCCTGTTTATGTTGTGTCCTTCACTGGTTCCATGATTGGAAGAGGATGCCATCTTTTCCCGGACCTTAGGAATAACTTACCTAAACTTTCGCTCTGATACCAATTGTTAGTACAGATAGCAACCTAAGAGGGGGGTGAATCAGTGTTGCCCCGATTTTCGCCTTATTGAAAATGTTACTTTCAAGATGATGATAATCACAAGACGATTGTTGTGATTGCAGCGGAATTGAGTATTGCTTGAAAGTAAAAGATGAAGGATGAAGGAAATAACACACAGAGTTTTATCCTGGTTCACCTTCAATCCACCGAAGGCTACGTCCAGTCCCTCAAGGAAACCCTTTGAGGATTTTTCCACTATTGATAAAAATCTCTTACAAGTTCCTAACCCAAGGACCCCAATAATTTCTACCAATACCCTGTGAAAGCAAACCACTTTCAACAGTCCCTGAAAGCAAACTACTTTCAGTTCCTGAAGGCAAACCACCCTCAGACCTTGAAGGCTAAACCACCTTCAATCAATACCCTGAAAGTATACCACTTTCAGTGACAACAACCCTTCACCGAATACCACGGTGAAAACTCAATCTTACAGAAAGAGATGAAGAAGAGTTTACAATTGGCTGTATCAATACTTTAACATAGAAATGGATTGATCATGAGAATTTATGCTTTAAGGTTTTTAAGCATAATATAATTCTGAGTTCTTCAAGATATGAACAACTAAAGTGTTCTTATAGACATGAAGAAAGAAGAACTAATTTTGACAAAGCTTTGGCCTAATATTGTATTCTCATGTGTTGTGTGTTGTCTCTTGTGTTCTGGACTCAAATGGACTTTATATAGGCAAGGGAAACGTCCTTGGACCATCACAACCCTTTCCAAAAGGTTTGGGACACAATGGTTCATGAAAAGATGTAACTTTTCGTTCTGGTAATCGATTACATCATTTAGTGTAATCGATTACGCTAATAGCCGTTTCAGTTTAAATTTGAATTTCAAACATGTAATCGATTACAAACAACAAGTAATCGATTACTTGCCTAGGTGTAATCGATTACCAGAATCCTGAAATCGATTACACTGAAGTCCATCTTCCAGAAACTTGATCCTTTGAGATTGGCTTAAGGTTTTCTACTTCTTTTAAGTTATGAAAACACTTAGCTTGATTAGTTTAGATGTTTTAAGAGCCCTTTATGCTTTAATAGACCTTTAGAAGCATAACTCACCTAAACTAAGACTTTTAGACTATTGATGAACTTTGTAGCGTTGTTTCTTCGAAGTCTTCTTTTCTTCTTTTTGTTGATGAGTTTGTCGTCATCAAAACCACAGCCAGGGTCAGGAGCAAGACCTTCTTCACAGTAGCCACTGAGTTTCTTCGTCTTATAGTGACTTGCAACTCCCAACTGGTCATATAGCACGGCCAGCGCCATGGTTCCCCACGCATAGGTGCCGACCATATTTAGGTCCTCCAATGCTGTGAGGTAAGTCATACTGCTGTACGTGTGACTCATGTTGGCAAACAACGTAATGCCAACAAGATGCAACAGACACAGGCGGGCAGCATGATCCCATCGCCTGTCTAAAAGTTAAAAAAATCAAAGGTAAGTACAGTACAATCTAAAACTTTGTAAATACTTCATGACTAGTTATTATAAAATCAAAGGTAAGTACCGTACCTGCAACCGCCGCTGCGTAATGCTGGGATAGCCATGAGAATTGGAGGTTTCAGCCCCTCGTCTTCCCGAACTCCGCCAGCAAGTCCTCTCTGTCAGCACCAAGCAATCTCTGACAGGCTTCGAGGGAAACCTCCTCGTCAATCACGGGCAACGAGAACATCTGCCCGTGCACCGGTATGTGTAGTAAGCATGACACGTCATCCAGTGTGACGGTCATCTCCCTGAACGGCATATGGAATGAAGAAGTCTCCGGGTGCCACCTCTCCACGAAGGCAGACACCAGCCCCTTGTCCATCATCGTGTATGAACATGAAACAAGGGGGTACAGCGTCGCCCGCTGCACGATCTCCAATACCTCAGGGACTTCTTCACAGGATAGGTTCGCCAGCTTATGACCGCAGGTTGTCACTGTGAGGTCACCCCTGTCGACGTACTCCTGGAAAACAAATAATGGATCCATGTTAATCAATTGATACACAATAAGACAATAAATCAAACTTCTGCGGTCTATTTCTTACCGGGTGAGTCCCCAAGTATGCCTCCCATATGATGGGTGCAACGTGCTCCGGGTACTTATGGAGCAATGACTGATCCTCGGGGCCTCCTGTAAAAGGAGGCTCCCGCTGAAGAATGAACTCTTCAGTCTCTGGCTGAGACTGAAGCTCAGGTGCTGCTGGTCCATCTAGACGAGGAGATTGGACCTGAGGCTGCTCCACAGAGGGAACTGGTGCTGGGTGTGGCCACTTCCTTCTGTGTTGTTCCGTCCGCGTCCGCGTCCCCGTGGTCCGAAATGAGTCCGAGCCATCTGCACATAATAAAAGAATTAAGAGAAAATATGGGTTACTGATTTTAAAAAACATAACAAATAAAAATTCACTAAATTTCGAGTTTTATATCTCGGAAGCAAAATATATCAATGTATTCACGTTCCGGAATTTAAATCTCGGAAGCTAACATATCCAGTTAAGTAGCTTCCGAGACATAAAAACCGGAAGAACATACCGTTCCGGTATTTCAAAGTCGAAATGGACTTACAATTCTATTACGTTCCGGAATTTAAATCTCGGAAGCTAACATATCAAGTTAAGTAGCTTCCGAGACATAAAAACTGGAAAGAACATACCGTTCCGGTATTTAAAAGTCGGAATGGACTTACAAATCTATTACGTTCCGGAATTTAAATCTCGGAAGCTAACATACTGTTCCGGTATATAAAAGCCGGAATGGATTCACAATACTATTGCTTCTGGAATATAAATCTCAAAATTTTCAAGTAAAATCAGATTCCGGGTACTAGAACCCGGAATGAACCTAAACAATTTTAATTACAATTACTATGTTACCGTTCCGGGATATTAAACACGGAGGCGTAAAAATAAAGTCCCCGAGATTTACAACTCGGAACACTAAATCTACAGGTTCCGGGATCTAATTCCTGGAACCTCAACGAAGTGCCCTACTGGTAACGCTTCGTCTTCAACCAAAAGCAAAATGAGGAGAGAAAGAGGTTCTGAACCTTAACTTGAGTGGAAGACCGAAGTTGATGATGAAATGGGGGAAATGAAGAGCTCCAAGGAAATGGTTGAAGATGAGAGGGAGTCGACGAGCAGAGTGAATGAAGGAGACAACGAGCTCGTTTGAAGGAGAGGAAGAGTTTGAGAGTGAGAGGGTTTTGGGATTGTGATTCCGGAAGGGTGGAGGGAATGAGGGTGGGGTGGGAGGTTATAATTTTATTAAGGGTATTTTGGGTATTAGAAAAAAAGGGCTGGGGTGCCATTTCTTGTAGTGGGGGTGTTAATTCTTACTCCAAACAATTTATTGGTCCATAATGAGGGTGCAATGATGATTCCCCCAAATTTACGCCTGGACTTGGAATATGGGGAAACGATTACGGTGTTTCTTAATGAGGGTTTAATTGGCCTTCTCCATTTGGACTCAGCTATCCATGGCAAGAAGAAATTGTTTTGGGATTTGGGCCGTGTTTTTCTTTAGAGGGTCAAAGGATTCTGCATACATGTCATGTTTGGGTTTTTCTTTAGCTTCTTCCTTACCTGTGTTGGCTGGTTTGGTTACTTCTCCTTGTGTTGGAGCGTGTAGGGGCTTGGATGCGCTTCGCCCTGTGACATGTTTAGCTCCTCCGACCCTAAACCCGGGGGTCGTGGTTGTCCTAAAAAAATGAAGCGGAGACTGGAGTTTAGTTCAAGGGGTTTTTCAAGAGGTGTCGTGGCCAACATTCGTCTTGAAAGCAGTCCTTTTTCTGAGACCTTGGTTCAACCGTCACAAGCTCCTTATGGTGATGGTCGGTCTGGAGTTTATTATCCTTTAGAGGTGTCCGCTCTTTCGCCCTCCGAATATTTCACCAGAGCTAAAAACACATGGCTTCTCAGAAAAGTCTCGGGTCATGTTCACCCGGTTAGCGACGGAGAGGCTATACACGGTTTAGAGAAACAACTTAAGGAGATGATCTCTTCTTCGTGTCCTAGGCTTTTTTTTTTTGGGTGTTGCTTCCCTTGGCTCTTGGGTGTTTACCTTGTTTTTATGGGTGTTGTATTTTCTTGGCTCTTTGGAGTTATCTTCTTGGGCAGGTTTTATAGGTTGTTGTTTTGGGGCTGTTGGTTGTGGGAGTTTCTGGGTGGGTTTTTGCTTTTTGTTGCGTGCTCTTTGGAGGTTTGTGTCTCTCCTTTTTGTTATGCCTCCTTTTCCTTCCATTGTGAAGGGTTTCCCGGTGTGTATAGTGTATACCCCCTCCAATCTTAATTATATGGCCTTATTTATATAATTACGCTTATTAAAAAAATTGATGAAGTTAATTAATGTATTGGATTTAAATTTTTTTATAAAATTTTCAACATTTACCTTTAATTAATTATTGAATGTATTGAAGAGAATTAATTACTAGTGGCATTTAAAATTTCAAAATTACAAAATTTGAATAAATGCAAGTATATATATGAAAAAGAGTAAAAACAATTTTTGAAATTTAGGAAAGGGTAAAGGACACTGAGTGCATCTCTAATTGGTCTTATAATTCACAAAGGTGGGAGTAATCTCGTTTATGGTATTTTCAACTATTTTATAAATAATTATTTATTAAAACTACAACTCTATATTTCTTTTCGGCAGTAAAAATATATATATTTATTGATTGAATCAACAAACTTGAGAACATCGTTCTCAAGTAGGAAAAACATAATCAAACAAAAATTATATAACTTGTATTTTAGCTTGTGCAATGCACGTGGAGTGCACGAAAAAAATATTTTTTAAAATATTTAAATCTAAACTATAAATTTATAGTAAATTATTTTTAAATATAATTTATATTTTAAATTTAAAATAAATTAATACAGTTTGCTATATAGATACTAATGTATTCTAAGTTAGGGATTTTTAAGATTATAATATAATTTTTTGAAAAAAAAATTCAATTGATTAATAAACATACTTAAGACTAACCCTCTCAAGTAGGAAAACAAAAATGGGCAGATTAGCAATTAAATCCCATAAGGCATAAGCCAACCCTTCCCTAGTACAAGTTACAACCACTCTGGTAGTGGTACTTCCGTAAAAGACATTTTTCAATGGCCACAAAAAAAAAAAAAAACACGAGTAGCACATAAACATAGCAACAACTCAAAGGAGATATGACGAAAACAAACCATACCCACCAACGCATCACAATGCAAAAACATTCAGTGTAAGATGTCCTATATACGAGATAATTATAGGAAGGGCACACCTAGAAATAAACCCATACCACCAGCTCCAACTTATAATGTGAAAGATAATCATGGTCTCTTAAGACAAAAATAAAACCTATATAATAAGCCAACCAACAGGAGGAACCCCAACCCTATAGGTCGGCTTCCCCAATTGAGCATTCTCCTGTGCTACAATTTTGTTCCTCCTTGATCAGAGTTGATCAGTTTTTGGTCACTTCATAAAACTATCACTTTTACACCTTCTATGGGCTAATTGGAAAAAAAAACATCCTTACCTGAAAACAGGCTCATGAAATTCCTCCCGAATTCAAGAAAACCCAACATATCCAAAAAGCAATACACAACTGCCAAGTATTACTCCTTATAAGACTTTCTGTCAACATTGTTGTAACGCCCTGATTTTCATGAGAGTTATTATCATAAATATCAACAAACAAAGAACATTGCAAAAAGCAGCGGGAATTAAAAACGAAATGAAACTGATATATAAACTGCCTCAAGGTGAAGATTATTCAAGAAAAGAGTAAATGACCTAAAAATAAACTAAAGTCAACACAACTGAGAACCACACGCAGGTAGGTCCTTCAGAAGTGAGACGCTAAAAATAGAAGACTAAGACATAGAATCCCGGGAAACCCTACGTAGAGCCACCAGACGCTTCAGCCTCTCACGTCGACGTTGCAGGTCTCTCCTCTGTCTACTCCATTGAACCAAACGATCAATAGTCACCTCTAACTATAGGTCATCTTCCGAAGAAAAAGTCACGTGTCTGTCGATAGGTGGATCCTCTGGTCGTCGCCCACATACTATATCATCAAAAGAACCAATAACATCTAATATACGTCACAGAGGAACAGTAATGTCGATAGTCCCTCAGTGATAACAAACATCCACAGTCAAACCATAACAATCTCGTAGTGTAGTCCTAATTCATCCGGTATACTTAGCAGTACAGTAAATACATCTATAACTCCACACATCTCCAACATCCTGGTCGAGCAAATGGATATCATCATGCCTCGGGTATGATACTTGATGAAATGGGTACTTCTCCATCTGGCGATAAGCGCCCACACAACAAGCATTCAAACAAGCAAGGGTCAACTCAAACAAACGAAACACTATATATAATCATGTACATAGATATCAAGGTAATTAAATCATCCAGGATTTAATTAATCCATTATGAAAGTCTAGTTATGAAAACGCGTCCCTAGGGTTAGTCTAGGATGCCACTAAGACTAAATGATCGCGATAAGGTTTTGCATCAACATTGGAAAGACGGGACGACCACGACAACTCTAGGAAATAAGGGTAAACTCCGCTTGCACGGTATGCCACTTAAACATGAACCACAACTGACAACTACCGAGCGAACCAAAATACATGAACAATCCACAGTCGGACGACAACGACTAGGTGAACTAATGACATAGGAGAAACGGTGGGGGAAACAATCGTGTCTAGGGAACCACCGATAAAGAAACAGTCGTGCGAACCCAAAACTATGCATATCAGTTAGTCGAAATATCATTAAACTAAACCACCCAACAATAACAGCAAAATGTAACACCCCAATTTTCGGTTGAGGGTTACATAGCGGAAATTAAAACCTCTCAGAAAAAAACTCAATTTTCAAAAGAATTTTGTCTCTCAAAAATATTTATTATTAATATTCAACCCATAATAGTGTATTAAACGTCAGAAAACAGCGGAAGGTATTTCAAAATAAATAACGTTGCACTACAAGTGCTAAAATCAAACAGCAGAAAATAAAACAATATTCTACTAAGTCCTTCAATTCTTCAAGCCTTCTTCGCCAACTCGTTCTTGCAACAATTCATCTTCTCGTAATTCATTGCCCTGTCTGCCTCCGGCGTTAAGCACCCAAACACAAACAGAAAGGGTTAACTCTTAAAACAAACAACAAATAACAAGCAGCATGTTGAACATAAATAATAGTAACAATTTTTTTCAAAATACAGTAACAACGACTTAACGGTAATATCTAAACAAAAACAGTAGTAACTCAAATAAATTTCTTCAATTTATATATGCAAGACTTTGGCCAAAACTTCACACAAAACTAGCGAGAACGGTCGCAGGGGACAATTTACCCTCTCACCGAACTAAAGGTAAATTTTGGGAGATCTCTACATTGGGCTTAGAGAAAACCACACTTTTTATATCCAATGTGATACTTTTACTCACACTTGATAAGTAGTATCCCAACATATAGCACCACAAATACACAAACAATAAAACACTAGAAATTCAAATTACAAATGTCATATTAGGATACTCAAAATCTCTAGCTTGTTGATTCCATTTTCATCACTTTTTTACTAAGGTAGATATATTCTAGCGCAATGGTAGCTCTGTTAACACGCTTCATGGAAGCCAAAATCTCATCTTCCCATTGCACTATAAACTCCTCACAAAACCACTAGTCAGAGCCCAACACTAGGTGGTGGTTAAAAGAGGAAACTTCAAATAGTGAGGATAAGAATTGGGTGGTTATGGTGACAGATGGTGGCGGCAATGAGAGGCGGACATGAAAGAAGTGGGAAAAGAAACAAAGGGAAGATAGAAAAATTATGTCTACAGGATAGAGGACTCTCACAAAGAATAGAAGAAAACCCTCTTATAGAGAGTCAAGAGGATGCTCTGGGGGGGTGGAGGGGGTGAACAAAGAGGATGCTCTGGGGTTTCTGGATGGAGGTGAAAGATGACTCTAGACTTTATGGATGAACGTGATTCTTCGTGAGATGCCTTCTAGGTCATATGTATGATCTCATAGTCGATTTCTTAATATGTCCTATTTTGAGTTCTTTTTTTTTAACCATTATGTGTATATTTATTGGGCCAAGCCCATTATGCAAGTTTTATGAGTTCATGTGCAAGACTTAACTAGCCCAATATTCTTTATGGATGGTTGTTAGGTTATAGGTTTTATTTAAGGAGAATAAGGTCATCATTTGTCTCACACACTCTCGAATGACTTAATTCTCCACCAAAGAGTCTTTTGTAAAAGAGGGAAATCATGTGGAAGCTCATGTTGCTAGCATATATTTTTATGTACATTCTTCAATAAGATCTCCATTTCTTGCAAGAGTGTATACAAAGGCACGCTATTTACAATGTTTTATTTTATTTTATTGGGGTTCTAATTTTTAATGTAAATTAGAGACATTTCATCCTTTGTGTGGTATTAAAATAGGTCACACTGTTGGATTATGCACTAGTAGCTTAATATTATACCTTAATATTATTTATATTTAATTATTACAACCTAAGTACGCAAGAGATGCCTATAGGGTCTCACACATAGAATTAACCCACTAGAATGTATTATAATGTCTTATTGGACCAGGTTTATTAGATGAACACATATTGGACCAGGTTCATTGGGTGAGCCCAATATGCATTAAGGAGACTTAGGGTTAGCCACCTTATGAGGCTTATAAATAGAGCATGAGATGCTCAAACCCTAGTGAGACAGTTTGCTCAGCCTCTTGCCTCCGCTAGCACATCGAGCCGTAAGGGTTTCTAGTGGGAGCGTTTGTGGAGCCTTCTGTAGAGGCAAAGCTGCTACTGCTTCGTTGCTTATGTCTTCAAGAGGTAATCTTAATGTGTTTGTTTGTTTAAGAACTTTGAAACGTGAACTTGCAAGTCTATCTCATATTGGAAATTCTTATTTTGTTGCGCTAATCGATCGCATGATTCCCTTCACATGTTGGGAGTATAATTCTGAAGTTTTGATTAATAAAGTCCTGATGAATTGAAATTTTGAGATTTTATGATATATAGATATAGAAATCATGATATGTATTGATTTACGGCTAATCTACTATTTGTTTTTTATCCCAATAATACTATTACAAATCAACAAAAAAAAGGACGATAAATGTTTTGCAGTGATATTTAGGGTTTGTTTGCAAAATATTATATATTTTCAAAACGCATGGAGGAGAATCAATTGTCGAATCGAGATCCTCTGCTGCGCTTGTCTGATCTAAGCCAATGTAAGAAGATGAATTGCATTATAAACAAAAATTGATTTTTAACTTTTAATCCATCATACCCTTTAAATGCTAGGACTTGGGTTGTTTAACTCATATTTTTCCTTGGATTATTTAGACAATCCCCATTTAAATATAATGATTAATGGCTAAGATTTTGCTAGATGGGGGCAGGAGGAGGATCCGCCGGAGGAAACCAAAACTCACAATTGTATGATATCTATGTATCCTTTTTAATTATCCTTTTATAATGCCTTTTTGGTATATTTTTATATGATATATGGAAAACGAGATTACCATAATGTTTAAGTATATGTATTGTAAACGTATTAAACTTGGGTTGTAAATTCATTACTCTCACCATGACTTTTGCTTCCACCTTATATAATTATCATTCTAGATGAATTAACTTGTATATTTATTCACAATCACTTTTTTCTGTCCCATTTTAAAGGACTTCAAGACAAACAACCATTTTCATAAAATAAGAAGATTAATATCATTTACAGTTATTTCCTAAATTTTATCTCAACACTGTTGAGCAAGGATAGACATACTATGAACAACTTCCCCTAAAGAATCAGTTCTCCATAATAAATTTCCTATCATATGAGTCACTCAGAAGGATATACCCACAATCTCTCAATCTAGGAACGTTTAAATGCAATGAAAAGTTGTGCCTAAAAAGGCCTACAAAATACCCTTTCACACCCTATTCCAAAATGTGCATGCAACTTATCCTCTAAACTTCAATCCCATCATTTCTCTTCATTTCATTCACCCTGCAACCATATCAACTATTGGAATCTCTAGAAAGAAAAGCAGGGAAGACAAAAGATAGAGATAAAAAAATTATTAATGAGAGCAATCTTCCGGTTACTACTTCGAGAAAGTGACTTGAAGATTGCTCTCATTAGTAATTTTCTTTATCTCTATCTTTTGTCTTCACCTGCTTTTCTTTCCATAGGTTCCAACTGTTGACATGGCTGCAGGATGAATGAAATAATGATAAATTATGAGAATATAGTTTAGAGGATAGATTGCAGGCACATTTTGGAATCAGTGTTGAATGGGTCTTTTTATAGGAATTTTGTATGCACAAATTTTTATTGCATTTAAATGTTTATAGATTGAGAGATTGTGTGTATCCCCCTCTAATGGCTCAAGTCGTAGTAAATTCATTGTGAATCATCATTTTATTCTTTAATGCGTGCATTTTTAATTGATTTAATACTTTAAAAATAATTTTTATCAACTAAACTCTTAAAGTTTAAAATACATAATATTTTTGACAAAAGGGGGTTTCAATTTATAATCTGTTAATGTAGTGGTGAGGGAGGTGTGGTTGCTGAGATGAGGCCCGTTGGCCAGAATCTATGGTGTGAATAGAGGAAGAAGGGGGAAGAGGAGGAACTGAAAGTGATTAAAAAACTTTAGAGGGACCAAAACTAATGTGAAAAGTCCACGTGGTTATGATAAGTGCCAATATTTCATTGTTTTAACACTACTTTTAAGGTTATTATTGTTTGCTTTAAATGTAAGAACCACATGAAATGTGAAGTTTTACTTTTGGAGGAAGAAATGTTTTTATCCTAGCTCATAATTTATATTCTTGGTGTTTTTAATGTTCTTAAGTGTTTCAGGACCAAGAAATTAGTTAAAAGCAGGAGTCAAGTGGAAGCAAATGAGGAATTAAGGCCACTGGGCGCTAAGCGGCCCTTCCTGGTGCTAAGCACCCAACAAAGCAGGGAAAATGAAGACATTGGGCGCTAAGCGCCCAATAAAGTGAAAAGGATGAAGGCACTGAGCGCTAAGCGCCTAGAATTATGGAAATGGTACCCCACTCGGCGCTAAGCGCCCCCTGTTTCCTAATTCTATAAATAACAACACATTTCTTCATGGTGAAGCATTCCTCGACGACCAGAACACTTTAGAAAGAGAAAGAGAGAGCTTTCGAGAGAGAGAAGGAGTTTGGCTATCATCGGAAGCTTGGAAACACGCCAGAGTAGTGGATTCTACGCCACGACGTCGCCGTCCTTCTTGTTTCCTTTGATTCTTCTTGTAAGCTCGCTTGCATCCATGTCTATGGATAGCTAAGCCTCTCTTTTATTGGATTTTGGTGTAGTGCTTTGACTATAATGAATCCTTGATTAGTTCTTGTATATCTTCTATCTTTGATTTCAATGAAAAGGTTTTGTTCTTAATGCTTGTGTTAGTTTGGTCACCTATCACAGGATTTTGGATTTTATTTTGTATGTGGAAGCTACACTATTAAGTCTGACATAAACCATTTCATCTAGGTGAAGCTAATCTGCTAGGAATAGCGTTAGATCACCTAGTCCCTAAACACCGGCGTTCATACGGCTTGCTTTGATTAATTGTCTGTGGAAGTGATAATTGTTAGAGTAAAATATTTAAATGAATTAACCTATTTTGATAAATAACAATTTCACTAAGTGTTACTGACCTCTTTAAAAGGTTTCATATTCAGGAACACTTATGAACTGAAGACATGCTGCAAAGATCTCGACAAAACATTCTCAAAAAGCAAGTGAAGAAACCGTCCGCCTATGAGAAATTAGTCTGCCTTCAGAGAAAAGTTCGTCCGCCTGCAAAAACCGTCCGGCTTAATCACTGACGAACACATGGGTTGACTAAAGAGCAATGATTGAAGACTTGTGCAAAAAGAATTAGCATAATGGTGATCGTTTGCTCAAACTGAAGATGAGCTGTCATGCATCTCTTGGTGGTTCAGAGCATTAATGGCCAAAGAGACAGAATTAAGCGCCTTATTTTTTGAAGATTCAAATCCTCTGACATTCCTTAATTCAAGCTGCTTTTGCTGAATTAACAGCGATATCTTCTGATCATCGTATCTCCCCAACGACCAAATTCAAATCTTCTGGTCAGAGCATTAATTACTGGATTAGCTGTAATGCATATGCATTAATTGCAGCCTCTGTCAACCAGAACAAAAGCATCGCCAGACGATACCGCTCTCTATTTGTTGAAGAAACATTCCTCACCTAGCAGACCACAACAGCATATGCAGAAGTATCCGTTACTCACAATCAAGCAAAAATTCAACGGAACTCTTTTTGAAGATCTTCATTGAAGCTTCCAGTTATCATCCTACTGAAGATATAAATAGTGGTCTCTGCATCATCCTCAACTTGGCGACTCATACACTATCAAAGCATTCAAATCCTTCAAGCCAGTTTATAATTTGAACAAGCTTTAGTCAAGAACACTCAGTAACCTTAGCCTTCTCATTTTCTGAGTTTAGTCGCCAACTAGTGTAAAATCCCTTACAGAGTGAAAACTCTTATCCTTTCTCACACAAGCCTTTCAGAGAACCAATTTGAACACCATTTCTGATTTTAGAACTTCATAGTTTCTACCCACTCTTTGTGAAGAGATTCCTGTAGAAAACAAATCTTCTTGAAAAAGAACTGGGAGGAGTCTTGTCAAACACTCGAGAGATAAAGGAGAAGTCCTAGAATACTTGTAAAGGAGTAGTCCTCAGAATACTGGGAGAAGTCCCTGAGAACACTTGTACTATTCTATTGAAATAGTGAAAATCTTGGTATAGCCAAGGACTGGACGTAGCCCTGTCGATTAAGGGGGTGAACCAGGATAAATATTGTGTGTGCTTTATTCTTCAAGCTCTAAGTTTATTTTCGCTGCACATATTGTTTAACGTTTTCGAACTAATAATCATTATATTGTGAAAAATATTTAAAAAGTCACACACACAATTCAAACCCCCCCTTTCTTGTGTGGTTTTATTACTATCAATGATAATTAGGAAAGTAACCGAATCATCTTCTCATACTAGGAATAGGTGAGGTAGTTAAGAAATGGTGGGGAGGAATCAGAGGTTTTAAGTGATTGTATGCATTGAACTAAAAGATTCGGGATAGTGGAAGTGTGAAACCAATGTCCAACAGCTTTCTCTAAATCTGTTAAACACCTTTAATCTTTATTGCTTGTATTTTCATGCTTATTACAATTATCATTTATAAACAAACATCATTATTTGTGTTATTGCTTAATTAACTGACCAAATAACGGCATTTGTAAACGTGGCTCTTTGTGGATCGATAACACCCGTGCTATACTGCAATTGAATCTTAAAAGAGGTTTGAGCGCAGCGCAAGTATAGGTTTTTCTTAAAAGAGTAAAAAACCCTTTTAACAGGTTACCACTCGATTGATTAGACTCATCAAATGGACGGATGATTGGTTTATGACACTTAGATAAAATGGCTTTACTTGAACTGATTTCAAATAGAAATTTCGAAGGACCTATTGCAATTAGACTTTTTTTATGAGGTCCAATTTAGATTCATCTTTGAATTTCAAATGTTAAAAACACGTTTAAACCTAAAAAATAAGATAATGAGTTATAAATGAGATCGTATGTATAAAAAAAAGATTTAATCTATATCAAAATGTTATAGGTTGTCAATGTCTAATGTTAATATCATCTTTCTTTGAGGCATTGAACTCAAATATGTTTAGCAGAAGATCACGAGATTCAAGAGATCTTCTTTATCTTATGAATGGAGAATCCGTTTCGAAATGATGATCCGAGTATATGGTTCAACAAGAGTTTCAACTAATTCAAAAATGATAAACAGATGAAACAACATATCATATCGATGGCAAAATCACATGACCTGTTCTCACAGTATGAGTAGCTGTGTTAAAGTGGTCATCTCTTTAGATGAATTCGTAGGTATAATTTCTTCCATAAATTCTCAATTTTTCTTTCATTAGTTTTTTTTTAAGGTATCCTCACAACCGGCAACCATTATAGTAATTCCCTCAAAACTTGAAATTACAATAAGTAAGTATGTCTCCTATAACAAATTCTTCTTCATACTCACCGCTCAGAGATTGAATCATGTGGACTTTCTTCAGAAACACAAACTATCTATCAGCTCTACTAGACTTTGATGGTGTTAATTTTCATTTCAAAACAAGCTTTCTCTTTTCTATTATGATAAAAATAAATATGTGCTGCAAATGGTGTATTTATGTGCTGCTTTATTTTGATTTTTTGTTGTTAAGTAGTTAGGTAGTTATAGCATGGTTATTTATCTTGGATGCAGCGATTGTCTGTTTGCTTTTTTTTTTTACATGCACATTTGTATTAGTTGCTTTTTCATGTAAAAGGGTTGAGCCGTTGTGGCACATTGTTTCAAATTAATACTTTTTTTACCTATGAAAAATATTCAATTTTCTTAACATTAAAAATTCAAACGCATGTGGGTAGGAGGGACTTATTTACACTAATTTAATTTAAGTGTGTAATACTCTCATACAAACTTATTTACAGTAATTCAAACTTATTTTTGTCAAAGTTTCATAAGATTAAGGCATAAGAAAAATCAAACGACACTTACAAACTAAGTGAAATCAAACCCTAAAGAGAGAAATACAATGGAGTCTTGGGCCGTGAGATGCCCAAAACTTTGAGAGACCTCCACATTGGGTAAAGATCAAAACCACACTTACTTTTTCATTTAATATAGGACTTCTTACTTAATTTGATATCCCAACAATCTCCCCTTAAATGTGACTCAAGCGGTATAGTCCACATACTTGTACCATTATTGGGTCTCCTCACGTCAATAGGACATACCGTTTGGCCACCACATTGTCATGAATACTTTAGATATAAGGAGGCGGTCATTAGGGTCACATCATCGACTTTAATACCATTCTTGAGGCTGCGAAATGCCTACAATTTTGGGAGATCTCTACATTGGGCTTAGAGATAACCACATTTTTTATATTCAATGTGATACTTTTACTCACACTTGATAAGTTGTATCCCAACATATAGCACCACAAATACAACAATACAACCTCATTTGCTCTGTACCTCTTAAGACATTATAAACTCAAAAGGAAAAACAATTTAAAAATCACCCATCACCATAATCAATAAAACACTAGAAATTCAAATTACAAATGTCATATCAGGATACTCCAAATCTCTAGCTTGTTGATTGCATTTTCATCACTTTTTTACTTAAGTAGATATATTCTAGCGTAATGGTAGCCTTGTTAACGCGCTTCATGGAAGCCAAACTCCGATCTTGTCATTGCACTATAAACTCCTCATAAAACCACTAGTCAGAGCCCAACAATGGGTGGTGGTTAAAAGAGGAAACTTCAAATAGCGAGGATAAGAATTGGGTGGTTATAGTGACAAATGGTGGCGGGAATGAGAGGTGGACATGAAAGAAGTGGGAAAAGAAACAAAGGGAAGATAAAAAAATTATGTCTATAGGATAGAAGACTCTCACAAACAATAGAAGAAAACCTTTTTATAGAGAGTCAGGAGTCCTTATGAGGGAAGAAGCCCACCATAGGGGGGACCCCATTGGGGGGTGGAGGGGGTGAAAAAAAAGGACGCTCTGGGATTTCTAGATGGAGGTGAAAGAAGGCTCTAAATTTTTTGGATGAACGTGATTCTTCGTGGGATGCCTTCTAGGTCATATGTATGCCCTGATAGTCGATTTTTTAATATGTCCTATTTTGAGTTCTTTTTTTTTTGGAGCCACTATGTGTATATTTATTTATTGGGCCAAGTCCATTATGCAATTTTTTTGAGTTCATGTGAAAGACTTAATGAGCCCAATATTCTTTATGGATGGTTGTTAGGTTCTAGGTTCTAGGTTTTATTTAAAGAGAACAAGGTCATCATTTGTCTCACACACTCTCGAACGGGTTAAATCTCTACTAAAGAGTCTTTTGTAAAAGAGGGAAATCATGTAGAAGCTCATGTTGCTAGCATATAATGTTATGTACATTTTTTCTATAAGATCTCCATTGCTTGCAAGAGTGTATACGAAGGCACGCAATTTACGATGTTTTCTTTTATTTTGTTGGGGTTCTAATTTCTAATATAAATCAGAGACATTTCATCCTACGTGTGGTATTAAAACGAGTCACATTGTTGAAATATGCACTAGTATTTTAATATTATTTATATTTAATTATTACAACCTATGTACGCAAGAGATACCTATAGAGTCACACACATAGAATTAACCCACTAGAATGTATTATAATGTCTTATTGGACCAGGTATATTAGATGAACACTTATTGGACCAGGCTCATTGGGTGAGCCCAATATGCATTAAGGAGAATTAGGGTTAGCCACCTTATGAGGCTTATAAATAGAGCATAAGATACTCAAACCCTACTGAGACAGTTTGCTCAGCCTCTTGCCTCAAGCCGCAAGGGTTTCTGGTGGGATCGTTTGTGTAGACTTCTGTAGAGACGAAGCTGCTACTGCTTCGTTGCTCATGTCTTCAAGAAGTAATCTTAATGTGTTATTTTGTTTACGAACTTTGAAACATGAACTTGCGAGTCTATCTCATATAGAAAATTCTTATTCTGTTGCGGTAATCGATCGCATGATTCCCTTCACATACTGGGAGTATAATCTTGAAATTTTGATTAATAAAGTACCGATGAATTGAAATTTTCATATTTTATGATATATTGATATAGAAATCATAATATGCATTGATTTACGGCTAATCTATGATTTGTTGTTTATCCCAATAATATTGTTACAAATCAACAAAAAAAGGATGAGAAATGTTTTGCAGTGGTTTTTATGAACTGTTTGCAGAATAATATATATTTTAAAAATGCATGGAGGAGAATCGATTGTCGAATCGAGATCCTCTGCCGCGGTTGTTCGATCTAGGCCAATGTAAGAAGATGAATTGCATTATAAAGGTGAAAGAGAATAAAAGAGAAAGTATATGTATTGTAAACGTATCAAACTTGGGTTGTAAATTCATTACTCTCACCATAACTTTTGCTTCCATCTTATAGAATTATCCATCTAGATGAATTAACTTGTATATATATTCACAATCACTTATTCTAGAAACGTTTAAATGCAATGAAAAATTGTGCCTAAAAAGGCCTACAAAATACCCTTTCACACCCTATACCAAAATGTCCATGCAACTTAACCTCTAAACTCCAATCCCATCATTTCTCTTCATTTCATTCACCTGTGACTATGTCAACTATTGGAATATGTGGAAAGGAAAGCAGGGAAGACAAAAGATAGAGATGAAAAAAATTATCAATGAGAGCAATCTTCTGGTTACTGCTTCGAGAAAGTGACTTGAAGATTGCTCTCATTGGTAATTTTTTTCATTTCGATCTTTTGTCTTCCCGTGCTTTTCTTTCCCTAGGATCCAACTATTGACATGGTCACATGGTGAATGAAATGAAGAGAAATGATGGGATTGGAGTTTAGTTGTTAAGTTGCATGCACATTTTGGTATAGGGTGTGAAAGGGTATTTTGTTGGCCTTTTTAGGCACAATTTTTATTGCATTTAATGTTTCAAGATTGAGAGGTTGTGTGTATCCCCCTCTAATGGATCAAGTCGTAGTTAATTCATTGTGAATAATCATTTTAGTCTTTATTGCATGTATTTTTAATTGAATTAATACTTTAAAAATAATTTTTATCAACTAAACTCTTAAAGTTTAAAATACAATAATATTTTTTAGAAAAGGGGGTTTCGATTTATAATCTGTTAATGTAGTGGTGATGGAGGCGTGGTTGCTGAGACGAGGTCCGTTGGCCAGAATCTGTGGTGTGAATGGAGGAAGAAGGGGGAGGAGGACGAACTGAAAGTGATTAAAAAACTTTAGAGGGACCAAAATTGATGTGAAAAGTCAACGTGGTTACCACTCGGTAGATTAGACTCATCAAATCGATGGATGATTGGTTTATGACACGTAGATAAAATGGCTTCACTTGAACTGATTTCAAATAAAAAAAATTGAAAAACCTATTGCAATGAGATTTTTTTTATAAGGACCAATTTAGATTCGTCTTTGAATTTCAGATGTTAAAAACACATTTAAGCCTAAAAAAATAAGATAATGAAGTATAAATGAGCTATGTATAAAACAAAGATTTAATCTATATCAAAATGTTATAGTTTGTCAATGTCTAATGTTAATATCATCTTGCTCGAGGCGTTGAACTCAATTAAGGTATTGTTTGGTTGAAGGGGAACGGAGGGAAGGGGAGGGGTTTTTAAAAACATATTGTGTTTGGTTCAAATTTTTAGAGGGGAGGGGAGGGGAATGGAAGGGATCAATATCCCTCCTCACTTAATTTTTTGTTCCCTCCAATAGTGGGGGGATTAGGAGGGAAATAATTTTTTTGACAAAAATATCCTTAAATAAATTTAAGAATTACCAAGTTTATAAAATGTTCCATGTTCTTCTTCTCGACTACATCTTCCGCTAACCTTCAACAAATTTTTTTTTCTGAAAAAAGCTTTTTGCAAAATCAGTCTCGCAAATTTCTCAAAAAAAGCTTATGATTTTAGAATAAGTTATTCATTATGGTCACCTATATACCGTTGATTGATGGGAGGAGAAACTAAAAACAAAATTAGATCTATGCATATGGATGTAGTACAGTCATGCTCTAGTAGGTTTTAATTTTTCCCTTTCCTTTTCTTTTGTGTATATAGATGGACCTGGACAGCATACCATATATGTATGTTTATTGTGTCAATTTAAAAGACAAATGATTGCATTTTCTCTTGGAAGCATGTTCGTAGATAAGTAAGACCCTCTTTATTGTGTAATTACTGCTGAAATGTGGAATAACACATTTAATTTTTTATCAAAAATTGTTCGATGAAATGTTTGAATGATTGCTTGTGTGGGTAAAGGGTATAAAAGTAATTTAATTATAAAACTTCTCCCCACCCCTCGTGAACGAAACAAAAAAAGAGTTATTTTCCCTCCCCTCCCCTCCTATGAACCAAACATAATAAGTATTAAAATTCCTCCCCTCCCCTTCCCTCCCCTTCCCTCCCTTCCCCTCCCCTCTATTAAAATCCCTCCCCTCCCATTCCCTCCTTAGAAAGAGCACTACGTGATAATCATAAAAATGTCAAAAAATGTCCTTCTATTATGTTAGTTAATGCCAAAAAGGGGAAAATGATTAGAGATAAAAATTAGAGAAATTAGGAGAAGCTTATGTCAAGAATAGCAAATTAGAAAACTCCTTTGGACAAATTAAATATTAGGCTTAGGGGGAGCATATCATGTTGAAGGGGAGCAAACAAAAAGAAATCTTAAGGGGATTAAAATATTTTTCTCAGGGGGAGTTAAAAATTGATAAGTTACAAAGCGTCCTCGTCTGTCTAAAAATAAAGCTGAATTACGAAAAGGTTCTCATATGCAAAAACAGTCAAGAACGATCATGTTTTTCTAGATAAAGAAATAACTTGATGAAAATAACATATCTTTTCAAATGATGCTTAAGATTCCGATGCGAAGTGATTGGTATTGGCAGACGATCTTCCTTCATTCAGTTCTTCTTAAGGATTAGAATGTTCTTGGCTTGTAGAAGACTGATTCTTCTATTTCCTTTTGCTTCTAATGAAGTTCTCCATCTGAGAGAGTTGATCCACAACTTCTTTGTATGATGCTAGAGAAGCTTCGAGGCCGAAGGTGTTTCTTCATAGGTTGTCATACTCTTCCAGCTTTAGATGAAGCAGTCTTACTTCTGATCACGGTAGGTTTAAGTGGCGAACTGTTTCAGCTTCTTAAAGTAGACTTTGACTTGATTGTGCAGAGTTTGATGGAGTGTCCTTGAGAGAGGATGTTGCTGTTTGCAATTTCTGCTTCTTCCTTCGTGAGTCGCCAGACTGCCTTATACATGAATGCCTTCCTTTGTATATCTTTGACGGTGTATCCTTCAGGGTGACCGGACGGACTCTTCTGGTGGACTAATTCTCTTGATGATGCTTTGAGATTCATTCAGTTCCTTTAGTAGATAATAATTCCTGTGCATGAGAATTTTCACTATGTTAGGAATTTTATCTTTGAAAATATTAAACCTTTAAAGAAATTGTTAATTATCAAAACATAATAATTCATTTAATTATTTGAATCTAACAATCTCCCCCTTTTTGATAATGACAATTTCTTTGGAAGAAGGTTTATTTGAGAATATGTTTATTGATTAAGCATTTGATCATTTTTCAGATAATAGTTTTTCTTCAGTATATTATAATGTATAGAAAATCATGATCGTTCTTTTTAATAGTACTTAGACAAGAACATTTTTGTTTTTAGGCGGACAGTTTTGACTTTTTGAATTTACCTACCTTTGCTCCCCCTAAATCTGATATTCCCTAAAAAAATTGTCTAACATATTTTTCTAAATAAGCTACCCCTGAACTGATGCTGTTAAGTGTTCGATATGTTTGGGGTGGTTTAAGAACTATCTTTCTAAACCTTTAATTGGCGATATCCTTACCCATTTTCTATCTCTTTATTCTTACCCCAATCCTTTTTCCTTACCTAATTCTTCTCCCCCTTTGGCATTATCAAAAAGAAATAAGCGATAAGTAAAGTAGCGATAAAAAGATGAGAAAACAGCAAGCACTGATGTTATATAAATAACTTGCAGTCAGTAAAGATGAAAAAAAAAGATTGTGCAAGATGAAAAGGTAAAGGTATAGAGATTAGTCATTTTGCTGCTGTCGTTGCTCAATGTAGCGCCGCACCAATCCTTCTAGAATTTCAAATCCTGCATCCATCTTGTTAGAAAGTCTTTGAGACACAGTGTCATTGTGATTGAACGCATCTCTACGCAGATCTTTAGTTTCCTTAGAAGCATTCGAGCACCCTGTATCTATTCTTGTTGATAGTTCCATCACAGCAGCTTTGGCATCGAAGGAATTTTCAGCTGATGAGGGCATGTTTGTGGTCTTAGATTCAGGGATTTCCTCAGCTTGAGGAAGGTTACTCTTTGGAAGAGCAAATGATATAGGTTGGGTTGTGGTAACCTCAGCATCCTGGGCAATTGATGAGGTTTCAGTGGTAGGGGTTTCTCGTGAAGAAGATGGAGATGAGTGGTTTGGACTTTCCTCAGAGTCAGAGGGAGTGGTGAATATATGTTGGGATATGGTGATAACCTGAGGCAAGGGAATGGTTGGTGCATATGATGGGTGATTGTTGGAAGGTGCATTGGTAGTTGGCAGAAGCTCAGGTCGCGGTCTTGCAGTCAGTAGAATAAGCAACCATGATCCATGTTGAAGTATAATGCTTTTAACATTATGGATGAGTCCAAATGGAATGGTGCTCAGATGAACCGGTCTGAATACAGACAGTTCCCACTCATGGTGAAAGATGTCGTACCTGGACCTTTGAGCAAATGCAATATGTAAGACATCCATAGCGGGAGGAGACCAGAGTCTGGCTAGAAGACAGAAGTTAAACCCCAGGAGTTCCATCATCAAGTGTGGAGCATAGACGGCATTCTCAATTTTAAGCATTCTGGGAACCTGCAAGGAAGAAGGAGTTAACGTCCGACGCGCCCTCCTTGGAACATGAGCAAGAAAGACTCTTGCTGTGTTCTGCGGAGTTTTCATAGAAGCGGGAACTCGCATGTCATCATCCTGATCATCTTCAGGTGCAGATGCTTCCTTGGAGACACTTTGATGAGTTGCCAGCATCTCATTCAAAGATATTTCCGGAGCATCAACATGATCATTTATATTTTCAGCTCCAGTCTTCTGCTTCTTTCTCTTTGGTTCTGACTTCTTGGAAGCTCTGGTTTTTGTGCGCTCCTTAGCACCTTCTTTTGAAGAACTCTTCTTCATTGCAATCGGACAAAGTTCCTCCTGAATCTCTGAGTTTTCTGCTTCTTTATCAACGAAGCATGCTGCAATTTCTTTGTCTTGGTTTAGTTGTTTATCGTCCAGTGGACGATTCATAGCTTCAAGTGGCTCTGGCAATTGAACTGGACTTGAAGGAGCTGCTGATAAGGTTTGAGAGGTCTGAGCTTGAGCTTGTGCGATCTCATCGCTATCCAGGGTGGATTCACTATCGGATTGGCTTTCGACGCGTTGAGGTTGTCGTACATATTCTGGATCAACAATCTCCTTATATTTTAGGATCCTTGAAGAGATATGTTTCCCCCATCTCTTAGCGCTCTCCACACAATTTGGTCTCCACATAGGAGTGCAATAAGGGAGAAGTGAATCATTTCTGAGTTTTACCCTTACCCAATGGTGGTCATCGATATTACAGAGAACTGCAATAATGGGAGGAATGAAGGCTGGACCGGCTAAGGGTAGATAGGTGCATGACTCCCTTAGACTTAGGGTTACCAATATGATTTTGAAGGTGCTTGCAGCTAACAAACCCATGTCAGGGACAGTGAACCATTTAGGAAATAGAGCAAGTTCCCCCTCAGGTAAGTTCAATGCATCCATTATTCGCTCGAAATGTTGCTCAGATTCCAACATTCCGGCATATACAGAGTGATGAGCTTTGAGTTCTTCTACCATCTCAATCCTGATCGCAGGCCATTCATTCTCATTGACTCCAAGCCATTGAGCAATGCAACGAAATCCACAGTTTCCATCATCTACCACATCAATGATGTCTTCCACATATTCGTGGAAAATCGTAGGGACGTATGAGAGATACTTCAAGAGAGAGGGTGAGGGATGATCACCTTTGGAACCACTCTCAGAGGTTCTTTCCTTACTCTCCTTACCAACGTGGCTATTGGCAGGGAGTCTTCATCATCACCTGATGAAGCTGCGTTTTGTTTGGTGGTATTGGTTGTGGCCTTCACAAGACGTCTTCGCTTTGTTTTTGGCACGGCTGACGGCAAAACTCTGGTTGCCTCATCTGATTCCGGAGCATCACGCTTCTTAATTGGTGATGGTGCCGTTGGGATAGTTTGCTTCTTTGCCTTTGACGCTCTAGTCTTTGGAGAAGAGGGTTGAATTTCTTTTCCCTGCTTAGTTTCTTCGCTGTCGTCCAGTTGCTTCCTTTCCCATTTGGATAGCATCTTCCTTGGAACCCCAGAGAAATCAATTTTTAGATTCATCCGCTTAACATCTCCAAACCTGATGGGTGTCAGATAGATGTAATCTTGAGCAATGAACTCATTCTGTAGTTTATCTTCAGTTACTAGTCCCTTCAGCCCCATGATCTTTGTAATAAGAGCACCATATGGGAGATTTGACACGGGACTCTCAATAGTTCCCACCATGTGATGAAAAATCAAATAGGGGAGGTTTATCTTTTGCATGTTGCTCATCTGGTAGAGCGCCCAGTGAGACATTTTATTAACCAGCTCTCGGGCTCCTTCTTTGGGAACAACAACCTTGCTGAGAACTGCGTGTGGAAACTTGTGTTCTTCCACTAGATTATTGACGGAGTTTCCATGTATCTTGGGATCTTCCTTCCAAATACAGTTGCTGTTAATGGTTGAGATTTCCCACTTCGGGGAGTAGTGAACTCCATCATTCACATCAAGTTCTAATGCTAGGGCAATGTCCCCAGGACAGATTTCTGTTATCATCCTCAAGCATCTGCTCACGATGGTTCGAGGGTTTTTCTTCACAGCGCACTGGTAGAACTCCTTTACCAAAGGTTCAAGAACAGGGGTTTCTGATATCTTCATGAGTCGATCCCTGTCTTGGAATAATACAAGACTTAGTCCGGAAACTTTGGCATATTGGAAGCGATTAAGCTCAAGATACCTTGGTGATACGAGTTCCCTTTCACCTAGGTCAGAGAATTTCTGAGCCCCAATCTTCATGACTTGTTCACGACGGTTGGTGATACCCAAATCGCAAGTGCACGATTGACTATCGCGTAGTATAAAAAGATCGAACCCAAGGGATAGGTGTTCTTATTATTATAATATCTACTACTTGTGCAGAAAAATTAACAGATGAATATTTGATGTTGGTTTTAGAACTAACAAGAAACAATTGCATAAAAAGATAAGAAATAGAGATGATGAGAATTAAGCTCTTGGGTTGGTTTACATAGTCTATAAAACATGCTAGTAATCTCCTACTTAATTTCTGAATTTTAAATCCAATTTCATGATGCTATAGCCTAGTGTAACTACAAGTTAATTCCTTAAGCATTGTAGAACTTTCTTTTTAATTACTAAATCCAATTCCTTGGCACCTAGTTAACTAAAGAAGAAGATGAAGAAGATGTTCAGGCCAAGATAGAAAAACATGAAAGGAAAAAACCTCTTGGGATCCTCAAGATAGAAATTAAGCACAAAGAAATAAAACATGAAAGGAAATATTATTCAGAAATGTAGAAAAAGACTAGAACATGAATTATAAACTAAAACAACCCAAAAACTTAAAGAAGAAATTAGCCAAGCATGGCTAAAAGAGTCATTGAATTACCCTAGATAGGAGCTCAAGTATGGCTTCTCACAATTCCTAAGAACAATGATCTTAAGGAGGAAAGAAGAATACTTGTTGTATTCTGAAATGATGTGTCTTTTACAAAGGATGAGCACTCCTATTTATAGCAAAAATTTCAATGGTGGAGGAGTTGATGCCCATTATGGCCTTCATTGGCCACCAATTAACTTTTGAAAACTCCTTCCCACTACCATCAATTCTCCACTCATCCTTTAATCCTTATTTTCCATGTGCTTAAATCAAAGAGTGTTGCTACATATTCTTGATTTCCACTTTAAGTCCTCTCTTTGCTAGAACTTCAATTTCAATCCTTCAAGTCCTTGAAACTTCACTTTTCATCCTACGCTCTTGAACTTTTACACTTTAATCCTTCCTTTCCTGAAACATTACGATTTGGTCCCTGGACAAAATTGATAACTATACCAGCTTTCCTAAAAATATAAAAATAACTATAAAAATACCTAAAAATATAAAATAAAGTTTAAAAACCAAATAAAAGCTAATCTATATGCAAAAAGCAAAATAAATAGAAAATCTATATAAAAATAATAAAAATCTTATATGAGACTCAAAAATAATAAAAATAAAAAGACTAAAAAGACCCTAAAAACATCATACAAAATCCAGTCATCACACCACTATACCCAACGACAGCTTGCCCTCAAGCGACAAAACTTAAAGAGAAACTCGTCCCTGAGTTTAGAGGAAGTTGATCTTATTAAAACTTGAAGCACAAGAACCTTTCCAAGAAAGCTTAGCGGGTTTGGAAGACATGCATGTTTACAGATATAAATCAAGAAAGTTAGGCTTGGCTTTTAACATGTTTGAGTTCATCAAATTAAGCTCACAAAAATAATATTCTCCATGAAAAACAAGAAAGCTCAATGATCCTGCCTATCATTCAAATCAAAACTGAAACAATGCAACCAAATAACTTTGAAGAGATTTTTGAAGGTTGAAACTTGGCCAAAGGGTTGAACAATTCAAGGTGTGGATTTCAAGAACTTGGCAACTCTATTGGCTGACTCAGAATCTGTTGTTAAGTGATTTTTCAACTAAGAGCTTTAACAATTCAACACTTAGGTTCTCTCAATTTTTCTCTTCTTTTTTTTTTTGAACAAAGTAGTGGAATGTATGGGATGAATGACTTGAATTTTACTCCCCTCATACTCTTTCTCACCCCACCACTTCATTATTTTTTCTAAGGCACATACCTTATTTTTCAACTATTTTTTTTCCTTCGTTTTCTAGAGAGAAACCCAACACACATAGCTCTAACAATTTCAGCACATGAATCACAATAACAACTTAAAAAATATCACACAAAGTAGGCTCCAAAGAATGACTCTTTTAAGGCTCAAAAAGGGGCTACTAGTGGATTTTTGCTTTTCAACCAAAACTCTAAGTTTTCAAAAATGCCTATAATCTCTTCTCAATTCACAAAGTATACAAAATCCCAATCAACATGCAACACTAGGCAGAAAAATCTTACAATCATGCATTCAGAGTCCTCAGCACTCAGAAAAAACATAGGGTAAGTGGTACCCTTTTTAGAACTCAGAAAAACTTTGCCAACAACCAAAACAATCAAGATGTCCAAATCATTTCTAACAGCATGCAATCCTAACCGCTTCAAAACATAGAACCTTTTCAAAAAGCAGTTCAATCAGATAAAACATTCACAGAGCAATAGTAGCAATCAGACTGGATAAAGACACTCAACCATGCAGTTTAAAAACCTAAAAGCAAAAATAAAAACTAGCACTAAAAATAAAACTAAAAACTATCAAACAGAAAAACTAAAAGCTGGTATTTTTCTCTTCTTTTTTTTTCTTTTTTTTTTTTCACAAATGTCCAGGAAACCTCCTTGCAATTTCAACTTTGATCACTCAAGTTCAAGAGGGTTCTTCCTCTTTGGTGCCTATCCTGCAAAATTTGAACAAACAGAAGTCTCACAAGAAGAAGCTTGCTTGACTTGTTAGTTCCCAAAACAGCACATTTAAGAACAAGGGTTGAAAATTGTGTCCACCTAAACACAAGAATTCTTGAGTTCACAAAGATCAAAACCATTATAGAAGCAAGGGAAAACTCAAAGAATCAAAAACTTTTCAAGAACTGGAGGACACAAATTATTTATAAACAAAGAAAACAGAAAATAAAATAAAATAAAAAATAGAAAAGCTGCCCGAGCTCCAGCGCTTGAGCGTTGGCTTCCCAACGCTTGAGCGCTGGAATTAAAATAAAAACTGGGCAAGAAACAGGGGCTCAACGCATGTGCGTTGAGCCTCCAACGCTTGGGCGTTGGAGTTCCTGCAGCTATTTATTCAACATAAAAAAAAATAAAAAAAATTATGCACTTGGGTTGTCTCCCAAGAAGCCCAATGTTATAGTCTTTGGTAGACTTTTCACTAATCAATTTTCAACCGGGGTCTATTACAAAGTTCATTAGACCCCGCAAATCATGCAAATTTTGGCACAAATACATCATGGTGCCCAATGAATTTTCAGCCAACAAGGCAACAATATTCAAATTAAAAATGGAAGAGATAAATAAATTTTCCCTTCCTTGTTCTTTGCCTTGCCATTCGGAACCCATGACATAGGTTCCTTGAGGTTCTTCTTCCTCCATTTCCAATTTGTCTTCAAAGACAAATTCTACAATGGAGGTTTCTTTCACCTTCTCTTTTTGAACTACAAGTTCACTTTCATGAACAGGTGATTGTTGTTCATCCCTAGGCTGCCTCTTTAGAATGCTTTGTATTCTTCCTTGAAGAATCTCCCTGGCCTTACATTCTTGCTCAGGACTTGGCAAAAATCCGGTTTTGTACTTATATTCCAATTCGGAGTAAAACTCATCAATTAGAGTGAAGACATCCTGCTTCTTCTTTTCATATTCCTTTTCATGTTTAGCCCGGATTTTTGCCTCCCTTTGTTCGAATGTTTCAGCCATTGCTATACCTGACAATACTCAGCAAACAAAATTAGCAGCACCAGTTCATCACAATTTTTTAATATTTTTTTTATTTTTTTTATATATAAACAAGAAGCACTAAAAAAAATAATAACAATAACTTGAACAGAACCTATCCCCGGCAACGGCGCCAAAAACTTGATACCCAAATCGCAAGTGCACGATTGATTATCGCGTAGTATAAAAAGATCGAACCCAAGGGATAGCTGTTCTTATTATTATAATATCTAGTACTTGTGCAGAAAAATTAAAAGATGAATATTTGATGTTGGTTATAGAACTAGCAAGAAACAATAGCATAAAAAGATAAGAAATAGAGATGATGAGAATTAATCTCTTGGGTTGGTTTACATAGTCTATAAAACATGCTAGTAATCTCCTAGCATTGTAGAATGTAGAACTACAAGTTAATTCCTTAAGCATTGTAGAACTTTCTTTTTAATTACTAAATCCAATTCCTTGGCACCTAGTTAACTAAAGAAGAAGATGAAGAAGATGTTCAGGCCAACATAAAGCTACGTCTATCCTAATTCCTTAGTGATATATACTTATAGCCTTTTTTATTTCCTATTTCCCTTACTACTTACCAAATGGTCTTATGTAATAAGCAATAAGCAAAACCTCTTGGGATCCTCAAGATAGAAATTAAGCACAAAGAAATAAAACATGAAAGGAAATATTATTCAGAAATGTAGAAAAAGACTAGAACATGCATTATAAACTAAAACAACCCAAAAACTTAAAGAAGAAGTTAGCCAAGCATGGCTAAAAGAGTCATTGAATTACCCTGGATAGGAGCTCAAGTATGGCTTCCCACAATTCCTAGGAACAATGATCTTAAGGAGGAAAGAAGAATACTTGTTGTATTCTGAAATGGTGTGTCTTTTACAAAGGATGAGCACTCCTATTTATAGCAAAAATTTCAATGGTGGAGGAGTTGATGGCCATTATGGCCTTCATTGGCCACCAATTAACTTTTGAAAACTCCTTCCCACTACCATCAATTCTCCACTCATCCTTTAATCCTTATTTTCCATGTGTTTAAATCAAAGAGTGTTGCTACATATTCTTGATTTCCACTTTAAGTCCACTCTTTGCTAGCACTTCAATTTCAATCCTTCAAGTCCTTGAAACTTCACTTTTCATCCTCCGCTCTTGAACTTTTACAATTTAATCCTTCCTTTCCTGAAACTTTACAATTTGGTCCCTGGACAAAAATGATAACTATACCAGCTTTCCTAACAATATAAAAATAACTATAAAAATACCTAAAAATATAAAATAAAGTTTAAAAACCAAATAAAAGCTAATCTATATGAAAAATCCAAATAAATAGAAAATCTATATAAAAATAATAAAAATCCTATATGAGACTAAAAAATAATAAAAATAAAAAGACTAAAAAGACCCTAAAAACATCATACAAAATCCAGTCATCAGTTGGCGTCAACATTCTTCTTTCTCAATTCAAGAATAGCCTCTTGTGCTCGAGTCAATTTGGGCTTGATGGCAGTTTGCTTCTTTGGTGCCATTTGAGAAATCTACAGATAGAGGTTAGAGAATACAAGCAGAGAATAGCAAAGGTTCTGAGGTGCAAATGAGTTGAGATGTGAGTGTGAGGCTTCCACTCTCAAACTCTTTTGTTAAGGTTGATTAAAAGGTAGACAGTCTTACTCGTTTTACGATAAGAAATGATTTCCTGCGCATTTGATGTGAGGTAGCAAGTATTGCATGCGCATTAAGTAAAAATCGATAAATGTGCAGTTATGGCAGTTAAGGATTTAATGCGTGTTAAGAACGCTTGAGTAAGTGGAACGATACAGCTGTTTACCTGTGACCCAGACGTGGATGTTTTAACGTGTCCTTTTGGTTAACCCCAGACGTTCTCAGTTCGATACCTCTCAGCTATGGGCTTCATTTACAGCAGATGTTGTCTTTTACGTGCTCTTTTTGGATTCGCCTCCTTGATCATTTTTCGTCATTTACTCAATATGTGCATTTCTTTATCTGCAAACATTAACTAGAAGTACTTCTGCCACAGAGCTTTATTAGTATTTTCTCATATTTTCAGCTTGTCACATGCAGTAGGGCCTATATGCTCCAATTGTCTAACAGATATACATGAATTAGAGATACTCCCTGTGAACATCCTTCATCATTTGGTATGTGTTCTGAGTTACACATCATGTCTTCTTAGTTGTCTCTTATCAGATGGATGATGCTATCGGATGCATTTATCGTACACGTTATTTATAAGCTTTCGCGGAGGAAAGTGAGAGATACTTGTTCAGCACATTCTTTTACTTTCTTCTCTTGACCTCCATAATTGATTGGCTTTTGTTGATCGTCATTGTAGCGAATATGTTTCTGCACTTGTGAGTTCCTGCAGCAGTAGTCATTGTGCACTTTTGTGGTACCCGGGTTTTACTTAGGTCCAGAGGGTTAGTCCTTTACTCACAAGAGTGTAAGCATCAGCATTTGAGTGTCATACTCAAAGTAGGATAAATTTTCAAGGCTTAAGCATGTGTATGGATGTGTATGCACTTCAAAATATTGACTATTCATGATGGCATTTGAAAATACTATGCAGATTTGATATAGAAACTTTTGTGTGAGTGAAAATTTTGAAATAGTGTAGGGTTGACTTGATTTAGAGCTTATCTTAATCAAGGAGCATTCAGATATTTAGTTTTTCCTTTTCTTTTTTTTTTAATATATTATTAATTTCTCTTAAGTTAGATCAGGTAAGAAAACAATTATAGCTTGATAACCATGAGTTTAGAATTACCTCATTTGTATTTCAATTGGTCAACTGTTTTCAATCTTCGGATGATGTTGTTTCGATCAGGAAGATGATGAGTTTATACTTCTCTTAAAGAAAGGCTTGATTTTCTCACAAGTTTGCTGGAGGATTCGCCAGGGATGAGTTGAGCTGGAAGGTCAGAGATTCTCATTAGCTTCCTCTTCTAGGATGAGCGAAGATTTTCTTGTGCTTTATCAAGTCATCTGTGAATGTCTTCCTTTAGTCCGGTTTACTCCGTTCTTGAGTTGGTTTCTTTGAGATGTTCTTCCTGCACTATTGTTTGGATCATGGTTGCTTTTTGTTCGAGGAGAACATCTATTACCATGGATCTTTATACTCTGCATCTGTGAAGATGTTAGTCTTGTTCAGAGTGGTTAGGCTCTGATACCAATTGAAGGTGCAAGAAACACACAAGAAAGGGGGTTTTGAATTGCGTGATCATTTTTAAAAACTTATTCGATAGGCTTTAAAAGTTTATTACTGGTTTTCAAAATGATTTATTCATTATGCGAGCATGAGTATGTATACAGCGGAAAAGTAATGTAACACGAAGAATAAAGCACACATGATTTTTATCCTGGTTCACCCCCATAATCGACAGGGCTACGTCCAGTCCTTGGCTTCACCAAGATTTTCACTATTTAATCAAATAGTACAAGTATTATCATGGACTTCTCCCAACAAGTATTCTAAGGACTTCTCCTATCAAGTATTCGAAGGACTTCTCCTTACAAGTATTATCAGGACTCCTCCTTACAAGTATTTTACAGGACTTCTCCTGACACCTTTTTCAGGGTTTTTCTTTTCTACAATAGTTCTCTTCTGATAAGAGTGGGTAGAAGAAATGAAGAGCAGAAAACAGAGAGATCATAAGCAAGTTGGTCTCTATTTTAAGTTATGTGTGTGGGATAGGATGAGAGTAATACTCTATAAGTTTTCCACACACATAAGCAACTCAACTCAGGTTATGATATGACTTGAAGTTTCCTGAGTTGGAACCAAGAGTGTCTTGGTCCTTTGGACGAACTAGGTTGAGATATGTAAAGTTGAATTCCAGTCGCCAAGTTGCTACGGAAGCAGGATTCTCTATATATATCTTCAGTTGAAGATCCTTGTTCTTCCTCCACGGAAGGAGTGAAAACCTGCCTGTTAGTGCTCCTACTTCCTCTGCGGTGAGTAACGGCTAATTCTGCATTTTTCAGCAGGTCTGAGACACGATCTGAGAAACATCGATTCGCCTGGGTTGACGTCGTCTGGCTCCATGCTGAGCGAGTAGCCTTGAGCTATGTATTCTGTATTTAATGCGTGGAGATCCAGCTGTGGTATTTGTTTTGACCATTATATCCGAGTGCGAGCCTGCTAATACTCATCACGTGCTTTGTTCAGATGTTCGAATTTCGACCGTTGAACGTGTACGGTGCTTAGAGATTCTTGCCATTGATTCCGCGATGTCAGCTTGATTTGAGGGAAAGTAGAGGAGCAGTGGGACCAATGAATATTGTATTAATTGTGTCTCTTCCCACTTTCTGTCATTGTCAGTACTTTAATAAATATGTAGACGAGGTAGATGTCTTTGATCCAAGAAGTAATTATTCAAGATGAGGAGAATAATTTCTTTAATGCTTCTGTTGAGCTAGCATCCTCGTAGAACACATTTCTTGATATTTGTACCTTAGCGCAATCTGACGTTTGAGCGAACAGATTCTTCCTTAGAGTCTGGCAAATGTAGTCTCCATATAATGCTTAAGATTCCGCTGCGAAGTGATTTGTATTGGCAGACGATCTTTCTTCATTCAGTTCTTCTTAAGGATTAGAATCTTCTTGGCTTGTAGAAGACTGATTCTTCTCATTCCTTTTGCTTCCGATGAAGTTCTCCATCTGAGAGAGTTGATCCACAACTTCTTTGTATGATGCTAGAGAAGCTTCGAGGGCGAAGGTGTTTCTTCATAGGTTGTCATACTCTTTCAGCTTTAGATGAAGCAGTCTTTCTTCTGATCACGGTAGGTTTAAGTGGCGGACTGTTTCAGCTTCTTAAAGTAGACTTTGACTTGATTGTGCAGAGTTTGATGGAGTGTCCTTGAGAGAGGATGTTGCTGTTTGCAATTTCTGCTTCTTCCTTCGTGAGTCGCCAGACTGCCTTATACATGAATGCCTTCCTTTGTATATCTTTGACAGTGTATCCTTCAGGGTGACCGTACGGACTCTTCTGGTGGACTAATTCTCTTGATGATGCTTTGAGATTCATTCAGTTCCTTTAGTAGATAATCATTCCTGTGCATGAGAATTTTCACTATGTTAGGAATTTTATCTTTGACAATATTAAACCTTTAAAGAAATTGTTAATTATCAAAACATAATAATTTATTTAATTATTTGAATCTAACAATCTCCCCCTTTTTTATAATGACAATTTCTTTGGAAAAAGGTTTATTTGAGAATATGTTTATTGATTAAGCATTTGATCATTTTTCAGATAATAGTTTTTCTTCAGTATATTATAATGTATAGAAAAGCATGATCGTTCTTTTTAATAGTACTTAGACAATAAAATTTTTGTTTTTAGGCGGACAGTTTTGACTTTTTGAATTTACCTACCTTTGCTCCCCCTAAATCTGATATTCCCTAAAAAAATTGTCTACCATATTTTTCTAAATAAGCTCCCCCTGAACTGATGCTGTTAAGTGTTCGATATGTTTGGGGTGGTTTAAGAACTATCATTCTAAACCTTTAATTGGCGATATCCTTACCCATTTTCTATCTCTTTATTCTTACCCCAATCCTTTTTCCTTACCTAATTTTTCTCCCCCTTTGGCATTATCAAAAAGAAGTAAGCGATAAGTAAAGTAGCGATAAAAAGATGAGAAAATAGCAAGCACTGATGTTATATAAATAACTTGCAGTCAGTAAAGATGAAAAAAAAAGATTGTGCAAGATGAAAAGGTAAAGGTATAGAGATTAGTCATTTTGCTGCTGTCGTTGCTCAATGTAGCGCCGCACCAATCCTTCTAGATTTTCAAATCCTGCATCCATCTTGTCAGAAAGTCTTTGGGACACAGTGTCAATGTGATTGAACGCATCTCTACGCAGCTCTTTAGTTTCCTTAGAAGCATTCGAGCACCCTGTATCTATTCTTGTTGATAGTTCCATCACAGCTGCTTTGGCATCGAAGGAATTTTCAGCTGATGAGGGCATGTTTGTGGTCTTAGATTCAGGGATTTCCTCAGCTTGAAGAAGGTTACTCTTTGGAAGAGAAAATGATATAGGTTGGGCTGTGGTAACCTCAGTATCCTGGGCAATTGATGAGGTTTCAGTGGTAGGGGTTTCTCGTGAAGAAGATGGAGATGAGTGGTTTGGACTTTCCTCAGAGTCAGAGGGAGTGGTGAATATATGTTGGGATATGGTGATAACCTGAGGCAAGGGAATGGTTGGTGCATATGATGGGTGATTGTTGGAAGGTGCATTGGCAGTTGGCAGAAGCTCAGGTGGCGGTCTTGCAGTCAGTAGAATAAGCAACCATGATCCATGTTGAAGTATAATGCTTTTAACATTATGGATCAGTCCAAATGGAATGGTGCTCAGATGAACCGGTCTGAATACAGACAGTTCCCACTTATGGTGAAAGATGTTGTACCTGGACCTTTGAGCAAATGCAATATGTAAGCCATCCATAGCGGGAGGAGACCAGAGTCTGGCTAGAAGACAGAAGTTAAACCCCAGGAGGTCCATCATCAAGTGTGGAGCATAGACGACATTCTCAATTTTAAGCATTCTGTGAACCTGCAAGGAATAAGGAGTTAACGTCCGACGCGCCCTCCTTGGAACATGAGCAAGAAAGACTCTTGCTGTGTTCTGCGGAATTTTCATAGAAGCGGGAACTCGCACGTCATCATCCTGATCATCTTCAGGTGCATATGCTTCCTTGGAGACACTTAGAATTTAAAAGTTGACCATTGAATGAATTTTTGGGCAAATTGGATTTTGGAACTTATAGTTCAAATTAGGGTTTTGTACATTCTTAAACTTGGGGAAAATGAAGTGAAAATTGTATTAGAAGTTATTTTTTGGTTGTGCAATTGATTTGGAAAATTTAGAGAAGTGTTGGGTGAAAATTTGAAAATTTTAGGGTTTTTAAGGGTTTGGACAGAATTGAGACTTAGTGAAATTTTGTGTGCTTTTCTTTCCTAAAATCTTGATTAAGGCCTCAAAATGGTTTACAAGCATCTAGCCTTCATTCTCTTTGATTGGTTTGAAAATTCGGAAAATTTAGGTTTCGTAACTTAGGGTTTTCTAGGTTCTTTTGGCAATCGTCGAAATCTTGTTTAAGTGTCCTCGACCTCCGAGAATTTCCTAAGTTCTAGAGCCTATGTCTAAGTGTTTAGACCCCTGTTTAGATCCACCCTTTTCCCTTAGGTTTGAGTTCAAAGTTCTAAGCTAGGTTGTGTTTGTTCAAGGATAACGAGGCCCCGTACCGATCTAGACGCACGGAGTTTACATGACCGCCAGGATTGACTACCTTTAAGGTAAGGGCACTTCGTATCTCTGCCTATTAACAGAAGTATATATATATATATATATATATATATATATATATATATATATATATATGTTAGTACAGATAGCAACCTGAGAGGGGGGGGGGGTGAATCAGTGTTGCCCCAATTTTCGCCTTATTGAAATTGTTACTTTCAAGTTTACGATGATCATGAAATGATCGTTATGATTGCAGCGGATATGAACGATACTTGAAAGTAAATGTGAAGGATAAAGAGAATCACACACAAGATTTTATCCTGGTTCACCTTCAATCCACCGAAGGCTACGTCCAGTCCCTCAAGAAAACCCCTTGAGGATTTTTCCACTATTGATAAAAATCTCTTACAAGTTCCTAACCCAAGGACCCCAAGAATTTCTACCAATATCCTGTGAATGCAAACCACTTTCAACAGCCCCTGAAAGCAAACCGCTTTCAGTTCCTGAAGGCAAACCACCCTCAGACCTTGAAGACAAACTTGTCTTCAATCGAAACCCTGAAAGTAAACCACTTTCAGTGACAACAACCTTTCACCGAATACCACGGTGAAAAACTCAATCTTACAGAAAGAGATGAAGAAGATATTACAATTGGCTGTATCAATCCTTTAACACACAATTGGATTGATCATGAGAAATTATGCTTTAAGGCTTTTAAGCATAATACAATTCTGAGTTCTTCAAGATATGAACAACTAAAGTGTTCTTATTAACATGAAGATCATGAACTCAGAATTTAGGCTCCAAAAGATTGAAGTTCTAAAAGATGAACTAATTTTGACAAAGCTTTGACCTAATGTGATTTTCTCATGTGTAATATGTTGTCTCTTGTGTATGTTGTGTATGTTATGTGTGTGTTATGTTTTCTGGACTCAAATGGTCTTTATATAGGCAAGGGAAACGTCCTTGAAACATCACAACCCTTTTCAAAAGGTTTGGGACACAATGGTTCATGAAAAGATGCACTTTTTCGTTCTGGTAATCGATTACCATACTTAGTGTAATCGATTACACAAGTGACCGTTTCAGTTTGAATTTGAATGTCAATCATGTAATCGATTACAAGACATGAGTAATCGATTACTTGCCTAGGTGTAATCGATTACCATAATGGCGTAATCGATTACACAGAAGCCCATTTTCCAGAAACTTTATTTTTGAGACTGGCTTAAGGTTTTCTACTTCTTTTAAGTTATGAGAACACTTAGCTTGATTAGATTAGGTATTTTAAGAGCCTTTATGCTTTAATGAACCTTTGGAAGCATAACTCACCTAATACTAAGACTTCTAGACTATTGATGGACTTGTAGAGCTTGATTCTTTGAAGTCTTCTTTTCTTCTTTTTGTTGATGAGTTTGTCGTCATCAAAACCACAGCCAGGGTCAGGAGCAAGACCTTCTTCACAATCTCCCCCTTTTTGATGATGGCAAACACATTTTTGATACTTGAAGATCATATATGCATTCTTGATGCTTAACTCCCCCTATTTGATGGAATTTAGTATTTCTGATATTTCTCCCCCTTTCTAATGTACTCGTTGAATTCTTGCATATGATCTTTAAGAGCACAGAACCTTTTCTCCCCCTTTTGAATTCATCAAAAAGAAGAAAAGGCCAAAAAGTACAGGCATACACATATCCATACAAGTATGTTGCAATAAAAAGCATGGGGGTAAGGGTAAATGTGTAAAGTATGAATAACCAACACTTATGTATATATATATATAAAAGAGCAAATGCATAAGTTACACATAGTAAAACATAGCAAACATATGTAGTAGAGGGAGTACAACAAGAGATAGAGCCTGTTTGCGAAAATAGGGAAATCCTAATAGTAAGTAGATAATTATATGGAGACACAAGACTTCTGAACCTAGGTTTGACTGGAATCCTCTGTGTTCTCAGAAGGGTCAAGGTCCTGAAGGCTCTCAATCTCCTTCCGCATGAAGGAGTGCACAGCCTCTATGCGATTTTCCACAAGTATAAAGCGAGACCGAATGGTATCCTCCAGTTGGCCCAACTTTTGAGAGAGACGAAGAGACAGGATGTCCATTTGTTCGAGGATAACCTTGGTTTCTTGTGAGAAATTGGAAGCAATGGTATAAAAGGGAGATAGTCCAGCCGATGCAGCATTTGTTTGAACATCTATGCGGTATCGAGACAACACCAAGGGATCATTTGAGGAATCCCTTCGAGAAGCATTGATTGGAGAGGAGACATTCGAAGGGCGTGGAAGAGACCCCATGGCAAAACAAGACTTAGAAAGAGATGGATTGTATAGGTAGGAAGGTAGGCAAAAAGGCAATAGACAAATGCTGATTTTATAGGGAAAATCGTGTTTGTAATCGATTACGGTAGTCAAAGTAATCGATTACAGCAGTTGTAAATTTGAAAAATATTCAAATTTCGAATGGGTAATTGATTACAGCAGTTAGGGTAATCGATTACGTACGGAATTTCAACAGGCACGAGGACTGAGATCGTGAATAATCGATTACAGGACCTATGGTAATCAATTACTATGACACTTTTATAAGTTCTAGGCTCTAGAACCTTAAGTAACATTTTTCATATAAACACTTAAACACATAATGCATATGATCATATAATTATCATAAAGTTTATGCGAATAACATGTTACCTTAAATGTCATGCTCATCTAATATACCTAATTCTCTTCTTATCTTGAAAAATGATTCCTTAGGAAGAGGCTTAGTAAAGATATCTGCTAACTGATTATGTGTATCCACAAATGAAATCTCAATATCTTTCCTCATAACATGATCTCGAAGAAAATGATGTCGTATATCAATATGCTTAGTTCGAGAATGCATGATAGGGTTTTTAGTGAGATTAATGGCACTTGTGTTGTCACATTTGATTGGAATGCAGCCCAGCTCTAAGCCATAATCTTTGAGTTGTTGTTTGAGCCATAGAGTTTGTGCAGAACAACTTCCTGCAGCAATGTATTCTGCTTCTGCAGTACTTAGAGCAACACATGCTTGTTTCTTACAAGACCAAGAAACAAGGGCATTTCCTAACAAGTGACAAGTACCACTTGTACTTTTTCTTTCAGTTTTACAACCAGCATAATCAGAATCAGAATATCCAATCAAATCACAAACACTTCCTTTGGGATACCACAATCCAACATTTGTAGTTCCTTTCAAATATTTGAAAATCCGTTTAACAGAACTCAAATGTGATTCCCTAGGAGATGCTTGATATCTAGCACATAGACACACACTAAACATAATATCAGGTCTACTTGCAGATAAGTATAGAAGAGATCCGATCATACCTCTATATTTGGTAATATCAACTTGATTGCCGGATTCATCTTGATCTAAATATGTGGTAGACCCCATTGGTGTGGCTATGGGTTTGCAATCATCCAAATCATATTTCTTTAACAATTCCTTGCAAAACTTTGATTGATTGATGAATATTCCATCATTTGATTGCTTGATTTGCAAACCAAGAAAGAAATTTAATTGTCTCATCATGGACATCTCAAATTCTTCTTGCATCATGTTAGAGAAATCCTTACAAAGAGATTCGTTAGTTGCACCAAAGATAATATCATCAACATAAATTTGAACTAATCGGGTATTAACATTGGTTCTTTTGATGAACAAGGTTGTATCAGCCTTACCCTTTTGAAATCCTTTATCACAAAGGAAAGTACTTAATATATCATACCATGCACAAGGGGCTTGTTTAAGACCATAGAGTGCCTTCTTTAATCTGAAGACATGTGAAGGAAACTTTGGATCTTCAAATCCTGGAGGTTGCTTCACATAGACTTCTTCTTGAATGTATTCGTTCAGGAAAGCACTTTTGACGTCCATTTGGTATAATGGGAAATTTAAAGAACAAGCATACGCCAATAACAGTCTTATGGCTTCCAACCTTGCTACTGGTGCATAAGTTTCATCAAAATCTATACCTTCTTCTTGATTATATCCTTGAGCAACTAATCTTGCTTTGTTCCTAACTATGATACCATTTTCATCTAACTTATTCCTAAATACCCACTTTGTTCCAATAACATGTTTATCACTAGGCTTAGGGACAAGTTCCCAAACTTGATTCCTTTCAAATTGGTTTAGTTCTTCTTGCATTGCTACAATCCAATATTCATCTTCTAGAACATCATTTACTTTTGATGGTTCTATCTGAGAGACGAATGCCATATTCAAAACTGAATCATTTAAGCGTAGCCTTGTAGAAACGCCTTTAGAAATATCACCAATGATATCCTGTGAAAGCAAACCACTTTCAACAGCCCCTGAAAGCAAACCGCTTTCAGTTCCTGAAGGCAAACCACCCTCAGACCTTGAAGACAAACTTGTCTTCAATCGAAACCCTGAAAGTAAACCACTTTCAGTGACAACAACCTTTCACCGAATACCACGGTGAAAAACTCAATCTTACAGGAAGAGATGAAGAAGATATTACAATTGGCTGTATCAATCCTTTAACACACAATTGGATTGATCATGAGAAATTATGCTTTAAGGCTTTTAAGCATAATACAATTCTGAGTTCTTCAAGATATGAACAACTAAAGTGTTCTTATTAACATGAAGATCATGAACTCAGAATTTAGGCTCCAAAAGATTGAAGTTCTAAAAGATGAACTAATTTTGACAAAGCTTTGGCCTAATGTGATTTTCTCATGTGTAATATGTTGTCTCTTGTGTATGTTGTGTATGTTATGTGTGTGTTATGTTTTCTGGACTCAAATGGTCTTTATATAGGCAAGGGAAACGTCCTTGAACCATCACAACCCTTTTCAAAAGGTTTGGGACACAATGGTTCATGAAAAGATGCACTTTTTCGTTCTGGTAATCGATTACCATACTTAGTGTAATCGATTACACAAGTGACCGTTTCAATTTGAATTTGAATTTCAAACATGTAATCGATTACAAGACATGAGTAATCGATTACTTGCCTAGGTGTAATCGATTACCATAATGGCGTAATCGATTACACAGAAGCCCATTTTCCAGAAACATTATTTTTGAGACTGGCTTAAGGTTTTCTACTTCTTTTAAGTTATGAAAACACTTAGCTTGATTAGATTAGGTATTTTAAGAGCCTTTATGCTTTAATAAACCTTTGGAAGCATAACTCACCTAATACTAAGACTTCTAGACTATTGATGGACTTGTAGTGCTTGATTCTTTGAAGTCTTCTTTTCTTCTTTTTGTTGATGAGTTTGTCGTCATCAAAACCACAGCCACAGTCAGGAGCAAGACCTTCTTCACAATCTCACCCTTTTTGATGATGGCAAACACATTCTTGATACTTGAAGGTCATATATGCATTCTTGATGCTTAACTCCCCCTATTTGATGGAATTTAGTATTTCTGATATTTCTCCCCCTTTCTAATGTACTCGTTGAATTCCTGCATATGATCTTTAAGAGCACAGAACCTTTTCTCCCCCTTTTGACTTCATCAAAAAGAAGAAAAGGCCAAAAAGTACAGGCATACACATATCCATACAAGTATGTTGCAATAAAAAGCATGGGGGTAGGGGTAAATGTGTAAAGTATGAATAACCAACACTTATATATATATATATAAAAGAGAAAATGCATAAGTTACACATAGTAAAACATAGCAAACATATGTAGTAGAGGGAGTACAACAAGAGATAGAGCCTGTTTGCGAAAATAGGGAAATCCTAATAGTAAGTAGATAATTATATGGAGACACAAGACTTCTGAACCTAGGTTTGACTGGAATCCTCTGTGTTCTCAGAAGGGTCAAGGTCCTGAAGGCTCTCAATCTCCTTCCGCATGAAGGAGTGCACAGCCTCTATGCGATTTTTCACAAGTATAAAGCGAGACCGAATGGTATCCTCCAGTTGGCCCAACTTTTGAGAGAGACGAAGAGACAGGATGTCCATTCGTTCTAGGATAACCTTGGTTTCTTGTGAGAAATTGGAAGGAATGGTATAAAAGGGAGATAGTCCAGCCGATGCAGCATTTGTTTGAACATCTATGCGGTACCGAGACAGCACCAAGGGATCATTGGAGGAATCCCTTCGAGAAGCATTGATTGGAGAGGAGACATTCGAAGGGCGTGGAAGAGACCCCATGACAAAACAAGACTTAGAAAGAGATGGATTGTATAGGTAGGAAGGTAGGCAAAAAGGCAATAGACAAATGCTGATTTTATAGGGAAAATCGTGTTTGTAATCGATTACGGTAGTCAAAGTAATCGATTACAGCAGTTGTAAATTTGAAAAATATTCAAATTTCGAATGGGTAATCGATTACAGCAGTTAGGGTAATCGATTACGTACGGAATTTCAACAGGCACGAGGACTGAGATCGTGAATAATCGATTACAGGACCTATGGTAATCAATTACTATGACACTTTTATAAGTTCTTGGCTCTAGAACCTTAAGTAACATTTTTCATATAAACACTTAAACACATAATGCATATGATCATATAATTATCATAAAGTTTATGCAAATAACATGTTACCTTAAATGTCATGCTCATCTAATATACCTAATTCTCTTCTTATCTTGAAAAATGATTCCTTAGGAAGAGGCTTAGTAAAGATATCTGCTAACTGATTATGTGTATCCACAAATGAAATCTCAATATCTTTCCTCATAACATGATCTCGAAGAAAATGATGTCGTATATCAATATGCTTAGTTCGAGAATGCATGATAGGGTTTTTAGTGAGATTAATGGCACTTGTGTTGTCACATTTGATTGGAATGCAGCCCAGCTCTAAGCCATAATCTTTGAGTTGTTGTTTGAGCCATAGAGTTTGTGCAGAACAACTTCCTGCAGCAATGTATTCTGCTTCTGCAGTACTTAGAGCAACACATGCTTGTTTCTTACAAGACCAAGAAACAAGGGCATTTCCTAACAAGTGACAAGTACCACTTGTACTTTTTCTTTCAGTTTTACAACCAGCATAATCAGAATCAGAATATCCAATCAAATCACAAACACTTCCTTTGGGATACCACAATCCAACATTTGTAGTTCCTTTCAAATATTTGAAAATCCGTTTAACAGAACTCAAATGTGATTCCCTAGGAGATGCTTGATATCTAGCACATAGACACACACTAAACATAATATCAGGTCTACTTGCAGATAAGTATAGAAGAGATCCGATCATACCTCTATATTTGGTAATATCAACTTGATTGCCGGATTTATCTTGATCTAAATATGTGTTAGACCCCATTGGTGTGGCTATGGCTTTGCAATCATCCAAATCATATTTCTTTAACAATTCCTTGCAAAACTTTGATTGATTGATGAATATTCCATCATTTGATTGCTTGATTTGCAAACCAAGAAAGAAATTTAATTGTCCCATCATGGACATCTCAAATTCTTCTTGCATCATGTTAGAGAAATCCTTACAAAGAGATTCGTTAGTTGCACCAAAGATAATATCATCAACATAAATTTGAACTAATCGGGTATTACCTTTGGTTCTTTTGATGAACAAGGTTGTATCAGCCTTACCCTTTTGAAATCCTTTATCACAAAGGAAAGTACTTAATATATCATACCATGCACGAGGGGCTTGTTTAAGACCATAGAGTGCCTTCTTTAATCTGAAGACATGTGAAGGAAACTTTGGATCTTCAAATCCTGGAGGTTGCTTCACATAGACTTCTTCTTGAATGTATTCGTTCAGGAAAGCACTTTTGACGTCCATTTGGTATAATGGGAAATTTAAAGAACAAGCATACGCCAATAACAGTCTTATGGCTTCCAACCTTGCTACTGGTGCATAAGTTTCATTAAAATCTATACCTTCTTCTTGATTATATCCTTGAGCAACTAATCTTGCTTTGTTCCTAACTATGATACCATTTTCATCTAACTTATTCCTAAATACCCACTTTGTTCCAATAACATGTTTATCACTAGGCTTAGGGACAAGTTCCCAAACTTGATTCCTTTCAAATTGGTTTAGTTCTTCTTGCATTGCTACAATCCAAAATTCATCTTCTAGAGCATCATTTACTTTTGATGGTTCTATCTGAGAGACGAATGCCATATTCAAAACTGAATCATTTAAGCGTAGCCTTGTAGAAACGCCTCTAGAAATATCACCAATAATATCCTGTGAAAGCAAACCACTTTCAACAGCCCCTGAAAGCAAACCGCTTTCAGTTCCTGAAGGCAAACCACCCTCAGACCTTGAAGACAAACTTGTCTTCAATCGAAACCCTGAAAGTAAACCACTTTCAGTGACAACAACCTTTCACCGAATACCACGGTGAAAAACTCAATCTTACAGAAAGAGATGAAGAAGATATTACAATTGGCTGTATCAATCCTTTAACACACAATTGGATTGATCATGAGAAATTATGCTTTAAGGCTTTTAAGCATAATACAATTCTGAGTTCTTCAAGATATGAACAACTAAAGTGTTCTTATTAACATGAAGATCATGAACTCAGAATTTAGGCTCCAAAAGATTTAAGTTCTAAAAGATGAACTAATTTTGACAAAGCTTTGGCCTAATGTGATTTTCTCATGTGTAATATGTTGTCTCTTGTGTATGTTGCGTATGTTATGTGTGTGTTATGTTTTCTGGACTCAAATGGTCTTTATATAGGCAAGGGAAATGTCCTTGAACCATCACAACCCTTTTCAAAAGGTTTGGGACACAATGGTTCATGAAAAGATGCACTTTTTTGTTCTGGTAATCGATTACCATACTTAGTGTAATCGATTACACAAGTGACCGTTTCAGTTTGAATTTGAATTTCAAACATGTAATCGATTACAAGACATGAGTAATCGATTATTTGCCTAGGTGTAATCGATTACCATAATGGCGTAATCGATTACACAGAAGCCCATTTTCCAGAAACTTTATTTTTGAGACTGGCTTAAGGTTTTCTACTTCTTTTAAGTTATGAAAACACTTAGCTTGATTAGATTAGGTATTTTAAGAGCCTTTATACTTTAATAAACCTTTGGAAGCATAACTCACCTAATACTAAGACTTCTAGACTATTGATGGACTTGTAGTGCTTGATTCTTTGAAGTCTTCTTTTCTTCTTTTTGTTGATGAGTTTGTCGTCATCAAAACCACAGCCAGGGTCAGGACACGACTTTAGAATTGTAGTTGACATCGTTCTGAGAAGGCAAGTCTCTGAAGGCATCTGATATGCTGGATTAGTTTTTGTTTGATGCGTGGCATTGTTGGATTGTTGTGATTTGTGGCTTGACTTGTTGGATGTTTATTGCTTTGATGATAATTGAAAGCATGTTTCTTCCCTCGACATGATTTATATCTACTTAAGATATGTGCAACTGCTCCACATGATTAGTATTAATTATGAAGCTATGCTAGGCCTCGTTTAAATACGTTTGAGTCCTACTTGTGTTTGTTTTCGTGTTGTGTCAAGCATGTAGTCGTGAAAGTCATCATGGTTCGGGGCTATAAAGAGTCACGTGCTAGATGGCACACCATCGGGGCGTTATAAAGAGCGTTCTCGTGTAAGTGGCAACTCTCGACTTACCGAGTTACTTTCTAGTTCGTTCGGAGTTTGGGAGAGTGTCCCACTTTCCTGGGGGAGTTGGTGCATATCCGGATAAAAAATTTTTTTGTACATGAGGAAGATATGCGTGCATATAGAAGTCCTAGAGTTTTTCAACTACTCGCGTCAAGTAATTGTATGTGTACTTGTTTTTTGCTACATGTTGATTGTTTGGAAATTATGTGTTTGTCGTAGGCTTTAATTGTATCCAATGTTTTATTTTGAAGTCGACCCTTGCATTTGTGTGTTTTTGTATTTTTTGGTGATCCGTCGCTAGTCGGACTACCCTTAGCCGGAAGATGCAGATGGATGCCGCTACAGGAAAACCATGACAAGAAGCCGGGCGCATAGAGCTGGAAGAATTGTGCTGCCGCTTTTATTATTATGTAATAATTGTTAGTACATATAGCAACCTGAGAGGGGGGGTGAATCAGGTTTACCCGATTTTCGCCTTGATAACTTCTTACTTTCAAGATATATGTAACATCAAACGATTGCAGCGGAATTAAGCGTTGCTTGAAAGTAAAAGATGAAGGATAAGAAGAACACGCAGGGATTTTATCCTGGTTCACCTTCAATCCCAGAAGGCTACGTCCAGTCCTCTGATCACACAGAGATTTTCCACTATACCAGAAAGCAAACCACTTTCTGAAGAACACTCCACTGAATCACACAGTGAAGATTTACAATGATCAAGAATCCTAAGAACTCTTGTCAAACCTCAAATGGCAAACCACCAACTGATGACGCCGAAACCTACGGCGGACTTTGAATCAAACCCGATTCAAAGAACCTTTTTCACTATCACCGAACCTACGGCGGACTTTGAATCAAACCCGATTCAAAAAGCCTTTTTCACAACCATCGAATACCACAATGGACCTTTTTACAACCACCGACAACCACAGTGAATGAATCAACACGATTCAAATAGAAGAAGAAGAAGATGCCTTTTCTATGGATGATTCAATCCTTTAGACAAAAAGGATTGATCTTAGTTTGTATGCTCCAGGAAATTACAATGAAGGCTCTTCCATTCTGAGTTTCTCAAAAGATGAACAGCATGTGTTCTTATGAAAATGAGAGAACAGAAACTCAAAATGATGACTTTAATGAATATGAAAGTTATGGACTTTATATAGGCACTAGCGGTCGTCCATGAACCAACACAACCTTTCCCAACCGGTTTGAGACACAATGGTTCATGAAAAAACACATATGTCGACCTGGTAATCGATTACAGCAGTTAGTGTAATCGATTACATCATGCCGTCGAAGTTTGAATTCAAAATTCAAACTTGGTAATCGATTACATACATGTGGTAATCGATTACACACTTCCTGTAATCGATTACACACATCTGTAATCGATTACAGACAGTCCAGAACTCAGTTTTAACCATCTTAAACCCTAATTGAGTGTTCCTACCAAGTTTAACTTGTGAGAACATATTGTACTCAATTAGTTGATCTTTCATGAGCCTTCAAATGCAATTAATCCTTAATAAAGCATAGCACACTAAGTTGACAAGACTTACTTGAAACTAGAACCTTCATGTTTGATCTTGACGTTCTGAGCCGGTTCTTGAAGTCTTTCTTCTCTGAAGTCTTCTTAAAGTCTTCCTTCCTTTTCTGAAGTCTTCGTGAAGTCTTTCTTCTTTTTGTTCCTTTCTTTCTTGAAGTCTTCCTTTTCTTTTCTGAAGTCTTTCTTTTTTTTGTGATGTGTTTGTCTTCATCAAAACCTCAGTCGAATCCAAGGACGAGACCTGATTTACAATAATATTTTGTATGCTTACGTATCAGGGTAGGGGTTTTAGTTTTTTTTTTTACAACTGACAGCAGGGTTTTTGAAAACAAGTTAAGTGTTTTGTAAATTATCGCTAAGCTGCCGGTCGGTCACCTTATGCCATATATTTGGTTATTTGCGAATTAGATATATATAACACTAATGCATCTCAGCATGGCATGTTTCGAAAAAAAAAATTGATTTCAAAATAAAATATACTCTGTTTTCCAAGTTTTGAAAATGCCCCAGCATAAAGGCTATTAAAGCATAAAGGCTCTTTAAAACACCTAAACTAATCAAGCTTAATGTTTTCATAACTTAAAAGAAGTAGAAAACCTTAAGCCGATCTCAAAGGATCAAGTTTCTGGAAGATGGACTTCAGTGTAATCGATTGCAGCTTTCTGGTAATCGATTACCATTCTTCAATGGAGAACACTATGACTTCTGGAAAATCAAGATGAAAATATTCATAAAGTCATTAGACGCAGGAATTTGGAAAGCCATTGAAGAAGGTCCCTTTGTGCCTGTATCAGAAGTAGAAGGAAGTTCACAACCAAAACCAGAAAGTACTTGGAGTGAAGAAGAAAAGAAGAAGGTTCAATATGATCTCAAAGGAATGAACATTCTTACATCTGCTCTTGGCATGGATGAATTTTTCAGAGTATCAACGTGCACTTCATCGAAAGAAATATGGGATACGTTGATGGTGACTCACGAAGGAACAGATGAAGTCAAGAGATCAAAGATCAATACTCTATCTCAAGAATATGAAATGTTCAGAATGCTTCCAGGAGAGAAGGTATTAGATATGCAAAAACGATTCACTCATTTGATTAATCATTTGATTGCTCTTGGCAAAAAAAATTGAAACAGTGACTTGAACATGAAAGTTCTAAGATCACTTACAAGAGTATGGCAACCAAAAGTTACAGCCATCTCAGAGAAGATGAGTTTATCAAATATGACTCTTGCAACTCTCTTTGGAAAACTCCAAGAACACGAGTTGGAATTGAATCGTTTAGAAGAGCATGAACAACATGAGAAGAAGTATCGATCCATTTCCCTAATGGCAAAAGAAATCATCAAAGATGATTATGATGCAGATTCTGAAGAAGAAGACAATGGGAACTTGAATCTTCTAGTAAAGAACTTTGGAAGGTTTCTTAAAAGAAAAGGTATGAAATTTAACAACATTAGATCTTTCCAAAGGAACAATGAGTCTTCTTCCTCTCAAAAGATCACATGCTTCGAATGTGGCAAGCCTGGACACTTCAAGTTGGAATGTCCAAATCTTCAAAAGAAGAAACATGGCCTAAGAGAAAAATTCTAAAAGAAGGATCAATCCACACGAAAATCATACTTGGCTTGGCATGATAATGAAATAAGTTCATCATCAGATTCTGACAAAGAAGAAGCACAAGTCGCATTGATGGCCTCACATGATTCAGATGTTGAAGATTTTCAGGTTAGTGACAATTCTATGTCTTTTCATGATTTAAAGTTTACTATGGAAAACATGATTTAATTTCATCCTTAGAAAGTAAGTGTAGAACTTTACAAGAAGAACTAGACGTAGTAAAATCTAAGTTAGATATTACACATAAATGTACTAAGTGTAGTTCTTTAGAAGAAAAGATAGATAATCTTCAACAAAGAGTTCATAACTTCAACACAGGAAAATAGAAGTTAGATGATATTCTAAGTGTGAAAAGGCATTCAAACAATAAGTCAGGTCTAGGATATACTTCTCACCCAAAGACAAAAGAAGTCAAGAAAACTGTGTTTGTAAAACCAAACAAAGTGGAAGGATCTTCTAAAAACACTAAGACTAATTCTTTTAGGAGTACGAACAATAGGAAGAGTAATCCTCATAGACCTCCTAAGAAGATTCATCCCTCTCCTAGGCAAACATCTAGTTACAATCATTATTCATGTACTTATTGTAACAAAATAGGACATACCCCTAGTAGATGTGACTACAAAAATGTTAGAGTACCAAATAGGAAATACATATGGGTTAGAAAGGATGTTAACTTAGAAGGACCCAAAACTTGTTGGGTTCCTAATACCCATGTCTGAACTTTGTCATGCAGGTGTGTATGAAAGCAGCAAAGGATTTATGGTATCTTGATAGTGGCTGCTCATCACACATGACAGGAGACAAAACCAAGTTTTCTTTTCTTATACCTAGGTAAAAAGGTTTTGTCACATATGGAAACAATCAAAAGGGAAAGATACTCGGTATTGGAAGAATAGGCACACCCCCTCAAACAGTCATCGATAAAGTTCTTTACGTTGATGGTTTGATGCATAATCTTCTGAGTATCAGTCAACTATGTGACAAAGGTTTGAAAGTTGGTTTCATTGATGATATATGTGTAGTAAAAGATGTGAAAACTAAAGAAGTTAAGTTTTCTGGTTATAAAGTCAATAAAGTCTTCATGATCTCCTTGGAAGAAATTCCACAAAACGTAAGATGTCTTTTGGCCAAGAACAATAGTGATTCATGGCTATGACATAGAAGACGTGCTCATATACACATAGATCATTTAAACAAACTAGTCAAGCATGATCTAGTTCTTGGGCTTCCAAAGATAAGATTCGAGAAAGACAAGCTTTGTGATGCATGTCAAAAAGGGAAGCAAACCAGAACGTCTTTCAAACCAAAGAACATAGTCTCGACTTCAAGACCCCTTCAATTGCTACATATGGATTTGTTCGGACCTTCAAGAACAAAAAGCCTCGGAGGTAATTTCTATGCACTTGTTATTGTTGATGATTTCTCTAGATTTACATGGACATTATTCTTGCCTCATAAGAATGAAGCCTTAAACGCATTTAAGAAATATGCAAGGCTAGTTCAAAATGAGAAGGCTTTAAAGATCTCTTCTATTAGAAGTGATCATGGTGGAGAATTTCAGAATCATCAATTTCAAGAACTATGTGATGAAAATGAAATATCACATAATTTCTCTACTCCGAGAACACCACAACAAAATGGTGTTGTAGAAAGGAAGAACAGATTACTTAAAGAATTAGCAAGAACCATGCTAAGTGAATCAAGTCTTCCTAAATATTTGTGGGCTGATGCTGTAAGTACTGCTTGCTATGTTTCCAATAGAGTTATTATTAGACCTATTCTGAAGAAAACCCCCTATGAACTCTACAAAGGAAGGAAACCAAATATCTCTCATCTACATGCTTTTGGATCCAAATGCTTTGTCTTGAATAATGGAAAGGAAAACCTTGGTAATTTTGATGAAAAATCTGATGAAGGTATATTCCTTGGTTATTCTCTAACAAGCAAAGCATATAGAGTCTTTAACAAGAAAACTCTATCTGTAGAAGAATCCATACATGATTCCTTTGATGATTCTAAATCTTCAATAGAAGATACAGTCAATCTTCCAGATAATGAAGAAGAAAATATCATTATCAATGAAGACTCTCAAAAGGAAAGAGATCAAAATCCAATACAAGAAGAGCACATTGAAGATAACACTTATCAACTTCCAAAGGAATGGAGAATCCATAGGGATCATCCAGTTGTTAATATCATTGGTGATATATCTAGAGGCGTTTCTACAAGGCTACGCTTAAATGATTCTGTTTTGAATATGGCCTTTGTCTCTCAAATAGAACCCTCAAAAGTAAATGATGCTCTCGAGGATGAATATTGGATTGTGGCATTGCAGGAAGAATTAAACCAATTTGAAAGGAATCAAGTTTGGGAACTTGTTCCTAAGCCCACTGATAGCGGAATCGCAAGTGTACGATTTACTATCGCGTAGTAAAAAGATCGAACCCAAGGGATAGGTGTTCTTGTTAATATAAAATTTAGTACTTTAAACAGAAAAATAAAATGATAGATGTTGTTGGTTTTAGAAAAAGAAATAAACAATAGCATAAAATTATAAGAAAAATAGAGATGATGATGAATCTTAAGCACTTGGGTTGATTTATATAATTTATAAAATATGCTAGCAACTACTACTTTTATTTCTGAATTTTAGTACCAAGTCATGATGCTATAGCCTAATGTTTCTACAAGTTAATACCTTAAGCATTGTAGAACTTTCTCCTCAATTAATAAATTCAATACCTTGTAATCTAGAAAAAACCAAGAAGAAGATGAAGAAAGAATTTTCAGGCCAACATAAAGCTAAGTCTATCCTAATACCTTAGTGATATGTCATATAGCTTTTTTTAAATCCTAGGTCCCTTACTACTTACCAATTTCCATTGTTATAAGCAATAAGGAAAAACTCTTGTGATCATCAAGATAACATTAAGAACAAGGTAAATAAAACATGAACTATAGCAATAAAATTCAGAAGAGTAGAAGAAAACTAAAACATAGATTATAAACTAAAACAACCCAAGATACTTAAGAAAGAAATTAGCCAAGCATGGCTAAAGGAGTCATTGAATTACCCTGGATAGGAGCTCAAATATGGCTTCCCACAAGTCCTAGGAACAATGCTCAAAAGGGAGAAAGAGAGAATACTTGTTATATTCTATGAAGGTGTGTTTTTTACAAAGGATGAGCACTCCTATTTATAGCAAAAAAATTGCCTTTCAATGGTGGAGGAGTTGATGGCCATTATGGCCTTCATTGGCCACCAACTAACTTTTGAAAACTCCTTCCCACTACCATCAATTCTCCACTCATCCTTTAATCCTTATTTTCCATGTGCTTAAATCAAAGAGTGTTCCTTCATATTCTTCTTTTTCACTTTTAGACCTCTCCTTGCTAGCACTCAAATTCTGACCCTTTAACTCTTTCAATCTTCACTTCTCATCCTCCACTCTTGAACTTTACACTTTGATCCTTGATTTCCTGAAACTTTACAAATTGGTCCCTGGACAAAAATGATAACTATACCAGCTTTCCTAAAAATATAAAAATAACTATAAAAATTCCTAAAAATATAAAATAAAGTTTAAAAAACAATTAAAAGCTAATCTATATGCAAATTGCAAAATAAATATAAAATCTACATAAAAAGAATAAAAATCCTATATGAGACTCAAAAATAACAAAATAAAAAGACTAAAATGACCCTAAAATTATCATATAAAATCCAGTCATCACCCACTGACTAGAAGTTCATAGGAACACAGTAGGAATTTTAAAAATAAATTAAACAAACATAATCGTTAAGAAGATAATTTTCTAAAAAATGTGCTTATATGTCTTAAATACTTGCATAATTTTTTGGTGAACATATATGCTTACATGCTTAATTCATGTCTTAAATTTATGATTTCATATATCTAATTTACCTATGTGCTTAAACACATGTCCTTGTTAGTTCTTATCATTAGATACTTGTATAATCTTTTCTTACATGATTACATGTTTTAATTGATTATGTGCTTTAAATGTTCTACTGGAAATATGTTACAAAGGCATTCATAGGTTAGAATTTATAAAAAGTTCTTGTAATCGATTACCATAGGCTTACAATCGATTACCCCTGTTCTTAGTCCTCATGCTTACTTAATTTCTCTGAGTAATCGATTACCATAACTGGTATAATCGATTACATATTCGAAATTTGAAAATTTTCAAATTTTGGACTGCCAGTAATCGATTACATTAACTGCTGTAATCGATTACAGTTGCAAATTTTGAATTTTTTTCAAAATTCAAATAGTGGTAATCGATTACACAACTTCCTGTAATCGATTACCAATTCGATAATATAAGTATCTCTGGTCAGTTTTCATAATCGATTACACTGTTCTTCTTCCCTTTCCTCTCCTCGACGCGGAACTAGTTTTTCCACCATTCTTCTTCGATTCTTGCTCAAATTCAGAACCAATTGGTGGGTTTTGCTCGTCCTTCTCCTCTCTTGCCTCTCAAACCATTCGGATTTTCCAATTTGGTCTCTACCCAAAACCCCTTTTTCGAACCCTAGCCTTTCACAAAATCCGAAAATGGCCTCATTTTCTTCTCGCAGACACCGGTCGAAGAATCTCTCCATGAATACCCTTGACCTATCACGTCTTCTTGTCACGGAGGAACAAAAGGAACGATTCTAGGCCTATTACCTTGAAAGGCCGATTCTTCCTCCCAAGTATGGTGACTTGAACTCCTTCATCATCGCTGGACTTCTCTTCCCATCTCTCCTCGACTTCCAAGGCCTTGATGAATTTGTTGGCTTCACGGGTACGTATTATCCTGAACTTGTCAAAGTCTTTTATTGCAATTTAGTCAAGAGGGGTGGCAAAATCTGTTCATCAGTCAAAGGGGTTGATCTTTCTTTGACTCAAGAGCAATTGGGCACTTTACTGATGATTCCCTATGTTGGAGCCCGACTAAGCCCTGAGATTACGTGTCCATGGGCTGATTATGATAAGAAGTATTTCTATCTATCTCTGTGTCGGTTTTCTGAGGAGGAGATACAGATGAAGAAGCAACGAACGGAGGCCAACCGTTCTAGGGATATCCTTGCTGTTGGATATCTCACTGTAGAGGATCGTTTACTTCATTATTTGATAAGCTATGTTCTTCTCCCTCAGTCCTCTAACCACGCTCAGATTAGTGATTTGGAGTTACAAATCATATATGGTCTGAAGCATAATGAAGCAATTAATTGGGCTTACTTGGTCATGATTCACATGCTGCTTCACAAGGACAGAACTGGTCCTCTTCCTTATGCTCCTGTGATTACTCTTATTCTAAAGAACTTTGGGATTTCTACGCATGGAGAGTATGCACTGGTCATGGATGCTAAATCTCAGAGGATCGACATGGAAATTCTGAACAAGATGGGGATTTTCAGGGATATTGATGGTACTTTCAGGCACAAATCAGATTTGGGTCCTGACACTACCCAGGCTCCTGCCCCTGCTGCTTTCTGTCCACCATCCTCTGAGAGTGGTCCTTCGTCCTCTGCGGATGCCGATGCCTCTACTCAACTCATCCTCTCTCATTTGGCTGATATGAGGACACACTTTGATTAGAGGTTCGATCACATGGAAGGTCGGGTCGAGTCCATGCACACCACTCTCCGTGCTGATATGGATCGCCTCAGTCTTTGTGTCGATCGCATGGCTCCCTCTACTCATGACTCTCCTGACTCGTCTGATGATTTTGACGAGTTTTAGATCTTTTTATGTTTTCATTAGACATCCTATTTTATTTGGTTTGTAATAGCATAGTCTAAAACTCTTCACTGCACTGTTGGATGTTTTCTTTTATTTTCTATGTTTGGATGATTGTGGTTTATGATTTTTTATCATCTTTACCCCCATACCCTTGCTTTATTTCGAAGTATATACTTGTATGGATGCATGCCTGTTTTTGGCCTTTTCTTCTTTTTGATAAAGTCAAAAGGGGGAGAAAGGTTCTGCGCTCTTAAAGATAATATGCAGGAATTCAACAAGCGAATTAGAAAGGGGGAGAAATACTGGATTACATCAAACAGGGGGAGTTCTTCAACAGAAATGCATATATGATCTTCAAGTATCAAGAATGTGTTTGCCATCATCAAAAAGGGGGAGATTGTGAAGAAGGTCTTGCTCCTGACCCTGGCTGAGGTTTTGATGACGACAAACTCATCGACAAAAAGAAGAAAAGAAGACTTAGAGGAAACAGCGCTACAAAGTCTATCAAATACCTAGAAGTCCTAGTTTAGGTGAGTTATGCTTCTAAAGGTCTATTAAAGCATAAAGGCTCTTTAAAACACCTAAACTAATCAAGCTTAATGTTTTCATAACTTAAAAGAAGTAGAAAACCTTAAGCCGATCTCAAAGGATCAAGTTTCTGGAAGATGGACTTCAGTGTAATCGATTGCAGCTTTCTGGTAATCGATTACACATAGGCAAGTAATTGATTACCACTTGCTTGTAATCGATTACATGTTTGAATTTGAAATTCAAACTGAAACGGCTATTAGTGTAATCGATTACACTAAATGATGTAATCGATTACCAGCACGAAAAGTTGCATCTTTTCATGAACCATTGTGTCTCAAACCTTTTGGGAAAGGTTGCATTGGTTCAAGGACGTTTTCCTTGCCTATATAAAGTCCATTTGAGTCCAGAACACAACAACACATGAGAATACAACATTAGGCCAAAGCTTTGTCAACAGCAGGAATGGAAGGCCAGAACAATCTTGCAAGGGAGGCTGAATGACATTCTAAGGAGGCAGCCCAGGGATGAACAACAACCACTTGTTCATGAAAGTGAACTCGTGGTTCAAAGAGAGGAGGTGAAAGAAACCTCCATTGTAGAATTTGTCTTTGAAGACAAATTGGAAATGGAGGAAGAAGAACCTCAAGGGACCTATGTTATAGGTTCACAAGATCAAGGCAAAGAGCAAGGGGAAAACATTGGGCTTCTTGGGAGACAACCCAAGTGTTTCTATTGCTTTTGTTTTGTTTTGTTTTGTTGTATAAATAGCTGCAGGAACCCCAACGCTCAAGCGTTGGAGGCTCAACGCACATGCGCTGAGCCCCTGTTTCTTGCCCAGTTTTTATTTTATTTCCAGCGCCCCAGCGTTGGCATTCCCAACGCTCAAGCGCTGGAGCTCGGGCATATTTTCTGTTTTTGTTTTATTTGCTATTTTTGGTTTTTAATAAATTTTGTGTTCACCATTTTCTGAAAGTTTTAGATTCTATGAGTTTTCCCTTGCTTCTATAAATGGTTTTAATTTTTTGGGAACAAAAGAATTCTTGTTTTAAGGTGGACACAAATTTTTCAACCCATGATCTTATTTGTGCTGTTTTTTGGAACTAACAAGTCAAGCAAGCTTCTGCTTGTGAGACTTTTGTTTGTTCAATGTTACAGGATAGGTACCAAAAGGAGAAAGAGCCCTCTTGAACTTAAGTGTTCAAATTGATTTTACTTTGAGGTTCCCTTGGACTTTTGTGGAAAATTTGTTACTATACCAGCTTCTTAGTTTTTGCTTAACTTTTTATAGTTTTTAGTTTTATTTTTAGTTTAGTTTTTCTGTTTTATTTTTGCATGAGTCTTGAGTATATTATTCATTCTGAATGTTGCTATAGCGTTGTGAAATGCTTTATCTGATTGAACTGCTTTGTGAAAAGTTCTATGTTTTTAAGCAGTTAGGATTGCATGCTGTAGAAAGGATTTTTGATATCTTGATTGTTTTGGTTGTTGGCAAAGTCTTTTTCTGAGTTCTAAAAAGGGTACCACTTACCCTATGTTTTTCTGAGAGCTGAGGACTCTGAAATCTTGATTGTGAAATTTTTCTGCCTTGTATTACATGTTGATTGGAGTTTTGTACACTTTGTGAGTTGAGAAAAGATTATAGGCATTTTTGAAAACTCAGATTTTTGCTTGAAATGTTATATCCACTAGTAGCCCCTTTTGAGCCTTAAAAGAGTCATTTTTTGGAGCCTACTTTGTGTGATAATTCTTAAAGTTGTTATTGTGATTCATGTGCTAAATTGCTAGAGCTATGTTTGTGGGTTTCTCTCTAAAAAATAAAGAAAAAAAATGTTGAAAAATAAGGTATGTGCCTTAGGAAAAAATAATGAAGTGGTGGGGTGAGAAAGAGTATGAAGGGAGTAAAATTCAAGTCATTCATCCCATACATTCCACTACTTTGTTCAAAAAAAGAAGAAAAAGAAAAGGAATTTTTTTCTGAGAGAACCCTTGTGTGAATTGTTGAGCTCTTAGTCAAGAAAAATCACTTAACAACAATTTCTGAGTCAGCCACTAGAGTTGCCAATTTCTTGAAATCCATACCTTAAATTGATCAACCCTTTTGGCCAAATTACAACCTTAAGAATCTCTTCAAAAATCACTTGGTTGCTTTACTTCAGTTTTGATTTGAATTATAGGCAGGATTATTGAGCTTTCTTGTTTTCATGGAGAATATCATTTTTGGTGAGCTTAATTGATGAACTCAAACATGTTAAAAGACAAGCCTAACTTTCTTGATTCTTTGTCTATAAAACATGCATGTCTTCCTTTTCTGCTAAGCTTTCTGTGAAAGATTTTTGTGCTTCATGTTTTAATCAGATAAACTTTCTCAAAACTCAGGGACGAGTTTTTCTTTAAGTTTTGTCGCTTGAGGACAAGCTGTCGTTGGGTATAGTGGTGTGATGAGTGGATTTTATATGATGTTTTTAGGTTATTTTTAGTCTTTTTATTTTATTATTTTTGAGTTACATATAGGTTTTTTATTGTTTTTATATAGATTTTATATTTATTTTGAATTTTGCATGTAGATTAGATTTTATTAGATTTTCTAGTTTTATTTATATTTTTAGGAATTTTTCTAGTTATTTTATATTTTTAGAAAAAGCTGGTTTAGTTATCATTTTTGTCCAGGGACCAATGTGTAAAGTTGCAGGAAATCAGGGACCAAATTATAAAAGTTCAAGAGTGGAGGACTAAAAGTAAAGATTGAGAGAATAAAAGGGCTTGAATTGAAGTGCTAACCAAGAGAGGACCAAAGTGGAAAAGAAGAATATGAAGAATCACTCTCTAAATTAGCACATGGGAAAAAGTTTGAAGGAATTGAATTTAGTGGAGGAAAGGTTTCAGAATAAAACAAGGGCTGAGTAGTGGCATTTTATGGCAATCAAAACCCACTACCATGAATGAAGAAGGAAGAAAAGCTTGAAGATGAAGAAGCAGCGTCCCAACGCTCCAACGTTGGGATCCCAACGCTCAAGCGCTGGGACTCTGACTAGGAAATGAGTCAGATGTTGTCCCAGCGCTTGAGCGTTGGAAAGCCAGCGCTCAAGTGCTGGGGCTCGGACAGAAAGTGGATTTTTAATGCATCCTAGCGCCCAGGCGTTGGGAATGCCAGCGCTCAAGCGCTGGAAGCTGGATTTTTACTATAAATAGGACCCTTTTCTTCACTTGTAAAGCACACCTACTGAGAATACAACAAGTATTCTCTCTTTCTCCCTCTTGAGCATTGTTCCTAGGACTTGTGGGAAGCCATATTTGAGCTCCTATCCAGGGTAATTCAATGTCTCCTTTAGCCATGCTTGGCTAAATTCTTTTTAAGTTTTTGGGTTGTTTTAGTTTATAATTCATGTACTAGTTTTCTTTTACATTTCTGAATAATATCTTCAATTCATGTTTTATTTCTTTGTTCTTCATTAATCTTGTGATCAAAAGATTTCTTGCTTTCTACTTATGTCATAAGGCCATTTGGTAAGTAGTAAGGGAAATAGGAAATAAAAAAGGTTATAAGTTTGCATTTCTTAAGGCTATAAGGATGTACGTAACTTTGTGTTGGCCCGAATTCTTTCTTCATCTTCTTTTCTAATTAACTAATAACCAAGGCTATGGAGTTAGTAATTAGGTAAGAAAGTTCTACATTTCTTAAGGCTATTAGGATGTAGAAATTTAGGCTATAGCACCATGAATATGAATTTAAAGTTCAGAAATTTAGTAGGAGTTTTCTAGCATGTTTTAGAGACTATGTAAACCAACCCAAGAGCTTAAATTCTTCTTTTCTTATTTTGTTTTATTATTTTATGCTTTTGTTTTCATCTTGTCCTAAACCAAACATCAAACGTATCATTTTATTTTTTATTGCACAAGTATTAAATTATATATTAATAAGAACACCTATCCCTTGGGTTCGATCTTTTGTATTACGCGATAGTTAATCGTACACTTGCGATTTTCCTTATCAAATATCTTTCGATATTCCATACACACTTAACAAAAGGTTTTCAGAAAATAGGCCATTACACTTACAACTCATTTGCCTTTTCTCTGAAACTCTTGTTTTTGTCCTCTCCTGTTCTTGCACCTTCTAACAAATTTTTGCAGAAATCCCTTCAATGGCACCCAAGAAGCAAGTTCCGGCTAAGCCTGTAACACCCGGAATTTCCCCAATAACTAAATAATTATTTAATTATTCCAAGGTACTGTTTGGATCTGCTCAGCGGCACCAGCAAGCGATATCATTGGTCGAAGTACCGATGAGGTATTCTTTTACAGCACTTGGTAGGAAACCAAGCTAGAACTGACTTTGAGTTCGGACGAGAATAAGACGTTCTCACTATCACTATGACGTTCAGTGAAGAATTTCATGAAGAACGACTGTAATATTGATATGGTTTCCTCCCGGAGCCCGGGAACGATTTTTCGCGCTAACGGGACTTTTAGCCGAAACTTCAGCAGGCGAAACGGACGACTTCGGGACCCCGGATGGAGAATTTGAAAATCTCCAAACGATTTCATTTGCCGTTTCGAGACCAAATTCAATTCATGAAGAGGAATTTCGTGAATAGTGTTTTCGGGCAGTGTGGCGCAGACTTCGAGAAAGATCGAGCCGGCCCTGAGTTGTGCGGGCCCGGTACCCCAAAACCAATAAATGACCACGGGGAAAATATTCTCAATGACACTGAGGTACTCACTGATGACCAGAACCTGATGATGACCGGTGACTTGACGCACTTACGCATTGATGCACTGACGCATTGACGCACTGACGCGCTGACGCACTGACGCGTCATGATTAAGAATTTATTAATAAACAAACTTAGATATTTATTAGAACTTTCTAAGCTTAGAGTTTAGTCCCTGAACTTTGAAAACCTTACAGTTTGGTCCTCGAACAGTAAAAGTTTTTTTACCTTAACCATTTACCATTTTCACTTAGGTCCTTAAGGTAAGAAAAAAAATTAAAAACCCCACCCCATTTTGCCCTCCAAACCCACGACCAAGGGCCATTAAAGGAGTGAAACCCCACCCTTGATTCATTTAAGTGAAAATCTTGTAATTTTTAGTGATTGTTAGAAAGAGAAAATGAAGCTTTGATGAGTTCCTATTCATCTTCTTCTTCCTCTAGCCTTGGCCGCCCCTTTCCCTCCTCCATGGCAGCCACTTATTCATCTCATTTCCTCTTGATTCTTTGAGGTAAAGTGCTCCCCTCCCCTTGATCTATATTGCTGCCGATTCGGTTTTTCATTTTGTTGAGTTTCAATTTTATGCATGTACTAGGATTGGAAAGTCCCTTCACAAATTTTGTTCCCACTACCTTTATCTTCATTTTGAACCGATTGGATTTTTGATTGAATGAGTTTTGGTTCTTTGAAAAAATTTAAGTTGGGTTTTGTTAGGGTTCCCTTTGGAAAAGTCATTCCCATGACATTTATCTTTGAAAATCTCTAATTTGTTTTCTTGGAAGTTTTGTTTTTGAAAAATTGATTATTTGGAAAAGTGATTTTTCAAGCTTTAGGTATTTATTCACCATAGATTTCTTGTTGTCTTTGATGTGTACAAATTAGATTTTGAAGAAAAAATTCCCCTTGAATTAAAGTTGTTGGCCGAATTGGCTAGTGTTGTAGGACTTTGGAAAATTGATTTTCTAACTAGCTTTTTGTAGTGTTTAAAGCTTATATGTGAGGTTTGATACGAAAGAAAATTATTGACCTAAATTTTGATGGAATGGCCGAGAGTTAGAAAGTGTTTTTAGGGCTTGGAAAATTTATTTTCATTTGGTTTTGAGAGTTAAAGTTTAGAGGGACTAAAAATTGAACTCTTGGGAAAATTTGTTTATGGAACTTCTAGCTTGTTTTAGGGTTTTGAAAATTTGGGAAATAAATAATTTAAAATTTGATCATTGAATGAATTGTGTTTGTTCTTGACACTTAGGTTTTGTTGAGTTTAAGAGTTGAAAATTTGATTTGGGCAAGTTGGTTTTGAAACTCATAGGACCAATTAGGGTTTTGCACATTCTGAAAACTTGGGGAAATTGGTGTGGAAAATGGATTTAAAAGTTATGTTTTTTATTGTGTGATTGGTTTGGAAATTAAGTGAAGTATTGGGTGAAAATTTGGAAAAATCTAGGGTTTTTAGAATTTTGGGAAGAATTGAAGTTTGATGAAAATGTGTGTGCTTTTGTCTTCTAAAATCTTGATTAAGGCTTCAAAATGGTTTGTAAGCATCTAGCCTTGATGCTATTTGAATGGTTTAAAGTTTTGAGAAGTTTTAGTTTTGTAATTTAGGTTTTTTCTAAGTTCTTTGGAAATCGTCGAAAATCTTGTTTAAGTGTCTTCGACCTCCGAGCATTTCCTAAGTTGTAGAGCCTTTGTCTAAGTGTTTAGACCCCTGATTAGACCAGCCCCTTCTCCTTAGGTTTGAGTTCAATGTTCTAAGCTAGGTTGTGTTTGTTGAAGGATAACGAGGCCCCGTACCGATCTAGACGCACGAAGTTTACGTGACTGCCAGGATCGACTACCTTTAAGGTAAGGGCACTTCGTATCTCTGTCTCTTAGAATAAGTATAAATATATACACTGCTGCACCATGATCTTTAGAATTATAGTTGAAGGAGTTCTGAGAACGACCCGACTTTAAACTGTATTGATTGATATATGAATGCAGTCTCTGAAGGCATCTAATATGCTGGATTAGTTTTTGTGTAATGCGTGGCATTGTTGGATTGTTGTGATTTGTGGCTTGACTTATAGGATGTTTATTGCTTTGATGATAATTGAAAGCATGTTTCTTCCTTCGACGTGATTTATATCTGCTTAAGATATGTGCAACTGCTCTACATGATTAGTATTGATTATGAAGCTATGCTAGGCCTCGTTTAAATACATATGAGTCCTACTTGTGTTTTGTTTTCATGTCGTGTCAAGCATTCTTTGAAGTCGTCATGGTTCGGGGCTAATAGAGAGTCACGGACTGCAGATGCAACCTATCGGGGCGTTATTACAGAGTGTTCTCGTGTAAGTGGAACTCTCGACTTACCGACTTACTTTCTAGTTCGTGGGGAGTTCGGGTGAGTGTCCCACCTGCCTGCGGGAGTTGGTGTATATCCGGATAAAAGTCTTTTCTGTACATGTGGATGATGTACGTGCATATAGAAGACTTAGAGTTTTACAACTACTTGCTTCAAATAAATGTATGTATACTTGTTATTTGCTACATGCTGATTTGTTAGGACATTATGTGTTTGCATTAGGCTTTAATTGTATCCAATGCTTTATTTCGAGTTGACCCTTGCATCTGTGTGTTGTTTGTATTTTTCTGGTGATCCGTTGCCAGCTGGACGTCCTCTAGCCGGAAGATGAAGATGGATGCCGATAGAGGAAAATCATGACAAGGAGCTGGGCGCCTAGTGCAGGAAGGGTTATCGCCGTCGTTTTTGTTAATTATTTAATAAATCTTGTATGGGTATATACCAGGGTAGGAATATTAGGTTGTTTTTACAACTAACAGCAGTTTTTTCGAAAATAAGTTAAGTGATTTGTAAAATTACCTCTAAACTGCTGGTCGATCTTTTTATGCCATATGTTTGGCTATTTGAAAATTATGTATTTATAATACTAATGCACTTCAGCATGGCATGTTTCGAAAAGGAAAATGATTTCAAAAAAAAATATTCTCTTTTCCAAGTTTTTGAAAATGCCCTTGCATATTTATTTACAGTTTATTTGCTACAGTAACGCCCTGAAAATCGGGGTGTTACAAAGCCTAAGTTGACTCCTGCTCAACAAGCATTAATAACCCAAAGGGAGAAAAACTTTGTAGCCAACCGGCTTAAACAAGAAGAGAAAATCAGAACGCCAAAGATTTCCAACCAAGGGGAGAGGGATCTTGTTTCACCCAGATACCTTGACCTTACACTCTACAGCTATGTCAAACTGGCTAGCCTAAACCTAGTGTTATTTCAAGACTGGTCCAATCTTATGAAGATATCTGAAACACTTGTACTCGAACCCTTCATTAAGGAATTCTTCGATTGCGCTGTAAGGCATGGGCGAATCTTCATCAAGACCAGGTGTATGAGAGTCATCACTGATATCTGTCCTAGGGATATTGTTGTTACCCTAGATGTTAAAGTAGATGAAGGGGTTATCTACTCACCAAAGTAGGAAACGTCTGCTGTCAACCCCGACTGCATTTGGAAGGAAGATCCGAAGATAAAAGGAAGATCTTCATCTTGATTTTCTAGAAGTCATAGTGCTTGCCATTGAAGTATGGTAACCTGTTTATGTTGAATCCTTCACTGGTACTTGTTGTAGAAGAGGATGCATCTTCCCGTATCTTAGGAGCAATTTACCTAAACTTACGATCTGATACCAATTGTAAGTACAGACAGCAACCTAAGAGGGGGGTGAATTAGGTTCCCCCAATTTTTGCCTTATAAAACTCAAACTTCTTTCAGCGTGATTGGAATCACAATATATAAATGCTAATGCAGCGGAATAAGGTAATTCTGAAAGTAAGAGATGAAGGATAACAAGATCACACAAGGATTTTATCCTGGTTCACCTTCAAACCACAGAAGGCTACATCCAATCCTCTGATCACACAGAGATTTATCCACTATAACATAAAGTAAACCACTTCCTGAATAACACCATTCATTGAATCACCACAGTGAATGTTACAACCCTCAGAAAGAATTACCACCTTCTGAGACCCTTTACTGAATCGCCACAGTGAAGTACAAAACATTCAGAAAGAATCGTCACTTTCTGAATAACCCCTTCACTGAATCGCCACAGTGAAGTTTACAACATTCAGAAATCCCACTTTCTGAATAACCCCTTCACTGAATCAACATAGTGTAGTTCACTCTGAACAGAATGAAGAGAAGAAGCTTTTAAAAGGCTGAATCAATCCTTCTACACTAGAATGGATGGATGACTTAGTTTTCTTTGCAAGATAAAACATGAAGAAAAGAAGTGGAATCGTCCTTAAGTTCATAAAAGGGGTTGATGTATTCCTTTAGTACATTATGAATTTTCCTTTAAGTAAGGTAGGATGGATTCGTTTTGAAAGCTCAGGGTTTAACTTTAGGTTTTCTTGAAAGCTTGTTCCAAAATGTTCATCAAGTTTCTAAAAGAAAGTTTCTCTTATTCTTTTCGAAACTTTTAAGCCTTTACTTTTCAAAACAAGTCTGCATACTTATTTTGAAAGGAGCCCCATTCCCATGGTAGCTTATACTAATTCCCCGGCTAGCGCACACAATGAAAATTGGTGATAAGGCATAGCAATATTGCAACAAGCAAGCTCAAGTCTTGAGTTCAAAAATTCCTAAGTGTCAAAAACACAAAATTGCATTCCAAATGCAAATTTTCCAAAACTCAAGCTTTCTTAACTTAGCAAAACCCTAATTAAGCTATGAGTTCCAAAATCCAATTTACCCAAAAGCTCAATTCTAAACTTCAAATTCCAAATTACCAAAGTGCTCTAGAAATCAATTCTCTAGGGTTTTAAATACACAATTTTCACTAGGTCCTTTTGCACTAATTAGGGAAAAAAAATTCCTACAACTCAAAACCATTTTCAAGCATTTAAACACACTCAAAGCTTGTTGAAAATCAATTTTCTTCCCTTAATCCAATTCTGTCCAAATTCGGCCAAGGGTCCTAAATTCCAAAATCATTTTTTCTTTCAAAACTAACTTGTACACATCAAATGTTACATGAAATCTATGGTGAAACTAAATTTCAAAGTTTGAAAATCACTTATTTACACAATAAATTTTCCATAAACTTAATTTCCAAGTAAACAAATTAGACAAGTCCATAGATCAATATAGTGGGAACAACTTTCCTAAAGGCAACCCTAGCAAAAGCTCAACTTGAAAATTCTCTAGGGACCAAAACTCAACCAATCAAAAATCTAATTGGTTCAAATTGAAGCTTATGTCAGTGGGAAAAACATTCTAAAAGGGGGTTTAGTGTTCTAACAAATTCATAAAAACCCAAACTCAACCTATTGAAAATCCGGATAGGTAGAAATGTAGATCAGGATGAGAGGAGTATTTTACCTCAAAGCACCAAGTGAAGGAGAAGAGAGGAAGGGGCTGCCATGAGAGGAGGGAGGTTCGGCCATGGAGGAGAAGAAAGGAAGAAAATGATGAATAGTTAAGCTCTCACTTTCTCTCTCTAGTTTTCTTTCAAATTTCTCACTTAATGGCTTAATGAGCAAAAAAACTACATGGAACCCTTAATAAGGAGGGAGGGCCACGATTTTGGGCCTCAAGAGGGGTTGAATTTTAATTCTTAATCAACCCTAGGGACCAAAGTGTGAAGGGTAAAAGGTTAAAGTAAAAGTCTCTTTTTACTATTTGATGACCAAAGTGTAAACTCTCAAAGGGCAAGGACTAAACCATAAACTTTGAAAAGGCAATGACCAAACTAGGATTAAAGAAGATTAGGAAAATATCTTGAATATTTTATTATTATATTCCTAATCCATGACGCGTCAGTGCGTCAGTGCGTCAATGCTTCAGCGCGTCAGTGCGTCACTGCGTCAGCGCGTCACTGCGTCAGTGCATCACTGCGTCAGTGCGTCAAGTCACTGGTCGTCCTCTGGTTCTGGTCATCAATGAGTATCTCAGTGCCACTGAGAATATCTTCCCTGGGTTCGTTTATTGGTTTTGAGGTACCGGGCTCGCACAATTCGGGGCCGGGTCGATCTTTCGCGAAGTCCGCTCCACGCTGCTCGAAAACACTATTTACCGAGTCACTATTCACAAAATTTGTCATCATGAAATTGGTCTCGAAACGCCAAACGAAATAGTTTGGGGGTTTTCAGATTCTCGATCCCGGGTCCCGAAGTCGTCCGTTCCGCTTGCAGAAGTTTCGCCTAAAAGTCCCGTTAGCGCGAGAAATCTTTCCCGAGCTCCGGGAGGAAACCCTATCAATATTACATTCGTTCTTCACGAAATTCTTCACCGAACGTGATGGTGATAGTGAGAATGTCTTATTCTCGTCCGAACTCAAAGTCAGGTCTAGCTTGGTTTCCTACCAAGTGTCGCAAAGAATACTTCATCGGTACTTCGGTCGACGATATCGCTTGTCGATGCCACCGAGCGGATCCAAACAGTACTTTTGAATAATTAAATAATTATTTAATTACTGGGGAAAATTATGGGTGTTACAATTCTACCCCCCTTAAATTAGTTTCGTCCTCGAAACTATAGGTCGATGAAGTGCTTGAGTATTTCCTTTCCCTACATTCTCTTCGCGTTTCCACGTTGTTCCTTCCGTGGCTTGTCCAACACTGCTGGCTAGGGAAATTCTCTCCCATTGGAACTCTTACCGTCCTTGTCCTCGGTCTTCATAGATGAAACTATGAGTGATGAGTTTCCTTAGGATTGTGAGGGTTCTGACTCAACAATCCTTGCATAAGCCATCCTGGCTTAATTGACTTCGCGACTCCCGTTGTCGGGGTCTTTCGAGGTAAGCTTATTCCTCGCTACATGTTCCAGTCCTCTCACTGGCGTAGTCCTTACGCCTGCTCTGAGAAGTTCTCACCTTTTCTTTACTCAACTCAAACCCTTCCATGGTTACCGAGCAAGTCTAACTCCAAGTACCGGTTTCTACCGTCCTGGTGTGATTCAAAACATCTTGCATCCTGACTTCGCTTTGCAGTGTGCCATCCCTGGTTTGTACGGTAGTCGTCACTTTAGATAAGCTCCACCAAAGGTATTTGTTCCCTCCAGCTTTTACAATGGTCCAAGGCACATGCCGTGCAAAACATCTAGTGATTCCAATATTTGTTCAACTTTGTCTTACCGTCGAAGGGTGACAGAAGAATCTTGGACTTGTCTTCAAATACCGTCAGGCATAAAACTAGGCAAACAAGCACGTAGGTAACATTCGAGTTAACACGTAAGGCACATTCCACACCAAAATCAATAAACAGTGTGGTCGATGGCTCTACGGTTCCCATGTGAACGCACAACTCCCCGTTGTACAAAAATTCCATTGAAAAAGGATAGCACCAAACCTCATAAGTTGGTGGGACACTCAACCGATTTCTGTGCGAAAAAGTGTAGCGGACAGTCTGGAGTTGTCTCTTACACGGGTACGTTTTTCATAACGTTCCCGAAAGATTGCATCTCCGGTCTAGGATGCTGCTTAACCCTTACTGTAACAACTTCAAAATTCTTGATTCGACGAGAGGGATTCAACTTTAAGCTCTCCAGATCGCTCCCTCAGGGGCGATTGGCATATCGTTCCATATCCGAGATGATGTTGGCCACATTCTGTGCAGTTAAGCATCCTTTGAAAGCATACTTCTGATGTCTGTTGTACGTTGAAGATTTTCTCTATGAGCAGAGGCGAGTTGACTTGGTCAATCCTCGATTACCCATATCCATCGATGTACCGTCCCACTTCCACTCGGGGACATTACGGGGCTATAACATTTCTGCATGCTCCTCACATTCCACCCTCGCCTTCTGGCAAGTGAGGCATGCCATCACACTCAGTTGGTCTGCTTCCTTGTTCATGATAGCCTGATCCAACTTCAGACCTTGAAACAGTTTGAACAATTCCATCTTTTGTGAAGAAGGTCTTGCTCCTGACCCTGGCTGTGGTTTTGATGACGACAAACTCATCGGCAAAAAGAAGAAAAGAAGACTTCGAAGAAACAGTGCTATAAAGTTCATCAATAGTCTAGAAGTCTTAGTTTAGGTGAGTTATGCTTCTAAAGGTCTATTAAAGCATAAAGGCTCTTAAAAAACCTAAAATAATCAAGCTAAGTGTTTTCATAACTTAAAAGAAGTAGAAAACCTTAAGCCGATCTCAAAGGATCAAGTTTCTGGAAGTTGGACTTCAGTGTAATCGATTTCAGCCTTCTGGTAATCGATTACACCTAGGCAAGTAATCGATTACCCATTGCATGTAATCGATTACATGTTTGAATTTGAAATTCAAACTGAAACGGCTATTAGTGTAATCGATTACACTAAGTGATGTAATCGATTACCATAACGAAAAGTTACATCGTTTCATGAACCATTGTGTCCCAAACCTTTTGGAAAGGGTTGTGATGGTTCAAGGACGTTTCCCTTGCCTATATAAAGTCCATTTGAGTCCAGAACACAAAAAAACATGAGAATACAACATTAGGCCAAAGCTTTGTCAAAATTAGTTCATCTTTTAGAACTTAAACCTTCAAGAGCCTAAATTCTGAGTTCATGATCTTCATGTTTATAAGAACAATTTTGTTGTTCATATCTTGAGGAACTCAGAATCATATTATGTTTAAAAGCCTTAAAGCATAAATTCTCATGATCAATCCACTTCTATGTTAAAGGATTGATACAGCCAATTGTAAACTCTTCTTCATCTCTTTCTGTAAGATTGAGTTTTCACCGTGGTATTCGGTGAAGGGTTGTTGGTACTGAAAGTGGTATTCTTTCAGGGTATTGATTGAAGGTGGTTTAGCCTTCAAGGTCTGAGGGTGGTTTTCCTTTAGGAACTGAAAGTGGTTTGTTTTCAGGGGATGTTGAAAGTGGTTTGCTTTCACAGGATATTGGTAGAAATTCTTGGGGTCCTTGGGTTAGGAACTTGTAAGAGATTTTTATCAATAGTGGAAAAATCCTCAAGGGGTTTTCTTGAGGGACTAGATGTAGCCTTCGGTGGATAGTAGGTGAACCAGGATAAAACTCTGTGTGTGAATTCTTCTATCCTTCATCTTTACTTTCAAGCAACGCTTAATTCCACTACAATCACAACAATCGTTTCGTGATCATCATCATCTTGAAAGTAACATTTTCAATAAGGAGAAAATCGGGGCAACTCTGATTCACCCCCCTCCTCTCAGGTTGCTATCTGCACTAACAATTGGTATCAGAGCGGAAGTTTAGGTAAGTTATTCCTAAGATCCGGGAAAAGATGGCATCCTCTTCCAATCATGGAACCAGTGAAGGATTCAACATAAACAGGCCACCATTCTTCAATGGAGAACACTATGACTTCTGGAAGATCAAGATGAAAATATTCATAAAGTCATTAGACGCAAGAATTTGGAAAGCCATTGAAGAAGGTCCCTTTGTGCCTGAAACAGAAGTAGAAGGAACTTCACAACCAAAACAAGAAAGTACATGGAGTGAAGAAGAAAAGAAGAAGGTTCAATATGATCTCAAAGGAATGAACATTCTTACATCTGCCCTTGGCATGGATGAGTTTTTCAGAGTATCAACGTGCACTTCATCGAAAGAAATATGGGATACGTTGATGGTGACTCACGAAGGGACAGATGAAATCAAGAGATCAAAGATCAATACTCTATCTCAAGAATATGAAATGTTCAGAATGCTTCCAGGAGAAAAGGTATTAGATATGCAAAAACGATTCACTCATTTGATTAATCATTTGACTGCTCTTGGCAGACAATTTTCAAACAGTGACTTGAACATGAAAGTTCTAAGATCACTTACAAGAGTATGGCAACCAAAAGTTACAGCCATCTCAGAGAAGAAGAGTTTATCAAAAATGACTCTTGCAACTCTTTTTGGAAAAATCCAAGAACACGAGTTGGAATTGAATCGTTTGGAAGAGAATGAACAACATGAGAAGAAGTATCGATCCATTTCCCTAAAGGCAAAAGAAAGCATCAAAGAAGATTATGAAGCAGATTCTGAAGAAGAAGACAATGGGAATGTGAATCTTCTAGTAAAGAATTTTGGAAAGTTTCTTAAAAGAAAAGGTGTGAAATTCAACAACAACAAATCTTTCCAAAGGAACAATGAGTCTTCTTCCTCTCAAAAGATCACATGCTTCGAATGTGGCAAGCCTGGACACTTCAAGTCAGAATGTCCAAATCTTCAAAAGAAGAAACATGGTCTAAGAGAAAAATTTGAAAAGAAGGATCAACCCACACGAAGAGCATATTTTGCTTGGGATGATAATGAAGTAAGTTCACCATCAGACTCTGATAAAGAAGAAGCACAAGTTGCTTTGATGGCCTCACATGATTCAGATGTTGAAGATTCCCAGGTTAGTGACAATTCTATGTCTTTTCATGATTTAAAGTTTACTATGGAAAATATGTTTAAATTATGTCAAGAATTTTCTAAGGTTAGCACTAGGCAAAATGATTTGATTTCATCCTTAGAAAGTAAGAGTAGAACTTTACAAGAAGAACTAGACGTAGTAAAATCTAAGTTAGATATTACACATAAATGCACTAAGTGTAGTTCTTTAGAAGAAAAGATAGATAACCTTCAACAAAGAGTCCATAACTTCTATAAGGGAAAACAGAAGTTAGATGATATTCTAAGTGTACAAAGACATTCAAACAATAAGTCAGGTTTAGGATATACTTCTCACCCAAAGACTAAGGAAGTCAAGAAAACTGTGTTTGTAAAACCAAACATGGTAGAAGGATCTTCCTAAGGCATTAAGACCAATTCTTTTAGGAGTATGAACAATAGAAAGAACAATCTTAATAGACCTCCTAAGAAGATTCATTCCTCTCCTAGGCAAACATCTAGTTACAATCATTATTCTTGTACTTATTGTAACAAAATAGGACATACCCCTAGTAGATGTTACTACAAACATGTACGAGTACCAAATAGGGAGTACATATGGGTTAGAAAGGATGTTAAATTAGAAGGACCCAAAACTTGTTGGGTTCCTAATACCCATGTCTGAACTTTGTCATGTAGGTGTGTATGAAAGCAGCAAAGGATTTATGGTATCTTGATAGTGGCTGCTCATCACACATGACAGGAGACAAAACCAAGTTTTCTTTTCTTATACCTAGGGAAAAAGGTTTTGTCACATATGGTAACAATCAAAAGGGAAAGATACTCGGTATTGGAAGAATAGGCACACCCCCTCAAATAGTCATCGATAAAGTTCTTTACGTTGATGGTTTGATGCATAATCTTCTGAGTATCAGTCAACTATGAGACAAAGGTTTGAAGGTTGGTTTCATTGATGATATATGTGTAGTAAAAGATGTGAAAACTAAAGAAATTAAGTTTTCTGGGTATAAAGTAAATAAAGTCTTCATGATCTCCTTGGAAGAAATTCCACAAAACGTAAGATGCCTTTTGGCCAAGAACAATAGTGATTCATGGCTATGTTATAGAAGACTTGCTCATATACACATATATCATTTAAACAAACTAGTCAAGCATGATCTAGTTGTTGGGCTTCCAAAGATAAGATTCGAGAAAGACAAGCATTGTGATGCATGTCAAAAAGGGAAGCAAACCAGAATGTCTTTCAAACCAAAGAACATAGTTTCGACTTCAAGGCCCCTTCAATTGCTACATATGGATTTGTTCGGACCTTCAAGAACAAAAAGCCTCGGAGGTAATTTCTATGCACTTGTTATTGTTGATGATTTCTCTAGATTTACATGGACGTTATTCTTGCCTCATAAGAATGAAGCCTTCAATGCATTCAAGAGATATGCAAGGCTAGTTCAAAATGAGAAGTCTTTAAAGATCACTTCTATTAGAAGTGATCATGGTGGAGAATTTCAGAATCAACAATTTGAAGAACTATGTGATGAAAATGGAATATCACATAATTTCTCTACTCCAAGAACACCACAACAAAATGGTGTTGTAAAAAGGAAGAACAGATTACTTGAAGAATTAGCAAGAACCATGCTAAGTGAATCAAGCCTTCCTAAATATTTCTAGGCTGATGCTGTAAGTACTGCTTGCTATGTTTCCAATAGAGTTCTTATTAGACCAATTCTGAACAAAACCCCCTATGAACTCTACAAAGGAAGGAAACCAAATATCTCTCATCTACATGATTTTGGATCAAAATGCTTTGTCTTGAATAATGGAAAGGAAAACCTTGGTAAGTTTGATGAAAAATTTGATGAAGGTATATTCCTTGGTTATTCTCTAACAAGCAAAGCATATAGAGTCTTTAACAAGAAAACTCTATCTGTGGAAGAATCCATACATGTCTCTTTTGACGAGTCTAAATCTTCAAAAGAAGATAAAGTTAATCTTCCAGATAATGAAGAAGAAGATATCATTATCTCTGAAGACTCTCAAAAGAATAGAGATCAAAATCCAATACAAGAAGAGCACATTGAAGATGATACTTATCAACTTCCGAAAGAATGGAGAATCCATAGGGATCATCCAGTTGATAATATCATTGGTGATATTTCTAGAGGCGTTTCAACAAGGCTACGCTTAAATGATTCAGTTTTGAATATGGCCTTTGTCTCTCAAATAGAACCATCAAAAGTAAATGATGTTCTTAAGGATGAGTATTGGATTGTAGCAATGCAGGAAGAACTAAATCAGTTTTGAAGGGAATCAAGTTTGGGAACTTGCTCCTAAGGCCTCTGACTAGAAAATCATAGGTACACATTAGGAATTATGAAATTAACAATTATAATCATTAGTAAGATATTCTTCTAGATATATGCTTATATTAGTTAAAGAATTGCCTACTTAGATTCTAGGTGAACATATATGCTTACATATTCATGTCTTAGATTTATATTTATATGAATCTAATTTTTCTATGTGCTTAAACATATGCCCTATGTTAGCTCTTATCAATTAGACACATGTTCTGTGATAAGACTTGTATAATCTTTTCTTGCATGATTACATGTCATAGTTGATTATGTGCTTAAGTATTTATTTGAAAATGTGTTACATAGGATAGAACTTATAAAATATCCTTGAAATAGATTATCATAGGTTTGTTAATCGATTACCCCTGTTCTTAGTTCTCGTGATTATTGGATTCCTCTGAGTAATCGATTACATTAACTGGTATAATCAATTACATAGTCGAAATTTGAAAATTTCAAATTTTGGACTGCAGGTAATCGATTACATTAACTGTTGTAATCGATTACAGCTGCAATTTTGAATTTTATTTAAAATTCAAATTGTGGTAATCGATTACACAACTGTCTGTAATCGATTACCAATTCGATAATATAAGTATATCTGGTTCGTATTCATAATCGATTACACTGTTCTTCTTCCCTTTCCTTTCCTCGACGCCGAACCGGTTGTTCCCACTATTCTCCCTTGTTTCTTGCTCAAATTCAGAACCAATTGATGGGTTTTGCTCGTCCCTACCCTCTCTTGTCCCTCCACCCTTTAAGATTTTCCAATTTGGTCTCTACCCAAAAACCCTTTCTCAAACCCTTACCCTTCCAAATCCGAAAAATGGCTTCTTCTTCTTCTCGCAGACACCGGTCGAAGAACCTATCCAAGAACACCCTTGACCTTTCACGTCTTCTCGTCATGGAGGATCAAAAGGAACAGTTCTTGGCTTATTACTTGGAAAGACCGATTCTTCCTCCCAAGTATGCTGACGTGAATTCATTCATCAATGCTGGACTTCTCTTCCCTTCTCTCCTTGACTTCCAAGGCCTTGATGAATTTGTTGGCTTGACGGGTACGTATTATCCTGAATTGGTCAAAGTCTTTTATTGTAATTTGGTTAAGAGGGGTGGAAAAATCTGCTCGTCAATCAAAGGGGTTGATATTTCTTTGACTCAAGAGCAATTGGGAACTCTACTGACAATTCCCTATGTTGGAGCACGACTTAGCCCTGAGATCACATGTCCATGGGCTGATTATGACAAGAAGTCTTTTTATCTATCTCTGTGTCGATTTTCTGAGGAAGAGATACAGTTGAAGAAGCAGCGAACGGAGGCTAACCGTTCTAGGGATATCCTTGCTGTTGGATATCTCACTGTAGAGGATCGTTTGCTCCATTATCTGATAAGCTATGTTCTTCTCCCTCAATCCTCTAACCATGCTCAGATTAGTGATTTAGAGTTACAAATCATATATGGTCTGAAGCATAATGAATCTATTAATTGGGCTTACTTGGTCATGATACACATGCTGCTTCACAAGGACAGAACTGGCCCTCTTCCTTATGCTCCTGTTGTTACTCTTATTCTGAAGAACTTTGGAATTTCTACACATGGAGAGTATGCACAGTTCATGGATGCTAAGGCTCCGAGGATTGATATGGAAATTCTGAACAAGATGGGGATTTTCAGGGATATTGATGGTACTTTCAGGCACAAATCAGATTTGGGTCCTGATACTACCCAGGCTCCTGCCCCTGCTGCTTTCTGTCCACCATCCTCTGAGGGAGGTCCTTCATCCTCTGCAGATGCTGATGCCTCTACTCAACTCATCCTCTCTCATCTGGCTGATATGAGGACACACTTTGATCAGAGGTTCGATCACATGGAAGGTCGGGTCGAGTCCATGTACACCACTCTCCGTGCGGATATGGATCGTCTCAATCTTCGTGTCGATCGCATGGCTCCCTCTCCCCATGACTCTTTTGATTCATCTGATGAACTTGATCTTTAGACTTGTTTAAGCTTTCATTTGACATCTTGGTTTATGTGGATTGTAATAACCTAGTCTAAACTCTTTACTGCACTGTTGGATGTTTTCGGTTATTTGCTATGTTTGGATGTTTTATGGTTTTATCCTTGTTTTACAACTTTACCCCCATACCCCTATGCTTTATAACGAATTCTATACTTGTATGGATGTATGCCTGTATTTTTTGGCCTTTTCTTCTTTTTGATGAAGTCAAAAGGGGGAGAAAGGTTCTGTGCTCTTAAAGATCATATGCAGGATTTCGACAAGTAAATTAGAAAGGGGGAGAAATACTAGATTACATCAAACAGGGGGAGTTCTTCAACAGAAATGCATATATGATCTTCACGTATCAAGAATGTGTTTGCCATCATCAAAAAGGGGGAGATTGTGAAGAAGGTCTTGCTCCTGACCCTGGCTGTGGTTTTGATGACGACAAACTCATCGGCGAAAAGAAGAAAAGAAGACATCAAAGAAACAGTGCTATAAAGTTCATCAATAGTCTAGAAGTCTTAGTTTAGGTGAGTTATGATTCTAAAGGTCTATTAAAGCATAAAGGCTCTTAAAACGCCTAAACTAATAAAGCTAAGTGTTTTCATAACATAAAAGAAGTAGAAAACCTTAAGCCGATCTCAAAGGATCAAGTTTCTGGAAGTTGGACTTCAGTGTAATCGATTTCAGCCTTCTGGTAATCGATTACACCTAGGAAAGTAATAGATTACCCATTGCTTGTAATTGATTACATGTTTGAATTTGAAATTCAAACTGAAACGGCTATTAGTGTAATCGATTACACTAAGTGATGTAATCGATTACCAGAACAAAAAGTTACATCTTTTCATGAACCATTGTGTCCCAAACCTTTTGGAAAGGGTTGTGATGGTTCAAGGACGTTTCCCTTGCCTATATAAAGTCCATTTGAGTCCAGAACACAACAACACATGAGAATACAACATTAGGCCAAAGCTTTGTCAAAATTGGTTCATCTTTTAGAACTTAAACCTTCAAGAGCCTAAATTCTGAGTTCATGATCTTCATGTTTATAAGAACACTTTTGTTGTTCATATCTTGAGGAACTCAGAATCATATTATGCTTAAAAGCCTTAGAGCATAAATTCTCATGATCAATCCACTTCTATGTTAAAGGATTGATACAGCCAATTGTAAACTCTTCTTCATCTCTTTCTGTAAGACTGAGTTTTCACCGTGGTATTCGGTGAAGGGTTGTTGGTACTGAAAGTGGTATACTTTCAGGGTATTGATTGAAGGTGGTTTAGCCTTCAAGGTCTGAGGGTGGTTTGCCTTCAGGAACTGAAAGTGGTTTGCTTTCAGGGGCTGTTGAAAGTGGTTTGCTTTCACAGGATATTTGGGTCCTTGGGTTAGGAACTTGTAAGACATTTTTATCAATAGTGGAAAAATCCTCAAGGGGTTTTTTTGAGGGACTGGACGTAGCCTTCGGTGGATAGAAGGTGAACCAGGATAAAACTCTGTGTGTGAATTCTTCTATCCTTCATCTTTACTTTCAAGCAACGCTTAATTCCGCTGCAATCACAACAATCGTTTCGTGATCATCATCATCTTGAAAGTAACATTTTCAATAAGGCGAAAATCGGGGCAACTCTGATTCACCCCCCCCTCTCAGGTTGTATCTGCACTAACATCTTTCTCACAGTCTTGGTGGAGGCATTCATTGCTGGTTGATCCAAGACCTGGAAACCACGGTGAACTTCCTCCGATGATATTGCGGGGTAAGATTCTACTCCCTCATGGGCTTTGCCCTTTCACGCCGCTTCAAGCTTCCTTCTTCAAATCAAATGAGTATCCTAAATTCCTCGTGATAGCTGAAGGCAGTGTAGCACTCTCGTACAGGTGGCGTCTTCATATCTTGAGCGCAGACTGCATTACGACTAATTCCAACTGATATCTTTGATAGCCTTGCTTTGGCGTCTTTAACCGTTTCCAAACAGGCACCACCACTTTGAGGTCTTGCTTTAGAACACGACCTATCCTTTGGTATACGTATCGACATCGACTATGTATTTTTTCTCCCTGTTATGGAAACTAGTGCTAACGAAGTTATCCATTGCTTCTCCATTCGTCGATAACCGGACTCATCCCTCTTGGTCCTTGCAAAAGGTTGGTCCTTCTTAGTGAGTCGCATTCGCGGTCTCACTAGGTTCGAGAGTCCTTCAATGAAGTACCGATAGTGACCATCTAATATCGAAGCAACTCTTCGTCTCAATCGCCGTCCTCGGTAGTTCCCATGCTAACCCTCTTTCCACTTGGCTGGGTCAACTGTGATTCCTTCCCTTGAAATCACATGTCAAAGAGGTTTTTACTCCTTTGAGTCGAACTCGGACTTGAAGGACTGGCATACCGCTTCTTCTTCGTAATACGTGCGGTACTCGTCGGAGATAGCTTCTCATGTTCTTCAAAAATCTTGGCGCGCACAAGTACGTCATCAATAATTGCGGCTACGAATGGTCCAAGAGTGGCTGAGGTCTCCCCGTCCTCGTATCTTACGAAGACGATTGGTGCATTTGTCAGTCAAAGGCACCTCACGACACTCATTCTGTCTGTGACAAGTTCTAGAAATGGTCTTGGGAACATCCTCTTCCTCAATCCGATTTTGACGATATAGTGGTCCTGGTCGATCTTAGGGAACCAGGATGCTTCTTAGGTCGGTTCACCAAGTCATCGGTCCGTAGTAAGAATATTAGTCTCTTACTGTCGTTCTACTCGGTTGTCGTCAATCCATACAGGGTCGGGACCTCCTATCATTCCTCTATAATTGCGACGCTGGCACTTTCCCAAAGTGAAACACTTTACCCTTGCACGACCACTCCGAGTTAACTCCTTTATCTATCACTTGTACTCGGTGGACGGTGCAGGCGAAATCCGTAAGTTGGATTTGAGTTGGAGTCTGGTATCATGTTGCACGATTCACATCTTCATTTCCCTTCTCTCTTCAATGCTGACCGATAGAAGAACTCTGCCGGAATCCTATCTTCAAAGTCGTTCCTACGAGGTTCTCTGTAAAGCATTCAGAGACGCTCTGTCCTATCCTACATAGACTATCCAGCTCCACATGGTTCTGAGATAATCGGCTCATTCAGAGATTGTAGGGGGATATATATATATATATATATATATATATATATATATATTTTATAACAGACAAGAGAAGAAGCTCTTCTCATAATCATCATCATACAAACACGCAATAGTTTAATAATCAAAACAACAACAACAGAAAATACTGCCAAATAGATGGCAGAGAAAAGTCACGTAGTTTCTAGCGGTCCTCTCCATTCATCGAATGGGCGAATGCACCGCTCCATACTTAACCATTACAAAGATAACAACCAAATATGTAGGTGTAAGTATAGATAGCAACCTGAGAGGGGGGGTGAATCAGGTTTACCCAATTTTTGCCTTAACACACCTTCTTACTTTCAAGATAAAGATGATCACAATCGAGTGAAGCAGAAATAAACGTTGCTTGAAAGTAAAGATGAAGATTAGGAAAATGCACACACATAATTTATCCTGGTTTACCTTCAATCCACCGAAGGCTACGTCCAGTCCCTCAAGAAACCCCTTGAGGATTTTTCCACTATGATCAAGATTTCTTACAAGCACTTACACCAAGGACCTTAAGAACTCTTGTCAAACCTCAGATGGCAAACCACCAACTGATGACGCCGAACCCTACGGCGGACTTTGAATCAAACCCGATTCAAAGGACCTTTTCCACAATCACCGAACCCTGCGGTGGACTTTGAATCAAATCCGATTCAAAGGATCTTTTCCACAATCATCGAACACTACGATGGACCTTTCTACAACCACTGAAAACCACGGTGAATGAATCAAACCGATTCAAGAGATGAAGAAGAAGTTCTTGCAACGGCTGATGCAATCCTTTAATCTAGTTGGATTGCTCTTAGTTTGTATGCTCTAGGCAATTACAATGAAGGCTCTTTTATTCTGAGTTTCTCAAAAGATGAACAGCATGTGTGTTCTTATGAAAATGAGAGAACAGAAACTCAGAATGATGACTTTAATGAATATGAAAGTTGTGGACCAAGTCATTTTTGTTTCTGAGCGTCTATGGACTTTATATAGGCACTAGAGGTCGTCCATGAACCATCACAAGGCTTCCCAAACGTTATGAGACACATTGGTTCATGAAACAACACATCTGTCGACTTGGTAATCGATTACAGTAACCTGGTAATCGATTACATCATGCTGTTGCAGTTTGAATTCAAAATTCAAACCTGGTAATCGATTACATGAATGTGGTAATCAATTACTACCTTCCTGTAATCGATTACATACAACCTGTAATCGATTACAGATAGTCTTGAACTCAGTTTTTGACAGTTCAAGCCCTAATTGAGTGTTCCTACCAAGTCTTACTTGTGAGAACATATTATACTCAATTAGTTGATCTTTTATGAGCCTTCAAATGCAATATTAACCTTAATAAAGCATAGCACACTAAGTTAACAAGACTTACTAAAAGCAAGAACCTTGATGATTGATCTTGACGTTTGTGTGCCGGTTCTTGAAGTCTTTCCTTTCTTTCTTGAAGTCTTCTTGAAGTCTTTCTTTTCTTTTCTGAAGTCTTTCTTCTTTTTGTGATGTGTTTGTCTTCATCAAAACCTCAGCCGAGTCCAAGGACGAGACCTTCTTCACAGTAGGAAGGCTTTCCACTCAAGGGTTAAACCTAAGGCAGTCCACAAGTTCAGATACTTCAGGATCTCATCATGCTTGGAGCAGTCATAAGGTTGATCAGACCTTACAAGCCAACCCCCCAACAGTAAAAGCTGAAAAATCCTAATTGTAGACGCACACAAAAACACACAACCTAGCATAGAAATCTGCAACTAAGCATCCATCTTCCATCTTGATCTCTCTTGAAATCGGCATCCTCCTGCAACTTCTAGCTAAGTTGTCCGACTGGCGAGGGATCGCCGGCAAACACACACAACAGACAAGCAAGGGTCAACTTCCTAAACAAACAATACATATGAGAAATTCATATAATACTAACAGACAGATATATACATCTAGAGGATACAAAAGCAGAATCAATAAACATGCAAGCTATGTAGGATAATTCACAAGCAAGCGTCAGTCACAACACAAGTAGATTTTCAACCAAAAACGCACTCAATAAGCATCACAGAACACGCATAGCAGTCATGGTATATTCACTCATGATGATTATGATGCATTTAAGGTGTAATATGGCCCGATCATTCGGGTTGCTGCAAAGAGTCGACATACGCTCTCCACACAGCCTCCACACAACATTTTACACAGTATTTCCACATAGTATCCATACAACATGCTGGATGGATGGCCTGCCATTCCATCCAGCTGTATAATAACGACGACGTCATCTTGAGGAACATTCCTTCATACAAGAATTATGAACGAGCAACGGTAATAATATGAATGAGTTCCTCATTCCAATTCCCCACCTAGCGGAAACGTTGTTTTTACGAATCCGAGACCCTTCTTCGAAGGCGACGTCATCCATGTCAGAAAGCCTGTGAACTTCGAGGGATTATGATCGCCTGAACTTTCCCGGTCCAGTGATCTTTCGTCGGTTGCTGCCGAAGCATAAAACGCCCGCCACTACCAACGGTGGCATTACCGAATAAGCTACCCAATTTTCTTGAAAAAACATCTCTTGAAATATTTTCGTAAAGGTCTTTAGAGGCTTTCGGAAAACATGTCTTATGATTCCTCGTGAGGAAGTCCTTATAGTTCTTTTTCCAAGAAGTGACTTAGTTTTCTTTGCAAGATAAAACTTGTAGAAAATAAGTGGAATCGTCCTTAAGTTCATAAAAGGGGTTAATGTATTCCTTTAGTACATTATGAATTTTCCTTTAAGTAAGGTAGGCCGGATTCGTTTCGAAAGCTCACGGTTTAACTTTAGGTTTTCTTGAAAGCACGTTCCACAATGTTCATCAAGTTTCTACAAGAAAGTTTCTCTTATTCTTTTCGAAACTGTTAAGCCTTTACTTTTCAAAACAAGTCTGCATACTTATTTTGAAAGGAACCCCATTCCCATGGTAGCTTATACTAATTCCCCGGCTAGCGCACACAATGAAAATTGGTGATAAGGCATAGCAATATTGCAACAAGCAAGATCAAGTCTTGAGTTCAAAAATTCCTAAGTGTCCAAAACACAAAATTGCATTCCAAATGCAAATTTTCCAAAACTCAAGCTTTCTTAACTTAGCAAAACCCTAATTAAGCTATGAGTTCCAAAATCCAATTTACCCAAAAGGTCAATTCTAAACTTCAAATTCCAAATTTCCAAAGTGCTCTAGAAATCAATTCTCTAGGGTTTTAAATACACAATTTTCACTAGGCCCTTTTGCACTAATTAGGGCAAAAAATTTCCTACAACTCAAAACCACTTTCAAGCATTTAAACACACTCAAAGCTTGTTGAAAATCAATTTTCTTCCCTTAATCCAATTCTGTCCAAATTCGGCCAAGGGTCTTAAATTCCAAAATCATTTTTTCTTTCAAAACTAACTTGTACACATCAAATGTTACATGAAATCTATGGTGAAACTAAATTTCGAAGTTTGAAAATCACTTATTTACACAATCAATTTTCCATAAACTTAATTTCCAAGTAAACAAATTAGACAAGTCCATAGATCAATATAGTGGGAACAACTTTCCTAAAGGCAACCCTAGCAAAAGCTCAACTTGAAAATTCGCTAGGGACCAAAAATCAACCCATCAAAAATCTAATCGGTTCAAATTGAAGCTTATGACAGTGGGAACAACATTAAAAAAAGGGGGTTTAGTGTTCTAACAACTTCATAAAAACCCAAACTCAACCTATTGAAAATCCGGATAGGTAGAAATGTAGATCAGGATGAGAGGAGTATTTTACCTCAAAGCACCAAGTGGAGGAGAAGAGAGGAAGGGGCTGCCATGAGAGGAGGGAGGTTCGGCCATGGAGGAGAAGAAAGGAAGAAGATGATGAATAGTTATGCTCTCACTTTCTCTCTCTAGTTTTCTTTCAAATTTCTCACTTAATGGCTTAATGAGCAAAAAAACTACATGGAACCCTTAATAAGGAGGGAGGGCCACGGTTTTGGGCCTCAAGAGGGGTTGAATTTTAATTCTTAATCAACCCTAGGGACCAAAGTGTGAAGGGTAAAAGGTTAAAGTAAAAGTCTCTTTTTACTATTTGAGGACCAAAGTGTAAACTCTCAAAGGGCAAGGACTAAACCATAAACTTTGAAAAGGCAAGGACCAAACTAGGATTAAAGAAGATTAGGAAAATATCTTGAATATTTTATTATTATATTCCTAATCCATGACGCGTCAGTGCGTCAATGCTTCAGCGCGTCAGTGCGTCACTGCGTCAGCGCGTCAGTGCGTTAGTGCATCACTGCGTCAGTGCGTCAAGTCACTGGTCGTCCTCTGGTTCTGGTCATCAATGAGTATCTCAATGCCACTGAGAATATCTTCCCCGGGGTCGTTTACTGGTTTTGAGGTACCGGGCTCGCACAATTCGGGGCCGGGTCGATCTTTCGCAAATTCCGCTCCATGCTGCTCGAAAACACTATTCATCGGTCACTATTCACGAATTTTTTCATCACGAAATTGGTCTCGAAACGCTAAACGAAATCGTTTGGGCTTTTCAGATTCTCGATCCGGGGTCCCGAAGTTGTCTGTTCCGCTTGCTGAAGTTTCGGCTAAAAGTCCCGTTAGCGCGAGAAATCCTTCCCGAGCTCCGGGAGGAAACCCTATCAATATTACAGTAGTTCTTCATGAAATTCTTCACTGAACGTCATGGTGATAGTGAGAACGTCTTATTCTCGTCCGAACTCAAGGTCAGGTCTAGCTTGGTTTCCTACCAAGTGTCTCAAAGAATACTTCATCGGTACTTCAATCGACGATATCGCTTGTCGATGCCACCGAGCGGATCTAAACAGTACTTTCAAATAATTAAATAATTATTTAATTACTAGGGAAAATTACGGGTGTTACAGTTATGGACTTTATATAGGCACTAGTGATTGTCCATGAACCAGTGCAAGGCTTCCCAAATGATATGGGATGCATTGATTCACGAAACAACACACCTGTTTGTGTGTGTAATTGATTACAGATATGGGGTAATCGATTATGCTACTAGCCGTTGTGTTTTGAATTCAAAATTCAAACTATGTAATCGATTACAGCATTGTGGTAATCGATTACTCACATGATGTAATCGATTACGATAACTTGTGTAATCGATTACACTGAGTCCAGAACTTAATTTTGTGAACGTTTAAGTCCTAATTGAGTGTTTCTACCATTTCTAACTTATGAAATCATTTTGTACTCAATTAACTAAGTTCATGAGCCTTCATGAAAAGAGAGACCATAGTAAAGCATGACTTACTTTACAAACGAGACTTAGACTAAAACTTGAACCCTTTGATAGTGCTTGAAGTATGATGAGCTGGTTCTTCTAAGTCTTCTTTTCTTCTTTTTGTAACGTGTGTTGTCGTCATCAAAACCGCAGCAAGAGTTAGGAGCAAGACCTTCTTCACAAAAAGGGCACATCAAAAGACTGAAGATGTTGCACCTTCCAAAACAGCTTCAGCAATGATTTCTGATGAAGTTCGTTCGATGGACGTTAAACTTGGAAGCCCTACAAATGCAAGATGCTCAAGTTCAATTGCCACTAAAGGACTCAATCCGGCTGTAGTCAAAATGATGCCAATCACTGCCAAGGTGGCTAGTCCTGGGAAGGATACAAGGTCTGAATGTGATCCGGGTCCATCTCTTAATGAGACTTTGTCTGCTCAATCAAAGCCTACAGCTGCTTCAACGTCTATGATGACCAGACCAGACAATATCACTCCACCCTCTTCATCATCGCGTCAGACTAACTCTGTTGAATAAGGGACTAGGTCTTTCCTTATCAATGTTCCGAAAAAGCCCAAACTAAACATGATGCCATTTTCGTGGAGGAAACCAAGACTGCTTCCTATGGAAAATGCAGTATGCCCTCCTAGTCTGATTGCAGAGCTTGTGGGCTACGACTTTAGTGTCAAAGCGAGAATATGGGCACCTCCTACGTGTAACAATCTCAAATTTGCATTCGCTAGGAGGACCGGGTATGATACTTTCTATCATAATTGGGAGCTATCTGAGTTCAGAAATGTTCATGTGAACACCATTCCATACAACTTGATACACGGAGTCAAACATGTGGTGATTCAATCTGGATCATGGTCGCTTGTCCTGATAGCTCAATTGCCAAAGCCTCAGCCATATCCAACCTTCCCCATATTGCCACCAAATTCACCAACCGACTTGCCAAAAATTCAGCTGCCCAACACTGTTACCATTTCAAGAGACTTGTTGGACTCAACGTCAAAATCCATGGGTACAACCGGTGATGAACTTCACCGTTCAGCTCAAGAACCGTTTCCCAGTGACATTCCTCAGGACAACTTGGCTGAAGTGGTTTCATCTGCTCAGCCAATTTCAGTTGCCTTGCCTAAGGATACTACTCAATCACAAACGGTTGAAGACCATGAAGAACAAGTGCTCGAAGAAGTAAATTGAAATGCTCTTACCAAAGTGCAGCCAGACGGTAATGATCGACTTACTCTGCTGGAAAAGAGATTTGATGAGATGCAGGCAGCCGCTGAAAAGCAAGCTGAGGAACTACGTCAAGAGATGAAGGGCCGAAATGAGGACCTGCACAAAGAGATCAAAGACCACATGGATGCCAAATTTGGGCTGGTGCAGGAGACTCTCAATCAACTATTTGATCACCTGAAGAAACCCTTCAACCCTTAAACTCTCTCTTTAACTTTCCCTTGAACAATTTAACTTATTATTTTGCTGCATTTTTAGTTAATTATATATATTATTGATACAGTTCAGTTCATGCCATGCTCTTAATGTTTCTCTGTTTCAACTGCATTTTCTCTGTTTCGTTGAGCTGTCTATTTCTTTTTGATAATGCCAAAGGGGGAGAATGGATAGAGAAAAAATATTAAATGGATACAGAATAAGTATTAACTAGGGATATTCATAAAGGGGCGAATGGAGCACTAGTGATAAGTATAAAGGGGGAGAATGGATAGAAAAAGAGTAGTAAAAATTTGGGTAGAGAAAAAGTATTAGTTAGAACAAACTTAGAAAGAGCACTAGGTGATAATCATAAAAATGTCGAAAAAATGTCCTTCTATTCTATTAGTTAATGCCAAAATGGGAAAAATGATTAGAGATAAAAATTAGAGAAATTAGGAGAAGCTTATGTCAGGAATAGAAAATTAGAAAACTCCTTTGGACAAATTAAATATCAAGCTTAGGGGGAGAATATCATGTTGAGGGGGAGAAAACAGAAAGAAATCTTAAGGGGATTAAATTATTTTTCTCAGGGGGAGTTAAAAACTGTTAAGTTACAAAGCGTCCCCGTCTGTCTAAAAATAAAGCTGAATTACAAAAAGGTTCTCGTATGCAAAAACTGTCAACAACGATCATGTTTTTCTAGATAAAGAAATAACTTGAGGAAAATAACATATCGTTTCAAATGATGACTTATTTTTTAAAACAATGCCCTCACTCTAAGAATAATTTTTCAAAGTAAAAATATTAAACCTTTTTCTCAACAGAAATTGTCATTATAAAAAAGGGGGAGATTGTAAGATTCTAACGATTTCATAATTTATGTATTTTGATAAATAACAATTTCACTCTAGGTTTAATATCATTGGATAAAGATGTTCTAATACTTTGAATACTTCATACTCAGGAACATCTTTCTACCTGAAGAACAACTGCATACATTCTCACAAAGCATTATCAAAATGCAGAAGCTCATAAGTGGAGATCGTCCAGCAACTCACCAAAGAACCAATTTTCCTACTGTGACAGTCATCCATTTAAAAGCACTTGGGTTTCTGTGCTCAATCAACAATAAAATACACTTGACAAGTTGAGACCGTCCGGTGTTTGAACGTGCCTTTTCAAATTGAAGTACACTTGGCAAAGTTGAGTAAGTCCAGTCACAAACCTGAAGGATCATATCCAGCTTAGGAGCACGCCCGGCTTTTCAACAAAGTGTTTGTGTGACAACTCATCTAGAGGAGTATGTCTGGACACTCATCAAAAAGACAGTCTTATGAGTACTCTCACAGTAAAGAGTACGTCCATCTAAGGAGTACGTCTGGGAACTCATGTTAAAGAGTTCATGTGCCAAGTCAAATTTAGAAGAACGTTTGGCAAACATCTGAAGAATTCGTTTGGCAACACTTTTGAAGAGAACGTTTGGCGACTCTGGTAAAGAGTTCGTTTGCTTAGACATTCTGAAGATTTCATTTGCTTAGACATTCTGAAGAATTCGTTTCGCAGAAGAATTGAAGAGATCGTTCGACAAAGATTCTGAAGAATTCGCTTGTCATAACTGCTTCAAGCATTAAAGGTTATCTACCTCGTCAACACATTAAATGAAGCACTGTTGATTGCAGATGAAGAAAGAGACACAATTAATACTTTATTCCTCGGTTCTGCAAACCTCTCTTCTGTTCCACAATACAAGCAATCTTTTCAGAGTCAACAGCGGGTCTTTCTGAACATAGTATCTTCTCAACGGTCAAAACCAAATCTTATGTTCAGAATAATTAATGCTGTCTTAGCTGGCTTGCACCGGCATTCAATGCTCAAACAAAAGCTCAAGGCTGAAAGCATTAAAGTGCCAGACGACGTCAACAAAAGCAATTAATGCTGCAATAAATGCATGACAGAAAACATTTATTGTTGTTTCAGAATTACAGAAGTATCTGTTACTCACAAGGAAGCTGAAGCTCCAACGGAACTATTTTTCAAATCTTCGTGAAGCTTACTGGGAACATCCTACTGAAGATATAAATAGAGGAGTTAGCTTTCAGATTAACTTGGCGACTTGAATACTAAATTATCACTTATTCTCACCAAGTTTCCCACAGAACCAAGCCATAACTCACAAGCTTAAAGCCATCCTAAATTGTGTTAAGTTTCCCGGCAGTGTGAATAGCTCATAGAGTGTTACTCTCATTCTACCCACATGCCAACCTAAACGGAGAACCTAAATCTATATCCTCTCTGTAAAATGTTCTTCATCTTTTCTACCTAACTCTTGCTGAAGAGAATATTGTAGAACACCAAAGCCAGCTTGAAAAGGAATCAGAAGTAGTCATGCAGAATACTAGTTAGGAGAAGTCCTGTATAATACTTGTAAGGAGAAGTCCTTCTAATACTAGGAGAAGTCCTGTATAATAATTTCAAGGAGAACTCCTTCGAATACTAGGAGAAGTCCTGCAGAATACTTGTACTATCTTGATCAAATAGTGAAAATCTTGGTGAACCCAAGGACTGGATGTAGCCTTGTCGGTTATGGGGGTGAACCAGGATAAATACTGTGCGTGTTTTACTTTTCAGTTTAAGCTAAATTCCACTGCACATACTCTTATTTTCATATGAACCCACTAAGGTGTTTATAACTGAAAAGAAGTTTAAAAACCACACACACAATTCAACCCCCCCCCTTTCTTGTGTGTTTTATCACTATCAAGGGATTGCATTGAAGTTTGGATATAACCGCGACTTGGACATCTGAGCAACCAGAATGAGCGACCATGAAACCAATCGAATCACCATGTGACTGACTTCGTAGATCCAGTGATATGGAATGGTGCTGATATTAATATCTCTGAAAACAGACAGCTCCTAATTGTGATAAAAAATATCATACCTTGTCCTTTTGGTGAATATAAGTGAAGACCAATACAAGCAGGAGGAGCACATAGTCGAGCTTTGACATAGAAATCGTAGCCAACAAGCTCCGCAACTACACTGGGAAACCATTGAGCATTCTCCATAGGAAGTAATCTTGGTTTCCTCCAAGTGATTGGTATCATGCTAAATCTTGGCTTCTTTGGCACATTGAAGAGGAAGGACCTAATCCCTTTTTCAGCAGATTTAGCCTGGAGCGATGATGGAGAAGCTTGAGTGATAGGATTCGGTCTTGGAATAGAAATTGCAGCAGTTATAAATCTTTGTTGGGTGGGCAGAATCTCATCAAGAGAGGGATCCGGATCACGAGCAAGATTTGCTTCATCTACACAAGTGGAGTCCTCTACTTGTGCTAAAATTTCATTCTACTCCGGACTAGGCACTTTAGTTGGATTTGACACCTTCTTAGTTGCAGCCGGACTAAGTACTTGAGTCACAATCGGACTGAGACATTTTTTTACAGCAGGACTTGCATAGTGATCAGTTACCGGACTTGGTTTATCGACTGCCATCGGACTAGGGCAGCGAGAAGCAATAGTACTTGAGCAATTTTCAGCAGCAGGACTTGCATGTTTAATGTCTATTGGACGAGCTTCATTAGATATTACTGCTGGAGATGGTTTTTCAAGCGCAACATTTTTAGGCCTTTGACTTGGCCTTTTTGCTGATGATTGAGTGAGTTTAGGTGGTGAAATCATCTCTGGACTCTTCTCCTTGTCCTTGTCAGCATCAATGTCAGATGGTCGCCGCGTGTCAAGGAGTGTATTGACCATAGCGTTGATTGTCGAATTGACTATCCCTCTATAGCGTCCTACATGGGATATGATGCATTTAGCCCATCTTTTTGCATCCTAGGAACAGTGATGTCTCCATTGAGGTGGTGCATATGGTAGAGGAGAATTGTTAATTAGCTTCACTCTTACCCAATGCCTATCATCGATGTTACCCATTACAGCAATGGTTGGAGGGTCAGAAACTGGGCCAAGGAGTGGAAGGTAAGTGCAGGACTCCTTTTCACCCAATGTCACCAAAATGATGTTGAATGTGGTGGCAGCGAGCAAGCCCATATCAGGAACAGTGAACCATTTTGGGGAATAGGCTATTTCTCCAGGAGCGAGCCTTAATGCCATAGCAACAACTGCATAATGTTTGTCAGAACAGAAGATGCCATGGTGGAGGGTACGTCTGTTTGAGAGCTCTTCAAGCATTCTCCTTCTAATTTCAGGCCAAGCATTCTCATGCAGGCCTATCCACTGAGCGATGCAACGGTAGCTACAATTACAATCATCTTGCACATCAACTATGTCAGCAACATATTTGTGGAATAAATATGGCAAGTGTTGTAAATACCGTGCATGTGTAGCTAAAGGTTGTGCCATTGTGGCCTCTGCTTTGGGAACAACTAAAGGTTAAGTTTCTTCTAGAATGGGCTCCAAAACTGTCTTCTTGACTCTTGGCACAAGATTTTCTATAGGCATAGCATCTCTAGGATCGTCAGACGAAGACTTAGTGTGTCTAGCAGCAGTGTAATACATCATCGTTTGGTGTGCCTTTACCAAACGTCTTCGTTTGGGCTTAGAAGCGGACAATGTCACTTTAGCAATCTCAGCGGACAAAGACACCATTTCAGGTGCAGTCCTCTTGGTCCTTGTTGATCTAACTGCAGGCAGCGCCTGCGTTGTTTTTGATGGCGAAGACGCTGCTTCTTTAGCCAATTTCTTCTTTGCCCAATCACTTAGCAGGTTGTTAGGGACAACTGATATGTCAATGGAAAGCTTCATTCGTTGAACATCCCCGAACTTGATTGGAGTGGCATACACATAGTCTGAAACTATGAACTCCATTTGCTGCTTCTCCTCATCTAGGAGTTTCTTCTTTCCCACCATGGCAGTAATGAGTGCTCCATATGGAAGGTTGGTTTTGGAATTTTCCAAAGTGTTCAGCATGTGATGGAAGATGAGATATGGAATATTGATCTTCTGATGGTTCACCATTTGATAGAGAGCCCAATGTGAAAGTTTGTTGACTAAATCACGAGCCCCTTCCTTTGGAACCACCACTTTGCTTAGTACAGCGTGAGGAAATACGCATTCGTCAATTAGGTTTTTGACAGTGGCACCATTTCATTTTACTTTTGGATCTTCCTTCTAGATGCAGTTGGGGTTGGTGGCGGACGTTTCCCATTTTGGAGAGTAGATGACTCCTTCGTCTACTTCAACACCCAGGGCAACAACAATATCTCTAGGAAAAACATATGTAATTACTTTCATGCATCTGGTTTTGATGCATAATGGCCCATTCTTGACAGCACAATCGTAGAATTCTTTGACAAGGGGAATAAGAGTAGGAGTTGCTAAGATCTCCATAAGTTTATCCCATTATTGGAACTGTACAAGGTCTAAACCAATCAACCTGACATAGCTATACAGATTGAGGTCGAGATGTCTTGGGGTGACGATGTCTCTGTTTCCCATGTTGGTTAATTTCTGCTCTCCAATTCTTTCAGCTTGTTCTTCTCTATTTGTGGTGATATTCTTCTCCCTACGATCTATTACAGCTTGTTGTGCTTCAGTTAGTTCAGGCTAAGTAATGGTTTGCTTCTTGGGAGCCATGGGTGCTTTTGCTGTAGATAGGTTAGAGAAAACACAGCAACAGGGGAAAATGAAAGCAATAGTATTGTGGAAGTGCAAGTGTAGTGATTGTGAGTTTCAGAAGTGCTTTTGTTCACATTATCATGGAGTACAGAAAGGTTTCCTTGGTATTAAAATTGAAACGACTGACATTAAATGTTGATGTGAGAGAAAAGGAATGTGTTGCACGCGCATTAAATGCAACGTGATAAATGTGCACTCATGGCAGATGGAATTTAATGCGTATTAGAGAAGCAAGCTACTGAAACGACACCACTATTTACCAGTTACTCTAAACGTGAACGACGTGGTCATCAAACCAGGACCTCTCAATTACTCCCGAACGAGGACCTTATAGTTTCTCCAGACTATGACCTTTCAGTTTCCCCAGACGAAGTCAGTTTGAATCGTACAATTATAGTGAGACGGAGTCGTCATCAGACTAGGACCAAACTGTGATTGTTCGACCCTTAAACATTGTCCAAGGCAAACATGTACATATCTGCGTTCATCTGGCTTTCTACTGTTTTCTGCAAAAGGGGTTAGCACAGACGAATACACTATAATGCAGGAAACATGCCAGTTCTTTCTCTAAGATATGTAAATCTTTTTTCAAAGATTGGCTTAGTAAAAATACCAGCCAATTAATCATCAGTATGCACATATGATATATCAATGTTACCTTTTGCAACGTGATCACGTATAAAATGATGCTTTATTTCAATATGTTTAGTTCTTGAATGTTGCACCGGGTTTCTAGTTATGTTGATTGCACTAGTATTGTCACATAATAGAGGAATATTATGCTAAAAAATGTTATAATCTTCTAGTTGATGCTCTACCCATAAAAGTTGGGTGCAGCAAGACCCTGCAGCAACATATTCGGCTTCAGCAGTAGACAATGAGATCGTGCTTTGTCTTTGGCTTTCCAATGAGATCAGACATTGTCCTAGGAAGTGGCAACCACCACTTGTACTTTTTCTTTCTATGCGTTCTCCAGCATAGTCAGCATCACAAAATCCTCTTAACCTGAAATCTTCACCTTTCTCGTACACTAGACAAAGATTAGTAGTGCCAACGAGATACCTAAAGATTTTTTTTTATATCACTAAGGTGAGATTCTTGAGGATTTACCTGGAACCTTGCACATACACAAACACTAAACAATATGTCTGGCCTGCTTGAAGTGAGATAGAGCAGAGATCCTAGCATCCCTCTATGCTTGGTTGGATCTATAGGTGCAAATTCATCACTTTTATCCAATGTTACTCCAGGATACATTGGAGTGCCCATTTCCTTAGCTTTTTCCAGACTGTATTTCTTCAAGAGGTCCTTGGTGTACTTTGTTTGGTGAATGTATGTCTTGTCTTTCTCTTGACAAATTCGCAATCCAAGGAAGAACTTCAGTTCTTCGATCATGCTCATTATGAATTCACTCTGCATGAGCTTAGAAAATTCTTGACATAAAATTTCATTAGTAGCTCCAAATATAATATCATCCACATACAATTGAACTAATATAAAATCAGTTGATGACTTTCGTCTAAATAGAGTGTTGTCAATGTTACCCCTTGTGAATCCATTACTCCTGAGGAATGAGCTTAGGTGACCATACCATGCTCTTGGATCCTGCTTCAGACCATACAGTGCTTTTCTTAATTTGAAGACATGGTCACCGGAAGAGGACCGTTTAGCTGAATCAGACAGGAGCTTTTCAGTTTTCGTCAGACGAGGGCCATGTGCATTAGATGGGGTAGGTTTGATTCTGACAATATTTTTGCCGAACCAGTGCATTACCAAACCAGGACTGAAAAAGGTTTCTGTCTGGCTTTTGAGAATTTGAAGCATATGAGTGCTTATCCAGATGAGAACGAGATGTGTTCATCTGAGAGATCTTAAACTTTTTGATTCACTAGGATGTTCCTCTTTCAACTTTTGTGGGGCTAGTCTCTGAAGTGATCAGTGATAATGAAATCGCAAGTGTACGATTAATTATCGCGTAATAAAAAGATCGAATCCAAAGGATAGGTGTTCTTATTAATATAAAGTTTAGTACTTAAACAGGAAAATTAAAAGATGTATTTGTTGAAAGTTTGTTCAAGATAGCACATGGAAATAGCAATAAAATAAAAGATAATAAGATGATAGAAAATAAGCTTCTTGGGTTGGTTTACATAGTCTATATAATATGCTAGCAAGTTCTTACTTAGTTTCTGAATTATAAATCTAATTTCATGATGCTATAGCCTAATTATCTACAAGTTAATTCCTTACACATTGTAGAACTTTCTTTCTAATTACTAAATTCAATTCCTTGCAACTTAGTTAACTAGAGAAGAAGATGAAGAAGAAATTCAGGCCAACATAAAGTTACGTCCTTCCTAATTCCTTAGTGAAGTATACTTATAACCTTTTTTAGATCCTAGGTCCCTTAATACTTACCAATTTCCATTCGTATAAGTAATAAGCAAGAAATCTTTTGTACACAAGATGAATGAAGAACAAGGAAATAAAACATGAAATAGAAATAATATTCAGAAAGGTAAAAACAAACTAAGATATAAACATAAACTACTACAACCCAAGAAACTTAAAGAAGAATTAGCCAAGCATGGCTAAAGGAGTCATTGAATTACCCTGGATAGGAGCTCAAATATGGCTTCCCACAAGTCCTAGGAACAATGCTCAAGAGGGAGAAAGAGAGAATACTTGTTGTATTCTATGAAGGTGTGTTTTACAAGTGAAGAGGAGGGTCCTATTTATAGTAAAAATCCAGCCTCCAACGCTTCAGCGCTAGAATTCCCAACGCTTGGGCGCTGGGAGCATTAAAAATCCACTGTCAGATCGAGGGCCAGCGCATGAGCGCTGGCTTCCCAGCGCTGCAGCGCTGGGACCTGCTGTTTCAGCTCCAAGTTTTCCTTCCTTCTTCATGGTTAGTGGGATTTGAATGCCATCAAAAGCCACTTCTCAGCCCTTGTTTAATTTTGAAACTCCTCCTCCACTATCATCAATTCCTTCAACATTATTTTCCATGTGCTAAATTAGAGAGTGATTCTTCATATTCTTCTTTTTCACTTTGGTCCTCTCTTGGTTAGCACTTCAATTCAAGCCCTCATACTCTCTCAATCTTCACTTTAAGTCCTCCACTCTTGAACTTTTACAATTTGGTCCCTGACTTCCTGAAACTTTACACATTGGTCCCTGGACAAAAATAATAACTAAACCAGCTTTTCCTAAAAATACAAAATAACTAGAAAAATTCCTAAAAAATATAAAATAAAGCTACAAAATCTAATAAAATCTAATCTACATGCAAAATGCAAAATAAATATAAAATCTACATAAAAACAATAAAAAACCTACATGAGACTCAAAAATAATAAAATAAAAAGACTAAAAAGACCCTAAAATTATCATAAAAAATCCACTCATCAATCAGCTTCTGTTGATCATCAATATAATTGATGTTTGGTTCTTGTTTAGCAAAAGTCCTTGGGAATGTAGACTTTCTTCTTGTTTAGCATTGCAAGCCTCCACTGTCCATAAGCCATGGTTAGCTTTGGTTTGTTTTTGTTGAGAAGATCTACAACATAAAATATTGTAGCTTTTGGTATCCATATTTTCTTGGGTCCTTGCTGATTAGTTACAGAATTGAGTGAAACATCTCTCCCATTAACTATTTTATTAGGAGTTTGTTTCTCCTTGCCTTTAATAGCCAGTGTCTTAAGTTTACTCAATTTAGGTTCTGAAGACGTAAGTTTCACTTCAGGCTTATATATGCATGGACTTGCAGATGATATATTTCTAGATGCAAAGATATCCCAATTATCTTCTTCATAGCCTAGACCTCTTGTATCATACATTTTTCTATTATATTACCACTTAGTCTTACTGAGTTATCATTCCCTAGATTGAATATAGATAGATCTTTGATTTGGCTATTAACTTTTTGTTTCAAGATCTTAATTTCCTTGTTTGAATCTTGGTCAACAAGGCTTTATTTTTCTTGGTTAGCATGAATGATATTTCTTTAGATACATGCAATTCTTTCTCAAGTTTATCATGCTTGTTCTTTAGGTTATTGTACTTGACAACTAAGGTATGAGAGGACTTAAGTAATTTCATCACAATCATCATTTGAATTTTTAGAGGTTACCTCATCTTTGTCTGTCTCATAGTCAGACGAGTTGATGGAGGCCATGAATGCATGGTATGCTGTTTTGTCCACATCTTCTTGTTCTGATTGTTCATCAGAGTTTTCGTCCTCACTCGAGATGGACTTCCTGTTGTTGAGGGTTTTCTTCTGGTCTGATCTCTTTGCCAGACAAGGAAAATTCGTCTTGATATGGCCAGGCTTGTTGCATTCGTAGCAGATGATAGCCTCTTTTCCAGAGCTTCTCTCTTCATATCTTTTTGAGTTGGAGACAGGCTTCCCTTTGATCTGTTTTCTTTTGGTCCACATCTTCTTGAACCTTCTGTTGAATAGCGCTTGTTCATTATCAGTGTTGTCAGGCGATTCAGCAACTTCATCAGATGGTTCAGTGGCTTTTAGTGCTTTGAATGAGTTGGACTTGAAGGCCACAGTTTTTCCAGCTGTAGGCTTTCCTCGAACGAGTGCAGACATTCTCTGCAAGGTCCTGTTCATGTATTTTCAGCTCCCCCAAGAGATCCTCCACTTGGTAAGTGGCAAGATTCTTTCCAGCCCTTTGAGCAGTGATAAATGATCTCCAGTTTGGAGGAAGCCTTCTGAGAATCTTTGTGACCTGCTCCTTGATTGTGAAAGCTCTTCCAAGATTCCTCAAACCATTAATAATGGTTTAAAATTTGGAGAATATGTCGTACATGGACTCATCATCCTTCATTTTAATTGGGGGGTTTGAATTGTGTGTGTGATTTTTAAAATTCTTTTCAGTTATAAACAGTTATTAGTTTCAAATATTACTGAGAGTAAGTGCAGCGGAAAATAACTTAATACTGAAAAGTAAAGCACGCAAAGTATTTATCTTGGTTCACCCCCTTAACCGATAGGGCTACATCCAGTCCTTGGCTTTACTAAGATTTTCCACTATTTTCAAAATAGTACAAGTATTCTACCGGACTTATCCTAGTATTCAAAGGACATCTCCTTACAAGTATTCTTCAGGACTTCTCCTAGTATTCGAAGGACTTCTCCTTACAAGTATTCTTCAGGACTTCTCCTAGCTAGTATTATACAGGACTACTCCCTATTATTTTTCAAAGTTGCTTTGAGGTTCTACAATGATCTCTTCAAAAAGAGTTGGGTAGAAAAATGAAGAACAATTTACAGAGAGGATATAGATTTAGGTTCTCTGTTTGGGTTGTGTAAGAATAGAATAAGAGTAATACTCTTTGAAATCTTCACACAGGCGGACGACTTGACTCAGTTAAAGATGGCTTTGAGCTTCTGAGTTATGGTTGTTAAAAATTATTAGAGAGTATACGAGATATGATCGTGTTCAAGTCGCCAAATGAATCCGGATGCTAAGTGCTCTATTTATATCTTCAGTAGGATGTGCCCTGTAAGCTTGATGAAGATTTGAAAATAGTTTCGTTTGAATTTCTGCTTCCTTGTGAGTAATGGATACTTCTGCATCCATGAAACAGCATTAAATGCATCTTGCCATGTATTTATTGCAGCATTAATTTCTTTTGTTGACGTCATCTGTCTCTTCAATGCTTTCAGCCTTGAGTTCACGTTTGGGCATTAAATGCTCGTGGATGCCAGCAAAGAGAACATTAAATGATCTGAACAAGCGATTTGAATTTGATCGTTCAGGTGACCTGATGTTCAAGAAATCACGCTGTTGACTCTGAAAAGGTTGCATGATTTAAGGAATGTCAGAGATTTTGCAAGAACGAGGAATAAAGTATTAATTATGTGCCTTTCTTCATTCTGCAATCAACAGTGCTTCATTTAATGCTTTGGCGAGGTAGATAATCTTTAATGCTTGAAACATTTTGTCAAACGAACTCTTCAACACTTTTAGGAGAACAAACTCTTCCATAGCTTTGACAAACGAACTCTTAGATAGTTTTGACAAAAAAACTCTTCAGATAGTTTCGAAACATACTCTTCAATCTATCTTGGCAAACAAACTCTCTAGCGGCATTATCAAACGAGGCTTACTTCTTTGAGTGTGTTGCCAAACGAACAAATTGTTGAGTACCCAGACGTACTCCTTAGTCGGACGTACTCAAACTGGTCAAGTGTATTCTAATGTAGGATGATCACGACTTGTTAAATGTACTCTAGTGACGAACAGTCCCATCTTGCAAACTAGCTTTTTAATGAGTTGTCGGACGTTATCCTCTTCTTTGTTTTTCTTTTGAAGATCTGCTTTTCATAATGCCTTGTATGGATGTATGCAGTTTATCTTCAAGTAGATAGATGTTCCTGAGTATGATATATTCAAAGTATTAGGAAATCTACATCTAACAATATTAAACCTTGAGTGAAATTGTTATTTATCAAAATATATTAATTTATGAAATCGTTTGAATCTAACAGGGCCTAACTGAAAATAAAGTGGATGACGGGTCCAGGCTAGGGGCCTAACTGAAAATAAAAGTGGACACGGGGGTCCAGGCCGGGGGCCTAACTGAAAAATAAACGGGCGCATGGGTCCAGGCCAGGGGCATAACTGAAGATAAAGCGGACTTGGGGGTCCAGGCCAGGGGCCTAACTTAAAATAAAGCGGACGCGGGGTCCAGGCGCGGGGGCCTAACTGAAAAGTAAATGGACGCGGGGGTCCAGGCCAGGGGCTTAACTGAAAATAAAGCGAACGAGGGGGTCTAGGCCAGGGGCCTAACTGAAAATAAAGCGGACGCGAGGGTCCAGGCCAGGGGCCTAACTGAAAAATAAACGGACGATGGGGTCCAGGCCAGGGGCCTAACTGAAAATAAAAGCGGACACGGGGTCTAGGCTAGGGGCCAAACTGAAAAATAAACGGACGCGGGATCCAGGCTAGGGGCCTAACTGAAAATAAAGCGGACGCGGGGGACCAGGACAAGGGCCTAACTAAAAATAAAGCGGACGCCGGGGTCCAGGCGCGAGGTCCTAACTGAAAAATAAAAGCGGACGCGAGGGTCTAGGCTCGGGGGCCAAACTGAAAAATAAACGGACGCGGGGGTCCAGGCCAGGGGCCTTACTGAAAATCAAGCGAACGTGGGGGTCTAGGCACGGCGGCCTAACTTAAAATAAATGCACACCGGGGTCCAGGCCAGGGGCCTAACTGGAAATAAAGCGGACGCAGGGGTCCAGGCGCGGGGGCCTAACTGAAAAAAGACGGACGCGGGGGTGCAGGCACAGGGGCCTAACTGTAAGATAAAACGGACGCAGGGTCCAGGCACGGGGCCCTAAAGGAAAAGAAAGCGAACGCAGGGGTCCAGACTTGGAAATGCACTTAGTGGGGCGTGGAACCCAAGACTTGAAAATGAGCTTGGAAAGTAAACTGGAGAGGGCATGAGGTTCTAACCCTGAAAAATTGTGTGTTGTGATGCAAAGTGCAATATTGATTGGATGATGGAGCCAATGATGCAGATGATGTAAAATTTTGGTTTTGAAGCTTGAATTTTCATTTGGTTGCAATAAAACCTCTTACTAGAGTTCCAGGAAAATTCGTATTCCTATAAGCACATGTGTGGTCCCCAAGTTGGCAGACTCAAGCTTGTTTGATCTGGCCTGTTGTGAATGGATATGGAGCTTGTATCCTTTGAAAGACCTTGCCTCTTAAACTTGACTAAGAAGGGTGATCCCTTGCATGCTCATCTGAGTTGACTGACTGTTGTCATTGAGTTTTCCTGGCTGAGAGTGAATAATTTAGAGTACCCTTTCCTTCCACAAAATCTGGAATGAGTTGAGAGCTTTCCAATCTAACGTGTTAGGTGAAAGATGTTGAAGTGTTAAGTCACGTTATTAAACCATTGCTTTCTCACTTTGAAGCACTATCTTATTCACATGCATGACATGAGATGACAAGATGGAAACACAGAATAGAGGATTGCACCAATTATTGTTTGGAGTGAAAGAAGAGAATGGGTGAAAGACACGAGGATTGCCCCAGTTTGGGAACAGTGACAAGACATGGACTTAAAAAATGACTCATTTTGGCCTTTGAATAAGAGCATCTGGAAGCAAAAGATTGCCCTAGTTTGAAAGAAATTGATGAGGAGACAATTGATTGCCTCAGTTTGGACTTCAAGATATGAGCACAAGGCTGTAGACGATTGGGACAGTTTGAATAGAACAAGTGATTTCCCAAATTCGAAGTGGATGTGGGAGGACATGAGGAATTGCCCCAGTTTTAGCTATGAATGATGGGTGTGAGATGGAAAGTGGTTGCTTTGGTTTGAGAAGAAGTACACCAGAAATATTGGAAGTGGTGATATAATTTCTCTAGTGAGCAGGGTGACAAGCAATGAGTCGAGAAATTGCTCCAGTTATGTCTTGATGGATGAAAATAATTCACCCGAACAACTCAAAAATGACTTAAGTTTGAGAGTATTAGGTGGTGAATGTCTAAAGGGTGTTCCCCAATTTGGGAACAACGATCAGACATGAACTGGAAATTTGCCAAATTTTTCTTAAGAAATGTGAGCATTAGGAAATAAGTGATTGCTCCAGTTTGAAAGAGGGTACACCAGAAATGTGGAAAGTGAAGGCCACTTGATTGTCTCAGTGTAAGGAGAGAAAAGCAATGAAGTGGTCAATTGCCTCTGTTATGCCTTAGTGGATGGGGAGAATATTACCAGGATGACTTGGGGATTGTTTTAGCTTAGAAGAGAGCAAGTAGTCTGCTCCAAATTTGGAGGATGTGGGAAGAGATCAGTTGAGCACATGCCCCAGTTTAGGACAATGATGACCACTAAAGACATATGATTGCCCCGACTTGAGAATGGTGGGGACCACAAAGGTTGGAGGTGAAGCTTAGGTCATCATCCCAGACTGATATAGGTGCAGAGAAAAAGCTTGAGTAGTTTCCCCAGTTATGACTTTCATAAATCAGGGAGAAGCCAAAAAATGGTGGGTCGAACCTCAAGGGAAGTAACAAGCAATGAGCTGAAAAATTCCCTCATTTAGGCAACGAATGGTGGTCAAGTGATTGTTCTGATTGATTTTGGTTCTCATATGAGGCCTCCATGGACATGGGAGAGATCATTCTTGATTTTCTTATGGTCGGTTGGGCATCGCCGCAATGTCTATTCTTCTTGAAAGAGCTTACTGTAGGCAAGTTTCAAGGTGCATCCCTCATTTTTGCTTTGTTTTTTTTTTTTAATCTTTTTTTTAGGAGCAATGAATCAAGTCTTTTTGTCCCAAATTAAGTTCAAGAAAAGTGAACGATTAATCTTTGATCAGATTGGACTTTGGAGGGTTGTAATGTGGCCAAGGGCTAGAGGGATATGAAAGGAAGGATATCAAAGGCTCAAATAAGTGTTTAAGGGTCAATAGAGACAAAGGATCTTTAGCAATTTGATTGATACTTAGCACTGACTGTTTGAGGTGAAAATGCTCTTCTTATGGTGGGCCAGGACTTGCTTATGATTTTTTGGCGCTTTTTGCTTTTTTTTTTTGCTTTTTTGATTCTGACATTTTCTATTTTTTCTTTTTCTTTTTGAATATGAGAAGCTGAGCAAGCCTGGTGCTGATATTGCGTTATCCCGTGTAGGGTGATCCTTGTCTAAGGTTAAAGTGAATGAATTTTTCTTTGGCTCAAAAAGGGTAACAAGGGATGATGTTTTATGGATAGAGAAAGAATGTCAAACTTCATCTCAAGTCATGATTCATCACTTCAAGGAACTTAGGTCTAGGATAGAACCTGATGAACTCGATTCATTTGCACTTTTTTCCTGGTTTTTACATGCCCTAACTTTTGCTTAGGTCGCCCGTGCGGGTTTTCAACCAAACAGGCATTTGATTTTTGATTTTTGACTTTTGAATTTTTTATTTTTTATTTTATTTTGAGGGATGATGATGACTGGATTATATATGATGTTTTAAGGGTCTTTTTAGTCTTTTTATTTTATTATTTTTGAGTCTCATATAGGATTTTTATTCTTTTCATGTAGATTTTCTATTTATTTTGCATTTTGCATATAGATTAGCTTTTATTTGTTTTTTAAACTTTATTTTATATTTTTAGGAATTTTTATAGTTATTTTTATAGTTTTAGGAAAGCTGGTATAGTTATCATTTTTGTCCAAGGACTGAATTGTAAAGTTTCAGGAAAGGAAGGATCAAAGTGTACAAGTTCCAGAGTGGAGGATGAAAAGTGAAGTTTCAAGAAGTCAAAGGACCAGAATTGAAGTGCTAGCAAAGAGAGGACTGAAAGTGGAAAAGAAGAATATGAAGCAACACTCTTTGATTTAAGCACATGGAAAATAAGGTTGAAGGATTAATGATAGTGGAGAGGAGGTTTCAGAACTTAATATAGGCTGAGTGGAGGCCATTGAAGGCATTGAAAACCCACTACCATGAAGGAGATAAAAGCTTGAAGATGAACCAGCAGTCGAGCCAACGCTCAAGCGTTGGAACCCCCAACGCTCAAGCGTTGGGACTTTGACTAGGAGCTGAGTAGGATTTTCATCCCAGCGCTCAAGCGTTGGAAGCCAGCGCTCAAGCGCTGGGCTTATATCTGCAACGTGGGATTTTAATGCACCCAACACCCAAGCGTTGGGGATCCCAGCGCTCAAGCGCTGGAGGGCAGATTTTTACTATAAATAGGGGTCTTTTCTTCGCTTGTAAGACACAGCTATTCAAAATACAACAAGTATTCTTCTTTCCTCCTTAAGAGCATTGTTCCTAGGAATTGTGGGAAGCCAAACTTGAGCTCCTATCCAGGGTAATTCGATGCCTCTTTTAGTTTATATTTTATGTCTTAGTTTTCTTCTACATTTCTGAATAATATTTCCAGTTTATGTTTTATTTCCTTGTTCTTCATTTCCTCTTAATGCGCATAAGAGTTCTTGCTTATTAGTTATAACAATGGAAATTGGTAAGTAGTAAGGGAAATAGGATTTAAAAAAGGCTATATGTATATATCACTAAGGAATTAGGATAGACTTAGCTTTATGTTGTCCTGAACTTCATCTTCATCTTCTTCTTTAGTTAACTAAATTGCAAGGAATTGAATTTAGTAATTAGGAAGAAAGTTCTACATTTGTAAGGAATTAACTTGTAGAAATACTAGGCTATAGCATCATGAATTGGTTCTAGAATTCATAAATTAAGTAGGAGTTTGCTAGCATGTTTTATAAACTATGTAATTCAACCCAAGTGCTTAAATCTCATCATCTTTTCTTCTTTTTATTTTATTGCTATTTCTAGTTTTTGTCTTAATCAAACCAACAACAAAATACACCTATTTATTTTCTGCTTAAAGCTCTACATAATTTACTAAAAAGACACCTATCCTTTGAGTACGATATCTTTTATACTACGCGATAACCATCCGTGCACTTGCAGATTTGGCTATCAGATGACACTTGCGCTTGTCTGCCTAGATGCTCTTCTGCTAAAAACTTCTCCCTGAGAATTGGGTTAGACTCCAAGAAGATGTGCTTTCCCCGGTTGTTGCAACATAATTTGCCCCAGTGTGTCTGGTCTCCTTCCATGTCCTTAGAAATCAAGCAAATGAGTTCTCTCGCGCTTGAGACACCAACAATTATGAGACGCTAGGAATGATACGGGTGAGGTGGAAGAAAAGAATCAAAGAATGAGGCTGAGAGTGAGAGTGAGATTGACAAAGACAATGAATGAACAAACAAATGAAGATAGAAAGTATCATGTCATGCAAGTTCCTTAGAGAATGCTTCAGGCTCCTCATGAAAATTATCAAGACACCTCCTAATCTAAGGGTCGCTCAGGCTCGGGTGTAGAGTTGTCCACAATGTGTGCATCGAATTGTGATGGTGAAGTGTGTGCTGGGAGCATATGGACGGTGAAGACCTAGAAAGACTACCCCAACTGCAAAGAAGATCACATATATACAACAACGACAACCAATGGTCATCTACCCTAAGGCCTCATGTGACAATAAATAATTACAAGATAAATAATGAATATATAAATAGAACAACATACGAAGAAAAAGAAGGGGTGAAACAAATAAATAGAAAGATAAGAGATAATGCACAATCAATTAGTGACGGGCTTGACTCTCGAAAGTATCCCCAGCAGAGTCTCCATCTGTCGCAACCGGGGTCGTGGTGGGATGGCGCGTAAAAAGAATAGAATCAATAGAGTCGACACCAATATTATTTTAATGGGACACATTGGAAAACCCATGAGAGAGAATGGTCTAAGAAACTACATTGGGCCCGGGAGTCGATTACGTATAGGGAAGGTATTAGCACCCTAAAACACCCGTTCAAAAGACGGTACCCCTAATTGACTATGCAAGAGAAGTTAGCTTTCAAAATATTCGTTTCACCCCTAAAAAGAAATTGATTATTTGTTTGGATTAAGAAAAAGATTATTTATGAAATTGGCTTGACGGTTGTTGATATCCGCTCCTATGTATCCCTTGGTGCAATGGAGAATTCAAAGCCACGTAGTTCTTGATTTTTTTATTTTTGAAAGGCTTGAGAAAAAGCTTGGATTTGAGAGGAAACCTTAGAGAAAGTTTTTATTAGAGTGCCTGTCGGAAATTGCCTCTCGGCCTACGTATCCTCGGTAAAGAGGCATCAAGGCTACGTAGTTCTGAGAGGAGCTTGAGAAAGCTTGAAGAAGCTTGACCTGGAAGGCTTGAAGAAGCAACTTGAGAGGCTTGTAAGAGCCGGAATTGAAATGGAAGGCTTGAAGAAGCCAGAACTTGACTTGAGAGGTTGGAAATTGAGATTTTCTTGAAAAAGATATATTTTGAGATTTTTTTATATTTGAATGTTTTTTTAGTTTTTTAGAATTTGATTGTTCATGCTACCAAGGGGGTAGTCATAGAAACTTTACGAGGTAAGTGATAGAAATACTATTCTGTTACCAATGTTAACTTATTTGAGAAAAGATTATTATTCGTTTTTTTAATTTTGAGAATTCATGCTACCAAATGGGTAGTCAATGATTTCGATGAGATAATGAGTAGAAATGCTACTCTATTATCATCGCTGATATTGACTATAGAAAGAGTTATTATTTTTGGATTTTATAGAATTTGCATGTTTTTTTATTTTGATCTTTTTGACTAAAGAAAACACTTTTTTGAGTTTTTTAACATTGGGGCTAGACAAATATTTACATGGTACAACACATATTTACAACATTTTTATCACTCACTTATAATCAAAAAAGAAAATAAACAAAATGATATGTGTTCAATGTTGGGCCAAATCCAATAGTTTTTCTAGTTTTATTTTTGGATAAAAAAATGAAATGAAATGGGTTTGGACCCAATTCCATTCCCATCTCCAAAACAGCATTTCTTTTCCTCTTTCAAATCCTGAAACGAGAGAGAGAGAGGAAGATGGGTCTAGAAACAGGGAGTGGTGAGAGAAGAGGGAGAAAACAGAGAGGAGAAGCGGCGGCGAGAGGGAGAGAGAAAAACGATGATGCCGGAGCTTCGGTGGCGAGGCGCGGCAATGGTGGTGACCGATGAAGATGGCCGGTGCGATGGTGACATGCGAGGAGGTGGCGGTGGCGAGAGGGAGAAACAGAGGGGAAGAGAGAGATCAAGGGAAAGAGGAGATCGAGACAGAGAAGGAGAGAGGAAGAGCAGAACAAGGTGAGGTCAAATGGTGGCCGCTGGCCGCAATCGCGAGGCGCGGCGGTGGCGGTGATAGTATTTTAGTATAAGATGTTAGTTCAGAAAATAGTTGGATAATTGAGAAGGCTTTAGTTGATAGTTGGAAGATAGTAGTTAGTAATGTGGTGTTTGGAGCAAAGGAATAGATTGTATTGCTCTCTAAAATCATACAAATGACTTGATGACTTATTCACCTATGCATCCAAGCTTGCCTATTTATAGGTGCTTGAGGGTGGTTCTAGAATATTCTACATCATTATGTATTTCCCTTACAATCTAGACTTCTCTACCTTATTAGATATCTCCATTACATTCTAGATACTTCTACTTCTAAATACATTTACAATTCATTAATCATATATACTAGATGTTTCTACACTATATGATTATGTAGACATTAGTAGAAGATTCTAGAAAATTGCATCAACTTCAACACTCCTCCTTGATGCGATTTTCGAAAACTCCAAGCATAATCCGTAGTCGCTCAAATCTTGGTCTTGGTAGTGCCTTCGTAAATATATCTGCGATTTGGTCTTCAGTTGTGCAATATTCAAGTTGAATCTGCTTATTTGTCTCTGCTTCTCTGATGAAGTGATATTTGATTGCAATATGCTTTGTTCGGTGATGATGAACTGGATTCTTCGCCATTGCTATAGCTCACTTGTTGTCACAGTAGATTGTGGTAGGGAGATCTTGTTGTTCACCCATGTCTTCAAGTATTCTCCGAAGCCATATAGCTTGACTTATTGCTTCAGCTGCTGCCACGTACTCAGCCTCTACTGTTGACTGCGCAACTGTCGCTTGCTTCTTCGAAGCCCAAGAGAAAGAACCTGATCCAAGTGAGAAGGAATAGCCTGATGTACTCTTCATGTCATCTGTTGAACCTGCCCAATCACTGTCTGTGTAGCCGAGTAGTCTTGAGTTGGTCACAGTTTTGTACCATATACCAAACTTCTTTGTACCTTGAAGGTATCTTAAAATTCTTTTTCCTGCTCCATAGTGAATTTGACTCGGCTTCTGCATGAATCTTGATAGAAGACTTGTAGCATACATGATGTCCGGCCGCGTAGCAGTAAGATATAGTAGGCTGCCAATCAAACTTCTGTAGCGCAATGCATCAGCTTCTGGCGCTCCGTCTTCCTTTTGTAACTTCTCATTTGTCACGAGCGGAGTAGCTACTGGCTTGCATTCGTTCATGTTGAACTTCTTCAATAGTGCTTCCGTGTATTTCTTCTGACAAATAAATATCCCTTCTCTTTGTTGCTTTACCTCTATGCCGAGGAAGTAGTTCATCATGCCTAGATCAGTCATCTCGAATGTCTTCATCATGTCTTCTTTGAATTTAGTTACCATCTTCGTGTTGTTTCCTGTGTAGATTAGATCATCTACATAAAAGGAGACAATGAGAGTATCATGCTGACCTTGGGTCTTGACATATAGTGTTGGTTCACTCTTACTCCTCCTGAATCCTTGATCGATGAAGTATTGATCAATTCGGCTGTACCATGCTCTAGGAGCTTGCTTGAGACCATATAAAGCTTTTCTTAGTCTCAATACTTTATCTTCATTTCCTTTCCTGACGAAGCCTTGTGGTTGCTCAACATAAATCTCTTCTTCTAGTACTCCATTTAGAAATGCTGACTTGACATCTAGTTGATAGATACTCCACTCTTTTTGTGCTGCAAGAGCTGTTAAAGCTCTTATTGTATCTAGACGTGCAACTGGGGCAAATGTCTCGTTGTAGTCGACTCCAGGTTGTTGTGTGTAGCCCTTTGCTACAAGCCTAGCCTTGTGATTTTGTATTGAGCCATCAGGGTTAAGCTTTGTCTTATAAACCCATTTGACTCCTATGATATCTTTATTTTTTGGATAGTCTACTAGATCCCATGTTTTGTTTTTCTCAATTGATTTAATCTCCTCCTCCATTGCTTTGACCCATACTTCTTGCCTTGATGCTACTTCATAGTTTTCAGGCTCAAGTATGGCCAAATTGCAAGTCTCATATATATCCGCCAGAGATCTTACTCGCCTCGGAGTAGATTCTGGTGAGGAATCTTGTTGAAGAGAAGACGAAGAAGGCATACCTGGATCTTCTGTTACTTCTTCAACTTCTTCTTGAGGTTGCTGTACTGGAAGGGAAATGTTGCTTCTCTCAATTTTTTCTTTATCCCTATTCCAAGCGGCAGCTTCATCAACTTCGACATCTCGGCTAATAATGAGCTTCTTTGTTTGTAAGTTGTAGACTCGATAGCCTTTTGATTGGGTATTGTATCCCAAGAAGATGCCTCGAACTGTCTTGTCCTCTAATTTATGCCTCTTTTGGTCTGGGACATGAATGTAGCAGATGGATCCAAAGACTCTTAGATGTTTAGCAGAAGGTTTCTGCCCACTCCAAGCTTCAATAGGAGTCTTGTCTTGGACTGCTTGAGTTGGACATCTGTTGATTATGTAGACAGCAGTATAAACTGCTTCGGCCCAAAAAGTGTTTGGTAATCCTTTATCCTTTAACATCGATCTAGCCATCTCCATGACTGTGCGATTTCTTCTTTCAGATACTCCATTTTGTTGAGGAGAATATGCGACTGTGAGTTGTCTTTCAATACCTTCATCCTCACAGAATTTATCAAACTCATGAGAGTTATACTCTTTTCCTCGATCGCTCCTGAGCCTTTTTATATGTTTACCACTTTGCTTCTCGACAAGGGCCTTGAACTTTTTGAATATTCCAAAGACTTCTGATTTTTCCTTTATGAAATAGACCCAAGTCATTCTAGAAAAATCATCAATGAAGAGAATGAAATACCTGTTGTTGGTAAGTGATGGTGTTCTCATCGGTCCACAAACATCAGTGTGGATGAGCTCTAGCACATCTTTAGCTCTCCATGCATTTCTCGTTGAAAACGGTAATCTGTGTTGTTTTCCGAGAAGACATCCTTCACATGCTCCGTTGTCTTCTTTTAGACTTGGCAAATCTCTCATCATATTCTTCTGATATAACAACTTTAAGGCTTTAGAGTTGAGGTGGCCAAATCTTCGATGCCATAGCCATGAATCATCAGCTTGCACCTTCATGGCAATGTTAGTGGTATATTTAAAATTTATCGGGAAGCTTCTATTTCTTGTCTCCATCTTTACTTGAGCTATCTCGGCCCTTTTATTAGTGTTATCATAGATTGTGCATTTATCTCCTTCAAAGTGAAGGACATAGCCTTTCTCCATCATTTGACCGATGCTCAAGAGATTTTCTTTAAGATTTGGAACTAGTAAGACATCTCTAATGAGTCGCGTACCTTTCTTTGTCTCCACCATGACAGTGCCTTTGCCTTTTGATTCCACAGTAGTGCCATTTCCTAGTCGAACCTTTGATTTGACAGAGTCATCAATTTCCTTGAAGATGCTCTCATCTTTAGTCATGTGATTGCTGCAACCGCTATCCAAGTACCAGGTTCCTTCCTTGTCATTGTTCGAATCTTGGAAGGCATAGAAAAGATGTTCTTCACTGTCATGCTTATTTTGGTCATTCTCATGTTCTTCGACAAAATTTGCTTGATGCTTATTTTTGCTGTAACAGTTCTTCTCCACGTGCCCAAATTTCTTACAATGCTGACATTGTGGCTTTCCTCGCCAACGACAGTCTTTCTCGGCGTGATTTGTCCTCTTGAATATGCCACATGGACGATACTCATCTTGATTTTTCTTTGAGAAATTTCTAGAATTCTCTCTGTTTCTAGAACTTTCTCCACTACTCTTGTTTTCTCCATATCCTTTATTGTGAGACCGTAATTTAAGCTTAGATTGAAAGGCATTTTCTATAGAGTCATCACCACGCCTACTCAATCTTTGCTCATAAGCTTCAAGAGAACCCATTAGTTCTGTCACAGATAAATTTGACAGATTTTTCGTTTGTTCAATCGTCGTCACAATTGGATCATACTTTCTGGGAATAGAAACTAGAATTTTCTCAACAATTCTTTTGTCGAGAATATTTTCTCCGTAGGCTCTCATTTTAGAAACAATTTCTTTTATCTTAGTATAATAGTCTTGTACGGTCTCAGAATCCTTCATATTTAATAATTCAAACTTACGCCTTAGACTTTGGAGTTTGACGGCACGTACCTTTGCGGTTCCTTGAAACTCCTCCTGTAGTGTACTCCATGCATCCTTGGCACTAGAAACTCCCATTATCCTCGGAAAAATAGAGTCACCCACAGCTTGTTGCAAGTAATATAATGCCTTTGAATCTTTTTGTCTATTTTCCTTCAACTCCTTCTTTTGAGCTGCAGTAAGAGTTGAAGTATCTGCGGGAGTAGTATATCCTTCTTCCACAACTTCCCATAGATCTTGGGAGCAAAAAAATGTCTTCATTTTAATGCTCCAAAAATCATAGTTTTCACCGGAAAAAGGAGGGACTTGGATATTAGATGATGGTTGGGTGTTGGTAGCCATAGACTAAGAAAATTATGGAAGTAGTGTAGAGTGATAGTAGTGATTTTTAGTTGGTAGTTGGATAGTTTATCTACGCCCAGTATATGACCGAACGTAGCTCTGGTACCACTGATAGTATTTTAGTATAATATGTTAGTTCAGAAAATAGTTGGATAATTGAGAAGGCTTTAGTTGATAGTTGGAAGATAGTAGTTAGTAATGTGGTGTTTGGAGCAAAGGAATAGATTGTATTGCTCTCTAAAATCATACAAATGACTTGATGACTTATTCACCTATGCACCCAAGCTTGCCTATTTATAGGTGCTTGAGGGTGGTTCTAGAATATTCTACATCATTATGTATTTCCCTTACAATCTAGACTTCTCTACCTTATTAGATATCTCCATTACATTCTAGATACTTCTACTTCTAAATACATTTACAATTCATTAATCATATATACTAGATGTTTCTACACTATATGATTATGTAGACATTAGTAGAAGATTCTAGAAAATTGCATCAACTTCAACAGGTTTGATGGACCGGCGGTGGCGGTAGAACCGTGACGGTGCGGTGCGACGACGGCGGCAGAACCGTCACGGTGTGGTGCGACAACGGCGGACCATCGACGGTGCGGCACGACGGTGGTGGGATCGTCGCTGAAGGCGCGGCGATGGTGCGAGGAGCGCGAAGGATAACAAAGGAGGAGATCGAGGCAGAGAGAGAGAGAAGAGGCGCTGGTGGCTGGAGTTTTGGGTGGCTACGGCAAAGCGCGGCGGACGCAGTGGCAAGGGTTGAAAACCGAGGCTAAGAGTTGCTGCTGTTCAAGGCTTTGGTGAAGGTTCTGTTTGGTTTGAACAAAGTGCCTGGTTTGTGTGTAAAGCTTAGTTCTTTTCTGAATCAAAGCTTGTATGATTTGAATCCTTTCCTGATTTTTCTTTCTTCTTCTTTGGTTAAGGTCTCTCAAGTAAAATCATCTTTTTTAACAGGGACCAAAACTTAAGGTTTTACATGTTTATTATGATTATTCTTAGACGGACATGAACATCAACCACGATTTTTTTTTCATAATGCACTGCCACTACGTTTTTTAACATGAACAGAGCATGGCAATAACAACAAGCAGGTGATGAACTCAGTAATCCATATAAAGGGAGGGTTAGTGTAGTGAATCAAATGAAAATGGTACCCGGTTGAAGAACACTGATTTTGTTTGAAACCCTTCCTTCCTTTCCTCCTTTGCTCCTTGTTTTTTCACTAATATCCAAGGTGAATATACAGCAGTCAGCTCCATCACACAGGTCCCTCCATAAACAAAGTGTATACTTTATGCACTCAAGGGTTGGTGTGAAGGGTAGATAGTGTTTGACACTTAAGATCTTTTCAAACTTGAGTAACTACACTCGGATTGTGTTTTGACACTTGAGTTTCAAGTGAAGTTTCAGAGCTTGAATTTGAATTTCGTTGTGAGTCGCCAAGTTCTTCAGTCTTCAAAGTGGTTGAGTGAAGCTGAGAGATATCTTCATTTATATCTCCTCTATGGGTAACGGATATCTTCATTTAATGCACTTGGCCGTTGAAATCTTAGAATGGATGTTCTGATGGAGTTTGTAGCTTGCAGCAGTCTGAAACTCTGAATATCTCCTCTTCGATTGTACTTGACGTTGACATGTTGAGATACTCGAATCCATTAATGTGTCTGAAAGAATATTACATTTTATGTTGTTGCTTGTCCGAGTGAATAAGCATTTAATGCTGAGCATGACTAAGCAAATGGGCATTTAATGTTTCAGCAAAGAGTGCATATATTCCTTTTGTTTATTCACCAACGTTGTACTTCGCCTTGGAGAGAGAGCCGTCGTTGACACTATAGAGTTGGTCCGTGATCTGATACTATGATTCCTTGATTCGAGGCAATTGCTGAGTGTAGACTTGCTCGAGGAATAGCATTTAATATGTTGGTCTTCAGCTTTTACGTTGGACGATACTTCTTCATTTGATCGGACATTGGTTGAAAACCAAGTCTTAGAGAATGCCTTTCTTCCCGTCGTTGGACGGTACTACCGTAGACTATAGAGATAATTCTTTTCAAGTATGTCTTAGCAGACAATAGAGATGATTTCCTGAAAATGATACTACACAAAGTTTATGAAATTTTTATCTATTATAATTGATCACAAAATTGTAATCGCTCAAAATTTAATAAACATTTTGAGATCGATTAAACTTAACAAAGATTAAGCTGGAGAAGTTTGAGTTTTGTTCCAAGGTTTTGGAATTTTTATTTGAAGTTTTATAACTTTGCTTCTAGGGTTTAATCTTTATGTTTTCATGACAATTTCTTTATCTTTTTATCTTCTTAAGTCATGGCTTGAGTTTAGCGACATGGTTTTGACAATATTTTGCGGATTAAAGTTTGGGTATTAAATATGGATGATTGGCGTTAATGTCTCCTTTAAATAGTATTAGTTTTGATGTTATTATTTTGACGTTTATTGTTTTAAATATATGTTAGAATTGATTTCTTATATTATGTTATAGAGTTTATATCTAAGAAAAAGATTCTTATAAAAAATGTCAAATCATGTCATTTGTGGTGTCAGTTAGTAATTGGCAAATATGGTATTTGCCATATTAGTTTTTTTTTTTCTAACAATATAAATCACTTGTTATATAGGTTAATTTTTTTTCTATTAATGAATAATCTCCTTTCATTTATTAACAAATCAAATGAATGAACTATTTCCTTTTTTTCCATCTTCTTTGTTTTTTATTTTGTAGTCATTAAGCATGAAAATATTTTCTCCATTTAATCCATATAATATATTGATATTAATATTAATATTAAAATGACATGATGATTTAACAAACTAATAAGTTAATTCTCATTGGTGTTAAGAACTTATCCAAACCATTCTCTTTCTTTCACCGTCACAACAAATAAATTTTATTTTAAAATAATTTAACATAATAATTATCAAATATCTGCTCATTTTACTTAAATGAAAACCTAACCCTACCTATTAGTTTTTTTATTTTAAATAATATCTCATATACAAAATAAATCTGTAACTACCTGTTTCTTTTGAATGAGTTTAAGAAACAATATAATTGTTATTTATTTACACTAAATTTCCCCAAAGTGTGATTTAAAATTAAGTAAATTGTTTGAATTCCCCATTTTCTTCCCTGATAATGGCTTATTTCGTTTTCAGATAGATGTAATAAACATAGAAATAATGACTTACACTTTCCTATTAAACTTATATAAAATCACAAAATTCATTAAATGTTTCAGATTCTAATTCTTATCGGCTGTGGGTATTTTAAAATCAATTTAATTGTTCATTCAATAATTAATCATATTTATTTTCAAAGTTAAAAATAAAACTTCTTTTGTAAATTGTAGTTAATCAATGATTTATACTCATAGATATAATGAACAAATAATTTTAAGATTTCAAATAATAACTAACCGATGGGATCCTTTTTGATTCTCCCATTTAATCACGGTTTTAAACATATTTTTTATTCTTACTTTCAGTAATTAATTGTACTTCCAATCCAATGATTTTATACTTATAGATATAATCAACAAAATTATTTGTTAAGATTTCCAATAATAACTAGTGTTTCCCTAAACGCTTTGCTAGGGCACCGGAAAGTTCTGCCAAAACACCGGTAATGGCGCGGTGGAGATCAGGCCCGGCGACATGCAGGGAGTGGAGAAGGTCAATTTAATGATCAGCAGCGAGGTTAAGGGTTTTTGGTGTTGATTGACGAGTTACATGATACGGTGGCATATAAGAAGTTGAAGCCAGAGGCTAGCCAGTTTGGGAATATATTAGGAGTGTTAGTCTGAGATTTTTTCCAAGTTTCAACTTGGTCAAAAGTCACTTGACAACTGGTTTCTTCCAAAATTCCAAGTTACTCTCCTTGGTCAGAAAATATGCTTTTGATATTCGACTAAAATCAAGTAAGATATTTTTGGTCGAAGTCGAATCCATATGGAAAATGAATCTTAATCAGACAAGTGTAAGGTTCATTTCGAATAAAAGCTTGGCATCTGAGGAAGTTACCCTTCGACGGATGTTCTTAGACAGTTACATCAAGCAGGATGTGTGGAGAACAGAGAAGCAGACTCGAGACACGTGTGAAGCTTAGAGGATTTGTCTATTGCAAGCAGTTAGGAACTTAGCCTATAAATAGAAGAAGTCAGGCACATAATCGGGCTTCGCTCACAACTTCGCAACACATCCCGTAAACGTCATTACACTTGCCCACTGCTACACGTCCGATGACTGCGACAAACAACAATTAAGAGTTAGAACATATGCGATTGAGCGATACTGAGCAACCACACCCTTTAAACTTATGCAAATTTATGTTTTTAGTAATTTTAATTCAATGTAAATTTATGCATTCAGTTTGGTGTGTTTTCCCTTTTTCTTCAACTTTTTTTGCTATTAAAGCATTTACATTCAGTTTTCTTCTAAAATATTTTCTACCCAATTCATTCGAACACTTTCGGCGAATTTCCTTTTCTCCACTTCATTTCACACTTAAAGCATGGTCAATTTCAAGCCCTTACGTCCGGAAGAGGATCAGGATCCAGCCTCTTTATCAACATTTAGATTCACTTGATTTTACCAAAAATCACAGTAAACAAATTGGCACGCCCAGTGGGACACAGGACATGTTTTCATTCGAAATCTTGCCCGGTGCCTTAGTTTTTTAAAAAGATTACTTTCATGATTTAGAAAGTGTATGATATTATGGAGTGGTACATTTCTTAGAATGACCCACCGTTCAAGAGGAAATCAATCTCCAGGGTCTCACGCTAAGCCTAGTAATGCCTCAAATGGTAATGGAGAGCGTTCGATTAATACTAATGATAGTATTAATCCTCCAAGGATTAAAACAAGTTCCAATCCAGACACGACAGTTACAACTGCTCCAGAGAGTCAAAACATACAACCAATTTTGACTGGTCCAAATTTGACTCAACCTTTTCCTCCAGTGTCTGTTGGGTCAATCCCAATTCAGGCGCCGAATTTGCACGCAACAGGGCCAATCTTATCACAAGTTTCGGCCCCGATTCCCATTCCAAGTTCTACAACTCCTGCTATGTCACAGGCTGTTGTTGGCATAGTTCAACCTGGTTCCTGGAACAATATGAGGAATCCCCAAAACATTGTTAGTCATCCTTATGGAATGCCTATATCGTTGATGCAAGGGATAAGAATCCTTCTATGTATTCTGATAATTTGGTTTCGACGGGTTCCCTAGGAAATCAATTCTTGGCATTAGGATCAGGGGCAAATGGATTGAGAAATCAAGGGCCTCTATATCCCCATTTTCTTTGACTAACAATACTGTGAACGTACTTAGACAACAAATGGACGATAGTGACCATAAGTTGGTCTATAAGTTGACTCAACAAATTGGTACAGTCTTTAATCCCATGATTAGAGACACTACACTTGCCTATCAACAATTAACTACGCAATTGGGTCGAATTGCAGATGTCTTTGGCGCACCTGATTCGAAAAGGTCTCTCTGGCTGGTCGACAAGCGCCTCCTCCTAACCAACCCCAAGTGTTGGAAGTTTGACCCAATCAATACGTCCCCCTTAATGAACCTGTAGACCAAGCCAGTCTTGGTCGAAATGAAGGCAACCCAGTTTTGGTTAATTGAGACCAGAACGCCGACCGAATATTGGAAAGAGTCCGAAAATATATTTTTGGGTGGCAACAGAACGTTGCACACATAGTGGAGAAATTGTTGAATCAACATGGATTCAGTGTGGGATATGCTAATAGACCCCACTTTGTTTCAACATTTCCTGAGATTGTTCTTCAAACTGAACTTCCAAGGGGATGAAAAGTCCCCAAATTCACTAAGTTCTCAGGAGATATTGAAGAATCCACGGTCGAAAATATTGCTAGATACCAGGTCGAATCTAGAGATCTAGCAAACAATGAATATTTGAAAATGAAATATTTTCCTAGTTCTTTGACGAAGAACGCTTTCACTTGGTTCACAACTTTACCACCAAATTCTACTTTGAATTGGAACCAATTGGAACGAGTCTTCCATGATCAGTACTTTAGAGGAGAGTCTAAAGTCGGTCTCAAAGAACTTGCAAGTGTTAAAAGGGGAGTATTGGAATCCTTCGATGACTATTAAGGCAGATTCCGACACATGAAGTCGAAATGCTTCATGCAGGTTCTCGAACACGAGTTGGTCGAATTAGCCGTTGGTGGTTTAGACTATTCGATCAGGAAAAAGATTGATACTCAACACATAAGAGATTTGGCACAGTTAGCTGATAGAATAAGACAAGTTGAGTTCCTTAGGCAAGAAAAATTTAAAAATAGCAAATTGCCTAAGAAGGAAAAAGTTGCCTATATTAAAACAGGCAATATGGGTCGAGATGGCCCTGTGACTTTCGAGCCTTATGAGGATTTTGATTGCCATGATGCTTAGTTAGATAAACTCAAAGAGGGTTCCCCTTATGTTTGTAAAATGTTAATGCCTACCAAGTGGAGACCAACTAATAATGATAGCCTCGAAATTCGAAGTTTCCTGTCAAAATTTATAATTTTGATATTACTAATGTGAGGCTATTTATGACATCTTGGTAAAAGATGGCCAAATAAACATTCCTCCTGATCAAAGGAAAGGTCAAAGGTTTTGTAAATATCATAACCATTTTGGCCATTGGACTAATCAATGTACTAAATTCAGGGATTTGGTCCAAGCTGCAATCCAAGACGGAAGATTGGTTTTTGAGACTAAGGAAAAGCCAACTATGAAGATCGACTCTGATCCACTGCAGGTACAAAACACCAACTTTGTTGAGCCCACGACAATATGCACTGTTGGAGTTGTCGAAGTTCCTAAAGTGAACGAAGTCGAAGAGTTTGATGAGGAAATGCAAGAAGTATATCCTCATGCTGGAGAGACTTTGCTCGAGTACCTTCAAAGGTTCAAGGACAAAGATGCTGAACTGACTCTGTGCCCAAGGTGCAGCGCAATGTTCGACTAAAGTGCTGCAAAGGCCGCGGAGGCAGCTACTAAGAAGTCTTATCGAAGGCCAACAGTCAAAAGGTTAGGACATTGACTTCCTGCTACTCAACGTCTGAGTTCGAGGAGTCCTTTCGATAAAAAGCCTCAACACACCCCAGTTCACAGGAGGAAGAGCTTTGCTCCCCCAGCTGGAGTTCGTCCTAACCAGTGGGTTACTACATTTCAGCCGAGACCCACCGTGAAGTCGAAGGTCGAAGTGGGTCATACCACTTTTCAGATTGGAAGTTCACATACTTTGAGGAGTCATTCACATGCTCCAAGTACTTACTTTGGAACCAATATGATGACCAAAAATCAATGGAGAAGGCTTCAAAGGAAGAGAAAAGATGCCTGCAAAAGAGCTGCCGCTCAGAAAGGCAAGGTCGTAATCGAAGACACAACAAAGACAATCCCCATGGCTAAAATGGGTCAAAAAGGCAAGTCAACTTCTAAAATTGGACAGTCTAGTCGAAGAATCACTCTGCCGCATATGGACTTGGGGTATAAACCCAGCTTGAGTCCTGAGGCAAAGCCTTTCATCCCAAAAGCTGCGTTGCTTAAGTCTTTGACTGCCGAAGAAGAAGATATGCTTACCGATAATTTCGGCAATGATACCGAGAGTCTGGACATCATTTGCAATGTAGTGTCCATTCTCCCAATGGAGTTCAACAAACTACAGAGGTGACTGAAGACGAAGACGAGTACTATGTCGAAGAGCAGAATGCTGTCTTCAAAAGGCCAGATCCAGAGATGAAGAAGCACCTCAAGACACTTTTTGTATGGGCTCGAGTTAAAGGTAAATGGATCAACAAGGTTTTGGTCGATGGTGGGGCAGCTATCAATCTAATGCCTAAGTTTCTAATGAAGAAGCTAGGTAAAATTGATGCAAACCTTCAACCTCATAACAAGGTACTTTCAAATTATGAAGGAAATTTCAACAAGTCCCTAGGGGTTATTCCCCTCGAAATTACCGTTGGCACGGTAACATGAACCACGCTGTTTGTGGTAGTTCCTACAAAGGTAAACTACAATTTTCTTTTAGGCAGATAATGGATCCATGGAGTCGGAGCAGTCCCTTCTGAAGGTGCAAGAAACACACAAGAAATGGGGGGTTTGAATTGTGTAATCATTTTTGAAATTTATTCGATAGATTTGGAAGGTTGATTACTTGTTTTCAAGATGATTAATTTGTTGTGCAAGCATAGATGAATATACGACGGAAAAGAAATATAACATAAAGAATAAAGCACACATGATTTTTATCCTGGTTCACCCCCATAACCGACAGGGTTACGTCCAGTCCTTGGCTTCACCAAGATTTTCCACTATTTAAACAAATAGTACAAGTATTATCAAGGACTTCTCCCAACAAGTATTCTAAGGACTTCTCCTATCAAGTATTCGAAGGACTTCTCCTTACAAGTATTATCATGACTCCTCCTTACAAGTATTATCAGGACTTCTCCTTACAAGTATTATACAGGACTTCTCCTAACACCTTTTTCAGAGTTTTTCTTTTCTACAAAGTTCTCTTCTGATAAGAGTGGGTAGAAGAAATGAAGCACATAAAAACAGAGAGATCATAAGCAAGTTGATCTCTGTTTTTAGTTATGTGTGTGGGATATGATGAGAGTTGAACTCTGTAAGTTTTTCACACACATAAGCAACTCAACTCAGGTTGTGATATGACATGAAGTTTCCTGAGTTGAAACCAAGAACGTCTTGGTCTTTTGGACGAACTAGATTGATATGTGTACAATTTAGTTCTAGTCTCCAAGTTGCTATGAAAGCAGGGTTTGTTAGAATCAAATAATTAAATAAATTATTATGTTTTGATAATTAACAACTTCTTTAAGATTTAATGATGTCAAAGATGAAGTTCCTGACATAGTGAAAATTCTCATACACAGGAATAACTATCTCTGAAAGGAATGAATAAACATCAAAGCCTCATCAAGAGAACCAGTCCACCAGAAGGGTTCGTCCGGTCACCTGGAAGAGAACAACGTCAAAGATATACAAAGGAAAGCACTCGTGTATAAGATAGTCCGATGGCTCAAGAAAGCTAAAACAACAACAACGCTCTGCATTCTCTCTCAAAGATTCTTCATCAAAGTACGCTCGCTCAAATCAAAGCTCATTTCAAGAAGATAAAGCAGTCTGCCACCTAAACCTGCAGTGATCAAAAGAAAACTGCTTCATTCAAAGCTGAAACAGCATGACGATCTACGAAGAAACACCTTTGACCTCGAAGTCTCTCAAGAATCACACAAAGAAGTTGTGAAGGATCAACTCTCTCTATAATGAAGAATTCCCAAAGAAGCAACAGAAGAAAAGAAGGAATTCAGTCCTCTAAAACCAAGAAAGCCTTGAATCCTGGCAGAAGAACCAAATGAATAAAGTCCATCTGCCAATCTATAAGGAAGAATACGTCCGCTCAAGTATCAACTGAATCTAAGGTACAAAGATCAAGAAATGTGCTTTTCGAGGATATCAAGTTATCAGAAGCATTAAAGAAATTATTCTTCTCCTCTCGGGTAACTGCCTCTTAGATCAAGGACATCTACCTCGTCTGCACATTTATTAAAGTACTGACAATCATAGAAAGAAAGGAGGGACACAATTAATTAAATACTTCCTGGTCCCACTGCTTTTTTTCTTTTCCTCAAATCAAGCTGACATCGCGGAATCAACGACAAGAATCTCTGAGCATCGTACACTCTGAACGGTCAAAATTCAAATATCTGACCAAAGCATGTGATGAGTGTTAGTTGTCAAGCACAGGGGTAAAATGGTCAAAACATCTCTGTTAGATTCAAACAATTAAATGAATAATTATGTTTTGATAATCAACAATTTCTTTAAGGTTCAATATCGTTTTAAACTAGATTACCTAACACAGTGAAAACTCTCATGTACAGGAATAACTATCTCTAAAAGGACTCAGTAAACTTCAAATCATCATCAAGAATATTAGTCCATCAGAGGAGTTCGTCCGGTCACCATGAAGAAGACTATGTCAAAAATATACGGAGGAAAGTACTCTTGCATAAGACAGTCCGGTGAATCATAGGAGCTAAAGCGGCAACAACATCCAACATTTGAGAACACCTCATCAAAGTCTGATCGCTCAAGTCAAAGCCTATCATTAGAAGACAAAACAGTCTGCCACTTAAGAAGACTGCTCCAGTCAAAATTGAAAGGGCAAGTTAATTTATGAAGAAACCCTTTCAGCCTCAAAGGTTCTCTAGCATCACAAAAGGAAGTCGTGAATCAACTCTATCAGATGAAAGAGCTTCAATGAGATCAAAAGAAGAGAATCAGTCATCTACAAAGACAAGAAGATCCTAATAGATAAGAAAGACTGAATAAAGAAAAGTTCGTCCGCCAATACCAATTACTTTGCAGCGGAACTACAAGTATTGAATGAAGACTACGTCTGCCAAGCTACAAGGAAGAATCTGTCCGCTCAAGTATCAATTGCGCCAAAGGTACAGAGATCAAGAAATGTGGTTTTCGAGGACATCAGGATTATCGAAGTATTAAAGAACTTGGTTTCATCATCTGGAATAATTACTTCGTGCATCAAAAGACTCCTACCTCGTCTACACATTTATTAACATACTGGCTGCGGCAAAAAGTAGAAAGGGACACAGTTAATACAATATTCCTTGATCCCACTGATACTCTACTTTCCCTCAAATCAAGCTGACATTGCGGAATCAACGGCAAGAATCTCTGAGCATCATACACTCTCAACGGTCGAAATTCAAATATCTGACCAAGGCACGTGATAAGTATTAGCTAGCAAGCACTGGGGCAAAATTGTCAAAGCAAGCTTCACTGCTATTTCCTCACGCATTAAATACTGAAGTCATAGCTCGAAGCTACGTGCTCAGCATAGAGCCAGACGACATCAACCCAGACGAACTGATGATTTCCAGATCATATCTTACGCTTGCAGAGAAATTTCAGATATTAACTTATGCCTGTCGAAAGATGCAGAACTAGCCGTTACGCACAGCTCAGAGAGGAAGAGGCACTTCGGACAGTTTTTCTCTCTTTCTCAAGAAGAAGAAGCAACTGAAGATATAAATAGAAGATCCTGCCTCCGAAGTATTTGGGCAACTTAAACTTAAACTTCCATATGCCAACTAAGTCTGTCCCAAGAGCCAAGGAATCTTGGTTCGTACTCAGGATGCCTCAAGCCTATCCTTGCCTGAGTATATGAGATTGTGTGAGAAAAATTCATAGAGTTCTACTCTTATCTTTCCCAACTCACACACCCTCCTAAACAGAGAACCCAAACTCCTATTCTCTCTGTAAATTGAGCTTAATTTCCTCTGCCCACTCTTATTAAGAAGAGAACCATGTAGAGAAGCCAACCCTTGAAAAAGGTGTCAGGAGAAGTCCTGTAGAATACTTGTAAGGAGAAGTCCTGACAATACTTGTAAGGAGAAGTCCTTCTAATACTTGATAGGAGAAGTCCTTAGAATACTTGTTACGAGAAGTCCTTAGAATACTTGTTGGGAGAAGTCCCTGATAATACTTGTACTATTTGCTTAAATAGTGAAAATCTTGGTGAAGCCATGGACTGGACGTAGCCCTGTCGATTATGGGGGTGAACCAGGATAAAAACCATGTGTGCTTTATTTTCATGTTATATAGCTTTTCCGCTGCATGCTTATTCATACGTTTGTAACTAGCAAACAATCTTGAAAAATAAATAATCATCCTTCAGAGTCTATTAAATGAATTTCATGCGTTCTCACATATTTCCAAGAATGACTTACGTTAAATATAGATGAAAGATGATAAACAAATAACATATAACTATTGTAGAAAAGAAATCGAAAAATGGGTCACACAATTCAAACCCCCCCTTTCTTGTGTGTTTCTTGCACCTTCAATCTCCACCGCTGGATCATCACACTTTATATACAGAGAAACTAGCTCAAGGTCACTTGCTCAGCATGGAGCCAGACGACATCAACCCAGACAAATTGATGATTCTCAGATCATATCTTATGCTTGCAGAGAAACCTCAGATCATGACTTACGCCTGCTGAGAGATGCAGAACTAGCCGTTATGTGCTCCTTGGAGAGGACGAAGCACTACGGGCAGGTTTTCTCTCCTCCTGTGAGGAAAGAACAAAGATCTTCAACTGAAGATATATATAGAGAACCCTGCTTCCGTAGCAACTTGGCGACTAGAACTAAATTGTACACATATCAATCTAGTTCGTCCAAAAGACCAAGACATTCTTGGTTTCAACTCAGGAAACTTCAAGTCATATCACAACCTGAGTTGAGTTGCTTATGTGTGTGGAAAAATTACAGAGTCCAACTATCATCATATCCCACACACATAACTAAAAACAGAGATCAACTTGCTTATGATCTCTCTGTTTTAATGTGCTTCATTTCTTCTACCCACTCTTATCAGAAGAGAATTTTGTAGAAAAGAAAAACCCTGAAAAAAGGTGTCAGGAGAAGTCCTGTATAATACTTGTAAGGAGAAGTCCTAAAAATACTTGTAAGGAGGAGTCCTAAAAATAATTGTAAGGAGAAGTCCTTCTAATACTTGATAGGAGAAGTCCTTAGAATACTTGTTGGGAGAAGTCCCTGATAATACTTGTACTATTTGTTAAAATAGTGAAAATCTTGGTGAAGCCAAGGACTGGACGTAGTCCTGTCGATTATGGGGGTGAACCAGGATAAAACCTATGTGTGCTTTATTTCCATGTTATATTGCTTTTCCGCTGCATATTTATTCATGCTTTCATAACTAATAAATTATCTTGAAAACAAGTAATCAACTTTTAGAATCTATTAAATGAATTTCATGCATTCTTACATATTTCCAAAAATACCTTATGATATATAAATGAACACTAGTAGATGATTAACATACAACCCTTTAGAAAAGAAATTAAAAAATGGGTCACACAATTCAAACCCCCCCTTTAGATTTCTTGAGCCACTGGACTGTCTTATACGAGAATGCTTTCCTTCGTATATCTTTGACATCGTTTCCTTCGAGGTGACCGGATGAACTCTTCTGGTGGACTAGTTCTCTTGATGATGCTTTGATGTCTATTCATTCCTTTTAGAGATAGTTATTCCTGTGCATGAGAATTTTCACTATGTTAGGAGTTTCATCTTTGACATCATTAAATCTTAAAGAAATTGTTAATTATCAAAACATAATAATTCATTTAATTATTTGATACTAACAATCTCCCCATTTTTGATAATGACAATTTCTTGGGAAAAGGTTCATTTAGAAATTTAATTAAGCATTTTGTTATTTTTCAGATAATAGTTTTTCTTCAGAGTATTGCAGTGTGTAGAAAAACATGATCGTTCTTTTAAGTAGTATTTAGACAAGAACATTTTTATTTTTAGGCGGACGAGTTTGACTTTTTGAGTTTGCTTACCTTTGCTCCCCCTAAATTTGATATTCCTAGATAGTGTTTGTCTAAAAAATATTTGCCTAAGTAAGCTCACCTTCGCTCCCCCTAAATCTGATGCTACGTAGTCTTTATTCGTCCTTAATTCTTCTTTCCTTAATTTATATCAGCCTAAGTAGGTTCCCCCTAGACTGATGCTACTAAATGCTTCTTTTCCTAATTCTTCTCCCCCTTTGGCATTATCAAAAAAAAAATATTGAACGATAATGTAAATAGCAAGAAGGCATTGATAATTGAATAATGAAGATATGGATTGAAGAGGTAGTAAGTAACAGGCACTGATAATGTGCAGATAACAAAAAAGATTGTGCAAGGTAAAGAGATAAGAAATAGAGATTAGTCATGTTGCTGCTGTCGTTGCTCCATGTAGCGCCGCAATAAATCCTCTAGACGTTCAAATCCTGCATCCATTTTGTCACAAAGCCTTTGGGACAGAGTATTAATGTGATTGAATGCATCCGTGCGCAGCTCTTTATTTTCTTTAGAGGCATTCGAGTTCCCTGTTTTTATTATTGTAGACAATTCCATCACAGCAGCTTCAGCATCAAAGGATTTGTCAGTTGATGAGGGCTTGTTTGTGGTTTTGGATTCAGGGATTTTCTCAGCTTGAGACAGGTTACTCTTTGGAAGGGCAAAGGAGATAGGTTGGGCCGTGGTAACCTCAGCATCTTGTGCAATTGATGATGTTTCATTTGGAGGGCTTTCTCGTGAGGAAGATGGAGATGAGTGGTGTGGGTTTTCCTCTGAATCAGAGGATGTGGTAAATATATCTTGGGGTATGGTGATAGTTTGAGGCAAGGGAACAATTGGTGTATATGATGGATGGTTATTGGAAGGTGCATTGACGGATGGCAGAGGTTCAGGTCTTGGTTTGGCAACAAGTAGGATAAGCAACCATGATCCATGTTGAACTATAATGCTTTCGACATTATGGATTAGTCCAAAAGGAATGGTGCTCAAATGAACCGGTCTGGGAACAGACAGTTCCCACTCATGATGAAAAATATCATACCTGGACCTTGAAGCAAATGCAATTCGTATGCCATCTAGCGCAGGAGGAGACCAGAGTCGAGCTTGCAGACAAAAGTTATATCCCAGAAGCTTCATCAACAGGTGTGGAGCATATACAGCATTATCCATCTTAAGCATCTTGAGAATCTGCAAATGAGAAGGAAATACCGTCTGACGCGTGCTTCTTGGAACATGAGCAAGAAAGGCTCTTGCTATGTTTTGGGAAGACTTCATGGATGTGGAGGTTTCCTCATCATTATCCAGATTGTCCCCATGTGTTGAGGCTTCCTTGGAGACATTTTGCTGAGAAGCCAATATCTCATTTAGAGATATTTCAGGATCATCGACATGATCACTTATGTTTTCAGCTCCACTCTTTTGCTTCTTTTCCTTGGGTTGAGTCTTCTTTGAGGCTCTGGACTTTGTCCGCTTCTTAGTATTCTCTTTCGAGAAACTCTTTTTTGCAACAGTCGGACGAAGTTCCTCCTGAACTATTGACACTTCTGCTTCTTTGTCAACTGAACATGTTGTTGTTTCTTTGTCTTGACTGAGTAGTTTGTCGTCCAGTGAACGGTTCATGGCTTGAAGTGACTCTGGCTGTTGAACTGGACTTAAGGGAACTGCCAGCAGGGTTCGAGAGGACTGTGCTTGAGCTTGTGGGATCTCATCGCGGTTCAGAGAGGATTCACTGTTGGATTGGCTCTCAACGCGTTGGGTTTGTTGTACATACTCAAGATCAACAATCTCTCTATATTCGAGGATCCTTGAAGTGATATGTTTCCCCCATCTCTTAGAGCTCTCCTCACAGTTAGGTCTCCACAGAGGAGTGCAATATGGAAGAGGTGAATCGTTTATGAGCTTTATCCTTACCCAATGGTGATCATCGATATTGCATAGAACAACAATGATGGGAGGAATAAAGGCTGGACCGGCTAATGGAAGATAGGTGCATGATTCCCTTAGACTTAGGGTTACCAGAATGATTTTGAAGGTGCTGGCAGCCAACAAACCCATGTCAGGGACAGTGAACCATTTGGGAGAAGTGGCAAGTTCCCCCTCAGGTGAATTTAGTGCCTCCATTATCTGTTCAAGATGTTGCCCAGATTCCATCATTCCGGCATATAGAGAGCGATGAGTCTTAAGTTCTTCTCTCATCTCAGTCCTGATCGCAGGCCATTCATTTTCGTTGACCCCAAGCCATTGAGCCATGCAGCGGAATCCACAGTTTCCATCATCTGTCACATCAATAATATCTTCCACATATTCGTGGAAAATTGTAGGAACACAAGAGAGATACTTCAAGAGAGGAGTTGAGGAAGGATTAACCTTTGGCGCTCCACTAAGAGGTTCTTTCCTTACTTTCCTAACCAAACTGACTATTGGTAGGGAGTCTTCATCATCACTTAATGAAGTTGCAATTTGGTTGATGGTGTTAGATGCGGCCTTCACAATACGTCTTCGCTTGGTTCTTTGCAACGCCGATGGCAGATCCTTGGTTGCCATATCTGGTTCTAGAGCACCACGCTTTTTAATTGGTGATGGTGCTGTTGAGGCAGATTGATTCTTTGCCTTTGATGCTCTTGTTTTTGGAGAGAAAGGTTGAGTTTCTTTCCCTTGTGCAGTCTCTTCGCTTTCGTCCAGTTTCTTTCTTTCCCATTTGGAGAGCAACTGTCCGGGAACTCCAGAGAAGTCGATCTTCAGATTCATTCTCTTGACATCCCCGAATCTGATGGGTGTTGGATAAACGTAGTCTTGAGCAATGAACTCAACTTGAAGTTTTTCTTCAGTGATCAAACCCTTCAGCCCCATGAGCTTGGTAATGAGGGCACCGTATGGAAGGTTTGACACAGGGCTCTCAATCGTTCCCACAATATGGTGAAAGATCAGAGAGGGCAGGTTTATCCTTTTCATACTGCTCATCTGGAAAAGTGTCCAGTGAGACATCTTGTTTACAAGGTCTCGTGCTCCTTCTTTAGGAATAACAACTTTGCTAAGAACGGCATGTGGAAATTTGTATTCTTCCACTAGGTTGTTAGCTGAGTTTCCATGTATCTTGGAGTCTTCTTTCCAGATACAGTTGTTGTTTATGTCTGATGGTTTCCACTTTGGAGAGTAGTGAACTCCATCGTTCGCATCCACTTTTAATGCTAAAGCAATGTCTTCAGGAGAGATTTCAGTTATCACCCTCATGAATCTGCTCATGATGGTCCGAGGGTTCTTCTGTTAGAGTAAAATATTTAAATGAATTAATCTATTTTGATAAATAACAATTTCGCTAAGTGTTACTAACTTTCTTTGAAGAACTTCATATTCAGGAACACTTATGAACGGAAGCCATGCTGCAAACATTATCAAAAAGCAAAGGAAAAGTCCGTCCGGCTATGAGAATTGAGTCTGCCTCCAGAGTAAAAGTTCGTCCGCCTGCAGAGTCTGTCCGGTTCAATCCTGGTCAAACACATGGGTTAACTAAAGATTAATGATTGAAGACTGGTACAAAAAGAATCTTCTTAGAAGAGATCGTTTTCTCAAACTGAAGATGAGTTGTCATGCACCTCTTGGTGGATCAGAGAATTAATGGCGAAAGAGACAGAATTAAGCGCCATATACCTTGGAGATTCAAATTCTCTGACATTCCTTAATTCAAGCTGCTTTTGTTGAATTAACGGTGATATCCTCTGATCATCGTATCTCCTCAACGGCCAAATCCCAATCTTCTTGTCAGAGCATTAATTGCCATATTAGCTGTAATGCACATGCATTAATTGCTGCCTCTGAGAACCAGAATAAAAGCATTGCCACAGGATCTCACTTTCTATCTGTTGAAGAAACGTTCTTCACTTGGCAGACTACATCAAGCAGATGCAGAAGTATCCGTTACTCACAATCAAGCAAAGACTTAACGAAACTATTTCTGAAGATCTTCATCAGCACATCCAGTTATCATCCTACTGAAGATATAAATAGTGGCCTCTGCATCATTTTCAACTTGGCGACTTACACACTATCAAAGCATTCAAATTCTTCAAAGTCAGTTTACAATTTGAACAAGCTTTAGCCAAGAACACTCAGCAACTCTAGCTTTCTTATTTTCTGAGTTTAGTCGCCAACTAGTGTGAAACCTCTATAGAGTGAAAACTCTTATTCTTCTCACACAAGCCCTTCAGAGAATCAAATTTGTATATCATCTCTGAATCTGGAACCTCATAGTTTCTACCCACTCTTTGTGAAGATCTCTGTACAAAACAAACCTTCTTGAAAAAGAACTGGGAGAAGTCCTGTCGAATACTTGAAAGATAAAGGAGAAGTCCTGAGAAAACTTGTAAAGGAGTAGTCCTCAAAATACTGGGAGAAGTCCCTGAGAACACTTGTACTATTCTATTGAAATAGTTGAAAATCTTGGTATAGCCAAGGACTGGACGTAGCCCTATCGGTTTTGAGGGTGAACCAGGATAAACATCTTGTGTACTTTACTCTTTAAGTTCTAAATCTATTTCCGCGGCACTTATCTCTAAACGTTTTCAAACTTATAACGAGTATTTTGCGAAAAACTTTACAAAAGTCACACACACAATTCAAACCCCCCTTTCTTGTGTGATTTTATTACTATCAATTGGTATCAGAGCATAACCGCTCTGAGAATTACTAACATCTTAACAGGTGTAGAGTGAAAAGATCCATGGACGGGATTTCCTACCTAACAAGCCACCATTCTTCGATGGCTCAAACTATCCCTACTGGAAGAAGCATATGCAGCTATTCATGAATCAACTGATTGGAAACTATGGGACGTGATATCTAAAGGAAACTACGTTCCTAGAGATAGTGAAAGCAAGGCCATTCCAGCTGACAAATGGACAGATGAACAAAAGACTGAAAATCAAAGGAATGCCAAGGCAAGGCTGTTTCTTATATGTGCTCTCAGCAAAAGTGAGCATGACAAAGTTGACAGCCTAAGCACAGCAAAGGAGGTCTGGGACACACTAGCTATCGCTCATGAAGGAACAACGACTGTTCAAACTACCAAGATGAGTATGCTCGCTTCCCAATACGAAAACTTCATGATGGAAGATAATGAGTCCATTGACTCCATGTTCGCGCGACTTCAAACCATTCATAATGGTATGAGGAATCTGGGCAAAACTTTCACTAATAAGGAGCAAGTGGTCAAGATTCTCAGAAGTCTTCCCACGAACTGGAGAAACTTTGTTACTTCCCAAAGATCTGGAAAGAATATGAATCCATATCAAGTAGAAGACTTGCTGGGAGAAATGAAGATCCACGAACAGGATCTTGCCAATGATGCTGCAATCATAAAAAGAAAAGCAGCTGCTGCAAAAGCTGTAGCCTTTAAAGCCAACAAATCAAAGGCTTTGAAAGCTAATGAATCCTCAGATGAGGAAACTGCTCAATTGGATCGATCCGATGATGAACAGGCTCTGTTCAATAGAAGATTCAGAAAAATGATGGGAAATAGGAAGCAGTTCAAAGGAAGACCATCTTCCTCATCAAGAGAAGAAGAAAGGATCCCAAGCAAGGGAGGGATTGTCTGCTACGAGTGCAAAAAACCTGGACACGTCAAAGCCGATTGCCCTCGTCTGGGGAACAAGCCTTCCCAAAAGACTTTCTATAAAAAGAAGGCCTTTTCCAGCCAAAACAATGAATCAGAAGATGACTCGGATCAGGAAGAAGAAACCAAGGGAGCCAATGAAGAAGCTTCATACTGTGCGTTTATGGGATCCATAGACACTTCAGATATTGAAGCAGACAGAGAAGCAGAGGCACTAATGATCTCTGTCGACCAATCCAATGACGAAGAAGATGACCAAGACGAGGTAAGTCCCGAAATCTCATTTGATGACTACAATGAACTATTAGAATATGCTCATGCATTAGCCATCAAATATAGTTCACTCAAAAAGAAGCATGATAAAACCTTGAAAGAATTGCATGCATCTAAGGAAGTATCCATTATGCTAACAAAGAAAAATCAAGTGCTTTTAGAACAAGATGCAAACAAAGAAATTAAATTCTTAAAACAAAGAGTCAGTGGCTTAATCAAAGACCTATCCATGTTCACCCAAGGTCATGATAATCTAATCAAGTTAAGTGGAAACAACAAATTAGCTTATGATCGAAGGGGTTTGGGTTATGAAGAAGAAGATTGGGATATAGTTGCCCTTAAACATAATTCTTCTACTGTCCCATATAGATATCAACCTGAAAAGAAAAATGTTTCATCGTCATCTATTAAAGTCCAACCCGAAACTTTCATAGTTAAGGGTAAGGAGAAACAAACTCCTCAAAAAATGGTACGTGAGAGGAAAAGTCCACCCAAGGTGATTACTAACAAAAAAGGACCCAAGAAAGTTTGGGTACTTAAATCTATGATTATTCCTCTTGCAGATGTGCTTAACAATTCGAAACCAAAGAGAACAATGGTACCTGGACAATGGGTGCTCACGGCACATGACGGGAAAAAGGTCTTTATTCCCAAAAATCCATGAGAAGAAGACAAGAGGGATAATGACCTTTGGAGGTAATCAAAAAGGCTTCATTGTCGGAGAAGGTAACGTTGGTAAGAACCCCCTTCCAGTAATTCGGAAGGTTCTGCTAGTTGAAGGATTGAAACATAACCTACTTAGCATAAGTCAATTGTGTGATAGTGGGCTCACTGTTTCCTTCACCAAATTGAAGTGTAGTGTCACTAACGAGGATGACAAGATTATCTTTGAAGCTCAGAGACAAGGAGATCTATATAAGACCTCCCTGGAAAACCTTGCAAGTCAAAAGGTAACATGTCTAGTATCAGCAGAGGATGATAAATGGATCTGGCACAGGAAGCTAGGGCATGCATCCTTAAAGACCATTACTAAAATAATCAAACATGAGTTAGTAAGTGGTCTGCCAAATCTGTCTTTCAAATCTGATGATACATGCTCAGCATGTCTCCAAGGAAAGCAATTAAAAAGTTTTTTTCATGCAAAGAACGTTGTTAGTACAAAGAGACCTTTGGAGATGTTGCACATGGACTTGTTCGGTCCCACTAGAACGGCTAGTTGTTCTGGAAAAAGATTTTGTCTTGTCATCGTTGATGACTACACCAGATTCACTTGGGTACAATTCCTTGGAACAAAAGATGAAACTTTCAGGTCCTTCCTAATCATTGCGAAGAGAATTCAAAATGAAAAGGGGTACTGCATCACCAACACCCGAAGTGACAGAGGAGGAGAATTTATAAATGAAGAATTCAATCATTACTGCGAAGAGAATGGTATATTTCATCAAGTATCTGCTCCAAGAACTCCTCAGCAAAATGGAGTAGCCGAAAGGAAAAACAAGTCACTTCATGAAATGGCAAGGACTATGCTCAATGAGACATCTCTACCCAAGTACTTCTGGGCTGAAGCCATTCATACAGCATGTTACACTCAAAATAGAATATTCATGCGTCCCATCTTGAAGAAAACAGCTTATGAACTGTGGAAAGGAAGAAAGCCAAACATCTCATATTTTCATCCATTTGGAAGCTCATGTTTTCTACTCAACACAAAGGATGATCTTGGAAAGTTCGATGCAAAATCAGACAAAGGAATATTCTTGGGATATTCACCAAATTCCAAGGCATTCCGAGTATACAACTCCAGAACCATGGTGGTTGAAGAATCTATCAATGTTAAGTTTGAAGATAAGCACGTAGGTGTAAATCAGAAAATCTCAGAAGATGATGAACTGGAAATATATGAAGCTCCTTCATCAAATCCGGCTCAACCATCATCGTCCGACAAAGAGACAATCTCAATCATTCCCTCATCAGCTCAACCGGACGAAGTTGGTGAAACTACGTCTGACGATATTTCCTCAAGTCAAGTTATGACCTCAAGTGGTATCTCACTGCCTCGAGACTGGAGATTCAAACCAGATCATCCTCCAACTCAAATTATTGGAAATGTCCATGAAAAGGTAAGAACCCGGTCTACTTTTAATGATTATGCTAACTGTGCGTTTCTTTCTGAGATAGAACCAATGAACATAGGAGAAGCACTTCAGGATGAAGGATGGATCCAAGCTATGCAAGAAGAACTAAATCAATTTGAGAGAAGCAAAGTCTGGGATTTGGTGCCTAAACCAGAAGACAAGTCTATCATAGGCACTCGATGGGTTTTCGGAAATAAAATGGATGAAAATGGAAATGTCACAAGAAACAAGGCTCGTCTGGTGGCCCAAGGGTATAATCAACAAGAAGGAATCGATTATACAGAAACGTTTGCTCCAGTAGCAAGAATTGAAGCCATACGTATTCTTCTAGCATTTGCATGTCAGCACTCTATAAAACTATTTCAAATGGATGTAAAAAGTGCATTCCTAAATGGGTACATTGAGGAAGAAGTCTACGTGAAGTAGCCCCCAGGATTTGAAGATCAGGATCTACCAGACCACGTCTTCAAGCTAAGAAAAGCACTATATGGGTTGAAGCAAGCACCACGTGCGTGGTACGATCGCTTAAGCTCATTTTTGATGAACAATGGATTCTCTCGGGGAAGCATCGACAACACTCTATTCAGAAGAAAGAGGTCCAAGGACTTCATTCTGGTACAACTGTACGTCGATGATATAATATTTGGGGCTACTAATGAAGCTCTCTGCCAAGAATTCTCAAAACTGATGCAAAGTGAATTCGAGATGAGTATGATGGGAGAATTAAAGTTCTTCCTAGGATTACAAATCAGATAGGAAGGAACTCGAACGTACATTCATCAGACCAGGTACATCAATGATCTACTAAAGAAGTATTGCATGGAGAAAGCAAAAGCCATGGGAACTCCAATGCATCCTGGAACCATACTAGATAAAGGTGATGAATCAACTCCGGTTGACTCCACCAAATATAGAGGAATGATAGGTTCACTTTTGTACCTCACTTCAAGTAGACCAGACATCATGTACAGCATTTGTGTATGTGCAAGATTCTAGGTAAGTCCCCAAGAATCTCATCTCATTGCGGTAAAACGTATCTTTCGTTATCTTATTGGAACAACTAATCTTGGTCTAGTCTATGAGAAAGGTGATGATTTCAGGCTAAGAGGATTTTGTGATGCTGACTATGCCGGAGATAGAATAGAAAGAAAAAGCACTAGTGGAGGATGTCACTTTCTAGGGAATTGTCTAATTTCATGGGCAAGCAAGCGACAAAGCACAATATCTCTTTCAACGGCTGAAGTAGAATACATCGCTGCAGGTTCTTGCTGCACCCAACTTCTTTGGGTGAAGCATCAATTAGAAGATTATAATATTTTTGAGCATAACATCCCATTATTATGTGATAACACAAGTGCCATTAATATTACAAAGAACCTTGTGCTGCATTCACGAACCAAACATATTGAAATTAAACATCATTTTATTCGTGATCATGTTGCTAAAGGAAATATTGACATTTCATACATACCCTCTGATGATCAACTAGCAGACATATTTACTAAACCATTAATTGAAAATAAGTTTGCCTGCCTTAGAGAAAGAATAGGAATGTTTCCTGCACTATAAATATACTTGTGTTATGTTCGTCTGGCTAGTTTGCTCTAAAATCAATATCCACTATGAGATATGCATTTAATGCTAAAACAGTTGTGTCTTTTCATATGTATTACTTGCTCAGCACGCATACATAAATCTTGGCACTCCTTATCTCTCATCATTTAATACGCATTAATTAACTGCATCATTCATCATGAGAGTGATAAGATCGAGAAAATATTTACACTATCCAACATAAAAACTGACGGTTTTTTTTTGTGAAAATATATTTCTCATAACTGTTTCAATACACTCATTCATCATACTCTGTGCATTTGTAGTTGTCTTTCTACTTTCCCTTTCTACAGAAATCATGGCTCCTAACAAACGAAGAAATGGAAAAGCACAAGGGGTCCTAAGCATGGAAGAAACTCAAATCATCCAGAAACAGCTTGATCTTACTGCTCGCAATCGTAAACAACAAAGTGATGAAATTGGTCCTGTGAAGGTTGCACATCTGGGGGACATAAAGCTTGTCACCCCTAGGTATATCGATCTGAAGCTGTTTGAACATGCGAAGGTGGCCGGACTTGATCTCCTACTCTCACAGGTTTGGGGAAACCTGTTCGAAATCTCCACAACTTCAGTAATCAAGCCTCTCGTTCAAGAATTCTACGACTGTGCTGTCAAGATGAACCCTAATTACATCCGAACACGGTGTTTGGGTCAAGTGATCGATGTACACACCAGCGACATATCTCAACTCCTCAACCTTTCTCTCGAAGGGGTCTGCTACTCCTCTTCTTGGGAAAGCTCTGAAAGCACTCCCTTTACTATCTGGAAGGAGGTTCCAAAAAGCTCTACCTCTCGACGAGTGAAAAACCTTGTTGAAGAATGCATTTCCCCCATGCTGTTCTTATCAAGGTTGTATTGCCAAAAGAAGGTTCTCGAGACTTAGTGAATAAGTTCTCTCAATGGGCTCTATTCCAACTGCAGCATCGCAAGAAAATTAATTGGCCTGACCTTCTGTTTCAATACATGTTTCACACTCTGGAACAGTCTAACACCAACCTCCCCTATGGATCTCTTATCTCAGCTCTTATGCATCACAAACGCCTAATCAACCCCTCTATTGAAATGGTGCAATACATTTCATCTGATTATGTCTCTGCTACTCCTATCAAGTTTAGTGATGTTCGCCGTATGAATCTGTCTGTTGACATATCTGGAGTTCCCCCAGAACTCTTAAGTGACTGGACTAAGAGGAATCAACAACGAAGGCCTCCTTCACCAACTCTGTCTGATGCCTGCCTCAAACGTCGTCGTTTGGACACTCCATCTCCGCAATGCTCAAGTCATGCTCACCAGACTGAGTCTCCTACATGTTTACCTACGCCCACAATATTACATGCATCAACTTCATCCAAACAGCTTCCTGAGACTGTGCACTCCACAGCTGAACTCATCTCAGACTCTCATGCTCACTATTTGAAGTTTTTGCCTCAAATATTTCACAAATATATAACCGATGTCTTTGACGTTGAAGATGATGGCAATTGTGGTTTCCGCTGTCTTGCTCAATGGATGGGTCACCCTCAGGATTACTGGCCAGAAGTTCTCAAATTGCTTATCCAGGAACTTCTATCTCATCGAGTGCTCCATTCCAAAACATTTTGCTCTGATAAAGACATTGATACCTTGTGTCAGGCTCTCACGTTCAGTGAAAATGAACCTGCACCTGTGTCCAAGTGGTTTATAGTTCCGGATATGGGGTTGTTAGCTGCCACTGCATTTCGCATCGTTCTAGTCACTCTAGCTCCTAACTAGTGTTGCACATATCTCCCACTTCTTGGCCCTGTTGATGATCTTCCTACTATTGCTGTTTTGGGCAACATTGCCAACCGACACTGGGTCCGAGTCAAGCTCTCAGAGAACTCTCCGCTACCCACTATTTCACCTCAATGGAAGCATCATTGCTCTCCTGATGCCCGAGGATGGGAACTGCCACTTCAATCCAAAATCCTTCATTTCAAAAATCTACTACAAATTGAAGCTGAGCAATTTCTGGATTCATTATTTGACGTCCCCAGCATTGATAATCCTATCCATCTTGATGACGACTCTGAGCCTGATCCCACTCCTAACACTGACCTTTCTTGCCTAAACCTTGAATTTGATCGTCTCGACTTAAATGATATTGAAATTGATCTTCGTCTGCATCTTGGTCAAAGTCAACCTGCTCATTCCATGTCACCAAGGGTAGATGCTCACATTAATACACGTATTAATGCATCTTATCCGTCCCCACCGGCTCGTATCTATAAGGATATGGATCTGGATCTCAAGCTTGCACCTCCGGGTTTCTTCACTTCTAATACAGGCATGTCTCTCCCTCAAGCTTGCGCCGCTCATTCCCACTGTGGCATATTCCACTCCGATTCTGCCACCTCGTCCACCATCTCCGTTGGTCACTCAATGTACACATTTTGACTCTGATGATGTTCGCTCCATGGTCTTTCTCCTCTCTCAGGAAGTTAAAACATTCACCGCTCGCTTATCTCATGAAAGGGCCACTCACCATCAAGCTGTTAATGATCGCCTTGAGTCCATGGATACAAATCTCTCTACGAAGATAGATGCTAGTTTCTCTCAGCTGCAGGCTTCTATTGCCTTACTTCTAGGGCTTTCTAAGCCATCCTCTTAATATACATTTCTTTTGTTATATTTTATCGTTGAATATTTTATCATCTGTGTTGTTTTTTTTCCGATAATGTCAAAGGGGGAGAAACTAAACTATATAACAAATGACTAAGTAGAACACATACTTAGGGGGAACGAATAACTATCATATATTAAGGGGGAGCTAATAAATGTTAATGAAATAAATGTAAATGATAGGGGGAGGAATTATACAGGCTTTACTCGCACTTGTTTTTAGAAATTGTCATTATCAAAAAGGGGGAGATTGTTAGAGTAAAATATTTAAATGAATTAATCTATTTTGATAAATAACAATTTCGCTAAGTGTTACTAACTTTCTTTGAAGACCTTCATATTCAGGAACACTTATGAACGGAAGTTATGCTGCAAACATTATCAAAAAGCAAAGGAAAAGTCCGTGCGGCTATGAGAATTGAGTCTGCCTCCAGAGTAAAAGTTCGTCCGCCTGTAGAGTCTGTCCGATTCAATCCTTGTCAAACACATGGGTTAAATAAAGATTAATGATTGAAGATTGGTACAAAAAGAATCTTCTTAGAAGATATCGTTTGCTCAAACTGAAGATGAGTTGTCATGCACCTCTTGGTGAATCAGAGCATTAATGGCGAAAGAGACAGAATTAAGCGCCATATACCTTGGAGATTCAAATTCTCTGACATTCCTTAATTCAAGCTGCTTTTGCTGAATTAACGGTGATATCCTCTGATCATCGTATCTCCTCAACGGCCAAATCCAAATCTTCTGGCCAGAGCATTAATTGCTATACTAGCTGTAATGCACATGCATTAATTGCTTCCTCTGAGAACCAGAATAAAAGCATTGCCACACGATCTCACTTTCTATCTGTTGAAGAAACGTTCTTCACTTGGCAGACTACATCAAGTAGATGCAGAAGTATCCGTTACTCACAATCAAGAAAAGACTCAACGAAACTATTTCTGAAGATCTTCATCAGCACATCCAGTTATCATCCTACTGAATATATAAATAGTGGCCTCTGCATCATTTTCAACTTGGCGACTTACACACTATCAAAGCATTCAAATTCTTCAAAGTCAGTTGACAATTTGAACAAGCTTTAGCCAAGAACACTCAGCAACTCTAGCTTTCTTATTTTCTGAGTTTAGTCGCCAACTAGTGTGAAACCTCTATAGAGTGAAAACTCTTATTCTTCTCACACAAGCCCTTCAGAGAATCAAATTTGTATATCATCTCTGAATCTAGAACCTCATAGTTTCTACCCACTCTTTGTGAAGAGATCTCTGTAGAAAACAAACCTTCTTGAAAAAGAACTTGGAGAAGTCCTGTCGAATACTTGAAAGATAAAGGAGAAGTCCTGAGAAAACTTGTAAAGGAGTAGTCCTCAGAATACTGGGATAAGTCCCTGAGAACACTTGTACTATTCTGTTGAAATAGTGGAAAATCTTGGTATAGCCAAGGACTGGACGTAGCCCTATCGGTTTTGAGGGTGAACCAGGATAAACATCTTGTGTACTTTACTCTTTAAGTTCTAAATCTATTTCCGCGGCACTTATCGCTAAACGTTTTCAAACTTATAACGAGTATTTTGCAAAAAACTTTACAAAAGTCACACACACAATTCAAACCCCCCTTTCTTGTGTGATTTTATTACTATCATCTTCTTCACCGCACACTTTGTAAGACCCTCAAGTTTTGAGTAATTATAATTTGGTCCTTGGAGATTTTATAATTAGGTTTTGGTCCTTTAAGTTTTGGACATTTGCGTTTTAGTCCTTGGACTAGTTAAGGCTGAATTGGAATTCCGCATTTAAGAGCTTTTAAGGAGGTTTTGGAATTCAAATTTGAAATAGGAACATGATGGTTCGAGTTAGAGGCTTAAAAGAATATTGGTGTAAGAGTTTTAACAAGAAGAACCTTTGTTTAGTGGTGGAGACTTAGGCATTTAATGGGCATGGCTTGTGTTCGAATCCTAGTGAGGTATGTTTTAATTTTAATCAAATTTTTGGTGGTTGAAGGCTGAATTTCAAATTTGAATCGAGACATGAGATTAATGAGAAATAAATGGAGTTTAATTGGAGTTATAAACAGATTTAAATTCAAAATTTGAACAGGTGAGTAATGGTGAGTTAATGGGTGATTTAATGGGGATAATGGAGAGATAATGCTGAGTTATGAGGGGTGTTATGGCCTGAGTTAATGGGTGATTTAAGGTGAATTTAGTGCACCTTAGGAGCCTCCACATTCATATTTTTACCCTAATTCTATTCCCTTAGTGCTGCCTCCAAAACTCTTCTGCACGTTAGTCTTTTGCTGCATTTTCTTCTGCTGTCTTCTCCTTTTGTTTTGCTGCTGCATTTTCGTATTGGGAAGGAGTAAGAAAACGTGCAACCTTCTTAGTCCCTGAGGTTCCTTGCACTCCTGAAGGTCTGGGATTTGTACCTTGACCAATTCTCTCGATAAGGTTAGTACCCACTCTCATCCTTCGGTTCGAAACCTAGTAATCCTCTTTGTGCAAATAGTTTTGTAGAAACTAGAGACCTTTGGATTTTGGTTTAGAAAATGATTCTAATCAGTTTTATAATGAGTTTTGAGTATGGAAGATGATGGTTTTCGAAAATTAGAGTTTGGAATTGATTTTGGGGTGAAAAACACATTTTCAGGGTTTCTGGCAGGGACCCAACGCATGAGCGCTGGACTCCTAATGCCTGGGCGTTGAGGTTCTGCCCAGTTCGTGTTGCCAGACAGGGACCCAACGCTTGAGCGTTGGAATCCAACGCTTGGGCGCTAGGCCCCTGACAGCAAGTTGTTGTTTTGCTTATTTTGGATTTAAATTTTGTGGAGTTGTTTTCTGGTCTTTTCCTTGATTGTTGATGATTGTACACACATGTTTTATCATGTTAGGTTGGAGGACAAGACCAAGAAAAGGATTAAAAGGTAAGGGTAACTCTGGGTCTAGATAGAGTCAGTTGTGTTTTACATATGATTTTGATGTTGGAAACCATTCTGTTTATTTTGATGGAATTATTGGTTTTGTGATACATGTTTGGATTTGAGAATTGATGTTAAGACATGCTGATGTTGATGAAGTTGATTGTGTTGTATTGGCAATTGTTCATTCGTGATGATGTTGAACATGATGGCATGGCATATGCATTATTTTGAGGCTGATGGTGATGAGATGGGTTTTAGTCCTATGTGATCGTGCCTGAAAGCGATGAGATGGGTTTTAGTCCCATGGGATCGTGGTTAAGGGTGATGAGATGGGTTTTAGTCCCATGTGATCATGCTATAACTTGTAGATGCATTTGAGGATTCATAAGCATGATTGTGTTGTTGTTCATGAGGAAATGAATATATTGTTGAAGATGCTGTTGTATTTTGGAAATATTGTTGTTGTCACTTATGTTAATTTCCCTTCAACATGCTATTTGGTATTTGTCGTTTGTTCTCGAGTTAACCCTTTCTGTTTGTGTTTGGGCGATTAACGCCAGAAAATAGACAGGGTGTTGATCGTCGTCTCTTGAAGAAGCTTTACGGAATCAGAGTGCGCAGCGGAATCATGGAAGAAGTTTGAAGAAGACGATTGATGTCTTAAGATTTTCCGCTATTTTATTTTATTTTATTTTTGGGCTCGCTGTTGAGCATATTTCATTTGTTGTAATAATATCCTCGTTTTGCTTCCGCGTAGTAATTATTATTTATGGGGAAAATTATTACTTATATTATTTATAAGAACTTGTGAGTGACGAAATCTCTTTTAAGAAAATGAGTTATTTTCTGAGAGGTTTTAATTTCCGCGTATTTACCATGTAACCCTCAACCCAAAATTGGGGTGTTACATTTGTGGTATCAGAGCTTTGGTTGAGAAAACCAGAGCTGTTGGGTAGTTGCATTCTGAAGTCGATTGTTGGGGTGACAATCGAAAGAAGAATAGTGAGAATTAATTTTTTGTTGGTTGATTTCCTTGCTTTTCTGTTTCTAGATTTATTGTTGACTTAATTTTTCGCCATTTACTCAGTGGGACCATTTCTTCATGGTGGACATGTTTCATTCTATGATATGTGTTTTGTGTTGTCCAGCGGGCTCTTTCAATATCTTCTCTTGGCCTCCATGTTTGATCAGTTTTTGTTGACTATCATTGTAGTGAGTTTCTTCACTATGAGTTCCTGCAGCAGAAGTCATTGTGCACTTTTGTGGTACCCGGATTTTACTTGGGTCCAGTGGGTTAGTTTGTTGCTTACAAGAGTGTAAGTATCGGTGTTTGAGTGACATACATGAAGTAGGATAAATCTTCAAGGCTTATATATATATATATATATATATATATATATATATATATATATATATATTTCAGCGTGTATGCACTTCAAGCTATTAGATGTCTATGATGGTGTTTTAAGAAACACAGCTCATGTAAGTTTAAATAGCAATAGAAATTTTGTTCCTTTCAAATGGATGAGAATTTGACATAATATAGAAGTTGCTTAATTTAGGATTCATCTAAGCCAGAGATTGATTATATTCAGGGAACAAAATATTCAGTTTCTCCTTTCTTTAACACATTTAATATATTCCTAATTCTAATTAACTTAGAGCAGAAAAGGAAAGTAGTAAAGTTTGATACTTGTGAGATCAGAGTTACCTCATTTGTATTTCTCGTAGTTACATGGTGCATCAACTTTTTGCAAAGAATTTGTTAAGTGGTCCTGCCAATGCTTGTAAGATTAGGATTCCTCATTGGCTTCCTCTTCTTGGATGAGCATAAATTTCTTTGTGTTTTCTCAATTCATCTGCGACTATCTATCTTTAACTGGTACACTCCTTTCTTGGTTTGGTTTCTTTGAGATGTTCTTCCTGCACTGTTAGGTGGATTATGGTTGCGTTTGTTCGAGGAGAACATATACTTCCATAGATCTTTAAACTCTGCATCTGTGAAGATGTTAGTACTTTTTAGAGTGGTTAGGCTCTGATACCAATTGAAGGTGCAAGAAACACACAAGAAAGGGGGGGTTTGAATTGTGTAATCATTTTTGAAATTTATTCGATAGATTTGGAAGGTTGATTACTTGTTTTCCAGATGATTAATTTGTTGTGCAAGCATAGATGAATATACGACGGAAAAGCAATATAACATAAAGAATAAAGCACACATGGTTTTTATCATGGTTCACCCCCATAACCGACAGGGCTACGTCCAGTCCTTGGCTTCACCAAGATTTTCCACTATTTAAACAAATAGTACAAGTATTATTAGGGACTTCTCCAAACAAGTATTCTAAGGACTTCTCCTATCAAGTATTCGAAGGACTTCTCCTTACAAGTATTATCAGGACTCCTCCTTACAAGTATTATCAGGACTTCTCCTTACAAGTATTATACAGGACTTCTCCTGACACTTTTTTCAGGGTTTTTCTTTTGTACAAAGTTCTCTTCTGATAAGAGTGGGTAGAAGAAATGAAGCACATAAAAACAGAGAGATCATAAGCAAGTTGATCTCTGTTTTTAGTTATGTGTGTGGGATATGATGAGAGTTGAACTCTGTATGTTTTCCACACACATAAGCAAATCAACTCAGGTTGTGATATGACATGAAGTTTCCTAAGTTGAAACCAAGAATGTCTTGGTCTTTTGGACGAACTAGATTGAGATGTGTACAATTTAGTTCAAGTCGCCAAGTTGCACCGGAAGCAGGGTTCTCTATATATATCTTCAGTTGAAGATCTTTGTTCTTCCTTCACAGTTTGAGAGAAAACCTGCCCGTAGTGCTTCTTCCTCTCCAAGCAGCACATAACGGCTTGTTCTGCATCTCTCAGCAGGCGTAAGACATGATCTGAGATCTCTCAGTAGGCGTAAGACATGTTCTGAGAATCATCAATTCGTCTGGGTTGATGTCATTTGGCTCCATGCTGAGCGAGTGGCCTTGAGCTAGTTCCTCTGTATATAATGTGTGAAGATCCAGCGGTGGAGATGTTTTGACCATTTTACCCCAGTGCTTGACAGCTAACACTCATCACGTGCTTTGGTCAGATATTTGAATTTCGACCGTTGAGAGTGTACGATGCTCAGAGATTCTTGCCGTTGATTCCGCGATGTCAGCTTGATTTGAGGAAAAGCAGAGAAGCAGTGGGGACCAGGGAGTATTGAATTAATTGTGTCCCTTCTTTCTTTCTGTGTTTTGTTCGTACTTTAATAAAGGTGCAGACGAGATAGATGTCTTTGATCCAAGAAGCAATTACTCAAGAGGAGAAGAATAATTTCTTTAATGCTTCTGGTAACCTGATATCCTCGAGAAGCACATTTCTTGATCTTTGTACCTTTGGCGCAATTGATACTTGAGCGGACGGATTCTTCCTTATAGATTGGCAGACGCAGTCTCCATGAAGTGTTCGAGATTCCGCTGTGAGTAAGTTTATATCGGCAGACGGACTTTCTTCATTTGGTTCTTCTTCCAGGATTTAGAGTTTTCTTGGCTTAGAGGACTGAATCCTTTCTTTTCTTCTGTTGCTTCTTTGGGAGTTCTTCATCAGAGAGAGAGTTGATCTTTCACACCTTCTTTGTGTGATGCTCGAGAGACTTCGAGGCCGAAGGTGTTTCTTCATAGGCTGTCATGCTCTTTCAGCTTTGAATAGAGCAGTCATCTTTTGATCACTGTAGGCTTAAGTGGCAGACTGTTTTGTCTTCTTGAGATAGGCTTTGACTTGAGCGAGCAGACTTAGATGAAGCATCCTTGAGAGAGGATGTAGAGTGTTGTTGCTGTTTTAGCTTTCTTGAGCCACTGGACTGTCTTATACGAGAATGCTTTCCTTCGTATATCTTTGACATCGTTTCCTTCGAGGTGACCGGACGAACTCTTCTGGTGGACTAGTTCTCTTGATGATGCTTTGATGTCTATTCATTCCTTTTAGAGATAGTTATTCCTGTGCATGAGAATTTTCACTATGTTAGGAGTTTCATCTTTGACATCATTAAATCTTAAAGAAATTCTTAATTATCAAAACATAATAATTCATTTAATTATTTGATACTAACACCTTCAACTCTCCATCAAAAGCTATCTCTTTGGAGAGAATATGACGTTCTTGAAAACGTCGATGCAGACCAGAGTTACTTCTTGGCTGAATGTGACGAAGTCAATAAAAAGACATTCGAAAAGAAGCTTGCCAATATTGCTCCTTATGATGACTTGGCATATGAACGGGAAGGAGAACCTGCACTGTGCTCAGTTTTGCTTGATCCAAATTTTGGTTTCTACCAAAGGCGTGAATATGGTCGAATAAATATCGACGAAGATGCCACAGGAGAGTGGCGTATAGTGGATCTTATTTAATAGAATTGGATTAGAAGTTCGGTTCACATAGTCGAAAACGACATTAAAACGGCTTTGGAAGCCAAAAATGTTTTTAGTGAAACTAAATTCGACTGCTTTAATTCATGAAGGAGTACATTTTCACATCGAATGCGATAGTGGCGTTGAAAAGGCCATTTTGTTACCTTAGAAAATATACAGGCAATGTGGAAACTAGGCGTAATCTAACCGTCAAGTTATGCCTGTATTTGTACTTTCTATGAATTTTTATATATAAATAAAGAGTCAATTGACGTTTCAGTTATTCTCGTTTTAATGTTATTAAGACATGTATTGTCGAAGCCTACATCACACAATCAAGTTTGGAAAGTTGGCTTTGGCATTGTCTGTTTAGTCGAGGTGCTAAGAATGCTAGTTAAATTTGGGGTTCAAAGCATTTCGATTAAGAATACTGCGCGAGAAAAATGAATGAACAATCAGATTATAAAGAAAGACTGTTATTTACAGACTAAGCCATTAACATGGCTATTGTTAGACCCTCTATTTTTAGTATTTATATTTTTGGTCCCTTAGTTTGGATTAATTATGTTTTGGTCCCTGAACTACTTAGTAGTTTTAGTTGGTCCTTGATTGACCGTTTGATTGACTTTATTATTATTGGAATGAGCTTTGTGGTAGTTGAATTGTTTTGTATTTATCATGAAAATTTTGGAAGAATATATATGAATTATTTTTTTTAAACTGTTAGATATATATCTTCTAGTGTGAGTATTTTGGGTTAAACTATTTTAAGAACCTATATTAAATATATATATTCAAATGAATTATTATATATGTAAATACGGATTTATTATAAATAGCTATTTATTTAAAAAGAAAAAGGAAAAAGAAAAAGAAAATAATAATATATATATAACACAGACGTATATGATATATTTAGTTAAATATATTTTGTTTTGTTAGAGTTTGGTTGAGATCATATTTTGAACATAAATTGTATTTTATCTTATCAAAAAATTAAGGAGATTTGATTTGAAAAGTAAGATGAGCATATTACCTATTTTTATGTGATATACTAATAACTGTTTTTTTCTCTGTTTTAATGTTTTAATTACTTATAGTTTTGTTTTGGTAAATTTATATATATATATATATATATATATGATTATAAGAAAGAAAAATAATAATAATAACAGTAATAATGCCGTATACGTTGATATATATATATATATATATATATATATATATAAAATACTCTTTAATTATATTAATTGGTTATTTAGATTATGAACCTAGTTAAACTATACTAGATTGTGTTTTATCCTATCAAGATTGAGCATGAATTTTAAAATTAAGATATGGATTTTGGTTAAGAGATAGAGAAGAAAAAACTGAAATAACTAATTTCCTCTTAAATAGAAAATTCAATTCTCTCTCAACTCACCTCTCAAACCTTGGCAGCATACTCAATCACTCTCTCTCTCTCTGAAGAAGTTCTTCTTTTCAATCTCCTCTAAAAACTGCCGGCGTTTTCCTCTTCCTCTTAGCTTGCGGTCTTCACCCAAGGCATCTTATTTCCTTGTTTCGGTCTCGTCCCTTCCTGGTTGAACGCGGAGCCGATGCGATTCTACGTTCGACGGTAAGGGTAACTCGGTCTTAGTGTATCGAGTCATGCATGCCTTATATTGAATTTCTTGTGTTTGATATTTGTTCTTGCCTTGAATAATGGTGATATCCTTGATGAAAGTTATTGTTGTGTTTTGGACTTTGTTTTGGACTTGTTATTGATGCTGTAACATGTGATATATGTTTAACATGTTGTTGAGGTTTTGGGAGAAAATAAATTGGGTTACTTTGATGTGGGACGACGTGATGAGTTTTAACCTCAAGTGTATGATGAGGTGAGTTTAATCCCAGTGGAATCAGCCCTGAGACTTGCGGGTGATAGGATGGGTTAAATATTTGAGAGGAGTTTAATCCCTGTGGAATCAGCTGTGAAGAAGGTCTTGCTCCTGACCCTAGCTGAGGTTTTGATGACGACAAACTCATCGACAAAAAGAAGAAAAGAAGACTTAGAGGAAACAGCTCTACAAAGTCTATCAAATACGTAGAAGTCCTAGTTTAGGTGAGTTATGCTTCTAAATGTTTATTAAAGCATAAAGGCTCTTTAAAACACCTAAACTAATCAAGCTTAATGTTTTCATAACTTAAAAGAAGTATAAAACCTTAAGCCGATCTCAAAAGATCAAGTTTCTGGAAGATGGACTTCAGTGTAATCGATTGCAGCTTTCTGGTAATCGATTACACATAGGCAAGTAATTGATTACCACTTGCTTGTAATCGATTACATGTTTGAATTTGAAATTCAAACTGAAACAGCTATTAGTGAAATCGATTACACTAAGTGATGTAATCGATTACCAACACGAAAAGTTGCATCTTTTCATGAACCATTGTGTCTCAAACCTTTTGGGAAAGGTTGCATTGGTTCAAGGACGTTCCCCTTGCCTATATAAAGTCCATTTGAGTCCAGAATACAGCAACACATGAGAATACAACATTAGGCCAAAGCTTTGTCAAAATTATTTCATTAAGTCCTTTAGAACTCAAACTTTCAAGAGCCTAATTTCTGAGTTCATGATCTTCATGTTTATAAGAACACTCTTGTTGTTCATATCTTGAGGAACTCAGAATCCTATTATGCTTAAAAGCCTTAAAGCATAAATTCTCATGATCAATCCACTTGTATGTTAAAGGATTGATTCAGCCAATTGTAAACTCATCTTCATCTCTTTCTGTAAGATTGAGTATTCACCGTGGATCTCGGTGAAGGGTTGTTGGTACTGAAAGTGGTATACTTTCAGGGTGTTGATTGAAGGTGGTTTAGCCTTCAAGGTCTGAGGGTGGTTTGCCTTCAGGAACAGAAAGTGGTTTGCTTTCAGGGGCTGTGGAAAGTGGTATACTTTCACAGGAAATTGATAGAAATTCTTAGGATCCTTGGTGTAAGAACTTGTAAGAGATTTTTATAAATAGTGGAAAAATCCTCAAGGGTTTCTTGAGGGACTGGACGTAGCCTTCGGTCGATAGAAGGTGAACCAGGATAAAGTTCTGTGTGTGTGAATTCTTCTATCCTTCATCTTTACTTTCAAGCAACGCTTAATTCCGCTGCAATCGTTTGCTTTTACATTTATCTTGGAAGTAAGAAATTATTAAGGCGAAAATCGGGTAAACCTGATTCACCCCCCTCTCAGGTTGCTATCTGTACTAATAATTGGTATCAGAGCGGAAGTTTAGGTAAGTTATTCCTAAGATCGGGGAAAAGATGGCATCCTCTTCCAATCATGGAACAAGTGAAGGATTCAACATAAACAGGACACCATTCTTCAATGGAGAACACTATGACTTCTGGAAGATCAAGATGAAAATATTCATAAAGTCATTAGACGCAGGAATTTGGAAAGCCATTAAAGAAGGTCCCTTTGTGCCTGTATCAGAAGTAGAAGGAAGTTCACAACCAAAACCAGAAAGTACTTGGAGTTAAGAAGAAAAGAAGAAGGTTCAATATGATCTCAAAGGAATGAACATCCTTACATCTGCTCCTGGCATGGATGAGTTTTTCAGAGTATCAATGTGCACTTCATCAAAAGAAATATGGGATACGTTGATGGTGACTCATGAAGGAACAGATGAAGTTAAGAGATCAAAGATCAATACTTTATCTCAAGAATATGAAATGTTCAGAATGCTTCCAGGAGAGTAGGTATTAGATATGCAAAAACGATTCACTCATTTGATTGCTCTTGGCAGACAATTTTCGAACAGTGACTTGAACATGAAAGTTCTAAGATCACTTACAAGAGTATGGCAACCAAAAGTTACAGCCATCTCAGAGAAGAAGAGTTTATCAAATATGACTCTTGCAACTCTCTTTGGAAAACTCCAAGAACACGAGTTGGAATTGAATCATTTAGAAGAGCATGAACAACATGAGAAGAAGTATCGATCCATTTCTCTAAAGGCAAAAGAAAGTGTCAAAGATGATTATGATGCAGATTCTGAAGAAGAAGACAATGGGAACTTGAATCTTCTAGTAAAGAACTTTGGAAAGTTTCTTAAAAGAAAAGGTATGAAGTTTAACAACAACAAATCTTTCCAAAGGAACAATGACTCTCCTTCCTCTCAAAAGATCACATGCTTCGAATGTGGTAAGCCTAGACACTTCAAGTTGGAATGTCCAAATCTTCAAAAGAAGAAACATGGTCTAAAAGACAAATTCGAAAAGAAGGATCAATCCACACGAAGAGCATACTTGGCTTGGGATGATAATGAAGTAAGTTCTTCATCAGATTCTGACAAAGAAGAAGCACAAGTTGCATTGATGGCCTCACATGATTCAGATGTTGAAGATTCCCAGGTTAGTGACAATCCTATGTCTTTTCATGATTTAAAATATACTATGGAAAATATGTTTAAATTATGTCAAGAATTTTCTAAGGTTAGGACTAGGCAAAATGATTTAATTTCATCCTTAAAAAGTAAGTGTAGAACTTTACAAGAAGAATTAGATGTAGTAAAATCTAAGTTAGATATTACACATAAATGCACTAAGTGTAGTTCTTTAGAAGAAAAGATAGATAATCTTCAACAAAGAGTTCATAACTTCAACACCGGAAAACAGAAGTTAGATGATATTCTAAGTGTGCAAAGGCATTCAAACAATAAGTCGGGTCTAGGATATACTTCTCACCCAAAGACAAAAGAAGTCAAGAAAACTGTGTTTGTAAGACCAAACAAAGAGGAAGGATCTTCTAAAATCACTAAGACTAATTCTTTTAGGAGTATAAACAATAGGAAGAATAATCCTCATAGACCTCCTAAGAAGATTCATCCCTCTCCTAGTCAAACATCTAGTTACAATCATTATTCTTGTACTTATTGTAACAAAATAGGACATACCCCTAGTAGATGTTACTACAAAAATGTTGGAGTACCAAATGGGGAATACATATGGGTTAGAAAGGGTGTTATCTTAGAAGGACCCAAAACTTGTTGGGTTCCTAATACCCATGTCTGAACTTTGTCATGTAGGTGTGTATGAAAGCAGCAAAGAATTTATGGTATCTTGATAGTGGCTGCTCATCACACATGACAGGAGACAAAACCAAGTTTTCTTTTCCTATACCTAGGGAAAAAGGTTTTGTCACATATGGAAACAATCAAAAGGGAAAGATACTCGGTATTGGAAGAATAAGCACACCCCCTCAAACAGTCATCGATAAAGTTCTTTACGTTGATGGTTTGATGCATGATCTTCTGAGTATCAGTCAACTATGTGACAAAGGTTTGAAAGTTGGTTTCATTGATGATATATGTGTAGTAAAAGATGTGAAAACTAAAGAAATTAAGTTTTCTGGTTATAAAGTCAATAAAGTCTTCATGATCTCCTTGGAAGAAATTCCACAAAACGTAAGATGTCTTTTGGCCAAGAACAATAGTGATTCATGGCTATGGCATAGAAGACTTGCTCATATACAGATAGATCATTTAAACAAACTATTCAAGCATGATCTAGTTGTTGGGCTTCCAAAGATAAGATTCGAGAAAGACAAGCTTTGCGATGCATGTGAAAAAGGGAAGCAAACCAGAACTTCTTTCAAGCAAAAGAACAAGATATGCTAATGGCTTTTTTTACATAAGTTACAACTCAATACATCCACCTCATTTCTAGGGGTGACATGTCGGGTTTACTAGCAAAACCCACCAACTCTGTTCCGCATAACCCATCAAGATGAAGGGTTGGTAGCTGCTGAGTTAGTTGGCCTGTAGTTTCTTTTAGTCTTTTTAGCTTGATATTTTTAACGTTATTATTATTATTATTATTTCATAGTATTTGTTCTATTTTAAGCTATTTTTGTTGGACTAACCCATTCTATTTTAACTTGTAAGTGTGTTAGTCGTCAATTCATATTTTGATTTTAGTTTTTTGGACCAACCCGCCAACTTGCTGTAAAATGTGGTGGGAATATTATTCAACCTGCTTCTCGAGTGCGCTTCAACCGCCCTACCTGTGTTAGGCAGATTGCGGTAGGGTGGTGGGGTGGGTTGCTCATTTTGCAACCCTACTATTTCCTCCTCTCTTTTCTTGCTTTTTCAACGTTGTTGCTTTGTCATAGTTTTGTTAGGTGACCGCGACTGAGACACAGTTTTGGGACATAAAATTTTAATTCCCGTTTGGATATTTGTTGGTGAAAGTGCTTGGCAACGAGTGTGAGCATGACAGCCCCCATGTTCACTGGTTTTGTTTTTCATGGTGGTAGTATGGTCCAGTGGTTTAACCACTAAGTTACAATTGGAAATGCGAGAAAATGATTTATTTTTTTCATAAAACAAAAATTGAGCAATTATCCAACTTATTCAATTTGTACAAATTAATATAGAATAACTATTAAAATTAGTCATCCAAAGGACTTTGAACTCAATCTATTATGCTTATGCATACCAAAGGTTGTGATATTATACTGGTTATTCTAGAATAATTATCCTTAACTATGTTTGGTACATATACTTAATTAATTGTGTAAATATATAATAAGCTCATAAATATTTATTTTTATCATTATAGAAAAGAGAAAGCTTGTTTTGAAATGAGAATTAACACCAACAAGGTCCAGTAAAACTGATAGATAGTTTGTGCTTCTTAAGAAAGTCCACGATTCAATCTCTGAGCGGGTGTATGAAAAAAATTTGTTGGAGGAGACATACTTACTTATTGTAATTCCAAGTTTTGAAGGAATTACTCTAATGGCTGCCGGTTATGAGGATACTTTAAGAAGAAAAAAAAAAGCTAATGAAAGAAAAATTGAGAATTTATGGAAGAAATTATGCCTACGAATTCATCTAAAGAGTTGACTACTTTAACACAGCTACTTATACTATGAGAACAGGTCATGTGATTTTTCCATCGATATGATATGTTGTATCATCTGTTTATCATTTTTGGATTGAAACTCTTGTTGAACAATATACTCGGATTATCATTTCGAAACGGATTCTCCATTCATAAGATAAAGAAGATATCCTGAATTTCATGATCTTTTGCTAAACTTAATTGAGTTCAACGCCTCGAGCAAGATGATATTAACATTAGACATTGACAACCTATAACATTTTGATATAGATTAAATCTTTGTTTTATACATAGCTCATTTATACTTCATTATCTTATTTTTTTAGGCTTAAATGTGTTTTTAACATCTGAAATTCAAAGACGAATCTAAATTGGTCCTTATAAAAAAAATCTCATTGCAATAGGTTCTTCAAGTTTTTTTATTTGAAATCAGTTCAAGTGAAGCCATTTTATCTACGTGTCATAAACCAATCATCCGTCCATTTGATGAGTCTAATCATCTGAGTGGTAACCACGTTGACTTTTCACATCAGTTTTGGTCCCTCTAAAGTTTTTTAATCACTTTCAGTTCGTCCTCCTCCCCCTTCTTCCTCCATTCACACCACAGATTCTGGCAAACGGACCTCGTCTCAGCAACCACGCCTCCATCACCACTACATTAACAGATTATAAATCGAAACCCCCTTTTCTAAAAAATATTATTGTATTTTAAACTTTAAGAGTTTAGTTGATAAAAATTATTTTTAAAGTATTAATTCAATTAAAAATACATGCATTAAAGACTAAAATGATTATTCACAATGAATTAACTACGACTTGATCCATTAGAGGGGGAGATACACACAACCTCTCAATCTAGAAACATTAAATGCAATAAAAATTGTGCCTAAAAAGGCCAACAAAATACCCTTTCACACCCTATACCAAAATGTGCATGCAACTTAACAACTAAACTCCAATCCCATCATTTCTCTTCATTTCATTCACCATGTGACCATGTCAATAGTTGGAACCTAGGGAAAGAAAAGCACGGGAAGACAAAAGATCGAAATGAAAAAAATTACCAATGAGAGCAATCTTCAAGTCACTTTCTCGAAGCAGTAACCAGAAGATTGCTCTCATTGATAATTTTTTTCATCTCTATCTTTTGTCTTCCCTGCTTTCCTTTCCACATATTCCAATAGTTGACATGGTCAGAGGTGAATGAAATGAAGAGAAATGATGGGATTGAAGTTTAGAGGTTAAGTTGCATGCACATTTTGGTATAGGGTGTGAAAGGGTATTTTGTAGGCCTTTTTAGGCACAATTTTTCATTGCATTTAAACGTTTCTAGATTGAGAGATTGTGAGTATATCCGTCTGAGTGGCTCATATGATAAGAAATTCATTATGGAGGAATGATGCTTTAGGGGAAGTTGTTCATAGTATGTCTATATTGCTCAACAATGTTGAGATAAAATTTAGGAAATAACTATAAATGATATTAATCTTCTTATTTTATGAAAATGGTTGTTGGCTTGAAGTCCTTTAAAATGGGATAGAATAAGTGATCGTGAATATATATACAAGTTAATTCATCTAAATGGATAATTCTATAAGATGGAAGAAAAAGTTATGGTGAGAGTAATGAATTTACAACCCAAGTTTGATACGTTTACAATACATATACTTTCTCTTTTATTCTCTTTTCACCTTTATAATGCAATTCATCTTCTTACATTGGCTTAGATTGGACAACCGCGGCAGAGGATCTCGATTCAAAATTCGATTCTCCTTCATGCATTTTTAAAATATATATTATTCTGCAAACAAATCCTAAAAACCACTGCAAAACATTTCTCGTCCTTTTTTTGTTGATTTGTAACAATATTATTGGGATAAACAACAAATCATAGATTAGCCGTAAATCAATGCATATTATGATTTCTATATCAATATATCATAAAATATGAAAATTTCAATTCATTGGTACTTTATTAATCAGAATTTCAAGATTATATTCCCAGTATGTGAAGGGAATCATGCGATCGATTACCGCAACAGAATAAGAATTTTCTATATGATATAGACTCGCAAGTTCATGTTTCAAAGTTCGTAAAAAAACTAACACATTAAGATTACCTCTTGAAGACATGAGCAACGAAGCAGTAGCAGCTTCGTCTCTACAGAAGTCTACACAAACGATCCCACCAGAAACCCTTGCGGCTTGAGGCAAGAGGCTGAGCAAACTGTCTCAGTAGGGTTTGAGTATCTCATGCTCTATTTATAAGCCTCATAAGGTGGCTAACCCTAATTCTCCTTAATGCATATTGGGCTCACCCAATGAGTCTGCTCCAATAAGTGTTCATCTAATATACCTGGTCCAATAAGACATTATAATACATTCTAGTGGGTTAATTCTATGTGTGTGACTCTATAGGTATCTCTTGCGTACTTAGGTTGTAATAATTAAATATAAATAACATTAAACTACTAGTGCATAATTCAACAATGTGACTCGTTTTAATACCACACGTAGGATGAAATGTCTCTGATTTATAGTAGAAATTAGAACCCCAACAAAATAAAAGAAAACATCGTAAATTGCGTGCCTTCGTATACACTCTTGCAAGCAATGGAGATCTTATAGAAAAATGTACATAACAGTATATGCTAGCAACATGAGCTTCTACGTGATTTCCCTCTTTTACAAAAGACTCTTTAGTAGAGATTTAACCCGTTCGAGAATGTGTGAGACAAATGATGACCTTGTTCTCTTTAAATAAAACCTAGAACCTAGAACCTACAACCATCCATAAAGAATATTGGGCTCATTAAGTCTTTCACATGAACTCAAAAAAATTGCATAATGGACTTGGCCCAATAAATAAATATACACATAGTGGCTCCAAAAAAAAAATCAAAATAGGACATATTAAAAAATCGACTATCAGGGCATACATATGACCTAGAAGGCATCCCACGAAGAATCACGTTCATCCAAAAAATCTAGAGCCTTCTTTCACCTCCATCCAGAAATCCCAGAGCGTCCTTTTTGTTCACCCCCTCCACCCCCCAATGGGGTCCCCCCTATGGTGGGCTTCTTCCCTCGTAAGGACTCCTGACTCTCTATAAAAAGGTTTTCTTCTATTCTTTGTGAGAGTCCTCTATCCTATAGACATAATTTTTTTATCTTCCCTTTGTTTCTTTTCCCACTTCTTTCATGTCCACCTCTCATTGCCGCCACCATTTGTCACTATAACCACCCAATTCATATCCTCGCTATTTGAAGTTTCCTCTTTTAAACACCACCCATTGTTGGGCTCTGACTAGTGGTTTTATGAGGATTTTATAGTGCAATGACAAGATCGGAGTTGAGCTTCCATGAAGCGCGTTAACAAAGCTACCATTACACTAGAATATATCTACTTAAGTAAAAAAGTGATGAAAATGGAATCAACAAGCTAGAGATTTGGAGTATCCTGATATGACATTTGTAATTTGAATTTCTAGTGTTTTATTGATTGTGTTGATGGGTGATTTTTAAATTGTTTTTCCTTTTGAGTTTATAATGTCTTAAGAGGTATAGAGCAAACAAGGTTGTATTGTTGTATTTGTGGTGCTATATGTTGGGATACAACTTATCAAGTGTGAGTAAAAGTATCACATTGGATATAAAAAGTGTGGTTATCTCTAAGCCCAATGTAGAGATCTCCAAAATTGTAGGCATTTCGCAGCCTCAAGAATGGTATTAAAGTCGATGATGTGACCCTAATTGGACTTCATCTTCTACCCTTGCATTGTATTCATCAAGGAGGCACTCCTCCATTTGAGCTTGTGTTTCAACCATGGCCCTTGCTAATCTCCTTTGCTCCGCTAATCTGCGATGCAAAGTTCTTTCAATTTCAAGGTCCAATTCAAAATGTCCTACCATGCGGACAAGCCAAAGAAGTTAATAGCACCTACTCAATACAATTTTTATTTTTTAATATTTTTTTTATATATAAACAAGAAGTACTAAATAAAATAAAAACAAGAACTTGAAAGAACCTATCCCCGGCAACGGTGCCAAAAACTTGATAGGGAAAATCGCAAGTGTACGATTAAACTATCGCGTAATACAAAAGATCGAACCCAAGGGATAGGTGTTCTTATTAATATATAATTTAGTACTTGTGCAATAAAAATAAAATGATAAGTTTGATGTTTGGTTTAGGACAAGATGAAAGCAAAAGCATAGAATAATAAAACAGAATTAGATGAGAAGAATTTAAGCTCTTGGGTTGATTTACATAATTTATAAAACATGCTAGAAAACTCTTACTAAATTTCTGAACTTTAAATTCATATTCATGGTGCTATAGCCTAAATTTCTACATCCTAATAGCCTTAAGAAATGTAGAACTTTCTTACCTAATTACTAACTCCATAGCCTTGGTTATTAGTTAATTAGAAAAGAAGATGAAGAGAGAATCCGAGCCAACACAAAGTTACGTACATCCTTATAGCCTTAAGAAATGCAAACATATAACCTTTTTTATTTCCTATTTCCCTTACTACTTACCAAATGGCCTTATGACATAAGTAGAAAGCAAGAAATCTTTTGCGCATAAAGATTAATGAAGAACAAAGAAATAAAACATGAATTGAAGATATTATTCAAAAATGTAAAAGAAAACTAGAACATGAATTATAAACTAAAACAACCCAAAAACTTAAAAGAGAAGTTAGCCAAGCATGGCTAAAGGAGACATTGAATTACCCTGGATAGGAGCTCAAATATGGCTTCCCACAAGTCCTAGGAACAATGCTCAAGAGGGAGAAAGAGAGAATACTTGTTGTATTCTAAGACGGTGTGCTTTACAAGTGAAGAAAAGGGTCCTATTTATAGTAAAAATTCAGCCTCCAGCGCTTGAGCGCTGGCATTCCCAACGCTTGGGCGCTAGGATGCATTAAAAATCCACTTCCTGTCCGAGGCCAGCGCTTGAGCGCTGGCTTTCCAACGCTTGGGCGCTGGGACAAAATCTGACTCATTTCCTAGTCAGAGTCCCAGCGCTTGAGCGCTGGGATCCCAACGCTAGAGCGTTGGGACGCTGCTTCTTCATCTTCAAGCTTTTCTTCCATCTTCATCCATGGTAGTGGGTTTTGATGGCCATAAAATGCCACTACTCAGCTCTTAATCAATTCTGAAACCTTCCTCCCACTACCATCAATCCTTCAACATTATTTTCCATGTGCTAAATTAGAGAGTGATTCTTCATATTCTACTTTTCCACTTTGGTCCTCTCTTGGTTAGCACTTTAATTCAAGCCCTCATATTCTCTCAATCTTCACTTTAAGTCCTCCACTCTTGAACCTTTACAATTTGGTCCCTGATTTCCTGCAACTTTACAAATCGGTCCCTGGACAAAAATGATAACTAAACCAGCTTTTCCTAAAAATATAAAATTGCTATAAAAATTCCTAAAAATATAAAATAAAGATAGAAAAACAAATAAAATCTAATCTACATGCAAAATGCAAAATAAATATAAAATCTACACAAAAATAATAAAAAACCTATATGTGACTCAAAAATAATAAAATAAAAAGACTAAAAACACCCTAAAAATATCATATAAAATCCACTCATCAGGCCCAGCTGGAATATTTTGGTCAACAGAAGGATCCTGGTATGGAGAGTCTTAGGGAAGCTGAGAATGTGGTGGACTTTCAACCCTTTTCACCCGCCATCCAGGCGGTCCCGATCCCGGACGCAGTGAAGCATCTTGTGTTGGATACGTATTCTGGCAAGTCGGATCCTAAGGAGCACTTGCAGTCGTTTATGACCAAAATGGTGATTAGTCAGGCGCCTGATGCGGTCCCATGTAGATTGTTCCTGTCTACGCTGAAGGGGACGGCGCTGGCTTGGTTTTCTAAATTACCAACGCATTCCATAAATAGCTTCACAGAGTTTTCATGTAAGTTCCTATCACATTTTGCAGCAAGCAGGAGTCAGAGGGTAACGACGGGTGCAATGAATGCCTTTAAGCAAGGCTTGCGGGTGGGTGCACTGGACAACAAGCTCAGTAGGCGCCTGCCACGAGACATGGCGCACCTCAGGGCCCGTGTCCACGAAGTCATATTAGAGGAGGAGAATGATGAACATAAGAGAGCACGGGATATGCGGGACGCGCCATCAAGAAGGCCTGAAGGGAGAGGAAAGCAGGCGGGTGTGTTTATTCAACGGGATCCTCCAAGGGCAAACCGTAGCAACCCGAATCAGACAGCCGCCTTCGCTAATCAGGAGCGCCGGAATAATATACCTCGCCCAGAAATTGCACGGCGGCCAGCACCCCAGCGCCAGGTGCAGCCGCCAGTGCCCCCAGTACCTTGTTACTCACCGGTGGCCCACAGGGCAAAGGTGCCCTTGGCAGTTAGTCTCTCTCAGATATTGACAGACAACAGAGAGACTAATATGATAGCCCGCCCTTATCCTCCCAAACGTCCCCCACCGAATGTGGACACCAGGAAATGGTGTGAGTATCATGGCGTTTTGGGTCATGACACGGATGATTGTGTTACCTTACAACGGGAGGTTGAGAGATTGATAAAGGCGGGTCATCTAGGCCAGTATGTCAAGACAGCGCCCGCCCAAGGCGCGGGGCGATCGGGACAAGCTGCCCGACGCGATGATTATGGCGACGCAGATGGAGAGGCGCCCATGGGAGATCCGGCGGGAACTGTCAATTGCATTTCCGGAGTCTTCAATGATGAATCTAGTGCAAGTCGCAAGAGGTATGTACGGCAGGCACATGCAACAGTGCATTCGGTTCAGGAAGAAAAGTTTGGGTTCCAACACCCCAACATTGTTTTTACCAGTGAGGATTTTAAAGGAGTACTACCGCACAAGGGCGACCCCATTGTGGTACAATTGAGAATTAACAATTATGAAGTCAGGCGGGTGCTTTTGGATCAAGGAAGTTCAGCAGACATAATATATGGTGAGGCATTTGAGAAGATGGGCCTCAAGGAAGAGGCGTTGTCACCTTACACTCGGTCGCTAATTGGTTTCACTGGCGAGCACGTGGTACCCAGGGGATGCGTGGAGTTGAAAACAGTCTTTGGCTCGGAGGGATTTGCTAAGGCGGTCACCGTTAAATACATTGTTCTTGCGTGTAAGTCATCTTATAATGTTTTAATTGGGCGTGACACTTTAAATCAGATCTGTGCAGTTATTTCCAGAAAATATTTAAAGGTGAAGTATCCATTGGCCAACGGGAAAGTAGGAACGTTGGCGGTCGATCAAATTAGAGCACGAGAATGCTACAGGGAGAGTGTCGCTGATTACGGGCCGCAGAACGCCAAGGTTGGACACCGATGCTATGAGATTAGTGAGGAAAGCACGCTGGATCCCAGAATGGAGGCACCAGATTCTCGCCCTAGTCCCATCGAAGAAACAAAAACCGTGGAGGTAGGGCAACGAATGCTGAAGGTAGGAACACAATTGACACCTGCGCAGGAAAACCGCCTTACTCGCCTACTGGAAGAAAACCTAGACTTATTTGCTTGGATGCTCAAGGATGTTCCGAGCATTAGTCCGAATGTGATTTGTCACAAGTTGGCGATTAAGGAAGTAGTCAAACCAGTCGCCCAAGCAAGAAGGAAGATGGGCGAAGAACGAACGAAGGTCATTGAGGTGGAAATGGCAAAGCTTAAGGAAGTAAACTTCATTAGGGAGGTTAAATACCCTACATGGTTGGCGAATGTGGTGTTAGTCTGGAAAGCAAATGGAAAATGGCGTATATGTACTGATTAGACAGACTTGAATAAGGCGTGCCCAAAAGATGCGTACCCTTTGCCTAACATCGACAAGCTGGTTGATGGGGCTTCGGGAAATGAAGTCCTTAGCCTCATGGAAGCCTTTTCAGGCTATAACCAAATACGTATGCACCCACAAGATGAGGAGAAGACAGCGTTCATGACCCTAAAGATAAACTATTGCTATCAAACAATGCCTTTTGGGCTCAAGAACGTTGGGGCGACCTATCAGCGACTGATGGATAAGGTGTTTGAGGAGCAGGTGGGAAGAAATATGCAGGTTTACGTAGACGACATGATTGTGACGTCAGTCAAGGCAGATGATCATTTGGCTGATTTGGGCGAGGCCTTCGGGCGAGTCCGGCATTACAACATGCGCCTAAACCCAGATAAATGTTCCTTTGGGATTCTGGGGGGAAAATTCTTGGGATTCATGGTGACGGTCAGGGGCATTGAGATTAACCCAGACAAGTGCAGGGCGATCCTAGAGATGGCTAGCCCATCTTCGGTTAAGGAGGTCAGTGTCTAGCTGGAAAGGTCGCTTCCCTGGCCCGTTTTCTACCACATGCGGGGGAGAAGGCGGCCCCATTCTTCAAAATGTTTAAAGAAGAGCACGAAATATGAATGGACGTCAGAGTGTGAAGAGGTGTTTCAACGGTTGAAATAGTTTTTGTCTAAACTGCCAGTTTTGCAGAAGCCAATTGTGGGCGAGCCCTTGTTGCTTTACTTTGCCATCACTGATCGCGCATTGGGTTCAGTAATAACGCAAGAGGTAGCGGGCGAGGTACGCATAATTTATTTTGTAAGTCACACTTTGCATGGAGTTGAAAAGAGATATCAAAGGATTGAGAAGGCGGCCTTGGCGGTTCTAGTCACAGCTCGTAGATTACGACCCTATTTTCAGGGTTTTCAGGTGAAGGTCAAAACTGATTTACCATTGAGGCAGGTGTTGCAGAAGCCTGATATCTCCGGGCGTCTGGTCGGATGGTCTGTAGAGTTGTCGAAATACGGCTTAATCTACGAGGCAAGGGGCAAGGTCTCGCCACAGAGGCTAGCGGAGTTCGTAGCGGAGTTAACAATGGCGGGAGAGGAACCAGGCTCTAAGGTATGGGTCCTGCATATTGATGGCTCGTCCAACTCACGTGGCAGTGGGTCAGGCATCATATTGACGGGCCCAAAAGAAGTGCAGATCGAACAGTCTCTCAGGTTTGAGTTCAAAGCCAGCAATAACCAGGCTGAGTATGAGGCGTTATTGGCACGATTGAGTCTAGCAAAGGAGTTGGAAATAGAAACCGTGGAGATCCGAAGCGATTCTCTCTTGGTGACCAATCAAATAAATGGTATTTATGAGGTCAAGGACCCGTTATTGGAAAGGTATTTGAGTCGTGCTCAGGAGTTGATGAAGGAGATCCAAACTGTGGGAATTAGTTACGTCCCTCGAGAACAGAATCAGCGGGCTGACTTGCTCGCCAAACTTGCCAGTACAAGGCGACCTGGAAATTATAGATCTGTTATCCATGAAGTAATGCATTCTCCAAGCATCGACAGGGTAGAGCAGGTATGTGTGGTGGTTAAAGGGAATACTTGGATGTCGCCAATCATAGAAGCGTTGACAGAGTCTTTGGAAGGGGCGACTACAGTCACGTCCGAGAGAAGGCGGGCAGCTAGTTATTTCACGATGATTCAAGGCGAGTTGTATAGGCGGGGCTTCTCAGCGCCTTTGTTGAAGTGTGTCACTGAGGATCGGGCTCAGGACTTGATGAAGGAAGTTCACGAGGGCACGTGCGCCAGCCACATTGGGGGCAGATCGTTGGGAGCAAAAATTTTAAGGGCTGGGTTCTATTGGCCAACCTTGAGGAAGAATTGTCAGCTCTACGTGAAGAAGTGTGACAAATGTCAGATTTTTGCAGATTTGCAAAGGGCACCCCCTGAATTGATGGCGACTATATCTTCTCCCTGGCCATTTGCCCCCTGGGGAGTTGATTTAGTTGGGCCATTTCCACCTGCAAGGTCCCAGTTTAAATACATCCTAGTGGCTGTGGATTAATTCACTAAGTGGATAGAGGCAGAACCACTCGCCACCATTACCTCCGAGAAAATTAAAAAGTTTTATTTTCAAAGAATTATTTGCAGGTTTGGCGTGCCTCAAGCAATCATCTCTGATAACGGGACTCAATTCTCAAGCCAGGCGACTAAGGATTTCTGCGAGGAGTGGGGAATTCAGAATCGATTCACTTCGGTCGAGCACCCCCAAACAAATGGCCAAGCAGAGGCCGCCAATAAAGTAGTTCTTGCAGGATTAAAGAGGCGTCTTGATGAAGCAAAGGGGCGTTGGTTGGAAGAATTGCCTATAGTTCTTTGGTCATACAACACCACTCCCCAGTCGACCACGGGAGAAACGCCCTTCAAACTAACCTATGGTGCGGACGCCATGTTGCCGGTTGAAATAAAGAACAAAGCATGGCGGGCGGTAGCAACTGACCCGGAACATAATCAAAGTAACTTGTTGGTCAGTCTAGACTTGGCCCCCGAAGTAAGAGAAGAGGCTCGCCTCAGAGGAGAGGCTATGAAGCAGCGCATATCCAGGAGATATGATTCACGAGTTGTTCCACGAATGATGCGCGTTGGCGATCTGGTACTTCGCAGGCGAACAGGTACCACGAATGTTAACAAGCTGACACCAAATTGGGAAGGTCCTTTCAAGATTACAGAAGCTTTAGGCAACCGAGCGTACCACCATCGATATGATATGTTGTTTCATCTGTTTATCATTTTTGGATTGAAACTCTTGTTGAAAAATATACTCGGATTATCATTTCGAAACGGATTCTCCATTCATAAGATAAAGAAGATATCCTGAATTTCATGATCTTTTGCTAAACTTAATTGAGTTCAAAGCCTCGAGCAAGATGATATTAACATTAGACATTGACAACCTATAACATTTTGATATAGATTAAATCTTTGTTTTATACATAGCTCATTTATACTTCATTATCTTATTTTTTTAGGCTTAAATGTGTTTTAAACATCTGAAATTCAAAGACGAATCTAAATTGGTCCTTATAAAAAAAATCTCATTGCAATAGGTTCTTCAATTTTTTTTATTTGAAATCAGTTCAAGTGAAGCCATTTTATCTACGTGTCATAAACCAATCATCCGTCCATTTGATGAGTCTAATCAACCGAGTGGTAACCACGTTGACTTTTCACATCAGTTTTGGTCCCTCTAAAGTTTTTTAATCACTTTCAGTTCGTCCTCCTCCCCCTTCTTCCTCCATTCACACCACAGATTCTGGCCAACGGACCTCGTCTCAGAAACCACGCCTCCATCACGACTACATTAACAGATTATAAATCGAAACCCCCTTTTCTAAAAAATATTATTGTATTTTAAACTTTAAGAGTTTAGTTGATAAAAATTATTTTTAAAGTATTAATTCAATTAAAAATACATGCATTAAAGACTAAAATGATTATTCACAATGAATTAACTAGGGCTTGATGCATTAGAGGGGGGGATACACACAACCTCTCAATCTAGAAACATTAAATGCAATAAAAATTGTGCCTAAAAAGGCCAACAAAATACCCTTTCACACCCTATACCAAAATGTGCATGCAACTTAACAACTAAACTCCAATCCCATCATTTCTCTTCATTTCATTCACCATGTGACCATGTCAATAGTTGGAACCTAGGGAAAGAAAAGCACGGGAAGACAAAAGATCGAGATGAAAAAAATTACCAATGAGAGCAATCTTCAAGTCACTTTCTCGAAGCAGTAACCAGAAGATTGCTCTCATTGATAATTTTTTTCATCTCTATCTTTTGTCTTCCTTGCTTTCCTTTCCACATATTCCATTAGTTGACATGGTCACAGGTGAATGAAATGAAGAGAAATGATGGGATTGGAGTTTAGAGGTTAAGTTGCATGCACATTTTGGTATAGGGTGTGAAAGGGTATTTTGTAGGCCTTTTAAGGCACAATTTTTCATTGCATTTAAACGTTTCTAGATTGAGAGATTGTGAGTATATCCGTCTGAGTGGCTCATATGATAAGAAATTCATTATGGAGGAATGATGCTTTAGGGGAAGTTGTTCATAGTATGTCTATATTGCTCAACAATGTTGATATAAAATTTAGGAAATAACTATAAATGATATTAATCTTCTTATTTTATGAAAGTGGTTGTTGGCTTGAAGTCCTTTAAAATGGGATAGAATAAGTGATTGTGAATATATATACAAGTTAATTCATCTAGATGGATAATTCTATAAGATGAAGCAAAAGTTATGGTGAGAGTAATGAATTTACAACCCAAGTTTGATACGTTTACAATACATATACTTTCTCTTTTATTCTCTTTTCACCTTTATAATGCAATTCATCTTCTTACATTGGCTTAGATTGGACAACCGCGGCAGAGGATCTCGATTCGAAATTCGATTCTCCTCCATGCATTTTTAAAATATATATTATTCTGCAAACAAATCCTAAAAACCACTGCAAAACATTTCTCGTCCTTTTTTTGTTGATTTGTAACAATATTATTGGGATAAACAACAAATCATAGATTAGCCGTAAATCAATGCATATTATGATTTCTATATCAATATATCATAAAATATGAAAATTTCAATTCATTGGTACTTTATTGTTCAAAATTTCAAGATTATACTCCCAGTATGTGAAGGGAATCATGCGATCGATTACCGCAACAGAATAAGAATTTTCTATATGATATAGACTCGCAAGTTCATGTTTCAAAGTTCGTCAACAAACTAACACATTAAGATTACCTCTTGAAGACATGAGCAACGAAGCAGTAGCAGCTTCGTCTCTACAGAAGTCTACACAAACGGTCCCACCAGAAACCCTTGCGGCTTGAGGCAAGAAGCTGAGCAAACTATCTCAGTAGGGTTTGAGTATCTCATGCTCTATATATAAGCCTCATAAGGTGGCTAACCCTAATTCTCCTTAATGCATATTGGGCTCACCCAATGAGTCTGGTCCAATAAGTGTTCATCTAATATACCTGGTCCAATAAGACATTATAATACATTCTAGTGGGTTAATTCTATGTGAGTGACTCTATAGGTATCTCTTGCGTACTTAGGTTGTAATAATTAAATATAAATAATATTAAACTACTAGTGCATATTTAAACAATGTAACTCGTTTTAATACCACACGTAGGATGAAATGTCTCTGATTTATAGTAGAAATTAGAACCCCAACAAAATAAAAGAAAACATCGTAAATTGGGTGCCTTCGTATACACTCTTGCAAGCAATGGAGATATTATAGAAAAATGTACATAACAGTATATGCTAACAACATGAGCTTCTACGTGATTTCCCTCTTTTACAAAAGACTCTTTAGTAGAGATTTAACCCGTTCGAGAGTGTGTGAGACAAATGATGACATTGTTCTCTTTAAATAAAACCTAGAACCTAGAACCTAACAACCATCCATAAAGAATATTGGGCTCATTAAGTCTTTCACATGAACTCAAAAAAATTGCATAATGGACTTGGCCCAATAAATAAATATACACATAGTGGCTCAAAAAGAAAAACTCAAAATAGGACATATTAAAAAATCGACTATCAGGGCATACATATGACCTAGAAGGCATCCCACGAAGAATCACGTTCATCCAAAAAATCTAGAGCCTTCTTTCACCTCCATCCAGAAATCCCAGAGCGTCCTTTTTGTTCACCCCCTCCACCCCCCAATGGGGTCCCCCTTATGGTGGGCTTCTTCCCTCGTAAGGACTCCTGACTGTCTATAAAAAGGTTTTCTTCTATTCTTTGTGAGAGTCCTTTATCCTATAGACATAATTTTTTTATCTTCCCTTTGTTTCTTTTCCCACTTCTTTCATGTCCACCTCTCATTGCCGCCACCATTTGTCACTATAACCACCCAATTCATATCCTCGCTATTTGAAGTTTCCTTTTTTAACCACCACCCATTGTTGGGCTCTGACTAGTGGTTTTATGAGGAGTTTATAGTGCAATGACAAGGTCGGAGTTGAGCTTCCATGAAGCGCGTTAACAAAGCTACCATTACTCTAGAATATATCTACTTAAGTAAAAAAGTGATGAAAATGGAATCAACAAGCTTGAGATTTGGAGTATCCTGATATGACATTTGTAATTTGAATTTCTAGTGTTTTATTGGTTCTGTTGATGGGTGATTTTTAAATTGTTTTTCCTTTTGAGTTTATAATGTCTTAAGAGGTATAGAGCAAACAAGGTTGTGTTGTTGTATTTGTGGTGCTATATGTTGGGATACAACTTATCAAGTGTGAGTAAAAGTATCACATTGGATATAAAAAGTGTGGTTATCTCTAAGACCAATGTAGAGATCTCCAAAATTGTAGGCATTTCGCAGCCTCAAGAATGGTATTAAAGTCAATGATGTGACCCTAATGACCGCCTCCTTATATCTAAAGTATTCATGACAATGGGGTGGCCAAACGGTATGTCCTATTGACGTGAGGAGACCCAAATATGGTAAATGGACAGGGCGAGCGCCCAAACACCTATCAGGGGCGGTTAGACTTTCTCCTTGTCGTGCGGAGAACGCGACCACGTTAAGTCAGGACTGGTCTAGGCGGTAGGGGTAAACTTGTAATAGGTATAGGGCTTGGACTTTGTAACAGGTTGGGCCAAACCTTAGTAGCCCATAGGCTTGATGTTAGTTAATTATCATTAATGGCTCTACTCCCTATAAATAGCCAAGGGAGGCTAATGTAAAGGGGTTGACAATTTTACTAATCAATAAGATTTATTCACTTCTCTCCTATAGTGTTCATTTCCTAGAACATTTTTGGCGCCGTCTGTGGGGAAGGTAAACCAAACCCTACGCACTCTAAACCTAGCTATGTCAGGCGCTGGTCATCGAGGGAAACGCCACGGTAGGGGAGGACGAACGGCGGGCCGTCAGCCTGAGCCGCCTCCCACACCTCCACCAACCCCTACTCCAAACCCAGGATCGCCGCAGGAGGACGCGCCGGGTGGTGGTGCGTCCAACCAGATTCCTTTCAACATTTTTGTGGCCGAATGGAATAAGGTATGCGGCGCCCTGGACTTTGTCCAGCAGCAGAATCAGCATCTGCAGGCCCTGATAGGGAAAATCGCCAGTGTACGATTAAACTATCGCGTAATACAAAAGATCGAACCCAAGGGATAGGTGTTCTTATTAATATATAATTTAGTACTTGTGCAATAAAAATAAAATGATATTTTTGATGTTTGGTTTAGGACAAGATGAAAGCAAAAGCATAGAATAATAAAACAGAATAAGATGAGAAGAATTTAAGCTCTTGGGTTGATTTACATAATTTATAAAACATGCTAGAAAACTCTTACTAAATTTCTGAACTTTAAATTCATATTCATGGTGCTATAGCCTAAATTTCTACATCCTAATAGCCTTAAGAAATGTAGAACTTTCTTACCTAATTACTAACTCCATAGCCTTGGTTATTAGTTAATTAGAAAAGAATATGAAGAGAGAATCCGGGCCAACACAAAGTTACGTACATCCTTATAGCCTTAAGAAATGCAAACATATAACCTTTTTTATTTCCTATTTCCCTTACTACTTACCAAATGGCCTTATGACATAAGTAGAAAGCAAGAAATCTTTTGCGCATAAAGATTAATGAAGAACAAAGAAATAAAACATGAATTGAAGATATTATTCAGAAATGTAAAAGAAAACTAGAACATGAATTATAAACTAAAACAACCCAAAAACTTAAAAGAGAAGTTAGCCAAGCATGGCTAAAGGAGACATTGAATTACCCTGGATAGGAGCTCAAATATGGCTTCCCACAAGTCCTAGGAACAATGCTCAAGAGGGAGAAAGAGAGAATACTTGTTGTATTCTAAGACGGTGTGCTTTACAAGTGAAGAAAAGGGTCCTATTTATAGTAAAAATTCAGCCTCCAGCGCTTGAGCGCTGGCATTCCCAACGCTTGGGCGCTAGGATGCATTAAAAATCCACTTCCTGTCCGAGGCCAGCGCTTGAGCGCTGGCTTTCCAACGCTTGGGCGCTGGGACAAAATCTGACTCATTTCCTAGTCAGAGTCCCAGCGCTCAAGCGCTGGGATCCCAACGCTGGAGCGGTGGGACGCTGCTTCTTCATCTTCAAGCTTTTCTTCCTTCTTCATCCATGGTAGTGGGTTTTGATGGCCATAAAATGCCACTACTCAGCTCTTAATCAATTCTGAAACCTTCCTCCCACTACCATCAATCCTTCAACATTATTTTCCATGTGCTAAATTAGAGAGTGATTCTTCATATTCTTCTTTCCACTTTGGTCCTCTCTTGGTTAGCACTTTAATTCAAGCCCTCATATTCTCTCAATCTTCAGTTTAAGTCCTCCACTCTTGAACCTTTACAATTTGGTCCCTGATTTCCTGCAACTCTACAAATCGGTCCCTGGACAAAAATGATAACTAAACCAGCTTTTCCTAAAAATATAAAATTGCTATAAAAATTCCTAAAAATATAAAATAAAGATAGAAAAACAAATAAAATCTAATCTACATGCAAAATGCAAAATAAATATAAAATCTACATAAAAATAATAAAAAACCTATATGTGACTCAAAAATAATAAAATAAAAAGACTAAAAACACCCTAAAAATATCATATAAAATCCACTCATCAGGCCCAATTGGAATATTTTCGTCAACAGAAGGATCCTGGTATGGAGAGTCTTAGGGAAGCTGAGAATGGGGTGGACTTTCAACCCTTTTAACCCGCCATCCAGGCGGTCCCGATCCCGGACGCTGTGAAGCATCTTGTGTTGGATACGTATTCTGGCGAGTCGGATCCTAAGGAGCACTTGCAGTCGTTTATGACCAAAATGGTGATTAGTCAGGCGCCTGATGCGGTCCCATGTAGATTGTTCCCGTCTACGCTGAAGGGGACGGCGTTGGCTTGGTTTTCTAAATTACCAACGCATTCCATAAATAGCTTCACAGAGTTTTCATGTAAGTTCCTATCACATTTTGCAGCAAGCAAGAGTCAGAGGGTAACGACGGGTGCAATGAATGCCTTTAAGCAAGGCTTGCGGGCGGGTGCACTGAACAACAAGCTCAGTAGGCGCCCGCCACGAGACATGGCGGACATCAGGGCTCATGTCCACGAATTCATATTAGAGGAGGAGAATGATGAACATAAGAGAGCACGGGATATGCGGGACGCGCCATCAAGAAGGCCTGAAGGGAGAGGAAAGCAGGCGCGTGTGTTTATTCAACGGGATCCTCCAAGGGCAAACCGTAGCAACCCGAATCAGACAGCCGCCTTCGCTAATCAGGAGCGCCGGAATAATATACCTCGCCCAGAAATTGCACGGCGGCCAGCACCCCAGCGCCAGGTGCAGCCGCCAGTGCCCCCAGTACCTTGTTACTCACCGAATGTGGACACCCGGAGATGGTGTGAGTATCATGGCGTTTTGGGTCATGACACGGATGATTGTGTTACCTTACAACGGGAGGTTGAGAGATTGATAAATGCGGGTCATCTAGGCCAGTATGTCAAGACAGCGCCCGCCCAAGGCGCAGGGCGATCGGGACAAGCTGCCCGACGCGATGATTATGGCGACGCAGATGGAGAGGCGCCCATGGGAGATCCGGCGGGAACTGTCAATTGCATTTCCGGAGGCTTCAATGATGAATCTAGTGCAAGTTGCAAGAGGTATGTACGGCAGGCACATGCAACAGTGCATTCGGTTCAGGAAGAAAAGTTTGGGTTCCAACACCCCAACATTGTTTTTACCAGTGAGGATTTTAATGGAGTACTACCGCACAAGGGCGACCCCATTGTGGTACAATTGAGAATTAACAATTATGATGTCAGGCGGGTTCTTTTGGATCAAGGAAGTTCAGCAGACATAAAATACGGTGAGGCATTTGAGAAGATGGGCCTCAAGGAAGAGGCGTTGTCACCTTACACTGGGTCGCTAATTGGTTTCACTGGCGAGCACGTGGTGCCCAGGGGATGCGTGGAGTTGAAAACAGTCTTTGGCTCGGAGGGATTTGCTAAGGCGGTCACCGTTAAATACATTGTTCTTGCGTGTAAGTCATCTTATAATGTTTTAATTGGGCGTGACACTTTAAATCAGATCTGTGCAGTTATTTCCAGAAAACATTTATAGGTGAAGTATCCGTTGGCCAACGGGCGAGTAGGAACGTTGGCGGTCGATCAAATTAGAGCACGAGAATGCTACAGGGAGAGTGTCGCTGATTACGGGCCGCAGAACGCCAAGGTTGGACACCGATGCTATGAGATTAGTGAGGAAAGCACGCTGGATCCCAGAATGGAGGCACTAGATTCTCGCCCTAGTCCCATCGAAGAAACAAAAACCGTGGAGGTAGGGCAACGAATGCTGAAGGTAGGAACACAATTGACACCTGCGCAGGAAAACCGCCTGACTCTCCTACTGGGAGAAAACCTAAAGATAAACTATTGCTATCAAACAATGCCTTTTGGGCTCAAGAACGTTGGGGCGACCTATCAGCGACTGATCGATAAGGTGTTTGAGGAGTAGGTGGGAAGAAATATGCAGGTTTACATAGACGACATAATTGTGACGTCAGTCAAGGCAGATGATCATTTGGCTGATTTGGGCGAGGCCTTCGGGTGAGTCCGACATTACAACATGCGCCTAAACCCAGATAAATGTTCCTTTGGGATTCTGGGGGGCAAATTCTTGGGATTCATGGTGACGGTCAGGGGCATTGAGATTAACCCAGACAAGTGCAGGGCGATCCTAGAGATGGCTAGCCCATCTTCGGTTAAGGAAGTCCAGTGTCTAGCTGGAAAGGTCGCTTCCCTGGCCCGTTTTCTCCCACATGCGGGGCAGAAGGCGGCCCCATTCTTCAAATGATTAAAGAAGAGCACGAAATATGAATGGACGTCAGACTGTGAAGAGGCGTTTCAGCGGTTAAAACAGTTTTTGTCTAAACCACCAGTTTTGCAGAAGCCAATTGTGGGCGAGCCCTTGTTGCTTTACTTTGCCATCACTGATCGCGCATTGGGTTCAGTAATAACGCAAGAGGTAGCGGGCGAGGTACGCATAATTTATTTTGTAAGTCACACTTTGCAGGGAGCTGAAAAGAGATACCAAAGGATTGAGAAGGCGGCCTTGGCGGTTCTAGTCACAGCTCGTAGATTACGACCTTATTTTCAGAGTTTTCAGGTGAAGGTCAAAACTGATTTACCATTGAGGCAAGTGTTGCAGAAGCCTGATATCTCCGGGCGTCTGGTCGGATGGTCTGTAGAGTTGTCGGAATACGGCTTAATCTACGAGGCAAGGGGCAAGGTCTCGCCACAGAGGCTAGCGGAGTTCGTAGCGGAGTTAACAATGGCGGGAGAGGAACCAGGCTCTAAGGTATGGGTCCTGCATATTGATGGCTCGTCTAACTCACGTGGCAGTGGGGCAAGCATCATATTGACGGGCCCAAAAGAAGTGCAGATCGAACAGTCTCTCAGGTTTGAGTTCAAAGCCAGCAATAACTAGGCTGAGTATGAGGCGCTATTGGCACGATTGAGTATACCGAAGGAGTTGGAAATAGAAACCGTGGAGATCCGAAGCGATTCTCTCTTGGTGATCAATCAAATAAATGGTATTTATCAGGTCAAGGACCCGTTATTGGAAAGGTATTTGAGTCGTGCTCAGGAGTTGATGAAGGAGATCCAAACTGTGGGAATTATTTACGTCCCTCGAGAACAGAATCAGCGGGCTGACTTGCTCGCCAAACTTGCCAGTACAAGGCGACCTGGAAATTATAGATCTGTTATCCATGAAGTAATGCATTCTCCAAGCATCGACAGGGTAGAGCAGGTATGTGTGGTGGTTAAAGGGAATACTTGGATGTCGCCAATCATAGAAGCGTTGACAGAGTCTTTGGAAGGGGCGACTACAGTCACGTCCGAGAGAAGGCGGGCAGCTAGTTATTTCACGATGATTCAAGGCGAGTTGTATAGGCGGGGCTTCTCAGCGCCTTTGTTGAATTGTGTCACTGAGGATCGGGCTCAGGACTTGATGAAGGAAGTTCACGAGGGCACGTGCGCCAGCCACATTGGGGGCAGATCGTTGGGAGCAATAATTTTAAGGGCTGGGTTCTATTGGCCAACCTTGAGGAAGGATTGTCAGCTCTACGTGAAGAAGTGTGACAAATGTCAGATTTTTGCAGATTTGCATAGGGCGCCCCCTGAATTGATGGCGACTATATCTTCTCCGTGGCCATTTGCACTCTGGGGAGTTGATTTAGTTGGGCCATTTCCACCTGCAAGGTCCCAGTTTAAATACATCCTAGTGGCTGTGGATTAATTCACTAAGTGGATAGAGGCAGAACCACTCGCCACCATTACCTCCGAGAAAATTAAAAAGTTTTATTTTCAAAGAATTATTTGCAGGTTTGGCGTGCCTCAAGCAATCATCTCTGATAACGGGACTCAATTCTCAAGCCAGGCGACTAAGGATTTCTGCGAGGAGTGGGGAATTCAGAATCGTTTCACTTCGGTCGAGCACCCCCAAACAAATGGCCAAGCAGAGGCCGCCAATAAAGTAGTTCTTGCAGGATTAAAGAGGCATCTTGATGAAGCAAAGGGGCGTTGGTTGGAAGAATTGCCTATAGTTCTTTGGTCATACAACACCACTCCTCAGTCGACCACGGGAGAAACGCCCTTCAAACTAACCTTTGGTTCGGACGCCATGTTGCCGGTTGAAATAAAGAACAAAGCATGGCGGGCGGTAGCAACTGACCTGGAACATAATCAAAGTAACTTGTTGGTCAGTCTAGACTTGGGCCCCGAAGTAAGAGAAGAGGCTCGCCTCAGAGGAGAGGCTATGAAGCAGCGCATATCCAGGAGATATCATTCACGGGTTGTTCCACGAATGATGCGCGTTGGCAATCTGGTACTTCGCAGGCGAACAGGTACCACGGATGTTAACAAGCTGACACCAAATTGGGAAGGTCCTTTCAAGATTACAGAAGCTTTAGGCAACGGAGCGTACCACCAACTCAGATTATCATTTCGAAACGGATTCTCCATTCATAAGATAAAGAAGATATCCTGAATTTCATGATCTTTTGCTAAACTTAATTGAGTTCAACGCCTCGAGCAAGATGATATTAACATTAGACATTGACAACCTATAACATTTTGATATAGATTAAATCTTTGTTTTATACATAGCTCATTTATACTTCATTATCTTATTTTTTTAGGCTTAAATGTGTTTTTAACATCTGAAATTCAAAGATGAATCTAAATTGGTCCTTATAAAAAAAATCTCATTGCAATAGGTTCTTCAATTTTTTTTTATTTGAAATCAGTTCAAGTGAAGCCATTTTATCTACGTGTCATAAACCAATCATCCGTCCATTTGATGAGTCTAATCAACCGAGTGGTAACCACGTTGACTTTTCACATCAGTTTTGGTCCCTCTAAAGTTTTTTAATCACTTTCAGTTCGTCCTCCTCCCCCTTCTTCCTCCATTCACACCACAGATTCTGGCCAACGGACCTCGTCTCAGCAACCACGCCTCCATCACCACTACATTAACAGATTATAAATCGAAACCCCCTTTTCTAAAAAATATTATTGTATTTTAAACTTTAAGAGTTTAGTTGATAAAAATTATTTTTAAAGTATTAATTCAATTAAAAATACATGCATTAAAGACTAAAATGATTATTCACAATGAATTAACTACGGCTTGATCCATTAGAGGGGGGGATACACACAATCTCTCAATCTAGAAACATTAAATGCAATAAAAATTGTGCCTAAAAAGGCCAACAAAATACTCTTTCACACCCTATACCAAAATGTGCATGCAACTTAACAACTAAACTCCAATCCCATCATTTCTCTTCATTTCATTCACCATGTGACCATGTCAATAGTTGGAACCTAGGGAAAGAAAAGCACGGGAAGACAAAAGATCGAGATGAAAAAAATTACCAATGAGAGCAATCTTCAAGTCACTTTCTCGAAGCAGTAACCAGAAGATTGCTCTCATTGATAATTTTTTTCATCTCTATCTTTTGTCTTCCTTGCTTTCCTTTCCACATATTCCATTATTTGACATGGTCACAGGTGAATGAAATGAAGGGAAATGATGGGATTGGAGTTTAGAGGTTAAGTTGCATGCACATTTTGGTATAGGGTGTGAAAGGGTATTTTGTAGGCCTTTTAAGGCACAATTTTTCATTGCATTTAAACGTTTCTAGATTGAGAGATTGTGAGTATATCCGTCTGAGTGGCTCATATGATAAGAAATTCATTATGGAGGAATGATGCTTTAGGGGAAGTTGTTCATAGTATGTCTATATTGCTCAACAATGTTGATATAAAATTTAGGAAATAACTATAAATGATATTAATCTTCTTATTTTATGAAAGTGGTTGTTGGCTTGAAGTCCTTTAAAATGGGATAGAATAAGTGATTGTGAATATATATACAAGTTAATTCATCTAGATGGATAATTCTATAAGATGAAGCAAAAGTTATGGTGAGAGTAATGAATTTACAACCCAAGTTTGATACGTTTACAATACATATACTTTCTCTTTTATTCTCTTTTCACCTTTATAATGCAATTCATCTTCTTACATTGGCTTAGATCGGACAACCGCGGCAGAGGATCTCGATTCGAAATTCGATTCTCCTCCATGCATTTTTAAAATATATATTATTCTGCAAACAAATCCTAAAAACCACTGCAAAACATTTCTCGTCCTTTTTTTGTTGATTTAAAACAATATTATTGGGAGAAACAACAAATCATAGATTAGCCGTAAATCAATGCATATTATGATTTCTATATCAATATATCATAAAATATGAAAATTTCAATTCATCGGTACTTTATTAATCAAAATTTCAAGATTATACTCCCAGTATGTGAAGGGAATCATGCGATCAATTACCCCAACAGAATAAGAATTTTCTATATGAGATAGACTCGCAAGTTCATGTTTCAAAGTTCGTAAACAAACTAACACATTAAGATTACCTCTTGAAGACATGAGCAACGAAGCAGTAGCAGCTTTGTCTCTAGAGAAGTCTACACAAACGATCCCACCAGAAACCCTTGCGGCTTGAGGCAAGAGGCTGAGCAAACTGTCTCAGTAGGGTTTGAGTATCTCATGCTCTATTTATAAGCCTCATAAGGTGGCTAACCCTAATTCTCCTTAATGCATATTGGGCTCACCCAATGAGTCTGGTCCAATAAGTGTTCATCTAATATACCTGGTCCAGTAAGACATTATAATACATTCTAGTGGGTTAATTCTATGTGTGTGACTCTAGAGGTATCTCTTGCGTACTTAGGTTGTAATAATTAAATATAAATAATATTAAACTACTAGTGCATAATTAAACAATGTGACTCGTTTTAATACCACACGTAGGATGAAATGTCTCTGATTTATAGTAGAAATTAGAACCCCAACAAAATAAAAGAAAACATCGTAAATTGCGTGCCTTCGTATACACACTTGCAAGCAATGGAGATCTTATAGAAAAATGTACATAACAGTATATACTAGCAACATGAGCTTCTACGTGATTTCCCTCTTTTACAAAAGACTCTTTAGTAGAGATTTAACCCGTTCGAGAATGTGTGAGACAAATGATGACCTTGTTCTCTTTAAATAAAACCTAGAACCTAGAACCTAACAACCATCCATAAAGAATATTGGGCTCATTAAGTCTTTCACATGAACTCAAAAAAATTGCATAATGGACTTGGCCCAATAAATAAATATACACATAGTGGCTCCAAAAAAAAAAAGAACTCAAAATAGGACATATTAAAAAATCGACTATCAGGGCATACATATGACCTAGAAGGCATCCCACGAAGAATCACGTTCATCCAAAAAATCTAGAGCCTTCTTTCACCTCCATCCAGAAATCCCAGAGCGTCCTTTTTGTTCACCCCCTCCACCCCCCAATGGGGTCCCCCCTATGGTGGGCTTCTTCCCTCGTAAGGACTCCTGACTCTCTATAAAAAGGTTTTCTTCTATTCTTTGTGAGATTCCTCTATCCTATAGACATAATTTTTTTATCTTCCCTTTGTTTCTTTTCCCACTTCTTTCATGTCCACCTTTCATTGCCGCTACCATTTGTCACTATAACCACCCAATTCTTATCCTCGCTATTTGAAGTTTCCTCTTTTAACCACCACCCGTTATTGGGCTCTGACTAGTGGTTTTATGAGGAGTTTATAGTGCAATGACAAGATCGGAGTTTGGCTTCCATGAAGCGTGTTAACAAAGCTACCATTACGCTAGAATATATTTACTTAAGTAAAAAAGTGATGAAAATGGAATCAACAAGCTAGAGATTTGGAGTATCCTGATATAACATTTGTAATTTGAATTTCTAGTGTTTTATTGATTGTGTTGATGGGTCATTTTTAAATTGTTTTTCCTTTTGAGTTTATAATGTCTTACGAGGTATAGAGCAAACAAGGTTGTATTGTTGTATTTGTGGTGCTATATGTTGGGATACAACTTATCAAGTGTGAGTAAAAGTATCACATTGGATATAAAAAGTGTGGTTATCTCTAAGCCGAATGTAGAGATCTCCAAAATTGTAGGCATTTCGCAGGCTCAAGAATGGTATTAAAGTCGATGATGTGACCCTAATGACCGCCTCCTTATATCTAAAGTATTCATGAAAATGTGGTGGCCAGACGGTATGTCCTATTGACGTGAGGAGACCCAATAATGGTACATGGACAGGGCGAGCGCCCATACACCTATCAAGGGCGGTTAGACTTTCTCCTTGTCGTGCGGAGAATGCGACCACGTTAAGTCAGGACTGGTCTAGGCGGTAGGGGTAAACTTGTAATAGGTATAGGGCTTGGACTTTGTAACAGGTTGGGCCAAACCTTAGTAGCCCATAGGCTTGATGTTATTTAATTATCATTAATGGATCTACTTCCCATAAATAGCCAAGGGAGGCTAATGTAAAGGGGTTGACAATTTTACTAATCAATAAGATTTATTCACTTCTCTCCTATAGTGTTCATTTCCCATAACATTTTTGGCGCCGTCTGTGGGGAAGGTAAACGAAACCCTACGCACTCTAAACCTAGCTATGTCAGGCGTTGGTCGTCGAGGGCGAGGCCACGGTAGGGGAGGACGAACGACGGGCCGTCAGTCTGAGCCGCTTCCCACACCTCCGCCAACCCCTACTCTAAACCCAGGATCGCCGCAGGAGGACGCGCCGGGTGGTGGTGCTTCCAACCAGATTCCTTCCAACATTTTTGTGGCTGAATGGAATAGGGTATGCGGCGCCCTGGATTTTGTCCAGCAGTAGAATCAGCATCTGCAGGCCCAGCTGGAATATTTTCGTCAACAGAAGGATCCTTGTATGGAGAGTCTTAGGGAAGCTGAGAATGTGGTGGACTTTCAACCCTTTTCACCCGCCATCCAGGCGGTCCCGATCCCGGACGCTGTGAAGCATCTTGTGTTGGATACGTATTCTGGCGAGTCGGATCCTAAGGAGCACTTGCAGTCGTTTATGACCAAAATGGTGATTAGACAGGCGCCTGATGCGGTCCCATGTAGATTGTTCCCGTCTACGCTGAAGGGGACGTCGTTGGCTTGGTTTTCTAAATTACCAACACATTCCATAAATAGCTTCACAGAGTTTTCATATAAGTTCCTATCACATTTTGTTGCAAGCAGGAGTCAGAGGGTAACGACGGGTGCATTATTCAACATTCGTCAGGGCGCGTCTGAAACTCTTAAACAATATATGGCGAGGTTCAATGCCACGCTGGTGCGGATTGGGGACCCGCCCCAAGAGACATGTGTCAATGCCTTTAAGCAAGGCTTTCGGGCGGGTGCACTGAACAACAAGCTCAGTAGGCGCCCACCACGAGACATGGCGGACTTTAGGGCCCGTGTCCACGACTTCATATTAGAGGAGGAGAATGATGAACTTAATAGAGCACGGGATATGCTGGACGCGCCATCAAGAAGGCTTGAAGGGAGAGGAAAGCAGGCGCGTGTGTTTATTCAACGGGATCCTCCAAGGGCAAATCGTAGCAACCCGTATCAGACAGCCGCCTTCGCTAATCAGGAGTGCCGGAATAATATACATCGCCCAGAAATTGCACGGCGGCCAGCACCCCAGCGCCAGGTGCAGCCGCCAGTGCCCCCATTACCATGTTACTCACCGGTGGCCCACAGGGCAAAGGTTCCCTTGGCGGTTGGTCTCTCTCAGATATTGACAGACAACAGAGAGACTAATCTGATAGCCCGCCCTTATCCTCCCAAACGTCCCCCACCGAATGTGGACACCCGGAGATGGTGTGAGTATCATGGCGTTTTAGGTCATGACACGGATGATTGTGTTACCTTACAACGGGAGGTTGAGAGATTGATAAAGGCGGGTCATCTAGGCCAGTATGTCAAGACAGCGCCCGCCCAAGGCGCGGGGCGATCGGGACAAGCTGCCTGACGCGATGATTATGGCGACGCAGATGGAGAGGCGCCCATGGGAGATCCGGCGGGAACTGTCAATTGCATTTCCGGAGGCTTCAATGATGAATCTAGTGCAAGTCGCAAGAGGCATGTACGCCAGGCACATGCAATAGTGCATTCGGTTCAGGAAGAAAAGTTTGGGTTCCAACACCCCAACATTGCTTTTACCAGTGAGGATTTTAAAGGAGTACTACCGCACAAGGGCGACCCCATTGTGGTACAATTGAGAATTAACAATTATGATGTAAGGCGGGTGCTTTTGGATCAAGTAAGTTCAGCAGACATAATATATGGCGAGGCATTTGAGAAGATGGGCCTCAAGGAAGAGGCGTTGTCACCTTACACTGGGTCGCTAATTGGGTTCACTGGCGAGCACGTGGTGCCCAGGGGATGCGTGGAGTTGAAAACAGTCTTTGGCTCGGAGGGATTTGCTAAGGCGGTCACGGTTAAATACATTGTTCTTGCGTGTAAGTCATCTTATAATGTTTTAATTGTGCGTGACACTTTCAATCCGATATGTGCAGTTATTTCCACAAAACATTTAAAGGTGAAGTATCCGTTGGCCAACGGGTGAGTAGGAACGTTGGCGGTCGATCAAATTAGAGCACGAGAATGCTACAGGGAGAGTGTCGCTGATTACGGGCCGCAGAACGCCAAGGTTGGACACCAATGCTATGAGATTAGTGAGGAAAGCACACTGGATCCTAGAATGGAGGCACCAGATTCTCGCCCTAGTCCCATCGAAGACACAAAAATCGTGGAGGTAGGGCAACGAATGCTGAAGGTAGGAACATAATTGACACCTCCGCAGGAAAACCGCCTGACTCGCCTACTGGAAGAAAACCTAGACTTATTTGCTTGGACGCTCAAGGATGTTCCGGGCATTAGTCCGAATGTGATTTGTCACAAGTTGGCGATTAAGGAAGAAGTCAAACCAGTCGCCCAAGCAAGAAGGAAGACATGCGAAGAACGAACGAAGGTGATTGAGGTGGAAATGGCAAAGCTTAAGGAAGCAAACTTCATTAGGGAGGTTAAATACCGTACATGGTTGGCGAATGTGGTGTTAGTCAGGAAAGCAAATTGAAAATGGCGTATGTGTACTGATTACACAGACTTGAATAAGGCGTGCCCAAAAGATGCGTACCCTTTGCCTAACATCGACAAGCTGGTTGGTGGGGCTTCGGGAAATGAAGTCCTTAGCCTCATGGACGCCTTTTCAGGCTACAACCAAATACGTATGCACCCACAAGATGAGGAGAAGACAGCGTTCATGACCCCAAAGATAAACTATTGTTATCAAACAATGCCTTTTGGGCTCAAGAACGTTGGGGCGACCTATCAGCGACTGATGGATAAGGTGTTTGAGGAGCATGTGGGAAGAAATATGCAGGTTTACGTAGACGACATGATTGTGACGTCAGTCAAAGAAGATGATCATTTGGCTGATTTGGGCGAGGCCTTCGGGCGAGTCCGGCATTACAACATGCGCCTAAACCCAGATAAATGTTCCTTTGGGATTATGGGGGGCAAATTCTTGGGATTCATGGTGACGGTCAGGGGCATTGAGATTAACCCAGACAAGTGCAGGGCGATCCTAGAGATGGCTAGCCCATCTTCGGTTAAGGAGGTCCAGTGTCTAGCTGGAAAGGTCGCTTCCCTGGCCCTTTTTCTACCACATGCGGGGGAGAAGGCGGCCCCATTCTTCAAATGTTTAAAGAAGAGCACGAAATTTGAATGGACGTCAGAGTGTGAAGAGGCGTTTTCAGTGGTTGAAACAGTTTTTGTCTAAACCGCCAGTTTTGCAGAAGCCAATTGTGGGCGAGCCCTTGTTGCTTTACTTTGCCATCACTGATCGCGCATTGGGTTCAGTAATAATGCAAGAGGTAGCGGGCGAGGTACGCATAATTTATTTTGTAAGTCACACTTTGCAGGGAGCTGAAAGAGATATCAAAGGATTGAGAAGGCGGCCTTGGCGGTTCTAGTCACAGCTCGTAGATTACGACCCTATTTTCAGAGTTTTCAGGTTAAGGTCAAAACTGATTTACCATTGAAGCAGGTGTTGCAGAAGCCTGATATCTCCGGACGTCTGGTCGGATGGTCTGTAGAGTTGTCGGAATACGGCTTAATCTATGAGGCGAGGGGCAAGGTCTCGCCACAGAGGCTAGCGGAGTAAACAATGGCGGGAGAGGAACCAGGCTCTAAGGTATGGGTCCTGCATATTGATGGCTTGTCCAACTCACGTGGCAGTGGGGCAGGCATCATATTGACGGGCCCAAAAGAAGTGCAGATCGAACAGTCTCTCAGGTTTGAGTTCAAAGCCAGCAATAACCAGGCTGAGTATGAGGCGCTATTGGCAGGATTGAGTCTAGCAAAGGAGTTGGAAATAGAAACCGTGGAGATCCGAAGCGATTCTCTCTTCGTGACCAATCAAATAAATGGTATTTATCAGGTCAAGGACCTGTTATTGGAAAGGTATTTGAGTCGGGCTCAGGAGTTGATGAAGGAGATCCAAACTGTGGGAATTAGTTACGTCCCTCGAGAACAGAATCAGCGGGCTGACTTGCTTGCCAAACTTGCCAGTACAAGGCGACCTGGAAATTATAGATCTGTTATCCATGAAGTAATGCATTCTCCAAGCATCGACAGGGTAGAGCAGGTATGTGTGGTGGTTAAAGGGAATACTTGGATGTCGCCAATCATAGAAGCGTTGACAGAGTCTTTGGAAGGGGCGACTATAGTCACGTCCGAGAGAAGGCGGGCAGCTAGTTATTTCACGATGATTCAAGGCGAGTTGTATAGGCGGGGCTTCTCAGCGCCTTTGTTGAAGTGTGTCACTGAGGATCGGGCTCAGGACTTGATGAAGGAAGTTCACGAGGGCACGTGCGCCAGCCACATTGGGGGCAGATCGTTGGGAGCAATAATTTTAAGGGCTGGGTTCTATTGGCCAACCTTGAGGAAGGATTGTTAGCTCTACGTGAAGAAGTGTGACAAATGTCAGATTTTTGCAGATTTGCATAGGGCGCCCCCTGAATTGATGGCGACTATATCTTCTTCGTGGCCATTTGCCCTCTGGGGAGTTGATTTAGTTGGGCCATTTCCACCTGCAAGGTCCCAGTTTAAATACATCCTAGTGGCTATGGATTATTTCATTAAGTGGATAGAGGCAGAACCACTCGCCACCATTACCTCCGAGAAAATTAAAAAGTTTTATTTTCAAAGAATTATTTGCAGGTTTGGCGTGCCTCAAGCAATCATCTCTGATAACGGGACTCAATTCTCAAGCCAGGCGACTAAGGATTTCTACGAGGAGTGGGGAATTCAGAATCGTTTCACTTCGGTCGAGCACCCCCAAACAAATGGCCAAGCAGAGGCCGCCAATAAAGTAGTTCTTGCAGGATTAAAGAGGCGTCTTGATGAAGCAAAGGGGCGTTGGTTGGAAGAATTGCCTATAGTTCTTTAGTCATACAACACCACTCCTCAGTCGACCACGGGAGAAACGCCCTTCAAACTAACCTATGGTGCGGACGCCATGTTGCCAGTTGAAATAAAGAACAAAGCATGGCAGGCGGTAGCAACTGACCCGGAACATAATCAAAGTAACTTGTTGGTCAGTCTAGACTTGGCCCCCGAAGTAAGAGAACAGGCTCGCCTCAGAGGAGAGGCTATGAAGCAGCGCATATCCAGGAGATATGATTCACGGGTTGTTCCACGAATGATGCGCGTTGGCGATCTGGTACTTCGCAGGCGATCTGGTACTTCGCAGGCGAACAGGTACCACGGATGTTAACAAGCTGACACCCAATTGGGAAGGTCCTTTCTAGATTACAGAATCTTTAGGCAACGGAGCGTACCACCATCGATATGATATGTTGTTTCATCTGTTTATCATTTTTGGATTGAAACTCTTGTTGAACAGTATACTCGGATTATCATTTCGAAACGGATTCTCCATTCATAAGATAAAGAAGATATCCTGAATTTCATGATCTTTTGCTAAACTTAATTGAGTTCAACGCCTCGAGCAAGATGATATTAACATTAGACATTGACAACCTATAACATTTTGATATAGATTAAATCTTTGATTTATACATAGCTCATTTATACTTCATTATCTTATTTTTTTAGGCTTAAATGTGTTTCTAACATCTGAAATTCAAAGACGAAACTAAATTGGTCCTTATAAAAAAAATCTCATTGCAATAGGTTCTTCAATTTTTTTTATTTGAAATCAGTTCAAGTGAAGCCATTTTATCTACGTGTCATAAACCAATCATCCGTCCATTTGATGAGTCTAATCAACCGAGTGGTAACCACGTTGACTTTTCACATCAGTTTTGGTCCCTTTAAAGTTTTTTAATCACTTTCAGTTCGTCCTCCACCCCCTTCTTCCTCCATTCACACCACAGATTCTGGCCAACGGACCTCGTCTCAGCAACCACGCCTCCATCACCACTACATTAAAAGATTATAAATCGAAACCCCCTTTTCTAAAAAATATTATTGTATTTTAAACTTTAAGAGTTTAGTTGATAAAAATTATTTTTAAAGTATTAATTCAATTAAAAATACATGCATTAAAGACTAAAATGATTATTCACAATGAATTAACTACGACTTGATCCATTAGAGGGGGGATACACACAACCTCTCAATCTAGAAACATTAAATGCAATAAAAATTGTGCCTAAAAAGGCCAACAAAATACCCTTTCACACCTTATACCAAAATGTGCATGCAACTTAACAACTAAACTCCAATCCCATCATTTCTCTTCATTTCATTCACCATGTGACCATGTCAATAGTTGGAACCTAGGGAAAGAAAAGCACGGGAAGACAAAAGATCGAGATGAAAAAAATTACCAATGAGAGCAATCTTCAAGTCACTTTCTCGAAGCAGTAACTAGACGATTGCTCTCATTGATAATTTTTTTCATCTCTATCTTTTGTCTTCCCTGCTTTCCTTTCCACATATTCCAATAGTTGACATGGTCACAGGTGAATGAAATGAAGAGAAATGATGGGATTGGAGTTTAGAGGTTAAGTTGCATGCACATTTTGGTATAGGGTGTGAAAGGGTATTTTGTAGGCCTTTTTAGGCACAATTTTTCATTGCATTTAAACGTTTCTAGATTGAGAGATTGTGAGTATATCCGTCTGAGTGGCTCATATGGTAAGAAATTCATTATGGAGGAATGATGCTTTAGGGGAAGTTGTTCATAGTATGTCTATATTGCTCAACAATGTTGAGATAAAATTTAGGAAATAACTATAAATGATATTAATCTTCTTATTTTATGAAAGTGGTTGTTGGCTTGAAGTCCTTTAAAATGGGATAGAATAAGTGATTGTGAATATATATACAAGTTAATTCATCTAGATGGATAATTCTATAAGATGAAGCAAAAGTTATGGTGAGAGTAATGAATTTACAACCCAAGTTTGATACGTTTACAATACATATACTTTCTCTTTTATTCTCTTTTCACCTTTATAATGCAATTCATCTTCTTCTGCAAACAAATCCTAAAAACCACTGCAAAACATTTCTCGTCCTTTTTTTGTTGATTTGTAACAATATTATTGGGATAAACAACAAATCATAGATTAGCTGTAACTCAATGCATATTATGATTTCTATATCAATATATCATAAAATATGAAAATTTCAATTCATCGGTACTTTATTAATCAAAATTTCAAGATTAAACTCCCAGTATGTGAAGGGAATCATGCGATCGATTACCGCAACAGAATAAGAATTTTCTATATGAGATAGACTCGCAAGTTCATGTTTCAAAGTTCGTAAAAAAACTAACACATTAAGATTACCTCTTAAACACATGAGCAACGAAGCAGTAGCAGCTTCGTCTCTACAGAAGTCTACACAAACGATCCCACCAGAAACCCTTGCGGCTTGAGGCAAGAGGCTGAGCAAACTGTCTCAGTAGGGTTTGAGTATCTCATGCTCTATTTATAAGCCTCATAAGGTGGCTAACCCTAATTCTCCTTAATGTATATTGGGCTCACCCAATGAGTCTGGTCCAATAAGTGTTCATCTAATATACCTGGTCCAATAAGACATTATAATACATTCTAGTGGGCTAATTCTATGTGTGTGACTCTATAGGTATCTCTTGCGTACTTAGGTTGTAATAATTAAATATAAATAATATTAAACTACTAGTGCATAATTCAACAATGTGACTCGTTTTAATACCACACCTAGGATAAAAGAAAACATCGTAAATTGCGTGCCTTCGTATACACTCTTGCAAGCAATGGAGATCTTATAGAAAAATGTACATAACAGTATATGCTAGCAACATGAGCTTCTACGTGATTTCCCTCTTTTACAAAAGACTCTTTAGTAGAGATTTAACCCGTTCCAGAGTGTGTGAGACAAATGATGACCTTGTTCTCTTTAAATAAAACCTAGAACCTACAACCTAACAACCATCCATAAAGAATATTGGGCTCATTAAGTCTTTCACATGAACTCAAAAAAATTGCATAATGGACTTAGCCCAATAAATAAATATACACATAGTGGCTCCAAAAAAAAAAGAACTCAAAATAGGACATATTAAAAAATCGACTATCAGGGCATACATATGACCTAGAAGGCATCCCACGAAGAATCACGTTCATCCAAAAAATCTAGAGCCTTCTTTCACCTCCATCCAGAAATCCCAGAGCGTCCTTTTTGTTCACCCCCTCCAACCCCCAATGGGGTCCCCCCTATGGTGGGCTTCTTCCCTCGTAAGGACTCCTGACTCTCTATAAAAAGGTTTTCTTCTATTCTTTGTGAGATTCCTCTATCCTATAGACATAACTTTTTTATCTTCCCTTTGTTTCTTTTCCCACTTCTTTCATGTCCACCTTTCATTGCCGCCACCATTTGTCACTATAACCACCCAATTCTTATTCTCGCTATTTGAAGTTTCCTCTTTTAACCACCACCCATTGTTGGGCTCTGACTAGTGGTTTTATGAGGAGTTTATAGTGCAATCTCAAGATCGAAGTTTGGCTTCCATGAAGCGCGTTAACAAAGCTACCATTACGCTAGAATATATCTACTTAAGTAAAAAAGTGATGAAAATGGAATCAACAAGCTAGAGATTTGTAGTATCCTGATATGACATTTGTAATTTGAATTTCTAGTGTTTTATTGATTGTGTTGATGGGTAATTTTTAAATTGTTTTTCCTTTTGAGTTTATAATGTCTTAAGAGGTATAGAGCAAACAAGGTTGTATTGTAGTATTTGTGGTGCTATATGTTGGGATACAACTTATCAAGTGTGAGTAAAAGTATCACATTGGATATAAAAAGTGTGGTTATCTCTAAGCCCAATGTAGAGATCTCCAAAATTGTAGGCATTTCGCAGCCTCAAGAATGGTATTAAAGTCGATGATGTGACCCTAATGACCGCCTCCTTATATCTAAAGTATTCATGACAATGTGGTGGCCAGACGGTAAGTCCTATTGACGTGAGGAGACCAAATAATGGTACATGGACAGGGCGAGCGTCCATACACCTATCAGGGGCAGTTAGACTTTCTCCTTGTCGAGCGGAGAACGCGACCACGTTAAGTCAGGACTGGTCTAGGCGGTAGGGGTAAACTTGTAATAGGTATAGGGCTTGGACTTTGTAACAGGTTGGGACAAACCTTAGTAGCCCATAGGCTTGATGTTAGTTAATTATCATTAATGGCTCAACTCCCTATAAATAGCCAAGGGAGGCTAATGTAAAGGGGTTGACAATTTTACTAATCAATACGATTTATTCACTTCTCTCCTATAGTGTTCATTTCCCAAAACATTTTTTGGCGCCCGCAAAGCTTGCGGGCGGGTTCACTGAACAACAAGCTCAGTAGGCGCCCGCCACGAGACATGGCGGACCTCAGGGCCGGTGTCCACGACTTCATATTAGAGGAGGAGAATGATGAACAGAAGAGAGCACGGGATATGCTGGACGCGCCATCAAGAAGGCCTGAAGGGAGAGGAAAGCAGGCGGGTGTGTTTATTCAACGGGATCCTCCAAGGGCAAACCGTAGCAACCCGTATCAGACAGCCGCCTTCGCTAATTAGGAGCGCCGGAATAATATACCTCGCCCAGAAATTGCACGACGGCCAGCACCCCAGCGCCAGGTGCAGCCGCCAGAGCCCCCAGTACCTTGTTACTCACCGGTGGCCCACAGGGCAAAGGTGCCCTTGGCGGTTGGTCTCTCTCAGATATTGACAGACAACAGAGAGACTAATCTGATAGCCCGCCCTTATCCTCCCAAACGTCCCCCACCGAATGTGGACACCCGGAGATGGTGTGAGTATCATGGAATTTTGGGTCATGACACGGATGATTATGTTACCTTACAACGGGAGGTTGAGAGATTGATAAAGGCGGGTCATCTAGGCCAGTATGTCAAGACAGCGCCCGCCCAAGGCGCGGGGCGATCGGGACAAGCTGCCCGACGCGATGATTATGGTGACGCAGATGGAGAGGCGCCCATGGGAGATCCGGCGGGAACTGTCAATTGCATTTCCGGAGGCTTCAATGATGAATCTAGTGCAAGTCGCAAGAGGTATGTACGCCAGGCACATGCAACAGTGCATTCGGTTCAAGAAGAAAAGTTTGGGTTCCAACACCCCAACATTGTTTTTACCAGTGAGGATTTTAAAGGAGTACTACCGCACAAGGGCGACATCATTGTGGTACAATTGAGAATTAACAATTATGATGTAAGGCGGGTGCTTTTGGATCAAGGAAGTTCAGCAGACATAATATATGGCGAGGAATTTGAGAAGATGGGCCTCAAGGAAGAGGCGTTATCACCTTACACTGGGTCGCTAATTGGGTTCACTGGCGAGCACGTGGTGCCCAGGGGATGCGTGGAGTTGAAAACAGTCTTTGGCTCGGAGGGATTTGCTAAGGCGGTCACCGTTAAATACATTGTTCTTGCGTGTAAGTCATCTTATAATGTTTTAATTGGGCGTGACACTTTAAATCAGATCTGTGCAGTTATTTCCACAAAACATTTAAAGGTGAAGTATCCGTTGGCCAACGGGCGAGTAGGAACGTTGGCGGTCGATCAAATTAGAGCACGAGAATGCTACAGGGAGAGTGTCGCTGATTACGGGCCGCAGAACGCCAAGGTTGGACACCGATGCTATGAGATTAGTGAGGAAAGCACGCTGGATCCTAGAATGGAGGCACCAGATTCTCGCCCTAGTTCCATCGAAGAAACAAAAACCGTGGAGGTAGGGCAACGAATGCTGAAGGTAGGAACACAATTGACACCTGCGCAGGAAAACCGCCTGACTCGCCTACTGGAAGAAAACCTAGACTTATTTTCTTGGACGCTCAAGGATGTTCCGGGCATTAGTCCGAATGTGATTTGTCACAAGTTGGCGATTAAGGAAGAAGTCAAACCAGTCGCCCAAGCAAGAAGGAATATGGGCGAAGAACGAACGAAGGTGATTGAGGTGGAAATGGCAAAGCTTAAGGAAGCAAACTTCATAAGGGAGGTTAAATACCCTACATGTTTGGCGAATGTGGTGTTAGTCAGGAAAGCAAATGGAAAATGGCGTATGTGTACTGATTACACAGACTTGAATAAGGCGTGCCCAAAAGATGCGTACCCTTTGCCTAACATCGACAAGCTGGTTGATGGGGCTTCGGGAAATGAAGTCCTTAGCCTCATGGACGCCTTTTCAGGCTATAACCAAATACGTATGCACCCACAAGATGAGGAGAAGAGAGCGTTCATGACCCTAAAGATAAACTATTGCTATCAAACAATGCCTTTTGGGCTCAAGAACGTTGGGGCGACCTATCAGCGACTGATGGATAAGGTGTTTGAGGAGCAGGTGGGAAGAAATATGCAGGTTTACGTAGACGACATGATTGTGACGTCAGTCAAGGCAGATGATCATTTGGCTGATTTGGGCGAGGCCTTCGGGCGAGTCCGGCATTACAACATGCGCCTAAACCCAGATAAATGTTCCTTTGGGATTCTGGGGGGAAAATTCTTGGGATTCATGGTGACAGTCAGGGGCATTGAGATTAACCCAGACAAGTGCAGGGCGATCCTAGAGATGGCTAGCCCATCTTCGGTTAAGGAGGTCCAGTGTCTAGCTGGAAAGGTCGCTTCCCTGGCCCGTTTTCTACCACATGCGGGGGAGAAGGCGGCCCCATTCTTCAAATGTTTAAAGAAGAGCACGAAATTTGAATGGACGTCAGAGTGTGAAGAGGCGTTTCCGCGGTTGAAACAGTTTTTGTCTAAACCGCCAGTTTTGCAGAAGCCAAATGTGGGCGAGCCCTTGTTACTTTACTTTGCCATCAGTGATCGCGCATTGGGTTCAGTAATAACGCAAGAGGTAGCAGGCGAGGTACGCATAATTTATTTTGTAAGTCACACTTTGCAGGGAACTGAAAAGAGATATCAAAGGATTGAGAAGGAGGCCTTGGCGGTTCTAGTCACAGCTCGTAGATTACGACCCTATTTTCAGAGTTTTCTGGTGAAGGTCAAAACTGATTTACCATTGAGGCAGGTGTTGCAGAAGCCTGATATCTCCGGGCATCTGGTCGGATGGTCTGTAGAGTTGTCGGAATACGGCTTAATCTACGAGGCGAGGGGCAAGGTCTCGCCACAGAGGCTAGCGGAGTTAACAATGGCGGGAGAGGAATCAGGCTCTAAGGTATGGGTCCTGCATATTGATGGCTCGTCCAACTCACGTGGCAGTGGGGCAGGCATCATATTGACGGGCCCAAAAGAAGTGCAGATCTAACAGTCTCTCAGGTTTGACTTCAAAGCCAGCAATAACCAGGCTGAGTATGAGGCGCTATTGGCAGGATTAAGTATAGCAAAGGAGTTGGAAATAGAAACCCTGGAGATCCAAAGCGATTCTCTCTTGGTGACCAATCAAATAAATGGTATTTATCAGGTCAAGGATCCGTTATTGGAAAGGTATTTGAGTCGGGCTCAGGAGTTGATGAAGGAGATCCAAACTGTGGGAATTAGTTACGTCCCTCGAGAACAGAATCAGCGGGCTGACTTGCTCGCCAAACTTGCCAGTACAAGGCGACTTGGAAATTATAGATCTGTTATCCATGAAGTAATGCATTCTCCAAGCATCGACAGGGTAGAGCAGGTATGTGTGGTGGTTAAAGGGAATACTTGGATGTCGCCAATCATAGAAGCGTTGACAGAGTCTTTGGAAGGGGCGACTACAGTCACGTCCGAGAGAAGGCGGGCAGCTAGTTATTTCACGATGATTCAAAGCGAGTTGTATAGGCGGGGCTTCTCAGCGCCTTTGTTGAAGTGTTTCACTGAGGATCAGGCTCAGGACTGGATGAAGGAAGTTCACGAGGGCACGTGCGCCAGCCACATTGGGGGAAGATCGTTGGGAGCAAAAATTTTAAGGGCTGGGTTCTATTGGCCAACCTTGAGGAAGGATTGTCAGCTCTACATGAAGAAGTGTGACAAATGTCAGATTTTTGCATATTCGCATAGGGCGCCCCCTGAATTGATGGCGACTATATCTTCTCCGTGGCCATTTGCCCTCTGGGGATTTGATTTAGTTGGGCCATTTCCACCTGCAAGGTCCCAGTTTAAATACATCCTAGTGGCTGTGGATTATTTCACTAAGTGGATAGAGGCATAACCACTCGCCACTATTACCTCCGAGAAAATTAAAAAGTTTTATTTTCAAAGAATTATTTGCAGAATTGGCGTGCCCAAGCAATCATCTCTGATAACGGGACTCAATTCTCAAGCCAGGCGACTAAGGATTTCTGCGAGGAGTGGGGAATTCAGAATCGTTTCACTTCGGTCGAGCACCCCCAAACAAATGGCCAAGCAGAGGCCGCCAATAAAGTAGTTCTTCCAGGATTAAAGAGGCGTCTTGATGAAGCAAAGGGGCGTTGGTTGGAAGAATTTCCTATAGTTCTTTGGTCACACAACACCACTCCTCAGTCGACCACGGGAGAAACGCCCTTCAAACTAACCTATGGTGCGGATGCCATGTTGCCGGTTGAAATAAAGAACAAAGCATGGCGGGCGGTAGCAACTGACCCGGAACATAATCAAAGTAACTTGTTGGTCAGTCTAGACTTGGCCCCCGAAGTAAGAGAAGAGGCTCGCCTCAGAGGAGAGGCTATGAAGCAGCGCATATCCAAGAGATATGATTCACGGGTTGTTCCACGAATGATGCGCGTTGGCGATCTGGTACTTCGCAGGCAAACAGGTACCACGGATGTTAACAAGCTGACACCCAATTGGGAAGGTCCTTTCAAGATTACAGAAGCTTTAGGCAACGGAGCGTACCATTTGGCAGATTTGTTTGGCAAAAGAATTCCGAGGTCTTGGAACGCCACTCACCTAACGCATTATTATAGTTAATTATGTATTTTGTTGGCGCCCTTATGTTGGCGGCCAAGCCCTGAACTAATAGTTATTTCATTCTGGTGATTTCATTCCATTCAATAAAGGTAGCATATTCAGTCTATGAAAAGATCCAAAATTGGGCCTTAAGTTGGCCCAGCCAAAAACCCAAACTTTTTTATGCAGGTACAAAACAAGGGCGTGGAGGACTTCCCTAATAGTCTTAAGGACTTCTGAGGGTAAGGTCTGATGAGGCGACCCTTGTAACAAAATTCGGCCGCCCCATATGTCAATACAATGCAAATTGGCGCTAATATGGGATCGCCCGAATGAGCACGTTAGAAATCCGAGGCCCAGTGGCGGTCTAAATCCCAAGGCCATAAAATGGTCTAAATCTCAAGGCCCAGTAGTGGTCTAAATTCCAAGGCCCAGTGGCGGTCTAAATCCCAAGGTCCATAGAGGGTCTAAATTACATTTACAGATTACGTGGTCCAGTAGTGACAAAATAAATTTCTTTTCCGCTTCCAAGATGCCAAGGGGGAAATTGTACTCTCTAACCTGGCGCATTGTCCCGTTTTCCAGGCGGGAAGGCGCGGTGCGTGAACGGTGGCTCTCTTGGAACGGTGGGGCGCGACCCTTGTGCGAAACGGCGAAGAAAGCCGAGTCTAGATCGAAGAAGATTGAGCACGTCTATTGAGCCAAGCCTCGGGCAACCCCAGCGGCCACTGGGATCTGAGCAAAAGTCTCACTGACCAGAAGCCTCGCCATGTGAGCAAAAGCCTTGATCGAATTAAATCAAGCCAAAGTCTCACCGGAATAAGGTCGAGCGAAAGCCCCGCCACGCGCGGGCCAAAGCCTCATAACAGACAACTAGCACAAACACAGGGCGTGCGGGTCATCACGTGACTCATAAAATTTCTAGCCTCTGGCCGCCCTAGTTGCGTAAGACCGAGCACCCCCAAGCCTCGTTAGAAGAGCCATGTTAATACGACTCGTTACGCGAGCGGAAACCATGCGTGCAACAAAGGTCCAATGGCAGCCTAAAGTATCACTTTTACCATGGCTTAGACGCGCCCTCCAACTTTATTTCTTTGAAAACAATGGCGCATAGAAGCGCCCTCAAGATTATTTTTCAAGACAATGCCCTAGTGGCGATTTCAAACTATTCTGAAACACTGGCTTAGACGCGCCCTTAAGCTTAATTTCTTCAAAACAATGATCCCGTGGCGACTTCAAAATTCTTTATTTTAAATGAACCAGAGGCGATCCAAAAGTTATTTCTTTCACAAATAATGCCCCTGAGGCGACTTAGAAAATTAACAAGGGCCAGTGCTCGCCCCATATATTCTAAAATGTTTACATTCATTTACAATAGTTGATTTCAACATATTTTTGGAATGGGTAGCTGAGAAGCGCTATCATTTTGACAAGTTTTTCGTGGCGATGGACGAGAAAATTTCTTGATGTCAGTCGATGAGTTTTATGAAAAACAAGTGTATCTGAAAAGTTTGTGGTAACGACTTGAGAACGTTATTTATCAGTGTTTTGAGCGCTTATTGCGTTTAATGATAAAGAAAGAAAATACAATGGGCTAGACAAAAGAAAATATTTCATTACGTTGTGCAGGAAAATACAAAAGTGGACCGTAGGCGGTCAGCATTACAAAACGAGAAGGAGAAACTAAAAGGCAATTCCCGCCCTTGCTGCTCAAAGCTGCTCGCCATCAGCGGCTGCGTCCACGGCTTCATCCTCAGAGTCCTCGCCCTCAATCGCGTTGGCGGTGACGTTCTTCCATTTTCCCATTGCTGAAAGGTCAGCTTATGGAAAAAGGAATCGCACTTGGGCCTTAGCAATATTAAAGCCAATGGTATACTGCTTCAGACTCTCTACCTCGAAGTCTTCTTGCAAGGCAGCCATGTCCGCAGAGATTGAGGCGGCTTTCTCATTGGCGACCTTCGATTTTTCCTCAACCTCGGCAACGGTATTTCTGGCGGTCAGTTTCATCTGCTCGGCGTCAGCCTTGGCCTTTGCAACCGACTCGTCAAGAGCTTTGTTCTTGGTCCGAAACATGGCCTCTAATTCTTACCTCATCGCCAATAACTCAGCATCTCGAGTAGCCTTTTCGGCGGCTAGGGCTTCCTGATGGCTCGCCTCCGCATCTGCTGCCTGCTTCTGCCAGCTAGCTTTTTCAGCCCTTAGAATTTCTAATTCAGATTCCATTTCTCGGGCAAGATTGGGGCAGACATTGGCGTTTTCAAGCTCCTTCTTTTGTTGCTCAATGGTCGTCGATAAGCTGGTGACCTTAGAGGCTAAGGATTGGGCCTGTTTGGAGCGTTGGGCGAGCGCCTTCTTCGCTTCCTCATTCCTTTTCATCAGCATATAACTCCAACTGATGGACACAACGCTGTTGCGCATAATCCTGTCGCCCACCGCGCCAGATATTTGTCGAAGCACAACATGTCTTCGAAATAGGCCAAGTCTTCAAACTCCTCGGCGCCCTCCACAGCATTCTCTGCCTGTCCTTCTTCAGCAACCGCCTCGCCGCCCACAGCTGTGGCGGGTTCTTCAGCAATAAATCCCTTTGCCTTCTCAGCGCGCTTAAATTTGCAGCGCTTGGGCGGTGGCGCGGTTTGGTCAGGGACGGATTTCCACACTACCACTTCGAAGATTGGCCCGCCACCAACCGGACCTTGACTTGTATCACAAGCTTGTGAAGGGGGAGCAGTTTGGGAAAAAGCTGGGCGCGCCGGCGTGGCCTGGTTAGTGGCTAGGGGCGCCACGGGAACGGTGGAATCTTCAGCTGCTTTCCTCTTGGCCTCTTTTTCCAAGCGGGCAAGGTCAACCCTGGAGAGTTGATGTCTTTTCACTGTAAGAAAAAAAATAGAGGAAGAGAAGAGTTAAAAGTGAAGTGTGGCGGGGCATACATTTGTTGTATATTGAAATAACTCACGCAAGTGGTCCTCGGCGGTGCCTGCACCCTCTGCAAGCAGAAGCTCGACAAGGTCAATTTGGGAGGCGTTCCCCAAGTATCTAATGATCGCCCAATCCTCCCAAGTAAGGTGCCCATCCTCCACACTGAGTGTGTATTTGGGCGACTCAGTCCAGTAGGGTGGAAACCGCATGACGTCAATGTCGTCATGACGAAGAAGGTGAGGAATACCAAGGCTGTCTACCACTTTAAAAAATCGCGACTTCATTTGGTCGTGTGTGTTACTCTTACAAGCCTTGAATCTGGCTTTCAAGGGCTTGGCGGCTAGAACTACCCAGGAGCTAGTGGGCGCTACTGCCAATCCTTTTTTGTTGGGCGGGACACATTTATAAAAATAGAAAAAATATTCATACTTAGGGGTAACCCTTAAAGCTTTACAAAGAATCTCAAATCCTTGGATGAAACCCCAAGAATTAGGAGTTAGTTGAGATGGGGTGACTTGCAGAGCGCTAAGCACATCGCAGACAAAGGGCGAGAAGGGAAGGCGGATGCCAAAATCTTCAAACATATAAAAATACGCGAAGAAAAAGTGAGGGGAACGGGCGGTCGCCCGAGCGTCGCAGACGCGGTCGGTTATGGAACAAGGGCGAGTTACTAGGTTGGTGTCATAATTGTTGGAACAAGGTGCGTGATGAAGTTTTTCAGGTTTTGGGCGTCGGTGAAGTGAGGGGAAACTGAGGTTACTTTGGTCGAGACGAGGCCGGCTTGGACGGGCCTAGGAAGCGAGTCTTCATAAATAAGGAGTTTGGTTCTTGGGGATAGAGAAGCCTTTTTGGCGGGCACGTTGGAGGTCCCAGTGTCGGAATGGTCACCGGGAGTAGTAAAAGGGGGTGGTTGTTCTGGGTTTTGGTGGCTTCCGCCACCGGAAGACGAAGGGCCAACCGTTTCAGGGTCCATTTCAGGGTTCATATTGAGAAAATAACAATTAAATCAAGAAAAAGGACAAAGGAAGCAGAGAATGTACTAATGGCTGAAGGGAAGTGAGTTTTGCAAGCAAGGTATGCACGTTCGCACAGCTCCGGCACGGTGGAAGCAAGAAGGAAGGTCTGAATTTGCTCGCGGTATGAAAGATAAAGGAGTGTCAAGAAAGAAGAATGGGTTCCGGTAGAAGGGGGTTTTATAGGTGAAACGGGGAAGAAGAAGAGGCTCAACGGGTGGAGTGCGCGAGTGGGAAATTAATGGAAAATACGGATCCCGAGGTGTAGTTAAGTCCCATCATTGAGCCACGTCGCCCTAGGGAGTTAAACGAAGAAACGGAAAAGCTCAAGGAGCTCTAAGCATGGCAGAAACTCAAATCATCCATAACCAGATTAATCTTACTACTCACAATCGCAAACTACAAAGTTATGAGATTGGTCCTGTGAAGGTTGAACACCTGGGGGACAGAGAGCTTGTCACCCCTAGGTATATTGATCTGAAGCTATTTGAACATGCAAAAGTAACCGGACTTGATCTCCTTCTTTCACACGATTGGGGGAACCTGCTCACCATCTCCACCACTTCAGTCATCAAGCCTCTCGTTCAAGAATTCTACGACTGTGCTGTCAAGATGAACCCTAACCACATTCGAACTCGATGTTTGGGTCAAGTGGTTGATATATTCACCAGTGACATATCTCGACTCCTCAACCTTCCTCTCGAAGGAACGTGCTACTCCTCATCTTGGGAAATCTCTGAGAGCTCTCCTTTCACTATCTGGAAGGAGATTCCCAAAAGTTCCACTTCTAGGCGAGTGAAAAACCTAGTTGAAGAATGCATTCTTCCCCATGCTGTTCTTAGCAAGGTTATTCTGCCAAAAGAAGGTTCTCGAGACTTAGTAAATAAGTTCTCTCAATGGGCTTTATTTCAACTCCAACACCGCAAGAACATCAATTGGCCTAATCTTGTGTTTCAATACATACTCCATACTCTGGAACAGCCTAACTCTAACCTTCCCTATGGAGCTCTCATTTCCGCTCTTATGCGTCACAAGCAGCTAATCATCCCCTCCATTGAATCAACGCATTACATTTCCTCTGACTATATTTCTGCTACTCCGATTAAGTTTAGCGATGTCCGGCGAATGAATCTGTCCGTTGACATATCTGAAGTACCCACTGAACTCCTTAGTGTGTGGACCAAGCGGACTCAAAAATGAAAGACGTCTTCATCAACTCCGTCTGCTGCTAGTCTCAAACGTCCTCGTGTGGATGCTTCGTCTCTACAGTGTTCTGGTCATGATCACCAGACAGAGTCTCCTACCCATCTATTTACTCCCACAATCTTACACGCATCAACTCTATCCAAACCACCTCCTGAAACCGTCCACTCCACAGCTGAACTCATCTCAATCGCTCATGCTAAATATTTGAAGTTCCTGCCTCAAATGTTTCATAACTATATATCAGATGTCTTCGATGTTGAGGATGATGGCAATTGTGGTTTCCGTTGTCTTGCTCAATGGCTGGGTCATTCTCAAAGTTACTGGCCAGAAGTTCGCAGATTGCTCATTTAAGAGCTCCTATCTCATCGTGTGCTTTATTCCCAAACGTTTTCCTCTGATAAAGATGTTGATAGACTGTGTGAGGCTCTCACATTCTGTGCAAATGAACCTGCACCAATGTCCAAGTGGTTTACAGTTCCTGACATGGGATTGCTTGCTGCCACTGCTTTTCGCATGGTTCTAGTAACCTTATCTCCTACTCAGTGTTGCATGTATCTACCACTTCTTGGCCCCGTTAATGATCACCCACTATTGCTGTACTGGGCAACATTGGCAACCGACACTGGGTTCGCGTCAAGCGCTCAGAGAACTCTCCACTGCCAACTGTTTCACCTCAATGGAAGCATCATTGCTCTCCTGATGCCCTAGGATGGGAACTGCCTCTTCAATCTAAGATCCTTCATTTCCAAAATCTTCTACAAATTGAAGCTGAGCAATTTCTTGACTCGTTATTTGACTTCCCCAGCTTTGATAATCCTATCCAGATTCATGACGCCTCGGAACCTGACCACAACACGGACTTCTCTTGCTTGGCTCTTGATTTCAGCCGTCTTAATCTAACTGATGATGAAGGTGATCTTCGTCTGCCTACTGGTCGAAGTCAACCGACTCTTTCACTATTTCTCAGGGTAGGTGTCCACTTTAATAGATCTATTAATACCTCCTACCTGTCCCCACCTGCATGTCTCCATAAAAGTATGGATCTGGATCTCAAGCTTGCACCTCCGGGTTTCTTCACTACTGATTCAGACATGTCTCTCCATCAGATCTACTCCATGCCCTGTAACCCTCCTAGATTCAGTTCTGCTTTGGGCAAGCGCAAGCGTTCACACGATGCACCCAATGCTCACCTCCTATTAGATCTCTGTCTTCAAGCATTTGGTTTCCCATTTTGCTTTAAGGCTGGATTGTGGCTTCCTCGAGGATGTCCCAATTCTCACTTTACCCAATCCATGCCCTCAGGACGCCAATTCTTCCATTCTGAATGGAAACTCCAGGTTCGCAGGGATGTACACATTGCTTCAATCCCTCTTCATCTGGCCGGCTGTGTTGAATAATTGGTTCTAAAGTTTAGAACATGGACCCTGATTCTCCTCCCTCAGATATCACCCATTTTGAAGACTTTGCGTCCTACTTGGCTGTATTTGCATCCTACGCCGCTCATCCCAACTGCAGCATACTTTACTCCCATCCTGCCATCTAGCCTCTCATCTACGTCAGTCGCTCACTGCTCACACTCAGACTCTGATGATGATCGCTCTATGATCCACCTTCTCTCTCAGGAAGTTAAGGCCTTCACTGCTCGTTTATCTATTGAACGGGCCCGTCGCGATCAAGCTGTAAATGATCGCCTTGAATCCATGAATGCAAGGCTCTCTACAAAGATTGATGATAGTTTCGCTCAGCTGGCCTTAATTTTAGGACTGTCAAAGCCATCTTCCTAAATATACATTTCTACTGATATATGTTCTCATTTCCTCTTGTTATCTCTTTCGCTATGTTATCTATATTTTTGATAATGTCAAAGGGGGAGAAATTATATAACAAATGAAAAAGTAAACGATAGGCACATGCTTAGGGGGAGCTAATATCAGCTAGTGAAATAAATGACTAAGTAAAAGAAAGGCACATACTAAGGGGGAGAAATTATACAGACTCTACTTGCATTTGTTTTCAGAAATTGTCATTATCAAAAAGCGGGAGATTGTTCGAGAAAAATATCCAAATGAATTAACCTATTTTGATAAATAACAATTTCGTTAAGAGTCACTAATTTTCTTTGAAGAATTTTATATTCAGGGACTCTTATGAATGGAAGGCACGCTGCAACCATTATCAAAAAGCAAAGGAAAAGTCCGTCCGACTATAAGAATTGAATCCACCCTCTGAGTAAAGTTTGTCCGCCTGAAAAGTCTGTCTGGTTCATTCCTCGTCAAACATATTGAAGTACAGGTACAAAAAGAATCTGCTTTGAAGAGATCGTTTGCTTAAACCAAAAATGAGGTGTCATGCATCTATCAAAGCATTAATGACGAAAGAGACAGATTTAAGCGCCATCAACCTTGAAGATTCAAATTCTCTGACATTCCTTAATTTAGGTTGCTTTTTATTGAATTAACGGTGAAATCCTCTGATCATCGTATCTCTTCAACGGCCGAATCCAAATCCTCTGGTCAGAAGCATTAATTGCCTTATTAGCTAGAATACACTTGCATTAATTGCTGCCTCTGAGAACCAGAAGAAAAAGCATTGCCAAACGAACTCACTCTCTACCGGTTGAAGAAATGTTTGTCACTTCGGCAAACCGTATCAAGCAACAAGATGCAGAAGTATCCGTTACTCACAATCAAGCAAATCTCCAACGGAACTATTTTTGAAGATCTTCACCAGTCCATCCAGTTATCATCCTACTGAAGATATAAATAGTGACCTCTGCATCATTTTCAACTCGGCGACTTACACAATATCAAAGCATTCAAATCCTTCAAGTCAATTCATAATTTAGACAAGCTTTAGCCAAGAACACTCAGTAACATTAGATTTTCTACCCTTTTGAGTTTAATCGCCAATCAGTGTGAAATCTTCATAGAGTAAAAACTCTTATTCTACTCACACTACATCTTCAGAGAATCAAACTTAACAATCATCTCTGAACCTAGAACCTCATATTTTCTACCCACTCTTTGTGAAGAGATCCTTGTAGAAAACCAACCTTCTTGTAAAAGAATTGGGAGAAGTCCTGTCGAATAATTGAGAGATAAAGGAGAAGTCCTGAGAAAACTTGTAAAGGAGCAGTCCTCAGAATACTGGGAGAAGTCCCTGAGAACACTTGTACTATTCAGTCGAAATAGTGGAAAATCTTGGTATAGCCAAGGACTGGACGTAGCCCTATCGATTTTGGGGGTGAACCAGGATAAATATCTTGTGTGCTTTACTATTTATGCTCTAAGTATATTTCCGCTGCACGTTTATTTAAACCCTTTCAAACTTATAAATAGTATTCTGCGAAAAACTTTCAAAAGTCACACACACAATTCAAACCCCCCATTTCTTGTGTAATTTTATTACTATCATTGATAGCAACCTGAGAGGGGGGGGGTGAATCAGGTTTACCCAATTTTCGCCTTCATAACTTCTTACTTTCAAGATAAATGTAGAAGCAAACGATTGCAGCGGAATAAAGCGTTGCTTGAAAGTAAAGATGAAGGATAGAAGAATTCACACACACAGAATTTTATCCTGGTTCACCTTCTATCCACCGAAGGCTACATCCAGTACCTCAAGAAAATCCCTTGAGGATTTTTCCACTATTGATAAAAATCTCTTACAAGTTCTTACACCAAGGACCCTAAGAATTTCTATCAATTTCCTGTGAAAGTATACCACTTTCAACAGCCCCTGAAAGTATACCACTTTCAGTTCCTGAAGGAAAACCACCTTCAGACCTTGAAGGCTAAACCACCTTCAATCAATACCCTGAAAGTATACCACTTTCAGTACCAACAACCCTTCACCGAGATCCACGGTGAATACTCAATCTATCAGAAAGAGATGAAGAAGAGTTTACAATTGGCTGTATCAATCCTTTAACATACAAGAGGATTGATCATGAGAATTTATGCTTTTAAGGCTTTTAAGCATAACACGATTCTGAGTTCCTCAAGATATGAACAACTAGAGTGTTCTTATAAACATGAAGATCATGAACTCAGAATTTAGGCTCTTGAAAGTTTAAGTTCTAAAAGACTTAATGAACTAATTTTGGCAAAGCTTTGGCCTAATGTTGTATTCTCATGTGTTATTGTGTTCTGGACTCAAATGGACTTTATATAGGCAAGGGAAACGTCCTTGAACCAATGCAACCTTTCCCAAAAGGTTTGAGACACAATGGTTCATGAAAAGATGCAACTTTTCGTGTATGTAATCGATTACATCACTTAGTGTAATTGATTACACTAATGCCCGTTACAGTTTGAATTTCAAATTCAAACATGTAATTGATTACAAGCAAGTGGTAATCGATTACTTGCTTATGTGTAATCGATTACCAGAAAGCTGCAATTGATTACACTGAAGTCCAACTTCCAGAAACTTGATCTTTTGAGATCGGCTTAAGTTTTTCTACTTCTTTTAAGTTATGAAAACATTAAGCTTGATTAGTTTAGGTGTTTAAAAGAGCATTTATGCTTTAAGAGACCTTTGTAGGCATAACTCACCTAAACTAAGACTTCTAGGTAATTGATGAATAGTGTTATGCTTTGGCCTAATGTTGTATTCTCATGTGTTATTGTGTTCTGGACTCAAATGGACTTTATATAGGCAAGGGAAACGTCCTTGAACCAATGCAACCTTTCCCAAAAGGTTTGAGACACAATGGTTCATGAAAAGATGCAACTTTTCGTGTATGTGATCGATTACATCACTTAGTGTAATCGATTACACTAATGCCCGTTACAGTTTGAATTTCAAATTCAAACATGTAATCGATTACAAGCAAGTGGTAATCGATTACTTGCCTATGTGTAATCGATTACCAGAAAGCTGCAATCGATTATACTGAAGTCCAACTTCCAGAAACTTGATCTTTTGAGATCAGCTTAAGCTTTTCTACTTCTTTTAAGTTATGAAAACATTAAGCTTGATTAGTTTAGGTGTTTTAAAGAGCCTTTATGCTTTAAGAGACCTTTGTAGGCATAACTCACCTAAACTAAGACTTCTAGGTAATTGATGAACTTCGTAGCGCTGTTTCCTCTAAGTCTTCTTTTCTTCTTTTTGCTGATGAGTTTGTCGTCATCAAAACCTCAGCCAGGGTCAGGAGCAAGACCTTCTTCACAAAGACCCGATGAATAGTGTTTTCGGGCAGCGTGGCGCGAACTTCGAGAAAGATCGACCCGGCCCCGAATCGTGCGGGCCCGGTACCCCGATGAATAGTGTTTGGGGAAGGCCTAAAATCTCGCTCAAAGTACAGGGAATAAAAACATATTTAACCCTATATATATATATTTAATATCAACACCTTTGCAAATTAAAATTGTTTGTTCTGTGGCATTCACTCTTTCACGCAACTGACACGTCCCAGGTTTGATTCTTGTTTTGTACCGTTTTAGTTTTAAATTTAAATTTGACATTCAAAAATAAAACAAAACCCATTGGGAGAGGGAACGGTGTGTCAAAGGATCAAACCCACTCCTTCAAATGTCATAACAGGCAGTTCTACCTGTGAACCAGTGTCTGTTCTTAGTTTTCGTTTGATAATTGCAGTTATTTAAATGTAACAGTACAAATTTTTTGCATTCAAATTGATTACAGTTAAAATATTTAAAACGGTCATTGGTTTCTAACAAAATGAAACTCAGAAATTTTGTAGTAGGTAACTCTCACATTTATTGTGTGCTTTATACATGTTTAATTTCCTTTAGAAATATGTGGCATAGTTAATCTCTTTGGATGATTGAAATTAGCTTATGGTAATCACACCAATCTGAATGATGAGATTTTTTTTTGCAATGAATACAGGAACCTGTGTATGAGCCCAACAAGGTTATTTCAGTTTGGTCACACAAGATCAAGATTGATGTTGTATTGTGGAACCTGTGAAATTGGGGGTGACTTACATGGTGAAGAATATTATTATATTTGATAAAACATAAAGTTCAACAGCATTTACCCGTGCAAATCTTTGCAGGTTTCATGTTGAAAGATTACTCATAAAACAAAACAAAAAAAATTTGTAGTGTTGTTGGAAGAAACAGGTACAAGTGATAACCTGATGAAAATAAATTTAATTTAAATTTACAATAATCAATCTTATTTACCCACCTATTATTACTTTGATTGCAACATCATTTTAATCTTATACATTTAAATAGTAGTTACAAAAAAATACTAATTTTTATTTCATATAATAATTTAATTACCTATTTACATTAGATAAATTTTTATAAACTTAAAATTATAATGCAATGACTTGAAATTAAATAAATTTAATGTACATAAGTATAGTTACCCGTGCAATTTGCACGGGCCTCTTACTAGTTCAAAAATAAAACAAAACCCATTGTGAGAGGGAACGGTGTGTCAAAGGATCAAACCCACTCCTTCAAATGTCATAACAGGCAGTTCTACCTGTGAACCAGTGTCTGTTCTTAGTTTTCGTTTGATAATTGCAGTTATTTAAATGTAATAGTACAAATTTTTTGCATTCAAATTGATTACAGTTAAAATATTTAAAACGGTCATTGGTTTCTAACAAAATGAAACTCAGAAATTATTCAGGTAATGAATTCAACCATTCCCCTACATATGCGTTATTATCAATTTTCATGATAAATGAGTTTTTGTTATTCACAAATAATTAAAACTGAACTTTTTTCAATTTCAGAAAATTCAACAGAAACACATAATCATAAGAATACCGTAATTCTCTTTCACATCCATTAACTTACGAATGTAAATGACAATCATCGCCAATCATATCATGCAGTGGAAATTATCAATAATGCATTCTTATGACTCAAACATTTAACTCTAATTTCAAAACATCATTTATGGATCAAAATCACCATTCAAGTAAAACTACAAATTCTCTAACACATCCTCTGATACTACATGTAAACTTTAAAACATTAAAAGGATGTAGAAGATAGATCTTAAGAATTCATAGTTTTCACATAATAAGAATGATTATGGGTACTAACTTTTATCCATGTGGGTGATTAGTCCTCTTTGATGTTCTTGTACAATATTCTTATTCGGCAATGGAGGAACTCTTCTATCTCCTTCCCGTTCCTTCTACGCTCTTCTTTAATTGATGGTAAATATAGAGATATACTTTTATGGGTAGAGGTAGGGACCATCTTCAAGTCCTTCATCGTTAGTATAGTGCTCCCATCAAGCACTATATATAGACTCTCTTCCAAGAGTCACAACTATTAATTCAAGAGTCATGACCTTTCACTTAAATATCAAACAATATGTTTATTCACATGAGACATTTCATACACAGAAGGCATGTCTAAAATCTGTTATAGAAAATCTTTATGCCCAGTACGAGCAGAGAGTAAGATTCATGTTCTCATGGACTACTATTGACCATTCTATTGTCATGAGTGCAACTTATTCATATCCAGTTTCCATGTCTATCCCTCCTGGTTAAACTTCTGTTATCCATCTCTCCAAACTTTTTCCTTTCTATGGAAATTAAAACCTTGTTGACATCCCTATTCCCTGTTCAATTATGGAGGTTCAGAAGCGGTTGCACGAACAATTTGAGGTATGAACTTTGATCTTTCAAAAATTTCCTTCGTAAAACTCATTTTGATTTGACTCGGGTCATTGGGCCGTGAATTGGCACGTGTTCCATAGTAGATTTATCATCTTTTCATGAGAAAATAGTAAAGTCAAGGACTTTAAACCCTCTCGGTAGAAGTACGAATCTATGAACTCATTTGCTTAACAAATTTTTGATTAAAAAAATAGAGTCCGATAACTAGATTCAAGTCCTCTTTGTGGGTTCTTTAATGAAAATGTTCTTCCAAAAGTATTTGAATAAATACTTTCTTAATGAACAGACGATAAGTATGTAAAATTCGACCGAAAAAGTAAGAAAATAAATAGAAAGAACTTTAAATAAACTTGGAATTTGACTCAGATGATTGAAGAAAAGAGAAAAAGCTTTCATAAGTAATTAAAAAATTACTGAAACAAACATAAATGACCACAAAATAAATTGCATAATAGCATAAAGATTGAATTGTAATGAGAAAAGCTTAACAAAACATACTCTATGACTCTAGAACGTGCTATGCAGTCACGTTTATTTGGACTTCTTCAGCAAACAAGCGATTTTTCGAGTGAATAATTGTGAACCCGTATTACATTGTTTGAAACGCTATTAATAGATTACAAATTTTAACTACTAACAATGGCTAATTAACTAAAATAAACCACGTGTCTTAAAAAATGCTTTCATCTATAGCTCTATGCTTTTCCACGTGTTTTGGTCTTGTATCCTCTCACCTGTATAGCTGCTAGTCGAAATATGGTTCTTCAATTGGCTGAATAACTTTCATCACACCAATTCCGACTGGACAGTGATTGTGAGTAGGTTCAGCATCTTAGGAATCAAAATGTAATAACATTATTGTTCTAAACACTTAATCAAACTCAGTGTATTTTAATGGTCGTTTATCAACAATTTTCTTGTTGAAATATCGTCCTTTTCAACAAAACTAATCTTAACCTTAAATTTTTACCTTGTGAAATTCCAAGCTAACAGATGCCCCGCAAAATGACATTTTTTGAAAAGAAGCAACTCTGAGGAAAGATTACATTTTAGTCGAAAATACAGTTCTCTGGTATTCAATCATCCTTAACTGTTTCAAGTAACTTCCCCTACTACACACGACTTTCAACTAACTCTGCCACTCCCCCACGTCTTGTAATAGTTACCATCATTATAACCCTTGCAAATGTGCAAAATTGATGGTAATTTATTATTTTTATATTTAGGTTTTGGTAACTCTAAATTTTATCCAAACCCCTTTAATTCTTTCAGGTCCAAAACCTCTCATCATCACACGTTCCCTTCATAAAATTTCTTTATAAATACTAGAGCCCTTCATCACCATCTTCTTTCTGTTTCTGCAATTCCTTTCAACACTTCAAAAAGAAAATTGTGTTACCTTTAAATCAAAGAATTCCATGGCTTTGTCATCTTCAACTCAGGTTCTAGAAACATACATTACTCCAGTAGCCACCATTGATGAATTGATCCAAGAAGGCATGCGTTCATATGTTCCAGAACCTCCAGGTGAAGCTAAAAAGGTCCCTATATGGAAATCCTAGGTACTCATTCTTTTTTCCTCAACAACAAGCCTTGTGCTTTCTTGGGCCCGTTTAAAACAACATTTCCTGAAGGATTTGAAAGTTTTCGTCTTTATGAGAATGGGGATGAAACAATCTTATCCTTTAGGGACTCATATAATCTTTCTTTCTTAGCTGATCTTGTTAGAGCCTCTAGGTCTGCTCCTCTTGGTGAGAATGAATCTTACTTGAATTGGCTAAGGAAAGTCGAAGCCAAAAAATCTGAGTTCTGGAATACTATTGGATTTTTTGACTTCATTCAATTATCTAAGTCAAAAATAGTTTATAATCCTGCCATGTCACTGAGCTCTTTTTTCATTTTGGAACCTTCCACTAATTTCTTTCAAGCTCCCTTCGGATTGATGACTCCTACTCTTTTCAATGTAGCAGCCATTACTGGACTTCTTCCAACTGGTATTCCTTATCATTTTGGTATGGCTCCTAAAGCTAAAGTCCCAGCGAATATGAAAGCAGTTGCTTTTACGACCTTTATTAGCCAACATTTTGACTTAAGCACGTTAGAGGTCTCTGACAAAGAGCATGTTGCATTTCTCCTTTATTGGCTCTCCAACTATGTCTTTTGCACCAAAGCTCTTCAAGTCCCAATGAAAAGTCTAAATTTAGCCCAACTTCAACATGAAGGTACTGATATATGTCTAAGTAAGCTTATCTTAGGATTCTTGTACCAATTTCTGAGCGAAGCCATTTGTACACTCTAAACTAAACCTGATCCAACCCACAATTTCGTGGAAGCCGGTCCAACGTGGCTCCTTCAGTTATGGATAAATGCTATGTTTGAATCCAAGATTTCGAATGGTATAGAATTTCCGACTTCTATTCCTAGAAATATTGAAGGAATTCTTCTACTCCATTTGTCCCTTCATTCGAAAAAGAGACTTTCCAGGAATCTTTTAGAAATTTCTTTTCTCATTTCCTTAGACTTAAGGACCACACTCCAGAACCATTCCTCGTGAAACCATAGGTATTCAGGATGAGAGTATAGCTATTTGGAAGCAATTTATGTCTCCGACCGTCTTCAACGTCAATTTCGCCAAAAATGATCTTGACCTTTTTATGTACAAACCTCGGTTAGTGGCAAGGTAATTTGGCTTAAGTCAACTAATGCCATGTACTCTTTTCACATCAGAGTTCATTCTATATTCCAGCTCAATACCCTCTCCTAGAAATTTCCGAAACTAAGTCGAGTACATTGAAAATAAGTCCCCAAACTTGACTCCTTTTCTCTTTGAGCATACTTACTTCGTTACTCAAGATTTCGACTCTTGCTGGGCTTGATCCTGGGTATCTATACATTTGAATCTTGGTGTCTGTATTAAAAGAATGACTGAGGACTTCGTTGTTGTGCAGACACAACCTGTTGCGAAGAAACCAGAGGTACGCACATTGCATAGATCAATGCTTGTCAAAAATACTTCAAAGTGATTTACTTACTTGACTGGTTAAAGTGGGTTATTACCGACACAGCTAAAGTCTTGAAAGAGAAATTAAAATATTTGTTTCCAAAAATTTTATTTTCTCCAGGAGAGGACAAATTCGAATATACTTTAAGAAAATTTTGTCCCAAATTTTGTCCCCTTCCAAATTATGATTTTGCTTTGGCTTTTCCAACAATTTTACCCAAATGAGTCGATTATTGGCCCTATGGCAAAATTATCAATGAAACTAGTCTTCCTCGGCATAGAGTCACTTTAACCAAGTATTGACCATATAATTTCCTTGGCCACATACATGTTTATTTGAGCCATGTCGAAATTACTACCGTCATATGTCAAGTTAACGATCACTTAGCAAAATTAAATCCTCCATCCTTTTTTCTCATCATCTTTTGATCTATTTTCTTGACGAAAATAGGTAAACCTTTGGAACCATCTATCTCTTTGAAGAAAACTGCGGCTGAAGAGGAAAATGATGACATATCATCCAAGATGAAGGGTTTAAAGAAAAATACTACCAAAACTCAAGTATTTAGAAAGCATTATTTCTTCAAATAACACAATTTTTTTTTACTAACCTTGGATATTATTGCAGTCGAAAAAGAGAAACCTACCAGATATTGTCGCTGAATCTCGAATGAAATCCAAGAGCAGAGCAACACCATCTCGTGCCAGGAAAAACAAAGTTGTCAAAAAATCTCCTTCAGACAATCGCAAGAAATCCCGAAGAAAATCCGTCCAAAATGAAGAGAGTAAAGAAGAAGAGAAAGAAGAAGAAAAAACCCAGGTTAAGATTTCATTTCCTTCTTCTTTCTTATGCTAATGATCATTTATCTCGAAAATTTGTTACAAACAAACATCCTTATCTTCTTCCCTTTTTTATAGATTGCGGAGCAAGAACAAGATATTGCTACCAGTCCTTCTAAAGAGGATGTAGAGTTCGACCAGAATGTTGATGATGATAAATGTAACACTCCAATTTCGGGTTGAGGGTCACATAGTAAATATGCGGAATTTAAACTTCAAAACCTCTCAAAACACTCAAGTTTTCAAAAGGGAACGTCTCTCAAATATTTATAATAATTATTCAGCCCATTATAGATTATTTAAACTTCACACAACAACAAGAGGTATTTCAAAATAAATAAAGTTGCACTACAAGTGCTAAAATCAAAATAGCGGATAAACATAAATAATCTTCTACAAGTTCTTCAATTCTTCGAGCCTTCTTCACCATCTCGTTCTAGCATCAAGATCATCCTTCTTGAACGTCATTGCCTTGGTTATCTATGGAATTAAGCGCCCAAACTAATCAAACAAGACAAGCAGAAAGGGTTAACTCGAAAATCAAGAAAATAACATACATCATTTGTGATATAAACCAACAGTAAAATAAACATCAAAACATAGTTAATTATACAACAACAACAATACAAATAAATACTCACAATTCCTCATATTAAAATGCCACATAATCATGTTTATAATCCTCAATATCTATATGCATAACTATGGCCAGAATTCTCCAAACCGGGCCAGGACAATCACGTGGGACAAATTACCACCACAGGTTACCGTCACATCAACCTAAAAATCATATGTATAATGCATATGCTATGACCATATATATCATCATCCTCGTGAACCAACAGTTCACACAAACCTCAGTCAGAGTTTCCCATATGCATAACATAATCAACACTTCTCAAAATCATTTCTTTTTTCTCATGTTAATCAAATAACACATGCCACTTTTCTCAAAACTTCATAAAGACATAAGCACTTACAACATATCATATGGCCAACAACAATTTAGGAAAGGTTCTCAAACAACTCAATCAAATCTCACAAATACAGAAACACAGAACAATCACAACCGATATGGATAATTCTTCAGACGAGTTACCCTTACCTCCGAATGGGTTGCATGAAATTGACCTCCAACCTTGCAAGATAAATGTATAAATAACAATCAACCAACCATAGGATAGGTGGAAATCAACCTCAAAAGAAACTGGAAACCGTTTGGCCAAAACTAGGAGTTTTTTTGGAAAAATAGAAGAAGCTGTCTGCAACCCCACGCATGTGCGCAAGGTATAGCCTCGCACATGCGTGGCTCAGGCAGAGGCCCAACACCCATGAGTTGGGATGCCAACGCTCATGCGTTGACTACCTGCCAGAAAACCCATAAATGTAGTTTTTCACCCGAAAATCAATTCTAAGCTCTACTTTTCAAAAATAAACTTATTCCATGCCCAAAACTCATTATAAAACTGATTATATAAATTTCCTACTCAGAAATCCAAGGGTTTCTGAATTTACCAAAATCTTTTGAACAAGGAAAGTACAAGGGTTCTACCCAAGAATAGAAAAAGAAACCAACCTTGTTATGAGAGTTTGATCAAGAGAACTTGGAGCACGACCCTTTCCCTTCAAGAGTGCAGAGGAACCTCGAGTTTGGTGAGGAAAATGTGCTGAAAATGAAACTAATCAAACCCCATAAGAGAACAAGGAATTGAACACCAAAAATTCAGAATTTTAGAAAGGTTTGATCACTTACCAATTGAACCAACACAAAGGCACTTGGAAAGGATTGGAGAAGGGATTTCGGACACCAAAGGAGGAGGAAGAAAGTCAACACTGCAGCACCAAGGCTAAGCAAATTTTCAAATTTTGAGTCTAAGTTCTTAGCAATTTTTTTGTGTGAAATGAACAAGGGGAAACCACCACTCTTAAGTCGGAAATTCCAGCAGCTAGAAGGAGAGAGGGATGCCCCCAAGCCCCATTATTCTGAGTTATTCTCCTTCACTTCCCATTAACACTATAGGCAAAGCAATAACTCAGATAATTCACCTTAATACCCATTATTTCCCTCATAAAAATCTGAATCAGTGCCCTATTAAAACCAATTATTCTGAATTTGAATATCAAAAAAATATCTAGCCGTACGAAAAATTGATGAGTGGATATTATATGATGTTTTTAGGTTGTTTTTAGTCTTTTTATTTTATTATTTTTGAGTCACATATAGGTTTTTTATTATTTTTATGTAGATTTTATATTTATTTTGCATTTTGCATGTAGATTAGATTTTATTTGTTTTTCTACCTTTATTTTATATTTTTAGGAATTTTTATAGTTATTTTATATTTTTAGGAAAAGCTGGTTTAGTTATCATTTTTGTCCAGGGACCAATTTGTAAAGTTTCAGGAAATCAGGGACCAAAATGTGAAAGTTCACGAATGGAGGACTAAAAGTGAAGATTGAGAGAACAAAAGGGCTTGAATTGGAGTGCTAACCAAAAGAGGACCAAAAGCAAAAAAGAGGAATATGAAGCAACTCTCTTCAAATTAGCACATGGAAAATAAGCTTGAGGAATTGATGGTAGTGGAGGAGAAGTTTCAGAATTAAACAAGGGCTGAGTAGTGGCTTTTGATGGCATTCAAAACCCACTACCATGAAGAAGGAAGAAAAGCTTGAAGATGAAGCAGCAGCGTCCCAACGTTCCAGCGTTGGGATCCCAGCGCTCCAGCGCTGGGACTCTGACTAGGAGATGAGTCAGATTTCAACCTAGCGCCCAAGCGTTGGAAAGCCAGCGCTCAAGCGCTGGGCCTCGGACAGAAAGTGGATTTTTAATGCATCCCAACGCCCAAGCGTTGGGAATGCCAGCGCTCAAGCGCTGGAGCCCAGATTTTTACTATAAATAGGGAGGCAATTTGCACTTGTAAGACACACCTCTTAGAATACAACAAGTATTCTCCCTTTCTCCCTTTTGAGCATTGTTCCTAGGACTTGTGGGAAGCCATATTTGAGCTCCTATCCAGGGTAATTCAATGACTCCTTTAGCCATGCTATGCTAACTTCTTCTTTAAGTTTTTTGGTTGTTTTAGTTTATAATTCATGTTCTAGTTTTGTCTACATTTCTGAATAATACTTTCAATTCATGTTTTATTTCCTTGTTCTTCATTAATCTTGTGTACAAAAGATTTCATGCTTTCTACTTATGTCATAAGGCCATTTGGTAAGTAGTAAGGTAAATAGGAAATAAAAAAGGTTATAAGTATACATTTCTTAAGGCAATTAGGATGGACATAACTTTGTGTTGGCCCGAATTCCTTCTTCATCTTCTTTTCTGATTAACTAATAACCAAGGCTATGGAGTTAGTAATTAGGAAGAAAGTTCTACATTTCTTAAGGCTATTAGGGTGTAGAAATTCTAGGCTATAGTACCATGAATTCGGATTTAAAATTCAGAAATTAAGTAGGAGATTTCTAGCATGTTTTATAGACTATGTAAACCAACCCAAGAGCTTAAATTCTTATCATCTTATCTCTTATCATTTTATGATATTGTTATTTCTTGTTCTAAAAACAACAACATCTATTCATCTTTCAATTTCTTGCGCAAGTACTAAATTTTATATTAATAAGAACACCTATCCCTTGGGTTCGATCTTTTTTACTATGCGATAGTTAATCGTACACTTGCGATTCCGCTATCAAGTTTATGGCGCCGTTGCCGGGGATAGGTTCTTTCAAGTTCTTGTTTTTATTTTGTTTAGTACTTCTTGTATATATAAACAAAGAAAAAATAAAAAAAAATATTTCTGCCTAACAGTTTGTTGCCATGTGGAAAGAAGATCCTTTGGAGACTATAATCTCTGAAGGGTTGGATTTTGAAGATATTGAAAGCAATGACGAACAGGTCATTGAAATGGCAAGATATCTGGAGGCTGCCCATTTTTTCCATCCAAAAGGAAATTGGGTAGAGGAGCTGAAGAGAGAAGAAGAAGTTCAAGAGGAAAAGAGCGAACTGAAGCCCTTACCTTCTACCCTTAAGTATGTATTTATTGAGGAAGGTAACAATAAGCCAGTCATTGTGAGTAGTTCCCTCTCTCCTCTTGAAGAAGAAAAATTGGTAAGAATTCTTAGAGCTCATAAAATTGCTTTGGGTTGGACTATTGAGGACATTAAGGGCATAAGCCCCACTGTTTGTATGCATAAAATTTGTTTAGAAGAACAAGTTAAACCTGTAGTCAAACCCCAAAGAAGACTTAATCCTGCCATGAAAGAGGTGGTAAGGAAAGAAGTGATTAAGTTGCTTGATGCAGGGATCATCTATCCCATTTCTGATAGTGAATGGGTCAGTCCCGTTCAGGTAGTTCCCAAAAAAGGGGGAATTATTGTGGTCCCGAATGAGAACAATGAATTGATTCCCACCACGAAGGTAACTGGATGGAGGGTTTGTATAGATTACCGGAGGCTAAATTCTGCCACCCGGAAAAATCATTTCCCCCTTCCCTTTATTGATCAAATGCTTGACAGGTTGGCTGGCCATGAGTACTATTGTTTCTTGGTTGGATATTCAGGATACAATCAAATTGTTGTTGATCCTAAGGATCAAGAAAAAACTGCTTTTACTTGCCCCTTCGGGGTGTTTGCTCATAAAAGAATGCCTTTTGGCTTGTGTAATGCTCCAGGAACCTTCCAAAGATGTATGTTTGCTATTTTTTATGATTTAATTGGTGAATGTATGGAAGTGTTTATGGATGATTTTTCTGTGTATGGTCCCAACTTTGACAAGTGTTTGGGCAATTTGGAAAGGATTCTAGTTAGGTGCCAAGAAAAGAATTTGGTACTTAATTGGGAAAAATGTCATTTTATGGTAAAAGATGGCATTGTGCTTGGGCACAAGATTTCTGAAAAAGGGATTGAGGTAGATAAGGCTAAAACTGAGACTATAGAAAATCTACCTCCTCCCACCAATGTTAAAGGTATAAGAAGCTTTCTTGGTCATGCAGGTTTTTATAGGCGGTTTATAAAAGATTTTTCTAAAATTGCTAAGCCTATGACTAATCTCCTTGAAAAGGAGGCTTCTTTTATCTTTAATGATGAGTGTTTGGCTGCTTTTAAATTGTTGAAAGAGAAACTTGTTTCAGCCCCTATCATTGTTGCTCCCCAATGGGATTTGCCTTTTGAAGTTATGTGTGATGCTAGTGATAATGCAATAGGGGCTGTTCTCTGTCAGAAAAATGGAAAAGTTTTGCATGTGATTTATTATGCTAGTAAGGTTCTGAATGGAGCTCAAAAAAATTATGCTACAACTGAAAAGGAGTTGTTGAGTGTAGTTTATGCTTTAGATAAATTCAGACCTTACGTTTTGGGTACTAAAGTTATTGTGCATACTGACCATGCTGCATTGAAGTACTTGTTTGCTAAGCAGGAAGCTAAACCCAGACTAATCAGGTGGATCTTACTCTTGCAAGAGTTTGATCTTGAAATTGTGGACAGGAAAGGGCAAGACAATGGTGTAGCAGATCATTTGTCAAGACTTGAAGAGGGGAACTCCGATCCAATTCCTATTCAAGAGGAGTTCCCAGATGAGAGGCTTTTAGCTGTCCAAGAGATAGCTCCATGGTATGTACATTTAGCTAATTTTAAAGCTGCTGGTGTTTTGCCTTCTGATTTGACTTGGCAACAAAAGAAAAAATTTCTGTATGATGCCAAATTCTTTTTCTGGGATGAACCTTATTTGTTTAGAGAATGTTCTGATGGGATCATTAGAAGGTGTATTCCAGAAAGAGAGTTTGAGGCTATTTTATGGCATTGCCATGGCTCCGATTATGGAGGCCATTTTTCAGGTGAGAGGACTGCGGCTAAGGTTCTCCAAAGTGGTTTTTATTGGCCTACTATCTTCAAAGATAGTAGAGCATTTGTGGTAAGGTGTGATCGCTGTCAACGAACTGGTAATATCTCAAGAAGGAATGAGATGCCCCAAAAAATGATTTTGGAAGTTGAGCTTTTTGATGTATGGGGCATCGATTTCATGGGACCTTTTCCACCTTCTTTTGGTTGCCAGTATATTTTGGTTGCTGTTGACTAAGTTTCTAAGTGGGTTGAAGCATCAGCCCTTCCCACAAATGATGGAAAAGTGGATCTGGATTTTCTGAAGAAAAAGATCTTTACTAGATTTGGGGGGCCAAGAGCAATTATCAGCTTGAGATACTCGGGCAATATTCTCCTGATTGCCTTTCGATGCAGAAGATCCTTCACCAGTTACTTGCTGAGTGCTTAGAGGGTTATCCAGAGACGCTGCTGGATCAGTGACATGTTTATCAGCTTCTTTTGGGTCACTCTTCTGCTTCTTCCTTGGATTGGTCATTCGAACTACACGAGATTTAACCCTCTTTCCAACACTTCTTACCTTCTCAGGTGATGCATGTTGTTTGTCAGTTGAATGAGTTGGTTCAGGAACTTCAGGTTGCACTGCATCATCGTCACTTGGTCTGGAAGCTGTCTCATTCGTTTGCTTTATTTGTTCAACATTCAGTGGACGCCTTTGGTCTTCCATCCTTGCATCTTTTTGGTTTGAGGTTGGTTGATTGGGTCTTTGCAGGGGTACCTTTTCTTGAACTTCAGCACTTGCCTGGACGATCTTAGAATCAGGCCGTTTTCTCTTGAGTTTTGAAGGTCGAACATAGTCAGGATTTACAATTTTTCTGTACATCACGATCCTTGGCGTGATATTCTGACCCCATGGTTTGCCTTCTTTTACACAGTTGGGCCACCATTGTGGTGTACCAAAGGGAAGAGGAGAATCTTTCTTCAGAATGACTCTTATCCAATGACTATCTTCTACATTGCATAGAATGGCAATGCCCGACGGAGTTTGCACTAGCCCTTTCAGAGGATGATATGTGCAGGATTCCCTGAGACTTAGAGTGACAAGGATGATTCCGAAAGTAGTTGCAGCAAGTAGTCCCATGTCAGGAACACTGAACCACTGGGTGCAAGAGTTGGTTCATTGGGACCATGAGTCAGAGCATTCCGAATGATTTCAAGATGACCTTTGGATTCAAATGTCTTCAAGTGTAGCGAGTGTCTGAAGTCAAGTTCTTTAATCATTCTTCTCCTTATCTCTGGCCATTCATTCTCGTCCATCCCCAGCCACTGAGCAATACACCTGAATCCACAATTACCATCATCTTTGACATCAACAGTGTTTTCCACAAACTCATGGATATGATTGGTATATGGGGAAGATACTTGGAGATGGTAGAGGATTGTTGAGTGGTTTCAGAACCAGAACCCAGAGGCACCTTCTTGATATTAGTAATTAGTGATGCTATTGGAAGGTCGTCTTCGTCGATTTCTTGTGGAGTTGTTGAGTCTTTAGGCTGCTCTGTTTCTGATGAAGGCATTATCTTAATCATCTTTCCAGAACTGGAAATATGGTGCCTTTTAGAAGGAGGAGAGAAGTCATCACTGATGTCCTCCTCAGGTTCATCATCCCGTAACTCATCTATTCTTTTCTTCTGCTAAGTTCTACCCGCTTGCATCAACAGTTCATAAGGCACACTGGAGATGTCAATCTTCAGCTTCATTCTCTTGACGTCCCCAAACTTGATGGGAGTAGGATGGACGTAGTCATGGATGATAAGCTCACTTTTCTCCTTTATTTCATCAATGAGCTTTTTCTTTCTCATCATCTCATAAATAAGAGCTCCATAAGGCAAGTTTGATACTTGACTTTCTATCGTGTCGATGATGTGGTTGAAGATTAAGTAGGAAAGATTTATCTTTTCCTTGGGCAGCATTTGATAGAGGGCCCAGTGGGATAGCTTATCTACTTGGTTGCAGTTTCCTTCCCTTGGAATAACTATCTTGCACAACACGACATAGGGAAACTTGCATTCCTATATCAGGTTGTTGATATTGGTGCCATAAACCTTCGGATCCTGTTTCCAGATGCAGTTAGGGTTGGGTGCTGACATTTCCCTGTTAGTACAGATAGCAACCAGATAAGGGGGGGTGAATCAGTGTTGCACCGATTTTCGCCTTATTGAAAATGTTACATTCAAGATAATGATGATCACGAAACGATTGCTGTGATTGCAGCGGAATTGAGCGTTGCTTGAAAGTAAAGATGAAGGATAGAAGAATTCACACACAGAGTTTTATCCTGGTTCACCTTCTATCCACCGAAGGCTACGTCCAGTCCCTCAAGAAAACCCCTTGAGGATTTTTCCACTATTGATAAAAATCTCTTACAAGTTCCTAACCCAAGGACCGCAAGAATTTCTACCAATATCCTGTGAAAGCTAACCTACTTTCAACAGCCCCTGAAAGCAAACCACTTTCAGTTCCTGAAGGCAAACCACCCTCATACCTTGAAGGCTAAACCACCTTCAATCAATACCCTGAAAGTATACCACTTTCAGCGACAACAACCCTTCACCGAATACCACGGTGAAAAACTCAATCTTACAGAAATAGATGAAGAAGAGTTTACAATTGGCTGTATCAATCCTTTTACATAAAAGTGGATTGATCATGAGAATTTATGCTTTAAGGCTTTTAAGCATAATATGATTCTAAGTTCCTCAAGATATGAACAACAAAAGTGTTCTTATAAACATGAAGATCATGAACTCAGAATTTAGGCTCTTGAAGGTTTAAGTTCTAAAAGATGAACTAATTTTGACAAAGCTTTGGCCTAATGTTGTATTCTCATGTGTTGTTGTGTTCTGGACTCAAATCGACTTTATATAGGCAAGGGAAACGTCCTTGAACCATCACAACCCTTTCCCAAAGGTTTGGGACACAATGGTTCATGAAAAGATGTAACTTTTCGTTCTGGTAATCGATTACATCACTTAGTGTAATCGATTACACTAATAGCCGTTTCAGTTTGAATTTCAAATTCAAACATGTAATCGATTACAAGCAATGGGTAATCGATTACTTGCCTAGGTGTAATCGATTACCAGAAACCTGAAATCGATTACACTGAAGTCCAACTTCCAGAAACTTGATCCTTTGAGATCGGCTTAAGGTTTTCTACTTCTTTTAAGTTATGAAAACTCTTAGCTTGATAAGTTTAGATGTTTTAAAGAGCCTTTATGCTTTAATAGACCTTTAGAAGAATAACTCACCTAAACTAAGACTTCTAGACTATTGATGAACTTTATAGCGCTGTTTCTTCGAAGTCTTCTTTTCTTCTTTTTGCCGATAAGTTTGTCGTCATCAAAACGACAGCCAAGGTCAGGAGCAAGACCTTCTTCACATTCCCATGTTGGCGAGAATCTTACCCCTTCATTAATCTTGACATCCAGAGTTACAGAAATGTCTCCTGGAGATATATTGGTAACAGCTCTCATGCATCTCGATTTGATAGTAACTGTTCCTTTCTTGACAGCGCAGTGAAAGAACTCCTTAACAACAGGCTTGATGGTGGATGATGCAGATACTCTCATAAGGTTGTTCCACTCTTGAGACAGTACCAAGTCTAGACCTGCGACCTTTGCATGGCTGTAAATATTGAGATCAAGGTATCTTGTGGGGACAAGTTCTTTCTCTCCCAGATTGGTCACCTTTTGCTTGCCTATCAGTGCTTCTTGTTCTCTTCTGTTGGCTGCAATGTTCTTGTTTCTCCTGTTGATAATCTCTTGTTGAGTAGAGGTTAGTTCAGAGGTAGCAGTTTGCTTCTTAGATGCCATTGTAGTAATCTGCAAGTGAAGGTTAGAGAGGGCAAAAGAACAAGTTGAAGATAGTAGGGAGTTTGGAAGCAAATACATGAGTCATAAGTCTGTTACTTCTTCTTTCAAGTTCATTATGTTAAGTTTAGTTAGAATGCAAACAGTTTTCACTTGGTTTACTTGTTGAGATGATTGGTTCTGCAATGATGTGAAATAATGATTAGCGTGCGCATTAAATGTGAATCTTGAAATGTGCAGTCATGGCAGTTGAAAGATTTAATGCGTGCTAAGAACTTTTTAGCATATGAAACGATACAACTGTTTACCAGTAACCCAAACGTGGGTGTTGTGGATGACTGATCGTGTCTTATCAGTTATTCACGGACGTTCTCTTTCGGAAGTTGCTCAGATAGTCACCAGACGATGACTCATATTTTCTTCACTTGGTTTTTGGCGACAAGCTCCATTTGAATCAAACGTTGTTCTTTCTTCGAGGGATTTCCTGAATTCATACCCTTTCTTTTTGTAGTTCATTTAATGTGTACGTCTATCTTCAATCCTGCAAGTATCAGCATATAGTTCCTTGCCATAGAACTTTATTAGTGTCGTTTAGTCATTATATTGACTACATGCAGTGGGATGTGTGTGTCCTTCTTTTGACAAGTGTAAGTAAGTTAAGAGTACTTCCTTTGAGGAACTTGTCATAAGTTCTGAGCTAATCATAGCTTTATCAACATCTTCCTTCATGTAAGGGATGTTTTGATCTGCATACTAAAATTTTTGAAGATAAATGGTTCAATTAGCAATTAGGATTGAATCTAACAATGTTCTTCCAGAGTTAGGAAAGTATCAGAACAAGACTGAAATAGGTGTCCGTCTGATAGATCATCTCATAGATATTCATTAGCTTTCACTGGACGGTCATGAGAGATATTCGTCTGGCATAACCTCTAATTTTGCTTTTAGTCAATGTGAAAATTGACGTTGACTTATTGAATCACTTGAAGATGTATCCCTGCAGTTGCTTTTGATGAAGAAACAAATATATTCTATTTAAGTAGGAACGATTCTCCAGACAGCATTCCATGGGCTGACTTTTGTTTTTCTGAATTTAATACTTAATCAGCTTGTGTTGAACCAGATTGCAGCAGGTATGTTTCTTCTTATAGAATCATGCAGTAGTAATCATAGTATATTGTTTAGTATCCACATATCTTTGGCTTCAGAGGATTAGTTTTACCCTTACAAAATTGAGAATATCATTGTTTGAGGGTTATAACCAGAGTGGGGCATCTACTAAGCTTCAAGAAAATAAACATAGATATATGTACATTATGTCAATTCTTCAAGACAGTATATTTTCATTATGCAGATATGTCATGGCAATAAAGAATTGATGTTTATGAGTTTTGCTTCCCTGAGAAGATGCATCTGTTTTATCCGATTTATCTCAGGGGTATAAATGATGAATATTTTAGAATATATTTTGTAGTCTTTTCTTTCAGACCTTTATACTTTATACACTTAAACCATTTGTGACATAGGGGATAAGACAGTAGCAGACAATTAACTATAGGTTCAGAGTTTCACTTGCTTCCTCCTCTGAATGGTCGTGGGATCTAATGCACTTTTTCAAGTTATTCTTGATGAAGAACTCCCCCTGTTTGATGTAATCTAGTATTTCTCCCCCTTTCTAATGTGCTTGTTGAATTCCTTCATATGATCTTTAAGAGCACAGAACCTTTCTCCCCCTTTTGACTTCATCAAAAAGAAGAAAAGGCCAAAAAGTACAGCTATACTACCATACATGTATAGAATTCGAAATATAGCATGGGGATGGGGGTAAAGATGTAAAACACAGAGAAACCATAACAAACCAAAAATCTTATATATATAAAAGATATGAAAAAGTGCAGGCAAAAACAAAAAGAAAGTTATATATAAAGAAAGATTACAAACTTCAACAGTAAATGGGAAACTAGCCTAGAAAACTAAGAATCATCGGTCACGTCTTCATCATCCGTCAATGGGTTAATGCCGTCATAATGAAGCAACCATGAAAGAGTATCAATTCCATAGTCATGAAAAAACCCTAAACTAGACAGTATCTTTGTATCAAAACACTTGAAGTTAGAAGATCGCACATCATACATGTTGTCGATGGGAACACCAGAGTGAAGGCGAAGGCGAGTGACGCTGTGTGCGTAAGGAAAGGACTGTGCTTTATTTTTGCATGTGAGCATATGATGCATCACCAGGAAAGTCCAATTGATGGTATGACAATTAAGGATGCCATACAATATTTGGAGTTCTAATTCACTAATATGTGCAAGGAGATCATCCTGAGGCAGAAGAATTTGATGAATGAAGTAATGAACCAAGTGGTTGGTGGTGGTAAGGACATCAACGTGAAATGGAAAAGTTTTGGTGCGAGGTGGATGAAGTTTCTTTATCTCAGAAGGAGTAAAGCGACATAAAGTCTGATAAAACGACTCGGAATTATAGTCTGGCCAGGGGCAGGGCAAATGAGTTCCCAATTGTGCCCCAGAGGTTGGAATACCCAAACATCTTCCAAGAGATGTAACAGAGTACTGAACAATAGTCCCTTTAACAGAAGATTTGATGCCAGTGCCTTGAACTTCCAAGTTGCAGTAGAAAACTTTAACTAACTCTGGATAATAAGGAGTAGTGGATGTGAGAAAATTATCGAGATATTGATTCCCTAGTAGAGCAGGAAATGTTAGGCCTGCGTCGATGAAGGAGTTGAGGTCGGCATAGGTGGATGTGCGAATAGTTTGTTTGACAAAGTGAGAAATGAATCTAGTTTTCTCAGCAGAAGTGGGAAGAAGACGTGAGAAGTTTAAGGGATTGTGAGGGCAAAAAGCCGAGGATAGGCAAGGGGAGAAAGACATATTGCAGAGGATGCTAGAAATCAGGGTTTAGAAGATATGATCGAACACCAACTGATGCTCATTTAAATAGCTCGAACCTGTAATCGATTACAGCAGTTGGGTAATCGATTACATAGCAGTTAATCTGAATTTGAATTTCAAAAGATGGAGGGAAATTTGAATTCTGGCAGTTTTTCGAGCACGTAATCGATTACAGAAGTTAGGGTAATCGATTACTGGAAGTTTGAATTTGAAACAATTCAAATTTTGAAAAGGTATTCGATTACAGCAGTTAGGGTAATCGATTACTTAAAGATTTCTAACAGGCACGAGGACTGAGAACAGGGATAATCGATTACAGGACCTATGGTAATCGATTACTATGACATTTTTATAGATTTTAGGCTCTAGAATCCTATGTAACACATTCTTAAATAAATATTTAAGCACATAATCAATCTAAATATATATGAACATATAACATCACAAAGATTATGCAAATATCATGTTACTTTAAATGTCATGCTCATCTAATATGCCTAATTCTCTTCTAATCTTAAAGAATGAATCTTTAGGAAGAGGCGTAGTAAGGATATCTGATAATTGATTATGAGTATCCACAAATGAAATCTCAATGTCTTTCCTCATAACATGATCTCGAAGAAAATGATGCCTTATATCAATATGCTTAGTTCGAGAATGCAAGATAGGTTTTTTAGTGAAATTAACGGCACTTGTGTTGTCACATTTGATTGGAATGCAGCCCAGCTCTAAGCCATAATCTTAGAGTTTGTGCACAACAACTTCCTGCAGCAATGTATTCTGCTTCAGCAGTACTTAGAGCAACACATGCTTGTTTCTTACAAGACCAAGAAACAAGGGCATTTCCTAACAAGTGACAAGTACCACTTGTACCTTTTCTTTCAATTTTACAACCAGCATAATCAGAATCAGAATATCCAATCAAATCACAAACACTTCCTTTGGGATACCACAAGCCAACATTTGTAGTTCCTTTCAAATATTTGAAAATCCGTTTGACAGAACTCAAATGTGATTCCCTAGGAGATGCTTGATATCTAGCACATAGACACACACTGAACATAATATCAGGTCTACTTGCTGTTAAGTATAGAAGAGATCCGATCATACCTCTATATTTGGTAATGTCTACTTGAACACCATATTCATCTTGATCTAGATATGTGTTAGACCCCATTGGTGTGGCTATGGCTTTGCAATCATCCAAATCATATTTCTTTAATAATTCCTTGCAAAACTTTGATTGATTGATGAATATTGCATCATGTGATTGCTTGATTTGCAATCCAAGAAAGAAATTTAATTGTCCCATCATGGACATCTCAAATTCTTCTTGCATCATGTTAGAGAAATCTTTACAAAGAGATTCTTTAGTTGCACCAAAGATAATATCATCAACATAAATTTGAATTAATAAAGTATTACCTTTGGTTCTTTTGATAAACAATGTTGGGTCAGCCTTACCCTTTTGGAATCCTTTATCACAAAGGAATGTGCTTAATCTATCATACCATGCACGAGGGGCTTGCTTAAGACCATAGAGTGCCTTCTTTAATCTGAAGACATGTGAAGGAAACTTTGGATATTCAAATCCTGGAGGTTGCTTCACATAGACTTCTTCTTGAATGTATCCGTTCAGGAAAGCACTTTTGACGTCCATTTGATATAATGGGAAATTTAGAGAACAAGCATACGCCAATAAAAGTCTTATTGCTTCCAACCTTGCTACAGGTGCATAGGTTTCATCAAAATCTATACCTTCTTCTTGATTATAACCTTGAGCAACTAATCTTGCTTTGTTCCTAACTCTGATACATTTTCATCTAACTTATTCCTAAATACCCACTTTGTTCCAATAACATGTTTATCACTGGGCTTAGGGACAAGTTCCCAAACTTGATTCCTTTCAAATTGGTTTAGTTCTTCCTGCATTGCTACAATCCAATACTCATCCTCTAGAGCATCATTTACTTTAGATGGTTCTATTTGAGAGACAAAGGCCATATTCAAAACTGAATCATTTAAGCGTAGCCTTGTAGAAACGCCTCTAGAAATATCACCAATGATATTATCAACTGGATGATCCCTATGGATTCTCCATTCTTTTGGAAGTTGATAAGTATCATCTTCAATGTGCTCTTCTTGTATTGGATTTTGATCTCTATCCTTTGGAGAATATTCATTGACAATGATATCTTCTTCTTTATTATCTGGAAGATTGACTTTATCTTCTATTGAAGATTTGGATTCATCAAAAGAGACATGTATGGATTCTTCCACAGATAGAGTTTTCTTGTTAAAAACTCTATATGCTTTGCTTGTTAGAGAATAACCAAGGAATATACCTTCATCAGATTTTTCATCAAACTTACCAAGGTTTTCCTTTACATTATTCAAGACAAAGCATTTTGATCCAAAAACATGTAGATGAGAGATATTTGGTTTCCTTCCTTTGTAGAGTTCATAGGGGGTTTTCTTCAGAATAGGTCTAATAAGAACTCTTGTGGAAACATAGCAAGCAGTACTTACAGCATCGGCCCAAAAATATTTAGGAAGGCTTGATTCACTTAGCATGGTCCTTGCTAATTCTTCAAGTAATCTGTTCTTCCTTTCTACAACACCATTTTGTTGTGGTATTTGATGAGTGGATTTTATATGATAATTTTAGGGTCTTTTTAGTCTTTTTATTTTATTATTTTTGAGTCTCATGTAGGTTTTTTATTGTTTTTATGTAGATTTTATATTTATTTTGCATTTTGCATATAGATTAGATTTTATTTGTTTTTCTACCTATATTTTATATTTTTAGGAACTTTTATAGCAATTTTATATTTTTAGGAAAAGCTGGTTTAGTTATCATTTTTGTCCAGGGACCGATTTGTAAAGTTTCAGGAAATAAAGGATCAAAGTGTAAAGGTTCAAGAGTGGAGGATGAAAAGTGAAGTTTGAAGGAGTCAAAGGGCCAGAATTGAAGTTCTAACAAAGAGAGGACTTGAAGTGAAATTGAAGAATGTGAAGCAACTCTCTTTTATTTGAGCACATGTAAAATAAGGTTGGAAGATTAATGGTGGTAAAGGGGAGGTTTCAGAACTTAATAGAGGCTGAATGTGGCCTAATTAAGCCAATCAATTCCACCATTGAAGAAGAAAGGAATCCAAGAAGAAGCTGCCAGTGTTCGTCCCAGCGCTGCAGCGTTGGATGTTCCAACGCTCAAGTGCTGGACCTCTGACTAGGATGTGAGTCAGAGGTTGCACCCAGCGCTGCAGCGTTGGAGGCCAGCGCTCAAGCGCTGGGCCTATTTCTGCCCGTTGGATTTTAATGCTTCCCAGCGCCCAAGCGTTGGGAATGCCAGCGCCCAAGCGCTGGAAGTCAGGTTTTTGCTATAAATAGGGAGCTTTTCTTCACTTGTAAGACACACCTACTCAGAATACAACAAGTGTTCTTCTTTCCTCCTTAAAGATCATTGTTCCTAGGAATTGTGGGAAGCCATACTTGAGCTCCTATCCAGGGTAATTCGATGACACTTTTAGCCATGCTCGGCTAATTCTTTTTAAGCTTCTTGGGTTGTATTAGTTTATAAATTTATGTTTTAGTTTTGTTTCTACCTTTCTGAATTTATTTCCAGTTCTTGTTTTAATTCCTTATTCTTAATTTCATCTTGATGATCAGAAGTGTTCTTGCTTATTACTTATACGAATGAGAATTCGTAAGTAGTAAGGGACCTAGGATTAAAAAAGGCTATAAGTATATTTCGCTACGAGATTAGGAAAGACGTAGCTTTGTGTTGGCCGGAACTCTATCTTCATCTTCTTCTTTAGTTAACTAGATTGCAAGAAATTGGGTTTAGTAATTAAAAAGAAAGTTCTACAATGTGTAAGAGATTAACTTGTAGATATAATAGGCTATAGCACCTTGAACTTGGATTTATAATTTAGAAATTAAGTAGATACTTGCTAGCATATTTTATATTCTATGTCAATCAACCCAAGGACTTAATCTTCATCATATTTATCTCTTTATTATTTTATGCTATTGTTCTTATTTGTCTAAAAACCAACATCAACTATTCATCTCTTAAATTTTCTGCACAAGTACTAAATAATATAATAATAGGAAACCTATCCCTTGGGTTCGATCTTTTTATTACGTGATATTGAATCGTACACTTGCGATTTTCATTATCAAGTTTTTGGCGCCGTTGCCGGGGATAGGTTCTTTTAAGTTCTTGTTATTATTTTGTTTAGTACTTTTTGTTTATATAAAAAAAAACGAAAATATATATATATATAAAAAAAAAGAATTGTGATGAACTGGTGCTGCTAATTTTGTTTGCTAAGTATTTTCAGGTATAGCAATGGCTGAAACATTCGAGCAAAGGGAGGCAAAAATCCGGGTAAACCTTGAAAAGGAATATGAGAAGAAAAAGCAAGATGTTTTCACTTTAGTTGACGAATTCTATTTTGATTTAAAGTGTAAGCGAAATGCGGGATTTTTGCCAACCCCTGAGCAAGAATGTAAGGCCATGGAAGAATTACAAGGGAAAATACAAAGCATTCTAAGGAGGCGGCCCAAGGATGAACAACAACCACATGTTCATGAAGGTGAACTTGTGGTACAAAAAGAGGAGGTAAAAGAAACTTCCATTGTAAAATTTGTCTTTGAAGACAAATTGGAGATGGAGGAAGAAGAACCTCAAGGAACCTATGCTATAGGTTCAGAACAGCAAGGAAAAGAACAAGGAAGGGAAAATTTATTTATTCCTTCCATTTTTAATTTAAATGTTGTTACCTTGTTAGCTGAAAATTCATTTGGCACCATGTTGTTATTGTGCCAAAATTTGCATGAGTTGCGGGGTCTAATGAATTTTGTAATAGACCCCGGTTGAAAGTGATTAGTGGAAGGGTCTATCTCGGACCTTAACAATGAGCTGGTTGGGAGACAACCCAACTTAGGATAGTTTAATTTTCTGTCTTTTAATTTTCTGCACCATCTTTGTAAATAAATAGATAAAAAAATTCTATGTTTTTGCTGCAGGAGAGGCCAGCGCTCAAGCGCTGGAGGCCAACGCTCAAGCGTTAGGCCCCTGCTTATCACCTCTGATTCCAGTTAATTCCAGCGCTCCAGAGCTGGAGGGCTAGCGCTCATGCGCTAAGCCCCTGGAATCCCAGTTTTTATTTTAATTACAGCGCTCAAGCGTTGGCATCCCCAACGCTCAAGCGCTGGAGCTCGGGCAGTTTGCTGTTTTTACTTTTGTTTGCTGTTTTTAGTTTTTAATAAATTTTGTGTTCACCATTTTCTGGAAGTTTTAAGGTTCTATGAGTTTTCCCTTGGTTCTAAAGTGGTTTTAATTTTTGGGAACTCGAGAATTCTTGTTTTTAAGGTGGACACAAATTTTCAACCCATGATCTTATTTGTGCTGTTTTTGGAACTAACAAGTCAAGCAAGTTTCTGCTTGTAAGACTTTTGTTTGTTCAATGTTACAGGATAGGTACCAAAAGGAGGAAGAACCCTCTTGAACTTAAGTGTTCAAATTGATTTTTGCATTGAGGTTCCCTTGGACCTTTGTGGAAAATTTGTTACTATACCAGCTTCTTAGATTTTGTTTTTCTTTTTTTTTATATAGTTTTTAGTTTTATTTTAGTTTAGTTTTTCTGTTTTATTTTTGCATGAGTCTTGAGTATATTATCCATTCTGAATGTTGCTATAGCTTTGTGAAATGCTTTATCTGATTGAACTGCTTTGTGAAAAAGTTCTATGTTTTGAAGCAGTTAGGATTGCATGCTGTAGAAAGGATTTTTGACATCTTGATTGTTTGGTTGTTGGCAAAAGTTTTTCTGAGTTCTAAAAAGGGTACCACTTACCCTATGTTTTTCTGAGAGCTGAGGACTCTGAATGCATGATTGTGAAATTTTTCTGCCTTGTGTTGCATGTTGATTGGAGTTTTGTATACTTTGTGAGTTGAGAAGAGATTATAGGCATTTTTGAAAACTCAGATTTTTGCTTGAAATGTTATATCCACTAGTAGCCCCTTTTGAGCCTTAAAAGAGTCATTCTTTGGAGCCTACTTTGTGTGATAATTCTTAAAGTTGTTATTGTGATTCATGTGCTGAATTTGTTAGAGCTATGTTTGTTGGGTTTCTCTCTAAAAAAAAAAAGAAAAAAGAGGAAAAAATAAGGTATGTGCCTTAGGAAAAATAATGAGGTAGTGGGGTGAGAAAGAGTATGAGGGGAGTAAAATTCAAGTCATTCATCCCATACATTCCACTACTTTGTTCAAAGAAAAAAAAAGAGAAAAAAAGAAAAATTGAGAGGACCCTTGTGTTGTATTGTTTAAAGCTCTTAGTCAAGAAGAATCACTTAACAACAAGTTTCTGAGTCAGCCACTAGAGTTGCCAATTTCTTGAAATCCACACCTTAAATTGTTCAACCCTTTGGCCAAGTTACAACCTTAAAAATCTCTTCAACATCACTTGGTTGCTTTACTTCAGTTTTGATTTGAATTATAGGCAGGATCATTGAGCTTTTTTGTTTTCATGGAGAATATCATTTTGTGAGCTTATTTGATGAACTCAAACATGTTAAAAGCCAAGCCTAACTTTCTTGATTCTTTGTCTATTAAACATGCATGTCTTCCTTATCCGCTAAGCTTTCTGGAAAATTATCATATTCCAATCGGATAAAAACTTTCTCAAAACTCAGGGACGAGTTTTTCTTTAAGTTTTGTCGCTTGAGGACAAGCTGTCGTTGGGTATAGTGGTGTAATGAGTGGATTTTATATGATAATTTTAGGGTCTTTTTAGTCTTTTTATATTTATTTTGCATTTTGCATATAGATTAGATTTTATTTGTTTTTCTACCTATATTTTATATTTTTAGGAACTTTTATAGCAATTTTATATTTTTAGGAAAAGCTGGTTTAGTTATCATTTTTGTCCAGGGACCGATTTGTAAAGTTTCAGGAAATAAAGGATCAAAGTGTAAAGGTTCAAGAGTGGAGGATGAAAAGTGAAGTTTGAAGGAGTCAAAGGGCCAGAATTGAAGTTCTAACAAAGAGAGGACTTGAAGTGAAATTGAAGAATGTGAAGCAACTCTCTTTTATTTGAGCACATGTAAAATAAGGTTGGAAGATTAATGGTGGTAAAGGGGAGGTTTCAGAACTTAATAGAGGCTGAATGTGGCCTAATTAAGCCAATCAATTCCACCATTGAAGAAGAAAGGAATCCAAGAAGAAGCTGCCAGTGTTCGTCCCAGCGCTGCAGCGTTGGAAGTTCCAACGCTCAAGCGCTGGACCTCTGACTAGGATGTGAGTCAGAGGTTGCACCCAGCGCTGCAGCGTTGGAAGCCAGCGCTCAAGCGCTGGGCCTATTTCTGCCCGTTGGATTTTAATGCTTCCCAGCGCCCAAGCGTTGGGAATGCCAGCGCCCAAGCGCTGGAAGTCAGGTTTTTGCTATAAATAGGGAGCTTTTCTTCACTTGTAAGACACACCTACTCAGAATACAACAAGTGTTCTTCTTTCCTCCTTAAAGATCATTGTTCCTAGGAATTGTGGGAAGCCATACTTGAGCTCCTATCCAGGGTAATTCGATGACTCTTTTAGCCATGCTTGGCTAATTCTTTTTAAGCTTCTTGGGTTGTATTAGTTTATAAATTTATGTTTTAGTTTTGTTTCTACCTTTCTGAATTTATTTCCAGTTCTTGTTTTAATTCCTTATTCTTAATTTCATCTTGATGATCACAAGTGTTCTTGCTTATTACTTATACGAATGAGAATTCGTAAGTAGTAAGGGACCTAGGATTAAAAAAGGCTATAAGTATATTTCGCTAAGAGATTAGGAAAGACGTAGCTTTGTGTTGGCCGGAACTCTATCTTCATCTTCTTCTTTAGTTAACTAGATTGCAAGAAATTGGGTTTAGTAATTAAAAAGAAAGTTCTACAATGTGTAAGAGATTAACTTGTAGATATAATAGGCTATAGCACCTTGAACTTGGATTTATAATTTAGAAATTAAGTAGACACTTGCTAGCATATTTTATATTCTATGTCAATCAACCCAAGGACTTAATCTTCATCATATTTATCTCTTTATTATTTTATGCTATTGTTCTTATTTGTCTAAAAACCAACATCAACTATTCATCTCTTAAATTTTCTGCACAAGTACTAAATAATATAATAATAGGAAACCTATCCCTTGGGTTCGATCTTTTTATTACGCGATATTGAATCGTACACTTGCGATTTGGGTATCAGTGTTCTTGGAGTAGAGAAATTATGTGATATTCCATTTTCATCACATAGTTCTTGAAATTGTTGATTCTGAAATTCTCCACCATGATCACTTCTAATAGAAGAGATCTTTAAAGACTTCTCATTTTGAACTAGCCTTGCATATCTCTTGAATGCGTTGAAGGCTTCATTCTTATGAGGCAGAAATAATGTCCATGTAAATCTAGAGAAATCATCAACAATAACAAGTGCATAGAAATTACCTCCGAGGCATTTTGTTCTTGACGGTCCGAACAAATCCATATGTAGCAATTGAAGGGGCCTTGAAGTCGAAATTATGTTCTTTGGTTTGAAAGATGTTCTAGTTTGCTTCCCTTTTTGACATGCATCACAAAGCTTGTCTTTTTCGAATCTTATCTTTGGAACCCCAACAACTAGATCATGCTTGACTAGTTTGTTTAAATGATCTATGTGTATATGAGCAAGTCTTCTATGCCATAGCCATGAATCACTATTGTTCTTGGCCAAAAGACATCTTACATTTTGTGGAATTTCATCCAAGGAGATCATGAAGACTTTATTTACTTTATACCCAGAAAACTTAACTTGTTTAGTTTTCACATCTTTTACTACACATATATCATCAATGAAACCAACTTTCAAACCCTTGTCACATAGTTGACTGATACTCGGAAGATTATGCATCAAACCATCAACGTAAAGAACTTTATCGATGACTGTTTGAGGGGGTGTGCCTATTCTTCTAATATCGAGTATCTTTCCCTTTTGATTGTTACCATATGTGACAAAACCTTTTTCTCTAGGTATAAGAAATGAAAACTTGGTTTTGTCTCCTGTTATGTGTGATGAGCAGCCACTATCAAGATACCATAAATCCTTTGCTGCTTTCATACACACCTACATGACAAAGTTCAGACATGGGTATTAGGAACCCAACAAGTCTTGGGTCCTTCTAAGTTAACATCCTTTCTAACCCAAATGTACTCCCTATTTGGTACTCCTACATGTTTGTAGTAACATCTAGTAGGGGTATGTCCTATTTTGTTACAATAAGTACAAGAATAACGATTGTAACTAGTTGTTTGCCTAGAAGTGGGATGGGTCTTCTTAGGAGGTCAATTAGGATTGTTCTTTCTATTGTTCATACTCCTAAAAGAATTGGTCTTAATACCTTTAGAAGATCTTTCCACCATGTTTGGTTTTACAAACACAGTTTTCTTGACTTCCTTAGTCTTTGGGTGAGAAGTATATCCTAGACCCGACTTATTGTTTGAATGCCTTTGTACACTTAGAATATCATCTAACTTCTATTTTCCTTTATTGAAGTTATGGACTCTTTGTTGAAGGTTATCTATCTTTTCTTCTAAAGAACTACACTTAGTGCATTTATGTGTAATATCTAACTTAGATTTTACTATGTCTAGTTCTTCTTGTAAAGTTCTACACTTACTTTCTAAGGATGAAATCAAATCATTTTGCCTAGTACTAACCTTAGAAAATTCTTGACATAATTTAAACATATTTTCCATAGTAAACTTTAAATCATGAAAAGACATAGAATTGTCACTAACCTGGGAATCTTCAACATCTGAGTCATGTGAGGCCATCAAAGCAATTTGTGCTTCTTCTTTATCAGAGTCAGATGATGAACTTACTTCATTATCATCCCAAGCCAAATATGCTCTTTGTGTGGGTTGATCCTTCTTTATGAATTTTTCTCTTAGACCATGTTTCTTCTTTTGAAGATTTGGACATTCTGATTTGAAGTGTCCAGGCTTGCCACATTCAAAGCATGTGATCTTTTGAGAGGAAGAAGACTCATTGTTCCTTTGGAAAGATTTGTTATTGTTGAATTTTACACCTTTTCTTTTAAGAAACTTTCCAAAGTTCTTTACTAGAAGATTCAAATTCCCATTGTCTTCTTATTCAGAATCTGCATCATAATCTTCTTTGATGCTTTCTTTTTCCTTTAGGGAAATGGATCGATACTTCTTCTCATGTTTTTCATGCTCTTCTAAGAGGGGGGGGTGAATCAGTGTTGCCCCGATTTTCGCCTTATTGAAAATGTTACTTTCAAGATAATGATGATCACGAAACGATTGTTGTGATTGCAGCGGAATTGAGCGTTGCTTGAAAGTAAAGATGAAGGATAGAAGAATTCACACACAGAGTTTTATCCTGGTTCACCTTCTATCCACCGAAGGCTACGTCCAGTCCCTCAAGAAAACCCCTTGAGGATTTTTCCACTATTGATAAAAATCTCTTACAAGTTCCTAACCCAAGGACCCCAAGAATTTCTACCAATATCCTGTGAAAGCAAACCTACTTTCAACAGCCCCTGAAAGCAAACCACTTTCAGTTCCTGAAGGCAAACCACCCTCATACCTTGAAGGCTAAACCACCTTCAATCAATACCCTAAAAGTATACCACTTTCAGTGACAACAACCCTTCACCGAATACCACGGCGAAAACTCAATCTTACAGAAAGAGATGAAGAAGAGTTTACAATTGGCTGTATCAATCCTTTGACATACAAGTGGATTGATCATGAGAATTTATGCTTTAAGGCTTTTAAGCATAATATGATTCTGAGTTCCTCAAGATATGAACAACAAAAGTGTTCTTATAAACATGAAGATCATGAACTCAGAATTTAGGCTCTTGAAGGTTTAAGTTCTAAAAGATGAACTAATTTTGACAAAACTTTGGCCTAATGTTTTATTCTCATGTGTTGTTGTGTTCTGGACTCAAATGGACTTTATATAGGCAAGGGAAACGTCCTTGAACCATCACAACCCTTTCCAAAAGGTTTGGGACACAATGGTTCATGAAAATATGTAACTTTTCGTTCTGGTAATCGATTACATCACTTAGTGTAATCGATTACACTAATAGCCGTTTCAGATTGAATTTCAAATTCAAACATGTAATTGATTACAAGCAATGGGTAATCGATTACTTGCCTAGGTGTAATCGATTACCAGAAACCTGAAATCGATTACACTGAAGTCCAACTACCAGAAACTTGATCCTTTGAGATCGGCTTAAGGTTTTCTACTTCTTTTAAGTTATGAAAACTCTTAGCTTGATAAGTTTAGATGTTTTAAAGAGCCTTTATGCTTTAATAGACCTTTAGAAGCATAACTCATCTAAACTAAGACTTCTAGACTATTGATGAACTTTATAGCGCTGTTTCTTCAAAGTCTTCTTTTCTTCTTTTTGCCGATGAGTTTGTCGTCATCAAAACCACATCCAGGGTCAGGAGCAAGACCTTCTACACATTCCCATGTTGGCCAGAATCTTACCCCTTCATTAATCTTGACATCCAGAGTTACAGAAATGTCTCTTGGAGATATATTGGTAACAGCTCTCATGCATCTCGATTTGATAGTAACTGTTCCTTTCTTGACAGCGCAGTCAAAGAACTCCTTAACAACAGGCTTGATGGTGGATTATGCAGATACTCTCATAAGGTTGGTCCACTCTGGAGACAGTACCAAGTCTAGACCTGCGACCTTTGCATGGCTGTAAATATTGAGATCAAGGTATCTTGGGGGGACAAGTTCTTTCTCTCCCAGATTGGTCACCATTTGCTTGCCTATCAGTGCTTCTTGTTCTCTTCTGTTGGCTGCAATGTTTTTGTTTCTCCTGTTGATAATCTCTTGTTGAGTAGAGGTTAGTTCAGAGGTAGCAGTTTGCTTCTTAGATGCCATTGTAGTATTCTGCAAGTGAAGGTTAAAGAGGGCAAAAGAACAAGTTGAAGATAGTAGGGAGTTTGGAAGCAAATGCGTCAGTGATAAGTATGTTACTTCTTCATTCAAGTTATTTATTTTAAGTTTAGTTAGAATGCAAACAGTTTTCACTTGGTTTACTTGTTGAGATGATTGGTTCTGCAATGATGTAAAATAATGATCAGCGTGCGCATTAAATGTGAATCTTTAAATGTGCAGTCATGGCAGTTGAAAGATTTAATGCGTGCTAAAAACGTTTTAGCTTATGAAACGATACAGCTGTTTACCAGTAACCCAAACGTGGGTGTTGTGGATGACTGATCGTGTCCTATCAGTTATTCACGGACGTTCTCTTTCGGAAGTTGCTCAGATAGTCACCAGACGATGACTCATATTTGCTTCACTTGGTTTTTGGCGACAAGCTCCATTTGAATCAAACGTTGTTCTTTCTTCGAGGGCTTACCTGAATTCATACCCTTTCTTTTTGTTGTTCATTTAATGTGTACATCTATCTTCAATCCTGCAAGTATCAGCATATAGTTCTTTGCCATAGAACTTTATTAGTGTCATTTAGTCATTATATTGACTACATGCAGTGGGATGTGTGTGTCCTTCTTTTGACAAGTGTAAGTAAGTTAAGAGTACTTCCTTTGAGGAACTTGTCATAAGTTCTGAGCTAATCATAGCTTTATCAACATCTTCCTTCATGTAAGGGATGTTTTGATCTGCATACAATTTTTTTGAAGACAAATGGTTCAATTAGCAATTAGGATTGAATCTAACAATGTTCTTCCAGAGTTAGGAAAGTATCAGAACAAGACTGAAATAGGTGTCCGTCTGATAGATCATCTCATAGATATTCATTAGCTTTCACTGGACGGTCATGAGAGATATTCGTCTGGCATAACCTCTAATTTTGCTTTTAGTCAATGTGAAAATTGACGTTGACTTATTGAATCACTTGAAGATGTATCCCTGCAGTTGCTTTTGATGAAGAAACAAATATATTCTATTTAAGTAGGAACGATTCTTCAGACAACATTCCATGGGCTGACTTTTGTTGTTCTGAATTTAATACTTAATCAGCTTGTGTTAAACCGGATTGCAGCAGATATGTTTCTTCTTATAGAATCATGCAGTAGTAATCATAGTATATTCTTTAGTATCCACATATCTTTGGCTTCAGAGGATTAGTTTTACCCTTACAAAATTGAGAATATCATTGTTTGAGGGTTATAACCAGAGTGGGGCATCTACTAAGCTTCAAAAAAATAAACATAGATATATGTAAATTATGTCAATTCTTCAAGACAGTATATTTTCATTATGCAGATATGTCATGGCAATAAAGAATTGATGTTTATGAGTTTTTCTTCCCTGAGAAGATGCATCTGTTTTATCCGATTTATCTCAGGGGTATAAATGATGAATATGTTAGAATATATTTTGTAGTCTTTTCTCTCAGACCTTTATACACTTAAACCATTTGTGACATAGGGGATAAGACAGTAGTAGACAATTAACTATAGGTTCAGAGTTTCACTTGCTTCCTCCTCTGAATGGACGTGGGATCTAATGCACTTTTTCAAGTTATTCGTGAAGAACTTCCTTTTGACCTGTTTACTCCTTTCTTGAACTATTTCCTTTGAGATGTTCTTCCTGCACTATTGTTTGGATCATGGTTGCTTTTGTTCGAGGAGAACATCTATTACCATATATCTTTATACTCTGCATCTGTGAAGATGTTAGTGATTTTTAGAGTGGTTAGGCTCTGATACCAATTGAAGGTGCAAGAAACACACAAGAAAGGGGGGTTTGAATTGTGTGACTTAATTTTGAAGTTTCTTTCGTTAATTTTGAAAGTTAATCATTTATTTGCTGTTAAATAGAGTTATTCATAAAGCACATGAATATGCATGCAGCGGAAATATGACATAACATGAAAAATAAAGAACATATAATTTTTATCCTGGTTCACCCCCATAATCGACAGGGCTACGTCCAGTCCTTGGATTCACCAAGATTTTCCACTATTTAAACAAATAGTACAAGTATTATCAGGGACGTCTCCCAACAAGTATTCGAAGGACTTCTCCTATCAAGTATTCTAAGGACTTCTCCTTACAAGTATTATCAGGACTTCTCCTTACAAGTATTATACAAGACTTCTCCTGACACGTTTTACAAGGTTTGGCTTTTCTACAATATTTCTCTTCTAATAAGAGTGGGTAAAAGAAATGAAGCTCAGTTTATACAGAGAGGATAGGAATTTGGGTTCTCTGTTTTTGGGTTGTGTGAGTTGGATAAGATGAAAGTAATACTCTATAAATTTCTCACACAGAAGCACTTCAACTTAGGTAGAGGTAAAGGTAGGCTTGAAGCATCCTGAGTTGGAACCAAGGTTCCTTGGTTCTTTGGACAAAATTAGTTGGAATATGGAAGTTTAAGCCTAAGTTGCCCAGTTGCTTCGGAGGCAGGATTCTCTATTTATATCTTCAGTTGAAGTTCTTCGTTCTTCTTCCACAGAAGGAGAGAAAACCTGTCCGAAGTGCTTCTTCCTCTCTTAGCTGCAAATAACGGCTAGTTCTGCATTTTTCAGCAGGTATGAGACACGATCTGAGAAGCATTGATTTGCTTGGGTTGACATCGTCTGGCTCCATGCTGAGCGAGTAGCCTTGAGCTATGTCTTCTGTATTTAATGCGTGGAGTTCCAGCTGCGGTATTTGATAATAAAATCGCAAGTGTACGATTGATTATCGCGTAATATAAAAGATTGTCGATCCCACAGGGATAGGTGTCTAATTACTAATTTGTTTAGAGCTTAAGCAGAAAAATAAAAAGACATATTTTGCATTTTGGTTTCTGGAGTAAGAACATAAAAAGCATAAAATATAAAAGAAGAGATGATGATAAAAATAAGCATTTGGGTTGCATTGTATAACTTATAATTTATGCTAGCAAACTTCTATTTTATTTCTGAATTCCAAACAAAGATTCATGATGCTATAGCCTAGTGAATCTACAAGTTAATTCCTTACACATTGTAGAACTTTCTTTCTAATTACTAAATTCAATTCCTTGCAACTTAGTTAACTAGAGAAGAAGATGAAGAAGAAATTCAGGCCAACATAAAGTTACGTCCTTCCTAATTCCTTAGCGAAGTATACTTATAACCTTTTTTAAGTCCTAGGTCCCTTACCACTTACCAATTTCCATTCGTATAAGTAATAAGCAAAAGATCTTGTGTGCACCAAGATGAATGAAGAAAAAGGAAATAAAACATGAACTTTGAATATTATTTAGAAACAAATAAAAGAAAACTAAAACATAAACTAATAAGCTAACACAACCCAAAATACTTAAAGAGAATTAGCCAAGCATGGCTAAAAGAAGCATTGAATTACCCTGGACTAGGAGCTCAAATATGGCTTCCCACAATTCCTAGGAACAATGTTCTTGAGGGAGAAAGAGGAACACTTGTTGTGTTCTAAGAAAGGTGTGTTTTTCAAGTGCAAGTTGCCTCCCTATTTATAGCAAAAAATCTGGCCTCAGCAATTAAATTCCACTTCCAGGCCGAGGCCCAGCGCTTGAGCGCTGAGTTCTAGCGCTGCAGTGCTAGCTACTGATTCTTCAACTTCAAGCTTTTCCTTCCTTCTTCATGGTAGTGGGTTTTGAATGCCATAAAAACCCACTTATCAGCCCTTTAAACAATTCTGAAACCTCTCCTCCACTATCATCAATCCTCCACTCATCCTTTAATCCTTTTTTCCATGTGCTTAATTTAGAGAGTTGCTTCATATTCCTCTTTTTTACTTTTAGTCCTCTCTTGGTTAGCACTCCAATTCAAGCCCTTGAATTCTCTCAATCTTCACTTTTAGCCCTCCACTCTTGAATTTTCACATTTTGGACCTTGATTTCCTGAAACTTTACAAAGTGGTCCCTGGACAAAAATGATAACTAAACCAGCTTTTCCTAAAAATACAAAATAACTAGAAAAATTCCTAAAAATATAAAATAAAGCTAGAAAATCTAATAAAATCTAATCTACATGCAAAATGCAAAATAAATATAAAATCTACATAAAAACAATAAAAAACCTACATGAGACTCAAAAATAATAAAATAAAAAGACTAAAAAGACCCTAAAATTATCATATAAAATCCACTCATCACACCACTATACCCAACGACAGCTTGTCCTCAAGCGACAAAACTTAAAGAAAAACTCGTCCCTGAGTTTAGAGAAAGTTTTTATCCGATTGAAATATGATAATTTTCCAGAAAGCTTAGCGGATAAGGAAGACATGCATGTTTAAGAGACAAAGAATCAAGAAAGTTAGGCAAGGCTTTTAACATTTTTGAGTTCATCAAATAAGCTCACAAAATGATATTCTCCATCAAAAACAAGAAAGCTCAATAATTCTGCCTATCATTCAAATCAAAACTGAAGTAAAGCAACCAAGTGATGTTGAAGAGATTTTTAAGGTTGTAACTTGGCCAAAGGGTTGAACAATTTAAGGTATGGATTTCAAGAAATTGGCAACTCTAGTGGCTGACTCAGAAACTTGTTGTTAAGTGATTTTTTCCTTGATTAAGAGCTTAAACAATTCAACACAAGGGTTCTCTCAAATTTTTTTTCCTTTTTTCCTTTTTTTTTTTTTTCAACAAAGTAGTGGAATGTATGGGATGAATGACTTGAATTTTACTCCCCTCATACTCTTTCTCACCCCACTACTTCATTATTTTTTTCCTAAGGCACACACCTTATTTTCTTCCAACTTTTTCCTTCTTCTTTTTTTAGAGAGAAACCCACAAACATAGCTCTTAACAAATTCAGCACATAAATCACAATAACAACTTAAAGATATCACCCAAAGTAGGCTCCAAAGAATGACTCTTTTAAGGCTCAAAAAGGGGCTACTAGTGGATATAACATTTCAAGCAAAAATCTGAGTTTTCAAAAATGCCTATAATCTCTTCTCAACTCACAAAGTGTGCAAAACTCCAATCAACATGCAACACAAGGCAGGAAAATTTCACAATCAAGATTCCAGAGACCTCAGCTCTCAGAAAAAGATAGGGTAAGTGGTACCATTTTTAGAACTCAGAAAAAGACTTTTGCCAACAAGCCAACAATCAAGATATCAAAAATCCTTTCTACAGCATGCAATCCTAACTGCTTCAAAACATAGAACTTTTCACAAAGCATTTCAATCAGATAAAGCATTTCACAAAGCTATAGCAACATTCAGAATAGATAATATACTCAAGACTCATGCAAAAACAAAACAGAAAAACTAAACTTAAAATAAAACTAAAAACTAAAAAGAAAAACTAAAAAACTAAGAAGCTGGTATAGTAACAAATTTTCCACAAAGGTCCCAGGGAACCTCAATGCAAAAATCAAATTGAACACTTAAGTTCAAGAGGGTTCTTCCTCCTTCTGGTACCTATCCTGTAACGTTGAACAAACAAAAGTCTCACAAGCAGAAGCTTGCTTGACTTGTTAGTCCCAAAAACAGCACAAATAAGATCATGGGTTGAAAACTTGTGTCCACCTTAAAACAAGAATTCTTGAGTTCCCAAAAATCAAAACCAGTGTAGAAACAAGGGAAAACTCAAAGAATCTAAAACCTTTCAGAAAATGGTGAACACAAAATTTATTAAAAACTAAAAACAGCAAACAAAAAAACAAAACAGCAACACTGTCCGAGCTCCAGCGCTTGAGCGTTGGGGATGCCAACGCTTGGGCGCTGGATTAAAACAGAAACTGGGCAATCAGAGGTGCAAAGCAGGGGCCTAACGCTTGAGCGTTGGCCTCCAGCGCTTGAGCGCTGGCCTCTCCTGCAGCAAAAACATAAAATTTCTTTTCTTTTATTTATGTACAAGAGTAGTGCAAAAATTAAAAAGACAGAAACATAAACTATCCTAAGTTGGGTTGTCTCCCAGCCAGCTCAATTTTATAGTCTTTGATAGACTTCTTCAATAATCACTTCAACCGGGGTCTATTACAAAATTCCTTAGACCCCGAAGATCATGTAAATTTTGACAACACTTACACATCAAAATGATGCACAAGTGTTCAGCTTTAACCTTACCACTTTTCTGCACAAGATCACCTACGGACATTTCTTTTGGGAAGTCTTGTTCTTCCTCCTCCGGGGTGGGAAGAGGAAAAATTTTTACAATCACAACATAATTCTCCTTTTTCCCAACTTTGAATTTTTCAACTTGGTCCATAGGTTCACTTACTGGGATTGTGGATAGTTGATCACTAACTGGCTGCCTCTTCAAAATACCTTGTATTTTGACTTGTAGCTCCTCCATGGCCTTACATTTTTGCTCAGGAGTTGGCAAAAATCCGGTTTTGTACTTACATTCTAAATCGGAGCGAAACTCGTCAATTAGAGTGAAGGCATCTTGTTTCTTCTTTTCATATTCCTTTTCAAGCTGAGCCCGGATTTTGCCTCCATTTGCTCAAATGTTTCGGCCATTGCTGTACCTGAAAATACTCAGCACCCAAGTTAGCAGCACCAGTTCTTCACACAAATATTTTTTTTTTTAAATTTTTTTATATAAAAGAAAAGCACTAAACAAAATAATAAAAAGACTTAAAAACCTATCCCCGGCAACGGCGCCAAAAACTTGATAATAAAATCGCAAGTGTACGATTGATTATCGCGTAATATAAAAGATTTTCGATCCAACAGGGATAGGTGTCTAATTACTAATTTGTTTAGAGCTTAAGCAGAAAAATAAAAAGACATATTTTGCATTTTGGTTTCTGGAGTAAGAACATAAAAAGCATAAAATATAAAAGAAGAGATGATGATAAAAATAAGCATTTGGGTTGCATTGTATAACTTATAATTTATGCTAGCAAACTTCTATTTTATTTCTGAATTCCAAACAAAGATTCATGATGCTATAGCCTAGTGAATCTACAAGTTAATTCCTTACACATTGTAGAACTTTCTTTCTAATTACTAAATTCAATTCCTTGCAACTTAGTTAACTAGAGAAGAAGATGAAGAAGAAATTCAGGCCAACATAAAGTTACGTCCTTCCTAATTCCTTAGCGAAGTATACTTATAACCTTTTTTAAGTCCTAGGTCCCTTACCACTTACCAATTTCCATTCGTATAAGTAATAAGCAAAAGATCTTGTGTGCACCAAGATGAATGAAGAAAAAGGAAATAAAACATGAACTTTGAATATTATTTAGAAACAAATAAAAGAAAACTAAAACATAAACTAATAAGCTAACACAACCCAAAATACTTAAAGAGAATTAGCCAAGCATGGCTAAAAGAAGCATTGAATTACCCTGGACTAGGAGCTCAAATATGGCTTCCCACAATTCCTAGGAACAATGTTCTTGAGGGAGAAAGAGGAACACTTGTTGTGTTCTAAGAAAGGTGTGTTTTTCAAGTGCAAGTTGCCTCCCTATTTATAGCAAAAAATCTGGCCTCAGCAATTAAATTCCACTTCCAGGCCGAGGCCCAGCGCTTGAGCGCTGAGTTCTAGCGCTGCAGTGCTAGCTACTGATTCTTCAACTTCAAGCTTTTCCTTCCTTCTTCATGGTAGTGGGTTTTGAATGCCATAAAAACCCACTTATCAGCCCTTTAAACAATTCTGAAACCTCTCCTCCACTATCATCAATCCTCCACTCATCCTTTAATCCTTTTTTCCATGTGCTTAATTTAGAGAGTTGCTTCATATTCCTCTTTTTTACTTTTAGTCCTCTCTTGGTTAGCACTCCAATTCAAGCCCTTGAATTCTCTCAATCTTCACTTTTAGCCCTCCACTCTTGAATTTTCACATTTTGGACCTTGATTTCCTGAAACTTTACAAAGTGGTCCCTGGACAAAAATGATAACTAAACCAGCTTTTCCTAAAAATACAAAATAACTAGAAAAATTCCTAAAAATATAAAATAAAGCTAGAAAATCTAATAAAATCTAATCTACATGCAAAAATCTACATAAAAACAATAAAAAACCTACATGAGACTCAAAAATAATAAAATAAAAAGACTAAAAAGACCCTAAAATTATCATATAGATCACAATCTTCTTGGCTTATAGATGACTAAATCTTCTCTTTTTCTGAAGTTCTCCATCTGAGAGAGTTGATCCACAACTTCTTTATATGATGCTAGAGAAGCTTCGAGGCCGAAGGTGTTTCTTCATGAGTTGTCATACTCTTTCAGCTTTAGATGAAATAGTCTTCCTTTTGATCACTGTAGGTTTAGGTAGCGGACTGTTTCAGCTTCTTGAAGTAGACTTTGACTTGAGAGCACAAATCTTGATAGAGTGTCCTTGAGAGAGGATATTTGCTATTTGCGGTTACTGCTTTATCCTTCGTGAGTCACCAGACTGTCTTAACATGAATGCTTTCCTTTGTATGTCTTTGATAGTATTTCCTTCAGGATGACCAGACGGTTTCTTCTGGCGAACTAATTCTCTTGATGATGCTTTGGGATTCATTCAGTCCCTTCAGTAGATAATCATTCCTGTATATGAGAAATTTCACTATGTTAGGAATTCTATCTCTGGCGATATTATACCTTAAAGAAATTGTTAATTATCAAAACATAATAGTTCAATTAATTATTTGAATCTAACATACATTCCTTGACACGCGGCAACCATCTGACATTGAAGCTGACAAGGACAAGGAGAAGAGTCCAGAGATGATTTCACCACCTAAACTCACTCAATCATCAGCAAAAAGGCCAAGTCAAAGGCCTAGAAATGTTGCGCTTGAAAAACCATCTCCAGCAGTAATCTCTAATGAAACTCGTCAAATGGAAATTAAACATGCAAGTCCTGCTGCTGAAAATTGCTCAAGTACTATTGCTTCTCGCTGCCCTAGTCCAATGGCAGTCGATACTCCAAGTCCGGTAACTAATCACTGTGCAAGTTCGGCTGTAGAAAAATGTCTCAATCCGATTGTGACTCAAGTACTTAGTCCGGCTGCAACTAAGAAGGTGTCAAATCCAACTAAAGTGCCTAGTCCGGAGTAGAATAAAACTTTAGCACAAGTAGAGGACTCCACTTGTGTAGATGAAGCAAATCTTGCTCGTTATCCGTATCCCTCTCTTGATGAGATTCTGCCCACCCAACAAAGATTTATGACTGCTTCAATTTCTATTCCAAGACCGAATCCTAACACTCAAGCTTCTCCATCATCGCTCCAGGCTAAATCTGCTGAAAAAGGGATTAGGTCCTTCCTCTTCAATGTGCCAAAGAAGCCAAGATTTAGCATGATACCAATCACTTGGAGGAAAACAAGATTACTTCCTATGGATAATGCTCAATGGTTTCCCAGTGTAGTTGCGGAGCTTGTTGGCTACGATTTCTATGTCAAAGCTTGACTATGTGCTCCTCCTGCTTGTATTGGTCTTCAACTTATATTCACCAAAAGGACAAGGTATGATATTTTTTATCACAATTAGGAGCTGTCTGTTTTCAGAGATATAAATATCAGCACCATTCCATATCACTGGATCTACAGAGTCAATCACATGGTGATTCGATTGGGTTCATGGTCTCTCATTCTGGTTGCTCAGATGCCCAAGTCACGGTCATATCCAAACTTCAATGCATTCCCTTGATAGTGATAACACACACAAGAAAGGGGGGGAGGGGGGTTTGAATTGTGTGTGGTTTTTAGACTTCTTTTCAGTTATAAACACCTTAGTGGGTTCATATGACAATAAGAGTATGTGCAGCGGAATTTAGTTTAAACTGAAAAGTAAAGCACGCACAGTATTTATCCTGGTTCACCCCCATAACCAACAGGGCTACATCCAGTCCTTGGGTTCACCAATATTTTCACTATTTGATCAAGATAGTACAAGTATTCTGCAGGATTTCTCCTAGTATTCGAAGGAGTTCTCCTTGAAAGTATTATACAGGACTTCTCCTAGTATTAGAAGGACTTCTCCTTACAAGTATTATACATGACTTCTCCTAACTAGTATTCTGCATGACTACTTCTGATTCCTTTTCAAGCTGGCTTTTGTGTTCTACAATATTCTCTTCGTTTTACAGAGAGGATTTAGATTTAGGTTCTCCGTTAAGGTTGGCATGTGGGTAGAATAAGAGTAACACTCTATGAGCTCTTCACACTTTTGGGAAACTTAACTCAATTTAGGATGGCTTTAAGCTTGTGAGTTATGGCTTGGTTCTGTGGGAAACTTGGTGAGAATAAGTGATAATTTAGTATTCAAGTCGCCAAGTTAATCTGAAAGCTAACTCCTCTATTTATATCTTCAGTAGGATGTTCCCAGTAAGCTTCACGAAGATTTGAAAAATAGTTTCGTTGGAGCTTCAGCTTCCTTGTGAGTAACAGATACTTCTGTAATTCTAAAACAACAATAAATGCTTTCTGTCATGCATTTATTGCAGCATTAATTGCTTTTGTTGACGTCGTCTGGCACTTTAATGCTTTCAGCCTTGAGCTTTTGTTTGAGCAAGAATGCGAGTGCAAGCAAGCTAAGAGAGCATTAATTATTCTGAACAGAAGATTTGGTTTTAACCGTTGAGAAGATACTATGTTCAGAAAGACTCGCAGTTGACTCTGAAAAGATTGCTTGTATTGTGGAACATAAGAGATGTTTGCATAACCGAGGAATAAAGTATTAATTGTGTCTCTTTTTTCATCTGCAATCAACAGTGCTTCATTTAATGTGCTGACGAGGTAGATAACCTTTAATGCTTGAAGCAGTTAAGACAAGTGAATTCTTCAGAATCTTTGTCGAAAGATCTCTTCAATGCTTCTGTGAAACAAATTCTTCAGAATGTCTAAGCAAACGAACTCTTCAGAATGTCTAAGCAAACAAACTCTTCACCAGAGTCGTCAAACATTCTCTTCAATAGTGTTGCCAAACGAATTCTTCAGATGTTTGCCAAACATTCTTCTAAACTTGACTTGGCACATGAACTCTTTAACATGAGTTCCCAGATGTACTCCTTAGGTGGACGTACTCTTTACTGTGAGAGTACTCAGAAGACTGTCTTTTTCATGAGTGGCCAGACATACTCCTCTGGATGAGTTGTCACACAAACACTTTGTTGAAAAGCCGAGCGTGCTCCTAAGCTGGATATGCTCCTTCAGGTTTGTGACCGGACTTACTCAACTTTGCCAAGTGTACTTTAATTTGACAAGGAACGTTCAAACACCGGACGGTCTCAACTTGTCAAGTGTATTTTAGTGTTGATTGAGCATAGAAACCCAAGTGCTTTTAAATGGATGACTGTCACAGTAGGCAAATTGGTTTTTTGGTGAGTTGCCGGACGATCTCCACTTATGTGCTTTCTTTTGAGCTTCTGCATTTTGATAATGCTTTGTGAGAATGTATGCAGTTGTTCTTTAGGTAGAAAGATGTTCCTGAGTATGAAGTATTCAAAGTATTAGAACATCTTTATCCAATGATATTAAACCTAGAGTGAAATTATTATTTATCAAAATACATAAATTATGAAATCGTTTGAATCTAACAATCTCCGCCTTTTTGATAAGGACAATTTTTTTTGAGAAAAAGGTTTAATATTTTTACTTTGAAAAATTATTCTTAGAGTGAGGGCGTTGTTTTAAAAAATAAGTCATCATTTGAAACGATATGTTATTTTCCTCAAGTTATTTCTTTATCTAGAAAAAGATGATCGTTCTTGACAGTTTTTGCATACGAGAACCTTTTTGTAATTCAGCTTTATTTTTAGACAGACGAGGACGCTTTGTAACTTAACAGTTTTTAACTCCCCCTGAGAAAAATAAATTAATCCCCTTAAGATTTCTTTCTATTGCTCCCCCTCAACATGATATGCTCCCCCTAAGCCTAATATTTAATTTGTCCAAAGGAGTTTTCTAATTTTCTATTCCTGACACAAGCTTCTCCTAATTTCTCTAATTTTTATCTTTAGTCATTTTTCCCTTTTTGGCATTAACTAATAGAATAAAAGGACATTTTTTTGACATTTTTATGATTATCACCTGGTGCTCTTTCTAAGTTTGTTCTAACTAATACTTTTTCTCTACCCAAATTTTCACTACTCCTTTTCTATCCATTCTCTCCCTTTATGCTTATCACTAGTGCTCCATTCCCCCCTTTATGAATATCCTTAGTTAATACTTATTCTCTATCCATTTAATACCTTTTCTCTATCCATTCTCCCCCTTTGGCATTATCAAAAAGAAATAGACATCTCAACGAAACAGAGAAAATGCAGTTTAAACAGAGAAGCATTAAGAGCATGGCATGAACTGAAATGTATCAATAATGTATATAAGTAACTAAAAATGCAGCAAAATAATAAGTTAAATTGTTCAAGGGAAAGTTAAAGAGAGAGTTTAAGGGTTTCTTCAGGTGATCAAATAGTTGATTAAGAGTCTCCTGCAGCAGTCCAAATTTGGCATCTATATGGTCTGTGATCTCTTTGTGCAGGTCCTCATTTCTTCCCTTCATCTCTTGACGTATTTCCTCAGCTTGCTTTTCAGCGGCCACTTGCATCTCATCAAATCTCTTTTCCAGCAGAGTAAGTCGATCATTACCGTCTGGCTGCACTGTGGTAAGAGCATTTGAATTGACTTCTTCGAGCACTTGTTCTTCATGCTCTTCAACTGTTTGTGATTGAGCAATATCCTTAGGAAAGGCAACTGAAATTGGCTAAGCAGATGAAACCACTTCAGCCAAGTTATCCTGAGGAATGTCACTGGGAAACGGTTCTTGAGCTGAACAGTGAAGTTCATCACCGGTTGTACCCATGGATTTTGACGTTCAGTCCAACAAGTCTCTAGAAATGGCAACAGTGCTGGGCAGCTGAATTTTTGGCAAGTCGGTTGGTGAATTTGGTGGCAATGCGGGGATGGTGGGATATGGCTGAGGCTTTGGCAATTGAGCTATCAGGACAAGCGACCATGATCCAGATTGAATCACCACATGTTTGACTCCGTGGATCAAGTTGTATGGAATGGTGTTTACATGAACATTTCTAAACTCAGATAGCTCCCAATTATGATAGAAAGTATCATACCTGGTCCTCCTAGCGAATGCAAATTTGAGATTGTGACACGCATGAGGTGCCCATATTCTCGCTTTGACACTGAAGTCGTAGCCCACAAGCTCTGCAATCAGACTAAGAGGGCATACTGCATTTTCCATAGGAAGCAGTCTTAGTTTCCTCCACGAAAATGGCATCATGTTTAGTCTGGGCTTTTTCGGAACATTGATAAGGAAAAACCTAGTCCCTTCTTCAACAAAGTTAGTCTGACGCGATGATGAAGAGGGTGAAGTGATATTGTCTGGTCTGGTCATCATAGACGTTGAAGCAGCTGTAGGCTTTGATTGAGAAGACAAAATCTCATTAAGAGATGGATCCGGATCACATTCAGACCCTGGACTAGCCACCTTGGCAGTGATTGGCATCGTTTTGACAACAGCCGGATTGAGTCCTTTAGTGGCAATCGAACTTGAGCATCTTGCATTTGTAGGGCTTCCAAGTTTAACGTCCATCGAATGAACTGCATCAGAAATCATTGCTGAAGCTGTTTTGGAAGGTGCAACATCCTCAGTCTTTTGACGTGGCCTTTTTGTGAAGAAGCTCTTGCTCCTGAATCTGGATGTGGTTTTGATGACGACAACATACGGTACAAAAAGAAGAAAAGAAGACTTAGAAGAACCAGCTCATCATACTTCAAGCACTATCAAAGGGTTCAAGTTTTAGTCTAAGTCTCGTTAAAGTAAGTCATGCTTTACTTTGGTCTCTCTTTTCATTAAGGCTCATAAACTTAGTTAATTGAGTAAAAACTAATTTCATAAGTTAAAAATGGTAGAAACACTCAATTAGGACTTAAACGTTCACAAAATGAAGTTTTGGACCCAGTGTAATCGATTACATCATGTGAGTAATCGATTACCACAATGCTGTAATCGATTACATAGTTTGAATTTTGAATTCAAAACACAACGTTTAGTAGCGTAATCGATTACCCCATAGCTGTAATCAATTACCCACACAAATAGGTGTGTTGTTTCGTGAATCAATGCATCCCATATCATTTTGGAAGCCTTGCAATGGTTCATGGACAGTCACTAGTGCCTATATAAAGTCCATAACTGTAACACCCGGAATTTTCCCCAGTAATTAAATAATTATTTAATTATTCGAAAGTACTGTTTGGATCCACTCGGTGGCATCGACAAGCGATATCGTCGATCGAAGTACCGATGAAGTATTCTTTGTGACACTTGGTAGGAAACCAAGCTAGACCTGGCTTTGAGTTCGGACGAGAATAAGACGTTCTCACTATCACCATGACGTTCAGTGATGAATTTCATGAAGAACGACTATAATATTGATAGGGTTTCCTCCCGGAGCCCGGGAAGGATTTCTCGCGCTAACGGGACTTTTAGCCGAAACTTCAGCAAGCGGAACGGACGACTTCGGGACCCCGGATCGAGAATCTGAAAAGCCCTAAACGATTTCGTTTGGCGTTTCGAGACCAATTTCGCGAAAGATCGACCCGGTCCCGAATTGTGCGAGCCCGGTACCTCAAAACCAGTAAACGACCCCGGGGAAGATTTTCTCAGTGGCACTGAGATACTCATTGATGACCAGAACCAGAGGACGGCCAATGACTTGACGCACTGACGCATTGACGCACTGAAGCACTGACGCGTCATGGATTAGGAATATAATAATATAATATTCAAGATATTTTCCTAATCTTCTTTAATCCTAGTTTGCTCCTTGCCTATACAAAGTTTATGGTTTAGTCCTTGCCCTTTGAGAGTTTACACTTAAGTCCTCAAATAGTAAAAAGAGACTTTTACTTTAACCTTTTACCCTTCACACTTTGGTCCCTAGGGTTGATTAAGAATTAAAATTCACCCCATAATGAGGCCCAAAACCGTGGCCCTCCCTCCTTATTAAGGGTTCCATGTAGTTTTTTTGCTCATTAAACCATTAAGTGAGAAATTTGAAAGAAAACTAGAGAGAGAAAGTGAGAGCTTAACTATTCATCATCTTCTTCCTTTCTTCTCCTCCATGGCCGAACCTCCCTCCTCTCATGGTAGCCCTTTCCTCTCTTCTCCTCCACTTGGTGCTTTGAGGTAAAATACTCCTCTCATCCCGATCTACATTTCTACCGATCCGGATTTTCGATAGGTTGAGTTTGGGTTTTTATGAAGTTGTTAGAACACTAAACCCCCTTGGTTAATGTTGTTCCCACTGTCATAAGCTTCAATTTACACCAATTAGATTTTTGATTGGTTGAGTTTTGGTCCCTACAGAATTTTCAAGTTGAGCTTTTGGTAGGGTTGCCTTTAGGAAAGTTGTTCCCACTATATTGATCTCTGGACTTGTCTAATTTGTTTTCTTGGAAGTTAAGTTTTTGGAAAATTGATTGTGTAAATAAGTGATTTTCAAACTTTGAAATCTAGTTTCACCATAGATTTCATGTAACCTTTGTATGTGTACAAGTTAGTTTTGAAAGAAAAATTGATTTTGGAATTTATGAGCCTTGGCCGAATTGGGACAGAATTGGATTAAGGGAAGAAAATTGATTTTCAACTAGCTTTGAGTGTGTTTAAAAGCTTGAAAATGGTTTTGAGTTGTTGGAAAGTATTTGCCCTAATTAGTACAAAAAGGCCTAGTGAAAATTGTGTATTTAAAACCCTAGAGAATTGATTTATAGAGCACTTTAGAAATTGGAATTTGAAGTTTATAATTGAGCTTTTGGGTAAATTGGATTTTGGAACTCATAGCTTAATTATGGTTTTGCTAAGTTAAGAAAACTTGAGTTTTGGAAAAATTGCATTTGGAATGCAATTTTGTGATTTTGACACTTAGGAATTTTTGAACTCAAGACTTGAAAATTTGTTTAGAAAACTTGTAATAGGAGTTATGTTTCGGTTTGTGAAATTGTCTTGATTAGTTTAATGGCTTGTTTGGTAAAAATAGGAAGTTTTTGTGAATTTAAAGAATTTGGGCAGAATTGACCCTTTGAGGTTTTGTGTGTGTTTTTGGATTCGAAACTTTGTTTAAGGCCTTCAAATTGATTTGAAAGCATCTAGCCTTGATGCTATTTAAGGGTTTTGAATTTTGGAAAGTTTTGAAAATTGTAACTTAGAGCTTTTTGAGCTCTTTAAACGGTCGACAAAGTTGTTAAAAACGTTTTTGACTTCCAAGGTTTTTCCTAAGAGTTAGGACCATTGTCTAAGGAATAGAAACCATGCAGGACCGGTAGCAAGGACCTTAGGATTAAGTTTCAAATTCTGAGCTAGGCTATTTTTCTTGAAGGTTTACGAGACTTCGGACCTGCTTGGACGATCAGAGCTTACGTAATTACCCGGATCGAACAATTCTTCGGTAAGGGCACTTCATTACATTAGCTATTAAGCATATGTATATGTATATACTATTATGTTGTTTGTCAGTCGATGGCGTACTAAGAATGACCCGACTTTAAATTGCTTGAATTTGATTGAAGTCTCTGAAGGCATCTGATATGTTGGATTAGGATTGATTGATGTTTGCTTGTATGTGCGTCTTGAATTGATTGAATTTGTTGTCTTACTTTTAATTGTAAGCAATGCTCTCTTTTCTGCACATGTTGATTGAATTACAGTCTCCCTTGATCTTGCTTGTTCCAATATTGCTATGCCTTATCGCCAATTTTCATTGTGTGCGCTAGCCGGGGAATTAGTATAAGCTACCAGGGGAATGGGGTTCCTTTCAAAATAAGTATGCATACTTGTTTTGAAAAGTAAAGGCTGAATAGTTTCAAAAAGAATAAGTGAAACTTTCTTTTAGAAACTTGATGAACATTTTGGAACATGCTTTCAAGAAAACCTAAAGTTAAGCCTGTTAGTCTAGATAGCAACCTGAGAGGGGGGGTGAATCAGGTTTACCCGATTTTCTCCTTGATACCTTCTTACTGTCAAGATGAATGTAAATGCAAACGATTGCAGCGGAAATAAACGTTGCTTGAAAATAAAGATGAAGGGTAGAAGAATTCACACACAGAGATTTATCCTAGTTCACCTTCTATCCACCGAAGGCTACGTCCAGTCCCTCAACAAAACCCTATAAGGATTTTTTCACTATTGATAAAAATCTCTTACAAGTTCTTACACCTAGTACCTTAAGAATTTCTATCAATCATCTGTGAAAGTATACCACTTTTAACAGGCCCTGAAAGCATACCACTTTCAGTTCCTGAAGGCAAACCACCTTCAGATCTTGAAGGCTAAACCACCTTCAATCAACACCCTGAAAGTACACCACTTTCAGTAACAACAACCCTTCATCGAGACCCACGGTGAATACTCAATCTACCAGAAAGAGATGAAGGAGAGTTTACAATTTGGCTGTATCAATCTTTTAACATACAAGTGGATTGATCATGAGAATTTATGCTTTAAGGCTATTAAGCATAATAAGATTCTGAGTTCCTCAAGATATGAACAACTAGAGTGTTCTCTTAACAATGAAGATCATGAACTTAGAATTTAGGCTCTTTGAAAGTTTAAGTGCTAAAAGACTTTATGAATGAACTATTTTGACAAAGCTTTGGCCTAATGATGTATTCTCATGTGTTGTTGTGTTATGGACTCAAATGGACTTTATATAGGCATGAGGAAACGTCCTTGAACCAATGCAACCTTTCCCAAAAGGTTTGAGACTCAATGGTTCATGAAAAGATGCTACTTTTCGTGTGTGTAATCGATTACATTACTTAGGTAATCGATACACTAAAAGCCGTGTCAGTTTGAATTTCAAATTCAAACATGTAATCGATTACAAGCAAGAAGTAATCGATTACTTGCCAAGGTGTAATCGATTACCAGAAAGCTGAAATCGATTACACTCAAGTCCAATATCCAGAAACTTGAACTTTTAATATCGGCTTAAGTTTTTCTAATTCTTTTAACATATGAAAACATTAAACTTGATTAGCTTAGATGTCTTAAGGAGCCTTTATGCTTTGAGAAGCCTTTAGAAGCATAACTCACCTAAACTAAGACTTCTAGGTAAATGTTGAACTATATAGCACTGTTTCCTCTAAGTCTTCTTTTCTTCTTTTGGCCGATGAGTTTGTCGTCATCAAAACCTCAGCCAGGATCAGGAGCAAGACCTTCTTCACAATCTCCCCCTTTTTGATGATGGCAAACACATTCTTTGAAACTTGAAGATAAGATATGCTTCTTTGTTGAAAACTCCCCCTGTTTGATGTAATCCAATATATCTCCCCCTTTCTGATTCACTTGTTGAATTCCTGCATATAGTCTTTAAAGAACACAGAACCTTTCTCCCCCTTTTGACTTCATCAAAAAGAAGAAAAGGCCAGAAACAGGCATACAACCATACAAGTGTATATTCAAATAAAGCATAGGGATTGGGGGTAAAGACGTAAAAGAATGATAAACAACAACCAACACTTATATATATATAAAACATACAGCGTTCAAAATAGGGGAAAAGTAAAACATACAGAGTTCAAACAGAAAACTACAAACGTAAACAAGAAAAGAAAAACAAGAGACTCCTAGAATACTAAGTATTGACAGAAGAGTCTTCATCAGCTATGGTCTTCTTGATTGGACAATCACGACCGTCGTCATGAAGTTGACAGGTAAGAGTAAAAATTCCAAAATTATTTGATATCCCGAGATAAGGAAGGATGGAGTTGTGAATACACTTAAGATGAGAAGATCGCTCATCATAAAGTTTTGCTGTTGGTACTCTGGAGTAGATGAGTATGCAGGAAATGATTGAAGCGTAGGGAAAAGAGTCAGCATTGTCTCTGCATCTGAGCATGTGATTCATGATCAGAAAGGCCCAATTAATTTTATGGCAGTTGAGAATACCATATAATATCTGCAACTCTAACTCACTGATGTGAGCAAGAAGGGTCTCTTGTGGCAGAAGAACTTGATTGATGAAATAATGAAGCAAGTGATTGTTCATTGTGAGCACATCAATATGATAAGGGCAAGAAGTCGTGTGAGGAGGATGGATTCTTAGAAATTTTGAAGGCTGGAATCTGCACAGAGACTGATAGAATGACTCTTGATTGTAATCAGGCCATGGGCAGGGCAAGTTTGGACCCGAAAAGGCACCGGTAGAAGGGAGGCCCAGACATCGTCCAAAGGTTGAAAGGGAGTAACGAATGAGAATCCCCTTGACCGAACTCTGAAAGCCATCTCTTAGTGTCTCGAGATTGCAGTAGAATATTTTAACGAGTTCTGGATAATATGGATTGTTTATAGCAATGAAGTCTTCAAGGTCCTGATTCCTGAGGAAGGCAGGAAAGGTATGACCGCTTTCAAAAAAATAATCCAAATCCCCATACGTGGGTTTTCGGATTATTTGATATAGAAATCTTGAAAAAAACCTATTTCGTTGGTTTGTTGAAGTAAGAAGTCTGGTTAAATTCATTGGATTGTAAGGACGAAAGGGAGAGGAAGACATAATTGATTGTTCAGATTGTCCATAGGAATAGGAACAAGGTTTCAGGATGTTAGAAATCAAAGGTTAGGAATGATAGAAATAGAAATTGGAAGGCAATTTCGATTGACATGTAATGCTGTGATTATATAGCACGAGCATGTAATCGATTACAGCAGTTGAGTAATCAATTACAGAGCGGTTTCTTTGAATTTGAATTTCAAAAAGATGGAGGGAATTTGGAAAAACTGACAGTTTTCGATGATGTAATCGATTACAGAAGTTGAGGTAATCGATTACCTTAAGCATCTAATGAGGCACGAGGACTAGAAACAAGGTTAATCGATTACAAGGTGTATGGTAATCAATTACTAGGACAGTTTATAGGTTCTAAACTATAAATTTCTATGTAATACATTACTAGAAGAATAAATCTAGTATTTAAGAGTGAAAACTCACATAAGACATATGTTAAAACATATAAGCAACATAGATATTTGCAATCATAAATTTAAATTGTAAACTAAGCATGTAAGCAAATAAGTTCACACAAAAATTATGCAAATAATTAAAGCATATAAACACATTCTTAGATAATTATCTACTTAAATATCATGTTCATCTAATATACCTAATTCTCTTCTAATCTTAAAGAATGAATCTTTAGGAAGAGTTTTAGTAAAAATATCAGCTAACTGGTTATGTGTATCTATGAAGGAAATCTCAATATCCTTTCTCATGACGTGATCTCGAAGAAAATGATGTCTTATATCAATATGCTTAGTTCGAGAGTGCATGATGGGGTTTTTAGTGAGACTAATGGCACTTGTGTTGTCACATTTGATTGGGATGCAGCCCAGCTCTAAGCCATTAACTACTTAAATATCATGTTCATCTAATATACCTAATTCTCTTCTAATCTTAAAGAATGAATCGTTAGGAAGAAGTTTAGTAAAAATATCAGCTAACTGGTTATGTGTATCTACGAAGGAAATCTCAATATCCTTTCTCATGACGTGATCTCGAAGAAAATGATGTCTTATATCAATATGCTTAGTTCGAGAGTGCATGATGGAGTTTTTAGTGAGATTAATGGCACTTGTGTTGTCACATTTGATTGGGATGCAGCCTAGCTCTAAGCCATAATCTTTGAGTTGTTGTTTAAGCCATAGGGTTTGTGCACAACAACTTCCTGCAGCAATGTATTTTGCTTCAGCAGTACTTAGAACAACACATGCTTGTTTCTTACCGGACCAAGAAACAAGAGCATTTCCCAACAAGTGACAAGTACCACTTGTACTTTTTCTTTCAGTTTTATATCCAGCATAATCTGAATCAGAATATCCAATCAAATCACAAACACTCCCTTTGGGATACCCCATACCAACATTCGTAGTTCCTTTCAGATATTTGAAAATCCTTTTAACTGAACTCAAATGTGATTCCCTAGGAGATGCTTGATATCTAGCACATAAACACTCACTAAACATGATATCAGGTCTACTTGCAGTTAAATATAGAAGAGATCTGATCATACCTCTGTATTTGGTAATGTCAACTTGAACACCGGACTCATCTTGATCTAGATATGTGTTAGACCCCATTCGTGTGGCTATGGCTTTGCAATCATCCAAATCATATTTCTTTAGATGTTCCTTGCAAAACTTTGATTGGTTGATGAATATCCCATCATGTGATTGCTTAATTTGCAATCCTAGAAAGAAATTTAACTGTCCCATCATAGACATCTCAAATTCTTCTTGCATCATGTTAGAGAAATCCTTGAACTACCAGAGTATTACCTTTGGTTCTCTTGATAAACAAGGTTGTGTCAGCCTTACCCTTTTGAAATCCTTTTTCACAAAGGAAGGTGCTTAATCTGTCATACCATGCACGAGGGGCTTGTTTAAGACCATAGAGTGCCTTCTTTAACCTGAAGACATGTGAAGGGTTCTTGGGATCTTCAAATCCTGGAGGTTGCTTCACATAAACTTCTTCTTGAATGAATCCGTTCAGGAAAGAACTCTTAACATCCATTTGATATAATGGAAATTTTAAAGAACAGGCATATGCGTACAGAAGTCCTATGGATTCCAACCTTGCTACTGGTGCATAGGTTTCATCAAAATCAATGCCTTCTTCTGGATTATATCCTTGTGAAACCAACCTTGCTTTGTTCCTGACAATAATACCATTTTCATCTAGTTTATTTCTGAATATCCACTTTGTTTAAATGACATGCTTGTCAGTGTGCTTAGGAACAAGTTCCCAAACTTGATTCCTTTCAAATTGGTTTAGTTCTTCCTGCATTGCCACAATCCAATACTCATCTTCAAGAGCATCATTCACTTTTGAGGGTTCTATTTGAGAGACAAAGGCCATGTTTAATACTGAATCATTTAAGCGTAGCCTTGTAGAAACACCTCTTGAAATATCACCAATGATATTATCAACTGGATGATCCCTGTGGGTTCTCCATTCCTTTGGAAGTTGATAAGTGTTATCTTCAATATGCTCTTCTTGTATTTGATCTTGATCCTTTTGCTTTTGAGAGTCTTCATTGATAATGATATCTTCTTCATCATTATCTGGAAGATTGACTGTATCTTCTTTTGAAGAGTTAGACTCATCAAAGGAAACATGTATGGATTCTTGCATAGATAGAGTTTTCTTGTTAAAGACTCTATATTCTTTGCTTGTTAGGGAATAACCAAGGAATATACCTTCATCAGATTTTTCATCAAACTTACCAAGGTTTTCCTTTCCATTGTTTAAGATAAAGCATTTTGATCCAAAAGCATGTAGATGAGAAATATTTGGTTTCCTTCCTTTGTAGAGTTCATAGGGGGTTTTCTTCAGAATAGGTCTAATAAGAACTCTATTGGAAACATAGCAAGCAGTATTTACAGCATCAGCCCAGAAGTATTTAGGAAGATTGGATTCACTTAGCATGGTTCTTGCTAGTTCTTCATGTAGTTTGTTCTTCCTTTCTACAACACCATTTTGTTGTGGTGTTCTTGGAGTAGAGAAGTTATGTGATATTCCATTCTCATCACATAATTCTTGAAATTGATGATTCTAAAATTCTCCACCATGATCACTTCTAATAGAAGAGATCTTTAAAGCCTTTTCATTTTGAACTAGCCTTGCATATCTTTTGAATGCGTTGAAGGCTTCATTCTTATGAGGCAAGAATAATGTCCAGGTAAATCTAGAAAAATCATCAACAATAACATGGGCATAAAGATTACCTCCAAAGCTCTTAGTTCTTGATGGTCCGAAGAAATCCATATGTAGTAATTGGAGAGGTCTTGTAGTTGAGACTATGTTCTTTGGCTTGAAAGACGTTCTGGTTTGCTTCCCCTTTTGACATGCATCACAAAGCTTGTCTTTCTCGAATCTTATCTTCGGAAGTCCAATGACTAGATCATGCTTGATTAGTTTATTTAAATGATTTATGTGTATAGGAGCCAGTCTTCTATGCCATAGCCATGAATCACTATTGTTCTTGGCCAAAAGGCATCTGACATTTTGTGGAATTTCATCCAAGGATATCATGAAGACCTTATTGACTTTATATCCGGAAAACTTAATCTCTTTATTTTTCACATCCTTTACCACACATATATCATTAATGAAACCAACTTTCAAACCTTTGTCACAAAGTTGACTGATACTTAGAAGATTGTGCATCAAACCATCAACATATAGAACTTTGTCGATGACTGTTTGAGGAGGTGTGCCTATTCTTCCAATACCAAGAACCTTTCCTTTTTGATTGTTTCCATATGTGACAAATCCCTTTTCTCTAGGTATAAGTAATGAGAACTTTGTTTTGTCTCCTGTTATGTGTGATGAGCAGCCACTATCAAGATACCATAAGTCCTTTGCTGCTTTCATGCACACCTACATGAAAAAGTTCAGACATGGGTATTAGGAACCCAATATACTTTGGGTCCTTCTAAGTTAGTGTTCTTCCTAACCCATATATATTCCATATTTGGTACTCCTACATTCTTGTAATAACATCTACTAGGGGTATGTCCTATTTTGTTACAATAAGTACATGAATATTGGTTGTAACTAGATGTTTGCCTAGGAGAAGGATTGATCTTCTTAGGAGGTTTATGAAAGTTACTTTTCCTATTGTTCATACTCCTAAAAGAATTAGTCTTAGTGTTTTCAGAAGATCCTCCCACTTTGTTTGGTTTTACAAACACAGTTTTCTTAACTTCTTTTGTCTTTGGATGAGATGTATATCCTAGTCCAGACTTACTGTTTGAGTGCCTTTGCACACTTATAATATCATCTAACTTTTGTTTACCTATGTTGAAGTTATGAACCCTTTGTTGAAGATTATCTATCTGTTCTTCTAGAGAACTACACTTAGTGCATTTATGTGAAATGTCTAACTTTGATTTCATTATGTCTAATTCCTCTTGTAGATTTCTACACTTATTTTCTAAAGATGATATTAAATCATTTTGCTTAGTGCTAACCTTAGAAAAGTTTTGACACAATTTAAACACATTTTCCATAGTATGCTTTAAATCACGAAAGGAAATAGAATTATCACTAACTTGGATATCTTCTGCATCTGAATCATGTGAAGCCATTAATGCAACTTGTGCTTCTTCTTTGTCAGAATCTGATGATGAACTTACTTCATTTTCATCCCAAGCCAAGTATGCTCTTCGTGTGGGTTGATCCTTCTTTTCAAATTTGTCTTTCACACCATGTTTCTTCTTTTGAAGATTTGGACATTCTAACTTGATGTGTCCAGGTTTACCACATTCGAAGCATGTGATCTTTTGAGAGGAGGAGGACTCATTATTCCTTTGGAAAGGTCTGTTATTGTTAAATTTCATACCTTTTCTTTTGAGAAACTTTCCAAAGTTCTGCACTAGAAGATTCATATTCCCATTTTCTTCTTCTTCAGAATATGCATCATAATCATCTTTGATGCTTTCTTTTGCCTTTAGGGAAATGGATCGATATTTCTTCTCATGTTGTTCATGTTCCTCCAAACGTTTCAATTCCAACTCGTGTTCTTGGAGTTTTCCAAAGAGAGTTTCAAGAGTCATATTTGACAAACTCTTCTTCTCTGAAATAGCCGTAACCTTTGGTTGCCATGCTCCTGTGAGTGATCTTAGAACTTTCATGTTCAAGTCACTGTTTGAAAACTGTTTACCAAGAGCAATCATATGGTTAATCAAATGAGTGAATCGTTTTTGCGTATCCAATACCTTTTTCCCTGGAAGCATTCTGAACATTTCATATTCTTGAGATAGAGTATTGATTTTTGATCTCTTAACTTCATCTATTCCTTCATGAGTCACCATCAACGTATCCCATATTTCTTTCGATGTTGTACATGTTGATACTATGAAAAACTCATCCATGCCAAGGGTAGATGTAAGAATATTCATTCCTTTGAGATCATATTGAACCTTCTTTTTTTCTTCTTCATTCCAAGTATTTTCTGGTTTTGGTTGTGTACTATCTCCCACATCATTCATAGGTACAAACGGACCTTCTTCAATGGCTTTCCATATTTCACCGTCTAATGACTTTATAAAGATTTTCATCTTGATCTTCCAGAAGTCATAGTGGTCTCCATTGAAGTATGGTGGTCTGTTTATGTTGAATCCTTCACTGGTTCCATGATTGGAAGAGGATGCCATCTTTTCCCGGATCTTAGGAGCAACTTACCTAAACTTACGCTCTGATACCAATTGTTAGTCTAGATAGCAACCTGAGAGGGGGCGTGAATCAGGTTTACCCGATTTTTGCCTTTATACCTTCTTACTTTCAAGATGAATGTAAATGCAAACGATTGCAGCGGAAATAAACGTTGCTTGAAAGTAAAGATGAAGGGTAGAATAATTCACACACAGAGATTTATCCTGGTTCACCTTCTATCCACCGAAGGCTACGTCCAGTCCCTCAAGAAAACCCCTTGAGGAATTTTCCACTATTGATAAAAATCTCTTACAAGTTCTTACTCCAAGTACCTTAAGAATTTCTATCAATCACCTGTCAAAGTATACCACTTTCAACAGCCCCTGAAAGCATACCACTTTCAGTTCCTGAAGGCAAACCACCTTTAGACCTTGAATGCTAAACCACCTTCAATCAACACCCTGAAAGTACACCACTTTCAGTAACAACAACCCTTCACCGAGACTCACGGTGAATACTCAATCTACCAGAAAGAGATGAAGAAGAGTTTACAATTTGGCTGTATCAGTCATTTAACATACAAGTGGATTGATCATGAGAATTTATGCTTTAAGGCTCTTAAGCATAATAAGATTCTGAGTTCCTCAAGATATGAACAACTAGAGTGTTCTCTTAACAATGAAGATCATGAACTCAGAATTTAGGCTCTTTGAAAGTTTAAGTGCTAAAAGACTTTATGAATGAACTATTTTGACAAAGCTTTGGCCTAATGATGTATTCTCATGTGTTGTTGTGTTCTGGACTCAAATGGACTTTATATAGGCATGAGGAAACGTCCTTGAACCAATGCAACCTTTCCCAAAAGGTTTGAGACACAATGGTTCATGAAAAGATGCAACTTTTCGTGTGGGTAATCGATTACATTACTTAGGTAATCGATTACACTAAAAGCCGTTGCAGTTTGAATTTCAAATTCAAACATGTAATCGATTACAAGAAAGAAGTAATCGATTACTTTCCTTGGTGTAATCTATTACCAGAAAGCTGAAATCGATTACACTCAAGTCCAATATTCGGAAGCATGAACTTTTAAGATCGGCTTAAGTTTTTCTACTTCTTTTAACTTATGAAAACATTAAACTTGATTAGCTTAGATTTTTTAAGGAGCCTTTATGCTTTGAGAAGCCTTTAGAAGCATAACTCACCTAAACTAAGACTTCTAGGTAAATGTTGAACTATATAGCACTGTTTCCTCTAAGTCTTCTTTTCTTCTTTTGGCCGATGAGTTTGTCGTCATCAAAACCTCAGCCAGGGTCAGGAGCAAGACCTTCTTCACAAAACCGTGAGCTTTCGAAACGAATCCGTCCTACCTTTCTTAAAGGAACATTTATAATGTACTAAAGGAACACATTAACCCCTTTTATGAACTTAAGGACGATTCCACTTCTTTTCTATAAGTTTTATCTTGCAAAGAAAACTAAGTCACTTCTTGGAAAAAGAACCATAAGGACTTCCTCACGAGGAATCATAAGACATGTTTTCCGAAAGCCTCTAAAGACCTTTACGAAAATATTTCAAGAGATGTTTTCTCAAGAAAATTGGGTAGCTTATTCGGTAATGCCACCGTTGGTAGTGGCGGGCGTTTTACACTTCGGCAGCAACCGACGAGAGATCACTGGACCGGGAAAGTTCAGGCGAACATAATCTCTCGAAGTTGACGGGTTTCCCGACACGGATGACACCGCCTTCGAAGAAGGGTCTCGGTTTCGTAAAAACAACGTTTCCGCTAGGTGGGGAATTGGAATGAGGAACTCGTTCATATTATTGCCGTTGCTCGTTCGTAAATCTTATATGCAGGAATATTCCTCAAGACGACGTCGTCGTTATTATACAGCTGGATGGAATGGCTGGCCATCCATCCAGCATGTTGTGTGGATACTATGTGGAAATACTGTGTGAAATGTTGTGTGGAGGCTGTGTGGTGACCGTATGTCGACTCTTTGCAGCAACCCGAATGATCGGGCCATATTACACCTTAAATGCATCATAATCCTCATGAGTGAATATACCATGACTGCTATGTGTGTTATGTGCTGCTTATTGAGTGCGTTTTTGGTTGAAAATCTACTTGTGATGTGACTGACGCTTGCTTGTGAATTATCATGCATAGCTTGTATGTTTATTGATTCTGCTTCTGCATCCTCTAGATGTATATATCTGTCTTTTAGTATTATATGAATTTCTCATATGTATTGTTTGTTTAGGAAATTGACCCTTGCTTGTTTGTCGTGTGTGTTTGCCAGTGATCCGTCGCCAGTCAGACAGCTTAGCTAGAAGTTGCAGGGGATGCCGATTTCAAGAGAGATCAAGATGGAAGATGGATGCGTAGTTGCAGGACGAGTCCTCCCAGGCTTTTGATTGTTTATGTTTGCTTATGTAGTAGAGTAGGGAATCTTAGTTTATTACCTACTAATGCATCTCTTCATGGCATATCTCGAAAAGGAAAAGTTTAAAAAATATATATACCATCCTTTTTCTACATTTTGAAAAGCTCTCGCATATTTACTTATTGTTTATTTGCTACAGTAACGCCCTGAAAATCGGGGTGTTACATTGTGGTATCAGAGCTCCAATTGAGAAAACCAGAGCTATCGGGGAAAGGGTTTTTCTATGCTAGGTTGTGTGTTTCTGTGTGTGTCTGCCATTAGGTTGTTTCAGCTTTGACTGCTGGGGGGTTGGATTGTAAGGTCTGATCAACCTTATGACTACTCCAAGAATGATGAGATCCTGAAGTATCCGAACTTGTGGACTGCCTTAGGTTTATCCCTTGAGTGGAAAACCTTCCTACTGTGAAGAAGGTCTGGTCCTTGGACTCGGCTGAGGTTTTTATGAAGACAAACACGTCAAAAAAAGAAGAAAGACTTCAGAAAAGAAAAGAAAGACTTCAAGAAGACTTCAAGAAAGAAAGGAAAGACTTCAAGAACCGGCACACAAACGTCAAGATCAATCATCAAGTTCTTGCTTTTAGTAAGTCTTCTTAACTTAGTGTGCTATGTTTTATTAAGGTTAATATTGCATTTTAAGGCTCATAAAAGATCAACTAATTGAGTATAATATGTTCTCACAAGTAAGACTTGGTAGGAACACTCCATTAGGGCTTGAACTGTCAAAAACTGAGTTATAGACTATTTGTAATCGATTACAGGTTGTATGTAATTGATTACAGGAAGGCATTAATGGATTACCACATTCATGTAATCGATTACCAGGTTTGAATTTTGAATTCAAACTGCAACGGCATGATGCAATCGATTACCAGGTTACTTTAATCGATTACCAAGTCGACAGATGTGTTGTTTCATGAACCAATGTGTCTCATAACGTTTGGGAAGCATTGTGATGGTTCATGGACGACCTCTAGTGCCTATATAAAGTCCATAGACGCTCAGAAACAAAAATGACTTGGTCCACAACTTTCATATTCATTAAAGTCATCATTCTTAGTTTTTGTTCTCTCATTTTCATAAGAACACACATGTTGTTCATCTTTTGAGAAACTCAGAATAAAAGAGCCTTTATTGTAATTTCTTGGAGCATATAAACTAAGAGCAATCCAACTAGATTAAAGGATTGCATCAGCCACTGCAAGAACTTCTTCTTGATCTCCTGAATCGGTTTGATTCTATCACCGTGGTTTTCGGTGGTTGTAAAAAGGTCCGTCGTAGTGTTCGATGGTTGTGGAAAAGGTCCTTTGAATCGGGTTTGATTCAAAGTCCACCATAAGGTTTGGTGTTTGTGGAAAAGGTCCTTCGAATCGGGTTTGATTCAAAATCCGTCGTAGGGTTCAGCGTCATCAGTTGGTGGTTTGACAAGAGTTCTTAAGGTCCTTGGTGTAAGTGCTTGTAAGAAATCTTGATCATAGTGGAAAAATCCTCAAGGGGTTTCTTGAGGGACTGGACGTAGCCTTCGGTGGATTGAAGGTGAACCAGGATAAATTCTATGTGTGCATTTTCCTAATCTTCATCTTTACTTTCAAGCAACGTTTATTTCCGCTGCACTCGATTGTGATCATCTTTATCTTGAAAGTAAGAAGGTGTGTTAAGGAGAAAATTGGGTAAACCCGATTCACCCCCCCTCTCAGGTTGCTATCTATACTTAGACCTACGTATTTGGTTGTTATCTTTGTAATGATTAAGTATGGAGCGGTGCATTCGCCCATTCGATGAATGGCGAGGACCGCTAGAAACTACGTGACTTTCCTCTGCCATCTATTTGGCAGTATTTTCTGTTGTTGTTGTTTTGATTATTAAACTGTTGCGTGTTTGTATGATGATGATTATGAGAAGAGCTTCTTCTCTTGTCTGTTATAAATATATATATATATATATATATATATATATATATATCCCCCCCTACAATCTCGGAATGAGTCAATTTTCTAAGAACCAAGTGGAGCTGGATAGTCTATGTAGGATAGGACAGAGCGTCTCTAAATGCTTTACAGAGAACCTCGTAGGAACGGCTTTGAAGATAAGATTCCGGCAGAGTTCTTCTATCGGTCAGCATTGAAGAGAGAAGGGAAATGAAGATGTGAATCGTGCAACACGACACAAGACCCCAACACAGATCCAACTTACGGATTTCACCTTCACCGTCCACCGAGTACAAGTGATAGATAAAGGAGTTAACTCGGAGTGGTCGTGCAAGGGTAAAGTGTTTCGCTTTGGGAAAGTGCCAGCGTCGCTATTATAGAGGAACGACAGGAGGTCCCGACCCTGTATGGATTGACGACAACCGAGAAGAACGACAGTAAGAGACTAATATTCTTACTAAGGACCGATGACTTGGTGAACAAACCTGAGAAGCAGTGTGGTTCCCTAAGATCGACCAGGACCACTACATCGTCAAAATCGGATTGAGGAAGAGGATGTTCCCAAGACCATTTCTGGAACTCGTCAAAGACAGAATGAGTGTCGTGAGGTGCCTTTAACTGACCAATGCACCAGTCGTCTTCGTAAGATACGAGGACGGGGAGACCTCAGCCACTCTTGGACCATTCATAGTCGCAAATATTGATGACGTACTTGTGCGCGCCAAGATTTTTGAAGAACAGGAGAAGCTATCTCCGGCGAGTACCGCACGTATTACGGAGAAGAAGCGGTATGCCAGTCCTTCGAGTCTGAGTTCAACTCAAAGGAGTAAAAACCTCTTCGACATGTGATTTCAAGGGAAGGAATCACAGTCGACCCAGCCAAATGGAAAGAGTGTTAGCATGGGAACGACTGAGGACAGCGATTGAGACGAATATTTGCTTCGATATTAGATGGTCACTATCGGTACTTCACTGAAGGACTCTCGAACCTAGTGAGATCGCGAATGCGACTCACTAAGAAGGACCAACCTTTTGCAAGGACCAAGAGGGATGAGTCCGGTTTTCGACGAATGGAGAAGCAATGGACAAATTCGTTAGCACTAGTTGCCATAACAGGGAGAAAAAAATACGTAGCCGATGTCGATACGTGTACCAAAGGATAGGTCGTGTTCTAAAGCAAGACCTCAAAGTGGTGGTGCCTGTTTGGAAACGGTTAAAGATGCCAAAGCAAGGCTATCAAAGATATCAGTTGGAATTAGTCGCAATGGAGTCTGCGCTCAAGATATGAAGACGCCACCTCTACGAGAGTGCTACACTGCCTTCAGCTATCACGAGGAATTTAGGATACTCATTTGATTTGAAGGAGGAAGCTTGAAGCGGCGTGAATAGGCAAAGCCAATGAGGGAGTAGAATCTTACCCCGCAATATCATCTGAGGAAGTTCACCGTGATTGCCAGGTCTTGGATCAACCTGCAATGAATGCCTCCACCATGACGGTAAGAAAGATGGAATTGTTCAAACTTTTTCAAGGTCTGAAGTTGGATCAGGCTATCATGACCAACGAAGCAGACAAACTGAGTGTGGTGGCATGCCTCACTTGCCAGAAGGCAAGGGTGGAATGTGAGGAGCATGCAGAAATGTTTTAGCCTCGTAATGTCCTTGAGTGGAAGTGAGACGGTACATCGATGGATATGGGTAATCGAGGATTGACCAAGTCAGCTCGCCTCAGCTCACAGAGAAAATCTTGAACGTACATTGGACATCAGAAGTATGCTATCAAAGGATGCTTAACTGCACAGAATGTGGCCAACATCATCTCGGATATGGAACGATATTCCAATCGCCCCTGAGGGAGCGATCTGGAGAGCTTAAAGTTGAATCCCTCTCATCGAATTGAGAATTTTGAAGTTGTTACAGTAAGGGTTAAGCAGCATCCTAGACCGGAGATGCAATCTTTCGGGAACGTTATGCAAAACGTACCCGTGTAAGTGACAACTCCAGACTATCCATGACACTTTTTCGCACGGAAATCGGTTGAGTTTCCCACCAACCTATGAGGTTTGGTGCTATCCTTTTTGAATGGAATTTTTACACAACTGGGAGTTGTGCGTGCACATAGGAACCGTAGAGCCATCGACCACACTGTTTATTTATTTTGGTGTGGAATGTGCCTTAAGTGTTAACTCGAATGTTACCTACGTGCTTGTTTGCCTAGTTTTATGCCTGACGGTATTTGAAGACGGGTCCAAGATTCTTCTGTCACCCTTCGACGGTAAGACAAAGTTGAACAAATATTGGAATCACTAGAGGTTTTGTAAGGCATGTGCCTTGGACCATTGTAAAAGCTGGAGGGAACAACTACCTTTGATGAAGCTTATCTACAGTGACGACTACCGTACAACCTAGGGATGGCACTGATGAGTGGATATTATATGATGTTTTTAGGTAGTTTTTAGTCTTTTTATTTTATTATTTTTTAGTCACATATAGGTTTTTTTATTATTACTATGTAGATTTGGTATTTATTTTGCATTTTGCATGTAGATTAGATTTTATTTGTTTTTCTACCTTTATTTTATATTTTTAGGATTTTTTATAGCTATTTTATATTTTTAGGAAAAGCTGGTTTAGTTATCATTTTTGTCCAGGGACCAATTTGTAAAGTTTCAGGAAATCAGGGACCAAAATGTGAAAGTTCAAGAGTGGAGGACTAAAAGTGAAGATTGACAGAATAAAAGGGCTTGAATTGGAGTGCTAACCAAGAGAGGACCAAAAGTGGAAAAGAGGAATATGAAGCAACTCTCTTCAAATTAGCACATGGAAAATAAGTTTGAGGAATTGATGGTAGTGGAGGAGAAGTTTCTTAATTAAACAAGGGCTGAGTAGTGGCTTTTTATGGCATTCAAAACCCACTACCATGAAGAAGGAAGAAAAGCTTGAAGATGAAGCAGCAGCGTCCCAACGCTCCAGTGTTGGGATCCCAGCGCTCCAGCGCTAGGACTCTGACTAGGAGATGAGTCAGATTTCTAGCCAGCGCTCCAGCGTTGGAAAGCCAGCGCTGGGCCTCGGACAAAAAGTGGATTTTTAATGCATCCCAACGCCCAAGCGTTGGGAATGCCAGCGCTCAAGCGCTGGGGGCCAGATTTTTGCTATAAATAGGGAGGCAATTTGCACTTGTAAGACACACCTCTTAAGAATACAACTAGTATTCTCTCTTTCTCCCTTTTGAGCATTGTTCCTAGGACTTGTGGGAAGCCATATTTGAGCTCCTATCCAGGGTAATTCAATGACTCCTTTAGCCATGCTTGGCTAACTTCTTCTTTAAGTTTTTGGGTTGTTTGAAGTTTATAATACATGTTCTAGTTTTTTCTTACATTTCTGAATATTATTTCCATTCATGTTTTATTACCTTATGCTTAATTTCTATCTTGTGGATCCCAAGAGGTTTTGCTTATTACTTATTACATAAGGCCATTTGGTGAGTAGTAAGGGAACTAGGTAATAAAAAAGGTTATAAGTTTACATCACTAAGGAATTAGGATGGACGTAACTTTATGTTGGCCTTAATATCTTCTTCATCTTCTTCTTTAGTTAACTAGGTACCAAGGAATTGGGTTTAGTAATTAAAAAGAAAGATCTACAATGCTTAAGGAATTAACTTGTAGTTACACTAGGTTATGGCATCATGAAAATGGATTTATAATTCTAGAAATTAAGTAGGGAATTTCTAGCATGTTTTATAGACTATGTAAACCAACCCAAGAGCTTAATGTTCATCATCTCTTTCTCTTATCATTTTATGCTATTGTTTATTTCTTGTTCTAAAAACATCAACATATATTCTCGTCTTTTAAATTTCCGCACAAGTACACCTATCCTTTGGGTTCGATCTTTTATATTACGCGATAGTTAATCGTACACTTGCGATTTCCTTATCAGGCACCCTACGAAGCGAAGTCTGGATGCAAGATGTTTTGAATCACACGAGGACGGTAGAAAACGGTACTTCGAGTTAGACTTGCTCGGCAACCATGGGAGGGTTTGAGTTGAGTAAAGAAAATGTGAGAACTTCTCAGAGCAGGCGTAAGGACTACGCCAGTGAGAGGACTAGAACATGTAGTGAGGAATAAGCTTACCTCGAAAGACCCCGACAACGGGAGTCGTGAAGTCAATTAAGCCAGGATGGCTTATGCAAGGATTGTTGAGTCAGAACCCTCACAATCCAAAGGAAACTCATCACTCATAGTTTCATCTATGAAGACCGAGGACAAGGACGGTAAGATTTCCAAGGGGAGAGAATTTCCCTAGCCAGCAGTGTTAGACAAACCACGGAGGAACAACGTGGAAACCCGAAGAGAATGTAGGGAAAGAAATACTCAAGCACTTCATCGACCTATAGTTTCAAGGACGAAACTAATTTAAGGGGGGTAGAATTGTAACACCCGAAATTTTCCCCAGTAATTGAATAAATATTCAAAAGTACTGTTTGGATCCGCTCGATGGCATCGACAAGCGATATCGTCGACCGAAGTACCGATGAAGTATTCTTTGCGACACTTGGTAGGAAACCAAGCTAGACCTGACTTTGATTTCGGATGAGAATAATACGTTCTCACTATCACCATGACGTTCTGTGAAGAATTTCGTGAAGAACGACTGTAATATTGATAGGGTTTCCTCCCGGAGCTCGGGAAGGATTTCTCGCGCTAACGGGACTTTTAGCCGAAACTCCAGCAAGCGGAACGGATGACTTCGGGACCCTGGATTAGGAATCTGAAAAGCCCCAAACTATTTCGTTTGGAGTTTCGAGACCAATTTCGTGATGACAAATTTTGTGAATAGTGACCCAGTGAATAGTGTTTTCGAGCAGTGTGGAGCGGACTTCACAAAAGATCGACCCGCCCCGAATTGTGCGAGCCCGGTACCTCAAAACCAATAAACGAACCCAGGGAAGATATTCTCAGTGGCACTGAGATACTCATTGATAACCAGAACCAGACGACGACCAGTGACTTGACGCACTGACGAAGTGACGCAGTGATGCGCTGGCGCGCTGACGCAATGACGCACTGACGTGTCATGGATTAGGAATATAATAGTAAAATATTCAAGATATTTTTCTAATCTTCTTTAATCCTAGTTTGGTACTTGCCTTTTCAAATTTTATGGTTTAGTCCTTGCCCTTTGAGAGTTTACACTTTGGTCCTCAAATAATAAAAATAGACTTTTACTTTAACCTTTTACCCTTCACACTTTGGTCCCTAGGGTTGATTAAGAATTAAAATTCAACCTATTGAGGACAAAAACCGTGGCCCTCCCTCCTTATTAAGGGTTCCATGTAGTTTTTTTGCTCATTAAGCTATTAAGCGAGAAATTTGAAAGAAAACTAGAGAGAGAATTTTCAAGTTGAGCTTTTGCTAGGGTTGCCTTTAGGAGAGTTGTTCCCACTATATTGATCTATGGACTTGTCTAATTTTTTTTCTTGGAAGTTAAGTTTATGGAAAATTGATTGTGTAAATAAGTGATTTTCAAACTTTGAAATTTAGTTTCACCATCGATTTCATGTAACCTTTGATGTGTACAAGTTAGTTTTGAAAGAAAAATTGATTTTGGAATTTAGGAGCCTTGGCCAAATTTGGACAGAATTGGATTAAGGGAAGAAAATTGATTTTCAACTAGCTTTGAGTGTGTTTTAATGCTTGAAAATGGTTTTGAGTTGTAGGAAAGTTTTTTCCCTAATTAGTGCAAAAGGGCCTAGTGAAAATTGTGTATTTAAAACCCTAGAGAATTGATTTCTAGAGCACTTTGGAATTTTGGAATTTGAAGTTTAGAATTGAGCTTTTGGTTAAATTGGATTTTGGAACTCATAGCTTAATTAGGGTTTTGCTAAGTTAAGAAAGCTTGAGTTTTGGAAAATATGCATTTGGAATGCAATTTTGGGTTTTGGACACATAGGAATTTTTGAACTCAAGACTTGAAAATTTGTTTAGAAAACTTGAAATAGAAGTTATGTTTTGGTTTGTGAAATTGTCTTGAGTAGTTTAATGGCTTGTTTGGTAATAATAGGAAGTTTTTGTGAATTTAAAGAATTTGGGCAGAATTGACCCTTCAAATTGATTTGCAAGCATCTAGCCTTGATGCTCTTTAAGGTTTTTGAGTTTTGGAAAGTTTTGAAAATTGTAACATAGAGCTTTCTGAGCTCTTTAAACGGTCGACAAAGTTGTTAAAAACGTTTTTGACTTCCAAGGATATTCCTAAGAGTTAGGACCATTGTCTAAGGAATAGAAACCATGAAGGACCTGTAGCAAGGACCTTAGGATTAAGTTTCAAATTCGGAGCTAGGCTATGTTTCTTGAAGGTTTACGAGACTTTGGACCGGCCAGGACAATCCAAGCTTACGTAATAACCTGGATCGAACAGTTCTTCGGTAAGGGAACTTCATTACATTAGTTGTTAAGCATATGTCTATGTATATACTATTATGTTGTTTGTTAGTCGATGGCTTTCTAAGAAGGACCCGACTTTAAATTGCTTGAATTTGATTGAAGTCACTGAAGGCATCTGATATGCTAGATTAGGATTGATTGATGTTTTATTGTATGCGCGTCTTGAATTGATTGAATTTCTTGTCTTACTTTTAATTGTAAGCAATGCTCTCTTTTCCACACATGTGGATTGAATTACCGTCTCCCTTGATCTTGCTTGTTGCAATATTGCTATACCTTATCACCAATTTTCATTGTGTGCGCTAGCCGGGGAATTAGTATAAGCTACCATGGGAATGGGGTTCCTTTCAAAATAGGTATGCAGACTTGTTTTGAAAAGTAAAGGCTTAACAGTTTCGAAAAGAATAAGAGAAACTTTCTTTTAGAAACTTGATGAACATTTTGGAACAAGCTTTCAAGAAAACCTAAAGTTAAACCGTGAGCTTTCGAAACGAATCCGTCCTACCTTTCTTAAAGGAAAATTCATAATGTACTAAAGGAATACATCAACCCCTTTTATGAACTTAAGGATGATTCCACTTCTTTTCTACAAGTTTTATCTTGCAAAGAAAACTAAGTCACTTCTTGGAAAAAGAACTATAAGGACTTCCTCACGAGGAATCATAAGACATGTTTTCCGAAAGCCTCTAAAGATCTTTACGAAAATATTTCAAGAGATGTTTTCTCGAGGAAGTTGGGTAGCTTATTCGGTAATGCCACCGTTTGTAGTGGCAGGCGTTTTATGGTTCGGCAGCTGCCGACGAGAGATCACTGCACGGGGAAAGTTCAGGCGATCACAATCCCTCGAATTTGACGGGCTTTCCGACATGGATGACGCCGCCTTCGAAGAAGGGTCTCGGATTCGTAAAAACAACGTTTCCGCTAGGTGGGGAATCGGAATGAGGAACTCGTTCATATTATTGTCGTTGCTCATTCATAAATCTTTTATGCAGGAATGTTCCTCAAGACGACGTTGTCGCTATTATACACCTGGATGGAATGGCAGGCCATCCATCCAGCATGTTGTGTGGATACTATGTCGAAATACTATGTGATATGCTGTGTGGAATGCTGTGTGGAATGCTGTGTGGAGGCTGTGTGGACTGCTGTGTGAAGGCTGTGTGGAGGCTGTGTGGAGAGCGTATGTCGACTCTTTGGAGCAACCCGAATGATCGGGCCATATTACACCTTAAATGCATCATAATCATCATGAGTGAATATACCATGACTGCTATGTGTGTTCTGTGCTGCTTATTGAGTGCGTTTTTGGTTGAAAATCTACTTGTGTTGTGACTGACACTTGCTTGTGTATTATCCCGCATAGCTTGTATGTTTATTGATTTTGCTTCTGCATCCTCTGGATGTAGATATCTGTATGTTAGTATTATATGAATTGCTCATATGTATTGTTTGTTTAGGAAGTTGACCCTTGCTTGTATGTTGTGTGTGTTTGCCGGCGATCCGTCGCCAGTCGGACAGCTTAGCTAGAAGTTGCAGGAGGATGCCAATTTCAAGAGAGATCAAGATGGAAGATGGATGCTTAGTTGCAGGACGACCCATCCAAGGCGTTTGATTGTTTATGTATGCTTATGTAGTAGAGTAGGGAGTCTTAGTTTATTTCCTACTACTGGCAGCAAAGTCTTTTGAACTTAATGTAATTCATTTTGTAAATTATTTCTAAGCTGCTAGCCAGTCACTTTATGCCACATGTGTGGCTATTTATGAATCAGGGTATTTATATTACTAATGCATCTCTTCATGGCATATTTCGAAAAGGAAAAGTTTAAAAAAAAATATATACCCTCCTTTTTCTACATTTTGAAAAGCTCTTGCATATTTACTTACTGTTTATTTGCTATAGTAACGCCCTAAAAATCGGGGTGTTACAATAACAGGTTCAGAACGCAAGGCATTGATCCCACAACTTTCATATACTAAATTGCTGACATTCTGAGTTCTTGTTCTCATAATTTCAAAAGAACACGTTTGCTGTTCAACTTCTAAGAACTCAAATTAATAAGAGCCTTCATGTTAGAGTGCCTTAGTGCATAACTTACGTCATCAATCCATTCTACTATGGAAGGATTGATTCAGCCTTTTAAAAGCTTCTTCTCTTCATTATGTTCAGAGTGAACTTCACTGTGTTCATTCAGTGAAGGGGTTATTCAGAAAGTGGGATTTCTGAATGTTGTAAACTTCATTGTGGAGATTCAGTGAAGGGGTTATTCAGAAAGTGACGATTCTTTCTGAATGTTTTGTACTTCACTGTGGCGATTCAGTACCGGCTCTCAGAAGGTGGTAATTCTTTCTGAGGGTTCTAACATTCACTGTGGTGATTCAGTGAATGGTGTTATTCAGGAAGTGGTTTACTTTCTGTTATAGTGGATAAATCTCTGGGTGATCAGAGGACTGGACGTAGCCTTCTGTGGTTTGAAGGTGAACCAAGATAAAATCCTTGTGTGATCTTTTTATCCTTCATCTCTTACTTTCAGCATTACCTTATTCTGCTGCATTAGCATTTATATATTGTGATTCCAATCACGCTGAAAGAAGTTTGAGTTTTATAAGGCGAAAATTGGGGAAACCTAATTCACCCCCCCTCTTAGGTTGCTGTCTGTACTTACAATTGTTATCAGATCGTAAGTTTAGATAAATTGCTCCTAAGATCCGGGAAGATGCATCCTCTTCTACAACAAGTACCAGTGAAGGATTCAACATAAACAGGTTACCATACTTCAATGGAGAGCACTATGACTTCTGGAAAATCAACATGAAGATCTTCCTTTTATCTTCGGATCTTCCTTCCAAATGCTGTCGGGGTTGACAGCAGACGTTTCCCACTTTGGTGAGTAGATAACCCCTTCATCTACTTTAACATCTCGGGTAACAGCAATATCCCCAGGACAGATATCAGTGATGACTCTCATACACCTAGTCTTGATGAAGATTCGCCCATGCCTTACAGCGCAATCGAAGAATTCCTTAATCAAGGGTTCCAGTACAAGCGTTTCAGAGATCTTCATAAGATTGGACCAGTCTTGAAATAATACTAGGTTTAGGCTAGCCAGTTTGACATAGCTGTAGAGTGTAAGGTCAAGGTATCTGGGTGAAACAAGATCCCTCTCCCCCAGGTTGGAAATCTTTGGCGTTCTGGTTTTCTCTTCTTGTTTAAGCCGGTTGGCTGTAAAGTTTTTCTCCCTTTGGGTTATTATTTCTTGTTGAGCAGGAGTCAACTTAGGCTTTGTAACACCCCGATTTTCAGGGCGTTACTGTAGCAAATAAACTGTAAATAAATATGCAAGGGCATTTTCAAAAACTTGGAAAAGAGAATATTTTTTTTTTGAAATCATTTTCCTTTTCGAAACATGCCATGCTGAAGTGCATTAGTATTATAAATACATAATTCACAAATAGCCAAACATATGGCATAAAAAGACCGACCAGCAGTTTAGAGGTAATTTTACAAATCACTTAACTTATTTTCAAAAAAACTGCTGTCAGTTGTAAAAACAACCTAATACTCCTGCCCTGGTATATACCCATACAAGATTTATTATATAATTAACAAAAACGACGGCGACAACCCTTCCTGCACTAGGCGCCCGGCTCCTTGTCATGATTTTCTTGTATCGGCATCCATCTTCATCTTCCGGCTAGAGGACGTCTGGCTAAATGTCATAGTGATAGTGAGAACGTCTTATTCTCGTCCGAACTCAAATTCAGGTCTAGCTTGGTTTCCTACCAAGTGCTGTAAAAGAATACCTCATCGGTACTTCGACCGATGATATCGCTTGCTGATGCCGCTAAGCGTATCCAAACAGTACCTTGGAATAATTAAATAATTATTTAGTTATTGGGGAAATTTCAGGTGTTACAGGCTTAGCCGGAACTTGCTTCTTGGGTGCCATTGAAGGGATTTCTGCAAAAATTTGTTAGAAGGTGCAAGAACAGGAGAGGACGAAAACAAGAGTTTCAGAGAAAAGGCAAATGAGTTGTAAGTGTAATGGCCTATTTTCTGAAAAACTTTTGTTAAGAGTCTATGGAATATCGAAAGATTTTCTCGATCTCTTGAATGAAATGATTGACATTTAAGTCGATGTGATAACATAGAGGTATAGCACACGCATTAAATGTAGGATTATAAATGTGTAGTCATGACAGTTGAGAATTTAATGCGTGTTAGAAAAGCAAGTAATTGAAACGATACAGGTGTTTACCAGTAACTCAAACGTGAGCGACGTGGGCACCAGACCATGACCTCTCAGTTACTCCTGGACAGAGTCAGTTTAAGTAGGACAATCTTCGTGAGACAGAGTCACCACCAGACGACAACCAAGCTGTGATCATTTGACCCCTTCTCAATTGTGTCAGACTTTGTCTGAGGCAGACGTTACTTGCATTTGTGTTTCTCTGGCTCCGTGTAGTTTTCTTGGGCAACGAGATTGTGCATAACTTGATGCTTTACTCATGAGAGTTGAGTGCAAAAATATCCGTTTGTGCTTTTTCTTTCTATTCCATTTCTAGCATAATTATCCTTATACAATCTTCTCAACCTGAAACCTTTCATGTTTCTCGTATACTGGAACTTTGCATATGCATTTAAGTGCTCGTCTCCTAAGCTTTTGTCATGCTATTTTCCTTCAAGAGATTTTTGATATATTTTATTGGTTGACCGTATGCCTCGACATTCATTTGATAGATCTGTAACTCTAGGACAAGCTTCAGTTCTTCCCGTTATGTTGATTTTGTTTTCATCTAGCATGAACTTACAAAACTCTTGACATAGATCTTCGTTAGTAGCACTGAATGCAGTGACATCAACATATAATTATATATCAGTATCATATCAAAGATACTTCTTGTGAACTCATTACTCATGAGAAATGAGCTTAGACAATAAAGTCACATTATTTGAGTTTGTTGCATGCCATATGGAGCTTTGGTCTAACGACAGAATCACCGAACGAGAACAGTTTAGCTGAGCCAGACGAAATAGATTTGAATTTGACAATATCTTTCCAAACTATTGTGTTTCCAGAACAGGAATTAAAAAGGTATCCGTCTGGCTTCTGATAATTTGATGCTCATGAGAATTCATCGAGGATGAGAAGTGTTCGTTTGAGATATCACTACACCAAAAGCAATTGCTGTTAGTGAGGGCACAGCTGAAATCCTTTAGAGTGAGCAGCCATGCTATATATATCGAATGCAACACGGCAAGTAAAAAGCTAGTTTATTTGAGCTAAACAATTGATCAGCTTCTGTTGATCATTATTGTAGTGACGGTTTTCCTCTTGATCTGCACAAGACTTTGGGAACATATACTTTCTTCTTGTTCATTGTTGTAGGTTTACACTGATGGCAAGCCATGGCTGACTTTTGTTTGTCTTTGCTGAGACGATCTGCAACATAAACTATTGTAGAATTTGGTACCCATACTCTCTTGGGTCTAGCTGGTTAGTCATATAATCGAGTGAACCATTTTTCTTATACATTAGTTTAAATGATACAAGATTCACTTCATATATATATATATATATATATATATATATATATATATATATATATATATTTATAAGTGCAGGAGATTTCAAACGATACATTTCTAATTGTAGATGTTCATCAATTATCTTCTCCATAGCCTAGACCTTATGTATCATACGTTTATGTTATTATCACTTAGGTTTACTCACTTGTCATGGTCTAGAATGAATGTAGATAGATCTTTTAATTCGGCTGATGACACTTTGTTCTAAACACTTAATTTCTTTGATTGAGATCTGCTTCAGCAAGATCTTATAGATGCATGCAATTCTTTTTCTGATCTATCATAACTCTCCTTTAAGTTACTATACTTGACGTATAAGATATGTGAAAAATAACATTCATTATAATCATCACTTAAAACCTTCAGATGTTACATCATCTTTGTTGTTTGTCTCGTGGTCAGAAAAATTCTCATTGATTGTCATGGCTTTAGCTTCTTTGTTTGCCACATTGTCAGAAGAGTCAATGGACGCCACAAATGCATGATGAATTATTTCATCTTCAGCCTCCTGTTTTGATTGTTCCACAGAGTCCTTCATCTGATTTGAGATAGCTCTTCTTATCTAGATCTTTTCTTTTTGTATCTCTCTGGGTTTTTCTTTCAACACCAATTTCTTAAGTCTTCTGTTGAAGGGAGCTCGTTCATGATAGGTGCTGTCAGACGATTCACTAGCTTCATCTGACGATTCAGCATTTTTGGAGCCTGGGATGAGCTGGGTCTGATAACAATAGTTTTCACTAACTTGCTTTCCCTTGAGATCTTTCACTCCTTGCTTGAGAGAATTTCTCCAAGTTTTCACAAGTTATTCAGACTTGTTTGAAGCTTTGGTATTCTGCGCAGCAGAGATTCCTTCAAGGATCATCTGTCCATTTGTTCTTTGGAATTGCATTTTCTTCTGTATTCTTGGGATCATGGTTGCTTTCATCTGAAGGATATGTAGTGTTGTCCATGGATCTTTTCACTCTACACCTGCTAAGATGTTAGTACTTCTCAGAGTGGTTAGGCTCTGATACCAATTGATAGTGATAAAACACACAAGAAATGGGGGGTTTGAATTGTGTGTGTGGTTTTTAAACTTCTTTTCAGTTATAAACACCTTAGTGGGTTCATATGACAATAAGAGTATATGCAGCGGAATTTAGTTTAAACTGAAAAGTAAAGCACACACAGTATTTATCATGGTTCACCCCCATAACCGACAGGGCTACATCCAGTCCTTGGCTTCACCAAGATTTTCACTATTTGATAAAGATAGTACAAGTATTCTGCAGGACTTCTCCTAGTATTTTGTAACAACCCAATTTCCAGGGCGTTACTATAGCAAATAAACCGTAAATAAATATGCAGGGGCATTTTCAAAACTTGGAAAAGAGAGTATATTTTTTTTTGAAATCATTTTTCTTTTCACAACATGCCATGCTGAGATGCATTAGTGTTATATATATCTAATTCGCAAATAACCAAACATATGGCATAAGGTGACCGACCGGCAGCTTCGAGATAATTTACAAAACGCATAAGTTGTTTTCAAAAACCCTGCTGTCAGTTGTTAAAAAAAAACTAAAAAACCCTATCCTGATACATAAGCATACAAAATATTATTACATAATAATAAAAGCGGCGGCACAAGTCTTCCAGCTCTATGCGCCCGGCTTCTTGTCATGGTTTTCCTGTAACGACATCCATCTGCATCTTCCGGCTAAGGGTAGTCCAACTAGCGACGGATCACCAAAAAATACAACAACATACAAATGCAAGGGTCAACTTCAAAATAAAACATTGGATACAATTAAAGCTTATGACAAACACAAAATTTCCAAACAATCAACATGTAGCAAATAACAAGTACGCATACAATTATTTGACGCAAGTAGTTGAAAAACTCTAGGACTTCTATATGCACGCACATCTTCCTCATGTACAAAAAAAACTTTTATCCGGATATGCACCAACTCCCCCAGGCAAGTGGGACACTCTCCCAAACTCCGAACGAGCTAGAAAGTAACTCGGTAAGTCGAGAGTTGCCACTTACACGAGAACGCTCTTTATAACGCCCCGATGGTGTGCCATCTAGCACATGACTCTTTATAGCCCCGAACCATGATGACTTTCAAGACTACATGCTTGACACGACATGAAAACAAACACAAGTAGGACTCAAACGTATTTAAACGAGGCCTAGCATAGCTTCATAATTAATACTAATCATGTGCAGCAGTTGCACATATCATAGGCAGATATAAATCATGTCCAGGGAAGAAACATGCTTTCAATTATCATCAAAGCAATAAACATCCAATAAGTCAAGCCACAAGTCACAACAATCCAACAATGCCACGCATCAAACAAAAACTAATCCAGCATATCAGATGCCTTCAGAGACTTGCATTAATATATCAATCAATACAGTTTAAAGTCGTGTCCTTCTCAGAACGCTGTCAACTACAATTCTAAAGATCATAGTGCAGCATGGTATATATATATATATGTATATATATATATATATATATATATGTATATACTTATGATAACAGGCAGAGATACGAAGTGCCCTTACCTTAAAGGTAGTCGATCCTGGCGATCACGTAAACTCTGTGCGTCTAGATCGGTACGGGGCCTCGTTATACTTCAACAAACACAACCTAGCTTAGAACTTTGAACTCAAACCTAAGGGAAAATGGCGGATCTAAACATGGGTCTAAACACTTAGACATAGGTTGTAGAACTTATGAAATTCTCGGAGGTCGAGGACACTTAAACAAGATTTCGACGATTGCCTAAAGAACCTAGAAAACCCTAAGTTACGAAACCTAACTTTTCCGAATTTTCAAACCAATCAAAGAGAATCAAGGCTAGATGCTTGTAAACCATTTTGAGGCCTTAATCAAGATTTTAGGAAACAAAAGCACACAAAATTTCACCAAGTCTCAATTCTGTCCAAACCCTTAAAAGACCTAAAATTTTCAAATTTTCACCCAACACTTCTCTAAATTTTCCAAATCAATTGCACAACCAAAAAATAACTTCTAAAACAATTTTCACTTCATTTTCCCCAAGTTTAAGAATGTACAAAACCCTACATCAAAAATTCGGGCAATAATTTTCTTTTGCATCAAACCTTACATATAAGCTTTAAACACTACAAAAAGCTAGTTCGAAAATCAATTTTCCAATGTCCCACAACACTACAACAATTCGGCCAACAACTTTAATTCAAGGGAACTTTTCTCTTCCAAATCTAATTTGTACACATCAAAGACAACAAGAAATCTAGGGTGAATAATTACCTAAGGCTTGAAAAATCACTTTTTCAAATAATCAATTTTTCAAAAAAAAAAGTTCCAAGAAAACAAATTAGAGATTTTCAAAGATCAATGTCATGGGAATGACTTTTCCAAAGGGAACCCTAACAAAAACCCAACCTAAAATTTTTCAAAGAACCAAAACTCATTCAAGCAAAAATCCAATTGGTTCAAAATGAAGCTAAAGGTAGTGGGAACAACATTTGTGAAGGGACTTTCCAACCTAGTACATGCATAAAATTGAAACTCAATGATAGCAAAATCGCAAGTGTACGATTGACTATCGCGTAGTAAAAAGATCGAACCCAAGGGATAGGTGTTCTTATTAATATAATATTTAGTACTTGTGCAGAAATATTAAAAGTTGAATATATGTTGTTGGTTTTAGAACAAGAAATAAACAAAAGCATAAAATTATAAGAGAAAAAGGAATGATGATGAGTCTTAAGCACTTGGGTTGATTTATATAATTTATAAAATATGCTTGCAACTACTACTTAAATTCTGAATTCTAGTACCAAGTCATGATGGTATAGCCTAATGTTTCTACAAGTTAATACCTTACACATTGTAGAACTTTCTTCTCAATTACTAAATTCAATGCCTTGCAATCTAGAAAAAACCAAGAAGAAGATGAAGAGAGAATTTTCAGGCCAACATAAAGCTAAGTCTATCCTAATACCTTAGTGATATGTCATATAGCTTCTTTTAAATCCTAGGTCCCTTACTACTTACCAATTTCCATTGTTATAAGCAATAAGTAAAAATACTTGTGATCATCAAGATAAAATTAAGAACAAGGTAGATAAAACATGAACTATAGTAATATTATTAAGAAGAGTAGAAGAAAACTAAAACATAGATTATAAACTAAAACAACCCAAGATACTTAAGAAAGAAGTTAGCCAAGCATGGCTAAAAGAGTCATTGAATTACCCTGGACTAGCAGCTCAAGTTTGGCTTCCCACAATTCTCAGGAACAATGCTCACAAGGAAGAAAGAAAGAACACTTGTTGTATTCTAAGAGGTGTGCTTTACAAGTGAGGAAAAGGCCCCTATTTATAGTAAAAATTCACCCTCCAGCGCTTGAGCGCTGGAATTCCCAACGCTTGGGCGTTGGGATGCATTAAAATTCCCCTTTCTGTCCGAGGCACAATTCTCAGGAACAATGCTCACAAGGAAGAAAGAAAGAACACTTGTTGTATTCTAAGAGGTGTGCTTTACAAGTGAGGAAAAGGCCCCTATTTATAGTAAAAATTCACCCTCCAGCGCTTGAGCGCTGGAATTCCCAACGCTTGGGCGTTGGGATGCATTAAAATTCCACTTTCTGTCCGAGGCCCAGCGCTTGAGCGCTGGCTTTCCAACGCTTGAGTGCTATGTTAGAATCTGACTCATCTCCTAGTCAGAGTCCTAACGCTGGAGCGTTGGGACGCTGCTGCTTCATCTTCAACCTTTTCTTCCCTTCATGGTAGTTGGTTTTGAATGCCTTCAAAGGCCACTACTCAGCCCTTAATCAATTCTGAAACTTATCCTCCACTACCATCAATTCTTCAAGCTTATTTTCCATGTGCTAATTTGAAAAGAGTTGCTTCATATTCTTCTTTTTCTCTTTTAGCCCTCTCTTTACTAGCACTTCAATTATGGCCCTTTAATTCTTTCAATCTTCACTTTTAAACCTCCACTCTTGAACTTTCACATTTTGGTCCCTGATTTATTGAAACTTTACAAATTGGTCCCTGGACAAAAAATGATAACTATACCAGCTTTTCCTAAAAATATAAAATAACTATAAAAATTCCTAAAAATATAAAATAAAGTTAGAAAAACAAATAAAACCTAATCTACATGCAAAATGCAAAATAAATATAAAATCTATATAAAAATAATAAAAATCCTATATGTGACTCAAGAATAATAAAATAAAAAGACTAAAAACTACCTAAAAACATCATATAATATCCACTCATCACACCACTATACCCAACGACAGCTTGTCCTCAAGCGACAAAACTTAAAGAGAAACTCGTCCCTGAGTTTAGAGAAAGTTTATCTGATTAAAACTTGAAGCACAAGAACCTTTCCAAGAAAGCTTAGCAGATAAGGAAGACATGCATGTTTACAGATAAAGAATCAAGAAAGTTAGGCTTGGCTTTTAACGTGTTTGAGTTCATCAATAAAGCTCACAAAATGATATTCTCCATGAAAAACAAGAAAGCTTAATGATCCTGCCTATAATGCAAATCAAAACTGAAATAAAGCAACCAAGTGATTTTTGAATAGATTTTTAAGGTTGTAACTTGGCCAAAGGGTTGAACGATTCAAGGTGGGGATTTCAAGAAATTGGCAACTCTAGTGGCTGACTCAGAAACTGTTGTTATGTGATTTTTCTTGACTTAAGATCTTCAACAATTACAAACAAGGGTCTTCTCAATTTTTCTCTCTTTTTTTTTTGAACAAAGTAGTGGAATGTATGGGATGAATGACTTGAATTTTACTCCCCTCATACTCTTTCTCACCCCACTACTTCATTATTTTTTCCTAAGGCACATACCTTATTTTTTAACTTTTTTCCTTCTTTTTTTTAGAGAGAAACCCACCAACATAGCTCTAACAAATTCAGCACATGAATCACAATAACAACTATACAAATTATCACACAAAGTAGGCTCCAAAGAATGACTCTTTTAAGGCTCAAAAGGGGCTACTAGTGGATTTAACATTTCAAGCAAAAATCTGAGTTTTCGAAAATGCCTATAATCTCTTCTCAACTCACAGAGTATACAAACCTCCAATCAACATGCAACACAAGGCAGAAAAATTTTACAATCATGCATTCAGAGTCCTCAGCTCTCAGAAAAACATAGGGTAAGTGGTACCCTTTTTAGAACTCAGAAAAAGACTTTGCCAACAACCAAAACAATCAAGATATCAAAAATCCTTTCTACAGCATGCAATCCTAACCGCTTTAAAACATGTAACCTTTTCAAAAGCAGTTCAATCAGATAAAGCATTCACACAACTATAGCAATATTTAGAATGGATAAAATACTCAAGACTCATGCAAAAAATAAAACAGAAAAACTAAACTAAAAACTATAAAAAGAAAAACTAAAAAAACTAAGAAGCTGGCAAAGTTTACAAATTTTCCACAAAAGTCCAAGGGAACCTCAATGCAAAAATCAATTTTGAACACTTAAGTTCAAGAGGGTTCTTCCTCCTTCTGGTACCTATCCTGCAAAATTGAACAGACAAAGTCTCACAAGCAGAAGCTTGCTTGACTTGTTAGTCCCAAAAACAGCACAAATAAGATCATGGGTTGAAAAATTGTGTCCACCTTTAAAAACAAGAATTCTTGAGTTCCCAGAAATTAAAACCAGTGTAGAAACAAGGGAAAACTCATAGAATCTAAAACTTTCAGAAAATGGTGAACACAAAATTTTATTAAAAACTAAAAACAGCAAACACAAATAAAACAGCAAGACTACCCGAGCTCCAGCGCTTGAGCGTTGGGGAAGCCATCGCTTGGGCGCTGGAATTAAAACAAATACTGGGCATCAGAGGTCCCAGCGCCTGAGCGCTGGGTTTCCAACGCTGTGGCGCGGGAAATAAAATAAAAACTGGAAGATTCCCGTGGCCTAGCGCATGAGCGCTAGCCCTCCAACGCTGGAGCGTTGGAATTAATTGGAATCAGGGGAAACTTACAGGGGCTCAACGCTTGAGCGTTGGACTCCAGCGCTTGAGCGCTGGCCCGTCCTGCAGCAAAAACATACAATTTTTTTCTTTTATTTATTTACAAGAATGATGCAGAAAATTAAAAAGACAGAAATTTAAACTATCCTAAGTTGGGTTGTCTCCCAACCAGCTCATTGTTAAGGTCCGAGATAGACCCTTCAAAATTTTTTCATTTAACCAGGTTCTATTACAAAATTCATTAGACCCCGCAAATCATGCATATTTTGGCACAAATACAACATAGTGCCCAATGAATTTTCAGCTTTCAAGGCAAGATCAATCAAATTACAAATGGAAGGGATAAGAAAAACTTCTTCTTGTTTTTTGCCTCGATCTTCTGAACCTATAACATAGGTCCTTTGAGGTTCTTCTTCCTCCATCTCCAATTTGTCTTCAAAGACAAATTCTACAATGGAGGTTTCTTTCACCTCCTCTCTTTGAACCACCACGAGTCCATTTTCATGAACGGGTGGTTGATGTTCATCCCCGGGCTGCCTCCTTAGAATGCTTTGTATCTTCACTTGTAACTCCTTCATGGCCTTACATTCTTGCTCAGGAGTTGGCAAAAAACCCACATTCCGCTTGCACTCTAAATTAGAATAGAATTCTTCAATAAGAGTGAAAGCTTCCTGCTTCTTTTTCTCATATTCTATTTCAAGTTTAGCCCGGATTTTTGCCTCCATTTGTTCGAATGTTTCAGCCATTTCTATACCTGACAACACTCAGCAAACAAAATTAGCAACACCAGTTCATCACACAGATAATATTTTTTTTCTTTTTTTTTTATATAAACAAGAAGTACTAAACAAAATAATAACAAGAACAGAACATATCCCCGGCAATGGCGCCAAAAACTTGATAGCAAAATCGCAAGTGTACGATTGACTATCGCGTAGTAAAAAGATCGAACCCAAGGGATAAGTGTTCTTATTAATATAATATTTAGTACTTGTGCATAAATATTAAAAGTTGAATATATGTAGTTGGTTTTAGAACAAGAAATAAAGAAAAGCATAAAATGATAAGAGAAAAAGGAATGATGATGAGTCTTAAGCACATGGGTTGATTTATATAATTTATAAAATATGCTAGCAACTACTACTTAAATTCTGAATTCTAGTACCAAGTCATGATGCTATAGCCTAATGTTTCTACAAGTTAATACCTTACACATTGTAGAACTTTCTTCTCAATTACTAAATTCAATGCCTTGCAATCTAGATAAAACCAAGAAGAAGATGAAGAGAGAATTTTCAGGCCAACTTAAAGCTAAGTCTATCCTAATACCTTAGTGATATGTCATATAGCTTCTTTTAAATCCTAGGTCCCTTACTACTTACCAATTTCCATTGTTATAAGCAATAAGTAAAAACACTTGTGATCATCAAGATAAAATTAAGAACAAGGTAGATAAAACATGAACTATAGTAATATTATTAAGAAGAGTAGAAGAAAACTAAAACATAGATTATAAACTTAAACAACCCGAGATACTTAAGAAAGAAGTTAGCCAAGCATGGCTAAAAGAGTCATTGAATTACCCTGGACTAGCAGCTCAAGTTTGGCTTCCCCCAATTCTCAGGAACAATGCTCAAAAGGAAGAAAGAAATAACACTTGTTGCATTCTAAGAGGTGTGCTTTACAAGTGAGGAAAAGGCCCCTATTTATAGTAAAAATTCACCCTCCAGCGCTTGAGCGCTGGCATTCCCAACGCTTGGGCGTTGGGATGCATTAAAATTCCACTTTCTATCCGAGGCCCAGCGCTTGAGCGCTGGCTTTCCAACGCTTGAGCGCTGGGTGAGAATCTTACTCATCTCCTAGTCAGAGTCCCAACGCATGAGCGTTGGGATACCAACGCTAGAGCGTTGGGACGCTGCTGCTTCATCATCAAGCTTTTCTTCCCTTCATGGTAGTGGGTTTTGAATGCCTTCAAAGGCCACTACACAGTCCTTAATCAATTTTGAAACTTATCCTCCACTACCATCAATTCTTCAAGCTTATTTTCCATGTGCTAATTTGAAAAGAGTTGCTTCATATTCTTCTTTTTCTCTTTTAGCCCTCTCTTTACTAGCACTTCAATTCTGGCCCTTTAATTCTTTCAATTTTCACTTTTAAACCTCCACTCTTGAACTTTCACATTTTGGTCCCTAATTTCCTGAAACTTTACAAATTGGTCCCTGGACAAAAAATGATAACTATACCTGCTTTTCCTAAAAATATAAAATAACTATAAAAATTCCTAAAAATATAAAATAAAGTTAGAGAAACAAATAAAATCTAATCTACATGCAAAATGCAAAATAAATATAAAATCTACATAAAAATAATAAAAATCCTATATGTGACTCAAAAATAATAAAATAAAAAGACTAAAAACAACCTAAAAACATCATATAATATCCACTCATCACTCAACAAAATGAAAAACCGAATAAGTAGCGATATAGATCAAGGGGAGAGGAACACTTTACCTCAAAGCACCAAGAGGAAATGAGATGAAGAAGTGGCTGCCATGGAGGAGGGAAAGGGGTGGCCAAGACTAGAGGAAGAAGAAGATGAATAGGAACTCATCAAAGCTTCATTTTCTCTCTCTAACAAACACTAAAACTCACAAGATTTCACTTAATGATTTGATGAAGGGTTTGAAGGCTAATTAACCCCTTCATTGAGGGAGTGGGCTGCGGCTTGGACCTTAGAAATGGGGGGTGAAATTTTAATTTTTCACTTACCCAAGGACCAAAGTTGGAATGGTAAAAGGTTAAAGTAAAAATTTTTTTTTACTGTTCCAGGACCAAACCGCAAGGTTTTCAAAGTTCAGGGACTAAACTCTAAGCTTTGAAAGTTCTATTAAATATCTATGGTTTCTTTATTAATAAATTCTTAATCATGACGCGTCAATGCGTCAGCGCGTCAAGTCACCGGTCATCATCGGGTTCTGGTCATTAGTGAGTACCTCAGTGTCACTGAGAATATCTGCCACAGGGTCATTTATTTGTTTTTGAGTACCGAGCCCGCACAATTCGGGGCCAGGTCGATCTTTCGCGAAGTCCGCACCACGCTGCCTGAAAACACTATTCACCGAGTCACTATTCACGAAATTCTTCTTCATGAATTTGGTCTCGAAACGCCAAACGAAATCATTTGAAGCTTTTCAGATTCTCGTTCCGGGGTCCCGAAGTCGTCCGTTTCGCCTGCTAAAGTTTCGGCTAAAAGTCTTGTTAGCGCGAAAAATCCTTCCCGGGCTACTGGAGGAAACCCTATCAATATTACAGTCGTTCTTCACGAAATTTTCCACTGATCGTCATGGTGATAGTGAGAACATCTTATTCTCGTCCGAACTCAAAGTCGGGTTCAGCTTGGTTTCCTACCAAGTGTCGCAAGGAGTACTTCATCTGTACTTTGGCCGACGATATCGCTTGCCGATGCCGCCGAGCGGATCCAAACAACACCTTGGAATAATTAAATAGTTATTTAATTACTGGGGAAATTCTGGGTGTTACATATTCAAAGGAATTCTCCTTGCAAGTATTGTACAGGACTTCTCCTAGTATTAGAAGGACTTCTCCTTACAAGTATTATACAGGACTTCTCCTAACTAGTATTCCGCAGGACTACTCCTGATTCCTTTTCAAGCTGGCTTTGGTGTTCTACAATATTCTCTTCAGCAAGAGTTAGGTAGAAATATGAAGAACATTTTCTAGAGAGGATATAGATTTAGGTTCTTTGTTAAGGTTGGCATGTGGGTAGAATGAGAGTAACACTCTATGAGCTCTTCACACTTTTAGGAAACTTAACTCAATTTAGGATGGCTTTAATCTTGTGAGTTATGGCTTGGTTTTGTGGGAAACTTGGTGAGAATAAGTGATAATTTAGTATTGAAGTCGCCAAGTTAATCTGAAAGTTAACTCCTCTATTTATATCTTCAGTAGGATGTTCCCAGTAAGCTTGACGAAGATTTGAAAAATAGTTCCGTTGGAGCTTCAGCTTCCTTGTGAGTAACGGACACTTCGTTAATTCTGAAATAGCAATAAATTCTTTCTGTCATGTATTTATTGCAGCATTAATTGCTTTTGTTGACGTTGTCTGGGACTTTAATGACAAACGAATTCTTCAGAATCTTTTTCGAACGATCTCTTCAATTCTTCTGCCAAACGAACTCTTCAAACTTTCAAAGCAAACAAACTCATCAGAATGTCTGAGCAAACAAACTCTTCACCAGAGTCACGAAACGTTCTCTTCAATAGTGTTGCCAATCAAATTCTTCAAATGTTTGCCAAACGTTCATCTAAACTTGACTTGGCACATGAACTCTTTAACATGATTTCCCAGACGTACTCCTTAGGTGGACGTACTCTTTACTGTGAGAGTTCTCAGCAGACTGTCTTTTTTATGAGTGGTCAGACGTACTCCTTCGGATGAGTTGTCACACAAACACTTTTTTGAAAAGCCGGGCGTGCTCCTAAGCTGGATATGCTCCTTCAAGTTTGTGACCGGGGACTTGCTCAACTTTACCAAGTGTACGTCAAACAAGGCACGTTCAAACACTGAACGGTCTCAACTTGTCAAGTGTATTTTAGTGTTGATTGAGCACAGCTACCCAAGTGCTTTTAAATGGATGACTGTCACAGTAGGAAAGTTGGTTCTTTGGTGAATTGCCGGACGATCTCCACTTATGTGCTTTATTTTGAGCTTTCTGCATTTTGATAATGCTTTGTGAGAATGTATGCAGTTGTTCTTTAGGTAGAAAGATGTTCCTAAGTAAGTATTAGAACATCTTTATCCAATGATATTAAACCTAGAGCGAAATTGTTATTTATCAAAATACATAAATTATGAAATCGTTTGAATCTAACAATCTCCCCCTTTTTGATAATGACAATTTCTGTTGAGCAAAAGGTTTAATATTTTTACTTTGAAAAATTATTCTTAGAGTGAGGGCGTTGTTTTCAAAAATAAGTCATCATTTGAAAAGATATGTTATTTTCCTCAAGTTATTTCTGTTAAAGAAAAATATCCAAATGAATTAATCTATTTTGATAAATAACAATTTCGCTAAGAGTCACTAACTCTCTTTGAAGAATTTTATATTCAGGGACTCTTATGAACGGAAGGCACGCTGCAACCATTATCAAAAAGCTAAGGAAAAGTTCGTCCGGGTATAAGAATTGAATCCACCCTCAGAGTAAAATTCGTCCGCCTGAAAAGTCTGTCCGGTCCATTTCTCGTCAAACATATAGGTTGACTAAGGAGCAATGATTGAAGACTGGTACAAAAAGAATCTGCTTAGAAGAGATCTTTTGTTTGAACCAACAATGAGCTGTCATGCACCTCTTGGTTGATCAGAGCATTAATGTCGAAAGAGACAGAATTAAGCGCCATCTACCTTGAAGATTCAAATTCTCTGACATTCCTTAATTCAAGTCACCTTTACTGAATTAACGGTGAAATCCTCTGATCATCATATCTCCTCAACGGCCGAATCCGAATCCTCTGGTCAGAAGCATTAATTGCCTTCCTAGCTGTAATACACTTGCATTAATGGCAGCCTCTGTATACCAGAAGAAAAAGTATTGCCAGACGATCTCACTCTCTATCAGTTGAAGAAATGTTCTTCACTTTGGCAAACCGTATCAAGCAACAGGATGCATAAGCATCCGTTACTCACAATCAAGCAAATTTCCAACGGAACTATTTTTGAAGATCTTCATCAGCTCATCCAGTTCTCATCCTACTGAAGATATAAATAGTGGCATCTGCATCATTTTTAACTTGGTGACTTACACACTATCAAAGCATTTAAATCCTTCAAGTCAATTCATAATTTGAACAAGCTTTAGCCAAGAACACTCAGTAACACTAGATTTTCTACCCTTCTGAGTTTAGTCGCCAACCCGTGTGAAATCTTCATAGAGTAAAAACTCTTATTCTTCTCACACTACCTCTTCAGTGAATCAAACTTAAAAATCATCTCTGAACCTAGAACCTCATATTTTCTACCCACTCTTTGTGAAGAGATCCTTGTAGAAAACCAACCTTCTTGTAAAAGAACTGGGAGAAGTCCTGTCGAATACTTGAGAGATAAAGGAGAAGTCCTGAGAAAACTTGTAAAGGAGTAGTCCTCAGAATATTGGGAGAAGTCCCCGAGAACACTTGTACTATTCAGTCGAAATAGTGGAAAATCTTGGTATAGCCAAGGACTGGACGTAGCCCTATCGGTTTTGGGGGTGAACCAGGATAAAAATCTTGTGTGCTTTACTATTTATGCTCTAAGTATATTTCCGCTGCACTTTTATTTAAACGTTTTCAAACTTATAAATAGTATTCTGCGAAAAACTTTCAAAAGTCACACACACAATTCAAACCCCCCTTTCTTGTGTGATTTTATTACTATCAATTGGTATCAGAGCTTAACCGCTCTGATAATTACTAACATCTTAACAGGTGTAGAGTGAAAAGATCCATGGACGGAATTGCCTACCCAACCGAAACCGCAACAAACAAGCCACCATTCTTCTATGGCTCAAACTATCCCTACTGGAAGAAGCATATGTAGCTATTCATTGAATCGACTGATTGGAAACTATGGGAAATGATATCTAAGGGAAATTACTTTCCTAAAGATAGTGAAAACAAGGCTATCCCAGCTGACAAGTGGATAGATGAACACAAGACCGAAAACCAGAGGAATGCCAAGGCAAGGCTATTTCTTATATGTGCTCTCAGCAAAAGTGAGCATGACAAAGTTGACAGCCTAAGTACTGCAAAGGAGGTATGGGACACGCTGGCTATTGCTCATGAAGGAACAACTGCTGTTCAAACCACCAAGATGAGCATGCTCGCCTCCCAATACGAAAACTTCATGATGGATGATAATGAGTCCATTGATTCCATGTTTTCACAACTTCAGACCATTCACAATGGTATGAGGAATTTGGGAAAAACCTTCACCAACAAGGAGCAAGTGGTCAAGATGCTCAGAAGTCTTCCCACCAACTGGAGAAATTTCGTCACCTCCCAAAGATCCGGAAAGGATATGGACACATATCAAGTAGAAGATTTGTTGGGAGAAATGAAGATCCATGAGCAGGATCTTGCAAATGATGCTGCGATCATAAAAAGAAAAGCAGCGGCTGCAAAATCTGTAGGATTTAAAGCCAAAAAATCAAAGGCTTTGAAAGCTAATGAATCCTCATATGAGGAAACAGTTCAATCTGATCGATCTGATGATGAACAAGCTTTGTTCAACAGACGATTTAGAAAAATGGTGGGAAACAGGAAGCAATTCAAAGGAAGACCATCTTCCTCATCAAGAGAAGAAGAAATAATCCCAAGCAAAGGAGGGATCGTCTGCTATGAGTGCAAGAAACCTGGTCACGTCAAAGCAGATTGTCCTCGTCTAGGGAATAAGTCTTCGCAGAAAACTTTCTATAAAAAGAAGGCATTTTCCAGCCAGAACGATGAATCAGAAGATGACTCAGATCAAGAAGAAGAAGCCAAGGGAGCTAATGAAGAAGCTTCATACTGTGCGTTCATGGCATCCATAGACACTTCAGATATTGAAGCCGACAGAGAAGCAGAGGCATTGATGATTTCTGTTGACCAATCCAATGACGAAGAAGATGATCAAGATGAGGCATGTCCTGAAATCTCATCTGATGACTACAATGAACTGCTAGAATATGCTCATGCATTAGCTATTAAGTACAGCTCTCTCAAAAAGAAGCATGATAAAACATTGAAAGAATTGCATGCATCTAAGGAAGTATCCATCATGCTCACCAAGAAAAATCAAGTGCTTTTAGAACAAGACGCAAACAAAGAAATTAGACTTTTAAAGCAAAGAGTGTAAGACCCTCTAACTTTTTAGTATTTTTGTTTTGGTCCCTGAACTACTTAGTAGTTTCAGTTTGGTCCTTGGTTGACCGTTTGAATGACTTTATTATTATTGAAATGAGCCTTATGTTAGTTGATATTGTTTATTATATGTTTTTTTTTTATTATTAAAGAAAAAGAAAAGAAATATCTTAATATATATAACCGTATATATATTTATATATGTTTTTATTTGGATTATTTTAATATTAAAGAAAAAAAATATAATAATAGACATGTGGGTAACGGTATAGATGTTTTGTTTTTTTTTAATTGGTTGTTATCCTATTTTATCTTGTCATCACATTAAAGAGTTTGAGTTTGAAAGTTTTAGATATAATGTTTTAAGGTAATATATCTTCAATGATTCAAGATTGGTTTGTTTAAGATATAAGAAAGTTTGTTATGGGTTAAAAATTCTAAATAAAGAGCTAAAGATATTTGTTATTTTTAGTGGTTATATTTATTTAAAAAGAAAAAAAAATAATAGTAATAAACTGCAGTATACATAATATGTTGATATGTGTATGAATTATTATTTTTAAAATGCTAGAGAATATATCTTCTAGTGTGAGTATTTGGGGTTAAACTATTTTAGGAATCTATATTGGATATATATATTATATTAAAGAAACGTTTTATTATATATAGGCTTTTATTATAAACGATTATTTTTTTTAGAAAAAAGGAAATAATAATAATAACATATATATATATTCCATACGTATCAGATATATTTAAATAAATATATTTTGTTTTGCTAGATTTTGGTTGAGATCATATTTTGAACACAAATTGTATTTTATCTTATCATAAAATTAAGTAGATTTGATTTGAAAATTAAGATGAGCATATTATCTATTTTTATGTGATATACTAATAGCTGTTTTTCTCTATTTTAATTAATTATAGTTTTGTTTTGGAAAGTTTATATATATATATATATGATTATTAGAATAAGAAAAATAAAAATAAATATACAAGCCGTGTGTATGCTAATGTATATATATATTAAATCCTATTTTATAAATTGGTTATTTAGATTATTAACCTAGTTAAATTATACTAGATTGTATTTTATTCTATTAAGATTGAGCATGAATTTTTAAACTAAGATATGGATTTTGATTAAGAGATAGAGGAGAGAAAAACTGAAATAACCTACTTCCCCTTAAATAATAAATTCACCCCTCTCTCAACTCACATTTCAAACTCTTAATTCCTCTTCCCTCTCTCTGGAAACACAACCAGCCGTCGTCCTCTTCCCTCTTCTAGAGCAACCAGCACCGCCACCCTCTCCAATCACACTGCTCCTCTCAACGCTGAACCACCACCGCTCCTCTCAGCCACCACCATCGACCTTGGTGTCGCTCGTTCTACCTGAACCGCCGGCATCATCACCGTTCCGTTTTGCCGCTGTCGCCAAGCTCGCACTGCTGCTGTTCATTTCTCTCCCTCGTCGCTGCTGATTTCTCCCCTCTGTTCAAAGCGTGCTCCTTTCCTTTGTTCGCCGTCATCCTCACCACCGCAGCGCCGTCGTTCCATCTGACTTCACTGCCGTCATCGGAGAGGGGGTTTCAATTGGATCATTTTGTTCTGTTAGTTCCTCCACAAAGCTGGGAAATGGTTGTCAACTAAATCCTAGAAGCCATGTTTTTGGAAGTACTGAATTAGGGGGCAATTGCATGTTGATGACTGGTGCTATTGTTGGTGACGATTATCCTGGATGCACCATAATTGGAAGCAATAACATAATAGGATATCATGCTGTGGTCGGTATTAAATGTCAGGACTTGGAATACAAGAAGAACCTTGGTTGAGTTTGGACCGCTTGTTATGACCAGGTAAGGGTGACTCACATCCTAGAGAGTCTTGAGTCTTGCATGCCTTATTTTGATTGCATGTGATTGAGATGAAGGTGTTTATTGATTGTTTGGATGAAAATTGATTGATTACTATTGTAACATGTTGATATGTTCACGTGCTCTATAACATGTTGAGATAGATTTATAATTTAGATATTCATGTCCATGATAGAGATTTTATTTTGGTTTTTGCCATGATAAGAAATACATGAGGATGATTGACTTTATGAGAAATTGATTATGGTTATAAACGATGAGGTGAATTTAATCCCAGTGGAATCTGCCCTGAGGCATGCGGGTGATAGGATGGGTTAATTATATGAGTTTAATCCCAGTGGAATCGGCCCTGAGACATGCGGGTGATAGGATGGGTTACCTATTTGTGGGTTTAATCTCAGTGGGATCGGCCCTGAGGCATGTGGGTGATATGATGAGTTAAATCTCTTGTGAAACTGCCCTGAGATTGAGGGAGTTTAATTGAGGAACTTAACTTGAGATGAATGGTTACGTTTGATATTCGCTTCCTATAATTATATCTATTCCCAATATAATAATCTTCTGCTGCTAAGTTTAGTAAATTTTCTTCTGTTTTGGTATATTTATGCATGCTGCTTGATGTTGCTTATGATGTTTGCTTTATGAGTTAACCCTTTCTGTTTGCTATGTGTGTTTGGGCGCTTAACGCCAGAGACAGACAGGGCGAGGAGTTTTTCTCTTGAATGACATTATGAAATCAGAGTGCGCAGTGGAACAGTGAAGAAGATGATTGAGGACTTTGAAGACTTCATCGATGTTGTTTATGTTGTCCGCTGTTTAGTTTTTCTTGAGCCCTTGTGCAACATTATTAATTTTGAAATACTTTCCACTGAGTTGAGATGTCTAAGTTATTATGGGTTATTTATTATTTATAATTATTGAGTGGCGTTTGGTTTTTTTGGTAACTGAGTTGTTATATGAGAGGTTTTAATTTCCGCGTATTTACTATGTGACCCTCAACCTAAAATTGGGGCGTTACAAAGAGTCAGTTACTTAATTAAAGACTTATCCATGTTTACTCAAGGTCATGATAATCTAATCAAATTAAGTGGAAATAATAGATTAGCTTATGATCGAAGAGGGTTAGGATATGAAGAAGAAGAAGACTGGGATATAGTTGCCATTAAATAACTTGTCTACTGTTCCATATAGATATCAGCCTGAAAAGAAAAATATTTCATCAGCATCTATCAAAATTCAACCTGAAACTTTCATAGTCAAGGGTAAGGAGAAACAAACTCCTCAAAAAATAGTGCATGGGAGGAAAAGTCCACCCAAGGTGATTACTAACAAAAGAGGACCCAAGAAAGTTTGGGTACCTAAATCAATGATTATTCCTCTTGCAGATGTACTTAACAGTTCGAAACCAAAGAGAACAATGGTACCTGGACAGTGGATGCTCACGGCACATGACGGGAAAAAGGTCTTTATTCCCAAAAATCCATGAGAAGACAGGAGGGACAGTGACCTTTGGAGGTAATCAAAAAGGCTTCATTGTCGGAGAAGGTAATGTTGGTAAGGACCCCCTTCTAGTAATCCGGAAGGTTCTACTAGTTGAAGGATTGAAACATAACCTACTTCGCATAAGTCAATTGTGTGATAGTGGGCTCACTGTTTCCTTCACCAAATTGAAGTGTAGTGTCACTAATGAAAATGACAAGATTATCTTTGAAGCTCAGAGACAAGGAGATCTATATAAGACCTCCCTGGAAAACCTTGCAAGTCAAAAGGTAACATGTCTAGTATCAGCAGAGGATGATAAATGGATCTGGCACAGGAAGCTAGGGCATGCATCCCTAAAGACCATTGCTAAAATAATCAAACATGATTTAGTACGTGGTTTGCCAAATCTAACTTTCAAATATGATGATACATGCTCAGCATGTCTCCAAGGAAAGCAAGTAAAAAGTTCTTTCCATGCAAAGAACGTTGTTAGTACAAAGAGACCTCTGGAGATGTTGCACATGGACTTGTTTGGACCCACTAGAACGGCTAGTTGTTCTGGAAAAAGATTTTGTCTTGTCATCGTTGATGACTACACCAGATTCACATGGGTACAATTCCTTGGAACAAAAGATGAAGCTTTCAGGTCCTTTATAATCATCGCAAAGAGAATTCAAAATGAAAAGGGATACTGCATCACCAACATCCGGAGTGACAGAGGAGGAGAATTCATAAATGAAGAATTCAATTATTACTACGAAGAGAATGGTATATTCCATCAAGTGTCCGCTCCGAGAACCCCTCAGCAAAATGGAGTAGTAGAAAGGAAAAACAGGTCACTTCAAGAAATGGCAAGGACTATGCTTAATGAAACATCTCTGCCCAAGTACTTCTGGGCTGAAGCCATCCATACAGCATGTTATATTCAAAATAGAATATTCATGCGTCCGATTCAGAAGAAAACTGCTTATGAGCTATGGAAGGGAAGGAAGCCAAACATCTCATATTTTCATCCATTCGGAAGCTCATGTTTTCTACTCAACACAAAGGATGATCTCGGAAAATTTGATGCAAAATCAGATAAGGGAATATTCTTAGAATATTCACCTAATTCTAAGGCTTTTCGAGTATACAACTCCATAACCATGGCAGTTGAAGAATCTATCAATGTTAAGTTTGAAGATAAGCACGTAGGTGTAAATCCGATACCTTCAGAAGATGATAATCTGAAAATATATGAAGCTCATTCATCAAATCCAGCTCAGCCATCATCGTCCAGCAAAGAGTCAGACTCAACTATTCCTTTCTCAACCCAACCAGACGAAGTTGATGAAACTACGTCTGACGATATCTCATCAAGTCAAGTTATGACCTCCAGTGGCATATCACTACCTCGAGACTGGAGATTCAAACCAGACCACCCTCCAACGCAAATCATTGGAGATGTCCACGAAAAGGTAAGAACTCGATCTAATTTTAATGATTATGCTAACTGTGCGTTTCTTTCTGAGATAGAGCCAAAGAACATAGGAGAAGCACTTCAGGATGAAGGATGGATCCTTGCCATGCAAGAAGAACTGAATCAGTTTAAAAGAAGTAAAGTCTGGGATCTGGTGCCAAAACCAGAAGACAAATCCATCATAGGTACTCGATGGGTCTTCAGGAATAAGATGGATGAAAATGGAAAGGTCACAAGAAACAAAGCTCGTCTGGTGGCCCAAGGGTATAATCAACAAGAAGGAATTGATTATACAAAGATGTTTGCACCAGTAGCAAGAATTGAAGCCATACGTATTCTTCTAGAATTTGCATGTCAACACTCCATAAAGCTATTTCAAATGGATGTAAAAAGTGCGTTCCTGAATGGATTTATTGAGGAAGAAGTCTACGTAAAGCAACCTCCAGGATTTGAAGATCAGGATCTACCAGATCATGTCATCAAGCTGAGAAAAGCTCTATATGGATTAAAGCAAGCACCACGTGCATGGTACGATCGCTTGAGCTCATTTCTAATGAAGAATGGATTTTCTCGAGGAAGCATCGACAATACTCTCTTTAGAAGAAAGAGGTCCAAGGACTTCATTCTAGTACAACTATATGTCGATGATATAATATTTGGGGCCACAAATGAAGCTCTTTGTCAAGAATTCTCCAAGCTAATGCAAAGTGAATTTGAGATGAGTATGATGGGAGAATTAAAGTTCTTCCTAGGATTACAAATCAGACAGGAAGGAACTCGAACATACATTCATCAGACCAAATATATCAATGACCTACTAAAGAAGTACTGCATGGAGAAAGCAAAAGTCATGGGAACTCCAATGCATCCTGGAACTATACTTGATAAAGGGGATGAATCAACTCATGTTGACTCAACCAAATACAGAGGAATGATAGGATCGCTATTATATCTCACATCAAGCAGACCAGACATCATGTACAACATCTGTGTATGTGCAAGATTCCAGGTAAGTCCCCAAGAATCTCATCTTAGTGCCGTAAAATGAATTTTTCGATACCTTATTGGCACAACTAATCTTGGTCTAGTCTATGAGAAAGGTGATGATTTCAGGCTAAGAGGATTCTGTGATGCTGACTATGCCGGAGATAGAATAGAAAGAAAAAGCACGAGTGGAGGATGTCACTTCTTAGGGCACTGTCTAATTTCTTGGGCAAGCAAAAGACAGAGCACAATCTCTCTTTCAACGGCTGAAGCAGAATACGTCGCTGCAGGTTCATGCTGCACCCAACTTCTTTGAGTGAAGCATCAATTAGAAGATTATAATATTTTTGAGCATAACATCCCATTATTATGTGATAGCACAAGTGCCATTAATATAACAAAGAACCCTGTATTGCACTCACGAACCAAACATATTGAAATCAAACATCACTTTATTCGTGATCATGTAGCAAAAGGAAATATTGATATCTCATACATACCATCTGATGATCAACTGGCAAACATTTTCACTAAACCTCTAATTGAAAACAAGTTTGCATGCCTTAGAGAAAGAATAGGAATGTTTCCTGCACTATAAATATCTATTTATCATATTCGTCTGGCTATTTTCATTTAAATTTAATATCCACTACGAAATATGTATTTAATGCTGAAACAGTTGTGTCTTTTCATATGTCTCACTTGCTCTGCACGCACACACGAAGGTTGGCATTTATTATCTCTCTTCATTTAATACGATTTAATGAACTGTATTACTCATCATGGGAATGATAAAATCGAGAAATTATTTACACTATCCAACATAAAAACTGACGGTTCGTGAAAATATATCTCTCATAACTGTTTCAATACACTCATTCAACCTACTCCGTGCATTTGTAGTTGTCGTTCTATCTTCCCTTTCTACAGATCTCATGGCTCCCAATAAACGAAGAAACGGAAAAGCTCAAGGAGCTCTAAGCATGGTAGAAACTCAAATCATCCAGAACCAGATTAATCTTACTACTCGCAATCGCAAACTACAAAGTTATGAGATTGGTCCTGTGAAGGTTGAACACCTGGGGGACAGAGAGCTTGTCACCCCTAGGTATATTGATCTGAAGCTATTTGAACATGCAAAAGTGGCCGGACTTGATCCCCTGCTCTCACACGGTTGGGGGAACCTGCTCATTATCTCCACAACTTCGGTCATCAAGCCTCTCGTTCAAGAATTCTACGACTGTGCTGTCAAGATGAACCCTAACCACATTCGAACTCGGTGTTTGGGTCAAGTGGTTGATATATTCACCAGTGACATATCTCGACTTCTCAACCTTCCTCTCGAAAGAATGTGCTACTCCTCATCTTGGGAAAGCTCTGAGAGCTCTCCTTTCACTATCTGGAAGGAGATTCCCAAAAGTTCCACTTCTAGGCGAGTGAAAAACCTAGTTGAAGAATGCATTCTTCCCCATGCTGTTCTTAGCAAGGTTATTCTGCCAAAAGAAGGTTCTCGAGACTTAGTAAATAAGTTCTCTCAATGGGCTTTATTCCAACTTCAACATCGCAAGAATATCAATTGGCCTAATCTTGTGTTTCAATACATACTCCACACTCTGGAACAGCCTAACTCTAACCATCCCTATGGAGCTCTTATCTCTGCTCTCATGCGTCACAAGCAGCTAATCAACCCTTCTATTGAATCATTGCACTACATTTCATCTGATTATGTCTTTGCTACTCCGATTAAGTTCAGTGATGTTCGTCGAATGAATCTGTCTGTTGACATATCTAAAGTACCCACTGAACTCCTAAGTGAATGGACCAAGAGGATTCAAAAACGAAGGCTTTCTTCATCAACTCCGTCTGTTGCCAGCCTCAAACGACATTGTTCAGACGATCCCTCTCCACAATGTTCCAGTCATGATCACCAAACTCAGTCCCTTTCCCGCTCACCTACTCCCACAATCCTACATGCATCAACTTCATCCAAGCCACCCCCGGAGACTGTGCACTCCACAGCTGACCTCCTATCAGATCTCTGTCTTCAAGCATTTGGTTTCCCATTTTGCTTTAAGGCTGGATTGTGGCTTCCCCATGGATGTCCTACTTCTCACTTTACCCAATCCATGCCCTCAGGTCACCAATTCTTCCATTCTGACTGGGAACTTCAGGTTCGCAGGGATGTCCACATTGCTTCAATCCCTCTTCATCTGGCCGGCTGTGTTGAATCCCTGATTCTAAAGTTTAGAACATGGACCCTGATTCTCCTTCCTCAGATATCACCCATTTTGAAGACTGTGCGTCCTACTTGGCTGTACTTGCATCCTGCGCCGCTCATCCCAACTGTGGCATACTTTACTCCCATCCTGCCATCTCGCCTCTCATCTACATCAGTTGCTCACTGCTCACACTCAGACTCTGATGATGATCTCTCTATGATCCACCTTCTCTCTCAGGAAGTTAGGGCATTCACTGCTCGTTTATCTCTTGAACGGGCCCGTCGAGATCAAGCTGTGAATGATCGCTTTGAATCCATGGATGCAAGGCTCTCTGCAAAGATCGATGCTAGTTTCGCTCAACTGCATGTCTCTATGGCCTTACTTTTAGGCCTTTCTAAGCCATCATTTTAATATACATTTTTGCTGTTATATATTATCACTCCTCTCGTTATATCATTCGCTGTGTTCTCTATGTTTTTGATAATGTCAAAGGGGGAGAAATTTATATAACAAATGACTATGTAGCAGAAAGGCACATGTTTAGGGGGAGCTAATAAATCGTAATAAAATAAATGACTAAGATATCTAAGCAGAAGAAAGGCACATACTTAGGGGGAGAATTTACTCGCATTTGTTCTTAGAAATTGTCATTATCAAAAAGGGGGAGATTGTTAAAGAAAAATATCCAAATGAATTAATATATTTTGATAAATAACAATTTCGCTAAGAGTCACTAACTCTCTTTGAAGAATTTTATATTCAGGGACTCTTATGAACGGAAGGCACGCTGCAACCATTATCAAAAAGCTAAGGAAAAGTCTGTCCGGCTATAAGAATTGAATCCACCCTCAGAGTAAAATTCGTCCGCCTGAAAAGTCTGTCCGGTCCATTTCTCGTCAAACATATAGGTTGACTAAGGAGCAATGATTGAAGACTGGTACAAAAAGAATCTGCTTAGAAGAGATCGTTTGTTTGAACCAACAATGAGCTGTCATGCACCTCTTGGTTGATCAGAGCATTAATGTCGAAAGAGACAGAATTAAGCGCCATCTACCTTGAAGATTCAAATTCTCTGACATTCCTTAATTCAAGTTGCCTTTACTGAATTAACGGTGAAATCCTCTGATCATCATATCTCCTCAACGGCCGAATCCGAATCCTCTGGTCAGAAGCATTAATTGCCTTCCTAGCTGTAATACACTTGCATTAATGGCTGCCTCTGAATACCAGAAGAAAAAGTATTGCCAGACGATCTCACTCTCTATCAGTTGAAGAAATGTTCTTCACTTTGGCAAATCGTATCGAGCAACACGATGCAGAAGTATCCGTTACTCCCAATCAAGCAAATTTCCAACGGAACTATTTTTGAAGATCTTCATCAGCTCATCCAGTTCTCATCCTACTGAAGATATAAATAGTGGCCTCTGCATCATTTTTAACTTGGCGACTTACACACTATCAAAGCATTCAAATCCTTCAAGTCAATTCATAATTTGAACAAGCTTTAGCCAAGAACACTCAGTAACACTAGATTTTCTACCCTTCTGAGTTTAGTCGCCAACCCGTGTGAAATCTTCATAGAGTAAAAACTCCTATTCTTCTCACACTACCTCTTCAGAGAGTCAAACTTAAAAATCATCTCTGAACCTAGAACCTCATATTTTCTACCCACTCTTTGTGAAGAGATCCTTGTAGAAAACCAACCTTCTTGTAAAAGAACTGGGAGAAGTCCTGTCGAATACTTGAGAGATAAAGGAGAAGTCCTGAGAAAACTTGTAAAGGAGTAGTCCTCAGAATACTGGGAGAAGTCCCTGAGAACACTTGTACTATTCAGTCGAAATAGTGGAAAATCTTGGTATAGCCAAGGACTGGACGTAGCCCTATCGGTTTTGGGGGTGAACCAGGATAAATATCTTGTGTGCTTTACTATTTATGCTCTAAGTATATTTCTGCTGCACTTTTATTTAAACGTTTTCAAACTTATAAATAGTATTCTGCGAAAAACTTTCAAAAGTCACACACAATTCAAACCCCCCTTTCTTGTGTGATTTTATTACTATCAATTTCTTTATCTAGAAAAACATGATCGTTCTTGACAGTTTTTGCATATGAGAACCTTTTCGTAATTCAGCTTTAGTTTTAGACAGACGAGGACGCTTTGTAACTTATCAATTTTTAACTCCCCCTGAGAAAAATATTTTAATCCCCTTAAGATTTCTTTCTGTTTGCTCCCCCTCAACATGATATGCTCCCTGTAAGCTTAATATTTAATTTGTCCAAAGGAGTTTTCTAATTTGCTATTCTTGACATAAGCTTCTCCTAATTTCTCTAATTTTTATCTCTAATCATTTTTCCCTTTTTTGCATTAATTAACAGAATAGGACATTTTTTGACATTTTTATGATTATCACCTAGTGCTCTCTCTAAGGAGGGAAGGGGAGGGGAGGGATTTTAATACTTATTATGTTTAGTTCATAGGAGGGGAGAGAAGGGAAAATAACTCTTTTTTATTTGGTTCACAAGGGGAGGGGAGAAGTTTTATAATTTAATTACTTTTATACCCTTTACCCACGCAAGCAATCATTCAAACATTTCATCGAACAATTTTTGATAAAAAGTTAAATGTGTTATTCCACATTTCAGCAGTAATTACACAATAAGGAGGTTCTTACTTATCTACGAACATGCTTCCAAGAGAAAATGCAATCATTCGTCTTTTAAATTGACACGATAAACATACATATATGGTATGCTGTCCAAGTCCATCTATATACACAAAAGAAAAGGAAAGGGAAAAATTAAAACCTACTAGAGCATGACTGTACTACATCCATAAGCATAGATCTAATTTTGTTTTTAGTTTCTCCTCCCACCAATCAACGGTATATAGGTGACCATAATGAATAACTTATTCTAAAATCATAAGATTTTTTTGAGAAATTTGCGAGAGTGATTTTGCAAAAAGGTTTTTTTAGAAGAAAAAAAAATTGTTGAAGGTTAGCGGAAGATGTAGTCGAGAAGAAGAACATGGAGCACTTTATAAACTTGGTAATTATTAAATTTGTCTAGGGATATTTTTGTCAAAAAAATTATTTCCCTCCCAATCCCCCCACTATTGGAGGGAACAAAAAATTAAGTGAGGTGGGATTTTGATCCCTTCCATTCCCCTCCCCTCCCCTCCAAAAATTTGAACCAAACACAATCTGTTTTTAAAAACCTTCCCCTTCCCTCCGTTCCCCTTCAACCAAACAATACCTTAATTGAGTTCAGCGCCTCGAGCAAGATGATATTAACATTAGACATTGACAACCTATAACATTTTGATATAGATTAAATCTTTGTTTTATAGATAGCTCATTTATACTTCATTATCTTATTTTTTAAGGCTTAAATGTGTTTTTAACATCTGAAATTCAAAGACGAATCTAAATTGGTCCTTATAAAAAAATTCTCATTGCAATAGGTTCTTCAATTTTTTTTATTTGAAATCAGTTCAAGTGAAGCCATTTTATCTACGTGTCATAAACCAATCATCATCCGTCCATTTGATGAGTCTAATCAACCGAGTGGTAACCACGTTGACTTTTCACATCAGTTTTGGTCCCTCTAAAGTTTTTTAATCACTTTCGGTTCGTCCTCCTCCCCCTTCTCCCTCCATACACACCACAGATTCTAGCCAACGGACCTCGTCTCACCAACCACATCTCCATCACCACTACATTAACAGATTATAAATCGAAACCCCCTTTTCTAAAATATATTATTGTATTTTAAACTTTAAGAGTTTAGTTGATAAAAATCATTTTTAAAGTATTAATTCAATTAAAAATACATGCATTGAAGACTAAAATGATTATTCACAATGAATTAACTACGACTTGATCCATTAGAGGGGGGATACACACAATCTCGCAATCTAGAAACATTTAAATGCAATAAAAATTGTGCCTAAAAAGGCCTACAAAATACCCTTTCACACCCTATACCAAAATGTGCATGCAACTTAACAACTAAACTCCAATCCCATCATTTCTCTTCATTTCATTCACCATGTGACCATGTCAATAGTTGGAACCTAGGGAAAGAAAAGCACGGGAAGACAAAAAATAGAGATAAAAAAAATTTACCAATGAGAGCAATCTTCAAGTCACTTTCTCGAAGCAGTAACCAGAAGATTGCTCTCATTGATAATTTTTTTCATCTCTGTCTTTTGTCTTCCCTGCTTTCCTTTCCACAGATTCCAATATTTGACATGGTCACAGGTGAATGAAATGAAGAGAAATGATGGGATTGGAGTTTAGAGGTTAAGTTGCATGCACATTTTGGTATAGGGTGTGAAAGGGTATTTTGTAGGCCTTTTTATGCACAATTTTTCATTGCATTTAAACATTTCTAGATTGAGAGATTGTGGGTATATCCGTCTGAGTGGCTCATGTGATAAGAAATTCATTATGTAGGAATGATGCTTTAGGGGAATTTGTTCATAGTATGTCTATATTGCTCAACAAAGTTGAGATAAAATTTAGGAAATAACTATAAATGATATTAATCTTCTTATTTTATGAAAATGGTTGTTGGCTTGAAGTCCTTTAAAATGGGATAGAATAAGTGAATGTGAATATATATACAAGTTAATTCATCTAAATGGATAATTCTATAAGATGGAAGAAAAAGTTATGGTGAGAGTAATGAATTTACAACCCAAGTTTGATACGTTTACAATACATATACTTTCTCTTTTATTCTCTTTTCACCTTTATAATGAAATTCTCCTCCATGCATTTTTAAAATATATATTATTCTGCAAACAAATCCTAAAAACCACTGCAAAACATTTCTCGTCCTTTTTTTGTTGATTTGTAACAATATTATTGGGATAAACAAAAATCATAGATTAGCCGTAAATCAATGCATATTATGATTTCTATATCAATATATCATAAAATATGAAAATTTCAATTCATCGGTACTTTATTAATCAAAATTTCAGGACTATACTCCCAGTATGTGAAGGGAATCATGCGATCGATTACCGCAACAGAATAAGAATTTTCTATATGAGATAGACTCGCAAGTTCATGTTTCAAAGTTCGTAATCAAACTAACACATTAAGATTACCTCTTGAAGACATGAGCAACGAAGCAGTAGTAGCTTCGTCTCTACGGAAGTCTACACAAACGATCCCACCAGAAACCCTTGCGGCTTGAGGCAAGAGGCTGAGCAAATTGTCTCAGTAGGGTTTGAGTATCTCATTCTCTATTTATAAGCCTCATAAGGTGGCTAACCCTAATTCTCCTTAATGCATATTGGGCTCACCCAATGAACCTGGTCCAATAAGTGTTCATCTAATATACCTGGTCCAATAAGACATTATAATATATTCTAGTGGGTTAATTCTATGTGTGTGACTCTATAGGTATCTCTTGCTTACTTAGGTTGTGATAATTAAATATAAATAATATTAATCTACTAGTGCATAATTCAACAATGTGACTCGTTTTAATACCACACGTAGGATGAAATGTCTCTGATTTATATTAGAAATTAGAACCCCCACAAAATAAAAGAAAACATCGTAAATAGCTTGCCCTCGTATACACTCTTGCAAGAAATGGAGATCTTATAGAAAAATGTACATAACAGTATATGCTAGCAACATGAGCTTCTACGTGATTTCCCTCTTTTACAAAAGACTCTTTAGTGGAGATTTAACCCGTTCAAGAGTGTGTGAGACTAATGATGACCTTGTTCTTTTTAAATAAAACCTAGAACCTAGAACCTAGAACCTAACAACCATCCATAAAGAATATTGGGCTCATTAAGTCTTGCACATGAACTCAAAAAAATTGCATAATGGACTTGGCCCAATAAATAAATATACACATAGTGGCTCCAAATAAAAAAAGAACTCAAAATAGGACATATTAAAAAATCGACTATCAGGGCATACATATGACCTAGAAGGCATCCCACAAAGAATCACGTTCATCCAAAAAATCTAGAGCCTTCTTTCACCTCCATCCAGAAATCGCAGAGCGTCCTTTTTGTTCACCCCCTCCACCCCCCAATGGGGTCCCCCACCCCCCTATGGTGGGCTTCTTCCCTCATAAGGACTCCTGGCTCTCTATAAGAAGGTTTTCTTCTATTCTTTGTGAGAGTCCTCTATCCTATAGACATAATTTTTTTTATCTTCCCTTTGTTTCTTTTCCCACTTCTTTCATGTCCACCTCTCATTGCCGCCACCATTTGTCACTCTAACCACCCAATTCTTATCCGCGCTATTTGAAGTTTCCTCTTTTAATCACCACCCATTGTTGGCCTCTCACTAGTGGTTTTATGAGGAGTTTATAGTGCAATGACAAGATCAGAGTTGGGCTTCCATGAAGCGCGTTAACAGAGCTACCATTACGCTAGAATATATCTACTTAAGTAAAAAAGTGATGAAAATGGAATCAACAAGCTAGAGTTTTGGAGTATCCTGATATGACATTTGTAATTTGAATTTATAGTGTTTTATTGTTTGTGGTGATGGGTGATTTTTAAATTGTTTTTCCTTTTGAGTTTATAATGTCTTAAGAGGTATAGAGCAAACGAGGTTGTATTGTTTTGTGTATTTGTGGTGCTATATGTTAGGATACAACTTATCAAGTGTGAGTAAAAGTATCACATTGGATATAAAAAGTGTGGTTATCTCTAAGCCCAATGTAGAGATCTCCCAAAATTGTAGGCATTTCGCAGCCTCGAGAATGGTATTAAAGTCGATGATGTGACCCTAATGGCCGCCTCCTTATATCTAAAGTATTCATGACAATGTGGTGGCCAGACGGTATGTCCTGTTGACGTGAGGAGACCCAATAATGGTACAAGTATGTGGACGATACCGCTTGAGTCACATTTAAGGGGAGATTGTTGGGATATCAAATTAAGTAAGAAGTCCTATATTAAATGAAAAAGTAAGTGTGGTTTTGATCTTTACCCAATGTGGAGGTCTCTCAAAGTTTTGGGCATCTCACGGCCCAAGACTCCATTGTATTTCTCTCTTTAGGGTTTGATTTCACTTAGTTTGTAAGTGTCGTTTGATTTTTTCTTATGCCTTAATCTTATGAAACTTTGACAAAAATACGTTTGAATTAGTGTAAATAAGTTTGTATGAGAGTATTACACACTTAAATTAAATCAGTGTAATTAAGTCCCTCCTACCCACACGTGTTTGAATTTTTAATGTTAAGAAAATTGAATATTTTTCATAGGTTAAAAAATTATTAATTTGAAACAGTGTGCCACAACAGCTCAACCCTTTTACATGAAAAAGCAACTAATACAAATGTGCATGTAAAAAAAAAAGCAAACAGACAATCGCCGCATCCAAGATAAATAACCATGCTATAACTACCTAACTACTTAACAACAAAAAAACCAAAATAATCAAGCTAAGTGTTTTCATAACTTAAAAGAAGTAGAAAACCTTAAGCTAGTCTCAAATAATCAAGTTTCTGGAAAATGGGCTTCTGTGTAATCGATTGTAGCTTTCTGGTAATCGATTACACCTAGGCAAGTAATCGATTACTCATGGCTTGTAATCGATTACATGTTTGAAATTCAAATTCAAACTGAAACGGTCACTTGTGTAATCGATTACACTAAGTGTGGTAATCGATTACCAGAACGAAAAAGTGCATCTTTTCATGAACCATTGTGTCCCAAACCTTTTGAAAAGGGTTGTGATGCTTCAAGGACGTTTCCCTTGCCTATATAAAGACCATTTGAGTCCAGAATACATAACATACACAACACACACAAGAGACAACACATTACACATGAGAAAATCACATTAGGCCAAAACTTTGTCAAAATTAGTTCATCTTTTAGAACTAAAACCTTTTGGAGCCTAAATTATGAGTTCATGATCTTCATGTCAATAAGAACACTTTAGTTGTTCATATCTTGAAGAACTCAGAATTGTATTATGCTTCAAAGCCTTAAAGCATAATTTCTCATGATCAATCCTATTGTATGTTAAAGGATTGATACAGCCAATTGTAACATATTCTTCATCTCTTTCTGTAAGATTGAGTTTTTCACCGTGGTATTCGGTGAAGGGTTGTTATCACTGAAAGTGGTTTACTTTCAGGGTTGTAAATTGAAGGTGGTTTAGCCTTCAAGGTCTGAGGGTGGTTTGCCTTCAGGAACTGAAAGCGGTTTGCTTTCAGGGGCTGTTGAAAGTGGTTTGCTTTCACAGGATATTGGTAGAAATTCTTGGGGTCCTTGGGTTAGGAACTTGTAAGAGATTTTTATCAATAGTGGAAAAATCCTCAAGGGGTTTTCTTGAGGGACAGGACGTAGCCTTCGGTGGATTGAAGGTGAGCCAGGATAAAATCTTGTGTGTGATTTCCTTTATTATTCATATTTACTTTCAAGTATCGCTCAATTCCGCTGCAATCATAACGATCATTTCGTGATCATCATAAACTTGAAAGTAACAATTTCAATAAGGCGAAAATTGGGGCAACACTGATTCACCCCCCCTCTCAGGTTGCTATCTGTACTAACAATTGGTATCAGAGCGGAAGTTTAGGTAAGTTATTCCTAAGATCCGGGAAAAGATGGCATCCTCTTCCAATCATGGAACAAATGAAGGATTCAACATAAACAGGCCACCATTCTTCAATGGAGAACATTATGACTTCTGGAAAATCAAGATGAAGATATTCATAAAGTCATTAGACGGAGGATTATGGAAAGCCATTGAAGAAGGTCCCTTTGTGCCTGTAACAACAGATGAAGAAGGAACTTCACAACCAAAATCAGAAAATACTTGGAGTGAAGAAGAAAAGAAGAAGGTTCAATATGATCTCAAAGGAATGAACATCCTTACATCTGCTCTTGGCATGGACGAATTTTTCAGAGTATCAACGTGCACTTCATCAAAAGAAATATGGGATACGTCGATGGTGACTCATGAAGGAACAGATGAAGTCAAGAGATCAAAGATCAATACTTTATCTCAGGAGTATGAAATGTTCAGAATTCTTCCAGGAGAAAAGGTATTAGATATGAAAAAACGATTCACTCATTTGATTAATCATTTGATTGCTCTTGGAAAACAATTTTCAAACAGTGACTTGAACATGAAAGTTCTAAGATCACTTACAAGAGTATGGCAACCAAAACTTACAGCCATCTCTGAGAAGAAGAGTTTATCAAATATGACTCTTGCAACTCTTTTTGGAATACTCAAAGAACATGAGTTGGAATTGAATTGTTTAGAAGAGCATGAACAACATGAGAAGAAGCATCGATCAATTTCTTTAAAGGCAAAAGAAAGCATTAAAGAAGATTATGATGCAGACTCTGAAGAAGAAGACAATGGAAATTTGAATCTTCTAGTAAAGAACTTTGGAAAGTTTCTTAAAAGGAAAAATGTTAAATTTAACAACAATAGAGTCTTCCAAAGGAACAATGATTCTTCTTCGTCTCAAAAGATTACATGTTTCGAGTGTGGCTAACCGGGACATTTCAAGTCTGATTATCCAAATCTTCAGAAGAAGAAACATGGTCTAAAAGAGAAATTCGAGAAAAAGGATCAACCTACTCGAAGAGCATATTTGGCTTGGGATGATAATGAAGTAAGTTCATCATCAGATTCTGACAAAGAAGAAGCACAAGTTGCCTTGATGGCCTCACATGACTCAGATGTTGAAGATTCCCAGGTTAGTGATAATTCTATGTCTTCTCATGATTTAAAGTTTTCTATGGAGAATATGTTTAAATTGTGTCAAGAATTTTCCATGATTAGTACCAAACAAAATGATTTGATTTCATCCTTAGAAAGTAAGTGTAGAACCTTACAAGAGGAATTAGACATAGTGAAATCTAAACTAGATATTACACAAAAATGCACTAAGTGTAGTCCTTTAGAAGAAAAGATAGATAATCTTCAACAAAGAGTAAATAACTTCAATAAAGGAAAACAGAAGTTAGATGATATTCTAAGTGTTCAAAGACATTCAAATAACAAATCAGGCCTAGGATATAATTCTCACCCAAAGACTAAGGAAGTCAAGAAAACTGTGTTTGTAAAACCAAACCATATAGTAGAATCTTCTAGTAACAAAAGGATTAATCCTGTTAGAAGTACATACAATAGGAAGAATACTCAAAATAGACCTCCTAAGAAGATTCATTCCTCTCCTAGACAAACCTCTAGTTACAATCATTACTCTTGTACGTATTGTAACAAAGTAGGACATACCCCTAGTAGATGTTACTACAAACATGTAGGAGTACCAAATAGGGAATACATTTGGGTTAGAAAGGATGTTAACTTAGGAGGACCCAAAACTTGTTGGGTTCCTAATACCCATATCTGAACTTTGTCATGTAGGTGTGTATGAAAGCAGCAAAGGATTTATGGTATCTTGATAGTGGCTACTCATCACACATGACAGGAGACAAAACCAAGTTTTCATTTCTTATACCTAGAGAAAAAGGTTTTGTCACATATGGTAACAATCAAAAGGGAAAAATATTCGGTATTGGAAGAATAGGCACACCTCCTCAAACTGTCATCGATAAAATTCTTTACGTTGACGGTTTGATGCATAATCTTCTGAGTATTAGTCAACTATGTGATAAAGGTTTGAAAGTTGGTTTTATTAATGATATATGTGTTGTGAAAGATGTGAAAACTAAAGAAAGTAAGTTTTCTGGGTATAAAGTAAATAAATTCTTCATGATCTCCTTGGAAGAAATTCCACAAAATGTGAGATACCTTTTGGCCAAGAACAATAGTGATTCATGGCTATGGCATAGAAGACTTGCTCATATACACATAGATCATTTAAACAAACTAGTCAAGCATGATCTAGTTGTTGGGCTTCCAAAGATAAAATTCGAGAAAGACAAGCTTTGTGATGCATGTCAAAAAGGGAAGCAAACCAGAACATCCTTCAAACCAAAGAACATAGTTTCGACTTCAAGGCCCCTTCAATTGTTACATATGGATTTGTTCGGACCATCTAGAACTAAAAGCCTCGGAGGTAATTTCTATGCACTTGTTATTGTTGATGATTTCTCTAGATTTACATGGACTTTATTTCTTCCTCATAAGAATGAAGCCTTCAATGCATTCAAGAGATATGCAAGGCTTGTTCAAAATGAGAAGTCTTTAAAGATCTCTTCTATTAGAAGTGATCATGGTGGAGAATTTCAGAATCAACAATTCCAAGAACTATGTGATGAAAATGGAATATCACATAACTTATCTACTCCGAGAACACCACAACAAAATGGTGTTGTAGAAAGGAAGAATAGATTACTTGAAGAATTAGCAAGAACCATGCTAAGTGAATCAAGTCTCCCTAAATATTTCTGGGCTGATGTTGTAAGTACTGCTTGCTATGTTTCCAATAGAGTTCTTATTAGACCTATTCTTAAGAAAACTCCCTATGAACTCTACAAAGGAAGGAAACCAAACATCTCTCATCTACATGATTTTGGATCAAAATGCTTTGTTTTGAATAATGGAAAGGAAAACCTTGGAAAATTTGATGAAAAATCTGATGAAGGTATATTCCTTGGTTATTCTTTAATAAGCAAAGCATATAGAGTCTTTAACAAGAAAACTCTATCTGTGGAAGAATCCATACATGTTTCTTTTGATGAATCTAAATCTTCAATAGAAGATAGAGTTAATACTCCAGATATTGAAGAAGATGATATCATTGTAAATGAAGATTCTCAAAAGGATGAAGATCATAATCCAATACAAGAAGAGCCCATTGAAGATAATACTTATCAACTTCCAAAAGAATGGAGAACCCATAGGGATCATCCAGTTGATAATATTATTGGTGATATTTCTAGAGGCGTTTCTACAAGGCTACGCTTAAATGATTCAGTTTTGAATATGGCCTTCGTCTCTCAGATAGAACCATCAAAAGTAAATGATGCTCTAGAGGATGAATATTGGATTGTAGCAATGCAGGAAGAACTAAACCAATTTGAAAGGAATCAAGTTTGGGAACTTGTCCCTAAGCCTAGTGATAAACATGTTACTGGAACAAAGTGGGTATTTAGGAATAAGTTAGATGAAAATGGTATCATAGTTAGGAACAAAGCAAGATTAGTTGCTCAAGGTTATAATCAAGAAGAAGGTATAGACTTTGATGAAACTTATGCACCAGTAGCAAGGTTGGAAGCCATAAGACTGTTATTGGCGTATGCTTGTTCTTTAAATTTCCCATTATATCAAATGGACGTCAAAAGTGCTTTCCTGAATGGATACATTCAAGAAGAATTCTATGTGAAGCAACCTCCAAGATTTGAAGATCCAAAGTTCCCTTCACATGTCTTCAGATTAAAGAAGGCACTCTATTGTCTTAGGCAAGCCCCTCGTGCATGGTATGATAGATTGAGTACTTTCCTTTGTGATAAAGGATTTCAAAAGGGTAAGGCTGATACAACCTTGTTCATCAAAAGAACCAAAGGTAATACCTTATTAGTTCAAATTTATGTTGATGATATTATCTTTGGTGCAACTAACGAATCTTTGTGTAAAGATTTCTCTAACATGATGCAAGAAGAATTTGAGATGTCCATGATGGGACAATTAAATTTCTTTCTTGGTTTGCAAATCAAGCAATCAAATGATGGAATATTCATCAATCAATCAAATTTTTGCAAGGAATTATTAAAGAAATATGATTTGGATGATTGCAAAGCCATAGCCACACCAATGGGGTCTAACACATATTTAGATCAAGATGAATCCGGTAATCAAGTTGATATTACCAAATATAGAGGTATGATCGAATCTCTTCTATACTTAACTGCAAGTAGACCTGATATTATGTTTAGTGTGTGTCTATGTGCTAGATATCAAGCATCTCCTAGGGAATCACATTTGAGTTCTGTTAAACGGATTGTCAAATATTTGAAAGGAACTACAAATGTTGGTTTGTGGTATCCCAAAGGAAGTGTTTGTGATTTGATTGGGTATTCTGATTCTGATTATGCTGGTTGTAAAACTGAAAGAAAAAGTACAAGTGGTACTTGTCACTTGTTAGGAAATGCCCTTGTCTCTTGGTCTTGTAAGAAACAAGCATGTGTTGCTCTAAGTACTGCAGAAGCAGAATACATTGCTGCAGGAAGTTGTTGTGCACAAACTCTATGACTCAAACAACAACTCAAAGATTATGGCTTAGAGCTGGGCTGCATTCCAATCAAATGTGACAACACAAGTGCCATTAATCTCACTAAAAACCCTATCATGCATTCTCGAACTAAGCATATTGATATACGACATCATTTTCTTCGAGATCATGTTATGAGGAAAGATATTGAGATTTCATTTGTGGATACACATAATCAATTAGCAGATATCTTTACTAAGCCTCTTCCTAAGGAATCATTTTTCAAGATAAGAAGAGAGTTAGGCATATTAGATGAGCATGACATTTAAAATAACATGTTATTTGCAAAATCTTTATGATGATTATATGTTTATATGTATTTAGATAGATTATATGCTTAAGTGTTTATATGAAAATGTGTGACATAACGCTCTAGAGCTTAGAATTTATGAAATTGTCATAGTAATCGATTACCATAGGTCCTGTAATCGATTATCCACGCTCCAAGTCCTCGTGCCTGTTAGAACTATCTGAGTAATTGATTATCATAACTGCTATAATCGATTACTTGTTCAAAATTTGAAATTTTTCAAATTTGCAACTGATGTAATCGATTACCCTAACCGCAGTAATCGATTACATACTCGAAAAACTGCCAGAATTTCAAATTTCCCTCCATCTTTTGAAATTCAAACTTGGAATAACTGCTCTGTAATCGATTACCCAACTATTGTAATCGATTACATGCTCGAGTCTATTTAAACAACAGCTTTAGTTGATCAAATTCCGTTCTTATCATTCTACATTTTGTCCTCAAAACCTTTCTAAAGTGCTGCTAATCCTTCTCACTAATCTCATTCTAAAACTACTATGGATCCCTATCATTCTCGTTCTTCTCGGCCCATGAACCTTACAAGACTTCTCACATCCACACACCAAAGAACTAGGTTTGCTTCACGATTTATAAATCAACTCATCCGTAAACCTTTGTTTGGTGATCTGGACTCCTTCGTTGAAAATGGTCACACATTTCCCGCCTATCTCCGTTATCAAAACCTTGAGGAGTTTATCTCTATAAGCAATCCCTACTACCTAGAACTAGTAAAAGTCTTCTATTGCAACTTAGAACCTCTGCAAGATGGGTTTCAAAGTTCTGTCAAGGGGATTCTTATTCGACATTCACTTTCATCGTTTGGTCGTTGCCTTGGACTTCCTTCATCCGGTGCTCTCTTAGGTCCTAACCTCCCCTGCCCCTGGTCTGACTACAGCCATGACTCCTTTTATAAATCACTTTGTAGATTTGAGTCAGTAGACCTCCAGAGAATTCACCCGCCTCATACTACCTCTTGCCCCTACAACACTGATGTCCTCACGACAAACAATCATCTCCTACACTACTTCATTAATCAAGTAGTTATGCCTGAAGAAACTCTTCTCGCTCACATTAGCGAATTTGAGTTACAAATTCTTTATGGCATTCTTCATTGTCACAAAATTAATTGGGCGTTCTTAGTCATGCACCACATGCTGCGATGTCGTGACTCGGCGGAATCTTTTCCTTATGCATCGATCATCTCCCGCCTCCTTCTCTACTCCGGAGTGGCTATTGCCAAGCTTTACGACAAGCGGTCCTCTCATCTCAAACGTGTAGACACATCCATTCTTCCTTCGCTCAACATCACCAATGACTTTGGCCTCTTTCTTCTTCCTCGTCAAATTCATGATAATGGTCGGGATTTTGTACCCGTGCATACCATTGCTGATGTTGCCTCTCCTACTAGTACTTAGTCTTCTAGGAGTTTTTCATGTTTCTTTATTTCTTCTTGTAATATGCTCACATTTTATGTGACTTTTTCGTTTGAATGATATGTTTGGATGCTTCTGTTCTGTTCATGATTTACATATTTACCCCTTACCCCCATGCTTTATGTTGCAATATACTTGTATGGATGTATGTATGCCTGTACATTTTTGGCCTTTTCTTCTTTTTGATGAAGTCAAAAGGGGGAGAAAGGTTCTGTGCTCTTAAAGATCATATGCAGGAATTCAACAAGTACATTAGAAAGGGGGAGAAATGCTAGATATACTAGATTCCATCAAACAGGGGGAGTTCTGCATCAAGAATGCATATATGATCTTCAAGTATCAAGAATGTGTTTGCCATCATCAAAAAGGGGAGATTGTGAAGAAGGTCTTGCTCCTGACCCTTGCTATGGTTTTGATGACGACAAACTCATCAACAAAAAGAAGAAAATAAGACTTCAAAGAAACAAGCACTTCAAGTCCATCAATAGTCTAGAAGTCTTAGTATTAGGTGAGTTATGCTTCCAAAGGTTTATTAAAACATAAAGGCTCTTAAAACACCTAATCTAATCAAGCTAAGTGTTTTCATAACTTAAAAGAAGTAGAAAACCTTAAGCTAGTCTCAAAGAATCAAGTTTCTGGAAAATGGGCTTCTGTGTAATCGATTGCAGCTTTCTGGTAATCGATTACACCTAGGCAAGAAATCGATTACTCATGGCTTGTAATCGATTACTGTGAAGAAGGTCTTGCTCCTGACCCTGGCTGTGGTTTTGATGACGACAAACTCATCAACAAAAAGAAGAAAAGAAGACTTCAAAGAATCAAGCACTCAAGTCCATCAATAGTCTAGAAGTCTTAAGTATTAGGTGAGTTATGCTTCCAAAGGTTTATTAAAGCATAAAGGCTCTTAAAACACCTAATCTAATCAAGCTAAGAGTTTTCATAACTTAAAAGAAGTAGAAAACCTTAAGCAAGTCTCAAAGATCAAGTTTCTGGAAAATGGGCTTCTGTGTAATCGATTGCACCATTATGGTAATCGATTACACCTAGGCAAGTAATCGATTACTCAAGTCTTGTAATCGATTACATGTTTGAAATTCAAATTCAAACTGAAACGGTCACTTGTGTAATCGATTACACTAAGTATGGTAATCGATTACCAGAACGAAAAAGTGCATCTTTTCATGAACCATTGTGTCCCAAACCTTTTGAAAAGGGTTGTGATGGTTCAAGGACGTTTCCCTTGCCTATATAAAGACCATTTGAGTCCAGAAAACATACAACACACAACACACACGAAACATACACATTACACATGAGAAAAACACATTAGGCCAAAGCTTTGTCAAAATTAGTTCATCTTTTAGAACTTAAATCTTTTGGAGCCTAAATTCTGAGTTCATGATCTTCATGTTTATAAGAATACTTTAGTTGTTCATATCTTGAAGAACTCAGAATTTTATTATGCTTAAAAGCCTAAAAGCATAATTTCTCATGTTCAATCCAATTGTGTGTTAAAGGATTGAAACAACCAATTGTAATATCTTCTTCATCTCTTTCTGTAAGATTGAGTTCTTCACCGTGGTATTCGATGAAAGGTTGTTGTCACTGAAAGTGGTTTACTTTCAGGGTTTCGATTGAAGACAAGTTTGTCTTCAAGTTCTGAGGGTGGTTTGCCTTCAGGAACTGAAAGCGGTTTGCTTTCAGGGGCTGTTGAAAGTGGTTTGCTTTCACAGGGGTTTTCTTGAGGGAAAAATCCTCAAGGGGTTTTCTTGAGGGACTGGACGTAGCCTTCGGTGGATTGAAGGTGAACCAGGATAAAATCTTGTGTGTGATTCTCTTCATCCTTCACATTTACTTTCAAGTATCGTTCATATCCGCTGCAATCACAACGATCATTTCGTGATCATCATAAACTTGAAAGTAACAATTTCAATAAGGAGAAAATTGGGGCAACACTGATTCACCCTTCCCTCTCAGGTTGCTATCTGTTCTAACAATTACATGTTTGAAATTCAAATTCAAACTGAAACGGTCACTTGTGTAATCGATTACACTAAGTGTGGTAATCGATTACCAGAACGAAAAAGTGCATCTTTTCATGAACCATTGTGTCCCAAACCTTTTGAAAAGGGTTATGATGCTTCAAGGACGTTTCCCTTGCCTATATAAAGACCATTTGAGTCCAGAATACATAACATACACAACACACACAAGAGACAACACATTACACATGAGAAAATCACATTAGGCCAAAACTTTGTTAAAATTAGTTCATCTTTTAGAACTAAAACCTTTTGGAGCCTAAATTCTGAGTTCATGATCTTCATGTCAATAAGAACACTTTAGTTGTTCATATCTTGAAGAACTCAGAATTGTATTACGCTTAAAATCCTTAAAGCATAATTTCTCATGATCAATCCTATTGTATGTTAAAGGATTGATACAGCCAATTGTAACATCTTCTTCATCTCTTTCTGTAAGATTGAGTTTTTCACCGTGGTATTCGGTGAAGGGTTGTTATCACTGAAAGTGGTTTACTTTCAGGGTTGTAAATTGAAGGTGGTTTAGCCTTCAAGGTCTGAGGGTGGTTTGCCTTCAGGAACTGAAAGCGGTTTGCTTTCAGGGGCTGTTGAAAGTGGTTTGCTTTCACAGGATATTGGTAGAAATTCTTGGGGTCCTTGGGTTAGGAACTTGTAAGAGATTTTTATCAATAGTGGAAAAATCCTCAAGGGGTTTTCTTGAGGGACTGGACGTAGCCTTCGGTGGATTGAAGGTGAACCAGGATAAAATCTTGTGTGTGATTTCCTTTATCCTTCATATTTACTTTCAAGTATCGCTCAATTCCGCTGCAATCATAACGATCATTTCGTGATCATCATAAACTTGAAAGTAACAATTTCAATAAGGCGAAAATTGGGGCAACACTAATTCATCCCCCCCCTCTCGGGTTGCTATCTGTACTAACAAATGCTTGTTTTGAAATGAAAATTAACACCATCAAAGTCTAGTAGAGCTGATAGATAGTTTGTGTTTCTGAAGAAAGTCCACATGATTCAATCTCTAAGCGGTGAGTATGAAGAAGAATTTGTTATAGGAGACATACTTACTTATTGTAATTTCAATTTTTGAGGGAATTACTGTAATGGTTGCCGGTTGTGAGGATACCTTAAAAAAAACTAATGAAAGAAAATTTGAGAATTTATGGAAGAAATTATACCTACGAATTCATCTAAAGAGATGACCACTTTAACACAGTTACTCATACTATGAGAACAGTGAAGGTGCAAGAAACACACAAGAAAGGGGGGGTTTGAATTGTGTGACCCATTTTTCGATTTCTTTTCTCAAGAGTTATATGTTAAACATCCATTTGTATCCATTTATATTCATCACAAGATAATCTGTGAAATAAGTAGGAATACGTAAAATTCATTTGACAGATTCTGAAAGTTAATTACTTGTTCCCAATATAATTTGTTTATGAAAACAAATATGAATGTGCAGTGAGAAAGCAATATAGCATGAAAGTAAAGCACACATAGTTTTTATCCTGGTTCACCCCCCATAATCGACAGGGCTATGTCCAGTCCTTGGCTTCACCAAGATTTTCACTATTTAAACAAATAGTACAAGTATTGTCAGGGACTTCTCCCAACAAGTATTCTAAGGACTTCTCCTAACAAGTATTCTAAGGACTTCTCCTATCAAGTATTAGAAGGACTTCTCCTTACAAGTATTGTTAGGACTCCTCCTTACAAGTATTATCAGGACTTCTCCTTACAAGTATTATACAGGACTTCTCCTGACACCTTTTTCAGGGTTTTTCTTTTCTACAATATTCTCTTCTTGATAAGAGTGGGTAGAAGAAATGAAGCTTATAGAACAGAGAGATCATCAGCAAGTTGATCTCTGTTCCAAGTTATGTGTGTGGGATATGATGAGAGTTAGACTCTATAAGGTTTCCACACACATAAGCAATTCAACTCAGGTTGGGATATAACTTGAAGTTTCCTGAGTTGAAACCAACATTGCCTTGGTCTTTTGGACGAACTAGATTGAGATGTGTACAATTTAGTTCTAGTCGCCAAGTTGCTACGGAAGCAGGGTTCTCTATATATATCTTCAGTTGAAGATCTTCGTTCATTCTCCTCAGCAGGAGTGAAAACCTTCCCGTAGTGCTTCGTCCTCTCCGGGAAGCACATAAAGGCTAGTTCTGCATCTCTTAGCAGGTGTAAGTCACGATCAGAGATTTCTCCGCAAGCGTAAGATATGATCTGGAAATCATCAGTTCATCTGGGTTGATGTCGTCTGGCTCCATGCTGAGCAAGTAGCTTTGAGCTAGTTTCTCTGTATATAATGTGTGAAGATCCAGCGGTGGAGACTGTGTTGACCATTTTACCCCAATGCTTGACAAATAATACTCATCACGTGCCTTGGTCGGATATTTGAATTTCGACCGTTGAGAGTGTACGATGCTCAGAGATTCTTGCCGTTGATTTTGCGATGTCAGCTTGATTTGAGGAAATGCAGAAGAGTAGTGGGACCAAGAAGTATTGAATTAAATATGTCCCTTCTTTCTTTCTGTGATTGCCATTACTTTAATAAATGTGCAGACGAGGAAAGAAGCAATTACTCCAGAGAGGGAGAATAATTTCTTTAATGCTTCTGTTGACTTGATGTCCTCGAAAGACACACTTATCGATCTTTGTACCTTTGGCGCAATTTATACTTGGGCGGACGGATTCTTCCATAGAGTTTTTGGCAGACGCAGTCTCCATTTAGTGCTTGAAGTTCCGTCATTGAGTGGCTTGCATTGGCAAACGAATTTCCTTCAGTCAGTTTTTCTATAAGGAGCAGAACATTCTTGTCTTAGAGAACTGAATCCTTTCCTTCTATTTGTTTACGCTAAAGTTCTCCATCTGAGAGAGCTGATCCACAACTTCTTTATATGATGCTAGAGAGGCTTCAAGGCAGAAGGTGTTTCTTCATAGGTTGTCATACTCTTTCATCTTTGAACGGCACAGTCTTCCAATTTGATCTTTGTAGATTCGGGTAGCGGACTGATTCAGCTGCTTCGAGTAGACTTTGATTTGGGTGTGCAGATTTCCATCAAGTAACCATGAGAGAAGAGGTTGGTCATTTGAAGCTGTTGATTTATCTCTCTTGAATCACCGAACAATCTTGTACTTGAATGTCTTCCTTTCTTGAGCTATCGGACTGTCTCATACGAGAATGCTTTTCTTCGTATATCTTTGACATAGTTTCCTTCGAGGTGACCGGACGAACTCTTCTGGTGGACTGATTCTCTTGAAAAGGCTATGATGTTTATTCATTCCTTTCAGAGATGGTTATTCCTGTACATGATAATTTTCACTATGTTAGGAACCTCATCTTTAGCGTCAAAGAAATTGTTAATTATCAAAATATAATAATTCATTTAATTATTTGATTCTAACAAACAGGTCATGTGATTTTGCCATCGATATGATATGTTGTTTCATCTGTTTATCATTTTTGAATTAGTTGAAACTCTTGTTGAACCATATACTCGGATCATCATTACGAAACGGATTCTCCATTCATAAGATAAAGAAGATGTCCTGAATCTCATGATCTTCTGCTAAACTTATTTGAGTTCAATGCCTCAAAGCAAGATGATATTAACATTAGACATTAACAACCTATAACATTTTGATATAGATTAAATCTTTGTTTTATACATACGCTCTCATTTATAATTCATTATCTTATTTTTTAGGTTTAAATGTGTTTTTAACATTTGAAATTCAAAGATGAATTTAAATTGGACCTCATAAAAAAAGTCTAATTGCAATAGGTCCTTCGAAATTTCTATTTGAAATCAGTTCAAGTGAAGCTATTTTATCTAAGTGTCATAAACCAATCATCCGTCCATTTGATGAGTCTAATGAATCGAGTGGTAACCTATTAAAAGGGTTTTTGCCTCTTTTAAGAAAAACCTATACTTGCGCTACGCTCAAACCTCTTTTAAGATTCAATTGCAGTATAGCACGGGTGTTATCGATCCACAGAGAGCCGCATTTACAAATGCCGTTCTTTGGTCAGTTAATTAAGCAATAACACAAATAATGATGTTTGTTTATAAATGATAATTGTAATAAGCATGAAAATACAAGAAATAAAGATTAAAGGTGTTTAACAGATTTTGAGAAAGCTGTTGGACGTCGGTTTCACACTTCAACTATCCCGAATATTTTAGTTCAATGCATATAATCACTTAAAACCTTTGATTCCTCCCCACCATTTCTTAACTACCTCACCTATTCCTAGTATGAGAAGACGATTCGGTTACTTTCCTAATTATCACTTCCACAGACAATTAAATCAAAGCAAGCCGTATGAACGCCGGTGTTTACGGACGAGGTGATCTAACGCTATTCCTAGCATATTAGCTTCGCCTAGATGAAATGGTTTATGTCAGACTTAATAGTGTAGCTTCCCCATACAAAATAAAATCCAAAATCATGTGATAGGCGACCAAACTAACACAAGCATTAAGAACAAAACCTTTTCATTGAAATCAAAGATAGAAGATATACAAGAACTAATCAAGGATTCATTACAGTCAAAGCACTACACCAAAATCCAACAAAAGAGAGGCTTAGCTATCCATAGACATGGATGCAAGCGAGCTTACAAGAAGAATCAAAGGAAACAAGAAGGACGGCGACGTCGTGGCGTAGAATCCACAACTCCAGCGTGTTTCCAAGCTTCCGATGATACCCAAACTCCTTCTCTCTCTCGAAAGCTCTCTCTTTCTCTTTCTAAAGTGTTCTGGTCATCGAGGAATGCTTCACCATGAAGAAATGTGTTGCTATTTATAGAATTAGGAAACAGGGGGCGCTTAGCACCCAGTGGGGTACCATTTCCATAATTCTGGGCACTTAGCGCCCAGCGCCTTCAGCCTTTTCACTTTGTTGGGAGCTTAGCGCCCAATGACTTCATTTTCCCTGCTTTGTTGGGCGCTTAGCACCAGGAAGGGCCGCTTAGCGCCTAGTGGCCTTAATTCCTCGTTTGCTTCCACTTGACTCCTGCTTTTAACTAATTTCTTGGTCCTGAAACACTTGAGAACATTAAAAACACCAAGAATATAAATTATGAGCTAGGATTAAAACATTTCTTCATCCAAAAGCAAAACTTTACATTTCATGTGGTTTTTACATTTAAAGCAAACAATAATTACCTTAAAAATAGTGTTAAAACAATGAAATATTGGCACTTATCATAACCACGTGGACTTTTCACATCAGTTTTGGTCCCTCTAATGTTTTTTAATCACTTTCAGTTCCTCCTCTTCCCCCTTCTTCCTCCATTCACACCATAGATTCTGGCCAACGGGCCTGATCTCAGCAACCACACCTCCCCCACCACTACATTAGCCGATTATAAATTGAAACCCCCTTTTGTCAAAAATATTATGTATTTTAAACTTTAAGAGTTTAGTTGATAAAAATGATTTTTAAAGTATTAAATCAATTAAAAATACACGCATTAAAGAATAAAATGATGATTCACAATGAATTTACTACGAATTGAGCCATTAGATGGGGATACAACCAATCTCTCAATCTATAAACATTTAAATGCAATAAAAATTTGTGCATAAAAAATTACTATAAAAAGACCCATTCAACACTGATTCCAAAATGTGCTTGCAATTTATCCTCTAAACTATATTCTCATAATTTATCTTCGTTTCATTCATCCTGCAGCCATGTCAACAGTTGGAACCTATGGAAAGAAAAGTAGGGGAAGACAAAAGATAGAGATAGCTTATTCTTTCACAGCTTATTCATCTACTGGTACCGATGCTTCTACACAGCTTATTCTTTCACATATTGATTGCATGAAGCATTTCATCAACCAGCGCTTTGATCGCATGGACAGTCTAAGCCTTCGTGTAGATCAGATGACTCGCTCTCCTCTCCATTTCTCCAATGAGTCTGAAGACGTCTAGACTTTACTTATATTTTTATTCAGACTATTTATTTTGGGATTGTAATAGTTTAAGACATATCTTCTGGATGTTTTGGTTTCTGCTTGCACGTTTTTAATTATCTATTCTGACCTTATCTGGTTATGCTTTTAAATTGTGTGTGATGCATAAGTTTCTATATTCTGTCTTGCCTACCCCCACTCCCTACGATTCAAATGTTTATACTACTTGTTAGCATGTGTGGAATATGCTTGGACTCATCTTCTTTTTGATGAAGTCAAAAGGGGGAGAAAGGGTCCTGTGCTTTGTAAAGTTTATTTACAAGGAAAGCTACAAGTGGAACAAAAAGGGGGAGAATAGTTCTGATATGTATTATATTATATTATCCTGGAATACTTTGTATGGCCTTTTCTTCTTTTTGATGATGTCAAAAGGGGGAGAAAAGTCTTGTGTATGCTTGATCATTTTTCAGGATACTATGCTTCATTTGCAAAACAAAGGGAGAGATATAATTGCAAAACTGAGGGGGAGATACAAGACAAGAAAGAAAGTCTATTGAACTATCAGTGCTCAAGCATGATGTTTGTCATCATCAAAAAGGGGGAGATTGTAAATCTGGTCTCGTCCTTGGACTCGGCTGAGGTTTTGATGAAGACAAACACATCACAAAAAGAAGAAACACTTCAGAAATGAAAAGGAAGGAAGACTTCAAGAAGACCTCAAGAAGACTTCAGAGAAGAAAGACTTCAAGAACCAGGCTCAGAAAGTCGAGATCAAACATGAAGGTTCTAGTTTTAAGTAAGTCTTGTCAACTTAGTGTGCTATGCTTTATTAAGGTTTAATTGCACTTGAAGGCTCATAAAAGATCAACTAATTGAGTACGATATGTTCTCACAATTAAAACTTGGTAGGGATACTCAATTAGGGTCTGAGATGGTTAAAACTGAGTTTCGGACTATCTGTAATCGATTACAGGTTGTGTGTAATCGATTACAGGAAGGCAGTAATCGATTACCATCTTAGTGTAATCGATTACACAGTTTGAATTTTGAATTCAAACTGTCACGGCTAGTGTAATCGATTACACTAACTACTGTAATCGATTACCAGGTCGACAAATTTGTCTTTTCATGAACCATTGTGTCTCAAACCGTTTGGGAAAGGTTGTGTTGGTTCATGGACGACCTCTAGTGCCTATATAAAGTCCTTAGACACTCAGAAACATCAATGACTTGGTCCATAACTTTCATATTCATTAAAGTCATCATTCTGAGTTTCTATTCTCTCATTTTCATAAGAACACTCATGTTTTTCAACTTTTGAGAAACTCAAAATGGAAGAGCCTACATTGTAAGATCAATCCATCTTGTCAAAAGGATTGAATCAGCCATTGTAAAGGCATCTTCTTCTTCATCTCTTGAATCAAGTTGATTCATTCACCGTGGTTGTCGGTGGTTGTAAAAAGGTCCATCATGGTGTTCGATTGTTCTGAAAAGGTTCTTTGAATTGGGTTTGATTCAAAGTCCGCCGTAGGATTCGGTGATAATGGAAAAGTTCCTTTGAATCGGGTTTGATTCAAAGTCTGCCGTAGGTTTCGGCGTCATCAGTTGGTGGTTTGCCATCTGAGGTTTGACAAGAGTTCTTAAGGTTCTTGGTGTAAGTACTCTTAAGAAAACTTGATCATTGAAAATCTTCACTGTGGGATTCAGTGGAGTGGTTCTTCGAAAAGTGGTAATCTTTCTGAAGGATTCTGACTTTACTGTGGTGTTCAGTAAAGGGTTTGACTCAGACAGTGTTATCTGTTCTAAGGGTTGTAATCAGTTCACTGTGTGGTTCAGTGAGCAGTGATTTTCAGAAAGTGGTTTGCTTTCTGATATAGTGGAAAATCTCTGTGTGATCAGAGGACTGGACGTAGCCTTCTGGGATTGAAGGTGAACCAGGATAAAATCCCTGTGTGTTCTTCTTATCCTTCATCTTTTACTTTCAAGCAATTACAATATTCCGCTGCAATAACGCTCTTACGTTACAACTCTAATTGCACTGAAAGTCGTTTGGCACTATTACGCGAAAATTGGGGCAACTCTGATTCACCTCCCCGCCTCTCAGGTTGCTATCTATACTAACAATTGGTATCAGAGCATAGGTTTAGGTAATTTGCTCCTACGATCCGGGGAGATGGCATTCTCATCTACAACAAGTACCAGTGAAGGATTCAACATAAACAGGCCACCATTCTTCAATGAAGAACACTATGACTTCTGGAATATCAAAATGAAAATCTTCATAAAGTCATTAGACGCGGGAATCTGGAAAGCCATTGAAGAAGATCCCTTTGGGCCTGTAGTAGAAGTTGAAGGAAGTTCACAACCAAAACTAGAAAACACATGGAGTGAAGAAGAAAAGAAGAAAGTTCAACCTGAATTAAAAGGTATGAACATCTTGACTTCAGCCCTTGGTATGAAGGATTTGTGAAGAAGGTCTTGCTCCTAACCCTGGCTGAGGTTTTGATGACGACAAACTCATTGGCAAAAAGAAAAAAAGAAGACTTAGAGGAAACAACGCTATAAAGATCATCATTTACCTAGAAGTCTTAGTTTAGGTGAGTTATGCTTCTAAAGGTCTCTCAAAGCATAAAGGCTCTTTAACACACCTACAATAATCAAGCTTAATATTTTCATAACTTAAAAGAAGTAGAAAAACTTAAGCCGATCTTAAAAGATCAAGTTTCTGGAAGTTGGACTTCAGTGTAATCGATTTCAGTCTTCTAGTAATCGATTACACCTAGGCAAGTAATCGATTACTTCTTGCTTGTAATCGATTACATGTTTGAATTTGAAATTCAAACTGTAACGGCTCTTGGTGTAATCGATTACACTAAGTGATGTAATCGATTACACACACGAAAAGTTGCATCTTTTCATGAACCATTGTGTCTCAAACCTTTTGGGAAAGGTTGCATTGGTTCAAGGACGTTTCCCTTGCCTATATAAAGTCCATTTGAGTCCAGAACACAACAACACATGAGAATACAACATTAGCCCAAAGCTTTGTCAAAATAGTTCTTATCTTTAAGTCTTTTAGAACTTAAACTTTCAAAAGAGCCTAAATTCTGAGTTCATGATCTTCATGTTTATAAGAACACTTTAGTTGTTCATATCTTGAGGAACTCAGAATCTTGTTATGCTTAAGAGCCTTAAAGCATAAATTCTCATGATCAATCCACTTGTTTGTTAAAGGATTGATACAGCCAATTGTAAACTCTTCTTCATCTCTTTCTGATAGATTGAGTATTCACCGTGGATCTCGGTAAAATGTTGTTGGTACTGAAAGTGGTGTACTTTCAGGGTGTTGATTGAAGGTGGTTTAGCCTTCAAGGTCTGAAGGTGGTTTGTCTTCAGGAACTGAAAGTGGTATATTTTCAGGGGCTGTTGAAAGTGGTATACTTTCACAGGAAATTGATAGAAATTCTTAAGGGTCCTTGGTGTAAGAAGTTGTAAGAGATTTTTATCAATAGTGGAAAAATCCTCAAGGGATTTTCTTGAGGGACTGGACGTAGCCTTCGGTGGATAGAAGGTGAACCAGGATAAATTTCTGTGTGTGTGAATTCTTCTATCCTTCCTCTTTACTTTCAAGCAACGCTGAATTCCGCTGCAATCGTTTGCATTTACAAATATCTTGAAAGTAAGAAGTTATTAATGCGAAAATTGGGTAAACCTGATTCACCCCCCCCCCTCAGGTTGCTATCAATACTAACAATTGGTATCAGAGCGTAAGTTGAGGTAAGTTATTCCTAAGATCCGGGAAAAGATGGCTTCCTCTTCCAATCATGGAACCAGTGAAGGATTCAATATAAACAGGCCACCATTCTTCAATGGAGAACACTATGACTTCTGGAAAATCAAGATGAAAATTTTCATAAAGTCATTAGACACAGGAATATGGAAAGCCATTGAAGAAGGTCCCTTTGTTCCTGTAGAAGAAGTTGAAGGAAGTTCACAACCAAAGTCAGAAAGTACTTGGAATGAAGAAGAAAAGAAGAAGGTTCAATATGATCTCAAAGGAATGAATATTCTTACATCTGCTCTTGGCATGGATGAGTTTTTTAGAGTGTCAACATGTACATCATCGAAAGAAATATGGGATGTGTTGATGGTGACTCATGAAGGAACAGATGAAGTCAAGAGATCAAAGATCAATACTCTATCTCAAGAATATGAAATGTTCAGAATGCTTCCAGGAGAAAAGGTATTGGATATGCAAAAACGACTCACTCATTTGATTAACCATTTGATTGCTCTTGGTAAACAGTTTTCAAATAGTGACTTGAACATGAAGGTTCTAAGATCACTCACAAGAATATGGCAACCAAAGGTTATAGCCATTTCAGAGAAGAAGAGTTTATCAAATATGACTCTTGCAACTCTCTTTGGAAAACTCCAAGAACATGAGTTGGAATTGAATCGTTTGGAGGAGCATGAACAACATGAGAAGAAGTATCGATCCATTTCCCTAAAGGCAAAAGAAAGCATTAAAGATGATTATGATGCAGATTCTGAAGAAGAAGATAATGGGAACTTGAATCTTCTAGTAAAGAACTTTGGAAAGTTTCTCAAAAGAAAAGGTATGAAATTGAACAATAACAGATCTTTCCAAAGGAACAATGAGTCCTCCTCTTCTCAAAAGATCACATGCTTCGAATGTGGCAAGCCTGGACACATCAAGTTAGAATGTCCAAATCTTCAAAAGAAGAAACATGGTCTAAAGGACAAATTTGAAAAGAAGGATCAATCCACATGAAGAGCATACTTGGCTTGGGATGATAATGAAGTAAGTTCATCATCAGATTCTTACAAAGAAGAAGCACAAGTTGCTTTGATGGCTTCCCATGACTCAGAGGTTGAAGACACCCAGGTTAGTGACAATTCTATGTATTTTCATGATTTAAAATACACTATGGAAAATATGTTTAAATTATTTCAAGAATTTTCTAAGGTTAGCACTAAGCAAAATGATTTAATATCATCCCACTACTAGAAAATCACTCTTTTGGGACGGAAAATTTTTCCGTCGCAAAATTCCATCCTAAATTGAGTATTTTCTAGTAGTGTCCTTAGAAAGTAAGTGTAGGATTTCACAAGAAGAATTAGACGTAGTAAAATCTAAGTTAGATATTGCACATAAATGTACTAAGTGTAGTTCTCTAGAAGAAAAGATAGATAATCTTCAACTAAGAGTTCATAACTTCAACACAGGAAAACAAAAGTTAGATGATATTCTAAGTGTACAAAGGCACTCAAACAATAAATCTGGACTAGGATATACATTTCATCCAAAGACAAAAGAAGTTAAGAAAACGGTGTTTGTAAAACCAAACAAAGAGGAAGGGTCTTCTAAAATTACTAAGACTAAATCCTTTAGGAACATGAACAATAAGAAAAGTAATTTTCATAAACCTCCTAAGAAGATTAATCCCTCTCCTAGGCAAACATCTAGTTACAATCAATATTCATGTACTTATTGTAACAAAGTAAGACATACCCCTAGTAGATGTTATGACAAAAATGTTAGAGTACCAAATAGGGAATATGTATGGGTTAGGAAGAACATTAACTTAGATGGACCCAAAACTTATTGGGTTCCTAATGTTAGTACAGATAGCAACCTGAGAGGGGGGGGGGGGGGTGAATCAGAGTTGCCCCGATTTTCGCCTAGTAGTTCCAAATTACTTTCATCGCAATTAGAGTTGTAATGTAAGAACGTTGTTGCAGCGGAATATTGTAATTGCTTGAAAGTAAAAGATGAAGGATGAAGGAAATGACACACAGAGTTTTATCCTGGTTCACCTTCAATCCACCGAAGGCTACGTCCAGTCCCTCAAAGAAACCCCTAGAGGATTTTTCCACTATTGATAAAAATCAGTTACAAGTTCCTAACCCAAGGACCCCAAGAATTTCTACCAATATCCTGTGAAAGCAAACCACTTTCAACAGCCCCTGAAAGCAAACCGCTTTCAGTTCTTGAAGGCAAACCACCCTCAGACCTTGAAGACTAAACCGCCTTCAATCGAACAACCCTTCACCGAATACCACGGTGAAGTTAGGATCCCTCAGAAAGATTACCACTTTCTGAAGAACCACTCCACTGAATTCCACAATGAAGATTTCCCATGATCGAGTACTCTTAACGAATGCTTGCACCAAGAACCCTAAGATATCTTATCAATCTTCCTGAAGCAACCCACTTCTGATTGATCAAGTCTTCTTAGCAATACTTGTGCCAAGGACCCTAAGAGGACCCATCATGCCTCAGAAAGCAAACCACTTTCTGATGACACCGCATTACCACGGTGGACTTTGAATCAAACTTGATTCAAAGGGCCTTTTTACAACCACCGAAAACCACGGGGAATGAATCAACATGATTCAAATAGAAGAAGAAGAAGAAGATGCCTTTTCTATGCATGATTCAATCCTTTAGACAAAAAGGATTGATCTTAGTTTGTATGCTCCAGGCAATTACAATGAAGGCTCTTCCATTCTGAGTTCCTCAAATGTTGAACATCATGAGTGTTCTTATGAAAATGAGAGAACCGAAACTCAGAATGATGACTTTAATGAATATGAAAGTTATGGACCAAGTCATTGATGTTTCTAAGTGTCTAAGGACTTTATATAGGCACTAGAGGTCGTCCATGAACCAACACAACCTATCTCAACCGGTTTGAGACACAATGGTTCATGAAATAACACATCTGTCGACCTGGTAATCGATTACCACAGTTAGTGTAATCGATTACACCATGCCGTTGAAGTTTGAATTTGAATTTCAAACTTGGTAATCGATTACACACTTGTGGTAATCGATTACACACATCCTGTAATCGATTACACACATCTGTAATCGATTACAGACAGTCCAGAACTCAGTTTTATCCATTTTAAACCCTAATTGAGTGTTCCTACCAAGTTTAACTTGTGAGAACATATTGTACTCAATTAGTTGATCTTTCATGAGCCTTCTAATGCAATTAAACCTTAATAAAGCATAGCACACTAAGTTGACAAGACTTACTTCAAACTAGAACCTTCATGTTTTGATCTTGACGTTCTGAGCCTGGTTCTTGAAGTCTTTCTTCTCTTAAGTCTTCTTGAAGTCTTCTTGAATTATTTCTTTTTGTTCCTTTCTTTCTTGAAGATTTCTTGAAGTCTTCCTTTTCTCTTCTGAAGTCTTTCTTCTTTTTGTGATGTGTTTGTCTTCATCAAAACCTCAGTCGAGTCCAAGGACGAGACTTGATTTACACCTAATACCCATCTCTGAACTTTGTCATGTAGGTGTGTATGAAAGCAGCAAAGGATTTATGGTATCTTGATAGTGGCTGCTCATCACACATGACAGGAGACAAAACAAAGTTATCTTTACTTATACCTAGAGAAAAGGGATTTGTCACATATGGAAACAATCAAAAGGGAAAAATACTTGGTATTGGAAGAATAGGCACACCCCCTCAAACAGTCATCGATAAATGTCAGATGCCTTTTGGCCAAGAATAATAATGATTCATGGCTATGGCATAGAAGACTTACTCATATACACATAGATCATTTAAACAAACTAGTCAAGCATGATCTAGTTGTTGGGCTTCCAAAGTTAAGATTCGAGAAAGACAAGCTTTGTGATGCATGTCAAAAAGGGAAGCAAACCAGAACGTCTTTCAAGCCAAACAACATAGTCTCTACTACAAGACCTCTTCAATTACTACATATGGACTTGTTCGGACCATCAAGAACAAAAAGCTTCGGAGGTAATCTTTATGCACTTGTTATTGTTGATGATTTCTCTAGATTTTCTTGGACATTATTCTTGCCTCATAAGAATGAAGCCTTCAACGCATTCAAAAGATATGCAAGGTTAGTTCAAAATGAAAAGGCTTTAAAGATCTCTTCTATTAGAAGTGATCATGGTGGAGAATTTTAGAATCAGCAATTTCAAGAATTATGTGATGAAAATGGAATATCACATAACTTCTCTACTCCGAGAACACCACAACAAAATGGTGTTGTAGAAAGGAAGAACAGACTACTTGAAGAATTAGCAAGAACCATGCTAAGTGAATCCAATCTTCCTAAATACTTCTGGGCTGATGCTGTAAGTACTGCTTGCTATGTTTCCAATAGAGTTCTTATTAGACCTATTCTGAAGAAAACCCCCTATGAACTCTACAATGGAAGGAAACCAAATATCTCTCATCTACATGCTTTTGGATCCAAATGCTTTGTCTTAAACAATGGAAAGGAAAACCTTGGTAAGTTTGATGAAAAGTCTGATGAAGGTATATTCCTTGGTTATTCCCTAACAAGCAAAGCATATAGAGTCTTTAACAAGAAAACTCTATCTATGGAAGAATCCATACATGTTTCCTTTGATGAGTTTAAATCTTCAAAAGAAGATATAGTCAATCTTCTAGATAATGAAGAAGAAAATATCATTATCAATGAAGACTCTCAAAAGGAAAAAGATCAAGATCCAATACAAGAAGAGCACATTGAAGATAACACTTATCAACTACCAAAGGAATGGAGAACCCACAGGGATCATCCAGTTGATAATATCATTGGAGATATTTCTAGAGGTGTTTCTACAAGGCTACGCTTAAATGATTCAGTTTTGAATATGGCCTTTTTCTCACAAATAGAACCCTCAAAAGTGAATGATGCTCTGGACGATGAGTATTGGATTGTGGCAATGCAGGAAGACCTAAACCAATTTGAAAGGAATCAAGTTTGGGAACTTGTTCCTAAGCCCACTGACAAGCATGTTATTGGAACAAAGTGGGTATTCAGAAACAAACTAGATGAAAATGGAATTATTGTTAGGAACAAAGCAAGGTTGGTTGCACAAGGATATAATCAAGAAGAAGGCATAGATTTTGATAAAACCTATGCACCAGTAGCAAGGTTGGAAGCCATAAGACTTCTGTTGGCTTATGCTTTTTCTTTAAACTTCCCATTGTATCAAATGGATGTTAAAAGTGCTTTCCTGAACGGATTCATTCAAGAAGAAGTCTATGTGAAGCAACCTCCAGGATTTGAAGATCCCAAGTTTCCTTCACATGTCTTCAGATTAAAGAAGGCACTCTATGGTCTTAAACAAGCCCCTCGTGCATGGTATGATAGATTAAGCACATTCCTTTGTGAGAAAGGATTCCAAAAGGGTAAGGCTGACACAACCTTGATTATCGAAAGAACCAAAGGTAATACTTTATTAGTTCAAATATATGCAGATGATATTATTTTTGGTGCAACTAACGAATCTCTATGTAAGGATTTCTCTAACATGATGCAAGAAGAATTTGAAATGTCCATGATGGGACAATTAAATTTATTTCTAGGATTGCAAATTAAGCAATCACATGATGGGATATTCATCAATCAATCAAAGTTTTGCAAGGAACTGTTAAAGAAATATGACTTGGATGATTGCAAAGCCATAACCACACCAATGGGGTCTAACACATATCTGGATCAAGATGAATCCGGTGTTCAAGTAGACATTACAAAATATAGAGGTATGATCGGATCTCTTCTATATTTAACTGCAAGTAGACATGATTTTTATGTGAAATTATATGATTGCTTGTATTTAAGTTGTTTGTATGCTTAAATGTTCTTCTAATAATGTATTATATAGGAATTTATAGTTTAGAATCTATAAAATTGTCCTTGTAATCGATTACCATAGATCCTGTAATCGATTATCCCGGCTTTCAGTCCTCGTGCCTGTTAGAATCTTATGAGTAATAGATTAACATAACTGCTGTAATCGATTACATTTTCGAAATTTGAAATTTTTTCAAATTTAAACCTCCGGTAATCGATTACCCTAACTGCTGTAATCGATTACAGTTTCAAATTTTGAATTTTATTAAAAATTAAATTGGTGGTAATCGATTACACAACTGCCAGTAATCGATTACCAATTCGATAATATATATATTTCTGGTCAGTTCTTTAATCGATTACATAGTTCTTCTCCCTATTCTCCCCTTCGACGTCGCAGCCTTGATTTCCCTCTTTCTCCTTCGATTCTTGCTCTTTCTCATAATCGACTTGTGGGTTTTGCACGTCCCTCTCTTCTCTTCCCTCTCCACCAATTCGGTTTCTCCAATTTGGCTTGAACCCAAAACCCCTCTTTTGAAGTTCTCGAACCCTAGCCTCTCCAAAACCAAAAATGGCTTCCTCTTCGTCACGCAGGCACTGCTCGAAGAACCTCACCATGAACACTCTTGACCTGTCTCGCCTCCTTGTCACCGAGGAACAGAAGGAACGATTCTTGGCTTACTATCTTGAAAGGCCGATTCTTCCTCCTCAGTATGGTGACATGAACTCCTTCATCAATGCTGGCCTTCTCTTCCCCACTCTCCTCGACTTTCAAGGGCTTGACGAATTTGTTGGATTCTCGGGTACGTACTATCCTGAACTTGTTAAAGTCTTTTATTGCAATTTGGTCAAGCGGGGTGGCAAAATTTGTTCCTCTGTCAAAGGGGTTGATATTTCCTTGACTCAAGAACAACTGGGAACTTTACTGTCAATTTCCTATGTTGGAGCCAGACTAGGCCCAGAGATTCTGTGTCCCTGGGCTGATTATGATAAGAAGACTTTCTATTTATCCCTCTGCCGGTTTTCTAAGGAAGAGATACAGATGAAGAAGCAATGAACGGAGGCCAACCGTTCTAGGGATATCCTTGCTGTTGGATATCTCAGTGTAGAGGATCGTTTACTTCATTACTTGCTGAGTTATGTTCTTCTACCCCAGTCCTCTAACCATGCTCATATAAGTGATTTGGAGTTACAAATCATATATGGAATGAAGCACAATGAAGCTATTAACTGAGCATACTTGGTCATGATTCACATGCTGCTTGATAAGGACAGAACTGGTCCTCTTCCTTATGCTCCTGTGATTACCCTTATTCTGAAGAACTTTGGGGTCTCTACCAATGGTGAGTATGCACAGGTCATGGATGCAAAATCTCAGAGGATCGACATGGAGATTCTGAACAAAATGGGGATTTTCAGGGATATTGATGGTACCTTCAGGCACAAATCTCTACCAATGGTGAGTATGCACAAGTTTCAAAGAATGTGTTTGCCATCATCAAAAAGGGGGAGATTGTGAAGAAGGTCTTGCTCCTGACCCTGGCTGAGGTTTTGATGACGACAAACTCATCGGCAAAAAGAAGAAAAGAAGACTTAGAGGAAACAGCGCTATAAAGATCATCATTTACCTAGAAGTCTTAGTTTAGGTGAGTTATGCTTATAAAGGTCTCTCAAAGCATAAAGGCTCTTTAAAACACCTTAACTAATCAAGCTTAATGTTTTCATAACTTAAAAGAAGTAGAAAAACTTAAGCCGATCTTTAAAGATCAAGTTTCTGGAAAGTTGGACTTCAGTGTAATCGATTCCAGTCTTCTGGTAATCGATTGCACCTAGGCAAGTAATCGATTACTTCTTGCTTGTAATCGATTACATGTTTGAATATGAAATTCAAACTGTAACGTCTCTTAGTGTAATCGATTACACTAAGTGATGTAATCGATTACACACACGAAAAGTTGCATCTTTTCATGAACCATTGTGTCTCAAACCTTTTGGGAAAGGTTGCATTGGTTCAAGGACGTTTCCCTTGCCTATATAAAGTCCATTTGAGTCCAGAACACAACAACACATGAGAATACAACATTAGGCCAAAGCTTTGTCAAAATAGTTCTTATCTTTAAGTCTTTTAGAACTTAAACTTTCAAAAGAGCCTAAATTCTGAGTTCATGATCTTCATGTTTATAAGAACACTTTAGTTGTTCATATCTTGAGGAACTCAGAATCTTGTTATGCTTAAGAGCCTTAAAGCATAAATTCTCATGATCAATCCACTTGTATGTTAAAGGATTGATACAGCCAATTGTAAACTCTTCTTCATCTCTTTCTGATAGATTGAGTATTCACCGTGGATCTCGGTGAAATGTTGTTGGTACTGAAAGTGGTGTTCTTTCAGGGTGTTGATTGAAGGTGGTTTAGCCTTCAAGGTCTGAAGGTGGTTTGCCTTCAGGAACTGAAAGTGGTATATTTTCAAGGGCTGATGAAAGTGGTATACTTTCAAAGGAAATTGATAGAAATTCTTAAGGGTCCTAGGTGTAAGAAGTTGTAAGAGATTTTTATCAATAGTGGAAAAATCCTCAAGGGATTTTCTTGAGGGACTGGACGTAGCCTTCGGTGGATAGAAGGTGAACCAGGATAAATTTATGTGTGTGTGAATTCTTCTATCCTTCATCTTTACTTTCAAGCAAAGCTTAAGTATCTTGAAAGTAAGAAGTTATTAAGGCGAAAATTGGGTAAACCTGATTCACCCCCCCCCCCTCTCAGGTTGCTATCTATACTAATAGGATTTCTTTAGAGTATCTACTTGCAAATCTTCAAAAGAAATATGGGATACTTTAATGATTACACACGAAGGGACTGATGAAGTCAAAAGATCCAAGATCAATACTATATCACAAATATATGAGATGTTAAGAATGTTGCCTGGAGAAAGCATAATTGATATGCAAAAGTGGTTCACACATATAACGAACCACTTGATTGCACTTAGTAAGGAATTCTCCAATAATGACTTAAACATGAAAGTGTTAAGATCTCTTACAAGAGCATGGCAACCAAAGGACATTGCTATCTCAGAAAAGAAGAGTCTCTCCAACATGACTTTGGCTACTCTTTTTGGAAAACTTCAAGAACATGAATTGGAGTTAAACAGACTCGAGAAATGTGAGAATAATGACAAGAGACATCGGCCTATTGCTCTAAAAGCCAAAGAAAGCATCAATGATGAATATGATGCAGAGACAGAATATGATGAGAACATGAACTTAATAGTCAAGAATTTTCGAAGATTCTTACAAAGAAAAGGTATGAAATCTAGATGTTTTCAAAAGGGAAATGAACCTTCCTCCTCTTCACAAAAGAGCACAAGTTATGATAGTGGTAAATCTAGTCACATCAAATTTGAATGTCCATACATTCAAAAGAAGAAGCATGGACTAAAAGAGAAGTTTGAAAAAAAGGATTCAAACTTCAGAAGAGCATACATCGCTTGGGATGACAATGACATAAGTTCAGACTCAGAATCAGAGAAGGGAGAAGCATACCTTGCATTAATGGCATCTCAGAATTCTGACAAGGAAAATATCCAGGTTAGTACCAGCCTTCTTTTCCAAAAAGGAGGGTAATCGATTACCCATGTAGTGTAATCGATTACCTCCTCAAATTTGAATTTTTATTCAAATTTTCTCACATGTAATCGATTACATGCCCGATAGTATTTATATTTCTGGGTTTTTCTGCTCTTAATCGATTACAGGCATCTCTGTTTCCTCCTCTCTCTCGTGCGACACCTGCAAAACTATTTTCCTCATATCTTCCTCAATTCTTGTTCATTTTCAAGAATTCTTTGTGGGTTTTGCTCCTAAATTCTATCTCTATCAATTCATCCTACAAATTGTTGTTGAATTGGTCTGGATTAAAAAGCCCCAATTTGGTCCTGTCAAACCCTAGAACTCGAAATTCTTCAAATTCAGCTTCCATGGCCTCGTCCTCACGAAAACCTCATCATTCTAAGAACCCATCCATGGATGCTTTGGACCTCTCAAGCCTGTTGGCTACCGAAGAACAGAAGCAAAACTTTCTTGCTCACTTTCTTGATCGGCCAGTCCTCACACCAAAGTATGGTGCTCTGGATTCCTTCATGACAGCAGGGATGACATTTCCCACTCTGTTTGATCATCAGGGACTTGACTCGTTCATTGAAATTAAAGGTAAATTCTATCCCGAACTTGTCAGAGTCTTTTACTGTAACCTAATTAAGCGTGGTGGCAAAATCTGCACATCTGTCAAGGGTATTGGTATCTCTATGACCCTTGCTGAGTTGGGAGAATGTCTTTCTATTCCCAGTACTGGAGAAAAATTAGGTTCTGAATTGCCTTGCCCATGGGAAGATTATGATAAGAGATCATTTTATTTATCTCTATGTCGCTTCACTGAAGAGCAAATTCAGTCTAAGAAGCAGAGGCTTGATGCAAACCGTTCTAGAGACACCCTTGCTGTTGGGTTTCTCACTGTTGAAAACAGACTGCTTCACTACTTGCTCAGTTATGTGATCTTACCTCAGAGTTCTAATCATGCTCAGATAAGCGATCTAGAGTTACAAATTCTATATGGCATGATTAATCAAAAGTCTATTAATTGGGCTTATTTGGTAATGATACACATGATGCTGCACAAGGAAAGAACTAGCCCTCTTCCATTTGCTTCTACAATTTCTATCATTCTGAAGAAGAAGAAGAAGGGTGTTTCTACTCATGGCGAGTACTCTGTTAAAATGGATGGTAAGGCTCAGCGCATTGATCTGAACATCTTGAACAAGATGGGATTTATACAGGATGTTGATGGATCCTTCAGGAAAAAATCTGACCTGACATCTGACTATCCTCCTGCTCCTACTCCTGCAGCCTTCTTTCCTCCGTCTAAGAGTGCTCCATCGTCATCTACTGGTACCGATGCTTCTACACAGCTTATTCTTTCACATACTGATAGCACGAAGCATTTCATCAACCAGCGCTTTGATCGCATGGAAGGCCGGATCGAGTCCATGTACACTACTTTGCGTGCAGATATGGACAGTCTAAGCCTTCGTGTAGATCAGATGACTCGCTCTCCTCTCCATTTCTCCGACGAGTCTGAAGGCCTCTAGACTTTACTTCTATTTTTATTCAGACTATTTATTTTGGGATTGTAATAGTTTAAGACATATCTATTGGATGTTTTGGTTTCTGCTTGCACGTTTTTAATTATGTATTCTGACCTTATCTGGTTATGCTTTTAAATTGCGTGTGATGCATAAGTTTCTATATTCTGTCTTGCTTACCCCCACTCCCTACGATTCAGGTCTCGTCCTTGGACTCGGCTGAGGTTTTGATGAAGACAAACACATCACAAAAAGAAGAAAGACTTCAGAAATGAAAAGGAAGGAAGACTTCAAGAAGACCTCAAGAAGACTTCAGAGGAGAAAGACTTCAAGAACCAGGCTCAGAACGTCAAGATCAAACATGAAGGTTCTAGTTTTAAGTAAGTCTTGTCAACTTAGTGTGCTATGCTTTATTAAGGTTTAATTGCACTTGAAGGCTCATAAAAGATCAACTAATTGAGTACGATATGTTCTCACAAGTAAAACTTGGTAGGGATACTCAATTAGGGTCTGAGATGGTTAAAACTGAGTTTCGGACTATCTGTAATCGATTACAGGTTGTGTGTAATCGATTACAGGAAGGCAGTAATCGATTACCATCTTAGTGTAATCGATTACACAGTTTGAATTTTGAATTCAAACTGCAACGGCTAGTGTAATCGATTACACTAACTACTGTAATCGATTACCAGGTCGACAGATTTGTCTTTTCATGAACCATTGTGTCTCAAACCGTTTGGGAAAGGTTGTGTTGGTTCATGGACGACCTCTAAAGCCTATTTAAAGTCCTTAGACACTCAGAAACATCAATGACTTGGTCCATAACTTTCATATTCATTAAAGTCATCATTCTGAGTTTCTGTTCTCTCATTTTCATAAGAACACTCATGCTGTTCAACTTTTGAGAAACTCAGAATGGAAGAGCCTTCATTGTAAATTGCCTGGAGCATACAAACTAAGATCAATCCATCTAGTCTAAAGGATTGAATCAGCCATTGTAAAGGCATCTTCTTCTTCATCTCTTGAATCAAGTTGATTCATTCACCGTGGTTGTCGGTGGTTGTAAAAGGGTCCATCGTGGTGTTCGATGGTTGTGAAAAGGTTCTTTGAATCAGGTTTGATTCAAAGTCCGCCGTAGGATTCCGTGATAGTGTAAAAGGTCCTTTGAATCGGGTTTGATTCAAAGTCCGCCGTAGGTTTCGACGTCATCAGTTGGTGGTTTGCCAGCTGAGGTTTGACAAGAGTTCTTAAGGTTCTTGGTGTAAGTACTCTTAAGAAAACTTGATCATTGTAAATCTTCACTGTGGGATTCAGTGGAGTGGTTCTTCGGGAAGTGGTAATATTTCTGAAGGATTCTGACTTTACTGTGGTGTTCAGTAAAGGGTTTGACTCAGACAGTGTGATCTGTTCTGAGGGTTGTAATCAGTTCACTGTGTGATTCAGTGAGCGGTGATTTTCAGAAAGTGGTTTGCTTTCTGGTATAGTGGAAAATCTCTGTGTGATCAGAGGACTGGACGTAGCCTTCTAGGATTGAAGGTGAACCAGGATAAAAACCCTGTGTGCTCTTCTTATCCTTCATCTTTTACTTTCAAGCAATTACAATATTCCGCTGCAATAACGCTCTTACGTTACAACTCTAATTGCACTGAAAGTCGTTTGGTACTATTACGCGAAAATTGGGGCAACTCTGATTCACCGCCCCTCTCAGGTTGCTATCTATACTAACACAACTTTTCATTGCATTTAAACGGTCCTAGATTGAGAGATTGTGGGTATATCCTTCTGAGTGACTCATATGATAGGAAATTTATTATGGAGAAATGATGCTTTAAGGGAAGTTGTTCATAGTATGTCTATCCTTGCTCAACAATGTTGAGATAAAATTTAGGAAATAACTGTAAATGATATTAATCTTCTTATTTTATGAAAATGGTTGTTTGTCTTGAAGTTCTTTAAAATAGGACAGCAAAAAGTGATTGTGAATAAATATACAAGTTAATTCATCTAGAATGATAATTATATAAGGTGGAAGCAAAAGTCATGGTGAGAGTAATGAATTTACAACCCAAGTTTAATACGTTTACAATACATATACTTAAACATTATGGTAATCTCGTTTTCCACATATCATATAGAAATATACCAAAAAGGCATTATAAAAGGATCATTAAAAAGGATACATAGATATCATACAATTGTGAGTTTTGGTTTCCTCCAGCGGATCCTCCTCCTGTCCCCATCTAGCAAAATCTTAGCCATTAATCATTATATTTAAATGGGGATTGTCTAAATAATCCAAGGAAAAATATGAGTTAAACAACCCAAGTCCTAGCATTTAAAGGGTATGATGGATTAAGAGTTAAAAATCAATTTTTGTTTATAATGCAATTCATCTTCTTACATTGGCTTAGATAAGACAAGCGCGGCGGAGGATCTCGATTCGACAATTGATTCTCCTCCATGCATTTTGAAAATATATAATATTTTGCAAACAAACCCTAAAAATCACTGCAAAACATTTATCGTCCTTTTTTTGTTGATTTGTAATAGTATTATTGGGATAAACAACAAATCGTAGATTAGCCGTAAATCAATACATATCATGATTTCTATATCTACATATCATAAAATCTCAAAATTTCAATTCATCGGGACTTTATTAATCAAAACTTCAGAATTATACTCCTAGCATGTGAAGGGAATCATGCCATTGATTAGCGCAACAAAATAAGAATTTCCAATATGAGATAGACTTGCAAGTTCACGTTTCAAAGTTCTTAAACAAACAAACACATTAAGATTACCTCTTGAAGACATAAGCAACGAAGCAGTAGCAGCTTTGTCTCTACAGAAGTCTACACAAACACTCCCACTAGAAACCCTTGCGGCTCGATGTGCTAGCGGAGGCAAGAGGCTGTGCAAACTGTCTCACTAGAGTTTGAGCATCTCATGATCTATTTATAAGCCTCATAAGGTGGCTAACCCTAAGTCTCCTTAATGCATATTGGGCTCACCCAATGAACCTGGTCCAATATGTGTTCATCTAATAAACCTGGTCCAATAAGACATTATAATACATTCTAGTGGGTTAATTCTATGTGTGAGACCCTATAGGCATCTCTTGCGTACTTAGGTTGTAATAATTAAATATAAATAATATTAAGGTATAATATTAAGCTACTAGTGCATAAACCCACCAATGTGACCTGTTTTAATACCACACGAAGGATGAAATGTCTCTAATTTATATCAAAAATTAGAACCCCAATAAAATAAAATAAAACATTGTAAATAGCGTGCCTTTCAGCCTTTGTATACACTCTTGCAAGAAATGGAGATCTTATTGAAGAATGTACATAACAATATATGCTAGCAACATGAGCTTTCACATGATTTCCCTCTTTTACAAAAGACTCTTTGGTGGAGAATTAAGTCGTTCGAGAGTGTGTGAGACAAATGATGACCTTGTTCTCCTTAAATAAAACCTAGAACCTAACAACCATCCATAAAGAATATTGGGCTAATTATGTCTTGCACATGAACTCATAAAACTTGCATAATGGGCTTGGTCCAATAAATATACACATAATGGTTAAAAAAAAAAGAACTCAAAATAGGACATATTAAGAAATCGACTATCAGGTCATACATATGACCTACAAGGCATCGCATGAAGAATCACGTTCATCCAAAAAGTCTAGAACCTTCTTTCACCTCCATCCAGAAACCCCAGAGCGTCCTCTTTGTTCACCCCCTCCACCCCCCCAATAGGTGTGTCCTCCCCCTATGGTGGGATTTTTCCCTCATAAGGACTCCTGACTCTCTATAAGAAGGTTTTCTTCTATTCTTTGTGAGAGTCCTCTATCCAGTAGACATAATTTTTCTATCTTCCCTTTGTTTCTTTTCCCACTTCTTTCATGTCCACCTCTCATTTCCGCCACCATCTGTCACCATAACCACCCAATTCTTATCCTCACTATTTGAAGTTTCCTCTTTTAACCACCACCTAGTGTTGGGCTCTGACTAGTGGTTTTATGAGAAGTTTATAGTGAAATGGCAAGATGAGATTTTGGCTTCCATGAAGCGTGTTAACAGAGCTACCATTACCCTAGAATATATCTACCTTAGTAAAAAAGTGATGAAAATGGAATCAACAAGCTAGAGATTTTGAGTATCCTAATATGACATTTGTAATTTGAATTTCTAGTGTTTTATTGTTTGTGTATTTGTGGTGCTATATGTTGGGATACCACTTATCAAGTGTGAGTAAAAGTATCACATTGGATATAAAAAGTGTGGTTTTCTCTAAGCCCAATGTAGAGATCTCCCAAAATTTACCTTTAGTTCGGTGAGAGGGTAAATTGTCCCCTGCGACCGTTCTCGCTAGTTTTGTGTGAAGTTTTGGCCAAAGTCTTGCATATATAAATTGAAGAAATTTATTTGAGTTAGTACTTTTGTTGTTTGGATATTACCATTAATTCGTTGTTACTGTATTTTGAAAAAACTGTTGCTATTATTTATGTTCAACATGCTGCTTGTTTTTTGTTGTTTTTTTAAGAGTTAACCCTTTCTGTTTGTGTTTGGGCGCTTAACATCGGAGACAGACAGGGCGATGAATTACGAGAAGATGAATTGTTGCAAGAACGAGTTGGCGATGAAGGCTTGAAGAACTGAAGGACTTAGTAGAATATTGTTTTATTTTCCGCTGTTTGATATTAGCACTTGTAGTGCAACGTTATTTATTTTGAAATACCTTCCGCTGTTTTGTGACGTTTAATACACTATTATGGGTTGAATATTAATAATAAATATTTTGAGAGACGAAATTCTTTTGAAAATTGAGTTTTTTTCTAAGAGGTTTTAATTTCCGCATATTTACTATGTAACCCTCAACCGAAAATTGGGGTGTTACATTTTGCTCTTATTGTTGGGTGGTTTAGTTTAATGATATTTTGACTAATTGATATGCATATTTTTGGGTTCGCACGACTGTTTCTTTGTCGGTGGTTCCCTAGACACGATTGTTTCCCCCATCATTGCTCCTATGTCATTGGTTCACCTAGTCGTTGTCGTCCGGCTGTGGATTGTTCATGTATTTTGGTTCGTTCAGTAGTTGTCAGATGTGGTTCATGTTTAAGTGGTGTACTGTGCAAGCGGAGTTTACCCTTGTTTCCTAGAGTTGCCGTGGTCGTCCCGTCTTTCCAATGTTGACGCAAAACCTTATCGCGATCATTTAGTCTTAGTGGCATCCTAGACTAACCCTAGGGACGCGTTTTCATAACTAGACTTTTATAATGGATTAATTAAATCCTGGATGATTTAATTACCTTGATATCTATGTACATGATTATATATGGTGTTTTGTTTGTTTTAGTTGGCCCTTGCTTGTTTGAATGCTTGTTGTGTGGGCACTTATCGCCAGATGGAGAAGTACCCGTTTCATCAAGTATCGTACCCGAGGCATGTTGATATCCATTTGCTCGACCAGGATGTTGGAGATGTGTGGAGTTATAGGTGTATCTACTGTACTGCTAAGTATACCGGATGAATTAGGACTACACTACGAGATCGTTATGGTTTGACCGTGGATGTTTGTTATCACTGAGGGACTATCGACATTACTGTTCCTCTGTGACGTATATTAGATGTTATTGGTTCTTTTGATGATATAGTATGTGGGCGACGACCAGAGGATCCACCTATCGACAGACATGTGACTTTTTCTTCGGAAGATGACCTACAGTTAGAGGTGACTATTGATCGTTTGGTTCAATGGAGTAGACAGAGGAGAGACCTGCAACATCGACGTGAGAGGCTGAAGCGTCTGGTGGCTCTACGTAGGGTTTCCCAGGATTCTATGTCTTAGTCTTCTATTTTTAGCGTCTCACTTCTGAAGGACCTACCTGCGTGTGGTTCTTAGTTGTGTTGACTTTAGTTTATTTTTAAGTCATTTACTCTTTTCTTGAATAATCTTCACCGTGAGGCAGTTTATATATCAGTTTCATTTCGTTTTTAATTCCCGCTGCTTTTTGCAATGTTCTTTGTTTGTTGATATTTATGATAATAACCCTCATGAAAATCAGGGCGTTACAACAATGTTGACAGAAAGTCTTATAAGGAGTAATACTTGGCAGTTGTGTATTGCTTTTTGGATATGTTGGGTTTTCTTGAATTCGGGAGGAATTTCATGAGCCTGTTTTCAGGTAAGGATGTTTTTTTTTCCAATTAGCCCATAGAAGGTGTAAAAGTGATAGTTTTATGAAGTGACCAAAAACTGATCAACTCTGATCAAGGAGGAACAAAATTGTAGCACAGGAGAATGCTCAATTGGGGAAGCCAACCTATAGGGTTGGGGTTCCTCCTGTTGGTTTGGTCTTTGGTGTTGCGTGGTTGGCTTATTATATAGGTTTTATTTTTGTCTTAAGAGACCATGATTATCTTTCACATTATAAGTTGGAGCTGGTGGTATGGGTTTATTTCTAGGTGTGCCCTTCCTATAATTATCTCGTATATAGGACATCTTACACTGAATGTTTTTGCATTGTGATGCGTTGGTGGGTATGGTTTGGCATAGTTTGGTTTGTTTTCGTCATATCTCCTTTGAGTTGTTGCTATGTTTATGTGCTACTCGTGTTATTTTTTTTGTGGCCATTGAAAAATGTCTTTTACGGAAATACCACTACCAGAGTGGTTGTAACATGTACTAGGGAAGGGTTGGCTTATGCCTTATGGGATTTAATTGCTAATCTGCCCATTTTTGTTTATTAATCAATTGAATTTTTTTTTTCAAAAAATTATATTATAACCTTAAAAATCACTAACTTAGAATACATTAGTATCTATATAGCAAATTATATTAATTTATTTTAAATTTTAAATATAAATTATATTTAAAAATAATTTACTATAAATTTATATTTTAGATTTAAATATTTTAAAAAATATTATTTTCGTGTACTCCATGTGCATTGCACGAGCTAAAATACAAGTTATATAATTTTTGTTTGATTATGTTTTTCCTACGATGTTCTCAAGTTCGTTGATTCAATCAATAAATATATATATTTTTGCTGTTGAAAAGAAATATAGAATTGTAGTTTTAACTAATAATTATTTATAGGGTTAATGGTCAAATTAGTCTTTGATCTTGTAAGTGAGTTTGGTTTTAGTCCCTCAGGGGAAAAATGACGTTTAGTGGCGGTCATTTTTACAATTACTGACAGTTTTTAGCTGCCACTAAACGTCATTTTCCCCCCGAGGGACTAAAATCAAACTCCCTTATAAATTCAGGGACTAATTTAACCCTTAACCCTTATTTATAACATAGTTGAAAATACCATAAACGAGATTACTCCCACCTTTGAGAATTATAAGATCATTTAGAGATGCATTTGGTGTCCCTTTACCCTTTACTAAATTTTAAAAATTATTTTTACTCTTTTTCATATATATCCTTGCATTTATTCAAATTTTGTAATTTTGTAATTTTAAATGCCACTTGTAATTAATTCTCTTCAATACTATCCAATAATTAATTAAGGGTAAATGTTGAAAATTTAATAAAAAAATTTAAAACCGATACATTAATTAATTTTATTACATTTTTCTTAATATGCGTAATTGTATCAATAAGGCGATATAATTAAGATTGGAGGGGTATACATTATACACAATCATATATATCACTAGAGACCGGGAAACCCTTCACAATAGAAGGAAAAGGAGGCACAACAAAAAGGAGACACACAAACCTCCAAAGAGCACGCAACAAAAAGCAAAAACCCACCTAGAAACTCCCACAACCAACAGCCCCAAAACAACAACCTATAAAACCTGCCCAAGAAGATTGCTCTAAAGAGCCAAGAAAATACAACACCCATAAAAACAAGGTAAACACCCAAGAGCCAGGGGAAGCAACACCCCAAAAAAAACAAGCCTAGGACACTAAGAAGAGATCATCTCCCGAAGCTGTTTCTCTAAACCGTGTATAGCTTCTCCGTCGCTAACCGGGTGAACATGACCCCGAGACTTTTTCGAGAAGCCATGTCTTTTTAGCTCTGGTGAAATACTCGGAGGGCGAAAGAGCGGACACCTCTAAAGGAGAAGAAACTCCAGACCGACCATCACCATAAGGAGCTTGTGACGGTTTAACCAAGGTCTCAGAAAAAGGGCTGCTTTCAAGACGAATGTTGGCCACGACACCTCTTGAAAAACCCCTTTAACTAAACTCCAGTTCCGCTTCATTTTTTTAGGACGACCACGACCCCCGGGTTTAGGGTCGGAGGAGCTAAACACGTCACAGGGCGAAGCGCATACAAGCCCCTCCACGCTCCAACACAAGGAGAAGTAACCAAACCAGCCAACACAGGTAAGGAAGAAGCAAAAGAAAAATCCAAACATGACATGTATGCAGAATCCTTTGACCCTCTAAAGAAAAACACGGCCCAAAGCCCAAAACTCACTAGAAGCATCGATGGAACCATAGATCTGAACTCCAAGCCCTCCATGATTTAGCCAGTGCAAAAATCTTCCACGGATAGCTGAGTCCAAATGGAGAAGGCCAACTAAACCCTCGTTAAAAAACACCCTAATCGTTTCCCCATATTCCAAGTCCAGGCGTAAATTTGGGGGAATCATCATTGCACCCTCATTATGGACCAATAAATTGTTTCCAAAAAGCTTTTTCCCCTTTCATACTGAATTAGATCTTCAGATTCAACCCCAACCAGCACCCCTTCATCTTCCTTCCCACAATGAAGAAAGGTAATTTCTGGAAAAAGAAACTCATCCAATAAATCTTGAGTCTGAAACACACACCCTCGAAGTTCTTGATATCATCCTTTTTTCATCAGAAGAACAAAAAACCCCAGGGGTTTGAGCTTTCACAACAAAGCATCACGCCGTGACATAGAGGAACAAAAATCCCCCTCCTTTCTCAGCGAACCCTGCGAGCTAGAGACCACTCGATCCTCCGACCCCGGCCCCGACCCCGTGGAGCCTTTTGAAGGAAATATGGAGAGTATAACTGATAGATCGGAACCACCCACATTCACCCTATGCAGATTTTTGATCGCTGAAATCGTATTTATCTGTTGACAGAAATCGAGCAAATCCAAAGGGAAACCTCCTTCCTTACCTTTTTCTCCTTTGAACGAAAAGTTTTGTGAGCCTCCCGTACTGCGCAAATAGGTCTTTGATCTGAAAATAACCCACGAAATCTTCAATCCCATCAATAAAAAGGGTGGTGCACGCTCGATTAGAACTGCCAACACCACGAGACAGTCTTTTTTCATCACCATCTTGTTCTTATCCATCGGCCTCGCCGCTGCTCTGCTTCATTCCGGTTCCTTCCTGGGAACCCCTATGGCTAGAGGTCGCCGCTGCTTTCTCTATAGGTGCAAGGGTAGATAACTTCATCCTGACTTTTTTTAATCAAATATTAATTATTGATTTGAAATTTAAAAAAAATATTGAATATAAATAATTTTTATAATATTAATATTAATCATTAAATATAGTCAATGGTAATGTTAATTAATAATTTTAACAAAAAAAATTGAATGAGTTAGACGAAGCCAACATGCTTTGTTTCCTTCTCTCGTATGTTTTTTCTTTCAATGGCTGGCTATTATAATAAAGTTTATAACGTTACTCTTATAAAGGAATATTTTTGCTAGGGTTCAAAGGCTTTGGGTTGTTCCAAGTTTTATGTTTCGAAATATCTCATTTTCGTTGGATATGGTGCTTCTCGATGAGGATTTTTTCTCCAAACTCTGATTTCTCTATGTATTCTTATGTTCTTGTTATTTTTAATAACCTTAAGTTTTTGTGTACTCAGGGAGACACCATTCATGCTACAGTAGGGAATTCGTTGATGAAAATATTTCACAATGAACTGAACATAAGCTGTGTCTATGGAATTTGTTATTTTGGTGTTGGTGCAAATGTTGGCCCGTTCAGAACCACAAAATATCAAAATAGTATTAATTTTGAAGATGAAATTATTTCTAAACTTGATGAGATATCAAATATTCCTCAATATGGATTCAAGTTTGTGAATTTTCCAGAATTAGACTCTAAAGATTTTGATCGAAACTATCTTATAGGTAACAAGTAATTATTATCTTTTGATTTTTTCGTGTATTTGTTTAAGATTATGTTTTAATCTATCCAAATCTTATTTCATTTTAGATGCGATTGGGTTTATTTATGGAGTTATATGTGAAATGCAGTATGACTACAAAGGAGAAAGATCAAAGTACATAGTGATTGATTTTTTTTTTAATAAGGAAAGAAAGCAAACAGTAAAAGAAACGAACTAACCTATCGCATCTTTGCACAAGAGCGGAATCACAAAGGAAGGGGGTCCTTCCAAATACGCATTGGACACCGTGATTGAGAAGCTTATCTCGCCAACGCATCTGCCACAACATTTCTATCCGGCATAACATATGAGAATTGAACCTTCCAATCCTCCGCCAATATTTCCCGAATAGAAGCAATAATGTCTCGTTGCCAATAAGTTTGGGTGTCCTTGTTCTGGCTCAGAAGCTCCACAATATTCTTACGATCCATATAGTAGACAATTTCTCGGAAACCCAAATCCCAGAGAAGCTTCAAACCAGTTCGACGCGCCAGAAGCTCCGCGTGAAAAGCACAACCAGCCCCATAAGATCAAGCAAACCCCGAAAGCCATCAGCCAGTGGAGTCCCGCACTACACCACCACCACCCATCTGATTTGGCCTAGAAACCCAACTTCCGTCCATATGAAGATGGATCCAATTCGGATCCTTGACAAACATGGATTCTCGAGTATTCAACGTCATCTTCCCCCACCTCACAAATTCATTCGTTGTTATCAAAACTTGTCGCCAAACCAACTGAACAGGCCACGGATGTGGATCGAAAACCACACTATTCCGCCAACGCCAGATACACCAGAGAATGGCAATCGTAAACGCCTGCTGAGGTCCCTGAAGGAGGTGTCGAAACCAATCCTGGAAGGAATACACCGCAGTAGGGTTAGCAACAAGCTTCGAAAGTGGCTCCATATCAAACAAGAATCACGACAATCTCGCAAAAAGTGTTCAACATCATCATCCTGCTCGCCGCACCGAGGACAAGACGTTGTCACACTCAGATTGCACTGGTGTCACTTCAAATTTGTCGGGAGAGTGCTGCGCCCTACCAGCCAAAGGAAAAAATGATCCTTCCCCGGAGCCTGAGATGTCCAGATCGCCTTCCAGTCACGAGAGCTCGGATGATCATTATGCTGTAGCATATGGTATGCGGAGGCTGTCGAGTAAACTCCTGAACTGGTTTCTGACCACAAAATCTTGTCCTCCTCCTCCTCAAAGCGCAGCGGTATACTGCCCTGAACAATTTCATTAACTACCTCTGGTGGAAGAGGCGTGTACAATGCAGTAAAGCTCCACGTACCATGAACCCAAAGATCAGAGACCTTGATGAGTGGATATTATATGATGTTTTTAGGTTGTTTTTAGTCTTTTTATTTTGTTATTTTTGAGTCACATATAGGTTTTTTATTATTTTTATGTAGATTTTATATTTATTTTGCATTTTGCATGTAGATTAGATTTTATTTGTTTTTCTAACTTTATTTTATATTTTTAGGAATTTTTATAGTTATTTTTATTTTTTAGAAAAAGCAGGTATAGTTATCATTTTTGTCCAGGGACCAATTTGTAAAGTTTTAGGAAATCAGGGACTAAAATGTGAAAGTTCAAGAGTGGAGGATTAAAAATTGAAGATTGAAAGAGTTAAAGGGCTAAAAATGAAAAAGAAGAATATGAAGCAACTCTCTTCAAATTAGCACATGGAAAATAAGCTTGAGGAATTGATGGTAATGGAGGAGAAGTTTCAGAATTGATTAAGGGCTGAGTAGTGGCTTTTTAAGGCATTTAAAACCCACTACCATGAAGAAGAAGGAAAAGCTTGAAGATGAAGCAGCAGCGTCCCAACGCTCCATGTTAGAACAGATAGCAACCTGAGAGGGGGGGGGGGGTGAATCAGTGTTGCCCCAATTTTCGCCTTATTGAAATTGTTACTTTCAAGTTTATGATGATCACGAAATGATCGTTGTTATTGCAGCGGATATGAATAATACTTGAAAGTAAATGTGAAGGATGAAGAGAATCACACACAAGATTTTATCCTGGTTCACCTTCAATCCACCGAAGGCTACGTCCAGTCACTCAAGAAATCCCCTTGAGGATTTTTCCACTATTGATAAAATTTCTTACAAGTTCCTAACCCAAGGACCCCAAGAATTTCTACCAATATCCTGTGAAAGCAAACCACTTTCAACAGCCCCAGAAAGCAAACCGCTTTCAGTTCCTGAAGGCAAACCACCCTCAGACCTTGAAGACAAACTTGTCTTTAATCGAAACCCTGAAAGTAAACCACTTTCAGTGACAACAACCTTTCACCGAATACCACGGTGAAGAACTCAATCTTACAGAAAGAGATGAATAGGGGTGGCAAAAATACCCGGACACGCGGGTACCCGCGGGTAAATACCCGCACGGGTAGTTGGATTCGCGGGTCTGGGTACCCGCGGGTCCAAAAAATGGGTATTTTAACTACCCGTTTACAAACGGGGCTGGGCGGGTACCCGTTTATTTGTACCCACGGGTACCCGTTAATAGGAAATTACTAATCTACCCCCTCTATATAAAAAAACTAAACAGTGAAACCTAAACTAAAATTCTACTGTTCAGTACTTCAGTCTCCTCCTTCTTCATAGCTGCGCCGCCGCAAGCTCTTCTCCATCTGGCCAGCGACTCCTTCTCCTTTCAAGCTCGCCGCCGGCAACTCCTTCTACTTCCAAGCTCGTCGCCGCTGCGTCCTCCTCCTCCGTTCCAAGCTCGTCGCCGCTGCGTCCTCCTCCTCCTTCCAAGCTCGTCGCCGCTGCTCCTCCTCCTCCGTTCCAAGCTCGTCGCCGCTGCGTCCTCCTCCTCCTTCCGAGCTCGTCGCCGCTGCGTCCTCCTCCTCCTTCCAAGCTCGTCGCCGCGGCTTCCCCGACTCCTTCCAAGCTCGCCACTGCCTCCTCCTCCTTCCAAGCTTTCTCAAAAGATTTCCCCGGCTACCTGATTTCAGTTGTTGAGCCCAGAAATCAGGTATGAAAATCAGCTTTAATTTACCCAATATTATCAATGAATCCATCAATTTATCAGTCCTTGCCTTATAAAACATGCTGTCGAATGTTGGTGAGTTGGTTGTTGCACGTGGATTTCAGGATTTGGTGTTGTCATTAGAGTTTATGATGCTCTTCTTGCTGCTGAATCACTTGCTAACATGTTTGCTAACATGCTGAAAGTTAGGATTTTATGACATATATATATTACATCTTTTGATTTGTATAGAAGCATAAGATGTTTCCTTTTGTCTCCCTTTGTTAATTCTTGATTTTAGCTTGTTTCAATTTCTTTCTAGTATAGAATGTCCGAAATTGCTTAGTCAAGGAACTTAATTAACAAAGCTGCTACTGCTGATTGCTGAAACTAAGTTGCTGTTGAATGTGGTCCTAGTCTCCTAGATTATGTTGATAACTAATATAGTAATGCTGAGCTTGGTTAGAGTTAGTGAATGATGATATATTGACAAAGTTTTCTTTCACTGTAAATAAGCAAGATTAATTGTTTTAATTGTTTTGTTGCTGTTATATAGTGGAGAATAGATACACCCTTTAAAAGAGACCTAAAAAACTGTATTTATATAATTGTTTTTGAACTGTCTTATACTGCTACTGCTGATTGCTGAAACTAAGTTGCTGTTGAATGTGGTCCTAGATTATGTTGATAACTAATATAGTAATGCTGAGCTTGGTTAGAGTTAGTGAATGATGATATATTGACAAAGTTTTCTTTCACTGTAAATAAGCAAGATTAATTGTTTTAATTGTTTTGTTGCTGTTATATAGTGGAGAATAGATACACCCTTTAAAAGAGACCTAAAAAACTGTATTTATATAATTGTTTTTGAACTGTCTTATATAGTGGCTTATTTATTTGCAGAATGTCACATTCTATTCAACAATCAACTAGTTGGACTCATCCATTGGATGATGACAAAGAAGGCGAACATCAATCTCCAAGTGTCCCTGAAACTGCTGATCTTGCTGATGAGGGAGAACAAAATTCTCCAATTGTGGGCCATAAAAGAAGGCGAAGATCTATCTATTGGGACTATTTCAAGGAGAAAGTGATATCTGGGAAAGTGAAAGCTATTTGCATATTTTGTGGAGCAAAACTCACAGGAGAGGCAAAGCAAGGAACAAGTCACCTGAAAAAACACTATGATAGTTGCAAAAAGAGGCCTAGGCAAAATAAAAGCCCATCATTTGTTAAAGCTGATAAAAAAGGGGGTGAAACAATGCTGGCTGGGTCTTATGTATTTGATCAAGAAATAGCAAGACGGGCCCTTGCTAAAATGATAGTTGCACACGAGTACCCGTTGGCTTTGGTTGATCACCTCTTCTTCAAAGAATTTTGTTCTACATTGCAACCTGGATTTAAAGGGGTTTCACGGAACACTATCAAAAAGGTCATCATGCAACTGTTTAGTGAAGAGAGGGAGAACACAAAGAAGTTGTTATCAAAAAACCGAAGTAGAATTGCAATAACAACTGATATGTGGACTTCAAGCAATCAGAACAAAGGTTATATGGTTGTTACAGCTCACTTTGTTGATGACTCATGGGTTCTACAAAGTCGGCTTATAAGGTAATGCCCCAAAACTTATTATCGTTTTACAAAGTTTACTATTATTGGTTGTTTGATAATTTGTGTTGATACTAGGTTCATTTATGTGCCGGCTCCTCATACCGGAGAAGGTTTAGCTGATGTGTTATGTGAATGCTTGTATGATTGGAATTTGGATAGGAAGTTGTGCACTGTGACTGTTGATAATTGTGCGGCAAATGATAAAATGATTGAGAAAATGTTAGAGAAGATTTCACATAGGACACTTATTTTGGGTGGTCAATTGTTTCACATGCGGTGTTGTGCGCACATATTGAATTTAGTTGTGAAGGATGGTTTGTCTATTATTGCTAGTGCTATTGAAAAAGTTAGAGCTAGTGTTCTTTTTTGGGTATCAACACCTAAAAGAGAAGAGAGATTCGAAGGTGCATGTGAGCAATTGAACATTCCCTATAATAGAAAGCTTGTCATTGATTGTCCAACTAGGTGGAACTCTACATTTTTAATGTTGCGTGTTGCCATTGAATACAAAGATGTATTCGATCGATTGTCAAGATGGGAGAGTCAATGTAAAAAAACCGCACCAAGAGAAGATGAGTGGGAGATGGCTAAAGAAATTTGTGCTAAGTTGCAAATATTTTATGATGTGACAAATCTGTTCTCTGGAACTTTGTATCCAACATTAAATGTCCTTTTCCCTAAAATATGTGAAGTTAAACAAGCTTTGGATGAGTGGCATCGTTCTCCTAATGAGGTTATTCATGAAATGGCTAAACTTATGAGAGAAAAGTTTAACAAGTATTGGGGTGAGGTTAATGGTGTGATGGCTGTGGGCATTGTTTTAGACCCGAGGTACAAAATGGAATTTATCAAAGTTTTTTTCCCTTTAATTTATGGAGAAAATTCTACTCATGAAATTCAAAGGATAAAATGGACTTGTCAAGGTTTAGTAGAAGAGTATGAAAAGAGACTCAAGGGGAAGGAAACTGTGAATTCATCTCCATGCACAACCCCAAATGTAGAGGAGCAGAATATTAGTGGAGTTCCATCTTGGAAGACTACATGGCTAAATCATCTTAGTGGACAAACTGGGAAAGTCAAAGGAAATCGCATGTCAGAATTAGACATCTATTTGGATGAGGGAGTGTTACGTTTTGATGAACAATTTGATATCTTAGGTTGGTGGAAACAAAATGGATTGAAATATCCCATATTACAAATGGTTGCAAGAGATTTCCTAGCCGTTCCCATCTCCACTGTTGCTTCAGAGTCTTCTTTTAGCACTGGTGGTCGGTTTCTTACTCCACATCGTAGTAGATTACAACCAGATACTTTGGAAGCAATGATTTGTTACCAAAATTGGCTATGGAGTAATGTGAGAGGTAATTAAGTGTATTACTTTAACTTAACAAAGATTTATTCATTATTGCAAATTTAAATTACTTTTTTTCTCTTTTCAGATTCTTCACAATCAAAATCAATGGACTTGAATCAAAAGATTGAATATTCTACCTCATTATTTGTAGATTCGGATGTTGACATTGTAAGTTGCTTTTTGATACTTGTTTTAAATAGAATAATATTATTGGTTGGTTGGATTTTGATTTGTTTGTTTACTTTTGTAGGGGGAACCATGTGGTGGAGCTGATGTTAATGAAGTGAACATTATTGATGATTAAAGAATGCTTAGAAGTAGAAAAGGCAATTATTGGGGGAAGGTTCATTAAAGTAAAGCTTAGTTATTCATCCTTCAAATTACTTGTGGATGTGGCCAACCAATTGAGGAAGATGGAGATGAGAAAGATGAGGATTAAATTATCATTTTGTATATGACTTTCTTTTAGTTATTTTGAACTTAGTTATTGAGCACTAAACATTATTTGTATTTGGTTATTGGTGAATGGTGATGCCCCACTTTTTGTTTTATATTGCTTTTTGCGTATTAGTACGCACACTTCCACGTTTTATGACACACTATGCTCAATATTATTTTTTGCTCACTAAATTATATTATTTGCTTTAAAATATTGAGAATGCTTTGAAGATTAGAGCTTTAATTAGAATCTGGAATTTAGTTTAATAAATGAATTTTAATTAACATATAATTTTCCAAAAGAATTACCTTTTTTAAAAATAATTAAATTTAAAAAAAAAACAGAGCCTTTTTAGTTACATAAAAAAAAAAAAAAAAAAAAACCTAAACTCTGAACATCTTATTTAAAAAAAAAAAATCACAGATACGGGTACCCGCGGATACCCGGACCCGTTAAATACCCGTTAAACGGGTACCCACTTATTTTATAGCGGGTCTGGATCTGGGTATATACCCGCGGGTATCGGGGCGGGTCCGGGTCTGGGTCCGGGTACCCGCCCCGTTGCCATCCCTAGAGATGAAGAAGATATTACAATTGGCTGTTTCAATCCTTTAACACACAATTGGATTGAACATGATAAATTATGCTTTAAGGCTTTTAAGCATAATACAATTCTGAGTTCTTCAAGATATGAACAACTAAAGTGTTCTTATAAGCATGAAGATCATGAACTCAGAATCTAGGCTCCAAAAGATTTAAGTTCTAAAAGATGAACTAATTTTGACAAAGCTTTGGCCTAATGTGTTTTTCTCATGTGTAATGTGTATGTTTCGTGTGTGTTGTGTGTTATATGTTTTCTGGACTCAAATGATCTTTATATAGGCAAGGGAAACGTCCTTGAACCATCACAACCCTTTTCAAAAGGTTTGGGACACAATGGTTCATGAAAAGATGCACTTTTTCGTTCTGGTAATCGATTACCATACTTAGTGTAATCGATTACACAAGTGACCGTTTCAGTTTGAATTTGAATTTCAAACATGTAATCGATTACAAGACTTGAGTAATCGATTACTTGCCTAGGTGTAATCGATTACCATAATGGTGTAATCGATTACACAGAAGTCCATTTTCCAGAAACTTGATCTTTGAGACTTGCTTAAGGTTTTCTACTTCTTTTAAGTTATGAAATCTCTTAGCTTGATTAGATTAGGTGTTTTAAGAGCCTTTATGCTTTAATAAACCTTTGGAAGCATAACTCACCTAATACTAAGACTTCTAGACTATTGATGGACTTGAGTGCTTGATTCTTTGAAGTCTTCTTTTCTTCTTTTTGTTGATGAGTTTGTTGTCATCAAAACCACAGCCAGGGTCAGGAGCAAGACCTTCTTCACAATCTAGTATTTCTGATATTTCTCCCCCTTTCTAATGTACTTGTTGAATTCCTGCATATGATCTTTAAGAGCACAGAACCTTTCTCCCCCTTTTGACTTCATCAAAAAGAAGAAAAGGCCAAAAAATGTACAGGCATACACACAAGTATATATTGCAATATAAAGCATGGGGGTAGGGGTAAATGTAAAATAGGAATAGAACATAATAATCCAAACATGTCATGCAAACGAAAAATGTACATACAATGTGAACATATTACAAGAAGAAATGAAAAACTCCTAGAGGACTAAGTACTAGTAGGAGAGGCAACATCAGCAATGGTATACACGGGTACGAAATCCTGACCAGTATCATAAATTTGACGAGGAAGAAGAAAGAGGCCAAAGTCATTGGTGATGTTGAGCGAAGGAAGGATGGATGTGTCTATACGTTTGAGATGAGATGACCGCGTGTCGTAAAGCTTGGCAATAGGTACTCCAGAGTAGAGAAGGAGGCGGGTGATGATCGATGCATAAGGAAAATATTCCGCCGAGTCACGACTTTGCAGCATGTGGTGCATAACTAAGAACGCCCAATTTATTTTGTGACAATGAAGAATGCCATAAAGAATTTGTAACTCAAATTCGCTAATGTGAGCAAGAAGAGTTTCTTCAAGCAGAACTACTTGATTAATGAAGTAGTGTAGGAGATGATTGTTTGTCGTGAGGACATCAGTGTTGTAGGGGCAAGAGGTAGTATGAGGTGGGTGAATTGTCTGGAGGTCTACTGACTCAAATCTACAAAGAGATTTATAAAAGGAGTCATGGCTATAGTCAGACCAGGGGCAGGGGAGATTGGGACCTAAAAGAGCACCGGATGAAGGAAGTCCAAGGCAACGACCAAAAGATGAAAGGGAGTGTCGAATAAGAATCCCCTTCACAGAACTTTGAAATCCATCTTGCAGAGGTTCTAAGTTGCAATAAAAGACTTTTACTAGTTCAGGGTAGTAGGGATTGCACATAGAGATAAACTCCTCAAGGTTTTGATAACGGAGATAGGCGGGAAATGTGGGACCATTTTCAACGAAGGAGTCTAAATCACCAAACAAAGGTTTACGAATGAGTTGATTGATAAATCGTGAAGCAAACCTAGTTCTTTGTTGTGTGGATGTGAGGAGTCTTGTAAGATTCATGGGCCGAGAGGAACGAGAATGATAGGAATCCATAGTTGTTTGAGGATGAAATTTGAGAGGAGGATATGCAGCACCTTGAGAGGGTTTTGGAGGATATGACTAATCAACACCTAAGGCTGGCTTAAATATCCCGAGCATGTAATCGATTACAGCAGTTAAGTAATCGATTACGAAGCGGTTATACCAAGTTTGAATTTCAAAAGATAGAGGGAAATTGAAATTCTGGCAGTTTTTCGAGTATGTAATCGATTACTGCAGTTGGGGTAATCGATTACATCAGTTACAAATTTGAAAAATTTCAAATTTTGAATATGTAATCGATTACGCAGATATTTCTAACAGGCACGAGGACATAGAACGTGGATAATCGATTACAGGACCTATGGTAATCGATTACTAGGACACTTTTATAAGTTCTAGGATCTAGAATCCTATGTAACACATTTTCATATAAACACTTAAGCACATAATGCATATGAACATATAATTATCATAAAGTTTATGCAAATAATATGTTACCTTAAATGTCATGCTCATCTAATATTCCTAATTCTCTGCTTATCTTGAAAAATGATTCCTTAGGAAGAGGCTTAGTAAAGATGTCTGCTAACTGATTATGTGTATCCACAAATGAAATCTCAATATCTTTCCTCATAACATGATCTCGAAGAAAATGATGTCGTATATCAATATGCTTAGTTCGAGAATGCATGATAGGGTTTTTAGTGAGATTAATGGCACTTGTGTTGTCACATTTGATTGGAATGCAGCCCAGCTCTAAGCCATAATCTTTGAGTTGTTGTTTGAGCCATAGAGTTTGTGCACAACAACTTCCTGCAGCAATGTATTCTACTTCTGCAGTACTTAGAGCAACACATGCTTGTTTCTTACAAGACCAAGAAACAAGGGCATTTCCTAACAAGTGACAGGTACCACTTGTACTTTTTCTTTCAGTTTTACAACCAGCATAATCAGAATCAGAATATCCAATCAAATCACATACACTTCCTTTGGGATACCACAATCCAACATTTGTAGTTCCTTTCAAATATTTGAAAATCCGTTTAACAGAACTCAAATGTGATTCCCTAGGAGATGCTTGATATCTAGCACATAGACACACACTAAACATAATATCAGGTCTACTTGCAGATAAGTATAGAAGAGATCCGATCATACCTCTATATTTGGTAATATCAACTTGATTGCCGGATTCATCTTGATCTAAATATGTGTTAGACCCCATTGGTGTGGCTATGGCTTTGCAATCATCCAAATCATATTTCTTTAATAATTCCTTGCAAAACTTTGATTGGTTGATGAATATTCCATCACTAGATTGCTTGATTTGCAAACCAAGAAAGAAATTTAATTGTCCCATCATGGACATCTCAAATTCTTCTTGCATCATATTAGAGAAATCCTTACAAAGAGATTCGTTAGCTGCACCAAAGATAATATCATCAACATAAATTTGAACTAATAGGGTATTACCTTTGGTTCTTTTGATGAACAAGGTTGTATCAGCCTTACCCTTTTGAAATCCTTTATCACAAAGGAAAGTACTTAATCTATCATACCATGCACGAGGGGCTTGTTTAAGACCATAGAGTGCCTTTTTTAATCTGAAGACATGTGAAGGAAACTTTGGATCTTCAAATCCTGGAGGTTGCTTCACATAGACTTCTTCTTGAATGTATCCATTCAGGAAAGCACTTTTGACGTCCATTTGATATAATGGGAAATTTAAAGAACAAGCATACGCCAATAATAGTCTTATGGCTTCCAACCTTGCTACTGGTGCATAAGTTTCATCAAAATCTATACCTTCTTCTTGATTATATCCTTGAGCAACTAATCTTGCTTTGTTCCTAACTATAATACCATTTTCATCTAACTTATTCCTAAATACCCACTTTGTTCCAATAACATGTTTTTCACTAGGCTTAGGGACAAGTTCGCGGATCTTAGGAATAACTTACCTAAACTTCCGCTCTGATACCAATTGTTAGAATAGATAGCAACCTGAGAGGGGGGGTGAATCAGTGTTGCCCCAATTTTCGCCTTATTGAAATTGTTACTTTCAATTTTATGATGATCACGAAATGTTCGTTGTTATTGCAGCGGATATGAATAATACTTGAAAGTAAATGTGAAGGATGAAGAGAATCACACACAAGATTTTATCCTGGTTCACCTTCAATCCACCGAAGGCTACGTCCAGTCCCTCAAGAAAACCCCTTGAGGATTTTTCCACTATTGATAAAATTTCTTACAAGTTCCTAACCCAAGGACCCCAAGAATTTCTACCAATATCCTGTGAAAGCAAACCACTTTCAACAGCCCCAGAAAGCAAACCGCTTTCAGTTCCTGAAGGCAAACCACCCTCAGACCTTGAAGACAAACTTGTCTTCAATCGAAACCCTGAAAGTAAACCACTTTCAGTGACAACAACCTTTCACCGAATACCACGGTGAAGAACTCAATCTTACAGAGAGAGATGAAGAAGATATTACAATTGGCTGTTTCAATCCTTTAACACACAATTGGATTGAACATGAGAAATTATGCTTTAAGGCTTTTAAGCATAATACAATTCTGAGTTCTTCATGATATGAACAACTAAAGTGTTCTAATAAACATGAAGATCATGAACTCAGAATCTAGGCTCCAAAAGATTTAAGTTCTAAAAGATGAACTAATTTTGACAAAGCTTTGGCCTAATGTGTTTTTCTCATGTGTAATGTGTATGTTTCGTGTGTGTTGTGTGTTATATGTTTTCTGAACTCAAATGGTCTTTATATAGGCAAGGGAAACGTCCTTGAACCATCACAACCCTTTTCAAAAGGTTTGAGACACAATGGTTCATGAAAAGATGCACTTTTTCGTTCTGGTAATTGATTACCATACTTAGTGTAATCGATTACACAAGTGACCGTTTCAGTTTGAATTTGAATTTCAAACATGTAATCGATTACAAGACTTGAGTAATCGATTACTTGCCTAGGTGTAATCGATTACCATAATGGTGTAATCGATTACACAGAAGTCCATTTTCCAGAAACTTGATCTTTGAGACTTGCTTAAGGTTTTCTACTTCTTTTAAGTTATGAAATCTCTTAGCTTGATTAGATTAGGTGTTTTAAGAGCCTTTATGCTTTAATAAACCTTTGGAAGCATAACTCACCTAATACTAAGACTTCTAGACTATTGATGGACTTAAGTGCTTGATTCTTTGAAGTCTTCTTTTCTTCTTTTTGTTGATGAGTTTGTCGTCATCAAAACCACAGCCAGGGTCAGGAGCAAGACCTTCTTCACACTCCAGCGTTGGGATCCCAGCGCTCAAGTGCTGGGATTCTGACTAGGAGATGAGTCAGATTTCCACCCAACGCTCAAGCGTTGGAAGGCCAGCACTTAAGCGCTAGGCCTCGGACAGTAAGTGGGATTTTAATGCATCCCAACGCCCAAGCGTTGGGAATGCCAACGCCCAAGCGCTGGAGGGTGGATTTTTACTATAAATAGGACCCTTTTCTTCACTTGTAAAGCACACCTATCTAGAATACAACAAGTATTCTCTCTTTCCTCCTTAAGATCATTGTTCCTAGGAATTGTGGGAAGCCAAACTTGAGCTCCTATCTAGGGTAATTCAATGATTCTTTTAGCCATGCTTGGCTAACTTCTTCTTTAAGTTTTTGGGTTGTTTTAGTTTATAATTCATGTTCTAGTCTTTTTCTACATTTCTGAATAATATTTCCTTTCATGTTTTATTTCCTTGTTCTTCATTAATCTTGTGTACAAAAGATTTCTTGCTTTCTACTTATGTCATAAGGCCATTTGGTAAGTCGTAAGGGAAATAGGAAATAAAAAAGGTTATAAGTATACATTTCTTAAGGCAATTAGGATGGACATAACTTTGTGTTGGCCCGAATTCCTTCTTCATCTTCTTTTTTGGTTAACTAAATACGTAGGCTAAGGATTTAGTGATTAGGAAGAAAGTTCTACATTTCTTAAGGCTATTAGGATGTAGAAATTGTAGGCTATAGCACCATGAATTTGGATTTAAAATTCAAAAATTAAGTAGGAGATTTCTAGCATGTTTTATAGACTATGTAAACCATTTTATGCTACTGTTATTTCTTGTTCTAAAACCAACAACATATATTCATCTTTTAATTTTCTGCACCAGTACTAAATTTTATATTAATAAGAACACCTATCCCTTGGGTTCGATCTTTTTACTACGCGATAGTTAATCGTACACTTGCGATTTTGCTATCAGACCTTAAGCTTCGTATTCGAGATATGCACATAAGGGACAAGGTGACACAAACTCCCAGTTCCAAGCCAGTTAGAATACCAAAGCGAGGATTGCCCATCACCCAAACATGGTTGGAAACCTTGCCTTACAGCATCCTTGGCATTGGTAATTCCTTTCCACACATAGGAGTCCCCAGGGTGATATTTCACCGGCAACACTGAGTCAGCTCCCACATATCTCTGTTTTAACACTTGAACCCAAAGCCTGTCAAAATCATACATGAGATTATTAACCAACTTCCCTAAGAGAGAAGTGTTATTTTGCCGAGCACTGCGAATTCCAAGCCCCCCCTCGTCTTTGGGTAAAACCACATCATGCCAAGGCACTAAATTCCAACTTCGAGTCGACCCTCCCTTGGACCAAATACAATTTCGAACTAGCTTGTCAATATAATCACAAACTGATTCAGGAAGCCGCAAAGCTTGCATAGTATACACAGGCAACGAAGACATGACAGACTTGGCCAAACATAACCTTCCCGCATTATTCAGAAGCTTATGTTTCCGGGATGCCAGTCGAGTGTTCATTTTATCAATTATAGGAGCAAAAATATCCCGAGTTACACGTCCCATGAGGAGGGGTATACCCAGATACTTACCAAGATCTGCCGCCCTACTAATCCTTGAAATGTGTGATAGTTCTTGCTGTTTCTGTTGGCCAATGTTCCGTGAACAAATCATGCGGGACATCTCTAAATTCACCTTCATTCCGGACGCTTGACAAAAATCAGAAAGTGTATCGGAGATTAGACGCATTTTCTCGTTCGATGCATGACAAAAAAGGAGGACATCATCAGCAAAGAACAAATGTGAAATACCAATACCTTCCTTTGTAACTCGAATAGGTTACCATACACCTTCTTGGACAAGTCGCTGGATATGAATAGTGAGACGTTCCATACAAAGCACAAACAGGTACAGAGACAAAGGATCTCCTTGCCTTAACCCATGTTGCGGAGCAAAGGAAGGTAGCTTAGAGCCATTCCAAAGGACTGAGATATTTGACCCCTGGACACTCCACGTGATCAAATCCACAATGGACGGAGGGAAGCCAAAATCATAAAGGGTTGCCCGTTGGTGCAGAAAACAAAAGCTGAGAGCCATAACCAGAGAAAAGCCACATGCTCTATATCAGAAACTTCATCCGAAGTTCCATGGAATTGGATGATGAATGGATTAAAAGTAAACATATGGGGAGGAAGTTGAATCGGGTTCGAAGGAAGAGTTTCACCGGCTTTGAAGACCATGTCAGTTGGTCGAAGACTAGTGATGGCAGCAATGTCGAACAAAGTAGGCGAAATCATCCTGTAGGGAACATGGAAAGAGTTGGTTGAAAGTTCCTAGAAGAAGAAAGAGCTCAACAACATTGGGGAATTGTAATTCAAGCTATACCTAGAAAGCTGAATTGGGTTGAAGATCCCTAATTTTTTCCAATATTCAGAATTTTTGGATTCAAACCTATTAAGCCAGTTTAGAAATTTTTCTGTTTTGGGCATAGGGGAGGATCTAAACACTGGATTAGGACCTTCCAAGAAAGAGATGTCATACACATCTCGGAAAGCTAGAATTTTTTTAGTGGCAAGAGGATAGGGGAAGAAGTCATCAAAGCTTTCGGGAAAATTGCCACTGTAAGGACCTAAGAAAGCGAAAGTATTGTCTCCAATGGAAAAAGGGATGAGTACCTGGGATTTCCAAATTGCAAGCTTTTCATCTTCGTGGGGAGGTTCCAGTACGTACTAACGGTGGCCCGAAGGCAAGGGACCTTCAATCTGGCTTGCGAAGGGAACAGACATTGAACGAGACGAAGAATCGGAAGCCATGGATGTGTGAGATTCCTGGAAAATGTGGAAATTTGAAGAAAGCCTTTCAGACAAATGGAAGAAATGGAGCTAGGAGGCGAGTAAAGAGAAGAAATGAGCAAAACCCCCTATTTATAAAGAGAGAAGACAAAGACGGAAAAGATTTTGACAAGACAAATGGAGCCAAAAATCTTATTCAAAATAAGTCAAATCCAGTCAGTCAGTTCAAGCACGTGGGCCGACATATTGGAAACCCAAATACTCATCATTGCCTATTTACTAGCAAAGTGGGCTACTAACTACCCCACCATCATGCTAAACAACCAATCCTTCTTTTAATTAAATTAAATAAAGGATAATTGAAATTATCTTTTATTTGATTAAAAATATCACACTTCTCAGCAAGAAGATTCTTCGAAGTATAATATTTTAGGGGGCATCTGTTAGCCTGGAATTTTTCCTAAGTCCTAACCTGGTCGAAGACTACATAGTAAGGTAATTTCGACCAAAAAGGAAGATATGCAGTGAGGGCTAATAAAATAGTTTCTGATGTTTCGACTAAGATGACATGCTAAGTCGAAGTCAAATCCATCTCGGAGACAAGATCCTAAAATCAACAAGTGCTGAACTTGTCTTCGACTAAATCATTAGTGTGTAGGAGGAGGCATTTCGACGGAAGTTATGGGTAGTTACTCAAGATTGGACGCGTGGAAAGAAAAGAAGCAAGCATCAGACACGTGGAGAGCTTAAAACTCTCATCCTTCTCACACAACCTAAGACAGAGAACCTACCTTCATATCATCTTCGTATTTTGCTCTTAATATTTCTACCTTACTCTTGTTGAAGAGACCTAGTAGAAACAAAACCTTCTTTGGAAAAGAAGTGGGAGAAGTCCTATTTAAAACTTGTAAGGAGAAGTCCTGTAGAAAACTTGTAAGGAGATGTCCTGTTGGAAAAATATTGGTGAAGCCAAGGACTGGACGTAGCCATGTCTATTAAGGGGGTGAACCAGGATAAATACGTTGTGTGCTTTACTTTTCAGCTCTTTTCATATTCCGGTGCACTCGTCCTTGAAAAGTATTTTGAAACTTATACTTGCTTTGTAAGAAAAGGTTCTAAAAATCACACACACAATTCAAACCCCCCACTTTCTTGTGTTGTTTTACTATTATCAGATATCCTCATGCAGGAGGAGATTTTGTGGTACTAGAAACCCAGAGAGAATTGGGTGAGGCTTGTGGATAGGAACACGAAGTTCTTTCACACTCAAACCGTGGTACGACGAAAGCATAACAAGATACATGGCTTGTTCATACAAAATGGTAATTGGTGTACGGATCCAGCAACACTCCAAGAGGAAGCACGACTCTTTTCTGTTAACCTCTTTTCTGTTGACAAGAAGGTGTGCTGGAATGTGATCATGGAGAATAGAACCCCGGTCATTTCCGAGGTGGGGTGGCGTTGGCTCAACCTGTTTCATTTGATGAGGTTCAATGCGCGGTCATGGAGATGCATTCCTTTAAGGCACCCGGAGTTGACGGCTTTCAGGCTTTCTTCTACAAGTAGTACTAGCATATATTGGGTACGGATCTCCATCACATGGTATCCATGGATTTTTAGAATAGGAGAGCTAACTCTTCCTTACTGGACACGTTGCTTATGCTAATCCCCAATGTGGATGACCCAGTTCGTCTGAAGGATTTGCGGCCGATTAGCCTTTGCAATATGGCGTACAAAGTTATTACAAAGGTGCTGGTCAATAGGTTCAAACCGCTTGTTGCTGAGCTAGTGGGACCACTTCGGGGAAGTTCCATTCCAGGAAGAGGGACTAGAGACAACATCATTCTAGCTCAAAAGGTGATGCACACAATTCACACGCATAAGAAGAAATGTGGGTTAGTTTCCTTGAAGATTGACTTGGAAAAATCTTATGACAGGGTGAGTTGGGACTTCCTACGAGCAACCCTTTATGATTTTGGCTTCCCTCCGTCCATTGTGGATTTGATCATGTGGGGTGTCCAAGGGTCAAATATCTCAGTCCTTTGGAATGGCTCTAAGCTACCTTCCTTTGCTCCGCAACATTGGTTAAGGCAAGGAGATCCTTTGTCTCCGTACCTGTTTGTGCTTTGTATGGAACGTCTCGCTATTCATATCCAGCGGCTTGTCCAACCTGAAATAAGATTACACAAATCATATACGAAAAACATCATTGTTGAACTTAGAAAACCAAAAATTTGTGTGCACTTAAGTTTAACAAAGTGCCTCATGTATATGCACATCATTGAAGCACCTAGCTCATCATGTCGAGTGAGATGACGGAGCTCATCTATACCAATATGCTCATAATAAGCGTTGCTAAACAATCTTTCGTCCATTGGTACTGTGATGAGGTTGTCGTCAATGAGCACCTTATCTGCATATACATCCAGAAATTTGTAGCTCTTCAAGGGATCTTCATTTTTACGAATCTGAGGCCTTTGTTGATGTTTAGGGGATGCAACAGATTCCCTTGTACATTTTGTCTCAACCTCCTTCCCCTTCGCTTTCACATTCACCTTCTCTTGGGTCTTGCCGCTGTTCTTCTCCTATGTCTGAAAAATTATAAATTCATGTATAATCAATGAGTAATACATACATTATGTGTTGAGTTTTTAGAATTATATCATTTTACCATGCTTGAAACCTGAACAAGGTTGACCACGCCACAGTTGCACATATTACGCCCTGGATGCATACCTATTCACCGACGTCATCAGGCACTGGCAGTGCTGCATGACCCTCGACCACAACATCTATACCAACCTTTGCATAGCTGGCGCGAATTGGACGGGTATGGAGTGTATCACAATCTGTGTTATACACTCTACCAGATGCAACCACGCGGAAATAGGGACTCTCCAAACACAATGAACATTTAGTAATACCCTAAGAAAATGACAAAAAACGTTAATCATGGAAGAAAAAAATAGAATAGAATGCAAACACTAATAAAACAACTTACCTTAGGGAGGTTAATGTCTATTGGTAGTGGTGTAGGCATATCCATGCCGTTGACAGATACATGTGGCTCTTTCTCGACCCTCTGCCCCTACATGAATGAAGAAACTATTGAGGGCACTACCTTTAATGAACCATCATTAATCTATTACAAAAAACTGAAACAACACCAATTACCCGAGGTGTGAAACTACCCCTCCCACTGTTGTATCGCACCTGCGCAGGGTCATTTCCACTGTCGACCTCCTTATCCTGAATCAATATATGGACATGTTGTTGCTGGGATGATACCACTTGCAAGATGTGTGCGACATATGGGTCCGTCTCCTTGCCCTTTGCCTTCTTTTGAACCTTGAAGTAGGTTCTTTGGAAAATGGGAAATGTGGCTCCCCTTACACGTCCTGGGTGCTCGATTCACACGCATAAGACGTGTGAAGTGGTCCCACTAGCTCAGCAAGGAGCGGTTTGAACCTATTGACTAGCACCTTTGTAATAACTTTGTACGCCACATTGCAAAGGCTAATCGGCCGCAAATCCTTCAGACGAACTGGGTCATCCACCTTGGGGATTAGCACAAGCAACGTGTCCAGTAAGGAAGAGTCAGCTCTCCTATTCTGAAAATCCATGGATACCATGTGATGGAGATTCGTACCCAATACATGCTAGTACTGCTTGTAGAAGAAAGCCTAAAAGCCGTCAACTTCGGGTGCCTTAAAGTAGTGCATCTCCATGACCGCGCATTGAACCTCATCAAGTGAAATAGGTTGAGCCAGCGCCACCCTGTCCACCTCGGAAATGTGTAATCTTATTTCAGGTACTTGTTTGACCAATGTGCGACTAAGAATCTCTTAGAGAGAATTGCATTGCACAGTCCGCATCGAACAACACATCTCTTGAAGAACCAGAGTTAGTACATTGCGGACACAATAAAGGAACATGCACATCTAAGCCAGTTATATCTCGCCCAACAAATACAGGGTGAGAAATTTATATGATCAATTAATAACTTTATAATCAATTTAATTTTATGAAACTTAGTTACTTGATGGTTTGTTCATTTAACATTTGTTGTAGGGACATTTGGTGTTGGTGGTGATCAATGCCACCACAAGGACCTTATTTTACTTGGATCCCTTAAGTGGTGAACTAAAAAACCGCAAAGAAATGAAAGACATATTTGATCGATAAGCATATAAATATACCGTGTTATATACTCTTACTACTCGACGTGTTTACTCATTGGGTTATTTGTTCATTTTGTTAGCGCAATGAGGATCTACCGTGCTACTCAACCATGTTATTTGTTCAAGTGGACTGTTATAAAGGAATATCCATATTTCCCAAACCAATTACATATACACCAAATCACTTATACTTTTTATTTGTTTTTGTAGTGCCCTCGTCAAACAAACAACATCGATTGTGGGTACTATGTCCTCAGCTTTCTACGTGACATCATTGCGCACAATCAATCCACAATTCCTAATGCGGTATGAAACTTTACATTTATTTGTTGTTTATATAACAAAATTCTTATCTTTTTGTAGTTTTAATTTTTAATCTAACTCTAACTCTGTTTATTTTTACTATCATTTTGCAGTACCTCACTGATTGTCCGTTCGACTCCTATGATCAGGACCAACTCAATGTAATTAAAGAAGAGTGGGTTGGCTATGTGTTAGACAAGTTTGTAATTCCTGGCGGCTAAAATGTGTAAAGGGGTCTGTACATATTATAATTTGTACATATATTTGGTTGGTTGTTCATATTATATATATATTGCTTGCATTATGTTGTCAGGGTTGTTTCCATTGCATTGCAGGTCATGGATATAATTTGTTTACTGTTTGAATTATATTGCATGTCTCTGATTGTATGTAGCAAAAAAAAAAAAAAACCACACATTTTACCACAGTTCTTAAAGGGACCGTGGTAACAGAACTAAAAAAAGAACTTATCACCATGGTTCATAAAGAAACCGTGGTAACAGAGGGAGATATTACCACGGTTCTTCCTACAACCGTGGTAACAGAGGCCTGATATTACCACGGTTCAGCGTAGAACCGGGTATTTCATAGGTATGATATTTCCACGGTTCCGCCTTGAACAATGGTAATTTATCTATTACTTCGATCCCTGATACTACGGTTTAACCGTGGTAATAGGCTGCCCGGAACCGTGGCAATATGACATTTCTGTAGTAGTGAAAAGTTTTCACATAACGACGCTTGTCCTCTAGATTTTTACGTCGCGTAAAAACAGACGAACGAGACCTCATGAGGTACATAAGGCGTGTGTCACAACTGAACGTGACATAGTGAATTTAATTATCGGGATGAAAATACTTTCAGAGCGGAATTTATTTCAGTTTGTAAATGAAATGGCTACGGGGGCTAATATATATATATATATATATATATATATATATAAATGCATATAGTTGTGCATATTTTTTATCTTAACCTATGTGTGACTTCATTAAATAATTGAGTGATTTAATTGTGTGTTAAAGTCTACTTTAAAGGCTAAGTAAGCTAATTTATAGTGTATTTAGCTTTTAACAAAGTAGTGAGAGTGACATCTTTGCCACTTTTGGCCAATACAAGAATTTCTCAAGGAAAAGAAAGTCACCTCCTTTCGTTTTTGCATGCCATGCACCTAGATTCGAGGAAGTATTATTAAGATGAAGATATTTATTAACTTGTTGATCAAGTAGGGTTTGGATAAGGATCAAGGGACATCGATAGTGACATATTAGGGTTAGGAGACCATAAAGAAATAATCAAGGACCCTAAGGTAATTTTTCTCATCCTCACTCTTCCATATATAGGTTCCATGTGCATAACACACATTTTTTGCGTGCTTTTTCTTTCTTCATTTCCTTTGGGTTCATGAGATATTAGAGAGAGAGTAGGAGAGTTAGAGGGAATCTCTCAAGAAATTTCTTTTCCCTTCGTCCTGCCCTCTTGGCCGAATCACCTTCACCCCTATACCACCCTCAAGCTTTCAATTTCACATCTTCCTTAAGCTCTTTCTCATGCATGTGGTTTGTGCATAAAGATTAATTTGTTGAGCCTAGATCTAGCTTTTGGATTTTCAAATTGAGCTTTTGATTAAATGTTTTCACAATAGTTGTAGGTCTTGAATAAATCTACGTAACCATGTAATTATTTTTCTTTGAAGTTGAGATTTTGAGTTAAAATATAATTTTGAACCTAGCTTTTTGCAAAGTGTCTTTGAGAAATTGATTCCCACTAAGTTGATATGTATTCGTGAAGTTAGTTTTAAGAAAAGTTGAGTTTCGTTCCAAAAGTGATTTTGAAAACTATCATTTGCCAAAAGTGCTTTAAGGAAAGTTGTTATTGGGGATGAGACCTTCTAAAAAATATGGTCGGTTTTGAAAAAAGAATCCCCTTGATAATTAAAATGGTGTGGCTGAACCTATGGGATTTGTTTCAGGGTTTTGGAATTTTGATTCAAGTCTTGATTTGTTGTTTTTAAGTGTTTAAGAAACGTTTGTAAGTGATTTGTTAAATTAAGGATATTTTTGATTGAAACAAGGGTATGGCTGAGGCATACCATTGGGTTTTTTGTGGTTTTTGTTGTTTTGAAAAATTGATTCATAGTTTTTCAAGTGTTGATTTCAGTTGACGAAATGAAAATGGTTCATGAAATAAGTTTGGGGACTTAAGTTGAAGTTTTGAAAAGTTATGTGGTCAATATATGATTTTAAAAAGTTTAAGGATTAAAAGTTGTATTTTATATAAGTATTAGGACTGAAGTAAGATTTTGGAAAAGTTTGAGGACCGAAGAAATGTTTTTAGAAAGTTTGGGGACCTAAATGAGATTACAGAAAAAATATTGGGTTTGTTTTATAAGTCATAAAAGTTCAAGGACTTGTTTTGAAAATTGTATAATTTGAAGGACTTCTTTTAAGAGTTGGAACTACTTTAATTATCGATAAACCTTGAGCATGTAGTTGCATATAGTTTGAGTTAGAGACTCTAAGGGAACTAGCTTAGCCTTATCCTAACATATAGACTTGGATTTAAGTGACTAAGTCAGAATGTATCTTGTCAAAATACGAGTTTTGGTGTCGGAGCAAAGTTCAGATGAGAACCTTGGAAGGAAAGCGGCCAAGGCAAGGGCACTTCAATGTTTGAATATCTATTTATGGTATATGATATATGATATATACGTCTATGTTGTATGAATTGAGATGACGATTATGTCGTTTAATTGAATAGGGCACCTTGTATGCGCGATTGAAATGACTGTTGAATCATTGCAATGCTGCTTGCTTTTATGTCGTTTGATTATACGGAAAGCATGCTATGTATGGGAATGTATGGTTGATAACATGCCGACTAGTTTGAATTGATGTTGTTACCTGAATATGTTATGCTTGCAATGTTGTTTATCTTCTCGATTGCTATCAAATGAGCAAGCGAAGGGAAAAAGAGAGTTACCGGTTGGACGCGAAGTCCTTCGGTATTTTGAGGTGAGGGTTTTATTTGGAATAGAGGTGTAATGGTTTTGAAAAGAATAAGAAGAAAAGTTTTTGATTAGGATCTCAATTGATGTTTTTGGAAATATGTTTTCAAAAAAACAATGGTGGAAACCGAGAGATTTTGAAAAGAAACGGATCCGTAAGTGAACTTACCAAACCCTTTTATGAACTAAGGACGACTCCAATTTCTCCATAAAAAAGTCATATCTTTGTAAAGAACCATAAGACTTATCATTTGAAGAAGAATCTTAATACGTATCTTTGGAAAAGGAATTATAAGACTTTCCGAAAGGTATCATAAGACATGTTTTCTGAAAAGAATCACAAGAATTTTATGAAAAGGATCATAAGACATGTTTTCAAAAGAAAATAGGGGATTTAATCTGTAAGATAAGTGTGATGAATCGTTCATCGATTGTTATCGATGTGGATCACTGGCGGAATGGGCCATGTGATAAGAAATGATATGATATAAGAAGGGCACTAGATTAGGGTGGACCGCATTGGAAAAGGAACTTGGATTCGTACGAAAGATGTTTCCACTGTGTGAATGATTTGATGAGGAACTCGCACTCATATATGAAAGGCGTTAATGCTGTGTGAATGATTTGATGAGGAACTCTGACTCGTATAAAGACATTTATGTCTGTATTATTGATTGTGGACTGATTGGTATCATTCCATGTCATGCATTCATAAATGTTCCTCGAGACAACATAGTCGTTATATCTACTATTGATTGGGACAGCAAGACTATCCATCCATCAGGCTGTGTGTGGGTTGTGGGTTTCTGTGTGTGGGCTGAGTGCCAACTGTGTGGGGGTTGTGTGTAGACTGTGTGGGCCGTGTGCGGTGAATATGGTTAGGATAGCAAGATTATCCCCAATCGGCTGTGTGTTGGCTCTGTGTGGTGGTACTGATATTCCGATAATGGTGAAGCTAGTGCATTGGCAGAGACATAGCATTCATATTGTGTTTTTGATATGATTTTTGTGAGAGATGCTAAATGTTGTGATTTGAGACTTGGCGTGAATGTTTATATGCAACTCTATTTTGCAATATATGTTATTGTATTGATGGACTGATGTAAGTAGCTGAGGCCAGAATGGTCCAGTATATAGTTTATAACGTGACCTATATATACTGCCTGACTTGTTTGTCTAAGTATATACTATTACTCTATTACCCATATGCTCCTATGAAGAGTTTGTTTTCAAGAAGTTGACCCTTGCGTTTTCTTTTCTGTGTATGTTCTTCGGGCGTCATCTATATGTGGTGACGTCCGCTTCAAGGATGATTCCTGATGATAGAGACGGGAGTCACAGGTAAAGAGGAGGATTTGTCTATGACGTTGATGTGCACTTGAGCACAAATTTGTATACATATGATATTTATATGTTATTGGTTGTAATAAATTATTATTTGGAAAGTAGGGGGCATGTGTAATGCATGAGATCACATGTTTTAAAGAAAAAAATACACCTGCATTTCTATGTTTTTGAAAGATAACCAACATATTTAATTTACTGTTGAGTCATTATGGGACCCCTGGAAATTAGAGCTTTACATTATATATGCATTAACAGGTCTAGGTAGGGACAAAGTTGAATATGCAAAAAAAGCAGGTAAAAAGAGGGCAAAAGTGCTGATTTCTAAAATGTTGTCTACTCTAAGCACTTCTTGTAGATTGAACCGTGCGGCTTCGTTCACCGATGGATCATGCTCAAAATTAGATATGTTTTACTACTCTTCTAGATCCTCAATTTTACTGGTCGAGTCGTCAAAATAAGGTATGTGAGGAGAGAACGTGCCAAAACAAGGATTTACGCCCACACTGAAACTACCATGGTTGTTGCCTTCGGAACTCGTAAAATCATGTCCAGATCAGCCCTAAACACAATTTAGACTCTATAAAAGGGTTCCAAGACCTATCAGACACAAAGAACTCATACAAGAACATTCTATAGTGTTGCGGAGGCTAAGGAATGAGGAAAAGCACTTCAGAGGATGATTGGAGGCAAAGAGGGCTCTTGAATTGGTTCTTCTCGCTGTCTTTTATCCATTATATAGCCATAATTCGGATTACTTTGTGCTTCATGTATATGACTGTTGGCTAAATCCTCTCTCTCGAGGTTGCGATGTAGGATATGATTTGAACCCCGTTTATTATATATGTTATTTTTCTAATTCATTTTTATAATTTCTTACTTTTTATTCTCTCGTGCATACTTGATTCTATATGGCGTCGCGAACCATGTCATTAGTAATTAGTCCAACCTTAGCAGGGAAAATTAATTTTGGAACCATAAGAGATAATGAACATAGGGTAATTAATAGTTATCCACTCCTAACTGGAGGCTTTAGGATTAGTTGTTGTATGTTATCAACTTCCGATGCATCTTCAGTGAAGGTTGATTGTCTGAAAGTGGTTTGCTTTCAGGGATTGAAAGTGGTTTGCTTTCAGGGTTGTTGATAGAAATTCTTAAGGTACTTGGTGTAAGCACTTGTAAGAAGTTTTTATCAATAGTGGAAAAATCCTCAACGGGTTTCTTGAGGGACTGGACGTAGCCTTCGGTGGATAGAAGGTGAACCAGGATAAATTTCGTGTGCAATCTCTCCTATCCCTCATCTTTTACTTTCAAGCAACCCTTATTTCCGCTGCAAGCACAATTATCGTTTTGTGAACACCATTATCTTGAAAGTAATAATTTTGTTAAGGCAAAAATCGTGCAAACCTAATTCACCCCCCCTCAGGTTGCTATCTATATTTACAATTGGTATCGGAGCGTAAGTTTTGGTAATTTGCTCCTAAGATCCGGGAAAAGATGGCATCATCTTCTAGTCATGGTACTAGTGAGGGATTCAACATAAACAGGCCACCATACTTCAATGGAGACCACTATGACTTCTGGAAGATCAAGATGAAATTCTTTATAAGGTCATTGGATGTGGAAATATGGAAAGCCATTGAAGAAGGTCCGTTTATACCAATGAATGAAGTGGGTGATAGCAGACAACCGAAACCAGAAAACACATGGACTGAAGAAGAAAAGAAGAAAGTTCAATATGATCTTAAAGGAATGAACATTCTTACATCTGCTCTTGGCATGGATGAATTCTTCAGAGTATCAACGTGCATAACGTCAAAAGAAATATCGGATACATTGATGGTAACCCATGAAGGAACAGATGAAGTCAAGAGATCAAAAATCAATACCCTCTCAAAAGAATATGAGATATTCAGAATGCTTCCTGGTGAAAAGGTATTGGATATGCAAAAACCATTTACTCATTTGACTAACCATTTGATTGTACTTGGTAATGAATTTTCCAGGAGTGATCTAAACATAAAAGTTCTAAGACCACTTACAGGAGCATGGCTACCAAAGGTTACGGCGATTTCTGAAAAGAAGAGTTTGTCTAATATGACACTAGCAACTTTCTTTGGAAAACTCCAAGAACATGAATTGGAGTTAAATCGTCTAGAAGAACATGAACAACATGAAAAGAAGTATCGTTCCATCTCTCTAAAAGCAAAGGAAAGCATTAAAGAAGACTATGATGCAGATTCTAAAGTGGACGTCAATGAAAGTATGAACCTTCTTGTGAAGAATCTTGGAAAACTATTCAAAAGGAAAGGTATGAAATTTAACAATAATATAACCTTCCAAAGGAATAGTGAACCTTCCTCCTCCCATAAATTTACATGCTTTCAATGCGGAAAACCTGGACATATCAATTTGGAATGTCCAAATCTTCAAAAGAAGAAGCATGGATTAAAATAGAAGTTTGAAAAAAAAGATTCAACTGCACGGAGAGCCTACATTGCATGGGATGAAAATGAAGTGAGTTCATCATCCGACTCCGAAAAGGAAGAAGCACATGTTGCTCTAATGGCCTCCCATGACTCAGATGATGAAGACATTGAGGTTAGTAGCAATGGTATCTCATTTCATTATTTAGAATTTTCTATTGAAAATGTGTTTAAGTTATGTCAAGATTTCTCTAAAATAAGTAGTAAACAAAATGCTATTATCTCTTCATTATAAGACAAATGTAAGATTCTACAGAATGAACTATATTTAGTAAAATCTAAACTAGACATTCCACATGAATGCACTAAGCGTAATTCATTAGAAGAGAAAATAGATAGTCTTCAACAAAGAGTTCATAACTTCAATATTGGAAAGGAAAAACAGGATGATATCCTAAGCGTACAAAGATTCACAAGCAATAAAGTTGGATTAGGATATACATCACAGTCAAAGACAAAAGAAGTTAAGAAAACTATCTACGTTAAATCAAACAAAGGAGAAGGAACCTCTAAGCATGAGAATGCAAGTTCATCTAAGACTATGAACAATAGGAAAGATTATCATAAGAGATATTCTAATAGAATTAATCCCATTCCTAGACATACCTCAGGGTACAACAGATATTCTTGCACTTACTGTAACAAAGTAGGACATACCCCAAATAAGTGCTATTACAAGTGTTAGAATCAAATAATTTAATGAATTATTGTACTTTGACGAATAACAATTTCGTTAAGTCTTGATTTTATTGAAGATAGAATTCCTAACTTCTCAATGTTTTCACACTCAGGAATATCTATTTACTCGAAGAAAAACTGCATGGACCCTAACAAAACATTATCAAAAGCAGATATTCAAGTAGAGAAAAGAGGAAGAATCCGTCCGGCTACAACTCTTATAAATGAGTCCGCTAGTTGAAAACGTTTGCCTCAGTGAGTTCGTCCGACTATGCTGAACGTCTGGTCAAGTTATTCATTACCCGAGTTTAGTCGTCAACTAGTGTGAAGCTTTCACAGAGTTCTACTCTTATTCTCATTCATACAAACTTTCCAGAGAACCAATTTTCTTATTCTCTCTATAATCTGTTTTTCATATTTCTACCCACTCTTATGGAAGAGACTTTGTAGAAACCAATTCTTCTTGAAAAAGAACTGGGAGAAGTCCTGTCTAATACTTGTAAAGGAGAATTAGAATACTTGTAAAGGAGTAGACCTCAGAATACAGGGAGAAGTCCTGAAGAATACTTGTACTATTTTGAGAAAATAGTGAAAATCTTGGTGAAGCCAAGGACTGGACGTAGCCCTGTCGATTAAGGGGGTGAACCAGGATAAATATCTTGTGTGCTTTACTTTTCATTCTTAGATTAATTTCCGCTGCATCCATTAGCAAACGTTTTCAAATTTATAACTGCTATTCTTTGAAAAAGATTTCAAAAATCACACACACAATTCAAACCCCCTTTTCTTGTGTGTTTTCGTTACAATCAATTGGTATCAGAGCTTAACCTCTCTGAGATATACTAACATCTTAACAGGTGTAGAGCATATAGATCGATGGACAACATCGCATATCCGACCGGAACAGCAACCAACAAGCCACCATTCTTTGATGGGTCCAACTATCCATACTGGAAAAAGCACATGCAACTCTTCATTGAATCAACTGACTGGAAACTCTGGGATGTCATAGCCAAAGGAAACTATGTTCCCAAGGACAATGAAGACAAAGCCATTCCGGCTAAAAAGTGGACTGAAGAACAAAGAACAGAAAATTAAAGAAACACCAAAGCTAGGCTATTCCTCATATGTGCCTTGAGCAAAAACGAACACGACAAGGTAGACAGTTTGAGCACCGCTAAGGAAGTCTGGGATACCTTAGCCATTGCCCATGAAGGAACATTAGCCGTGCAAGATACCAAAATGAGCATGCTAGCTTCTCAATACGAAACCTTCATGATGGAGGATAATGAGTCAATGGACTCCATGTTCGCCAGACTTCAGACCATTCACAATGGGATGAGGAATCTGGGCAAATGCTTCACTAACAAGGAACAAGTGATTAAAATTCTCAGAAGTCTTACTCCTAACTGGAGATCGTTTGTTACCACTCAACGAGCTGGAAAGAATTTTGATAACTACATTGTGGAGGATCTATTGGGGGAGCTAAAGATTCACGAGCAGGATCTCACATATGATGCGGCTATCATGCATGGAAAATCGTCCACTGCTAAAGCAGTAGCCTTTAAGTCCAACGACTCCAAAGAATTGAAAGCCAATGAATCATCTGACGAAGGTGCTGCGCCGTCTGATCACTCTGATGATGAACATGCACAATTCAATCGAAGATTCGAGAGAATGGTGGGGAACAGGAAGCAGTTTAGAGGAAAACTGATAGCCAAATCCGCAAGTGTACGGTTGATTATCGTATAATATAAAAGATGTCGATCCCACAGGGATATGTGTGCTATTATTAATTTATTTAGAACTTAAACATAAAATATAAAGGTTGATTTTGATGTGGTTTGTTTAGAGCCAAAAAAATGAATAAGCATAAAATAAATAAAGAGACGATAATGATAGAAATTAAGCTCTTGGGTTGAATTACTTAACTTATAAAATATGCTATCAAACCTCTATTTTATTTCTGAATTTTAAAACAAGAATTCATGATGCTTTAACCTGTTGTTTCTACAAGTTACTTCATTACACATTGTAGAACTTTCTTTCTAATTACTAAACTCAATTCCTTGCAATTTAGTTAATTAAAGAAGAAGATGAAGATGAAATTTTCGCCTTATTGAAATTGTTACTTTCAAGTTTACGATGATCACGAAATGATCGTTATGATTGCAGCGGAATTGAGCGATAATTGAAAGTAAATATGAAGGATAGAAGAAAATCACACACAAGAGTTTATCCTGGTTCACCTTCAATACACCGAAGGCTACGTCCAGTCCCTCAAGAAAACCCCTTGAGGATTTTTCCACTATTGATAAAAATCTCTTACAAGTTCCTAACCCCAGGACACCAAGAATTTCTACCAATATCCTGTGAAAGCAAACCACTTTCAACAGCCCCTGAAAGCAAACCGCTTTCAGTTCCTGAAGGCAAACCACCCTCAGACCTTGAAGGCTAAACCACCTTCAATTGAAACCCTGAAAGTAAACCACTTTCAGTGACAACAACCCCTTCACCGAATACCACGGTGAAAAACTCAATCTTACAGAAAGAGATGAAGAAGATGTTACAATTGGCTGTATCAATCCTTTAACATACAATTGGATTGATCATGAGAAATTATGCTTTAAGGCTTTTAAGCATAATACAATTCTGAGTTCTTCAAGATATGAAAAACTAAAGTGTTCTTATTGACATGCAGATCATGAACTCAGAATTTAGGCTCCAAAAGGTTTAAGTTCTAAAAGATGAACTAATTTTGACAAAGTTTTGGCCTAATGGTGTTTTCTCATGTGTAATGTGTTGTCTCTTGTTGTGTCTTGTGTATGTTATGTTTTCTGGACTCAAATGGACTTTATATAGGCAAGGGAAACGTCCTTGAACCATCACAACCCTTTTCAAAAGGTTTGGGACACAAAGGTTCATGAAAACATGCACTTTTTCGTTCTGGTAATCGATTACCACACTTAGTGTAATCGATTACACAAATGACCGTTTCAGTTTGAATTTGAATTTCAAACATGTAATCGATTACAAGCCATGAGTAATCGATTACTTGCCTAGGTGTAATCGATTACCAGAAAGCTGCAATCGATTACACAGAAGCCCATTTTCCAGAAACTTGATTCTTTGAGACTAGCTTAAGGTTTTCTACTTCTTTTAAGTTATGAAAACACTTAGCTTGATTAGATTAGGTGTTTTAAGAGCCTTTACGCTTTAATAGACCTTTGGAAGCATAACTCACCTAATACTAAGACTTCTAGACTATTGATGGACTTGTAGTGCTTGTTTCTTTGAAGTCTTCTTTTCTTCTTTTTGTTGATGAGTTTGTCGTCATCAAAACCACAGCCAGGGTCAGGAGCAAGACCTTCTTCACAATCTCCCCCTTTTTGATGATGGCAAACACATTCTTGATACTTGAAGATCATATATGCATTCTTGATGCAGAACTCCCCCTGTTTGATGGAATCTAGTATATCTAGCGTTTCTCCCCCTTTCTAATGTACTTTTTGAATTCCTGCATATGATCTTTAAGAGCACAGAGCCTTTCTCCCCCTTTTGACGTCATCAAAAAGAAGAAAAGGCCAAAATGTACAGGCATACATACATCCATACAAGTATATTGCAACATAAAGCATGGGGGGTAGGGATAAATAAGTAAAACGCGAATAGAACATAAGCATCCAAACATAGCATTTAACCGAAAAAGTCACATAAAAATGTGAGCAAAGTACAAGAAGAAATGAATAAACATGAAAAAAACTTCTAGAAGACTAAGTACAAGTAGGAGAGGCATCATCATCAATGGTATGCTCGGGTACTAAATCCCGACCATTATCATGAATTTGACGAGGAAGAAGAAAGATGCCGAAGTCATTGGTGATGTTGAGCGAGGGAAGAATGGAGGTGTCCACACGTTTGAGATGAGAAGACCGCGTGTCGTAAAGCTTGGCGATAGGCACTCCGGAGTAGAGAAGGAGGCGGGAGATGATCGATGCATAAGGAAAAGACTCGGCCATGTCACGACATCGCAGCATGTGATTCAAGACTAAAAATGCCCAGTTAATTTTGTGGCAATGAAGAATGCCATATAGAACTTGTAACTCAAATTCGCTAATGTGAGCGAGAAGAGTTTCTTCAGGCAGAACCACTTGATTGATGAAATAGTGGAGTAGATGATTGTTTGTCGTGAGGACATCAGTGTTGTAGGGACAAGAGGTAGTATGAGGTGGGTGAATTTGTTGGAGGTCGACCGACTCAAATCTACAAAGTGATTTATAAAAGGAGTCATGTCTGTAGTCAGACCAGGGACAGGGGAGGTTAGGACCTAAGAGAGCACCGGATGAAGGAAGTCCAAGGCAACGATCAAAAGAGGAAAGCGAATGTCGAATAAGAATTCCCTTAACAGAACTTTGAAATCCATCTTGCAGAGATTCGAGATTGCAATAGAAGACTTTTACTAGTTCTGGGTAGTAGGGATTGCTTATAGAGATAAACTCTTCAAGATTTTGATAACGGAGATATGTGGGAAATGTGTGACCATTTTCAACGAAGGAGTCCAGATCACCAAACAAAGGCTTACGGATGAGTTGATTTATGAATCGTGAAACAAACCTAGTTCTTTGGTGTGTGGATGTGAGAAGTCTTGTAAGGTTCATGGGCCGAGAAGAACGAGAATGATAGGGATCCATAGTAGTTTTAGGATGAGATTAGTGAGAAGGATTAGCAACACCTTAGAAAGGTTTTGAGGACAAAATGTAGAATGGTAGGAACGGAATTTGATCAACTAAAGCTGTTGTTTAAATAGACTCGAGCATGTAATCGATTACAGCAGTTAGGTAATCGATTACAGAGCAGTTATTCCAAGTTTGAATTTCAAAAGATGGAGGGAAATTTGAAATTCTGGCAGTTTTTCGAGTATGTAATCGATTACTGCGGTTAGGGTAATCGATTACATCAGTTGTAAATTTGAAAAATTTCAAATTTTGAACATGTAATCGATTATAGCAGTTATGATAATCGATTACTCAAATAGTTCTAGCAGGCACGAGGACTTAGAGCGTGGATAATCGATTACAGGACCTATGGTAATCGATTACTATGACAATTTTATAAGTTCTAGGCTCTAGAATCTTAAGTAACACATTTTCATAAAAACTTTAAGCATATAATCTATCTAAATGCATATAAACATATAATCATCATAAAGATTATGCAAATAACATGTTACCTTAAATGTCATGCTCATCTAATATGCCTAATTCTCTTCTTATCTTGAAGAATGATTCCTTAGGAAGAGGCTTAGTAAAGATATCTGCTAATTGATTATGTGTATCCACAAATGAAATCTCAATATCTTTCCTCATAACATGATCTCGAAGAAAATGATGTCTTATATCATTATGCTTAGTTCGAGAATGCATGATAGAGTTTTTAGTGAGATTAATGGCACTTGTGTTGTCACATTTGATTGGAATGCAGCCCAGCTCTAAGCCATAATCTTTGAGTTGTTGTTTGAGCCATAGAGTTTGTGCACAACAACTTCCTGCAGCAATGTATTCTGCTTCAGCAGTACTTTGAGCAACACATGCTTGTTTCTTACAAGACCAAGAAACAAGGGCATTTCCTAACAAGTGACAAGTACCACTTGTACTTTTTCTTTCAGTTTTACAACCAGCATAATCAGAATCAGAATACCCAATTAAATCACAAACACTTCCTTTGGGATACCACAATCCAACATTTGTTGTTCCTTTCAAATATTTAAAAATTCGTTTAACAGAACTCAAATGTGATTCCCTAGGAGATGCTTGATATCTAGCACAGAGACACACACTAAACATAATATCAGGTCTACTTGCAGTTAAGTATAGAAGAGATCCGATCATACCTCTATATTTGGTAATATCAACTTGATTACCAGATTCATCTTGATCTAAATATGTGTTTGACCCCATTGGTGTGGCTATGCTTTTGCAATCATCCAAATCATATTTCTTTAATAATTCCTTGCAAAACTTTGATTGATTGATGAATATTCCATCGTGTGATTGCTTGATTTGCAAACCAAGAAAGAAATTTAATTGTCCCATCATGGACATCTCAAATTCTTCTTGCATCATGTTAGAGAAATCCTTACAAAGAGATTCGTTAGTTGCACCAAAGATGATATCATCAACATAAATTTGAACTAATAGGGTATTACCTTTGGTTCTTTTGATGAACAAGGTTGTATCAGCCTTACCCTTTTGAAATCCTTTATCACAAAGGAAAGTACTTAATCTATCATACCATGCACGAGGGGCTTGCTTAAGACCATAGAGTGCCTTCTTTAATTTGAAGACATGTGAAGGAAACTTTGGATCTTCAAATCCTGGAGGTTGCTTCACATAGACTTCTTCTTGAATATATCCGTTCAGAAAAGCACTTTTGACGTCCATTTGATATAATGGGAAATTTAAAGAACAAGCATACGCCAATAACAGTCTTATGGCTTCCAACCTTGCTACTGGTGCATAAGTTTCATCAAAATCTATACCTTCTTCTTGATTATAACCTTGAGAAACTAATCTTGCTTTGTTCCTAACTATGATACCATTTTCATCTAAATTATTCCTAAATACCCACTTTGTTCCAATAACATGTTTATCACTAGGCTTAGGGACAAGTTCCCAAACTTGATTCCTTTCAAATTGGTTTAGTTCTTCTTGCATTGCTACAATCCAATACTCATCCTCTAGAGCATCATTTACTTTTGATGGTTCTATCTGAGAGACAAAGGCCATATTCAAAACTGAATCATTTAAGCGTAGCCTTGTAGAAACGCCTCTAGAAATATCACCAATAATATTATCAACTGGATGATCCCTATGGGTTCTCTATTCCTTTGGAAGTTGATAAGTATTACTTTCAATGTGCTCTTCTTGTGTTAAATTATGATCTTCATCCTTTTGAGAATCTTCATTTACAATGATATCATCTTCTTCAATATCTGGAGTATTAACTCTATCTTCTATTAAAGATTTAGATTCATCAAAAGAAACATGTATGGATTCTTCCACAGATAGAGTTTTCTTGTTAAAGACTCTATATGCTTTGCTTGTTAGAGAATAACCAAGGAATATACCTTCATCAGATTTTTCATCAAACTTTCCAAGGTTTTCCTTTCCATTATTCAAGACAAAGCATTTTGATCCAAAAGCATGTAGATGAGAGATGTTTGGTTTCCTTCCTTTGTAGAGTTCATAGGGAGTTTTCTTAAGAATAGGTCTAATAAGAACTCTATTGGAAACATAGCAAGCAGTACTTACAGCATCAACCCAGAAATATTTAGGGAGACTTGATTCACTTAGCATGGTCCTTGCTAATTCTTCAAGTAATCTATTCTTCCTTTCTACAACACCATTTTGTTGTGGTGTTCACGGAGTAGAGAAATTATGTGATATTCCATTTTCATCACATAGTTCTTGGAATTATTGATTCTGAAATTCTCCACCATGATCACTTCTAATAGAAGAGATCTTTAAAGACTTCTCATTTTGAACAAGCCTTGCATATTTCTTGAGTGCATTGAAGGCTTCATTCTTATGAGGCAGAAATAATGTCCATGTAAATCTAGAGAAATCATCAACAATAACAAGTGCATAGAAATTACCTCCGAGGCTTTTAGTTCTAGATGGTCCGAACAAATCCATTTGTAACAATTGAAGGGGCCTTGAAGTCGAAACTATGTTCTTTGATTTGAAGGATGTTCTGGTTTGCTTCCCTTTTTGACATGCATCACAAAGCTTGTCTTTCTCGAATTTTATCTTTGGAAGCCCAACAACTAGATCATGCTTGACTAGTTTGTTTAAATGATCTATGTGAATATGAGCAAGTCTTCTATGCCATAGCCATGAATCACTATTATTCTTGGCCAAAAGACATCTCACATTTTGTGGAATTTCTTCCAAGGAGATCATGAAGACTTTGTTTACTTTATACCCAGAAAACTTAATTTCTTTAGTTTTCACATCTTTCACAACACATATATCATTAATAAAACCAACTTTCAAACCTTTATTACATAGTTGACTAATACTCAGAAGATTATGCATCAAACCATCAACGTAAAGAACTTTATCGATGACTGTTTGAGGGGGTGTGCCTATTCTTCCAATACCGAGTATCTTTCCCTTTTGATTGTTACCATATGTGACAAAACCTTTTTCTCAAGGTATAAGAAATGAAAACTTGGTTTTGTCTCCTGTCATGTGTGATGAGCAGCCACTATCAAGATACCATAAATCCTTTGCTGCTTTCATACACACCTACATGACAAAGTTCAGACATGGGTATTAGGAACCCAACAAGTTTTGGGTCCTTCTAAGTAAACATCCTTTCTAACCCAAATGTATTCCCTATTTGGTACTCCTACATGTTTATAGTAACATCAGCTAGGGGTATGTCCTACTTTGTTACAATACGTACAAGAGTAATGATTGTAACTAGAGGTTTGTCTAGGAGAGGAATGGATCTTCTTAGGATGTCTATTTTGAGTATTCTTCCTATTGTATGTAATTCTACCAGGATTAATCCTTTTGTTACTAGAAGATTCTACTATATGGTTTGGTTTTACAAACATAGTTTTCTTGACTTACTTAGTCTTTGGGTGAGAAGTATATCCTAGACCTGATTTGTTATTTGAATGTCTTTGCACACTTAGAATATCATCTAACTTCTGTTTTCCTTTATTGAAGTTATTTACTCTTTGTTGAAGATTATCTATCTTTTCTTCTAAAGAATTACACTTAGTGCATTTATGTGTAATATCTATTTTAGATTTCACTATGTCTAATTCCTCTTGTAAGGTTCTACACTTACTTTCTAAGGATGAAATCAAATCATTTTGCTTAGTGCTAATCTTGGAAAATTCTTGACATAATTTAAACATATTCTCCATAGCAAACTTTAAATCATGAGAAGACATAGAATTATTACTAACCTGGGAATCTTCAACATCTGAGTCATGTGAGGCCATCAAGGCAACTTGTGCTTCTTCTTTGTCAGAATCTGATGATGAACTTACTTCATTATCATCCCAAGCCAAATATGCTCTTCGAGTAGGTTGATCCTTTTTCTCGAATTTCTCTTTTAGACCATGTTTCTTCTTCTGAAGATTTGGACAATCTGACTTGAAATGTCCTGGTTTGCCACACTCGAAACATGTAATCTTTTGAGACGAAGCAGACTCATTGTTCCTTTGGAAGGCTTTATTGTTGTTAAATCTAACATTTTTCCTTTTAAGAAACTTTCCAAAGTTCTTTACTAGAAGATTCAAATTTCCATTGTCTTCTTCTTCAGAGTCTGCATCATAATCTTCTTTGATGCTTTCTTTCGCCTTTAAAGAAATTGATCGATACTTCTTCTCATGTTGTTCATGCTCTTCTAAACGATTCAAATCCAACTCATGTTCTTGGAGTTTTCCAAAAAGAGTTGCAAGAGTCATATTTGATAAACTCTTCTTCTCAGAGATGGCTGTAACTTTTGGTTGCCATACTCTTGTAAGTGATCTTAGAACTTTCATGTTCAAGTCACTGTTTGAAAATTGTTTTCCAAGAGCAATCAAATGATTAATCAAATGAGTAAATCGTTTTTGCATATCTAATACCTTTTCTCCTGGAAGCATTCTGAACATTTCATACTCCTGAGATAAAGTATTGATCATTGATCTCTTGACTTCATTTGTCCCTTCATGAGTCACCATCAACGTATCCCATATTTCTTTTGATGAAGTGCACGTTGATACTCTAAAAAATTCGTCCATGCCAAGAGCAGATGTAAGGATGTTCATTCCTTTGAGATCATATTGAACCTTCTTCTTTTCTTCTTCACTCCAAGTACTTTCTGATTTTGGTTGTGAAGTTCCTTCTTCATCTGTTGTTTCAGGCACAAAGGGACCTTCTTCAATGGCTTTCCATATTCCTTCGTCTAATGACTTTATGAATATCTTCATCTTGATTTTCAAGAAGTCATAATGTTCTCCATTGAAGAATGGTGGCCTGTTTATGTTGAATCCTTCATTTAATCCATGATTGGAAGAGGATGCCATCTTTTCCCGGATCTTAGGAATAACTTACCTAAACTTCCGCTCTGATACCAATTGTTAGTATAGATAGCAACCTGAGAGGGGGGGTGAATCAGAGTTGCCCCAATTTTCGCCTTGTTGAAATTGTTACTTTCAAGTTTACGATGATCACGAAATGATCTTTATGATTGCAGCGGAATTGAGCGATACTTGAAAGTAAATATGAAGGATAGAAGAAAATCACACACAAGAGTTTATCCTGGTTCACCTTCAATCCACCGAAGGCTACGTCCAGTCCCTCAAGAAAACCCCTTCAGGATTTTTCCACTATTGATAAAAATATCTTACAAGTTCCTAACCCAAGGACCCCAAGAATTTCTACCAATATCCTGTGAAAGCAAACCACTTTCAACAGCCCCTGAAAGCAAACCGCTTTCAGTTCCTGAAGGCAAACCACCCTCAGACCTTGAAGGCTAAACCACCTTCAATTGAAACCCTGAAAGTAAACCACTTTCATGACAACAACCCTTCACCGAATACCATGGTGAAAAACTCAATCTTACAGAAAGAGATGAAGAAGATGTTACAATTGGCTGTATCAATCTTTTAACATACAATTGGATTGATCATGAGAAATTATGCTTTACGGCTTTTAAGCATAATACAATTTTGAGTTCTTCAGGATATGAAAAACTAAAGTGTTCTTATTGACATGAAGATCATGAACTCAGAATTTAGGCTACAAAAGGTTTAAGTTCTAAAAGATGAACTAATTTTGACAAAGTTTTGGCCTAATGGTGTTTTCTCATGTGTAATGTGTTGTCTCTTGTTGTGTCTTGTGTATGTTATGTTTTCTGGACTCAAATGGACTTTATATAGGCAAGGGAAACTTCCTTGAACCATCACAACCCTTTTCAAAAGGTTTGGGACACAATGGTTCATGAAAAGATGCACTTTTTCGTTCTGGTAATCGATTACCACACTTAGTGTAATCGATTACACAAATGACCGTTTCAGTTTGAATTTGAATTTCAAACATGTAATCGATTACAAGCCATGAGTAATTGATTACTTTCCTAGGTGTAATCGATTACCAGAAAGCTGCAATCGATTACACAGAAGCCTATTTTCCAGAAACTTGATTCTTTGAGACTAGCTTAAGGTTTTCTACTTCTTTTAAGTTATGAAAACACTTAGCTTGATTAGATTAGGTGTTTTAAGATCCTTTATGCTTTAATAGACCTTTGGAAGCATAACTCACCTAATACTAAGACTTCTAGACTATTGATGGACTTGTAGTGCTTGTTTCTTTGAAGTCTTCTTTTCTTCTTTTTGTTGATGAGTTTGTCGTCATCAAAACCACAGCCAGGGTCAGGAGCAAGACCTTCTTCACACTAAGTCTATCCTAATTCCTTAGTGATATATCATATAGCCTCTTTTAAATCCTATTTCCCTTACTAATTACCAATTTCCATTGTTATAAGAAGTAAGCATGAACACTTGTGATCATCGAGATAAAAATAAGAACAAGGAAATAAAATATGAACTTGCAATATTATTCAGAAGAGTAGAAGAAAACTAAAACATAATTTAAAAGCTAAAACAACCCAAGAAACTTAAAAATAAATAAGCCTAGAAACATCGGATTACCCTGGACTAGGAGCTCAAGTTTGGCTTCCCACAATTCTCAGGAACAATGCTCTTAAGGGTGAAAGAAGAATACTTGTTGAATTCTGAGGTAAGGGATGATTTTTACAAAGGATGAAAGCTCCTATTTATTGCAAGATGTCTGCCTTCCAGCGCTTAAGCGCTGGGATCCCAACGCTTGAGCGCTGGGTGCAATTAAATTCAGACGTTGCAAACAGGGGCCTAGGGCATGAGCGTTGGCTGCCAATGCTGGAGCGTTGCTAAGAACTGCAGACTTGGATCCTAGTCAAAGTTCCAACGCTGGAGCGTTGGGACTTCCAACGCTTGAGCGTTGGCTCGTCTGCTGGCAATTCTTCTTGGATGCTTTTTTTCTTCAATGGTGGAATTGGGTGGCTTAATTAGCCTCCATTCTGTCCCCTTTCAATTCTGAAATAGCAAAGGGACTTGATTTCTCTATTCATGCCTCATTTCCCATGTGCTAAATTAACAATGGTGCTTCATCTTCCACTTCTTTGCTTTTGGTCCTTTATTTGCTGAGACTTCATTTTCAGCCCTTCACCATCTGAAGTTTTCATTTCTGGCCCTTTCTTTCCTGAAATTCACAGTTTGGTCCTTGGAAAAAAATGACTAATTCTACCAGCTTTCGTAAAATATACAAATAACTCTAAAAATTCCTATAAATATAAAATAAATTTTAAAAACCAAATAAAAGCTAATCTATATGCAAAATGCAAAATAAATAGAAAATCTAAATAAAAAGAAATAAAAACTTGTATGAGACTCAAAAATAACAAAATAAAAAGACCCTAAAATTATCATACAAAATCCAGTCATCACACCACTATACCCAACGACAGCTTGTCCTCTAGCGAAAAAACTTTAAAGAAAAACTTGTCCTCGAGTTTAGAAAAAGTTTTATCTAAAATGAAGATGGTAATTTTTCAAGAAAGCACGGCGGATTTGGAAAGCAAGCATGTTTCAAAAGAACTTGATCAAGAGAGTTAAGCTTGGCCTCCATCGATTGGGCGTTGGGGTTCCTGCAGCTATTTATTCAACATAAAAAAATAAAATAAAATATGCACTTGGGTTGTCTCCCAAGTAGCCCAATGTTATAGTCTTTGGTAGACTTTTCACTAATCAATTTTCAACCGGGGTCTATTACAAAATTCATTAGACCCCGCAAATTATGCAAATTTTGGCACAAAAACAACATGGTACCCATTGAATTTTCAGCCATCAAGGTAAAAATAGTCAAATTAAAAATGGAAGGGATAAATAAATTTTCCCTTCCTTGTCCTTTGCCTTGCTCTTCCGAACCTATAACATAGGTTCCTTGAGGTTCTTCTTCCTCCACCTCCTCTCTTTGAACCACGAGTTCACTTTCATGAACGAGTGATTGTTGCTCATCCCCAGGCTGCCTCCTCAGAATGCCTTGTATCTTCACTTGTAGCTCCTCCATGGCCTTACATTCTTGCTCAGGAGTTGGCAAAAATCCCGCATTTCGCTTGCAGTCTGAATTAGAATAAAATTTGTCTACTAGAGTGAAAGCTTCTTTTGCTCGGATTCTTGCCACCGTTTGTTCGAATATTTCAGCCATTGCTATACCTGATGATAATGGAATCGCAAGTGTACGATTAACTATCGCGTAATAAAAAGATCGAACCCAAGGGATAGGTGTTCTTATTATTATAAAATTTAGTACTTTAAACAGAAAAATAAAAGATGAATAATTGTTGTTGGTTTGAGAACTAGAAAGAAACAATTGCATAAAATAATAAGAAAAAGAGATGGTGAACATTAAGCTCTTGGGTTGGTTTACATAGTCTATAAAAACATGCTAACAATCTCTTACTAAATTCCTGAATTATAAATCCATTATCATGATGCTATAGCCTAGTGTAACTACAAGTTAATTCCTTAAGCATTGTAGATCTTTCTTTTTAATTACTAAACCCAATTCCTTGGCACCTAGTTAACTAAAGAAGAAGATGAAGAAGATGTTCAGGCCAACATAAAGTTACGTCCTTCCTAATTCCTTAGCGAAGTATACTTATAACCTTTTTTATTACCTAGTTCCCTTACTACTCACCAAATGGCCTTATGTAATAAGCAATAAGCAAAACCTCTTGTGATCATCAAGATAGAAATAAAGCATAAGGTAATAAAACATGAATGGAAATAATATTCAGAAATGTAAGAAAAACTAGAACATGTATTATAAACTAAAACAACCCAAAAACTTAAAGAAGAATTTAGCCAAGCATGGCTAAAGGAGTCATTGAATTACCCTGGATAGGAGCTCAAATATGGCTTCCCACAAGTCCTAGGAACAATGCTCAAGAGGGAGAAAGAGAGAATACTTGTTGTATTCTATGAAGGTGTGTCTTACAAGTGAAGAAAAGGGCCCTATTTATAGTAAAATTCCAGCCTCCAGCGCCTGAGCGCTGGCATTCCCAACGCATGGGCGCTAGGATGCATTAAAAATCCACTTTCTGTCCGAGGCCCAGCGCTTGAGCGCTGGCTTTACAACGCTTGGGCGCTGGGTCAACATCTGACTCATCATCCAGTCAGAATCCCAGCGCTGGAGCGCTCGGATCCCAACGCTGGAGCGCTGGGACGCTGCTTCTTCATCTTCAAGCTTTTCCTTCCTTCTTCATTCATGGTAGTGGGTTTTGATGGCCATAAAATGCCACTACTCAGCCTTGTTTAATTCTGAAACCCTTCCTCCACTAACATCAATTCCTTTAAACATTTTTTCCATGTGCTAAATTAGAGAGTGATTCTTCATATTCTTCTTTTTCACTTTGGTCCTCTCTTGGTTAGCACTTCAATTCAAGCCCTCATACTCTCTCAATCTTCACTTTAAGTCCTCCACTCTTGAACTTTTACAATTTGGTCCCTGACTTCCTGAAACTTTACACATTGGTCCCTGGACAAAAATGATAACTAAACCAGCTTTTCATAAAAATATAAAATAAAGCTAGAAAATCTAATAAAAACTAATCTACATGCAAAATGCAAAATAAATATAAAATCTACATAAAAACAATAAAAAACCTACATGAGACTCAAAAATAATAAAATAAAAAGACTAAAAAATAGACTAAAAACATCATATAAAATCCACTCATCACCTGACAATGCTCTGTAAGTACAGATAGCAACCTGAGAGGGGGGGGGTGAATCAGTGTTGCCCCAATTTTCGCCTTATTGAAAATTTTACTTTCAAGATAATGATGATCACGAAACGATTGTTGTGATTGCAGCGGAATTGAGCGTTGCTTGAAAGTAAAGATGAAGGATAGAAGAATTCACACACAGAGTTTTATCCTGGTTCACCTTCTATCCACCGAAGGCTACGTCCAGTCCCTCAAGAAAACCCCTTGAGGATTTTTCCACTATTGATAAAAATCTCTTACAAGTTCCTAACCCAAGGACCCTAAGAATTTCTACCAATATCCTGTGAAAGCAAACCACTTTCAACAGCCCCTGAAAGCAAACCACTTTCAGTTTCTGAAGGCAAACCACCCTCAGACTTTGAAGGCTAAACCACCTTCAATCAATACCCTGAAAGTATACCACTTTCAGTGACAACAACCCTTCACCGAATACCACGGTGAAAAACACAATCTTACAGAAAGAGATGAAGAAGAGTTTACAATTGGCTGTATCAATCCTTTGACATACAAGTGGATTGATCATGAGAATTTATGCTTTAGGGCTTTTAAGCATAATATGATTCTAAGTTCCTCAAGATATGAACAACAAAAGTGTTCTTGTAAACATGAAGATCATGAACTCAGAATTTAGGCAAGTACTAAAAGATGAACTAATTTTGACAAAGCTTTGGCCTAATGTTGTATTCTCATGTGTTGTTGTGTTCTGGACTCAAATGGACTTTATATAGGCAAGGGAAACGTCCTTGAACCATCACAACCCTTTCCAAAAGGTTTGGGACACAATGGTTCATGAAAAGATGTAACTTTTCGTTCTGGTAATCGATTACATCACTTAGTGTAATCGATTACACTAATAGCCGTTTCAGTTTGAATTTCAAATTCAAACATGTAATCGATTACAAGCAATGGGTAATCGATTACTTGCCTAGGTGTAATCGATTACCAGAAACCTGAAATCGATTACACTGAAGTCCAACTTCCAGAAACTTGATCCTTTGAGATCGGCTTAAGGTTTTCTACTTCTTTTAAGTTATGAAAACTCTTAGCTTGATAAGTTTAGATGTTTTAAAGAGCCTTTATGCTTTAATAGACCTTTAGAAGCATAACTCACCTAAACTAAGACTTCTAGACTATTGATGAACTTTATAGCGCTGTTTCTTCGAAGTCTTCTTTTCTTCTTTTTGCCGATGAGTTTGTCGTCATCAAAACCACAGCCAGGGTCAGGAGCAAGACCTTCTTCACAATCTCCCCCTTTTTGATGATGACAAACACATTCCTGATACTTGAAGATCATATATGCATTTCTGTTGAAGAACTCCCCCTGTTTGATGTAATCTAGTATTTCTCCCCCTTTCTAATGTACTTGTTGAAATCCTGCATATGATCTTTAAGAGCACAGAACCTTTCTCCCCCTTTTGACTTCATCAAAAAGAAGAAAAGGCCAAAAAGTACAGGCATACTACCATACAAGTATAGAATTCGAAATAGAGCATGGGAAAAACAGCAAGCATTTTATATACAAGAAAAGAACATACATTTGGTGATAACATAGATAACAAACTAAAATAAAAGAAAATTTACAAGAGAAAACATGAAAGACTCCTGGCATACTAAGTGTCAATAGAAGAGTCATCATCAGCGATGGTCTGCGGAAGTAGACAATCTCGACCGGCATCATGAAAATGGTGAGGAAGAAGAAATAAGCCAAAGTCATTAGTGATCCGGAGAGAGGGAAGAATGGAGGTATCCACACGCTTAAGATGAGAGGACCGCTCATCGTAAAGCTTTGCGATTGGTACGCCGGAGTAGAGAAGGATGCGGGAGATGACCGAAGCATAAGCGAAGGTCTCAGCATTGTCACGACATCGCAGCATGTGATTCATGACCAAGAAAGCCCAATTAATTTTTTGACAATGAAGAATGCCATACAAAATTTGTAACTCGAATTCGCTAATGTGAGCGAGAAGAGTTTCTTCAGGCAGAATCACTTGATTGATGAAGTAGTGGAGCAGATGATTATATGTTGTGAGGACGTCAGTATTATAGGGGCAAGAAGTAGTATGAGGCGGATGGATCCTTTGAAGGTCGACTGACTCAAATCTACAAAGTGATTGATAAAAGGAGTCATGGTTGTAGTCAGACCAGGGGCAGGGGAGGTTGGGACCTAAGAAGGCACCAGTTGAGGGGAGTCCAAGACAACGACCAAAAGTGGAAAGGGAATGACGAATAAGGATTCCCTTAACAGAGCTTTGAAATCCATCTCGCAGAGTCTCTAGATTGCAATAGAAGACTTTAACTAGTTCTGGGTAAAAGGGATTACTTATAGAGATAAACTCTTCAAGGTCTTGATATCTGAGATATGCTGGAAAGGTGTGACCATCTTCAACAAAAGAGTCCAGATCACCGTACATAGACTTACGGATAAGTTGATTTATGAACCGTGAGACAAACCGAGTTCTTTGGTTTGTGGATGTAAGAAGTCTTGTAAGGTTCATTGGACGAGTAGAACGAGAATGATAGGGATCCATGATAGTTTTAGGAAGATAGTGTTGAGAAGGATCAGCAGGACTTTAGAGAAGACTTGAAAACAAAGTTTAGAGTGATAGAAATGGAATTGGAAGGCAATTGGAATCATCATCTAATGCCGCATTCAAATAGCTCGAGCATGTAATCGATTACGGCAGTTGGGTAATCGATTACAGAGAAGTTGTCCTGAATTTGAATTTCAAATGATGGAGGGAAATTTGAAATTCTGGCAGTTTTTCGAGCAGGTAATCGATTACAGCAGTTAGGGTAATCGATTACATAGAAATTTCTAACAGGCACGAGGACTGAGAGCAGGGATAATAGATTACAGGATCTATGGTAATCGATTACTAGGACATTTTTATAAGTTCTAGGCTCTAGAATCCTATGTAACAAATTCTTAAATAAAAATTTCAGCACATAATCAATCTAAATGCATATAAACATATAATCATCACAAAGATTATGCAAATATCATGTTACCTTAATGTCATGCTCACCTAATATGCCTAATTCTCTTCTAATCTTAAAGAATGAGTCCTTAGGAAGAGGCTTAGTAAAGATATCTACTAACTGATTATAAGTATCCACAAATGAAATCTCAATGTCTTTCCTCATAACATGATCTCAAAGAAAATGATGTCTTATATCAATATGCTTAGTTCGAGAATGCATGCTAGGATTTTTAGTGAGATTAATGGCACTTGTGTTGTCACATTTGATTGGAATGCAGCCCAGCTCAAAGCCATAATCTTTGAGTTGTTGTTTGAGCCATAGGGTTTGTGCACAACAACTTCCTGCAGCAATGTATTCTGCTTCAGCAGTACTTAGAGCAACACATGCTTGTTTCTTACAAGACCAAGAAACAAGGGCATTTCCTAACAAGTGACAAGTACCACTTGTACTTTTTCTTTCAGTTTTACAACCAGCATAATCAGAATCAGAATATCCAATCAAATCACAAACACTTCCTTTGGGATACCACAAACCAACATTTGTAGTTCCTTTCAAATATTTGAAAATCCGTTTGACAGAACTCAAATGTGATTCCCTAGGAGATGCTTGATATCTAGCACATAGACACACACTGAACATAATATCAGGTCTACTTGCTGTTAAGTATAGAAGAGATCCGATCATACCTCTATATTTGGTAATGTCTACTTGAACACCAGATTCATCTTGATCTAGATATGTGTTAGACCCCATTGGTGTGGCTATGGCTTTGCAATCATCCAAATCATATTTCTTTAATAATTCCTTGCAAAACTTTGATTTATTGATGAATATTCCGTCATGTGATTGCTTGATTTGCAATCCAAGAAAGAAATTTAATTGTCCCACCATGGACATCTCAAATTCTTCTTGCATCATGTTAGAGAAATATTTGGTTCTTTTGATAAACAATGTTGTGTCAGCCTTACCCTTTTGGAATCCTTTATCACAAAGGAATGTGCTTAATCTATCATACCATGCACGAGGGGCTTGCTTAAGACCATAGAGTGCCTGCTTTAATCTGAAGACATGTGAAGGAAACTTTGGGTCTTCAAATCCTGGTGGTTGCTTCACATAGACTTCTTCTTGAATATATCCGTTCAGGAAAGCACTTTTGACGTCCATTTGATATAATGGGAAATTTAGAGAACAAGCATACGCCAATAAAAGTCTTATGGCTTCCAACCTTGCTACTGGTGCATAGGTTTCATCAAAATCTATACCTTCTTCTTGATTATAACCTTGAGCAACTAATCTTGCTTTGTTCCTAACTATGATACATTTTCATCTAACTTATTCCTAAATACCCACTTTGTTCCAATAACATGTTTATCACTAGGCTTAGGTACAAGTTCCCAAACTTGATTCCTTTCAAATTGGTTTAGTTCTTCCTGCATTGCTACAATCCAATACTCATCCTCTAGAGCATCATTTACTTTAGATGGTTCTATTTGAGAGACAAAGGCCATATTCAAAACTGAATCATTTAAGCGTAGCCTTGTAGAAACGCCTCTAGAAATATCACTAATGATATTATCAACTGGATGATCCCTATGGATTCTCCATTCTTTTGGAAGTTGATAAGTATCATCTTCAATGTGCTCTTCTTGTATTGGATTTTGATCTCTATCCTTTTGAGAATCTTCATTGACAATGATATCTTCTTCTTCATTATCTGGAAGATTGACTTTATCTTCTATTGAAGATTTGGATTCATCAAAAGAGACATGTATGGATTCTTCCACAGATAAAGTTTTCTTGTTAAAAACTCTATATGCTTTTCTTGTTAGAGAATAACCAAGGAATATACCTTCATCAGATTTTTCATCAAACTTACCAAGGTTTTCCTTTCCATTATTCAAGACAAAGCATTTTGATCCAAAAGCATGTAGATGAGAGATATTTGGTTTCCTTCCTTTGTAGAGTTCATAGGGGGTTTTCTTCAGAATAGGTCTAATAAGAACTCTATTGGAAACATAGCAAGCAGTACTTACAGCATCAGCCCAGAAATATTTAGGAAGGCTTGATTCACTTAGCATGGTCCTTGCTAATTCTTCAAGTAATCTGTTCTTCCTTTCTACAACACCATTTTGTTGTGGTGTTCTCGGAGTACAGAAATTATGTGATATTCCATTTTCATCACATAGTTCTTGAAATTGTTGATTCTGAAATTCTCCACCATGATCACTTCTAATAGAAGAGATCTTTAAAGACTTCTCATTTTGAACTAGCCTTGTGATAATGAAATCGCAAGTGCACGATTGATTATCGCGTAATATAAAAGATTGTCGATCCCACAGGGATAGGTGTCTAATTACTAATTTGTTTAGAGCTTAAGCAGAAAAATAAAAAGATATATTTTGCATTTTGGTTTCTGGAATAAGAACATAAAAAAAACATAAAATATAAAAGAAGAGATGATGATAAAAATAAGCATTTGGGTTGCATTGTATAACTTATAATTTATGCTAGCAAACTTCTATTTTATTTCTGAATTCCAAACAAAGATTCATGATGCTATAGCCTAGTATATCTACAAGTTAATTCCTTACACATTGTAGAACTTTCTTTCTAATTACTAAATTCAATTCCTTGCAACTTAGTTAACTAGAGAAGAAGATGAAGAAGAAATTCAGGCCAACATAAAGTTACGTCCTTCCTAATTCCTTAGCGAAGTATACTTATAACCTTTTTTAAATCCTAGGTCCCTTACTACTTACCAATTTCCATTCGTATAAGTAATAAGCAAAAGATCTTGTGTGCACCAAGATGAATGAAGAACAAGGAAATAAAACATGGACTTTGAATATTATTCAGAAACAAATAAAAGAAAACTAAAGCATAAACTAATAAGCTAACACAACCCAAAATACTTAAAGAGAATTAGCCAAGCATGGCTAAAAGAAGCATTGAATTACCCTGGACTAGGAGCTCAAATATGGCTTCCCACAATTCCTAGGAACAATGTTCTTGAGGGAGAAAGAGGAACACTTGTTGTGTTCTAAGAAAGGTGTGTTTTTCAAGTGCAAGTTGCCTCCCTATTTATAGCAAAAATCTGGCCTCAGCAATTAAATCCCACTTCCAGACCGAGGCCCAACGCTTAAGCGCTGGGTTCCCAGCGCTGCAGCGCTGGGTGCTGCTTCTTCAACTTCAAGCTTTTCTTCCTTCTTTATGGTAGTGGGTTTTGAATGCCATAAAAACCCACTTATCAGCCCTTTAAACAATTCTGAAACCTCTCCTCCACTATCATCAATCCTCCACTCATCCTTTAATCTTTTTTTCCATGTGCTTAATTTAGAGAGTTGCTTCATATTCCTCTTTTTTACTTTTAGTCCTCTCTTGGTTAGCACTCCAATTCAAGCCCTTGAATTCTCTCAATCTTCACTTTTAGCCCTCAACTCTTGAACTTTCACATTTTGGACCTTGATTTCTTGAAACTTTACAAAGTGGTCCATGGACAAAAATGATAACTAAACCAGCTTTTCCTAAAAATACAAAATAACTAGAAAAATTCCTAAAAATATAAAATAAAGCTAGAAAATCTAATAAAATCTAATCTACATGCAAAATGCAAAATAAATATAAAATCTACATAAAAACAATAAAAAACCTACATGAGACTCAAAAATAATAAAATAAAAAGACTAAAAAGACCCTAAAATTATCATATAAAATCCACTCATCACCTTGCATATCTCTTGAATGCGTTGAAGGCTTCATTCTTATGAGGCAGAAATAATGTCCATGTAAATCTAGAGAAATCATCAACAATAACAAGTGCATAGAAATTACCTCCGAGGATTTTTGTTCTTGAAGGTCCGAACAAATCCATATGTAGCAATTGAAGGGGCCTTGAAGTCGAAACTATGTTCTTTGGTTTGAAAGACGTTCTGGTTTGCTTCCCTTTTTGACATGCATCACAAAGCTTGTCTTTCTCGAATTTTATCTTTGGAAGCCCAACAACTAGATCATGCTTGACTAGTTTGTTTAAATGATCTATGTGAATATGAGCAAGTCTTCTATGCCATAGCCATGAATCACTATTATTCTTGGCCAAAAGACATCTCACATTTTGTGGAATTTCTTCCAAGGAGATCATGAAGACTTCGTTTACTTTATACCCAGAAAACTTAATTTCTTTAGTTTTCACATCTTTCACAACACATATATCATTAATAAAACCAACTTTCAAACCTTTATCACATATTTGACTAATACTCAGAAGATTATGCATCAAACCATCAACGTAAAGAACTTTATCGATGACTGTTTGAGGGGGTGTGCCTATTCTTCCAATACCGAGTATCTTTCCCTTTTGATTGTTACCATATGTGACAAAACCTTTTTCTCAAGGTATAAGAAATGAAAACTTGGTTTTGTCTCCTGTCATGTGTGATGAGCAGCCACTATCAAGATACCATAAATCCTTTGCTGCTTTCATACACACCTACATGACAAAGTTCAGACATGGGTATTAGGAACCCAACAAGTTTTGGGTCCTTCTAAGTTAACATCCTTTCTAACCCAAATGTATTCCCTATTTGGTACTCCTACATGTTTATAGCAACATCTCCTAGGGGTATGTCCTACTTTGTTACAATACGTACAAGAGTAATGATTGTAACTAGAGGTTCGTCTAGGAGAGGAATGGATCTTCTTAGGATGTCTATTTTGAGTATTCTTCCTATTGTATGTAATTCTACCACGATTAATCCTTTTGTTACTAGAAGATTCTACTATATGGTTTGGTTTTACAAACATAGTTTTCTTGACTTCCTTAGTCTTTGGGTGAGAAGTATATCCTAGACCTGATTTGTTATTTGAATGTCTTTGCACACTTAGAATATCATCTAACTTCTGTTTTCCTTTATTGAAGTTATTTACTCTTTGTTGAAGATTATCTATCTTTTCTTCTAAAGAATTACACTTAGTGCATTTATGTGTAATATCTAGTTTAGATTTCACTATGTCTAATTCCTCTTGTAAGGTTCTACACTTACTTTCTAAGGATGAAATCAAATCATTTTGCTTAGTGCTAATCTTGGAAAATTCTTGACATAATTTAAACATATTCTCCATAGCAAACTTTAAATCCTGAGAAGACATAGAATTATTACTAACCTGGGAATCTTCAACATCTGAGTCATGTGAGGCCATCAAGGCAACTTGTGCTTCTTCTTTGTCAGAATCTGATGATGAACTTACTTCATTATCATCCCAAGCCAAATATGCTCTTCGAGTAGGTTGATCCTTTTTCTCGAATTTCTCTTTTAGACCATGTTTCTTCTTCTGAAGATTTGGACAATCTGACTTGAAATGTCCCGGTTTGCCACACTCGAAACATGTAATCTTTTGAGACGAAGAAGACTCATTGTTCCTTTGGAAGGCTTTATTGTTGTTAAATCTAACATTTTTCCTTTTAAGAAACTTTCCAAAGTTCTTTACTAGAAGATTCAAATTTCCATTGTCTTCTTCTTCAGAGTCTGCATCATAATCTTCTTTGATGCTTTCTTTCGCCTTTAAAGAAATTGATCGATACTTCTTCTCATGTTGTTCATGCTCTTCTAAACGATTCAATTCCAACTCATGTTCTTGGAGTTTTCCAAAAAGAGTTGCAAGAGTCATATTTGATAAACTCTTCTTCTCAGAGATGGCTGTAACTTTTGGTTGCCATACTCTTGTAAGTGATCTTAGAACTTTCATGTTCAAGTCACTGTTTGAAAATTGTTTTCCAAGAGCAATCAAATGATTAATCAAATGAGTAAATCATTTTTGCATATCTAATACCTAATACTAAGACTTCTAGACTATTGATGGACTTGTAGTGCTTGTTTCTTTGAAGTCTTCTTTTCTTCTTTTTGTTGATGAGTTTGTCGTCATCAAAACCACAGCCAGGGTCAGGAGCAAGACCTTCTTCACACTAAGTCTATCCTAATTCCTTAGTGATATATCATATAGCCTCTTTTAAATCCTATTTCCCTTACTAATTACCAATTTCCATTGTTATAAGAAGTAAGCATGAACACTTATGATCATCGAGATAAAAATAAGAACAAGGAAATAAAACATGAACTTGCAATATTATTCAGAAGAGTAGAAGAAAACTAAAACATAATTTAAAAGCTAAAACAACCCAAGAAACTTAAAAATAAATAAGCCTAGAAACATCGGATTACCCTGGACTAAGAGCTCAAGTTTGGCTTCCCACAATTCTCAGGAACAATGCTCTTAAGGGTGAAAGAAGAATACTTGTTGAATTCTGAGGTAAGGGATGATTTTTACAAAGGATGAAAGCTCCTATTTATAGCAAGATGTCTGCCTTCCAGCGCTTAAGCGCTGGGATCCCAACGCTTGAGCGCTGGGTGCAATTAAATTCAGACGTTGCAAACAGGGGCCTAGGGCATGAGCGCTGGCTGCCAATGCTTGAGCGTTGGTAAGAACTGCAGACTTGGATCCTAGTCAAAGTTCCAACGCTGGAGCGTTGGGACTTCCAACGCTTGAGCGTTGGCTCGTCTGCTGGCAATTCTTCTTGGATGCTTTTTTTCTTCAATGGTGGAATTGGGTGGCTTAATTAGCCTCCATTCTGTCCCCTTTCAATTCTGAAACAGCAAAGGGACTTGATTTCTCTATTCATGCCTCATTTCCCATGTGCTAAATTAACAATGGTGCTTCATCTTCCACTTCTTTGCTTTTGGTCCTTTATTTGCTGAGACTTCACTTTCAGCCCTTCACCATCTGAAGTTTTCATTTCTGGCCCTTTCTTTCCTGAAATTCACAGTTTGGTCCTTGGACAAAAATGACTAATTCTACCAGCTTTCGTAAAATATACAAATAACTCTAAAAATTCCTATAAATATAAAATAAATTTTAAAAACCAAATTAAAGCTAATCTATATGCAAAATGCAAAATAAATAGAAAATCTAAATAAAAAGAAATAAAAACTTGTATGAGACTCAAAAATAACAAAATAAAAAGACCCTAAAATTATCATACAAAATCCAGTCATCACACCACTATACCCAACGACAGCTTGTCCTCTAGCGAAAAAACTTTAAAGAAAAACTTGTCCTCGAGTTTAGAAAAAGTTTTATCTAAAATGAAGATGGTAATTTTTCAAGAAAGCACGGCGGATTTGGAAAGCAAGCATGTTTCAAAAGAACTTGATCAAGAGAGTTAAGCTTGGCCTCCATCGATTGGGCGTTGGGGTTCCTGCAGCTATTTATTCAACATAAAAAAATAAAATAAAATATGCACTTGGGTTGTCTCCCAAGTAGCCCAATGTTATAGTCTTTGGTAGACTTTTCACTAATCAATTTTCAACCGGGGTCTATTACAAAATTCATTAGACCCCGCAAATTATGCAAATTTTGGCACAAAAACAATATGGTACCCATTGAATTTTCAGCCATCAAGGTAAAAATAGTCAAATTAAAAATGGAAGGGATAAATAAATTTTCCCTTCCTTGTCCTTTGCCTTGCTCTTCTGAACCTATAACATAGGTTCCTTGAGGTTCTTCTTCCTCCACCTCCTCTCTTTGAACCACGAGTTCACTTTCATGAACGAGTGATTGTTGCTCATCCCCAGGCTGCCTCCTCAGAATGCCTTGTATCTTCACTTGTAGCTCCTCCATGGCCTTACATTCTTGCTCAGGAGTTGGCAAAAATCCCGCATTTCGCTTGCAGTCTGAATTAGAATAAAATTTATCAACTAGAGTGAAAGCTTCCTCTGCTTCTTTTTCTCATATTCTATTTCAAGGTTTGCTCGGATTCTTGCCACCCTTTGTTCGAATATTTCAGCCATTGCTATACCTGATGATAATGGAATCGCAAGTGTACGATTAACTATCGCGTAATAAAAAGATCGAACCCAAGGGATAGGTGTTCTTATTATTATAAAATTTAGTACTTTAAACAGAAAAATAAAAGATGAATAATTGTTGTTGGTTTGAGAACTAGAAAGAAACAATTGCATAAAATAATAAGAAAAAGAGATGGTGAACATTAAGCTCTTGGGTTGGTTTACATAGTCTATAAAAACATGCTAACAATCTCTTACTAAATTCCTGAATTATAAATCCATTACCATGATGCTATAGCCTAGTGTAACTACAAGTTAATTCCTTAAGCATTGTAGATCTTTCTTTTTAATTACTAAACCCAATTCCTTGGCACCTAGTTAACTAAAGAAGAAGATGAAGAAGATGTTCAGGCCAACATAAAGTTACGTCCTTCCTAATTCCTTAGCGAAGTATACTTATAACCTTTTTTATTACCTAGTTCCCTTACTACTCACCAAATGGCCTTATGTAATAAGCAATAAGCAAAACCTCTTGTGATCATCAAGATAGAAATAAAGCATAAGGTAATAAAACATGAATGGAAATGATATTCAGAAATGTAAGAAAAACTAGAACATGTATTATAAACTAAAACAACCCAAAAACTTAAAGAAGAATTTAGCCAAGCATGGCTAAAAGAGTCATTGAATTACCCTGGATAGGAGCTCAAATATGGCTTCCCACAAGTCCTAGGAACAATGCTCAAGAGGGAGAAAGAGAGAATACTTGTTGTATTCTATGAAGGTGTGTCTTACAAGTGAAGAAAAGGGCCCTATTTATAGTAAAATTCCAGCCTCCAGCGCCTGAGCGCTGGCATTCCCAACGCATGCGCGCTAGGATGCATTAAAAATCCACTTTCTGTCCGAGGCCCAGCGCTTGAGCGCTGGCTTTCCAACGCTTGGGCGCTGGGTCAACATCTGACTCATCATCCAGTCAGAATCCCAGCGCTGGAGCGCTCGGATCCCAACGCTGGAGCGCTGGAACGCTGCTTCTTCATCTTCAAGCTTTTCCTTCCTTCTTCATTCATGGTAGTGGGTTTTGATGGCCATAAAATGCCACTACTCAGCCTTGTTTAATTCTGAAACCCTTCCTCCACTAACATCAATTCCTTTAAACATTTTTTCCATGTGCTAAATTAGAGAGTGATTCTTCATATTCTTCTTTTTCACTTTGGTCCTCTCTTGGTTAGCACTTCAATTCAAGCCCTCATACTCTCTCAATCTTCACTTTAAGTCCTCCACTCTTGAACTTTTACAATTTGGTCCCTGACTTCCTGAAACTTTACACATTGGTCCCTGGACAAAAATGATAACTAAACCAGCTTTTCCTAAAAATATAAAATAAAGCTAGAAAATCTAATAAAAACTAATCTACATGCAAAATGCAAAATAAATATAAAATCTACATAAAAACAATAAAAAACCTACATGAGACTCAAAAATAATAAAATAAAAAGACTAAAAAATAGCCTAAAAACATCATATAAAATCCACTCATCACCTGACAATGCTCTGTAAGTACAGATAGCAACCTGAGAGGGGGGGGGGGGGTGAATCAGTGTTGCCCCAATTTTCGCCTTATTGAAAATGTTACTTTCAAGATAATGATGATCACGAAACGATTGTTGTGATTGCAGCGGAATTAAGCGTTGCTTGAAAGTAAAGATGAAGGATAGAAGAATTCACACACAGAGTTTTATCCTGGTTCACCTTCTATCCACCGAAGGCTACGTCCAGTCCCTCAAGAAAACCCCTTGAGGATTTTTCCACCAATGATAAAAATCTCTTACAAGTTCCTAACCCAAGGACCCCAAGAATTTCTACCAATATCCTGTGAAAGCAAACCACTTTCAATAGCCCCTGAAAGCAAACCACTTTCAGTTCCTGAAGGCAAACCACCCTCAGACTTTGAAGGCTAAACCACCTTCAATCAATACCCTGAAAGTATACCACTTTCAGTGACAACAACCCTTCACCGAATACCACGGTGAAAAACTCAATCTTACAGAAAGAGATGAAGAAGAGTTTACAATTGGCTGTATCAATCCTTTGACATACAAGTGGATTGATCATGAGAATTTATGCTTTAAGGCTTTTAAGCATAATATGATTCTGAGTTCCTCAAGATATGAACAACAAAAGTGTTCTTGTAAACATGAAGATCATGAACTCAGAATTTAGGCAAGTTCTAAAAGATGAACTAATTTTGACAAAGTTTTGGCCTAATGTTGTATTCTCATGTGTTGTTGTGTTCTGGACTCAAATGGACTTTATATAGGCAAGGGAAACGTCCTTGAACCATCAAAACCCTTTCCAAAAGGTTTGGGACACAATGGTTCATGAAAAGATGTAACTTTTCGTTCTGGTAATCGATTACATCACTTAGTGTAATCGATTACACTAATAGCCGTTTCAGTTTGAATTTCAAATTCAAACATGTAATCGATTACAAGCAATGGGTAATCGATTACTTGCCTAGGTGTAATCGATTACCAAAAACCTTAAATCGATTACACTGAAGTCCAACTTCCAGAAACTTGATCCTTTGAGATCGGCTTAAGTTTTTCTACTTCTTTTAAGTTATGAAAACTCTTAGGTTGATAAGTTTAGATGTTTTAAAGAGCCTTTATGCTTTAATAGACCTTTAGAAGCATAACTCACCTAAACTAAGACTTCTAGACTATTGATGAACTTTATAGCACTGTTTCTTCGAAGTCTTCTTTTCTTCTTTTTGCCGATGAGTTTGTCGTCATCAAAACCACAGCCAGGGTCAAGAGCAAGACCTTCTTCACATGCTCAGCGAACAAAATTAGCAGCACCAGTAAATAAAAAGAAAAAGAAAAAGCTCTAAACAATTTAATAAAAAGACTTAAAAACCTATCCCCGGCATCGGCGCCAAAAACTTGATAGCTAAATCCGCAAGTGTACGGTTGATTATCGCGTAATATAAAAGATATCGATCCCACAAGGATAGCGGTCCTATTATTAATTTATTTAGAACTTAAACAGAAAATATAAAGGTTGATTTTGATATGGTTTGTTTAGTGCCAAAAACATGAATAAGCATAAAATAAATAAAGAGACGATAATGATAGAAATTAAGCTCTTGGGTTGAATTACTTAACTTATAAAATATGCTAGCAAACCTCTACTTTATTTCTGAATTTTAAAACAAGAATTCATGATGCTTTAGCCTATTGTTTCTACAAGTTAATTCCTTACACATTGTAGAACTTTCTTTCTAATTACTAAACTCAATTCCTTGCAATTTAGTTAATTAAAGAAGAAGATGAAGATGAAATTCAGGCCAACATAAAGCTAAGTCTATCCTAATTCCTTAGTGATATATCATATAGCCTCTTTTAAATCCTATTTCCCTTACTAATTACCAATTTCCATTGTTATAAGAAGTAAGCATGAACACTTGTGATCATCGAGATAAAATAAGAACAAGGAAATAAAACATGAACTTGCAATATTATTCAGAAGAGTAGAAGAAAACTAAAACATAATTTAAAAGCTAAAACAACCAAAGAAACTTAAAAAGAAATTAGCCAAGCATGGCTAATAGAAACATCGGATTACCCTGGACTAGGAGCTCAACTTTGGCTTCCCACAAGAAAGGGGGGGTTTGAATTGTGTGACACATTTTTAAATTTCACTAGTAATTTGCCCGTGCAAATTGCACGGGTAATTATAATTATGTACATTAAATTTATTTAAATTCAAGTCACTGCATTATAATTTTAAATTTATAAAAATTTATCTAATGTAAATAGGTAATTAAATAATTATTTGAGAAAATAATTATGAGATATTTTTTATAAATACTATTTAAATGTATAAGAGTAAAATGTATTGAACACACAGTAAATTTATTATGAAACTTGCGAATGTGAAATTATAAGTATAATATGTCTATTTTTTTACAATTGTTATTTTACAAAATTAAATGCTGTTGAACTTTATGTTTTATCAAATATAATAATATTCTTCACCATGTAAGTCTTTTTCAAAGATTCTCCTTTAATTAATAATCCATTGTTAGTCTATGCTGCCCCTGTTGGTACTATGTCAACCATAGGTGTTGCTAAGCCAAGTGCAATGGGAATACAATCATGACCACTACAAATATTGAGAATGTTAGAGGATTTCAATTTTCTAGCATTTATTATGTTGGGTAAGCTCCAGTTGATACAAAGAGTATGAATTAGCATTCCAAGCACATTAGAAAAAAACTCCTACTAATTATTATAAATCCAATTACGCCATTAATGCTAAAAAAACAACTTCATAAACAAATATAATTGACACCTGTGGACCAAGAGAATGACTCTGTAGTTTATATATAATATTTATTCAATTATATATTAACCAGTCATTAATTAATATGTAAAAGTTCGTATGTCATAAAGTTATACACACATAAACTATTCCAAATGCAAAATACAATCTCAAAACAGGATGCAATCACAAGTTCCACAATACAACATCAATCTTGATTTTGTGTGACCAAACTGAAATAACCTTGTTGGGCTCATACACAGGTTCCTGTATTCATTCAAAAAAAAAATATCTCATCATTCAGATTGGTGTGATTACCCGAAGCTAATTTCAATCATCCAAAGAGATTAACTATGCCACATATTTCTAAAGGAAATTAAACATGTATAAAGCACACAATAAATGTGAGAGTTACCTACTACAAAATTTGGAAGTCCTTCTTGAACACTACATTAGTAGTTGTGTTTTTTGCTTTTCCTTCCTTGTCATGTATTAAGATCTCCAGACCCTCCTTGGTTTGAACTCTTGAAAATGCCACATACACAAGTTCCTGTATTCATTCAAAAAAATAAAGACTCATCATTCAGGTTTGTGTGATTACCAGAAGCTAATTTCAATCACCTAAAGAGATTAACTTTATCAATATTTCTAAAGGAAATTATACATGTATAAAGCAAACAACAAATGTGAGAGTTACCTATTACAAGTTTTGGAAAACCTCCTTGAACACTACATTAGTAGTTGTGTTTATTGTCTTTCCTTCATTGTCATGTATTAAGATCTTCAATCCCTCCTTGGTTTGAACTCTTGAAAATGCCAAGGCAGCAGTAGCACTCAAGATAGCAGCTTCTAGAGAAAGATGAAACCGTAAATAGAAGAAGAAGTGTTTTTTGGGTTTGAAATGAGAAGAGCAGTTGTGTACAGGATTCTCATGTTCATGTAATCTGTTTCTTCTTTTTTTTTTTTTTTTTGAACTCAGTGTTTCTTCTTCTTAAAATCTTAGTTTAATAATATAATAATATAATAATAATAACTGAAATTGAGCATAACTTCTATTTAATTTTAATGTTTTAAAATTAAAATTAACAATTACAATGATAAAATATAAGTCTAATCAAGTATTTAAGTAGTTTAGTATTTTTTATATAGAATAAAAAAAAAGTAAAAGATATTGAAGAAGTATTAGAAGAGAAAAAAAGAAGTAGAAAAAGAAGAAAAATTTAGTAGTTAAGTCTGTTATGGGTAGAAATTTATATTAAATAGGTAAACTACATTTCAAGTATAAGCTTAATCAAATATTAAATAAATCAAGTATTCTCATTGGCCAGCCACCTACCGCTAAGTGCGCTGACCGTGGGGCAAATGATTAGTCTCACGGCAACCGGATGTGGGAATACCTTGGTCAAGACCAAAAAAAAATATAATTGAATATTCATCTTTGATTATAGCATGTTTGTTAACTCATTATATGTAAATTGAAGAATGTAAGTGATGGAATTTTTTTATCATTTTACATCTTAATTTCTAATTTTAAATGTAGTTCTTTTAATGTTCAAACTCTTTATCTATTAATTAACTTTATCTATTAAATATTAAAAATAGTTGGTTCTCTTTATATAAATATTTTATTATCTATTAAATATTAAAAAGAGTTGGTTATCTTTATATAAATTTTTTATGTAATGATTTTTAATTTTTTTATGTAAACTCCTTCTCCAATCTAGATCTTCTTCTCTCAATCTTTTCTCTGTATCCTTTTGTCATTGTTTTCCTCTTTACGTTTATAATTTTTTTAGTTGAGGTTGTTAAGGGATTTGCAGAAATACACATCTAATATATATTACATACTCAATCATCATAAAATAATCATTTCTAGTTTAAGTTTCTCATAATAGCGTATCTCCATTAAATAGGACTAAGGCAAGCACTTTAGGAGTCCATCGGGTTAAGACAATGATGCACAGCTAAGTAAGTAATGAGAAAATGCACTAATTAATTAGCAATATCATTCCATTATCTCCTGTGTGCCACCAATATGAAGGTGCCCAACAAAATGTTTTCAAAATTATAGCAAAAAAAACATTCAGCTAACAACAACCAAATAAGATCTATTGGGTTTTCAAAAGCAAACGCATTCTTTTACAAACATGCTTCGAACTGCTCCAAAAATCCAGAATGCTTCTTAGATAGAAGCAAATAAAATCAAACTTGTAAACTACACCAAAACATCAAGACTGGAGTAATCGATTACTTGCCCTGGTGTAATCGATTACCATAATGGTGTAATCGATTACACAGAAGCCCATTTTCCAGAAACTTGTTCTTTGAGACTTGCTTAAGGTTTTCTACTTCTTTTAAGTTATGAAAACTCTTAGCTTGATTAGATTAGGTGTTTTAAGAGCCTTTATGCTTTAATAAACCTTTGGAAGCATAACTCACCTAATACTAAGACTTCTAGACTTATGATGGACTTGAGTGCTTGATTCTTTGAAGTCTTCTTTTCTTCTTTTTGTTGATGAGTTTGTCGTCATCAAAACCACAGCCAGGGTCAGGAGCAAGACCTTCTTCACAATAAGAATATGTGCATGCGGAAGTCCTCTTTTTTGAAACTCAATAGTATATATATCTGCATTCAAAATGATAAAGTTAAGGTTATACACATTTATATACAAATGGATAGTTTGAGGAAATATATCATAGTTATGAATAAAAAAATATATCTTTTTACATGCTAAGACACGACCAAGTATGTTTTTCTTCTTCAAATATGTTATCAGCTGGTCAAATTTAATTTTGAAAACTCTAGACACAATATCAGGACGATCTTGTGCAGTTAAATGCAATGGTCCAATAACTCTTTGAATTTCTGGCCAGTTTGGATTACAAGTAAATGTCAAAAACAAATCAGGAAATCCAACAGAGCTACAAATAGCCATGCCATCAAAATACAATTGATTCATGAATCTTCGACCTCCTACAAAAGTAGAGGGTAATATGATTCTTTTCCCTCTATTTTCTCCTTCAGGCTGGCTTTGATGGCTTTGATGGTTTTGAGTTTGCTGTAAACTATTATATCTGTCAACTCTCAACCTTTTTTGGTTTTTTCTGATATAATATAATCTGTCAGACTCCATCATACTGTAACTGTCTACTAAAAACTGTTGAAATAGTCTTCTGGATCTCAATAATGTTTGTCCTTCATTTTTCCGCATCTGGAGTCTAAAACATAGAAATTCCTTTATAGTAACTCTATTCCTTTTTCTAGTTTGAGAGTCACTTCTATTTCTATGTTTCACATCATTTCTATATCCATCTTCACTATAAGGAAATAGAAGTGGATATTGCAATCCCAAATACCCAACATGCAACTCACTAATTCTTTGTAATTTACCACTATGCCATTCAAGTATAATGTCTCTATTTGATCCAGTGTCAATATCACCAACAATAAGAGCAGCAACTTCAGAAACAGTACGTAAGTTATATACTCTCCCATCAGTAGCTCTATTAGAAATGAGTTTTAATTTGCAGTCATGTATGTCTGAAGCTTCAAATCTTTCCTTTGCCATTCTTAAAATTTTGGCAAAATTATTTTCCTCATCAAGCATAGCAGTTAATTTCCTCACTATTTCTGCATCAAGCTGATTTTGGCTTCTATGTTCATGTAATAGAAAACATTGTTAGTTAAGCTGTAATGTCCAAAGTTATGAGTAAATTGTTTCAACATGATTCAATAAGAAAATAAAGAAGATAAATAAGAAAACCAAATATGATTAAAAAAATTAAACATACCCCAATCTTGATAGTCTATTTTGAATCTCATTATCAGTGTCATATATATATAGTTGAGCAAATTTGGGAGAATCACCACTCTTGGGTAATAGACTACCAATCAGATGACATGTTTGTCCTTGTATTCTAAGAGAAGGCGGTCCTCTACCGTTGTCTAATGATCTATCAACTTTTGCCCCAAGTGATGTGAAAGAAAACATCATGTTATATGAACAAATATGCTGCTGAAAATTTCTACTGTCAACTGAATCGTGATCAAATAGAAGATGTTTAAGTACTTCAGGAGGACTCTTCAAAAATGGAAGTTGAATCTTTCCAATACCACAGCAAAGTTGAAATTCCGGATTTGAAGTATTTTTATCTTTTTTGGTTCTCTCTTGATACCACATAAATGCTCCGCACCAACGACATTGAATTATAGGATCTCCAACATCACTATAGCCTAAATAGAAGAAAAATTATAAGTAACTATTGTGAGAAGGACTAAACAATATCAATAATTTATAAATTACCAGTATTTAATACTCCAATATCTTCGACACTTTCATTTTGAAAAATACATTCATCGTTAGAGCTTGAGTAATCCTCTAAGTTAAAATAATAAAATTCATACAATTAGTCAATGGATATAAAAATTCATGAGGGACATAATCAATTAGAAGATATTTATATATAACTTAACCAAGTTTAACAATGTTCTTAATCGGAATTTGATCGACATGAACATGATGGTTATCTGGTTGTGTGGTTGCATTTGGAGTTAAATATTGATAAATATTAGAAGTACCGGAACTTTCTCCTTTCTCAAATAATGATGCAGATGAGAAATTTTGTAGAGGTGGATCATCTAGTGGTCTTTTGTTGTATGTATCTTCAACACTTTCCTTTTGAAATATATACTCATCATCAGAGCTTGAGTAATTCTCTAACAAAATATGAAAAATTTCATACAATTAGTTAAAGGAAAAATTATAAATTCGTGAAGGACATAATAAACTATAAAATATTTATATATAATTTAGCAAGTTTAACAGTGTGCTTACCCAGAATATGATCCACATGAACATGGCGATTGTTTGGTTGTGTGCTTTCATTTGGGGTTAAATTATGATTAATATTAGAAGTACCATAACTATCTCCTCTCTCAAACAGAGTAGCAGATGAGATATTTTGTATAGGTGGATCATGTAGTGGTCTTCTGAAGGATGGCGTCCTTATATTACCACAAATAGGAGGTGATGATGGGAATTTTTCCTTATCAACAAAACTATAACCTGAAACTTGTAAATTAAAAAATTATATATGACTAACAATAAGGTATGATATTATCATATTCCATTAGCAAGTTTTAGTACAACCTGTGTCGGTAGCAGAATGCAGTTGTTGATTCTCAACACCAATATTCTGCTTCTTCATCTTCTTTTTCCCATTTAAAATCATTTTTCTTTTCAAATGGGCTTGATGTGAATGAAAGACTTCTTTATCCATTCTTCTTCAATTGTAGCAATATCTACTTTTCTTCACTCCATTCCAATACTTACTAAAGAAAACTAACAATTATTGGATAATATAAGATACATATAATAAAATAATGACAATAATCAAACCTACCACATTCCACCTTTGAGTTTTCTGAAAACTTAAACTGATCATAATCATTTGCATAATCTGTGAAAAGTTTTATATTTTGATGCTGAGATCTCTTTATTCCTCACACTAATGCGTGAGTAATCATTCCCTTTATTCAATTCTACGAAAAATTAATGAGAAAACAACAAAAACATGAGGAAAAGAGAGAAGAACAAAAATAAGTTATAGCAAAGGGAATAATGAGATATCAATAAAACTAAAGAGTAGTTTCAAAATCAGCTTTCTTTAAATGATTTATGCATGGTCTAAGTATACATGAAGAACATAATATATAATCTCAGTGTTTGGTTTCTTAAGCATGTCTTGTGATCCTGTCTTGTTCTTGCTTAAGTACCACGATTTTCAACCCAAAATCTTAACTATGACACCATTACGCTGTCCTTCCTATGAGTATTCAGTAACTTTTCTAGACTGTTTGGAAAAGTTTTATATTTTGATGCTGAGATATCTCTATTCCTCACACTAATGTGTGAGTAATCATTCCCTTTATTCAATTCTGTGAAAAATTAATAAGAAAACAACAAAAAGCATGAGAAAAAGAGAGAAGAGCAAAAATAAGTTATAACAAAGGGAATAATGAGATATCAATAAAACTAAAGAGTAGTTTCAAAATCAGCTTTGTTTAAATGATTTATGCATGGTCTAAGTATACATGAAGAACATAATATATAATCTCAGTGTTTGGTTTCTTAAGCATGTCTTGTGATCCTGTCTTGTTCTTGCTTAAGTACCACGATTTTCAACCCAAAATCTTAACTATGACACCATTACGCTGTCCTTCCTATGGGTATTCAGTAACTTTTCTAGACTGTTTGGAAAAGTTTTATATTTTGATGCTGAGATCTCTCTATTCCTCACACTAATGCGTGAGTAATCATTCCCTTAATTCAATTCTATGAAAAATTAATGAGAAAACAACAAAAAGCATGAGAAAAAGAGAAAAGAACAAAAATAAGTTATAGCAAAGGGAATAATGAGATATCAATAAAACCAAAGAGTAGTTTCAAAATCAGCTTTTGTTTAAATGATTTATGCATGGTCTAAGTATACATGAAGAACATAATATATAATCTCAGTGTTTGATTTCTTAAGCATGTCTTGTGATCCTGTCTTATTTTTGCTTAAGTACCACGATTTTCAACCCAAAATCTTAACTATGACACCATTACGCTGTCCTTCCTATGGGTATTCAGTAACTTTTCTAGACTGTTTGGAAAAGTTTTATATTTTGATGCTGAGATCTCTCTATTCTTCACACTAATACGTGAGTAATCATTCCCTTTATTCAATTCTATGAAAAATTAATGAGAAAACAACAAAAAGCACGAGGAAAAGATGTTCATGGTGGTGAAAAAGGAAAACTTAAACTGATCATAATCATTTGCATAATCTGTCAGTGGCTAAATTATTGCAATTACTACTTTGAACACCTAATTACAAAACTGAAGACCATATTAAAAATGAACTTTCACCAGAAATTTCACATTCTACACCATGAACATTAATTTTAGGAGGAGACAGAATTGAAGAGAAAAAAAAAACCACAAAAATCAAACTGTTGAGGAGAATAGCCCCAATGGATAAAATCATTTTGCTAAACTATTGAACGGTTTTATATCAATCTAAATAATTAACTACAGTCTACCAGCAATTCCAAAACTGAAAGGCCACATTAAAAATGAAGATACAAGTGCAATTTCCATACTCTACACCATGAACTTTAATTTTAGGAGGAGGAGGAATGGAAGAGAGTAAGAAGCAGTAGAACTGAACCTGTTAAGGATAAAATTAAAGAACCCAAATTGTAGGGACAGCAGCATTGGGTGCAGGAGAGGCGACGTTAGGAGCGCAGGACCGTCAAGGCGTAGGAGCAGCGACGTGAAGGGCGGAGGAGCGCCAGCGTAAGGCGCAGGAGCGGCAGCATCAAGGAAGAGAGCGGCGACGCCACAGGAGGTGTAGCGGTAGGAAAAAGGCGCAAGGGCGACAACGTCAAGGTACAGAGCGGCGGCGTGAAGGGCGGAGGAGAACGCGCAGGAGTAGCAGCGTCAAGATAGGGGCGACGGAAATTCCTTGATACTTCGTCAAGGGAGCAGTAGCACTCAAGATAGCAGCTTCTAGAGAAGGATGAAACCGTAAGTAGAAGAAGAAGTTTTTTTTGGGTTTGAAATGAGAAGAGCGGTTGTGTGAAGGAATATCATGTTCATGTAATCTGTTTCTTCTTCTTTTTTCTTTTTTTTGAACTCACTGTTTCTTCTTCTTAGAATCTTAGTATAATAATATAATAATAATAATAACTGAAATTGAGCATCACTTCTATTTAATTTTAATGTTTTAAAATTAAAATTAACAATTACAATGATAAAATATAAGTCTAATCAAGTATTTATGTAGTTTAGTATTTTTTGTATAGAATAAAAAAAAAGTAAAAGATATTGAAGAAGTATTAGAAGAGAAAAGAATAAGAAGAAGAAGAAGTAGAAAAAGAAGAAAAATTTAGTAGTTAAGTCTGTTATGGGTAAAAATTTATATTAAATAGGTAAACTACATTTCAAGTATAAGCTTAATCAAATATTAAATAAATCAAGTATTCTCATTGGTCAGCCCCCTACCGCTAAGTGCGCTGACTGTGGGGCGAAGGATTAGTCTCACGGCAACCGGATGTGGGGATACCTTGGTCAAGACAAAAAAAAAAATATAATTGACTATTCATCTTTGATTGTAGCATGCTTGTTAACTCATTATATGTAAATTGAATAATGTAAGTGATGTAATTTTTTTATCATTTTACATCTTAATTTCTAATTTTAAATGTAGTTCTTTTAATGTTCAAACTCTTTATCTATTAATTAACTTTATCTATTAAATATTAAAAAGAGTTGGTTCTCTTTATATAAATATTTTATTATCTATTAAATATTAAAAAGAGTTGGTTCTCTTTATATAAATCTTTTATGTAAAGATTTTTTTTTTATGTAAACTCCTTCTCCAATCTAGATCTTCTTCTCTCAATCTTTTCTCTGTATCCTTTTGTCATCGTTTTCCTCTTTACGTTTATAATTTTTTTAGTTGAGGTTGTTAAGTGATTTGCAGAAATACACATCTAGTATATATTACATACTCAATCATCATAAAATAATCATTTCTAGTTTAAGTTTCTCATAATAGCGTATCTCCATTAAATAGGACTAAGGCAAGCACTTTAGGAGTCCATCGGGTTAAGACACTGATTAACAACTAAGTAAGTAATGAGAAAATGCACTAATTAATTAGCAATACCATTTCATTATCTCCTATGTGCCACCAATATGAAGGTGCCCAACAAATGTTTTCAAAATTATAGCAAAAAAAACATTCAGCTAACAACAACCAAATAAGATCTATTGGGTTTTCAAAAGCAAACACATTCTTTTACAAACATGCTTCGAACTGCTCCAAAGATCTAGAATGCTTCTTAGATAGAAGCAAATAAAATAAAACTTGTAAACTACACCAAAGCTAGAGCATGTACTAATAAGCTACTCAAAGCAACACCAAAATGTATTTCTAATTCTTTGTGGCTGGGCAGGACCGACATAGCAGAAAATAAAGTTGAATTGTATCTAGCTCAATAAGGTCGCTGGTAAAGTACTGGAACTGGGCAGCTCAACTATACAGAAAATTTCTCAGTTTTGATATTCTTTGAGAATTTCGTAGAAGAAACTTGAGCAGAAGGCAATTCTTTTTCAGCATAATAATCATCACACTCAATATCATTGGACCGTCTCTTAGCTGGAGTTAAATATCCAGTTAAACCGGGATCATAATCAGCTGATCCAGATATTGATTGCTGAAAAATTAAGAGAAGAAAATCAAAATCAAAACAAATGAATTTGTATTCAATGATAGATTGACATAATGATGTATAAATTGTCAAGTACAGTATCATATGAGTCACCTTCTTTGACGATGGAAGAAGTTGATTTCTTTTTTGGACTATCAATGTCATCCTAAATTTAAAAATAATTGTCATATCATTATCTATTTAATCATTAAGCAATGACATATTATATGATATAATACATTTACCTCATCAATCTTCATCTTTTGTTGTAGACCATCCACAATATGTTTATTGTCTGATATCTGAGAGACTAAATAATGCTTGTAACCTGGTTGAACCTTTACTTTAAATGCCAAAACCTTTCCCAGAATGCAATCAATGGACTCAGGGACAGCCATTGGTTCTGTTTCACCATCCTGCACAAAATAATATAGAAGATAAAGAGACTGATTCAGTATGTTGCAATAAGAAACATATGAAACTTTAGCTATCAAATCGTAAAATACTTCATTTCATACATCCAATAACTTCTTTTTAAGATCAAGAGCAGTTTCCTTGATCAGCTGAATACATTCACGATCCCAGAGTACAAACTTAGAATTTTCATTCTTATAGGAGACTATAACCTCAACTCTGAACCTGTTAATAGAAAAATTAGATTTAGAAAGTTGCTAAAAAATTTAAAATTATGTAAATGAATATAGTGAATTAATGTTATAACCTTGGAACTGTTTCAGAATTTTTTTTCCCACATCCTTCACATATAAATGGCATAGTTGAACAATTAGCCTTCTTATTACACTTGAAGCATGCTTGGTAGCACCAACCATTGCTAACACATAGTTTGTCTATTTTAGCAACAGTTATACAATAGCAATCCTATTCGGAAAAAAAATCAATGTCATCACTAATCCATATGGTTTTAAATTAGATGTAAGCATTACATACTATAAATACAAAAAAATAAAAATAAATTCAAATCATACCTTTTGAACAGTACCCAATTCCATTAAACTTTTAACTTCAGCATTTTCCATGAATTTGTCTTCAGAAGAAGTTTGAGATCCTGATGAAAACTGAGTGATTCTTTCACTAAATGATTCATAGACAACATTTGAGGCCAAGCTGCATTTTATAATTAAATATAAAAACTTGAGATAAAATAAGTAAGTTAAAAACTAATAATCTTTATATTACAAATATGCTCCCATTATAGTACCTAATAAAACCAAGACTGGTATTGACCTATATTTATTAAAATAAATTGACATCACCATATGAATCTTTAATCCATGCTAGATTTAGCAAAATAATAATAGGACCAGATTGATGGCTCTCTAGAAACTTTATCATCTTATCAGCATAATCCTCCCATAAAGTACAAAATATAGAGTTGTCCCTTCAATAGAAAGCGAAAATAGTTCGGTTTAGTTTCACTTTAAACTCAAATATATAATGATGATTATTGAGGCTATACTTGTACCTTTGGTCCTTCATGACAAACACCAGTCTCTTAGGTGTTGTAATTTTTTTATATTGTATGTCTGCAAATTCACCAATGACATCTGAAAAAGAAACTAATGTCATATCAAAATACCTAAAATAAAATGTTTAAATAACAATAACTACAAATAAACACAACCCCTGTAATGTCACATGGATATATATAAATAAACACCACATTACCTACTAATTGATCAGAGGTGGCTTGCCCAGATAAAATGTCTTCAAACTTGGTGAAATGGTAGACATTTTGAGGTATGTGAGGATTATGATGTTCATGAACTATAGTTCCTTTCCCAAAAATCAGCTTGAAACGATGAGGAGAAATTTTATATTGTCCTTCATTTTTTGCAACCTCAAAATTCTGGACAATATATATGCTGTTCTCTTTCAATATAGACTTCCATTTAGCGATGTCATATTGTTTCACAATTGCCGTAATTTTATCTCCCTAAATTTAAAAACACAAAAGCAATATTTAGAGTTAGAATGCAATTTGTGTAGTGATCGAAAAGAATATAAGTGGATGATTAAAAAACGGAACACAAAATAATAATTTAGAACACAGTTATATTATGTCATAGGCACAATGAGTAAAGACACAAAACAAACAATAGTGACTTGAGATCAATTGAAACAGTAACACAAATTATATCAATTTTGAATAAGTTTGTAATTGATTAGCAATATCGTATATGGTATAAAAAATTGCTTTACCTTGTTATCCATCAAAATCATATCCATACCAACTATTTTTTCAGCTTTTTCTCTGACAATCAGATTTGTTATTCTAACTTCTAATTTCCAAGTTTCCTTGGAGTCATTGATTTGATCGATCGGGGTAACTTTGCGTGCCATATAACAGACTGACAATAAAGAAAATGGAGATCAGCTCCTTGATTTCAAAAGTAGCTCTCTGTATAAACGAAGAAAAGTGCATAAAACAAAGAATACAGAGAAAAGATAGAGTAGAGGAAGTAAAGTAAACTTAGAAAACCAAAGTGTGTAGTTTAAGAGGCAAACCAATGAAATTGAAACATAGAGTGGTCTAGAAGTCTACTTGAAGGAAAAGTCAGGCAAGTTTCAAGATAGACAACAAACTTAGCTAATATTATATTGAAAGTAAAGGCAAATGAAGAGTTCCAAGTGTCATATATGCGTAGAAATTCACGAGGCAACCATGTATCAGTGGCATGGCAAAGCTTAATGTACACATAGTTATCTAAAAAAATAAGATAAGAACAAATGGAAAGGAAACTTAACTGATAGATTTAAATGATTCATTTGTCTATTACAGTGATATGCTCCTATAATCCCTTATCCTCTTCGGTAACCCCAATGCTTAAATAATAGTAATGCAGCATAGCAGAAAAAAGGGGTATGACAGTGCTTGAGGATAACTATGTGTACATTAAGGATACCACAATAAATGTCACTCTTTAGTTTCGCCTAAAAATTCCATTGCTCTCTCCTGAACACTTTGAAATTATATTTTTGCAGGTTCTCTCATTGTCAACATTAATTGGCGGTGCATTTTGTTTTGGTGCCTTCTTATTTAAAAGCGAGTATGGCTTCCTTGCATTTTTTGCTATTGGTAAATGGAATTTATTTGCAGATACTTTGATCAATTTAAGAAAAAAAAATGTATGTTAGGCAAACCATTTCAAGTGAAGCAATTTACACAGTAATCCTGATAAATCGCTGTACCTTCAAGTTCATATCCCTAATTAGTAATTACCACAATAATTTCAATCCAAGCTGTTTAATGAGCATGCATAATCCATAAGGTATTAGATACCTGTGACTGAAAACATAATTTGCCTGTTTGGCTAGAACATATACTTAACATAATACTGCAGCATAGCAGAAAAAAGGGGTATGAGAGGGGGTTTGAAAGTTATGCGAAGGAGTTTAAGAAATCAAGCAGGCGGTTGTGTGCAGGCACGGTTTGGAAAACAACCGCTTGCTTCATTAAAAGTGGTTAGAAATGAAAAAAATTAACACTAAGTCTCACAAAAAAGTAAAGAAAGCAAGCCACTTTCAGCAACCCATCCTTAACCCACGATCAAACCTTAATCTCAAAACCCAGTAGGCAGAACCCAAAAAAGCTAAAAAGCATGCATCAAATAATATTGATTCTACTCATCAGATGAGAAGCAAAAGAGAGTTCAGAAGCAATGAAACAGAGAACAATTTTCCCATGCTATCCTCCTCCTTATACGATAGAAAAATCACAAGGAAATCTGATCCAAATTACAGGTTACAGCTGTACGGTGGATATGGCTTGGTATTCAGAAAATCAGTACGGGATTATATGGCAATAATATTATTATCCTGATACAAGAATAAAAGATACACCCAGAAGGCTTTATGGCATGTATAAGATTACAAAAGATGTTCAGAAATACAAGAGTTCAATAATATCAGAACAATTCCAGAAGTTAATATAAAACAATTGGTCCATTAACCTATTAAACCATAGTACCACTGCCATCAACATGTTTGATTCTACACTATTAAAATTAATTTTAGGAGGATGACGACTGGAAGAGAAAAAGAAGAAGAAGAATCAAACCTGTTGAGTATAAAATGAAGAATCCAAATTGCGGGGCAGCAGCGTCGGGTGCAGGAGGTGTGACTTCAGGGGCGGAGGAGCGACAGCGTCAAGGCGCAGGAGCAGCAGCTTCAAGGCAAGAGTAGCAGCGTCAAGATAGGGGCGGACGAGCAGCAGTGTGAAGGGCGTAGGAGCGGCGACGTCAAGGGCAGAGGAACGGCGCGTCAAGACGCAGGAGCAGGAGTTTCAAATCGGAAGATGCGACTTCAGGGGCGGAGGAGCGGCAACGTGAAGGGCGTGGAACAGCGACGCCAAGGGCGGAGGAGCGACAAAGAACTTGATTCAGAGTAGAGAGGGGGTTATTTTGGACTGAGAATGACGGATTGTGTGCAATTGGGAATTGTAAAAACTGTTTGTGGAGAGGAAACAGGAATTGTAAAAACGGTTTGTGGAGAGGAAACTGTAACAATGGTTTGTGGGGATTTTTTTGGAGTTTGAGAAGAGGAAACGGTTTTTGGAGGAGGAAACTGCATTTTGGGTGTGCAGGCACCAAACGGTTTGGGTTCACAAGAAAGTAGTGTGTAGGTTTAGGGGGGAAATCAATTTGATGAGAGAGTGACATGGGTTTGAATTGTGTGACACATTTTTAAATTTCATTTCTCACATATTTCAAATTATTTATTTATCATCCTTCATCTAAATTTGACATGGATCATTTTAGTAAGAGTACATGAAATTCATTTCATAAGTTCTAAACGATGATTATTAAATTTTCACGAATGTTTGCAAGTTACAAACATATGAATGAGCATGCAGCGGAAAAAACAATAATATGAAAATAAAACACACATGGTTTTTATCCTGGTTCACCCCCTAACCGACAGGGCTACGTCCAGTCCTTGGCTTCACCAAGATTTTCACTATTTCAACAAATAGTACAAGTATTATCAAGGACTTCTCCCAACAAGTATTCTAAGGACTTCTCCTATCAAGTATTCGAAGGACTTCTCCTAACAAGTATTCGAAGGACTTCTCCTTACAAGTATTATTATGACTCCTCCTTACAAGTATTATCAGGACTTCTCCTTACTCCTTTTTCAAGGGTTGGCTTCTCTACATGGTTCTCTTCTTAATAAGAGTGGGCAGAGGAAATTAAGCTCGATTTACAGAGAGGATAGGAGTTTGGGTTCTCTGTTTGGGAGGATGTGTGAGTTGGGAAAGATAAGAGTAACACTCTATGAATTTGCCTCACACAAAATCATATACTCAGGCAGGGATAGGCTTGAGGCATCCTGAGCATGAACCAAGGTTGCTTGGTTCTTGGGACAGACTTAGTGGGCATATGGAAGTTTAAGTCTAAGTTGCCCAAATACTTCGGAGACAGAATCTTCTATTTATATCTTCAGTTGCTTCTTCTTCTTGAGAAAGAGAGAAAAACTGTCCGAAGTGCCTCTTCCCTTCTGAGCTGTGCGTAACGGCTAGTTCTGCATCTTTCAACATGCGTAAGTCACGATCAGAGGTTTCTCTGCAAGCATAAGATACGATCTGGAAATCATCAGTTCATCTGGGTTGATGTCGTCTGGCTCCATGCTGAGCAAGTAGCTTTGAGCTAGTTTCTCTGTATATAAACTGTGAGGATACAGCGGTGGAGACTGTTTTGACCATTTTACCCCAGTGCTTGACAGCTAATACTCATCACGTGTCTTGGTCAGATTTTTTGAATTTCAACCGTTGAGAGTGTACGATGCTGACAGATTCTTGCCGTTGATTCCGCAATGTCAGCTTGATTTGAGGGAAAGTAGAATATCAGTGGGACCAAAGAATATTGTATTAATTGTGTCCCTTTCTACTTTTTGCCGCAGCCAGTATATTAATAAATGTGTAGACGAGGTAGGAGTCTTTTGAATCCATGAAGTAATAATTTCAGATGAGGAAATTAAGTTCTTTTGTACTTCAATGATCCTGATCTTCTCGAAAGCCACACTTCTTGATCTCTGTACCTTTGGCGCAATTGCTACTTGAGCGGACGGATTCTTCCTTGTAGTTTGGTGGACGTAGTCTCCATTTACTTTATGAAGTTCTGCTGCAAGTAGTTGGTATTGGCGGACGAACTTTTCTTCATTCAGTCTTTCTTGTCTATTAGAATCTTCTTATCTTTGTAGATGACTGAATCTCCTCTTTTGAAGTTCCTTCATCTGATAGAGTTGATTTACAACTTTCTTTTATGATGCTAGAGAACCTTTGAGACTGAAAGGAATTCTTCATTGATTGACTTGTCCTTTTTAACTTATTGGAGCAGTCTTCTTAAGTGGCAGACTGTTTTGTCTTCTCAAGATAGGATTTGATTTAGAGCATGCAGACTTTGACGAGGTGTTCTGAGATGTTGGTTGTTGTTGCCGCTTTAGACTCTTATGATCCACCAGACGCAGTTTTCTACATAGTGACCGGACGAACTTCTTCTGATGAACTGGTATTCTTGATGACGCTTTGAAGTTTACTCAGTCCTTTTAGAAATAGTTATTCCTGTACATGAGAGTTTTCATTTTGTTAGGGAATCTAGTTTAAGACTGTATTAAATCTTAACGAAATTTTTGATTATCAAAACATAGTTATGCATTTAATTGTTTGAATCTAACAATCTCCCCCTTTTTGATAATGACAATTTCTTTCAGAAAAAGATCTATTTGAGATTCTGATTGGTTATCTTTTAATTGTCGTTTTAAAAGAATGTTATGATTTTTCTTCAGAGGGGTTCAGTGAGTGGAAAAATATTATCGTAGAGTTGTTTTAGACGGACAATTTTGACTAAATGAACTTGCCCGCTTTTGCTCCCCCTAAATCTGATATTCCCTTAATTGCCTATGTTTATCTAAATAGACTCCCCCTAAGTTGATGCAGGAACAGGAATGTTTACTAGTGAACAATCCTTCACTCTCATACCGCTCTTCCTAGTTTCTTTCCTACTCTCATACCACTTCTTTTTCTTCTTTGTCTTTACCTAAATTTCTCCCCCTTTGTCATTATCAAAAAAATAGTGAGTAAGGCAGTAAGAAGAGACAAAACAAGGGATAATAGAGATACTGAATAAGGAATATATAATCATTAGTGCAAATAAGATAGAGTGCATAAGATAAATGAGCAGATAGAGTAGTAGAAATAAGAGATAATCAGTCATGTTTCTTCTGCCGAGACTCGTTGTCTTGTCGGAGCATTTCTTCAACTAGTTTGAGATGAGACTCCAACTTAGCGGTGAGGGACTGTTCCATCGCGTCAGCTCTTTTGAAGATCTTACTGCATATCTTCTGAGTTTCTTTGGAGTTGTTGGAGAGAGATATTGCAACTTCTTCAGACAACTCCTTAATGGCACTTCTAGCATCAAAAGATTCTTCAGAGGATGGCACGCCATGTGACTCCTTTTGCCTGGGGATTTCTTCAGTTGTGGCAGGATGACCACTTGAAGAGGTGTTGGTGGGTTGATCTACTGTGGCTTCCATTTCTAGGATTTTATTTAAGGTATCAGCAGCAGGGATTCCCTTAGGAAATGATGAGGGAGCATCATCTTGATTCTCCTCAGAGTCTGAGGAAATAACAACTACCTCTTCCGAATCAGTTAAAATGTTGATTTGATGATCGACTGATTCTTGCTGTGAGAAGTCAGCAGTTGAGGATAGCTCATGGGAAGGTTTGTCGGCGATTAAAATAAGCGACCATGATCCAAACTTGAGAGTGATGCGTGCAGCACCATGAATCAACTTGGATGAAATGGTGCTTGTATGAACTTGTCTGCAGGCAGACAGTTCCCAGTTGTGGTGGAAGATGTCATACCTTGATCGCGGAGCAAGCATGAGCGTCAACCCATCAATAGCAGGAGGAGTCCAGATTCTTGCTTGAAGGCAGAAATTGAAACCCAATGTTTCCATGAGAAGTCGTGGGGCATGCAAAGCATTCACCATGGAGAGCATCCTGGGTACTATTGATGCAATAGGTGTGGTGCTTGTGCGAGATCGTCTGGGGACGTGTACTGGAAAGCTTTTCATTCTGCATTCTCTGGACTGAACAGTTTGAATGCTGTTTTCTTGAGTTTCTTCATATACACCGCCTTCTTGATCAGCTATTAATTGTTCATTAGAGACATCATCTCTACACGCGGGTTGATTATCAGCACCTTTTTCAGCTTCTTCTGGGATATTTCTCTTTCTTTTCCTTGAGTTGCTTGCTCGAATTGCACGACACATCACTCTTCCTTTGGTGACATTCACCCCTTCAGATGCCCTATCTTGATTGACAGTGTCCTGGGTTTCCTCAGTAGTCTTGGGTTGTGATTTGGAAAAGACAGGATACACTTCATTTATATTTCTTGGTTCCACAGCAATTTCATCATTTTGGTGTAGATTTGGTGAGGGAGAAGGGTCTTCTACTTCTGAAGCAGTTGGTTTCAATTTTGATGAGTTGGATGCTGGCAAGGTTACTTGCTCTTGTTCTTCAGTTTCTTTCTGAACGATCTTAATCTCTGATTGCTTCCTCTTCACCTTCGATGGACGAACATAGTCTGGATCTATGATTCTTCGATACATTATTATCCTTGGCCCCATGTTCTTTCCCCATGCCTTTGCTTCCTTCACACAGTTGGGCATCCACTGTGGTGTTGCATTGGGTAAGGGAGAGTTTTCTTTCAGAATTACCCTTATCCAATGACGATCTTCTACGTTGCATTGTACTGCTACAGGAGATAGGGTTGTCACCGGACCATTTAGTGGAAGATACATGCATGACTCTTTGAGACTGAGCGTGACCAGAACAAATTTGAATGTGGATGCAGCAAGTAGTCCCATGTCAGGGACGATGAACCATTTGGGTTCAAGAGCTGGTTCGTTTGGACCAAGCACCAAGGCTTTTCTGATCACTTCCAGATTACCTACGGAGTCGAATATCTTCAGGTGAAGAGAACGTCTGTCATCGAGTTCCTTGATCATTTGTCTTCTTATCTCCGGCCATTCGTTCTCGTTCATCCCTATCCATTGAGCAATGCAACTGTATCCACAGTTGCCATCATCATCAACATCAACAATATTTTCCACAAACTCATGGAACTCAGTAGGTATGTGTGGAAGATATTTAGATATGATTGAGGATTGCTGAGGAATTTTGGACTCAGAATACGAGCATGCTTTCCGGACGTTCTTGACCAGTGAAGCTATTGGACGATTATCTTCATCGTCATGTTGTGAAGAGATTTGATCTGCGGGTGGTTCAGGTTATGAGGGAGGAACAATTTCAATTGTTTTCCCCGAACCAGTGATTTGAAACCGCTTGGGTGGAGGAGGACCATCATCATCAGCGTCCTCTTCTGATTCTCCATCTTCTTCTTCTTCTACAATCTTCTCTTTCGGTTGAGGTCTGCTTGCTTGCAACAGTAGTTCTAGAGGCACATTAGTAGTGTCAATCTTTAGCCTCATTCTTCTGAGATCATCGAACTTAATTGGGGATGAGTGAATGTAGTCATGAGCAATGAACTCATTTTCCTCCTTTGTTTTGTTTATGAGATGCTTCCTCATCATCTCAGAGATAAGAGCTCCATATGGAAAATTTAACTCTTTGCCTTCCAGAGTCGACAGCATGTGGTTGAAGATGAGATATGAGAGATTGATCTTCTCCTTATGCATCATGTGGTAGAGCGCCCACTGTGACAACTTGTCTACCCTGTTGCAGTTCCCTTCTCTAGGGAGAACTATCTTGCAAAGGACAACATAGGGAAATTTTCATTCCTCTATTAAGTTGTTGACATTAGTTCCATGGATTTCCGGGTTCTGTTTCCAGATAGAGTTAGGGTTGGGGGCAGACAGCTCCCAAGTGGATTTGAATTTGACCCCTTCGCTGATTTTGCTATCCAAAATTACTGCGATATCTCCTGGAATAATGGTTGTGATTAATCGCATGCATCTTGTCTTGATTACAAGAGTTCCACTCTTCACAGCGCAGTCATAGAACTCCTTAATAACAGGCTCAATAGTGGGGAGAGAAGATACTCTCATGAGGTTTGTCCATTCTTGAAAAAGAACCCAGTCCAGCCCTGCAATTTTAGCGTGACTGTAGAGATTCAAATCAAGATACTTTGGCGGGACCAGTTCCTTTTCTCCAAGATTCATTGTCTTCTGTTTGCCAATGAACGATTCTTGCTCTTTTCGATTTAAGGCGATGTTCCTCATTCTTCGTTCAATGATATTTTGCTCAGTAGGAGTAAGTTCAGAAGCAGCATTGATCTGTTTCTTTGAAGCCATTGTAATGATCTACAAACAAAGGTTAGCGAGAGAGAGAGAGAGAGAGAGAGCAATAGATAGCTTGAAGATGATGGGAGTTTGAAGTAAGTTTGTAAGTAGTGAATGTATCACTTCTTCCTTCAGATTCCTTTTTGTTAATTTTTCTTTGAATACGAAAGGTGTTTACTTAGTTTAGGAGAGGAAATGATTAGTTCTCCACTGATGTGATAGAATGATCAGCATGCGCATTAAATGAAGATCTTTAAATGTGCAGTCATAGTAGTTGAGGGATTTAATGCGTGCTGGAGAAGTTTTGATATATGGAACGACACAATTGTTTACCAGTAGCCCAAGTGTGAGCGAGTGACTGATCGTGCCTGATCAATTGTTCACGGACGCTCTCTCTTGATGGTTCCTTAGATAGTCACCAGACGGTGACTTCCATTTACTCGATCTTTGGGAGGCAACCTTTATTTAAGTGGAGTTTTGGTCTTTTCATCAAGGAGGTGCCTGACGTCATTCTTCTAGTTTACCATGCAATATGTGTATCTATCTCCAAGCCTGCAAGATTCATTTCATAGTTCCTTTGCCGAAGGATCTTATTAGTATTTCCTGGTTATCACAATTTGGCTACAGGCAATAGGATGTATGTTCTACTTCAACGAGCATATATATATATATATATATATATATATATATATATATTGTAAGTGAAAAGTATGTGAAAAGTCATTTGCTACAGAGATGATCCAAACATATAATTTTGATCAGCGTTTGTTGATCAAATAAATAAATTGTAAGTTCATATGACCATAATGCGTTGATGATTATCCAGGAGTTTGTGTTTTTAAGTTATGACATTAATGATCCAAGCATATCCTGGCTAAGCTTATAAAGAGACACTCTTTAGTCTTTAAGTAAGGATTAGTAAATCTGAGAGTGAGATAAGAGTATAGAGCTTGAATGGTCTGCTTATTTAGAGATTTATTCAATTATAATAACAATGATTATATCAAGATATCCTTTGTGATTCTCTTAAACATTCGACCAAGTGAGAGATAGTAAATAATTTATTACAAATTTAGAGTTACCTCCCTTCCTATTTCTGAGAATAGACCTTGATCATTCCTCATATCACTCGAGGAGTTTGTCAATAATATATTGCTGGAAACATGAGCTGAGGTATCCATATTGATTACTAGCTTCCTTTGCTGAGTGGATGTGAGATCTTTCCTTGAGATAGTTTCCTCGAGATGTTCTTCTTGCATTGGCATTTGAATCATGGTTGCTTTTGTTCGAGAAGAACATATGCTTTCATGGATCTTTGAACTCTACATCTGTGAAGATGTTAGCACTTTTCAGAGTGTTAGGCTCTGATACCAATTGAAGGTGCAAGAAACACACAAGAAAGGGGGGGTTTGAATTGTGTGACACATTTTTAAATTTCTTTTCTCACATATTTCAAATTATTTATTTATCATCTTTCATCTAAATTTGACATGGATCATTTTAGTAAGAGTACATGAAATTCATTTCATAAGTTCTAAACGATGATTATTTAATTTTCACGAATGTTTGCAAGTTACAAACATATGAATGAGCATGCAGCGGAAAAACAATAATATGAAAATCAAACACACATGGTTTTTATCCTGGTTCACCCCCATAATCGACAGGGCTACGTCCAGTCCTTGGCTTCACCAAGATTTTCACTATTTCAACAAATAGTACAAGTATTATCAGGGACTTCTCCCAACAAGTATTCTAAGGACTTCTCCTATCAAGTATTCGAAGGACTTCTCCTAACAAGTATTCGAAGGACTTCTCCTTACAAGTATTATTAGGACTCCTCCTTACAAGTATTATCAGGACTTCTCCTTACTCCTTTTTCAAGGGTTGGCTTCTCTACATGGTTCTCTTCTTAATAAGAGTGGGAAGAGGAAATTAAGCTCGATTTATAGAGAGGATAGGAGTTTGGGTTCTCTGTTTGGGAGGATGTGTGAGTTGGGAAAGATAAGAGTAACACTCTATGAATTTTCCTCACACAAAATCATATACTCAGGCACGGATAGGCTTGAGGCAACCTGAGCATGAACCAAGGTTGCTTGGTTCTTGGGACAGACTTAGTTGGCATATGGAAGTTTAAGTCTAAGTTGCCCAAATACTTCGGAGACAGAATCTTCTATTTATATCTTCAGTTTCTTCTTCTTCTTGAGAAAGAGAGAAAAACTGTCCGAAGTGCCTCTTCCCTTCTGAGCTGTGCGTAACGGCTAGTTCTGCATCTTTCAACATGCGTAAGTCACGAGCAGAGGTTTCTCTGCAAGCATAAGATACGATCTAGAAATCATCAGTTCGTTTGGGTTGATATCGTCTGGCTCCATGCTGAGCAAGTAGCTTTGAGCTAGTTTCTCTGTATATAAACTGTGAGGATACAGCGGTGGAGACTGTTTTGACCATTTTACCCCAGTGCTTGACAGCTAATACTCATCACGTGCCTTGGTCAAATTTTTTGAATTTCGACCGTTGAGAGTGTACGATGCTCACAGATTCTTGCCGTTGATTCCGCGATGTCAGCTTGATTTGACGGAAAGTAGAATATCAGTGGGACCAAAGAATATTGTATTAATTGTGTCCCTTTCTACTTTCTGCCGCAGCCAGTATATTAATAAATGTGTAGACGAGGTAGGAGTCTATTGAATCCATGAAGTATTAATTTCAGATGAGGAAATTAAGTTCTTTAATACTTCGATGATCCTGATCTTCTCGAAAGCCACACTTCTTGATCTTTGTACCTTTGGCGCAATTGTTACTTGAGCGGACGGATTCCTTCTTGTAGTTTGGTGGACGTAGTCTCCATTAACTTTATGAAGTTCTGCTGCAAGTAGTTGGTATTGGCGGACGAACTTTTCTTCATTCAGTTTTTCTTGTTTATTAGAATCTTCTTATCTTTGTAGATGACTGAATCTCCTCTTTTGAAGTTCCTTCATCTGATAGAGTTGATTTACAACTTCCTTTTATGATGCTAGAGAACCTTTGAGACTGAAATGAATTCTTCATAGATTGACCTGTCCTTTTTAACTTTGATTGGAGCAGTCTTCTTAAGTGGCAGACTATTTTGTCTTCTCAAGATAGGCTTTGATTTAGAGCATGCAGACTTTGACGAGGTGTTCTCAGATGTTGGTTGTTGTTGCCGCTTTAGACTCTTATGATCCACGAGACGCAGTTTTCTACATAGTGACCGGACGAACTTCTTCTGATGAACTTGTATTCTTGATGACGCTTTGAAGTTTACTCAGTCCTTTAAGAAATAGTTATTCCTGTACATGAGAGTTTTCATTTTGTTAGGGAATCTAGTTTAAGACAGTATTAAATCTTAAAGAAATTGTTGATTATCAAAACATAGTTATGCATTTAATTGTCTGAATCTAACAAATAAAACATGAACTTGCAATATTATTCAGAAGAGTAGAAGAAAACTAAAACATAATTTAAAAGCTAAAACAACCCAAGAAACTTAAAAAGAAATTAGCCAAGCATGGCTAATAGAAACATCGGATTACCCTGGACTAGGAGCTCAACTTTGGCTTCCCACAATTCTCAGGAACAATGCTCTTAAGGGAGAAAGAAGAATACTTGTTGTATTCGGAGGTAAGGGATGATTTTTACAAAGGATGAAAGCTCCTTTTTATAGCAAGATGTCTGCCTTCCAGCGCTTAAGCGCTGGGATCCCAACGCTTGAGCTCTGGGTGCAATTAAATTCAGACGTTGCAAACAGGGGCCTAGTGCATGAGCGCTGGCTGCTAACGCTTGAGCGTTGGTAAGAACTACAGACTTGGATCGTAGTCAAAGTTCCAACGCTTGAGCGTTGGGACTTCCAACGCTTGAGCGTTGGCTCGTCTGCTGGCAATTCTTCTTGGATGGTTTTTCTTCTTCAATGGTGGAATTGAATGGCTTAATTAGCCTCCATTTTGTCCCCTATCAATTCTGGAACACCAAATGGACTTGATTTCTCTATTCATGCCTCATTTCCCATGTGCTAAATTAGCAATGGTGCTTAATCTTCCACTTCTATGCTTTTGGTCCTTTATTTGCTGAGACTTCACTTTCAGCCCTTCACCTTCTGAACTTTTCATTTCTGGCCCTTTCTTTCCTGAAATTCACAATTTGGTCCTTCGACAAAAATGACTAATTCTACCAGCTTTCCTAAAATATAAAAATAACTCTAAAAGTTCCTAAAAATATAAAATAAATTTTAGAAACCAAATAAAAGCTTATCTATATACAAAACGCAAAATAAATAGAAAATCTAAATAAAAAGAAATAAAAATCTATATGAGACTCAAAAATAACAAAATAAAAAGGCTAAAAAGACCCTAAAATTATCATACAAAATCCAATCATCATGAGTTCAAAACTTCGAAGTGTCAAAAAGCACAAAATTTTTAACCCAAATGCAAATTTCCAATACCCGAGTTTTCTTAACTTATCAAAAACCCTAATTAAGCTATGAGTTCTAAAATCAAACTTACCCAAAAGCTCACTTTTTAAACTTCAATTCCAAGTTTTCAAAATCTTCTAGAAATCAATTTTCTAGGGCTTTAAACATACAATTTTCTCTAGGCCCTTTTGCACTAATTGAAGGTGCAATAAATACACAAGAAAGGGAGGGTTGGAATTGTGTGACTCATTTTTGAAAACTTCTTTCGATGATAAACATTAATTATTGGTTTTCCAAGAGAGTTATTGATTATGCAAATATGCATGTATGGAGCGGAAAATATAACATAACATGAGAAGTAAAGCACATATGATTTTTATCCTGGTTCACCCCCATAATCGTCAGGGATATGTCCAGTCCTTGGCTTCACCAAGATTTTCCAATATTTAAACAAATAGTACAAGTATTACCAGGGACTTCTCCCATCAAGTATTATAAGGACTTCTCCTATCAAGTATTATCAGGGCTTCCCCTTACAAGTATTATCCAGGACTTCTCCTCATAAGTATTCTGCAGGACTTCTCCTGATACCTTTTCCAAGGGCTTTGTTTTTCGACAATAATTCTCTTCAATAAGAGTGGGTAGAAGAAATGCAGCTCGGGTTTTACAGAGAGGATAGACATTTGGGTTCTTTGTTTTGGGTTGTGTGTGTGGGTTGGGATGAGAGTAACACTCTATAATTTCTTCACACACATGAGCAACTCAACTCAGGTAGAATATGGCTTGAAGCTCTCTGAGTTGGGACCAATGAAGTCTTGGTTCTTTGGGCAAACTTGATTGAGATATGCAAGTTTGAATTCAAGTCACCAAGTTGCTCCGGAAGCAGAATTCTCTATTTATATCTTCAGTTGAAGATCTTCATTCTTCTTTCACAGAAGAAGAGAAAACTTGTCCGTTAGTGCTTCTACTTCCTCTGCTGTGAGTAACGGCTAATACTGCATTTCTGAGCAGCTCTGAGACACGATCTACTAAGCATTGATTTGCTTGGGTTGACATCATCTGGCTCCATTTGAGCGAGTTGCCTTGAGCAATGTCTTCTGTATTTAATGCTCAAGAATTCCAGTTGTGGTATTTTGTTTGACCATTATACCCCAGTTCGTGCCAGCTAGTGCCCATCAAATGCTCTGAATAGATATTTGAATTTCGACCGTTGAATGAGTACAATGCTCAGAGATTCGCGCCGTTGATTCTGCGAAGTCAGCTTGGTTTGAGGAAAAGTAGAAAAGCAGAGGGACCCAGGAACAATATATTAGTTGTGTCCCTTTCTTCTTTCTGCCATCATCAGTACTTTATTTAATATGCAGACGAGGTAGATGTCTTTTGATCCAAGAAGCAATTTATTCTGGATGTGCTCTTCAGAGCTAGGTAGAATAATTTCTTTAATGTTTCCGTTGAACTAATATCCTCATAATGAACATTGATAACCAAATCGCAAGTGCACGATTGATTATCGCGTAATATAAAAGATTGTCGATCCCACAGGGATAGGTGTCTAATTACTAATTTGTTTAGAGCTTAAGCAGAAAAATAAAAAGATATATTTTGCATTTTGGTTTCTGGAATAAAAACATAAAAAGCATAAAATATAAAAGAAGAGATGATGATAAAAATAAGCATTTGGGTTGCATTGTATAACTTATAATTTATGCTAGCAAACTTCTATTTTATTTCTGAATTCCAACAAAGATTCATGATGCTATAGCCTAGTGTAACTACAAGATAATTCCTTAAGCATTGTAGATCTTTCTTTTTAATTACTAAACCCAATTCCTTGGCACCTAGTTAACTAAAGAAGAAGATGAAGAAGATGTTCAAGCCAACATAAAGTTACGTCCTTCCTAATTCCTTAGCGAAGTATACTTATAACCTTTTTTAAATCCTAGGTCCCTTACTACTTACCAAATGGCCTTATGTAATAAGCAATAAGCAAGAGATCTTGTGTGCACCAAGATGAATGAAGAACAAGGAAATAAAACATGAACTTTGAATATTATTCAGAAACAAATAAAAGAAAACTAAAACATAAACTAATAAGCTAACACAACCCAAAATACTTAAAGAGAATTAGCCAAGCATGGCTAAAAGAAGCATTGAATTACCCTGGACTAGGAGCTCAAATATGGCTTCCCACAATTCCTAGGAACAATGTTCTTGAGGGAGAAAGAGGAACACTTGTTGTGTTATAAGAAAGGTGTGTTTTACAAGTGAAGAAAAGGGTCCTATTTATAGTAAAAATCCAGCCTCCAACGCTTCAGCGCTAGAATTCCCAACGCTTGGGCGCTGGAAGCATTAAAAATCCACTACCAAACCGAGGGCCAACGCTTGAGCGCTGGCTTCCCAGCGCTGCAGCGCTGGGCACTGCTTCTTCATCTTCAAGTTTTTCTTCCTTCTTCATGGTAGTGAGTTTTGAATGCCATAAAAAGCCACTACTCAGCCCTTAATCAATTCTAAAACCTTCCTCCCACTACCATCAATCCTTCAACTTAATTTCCCATGTGCTCATTTGAAGAGAGTTGCTTCATATTCCTCTTTTCACTTTAAGTCCTCTCTTGGTTAGCACTCCAATTCAAGCCCTTTCGTTCTCTCAATCTTCACTTTTAGCCCTCCACTCTTGAACTTTCACATTTTGGACCTTGATTTCCTGAAACTTTACAAAGTGGTCCCTGGACAAAAATGATAACTAAACCAGGTTTTCCTAAAAATATAAAATTGCTATAAAAGTTCCTAAAAATATAAAATAAAGGTAGAAAAACAAATAAAATCTAATCTACATGCAAAATGCAAAATAAATAGAAAATCTATATAAAAAGACTAAAAAACCTATATGTGACTCAAAAATAAAAAAATAAAAAGACTAAAAACTACCTAAAAGCATCATATAAAATCCACTCATCACACCACTATACCCAACGACAGCTTGTCCTCAAGCGACAAAACTTAAAGAGAGACTCGTCCCTGAGTTTTGAGAAAGTTTATCTGATTAAAACATGAAGCACAAGAACCTTTCAAAGAAAGCTTAGCAGAAAAGGAAGACATGCATTTTTTATAGACAAAGAATCAAGAAAGTTAGGCTTGGCTTTTAACAAGTTTGAGTTCATCAATTAAGCTCACAAAATGATATTCTCCATGAAAACAAGAAAGATCAATGATCCTGCCTATAATTCAAATCAAAACTGAAATAAAGCAACCAAGTGATTTCGAAGAGATTTTGAAGGTTGTAACTTGGCCAAAGGGTTGAACAATTCAAGGTGTGGATTTCAAGAAATTGGCAACTCTAGTGGCTGACTCAGAAACTTGTTGTTAAGTGATTTTTTTCCTTGACTTAAAGCTCTAACAATTCACACAAGGGTCCTCTCAATTTTTCCTTTTTTTTTTTTGAACAAAGTAGTGGAATGTATGGGATGAATGACTTGAATTTTACTCCCCTCATACTCTTTTTCACCCCACTACCTCATTATTTTTCCTAAGGCACATACCTTATTTTTTCAATTTTTTTCTACATTTTTTTTTAGAGAGAAACCCACAAACATAGCTCTAACAATTTAGCACATGAATCACAATAACAACTTTAAGAATTATCACACAAAGTAGGCTCCAAAGAATGACTCTTTTAAGGCTCAAAAGGGGCTACTAGTGGATATAACATTTCAAGCAAAAATCTGAGTTTTCAAAAATGCCTATAATCTCTTCTCAACTCACAAAGTATACAAAACTCCAATCAACATGCAACACAAGGCAGAAAAATCTCACAATCATGCATTCAGAGTCCTCAGCTCTCAGAAAAAGATAGGGTAAGTGGTACCCTTTTTAGAACTCAGAAAAAGACTTTGCCAACAACCAAAACAATCAAGATAACAAAAATCCTTTCTACAGCATGCAATCCTAACTGCTTAAAAGCATAGAATTTTTCACAAAGCAGTTCAATCAGATAAAGCATTTCACGAAGCTATAGCAATATTCAGAATGGATAATATACTCAAGACTCATGCAAAAATAAAACAGAAAAACTAAACTAAAAATAAAACTAAAAACTATAAAAAGAAATACAAAAAACTAAGAAGCTGGCATAGTAACAAATTTCCACAAAAGTCCAAGGGGACCTCAATGCAAAAATCAAATTGAACACTTAAGTTCAAGAGGGCTCTTTCTCCTTTTGGTACCTATCCTATAACATTGAACAAACAAAAGTCCCACAAGCAGAAACTTGCTTGACTTGTTAGTCCCAAAAACAGCACACTTAAGATCATGGGTTGAAAAATTGTGTCCACCTAAAAACAAGAATTCTTGAGTTCCCAAAAATTAAAACCAGTGTACAAACAAGGGAAAACTCAAAAGAATCTAAAACCTTTCAGAAAATGGTGAACACAAAATTTTATTAAAAACTAAAAACAGCAAATAAAAACAAAATAGCAACACTGCTCGAGCTCCAGCGCTTGAGCGTTGGGGATGCCAACGCTTGGGCGCTGGAATTAAAAGAAAAACTGGGTGGATTCCAGGGGCCTAGCGCATGAGCGCTAGCCCTCCAGCGCTGGAGCGCTGGAAATTACTGGAATCAGAGGTGTAAAGCAGGGGCCTAACGCTTGAGCGTTGGCCTCTAGCGCTGGGGCGCTGGCCTCTCCTGCAGCAAAAACATAGAGTTCTTTTCTTTTATTTATTTACAAAGATGATGCAGAAAATTAAAAGACAGAATTGAAACTATTCCTAAGTTGGGTTGTCTCCCAACCAGCTCATTGTTAAGGTCCGAGATAGACCCTTCCCTTTTAATCAATTAGGGGAAGTTTTCTTTCTTTTGGTGAATACATCATCTTTAAAATCATCCTCTTCCTCGGACTCATAATGCTTAAGAGTCCGGAATACAGAAAACTTGATTTTTCCACCCCCTACCTTCAAAGATAGGAGGCCTTCTGCCACATTAATCTTGGCGTTTCCTGTAGCAAGGAATCAATTTCTTTTCTTTTTTTTTCTTGTTTTTTTTTTTAAATAAGAAAACAGAAATTACACAGAAAATAAAACAGAAAATAAAAGAAAGCAAAAAATTACTGAATTTAAAATACTCAAACCTGGACATGGGTTGTCTCCCAAGAAGCTCGATTTTATAGTCTTCGATAGACTTGGTTCCTTCCAGAAATTGTTCAATCAACCGGGGTCTATTGCAAACTGTTTTAGACCCCTTAAGTCATGCAAATTTTGACAACTTATAGTCATCAAAATAATGCAAACCTGTTCAGCATAATCCTCACCATTTTCCCAAATAAGATCACCTATGGACAATTTAAAAGAATTTTGTTCTTTTTCTTCAGGAGTGGGAAGAAAAACTGAGTTTTCAATAACTAAGCAATCCACTTGTTCAATTTTCTTTTCCTCTATTTTGTCCATAGAATCACTTACCGGGTCAATGGGAACTTGTTGGTTTACTGGCTGCCTCCCCAAAATTGCATTCAGCCTTCCTTGCAAGATTATTCTGGTCTTCCAATCTTGCACTCGGTTGGGCAAAGATCCCGAAGCACGCTTGCAATCTAATTCAGAGTAATAATCATCAATTAAATTGAAAACAATGCGCTTCCTCTTTTCATCTTCTTTTTCAAGATTTGCCCGAATCTTTGCCAACCATTCTTCAAATGTTCCAGCCATATTTCCTTACAAAATTTCAGCAGACAAAATTAGTAGCACCTATTCACCACACAAGTTAATATTTTTTTTATCCTTTTTTTTATATATATACAAAAAGCAGCACTAAACAAATTAATAAAAAGAACTTAAAAAGAACCTATCCCCGGCAACGGCGCCAAAAACTTGATAACCAAATCGCAAGTGCACGATTGATTATCGCGTAATATAAAAGATTGTCGATCCCACAGGGATAGGTGTCTAATTACTAATTTGTTTAGAGCTTAAGCAGAAAAATAAAAAGATATATTTTGCATTTTGGTTTCTGGAATAAAAACATAAAAAGCATAAAATATAAAAGAAGAGATGATGATAAAAATAAGCATTTGGGTTGCATTGTATAACTTATAATTTGTGCTAGCAAACTTCTATTTTATTTCTGAATTCCAACAAAGATTCATGATGCTATAGCCTAGTGTAACTACAAGATAATTCCTTAAGCATTGTAGATCTTTCTTTTTAATTACTAAACCCAATTCCTTGGCACCTAGTTAAGTAAAGAAGAAGATGAAGAAGATGTTCAAGCCAACATAAAGTTACGTCCTTCCTAATTCCTTAGCGAAGTATACTTATAACCTTTTTTAAATCCTAGGTCCCTTACTACTTACCAAATGGCCTTATGTAATAAGCAATAAGCAAGAGATCTTGTGTGCACCAAGATGAATGAAGAACAAGGAAATAAAACATGAACTTTGAATATTATTCAGAAACAAATAAAAGAAAACTAAAACATAAACTAATAAGCTAACACAACCCAAAATACTTAAATAGATTTAGCCAAGCATGGCTAAAAGAAGCATTGAATTACCCTGGACTAGGAGCTCAAATATGGCTTCCCACAATTCCTAGGAACAATGTTCTTGAGGGAGAAAGAGGAACACTTGTTGTGTTCTAAGAAAGGTGTGTTTTACAAGTGAAGAAAAGGGTCCTATTTATAGTAAAAATCCAGCCTCCAACGCTTCAATGCTAGAATTCCCAACGCTTGGGCGCTGGAAGCATTAAAAATCCACTGCCAGACCGAGGGCCAGCGCTTGAGCGCTGGCTTCCCAGCGCTGGGCACTGCTTCTTCATCTTCAAGTTTTTCTTCTTTCTTCATGGTAGTGGGTTTTGAATGCCATAAAAAGCCACTACTCAGCCCTTAATCAATTCTGAAACCTTCCTCCCACTACCATCAATCCTTCAACTTAATTTCCCATGTGCTCATTTGAAGAGAGTTGCTTCATATTCCTCTTTTCACTTTTAGTCCTCTCTTGGTTAGCACTCCAATTCAAGCCCTTTCATTCTCTCAATCTTCACTTTTAGCCCTCCACTCTTGAACTTTCACATTTTGGACCTTGATTTCCTGAAACTTTACAAAGTGGTCCCTGGACAAAAATGATAACTAAACCAGCTTTTCCTAAAAATATAAAATTGCTATAAAAGTTCCTAAAAATATAAAATAAAGGTAGAAAAACAAATAAAATCTAATCTACATGCAAAATGCAAAATAAATAGAAAATCTATATAAAAAGACTAAAAAACCTATATGTGACTCAAAAATAATAAAATAAAAAGACTAAAAACTACCCAAAAACATCATATAAAATCCACTCATCACACATCCTTGACATTTGTACCCTTTGCGCACTTTGATGCTTTAAGCAGATGAATTCTTCATTATGATTTATTCTAGTGAGCTCCCCCCGAACTAATGCTATAGGGCTTATTTTATCTTTTCAGTTTTAATCCCCCATTTTTCTTTAAGGCTTTTATTGCTTCTCCCTATATTTTTCTCTTCTATTTCCCTTGTTGTTTATCCTATTGTTTCTCTATCTATTTTCCTTTTTCTTTACCTAATTCTTCCTTTTCCTTTTTCTCTACCTAATTCTTCTCCCCCTTTGGCATTATCAAAAAGAAACTTATGATAAGGCAGGAAATAAAGAGTTAACGCTGAATCAGAGAATTATTGTGAAGAATGTCTTGCTCCTGACCATGGCTGAGGTTTTGATGACGACAAAATCATCGGCAAAAAGAAGAAAAGAAGACTTAGAGGAAACAGTGCTATATAGTTCAACATTTACCTAGAAGTCTTAGTTTAGGTGAGTTATGCTTCTAAAGGCTTCTCAAAGCATAAAGGCTCCTTAAAAAATCTAAGCTAATCAAATTTAATGTTTTCATAAGTTAAAAGAAGTAGAAAAACTCAAGCCGATCTTAAAAGTTCAAGTTTCTGGATATTGGACTTGAGTGTAATCGTTTTCACCTTTCTGGTAATCGATTACACCTAGGCAAGTAATCGATTACTTCTTGCTTGTAATCGATTACATGTTTGAATTTGAAATTCAAACTGCAACGGCTTTTAGTGGAATCGATTACCTAAGTACTGTAATCGATTACATACACGAAAAGTTGCATCTTTTCATGAACCATTGTGTCTCAAACCTTTTGGGAAGGTTTGCATTGGTTCAAGGTCGTCCCTCTTGCCTATATAAAGCCCATTTGAGTCCAGAAACATAACAACACATGAGAATACATGATTAGGCCAAAGCTTTGCTAAAATAGTTCATTCATTAAGTCTTTTGATACTTAAACTTTCAAAGAGCCTAAATTCTGAGTTCATGATCTTCATTGTTAAGAGAACACTCTAGTTGTTCATATCTTGAGGAACTCAGAATCTTATTATGCTTAAGAGCCTTAAAGCATAATTCTCATGATCAATCCGCTTGTATGTTAAAGGATTGATACAGCCAAATTGTAAACTCTTCTTCATCTCTTTTTGATAGATTGAGTATTCACCGTGGGTCTCGGTGAAGGGTTGTTGTTACTGAGAGAGGTGTACTTTCAGGGTGTTGATTGAAGGTGGTTTAACCTCCAAGGTCTGAAGGTGGTTTGCCTTCAGGGACTGAAAGTGGTGTGCTTTCAGGGGCTGTTGAAAGTGGTATACTTTCACAGATTGTTGATAGAAATTCTTAAGGTACCTGGTGTAAGGACTTGTACGAGATTTTTATCAATAGTGGAAAAATCCTCAAGGGGTTTTCTTGAGGGACTGGACGTTGCCTTCGGTGTTTAGAAGGTGAACTAGGATAAATTTCTGTGTGTGAATTCTTCTATCATTTATCTTTACTTTCAAGCAACGCTTATTTCCGCTGCAATCGTTTGCATTTAGATTCATCTTGAAAGTAAGAAGGTATCAAGACGAAAATCGGGTAAACCTGATTCAACCCCCCTCTCAGGTTGCTATATAGACTAACAATTGGTATCAGAGCGTAAGTTTAGGTAAGTTGCTCCTAAGATCCGGGAAAAGATGGCATCCTCTTCCAATCATGGAACCTGTGAAGGATTCTGTGACACTCCTTTTTGACTGGAAATGTTTAATTTTTGTACTACCACTAACTAATGCTAAGGTCCTCGGGATTAAGGCCGAAGATCATAATCCCTTCTTATCCAACACATTCGGATTAATCATCCTTTATCTGAAAACACTGTAATACATATTCTCAACTACATAGATGTATTATGCATCCTCACTAAGTCCTATTCTTACCCACCGACAGTCACCATGGCTCAATAGCTTCGGCGTACAATGAACCAACTCGATCTAAGCCCATCTTTATCTTTCACCTGAAAATATTAACCACTGGAGGGACTGAGCTACCAACAGATAAGATCATGAATGTGTCAGTAACCCGACCAAAGCGATATGAATGTCAGCCAAACACAATCCATATTCAGGTTAGCATAATATCATTCAAATCATATTCCATATCAACACATAACATGCGAACAAATATCAACATCACATCATAACAAACAATCAATGCATAATGCATGAGAGATATAAACCTGGGTGGTTACCACCTTATCACTCCTGGTCCTTCAGTCAACTTCTCCCCCTCTTATGAGGTGCACCATGCCCCCCAAGGTATGGAGTCCCTCGTCGACCTTTTTGTGTGTGCTTAATTATTCATGAATGCATTTGTGTGTATATATGGGGCCCGAAGCATATTTTAGCTTCACACCTTCGGAAAGCCATCCGGGAATATGGAAAAGCCCTACATTTCACTGTTTACCGGATCGGATTGCCTTACAGCTTTACCTGACAAGATCATCACGACTTTTACCAGTTCTTTAACTTTACATGTTAGCTCGACCTCAGGGATCCTGCCTAAGCTAACAGAGAGGTAGAACCATCGTGTGTCCCCGGGCGGTTCATCTCTGAACATGGCCACTGTCGGCATCTCGGTATCATCCACTCTTCTTTCAGTGGTAGTGACCGTGCTTTCCTACTCCTTATCGCTCCAAATAAATGTGTAAATGCAATCAAACATCCATCTCCCCCTTATTCTCCATATATATATATATAAATATATATATCGAGTGTCATAACTAAGATGACCTCACTGACATCCATTCCCCCAGACTCAATCGTCCACCAACCGGAGGGTACCTCAAAACCGACAGAGGTATAATCTTACCCCTCAGACTCAATCGTCACACCGGAGGGTTGTGCCGTCGCACGTCTATCTGACTTACGTACAGATAGGTACCTCAAAACCTGCAGAGGTACTGGCATACCATATTGGTCCTAGTCATCCGGCCCTTTTGTGTCACATGATGCGTCCCATACCACACCATGCTTCACTCATGTCGACTGCTAGTACGGGTGCGTGGTAACTCTGAACACTATCCTCGGGATTCCATCTATGCAATTATTGTTAAAACCTTTTTCCAAATCAAATAACAAAGAAAAGACATAAATCCGTTCTCCAGGGTTTTAATCAAATATTTCCAAATTTAACACAAGAAACTCCTGAAGATTATAAAAACAAAACTAATTTCGATTGCATAGACTTCTATTCTTTGAGCTCTTAAAACATAAAAATTCCCTCGGCTCAGAACCAGAATGCCACACTTACTTTCTTGTCATAGTGGATTGTCATAAGACAAATCTGATGTTCTGCCCGTAGGTTGTAATTTCCTAGTACCACTATATTCCATAGTGTACTTTATCTCCTTCTATGTTGTTTTAGTTGTGATAATTAGGAAAACCAGTTGCAAGCCAGTCCATCTAATCAAACATATTCACAACCACATTTCATAATCATTCCATAAAGAATATCAGCATGCTATCATAACAAGTATTCCATTAAGGCAATACAATTATCACATGTCGTATCACACATATAAGGAGATAAATCAGATCATGCATATAATCACCAAACAATCAAGCAAATCAACAACATATAATCCAACCAAACACATAACTAAGGCAAGCATTAAAGCCACACACAAGTCCTTATCATGAGAGTAACTCAGTCCTCCGCTGACCTGGATATCCAATGCTAATCCGTATAGGTCCGAAGATTTCCTTTTTCTTAGCTTTCTTTCCTTTGTGACGCCTAGGGTCGATTCCCTTGATCAATCATTCGTACGATTACTCGTTCTGAAACGATTCACGTCGTCTTAGCACTATTCCTAAAACGTCGCACATATCACTTAAGCTATATACTTTATTTCTTCTAGTAACTAGGTGATGTCTCATTAATCTTTACTTTATGTTACTAGTCTTTTATTACTAAAAGATACTCACAGTACTTATGACACCTTTTGTTATCCATTAATATTCTTGATTAACTAGGTAGAATTACATACTAGAAACTTCCAAGAATACTTAGTTAACTTATCCTTAAGTCATATTACTATTTAACAAGACTAGTTATTATATTCTAGCACATTTGACACTCTTACTTTCATTACTACTTACTCTAATTACAATTATCTTCCATTATATTCTAATACCAAGCCTTCTTAAAACAACTTCTATTATTTATCTTTTTCCTAAACTTTTCCAATTACATAAGCATGGTATTTTAATCATGTTCAACCTTTAATTATTTTTCTTAACCATTTATTTAGGCTGATTTAAAACAATAATATTAACAACAAAAACAACTACCTTAACAATTCTAAAAGCATAGCATGTATTCTCCTTCTCCAAGTTCCTTCACTCCATTGAAACTATTTATTGCTGCATGCAGGCATTTCACAACTTTTATGAGAGCAGTAGCAGCAGGGCAGTGAGTGAGAAGCTTGGGAATCCATGGAGAATGCCATGCATGAAGAGTTCTTTCTTCAAAGAAGCTAGGGCACGAGTTAAACGTAGAGAAATGACGTTTTCCATGTCCAAAAGCACGAATAGAGGTAAAAAATGAGTTCAGAAGAGTCAGAAACGTACTGGGGAGAAAAATATGAATTTTCCGGTGAAGGTTCGCCGGAGAAGATGACCGGAGCGGCGGCGGTCACGGCGGACCTGTCGCCGGAGATAGAACTGGGTACTGGGCCTCCATTCTTTCGTGGCCAGAAACACGATGGTGGTGTTAGTTTCTCCAAATTCGTAACCATTTGCTCATAAAATTGAGTTGCAGGTTCGGTGTCACCATTGGAACATGCCCAAAACTCGACGACTCTTAGTGGAATGGAATCTTGGGTTGTTCTACTTCACATTCGTGAGCAGAAACGATGTTTTCATGGAAGTTTGAGGTAGTTTCGAAGATACCCATGTTAATGAAGTTCAACGAAAAAACAGGGCAGAGAGGGGAAGTTCGTGGCTGCACTTCCTTCCCTCGTGATGTTTCTTCTTTCTGGGTCCATGAAGTTCATGATTCAGAACAGAGAAGAAAGAAACAAGGCTGCAAGATGAAATTGAGAGAATGCCGAATAGAGAGAGAAAACGGAAGTGAGAGAGAAGCTGTGTTTTGGAGGATGAAGAGAATGCTGGGGTCCTACTATTTATCATTATTGTGGCCAGAAAAGAGACTGAAACAGCAGAGATTCTTTCTTTGCTTGTTTACACAGAATTCACAAGGGTAATAGTGAAGCTTGATGATGATGTAATGGTGTCGGGATTAAATGCTTGATGAGAAAGAAGCTGGTCACATGAGTATTGGGAAGAGGATACATACATTCAGGTTATTTACTTCCAAGCATGTCCATAAGGTAAGTCACAAGTGAAATAGTGTGTATTCTTTGCATGGAAGGCAAAGCTTGAATGGAAGCTTTGTTTGATCATGGTAAATGGAGTAAATGCTTGATGGTGATGGTGCTGCTGCAGGTACGTGAAAGAAAAGAAAGGTGGCAGCTAGTATATATGTATATGGTGAATGGGTCATTAATGTGCATGTACTATACATTATGACATGTGAGTGATGTTTTTGTCATATAATGACATGTGAAATAGAAAACCATGTGAATGAAGATGATGATGGAATCGTGTATATGGGAAAGAAAGAAGGTATTTTGGTGTTGAAATAAAGAATAACCGGTATAGTCTCCTCCCGGCAGTGTGGGATTTTGCCAGTTAAATCGACACGAGAATTATTACAATGATCAAATATCGTCGTAAATATTATTCTAAGGTCAATGGGATAATTAGGAATGATATTAGATCACTTAAGATAAATTTAAGCGATCAGATACAGAGTATTTCATTTGTATTGAGTTCTTTGGCTAATGACTTAACTCGATCATTCGTCAATCGTCTTAGAATGTACAGGAAGTGCTTGTCATATAAGCAGCTGAAAATGAGGGATGTTACAGATTCAACATAAACAGACCACCATACTTCAATGGAGACCACTATGACTTCTGAAAGATCAAGATGAAAATCTTTATATAGTCATTAGACGGTGAAATATGGAAAGCCATTGAAAAATGTCCATTTGTACCTATGAATGAAGTGGGAAACAGTAGACAACCAAAACCAAAAAACACTTGGAATGAAGAAGAAAAGAAGAAGGTTCATCAGTATGATCTGAAAGGAATGAATATTCTTACACCTGCTCTTGGCATGGATGAGTTTTTCAGAGTTTCAACATGCACAACATCAAAAGAAATATGGGATACTTTGATGGTGACTCATGAAGGAACATATGAAGTCAAGAGATCAAAAATCAATACTCTATCTCAAGAATATGAAATGTTCAGAATGCTTCCAGGAGAAAAGGTATTGGATATGCAAAAATGATTCACTCATTTGATTAACCACTTGATTTCTCTTGGTAAATAGTTTTCAAACAGTGACTTGAATATGAAAGTTCTAAGATCACTTACAAGAGCATGGCAACCAAAGGTTACGGCAATTTCAGAGAAGAAGAGTTTGTCAAATATGACTCTTGCAACTCTCTTTGGAAAACTCCAAGAACACGAGTTGGAATTGAATCGTTTGGAGGAACATGAACAACATGAGAAGAAATATCGATCCATTTCCCTAAAGGAAAAAGAAAGCATCAAAGATGATTATGATGCAGATTCTGAAGAAGAAGAAAATGGGAATATAAATCTTCTAGTGAAGAAATTTGGAAAGTTTCTGAAAAGAAAAGGTATGAAATTTAACAATAATAGATCTTTCCAAAGAAATAATGAGTCCTCCTCCTCTCAAAAGATCACATGCTTCGAATGTGGAAAACCTGGACACATCAAGTTAGAATGTCCAAATCTTCAAAAGAAGAAACATGGTCTGAAGGACAAATTTGAAAAGAAGGATCAACCCACACGAAGAGCATACTTGGCTTGGGATGAAAATGAAGTAAGTTCATCATCAGATTCTGACAAAGAAGAAGCACAAGTTACATTAATGGCTTCACATGATTCAGATGCTGAAGATATCCAGGTTAGTGATAATTCTATTTCTTTTCATGATTTAAAATATACTATAGAGAATGTGTTTAAATTATGTCAAAGTTTCTCTAAGGTTAGCACTAAGAAAAATGATTTAATATTATCTTTAGAAAATAAGTGTAGAAATCTACAAGAGGAATTAGACATAGTGAAATCTAAGTTAGATATTTCACATGAATGCACTAAGTGTAGTTCTTTAGAAGAAAAGATAGATAATCTTCAACAAAGGGTTCATAACTTCAATACAGGTAAACAAAAGTTAGATGATATTCTAAGTGTGCAAAGGAACTCAAACAATAAGTCTGGACTAGGATATACATCTCATCCAAAGACAAAAGAAGTTAAGAAATCTGTGTTTGTAAAACCAAACAAAGTGGAAGGGTCTTCTGAAAATACTAAGACTAGTTCTATTAGGAGTATGAACAATAGGAAAAGCAATTATCATAGACCTCCTAAAAACATCAATCCTTCTCCTAGGCAAACATCTAGTTACAACCAATATTCATGTACTTATTGTAACAAAGTAGGACATATCCCTAGTAGATGTTATTACAAGAATATTGGAGTACCAAATAGGGAATATATATGGGTTAAGAAGAACACTAACTTAGAAGGACCCAAAGCATATTGGGTTCCTAATCCCCATGTCTGAACTTTTTCATGTAGGTGTGCATGAAAGCAGCAAATGACTTATGGTATCTAGATACTGGCTGCTCATCACACATGACAGGAGACAAAACAAAGTTCTCATTTCTTATACCTAGAGAAAAAGGATTTGTCACATATGGAAACAATCAAAAAGGAAAGATACTTGGTATTGGAAGAATAGGCACACCCCCTCAAACAGTCATCGACAAAATTCTATATGTTGATGGTTTGGTGCACAATCTTCTAAGTATCAGTCAACTTTGTGACAAAGGTTTAAAAGTTAGTTTCATCAACGATATCTGTGTGGTAAAGGATGTGAAAACTAAAGAGATTAAGTTTTCCGGATATAAAGTCAATAAGGTCTTCATGATATCCTTGGATGAAATTCCACCAAATGTCAGATGCCTTCTGGCCAAGAATAATAGTGATTCATGGCTCTGGCATATAAGACTGGCTCATATACACATAGATCATTTAAATAATCTAGTCAAGCATGATCTAGTTGTTGGACTTCCGAAGATTAGATTTGAGAAAGACAAGCTTTGTGATGCATGTCAAAAGGGCAAGCAAACCAGAACATCTTTCAAGCCAAAGAATATAGTCTCAAGTACAAGACCTCTCCAATTACTACATATGGATTTGTCGGACCATCAAGAACTAAGAGCTTTGGAGGTAACTATTATGCCCTTTTTATTGTTGATGATTTCTCTAGATTTACCTAGACATTATTCTTTCCTCATAAGAACGAAGCCTTCAACGCATTCAAAAGATATGCAAGGCTTGTTCAAAATGAAAAGGCTTTAAAGAACACCACAAAGTGATCATGGTGGAGAGTTTCAGAATCATAAATTTCAGGAATTATGTGATGAGAATGGAATATCACATAACTTCTCTACTTCAAGAACACCACAACAAAATGGTGTTGTAGAAAGGAAGAACAGACTACTTGAAGAACTAGCAAGGACCATGCTAAGTGAATCTAATCTTCCAAAATACTTCTGGGCTGATGCTGTAAGTACTGCTTGCTATGTTTCCAATAGAGTTCTTATTAGACCTATTCTGAAGAAAACCCCCTATGAACTCTACTAAGGAAGGAAACCAAATATTTCTCATCAACATGCTTTTGGATCAAAATGCTTTGTCTTGAACAATGGAAAGGAAAACCTTCGTAAGTTTGATGAAAAATCTGATGAAGGTATATTCCTTAGTTATTCCCTAACAAGCAAAGCATATAGAGTCTTTAACAAGAAAACTTTATCTATAGAAGAATCCATACATGATTCTTTTGATGAATCTAATTCTTCAAAAGAAGATACAGTCAATCTTCCAGATAATGATGAGGAAGATAGCATTATCAATGAAGACTCTCAAAAGCAAAAGGATCAAGATTCAGTACAAGAAGAGCATATTGAAGATAACACTTATCAACTACCAAAGGAATGGAGAACCCACAGGGATCATCCAGTTGATAATATCATTGGTGATATTTCAAGAGGTGTTTCTACAAGGCTACGCTTAAATGATTCAGTATTGAACATGGCCTTTGTCTCTCAAATAGAACCCTCAAAAGTGAATGATGCTCTTGAAGATGAGTATTGGATTGTGGCAATGTAGGAAGAACTAAACCAATTTGAAAGGAATCAAGTTTGGGAATTGGTTCCTAAGCCTACTGACAAGCATGTCGTAGGAACAAAGTGGGTGTTCAGAAATAAACTAGATGAAAATGGTATTATTGTCAGGAACAAAGCAAGACTGGTTGCACAAGGATATAATCAAGAAGAAGGCATTGATTTGGATGAAACCTATGCACCAGTAGCAAGGTTGGAAGCCATAAGACTTCTGTTGTCATATGCCTGTTCTATAAACTTTCCATTATATCAAATGGATGTTAAAAGTGCTTTCCTGAACGGATTCATTCAAGAAGAAGTTTATGTGAAGCAACCTCCAAGATTTGAAGATCCCAAGTACCCTTCACATGTCTTCAGGTTAAAGAAGGCACTCTATGGTCTTAAACAAGCCCCTCGTGCATGGTATGATAGATTAAGCACATTTCTTTGTGAAAAAGGATTTCAAAAAGGTAAGGCTGACACAACCTTGTTTATCAAGAAAACCAAAGGTAATACTTTATTAGTTCAAATATATGTAGATGATATTATTTTTGGTGAAACTAACGAATCTCTGTGTAAGGATTTCTCTAACATGATGCAAGAAGAATTTGGGATGTCTATGATGGGACAATTAAATTTCTTTCTAGGATTGCAAATTAAGCAATCACATGATGGGATATTCATCAACCAATCAAAGTTTTGCAAGGAACTTTTAAAGAAATATGATTTAGATGATTGCAAGGCCATAGCCACACCAATGGGGTCTAACACATATCTAGATCAAGATGAGTCCGGTATTCACGTAGACATTACCAAATATAGAGGTATGATCGGATCTCTTCATTATTTAACTGCAAGTAGACCTGATATCATGTTTAGTGTGTGTTTATGTGCTAGATATCAAGCATCTCCTAGGGAATCACATTTGAGTTCAGTTAAAAGGATTTTCAAATATCTGAAAGGAACTACAAATGTTGGTCTGTGGTATGCCAAAGGGAGTGTTTGTGATTTGATTGGATATTCTGATTCAGATTATGCTGAATGTAAAACTGAAAGAAAAAGTACAAGTGGTACTTGTCACTTGTTGGGAAATGCTCTTGTTTCTTGGTCCTGTAAGAAACAAGCATGTGTTGCTCTAAGTATTGCTGAAGTAGAATACATTGCTACAGGAAGTTGTTGTACACAAACCCTATGGCTCAAGCAACAACTCAAAGATTATGGCTTAGAGATGGGCTGCATCCCAATCAAATGTCACAACACAAGTGCCATTAATCTCACGAAAAACCCCATCACGCATTCTCGAACGAAGCATATTGATATAAGACATCATTTTCTTCGAGACCACGTCATGAGAAAGGATATTGAGATTTCCTTCGTAGATACACATAACCAATTAGCTGATATATTTACTAAACCTCTTCCTAAAGATTCATTCTTTAAGATTAGAAGAGAATTAGGTATTTTAGATGAACATGATATTTAATTATATATTTAACTAAGTATGTGTTTATATGTTTTAATTATTAGCATGATTTTTGTGTGAACTTATATGCTTACATGTTTATTTTACAAATCAAAGTTATGATTGCATGTATTTAAGTTGCTTATATGTTTAATCTTATGTTTTTTGTGAGTTTTTACTCTTAAATATTTGTTTTGATTCATCTAGTAGTCTATTACATAGGAATTTATAGTTTAGATCCTGTAAATTGTCTTAGTAATCGATTAACATACACCTAGTAATCGATTTCCAGTCCTCGTGCCTCTTTAGAAACTTAAGGTAATCAATTACCTCAACTTCTGTAATCAATTACATCATCGAAAACTACCAGTTTTTCAAAATTCCTTCCATTTATTTGAAATTCAAATTCAAAGAAACTGCTCCGTAATCGATTACCCAACCTTTGTAATCTATTACTTACTCGTTCTATATAATCAAGGTATGACATCTCAATAGGAATTGCTTTCCAAGTCCTAATTCTATCATTCTCCATCGCTGATTTCTGATTTTCTGCAACATTGTTCTCTTTCCTAAGCACTCCCTAAACAATCAATCATGTCTTCATTTCCTTTCCCTTAAATTTCTCCCGTCTTCTTCCAACTCCTGCTGAAAGAACACGGTTTATCTCTCATTTTGTGAATCAAACTGTTCGAACACCCATCTATGCAAACTTGAACTCATTCGTAGAAGCAGGTCTAACTTTTCCTGCTCTTCAAGGAAACCAATCTCTCGATGCTTTCATCACATCAAATAATCCCTACTATCCTGAGTTAGTCAAGATCTTCTACTGTAATCTGGAAGTTCAAGGCAACGGGATTAAATCTTCTGTTAAAGGAACTACAATTCAGTATTCCCTTTCCTCTCTTGGCAAATGTTTGGGTCTTCCATCCACTGGTGCGAAGTTAGGAACTCATTTTCCATGCCCCTGGCCTGATTATAATTCAGAGTCCTTTTATCAATCTTTATGCCGTTTTAGTCCATCAGAAATACGAAAAATTCATCCACCTCGCACCAAATCCTGTCCCTTCCATGTTGATGTCCTTACCACCACAAACCACTTGCTTCATTACTTCGTTCATCAGATTCTTCTGCCACAAGAAGATCTTCTTGCTCACATTAGTGAGTTAGAACTACAGATATTGTATGGCATCATTAATTGTCATGACATCGACTGGACTTTCCTGGTGATGCACCACATGCTCACATGCAGAAATAAAGCACAGTCCTTCCCCTATGCATTAGCTATAACCCGTCTTCTCATTCACTCTGGTGTACCCATCGCAAAACTGTACAATGTGCGGTCCTCCAATTACAAGTGTGTTGATACAACTGTTCTGTCACATCTGGGCTTATTTCATGATTATGGTATTGATACTCTTTCATGGATGCTTCATGATGACGGACATGAACCATCGACGGATGATGATGACGACTCCTCTGATGATTCTTAGTCTTATAGGGTGTTGATTGTTTTATTTGTCACTACAATGTGTAATTCTCTGTTTTGAATACTCTTGCTGTTTGAACTCTATATGTTTTCATATATATATAAGTGTTGGTTGTTGTTTATCACACTTTTACGTGTTTACCCCTTACCCCTATGCTTTATTTGTATATAAACTTGTGTGGTTGCATGCCTGTTTCTAGCCTTTTCTTCTTTTTGATGAAGTCAAAAGGGGGAGAAAAGTTTTGTGCTATTTAAAGATTATATGCAGGAATTCAACAAGTGAATCAGAAAAGGGGAGATATATTAGATTACATCAAACAGGGGGATTTTTCAGGAAAGAAGCATTTCTGATCTTCAAAGTTCAAAGAATGTGTTTTCCATCATCAAAAAGGGGGAGATTGTGAAGAAGGTCTTGCTCCTAACCATGGCTAAGGTTTTGATGACGACAAACTCATCGGCAAAAAGAAGAAAAGAAGACTTAGAGGAAACAGTGCTATATAGTTCAACATTTACCTAGAAGTCTTAGTTTAGGTGAGTTATGCTTCTAAAGGCCTCTCAAAGCATAAAGGCTCCTTAAAACATCTAAGCTAATCAAGTTTAATGTTTTCATAAGTTAAAAGAAGTAGAAAAACTCAAGTCGATCTTAAAAGTTCTAGTTTCTGGATATTGGACTTGAGTGTAATCGATTTTACCTATCTGATAATCGATTACACTTAGGCAAGTAATCGATTACTTCTTGCTTGTAATCGATTACATGTTTGAATTTGAAATTCAAACTGCATCGGCTTTTAGTGTAATCGATTACTTAAGTACTGAAATCGATTACACACACGAAAAGTTGCATCTTTTCATGAACCATTGTGTCTCAAACCTTTTGGGAAGGGTTGCATTAGTTCAAGGTCATTCCTCTTGCCTATATAAAGCCCATTTGAGTCCAGAAACATAACAACACATGAGAATACATCATTAGGCCAAAGCTTGGCCAAAATAGTTCATTCATTAAGTCTTTTGATACTTAAACTTTCAAGGAGCCTAAATTCTGAGTTCATGATCTTAATTGTTAAGAGAACACTCTAGTTGTTCATATCTTAATTGTGCAGTAATTTTGTCAGCTTTAGGAAGATCATCCTTGGGAAGGGCAACTGATATGGGCTGAGCATTTGTAATCTCAGCTCCCGAATCATTTTCTGGGATGTCACTTGTAGTTGCTTCATTCGAAGAGGATGGAGATACATCACATGGACTTTCCTCTGAGTCCGAAGAGGTGATGAACACATCTCTTGATACAGTTATAACTTGAGGCAAAGAAATAACTGGGGCATATGATGGAGAGCTTTGTGAGGGTGCAGAAGCAGTTGGAAGAGGATCAAGTTGAGGTTTTGTAGTAAGTAGAATAAGCGACCATGATCCATGTTGAAACACAATGCTTTTAACGCCATGAATCAGTCCGAATGGAATGGTGTTTATATGAACGTGTCTGAAAATAGACAGTTCCCACTCATGATGAAAGATATCGTACCTTGACCTTTCAGCAAATGAAATTTGGATACCGTCAAGGGCAGGAGGAGACCATAGACGAGCTTGAATGCAGAAGTTATAGCCCAGCAGTTCCACCATCAGATTGGGAACATAAACATCATTCTCCATGGTGAGTATTCTGGGAACTTGCATCGATATGGGTGAAACCGTCCGACGGGACCTTCTTGGAACATGAACCAGAAAAGTTCTTGTTGCGTTCAGCATAGGTTCCGCAGGTTTAGAAGCTTGAACAACATTCTCTTGTTCATCCTCAGATTCAGAGGCTTCTTCAGTGGCTACTTGTTGAGTTTCCAGAATCTCATTCAGAGATATATCTGGATCAGTAGCATGATCATTTGTGTTTTCGGCTTCAACGTTCTTCTTCTTCCTTGGATGTGACTTCTTGATTGCTCGAGTCTTTGTTCTCTTCTTAGCAGCTTTTGCTCTTTTTGGAAGAGCATCCTCTTCTACAACTGGACGAACTTCTTCATGAATCTCCGGACCTTCTACCTCTACGTCAATTGGACTGGCCACAGTTCCTTTTCTTTGACTTGTTTGTTTAACGTCCAGTGGACGATTTGGACCCTCAGTTGGTGTGGAAGTAGAGCTTTGAGATGATGAGGTTGCTGATGAAGTCTGATTTGTTGAAGGTTGTACCTGTTGAGCTTCATTTTCTCCACGGATAGACTGAATCTTGGGTGTATTCTTAGAACTTTTTATGGGTTGCACATAGTCAGGATCAATGATTTCCCTATACTTCATGACTCTTGGGGTGATATGCTTCCCCCATCTTTTTGCATTCCTTGCACAGTGTGGTCTCCAGAGGGGTGTGCCGTAAGGAAGTGGAGAGTCATTTCTGAGCTTTACTCTTACCCAATGATGATTATCAATGTTGCAAATGACAACAACAATAGGAGGAATGAAGGCTGGTCCGATCAAGGGTAGGTATGTGCACGATTCCTTCAGACTTGGAGTAACCAAGACGATCTTGAAGGCATTGGCTGCAATCAATACCATGTCCGGGACATTGAACCATTTGGGAGAGAAGGCAGGTTCTCCCAAAGGTAGATCCAGTGCGTCCCGTATCTTTTTAAAATGCTCCTAAGATTCCATCATACTGGCATGCAAAGAGTGTTGAGCTTTGAGTTCTTCAATCATCTCCATTCTGATGGCAGGCCATTCATTTTCATTGAGCCCTAGCCATTGGGCAATGCATCGGTAACCATAGTTACCATCATCTTCCACATCAATGATATCTTCCACAAACTCGTGGAACAAAGCAGGTACATGTGGAAGGTACTTAGTCATTTCTGATGAAGGTTGAGCTTCTTCTGGAATAGATTTCAGAGTCACCTTCTTAGTGTTCTTTACCAGTGAAGCGATTGGTAAAGTATCTTCTTGTTCCTCAGAGGAGGTTGGGTTCTGCTTGCTGGTGGTGGTGGCTGTTACCTCAAAAGCCTTTACTAGACGTCTTCGTTTTGGCTCCGGCACGGACGGAGGCACTGTTATGGTAATTCTGCCAGTTTCAGAACTTTGGCGCTTTTTGGGTGGTTGAGAAGCGTCTTTGATGGATTTTTTCTTCACTCTAGAAGCCCTAGTTCTTAGAGGAGATGGACCTCCTACCTTTGCTTGTTCAGCTTGGGCGTTTGCTCGCAGCCTCTTCTCCCAGTATGTTATCAACTTCTCTGGGACTTTAGAAGTATCAATGTCAAGCTTCATCTTTCGAACATCTGTGATAACCCTCATACATCTACTCTTTATGAGCAAATGGCTCTTCTTCACATCACACTCGTAGAATTCTTTCACTACCGGTTCAAGAACGGGAGTCTCTAAAACCTTCATGAGTCTTTCCCAGTCTTGAAATAATACCAGGTTCAGTCCGGCAACCTTGACGTACTAATAGAGATGAAGCTCAAGGTATCTAGGTGATACAAGTTCTCTTTCTCCCAGGTCAGAAAACTTCTGAACACCAATCTTCTATTCCTGCTCGCGACAGTTTGCAGCAGTGTTCTTCCTTCTCAGTTGAAGGACAGCCTCTTGTGCTGGAGTGAGCTTGGGCTTAGCATGGGTCTGTTTCTTGGGGGTCATTGAGATATTTTCTGCAAAAGGTGCTAGTAGCAGCAAATAAGCAAGCAGAGAGTAGCAAAAGATACTGAAGGTTGAGAGTAGATTGTGAGTATGGTGTTTTTCCTTTCTCAAGACGTTTTGTTAAACGTATTCAGAATGCAAAAAGGTTTTACTCGTTTAACGTGAGGAAATGATTATTTTTTTTACTTGATGTGAGAGAGAGAGTGGACATATCATGCGCATTAAATGAAAATATTTAAATGTGCAGTCATGGCAGTTGAAAGATTTAACGCGTGTTGAGAACGCTTTAGTATATGAAACGATACAGCTGTTTACCAATAACCTAGACGTGGGCATCGTGGATGTCTGATCGTGTCCTTTCAGTTATTCACAGACGTTCTCGCTTAGATGTTGCTTGAGTAATCACCAGACGGTGATCAAATCTTGATTTAATTAATTTTGGCGGCAAACTCCATTTGAATCAGACGTTGTCCTCTCTTTGAGTGCTCCTCTGACTTCACACCTTTAATCACTTTTCGTCATCTATTCGATGTGTACACCTGTCTTTCGTCCTGCAAGCATTAACACAGAGTTCTTTGCCATGGAACTTCATTAGTATCATTCTATTGAATATATGCAGTAGGATTCGTATGTCCTTCTTTTGACAAATGTAGGTAAGTCAAGAGTACTTCCTTTGAGGAACTTATCATAAGTTCTGTGCTTTGTAGTGCAAGTCATAGCCTTATTATCACCTTCCTTCAGATAAGGGATGTTTTGATTTGCATGCTGAATTTTTGAACGCAGATGGTTCAATTTAACCAGCAGATGAGCTTGAATCTAACAATGTTCTTCTAGAGTTAGGAGGACATCAGGAGAAGACTGAAAAAGGTGTCCATCAGACAGCTTATCACATAGATATTTGTAAGCTTTCACCGGATGGAAACGAGGTGTATTCGTCTAGCACATCCTCTACTTTTTGCTTTTAGTTAATGTGGCAATTGACGTTGACCTCTTGAAATGTTTGTCATTGAGCCACCTACAATTGCTGTTAATGAGGGCGCAAATATATTCTTTTGAGAAAGGGCGTCCTTCTGGCAGTATTCCATAAGCTAAATTTTGCTTCTCTTGGATTTGATGATTAATCAGCTTCTGTTGATCATCATTGTTGTAGATATGTCTCTTTGTTGTGAAGTTCTGCAACAGTAATTGTTGTATACTTTTTGGTACCCAGGTTTCTTTGGGTCTAGAGGGTTAGTTTTACATTCATATGATTGAGAATATCATTATTTGAATGTCATGGTCAGAGTATGATAGCTTCTAAACCTCAAGCAAATATACATGTGCATGTGTACATGACACTAAATCTTCAAGATAGTATATTAACATATCATGCAAATTTTGATATGGCAATAAGGACTTAATTCTCATGCAATTTGCTTCACTAAGATGGTATGTGTTTGGATTGATTTTATTTTATCTCAGTTGTATGAATAAGGAACACTAGAATGTAATCTGCAGCTTTTTCTTTCACACCTTCTTCATTTATTAAAACTGTTTGTGATATAAATGGTAAGAGAGTAATAAATGCAGATAATCAATTATAAGTTCAGAGTTACCTCATTTGCATTTCTTATTGTGTGGTCACACGATGTGTCATCTATCTTCAATCTCCAGATGTGATTATTACAATTATGAAGTAAGATGAGTTCTCTTTTCTGAAGGAGAGCTTGACCATTTCACATATTTGCTAGAAGATCCAGCATTGATGAGACTAGATATGAGCTGGGTTGGAAAACCATGGTTTTCACTTGCTTGCTCTTCTTGGATAGATATGGAATCTTCTGCAATTCTTCAAGTTATCTGTGAATAGCTTCCATTTGACCTGTTCACTCCTTCCTTGAGCTTGTTTCTTTGAGATGTTCTTCCTGCAATGTTCTTTGGATCATGGTTGCTTTTATTTGACGAGAACATCTATTACCATAGATCTTTTTGCTCTACATCTGTGAAGATGTTAGTTATTTCCAGAGCGGTTAGGCTCTGATACCAATTGAAGGTGCAATAAACACACAAGGAAGGGGGGGGGGGTTTGAATTGTGTCACTCATTTTTGAAAACTTCTTTCGATGTTAAACATTAATTGTTGGTTTTCAAAGAGAGTTATTGATTATGCAAATATGCATGTATGCAGCGGAAAATATAACATAACATGTAAAGTAAAGCACACATGATTTTTATCCTGGTTCACCCCCATAATCGACAGGGCTACGTCCAGTCCTTGGCTTCACCAAGATTTTCCACTATTTAAACAAATAGTACAAGTATTATCAGGGACTTCTCCCATCAAGTATTATAAGGACTTCTCCTATCAAGTATTATCAGGGCTTCCCCTTACAAGTATTATCCATGACTTCTCCTTATAAGTATTCTGCAGGACTTCTCCTGATACCTTTTCCAAGGGCTTTGTTTTGCTACAATAATTCTCTTCAATAAGAGTGGGTAGAAGAAATGAAGCTCGGGTTTTACAAAGAGGATAGACATTTGGGTTCTTTATTTTGGGTTGTGTGTGTGGGATGGGATGAGAGTAACACTCTATAATTTTTTCACACACATGAGCAACTCAACTCAGGTAGAATATGGCTTGAAGCTCTCTGAGTTGGAACCAATGAAGTCTTGGTTCTTTGGGCAAAATTGATTGAGATATGCAAGTTTGAATTCAAGTCGCCAGGTTGCTCCGGAAGCAGGATTCTCTATTTATATCTTCAGTTGAAGATCTTCATTCTTCTTTCACAGTAGGAGAGAAAACTTGTCTGTTAGTGCTTCTACTTCCTCTGCTGTGAGTAACGGCTTATACTGCATTTCTGAGCAGCTCTGAGACACGATATGCTAAGCATTGATTTGCTTGGGTTGACATCGTCTGGCTCCATTTGAGCGAGTTGCCTTGAGCAATGTCTTCTGTATTTAATACTCAAGAATTCCAGCTGTGGTATTTAGTTTGACCATTATGCCCCAGTGCGTGCCACCTAGTGCCCATCAAATGCTCTGAATAGATATTTGAATTTCGACCTTTGAATGAGTACAATGCTCAGAGATTCGCGCCGTTGATTCCGCGAAGTAAGCTTGATTTGAGGAAAAGTAGAAAAGCATAGGGACCCAGGAATAATATATTAGTTGTGTCCCTTTCTTCTTTCTTCCACCATCAGTACTTTATTTAATATGCAGACGAGATAGATGTCTTTTGATCCAAGAAGCAATTTAATCTGGATGAGCTCTTCAGAGCTAGGTAGAACAATTTCTTTAATTTTTCCGTTGAACTAATATCCTCGTAATGCACATCCTTGAAATTTGTAGCCTTTGCGCACTTTGATGCTTTAAGCAGACAAATTCATCATTATGATTTGGCAGACGCCGTCTCCATATAGTATTCATAAATTCGTTACTGAGTGAGGTGCGTCGGCAGACGGACTTTCTTCATTCAGTCTTTCTTGAGGTTGAGAATATTCTTGACTTGTAGATGACTGAACATTTCCTTCTCTTTTGCTTCCACTGAAGTTCTCCATTTGAATGAGTTGATTAACAACTATTTTGTATGGTACTAGAGAAGCTTCAAAGCTAGGAACATTTCATCATGAGTTGTCATTCTCATTCAGCTGTAGATGGAATAGTCTTCCTGTTATCACTGTTTATACAGGCGCCGGATTGTTTCAACTTCATCAAGTAGATTTTGACTTTGAGAGTGCTTAGCGGATTGAGTGTCTTCAAGAGGATGTTTGCTATTTTGAAGTCACTGCTTTATCTTCCGTGAGTCACCAGACTGTCTTCACATGAATGCTTTCTTTGTATGTCTTGTCAGCTTTTTCTTCAGGGTGCTTGTAGTAATGACTGGACGATTTCTTCTATCAAGACTGATACTCTTGATAATGCTTTGAGATTCATTCAGTGCTTCTAGTAGATAGATTTTCCTGGATATGAGAAAATTCACGGTGTTAGGAATTCCATCTCTAATGATATTAAACCTTAAAGAAATTGTTAATTATCAAAACATAATAATTCATTTAATTTTTTGAATCTAACATAATTAGAGAAAAGCCTTTCCTTCAAACCCAAAACCTTTTTCAAGCATTTAAACACACTCAAAGCTAGTTGGAAGATCAATTGCTCCCCTGCCCCAAAACAGCATGCAATTCGGCCACAACCTTTAATTATCAAAATCAATTTTTCTTTCAACACTAACTTCCAAGAAAAGCATAGCTTCCAATAAAACTAATTAGGCAAATCCATAGATCAATATCATGGGAATAACTTTCCTAAAGGCAACCCTAGCAAAAGCTCAACGTGAAAATTCTCTAGGGACCAAAAATCAACCCATCAAAATTCCAATCGGTTCAAATTAAAGACTAAGGTCATGGGAACAAGATTAAAAAAAGGAGTTCAAGGTTCTACCAACTCATAAAAATCCAAATTCAACCTATCAAAAATCCGAAATCAATAGAAACATAGATCTTGAGGAGGGGAGCAACTTATGAGTGGATATTATACGATATTTTTAGGGTGTTTTTAGTCTTTTTATTTTATTATTTTTTGAGTCTCATATAGGATTTTTATTCTTTTTATGTAGATTTTATATTTATTTTGCATTTTGCATGTAGATTAGCTTTTATCTATTTTTCTAACTTTATTTTATATTTTTAGGAATTTTTATAGTTATTTTTAGGAAAGCTGGTATAGTTATCATTTTTGTCCAGGGACCAAATTGTAAAGTTTCAGGAAATCAAGGATCAAAGTGGAAAGGTTCAAGAGTGGAGGATGAAAAGTGAAGTTTGAAGGAATCAAAGGGCCAGAATTGAAGTGCTAGCAAAGATAGGACTTAAAGTGGAAATCAAGGATATGTAGCAACACTCTTTGATTTAAGCACATGGAAAATAAGCTGGAGGGTGATTTTTTTACTATAAATAGGGGTCTTTTCTTCACTTGTAAAGCACACCTATTCAGAATACAACAAGTGTTCTTCTTTCCTCCTTAAAGATCGTTGTTCCTAGGAATTGTGGGAAGCCATACTTGAGCTCCTATCCAGGGTAATTCAATGACTCTTTTAGCCATGCTTAGCTAATTCTTTTTAAGTTTCTTGGGTTGTTATAGTTTATAATTATGTTTTAGTTTGTTTCTACTTTTCTGAATAATATTTCCAGTTCTTGTTTTATTTCCTTGTTCTTCATTTCCTCTTAATGCGCATAAGAGTTCTTGCTTATTACTTATACGAATGGAAATTGTTAAGTAGTAAGGGAAATAGGAAATAAAAAAGGCTATAAGTATATATCTCTAAAGGTCATTAGGATAGATGTAGCTTTATGCTGGCCCAAATTCATTCTTCATCTTCTTTTCTTGTAACTAAATTACAAGGGCTTGGATTTAGTAATTAGGAAGAAAGTTCTCCACTTTTAAGGACATTAACTTGTAGAAATACTAGGCTATAGCATCATGAACTTGGACTTAAAATTTAGAAATTAAGTAGGAACTTGCTAGCATATTTTATAGACTATGTAATTCAACCCAAGAGCTTAATCTTCATCATCTTTATCTCTTTATATTTTATTTCTATATCTTGTTCTATTCTAATCAAACCATCAACAATACACACCTTTATTTTTTTGCTGCTTAAGTACTAAACAATTTAATAAGAAGGCTCCTATCCCTTGGGTTCGATCTTTTTATTACACGATAATCAACCGTGCACTTGCGGTTTGGCTATCAAGTTTTTGGTGCCGTTGCCGGGGATAGGTTCTTTTTAAGTTCTTAAGAATACAAAGTATTCTAAGGAGGCAGCCCGGGGATGAACATCAACCACCCGTTCATGAAAATGGACTCGTGGTGGTTCAAAGAGAGGAGTTGAAAGCAACCTTCATTGTAGAATTTGTTTTTGAAGACAAATTGGAGATGGAGGAAGAAGAATCTCAAAGGACCTATGTTATAGGTTCAGAAGATCAAGGCAAGAAACAAGAAGGGGAAGTTTTTCTTATCCCTTCCATTTGTAATTTGATTGATGTTGCCTTGAAAGCTGAAAATTCATTGGGCACTATGTTGTACTTGTGCCAAAATATGCATGATTTGCGGGGTCTAATGAATTTTGTAATAGACCCCGGTTGAAAAGTGATTAAGGGAAGGGTATATCTCGGACCATAACAATGAGCTAGTTGCGAGACAACCCAACTTAAGATAGTTTAAATTTGTGTCATTTAATTTTCTGCACTACCTTTGTAAATAAATAAAAGAAAAAAATTCTATGTTTTTGCTGCAGGAGGGGCCAGCGCTCAAGCGCTGGAGGCCAACGCTCACGCGTTAGGCCCCTGTGTTATCACCTCTGATTGGAATCCCCAGTTTTTATTTTTAATTTCCAACGCCCAGGCGTTGGAAACCCAACGCTCAGGCGTTGGGACCTCTGATTGCCCAGTGTTTGTTTTAATCCAGCGCCCAAGCGTTGGCAACCCCAACGCTCAAGCGCTGGAGCTCGGGCAGTCTTGCTGTTTTGTTTTTATTTCTGTTTTCTGTTTTTAATAAATTTTGTGTTCACCATCTCTTGAAAAGTTTTAGATTCTTTGAGTTTTCCCTTGTTTCTATAATGGTTTTGATTTTTGGGAACTCAAGAATTCTTGTTTTTAAGGTGGACACAATTTTCCAACCCATGTTCTTAAGTGTGTTTTTTTTTTTGGAACTAACAAGTCAAGCAAGCTTCTGCTTGTGAGACTTTTGTTTGTTCAATTTTACAGGATAGGTACCAGATGGAGAAAGATCCCTCTTGAACTTAAGTGTTCAAAATTGATTTTTGCATTGAGGTTCCCTTGGACTATTGTGGAAAATTTGTATATTGTGCCAGCTTTTTAGTTTTTTCTTTTTATAGTTTTTAGCTTTATTTTTAGTTTAGTTTTTGTATTTTATTTTTTCATGAGTCTTGAGTATTTTATCCAGTCTGAATATTGCTATTGCTGTGAATGCTTTATCTGATTAAACTGCTTTTGAAAAGGTTCTATGTTTTGAAGCGGTTAGGATTGTATGCTGTTAGAAATGATTTGGACATCTTGATTGTTTTGGTTATTGGCAAAGTTTTTCTGAGTTCTAAAAAGGGTACCACTTACCCTATGTTTTTCTGAGAGCTAAGGACTCTGATTGCATGATTGTAAAATTTTTTCTTCCTTGTGTTGCATGTTGATTGGGATTTTGTATACTTTGTGAGTTGAGAAGAGATTATAGGCATTTTTGAAAACTCAGAGTTTTGGTTGGAAAGCAAAAATCCACTAGTAGCCCCTTTTTAAGCCTTAAAAGAGTCATTCTTTGGAGCCTACTTTGTGTGATATATTTTAAGTTGTTATTGTGATTCATGTGCTGAAATTGTTAGAGCTATGTTTGTTGGATTTCTCTCTTGAAAAAGTTGAAAAAAATAAGGTTTGTGCCTTAGAGAAAAAAATAATAAAGTGGTGGGGTGAGAAAGAGTATGAGGGGAGTAAAATTCAAGTCATTCATCCCATACATTCCACTACTTTGTTTAAAAAAAAAAAGAAAAAAGAGAAAAATTGAGAGGACCCTTGTGTTGAATTGTTGAAGCTCTTAGTCAAAAAAATCACTTAACAACAGATTCTGAGTCAAACCAATAGAGTTGCCAAGTTCTTGAAATCCACACCTTAAATTGTTCAACCCCTTGGCCATGTTTCAACCTTCAAAAAAATCTCTTTAAAGTTACTTAGTTGCACTGTTTCAGTTTTGATTTGAATGATAGACACAATTATTGAGCTTTCTTTTTTTTCATGGAGAATATCTTTTTGTGAGCTTATTTGATGAACTCAAACATGTTGAAAAGCCAAGCCTAACTATCTTGATTTAATATCTGTAAACATGCATGTCTTCCAAATCCGCTAAGCTTTCTTGGAAAGGTTTTTTGTGCTTCAAGTTTTAATCAGATAAACTTTCTCTAAACTCAGGGACGAGTTTCTCTTTAAGTTTTGTCGCTTGAGGACAAGCTGTCGTTGGGTATAGTGGAGTGATGAGTGGATATTATATGATATTTTTAGGGTGTTTTTAGTCTTTTTATTTTATTATTTTTGTAGTCTCATATAGGATTTTTATTCTTTTTATGTAGATTTTATATTTATTTTGCATTTTGCATGTAGATTAGCTTTTATCTGTTTTTCTAACTTTATTTTATATTTTTAGGAGTTTTTATAGTTATTTTTATATTTTTAGGAAAGCTGGTATAGTTATGATTTTTGTCCAGGGACCAAATTGTAAAGTTTCAGGAAATCAAGGATCAAAGTGGAAAGGTTCAAGAGTGGAGGATGAAAAGTGAAGTTTGAATGAGTCAAAGGGCCAGAATTGAAGTGCTAGCAAAGAGAGGACTTAAAGTGGAAATCAAGAATATGTAGCAACACTCTTTGATTTAAGCACATGGAAAATAAGCTTGAAGAATTGATGGTAGTGGGAAGGAAGTTTCAGAAATGATTAAGGGCTGAGTGGTGGCCATTGAAGGCATTGAAAACCCATTACCATGAAGAAGGGAAATGCTTGAAGATGAACCAGCAGACGACCCAACGCTCAAGCGTTGGGCTCCCAACGCTCAGGCGTTCGGCTCCCAACGCTCAGGCGTTCGGCTCCCAACGCTCCAGCGTTGGGACTCTGACTAGGAGAAGAGTCAGATTTTCTCCCAGCGTTCAAGCGTTGGAAAGCCAGCGCTCAAGTGCTGGGCCTCGGTCTGATAGTGGGATTTTAATTGCACCCAACGCCCAAGCGTTGGGAATCCCAGCGCTCAAGCGCAGGAGGGTGATTTTTTTACTATAAATAGGGGTCTGTTCTTCACTTGTAAAGCACACCTATTCAGAATACAACAAGTGTTCTTCTTTCCTCCCTAAAGATCATTGTTCCTAGGAATTGTGGGAAGCCATACTTGAGCTCCTATCCAGGGTAATTCAATGACTCTTTTAGCCATGCTTGGCTATTTCTTTTTAAGTTTCTTGGGTTGTTATAGTTTATAATTATGTTTTAGTTTGTTTCTACCTTTCTGAATAATATTTCCAGTTCTTGTTTTATTTCCTTGTTCTTCATTTCTTCTTAATGCGCATAAGAGTTCTTGATTATTACTTATACGAATGGAAATTGTTAAGTTGTAAGGGAAATAGGAAATAAAAAAGGCTATAAGTATATATCTCTAAAGGTCATTAGGATAGACGTGGCATTATGCTGGCCCGAATTCATTCTTCATCTTCATTTCTGGTTAACTAAATTACAAGGACTTGGATTTAGTAATTAGGAAGAAAGTTCTACACTTTTAAGGACATTAACTTGGAGAAATACTAGGCTATAGCATCATGAACTTGGACTTAAAATTCAGAAATTAAGTAGGAACTTTCTAGCATATTTTATACACTATGTAATTCAACCCAAGAGCTTAATCTTCATCATCTTTATCTCTTTATATTTTATTGCTATATCTTGTTCTATTCTAATCAAACCATCAACAATACACACCTTTATTTTTTGTGCTGCTTAAGTACTAATCAATTTAATAAGAAAGCACCTAACCCTTGGGTTCGATCTTTTTATTACATGATAATCAACCGTGCACTTGCGGTTTGGCTATCAGAAACAACGAGCCTTACACGCCCCTCCCTCTTCTCTAATCACTCCTATTCAGACTCAAATCATATTAGACCCCATCTCATTCCTTCCACACTTGAATTTTGCAAACAAACATCTAAAACACTGAGTTGGGAAACTTGCGAAGTCTTGCTACTTTTGGGAGCATATTTTCGACCTAATCTCCCTCTCTTGGTTGTGATCAAGCTCTGATTTCCTCCCTCTTTCGTGGTGTTCAGACCTCATCTCTCAATGCCCTCCAAGTTGTTTGTGTCAGATAAATCGGTAAAAGGCTAAAACCTTCTAAATTTGGAGTTATTTGGAGAAAAAATCTCTTACTTTCTTCTAGGGCTAATTATCATTTTTCAACCTTTGTTTTTGCATCAATATCTAGTTTCCTACACCCTTGAAGGTTCAGGATTCATGGTACAACCTACCTTGACCAAATCTCTCAACAAGGTTGGTATCCTCCCCCTACTTTCACGAAAATTAGAAATCTTTGAGATTTTGGGTACAAAAATTATTTTCTAGGTTATAATATTGATTCTGAAAATGGAAGAAATTTGGTTTGGGAAGAATTGGTTAAAAATGGATTTTCGGGTGAAAAACTTGGCTTTTAGGGTTTCTGGCAGGGAGCCAACGCATGAGCGCTTGACTCCTAACGCCTGGGTGTTGAGGTTCTGCCCAGTTCCTGTTTCCAAAAAGGGACCCAACGCTTGGGCGCTAGGCCCCTGCCAGCAAATTGTTGTTTTTGCTCTTTTGGTCTAAAATTCTTAGGAGTGGTTTTCTGACATTTTTCTAGGGTTGTTGATGGATGTATACATGTTTGTTTGTCTTACACGGTTTGGAAACACTTGCATGTAACCCTCTCGGAGGTAAGGGTAACTCGCTTTAGGTTTGATAATTTGGTTTGTGATTGCTTTGCATTATGTTATATGGTTCTGTTTTGGAGTTGTTTTGTAGAATCATTCTGAGTTATTGTTGCCAATTTGGTATGCTGTAAGCGATGATATGTTGACGAGGTTTTGATATAATTGGTATGTGTTATACTGAGCGTTCTCGTGTAAGTGGCAACTCTCGACTTACCCACTTACTCTCTAGTTCGTTCGGAGTTCGGGAGAGTGTCCCACCTGCCTGCGGGAGTTGGTGCATATCCGCATAAAAGTTTGTTTTAGTACATGAGGAAGATGTGCGTGCATATAGGAGTCCTAGGGTTTTTCCCAATTATTTGTGTCAAGTAATTGTACTTTTTCTGCTACTTGCTACTTGATTAATAATGCCTGTTGATGCCATGGATTGCTCTTTATATGACCTTGTTTTTTGAAGTGACCTTTTCTCTATATTTTCTTTTGGACGAATCATGTGTGTTTCTCCAGACTATGCCTGGCCGACCAATAGAGGACTCGTTCATTGGCCTGCCCTTCCTAGGGGTGGCGACCCTACACTTCATTGATAGAGACGACCCGTTGTTATGGAAGGTTGACCCGTCCAAAAGAAAACACAGAGAAAAATGTCACTTCCAAATACAAGGTCATATAAAGAGCAATCCATGGCATCAACAAGCATTCTCAATCAAGTAGCAAGTAGCAGAGCAAGTACAATTATTTGACGCATATAATTGGGAAAAACCCTAGGACTCCTATATGCACACACATCATCCTCGTGTACTAAAAAAACTTTTATCCAGATATGCACCAACTCCCGCAGGCAGGTGGGACACTCTTCCGAACTCCGAACGAACTAGAGAGTAAGTCGGTAAGTCGAAAGTTTCCACTTACACGAGAACGCTCTGTATAACGCCCTGATGGTGCGCAATCTAGCCTGTGACTCTTTATATCCCCGAACGATGACGACTTTCACAAAACATGCTTGATACAACATGAAAACAAAACACAAGTAGGACTCATACGTATTGAAACGAGGCCTAGCAAAGCTTCATTATTAATACTAATCATGTAGAGTAGTTGAACATATCACAAGTAGATATAATCATGTCGAAAGAGGATCATGCTTCCAATTGTTAATAAAGCAATGAACAATCCAAATAGTCAAGCCACAATCCAAATCAATTCAACATAGTCACACTTCAAACAATTCCTAATCCAGCATATCAGATGCCTTCAAAGACTTGCATTAATATATCAATCAATACAGTTAACGTCGGGTCGTTCTCAGAACGCCGTCAACTACTATTCTAAAGATCATAGTGCTGCATGGTATATATTTATACTTATGCTAATAGATAGAGATACGAAGTGCCATTACTGCAGAGGTGATCGATCTAGACGGTTTTGGAAGCTCCGCACATCTTGATCGGTCTAGGCCTCGTGATCCTTCAACAAACACGACCTAAACTTTAGAACTTTGAACTCGAACCTAACGGAAAAGGGCTGGTCTCAACAGGGGTCTAAACACTTAAACATAGGCTCTATATCTTAGGAAATTCTCAGTGGTCGACGACACTTAACAAGATTTTTTGACGATTACCCAAAAGGACTTAGAAAACCCTAAGTTACGAAACCTAACGTTTTTTCTGAAATTTCAAACCATTCAAAGAGCATCAAGGCTAGATGCTTGCAAACCGTTTTGAGGCCTTAATCAAGATTTTAGAAAACAAAAGCACACAAAATTTCAGTAGGTCTTAATTATGTCCAAACACTTAAAAACCCTAAAATTCTCAAATTTTCACTCAACTCTTTCTCTAATTTTTTCAAATCAATTGCACAACCAAAAGAATAACTTCTAATAAAATTTTCACATCATTTTCCCCAAGTTTCAGAATGTAAAAAAACCCTAATTTCAACTATGAGTTTCAAAATCCAATTTGCCCCAAAACTCAATTTTTCACACATCCAAATTCCCAAATTTCCTAAGCTTTCAAAAACAATTTTTCAAGTCTTTGACACTCAAAATTTTCTAGGCCAATGTACAACGGTTGTGACAAAACATATCCTCAATACCCAAATTCAATTATAAGAATTTTAACACACCCAAAAACTAGTTAGAAAATCAATTATCTGTGAAGAAGGTCTTGCTCCTGACCCAGGCTGAGGTTTTGATGACGACAAACTTGTAAGACCCCTAATTTATTGTAATTGTAGTTTAGTCCCTGAACTTGGATGTAATTGTTTTTAGTCCTTGGACTTCTTTTATTGTATTGATTTCGAGTTGATTAATAAAGTGCTAGCCTTGGGCTATTCGATAATTGTTTGGAACATGTTTGCTCACCTTAAGGAACATCTAAATAGTTTTGATTGAGTTGCAACAAAAAGAGCTTCGGTTTAGTGGTTGTGACTTAGGCATTTGAGGAGCATGTCTTGGGTTCGAACCTTGATGAAGGAGTTTTATTTTTGTGATTAAGTTTCGTGTGGCTCATCAAATTTATATTCAAATTTCGAAAATTCAGATTAAAGAGGAGTAAAGAGCACTTAAATCAGGCATTGAGTGAGGAATATCGGTTTTAAAGGAGGGTTGATGGTGGTAAATGACTTGTCTAGGGGTTTATGTCATTTAAAGGAGTTTTAAGACTCATGAAGGAGGTGGGGGAAGCTTCTCCCTCCCTTGATTCTGAAATCATTTTAAACATGTGCCAAAAAACTTTCAAATTTCGAATTTAAAAGGAGACAAGAGAGTTATGAGGCATTAAGGGACTTCAATGCTCGGTTTTTGCCATAATGTGCCATGATGGGGTTTTATTCTGAAACATTGAGGAATTTCGTGCCTCTCCCCTTCCCTTCACCTTCTCATTGCTGAAAATTCTAAGTCTTAAGAATATCCACCTTTCTCTTGCCCCTCCACTCAGTTTTTCCGAAAAAGGCCTAGAATTCCTTGTGCTATGATTCTCGAAGTGCTGCTGAATTTTGCTGTTGCTTGGTCGACTCTCTTCCTAATTTGGTGGGGATCAAGCTCTGAACCTCTAGAATTTCGTGGTGCTCAGACCTTGCTCTCAACTCCCTTCTAGTTCGTGTTGTCGGTTAAATCGGTAAGCGGTCGGAACCCTCTATAACCTAAGTTTCTTTTTGAGAACAACCTTCTAGTGTCCTTAGGGCTAATTCCTGTGTCTAAACCTTTTGTTTTGCATCAAGCTCGTGCCTCTCTACGCTCTCGAAGGCCCCTGGACACGTGGTGCAACTCACCCTGATAAACACTAGACGAGGTTGGTAATCTTTCCCCCATTTCCGGTTCAACGTCCTGCGATAGTTCTAGTGTAAATGACCTTTATATAAAAAAATAGAACTTTTCTTCATGATTGATAATGTATGTTTAAATGTTTGTTTGTCTTACAAGGTGTGGGAACACTTGCATGCAACCCTCTCGGAGGTAAGGGGTAACTCGTTTTAGGTTCACTTATGTGGTTTGTACCATTGTTGTTTACCGTTTCACTTTTATGCCAAATTTATGCTTGATGGTTGTTGCTGGAAATTTTGGACAGTATGATGAACATATTATATCAATGGTTGATATTGAGTTGTACCTGTTCCATTGTAGTTAACATGATGAATATTTGTATGGGCATTGCATGTGTTTTTGCACGTTGAGACTGTGGGGCGGTGGTTAACCACGTGACTGTCACAGGGAGGTGGTGGTTAACCACGTGACGGTAAGTTAGCGGTGGGGTGGTGGCTAACCACGTGACCGTCAAAGTTGGTGGGGTGGTGGCTAACCACGGGACCATGCCCAACGGACAATGGGGTGATGGCTAATCACGTGATTGGCCAGGTTCTTGGAAACTCTTGTTTCGCATATTAATGGGTTTTAAATATCGTATACTATTTTTGATGGATTTGTGAAAATATTGTCTTTGTTGCTGCTATTTCTGTTAAAAATTATATCTACTGTTTTCTGTTTAAAAATATTGCTGTTGTTGCTGTTTTACTGCTGTTGTTGCTGTTTTACTGCTGTTGCTGTTTAAAAACATTGCTGTTGTTGCTGTTTTACTAAATTACTGCTGTGGCTGTTTAAAAATGTTGTTGTTGTTGCTGTTTACTAAATTATTACTGTTTCTGTCTATTAATTTACTGCTGTTTCTGTATATTAATTCACTTCTGTTTCTGTCTAAATATTTCACTGCTGTTTCTGTCTATTAATTCACTGTTGTTTCTGTATATTAATTCACTGCTGTTTCTGTCTATTAATTCACTGCTGTTTTCTGTTTAATTAAATTATTACCATGTAACTAGTTATTGATTGGTGATTCTAGAGTTAACCCTTTTGCTTGGTTGCCTTGTTTGTTTTGTTTGGGCGCTTAACGCCATAGGTACACAAGGAAATGATGTGCAAGAAAGTTGACTCGGAAATGATTCTCAAAGGGGGACTTGGACGCAAGAAAATTAATAAATTGAAGTTGTAACTATTAAGTTGAAGACGTTTGGTTTTTTTTTTCCTTGCACACATGTCGGTGCCACTTTAACTATTTTATTTACATCGCGGTGATTGAACTTATTTATAAAGTACGGGTTAATACTCTGTATGTATGCTTACGAGCGACGTTGACTTTCTAAAAAGGAAGAGTGTTTTGAGAGGTTTTGAAAAAAAAAAAAACATTCTGCGAAATTTTCGATGTAATCCTCAACCCAAAATTGGGGTGTTACATTTGTGGTATCAGAGCGATGGTTGAGATAACCAGCGCTGTTGGGTGATTATTCCGACGTCGATCGATGGGGTGTCGATCGAAAGAAGAATTTTATGATTGGATGGTTTGTACTTAATTGTTGTTTAAGATTGTCTTAATTGGACGATCTAATTGATTGTGTTTGACTAACATCAATGCCGTATTTATTTTCTGATTTAACTGTCAGTTGTCTTATGAGCAGGAGTAAGAGATTAACTGGTCAGAACTCAGAAATGGCGGACCAAAATGCTATGAACCAAATGGTTGCTGCCATTACCAACTTAACTACCTTGATGACTCAACAAGCGACTGTTGCTGAAGCTCAGGCTTTACAGGCTGAGAGGGAGCAGGCATCTGCTCTGACTCGAGGACTTCATGACTTTAAGCGTCAAGACCCGCCGAAATTTTCCGGAGGCTACGATCCGGAGGTAGCTGATCTCTGGCTGCAAGAAGTGGGGAAGATTTTCACGTTTCTCCAAACCCAGCTGCTGCTAGAGTGAACCTTGTTGCATACCTGCTGTCAGGTGAAGCAGAACACTGGTGGAATGGAGCTAGGGCTATGATGGAAGCTGCTCACCGTGCTGTGACTTGGGAGGCGTTTAAGGAGACCTTTCTGGCAAAGTATTTTCCGCGGAGTGCTAGAGCCGCAAGGGAAAAGGAGTTCACTAATCTAAATCAGGGTAATATGTCGGTAGCTGAGTTTGCGGCGAAACTGGAGTCACTTGCTAGGCACTTCAGGTTTTTCCGAGGACAGATGGATGAGGAGTTCATGTGCGAACGCTTCATTAGTGGACTGAACTATGAGATTCAGCGTGCTGTACAACCTTTGGGAATCACCCAATACTAGGCACTTGTTGAGAAAGCGAAGGGCATCGAGGCTATTGATAAGCGTAGAGGCAAACAACAGAGTAGCGGAGGACCGATCAGGAACCAGATAACTGGAAAGGATAAAGGAAAGAAGCCTTATCAACGTCCTCAGTTGAGGGGGCGTACTTTCGGTGCTGATCGACCATCGGGAGGTGGTTTTGGTAACCAGGGTGTGTCGAAGCCTATCAAAGACATTGTCTGTTTCAAGTGCAACAAGCCAGGACATTATGCTAACAAATGTGGAGAGCAGGCTATCGTGTGCTGGAACTGCTAGAAGCCAGGACATGCTGCAAAGGACTATTGGGTACCAAAGGTCGAGGGTACTGTAAATGCTGTTCGTGGGAAGCGACCCGTTGCTCACGGCAGAGTTTATAATATCTCCGGAGTTGCTGCTGATAATGTTGAGGGCTTGATCCAGGATCACTGCGAAATAGTTGGTATTCCTCTCACTATTCTTTTTGATTCTGGTGCTACTCATTCTTTTATTGCTGTGGATTGTGTGACAAAGTTAGGATTGCTTGTGTCGGAGTTGCCGTTCGACTTGGTGGTATCTATCCCTGCTGCCAAAAGTTTAACTGCAACCTCTGTTTGCTTGAACTGTCCCTTGATGTTTCGGGATAGGATGTTTGTCGCAAATCTAATTTGCTTACCCCTCAAACGTTTGGACGTAATCATTGGCATGGATTGGCTTTCTCATCACCATGTACTTTTGGACTGCGCCAATAAAGAAGTAATAATTCCAGATCTGAAGATGTCTGAGTTTAGGCTTTCTCATCACCATAGTGCTGCATGGTATATATTTATACTTATGCTAATAGATAGAGATACGAAGTGCCATTACTGCAGAGGTGATCGATCTAGGCGGTTTTGGAAGCTCCGCACATCTTGATCGGTCTAGGCCTCGTGATCCTTCAACAAACACGACCTAAACTTTAGAACTTTGAACTCGAACCTAAGGGAAAAGGGCTGGTCTCAACAGGGGTCTAAACACTTAAACATAGGCTCTATATCTTAGGAAATTCTCAGTGGTCGACAACACTTAACAAGATTTTTTGACGATTACCCAAAAGGACTTAGAAAACCCTAAGTTACGAAACCTAACGTTTTTTCTGAAATTTCAAACCATTCAAAGAGCATCAAGGCTAGATGCTTGCAAACCGTTTTGATGCCTTAATCAAGATTTTAGAAAACAAAAGCACACAAAATTTCAGTAGGTCTTAATTATGTCCAAACACTTAAAAACCCTAAAATTCTCAAATTTTCACTCAACTCTTTCTCTAATTTCTGCCTTGTGTTGCATATTGTGCGAAGAAGGTCTTGCTCCTAACCCTGGCTGAGGTTTTGATGACGACAAACTCATCAACAAAAAGAAGAAAAGAAGACTTAGAGGAAACAACGCTACAAAGTCTATCAAATACCTAGAAGTCCTAGTTTAGGTGAGTTATGCTTCTAAAGGTCTATTAAAGCATAAAGGCTCTTTAAAAAACCTAAACTAATCAAACTTAATGTTTTCATAACTTAAAAGAAGTAGAAAACCTTAAGCCGATCTTAAAAGATCAAGTTTCTTGAAGATGGACTTCAGTGTAATTGATTGCAGCTTTCTGGTAATCGATTACACATAGGCAAGTAATCGATTACCACTTTCTTGTAATCGATTACATGTTTGAATTTGAAATTCAAACTGAAACGGCTATTAGTGTAATCGATTACACTAAGTGATGTAATCGATTACCAACACGAAAACTTGCATCTTTTCATGAACCATTGTGTCTCAAACCTTTTGGGAAAGGTTGCATTGGTTCAAGGACGTTTCCCTTGCCTATATAAAGTCCATTTGAGTCCAGAACACAAGAGACAACACACAACACATGAGAATACAACATTAGGCCAAAGCTTTGTCAAAATTAGTTCATCTTTTCGAACTTAAACCTTCAAGATCCTAAATTCTGAGTTCATGATCTTCATGTTCATAAGAACACTTTAGTTGTTCATATCTTGAGGAACTCAGAATCATATTATGCTTAAAAGCCTTAAAGCATAAATTCTCATGATCAATCCACTTGTATGTTAAAGGATTGATATAGCCAATTGTAAACTCTTCTTCATCTCTTTCTGTAAGATTGAGTATTCACCGTGGTATTCGGTGAAGGGTTGTTGGTACTGAAAGTGGTATACTTTCAGGGTGTTGATTGAAGGTGGTTTAGCCTTGAAGGTCTGAGGGTGGTTTGCCAGCCGGAACTGAAAGTGGTTTGCTTTCAGGGGCTGTGGAAAGTGGTTTGCTTTCACAGGAAATTGGTAGAAATTCTTAGGGTCCTTGGATTAAGAACTTGTAAGAGATTTTTATCAATAGTGGAAAAATCCTCAAGGGGTTTTCTTGAGGGACTGGACGTAGCCTTCGGTGGATTGAATGTGAACCAGGATAAAACTCTGTGTGTGAATTCTTCTATCCTTCATCTTTACTTTCAAGCAACGCTTAATTCCGCTGCAATCACAACTATTGTTTCGTGATCATCATTATCTTGAAAGTAACATTTTCAATAAAGCGAAAATCGGGGCAACACTGATTCACCCCCCCTCTCAGGTTGCCATCTATACTAACATTATCCTTTGTCCCCTAACAACACCCAATTCAGCCAAGATACTTAAATTCAAAGATAAATTATTCTCCTAAAAATGATTTCCGCACATCAAAGGTAATAAGAAAAACATGAGAAATAATTACTTAAAGCTTGAAAATCACTTTTTACTAATTATCAATTTTTCAAAAACTAAACTTCCAAGAAAACTAATTTAGAGATTTTCAAAGATCAACTCAATGGGAACGACTTTTCAAAAGGCATCCCTAACAAAAACTCAGCTTTAAAATCTTCAAGGGACCAAAACTCTACCAATCAAAAATCTAATCGGTTCAAAACAAAGCTCATGGTAGTAGGAACAACATTTATGAAGGAGCTTCTAAGTTCTAGCACTAGCATCAAATTTAAACTCAACAAAATGAAATTTTGAATCGGTAGAAATGTAAATCAAGAAGAGATGAACATATTACCTCAAAGGAGCAAGATGGAAGGACAAAAGATGAAGGATATAGGGAGAGAGAAGAGGTTCGGCCAAGAGAGCTTGATGAGGAAGATGATGAATAGTTTTCTCCTAGCTCTTTATCTCTCTAAATCTCTTTAAACTCCAAGGCTTTTCACTTAACGATATTGTTAATGAGAGGAAAAGCTAATCAACCCTTTAAAAGGGGAGTGTGGACCACGGCTTATGGGCCCAAGAATGGGGGTGAAACACAATTTTTTACTTACCCAAGGGACTAAAGTTTGAATGGTAAAAGGTTAAAGTAAAAAAACTTTTTACTATCGGGGACCAAACCATAAGGTTTCAAAGTTTAGGGACTAAACTCTAAGTTTAGAAAGTTCCCAAAAAAATATCTAGGTTTGTTAAGTAATAAATTCCCCTCACTTAAGCGTCAGTGCGCTAGTGAGTCAATCCATCAGTGCGTCAGTGCATCAAGTCACTGATCGTCATCAATTAGTACCTCAATACCACAGAGAATATCTGCCCCGGGGTCATTTATAGGATCCAGGGTACCAGACCCGCACGATTAGGGGTCGTGTCGATCTTTCTCGAAGTTCGCATTACGCTGCCCGAAAACACTATTCACCGGGTCACTATTCACAAAAAGCTTCTGCACAAAATTGGTCTCAAAATGCCAAAAGTCATCCGTTTCGCCTGCTGAAGTTTCGGCTAATAGTCCCGTTAGCGCGAAAAATCCTTCCCGTGCTCCGGGAGGAAACCATATCAATATTACAGTCATTCTTCACGAAATTCTTCACTGAACGTCATGGTGATAGTGAGAACATCTTATTCTCATCTGAACTCAAGGTCAGGTGTAGCTTGGTTTCCTACCAAGTGTTGCAAAGAACTCTTCATCAGTACTTCGGCCGATGAAATCGCTTGCCGATGCCGCCGAGCGGATCCAAACAGTACCTTGGAATAATTAAATAATTATTTAAGTATTGGGGAAAATTCCGGGTGTTACAATCCTACCCCCCTTAAATTAGTTTCGTCCTCGAAACTATAGGTCGATGAAGTGCTTGAGTATTTCCTTTCCTTACTTTCTCCTCGGGTTTCCACGTTGTTCCTCCCATGGTTCGTCCAATACTACTTGGCTAGGGAGACTCTTTCCCTTGCAACTCCTCATCGTTCCTGTCCTCAGTCTTCATGGGAGAAACTATGAGTGATAAGTCATCCTTGAGTCGCGACTGCTCTGAATCAACCACTATGCATAAGCCTCCTTCCCGACTCCTGTCATCAGGGTCCCTTGAGGTGAACCTTCTTCTGCCTTTCATGCTCTAGTCCTCTTACTGGCGTAGTTCTTACGCATTCTCTGAGAAGTTCTCACCTTTTCTTTACTCGACTTAACCCTTCCATGGCTTGCCGAGCAAGTCTAAATCCAATTATCGGCTTCTACCGCCTCGGTGTAGCTCGAAACATCTCGTATCCACACTTCGCTTCGCAGGGTTCCATCCCTGGGTGGCACGATAGTCTTTATTGTAGGTAAGCTTCATCAAAGGTAGTCGTTCCCTCCAGCTTTTACGATGGTCCAAGACACAAGGCTTGCAAATCCTCTAGTGATCCAAATATCTGTTTAGTTCTGCTTTCCCGCCGAAGGGTGGCAGAAGAACTCGGTCCCGCCTTCAAATACCATCGGGTATAATGCTAAGAAAATAAGCACGTAGGTAACATTCAAGTTAACATGCAAGGCGCGTCCCACACGAAATTTGCAAACCACGTGTTCGATGGCTCTATGGTCCCTACGTGCAAGTACAACTCCCCGTTGTACAATGATTTCATTCCAGAATATATCACCGAACCTCGTAAGTTGGTGGGACACTCCACCTATTTCTGTGCGAAAAATGTTGCGAACAGCCGGGAGTCGTCACTTACACAGGTGTGTTCTGCATAACATTCCCAAAGGATCACATCTCCGGTCTAGGGTGTTGCTCAACCCTAACTATAACAGCTTCAAAGTCATCGATTCGACAAGAGGGCTTCAACTTCAGGTCTTGAAACGGTTTCAGTAATTCCACCTTGCTCACCATCATGGTGGAGGCATTCATTGCCGGTCACTCTAAGGCATTAGCATCCGCGTTAAACTTCCTCAGATGGTAGTGCGGCGTAAAATCACACTCCTCCATGGACTTCGCCCATTCATGCTGTTTCACACTTCCTCTCTTTAAATCAAACGAGCTTTCCAATCTCGTGATATCTGAAGAAGGTGAAAGGAATCTTGTACAGGAAACGTCCCCATACCTTGAGTGCATACACCACTGCGGCCAATTCAAAGTGATGTCTTGGATAGCCCTGCTCTAGCGTCCTTAGCCGTTTTAGAAACAGACGCCACCACTCTGAGGTCCTGCTTCAGAACACGGCCTAACAATTGGCATACGTATCAACATCGACTACGTATTTCGCTTCTTGCTGTGGCAAAACTGGTGTTGACGAATTCGTCCACTACTTCTTCATTCGTTGATACCTGGATCTACCCCTCTCGGTCCTTGCAAAATGTTGGTCCTTCCTAGTGAGTCGCGTTGGCGGTCCCACTAGCGTCGAGGGTCCTTCGGCGTAGCATTCGTAATAATAATCCAGGCCGACATAGCTTCTTGTCTCAGTCGATGTCTTCAATCGTTCCCGTGCTAAATCTGATCTCACTTGGCTGGGTCGACTGTGATTCCTTCCTCTGAAGTCACGTGTCGTAAGGATTCAACTCCTCCAGTCGAAATCCAGTCTTTGATAGGCAGCCATGCCGCCTCTTCTCCCGTAGCACGTGCGGTGCGAGTCGGAATGATTTCTCTGATATTAGCCCTGTTACTTTTCCAAAACCAAATACTATACCTTACATGTCCACTCCGAGCAAGATCCTTTGTCTAACGCTTGTACTCGATGGGCGGGCAGGCCTTATCCGTAAGTTACAACTGAGGTGGGTCTCGTGCCGTCTATACGCTCCTCACCTCCATTCCCCTTCTCTCTTCAATTTTGGCCGATAGAAGACGCTATTGGTATCCTCCCTTAGAAGCAGTTCCTACGAGGTTCTCTGTCAAGCATTTAGAGACCCTCTATCTTGGGAACATCGTTCACCACAGGGCCATCCAGCACCACAAGGTCCCGAAATAGCCAACACATTCATGGGCTTATGAGGGAGATATATATACACGTATGTATTCCTTATAATAGGCAAGGAAACCTTTTTCTAACATTATCATCAAACAAGCATGCAATCCGTATATGCAATTAAAACATGATCACAGTGGGGGAAACTACGAAATCATTTCATAGTGGAAAAGGCTCACGACTTCATGGTAACTCACGCCATAAAGCCGTGTAAAAAGTGGGACATTCAATTAAGTATGGCACAAGGAGTACCTGTCTCATGGGGTCCTTCCATGGTCATAGGGTGAGTCTCTCCTGGGTTGTCCACTGTCAGCTCTGTCTGGGCTGCCCTGCATTCGTAGGCTACATGCCCAACTCTTTGGCAGTTGAAGCATGTTGCAATCCGTCTCAAACACTTGCCTACTAGGTGCCCGTGGCGGTCGCACCTAGGGCAGGGCCTTGCTCCGGCTGTAGACATCCCGTCTCCTCCTGGGCACTCATTGATAAGATATACGGTCCCGTGACACTTAAAGCACTTCTTCTCCTCCAGATTGCAGGTGTTGGCAAAATGGCCCGGTCCCCCGCACTTGTAACACACTATGTTCCTCTCTTGTGGGCGAGCATAGGGCTTCACCTGAAGCTTCTTCCCTTTCTACTTGCGTGTGTTAGGTCTGGATGGTCCTCCACTGTCTTCAGGGTCCGCTTTGCTCTCCCTGCCAACCTCGATCGCTCTGCATGCTTCCACTAAGAGTTGGAATCAACATATTCCTAGTGGTTTCACCACTCTCGAGATTTCAATCTGTAGTCCATCCACAAACCGAGCGCAAAGGTAGGCCTCATCTGCTGGATTCCTGAGTATGAAGAGGTGCCAATCTAGCGACTCCACTCTCATGGCGTACTCAGTTGCGGTCATGGTTCCTTGGTACATGCCCATCAATGGTGCTCCCACCGTTTCCCTGGTAACCTCTTGCATTTATCGTTCCGTGAATGCGTCTCGGAAGGTGGCCCAGGTAACCTCCATATGGTTGGCCTCTAATCCTTGTCGCACTCCAGCCCACCAAAGGGTGGCTCCCCTTTCGAGCAGGCAGTAAGCAAGGAATACTTTAGACGTTTCGGGAATTTGCAATATCTCAAACCTCTTTTCAATTTCTCGGATCCATAGGCGTGCCATCTCAAGGTCGTCTCTGGCAAAGAAACGTTGGGGCTGGAGGCCGGAAATGAACATATGCTCCCTCCCACGTGTCAAGGTTTCCTACTCCAGTGATTGCGATGTGTCTAGGCCAGCTTCTGCTTCCTAGGCTTAGATAGCACCCAGCACTAAGGTAGCGGCAACCTGTTGAGCCACTGCGGTAAATACGTCCATCACGACTTGCTTCACGCGGTCCATCGTAGCCTGCATCTCTGGCGTTGGGTCTAACTTCGGAGGCATGTCGTTTCCCCTGCAGTCAAATGGTTAGTATCCAACACAAAATCATTTACATACCATTTTGAACTCGTCAGGAGTAAACAAGTACTTTCACACAAGGTTCTTCACACACAAACAACCTTCAGACAAAATTTCACAGAAGGCCTATTCCCTGACAGCTCCTGGTACTCTAAATCGAAGCTCTGATACCACAATGTAACACCTCGATTTTCAGGGCGTTACTATAGCAGACAAACAGTAAATGAACATGCGAAATAGTCTTAGGAGTTTTCAGAAATGCGTGTGTATTTTTTTTTATCATGCTAAGATAGTATGCATACATAATTACCCATATTTACGTTGCCCTCGACGAGCAGTGTTATCAAAATAGTTTGAGTCATGCATAATAACATCACCAGTGTAGTGCAAAGAGTTAAGTTATTTTACAGACTAGATAACCCAAAAGTGGAAAGTTATAGCAGGTCTAGGGATTCTGAACTAGACTCCTTATACCGATATACTTCCCTGAGGACTCGACACAGGAAGCCCCCACAGAAAGCCATGTATCAGAACCTACCCCATTAATTACAAAATATAGATAGTCCTATGTGAAGAAGGTCATGCTCCTGACCCTGGCTGAGGTTTTGATGACGACAAACTCATCGGCAAAAAGAAGAAAAGAAGACTTAGAGGAAAAAACGCTATATAGTTTAACATTCACCTAGAAGTCTTAGTTTAGGTGAGTTATGCTTCTAAAGGCTTCTCAAAGCTAATGAAGTTTAATGTTTTCATAAGTTAAAAGAAGTAGAAAAACTTAAGCCGATCTTAAAAGTTCAAGTTTCTGGATATTGGACTTGAGTGTAATCGATTTCAGCTTTCTGGTAATCGATTACACCTAGGAAAGTAATCGATTACTTCTTGCTTGTAATCGATTACATGTTTGAATTTGAAATTCAAACTGCAACGGCTTTCAGTGTAATCGATTACCTAAGTAATGTAATCGATTACACACACGAAAAATTGCATCTTTTCATGAACCATTGTGTCTCAAACCTTTTGGGAAGGGTTGCATTGGTTCAAGGACGTTTCCTCAGGCCTATATAAAGTCCATTTGAGTCCAGAACATAATAACACATGAGAATACATCATTAGGCCAAAGCTTTGCCAAAATAGTTCTTTCATTAAGTCTTTTAGCACTTAAACTTTCAAAGAGCCTAAATTATGAGTTCATGATCTTCATGGTTAAGAGAACACTCTAGTTGTTCATATCTTGAGGAACTCAAAATCTTATTATGCTTAAGAGCCTTAAAGCATAAATTCTCATGATCAATCCACTAGTATGTAAAAGGATTGATACAGCCAAATTGTAAACTCTTCTTCATCTCTTTTTGGTAGATTGAGTATTCACCGTCGGTCTCGGTGAAGGGTTGTTGTTACTGAAAGTGGTGTACTTTCAGGGTGTTGATTGAAGGTTGTCTAGCCTTCAAGGTCTGAAGGTGGTTTGCCTTCAGGAACTTAAAGTGGTGTACTTTCAAGGGCTATTGAAAGTGGTATACTTTCACAGGTGATTGATAGAAATTCTTAAGGTACTTGGTGTAAGAACTTGTAAGAGATTTTTATCAATAGTGGAAAAATCCTCAAGGGATTTTCTTGAGGGATTGGACGTAGCCTTCGGTGGATAGAAGGTGAACCAGGATAAATTTCTGTGTGTGAATTTTTCTACCCTTCATCTTTACTTTCAAGTAACGTTTATTTCCGCTGCAATCGTTTGCATTTACATTCATCTTGAAAGTAAGAAGGTATCAAGGCGAAAATCGGGTAAACCTGAATCACCCCCCTCTCTCAGGTTGCTATCTATACTAACATCCTAGTCTACCAAAATATGAACTTCCCCAAAAATAAATAACCCAAAATCAAATAAACTTCACCCTCCTCCTCCTCCTCCTCCTCTTCCTCGGGGTCCTCCTCAGGATAGCCGTCTGATCCCTCCAGCTATCCAGCACCACCCCCGCCTGGGGCATGTCCGTCAAAGTCCGTGAGGTCAATCACGGGAATGTCCACATCAGTGGTGGTAGTGGAGACCGTCGTCACTACCTCATACGTCAGGGGTATAATTTGGAAGGGGTCTGTCGAAGAGGGAGTGTTTGGGGATAGAGGAGTAGAGGTCTCCACCTTCACCTCGGGGGATCAAGGGTTAGGAGAAGCAGTAGCGATGGGGGATGCCGGGACAACGGCTGTCCCAAACGCTGAGGCATCGGTTCCGTCAAAGAGTGAGAGGGGTGGTAAAGGAAAGTCATAGGTGAAGCGGTAAATCTGTCGCCCCTGAGATTCACCCGAGCGATTCGTACTGTCATCAGCCACCCGACCCGTGTACCGGACACGCTAGGACGGCAGGTCAAACGCCCATGACGTCGGGTTGTCTCTATCAATGATGTGTAGGGTCGCCACCCCTAGGAAGGGTAGGCCAACAAACGGGTCCTCTATTGGTCGGTCGGGCATAGTCTGGAGAAACACACATGATTCGTCCAAAAGAAAACAAAGAGAAAAGGGTCACTTCCAAAAACAAGGTCATATAAAGAGCAATCCATGGCATCAACAAGCATTATCAATTAAGTAGCAAGTAGTAGAGAAAGTACAATTATTTGATGCAGATAATTGGGAAAAACCCTACGACTCCTGATAGCGGAATCGCAAGTGTACGATTAACTATCGCGTAATATAAAAAGATCGAACCCAAGGGACAGGTGTTCTTATTATTATAATTTTTAGTACTTAAACAGAAATATGAAAGATGAGAATATATGTTGATGTTTTTAGAACAAGAAATAACAATAGCAAAATATATAAAAGATGATAAGAATTTAAGTTCTTGGGTTGATTTACATAATCTATAAAACATGCTAGAAAACTCTTACTAAATTTCTAAACTTTAAATTCATATTCATGGTGCTATAGCCTAGAGTTTCTACATCCTAATAGCCTTAAGTAATGTAGACCTTTCTTTCCTAATTACTAACTCCATAGCCTTGGTTATTAGTTAATCAGAGAAGAAGATGAAGAAGGAATTCGGGCCAACACAAAGCTACGTCCATCCTTATAGCCTTAAGAAATGTATACTTATAACCTTTTTTATTTCCTATATCCCTTACTACTTACCAAATGGCCTTATGAATAAGTAGAAAGCATGAAATCTTTTGCGCATAAAGATTAATGAAGAACCAAGAAACAAAAGATGAATTGAAAATATTATTCAGAAATGTAAAAGAAAACTAGAACATGAATTATAAATTAAAACAACCCAAAAACTTAAAGAAGAAGTTAGCCAAGCATGGCTAAAAGAATCATTGAATTACCCTGGATAGGAGCTCAAGTTTGGCTTCCCACAATTCCTAGGAACAATGATCTTTGAGGGAGAAAGAGAGAATACTTGTTGTATTCTATGAAGGTGTGTTTTACAAGTGCAAATTGCCTCCCTATTTATAGCAAAAATCTGGCCTCCACCAATTAATTCCCACTACCAGACCGAGGCCTAGCGCTTGAGCGCTGGGTTCTAGCGCTGCAGCGCTGGCTACTGATTCTTCAACTTCAAGCTTTTCCTTCCTTCTTCATGGTAGTGGGTTTTGAATGCCATAAAAACCCACTTATCAGCCCTTTAATCAATTCTGAAACCTCTCCTCCACTATCATCAATCCTCCACTCATCCTTTAATCCTTTTTTTCCATGTGCTTAATTTAGAGAGTTGCTTCATATTCCTCTTTTTTACTTTTAGTCCTCTCTTGGTTAGCACTCCAATTCAAGCCCTTGAATTCTCTCAATCTTCACTTTAAGTCCTCCACTCTTGAACTTTTACAATTTGGTCCCTGACTTCCTGAAACTTTACACATTGGTCCCTGGACAAAAATGATAACTAAACCAACTTTTTCTAAAAATACAAAATAACTAGAAAAATTCCTAAAAATATAAAATAAAGCTAGAAAATCTAATAAAATCTAATCTACATGCAAAATGCAAAATAAATATAAAATCTACATAAAAACAATAAAAAACCTATATGTGACTCAAAAATAATAAAATAAAAAGACTAAAAATAGCCTAAAAACATCATATAAAATCCACTCATCAACTCCTATATGCACGCACATCTTCCTCATGTACTAAAAAAAACTTTTATCCAGATATGCACCAACTCCCGCAGGCAGGTGGGACACTCTCCTGAACTCCAAACGAACTAGAGAGTAAGTCGGTAAGTCGAGAGTTGTCACTTACATGAGAATGCTCTGTATAACACCCAGATGGTGCGCCATCAAGCCGCGACTGTTTATATCCCCGAACCATGACGAATTTCACAAAACATGCTTGACACGACATGAAAACAAAACACAAGTAGGACTCATACGTATTTAAACGAGGCCTAGCATAGCTTCATATTGATACTAATCATGTAGAGCAGTTGCACATATCACAAGTAGAAATAATCATGTCGAAAGAGGATCATGCTTCCAATTGTTAATAACGCAATGGACAATCCAAATAGTCAAGCCACAATCTAGATCAAATCAACATTGTCACACTTCAAACAATTCCTAATCCAGCATATCATATGCCTTCAGAGACTTGCATTAATATATCAATCAATACAGTTAAAGTCGGGTCATTCTCAGAATGCCGTCGACTACAATTCTAAAGATCATAGTGCAGCATGGTATATATTTATACTCATGCTAATAGACAGAGATACGAAGTGCCCTTACCGTAGAGGTGATCGATCTTGGCGGTTTTGGAAGCTCCGCACGTCTTGATCGGTCTAGGCCTCGTGATCCTTCAACAAACACAACCTAAACTTTAGAACTTTGAACTCAAACCTAAGGGTAAAGGGCTGGTCTCAACAGGGGTCTAAACACTTAGACATAAGCTCTATAACTTAGGAAATTCTCAGTGGTCGATGACACTTAACAAGATTTTTCGACGATTACCCAAAAGGACTTAGAAAACCCTAAGTTTGCAAATTTCCTAAGCTTTCAAAAACAATTTTTCAAGCCTTTGACACTCAAAATTTTCTAGGCCAATGTACAACGATTGTGACAAAACATATCCTCAATACCAAAATTCATTTATAAGCATTTTAACACACCCAAAAACTAGTTAGAAAATCAATTGTCCTTTGTTCCCTAACAACACCCAATTCGGCCAAGATACATAAATTCAAAGACAAATTTTTCTCCCAAAACTAATTTGCACACATCAAAGGTAAAAAGAAAACTACGACAAACAATTACTTAAAGCTTGAAAATCACTTTTTCCTGATAATCAATTTTTCACAAACAAAACTTCCAAGAAATATTGATACCCAAATCGCAAGTGTACGATTGATTATCGCGTAATATAAAAGATTGTCGATCCCACAGGGATAGGTGTCGAATTACTAATTTGTTTAGAGCTTAAGCAGAAAAATAAAAAGATATATTTTGCATTTTGGTTTTTGGAATAAGAACATAAAAAGCATAAAATATAAAAGAAGAGATGATGATAAAAATAAGCATTTGGGTTGCATTGTATAACTTATAATTTATGCTAGCAAACTTCTATTTTATTTCTAAACTCCAAACAAAGATTCATGATGCTATAGCCTAGTATATCTACAAGTTAATTCCTTACACATTGTAGAACTTTCTTTCTAATTACTAAATTCAATTCCTTGCAACTTAGTTAACTAGAGAAGAAGATGAAGAAGAAATTCAAGCCAACATAAAGTTACGTCCTTCCTAATTCCTTAGCGAAGTATACTTATAACCTTTTTTAAGTCCTAGGTCCCTTACTACTTACTAATTTCCATTCGTATAAGTAATAAGCAAAAGATCTTGTGTGCACCAAGATGAATGAAGAAAAAGGAAATAAAACGTGAACTTTGAATATTATTCAGAAACAAATAAAAGAAAACTAAAACATAAACTAATAAGCTAACACAACCCAACGTACTTAAAGAGAATTAGCCAAGCATGGCTAAAAGAAGCATTGAATTACCCTGGACTAGGAGCTCAAATATGGCTTCCCACAATTCCTAGGAACAATGATCTTTGAGGGAAAAAGAGGAACACTTGTTGTGTTCTCAGAAAGGTGTCCTTACAAATGAAAACAAAAGTCCTATTTATAGCCTCTGACACGTCCCAGCGCCTGAGCGCTGGGATCCCCAACGCTTGAGCGTTGGGTCATTTAATCCAGGCGTTGCAAACCAGGGCCCCAACGCTTGAGCGTTGGGCCTTCCAACGCTTGAGCGTTGGGTCAAAAACTGGCAACTTTTCTTGGATGCTTTTCTTCTTCAATGGTGGTATTGAATGGCTTAATTAGCCTCCATTTTGTCCCCTTTTTAATTCTGAAACAGCAAAGTGACTTGATTTCTCTATTCATGCCTCATTTCCCATGTGCTAAATTATCAATGGTGCTTCATCTTCCACTTCTTTGCTTTGAGCCCTTTATTTGTTGAAACTTCACTTTCAACCCTTCACCTTCTGAACTTCTCAATTCTGGCCCTTCCTTTCCTGAAATCATAGTTTGGTCCCTGGACTAAAGTGACTAATTCTACCAGCTTTCCTAAAATATAAAAATAACTCTAAAAATTCCTAAAAATATAAAATAAAGTTTAAAAACCGAATAAAAGCTAATCTATATGCAAAATGCAAAATAAATAGAAAATCTAAATAAAAAGAAATAAAAACCTATATGAGACTCAAAAATAATAAAAAAAAAGACTAAAAATACCCTAAAATTTATCATACAAAATCCAGTCATCAAATATAATAAGTGATTTTCAAAGATCAACTCCATGGGAATGACTTTTCTAAAGGCAACCATAACAAAAACTCAACTTTAAAATCTTCAAGAGACAAAAACTCAACCAATCAAAAATATAATCGGTTCAAAACAAAGCTCATGGTAGTATGACTAGCATAAAATTTAAACTCAACAAAATGAAATTTTGAATCGGTAGAAATGCAGATCAAGAGATGAACATATTACCTCGAAGGAGCAAGATGGAAGGATAAAATAAGAAGGAGCTATGGAGAGAGAAGAGGTTTAGCCAAGAGAGCATGATGAGGAAGATGATGAATAGTTTTCTCCTAGCTCTTTATCTCTCTAAATCTCTCTAAACTCCAAGGCTTTTCACTTAATGATATTGTTAATGAGAGGAAAAGCTAATTAACCCTCTAAAAGGGGAGTGTAGGCCGCGAACTATGGGCCCAAGAACGGGGGTGAAACTCAATTTTTTTCTTAACCAATGAACTAAAGTTGGAATGGTAAAAGGTTAAAGTAAAAAAACCATTTTACTATCGGGGACCAAACCATAAGGTTTCAAAGTTCAGGGACTAAATTCTATGTTTAGAAAGTTTCAAATAAAATATCTAGGTTTGTTTATTAATAAATTCCTCTCACTGAAGCGTCAGTGCGTCAGTGCGTCAATCAACGATCGTCATCAATTAGTACCTCAGTACCATTAAGAATATCTGCCCCGGGGTCGTTTATTGGTTCCGGGGTACCGGGCCCGCACGATTCAGGGCCGGGTCGATCTTTCTCGAAGTTCGCGCCACGCTGCCCGAAAACACTATTCATCGGGTCTTTGTGAAGAAGGTCTTGCTCCTAACCCTGGCTGAGGTTTTGATGACGACAAACTCATCAGCAAAAAGAAGAAAAGAAGACTTAGAGGAAACAACGCTGATAGCGGAATCGCAAGTGTACGATTAACTATCGCGTACTAAAAAAAAAATCGAACCCAAGGGATAGGTGTTCTTATTAATATAAAATTTAGTACTTGCGCAAGAAATTGAAAGATGAATAGATGTTGTTGTTTTTAGAACAAGAAATAACAATAGCATAAAATGATAAGAGATAAGATGATAAGAATTTAAGCTCTTGGGTTGGTTTACATAGTCTATAAAACATGCTAGAAATCTCCTACATAATTTCTGAATTTTAAATCCAAATTCATGGTGCTATAGCCTAGAATTTATACACCCTAATAGCCTTAAGAAATGTAGAACTTTCTTCCTAATTACTAACTCCATAGCCTTGGTTATTAGTTAATCAGAAAAGAAGATGAAGAAGGAATTCGGGCCAACACAAAGTTACGTCCATTCTAATTGCCTTAAGAAATGTATACTTATAACCTTTTTTATTTCCTAGTTCCCTTACTACTTACCAAATGGCCTTATGACATAAGTAGAAAGCATGAAATCTTTTGTACACAAGATTAATGAAGAACAAGGAAATAAAACATGAATTGAAAGTATTATTCAGAAATGTAGAAAAAACTAGAACATGAATTATAAACTAAAACAACCCAAAAACTTAAAGAAGAAGTTAGCCAAGCAAGGATAAAGGAGTCATTGAATTACCCTGGATAGGAGCTCAAATATGGCTTCCCACAAGTCCTACGAACAATGCTCAAAAGGGAGAAAGAGAGAATACTTGTTGTATTCTAAGAGGTGTGTCTTACAAGTGCAAATTGCCTCCCTATTTATAGCAAAAATCTGGGCTCCAGCGCTTGAGCGCTGGCATTCCCAACGCTTGGGCGTTGGGATGCATTAAAAATCCACTTTCTGTCCGAGGCCCAGCGCTTGAGCGCTGGCTTTCCCACGCTTGGGCACTGGGTTGAAATCTGACTCATCTCCTAGTCAGAGTCCCAGCGCTTGAGCGCTGGGATCCCAACGCTGGAGCGTTGGGACGCTGCTGCTTCATCTTCAAGCTTTTCTTCCTTCTTCATGGTAGTGGGTTTTGAATGCCATCAAAAGCCACTACTCAGCCCTTGTTTAATTCTGAAACTTCTCCTCCGCTACCATCAATTCCTCAAGCTTATTTTCCATGTGCTAATTTGAAGAGAGTTGCTTCATATTCCTCTTTTTTACTTTTGGTCATCTCTTGGTTAGAACTCCAATTCAAGCCCTTTTATTCTCTCTATCTTCACTTTTATTCCTCCACTCTTGAACTTTCACATTTTGGTCCCTGATTTCCTGAAACTTTACAAATTGGTCCCTGGACAAAAATGATAATTAAACCAGCTTTTCCTAAAAATATAAAATAGCTATAAAAATTCCTAAAAATATTAAATAAAGGTATAAAAAAAAATCAAATCTACATGCAAAATGCTAAATAAATATAAAATCTACATAAAAATAATAAAAAACCTATATGTGACTCAAAAATAATAAAATAAAAAGACTAAAAACAACCTAAAAACATCATATAATATCCACTCATCACACCACTATACCCAGCATCAGCTTGTCCTCAAGCGACAAAACTTAAAGAGAAACTCGTCCCTGAGTTTTGAGAAAGTTTATCTGATTAAAGCTTGAAGCACAAAAACCTTTCAAAGAAAGCTTTAGTAGAAAAGGAAGACATGCATGTTTTACACATAAAGAATCAAGAAAGTTAGGCTTGGCTTTTAACATGTTTGAGTTCATCAATTAAGCTCACAAAATGATATTCTCCATGAAAAACAAGAAAGCTCAATAATTCTGCCTATCATTCAAATCAAAACTGAAATAAAGCAACCAAGTGATTTTGAAGAGACTTTGAAGGTTGTAACTTGGCCAAAGGGTTGAACAATTTAAGGCGTGGATTTCAAGAAATTGGAAACTCTAATGGCTTGACTCAGAATCTGTTGTTAAGTGATTTTTCTTTGACTTAAGAGCTTTAACGAATCAACACAAGGGTCCTCTCAATTTTTCTCTTCTCTTTTTTTTTTCTGAACAAAGTAGTTGAATGTATGGGATGAATGACTTGAATTTTACTCCCCTCATACTCTTTCTCACCCTACCACTTCATTTTTTTTTATGGCACATACCTTATTTTTCAACTTTTTTCCTTCTCTTTTTTTTTAGAGAGAAACCCAAACACAAAGCTCTAACAATTTCAGCACATGAATCACAATAACAACTATAAGAATTATCACACAAAGTAGGCTCCAAAGAATGACTCTTTTAAGGCTCAAAGGGGGCTACTAGTCGATTTAACATTTCAAGCAAGAATCTGAGTTTTCAAAAATGCCTATAATCTCTTCTCAACTCACAAAGTAAACAAAACTCCAATCAACATGCAACACAAGGCAGAAAAATCTTACAATCATGCATTCAGAGTCCTCAGCTCTCAGAAAAACATAGGGTAAGTGGTACCCTTTTTAGAACTCAGAAAAACTTTTGCCAACAACCAAAACAATCAAGATATCAAAAATCCTTTCTAACAGCATGCAATCCTAACCACTTTAAAACACAGAACCTTTTCAAAAGCACTTCAATCAGATAACACATTCACAAAGCTATAGCAATATTCAGAATGGATAAAATACTCAAGACTCATGCAAAAATAAAACAGAAAAACTAAACTAAAAATAAAACTAAAATCTATAAAAAGAAAAACTAAAAAGCTAAGAAGCTGGCATAGTACACAAATTTTCCACAAAGGTCCAAGGGAACCTCAATGCAAAAATCAATTTGAACACTAAAGTTCAAGAGGGTTCCTCCTTCTTTTGGTACCTATCCTACAAAATTGAACAAACAAAGTCTTACAAGCAGAAGCTTGCTTGACTTGTTAGTCCCAAAAACAGCACAAATAAGATCATGGGTTGAAAAATTGTGTCCACCTTTAAAAACAAGAATTCTTGAGTTCCCAAAAATCAAAACCAGTGTAGAAACAAGGGAAAACTCATAGAATCTTAAAACTTTCAGAAAATGGTGAACACAAAATTTTATTAAAAACTAAAAACAGCAAACAAAAACAAAACAACAAATCTGCCCGAGCTCCAGCGCTTGAGCGTTGGGGATACCAACGCTTGGGCGCTGGAATTAAAACCAATACTGGGCATCAGAGTTCCCAGCGCCTAAGCGCTGGGTTTCCAACGCCGTGGCGCTGGATATTGGAAAAATAAAACTGGGGATTCCAGGGGCTTAACGCATGAGCGCTAGCCCTCGAGCGCTGGAATTTACTGGAATCAGAGTTGTAAAGCAGGGGCCTAACGCTTGAGCGTTGGCCTCAAACGCTTGAGCGCTGGCCTCTCCTGCAGCAAAAACATAGAATTTCTTTTCTTTATTTATTTACAAGAGTAGTGCAGAAAATTAAAAAGACATAAAAATAAACTATCCTAAGTTGGGTTGTCTCCCAACCAGCTCATTGTTAAGGTCCGAGATAGACCCTTCCATTTAATCAATTAAGGGTCTGAAAGTTCAACAGTCATCACTTGACTTTCATCATCTCTTCCTAGGTACTGTTTCAGTCTTTGCCCATTGACAAGAAATGTGTTCCTTGTAACCCGATTTTCCAACCCAACCGCTCCATGAGGAAAGGCTTTCGTGACAAAAAATGGTCCTGTCCATCTTGACTTGAGCCTTGAGTTATATAATAACACAAGCTGTCCTGGACTAAATTCTTTTGGCAAGATCTTCTTATCATGCCACCTTTTTGTTCTTTCCTTGTAGATTCTAGCATTGTGATATGCTTGGAGTCTAAATTCATCCAGCTCATGTACCTGTAACTGTCTCTTATCCCCAGCTTCTTTGGGATCCATGTTCAATTGTTTCAAAGCCCAAAAGGCTTTATGCTCAAGTTCCACAGGCAAATGACAAGTCTTACCATAAACCAACTGGTAAGGAGAGGTTCCAATAGGAGTTTTAAACGCAGTTCGGTAAGCCCACAAGGTGTCATCTAATTTTTTTGACCAATCCTTCCTTGAGATACCAACTGTTTTTTCCAAAATCATTTTCAACTCCCTATTAGAAACCTCTACTTGTCCACTAGTTTGGGGGTGATAGGGGGTAGCAATTTTATGACTAACACCATATTTTTTCAAAAGAGTTTCAAAAGCTTTATTACAAAAGTGCTTACCTCCATTACTGATAATTGCTCTTGGCCCCCCAAATCTAGTAAAGATATTTTTCTTCAGAAAATCCAGAACCACTTTTCCATCATTTATGGGAAGGGCTGATGCTTCAATCCACTTAGAAACTTAGTCAACAGCAACCAAAATATACTGGCAACCAAAAGAAGGTGGAAAAGGTCCCATGAAATCGATGCCCCATACATCAAAAAGCTCAACTTCCAAAATCATTTTTTGGGGCATCTCATTCCTTCTTGAGATATTACCAGTTCGTTGACAGCGATCACACCTTACCACAAATGCTCCACTATCTTTGAAGATAGTAGGCCAATAAAAACCACTTTGGAGAACCTTAGCCGCAGTCCTTTCACCTGAAAAATGGCCTCCATAATCGGAGCCATGGCAATGCCATAAAATAGCCTCGAACTCTCTTTCTGGAATACACCTTCTAATGATCCCATCAGAACATTCTCTAAACAAATAAGGTTCATCCTAGAAAAAGAATTTGGCATCATACAGAAATTTTTTCTTTTGTTGCCAAGTCAAATCAGAAGGCAACACACCAGCAGCTTTAAAATTAGCTAAATGTACATACCATGGAGCTATCTCTTGGACAGCTAAAAGCCTCTTATCTGGGAACTCCTCTTGAATAGGAATTGGATCGGAGTTCCCCTCTTCAAGTCTTGACAAATGGTATGCTACACCATTGTCTTGCCCTTTCCTGTCCACAATTTCAAGATCAAACTTTTGCAAGAGTAAGATCCACCTGATTAGTCTGGGTTTAGCTTCCTGCTTAGCAAACAAGTACTTCAATGCAGCATGGTCAGTATGCACAATAACTTTAGTACCCAAAACGTAAGGACTGAATTTATCTAAAGCATAAACTACACTCAACAACTCCTTTTCAGTTGTAGCATAATTTTTTTGAGCTTCATTCAGAACCTTACTAGCATAATAAATCGCATGCAAAACTTTTCCATTTTTCTGACAGAGAACAGCCCCTATTGCATTATCACTAGCATCACACATAACTTCAAAAGGCAAATCCCATTGGGGAGCAACAATGATAGGGGCTGAAACAAGTTTCTCTTTCAACAATTTAAAAGCAGCCAAACACTCATCATTAAAGATAAAAGAAGCCTCCTTTTCAAGGAGATTAGTCATAGGCTTAGAAATTTTAGAAAAATCTTTTATAAACCGCCTATAAAAACCTGCATGACCAAGAAAGCTTCTTATACCTTTAACATTGGTGGGAGGAGGTAGATTTTCTATAATCTCAGTTTTAGCCTTATCTACCTCAATCCCTTTTTCAGAAATCTTGTGCCCAAGCACAATGCCATCTTTTACCATAAAATGACATTTTTCCCAATTAAGTACCAAATTCTTTTCTTGGCACCTAACTAGAATCCTTTCCAAATTGCCCAAACACTTGTCAAAGTTGGGACCATACACAGAAAAATCATCCATAAACACTTCCATACATTCACCAATTAAATCATAAAAAATAGCAAACATACATCTTTGGAAGGTTCCTGGAGCATTACACAAGCCAAAAGGCATTCTTTTATGAGCAAACACCCCGAAGGGGCAAGTAAAAGCAGTTTTTTCTTGATCCTTAGGATCAACAACAATTTGATTGTATCCTGAATATCCATCCAAGAAACAATAGAACTCATGGCCAGCCAACCTGTCAAGCATTTGAACAATAAAGGGAAGGGGGAAATGATCTTTCCGGGTGGCAGAATTTAGCCTCCGGTAATCTATACAAACCCTCCATCCAGTTACCTTCCTGGTGGGAATCAATTCATTGTTCTCATTCGGGACCACAGTAATTCCCCCTTTTTTGGGAACTACCTGAACGGGACTGACCCATTCACTATCAGAAATGGGATAGATGATCCCTGCATCAAGCAACTTAATCACTTCTTTCCTTACCACCTCTTTCATGGCAGGATTAAGTCTTCTTTGCGATTGGACTACAGGTTTAACTTGTTCTTCTAAACAAATTTTATGCATACAAACAGTGGGGCTTATGCCCTTAATGTCCTCAATAGTCCAACCCAAAGCAGTTTTATGAGCTCTAAGAATTCTTACCAGTTTTTCTTCTTCAAGAGGAGAGAGGGAACTACTCACAATGACTGGCTTATTGTTACCTTCCTCAAGAAATACATACTTAAGGGTAGAAGGTAAGGGCTTCAGTTCCCTCTTTTCCTCTTGAACTTCTTCTTCTCTCTTCAGCTCCTCTACCCAATTTCCTTTTGGATGGAAAAAATGGGCAGCCTCCAGATATCTTGCCATTTCAATGACCTGTTCGTCATTGCTTTCAATATCTTCAAAATCCAACCCTTCAGAGATTATAGTCTCTAAAGGATCTTCTTTCCACATGGAAACAAACTGTTAGGCAGAAATATTTTTTTTTATTTTTTCTTTGTTTATATATACAAGAAGTACTAAACAAAATAAAAACAAGAACTTGAAAGAACCTATCCCCGGCAACGGCGCCAAAAACTTGATAGCGGAATCGCAAGTGTACGATTAACTATCACGTAGTAAAAAAGATCGAACCCAAGGGATAGGTGTTCTTATTAATATAAAATTTAGTACTTGCGCAAGAAATTGAAAGATGAAAAGATGTTGTTGTTTTTAGAACAAGAAATAACAATAGCATAAAATGATAAGAGATAAGATGATAAGAATTTAAGCTCTTGGGTTGGTTTACATAGTCTATAAAACATGCTAGAAATCTCCTACTTAATTTCTGAATTTTAAATCCGAATTCATGGTACTATAGCCTAGAATTTCTACACCCTAATAGCCTTAAGAAATGTAGAACTTTCTTCCTAATTACTAACTACATAGCCTTGGTTATTAGTTAATCAGAAAAGAAGATGAAGAAGGAATTCGGGCCAACACAAAGTTACACCCATCCTAATTTCCTTAAGAAATGTATACTTATAACCTTTTTTATTTCCTATTTACCTTACTACTTACCAAATGGCCTTATGACATAAGTAGAAAGCATGAAATCTTTTGTACACAAGATTAATGAAGAACAAGGAAATAAAACATGAATTGAAAGTATTATTCAGAAATGTAGAAAAAACTAGAACATGAATTATAAACTAAAACAACCCAAAAACTTAAAGAAGAAGTTAGCCAAGCATGGCTAAAGGAGTCATTGAATTACCCTGGATAAGAGCTCAAATATGGCTTCCCACAAGTCCTAGGAACAATGCTCAAAAGGGAGAAAGGGAGAATACTTGTTGTATTCTAAGAGGTGTGTCTTACAAGTGCAAATTGCCTCCCTATTTATAGCAAAAATCTGGGCTCCAGCGCTTGAGCGCTGGCATTCCCAACGCTTGGGCGTTGGGATGCATTAAAAATCCACTTTCTGTCCGAGGCCCAGCGCTTGAGCGCTGGCTTTCCAACGCTTGGGCGCTGGGTTGAAATCTGACTCATCTCCTAGTAAGAGTCCCAGCGCTGGAGCGCTGGGATCCCAACGCTGGAGCGTTGGGACGCTGCTGCTTCATCTTCAAGCTTTTCTTCCTTCTTCATGGTAGTGGGTTTTGAATGCCATCAAAAGCCACTACTCAGCCCTTGTTTAATTCTGAAACTTCTCCTCCACTACCATCAATTCCTCAAGCTTATTTTCCATGTGCTAATTTGAAGAGAGTTGCTTCATATTCCTCTTTTTTGCTTTTGGTCCTCTCTTGGTTAGCACTCCAATTCAAGCCCTTTTATTCTCTCAATCTTCACTTTTAGTCCTCCATTCTTGAACTTTCACATTTTGGTCCCTGATTTCCTGAAACTTTACAAATTGGTCCCTGGACAAAAAAGATAACTAAACCAGCTTTTCCTAAAAATATAAAATAGCTATAAAGTTCCTAAAAATATAAAATAAAGGTAGAAAAACAAATAAAATCTAATCTACATGCAAAATGCAAAATAAATATAAAATCTACATAAAAATAATAAAAAACCTATATGTGACTCAAAAATAATAAAATAAAAAGACTAAAAACAACCTAAAAACATCATATAATATCCACTCATCAATTTTTCGTACGGCTAGATATTTTTTTGATATTCAAATTCAGAATAATTGGTTTTAATAGGGCACTGATTCAGATTTTTATGAGGGAAATAATGGGTATTAAGGTGAATTATCTGAGTTATTGCTTTGCCTATAGTGTTAATGGGAAGTGAAGGAGAATAACTCAGAATAATGGGGCTTGGGGGCATCCCTCTCTCCTTCTAGCTGCTGGAATTTCCGACTTAAGAGTCGTGGTTTCCCCTTGTTCATTTCACACAAAAAAATTGCTAAGAACTTAGACTCAAAATTTGAAAATTTGCTTAGCCTTGGTGCTGCAGTGTTGAATTTCTTCCTCCTCCTTTGGTGTCTGAAATCCCTTCTCCAATCCTTTCCAAGTGCCTTTGTGTTGGTTCAATTGGTAAGTGATCAAACCTTTCTAAAATTCTGAATTTTTGGTGTTCAATTCCTTGTTCTCTTATGGGGTTTGATTAGTTTCATTTTCAGCACATTTTCCTCACCAAACTTGAGGTTCCTATGCACTCTTGAAGGGAAAGGGTCGTGCTCCAAGTTCTCTTGATCAAACTCTCATAACAAGGTTGGTTTCTTTTTCTATTCTTGGGTAGAACCCTTGTACTTTCCTTGTTCAAAAGATTTTGGTAAATTCAGAAACCCTTGGATTTCTGAGTAGGAAATTTATATAATCAGTTTTATAATGAGTTTTGGGCATGGAATAAGTTTATTTTCGAAAAGTAGAGCTTAGAATTGATTTTGGGGTGAAAAACTACATTTATGGGTTTTCTGGCAGGGAGTCAACGCATGAGCGTTGGCATCCCAACTCATGGGTTTTGGGCCTCTGCCTGAGCCACACATGTGCGAGGCTATACCTTGCGCACATGCGTGGGGTTGCAGACAGCTTCTTCTATTTTTCCAAAAAAACTCCTAGTTTTGGCCAAACGGTTTCCAGTTTCTTTTGAGGTTGATTTCCACCTATCCTATGGTTGGTTGATTGTTATTTATACATTTATCTTGCAAGGTTGGAGGTCAATTTCATGCAACCCATTCGGAGGTAAGGGTAACTCGTCTGAAGAATTATCCATATCGGTTGTGATTGTTCTGTGTTTCTGTATTTGTGAGATTTGATTGAGTTGTTTGAGAACCTTTTCTAAATTGTTGTTGGCCATATGATATGTTGTAAGTGCTTATGTCTTTATGAAGTTTTGAGAAAAGTGGCATGTGTTATTTGATTATAACATGAGAAAAAAGAAATGATTTTGAGAAGTGTTGATTATGTTATGCATATGGGAAACTCTGACTGAGGTTTGTGTGAACTGTTGGTTCACGAGGATGATGATATATATGGTCATAGCATATGCATTATACATAGGATTTTTAGGTTGATGTGACAGTAACCTGTCCCGTGGGATAAACCGAGGGCAATGTGGTGGTAATTTGTCCCACGTGATTGTCCTGGCCCGGTTTGGAGAATTCTGGCCATAGTTATGCATATAGATATTGAGGATTATAAACATGATTATGTGGCATTGTAATATGAGAAATTGTGAGTATTTATTTGTATTGTTGTTGTTGTATAATTAACTATGTTTTGATGTTTATTTTACTGTTGGTTTATATCACAAATGATGTATGTTATTTTCTTGATTTTCGAGTTAACCCTTTCTGCTTGTCTTGTTTGATTAGTTTGGGCGCTTAATTCCATAGATAACCAAGGAAATGACGTTCAAGAAGGATGATCTTGATGCTAGAACGAGATGGTGAAGAAGGCTCGAAGAATTGAAGAACTTGTAGAAGATTATTTCTGTTTATCCGCTATTTTGATTTTAGCACTTGTAGTGCAACTTTATTTATTTTGAAATACCTCTCATTGTTGTGTGATGTTTAAATAATCTATTATGGGTTGAATAATTATTATAAATATTTGAGAGACGTTCCCTTTTGAAAACTTGAGTGTTTTGAGAGGTTTTGAAGTTTAAATTCCGCATATTTACTATGTGACCCTCAACCCGAAATTGGGGTGTTACATTTATCATCATCAACATTCTGGTCGAACTCTACATCCTCTTTAGAAGGACTGGTAGCAATATCTTGTTCTTGCTCCGCAATCTATAAAAAAGGGAAGAAGATAAGGATGTTTGTTTGTAACAAATTTTCGAGATAAATGATCATTAGCATAAGAAAGAAGAAGGAAATGAAATCTTAACCTGGGTTTTTTCTTCTTCTTTCTCTTCTTCTTTACTCTCTTCATTTTGGACGGATTTGCTTCGGGATTTCTTGCGATTGTCTGAAGGAGATTTTCTGACAACTTTGTTTTTCCTGGCACGAGATGGTGTTGCTCTGCTCTTGGATTTCATTTGAGATTCAGCGACAATATCTGGTAGGTTTCTCTTTTTCGACTGCAATAATATCCAAGGTTAGTAAAAAAAAATTGTTTTATTTGAAGAAATAATGCTTTCTAAATACTTGAGTTTTGGTAGTATTTTTCTTTAAACCCTTCATCTTGGATGATATGTCATCATTTTCCTCTTCAGCAGCAGTTTTCTTCAAAGAGATAGATGGTTCCAAAGGTTTACCTATTTTCGTCAAGAAAATAGATCAAAAGATGATGAGAAAAAAGGATGGAGGATTTAATTTTGCTAAGTGATCGTTAACTTGACGTATGACGGTAGTAATTTCGACATGGCTTAAATAAACATGTATGTGGCCAAGGAAATTATATGGTCAATACTTGGTTAAAGTGACTCTATGCCGAGGAAGACTAGTTTCATTGATAATTTTGCCATAGGGCCAATAATTGACTCATTTGGGTAAAATTGTTGGAAAAGCCAAAGCAAAATCATAATTTGGAAGGGGACAAAATTTGGGACAAAATTTTCTTAAAGTATATTCGAATTTGTCGTCTCCTGGAGAAAATAAAATTTTTGGAAACAAATATTTTAATTTCTCTTTCAAGACTTTAGCTGTGTCGGTAATAACCCACTTTAACCAGTCAGGTAAGTAAATCACTTTGAAGTATTTTTGACAAGCATTGATCTATGCAATGTGCGTACCTCTGGTTTCTTCGCAACAGGTTGTGTCTGCACAACAACGAAGTCCTCAGTCATTCTTTTAATACAGACACCAAGATTCAAATCTATAGATACCCAGGATCAAGCCCAGCAAGAGTCGAAATCTTGAGTAACGAAGTAAGTATGCTCAAAGAGAAAAGGAGTCAAGTTTGGGGACTTATTTTCAATGTACTCGACTTAGTTTCGGAAATTTCTAGGAGAGGGTATTGAGCTGGAATATAGAATGAACTACGATGTGAAAAGAGTACATGGCATTAGTTGACTTAAGCCAAATTACCTTGCCACTAACCGAGGTTTGTACGTAAAAAGGTCAAGATCGTTTTTGGCGAAATTGACGTTGAAGACGGTCGGAGACATAAATTGCTTCCAAATAGCTATACTCTCATCCTGAATACCTATGGTTTCACGAGGAATGGTTCTGGAGTGTGGTCCTTAAGTCTAAGGAAATGAGAAAAGAAATTTCTAAAAGATTCCTGGAAAGTCTCTTTTTCGAATGAAGGGACAAATGGAGTAGAAGAATTCCTTCAATATTTCTAGCAATAGAAGTCGGAAATTCTATACCATTCGAAATCATGGATTCAAACATAGCATTTATCCATAACTGAAGGAGCCACGTTGGACCGGCTTCCACGAAATTGTGGGTTGGATCAGGTTTAGTTTAGAGTGTACAAATGGCTTCGCTCAGAAATTGGTACAAGAATCCTAAGATAAGCTAACTTAGACATATATCAGTACCTTCATGTTGAAGTTGGGCTAAATTTAGACTTTTCATTGGGACTTGAAGAGCGTTGGTGCAAAAGACATAGTTGGAGAGCTAATAAAGGAGAAATGCAACATGCTCTTTGTCAGAGACCTCTAACGTGCTTAAGTCAAAATGTTGGCTAATAAAGGTCGTAAAAGCAACTGCTTTCATATTCGCTGGGACTTTAGCTTTAGGAGCCATACCAAAATGATAAGGAATACCAGTTGGAAGAAGTCTAGTAATGGCTGCTACATTGAAAAGAGTAGGAGTCATCAATCCGAAGGGAGCTTGAAAGAAATTAGTGGAAGGTTCCAAAAAGAAAAAAGAGCTCAGTGACATGGCAGGATTATAAACTATTTTTGACTTAGATAATTGAATGAAGTCAAAAAATCCAATAGTATTCCAGAACTCAGATTTTTTGGCTTCGACTTTCCTTAGCCAATTCAAGTAAGATTCATTCTCAGCAAGAGGAGCAGACCTAGAAGCTCTAACAAGATCAGCTAAGAAAGAAAGATTATATGAGTCCCTAAAGGATAAGTTTGTTTCATCCCCGTTCTCATAAAGACGAAAACTTTCAAATCCTTCAGGAAATGTGGTTTTAAACGGGCCCAAGAAAGCACAAGGCTTGTTGTTGAGGAAAAAAGAATGAGTACCTAGGATTTCCATATAGGGACCTTTTTAGCTTCACCTGGAGGTTCTGGAACATATGAACGCATGCCTTCTTGGATCAATTCATCAATGGTGGCTACTGGAGTAATGTATGTTTCTAGAACTTGAGTTGAAGATGACAAAGCCATGGAATTCTTTGATTTAAAGGTAACACAATTTTCTTTTTGAAGTGTTGAGAGGAATTGCAGAAACAGAAAGAAGATGGTGATGAAGGGCTCTAGTATTTATAAAGAAATTTTATGAAGGGAACGTGTGATGATGAGAGGTTTTGGACCTGAAAGAATTAAAGGGGTTTGGATAAAATTTAGAGTTACCAAAACCTAAATATAAAAATAATAAATTACCATCAATTTTGCACATTTGCAAGGGTTATAATGATGGTAACTATTACAAGACGTGGGGGAGTGGCAGAGTTAGTTGAAAGTAGTGTGTAGTAGGGGAAGTTACTTGAAACAGTTCAGGATGATTGAATACCAGAGAACTGTATTTTCGACTAAAATGTAATCTTTCCTCAGAGTTGCTTCTTTTCAAAAAATGTCATTTTGCGGGGCATCTGTTAGCTTGGAATTTCACAAGGTAAAAATTTAAGGTTAAGATTAGTTTTGTTGAAAAGGACAATATTTCAACAAGAAAATTGTTGATAAACGACCATTAAAATACAGTGAGTTTGATTAAGTGTTTAGAACAATAATGTTATTACATTTTGATTCCTAAGATGCTGAACCTACTCACAATCACTGTCCAGTCGGAATTGGTGTGATGAAAGTTATTCAGCCAATTGAAGAACCATATTTCGACTAGCAGCTATACAGGTGAGAGGATACAAGACCAAAACACGTGGAAAAGCATAGAGCTATAGATGAAATCATTTTTGAAGACACGTGGTTTATTTTAGTTAATTAGCCATTGTTAGTAGTTAAAATTTGTAATCTATTAATAGCGTTTCAAACAATGTAATACGGGTTCGCAATTATTCACTCGAAAAATCGCTTGTTTGCTGAAGAAGTCCAAATAAACGTGACTGCATAGCAAGTTCTAGAGTCATAGAGTATGTTTTGTTAAGCTTTTCTCATTACAATTCAATCTTTATGCTATTATGCAATTTCTTTTGTGGTCATTTATGTTTGTTTCAGTAATTTTTTAATTACTTATGAAAGCTTTTTCTCTTTTCTTCAATCATCTGAGTCAAATTCCAAGTTTATTTAAAGTTCTTTCTATTTATTTTCTTACTTTTTCGGTCGAATTTTACAAACTTATCGTCTGTTCATTAAGAAAGTATTTACTCAAATACTTTTGGAAGAACATTTTCATTAAAGAACCCACAAAGAGAACTTGAATCTAGTTCTTACATCGGACTCTATTTTTTTAATAAAAAATTTGTTAAACAAATGAGTTCATAGATTCGTACTTCTACCGAGAGGGTTTAAAGTCCTTGACTTTACTATTTTCTCACGAAAAGATGATAAATCTACTATGGAACACGTGCCAATTCACGGCCCAATGACCCGAGTCAAATCAAAATGAGTTTTACGAAGGAAATTCTTGAAAGATCAAAGTTCATACCTCAAATTGTTCGTGCAACCGCTTCTGAACCTCCATAATTGAACAGGGAATAGGGATGTCAACAAGGTTTTAATTTCCATAGAAAGGAAAAAGTTTGGAGAGATGGATAACAGAAGTTTAACCAGGAGGGATAGACATGGAAACTGGATATGAATAAGTTGCACTCATGACAATAGAATGGTCAATAGTAGTCCATGAGAACATGAATCTTACTCTCTGCTCGTACTGGGCATAAAGATTTTCTATAACAGATTTTAGACATGCCTTCTGTGTATGAAATGTCTCATGTGAATGAACATATTGTTTGATATTTAAGTGAAAGGTCATGACTCTTGAATTAATAGTTGTGACTCTTGGAAGAGAGTCTATATATAGTGCTTGATGGGAGCACTATATTAATGATGAAGGACTTGAAGATGGTCCCTACCTCTACCCATAAAAGTATATCTCTATATTTACCATTAATTAAAGAAGAGCGTAGAAGGAACGGGAAGGAGATAGAAGAGTTCCTCCATTGCCGAATAAGAATATTGTACAAGAACATCAAAGATGACTAATCACCCACATGGATAAAGATTAGTACCCATAATCATTCTTATTATGTGAAAACTATGAATTCTTAAGATCTATCTTCTACATCCTTTTAATGTTTTAAAGTTTACATGTAGTATCAGAGGATGTGTTAGAGAATTTGTAGTTTTACTTGAATGGTGATTTTGATCCATAAATGATGTTTTGAAATTAGAGTTAAATGTTTGAGTCATAAGAATGCATTATTGATAATATCCACTGCATGATATGATTGGTGATGATTGTCATTTACATGCGTAAGTTAATGGATGTGAAAGAGATTTACGGTATTCTTATGATTATGTGTTTCTGTTGAATTTTCTGAAATTGAAAAAAGTTCAGTTTTAATTATTTGTGAATAACAAAAACTCATTTATCATGAAAATTGATAATAACGCATATGTAAGGGAATGGTTGAATTCATTGCCTGAATAATTTCTGAGTTTCATTTTGTTAGAAACCAATGACCGTTTTAAATATTTTAACTGTAATCAATTTGAATGCAAAAAATTTGTACTGTTACATTTAAATAACTGCAATTATCAAACGAAAACTAAGAACAGACACTAGTTCACAGGTAGAACTGCCTTTTATGACATTTGAAGGAGTGGGTTTGATCCTTTGACACACCGTTCCCTCTCCCAATGGGTTTTGTTTTATTTTTGAATGTCAAATTTAAATTTAAAACTAAAACGGTACAAAACAAGAATCAAACCTGAGGTTTTGATGATGACAAACTCATCAGCAAAAAGAAGAAAAGAAGACTTAGAGGAAACAGCGCTACGAAGTTCATCAATTACCTAGAAGTCTTAGTTTAGGTGAGTTATGCCTACAAAGGTCTCTTAAAGCATAAAGGCTCTTTAAAACACCTAAACTAATCAAGCTTAATGTTTTTATAACTTAAAAGAAGTAGAAAAACTTAAGCCGATCTCAAAAGATCAAGTTTCTGGAAGTTGGACTTCAGTGTAATCGATTGCAGCTTTCTGGTAATCGATTACACATAGGCAAGTAATCGATTACCACTTGCTTGTAATCGATTACATGTTTGAATTTGAAATTCAAACTGTACCGGGCATTAGTGTAATCGATTACACTAAGTGATGTAATCGATCACATACACGAAAAGTTGCATCTTTTCATGAACCATTGTGTCTCAAACCTTTTGGGAAAGGTTGCATTGGTTCAAGGACGTTTCCCTTGCCTATATAAAGTCCATTTGAGTCCATAACACAATAACACATGAGAATACAACATTAGGCCAAAGCATAACACTATTCATCAATTACCTAGAAGTCTTAGTTTAGGTGAGTTATGCCTACAAAGGTCTCTTAAAGCATAAAGGCTCTTTAAAACACCTAAACTAATCAAGCTTAATGTTTTCATAACTTAAAAGAAGTAGAAAAACTTAAGCCGATCTCAAAAGATCAAGTTTCTGGAAGTTGGACTTCAGTGTAATCGATTGCAGCTTTCTGGTAATCGATTACACATAGGCAAGTAATCGATTACCACTTGCTTGTAATCAATTACATGTTTGAATTTGAAATTCAAACTGTAACGGGCATTAGTGTAATCGATTACACTAAGTGATTTAATCGATTACATACACGAAAAGTTGCATCTTTTCATGAACCATTGTGTCTCAAACCTTTTGGGAAAGGTTGCATTGGTTCAAGGATGTTTCCCTTGCCTATATAAAGCCCATTTGAGTCCAGAACACAATAACACATGAGAATACAACATTAGGCCAAAGCTTTGCCAAAATTATTTCATTAAGTCTTTTAGAACTTAAACTTTCAAGAGCCTAAATTCTGAGTTCATGATCTTCATGTTTATAAGAACACTCTAGTTGTTCATATCTTGAGGAACTCAGAATCGTGTTATGCTTAAAAGCCTTAAAAGCATAAATTCTCATGATCAATCCTCTTGTATGTTAAAGGATTGATACAGCCAATTGTAAACTCTTCTTCATCTCTTTCTGATAGATTGAGTATTCACCGTGGATCTCGGTGAAGGGTTGTTGGTACTGAAAGTGGTATACTTTCAGGGTATTGATTTAAGGTGGTTTAGCCTTCAAGGTCTGAAGGTGGTTTTCCTTCAGGAACTGAAAGTGGTATACTTTCAGGGGCTGTTGAAAGTGGTATACTTTCACAGGAAATTGATAGAAATTCTTAGGGTCCTTGGTGTAAGAACTTGTAAGAGATTTTTATCAATAGTGGAAAAATCCTCAAGGGATTTTCTTGAGGTACTGGACGTAGCCTTCGGTGGATAGAAGGTGAACCAGGATAAAATTCTGTGTGTGTGAATTCTTTTATCCTTCATCTTTACTTTCAAGCAACGCTTTATTCCGCTGCAATCGTTTGCTTCTACATTTATCTTGAAAGTAAGAAGTTATCAAGGCGAAAATCGGGTAAACCTGATTCACCCCCCCTCTCAGGTTGCTATCTATGATAGTAATAAAATCACACAAGAAAGGGGGGTTTGAATTGTGTGTGTGACTTTTGAAAGTTTTTCGCAGAATACTATTTATAAGTTTGAAAGCGTTTAAATAAACGTGCAGCGGAAATATACTTAGAGCATAAATTGTAAAGCACACAAGATATTTATCCTGGTTCACCCCCAAAATCGATAGGGCTACGTCCAGTCCTTGGCTATACCAAGATTTTCCACTATTTCGACTGAATAGTACAAGTGTTCTCATGGACTTCTCCCAGTATTCTGAGGACTTCTCCTTTACAAGTTTTCTCAGGACTTCTCCTTTATCTCTCAAGTATTCGACAGGACTTCTCCCAATTCTTTTACAAGAAGGTTGGTTTTCTACAAGGATCTCTTCACAAAGAGTGGGTAGAAAATATGAGGTTCTAGGTTTAGAGATGATTGTTAAGTTTGATTCTCTGAAGATGTAGTGTGAGTAGAATAAGAGTTTTTACTCTATGAAGATTTCACACTGATTGGCGACTAAACTCAGAAGGGTAGAAAATCTAATGTTACTGAGTGTTCTTGGCTAAAGCTTGTCTAAATTATGAATTGACTTGAAGGATTTGAATGCTTTGATATTGTGTAAGTCGCCGAGTTGAAAATGATGCAGAGGTCACTATTTATATCTTCAGTAGGATGATAACTGGATGGACTGGTGAAGATCTTCAAAAATAGTTCCGTTGGAGATTTGCTTGATTGTGAGTAACGGATACTTCTGCATCTTGTTGCTTGATACGGTTTGCCGAAGTGACGAACATTTCTTCAACCGGCAGAGAGTGAGTTCGTCTGGCAATGCTTTTTCTTCTGGTTCTCAGAGGCAGCAATTAATGCAAGTGTATTCTAGCAAATAAGGCAATTGATGCTTCTGACCAGAGGATTTGGATTCGGCCGTTGAAGAGATACGATGATCAGAGGATTTCACCGTTAATTCAATAAAAAGCAACCTGAATTAAGGAATGTCAGAGAATTTGAATCTTCAAGGTTGATGGCGCTTAAATCTGTCTCTTTCGTCATTAATGCTTTGAGAGATGCATGACACCTCATTTTTGGTTTAAGCAAACGATCTCTTCAAAGCAGATTCTTTTTGTACCTATTCTTCAATATGTTTGACGAGGAATGAACCAGACAGACTTTTCAGGCAGACGAACTTTACTCAGAGGGTGGATTCAATTCTTATAGCCGGACGGACTTTTCCTTTGCTTTTTGATAATGGTTGCAGCGTGCCTTCCGTTCATAAGAGTCCCTGAATATAAAATTCTTCAAAGAAAATTAGTGAATCTTAACGAAATTGTTATTTATCAAAATAGGTTAATTCATTTGGATATTTTTCTCGAACAATCTCCCCCTTTTTGATAATGTCAATTTCTGAAAACAAATGCAAGTAGAGTCTGTATAATTTCTCCCCCTTAGTATGTTCCTTTCTTTTACTTAGTCATTTATTTCACTAGCTGATATTAGCTCCCCCTAAGCATGTGCCTATCGTTTACTTTTTCATTTGTTATATAATTTCTCCCCCTTTGACATTATCAAAAATATAGATAACATAGCGAAAGATATAACAAGAGGAAATGAGAACATATATCAGTAGAAATGTATATTTAAGAAGATGGCTTAGACAGTCCTAAAAGTAAGGCCATAGAGGCATGCAGCTGAGCGAAACTATCTTCAATCTTTGCAGAGAGCCTTGCATTCATGGATTCAAGGCGATCATTTACAGCTTGATCGCGACGGGCCCGTTCAATAGATAAACGAGCAGTGAAGGCTTTAACTTCCTGAGAGAGAAGGTGGATCATAGAGCGATCATCATCAGAGTGTGAGTGTGAGCAGTGAGCGACTGACGTAGATGAGAGGCTAGATGGCAGGATGGGAGTAAAGTATGCTGCAGTTGGGATGAGCGGCGTAGGATGCAAATCCAGCCAAGTAGGACGCAGAGTCTTCAAAATGGGTGATATCTGAGGGAGGAGAATCAGGGTCCATGTTCTAAACTTTAGAACCAGGGATTCAACACACCCGGCCAGATGAAGAGGGATTGAAGCAATGTGTACATCCCTACGAACCTGGAGTTTCCATTCAGAATGGAAGAATTGGCGTCCTGAGGGCATGGATTGGGTAAAGTGAGAATTGGGACATCCTCGAGGAAGCCACAATCCAGCCTTAAAGCAAAATGGGAAACCAAATGCTTGAAGACAGAGATCTGATAGGAGGTGAGCATTGGGTGCATCGTGTGAACGCTTGCGCTTGCCCAAAGCAGAACTGAATCTAGGAGGGTTACAGGGCATGGAGTAGATCTCATGGAGAGACATGTCTGAATCAGTAGTGAAGAAACCCGGAGGTGCAAGCTTGAGATCCAGATCCATACTTTTATGGAGACATGCAGGTGGGGACAGGTAGGAGGTATTAATAGATCTATTAAAGTGGACACCTACCCTGGGAAATAGTGAAAGAGTCGGTTGACTTTGACCAGTAGGCAGACGAAGATCACCTTCATCATCAGTTAGATTGAGACGGCTGAAATCAAGAGCCAAGCAAGAGAAGTCCGTGTTGTGGTCAGGTTCCGAGGCGTCATCAATCTGGATAGGATTATCAAAGCTGGGGAAGTCAAATAACGAGTCAAGAAATTGCTCAGCTTCAATTTGTAGAAGATTTTGGAAATGAAGGATCTTAGATTGAAGAGGCAGTTCCCATCCTAGGGCGTCAGGAGAGCAATGATGCTTCCATTGAGGTGAAACAGTTGGCAGTGGAGAGTTCTCTGAGAGCTTAACGCAAACCCAGTGTCGGTTGCCAATGTTGCCCAGTACAGCAATAGTGGGTGGATCATTAACGGGGCCAAGAAGTGGTAGATACGTGCAACACTGAGTAGGAGATAAGGTTACTAGAACCATGCGAAAAGCAGTGGCAGCAAGCAATCCCATATCAGGAACTGTAAACCACTTGGACATTGGTGCAGGTTCATTTGCACAGAATGTGAGAGCCTCACACAGTCTATCAACATCTTTATCAGAGGAAAAAGTTTGGGAATGAAGCACACGATGAGATAGGAGCTCTTGAATGAGCAATCTGCGAACTTCTGGCCAGTAACTCTGAGAATGACCCAGCCATTGAGCAAGACAGCGGAAACCACAATTGCCATCATCCTCAACATCGAAGACATCTTATATATAGTTATGAAACATTTGAGGCAGGAACTTCAAATATTTAGCATGAGCGATTGAGATGAGTTCAACTGTGGAGTGGACGGTTTCAGGAGGTGGTTTGGATAGAGTTGATGCGTGTAAGATTGTGGGAGTAGATAGATGGGTAGGAGACTCTGTCTGGTGATCACGACCAGAACACTGTAGAGACGAAGCATCCACACGAGGACGTTTGAGACTAGCAGCAGACGGAGTTGATGAAGACGTCTTTCGTTTTTGAGTCCGCTTGGTCCACACACTGAGGAGTTCAGTGGGTACTTCAGATATGTCAACGGACAGATTCATTCGCCGGACATCGCTAAACTTAATCGGAGTAGCAGAAATATAGTCAGAGGAAATGTAATGCGTTGATTCAATGGAGGGGTTGATTAGCTGCTTGTGACGCATAAGAGCGGAAATGAGAGCTCCATAGGGAAGGTTAGAGTTAGGCTGTTCCAGAGTATGGAGTATGTATTGAAACACAAGATTAGGCCAATTGATGTTCTTGCGGTGTTGGAGTTGAAATAAAGCCCATTGAGAGAACTTATTTACTTAGTCTCGAGAACCTTCTTTTGGCAGAATAACCTTGCTAAGAACAGCATGGGGAAGAATGCATTCTTCAACTAGGTTTTTCACTCGCCCAGAAGTGGAACTTTTGGGAATCTCCTTCCAGATAGTGAAAGGAGAGCTCTCAGAGCTTTCCCAAGATGAGGAGTAGCACTTTCCTTCGAGAGGAAGGTTGAGGAGTCGAGATATGTCACTGGTGAATATATCAACCACTTGACCCAAACATCGAGTTCGAATGTGGTTAGGGTTCATCTTGACAGCACAGTCGTAGAATTCTTGAACGAGAGGCTTGATGACTGAAGTGGTGGAGATGGTGAGCAGGTTCCCCCAATCGTGTGAAAGCAGGAGATCAAGTTTTGCATGTTCAAATAGCTTCAGATCAATATACCTAGGGGTGACAAGCTCTCTGTCCCCCAGGTGTTCAACCTTCACAAGACCAATCTCATAACTTTGTAGTTTGCGATTGTGAGTAGTAAGATTAATCTGGTTCTGGATGATTTGAGTTTCTGCCATGCTTAGAGCTCCTTGAGCTTTTCCGTTTCTTCGTTTGTTGGGATCCATGAGATCTGTAGAAAGGGAAGACAGAACGACAACTACAAATGCACGGAGTAGGTTGAATGAGTGTATTGAAGCAGTTGTAAGAGATATATTTTCACGAACCGTCAGTTTTTATGTGGAATAGTGTAAATAATTTCTCGATTTTATCATTCTCATGATGAGTAATACAGTTCATTAACTTGTATTAAATGAAGAGAGATAATAAATGCCAACCATCGTGTGTGCGTGCAGAGCAAGTGAGACATATGAAAAGACACAACTGTTTCAGCATTAAATGCATATCTCGTAGTGGATATTAAATTTAAATGAAAATAACCAGACGAATATGATAAATAGATATTTATAGTGCAGGAAACATTCCTATTCTTTCTCTAAGGCATGCAAACTTGTTTTCAATTAGAGGTTTAGTGAAAATGTCTGCCAGTTGATCATCAGGTGGTATGAATGAGATGTCAATATTTCCTTTTGCTACATGATCACGAATAAAATGATGTTTGATTTCAATATGTTTGGTTCGTGAATGCAACACAGGATTCTTTGTTATATTAATGGCACTTGTGTTGTCACATAATAATGGGATGTTATGCTCAAAAATATTATAATCTTCTAATTGATGCTTCACCCAAAGAAGTTGGGTGCAGCATGAACCTGCAGCGACGTATTCTGCTTCAGCCGTTGAAAGAGAGATTGTGCTCTGTCTTTTGCTTGCCCAGGAGATTAGACAATGCCCTAAGAAGTGACATCCTCCACTTGTGCTTTTTCTTTCTATTCTATCTCCGGCATAGTCAGCATCACAAAATCCTCTTAGCCTGAAATCATCACCTTTCTCATAGACTAGACCAAGATTAGTTGTGCCAATAAGATATCGAAAAATTCGTTTTACGGCACTAAGATGAGATTCTTGAGGACTTACCTGGAATCTTGCACATACACAGACGCTGTACATGATGTCTGGTCTGCTTGATGTGAGATATAATAGTGATCCTATCATCCCTCTGTAATTGGTTGAGTCAACAGGAGTTGATTCATCACCTTTATCAAGTATAGTTCCAGGATGCATTGGAGTTCCCATGGCTTTTACTTTCTCCATGCAGTACTTCTTTAGTAGGTCATTGACAAATTTGGTCTGATGAATGTATGTTCGAGTTCCTTCCTGTCTGATTTGTAATCCTAGGAAGAACTTTAATTCTCCCATCATACTCATCTCAAATTCACTTTGCATTAGCTTGGAGAATTCTTGACAAAGAGCTTCATTTGTGGCCCCAAATATTATATCATCGACATATAGTTGTACTAGAATGAAGTCCTTGGACCTCTTTCTTCTAAAGAGAGTATTGCCGATGCTTCCTCGAGAAAATCCATTCTTCATTAGAAATGAGCTCAAGCGATCGTGCTTGCTTTAATCCATATAGAGCTTTTCTCAGCTTGAAGACATGATCTGGCAGATACTGATCTTCAAATCCTGGAGGTTGCTTTACGTAGACTTCTTCCTCAATGAATCCATTCAGGAAAGCACTTTTTACATCCATTTGAAATAGCTTTATGGAGTGATGACATGCAAATGCTAGAAGAATACGTATGGCTTCAATTCTTGCTACTGGTGCAAACGTCTCTGTATAATCAATTCCTTCTTGTTCATTATACCCTTGGGCCACCAGACGAGCTTTGTTTCTTGTGACCTTTCCATTTTCATCCATCTTATTCCTGAAGACCCATCGAGTGCCTATGATGGATTTGTCTTCTGGTTTCGGCACCAGATCCTAGACTTTACTTCATTCAAACTGATTCAGTTCTTCTTGCATGGAAAGGATCCATCCTTCATCCTGAAGTGCTTCTCCTATGTTCTTTGGCTCTATCTCAGAAAGAAACGCACAGTTAGCATAATCATTAAAAGTAGATCGAGTTGTTACCTTTTTGTGGACATCTCCAATTATTTGCGTTGGAGGGTGATCTGGTTTGAATCTCCAGTCTCGAGGTAGTGATATGCCACTGGAGGTCATAACTTGACTTGATGAGATATCGTCAGACGTAGTTTCATCAACTTCGTCTGGTTGAAATGAGAAAGGAATAGTTGATTCTGACTCTTTGCTGGACGATGATGGCTGAGCTGGATTTGATGAAGGAGCTTCATATATTTCCAGATCATCATCTTCTGAAGATATCGGATTTACACCCACGTGCTTATCTTCAAACATAACATTGATGGATTCTTCAACTGCCATGGTTCTGGAGTTGTATACTCGAAACGCCTTAGAATTAGATGAATATCCTAAGAATATTCCCTTATTTGATTTTGCATCAAATTTTCCGAGATCATCCTTTGTGTTGAGTAGAAAACATGAGCTTCCGAATGGATGAAAATATGAGATGCTTGGCTTCCTTCCCTTCCATAGCTCATAAGCAGTTTTCTTCAGAATTGGACGCATGAATATTCTATTTTGAATATAACATGCTGTATGGATGGCTTCAGCCCAGAAATACTTGGGCAGAGAGGTTTCATTAAGCATAGTTCTTGCCATTTCTTGAAGTGACCTGTTTTTCCTTTCTGCTACTCCATTTTGCTGATGGGTTCTCGGAGCGGACACTTGATGGAATATACCACTCTCTTCGCAGTAATGATTGAATTCTTCATTTATGAATTCTCCTCCTCTGTCACTACGGATGTTGGTGATGCAGTATCCTTTTCCATTTTGAATTCTTTTTGCGATGATTAGAAAGGACCTGAAGGCTTCATCTTTTGTTCCAAGGAATTGCACCCATGTGAATCTGGTGTAGTCATCGACGATGACAAGACAAAATCTTTTTCCAGAACAACTAGCCATTCTAGTGGGTCAAAACAAGTCCATGTGCAACATCTCCAGAGGTCTCTTTATACTAACAACGTTCTTTGCATGGAAAGAACTTTTTACTTGCTTTCCTTGGAGACATGCTGAGTATGTATCATCAGATTTGAAAGATAGATTTGGCAAACCACGTACTAAATCATGTTTGATTATTTTAGCAATGGTCTTTAGGGATGCATGCCCTAGCTTCCTGTGCCAGATTCATTTATCATCCTCTGCTGATACTAGACATGTTACCTTTTGACTTGCAAGGTTTTCCAGGGAGGTCTTATATAGATCTCCTTGTCTCTGAGCTTCAAAGATAATCTTGTCATTTTCATTAGTGACACTACACTTCATTTTGGTGAAGGAAACAGTGAGCCCACTATCACACAATTGACTTATGCTAAGTAGGTTATGTTTTAATCCTTCAACTAGAAGAACCTTCCGGATTACTGGAAGGGGGTCCTTACCAACATTACCTTCTCCGACAATGAAACCTTTTTGATTACCTCCAAAGGTCATTGTCCCTCCTGTCTTCTTCTCATGGATTTTTGGGAATAAAGACCTTTTTCCCGTCATGTGCCGTGAGCATCCACTGTCCAGGTACCATTGTTCTCTTTGGTTTCGAACTGTTAAGCACATCTGCAAGAGGAATAATCATTGATTTAGGTACCCAAACTTTCTAGGGTCCTCTTTTGTTAGTAATCACCTTGGGTGGACTTTTCCTCCCATGCACTATTTTTTGAGGAGTTTGTTTCTCCTTACCCTTGACTATGAAAGTTTCAGGTTGAATTTTGATAGATGCTGATGAAATATTTTTCTTTTAAGGCTGATATCTATATGGAACAGTAGACAAGTTATGTTTAATGGCAACTATATCCCAGTCTTCTTCTTCTTCATATCCTAACCCTCTTCGATCATAAGCTAATCTATTATTTCCACTTAATTTGATTAGATTATCATGGCCTTGAGTAAACATGGATAAGTCTTTAATTAAGTAACTGATTCTTTGCTTTAAAAGCCTAATTTCTTTGTTTGCGTTTTGTTCTAAAAGCGCTTGATTTTTCTTGGTAAGCATGATGGATACTTCCTTAGATGCATGCAGTTCTTTCAATGTTTTATCATGCTTCTTTTTGAGAGAGTTGTACTTAATAGCTAATGCATGAGCATATTCTAGCAGTTCATTGTAGTCATCAGCTGAGATTTCAGGACATACCTCATCTTGATCATCTTCTTCGTCATTGGATTGGTCGACAGAAATCATCAATGCCTCTGCTTCTCTGTTGGCTTCAATATCTGAAGTGTCTATGGATGCCATGAACGCACAGTATGAAGCTTCTTCATTAGCTCCCTTGGCTTCTTATTTTTGATCTGAATCATCTTCTGATTCATCGTTCTGGCTGGAAAATGCCTTCTTTTTATAGAAAGTTTTATGCGAAGACTTATTCCCTAGACGAGGACAATCTGCTTTGACGTGACCAGGTTTCTTGCATTCATAGCAGATGATCCCTCCTTTGCTTGGAGTCCTTTCTTCTTCTCTTGATGAGGAAGATGGTCTTCCTTTGAATTGCTTCCTGTTTCCCACCATTTTTCTAAATTGTCTATTGAACAAAGCTTGTTCATCATCAGATCGATCAGATTGAATTGTTTCCTCATCTGAGGATTCATTAGCTTTCAAAGCCTTTGATTTGTTGGCTTTAAATGCTACATCTTTTGCAGCTGCTGCTTTTCTTTTTATAATCGCAGCATCATTTGCAAGATCCTGCTCGTGGATCTTCATTTCTCCCAGCAAATCTTCTACTTGATATGTGTTCATATCCTTTCCGGATCTTTGGGAGGTGACGAAATTTCTCCAGTTGGTGGGAAGACTTCTGAGAATCTTGACCACTTGCTCCTTGTTGGTGAATGTTTTGCCCAAATTCCTCATACCATTGTTAATAGTCTGAAGTCGTGAAAACATGGAATCAATGGACTCATTATGATCCATCATGAAGTTTTCGTATTGGGAGGCGAGCATGCTCATCTTGGTGGTTTGAACAGCAGTTGTTCCTTCATGAGCAATAGCCAGCGTGTCCCATACCTCCTTTGCAGTACTTAGGCTGTCAACTTTGTCATGCTCACTTTTGCTGAGAGTACATATAAGAAATAGCCTTGCCTTGGCATTCCTCTGGTTTTCGGTCTTGTGTTCGTCTGTCCACTTGTCAGCTGGGATAGCCTTGTTTTCACTATCTTTAGGAAAGTAATTTCCCTTAGATATCACGTCCCATAGTTTCCAATCAGTTGATTCAATGATTAGCTGCATATGCTTCTTCCAGTAGGGATAGTTTGAGCCATCGAAGAATGGTGGCTTGTTTGTTGCGGTTCCGGTTGGATAGGCAATTCCGTCCATGGATCTTTTCACTCTACACCTGTTAAGATGTTAGTAATTCTCAGAGCGGTTAAGCTCTGATACCAATTGATAGTAATAAAATCATACAAGAAAGGGGGGGGGGTTTGAATTGTGTGTGTGACTTTTGAAAGTTTTTCGCAGAATACTATTTATAAGTTTGAAAGCGTTTAAATAAACGTGCAGCGGAAATATACTTAGAGCATAAATAGTAAAGCACACAAGATATTTATCCTGGTTCACCCCCAAAATCGATAGGGCTACGTCCAGTCCTTGGCTATACCAAGATTTTCCACTATTTCGACTGAATAGTACAAGTGTTCTCAGGGACTTCTCCCAGTATTCTGAGGACTGCTCCTTTACAAGTTTTCTCAGGACTTCTCCCTTATCTCTCAAGTATTCGACAGGACTTCTCCCAATTCTTTTACAAGAAGGTTGGTTTTCTACAAGGATCTCTTCACAAAGAGTGGGTAGAAAATATGAGGTTCTAGGTTTAGAGAGTATTGTTAAGTTTGATTCTCTGAAGATGTAGTGTGAGTAGAATAAGAGTTTTTACTCTATGAAGATTTCACACTGATTGGCGACTAAACTCAGAAGGGTAGAAAATCTAATGTTACTGAGTGTTCTTGGCTAAAGCTTGTCTAAATTATGAATTGACTTGAAGGATTTGAATGCTTTGATATTGTGTAGGTCGCCGAGTTGAAAATGATGCAGAGGTCACAATTTATATCTTTAGTAGGATGATAACTGGATGGACTGGTGAAGATCTTCAAAAATAGTTCCGTTGGAGATTTGCTTGATTGTGAGTAACGGATACTTCTGCATCTTGTTGCTTGATACGGTTTGCCGAAGTGACGAACATTTCTTCAACCGGTAGAGAGTGAGTGCGTCTGGCAATGCTTTTTCTTCTGGTTCTCAGAGGCAGCAATTAATGCAAGTGTATTCTAGCTAATAAGGCAATTAATGCTTCTGACCAGAGGATTTGGATTCGGCCGTTGAAGAGATACGATGATCAGAGGATTTCACCGTTAATTCAGTAAAAAGCAACCTGAATTAAGGAATGTCAGAGAATTCGAATCTTCAAAGTAGATGGCGCTTAAATTTGTCTCTTTTGTCATTAATGCTTTGAGAGATGCATGACACCTCATTTTTGGTTTAAGCAAACGATCTCTTCAAAGCAGATTCTTTTTGTACCTGTTCTTCAATATGTTTGACGAGGAATGAACCAGACAGACTTTTCAGGCAGACGAACTTTACTCAGAGGGTGGATTCAATTCTTATAGCCGGACGGACTTTTCCTTTGCTTTTTGATAATGGTTGCAGCGTGCCTTCCGTTCATAAGAGTCCCTGAATATAAAATTCTTCAAATAAAATTAGTGACTCTTAACGAAATTGTTATTTATCAAAATAGGTTAATTCATTTGGATATTTTTCTCTAACAATCTATACTTACAGTCCAGTCTTTATTCACAAAAATCTTCTGCACAAAATTTGTCTCGAAACGCTAAACGAAATCGTTTGGTGCTTTTCAGATTCTTAATCCGGGGTCGTGAAGTTATCCGTTTCGCCAGAAATCCTTCCCGGGCTCCGGCAGGAAACCATATCAACATTACAGTCATTCTTCACGAAATTCTTCACTGAACTTCATGGTGATAGTGAGAATATCTTATTCTCGTTCGAAATCAAGATCATGTCTAGCTTGGTTTCCTACCAAGTGTCGCAAAGAATTCTTCATCGGTACCTCGACCGACGATATCGCTTGTCGATGCCGCGGAGCATATCCAAAGAGTACCTTGGAATAATTAAATAATTATTTAATTATTGGGGAAAGTTTCGGGTGTTACACCCCTCCCTCTTCTCTAATGACTCCTCTTCAGACTCAAATCATATTAGTCCCCATCTCATTCCTTCCACACTTGAATTTTGCAAACAAACATCTAAAATACTAAGCTGGGAAACTTGCGAAGTCTTGCTACTTTTGGGAGCACATTTTCGACCTACTCTCTCTCTCTCTCTTGGTGGTGATCAAGCTCTGATTTCCTCCCTCTTTCGTGGTGTTCAGGCCTCACCACTCAATCCCCTCCAAGTTCTTTGTGTCGGATAAATCGGTAAGAAGCTTAAACCTTCTAAATTCGGAGTTATTTGGAGAAAAAATATCTTACTTTCTTCTAGGGTTAATTATCATTGTTCAACATTTTTTTTTTGCATCAAGCTCGAGTTTCGTACACCCTTGAAGGTTCAGGTTTCGTGGTACAACCTACCTTGACCAAATCTCTCAACAAGGTTGGTATCCTCCCTCTTCTTTCGATCAAAATCTCGTAGTAATTCTTGTGCAAATGACTTTCATGGAAATTAGAAACCTTTAAGATTTTGGGTAGAAAACTTATTTTCTAGGTTATAATATTGATTCTGAACATGGAAGAATTTTGTTTTGGGAAGGAATTGGTTAAAAATGGATTTTTGGGTGAAAAACTTTGCTTTAAGGGTTTCTGGCAGGGAGCTAACGCATGAGCGCTGGACTCCCAACGCCTGGGCGTTGAGGTTCTGCCCAGTTTGTGTTTGCAAACAGGGACCCAAAACTTGAGCATTAGAACCCAACGCTTGGGCGCTAGGCCCCTGCGAGTAAATTGTTGTTTTTGCTCTTTTAGTCTAAAATTCTTAGGAGTTGTTTTCTGACCATTTTCTATGATTTTTGATGGATGTATAAATGTTTGTTTGTCTTACAAGGTTTGGAAACACTTGCATGAAACCCTCTCGGAGGTAAGGGTAATTCGCCTTAGGTTCGATATGTCGGTTTGTGATTGCTTTGCATTATGTTATATGGTTATGTTTTGGAGTTGTTTTGTGGAATCATTCTGAGTTATTGCTGTCAATTTGGTATAGTGTAAGAGATGAAATGTTGATGAGTTTTTTATATAATTGGTATGCGTTATTTAATTATAACATGAGGAAAATGTTTTGAGGAGTTGATGTTTTATATTATGCATGTGTTATACTATGACTGAGGTTTTGTGTGGACTGTTGGTCCATGAGGATTATGAATTTTGTATGGTCATAGCATATGCATTATTTATACATGTATAATGGGTTGATGTGGCGGCACTTTGTCTCGTGGGATCAACTGAGGACTATTGGGTTGATGTGGCGGTATTTTGTTCCGCGTGATCAACTGAGGATTATTGGGTTGATGTGGCGGTATTTTGTCCCGCGTGATCAGCTGAGGATTTTTAGGTTGATGTGATGGATCTTTGTCCCGTGGGATCAACCAAGGGCAATGTGATGGTTCTTTTTCCTACGTGATTGTCCTGACCCGGTTTAGGGTGTATAATGGCCATATTTATGCATATAGATATTAAGGATCATGCACATGCTTATTTGAATTTGTAGAATGAGAAAATATGCAATGTTGATATCATTGTTGTGTTATAATGATTCTGTTTTGTTAATGATGTTATTGCTCTTTTTATCACAATTGTTGTATGTTAATTTCTTGATTTTTGAGTTAACCCTTTCTTCTTGTTTTTTTTCTGTTTTTGTTTGGGCGCTTAACGCCAAAGATGTTTAGGGCGATGAGGCTCAAGAAGTTTGATATTTGGAAGTGAAGACAAATGATGAAGAAGATTCAAGAAAAATAAAGAAGTTTTAAGTTTCTATTTATTAAGTCGTTCGGATTTTTGCACATGTCGGTGCCACTTTATTTATTTTAAAATCTTATCGCGTGCTGAGATATTTATAATTTTACTATGGGTTAATTTATCAATTATTACTTTTGAGCAATGACGGCTTTTTGGAACTTGAGATTTTTTAGAGGTTTTTAATTATATTTTCCGTGTAATTACTATGTGATCCTCAACCCCAAATTGGGGTGTTACAGAGAGGATTCAGCCATGGAGGGGAGGAAGGAAGAAGATGATTAAAAGTCCATGAGCTCTCATTTTCTCTCTCTTATTTCCTTCCAAATTTCACTTAATGAATGGCTTAAGTGGAAAAAAAACAACATGGAACCCTATTTAATGAGGGGAGGCCGCAGGTTTGGGCCCTGAGAGGGGGTGAATTTTAACTCTTTGCTAACCCTAGGGACCAAAGTGTGCAGGGTAAAAGGTTAAAGTAAAAATAGGATTATGGAAGATTATAAAATATCTAGAATTGTTTATAAATATATTCCTAATCCATGTCACGTCAATGCGTTAGTGCGTCAGTGAATCCAGTTGTCATTGCGTTTCCTGACATAGCTGAGGTTTCTAACACCGGGTCGTTTTTCTCGAAGTTCGTGCCAATTCTGGTCCAAAAGCACTATTTGCCGAAAGTAGCTCGTGAAGAACTATTCACAAAATACTATTCACTGAAGTTACTATTCACGAAAATTATATCGCGCAACTAGTCCTGTCACGCCAAACGAAGTCGTTTGGTGATTCCCGGATTTTTGATGTGGAGTCTTGAAGTCGTCCGTTTCGCTGGCTGGTTTTCGACTGAAAGTCTCGCTAACGAGAAAAGTCCTTTCCGGGCTTCGGGAGGAAACCATAACAATATTACAGCCGTTCTTCACAAAATTATTTACTGAACGTCATGGTGATAGCGAGAACGTCTCATTCTCACCCGAACTCAAAGTCAGTCAAGCTTGGCCGATGATATCGCTTGTCGATGCCGCCGAGCGGATCCAATTAGTACCTGGAATAATTAAATAGTTATTTAATTATTGGGGGAAATTCAGGGTTTTGAAGGTGCAAGAAACACACAAGAAAGAGGGGGGTTTGAATTGTGTGACTCATTTTTAAAGTTTCTTTCGTTAATCTCGGATGTTAATCATTTATTTACTTTTAACAAGACTTATTCATACAACTCATGAATATACATGCAGCGGAAATATGACATAACGATAAAAATAAAGCACACATAATTTTTATCTTGGTTCACCCCCATAATCGACAGGGCTACGTCCAGTCCTTGGCTTCACCAAGATTTTCCACTATTTAAACAAATAGTACAAGTATTATCCGGGACTTCTCCCAACAAGTATTCTAAGGACGTCTCCTATCAAGTATTCGAAGGACTTCTCCTTACAAGTATTATCAGGACTCCTCCTTACAAGTATTATGCAGGACTTCTCCTGACACCTTTTACAAGGTTTGGCTTTTTCTACATGGTTCTCTTCTTATTAAGAGTGGGTAGAAGAAATGAAGCTTAATTTATACAGAGAGGATAGGAGTTTGGGTTCTGTGTTGTTGGGGTGTGTGAGTTGGATAAGATGAGAGTAATACTCTATGAGTTTTCTCACACAAAAGCACATAAACTCAGGTAGAGGTAGAGGTAGGCGTGAAGCATCCTGAGTTGGAACCAAGGTTCCTTGGCTCTTGGGACAAACTTAGTTGGCATATGGAAGTTTAAGTCTATGTTACCCAATGGTTCCGGAGACAGGGTTCTCTATTTATATCTTCAGTTGAAGTTCTTCGTTCTTCTTCTTCAAAAGGAGAGAGAACCTGTCCGAAGTGCTTCTTCCTCTCTAAGCTGAAAATAACGGCTAGTTCTGCATTTTTCAGCAGGTATGAGACACGATCTGGGAAGCATTGATTCGTCTGGGTTGACATCGTCTGGCTCCATGCTGAGCGAGTAGCCTTGAGCTATATCTTCTGTATTTAATGCGTGGAGTTCCAGTTGTGGTATTTGTTTTGACCATTATACCCCAGTGTATGCCAGCTAATGCACATCACGTGCTTTGGTCAGATATTTGAATTTGGACCGTTGAACGTGTACGATGCTCAGAGATTCTTGCCATTGATTCCGTGATGTCAGCTTCATTTGAGGAAAAGCAGAGAAGCTGTGGGACAAAGGTAGATGTCTTTTGATCCAAGAAGCAATTATTCAGGATGAGGAGTATAATTTCTTTAATTCTTTTGTGAAACTAATATCCTCGTAAAACACATTTCTTGATGTTTGTACCTTTGGTGCATTCAGATGTTTGAGAGGACGGATTCTTCCTTAGACTTTGGCAGACTTAGTCTCCATATAATATTTGAAGTTCCGTTACCGAGTGGCTTGCATCGGCAGACGATCTTTCTTCATTCAGTTCTTCTTAAGGATTAGAATCTTCTCTTTCCTTTTGCTTCCATTGAAGTTATCCATCTGAGAGAGTTGATCCACAACTTCTTTGTATGATGCTAGAGAATCTTCGAAGTCGAAGGTGTTTCTTCATAAGTTGTCATGCTCTTTCAGCTTTAGATGAAGCAGTCTTTCTTTTGATCACTGTAGGTTTAAGGTAGCGGACTGTTTCAGCTTCTTGAGGTGGACTTTGACTTGAGAGCACAGAGCTTGATGGGGTGTCCTTGAGAGAGGATGTTGGCTATTTGAAGTTACTGATTTATCTCTCTTGAATCACCGGACTGTCTTTACATGTGTGCTTTCCTTTGTATGTCTTTGACTGTATTTCCTTCAAGATTACCGGACGGTCTCTTCTGGTGGACTAATTCTCTTGATGATGCTTTGAGATTCATTCAGTCCCTTTAGTAGATAATCATTCCTGTACATGAGAATTTTCACTATGTTAGGAATTTTATCTCTGACAATTTTAAACCTTAAAGAAATTGTTAATTATCAAAACATAATAATTCATTTAATTATTTGAATCTAACAATCTCCCCCTTTTTGATAATGACAATTTCTTTGGAAAAAGGTTTATTTGAGAATATGTTTATTGATTAAACATCTTGTCATTTTTCAGATAATACAAAATAGTTTTTCTGCAGGATATTTTATCATATAGAAAAACATGATCGCTCTTTTAATAGTACTTAGACAAAAACATTTTTGTTTTTAGGCGGACGGTTTTGACTGCTTGAGTTTACCTACCTTTTCTCCCCCTAAAACTGATATTCCTTAAAGAATATTTGTCTAACATATGTTTTTCTAAATAAGCTCCCCCTGAGCTGAAGCTGTGAAGTTTTCGATATGATTAGGGTGGTTTAAGAACTATCTTTCCGTTCCCTTAATTGTTGCTTATCTTTTTGTCCTAACATTTTCTATCTCTTTTTCCCTTACCTAATTCTTCTCCCCCTTTGGCATTATCAAAAAGAAATAATCGATAAGTAAATAGCAGGAAATGGGAACAGAGTGCTTAATAAGAGAATTATATAAATAGCAGCAAGTGTAAAGTATGATAATAAGTAAGCAAATAAAATAGTGTAGGATGAAAAAGTCAGTTTTTTTTCTTCAGCTGCAGTTCATTGTCTCTCCTCAGCAGTGCTTCAATGATTTTAAAGCGAGTGTCCATCTTATCAGAGAGTGTTTGAGCCACCGAGTCAACGAGATTGAATACTTCGCTACAACAGAAGAAGTTATAATTTGAGGTGGAGGAATGACTGATTCATGTAGAGAATGAATATTTGGAGATGAAGCAGCAGTTGACAAGGGGTCATGTTGAGGTCTGTCAGCGACCAAGATGAGCGACCATGATCCATATTGGAACACGATGCGCTCAACACCATGGATCAATCCAGATGGAATGGTGCTTGTATGAACGTGTCTGAAGACAGACAATTTCCATTCATGGTGAAAGATATCATACCTTGTCCTCTGAATGAATGTGATTCTCAAACCGCCGAGAGCAGGAGGAGACCAAATTCGAGCCTGAATGCAAAAGTTGAATCCCAGCGTTTCCATGAGCAGATTTGGAGCATGCGATGCATTTACCATAGTGAGCATTTTGGGCACGTGCATGGAGATCGGCGAGATCGTCTAGGCACATAAACAGGGAAATTCCTCATCATATGTTCCCTAGCTTGAGATACTCGAGCAATATTCTCCTGGTTGCCTTTCGACGCAGAAGCTCCTTCCCCAGTTGTTTGTTATGCGCTTAGAGAGTCATCCAGATATGCTGTTGGGTCAGTGACATGTTCATCAGCTTCTTTTGGGTCACTCTTCTTCTTCTTCTTTGGATTGGTCATTCGAACTGCACGAGATTTGACCCTCTTTCCAACACTTCTTAACTTCTCAGGTGAAGCATGTTGTTTGTCAGTTGAATGAATTGGCTCAGAAAATTTAGGTTGCAGTTCAGGAACTTTAGGTTGCACTGCATCAGCGTCACTTGGTCCGAAGGTTGTCTCATTTCTTTGCTTTATTTGTTCAGCATTCAATGGACAGCTTTGGTCTTCCATCCTTGCATCTGCTGGATTTGAGGTTGATTGATTGGGTCTTTGCAGAGGTACCTGTTCTTGAGCTTCAGCACTTGCCTGGACGATCTTGGACTCAGGCCATTTCCTCTTGAGTCTTGAAGGTCGAACATAATCAGGGTTTACAATTTTCCGGTACATTACCATCCTTGGTGTAATGTTTAGACCCCATGGTTTGGCTTCTTTTACACATTTGGGCCCCCATTGTGGTGTTCCAAAAGGTAAAGGAGAATCCTTCTTCAGAATTACTCTTATCCAATGTCTATCTTCCATATTGCATAGAATGGTGATGGGCGACGGAGTCTGCACTGGCCCTTTCAACGGAATATATGTGCAGGATTCCCTAAGACTCAGAGTAACGAGTATGATTCCGAAGGTGGTTGCAGCCAGTAGCCCCATATCAAGAACGTTGAACCACTTGGGTTCCAGAGCTAGTTCATCAGGACCAAGGATCAGAGCTTTTCGAATAACTTCAAGATGACCTTCAGATTCAAATTTTTTTAAGTGAAGCGAGTGTCTGGAGTCAAGTTCTTTAATCATTCTTCTCCTAATCTCTGGCCATTCGTTCTTGTCCATCCCCAGCCACTGAGCAATACACCTGAATCCACAATTACCATCATCTTTGACATCAACAATATTTTCCACAAACTCATGGAATATTGTTGGTATATGGGAAAGATACTTGGAGGTGGTAGAGGATTGTTGAGTGGTTTCAGAACCAGATGTGAAGAAGGTCTTGCTCCTGACCCTGGCTGAGGTTTTGATGACGACAAACTCATCGACAAAAAGAAGAAAAGAAGACTTAGAGGAAACAGCACTACAAAGTTTATCATATACCTAGAAGTCTTAGTTTAGGTGAGTTATGCTTCTAAAGGTCTATTAAAGCATAAAGGCTCTTTAAAACACCTAAACTAATCAAGCTAAGTGTTTTCATAACTTAAAAGAAGTAGAAAACCTTAAGCCGATCTCAAAGGATCATGATTCTGGAAGTTGGACTTCAGTGTAATCGATTTCAGTATTCTGGTAATCGATTACACCTAGGCAAGTAATCGATTACCAATTGCTTGTAATCGATTACATGTTTGAATTTGAAATTCAAACTGAAACGACTATTAATGTAATCGATTACACTAAGTGATGTAATCGATTACCAGAACGAAAAGTTGCATCTTTTCATGAACCATTGTGTCTCAAACCTTTTGAAAAGGGTTGTGATGGTTCAAGGACGTTTCCCTTGCCTATATAAAGTCCATTTGGGTCCAGAACACAAGAGATAACACTCAACACATGATAATACAAGATTAGGCCAAAGCTTTGTCAAAATTAGTTCATCTATTAGAACTTAAACCTTCAAGAACCTAAATTCTAAGTTCATGATCTTCATGTTTATAAGAACACTTTTGTTGTTCATATCTTGAGGAACTCAGAATCATATTATGCTTAAAAGCCTTAAAGCATATATTCTCATGATCAATCCACTTGTATGTTAAAGGATTGATACAGCCAATTGTAAACTCTTCTTCATCTCTTTCTGTAAGATTGAGTATTCACCGCGGTATTTGATGACAGTATAATATATGATGTTTTTAGGTTATTTTTAGTCTTTTTATTTTATTATTTTTGAGTCACATATAGGATTTTTAGTATTTTTACATAGATTTTATATTGATTTTGCATTCTGCATATAGATTAGCTTTTATTTGTTTTTCTAACTTTATTTTATATTTTTAGGAATTTTTATAGCTATTTTATATTTTTAGGAAAAGCTGGTATAGTTATCATTTTTGTCCAGGGACCGATTTGTAAAGTTTCAGAAATTAAAGGATCAAAGTGTAAAGGTTCAAGAGTGGAGGATGAAAAGTGAAGTTTGAAGGAGTCAAAGGGCCAGAATTGAAGTTCTAACAAAGAGAGGACTTGAAGTGAATTAAAGAATGTGAAGCAACTCTCTTTGATTTGAGCACATGTAAAATAAGGGTTGAAGGATTAATGGTGGAAGGAAGGAGTTTCAGAACTTATTAGGGGCTGAATGAGCCTAATTAAGCCAATCAATTCCACCATTGAAGAAGAAAGGAATCCAAGAAAAAGCTGCCAGTGTTCGTCCCAGCGCTGCAGCGTTGGAAGACCCAACGCTCAAGCGCTGGACCTCTGACTAGGATGTGAGTCAGAGGCTGCACCCAGCGCTGCAGCGTTGGCACCCAGCGCTCAAGCGCTGGGCCTATTTCTGCACGTTGGATTTTAATGCTTCCCAGCGCCCAAGTGTTGGGAATGCCAGCGCTCAAGCGCTGGAAGGCTGATTTTTGCTATAAATAGGGAGCTTTTCTTCACTTGTAGGACACACTTCTTAGAATACAACAAGTATTCTCTCTTTCCCGCTCTTGAGCATTGTTCCTAGGACTTGTGGGAAGCCATATTTGAGCTCCTATCCAGGGTAATTCAATGACTCCTTTAGCCATGCTTGGCTAACTTCTTCTTTAAGTTTTTGGGTTGTTTTAATTTATAATTCATGTTCTAGTTTTCTTTTACATTTCTGAATAATATCTTCAATTCATGTTTTATTTCTTTGTTCTTCATTAATCTTTATGCGCAAAAGATTTCATGCTTTCTACTTATTCATAAGGCCATTTGGTAAGTAGTAAGGGAAATAGGAAATAAAAAAGGTTATAAGTATACATTTCTTAAGGCTATAAGGATGGACGTAGCTTTGTGTTGGCCCGAATTCCTTCTTCATCTTCTTCTCTGATTAACTAATAACCAAGGCTATGGAGTTAGTAATTAGGAAAGAAAGGTCTACATTTCTTAAGGCTATTAGGATGTAGAAACTCTAGGCTATAGCACCATGAATATGAATTTAAAGTTTAGAAATTTAGTAAGAGTTTTCTAGCATGTTTTATAGATTATGTAAATCAACCCAAGAACTTAAATTCTTATCATCTTTTCTATATTTTGCAATTGTTATCTCTTGTTCTAAAAACATCAACATATATTCTCATCTTTCAAATTTCTGTTTAAGTACTAAAAATTATAATAATAAGAACACCTATCCCTTGGGTTCGATCTTTTTATTACGCGATATTGAATCGTACACTTGCGATTTGGGTACCAAGTTTTTGGCGCCGTTGCCGGGGATAGGTTCTTTCAAGTTCTTGTTATTATTTTGTTTAGTGCTTTTTATTAAAAAATATATATATATAAAAAATTATTTGTGTGATGAACTAGTGCTGCTAATTTTGTTTGCTGAGTATTGGCAGGTATAGTAATGGCTGAAACATTTGAGCAAAGGGAGGCAAAATTCCGAGCTAAACTTGAAATAGAATATGAGAAAAAGAAGCAGGAAGCTTTCACTCTTATTGACGAATTCTATTCTAATTTATAGTGCAAGCGGAATGCGGGATTTTTGCCAACTCCTGAGCAAGAATGTAAGGCCATGGAGGAGCTACAAGTAAGGATACAAGGCATTCTGATGAGGCAGCCCGGGGATGAACAACAACCACCCGTTCATGAAAATGAACTCGTGATGGTTCAAAGAGAAGAGGTAAAAGCAACCTTCATTGTAGAATTTGTCTTTGAAGACAAATTGGAGATGGAGGAAGAAGAACCTCAAGGAACTTATGTTATAGGTTCCGAATGGCAAGGCAAAGAACAAGGAAGGGAAAATTTATTTATCTCTTCCATTTTTAATTTGAATATTGTTGCTTTGTTAGCTGAAAAATCATTGGGCACCATGATGCTTATGTGCCAAAATTTGCATGATTTGCGGGGTCTAATGAATTTTGTAATAGACCCTGGTTGAAAAGTGATTCTTGAAGGGTCTATCTCGGACCTTAACAATGAGCTGGTTGGGAGACAACCCAACTTAGGATAGTTTATAATTCTGTCTTTTAAATTTCTGCATCACTCTTGTAAATAAATAAAGAAAAAAATTCTATGTTCTTGCTGCAGGGAGGTCCAGCGCTCAGGCGCTGGAGGCCAGCGCTCATGCGCTAGGCCCCTGCCAAACCACCTCTGATTCCAGTGTTTACCAACGCCTAGGCGTTGGGGGCCAGCGCTCATGCGCTAGGCCCCTGGAATCTCGTTTTTATTTACGGTAATTCCAACGCCAGAGCGTTGGAACCCAGCGCTCAGGCGCTGGGACCTCTGATGCCCAGTTTTTATTTTAATTCCAGCGCCCCAGCGTTGGCATCCCCAACGCTCAAGCGCTGGAGCTCGGGCAGACTCTCTGTTTGCTTTTCTTTTTGTTGTTTTGCTGTTTTAATAAATTTTTGTGTTCACCATTTTCTGAAAGTTTTATATTCTTTGAGTTTTCCCTTGTTTCTACAATGGTTTTAATTTTTGGGAACTCAAGAATTTTTTTTTTTAGGTGGACACAATTTTCCAACCCATGTTCTTAAGTGTACTAATTTGTGGAACTAACAAGTCAAGCAAGTTTCTACTTGTGAGACTTTTTGTTTGTTCAATTTTTGCAGGAAGGAGAAAGAGCCCTCTTGAACTTAAGTGTTCAAAATTGATTTTTTTACATTGAGGTTCCCTTGGCTTATTCTGGGAAATTTGTGATTATGCCAGCTTTTTAGTTTTGTTTTTTCTTTTTATAAATCTTTAGTTTATTTTTAGTTTAGTGTTTCTGTTTTATTTTTGCATGAGTCTTGAGTATATTATCCAGTCTGAATGTGCTATTGTTGTGAGTGCTTTATCTGATTAAACTGCTTTTGAAAAGGTTCTATGTTTTGAAGCGGTTAGGATTGCATGCTGTTAGAATTGATTTTGGATATCTTGATTGTTTTGGTTGTTGGCAAAAGTTTTTCTGAGTTCTAAAAGGGTACTACTTACCTTATTTTTTCTGAGAGCTGAGGACTCTGAATTCTTGATTGTGAAATTTTTCTGCCTTGTGTTGCATGTTGATTGGGATTTTGTTTACTTTGTAAGTTGAGAAGAGATTATAGGCATTTTTGAAGACTCAGATTTTTGCTTGAAATATTATATCCACTAGTAGCCCCTTTTGAGCCTTAAAAGAGTCATTCTTTGAAGCCTGCTTTGTGTGATATTTTTAAGTTGTTATTGTGATTCATGTGCTGAAATTGTTAAAGCTTTCGTTGTGGGTTTCTCTCTAGAAAAAGAAGAAAAAGATTGAGGTATGTGCCTTAGAAAAAATAAAGGTAGTGGGGTGAGAAAGAGTATGAGGGGAGTAAAATTCAAGTCATTCATCCCATACATCCCACTACTTTGTTCAAAAAAAAAGAAGAGAAAAAGAAAAAGAAAAATTAAGAGGACCCTTGTGTTGAATTGTTGAAGCTCTTAGTTGGAAAAATCACTTAACAACAATTTCTGAGTCAGCCACTAGAGTTGCCAATTTCTTGAAATCCATACCTTGAATTGTTCAACCTTTTGGCCAAGTTACAACCTTCAAAAATCTCTTCAAAATTACTTGGTTGCACTATTTCAGTTTTGATTTGAATGATAGGCAGGATTATTGAGCTTTCTTGTTTTTCATGGAGAATATTATTTTGTGAGCTTAATTTGATGAACTCTAACATGTTGAAAATCCAAGCCTAACTTTCTTGATTCTATATCTTTAAACATGCAGGTCTTCCATATCCGCTAAGCTTTCTTGGAAAGGTTTTTGTGCTGCAAGTTTTAATCAGATAAACTTTTTCTAAACTCAGGGACGAGTTTTTCTTTAAGTTTTATCGCTTGAGGACAAGCTGTCGTTGGGTATAGTGGTGTGATGACAGGATAATATATGATGTTTTTAGGTTGTTTTTAGTCTTTTTATTTTATTATTTTTGAGTCACATATAGGATTTTTAGTATTTTTACATAGATTTTATATTTATTTTGCATTCTGCATATAGATTAGCTTTTATTTGTTTTTCTAACTTTATTTTATATTTTTAGGAATTTTTATAGCTATTTTATATTTTTAGGAAAAGCTGGTATAGTTATCATTTTTGTCCAGGGACCGATTTGTAAAGTTTCAGGAATTAAAGGATCAAAGTGTAAAGGTTCAAGAGTGGAGGATGAAAAGTGAAGTTTGAAGGAGTCAAAGGGCCAGAATTGAAGTTCTAACAAAGAGAGGACTTGAAGTGAATTAAAGAATGTGAAGCAACTCTCTTTGATTTGAGCACATGTAAAATAAGGGTTGAAGGATTAATGGTGGAAGGAAGGAGTTTCAAAACTTATTAGGGGCTGAATGAGCCTAATTAAGCCAATCAATTCCACCATTGAAGAAGAAAGGAATCCAAGAAAAAGCTGCCAGTGTTCGTCCCAGCGCTGCAGCGTTGGAAGACCCAACGCTCAAGCGCTGGACCTCTGACTAGGATGTGAGTCAGAGGCTGCACCCAGCGCTGCAGCGTTGGCACCCAGCGCTCAAGCGCTGGGCCTATTTCTGCACGTTGGATTTTAATGCTTCCCAGCGCCCAAGTGTTGGGAATGCCAGCGCTCAAGCGCTGGAAGGCTGACTTTTGCTATAAATAGGGAGCTTTTCTTCACTTGTAGGACACACTTCTTAGAATACAACAAGTATTCTCTCTTTCCCCCTCTTGAGCATTGTTCCTAGGACTTGTGGGAAGCCATATTTGAGCTCCTATCCAGGGTAATTCAATGACTCCTTTAGCCATGCTTGGCTAACTTCATCTTTAAGTTTTTGGGTTGTTTTAATTTATAATTCATGTTCTAGTTTTCTTTTACATTCCTGAATAATATCTTCAATTCATGTTTTATTTCTTTGTTCTTCATTAATCTTTATGCGCAAAAGATTTCATGCTTTCTACTTATTCATAAGGCCATTTGGTAAGTAGTAAGGGAAATAGGAAATAAAAAAGGTTATAAGTATACATTTCTTAAGGCTATAAGGATGGACGTAGCTTTGTGTTGGCCCGAATTCCTTCTTCATCTTCTTCTCTGATTAACTAATAACCAAGGCTATGGAGTTAGTAATTAGGAAAGAAAGGTCTACATTTCTTAAGGCTATTAGGATGTAGAAACTCTAGGCTATAGCACCATGAATATGAATTTAAAGTTTAGAAATTTAGTAAGAGATTTCTAGCATGTTTTATAGATTATGTAAATCAACCCAAGATCTTAAATTCTTATCATCTTTTCTATATTTTGCTATTGTTATCTCTTGTTCTAAAAACATCAACATATATTCTCATCTTTCAAATTTCTGTTTAAGTACTAAAAATTATAATAATAAGAACACCTATCCCTTGGGTTCGATCTTTTTATTATGCGATATTGAATCGTACACTTGCGATTTGGGTATCAGTATTCGGTGAAGGGTAGTTGGTACTGAAAGTGGTATACTTTCAGGGTGTTGATTGAAGGTGGTTTAGCCTTCAAGGTCTGAGGGTGGTTTGCCTTCAGGAACTGAAAGTGGTTTGCTTTCAGGGGCTGTGGAAAGTGGTTTGCTTTCACAGGAAATTGGTAGAAATTCTTAGGGTCCTTGGGTTAAGAACTTGTAAGAGATTTTTATCAATAGTGGAAAAATCCTCAAGGGGTTTTCTTGAGGGACCGGACGTAGACTTCGGTGGATTGAAGGTGAACCAGGATAAAACTCTGTGTGTGTATTCTTCTATCCTTCATCTTTACTTTCAAGAAACGCTTAATTCCGCTGCAATCACAACTATTGTTTCGTGATCATCATTATCTTGAAAGTAACATTTTCAATAAGGCAAAAATCGGGGCAACACTGATTCACCCCCCCCCCCTCTCAGGTTGCTATCTGTACTAACAATTGGTATCAGAGCGGAAGTTTAGGTAAGTTATTCCTAAGATCCGGGAAAATATGGAATCCTCTTCCATTCATGGAACCAGTGAAGGATTCAACATAAACAGGCCACCATTCTTCAATGGAGAACACTATGACTTCTGGAAGATCAAAATAAAAATATTCATAAAGTCATTAGACGCAGGAATTTGGAAAGCCATTGAAGAAGGTCTCTTTGTGCCTGTAGCCGAAGTAGAAGGGAATTCACAACCAAAACCAGAAAGTACTTGGAGTGAAGAAGGAAAGAAGAAGGATAAAAATATGATCTCAAAGGAATGAACATTCTTACATCTGCTCTTGGCATGGATGAGTTTTTCAGAGTATCAACGTGCACTTCATCGAAAGAAATATGGGATACGTTGATGGTGACTCATGAAGGAACAGATGAAATCAAGAGATCAAAGATCAATACTCTATCTAAAGAATATGAAATGTTCAGAATGCTTCCAGGAGAAAAGGTATTAGATATGCAAAAACGATTCACTCATTTGATTAATCATTTGATTGCTCTTAGCAAACAATTTTCAAACAGTGACTTGAACATGAAAGTTCTAAGATCACTTACAAGAGTATGGCAACCAAAAGTTACAGCCATCTCAGAGAAGAAGAGTTTATCAAATATGACTCTTGCAACTCTTTCTGGAAAACTCCAAGAACACGAGTTAGAATTGAATCGTTTAGAAGAACATGAACAACATGAGAAGAATTATCGATCCATTTCCCTAAAGGCAAAAGAAAGCATGAAAGAAGATTATGATGCAGATTCTGAAGAAGGAGACAATGGGAACTTGAATCTTCTAGTAAAGAACTTTGGAAAGTTTCTTAAAAGAAAAGGTGTGAAATTTAACAACAACAAATCTTTCCAAAGGAACAATGATTCTTCTTCCTCTCAAAAGATCACATGCTTCGAATGTGGCAAGCCTGGACACTTCAAGTCAGAATGTCCAAATCTTCAAAAGAAGAGACATGGTCTAAGAGAAAAATTCGAAAAGAAGGATCAACCCACACGAAGAGCATATTTGGCTTGGGATGATAATAAAGTAAGTTCATCATTAGACTCTGACAAAGAAGAAGCACAAGTTTCTTTGATGGCCTCACATGATTCAGATATTGAAGATTCCCAGGTTAGTGATAATTCCATGTCTTTTCATGATTTAAAGTTTACTATGGAAAATATGTTTAAATTATGTCAAGAATTTTCTAAGGTTAGCACTAGGAAAAATGATTTAATTTCATCCTTGGAAAGTAAGTGTAGAATTTTACAAGAAGAACTTGACGTAGTAAAATCTAAATTAGATATTACACGTAAATGCACTAAGTGTAATTCTTTAGAAGAAAAGAAAGATAATCTTCAACAAAGAGTTCATAACTTCAATAAAGGAAAACAGAAGTTAGATGATATTCTAAGTGTACAAAGATATTCAAACAATAGGTCAGGTATCGGATATACTTCTCACCCAAAGACAAAAGAAGTCAAGAAAACCGTGTTAGTAAAACCAAACGATATGGAAGGATCTTCTAAAGACACTAAGACCAAATATTTTAGGAGAATAAACAATAGGAAAAGTAATCCTCATAGACCTCCTAAGAAGATTCATCCCACTCCAAGGCAAACCTCTAGTTACAATCATTATTCTTGTACTTATTGTAATAAAATAGGACATACCCCTAGTAGGTGTTACTACAAACATGTTGGAGTACCAAATAGGGAGTACATATGGGATTGAAATGATGTTAACTTAGAAGGACCCAAAACTTGTTGGGTTCCTAATACCCATGTCTGAACTTTGTCATGTAGGTGTGTATGAAAGCAGCAAAGGATTTATGGTATCTTGATAGTGGCTTCTCATCACACATGACAGGGGACAAAACCAAGTTTCCTTTTCTTATACCTAGGGAAAAAGGTTTTGTCACATATTGAAACAATCAAAAGGGAAAGATACTCGGTATTGGAAGAATAGGCACACCCCCTCAAACAGTCATCGATAAAGTTCTTTACGTTGATGGGTTGATGCATAATCTTCTGAGTATCAGTCAACTATGTGACAAAAGGGTTGAAAGTTGGTTTCATTGATGATATATGTGTAGTAAAAGATGTGAAAACTAAAGAAGTTAAGTTTTCTGGGTATAAAGTAAATAAAGTCTTCATGATCTCCTTAGAAGAAATTCCACAAAACGTAAGATGTCTTTTGGCCAAGAACAATAGTGATTCATGGCTATGGCATAGAAGACTTGCTCATATACAAATAGATCATTTAAAAAAACTAGTCAAGCATGATCTAGTTGTTGGGCTTCCAAAGATAAAATTCGAGAAAGACAAGCTTTGTGATGCATGTCAAAAAGGGAAGCAAACAAGAACGTCTTTCAAACCAAAGAACATAGTTTCGACTTCAAGGCCCCTTCAATTGCTACATATGGATTTGTTCGGACCTTCAAGAACAAAGAGCCTCGGAGGTAATCTCTATGCACTTGTTACTGTTGATGATTTCTCTAGATTTACATGGACATTATTCTTGCCTCATAAGAATGAAGCCTTCAACGCATATAAGAAATATGCAAGGCTAGTTCAAAATGAGAAAGCTTTAAAGATCTCTTCTATTAGAAGTGATCATGGTGGAGAATTTCAGAATCATCAATTTCAAGAACTACGTGATGAGAATGGAATATCACATAATTTCTCTACTCCGAGAACACCACAACAAAATGGTGTTGTAGAAAGGAAGAACAGATTACTTGAAGAATTAGCAAGAACCATGCTAAGTGAATCAAGCCTTCCTAAATATTTCTGGGCTGATGCTGTAAGTACTGCTTGCTATGTTTCCAATAGAGTTCTTATTAGACCTATTCTGAAGAAAATCCCCTATGAACTCTACAAAGGAAGGAAACCAAATATCTCTCATCTACATGCTTTTGGATCCAAATGCTTTGTCTTGAATAATGGAAAGGAAAACCTTGGTAAGTTTGATGAAAAATCTGATGAAGGTATATTCCTTGGTTATTCTCTAACAAGCAAAGCATATAGAGTCTTTAACAAGAAAATTCTATCTGTGGAAGAATCCATACATGTTTCTTTTGATGAATCTAAGTCTTCAATAGAAGATATAGTCAATCTTCCAGATAATGAAGAAGAAGGTATCCTTATCAATGAAGATTCTCAAAAGGAAAGAGATCAAGATCCAATACAAGAAGAGCAAATTGAAGATGATACTTATCAACTTCCAAAGGAATGGAGAATCCATAGGGATCATCCAGTTGATAATATCATTGGTGATATTTCTAGAGGCGTTTCTACAAGGCTACGCTTAAATGATTATGTTTTGAATATGGCCTTTGTCTCTCAAATAGAACCCTCAAAAGTAAATGATGCTCTGGAGGATGATTATTGGATTGTAGCAATGCAGGAAGAACTAAACCAATTTGAAAGGAATCAAGTTTCGGAACTTGTCCCTAAGCCTAGTGATAAACATGTTATTGGAACAAAATGGGTATTTAGAATTAAGTTAGATGAAAATGGTATCATAGTTAGGAACAAAGCAAGGTTAGTCGCACAAGGTTATAATCAAGAAGAAGGCATAGATTTTGATGAAACCTATGCACCAGTAGCAAGGTTGGAAGCCATGAGACTTCGGTTGGCGTATACTTGCTCTCTAAATTTTCCATTATATCAAATGGATGTCAAAAGTTATTTCCTGAACGGATACATTCAAGAAGAAGTCTATGTGAAGCAACCTCCAGGATTTGAAGATCCCAAGTTCCCTTCACATGTCTTCAGATTAAAGAAGGCACTTTATGGTCTTAAGCAAGCCCCTCGTGCATGGTATGATAGATTAAGCACATTCCTTTGTGAGAAAGGATTCCAAAAGGGTAAGGCTGACAAAACCTTGTTTATCAAAAGAACAAAAGGTAATACTTTATTAGTTCAAATATATGTTGATGATATTATCTTTGGTGCAACTAACGAATCTGTTTGTAAGGATTTCTCTAACATGATGCAAAAAGAATTTGAGATGTCCATGATGGGACAATTAAATTTCTTTCGAGGACTGCTAATTAAGCAATCACATGATGGAATATTCATCAATCAATCAAAGTTTTGCAAGGAATTATTAAAGAAATATGATTTAGATGATTGCAAAGCCATAGGCACACAAATGGGGTCTAACAAATATCTAGGTCAAGATGAATCCGGTGTTCAAGTAGACATTACCAAATATAGAGGTATGATCGGATCTCTTCTATACTTAACTGCAAGTAGACCTGATATTATGTTTAGTGTGTGTCTATGTGCTAGATATCAAGCATCTCCTAGGGAATCACATTTGAGTTTCGTCAAACGGATTTTCAAATACTTGAGAGGAACTACAAATGTTGGTTTGTGGTATCCCATAGGGAGTGTTTGTGATTTGATTGGATATTCTGATTCTGATTATGCTGGTTGTAAAACTGAAAGAAAAAGTACAAGTGGTACTTGTCACTTATTAGGAAATGCTCTTGTTTCTTGGTCTTGTAAGAAACAAGCATGTGTTGCTCTAAGTACTGCTGAAGCAGAATACATTGCTGCAGGAAGTTGTTGTGCACAAACTCTATGGCTCAAACAATAACTCATAGATTATGTCTTAGAGCTGGGCTGCATTCCTATCAAATGTGACAACACAAGTGCCATTAATCTCACTAAAAATCCTATCATGCATTCTCGAACTAAGCATATTGATATAAGACATCATTTTCTTCGAGATCATGTTATGAGAAAAGACATTGAGATTTCATTTGTGGATACTCATAAGCAGTTAGCAGATATCTTTACTAAACCTCTTCCCAAAGATTCATTCTTTAAGATAAGAAGAGAATTAGGCATATTAGATGAGCATGACATTTAAAATAACATGATATTTGCATTATCTTTGTGATGTTATATGATTAAATGCATTTAGATTGATTATGTGCTTAAATATTCATTCAAGAATGAGTTGCATAAGCATTTATAGGTTAGATCATATAAAAATGTCCCAGTAATCGATTATCATAGGTCCTGTAATCGATTACCCCTGCTCTCAGTCCTCGTGCCTGTTAGAAATCTCTAAGTAATCGATTATCATAACTGCTATAATCGATTACATGTTCAAAATTTGAAATTGTTTCAAATTTAAACTTCCAGTAATCCATTACCCAAACTGCTGTAATCGATTACATACTCAAAATTTGAAAATTTGAAAATTTCAAACTGCTGTAATCGATTACTCTAACTGTCAATCGATTACACACACGATTTTCTCTATAAAATCAGCATCTGTCTCTTGCCTTTTTGCCTACCTATCCACATACACAACCTATCTTCTTCCTCGAATTAGCCATGGGGTCTCTTCCTCGTCCCTCCAATGTCTCCTCTCCAATCAATACTCCTCGAAGGGATTCCTCCAATGATCCCTTTTTGCATCCTCGATACCGCATAGATGTCCAAACAAATGCTGCATCGGCTGGATTGTCTCCATTCTATGCCATTCCTTCCAATTTCTCACAAGAAACCAAGGTCATCCTTGAACGAATGGACATCCTGTGACTTCATCTTTCTCAAAAGTTGGGTCAACTGGAAGATACCGTTCGATTTCGATTCCTGCTTGTGGAAAATCGCTTAGAGGCCGTACACTCCTTCATGCGTAAGGAAATTGAGAGTCTCCAGGAACTTGACCCCTCTGAGAACTCTGAGGATTCTAGTCAAGCATAAGTTCTGATCAACTTTGTCTCAGTCTAGTTTTATAACTACTAATATAAGTATTGGCTATGGTTTATTCTTGTTTTACATCTTTACCCCCATATCCCCATGCTTTATTTCGACATATATACCTGTATGGATATTTGCCTGTATTTTTGGCCTTTTCTTCTTTTTGATGAAGTCAAAAGGGGGAGAAAGGTTCTGTGCTCTTAAAGATCATATGCAGGAATTCAACAAGTACATTAGAAAGGGGGAGAAATACAAGATTACATCAAACAGGGGGAGTTGTTCAACAGAAATACATATATGATCTTCTAGTATCAAGAATGTGTTGCCATCATCAAAAAGGGGGAGATTGTGAAGAAGGTCTTGCTCTTGACCCTGGCTGAGGTTTTGATGACGACAAACTCATCGACAAAAAGAAGAAAAGAAGACTTAGAGGAAACAGCACTACAAAGTCTATCATATAACTAGAAGTCTTAGTTTAGGTGAGTTATGCTTCTAAAGGTCTATTAAAGCATAAAGGCTCTTTAAAACACCTAAACTAATCAAGCTAAGTGTTTTCATAACTTAAAAGAAGTAGAAAACCTTAAGCCGATCTCAAAGGATCAAGATTCTAGAAGTTGGACTTCAGTGTAATCGATTTCAGTCTTCTGGTAATCGATTACACCTAGGCAAGTAATCGATTACCAATTGCTTGTAATCGATTACTTGTTTGAATTTGAAATTCAAACTGCAACGGCTATTAATGTAATCGATTACACTAAGTGATGTAATCGATTACCAGAATGAAAAGTTGCATCTTTTCATGAACCATTGTGTCTCAAACCTTTTGAAAAGGGTTGTGATGGTTCAAGGAAGTTTCCCTTGCCTATATAAATTCCATTTGGGTCCAGATCACAAGAGATAACACTCAACACATGAGAATACAACATTAGGCCAAAGCTTTGTCAAAATTAGTTTATCTTTTAGAACTTAAACCTTCAAGAGCCTAAATTCTGAGTTCATGATCTTCATGTTTATAAGAACACTTTATATGTTCATATCTTGAGGAACTCTGAATCATATTATGCTTAAAAGCCTTAAAGCATAAATTCTCATGATCAATCCACTTGTATGTTAAAGGATTGATACAGCCAATTGTAAACTATTCTTCATCTCTTTCTGTAAGATTGAGTATTCACCGTGGTATTCGGTGAAGGGTTGTTGGTACTGAAAGTGGTATACTCTCAGGGTGTTGATTGAAGGTGGTTTAGCCTTCAAGGTCTGAGGGTGGTTTGCCTTCAGGAACTGAAAGTGGTTTGCTTTCACGGGCTGTGGAAAGTGGTTTGCTTTCACAGGAAATTGGTAGAAATTCTTAGGGTCCTTGGGTTAAGAACTTGTAAGAGATTTTTATCAATAGTGGAAAAATCATCAAGGGGTTTTCTTGAGGGACTGGACGTAGCCTTCGGTGGATTGAAGGTGAACCAGGATAAAACTCTGTGTGTGAATTCTTCTATCCTTCATCTTTACTTTCAAGCAACGCTTAATTCTGCTGCAATCACAACTATTGTTTCGTGATCATCATTATCTTGAAAGTAACATTTTCAATAAGGCGAAAATCGGGGCAACACTGATTCACCCCCCCTCTCAGGTTGCTATCTGTACTAACACCAGACCCCAGAGGCATCTTCTTGACACTTTTAATCAGTGATGCAATTGGAGTGTCGTCGTCATCAATCTCCTGTGGAGTTGTTGAGACTTTAGGCTGCTCTGTTTCTGATGAGGGCATTATCTCAATCATCTTTCCAGAACTGGAAATATGATGCCTTTTAGTGGGTGGAAGGAAATCATCACTGATGTCTTCCTCAGGTTCATCATCTTGTTCTTCATCTATGTTTTCCTTCTGTTGAGGTCTTCTTGCTGGCATCAACAGTTCTTGAGGCACACTGGAGATGTCAATCTTCAGCTTCATTCTCTTGAAATCCCCAAACTTGATGGGAGTCGGATGGACGTAGTCATGGATGATAAGCTCACTCTGCTCCTTTACTTCATCAATGAGCATTTTCGTTCTCATCATCTCAAAGATGAGAGCTCCATAAGGCAAGTTCGATTCTTGGCCTTCCATCGTGGTGATGATGGGGTTGAAGATTAAGTAGGAGAGATTTATCTTCTCCTTGTGCAACATTTGATAGAGGGCCCAGTGGGATAGCTTATCTACTTGATTGCAGTTTCCTTCCCTTGGAATAACGATTTTACACAGCACGACATAGGGAAACTTGCATTCCTCTATCAGATTGTTGATATTGGTGCCATGAACCTTTGGATCACGCTTCCAGATACAGTTAGGGTTAGGTGCTGACAGTTCCCAAGTTGGCCTAAATCTAACTCCTTCATTGATCTTGACATCCAAAGTTACAGCAATATCTCCTGGAGATATATTGGTGACTGCTCTCATGCATCTGGATTTGATCGTGACTATTCACTTTTTGACAGCGCCGTCATAGAACTCCTTAACAACCGGTTTGATGGTGGATGACGCAGAAACTCTCATGAGATTTGTCCAATCCTGAGACAGTACCAAGTCTAGAACTGCGACCTTTACATGACTGTATATGTTGAGGTCAAGGTATCTTGGGGGAACAAGTTCCTTTACTCCCAGGTTGATCACCTTTTGCTTGCCAATCAATGCTTCTTGTTCTCTTCTGTTGGCAGCAATATTCTTGATTCTCTTGTTAATGATCTCTTGCTGAGCAGTGGTTAGTTCAGAGGCAGTAGCAATTTTTTTCTTGGATGCCATTGTAGTATTCTGCAAGTGAAGAGAATAGAGAGTTTGGAAGCAAATACGGCAGTGATAAGTATGTTACTGCTTCTTTCAAGTTCTTTTTGTTAAGTTTAATTCGAATGCAAACGGTTTTTACTTGGTTTAGGAGTTGAAATGATCAGTTCTACAATGATGTGACATAATAGCCAGCATGCGCATTAAATGAGGATCTTTAAATGTGCAGTCACGGCAGTTGAAAGATTTAATGCGTGCTGAAAACGTTTTAGCATATGAAACGATACAGCTGTTTACCAGTGACCCAAACGTGGGTGTTGTGGATGACTGATCGTGTCTTATAGTTACTCACAGACATTCTCTTTCGGAAGTTGCTCAGATAATCACCGGACGATGACTCATATTTGCTTGATTTTTGGCGCCAATCTCCATTTGAATCAAACGTTGTTCTTTCTTCAAGGGTTTTCCTGACTTCATACCCTTTCTCTTTGTCGTTCATTTGATGTGTACGTCTATCTTCAATCCTGCAAGTATCATCATATAGTTATTTGCCATAGAATTTCATTAGTACTATTTAGTCATTATATTGACTACATGCAGTGGGATGTGTGTGTCCTTCTTTTGGCGAGTGTAAGAGGGTTTAAGGGTACTTCCTCTGAGGAACTTGTTATAAGTTCTGTACTAGTCATAGCTTTATCAATATCTTTCTTCATGTAAGGGATGTTTTGATCTGCATACTAAATTTCTAAGAGTAAATGGTTCAACAAACAATTGAATCTAACAATGTTCTTTCAGAGCTAGGAAGATATCAGAACACGACAGAAATATGTATCCTTCTGATAGATCATCTCATAGATATTAATCATCTTTCACTAGATGGTCATGAGAGGAGTTCGTCTGGCACAGCCTCTTCTTTTGCTTTTAGTCAATGTGAAAGTTGACATTGATTTCTTGAATCACTTGTAGTTGTATCCTTGCAGTTGCTGTTAGTGAAAAATCAAATATATTCTTTTAAAATAGAAACATTCTTCAGACAGCACTCAATGGGCTTACTTTTGTTTTTCTGAATTTAATACTTGATCAGCTTCTGTTGATCAGAGTTGCAACAGATATATTTCTTCTTATGAGGTCATGTAGAAGTAATCATGGTATATTCTTTATTATCCATATATCTTTGACTACAGAGGATTAGTGTTATACTCATGAGTTTGAAAATATCATTGTTTAAAGGTTATATCCAGAGTGGGGCATATTCTAGGCCTTAAGCAGATAATCATAAGTATGTGTATGTGATGACAATTTTTCAAGATGGTATATTTTCATTATGCAGATATGTCGTAGCAATAAGGAGTTGATGCTTATGTGTTCTGCTTCCCTGAAACGATGCATTTGTTTTATCCAATTTATCTTAGTAGCATAAATGATGAATATGTTAGAATATATTTTGTAATCTTTTCTTTCATACATTTATACACTTAAATTATTTGTGACATAGTGGATAAGATAGCAGCAAATAATTAACTATATGGGCCAAGGATTTCCACAGTTTTCACTTGCTTCCTCTTCTGTGGGATCTGCTGCACTTCTTTAAGTTATTCGTGAATAAATTTCATTTAACCTATTTACTCCTTTCTTGGGATGGTTTCTTTGAGATGTTCTTCCTGCACTACTGTTTGGATCATTGTTGCTTTTGTTCGAGGAGAACATCTATTACCATATATCTTTATACTCTGCATCTGTGAAGATGTTGGTGTTTTTCAGAGTGGTTAGGCTCTGATACCAAATGAAGGTGCAAGAAACACACAAGAAAGGGGGGGGGGGTTGGAATTGTGTGACTCATTTTTAAAGTTTCTTTCGTTAATCTCGGATGTTAATCATTTATTTACTTTTAACAAGACTTATTCATACAACTCATGAATATGCATGCAGCGGAAATATGACATAACGATAAAAATAAAGCACACATAATTTTTATCCTAGTTCACCCCCATAATCGACAGGGCTACGTCCAGTCCTTGGCTTCACCAAGATTTTCCACTATTTAAACAAATAGTACAAGTATTATCCGGGACTTCTCCCAACAAGTATTCTAAGGACTTCTCCTATCAAGTATTTGAAGGACTCCTCCTTACAAGTATTATGCAGGACTTCTCCTGACACCTTTTACAAGGTTTGGCATTTTCTACATGGTTCTCTTCTTAATAAGAGTGGGTAGAAGAAATGAAGCTTAATTTATACAGAGAGGATAGGAGTCTGGGTTCTGCGTTTTTGGGGTGTGTGAGTTGGATAAGATGAGAGTAATACTCTATGACTTTTCTCACACAGAAGCACTTAAACTCAGGTAGAGGTAGAGGTAGGCGTGAAGCATCCTGAGTTGGAACCAAGGTTCCTTGGCTCATGGGACAAACTTATTTGGCATATGGAAGTTTAAGTCTAAGTTGCCCAATGGTTCCGGAGGCAGGGTTCTCTATTTATATCTTCAGTTGAAGTTCTTCGTTCTTCTTCTTCAAAAGGAGAGAGAACCTGTCCGAAGTTCTTCTTCCTCTCCAAGCTGCAAATAACGGCTAGTTCTGCATTTTTCAGCAGGTCTGAGACACGATCTGGGAAGCATTGATTCGCCTGGGTTGACGTCGTCTGGCTCCATGCTGAGTGAGTAGCCTTGAGCTATATCTTCTGTATTTAATGCGTGGAGTTCCAGCTGTGGTATTTGTTTTTGTGAAGAAGGTCTTGCTCCTGGCCCTGGCTAAGGTTTTGATGACGACAAACCCATCGACAAAAAGAAGAAAAGAAGACTTAGAGGAAACAGCGCTACAAAGTCTATCATATACCTAGAAGTCTTAGTTTAGGTGAGTTATGCTTCTAAAGGTCTATTTAAGCATAAAGGCTCTTTAAAACACCTAAACTAATCAAGCTTAATGTTTTCATAACTTAAAAGAAGTAGAAAACCTTAAGTCGATCTCAAAGGATCAAGTTTCTGGAAGATGGACATCAGTGTAATCGATTTCAGACTTCTGGTAATCGATTACACCTAGGCAAGTAATCAATTACTTCTTTCTTGTAATCGATTACATGTTTGAATTTGAAATTCAAACTGAAACGGCTATTAGTGTAATCGATTACACTAAGTGATGTAATCGATTACCAAAATGAAAAGTTGCATCTTTTCATGAACCATTCTGTCTCAAACCTTTTGGAAAGGGTTGTGATGGTTCAAGGACGTTTCCCCTTGCCTATATCAGTCCATTTGAGTCCAGAACATAACAACACATGAGAATACAACATTAGGCCAAAGCTTTGTCAAAATTAGTTCATCTTTTAGAACTTAAACCTTCAAGAGCCTAAATTCTGAGTTCATGATCTTCATGTTTACAAGAACACTTTAGTTGTTCATATCTTGAGGAATTCAGAATCCTATTATGCTTAAAAGCCTTAAAGCATAAATTCTCATGATCAATCCACTTGTATGTTAAAGGATTGATTCAGCCAATTGTAAACTCTTCTTCATCTCTTTCTGTAAGATTGAGTATTCACCGTAGTTTTCGGTGAAGGGTTGTTGGTACTGAAAGTGGGATACTTTCAGGGTGTTGATTGAAGGTGGTTTAGCCTTCAAGGTCGGAGGGTGGTTTGCCTTCAGGAACTGAAAGTGGTTTGCTTTCAGGGGCTGTGGAAAGTGGTTTGCTTTCACAGGAAATTGATAGAAATTCTTAGGGTCCTTGGGATAAGAACTTGTAAGAGATTTTTATCAATAGTGGAAAAATGCTCAAGGGGTTTTCTTGAGGGACTGGACGTAGCCTACGGTGGATAGAAGGTGAACCAGGATAAAATTCTGTGTGTGAATTCTTTTATCCTTCATCTTTACTTTCAAGCAACGCTTAATTCCGCTGCAATCACAACTACTGTTTGGTGATCATCATTATCTTGAAAGTAATAATTTCAATAAGGCGAAAATTGGGGCAACACTTATTCACCCCCCTCTCAGGTTGCTATCTGTACTAACAATTGGTATCAGAGCGGAAGTTTAGGTAAGTTATTCCTAAGATCCGGGAAAAGATGGCATCCTCTTCCAATCATGGAACCAGTGAAGGACACAACATAAACAGGCCACCATTCTTCAATGGAGAACACTATGACTTCTGGAAAATCAAGATGAAAGTATTCATAAAGTCATTAGACGCAGGAATTTGGAAAGCCATTGAAGAAGGTCCATTTGTGCCTGTAGCAGAAGTAGAAGGGAATTCACAACCAAAACCATAAAGTACTTGGAGTGAAGAAGAAAAGAAGAAGGTTCAATATGATCTCAAAGGAATGAACATTCTTACATCTGCTCTTTGCATGGATGAGTATTCCAGAGTATCAACGTGCACTTCATCGAAAGAAATATGGGATACGTTGATGATGACTCATGAAGGAACAGATGAAGTTAAGAGATCAAAGATCAATACTCTATCTCAAGAATATGAAATGTTCAGAATGCTTCCAGGAGAAAAGGTATTAGATATGCAAAAACGATTCACTCATTTTATTAATCATTTGATTGCTCTTGGAAAACAATTTTCAAACAGTGACTTGAACATGAAAGTTCTAAGATCACTTACAAGAGTATGGAAACCAAAAGTTACAGCCATCTCAGAGAAGAAGAGTTTATCAAATATGACTCTTGCAACTCTTTTTGGAAAACTCCAAGAACACGAGTTGGAATTGAATCGTTTAGATGAGCATGAACAACATGAGAAGAAGTATCGATCCATTTCCCTAAAGGCAAAAGAAAGCATCAAAGATGATTATGATGCAGATTCTGAAGAAGAAGACAATGGGAACTTGAATCTTCTAGTAAAGAACTTTGGAAAGTTTCTTAAAAGAAAAGGTATGAAATTTAACAACAACAAAACTTTCCAAAGGAACAATGAGTCTTCTTCCTCTCAAAAGGTCACATGCTTCGAATGTGGCAAGCCTGGACACTTCAAGATGGAATGTCCAAATCTTCAAAAGAAGATACATGGTCTAAGAGAAAAATTTGAAAAGAAGGATCAACCCACAAGAAGAGCATACTTGGCTTGGGATAATAATGAAGTAAGTTCATCATCAGACTCTGACAAAGAAGAAGCACAAGTTGCATCGATGGCCTCACATGATTCAGATGTTGAAGATTCCCGGGTTAGTGATAATTCTATGTCTTTTCATGATTTAAAGTTTACTATGGAAAATATGTTTAAATTATGTCAAGAATTTTCTAAGGTTAGCACTAGGCAAAATGATTTGATTTCATCCTTAGAAAGTAAGTGTAGAACTTTACAAGAAGAACTAGACGTAGTAAAATCTAAATTAGATGTTACACATAAATGCACTAAGTGTAGTTCTTTAGAAGAAAAGATAGATAATCTTTAACAAAAATCTCACAACTTCAATAAAGGAAAACAGAAGTTAGATGATATACTAAGTGTGCAAAGACATTCAAACAATAAGTCAGGTCTAGGATATACTTCTCACCCAAAGACAAAGGAAGTCAAGAAAACTGTGTTTGTAAAACCAAACATAGTGGAAGGATCTTCTAAAGGCACTAAAACCAATTCTTTTAGGAATATGAACAATAGGAAGAGTAATCCTCATAGACCTCCTAAGAAGATCCATCCCTCTCCTAGGCAAACAACTAGTTACAATCATTATTCTTGTACTTATTGTAACAAAATACGACATACCCCTAGTAGATGTTACTACAAACATGTTGGAGTACCAAATAGGGAATACATATGGGTTAGAAAGACTGTTAACTTAGAAGGACCCAAAACTTGTTGGGTTCCTAATACTCATGTCTGAACTTTGTCATGTAGGTGTGTATGAAAGCAGCAAAGGATTTGTGGTATCTTGATAGTGGCTGCTCATCACACATGACAGGAGACAAAACCAATTTTTCTTTTCTTATACCTAGGGAAAAAGGTTTTGCCACATATGGAAACAATCAAAAGGGAAAGATACTCGGTATTGGAAGAATAGGCACACCCCCTCAAACAGTCATCGATAAAGTTCTTTACGTTGATGGTTTGATGCATAATCTTCTGAGTATCAGTCAACTATGTGACAAAGGTTTGAAAGTTGGATTTATTGATGATATATGTGTAGTAAAAGATGTGAAAACCAAAGAAGTTAAGTTTTCTGGTTATAAAGTCAATAAAGTCTTCATGATCTCCTTGGAAGAAATTCCACAAAATGTAAGATGCCTTTTGGCCAAGAACAATAGTGATTCATGGCTATGGCATAGAAGTCTTGCTCATATACACATAGATCATTTAAACAAACTAGTCAAGCATGATCTAGTTGTTGGGCTTCCAAAGATAAAATTCGAGAAAGACAAGCTTTGCGATGCATGTCAAAAAGGGAAGCAAACCAGAACGTCTTTCAAACCAAAGAACATAGTTTCGACTTCAAGGCCCCTTCAATTGCTACATATGGATTTGTTCGGACCTTCAAGAACAAAACGCCTCGGAGGTAATTTCTATGCACTTGTTATTGTTGATGATTTCTCTAGATTTACATGGACTTTATTCCTGCCTCATAAGAATGAAGCCTTCAACGCATTCAAGAGATATGCAAGGCTAGTTCAAAATGAGAAGTCTTTAAAGATCTCTTCTATTAGAAGTGATCGTGGTGGAGAATTTCTGAATCATCAATTTCAAGAACTATGTGATGAAAATGGAATATTACATAATTTCTCTACTCCGAGAACACCACAACAAAATGGTGTTGTAGAAAGGAAGAACAGACTACTTGAAGAATTAGCAAGAACCATGCTAAATGAGTCAAGCCTTCCTAAATATTTATGGGTTGATGTTGTAAGTACTGCTTGCTATGTTTCCAATAGAGTTCTTATTAGACCAATTCTGAAGAAAACCCCCTATGAACTCTACAAAGGAAGGAAACCAAATATCTCTCATCTACATGCTTTTGGATCTAAATGCTTTGTCTTGAATAATGAAAGGAAAACCTTGGTAAGTTTGACGAAAAATCTGATGAAGGTATATTCCTTGGTTATTCTCTAACAAGCAAAGCATATAGAGTATTCAACAAGAAAACTCTATCTGTGGAGGAATCTGTAACACCCCAATTTTGGGTTGACCGTTACATGGTAAATACGCGGAAATTAAAACCTCTCAGAAAACAACTCATTTTCTTAAAAGGTTTTCGTCTCTCTTAATTACTTAAAAATAATATAAGTAATAATTTTCCCCATAAATAATAATTATTACGCGGAAGCAAAAACGAGGAAAATATTACAACAAAGTTAAATGCTCAACAGCGAGCCCAAAAAATTAAATAAACTAAAATAGCGGAAAATATTAAGACATCAATCGTCTTCTTCAAATTTCTTCCACGATTCCGCTGCGCACTTTGATTCCGTAAAGCTTCTTCAAGAGACGACGATCAACACCCTGTCTATTTTCTGGCGTTAAGCGCCCAAACACAAACAGAAAGGGTTAACTCTTTAAAAACAAACAACAATTACCAATCAACATAAATAACAATAACACTAATCACAACATACACTACAACATCACCATAATAATCCTCAGATCCTCATAACCAACAACACAAGTCATACTCATGATTTCCACAAATACAACAAATACAACTACATGCACAACTACATGCTCAACAACTTTGGCCAAGATACATCGTTCCAAACGGGAGCGACTTCGTTCCAAACGGGAACAGGGAGATCATGTGGCAATACCGTCCACTCCACCGCCCTTCCGGTCACGTGGCAATTACCGTCCACCCCACCGTCATCATTGTCACGTGGCAATTACCGTCCACCCCACCACTATAATGGTCACGTGGCAATTACCGTCCACCCCACCATTCCAACCTAGAATATGCGTATGTCATGCCAAAATATTCAACATCAACATGAATCAACAATCTCAACAACGTTATAAATATAACATATTTAACTTCATCAACATCATCAACATTATCACGTCTTAACATCAATTCTCAAATCCAAACATGTATCACAAAACTAATAATTCCATCACAACAACCAGAATGGTTTCCAACAGCATAATCATATGTAAAGCAAAACTGACTCTATCTAGACCCAGAGTTACCCTTACCTTTTAATCCTTTGCTTGGTCTTGTCCTTCAACCTTATCGGGAGAATTGGTCAAGGTATGAATCCCAGACCTTCAAGAGTGCAAGGAACCTCAGGGACTAAGAGGATTGCACGTTTTCTTACTCCTTCCCAATACAAAAACGCAGCAGCAAAACAAAGGAGAAGACAACAGAAGAAAATGCAGCAAAAGACTAACGTGCAGAAGGGTTTTGGAGGCAACGGCAAGGGAATAGAGTTAGGGTAAAAATCTGAATGTGGAGACTCCTAAGGTGCACGAAATTCACCTTATTATCCAGCCAAAACCTCAGCCATAACACCCCTCATAACTCAGCATTATCTCTCCATTATTCCCATTAAATCACCCATTAACTCACCATTAATCAAATATTCAAATTCTGCATTTATATCCCCTAATTACTCTCATTAAACTCCATTACTACCTTGTTTAAATTTTAAATTGTAACTCCTATTAAACTCCATTTAAACCCATTTATTGCTCATTAATCTCATGTCTCAATTCAAATTCGAAATCAGCCTTTAACCACCAAAAATCTGATTAAAATTAAAACATACCTCACTAGGATTCGAACACAAGCCTTGCCAATCAATTGCCTAAGTCTTAACCACTAAACCAAGGTTCTTCTTGTTAAAGCTCTTACACTAATATTCTTTTAAGCCTCTAACTCGAACCATCATGTTCCTATTTCAAATTTGAATTCCAAAACCTCCTTAAAAGCTCTTAAATGCGCAATGCCAATTCAGTCTTGACTAGTCCAAGGGCTAAAATACAAATGTCCAAACTTAAAGGTCCAAAACCTAATTATAAAATCTCTAAGGACCAAAGTATAAATACTCAAAATAGAGGGTCTTACAGAATCCATACATGTGTCCTTTGACGAGTCTAAATCTTCAATAGAAGATAAAGTAAATCTTCCAGATAATGAAGAAGAAGATATCGTTATCAATGAAGACTCTCAAAAGGAAAGAGGTCAAAATCCAATACAAGAAGAGCACATTGAAGATGATACTTATCAACTTCCAAAGGAATCGAGAATCCACAAGGATCATCCAGTTGATAATATCATTGGTGATATTTCTAGAGGCGTTTCTACAAGGCTACGCTTAAATGATTCTGTTTTGAATATGGCCTTTGTCTCTCAAATCGAACCCTCAAAAGTAAATGATGCTCTAGAAGATGAGTATTGGATTGTAGCAATGCAGGAAGAATTAAACCAATTTGAAAGGAATCAAGTTTGGGAACTTTTTTCTAAGCCTAGTGATAAGCAGTCTATAGGAACACAATAGGTATTTTAAAATAAATCAGATAAACATTATCGTTAAATAGATAATTATCTAAAAATGCTGTTATATATCTTAAATAGTTGCATATCTTTTTATGTGAACAATATGCTTACATGCTTAATTCATGATCTATAAATTTATGATTGCATATATCTTGTTTACCTATGTGCTTAAACATATGTCCTATGCTAATTCTTATTATTAGATACTTGTATAATCTTCACTTACATGATTACATGTTTTTTATTGATTATGTACTTAAATGTTTTGGAAATATATAACATAAAATTTTATAGGTTAGAAATTGTAAAATGTCTTTTTAATCGATTATCATAGGCCTGTAATAGATTACCCCTGTTCCTAGTCCTGGTGCTTATTAAAATTCTCTAAGTAATCGATTACCATAACTGGTATAATCGATTACATATTCGAAATTTGAAACTTTTCAAATTTTGAACTTCCAGTAATCGATTACATTAACTGCTGTAATCGATTACAGTTGCAACCAGTAATCAATTTTCATAATCGATTACACTGTTCTTCTTCCCTTTCCTCTCCTCAACGCCGAACTGATATTGCCCACTGTTAGTACAGATAGCAACCTGAGAGGGGGGGTGAATCAGTGTTGCCCCGATTTTCGCCTTATTGAAAACGTTACTTTCAAGATGATGATAATCACAAGATGATTGTTGTGATTGCAGCGCAATTGAGTATTGCTTGAAAGTAAAAGATGAAGGATGAAGGAAATAACACACAGAGTTTTATCCTGGTTCACCTTCAATCCACCGAAGGCTACGTCCAGTCCCTCAAAGAAACCCTTTGAAGATTTTTCCACTATTGATAAAAATCTCTTACAAGTTCCTAACCCAAGGACCCCAAGAATTTCTACCAATACCCTGTGAAAGCAAACCACTTTCAGTTCCTGAAGGCAAACCACCCTCAGACCTTGAAGGCTAAACCACCTTCAATCAATACCCTGAAAGTATACCACTTTCAGTGACAACAACCCTTCACCGAATACCACGGTGAAAACTCAATCTTACAGAAAGAGATGAAGAAGAGTTTACAATTTGGCTGTATCAATCCTTTAACATGAAAATGGATTGATCATGAGAATTTATGCTTTAAGGCTTTTAAGCATAATACAATTCTGAGTTCTTCAAGATATGAACAACTAAAGTGTTCTTATAGACATGAAGATCATGAACTCAGAATTTAGGCTCTAAAATGTTTAAGTTCTAAAAGATGAACTAATTTTGACAAAGCTTTGGCCTAATGTTGTATTCTCATTTGTTGTGTGTTGTCTCTTGTGTTCTGGACTCAAATGGACTTTATATAGGCAAGGGAAACGTCCTTGAACCATCACAACCCTTTCCAAAAGGTTTGGGACACAATGGTTCATGAAAAGATGTAACTTTTCGTTCTGGTAATCGATTACATCACTTAGTGTAATCGATTACACTAATAACCATTTTAGTTTGAATTTGAATTTCAAACACGTAATCGATTACAATCAACAAGTAATCGATTACTTGCCTAGGTGTAATCAATTACCAGAATCCTGAAATCGATTACACTGAAGTCCATCTTCCAGAAACTTGATCCTTTGAGATCAGCTTAAGGTTTTCTACTACTTTTAAGTTATGAAAACACTTAGCTTGATTAGTTTAGGTGTTTTAAGAGCCTTTATGCTTTAATAGACCTTTAGAAGCATAACTCACCTAAACTAAGACTTCTAGACTATTGATGAACTTTGTAGCGTTGTTTCTTCGAAGTCTTCTTTTCTTCTTTTTGTTGATGAGTTTGTCGTCATCAAAACCACAGCCAGGGTCAGGAGCAAGACCTTCTTCACAATCTCCCCCTTTTTGATGATGGCAAACGCATTCTTGATACTTGAAGATCATATATGCAATTTTGTTGAAGAACTCCCCCTGATTGATGTAATCTAGTATGTCTCCCCCTTTCTAATAGTCTTGTTGAAATCCTGCATATGATCTTTAATAGCACAGAACCTTTCTCCCCCTTTTGACTTCATCAAAAAGAAGAAAAGGCCAAAAATACAGGCATATATATCCATACACGTATATATTGCAAAATAAAGTATGGGGGTATGGGGGTAAAGATGTAAAACAAGAATAAAGTACAATCATCCAAACATCTTATAGAAAATAAGGAAAGTACAAGCAACAACAAAAAGAAAAGTTACATAAAGAAATATTACAAACTTCAACAGGGAAGGGGAAACTAGCCTATAAAACTAAGAGTCATCTGACACGTCTTCATCCATCATGGGTGGTGAGAGAGGAGGATCACGACCAGCAACATAAACAAGATAAGGAAGAGTGAAAATGCCGAAGTCATTTGTGATCCGGAGAGAGGGAAGAATTGAAGTATCAACCCGTTTGAGATGAGAAGACTGCTCATCATACAGTTTGGCAATAGGGACTCCGGAGTAAATTAGAATGCGAGAGATGACCGAAGCATAAGGGAAGGATTCCGCATGGTCACGACATCGCAGCATGTGATTCATGACCAAAAATGCCCAGTTAATTTGATGGCAATTGAGTATGCCATACATAATTTGTAACTCTAAGTCGCTAACATGAGCGAGAAGAGTTTCTTCAGGCAGAATCACTTGATTGATGAAGTAGTGAAGTAGATGATTGTTAGTTGTGAGAACGTCAGTATTGTAGGGACAAGAGGTTGTATGGGGTGGATGGATTCGTTGAAGGTCGGATGACTGAAATCTGCAAAGTGATTTATAAAAGGAGTCCTGATTCTAGTCAGACCAGGGGCAGGGCAGGTTTGGACCTAAGAAGGCACCAGTTGAGGGGACGAATAAGAATCCCTTTAATAGAACTTTGAAATCCATCGCGCAAAGTCTCTAGGTTGCAGTAGAAGACTTTAACTAATTCAGGGTAATAGGGATTGCAGATAGAGATAAATTCCTCAAGGTCTTGATGTCTGAGATATGCAGGAAAAGTGTGGCCAGCTTCTACAAAAGAGTCCAGATCACCGTACATAGGCTTACGAATGAGTTGATTTATGAACCTTGAAACAAACCGATTTCTTTGGTTTGTTGATGTAAGAAGCCTTGTGAGGTTCATTGGACGAGTAGAATGAGAATGATAAGAGGCCATGATTAGGTGTATGAAGATAGTGTGGAGAAGAAAAAGCAGGACTTCAGAGAAGGCTTTTAAACCAAAGTTTAGAGTGATAGAGATGGAATTGGAAGACAAATGGGATCATCATCTAAAGCTGATTTAAATATCTCGAGCATGTAATCAATTACAGCAGTTGGGTAATCGATTACAGAGCAGTTATTCCAAGTTTGAATTTCAAAGGATGGAGGGAAATTTGAAATTCTGGCAGTTTTCCGAGCAGGTAATCGATTACAACAGTTAGGGTAATCGATTACTGGAAGTTTGAATTTGAAAAAATTCAAATTTTGAATGTATAATCGATTACAGCAGTTGGAGTAATCGATTACTTATAGAATTCTAACAGGCACGAGGATAATCGATTACACGACCTAAGGTAATCGATTACTGAGACATTTTTAAGAGTTCTAGGCTCTAGAATCCTATGTAACATATTTTAAACACATATTGAAGCACATAATCAAGCTAAATGCATATAAACATATATTATCACAATGATTATGCAACAAAACATGTTACTTTAAATATCATGCTCATCTAATATGCCTAATTCTCTTCTAATCTTGAAAAATGAATCTTTAGGAAGAAGCTTAGTAAAGATATCTGCTAAATGATTATGAGTATCCACAAAAGAAATCTCAATATCTTTCCTCATAACATGATCTCGAAGGAAATGATGTCTTATATCAATATGCTTAGTTCGAGAATGCATGATGGGATTTTTAGTGAGATTTATGGCACTTGTGTTGTCACATTTAATTGAAATGCAGCCCAGCTCTAAGCCATAATCTTTGAGTTGTTGTTTGAGCCATAGAGTTTGTGCACAACAACTTCCTGCAGCAATATATTCTGCTTCAGCAGTACTTAGAGCAACACATGCTTGTTTCTTGAAAGACCAAGAGACAAGAGCATTTCCTAACAAGTGACAAGTACCACTAGTACTTTTTATTTCAGTTTTACAACCAGCATAATCAGAATCAGAATACCCAATCAAATCACAAACACTCCCTTTGGGATACCACAAACCAACATTTGTAGTTCCTCTCAAGTATTTGAAAATCCGCTTAACGGAACTCAAATGTGATTCCTTAGGAGATGCTTGATATCTAGCACATAGACACAAACTAAACATAATATCAGGTCTACTTGCAGTCAAGTATAAAAGAGATCCGATCATACCTCTATATTTAGTAATGTCTACTGGAACACCGGATACATCTTGATCTAAATATGTATTAGACCCCATTGGTGTGGCTATGGCTTTGCAATCATCCATATCATATTTCTTTAATAATTCCTTGCAAAACTTTGATTGATTGATGAATATTCCATCACGTGATTGCTTGATTTGCAACCCAAGAAAGAAATTTAATTGTCCCATCATAGACATCTCAAATTCTTCTTGCATCATGTTAGAGAAATCCTGAAAGAGAGATTCGTTATTTGCACCAAAGATAATATCATCAACATAAATTTGAACTAATAAAGTATTACCTTTAGTTCTTTTGATGAAGAAGGTTGTATCAGCCTTACCCTTTTGGAATCCTTTATCACAAAGGAATGTGCTTAATCTATCATACCGTGCACGTGGGGCTTGTTTAAGACCATAGAGTGCCTTCTTTAATCTGAAGACATGTGAAGGGAACTTGGGATCTTCAAATCCTGGAGGTTGCTTCACATAGACTTCTTCTTGAATATACCCGTTCAGGAAAGCACTTTTGACGTCCATTTGATATAATGGAGAATTTAAAGAGCAAGCATACGCCAATAGAAGTCTTATTGCTTCCAACCTTGCTACTGGTGCATATGTTTCATCAAAATCTATACCTTCTTCTTGATTATAACCTTGAGCAACTAATCTTGCTTTGTTCCTTACTATGATACCATTTTCATCTAACTTATTTCTAAATACCCACTTTGTTCCAATAATATGCTTATCACTAGGCTTTGGAACAAGTTCCCAAACTTGATTCCTTTCAAATTGGTTTAGTTCTTCCTGCATTGCTACAATCCAATACTCATCCTCCAGAGCATCATTTACTTTTGATGGTTCTATTTGAGAGACAAAGGCCATATTCAAAACGGAATCATTTAAGCGTAGCCTTGTAGAAACGCCTCTAGAAATATCACCAATAATATTATCAACTGGATGATCCCTATGGGTTCTCCATTCCTTTGGAAGTTGATAAGTATCATCTTCAATGTGCTCTTCTTGTATTGGATTTTGATCTCTATCCTTTTGAGAATCTTCATTGATAATGATATCTTCTTCTTCATTATCTGGAAGATTAACTTTATCTTCTATTGAAGATTTAGATTCATCAAAAGAGACATGTATGGATTCTTCCACAGATAGAGTTTTCTTGTTAAAGACTCTATATGCTTTGCTTGTTAAAGAATAACCAAGGAATATACCTTCATCAGATTTTTCATCAAATTTACCAAGGTTTTCCTTTCCATTATTCAAAACAAAGCATTTTGATCCAAAAGCATGTAGATGAGAGATATTTGGTTTCCTTCCTTTGTAGAGTTCATAGGGGGTTTTCTTCAGTATAGGCCTAATAAGAACTCTATCTTAAACATAGCAAGTAGTACTTACAGCATCAGCCCAGAAATATTTAGGAAGGCTTGATTCACTTAGCATGGTTCTTGCTAACACTTCAAGTAATCTGTTCTTCCTTTCTACAACACCATTTTGTTGTGGTGTTCTCGGAGTAGAGAAATTATGTGATATTCCATTTTCATCACATAGGTCTTGAAATTGTTGATTCTAAAATTCTCCACCATGATCACTTCTAATAGAAGAGATCTTTAAAGACTTCTCATTTTGAACTAGCCTTGCATATCTCTTGAATGCATTGAAGGCTTCATTCTTATGAAGCAAGAATAATGTCCATGTAAATCTAGAGAAATCATCAACAATAACAAGTGCATAGAAATTACCTCCGAGGCTTTTTGTTCTTGAAGGTCCGAACAAATCCAAATGTAGCAATTGAAGGGGCCTTGAAGTCGAAACTATGTTCTTTGGTTTAAAAGACATTCTGGTTTGCTTCCCTTTTTGACATGCATCACAAAGCTTGTCTTTTTCGAATCTTATCTTTGGAAGCCCTACAACTAGATCATGAAGGTGCAGAAAACACACAAGAAAGGGGGGGGTTTGAATTGTGTGACCCATTTTTCAAATTTCGTTTGAAGATATTAGTTTAATGACCATCTATTAGGAGTTATTTATTTATGAAAGCATGAACTAAAGTTTAATGTGTAAGCAATGAAAGTATGAAAGTAAAGCACACGAAGTTTTTATCCTGGTTCACCCTCATAATCGGCAGGGCTACGTCCAGTCCTTGGCTTCACCAAGATTTCCACTATTTCAACAAATAGTACAAGTATTGTCAGGGACTCCTCCCAACATGTATTCTAAGGACTTCTCCTATCAAGTATTCAAACGACTTCTCCTTACAAGTATTATTAGGACTTCTCCTTACAAGTATTGTTAGGACTTCTCCTTACAAGTATTGTCAGGACTTCTCCTATCACCTTTTTCAGGATTTTTCTTTTCTACGATAATCTCTTCTTGATAAGAGTGGGTAGAGGAAATGAAGTTCGTAGAACAGAGAGATCATAAGCAAGTTGATCTCTTGTTATGAGTTATGTGTGTGGGATATAATGAGAGATAAACTCTATGAAGTGTCCTCACACATAAGCAACTCAACTCAGGTTGGGATATGACTTGAAGTATCCTGAGTTGAAGACCAAGGTTGCCTTGGTCTTTGGACGAACTAGATTGAAGTGTGTATAATTTAGTTCTGGTCGCCAAGTTGTTACTGGAGCAAGGTTTTCTATATATATCTTCAGTTGAGGACCTTTGTTCATTCTCCACAAAAGGAGAGAAAACCTGCCCGTAATGCTTCTTCCTCTATGAGAAGCACATAACGGCTAGTTCTGCATCTCTCAGCAGGCGTAAGTCACGATCAGAGGTTCTTCTGCAAGCATGAGATATGATCTGGAAATCATCAGTACATCTGGGTTGATGTCGTCTGGCTCCATCTTGAGCAAGTACTCTTGAGCTGGTTTCTTCATATATAATGTGTAGAGGTTTAGTGGTGAGGACTGCTTTGACTCTTTTGCCCCAGTGCTTTACAGCTAATACTCATCACGTGCCTTGGTCAGAATTTTAAATTTCGACCGTTGATAGTTTACGATGTGCAGAGATTTTTGCCGTTGATTCCGCGATGTCAGCTTGATTTTAGGAACATCAGAGATGCAGTGGGACCAAGATGTATTGTATTTAATTGTGTCCCATCTCTCTTTCTGTGATTGTCAGGTTTTGATAGTCGTGCAGACGAGGAGAGAGATAATTATTCAAAAGAATAATTTCTTTAATGCTTCTGTTAACTCAATATCCTCGAAGGACGAACTCACTGATCTTTTGTGTCTTTGGCGCGATTCGTGCTTAGGTGGACGGATTCTTTCATTTAACTTTGACAGACGCAGTCTCCATTGAATGCTTGAAATTCCGTCATTTAGTTGCTTATTTTTCCAAACGAAATTTCTCAGTCAGTTCTCCTTTAAGCGTCAGAACATTCTTGTCCTAGACACTTGAGTCCCTTCTTTTTATTTGTTCTTTGCTGAAGATTTCCATCTCCATCTGAGGAAGTTGATCCACAACTCCTTTATACGATGCTAGAGATCCTTTAAAGCAGAATGAGTTTCTTCAAGATTGTCATGCTCTTTCATCTTTAAACGATAAAGTCTTCCTAGTTGCTTTTTGTAGATTCAGGTGGTCATCAAGTAGCCATGAGAAAAGTCGCTGGTAATTTGATGCTAATTGATTTATCTCTCTTGGTTCACCGGACAGTTTTGTACGAGAATGCTTCTTCTACATATGTCTTTGATATTGCTTCCGTTGGGTTGACCGGACGACCTCTTCTGGCGAACTGATTGTCTTGATAAGGTAATGATGTTTATTCATTCCTTTCAGAGATAGTTTTTCCTGTACATGACAATTTTCACTTATGTTAGAAATTTTTATCTTTAACGTTATTGAAAAGAAATTGTTAATTATCAAAATATAATAATCCATTTAATTATTTGATCAAACAATCTCCCCCTTTTTGATAATGACAATTTCTTTTGGAAAGGATTCGTTTAAGAGTGTAATTAGTCATAAAACATTTTGCTGATTTTTCTTCAGAGTACTACATCTAGAAAAATATGGTTGTCCTTTTGTAAGTGATATTATTTGAGTGAAAAAAAAAATAATCTTATGGGTGGACGAATTTATCTTATTTAAGTATACGTACCTTTGCTCCCCCTAAATGAATTGTCCTAGATAGTGTTTGACTAGTGATCGTTTGCCTAAGTGAGCTAACCATAGCTCCCCCTAAATTTGCTACTATTTTTCCTAGTCCCTTTTCCTATCTCTTCTCCCCCTTTGGCATTATCAAAAATAGATGAATAAGTGAGCAGGCAATGAATGATTAATAATGCTAAGTGAATAAGAACGAAGACTGTATAAATTAAATAAAGAGATAGAGATTAGTCATGTGGCAATTGTCGTTGCTGCATGTATCTCCTGAACAGATCCTTCATGCTCTCAAAGCTTTCAGCAATTCTTCGCTCAAGTCTTTCAGACACAGCTTCAATGCGATCAAAGGCCCTTTGGCACACCTCGTCACTTTTCTTCTCAGCTCTAGAGTTGCCTTCTTCCATTTTAGCCCGTAGTTCCATTACAGTAGTTTTGGCATCAAAGGATACTTTGGCTGAACCAGCTTCCATATTGGACTTATGAAGTTGCTCCTCTTGAGAAGCATCACTAGTTGGCAGTGCAAAGGAAATAGGTTGGGCATTGGTAACTTCAGCATTTAGTGTAGATGGTGAGATTTCATTTTGGACGCACTTTGGAAGGAATGATGAAGATTGATGATGATGATTTTCTTCTGAATCAGTGGATCCATGAAGTGTGTTGTGTGGAATGGTGATGGTTTGAGGCAATGGAATAACTGGTGTACATGAGGGGTGATTGTTGAAGGGAACAGTGGCTACTGACATTGGTTCAGGTTGTTGTCTGGGTACCAGTAAGAGAAGCACCCATGACTCGTGTTGAATTACAATGCTTTTCACGTTAGGGATAAGTCCAAATGGGATGGTGCCAACGTGAACTGGTTTAGGAACAATCAATTCCCACTGGTGATGAAAAATATCATACCTGGACCTTGTTGCAAATGCAATCTGCATACCATCTACAGCAGGAGGTGCCCAAAGACGAGCTTGCAAACAGAAGTTGTACCCTAGAGATTTCATCATCAGGTGTGGACCATAAGCCGCATTGCCCATAGGTAGCATCCTGGGAACCTGCAAGTAGGAGGAGGATATCGTCTGACGGGTCCTTCTGGGAATGTTTGCAAGAAAGACTCTTGCTATGCTCGAGGAAGACTTAATGGACGTGGTGGATGATACGCCCTTCCGTTGGGATGTTAATATCTCATTTAGAGATATTTCAGGATCATCAACATCACCATTGAGGCATTCAGCTTCACTCTTATGCCTCTTTTCCCTGGGCTGTATTTTCATTGATTCTTCTGACTTGGTCCGCTTCAGCAGAGAGGATGAGGGTTGATCGTCTTCTGGAGCAACCTTCAAAGGTTCTTTTCTTTCCTTCCTGATCAATCTGGCTATTGACAAGGTATCTTCATCATCTCCAGACGGAGTTGTGTTTTGCCTGGATACTGCCTTTGCAAGACGTCTTCTTTTTGCTGGGGGTGCTTGTGTTGGTAGGGCATTGAGTCGTTCATCTAACCTTGAAGCATCACGCTTCTTGGCTGGCGATGGTGTTATGGGGATAGTTTATTTTCTAGCTCTTGAGGCTCTTGTTCTTGGAGGAGATGGTTGAACTTCCTTCCCTTGAACAATTTCTTTATTGTCTTCTACTTGCTTTCTTTCCCAGCTGGATAGCAAATTCTTCGGAACCTTGGAGATGTCAATCTTCAGGTTCATTCGCTTAACATCTCCAAATCGAATAGGAGTTGGGTAGACGTAATCCTGAGCCATGAACTCACTCTGGAGTTGTTCATCTGTTACCAATCCCTTCATACCCATAATTTTAGTAATGAGAGACCCATAGGGAAGGTTTGTTACCGGACTTTCAATCATCCCTGCCATGTGATGAAAGATCAGTGTTGGAAGGTTGATCTTCTGCATGTGACTCATTTGGTAGAGCGCCCAGTGAGCCATCTTGTTCACAAGATCTCTGGCTCCTTCTTTGGGAATGACTACCTTACTGAGAACAGCGTGAGGGAACTTGAATTCTTCTATCAAGTTGTTGACAGCGTTCCCATGCACCTTTAGGTTTTCCTTCCAGATGCAGTCACCATCTATAGTAGAGGTTTCCCACTTCGAGGAATAGTGAACTCCGTCCTTCACATCCGCGTCTAGTGCCAGGGCAATGTCACTAGGACAGATTTCTGTTATCACCCTTGAGCATCTGCTTGTGATTGTTTGTGAGTTTGTTTTTACAGCACACTGGTAGAATTCCTTCACCAGCGGTTCAAGAACGGGTGTCTCTGATACTTTCATAAGCTTTTCCCAATCTTGGAAGAGAACATAATTCAGTCCAGCAACCCTTGCATACTGAAATCGGTTCAGATCAAGATATCTAGGTGACACCAATTCCCGTTCTTCTAAGTCAGCGATTTTCTGAGCCCCAATCTTTGAGACTTGTTCGAGTCGATTGGCTTCAACGTTCTTATTTCTCAGTTGAAGAATAACTTCTTGTTCCTGAGTGAGTTTTGTCTTTACAGTGGTCTGCTTTTTGGGTGCCATTTGAGAATTTTGCAGAAAAGAATTAAGAGCACAGGCAAAGAATAACAAGAGTTCTGGAATGCAAGCGTAATGTGAGTGTGAGACTTTTGCTTTTGTTTAAGTTGATTGGGAGCCAGACAGTTTTTGCTTGTTTAGTGGGATGAGATGATTGCATAGCATTTGATTCGAGATATTCGGGATCACATGCATATTGAATAATAATAGGAAAATGTGCAGTTATGGCAGTTGAGAATTTAATGCGTGTTGCGGACGCTTTTATCAGGTGGAACGATACAGCTGTTTACCTGTGGCCCCAGACGAACTATTTTGGTAGTGTCCTTTCGAGTGGGCCTAGACGTTCTCACGTTGACGTGTACCTATCAGACGGTGATTTCCATTAACTTTGATTACCCTTGATAACAGACTTTATTTCTTTTCCATTTATTCTGAAGGACCATCTCTCCATTGTGTACATACTTCATCAGCTGACACGTGTTCTTGGATTATCCATCAGCCTTTCTCCTTCTTTTGATTTCCATGCTTTGTCAGATTCTCCCAACTTTCTTCCTCAGAGAACTTCTTTCCTATGAGTTCCTGCAGTATGAGTTTAGAGTATGCTTTCTGTGGTACCCAGATTTCAGCTGAGTCCAGTGGGTTAGTGAGATACTCACAGAGGTGTGAGGGTTACGCTTGTGAAACTTCAGGACTTTCAAGGATTATGCATGCATATGAATGTGTATATATAAGTGTGAGTATACATAAAAGTAATTGAGTGATTTTAATAATTCTTCAGAGAGAGTGACTTATAAAGATTTGAGAATTTACACAGTTTCAGTTTCTTTCAAATGACTGGTAACTTGTTACTTAATCGACTTTAACCAGAGAAGAAGAAATAAGCAGTATTGAATGTTTATAAGATCAGAGTTACCTCACTTGCACTTCTTGTAGCTACATAGTTTATCCTCTAAAAAAAATGTGCTTGATAGTAGTAAGAGTGAGCGCCCTTGCTTGTTCCTTCTTCTTGGATCAGCATGAGTTTCTTTCCTTTTTATCTTCACTTCCTGTAGACCACAATTTGTTCCTTTCTTAAATAAGTTTCCTTGTCATGTTCTCCTGTCATTGTGCAGTGGTAGAGATTGCATTTGGTTGAGAACATATTGTGCTTCCTTGGATCTTTGTACTCTCCATCTGTTAAGATGTTAGTATTTTTCAGAGAGTTCAGGCTCTGATACCAATTGAAGGTGCAGAAAACACACAAGAAAGGGGGGTTTGAATTGTGTGACCCATTTTTCAAATTTCGTTTGAAGATATTAGTTTAATGACCATCTATTAGGAGTTATTTATTTATGAAAGCATGAACTAAAGTTTAATGTGTAAGCAATGAAAGTATGAAAGTAAAGCACACGAAGTTTTTATCCTGGTTCACCCTCATAATCGGCAGGGCTACGTCCAGTCCTTGGCTTCACCAAGATTTCCACTATTTCAACAAATAGTACAAGTATTGTCAGGGACTCCTCCCAACATGTATTCTAAGGACTTCTCCTATCAAGTATTCAAACGACTTCTCCTTACAAGTATTATTAGGACTTCTCCTTACAAGTATTGTTAGGACTTCTCCTTACAAGTATTGTCAGGACTTCTCCTATCACCTTTTTCAGGATTTTTCTTTTCTACGATAATCTCTTCTTGATAAGAGTGGGTAGAGGAAATGAAGTTCGTAGAACAGAGAGATCATAAGCAAGTTGATCTCTTGTTATGAGTTATGTGTGTGGGATATAATGAGAGATAAACTCTATGAAGTGTCCTCACACATAAGCAACTCAACTCAGGTTGGGATATGACTTGAAGTATCCTGAGTTGAAGACCAAGGTTGCCTTGGTCTTTGGACGAACTAGATTGAAGTGTGTATAATTTAGTTCTGGTCGCCAAGTTGCTACTGGAGCAAGGTTTTCTATATATATCTTCAGTTGAGGACCTTTGTTCATTCTCCACAAAAGGAGAGAAAACCTGCCCGCAGTGCTTCTTCCTCTCTGAGAAGCACATAACGGCTAGTTCTGCATCTCTCAGCAGGCGTAAGTCACGATCAGAGGTTCTTCTGCAAGCATGAGATATGATCTGGAAATCATCAGTACATCTGGGTTGATGTCGTCTGGCTCCATCTTGAGCAAGTACTCTTGAGCTGGTTTCTTCATATATAATGTGTAGAGGTTTAGTGGTGAGGACTGCTTTGACTCTTTTGCCCCAGTGCTTTACAGCTAATACTCATCACGTGCCTTGGTCAGAATTTTAAATTTCGACCGTTGATAGTTTACAATGTGCAGAGATTTTTGCCGTTGATTCCGCGATGTCAGCTTGATTTTAGGAACATCAGAGATGCAGTGGGACCAAGATGTATTGTATTTAATTGTGTCCCATCTCTCTTTCTGTGATTGTCAGGTTTTGATAGTCGTGCAGACGAGGAGAGAGATAATTATTCAAAAGAATAATTTCTTTAATGCTTCTGTTAACTCAATATCCTCGAAGGACGAACTCACTGATCTTTTGTGTCTTTGGCGCGATTCGTACTTAGGTGGACGGATTCTTTCATTTAACTTTGACAGACACAGTCTCCATGAATGCTTGAAATTCCGTCATTTAGTTGCTTATTTTGCCAAACGAAATTTCTCAGTCAGTTCTCCTTTAAGAGTCAGAACATTCTTGTCCTAGACACTTGAGTCCCTTCTTTTTATTTGTTCTTTGCTGAAGATTTTCATCTCCATCTGAGGAAGTTGATCCACAACTCCTTTATACGATGCTAGAGATCCTTTAAAGCAGAATGAGTTTCTTCAAGATTGTCATGCTCTTTCATCTTTAAACGATAAAGTCTTCCTAGTTGCTTTTTGTAGATTCAGGTGGTCATCAAGTAGCCATGAGAAAAGTCGCTGGTAATTTGATGCTAATTGATTTATCTCTCTTGGTTCACCGGACGGTTTTGTACGAGAATGCTTCTTCTACATATGTCTTTGATATTGCTTCCGTCGGGTTGACCGGACGACCTCTTCTGGCGAACTGATTGTCTTGATAAGGCAATGATGTTTATTCATTCCTTTCAGAGATAGTTTTTCCTGTACATGATAATTTTCACTTATGTTAGAAATTTTTATCTTTAACGTTATTGAAACGAAATTGTTAATTATCAAAATATAATAATCCATTTAATTATTTGATCTAACAATCTCCCCCTTTTTGATAATGACAATTTCTTTTGGAAAGCATTCGTTTAAGAGTGTAATTAGTCATAAAACATTTTGCTGATTTTTCTTCAGAGTACTACATCTAGAAAAATATGGTTGTCCTTTTGCAAGTGATATTATTTGAGTGAAAAAAAAATAATCTTATGGGTGGACGAATTTATCTTATTTAAGTATACGTACCTTTGCTACACTTAATTTCTTTAGTTTTCACATCTTTTACTACACATATATCATCAATAAACCCAACTTTCAAACCTTTGTCACATAGTTGACTGATACTTAGAAGATTATGCATCAAACCATCAACATAAAGAACTTTATCGATGACTGTTTGAGGGGTTGTGCCTATTCTTCCAATACCGAGTATCTTTCTGTTTTGATTGTTACCATATGTGACAGAACCTTTTTCCCTAGGTATAACAAAAGAAAACTTGGTTTTGTCTCCTGTCATGTGTGATGAGCAGCCACTATCAAGATACCATAAATCCTTTGCTGCTTTCATACACACCTACATGACAAGGTTCAGACATGGGTATTAGGAACCCAACAAGTTTTGGGTCCTTCTAAGTTAACATCCTTTCTTACCCAAATGTACTCCCTATTTGGTACTCCTACATGTTTGTAGTAACATCTACTAGGGGTATGTCCTATTTTGTTACAATAAGTACAAGAGTAATGATTGTAACTAGATGTTTGTCTAGAAGAGGAATGGATCTTCTTAGGAGGTCTGTTTTGATTATTCTTCCTATTGTTCGTACTCCTAAAAGGATTGATCTTAATGTTACTAGAAGAACCTAATACATGATTTGGTTTTACAAACACAGTTTTCTTAACCTCTTTTGTCTTTGGGTGAGAAGTATATCCTAGACCTGACTTATTGTTTGAATGTCTTTGTACACTTAGGATATCATCTAACTTCTGTTTTCCTTTATTGAAGTTATTAACTCTTTGTTGAAGATTTTCTATCTTTTCTTCTAAAGAACTACACTTAGTGCATTTATGAGTAATGTCTAACATAGATTTTACTATGTCTAGTTCTTCTTGTAAGGTTCTACACTTACTTTCTAAGGATGAAATCAACTCATTTTGCCTAGTGTTAAATTTAGAAAATTCTTGACATAATTTAAACATATTTTCCATGGTAAACTTTAAATCATGAAAAGATATAGAGTTATCACTAACCTGGGAATCTTCAACATCAGAATCATGTGAGGCCATCAAAGAAACTTGTGCTTCTTCTTTATCAGAGTCTGATGATGAACTTACTTCATTATCATCCCAAGCCAAATATGCTCTTCGTGTGGGTTGATCCTTTTTCTCGAATTTCTCTCTTAGACCATGTTTCTTCTTCTGAAGGTTTGGACATTCTGACTTGAAGTGTCCCGGCTTGCCACATTCGAAACATGTGATCTTTTGAGAGGAAGATGATTCATTATTCTTTTGGAAATATTTGTTGTTGTTGAATTTCACACATTTTCTCTTAAGAAACTTTCCAAAATTCTTTACTAGAAGATTCACATTCCCATTGTCTTCTTCTTCAGAATCTGCATCATAATCTTCTTTGATTCTTTCTTTTGCTTTTAGGGAAATGGATCGATACTTCTTCTCATGTTGTTCATTCTCTTCCAAACGATTCAATTCCAACTCGTGTTCTTGGAGTTTTCCAAAAAGAGTTGCGAGAGTCATTTTTGATAAACTCTTCTTCTCTGAGATGGCTGTTACTTTTGGTTGCCATACTCTTGTAAGTGATCTTAGAACTTTCATGTTCAAATCACTGTTTGAAAATTGTCTACCAAGAGCAATCAAATGATTAATTAGACGAGTGAATTGTTTTTGCATATCTAATACCTTTTCTCCTGGAAGCATTCTGAACATTTCATATTCCTGAGATAGAGTATTGATCTTTGATCTTCTGACTTCATCTGTTCCTTCATGAGTCACCATCAACGTATCCCATATTTCTTTTGATGTAGTGCACGTTGATACTCTGAAAAATTCATCCATTCCGAGGGCAGATGTAAGGATGTTCATTCCTTTGAGATCATATTGAACCTTCTTCTTATCTTCTTCACTCCATGAACTTTCTGGTTTTACTTGTGAAGTTCCTTCTACTTCTGCTACAGGCACAAAGGGACCTTCTTCAATGGCTTTCCAAATTCCTGTGTCTAATGACTTTATGAATATCTTCATCTTGATTTTCCAGAAGTCATAGTGTTCTCCATTGAAGAATGGTGGCCTCTTTATGTTGTGTCCTTCACTGGTTCCATGATTTGAAGAGGATGCCATCTTTTCCCGGATCTTAGGAATAACTTACCTACACTTCCGCTCTGATACCAATTGTTAGTACAGATAGCAACCTGAGAGGGGGGGGGGGGTGAATCAGTGTTGCCCCGATTTTCGCCTTATTGAAAACGTTACTTTCAAGATGATGATAATCACAAGATGATTGTTGTGATTGCAGCAGAATTGAGTATTGCTTGAAAGTAAAAGATGAAGGATGAAGGAAATAACACACAGAGTTTTATCCTAGTTCACCTTTAATCCACCGAAGGCTACGTCCAGTCCCTCAAAGAAACCCTTTGAAGATTTTTCCACTATTGATAAAAATCTCTTACAAGTTCCTAACCCAAGGACCCCAAGAATTTCTACCAATACCCTGTGAAAGCAAACCACTTTCAACAGTCCCTAAAAGCAAACCACTTTCAGTTCCTGAAGGAAAACCACCCTCAGACCTTGAAGACAAACTTGTCTTCAATCGAAACCCTGAAAGTAAACCACTTTCAGTGACAACAACCCTTCACCGAATACCACGGTGAAAAACTCAATCTTACAGAAAGAGATGAAGAAGATATTACAATTGGCTGTTTCAATCCTTTAACACACAATTGGATTGATCATGAGAAATTATGCTTTAAGGCTTTTGAGCGAAAATTGGGGCAACACTGATTCACCCCCCCTCTCAGGTTGCTATCTGTTCTAACAATTGGTATCAGAGCGGAAGTTTAGGTAAATTATTCCTAAGATCCGGGAAAAGATGGCATCCTCTTCCAATCATGGAACAAGTGAAGGACATAACATAAACAGGCCACCAATCTTTAATGGAGAACACTATGACTTCTGGAAAATCAAGATGAAGATATTCATAAAGTCATTAGACGCAGGAATATGGAAAGCCATTGAAGAAGGTCCCTTTGTGCCTGTAACCACAGATGAAGAAGGAACTTCACAACCAAAATCAGAAAGTACATGGAATGAAGAAGAAAAGGTATTAGATATGCAAAAACGATTCACTCATTGATGGTTACTCATGAAGGAACATATGAAGTCAAGAGATCAAAGATCAATACTCTATCTCAAGAATATGAAATGTTCAGAATGCTTCCAGGAGAAAAGGTATTAGATATGCAAAAACGATTCACTCATTTGATTAATCATTTGATTGCTCTTGGAAAACAATTTTCAAACAGTGACTTGAACATGAAATTTCTAAGATCACTTACAAGAGTATGGCAACCAAAAGTAACAGCCATCTCAGAGAAGAAGAGTTTATCAAAAATGACTCTTGAAACTCTTTTTGGAAAACTCCAAGAACACGAGTTGGAATTGAATCGTTTGGAAGAAAATGAACAACATGAGAAGAAGTATCGATCCATTTCCGTAAAAGCAAAAGAAAGCATCAAAGAAGATTATGATGCGGATTCTGAAGAAGAAGATAATGGGAATGTGAATCTTCTTGTAAAAAATTTTGGGAAGTTTCTTAAGAGAAAAGGTGTGAAATTCAACAACAACAAATCTTTCCAAAAGAACAATGAATCATCTTCCTCTCAAAAGATTACATGTTTCGAGTGTGGCAAACCGGAACATTTCAAGTCAGATTGTCCAAATCTTCAGAAGAAGAAACATGGTCTAAATCTTCAGATTGCCTTGATGGCTTCACATGACTCAGATGTTGAAGATTCCCAGGTTAGTGATAATTCTATGTCTTCTCATGATTTAAAGTTTGCTATGGAGAATATGTTTAAATTATGTCAAGAATTTTCCAAGATTAGTACCAAGCAAAATGATTTGATTTCATCCTTAGAAAGTAAGTGTAGAACTTTACAAGAGGAATTAGACATAGTGAAATCTAAACTAGATACTACACAAAAATGTATTAAGTGTAGTTCTTTAGAAGAAAAGATAGATAATTTTCAACAAAGAGTAAATAACTTCGTTAAAGGAAAACAGAAATTAGATGATATCCTAAGTGTTCAAAGATATTCAAATAACAAATCAGGTCTAGGATATACTTCTCACCCAAAGACTAAGGAAGTCAAGAAGACTGTGTTTGTAAAACCAAACTATATAGTAGAATCTTCTAGTAACAAAAAGATTAAACCTGTTAGAAGTACATACAATAGGAAAAACACTCAAAATAGACATCCTAAGAAGATCTATTCCTCTCCTAGACAAACCACTAGTTACAATCATTACTCTTGTACATATTGTAACAAAGTAGGACATGCCCCTAGTAGATGTTACTACAAACATGTAGGAGTACCAAATAGGGAATACATTTGGGTTAGAAAGGATGTTAACTTAGAAGGACCTAAAACTTGTTGGGTTCCTAATACCCATGTCTGAACTTTGTCATGTAGATGTGTATGAAAGCAGCAAAGGATTTATGGTATCTTGATAGTGGCTGCTCATCACACATGACAAGAGACAAAACCAAGTTTTCATTTCTTATACCTAGGGAAAAAGGTTTCGTCACATATGGTAACAATCAAAAGGGTAAGATACTCGGTATTGGAAGAATAGGCACACCCCCTCAAACAGTCATCGATAAAGTTCTTTACGTTGATGGTTTGATGCATAATCTTCTGAGTATTAGTCAACTATGTGATAAAGGTTTGAAAGTTGGTTTTATTAATGATATATGTGTTGTGAAAGATGTGAAAACTAAAGAAATTAAGTTTTCTGGGTATAAAGTAAATAAAGTCTTCATGATCTCCTTGGAAGAAATTCCACAAAATGTGAGATGCCTTTTGGCCAAGAATAATAGTGATTCATGGCTATGGCATAGAAGACTTGCTCATATTCACATAGATCATTTAAACAAACTAGTCAAGCATGATCTAGTTGTTGGGCTTCCAAAGATAAAATTCGAGAAAGACAAGCTTTGTGATGCATGTCAAAAAGGGAAGCAAACCAGAACATCCTTCAAACCAAAGAACATAGTGTCGACCTCAAGACCCCTTCAATTGTTACATATGGATCTGTTCGGACCATCTAGAACTAAAAGCCTCGGAGGTAATTTCCATGCACTTGTTATTGTTGATGATTTCTCTAGATTTACATGGACTTTATTTCTTCCTCATAAGAATGAAGCCTTCAATGCATTCAAAAGATATGCAAGGCTTGTTCAAAACGAGAAGTCTTTAAAGATCTCTTCTATAAGAAGTGATCATGGTGGAGAATTTCAGAATCAACAATTCGAAGAACTATGTGATGAATATGGAATATCACATAATTTCTCTACTCCGAGAACACCACAACAAAATGGTGTAGTAGAAAGGAAGAATAGATTACTTGAAGAATTAGCAAGAACCATGCTAAGTGAATCAAGTCTCCCTAAATATTTCTGGGCTGATGCTGTAAGTACTGCTTGCTATGTTTCCAATAGAGTTCTTATTAGACCTATCCTTAAGAAAACTCCCTATGAACTCTACAAAGGCAGGAAACCAAACATCTCTCATCTACATACGTTTGGATCAAAATGCTTTGTCTTGAATAATGGAAAGGAAAACCTTGGAAAGTTTGATGAAAAATCTGATGAAGGTATATTCCTTGGGTATTCTTTAACAAGCAAAGCATATAGAGTTTTTAACAAGAAAACTCTATCCGTGGAAGAATCCATACATGTTTCTTTTGATGAATCTAAATCTTCAATAGAAGATAAAGTCAATCTTCCAGATAATGAAGAAGATGATATCATTATAAGTGAAGATTCTCAAAAGGATGGAGATCAGAATCCAATACAAGAAGAGCACATTGAATGTAATACTTATCAACTTCCAAAAGAATGGAGAACCCATAGGGATCACCCAGTTGATAATATTATTGGTAATATTTCTAGAGGCGTTTCTACAAGGCTACGCTTAAATGATTCAGTTTTGAATATGGCCTTCGTCTCTCAGATAGAACCATCAAAAGTAAATGATACTCTAGAAGATGAGTATTGGGTTGTAGCAATGCAAGAAGAACTAAACCAATTTGAAAGGAATCAAGTTTGGGAACTTGTCCCTAAGCCTAGTGATAAACATGTTATTGGAACAAAGTGGGTATTTAGGAATAAGTTAGATGAAAATGGTATCATAGTTAGGAACAAAGCAAGATTAGTTGCTCAAGGATATAATCAAGAAGAAGGTATAGATTTTGATGACACTTATGCACTAGTAGCAAGGTTGGAAGCCATAAGATTGTTATTGGCGTATGCTTGTTCTTTAAATTTCCCATTATACCAAATGGACGTCAAAAGTGCTTTCCTGAACGGATACATTCAAGAAGAAGTCTATGTGAAGCAACCTCCAGGATTTGAAGATCCAAAGTTTCCTTCACATGTCTTCAGATTAAAGAAGGCACTCTATGGTCTTAAACAAGCCCCTCGTGCATGGTATGATAGATTAAGTACTTTCCTTTGTGATAAATGATTTCAAAAGGGTAAGGCTGATACAACCTTGTTCATCAAAAGAACCAAAGTTAATACCCTATTAGTTCAAATTTATGTTGATGATATTATCTTTGGTGCAACTAACGAATCTCTTTGTAAGGATTTCTCTAACATGATGCAAGAAGAATTTGAGATGTCCATGATGGGACAATTAAATTTCTTTCTTGGTTTGCAAATCAAGCAATCAAGTGATGGAATTTCATCAACCAATCAAAGTTTTGCAAGGAATTGTTTAAGAAATATGATTTGGATGATTGCAAAGCCATAGCCACACCAATGGGGTCTAACACATATTTAGATCAAGATGAATCCGGCAATCAAGTTGATATTACCAAATATAGAGGTATGATCGGATCTCTTCTATACTTATCTGCAAGTAGACCTGATATTATGTTCAGTGTGTGTCTATGTGCTAGATATCAAGCATCTCCTAGGGAATCACATTTGAGTTCTGTTAAACGGATTTTCAAATATTTGAAAGGAACTACAGATGTTGGATTGTGGTATCCCAAAGGAAGTGTTTGTGATTTGATTGGATATTCTGATTCTGATTATGCTGGTTGTAAAACTGAAAGAAAAAGTACAAGTGGTACTTGTCACTTGTTAGGAAATGCCCTTGTTTCGTGGTCTTGTAAGAAACAAGCATGTGTTGCTCTAAGTACTGCAGAAGCAGAATACATTGCTGCAGGAAGTTGTTGTGCACAAACTCTATGGCTCAAACAACAACTCAAAGATTATGGCTTAGAGCTGGGCTGCATTCCAATCAAATGTGACAACACAAGTGCCATTAATCTCACTAAAAACCCTATCATGCATTCTCGAACTAAGCATATTGATATACGACATCATTTTCTTCGAGATCATGTTAAGAGGAAAGATATTGAGACTTCATTTGTGGATACACATAATCAGTTAGCAGATATCTTTACTAAGCCTCTTCCTAAGGAATCATTTTTCAAGATAAGAAGAGAATTAGGTATATTAGATGAGCATGACATTTAAGGTAACATGTTATTTGCATAAACTTTATGATGATTATATGTTTACATGCATTATGTGCTTAAGTGTTTATATTTAAATATGTTACATAGGATTCTAGAGCCTAGAATTTATGAAATTGTCATAGTAATCGATTACCATAAGTCCTGTAATCGATTATCCATGCTCTAAGTCCTCGTGCCTGTTAGAACTATCTGAGTAATCAATTATCATAACTGCTATAATCGATTACATGTTCAAAATTTGAAAATTTTCAAATTTACAACTGCTGTAATCGATTACTTTAACTACCGTAATCGATTACATACACGATTTTCTCTATCAAATCAGCATTTGTCTCGTATTCTTCACCTATCTATCTAACCTATTCTCTTCCTCAAAGTCCTACATTATCTATGGGGTCTCTTCCTCGTCCCTCCAATGTCTCCTCTCCAATGTCTCCTCTTCCTCTTCCTCCAATGATCCCTTTTTGCATCCTCGATACCGCATAGATGTCTCAAGAAATGCAGTATCGGCTGGGTTGTCTCCATTTTATGCCATTCCGTCAAATTTCTCACAAGAAACCAAGGTCATCCTTGAACGAATGGATATTTTGTCACTCCGTCTTTCTCAAAAGTTGGGCCTACTGGAAGATACCATTCGGTCTCGCTTTATACTTGTGGAAAATCGCATAGAGGCTGTGCACTCCTTCATGCGTAAGGAGATTGAGAGTCTTCAGGACCTTGACCCTTCTGAGAACTCTGAGGATTCTAGTCAAACCTAAGTTCAGAAGTCTTGTGTCTCCATATAGTTATCTACTTACTATTAGGATTTCCCTATTTTCGCACGAAGGCTCTATCTCTTGTTGTAATCCCTCTACTACATATGTTTGCTATGTTTTACTATGTGTAACTTATGTATTTGCTCTTTCCTATATATATATAAGTTCTTTTCTGTTCATGTTTTACACATTTACCCCTACCCCCATACTTTATGTTGCAATATACTTGTGTGTATACCTGTACATTTTTGGCCTTTTCTTCTTTTTGATGAAGTCAAAAGGGGGAGAAAGTTTATGTGCTCTTAAAGATCATATGCAGGAATTCAACGAGTATATTAGAAAGGGGGAGAAATATCATAAATACTAGATTCTATCAAATAGGGGGAGTTAAGCATCAAGAATGCATATATGATCTTCAAGTATCAAGAATGTATTTGCCATCATCAAAAAGGGGGAGATTGTGAAGAAGGTCTTGCTCCTGACCCTGGCTGTGGTTTTGATGACGACAAACTCATCAACAAAAAGAAGAAAAGAAGACTTCAAAGAATCAAGCACTACAAGTCCATCAATAGTCTAGAAGTCTTAGTATTAGGTGAGTTATGCTTCCAAAGGTCTATTAAAGCATAAAGACTCTTAAAACACCTAATCTAATCAATCTAAGTGTTTTCATAACTTCAAAGAAGTAGAAAACCTTAAGCTAATCTCAAAGATCAAGTTTCTGGAAAATGGGCTTCTCTGTAATCGATTACACCATTATGGTAATCGATTACACCTAGGCAAGTAATCGATTACTCATGTCTTGTAATCGATTACATGTTTGAAATTCAAATTCAAACTGAAACGGTCACTTGTGTAATAGATTACACTAAGTATGGTGATGAGTGGATTTTATATGATGTTTTTAGGCTATTTTTAGTCTTTTTATTTTATTATTTTTGAGTCACATATAGGTTTTTTTAGTCTTTTTATGTAGATTTTCTATTTATTTTTCATTTTGCATGTAGATTAGATTTTATTAGATTTTCTAGCTTTATTTTATATTTTTAGGAATTTTTCTAGTTATTTTGTATTTTTAGAAAAAGCTGGTTTAGTTATCATTTTTGTCCAGGGACCAATATGTAAAATTTCAGGAAGTCAGGGACCAAATTGTAAAAGTTCAAGAGTGGAGGACTTAAAGTGAAGATTGAGAGAATATGAGGGCTTGAATTGAAGTGCTAACCAAGAGAGGACCAAAGTGAAAAAGAAGAATATGAAGAATCACTCTCTAATTTAGCACATGGAAAAAATGTTTAAAGGAATTGATGTTAGTGGAGGAAGGGTTTCAGAATTAAACAAGGCTGAGTAGTGGCATTTTATGGCCATCAAAACCCACTACCATGAATGAAGAAGGAAGGAAAAGCTTGAAGATGAAGAAGCAGCGTCCCAGCGCTCATGCGTTGGGATCCCAGCGCTCCAGCGCTGGGGTTCTGACTGGATGATGAGTCAGATGTTGACCCAGCGCCCAAGCGTTGGAAAGCCAGCGCTCAAGCGCTGGGCCTCAGACAGGAAGTGGATTTTTAATGCATCCTAGCGCCCATGCGTTGGGAATGCCAGCGCTCAGGCGTTGGAGGCTGGAATTTTACTATAAATAGGACCCTTTTCTTCACTTGTAAGACACACCTTTTAAGAATACAACAAGTATTCTCTCTTTCTCCCTCAAAGATCATTGTTCCTAGGAATTGTGGGAAGCCAAACTTGAGCTCCTATCCAGGGTAATTCAATGAATCTTTTAGCCATGCTTGGCTAATTCTTCTTTTAAGTTTTTGGGTTGTTTTAATTTATAATTCATGTTCTAGTTTTCTTTTACATTTCTGAATAATATCTTCTATTCATGTTTTATTTCTTTGTTCTTCATTAATCTTTATGCGCAAAAGATTTCATGCTTTCTACTTATTCATAAGGCCATTTGGTAAGTAGTAAGGGAAATAGGAAATAAAAAAGGTTATAAGTATACATTTCTTAAGGCTATAAGGATGGATGTAGCTTTGTGTTGGCGCGAATTCTCTCTTCATCTTCTTCTCTAATTAACTAATAACCAAGGCTATGGAGTTAGTAATTAGGTAAGAAAGTTCTACATTTCTTAAGGCTATTAGGATGTAGAAATTTAGGCTATAGCACCATGAATATGAATTTAAAGTTCAGAAATTTAGTAGGAGTTTTCTAGCTTGTTTTATAAATTATGTAAATCAACCCAAGAGCTTAAATTCTCTCATCTTATTTGCTTTATTATTTTATGCTATTACTCTCTTCTTGTCATAAACCAAACATCAACCATATCATTTTATTTTCTTTGCACAAGTACTAAATTATAAAATAATAAGAACACCTATCCCTTGGGTTCGATCTTTTGTATTACGCGATAGTTTAATCGTGCACTTGCGATTTTCTTATCAAGTTTTTGGCGCCGTTGCCGGGGATAGGTTCTTTCAAGTTCCTATTTTTATTTTGTTTAGTACTTCCTGTATATTTTAAAAAAAATATATATATATTTCTGCCTAACAGTTTGTTGCCATGTGGAAAGAAGATCCTTTAGAGACTATAATCTCTGAAGGATTGGATTTTGAAGATATTGAAAGCAATGAAGAACAGGTCATTGAAATGGCAAGATATCTGGAAGCTGCCCATTTTTTCCCTTCAAAAGGAAATTGGGTAGAGGAGCTGAAAAGAGAGGAAGAAGTTCAAGAGGAAAAGAGGGAATTGAAGCCCTTACCTTCCACCCTTAAGTATGTATTTCTTGAGGAAGGTAATAACAAGCCAGTCATTGTGAGTAGTTCCCTCTCTCCTCTTAAAGAAGAAAAACTGGTAAGAATTCTTAGAGCTCATAAATCTGCTTTGGGTTGGACTATAGAGGATATTAAGGGCATAAGCCCCACTGTTTGTACGCATAAAATTTGTTTAGAAGAACAAGTTAAACCTGTAGTCCAACCCCAAAGAAGACTTAATCCTGCCATGAAAGAGGTGGTAAGGAAAGAAGTGATTAAGTTGCTAGATGCAGGGATCATCTATCCCATTTCTGATAGTGAATGGGTTAGTCCTGTTCAGGTAGTTCCCAAGAAAGGGGGAATTACTGTGGTCCCAAATGAGAACAATGAATTGATTCCCACCAGGATGGTAACTGGATGGAGGGTTTGTATAGATTACCGGAGGCTAAATTCTGCCACCCGGAAAGATCATTTCCCCCTTCCCTTTATTGATCAAATGCTTGACAGGTTGGCTGGCTATGAGTACTATTGTTTCTTGGATGGGTACTCAGGTTATAATCAAATTGTTGTTGATCCTAAGGATCAAGAAAAAACTCCTTTTACTTGCCCCTTCGGGGTGTTTGCTTATAAAAGAATGCCTTTTGGCTTGTGTAATGCTCCAGGAACCTTCCAAAGATGTATGTTTGCTATTTTTTATGATTTAATTGGTGAATGTATGGAAGTGTTCATGGATGATTTTTCTGTATATGGCCCCAGCTTTGACAAGTGTTTGAGCAATTTGGAAAGGATTTTAGTTAGGTGCCAAGAAAAGAATTTGGTGCTTAATTGGGAAAAATGTCATTTTATGGTAAAAGATGGCATTGTGCTTGGGCACAAGATTTCTGAAAAAGGGATTGAGGTAGATAAAGCTAAAACTGAAATCATTGAAAATCTACCTCCTCCCACTAATATTAAAGGTATAAGAAGCTTTCTTGGTCATGCAGGTTTTTATAGGCGATTTATAAAAGATTTTTCTAAAATTGCTAAGCCTATGACAAATATCCTTGAAAAAGAAGCTCCTTTTATCTTTAATAATGAGTGTTTGGCTGCTTTTAAATTATTAAAGGAAAAACTTGTTTCAGCCCCTATCATTGTTGCTCCCCAATGGGATTTGCCTTTTGAAGTTATGTGTGATGCTAGTGATAATGCAATAGGGGTTGTTCTTTGTCAGAAAAATGGAAAGGTTTTGCATGTGATTTATTATACTAGTAAGGTTCTGAATGAAGCTAAAAAAAATTATGCTACAACTGAAAAGGAGTTGTTGAGCGTTGTCTATGCTTTAGACAAATTCAGACCTTACGTTTTGGGTACTAAAGTTATTGTGCATACTGACCATGCTGCATTGAAGTACTTGTTTGCTAAGCAGGAAGCTAAAACCAGGCTGATCAGGTGGATCTTACTCTTGCAAGAGTTTGATCTTGAAATTGTGGACAGAAAAGGGAAGGACAATGGTGTAGCAGACCATTTGTCAAGGCTTGAAGAAGGGAACTCCGATCCAATTCCTATTCAAGAGGAGTTCCTAGATGAGAGGCTTTTAGCTATCCAAGAGATAGCTCCATGGTATGTACATTTAGCTAATTTTAAAGCTGCTGGTGTGTTGCCTTCTGATTTGACTTGGCAACAAAAGAAATTTTTTTTACATGATGCTAAATTCTTTTTCTGGGATGAACCTTATTTGTTTAAAGAATGTTCTGATGGGATCATTAGAAGGTGTATTCCAGAAAAAGAATTTGAGGCTATTTTATGGCATTGCCATGGCTCCGATTATGGAGGCCATTTTTCAGGTGAGAGGACTGCAGCTAAAGTCCTCCAAAGTGGTTTTTATTGGCCTACTATTTTCAAAGATAGTAGAGCATTTGTGGTAAGGTGTGATTGCTGTCAACGAACTGGTAATATCTCAAGAAGGAATGAGATGCCCCAAAAAATGATTTTGGAAGTTGAGCTTTTTGATGTTTGGGGCATTGATTTTATGGGACCTTTTCCACCTTCTTTTGGTTGCCAGTATATTTTGGTTGCTGTTGACTATGTTTCTAAATGGGTTGAAGCATCAGCCCTTCCCACAAATGATGGAAAAGTGGTTCTGGAAATTTTGAAGAAAAAGATTTTTACTAGATTTGGGGTGCCAAGAGCAATAATCAGTGATGGAGGTAAGCATTTTTGTAATAAAGCTTTTGAAACTCTTTTGAAAAAATATGGTGTTAGTCATAAAATTGCTACCCCCTATCACCCCCAAACTAGTGGACAAGTAGAGGTTTCTAATAGGGAGATAAAAAGGATTTTGGAAAAAACAGTTGGTACCTCAAGGAAGGATTGGTCAAAAAAATTAGATGACACCTTGTGGGCTTATCGAACTGCGTTTAAAACTCCTATTGGAACCTCTCCTTACCAGCTGGTTTATGGTAAGACTTGTCATTTACCTGTGGAACTTGAGCATAAAGCCTTTTGGGCTTTGAAACATTTGAACATGGACCCCAAAGAAGGTGGGGATAAAAGACAGGTACAGGTACATGAGCTGGATGAGTTTAGACTCCAAGCATATCACAATGCTAGGATCTACAAAGAAAGAACAAAAAGGTGGCATGATAAGAAAATCTTGCCAAAAGAATTTAGTCCAGGACAGCTTGTGTTATTGTATAACTCAAGGCTGAGGTTGTTCCTTGGAAAGTTGAAGTAAAGATGGACAGGACCATTTTTGGTCACCAAAGTTTTTCCTCATGGTGCGGTTGAGTTGGAAAATCGAGGAACAAAGAACACATTTCTTGTCAATGGGCAAAGGCTGAAACCTTACCTAGGAGGAGATTATGAGAGTCAAGTGATGACTGTTGAACTTGCTGAACCCCCAAATGATTAAGGGGAAGGGTCTATCTCGGACCTTAACATTGAGCTGGTTGGGAGACAACCCAACTTAGGATAGTTTAAATTTTTGTCGTTTAAATTTCTGCACAACTCTTGTACATAAATAAAAGAAAAGAAATTTTATGTTTCTGCTGCAGGCGAGGCCAGCGCTCGAGCGCTGGAGGCCAACGCTCAAGCGTTAGGCCCCTGCTTCACAACCTCTGATTCCAGTTGATCCCAGCGCTTAGGCGTTGGAGGGCTAGCGCTCATGCGCTAGGCCCCTGGAATCCACCCAGTTATTTTTCTAATTTCCAGCGCCATAGCGTTGGAACCCAGCGCTCAGGCGCTGGGACCTCTGATGCCCAGTTTTTTTTTTTTTTTAATTTCAGCGCCCAAGCGTTGGTATCCCCAACGCTCAAGCGCTGGAGCTCGGGCAGTTTGCTGTTTCTAGTTTTTAATAAATTTTGTGTTCACCATTTTCTGGAAGTTTTAAGGTTCTATGAGTTTTCCCTTGGTCCTAAACTGGTTTTAATTTTTTGGGAACTCAAGAATTCTTGTTTTTAAGGTGGACACAAATTTTTCAACCCATGTTCTTAAGTGTGCTGATTTTGGAACTAACAAGTCAAGCAAGTTTTTACTTGTGAGACTTTTGTTTGTTCAATGTTACAGGATAGGTACCAAAAGGAGGGAGAGCCCTCTTGAACTTAAGTGTTCAATTTGATTTTTACATTGAGGTTCCCTTGGACCTTTGTGGAAAATTTGTTACTATACCAGCTTATTAGTTTTTATTTTTGTTTTTATAGTTTTTAGTTTTTAGTTTAGATTTTCTGTCTTCTTTTTGCATGAGTCTTGAGTATATTATCCATTCTGAATGTTGCTATAGCTTTGTGAATGCTTTATCTGATTAAACTGCTTTGTGAAAAGTTCTATGTTTTTAAGCAGTTAGGATTGCATGCTGTAGAAAGGATTTTTGATGTCTTGATTGTTGGGTTGTTGGCAAAGTCTTTTTCTGAGTTCTAAAAGGGTACCACTTACCCTATGTTTTTTCTGAGAGCTGAGGTCTCTGAATTCTTGATTGTGAAATTTTCCTGCCTTGTGTTGCATGTCGATTGGAGTTTTGTACACTTTGTGAGTTGAGAAGAGATTATAGGCATTTTTGAAAACTCAGATTTTTGCTTGAAATGTTATATCCACTAGTAGCCCCTTTTTGAGCCTTAAAAGAGTCATTCTTTGGAGCCTACTTTGTGTGATAATTCTTAAAGTTGTTATTGTGATTCATGTGCTGAATTTGTTAGAGCTATGTTTGTTGGGTTTCTCTCTAAAAAAAAAAAGAAAAAGAAAAAGAAAGAGTAAGGTATGTGCCTTAGAAAAAATAATGAAGTAGTGGGGTGAGAAAGAGTATGAAGGGAGTAAAATTCAAGTCATTCATCCCATACATTCCACTACTTTGTTAAAAAAAAAAAAGGAGAAGAAAAGAGAAAAATTGAGAGGACCCTTGTGTTGAAAATTGTTAAAGCTCTTAGTCAAGAAAAATCACTTAACAACAAGTTTCTGAGTCAGCCATTAGAGTTGCCAATTTCTTGAAATCCACACCTTGAAATGTACAACCTTTTGGCCAAGTTACAACCTTAAAAATCTCTTCAACATCACTTGGTTGCTTAACTTCAGTTTTGATTTGAATTATAGGCAGGATTATTGAGCTTTCTTGTTTTCATGGAGGCTATTATTGTGTGAGCTTAATTGATGAACTCAACATGTTAAAAGCCAAGCCTAACCTTCTTGATTCTTTGTCTATAAAACATGCATGTCTTCCTTATCTGCTAAGCTTTCTTTGAAAGGTTTTTGTGCTTCAAGTTGTAATCAGATAAAACTTTCTCAAAACTCAGGGACGAGTTTTTCTTTAAGTTTTGTCGCTTGAGGACAAGCTGTCGTTGGGTATAGTGGTGTGATGAGTGAATTTTATATGATGTTTTTAGGCTATTTTTAGTCTTTTTATTTTATTATTTTTGAGTCACATATAGGTTTTTTTAGTCTTTTTATATAGATTTTCTATTTATTTTTCATTTTGCATGTAGATTAGATTTTATTAGATTTTCTAGCTTTATTTTATATTTTTAGGAATTTTTCTAGTTATTTTGTATTTTTAGAAAAAGCTGGTTTAGTTATCATTTTTGTCCAGGGACCAATATGTAAAATTTCAGGAAGTCAGGGACCAAATTGTAAAAGTTCAAGAGTGGAGGACTTAAAGTGAAGATTGAGAGAATATGAGGGCTTGAATTGAAGTGCTAACCAAGAGAGGACCAAAGTGAAAAAGAAGAATATGAAGAATCACTCTCTAATTTAGCACATGGAAAAAATGTTTAAAGGAATTGATGTTAGTGGAGGAAGGGTTTCAGAATTAAACAAGGCTGAGTAGTGGCATTTTATGGCCATCAAAACCCACTACCATGAATGAAGAAGGAAGGAAAAGCTTGAAGATGAAGAAGCAGCGTCCCAGCGCTCATGCGTTGGGATCCAAGCGCTCCAGCGTTGGGTTCTGACTGGATGATGAGTCAGATGTTGACCCAGCGCCCAAGCGTTGGAAAGCCAGCGCTCAAGCGCTGGGCCTCAGACAGGAAGTGGATTTTTAATGCATCCTAGCGCCCATGCGTTGGGAATGCCAGCGCTCAGGCGTTGGAGGCTGGAATTTACTATAAATAGGACCCTTTTCTTCACTTGTAAGACACACCTTTTTAGAATACAACAAGTATTCTCTCTTTCTCCCTCAAAGGTCATTGTTCCTAGGAATTGTGGGAAGCCAAACTTGAGCTCCTATCCAGGGTAATTCAATGATTCTTTTAGCCATGCTTGGCTAATTCTTCTTTTAAGTTTTTGGGTTGTTTTAATTTATAATTCATGTTCTAGTTTTCTTTTACATTTCTGAATAATATCTTCTATTCATGTTTTATTTCTTTGTTCTTCATTAATCTTTATGCGCAAAAGATTTCATGCTTTCTACTTATTTATAAGGCCATTTGGTAAGTAGTAAGGGAAATAGGAAATAAAAAAGGTTATAAGTATACATTTCTTAAGGCTATAAGGATGGACGTAGCTTTGTGTTGGCCCGAATTCTCTCTTCATCTTCTTCTCTAATTAACTAATAACCAAGGCTATGGAGTTAGTAATTAGGTAAGAAAGTTCTACATTTCTTAAGGCTATTAGGATGTAGAAATTTAGGCTATAGCACCATGAATATGAATTTAAAGTTCAAAAATTTAGTAGGAGTTTTCTAGCTTGTTTTATAAATTATGTAAATCAACCCAAGAGCTTAAATTCTCTCATCTTATTTGCTTTATTATTTTATGCTATTACTCTCTTCTTGTCATAAACCAAACATCAACCATATCATTTTATTTTCTTTGCACAAGTACTAAATTATATAATAATAAGAACACATATCCCTTGGGTTCGATCTTTTGTATTACGCGATAGTTTAATCGTGCACTTGCGATTTTCTTATCATATGGTAATCGATTACCAGAACGAAAAAGTGCATCTTTTCATGAACCATTGTGTCCCAAACCTTTTGATAAGGGTTGTGATGGTTCAAGGACGTTTCCCTTGCCTATATAAAGACCATTTGAGTCCAGAAAACATAACACAACAAGAGACAACACGTTACACATGAGAAAATCACATTAGGCCAAAACTTTGTCAAAATTAGTTCATCTTTTAGAACTTAAATCTTTTGGAGCCTAAATTCTGAGTTCATGATCTTCATGTTAATAAGAACACTTTAGTTGTTCATATCTTGAAGAACTCAAAATTGTATTATGCTTAAAAGCCTTAAAGCATAATTTCTCATGATCAATCCAATTGTGTGTTAAAGGATTGAAACAGCCAATTGTAATATCTTCTTCATCTCTTTCTGTAAGATTGAGTTTTTCACCGTGGTATTTGGTGAAGGGTTGTTGTCACTGAAAGTGGTTTACTTTCAGGGTTTCGATTGAAGACAAGTTTGTCTTCAAGGTCTGAGGGTGGTTTGCCTTCAGGAACTGAAAGCGGTTTGCTTTCTGGGGCTGTTGAAAGTGGTTTGCTTTCACAGGATATTGGTATAAATTCTTGGGGTCCTTGGGTTAGGAACTTGTAAGAGATTTTTATCAATAGTGGAAAAATCCTCAAGGGGTTTTCTTGAGGGACTGGACGTAGCCTTCGGTGGATTGAAGGTGAACCAGGATAAAATTTTGTGTGTGATTCTCTTTATCCTTCACATTTACTTTCAAGTATCGTTCATATCCGCTGCAATCACAACGATCATTTCGTGATCATCGTAAACTTGAAAGTAACAATTTCAATAAGGCGAAAATTGGGGCATCACTGATTCACCCCCCTCTCAGGTTTCTATCTGTTCTACAGATTTTGATGACTTTTAGATTTTTTTTATGCTTTCATTAGACATACTATTTTATTTGGTTTGTAATAGCATAGACTAAACCTTTTTACTGCACTGTTGGATGTTTTCGTTTATTTTGCAATGTTTGGATGGTTGTGTTTTATCCTTGTTTTACATCTTTACCCCCATATGCCTATGCTTTATTTCGACATATATACTTTTATGGATGTATGCCTGTATTTTTAGCCTTTTCTTCTTTTTGATGAAGTCAAAAGTGGGAGAAAGGTTCTGTGTTCTTAAAGATAATATGCAGGAATTCAACAAGTGATTTAGAAAGGGGGAGATGAATTCAACAAGTGAATGAGAAATACTGGATTACATCAAACAGGGGGAGTATTTCATCAAGAATGCATATATGATCTTCAAGAATCAAGAATGTGTTTGCCATCATCAAAAAGGGGGAGATTGTGAAGAAGGTCTTGCTCCTGACCCTGGCTGAGGTTTTGATGACGACAAACCCATCGACAAAAAGAAGAAAAGAAGACTTAGAGGAAACAGCGCTACAAAGTCTATCATATACCTAGAAGTCTTAGTTTAGGTGAGTTATGCTTCTAAAGGTCTATTAAAGCATAAAGGCTCTTTAAAACACCTAAACTAATCAAGCTTAATGTTTTCATAACTTAAAAGAAGTAGAAAACCTTAAGTCGATCTCAAAGGATCAAGTTTCTGGAAGATGGACTTCAGTGTAATCGATTTCAGCCTTCTGGTAATCGATTACACCTAGGCAAGTAATCGATTACTTCTTGCTTGTAATCGATTACATGTTTGAATTTGAAATTCAAACTGAAACGGCTATTAGTGTAATCGATTACACTAAGTGATGTAATCGATTACCAGAATGAAAAGTTGCATCTTTTCATGAACCATTGTGTCTCAAACCTTTTGGAAAGGGTTGTGATGGTTCAAGGACGTTTCCCCTTGCCTATATAAAGTCCATTTGAGTCCAGAACATAACAACACATGAGAATACAACATTAGGCCAAAGCTTTGTCAAAATTAGGTCATCTTTTAGAACTTAAACCTTCAAGAGCCTAAATTCTGAGTTCATGATCTTCATGTTTATAAGAACACTTTAGTTGTTCATATCTTGAGGAACTCAGAATCCTATTATTCTTAAAAGCCTTAAATCATAAATTCTCATGATCAATCCACTTGTATGCTAAAGGATTGATTCAGCCAATTGTAAACTCTTCTTCATCTCTTTCTGTAAGATTGAGTATTCACCGTAGTTTTCGGTGAAGGGTTGTTGGTACTGAAAGTGGGATACTTTCAGGGTGTTGATTGCAGGTGGTTTAGCCTTCAAGGTTTGAGGGTGGTTTGCTTCAGGAATTGAAAGTGGTTTGCTTTCAGGGGCTGTGGAAAGTGGTTTGCTTTCACAGGAAATTGATAGAAATTCTTAGGGTCCTTGGGATAAGAACTTGTAAGAGATTTTTATCAATAGTGGAAAAATCCTCAAGGGGTTTTCTTGAGGGACTGGACGTAGCCTTCGCTGGATAGAAGGTGAACCAGGATAAAATTCTGTGTGTGAATTCTTCTATCCTTCATCTTTACTTTCAAGCAACGCTTAATTCCGCTGCAATCACAACTACTAATTGGTGATCATCATTTTCTTGAAAGTAATAATTTCAATAAGGCGAAAATTGGGGCAACACTGATTCACCCCCCCCTCTCAGGTTGCTATCTGCACTAACAGTTTTGACCATTATACCCAGTGTATGCCAGCTAATGCTCATCACGTGCTTTAGTCAGATATTTGAAGTTCGACCGTTGAACATGTACGATGCTCAAAGATTCTTGCCGTTGATTTTGCGATGTCATCTTGATTTGAAGAAAAGTAGAGAAGAAGTGGGACCAAGAAATATTGTATTAATTGTGTCCCTTCCTACTTTCTGCCATTGCCAGTACTTTAATAAATACGCAGACGAGGTAGATTTCTTTTGATCCAAGAAGAAATTATTCAGGATGAGGAAAATAATTTCTTTAATGCTTCTGTTAAACTAATATCCTTGTAAAACACATTTCTTGATGTTTGTACCTTTGGTGCATTCAGATGTTTGAGCGGACGGATTCTTCCTTAGACTTTGGCAGACATAGTCTCCACATAATATTTGAAGTTCCGTTACCGAGTGGCTTGCATCCCCAGACGATCTTTCTTCATACAGTTCTTCTTAAGGATTAGAATCTTCTATTTCCTTTTGCTTCCATTGAAGTTCTCCATCTGAGAGAGTTGATCCACAACTTCTTTGTATGATGCTAGAGAATCTTCGAAGTCGAAGGTGTTTCTTCATAGGTTGTCATGCTCTTTCAGCTTTAGATGAAGCAGTCTTTGTTTTGATCACTGTAGGTTTAAGGTAGCGGACTGTTTCAGCTTCTTGAGGTGGAATTTGACTTAACAGCACAGAGCTTGATGGGGTGTCCTTGAGAGAGGATGTTGGCTATTTGAAGTTACTGCTTTATCTCTCTTGAATCACCAGACTGTCTTTACATGAGTGCTTTCCTTTTGATCATCCTTTTTTTGACCGTATTTCCTTCAGGATGACCGGACGGTCTCTTCTGGTGGACTAATTCTCTTGATGATGCTTTGAGATTCATTCAGTCCCTTTAGTAGATAATCATTCCTGTACATGTGAATTTTCATTATGTTAGGAATTTTATCTCTGACAATGTTAAACCTTAAAGAAATTGTTAATTATCAAAACATAATAATTCATTTAATTATTTGAATCTAACAGGTTTGACATTCTGCATGTCTCACAACTACGTAAGTATATACCTGACTCTTCCCATGTCATCGAGCCAGATGATATTCAACTCAAGGACAACTTATCATTCGAAGTTCCACGTATGAAGATAGGGAACAAGAGCATTAAGAAACTACGAGGAAAGCAAGTCCCTTTGGTCAAAATGATATGGAATCAGACAACGAGAGATGCAACATGGGAAATTGGAAGAGAAGATGACGGAACAATACCCTGAACTGTTTGTCAACCTATAGATTTGTGGACGAAAATAATTTAAGGGGGTAGATTATAAGACCCTAAATTAATTAAACGATTAAATAATTATTTAATTATCTGATGTATATTTTGGAATGCTTTCAAGCATATAAGTTAATGCCATGAGCTATTCGGATTATTGGTGCAACGTTTAACTGGACTGACGTTCGAGTGAGAATAAGACTTTCTCTTTATCTGTATGATGATCGGTGAAGAATTTTGTGTAGAATGACTGAGATATTGATAGGGTCTCCTTCCGGAGTCAGGGAAAATATTTCCCTCGCTGTCAAGACACGCGGTAGAAACTTCTGTGAAACGAACGGAGGTGTTTCAGACCTCAGATTGAAAATCCGAGAATCACCAAACGATTCCAAACAACGAGACGAAAATATATAAATCCCGAGGAAAAAATCCTGGTTTATTTTAACGACCGGTGCTCTAGTTAAGCGAGTGATTGGCTCAATATGAGCGAGTGGCGGGTTTTAGTCACTTTAAGCACCATTGGAGAATGTGCTAATTAAAAATTAAAATATTGTTTATGACAATGTGTAAGATAGATTATACATAATCATGATTAAGTTATCCAAAGGAACTCTAACTTAAGCCTAAGAAAAGGTAATTTAATCAAAAGGGAATCCTAGCTAATATTAAAATAATCCTAGATTAATTAACACATCATTCAGCTTAGAAAAAAAAATTCTCCCTTTATTATGCTTGTTGAACCCTCTACCTTAATGCACAAATAGGGGAGGATTTCGCATTTCATTTAATTAAGTGTTACGTAAGGAAGTTAGAGGGATAATTAAGAGAGAGAAAGAAAAGGAGAAAACTCAAGAACACCATCAACTTCTTCAAGCTCCAACCACACCTCCTCCCTCCATTTCCACCCATCTCCACTTGTTTTCTCTTCTTACTTCTTTGAGGTTCACGAGACTTGGGAACGTTCGGAGCAGATGTTGCACTCGGGAATGAAGGAAACATTTTTAAGGCACTTCGCTATCTATTTAGCTATCATAGCCCATGTGAATTTATCTATATATATACATATATTGTGACCTTGGGAATCGGTAGCTAACGACACTAAGTTTGAATGCCCGATTATTTGTTAGCAATTGCTTGCATTTGTTAAATGGCTTGAATGATTGTTGATTGATGTTTGATATATCCATGCTTCCTTGCTAAATTGATAAGTGATATCATGATGCTTATGACATGATTTATATGGTGATACATGCGCCTTTGAGTGCAAGCTCGGGTTCGTAAACGCAGGGCTCCGTAGCTTGGTTAGTTGTTTTTTATCATGTCGTGTAAAGCATATTTCTTTGGGTCATCATGGTTCGGGGCTATAAAGAGTGCCAGATGATGAGTGGATTTTATATGATGTTTTTAGGTAGTTTTTAGTCTTTTTATTTTATTATTTTTGAGTCACATATAGGTTTTTTATTGTTTTTATGTAGATTTTATATTTATTTTGCATTTTGCATGTAGATTAGATTTTATTTGTTTTTCTAGCTTTATTTTATATTTCTAGGAATTTTTCTAGTTATTTTATATTTTTAGAAAAAGCTGGTTTAGTTATCATTTTTGTCCAGGGACCAATATGTAAAGTTTCAGGAAATCAGGGACTAAATTGTAAAAGTTCAAGAGTGGAGGACTTAAAGTGAAGATTGAGAGAATAAAAGGGCTTGAATTGGAGTGCTAACCAAGAGAGGACCAAAAGTAAAGAAGAGGAATATGAAGCAACTCTCTTCAAATTAGCACATGGAAAATAATGTTGAAGGATTGATGGTAGTGGGAGGAAGGTTTCAGAATTGATTAAGGGCTGAGTAGTGGCTTTTTATGGAATTTAAAACCCACTACCATGAAGAAGGAAGAAAAGCTTGAAGTTGAAGAAGCAGCACAGCGCTGCAGCGCTGGGAACACAGCGCTCAAGCGCTGGGCCTCGGTCTGGAAGTGGGATTTAATTGCTGAGGCCAGATTTTTGCTATAAATAGGGAGGCAACTTGCACTTGAAAAACACACCTTCTTAGAATACAACAAGTATTCTCTCTTTCTCCCTCTTGAGCATTGTTCCTAGGACTTGTGGGAAGCCATATTTGAGCTCCTATCCAGGTAATTCAATGTCTCCTTTAGCCATGCTTGGCTAACTTCTTCTTTAAGTTTTTGCATTGTTTTAGTTTATAATTCATGTTCTAGTTATTTTCTACATTTCTGAATAATACTTTCAATTCATGTTTTATTCCCTTGTTCTTCATTAATCTTAGTGCACAAAAGATTTCATGCTTTCTACTTATGTCATAAGGCCATTTGGTAAGTAGTAAGGGAAATAGGAAATAAAAAAGGTTATAAGTTTGCATTTCTTAAGGCTATAAGGATGTACGTAACTTTGTGTTGGCCCGAATTCTTTCTTCATCTTCTTTTCTAATTAACTAATAACCAAGGCTATGGAGTTAGTAATTAGGAAAGAAAGGTCTACATTTCTTAAGGCTATTAGGATGTAGAAACTCTAGGCTATAGCACCATGATTTTGGATTTAAAATTCAGAAATTAAGTAGGAGATTTCTAGCATGTTTTATAGACTATGTAAACCAACCCAAGAGCTTAAATTCTTATCATCTTATTTCAATATCATTTTATGCTTTTGTTCTTTCTTGTTCTAAACCAACATCAATATTCATCTTTTAATTTTCTGCACATGTACTAAATTTTATAATAATAAGAACACCTATCCCTTGGGTTCGATCTTTTGACTACGCGATAGTTAATCGTACACTTGCGATTTCCGCTATCACCAGACTAGAGATGAAAAATATTGGAGGCATTACACAGAGTGTAACCGTGTAAGTGGAAACTCATTGGTTGACCTGTAGTCTGGCCCTCTGCTTGGAGATGGCTTAGCGTCCCACCTGCCCTACAGGGAGTTGGTGTTACATATCGATGAATATTTTTGTACAATGACGGGTTGTATGTGCATATAGAGAGTCGTAGGGTCATCGACCACTTGTGTTTTTAATTTGGGCCTATATGAAGTTCTTCTAAGTGTTAACATGTATATCTATATGCTCTGCCTTAATTATACATGTTGTTGTGTTGGAAGTGACCCTTGATTTTCCATGTTTATTTCGGACGAATTATGGGCGCTTCATCAGATCATGGCAGGCAAGCAACTGGTGGATCCTCATGCAGCCCTTCTCCCTCAGGGGGAGGTAGTTATCCACTTCATTGATCGGGAGGACCCGACATCATGGGTAGTCGACCTGCTCTCATGGCGAGTCCGGTAACAGGTCGAGTTGTTGAGGATAGGATGGGTGTCTAGGCACTCAGTAAGGACGAAAAATCTACCACATCTCTTACGATATTCCCTTACCTCCTCTCCCAGGATTTGGGAGTTCCGGCGCTTCAACGTCGAGGACGGCCGCTATCCAGCATCCCTTGTCGTTGTTCCTGACCCTGTAAGACCCTTTCTTTTATATGATATAGTGATTAATTTTAGTCTCAAATTATTCGTATATTTGAGCTCGTCTTAGTTAAGATGTGTGAAATGTGTGAAAAATATGTTGAGCTATGTATTGGCTAGGTTTTGGTTGAAACCGCGAAGTTTTGAAGTGAAGTGGATGATCGTCTTAGGAGGTCGTCTGGTGACTTGTCACGGGATCATCCTAGGTACTCGTCTGGTGTGACCGTTTTTGGTGATCGTCTTGGGTTATCGTCCGAAGTGACTATTAATAACTCGTCTAAAGGGCTCGTCTGAGGTACTCGTCCGGAGTGGCTTTTTAGTAAGTTGTTTTGTATCTCGTCGGGTCTGTCAGCCACTATTGTTGACTTTGAAAAAGTGTCAGAGTCATTAATGAGCATTGATGACCCACCATTTTTGTTGACCACTTTGTTAGTACAGATAGCAACCTGAGAGGGGGGGGGGGGTGAATCAGTGTTGCCCCAATTTTCGCCTTATTGAAATTGTTACTTTCAAGTTTATGATGAACACGAAATGATCGTTATGATTGCAGCGGATATGAACGATACTTGAAAGTAAATGTGAAGGATAAAGAGAATCACACACAAGATTTTATCCTGGTTCACCTTCAATCCACCGAAGGCTACGTCCAGTCCCTCAAGAAAACCCCTTGAGGATTTTTCCACTATTGATAAAAATCTCTTACAAGTTCGTAACCCACGGACCCCAAGAATTTCTACCAATATCCTGTGAAAGCAAACCACTTTCAACAGCCCCTGAAAGCAAACCGCTTTCAGTTCCTGAAGGCAAACCACCTTCAGACCTTGAAGACAAAATTGTCTTCAATCGAAACCCTGAAAGTAAACCACTTCCAGTGACAACAACCCTTCACCGAATACCACGGTGAAAAACTCAATCTTACAGAAAGAGATGAAGAAGATATTACAATTGGCTGTATCAATCCTTTAACACACAATTGGATTGATCATGAGAAATTATGCTTTAAGGCTTTTAAGCATAATTCAATTCTGAGTTCTTCAAGATATGAACAACTAAAGTGTTCTTATTAACATGAAGATCATGAACTCAGAATTTAGGCTCCAAAAGATTTAAGTTCTAAAAGATGAACTAATTTTGACAAAGCTTTGGCCTAATGTGATTTTCTAATGTCTAATGTGTTGTCTCTTGTGTATGTTTTGTGTGTGTTTTGTTTTCTGGACTCAAATGGTCTTTATATAGGCTAGGGAAACGTCCTTGAACCATCACAACCCTTTTCAAAAGGTTTGGGACACAATGGTTCATGAAAAGATGCACTTTTTCGTTCTGGTAATCGATTACCATACTTAGTGTAATCGATTACACAAGTGACCGTTTCAGTTTGAATTTGAATTTCAAACATGTAATCGATTACAAGACATGAGTAATCGATTACTTGCCTAGGTGTAATCGATTACCATAATGGTGTAATCGATTACACAGAAGCCCATTTTCCAGAAATTGATTTTTGAGACTGGCTTAAGGTTTTATACTTCTTTTAAGTTATGAAAACACTTAGCTTGATTAGATTAGGTGTTTTAAAAGCCTTTATGCTTTAATAAACCTTTGGAAGCATAACTCACCTAATACTAAGACTTCTAGACTATTGATGGACTTGTAGTGCTTGATTCTTTGAAGTCTTCTTTTCTTCTTTTTGTTGATGAGTTTGTCGTCATCAAAACCACAGCTAGGGTCAGGAGCAAGACCTTCTTCACAATCTCCCCCTTTTTGATGATGGCAAACACATTCTTGATACTTGAAGATCATATATACATTCTTGATTCTTAACTCCCCCTATTTGATGGAATCTAGTATTTCTGATATTTCTCCCCCTTTCTAATGTACTTGTTGAATTCCTGCATATGATCTTTAAGAGCAAAGAACCTTTCTCCCCCTTTTGACTTCATCAAAAAGAAGAAAAGGCCAAAAAAATGTACATGCATACATATATCCATACAAGTATATTGCAACATAAAGCATGGGGGGGTAGGGGTAAATATGTAAATCGTTGAATAACCAGCACTTATATACATATAAAAGATCAAATGCATAAATTTACAAACATCAACGATGATTGAGACAAAAGCTTATAAAACTAAGAGTCATCAGACATGTCTTCATCATCGGACAAAATGTGAATGCCGTCATAATGAAGTAACCAGGAAAGTGTATCAATTCCATAGTCATGAAATAAACCTAAGCTTGATAGTATCCTAGAATTAACACACTTGTAATTTGAAGAGCGAACATCATGGGAGTCTGCAATGGGAACTCCAGATTGAAAGAAAAGACGAGTGATACTAGGAGCATAGGGAAATGATTGTGCTTTAGTTCTGCAAGTAAGCATATGGTGCAGTACTAAGAAGGTCTAGTTAATGGCGTGACCATTAAGGATGCCATATAAAACTTGGAGTTCTAACTCACTAATATGAGCATGAAGATCTTCCTGAGGTAGAAGAATGTGATGAACAAAATAATGAAGCAAGTGGTTGGTGGTGGTAAGGACATCTATATGAAAGGGACAAGTTTTGGTGCGAGGAGGATGAAGTTTCTGAACCTCTGAAGGAGTAAAGCGGCACAAAGTGCGATAAAAGGAGTCATAGTTATAGGCAGGCCAGAGGCAGGGCAGATTTGTTCCCAACTCGGCACCAGAAAATGGGAGGCCCAACCATTTGTCAAGAGAAACAAGAGAGTACTGAATGGTAGTCCCTTTTACAGAAGAGGTGAGACTGGTACCTGCAACTTCCAAGTTACAGTAGAATACTTTGACTAACTCTGGATAGTAGGGTGTGGTTGATGTAATGAAAGTATCAATATATTGATCTCCGAGTAAAGCGGGAAATGTTAGACCGGCTTCGATGAAAGAGTCTAAGTCAGCTTAAGAGGGGGTTCGAACTGTTTGTTTGAGAAAGTGAGAAATAAATCGAGTTTTCTCATCAGAATTGGGAAGAAGACGGGAGAAATTTAATGGATTGTGAGGGCAAATTTAATGGATAGGCACAGAGAGAAAGACATGTTGCCGTGGATGGTAAAAATCAGAACGTGGAATGATTGTGGAAGATATGACTGATCAACATCTAAGGCTGGCTTAAATATCCTGAGCATGTAATCGATTACAGCAGTTAAGTAATCGATTACGGAGCAGTTATGCCAAGTTTGAATTTCAAAAGATGGAGGGAAATTGAAATTCTGGCAATTTTTCGAGTATGTAATCGATTACTGCAGTTACGGTAATCGATTACATCAGTTACAAATTTGAAAAATTTCAAATTTTGAACATGTAATCGATTATAGTGGTTATGATAATCGATTACTCAGATAGTTCTAACAGGCACGAGGACTTAGAACGTGGATAATCGACTACAGGACCTATGGTAATCGATTACTAGGACAATTGTATAAGTTCTAGGCTCTAGAACCTTAAGTAACACTTTTTCATATAAACACTTAAGCACATAATGCATATGAACATATAATCATCATAAAGTTTATGCAAGTAACATGTTACCTTAAATGTCATGCTCATCTAATATGCCTAATTCTCTTCTTATCTTGAAAAATGATTCCTTAGGAAGAGGCTTAGTAAAGATATCTGCTAACTGATTATGTGTATCCACAAATGAAATCTCAATATCTTTCCTCATAACATGATCTCGAAGAAAATGATGTCGTATATCATTATGCTTAGTTCGAGAATGCATGATAGGGTTTTTAGTGAGGTTAATGGCACTTGTGTTGTCACATTTGATTGGAATGCAGCCCAGCTCTAATCCATAATCTTTAAGTTGTTGTTTGAGCCATAGAGTTTGTGCACAACAACTTCCTGCAGCAATGTATTCTGCTTCTGCAGTACTTAGAGCAACACATGCTTGTTTCTTACAAGACCAAGAAACAAGAGTATTTCCTAACAAGTGACAAGTACCACTTGTACTTTTTCTTTCAGTTTTACAACCAGCATAATCAGAATCAGAATACCCAATCAAATCACAAACACTTCCTTTGGGATACCACAATCCAACATTTGTAGTTCCTTTCAAATATTTGAAAATCCGTTTAACAGAACTCAAATGTGATTCCCTAGGAGATGCTTGATATCTAGCACATAGACACACACTAAAGATAATATCAGGTCTACTTGCAGATAAGTATAGAAGAGATCCGATCATACCTCTATATTTGGTAATATCAACTTGATTACCGGATTCATCTTGATCTAAATATGTATTAGACCGCATGGGTGTGGCTATGGCTTTGCAATCATCCAAGTCATATTTCTTTAACAATTCCTTGCAAAACTTTGATTGATTGATGAATATTCCATCATTTGATTGCTTGATTTGCAAACCAAGAAAGAAATTTAATTGTCCCATCATGGACATCTCAAATTCTTCTTGCATCATGTTAGAGAAATCCTTACAAAGAGATTCGTTAGTTGCACCAAAGATAATATCATCAACATAAATTTGAACTAATAGGGTATTACCTTTGGTTCTTTTGATGAACAAGGTTGTATCAGCCTTACCCTTTTGAAATCCTTTATCACAAAGGAAAGTACTTAATCTATCATACCATGCATGAGGGGCTTGTTTAAGACCATAGAGTGCCTTCTTTAATCTGAAGACATGTGAAGGAAACTTTGGATCTTCAAATCCTGGAGGTTGCTTCACATAGACTTCTTCTTGAATGTATCCGTTCAGGAAAGCACTTTTGACGTCCATTTGATATAATGGGAAATTTAAAGAACAAGCATACGCCAATAACAGTCTTATGGCTTCCAACCGTGCTACTGGTGCATAAGTTTCATCAAAATCTATACCTTCTTCTTGATTATATCCTTGAGCAACTAATCTTGCTTTGCTCCTAACTATGATATCATTTTCATCTAACTTATTCCTAAATACCCACTTTGTTCCAATAACATGTTTATCACTAGGCTTAGGGACAGGTTCCCAAACTTGATTCCTTTCAAATTGGTTTAGTTCTTCTTGCATTGCTACAATCCAATATTCATCTTCTAGAGCATCATTTACTTTTGATGGTTCTATCTGAGAGACGAAGGTCATATTCAAAACTGAATCATTTAAGCGTAGCCTTGTAGAAATGCCTCTAGAAATATCACCAATAATATTATCAACTGGGTGATCCCTATGGGTTCTCCATTCCTTTGGAAGTTGATAAGTATTGCTTTCAATGTGCTCTTCTTGTATTGGATTCTGATCTCCATCCTTTTGAGAATCTTCACTTATAATGATATCATTTTCTTCATTATCTGGAAGATTGACTTTATCTTCTATTGAAGATTTAGATTCATCAAAGGAAACGTGTATGGATTCTTCCACGGATAGAGTTTTCTTGTTAAAGACTCTATATGCTTTGTTTGTTAAAGAATAACCAAGGAATATACCTTCATCAGATTTTTCATCAAACTTTCCAAGGTTTTCCTTTCCATTATTCAAGACAAAGCATTTTGATCCAAAAGCATGTAGATGAGAGATGTTTGGTTTCCTTCCTTTGTAGAGTCCATAGGGAGTTTTCTTAAGAATAGGTCTAATAACAACTCTATTGGAAACATAGCAAGCAGTACTTACAGCATCAGCCCAGAAATATTTAGGGAGACTTGATTCACTTGTCATGGTTCTTGCTAATTCTTCAAGTAATCTATTCTTCCTTTCTACTACACCATTTTGTTGTGGTGTTCTCAGAGTAGAGAAATTATGTGATATTCCATTTTCATCACATAGTCCTTGGAATTGTCGATTATGAAATTCTCCACCATGATCACTTTTAATAGAAGAGATCTTTAAAGACTTCTCATTTTGAACAAGCCTTGCATATCTTTTGAATGCATTGAAGGCTTCATTCTTATGAGGAAGAAATAAAGTCCATGTAAATCTAGAGAAATCATCAACAATAACAAGTGCATAAAAATTACCTCCGAGGCTTTTAGTTCTAGATGGTCCGAACAAATCCATATGTAACAATTGAAGGGGTCTTGAGGTCGAAACTATGTTCTTTGGTTTGAAGGATGTTTTGGTTTGCTTCCCCTTTTGACATGCATCACAAAGCTTGTCTTTCTCGAATTTTATCTTTGGAAGCCCAACAACTAGATCATGCTTGACTAGTTTGTTTAAATGATCTATGTGAATATGAGCAAGTCTTCTATGCCATAGCCATGAATCACTATTATTCTTGGCCAAAAGGCATCTCACATTTTGTGGAATTTCTTCCAAGGAGATCATGAAGACTTTATTTACTTTATACCCAGAAAACTTAATTTCTTTGGTTTTCACATCTTTCACAACACATATATCATTAATAAAACCAACTTTCAAACCTTTATCACATAGTTGACTAGTACTCAGAAGATTATGCATCAAACCATCAACGTAAAGAACTTTATTGATGACTGTTTGAGGGGGTGTGCCTATTCTTCCAATACCGAGTATCTTTCCCTTTTGATTGTTACCACATGTGACGAAACCTTTTTCCCTAGGTATAAGAAATGAAAACTTGGTTTTGTCTCCTGTCATGTGTGACGAGCAGCCACTATCAAGATACCATAAATCCTTTGCTGCTTTCATACACATCTACATGACAAAGTTCAGACATGGGTATTAGGAACCCAACAAGTTTTAGGTCCTTCTAAGTTAACATCCTTTCTAACCCAAATGTATTCCCTATTTGGTACTCCTACATGTTTGTAGTAACATCTATTAGGGGCATGTCCTACTTTGTTACAATATGTACAAGAGTAATGATTGTAACTAGTGGTTTGTCTAGGAGAGGAATAGATCTTCTTAGGATGTCTATTTTGAGTGTTTTTCCTATTGTATGTTCTTCTAACAGGTTTAATCTTTTTGTTACTAGAAGATTCTACTATATAGTTTGGTTTTACAAACACAGTCTTCTTGACTTCCTTAGTCTTTGGGTGATAAGTATATCCTAGACCTGATTTGTTATTTGAATTTCTTTGAACACTTAGGATATCATCTAATTTCTGTTTTCCTTTATTGAAGTTATTTACTCTTTGTTGAAGATTATCTATCTTTTCTTCTAAAGAACTACACTTAGTACATTTTTGTGTAATATCTAGTTTAGATTTCACTATGTCTAATTCCTCTTGTAAAGTTCTACACTTACTTTCTAAGGATGAAATCAAATCATTTTGCTTGGTACTAATCTTGGAAATTTTTTGACATAATTTAAACATATTCTCCATAGCAAACTTTAAACCATGAGAAGACATAGAATTATCACTAACCTGGGAATCTTCAACATCTGAGTCATGTGAAGCCATCAAGGTAACTTGTGCTTCTTCTTTGTCAGAATCTGATGATGAACTGACTTCATTATCATCCCAAGCCAAATATGCTCTTCGAGTAGGTTGATCCTTTTTCTCGAATTTCTCTCTTGGACCATGTTTCTTCTTCTGAAGATTTGGACAATCTGACTTGAAATGTCCCGGTTTGCCACACTCGAAACATGTAATCTTTTGAGATGAAGAAGACTCATTGTTCCTTTGGAAGGCTTTATTGTTGTTAAATTTAACATTTTTCCTTTTAAGAAACTTTCCAAAGTTCTTTACTAGAAGATTCAAATTTCCATTGTAATGCATCATAATCTTCTTTGATACTTTCTTTTGCCTTTAGGGAGATTGATCGATACTTCTTCTCATGTTGTTCATGCTCTTCTAAACGATTCAATTCCAACTCATGTTCTTGGAGTTTTCCAAAGAGAGTTGCAAGAGTCATATTTGATAAACTCTTTTTCTCAGAGATGGCTGTCACTTTTGGTTGCCATAATCTTGTAAGTGATCTTAGAACTTTCATGTTCAAGTCACTGTTTGAAAATTGTTTTCCAAGAGCAATCAAATGATTAATCAAATGAGTGAATCGTTTTTGCATATCTAATACCTTTTCTCCTCGAAGCATTCTGAACATTTCATACTCCTGAGATAAAGTATTGATCTTTGATCTCTTGACTTCATCTGTTCCTTCGTGAGTCACCATCAACGTATCACATATTTCTTTTGATGAAGTGCACGTTGATACTCTGAAAAATTCATCGATGCCAAGAGCAGATGTAAGGATGTTCATTCCTTTGAGATCATGTTGAACCTTCATCTTTTCTTCTTCACTCCAAGTACTTTCTGATTTTGGTTGTGAAGTTCCTTCTTCATCTGTTGTTATAGGCACAAAGGGACCTTCTTCAATGGCTTTCCATATTCCTGCGTCTAATGACTTTATGAATATCTTCATCTTGATTTTCCAGAAGTCATAATGTTCTCCATTGAAGAATGGTGGCCTGTTTATGTTGAATCCTTCATTTGTTCCATGATTGGAAGAGGATGCCATCTTTTCCCGGATCTTAGGAGTAACTTACCTAAACTTCCGCTCTGATACCAATTGTTAGTACAGATAGCAACCTGAGAGGGGGGGGGGTGAATCAGTGTTGCCCCAATTTTCGCCTCATTGAAATTGTTACTTTCAAGTTTATGATGATCACGAAATGATCGTTATGATTGCAGCGGATATGAACGATACTTGAAAGTAAATGTGAAGGATAAAGAGAATCATACACAAGATTTTATCCTGGTTCACCTTCAATCCACCGAAGGCTACGTCCAGTCCCTCAAGAAAACCCCTTGAGGATTTTTCCACTATTGATAAAAATCTCTTACAAGTTCCTAACCCAAGGACCCCAAGAATTTCTACCAATATCCTGTGAAAGCAAACCACTTTCAACAGCCCCTGAAAGCAAACCGCTTTCAGTTCCTGAAGGCAAACCACCTTCAGACCTTGAAGACAAACTTGTCTTCAATCGAAACCCTGAAAGTAAACCACTTCCAGTGACAACAACCCTTCACCGAATACCACGGTGAAAAACTCAATCTTACAGAAAGAGATGAAGAAGATATTACAATTGGCTGTATCAATCCTTTAACACACAATTGGATTGATCATGAGAAATTATGCTTTAAGGCTTTTAAGCATAATACAATTCTGAGTTCTTCAAGATATGAACAACTAAAGTGTTCTTATTAACATGAAGATCATGAACTCAGAATTTAGGCTCCAAAAGATTTAAGTTCTAAAAGATGAACTAATTTTGACAAAGCTTTGGCCTAATGTGATTTTCTCTTGTGTAATGTGTTGTCTCTTGTGTATGTTGTGTATGTTTTGTGTGTGTTTTGTTTCCTGGACTCAAATGGTCTTTATATAGGCAAGGGAAACGTCCTTGAACCATCACAACCCTTTTCAAAAGGTTTGGGACACAATGGTTCATGAAAAGATGCACTTTTTCGTTCTGGTAATCGATTACCATACTTAGTGTAATCGATTACACAAGTGACCGTTTCAGTTTGAATTTGAATTTCAAACATGTAATCGATTACAAGACATGAGTAATCGATTACTTGCCTAGGTGTAATCGATTACCATAATGGTGTAATCGATTACACAGAAGCCCATTTTCCAGAAACTTGATTTTTGAGACTGGCTTAAGGTTTTATACTTCTTTTAAGTTATGAAAACACTTAGCTTGATTAGATTAGGTGTTTTAAGAGCCTTTATGCTTTAATAAACCTTTGGAAGCATAACTCACCTAATACTAAGACTTCTAGACTATTGATGGACTTGTAGTGCTTGATTCTTTGAAGTCTTCTTTTCTTCTTTTTGTTGATGAGTTTGTCGTCATCAAAACCACAGCCAGGGTCAGGAGAAAGACCTTCTTCACACACTTTACATTTAATTCTTGTCAGAAAATCAGTTTCCTCACTCTATAAATACAGAACTCTTAACAGTACTTCAATTTTAGTTTCTCTGAAATCTTACACTTTTCCTTTGTGAAGAAGGTCTTGCTCCTGACCCTGGCTGAGGTTTTGATGACGACAAACTCATCGGCAAAAAGAAGAAAAGAAGACTTAGAGGAAACAGTGCTATATAGTTCAACTTTTACCTAGAAGTCTTAGTTTAGGTGAGTTATGCTTCTAAAGGCTTCTCAAAGCATAAAGGCTCCTTAAAACATCTAAGCTAATGAAGTTTAATGTTTTCATAAGTTAAAAGAAGTAGAAAAACTCAAGCCGATCTTAAAAGTTCAAGTTTCTGGATATTGGACTTGAGTGTAATCGATTTCACCTTTCTGGTAATCGATTACACCTAGGAAAGTAATCGATTACTTCTTGCTTGTAATCGATTACATGTTTGAATTTGAAATTCAAACTGCAATGGCTTTTAGTGTAATCGATTACCTAATTAATGTAATCGATTACACACACGAAAAGTTGCATCTTTTCATGAACCATTGTGTCTCAAACCTTTTGGGAAGGGTTGCATTGGTTCAAGGACGTTTCCTCTTGCCTATATAAAGTCCATTTGAGTCCAGAACATAATAACACATGAGAATACATCATTAGGCCAAAGCTTTGCCAAAATAGTTCATTCATTAAGTCTTATAACACTTAAACTCTTCTTCATCTCTTTCTAATAGATTGAGTATTCACCGTGGGTCTTGGTGAAGGGTTGTTGTTACTGAAAATGGTGTACTTTCAGGGTGTTGATTGAAGGTGGTCTAGCCTTCAAGGTCTGAAGGTGGTTTGCCTTCAGGAACTGAAAGTGGTGTGCTTTCAGGGGCTGTTGAAAGTGGTATACTTTCACAGGTGATTGATAGAAATTCTTAAGGTACTTGGTGTAAGAACTTGTAAGAGATTTTTATCAATAGTGGAAAAATCCTCAAGGGATTTTCTTGAGGGACTGAACGTAGCCTTCGGTGGATAGAAGGTGAACCTGGATAAATTTCTGTGTGTGAATTCTTCTACCCTTCATCTTTACTTTCAAGCAACGCTTATTTTCGCTGCAATCGCTTGCATTTACATTCATCTTGAAAGTAAGAAGGTATCAAGGCAAGAATCGGGTAAACCTGATTCACCCCCCCCCCTCTCAGGTTGTTATCTAGACTAACAATTGGTATCAGAGCGTAAGTTTAGGTAAGTTGCTCCTATGATCCGGGAAAAGATGGCATCCTCCTCCAATCATGGAACCAGTGAAGGATTCAACATAAACAGACCACCATACTTCCATGGAGACCACTATGACTTCTGGAAGATCAAGATGAAAATATTTATAAAGTCATTAGACGGTGAAATATGGAAAGCCATTGAAGAATGTCTATTTGTACCTATGAATGATGTGGGAGACAATAGACAACCAAAACCAGAAAACACTTGGAATGAAGAATAAAAGAAGAAGGTTCAATATGATCTCAAAGGAATGAATATTCTTACATCTGCCCTTGGCATGGATGAGTTTTTCAGAGTATCAACATTTACAACATCGAAAGAAATATGGGATACCTTGATGGTGACTCATGAAGGAACAGATGAAGTCAAGAGATCAAAAATCAATACTTTATCTCAAGAATATGAAATGTTCAGAATGCTTCAAGGAGAAAAGGTATTGGATATGCAAAAACGATTCACTCATTTGATTAACCACTTGATTGCTCTTGGTAAACAGTTTTCAAACAGTGACTTGAATATGAAAGTTCTAAGATCACTCACAAGAGCATGGCAACCAAAGGTTACGACTATTTCAAAGAAGAAGAGTTTGTAAAATATGACTCTTGCAACTCTCTTTGGAAAACTCCAAGAACACTAACTTAGAAGGACCCAAAGCATATTGGGTTCCTAATACCCATGTCTGAACTTTGTCATGTAGGTGTGCATGAAAGCAGCAAAGGACTTATGGTATCTTGATAGTGGCTGCTCATCACACATGACAGGAGACAAAACAAAGTTCTCATTACTTATACCTAGAGAAAAGGGATTTGTCACATATGGAAACAATCAAAAAGGAAAGATACTTGGTATTGGAAGAATAGGGACACCCCCTCAAACAGTCATCGACAAAGTTCTGTATGTTGATGGTTTGATGCACAATCTTCTAAGTATCAGTCAACTTTGTGACAAAGGTTTGAAAGTTGGTTTCATTAATGATATCTGTGTGGTAAAGAATGTGAAAACTAAAGAAATCAAGTTTTCTGGTTATAAAGTCAGTAAGGTCTTCATGATATCCTTGGATGAAATTCCACCAAATGTCAGATGCCTTTTGGCCAAGAATAATAGTGATTCATGGCATTGGCATAAAAGACTGGCTCATATATACGTAGATCATTTAAATAAACTAGTCAAGCATGATCTAGTTGTTGCACTTCCGAAGATAAGATTCGAGAAAGACAATCTTTGTGATGCATGTCAAAAGGGGAAGCAAACCATAACATATTTCAAGCCAAAGAATATAGTCTTGATAGCCAAACCGCAAGTGCACGGTTGATTATCACGTAATATAAAAGATCGAACCCACAGGGATAGGTGTCTTATTATTAATTTATTTAGTACTTAAGCAGAAAAAATAAAAAAGTCTTTTGTTGGTTTGATTAGGACAAGAATAAGAACAAGATATAGCATAAAATAAAATAAAGATAAGACGATGGTAAGACTTAAGCACTTGGGTTGAATTATATAGCTTATAAAATATGCTAGCAACTCCTACTTAATTTGTGAATTTTAGTACCAAGATCATGATGCTATAGCCTAATGTTTCTACAAGTTAATTCCTTACACATTGTAGAACTTTCTTCCCAATTACTAAATTCAATGCCTTGCAATCTAGAAAAAACCAAGAAGAAGATGAAGAAAGAATTTTCAGGCCAACATAAAGCTAAGTCTATCCTAATACCTTAGTGATATGTCATATAGCTTCTTTTAAATCCTAGGTCCCTTACTACTTACCAATTTCCATTGTTATAAGAAATAAGCAAAAACTCTTGTGTACATCAAGATAACATTAAGAACAAGGTAAATAAAACATGAACTATAGTAATATTATTCAGAAGAGTAGAAGAAAACTAAAACATAGATTATAAACTAAAACAACCGAAGATACTTAAGAAAGAAGTTAGCCAAGCATGGCAAAAAGAGTCATTGAATTACCCTGGACTAGGAGCTCAAGTTTGACTTCCCACAATTCCTAGGAACAATGCTCAAAAGGAAGAAAGAAAGAACACTTGTTGTATTCTAAGAGGTGTGATTTTTACAAAGGATGAGCACTCCTATTTATAGCAAAAAATTTCCTTTCAATGGTGGAGGAGTTGATGGCCATTATGGCCTTCATTGGCCACCAATTAACTTTTGAAAACTCCTTCCCACTACCATCAATTCTCCACTCATCCTTTAATCCTTATTTTCCATGTGCTTAATTTAGAGAGTGTTGGTTCATATTCTTGATTTCCACTTTAAGTCCTCTATTTGCTAGCACTTCAATTCTGGCCCTTTAACTCTTTGAAACTTCACTTTTCATCCTCCACTCCTGAACTTTTACATTTTGGTCCTTCCTTTCCTGAAACTTACAAATTGGTCCCTGTACAAAAATGATAACTGTACCATCTTTCCTAAAAATATAAAAATAACTATAAAAATTCCTAAAAATATAAAATAAAGTTTAAAAAAACAAATAAAAGCTAACCTATATGCAAAATGCAAAATAAATTATAAAATCTACATAAAAAGAATAAAAATCCTATATGAGACTCAAAAATAAAAAAATAAAAAGACTAAAAAGTCCCTAAAATTATCATATAAAATCCAGTCATCAAGTCTCAACTACAAGACCTCTCCAATTACTACATATGGATTTGTTCAGACCATCAAGAACTATGAGCTTTGGAGGTAATCTTTATGCCCTTGTTATTGTTGATGATTTCTCTAGATTTATCTGGACATTACTCTTGCCTCATAAGAATGAAGCCTTCAACGCATTCAAAAGATATGTAAGGCTAGTTGAAAATGAAAAGGCTTTAAAGATCTCTTCTATTAGAAGTGATCATGGTGGAGAATTTCAGAATCACCAATTTCAGGAATTATGTGATGAGAATGGAATATCACATAACTTCTCTGCTTCAAGAACACCACAACAAAATGGTGTTGTGGAAAGGAAGAACAGACTACTTGAAGAACTAGCAAAAACCATGCTAAGTGAATCTAATCTTCCAAAATACTTCTGGGCTGATGCTGTAAGTACTGCTTGCTATGTTTCCAATAGAGTTTTTATTAGACCTATTCTGAAGAAAACCCCCTATGAACTCTACAAAGGAAGGAAACCAAATATTTCTCATTTACATGCTTTTGGATCAAAATGTTTTGTCTTGAACAATGGAAAGGAAAACCTTGGTAAGTTTGATGAAAAATCTGATGAAGGTATATTCCTTGGTTATTCCCTAACACGCAAAGCATATAGAGTCTTTAACAAGAAAACTCTATCTAAGGAAGAATCCATACATGTTTCCTTTGATGCGTCTAACTCTTCAAAAGAAGATACAGTAAATCTTCCAGATAATGATGAAGAAGATAGAATTATCATCGAAGACTCTCAAAATCAAAAGGATCAAGATTTAGTACAAGAAGAGCATATTGAATACAACTCTTATCATCTACCAAAGGAATGGAGAACCCACAGGGATCATCCAGTTGATTATATCATTGGTGATATTTCAAGAGGTGTTTCTACAAGGCTACGCTTAAATGATTTAGTATTAAACATGGCCTTTGTCTCTCAAATAGAACCCTCAAAAGTGAATGATGCTCTTGAAGATGAGTATTGGATTGTGGCAAAGCAGGAAGAACTAAACCAATTTGAAAGGAATCAAGTTTGGGAACTTGTTCCTAAACCCACTGACAAGCATGTCATTGGAACAAAGTGGGTGTTCAGAAATAAACTAGATGAAAATGGTATTATTGTCATGAACAAAGCAAGATTGGTTGCACAAGGATATAATCAAGAAGAAGGCATTGATTTTGATGAAACCTATGCACCAGTAGCATGGTTGGAAGCCATAAGACTTCTGTTGGCATATGCCTGTTCTTTAAATTTTCCATTATATCAAATGGATGTTAAAAGTGCTTTCCTGAACGGATTCATTCAAGAAGAAGTTTATGTGAAGCAACCTCCAGGATTTGAAGATTCCAAGTACCCTTCACATGTCTTCAAGTTAAAGAAGGCACTCTATGGTCTTAAACAAGCCCCTCGTGCATGGTATGACAGATTAAGCACATTCGTTTGTGAAAAAGGATTTCAGAAGGGTAAGGCTGACACAACCTTGTTTATCAAGAGAACCAAAGGTAATACTTTATTAGTTCAAATATATGTAGATGATATTATTTTTGGTGCAACTAACGAATCTCTATGTAAGGATTTCTCTAACATGATGCAAGAAGAATTTGAGATGTCTATGATGGGACAGTTAAATTTCTTTCTAGGATTGCAAATTAAGCAATCACATGATGGGATATTCATCAACCAATCAAAGTTTTGCAAGGAACTTTTAAAGAAATATGATTTGGATGATTGCAAAGCCATAGCCACACCAATGGGGTCTAACACATATCTAGATCAAGATGAGTCCGGTGTTCATGTAGACATTACCAAATACAGAGGTATGATCGGACCTCTTCTATATTTAACTGCAAGTAGACCTGATATCATGTTTAGTGTGTGTTTATGTGCTAGATATCTAGCATCTCCTAGGGAATCACATTTGAGTTCAGTTAAAAGGATTTTCAAATATCTGAAAGGAACTACAAATGTTGGTCTGTGGTATCCCAAAGGGAGTGTTTGTGACTTGATTGGATATTCTGATTCAGATTATGCTGGATGTAAAACTGAAAGAAAAAGTACAAGTGGTACTTGTCACTTGTTGGGAAATGCTCTTGTTTCTTGGTCTTGTAAGAAACAAGCATGTGTTTCTCTAAGTACTGCTGAAGCATAATACATTGCTGCAGGAAGTTGTTGTGCACAAACCCTATGGCTCAAACAACAACTCAAAGATTATGGCTTAGAGCTGGGCTGCATCCCAATCAAATGTGACAACACAAGTGCCATTAATCTCACTAAAAACCCCATCATGCACTCTCGAACTAAGCATATTGATATAAGACATCATTTTCTTCAAGATCACGTCATGAGAAAGGATATTGAGATTTCCTTCGTAGATACACACAACCAATTAGCTGATATATTTACTAAACTTCTTCCTAAAGATTAGAAGAGAATTAGGTATATTAGATGAACATGATATTTAAGTAAATATTTATCTAAGAATGTGTTTATATGCTTTAATTATTTGCATAATTTTTGTGTGAACTTAAACGCTTACATGCTTATTTTACAATTTAAATTTATGATTGCATGTATATAAGTTGCTTATATGTTTAAACATATGTCTTTTGTGAGTTTTCACTCTTAAATACTTGATTTATTCTTCTAGTAATGTATTACATAGGAATTTATAGTTTAGAACCTATAATCTGTCTTAGAAATCGATTACCATACACCTTGTAATCGATTAACCTTGTTTCCAGTCCTCGTGCCTCATTAGATGCTTAAGGTAATCGATTACCTCAACTTCTGTAATCGATTACATCTTTGAAAACTGCCAGTTTTTCAAAATTCCCTCCATCTTTTTGAATTTCAAATTCAAGGAAACTGCTCTGTAATCGATTACTCAACCACTGTAATTGATTACATGCTCGTGCTATATAATCACAGCATTATATATCAATCAAAATTGCCTTCCAATTTCTATTTCTATCATCCCTAACCTTTGATTCCTCACACCCGGAGACCTTGTTCCTATTCCTAAGAACTATCTGAACAATCAATCATGTCTTCCTCTCACTTTCGTCCTTGCAATCCAATGAATTTAACCTGTCTTCTTACTTCAACAAACCAACGAAATAGGTTTGTTTCAAGGTTCCTATATCAAATTATCCGAAAACCCACATATGGTGATTTGGATTCTTTTGTTGAAAGTGGTCATACCTTTCCGGCTTTCCTCCGGAACCAGGACCTTGAACAGTTCATTGCCATAAGCAATCCATATTATCCAAAATTGGTTAAAATATTCTACTGTAATCTCGAGACACTAAGAGATGTCTTTCAGAGCTCAATCAAGGGAATTCTCATTCTCTAGTCCCTTTCAACCTTTGGGCGATGTTTGGGGCTCCCTTCTACCGGTGCCTTTTTGGGTCCAAACTTGCCCTGCCCCTGGCCTGACTACAATCAAGAGTCATTTTATCAGTCTCTGTGCATATTCCAGCCGTCAGAACTTCTAAAAATCCATCCTCCTCACACGACCTCTTGTCCTTATCATATTGATGTGCTCACCATGAATAATCACTTGCTTCATTATTTCATCAATCAAGTCCTTCTGCCACAAGAAACCCTTCTTGCTCACATCAGTGATTTAGAGTTGCAGATATTATATGGCATTCTCAACTGCCATAAAATTAATTGGGCCTTTCTAATCATGAATTACATGCTCAAGTGCCGGGACAATGCTGACTCTTTCCCTTACGCTTCAGTCATATCCCGCATACTCATCTACTCCGGAGTACCAATAGCAAAACTTTATGATGCGCGGTCTTCTCATCTTAAGTGTACTGACAACTCCATTCTTCCTTATCTCGGGATATCAAATAATTTTGGAATCTTTACTCTTACCTGCCAACTCCATGACGACGGTCGTGATTGTCCGATCAAGAAGACAATAGCTGATGAAGACTCCTCTGTCGATACTTAGTCTTATAGGAGTCTCTTGTTTTCTTTTTCTTGCTTACCTTTGTAATTCTCTGTTTTAGATACTTTTTTCTGTTTGAACTCCCTATGTTTTTGTATATATATGGTGGTTGTTGTTTGATAGCCAAATCGCAAGTGTACGATTAACTATCGCGTAATATAAAAGATTGTCGATCCCACAGGGATAGGTGTCTAATTACTAATTTGTTTAGAGCTTAAGCAGAAAAATAAAAAGATATATTTTGCATTTTGGTTTCTGGAATAAGAACATAAAAAGCATAAAATATAAAAGAAGAGATGATGATAAAAAATAAGCATTTGGGTTGCATTGTATAACTTATAATTTATGCTAGCAAACTTCTATTTTATTTCTGAATTCCAAACAAAGATTCATGATGCTATAGCCTAGTGTAACTACAAGATAATTCCTTAAGCATTGTAGATCTTTCTTTTTAATTACTAAACCCAATTCCTTGGCACCTAGTTAACTAAAGAAGAAGATGAAGAAGATGTTCAGGCCAACATAAAGTTACGTCCTTCCTAATTCCTTAGCGAAGTATACTTATAACCTTTTTTAAATCCTAGGTCCCTTACTACTTACCAAATGGCCTTATGTAATAAGCAATAAGCGAGAGATCTTGTGTGCACCAAGATGAATGAAGAACAAGGAAATAAAACATGAACTTTGAATATTATTCAGAAACAAATAAAAGAAAACTAAAACATAAACTAATAAGCTAACACAACCCAAAATACTTAAAGAGAATTAGCCAAGCATGGCTAAAAGAAGCATTGAATTATCCTGGACTAGGAGCTCAAATATGGCTTCCCACAATTCCTAGGAACAATGTTCTTGAGGGAGAAAGAGGAACACTTGTTGTGTTCTAAGAAAGGTGTATTTTACAAGTGCAAGTTGCCTCCCTATTTATAGCAAAAAATCTGGCCTCAGCAATTAAATCCCACTTCCAGACCGTGGCCCAGCGCTTGAGCGCTGGGTTCTAACGCTGCAGCGCTAGGCACTGCTTCTTCAACTTCAAGTTTTCCCTTCCTTCTTCATGGTAGTGGGTTTTGAATGCCATAAAAAGCCACTACTCAGCCCTTAATCAATTCTGAAACCTTCCTCCCACTACCATCAATCCTTCACATAATTTCCCATGTGCTAATTTAGAGAGTGATTCTTCATATTCTTCTTTTCCACTTTTAGTCCTCTCTTGGGTAGCACTCCAATTCAAGCCCTTTTATTCTCTCAATCTTCACTTTTAGCCCTCCACTCTTGAACTTTCACATTTTGGACCTTGATTTCCTGAAACTTTACAAAGTGGTCCCTGGACAAAAATGATAACTAAACCAGCTTTTCCTAAAAATATAAAATTGCTATAAAAGTTCCTAAAAATATAAAATAAAGGTAGAAAAACAAATAAAATCTAATCTACATGCAAAATGCAAAATAAATAGAAAATCTACATAAAAATAACAAAAAACCTATATGTGACTCAAAAATAATAAAATAAAAGGACTAAAAACTACCTAAAAACATCATATAAAATCCACTCATCACACCGCTATACCCAACGACAGCTTGTCCTCAAGCGACAAAACTTAAAGAAAAACTCGTCCTTGAGTTTTGAGAAAGTTTATCTGATTAAAACTTGAAGCACAAAAACCTTTCAAAGAAAGCTTAGCAGAAAAGGAAGACATGCATGTTTAATAGACAAAGAATCAAGAAAGTTAGGCTTGGCTTTTAACATGTTTGAGTTCATCAAATAAGCTCACAAAATGATATTCTCCATGAAAACAAGAAAGCTCAATGATCCTGCCTATAATTCAAATTAAAACTGAAGTAAAGCAACCAAGTGATGTTGAAGAGATTTTTAAGGTTGTAACTTGGCCAAAGGGTTGAACAATTTAAGGTATGGATTTCAAGAAATTGGCAACTCTAGTGGCTGACTCAGAAACTTGTTGTTAAGTGATTCGTCTTGACTAAGAGCTTAAACAATTCAACACAAGGGTCCTCTCAATTTTTCTTTTTTCTCTCTCTTTTTTTTTCTTTGAACAAAGTAGTGGAATGTATGGGATGAATGACTTGAATTTTACTCCCCTCATACTCTTTCTCACCCGACTACCTCATTATTTTTTCTAAGGCACATACCTTATTTTTTCCTCTTTTTTCCTTTTTTTTTTTTTTTTTTTTTAGAGAGAAACCCACAAACATAGCTCTAACAATTTCAGCTCATGAATCACAATAACAACTTAAAAATTATCACACAAAGTAGGCTCCAAAGAATGACTCTTTTAAGGCTCAAAAAGGGGCTACTAGTGGATATAACATTTCAAGCAAAACTCTGAGTTTTAAAAAATGCCTATAATCTCTTCTCAACTCACAAAGTATACAAAACTCCAATCAACATGCAACACAAGGCAGAAAAATCTCACAATCATGCATTCAGAGTCCTCAGCTCTCAGAAAAAGATAGGGTAAGTGGTACCCTTTTTAGAACTCAGAAAAAGACTTTGCCAAAAACCAAAACAATCAAGATATCAAAAATCCTTTCTACAGCATGCAATCCTAACTGCTTAAAAACATAGAATTTTTTCACAAAGCAGTTCAATCAGATAAAGCATTTCACAAAGCTATAGCAACATTCAGAATGTATAATATACTCAAGACTCATGCAAAAATAAAACAGAAAAACTAAACTAAAAATAAAACTAAAAAAGAAAACAAAATCTAAGAAGCTGGTATAGTAACAAATTTTCCACAAAGGTCCAAGGGAACCTCAATGTAAAAATCAATTTGAACACTCAAGTTCAAGAGGGTTCTTGCTTCTTTTGGTACCTATCCTGTAACATTGAACAAACAAAAGTCTCACAAGCAGAAGCTTGCTTGACTTGTTAGTTCCAAATTCAGCACAAAAGATCATGGGTTGAAAAATTGTGTCCACCTTTAAAAACAAGAATTCTTGAGTTTCCAAAAATCAAAACCATTATAGAAGCAAGGGAAAACTCATAGAATCTAAAACTTTTCAAGAAATGGTGGACACAAAATTTATTAAAAATAGAAAACAAAAAAAAAACAAAACAAAAATCTGCCCGAGCTCCAGCGCTTGAGCGTTGGTGATGCCAACGCTTGGGCGCTGGATTAAAACAGAAACTGGGCAATCAGAGGTGAAAAACAGGGGCCTAACGCGTGAGTGTTGGCCTCCAGCACTGGAGAGCTGGCCTCTCCTGCAGCAAAAACATAGAATTTTTTCCTTTTATTTATTTACAAGGATGATGCAGAAAATTAAATGATAGAATTTTAAACTATTCCTAAGTTGGGTTGTCTCCCAACCAGCTCAATTTTATAGTCTTTGATAGACTTCTTCAATAATCACTTTTTCAACCGGGGTCTATTACAAAATTCTTTAGACCCCGCAAATCATGTATATTTTGGCACAAGTACAACATAGTGCCCAATGAATTTTCAGCTTTCAAGGCAACATCAATCAAATTACAAATGGAAGGGATAAGAAAAACTTCCCCTTCTTGTTTCTTGCCTTGATCTTCTAGACCTATAACATAGGTCCTTTAAGTTTCTTCTTCCTCCATCTCTAATTTGTCTTCAAAGACAATTTCTACAATGAAGGTTTCTTTTACCTCATCTCTTTGAACCACGAGTTCATTTTCATGAACAAGTGGTTGTTGTTCATCCCTGGGCTGCCTCCTTAGAATGTCATTCAACCTCCCTTGCAAGATCATTCTAGCCTTCCATTCCTGCACTCGGTTGGGCAAAGATCCCGAAGCATGCTTGAAATCCAATTCAGAGTAATACTCATCAATTAAATTGAGAGCATCACACTTCTTTTTTTCATCTTCTTTTTTAAGATATGCCCGGATCTTTTTTCGCCATTCTTCAAATGTTCCAGCCATAATTCCTTACAAAAATCAGCAGACAAAATTAGCAGCACCAGTTCATCACACAAATAATATTTTTTTTCTCTTTTTTTTTTATATATACAAAAAGCACTAAACAAAATAATAACAAGAACAGAACCTATCCCCGGCAACGGCGCCAAAAACTTGATAGCCAAATCGCAAGTGTACGATTAACTATCGCGTAATATAAAATATTGTCGATCCCACAGGGATAGATGTCTAATTACTAATTTGTTTAGAGCTTAAGCAGAAAAATAAAAAGATATATTTTGCATTTTGGTTTCTGGAATAAGAACATAAAAAGCATAAAATATAAAAGAAGAGATGATGATAAAAAATAAGCATTTGGGTTGCATTGTATAACTTATAATTTATGCTGGCAAACTTCTATTTTATTTCTGAATTCCAAACAAAGATTCATGATGCTATAGCCTAGTGTAACTACAAGATAATTCCTTAAGCATTGTAGATCTTTCTTTTTAATTACTAAACCCAATTCCTTGGCACCTAGTTAACTAAAGAAGAAGATGAAGAAGATGTTCAGGCCAACATAAAGTTACGTCCTTCCTAATTCCTTAGCGAAGTATACTTATAACCTTTTTTAAATCCTAGGTCCCTTACTACTTACCAAATGGCCTTATGTAATAAGCAATAAGCGAGAGATCTTGTGTGCACCAAGATGAATGAAGAACAAGGAAATAAAACATGAACTTTGATTATTATTCAGAAACAAATAAAAGAAAACTAAAACATAAACTAATAAGCTAACACAACCCAAAATACTTAAAGAGAATTAGCCAAGCATGGCTAAAAGAAGCATTGAATTACCCTGGACTAGGAGCTCAAATATGGCTTCCCACAATTCCTAGGAACAATGTTCTTGAGGAAGAAAGAGGAACACTTGTTGTGTTCTAAGAAAGGTGTATTTTACAAGTGCAAGTTGCCTCCCTATTTATAGCAAAAAATCTGGCCTCAGCAATTAAATCCCACTTCCAGACCGAGGCCCAGCGCTTGAGCGCTGGGTTCTAACGCTGCAGCGCTAGGCACTGCTTCTTCAACTTCAAGTTTTCCCTCCCTTCTTCATGGTAGTGGGTTTTGAATGCCATAAAAAGCCACTACTCAGCCCTTAATCAATTCTGAAACCTTCCTCCCACTACCATCAATCCTTCACATAATTTCCCATGTGCTAATTTAGAGAGTGATTCTTCATATTCTTCTTTTCCACTTCTAGTCCTTTCTTGGTTAGCACTCCAATTCAAGCCCTTTTATTCTCTCAATCTTCACTTTTAGCCCTCCACTCTTGAACTTTCACATTTTGGACCTTGATTTCCTGAAACTTTACAAAGTGGTCCCTGGACAAAAATGATAACTAAACCAGCTTTTCCTAAAAATATAAAATTGCTATAAAAGTTCCTAAAAATATAAAATAAAGGTAGAAAAACAAATAAAATCTAATCTACATGCAAAATGCAAAATAAATAGAAAATATACATAAAAATAACAAAAAACATATATGTGACTCAAAAATAATAAAATAAAAGGACTAAAAACTACCTAAAAACATCATATAAAATCCACTCATCATTTTTTATCACACTTTTACCCCCAACCCCTATGATTTATTTGAATATACACTTGTATGGTTGTATGCCTATTTCTGGCCTTTTCTTCTTTTTGATGAAGTCAAAACGGGGAGAAAGGTTCTGTGTTCTTTAAAGACTATATGCAGGAATTCAACAAGTGAATTAGAAAGGGGGAGATATATTGGATTACATCAAACAGGGGGAGTTTTCAACAAAGAAGCAAATCTGATCATCAAGGTACAAAGAATGTGTTTGCCATCATAAAAAAGGGGGAGATTGTGAAGAAGGTCTTGCTCCTGACCCTGGCTGAGGTTTTGATGACGACTGATAGCGAAATCGCAAGTGTACGATTTACTATCGCGTAGTAAAAAGATCGTGTTAGTACAGATAGCAACCTGAGAGGGGGGGGGTGAATCAGAGTTGCCCCGATTTTCGCCTTATTGAAATCGTTACTTTCAAGATAAAGATGATCACAAGATAATTGCTATGATTGCAGCGGAATAGAGCGATGCTTGAAAGTAAGTATGAAGGATAAAGAGAATCACACACAAGATTTTATCCTGGTTCACCTTCAATCCACCGAAGGCTACGTCCAGTCCCTCAAGAAAACCCCTTGAGGATTTTTCCACTATTGATAAAAATCTCTTACAAGTTCCTAACCCTAGGACCCCAAGAATTTCTACCAATTCCCTGTGAAAGCAAACCACTTTCAACAGACCCTGAGAGCAAACCGCTTTCAGTTCCTGAAGGCAAACCACCTTCAGACCTTGAAGACTAACCCGCCTTCAATCGAAACCCTGAAAGTATCCCACTTTCAGTGACAACAACCCTTCACCGAAACCTACGGTGAAAACCCAACCTTACAGAATGGGATGAAGAAGATTTTACAATAGGCTGTATCAATCCTTTAACATACAAATGGATTGATCATGAGAAATTATGCTTTAAGGCTTTTAAGCATAATACGATTCTGAGTTCCTCAAGATATGAACAACTAATGTGTTCTTATGAACATGAAGATCATGGACTCAGAATCTAGGCTCTTGAATGTTTAAGTTCTAAAAGAACTAATTTTGACAAAGCTTTTGGCCTAATGTGATTTTCTCATGTATTGTGTGTTTTCTTGTGTGTGTTGTGTATGTTACATGTATGTTATGTTTTCTAGACTCAAATGGACTTTATATAGGCAGGGGAAACGTCCTTGAACCATCACAACCCTTTCCAAAAGGTTTGGGACACAATGGTTCATGAAAAGACATACTTTTTCGTTCTGGTAATCGATTACCATACTTAGTGTAATCGATTACACTAATGACCGTTTCAGTTTGAATTTGAATTTCAAACATGTAATCGATTATCATTCATGAGTAATCGATTACTTGCCTTGGTGTAATCGATTACCATAAACCTGTAATCGATTACCCAGAAGTCCATTTTCCAGAAACTTGTTTCTTTGAGAATGCCTTAAGGTTTTCTACTTCTTTTAAGTTATGAAAACACTTAGTGTGATTAGATTAGATGTTTTAAGAGCCTTTATGCTTTAATAAACCTTTTGAAGCATAACTCACCTAATACTAAGACTTCTAGACTATTTGATGGACTTTGAGTGCTTGATTCTTTGAAGTCTTCTTTTCTTCTTTTTGCTGATGAGTTTGTCGTCATCAAAACCACAGCCAGGGTCAGGAGCAAGACCTTCTTCACAATATCCCCCTTTTTGATGATGGCAAACACATACTTGACTCTTTGAAGATCATATGTGCATTTGTGATGTAAAACTCCCCCTGTTTGATGGAATCTAGCATGTTTGATTTTTCTCCCACTTTCTAGTGTACTTGTTGAATTCCTGCATATGATCTTTAAAAGCACGGAACCTTTCTCCCCCTTTTGACTTCATCAAAAAGAAGAAAAGGCCAAAAAGTACAGGCATACATCCATACAAGTATATAGTGCAAAATAAAGCATTGGGGTTATAGGGGGTAAATATGTAAAACATGAATAACACACACATAACCAGTACTTATATATAATATTCAAGAAAGCAAGGACATAAGTTACAAACAGCCATAAGAACGGATGCAAAAGCTGATAGAAACTAAGAGTCGTCAGACATGTCGTCATCATCTGTCAAGGTGTCAACACCATCATAATGAAGTAACCAGGAAAGAGTATCGATTCCATAATCGTGAAACAAGCCTAAACTTGATAGTATCCTAGAATTTACACAAATGTAATTTGAAGAGCGTACATCATGGGAGTCAGCAATAGGAACCCCAGATTGAAGGAGAAGACGAGTGATACTGGGAGCATAGGGAAATGATTGTGCTTTAGTTCTGCAAGTAAGCATATGATGCATTACCAGGAAGGTCCAGTTAATGGCGTGACCATGAAGGATGCCATATAAAACTTGGAGTTCTAATTCGCTAATGTGAGCATGAAGATCTTCCGGAGGCAAAAGAATGTGATGGACAAAATAATGAAGCAAGTGATTGGTTGTGGTAAGGACATCAACATGAAAGGGGCAGGTTTTGGTACGAGGAGGATGAAGTTTCTGAACCTCTGAAGGAGTAAAGCGGCACAAAGTGCGATAAAAGGAGTCAGGACTGTAGTCAGGCCAGGGGCAAGGCAAATTTGGTCCCAATTCAGCACCAGTGAATGGAAGGCCTAGACACTTGCCAAGAGATATAAGAGAGTACTGAATGGTAGTCCCTTTTACAGAAGAGGTAAGAATGGTGCCATCAACTTCCAAGTTACAATAGAACACCTTGACTAACTCTGGATAATAGGGGGTGGATGATGTAATGAAATTATCAAGATATTGATCTCCTAGCAAAGCAGGAAAGGTGAGACCGGCTTCGATGAAGGAATCTAAGTTGGCATAAGAGGGGGTTCGAATTGTTTGTTTGAGAAAATGAGCAATGAACCTAGTTTTCTCAGCAGAAGTAGGAAGAAGGCGTGAGAAGTTCAAAGGATTATGAGGACAAAAGGCTGAAGATAGACAAGGTAGGGAAGACATTTTGGAAAAAATCCGAATGAGGATGATAAGAAGACAAACCTGTATAAGATCAAGGGCTGGTATAAGTAGGTCGTGAATGTAATCGATTACAGCAGTTTGAGTAATCGATTACAAGGTAGTTACCCTAAGTTTGAAATTCAAAAAGAGGAGGGAAAACTAGAGTTCTGGCAGTTTTTCGAGCATGTAATCGATTACTGCAGTTAGGGTAATCGATTACAGCAGTTGAAAATTTGAAAATTTTCAAATTTTGAACATGTAATCGATTATGGCAGTTAAGATAATTGATTACTCAAATGATTCCACCAGGCACGAGGACTTAGAGCATGGATAATCGATTACAGGACCTATAGTAATCGATTACTAGGACACTTTTATAATTTCTAGGCTCTAGAATCCTATGTAACACATTTTCATATAAACACTTAAGCACATAATGCATATGAACATATAATTATCATAGAGTTTATGCAAATAACATGTTACCTTAAATGTCATGCTCATCTAATATTCCTAATTCTCTTTTTATCTTATAAAATGATTCCTTAGAAAGAGGTTTAGTAAAGATATCTGCTAATTGATTATGTGTATCCACAAAAGAAATCTCTATATCTTTCCTCATAACATGATCTCGAAGAAAATGATGGCGTATATCAATATGCTTCGTTCGAGAATGCATGATAGGGTTTTTAGTAAGATTAATGGCACTTGTGTTGTCACATTTGATAGAAATGCAGCCCAGCTCTAAGCCATAATCTTTAAGTTGTTGTTTGAGCCATAGAGTTTGTGCACAACAACTTCCTGCAGCAATATATTCTGCTTCTGCAGTACTTAGAGCAACACATGCTTGTTTCTTACAAGACCAAGAAACAAGGGCATTTCCTAACAAGTGACAAGTACCACTTGTACTTTTTCTTTCAGTTTTACAACCAGCATAATCAGAATCAGAATATCCAATCAAATCACAAACACTTCCTTTGGGACACCACAAACCAACATTTGTAGTTCCTTTCAAATATTTGAAAATCCGCTTAACAGAACTTAAATGTGATTCCCTAGGAGATGCTTGATATCTAGCACATAGACATACACTAAACATAATATCAGGTCTACTTGCAGTTAAGTACAAAAGAGATCCGATCATACCTCTATATTTAGTGATGTCAACTTGAACACCGGATTCATCTTGATCTAGATATGTATTAGACCCCATTGGTGTGGCTATGGATTTGCAATCATCTAAATCATATTTCTTTAATAATTCCTTGCAAAACTTTGATTGATTGATGAATATTCCATCATTTGATTGCTTGATTTGCAAACCAAGAAAGAAATTTAATTGTCCCATCAAGGACATCTCAAATTCTTCTTGCATCATGTTAGAGAAATCTTTGCAAAGAGATTCGTTAGTTGCACCAAAGATAATATCATCAACATAAATTTGAACAAGTAAGGTATTACCTTTGGTTCTTTTGATGAACAAGGTTGTATCAGCCTTACCTTTTTGAAATCCTTTATCACAAAGGAAAGTACTTAACCTATCATACCATGCACGAGGGGCTTGCTTAAGACCATAGAGTGCTTTCTTTAGTCTGAAGACATGTGAAGGAAACTTTGGATCTTCAAATCCTGGAGGTTGCTTCACATACACTTCTTCTTGAATATATCCGTTCAGGAAGGCACTTTTGACGTCCATTTGATACAATGGGAAGTTTAAAGAGCAAGCATACGCTAATAACAATCTTATGGCTTCTAATCTTGCTACGGGTGCATATGTTTCATCAAAATCTATACCTTCTTCTTGATTATAACCTTGAGCAACCAATCTTGCTTTATTTCTAACTATAATACCATTTTCATCTAACTTATTCCTAAATACCCACTTTGTTCCAATAATGTGTTTATCACTAGGCTTAGGGACAAGTTCCCAAACTTGATTCCTTTCAAATTGGTTTAATTCTTTTTGCATTGCTACAATCCAATACTCATCCTCTAGAGCATCATTTACTTTTGATGGTTCTATCTGAGAGACAAAGGCCATATTCAAAACTGAATCATTCAAGCGTAGCCTTGTAGAAACGCCTCTAGAGATATCACCAATAATATTATCAACTGGATGATCCCTATGGGTTCTCCATTCTTTTGGAAGTTGATAAGTATTATCTTCAATGTGCTCTTCTTGTATTGGATTATGATCTCCATCCTTTTGAGAATCTTCATTTATAATGATGTCATCTTCTTCATTATCCGGAAGATTGACTTTATCTTCTATTGAAGATTTAGATTCATCAAAAGAAACATGTATGGATTCTTCCATGGATAGAGTTTTCTTGTTAAAGACTCTATATGCTTTGCTTGTTAAAGAATATCCAAGGAATATACCTTCATCAGATTTTTCATCAAACTTACCAAGGTTTTCCATTCCATTATTCAAGACAAAGCATTTTGATCCAAAAGCATGTAGATGAGATATATTTGGTTTCCTTCCTTTGTAGAGTTCATAGGGAGTTTTCTTAAGAATAGGTCTAATGAGAACTCTATTGGAAACATAGCAAGCAGTACTTACAGCATCAGCCCAGAAGTATTTAGGGAGACTTGATTCACTCAGCATGGTTCTTGCTAATTCCTCAAGTAATCTATTCTTTCTTTCTACTACACCATTCTGTTGTGGTGTTCTCGGAGTAGAGAAATTATGTGATATTCCATTTTCATCACATAGTTCTTGGAATTGTTGATTCTGAAATTCTCCACCATGATCACTTCTTATAGAAGAGATCTTTAAAGACTTCTCATTTTGAACAAGCCTTGCATATCTTTTGAATGAATTGAAGGCTTCATTCTTATGAGGAAGAAATAAAGTCCATGTAAATCTAGAGAAATCATCAACAATAACAAGTGCATAGAAATTACCTCCGAGGCTTTTTGTTCTAGATGGTCCGAACAAATCCATATGTAACAATTGAAGGGGTCTTGTTGTCGAAACTATGTTCTTAGGTTTGAAGGATGTTCTGGTTTGCTTCCCCTTTTGACATGCATCACAAAGCTTGTCTTTTTCGAATTTCATCTTTGGAAGCCCAATAACCAGATCATGTTTGACTAGTTTGTTTAAATGATCTATGTGAATATGAGCAAGTCTTCTATGCCATAGCCATGAATCACTATTGTTCTTGGCCAAAAGGCATCTCACATTTTGTGGAATTTCTTCCAATGAGATCATGAAGACTTTGTTTACTTTATACCCAGAAAACTTAATCTCTTTAGTTTTCACATCTTTTACTACACATATATCATTAATAAAACCAACTTTCAAACCCTTATCACATAGTTGACTAATACTCAGAAGATTATGCATCAAACCATCAACATAAAGAACTTTATCGATGACTGTTTGAGGGGGTGTGCCTATTCTTCCAATACCGAGTATCTTTCCCTTTTGATTGTTACCGTATGTGACAAAACCTTTTTCTCTAGGTATAAGAAATGAAAATTTGGTTTTGTCTCCTGTCATGTGTGATGAGCAGCCACTATCAAGATACCATAAATCCTTTGCTGCTTTCATACACACCTACATGACAAAGTTCAGACATGGGTATTAGGAACCCAACAAGTCTTGGGTTCTTATAAGTTAACATCCTTTCTAACCCAAATGTACTCCCTATTTGGTACTCCTATATGTTTATAATAACATCTACTAGGGGTATGTCCTACTTTGTTACAATATGTGCAAGAGTAATGATTGTAACTAGAGGTTTGTCTAGGAAAAGGGTGAATCTTCTTAGGAAATCTATTTTGATTGTTCTTCCTATTGTTTGTGCTCCTAACAGGATTAATCTTATTGTTACTAGAAGATCCTGACACGTGGTTTGGTCTTACAAACACAGTTTTCCTAACCTCTTTTGTGTTTGGGTGAGAAGTATATCCTAATCCTGATTTATTGTTTGAATGTCTTTGAACACTTAGAATATCATCTAACTTCTGTTTTCCTTTATTGAAGTTATTTACCCTGTGTTGAAGATCACCTATCTTTTCTTCTAAAGAACTACACTTGGTACATGTGTGTGTAGTATCTACTTTAGATTTCACTATGTGTAATTCCTCCTGTAAGGTTCTACACTTACTTTCTAGAGAAGAAATCAATTCATTTTGCTTTGTGCTAATCTTGGAAAGTTCTTGACATAATTTAAACATGTTTTCCATAGCAAATTTTAAATCATGAGGAGACATAGAATTATTGCTAACCTGGGAATCTTCAATGTCTGAATCATGTGAGGCCATTAAAGCAACTTGTGCTTCTTCTTTGTCAGAGTCTGATGATGAACTTACTTCATTATCATCCCAAGCCAAATATGCTTTTCGTGTAGATTGATCCTTCTTTTCAAACTTTTCTCTTAGACCATGTCTCTTCTTCTGAAGATTTGGACAATCTGATTTGAAGTGTCCAGGTTTACCACATTCGAAACATGTGATCTTTTGTGACGAAGAGGGATCATTGTTTCTTTGGAAAGATTTATTGTTGAATTTAACACTTTTTCTTTTAAGAAACTTTCCAAAGTTCTTGACTAGAAGATTTAAATTTTCATCTTCTTCTTCAGAATCCGCATCATAATGTTCTTTGATGCTTTCCTTTTCCTTTAAGGAAATTGATCGATACTTCTTCTCATGTTGTTCATGCTCTTCTAAACGATTCAATTCCAACTCATGTTCTTGGAGTTTTCCAAACAGAGTTGCAAGAGACATATTTGATAAACTCTTCTTCTCAGAGATGTCTGTGACTTTTGGTTGCCATACTCTTGTAAGTGATCTTAGAACTTTCATGTTCAAGTCACTATTTGAAAATTGTTTTCCAAGAGCAATCAAATGATTCATTAAATGAGTGAATCGTTTTTGCATATCTAATACCTTTTCTCCTGGAAGCATTCTGAACATTTCATATTCCTGAGAAAGAGTATTGATCTTTGATCTCTTGACTTCATCTGTTCCTTCATGAGTCACCATCAACGTATCCCATATTTCTTTTGAAGAAGTGCACGTTGATACTCTGAAAAATTCGTCCATGCCAAGAGCAGATGTAAGGATGTTCATTCCTTTGAGATCATGTTGAACCTTCTTCTTTTCTTCTTCACTCCAAGTACTTTCTGATTTTGGTTGTGAAGTTCCTTCTTCATTTGTTGTTACAGGCACAAAGGGTCCTTCTTCAATGGCTTTCCATATTCCTGAGTCTAATGACTTTATGAATATCTTCATCTTGATTTTCCAGAAGTCATAATGTTCTCCATTGAAGAATGGTGGCCTGTTTATGTTGAATCCTTCATTTGTTCCATGATTGGAAGAGGATGCCATCTTTTCCCGGATCTTAGGAATAACTTACCTAAACCTTCGCTCTGATACCAACTGTTAGTACAGATAGCAACCTGAGAGGGGGGGTGAATCAGAGTTGCCCCGATTTTCGCCTTATTGAAATCGTTACTTTCAAGATAAAGATGATCACAAGATAATTGCTATGATTGCAGCGGAATAGAGCGATGCTTGAAAGTAAGTATGAAGGATAAAGAGAATCACACACAAGATTTTATCCTGGTTCACCTTCAATCCACCGAAGGCTACGTCCAGTCCCTCAAGACAACCCCTTGAGGATTTTTCCACTATTGATAAAAATCTCTTACAAGTTCCTAACCCTAGGACCCCAAGAATTTCTACCAATTCCCTGTGAAAGCAAACCACTTTCAACAGACCCTGAGAGCAAACCGCTTTCAGTTCCTGAAGGCAAACCACCTTCAGACCTTGAAGACTAACCCGCCTTCAATCGAAACCCTGAAAGTATCCCACTTTCAGTGACAACAACCCTTCACCGAAACCTACGGTGAAAACCCAAACTTACATAATGGGATGAAGAAGATTTTACAATAGGCTGTATCAATCCTTTAACATACAAATGGATTGATCATGAGAAATTATGCTTTAAGGCTTTTAAGCATAATACGATTCTGAGTTCCTCAAGATATGAACAACTAATGTGTTCTTATGAACATGAAGATCATGGACTCAGAATCTAGGCTCTTGAATGTTTAAGTTCTAAAAGAACTAATTTTGACAAAGCTTTTGGCCTAATGTGATTTTCTCATGTATTGTGTGTTTTCTTGTGTGTGTTGTGTATGTTACATGTATGTTATGTTTTCTGGACTCAAATGGACTTTATATAGGCAGGGGAAATGTCCTTGAACCATCACAACCCTTTCCAAAAGGTTTGGGACACAATGGTTCATGAAAAGACATACTTTTTCGTTCTGGTAATCGATTACCATACTTAGTGTAATCGATTACACTAATGACCGTTTCAGTTTGAATTTGAATTTCAAACATGTAATCGATTATCATTCATGAGTAATCGATTACTTGCCTTGGTGTAATCGATTACCATAAACCTGTAATCGATTACCCAGAAGTCCATTTTCCAGAAACTTGTTTCTTTGAGAATGCCTTAAGGTTTTCTACTTCTTTTAAGTTATGAAAACACTTAGTGTGATTAGATTAGATGTTTTAAGAGCCTTTATGCTTTAATAAACCTTTTGAAGCATAACTCACCTAATACTAAGACTTCTAGACTATTTGATGGACTTTGAGTGCTTGATTCTTTGAAGTCTTCTTTTCTTCTTTTTGCTGATGAGTTTGTCGTCATCAAAACCACAGCCAGGGTCAGGAGCAAGACCTTCTTCACAGATCGAACCCAAGGGAAAGGTGTTCTTATTAATATAGGATTTAGTACTTGTGCAGAAATTTAAAGATGAAAATATGTTGTTGTTTTTAGAACAAGAAATAAACAAAATAAAATGATAAGAGAAAGAGATGATGATGAATCTTAAGCACTTGGGTTGATTTATATAATTTATAAAATATGCTAGCAACTACTACTTGAATTCTGAATTTTAGTACCAAGTCATGATGCTATAGCCTAATGTTTCTACAAGTTAATACCTTAAGCATTGTAGAACTTTCTCCTCAATTACTAAATTCAATACCTTGTAATCTAGAAAAAACCAAGAAGAAGATGAAGAAAGAATTTTCAGGCCAACATAAAGCTAAGTCTATCCTAATACCTTAGTGATATATCATATAGCTTCTTTTATTTCCTAAGTCCCTTACTACTTACCAATTTCCATTGTTATAAGCAATAAGTAAAAACTCTTGTGTGCACCAAGATAACATTAAGAACAAGGTAAATAAAACATGAACTATAGCAATAAAATTCAGAAGAGTAGAAGAAAACTAAAACATAGATTATAAACTAAAACTACCCAAGATACTTAAGAAAGAAGTTAGCCAAGCATGGCTAAAGGAGTCATTGAATTACCCTGGATAGGAGCTCAAATATGGCTTCCCACAAGTCCTAGGAACAATGCTCTAAAGGGAGAAAGAGATAATACTTGTTGTATTCTATGAAGGTGTATTTTACAAGTGAAGAAAAGGGTCCTATTTATAGTAAAAATCCATCCTCCAGCGCTTCAGCGCTAGAATTCCCAACGCTTGGGCGCTGGAAGGCATTAAAAATCCACTACCAGACCGAGGGCCAGCGCTGCAGCACTGGGCACTGCTTCTTCAACTTCAATTTTTTCCTTCCTTCTTCATGGTAGTGGGTTTTGAATGCCATAAAAAGCCACTACTCAGCCCGTAATCAATTCTGAAACCTTCCTCCCACTACCATCAATCCTTCAACTTAATTTCCCATGTGCTCATTTGAAGAGAGTTGCTTCATATTCCTCTTTTTCACTTTTAGTCCTTTCTTGGTTAGCACTCCAATTCAAGCCCTTTTATTCTCTCAATCTTCAGTTTTAGCCCTCCACTCTTGAACTTTCACATTTTGGACCTTGATTTCCTGAAACTTTACAAAGTGGTCCCTGGACAAAAATGATAACTAAACCAGCTTTTCCTAAAAATATAAAATAAAGCTAGAAAAACAAATAAAATCTAATCTATATGCCAAATGCAAAATAAATATAAAATCTACATAAAAACAATAAAAAACCTATATGTGACTCAAAAATAACAAAATAAAAAGACTAAAAACTACCTAAAAACATCATATAATATCCACTCATCACACCACTATACCCAACGACAGCTTGTCCTCAAGCGACAAAACTTAAAGAAAAACTCGTCCCTAAGTTTTGAGAAAGTTTATCTGATTAAAACTTGAAGCACAAGAACCTTTCAAAGAAAGCTTAGCAGAAAAGGAAGACATGCATGTTTTACAGATAAAGAATCAAGAAAGTTAGGCTTGGCTTTTAACATGTTTGAGTTCATCAAAATAAGCTCAAAAAATGATATTCTCCATGAAAAACAAGAAAGCTCAATGATCCTGCCGATCATTCAAATCAAAACTGAAATAAAGCAACCAAGTGATTTTGAAGGTTGTAACTTGGCCAAAGGGTTGAACAATTTAAGGTGTGGATTTCAAGAAATTGGCAACTCTAGTGGCTGACTCAGAATCTGTTGTTAAGTGATTTTTTTTTGACTAAGAGCTCTAAACAATTCAACACAAGGGTCCTCTCAATTTTTCTCTTTTTTTTTTTTTTTGAACAAAGTAGTGGAATGTATGGGATGAATGACTTGAATTTTACTCCCCTCATACTCTTTCTCACCCCACTACCTCATTATATTTTTCCCTAAGGCACATACCTTATTGTTTTTCCAACTTTTTCTTTTTCTCTTTTTTTTAGAGAGAAACCCACAAACATAGCTCTAGCAATTTAGCACATGAATCACAATAACAACTTTAAGAATTATCACACAAAGTAGGCTCCAAAGAATGACTCTTTTAAGGCTCAAAAGGGGCTACTAGTGGAGATAACATCTCAAGCAAAAATCTGAGTTTTCAAAAATGCCTATAATCTTTTCTCAACTCACAAAGTATACAAAACTCCAATCAACATGCAACACAAGGCAGAAAAATTTCACAATCATGCATTCAGAGTCCTCAGCTCTCAAAAAAAGATAGGGTAAGTGGTACCCTTTTTAGAACTCAGAAAAAGACTTTGCCAACAGCCAAAACAATCAAGATATCAAAAATCTTTTCTACAGCATGCAATCCTAACTGCTTCAAAACATAGAACTTTTTCACAAAGCAGTTCAATCAGATAAAACATTTCACAAAGCAATAGCAATATTCAGAATGGATAAAATACTCAAGACTCATGCAAAAAGAAAAACAGAAAAACTAAACTAAAAATAAAGCTAAAAACTATAAAAAGAAAAAACAACAAAAACTAAAAAGCTGGCATAGTACACAAATTTCCCCAAAGGTCCAAGGGAACCTCAATGTAAAAATTAAATTGAACACTTAAGTTCAAGAGGGTTCTTCCTCCTTCTGGTACCTATCCTGTAACATTGAACAAACAACAGTCTCACAAGCAGAAGCTTGCTTCACTTGTTAGTTCCAAAAATAGCACAAAAGATCATGAGTTGAAAAATTGTGTCCACCTTAAAAACAAGAATTCTTGAGTTCCCAAAAATTAAAACCATTGTAAAAACAAGGGAAAACTCAAAGAATCTAAAACTTTCAGAAAATGGTGAACACAAAATTTATTAAAAACTAAAAACAGCAAATAAAAACAAAATAGCAACACTGCCCGAGCTCCAGCGCTTGAGCGTTGGGGATGCCAACGCTTGGGCGCTGGATTAAAACAGAAACTGGGCAATCAGAGGTGCAAAGCAGGGGCCTAACGCTGGAGCGTTGGCCTCCAGCGCTGGAGCGCTGGCCTCTCCTGCAGCAAAAACATAGAGTTTTTTTCTTTTTATTTATTTACAAGAGTGTTACAAAAAATTAAAAACATAAAAATAAACTATCCTAAGTTGGGTTGTCTCCCAACCAGCTCATTGTTAAGGTCTGAGATAGACCCTTCCCATTAATCAATTGGGGGTACTAAATACAGCAAAAACTTCATGTCTTTCAACATCTCCCCCCAAGTATGGTTTCAATCTTTGTCCATTGACAGTGAATAAATTCTTTGTAACATCATTTTCCAACTCAACTGCACCATGGGGGAAGACTTTGGTGATCCTAAATGGTCCTGGCCACTTTGACTTCAACTTTCCAGGAAACAGTCTCAGTCTTGAGTTATATAATAACACAAGCTGTCCGGGGCTAAACTCTTTTGGCACAATTTTCTTATCATGCCACTTTTTGGTCTTCTCCTTGTAGATCCTAGCATTGTTATATGCTTGGAGTCTGAATTCATCCAGCTCATGTACCTGTACCTGTCTTTTATCCCCAGCTTCTTTGGGATCCATATTCAATTGTTTCAAAGCCCAAAAGGCTTTATGCTCAAGTTCCACAGGTAAATGACAAGTCTTACCATAAACCAACTGGTAAGGAGAGGTTCCAATAGGAGTTTTAAACGCAGTTCGATAAGCCCACAAGGTGTCATCTAATTTTTTTGACCAATCCTTCCTTGAGGTACCAACTGTTTTTTCCAAAATCCTTTTTAACTCCCTATTAGAAACCTCTACTTGTCCACTAGTTTGGGGGTGATAGGGGGTAGCAACTTTATGATGAACACCATATTTTTTCAAAAGAGTTTCACAATCTTTATTACAAAAGTGCTTACCTCCATCACTAATAATTACTCTTGGCACCCCAAATCTAGTAAAGATCTTTTTCTTCAGAAAATTAAGAATCACTTTGCCATCATTTGTGGGAAGGGCTGATGCTTCAACCCACTTAGAAACATAGTCAACAGCAACCAAAATATACTGGCAACCAAAAGAAGGTGGAAAAGGTCCCATCAAATCAATGCCCCAAACATCAAAAAGCTCAACTTCCAAAATCATATTTTGGGGCATCTCATTCCTTCTTAAGATATTACCTGTTCGTTGACAACGATCACACCTTTCCACAAATGCTCTACTATCCTTGAAGATAGTAGGCCAATAAAAACCACTTTGGAGGACTTTAGCCGCAGTCCTCTCACCTGAAAAATGGCCTCCATATTCGGAGCCATGGCAATGCCATAAAATAGCCTCAAACTCTTTTTTCTGGAATGCACCTTCTAATGATCCCATCAGAACATTCTCTAAACAAATAAGGTTCATCCTAGAAAAAGAATTTGGCATCATACAAAAATCTTTTCTTTTGTTGCCAAGTTAAATCAGGAGGCAACACACCAGCAGCTTTAAAATTGGCTAAATGTACATACCATGGTGCTATTTCTTGGATAGCTAAAAGCCTCTCATCTGGGAACTCCTCTTGAATAGGAATTGGATCGGAGTTCCCCTCTTCAAGTCTTGACAAATGGTCTGCTACACCATTGTCTTTCCCTTTCCTGTCCACAATTTCAAGATCAAACTCTTGCAAGAGTAAGATCCACCTGATCAACCTGGGTTTAGCTTCCTGCTTAGAAAACAAGTACTTCAATGCAGAATGGTCAGTATGCACAATAACTTTAGTACCCAAAACGTAAGGTCTAAATTTATCTAAAGCATAAACTACACTCAACAACTCCTTTTCAGTTGTAGCATAATTTTTTTGAGCTTCATTCAGAACCTTACTAGCATAGTAAATCACATGCAAAACTTTTCCATTTTTTTGACAAAGAACAGCCCCTATTGCATAATCACTAGCATCACACATAACTTCAAAAGGCAAATCCCATTGGGGAGCAACAATGATAGGGGCTGAAACAAGTTTTTCTTTGAACAATTTAAAAGCAGCCAAACACTCATCATTAAAGATAAAAGGAGCCTCTTTTTCAAGGAGATTTGTCATAGGCTTAGCAATTTTAGAAAAATCTTTTATAAATCGCCTATAAAAACCTGCATGACCAAGAAAGCTTCTTATACCTTTAATGTTAGTGGGAGGAGGTAGATTTTCAATAATCTCTGTTTTAACTTTATCTACCTCAATCCCTTCTCCAGAAATCTTGTGCCCAAGCACAATGCCATCTTTTACCATAAAATGACACTTTTCCCAATTAAGTACCAAATTCTTTTCTTGGCACCTAACTAAAATCCTTTCCAAATTGTCCAAACACTTGTCAAAGTTGGGGCCATACACAGAAAAATCATCCATGAACACTTCCATACATTCACCAATTAAATCATAAAAAATAGCAAACATACATCTTTGGAAGGTTCCTGGAGCATTACACAAGCCAAAAGGCATTCTTTTATAAGCAAACACCCCGAAGGGGCAAGTAAAAGCAGTTTTTTCTTGATCCTTAGGATCAACAACAATTTGATTGTATCCTGAATACCCATCCAAGAAACAATAGTAGTCATGGCCAGCCAACCTGTCAAGCATTTGATAAATAAAGGGAAGGGGGAAACGATCTTTCCGGGTGGCAGAATTTAGCCTCCGGTAATCTATACAAACCCTCCATCCAGTTACCTTCCTGGTGGGAATCAATTCATTATTCTCATTAGGAACCACTGTAATTCCCCCTTTCTTGGGAACTACCTGAACGGGACTAACCCATTCACTATCAAAAATGGGATAGATGATCCCTGCATCAAGCAACTTAACCACTTCTTTCCTTACCACCTCTTTCATGGTAGGATTAAGTCTTCTTTGGGTTTGGACTACAGGTTTAACTTGTTCTTCTAAACAAATTTTATGCATACAAACAGTGGGGCTTATGCCCTTAATGTCCTCAATAGTCCAACCCAAAGCAGATTTATGAGCTCTAAGAATTCTTACCAGTTTTTCTTCTTCAAGAGGAGAGAGGGAACTACTCACAATGACAGGTTTATTTTTACCTTCCTCAAGAAAAACATACTTAAGGGTAGAAGGTAAGGGCTTCAGTTCCCTCTTTTCCTCTTGAACTTCTTCTTCCCTTCTCAATTCCTCTACCCAGTTTTTCCTTGAAGCGAAAACATGAGCAACTTCAAGAAACCTTGCCATCTCAATGACCTGTTCGTCATCACTTTCAATATCTTCCAATTCCAATCCCTCAGAGATTAAGGTCTCTAAAAGATCTTCTTTCAACATGGCAGCAAATGGTTAGGCAGAAATATTTTTTTTTATATATATATACAAAAAGTACTAAACAAAATAAAAACAAGAACTTGAAAAGAACCTTTCCCCGGCAACGGCGCCAAATACTTGATAGCGAAATCGCAAGTGTACGATTTACTATCGCGTAGTAAAAAGATCGAACCCAAGGGAAAGGTGTTCTTATTAATATAGGATTTAGTACTGGTGCAGAAATTTAAAGATGAACATATGTTGTTGTTTTTAGAACAAGAAATAAACAAAATAAAATGATAAGAGAAAGAGATGATGATGAATCTTAAGCACTTGGGTTGATTTATATAATTTATAAAATATGCTAGCAACTACTACTTGAATTCTGAATTTTAGTACCAAGTCATGATGCTATAGCCTAATGTTTCTACAAGTTAATACCTTAAGCATTGTAGAACTTTCTCCTCAATTACTAAATTCAATACCTTGTAATCTAGAAAAAACCAAGAAGAAGATGAAGAAAGAATTTTCAGGCCAACATAAAGCTAAGTCTATCCTAATACCTTAGTGATATGTCATATAGCTTCTTTTATTTCCTAAGTCCCTTACTACTTACCAATTTCCATTGTCATAAGCAATAAGTAAAAACTCTTGTGTGCACCAAGATAACATTAAGAACAAGGTAAATAAAACATGAACTATAGCAATAAAATTCAGAAGAGTAGAAGAAAACTAAAACATAGATTATAAACTAAAAGAACCCAAGATACTTAAGAAAGAAGTTAGCCAAGCATGGCTAAAGGAGTCATTGAATTACCCTGGATAGGAGCTCAAATATGGCTTCCCACAAGTCCTAGGAACAATGCTCAAATGGGAGAAAGAGAGAATACTTGTTGTATTCTATGAAGGTGTATTTTACAAGTGAAGAAAAGGGTCCTATTTATAGTAAAAATCCAGCCTCCAGCGCTTCAGCGCTAGAATTCCCAACGCTTGGGCGCTGGAAGGCATTCAAAATCCATGCCAGACCGAGGGCCAGCGCTTAAGCGCTGGCTTCCCAGCGCTGCAGCGCTGGGCACTGCTTCTTCAACTTCAAGTTTTTCCTTCCTTCTTCATGGTAGTGGGTTTTGAATGCCATAAAAAGCCACTACTCAGCCCTTAATCAATTCTGAAACCTTCCTCCCACTACCATCAATCCTTCAACTTAATTTCCCATGTGCTTATTTGAAGAGAGTTGTTTCATATTCCTCTTTTTCACTTTTAGTCCTCTCTTGGTTAGCACTCAAATTCAAGCCCTTTTATTCTCTCAATCTTCACTTTTAGCCCTCCACTCTTGAACTTTCACATTTTGGACCTTGATTTCCTGAAACTTTACAAAGTGGTCCCTGGACAAAAATGATAACTAAACCAGGTTTTCCTAAAAATATAAAATAGCTAGAAAAATTCCTAAAAATATAAAATAAAGCTAGAAAAACAAATAAAATCTAATCTATATGCAAAATGCAAAATAAATATAAAATCTACATAAAAATAATAAAAAACATATATGTGACTCAAAAATAACAAAATAAAAAGACTAAAAACTTCCTAAAAACATCATATAATATCCACTCATCACTGACAAACTCATCGGCAAAAAGAAGAAAAGAAGACTTAGAGGAAACAGTGCTATATAGTTCAACTTTTACCTAGAAGTCTTAGTTTAGGTGAGTTATGCTTCTAAAGGCTTCTAAAAGCATAAAGGCTCCTTAAAACATATAAGCTAATCAAGTTTAATGTTTTCATAAGTTAAAAGAAGTAGAAAAACTCTAGCCGATCTTAAAAGTTCAAGTTTCTGGATATTGGACTTGAGTGTAATCGATTTCACCTTTCTGGTAATCGATTACACCCAGGCAAGTAATCGATTACTTCTTGCTTGTAATCGATTACATGTTTGAATTTGAAATTCAAACTGCAACGGCTTTTAGTGTAATCGATTACCTAAGTAATGTAATCGATTACACACACGAAAAGTTGCATCTTTTCTTGAACCATTGTGTCTCAAACCTTTTGGGAAGGGTTGCATTGGTTCAAGGACGTTTCCTCTTGCCTATATAAAGTCCATTTGAGTCCAGAACATAATAACACATGAGAATACATCATTAGGCCAAAGCTTTGCCAAAATAGTTCATTCATTAAGTCTTTTAACACTTAAACTTTCAAAGAGCCTAAATTATGAGTTCATGATGTTCATTGTTAAGATAACACTCTAGTTGTTCATATCTTGAGGATATCAGAATCTTATTATGCTTAAGAGCCTTAAAGAATAATTCTCATGATCAATCCTCTTGTATGTTAAAGGATTGATACAGCCAAATTGTAAACTCTTCTTCATCTCTTTCTGATAGATTGAGTATTCACCGTGGGTCTTGGTGAAGGGTTGTTGTTACTGAAAGTGGTGTACTTTCAGGGTGTTGATTGAAGGTGGTCTAGCCTTCAAGGTCTGAAGGTGGTTTGCCTTCAGGAACTGAAAGTGGTGTGCTTTCAGGGGCTGTTGAAAGTGGTATACTTTCACAGGTGTTTGATAGAAATTCTTAAGGTACTTGGTGTAAGAACTTGTAAGAGACTTTTATCAATAGTGGAAATATCCTCAAGGTATTTTCTTGAGGGACTGGACGTAGCCTTTGGTAGATAGAAGGTGAACCAGGATAAATTTCTGTGTGTGAATTCTTCTACCCTTCATCTTTACTTTTAAGCAACGCTTATTTCCGCTGCAATCGCTTGCATTTACATTCATCTTGAAAGTTAGAAGGTATCAAGGAAAAAATCGGGTAAACCTGATTGACCCCCCCTCTCAGGTTGCTATCTAGACTAACATCCTTCCTTTGAAGAAAGCTCTGAAACCTAAAGTGCTCATTGCTGTTCATTCTTCTTCTTCGAGTTCGAGCTTCTTTCTGTTTCATTGAAGAACATGTTGAAGTTTCATTCTTTCGATTCAGTAGAGGCCAAAGCAAGGTGGAAGATTCAAGTGTATGCAACCTACACGAAGGTAAGGGTAACTCACGTCTTAGATCATCTTAGTGTCTGTGATGGTTGTGAAACGGATTGGGTAACTGAGTTGTGTTGCTGTTGATATGATGATTTGTTGAATATGTTACTTTTCTGTGACATTAGGATGTTTGGATGTGATATACTAGAATATTTCCAAGATGAAATAACTATATTATGAATATATTGACGCTATGACTATAATACGTGTGAACCATTATGTTCATGAGGATTCTGGAATTGTGTGAACCATAGTTCACGAGGATTATGATAAAATGTCATAGTATATGCATCACATATAGAATTTTCATGTGTTGATGTGGCGGACTAGTATGCATCGCGTGATCAAACCAAGGGTGATATGGTAGATCTTTGTCCCACGTGATCGTCCTCGCTCGGATACAGCAAAACTCATTGGCCATAGTTATGCATATAGCTACTGAGAACTAACAAGCATAAATATGTGAATTCATCTATGATAGTTGTGGTTTGCTGTTACTGATATTAAAACTTATGCTTCGATATCATTGAATATTCTGTTTCATTACGCTCATTGATATCGTCTGTATTGGAGTTAACCCTTTTCTGCTTGTGTTTTGATATTTTTGGCGTATGATGCTAGACGAGCAACAATGAGGACATACTCGAAGTTTGTTGGAGGCAGACGAGGACCATTTTGGAAAGCTTGAAGACCATCTTTATTTCCTTTTGTAATCCGCTGTTTTGTAACAAATAGCACATGTGGTGCAAAGTATTACTTTCACTATGTCTCGTTTCCTTTTGATGTATACATGTACTAAATTATGGGCTACACTATTTAAATATATGAGAGACGGTTGTTTTGGAAACTTGAGATATTTTGAAAGGTTTAATTTTAAGTATTATTTCCGCGTGATTTCTATTTGACCCTCGACGTTAAAAATTGGGGTGTTACAGACTCACATCCCCTCACCCCCAATGGTGAAGGCGGAGCCTTTCACTCCCCCATCCCCATACAATTCTCCTACCTCTCCAACGCACTACCGGGTCGTACCATTGGTATACAAGGTGGCGACCACAGTCACCACGACTTTCATAGATGTGGATGTACCCGTGATTGATCTCACAGATTTAGAAGGTGAGGTCCCGGCCGAGGGCGAAGCTGACTGTCTACATGGGATATTATACTATGCATTCTGACTTTGCATGTTTTGAAAAAAAATTTCCTTGCATTTTATAACCTTGAAAATTAGTTAGCATATTTAACTACTATTTGGTCACTACTATAGCCCCTTCAAAATCGGGGTGTTACCTCTTAGTAGAAAGAGGAAACAACGTGGAGTCATTGTGAGTTTCTTCTTCAAAATAGAGGAAGAACAATGTAGAATTTTCGAATCTTCCCCACCGACGCACCAAATATTGTGTGTGAACTTTGGGCGGTGGAGCTACGGCGAAGCTCAACCTTGGACATGTCGAGGTGGAGTCTTCAAGTTTTTATGCATCGAGGGGGACCTCTAGAAGATACTTCAACACTCAAGTCAGTATTGGAGCAATGAGATCATCCAAGAGCTCAACTCAAACATGTACGAATGCATAATAAACTTATAATGTAAGTAATGAGTTAGAAGCGTCCCATAGGGAACAGTGGAACCTGTATTTATAAGCACCAGAGGTCCTCTACAAGTGTTGGGGAAGCTCTTAAATGAGGCTTTCAAGGGGGAGTAGTGTTTGCACCATCGCGAAGCTTCGAAGAGTTGCAAATTCTTAGTTTCATAGTAGAAAATGGCCTCTAAGTAAAGAGAGGAAACGATGTGGACTCGTTGTGAGTTTCTGATAATAATAAAAGCACACAAGAAAGGGGGGGTTTGAATTGTGTGTGTGATTTTTATTAATCTTTTCACAAGATAGTTATTATAAGTTCAAAAGTGTTTGTCAAAGATGTGCAGCGAAAATAAACTTAAAGCTTGAACGATGAAGCACACACGATATTTATCCCTGTTCACCCCTTTAACCGACAGGGCTACGTCCAGCCCTTGGCTTCACCAAGATTTTCACTATTTAAACAAAATAGTACAAGTGTTCTCAGGAACTTCTCCCAGTATTCTGAGGACTACTCCTATACAAGTATTCTAGGACTTCTCCTTTATCTCCCGAAGAGGGACTTCCCATCCACGAGCATCGGGAGAACAATAATGCTTCCATTGAGGTGATATAGTGGGCAAGGGAGAGTTTTCGGAGAGCTTGACTCGAACCTAGTGTATGTTTGCAATGTTTCCCGAAACAGCAATGGTGGGTGCATCATCAAAAGGGCCACAAAGAGGAAGATATGTGTAGCACTGGTTAGGAGCTAAGGTGAGCAGAATTATCCAGAACGCAGTAGCAGCTAGCAATCCCATGTCTGGAACTGTGAACCATTCGGACTCATGCGCAGGTTCATTTGCATTCAAGGTAAGAGCCAGGCACAGAGTATCAATATCTTCATCAGAGCAAAAAGTTTGAGAGTGTAGCACTCTGTTAGATAGAAGTTCATGGATTAGAAGTTTTCGAATTTCTGGCCAATGATCTTGGGGATGACCCAGCCACTGAGCAAGGCATCTGAATCCACAGTTGCCATCATCTTGGACATCGAAGACATCGGAGATATATTTGTGAAAGATTGGATGCAAGGACTTCAGATATTGTGCATGAGAAATTGAAATAAGTTCAGCAGTGGTATGCACAGTCTCAGGAGGAGGTTTGGAGGAGGTTGATGGAGGCAAGGCTTCTGCAGTAGATAAGAGTTCCTGAGATTCAGTCCGGTGGGAGTGATCTGAACGTTGCAGAGAAGTAGTGCCCAGACGACGACGTTTGAGGCAGTTACCGGACGGTGTTAGTGTAGGGGATTTTCTTTGCTTGTTCTGGTAGCGAAATCGCAAGTGTACGATAAACTATCGCGTAGTAAAAAAAGATCGAACCCAAGGGATAGGTGCTCTTATTAATATAAAATTTAGTACTTGTGCAAGAAATTAAAAGATGAAAAGATGTTGTTATTTTTAGAACAAGAAATAACAATAGCATAAAATGATAAGAGATAAGATGATAAGAATTTAAGCTCTTGGGTTGGTTTACATAGTCTATAAAACATGCTAGAAATCTCCTACTTAATTTCTGAATTTTAAATCCAAATTCATGGTGCTATAGCCTAGAATTTCTACATCCTAATAGCCTTAAGAAATGTAGAACTTTCTTCGTAATTACTAACTACATAGCCTTGGTTATTAGTTAATCAGAAATGAAGATGAAGAAGGAATTCGGGCAAACACAAAGTTACGTCCATCTAATTGCCTTAAGAAATGTATACTTATAACCTTTTTTATTTCCTATTTCCCTTACTACTTACCAAATGGCCTTATGACATAAGTAGAATGATAGTAATAAAATCACACAAGAAAGGGGGGGTTTGAATTGAAAGCGTTTAACTAAACGTGCAGCGGAAATATACTTAGAGCATAAATAGTAAAGCACACAAGATATTTATCCTGGTTCACCCCCAAAATCGATAGGGCTACGTCCAGTCCTTGGCTATACCAAGATTTTCCACTATTTCGACTGAATAGTACAAGTGTTCTCAGGTACTTCTCCCAGTACTCCGAGGACTACTCATTTACGAGTTTTCTCAGGTACTTCTCCCAGTATTCCTAGGTTCAGAGATGATTGTTAAGCTAGGTTCTCTAAAGGGATAGTGTAAGAAGAATAAGAGTTTTCACTCTATGAAGATTTCACACTGATTGGCGACTAAACTCAGAAGGATAGACAATCTAATGTTACTGAGTGTTCTTGGAAAAAGCTTTTCTAAGTTATTGACTTGAAGGATTTGAATGCTTAGATATTGTGTAAGTCGCCAAGTTGAAAATGATGCAGAGGTCACTATTAATATCTTCAGTAGGATGAGAACTGGATGGACTGATGAAGATCTTCAAAAATAGTTCCGTTGGAGATTTGCTTGATTGTGAGTAACGGATACTTCTGCAACTTGTTGCTTGAAACGGTTTGCCACAGTGATGAGCATTTCTTCAACCGGTAGAGAGTGAGTTCGTCTGGTAATGCTTTTTCTTCTGGTTCTCAGAGACAGCAATTAATGCGAGTGAATTCCAGCTAATAAGGCAATTAATGCTTCTGACCAGAGGATTTGAATTCTGTCGTTGAGAAGATACGATCCGTTAATTCAGTAAAAAGCAACTTGAATTAAGGAATGTTGGAGAATTTGAATCTTCAAGATATATGGCGCTTAATTCTGTCTCTTTCGTATTTAATGCTCTGATCCATAAGAGGTGCTGGACAGCTTATCTTGGTTTAGGCAAACGATCTCTGCTGAGCAGATTCTTTTCATGTCAGTCTTCAATTATTACTTCTTATTCAACCTCTATGTTTGACTTGGAGTGAACCGGGCAGACTCTTCAGGCGGACGAAGTTTACTTTGAGGGAGGCTTTAGTTCTCATAGCCGGACGGACTTGTCCTTTGCTTTTTGATAATGATTGCAGCGTGCCTTCCGTTTATAAGAGTCCCTGAATATAAAATTCTTCAAAGAAAATTAGTGACTCTTAACAAAATTGTTATTTATCAAAATAGGTTAATTCATTTGGATATTTTTCTCTAACATAGAAAGCATGAAATCTTTTGTACACAAGATTAATGAAGAACAAGGAAATAAAACATGAATCGAAAATATTATTCAGAAATGTAGAAAAAAACTAGAACATGAATTATAAACTAAAACAACCCAAAAACTTAAAGATGAAGTTAGCCAAGCATGGCTAAAGGAATCATTGAATTACCCTGGATAGGAGCTCAAATATGGCTTCCCACAAGTCCTAGGAACAATGCTCAAAAGGGAGAAAGAGAGAATACTTGTTGTATTCTAAGAGTTGTGTCTTACAAGTGCAAATTGCCTCCCTATTTATAGCAAAAATCTGGCCTCCAGCGCTTGAGCGCTGGCATTCCCAACGCTTGGGCGTTGGGATGCTTTAAAAATTCACTTTCTGTCCGAGGCCCAGCGCTGGAGCGCTGGCTTTCCAACGCTGGAGCGCTGGCTAGAAATCTGACTTATCTCCTAGTCAGACTCCCAGCGCTGGAGCGCTGGGATCCCAACGCTGGAGCGTTGGGACGCAGCTGCTTCATCTTCTAGCTTTTCTTCCTTCTTCATGGTAGTGGGTTTTGAATGCCATAAAAAGCCACTACTCAGCCCTTAATAAATTCTGAAACCTTCTTCCCACTACCATCAATCCTTCAACATTATTTTCCATGTGCTAATTTGAAGAGAGTTGCTTCATATTCCTCTTTTTTGCTTTTGGTCCTCTCTTGGTTAGCACTCCAATTCAAGCCCTTTTATTCTCTCAAAGTTCACTTTTAGTCCTCCACTCTTGAACTTTCACATTTTGGTCCCTGATTTCCTGAAACTTTACAAATTGGTCCCTGGACAAAAATGATAACTAAACCATCTTTTCCTAAAAATATAAAATAAAGCTAGAAAAACAAATAAAATCTAATCTACATGCAAAATGCAAAATAAATATAAAATCTACATAAAAATAATAAAAAACCTATATGTGACTCAAAAATAATAAAATAAAAGGACTAAAAACAACCTAAAAACACCATATAATATCCACTCATCACACCACTATACCCAACGACAGCTTGTCCTCAAGCGACAAAACTTAAAGAGAAATTCGTCTCTGAGTTTTGAGAAAGTTTATCTGATTAAAACTTGAAGCACAAAAAACCTTTCAAGAAAACTTAGCAGAAAAGGAAGACATGCAGGTTTTACAGATAAAGAATCAAGAAAGTTAGGCTTGGCTTTTAACATGTTTGAGTTCATCAATTAAGCTCACAAAATGATATTCTCCATGAAAACAAGAAAGCTCAATAATTCTGCCTATCATTCAAATCAAAACTGAAATAAAGCAACCAAGTGATTTTGAAGAGATTTTTAAGGTTGTAACTTGGCCAAAGGGTTGAACATTTCAAGGAGTGGATTTCGAGAAATTAGCAACTCTAGTGGCTGACTCAGAAACTGTTGTTAAGTGATTTTTCTTGGACTTAAGAGCTTCAACAATTGTACATAAGGGTCCTCTCAATTTTCCTTTTTTTTTTTTAACAAAGTAGTGGAATGTATGGGATGAATGACTTGAATTTTACTCCCCTCATACTCTTTCTCACCCCACTACTTCATTATTTTTTCTAAGGCACATACCTTATTTTTATCATTTTTTTTTAGAGAGAAACCCACAAACATAGCTCTAACAATTCAGCACATGAATCACAATAACAACTTTAAGAATTATCACACAAAGTAGGCTCCAAAGAATGACTCTTTTAAGGCTCAAAAGGGGCTACTAGTGGATATAACATTTCAAGCAAAACTCTGAGTTTTCAAAAATGCCTATAATCTCTTCTCAACTCACAAGGTAAACAAAACTCCAATCAACATGCAACACAAGGCAGAAAAATTTCACAATCAAGAATTCAGAGTCCTCAGCTCTCAGAAAAAGATAGGGTAAGTGGTACCCTTTTTAGAACTCAGAAAAACTTTGCCAACAACCAAACAATCAAGATGTCAATAATCCTTTCTACAGCATGCAATCCTAACTGCTTCAAAACATAGAACTTTTTCACAAAGCAGTTCAATCAGATAAAGCATTCACAAAGCTATAGCAATATTCAGAATGGATAAAATACTCAAGACTCGTGCAAAAACAAAACAGAAAAACTAAACTAAAAATAAAGCTAAAAACTATAAAAAGAAAAACTAAAAAGCTAAGAAGCTGGCACAATACACAAATTTCCACAAAAGTCCAAGGGAACCTCAATGCAAAAATCAATTTGAACACTAAAGTTCAAGAGGGTTCCTCCTTCTTTTGGTACCTATCCTGCAAAATTGGACAAACAAAGTCTTACAAGCAGAAAACTTGCTTGACTTGTTAGTTCCAAAATCAGCACAAACAAGATCATGGGTTGAAAAATTGTGTCCACCTTAAAAACAAGAATTCTTGAGTTCCCAGAAATTAAAACTAGTGTAGAAACAAGGGAAAACTCATAGAATCTAAAACTTTCAGAAAATGGTGAACACAAAATTTATTAAAAACTAAAAACAGCAAACAAAAACAAAACAACAAGACTGCCCGAGCTCCAACGCTGGAGCGTTGGGGATGCCAACGCTGGGGCGCTGGAATTAAAACAAAAACTGGGTGGATTCCAGGGGCCTAGCGCATGAGCGCTAGACCTCCAACGCTGGAGCGTTGGGATTAAGTAGAATAGGGGAAACCAAGCAGGGGCTCAACGCTTGAGCGTTGGCCTCCAGTGCTTGAGCGCTGGCCCCTCCTGCAGCAAAACATAGAATTTTTTATTTATTTATTTACAAAGATGGTGCAGAAAATTAAAAGACAGAAAATTAAACTATCCTAAGTTGGGTTGTCTCCCAACCAGCTCATTGTTAAGGTCCGAGATAGACCCTTCCACTAATCACTTTCAACCGGGGTCTATTACAAAATTCATTAGACCCCGCAAATCATGCAAATTTTGGCACATAAACATCATGGTGCCCAATGAATTTTCAGCTAACAAGGCAACAATATTCAAATTAAAAATGGAAGAGATAAATAAATTTTTCCTTCCCTGTTCTTTGCCTTGATCTTGTGAACCTATAACATAGGTCCCTTGAGGTTTTTCTTCCTCCATCTCCAATTTGTCTTCAAAGACAAATTCTACAATGGAGGTTTCTTTCACCTCCTCTCTTTGAACCACCACAAGTTCAATTTCATGAATGGGTGGTTCATGTTCATCCCTGTGCTGCCTCCTTAGAATGCTTTGTATTCTTCCTTCAAGAATCTCCCTGGCCTTACATTCTTGCTCAGGACTTGGCAAAAATCCGATTTTTCTCTTGCAATCTAATTCGGAGTAAAACTCGTCAATTAGAGTGAAGACATCCTGCTTCTTTTTCTCATATTCCTTTTCAAGTCTAGCATGGATTTTTGCCTCCCTTTGCTCAAATGTTTCAGCCATAATTCCTGAAAATACTCAATAAACAAAGTTAGCAGCACCAGTTCATCACAATTAATATTTTTTTTAATTTTTTTATATAAACAAAAAGCACTAAACAAAATAATAACAAGAACTTAAATAGAACCTATCCCCGGCAACGACGCCAAAAACTTGGTAGCGAAATCGCAAGTGTACGATTAACTATCGCGTAGTAAAAAAAGATCAAACCCAAGGGATAGATGTTCTTATTAATATAAAATTTAGTACTTGGGCAAGAAATTAAAAGTGAAAAGATGTTGTTGTTTTTAGAACAAGAAATAACAATAGCATAAAATGATAAGAGATAAGATGATAAGAATTTAAGCTCTTGGGTTGGTTTACATAGTCTATAAAACATGCTAGAAATCTCCTACTTAATTTCTGAATTTTAAATCCAAATTCATGGTGCTATAGCCTAGAATTTCTACATCCTAATAGCCTTAAGAAATGTAGAACTTTCTTCCTAATTACTAACTCCATAGCCTTGGTTATTAGTTAATCAGAAATGAAGATGAAGAAGGAATTCGGGCCAACACAAAGTTACGTCCATCCTAATTGCCTTAAAAATGTATACTTATAACCTTTTTTATTTCCTATTTCCCTTACTACTTACCAAATGGCCTTATGACATAAGTAGAAAGCATGAAATCTTTTGTACACAAGATTAATGAAGAACAAGGAAATAAAACATGAATTGAAAATATTATTCAGAAATGTAGAAAAAAACTAGAACATGAATTATAAACTGATAGTAATAAAATCACACAAGAAAGGGGGGGTTTGAATTGTGTGTGTGACTTTTGAAGAGTTTTTCGCAAATTACTTATAATAGGTTCGAAAACGTTTAAAGAGAAGTGCAGCGAAAATATACTTAGAACTTTAAAGAGTAAAGCACACAAGATATTTATCCTGGTTCACCCCCAAAACCGATAGGGCTACGTCCAGTCCTTGGCTATACCATGATTTTCCACTATTTCAACAGAATAGTACAAGTGTTCTCAGGGACTTCTCCCAGTATTCTGAGGACTACTCCTTTACAATTTTTCTCAGGACTTCTCCTTTATCTCTCAAGTATTTGACAGGACTTCTCCCAGTTCTTTTTCAAGAGGGTTTGTTTTCTACAAAGATCTCTTCACAAAGAGTGGGTAGAAACTATGAGGTTCTATGTTCAGAGATGATTTTTAATTTGATTCTCTGAAGAGGTTGTGTGAGAAGAATAAGAGTTGCTGAGTGTTCTTGGCTAAAGCTTGTTCAAATTATAAACTGACTTGGAGGATTTGAATGCTTTGATAGTGTGTAAGTAGCCAAGTTGGAAATGATGCAGAGGCCACTATTTATATCTTCTGTAGGAGGAGAACTGGATAATCTGATGAAGATCTTTCAAAAATAGTTCCGTTGAATATTTGCTTGATTGTGAGTAACGGATACTTCTGCATCTGTTGCTTGATAAGGTTTGCCAAAGTGAAAAACATTTCTTCAACTGATAGAGAGTGAGATTGTCTGGCAATCCTTTTTCTTCTAGTTCTCAGAGACAGCAATTAATGCAAGTGTATTACAGCTACTAAGGCAATTAATGCTCTGACCAGAGGATTTGGATTCGGCCGTTGAGGAGATACGATTATCAGAGGATTTCACCGCTAATTCAGCAAAAGCAGCTTGAATTAAGGAATGTCATAGAATTTGAATCTTCAAGGCATATGGCGCTTAATTCTGTCTCTTTCGTCATTAATGCTCTGATCAGCCAAGAGGTGCATGACAGCTCATCTTCAGTTTGAGCAAACGATCTCTTCTAAGCAGATTCTTTTTGTACCAGTCTTAAATCATTGCTCCTTAGTCAACTCATATGTTTGACGAGGAATTAACCAGACAAACTTTTCAGGCGGACGAACTTTACTCTGAAGGCAGACTCAATTCTTGTAGCCGGACGGACTTTTCCTTTGCTTTTTGATAATGGTTGCAGCATGGCCTCCGTTCATAAGAGTCCCTGAATATAAAATTCTTCAAAGAAAGTTAGTGACTCTTGACGAAATTGTTATTTATCAAAATAGATTAATTTATTTAGATATTTTTCTCTAACATAAACTAAAACAACCCAAAAACTTAAAGAAGAAGTTAGCCAAGCATGGCTAAAGGAGTCATTGAATTACCCTGGATAGGAGCTCAAATATGGCTTCCCACAAGTCCTAGGAATAATGCTCAAAAAGGAGAAAGAGAGAATACTTGTTGTATTCTAAGAGGTGTGTCTTACAAGTGCAAATTGCCTCCCTATTTATAGCAAAAATCTGGCCTCCAGCGCTTGAGCGCTGGCATTCCCAACGCTTGGGCGTTGGGATGCTTTAAAAATTCTCTTTCTGTCCGAGGCCCAACGCTTGAGCGCTGGCTTTCCAACGCTGGAGCGCTGGCTAGAAATCTGACTCATCTCCTAGTCAGAGTCCCAGCGCTGGAGCGCTGGGATCCCAACGCTGGAGCGTTGGGACGCTGCTGCTTCATCTTCAAGCTTTTCTTCCTTCTTCATGGTAGTGGGTTTTCAATGCCATAAAAAGCCACTACTCAGCCCTTAATCAATTCTGAAACATTCTTCCCACTACCATCAATCCTTCAACATTATTTTCCATGTGCTAATAAGAAGAGAGTTGCTTCATATTCCTCTTTTTTGCTTTTGGTCCTCTCTTGGTTAGCACTCCAATTCAAGCCCTTTTATTCTCTCAAACTTCACTCTTAGTCCTCCACTCTTGAACTTTCACATTTTGGTCCCTGATTTCCTGAAACTGTACAAATTGGTCCCTGGACAAAAATGATAACTAAACCAGCTTTTCCTAAAAATATAAAATAGCTATAAAAATTCCTAAAAATATAAAATAAAGCTAGAAAAACAAATAAAATCTAATCTACATGCAAAATGCAAAATAAATATAAAATCTACATAAAAATAATAAAAAACCTATATGTGACTCAAAAATAATAAAATAAAAAACTAAAAACAACCTAAAAACATCATATAATATCCTCTCATCATGTTCCTCTTAGCCCAGTCACTTAAGTGTTCAGTAGGTACGGCAGATACGTCGATGGACAGGTTCATTCGACGAACATCTCCAAACTTGATAGGAGTAGCAGAGATATAGTCATATGAGATGAATTTCACTGATTCGATGGAGGGAGTGAGCAACCTCTTGTGATTCATAAGAGCCGTTATGAGTGAGCCATATGGAAGATTAGTGTTGGATTGTTCCAGAGTGTGGAGCATATATTGAAGTAGGAGAGTAGGTAGATTAACTTTTCTGCGATGTTGCATCTGGAATAGAGTCCGTTGAGAGAACTTGTTGACTACGTCTCTAGAACCCTCTTTGGGCAACACAATCTTGCTGAGAACACCATGAGGAAAGATACATTCCGCAACAAGATTCTTCACTTGTCGAGATGTAGAACACTTTGGAACTTCCTTCCAAATAGTGAAAGGATTGCTTTTAGAAGTTTCCTAGGAAGAGGAGGAACAGACACCATCGAGAGGAAGGTTGAGTAGATTAGACACATCATGAGATTGAATGTCTATTACTTGCCCCAAACATCGTGTTCGGATGTGGTTAGGGTTAATCTTGATGGCACGATCATAGAACTCTTTCACGAGAGGAGAGAGTGCTGAAGTTGTGGAGATTTCGAATAGATTTCCCCAGTTCTGTGATAGCACTAGATGAAGACCTGCAACCTTTGCATGTTGAAATAACCTTAGATCAAGGTATCTAGGGGAGACAAGCTTTCTGTCGCCCAGATGCTCAATCCTCACAGGACCAATTTCAGAGACTTGTTGTTTGCGATTTTGGATAATAGCATCTTTTTGAGTCTTGACGATCTGATATTCCTCTTTGCTAAGTGCTTCCTGAGTCTTTGCATTTTTCTCTTTGCAGGGAGCCTTGTTTTCTGAAGATGAAATGAATACAGAGGCACAGACAAGTACACAGAAGATAGAATGTTTAAGCTGAAGCATGAATGTGTTAGGGTTGGTATTAGAAACACATTTGGAAGCCCATTCGTTTCCATTTTTGAAAGTGTAAACATTTTCTCGATATCGCCAAAATCATGATGAATAATAAAGCTGAATTGAAAGCATTAAATGATGAGAGATAAGGAGTGTCAACATTAATATATGCGTGTTCAGTAAGTAATCTATGTGAAAAGACACAACTGTTTAGCATTAAATACATAGCTTAGAGTAGATATTAATTTTATAATTCAAGCTAATTGGGCAGACAAACTTAGAGGGATTTAGTGCAGGCACAACTATATTGCAGGAAACATTCCAATTCTTTCTCTAAGACATACAAATTTGTTTTCAATAAGTGGTTTGGTAAATATGTCCGCTAATTGATCATCAGTGTGTATGTATGAAATGTCAATGTTTCCTTTAGCTACACGATCACGAATAAAATGATGCTTTATTTCAATATGTTTGGTACGTGAATGCAAAACAAGATTCTTTGTAATATTGATGGCACTTGTATTATCACATAATAAGGGAATGTTATGCTCAAAAATATTATAATCTTCTAATTGATGCTTCACCCAAAGAAGTTGGGTGCAGCAAGAACCTGCCGCCACGTATTCTGCTTCAGCAGTTGAAAGGGAGATTGTGCTTTGCTTTTTGGTTGCCCACGATATTAGGCAATGCCCCAGAAAGCGACAACCTCCACTTGTGGTTTTCCTTTCGATTCTGTCTCCAGCATACTCAACATCACAAAATCCCTTTAACCTGAAATCTTTACCTTTCTCATAAACTAGACCAAGACTAGTTGTTCCAATGAGATAACGAAATATACGTTTTACTGCACTTAGGTGAGATTCTTGAGGACTTACCTGGAATCTGGCACAAACACAGACGCTGTACATAATGTCTGGTCTGCTTGAGGTAAGATATAATAGTGATCCTATCATTCCTCTGTATTTGGTTGAGTCGACCGGAGTTGACTCGTCACCTTTATCTAGTATAGTTCCAGGATGCATAGGAGTTCCCATTGCTTTGGCTTTCTCCATGCTGTACTTCTTCAAAAGATCATTGATATACTTTGTCTGATGGATGTAGGTTCTGGTGCCTTCCTGTCTAATCTGCAGTCCTAGGAAGAACTTCAATTCACCCATCATACTCATCTCAAATTCACTCTGCATCAGTTTGGAAAATTCTTGGCAAAGAACTTCATTAGTGGCATCGAAAATGATATCATCAACATATAGTTGCACCAGGATAAAGTCCTTAGATGTCTTTCTTCTAAACAAGGTGTTGCCACTGCTTCCTCTTGAGAATCCATTGTTCATTAGGAATGAACTCAGACGATCGTACCATGCACGTGGAGCTTGCTTTAGTCCATATAGTGCCATTCTTAACTTGAAAACGTGGTCTGGCACAGCTGGGTCTTCAAATCCTGGAGGCTGCTTCACGTATACTTCTTCCTCGATATATCCATTTAGAAAAGCACTTTTCACATCCATTTGATATAACTTTATGGAGTGCTAACATGCAAATGCCAATAGGATCCGAATAGCTTCAATTCTTGTGACAGGGGCAAAGGTTTCTGTATAATCGATTCCTTCTTGTTGGTTGTATCCTTGTGCAACCAATCAAGCTTTGTTTCTAGTGACTTTCCCATTTTCATGCATTTTGTTTCTGAACACCCATCTTGTGCCAATAATGGATTTTTCTTCTGATTTTGGCACTAGGTCCCAGACTTTGCTTCTCTCAAATTGATTCAGATCTTCTTGCATGGCTAAGATCCAGCCTTCAACCTGTAGGGCTTCACCTATGGTCTTCGGTTCTATTTCAGACAGAAATGCACAGTTAGCATAATCATTAAATGGGGATCTAGTTCTTACCTTTTCATGTACCCTTCCGAATATCTGTGTAGGAGGATGATCTGGTTTGAATCTCCAGTCTCGAGGTAGAGAGATGCCAGTGGTAGTCATGACTTGACTTGTGGAGTTGTCGTCAGACGGAGTTTCACAAACATCGTGTGGTTGAGTTGAAGATGGAGTAATTGGATTTGTCTCTTTGTCAGACGTTGACGGCTGGACTGGATTTGATGTGGGCTCTCCACTTATTTCTAGGTCATCATATTCTTCTTCTGGTGTCATCTGATTTACACTGATGTGTTTATCTTCGAACTTGACATTGATCCAAGGTCATCCTTTGTATTAAGTAGAAAGCATGGACATCCGAATGGATGAAAGTATGAGATGTTTGGCTTTCTTCCCTTCCATAACTCATAGGCAGTTTTCTTCAAGATAGGACGCATAAATATTCGATTTTGAATATAGCATGCTGTATGAACTGCTTCAGCCCAGAAGTATTTCGGTAGTGATGTCTCATTGAGCATAGTTCTGGCCATTTCTTGAAGTGACCTGTTCTTTCTTTCGGCTACTCCATTTTGCTGAGGAGTTCTTGGAGTAGAGAGTTGATGAAATATTCCATTTTCCTCACAATAGTGGTTGAACTCTTCATTGATAAATTCTCCTCCTCTATCACTACGAATGTTGGTGATGCAGTATCCCTTTTCATTTTGAATTTGTTCCAAGAAATTGTACCCATGTAAGTCTAGTGTAGTCATCAACAATGACAAGACAAAATCTTTTTCCAGAACAACTAGCCGTTCTAGTGGGTCCGAACAAGTCCATGTGCAACATCTCCAGAGGTCTCTTTGTACTGACAACGTTCTTTGCATGGAAAGAACTTTTTAATTGCTTTCCTTGGAGACATGCAAAGCATGTATCATCAGATTTGAAAGACAGATTTGGCAGACCATTTACTAAATCATGTTTGATTATTTTAGCAATGGTCTTTAAGGATGCATGCTCTAGCTTCCTGTGCCATATCCATTTGTCATCCTCTACTGATACTAGACATGTTACCTTTTGACTTGCAAGGTTTTCCAAGGAGGTCTTATATAGATCCCCTTGTCTCTGTGCTTCAAATATAATCTTGTCATCCTCATTTGTGACACTACACTTCACTTTGTTGAAGGAAACAGTGAGTCCACTATCACATAATTGGCTTATGCTAAGTAAATTATGTTTTAGTCCTTCAACCAACAGAACTTTCCGTATTACTGGATAGGGATTCTTACCAACGTTACCTTCTCTGACAATGAACCCCTTTTGGTTACCTCCGAAGGTAGCTGTTCATCCAGTTTTCTTCTAATGAATATTTGGGAATAAAGACCTTTTTCCTGTCATGTGCCGTGAGCATCCACTGTCCAGGTACCATAGGTCTTTTTGGCTTTGAGCTACTAAGCACATATGCAAGAGGTATAATCATAGATTTAGGTACCCAAACTCGCTTGGGTCCTTTCTTGTTAGTCATCATTTTGGGTGGACTGTTCCTCCCATGCACTATTTGTTGAGGAGTTTGTTTCTCCTTACCCTTGACTATGGAAGTTTTGGGTTGGACTTTATGAGATGGAGATGAAACATATTTCTTTTCAGGTTGATATTTATATGGAACAGCAGAAGAATTATGTTTTATGGCATTTATATCCCAATTTTCTTCTTCACAACCTAAACCTCTGCGATCATAAGCTGATCTGTTGTTTCCACTTAATTTAATTAAGTTATCATATCCTTGAGTGAAAGTGGATAGGTCCTTGATTAAGCTGCTTACTCTTTGATTCAGGAATTTGATTTCTTTATTTGCATCTTGCTCTAAAAGTGTCTGATTTTTCTTTGTTAGCATGATGGATACTTCTTTAGACGCATGCAATTCTTTTACAGTTTTATCATGCTTCTTTTTGAGTGAGCTATATTTGATTGCTAATGCATGAGCATACTCTAATAGTTCATTATAATCTTCAGAGGAGATTGCAGGAGTTACCTCATCTTTGTCATCTTCCTCCCCGTTGGACAAGTCAACGGAAATCATCAGTGCTTCTGCTTCTTTATCTGCTTCAATGTCAGATGTGTCTATGGATCCCATAAACGCACAGTATAAGGTTTCATCGTTGGTTCCCTTGATTTCTTCTTCTTGATCTGATTCGTCTTCTGACTCATCATTTTGACTGGAAAAGGCCTTCTTCTTATAGAAATTCTTTTGGGAAGGCTTGTTTCCCACACGAGGGCAGTCGGCTTTAACATGTCCAGGCTTCTTGCATTCGTAGCAGACGATCCCTCCTTTATTTTGGATTTTCTCTTCATCTCTTGATGTGGAAGATTGTCTGCCTTTAAACTGCTTCCTGTTTCCCATCATTCTTCTGAATCTTCGGTTAAACAGGGCCTGTTCATCATCAGAGCGATCAGACTGTACAGTTTCCTCATCTGAGGATTCGTTAGCTTTCAAAGCCTTTGATTTGTTGGCTTTGAATGCTACAGCTTTTGCGGCAGACGCTTTTCTTCGTATAATAGCAGCATCGTTAGCAAGATCCTGCTCATGAATCTTCATCTCTCCCAGAAGATATTCTACTTGATAGGTATCAAGGTTCTTTCCAGCTCTCTGGGAAGTGACGAAGTTTCTCCAGTTGGTGGGAAGGCTTCTGAGAATCTTGATCACTTGGTCCTTGTTGGTGAAGCTTTTTCCCAGGTTCCTGATCCCATTATGAATGGTCTGAAGTTGTGCAAACATGGAGTCCATGGATTCATTTTCATCCATCATGAAGTTTTCATACTAAGAAACAAGCATGCTCATCTTGGTGTCTTGTACGACAGAGGTTCCTTCATGAGCAATGGCTAAGATATCCCATAATTGTGTGTGTGATTTTTATTAATCTTTTCGGAAGATAGTTATTATAAGTTCAAAAGCGTTTGTCAAAGATGTGCAGCGGAAATAAACTTAAAGCTTGAACGATGAAGCACACACGATATTTATCCTGGTTCACCCCCTTGATCTACAGGGCTACGTCTAGTCCTTGGCTTCACAAAGATTTTCACTATTTAAACAAAATAGTACAAGTGTTCTCAGGGACTTCTCCCAGTATTCTGAGGACTACTCCTTTACAAGTATTCTAGGACTTCTCCTTTATCTATCGAGTGTTAGACAAAACTCCTCCCAGTTCTTTTTCAAGAAGACTTAGTTTCTACAAGAATCTCTTCAGTAAGAGTGGGTAGAAAATAGGAAGAACAGAATTCGGAGATGATAGACAAGTTGGTTCTCTGAAGGGCTTGTGTGGGAAAGGATAAGAGTTTTCACTCTGCAAGAGGTTTCACACTAGTTGGCGACAGAACTCAGAAAATAAGTAGGTTAAGGTTACTGATGACTGGATTTTGTATGATAATTTTAGGGTCTTTTTAGTCTTTTTATTTTGTTATTTTTGAGTCTCATATAGGTTTTTTGTTGTTTTTATGTAGATTTTCTATTTATTTTGCATTTGGCATATAGATTAGTTTTTATTTGGGTTTTAAACTTTATTTTACATTTTTAGGAATTTTTATAGGTATTTTTATATTATTAGGAAAGCTGGTAGAAATTATCATTTTTTGTTCAGGGGCCTAGTTCAAGAAATGAAGGACCAAAGTCTAAAGGTACAAGAGTTGGGGGCCGAAAATTGAAGTTGCAAGAAGTAGAAGGGCCAGAATTGAAGTGCTAACCATGAGAGGACCAAAAGTGGAAAAAAGAATATGAAGAATCACTCTCTAATTAGCACATGGAAAATAATGTTCAAGGAATTGATGTTAGTGGAGGAAAGGTTTCAGAATTAAACAAGGCTGAGTAGTGGCATTTTATGGCCATCAAAACCCACTACCATGAATGAAGAAGGAAGAAAAAGCTTGAAGATGAAGAAGCAGTGTCCCAGCGCTCCAGCGTTGGGATCCCAGCGCTCCATCGCTGGGGTTCTGACTAGCTGATGAGTCAGATGTTGACCCAGCGCCCAAGCGTTGGAAAGCCAGCGCACAAGCGCTGGGACTCGGATAGAAAGTGGATTTTTAATGCTTCCCAGCGCCCAAGCGCTGGGAAAGCCAGCGCTCAAGCGCTGGAGCCCAGAATTTTGCTATAAATAGGGAGGCAATTTGCACTTGGAAAAGACACCTTTCTTAGAACACAACAAGTGTTCCTCTTTCTCCCTCAAGAACATTGTTCCTAGGAATTGTGGGAAGCCATATTTGAGCTCCTAGTCCAGGGTAATTCAATGCTTCTTTTAGCCATGCTTGGCTAATTCTCTTTAAGTATTTTGGGTTGTGTTAGCTTACTAGTTTATGTTTTAGTTTTCTTTTATTTGTTTCTGAATTATATTCAAAGTTCATGTTTTATTTCCTTGTTCTTCATTCATTTTGGTGCACACAAGATCTCTCGCTTATTGCTTATTACATAAGGCCATTTGGTAAGTAGTAAGGGACCTAGGATTTAAAAAAGGTTATAAGTATACATCACTAAGGAATTAGGATGGACATAACTTTATGTTGGTCTGAACATCTTCTTCATCTTCTTCTTTAGTTAACTAGGTGCCAAGGAATTGGGTTTAGTAATTAAAAAGAAAGATCTACAATGCTTAAGGAATTATCTTGTAGTTACACTAGGCTATAGCATCATGAATCTTTGTTTGGAATTCAGAAATAAAATAGAAGTTTGCTAGCATAAATTATAAGCTATACAATGCAACCCAAATGCTTATTTTTATCATCATCTCTTCTTTTATATTTTATGCTTTTTATGTTCTTATTCGAGAAACCCAAATGCAAAATATATCTTTTTATTTTTCCGCTTGAGCTCTAAACAAATTAGTAATTAGACACCTATCCCTGTGGGATCGATAATCTTTTATATTACGCGATAATCAATCGTACACTTGCGATTTTGTTATCAGTTACTGAGTATTTTGGCTTAAAGCTTGTTCAAATCGTAAATAGACTTGGAAAGTTTGAATGCTTTGATCGTGTAAGAGTCGCCAAGTTGAAGCTGATGCTAAGTCCAGTATTTATATCTTCAGTAGGATGATAACTGGAAGCTTTGCTGAAGATCTTCAAAAATAGTTCCGTTTGAATTTCTGCTTGATTGTGAGTAACGGATACTTCTGCATCTGCTGTTGCAATCTGCCAGATAATGAATGTTTCTTCAACAATGAAAGACTGTATCGTCTGGTGATGTTTTTTGCTTCGACCCATAGAGTCTGCAATTAATGCTTATGCATTATAGCTAATTGAGTCATTAATGCTCTGACCAGAATATTTGAATTTGACCGTTGAGGAGATACGATGATCAGAAATATCGCCGTAAGGAATGAGGCGCTTAATTCTATCTCTTTCGCCATTAATGCTCTGAACCACCAAAAGGTGCAGGACAGCTCATCTTTGGGTTGAACAAACGATCACCTTCAGGATATTTCGTTTTGCACGAGTCTTCAATCATTGCTTTTAGTCAACTCAAGTATTCTTCATGAGTTAAGTAGATGATCAATAAGACGTTCATCATAGGCGGACGAACTCTTCTCTAGAGGCAGACTGATTCACATAGGCGGACGGATTTCTCCACTTGCTTTTTGATAATGCTTTGTCGAAATCTTCGCAGCATGTCTCCAATCAACAAGTGTTCTTGCATATGAAAACTTTTAAAGAAGTCAGTAACACTTAGCGAAATTGTTATTTATCAAAATAAATTAACTCATTAAATTGTTTGATTATAACAGTTTCTTCTTCAAAACAGAGGAGGAACGATGTAGAATTTTCGAATCTTCCCCACAGACGGCGCCAAATGTTCGTACGTGAACTTTGATCGGTGGTGCTCTTGGTGGAGCTTCGGCGGAGCTCAGCCTTTCTCTGACATGTCAAGGTTGAGTCATCAAGTCGTGATGCGTTGGGGGGACTTGCAGATGAGACTCCGATGATCAAGTCAGTATCTGAGCAATGAGAGCATCCAAGAGTTCAACTCAAACATGTAAGAATGCATAGAAAAATTGTAATGTAAGTAATGAGTTAGAAACGCCCTTGAGGGAATGGTGGAACTTGTATTTATAGGCGCCCGAGGTCCTCTACAAGTGTTGGGGAAGCTCTTAAGAGAGGCTTTTGAGTGGGAGGGGATTTAAACCGAACGACTGTGTAGTGCTTTCCTCAGCCTTTGTCCGGGCCGGGAGAATGAAGGGCCAGTAATCCGGGAGGGCTCGTCACTAGCCCGAGTCGTGCAGGCTGCCTCTTAAGTGTATGCTTAAGAGCATCCCTAGTGAGTCATCTGCTACGTCGTTGAGCCATATGGCTGAAGAATGGACTGGAACATTTTTAATTTAAGATACGATAAACTAAAAAGTATTACAATTACTATTTAATATAAATGATTACTAATAATAAATTACTATTTTTATTAATGTAAAGGTATGGTCCATTATACTTATTATATCACTGCCAGGGATTGAACCCTGGACTAGATGCTTAAAGAATTCAATTATCTTCTAGCTGTGCTACACCTTGTTGGTTATTACTACATCCGGTCCTATTCACAAGAACCAAATGAGAGAGTTACCTTGGTTCTTTTTATAGGGTGTAACTTCTCTAAAGTGAGTGGACTCACTTTACTTGGTATCACAACCCTTGATTGAACTCTTTTATTGATTTTTCCAAAGTAGGTAATCACTATTAAGGGTTGTGATGCTCACTTTACCATGTAAAGTGAGTCCACTTACTTTAGAGGAGCTGCACCCCTTTTTATAAGAACCACCTTGGAGTTTGTGGTGCTATAATTATTTTTGACAATAATATCCTTATTTAATTGAACTTTCTCTCTCTTACCACTCTCCTAACCGTTATTGATGCAAAGAAGAAAAGTGAGTTAAAGGCAATTTTGGAAGTTCAATATTCATTGAGAAAAAATTTAATGCATTTAACTACTTTAACGAGATTTCTTAAACTCTATGAATTAGTGTTTTTGTTCGTATAAATAGGACTGGAGGTGGTAGTATTTAATTTTAAATAGACGAAATTGAGAAGTTGTACAATAAGTAATGAATGTAATGAATAATTGAAAAAGTTATTAATAACTAATTAATATTATCTTAATGTGAAGGTCAAGTCAATTTAAATTTAATTTTTTCTTATTATTATTTTTATTTATTTTCTAAAGTTGTGATTAATAATTAAATTTAAATAATAAATTTTATAATATGAGAAATTGAAAAAAATTTACAATTATTAATTAATATAATGAATAACATAAAAGGCTATTAATAAATAATTAATATTTTTATTAATGAGTAGGTCAAGGAAATTTTACTTATACAAATATTAATATATTTATATATATATAATTTATATAATATTTTATTTTTTAATTGTTTATATGACTTCTTTTCCCAACATTAATGATGATCCAGACAAATAAACTTTAACCGTATTGATTGAGTATTAAAATAATAATAATTAAATAAAAATATTAAATATATAAAAAAAAACAAGATTATTAATATTAAATTGTTTATGATTAAAATATGTTAAGATAATTTATATGAAAGATATGTATTTACTTTTTGTATTAAATGTGTTAGTAATGGCTTAGTAAGGGAGTGTTGAAATTTGAGGTTCCTATTTGATTCCTATTATTTAATCACGAACATTTTCATTGGCCACTTTCTCTTTAATGAATGCACCATCATTTTGAGGGCTTTTTAAATATGAGAAATTGAAAAAAAATTACAAGTACTAATTAATATAATGAATAACATAAAAGGCTATTAATAAATAATTAATATTTTTATTAATGCATAGGTAAAATCAATTTTACTCATATAAATATTGATATATTGATATATATATATATATATATATATACTATTTTATTTTTTAATTGTTTATATGACTTCTTTTGCCAACATTATTGAAGATCCAGACAAATAAACTTCAACCGTATTGATTGAGTATTAAAATAATAATAATTAAATAAAAATATTAAATATATCAAAAAAGAAATAGCAAGATTATTAATATTAAATTGTTTATGATTAAAATAAATTAAGATAATTTATATGAAAGATATGTATTTACTTTTCATATTAAATGTGTTAGTAATGGCTTTCTAAGGGAGTGTTGAAATTTGAGGTTCCTATTTGATTCCTATTATTTAGTCACAAACGTTTTTATTGGCCACTCTCTCTTTAATGAATGCACCATCATTTTGAGGCCTTTTTAAATATGAGAAATTGAAAAAAATTTACAACTAGTAATTAATATAATGAATAACATAAAAGGCTATTAATAACTAATTAATGTTTTTATTAATGCATAGGTCAAGTCGATTTTACTTATATAAATATTTTTATATTGATATATATATATATATATACTATTTTATTTTTTAATTGTTTATATGACTTCTTTTGCCAACATTAATGATGATCCAGACAAATAAACTTTAACCGTATTGATTGAATATTAAAATAATAATAATTAAATAAAAATATTAAATATATCAGAATAGAAATAACAAGATCATTAATATTAAATTGTTTATGATTAAAATATATTAAGATAATTTATATGAAAGATATGTATTTACTTTTCGTATTAAATGTGTTAGTAATGGCTTAGTAAGGGAGTGTTGAAATTTGAGGTTCCTATTTGATTCCTATTATTTAGTCACGAACGTTTTTATTGGCCACTCCCTCTTTAATGAATGCACCATCATTTTAAGGCCTTTTTAACTCCCCCCTTCTTCATTGCACTCACTCCTTAGGTTCATAAATCATTATTTCCTCCAATATTTTTCTGTCATTCCCTTGATGCAACAATATTGTTTACTTATTCTTGAGATTTAGCACTGATTTTGAGTTGCGGTTTTTCAGGTAAAGATTGTCCCTAATTTAGTGTGTGCCATTATTTTTATTAGGATTTTCTGCAAATATTTGCCTGCCTAAACTCTTCATTTGAAGTGTGAATTCATGCTTTTTCCTTGATCATTCGATTGATCGGCCTCAATTGGTTGAAAAATTGAAAACTTTTCACTTGTTGTGGCTTTAGAGAAAGACCTTGAGGCTTGGGTTCTCCATGAAGAATTTTTTTCAAAAGGGAGTCATTTTCATTCTAAACGTATTGGCCATTTACATGCATTATTTTGGGTCTCTGTCTCCAATCCTCTCTATATCTATCTCTATCTCTCTCTCACTCTTGATTGAGACTCAAAACTGTTCGGATGTGAGATTTATCGTACTTTTGCAAGATGACACTTTTTTATAAGGATTTTGAGACTTTAGACTCACTTTCTTTTCCATATCACATCTCACCTTCTCTCATTATCACATCATCCATCATATCTCTCATTTTTCTCTCTTTTATTTTTATCTTTTTCTGGGTGTGGTCAAATTTGGAGGTGAATATTTTTAAATGTTTGATGACTACTCCCTTCTTATATTAATGTAAGAAAGTTAGGTTTTCTCGGAAAAAGACACAGTTGATTCTTTATCTTCTTCCCCTATGTCTTTTAAAAAATGTGTTTGTAACCACCAATCTTCAGTTTTGAGACCCCATAATTATTTCTTAGTAATAGAAACAATATGAAAGTTTTAGGGTTACTTGACTTTGAACTATGTGCTGACCAACGATCTTTTAAAACACATTATATGATTTCTTTCTCTCCTACCTCTTTTAATTATGTACAGGGAATTCAAACACAGGGAAAGAATCGTCTGATTCAGATGATATGATGGATCTTAAACCTAGGTGGGAGAGGCTGGATTCAAAAAGAGGAGCTGAAAGACAGAGGCGTCGTTCAGGTTTTTCAAGAAACAAAAAGGATGATATGGTGATGAAGAACGAGCCCGGAAACGCAGGGCCTTGAATAAAGATGCGTTCAACTTTGGAAAAGATAAGGAAACAAAGAAAAATCAAACAAGGAGAAGGAGGAGGACGAGGAGGAAGAAATTTTTGAAATGGAAATGTTATGGAGTGAAATGGAAAATGTAATGACAGAGAGTTTTCTTGAAGAACAATGTTAGTGTTGAGTCTCTTCCTTAGATTAAGTAGGCTAAGTCTATTAGGGTTGATCTTCATTGTTAGGGTGTATGCTTAAGCGGTTTTACTTTTCTGGTTTTTAATAAACGATGCGCTGTCATAATTACAACAGAAACTTTATCTTCTCTCAATTTATTTTATTTAAATAGGTTTATCAATGAACGAAAATGCAAACTAGTATCTTTTTGCTTCCATCTTAGACTCTAAAAATCAACAAATGGTATCAAGAGCCCCTTGACCTGAAAGGGACTGTGAGTGTAAGAGAGAAAACAAGTGAGAACAACCCATACAAACCAGAAAAACAATAACCAAAAACCAGAATGGCATCCACAAGCTCCTCCTTGCCTCCACCTCCAATGTTTGTTGGAGAAAACTATGATTTATGGGCTGCAAAAATGAGAACGTGTCTTAAGGCTCAAAGTTTGTGGGGATGTGGTAGAAAATGGCAGCAATCCAACCCCTCTACCGGAGAACCCAACTGTGAATCAAATAAGATTTCCCAATGAAGAAGTTGTTAGTATAGATAGCAATCTGAGAGGGGGGTGAATCAGGTTTACCCGATTTTCGCCTTAATAACTTCTTAGTTTCAAGATATATGTAAATGCAAACGATTGCAGCGGAATAAAGCGTTGCTTGAAAGTAAAGATGAAGGATAGAAGAATTCACACACACAGAATTTTATCCTGGTTCACCTTCTATCAACCGAAGGCTACGTCCAGTCCTTCAAGAAAATCCCTTGAGGATTTTTCCACTATTGATAAAAATCTCTTACAAGTTCTTACACCAAGGACCCTAAGAATTTCTATCAATTTCCTGTGAAAGTATACCACTTTCAACAGCCCCTGAAAGTATACCACTTTCAGTTCCTGAAGGCAAACCACCTTCAGACCTTGAAGGCTAAACCACCTTCAATCAACACCCTGAAAGTACACCACTTTCAGTATCAACAACCCTTCACCGAGATCCACGGTGAATACTCAACCTATCAGAAAGAGATGAAGAAGAGTTTACAATTGGCTGTATCAATCCTTTTACATACAAGTGGATTGATCATGAGAATTTATGCTTTAAGGCTTTTAAGCATAATAAGATTCTGAGTTCCTCAAGATGTGAACAACTAGAGTGTTCTTTTAAACATGAAGATCATGAACTCAGAATTTAGGCTATTTTGAAAGTTTAAGTGCTAAAAGACTTAATGGTAAGAACTATTTTGACAAAGCTTTGGCCTAATGTTGTATTCTCATTTGTTGTCATGTTTTGGACTCAAATGGACTTTATATAGGCAAGGGATACATCCTTGAACCAATGCAACCTTTCCCAAAAGGTTTGAGACACAATGGTTCATGAAAAGATGCAACTTTTCGTGTGTGTAATCGATTACATCACTTAGGTAATCGATTACACTAAGAGCCGTTACAGTTTGAATTTCAAATTCAAACATCTAATCGATTACAAGCAAGAAGTAATCGATTACTTGCCTAGGTGTAATCGATTACCAGAAGGCTAAAATCGATTACACTGAAGTCCAACTTCCAGAAACTTGATCTTTTAAGATCGGCTTAAGTTTTTCTACTTCTTTTAAGTTATGAAAACATTAAACTTGATTAGCTTAGATGTTTTAAAGAGCCTTTATGCTTTGTGAAGCCTTTAGAAGCATAACTCACCTAAACTAAGACTTCTAGGTTAATGATGAACTTTATAGCGCTATTTCCTCTAAGTCTTCTTTTCTTCTTTTTGCCGATGAGTTTGTCATCATCAAAACTTCAGCCAGGGTCAGGAGCAAGACCTTCTTCACAGAAGTGGCTAAGGAAGGCAAAGCACTTGCCATCATACAAGCAGCTTTACATGCTGACGTGTTTATCAAGTTTTTGAATCTTAAAACAGCAAAAGAAGCTTGGGACAAACACAAAGAAGAGTTCCAAAGAAGTGAAAGAACAAGGAAGATGAAGGTTTTAAACCTTAGAAGAGAGGTGGAGAAAATTCTGGTGTGCCTACTAGAGAGGTTTGAGTCAAAAATCTCCTCTCTTGAAGAAAATAAGGACTTTTCTGAAATTTCAGTTGTAGAATTTTTGAATGCTTTTCAAGCAACTTAACAAAGAAGATCTATGACGATGGAAGAGAAGGCTGAAGCTGAAGGTGGCTTTGTGGCAAGAAACAGAGGAGGAGTTTGGAATGGAAAATATGCAGCATGTTCTTATTGCAAGAAGACCAATCATACTGAAAACTTTTGTTGGTTCAGACCGGGAGTGAAGTGTAGAGCTTGCAATCAACTTGGTCATGTGGAGAAGGTTTGCAAAAATAGAGCAAACCAACAACAACAGCAAGCACAAGTTGTTTATCTACATGAAAATATCGAGGAACATTTGTTTGTTGCTACTTGCTATACAACAAAAAGTAGCATTGATTCTTAGTTGATTGACAGTGGATGCACAAATCACATGACACATGATGCTAGCATCTTCAAGGAACATGGTTAGTCCTACTTTTTCAAAGTTACCATGGGCAATGGAGAAAGTCTTGATGTCAAAGGAAAATGAGTAATTAGAATTGAAACTCCCTCAGGTACAAAATACATTTCTGAGGTCTTATTAGTGCCTGAGTTAAGTCAAAATCTGTTAAGTATTGGACAAATGCTAGAAAAACACTATACCTTGCATTTTAAACACATGAAATGCATCATTGTTTAGGAGTCACTAAGGAAAATGTCAAGGAGGAGTGTTAGTGTTGAGTTTTTTCCTTAGATTAAGTAAGCTAAGTCTATTAGGAAACTTTTTGGAGTAGTGTAATAATGATATTCAGAACACTATTAGTTAGGATGCATGATTAAGTTGTTTTACTTTTCTTGTTTTTATAAAACATTGTGTTGTCGTAATTACTGCAGAAACTTTATCTTCTCTCAATGTATTTTGTATAAATAGGTTTATCAATGAAAGAAAATACAAGCTGCTATCTTTTGACTTTCATCTTATACTCTAAAAACCAACAAATAAGCAGAGGTATGAAAACTGCTTTCCTTATCTTTGTTCGATGTCTTGTAATTGTGTTTGTGTCATATTTTATCGTAGTAATTCTTTTTCCAAGGCTTATTTTGTTCAATTTATCAAAGTAGGGTTCAAGTGCTCCCATGAAGGAAGAGACTACCAGATCTTGTAAGCACGATTATAGATTGGATGAAACATTGTGTTAATATAGATAGCAACCTGAGAGGGGGGGTGAATCAGTGTTGCCCCAATTTTCGCCTTATTGAAATTGTTACTTTCAAGTTTACAATGATCACGAAATGATCATTATGGTTGTAGAGGATTTGAGCGATACTTGAAAGTAAATATGAAGGACAGAGAGAATCACACACAAGAGTTTATCCTGGTTCACCTTCAATCCACCGAAGGCTACGTCCAGTCCCTTAAGAAAACCCCTTGAGGATTTTTCCACTATTGATAAAAATTTCTTACAAGTTCCTAACCCAAGGACCCCAAGAATTTCTACCAATATCCTGTGAAAGCAAACCACTTTCAACAGCCCCTGAAAGCAAACCGCTTTCAGTTCCTGAAGGCAAACCACCCTCAAACCTTGAAGGCTAAACCACCTTCAATTGAAATCCTGAAAGTAAACCACTTTCAGTGACAACAACCCTTCACCGGATACCACGGTGAATAACTCAATCTTACAGAAAGAGATGAAGAAGATGTTACAATTGGCTGTATCAATCCTTTAACATACAATAGGACTGATCATGAGAAATTATGCTTTAAGGCTTTTAAGCATAATACAATTCTGAGTTCTTCAAGATATGAACAACTAAAGTGTTCTTATTGACATGAAGATCATGAACTCAGAATTTAGGCTCCAAAAGATTTAAGTTCCAAAAGATGAACTAATTTTGACAAAGTTTTGGCCTAATGGTGTTTTCTCATGTGTAATGTGTTGTCTCTTGTTGTGTCTTGTGTATGTTGTGTGTTCTGGACTCAAATGGACTTTATATAGGCAAGGGAAACGTCCTTGAAGCATCACAACCCTTTTCAAAAGGTTTGGGACACAATGGTTCATGAAAAGATGCAACTTTTCGTGTGTGTAATCGATTACATCACTTAGTGTAATCGATTACACTAATAGCCGTTTCAGTTTGAATTTGAAATTCAAACATGTAATCGATTACAAGCCATGAGTAATCGATTACTTGCCTAGGTGTAATCGATTACCAGAAAGCTGCAATCGATTACAGAGAAGCCCATTTTCCAGAAACTTGATTCTTTGAGACTGGCTTAAGGTTTTCTACTTCTTTTAAGTTATGAAAACAGTTAGCTTGATTAGATTAGGTGTTTTAAGAGCCTTTATGCTTTAATAGACCTTTGGAAGCATAACTTACCTAATATTAAGACTTCTAAATAATTGATGAACTTTGTAGCGTTTGTTTCTTTGAAGTCTTCTTTTCTTCTTTTTGTCGATGAGTTTGTCGTCATCAAAACCACAGCCAGGGTCAGGAGCAAGACCTTCTTCACAATCTCCCCCTTTTTGATGATGGCAAACACATTCTTGATACTTGAAGATCATATATGCATTTGTGATGCAGAACTCCCCCTGTTTGATGGAATCTAGTATATCTAGCATTTCTCCCCCTTTCTAATGTACTTGTTGTCTCCCCCTTTCTAATGTACTTGTTGAAATCCAGCATATGATCTTTAAGAGCATACAACCTTTCTCCCCCTTTTGACGTCACCAAAAAGAAGAAAAGGCCAAAAATGTACAGGCATACATATATCCATACAAGTATATTGCAACATAAAGCATGGGGGTAAGGGTAAACAAAAACATGAACAACCAGCACTTATATATATAAGAGAGCAAATGCATAAGTTACAAACAGCAACGGGGAATTAGACAAAGGCTTATAAAACTAAGAGTCATCAGACATGTCTTCATCATCAGACAAGATGTCAATGCCGTCATAATGAAGTAACCAGGAAAGAGTATCAATTCCATAGTCATGAAATAAGCCTAAGCTCGATAGTATCCTAGAATTAACACACTTGTAATTTGAAGAGCGAGCATCATGGGAGTCGGCAATGGGAACCCCAGATTGAAAGAGAAGACGAGTGATACTAGGAGCATAGGGAAATGATTGTGCTTTAGTTCTGCAAGTAAGCATATGATGCATTACTAAGAAGGTCCAGTTAATGGCGTGACCATGAAGGATGCCATATAAAACTTGGAGTTCTAACTCACTAATGTGAGCATGAAGATCTTCCTGAGGCAGAAGAATGTGATGGACAAAATAATGAAGCAAGTGGTTGGTTGTGGTAAGGACATCAGCATGAAAGGGACAGGTTTTGGTGCGAGGAGGATGAAGTTACTGAACTTCGGAAGGAGTAAAGCGGCACAAAGTGCGATAAAAGGAGTCATAGTTATAGTCAGGCCAGGGGCAGGGCAGATTTGTTCCCAACTCGGCACCAGTGAATGGAAGGCCTAAACACTTGCCAAGAGAGATAAGAGAGTACTGAATGGTAGTCCCTTTTACAGAAGAGGTAATAATTGTGCCTTCAACTTCCAAGTTGCAATAGAACACTTTGACTAACTCTGGATAATAGGGTGTGGTTGATGTAATGAAATTATCAAGATATTGATCTCCTAGTAAAGCGGGGAATGTTAGGCCGGCTTCGATGAAGGAAACTAAGTTGGCATAAGTGGGGGTTCGAATTGATTGTTTGAGAAAGTGAGAAATAAACCGAGTTTTCTCAGCAGAGGTAGGAAGAAGACGTGAGAAATTCAAAGGATTATGGGGACAAAAAGCTGAAGATAGGCAACGGGAGGAAGTCATTGTGGAGAGATCAGAATGATGATGATAAGAAGACAAACTTGAACATGATCGAAGGCTGGTATAAATAGTTTGAGAATGTAATCGATTACAGCAGTTTGGGTAATCGATTACAGAGCAGTTATACTGAGATTGAATTTCAAAAAGTGGAGGGAAAATTGAAATTCTGGCAGTTTTTCGATCATGTAATCGATTACTGCAGTTAGGGTAATCGATTACATCAGTTGCACATTTGAAAATTTTCAAATTTTGAACATGTAATTGATTATAGCAGTTATGATAATCGATTACTCAAATAGTTCTAGTAGGCACGAGGACTTGGAGCGTGGATAATCGATTACAGGACCTATGGTAATCGATTACTATGACAATTTCATAAGTTCTAAGCTCTAGAGTCTTATGTAACACATTTTTATATAAACACTTAAGCACATAATGCATATAAACATATAATCATCATAAAGATTATGCAAATAACGTGTTACGTTAAATGTCATGCTCATCTAATATGCCTAATTCTCTTCTTATCTTGGAAAATGATTCTTTAGGAAGAGGCTTAGTAAAGATATCTGCTAATTGATTATGTGTATCCACAAATGAAATCTCAATGTCTTTCCTCATAACATGATCTCGAAGAAAATGATGTCGTATATCAATATGCTTAGTTCAAGAATGCATGATAGGGTTTTTAGTGAGATTAATGGCACTTGTGTTGTCACATTTGATTGGAAGGCAGCCCAGCTCTAAGCCATAATCTTTGAGTTGTTGTTTGAGCCATAGAGTTTGTGCACAACAACTTCCTGCAGCAATGTATTCTGCTTCTGCAGTACTTAGAGCAACACATGCTTGTTTCTTGCAAGACCAAGAGACAAGAGCATTTCCTAACAAGTGACAAGTACCACTTGTACTTTTTCTTTCTGTTTTACAACCAGCATAATCAGAATCAGAATACCCAATCAAATCATATACACTTCCTTTGGGATACCACAAACCAACATTTGTAGTTCCTTTCAAGTTTTTGAAAATCCGTTTAACAGAACTCAAGTGTGATTCCCTAGGAGATGCTTGATATCTATCACATAGACACACACTAAACATAATATCAGGTCTACTTGTAGTTAAGTATAGAAGAGATCCGATCATACCTCTATATTTGGTAATATCAACTTGAACACCGGATTCATCTTGATCTAGATACGTGTTAGACCCCATTGGTGTAGCTATGGCTTTGCAATCATCCAAATCATATTTCTTTAATAATTCCTTGCAAAAATTTGATTGATTGATGAATATTCCATCATTTGATTGCTTGATTTGCAACCTAAGAACGAAATTTAATTGTCCCATCATGGACATCTCAAATTCTTCTTGCATCATATTAGAGAAATCTTTACAAAGAGATTCGTTAGTTGCACCAAAGATAATATCATCAACATAAATATGAACTAATAAGGTATTACCTTTGGTTCTTTTGATGAACAAGGTTGTATCAGCCTTGCCTTTTTGAAATCCTTTATCACAAAGGAAAGTACTTAATCTATCATACCATGCACGAGGGGCTTGCTTAAGACCATAGAGTGCTTTCTTTAATCTGAAGACATGTGAAGGAAACTTTGGATCTTCAAATCCTGGAGGTTGCTTCACATAGACTTCTTCTTGAATGTGTCCGTTCAGGAAAGCACTTTTGACGTCCATTTGATACAAAGGAAAATTTAAAGAATAAGCATACGCTAATAACAATCTTATGGCTTCCAACCTTGCTACTGGTGCATAAGTTTCATCAAAATCTATACCTTCTTCTTGATTATAGCCTTGAGCAACTAATCTTGCTTTGTTCCTAACTATGATACCATTTTCATCTAATTTATTCCTAAATACCCACTTTGTTCCAATAACATGTTTATCACTAGGCTTAGGGACAAGTTCCCAAACTTGATTCCTTTTAAATTGGTTTAGTTCTTCCTGCATTGCTACAATCCAATATTCATCCTCTAGAGCATCATTTACTTTTGTTGGTTCTATCTGAGAGACAAAGGCCATATTCAAAACTGAATCATTTAAGCGTAGCCTTGTAGAAACGCCTCTAGAAATATCACCAATAATATTATCAACTGGATGATCCTTATGGGTTCTCCATTCCTTTGGAAGTTGATAAGTATTACTTTCAATGTGCTCTTCTTGTACTGGATTCTGATCTCCATCCTTTTGAGAATCTTCACTTATAATGATATCTTCTTCTTCATTATCTGGAAGATTGACGTACTTCCTAAAGACATCCCAGGAATACCCCCTGTTCGTGATACCGAGTTCTCGATCGATTTGGTTCCTGGAACCGGACCGATCTCGATTGCACCTTATCGTATGGCACCAGCGGAGCTGGCGGAGCTGAAGAGCCAATTGGATGATCTCATGGGGAAAGGATTTATTCGACCTAGTGTTTCTCCATGGGGAGCGCTTGTGTTACTCGTCAAGAAGAAGGATGACAGATCCTGACTCTATGTGGATTACCGACAGCTGAATAAAGTGACAATAAAGAATCGTTATCCTTTGCCGAGGATTCACGACTTGATGGACCAGCTTCGAGGAGCGGTGATTTTCTCCAAGATCGATCTGCGATCTGGTTCTCACCAGATTAGAGTCAAGGAAGCAGACATTCAGAAGACGGCTTTTCGTACACGTTATGGGCACTACGAGTATGTAGTGATGCCTTTTGGGGTTACGAATGCGCCAGCGGTGTTCATGGATTACATGAACAGAATCTTTAATTCCTTCCTTGACCAGTTCATGGTCGTTTTTACTGACGATATCTTGATCTATTCGAGGAGTAGAGAGGAGCACGAAGAACACTTGCGCCAAGTGTTGTCCGTTCTTCGCGAGAAGGCTCTTTTTGCGAATGCGGCTAAGTGTGACTTTTGGCTGGAAGAGGTGAAGTTTCTTGGCCATGTCATTTCGAAGGAAGGCATAGCCGTTGATCCGAGTAAGGTGGAAGCTGTGACAAGATGGGAGCAGCCGAAGACTGTGACAGATATTCGAAGTTTCTTGGGCTTGGCTGGATACTACCGGAGATTCATTGAGGGTTTTGCGAAAATTGCAGGACCTTTGACGAAGCTGACTCGGAAGGATCAACATTTTTCTTGGATTGATGAATGTGAGTCCAGTTTCCAGGAGATGAAGCGGCGTTTGACTACTGAACCAGTCGTGGTTTTACCACAGAGTGATAAACCTTACGAGGTTTATTGTGATGCGTTTTACCAAGGCTTGGGCTGTGTTTTGATGCAACATCGGAAGGCTGTTGCATATGCTTCAAGACAGCTGAAGATCCATGAACGTAACTATGTGACGCATGATCTGGATCTTGCGGCGGTGGTTTTTGCTCTCAAAATGTGGAGACGCTATTTGTATGGGGGCACGTTCACTGTGTTCAGCGATCACAAGAGTTTGAAATATCTCTTTGATCAGAAGGACCTAAACATGAGATAGAGGAGGTGGATGGAGTTCTTGAAAGACTATGATTTTACTCTGCAATACCATCCAGGAAAGGCTAATGTTGTGGCTGATGCTCTCAGTCGCAAGGATATTCATGTTTCCACTTTAATGATTAAGGAATTGGAGTTACTGGAGGCTTTCCGTGATTTGAGCTTGGACGTGCAGGTGAAACCTGGGAAACTGAGTTTCGGGATGATCACGGTATCCAGTGGGTTGTTAGAAGAGATTCGATCCAAGCAGACGCAAGATAAAGCACTGATTGAGAAGAGAGAAATGATCAGTGCCGGGAAGGCACCAGATTTTGCGGTAGGAGCAGATGGCATCTTGCGATGTTAGGGACGTGTGTGTGTCCCGAATGATGCTGATTTTAGGAGATTGATCCTTGACAAAGGCCATAAGAGCAGGTTGAGTCTTCATCCGGGTCCAACGAAGATGTACCAGGATTTGAAGCTACATTTCTAGTGGTCAAGAATGAAGAGGAATGTTGCGGTGTATGTGGCTGCTTGTTTGACTTGTTAGAAGGCTAAGGTGGAGCATCAGAAACCAGCTGGGTTGATGCAATCTCTCTAGGTTCCTGTGTGGAAATGGGACAGTATATCTATGGATTTTGTAGTTGCCCTACCAATCACTCGGAAGAGATTTGATTCCATCTAGGTCATCGTGGACCGTTTGACCAAATCTGCGCACTTCCTACCTGTTAAGACCACTTATAAGGTGGAACAACTTGCTGAAGTATGTATTCATGAGATTGTGTGATTGCATGGAGTTCCTTCGACCATTGTTTCCGACAGGGATCCAAAGTTCACTTCTCACTTCTGGAAGGCCTTACAGGGAGCCCTTGGGTCGAAACTGAGTTTGAGTTCTGCATATCACCCGCAGACGGATGGACAGACTGAACGGACAATTCAGTCTTTGGAGGATCTTCTGCGTGCTTGTGTGTTAGATAATCAGGGAAGCTGGGATGAACTGTTACCTTCGATCGAGTTTACTTAGAATAACAGTTTTCATGCTAGCATTGGGATGGCACCGTACGAGGCTTTGTACGGAAGGAGATGTAGGACCCGTCTGTGTTGGTTCCAGGATGGGGAACATTTGCTGGTTGGACCAGAACTTGTCCAACAGACGACGGAGAAGGTTAAGCAGATCAAGGAGAAAATGAAGGCGTCTTAGAGTAGACAGAAGAGCTACTCGGACAACCAGCGAAGGGATTTGGAGTTTGCACCGGGGGAACATGTATTTCTCCGGGTAACCCCTACTACTGGAGTCGGTAGGGCGATAAAATCGAAGAAGTTGACGTCGAAATTTATCAGACCTTACCAGATCATTGAAAGGGTTGGACCGGTGGCGTATCGCATTGCCTTGCCACCCTTTCTATCTAAGATTCATGATGTGCTACATGTATCGCAATTGCAGAAGTACATACCCGATCCTTCACATGTTATTGCTCAGGATGAAATTCAGCTGAAGGATAATTTGACCATTGATGTTCCGCCGATGAGTATCGCCGACCGTAGAATTAAGCAGCTGAAAAACAAGCAGATTTCGCTTGTGAAGGTGATTTGGAATCAGACTACGAGCGACGCTACTTGGGAGCTCGAGGAGAAGATGCGGGAGCAGTATCCCGAGTTGTTTTCTTGACGTGTAGTTTCGAGGACGAAACTCTTTTTAGGGGGGTGGTATTGTAAGACCCCTAATTTATTGTAATTACAGTTTAGTCCCTGAACTTGGTTGTAATTATTTTCTAGTCCTCAGACTTCTTTTGTTTGTACATTAACCCTTGAGTTAATTAATGTGATGTTAGTCTTGGGTTATTTAATCTTGTCTAGAGCATGATTGCTTACCTTGAGAATACTTGAATTACCTTGCTTGAATTGCAACAAGATGAGTTGTGGCTTAGCGGTTGAGGCTTAAGCATTTGATTGGCAAGTCTTGGGTTCGAACCTTGATGAGGAAGGTTTTGTTTTTATTTTAGTTTTTCGTGTGACTCATCAAATTCACTTTCAAATTTCGAATTTCAGATCAAAGAGGAGTAAAGAGCATTTAAATAAGGCTTAATGTGATAATTATAGGCATTAAAGGAGGATTAAGAGTGTTTAATGACTTGTCTAGGGGTTTATGTCATTTAAAGGAGTTTTAAGACTCATGAAGGAGGTGGGGGCAGCTTCTCCCTCCCTTGATTCTGAAATCATTTTAAACATGTGCCAAAAAACTTTCAAATTTCGAATTTAAAAGGAGACAAGAGAGTTATGAGGCATTAAGGGACTTCAATGCTCGGTTTTTGCCATAATGTGCCATGATGGAGTTTTATTCTGAAACATTGAGGAATTTCGTGCCTCTCCTCTCTCCTTCACCTTCTCATTGCTGAAAATTCTAAGTCTTAAGAACATCCACCTTTCTCTTGCTCCTCCACTCAATGTTTTTCCGAAAAAAGGCCTAGAATCCCTTGTTCTGTGTTTCCGAAGTGTTGCTGGAATCTTGTGTTGCTTGGTCGACCCTCTCCCTTTTCTTGGTGGTGATCAAGCTCTGAATCCCTTTTTTTTTTTTCGTGGTGCTCAAACCTCACACTCAATCCCTTCAAAGTTCGTGGTGTCGGTTCTATCGGTAAGCGATCGAAACTATCTAAAATCTGAGTTTCTTTGGAGAACAACTTCCTATTGTGGTTAGGGCTAATTTCTCTTGTCTAAACCTTTGTTTTGCATCAAGCTCGAGTTTCCTACTCTCCTGAAGGTTCTGGATTCGTGGTGCAACCTACCTTGACCAAAACTCTCAAACAAGGTTGGTATTCTATTCCTTTTCTTTCGGTCCAATACCTAGTTTGCCTTCATCGAATAAGTGATTTTTAAGAAATTAGGAACCATTGAGATTTTGGGTAGAAAACTTATTTTTAGGGCATAATGTAAGTTCTGAACACGGAAGAATTTTAGTCTTGTAAGGAATTGGTTAAAAATGGAGTTTCGGGTGAAAAACTTGGTTTTTATGGTTTCTGGCAGGGAGCCAACGCATGAGCGCTGGACTCCCAACGCCTGGGCGCTGGAATTCTGCCCAGTACATGTTGCCAGACAGGGACCCAACGCTTGAGCGTTGGAACCCAACGCTTGGGCGCTAGGCCCCTGACAGCAAGTTGCTGTTTTGCTTGTTTTGAGTTTAAATCTTGTGGAATCGGTTTCTGGTATTTTCCTTGGTTGTTGATGATTGTGGATATGTTTTATCATGTTAGGTCGGGGACAAGACCAAGCAAAGGAGTAAAAGGTAAGGGTAACTCGTTTTTATTAGGATTATCCTTGTTGTTGTGATTGTTGTATGTTGTTTGTGAATTCGGTTGCGTGCAGCTTTAAGAACTTGTTGCTGGAATCATGGTTAATGAATTTAGCATGCTGTATATGTTCATGAAATGATGATTATGAGGACGATGATTATGTGGTCATGGCATATGCATTGTTGTAGGTTGACGACAGGGGTGGTGGTTAACCACGGAACTGTCAAAGCAGTGGGTGGTGGGTAACCACGAAGCTGCTGAGAATGGTGGGGTGGCGGTGTAACCACGTGACCAAACAGGCCGATGGTGTGATGGGTAATCACGGGACTCTGCCTGAGGACATTGGGGTGACGGTTAGTCACAAGATTGTCCGGTTCCTCTTGGAACGATGATTTGGCCATAGTTGTGCATTTAGCAATTGAGGTTCATGCATAAAACTTGATTGATGTTGTAAGATGAGAAAATAATTCATGTTGATATTATTGTTGCGTTGTATTGATTTCTTTTAGGTCAATTGTGCTCATTATATTTTTAATCACAATTGTTGTATGTGTTTTTTCTTGATTTCCGAGTTAACCCTTTCTGCTTGTTTGTTTGATTTGTTTGGGCGCTTAACGCCATAGATGACCAGGACAATGAGGTCCAGGAGCGGTGACTTGACGATTGAACAAGTGGCGAGGAGGATTCAAGAAAAATAAAGAAGTTGTAATTTTCTTATATTTTAGCGACGTTTGGTTTATTTGCACATGTCGGTGCCACTTTAATTATTTTGGAACTTTACCGCGTTGAGATGATTATAATTCTATTATGGGATAATTATTAATATCGAGTGACGTTGATCTTTGGAACTTGAGTGTTTTGAGAGGTTTCAAAGTATATTTTCCGCGTAATTACTATGTGACCCTCAACCCAAAATTGGGGTGTTACATTTGTGGTATCAGAGCGATGGTTGAGATAACCAGCGCTGTTGGGTGATTATTCCGACGTCGATCGATGGGGTGTCGATCGAAAGAAGAATTTTTGATTGAATTGTTTGTACTTAATTGTTGTTTGAGATTGTCTTAATCGGACGATCTAGTTGATTGTGTTTGACTAACTCTTCTTGCTATTTCTGTTTCTGGATTAACCGTTAATTGTTCTTACAAGCAGTAGTAAGAGATTAGCGAGTCTAGATACAGAAATGGCTGAGCAATGCGTGAGAAATCTGAGTTCTGATGCTAACGCTAACTTAGTCAAGTTAGTGAAGATTCACGAGAATGCTGTTGCTGCTTGTGCGGAAGAGGAAGCAAACCGTTCTGCTGCAGACGCTATCGCACTAATGAGAGAAGTGCAATGGTTAGGTCTCGAGTGTTACCTAACGATGGAGGTGAAGGCAGTAGACATCAAAGCGACGAACAGGCGGATTAAAGAACTACGAACTAGAGGTGGACCAATTAGGTCGCATCAAGGAAATTACGACAAGGACAAGGAACCGTATCGACGCATCCTGACGAAGGGGCGCGTTGCTGAATTAGAGCGACATGTTGGAGATAGACGGGGCATCAGAGGAATGCTAAGCCCACTAAAGGAAGTCGAATGTTTTAGATGCAGAAAGATGGGGCATTACGCCAACAAATGCACGGAGAACCCGAAGGTGTGCTGGAATTGCAAAAAGCCGGGACACGCCGCAAAGATTTGCCGGACTGCAGGGGTTGGAGATGAGAATGATGTCGTGCGAGGACGCTACACTCTGGACTATTACTTGACCTGAAGCTTTGAGATGGAACTCTTTTTGGAGTAGTACTGTTAGATTGTCATTCTCTAACACTATAAGTAGACACTATGTTATCTTTGATGCTATGTTTTAGTTGACCTTGTTTGACTATATTATTTTTGATATAAGGCTTGTGCCAGTTAATAACTTTTGGATTTTTTTCACAAAGATTAGGGGAACCTATCTTTCTTGGTTTGTTTAAATATATAAGGAGGTAATAGCTCCTATTTTAAAAGATGTCCGTGTTTTGGGACTCTTATCTTTCGAAGTCCTCCCTGAAAAGAGGAGCTTTGAAGGTCTTGCTAGCGACTAGTGTTGGAGAATCATCGACAGACGGCGTACAGGATATTTCCATTGTTCGTGATTTTGCAGACGTACTTCCTAAAGACATCCCAGGAATACCCCCTGTTCGTGATACCGAGTTCTCGATCGATTTGGTTCCTGGAACCGGACCGATCTCGATTGCACCTTATCGTATGGCACCAGCGGAGCTGGCGGAGCTGAAGAGCCAATTGGATGATCTCATGGGGAAAGGATTTATTCGACCTAGTGTTTCTCCATGGGGAGCGCTTTGTGTTACTCGTCAAGAAGAAGGATGACAGATCCCGACTCTATGTGGATTACCGATAGCTAAATAAAGTGACAATAAAGAATCGTTATCCTTTGCCGAGGATTCACGACTTGATGGACCAGCTTCGAGGAGCGGTGATTTTCTCCAAGATCGATCTGCGATCTGGTTCTCACCAGATTAGAGTCAAGGAAGCAGACATTCAGAAGACAGCTTTTCGTACACGTTATGGGCACTACGAGTATGTAGTGATGCCTTTTGGGGTTACGAATGCGCCAGCGGTGTTCATGGATTACATGAACAGAATCTTTAATTCCTTCCTTGACCGGTTCATGGTCGTTTTTATTGACGATATCTTGATCTACTCGAGGAGTAGAGAGGAGCACGGAGAACACTTGCGCCAAGTGTTGTCCGTTCTTCGCGAGAAGGCTCTTTTTGCGAATGCGGCTAAGTGTGACTTTTGGCTGGAAGAGGTGAAGTTTCTTGGCCATGTCATTTCGAAGGAAGGCATAGCCGTTGATCCGAGTAAGGTGGAAGCTGTGACAAGATGGGAGCAGCCGAAGACTGTGACAGATATTCGATGTTTCTTGGGCTTGGCTGGATACTACCGGAGATTCATTGAGGGTTTTGCGAAAATTGCAGGACCTTTGACGAAGCTGACTCGGAAGGATCAACATTTTTCTTGGACTGATGAATGTGAGTCCAGTTTCCAGGAGATGAAGCGGCGTTTGACTACTGAACCAGTCGTGGTTTTACCGCAGAGTGATAAACCTTACGAGGTTTATTGTGATGCGTCTTACCAAGGCTTGGGCTGTGTTTTGATGCAACATCGGAAGGCTGTTGCATATGCTTCAAGACAGCTGAAGATCCATGAACGTAACTATCCGACGCATGATCTGGAGCTTGCGGCGGTGGTTTTTGCTCTCAAAATGTGGAGACGCTATTTGTATGGGGGCACGTTCACTGTGTTCAGCGATCACAAGAGTTTGAAATATCTCTTTGATCAGAAGGACCTAAACATGAGATAGAGGAGGTGGATGGAGTTCTTGAAAGACTATGATTTTACTCTGCAATACCATCCAGGAAAGGCTAATGTTGTGGCTGATGCTCTCAGTCGCAAGGATATTCATGTTTCCACTTTAATGATTAAGGAATTGGAGTTACTGGAGGCTTTCCATGATTTGAGCTTGGATGTGCAGGTGAAACCTGGGAAACTGAGTTTCGGGATGATCACGGTATCCAGTGGGTTGTTAGAAGAGATTCGATCCAAGCAGACGCAAGATAAAGAACTGATTGAGAAGAGAGAAATGATCAGTGCCGGGAAGGCACCAAATTTTGCGGTAGGAGCTGATGGCATCTTGCGATGCAAGGGACGTGTGTGTGTCCCGAATGATGCTGAGTTGAGGAGATTGATCCTTGACGAAGGCCATAAGAGCAGGTTGAGTCTTCATCCGGGTGCAACGAAGATGTACCAGGATTTGAAGCTACATTTCTGGTGGTCAAGAATGAAGAGGAATGTTGCGGAGTATGTGGCTGCTTGTTTGACTTGTTAGAAGGCTAAGGTGGAGCATCAGAAACCAGCTGGGTTGATGCAATCTCTCTAGGTTCCTGTGTGGAAATGGGACAGTATATCTATGGATTTTTTAGTTGCCCTACCAATCACTCGGAAGAGATTTGATTCCATCTAGGTCATCGTGGACCGTTTGACCAAATCCGCGCACTTCCTACCTGTTAAGAACACTTATAAGGTGGAACAACTTGCTGAAGTATGTATTGATGAGATTGTGTGATTGCATGGAGTTCCTTCGACCATTGTTTCCGACAGGGATCCGAAGTTCACTTCTCACTTCTGGAAGGCCTTACAGGGAGCCCTTGGGTCGAAACTGAGTTTGAGTTCTGCATATCACCCGCAGACGGATGGACAGACTGAACGGACAATTCAGTCTTTGGAGGATCTTCTGCGTGCTTGTGTGTTAGATAATCAGGGAAGCTGGGATGAACTGTTACCTTCGATTGAGTTTACTTAGAATAACAGTTTTCATGCTAGCATTGGGATGGCACCGTACGAGGCTTTGTACGGAAGGAGATGTAGGACCCCTCTGTGTTGGTTCCAGGATGGGGAACATTTGCTGGTTGGACCAGAACTTGTCCAACAGACGACGGAGAAGGTTAAGCAGATCAAGGAGAAAATGAAGGCGTCTTAGAGTAGACAGAAGAGCTACTCGGACAACCAGCGAAGGGATTTGGAGTTTGCACCGAGGGAACATGTATTTCTCCGGGTAACCCCAACTACTGGAGTCGGTAGGGCGATAAAATCGAAGAATTTGACGCCGAAATTTATCAGACCTTACCAGATCATTGAAAGGGTTGGACCGGTGGCGTATCGCATTGCCTTGCCACCCTTTCTATCTAAGATTCATGATGTGCTACATGTATCGCAATTGCGGAAGTACATACCCGATCCTTCACATGTTATTGCTCAGGATGAAATTCAGCTGAAGGATAATTTGACCATTGATGTTCCGCCGATGAGTATCGCCGACCGTAGAATTAAGCAGCTGAAAAACAAGCAGATTTCGCTTGTGAAGGTGATTTGGAATCAGACTACGAGCGACGCTACTTGGGAGCTCGAGGAGAAGATGCGGGAGCAGTATCCCGAGTTGTTTTCTTGACGTGTAGTTTTGAGGACGAAACTCTTGTTTGGGGGGTGGTATTGTAAGACCCCTAATTTATTGTAATTACAGTTTAGTCCCTGAACTTGGTTGTAATTGTTTTCTAGTCCTCAGACTTCTTTTGTTTGTACATTAACCCTTGAGTTAATTAATGTGATGTTAGTCTTGGGTCATTTAATCTTGTCTAGAGCATGATTGCTTACCTTGAGAATACTTGAATTACCTTGCTTGAATTGCAACAAGATGAGTTGTGGCTTAGCGGTTGAGGCTTAAGCATTTGATTGGCAAGTCTTGGGTTCGAACCTTGATGAGGAAGGTTTTGTTTTTATTTTAGTTTTTCGTGTGACTCATCAAATTCACTTTCAAATTTCGAATTTCAGATCAAAGAAGAGTAAAGAGCATTTAAATAAGGCTTAATGTGAGGATTATAGGCATTAAAGGAGGATTAAGAGTGTTTAATGACTTGTCTAGGGGTTTATGTCATTTAAAGGAGTTTTAAGACTCATGAAGGAGGTGGGGGCAGCTTCTCCCTCCCTTGATTCTGAAATCATTTTAAACATGTGCCAAAAAACTTTCAAATTTCGAATTTAAAAGGAGACAAGAGAGTTATGAGGCATTAAGGGACTTCAATGCTCGGTTTTTGCCATAATGTGCCATGATGGAGTTTTATTCTGAAACATTGAGGAATTTCGTGCCTCTCCTCTCTCCTTCACCTTCTCATTGCTGAAAATTCTAAGTCTTAAGAACATCCACCTTTCTCTTGCTCCTCCACTCAAAGTTTTTCCGAAAAAAGGCCTAGAATACCTTGTTCTGTGTTTCCGAAGTGTTGCTGGAATCTTGTGTTGCTTGGTCGACCCTCTCCCTTTTCTTGGTGGTGATCAAGCTCTGAATCCCTTTGGTGGGGTGGCGGTGTAACCACGTGACCAAACAGGCCGATGGTGTGATGGGTAATCACGGGACTGTGCCTGAGGACATTGGGGTGACAGTTAGTCACAAGATTGTCCGGTTCCTCTTGGAACGATGATTTGGCCATAGTTGTGCATTTAGCAATTGAGGTTCATGCATAAAACTTGATTGATGTTGTAAGATGAGAAAATAATTCATGTTGATATTATTGTTGCGTTGTATTGATTTCTTTTAGGTCAATTGTGCTCATTCTATTTTTAATCACAATTGTTGTATGTGTTTTTTCTTGATTTCCGAGTTAACCCTTTCTGCTTGTTTGTTTGATTTGTTTGGGCGCTTAACGCCATAGATGACCAGGACAATGAGGTCCAGGAGCGGTGACTTGACGATTGAACAAGTGGCGAGGAAGATTCAAGAAAAATAAAGAAGTTGTAATTTTCTTATATTTTAGCGACGTTTGGTTTATTTGCACATGTCGGTACCACTTTAATTATTTTGGAACTTTACCGCGTTGAGATGATTATAATTCTATTATGGGATAATTATTAATATCGAGTGACGTTGATCTTTGGAACTTGAGTGTTTTGAGAGGTTTCAAAGTATATTTTCCGCGTAATTACTATGTGACCCTCAACCCAAAATTGGGGTGTTACAAGACTTGATTCACTTAGCATGGTCCTTGCTAATTCTTCAAGTAATCTATTCTTCCTTTATACAACACCATTTTGTTGTGGTGTTCTCGGAGTAGAGAAATTATGTGATATTCCATTTTCATCACATAGTTCTTGGAATTGTTGATTCTGAAATTCTCCACCATGATCACTTCTAATAGAAGAGATCTTTAAAGACTTCTCATTTTGAACAAGCCTTGCATATCTTTTGAATGCATTGAAGGCTTCATTCTTATGAGACAGAAACAATGTCCATGTAAATCTAGAGAAATCATCAACAATAACAAGTGCATAGAAATTACCTCCGAGGCTTTTTGTTCTAGATGGTCCGAACAAATCCATATGTAACAATTGAAGGGGCCTTGAAGTCGAAACTATGTTCTTTGGTTTGAAGGATGTTCTCGTTTGCTTCCCTTTTTGACATGCATCACAAAGCTTGTCTTTCTCGAATTTTATCTTTGGAAGCCCAACAACTAGATCATGCTTGACTAGTTTGTTTAAATGATCTATGTGAATATGAGCAAGTCTTCTATGCCATAGCCATGAATCACTATTATTCTTGGCCAAAAGGCATATCACATTTTGTGGAATTTCTTCCAAGGAGATCATGAAGACTTTATTTACTTTATATCCATAAAACTTAATTTCTTTAGTTTTCACATCTTTCACAACACATACATCATTAATAAAACCAACTTTCAAACCTTTATCGATGACTGTTTGAGGGGGTGTGCCTATTCTTCCAATACCGAGTATCTTTCCCTTTTGATTGTTACCATATGTGACAAAACCTTTTTCTCTAGGTATAAGAAATGAAAATTTGGTTTTGTCTCCTGTCATGTGTGATGAGCAGCCACTATCAAGATACCATAAATCCTTTGCTGCTTTCAAACACAGCTACATGACAAAGTTCAGACATGGGTATTAGGAACCCAACAAGTTTTGGGTCCTTCTAAGTTAACATCCTTTCTAACCCAAATGTATTCCCTATTTGGTATTCCTACATGTTTATAGTAACATCTACTAGGGGTATGTCCCACTTTGTTACAATATGTACAAGAGTAATGATTGTAACTAGATGTTTGTCTAGGAGAGGAATGGGTCTTCTTAGGAGGTCTATTAGAGTTGTTCTTTCTATTGTTCATACTTCTAGATGAATTGCTCTTAATACCTTTAGAAGATCTTTCCATCATGTTTGGTTTTACAAACACAGTCTTCTTGACTTCCTTAGTCTTTGGGTGAGAAGTATATCCTAGACCTGACTTGTTATTTGAATGTCTTTGTACACTTAGAATATCATCTAACTTCTGTTTTCCTTTATTGAAGTTATTTACTCTTTGTTGAAGATTATCTATCTTTTCTTCTAAAGAATTACACTTAGTGCATTTATGTGTAATATCTAGTTTAGATTTCACTATGTCTAATTCCTCTTGTAAGGTTCTACACTTACTTTCTAAGTATGAAATCAAATCATTTTTCTTAGTGCTAATCTTGGAAAATTCTTGACATAATTTAAACATATTCTCCATAGAAAACTTTAAATCATGAGAAGACATAGAATTATTACTAACCTGGGAATCTTCAACATCTGAGTCATGTGAGGCCATCAAAGCAACTTGTGCTTCTTCTTTGTCAGAGTCTGATGACGAACTTACTTCATTATCATCCCAAGCCAAATATGCTCTTCGAGTAGGTTGATCCTTTTTCTCGAATTTCTCTCTTAGACCATGTTTCTTCTTCTGAAGATTTGGACAATCTGACTTGAAGTGTCCAGGCTTGCCACATTCGAAGCATGTGATCTTTTGAGACGAAGAAGACTCATTGTTCCTTTGGAAAGATTTATTGTTGTTGAATTTGACACCTTTTCTTTTAAGAAACTTTCCAAAGTTCTTTACTAGAAGATTCAAATTTCCATTATCTTCTTCTTCAGAGTCTGCATCATAATCTTCTTTGATGCTTTCTTTTGCCTTTAAATAAATTGATCGATGCTTCTTCTCATGTTGTTCATGCTCTTCTAAACGATTCAATTCCAACTCATGTTCTTGGAGTTTTCCAAAAATAGTTGCAAGAGTCATATTTGATAAACTCTTCTTCTCAGAGATGGCTGTAACTTTTGGTTGCCATACTCTTGTAAGTGATCTTAGAACTTTCATGTTCAAGTCACTGTTTCAATTTTTTTTTCCAAGAGCAATCAAATGAGTGAATCGTTTTTGCATATCTAGTACCTTTTCTCCTGGAAGCATTCTGAACATTTCATATTCCTGAGATAGAGTATTTATCTTTGATCTCTTGACTTCATCTGTTCCTTCATGAGTCACCATCAACGTATCCCAAATTTATTTGGATGAAGTGCACGTTGATACTCTGAAAAATTCGTCCATGCCAAGAGCAGATGTAAGGATGTTCATTCCTTTGAGATCATGTTGAACCTTCTTCTTTTCTTCTTCACTCCAAGTACTTTCTGATTTTGGTTGTGAAGTTCCTTCTTCATCTGTTGTTAAAGGCACAAAGGGACCTTCTTCAATGGTTTTCCATATTCCTGCGTATAATGACTTTATGAATATCTTCATCTTGATTTTCCAGAAGTCATAATGTTCTCCATTGAAGAATGGTGGCCTGTTTATGTTGAATCCTTCATTTGTTCCATGATTGGAAGAGGATGCCATCTTTTCCCGGATCTTAGGAATAACTTACCTAAACTTCCGATCTGATACCAATTGTTAATACAGATAGCAACCTGAGCGGGGGGGGGGGGGGGTGAATCAGTGTTGCCCCAATTTTCTCCCTTATTGAAATTGTTACTTTCAAGTTTGCAATGATCACGAAATGATCGTTATGGTTGCAGAGGAATTGAGCGATACTTGAAAGTAAATATGAAGGATAGAGAGAATCACACACAAGAGTTTATCCTGGTTCACCTTCAATCCACCGAATGCTACGTCCAGTCCCTCAAGAAACCCCCTTGAGGATTTTTCCACTATTGATAAAAATTTCTTACAAGTTCCTAACCCAAGGACCCCAAGAATTTCTACCAATATCCTGTGAAAGCAAACCACTTTCAACAGCCCCTGAAAGCAAACCGCTTTCAGTTCCTGAAGGCAAACCACCCTCAGACCTTGAAGGCTAAACCACCTTCAATTGAAACCCTGAAAGTAAACCACTTTCAGTGACAACAACCCTTCACCGAATACCACGGTGAATAACTCAATCTTATAGAAAGAGATGAAGAAGATGTTACAATTGGCTGTATCAATCCTTTAACATACAATTGGATTGATCATGAGAAATTATGCTTTATGGCTTTTAAGCATAATACAATTCTGAGTTCTTCAAGATATGAACAACTAAAGTGTTCTTATTGACATGAAGATCATGAACTCAGAATTTAGGCTCCAAAAGATTTAAGTTCCAAAAGATGAACTAATTTTGACAAAGTTTTGGCCTAATGGTGTTTTCTCATGTGTAATGTGTTGTCTCTTGTTGTGTCTTGTGTATGTTGTGTGTTCTAGACTCAAATGGACTTTATATAGCTAAGGGAAACGTCCTTGAAGCATCACAACCCTTTTCAAAAGGTTTGGGACACAATGGTTCATGAAAAGATGCAACTTTTCGTGTGTGTAATCGATTACATCACTTAGTGTAATCGATTACACTAATAGCCGTTTCAGTTTGAATTTTAAATTCAAACATGTAATCGATTACAAGCCATGAGTAATCGATTACTTTCCTAGGTGTAATCGATTACCAGAAAGCTGCAATCGATTACACAGAAACCCATTATCCAGAAACTTGATTCTTTGAGACTGGCTTAAGGTTTTCTACTTTTTTTAAGTTATGAAAACACTTAGCTTGATTAGATTAGGTGTTTTAAGAGCCTTTATGCTTTAATAGACCTTTGGAAGCATAACTTACCTAATACTAAGACTTCTCGATAATTGATGAACTTTGTAGCGTTTGTTTCTTTGAAGTCTTCTTTTCTTCTTTTTGCCGATGAGTTTGTCGTCATCAAAACCACAGCCAGGGTCAGGAGCAAGACCTTCTTCACAAATTGGAATCTACTGCACTAGATGTGGCTTTGTAAAGGAAGAGATAAGACATGTCATGCCACCCTTTGTAAGTGAAGTTAAAATCTTTAGCAGAATCTCCACGTCTGGTTTCTTTAATGCTATGTTTAAATTTTATCTCCAATTGTTAGTACAATCTCTTGATTCGGTTAGATATTCTGGGTGCATTTACGTAAAGAGACTCAACCGAGTGATCTATAAATACTTACTAAATACAAATAGTTTATTCCTAATATTCTTTTAAAAATTTATTAAATTGAATTCAAAAGAGCTTATAGTAGATATAAGTGCTTATTTGTACATTAATATATTGAAAATGACAACGTTTGGGGATTGATTCCAAGAGTTTATTGTTGTGTGAGTCACCAAATAAGTGAGTCCACGTGTCAATTATTATTAGAAAAGAAAAAGAAGAAAGGAAACCAAGATTCTGTAATGGGCCGTAGCCCAATGTGGCCATTAAAGGGTTTTACCATTATTTTATATGTGTGCTGCTACATTGAAAGGTTGTGAAGAAGAAAAGAAATTGAAGGCTGCGTACTGTAGAGAAGAAAATAGAAACGCAGAAAGCAAGCAGTAGCAGCGCAACACATAGAGAAGAGGATTGGGCTGATTCATTGGCAGAAGAGTGGTACCGTAAAAGTACTCTGTTTTGGGTGAAATTACAGTATGTGGATCCTGTCAGTGAGCTGGTAATATTAATATATTTCTTCTGTGGTTTTGCCTTCTCTATTGTCTGTGTCAGCAGTGTATTGTTATCTGTTAATTGTTGATCCCTAGTGGTTCCAGGAGGACTTGTTGTGTATCCCATTAATTTATTAGTGGAGAATTTTACTCGCTTGGTCCCGTGGTTTTTTCCCTTCAAGGGTTTTTCCCACGTTAATAATTCTGGTGTCTCTTGCTTATTTCGTTTATCTGCTCTGTGCGTATTATTGTTGCCTAAGATATATATTTGGAACCTATTTTAATTGCACGGAGCGGAAAAGTCGATCCAGGTGCTTGCGCTAGTTGTTGTTTATTTCATTATTTGTCATCTTTCCCCAACAACTGGTATCTGAGCTCCTTAGTTGGAGTTCTGTTTGGTGCTCTTGAAATGGGAGAAGGTGATATCGCTGGTACGATGGTGAAATTGGATTCTTCAAATTATTGTATTTGGAAATCTAGAATGGAAGATTTGTTGTACTTTAAAGATTTGTATGACCCCATTGACGGGGATGGTACTAAGCCAGTAGAAAAATCTGAAGCAGAATGGACAAAGGCAAACAGGAAAATTATTGGTATTATCAGGCAATGGATAGAACAGAGTATATATCATCATGTGTCTAGTGAGACTAATGCCCAAAGTTTGTGGAAGAAATTGAAGGACGTGTTTGAGTCAAAAAATGCACAGAACAAAGTATTCCTATTTCGGGGACTGGTAAATCTGAAGTAGAGGGATGGTTCTTTAGTGGCTAAGCATATGAGCAGTTTCCAGAATATTGTGAATCAGTTGACTACTATAGAGATTAATTTATCTGATGAGCTACTTGCATAGTTGTTGTTTAGTTCATTGCCAGATAGTTGGGAAACATTGGTGGTATCTCTGAGTAATTCCACTAATGGAAAGATGAGTCTGGGTACTGTAAAAGAAGCCCTCCTGAATGAAGAAATTAGGAGGAAGGGACACAATATGGCTAGTTCATCGACCCAGACTCAAGCATTGGTTACTGAGTGACGGGGGAGCAGCCAACATAGAAATTTTCATAAATCTAACGATCGAAGCAAGTTAAGAGGAAGTTCAAGAAGCAGGAAAGACATCAAGTGCTTTAATTGCAATAAAATGGGACACATGCAAAGGGAATGCAGGCTTCTTAAACGAGATAAATCAAGGGAAAAAGGCAATGATAAGAAAGAAGATAAAGGCACTGCTGCAGTTGTATCTGATGGTGAAGTTGTTGCTATTTTTGGTGATGATTATGTTAATCTCACATGCTAAGATTATGAATGGGTTGTTGATTCTGTTGCCTCATTTCATGTTACTCCTCATCGTGAGTATTTTACATCCTACATTGCTGGTGATTTTGGGCAAGTGAAGTATGTAATCAAGGGGTGAGCAAAGTTGTTGGCATTGGAGATATCTGGGTAGAAACTTATATTGGATGCAAGGTGCACGTGAAGAACGTCAGACACATTCCTGACATGCGCCTCAACTTGATTTCAGTACATGTACTTGATGATGATGGTTACCATAATGGCTTCAGTGATGGTAAATGGAAGTGCACCAAAGGGACTTTGGTGGTAGCAAAAGGAGTAAAGAAAAATACTCTTTATTGGACTTCTATAAAGTTGTCTGCTCCTCAGGTGAATGCAATTGAGGATTATTCTACTGAGGTATGGCATAAGCGGCTCGGTCACTTGAGTGAGAAGGGACTTGACACTCTTGCAAGGAAAAATCTGCTTCCGATGAAAGGTACATCTCTTAAAACTTGCTCTCATTGTATTGTTGGTAAACAACATAGAGTTTCTTTCCGCACTTACTCTCCTCATAGGAGGCCACATATATTGGATATAGTTCACACTAATGTTTGTTCTATGGATGTTAAATCCCTTAGTGGTTATTCCTATTTTGTCACATTTATTGATGATCACTCTAGAAAAGTGTGGGATTTTGTTTTGAAATCCAATGATCAGGTACTTGATGTGTTCAAACACTTCCATGCAAGTGTGGAAAGAGAAACAGGTAAATTGCTGAAGTGTGTCAGACCAGATAATGGTGGTGAATACAGGGAGCCATTTGAGCATTATTGCAGGGAACATGGAATCAAGCTTGAGAAGACAGTTCCAAAGATTCCACAGCTTAATGGAATTGCAGAGAGAATGAACCGCACGATTAATGACATAATCAGATGTATGCTCTCTCATGCCAAATTGACAAAATCATTCTGGGGTGAAGCAATGAGAACTGCAGTAGATCTGATCAACCTTTCTCCGTCAATTCCTCTTAATGGTGATGTTCCTGAGAGGGTGTGGCAGGGGAAAAATGTCTCATATAATCATTTGAGAGTGTTTGGCTGCAAGGCATTTGTTCACATTCCTAGAGATGAAAGGTCCAAGCTTGATGGTAAGTCTAAACAATGTATCTTCTTGGGTTATGGTCGTGATGATTTTGGTTATAGGTTTTGAGATCCAGTTGACAAGAAAGTTATAAGAAGCCGAGATGTTATTTTTCTTGAAGATCAGACCATTGAAGACCTTGACAAGAATGAGAAGCAGAAACAAGTTGTCTACAGGTACATTGATGTTGATCCAGAGCCTCCTGCCGATGTTACTAATAATGAGGGAGATGTGAGTGCATATGTAGACAATGCAGTTGATGTTCCTAAGCCCCAGGTTGATGAAACAGTTGATCCAATTCCACCACAATAATCTCTAGAGCCTCAAGTGAGAAGATCCACTAGAGAGCGTCATCCTATACAAAAATATCCTCCACATGAATATGTGATGCTCACTGATGGGGGAAAGTTTGAAAGCTATGAAGAAGCTATGTCTCATGAAGAGAAAGATAAGTGGAACAAAGCCATGCAAGAAGAGATGAAATCTTTGCATGAGAACCACACATTTGAGTTAGTGAAGCTACCTCATGGTAAGAAAGAACTCAAGAACAAGTGGATGTTTAAGTTGAAAGCAGAAGAAAATAGCTCACATCCAAGGTACAAGGCAAGGTTGGTTGTGAAAGGTTTCAGTCAGAAGAAAGGTGTTGATTTTGAAGAAATATTCTCTCCTGTGGTCAAGATGTCTTCAATCCGAGTTGTGCTTGGGTTGGCAGCCATTTTGAATTTAGAGGTTGAGCAACTTGATGTGAAGACCGCTTTTCTCCATGGTGATTTGGAGGAAGAAATTTATATGGAGCAGCTTGAAGGTTTTGCAGTCAAAGGAAAAGAGAAGCTTGTCTGCAGATTGAAAAAGAGCTGGTATGATATTAAACAAGCTCCAAGGAAATGGTATAAGAAATTTGATTCCTTCATGGTGGATCACGGGTATGTAAAAACCTCTTCTGATAATTGTGTTTGTGAAGAAATTTCTTGATGACAAATTTATTATTCTTTTGCTTTATGTTGATGACATGTTGATTGTTGGTCATGACATGAAAGAGATTGAGAATTTAAAAGGAGAGTTGAACAAGTCCTTTGCAATGAAGGATTTGGGTCCTACAAAGAAAATTCTTGGCATGAGAATTATTCGTGACAGGAAGAATGGTAAATTATGGTTATCACAGCAAAAGTATATTGCGAAGGTATTGGAGAGGTTTAATATGGGAAATTTCAAACCATTTGGTACTCCACTTGCAGGTCACTTCAAGTTAAGTTCTATGCAGTGTCCTACAAGTGAGAAAGATATAGAAGAAATGCAGAAGATTCCGTATGCATCTGCGGTTGCCAGTTTGATGTATGCGATTGTATGTACATGACCAGATATTGCTCATGCAGTTGGGGTGGTCAGTCGCTTCCTCTCTAATCCTAGTAAAGAGCATTGGCAAGCTGTGAAGTGGATACTCAGGTATCTCAAAGGTACTTCTAGAGTCTGTTTGTGCTTTGGAAGCGGTAAGCCTGTGTTAGATGGTTTCACAGATGTAGACATGGCTGGTGATGTGGATTCCAGGAAGTCTACTTCTGGATATATGATGACTTTTGCAGGGGGAGTAGTTTCATGGCAGTCTAGATTGCAAAAGTGTGTTGCTTTGTCTACTACAGAGGCAGAGTATATTGCTACAACAGAAGCTACAAAGAAACTCTTGTGGATGAAGAAATTCCTACAAGAGTTGGGTCTCTCTCAAGAGAAATATGTTTTATATTGTGACAGTCAGAGTGCAATCCATCTCAACAAGAACTCGAGTTATCATTCAAGATCGAAGCATATTGAGGTTCGGTATCATTTGATACGGGACGCGATGGAGATGAAGCAATTTTCATTGGAGAAAATCCATACCGACGAGAATGGTTTAGATGTAATGACAAAGGCCTTACATATGACGAAGTTTTCTACTTGCAAAAAGAAAGCGAGTATGGCCACTTGATTGGTGAGGGGGAGAATTGTTGCGTGGGTCACCAAACAAGTGAATCCATATACCAGTTATTATTAGAAAAGAAAAAAAAAGAGGACACCAAGATTCTGTAATGGGTCGTAGCCCATTGTGGCCATCAAAGGGTTTTACCCTTATTTTATATGTGTGTTGCTACATTGAAAGGTGTGAAGAAGAAAAGAAATTGAAGGCTGCGTCCTGTAGAGAAGAAAATAGAAACGCAGAAAGCAAGCAGTAGCAGTGCAGCACATAGAGATTGAGAAGAGGATTGGGCTGATTCATTGACAAAATAGTGGTACTGCAAATGTACTTCGTTTTGGGTGAAATTACAGTATGTGGATCCTGTCAGTGAGCTGGTAATATTAATATATTTCTTCTGTGGTTTTGCCTTCTCTATTGTCTTTATTGATTATTGATCTCTAGTGGTTCCAGGAGGACTTGTGGTGTATCCCATTAATTTATTAGTTGAGAATTTTATTGGCTTGGTCCCGTGGGTTTTTTCCACGTTAATAATTCTAGTGTCTCTTGCCTATTTCTATTATCTTCTCTGTGCGTATTATTATTGCCTGAGATATATATTTGGAACCTATTTTAATTGCACGGAGGGGAAAAGTCGATCCAGGTGCTTCCACTTGTTAGTCTAGATAGCAACCTGAGAGGGGGGGGGTGAATCAGGTTTACCCGATTTTCGCCTTGATACCTTCTTACTTTCAAGATAAATATAAATACGAACGATTGCAGTGGAAATGAACGTTGCTTGAAAGTAAAGATGAAGGGTAGAAGAATTCACACACAGAGTTTTATCCTGGTTCACCTTCTATCCACCGAAGGCTACGTCCAGTCCCTCAAGAAAACCCCTTGAGGAATTTTCCACTATTGATAAAAATCTCCTACAAGTCCTTACACCAGGTACCTTAAGAATTTCTATCAACCACCTGTGAAAGCACACCACTTTCAACAGCCCTTGAAAGTACACCACTTTCAGTCCCTGAAAGCAAACAACTTTCAGACCCTGAAGGCAAACCACCTTCAGTCCACAACCTGAAAGCACACCACTTTCAGTACAACAACCCTTCACCGAACCCTACGGTGAATACTCAATCCATCAGAATGAGATGAAGAAGAGTTTACACTTGGCTGTATCAATCCCTTAACATACAAGTGGATTGATCATGAGAATAATGCTTTAAGGCTCTTAAGCATAAGAAGGCTCTCTTGGTTTTGAGTTCTTCGAGATATGAACAACTAAGGTGGTCTTTTAAACAATGAAGAACATGAACTCAAAACTTAGGCTCTTTGAAAGCTTAAGTATCAAAGACTAATTTGACATGAATGAACAATATCACAAAGCTTTGGCCTAATTCGTGTATTCTCATGTGTTGTTTGTTTCTAGACTCAAATGGACTTTATATAGGCATGAGGAAACGTCCTTGAACCAAAGCAACCCTTTCCAAAAGGTTTGAGACACAATGGTTCATGAAAATGTGCAACTTTTCGAGCATGTAATCGATTACATTACTTAGGTAATCGATTACACTAAGTGGTCGTTGCTGTTTGAATTTCAAATTCAAACATGTAATCGATTACAAGAAAGATGTAATCGATTACTTGCCTATGTGTAATCAATTACCAGAAGGGTGTAATCGATTACACTCAAGTCCAATTTCCAGAAACTTGAACTTTTAAGATCGGCTTCAGTTTTTCTACTTCTTTTAACTTATGAAAACATTATATTCAATTAGCTTAGGAATTTTAAAGAGCCTTTATACTCGAGAAGCCTTTAGGAGCATAACTCACCTATACTAAGACTCTAGGCAGATGTTGAAACATATTGCACTGTTTCCTCTAAGTCTTCTTTTCTTCTTTTTGTTGATGAGTTTGTCGTCATCAAAACCTCAGCCACGGTCAGGAGCAAGACCTTCTTCACACCACTAATTGTTTTTATTTTATTTGTTATCTTTCCCCAATATTTATCCGGTGGAAGATTCCAATGCCAGTGTATGTGATTCACAGGCGCAGAAGCTAGAGAATTTCAGTGAAAACTCCTTTGTTCTTCCTGGACTTCCAAATCCCAATGAAGATGTCAAGCATGCTTTGGATTTCTTGGACAAGATACAAAAGTGGCATACACACCCCAGTGTTTTGGTCATGGGGTACACTTTATTTTTATCATTGATGAATGAGAATTCAAAGTATGAACATAGAAAGTAAATGGCTAAAGCATTGAGGGAAAGCCCCAGGATCCTTATACTAGATTAAGGGCACAATCCTAGAAGCACGAGATCGAGTTTAAGGAAAGGATTGATGAAAGTGGAGAAAAAACTGAGAATACTCCTCTCTGACACATTGTTTCAGAATAATTTTTGTGAGTACTTTGACACACTTTGTTTGGCAAGACCAAGGTTTGTTCGTGAAATTCTACAAGAGTTAGATCCAAAATATGTGAAGAATGAAGCAGAAAACAAAGCTCCCCAGTTATTCGAGTCGCGAGCTAGGATATTATTCATGGATAAAATTGGGGTGAAAATTGACGCGGGTAATGTTAATGTTATTACACGGAACTGGTGATGAAGCAATGAAGGAAAAGGAGAAACAGATCGCTGGTTGTTAGAGTTAGTTTGTTAGAGGCTGTTAGTTTGTTAGAGTTAGTTTGTTAGAGGCTGTTAGTTTGTTATACATTACTAGGTAGTATAAATAGCTTTGATTGTATTAGTAGTTATCTGATAATAATAATAATAATATACAGATTCATTCTGTTCAGTTTTCTTCTTCTATCTACGATGGTTTCTTCTACTTAGATGGTATCAGAGCTCTAGAAAGGGGCTCTGCTACCACTGCTTCCGCCATGCCTAAGAACACAGGAAATCAGAACAACAATGGAGGTTCGAATTTTGAGCAACAAAATCAAGATCCAACGCAAAATCCAGGAAGTGTGTATTACATACATGCTGGAGAGAATCCTTCTACTGTCATGGTGAATCCGCTTCTTTCAGGAAACAATTATCACTCTTGGTCTAGATCTATGCAGAGAGCTATGACCTCCAAGAACAAGTTTAAATTTCTTGATGGATCTTTACCTCGTCCGGATAATTTTGATCCTCTCTTTGATGCTTGGGAGAGGTGCAATAACATGGTGCATTCCTGGTTGATCAATTCAGTATCACAATCGATTGCAGAAAGTATTATGTATACAGAAAACGCAGCAGTAGCTTGGAAGGAGCTTAAGGATCGATTCAGTCAAGGTGATCTGGTTCGAATCTATGAGTTACAATATAAAATTTCTACATATAGACAAGGTACACTTTCAGTTACTGATTATCACACAGAATTGAAGAAATTATGGGAAGAATTTGAGCAATATAGGCCTGTATCAAATTGTATTTGTCCAGTAAAGTGTTCTTGTCATGCTTCTAAAATTCTGCCAGTATACAAAAATCAAGATCAAGTGCTTAGATTTTTGATGGGATTGAGTGAAAATTTTAGTGCTCTCAGGTCTCATATACTGATCATGGATCCCTTTCCTGATTTGAACAAAGTCTCTTCTATGATTTTACAACATGAGCGTCAACTAGGAGTTGCAGATTCTGATGAAGACCAGGTGTTTGCTAATATGTCTAGCTCAAGAAACTATTCAAATTCTGGTAATTCCACTGCCTCTGGTGATGAATTTCAGAGGTCTCGTAATCCTGGAAATTCTAGTACAGGAGGTAGAGGTCGTGGGAACTATAATTACAGATTTCCTAATAAAGTTTGTTCTTATTGTAACAAAATTGGTCATACTGTCGATGTTTGCTATAGAAAACATGGATTTCCACAGAATTTCAAGTTTCGCAACCAGGCTGTTGCTAACAATGTATCCACAGATTGTTCTGAAGGGAATACTGAGTCCATACAAGATTTACAAGGAAACAAGGATGTTACTCCTCATGCTGTTCCTGGCATTGGTTTTAGTCCAGAACAGTATAACAATCTCATTCAACTGATTCAACAAGTAACTCAAGGTCATACCAGTGGAACACCTAATGTGACTCATGCTGCAGCAGTTAGTGTGCCTGCAGGACATTCAGATTCAGTTCCGAATCAAGGTACTTCACTTGCCTTAACATGTAGTCAGACCTCAACTGGTAATTTTTGGGTTATGGATACTGGTGCTACAGATCATATTTGTGCTCATATCTCCATGTTTAACACTTTTGATAAGATATCTCCCAAACAAGTTCAGCTACCTAATGGTCAATGGCTATTAGCTCATTATGCAGGCACTGTCAGACTTACACAAGCTATTACACTCACAAAAGTTCTGTTTATACCACGTTTTTCTTTTAATCTGATATCCATTCATAAGTTGTGTTCTGACATCAGCTGTCGTGTGATTTTTCAACACAATGATTGTGAAATTCAGGATCTCATGAGTATGAAGATGATTGGTTCGGGTAAGGCAGTAGGAGGACTTTATTTGCTGGAGGTTTCTACTCTCAAGTCACCGGTTACAATCAATCAGACTTACTGCTCCACTGTTTTGCCAGCTTCTAGCTTGTGGCATTTTCGCCTTGGACATCTCTCTTCAAGTCGATCCAGATTTCTTTCTGCACAGTGTCCTTCTATTTCTTTTGGCGATTTTGCTTGTGATATATGTCATTATGCAAGACAAAAACGTTTGCCTTTTCCACGAAGTACTAGCAAAGCTACTAAGTGTTTTGAATTGTTGCATGTAGATATTTGGGGTCCTTTCTCTGCCCCTTCTATTCATAAACATCGTTTTTTTCTTACAATTGTGGATGATTATAGTCGCTTTACTTGGGTGATTTTAATGAAGAGCAAAGCTGAAACTCAGGTTTTTATTAAGCATTTTGTTGAGATGGTTTTTACTCAATTTGAGTCACATGTGAAGATTATACGGTCCGATAATGGCCCGGAGTTTTTGATGTCTTCTTATTATGCAAGTAAAGGGATATTACATCAACGTAGTTGTGTTGAAACCCCTCAACAAAACGGGAGGGTTGAAAGGAAGCACCAACACATTTTAAATGTGGCCCGTGCTCTTCTTTTCCAGTCTAAATTTCCTTGTTACTTGTGGTCTTATGCAGTTCTTCATGCTGTGTTTCTTATTAACAGGATCCCTACACCCTTACTTGCTAACAAAACCCCTTTTGAGTTATTGTATGGCATTGCACCTGATCTCACACAGTTACGAATTTTTGGCTGTCTTTGTTATGCAACAACTTTATCTTCACAGCGCAACAAATTCAGCCCGCGGGCTAGGCGTTGTGCTTTTCTGGGCTATAAAACTGGTTCCAAAGGGTATCTCCTGCTTGATTTGCTTACCCGGCAAGTGTTTGTATCACGAGATGTGGATTTTCAGGAGTTAGTGCTGCCATATGCTCAATCTACTTCCACTCCTTGGCGTTTCATGGATTTATCCGTCACACCTCCTTCATCCTCTATTTCCACATCCACTGAGTCTGATTCTGGTTCTGATGCAAGGACTATTTTTTGAAGCTGAATCAGCAGCTAAGCAACTCTCATCTCCTGCTGTTAATTCTGCACCTGAGCAGCCTTCACCATCCCCTGCACAGCCAGCATCGGAACTAAACTCAGTTTCTCCTCGTGAACCTGAAGTTTTGCCTTCTTCCAGGCGTAGTACTCGAGCAATCAAGCCTCCTCGTCACTTGGATGCTTATCATTGTTCTTCTTTACCTACCAGTTCTTCAACTGCACATTCTTTGGCTAATTATGTCACTTATAGCAATTTATCAGCTTCTCATAAACATTTTTCTCTTGCCTTGCTCAGTGTTGTTGAACCTTCCAGTTATAAGGATGCTTCCTCCCATCCTTGTTGGCAAGAGGCTATGAACGCAGAAATCCAAGCACTTGAACGGAACAATACTTGGCAGCTAGTTTCTCTTCCTGCTGGTGTGAAACCGATAGGGAGCAAGTGGGTTTACAAAATTAAACGTCATGCCGATGGGAGTATTGCACGGTATAAAGCACGTTTGGTGGCTAAAGGTTATAACCAAGTTGAAGGGATTGATTACTTTGACACATTCTCCCCGGTTGCTAAAATGACTTCCATTCGAATGATACTTGCTTTGGCATCTATTCATCGCTGGCATATTCATCAATTGGATGTTGATAATGCATTTCTCCATGGTGATTTACAAGAGGATGTCTATATGTCTCTTCCTCAAGGAGTTCACTCTTCCATACCCAATCCTGTTTGCAAATTAGTTAAGTCTCTCTATGGTTTAAAGCAAGCCAGTCGTAAGTGGTATGATAAGCTTTCTTCCCTGCTTCTTTCTTCTGGTTTTACGCAGGGGACTTCAGATCATTCCTTGTTTACTAAATTTAACATGGGTTCTTTTACTGCTCTACTCATTTATGTGGATGATGTTCTTCTTATTGGTACATCCTTAGCAGAATTTGCTTCTTTAAAAGCCACTCTTGATACTGCTTTTGGAATTAAAGATCTAGGTACCCTCAAGTACTTCCTTGGTCTAGAGGTGGCCCATTCTGCTCGTGGTATTTCTTTGTGTCAGCGTAAGTATTGTCTCGATCTTTTGCGTGATATTGGTTTGCTGGGTGCTAAACCGGTATCCACACCTCTTGATCCGTCCACTCGGTTGACTCAAGATGACAGTGGTTCATTTTCTGATGTTTTCGCTTATCGTCGATTGGTTGGGAGGTTGTTATATCTTAGTACCACCCGTCCTGATATTAGTTTTGCTATCCAGCAGCTGAGTCAACACATGGCCCACCCCACCAATGCTCATTATAAGGTTGTGCTTCATGTCCTTCGTTATCTCAAGGCTTCTCCAGGTCTTGGTCTCTTTTATCCCCGATCTTCTGCACTTCAATTGCAAGGATACAACGATGCTGATTGGGGCGGCTGTCCAGATACTCGCCGTTCTATTACCGGCTATTGTTTTTATCTTGGTCACTCCTTGATTTCATGGAAGTCTAAGAAACAACCTACCGTGGCTCGTTCTTCTTCTGAGGCAGAGTATCGTGCCCTTGCTGCTACTACTTGTGAGCTCCAATGGTTGTCTTTTCTTCTCCAGGACCTGCATATTCAGTGTGCTCGACAGTCTGTTTTGTACTGTGACAGTGCCAGTGCGCTTCACATAGTTGCTAATCCTGTTTTCCATGAACGAACCAAGCATTTGGAGATTGACTGTCATGTTGTTCGTGAGCGCGTACAGGCTGGTTTGATGCGATTGTTACCTCTTTCTACTCATGATCAATTGGCTGATGTGTTTACCAAGTCCTTGCAGCCTCGGCTTTTCCATTCTTTTGTTCTCAAGTTGGGTTTGGTGGATATTTACCACCCCTCTCCAGCTTGCGGGAGGGTATTACACGGAACTGGTGATGAAGCAATGAAGGAAAAGGAGAAACAGATAGCTGGTTGTTAGAGTTAGTTTGTTAGAGGCTGTTAGTTTGTTAGAGTTAGTTTGTTAGAGGCTGTTAGTTTGTTATACATTACTAGGTAGTATAAATAGCTTTGATTGTATTAGTAGTTATCTGATAATAATAATAATAATATACAGATTCATTCTGTTCAGTTTTCTTCTTCTATCTACGATGGTTTCTTCTACTTAGAAATGTTGAGGAGAAGATGCAGGGTAAAACATGTTGAAGAACATCACAAGTGGTTTCATAGATGTTTATGATAGCTCGGGTGCGGATCGTCTACTACCTGGTTTACAAATTTACATCTTGCTAATGAACAATACTGAGAAGCAAAGTGGGATCTTGCAAAAACTGCAGAAGAGAAAATGAACCCTCTTGACGTAAAGTTTCTGATAACCCTTGTGCAATATATCCATGGTTGGTCACAAAAGTTTTTCATTTCGAATCAATTGAAGTTTTTATAGAAATGAAAGTATGATCCGAAAATAGGGTCAAAGGTGAAATTTATTATGAGCCTTGTGTTCCGTGTGATCAAGAAGGAGAAGGTTCTTATCTTTTGCCGCAACATTGCACCAATGTGGCTGCTTCTGGACCTGTTTGTGAGGTTCTTCAACTGTGAAGTTGGTAAAGAAATCTTTACACTTCATGGGGAACAAGAGCTTTTTGAACGTGGTAAAGTGATAGATAAGTTTGAGGACAGTAGTGGAGCCTCGAAGGTACTCCTTGCTTCAATCAGTGCTGGTGCTGAAGGTAAATACTACACAATATGAGAAAATTTATTATTTTGCTACACATATTACAAGAATTAGTCTTCCGTTTATAATAGACTAATTCATAAAAATTACATAACTACTCAATTAAAATACTAAATAAACGTAATGTTAATAGGTATTAGTCTTTGGACTCAGATAGGAAACCGTAAAAAACAAAGCAAGCTATTCATGTGCTTTTCGTCCTGATCAGGAGAAGGTCGTCTATGTATATCAACTATTAGTAGCAGGGTCTTTCGAAGAAGATAAATACAAGAAAACTAATTGGAAAGACTGGGTTTCCAGGATGATTTTCAACGAGGATTTTGTGGAGGACCCTTCCAAATGGCAAGCTGAGAAGATTGAAGATCATGTATTGAGGGAAATGGCTGAGGTGGACAAGTCTAAATCAATGCACCAGATAGTCAAGAATGAAAAGGCATCAACAAACATTTTATGAAACAGGTAGTTTCTCTTCTTTCATATCAAAACGTGTGTGATTTATATATCTTATCAACTATTTTTTGTTGACGTACACTTTCTCTTCAATATCAGCATTGTTTTCTGATATCAATTCAGACTTTAGCTTCAGATAAGCTTGGTCCTTTATTCAAACTCTGTTACATTCTTTATATTTATATTATGCTACCTAACAGGACCATCCACACACAGCTTAATATATATGTAAGAGAGAATTGAACTTTTGCATTTAATATATTAATTAATAAAAACCTTCCTATCTTTATATTAAAATACATTAAGGAATAAAAACTTTCATTTATAATAAATATTTTTTAATTATAAAACTACAACTAAAAAAAATTGTTGTAGCAAAATCTCTTCAACTACGTACATTAAATAAAGATATTTATAAACTTTTTTATTGTCAATTTCATTCTTATTATATATTAATTGTAAAACTTCTTATACATATAACTAAAAATTAAATATAAGAAGTCGTTAAAATAGTAATTATTAACCTCAACTTGGGAAAAGATAAAATTATACAATGTAATATCTTTTATAGAAAATAAATATATTAAATATTGAAATTAAACAATGGTTAAATACTTTTTAAAAATATATATTTTAGAAATTACTTTAAAAGTTTTGAATGATTATGTATGTTGTTTTTTTTTTTTGGTTATGTAAGGAAAATAAAAAAGACAAAGAAACACACTAAGCTACCGCATCCTTGCACAGGAGCGGGATCAGCGACGACGGAGGCTCCTTCCAAACACGCAATGGACACCCTGTGTGGGACGCTTGTCTCGCAAAATTATCTACCACCGCATTTCTATTACGCGGGACATAGGAGAATTGGACTTTCCAATCCGCACCCAACATAGCTCGAATAGACGTAATATTATCCCTTTGCCAAAAGTTTCGAATGTCCCTGTTCTAGCTCAGAATCTCCACAATCTCATGGAAATCGATGTAACACACTATCTCTCGGAAACCCAAGTCCTCTGCTAGCTTCAACCCTGACTGGAGTGCTAGAAGCTCCGCCAGAAAGGCACACCCAGGACCACAAGAACAAGCAAACCCCGAAATCCATCGGCCGGTGGAGTCCCTCACCACACCGCCGCCACGCATTTGATTCGACGTAGCACTCCAGCTGCCATCCATATGAAGGTGGACTGAAGTAGTACCCTTCAAAAACATAGAATCTCGAGGACTCACCATCATGATCCCCCATCTCGCAAACTCATTTGCTGTGATCGAAATCTGACGCCAAACCACTTGGATATGCCACGGTTGAGGGTCGAAGACCGAGCTATTACGCCAACGACAAATACAGAGCGCTGCAATCATAAACGGCTGATGCGGTCCCTGTAAGATGCAACGAAACCAATCTTGAAAAGTGCTCGTCGCAGGAGGGGATGGCAATAAACTCCGAAAGTGGCTCCTGTAAATCAAGTCTCATCCTTGGACTCGACTGAGGTTTTGATGAAGACAAACACATCACAAAAAGAAGAAAGACTTCAGAAGAGAAAAGGAAGACTTCAAGAAATCTTAAAGAAAGAAAGGAACAAAAAGAAAGACTTCAAGAAGACTTCAAGAAGACTTAAGAGAAGAAAGACTTCAAGAAATCTTCAAGAAAGAAAGGAACAAAAAGAAAGACTTCAAGAAGACTTAAGAGAAGAAAGACTTCAAGAACCAGGCTCAGAACGTCAAGATCAAAACATGAAGGTTCTAGTTTTAAGTAAGTCTTGTCAACTTAGTGTGCTATGCTTTATTAAGGTTTAATTGCATTAGAAGGCTCATGAAAGATCAACTAATTGAGTACAATATGTTCTCACAAGTTAAACTTGGTAGGAACACTCAATTAGGGTTTAAAATGGATAAAACTGAGTTCTGGACTGTCTGTAATCGATTGCAGATGTGTGTAATCGATTACCACAAGTGTGTAATCGATTACCAAGTTTGAAATTCAAATTCAAACTTCAACGGCATGGTGTAATCGATTACACTAACTGTGGTAATCGATTACCAGGTCGACAGATGTGTTATTTCATGAACCATTGTGTCTCAAACCATTTGGGAAAGGTTGTGTTGGTTCATGGATGACCTCTAGTGCCTATATAAAGTCCTTAGACACTCAGAAACAAAAATGACTTGGTCCATAACTTTCATATTCATTAAAGTCATCATTCTGAGTTTCAGTTCTCTCACTTTCATAAGAACACTCATGATGTTCAACATTTGAGAAACTCAGAATGGAAGAGCCTTCATTGTAATTGCCTGGAGCATACAAACTAAGATCAATCCATCTTGTCTAATGGATTGAATTAGCCATATAAAAGGCATCTTCTTCTTCTTCTATTTGAATCATGTTGATTCATTCACCATAGTTTTTGGTGGTTGTAAAAAGGCTCTTTGAATCAAGTTTGATTCAAAGTCCACCGTGGTAATACGGTGTCATCAGAAAGTGGTTTGCTTTCTGAGACTTGATGGGTCCTCTTAGGGTTTTTGGCACAAGTATTGCTAAGAAGACTTGATCAATTAGAAGTGGGTTGCTTCAGGAAGATTGATAAGATATGTTAGAGTCCTTGGTGCAAGTATCCGTAAGAGTACTTGATCATGGGAAATCTTCACTGTGGAATTCAGTGGAGTGGTTCTTCACAAAGTGGTAATCTTTCTGAGGGATTCTAACTTCACCGTGGTATTCGGTGAAGGGTTGTAATTGAAGGTGGTTTAGCCTTCAAGGTCTGAGGGTGGTTTGCCTTCAGGAACTGAAAGCGGTTTGCTTTCAGGGGCTGTTGAAAGTGGTTTGCTTTCACAGGATATTGGTAGAAATTCTAGGGGTCCTTGGGTTAGGAACTTGTAAGAGATTTTTATCAATAGTGGAAAAATCCTCAAGGAGTTTTCTTGAGGGACTGGACGTAGCCTTCGGTGGATTGAAGGTGAACCAGGATAAACTCTTGTGTGTGATTTCCTTTATCCTTCATATTTACTTTCAAGCATCGCTCAATTCCGCTGCAATCATAACGATCATTTCGTGATCATCATAAACTTGAAAGTAACAATTTCAATAAGGCGAAAATTGGGGCAACACTGATTCACCCCCCCTCTCAGGTTGCTATCTGTACTAACAATTGGTATCAGAGCGGAAGTTTAGGTAAGTTACTCCTAAGATCCGGGAAAAGATAGCATCCTCATCTACAACAAAGTACCAATGAAGGATTCAACATAAACAGGCCATCATTCTACAATGGAGAAATCTACGATTTCTGGAATATCAAGATAATGATCTTCATAAAGCCTTTGGACGCGGGAATCTGGAAAGTCATTGAAGAAGATCTCCTTGGGCCTGTAGTAGAAGTTGAAGGAAGTTCACAATCAGAACCAGAAAACACATGGAGTGACAAAGAAAAGAAGAAAAGTTCATCATGACTTAAAAAGGTATGAACATCTAAGACTTCAGTCCTTGGTATGAAGAAATTCCTTAGAGTATATACTTGCAAATCTTCAAAAGGAATATGGGATACTTTAATGGTTACACACGAAGGGACTGATGAAGTCAAAAGATTCAAAGATCAATATATTCTATCACAAGAATATGAGATGTTCAGAATATTGCCTGGAGAAAGCATACTTGATATACAAAAGCGGTTCACACGTTTATTGAATCACTTGGTTGTTCTTGGTAAGGAATTCTCTTATTATGCCATAAACATGAAAATGTTAAGATCCCTTACAAGAACATGGCAACCAAAAGAACACTGCTCTCTCAAAGAAGAAAAGTCTCTCCAACATGACTCTGGCTACTCCTTTGGAAAACTTCAAGAACATGATTTGAAGTTAAACAGACTTGAGCAATATGAGAACAACAAAAAGAGACATCGGTCTGTTGCTCTAAAAGCCAAAGAAAGCATCAATGATGAATATGATGCAGAGTCACAAGATGATAAGAACATGGTCTTAATAGTCAAGAATTTTTCGAAGTTTCTTACAAAGAAAATAAGAAGCATGGACTAAAGGAGAAGTTTGAAAAGAAGGATTCAAAATCCAGAAGAGCATAGATTTCTTGGGATGACAATGACGTAGGCTCAGACTCAGAATCAAAGAAGGAAGAAGCATACTTTGCATTAATGGCATCTCAGAATTCTGACAAGGAAAATATCCAGGTTAGTACCAATATTTCTTCTTCTAATGATTTAGAATATGCTATGGAAAGTTCTTTAAGATGTGTCATAGTACTTCTAAATTTAGTGATAAAATACTATTAGTTCATCTTTAGATGAAAAATATCAAATGCTTCAAATGGAATTAGATGATGTTAAATCTCTTAGGAGTAAACACATGCATGATAGTTCTTCTAGAAATATGAACTATAGGAACAACCCACAAAATGTCCCAAAACAATCCTAAAGATTCATTCTTTAAGAAGAAAATTAGGGATTCTAGATGAACATGATATTTAATTAGATATTTATCTAAGTATGTGATTATATGTTCCTCTAGAAATATGTTACATAGGAATTTATAGGTTAGAACCTATAAAAATGTCCTAGTAATCGATTACCATAGACCTGTAATCGATTAATCTTGTTCTCAGTCCTCGTGCCTGTTAAAATCGTCTAAGTAATCGATTACCATAACTGCTGTAATCGATTACATACTCATGCTATATAATCAAAGCATAAAAGTTTCAATAGGGATTATTCTCAAATTGTTCCAAGACAACCTAGGAGATATTATGATATGCTTAGATATAATATGAAGGTTATAGACTATATGCTTATAGTTATTGCAATAGAATAGGACATACTTCTAGTAGAAGTTATTATAGGAATATCAAGTGGGCAATGTATGTGGGTGGATAAGACAAACAATAACCTAGAATCCAACGCAATTTAGGTTTTTAACATTCCCTCATGAGAAATTGTTTTGTAAGTGTGTATTAAAACAGCAAAGGGCTTATGATATCTTAATAATGGCTGTACATCACACATGATTGGAAACAAAACAAAATCTTTATATCTCACACCTAAGTGAAAAGGGATATGTCTCATATGAGAATATTGAAAAAGGGGTAATTTCTCAGCATAAGAAAAATAGATACGCCTTCTCAAACCATACTAAAATAGAGCCATCTAAAATAAATTATCCCTTAGGAGATAAGTACTGAATTCAAGCCAAGGGTTGGACTAGTTTGAGAAAAACCTAGTATGTATATCGGTTCCCTAAATGATAAGTATATCATTGAAGCCAAATAGATGTTTAGGAACAAATTAGAAGAACAAGAAATCATAAATAGAAAATTAGGCTAGATTAGTAGCACAAGGTTATAATCTTGAAGAAGGTATATGAGAAAAAGAGTTCCAAAAAAAAAAAAAAAAAAAAACAAAGAAGACAAACTTGGATTACAATAGAGCAAGTTCACCATTCAACTCAAAATGAGGAAAGCTTGTCACATTTTAATGGCAACACATCATTCTAATAAAGAGGCTAGTAATGCAATTTCATATGTTAAAATTATAAAGTATCTTTGTTAGATTGCATGATAGTTTCTTGAACATATATGAAGTTTATGCACATTAAAGTGGGATCATCTCATCCTTACAAAACTAAAAGGCATTAAATTGAATAGTAATGCATTCTTAGGCATTTGTATTTACATTATGGTTCTCTGTTACAGATATTCTTCATATTGTGCCTACTATGTCTGAATTTTCAAGTTTTTAGTCATATTAATCGATTACATAGGATCAGTAATCGATTACAGGGATTATACTGGCCCTGTTTCCTTTCCAGAAAGGAGGGTAATCGATTAACCATGTAGTGTAATCGATTACCTCCTCGAAATTTTGAGATTAGAATTCAATTTTTCAGTATGTAATCGATTACATAAAAGGACGTAATCGATTACAAGCCCGATAATATATATTTTTCTGGGTTTTATGTTCATAATCGATTACATCCCCTCTGGTTCCTTCTCTCTCGTGCGACACCAGCACCCCTATTTTCCCCATATCTTCCACAATTCTTGTTCGTTTTCAAGAATTCTTTGTGGGTTTTGCTCCTAATATCCATCTCCATCTATTCATACTACCAATTGTTGTTGAATTGGTCTGTATCAAAAAGCCCCAATTCGGTCCTGCTAAACCCTAGAACTCGAAAATTCTCAAATTCAGCTTCCATGGCCTCTTCCTCACGTAAACCTCTTCGTTCTAAGAACCCATCCATGGATGCTTTGGACCTCTCAAGGCTGTTGGCAACTGAAGAACAGAAGCAACGATTTCTTGCTCATTTTCTTGATCGACCAGTTCTTACACCAAAGTATGGTGCTCTGGATTCTTTCTTGACAGCAGGGATGACATTTCCAACACTGCTTAATCATCAGGGACTTGACTCGTTCATTGAGATTAAAGGTAAATTCTTTCCCGAACTTGTCAGAGTCTTTTAGTGTAATCTGATTAAGCGTGGTGGGAAAATATGCACATCTGTCAAGGGTATCGACATATCTCTGACACTTGATGAGTTGGGAGAATGTCTGTCTATTCCTAGCACCGGAGCAAAATTACGTTCTGAATTGTCTTGCCCATGGGAAGATTATGATAAGCGATCATTTTATTTATCTTTAGGTCGCTTCACTGAAGAGCAAATTCAGTCTAAAAAGCAGAGAGTTGATGCAAACCGTTCTAGAGACACCCTTGCTGTTGGGTTTCTCACTGTTGAAGACAGAATGCTTCACTACTTGCTTAGTTATGTGATCTTACCTCAAAGTTCTAATCATGCTCAGATAAGCGATCTAGAGTTACAAATTTTATATGGCATGGTTAATCAAAAGTCTATTAATTGGGCTTATTTGGTAATGATACACATGATGATGCATAAGGAAAGAACTAGCCCTCTTCCATTTGCTTCTGCAATTTCTATCATTCTGAAGAAGAAGGGTGTTCCTACTCATGGTGAATATTCTGTTAAAATGGATGGTAAGGCTCAGCGCGTTGATCTGAACATTCTGAACAAGATGGGATTCATTCAGGATGATGATGGGTTCTTCAGAAACAAATCTGATCTACCATCTGAGGATCCTCCTGCTCCTACTCCTACAGCATTCTTTCCTCCTTCTGAGAGTGTTCCTTCATCATCTGCTGGTACGGATGCCTCTACACAACTCATCCTTTCTCATCTGGCTGACATGCGGACACTCTTTGATCAGAGGTTTGATCACATGGAAGGACGAATCGAATCCATGTACACCACTCTTTGTGCGGATATGGATCGTCTTAGTCTTCGTTTTGATCGCATGGCTCCCTCTACCCATGACTCTTTTGATCTCTCTGATGATTCTGAAGATTTCTAGACTATTTCTATCTTTACTTAGACTATCTCTATTTTCATTCAGACTATTTATTTTGGGATTGTAATAGTTTAGTCTTATCTTCTGGATGTTTTGTGTAACACCTGGAATTTTCCCCAGTGATTAAATAATTATTTAATTATTCCAAGGTACTGTTTGGATCCGCTCGGCCGCATCGGCAAGCGTTATCGACGAGCGAAGTCCCGGTGAAGCATCTTTTACAGCACTTGGTAGGAAACCAAGCTAGACCTGACTTTGAATTTGGACGAGAATTAGACGTTCTCACTATCACCATGACGTTCAGTGAAGAATTTCATGAAGAACGACTGTAATATTGATATGGTTTCCTCCCGGAGCCCGGGAAGGATTTTTCGCGCTAACAGGACTTTTAGCCGAAACTTCAATAGAAGAAACAGACGACTTCGGGACCCCGGATCGAGAATCTAAAAAGCTCCAAACGATTTCGTTTGGCGTTTCGAGACCAATTTTGTGCAGAAAATTTTTGTGAATAGTAACTCAGGGAATAGTGTTTTCGAGCAGCGTGGCGCAGACTTCGAGAAAGATCGACCCGGCCCCGAATTGTGCGGGCCCGGTACCCCGAAACCAATAAATCACCCCGGGGCCGATATTCTCAGTGTCACAGAGGTACTCACTGATGAGCAGAACCCGATGATGACCGGTGACTTGACGCACTGACGCACTGACGCACTGACGCACTGACGCATTGACGCACTGACGCACTGACGCGTCATGATTAAGAATTTATTAATAAACAAACCTAGATATTTATTAGAACTTTCTAAATTTAGAGTTTAGTCCCTGAACTTTGAAAACCTTACGGTTTGGTCCTCGAACAGTAAAAGTTTTTTTTTACTTTAACCTCTTACCATTCCAACTTTGGTCCTTTGGGTAAATGAAAAATTAGACTTTCACCCCCTTTTGGAGGCCCATAGCCACGGCCCAACACCCTTCTTAAGGGTTAAATGTGGTTTTTCTTCTTAAAACCTCATTAATTCATGTTTAAGTGAGTTTTAGAGAGAGAAAGTGAGAGTTTTCTCACTATTCATCATCTTCTTCCTCTCCTCATCACCACGGCCGAACCTCCTTCCTCCATGGCAGCCCCTTCCTCAACTCTTTTTAACTTGCTCCTTTGAGGTAAAGTGTTCCCCTCCTCTTGATCTACACTTCTATCGATTCGGTTTTTCCATATATTGAGTTTAGTTTTTATGCATGTGTTAGAACTCAAATATCTCTTCACAAATGTTGTTCCCACTACCTTTAGCTTCATTTTGAACCGATTGGATTTTTGATTTAGTGAGTTTTGGTTCCTTGAAAAATTTTAAGTTGGGTTTTTGTTAGGGTTCCCTTTGGAAAAGTCATTCCCATGACATTGATCTTTGAAAATCTCTAATTTGTTTTCTTAGAAGTTTTGTTTATGAGAAATTGATTATTGGGAAAAGTGATTTTTCAAGCCTTAGGTAATTATTCACCCTAGTTTTCTTGTTGTCTTTGATGTGTACAAATTAGATTTGGAAGAAAAATTTATCCTTGAATTAAAGTTTTTGGCCGAATTGGACAACATTGGTGTAAGGGTAGAAAATTGATTTTCAACTAGCTTTGAGTGAGTTTAAATGCTTGAAAATGATTTTGGGTTTGTAGGAAAGGTTTTGCCCTAATAGGTGCAAAAGGGCCTAGAGAAAAATTGTGTATTTGAAACCCTAGAAAATTGATTTCTAGAGCACTTGGGGTAAACTTGATTATGGAACTTCTAGCTTGTTTTAGGGTTTTTAAAAGTTGGGGAATTGAGGATTTAAAATTGGACAATTTACTGGATTTCGTATGTTCTTGACACTTAGGTTTTGTTGAATTCAAGAGTTGGAAAATTGATTTGGAAACTTGTAGAAAAAGTTGAGTTTTTGGGCAAATTGGTTTTGGAACTCATAGGCAAAATTATGGTTTTGCACATTCTGAAAACTTGGGGAAATTGGTGTGGAAAATGGATTTAAAAGTTATGTTTTTGGTCGTGTGGTTGATTTGAAAATTTAGTGAAGTGTTGGGTGAAAATTTGGAAATTTTAGGGTTTTTAAGAACTTGGGCAGAATTGAAGTTTGATGAAAATGTGTGTGTTTCTGTCTTCTAAAATCTTGATTAAGGCTTCAAAGTAGTTTGTAAGCATCTAGCCTTGATGCTCTTTGAATGGTTTAAAGTTTTGAGAAGTTTTGGTTTTGTAACTTAGGTTTTTCTAAGTTCTTTGGTAAGCGTCGAAAAATCTTGTTTAAGTGTCTTCGACCTCCGAGCAATTCCTAAGTTGTAGATCTTATGTCTAAGTGTTTAGACCCCTGTTTGGACCAGCCCCTTGACCTTAGGTTTGAGTTCAAAGTTCTAAGCTAGGTTGTGTTTGTTGAAGGATAACGAGACCCCGAACCGATCTAGACGCACGGAGCTTACGTGACCGCCAGGATCGACTACCTTTAAGGTAAGGGCACTTCATTTCCTTAGCTACTAAGCATAAGAATAAATTTATGCCAATGTATGCTCTACGATTTTCTGAAATTGTAGTTGACGGCGTTCTGAGAACGACTCGATTTATAACTGTATTGATTGTGATATTAATGCAGTATCTGAAGGCATCTGATATGCTGGATTAGAATTGTTTGATGTTTGTTTGAATGTGCGTCTTGAATTGATTGAAGTTCTTGCATTACTGTTTCTTGTAAGCATGCTCTCATTTCCACACATGTTTTTATATCTGTTGATATGTACCCATGCTCTACATAATTATGTTAATTATGAAGCTAACTTAGGCAATGTATAAAGATAAGTAAGACCTAGATTGGGTAATTAGGTAAATATACAGTCCTTGAGGTAAGTAACTACATACAGAGTTGCTCGAGCCTTTCTTGGATTACGTATAAGGTGCAGGAGAGCTTACGCCGAACCTGCAGAAGTGGCGAATCACAGTGGTCGATGGAAAGCCACCGTCGTACCTACACTGGGGAAACGTCCCGCCTCCCACGAATCAGAGTTGGCGCTACATCCGGATATATTTGGAACGCCCGTGAGCGTTGTAGAAAACCAATGGCTTAGGCATACAGAGGAAAATATGCTAATTAATGGGTTTCGGGTTTGGTAGACACTAACTTGTATGTTATTTGATTGTCCCTCTGCTTAGATAATCTGTTAGTTAGTAGTGTATGTTCATATAGGAAATGCTTCATGTGTTGTTTTCTTTTGAAGTTGACCCTTGCTTGTCTGTTTTGTGTGGTTGCTGGTGATTCGTCGCCAGCTGGACAACCTTAGCCGGAAGATGCAGACGAATGCCGTTCCAGGAGAAACCATTGCCAGAAGTCGGGCGCATAGTGCTGGAAGACTTGTTGCTGCCGCTTTTTAGTCATGTAATAATATTATGTAGGTTCACGTGTCAGGGTAGAATTTTTAGGTTGCTTTTTACAACTACAGCAGGGTTTTTGAAAACGAGTTATATGTTTTGTAAGAAATTTGAAAACTGCTGGTCGGTCATTTTATGCCATATGTTTGGCTATTTGCGAAGTTGTAATTATAATATTAATGCACCTCAGCATGGCATGTTTCGAAAGGGAAAATGATTTCAAAAAAATATACCCTCCCTTTTCTACATTTTAAAAAGCTCCTGCATATTTATTTACTGTTCATTCGCTACAGTAACGCCCTGAAAATTGGGGTGTTACATTTTGGTTATGGCTTGCACGTTTAATTATGTATTCTGAACTTAACTAGTTATGCTTTAAATTACGTGTGATGCATAAGTTTCTATATATTGTCTTGCTTACCCCACTCCCCATGTATTAAATATATATTCTACATGTTAGCATGTGTGGATTATGCTTGGACTCATCTTCCTTTTTGATGGAGTCAAAAGGGGGAGAAAGGGTTCTGTGCCTTGTAAAAAGGGTTATGTGCCTTGTAAAGATTGTTTACAAGAAAGGCTACAAGTGGAACAAAAAGGGGGAGAAAAGTTCAGGGGGAGAAAAGTTCTGATGTATATTATGCATGCCTCTCTTTACTTCTATTATCCTGGAATACTTTGTATGGCTTTTTCTTCTTTTTGATGATGTCAAAAGGGGGAGAAAGGTCTTGTGTATGCTTGATCATTTTCAGGATACTATGCTTCATTTGCAAAACAAAGGGGGAGATGTAATTGCAAAACCAAGGGGGAGATACAAGACAAGAATGAAAGTCTAATGATCCATCAATATTCGAGCATGATGTTTGTCATCATCAAAAAGGGGGAGATTGTAAATCAAGTCTCGTCCTTGGACTCAACTGAGGTTTTGATGAAGACAAACACATCACAAAAAGAAGAAAGACTTCAGAAGAGAAAAAGAAGACTTCAAGAAATCTTCAAGAAAGAAAGGAACAAAAAGAAAGACTTCAAGAAGACTTCAAGAAGACTTAAGAGAAGAAAGAATTCAAGAAATCTTCAAGAAAGAAAGGAACAAAAATAAAGACTTCAAGAAGACTTCAAGAAGACTTAAGAGAAGAAAGACTTCAAGAACCTGGCTCAGAACGTCAAGATCAAAACATGAAGGTTCTAGTTTTAAGTAAGTCTTGTCAACTTAGTGTGCTATGCTTTATTAAGGTTTAATTGAATTAGAAGGCTCATGAAAGATCAACTAATTGAGTACAATATGTTCTCACAAGTGTGTAATCGATTACCAAGTTTGAAATTCAAATTCAAACTTCAACGGCATGGTGTAATCGATTACACTAACTGTGGTAATCGATTACCAGGTCGACAGATGTGTTATTTCATGAACCATTGTGTCTCAAACCATTTGGGAAAGGTTGTGTTGGTTCATGGACGACCTCTAGTGCCTATATAAAGTCCTTAGACACTCAGAAACAAAAATGACTTGGTCCATAACATTCATATTCATTAAAGTCATCATTCTGAGTTTCGGTTCTCTCACTTTCATAAGAACACTCATGATGTTCAACAGTTGAGAAACTCAGAATGGAAGAGCCTTCATTGTAATTGCCTGGAGCATACAAACGAAGATCAATCCATCTTGTCTAATGGATTGAATGAGCCATAGAAAAGGCATCTTCTTCTTCTTCTTCTATTTGAATCATGTTGATTCATTCACCATAGTTTTTGGTGGTTGTAAAAAGGCCCTTTGAATCAAGTTTGATTCAAAGTCCACCGTGGTAATACGGTGTCATTAGAAAGTGGTTTGCTTTCTGAGGCTTGATGGGTTCTCTTAGGGTCCTTGGCACAAGTATTGCTAAGAAGACTTGATCAATCAGAAGTGGGTTGCTTCAGGAAGATTGATAAGATATCTTAGAGTCCTTGGTGCAAGTATCCGTAAGAGTACTTGATCATGGGAAATCTTCACTGTGGAATTCAGTGGAGTGGTTCTTCAGAAAGTGGTAATCTTTCTGAGGGATTCTAACTTCACCGTGGTATTCGGTGAAGGGTTGTAATTGAAGGTGGTTTAGCCTTCAAGGTCTGAGGGTGGTTTGCCTTCAGGAACTGATAGCGGTTTGCTTTCAGGGGCTGTTGAAAGTGGTTTGCTTTCACAGGATATTGGTAGAAATTCTTGGGGTCCTTGGGTTAGGAACTTGTAAGAGATTTTTATCAATAGTGGAAAAATCCTCAAGGAGTTTTCTTGAGGGACTGGACGTAACCTTCGGTGGATTGAAGGTGAACCAGGATAAACTCTTGTGTGTGATTTCCTTTATCCTTCATATTTTCTTTCAAGCATCGCTCAATTCCGCTGCAATCATAACGATCATTTCGTGATCATCATAAACTTGAAAGTAACAATTTCAATAAGGCGAAAATTGGGGCAACACTGATTCACCCCCCCCCCTCTCAGGTTGCTATCTGTACTAACAGCTCCATGTCAGACGCGATCCATGGTAATCTCGCAAGACGTGTTCAACATCCTCATCCTGCTCGTCACACCGGGGGCAAATCATGGTCAAGCTCAGATGGCATTGCCACCGCTTCAAATTTGTCGGAAGAGCACCACGATCTGTGAACCAAAGGAAAAATCTAATCTTCTCAGATGCCTGGGCTTTCCAAATCACCTTCCAATCACGGGAGCTCGGTTGATCCTGACACCGAATCGTATGATACGCAGAAGCTGTCGTGTAGATTCCATAACTAGTTTCTGCCCATAGAATTTTATCCTCCTCCTCTGAATGTAGCGGAATTTTGATTCGAACAATTTTATTCACTATCTTGAGAGGAATAGGCGTGTACATAGTAGTGAGATGCCACGCACCCTGACTCCAAAGATCCGAAACTTTAAGCTCCGTATCTGAAATATGAACATAGGGAACACGATGACACAAACTCCCCGTTCCCAGCCAGTTAGAGTACCAAAATGATGGTTGACCGTCACCAGACACGGTTGAAACGCTTGCTTGACGGCATCCTTAGCATTGATAATTCCTCTTTACACATAAGAATCCCCGGGGTGATATTCCGCCACCAACACCGACTCAGGACCCACATATCTCTGTCTTAACACTTGGACCCAAAGCATGTCCGTATCATACATGAAGTTGTTTACCAACTTCTCCAAGAGGGCAATATTATTCTGCCTCACACTGCAAATGACAAGCCCACCCTTTTCCTTGGGTAGAGTCACCTCATGCCAAGGAACTAAGTTCCAACTTCGACTCGACCCTCCTTTGGACCAAATACAATTTCGAACAAGGTTATCAATATGCTCACAAACTCCCTCCGGGAGCCATAACGCCTGCATAGTGTAATCAGGCAACGAGGACATGGCAGACTTAGCCAAGCACAACCGTCCCACCTTGTTCAAAAGCTTATGTTTCCAGGACACCAGACGGGTGTTCATCTTATCGATTATGGGCGCAAAGACATCTCTAGTCACTCTCCCCTTAAGGAGTGGTATCCCCAGATACTTACCAAGATTTGCAGCTCTACTATTCCTGGAGATATTCGAAAGCTCTTGCTGTGTCCTTTGGTCTATGTTCCCTGAACAGAACATGCGGGATTTCTCTAAGTTCACCTTCATTCTGGATGCTTGACAAAACACCGAGAGTGTGTCCGAAATCAAACGCAATTGGTCCTTAGACGCTTGGAAAAAGAGAAGAACATCATCAGCAAAGAAAAGGTGTGAGATACCAGTACCTTCCTTTGTAACACGAATAGGTTGCCATTCACTCTCTTGGACAAGCCGTTGAATATGGATCGCAAGCCGTTCCATATAGAGCACAAATAAATACGGAGACAGAGGATCACCTTGCCTTAGCCCACGTCGCAGAGTGAAGGAAGGTAATTTAGATCCGTTCCAAAGAACGAAAATGTTCGACCCTTGGACACCCCACATAATCAAATCCACAATGGGCGGAGTGAAGCCAAAATCATAAAGGGTTTCCCGAAGAAAGTCCCAACTAACCCTGTCATGTGCTTTCTCCAAGTCAATCTTCAATGCAACTAACCCGCCTTTCTTCTTATGCGTGTGAATCGAATGCATCACCTCTTGGGCAAGAATGATGTTATCTCTGGTCCCTCTCCCTGGTATAAAACTTCCCTGAAGTGGTCCTACAAGTTCAGCAAGTAGCGGTCTGAACCTGTTTACCAACACCGTAGTAATAACTTTATAGGCTACATTACAAAGGCTAATTGGCCGCAAGTCCTTCAGCCGAACAGGGTCCTCCACCTTGGGAATAAGAACAAGCAACGTGTCTAGTAATGAAGGGTCCGCTCTCCCATTCTGAAACGCCATGGAGACCATGTGGTGAAGATCCGTACCCAAGACATGCTAGTATTGCTTATAGAAAAAATCTTGGAAACCGTCAACTCCGGGGGCCTTACAAGAATGCATCCCCATGACCGCCCTACGGACATCTTCAAGAAAAACAGGTCGAGCCCATGCCACTTTATCCTAATTTGAGATGACCCGAGTCCTATTTTCCACGACCACATTTCTGCACCCCTGCGTGTCAACAGAAAAGAGATTAATGAAGAAGTTACGGGCCTCCTCTTGGAGTCTCACTCGATCTATACATCAACTGCCATCTGGTATGAACAAACCATGTATCTTATTTCGCTTTCGTCGCACCACAGTTTGAGTGTGAAAAAACTTGGTGTTTATGTTCCCCAACCGTACCCAATTCTCCGAGGATTTCTAGTACCACAGGATCTCCTCCTGTGCAAGAATTTCCCGTACTCCTTTTGGAGAGAACGCTCTAAAGGACACAAGGCTTCAGTCTCACGCCGCTCAAGCTCCTTCTGAACACCATGTAGTCTCTGCTCTACACGTCATTTCCTCGCATGAATATTCCCAAAGACCTCCGTATTGAATGTAATTGAAGCCTCTTGGACATTCATTAATTTCTCTGTCAAGATGGTAGAGAACTTGTGCCAAGTGTTAGTCACAACAGCCTCAAATGACGGGTGGGTAGCCCATGCCGCTTGAAAGCGGATTGGTCGTGTTGCCCGATCACTGGAAGGCACCTCACAGCGCAGCTAGAGGGGTGTGTGGTCAGAGAACACTCGCGCCAGAGTTTAACATATGCCTCAGGGTGTTGTAACTGCCAATCAGCATCCCCCAGTGCACGATCCAGTCTGTTTGCAATCAGCCGTCTTCCATTCTCCCTCCTTTCCCATGTAAATCAGGGGCCCGTCGCTCCAAGATCAATGAAGCTGCACGCATCAAGCATCTCAAGCATAATCATCTCCCGCGCCTCACAATAATTCCCCGGAAAATTCTGACGGCGAGCAGATCTCATTAAAGTCTCAAATGGCTAGCCACGGGTCCTTGCAAAGGAGCCGAAAAGCCCCCAAATAGTTCAAAGCAGACGATGCTTCACAGGATTGGGACTAGCATAAACTATAGAACAAATCCAATGTTTACCCTGGCACCGGATGTCCACCGATACCATTTTCTCATGAATGTCAATAACCTGGATCATAAACTCTCTGTTTCATGGTGAGAGAATCCAAATACCCCCGCTATGTCCATGAGCAGAAGCTTCACCAACCAGTTCATACCCCAAACTCTGCCAGAAGGTCCTCACTCGATCAAACTGACAATCTTTCTCCATCACAGAAAAATAGCTGGACGAAAGGATCTCACAAGGTCCTGAACTTGCCGTTGGCTACGTGCATTCGCACCACAACAAATATTCCAGACTATCAAATTAAAAGTTGTACTATGATAGTAATAAAACCACACAATAAAGGGGGGGTTTGAATTGTGTGTGTGACTTTTAAAAACTTTTTCACAATATAGTTATTATTAGTTCGAAAACGTTGAATGATATGTGCAGCGGAAATAAACTTAGAGCTTGAAGAATAAAGCACACACAATATTTATCCTGGTTCACCCCCAAAATCGATAGGGCTACGTCCAGTCCTTGGCTATACCAAGATTTTCCACTATTTCAACAGAATAGCACAAGTGTTCTCAGGGACTTCTCCCAGTATTCTGAGGACTACTCCTTTACAAGTTTTCTAGGACTTCTCCTTTATCTCTCGAGTATTCGACAGGACTCCTCCCAGTTCTTTTTCAAGAAGATTTGTTTTCTACAGGAATCTCTTCACAAAGAGTGGGTAGAAACTATGAAGTTCTGAAATCAGAGAGGGTATTCAAATTGGTTCTCTGAAGGGCTTGTGTGAGAAAGGATAAGAGTTTTCACTCTGTAAGGATTTCACACTAGTTGGCGACTAAACTCAGAAAATGAGAAGGCTAAGGTTACTGAGTGTTCTTGACTAAAGCTTGTTCAAATTGTAATCTGACTTGAAAGATTTGAATGTTTTGATAGTGTGTAAGTCGCCAAGTTGAGGATGATGCAGAGACCACTATTTATATCTTCAATAGGATGATAACTGGAGGCGCCAATGAAGATCTTAAAAAAAATAGTTCCGTTGAATTCTTGCTTGATTGTGAGTAACGGATACTTCTGCATCTGCTTGTAGTAGTCTGCCAGGTGAAGAATGTTTCTCCAACAGATAGAGAGTGATATCGTCTGGCGATGCTTTTGATGCATGCAATTCTTTTAAAGTTTTATCATATTCTAACAATTCATTATAGTCATCATATGAGATTTCGGGACTTACCTCATCTTTGTCATCTTCTTCGTCGTTGGATTGGTCGACAGAGATCATTAGTGCCTCTGCTTCTCTATCTGCTTCAATGTCTGAAGTGTCTATAGATCCCATAAACGCACAGTATGAAGTTTCTTCGTTGGCTCCCTTAGTTTCTTCTTCTTGGTCGGAGTCATCTTCTGACTCATCGTTTTGACTGGAAAAGGCCTTCTTCTTATAGAAGTTCTTTTGGGAAGGCTTGTTTCTCAAACGAGGGCAGTCAGCTTTGACGTGTCCAGGTTTCTTACACTCATAGCAGACGATCCCTCCTTTACTTAGGATCTTTTCTTCGTCTCTTGATGAGGAAGATGGTCTTCCTTTGAACTGCTTCCTGTTCCCCATCATTTTTCTGAATCTTCTATTGAACAGGGCCTGTTCATCATTGGAGCGATCAGATTGAGCAATTTCCTCATCTGAGGATTCATCGGCTTTCAAAGCCTTTGGTTTGTTGGCTTTAAAAGCTACAGCTTTTGCGGCAGCTGCTTTCCTTTTTATGATTGCGGCATCATTAGCAAGATCCTGCTCGTGAATCTTCATTTCTCCCAGCAGGTCTTCTACTTGATAGGTATCAAGATTCTTTCATGCTCTTTAGGAGGTAACGAAGTTTCTCCAATTGGTAGGAAGACTTCTAAGAATCTTAACTGTTAGAACAGATAGCAACCTGAGAGGGGGGGGGGGGGTGAATCAGTGTTGCCCCAATTTTCGCCTTATTGAAATCGTTACTTTCAAGTTTATGATGATCACGAATTGATCGTTGTGATTGCAGCGGATACGAAAAATACTTGAAAGTAAATGTGAAGGATAAAGAGAATCACACACAAGATTTATCCTGGTTCGCCTTCAATCCACTGAAGACTACGTCCAGTCCCTCAAGAAAACCCCTTGAGGATTTTTCCACTATTGATAAGAATTTCTTACAAGTTCCTAACCCAAGGACCCCAAGAACTCCTACCAATATCCTGTGAAAGCAAACCGTTTTCAACAGCCCCTGAAAGCAAACCGCTTTCAGTTCCTGAAGGCAAACCACCCTCAGACCTTGAAGGCTAAACCACCTTCAATGAAAACCCTGAAAGTAAACCACTTTCAGTGACAACAACCCTTCACCGAATACCACGGTGAAAAACTCAATCTTACAGAAAGAGATGAAGAAGATATTACAATTGGCTGTTTCAATCCTTTAACACACAATTGGATTGAACATGAGAAATTATGCTTTAAGGCTTTTAAGCATAATACAATTCTGAGTTCTTCAAGATATGAACAACTAATGTGTTCTTGTGAACATGAAGATCATGAACTCAGAATTTAGGCTCCAAAAGATTTAAGTTCTAAAAGATGAACTAATTTTGAAAAAACTTTGGCCTAATGTGTTTTTCTCATGTGAAATGTGTATATTTCGTGTGTGTTGTGTGTTCTATGATTTCTGGACTCAAATGGTCTTTATATAGGCAAGGGAAACGTCCTTGAACCATCACAACCCTTTTCAAAAGGTTTGGGACACAATGGTTCATGAAAAGATGCACTTTTTCGTTCTGGTAATCGATTACCATACTTAGTGTAATCGATTACACAAGTGACCGTTTCAGTTAGAATTTGAATTTCAAACATGTAATCGATTACAAGACTGGAGTAATCGATTACTTGCCTTGGTGTAATCGATTACCATAATGGTGTAATCGATTACGCAGAAGCCCATTTTCCAGAAACTTGTTCTTTGAGACTTGCTTAAGGTTTTCTACTTCTTTTAAGTTATGAAAACTCTTAGATTGATTAGATTAGGTGTTTTAAGAGCCTTTATGCTTTAATAAACCTTTGGAAGCATAACTCACCTAATTCTAAGACTTCTAGACTAATGATGGACTTGAGTGCTTGATTCTTTGAAGTCTTCTTTTCTTCTTTTTGTTGATGAGTTTGTCGTCATCAAAACCACAGCCAGGGTCAGGAGCAAGACCTTCTTCACAATCTCCCCCTTTTTGATGATGGCAAACACATTCTTGATACTTGAAGATCATTTTTGCATTCTTGATGCTTAACTCCCCCTATTTGATGGAATTTAGTATTTCTCATATTTCTCCCCCTTTCTAATGTACTTGTTGAATTCCTGCATATGATCTTTAAGAGCACAGAACCTTTCTCCCCCTTTTGACTTCATCAAAAAGAAGAAAAGGCCAAAAATGTACAGGCATACACACAAGTATATATTGAAACATAAAGCATGGGGGAAGGGGTAGATGTATAAAATAGGACGAAAACATAACAATCCAAACATAGCATTTAAAAGAAAAACATACATACAATGGGAACACAGTACAAGATGAAATAAATAAACGACATGAAAAACTCCTAGAAAACTAAATACTAGTAGGAGAGTCATCATCAGCAATGGTATACACGGGTACGAAATCCCGACCAGCATCATGAATTTGACAAGGAAGAAGAAAGAGGCTAAAGTCATTGGTGATGTTGAGCGAAGGAAGAATGGAGGTGTCTATACGTTTGAGATGAGATGACCGCGTGTCATAAAGCTTGGCAATAGGTACTCCAGAGTAGAGAAGGAGGCGGGTGATGATCGATGCATAAGGAAAAGAATCCGCCAAGTTACGACTTCGTAGCATGTGGTGCATAACTAAGAACGCCCAATTGATTTTGTGACAATGAAGAATGCCATAAAGAATTTGTAATTCAAAGTCGCTAATATGAGCAAGAGGGGTTTCTTCAGGCAGAACTACTTGATTAATGAAGTAGTGTAGAAGATGATTGTTTGTCGTGAGGACATCAGTGTTGTATAGGCAAGAGGTAGTATGTGGTGGGTGAATTCTCTGAAGGTCTTTTGACTCAAATCGACACAGTGATTTGTAAAAGGAGTCATGGCTATAGTCAGACCAGGGGCAGGGGAGGTTAGGACCCAAGAGAGCACCGGATGAAGGAAGTCCAAGGCATCGACCAAAAGATGACAAAGAGTGTCGAATAAGAATCCCCTTGACAGAACTTTGAAATCCATCTTGCAAAGGTTCTAAGTTGCAATAAAAGACTTTTACTAGTTTAGGATAGTAAGGATTGCATATAGAGACAAACTCCTCAAGATTTTGATAACGGAGATAGGCGGGAAATGTATGACCATTGTCGACAAAGGAATCCAAATCACCAAACAAAGGTTTACGGATGAGTTGATTGATGAATCGTGAAGCAAACCTTGTTCTTTGATGGGTGGATGTGAGTAGTCTTGTAAGGTTCATGGGTCGAGAGGAACGAGAATGATAGGAATCCATGGTTGGTTGAGGAGAATATGCAGCACCTTAGAGGGTTTTGGAGGATAGGACGAATCAATTCCTAAGGCTGGCTTAAATATCCCAAGCATGTAATCGATTACAGCAGTTTTAGTAATCGATTACAGAGCAGTTAAGCCAAGTTTGAATTTCAAAAGATGGAGGGAAATTTGAAGTTCTGGCAATTTTTTTCGAGCATGTAATCGATTACTGCAGTTGGGGTAATCGATTACATCAGTTACAAATTTGAAAATTTTCAAATTGTGAATGTGTAATCGATTATGGCAGTTTGAATAATCGATTACTCAGATGTTTCCAGAAAGCACGAGGACTTAGAACATGGATAATCGATTACAAATCCTAGGGTAATCGATTACTAGGACATTTTTACAAGTTCTAGGCTCTAGAATCCTATGTAACACATTTTCATATATAAACACTTAAGCACATAATGCAAACGAACATATAAAGTTTATGAAAATAACATGTTACCTTAAATATCATGCTCATCTAATATTCCTAATTCTCTTCTTATTTTGAAAAATGAATCTTTAGGAAGAGGCTTAGTAAAGATGTCTGCTAACTGATTATGTGTATCCACAAATGAAATCTCAATATCTTTCCTCATAACATGATCTCGAAGAAAATGATGTCGTATATCAATATGCTTAGTTCGAGAATGCATGATAGGATTTTTAGTGAGATTAATGGCACTTGTGTTGTCACATTTAATTGGAATGCAGCCCAGCTCTAAGCCATAATCTTTGAGTTGTTGTTTGAGCCATAGAGTTTGTGCACAACAACTTCCTGCAGCAATGTATTCTGCTTCTGCAGTACTTAGAGCAACACATGCTTGTTTCTTACAAGACCATGAAACAAGAGCATTTCCTAATAGGTGACAAGTACCACTTGTGCTCTTTCTTTCAGTTTTACAACCAGCATAATCAGAATCAGAATAACCAATCAAATCACAAACACTTCCCTTGGGATACCACAATCCAACATTTGTAGTTCCTTTCAAATATTTGAAAATACGTTTAACAGAACTCAAATGTGATTCCCTATGAGATGCTTGATATCTAGCACATAGACACACACTAAACATAATATCAGGTCTACTTGCAGATAAGTATAAAAGAGATCCGATCATACCTCTATATTTGGTAATATCTACTTGATTACCGGATTCATCTTGATCTAAATATGTGTTAGACCCCATAGGTGTGGCTATGGCTTTGCAATCATCCAAATCATATTTCTTTAATAGTTCCTTGCAAAATTTTGATTGGTTGATAAATATTCCATCACTTGATTGCTTGATTTGCAAACCAAGAAAGAAATTTAATTGTCCCATCATGGACATTTCAAATTCTTCTTGCATCATGTTAGAGAAATCCTTACAAAGAGATTCGTTAGTAGCACCAAAGATAATATCGTCAACATAAATTTGAACTAATAAGGTATTACCTTTGGTTCTTTTGATGAATAAGGTTGTATCAGCCTTACCCTTCTGAAATCCTTTATCACAAAGGAAAGTACTTAATCTATCATACCATGCACGAGGGGCTTGCTTAAGACCATAGAGTGCCTTCTTTAATCTGAAGACATGTGAAGGGAACTTTGGATCTTCAAATCCTGGAGGTTGCTTCACATAGACTTCTTCTTGAATGTATCCGTTCAGGAAAGCACTTTTGACGTCCATTTGATATAATGGGAAATTTAAAGAACAAGCATACGCCAATAATAGTCTTATGGCTTCCAACCTTGCTACTGGTGCATAAGTTTCATCAAAATCTATGCCTTCTTCTTGATTATACCCTTGAGCAACTAATCTTGCTTTGTTCCTAACTATAATACCATTTTCATCTAACTTATTCCTAAATACCCACTTTGTTCCAATAACATGTTTGTCACTAGGCTTAGGGACAAGTTCCCAAACTTGATTCCTTTCAAATTGGTTTAGTTCTTCCTGCATTGCTACAATCCAATATTCATCCTCTAGAGCATCATTTACTTTTGATGGTTCTATTTGAGAGACAAAGGCCATATTCAAAACTGAATCATTTAAGCGTAGCCTTGTAGAAACGCCTCTAGAAATATCACCAATAATATTATCAACTGGGTGATCCCTATGGGTTCTCCATTCTTTTGGAAGTTGATAAGTATTACTTTCAATGTGCTCTTCTTGTATTGGATTCTGTGTTAGAACAGATAGCAACCTGAGAGGGGGGGTGAATCAGTGTTGCCCCAATTTTCGCCTTATTGAAATCGTTACTTTCAAGTTTATGATGATCACGAATTGATCGTTGTGATTGCGGCGGATATGAACAATACTTGAAAGTAAATGTGAAGGATAAAGAGAATCACACACAAGATTTATCCTGGTTCGCCTTCAATCCACCGAAGACTACGTCCAGTCCTCTGATCACACAGAGTTTTTCCACTATACCAGAAAGCAAACCACTTTCTGAAGAACCACTCCACTGAATCCCACAGTGAAGATTTACAATGATCAAGTGCTCTTAACGAATGCTTGCACCAAGGACCCTAAGATATCTTATCAATCTTCCTGAAGCAACCCACTTCTGATTGATCAAGTCTTCTTAACGAATGCTTGTGCCAAGGACCCTAAGAGAACCCATCAAACCCCAGAAAGCAAACCACTTTCTGATGACACCGTATCACCACGGTGGACTTTGAATCAAACCCGATTCAAAGGGCCTTTTTACAACCACCGAAAACCACGGTGAATGAATCAACTTGATTCGAGAGATGAAGAAGAAGATGCCTTTACAATGGCTGATTCAATCCTTTAGACAAGATGGATTGATCTTAGTTTGTATGCTCCAGGCAATTACAATGAAGGCTTCTTAATAATTCTGAGTTCTCAAAGGTTGAACAGCATAAGTGTTCTTTGATATTTAGAGAACAAGAACTCAGAATGATGACTCTAATGAATGTGAAAGTTGTGGCACAATGTCATACTTGTTTCTGAGTATTCATGGACTATTTATAGGCACTAGTGATTGTTCGTGAACCATTGCAATGCTTCTCAAAAGACTTGGGATGCATTGGTTCATGAAACAACACATCCAATGCACTAACGGTTGTTAATGAACCATTGCAATGTTTCCCAAATGACTTGGGACATGTTGGTTCGTGAAACAACATGTATTATGCACTAGAGGTTGCCTATGAACCATTTCAATGCTTCCCAAACGTTGTGAGACACATTGGTTCATTAAAAAGAACTTTTGTCGTGCTGGTAATCGATTACAGCAGTTGGTGTAATCGATTACACTAGCCGTTGCAGTTTGAATTCAAAATTCAAACTGTGTAATCGATTACACACAATCTGTAATCGATTACAGATAGTCCAAAACTCAGTTTTAACCATCTTAAACCCTAATTGAGTGTTCCTACCAAGTCTTACTTGTGAGAACATATTATACTCAATTAGTTGATCTTTAATGAGCCTTCAAATGTAATTAAACCTTAATAAAGCATAGCACACTAAGTTGACAAGACTTACTTAAAACTAGAACCTTCATGTTTTGATCTTGACGTTCTGAGCCTAGTTCTTGAAGTCTTTCTTCTCTTAAGTCTTCTTGAAGTCTTCTTGAAGTCTTTCTTCTTTTTATTCCTTTATTTCTTGAAGTCTTCTTGAAGTCTTCCTTTTCTCTTCTGAAGTCTTTCTTCTTTTTGTGATGTGTTTGTCTTCATCAAAACCTCAGTTGAGTCCAAGGACGATACTGAATTTACATTCTGATCTTCATCCTTTTGAGAATCTTCATTTATAATGATGTCATCTTCTTCATTATCTGGAAGATTGACTTTATCTTCTATTGAAGATTTAGATTCATCAAAAGAAACATGTATGGATTCTTCCACAGATAGAGTTTTCTTGTTAAAGACTCTATATGCTTTACTTGTCAAAGAATACCCAAGGAATATACCTTCATCGGATTTTTCATCAAACTTTCCAAGGTTTTCCTTTCCATTATTCAAGACAAAGCATTTTGATCCAAAAGCATGTAGATGAGAGATGTTTGGTTTCCTTCCTTTGTAGATTTCATAGGGTGTTTTCTTAAGGATAGGTCTAATAAGAACTCTATTGGAAACATAGCAAGCAGTACTTACAGCATCAGCCCAGAAATATTTAGGGAGACTTGATTCACTAAGCATGGTTCTTGCTAATTCCTCAAGTAATCTATTCTTTCTTTCTACTACACCATTCTGTTGTGGTGTTCTCGGAGTAGAGAAATTATGTGATATTCCATTTTCACCACATAGTTCTTGGAATTGTTGATTCTGAAATTCTCCACCATGATCACTTCTTATAGAAGAGATCTTTAAAGACTTCTCATTTTGAACAAGCCTTGCATATCTTTTGAATGCATTGAAGGCTTCATTCTTATGAGGAAGAAATAAAGTCCATGTAAATCTAGAGAAATCATCAACAATAACAAGTGCATAGAAATTACCTCCGAGGCTTTTAGTTCTAGAAGGTCCGAACAAATCCATATGTAACAATTGAAGAGGTCTTGAGGTCGAAACTATGTTCTTTGGTTTGAAGGATGTTCTGGTTTGCTTCCCTTTTTGACATGCATCACAGAGCCTGGGAATCTTCAATATCAGAATCATGTGAGGCCATCAAAGCAACTTGTGCTTCTTCTTTATCAGAATCAGATGATGAACTTACTTCATTATCATCCCAAGCCAAATATGCTCTTCGAGTAGATTGATCCTTTTTCTCGAACTTCTCTCTTAGACCATGTTTCTTCTTCTGAAGATTTGGACAATCTGATTTGAAGTGTCCCGGTTTACCACATTCGAAACATGTGATCTTTTGAGAGGAAGATGATTCATTGTTCTTTTGGAAAGATTTGTTGTTGTTGAATTTTACACCTTTTCTTTTAAGAAACTTTCCAAAATTCTTTACTAGAAGATTCACATTCCCATTATCTTCTTCTTCAGAATCTGCATCATAATCTTCTTTGATGCTTTCTTTTGCTTTTAAGGAAATGGATCGATACTTCTTCTCATGTTGCTCATTTTCTTCCAAACGATTCAATTCCAACTCGTGTTCTTGGAGTTTTCCAAAGAGAGTTGCAAGAGTCATTTTTGATAATCTCTTCTTCTCTGAGATGGCTGTTACTTTTGGTTGCCATACTCTTGTAAGTGATCTTAGAACTTTCATGTTCAAGTCACTGTTTGAAAATTGTCTACCAAGATCAATCAAATGATTAATTAAATGAGTGAATCGTTTTTGCATGTCTAATATCTTTTCTCCAGGAAGCATTCTGAACATCCCATATTTCTTTCGATGTAGTGCACGTTGATACTCTGAAAAATTCATCCATGCCAAGAGCAGATGTAAGGATGTTCATTCCTTTGAGATCATGTTGAACCTTCTTCTTTTCTTCTTCACTCCAAGTACTTTCTGATTTTGGTTGTGAAGTTCCTTCTTCATCTGTTGTTACTGGCACAAAGGGACCTTCTTCAATGACTTTCCATATTCCTGCGTCTAATGACTTTATGAATATTTTCATCTTGATTTTCCAGAAGTCATAGTGTTCTCCATTGAAGAATGGTGGCCTGTTTATGTTATGTCCTTCACTTGTTCCATGATTGGAAGAGGATGCCATCTTTTCCCGGATCTTAGGAATAACTTAACTAAACTTCTGCTCTGATACCAATTGTTAGAACAGATAGCAACCTGAGAGGGGGGGGGGGTGAATCAGTGTTGCCCCAATTTTCACCTTATTGAAATCGTTACTTTCAAGTTTATGATGATCACGAATTGATCGTTGTGATTGCAGCGGATACGAACAATACTTGAAAGTAAATGTGAAGGATAAAGAGAATCACACACAAGATTTATCCTGGTTCGCCTTCAATCCACTGAAGACTACGTCCAGTCCCTCAAGAAAACCCCTTGAGGATTTTTCCACTATTGATAAGAATTTCTTACAAGTTCCTAACCCAAGGACCCCAAGAACTCCTACCAATATCCTGTGAAAGCAAACCGCTTTCAACAGCCCCTGAAAGCAAACCGCTTTCAGTTCCTGAAGGCAAACCACCCTCAGACCTTGAAGGCTAAACCACCTTCAATGGAAACCCTGAAAGTAAACCACTTTCAGTGACAACAACCCTTCACCGAATACCACGGTGAAAAACTCAATCTTACAGAAAGAGATGAAGAAGATATTACAATTGACTGTTTCAATCCTTTAACACACAATTGGATTGAACATGAGAAATTATGCTTTAAGGCTTTTAAGCATAATACAATTCTGAGTTCTTCAAGATATGAACAACTAATGTGTTCTTGTGAACATGAAGATCATGAACTCAGAATTTAGGCTCCAAAAGATTTAAGTTCTAAAAGATGAACTAATTTTGAAAGAACTTTGGCCTAATGTGTTTTTCTCATGTGAAATGTGTATATTTCGTGTGTGTTGTGTGTTCTATGATTTCTGGACTCAAATGGTCTTTATATAGGCAAGGGAAACGTCCTTGAACCATCACAACCCTTTTCAAAAGGTTTGGGACACAATGGTTCATGAAAAGATGCACTTTTTCGTTCTGGTAATCGATTACCATACTTAGTGTAATCGATTACACAAGTGACCGTTTCAGTTAGAATTTGAATTTCAAACATGTAATCGATTACAAGACTGGAGTAATCGATTACTTGCCTTGGTGTAATGGATTACCACAATGGTGTAATCGATTACGCAGAAGCCCATTTTCCAGAAACTTGTTCTTTGAGACTTGCTTAAGGTTTTCTACTTCTTTTAAGTTATGAAAACTCTTAGCTTGATTAGATTAGGTGTTTTAAGAGCCTTTATGCTTTAATAAACCTTTGGAAGCATAACTCACCTAATTCTAAGACTTCTAGACTAATGATGGACTTCAGTGCTTGATTCTTTGAAGTCTTCTTTTCTTCTTTTTGTTGATGAGTTTGTCGTCATCAAAACCACAGCCAGGGTCAGGAGCAAGACCTTCTTCACATTGACCACTTGCTCCTTCTCAGTGAAAGTTTTACCCAGGTTTCTCATTCCATGATGAATGGTTTGAAGTCGTGCAAACATGGAGTCAATGGACTCATTGTTGTCCATCATGAAGTTTTCGTATTGAGATGCGAGCATGCTCATCTTGGTGGTTTGAACAGCAGTTGTTCCTTCATGAGCGATAGCTAGGTATCCCATAACTCCTTTGCAGTGCTCAGGCTATTAACTTTGTCATGCTCACTTTTGCTGAGAGCCCATATAAGAAACAGCCTCGCCTTGGCATTTCTCTGATTGTCGGTCCTTTGTTCATCTGTCCATTTATCAGCTGGAATGGCCTTGCTTTCACTATCTTTGGGAACGTAGTTTCCTTTCGATATTACATCCCATAGTTTCCAATCGGTTGATTCGATGAATAGCTGCATGTGCTTTTTCCAGTAGGGGTAATTTGAGCCATCGAAGAATGGTGGCTTGTTGGTTGCGGTTCCGGTTGGGTAGGCAATGCCGTCCATGGATCTTTTCACTCTACACCTGTTAAGATGTTAGTAATTCTCAGAGTGGTTAAGCTCTGATACTAATTGATAGTAATAAAACCACACAAGAAAGCGGGGGTTTGAATTGTGTGTGTGACTTTTAAAAACTTTTTCACAATATAGTTATTATTAGTTCGAAAACGTAGAATGATATGTGCAGCGGAAATAAACTTAGAGCCTGAAGAATAAAGAACACACAATATTTATCCTGGTTCACCCCCAAAATCGATAGGGCTACGTCCAGTACTTGGCTATACCAAGATTTTCCACTATTTCAACAGAATAGTACAAGTGTTCTCAGGGACTTCTCCCAGTATTCTGAGGACTACTCCTTTACAAGCTTTCTAGTACTTCTCCTTTATCTCTCGAGTATTCGACAGGACTTCACAAAGAGTGGGTAGAAACTATGAAGTTCTCAAATCAGAGAGGGTATTCAAATTGGTTCTCTGAAGGGCTTGTGTGAGAAAGGATAAGATTTTTCACTCTGTAAGGATTTCACACTAGTTGGCGACTAAACTCAGAAAATGAGAAGGCTAAGGTTACTGAGTGTTCTTGACTAAAGCTTGTTCAAATTGTAAACTGACTTGAAAGATTTGAATGCTTTGATAGTGTGTAAGTCGCCAAGTTGAGGACGATGCAGAGACCACTATTTATATCTTCAGTAGGATGATAACTGGAGGCGCCAATGAAGATCTTAAAAAAAATAGTTCCGTTGAATTCTTGCTTGATTGTGAGTAACGGATACTTCTGCATCTGCTTGTTGTAGTCTGCCAGGTGAAGAATGTTTCTCCAACAGATAGAGAGTGATATCGTCTGGCGATGCTTTTGTTCTGGTTCTCAGAGGCGACAATTAATGCATATGCATTACAGCTAATCTGGTAATTAATGCTCTGACCAGAAGATTTGAATTTGGCCGTTGGGGAGATACGATGATCAGAGGATATCGCCGTTAATTCAGCAAAAGCAGCTCGAATTAAGGAATGTCAGAGAATTTGAACCTTCAAGGAGTAAAGTGCTTAATTCTGTCTCTTTCGCCATTAATGCTCTGATCCATCAAGAGGTGCATGACAACTCATCTTCGGTTTGAGCAAACGATCTCCTTTAAGCTAATTCTTTTTGCACGAGTCTTCAATCATTGCTCTTTAGTCAACCCATGTGCTAGACAGGGGTTTAGCTGGACGGTCTTTGCAGGCGGACGAACTTTGCTCTGAAGGCAGACTCGTTTCTCATAGGCGGACGGTCTCTTCATTTGCTTTTTGATAATGTTTTGTCGAGATCTTTGCAGCATGTCTTCAGTTCATAAGTGTTCCTGAATATGAAATCTTTTAAGAAAGTTAGTAACACTTAGCAAAATTGTTATTTATTAAAATAGGTTAATTCATTTAAATATTTTACTCTAACATACTATCCATAAATAGACGTTGGCGGTTGAGAACGAAGCCAGTGGTTAAGCACGCTGTAGGGGCTGCGTGTCTACCGGAGGCTCATGAGCTGACCCAGTCCCCTTCGTGTCCGAGCTACACCCCTCCATGGTCTCTTGAAAATGCACGCTACTGCCCCTCACCAGTATTAAGTTCATTGTCGACATTACCCCGCCACCAAGGTCATGAACGACATGATCTCCAACTTTATTTAAGCCAATGATCACGTGTGGCTCACCAGAGCCAGCAACATCAGGTCAAAGTTGAGGCCCCTTGCCATGAGCCACTTGTATCGCCGCTGTAACGTCTTCGTTACCATCCTCATACCGGAAACGCTTGCTAGCAATATTATTCTTCCTGGTCGAGGGTTCAGATTTGCTACCTACATAGAATTCAATTCGTCCATTAATAGGGAGATTTTCCTGAAATGGTAATGTATCCAATACTTCAAACTTATTCCCCAGCGCATTTAATGGACGAGATTTAGTTCCAGCAGTTTTCTTTTTCAAATTTGAATTGTTTCTTCTTTTAACAACAATCAACCATTCACCATGCGCAGATTGTGGCACGTTTTTCTCCTTAATAACTTCCCCCTGATTCTCTCCTAAAATCATGGCACTCTCATTATTTCCATTAACTGCATTATCTAGGGTATTGACGGAATCTGCTGCATGCTCTGGTGTTGTAACTGTTGCCTCATGCACCACGCTAGGTCGTGCTCCTGCTACCTTCTCCGCCGGCGCCGGTTGCTGCACTGGGGTGGCGCTAGAGTTCCTCTTCAAATGCCCATAACAGCCGCATGTTGAACACACAAGGTGGAGACCTTCATATTCTACGTTATACCATGTATCGTCAAGGCAAATCATCCCCACAACCGGCTTGGTAAGATCTATCTCGACGCAAATACGTGCAAACTTCCCTCTTTTCATGTCCACCGTATTCAAGTCGACCTTTATTGGCGTCCCAACTGCGGAAGCCAATGTGCCCAAAATGCTTTCATCATAATACTGAAACCCTAGCCACGGTATCCTTCTCCAGACCGATGTCGTGCTTATCTTTGTGTTCGCCGCTATGAAATCTGGTGTCCATGGCTTCACTAACAGGTAATGGTCAAATATAAGATACGGTGCTCCAGTCATCTCCTTCTCTTTATCAGACTCCATATCGAATTGGACAAGGAAATAACCATAGTGAATGTATTGTACTTCATACCCTCCTGAGGTCTTCCAGAGTAGTTTCAGTTTCTAACACAGGGCAGTATATCCTATGTGTTTTCCTAGCAACTTTATCACAAGACAGTCTTCCCGTGGTTTTGAAATCTTCTTGTATGCTTCGGGGTTCATTGAAAATCGAGGAAACAAACGATTCCCATCTACCAACTCAAACTTCATGACGCCCTCTTGCACAAGGTTCACCACTTTCTTCGCCCCCGACTCTATGATCCCGAGGACTTTCTCTTTGAACGTAACCTTTCTTTCTAGTGGTTCGCCCTCCGGCGATGCCGCGCCGTCCGCCATCGTCACTCCCCCACTCTCAACTTCCATCTCGCACAATTACTGAAGCAGCGACGGCGGCCTACGACTGCGGGAACTGGGGTGGCGGTGCACGAGGACCTGAAGCGGCAACGGCGACCTGTGACCGTGGGAACCAGGGTGGCGGCGCACCAGGACCTAAATTGAAAATGGCGCACGAGCGTTTTCTCAATATTGAAAACGACGCACGACTCTGTTTCTTCTTTCGTTCTCCTATGTATGTTGTTTAATATTGACTCTAATTTTGTTCCGTGTTTTTTATAAAATAATTTTAGATAAAATAAAAATCTGTATATATGTATTATAATTATTTAAGTCTTTGAATTTTATTTTTGAATATTTTAAATAAAAAAATTAATTACTAAAATATTGTGTTTTAAAAATTATTTACCAATATATTGTAGATTTTTGTACATGTGTTTTCTGCCTATTGAAAGACTCCCCACATGGGGCGTTTTGTGTGTTTAAGAGGCGCTTCACGTGGGGCGTTTACTGCAATCAATAATTGCTTAATTATTGTGTTGACCCTTTTGAACTTGTGTTGTTTTAGTCCGAAAACACATGTGCTACCAGACTACATTCATGCGTGCTGCAGAACATGAGGAGATAGGCTTGAAAAGCGCCTCAGATGTGACGCCTGACGCGTCAACAGGCTGCTTCGTATGAAGCGCCTTTCTCTTTTTCGTGTCACGAGAAAGCTATTGTGTCTGGTGCGACAAGACACATGAAGGAATGCGTGATTTTTTAGGCATTCACCTGTTACAGAAGCCGCATGGTATGAGGTACCCAGCGTTAGAAGAATGTGATTGGCTTGAGGAATTTCGCTTACAAAAGGGATGCTTGGTCTGAGGAGTTTCTTGTTCTGTAAATTTCTACCCACGACCCACACTCTCCAGCAAGCCTCACACGACCCCCACTCTCAAAAAATCACATTTCTCATCATTTTGTGGTCCTTAAGCAAATTTTCAAAGTCTCTACTCACTTGGTATCCCACATCATTTTGTGGTCTTCTCACTTTGTAAGAAAATTTTTATGACTTATTCAATCTTCTTAATCATAGTTACATAATTATATTAGCATCATGCAAATTAATTGTATCTTTTACACGTTTTCATGAGAATTAAAAACATTTAAAAATTCATGATACCTTGTCTGTATACCCAACTATTTAATATATTTGTAACTTGGTATTATTATTTTATGTAGGTAGGTATCACATAAAATGGCATAAGAATATTTCATTTATCCTGGACCGCAAAATCCTTCATTGTTGAATAAACAAAGCGTACATGTTTCTGAACATGTTTGGAATGGTCAAGATAGATTGCTACGGGTAAGACATGCTCGTGATGACCGATCGGCAAAATTGATAAGCAAAGTGCCCGAACAAATTGTAGGACTCCTCTGAAATGCCGAACTTTACCACATTGCTTGCGTTAAGGATGTAAGTCATAATCATGAGTTGATGACTACTTTGGTGGAGCGCTAGAGACCCGAGACCTATACATTTCGCTTGCCGATTGGGGAGTGCACTATAACATTACAAGACGTTGCAGTGCAACTTGGTCTTAAGATTGATGGTCGATCTGTGACCGGGGTGACGGATCATCATGATTGGAGGGCTCTCGCGAGCGCGTTATTGGGGAAGACTCCTGGGGCGAAAGACATGAGAGGTAGTCGACTGAAAATGTTTTGGTTAAATGAAAATTTTCCTAATGTGGCAAATTTTGTTGGTAATCCAAAGTCCTTGAAGTGCTACACACACGCGTATATCTTACGTTTGTTTGGAGTTGTCATGTTTCCCGACAGCTCGAGTTGTCTCGTTTCCTTGAGATTTCTATCGTTGCTACAAAACTTTAGCGAGACTCGGTGTTACACCTGGGGGTCAGCAGTGCTAGCCCAATTGTACCATTTATGTCTTGCATAAATAGTGTGCCCAAAATAAATATTGAATATGAATTGCAGCAGAAATAAAATCTTTATCCCTTCAACAAAATCTTCCAAATCTCCAAATGTTCTCCTTGGTCTCCTTTATACTTGCAAAGATAATTATTCTCCATGCAAATCTTCATTCTGAAAGTCTATGGTGTTTAGTGCCCAAACAACAAATATGCAAACAGAAAGGGTTAACTATTTTTAAAACAAACAGCAAGAGTAACAAAACCGAACAACATTCATAAAATTAAAAACAGTAAGAACATTAACCACACAAATAGTAGCAACATATTACATGCAGTAACAGCTTAAACAGCACAAAACAATAACAACTTATTACATGCAGTAACTGTAACGTCCCGTATTTTTAGAAGGTAATTGCCTTAAGCTATTACCCTAACCACTAACTATGAGAGATAGAAACCCTAGATCTATCTCGGTAACTATAAAATATATTTTTATAATGCTAGTGTATATGAATGAATTGATTGATGATTATAGTAGTAGATATGATTATTAGAAAGGTGTAGACATGAAAATGGCAATAGGAACCCCAAATATTCTGATAAGCTCTTTTGACAATAGTCGGTATTGTCTCGGAGTGATCGTGATCAACTGAGCCAGTTAACTAAGAGTACAAACTACTCATGATTCTGGACTCTGAGATAGGGAAATAATTCAGGTGAAACATTATTGCATAGGGTTTACTTGAGAATAGGGTCGTTTACGTACTGTAGTGACGACATGACGGTATGTGCGACCAATACGGTGCGACTAGTCACAATGTCTGATGTACATGTCACTATGCACATCACTTCAAATTAATTTTTAGACTCCATTAGGCACTACAACAGCCCTAATTTCATGCATCATCACCAGAATGCATGGAAGTGAGCCCTAAACATCTTGCATGAAGAGCCATTGGTGGTGCAACTTCATTAACTTAGAAAACTTGGTTTATTAACTTAAGACCAATTCAGCCTATAAATATAGCTTTCTGGACACCAAGGCAACTCAGGGAAATGGTCTAAGTAGGTTCAAGAGGTTCGAGCAAGGCAGAAGGCTCTGGTTTTCTCACAAAACCGAGGAGCTTGGCTCAAATTTCTCTTCTTCGATTCTCTTATTCTAGAGTGTTTTAGGACTCCAAACCTTTTCCATTAGTTTTCTGGGAGTGCTAGGATGGATTCTGGGCAGGTTTTTTGAGGTTTTTCACGAAGAAACGAAGAAAATAAAGTTCTGAAAGTTTTTCCCAGTTTCCGGCGACATTTTCCAGATTCCGGTGGCCGGAAAATTTCTTCTTTCACGTTTTCCGGTGTAACCATGAGGAGTTAAGGCAAACGACCACCACCACTGAACTTCTGGAAGCTTGAGGAAGTAGTATCACCGTTCAGATTAGCTCCAGCGACGACGACCGCCGTGGCCGCCGCCGTGCTTCATCTTCTCCGGTGAGCTGCTCAAGAACAAATTCCCAGAATTGTGTTTCCGAGGTAAAAAGACCTCCAGAACTCATTTTTCACCTTATTTCTTCAGTTTAGGACCCTTAGGAACATGTTTTAAGCCCTGGAAACCAGAATTTCGAGACCATGAAGTTCATGAACAGTTGAAGCTCGTGTTCACCATTCTGGCTTGTTTAGTGAGCCAAATGAGTTGGAAACAAGTCGTGAGAGTTTCTAGAACACCAAGAAGTAAATTAGGAAGTCTAGAATGAAGGAAAGAGTAAGGAATAGCAAAATAAATTTTTAAGCTTTAAGCTAGGATACATGAAAATGGAGGACGATGATATAGACATAGGAACATGTATAGCTTGTAGTGGAGAGACTCTGCATGCTAGTGATGGTAGAATTAGGAAGGAAAAACATAAAAAAGAATAGAGAGAGTGATGGAAGTGGGGAATCTCACATAAAATCATAAGAAACTTAGTCTGATTGTAACTAAGAGAATGAGTCTATAGATTTTCTTGCACTAACACTAGGATTCAGAATTTAGAAAGCAGTGAAATGAAGGAGAAAATGTGGTTTAGAAATAAAATAGGATTTATGTTTGAAATAAAGGAATTTTAGGAACTTACTTGTAAATAAAATAATTATAAGGGACTAAAATATAAATATGGACATAGTTCTAACTCTAACCTATTACATAATCTGTAATATATGGTATCATGTGCAGAATATCAAGGATTCTATACAGACTCAGAACCTGAAGCTAGAAACCGAGGTAAGGGGAGTTAGACTATGCCATGTCATGTTAGGTTTCATATAAGCAGTCTATTAGAAAAATGGAATGCATATTATTGTTATGTGTGATTGCTTGTCTGATATGCTATGATATTTCTGGATGATTGTTGATTGTTCTGTGCTGAACTTAATTGTGAAGTTGTTACATTGAACATTACAACAGGAGAGTACATTATGGGATATAGTGGTACTAGGTATTGCCGTCATAAGGCTTATTTGAAATTGCTATAAGCAATATTTACATAGCATCTATGGTAGTAGAGCAGAGGGAAGAATCTTGAGGTAATTGTTGGCTTGTCGCTTGTTTACGAAATTCAGCCTACCCTATAATTAATTAGGATTTACCAGTAGGATAGATAGTTAATGGACATAACTAAATGAATTAGGGAGTTGAAACGGTTTGAAAACTTAAGTACGGGCTGGTTACCGAGAGAACGTGGTTCCTGTGTGTAAATCTCTACTTACCTATTACATGTGTTACTCAATTGATATGAACTCATTCATGAGATTCAGTTACAGATGCAACGGAGTTCATCTTAGTTATGACTATGGTTAATCAGGAAGTATAAGGGGGTGACGAAATGATGAAATGATATATTCATATTTATATGGAGAGATAAGGAGTAGGAAAGCACTGCCACTACCACTATAAGAGTGTGGGGAAACAGAGATACCGAGGGTGACTATGTTCAGAGATGAATAAGTCCGGGAATACATGATGGGACTACCTCTCTACCAGTTGCAGGCAGAACCCCTTAGGCCGGGCTGGTATGAAGTTAAAGGACTGGGAAAGTCATGTATATCTGTTAGTGAAGCCCTAAGGTAATCCAAGTTCGGTAAAGAATGAAACAAGGGTAAATTCCGTGTCCATAATTCCCGAATGGCTTTCTGAAGAGTGTAGAAGCTAAAATGCTTCGGGCCTTATACACTATTAGCATTCATGAGATCAAAATTTAAAAAGGTCAGATCAGGGACTTTCTTCTCAGGGGTATAGCCTCTGGGGCAAATGGGAAGCGAAGTCTGACTGAAATATGGAGATCTAAGGGAGGCTTGATAACCCACATGTTTGCAAATTGTTGTGTGCTTTGTGTGATCATGTGTGATGATGATATGTTATCTTGATTTGTGATAGATCACTTATATGTTGTGTAGCATGTATATGGTTATGTTTGACTTACCCTTGCACTTCATTTTCTATATAGATATGGACAGGTATTCCAATGAGCAGACCAACAGTCGTCTCCATCCATGCTGAATTTCCGGCAGCCTCAGGATGGTATCATGACCCATCCATTGGATACTGTCTATATAACGGAGTGTCAGTTTTCTGGTTTAGGAGTTACCTTAATGAGGAAGTTGGATACCCTGTTACCTTATCAATGACCTTTTCTTTCTACTTACCTATGAGAGCACGCCATATTAACCCAAGAGACTCACCTGGACCACCACATGAGCCTGAGCCGGCACTCTCTATACCTATTAGAGAGTTTCCACCTAAATGTAATAACCCCAGTCATCGTCAACCATCTGAGTCAGTCACTTCACCCTCTCTTAGGAGACCTGGACCTCGAATGAGAGTCACCGCTAGGAAGAGTGTGATAGCTCAAAACAGGAGAATGACTGCCAGGGAGTATAGGAACCTATTTCACCGTGGTGAGACCTCTCGTGCAGCGGAGGTGAGAGTGCCTGTAATCCAGATTGAGGACAGTGTTTGCATGGAAGAGGCTCGGAATGAGGCTGGAGATGGCCCGAATGGTGCAGCAAACCCTTAGCTGCTTGTTATCTCTATGTCACTAATAACCTTGTTATGTTACTCACTATGTTTAGTTTGTGTGTACTTGATGAATGGTTTGAGAATGCTTGGAGGATTCACTGTTTGAACACTCTACTAAACTTCTGTCACTTGTAATATATTCGTGGTTGTGTTGATAAAATCTGTGTGTTACTAATATCTCTTGGCAGGTCGTATACTATCATAAGTAAAGGTTCATGGTAAATATATGAACCGAGGAGTTAGGATAAAGAACAGGTAACACTGAAGCTTCCGCATATAGATGTATACTAACATATGAAAGTAGCTTAATAGGATAAAAAAAAAATTTGTGTCAATCCTTGGTTCGGAGGATAAATAGGAGAAGTAGAAACGTTTATACTTCGAGCTAAAGGAGCGTCACAGTAACAACTTAAACAGCACAAAACAACAGCAGTAAATTTAATAAAGTAATACAGAAACAATAACACAAACAATAATTATGAGAATTACAAATTAGCAACAACATTAACAACAATTCATATTAATTATTGTAAGGTAGGAATCAACACCATAAAAATCACGTGGGACAACACCACCTCACCACCCTCAGGGCAGATCACTTGGGACTAAAACCCATCTCATCAACCTAATCCTCAATAGATGCATATGCCATGACAGTACAACGACAACCAAGTGAACCACCAGTTCATATCAACCTCAAGGTCATAGTATATTAGCATGGAAATTATGTCTCCTATTAATTCAATATCCAACATCAACTCATCTCAATTCAATAATCAACATCAGCATGTTATAACCAGAATATATTCTCAGCCTAAAAATGTGAAGAAGGTCTTGCTCCTGACCCTGGCTAAGGTTTTGATGACGACAAACTCATCGACAAAAAGAAGAAAAGAAGACTTAGAGGAAACAGTGCTATATAGTTCAACATTTACCTAGAAGTCTTAGTTTAGGTGAGTTATGCTTCTAAAGGTTTCTCAAAGTTTAAAGGCTCCTTAAAACATCTAAGCTAATCAAGATTAATGTTTTCATAAGTTAAAAGAAGTAGAAAAACTTAAGCCGATCTTAAAAGTTCAAGTTTCTAGATATTGGACTTGAGTGTAATCGATTTCAGCTTTCTGGTAATCGGTTACACCTAGGCAAGTAATCGATTACTTCTAGCTTGTAATCGATTACATGTTTGAATTTGAACTTCAAACTGCAACGGCTTTTAGTGTAATCGATTACCTAAGTAATGTAATCGATTACACAGACGAAAAGTTGCATCTTTTCATGAACCATTGTGTCTCAAACCTTTTGGGAAGGGTTGCATTGGTTCAAGGACGTTTCCTTATGCTTATATAAAGTCCATTTGAGTCCAGAACATAACAACACATGAGAATACATCATTAGGCCAAAGCTTTGTCAAAATAGTTCATCCATTAAGTCTTTTAGAACTTAAACTGTCAAAGAGCCTAAATTCTGAGATCATGATCTTCATTGTTAAAGAACACTCTAGTTGTTCATATCTTGAGGAACTCAGAATCTTATTATGCTTAAGAGCCTTAAAGCATAAATTCCCATGATTAATCCACTTGTATGTTAAAGGATTGATACAGCCATATTGTAAACTCTTCTTCATCTCTTTCTGGTAGATTGAGTATTCACCGTGGGTTTCGGTGAAGGGTTGTTGTTACTAAAAGTGGTGTACTTTCAGGGTGTTGATTGAAGGTGGTCTAGCCTTCAAGGTCTGAAGGTGGTTTGCCTTCAGGAACTGAAAGTGGTGTACTTTCAGGGGTTGTTGAAAGTGGTATACTTTCACAGGTGATTGATAGAAATTCTTAAGGTACTTGGTGTAAGAACTTGTAAGAGATTTTTATCAATAGTGGAAAAATCCTCAAGGGGTTTTCTTGAGGGACTGGACGTAGCCTTCGGTGGATAGAAGGTGAACCAGGATAAATTTCTGTGTGTGAATTCTTCTACCCTTCATCTTTACTTTCAAGCAACGCTTATTTCCATTGCAATTGTTTGTATTTACATTTATCTTGAAAGTAAGAAGGTATAAAGGCGAAAATTGGGTAAACCTGATTCACCCCCCCTCTCAGGTTGCTATCTAGACTAACACAAAACACAATTCAAACATCCACAATCAACTAGAAAATATCCAGAATCCAATAGGAAAATTAATCAGAGTAAAAAACATATTCATCCAATTCACATGCAAAACTATAAACATGCATGACTCGAGACTCTCTTGTTAGATTCAAATAATTACTATGTTTTGATAACTAACAATTTCTTTATAATATGATATTTCTGAGGTAGAATTCCTAACTTGCTAAACATCTTTATGTCCAGGAAAAACTAACCTCATAAAAAACTGCATAAAACCGCAAGGCTTTATCAAGTCACAGAAATGTGAGACAGGCTATATAAGTCGAAATCGTACGGGTCTATTTTCTCTTCTTCGTCAAAGCTCAATGAAGAATTTCTACTGAAGTTATAAATAGAGAAATCAGCTTCAGGAACAACTTGGCGACTTGAATACAACATATTGCATATTTCAACCAAGCTGCCTAGAGTGCCAAGCTTCCATTGGTTCAAACTCAGAAAGCTTCAAGCCATTCTTTACCTGAGTTAAGTTGTCCATTTGTGTGAAGAATTCATAGATTTTCACTCTTATTTTAAGTCACACACAAAACAAAACAGAGAACCTAAAACTCTTATCCTCTCTGTAATCCGAGCTTCACTTCTTCTACCGACTCTTACTGAAGAGAGTTTCTGTAGAAAAACAAACCCAATCCGTAAAGGGAATTAGTAGTCCTGTAGAATACTAATAAGGACGAGTCCTGGAGAATACTTGAAATGAGAAGTCTTAAGAAAACTAGGAGAAGTCATGTACAATACTTGATAGGAGAAGTCCTTCTAATAGTGGGAGAAGTCCCTGATAATACTTGTAATATTTGATGAAATAGTGGAAAATCTTTGTGAAGCCAAGGACTGGACGTAGCCCTGTCGATTATGAGGGTGAACCAGGATAAATATCATGTGTGCTTTAATTTTCTGTTCTACGATTAATTTTCCGCTGCGTCCACACACACACTTTAACACTCTTTGAAAACTAATAATTGTGATGTATTAAACGAAGAAGTTTTCAAAAATCACACACACAATTCAAATCCCCCCTTTCTTGTGTGTTTCTTGCACTATCAATTGGTATCCGAGCCTAACCGCTCTGAAGATACTAACACCTTAACAGGTGTAGAGTGAAAAGAACCATAGTCAACATGTACATTCCTTTGTCAGAAGCAACCATGATACAAAGAATCAACTTAAGAAAGGAGTAGAGAATTTCAGAGGGTGGCTGACAACGCATAAATTGGATCTGGCACAAGATTCCACCCTTAGTCAAGAAGAGCTAGTCAATGAAAACCATGGTTTTCTGATCCAGCTCATCTCTGGCTTCATCAATGCCGAATCTTCTGGGATATGTATACAATGAACAAGCTCTCTCTCAGAAAAGAGAAGTTGTCTTGATTGTAGACAAGTCTTATAGGAGCAATCGAGTCAGGAAAATAAGAATGAAACATCATTTGTGGCACTCACTGACTCTCATTATCTTGAAGCAGACCAAGTAGTCAAGATTGTGATCACACAATTGCAAATCGGTTGATCATACTTCAGATGATAAAGATGAGGTAACATCAAAGCTTTCAATTAATATGCATGATAGCTCATCTCTGTTACTCACATACCTATAATGACAAAATATTGCATATGAACAAAGACGGTATGAAGGATTAGTCAATTGCATGTATCTAAGGTTACGTCATTTATGCAACTGAGACAAAATAGAACTTGCTGATCAACTTATTGCTCAAGTAAGATGAATAAAAGGTTTCACACAGAATTCATCTATAACCATCCTAGGCTATGGCACCTATGCTAACTTCAATAATAATCATATGAACTAGTGTCGCGTGTACATTAAGCTATAAAGAGAAGTGAATTATCTATGACATGTATGTCAAGCTACAAAGATAGATGTACTATCTTGAAAATTTATAACATGCATATATATGTGGTTATATGATTAAAAACATCTACTACAATAGTAATCAACAGAAGCTGATCAATTATTAAGTTCACAGGGAAATATGGTTCAATCTATAATACAATGATAACAGGACGGTCCTTCAAGAAGGCTCAACAGTGCCCTCACTAACAGCAATTGCATTTGGAGCATGGCAAGTGGTCAGGAGCAGAACCGGTCCTCGTTATGATTGAAAACGTGAAGAAGAAGATCTCCCGGACTATCACATCTTGTAACTGTCCGGTCAAGGATACATGAATGTCAATTTATCAGAAGCTAAATGGATACCTTTTTGAGTCCCGCTCTGGTAATCTTTCAAACTTAGAAAAACATTGTCAGATTCAAACAAGCTCAACTGCACTTTCACTCTCGGTGATCCTATCAGCAACCGTATCCAGAAGAAGGCTGTAATAGCAGTATGGTACTCAAAACTCATAGCTCATGAGAAATGATCACGCAGGAAGTACTCTAGATTACTTGTATCTGATAAGTAATATCACAAAGTAACACACAAATCATCCCCATGAAATCCTATGGTAGAAACTTTTTATAAATGTTTGCAGCACAAGACACAGGTATGATTGAGGGTCTTCCCAAGAATGCTGATTCACGAAGGAGATGTCAAAACCGACAATCAGAAAGCATGCTGAAAGGATGATAAAGCAGCAGGAAAATGGCAATACGTATAAGGCCAGACGAACACCAAAAACGACAATGTCTGACTCATACACAGTCCACCAATAGAAAGAGAAAGAGACAAGAAATCCAAAGATTGGTCTCCGTCTTGTGATGACTTAGTCCCACAATAATTACATCATCTAACAGAGAACGTCTGGGATCAACTGAAAGGACACGATCCAACGTCCATGTCGCCCACATTCAGACTATTGGTAAACAACTGTATCGTTTCATATTTTAACTTCCTCAACACGCATTAAATCTTTTAACCGCCATGACAACACATTTAAAGATTTTCATTTAATGCGCATGCTGCGTCCTTTCTCTCACATCAACTGCAAAGTTAATCATTTCTCCGCGTAAAACGAGTAAAACTCTTTGCATTCTGAATACACTTAACAAAAGGACTTGAGAAAATAAACTTCACACTCACAATTCACTTGCTACCTTCTGAATCTCTTGCTATTCTCTACCTGCTGTATTGCTACCTCTAACCCTTCTCTGCAGAAAATTTTTCAATGGCTCCCAAGAAGCAAAACGTAGCTAAGCCTAAGCTTACCCCAGCATAAGAAGCTGTGGTCGAACGAAGGAAGAAGAACACTGCTGCAAATCATCGCGAACAACAAGAGATGATTGGAATCCAAAAGTTCACTGACTTAGGTGAAAGAGATCTAGTATCACCCAGATACCTTGAACTTCCTCTCTACAAACATTTCAAGGTTGCCAAACTGAACATGGTGCTGTTCCAAGACTAGGAAAATCTTATGAAGATCTCAGAAACCCCTATTCTTGAACCACTGGTGAAAGAGTTCTTCAGGTGTGCTGTGAAGAGAAATCATCTATTCATCAAGAGTAGATGCATGAGGAATGTAACAAATGTGGGCCCTGGAGACATTGCCGTCGCCCTTGATGTCGAAGTAAATGAAGGGGTCATCTGTTCACCAAAATAGGAAGCTTCAGCCATCAACCCTAACTGTATCTGGAAGGAAGATCCCAAGACGCATGGAAATTATCTCAACAATCTGGTTGACGAATACAAGTTTCCTTATGCAGTTCTCAACAAGATAGTGATCCCGAAGGAGGGAGCTCGTGATCTTGTAAACAAACTATCTCACTGGGCACTCTATCAGATGATTCATATGCAAAAGATCAACCTCCTGTACTTGATCTTCCATCACATGGTGAATAAATTTGAGAGTCCCATATCCAACCTTCCCTACGGTGCGCTCATTACCGCTATGATGGGAAAGAAAAGGCTCATCGACAAAGAGAAAATGCAAAATGAGTTCATGGAGCATGATTATGTCTACCCTACCCCCATCAAATTTGGGGATGTTCGTAAAATGAGGTCAGACATTGATACCTCTGGGGTTCCTGAAAATTTGCTCACTGACTGGGAGAAGAAGAAGCAAAGAGGAAATGAAGAAATAGCACGATCTAAGGAGGCAAGCCCGTCTCCTCCAAGAACCCGAGACTCTAAAGCAAAGAGGGATACCACTGATGACTCTCCTCCTCCTGCAAAGCGGTACTTTATTTCTGACTCTGGAAAGATGATAGAGATAGAGCCTCCGTCCGACCCCAAGCCCAAATGGAGACGTCTAGTAAAAGGACATAAAGCAGCAACCACTATCACCACCAATCAAAACACACCCTCTTCAAAAGATGATGAAGATACTTTTCCAATAGCTAATTTGGTGAAGAATGCAAAGAAAGCCACTCTGGAGTCCATTCCAGAAAACGCTCAACCATCAGCTTCTCTTGAAAAATACCTTCCACACGTGCCAACTCTGTTTCATGAATTTGTGGAAGATATTGTTGATGTTGAGGACGATGGTAACTGCGGTTATCGATGCATTGCTCAGTGGCTTGGGCGAAATGAAAATGAATGGCCTGCGATAAGGAAATAGATGCTAGTAGAACTTGATGCCAGACGCTCTCTGCACATGAGCACAATGGAATCTGAGGAGCATCTTGAGAGGATGCGTAATGCACTAACCCTTGCTTCAGGAGAACCTGCTCTTACTCCAAAATGGTTCAATGTCCTTGATATGGGATTGATTGCTGCTACTGCCTTCAGGTTTATTCTGGTAACCTTGAGTCTAAGAGAGTCATGCACTTATCTACCTTTAATAGGTCCGGTCTCCATTCCCCCTATTATAGTTGTTTTGTGCAACATAGACGACAGCCATTGGGTAAGGGTGAAGCTGAAAAATGAATCCCCTCTTCCTTACGGCACACCACAATGGAGGCCTCACTGCGCAAGGAACACTAAGGGATGGGGTAAGAATATTACTCCAAGAATTGTCATGTACAGGAAAATCATTGACCCCACGTATGTGCGTCCGGTCAAACGCACCAAGAAACCGTCCAACACTAAGTCCGTCCAGGCTAGTGGTGAAGGTCCAGAAATGCAGCCTTCACCCAATCAGACTCAACCAGCAACCCCACATAATCCAATTCCTATTGAGGTACCAACTGTGATTGAAGTTCGTCCACTGGACGTTAAACATGCAAGTCCAATTAATGCCAATGCAGTAAATGCAGAAACTAATGAACAGGTTCGTCCGGCTGAAGAAGAAAATGCTCTTTCAACTCCAGTAAGGAAAGTCAGGTTTGCTGGAAAAAGAACTAAGACTCGAGCATCCAAGGCCGCAAACCAAAGAAAGAAGCAGAGAGTTGAAGAAAAAGAGGCAACTATGGAGAATGCTAGTCAGGCATGTGATCCAAATCCTTCCCTTGATGAAATCTTGGCTGCGCAATCAAAGAATGTTGCAACTTCTACAACTGAGTCCAGACCAGATTGTGCCACTCAACAGCCATAATCATCCCCTCAGAAGGAGCCTATGCCCAAAGAACTCAGAACCTTCTGGGCCAGTATTCCAAAGAAACTCAGGCAAAGCATCACTTCACTTTCGTTGAAAATACCCAAGATGCTTCCAACGAAGAATGTTGGATAGCGTTCAAGTCTACTTCGAGAGCTGCTGGGCAATGATTTCTGCATAAAGGCACGCCTTTGGTCGCCGCCTGCTCTTAATGGAATTCAATTCAAGTTTGCAAGACGAATCAGTTATGACTTCTTTCATCACAATTGGGAGCTGTCTGTCTTCAGACACGTTCACATAAGCACCATACCATACACATTGACTCATGGCGTTGAAAACGTTGTGATTCAGTCTGGATCATCGTTGCTTATACTAATTGCAACAAGACCACAACCCCAACCTTGTCCAACATTTCCAACATCCACACAAAACTCACCATCATATACACCAATCGTACCCTTGCCTCAAACAGTTACCATTGCCAAAGACCTGTTGATCACACCTACTGATCCCGAGGGTAAAACTGATGATGCTTCTCCAAACTCACTTCACGAGCATGCTTCCACTGACATTCCTGAAAATGCTCTAAGTGATGTAGTCTCCACTGCTCAACCTATCTCAGTTGCCTTACCCAAGGATAATTTTCATGAGGAAGCTGCAATTCAAGCACAAGAGCATGTTAATGCCAATCCGTCTACCGGAGATCAATTTGATGCTAAAGCTGAGCTTGCTCTATTGAAAGAAACACTTCTGCAGGTGCGAACCACTCATGCCAAAGAAACGAAGGAGCTGAGAGAGGAAATGAGGAGGCAAAATCAAGCAACACAACAAGCCATACAGGAGCAGATGGATGCCAAGTTTAGGATGGTGCAAGCAACGTTAAACCAACTGTTTGATCATCTCAAGAAGCCGCATAATCCCTAAACTCTCAGTATTTTAATTTGAACAATATTACTTTTACTTTTTGTTGCAGTTTTGGTTCTATACATTTATCTATATCTGATTTAGTCCAACTTCTGATCTTATTGCTTTAACTGCCATAATTTTTTTTTTGATAATGCCAAAGGGGGTGAAGAAAAAGCATAGAGAAAAAGGTTAAGGTTAATAGAGAAAACGTGGCTAAGTAAAGATTAGGAGAAAATGAAGCATCGGTTAAGGGGAAGTAAACTAGAAACTAAGGTTATAGAAAGCTTGAACTGAGAAGAAATATCAAATTTAGGGGGAGCAAGTAGAAATGTACCTTAGGAGGTTAAGTCATTTGTTAAGGACGTTTTAAAAACTCAGAAGTACACAATGTCTTCGTCCGCCAAATAACCAAATATAACATACTAGGAATCTCATAATCACTAAAAATAACGACAAGATTTCATTTGCAACTGAAAACAATCTATCTGTGAAACTGAAAACACTCGTTCTAAAGAATATGTTAGTACAGATAGCAACCTGAGAGGGGGGGGTGAATCAGTGTTGCCCCAATTTTTTCCTTATTGAAATTGTTACTTTCAAGTTTACGATGATCACGAAATGATCGTTATGATTGCAGCGGAATTGAGCGATACTTGAATGTAAATATGAAGGATAGAGAGAATCACACACAAGAGTTTATCCTGGTTCACCTTCAATCACCGAAGGCTACGTCCAGTCCCTCAAGAAAACCCCTTGAGGATTTTTCCACTATTGATAAAAATCTCTTACAAGTTCCTAACCCAAGGACCCCAAGAATTTCTACCAATATCCTGTGAAAGCAAACCACTTTCAACAACCCCTGAAAGCAAACCGCTTTCAGTTCCTGAAGGCAAACCACCCTCAGACCTTGAAGGCTAAACCACCTTCAATTGAAACCCTGAAAGTAAACCACTTTCAGTGACAACAACCCTTCACCGAATACCACGGTGATAAACTCAATCTTACAGAAAGAGATGAAGAAGATGTTACAATTGGCTGTATCAATCCTTTAACATACAATTGGATTGATCATGAGAAATTATGCTTTAAGGCTTTTAAGCATAATACAATTCTGAGTTCTTCAAGATATGAACAACTAAAGTGTTCTTATTGACATGAAGATCATGAACTCAGAATTTAGGCTCCAAAAGGTTTAAGTTCTAAAAGATGAACTAATTTTGACAAAGTTTTGGCCTAATGGTGTTTTCTCATGTGTAATGTGTTGTCTCTTGTTGTGTCTTGTGTATGTTATGTTTTCTGGACTCAAATGGACTTTATATAGGCAAGGGAAACGTCCTTGAACCATCACAACCCTTTTCAAAAGGTTTGGGACACAATGGTTCATGAAAAGATGCACTTTTTCGTTCTGGTAATCGATTACCATACTTAGTGTAATCGATTACACTAATGACCGTTTCAGTTTGAATTTGAATTTCAAACATGTAATCGATTACAGACAAGTGGTAATCGATTACTTGCCTAGGTGTAATCGATTACCAGAAAGCTGCAATAGATTACACAGAAGCCCATTTTCCATAAACTTGATTCTTTGAGACTGGCTTAAGGTTTTCTACTACTTTTAAGTTATGAAAACAGTTAGCTAGATTAGATTAGGTGTTTTAAGAGCCTTTATGCTTTAATAGACCTTTGGAAGCTAACTCACCTAATACTAAGACTTCTAGACTATTGATGGACTTGTAGTGCTTGTTTCTTTGAAGTCTTCTTTTCTTCTTTTTGTTGATGAGTTTGTCGTCATCAAAACCACAGCCAGGGTCAGGAGCAAGACTTTCTTCAAAATCTCCCCCTTTTTGATGATGGCAAACACATTCTTGATACTTGAAGATCATAAATGCATTCTTGATGCTAAACTCCCCCTGTTTGATGGAATCTAGTATATCTAGCATTTCTCCCCCTTTCTAATGTACTTGTTGAACTCCTGCATATGATCTTTAAGAACATAGAGCCTTTCTCCCCCTTTTGACGTCATCAAAAAGAAGAAAAGGCCAAAAAGGTACAGGCATACATATATCCATACAAGTATATTGCAACATAAAGCATGGGGTAGGGGTAAATAAGTAAAACATGAATAACCAGCACTTATATATATAAAAGAGCAAATGCATAAGTTACACATGGTAAAACATAATAAACATATGTAGTAGAGAGATTACAATAAGAGATAGGGCCTTTTTGCGAAAATAGGGAAATCCTAATAGTAAGTAGATAACTATATGCAAACACAAGACTTCAGATCCTAAGCTTGACTAGAATCCTCAGAGTTCTCAGAAGGGTCAAGATCCTGAAGACTCTCAATCTCCTTACGCATGAAGGAGTGTACAGCCTCGATGCGATTTTCCACAAGTATAAAGCGATACCGAATGGTATCCTCCAGTTGGCCCAACTTTTGAGAAAGACGAAGTGACAGAATATCCATTCGTTCAAGGATGACCTTGGTTTCTTGTGAAAAATTTGAAGGAATGGCATAAAATGGAGACAAGCCAGCCGATACTGCATTTGTTGAGACATCTATGCGGTATCGAGGATGCAAAAAGGGATCATTGGAGGAATCCCTTCGAGGCGTGTTGATTGGAGAGGACACATTGGAGGGACGAGGAAGAGACCCCATGGATAATGTAGGACTTTGAGGCAGAGAATAGATTAGATAGATAGGTGAAGAATATGAGACGAATGCTGATTTTATAGAGAAAATTGCATATGTAATCGATTACGGTAGTTAAAGTAATCGATTACAGCAGTTGTAAATTTGAAAATTTTTCAAATTTTGAACATGTAATCGATTATAGCAGTTATGATAATCGATTACTCTGATAGTGATACCAGGCACGAGGACTTAGAGCATGGATAATCGATTACAGGACCTAGGATAATCGATTACTATGACAATTTTATAAATTCTAGGCTCTGGAATCTTATGTAACACATTTTCATATAAACACCTTGGCACATAATCTATCTAAATGCATATGAACATATAATCATCATAAAGATTATGCCAATAACAGGTTACCTTAAATGTCATGCTCATCTAATATGCCTAATTCTCTTCTTATCTTGAAAAATGATTCCTTAGGAAGAGGCTTAGTAAACATATCTGCTAATTGATTATGTGTATCTACAAATGAAATCTCAATGTCTTTCCTCATAACATGATCTCGAAGAAAATGATGTCTTATATCAATATGCTTAGTTCGAGAATGCATGATAGGGTTTTTAGTGAGATTAATGGCACTTGTGTTGTCACATTTGATTGGAATGCAGCCCAGCTCTAAGCCATAATCTTTGAGTTGTTGTTTGAGCCATAGAGTTTGTGCACAACAACTTCCTGCAGCAATGTATTCTGCTTCTGCAGTACTTAGAGCAACACATGCTTGTTTCTTACGAGACCAAGAAACAAGGGCATTTCCTAACAAGTGACAAGTACCACTTGTACTTTTTCTTTCAGTTTTACAACCAGCATAATCAGAATCAGAATACCCAATCAAATCACAAACACTTCCTTTGGGATACCATAAACCAACATTTGTAGTTCCTTTCAAATATTAAAAAATACTCTTAACAGAACTCAAACGTGATTCCCTAGGAGATGCTTGATATCTAGCACATAGACACACACTAAACATTATATCAGGTCTACTTGCAGTTAAATATAGAAGAGATCCGATCATACCTCTATATTTGGTAATATCAACTTGATTACCGGATTCATCTTGATCTAAATATGTGTTAGACCCCATTGGTGTGGCTATGGCTTTGCAATCATCCAAGTCATATTTCTTTAATAATTCCTTGCAAAACTTTGATTGATTGATGAATATTCCATCATGTGATTGCTTGATTTGCAAACCAAGAAAGAAATTTAATTGTCCCATCATGGACATCTCAAATTCTTCTTGCATCATGTTAGAGAAATCTTTGCAGAGAGATTCGTTAGTTGCACCAAAAATGATATCATCAACGTAAATTTGAACTAATAAGGTATTACCTTTGGTTCTTTTGATGAACAAGGTTGTATCAGCCTTACCCTTTTGAAATCCTTTATTACAAAGGAAAGTACTTAATCTATCATACAATGCACGAGGGGCTTGCTTAAGACCATAGAGTGCCTTCTTTAATCTTAAGACATGTGAAGGAAACTTTGGATCTTCAAATCCTGGAAGTTGCTTCACATAGACTTCTTCTTGAATGTATCCGTTCAGAAATGCACTTTTGACGTCCATTTGATATAATGGGAAATTTAAAGAACAAGCATACGCCAATAACAGTCTTATGGCTTCCAACCTTGCTACTGGTGCATAGGTTTCATCAAAATCTATACCTTCTTCTTGATTATAACCTTGAGCAACTAATCTTGCTTTGTTCCTAACTATGATACCATTTTCATCTAACTTATTCCTAAATACCCATTTTGTTCCAATAACATGTTTATCACTAGGCTTAGGGACAAGTTCCCAAACTTGATTCCTTTCAAATTGGTTTAGTTCTTCCTGCATTGCTACAATCCAATACTCATCTTTGTCGCAACCGGGGTCGCGGCGGGGACGGCGCTAAAAACAAATTTGTTAATCAGCTAGAGTCGCCACTAACGTTTTTAAGAGGAAAACGCTAGAAAACCTAAAAGAAAATAAAATGGCCTACGAAACCTAAAACTCTAGATTCGGGAGTCGATTACGCGTGGGGAAGGTGTTAACACCCCACAGCGCCCATCAAAGACGGTACCCAAGATTGATTGTGCAAAAATTATCAAAAAAAACCTATTATTTACATAGAAGATTTATTTATTATTTACAAAGAAAAGAAAATGAGATTATTTACAAAAAAACAAAAATATTTATTTTATTTTATTTAGCCTGATAGGTGTGAACCTAGTCCTACGTACTTCCCTCAAATGGAAGATCAAGGCCACGTAGTTCTGAAGGTTTAAAGTGATTTTTAATTTGATGTGCCTGGCGGGGAGTTGTCCGGTCTGAAGGCTTAAAGTGATTAAAAAAGGGTGCCTGGCGGGGAGTTGCCCGGTCTGAAGGCTTAAATGATTTAAAAAAAGGGTGCCTGGCGGGGAGTTGTCCGGTCTGAAGGCTTAAAGTGATTAAAAAAGGGTGCCTGGCGGGGAGTTGCCCGGTCCTACGTATCTTCGAAGAGAAATCAAGGCTACGTAGTTCTAAAGATTTAGTTTTTATTATTTTTCTATAAAAAGGGTGAGCAAAACGGTACGAGGAACGACATTCCACAAGGGAACAGACGCTATATCGCATCACGTTCGCAATTATTTTGACACGAGAAACGACATTCCACAAGGGAACAGACGCATTCGCATTTGTTGATTTCATGGGAAGAAAGGACGTGGACAAAATCAGAGTGCGAAAATAAGAATACAAAACAGGCACCAACAAAGCTTCACACTTAATATTATCCAACTACACTGAACAAGGTCTTATTGAAATTATTATTATTGAAATTATTATAGTCATTGACAGCAGACAATATTAGAGAGGAAAAATGGAAAAAAAAAATCATCACCGTCACACCAACAAGCAAGCAGTTCAATATCTCATCAACAATAGGCACAAACAGGGACAAGATTATCAACACTCATCAATAGTAACAAGAAAGAAATCCAATCAACATCTACACTAAGCAAAGATCAAGTGCAACAAATCCATAAATCCAACAATCAAAGCAATAATCAAAACAAGAACAATATGAGTCAAAATGTTATCAAACCAAAGGAAATTCCAGAGCAGTGAAGATGAGATTTCAGTCTCGGGTGATGGTCGCAGAGGAGAAAAAAGAAAAAACCAGCGGTGATGCAGTTGTCACAGAGCAGGGCCTCACCGTTGCAGAGAAGGGAAAATAATGACGGAGACGTCAGTGGCTGATAGCAGCGAACCTGTGAAGCTTCGAATGGAAAAGGACCCTCGACGGCGGAAGCGGAAGTGAGGAGAGGCGGCGGTGGCGCGGCGGCCTGGGAAGAGGAGCGGCGGCGGTGGACTCGAAGCAAGCTTGGCGGTGGCGATTGTGGAGAGGAGTGAAGGTGAGGCGGCTGAGCAGTGGCGGCCAAAAGCAGAGGTGTGGGAGAATCGGTGATGGATTTGAAGAAAGGGACGAACGGCGGCGCTGGGTTCAGTGGTGTTGGTCGAGGAGGCTTAAGGGAGGAGGAGAGCGTCGTTGGTGGTTTGGGTGGTGGATTGCCGCGACGGTGGGTGTGTCTAGGGAGAGGGAGAAGGGTTCGAAGGTGTGGTGGCACAGGAGGGCGTGGTGGCGGCGGAGCGAGAGAGATGGAGGGGGAGGCCGAAGGTTTTTTTCGGAAGAGGGAGAGTGAGACGGCTCAAAGGTTGAGAAAAAAAGGGGTTTAGGGTTTGAGAGGCTGCAGGTAAATAGTGTGGATAGTGTTGATGGTGAAGGGTGATGAAGATGAGTCTGAGTGCTGGTTTTTTTCCTTCTCTACTGCTAAGAATCCCTTTTTATACTCAAAATTTCATCTCCCTCTTTTACTGTTAACTTCTTCTGAATTGATCTTGATTTGATCTATGAATAGCATTGAGCCCTGTGATTTTCAGAATTTAGCAAGCTTTTTCTTATTATGCTATGCCTTGGAGGGTTGAGAAAACCATTTTTGGCAAAAGTGGGTAATGATGAAGATTGTGTTAACACTCAATCTGATTTTTGCAGAAGCATCCACACACAATACTTCTTTTTCCTTTAAAACAAACCAATTCCCTTAGCCTAGTTTAATTTCCTACCCATTTTGGTTTCTGTCATATTTTCCTTTCCCTTCTTCTTCTTCTTTCTTTTTCAAATTTCTTATTGTTTTCTTTTTCTTTTTGTCACTTACGTGACCTTCCTATATCTGTTTTCTTTTTTTTTCTTTTTCCTTTTTTGTTTGTTGTTGTTTTCTTTTTTAACAATAATAAATAATAATAATAATTAAAAAAGCACAAATTAGAATTCACATAATTATAGGGTAACATTAAGAAGGAAAATCTAAATTAAAATTAAACTAAGGCGGACAAAATTGGGTGCTGACAGAAGCCCCCATTTGCTTGACTTTCGATGAGAAAGTTAAAGCAAATTCGAAAGCGGCCAATTTTGGCCAAACCAACAAGCACACGAAGAGTAACAAACAATGAACAGGTGGATCAAGAACATGAGATACTAGTAAAAGCAACAAAAGCTGGAGCTAAGGTGATAAAGCACCAGATACTTGACAACACGATTGTGAAATTCTAATATCTAGGCTAAGGAGATAAAGATAGACTTACGAGGGAATCTAAGGTGTGAAAAAAACGAGCTAGGCGTTTAAACCCTAAAAGAGTGTAGGGGTTGGGATCCTAAAAGAATGCAGGGGTTGGTTACCCTGAAATTGACAGTGCAAGGGGTGGTTACCCTGAAAGAATGCAGGGGTTGGTTACCCTGAAATTGACAGTGTAGGGATTGGTTACCCTGAAAGAATGCAGGGGTTGGTTACCTTTAAATTGACAGTGTAGGGATTGGTTACCCTGAAAGAATGCAGGGGTTGGTTACCCTGAAATTGATAGCAGGGGTTGGTTACCCTGAAACAGACTACTAGGTGCCAAAACCTAGCAAAGATTGGCATTTTTTTGAATTTTTGAATGATCATGTGGAAAAAGAAAGTTGAAAGATTTTTCAAATGAACATGTTTTAATTTTCAAAAAAGATTTTATCTTCACCATTGCAACACAACACTAGTCAAAACTGGTGGACCAAAGGGTAGTTTTTGTGGACGAAATGGGATAAGGTTTGTGGAAGGTGATGGAGATTAAGGCTTGTAACAAGCCCCCAAATATGGTAAAGCCAATTTGACAGTTTGTCATGGAAAGAAGGGCGAACTCGGATTCTGACTTGCTTCAAGTTCTTTTTCAATCAAGGAAGAGTATATGTCTCATCACTCCAATTTTTCTTTTCTCTTTTTTTTGAATCTTTTTTGAATCTTTTTTTTTTATGATTTTTTTTTTTTAGGAGAGAAAATACACAAGTGTAAATTCACTGTCCTAAAATCAAGGTTTAAGAAAATAAAGCAATCAAAATTTGATCAGAATGGACTTTATTGGCTTGTAATGTGGCTAGGGGTAATGGGTGATGAAAGAAAGGATATAAAGGCTCAAAAAAGTGTTTAAAGGTTAATTAGGACAAAGGATCTCTAGTGCAATGTGATGGATAAAAGACATGTATTCAAACAGTATTCTTTTTCATTTTCTGCATTTTTGCTTTTTTGCTTTTTTGCTTTTTTGCTTTTTTATTTTTTTATTTTTCATTCTTTTTGCTTTTGCTTTTTTTGATTTTTGACTTTTGATTTTTTCATTTTTTTGAATTTTTGATAGCAGAAGAATGATTTAACTGTTTTCAAACATTATAAAAGGGCCCCATTTTGTTGGGGAAATTCACGAACATTTTGAAGGGACAATCAAACTGGGTAAGCCCCCAGTGGGGGTAACAAGTGAAACAAATGGGATATCAATCTAGATGGAGAATTACTGCACTAGCCCCCAGTGTAGGAGTGATCCTTGTCCAGGGTTAAATGAAGAAAAAAACTTTATTTTAAGGCTCAAAGTGGGTAGCAAGGGATAATATATTTTTTGATTGATTTTTTTTTTGGATAGAGAAAAATGGCCAAACTTCATTTCAAAAATTGATTGCTCTTTTTTCAAAAGATTTAACTTTAGGACAAAGGTTTTTAGACTTTGCAAATTTGCTCCTTTCATTTTTCCTTTCTTTTTTTCTTTTACCCATTTTTTTTGTTTTGTTTTTTTTTTTTTTGGGAAACAAAAGAGCATAGACAATAACATACAACAATTTCATTACTGAATTTGAAAAGATTACAAACTTAAAGACGAGACAACATAACATATGGATAAAGTCCAACGAAAACACAACATAAAAACAAAGCCTAAAGACAAGATGCGGAAAACATAAAGGACGAAACAACTCTGAGATCAAAACATCTGAGTGCCACCTTCTAATGCTTCAACAATGGGTTTTTCTCGACATTTGCCCTTGCAGACGATTCCTCCTCCTCTGCGAAGGCCAAGTAACCAGCATCTCTCAATCTCTGCACTCGATTTTTGAAGGACCAACACTTCTCAATTGTATGCCCAGGCGCTCCCATGTGATATTTGCAACTCTCAGCTGGGTTGTACCACTTTGGGGGAGGATTGGGGACCTGTGGTGGCACCTCAGGGCCTATCAGACCTCCCTTGATTAGAGTATCATAAATCTCTAAGTAAGTACCTGGCACTGGGTCTATCTTTGGTCTTTCTTTCTTTGGTTGATAGGCTTGGTTTCCAGGAGGAGATGCATTTGAGGTATGGCTTACTTGCAGGGTAGTGGATGGATAAGGGGAAGGATAATTTGAATTGGGGGGGTGAGGATATGGTGCAGATGGGTAAGTTGGTTGAGAATTTGGTGGATAATGGCCAGTGCCAACCATATGGACATCCGCATCCTTTTTGTCGAATATTGGCTTCTTTTGTTTGTCCGCAGTGGAATTTGCCTCACTCAGTCTCCCCTCTCTGATAGCATCTTCAACTTGTTCGCCAGCAGTGACCACGTCAGCAAAATGATTTGCGACGCAGCCAACCAATCTTTCAAAGTATGGCCGCTGAAGGGTCTTCAGAAAAATTCTAACAATCTCCTTCTCATCCAGAGGAGGGTAGACTTGAGAGGCTTTCTCCCTCCACCTTTGAGCATACTCTCTAAATGATTCAGACTCAGCCTTCTTCATCCTTTGCAACTCAAATCTGTCAGGAGTAATGTCAGTCACAAACTGGTAATGCTTCATAAATAGCTCAACGAGACCATGCCAGGTTTTGGTTTACTTCTTATCAAGATGCAAGAACCATGTTAATGCACCACCAGTAAGGCTATGCTGGAAGCAATGGATCATCAGTTTCTCATTCTTGTGATAAGCAGCCATGCTTCGAGTATACATAGTAAGGTGAATCATAGGGTCTGATCTCCCCTCAAACTTTTCAAAGTCAGGAACCTTGAACTTTGCCGGAATTTCCATATCGGGAAATAGACAGAAATCTTGCATGTTCAGGCTCCCATATTTGTCTACACCTTGCATCGCCCTCACTTTCTCTTCTAGTGCCTCCATCTTATTCAGCATCTTGGCTTCTCCCTCATTACCTTTCTGAGTTAAAATTTCAGCCTCCTTTTCCTTAGTGGAATTTTGGGTCGTAATAACAACATGGGGTCCCTCCGCTTCCCCATCATTGTTCTCATTTCCTGTATCCTTTGTGGGAATAAGAGTCTTAAGCAAATCCAGAATTTGACCCACGTTTCCTTCCAATCTTTCAATTCTCTGCTCCATGGGTTGATCTGTATTTTGGTCAGACATACCGGCTGTTGAGGTTTCTTGGGAAGTCACCGATTGATGAGAACGAGAACGAGTTTGAATCGGGCTACGGATGAAATTGTGGTGTGAAGCAATGGTGAAAATCTGTAAGACAAAACTGTTATGTCCTACGAGTGACTTTTTCATTGGATTTTTTTTAGAAAAAAGGAAGATAAGATAAAAGAGAAAAGAGGGATCGAACAAAAAGGAAGGAAAGTGTACAAAAAGTTTTTTTTTTTGAGATTTTTTTTGATAAGGATGAATAAGAAAAAAGAATTTGTTTACCAAGACAGGAAAATGAGGAACTCCGAGAGAAAGAAGGAGCCCCCAACTAAGCTTATTTTCTTAAGCATAAAGGTAGGATTAATATAGAGATGGAGAGACCTAATCCAATTAATTGACTAAGGTTTAGACAACTAGTACAGTGATGGGGATGGATCTAGATCTCACATAGCTAAAGGTTCCCAGATTACCCTCATCACACAGACAAGGACCCGATGATCAAACTATTTGATGAGTAGACACTAGGCCTCTCATGCCAAATAGCTAAATGACCGGTAATAATCTGAGTGGTGAATCAATAATTGACGAGTAGACACTTGGTCTCTCACGCCAATTATCAAGACACCTCTACGCTCCCTAGTTTGCGGGCCCGGGTATAGAGCCCAAAAAGTGTGTGAGGCAAGTGAAATAAATTCAGTAACCAATAAAGATAATATATGCAACATAAGAAAATATATACAGAAAAGAAAGAAACAAATAATAAAATAAAACAAACAAAGGGAAAAAACAAAAAAGCACAATCAATCATACAGGCCTGACTCTCAAAATGTCCCCAGCAGAGTCGCCATCTGTCGCAACCGGGGTCGCGGCGGGGACGGCGCTAAAAACAAATTTGTTAATCAGCTAGAGTCGCCACTAACGTTTTTAAGAGGAAAACGCTAGAAAACCTAAAAGTAAATAAAATGGCCAACGAAACCTAAAACTCTAGGTTCGGGAGTCGATTACGCGTGGGGAAGGTGTTAACACCCCACAGCGCCCGTCAAAGACGGTACCCAAGATTGATTGTGCAAAAATTATCAAAAAAAACCTATTATTTACAAAGAAGATTTATTTATTATTTACAAAGAAATGAAAATGAGATTATTTACAAAAAAAACAAAAATATTTATTTTATTTTATTTAGCCTGATAGGTGTGAACCTAGTCCTACGTACTTCCCTCAAATGGAAGATCAAGGCCACGTAGTTCTGAAGGTTTAAAGTGATTTTTAATTTGATGTGCCTGGCGGGGAGTTGCCCGGTCTGAAGGCTTAAAGTGATTAAAAAAGGGTGCCTGGCGGGGAGTTGCCCGGTCTGAAGGCTTAAATGATTTAAAAAAAGGGTGCCTGGTGGGGAGTTGTCCGGTCTGAAGGCTTAAAGTGATTAAAAAAGGGTGCCTGGCGGGGAGTTTCCCGGTCCTACGTATCTCCGAAGAGAAATCAAGGCTACGTAGTTCTAAAGATTTAGTATTTATTATTTTTCTATAAAAAGGGTGAGCAAAACGGTACGAGGAACGACATTCCACAAGGGAACAGACGCTATATCGCATCACGTTCGCAATTATTTTGACACGAGAAACGACATTTCACAAGGGAACAGACGCATTCGCATTTGTTGATTTCACGGGAAGAAAGGACGTGGACAAAATCAGAGTGCGAAAATAAGAATACAAAACAGGCGCCAACAAAGCTTCACACTTAATATTATCCAACTACACTGAACAAGGTCTTATTGAAATTATTATTATTGAAATTATTATTATCATTGACAGCAGACAATATTAGAGAGGAAATTGGGTGCTGACAATCTTCTTGAGCATCATTTACTTTTGATGGTTCAATTTGAGAGACAAAGGCCATATTCAAAACTGAATCATTTAAGCGTAGCCTTGTAGAAACGCCTCTAGAAATATCACCAATTATATTATCAACTGGATGATCCCTATGGGTTCTCCATTCCTTTGGAAGTTGATAAGTATTATCTTCAATGTGCTCTTCTTGTATTGGATTATAATCTTCATCCTTTTGAGAATCTTCATTTATAATGATATCATCTTCTTCAATATCTGGAGTATTAACTCTATCTTCTATTGAAGATTTAGATTCATCAAAAGAAACATGAATGGATTCTTCCACAGATAGAGTTTTCTTGTTAAAGACTCTATATGCTTTGCTTGTTAGAGAATAACCAAGGAATATACCTTCATCAGATTTTTCATCAAACTTTCCATGGTTTTCCTTTCCATTATTCAAAACAAAGTATTTTGATCCAAAAGCATGTAGATGAGAGATGTTTGGTTTCCTTCCTTTGTAGAGTTCATAGGGGGTTTTCTTAAGAATAGGTCTAATAAGAACTCTATTGGAAACATAGCAAGCAGTACTTACAGCATCAGCCCAGAAATATTTAGGGAGACTAGATTCACTTAGCATGGTTCTTGCTAATTCCTGAAGTAATATGTTCTTCCTTTCTACAACACAATTTTGTTGTGGTGTTCTCGGAGTAGAGAAATTATGTGATATTCCATTTTCATCACATAGTTCTTGGAATTGTTGATTCTGAAATTCTCCACCATGATCACTTCTAATAGAAGAGATCTTTAAATACTTCTCATTTTGAACTAGCCTTGCATATCTCTTGAATGCATTGAAGGCTTCATTCTTATGAGGCAGAAATAATGTCCATGTAAATCTAGAGAAATCATCAACAATAACAAGTGCATAGAAATTACCTCCGAGGCTTTTAGTTCTAGATGGTCCGAACAAATACATATGTAACAATTGAAGGGGCCTTGAAGTCGAAACTATGTTCTTTGGTTTGAAGGATGTTCTGGTTTGCTTCCCTTTTTGACATGCATCACAAAGCTTGTCTTTCTCGAATTTTATCTTTGGAAGCCCAACAACTAGATCATGGTTGACTAGTTTGTTTAAATGATCTATGTGAATATGAGCAAGTCTTATATGCCATAGCCATGAATCACTATTATTCTTGGCCAAAAGGCATCTCACATTTTGTGGAATTTCTTCCAAGGAGATCATGAAGACTTTATTTACTTTATACCCAGAAATCTTAATTTCTTTAGTTTTCACATCTTTCACTACACATATATCATTAATAAAACCAACTTTCAAACCTTTATCACATAGTTGACTAATACTCAGAAGATTATGCATCAAACCATCAACGTAAAGAACTTTATCGATGACTGTTTGAGGGGGTGTTCCTATTCTTCCAATACCGAGTATCTTTCCCTTTTGATTGTTACCATATGTGACAAAACATTTTTCTCTAGGTATAAGAAATGAAAATTTGGTTTTGTCTCCTGTCATGTGTGATGAGCAGCCACTATCAAGATACCATAAATCCTTTGCTGCTTTCATACACACCTACATGACAAAGTTCAGACATGGGTATTAGGAACCCAACAAGTTTTGGGTCCTTCTAAGTTAACATCCTTTCTAACCCACATGTATTTGCTATTTGGTACTCCTACATGTTTATAGTAACATCTACTAGGGGTATGTCCTACTTTGTTACAATACGTACTAGAGTAATGATTGTAACTAGATGTTTGTCTAGTAGAGGAATGGATCTTGTTAGGATGTCTATTTTGAGTATTCTTCCTATTGTATGTACTTCTAACAGGATTAATCCTTTTGTTATTTGAAGATCCTACCATATGGTTTGGTTTTACAAACACAGTTTTCTTGACTTCCTTAGTTTTTGGGTGAGAAGTATATCCTAGACCTGATTTGTTATTTGAATGTCTTTGCACACGTAGAATATCATCTAACTTCTGTTTTCCTTTATTGAAGTTATTTACTCTTTGTTGAAGATTATCTATCTTTTCTTCTAAAGAACTACACTTAGTGCATTTTTGTTTAATTTCTAATTTAGATTTTACTATGTCTAATTCCTCTTGTAAGGTTCTACACTTACTTTCTAAGGATGAAATTAAATCATTTTGCTTAGTACTAATCTTGGAAAATTCTTGACACAATTTAAACATATTTTCCATAGCAAACTTTAAATCATGAGAAGACATAGAATTACCACTAACCTGGGAATCTTCAACATCTGAGTCATGTGAAGCCATCGAAGCAACTTGTGCTTCTTCTTTGTCAGAATTTGATGACGAACTTACTTCATTATCATCCCAAGCCAAATATGCTCTTCGAGTAGGTTGATCCTTTTTCTCGAATTTCTCTCTTAGACCATGTTTCTTCTTCTGAAGATTTGGACAATCTGACTTGAAATGTCTCGGTTTGCCACACTCAAAACATGTAATCTTTTGAGACGAAGAAGACTCATTGTTCCTTTGGAAGGCTTTATTGTTGTTAAATTTAACATTTTTCCTTTTAAGAAACTTTCCAAAGTTCTTTACTAGAAGATTCAAATTTCCATTGTCTTCTTCTTCAGAATCTGCATCATAATCTTCTTTGATGCTTTCTTTTGCCTTTAGGGAGATTGATCGATACTTCTTCTCATGTTTTTCATGCTCTTCTAAACGATTTAATTCCAACTCATTTTCTTGGAGTTTTCCAAAGAGAGTTGCAAGAGTCATACTTGATAAACTCTTCTTTTCAGAGATGGCTGTAACTTTTGGTTGCCATACTCTTGTAAGTGATCTTAGAACTTTCATGTTCAAGTCACTATTTGAAAATTGTTTTCCAAGAGCAATCAAATGATTAATCAAATGAGTGAATCGTTTTTGCATATCTAATACCTTTTCTCCTGGAAGCATTCTGAACATTTCATACTCCTGAGATAAAGTATTGATCTTTGATCTCTTGACTTCATCTGTTCCTTCATGAGTCACCATCAACGTATCCCATATTTCTTTTGATGAAGTGCACGTTGATACTCTGAAGAATTCGTCCATGCCATTAGCAGATGTAAGGATGTTCATTCCTTTGAGATCATATTGAACCTTCTTCTTTTCTTCTTCACTCCAAGTACTTTCTGATTTTGGTTGTGAAGTTCCTTCTTCATCTGTTGTTACAGGCACAAAGGGACCTTCTCCAATGGCTTTCCATATTCCTGCGTCTAATGACTTTATGAATATCTTCATCTTGATTTTCCAGAAGTCATAATGTTCTCCATTGAAGAATGGTGGCCTGTTTATGTTGAATCCTTCATTTGTTCCACGATTGGAAGAGGATGCCATCTTTTCCCGGATCTTAGGAATAACTTACCTAAACTTCCGCTCTGATACCAATTGTTAGTACACATAGCAACCTGAGAGGGGGGGGGGGTGAATCAGTGTTGCCCCAATTTTTGCCTTATTGAAATTGTTACATTCAAGTTTACGATGATCACGAAATGATCGTTATGATTGCAGCGGAATTGAGCGATACTTGAAAGTAAATATGAAGGATAGCGAGAATCACACACAAGAGTTTATCCTGGTTCACCTTCAATCCACCGAAGGCTACGTCCAGTCCCTCAAGAAAACCCCTTGAGGATTTTTCCACTATTGATAAAAATCTCACAATTTCCTAACCCAAGGACCCTAAGAATTTCTACCAATATCCTGTGAAAGCAAACCACTTTTAACAGCCCCTGAAAGCAAACCGCTTTCAGTTCCTGAAGGCAAACCACCCTCAGACCTTGAAGGCTAAACCACCTTCAATTGAAACCCTGAAAGTAAACCACTTTCAGTGACAACAACCCTTCACCGAATATCACGGTGATAAACTCAATCTTACAGAAAGAGATGAAGAAGATGTTACAATTGGCTGTATCAATCCTTTAACATACAATTGGATTGATCATGAGAAATTATGCTTTAAGGATTTTAAGCATAATACAATTATGAGTTCTTCAAGATATGAACAACTAAAGTGTTCTTATTGACATGAAGATCATGAACTCAGAATTTAGGCTCCAAAAGGTTTAAGTTCTAAAAGATGAACTAATATTGACAAAGTTTTGGCCTAATGGTGTTTTCTCATGTGTAATGTGTTGTCTCTTGTTGTGTCTTGTGTATGTTATGTTTTCTGGACTCAAATGGACTTTATATAGGCAAGGGAAACGTCCTTGAACCATCACAACCCTTTTCAAAAGGTTTGGGACACAATGGTTCATGAAAAGATGCACTTTTTCGTTCTGGTAATCGATTACCATACTTAGTGTAATCGATTACACTAATGACCGTTTCAGTTTGAATTTGAATTTAAAATATGTAATCGATTACAGACAAGTGGTAATCGATTACTTGCCTAGGTGTAATCGATTACCAGAAAGCTGCAATCGATTACATAGAAGCCCATTTTCCAGAAACTTGATTCTTTTAGACTGACTTAAGGTTTTCTACTTCTTTTAAGTTATGAAAACACTTAGCTTGATTAGATTAGGTGTTTTAAGAGCCTTTATGCTTTAATAGTCCTTTGGAAGCATAACTCACCTAATACTAAGACTTCTAGACTATTGATGGACTTGTAGTGCTTGTTTCTTTGAAGTCTTCTTTTCTTCTTTTTGTTGATGAGTTTGTCGTCATCAAAACCACAGCCAGGGTCAGGAGCAAAACCTTCTTCACATGATATATATATCAACCTTTTTTCTCAAAAGAAATTGTCATTAACAAAAAGGGGGAGATTGTTAGATTCAAATAATTACTATGTTTTGATAATTAACAATTTCTGTATAATATGATATTTCTGAGGTAGAATTCCTAACTTGCTGAACATCTTTATGTCCAGGAAAAACTATCCTCATAAAGGACTGCATAAAACCGCAAGGTTTTATCAAGTCACAGAAATATGAGACAGGCTATATAAGTGGAAATCGTCCGGGTCCTCACTGAAGAACAACTGAATACGTTTCAAAGAGGAACTGTCCGAAGGCATAAAGAAAGCAATCAAGCAGAGATAGTCCGACGACTCACTAAAGATCAAGCTTGCCCAAAAAAAAAAAACAGATATCCTTTGGGAAGCACTAAGGAAACTATGATTATTCAACACCAAAAGTGCATGAGATAAAGTTGAAACAGTCTGGTGCTTGAATATACTCTGACCTACAGGAAGAATTTTTTGTCAAAGTTGAATAAGTCTGGCCACAAGTTTGAAGAAAGGTCTCCATCTTTGAAGTCTCTTTTTCCCCTATGGAAAAATAGTTGGATGACAATCCATTCAAGAGGAGAACTTCAAAAGAAGCATAAAAGAAGGAAGTGTTCAGCCACCTGCATAGCAAGAACAGTCTGAAAGATGAGAAAGATCGGCATAAGAAAGTCCGTCCGCCTATACAATACAGTTGACAACTCACTAAGTGACGAACCGCTGAAAATATTTGTAAAGACTGTGTCTGCCTTGTCATGATGACGACTACGTCTGCCCAAAGCATCAGAGTGCTCAAAATTCATAAATGCCAGAAAGCATGTTTGTCATGAGGTTATGAAGAAATAGTTCGGCAGAAGCATTAAAGAAATTGTTCTACAAAGTTCTGAAGAATTCATCTATCATAATTGCTTCTTGCTTCAAAGATCATCTACCTCGTTAGCATATTAAATGCAGCACTGTTGATTGCAGAAAGAAGAAAAGGACATATTAATATTATATTCCTCGTTTCCTCTGCTCTTCTGCTTTTCCTCAAATCAAGCCGATATTCCGGAATCAACGGCGTGAATTTCTGAACATCGTACCTTCCTCAACGTTCAAATTCAAATTTCTGTTCAGAGAATTTAATGATCATTAGCTGGCATGCCCTGGGATATTATGTTCAAACAAAATCCCAAAGCTGAACACGACAACGAGCCAGGCGATGTCAACACAAGCAATTAATGCTTGATAGAATGCATTTAATGCTGATCAAGAGTTACAGAATTAGCCGTTACTCACAAGGAAGCAGGAACACTAACAGATCTATTTTCTCTTCTTCGTCAAAGCTCAATGATCAATTTCTACGGAAGTTATAAATAGAGAAATCAGCTTCCGGAACAACTTGGCGACTTGAATACAACATATTGCATATTTCAACCAAGCTGCCCAGAGAGCCAAGCTTCCATTGGTTCAAACTCAGAAAGCTTCAAGCCATTCTTTACATGAGTTAAGTCGTCCATTTTTTTGAAGAATTCATAGAGTGTCACTCTTATTTTTAGTCACACACAAAACAAAATAGAGAACCTGAAACTCTTAATCTCTCTGTAATCCGAGCTTCACTTCTTCTACCCACTCTTACTGAAGAGAGTTTCTGTAGAATAACAAACCCAATTTGTAAAGGGAATCAGCAGTAGTCCTGTAGAATACTAATAAGGAGGAGTCCTGGAGAATACTTGAAAGGAGAAGTCCTAAGAATACTAGGAGAAGTCCTGTACAATACTTGATAGGAGAAGTCCTTCTAATACTGGGAGAAGTCCTTGAGAATACTTGTACTATTTGATGAAATAGTTGAAAACCTTCATGAAGCCAAGGACTGGGCATAGCCCTGTCGATTATGGGGGTGAACCAGGATAAATATTATGTGTGCTGTAATTTTCTATTCTACAATTAATTTTCCGCTGTGTACACAAACACACTTTAACACTCTTTGAAAACTAATAATTGTGATGTATTATGATAGCGAAATCGCAAGTGTACGATTAACTATCGCGTAGTAAAAAGATCGAACCCAAGGGATAGGTGTTCTTATTAATATAATATTTAGTACTTGTGCAGAAAAATTAAAGATGAATATAATTTGTTGGTTTTAGAGCAAGCAAGAACAATAGCATAAAATAAAGAAGAGATAAATATGATGAGAATAAGGTTCTTGGGTTGGTTTACATAGAATATAACATATGCTAGCAAGTTCCTACTTAATTTCTGAATTTTAAATCCAAGTTCATGATGCTATAGCCTATTATATCTACAAGTTAATCTCTTACACATTGTAGAACTTTCTTTTTAATTACTAAACCCAATTTCTTGCAATTTAGTTAACTAAAGAAGAAGATGAAGATGAAGTTCCGGCCAACATAAAGCTACGTCTATCCTAATCTCTTAGCGATATATACTTATAGCCTTTTTTAATTCCTATTTCCCTTACTACTTACCAATTCTCATTCGTATAAGTAATAAGCAAGAACACTTGTGATCATCAAGATAAAATTAAGAACAAGGAATTAAAACAAGAACTGGAAATAATATTCAGAAAGGTAGAAACAATACTAAAACATAAATTATAAACTACTACAACCCAAGGAACTTAAAGAAGAGGTTAGCCAAGCATGGCTAAAAGATTCATTGAATTACCCTGGATAGGAGCTCAAGTTTGGCTTCCCACAATTCCTAGGAACAATGTTCTTAAGGAGGAAAGAAGAATACTTGTTGTATTCTGAATTGGTGTGATTTTTACAAAGGATGAGCACTCCCATTTATAGCAAAAAATTTCCTTTCAATGGTGGAGTAGTTGATGGCCATTATGGCCTTCATTGGCCACCAATTAACTTTTGAAAACTCCTTCCCACTACCATCAATTCTCCACTCATCCTTTAATCCTTATTTTCCATGTGCTTAATTTAGAGAGTGTTGGTTCATATTCTTGATTTCCACTTTAAGTCCTCTCTTTGCTAGCACTTCAATTCTGGCCCTTTAACTCTTTGAAACTTCACTTTTCATCCTCCACTCTTGAACTTTTTACACTTTAATCCTTTCGTTCCTGAAACTTTACAATTGGGTCCCTGGAGAAAAATGATAACTATACCAGCTTTCCAAAAAATATAAAATAAAGTTTAAAAAATAAATAAAAGCTAATCTATATGCAAAATGCAAAATAAATATAAAATCTACATAAAAATAATAAAAATCCTATATGAGACTCAAAAATAACAAAATAAAAAGACTAAAATGACCCTAAAATTATCATATAAAATCCAGTCATCACACCACTATACCCAACGACAGCTTGTCCTCAAGCGACAAAACTTAAAGAGAAACTCGTCCCTGAGTTTAGAGAAAGTTTTATCCAAAGAAGATGATAATTTTCAAGAAAGCACGGCGGATTTGGAAAGACATGCATGTTCCACAGATATTAATCAAGAAAGTTAGGCTTGGCACTTTTAACATGTTGAGTTCATCAAATTAAGCTCACAAAAAGATATTCTCCATGAAAAAAGAGAAAGCGTGATAATTCTGCCTATCATTCAAATCAAAACTGAAACCATGTAACTAAGTAATTTTGAAGAGATTTTTGAAGGTTGTAACTTTGCCAAAGGGTTGAAAAATTGAAGGTGTGGATTTCAAGAACTTGAATTTTGACTCAGAATCTGTTGTTAAGTGATTGTTGACTAAGAGCCTTATCAAACTTCAACACATAGGTTCTCTCAAATTTTTTCCCTCTTTTTTTTTGAACGAAGTAGTGGAATGTATGGGATGAATGAATTGAATTTTACTCCCCTCATAATCTTTCTCACCCCACCACTTCATTATTTTTTCTTTTCTTTCCTTTTTTTTCATAAGGCACATACCTTATTTTTTCTTTTTTTCTTTTCATTTTTCTTTAGAGAGAAACCCAACAAACATAGCTCTAGCAATTTCAGCTTTTGAATCACACTAACAACTTAAAAATATCACACAAAGTAGGCTCCAAAGAATGACTCTTTTAAGGCTAAAAAAAGGGCTACTAGTGGATATCAAATTTCAAGCAAGAATCTGAGTTTTCAAAAATGCCTATAATCTCTTCTCAACTTACAAAGTATACAAAATCCCAATCAACATGCAACACAAGGCAGAAAAATCTTACAATCATGCAATCAGAGTCCTCAGCTCTCAGAAAAAACATAGGGTAAGTAGTACCCTTTCTAGAACTCATAAAAACTTTGCCAACAACCAAACAATCAAGATGTCCAAATCATTTCTAACAACATGCAATCCTAACAACATCAAAACATAGAACTTTTTAAGAAAGCAGTTCAATCAGATTAAACATTCAGAGAGCAATAGAAGCATTCAGACTAGATAATATACTGGACTCATGCAGTTTAAAAAAAACTAAAAGCAAAAATAAAAACAAAAACTACAAACTAAAAATAAAACTAAAAACTATCAAAAAGCTAAAACTAAAAGCTGGTAGAATATTAATTTATTTTTTGAATTGTCCAGGAAACCTCCTTGCAATTTCAACTTTGAACACCCAAGTTCAAGAGGGTTCTTTCTCCTTGGTGCCTTTCCTGCAAAATTGAACAAACAAAGTCTTACAAGCAGAAGCTTGCTTGACTTGTTATTTCCCAAAACAGCATACTTAAGGACAAGGGTTGAAAATTGTGTCCACCTTAAAACAAGAATTCTTGAGTTCCCAAAGATCAAAACCATAATAGAAGCAAGGGAAAACTCAAAGAATCAAAAACTTTTCAAGAGCTGGTGGACACAAAATTATTTAAAAACAAAGAAAACAGAAAATAAAATAAAAAGCAGAAAATTGCCCGAGCTCCAGCGCTTGAGCGTTGGGTTTCCAACGCTGGGGCGCTGGAATTAAAACAAAAAACTGGGCAAGAAACAAGGGCTCAACGCATGTGCATTGAGCCTCCAACGCTTGGGCGTTGGGGTTCCTGCAGCTATTTATTCAGCAAAACAAAACAAAACAAAAGCAATAGAAACACTTGGGTTGTCTCCCAAGAAGCCCAATGTTATAGTCTTTGGTAGACTTTTCACTAATCACTTTTCAACTGGGGTCTATTATAACATTCATTAGACCCCGCAAATCATGCAAATTTTGGCACATAAACATCATGGTGCCCACTGAATTTTCAGCCATCAAAGCAAAAACAGTATATTTACAAATGGAGGGGATAAGAAAATTTTCCCCTTGCTCTTTGCCTTGATCTTGTGAACCTATAACATAAGTCCCTTGAGGTTCTTCTTCCTCTATTTCCAATTTGTCTTCAAAGACAAATTCTACAATGGAGGTTTCTTTCACCTCCTCTCTTTGAACCACGAGTTCATTTTCATGAACAAGTGGTTGTTGTTCATCCCTGGGCTGCCTCCTTAGAATGTCATTCAGCCTCCCTTGCAAGATTATTCTGGCCTTCCATTCCTTCACTCGGTTGGGCAAAGATCCTGAAGCACGCTTGCAATCCAATTCAGAGTAATACTCATCAATTAAATTGAGAGCAAAATGCTTCTTCTTTTCATCTTCTTTTTCAAGATTAGCCCGAATCTTTGCCAACCATTCCTCAAATGTTCTAGCCATAATTCCTTACAAAATTTAGCAGACAAAATTAGCAGCACCAGTTCATCACACAGATAACATTTTTTTTTATATAAACAAAAAGCACTAAACAAAATAATAACAAGAACAGAACCTATCCCCGGCAACGGCGCCAAAAACTTGATTGCGAAATCGCAAGTGTACGATTAACTATCGCGTAGTAAAAAGATCGAACCCAAGGGATAGGTGTTCTTATTAATATAATATTTAGTACTTGTGCAGAAAAATTAAAGATGAATATAATTTGTTGGTTTTAGAGCAAGCAAGAACAATAGCATAAAATAAAGAAGAGATAAATATGATGAGAATAAGGTTCTTGGGTTGGTTTACATAGAATATAACATATGCTAGCAAGTTCCTACTTAATTTCTGAATTTTAAATCCAAGTTCATGATGCTATAGCCTATTATATCTACAAGTTAATCTCTTACACATTGTAGAACTTTCTTTTTAATTACTAAACCCAATTTCTTGCAATTTAGTTAACTAAAGAAGAAGATGAAGATGAAGTTTCGGCCAACATAAAGCTACGTCTATCCTAATCTCTTAGCGATATATACTTATAGCCTTTTTTAATTCCTATTTCCCTTACTACTTACCAATTCTCATTCGTATAAGTAATAAGCAAGAACACTTGTGATCATCAAGATAAAATTAAGAACAAGGAATTAAAACAAGAACTGGAAATAATATTCAGAAAGGTAGAAACAATACTAAAACATAAATTATAAACTACTACAACCCAAGGAACTTAAAGAAGAGGTTAGCCAAGCATGGCTAAAAGATTCATTGAATTACCCTGGATAGGAGCTCAAGTTTGGCTTCCCACAATTCCTAGGAACAATGTTCTTAAGGAGGAAAGAAGAATACTTGTTGTATTCTGAATTGGTGTGATTTTTACAAAGGATGAGCACTCCCATTTATAGCAAAAAATTTCCTTTCAATGGTGGAGTAGTTGATGGCCATTATGTCCTTCATTGGCCACCAATTAACTTTTGAAAACTCCTTCCCACTACCATCAATTCTCCACTCATCCTTTAATCCTTATTTTCCATGTGCTTAATTTAGAGAGTGTTGGTTCATATTCTTGATTTCCACTTTAAGTCCTCTCTTTGCTAGCACTTCAATTCTGGCCCTTTAACTCTTTGAAACTTCACTTTTCATCCTCCACTCTTGAACTTTTTACACTTTAATCCTTTCGTTCCTGAAACTTTACAATTGGGTCCCTGGAGAAAAATGATAACTATACCAGCTTTCCAAAAAATATAAAATAAAGTTTAAAAAATAAATAAAAGCTAATCTATATGCAAAATGCAAAATAAATATAAAATCTACATAAAAATAATAAAAATCCTATATGAGACTCAAAAATAACAAAATAAAAAGACTAAAATGACCCTAAAATTATCATATAAAATCCAGTCATCACACCACTATACCCAACGACAGCTTGTCCTCAAGCGACAAAACTTAAAGAGAAACTCGTCCCTGAGTTTAGAGAAAGTTTTATCCAAAGAAGATGATAATTTTCAAGAAAGCACGGCGGATTTGGAAAGACATGCATGTTCCACAGATATTAATCAAGAAAGTTAGGCTTGGCACTTTTAACATGTTGAGTTCATCAAATTAAGCTCACAAAAAGATATTCTCCATGAAAAAAGAGAAAGCGTGATAATTCTGCCTATCATTCAAATCAAAACTGAAACCATGTAACTAAGTAATTTTGAAGAGATTTTTGAAGGTTGTAACTTTGCCAAAGGGTTGAAAAATTGAAGGTGTGGATTTCAAGAACTTGAATTTTGACTCAGAATCTGTTGTTAAGTGATTGTTGACTAAGAGCCTTATCAAACTTCAACACATAGGTTCTCTCAAATTTTTTCCCTCTTTTTTTTTGAACGAAGTAGTGGAATGTATGGGATGAATGAATTGAATTTTACTCCCCTCATAATCTTTCTCACCCCACCACTTCATTATTTTTTCTTTTCTTTCCTTTTTTTTCATAAGGCACATACCTTATTTTTTCTTTTTTTCTTTTCATTTTTCTTTAGAGAGAAACCCAACAAACATAGCTCTAGCAATTTCAGCTTTTGAATCACACTAACAACTTAAAAATATCACACAAAGTAGGCTCCAAAGAATGACTCTTTTAAGGCTAAAAAAAGGGCTACTAGTGGATATCAAATTTCAAGCAAGAATCTGAGTTTTCAAAAATGCCTATAATCTCTTCTCAACTTACAAAGTATACAAAATCCCAATCAACATGCAACACAAGGCAGAAAAATCTTACAATCATGCAATCAGAGTCCTCAGCTCTCAGAAAAAACATAGGGTAAGTAGTACCCTTTCTAGAACTCATAAAAACTTTGCCAACAACCAAACAATCAAGATGTCCAAATCATTTCTAACAACATGAAATCCTAACAACATCAAAACATAGAACTTTTTAAGAAAGCAGTTCAATCAGATTAAACATTCACAGAGCAATAGAAGCATTCAGACTAGATAATATACTGGACTCATGCAGTTTAAAAAAAACTAAAAGCAAAAATAAAAACTAAAACTACAAACTAAAAATAAAACTAAAAACTATCAAAAAGCTAAAACTAAAAGTTGGTAGTATATTAATTTATTTTTTGAATTGTCCAGGAAACCTCCTTCCATTTCAACTTTGAACACCCAAGTTCAAGAGGGTTCTTTCTCCTTGGTGCCTTTCCTGCAAAATTGAACAAACAAAGTCTTACAAGCAGAAGCTTGCTTGACTTGTTATTTCCCAAAACAGCATACTTAAGGACAAGGGTTGAAAATTGTGTCCACCTTAAAACAAGAATTCTTGAGTTCCCAAAGATCAAAACCATAATAGAAGCAAGGGAAAACTCAAAGAATCAAAAACTTTTCAAGAGCTGGTGGACACAAAATTATTTAAAAACAAAGAAAACAGAAAATAAAATAAAAAGCAGAAAATTGCCCGAGCTCCAGCGCTTGAGCGTTGGGTTTCCAACGCTGGGGCGCTGGAATTAAAACAAAAAACTGGGCAAGAAACAAGGGCTCAACGCATGTGCATTGAGCCTCCAACGCTTGGGCGTTGGGGTTCCTGCAGCTATTTATTCAGCAAAACAAAACAAAACAAAAGCAATAGAAACACTTGGGTTGTCTCCCAAGAAGCCCAATGTTATAGTCTTTGGTAGACTTTTCACTAATCACTTTTCAACCGGGGTCTATTATAACATTCATTAGACCCCGCAAATCATGCAAATTTAGGCACATAAACATCATGGTGCCCAATGAATTTTCAGCCATCAAAGCAAAATCAGTATATTTACAAATGGAGGGGATAAGAAAATTTTCCCCTTGCTCTTTGCCTTGATCTTGTGAACCTATAACATAAGTCCCTTGAGGTTCTTCTTCCTCCATTTCCAATTTGTCTTCAAAGACAAATTCTACAATGGAGGTTTCTTTCACCTCCTCTCTTTGAACCACGAGTTCATTTTCATGAACAAGTGGTTGTTGTTCATCCCTGGGCTGCCTCCTTAGAATGTCATTCAGCCTCCCTTGCAAGATTATTCTGGCCTTCCATTCCTTCACTCGGTTGGGCAAAGATCCTGAAGCACGCTTGCAATCCAATTCAGAGTAATACTCATCAATTAAATTGAGAGCAAAATGCTTCTTCTTTTCATCTTCTTTTTCAAGATTAGCCCAAATCTTTGCCAACCATTCCTCAAATGATCTAGCCATAATTCCTTACAAAATTTTGCAGACAAAATTAGCAGCACCAGTTCATCACACAGATAACATTTTTTTTATATAAACAAAAAGCACTAAACAAAATAATAACAAGAACAGAACCTATCCCCGGCAACGGCGCCAAAAACTTGATAGCGAAATCGCAAGTGTACGATTAACTATCGCGTAGTAAAAAGATCGAACCCAAGGGATAGGTGTTCTTATTAATATAATATTTAGTACTTGTGCAGAAAAATTAAAGATGAATATAATTTGTTGGTTTTAGAGCAAGCAAGAACAATAGCATAAAATAAAGAAGAGATAAATATGATGAGAATAAGGTTATTGGGTTGGTTTACATAGAATATAACATATGCTAGCAAGTTCCTACTTAATTTCTGAATTTTAAATCCAAGTTCATGATGCTATAGCCTATTATATCTACAAGTTAATCTCTTACACATTGTAGAACTTTCTTTTTAATTACTAAACCCAATTTCTTGCAATTTAGTTAACTAAAGAAGAAGATGAAGATGAAGTTCCGGCCAACATAAAGCTACGTCTATCCTAATCTCTTAGCGATATATACTTATAGCCTTTTTTAATTCCTATTTCCCTTACTACTTACCAATTCTCATTCGTATAAGTAATAAGCAAGAACACTTGTGATCATCAAGATAAAATTAAGAACAAGGAATTAAAACAAGAACTGGAAATAATATTCAGAAAGGTAGAAACAATACTAAAACATAAATTATAAACTACTACAACCCAAGGAACTTAAAGAAGAGGTTAGCCAAGCATGGCTAAAAGATTCATTGAATTACCCTGGATAGGAGCTCAAGTTTGGCTTCCCACAATTCCTAGGAACAATGTTCTTAAGGAGGAAAGAAGAATACTTGTTGTATTCTGAATTGGTGTGATTTTTACAAAGGATGAGCACTCCCATTTATAGAAAAAAATTTCCTTTCAATGGTGGAGTAGTTGATGGCCATTATGGCCTTCATTGGCCACCAATTAACTTTTGAAAACTCCTTCCCACTACCATCAATTCTCCACTCATCCTTTAATCCTTATTTTCCATGTGCTTAATTTAGAGAGTGTTGGTTCATATTCTTGATTTCCACTTTAAGTCCTCTCTTTGCTAGCACTTCAATTCTGGCCCTTTAACTCTTTGAAACTTCACTTTTCATCCTCCACTCTTGAACTTTTTACACTTTAATCCTTTCGTTCCTGAAACTTTACAATTTGGTCCCTGGACAAAAATGATAACTATACCAGCTTTCCTAAAAATATAAAATAAAGTTTAAAAAATAAATAAAAGCTAATCTATATGCAAAATGCAAAATAAATATAAAATCTACATAAAAATAATAAAAATCCTATATGAGACTCAAAAATAACAAAATAAAAAGACTAAAAAGACCCTAAAATTATCATATAAAATCCAGTCATCATATTAAACGAAGAAGTTTTCAAAAATCACACACACAATTCAAGCCTCCCATTTCTTGTGTGTTTCTTGCACTATCAATAAGACCGAGTTACACTTACCGTCGAACGTACCACATAAGCTTGATTTCCAACCTAACAAGGACATATAAACAACAATCAAACAACTGTTGGAAGGATGGAAACCAATGTCAAAATAATTAGAAATCGGTCGGCCAAAACTAAGGTTTTTGAGGAAAAGCAACAGAAAACAACAGAAGCCCCACACATCTGCGCAAGATACCCACGCACATGCGTGGCCTCACTGGAAAAAACAAGTTTGGGCAGAGGCCCTGCGCATGTGCGCAGGGTGGCCATGCAAATGCGTGGCCCCTCTGTTTAATGTAACAGCCCGATTTTTAAGTCGAGAGTCACATTGAAAAAAACGCGGAAAAACACTTCAAATAAAGAGCCTTTCAAAACATCTCAATTTTCCCAAAATAACGTCTCACATATATTTAATAAGTGTAGCCCATAGTCAATAATATTACAGCCAGGAAAACAAGACGTAATGAAAGTAATATGTTGCACACATGTGTTATGTTTACAAAATAGCGAAAACTAAACATCATCTTAAAATCTGCCACAAAAGTTCCTCAAGCTTGCATCAAAACAGCCCTCAAGTCCTCCCTCATTGCTGGTCATCTGGCGTTGCACACCAAATTAAAAGAAGACACAAACAAAAATAGCAAAGGGGTTAACTCAAATATAAGAATATAGAAATACAATATTATAAGTGCATTATAGAGTAAACAGTATTAACCATTATACTATAACTGAAACAATGATTCACAACATGTCTGCCAGTAATTCATTACTTCACAGGATAAGCCTCATTCATCACAACACATGTGCTTGTTAGCTCTTCAATGAATAATGCAAATAGCTCATTGGGTTTTTTCCGTATCAGGGCCAGGATGACTTAGAACATGGAAGAGACTTTCCCACACCACCCTTGGCATGATCCCGCGACGCATAATAGTTCACCACATCAAAACCTAAAATTATGCACCTGTAGTGCATCTGTCATGACAGTAATTGAATCCTCATGAACAATAACGGTTCACTCGTTTCATAGTTATGTCAATATATACATAACACAGTAAACTCTTTTTACAAAATATGTTCAAGCAATTCAATATCATAACCATACAACATCTTCGATATATCGTACTATTATCAACAGTATTCAAACAAACTTATAAACAATCACAGTCCGTGTTCTGCAATCAGAATCACAAAAATATCATAATATCATAATACTAAGATTGAGTTACCCTTACCTTCTTCTAGGTTGCATACACTTGTTCTTCAACCTAGAAATAGCATATAAACTCATTTAATTAACTATCCTAAGGACAGGACGCAATCTGGAAAGAAACAGAACTCAAAACGGTCGAAACCAGAATTTTTCGTAAAACAGAGCAGAACAGAGTGCCTTCCAACGCCCAAGCGTTGGCCATTGTCTGGTTACGTTAAAACTCGAAGAAACCCACCGCCCAAGCGTTGGATCCCAACGCCCAAGCGTTGGCTCTCAGCCTGAGAGTCCAGAATCAGAGTTTTTCATGTAAAGTTACTTTTAAATTCATTTCTTTAAAACCCAAACTTCTTTATAGATAAAAACCAATACCAAATTGATTTAAAACAGTGTCTATATGGTTTTCAAGGGATATTTTAGAAATACAAAGATTACAATAGAGTTCTAACGTAAGGACTAGAAAGGAAACCAACCTTGAATGGCCTAAAAGATTTAAGAGATTTGAAACTTCAACTCTGTCCTCCACGAACCAAGGAGAACTCACAACGAACAGGTCTGATCTTCAACGAACAAGAAAAATATGGCCGCAATGGAAAACAGAACAAGTTAAACCCCAAGAAGATGAACTAAATTGAATACTTTGGAAATTCCAGAATTAGTAAGAGCCTGAACAACTTACCAACAACCACGCTTCAGAAAAATGTCAAGGATTCAGCTTACTTTAAAGAGAAGAAAGGTGTGGGAAAAATGAAAGATTAACGTATTGACGGAGTTTGGTATTTATAGAATGAGGAAACCGACTTAGAAAAGATTAAAATATTCTAAGTCAAAGAAAACGGCAAGTCATTAATGCTTATTAATGATTCTGACATTTTATCTCTTAAGAGTCAATAAAAACGGAAGTTTATCATTCCCAAGGTATTTGACACTTATTTCTTAAAATCAACAATAACGACTGACCAGACCAGGCAAAACGAAGTCCTAGTCTGCCAACTAAATGACGTAACTGTCTGCCAACGGAGAAACAGTCTGCTAATGGAGAAACAGTCTGCCAACGGAGAAACAGTCTGCCAATGGAGAAACAGTCCGCCAACGGAGAAACAGTCTGCCAATGGAGAAACAGTCCGCAAACGGAGAAACAGTTTGCCAATGGAGAAACAGTCTGCCAATTTTACCAGACGATTGCAACTTTCCTTTCAAAACGTCGCCATTTCAGCCAAGGCTTAAACAATACATATATCCATACTCAAACACATATTTCTCATAAATAAAACTCAATATATCAACCCAATACTAACTCGAATTACTAAATGATTCAAGACAAAGTATAATCAATATACTTCAAAAGATTCAAACTATAATCACAAGAGTTACAAGGACCAAAATACATCACAAAAAATTGAGGGGTTCAAAAACACTGTTTTTCACATAGAAAGATGTCTAGAATGGTTTTCTAACATAGTTTTTTTATAAATAGGTTTCTTCCTTCAAAAAAAATTGATCTTCTAAGGTTAAAAAGGTTCCATAACAAATTTTATCTAAGAAAGATTCATTTAGAAACATGAAGGTATTTAGATAACAACCCAGAATTTCTTTGACGATTGAGAAAAAGGAGAGAGCCTACCTTATGTCTTGCTCGATTAAGGAGCAACTAAAATAGCACTTTCACGTCGAGAACTTCGAGAAGGAATCGTCGAACGTCGGAGGAAGGAAAATCTCTGTGGTAAAACCCTTGGAAGGAGAATGAAGGTAAAGAGAAAACATGTTCAGAATTGCTTCTGAGTCGAGGTTAAAACCCTAATGTCAACATGAATTCAGAATCGGAAGGACACAATAACTTACCCAAATTCGCTTACCTTGAACCCTTGGAAAGGAAAGAAAGAAAAAGGTTTTGATCTCCTAAAGAAGAAGAAAGAGGGGCGACCAAGCAGCAGCAAGAAGGATGGATTTGACACACTTGGAGTCTAAGAGTTGTTTCTTGAGGTAAAAGAAAGAAATCAGCCCTACCTCTTATGAGCTACTCGAACCCCTAGCAAAGATAGGAAGGATTTTTTTCATATTTTCCTCTATCAATTCTGATCAAAATCTCTATCACATTTTATTTAAAAACAAATCCTAATGATATTGTTTTAAAAACAGTAACTGAATCTGCACTAATTAAAAAATATTCTGAATTAATAACCAACATTCAAAATCAAATCTTCCGAAAATAACATTCAAAACTCAGAGATAATATCTTATCTTCAAATTTAAATCAGCCTTAATAACATAATCTGTTACAAAAAGTCAACAAAGCCAACAAAAGGTCAACGTGGACCAAAACTAAAACTACTAAATAGTCTAGGGACCAAATCATAAATACTAAAAATTTGAGGGTCTTAAATGAATCTTATCCGCTCAAATTGTACCGCCAGAAATTGGAAGTACTCAGCGAGCAGGGAGTAAGTTAATGTTGCATTGTTTCAATTAATATGCTTAATGTGAAAAGAGTATGACTAATAAATCATTGTTCCATTTGTGACTAGTTCGTGTGGCAACCATAATAGAGCATGTCCTACGTCTTCTCCCATAGGACTGTGTCCAAGATCAAGCATTGTGGATAGCGGTGGTTCCTCTGCTCTACTTCCATATGAATGACTTTCACCAGCCAGATCGAATTTTGAGGCAATTTGGACAGGAGCAACATGTGCCTGATCTACCTTTACAGGATGACCGTCTACACGACATATCCTTGAGAGGAAAGGTAGATAAAGATTGGACCCACGAGATGCAGCAATATATACGAATGTGGGAGCAGAGACGGGTGTATCTGTACCCGAATCAACCTGCCTATGAACGTTAGGCCAGCCCAAGCGACCAATATATGACGTGGTACCACCAGCACACACGTCGTTGGATGACACATGAAGTTGCTACCGTTGTGACTATGGTGACGTTATTTCACATTAATCATGTTTTTCTATTATATATGTTGATTTGATTACAAGGAGACCCTCATTTTTTGTTACTATAGGCTGAGAAACTCCACTACCTCTGGTACATACTAGCCCCTGAAAGGCGTGCCACATGCGACCTTCACATCGTACGAGATGAGATTGGTCGCTGCCTTGCAATTAACGGGGAGGCGAGCCGAATTTTGGTACCTTCACATGCTGCTTCGCCACCAGCGATGGTGTTACCAGAGCTAAACAGGGATGAGTTCCCACAGGCTGGCAGAAGAGAAGGAAAGGGTATTCGTCGTGGTCGGGAGCACTTGGTTGTTGCACCCCATACGTTTGAACCAGTTGGAGTGCCACCACCAGGGTAGTACTGTGTACCTCCTCAACACATTGGTGGTGATTATACGTCGTATCATATTCCACTCCAGACTCACGGTGGCTCGAGGCACCAGGAATTTAGTCAACTGTCTGGCATCCATGAGCACGGTGACTCAGGGTACTAGGATTTTGGACAACCGTCTGGCACCCGTTAGCATTATTCCATGGGGTACCAAGAGTTTGGTATGCAGTTGAGTCCGTCCATGTTCGAGTTTCCCGATGTTTTCTCACATCCGCCACAGACTATGTATGTCACACTAGATGTGGACATCATCTAGATGTAGGAGACCCCTGGAGCAGCCTTTCATCAACATGGTGGTATGAGTTCTTTCAATGAATGGTTTACAGGTGGCACCAATCTATTTGTTGGACTTGATGAGGGGCCTAGTGGGGTAGATTTGACTATGACATTAGCTTTAGGTCGGGATGATAACCCAACAATGGGGGGGAAGAAGAGGTAGACACTACACACAATGCATGTGCCTTTTATGTTGTAATAACTTTATGTTGCAATGATTTTATGTTGTAATGATTTTAATGGAAAACAACTAAGATATTGTAATTTCAAATTCAAGTCCTATTACAATTACAAATATGCAATTTATAGATCATAAATACTGTCATCTCTGAATAATTCATTCATGGTTGCACTCACACTCGCACGTAAAGATGGACAACGGCCTCAATTGTGACCCCGCTGATTGCAATGCCCGCATTTGTGTGAAGACGAATGCGTCTCTATCAAGTCCATCTCATTCCTGATGCGAGTCTACTTTAGACACCCCTTACCGCACCTAGTTTTGATAGCTTTGATCGTATGAAAGTCGCCAACTTGAATTTGATGCCAAGTCCTCTATTTATATCTTCAGTAGGATGATCAATGGGAGCTTTGCTGAAGATCTGAAAATAGTTCCGTTTGAATTTCTCCTCTATTGTCAGTAACAAATACTTCTGCATCTCTGCTTTAGCATTTATTGTAATCTGCCATGCATTTAATGCATCTTCAATGGCGGAGGTTGATATCGTCTGGCTCTTCAAGGCATTTTTCCTTGAGCTATAACTTCTGCAATTAATGCTCATGCATTCCAGCTAAGGGAGCCATTAATGTTCTGATCAAAAGATTTGAATTTGAACATTGAGGAGATACGATGATCAGAAAGGCTCGTCGCTGATTCCACAAAAGTAGCTTGAATTACGGAATGTCAGAGAATTTGAATATGCGAGGAATAAAGAACTAATTATGTCCCTTTCTCCATTAATGCTCTGAAGGGACAAATGGTGCTTGACAGCTCATCCTGGGTTGAACAAACGATCACCTCCTAATTTTTCTTTTGCACGAGTCTTCAAGCGTTGTTTTATCAAACAAACATTCTGTCAGAGATTTACATGCACTTTCCTTCAGATGAACCCAATGATTGAGTGACCAGATGTTCGCCATAGCCGGACAATCTCTCTGAGGCAAACCTTGTCAACTGACAGACTGATTCACGAGAGCTATAGCCGGACGAATTCTTCTTCTATTCTTTACTTGAATATCTGCTTTTGATAATGCTTTGTAGAGGTCCATGCAGTGTTTCTCCAAGTAACTAGATATTCCTGAGTATGAAAAACATTGAGAAGTTAGGAATTTTATCTTTAACGAGATCAAGACTTAGGGAAATTGTTATTCATCAAAAGATACTAATTCATTGAATTATTTGATTCTAACAATCTCCCCTTTTTTGATAATGACAATTTCTTTCGAGAAAAATGTTTTGAGAATAATAAAAATCTTGAAGAAATTTTAAACTTCTCAGTTTTCTTTGCTCCCCATGAGTGTAAGAATCCTTAAAACTTGCTCCCCGTAAATTAGTGCTCTTTTTCATTCTATGTTACTCTTCTCCCCCTTTGGCATTATCAAAATGAAACAAGGTAACGCAGATAAGACGAGATTAAGAGGACGGAAGAAATAATCATTAGAATAGAGTAAAAGTAAATAGAGCAAAGGACAAAAAAAATTAGAGTTAGGGAGTGAAGGATGTCTTCAATTGCTCGAAGAACAAGTTCATCGCATCCTGCAGCAGGTCAAAACGGTTATCCATGGTTGCTGTGATGTTGTGATGCATGGCATCAAGGTGGATATTCACATCTTGACAAAGATCACGAGTCTCTTGAGAGGTGATAGCTCGGACTTCCTGAATCTCTTGAGTGAGCATGGTCACCAAGGCATGAATCTCAGTCTGCTCAGAAGGCATGGATGAATGAGAACCGGCATCAGAAGGCAATTCCTTGTAATTGGAAGTAGCATGGGCCAGCTGTGTAGCAGAAGGCTATGAGGGACCAAGAACTGCAAAGGCCGATGGCAAAATTGGAGTGGAGGGTGCCACAGTAGGTATCAGTGGTGAAGGATGGTGCAGGGCCAAATGAAACTGTATGCCTTCAGCACCTTGTTCAAGGCTGGACGAAGAACCATTTTCCAGGTCTGGAAATCCAGCACCAGAGGATCTACTCGACCAGCCAAATGAAGAGGAATGTAGGCCTCATGAGTGACTCCAGAGATTGTCAGGTGCCAATCAGAGTGAAAGAACATACTACAATGAGGCATGGACTGAACAATCTGGAGATCATGACATCCATTGGGCATCCACAAACCTGCATGAAAGCAGAAAGGCAAACCAAGAACCTCCAAAGACACAGCTGGAAATATGTGTTCATTTTGTGCAGACTGTGAGTGTTTGTGCTTTCCCAAAGTGGATCGAGATCTTCGAGAGAATCGGGGCATGAAGAAGATCTTGCTATTCGAAGTAGAAAGGTGGCCAGCCAATGCAGTAAAGGATTTGGGCGTGACCATCTTGAGGTATGGTTCCATGTAGTGAGGAGGTGGAGGTGGAACACGAACGGAATGAGCAGGAGGTTTTGGCATAAGATCTAGATCTAGATCTGTATGGAAGGAAATATTGTTTGAGGAACTGGTGGTTGTAGTTGGTGACCGATAGGATTCATTAATATTGTTATTAATTTGCGCATCTACCCGCCTCGAGGGTTGTGTAAAATGTTGACCATGACCCACAGCTAGACGGAGACAGAGATCAATATCATGTAGGTGAAATCTTTCCAAGGCTTGAAGTAAATCATCAGGAACATCTGAGTCAAGTTGACTTTCCCCAATTAGAGATGTATTAGATGACGATGCAGCAAGATGCGTCTAAACTGAAGTCGTAGTTGAGGAGGAAGCAGGAACATCTTCATGCACAGGCTCAACAGGGGTTGAAGAGATGGTTGGATCTTGAGGAGAAGTGATGACACGTTCTTCTTCAGAGTCATCATCAAGATCAATATGATGGATGATTTTTGGGAATTCAAACAAAGTGTCTAGAAATTTCTCCGCTTCGCCTTGTAATAGTCCTTTGAAGTGCAGAATTCTTGATTGAAGAGGAATCTCCCAAGCACGAGCATCTGCAGAGCAGTGATGTTTCCATTGTGGCGATATGGGAGGCAATGGTGAATTATCAGTAAGCTTTACTCGAACCTAATGCATGTTAGCAATGTTACACAATACTGTAATGGTAGGTGTTTCAGTAACAGGACCTATAAGAGGTAAGTATGTGCAACACTAGTTTGGTGCTAACGTAACCAGAATAATACGAAAAGCTGTTGCAGCAAGTAACCCCATGTCTGGAACTGAAAACCATTTAGGTTCATAAGCACGTTCACCGTCAGTCAATGTGAGAGACATACGAACAATGTCTACATCTTCATTAGAACTGAATGTTCGAGAATGGAGCGCCCTGTTGGAGACAAATTCCTGAACCAAGAGTGTGCGAACCTCTGACCAGTATGCTTGAGGATGCCCTAGCCACTGAGCAATACATCTGAAACCACAGTTTCCATCATCTTCGACATCGAAGACGTCTGCAATATATTTATGAAACAGTGGAGGCAAAACCTTCAGATAGTATGCATGGGCATCTGAAATTAATTCAGCAGTGGTATGAACTGCTTCTGGAGTAGGTTTAGAAGGGTCAGATGTAGGCAAGGTTTCGTCAGTAGACAGCATGACTGGAGAAACAGTCTGGTGAGGTGCATCTGGGACCAGACAAGGACTGTTAACCAAATGAGGACGTTTGGTAGATTCAACAGAGCAAGTGGCAGACGATGTCAATTCAGGCAGAGTCCTCTTTGCTCGTGGCTTCCTTATGTTAGAAACTTTTGAGGATGGAGGCACACTTTTAGTCTTGTTCTTCTTTGCCCAGTTACTCAAGAGTTCTTCAGGGACAACAGAGACATCGATATGGAGGTGCATTCGTCGAACATCTCCAAACATGATGGGAGTGGCAGAAATGAAGTTGCGAGCAATGAACTCCGTTTCTTCCTTTTCTGGGGAAAGCAACTTCTTCTGACGCATTAGAGCTGTTATGAGTAAGCCATAAGGAAGGTTCGTGTTGGAGTTTTCTAGAATTTGAAGTATATACTGGAAGATGAGGTCAGACAGATTTATTTTCCGATGATGCTGCATCTGAAATAGAGTCCATTGAGAAATCTTGTTGACCAGGTAACGGGAGCCTTCTTTAGGTAGCACAACCTTGCTAAGAATAGCATGTGGAAAGATGCATTCCTCAACAAGATTCTTTACACAGCGTGACTTAGACCCCTTGGGTACATCCTTCCAGATAGTGAAAGGATTACTTTCATAAGCTTCCCATGAGGTGTTGTAACAGACTCCTTCAAGGGGAATGCCTAATAAGGCAGACACATCGCTGGACTGAATGTCTACAACTTGTTGTAAACAGCGTGTTTGGATGAGTCTAGGGTTCAGTTTGATAGTACAGTCATATAATTCCTTTACAAGAGGAGAGAGTGCTGGAGTTGCTAAAATGTTGAACAGGCTGTCCCAGTCCTGAGATAACACCATGTCTAGACCTGCAATCTTTGCATGTTGATATAGCTTCAGGTCAAGGTATCGAGGAGTCACAAGCTCTCTATCACCAAGGTGTTCAATCTTTACAAGGCCAATCTTGGATGCTTGCTCCTTGCGATTGTGAATGATGTAAGACTGCTGAAATTCAACAATCCGTTGTTCAACTTCGTTGAGAGGTTCTTGAGTCTTCATCTGTTTCTGTCTATTGGGTGCCATTCGTTCTGCAACACGAGTTAGTATAGATGCAAGAACAGGTATAATAAGGATGATACATTTTAGGAAGAATGCGAATGGTCTATGAACACAACTAGAAGCAATATTTGAAGCCTCTTTGGTCTTTCATAGGGAATGAAGAGTTTTTCTTAATTGTAACAATGTAATGATGAACAATAAAGCTGATGTGAGAGGAAGGAGAAATGACAGAGGCATTAAATGAGGAAAGATAAACGTGTATTAGTGATATTTAATGCGTATTTTTAAAGATAATCCTTTTGAAAGGACTCAACTGTTCATCATTAAATACTCAAGCTAACTTTAAATAATAACTATTCTGAATTGAGATTTTTTTTTTTAATTTTTGCCAGACGATAACTAAGGCAGACGTTACCTGTAAGATAAGGTTAGTGCATGCAAACATATTATAACGCAGGAAACATACCAATTCGTTCTCTAAGGCAGGTGAACTTATTTTCAATAAGGGGTTTTATCAATATGTCAGCTAGTTGATCATCGGTGGGTATATATGAAATATCAATGTTTCCTTTAGCTACATGATCACGAAAAAAATGATGCTTTATCTCAATGTGTTTAGTTCGTTAGTGTAAAACGGGATTTTGAGTAATGTTAATGGCACTTGTATTATCACATAGCAAAGGGATATTATGCTAAAAAATATTATAATCTTCTAACTGATGCTTCACACATAAAAGTTGGGTGCAGTAAGAACCTGCACGTATTCTACTTCAGCAGTAGATAGTGATATTGTGCTTTGCCTTTTGCTTGCCTAAGATATTAGACATTGCCTTAGGAAGTGGCAACCGCCACTTGTGCTTTTTCTTTCTATTTTGTCTCCGGCATAGTCAGCATCATAGAATCCTCTTAACCTGAAATCTTCACCTTTCTCATAGACTAGACCAAGATTAGTGGTACCAATGAGATATCTAAATATACGTTTTACAACACTGAGGTGAGATTCTTGAGGACTTACCTGGATCCTCGCACATACACAGACGTTATACATAATGTCTGGTCTGCTTGAAGTGAGGTACAATAATGATCTGATCATCCCTCTGTACTTTGTTCAGTCAACTGGCGTAGACTCGTCACCTTTGTCTAGCACAGTTCCAGGACGCATTGGGGTACCCATTGCCTTGGACTTTTCCATGCTGTATTAATTCAGAAGATCATTGATATATTTCGTCTGATGGATGTAAGTTCTAGTGGTTTCCTGCCTGATTTGCAGGCCTAGAAAGAACTTCAATTCCCCCATCATGCTCATTTCAAATTCACTCTGCATTAACATGGAAAATTCTTGACAGAGAGTTTCATTAGTAGCACCAAAAACAATATCATCAACATATAGTTGTACTAAAATGAAATCCTTTGATGTTTTTATTCTGAACGGTGTATTGTCAATGGTACCCCTCGAGAACCCGTTGCTCATTAGAAATGAGCTCAAGCGATCATACCAAGCACGTGGGGCCTGTTGCAGTCCGTACAGTGCTTTTTGTAATTTGAAGACATGGTTCGGCAGATAATAATAAAACCACACAAGAAAGGGGGGGTTTGAATTGTGTGTGTGATTGTTAAGCTTCTTTTCGGTAAATAACAGTTATAAGTTCAAAAACATTTGTTAAAGAAGTGTAGCGGAAATAATCCTACAACTGAACAATAAAGTGTTAGTACAGATAGCAACCTGAGAGGGGGGGTGAATCAGAGTTGCCCCGATTTTCGCCTTATTGAAAATGTTACTTTCAAGATAACGATGATCACGACACGATAGTTGTGATTGCAGCGGAATTAAGTGTTGCTTGAAAGTAAAGATGAAGGATAGAAGAATTCACACACAAAGTTTTATCCTGGTTCACCTTCTATCCACCGAAGGCTACGTCCAATCCCTCAAGAAAACCCCTTGAGGATTTTTCCACTATTGATAAAAATCTCTTACAAGTTCTTAACCCAAGGACCCTAATAATTTCTACCAATTTCCTGTGAAAGCAAACTACTTTCCACAGCCCCTGAAAGAAAACCACTTTCAGTTCCTGAAGGCAAACCACCCTCAGACCTTGAAGACTAAACCACCTTCAATCAACACCCTGAAAGTATTCCACTTTCAGTACCAACAACCCTTCACCGAATACCACGGTGAATACTCAATCTTACAGAAAGAGATGAAGAAGAGTTTACAATTGGCTGTATCAATCCTTTAACATACAAGTGGATTGATCATGAGAATTTATGCTTTAAGGCTTTTAAGCATAATATGATTCTGAGTTCCTCAAGGTATACACAACAAAAGTGTTCTTATAAACATGAAGATCATGAACTCAGAATTTAGGCTCTTGAAGGTTTAAGTTCTAAAAGATGAACTAATTTTGACAAAGCTTTGGCCTAATGTTGTATTCTCATGTGTTATTGTGTTCTGGACTCAAATGGACTTTATATAGGCAAGGGAAACGTCCTTGAACCATCACAACCCTTTCCAAAAGGTTTGGGACACAATGGTTCATGAAAAGATGCAACTTTTCGTTCTGGTAATCGATTACATCACTTAGTGTAATCGATTACACTAATAGCCGTTTCAGTTTGAATTTCAAATTCAAACATGTAATCGATTACAAGCAAGAAGTAATCGCTTACTTGCCTAGGTGTAATCGATTACCAGAAGGCTGAAATCGATTACACTGAAGTCCAACTTCCAGAAACTTGATCCTTTGAGATCGGCTTAAGGTTTTCTACTTCTTTTAAGTTATGAAAACACTTAGCCTTATTAGTTTAGGTGTTTTAAAGAGCCTTTATTCTTTAATAGACCTTTAGAAGCATAACTCACCTAAACTAAGACTTCTAGGTATTTGATAGACTTTGTAGAGCTGTTTCTTCTAAGTCTTCTTTTCTTCTTTTTGTTGATGAGTTTGTCGTCATCAAAATCTCAGCCAGGGTCAGGAGCAAGACCTTCTTCACATAAAGCACACACGATGTTTATCCTGGTTCACCCCCTTAATCGACAGGGCTACGTCCAGTCCTTGGCTTAACCAAGATTTCCACTATTTAATCAAAATAGTTCAAGTGTTCTCAGGGACTTCTCCCAGTATTATTAGGACTACTCCTTTACAAGTATTCTAGCAGGACTTCTCCTTTTTCGAGTGTTAGACAGGAATCCTCCCAGTTCTTTTACAAGAAGACTTGGTTTCTACAAAATCTCTTCAGTAAGAGTGGGTAGAAAATATGAAGAATAGGATTCAGAGATAATGAACAAGTTGGTTCTCTGAAGGGCTTGTGTGAGAAAGGATAAGAGTTTTTCACTCTGTAAAGAACTTCATACTGGTTGGCGACAGTACTCAGATAATAGATAAGTTGAGATTGCTGAGTGTCTTGGCTCAGAGTTGTTTGATCGTAGATAATAAACTTGGAAAGTTTGAATGCTTTGATTGTGTAAAAGTTGCCAAGTTGAAACTGATGCTAAGTCCACTATTTATATCTTCAGTAGGATGTTTACTGGAAACTTTGCTGAAGATCTTCAAAATAGTTCTGTTTGAGTTTCTGCTTGATTGTGAGTAACAGATACTTCTGCATTTGCGGCTGCAATCTGCCAGATAATTAATGTTTCTTCAACGACGGAAGATGAAATTGTCTGGTGGTGCATTTTACCTTGAGCCATAGCTTCTGCAATTAATGCTCATGCCTTACATCTAATGGAGTCATTAATGTTCTGACCAGAATATTTGAATTTGACCGTTGGAGAGATACGATGATCAGAAAGCATTGCCGCTAATTCAGTAAAAGCAGCTTGAATTAAGGAATGTCAGAGGATTTGAATCTTCAGGGAATGAGGCGCTTAATTCTGTCCCTTTCGCCATTAATGCTCTGAGGAGCCAAAAGGTGCTTGACAGTTAGGTTGAGCAAACGATTACCTCCTGATATTACTTTTTGCACGAGTCTTCAATCATTGCTTTAGTCAACGCAACATTCTTCGTATACATCCAGTGACTGATCAACCAGAAGTTCATCATAGGCGGACGGATTCTCTCAGGTGGCAGACTGATTCACGAAGGCAGTGACCGGACGGATTTCTCTACTGTCCTTTACTTGAATATCTGCTTTTGATTATGCTTTGTCAAGGTCCATGATGAGTGGATATTATATGATGTTTTTAGGTTGTTTTTAGTCTTTTTATTTTATTATTTTTCAGACTCATATAGGATTTTTATTCTTTTTATGTAGATTTTATATTTATTTTGCATTTTGCATGTAGATTAGATTTTATTTGTTTTTCTAACTTTATTTTATATTTTTAGGAATTTTTATAGCTATTTTATATTTTTAGGAAAAGCTGGTTTAGTTATCATTTTTGTCCAGGGACCAATTTGTAAAGTTTCAGGAAATCAGGGACCAAAATGTGAAAGTTCAAGAGTGGAGGACTAAAAGTGAAGATTGAGAGAATTAAAGGGCCAGAATTGAAGTGCTAACCAAGAGAGGACCAAAAGTGGAAAAGAAGAATATGAAGCAACTCTCTTCAAATTAGCACATGGAAAATAATGTTGAAGGATTGATGGTAGTGGGAAGAAGGTTTCAGAATTGATTAAAGGCTGAATAAGTGGATTTTTAAGGCATTCAAAACCCACTACCATGAAGAAGAAAGGAAAAGCTTGGACCTGAAACAGCAGCACCCAGCGCTGCAGCGCTGGGAAGCCAGCGCTCAAGCGCTGGCCCAAGGTCTGGAAGTGGGATTTAATTGCATCCCAACGCCCAAGCGTTGGGAATGCCAGCGTTCAAGCGCTGGAGGCCAGATTTTTGCTATAAATAGGGAGGCAATTTGCTCTTGTAAAGCACACCTCTTAGAATACAACAAGTATTCTCTCTTTCTCCCTTTTGAGCATTGTTCCTAGGACTTGTGGGAAGCCATACTTGAGCTACTATCTAGGGTAATTCAATGACTCCTTTAGCCATGCTTGGCTAACTTCTTCTTTAAGTTTCTTGGGTTGTAGTAGTTTATAAATTTATGCTTTAGTTTTGTTTCCACCTTTCTGAATATTATTTCCAGTTCTTGTTTTAATTCCTAGTTCTTAATTTTATCTTGATGATCACAAGTGTTTTTTCTTATTACTTATACGAATGAGAATTGGTAAGTAGTAAGGGATCTAGGATTAAAAAAGGCTATAAGTATATATCGCTAAGAGATTAGGATAGACGTAGCTTTGTGTTGGCCTGAACTTCATCTTCATCTTCTTCTTTAGTTAACTAGATTGCAAGAAATTGGGTTTAGTAATTAAAAAGAAAGTTCTACAATGTGTAAGAGATTAACTTGTAGATATACTAGGCTATAGCACCTTGAACTTGGATTTAAAATTCAGAAATTAAGTAGATACTTGCTAGCATATTTATCACATCTTTATTTTATGCTATTATTCTTGTTTGCTCTAAAAAAACAACAACATATTTTCATCTTTAATTTTCTGCACAAGTACTAAATTTTATATTAAGATGAACACCTATCCCTTGGGTTCGATCTTTTTACTACGCGATAGTTAATCGTACACTTGCGTTTCCGCTATCAGTCCACGCAGTGTATTTCCAAGTAAACAAATATTCCTGAACATGAAAACTGTTAAGAAGTTAGCAACACTTCGTGAAATTGTTATTTATCAAAATATAGTGACTCATTAAATTATTTGATTCTAACAGCTGCTTTACATAAACTTCTTCCTCGATATACCCATTTAGAAAAGCACTCTTAACATCCATTTGATACAGCTTTATGGAATGTTGACAAGCAAATGCCAGTAGAATGCGAATGGCTTCGATTCTTGCAACAGGGGCGAAGGTCTCTATGTAGTCGATACCTTCTTGTTGATTGTATCCCTGTGCAACTAATCTGGCTTTATTTCTTGTGACTTTCCCAGTTTCATCCATCTTGTTTCTGAATACCCATCTAGTGCCAATGATGGACTTTTCCTTAGGTCTAGGCACCAGATCCCAGACCTTGCTTCTTTCAAATTGATTTAGCTCTTCTTGCATTACTAGGATCCATGCTTCATCTTGTAAGGCTTCACTTATGTTCTTTGGTTCTATTTCATACAAGAGCGCACAGTTAGCATAATCATTAAACGTAGATCTAGTTCTTACCTTTTCATGTATGCTGCCAATTATTTGTGTGGGTGGATGATCTGGCTTGAAACTTCAATCTCTGGGTAATGTGATACCACTGGAAGTCATGATTTGATCAGTGGAGACACCGTCAGACAGAGTTACACTGTCATGTCTGGTTGAATGGAGGATGAAATACTTGAATCAGTAAGTTTGTCAGATGTTGACGGTTGAACTGGAGTTGAGGGAGGCTCTCCATTTATTTCTAGATCGTCGAATTCGTCTTCCAGTGTTGTTTGACTCCCACATATGTGCTTATCATCAAACTTGACATTAATAGATTCTTCAACAGCCATTGTTCTGGAGTTGTATACCCAAAAATCGTTTGAGTTGGGTGAATATCCTTGGAATATTCCTTAGTTTGACATTGCATCGATCTTCCCAAGATCGTCCTTTGTATTAAGTAGGAAGCATGGGCATCCCAATGGATGGAAGTAAGTAATACTTGGCTTTCTTCCCTTCCAAAGCTCATATGCAGTCTTCTTCATTATAGGACGCATGAAGATTCAATTTTGAATGTGACATGCAGTGTGAATTTCTTCAGCCCAGAAGTATTTGGGTAGAGAAGTTTCACTAAGCAAAGTTCTGGCCATTTCTTGAAGTGACCTGTTCTTTCTTTCAGCCACTCTGTTTTTTTGAGGAGTTCTTGGAGCAGATACTTGATGGAATATTCCATTCTCCTCACAGTAGCATTTGAATTCTTCATTTATGAACTCTCCCCCTCAATCACTGCGTATACTGGTAATACAGTAACCTTTTTCATTCTGGATCCTTTTTGCAATGACCAGAAATGACTTGAATGTTTCATCCTTTGTTCCAAGAAGTTATACCCATGTAAATCTTGTGTAGTCATCGACGATGACAAGGAAAAATCTTTTTCCAAAACAACTAGCCGTTCTAGTAGGTCCAAACAAGTCCATGTGTAACATCTCCAGAGGTCTCTTAGTACTCACAGTGTTCTTTTAGTGAAAAGAATTTTTTAATTGCTTTCATTGAAGACATGTTGAGCATGTGTCATCAGATTTGAAAGATAGATTGGGCAGACCACTTACTAGATCGTGCTTGATCATCTTAGAAATGGTCTTTAAGGATGCATGCCCTAGCTTCCCGTGCCATATCCATTTATCATCCTCTGCTGACACTAGACATGTTACCTTTTGTCTTGCAAGGTTTTCCAAGGAGGTCTTATATAGATCACCTTGTCTCTGTGCTTCAAAGATAATTTTGTCATCATCATTTTTGACTTTACACTTCACTTTGTTGAAGGAAACAGTGAGTCCACTATCACATAATTGACTTATGCTAAGTAGATTGTGTTTTAATTCTTCAACTAACAGAACCTTCCGTATTATCGGAAGGGGAGCCTTACCGACGTCACCTTCACCAACGATGAACCCCTTCTGGTTACCTCCAAAGGTAACTGTTCCTCCGTTTTGTTTCTCACGAATCTTTGGGAATAAAGACCTTTTTCCCGTCATGTGTCGTGAGCATCCACTGTCCAGGTACCATAGCTCTCTTTGGCTTTGAGCTGTTAAGCACATTTGAAAGTGGTACAATCATTGATTTAGGTACCCAAACTTTTTTGAGTCCTTTCTTGTTAGTCATAATTTTGGGTGGACTTTTCCTCCCGCCTACTATTTTTTGAGGAGTTTGTTTCTCCTTACCCTTGAAAACAAATGTCTTAGTTTTAATTGACTGAGGCAGAGATGATGCAGATTTTATATCAGGTTGATAGAGATATGGAACAGCAGAAGAGGTGTGTTTTATTGCAGTGATATCCCAATTTTCTTCTTCAAATCCTAGGCCTCTACGATCATATGCTGGCCTATTGTTTCCACGTAGTTTAATTAAATTATCGTACCCTTTAGTGAAAGTGGATAGATCCTTAATCAAGATATTTACTCTTTGTTTTAACAATCTGACTTCTTTATGCGTATCTTGTTCCATTAAAGCCTGATTTTTCTTAGTTAGCATGATTGAGACTTCCTTTGAGGCATGCGGTTCTTTTTCAATTTTATCATGCTTCTTTTTTAGTATGCTATACTTAATTGCTAATGCATGTGAATATTCTAATAACTCATTATAATCCTCAGAGGAGATTTCAGGGGTTACCTCATCTTTGTCATCTTCCTCGTAGTTTGATAGATCAACAGAGATCATCAATGCTTCTGACTCTTTGTCTGCCTCAATGTCAGACGTGTCGATAGATCCCATAAATGCACAGTATGAGGTTTCATCATTGTCCCCTTCAGCTTCTTCTTGGTCAGGCTGTTCCTCTGACTCATCATTCTGGCTAGAGAAGGCCTTATTCTTATAGAGATTATTTTGAGCAGGCTTATTTCCTAGACGAGGACAGTCTGCTTTGACATGTCCGGGCTTTTTGCATTCGTAGAAAACGATTCCACCTTTTCTTGAAATCTTTTCTCTATCTCTTGATGAGGAGGACGGTTTTCCTTTGAACTGCTTCCTGTTCCCTATCATTCTTCTGAATCTTCGATTGAATAGAGCCTGTTCATCATCAGAGTGATCAAATTGTGCAGTACCTTCGTCAGAAGATTCGTTGGCTTTTAATGCTTTTGAGTTATTAGCCTTGAAGGCTACAGCTTTAGTGGCGAACGCTTTTTCACGTATGATAGTAGCATCATTGGGGAGATCCTGCTCATGGATCTTCAGCTCCCCCAGAAGATCTTCCACCTAATAGTGATCAAAGTTCTTCACTTGTTCCTTATTAGTGAAGCTTTTCCCTAGATTCCTCATCCCATTGTGAATGGTCTGAAGTCTAGTAAACGTGGAGTCTATTGACTCATTATCCTCCATCATGAAGGTCTCATATTGAGAGGCCAGTATGCTCATCTTGGTATCTTGTACGGCTGATGTTCCTTCATGAGCAATGGCTAAGGTATCCCAGACTTCTTTGGCAGTGCTCAAGCTGTCAACTTTGTCATTTCTTTGATTATCCGTTTTCTGCTCGTCAGTCCACTTCTCAGCTGGAATGGCTTTATCTTCACTATCCTTGGGGACATAGTTTCCTTTGGATATCACATCCCAAAGCTTCCAATCAGTTGATTCAATGAAGAGTTGCATGTGCTTTTTCCAGTATGGATAGTTGGAGCCATCAAAGAATGGTGGCTTATTGGTTGCTGTTCCAGTTGGATATGCGATGTTGTCCATGGATCTTTATGCTCTACACCTGTTAATATGTTAGTATATCTCAGAGCGGTTAAGCTCTGATACCAATGGATAGTAACGAAACCACGCAAAAACTGGGGGGTTTGAATTGTGTATGTGATTTTTAACTTCTTTTTCGAAAATCAAGAGTTATAAGTTCGAAAATGTTTGTTAAAGAGTGTAGCAGAAATTAATTTAAGACTGAATAATAAAACACACAAGATGTTTATCCTGGTTCACCCCCTTAATCGACAGGGCTACGTCCAGTCCTTAGCTTAACCAAGATTTTCACTATTTTATCAAAATAGTACAAGTATTCTTTAGGACTTCTCCCAGTATTCTGAGGACTACTCCTTTACAAGTATTCTAACAGGACTTCTCCTTTACAAGTGTTGGACAAGACTCCTCCCAGTTCTTTTAAGAAGAATTGGTTTCTACAAAATCTCTTCGATAAGAGTGGGTAGAAAATATGAAGAACAAATTACAGAGAGAATAAGCAAGTTGGTTCTCTGAATGGTTTGTGTGAAAAGGAATAAGAGTAGCACTCTGTGACGAACTTCACACTTGTTGGCGACTGAACTCAGGGAATAAACAAGTTGAGATTGCTGAGTGTTTGGTTTAGAGAAATGAGATCGCAGATGATGAACTTAGAAAGTTTTGATAGCTTTGATCGTATGAAAGTCGCGAATTTGAATTTGATGGCAAGTCCTCTATTTATATCTTCAGTAGGATGATCAGTGGGAGCTTTGCTGAAGATCTAAAAATAGTTCCTTTTGAATTTCTCCTCTATTGTGAGCAACGGATACTTATGCATCTCTGCTTTAGCATTTAATGCAATCTGCCATGCATTTAATGCATCTTCAATGGTGGAGGTTGACATCGTCTGGCTCTTCAAGGCATTTTGCCTTGAGCTAACACTTCTGCAATTAATGCTCATGCATTCCAGCTAAGGGAGCCATTAATTTTCTGATCAGAAGATTTGAATTTGAACGTTGAGGAGATACGATGATTAGAAAGGCTCGCCGCTGATTCCGCAAAAGTAGCTTGAATTACGGAATGGTAGAGAATTTGAATATGCAAGGAATAAAGAACTAATTATGTCCCTTTCTCCATTAATGCACTGAAGGGACAAATGGTGCTTGACAGCTCATCCTGGGTTGACCAAACGATCACCTCCTGATTTTTCTTTTGCACGAGTCTTCAAGCGTTGTTTAGTCAAACAAACATTCTGTCAGAGATTTACATGCACTTTCCTTCAGATGAACCCAATGATTGAGTGACCAGATGTTCACCATAGTCGGACGATCTCTCTGAGGCTAACTTTGTCAACTCACGAACTGATTCACAAGAGCTATAGCCGGATGAATTCTTCTTCTATTCTTTACTTGAATATCTGCTTTTGATAATGCTTTGTAGAGGTCTATGCAGTGTTTCTCCAAGTATCTAGATATTCCCGAGTATGAAAAACATTGAGAAGCTAAGAATTTTATCTTTAACGACATCAAGACTTAGCGAAATTGTTATTCATCAAAATATAGTAATTCATTAAATTATTTGATTCTAACAGTTGTAGTACTTATTTTTAAATAGAGGAAATTGAGAAGTTGTACAATAAGTAATAAATGTAATGAATAATTGAAAAAGTTATTAATAACTAATTAAGAATGCCAGGAAACTATCCAGATTATAAATAAGTTATTCAGTTTGCAAAAAAAGCTATTCAGAATGAAAATGTGCTATTCAGATTGCAGTTCAGAATGAAAATAAGCTATTCAGAATGAACAAAACGGGATTCAGGATGCAAATAACCTATTCAGTTTGCAGTTCAGACAAAAAAAGTTATTCAGAATGCAAATAAACTATTCAGATTGCAAATAAGCTAATCAGTTTGCAAAAAGAGCTATTCAGAATGAAAATGTTCTATTCTGATTGCAGTTCAGGATGAAAATAAGCTATTCAGAATGAAAAAAAAGGTATTCAGGATGCAAATAACCTATTCAGTTTGCAGTTCAGACAAAAAAAGTTATTCAGAATGCAAATAAACTATTCAGATTGCAAATAAGCTAATCAGTTTGCAAAAAAAGCTATTCATAATGAAAATGTTCTGTTCCGATTGCAGTTCAGGATGAAAATAAGCTATTCAGAATGAAAAAAAGGGATTCAGGATGCAAATAACCTATTCAGTTTGCAGTTCAGACAAAAAAAGTTATTCAGAATGCAAAGAAACTATCCAGATTGCAAATAAGTTATTCAGTTTGCAAAAAAAACTATTCAGAATGAAAATGTGTTATACAGATTGCAGATCAGGATGGAAATATGTTATTCAGAATTAATAAAATGGGATTCAGGATGCAAATAACCTATTCAGTTCGTATTTTAGACAAAAAAAGCTATTCAGAATGGAAGTAAACTATTCAGCATGCAAATAAGCTATTCAGATTGCAGTTCAGGATGAAAATAAGCTATTCAGAATGAAAATGTGCTATTCTGATTGCAGTTCAGGATGAAAATAAGCTATTCAGAATGAAAAAAAAAAAAGGATTCAGAATAAAAATAACCTATTCATTTTGCAGTGCAGATAGAAAAAAAGCATCAGAGTGCAAATAAACAATTCAGATTGCAAATAAGTTATTCAGTTTGTAAAATAAGCTATTCAGAATGAAAAAGTGCTATACAGATTGCAGTTCATGTTGAAAATAAGCTGTTCAGGATGAAAAAAAAAAGGGATTCAGGATGCAAATAACCTATTCCGTTTTCGGTTCAGACAAAACAAGCAATTCATAATGCAAATAAACTATTCAAATTGCAAATAAGCTATTCAGTTTGCAAAAAAAACAATTTAGAATGAAAATGTGCTATTCAGATTGCAGGATAGGATGAAAATAAGCTATTCAGAATGAAAAAAACGGGATTCAGGATGCAAATAATCTATTCAGTTTGCAGTTCAGACAAGAAAAGCTACTTAGAAGGCAAATAAACTATTCAGATTACAATTAAGCTAATCAGTTTGCAAAAAAAAGCTATTCAGAATGAAAATGTGCTATTCAGATTGCACTTCATGATTGAAATAAGCTATTTAGAATAAAAAAAAGGGATTGAGGATGCAAATAACCTATTCAGTTTGCAGTTCAGATAAAAAAAGCTATTCAGAATGCAAATAAACTATTCAGATTGCAAATAAGCTAATCAGTTTGCAAAAAAAGCTATTCAGAATGAAAATGTTCTGTTCCGATTGCAGTTCAGGATGAAAATAAGCTATTCAGAATGAAAAAAAAGGGATTCAGGATGCAAATAACCTATTCAGTTTGCAGTTCAGACAAAAAAAGTTATTCAGAATGCAAAGAAACTATCCAGATTGCAAATAAGTTATTCAGTTTGCAAAAAAAACTATTTAGAATGAAAATGTGTTATACAGATTGCAGATCAGGATGGAAATATGTTATTCAGAATTAATAAAAAGGGATTCAGGATGCAAATAACCTATTCAGTTCGTATTTCAGACAAAAAAAAGCCATTCAGAATGCAATTAAACTATTCAGCATGCAAATAAGCTATTCAGATTGCAGTTCAGGATGAAAATAAGCTATTCAGAATGAAAATGTGCTATTCTGATTGCAGTTCAGGATGAAAATAAGCTATTCAGAATGAAAAAAAAAGGATTCAGAATAAAAATAACCTATTCAGTTTGCAGTTCAGAAAAAAAAAACTAATCAGCTAAACAAAAAGCATCGAAGTGCAAATAAACAATTCAGATTGCAAATAAGTTATTCAGTTTGTAAAATAAGCTATTCAGAATGAAAAAGTGCTATACAGATTGCAGTTCATGTTGAAAATAAGCTGTTCAGAATGAAAAAAAAAAGGGATTCAGGATGCAAATAACCTATTCAGTTTGCAGTTCAGAAAAAAAAAGCTAATCAGATTGCAAATAAATTATTCAGATTGCAAATATGCTATTCAGTTTTCAAAAAAAGATATTCAGAATGAAAATGTGCCATTCAGATTGCAGTTCAACATAAAAATAAGCTATTCAGAATGAAAAAAAAGGGATTCAGGATGCAAATAACCTATTCAGTTCGCAGTTCAAACAAAAAAAGCAATTCAGAATGCAAATAAACTATTCAGCATGCAAATAAGCTATTCAAATTGCATTCAGGTTGAAAATAAGCTATTCAGAATGAAAAAAAAGGGATTCAGGATGCAAATAACCTATTCAGTTTGTTGTTCAGACAAAAAAAGCTATTCAGAATGCAAATAAACTATTCAGCATGCAAATAAGCTATTCAAATTGCATTCAGGTTGAAAATAAGCTATTCAGAATGAAAAAAAAGGGATTCAGGATGCAAATAACCTATTCAGTTTGTAGTTCAGACAAAAAAAGCTATTCAGAATGCAAAGAAACTATCCAGATTGCAAAAAAATTATTCAGTTTGCAAAAAAAACTATTCCGAATGAAAATGTGCTATTCAGATTGCAGTTCAGGATGGAAATATGTTATTCAGAATGAATTAAAAGGGATTCAGGACGCAAATAACCTATTCAGTTTGCAGTTCAGACAAAAAAATCTATTCAGAATGCAAATAAACCATTCAGATTGCAAATAAGCTATTCAGTTTGCTAAAAAAGCTATTCAGATTACAGTTCAGGATGAAAATAAGCTATTCAGAATGAAAAAAAAAGGGATTCAGGATGCAAATAACCTATTCAGTTTGCAGTTCAGAAAAAAAAAAGCTATTCAGAATGCAAATAAACTATCCAGATTGCAAATAAGTTATTCAGTTTGCAAAAAAAACTATTCAGAATGAAAATGTGCTATCCAGATTGCAGTTCTCGATGGAAATATGTTATTCATAATGAATAAAAAGGGATTCAGGATGCAAATAACCTATTCAGTTTGCAGTTCAGACAAAAAAACCTATTCAGAATGCAAATAAACAATTCAGATTGCAAATAAGCTATTCAGTTTGCAAAAAAAGCTATTCAGATTACAGTTCAGGATGATAATAAGCTATTCAGAATGCAAATAACCTATTCAGTTTGTTGTTCAGACAAAAAAAACTATTCAGAATGCAAATAAACTATCCAGATTGCAAATAAGCTATTTAGTTTGCAAAAAAGCTATTCAGAATAAAAATGTGCTATTCAGATAGCAGTTCAGGATGAATATAATCTATTTAGAATGAACAAAAAGGGATTCAGGATGCACTAAAAAAGCTATTCAAAATGCAAATAAACTATTCAGATTGGAAATAAGCTAATTAGTTTGCAAAAAAAACTTATTCAGAATGATAATGTGCTATTCAAATAGCAGTTCAGGATGGCAATAAGCTATTCAGAATGAAAAAAAAAAGATTCAGGATGCAGGTAACCTATTCAGTTCGCAGTTCAGACAAAAAAAGCTATTCAGAATGCAAATAAACTATTCAAATTGCAAATAAGCTAATCAGTTTGCAAAAAAAGCTATTCAGAATGAAAGTGTTCTATTCTGATTGCAGTTCAGGATGAAAATAAGCTATTCAGAATGAAAAAAAAGGGATTCAGGATGCAAATAACCTATTCAGTTTGCAGTTCAGATAAAAAAAGCTATTCAGATTGCAAAAAATTATTCAGATTGCAAATAAGCTATTCAGTTTTCAAAAAAATATTTTCAGATTGCAGTTCAAGATAAAAATAACCTATTCAGAATGAAAAAAGGGATTCAGGATGCAAATAAACCATCCAGATTGCAAATAAGGTATTCTGTTTGCAAAAAAAAACTATTCAGAAAGAAAATGTGCTGTACAGATTGCAGATCAGGATGGAAATATGTTATTCAGAATGAATAAAAAGGGATTCAGGATGCAAATAACCTATTTAGTTTGCAGTTCAAACAAAAAAAGCTATTCAGAATGCAAATAAACTATTCAGCATGCAAATAAGCTATTCAGATTGCAGTTCAGGATGAGAATAAGCTATTTAGAATGAAAATGTCCTATTCTGATTGCAATTCAGGATGAAAATAAGCTATTCAGAATGAAAAAAAAGGGATTCATGATGCAAATAACCTATTCAGTTTGCAGTTCAGACAAAAAAAGCTATTCAGAATACAAATAAACAATTCAGATTGCAAATAAGCTATTCAGTTTGCAAAAAAAGCTATTCAGATTACAGTTCACGATGAAAATAAGCTATTCAGAATGAAAAAAAAAAGGATTCAGGATGCAAATAACCTATTCAGTTTGCAGTTCAGACAAAAAAAGCTATTCAGAATGCAAATAAACTATCCAGACTGCAAATAAGTTATTCAGTTTGCAAAAAAAACTATTCATAATGAAAATGTGCTATTCAGATTGCAGTTCTCGATGGAAATATGTTATTAAGAATGAATAAAAAGGGATTCAAGATGCAAATAACCTATTCAGTTTGCAGTTCAGACAAAAAAAGCTATTCAGAATGCAAATAAACTATCCAGACTGCAAATAAGTTATTCAGTTTGCGAAAAAAACTATTCAGAATGAAAAGGTGCTATTCAGATTGCAGTTCTCGATGGAAATATGTTATTCATAATGAATAAAAAGGGATTCAGGATGCAAATAACCTATTCAGTTTGCAGTTCAGACAAAAAAAGCTATTCAGAATGCAAATAAACTATCCAGACTGCAAATAAGTTATTCAGTTTGCAAAAAAAACTATTCAGAATGAAAATGTGCTATCCAGATTGCAGTTCTCGATGGAAATATGTTATTCATAATGAATAAAAAGGGATTCAGGATGCAAATAACCTATTCAGTTTGCAGTTCAGACAAAAAAACCTATTCAGAATGCAAATAAACAATTCAGATTGCAAATAAGCTATTCAGTTTGCAAAAAAAGCTATTCAGATTACAATTCAGGATGATAATAAGCTATTCAGAATGAAAAAATAAGGGATTCAGGATGCAAATAACCTATTCAGTTTGTAGTTCAGACAAAAAAAAACTATTCAGAATGCAAATAAACTATCCAGATTGCAAATAAGCTATTTAGTTTGCAAAAAAGCTATTCAGAATAAAAATGTGCTATTCAGATAGCAGTTCAGGATGAATATAATCTATTTAGAATGAACAAAAAGGGATTCAGGATGCACTAAAAAAGCTATTCAAAATGCAAATAAACTATTCAGATTGGAAATAAGCTAATTAGTTTGCAAAAAAAACTTATTCAGAATGATAATGTGCTATTCAAATAGCAGTTCAGGATGGCAATAAGCTATTCAGAATGAAAAAAAAAAAGATTCAGGATGCAGGTAACCTATTCAGTTCGCAGTTCAGACAAAAAAAGCTATTCAGAATGCAAATAAACTATTCAAATTGCAAATAAGCTAATCAGTTTGCAAAAAAAGCTATTCAGAATGAAAGTGTTCTATTCTGATTGCAGTTCAGGATGAAAATAAGGTATTCAGAATGGAAAAAAAGGGATTCGGGATGCAAATAACCTATTCAGTTTGCAGTTCAGATAAAAAAAGCTATTCAGATTGCAAAAAATTATTCAGATTGCAAATAAGCTATTCAGTTTTCAAAAAAATATATTCAGATTGCAGTTCAAGATAAAAATAACCTATTCAGAATGAAAAAATGGGATTCAGGATGCAAATAAACCATCCAGATAGCAAATAAGGTATTCTGTTTGCAAAAAAAAACTATTCAGAAAGAAAATGTGCTGTACAGATTGCAGATCAGGATGGAAATATGTTATTCAGAATGAATAAAAAGGGATTCAGGATGCAAATAACCTATTTAGTTCGCAGTTCAAACAAAAAAAGCTATTCAGAATGCAAATAAACTATTCAGCATGCAAATAAGCTATTCAGATTGCAGTTAAGGATGAGAATAAGCTATTTAGAACGAAAATGTTCTATTCTGATTGCAATTCAGGATGAAAATAAGCTATTCAGAATGAAAAAAAAGGGATTCACGATGCAAATAACCTATTCAGTTTGCAGTTCAGACAAAAAAAGCTATTCAGAATGCAAATAAACAATTCAGATTGCAAATAAGCTATTCAGTTTGCAAAAAAAGCTATTCAGATTACAGTTCACGATGAAAATAAGCTATTCAGAATGAAAAAAAAAAGGATTCAGGATGCAAATAACCTATTCAGTTTGCAGTTCAGACAAAAAAAGCTATTCAGAATGCAAATAAACTATCCAGACTGCAAATAAGTTATTCAGTTTGCAAAAAAAACTATTCATAATGAAAATGTGCTATTCAGATTGCAGTTCTCGATGGAAATATGTTATCAAGAATGAATAAAAAGGGATTCAAGATGCAAATAACCTATTCAGTTTGCAGTTCAGACAAAAAAAGCTATTCAGAATGCAAATAAACTATCCAGACTTCAAATAAGTTATTCAGTTTGCAAAAAAAACTATTCAGAATGAAAAGGTGCTATTCAGATTGCAGTTCTCGATGGAAATATGTTATTCATAATGAATAAAAAGGGATTCAGGGTGCAAATAACCTATTCAGTTTGCAATTCAGACAAAAAAACCTATTCAGAATGCAAATAAACTATCCAGACTGCAAATAAGTTATTCAGTTTGCAAAAAAAACTATTCAGAATGAAAATGTGCTATTCAGATTGCAGTTCTCGATGGAAATATGTTATTAAGAATGAATAAAAAGGGATTCAAGATGCAAATAACCTATTCAGTTTGCAGTTCAGACAAAAAAGGCTATTCAGAATGCAAATAAACTATCCAGACTGCAAATAAGTTATTCAGTTTGCAAAAAAAACTATTCAGAATGAAAATGTGCTATTCAGGTTGCAGTTCTCAATGGAAATATGTTATTAAGAATGAATAAAAAGGGATTCAAGATGCAAATAACCTATTCAGTTTGCAGTTCAGACAAAAAAAGCTATTCAGAATGCAAATAAACTATCCAGACTGCAAATAAGTTATTCAGTTTGCAAAAAAAACTATTCAGAATGAAAATGTGCTATCCAGATTGTAGTTCTCGATGGAAATATGTTATTCATAATGAATAAAAAGGGATTCAGGATGCAAATAACCTATTCAGTTTGCAGTTCAGACAAAAAAACCTATTCAGAATGCAAATAAACAATTCAGATTGCAAATAAGCTATTCAGTTTGCAAAAAAAGCTATTCAGATTACAGTTCAGGATGATAATAAGCTATTCATAATGAAAAAGTAAGGGATTCAGGATGCAAGTAACCTATTCAGTTCGCAGTTCAGACAAAAAAAGCTATTCAGAATGCAAATAAACTATTCAAATTGCAAATAAGCTAATCAGTTTGCAAAAAAAGCTATTCAGAATGAAAGTGTTCTATTCTGATTGCAGTTCAGGATGAAAATAAGCTATTCAGAATGAAAAAAAAAGAATTCAGGATGCAAATAACCTATTCAGTTTGCAGTTCAGATAAAAAAAGCTATTCAGATTGCAAAAAATTATTCAGATTGCAAATAAGCTATTCAGTTTTCAAAAAAATATATTCAGATTGCAGTTCAAGATAAAAATAACCTATTCAGAATGAAAAAGAGGGATTCAGGATGCAAATAAACCATCCAGATTGCAAATAAGGTATTCTGTTTGCAAAAAAAACTATTCAGAAAGTAAATGTGCTGTACAAATTGCAGATCAGGATGGAAATATGTTATTCAGAATGAATAAAAAGGGATTCAGGATGCAAATAACCTATTTAGTTCGCAGTTCAAACAAAAAAAGCTATTCAGAATGCAAATAAACTATTCAGCATGCAAATAAGCTATTCAGATTGCAGTTCAGGATGAGAATAAGCTATTTAGAATGAAAATGTTCTATTCTGATTGCAAATAACCTATTCAGTTTGCAGTTCAGACAAAAAAAGCTATTTAGAATGCAAATAAACAATTCAGATTGCAAATAAGCTATTCAGTTTGCAAAAAAAGCTATTCAGATTACAGTTCACGATGAAAATAAGCTATTCAGAATGGAAAAAAAAAAGGATTCAGGATGCAAATAACCTATTCAGTTTGCAGTTCAGACAAAAAAAGCTATTCAGAATGCAAATAAACTATCCAGACTGCAAATAAGTTATTCAGTTTGCAAAAAAAACTACTCATAATGAAAATGTGCTATTCAGATTGCAGTTCTCGATGGAAATATGTTATTAAGAATGAATAAAAAGGGATTCAAGATGCAAATAACCTATTCAGTTTGCAGTTCAGACAAAAAAAGCTATTCAGAATGCAAATAAACTATCCAGACTTCAAATAAGTTATTCAGTTTGCAAAAAAAACTATTCAGAATGAAAATGTGCTATTCAGATTGCAGTTCTCGATGGAAATATGTTATTAAGAATGAATAAAAAGGGATTCAGGATGCAAATAACCTATTCAGTTCCCAGTTCAGACAAAAAAAGCTATTCAGATTACAGTTCAGGATGATAATAAGCTATTCAGAATGAAAAAATAAGGGATTCAAGATGCAAATAACCTATTCAGTTTGCAGTTCAGACAAAATAAAGCTATTCAGAATGCAAATAAACTATCCAGATTGCAAATAAGCTATTTAGTTTGCAATAAAAGCTATTCAGAAAAAAAATGTGCTATTCAGATAGCAGTTCAGGATGAAAATAAGCTATTCAGAATGAAAAAAAGGGATTCAGGATGCAAATAACCTATTCAGTTTGAAAATAAGGTATTCAGTTTGCAAAAAAAACTATTCAGAAAGAAAATGTGCTATACAGATTGCAGATCAGGATGGAAATATGTTCTTCAGAATGTATAAAAAGGGATTCAGGATGCAAATAACCTATTCAGCTCGCAGTTCAAACAAAAAAAGCTATTCAGAATGCAAATAAACTATTCAACATGCAAATATGCTATTCAGATTGCAGTTCAGAATGAAAATAAGCTATTTAGAATGAAAATGTTCTATTCTGATTGCAGTTCAGGATGAAAATAAGCTATTCAGAATGAAAAAAAAAGGGATTCAGGATGCAAATAACCTATTCAGTTTGCAGTTCAGACAAAAAAAGCTATTCAGAATGCAAATAAACAATTCAGATTGCAAATAAGCTATTCAGTTTGCAAAAAAAGCTATCCAGGTTACAGTTCGGAATGAAAATAAGCTATTTAGAATGAAAAAAAAAGGGATTCAGGATGCTAATAACCTATTCAGTTTGCAGTTCAGACAAAAAAAGCTATTCAGAATGCAAATAAACTATCCAGATTGCAAATAAGCTATTTAGTTTGGAATAAAAGCTATTCAGAATAAAAATGTGCTATTCAGATAGCAATTCAGGATTAAAATAAGCTATTCAGAATGAAAAAAAGGGATTCAGGATGCAAATAACCTATTCAGTTTGCAGTTCAGATAAAAAAAGCTATTCAGATTGCAAATAAATTATTGAGATTGCATATAAGCTATTCAGTTTTCAAAAAAAGATATTCAGAATGCAAAGAAACTATCCAGATTGCAAATAAATTATTCAGTTTGCAAAAAAAAACTATTCAGAAAGAAAATGTGCTATACAGATTGCTGATCCGGATGGAAATATGTTATTCAGAATGAATAAAAAGGGATTCAAGATGCAAATAACCTATTCAATTCGCAGTTCAAACAAAAAAAGCTACTCAGAATCCAAATAAACTATTCAGCATGCAAATAAGCTATTCAGATTGCAGTACAGGATGAAAATAAGCTATTCAGAATGAAAAAAAAAAGGATTCAGGATGCAAATAACCTATTCAGTTCGCAGTTCATACAAAAAAAGCTATTCAGAATGCAATTAAACTATTCAGAATGCAAACAAGCTAATCAGTTTGCAAAAAAAGCTATTCAGAATGAAAATGTGCTATTCAGATTGCAGTTCAGGATGAAAATAAGCTATTCAGAATGAAAAAAAAAGGGATTCCGGATGCAAATAACCTATTCAGTTTGCAGTTAAGAAAAAAAAAGCTATTCAGAATCCAAAGAAACTATCCAGATTGCAAATAAATTATTCAGTTTGCAAAAAAAAACTATTCCGAATGAAAATGTGCTATTCAGATTGCAGTTCAGGATGGAAATATGTTATTCAGAATGAATAAAAAGGGATTCAGGATGCAAATAACCTATTCAGTTTGCAGTTCACACAAAAAAAGCTATTCAGAATGCAAATAAACAATTCAGATTGCAAATAAGCTATTCAGTTTGCAAAAAAAGCTATCCAGGTTACAGTTCAGGATGAAAATAAGCTATTTAGAATGAAAAAAAAAGGGATTCAGGATGCTAATAACCTATTCAATTTGCAGTTCGGACAAAAAAAACTATTCAGAATGCAAATAAACTATCCAGATTGCAAATAAGCTATTTAGTTTGAAATAAAAGCTATTCAGAATAAAAATGTGCTATTCAGATAGCAGTTCATGTTTAAAATAAGCTATTCAGAATGAAAAAAAGGGATTCAGGATGCAAATAACCTATTCAGTTTGCAGTTCAGATAAAAAAAGCTATTCGGATTGCAAATAAATTATTCAGATTGCAAATAAGCTATTCAGTTTTCAAAAAAAGATATTCAGAATGAAAATGTGCCATTCAGATTGCAGTTCAAGATAAAAATAAGCTAATTAGAATGAAAAAAAAGGGATTCAGGATGCCAATAAACTATCCAGATTGCAAATAAGGTATTCAGTTTGCAAAAAAAAACTATTTAGAAAGAAAATGTGCTATACAGATTGCAGATCAGGATGGAAATATGTTATTCAGAATGAATAAAAAGGGATTCAGGATGCAAGTAACCTATTCAGTTCGCAGTTCAAACAAAAAAAGCTATTCAGAATCCAAATAAATTATTAAGCATGCAAATAAGCTATTCAGATTGCAGTTCAGGATGAAAATATGCAATATATAATGCAAAAAATGTGCTATTCTGATTGCAGTTCAGGATGAAAATAAGCTATTCAGAATGAAAATAAAAGGGATTCAGGATGCAAATAACCTATTCAGTTTGCAGTTCAGACAAAAAAAGCTATTCAGAATGCAAAGAAACTATTCAGATTGCAAATAAATTATTCAGTTTGCAATAAAAACTATTCCGAATGAAAATGTGCTATTCAGATTGCAGTTCAGGATGGAAATATGTTATTCAGAATGAATAAAAAGGGATTCAGGATGCAAATAACCTATTCAGTTTGCAGATCAGACAAAAAAAGCTATTCAAAATGCAAATAAACAATTCAGATTGCAAATAAGCTATTCAGTTTGCCAAAAAAGCTATTCAGATTACAGTTCAGGATGAAAATAAGCTATTCAGAATGAAAAAAAAGAGATTCAGGAAGCTAATAACCTATTCAGTTTGCAGTTCAAACAAAAAAAGCTATTCAGAATGCAAATAAACTATCCAGACTACAAATAAGTTATTCAATTTGCAAAAAATACTATTCAGAATGAAAATGTGCTATTCAGATTGCACTTCATCATGAAAATAAGCTATTCAGAATGAAAAAAAAAGGGATTCAGGATGCAAATAACCGATTCAGTTTGCAGTTCAGACAAAAAAAGCTATCCCGAATGCAAATAAACAATTCAGATTGCAAATAAGCTATTCAGTTTGAAAAAAAAGCTATCCAGGTTACAGTTCAGGATGAAAATAAGATATTTAGAATGAAAAAAAAAAGGGATTCAGGATGCTAATAACCTATTCAGTTTGCAGTTCAGACAAAAAAAACTATTCAGAATGCAAATAAACTATCCAGATTGCAAATAAGCTTTTTAGTTTGAAATAAAAGCTATTCAGAATAAAAATGTGCTATTCAGATAGCAGTTCATGTTTAAAATAAGCTATTCAGAATGAAAAAAAGGGATTCAGGATGCAAATAACCTATTCAGTTTGCAGTTCAGATAAAAAAAGCTATTCAGATTGCAAATAAATTATTCAGATTGCAAATAAGCTATTCAGTTTTCAAAAAAAGATATTCAGAATGAAAATGTGCCATTCAGATTGCAGTTCAAGATAAAAATAAGCTAATTAGAATGAAAAAAAAGGGATTTAGGATGCCAATAAACTATCCAGATTGCAAATAAGGTATTCAGTTTGCAAAAAAAAACTATTTAGAAAGAAAATGTGCTATACAGATTGCAGATCAGGATGGAAATATGTTATTCAGAATGAATAAAAAGGGATTCAGGATGCAAGTAACCTATTCAGTTCGCAGTTCAAACAAAAAAAGCTATTCAGAATCCAAATAAATTATTCAGCATGCAAATAAGCTATTCAGATTGCAGTTCAGGATGAAAATATGCAATATATAATGCAAAAAATGTGCTATTCTGATTGCAGTTCATGATGAAAATAAGCTATTCAGAATGAAAATAAAAGGGATTCAGGATGCAAATAACCTATTCAGTTTGCAGTTCAGAAAAAAAAAGCTATTCAGAATGCAAAGAAACTATCCAGATTGCAAATAAATTATTCAATTTGCAAAAAATACTATTCAGAATGAAAATGTGCTATTCAGATTGCACTTCATCATGAAAATAAGCTATTCAGAATGAAAAAAAAAGGGATTCAGGATGCAAATAACCGATTCAGTTTGCAGTTCAGACAAAAAAAGCTATCCCGAATGCAAATAAACAATTCAGATTGCAAATAAGCTATTCAGTTTGAAAAAAAAGCTATCCAGGTTACAGTTCAGGATGAAAATAAGATATTTAGAATGAAAAAAAAAACGGATTCAGGATGCTAATAACCTATTCAGTTTGCAGTTCAGACAAAAAAAACTATTCAGAGTGCAAATAAACTATCCAGATTGCAAATAAGCTATTTAGTTTGAAATAAAAGCTATTCAGAATAAAAATGTGCTATTCAGATAGCAGTTCATGTTTAAAATAAGCTATTCAGAATGAAAAAAAGGGATTCAGGATGCAAATAACCTATTCAGTTTGCAGTTCAGATAAAAAAAGCTATTCAGATTGCAAATAAATTATTCAGATTGCATATAAGCTATTCAGTTTTCAAAAAAAGATATTCAGAATGAAAATGTGCCATTCAGATTGCAGTTCAAGATAAAAATAAGCTAATTAGAATGAAAAAAAAAGGGACTCAGGATGCCAATAAACTATCCAGATTGCAAATAAGGTATTCAGTTTGCAAAAAAAAACTATTTAGAAAGAAAATGTGCTATACAGATTGCAGATCAGGATGGAAATATGTTATTCAGAATGAATAAAAAGGGATTCAGGATGCAAGTAACCTATTCAGTTCGCAGTTCAAACAAAAAAAGCTATTCAGAATCCAAATAAATTATTCAGCATGCAAATAAGCTATTCAGATTGCAGTTCAGGACGAAAATATGCAATATATAATGCAAAAAATGTGCTATTCTGATTGCAGTTCATGATGAAAATAAGCTATTCAGAATGAAAATAAAAGGGATTCAGGATGCAAATAACCTATTCAGTTTGCAGTTCAGAAAAAAAAAGCTATTCAGAATGCAAAGAAACTATCCAGATTGCAAATAAATTATTCAGTTTGCAATAAAAACTATTCCGAATGAAAATGTGCTATTCAGATTGCAGTTCAGGATGGAAATATGTTATTCAGAATGAATAAAAAGGGATTCAGGATGCAAATAACCTATTCAGTTTGCAGTTCAGACAAAAAAAGCTATTCAGAATGCAAAAAATCAATTCAGATTGCAAATAAGCTATTCAGTTTGCAAAAAAAGCTATTCAGATTACAGTTCAGGATGAAAATAAGCTATTCTGAATGAAAAAAAAGGGATTCAGGATGCTAATAACCTATTCAGTTTGCAGTTCAAACAAAAAAAGCTATTCAGAATGCAAATAAACTATCCAGACTACAAATAAGTTATTCAATTTGCAAAAAATACTATTCAGAATGAAAATGTGCTATTCAGATTGCACTTCATCATGAAAATAAGCTATTCAGAATGAAAAAAAAGGGATTCAGGATGCAAATAACCTATTCAGTTTGCAGTTCAGATAAAAAAAGCTATTCAGATTGCAAATAAATTATTCAGATTGCAAATAAGCTATTCAGTTTTCAAAAAAAGATATTCAGAATGAAAATGTGCAATTCAGATTGCAGTTCAAGATAAAAATAAGCTATTCAGTTTGCAGTTCAGACAAAAAAAGTTATTCGGAATGCAAAGAAACTATCCAGATTGCAAATAAGTTATGCTGTTTACAAAAAAAACTATTCAGAATGAAAATGTGTTATACAGATTGCAGATCAGGATGGAAATATGTTATTCTGAATTACTTAAAAGGGATTCAGGATGCAAATAACCTATTCAGTTCGCACTTCAGGCAAAAAAAAGCTATTCAGAATGCAAATAAACTATTCAGCATGCAAATAAGCTATTCAGTTTTCAAAAAAAGATATTCAGAATGAATAAAAAGGGATTCAGGATGCAAATAACCTATTCAGTTCGCAGTTCAAACAAAAAAAGCTATTCAGAATCCAAATAAACTATTCAGCATGCAAATAAGCTATTCAGATTGAAGTTCAGGATGAAAATAAGCAATATATAATGCAAAAAATGTGCTATTCTGATTGCAGTTCAGGATCAAAATAAGCTATTCAGAATGAAAAAAAAGGGATTCACGATGCAAATAACCTATTCAATTTGCAGTTCGGACAAAAAAAGCTATTCAGAATGCAAAGAAACTATCCAGATTGCAAATAAATTATTCAGTTTGCAATAAAAACTATTCCGAATGAAAATGTGCTATTCAGATTGCAGTTTAGGTTGGAAATATGTTATTCAGAATGAATAAAAAGGGATTCAGGATGCAAATAACCTATTCAATTTGCAGTTCCGACAAAAAAAGCTATTCAGAATGCAAATAAACAATTCAGATTGCAAATGAGCTATTCAGTTTGCAAAAAAAGCTATTCAGATTACAGTTCAGGATGAAAATAAGCTATTCAGAATGAAAAAAAGGGATTCAGGATGCTAATAACCTATTCAGTTTGCAGTTCAAACAAAAAAAGCTATTCAGAATGCAAATAAACTATCCAGACTGCAAATAAGTTATTCAATTTGCAAAAAATACTATTCAGAATGAAAATGTGCTATTCAGATTGCACTTCATCATGAAAATAAGCTATTCAGAATGAACAAAAAGGGATTCAGGATGCAAATAACCTATTCAGTTGGCAGTTCAGACAAAAAAAGCTATTCAGAATGCAAATAAACTATCCAGACTGCAAATAAGTTATTCAGTTTGCAAAAAAAACTATTCAGAATGAAAATGTGCTATTTAGATTGCAGTTCTCGATGGAAATATGTTATTAAGAATGAATAAAAAGGGATTCAGGATGCAAATAACTTAATCATTTCCCAGTTCAGACAAAAAAAGCTATTCAAATTACAGTTCAAGATGATAATAAGCTATTCATAATGAAAAAATAAGGGATTCAAGATGCAAATAACCTATTCAGTTTGCAGTTCAGACAAAAAAAAGCTATTCAGAATGCAAATAAACTATCCAGATCGCAAATAAGCTATTTAGTTTGCAATAAAATCTATTCAGAAAAAAAATGTGCTATTCAGATAGCAGTTCAGGATGAAAATAAGCTATTCAGAATGAAAAAAAGGGATTCAGGATGCAAATAACCTATTCAGTTTGAAAATAAGGTATTCAGTTTGCAAAAAAAACTATTCAGAAAGAAAATGTACTATACAGATTGCAGATCAAGATGGAAATATGTTATTCAGAATGTATAAAAAGGGATTCAGGATGCAAATAACCTATTCAGTTCGCAGTTCAAACAAAAAAAGCTATTCAGAATGCAAATAAACTATTCAGCATGCAAATATGCTATTCAGATTGCAGTTCAGGATGAAAATAAGCTATTTAGAATGAAAATGTTCTATTCTGATTGCAGTTCAGGATGAAAATAAGCTATTCAGAATAAAAAAAAGGGATTTAGGATGCAAATAACCTATTCAGTTTGCAGTTCAGAAAAAAAAAAGCTATTCAGAATGCAAAGAAACTATCCAGATTGCAAATAAATTATTCAGTTTGCAAAAAAAAACTATTCCGAATGAAAATGTGCTATTCAGATTGAAGTTCAGGATGGAAATATGTTATTCAGAATGAATAAAAAGGGATTCAGGATGCAAATAACCTATTCAGTTTGCAGTTCAGACAAAAAAAGCTATTCAGAATGCAAATATACAATTCAGATTGCAAATAAGCTATTCAGTTTGCAAAAAAAGCTATCCAGGTTATAGTTCAGGATGATAATAAGCTATTTAGAATGAAAAAAAAAAGGGATTCAGGATGCTAATAACCTATTCAGTTTGCAGTTCAGACAAAAAAATCTATTCAGAATGCAAATAAACTATCCAGATTGCAAATAAGCTATTTAGTTTGCAATAAAAGCTATTCAGAATATAAATGTGCAATTCAGATAGCAGTTCAGGATTAAAGTAAGCTATTCAGAATGAAAAAAAGGGATTCAGGATGCAAATAACCTATTCAGTTTGTAGTTCAGATAAAAAAAGCTATTCAGATTGCAAATAAATTATTGAGATTGCATATAAGCTATTCAGTTTTCAAAAAAAGATATTCAGAATGAAAATGTGCCATTCAGATTGCAGTTCAAGATAAAAATAAGCTATTCAGAATGAGAAAAAGGGATTCAGGATGCCAATAAACTATCCAGATTGCAAATAAGTTATTCAGTTTGCAAAAAAAAACTATTCAGAAAGAAAATGTGCTATACAGATTGCTGATCCGGATGGAAATATGTTATTCAGAATGAATAAAAAGGGATTCAGGATGCAAATAACCTATTCAGTTCGCAGTTCAAACAAAAAAAGCTATTCAGAATCCAAATAAACTATTCAGCATGCAAATAAGCTATTCAGATTGCAGTTCAGGATGAAAATAAGCAATATATAATGCAAAAAATGTGTTATTCTGATTGCAGTTCTGGATGAAAATAAGCTATTCAGAATGAAAAAGAAAGGATTCAGGATGCAAATAACCTATTCAGTTCGCAGTTCAGACAAAAAAAGCTATTCAGAATGCAATTAAACTATTCAGAATGCAAACAAGATAATCAGTTTGCAAAAAAAGCTATTTAGAATGAAAATGTGCTATTCAGATTGCAGTTCAGGATGAAAATAAGCTATTCAGAATGAAAAAAAAGGGATTCCGGATGCAAATAACCTATTCAGTTTGCAGTTAAGACAAAAAAAAGCTATTCAGAATCCAAAGAAACTATCCAGATTGCAAATAAATTATTCAGTTTGCAAAAAAAAACTATTCCGAATGAAAATTTGCTATTCAGATTGAAGTTCAGGATGGAAATATGTTATTCAGAATGAATAAAAAGGGATTCAGGATGCAAATAACCTATTCAGTTTGCAGTTCAGACAAAAAAAGCTATTCAGAATGCAAATAAACAATTCAGATTGCAAATAAGCTATTCAGTTTGCAAAAAAAGCTATCCAGGTTATAGTTCAGGATGATAATAATCTATTTAGAATGAAAAAAAAAAGGGATTCAGGATGCTAATAACCTATTCAGTTTGCAGTTCAGACAAAAAAATCTATTCAGAATGCAAATAAACTATCCAGATTGCAAATAAGCTATTTAGTTTGCAATAAAAGCTATTCAGAATAAAAATGTGCAATTCAGATAGCAGTTCAGGATTAAAGTAAGCTATTCAGAATGAAAAAAAGGGATTCAGGATGCAAATAACCTATTCAATTTGTAGTTCAGATAAAAAAAGCTATTCAGATTGCAAATAAATTATTGAGATTGCATATAAGCTATTCAGTTTTCAAAAAAAGATATTCAGAATGAAAATGTGCCATTCAGATTGCAGTTCAAGATAAAAATAAGCTATTCAGAATGAGAAAAAGGGATTCAGGATGCCAATAAACTATCCAGATTGCAAATAAGTTATTCAGTTTGCAAAAAAAAACTATTCAGAAAGAAAATGTGCTATACAGATTGCTGATCCGGATGGAAATATGTTATTCAGAATGAATAAAAAGGGATTCAGGATGCAAATAACCTATTCAGTTCGCAGTTCAAACAAAAAAAGCTATTCAGAATCCAAATAAACTATTCAGCATGCAAATAAGCTATTCAGATTGCAGTTCAGGATGAAAATAAGCAATATATAATGCAAAAAATGTGCTATTCTGATTGCAGTTCTGGATGAAAATAAGCTATTCAGAATGAAAAAGAAAGGATTCAGGATGCAAATAACCTATTCAGTTCGCAGTTCAGACAAAAAAAGCTATTCAGAATGCAATTAAACTATTCAGAATGCAAACAAGATAATCAGTTTGCAAAAAAAGCTATTTAGAATGAAAATGTGCTATTCAGATTGCAGTTCAGGATGAAAATAAGCTATTCAGAATGAAAAAAAAGGGATTCCGGATGCAAATAACCTATTCAGTTTGCAGTTAAGACAAATAAAAGCTATTCAGAATCCAAAGAAACTATCCAGATTGCAAATAAATTATTCAGTTTGCAAAAAAAAACTATTCCGAATGAAAATGTGCTATTCAGATTGCAGTTCAGGATGGAAATATGTTATTCAGAATGAATAAAAAGGGATTCAGGATGCAAATAACCTATTCAGTTTGCAGTTCAGACAAAAAAAGCTATTCAGAATTCAAATAAACAATTCAGATTGCAAATAAGCTATTCAGTTTGCAAAAAAAGCTATCCAGGTTACAGTTCAGGATGAAAATAAGCTATTTAGAATGAAAAAAAAAGGGATTCAGGATGCTAATAACCTATTCGGTTTGCAGTTCAGACAAAAAAAACTATTCAGAATGCAAATAAACTATCCAGATTGCAAATAAGCTATTTAGTTTGAAATAAAAGCCATTCAGAATAAAATTGTGCTATTCAGATAGCAGTTCAGGATTAAAATAAGCTATTCAGAATGAAAAAAAGGGATTCAGGATGCAAATAACCTATTCAGTTTGCAGTTCAGATAAAAAAAGCTATTCAGATTGCAAATAAATTATTCAGATTGCAAATAAGCTATTCAGTTTTCAAAAAAAGATATTCAGAATGAAAATGTGCCATTCAGATTGCAGTTCAAGATAAAAATAAGCTAATCAAAATGAAAAAAAGGGATTCAGGATGCCAATAAACTATCCAGATTGCAAATAAGTTATTCAGTTTGCAAAAAAAAACTATTTAGAAAGAAAATGTGCTATACAGATTGCAGATCAGGATGGAAATATGTTATTCAGAATGAATAAAAAGGGATTCAGGATGCAAGTAACCTATTCAGTTCGCAGTTCAAACAAAAAAAGCAATTCAGAATCCAAATAAATTATTCAGCATGCAAATAAGCTATTCAGATTGCAGTTCAGGATGAAAATAAGCAATATATAATGCAAAAAATGTGCTATTCTGATTGCAGTTCAGGATGAAAATAAGCTATTCAGAATGAAAAAAAAAGGGATTCCGGATGCAAATAACCTATTCAGTTTGCAGTTCAGACAAAAAAAGTTATTCAGAATGCAAAGATACTATCCAGATTGCAAATAAATTATTCAGTTTGCAATAAAAACTATTCCGAATGAAAATGTGCTATTCAGATTGCAGTTCAGGATGGAAATATGTTATTCAGAATGAATAAAAAGGGATTCATGATGCAAATAACCTATTCAGTTTGCAGTTCAGACAAAAAAAGCTATTCAGAATTCAAATAAACAATTCAGATTGCAAATAATCTATTCAGTTTGCAAAAAAAGCTATCCAGGTTACAGTTTAGAATGAAAATAAGCTATTTAGAATGAAAAAAAAAGGATCCAGGATGCTAATAAGCTATTCAGTTTGCAGTTCAGACAAAAAAAGCTATTCAGAATGCAAAGAAACTATCCAGATTGCAAATAAATTATTCAGTTTGCAATAAAAACTATTCCGAATGAAAATGTGCTATTCAGATTGCAGTTCAGGATGGAAATATGTTAATCAGAATGAATAAAAAGGGATTCAGGATGCAAATAACCTATTCAGTTTGCAGTTCAGACAAAAAAAGCTATTCAGAATGCAAATAAACAATTCAGATTGCAAATAAGCTATTCAGTTTGCAAAAAAAGCTATCCAGGTTACAGTTCAGGATGAAAATAAGCTATTTAGAATGAGAAAAAAAGGGATTCAGGATGCTAATAACCTACTCAGTTTGCAGTTCAGACAAAAAAAGCTATTCAGAATGCAAATAAACTATCCAGATTGCAAATAAGCTATTTAGTTTGCAATAAAAGCTATTCAGAAGAAAAATGTGCTATTCAGATAGCAGTTCAGGATTAAAATAAGCTACTCAGAATGAAAAAAAGGGATTAAGGATGCAAATAACCTATTCAGTTTGCAGTTCAGATAAAAAAAGCTATTCAGATTGAAAATAAATTATTCAGATTGCAAATAAGCTATTCAGTTTTCAAAAAAAGATATTCAGAATGAAAATGTGCCATTCAGATTGCAGTTCAAGATAAAAATAAGCTAATCAGAAAGAAAAAAAGGGTTTCAGGATGCCAATAAACTATCCAGATTGCAAATAAGGTATTCAGTTTGCAAATAAAAACTATTCAGAAAGAAAATGTGCTATACAGATTGCAGATCAGGATGGAAATATGTTATTCAGAATTAATAAAAAGGGATTCAGGATGCAAATAACCTATTCAGTTCGCAGTTCAGGCAAAAAAAGCTATTCAGAATGCAAATAAACTATTCAGCATGCAAATATGCTATTCAGATTGCAGTTCAGGATGAAAATAAGCTATTTAGAATGAAAATGTTCTAATCTGATTGCAGTTCAGGATGAAAATAAGCTATTCAGAATGAAAAAAAAGGGATTTAGGATGCAAATAACCTATTCAGTTTGCAGTTCAGACAAAAAAACGCTATTCAGAATGCAAAGAAACTATCCAGATTGCAAATAAATTATTCAGTTTGCAAAAAAAAACTATTCCGAATGAAAATGTGCTATTCAGATTGCAGTTCAGGATGGAAATATGTTATTCAGAATGAATAAAAAGGGATTCAGGATGCAAATAACCTATTCAGTTTGCAGTTCAGACAAAAAAAGCTATTCAGAATGCAAATAAACAATTCAGATTGCAAATAAGCTATTCAGTTTGCAAAAAAAGCTATCTAGGTTACAGTTCAGGATGAAAATAAGCTATTTAGAATGAAAAAAAAAAAAAAGGGATTCAGGATGCTAATAACCTATTCAGTTTGCAGTTCAGACAAAAAAATCTATTCAGAATGCAAATAAACTATCCAGATTGCAAATAAGCTATTTAGTTTGCAATAAAAGCTATTCAGAATAAAAATGTGCAATTCAGATAGCAGTTCAGGATTAAAGTAAGCTATTCAGAATGAAAAAAAGGGATTCAGGATGCAAATAACCTATTCAGTTTGTAGTTCAGATAAAAAAAGCTATTCAGATTGCAAATAAATTATTGAGATTGCATATAAGCTATTCAGTTTTTAAAAAAGATATTCAGAATGAAAATGTGTCATTCAGATTGCAGTTCAAGATAAAAATAAGCTATTCAGGATGCCAATAAACTATCCAGATTGCAAATAAGGTATTCAGTTTGCAAAAAAAAACTATTCAGAAAGAAAATGTGCTATACAGATTGCTGATCCGGATGGAAATATGTTATTCAGAATGAATAAAAAGGGATTCAGGATGCAAATAACCTATTCAGTTCGCAGTTCAAACAAAAAAAGCTATTCAGAATCCAAATAAACTATTCAGCATGCAAATAAGCAATATAATGCAAAAAATGTGCTATTCTGATTGCAGTTCTGGATGAAAATAAGCTATTCAGAATGAAAAAAAAAGGATTCAGGATGCAAATAACCTATTCAGTTCGCAGTTCAGAAAAAAAAAGCTATTCAGAATGCAATTAAACTATTCAGAATGCAAACAAGCTAATCAGTTTGCAAAAAAAGCTATTCAGAATGAAAAAAAAAGGGATTCCGGATGCAAATAACCTATTCAGTTTGCAGTTAAGACAAAAAAAAGCTATTCAGAATCCAAAGAAACTATCCAGATTGCAAATAAATTATTCAGTTTGCAAAAAAAAACTATTCCGAATGAAAATGTGCTATTCAGATTGCAGTTCAGGATCGAAATATGTTATTCAGAATGAATAAAAAGGGATTCAGGATGCAAATAACCTATTCAGTTTGCAGTTCAGACAAAAAAAGCTATTCAGAATTCAAATAAACAATTCAGATTGCAAATAAGCTATTCAGTTTGCAAAAAAAGCTATCCAGGTTACAGTTCAGGATGAAAATAAGCTATTTAGAATGAAAAAAAAAGGGATTCATGATGCTAATAACCTATTCTGTTTGCAGTTCAGACAAAAAAAGCTATTCAGAATGCAAATAAACTATCCAGATTGCAAATAAGCTATTTAGTTTGCAATAAAAGCTATTCAGAAGAAAAATGTGCTATTCAGATAGCAGTTCAGGATTAAAATAAGCTACTCAGAATGAAAAAAAGGGATTAAGGATGCAAATAACCTATTCAGTTTGCAGTTCAGATAAAAAAAGCTATTCAGATTGAAAATAAATTATTCAGATTGCAAATAAGCTATTCAGTTTTCAAAAAAAGATATTCAGAATGAAAATGTGCCATTCAGATTGCAGTTCAAGATAAAAATAAGCTAATCAGAAAGAAAAAAAGGGTTTCAGGATGCCAATAAACTATCCAGATTGCAAATAAGGTATTCAGTTTGCAAATAAAAACTATTCAGAAAGAAAATGTGCTATACAGATTGCAGATCAGGATGGAAATATGTTATTCAGAATTAATAAAAAGGGATTCAGGATGCAAATAACCTATTCAGTTCGCAGTTCAGGCAAAAAAAGCTATTCAGAATGCAAATAAACTATTCAGCATGCAAATATGCTATTCAGATTGCAGTTCAGGATGAAAATAAGCTATTTAGAATGAAAATGTTCTAATCTGATTGCAGTTCAGGATGAAAATGAGCTATTCAGAATGAAAAAAAAGGGATTTAGGATGCAAATAACCTATTCAGTTTGCAGTTCAGACAAAAAAACGCTATTCAGAATGCAAAGAAACTATCCAGATTGCAAATAAATTATTCAGTTTGCAAAAAAAAACTATTCCGAATGAAAATGTGCTATTCAGATTGCAGTTCAGGATGGAAATATGTTATTCAGAATGAATAAAAAGGGATTCAGGATGCAAATAACCTATTCAGTTTGCAGTTCAGACAAAAAAAGCTATTCAGAATGCAAATAAACAATTCAGATTGCAAATAAGCTATTCAGTTTGCAAAAAAAGCTATCTAGGTTACAGTTCAGGATGAAAATAAGCTATTTAGAATGAAAAAAAAAAAAAAGGGATTCAGGATGCTAATAACCTATTCAGTTTGCAGTTCAGACAAAAAAATCTATTCAGAATGCAAATAAACTATCCAGATTGCAAATAAGCTATTTAGTTTGCAATAAAAGCTATTCAGAATAAAAATGTGCAATTCAGATAGCAGTTCAGGATTAAAGTAAGCTATTCAGAATGAAAAAAAGGGATTCAGGATGCAAATAACCTATTCAGTTTGTAGTTCAGATAAAAAAAGCTATTCAGATTGCAAATAAATTATTGAGATTGCATATAAGCTATTCAGTTTTTAAAAAAGATATTCAGAATGAAAATGTGTCATTCAGATTGCAGTTCAAGATAAAAATAAGCTATTCAGGATGCCAATAAACTATCCAGATTGCAAATAAGGTATTCAGTTTGCAAAAAAAAACTATTCAGAAAGAAAATGTGCTATACAGATTGCTGATCCGGATGGAAATATGTTATTCAGAATGAATAAAAAGGGATTCAGGATGCAAATAACCTATTCAGTTCGCAGTTCAAACAAAAAAAGCTATTCAGAATCCAAATAAACTATTCAGCATGCAAATAAGCAATATAATGCAAAAAATGTGCTATTCTGATTGCAGTTCTGGATGAAAATAAGCTATTCAGAATGAAAAAAAAAGGATTCACGATGCAAATAACCTATTCAGTTCGCAGTTCAGAAAAAAAAAGCTATTCAGAATGCAATTAAACTATTCAGAATGCAAACAAGCTAATCAGTTTGCAAAAAAAGCTATTCAGAATGAAAAAAAAAGGGATTCCGGATGCAAATAACCTATTCAGTTTGCAGTTAAGACAAAAAAAAGCTATTCAGAATCCAAAGAAACTATCCAGATTGCAAATAAATTATTCAGTTTGCAAAAAAAAACTATTCCGAATGAAAATGTGCTATTCAGATTGCAGTTCAGGATCGAAATATGTTATTCAGAATGAATAAAAAGGGATTCAGGATGCAAATAACCTATTCAGTTTGCAGTTCAGACAAAAAAAGCTATTCAGAATTCAAATAAACAATTCAGATTGCAAATAAGCTATTCAGTTTGCAAAAAAAGCTATCCAGGTTACAGTTCAGGATGAAAATAAGCTATTTAGAATGAAAAAAAAAGGGATTCATGATGCTAATAACCTATTCTGTTTGCAGTTCAGACAAAAAAAACTATTCAGAATGCAAATAAACTATCCAGATTGCAAATAAGCTATTTAGTTTGAAATAAAAGCTATTCAGAATAAAAATGTGCTATTCAGATAGCAGTTCAGAATTAAAATAAGCTATTCAGAATGAAAAAAAGGGATTCAGGATGCAAATAACCTATTCAGTTTGCAGTTCAGATAAAAAAAGCTATTCAGATTGCAAATAAGCTATTTAGTTTTCAAAAAAAGATATTCAGAATGAAAATGTACCATTCAGATTGCAGTTCAAGATAAAAATAAGCTAATCAAAATGAAAAAAAGGGATTCAGGATGCCAATAAACTATCCAGATTGCAAATAAGGTATTCAGTTTGCAAAAAAAAACTATTTAGAAAGAAAATGTGCTATACAGATTGCAGATCAGGATGGAAATATGTTATTCAGATTGAATAAAAAGGGATTCAGGATGCAAGTAACCTATTCAGTTCGCAGTTCAAACAAAAAAAGCTATTCAGAATCCAAATAAATTATTCAGCATGCAAATAAGCTATTCAGATTGCAGTTCAGGATGAAAATAAGCAATATATAATGCAAAAAATGTGCTATTCTGATTGCAGTTCAGGATGAAAATAAGCTATTCAGAATGAAAAAAAAAGGGATTCAGGATGCAAATAACCTATTCAGTTTGCAGTTCAGACAAAAAAAGCAATTCAGAATGCAAAGAAACTATCCAGATTGCAAATAAATTATTCAGTTTGCAATAAAAACTATTCCGAATGAAAATGTGCTATTCAGATTGCAGTTCAGGATGGAAATATGTTATTCAGAATGAATAAAAAGGGATTCAGGATGCAAATAACCTATTCAGTTTGCAGTTCAGACAAAAAAAGCTATTCAGAATGCAAATAAACAATTCAGATTGCAAATAATCTATTCAGTTTGCTAAAAAAGCTATCCAGGTTACAGTTCAGAATGAAAATAAGCTATTTAGAATGAAAAAAAAAGGATTCAGGATGCTAATAACCTATTCAGTTTGCAGTTCAGACAAAAAAAGCTATTCAGAATGCAAATAAGCTATTTAGTTTGCAATAAAGGCTATTCAGAATAAAAATGTGCTATTCAGATAGCAGTTCAGGATTAAAATAAGCTACTCAGAATGAAAAAAAGGGATTAAGGATGCAAATAACCTATTCAGTTTGCAGTTCAGATAAAAAAAGCTATTCAGATTGCAAATAAATTATTCAGATTGCAAATAAGCTATTCAGCTTTCAAAAAAAGATATTCAGAATGAAAATGTGCCATTCAGATTGCAGTTCAAGATAAAAATAAGCTAATCAGAATGAAAAAAAGGGTTTCAGGATGCCAATAAACTATCCAGATTGCAAATAAGGTATTCAGTTTGCAAATAAAAACTATTCAGAAAGAAAATGTGCTATACAGATTGCAGATCCGGATGGAAATATGTTATTCAGAATTAATAAAAAGGGATTCAGGATGCAAATAACCTATTCAGTTCGCAGTTCAGGCAAAAAAAGCTATTCAGAATGCAAATAAACTATTCAGCACGCAAATATGCTATTCAGATTGCAGTTCAGGATGAAAATAAGCTATTTAGAATGAAAATGTTCTATTCTGATTGCAGTTCAGGATGAAAATAAGCTATTCAGAATGAAAAAAAAGGGATTTAGGATGCAAATAACCTATTCAGTTTGCAGTTCAGACAAAAAAATCTATTCAGAATGCAAATAAACTATCCAGATTGCAAATAAGCTATTTAGTTTGCAATAAAAGCTATTCAGAATAAAAATGTGCAATTCAGATAGCAGTTCAGGATTAAAGTAAGCTATTCAGAATGAAAAAAAGGGATTCAGGATGCAAATAACCTATTCAGTTTGTAGTTCAGATAAAAAAAGCTATTCAGATTGCAAATAAATTATTGAGATTGCATATAAGCTATTCAGTTTTTAAAAAAGATATTCAGAATGAAAATGTGCCATTCAGATTGCAGTTCAAGATAAAAATAAGCTATTCAGGATGCCAATAAACTATCCAGATTGCAAATAAGGTATTCAGTTTGCAAAAAAAAACTATTCAGAAAGAAAATGTGCTATACAGATTGCTGATCCGGATGGAAATATGTTATTCAGAATGAATAAAAAGGGATTCAGGATGCAAATAACCTATTCAGTTCGCAGTTCAAACAAAAAAAGCTATTCAGAATCCAAATAAACTATTCAGCATGCAAATAAGCTATTCAGGTTGCAGTTCAGGATGAAAATAAGCAATATAATGCAAAAAATGTGCTATTCTGATTGCAGTCCTCGATGAAAATAAGCTATTCAGAATGAAAAAAAAAGGATTCAGGATGCAAATAACCTATTCAGTTCGTAGTTCAGAAAAAAAAAGCTATTCAGAATGCAATTAAACTATTCAGAATGCAAACAAACTAATCAGTTTGCAAAAAAAGCTATTCAGAATGAAAATGTGCTATTCAGATTGCAGTTCAGGATGAAAATAAGCTATTCAGAATGAAAAAAAAAGGGATTCCGGATGCAAATAACCTATTCAGTTTGCAGTTAAGACAAAAAAAAGCTATTCATAATCCAAAGAAACTATCCAGATTGCAAATAAATTATTCAGTTTGCAAAAAAAAACTATTCCGAATGAAAATGTGCTATTCAGATTGCAGTTCAGGATCGAAATATGTTATTCAGAATGAATAAAAAGGGATTTAGGATGCAAATAACCTATTCAGTTTGCAGTTCAGACAAAAAAAGCTATTCAGAATTCAAATAAACAATTCAGATTGCAAATAAGCTATTCAGTTTGCAAAAAAAGCTATCCAGGTTACAGTTCAGGATGAAAATAAGCTATTTAGAATGAAAAAAAAAGGGATTCAGGATGCTAATAACCTATTCTGTTTGCAGTTCAGACAAAAAAAACTATTCAGAATGCAAATAAACTATCCAGATTGCAAATAAGCTATTTAGTTTGAAATAAAAGCTATTCAGAATAAAAATGTGCTATTCAGATAGCAGTTCAGAATTAAAATAAGCTATTCAGAATGAAAAAAAGGGATTCAGGATGCAAATAACCTATTCAGTTTGTAGTTCAGATAAAAAAAGCTATTCAGATTGCAAATAAATTATTGAGATTGCATATAAGCTATTCAGTTTTTAAAAAAGATATTCAGAATGAAAATGTGCCATTCAGATTGCAGTTCAAGATAAAAATAAGCTATTCAGGATGCCAATAAACTATCCACATTGCAAATAAGGTATTCAGTTTGCAAAAAAAAACTATTCAGAATGAAAATGTGCTATACAGATTGCTGATCCGGATGGAAATATGTTATTCAGAATGAATAAAAAGGGATTCAGGATGCAAATAACCTATTCAGTTCGCAGTTCAAACAAAAAAAGCTATTCAGAATCCAAATAAACTATTCAGCATGCAAATAAGCTATTCAGGTTGCAGTTCAGGATGAAAATAAGCAATATAATGCAAAAAATGTGCTATTCTGATTGCAGTCCTGGATGAAAATAAGCTATTCAGAATGAAAAAAAAAAGGATTCAGGATGCAAATAACCTATTCAGTTCGCAGTTCAGAAAAAAAAAAGCTATTCAGAATGCAATTAAACTATTCAGAATGCAAACAAGCTAATCAGTTTGCAAAAAAAGCTATTCAGAATGAAAATGTGCTATTCAGATTGCAGTTCAGGATGAAAATAAGCTATTCAGAATGAAAAAAAAAGGGATTCCGGATGCAAATAACCTATTCAGTTTGCAGTTAAGACAAAAAAAAGCTATTCATAATCCAAAGAAACTATCCAGATTGCAAATAAATTATGCAGTTTGCAAAAAAAAACTATTCCGAATGAAAATGTGCTATTCAGATTGCAGTTCAGGATCGAAATATGTTATTCAGAATGAATAAAAAGGGATTCAGGATGCAAATAACCTATTCAGTTTGCAGTTCAGACAAAAAAAGCTATTCAGAATTCAAATAAACAATTCAGATTGCAAATAAGCTATTCAGTTTGCAAAAAAAGCTATCCAGGTTACAGTTCAGGATGAAAATAAGCTATTTAGAATGAAAAAAAAAGGGATTCAGGATGCTAATAACCTATTCTGTTTGCAGTTCAGACAAAAAAAACTATTCAGAATGCAAATAAACTATCCAGATTGCAAATAAGCTATTTAGTTTGAAATAAAAGCTATTCAGAATAAAAATGTGCTATTCAGATAGCAGTTCAGAATTAAAATAAGCTATTCAGAATGAAAAAAAGGGATTCAGGATGCAAATAACCTATTCAGTTTGCAGTTCAGATAAAAAAAGCTATTCAGATTGCAAATAAGCTATTTAGTTTTCAAAAAAAGATATTCAGAATGAAAATGTACCATTCAGATTGCAGTTCAAGATAAAAATAAGCTAATCAGAATGAAAAAAAGGGATTCAGGATGCCAATAAACTATCCAGATTGCAAATAAGGTATTCAGTTTGCAAAAAAAAACTATTTAGAAAGAAAATGTGCTATACAGATTGCAGATCAGGATGGAAATATGTTATTCAGATTGAATAAAAAGGGATTCAGGATGCAAGTAACCTATTCAGTTCGCAGTTCAAACAAAAAAAGCTATTCAGAATCCAAATAAATTATTCAGCATGCAAATAAGCTATTCAGATTGCAGTTCAGGATGAAAATAAGCAATATATAATGCAAAAAATGTGCTATTCTGATTGCAGTTCAGGATGAAAATAAGCTATTCAGAATGAAAAAAAAAGGGATTCAGGATGCAAATAACCTATTCAGTTTGCAGTTCAGACAAAAAAAGCTATTCAGAATGCAAAGAAACTATCCAGATTGCAAATAAATTATTCAGTTTGCAATAAAAACTATTCCGAATGAAAATGTGCTATTCAGATTGCAGTTCAGGATGGAAATATGTTATTCAGAATGAATAAAAAGGGATTCAGGATGCAAATAACCGATTCAGTTTGCAGTTCAGACAAAAAAAGCTATTCAGAATGCAAATAAACAATTCAGATTGCAAATAATCTATTCAGTTTGCAAAAAACGCTATCCCGGTTACAGTTCAGAATGAAAATAAGCTATTTAGAATGAAAAAAAAAGGATTCAGGATGCTAATAACCTATTCAGTTTGCAGTTCAGACAAAAAAAGCTATTCAGAATGCAAATAAGCTATTTAGTTTGCAATAAAAGCTATTCAGAATAAAAATGTGCTATTCAGATAGCAGTTCAGGATTAAAATAAGCTACTCAGAATGAAAAAAAGGGATTAAGGATGCAAATAACCTATTCAGTTTGCAGTTCAGATAAAAAAAGCTATTCATATTGCAAATAAATTATTCAGATTGCAAATAAGCTATTCAGCTTTCAAAAAAAGATATTCAGAATGAAAATGTGCCATTCAGATTCCAGTTCAAGATAAAAATAAGCTAATCAGAATGAAAAAAAGGGTTTCAGGATGCCAATAAACTATCCAGATTGCAAATAAGGTATTCAGTTTGCAAATAAAAACTATTCAGAAAGAAAATGTGCTATACAGATTGCAGATCCGGATGGAAATATGTTATTCAGAATTAATAAAAAGGGATTCAGGATGCAAATAACCTATTCAGTTCGCAGTTCAGGCAAAAAAAGCTATTCAGAATGCAAATAAACTATTCAGCATGCAAATATGCTATTCAGATTGCAGTTCAGGATGAAAATAAGCTATTTAGAATGAAAATGTTCTATTCTGATTGCAGTTCAGGATGAAAATAAGCTATTCAGAATGAAAAAAAAGGGATTTAGGATGCAAATAACCTATTCAGTTTGCAGTTCAGACAAAAAAAAGCTATTCAGAATGCAAAGAAACTATCCAGATTGCAATTAAATTATTCAGTTTGCAAAAAAAAACTATTCCGAATGAAAATGTGCTATTCAGATTGCAGTTCAAGATGGAAATATGTTATTCAGAATGAATAAAAAGGGATTCAGGATGCAAATAACCTATTCAGTTTACAGTTCAGACAAAAAAAGCTATTCAGAATGCAAATAAACAATTCAGATTGCAAATAAGCTATTCAGTTTGCAAAAAAAGTTATCCAGGTTACAGTTCAGGATGAAAATAAGCTATTAAGAATGAAAAAAAAAAGGGATTCAGGATGCTAATAACCTATTCAGTTTGCAGTTCAGACAAAAAAATCTATTCAGAATGCAAATATACTATCCAGATTGCAAATAAGCTATTTAGTTTGCAATAAAAGCTATTCAGAATAAAAATGTGCAATTCAGATAGCAGTTCAGGATTAAAGTAAGCTATTCAGAATGAAAAAAAGGGATTCAGGATGCAAATAACCTATTCAGTTTGTAGTTCAGATAAAAAAAGCTATTCAGATTGCAAATAAATTATTGAGATTGCATATAAGCTATTCAGTTTTCAAAAAAAGATATTCAGAATGAAAATGTGCCATTCAGATTGCAGTTCAAGATAAAAATAAGCTATTCAGGATGCCCATAAACTATCCAGATTGCAAATAAGGTATTCAGTTTGCAAAAAAAAACTATTCAGAAAGAAAATGTGCAATACAGATTGCTGATCCGGATGGAAATATGTTATTCAGAATGAAAAAAATGGGATTCAGGATGCAAATAACCTATTCAGTTCGCAGTTCAAACAAAAAAAGCTATTCAGAATCCAAATAAACTATTCAGCATGCAAATAAGTTATTCAGATTGCAGTTCAGGATGAAAATAAGCAATATATAATGCAAAAAATGTGCTATTCTGATTGCAGTTCTGGATGAAAATAAGCTATTCAGAATGAAAAAAAAGGATTCAGGATGCAAATAACCTATTCAGTTCGCAGTTCAGACAAAAAAAGCTATTCAGAATGCAATTAAACTATTCAGAATGCAAACAAGCTAATCAGTTTGCAAAAAAAGCTATTCAGAATGAAAATGTGCTATTCAGATTGCAGTTCAGGATGAAAATAAGCTATTCAGAATGAAAAAAAAGGGATTCCGGATGCAAATAACCTATTCAGTTTGCAGTTAAGACAAAAAAAAGCTATTCAGAATCCAAAGAAACTATCCAGATTGCAAATAAATTATTCAGTTTGCAAAAAAAAACTATTCCGAATGAAAATGTGCTATTCAGATTGCAGTTCAGGATGGAAATATGTTATTCAGAATGAATAAAAAGGGATTCAGGATGCAAATAACCTATTCAGTTTGCAGTTCAGACAAAAAAAGCTATTCAGAATTCAAATAAACAATTCAGATTGCAAATAAGCTATTCAGTTTGCAAAAAAAGCTATCCAGGTTACAGTTCAGGATGAAAATAAGCTATTTAGAATGAAAAAAAAAGGGATTCAGGATGCTAATAACCTATTCAGTTTGCAGTTCAGACAAAAAAAACTATTCAGAATGCAAATAAACTATCCAGATTGCAAATAAGCTATTTAGTTTAAAATAAAAGCTATTCAAATAAAAATGTGCTATTCAGATTGCAGTTCAGGATTAAAATAAGCTATTCAGAATGAAAAAAAGGGATTCAGGATGCAAATAACCTATTCAGTTTGCAGTTCAGATAAAAAAAGCTATTCATATTGCAAATAAATTATTCAGATTGCAAATAAGCTATTCAGATTGCAGTTCAGGATGAAAATAAGCAATATATAATGCAAAAAATGTGCTATTCTGATTGCAGTTCAGGATGAAAATAAGCTATTCAGAATGAAAAAAAAAGGGATTCAGGATGCAAATAACCTATTCAGTTTGCAGTTCAGACAAAAAAAGCTATTTAGAATGCAAAGAAACTATCCAGATTGCCAATAAATTATTCAGTTTGCAATAAAAACTATTCCGAATGAAAATGTGCTATTCAGATTGCAGTTCAGGATGGAAATATGTTATTCAGAATGAATAAAAAGGGATTCAGGATGCAAATAACCTATTCAGTTTGCAGTTCAGACAAAAAAAGCTATTCAGAATGCAAATAAACAATTCAGATTGCAAATAAGCTATTCAGTTTGCAAAAAAAGCTATTCAGATTATAGTTCAGGATGAAAATAAGCTATTCAGAATGAAAAAAAAGGGATTCAGGATGCTAATATCCTATTCAGTTTGCAGTTCAAACAAAAAAAGCTATTCAGAATGCAAATAAATTATTCAGATCGCAAATAAGCTATTCAGTTTTCAAAAAAAGATATTCAGAATGAAAATGTGCAATTCAGATTGCAGTTCAAGATAAAAATAAGCTATTCAGTTTGCAGTTCAGACAAAAAAAGTTATTCAGAATGCAAAGAAACTATCCAGATTGCAAATAAGTTATGCAATTTACAAAAAAAACTATTCAGAATGAAAATGTGTTATACAGATTGCAGATCAGGATGGAAATATGTTATTCTGAATTACTTAAAAGGGATTCAGGATGCAAATAACCTATTCAGTTCGCACTTCAGGCAAAAAAAGCTATTCAGAATGCAAATAAACTATTCAGCATGCAAATAAGCTATTCAGTTTTCAAAAAAAGATATTCAGAATGAAAACGTGCCATTCAGATTGCAGTTCAAGATAAAAATAAGCTATTCAGAATGAAAAAAAGGGATTCAGGATGCCAATAAACTATCCAGATTGCAAATAAGGTATTCAGTTTGCAAAAAAAAAACTATTCAGAAAGAAAATGTGCTATACAGATTGCATATCAGGATGGAAATTTGTTATTCTGAATGAATAAAAAGGGATTCAGGATGCAAATAACCTATTCAGTTCGCAGTTCAAACAAAAAAAGCTATTCAGAATCCAAATAAACTATTCAGCATGCAAATAAGCTATTCAGATTGAAGTTCAGGATGAAAATAAGCAATATATAATGCAAAAAATGTGCTATTCTGATTGCAGTTCAGGATGAAAATAAGCTATTCAGAATGAAAAAAAAGGGATTCAGGATGCAAATAACCTATTCAATTTGCAGTTCAGACAAAAAAAGCTATTCAGAATGCAAAGAAACTATCCAGATTGAAAATAAGTTATTCAGTTTGCAATAAAAACTATTCCGAATGAAAATGTGCTATTCAGATTGCAGTTCAGGATGGAAATATGTTATTCAGAATGAATAAAAAGGGATTCAGGACGCAAATAACCTATTCAGTTTGCAGTTCCGACAAAAAAAGCTATTCAGAATGCAAATAAACAATTCAGATTGCAAATGAGCTATTCAGTTTGCAAAAAAAGCTATTCAAATTACAGTTCAGAATGAAAATAAGCTATTCAGAATGAAAAAAAAGGGATTCAGGATGCTAATAACCTATTCAGTTTGCAGTTCAAACAAAAAAAGCTATTCAGAATGCAAATAAACTATCCAGATTGCAAATAAGTTATTCAATTTCCAAAAAATACTATTCAGAATGAAAATGTGCTATTCAGATTGCACTTCATCATGAAAATAAGCCATTCAGAATGAAAAAAAAGGGATTCAGGATGCAAATAACCTATTCAGTTTGCAGTTCACATAAAAAAAGTTATTCAGATTGCAAATAAATTATTCAGATTGCAAATAAGCTATTCAGTTTTCAAAAAAAGATATTCAGAATGAAAATGTGCCATTCAGATTGCAGTTCAAGATAAAAATAAGCTATTCAGTTTGCAGTTCAGACAAAAAAAGTTATTCAGAATGCAATGAAACTATCCAGATTGCAAATAAGTTATGCAGTTTACAAAAAAAACTATTCAGAATGAAAATGTGTTATACAGATTGCAGATCAGGATGGAAATATGTTATTCTGAATTACTTAAAAGGGATTCAGGATGCAAATAACCTATTCAACTCGCACTTCAGGCAAAAAAAGCTATTCAGAATGCAAATAAACTATTCAGCATACAAATAAGCTATTCAGATTGCAGTTCAGGAAGAAAATAAGCTATTCATAATGAAAATGTGTTATTCAGATTGCAGTTCAGGATGGAAATAAGCTATTCAGAATGAAAAAACAAGGATTCAGAATACAAATAACCTATTCAGTTCGCAGTGCAGACAGAAAAAAGCATTAGAATGCAAATAAACAATTCAGATTGCAAATAAAATATTCAGTTCGCAAAAAAAGCTATTCAGAAAAAAAAAGTGCTATACAGATTGCGGTTCAGGTTGAAAATAAGCTGTTCAGAATGAAAAAAAAGGGATTCAGGATGCAAATAACCTATTACGTTTGCGGTTCAGACAAAACAAGATATTCATATTGCAAATAAACTATTCAAATTGCAAATAAGCTATTCAGTTTGCAAAAACAGCTATTTAGAATGAAAATGTGCTAGTCAGATTATAGTTCAGGATGAAAATAAGCTATTCAGAATGAAAAAAAAGGGATTCAGGATGCAAATAATCTATTCGGTTTGCAGTTAAGACAAAAAAAGCTATTAAGACTGCAAATAAACAATTCAGATTGCAAATAAGCTATTCAGTTTGCAGTTCAGACAAAAAAAGCTATTCAGAATGCAAATAAACAATTCAGATTGCAAATAAGCTATTCAGTTTGCAAAAAAAGCTATTCAGATTACAGTTTAGGATGAAAATAAGCTATTCCGAATGAAAAAAAAAAGGGATACAGGATGCTAATAACCTGTTCAGTTTGCAGTTCAAACAAGAAAAGCTATTCAGAAGGCAAATAAACTATTCAGATTGCAATTAAGCTAATCAGTTTGCAAAAAAAGGCTATTCAGAATGAAAATGTGCTATTCAGATTGCACTTCATGATGAAAATAAGCTATTCAGAATAAAAAAAAGGGATTCAGGATGCAAATAACCTATTCAGTTTGCAGTTCAGACGAAAAAAGCTATTCAGATTGCAAATAAATTATTCAGATTGCAAATATGCTATTCAGTTGTCAAAAAAAGATATTCAGAATGAAAATGTGCCATTCAGATTGCAGTTCAAGATAAAAATAAGCTATTCAGAATGAACAAAATGGGATGCAGCATGCAAATAACCTATTTAGTTTGCAGTTCAGACAAAAAAAACTATTCAGAATGCAAAGAAACTATCCAGATTGCAAATAAGCTATTCAGTTTGCAAAAAAAGCTATTCATAATGAAAATATGCTATTCAGATTGCAGTTCAGGATGAAAATATGTTATTCATAATGAATAAAAAGGGATTTAGGATGCAAATAACCTATTCAGTTTGCAGTTCAGACAAAAAAGCTATTCAGAATCCAAATAAACAATTCAGATTGCAAATAACCTTATCAGTTTGCAAAAAAAGCTATTCAGAATGAAAATGTGCTATTAAGACTGTAGTTCAGGTTGAAAATAAGCAATTTAGAATGAAAAAAAAGGATTGAGGAGGCAAATAACCTATTCAATTTGCAGTTCAGACAAAAAAGCTATTTAGAATGCAAATAAACTATTCAGATTGCAAATAAGCTAATCAGTTTGCAAAAAAAGCTATTCAGAATGAAAACGTTCTATTCTGATTGCAGTTCAGGATGAAAATAAGCTATTCAGAATGAAAAAAAAGGGATTCAGGATGCAAATAACCTATTCAGTTTGCAGTTCAGACAAAAAAAGTTATTCAGAATGCAAAGAAACTATCGAGATTGCAAATAAGTTATTCAGTTTACAAAAAAAAAGATTCAGAATGAAAATGTGTTATACAGATTGGAGATCAGGATGGAAATATGTTATTCAGAAGTAATAAAAAGGGATTCAGGATGCAAATAACCTATTCAGTTCGCACTTCAGACATTAAAAGCTATTCAGAATGCAAATAAACTATTCAGCATGCAAATAAGCTATTCAGATTGCAGTTTAGGATAAAAATAAGCTATTCAGAATGAAAATGTGCTATTCAGATTACAATTAAGCAAATCAGTTTGAAAAAAACGGCTATTCAGAATGAAAATGTGCTATTCAGATTGCACTGCATGATGAAAATAAGCTATTCAGAATAAAAAAAAGAGATTCAGGATGCAAATAACCTATTCAGACAAAAAAAGCTATTCAGGTTGCAAATAAATTATTCAGATTGCAAATAAGCTATTTAGTTTTCAAAAAAAGAAATTCAGAATGAAAATGTGCCATTCAGATAAAAATAAGCTATTTAGAATGAAAAAAAGGGATTCAGGATGCAAATAAACTATCCAGATTGGAAATAAGGTATTCAGTTTGCAAAAAAAACTATTCAGAATGAAAATGTGCTATACAAATTGCAGATCAGGATGGAAATATGTTATTCAGAATGAATAAAAATGGATTCAGGATGCAAATAACCTATTCTGTTCGCAGTTCAGACAAAAAAATCTATTCAGAATGCAAATAAACAATTCAGCATGCAAATAAGCTATTCAGATTGCATTTCAGGATGAAAATAAGCTATTCGGAATGAAAATGTTCTATTCTGATTGCAGTTCAGGATGAAAATAAGCTATTCAGAATGAAAAAAAAGGGATTCAGGATGCAAATAACCTATTCAGTTTGCAGTTCTGACAAAAAAAGCTATTCAGAATGCAAAGAAACTATCCAGATTGCAAATAAGTTATCCAGTTTGCAAAAAAAACTATTCAGAATGAAAATGTGCTATTCAGATTGTAGTTCTGGATGGAAATATGTTATTCAGAATGAATAAAAAGGGATTCAGGATGCAAATAACCTATTCAGTTAGCAATTCAGACAAAAAAAGTTATTCTGAATGCAAAGAAACTATCCAGATTGCAAATAAGTTATTTAGTTTACAAAAAAAATCTATTCAGAATGAAAATGTGTTATACAGATTGGAGATCAGGATGGAAATATGTTATTCAGAATTAATAAAAAGGGATTCAGGATGCAAATAACCTATTCAGTTCGCACTTCAGAAAAAAAAAGCTATTTAGAATGCAAATAAACTATTCAGCATGCAAATAAGCTATTCAGATTGCAGTTCAGGATGAAAATAAGCTATTCACAATGAACAAAATGGGATTCAGCATGAAAATAACCTATTTAGTTTGCAGTTAAGACAAAAAAAGCTATTCAGAATGCAAAGAAACTATCTAGATTGCAAATAAGCTATTCAGTTTGCAAAAAAAGCTATTCAGAATGAAAATATGCTATTCAGATTGCAGTTCAGGATGAAAATATGTTATTTAGAATGAATAAAAAGGGATTTAGGATGCAAATAACCTTTTCAGTTTGCAGTTCAAATAAAAAAGCTATTCAGAATCCAAATAAACAATTCAGATTGCAAATAACCTTATCAGTTTACAAAAAAAGCTATTCAGAATGAAAATGTGCTATTCAGACTGCAGTTCAGGTTGAAAATAAGCAATTTAGAATGAGAAAAAAGGATTGAGGAGGCAAATAACCTATTCAATTTGCAGTTCAGACAAAAAAGCTATTCAGAATGCAAATAAACAATTCAGATTCCAAATAAGCTAATCAGTTTGCAAAAAAAGCTATTCAGAATGAAAACGTTCTATTCTGATTGCAGTTCAGGATGAAAATAAGCTATTCAGAATGAAAAAAAAGGGTTTCACGATGCAAATAACCTATTCAGTTGGCAGTTCAGACAAAAAAAGTTGTTCAGAATGCAAAGAAACTATCCAGATTGCAAATATGTTATTCAGGTTGGAGATCAGAATGGAAATATGTTATTCAGAACTAAAAAAAAGGGATTCAGGATGCAAATAACCTATTCAGTTCGCACTTCAGACAAAAAAAACTATTCAGAATGCAAATAAACTATTCAACATGCAAATGAGCTATTCAGATTGCAGTTCAGGATGAAAATAAGCTATTCAGAATGAACAAAATGGGATTCAACATGAAAATAACCTATTTAGTTTGCAGTCAGAATGCAAAGAAACTATCCAGATTGCAAATAAGCTATTTAGTTTGCAAAAAAAGCTATTCAGAATGAAAATATGCTATTCAGATTGCAGTTCTTGATGAAAATATGTTATTCAGAATGAATAAAAAGGGATTAAGGATGCAATTAACCTATTCTGTTTGCAGTTCGGACAAAAAAGCTATTCAAAATCCAAATAAACAATTTAGATTGCAAATAACCTTATCAGTTTGCAAAAAAAGCTATTCAGAATGAAAATGTGCTATTCAGACTGCAGTTCAGGTTGAAAATAAGCAATTTAGAATGAAAAAAAAGGATTGAGGAGGCAAATAACCTATTCAATTTGCAGTTCAGACAAAAAAGCTATTCAGAATGCAAATAAACTATTCAGATTGCAAATAAGCTAATCAGTTTGCAAAAAAAGCTATTCATAACTAAAACGTTCTATTCTGATTGCAGTTCAGGATGAAAATAAGCTATTCAGAATGAAAAAAAGGGATTCAGGATGCAAATAACCAATTCAGTTTGCAGTTCAGACAAAAAAAGTTATTCAGAATGCAAAGAAACTATCCAGATTGCAAATAAGTTATTCAGTTTACAAAAAAAACTATTCAGAATGAAAATGTGTTATACAGATTGGAGATCAGGATGGAAATATGTTATTCAGAAGTAATAAAAAGGGATTCAGGATGCAAATAACCTATTCAGTTCGCCCTTCAGACAAAAAAAGCTATTCAGAATGCAAATAAACTATTCAGCATGCAAATAAGCTATTCAGATTGCAGTTTAGGATAAAAATAAGCTATTCAGAATGAAAATGTGCTATTCAGATTGCAGTTCAGGATGGAAATTAGCTATTCAGAATGAAAAAAAAAAAGGATTCATAATACAAATAACCTATTCAGTTTGCAGTGCAGACAAAAAAAAGCATCAGAATGCAAATAAACAATTCAGATTGCAAATAATCTATTCAGTTTGCAGTTCAGACAAGAAAAGCTATTCAGAAGGCAAATAAACTATTCAGATTGCAATTAAGCTAATCAGTTTGCAAAAAAAGGCTATTCAGAATGAAAATGTGCTATTCAGATTGCACTTCATGATGAAAATAAGCTATTCAGAATAAAAAAAAGAGATTCAGGATGCAAATAACCTATTCAGTTTGCAGTTCAGAAAAAAAAAAGCTATTCAGATTGCAAATAAATTATTCAGATTGCAAATAAGCTATTCAGTTTTCAAAAAAAGATATTCAGAATGAAAAAAAGGGATTCAGGATACAAATAAACTATCCAGATTGGAAATAAGGTATTCAGTTTGCAAAAAAAACTATTCAGAATGAAAATGTGCTATACAAATTGCAGATCAGGATGGAAATATGTTATTCAGAAAAAAGGGATTCAGGATGCTAATAACCTGTTCAGTTTGCAGTTCAAACAAGAAAAGCTATTCAGAAGGCAAATAAACTATTCAGATTGCAATTAAGCTAATCAGTTTGCAAAAAAAGGCTATTCAGAATGAAAATGTGCTATTCAGATTGCACTTCATGATGAAAATAAGCTATTCAGAATAAAAAAAAGGGATTCAGGATGCAAATAACCTATTCAGTTTGCAGTTCAGACGAAAAAGCTATTCAGATTGCAAATAAATTATTCAGATTGCAAATATGCTATTCAGTTGTCAAAAAAAGATATTCAGAATGAAAATGTGCCATTCAGATTGCAGTTCAAGATAAAAATAAGCTATTCAGAATGAACAAAATGGGATGCAGCATGCAAATAACCTATTTAGTTTGCAGTTCAGACAAAAAAAACTATTCAGAATGCAAAGAAACTATCCAGATTGCAAATAAGCTATTCAGTTTGCAAAAAAAGCTATTCATAATGAAAATATGCCATTCAGATTGCAGTTCAGGATGAAAATATGTTATTCATAATGAATAAAAAGGGATTTAGGATGCAAATAACCTATTCAGTTTGCAGTTCAGACAAAAAAGCTATTCAGAATCCAAATAAACAATTCAGATTGCAAATAACCTTATCAGTTTGCAAAAAAAGCTATTCAGAATGAAAATGTGCTATTAAGACTGTAGTTCAGGTTGAAAATAAGCAATTTAGAATGAAAAAAAAGGACTGAGGAGGCAAATAACCTATTCAATTTGCAGTTCAGACAAAAAAGCTATTCAGAATGCAAATAAAATATTCAGATTGCAAATAAGCTAATCAGTTTGCAAAAAAAGCTATTCAGAATGAAAACGTTCTATTCTGATTGCAGTTCAGGATGAAAATAAGCTATTCAGAATGAAAAAAAAGGGATGCAGGATGCAAATAACCTATTCAGTTTGCAGTTCAGACAATAAAAGTTATTCAGAATGCAAAGAAACTATCGAGTTTGCAAATAAGTTATTCAGTTTACAAAAAAAAAGATTCAGAATGAAAATGTGTTATACAGATTGGAGATCAGGATGGAAATATGTTATTCAGAAGTAATAAAAAGGGATTCAGGATGCAAATAACCTATTCAGTTCGCACTTCAGACAAAAAAAGCTATTCAGAATGCAAATAAACTATTCAGCATGCAAATAAGCTATTCAGATTGCAGTTTAGGATAAAAATAAGCTATTCAGAATGAAAATGTGCTATTCAGATTACAATTAAGCAAATCAGTTTGAAAAAAACGGCTATTCAGAATGAAAATGTGCTATTCAGATTGCACTGCATGATGAAAATAAGCTATTCAGAATAAAAAAAAGAGATTCAGGATGCAAATAACCTATTCAGACAAAAAAAGCTATTCAGGTTGCAAATAAATTATTCAGATTGCAAATAAGCTATTTAGTTTTCAAAAAAAGAAATTCAGAATGAAAATGTGCCATTCAGATAAAAATAAGCTATTTAGAATGAAAAAAAGGGATTCAGGATGCAAATAAACTATCCAGATTGGAAATAAGGTATTCAGTTTGCAAAAAAAACTATTCAGAATGAAAATGTGCTATACAAATTGCAGATCAGGATGGAAATATGTTATTCAGAATGAATAAAAATGGATTCAGGATGCAAATAACCTATTCTGTTCGCAGTTCAGACAAAAAAATCTATTCAGAATGCAAATAAACAATTCAGCATGCAAATAAGCTATTCAGATTGCATTTCAGGATGAAAATAAGCTATTCGGAATGAAAATGTTCTATTCTGATTGCAGTTCAGGATGAAAATAAGCTATTCAGAATGAAAAAAAAGGGATTCAGGATGCAAATAACCTATTCAGTTTGCAGTTCTGACAAAAAAAGCTATTCAGAATGCAAAGAAACTATCCAGATTGCAAATAAGTTATTTAGTTTACAAAAAAAATCTATTCAGAATGAAAATGTGTTATACAGATTGGAGATCAAGATGGAAGTATGTTATTCAGAATTAATAAAAAGGGATTCAGGATGCAAATAACCTATTCAGTTCGCACTTCAGAAAAAAAAAGCTATTCAGAATGCAAATAAACTATTCAGCATGCAAATAAGCTATTCAGATTGCAGTTCAGGATGAAAATAAGCTATTCAGAATGAACAAAATGGGATTCAGCATGAAAATAACCTATTTAGTTTGCAGTTAAGACAAAAAAAATTATTTAGAATGCAAAGAAACTATCTAGATTGCAAATAAGCTATTCAGTTTGCAAAAAAAGCTATTCAGAATGAAAATATGCTATTCAGATTGCAGTTCAGGATGAAAATATGTTATTCAGAATGAATAAAATGGGATTTAGGATGCAAATAACCTTTTCAGTTTGCAGTTCAAATAAAAAAGCTATTCATGAATCCAAATAAACAATTCAGATTGCAAATAACCTTATCAGTTTGCAAAAAAAGCTATTCAGAATGAAAATGTGCTATTCAGACTGCAGTTCAGGTTGAAAATAAGCAATTTAGAATGAAAAAAAAGGATTAAGGAGGCAAATAACCTATTCAATTTGCAGTTCAGACAAAAAAGCTATTCAGAATGCAAATAAACAATTCAGAATGCAAATAAGGGATTCAGGATGCAAATAACCTATTCAGGTCGCAGTTCAGACAAAAAAAGCTATTCAGCATGCAAATAAGCTATTCAGAATGCAAATAAGCTATTCAGTTTGCAAAAAAAGCTATTCAGAATGAAAATGTGCTATTCAGATTGCAGTTCAGGATGAAAATATGTTATTCAGAATGAATAAAAAGGGATTTAGGATGCAAATAACCTATTCAATTTGAAGTTCTGACAAAAAAGCTATTCAGAATGCAAATAAACAATTGAGATTTTAAATAACCTTATCAGTTTGCAAAAAAAGCTATTCAGATTGAAAATGTGCTATTCAGATTGCAGTTAGGATGAAAATAAGCTATTCAGAATGAAACAAATGGGATTCAGGATGCAAATAACCTATTCAGTTTGCCGTTCAGACAAAAAAAGCTATTCAGAATGCAAATAAACAATTCAGATTGAAAATAAACTATTCAGTTTGCAAAAAAAGCTATTCAGAATGAAAATGTGCTATACAGATTGCAGTTCAGGATGAAAATAATCTATTAAAAATGAAAAAAAAGTGATTCAGGATGCAAATAACCTATTCAATTCGCAGTTCGGACAAAAAAAGCTATTCAGCATGCAAATAAGCTATTTAGAATGCAATATGTGTTATTCAGATTGCAGTTCAGGATGAAAATAAGCTATACAGAATGAAAAATAAAGGGATTCAGGATGCAAATAACCTATTCAGTTCGCAGTTCAAACAAAAAAAGCTATTCGGAATGCAAATGAACTATTCAGAATGCAAATAACATATTCAGTTTGCAAAAAAAAAGCTATTCCGAATGAAAATGTGCTATTCAGATTGCAGTTCAGGATGAAAATATGTCATTCAAAATGAATAAAAAGGGATTTAGCATGCAAATAACCTATTCAGTTTGCAGTTCAGACAAAAAAGCTATTCAGAATGCAAATAAACAATTCAGATTGCAAATAACCTTATCAGTTTGGAAAAAGGCTATTCAGAATGAAAATGTGCTATTCAGGTTGCAGTTCAGGATGAAAATAAGCAATTCAGAATGAAAAAAAAAGGATTGAGGAGGCAAATAACCTATTCAGTTTGCAGTTCAGACAAAAAAAGCTATTCGGAATGCAAATAAACTATTCAGATTGCAAATAAGCTAATCAGTTTGCAAAAAAAAGCTATTCCGAATGAAAATGTGCTATTCAGATTACAATTCAAGATGAAAATAAGCTATTCAGTTTGCAGTTCTGACAAAAAAAGCATTTCAGAATGCAAATAAACAATTCAGATTGTAAATAAACTATTCAGTTTGCGAAAAAAGCTATTCAGAATGAAAATGTGCTATTCAGATTGCAGTTCAGGATGAAATTATGTTATTCAGAATGAATAAAAAGGGATTTAGGATGCAAATAACCTATACAGTTTGCAGTTCTGACAAAAAAGCTATTCAGAATGCAAATAAACAATTCAGATTGCAAATAACCTTATCAGTTTGCAAAAAAAGCTATTCAGATTGAAAATGTGCTATTCAGATTGCAGTTCAGGATGAAAATAAGCTATTCAGAATGAAACAAATGGGATTCAGGATGCAAATAACCTATTCAGTTTGCATTTCAGACAAAAAAAACTATTCAGAATGCAAATAAACAATTCAGATTGAAAATAAACTATTCAGTTTGCAAAAAAAGCTATTCAGAATGAAAATGTGCTATACAGATTACAGTTCAGGATGAAAATAATCTATTGAAAATGAAAAAAAAGGGATTTAGGATGCAAATAACCTATTCAGTTTGCAGTTCTGACAAAAAAAACTATTCAGAATGCAAATAAACAATTCAGATTGAAAATAAACTATTCAGTTTGCAAAAAAAGCTATTCAGAATGAAAATGTGCTATACAGATTGCAGTTCAGGATGAAAATAATCTATTCAAAATGAAAAAAAAGGGATTCAGGATGCAAATAACCTATTCAGTTTGCAGTTCTGACAAAAAAACTATTCAGAATGCAAATAAACAATTCAAAATGTAAATAACCTTATCAGTTTGCAAAAAAAGCTATTCAGATTGAAAATGTGCTATTCAGATTGCAGTTCAGGATGAAAATAAGCTATTCAGAATGAAACAAATGGGATTCAGGATGCAAATAACCTATTCAGTTTGCATTTCATACAAAAAAAACTATTCAGAATGCAAATAAACAATTCAGATTGAAAATAAACCATTCAGTTTGCAAAAAAAGCTATTCAGAATGAAAATGTGCTATACAGATTGCAGTTCAGGATGAAAATAATCTATTCAAAATGAAAAAAAAGGGATTTAGGATGCAAATAACCTATTCAGTTCACAGTTCGGACAAAAAAAGCTATTCAGCATGCAAATAAGCTATTCAGAATGCAAATAAGCTATTCAGTTTGCAAAAAAAGCTATTCAGAATGAAAATGTGATATTCAGATTGCAGTTCAGGATGAAAATTAGGTATTTAGAATGAACAAAATGGGATTCAGCATGCAAATAACCTATTTAGTTTGCAGTTCAAACAAAAAAAGCTATTCAAAATGCAAATAAACTATTCAAATTGCGAATAAGCTATTCAGTTTGCAAAAAAAGATATTCAGAATGAAAATGTGCTATTCAGATTGCAGTTCAGAATGAAAATATGTTATTCAGAATGAATAAAAAGGGATTTAGGATGCAAATAACCTATTCAGTTTGCAGTTCAGACAAAAAAGCTATTCAGAATGCAAATAAACAATTCAGATTGCAAATAAGCTATTCAGTTTGCAAAAAAAGCTATTCAGATTACAGTTCAGGATGAAAATAAGCTATTCAGAATGAAACAAATGGGATTCAGGATGAAAATAAACTATTCAGTTTGAAGTTCAGACAAAAAAAGCATTTCAGAATGCAAATAAACAATTCAGATTGCAAATAAACCATTCAGTTTGCGAAAAAAGCTATTCAAAATGAAAATGTGCTATTCAGATTTCAGTTCAGGATGAAAATATGATATTCAGAATGAATAAAAAGGGATTTAGGATGCAAATAACCTATTCAGTTTGCAGTTCTGACAAAAAAGCTATTCAGAATGCAAATAAACAATTCAGATTGCAAATAAGCTATTCAGTTTGCAAAAAAAGCTATTCAGATTACAGTTCAGGATGAAAATAAGCTATTCAGAATGAAACAAATGGGATTCAGGATGCAAATAACCTATTCAGTTTGCAGTTCAGACAAAAAAAGCTATTCAGAATGCAAATAAACAATTCAGATTGAAAATAAACTATTCAGTTTGCAAAAAAAGCTATTCAGATTGAAAATGTGCTATTCAGATTGCAGTTCAGGATGAAAATAAGATATTCAGAATGAAAAAAATAGGATTCAGAATGCAAATAAACAATTCAGATTGAAAATAAACTATTCAGTTTGCAAAAAAAGCAATTCAGAATGAAAATGTGCTATACAGATTGCAGTTCAGGATGAAAATAATCTATTCAAAATGAAAAAAAAGGGATTCAGGATGCAAATAACCTATTCAGTTCACAGTTCGGACAAAAAAATCTATTCAGCATGCAAATAAGCTATTCAGAATGCAAATAAGCTATTCAGTTTGCAAAAAAAGATATTTAGAATGAAAATGTGCTATTCAGATTGCAGTTCAGGATGAAAATATGTTATTCAGAATGAATAAAAAGGGATTTAGGATGCAAATAACCTATTCAGTTTGAAGTTCTGACAAAAAAGCTATTCAGAATGCAAATAAACAATTGAGATTGCAAATAACCTTATCAGTTTGCAAAAAAAGCTATTCAGATTGAAAATGTGCTATTCAGATTGCAGTTCAGGATGAAAATAAGCTATTCAGAATGAAACAAATGGGATTCAGGATGCAAATAACCTATTCAGTTTGCAGTTCAGACAAAAAAAGCTATTCAGAATGCAAATAAACAATTCAGATTGAAAATAAACTATTCAGTTTGCAAAAAAAGCTATTCAGAATGAAAATGTGCTATACAGATTGCAGTTCAGGATGAAAATAATCTATTCAAAATGAAAAAAAAGGGATTCAGGATGCAAATAACCTATTCAATTCGCAGTTCGGACAAAAAAAGCTATTTAGCATGCAAATAAGCTATTTAGAATGCAATATGTGTTATTCAGATTGCAGTTCAGGATGAAAATAAGCTATACTGAATGAAAAATAAAGGGATTCAGGATGCAAATAACCTATTCAGTTCGCAGTTCAGACAAAAAAAGCTATTCGGAATGCAATTGAACTATTTAGAATGCAAATAAGCTATTCAGTTTGCAAAAAAAAAGCTATTCCGAATGAAAATGTGCTTTTTAGATTGCAATTCAGGATGAAAATATGTCATTCAGAATGAATAAAAAGGGATTTAGCATGCAAATAACCTATTCAATTTGCAGTTCAGACAAAAAAGCTATTCAGAATGCAAATACACAATTCAGATTGCAAATCACCTTATCAGTTTGCAAAAAGGCTATTTAGAATGAAAATGTGCTATTCAGATTGCAGTTCAGGATGAAAATAAGCAATTCAGAATGAAAAAAAAAGGATTGAGGAGGCAAATAACCTATTCAGTTTGCAGTTCAGACAAAAAAAGCTATTCGCAATGCAAATAAACTATTCAGATTGCAAATAAGCTAATCAGTTTGCAAAAAAAAACTATTCCGAATGAAAATGTGCTATTCAGATTACAATTCAAGATGAAAATAAGCTATTCAGTTTGCAGTTCTGACAAAAAATGCATTTCAGAATGCAAATAAACTATTCAGTTTGCAAAAAAACCTATTCAGAATGAAAATGTGCTATTCAGATTGCAGTTCAGGATGAAATTATGTTATTCAGAATGAATAAAAAGGGATTTAGGATGCAAATAACCTATTCAGTTTGCAGTTCTGACAAAAAAGCAATTCAGAATGCAAATAAACAATTCAGATTGCAAATAACCTTATCAGTTTGCAAAAAAAGCTATTCAGATTGAAAATGTGCTATTCAGATTGAAGTTCAGGATGAAAATAAGATATTCATAATGAAACAAATGGGATTCAAAATGCAAATAAACAATTCAGATTGAAAATAAACTATTCAGTTTGCAAAAAAAGCTATTCAGAATGAAAATGTGCAATACAGATTGCAGTTCAGGATGAAAATAATCTATTCAAAATGAAAAAAAAGGGATTCAGGATGCAAATAACCTATTCAGTTCACAGTTCGGACAAAAAAAGCTATTCAGCATGCAAATAAGCTATTCAGTTTGCAAAAAAAGCTATTCAGAATGAAAATGTGATATTCAGATTGCAGTTCAGGATGAAAATTAGGTATTTAGAATGAACAAAATGGGATTCAGCATGCAAATAACCTATTTAGTTTGCAGTTCAAACAAAAAAAGCTATTCAAAATGCAAATAAACTATTCAAATTGCGAATAAGCTATTCAGTTTGCAAAAAAAGATATTCAGAATGAAAATGTGCTATTCAGATTGCAGTTCAGAATGAAAATATGTTATTCAGAATGAATAAAAAGGGATTTAGGATGCAAATAACCTATTCAGTTTGCAGTTCAGACAAAAAAGCTATTCAGAATGCAAATAAACAATTCAGATTGCAAATAAGCTATTCAGTTTGCAAAAAAAGCTATTCAGATTACAGTTCAGGATGAAAATAAGCTATTCAGAATGAAACAAATGGGATTCAGGATGAAAATAAACTATTCAGTTTGAAGTTCAGACAAAAAAAGCATTTCAGAATGCAAATAAACAATTCAGATTGCAAATAAACCATTCAGTTTGCGAAAAAAGCTATTCAAAATGAAAATGTGCTATTCAGATTTCAGTTCAGGATGAAAATATGATATTCAGAATGAATAAAAAGGGATTTAGGATGCAAATAACCTATTCAGTTTGCAGTTCTGACAAAAAAGCTATTCAGAATGCAAATAAACAATTCAGATTGCAAATAAGCTATTCAGTTTGCAAAAAAAGCTATTCAGATTACAGTTCAGGATGAAAATAAGCTATTCAGAATGAAACAAATGGGATTCAGGATGCAAATAACCTATTCAGTTTGCAGTTCAGACAAAAAAAGCTATTCAGAATGCAAATAAACAATTCAGATTGAAAATAAACTATTCAGTTTGCAAAAAAAGCTATTCAGAATGAAAATGTGCTATACAGATTGCAGTTCAGGATGAAAATAATCTATTCAAAATGAAAAAAAAAGGATTCAGGATGCAAATAACCTATTCAATTCGCAGTTCGGACAAAAAAAGCTATTTAGCATGCAAATAAGCTATTTAGAATGCTATATGTGTTATTCAGATTGCAGTTCAGGATGAAAATAAGCTATACTGAATGAAAAATAAAGGGATTCAGGATGCAAATAACCTATTCAGTTCGCAGTTCAGACAAAAAAAGCTATTCAGAATGCAAATAAACAATTCAGATTGCAAATAAGCTATTCAGTTTGCAAAAAAAGCTATTCAGATTACAGTTCAGGATGAAAATAAGCTATTCAGAATGAAACAAATGGGATTCAGGATGCAAATAACCTATTCAGTTTGCAGTTCAGACAAAAAAAGCTATTCAGAATGCAAATAAACAATTCAGATTGAAAATAAACTATTCGGTTTGCAAAAAAAGCTATTCAGAATGAAAATGTGCTATACAGATTGCAGTTCAGGATGAAAATAATCTATTCAAAATGAAAAAAAAGGGATTCAGGATGCAAATAACCTATTCAATTCGCAGTTCGGACAAAAAAAGCTATTTAGCATGCAAATAAGCTATTTAGAATGCAATATGTGTTATTCAGATTGCAGTTCAGGATGAAAATAAGCTATACTGAATGAAAAATAAAGGGATTCAGGATGCAAATAACCTATTCAGTTCGCTGTTCAGACAAAAAAAGCTATTCGGAATGCAATTGAACTATTTAGAATGCAAATAAGCTATTCAGTTTGCAAAAAAAAAGCTATTCCGAATGTAAATGTGCTATTTAGATTGCAATTCAGGATGAAAATATGTCATTCAGAATGAATAAAAAGGGATTTAGCATGCAAATAACCTATTCAATTTGCAGTTCAGACAAAAATGCTATTCAGAATGCAAATACACAATTCAGATTGCAAATAACCTTATCAGTTTGCAAAAAGGCTATTCAGAATGAAAATGTGCTATTCAGATTGCAGTTCAGGATGAAAATAAGCAATTCAGAATGAAAAAAATAAGGATTGAGGAGGCAAATAACCTATTCAGTTTGCAGTTCAGACAAAAAAAGCTATTCGGAATGCAAATAAACTATTCAGATTGCAAATAAGCTAATCAGTTTGCAAAAAAAAACTATTCCGATTGAAAATGTGCTATTCAGATTACAATTCAAGATGAAAATAAGCTATTCAGTTTGCAGTTCTGACAAAAAATGCATTTCAGAATGCAAATAGACAATTCAGATTGCAAATAAACTATTCAGTTTGCAAAAAAACCTATTCAGAATGTAAATGTGCTATTCAGATTGCAGTTCAGGTTGAAATTATGTTATTCAGAATGAATAAAAAGGGATTTAGGATGCAAATAACCTATTCAGTTTGCAGTTCTGACAAAAAAGCAATTCAGAATGCAAATAAACAATTCAGATTGCAAATAACCTTATCAGTTTGCAAAAGAAGCTATTCAGATTGAAAATGTGCTATTCAGATTGAAGTTCAGGATGAAAATAAGATATTCAGAATGAAACAAATGGGATTCAAAATGCAAATAAACAATTCAGATTGAAAATAAACTATTCAGTTTGCAAAAAAAGCTATTCAGAATGAAAATGTGCAATACAGATTGCAGTTCAGGATGAAAATAATCTATTCAAAATGAAAAAAAAGGGATTCAGGATGCAAATAACCTATTCAGTTCACAGTTCGGACAAAAAAAGCTATTCAGCATGCAAATAAACTAATCAGATTGCAAATAAGCTAATCAGTTTGCAAAAAAAAGCTATTCCGAATGAAAATGTGCTATTCAGATTACAATTCAAGATGAAAATAAGCTATTCAGTTTGCAGTTCTGACAAAAAAAGCATTTCAGAATGCAAATAAACAATTCAGATTGCAAATAAACCATTCAGTTTGCGAAAAAAGCTATTCAGAATGAAAATGTGCTATTCAGATTTCAGTTCAGGATGAAAATATGATATTCAGAATGAATAAAAAGGGATTTAGGATGCAAATAACCTATTCAGTTTGCAGTTCTGACAAAAAAGCTATTCAGAATGCAAATAAACAATTCAGATTGCAAATAACCTTATCAGTTTGCAAAAAAAGCTATTCAGAATGAAAATGTGCTATTCAGATTGCAGTTCAGGATGAAAATAAGCAATTCAGAATGAAAAAAAAAGGATTGAGGAGGCAAATAACCTATTCAGTTTGCAGTTCAGACAAAAAAAGCTATTCCGAATGCAAATAAACTATTCAGATTGCAAATAAGCTAATCAGTTTGCAAAAAAAAGCTATTCCGAATGAAAATGTGCTATTCAGATTACAATTCAAGATGAAAATAAGCTATTCAGTTTGCAGTTCTGACAAAAAAAGCATTTCAGAATGCAAATAAACAATTCAGATTGCAAATAAACCATTCAGTTTGCGAAAAAAGCTATTCAGAATGAAAATGTGCTATTCAGATTTCAGTTCAGGAAGAAAATATGATATTCAGAATGAATAAAAAGGGATTTAGGATGCAAATAACCTATTCAGTTTGCAGTTCTGACAAAAAAGCTATTCAGAATGCAAATAAACAATTTAGATTGCAAATAACCTTATCAGTTTGCAAAAAAAGCTATTCAGAATGAAAATGTGCTATTCAGATTGCAGTTCAGAATGAAAATAAGCAATTCAGAATGAAAAAAAAAGGATTGAGGAGGCAAATAACCTATTCAGTTTGCAGTTCAGACAAAAAAAGCTATTCGGAATGCAAATAAACTATTCATATTGCAAATAAGCTAATCAGTTTGCAAAAAAAAGCTATTCCGAATGAAAATGTGCTATTCAAATTACAATTCAAGATGAAAATAATCTATTCAGTTTGCAGTTCTGACAAAAAAAGCATTTCAGAATGCAAATAAACAATTCAGATTGCAAATAAACTATTCAGTTTGCAAAAAAAGCTATTCAGAATGAAAATGTGCTATTCAGATTGCAGTTCAGGATGAAATTATGTTATTCAGAATGAATAAAAAGGGATTTAGGATGCAAATAACCTATTCAGTTTGCAGTTCTGACAAAAAAGCTATTCAGAATGCAAATAAACAATTCAGATTGCAAATAACCTTATCAGTTTGCAAAAAAAGCTATTCAGATTGAAAATGTGCTATTCAGATTGCAGTTCAGGATGAAAATAAGATATTCAGAATGAAACAAATGGGATTCAGAATGCAAATAAACAATTCAGATTGAAAATAAACTATTCAGATTGCAAAAAAAGCTATTCAGAATGAAAATGTGCTATACAGATTGCAGTTTAGGATGAAAATAATCTATTCAAAATGAAAAAAAAGGGATTCAAAATGCAAATAACCTATTCAGTTCACAGTTCAGACAAAAAAAGCTATTCAGCATGCAAATAAGCTATTCAGAATGCAAATAAGCTATTCAGTTTGCAAAAAAAGCTATTCATAATGAAAATGTGCTATTCAGATTGCAGTTCAGGATGAAAATAAGGTATTTAGAATGAACAAAATGGGATTCAGCATGCAAATAACCTATTTAGTTTGCAGTTCAAACAAAAAAAACTATGCGAAATGCAAATAAACTATTCAGATTGCGAATAAGCTATTCCGTTTGCAAAAAAAGATATTCAGAATGAAAATGTGCTATTCAGATTACAGTTCAGAATGAAAATATGTTATTCAGAATGAATAAAAAGTGATTTAGGATGCAAATAACCTATTCAGTTTGCAGTTCAGACAAAAAAGCTATTCAGAATGCAAATAAACAATTCAGATTGCAAATAAGCTATTCAGTTTGCAAAAAAAGCTATTCAGATTACAGTTCAGGATGAAAATAAGCTATTCAGAATGAAACAAATGGGATTCGGGATGCAAATAAACTATTCAGTTTGCAGTTCAGACAAAAAAAGCATTTCAGAATGCAAATAAACAATTCAGATTGCAAATAAACCATTCAGTTTGCGAAAAAAGCTATTCAGAATGAAAATGTGCTATTCAGATTGCAGTTCAGGATGAAAATATGATATTCAGAATGAATAAAAAGGGATTTAGGATGCAAATAACCTATTCAGTTTGCAGTTCTGACAAAAAAGCTATTCAGAATGCAAATAAACAATTGAGATTGCAAATAACCTTATCAGTTTGCAAAAAAAGCTATTCAGATTGAAAATGTGCTATTCAGATTGCAGTTCAGGATGAAAATAAGCTATTCAGAATGAAACAAATGGGATTCAGGATGCAAATAACCTATTCAGTTTGCAGTTCAGACAAAAAAGCTATTCAGAATGCAAATAAACAATTCAGATTGAAAATAAATTATTCAGTTTTCAAAAAAAGCTATTCAGAATGAAAATGTGCTATACAGATTGCAGTTCAGGATGAGAATATGTTATTCAGAATGAATAAAAAGGGATTTAGGATGCAAATAACCTATTCAGTTTGCAGTTCTGACAAAAAAGCTATTCAGAATGCAAATAAACAATTGAGATTGCAAATAACCTTATCAGTTTGCAAAAAAAGCTATTCAGATTGAAAATGTGCTATTCAGATTGCAGTTCAGGATGAAAATAAGCTATTCAGAATGAAACAAATGGTATTCAGGATGCAAATAACCTATTCAGTTTGCAGTTCAGACAAAAAAAGCTATTCAGAATGCAAATAAACAATTCAGATTGAAAATAAACTATTCAGTTTGCAAAAAAAGCTATTCAGAATGAAAATGTGCTATACTGATTGCAGTTCAGGATGAAAATAATCTATTCAAAATGAAAAAAAAGTGTTTCAGGATGCAAATAACCTATTCAATTCGCAGTTCGGACAAAAAAAGCTATTCAGCATGCAAATAAGCTATTTAGAATGCAATATGTGTTATTCAGATTGCAGTTCAGGATGAAAATAAGCTATACTGAATGAAAAATAAAGGGATTCAGGATGCAAATAACCTATTCAGTTCGCAGTTCAGACAAAAAAAGCTATTCGGAATGCAATTGAACTATTCAGAATGCAAATAAGCTATTCAGTTTGCAAAAAAAAAGCTAATCCGAATGAAAATGTGCTATTCAGATTGCAGTTCAGGATGAAATTATGTTATTCAGAATGAATAAAAAGGGATTTAGGATGCAAATAACCTATTCAGTTTGCAGTTCTGACAAAAAAGCTATTCAGAATGCAAATAAACAATTCAGATTGCAAATAACCTTATCAGTTTGCAAAAAAAGCTATTCAGATTGAAAATGTGCTATTCAGATTGCAGTTCAGGATGAAAATAAGATATTCAGAATGAAACAAATGGGATTCAGAATGCAAATAAACAATTCAGATTGAAAATAAACTATTCAGATTGCAAAAAAAGCTATTCAGAATGAAAATGTGCTATACAGATTGCAGTTTAGGATGAAAATAATCTATTCAAAATGAAAAAAAAGGGATTCAAAATGCAAATAACCTATTCAGTTCACAGTTCAGACAAAAAAAGCTATTCAGCATGCAAATAAGCTATTCAGAATGCAAATAAGCTATTCAGTTTGCAAAAAAAGCTATTCATAATGAAAATGTGCTATTCAGATTGCAGTTCAGGTTGAAAATATGTCATTCAGAATGAATAAAAAGGGATTTAGCATGCAAATAACCTATTCAATTTGCAGTTCAGACAAAAAAGCTATTCAGAATGCAAATACACAATTCAGATTGCAAATAACCTTATCAGTTTGCAAAAAAAGCTATTCCGAATGAAAATGTGCTATTCAGATTACAATTCAAGATGAAAATGTGCTATTCAGATTGCAGTTCAGGATGAAAATAAGCAATTCAGAATGAAAAAAAAAGGATTGAGGAGGCAAATAACCTATTCAGTTTGCAGTTCAGACAAAAAAAGCTATTCGGAATGCAAACAAACTATTCAGATTGCAAATAAGCTAATCAGTTTGCAAAAAAAAGCTATTCCGAATGAAAATGTGCTATTCAGATTACAATTCAAGATGAAAATAAGCTATTCAGTTTGCAGTTCTGACAAAAAATGCATTTCAGAATGCAAATAAACAATTCAGATTGCAAATAAACTATTCAGTTTGCAAAAAAACCTATTCAGAATGAAAATGTGCTATTCAGATTGCAGTTCAGGATGAAATTATGTTATTCAGAATGAATAAAAAAGGATTTAGGATGCAAATAACCTATTCAGTTTGCAGTTCTGACAAAAAAGCTATTCAGAATGCAAATAAACAATTCAGATTGCAAATAACCTTATCAGTTTGCAAAAAAAGCTATTCAGATTGAAAATGTGCTATTCAGATTGAAGTTCAGGATGAAAATAAGATATTCAGAATGAAACAAATGGGATTCAGAATGCAAATAAACAATTCAGATTGAAAATAAACTATTTAGTTTACAAAAAAAGCTATTCAGAATGAAAATGTTTAATACAGATTGCAGTTCAGGATGAAAATAATCTATTCAAAATGAAAAAAAAAGGGATTCAGGATGCAAATAACCTATTCAGTTCACAGTTCGGACAAAAAAAGCTATTCAGCATGCAAATAAGCTATTCAGAATGCAAATAAGCTATTCAGTTTGCAAAAATAGCTATTCAGAATGAAAATGTGATATTCAGATTGCAGTTCAGGATGAAAATAAGGTATTTAGAATGAACAAAATGGGATTCAGCATGCAAATAACCTATTTAGTTTGCAGTTCAAACAAAAAAAACTATTCAAAATGCAAATAAACTATTCAAATTGCGAATAAGCTATTTAGTTTGCAAAAAAAGATATTCAGAATGAAAATGTGCTATTCAGATTGCAGTTCAGAATGAAAATATGTTATTCAGAATGAATAAAAAGGGATTTAGGATGCAAATAACCTATTCAGTTTGCAGTTCAGACAAAAAAGCTATTCAGAATGCAAATAAACAATTCAGATTGCAAATAAGCTATCCAGTTTGCAAAAAAAGCTATTCAGATTACAGTTCAGGATGAAAATAAGCTATTCAGAATGAAACAAATGGGATTCGGGATGCTAATAAACTATTCAGTTTGCAGTTCAGACAAAAAAAGCATTTCAGAATGCAAATAAACAATTCAGATTGCAAATAAACCATTCAGTTTGCGAAAAAAGCTATTCAGAATGAAAATGTGCTATTCAGATTGCAGTTCAGGATGAAAATATGATATTCAGAATGAATAAAAAGGGATTTAGGATGCAAATAACCTATTCAGTTTGCAGTTCTGACAAAAAAGCTATTCAGAATGCAAATAAACAATAGAGATTGCAAATAACCTTATCAGTTTGCAAAAAAAGCTATTCAGATTGAAAATGTGCTATTCAGATTGCAGTTCAGGATGAAAATAAGCTATTCAGAATAAAACAAATGGGATTCAGGATGCAAATAACCTATTCAGTTTGCAGTTCAGACAAAAAAAGCTATTCAGAATGCAAATACACAATTCAGATTGCAAATAACCTTATCAGTTTGCAAAAAAAGCTATTCTGAATGAAAATGTGCTATTCAGATTACAATTCAAGATGAAAATGTGCTATTCAGATTGCAGTTCAGGATGAAAATAAGCAATTCAGAATGAAAAAAAAGGATTGAGGAGGAAAATAACCTATTCAGTTTGCAAAAAAACCTATTCAGAATGAAAATGTGCTATTCAGATTGCAGTTCAGGATGAAATTATGTTATTCAGAATGAATAAAAAAGGATTTAGGATGCAAATAACCTATTCAGTTTGCAGTTCTGACAAAAAAGCTATTCAGAATGCAAATAAACAATTCAGATTGCAAATAACCTTATCAGTTTGCAAAAAAAGCTATTCAGATTGAAAATGTGCTATTCAGATTGAAGTTCAGGATGAAAATAAGATATTCAGAATGAAACAAATGGGATTCAGAATGCAAATAAACAATTCAGATTGAAAATAAACTATTCAGTTTGCAAAAAAAGCTATTCAGAATGAAAATGTTTAATACAGATTGCAGTTCAGGATGAAAATAATCTATTCAAAATGAAAAAAAAAGGGATTCAGGATGCAAATAACCTATTCAGTTCACAGTTCGGACAAAAAAAGCTATTCAGCATGCAAATAAGCTATTCAGAATGCAAATAAGCTATTCAGTTTGCAAAAAAAGCTATTCAGAATGAAAATGTGATATTCAGATTGCAGTTCAGGATGAAAATAAGGTATTTAGAATGAACAAAATGGGATTCAGCATGCAAATAACCTATTTAGTTTGCAGTTCAAACAAAAAAAACTATTCAAAATGCAAATAAACTATTCAAATTGCGAATAAGCTATTTAGTTTGCAAAAAAAGATATTCAGAATGAAAATGTGCTATTCAGATTGCAGTTCAGAATGAAAATATGTTATTCAGAATGAATAAAAAGGGATTTAGGATGCAAATAACCTATTCAGTTTGCAGTTCAGACAAAAAAGCTATTCAGAATGCAAATAAACAATTCAGATTGCAAATAAGCTATCCAGTTTGCAAAAAAAGCTATTCAGATTACAGTTCAGGATGAAAATAAGCTATTCAGAATGAAACAAATGGGATTCGGGATGCTAATAAACTATTCAGTTTGCAGTTCAGACAAAAAAAGCATTTCAGAATGCAAATAAACAATTCAGATTGCAAATAAACCATTCAGTTTGCGAAAAAAGCTATTCAGAATGAAAATGTGCTATTCAGATTGCAGTTCAGGATGAAAATATGATATTCAGAATGAATAAAAAGGGATTTAGGATGCAAATAACCTATTCAGTTTGCAGTTCTGACAAAAAAGCTATTCAGAATGCAAATAAACAATAGAGATTGCAAATAACCTTATCAGTTTGCAAAAAAAGCTATTCAGATTGAAAATGTGCTATTCAGATTGCAGTTCAGGATGAAAATAAGCTATTCAGAATAAAACAAATGGGATTCAGGATGCAAATAACCTATTCAGTTTGCAGTTCAGACAAAAAAAGCTATTCAGAATGCAAATACACAATTCAGATTGCAAATAACCTTATCAGTTTGCAAAAAAAGCTATTCTGAATGAAAATGTGCTATTCAGATTACAATTCAAGATGAAAATGTGCTATTCAGATTGCAGTTCAGGATGAAAATAAGCAATTCAGAATGAAAAAAAAGGATTGAGGAGGAAAATAACCTATTCAGTTTGCAAAAAAACCTATTCAGAATGAAAATGTGCTATTCAGATTGCAGTTCAGGATGAAATTATGTTATTCAGAATGAATAAAAAAGGATTTAGGATGCAAATAACCTATTCAGTTTGCAGTTCTGACAAAAAAGCTATTCAGAATGCAAATAAACAATTCAGATTGCAAATAACCTTATCAGTTTGCAAAAAAAGCTATTCAGATTGAAAATGTGCTATTCAGATTGAAGTTCAGGATGAAAATAAGATATTCAGAATGAATAAAAAGGGATTTAGGATGCAAATAACCTATTCAGTTTGCAGTTCAGACAAAAAAGCTATTCAGAATGCAAATAAACAATTCAGATTGCAAATAAGCTATCCAGTTTGCAAAAAAAGCTATTCAGATTACAGTTCAGGATGAAAATAAGCTATTCAGAATGAAACAAATGGGATTCGGGATGCTAATAAACTATTCAGTTTGCAGTTCAGACAAAAAAAGCATTTCAGAATGCAAATAAACAATTCAGATTGCAAATAAACCATTCAGTTTGCGAAAAAAGCTATTCAGAATGAAAATGTGCTATTCAGATTGCAGTTCAGGATGAAAATATGATATTCAGAATGAATAAAAAGGGATTTAGGATGCAAATAACCTATTCAGTTTGCAGTTCTGACAAAAAAGCTATTCAGAATGCAAATAAACAATTGAGATTGCAAATAACCTTATCAGTTTGCAAAAAAAGCTATTCAGATTGAAAATGTGCTATTCAGATTGCAGTTCAGGATGAAAATAAGCTATTCAGAATGAAACAAATGGGATTCAGGATGCAAATAACCTATTCAGTTTGCAGTTCAGACAAAAAAAGCTATTCAGAATGCAAATACACAATTCAGATTGCAAATAACCTTATCAGTTTGCAAAAAAAGCTATTCTGAATGAAAATGTGCTATTCAGATTACAATTCAAGATGAAAATGTGCTATTCAGATTGCAGTTCAGGATGAAAATAAGCAATTCAGAATGAAAAAAAAGGATTGAGGAGGCAAATAACCTATTCAGTTTGCAAAAAAACCTATTCAGAATGAAAATGTGCTATTCAGATTGCAGTTCAGGATGAAATTATGTTATTCAGAATGAATAAAAAAGGATTTAGGATGCAAATAACCTATTCAGTTTGCAGTTCTGACAAAAAAGCTATTCAGAATGCAAATAAACAATTCAGATTGCAAATAACCTTATCAGTTTGCAAAAAAAGCTATTCAGATTGAAAATGTGCTATTCAGATTGAAGTTCAGGATGAAAATAAGATATTCAGAATGAAACAAATGGGATTCAGAATGCAAATAAACAATTCAGATTGAAAATAAACTATTCAGTTTGCAAAAAAAGCTATTCAGAATGAAAATGTTTAATACAGATTGCAGTTCAGGATGAAAATAATCTATTCAAAATGAAAAAAAAAGGGATTCAGGATGCAAATAACCTATTCAGTTCACAGTTCGGACAAAAAAAGCTATTCAGCATGCAAATAAGCTATTCAGAATGCAAATAAGCTATTCAGTTTGCAAAAAAAGCTATTCAGAATGAAAATGTGATATTCAGATTGCAGTTCAGGATGAAAATAAGGTATTTAGAATGAACAAAATGGGATTCAGCATGCAAATAACCTATTTAGTTTGCAGTTCAAACAAAAAAAGCTATTCAAAATGCAAATAAACTATTCAAATTGCGAATAAGCTATTTAGTTTGCAAAAAAAGATATTCAGAATGAAAATGTGCTATTCAGATTGCAGTTCAGAATGAAAATATGTTATTCAGAATGAATAAAAAGGGATTTAGGATGCAAATAACCTATTCAGTTTGCAGTTCAGACAAAAAAGCTATTCAGAATGCAAATAAACAATTCAGATTGCAAATAAGCTATCCAGTTTGCAAAAAAAGCTATTCAGATTACAGTTCAGGATGAAAATAAGCTATTCAGAATGAAACAAATGGGATTCGGGATGCTAATAAACTATTCAGTTTGCAGTTCAGACAAAAAAAGCATTTCTGAATGCAAATAAACAATTCAGATTGCAAATAAACCATTCAGTTTGCGAAAAAAGCTATTCAGAATGAAAATGTGCTATTCAGATTGCAGTTCAGGATGAAAATATGATATTCAGAATGAATAAAAAGGGATTTAGGATGCAAATAACCTATTCAGTTTGCAGTTCTGACAAAAAAGCTATTCAGAATGCAAATAAACAATTGAGATTGCAAATAACCTTATCAGTTTGCAAAAAAAGCTATTCAGATTGAAAATGTGCTATTCAGATTGCAGTTCAGGATGAAAATAAGCTATTCAGAATGAAACAAATGGGATTCAGGATGCAAATAACCTATTCAGTTTGCAGTTCAGACAAAAAAAGCTATTCAGAATGCAAATACACAATTCAGATTGCAAATAACCTTATCAGTTTGCAAAAAAAGCTATTCTGAATGAAAATGTGCTATTCAGATTACAATTCAAGATGAAAATGTGCTATTCAGATTGCAGTTCAGGATGAAAATAAGCAATTCAGAATGAAAAAAAAGGATTGAGGAGGAAAATAACCTATTCAGTTTGCAAAAAAACCTATTCAGAATGAAAATGTGCTATTCAGATTGCAGTTCAGGATGAAATTATGTTATTCAGAATGAATAAAAAAGGATTTAGGATGCAAATAACCTATTCAGTTTGCAGTTCTGACAAAAAAGCTATTCAGAATGCAAATAAACAATTCAGATTGCAAATAACCTTATCAGTTTGCAAAAAAAGCTATTCAGATTGAAAATGTGCTATTCAGATTGAAGTTCAGGATGAAAATAAGATATTCAGAATGAAACAAATGGGATTCAGAATGCAAATAAACAATTCAGATTGAAAATAAACTATTCAGTTTGCAAAAAAAGCTATTCAGAATGAAAATGTTTAATACAGATTGCAGTTCAGGATGAAAATAATCTATTCAAAATGAAAAAAAAAGGGATTCAGGATGCAAATAACCTATTCAGTTCACAGTTCGGACAAAAAAAGCTATTCAGCATGCAAATAAGCTATTCAGAATGCAAATAAGCTATTCAGTTTGCAAAAAAAGCTATTCAGAATGAAAATGTGATATTCAGATTGCAGTTCAGGATGAAAATAAGGTATTTAGAATGAACAAAATGGGATTCAGCATGCAAATAACCTATTTAGTTTGCAGTTCAAACAAAAAAAACTATTCAAAATGCAAATAAACTATTCAAATTGCGAATAAGCTATTTAGTTTGCAAAAAAAGATATTCAGAATGAAAATGTGCTATTCAGATTGCAGTTCAGAATGAAAATATGTTATTCAGAATGAATAAAAAGGGATTTAGGATGCAAATAACCTATTCAGTTTGCAGTTCAGACAAAAAAGCTATTCAGAATGCAAATAAACAATTCAGATTGCAAATAAGCTATCCAGTTTGCAAAAAAAGCTATTCAGATTACAGTTCAGGATGAAAATAAGCTATTCAGAATGAAACAAATGGGATTCGGGATGCTAATAAACTATTCAGTTTGCAGTTCAGACAAAAAAAGCATTTCAGAATGCAAATAAACAATTCAGATTGCAAATAAACCATTCAGTTTGCGAAAAAAGCTATTCAGAATGAAAATGTGCTATTCAGATTGCAGTTCAGGATGAAAATATGATATTCAGAATGAATAAAAAGGGATTTAGGATGCAAATAACCTATTCAGTTTGCAGTTCTGACAAAAAAGCTATTCAGAATGCAAATAAACAATTGAGATTGCAAATAACCTTATCAGTTTGCAAAAAAAGCTATTCAGATTGAAAATGTGCTATTCAGATTGCAGTTCAGGATGAAAATAAGCTATTCAGAATGAAACAAATGGGATTCAGGATGCAAATAACCTATTCAGTTTGCAGTTCAGACAAAAAAAGCTATTCAGAATGCAAATACACAATTCAGATTGCAAATAACCTTATCAGTTTGCAAAAAAAGCTATTCTGAATGAAAATGTGCTATTCAGATTACAATTCAAGATGAAAATGTGCTATTCAGATTGCAGTTCAGGATGAAAATAAGCAATTCAGAATGAAAAAAAAGGATTGAGGAGGCAAATAACCTATTCAGTTTGCAAAAAAACCTATTCAGAATGAAAATGTGCTATTCAGATTGCAGTTCAGGATGAAATTATGTTATTCAGAATGAATAAAAAAGGATTTAGGATGCAAATAACCTATTCAGTTTGCAGTTCTGACAAAAAAGCTATTCAGAATGCAAATAAACAATTCAGATTGCAAATAACCTTATCAGTTTGCAAAAAAAGCTATTCAGATTGAAAATGTGCTATTCAGATTGAAGTTCAGGATGAAAATAAGATATTCAGAATGAAACAAATGGGATTCAGAATGCAAATAAACAATTCAGATTGAAAATAAACTATTCAGTTTGCAAAAAAAGCTATTCAGAATGAAAATGTTTAATACAGATTGCAGTTCAGGATGAAAATAATCTATTCAAAATGAAAAAAAAAGGGATTCAGGATGCAAATAACCTATTCAGTTCACAGTTCGGACAAAAAAAGCTATTCAGCATGCAAATAAGCTATTCAGAATGCAAATAAGCTATTCAGTTTGCAAAAAAAGCTATTCAGAATGAAAATGTGATATTCAGATTGCAGTTCAGGATGAAAATAAGGTATTTAGAATGAACAAAATGGGATTCAGCATGCAAATAACCTATTTAGTTTGCAGTTCAAACAAAAAAAGCTATTCAAAATGCAAATAAACTATTCAAATTGCGAATAAGCTATTTAGTTTGCAAAAAAAGATATTCAGAATGAAAATGTGCTATTCAGATTGCAGTTCAGAATGAAAATATGTTATTCAGAATGAATAAAAAGGGATTTAGGATGCAAATAACCTATTCAGTTTGCAGTTCAGACAAAAAAGCTATTCAGAATGCAAATAAACAATTCAGATTGCAAATAAGCTATCCAGTTTGCAAAAAAAGCTATTCAGATTACAGTTCAGGATGAAAATAAGCTATTCAGAATGAAACAAATGGGATTCGGGATGCTAATAAACTATTCAGTTTGCAGTTCAGACAAAAAAAGCATTTCAGAATGCAAATAAACAATTCAGATTGCAAATAAACCATTCAGTTTGCGAAAAAAGCTATTCAGAATGAAAATGTGCTATTCAGATTGCAGTTCAGGATGAAAATATGATATTCAGAATGAATAAAAAGGGAATTAGGATGCAAATAACCTATTCAGTTTGCAGTTCTAACAAAAAAGCTATTCAGAATGCAAATAAACAATTGAGATTGCAAATAACCTTATCAGTTTGCAAAAAAAGCTATTCAGATTGAAAATGTGCTATTCAGATTGCAGTTCAGGATGAAAATAAGCTATTCAGAATGAAACAAATGGGATTCAGGATGCAAATAACCTATTCAGTTTGCAGTTCAGACAAAAAAAGCTATTCAGAATGCAAATACACAATTCAGATTGCAAATAACCTTATCAGTTTGCAAAAAAAGCTATTCTGAATGAAAATGTGCTATTCAGATTACAATTCAAGATGAAAATGTGCTATTCAGATTGCAGTTCAGGATGAAAATAAGCAATTCAGAATGAAAAAAAAGGATTGAGGAGGAAAATAACCTATTCAGTTTGCAAAAAAACCTATTCAGAATGAAAATGTGCTATTCAGATTGCAGTTCAGGATGAAATTATGTTATTCAGAATGAATAAAAAAGGATTTAGGATGCAAATAACCTATTCAGTTTGCAGTTCTGACAAAAAAGCTATTCAGAATGCAAATAAACAATTCAGATTGCAAATAACCTTATCAGTTTGCAAAAAAAGCTATTCAGATTGAAAATGTGCTATTCAGATTGAAGTTCAGGATGAAAATAAGATATTCAGAATGAAACAAATGGGATTCAGAATGCAAATAAACAATTCAGATTGAAAATAAACTATTCAGTTTGCAAAAAAAGCTATTCAGAATGAAAATGTTTAATACAGATTGCAGTTCAGGATGAAAATAATCTATTCAAAATGAAAAAAAAAGGGATTCAGGATGCAAATAACCTATTCAGTTCACAGTTCGGACAAAAAAAGCTATTCAGCATGCAAATAAGCTATTCAGAATGCAAATAAGCTATTCAGTTTGCAAAAAAAGCTATTCAGAATGAAAATGTGATATTCAGATTGCAGTTCAGGATGAAAATAAGGTATTTAGAATGAACAAAATGGGATTCAGCATGCAAATAACCTATTTAGTTTGCAGTTCAAACAAAAAAAGCTATTCAAAATGCAAATAAACTATTCAAATTGCGAATAAGCTATTTAGTTTGCAAAAAAAGATATTCAGAATGAAAATGTGTTATTCAGATTGCAGTTCAGAATGAAAATATGTTATTCAGAATGAATAAAAAGGGATTTAGGATGCAAATAACCTATTCAGTTTGCAGTTCAGACAAAAAAGCTATTCAGAATGCAATAAACAATTCAGATTGCAAATAAGCTATCCAGTTTGCAAAAAAAGCTATTCAGATTACAGTTCAGGATGAAAATAAGCTATTCAGAATGAAACAAATGGGATTCGGGATGCAAATAAACTATTCAGTTTGCAGTTCAGACAAAAAAAGCATTTCAGAATGCAAATAAACAATTCAGATTGCAAATAAACCATTCAGTTTGCGAAAAAAGCTATTCAGAATGAAAATGTGCTATTCAGATTGCAGTTCTGGATGAAAATATGATATTCAGAATGAATAAAAAGGGATTTAGGATGCAAATAACCTATTCAGTTTGCAGTTCTGACAAAAAAGCTATTCAGAATGCAAATAAACAATTGAGATTGCAAATAACCTTATCAGTTTGCAAAAAAAGCTATTCAGATTGAAAATGTGCTATTCAGATTGCAGTTCAGGATGAAAATAAGCTATTCAGAATGAAACAAATGGGATTCAGGATGCAAATAACCTATTCAGTTTGCAGTTCAGACAAAAAAAGCTATTCAGAATGCAAATACACAATTCAGATTGCAAATAACCTTATCAGTTTGCAAAAAAAGCTATTCTGAATGAAAATGTGCTATTCAGATTACAATTCAAGATGAAAATGTGCTATTCAGATTGCAGTTCAGGATTAAAATAAGCAATTCAGAATGAAACAAAAGGATTGAGGAGGCAAATAACCTATTCAGTTTGCAGTTCAGACAAAAAAAGCTATTCGGAATGCAAACAAACTATTCAGATTGCAAATAAGCTAATCAGTTTGCAAAAAAAAGCTATTCCGAATGAAAATGTGCTATTCATATTACAATTCAAGATGAAAATAAGCTATTCAGTTTGCAGTTCTGACAAAAAATGCATTTCAGAATGCAAATAAACAATTCAGATTGCAAATAAACTATTCAGTTTGCAAAAAAACCTATTCAGAATGAAAATGTGCTATTCAGATTGCAGTTCAGGATGAAATTATGTTATTCAGAATGAATAAAAAAGGATTTAGGATGCAAATAACCTATTCAGTTTGCAGTTCTGACAAAAAAGTTATTCAGAATGCAAATAAACAATTCAGATTGCAAATAACCTTATCAGTTTGCAAAAAAAGCTATTCAGATTGAAAATGTGCTATTCAGATTGAAGTTCAGGATGAAAATAAGATATTCAGAATGAAACAAATGGGATTCAGAATGCAAATAAACAATTCAGATTGAAAATAAACTATTCAGTTTGCAAAAAAAGCTATTCAGAATGAAAATGTTTAATACAGATTGCAGTTCAGGATGAAAATAATCTATTCAAAATGAAAAAAAAGGGATTCAGGATGCAAATAACCTATTCAGTTCACAGTTCGGACAAAAAAAGCTATTCAGCATGCAAATAAGCTATTCAGAATGCAAATAAGCTATTCAGTTTGCAAAAAAAGCTATTCAGAATGAAAATGTGATATTCAGATTGCAGTTCAGGATGAAAATAAGGTATTTAGAATGAACAAAATGGGATTCAGCATGCAAATAACCTATTTAGTTTGCAGTTCAAACAAAAAAAGCTATTCAAAATGCAAATAAACTATTCAAATTGCGAATAAGCTATTTAGTTTGCAAAAAAAGATATTCAGAATGAAAATGTGCTATTCAGATTGCAGTTCAGAATGAAAATATGTTATTCAGAATGAATAAAAAGGGATTTAGGATGCAAATAACCTATTCAGTTTGCAGTTCAGACAAAAAAGCTATTCAGAATGCAAATAAACAATTCAGATTGCAAATAAGCTATTCAGTTTGCAAAAAAAGCTATTCAGATTACAGTTCAGGATGAAAATAAGCTATTCAGAATGAAACAAATGGGATTCGGGATGCAAATAAACTATTCAGTTTGCAGTTCAGACAAAAAAAGCATTTCAGAATGCAAATAAACAATTCAGATTGCAAATAAACCATTCAGTTTGCGAAAAAAGCTATTCAGAATGAAAATGTGCTATTCAGATTGCAGTTCAGGATGAAAATATGATATTCAGAATGAATAAAAAGGGATTTAGGATGCAAATAACCTATTCAGTTTGCAGTTCTGACAAAAAAGCTATTCAGAATGCAAATAAACAATTCAGATTGCAAATAACCTTATCAGTTTGCAAAAAATAAGCTATTCAGTATGAAAATGTGCTATTCAGGTTGCAGTTCAGAATGAAAATAGGCTATTCATAATGAAAAAAATGGGATTCAGGATGCAAATAACCTATTCATTTCGCAGTTCAAACAATAAAAAAACTATTTAGAATGCAAATGAACTATTTAGAATTCAAATAAGCTATTCAGTTTGCAAAAAATAGCTATTCAGAATGAAATGTGCTATTCAGATTGCAGTTCAGGATGAAAATAAGCAATTCAGAATGAAAAAAAAAGGATTGAGGAGGCAAATAACCTATTCAGTTTGCAGTTCAGACAAAAAAAGCTATTCCGAATGCAAATAAACTATTCAGATTGCAAATAAGCTAATCAGTTTGCAAAAAAAAGCTATTCCGAATGAAAATGTGCTATTCAGATTACAATTCAAGATGAAAATAAGCTATTCAGTTTGCAGTTCTGACAAAAAAAGCATTTCAGAATGCAAATAAACAATTCAGATTGCAAATAAACTATTCAGTTTGCAAAAAAAGCTATTCAGAATGAAAATGTGCTATTCAGATTGCAATTCAGGATGAAATTATGTTATTCAGAATGAATAAAAAGGGATTTAGGATGCAAATAACCTATTCGGTTTGCAGTTCTGACAAAAAAGCTATTCAGAATGCAAATAAACAATTCAGATTGCAAATAACCTTATCAGTTTGCAAAAAAAGCTATTCAGATTGAAAATGTGCTATTCAGATTGAAGTTCAGGATGAAAATAAGATATTCAGAATGAAACAAATGTGATTCAGAATGCAAATAAACAATTCAGATTGAAAATAAACTATTCAGTTTGCAAAAAAAGCTATCCAGAATGAAAATGTGCTATACAGATTGCAGTTCAGGATGAAAATAATCTATTCAAAATGAAAAAAAAGGGATTCAGGATGCAAATAACCAATTCAGTTCACAGTTCGGACAAAAAAATCTATTCAGCATGCAAATAAGCTATTCAGAATGCAAATAAGCTATTCAGTTTGCAAAAAAAGCTATTCAGAATGAAAATGTGCTATTCAGATTGCAGTTCAGGATGAAAATAAGGTATTTAGAATGAACAAAATGGGATTCAGCATGCAAATAACCTATTTAGTTTGCAGTTCAAACAAAAAACGCTATTCAAAATGCAAATAAACTATTCAGATTGCGAATAAGCTATTCAGTTTGCAAAAAAAGATATTCAGAATGAAAATGTGCTATTCAGATTGCAATTCAGAATGAAAATATGTTATTCAGAATGAATAAAAAGGGATTTAGGATGCAAATAACCTATTCAGTTTGCAGTTCAGACAAAAAAGCTATTCAGAATGCAAATAAACAATTCAGATTGCAAATAAGCTATTCAGTTTGCAAAAAAAGCTATTCAGATTACAGTTCAGGATGAAAATAAGCTATTCAGAATGAAACAAATGGGATTCGGGATGCAAATAAACTATTCAGTTTGCAGTTCAGACAAAAAAAGCATTTCAGAATGCAAATAAACCATTCAGTTTGCGAAAAAAGCTATTCAGAATGAAAATGTGCTATTCATATTGCAGTTCAGGATGAAAATATGATATTCAGAATGAATAAAAAGGGATTTAGGATGCAAATAACCTATTCAGTTTGCAGTTCTGACAAAAAAGCTATTCAGAATGCAAATAAACAATTGAGATTGCAAATAACCTTATCAGTTTGCAAAAAAAGCTATTCAGATTGAAAATGTGCTATTCAGATTGCAGTTCAGGATGAAAATAAGCTATTCAGAATGAAACAAATGGGATTCAGGATGCAAATAACCTATTCAGTTTGCAGTTCAGACAAAAAAAGCTATTCAGAATGCAAATAAACAATTCAGATTGAAAATAAACTATTCAGTTTGCAAAAAAAGCTATTCAGAATGAAAATGTGCTATACAGATTGCAGTTCAGGATGAAAATAATCTATTCAAAATGAAAAAAAAGTGATTCAGGATGCAAATAACCTATTCAATTCGCAGTTCGGACAAAAAAAGCTATTCAGCATGCAAATAAGCTATTTAGAATGCAATATGTGTTATTCAGATTGCAGTTCAGGATGAAAATAAGCTATACTGAATGAAAAATAAAGGGATTCAGGATGCAAATAACCTATTCAGTTCGCAGTTCAGACAAAAAAAGCTATTCGGAATGCAATTGAACTATTCAGAATGCAAATAAGCTATTCAGTTTGCAAAAAAAAAGCTATTCCGAATGAAAATGTGCTATTCAGATTGCAATTCAGGATGAAAATATGTCATTCAGAATGAATAAAAAGGGATTTAGCATGCAAATAACCTATTCAATTTGCAGTTCAGACAAAAAAGCTATTCAGAATGCAAATACACAATTCAGATTGCAAATAACCTTATCAGTTTGCAAAAAAAGCTATTCCGAATGAAAATGTGCTATTCAGATTACAATTCAAGATGAAAATGTGCTATTCAGATTGCAGTTCAGGATGAAAATAAGTAATTCAGAATGAAAAAAAAAGGATTGAGGAGGCAAATAACCTATTCAGTTTGCAGTTCAGACAAAAAAAGCTATTCGGAATGCAAACAAACTATTCAGATTGCAAATAAGCTAATCAGTTTGCAAAAAAAAGCTATTCCGAATGAAAATGTGCTATTCAGATTACAATTCAAGATGAAAATAAGCTATTCAGTTTGCAGTTCTGACAAAAAATGCATTTCAGAATGCAAATAAACAATTCAGATTGCAAATAAACTATTCAGTTTGCAAAAAAACCTATTCAGAATGAAAATGTGCTATTCAGATTGCAGTTCAGGATGAAATTATGTTATTCAGAATGAATAAAAAAGGATTTAGGATGCAAATAACCTATTCAGTTTGCAGTTCTGACAAAAAAGCTATTCAGAATGCAAATAAACAATTCAGATTGCAAATAACCTTATCAGTTTGCAAAAAAAGCTATTCAGATTGAAAATGTGCTATTCAGATTGAAGTTCAGGATGAAAATAAGATATTCAGAATGAAACAAATGGGATTCAGAATGCAAATAAACAATTCAGATTGAAAATAAACTATTCAGTTTGCAAAAAAAGCTATTCAGAATGAAAATGTGCAATACAGATTGCAGTTCAGGATGAAAATAATCTATTCAAAATGAAAAAAAAGGGATTCAGGATGCAAATAACCTATTCAGTTCACAGTTCGGACAAAAAAAGCTATTCAGCATGCAAATAAGCTATTCAAAATGCAAATAAGCTATTCAGTTTGCAAAAAAAGCTATTCAGATTGCAGTTCAGGATGAAAATAAGGTATTTAGAATGAACAAAATGGGATTCAGCATGCAAATAACCTATTTAGTTTGCAGTTCAAACAAAAAAAGCTATTCAAAATGCAAATAAACTATTCAAATTGCGAATAAGCTATTCAGTTTGCAAAAAAAGATATTCAGAATGAAAATGTGCTATTCAGATTGCAGTTCAGAATGAAAATATGTTATTCAGAATGAATAAAAAGGGATTTAGGATGCAAATAACCTATTCAGTTTGCAGTTCAGACAAAAAAGCTATTCAGAATGCAAATAAACAATTCAGATTGCAAATAAGCTATTCAGTTTGCAAAAAAAGCTATTCATATTACAGTTCAGGATGAAAATAAGCTATTCAAAATGAAACAAATGGGATTCGGGATGCAAATAAACTATTCAGTTTGCAGTTCAGACAAAAAAAGCATTTCAGAATGCAAATAAACAATTCAGATTGCAAATAAACCATTCAGTTTGCGAAAAAAGCTATTCAGAATGAAAATGTGCTATTCAGATTGTAGTTCAGGATGAAAATAAGATATTCAGAATGAAACAAATGGGATTCAGAATGCAAATAAACAATTCAGATTGAAAATAAACTATTCAGTTTGCAAAAAAAGCTATTCAGAATGAAAATGTGCAATACAGATTGCAGTTCAGGATGAAAATAATCTATTCAAAATGAAAAAAAAGGGATTCAGGATGCAAATAACCTATTCAGTTCACAGTTCGGACAAAAAAAGCTATTCAGCATGCAAATAAGCTATTCAAAATGCAAATAAGCTATTCAGTTTGCAAAAAAAGCTATTCAGAATGAAAATGTGATATTCAGATTGCAGTTCAGGATGAAAATAAGGTATTTAGAATGAACAAAATGGGATTCAGCATGCAAATAACCTATTTAGTTTGCAGTTCAACCAAAAAAAGCTATTCAAAATGCAAATAAACTATTCAAATTGCGAATAAGCTATTTAGTTTGCAAAAAAAGATATTCAGAATGAAAATGTGCTATTCAGATTGCAGTTCAGAATGAAAATATGTTATTCAGAATGAATAAAAAGGGATTTAGGATGCAAATAACCTATTCAGTTTGCAGTTCAGACAAAAAAGCTATTCAGAATGCAAATAAACAATTCAGATTGCAAATAAGCTATTCAGTTTGCAAAAAAAGCTATTCATATTACAGTTCAGGATGAAAATAAGCTATTCAAAATGAAACAAATGGGATTCGGGATGCAAATAAACTATTCAGTTTGCAGTTCAGACAAAAAAAGCATTTCAGAATGCAAATAAACAATTCAGATTGCAAATAAACCATTCAGTTTGCGAAAAAAGCTATTCAGAATGAAAATGTGCTATTCAGATTGTAGTTCAGGATGAAAATAAGATATTCAGAATGAAACAAATGGGATTCAGAATGCAAATAAACAATTCAGATTGAAAATAAACTATTCAGTTTGCAAAAAAAGCTATTCAGAATGAAAATGTGCAATACAGATTGCAGTTCAGGATGAAAATAAGCTATTCAGAATGAAACAAATGGGATTCGGGATGCAAATAAACTATTCAGTTTGCAGTTCAGACAAAAAAAGCATTTCAGAATGCAAATAAACAATTCAGATTGCAAATAAACCATTCAGTTTGCGAAAAAAGCTATTCAGAATGAAAATGTGCTATTCAGATTGCAGTTCAGGATGAAAATATGATATTCAGAATGAATAAAAAGGGATTTAGGATGCAAATAACCTATTCAGTTTGCAGTTCTGACAAAAAAGCTATTCAGAATGCAAATAAACAATTCAGATTGCAAATAACCTTATCAGTTTGCAAAAAAAAAGCTATTCAGTATGAAAATGTGCTATTCAGGTTGCAGTTCAGAATGAAAATAGGCTATTCATAATGAAAAAAATGGGATTCAGGATGCAAATAACCTATTCATTTCGCAGTTCAAACAAAAAAAAACTATTTAGAATGCAAATGAACTATTTAGAATTCAAATAAGCTATTCAGTTTGCAAAAAATAGCTATTCAGAATGAAATGTGCTATTCAGATTGCAGTTCAGGATGAAAATAAGCAATTCAGAATGAAAAAAAAAGGATTGAGGAGGCAAATAACCTATTCAGTTTGCAGTTCAGACAAAAAAAGCTATTCCGAATGCAAATAAACTATTCAGATTGCAAATAAGCTAATCAGTTTGCAAAAAAAAGCTATTCCGAATGAAAATGTGCTATTCAGATTACAATTCAAGATGAAAATAAGCTATTCAGTTTGCATTTCTGACAAAAAAAGCATTTCAGAATGCAAATAAACAATTCAGATTGCAAATAAACTATTCAGTTTGCAAAAAAACCTATTCAGAATGAAAATGTGCTATTCAGATTGCAATTCAGGATGAAATTATGTTATTCAGAATGAATAAAAAGGGATTTAGGATGCAAATAACCTATTCGGTTTGCAGTTCTGACAAAAAAGCTATTCAGAATGCAAATAAACAATTCAGATTGCAAATAACCTTATCAGTTTGCAAAAAAAGCTATTCAGATTGAAAATGTGCTATTCAGATTGCAGTTCAGGATGAAAATAAGATATTCAGAATGAAACAAATGGGATTCAGAATGCAAATAAACAATTCAGATTGAAAATAAACTATTCAGTTTGCAAAAAAAGCTATTCAGAATGAAAATGTGCTATACAGATTGCAGTTCAGGATGAAAATAATCTATTCAAAATGAAAAAAAAGGGATTCAGGATGCAAATAACCAATTCAGTTCACAGTTCGGACAAAAAAATCTATTCAGCATGCAAATAAGCTATTCAGAATGCAAATAAGCTATTCAGTTTGCAAAAAAAGCTATTCAGAATGAAAATGTGCTATTCAGATTGCAGTTCAGGATGAAAATAAGGTATTTAGAATGAACAAAATGGGATTCAGCATGCAAATAACCTATTTAGTTTGCAGTTCAAACAAAAAAAGCTATTCAAAATGCAAATAAACTATTCAGATTGCGAATAAGCTATTCAGTTTGCAAAAAAAGATATTCAGAATGAAAATGTGCTATTCAGATTGCAGTTCAGAATGAAAATATGTTATTCAGAATGAATAAAAAGGGATTTAGGATGCAAATAACCTATTCAGTTTGCAGTTCAGACAAAAAAGCTATTCAGAATGCAAATAAACAATTCAGATTGCAAATAAGCTATTCAGTTTGCAAAAAAAGCTATTCAGATTACAGTTCAGGATGAAAATAAGCTATTCAGAATGAAACAAATGGGATTCGGGATGCAAATAAACTATTCAGTTTGCGGTTCAGACAAAAAAAGCATTTTAGAATGCAAATAAACCATTCAGTTTGCGAAAAAAGCTATTCAGAATGAAAATGTGCTATTCAGATTGCAGTTCAGGATGAAAATATGATATTCAGAATGAATAAAAAGGGATTTAGGATGCAAATAACCTATTCAGTTTGCAGTTCTGACAAAAAAGCTATTCAGAATGCAAATAAACAATTCAGATTGCAAATAACCTTATCAATTTGCAAAAAAAGCTATTTAGATTGAAAATGTGCTATTCAGATTGCAGTTCAGGATGAAAATAAGCTATTCAGAATGAAACAAATGGGATTAAGGATGCAAATAACCTATTCAGTTTGCAGTTCAGAGAATAAAAGCTATTCATAATGCAAATAAACAATTCAGATTGCAAATAAACAATTCAGATTGCAAATAAACGATTCAGTTTGCAAAAAAAGCTAATCAGAATGAAAATGTGCTATACAGATTGCAGTTCTGGATGAAAATAATCTATTCAAAATGTACAAAACGGGATTCAGGATGCATATAACCTATTCAGTTTGCAGTTCAGACAAAAAAAAGCTATTGAGAATGTAAATAAACTATTCAGATTGCAAATAAGCTAATCAGTTTGCAAAAAAAGCTATTCAGAATGAAAATGGGCTATTCAGATTACAGTTCAGGATTAAAATAAGCTATACAGAATGAAAAAAAAAAGGATTCAGGATGCAAATAACCTATTCTGTTCGCAGTTCAGACAAAAAAAGCTATTCGGAATGCAAATGAACTATTCAGAATGCAAATAAGCTATTCAGTTTGCAAAAAATGCTAATCATAATGAAAATGTGCTATTCAGGTTGCAGTTCAGGATGAATATATGTCATTCAGAATGAATAAAAAGGTATTTAGCATGCAAATAACCTATTCAGTTTGCAGTTCAGACAAAAAAGCTATTCAGAACGCAAATAAACAATTCAGATTGCAAATAACCTTATCAGTTTGCAAAAAAAGCTATTCAGAATGAAAATGTGCTATTCAGATTGCAGTTAAGGATGAAAATAAGATATTCAGAATGAAACAAATGGGATTCAGAATGCAAATAAACAATTCAGATTGAAAATAAACTATTCAGTTTGCAAAAAAAGCTATTCAGAATGAAAATGTGCTATACAGATTGCAGTTCAGGATGAAAATAATATATTCAAAATGAAAAAAAAGGGATTCAGGATGCAAATAACCTATTGAGTTCACAGCTCGGACAAAAAAAGCTATTCAGAATGCAAATAAACTATTCAGATTGCAAATAAGCTAATCAGTTTGCAAAAAAAGCTATTCAGAATGAAAATGTGCTATTCAGATTACAGTTCACGATGAAAATAAGCTATACAGAATGAAAAAAAAAGGGATTCAGGATGCAAATAACCTATTCAGTTCGCAGTTCAGACAAAAAAAGCTATTCATCATGCAAATAAGCTATTCAGATTGCAAATAAGCTATTCAGTTTGCAAAAAAAGCTATTCAGAATGCAAATGTGCTATTTAGATTGCAGTTCAGGATGAAAATAAGCTATTCAGAATGAACAAAATGGGATTCAGCATGCAAATAACCTATTTAGTTTGCAGTTCAAACAAAAAACGCTATTCAAAATGCAAATAAACTATTCAGATTGCGAATAAGCTATTCAGTTTGCAAAAAAAGCTATTCAGAATGAAAATATGCTATTCAGATTGCAGTCCAGGATGAAAGTATGTTATTCAGAATGAATAAGAAGGGATTTAGGATGAAAATAACATATTCAGTTTGCAGTTCAGACAAAAAAGCTATTCGGAATACAAATAAACAATTCAGATTGCAAATAACCTTATCAGTTTGCAAAAAAGCTATTCAGAATGAAAATGTGCTATTCAGATTGCAGTTCAGAATGAAAATAAGCAATTTAGAATGAAAAAAAAGGATTGAGGAGGCAAATAACCTATTCAGTTTGCAGTTCAGACAAAAAAAGCTATTCAGAATGCAAATAAACTATTCAGATTGCAAATAACCTTATCAATTTGCAAAAAAAGCTATTCAGAATGAAAATGTGCTATTCAGATTGCAGTTCAGGATGAAAATAAGCTATTCAGAATGAAACAAATGGGATTCAGGATGCAAATAACCTAGTCAGTTTGCAGTTCAGACAAAAAAAGCTATTCAGAATGCAAATAAACAATTCAGATTACAAATAAACTATTCAGTTTGCAAAAAAAACTATTCAGAATGAAAATGTGCTATACAGATTGCAGTTCAGGATGAAAATAATCTAATCAAAATGAACAAAACGGGATTCAGGATGCAAATAACCTATTCAGTTTGCAGTTCAGACAAAAAAAGCTATTCAGAATGCAAATAAACTATTCAGATTGCAAATAAGCTAATCAGGTTGCAAAAAAAGCTATTCAAAATGAAAATGTGCTATTCAGATTACAGTTCAGGATGAAAATAAGCTACACAGAATGAAAAAAAAAGGGATTCAGTATGCAAATAACCTATTCAGTTCGCAGTTCATACAAAAAAAGCAATTCAGCTTCCAAATATGCTATTCAGAATGCAAATAAACTATTCAGATTGCAAATAAGCTAATCAGTTTGCAAAAAAAGCTATTCATATTGAAAATGTGCTATTCAGAATACAGTTCAGGATGAAAATAAGCTATTCAGAATGAAAAAAAAAGGGATTCAGGATGCAAATAACCTATTCAGTTCGCAGTTAGACAAAAAAAGCAATTCAGAATGCAAATGAACTATTCAGAATGCAAATAAGCTATTCAGTTTGCAAAAAAAAACCTATTCCAAATGAAAATGTGCTATTCAGATTGCAGTTCAGGATGAAAATTTGTTATTCAAAATGAATAAAAAGGGATTTAGGATGCAAATTACCTATTCAATTTGCAGTTCAGACAAAAAAAGCTATTCAGAATGCAAATAAACAATTCAGATTGCAAATAACCTAATCAGTTTGCAAAAAATGTTATTCAGAATGAAAATGTGCTATTTAGATTGCAGTTCAGGATGAAAATAAGCAATATAGAATGAAAAAAAAGGATTCAGGATGCAAATAACCTATTCAGTTCGCAGTTCAGAAAATAAAAGCTATTCAGCATGCAAATAAGCTATTCAGATTGCGAATAAGCTATTCAGTTTGCAAAAAAAGCTATTCAGAATGAAAATGTGCTATTTAGATTGCAGTTCAGGATGAAAATAAGCTATTCAGATAGAACAAAATGGGATTCATCATGCAAATAACCTATTTAGTTTGCAGTTCAAACAAAAAAAGCTATTCAAAATGCAAATAAACTATTCAGATTGCGAATAAGCTATTCAGTTTGCAAAAAAAGCTATTCAGAATGAAAATGTGTTATTCAGATTGCAGTTCAGGATAAAAGTATGTTATTCAGAATGAAACAAATGGGATTCAGGATGCAAATAACCTATTCAGTTTGCAGTTCAGACAAATAAAGCTATTCAGAATGCAAATAAACAATTCAGATTGCAAATAAACTATTCAGTTTGCAAAAAAAGCTATTCAGAATGAAAATGTGCTATTCAGATTGCAGTTCAGGATGAAAATAAGCAATTTAGAATGAAAAAAAAGGATTGAGGACGCAAATAACCTATTCAGTTTGCAGTTCAGACAAAAAAAGCTATTTAGAATTCAAATAAACTATTCAGATTGCAAATAACCTTATCAGTTTGCAAAAAAAGCTATTTAGAATGAAAATGTGCTATTTAGATTGCAGTTCAGGATGAAAATAAGCTATTCAGAATGAAACAAATGGGATTCAGGATGCAAATAACCTATTCAGTTTGCAGTTCAGATAAAAAAAGCTATTTAGAATTCAAATAAACTATTCAGATTGCAAATAACCTTATCAGTTTGCAAAAAAAGCTATTCAGAATGAAAATGTGCTATACAGATTGCAGTTCAGGATGAAAATAATCTATTCAAAATGAACAAAACGGGATTCAGGATGCATATAACCTATTCAGTTTGCAGTACAGGCAAAAAAAAGCTGTTCAGAATGTAAATAAACTATTCAGATTGCAAATAAGCTAATCAGTTTGCAAAAAAACCTCTTCAGAATGAAAATGTGCTATTCAGATTATAGTTCAGGATGAAAATAAGGTATACAGAATGAAAAAAACGGGATTCAGGATGCAAATAACCTATTCAGTTCGCAGTTCAGCCAAACAAAAGCTATTCGGAATGCAAATGAACTATTCATAATGCAAATAAGCTATTCAGTTTGCAAAAAAAGCTATTCATATTGGAAATTTGCTATTCAGATTGCAGTTCAGGATGAAAATAAGCTATTCAGAATGAAACAAATGGGATTCAGAATGCAAATAACCTATTCAGTTTGCAGTTCAGACAAAAAAAGCTATTCAGAATGCAAATAAGCTATTCAGATTGCAAATAAGCTATTCAGTTTGCAAAAAAAGCTATTCAGAATGAAAATGTGCTATTCAGATTGCAGTTCAGGATGAAAATAAGCTATTCAGAATGAACAAAATGGGATTCAGCATGCAAATAACCTATTCAGTTTGCAGTTCAAACAAATAATGCTATTCAAAATGCAAATAAACAATTCAGATTGCGAATAAACTATTCAGTTTGCAAAAAAAGCTATTCAGAATGAAAATGTGCTATTCATATTACAACTCAGGATGATAATAAGCTATTAAGAATGAAAAAAAAGGGATTCAGGAAGCAAATAACCTATTCAGTTCGCAGTTCAGACAAAAAAAAGCTATTCAGAATGCAAATAAACTATTCAGAATGCAAATAAGCTATTCAGTTTGCAAAAAAAAAGCTATTCAGTATGAGAATGTGCTATTCAGATTGCAGTTCAGGATGAAAATAAGCTATTCAGAATGAAAAAATGGGATTCAGTATGCAAATAACCTATTTAGTTTGCAGTTCAAACAAAAAAAGCTATTCAAAATGCAAATAAACTATTCAGACTGCAAATATACTATTCAGTTTGCAAAAAAAGCTATTCAGAATGAAAATGTGCTATTCAAATTGCTGTTCAGGATGAAAATAATCTATTCAGAATGAACAAAAAGGGATTCACGATGCAAATAACCTATTCAGTTTGTAGTTCAGACAAAAAAAGCTATTCAGAATGCAAATAATCAATTCAGATTGCAAATAAACTATTCAGTTTGCAAAAAAAGCTATTCATATTGAAAATGTGCTATTGAAATTGCAGTTCAGGATGAAAATAAGATATTCAGAATGAAACAAATGGGTTTAAGAATGCAAATAACCTATTCAGTTTGCAGTTCAGACAAAAAAAGCTATTCAGAATGCAAATAAACAATTCAGATTGCAAATAAGCTATTCAGTTTGCAAAAAAAGCTATTCAGAATGAAAAAGTGTTATTCAAATTGCTGTTCAGGATGAAAATAATCTATTCTGAATGAACAAAAAGGGATTCAGGATGCAAATAACCTATTCGGTTTGCAGTTCAAGCTATTCATAATGAAAATGTGCTATTCAGAATACAGTTCAGGATGAAAATAAGCTATTTAGATTGAAAAAAAAAAGGATTCAGGATGCAAATAACCTATTCGGTTTGCAGTTCAAGCTATTCATAATGAAAATGTGCTATTCAGAATACAGTTCAGGATGAAAATAACCTATTCAGATTGAAAAAAAAAGGGATTCAGGATGCAAATAACCTATTCAGTTCGCAGTTCAGACAAAAAAAGCAATTCAGAATGCAAATGAACTATTCAGAATGCAAATAAGCTATTCAGTTTGCAAAAAAAAAGCTATTCGGAATGAAAATGTGCTATTCAGATTGCAGTTCAGGAGGAAAATATGTTATTCAGAATGAATAAAAAGGGATTTAGGATGCAAATTACCTATTCAGTTTGCAGTTCAAACAAAAAAAGCTATTCAGAATGCAAATAAATAATTCAGATTGCAAATAACCAAATCAGTTTGCAAAAAAAGTTATTCAGAATGAAAATGTGCTATTTAGATTGCAGTTCAGGATGAAAATAAGCAATATAGAATGAAAAAAAAGGATTTAGGATGCAAATAACCTATTCAGTTCGCAGTTCAGACAAAAAAAGCTATTCAGCATGCAAATAAGCTATTCAGATTGCAAATAAGCTATTCAATTTGCAAAAAAAGCTATTCATAATGCAAATGTGCTATTTAGATTGCAGTTCAGGATGAAAATAAGCTATTCAGAATGAACAAAATGGGATTCAGCATGCAAATAACCTATTCAGTTTGCAGTTCAAACAAATAATGCTATTCAAAATGCAAATAAACAATTCAGATTGCGAATAAACTATTCAGTTTGCAAAAAAAGCTATTCAGAATGAAAATGTGCTATTCATATTACAACTCAGGATGATAATAAGCTATGAAGAATGAAAAAAAAGGGATTCAGGAAGCAAATAACCTATTCAGTTCGCAGTTCAGACAAAAAAAAGCTATTCAGAATGCAAATAAACTATTCAGAATGCAAATAAGCTATTCAGTTTGCAAAAAAAAAGCTATTCAGTATGAGAATGTGCTATTCAGATTGCAGTTCAGGATGAAAATAAGCTATTCAGAATGAAAAAATGGGATTCAGTATGCAAATAACCTATTTAGTTTGCAGTTCAAACAAAAAAAGCTATTCAAAATGCAAATAAACTATTCAGACTGCAAATATACTATTCAGTTTGCAAAAAAAGCTATTCAGAATGAAAATGTGCTATTCAAATTGCTGTTCAGGATGAAAATAATCTATTCAGAATGAACAAAAAGGGATTCACGATGCAAATAACCTATTCAGTTTGTAGTTCAGACAAAAAAAGCTATTCAGAATGCAAATAATCAATTCAGATTGCAAATAAACTATTCAGTTTGCAAAAAAAGCTATTCATATTGAAAATGTGCTATTGAAATTGCAGTTCAGGATGAAAATAAGATATTCAGAATGAAACAAATGGGTTTAAGAATGCAAATAACCTATTCAGTTTGCAGTTCAGACAAAAAAAGCTATTCAGAATGCAAATAAACAATTCAGATTGCAAATAACCTTATCAATTTGCAAAAAAAGCTATTCAGAATGAAAATGTGCTATTCAGATTACAGTTCAGGATGAAAATAAGCTATACAGAATGAGAAAAAAAAGGGATTCAGGATGCAAATAACCTATTCAGTTTGCAGTTCAGAGAATAAAAGCTATTCAGAATGCAAATAAACAATTCAGATTGCAAATAAACAATTCAGATTGCAAATAAACGATTCAGTTTGCAAAAAAAGCTAATCAGAATGAAAATGTGCTATACAGATTGCAGTTCTGGATGAAAATAATCTATTCAAAATGTACAAAACGGGATTCAGGATGCATATAACCTATTCAGTTTGCAGTTCAGACAAAAAAAAGCTATTGAGAATGTAAATAAACTATTCAGATTGCAAATAAGCTAATCAGTTTGCAAAAAAAGCTATTCAGAATGAAAATGGGCTATTCAGATTACAGTTCAGGATTAAAATAAGCTATACAGAATGAAAAAAAAAAGGATTCAGGATGCAAATAACCTATTCTGTTCGCAGTTCAGACAAAAAAAGCTATTCGGAATGCAAATGAACTATTCAGAATGCAAATAAGCTATTCAGTTTGCAAAAAATGCTAATCATAATGAAAATGTGCTATTCAGGTTGCAGTTCAGGATGAATATATGTCATTCAGAATGAATAAAAAGGTATTTAGCATGCAAATAACCTATTCAGTTTGCAGTTCAGACAAAAAAGCTATTCAGAACGCAAATAAACAATTCAGATTGCAAATAACCTTATCAGTTTGCAAAAAAAGCTATTCAGAATGAAAATGTGCTATTCAGATTGCAGTTAAGGATGAAAATAAGATATTCAGAATGAAACAAATGGGATTCAGAATGCAAATAAACAATTCAGATTGAAAATAAACTATTCAGTTTGCAAAAAAAGCTATTCAGAATGAAAATGTGCTATACAGATTGCAGTTCAGGATGAAAATAATATATTCAAAATGAAAAAAAAGGGATTCAGGATGCAAATAACCTATTGAGTTCACAGCTCGGACAAAAAAAGCTATTCAGAATGCAAATAAACTATTCAGATTGCAAATAAGCTAATCAGTTTGCAAAAAAAGCTATTCAGAATGAAAATGTGCTATTCAGATTACAGTTCACGATGAAAATAAGCTATACAGAATGAAAAAAAAAGGGATTCAGGATGCAAATAACCTATTCAGTTCGCAGTTCAGACAAAAAAAGCTATTCATCATGCAAATAAGCTATTCAGATTGCAAATAAGCTATTCAGTTTGCAAAAAAAGCTATTCAGAATGCAAATGTGCTATTTAGATTGCAGTTCAGGATGAAAATAAGCTATTCAGAATGAACAAAATGGGATTCAGCATGCAAATAACCTATTTAGTTTGCAGTTCAAACAAAAAACGCTATTCAAAATGCAAATAAACTATTCAGATTGCGAATAAGCTATTCAGTTTGCAAAAAAAGCTATTCAGAATGAAAATATGCTATTCAGATTGCAGTCCAGGATGAAAGTATGTTATTCAGAATGAATAAGAAGGGATTTAGGATGAAAATAACATATTCAGTTTGCAGTTCAGACAAAAAAGCTATTCGGAATACAAATAAACAATTCAGATTGCAAATAACCTTATCAGTTTGCAAAAAAGCTATTCAGAATGAAAATGTGCTATTCAGATTGCAGTTCAGAATGAAAATAAGCAATTTAGAATGAAAAAAAAGGATTGAGGAGGCAAATAACCTATTCAGTTTGCAGTTCAGACAAAAAAAGCTATTCAGAATGCAAATAAACTATTCAGATTGCAAATAACCTTATCAATTTGCAAAAAAAGCTATTCAGAATGAAAATGTGCTATTCAGATTGCAGTTCAGGATGAAAATAAGCTATTCAGAATGAAACAAATGGGATTCAGGATGCAAATAACCTAGTCAGTTTGCAGTTCAGACAAAAAAAGCTATTCAGAATGCAAATAAACAATTCAGATTACAAATAAACTATTCAGTTTGCAAAAAAAACTATTCAGAATGAAAATGTGCTATACAGATTGCAGTTCAGGATGAAAATAATCTAATCAAAATGAACAAAACGGGATTCAGGATGCAAATAACCTATTCAGTTTGCAGTTCAGACAAAAAAAGCTATTCAGAATGCAAATAAACTATTCAGATTGCAAATAAGCTAATCAGGTTGCAAAAAAAGCTATTCAAAATGAAAATGTGCTATTCAGATTACAGTTCAGGATGAAAATAAGCTACACAGAATGAAAAAAAAAGGGATTCAGTATGCAAATAACCTATTCAGTTCGCAGTTCATACAAAAAAAGCAATTCAGCTTCCAAATATGCTATTCAGAATGCAAATAAACTATTCAGATTGCAAATAAGCTAATCAGTTTGCAAAAAAAGCTATTCATATTGAAAATGTGCTATTCAGAATACAGTTCAGGATGAAAATAAGCTATTCAGAATGAAAAAAAAAGGGATTCAGGATGCAAATAACCTATTCAGTTCGCAGTTAGACAAAAAAAGCAATTCAGAATGCAAATGAACTATTCAGAATGCAAATAAGCTATTCAGTTTGCAAAAAAAAACCTATTCCAAATGAAAATGTGCTATTCAGATTGCAGTTCAGGATGAAAATTTGTTATTCAAAATGAATAAAAAGGGATTTAGGATGCAAATTACCTATTCAATTTGCAGTTCAGACAAAAAAAGCTATTCAGAATGCAAATAAACAATTCAGATTGCAAATAACCTAATCAGTTTGCAAAAAATGTTATTCAGAATGAAAATGTGCTATTTAGATTGCAGTTCAGGATGAAAATAAGCAATATAGAATGAAAAAAAAGGATTCAGGATGCAAATAACCTATTCAGTTCGCAGTTCAGAAAATAAAAGCTATTCAGCATGCAAATAAGCTATTCAGATTGCGAATAAGCTATTCAGTTTGCAAAAAAAGCTATTCAGAATGAAAATGTGCTATTTAGATTGCAGTTCAGGATGAAAATAAGCTATTCAGATAGAACAAAATGGGATTCATCATGCAAATAACCTATTTAGTTTGCAGTTCAAACAAAAAAAGCTATTCAAAATGCAAATAAACTATTCAGATTGCGAATAAGCTATTCAGTTTGCAAAAAAAGCTATTCAGAATGAAAATGTGTTATTCAGATTGCAGTTCAGGATAAAAGTATGTTATTCAGAATGAAACAAATGGGATTCAGGATGCAAATAACCTATTCAGTTTGCAGTTCAGACAAATAAAGCTATTCAGAATGCAAATAAACAATTCAGATTGCAAATAAACTATTCAGTTTGCAAAAAAAGCTATTCAGAATGAAAATGTGCTATTCAGATTGCAGTTCAGGATGAAAATAAGCAATTTAGAATGAAAAAAAAGGATTGAGGACGCAAATAACCTATTCAGTTTGCAGTTCAGACAAAAAAAGCTATTTAGAATTCAAATAAACTATTCAGATTGCAAATAACCTTATCAGTTTGCAAAAAAAGCTATTTAGAATGAAAATGTGCTATTTAGATTGCAGTTCAGGATGAAAATAAGCTATTCAGAATGAAACAAATGGGATTCAGGATGCAAATAACCTATTCAGTTTGCAGTTCAGATAAAAAAAGCTATTTAGAATTCAAATAAACTATTCAGATTGCAAATAACCTTATCAGTTTGCAAAAAAAGCTATTCAGAATGAAAATGTGCTATACAGATTGCAGTTCAGGATGAAAATAATCTATTCAAAATGAACAAAACGGGATTCAGGATGCATATAACCTATTCAGTTTGCAGTACAGGCAAAAAAAAGCTGTTCAGAATGTAAATAAACTATTCAGATTGCAAATAAGCTAATCAGTTTGCAAAAAAACCTCTTCAGAATGAAAATGTGCTATTCAGATTATAGTTCAGGATGAAAATAAGGTATACAGAATGAAAAAAACGGGATTCAGGATGCAAATAACCTATTCAGTTCGCAGTTCAGCCAAACAAAAGCTATTCGGAATGCAAATGAACTATTCATAATGCAAATAAGCTATTCAGTTTGCAAAAAAAGCTATTCATATTGGAAATTTGCTATTCAGATTGCAGTTCAGGATGAAAATAAGCTATTCAGAATGAAACAAATGGGATTCAGAATGCAAATAACCTATTCAGTTTGCAGTTCAGACAAAAAAAGCTATTCAGAATGCAAATAAGCTATTCAGATTGCAAATAAGCTATTCAGTTTGCAAAAAAAGCTATTCAGAATGAAAATGTGCTATTCAGATTGCAGTTCAGGATGAAAATAAGCTATTCAGAATGAACAAAATGGGATTCAGCATGCAAATAACCTATTCAGTTTGCAGTTCAAACAAATAATGCTATTCAAAATGCAAATAAACAATTCAGATTGCGAATAAACTATTCAGTTTGCAAAAAAAGCTATTCAGAATGAAAATGTGCTATTCATATTACAACTCAGGATGATAATAAGCTATTAAGAATGAAAAAAAAGGGATTCAGGAAGCAAATAACCTATTCAGTTCGCAGTTCAGACAAAAAAAAGCTATTCAGAATGCAAATAAACTATTCAGAATGCAAATAAGCTATTCAGTTTGCAAAAAAAAAGCTATTCAGTATGAGAATGTGCTATTCAGATTGCAGTTCAGGATGAAAATAAGCTATTCAGAATGAAAAAATGGGATTCAGTATGCAAATAACCTATTTAGTTTGCAGTTCAAACAAAAAAAGCTATTCAAAATGCAAATAAACTATTCAGACTGCAAATATACTATTCAGTTTGCAAAAAAAGCTATTCAGAATGAAAATGTGCTATTCAAATTGCTGTTCAGGATGAAAATAATCTATTCAGAATGAACAAAAAGGGATTCACGATGCAAATAACCTATTCAGTTTGTAGTTCAGACAAAAAAAGCTATTCAGAATGCAAATAATCAATTCAGATTGCAAATAAACTATTCAGTTTGCAAAAAAAGCTATTCATATTGAAAATGTGCTATTGAAATTGCAGTTCAGGATGAAAATAAGATATTCAGAATGAAACAAATGGGTTTAAGAATGCAAATAACCTATTCAGTTTGCAGTTCAGACAAAAAAAGCTATTCAGAATGCAAATAAACAATTCAGATTGCAAATAAGCTATTCAGTTTGCAAAAAAAGCTATTCAGAATGAAAAAGTGTTATTCAAATTGCTGTTCAGGATGAAAATAATCTATTCTGAATGAACAAAAAGGGATTCAGGATGCAAATAACCTATTCGGTTTGCAGTTCAAGCTATTCATAATGAAAATGTGCTATTCAGAATACAGTTCAGGATGAAAATAAGCTATTTAGATTGAAAAAAAAAAGGATTCAGGATGCAAATAACCTATTCGGTTTGCAGTTCAAGCTATTCATAATGAAAATGTGCTATTCAGAATACAGTTCAGGATGAAAATAACCTATTCAGATTGAAAAAAAAAGGGATTCAGGATGCAAATAACCTATTCAGTTCGCAGTTCAGACAAAAAAAGCAATTCAGAATGCAAATGAACTATTCAGAATGCAAATAAGCTATTCAGTTTGCAAAAAAAAAGCTATTCGGAATGAAAATGTGCTATTCAGATTGCAGTTCAGGAGGAAAATATGTTATTCAGAATGAATAAAAAGGGATTTAGGATGCAAATTACCTATTCAGTTTGCAGTTCAAACAAAAAAAGCTATTCAGAATGCAAATAAATAATTCAGATTGCAAATAACCAAATCAGTTTGCAAAAAAAGTTATTCAGAATGAAAATGTGCTATTTAGATTGCAGTTCAGGATGAAAATAAGCAATATAGAATGAAAAAAAAGGATTTAGGATGCAAATAACCTATTCAGTTCGCAGTTCAGACAAAAAAAGCTATTCAGCATGCAAATAAGCTATTCAGATTGCAAATAAGCTATTCAATTTGCAAAAAAAGCTATTCATAATGCAAATGTGCTATTTAGATTGCAGTTCAGGATGAAAATAAGCTATTCAGAATGAACAAAATGGGATTCAGCATGCAAATAACCTATTCAGTTTGCAGTTCAAACAAATAATGCTATTCAAAATGCAAATAAACAATTCAGATTGCGAATAAACTATTCAGTTTGCAAAAAAAGCTATTCAGAATGAAAATGTGCTATTCATATTACAACTCAGGATGATAATAAGCTATGAAGAATGAAAAAAAAGGGATTCAGGAAGCAAATAACCTATTCAGTTCGCAGTTCAGACAAAAAAAAGCTATTCAGAATGCAAATAAACTATTCAGAATGCAAATAAGCTATTCAGTTTGCAAAAAAAAAGCTATTCAGTATGAGAATGTGCTATTCAGATTGCAGTTCAGGATGAAAATAAGCTATTCAGAATGAAAAAATGGGATTCAGTATGCAAATAACCTATTTAGTTTGCAGTTCAAACAAAAAAAGCTATTCAAAATGCAAATAAACTATTCAGACTGCAAATATACTATTCAGTTTGCAAAAAAAGCTATTCAGAATGAAAATGTGCTATTCAAATTGCTGTTCAGGATGAAAATAATCTATTCAGAATGAACAAAAAGGGATTCACGATGCAAATAACCTATTCAGTTTGTAGTTCAGACAAAAAAAGCTATTCAGAATGCAAATAATCAATTCAGATTGCAAATAAACTATTCAGTTTGCAAAAAAAGCTATTCATATTGAAAATGTGCTATTGAAATTGCAGTTCAGGATGAAAATAAGATATTCAGAATGAAACAAATGGGTTTAAGAATGCAAATAACCTATTCAGTTTGCAGTTCAGACAAAAAAAGCTATTCAGAATGCAAATAAACAATTCAGATTGCAAATAAACTATTCAGTTTGCAAAAAAAGCTATTCAGAATGAAAAAGTGTTATTCAAATTGCTGTTCAGGATGAAAATAATCTATTCTGAATGAACAAAAAGGGATTCAGGATGCAAATAACCTATTCGGTTTGCAGTTCAAGCTATTCATAATGAAAATGTGCTATTCAGAATACAGTTCAGGATGAAAATAAGCTATTCAGATTGAACAAAAAAAGGATTCAGGATGCAAATAACCTATTCGGTTTGCATTTCAAGCTATTCATAATGAAAATGTGCTATTCAGAATACAGTTCAGGATGAAAATAACCTATTCAGATTGAAAAAAAAAGGGATTCAGGATGCAAATAACCTATTCAGTTCGCAGTTCAGACAAAAAAAGCAATTCAGAATGCAAATGAACTATTCAGAATGCAAATAAGCTATTCAGTTTGCAAAAAAAAAGCTATTCGGAATGAAAATGTGCTATTCAGATTGCAGTTCAGGAGGAAAATATGTTATTCAGAATGAATAAAAAGGGATTTAGGATGCAAATTACCTATTCAGTTTGCAGTTCAAACAAAAAAAGCTATTCAGAATGCAAATAAATAATTCAGATTGCAAATAACCAAATCAATTTGCAAAAAAAGTTATTCAGAATGAAAATGTGCTATTTAGATTGCAGTTCAGGATGAAAATAAGCAATATAGAATGAAAAAAAAGGATTTAGGATGCAAATAACCTATTCAGTTCGCAGTTCAGACAAAAAAAGCTATTCAGCATGCAAATAAGCTATTCAGATTGCAAATAAGCTATTCAATTTGCAAAAAAAGCTATTCATAATGCAAATGTGCTATTTAGATTGCAGTTCAGGATGAAAATAAGCTATTCAGAATGAACAAAATGGGATTCAGCATGCAAATAACCTATTTAGTTTGCAGTTCAAACAAAATACGCTATTCAAAATACAAATAAACTATTCAGATTGCGAATAAGCTATTCAGTTTGCACAAAAAAGCTATTCAGAATGAAAATGTGCTATTCAGATTGTAGTTCAGGATGAAAGTATGTTATTCAGAATGGGATTCAGGATGCAAATAACCTATTCAGTTTGCAGTTCAGACAAAAAAAGCTATTCAGAATGCAAATAAACTATTCAGATTGCAAATAAGCTAATCAGTTTGCAAAAAAAGCTATTCAGAATGAAAATGTGCTATTCAGATTACAGTTCAGGATGAAAATAAGCTATACAGAATGAGAAAAAAAAGGGATTCAGGATGCAAATAACCTATTCAGTTCGCAGTGCAGACAAAAAAAGCAATTCAGCTTCCAAATAAGCTATTCAGATTGCAAATAAGCTATCCAGTTTGCAAATAAAGCTATTCAGAATGAAAATGTGCTATTCAGATTGCAGTTCAGGATGAAAATAATCTATTCAAAATGAACAAAAAGGGATTCAGGATGCAAATAACCTATTCAGTTTGCAGTTCAGACAAAAAAAGCTATTCAGAATGCAAATAAACTATTCAGATTGCAAATAAGCTAATCAGTTTGCAAAAAAAGCTATTCATAATGAAAATGTGCTATTCAGAATACAGTTCAGGATGAAAATAAGCTATTCAGATTGAAAACAAAAAGGATTCAGGATGCAAATAACCTATTCAGTTCGCAGTTCAGACAAAAAAAGCAATTCAGAATGCAAATGAACTATTCCGAATGCAAATAAGCTATTCAGTTTGCAAAAAAAAACCTATTCCGAATGAAAATGTGCTATTCAGATTGCAGTTCAGGATGAAAATATGTTATTCAGAATGAATAAAAAGGGATTTAGGATGCAAATTACCTATTCAGTTTGCAGTTCAGACAAAAAAAGCTATTCAGAATCCAAATACACAATTGAGATTGCAAATAACCTAATCAGTTTGCAGTTCAAACAAATAATGCTATTCAAAATGCAAATAAACAATTCAGATTGCGAATAAACTATTCAGTTTGCAAAAAAAGCTATTCAGAATGAAAATGTGCTATTCAGATTACAACTCAGGATGATAATAAGCTATTAAGAATGAAAAAAAAGGGATTCAGGAAGCAAATAACCTATTCAGTTCGCAGTTCAGACAAAAAAAAGCTATTCAGAATGCAAATAAACTATTCAGAATGCAAATAAGCTATTCAGTTTGCAAAAAAAAAGCTATTCAGTATGAGAATGTGCTATTCAGATTGCAGTTCAGGATGAAAATAAGCTATTCAGAATGAAAAAATGGGATTCAGGATGCAAATAACCTATTTAGTTTGCAGTTCAAACAAAAAAAGCTATTGAAAATGCAAATAACATATTCAGACTGCAAATATACTATTCAGTTTGCAAAAAAAGCTATTCAGAATGAAAATGTGCTATTCAAATTGCTGTTCAGGATGAAAATAAACTATTCAGAATGAACAAAAAGGGATTCACGATGCAAATAACCTATTCAGTTTGTAGTTCAGACAAAAAAAGCTATTCAGAATGCAAATAATCAATTCAGATTGCAAATAAACTATTCAGTTTGCAAAAAAAGCTATTCATATTGAAAATGTGCTATTGAAATTGCAGTTCAGGATGAAAATAAGCTATTCAGAATGAAACAAATGGGATTAAGAATGCAAATAACCTATTCAGTTTGCAGTTCAGACAAATAAAGCTATTCAGAATGCAAATAAACAATTCAGATTGCAAATAAACTATTCAGTTTGCAAAAAAAGCTATTCAGAATGAAAAAGTGTTATTCAAATTGCTGTTCAGGATGAAAATAATCTATTCTGAATGAACAAAAAGGGATTCAGGATGCAAATAACCTATTCGGTTTGCAGTTCAAGCTATTCATAATGAAAATGTGCTATTCAGAATACAGTTCAGGATGAAAATAAGCTATTCAGATTGAAAAAAAAAGGGATTCAGGATGCAAATAACCTATTCGGTTTGCAGTTCAAGCTATTCATAATGAAAATGTGCTATTCAGAATACAGTTCAGGATGAAAATAACCTATTCAGATTGAAAAAAAAAGGGATTCAAGATGCAAATAACCTATTCAGTTCGCAGTTCAGACAAAAAAAGCAATTCAGAATGCAAATGAACTATTCAGAATGCAAATAAGCTATTCAGTTTGCAAAAAAAAAGCTATTCGGAATGAAAATGTGCTATTCAGATTGCAGTTCAGGAGGAAAATATGTTATTCAGAATGAATAAAAAGGGATTTAGGATGCAAATTACCTATTCAGTTTGCAGTTCAAACAAAAAAAGCTATTCAGAATGCAAATAAATAATTCAGATTGCAAATAACCAAATCAGTTTGCAAAAAAAGTTATTCAGAATGAAAATGTGCTATTTAGATTGCAGTTCAGGATGAAAATAAGCAATATAGAATGAAAAAAAAAGGATTTAGGATGCAAATAACCTATTCAGTTCGCAGTTCAGACAAAAAAAGCTATTCAGCATGCAAATAAGCTATTCAGATTGCAAATAAGCTATTCAATTTGCAAAAAAAGCTATTCATAATGCAAATGTGCTATTTAGATTGCAGTTCAGGATGAAAATAACCTATTCAGAATGAACAAAATGGGATTCAGCATGCAAATAACCTATTTAGTTTGCAGTTCAAACAAAAAACGCTATTCAAAATACAAATAAACTATTCAGATTGCGAATAAGCTATTCAGTTTGCAAAAAAGCTATTCATAATGAAAATGTGCTATTCAGAATACAGTTCAGGATGAAAATAAGCTATACAGAATGAAAAAAAAAGGGATTCAGGATGCATATAACCTATTCAGTTCGCAGTGCAGACAAAAAAAGCAATTCAGCTTCCAAATAAGCTATTCAGATTGCAAATAAGCTATTCAGTTTGCAAATAAAGCTATTCAGAATGAAAATGTGCTATTCAGATTGCAGTTCAGGATGAAAATAATCTATTCAAAATGAACAAAAAGGGATTCAGGATGCAAATAACCTATTCAGTTTGCAGTTCAGACAAAAAAAGCTATTCAGAATGCAAATAAACTATTCAGATTGCAAATAAGCTAATCAGTTTGCAAAAAAGCTATTCATAATGAAAATGTGCTATTCAGAATACAGTTCAGGATGAAAATAAGCTATTCAGATTGAAAACAAAAAGGATTCAGGATGCAAATAACCTATTCAGTTCGCAGTTCAGACAAAAAAAGCAATTCAGAATGCAAATGAACTATTCCGAATGCAAATAAGCTATTCAGTTTGCAAAAAAAAACCTATTCCGAATGAAAATGTGCTATTCAGATTGCAGTTCAGGATGAAAATATGTTATTCAGAATGAATAAAAAGGGATTTAGGATGCAAATTACCTATTCAGTTTGCAGTTCAGACAAAAAAAGCTATTCAGAATCCAAATACACAATTGAGATTGCAAATAACCTAATCAGTTTGCAAAAAAAGTTATTCAGAATGAAAATGTGCTATTTAGATTGCAGTTCAGGATGAAAATAAGCAATATAGAATGAAAAAAAAGGATTCATAATGCAAATAACCTATTCAGTTCGCAGTTCAGACAAAAAAAGCGAATCAGCATGCAAATAAGCTATTCAGATTGCAAATAAGCTATTCAGTTTGCAAAAACAGCTATTCAGAATGAAAATGTGCTATTCAAATTGCAGTTCAGGATGAAAGTATGTTATTCAGAATGGGATTCAGGATGCAAATAACCTATTCAGTTTGCAGTTCAGACAAAAAAAGCTATTCATAATGCAAATAAACAATTCAGATTGCAAATAAACTATTCAGTTTGCAAAAAAAGCTATTCAGAATGAAAATGTGCTATTCAGATTGCAGTTCAGGATGAAAATAAGCAATTTAGAATGAAAAAAAAGGATTGAGGAGGCAAATAACCTATTCAGTTTGCAGTTCAGACAAAAAAAGCTATTTAGAATGCAAATAAACTATTCAGATTGCAAATAACCTTATCAGTTTGCAAAAAAAGCTATTTAGAATGAAAATGTGCTATTTAGATTGCAGTTCAGGATGAAAATAAGCTATTCAGAATGAAACAAATGGGATTCAGGATGCAAATAACCTATTCAATTTGCAGGTCAGACAAAAAAAGCTATTCAGAATGCAAATAAACAATTCAGATTGCAAATAAACTATTCAGTTTGCAAAAAAAGCTATTCAGAATGAAAATGTGCTATACAGATTGCAGTTCAGGATGAAAATAATCTACTCAAAATGAACAAAACGGGATTCAGGATGCATATAACCTATTCAGTTTGCAGTTCAGGCAAAAAAAAGCTATTCAGAATGTAAATAAACTATTCAGATTGCAAATAAGCTAATCAGTTTGCAAAAAAACCTATTCAGAATGAAAATGTGCTATTCAGATTACAGTTCAGGATGAAAATAAGCTATACAGAATGAAAAAAAAGGGATTCAGGATGCAAATAACCTATTCAGTTCGCAGTTCAGACAAACAAAAGCTATTCGGAATGCAAATGAACTATTCATAATGCAAATAAGCTATTCAGTTTGCAAAAAAAAACCTATTCCGAATGAAAATGTGCTATTCAGATTGCAGTTCAGGATGAAAATATGTTATTCAGAATGAATAAAAAGGGATTTAGGATGCAAATTACCTATTCAGTTTGCAGTTCAGACAAAAAAAGCTATTCAGAATCCAAATACACAATTGAGATTGCAAATAACCTAATCAGTTTGCAAAAAAAGTTATTCAGAATGAAAATGTGCTATTTAGATTGCAGTTCAGGATGAAAATAAGCAATATAGAATGAAAAAAAAGGATTCATAATGCAAATAACCTATTCAGTTCGCAGTTCAGACAAAAAAAGCTAATCAGCATGCAAATAAGCTATTCAGATTGCAAATAAGCTATTCAGTTTGCAAAAACAGCTATTCAGAATGAAAATGTGCTATTCAAATTGCAGTTCAGGATGAAAGTATGTTATTCAGAATGGGATTCAGGATGCAAATAACCTATTCAGTTTGCAGTTCAGACAAAAAAAGCTATTCATAATGCAAATAAACAATTCAGATTGCAAATAAACTATTCAGTTTGCAAAAAAAGCTATTCAGAATGAAAATGTGCTATTCAGATTGCAGTTCAGGATGAAAATAAGCAATTTAGAATGAAAAAAAAGGATTGAGGAGGCAAATAACCTATTCAGTTTGCAGTTCAGACAAAAAAAGCTATTTAGAATGCAAATAAACTATTCAGATTGCAAATAACCTTATCAGTTTGCAAAAAAAGCTATTTAGAATGAAAATGTGCTATTTAGATTGCAGTTCAGGATGAAAATAAGCTATTCAGAATGAAACAAATGGGATTCAGGATGCAAATAACCTATTCAATTTGCAGGTCAGACAAAAAAAGCTATTCAGAATGCAAATAAACAATTCAGATTGCAAATAAACTATTCAGTTTGCAAAAAAAGCTATTCAGAATGAAAATGTGCTATACAGATTGCAGTTCAGGATGAAAATAATCTACTCAAAATGAACAAAACGGGATTCAGGATGCATATAACCTATTCAGTTTGCAGTTCAGGCAAAAAAAAGCTATTCAGAATGTAAATAAACTATTCAGATTGCAAATAAGCTAATCAGTTTGCAAAAAAACCTATTCAGAATGAAAATGTGCTATTCAGATTACAGTTCAGGATGAAAATAAGCTATACAGAATGAAAAAAAAGGGATTCAGGATGCAAATAACCTATTCAGTTCGCAGTTCAGACAAACAAAAGCTATTCGGAATGCAAATGAACTATTCATAATGCAAATAAGCTATTCAGTTTGCAAAAAAAGCTATTCATATTGAAAATGTGCTATTCAGATTGCAGTTCAGGATGTAAATAAGCTATTCAGAATGAAACAAATGGGATTCAGAATGCAAATAACCTATTCAGTTTGCAGTTCAGACAAAAAAAGCTATTCAGAATGCAAATAAGCTATTCAGATTGCAAATAAGCTATTCAGTTTGCAAAAAAAGCTATTCAGAATGAAAATGTGCTATTCAGATTGCAGTTCAGGATGAAAATAAGCTATTCAGAATGAACAAAATGGGATTCAGCATGCAAATAACCTATTCAGTGTGCAGTTCAAACAAAAAATGCTATTCAAAATGCAAATAAACAATTCAGATTGCGAATAAGCTATTCAGTTTGCAAAAAAAGCTATTCAAAATGAAAATGTGCTATTCAGATTACAACTCAGAATGATAATAAGCTATTCAGAATGAAAAAAAAGGGATTCAGGATGCAAATAACCTATTCAGTTCGCAGTTCAGACAAAACAAAAGCTATCAAGAATGCAAATAAACTATTCAGAATGCAAATAAGCTATTCAGTTTGCAAAAAAAAAGCTATTCAGTATGAGAAGGTGTTATTCAAATTGCAGTTCAGGATGAAAATAAGCTATTCAGAATGAAAAAAATGTCATTCAGGATGCAAATAACCTATTTAGTTTGCAGTTCAAACAAAAAAAGCTATTCAAAATGCAAATAAACTATTCAGACTGCAAATAAACTATTCAGTTTGCAAAAAAAGCTACTCATATTGAAAATGTGCTATTCAAATTGCAGTTCAGGATGAAAATAAGCTATTCAGAATGAAACAAATGGGATTCATAATGCAAATAACCTATTCAGTTTGCAGTTCAGACAAAAAAAGCTATTCTGAATGCAAATAAACAATTCAGATTGCGAATAAGCTATTCAGTTTGCAAAAAAAGTTATTCAGAATGAAAATGTGCTATTCAGATTACAACTCAGGATGATAAAAAGCTATTCAGAATGAAGAAAAAGGGATTCAGGATGCAAATAACCTATTCAGTTCGCAGTTCAGACAAAAAAAAAGCTATCCAGAATGCAAATAAACTATTCAGAATGCAAATAAGCTATTCAGTTGCAAAAAAAAAGCTATTCAGTATGAGAAGGTGCTATTCAAGTTGCAGTTCAGGATGAAAATAAGCTATTCAGAATGAAAAAAATGTGATTCAGGATGCAAATAACCTATTTAGTTTGCAGTTCAAACAAAAAAAGCTATTCAAAATGCAAATAAACTATTCAGATTGCAAATAAGCTAATCAGTTTGCAAAAAAAGCTATTCATAATGAAAATGTGCTATTCAGAATACAGTTCAGGATGAAAATAAGCTATTCAGAATGAAAAAAAAAGGATTCGGGATGCAAATAACCTATTCAGTTCGCAATTAGACAAAAAAAGCAATTCAGAATGCAAATAAACTATTCAGAATGCAAATAAGCTATTCAGTTTGCAAAAAAAAACCTATTCCGAATGAAAATGTGCTATTCAGATTGCAGTTCAGGATGAAAATATGTTATTCAGAATGAATAAAAAGGGATTTAGGATGCTAATTACCTATTCAGTTTGCAGTTCAGACAAAAAAAGCTATTCAGAATCCAAATAAACAATTGAGATTGCAAATAACCTAATTAGTTTGCAAAAAAAGTTATTCAGAATGAAAATGTGCTATTTAGATTGCAGTTCAGGATGAAAATAAGCAATATAGAATGAAAAAAAAGGATTCATGATGCAAATAACCTATTCAGTTCGCAGTTCAGACAAAAAAAGCTATTCAGCATGCAAATAAGCTATTCAGATTGCAAATAAGCTATTCAGTTTGCAAAAAAAGCTATTCAGAATGAAAATGTGCTATTTAGATTGCAGTTCAGGATGAAAATAAGCAATTTAGAATGAAAAAAAAGGATTGAGGAGGCAAATAACCTATTCAGTTTGCAGTTCAGACAAAAAAAGCTATTTAGAATGCAAATAAACTATTCAGATTGCAAATAACCTTATCAGTTTGCAAAAAAAGCTATTTAGAATGAAAATGTGCTATTTAGATTGCAGTTCAGGATGAAAATAAGCTATTCAGAATGAAACAAATGGGATTCAGGATGCAAATAACCTATTCAATTTGCAGGTCAGACAAAAAAAGCTATTCAGAATGCAAATAAACAATTCAGATTGCAAATAAACTATTCAGTTTGCAAAAAAAGCTATTCAGAATGAAAATGTGCTATACAGATTGCAGTTCAGGATGAAAATAATCTACTCAAAATGAACAAAACGGGATTCAGGATGCATATAACCTATTCAGTTTGCAGTTCAGGCAAAAAAAAGCTATTCAGAATGTAAATAAACTATTCAGATTGCAAATAAGCTAATCAGTTTGCAAAAAAACCTATTCAGAATGAAAATGTGCTATTCAGATTACAGTTCAGGATGAAAATAAGCTATACAGAATGAAAAAAAAGGGATTCAGGATGCAAATAACCTATTCAGTTCGCAGTTCAGACAAACAAAAGCTATTCGGAATGCAAATGAACTATTCATAATGCAAATAAGCTATTCAGTTTGCAAAAAAAGCTATTCATATTGAAAATGTGCTATTCAGATTGCAGTTCAGGATGAAAATAAGCTATTCAGAATGAAACAAATGGGATTCAGAATGCAAATAACCTATTCAGTTTGCAGTTCAGACAAAAAAAGCTATTCAGAATGCAAATAAGCTATTCAGATTGCAAATAAGCTATTCAGTTTGCAAAAAAAGCTATTCAGAATGAAAATGTGCTATTCAGATTGCAGTTCAGGATGAAAATAAGCTATTCAGAATGAACAAAATGGGATTCAGCATGCAAATAACCTATTCAGTGTGCAGTTCAAACAAAAAATGCTATTCAAAATGCAAATAAACAATTCAGATTGCGAATAAGCTATTCAGTTTGCAAAAAAAGCTATTCAGAATGAAAATGTGCTATTCAGATTACAACTCAGGATGATAATAAGCTATTCAGAATGAAAAAAAAGGGATTCAGGATGCAAATAACCTATTCAGTTCGCAGTTCAGACAAAACAAAAGCTATCAAGAATGCAAATAAACTATTCAGAATGCAAATAAGCTATTCAGTTTGCAAAAAAAAAGCTATTCAGTATGAGAAGGTGCTATTCAAATTGCAGTTCAGGATGAAAATAAGCTATTCAGAATGAAAAAAATGTGATTCAGGATGCAAATAACCTATTTAGTTTGCAGTTCAAACAAAAAAAGCTATTCAAAATGCAAATAAACTATTCAGACTGCAAATAAACTATTCAGTTTGCAAAAAAAGCTACTCATATTGAAAATGTGCTATTCAAATTGCAGTTCAGGATGAAAATAAGCTATTCAGAATGAAACAAATGGGATTCAGAATGCAAATAACCTATTCAGTTTGCAGTTCAGACAAAAAAAGCTATTCAGAATGCAAATAAACAATTCAGATTGCAAATAAACTATTCAGTTTGCAAAAAAAGCTATTCAGAATGAAAATGTGTTATTCAAATTGCTGTTCAGGATGAAAATAATCTATTCAGAATGAACAAAAAGGGATTCAGTATGCAAATAACCTATTCAGTTTGCAAAAAAAAAGCTATTCCGAATGAAAATGTGCTATTCAGATTGCAGTTCAGGATGAAAATATGTTATTCAGAATGAATAAAAAGGGATTTAGGATGCAAATTACCTATTCAGTTTGCAGTTCAGACAAAAAAACCTATTCAGAATGCAAATAAACAATTCAGATTGCAAATAACCTAATCAGTTTGCAAAAAAAGTTATTCAGAATGAAAATGTGCTATTTAGATTGCAGTTCAGGATGAAAATAAGCAATATAGAATGAAAAAGAAGGATTCAGGACGCAAATAACCTATTCAGTTCGCAGTTCAGACAAAAAAAGCTATTCAGCATGCAAATAAGCTATTCAGTTTGCAAAAAAAGCTATTCAGAATGAAAATGTGCTATTCAGATTGCAGTTCCGGATGAAAATAAGCTATTCAGATAGAACAAAATGGGATTCAGCATGCAAATAACCTATTTAGTTTGCACTTCAAACCAAAAATGCTATTCAAAATGCAAATAAACTATTCAGATAGCGAATAAGCTATTCAGTTTGCAAAAAAAGCTATTCAAAATGAAAATGTGCTATTCAGATTGCAATTCAGAATGAATAAGAAGGGATTTAGGATGCAAATAACCTATTCAGTTTGCAGTTCAGACAAAAAAGCTATTCGGAATGCCAATAAACAATTCAGATTGCAAATAAGCTATTCAGTTTGCAAAAAAAGCTATTCAGAATGAAAATGTGCTATTCAGATTGCAGTTCAGGGTGAAAGCATGTTATTCAAAATGAATAAGAAGGGATTTTGGATGCAAAAAACCTATTCAGTTTGCAGTTCAGACAAAAAAGCTATTCGGAATACCAATAAACAATTCAGATTGCAAATAACCTTATTAGTTTGCAAAAAAAGCTATTCAGAATGAAAATGTGCTATTTAGATTGCAGTTCAGGATGAAAATAAGCAATTTAGAATGAAAAAAAAGGATTGAGGAGGCAAATAACCTATTCAGTTTGCAGTTTAGACAACAAAAGCTATTCAGAATACAAATAAACTATTCAGATTGCAAATAACTTTATCAGTTTGCAAAAAAAGCTATTCAGAATGAAAATGTGCTATTCAGATTGCAGTTCAGGATGAAAATAAGCTATTCAGAATGAAGCAAATGGGATTCAGGATGCAAATAACCTATTCAGTTTGCAGTTCAGACAAAAAAAGCTATTCAGAAAGCAAATAAACAATTCAGATTGCAAATAACCTATTCGGTTTGCAAAAAAAAAGTTATTCAGTATGAGAATGTGCTATTCAGATTGCGGTTCAGGATGAAAATAATCTATTCAAAATGAACAAAACGGGATTCAGGATGCAAATAACCTATTCAGTTTGCAGTACAGACAAAAAAAAGCTATTCAGAATGTAAATAAACTATTCAGATTGCAAATAAGCTAATCAGTTTGCAAAAAAAGCTAAACAGAATGAAAATGTGCTATTCAGATTACAGTTCAGGATGAAAATAAGCTATACAGAATGAAAAAAAAAGGGATTCAGGATGCAAATAACCTATTCAGTTCGCAGTTCAGATAAAAAAAGCTATTCAGAATGCAAATGAACTATTCAGGATGCAAATAAGCTATTCAGTTTGCAAAAAAAAAGCTATTCCGAATGAAAATGTGCTATTCAGATTGCAGTTCAGGATGAAAATATCTCATTCAGAATGAATAAAAAGGGATTTAGCATGCAAATAACCTATTCAGTTTGCAGTTCAGACAAAAAAAGCTATTCAGCATGCAAAAAAGCTATTCAGATTGCAAATAAGCTATTCAGTTTGCAAAAAAAGCTATTCATAATGAAAATGTGCTATTCAGATTGCAGTTCAGGATGAAAATAAGCTATTCAGAATGAACAAAATGGGATTCAGCATGCAGTTCAAACAAAAAAAGCTATTCAAAATGCAAATAAACAATTCAGATTGCGAATAAGCTATTCCGTTTGCAAAAAAAGCTATTCAGAATGAAAATGTGCTATTCAGATTACAACTCAGGATGAAAATAAGCTATTCAGAATGATAAAAAAGGGATTCAGGATGCAAATAACCTATTCAGTTCGCAGTTCAGACAAAAAAAAAAGCTATTAAGAATGCAAATAAACTATTCAGAATGCAAATAAGCTATTCAGTTTGCAAAAAAAAATCTATCCAGTATGAGAATATGCTATTCAGATTGCAGTTCAGGATGAAAATAAGCTATTCAGAATGAAAAAAATGGGATTCAGGATGCAAATAACCTATTTAGTTTGCAGTTCAAACAAAAAAAGCTATTCAAAATGCAAATAAACTATTCAGACTGCAAATAAACTATTCAGTTTGCAAAAAAAGCTATTCAGAATGAAAATGTGCTATTCAAATTGCTGTTCAGGATGAAAATAATCTGTTCAGAATGAACAAAAAGGGATTCACGATGCAAATAACCTATTCAGTTTGTAGTTCAGACAAAAAAAGCTATTTAGAATGCAAATAATCAATTCAGATTGCAAATAAACTATTCAGTTTGCAAAAAAAGCTATTCATATTGAAAATGTGCTATTCAGATTGCAGTTCAGGATGAAAATAATCTATTCAGAATGAAAAAAATGGGATTTAGGATGCAAATAACCTATTTAGTTTGCAGTTCAAACAAAAAAAGCTATTGAAAATGCAAATAAACTATTCAGACTGCAAATAAGTTACTCAGTTTACAAAAAAAGCTAATCATAATGAAAATGTGCTATTCAGATTGCAGTTCAGGATGAAAATAAGCTATTCAAAATGCAAATAAACTATTCAGATTGCAAATAAGCTATTCAAAAAACCTGTTCAGGATGAAAATAAGCTATTCAGTTTGCAGTTCAGACAAAAAAATCTATTCAGAATGCAAATAAACTATTCAGATTGCAAATAAGCTAATCAGTTTGCAAAAAAAGCTATTCAGAAAGAAAATGTGCTATTCAGATTGCAGTTCAGGATGAAAATATGTTATTCAGAATGAATAAAAAGGGATTTAGGATGCAATTAAACTATTCAGTTTGCAGTTCTGACAAAAAAGCTATTCAGAATGAAAATAAACAGTTCAGATTGCAAATAACCATATCAGTTTGCAAAAAAAGCTATTCAGATTGAAAATGTGCTATTCAAATTGCAGTTCAGGATGAAAATAAGCTATTTAGAATGAAACAAATGGGATTCAGAATGCAAATAACCTATATTAGTTTGCAGTTCAGACAAAAAAAGCTATTCAGAATGCAAATAAACAATTCAGATTGCAAATAAACTATTCAGTTTGCAAAAAAAGCTATTCATAATGAAAATGTGCTACTCAAATTACAGTTCAGGATGAAAATAAGCTACTCAGAATGAACAAAAAGGGATTTAGGATGCAAATAACCTATTCTGTTTGCAGTTCAGACAAAAAAAGCTATTTAGAATGCAAATAAACTATTCAGATTGCAAATAAGCTAATCAGTTTGCAAAAAAAGCTATTCAGAATGAAAATGTGCTATTCAGATTACAGTTCATGATGAAAATAAGCTATTCAGAATGAAAAAAAAAGGGATTCAGGATGCAAATAACCTATTCAGTTTGCAGTTCAGACAAAAAAAGCTATTCAGCATGCAAATAAACAATTCAGATTGCAAATAACCTTATTAGTTTGCAAAAAAAGCTATTCAGAATGAAAATGTGCTATTCCGATTGCAGTTCAGGATGAAAATAAGCAATTTAGAATGAAAAAAAAGGATTGAGGACGCGAATAACCTATTCAGTTTGCAGTTCAGACAAAAAAAGCAATTCAGAATGCAAATAAACTATTTAGATTGCAAATAAGCTAATCAATTTGCAAAAAAAGCTATTCAGAATGAAAATGTGCTATTCAGAATGCAGTTCAGGATGAAAATAATCTATTTAGAATGAACAAAAAGGGATTCAACATGCAAATAACCTATTCAGTTTGTAGTTCAGACAAAAAAAGCTATTCAGAATGCAAATAAACTATTCAGAATGCAAATAAGCTTTTCAGTTTGCAAAAAAAAAGCTATTCAGTATGAGAATGTGCTATTCAGATTGCAGTTCAGGAAGAAAATCAGCTATTTAGAATGAAAAAAAAAGGGATTTAGGATGAAAATAACCTATTTAGTTTGCAGTTCAAACAAAAAAGGCTATTCAAAATGCAAATAAACTATTCAGACTGCAAATAAGTTATTCAGTTTACCAAAAAAGCTAATCATAATGAAAATGTGCTCTTCAGATTGCAGTTCAGGATGAACAAAAAGGGATTCAGGATGCAAATAACCTATTCATTTTGCAGTTCAGACAAAAAAAGCTATTCAGAATGCAAATAAGCTAATCAGTTTGCAAAAAAAGCTATTCATAATGAAAATGTGCTATTCAGAATACAGTTCAGGATGAAAATAAGCTATTCAGAATGAAAAAAAAAGGATTCGGGATGCAAATAACCTATTCAGTTCGCAATTAGACAAAAAAAGCAATTCAGAATGCAAATGAACTATTCAGATTGCAAATAAGCTAATCAGTTTGCAAAAAAAGCTATTCATAATGAAAATGTGCTATTCAGAATACAGTTCAGGATGAAAATAAGCTATTCAGAATGAAAAAAAAAGGATTCGGGATGCAAATAACCTATTCAGTTCGCAATTAGACAAAAAAAGCAATTCAGAATGCAAATGAACTATTCAGAATGCAAATAAGCTATTCAGTTTGCAAAAAAAAACCTATTCCGAATGAAAATGTGCTATTCAGATTGCAGTTCAGGATGAAAATATGTTATTCAGAATGAATAAAAAGGGATTTAGGATGCTAATTACCTATTCAGTTTGCAGTTCAGACAAAAAAAGCTATTCAGAATCCAAATAAACAATTGAGATTGCAAATAACCTAATTAGTTTGCAAAAAAAGTTATTCAGAATGAAAATGTGCTATTTAGATTGCAGTTCAGGATGAAAATAAGCAATATAGAATGAAAAAAAAGGATTCATGATGCAAATAACCTATTCAGTTCGCAGTTCAGACAAAAAAAGCTATTCAGCATGCAAATAAGCTATTCAGATTGCAAATAAGCTATTCAGTTTGCAAAAAAAGCTATTCAGAATGAAAATGTGCTATTTAGATTGCAGTTCAGGATGAAAATAAGCAATTTAGAATGAAAAAAAAGGATTGAGGAGGCAAATAACCTACTCAGTTTGCAGTTCAGACAAAAAAAGCTATTCAGAATGCAAATAAACTATTCAGATTGCAAATAACCTTATCAGTTTGCAAAAAAAGCTATTTAGAATGAAAATGTGCTATTTAGATTGCAGTTCAGGATGAAAATAAGCTATTCAGAATGAAACAAATGGGATTCAGGATGCAAATAACCTATTCAATTTGCAGGTCAGACAAAAAAAGCTATTCAGAATGCAAATAAACGATTCAGATTGCAAATAAACTATTCAGTTTGCAAAAAAAGCTATTCAGAATGAAAATGTGCTATACAGATTGCAGTTCAGGATGAAAATAATCTACTCAAAATGAACAAAACGGGATTCAGGATGCATATAACCTATTCAGTTTGCAGTTCAGGCAAAAAAAAGCTATTCAGAATGTAAATAAACTATTCAGATTGCAAATAAGCTAATCAGTTTGCAAAAAAACCTATTCAGAATGAAAATGTGCTATTCAGATTACAGTTCAGGATGAAAATAAGCTATACAGAATGAAAAAAAAAGGGATTCAGGATGCAAATAACCTATTCAGTTCGCAGTTCAGACAAACAAAAGCTATTCGGAATGCAAATGAACTATTCATAATGCAAATAAGCTATTCAGTTTGCAAAAAAAGCTATTCATATTGAAAATGTGCTATTCAGATTGTAGTTCAGGATGAAAATAAGCTATTCAGAATGAAACAAATGGGATTCAGAATGCAAATAACCTATTCAGTTTGCAGTTCAGACAAAAAAAGCTATTCAGAATGCAAATAAGCTATTCAGATTGCAAATAAGCTATTCAGTTTGCAAAAAAAGCTATTCAGAATGAAAATGTGCTATTCAGATTGCAGTTCAGGATGAAAATAAGCTATTCAGAATGAACAAAATGGGATTCAGCATGCAAATAACCTATTCAGTTTGCAGTTCAAACAAAAAATGCTATTCAAAATGCAAATAAACAATTCAGATTGCGAATAAGCTATTCAGTTTGCAAAAAAAGCTATTCAGAATGAAAATGTGCTATTCAGATTACAACTCAGGATGATAATAAGCTATTCAGAATGAAAAAAAAGGGATTCAGGATGCAAATAACCTATTCAGTTCGCAGTTCAGACAAAACAAAAGCTATCAAGAATGCAAATAAACTATTCAGAATGCAAATAAGCTATTCAGTTTGCAAAAAAAAAGCTATTCAGTATGAGAAGGTGCTATTCAAATTGCAGTTCAGGATGAAAATAAGCTATTCAGAATGAAAAAAATGTCATTCAGGATGCAAATAACCTATTTAGTTTGCAGTTCAAACAAAAAAAGCTATTCAAAATGCAAATAAACTATTCAGACTGCAAATAAACTATTCAGTTTGCAAAAAAAGCTACTCATATTGAAAATGTGCTATTCAAATTGCAGTTCAGGATGAAAATAAGCTATTCAGAATGAAACAAATGGGATTCATAATGCAAATAACCTATTCAGTTTGCAGTTCAGACAAAAAAAGCTATTCAGAATGCAAATAAACAATTCAGATTGCAAATAAACTATTCAGTTTGCAAAAAAAGCTATTCAGAATGAAAATGTGTTATTCAAATTGCTGTTCAGGATGAAAATAATCTATTCAGAATGAACAAAAAGGGATTCAGTATGCAAATAACCTATTCAGTTTGCAAAAAAAAAGCTATTCCGAATGAAAATGTGCTATTCAGATTGCAGTTCAGGATGAAAATATGTTATTCAGAATGAATAAAAAGGGATTTAGGATGCAAATTACCTATTCAGTTTGCAGTTCAGACAAAAAAACCTATTCAGAATGCAAATAAACAATTCAGATTGCAAATAACCTATTCAGTTTGCAAAAAAAGTTATTCAGAATGAAAATGTGCTATTTAGATTGCAGTTCAGGATGAAAATAAGCAATATAGAATGAAAAAGAAGGATTCAGGACGCAAATAACCTATTCAGTTCGCAGTTCAGACAAAAAAAGCTATTCAGCATGCAAATAAGCTATTCAGTTTGCAAAAAAAGCTATTCAGAATGAAAATGTGCTATTCAGATTGCAGTTCAGGATGAAAATAAGCTATTCAGATAGAACAAAATGGGATTCAGCATGCAAATAACCTATTTAGTTTGCAGTTCAAACCAAAAATGCTATTCAAAATGCAAATAAACTATTCAGATTGCGAATAAGCTATTCAGTTTGCAAAAAAAGCTATTCAAAATGAAAATGTGCTATTCAGATTGCAATTCAGAATGAATAAGAAGGGATTTAGGATGCAAATAACCTATTCAGTTTGCAGTTCAGACAAAAAAGCTATTCGGAATGCCAATAAACAATTCAGATTGCAAATAAGCTATTCAGTTTGCAAAAAAAGCTATTCAGAATGAAAATGTGCTATTCAGATTGCAGTTCAGGGTGAAAGCATGTTATTCAAAATGAATAAGAAGGGATTTTGGATGCAAAAAACCTATTCAGTTTGCAGTTCAGACAAAAAAGCTATTCGGAATACCAATAAACAATTCAGCATGCAAATAAACAATTCAGATTGCAAATAACATTATCAGTTTGCAAAAAAAGCTATTCAGAATGAAAATGTGCTATTTAGATTGCAGTTCAGGATGAAAATAAGCAATTTAGAATGAAAAAAAAGGATTGAGGAGGCAAATAACCTATTCAGTTTGCAGTTTAGACAACAAAAGCTATTCAGAATACAAATAAACTATTCAGATTGCAAATAACTTTATCAGTTTGCAAAAAAAGCTATTCAGAATGAAAATGTGCTATTCAGATTGCAGTTCAGGATGAAAATAAGCTATTCAGAATGAAGCAAATGGGATTCAGGATGCAAATAACCTATTCAGTTTGCAGTTCAGACAAAAAAAGCTATTCAGAAAGCAAATAAACAATTCAGATTGCAAATAACCTATTCGATTTGCAAAAAAAAAGTTATTCAGTATGAGAATGTGCTATTCAGATTGCGGTTCAGGATGAAAATAATCTATTCAAAATGAACAAAACGGGATTCAGGATGCAAATAACCTATTCAGTTTGCAGTACAGACAAAAAAAAGCTATTCAGAATGTAAATAAACTATTCAGATTGCAAATAAGCTAATCAGTTTGCAAAAAAAGCTAAACAGAATGAAAATGTGCTATTCAGAATACAGTTCAGGATGAAAATAAGCTATACAGAATGAAAAAAAAAGGGATTCAGGATGCAAATAACCTATTCAGTTCGCAGTTCAGATAAAAAAAGCTATTCAGAATGCAAATGAACTATTCAGGATGCAAATAAGCTATTCAGTTTGCAAAAAAAAAGCTATTCCGAATGAAAATGTGCTATTCAGATTGCAGTTCAGGATGAAAATATCTCATTCAGAATGAATAAAAAGGGATTTAGCATGCAAATAACCTATTCAGTTTGCAGTTCAGACAAAAAAAGCTATTCAGCATGCAAATAAGCTATTCAGTTTGCAAAAAAAGCTATTCATAATGAAAATGTGCTATTCAGATTGCAGTTCAGGATGAAAATAAGCTATTCAGAATGAACAAAATGGGATTCAGCATGCAGTTCAAACAAAAAAAGCTATTCAAAATGCAAATAAACAATTCAGATTGCGAATAAGCTATTCCGTTTGCAAAAAAAGCTATTCAGAATGAAAATGTGCTATTCAGATTACAACTCAGGATGAAAATAAGCTATTCAGAATGAAAAAAAAGGGATTCAGGATGCAAATAACATATTCAGTTCGCAGTTCAGACAAAAAAAAAAGCTATTAAGAATGCAAATAAACTATTCAGAATGCAAATAAGCTATTCAGTTTGCAAAAAAAAATCTATCCAGTATGAGAATATGCTATTCAGATTGCAGTTCAGGCTGAAAATAAGCTATTCAGAATGAAAAAAATGGGATTCAGGATGCAAATAACCTATTTAGTTTGCAGTTCAAACAAAAAAAACTATTCAAAATGCAAATAAACTATTCAGACTGCAAATAAACTATTCAGTTTGCAAAAAAAGCTATTCAGAATGAAAATGTGCTATTCAAATTGCTGTTCAGGATGAAAATAATCTGTTCAGAATGAACAAAAAGGGATTCACGATGCAAAAAACCTATTCAGTTTGTAGTTCAGACAAAAAAAGCTATTTAGAATGCAAATAATCAATTCAGATTGCAAATAAACTATTCAGTTTGCAAAAAAAGCTATTCATATTGAAAATGTGCTATTCAGATTGCAGTTCAGGATGAAAATAAGCTATTCAGAATGAAACAAATGGGATGCAGAATGCAAATAACCTATTCAGTTTGCAGTTCAGACAAAAAAAGCTATTCAGAATGCAAATAAACAATTCAGATTGCAAATAAACTATTCAGTTTGCAAAAAAAGCTATTCAGAATGAAAATGTGTTATTCAAATTGCTGTTCAGGATGAAAATAATCTATTCAGAATAAAAAAATGGGATTCAGGATGCAAATAACCTATTTAGTTTGCAGTTCAAACAAAAAAAGCTATTGAAAATGCAAATAAACTATTCAGACTGCAAATAAGTTACTCAGTTTACAAAAAAAGCTAATCATAATGAAAATGTGCTATTCAGATTGCAGTTCAGGATGAAAATAAGCTATTCAAAATGCAAATAAACTATTCAGATTGCAAATAAGCTATTCAAAAAACCTGTTCAGGATGAAAATAAGCTATTCAGTTTGCAGTTCAGACAAAAAAATCTATTCAGAATGCAAATAAACTATTCAGATTGCAAATAAGCTAATCAGTTTGCAAAAAAAGCTATTCAGAAAGAAAATGTGCTATTCAGATTGCAGTTCAGGATGAAAATATGTTATTCAGAATGAATAAAAAGGGATTTAGGATGCAATTAAACTATTCAGTTTGCAGTTCTGACAAAAAAGCTATTCAGAATGAAAATAAACAGTTCAGATTGCAAATAACCTTATCAGTTTGCAAAAAAAGCTATTCAGATTGAAAATGTGCTATTCAAATTGCAGTTCAGGATGAAAATAAGCTATTTAGAATGAAACAAATGGGATTCAGAATGCAAATAACCTATATTAGTTTGCAGTTCAGACAAAAAAAGCTATTCAGAATGCAAATAAACAATTCAGATTGCAAATAAACTATTCAGTTTGCAAAAAAAGCTATTCAGAATGAAAATGTGCTATTCAAATTACAGTTCAGGATGAAAATAAGCTACTCAGAATGAACAAAAAGGGATTCAGGATGCAAATAACCTATTCTGTTTGCAGTTCAGACAAAAAAAGCTATTTAGAATGCAAATAAACTATTCAGATTGCAAATAAGCTTATCAGTTTGCAAAAAAAGCTATTCAGAATGAAAATGTGCTATTCAGATTACAGTTCATGATGAAAATAAGCTATTCAGAATGAAAAAAAAAGGGATTCAGGATGCAAATAACCTATTCAGTTTGCAGTTCAGACAAAAAAAGCTATTCAGCATGCAAATAAACAATTCAGATTGCAAATAACCTTATTAGTTTGCAAAAAAAGCTATTCAGAATGAAAATGTGCTATTCCGATTGCAGTTCAGGATGAAAATAAGCAATTTAGAATGAAAAAAAAGGATTGAGGACGCGAATAACCTATTCAGTTTGCAGTTCAGACAAAAAAAGCAATTCAGAATGCAAATAAACTATTTAGATTGCAAATAAGCTAATCAATTTGCAAAAAAAGCTATTCAGAATGAAAATGTGCTATTCAGAATGCAGTTCAGGATGAAAATAATCTATTTAGAATGAACAAAAAGGGATTCAACATGCAAATAACCTATTCAGTTTGTAGTTCAGACAAAAAAAGCTATTCAGAATGCAAATAAGCTTTTCAGTTTGCAAAAAAAAAGCTATTCAGTATGAGAATGTGCTATTCAGATTGCAGTTCAGGAAGAAAATCAGCTATTCAGAATGAAAAAAAAAGGGATTTAGGATGAAAATAACCTATTTAGTTTGCAGTTCAAACAAAAAAAGCTATTCAAAATGCAAATAAACTATTCAGACTGCAAATAAGTTATTCAGTTTACCAAAAAAGCTAATCATAATGAAAATGTGCTCTTCAGATTGCAGTTCAGGATGAACAAAAAGGGATTCAGGATGCAAATAACCTATTCATTTTGCAGTTCAGACAAAAAAAGCTATTCAGAATGCAAATAAACTATTCAGATTGCAAATAAGCTAATCAGTTTGCAAAAAAAGCTATTCAGAATGAAAATATGCTATTCAAATTGCAGTTCAGGATGAAAATAAGCTATTTAGAATGAAACAAATGGGATTCAGAATGCAAATAACCTATATTAGTTTGCAGTTCAGACAAAAAAAGCTATTCAGAATGCAAATAAACAATTCAGATTGCAAATAAACTATTCAGTTTGCAAAAAAAGCTATTCAGAATGAAAATGTGCTATTCAAATTACAGTTCAGGATGAAAATAAGCTACTCAGAATGAACAAAAAGGGATTCAGGATGCAAATAACCTATTCTGTTTGCAGTTCAGACAAAAAAAGCTATTTAGAATGCAAATAAACTATTCAGATTGCAAATAAGCTAATCAGTTTGCAAAAAAAGCTATTCAGAATGAAAATGTGCTATTCAGATTACAGTTCATGATGAAAATAAGCTATTCAGAATGAAAAAAAAAGGGATTCAGGATGCAAATAACCTATTCAGTTTGCAGTTCAGACAAAAAAAGCTATTCAGCATGCAAATAAACAATTCAGATTGCAAATAACCTTATTAGTTTGCAAAAAAAGCTATTCAGAATGAAAATGTGCTATTCCGATTGCAGTTCAGGATGAAAATAAGCAATTTAGAATGAAAAAAAAGGATTGAGGACGCGAATAACCTATTCAGTTTGCAGTTCAGACAAAAAAAGCAATTCAGAATGCAAATAAACTATTTAGATTGCAAATAAGCTAATCAATTTGCAAAAAAAGCTATTCAGAATGAAAATGTGCTATTCAGAATGCAGTTCAGGATGAAAATAATCTATTTAGAATGAACAAAAAGGGATTCAACATGCAAATAACCTATTCAGTTTGTAGTTCAGACAAAAAAAGCTATTCAGAATGCAAATAAACTATTCAGAATGCAAATAAGCTTTTCAGTTTGCAAAAAAAAAGCTATTCAGTATGAGAATGTGCTATTCAGATTGCAGTTCAGGAAGAAAATCAGCTATTCAGAATGAAAAAAAAAGGGATTTAGGATGAAAATAACCTATTTAGTTTGCAGTTCAAACAAAAAAAGCTATTCAAAATGCAAATAAACTATTCAGACTGCAAATAAGTTATTCAGTTTACCAAAAAAGCTAATCATAATGAAAATGTGCTCTTCAGATTGCAGTTCAGGATGAACAAAAAGGGATTCAGGATGCAAATAACCTATTCATTTTGCAGTTCAGACAAAAAAAGCTATTCAGAATGCAAATAAACTATTCAGATTGCAAATAAGCTAATCAGTTTGCAAAAAAAGCTATTCAGAATGAAAATATGCTATTCAGATTGCTGTTCAGGATGAAAATAATCTATTCAGAATGAACAAAAAGGGATTCAGGATGCAAATAACCTATTCAGTTTGCAAAAAAAAAGTTATTCAGTATGAGAATGTGCTATTCAGATTGCAGTTCAGGATTAAAATAAGCTATTTAGAATGAAAAAAATGGGATTCAGGATGCAAATAACCTATTTAGTTTGCAGTTCAAACAAAAAAAGCTATTCAAAATGCAAATAAACTATTCAGACTGCAAATAAGTTATTCAGTTTACAAAAAAAGCTAATCATAATGAAAATGTGCTATTCAGATTGCAGTTCAGGATGAAAATATGTTATTCAGAATGAATAAAAAGGGATTTAGGATGCAAATAACCTATTCAGTTTGCAGTTCTGACAAAAAAGCTATTTAGAATGCAAATAAACAATTCAGATTGCACATAACCTTATCAGTTTGCAAAATAAGCTATTCAGATTGAAAATGTGCTATTCTGATTGCAGTTCAAGATGAAAATAAGCTATTCAGAATGAAACAAATGGGATTCAGAATGCAAATAACCTATTCAGTTTGCAGTTCAGACAAAAAAAGCTATTTAGAATGCAAATATACAATTCAGATTGCAAATAAACTATTCAGTTTGCAAAAAAAGCTATTCATATTGAAAATGTGCTATTCAGATTGCAGTTCAGGATGAAAATAAGCTATTCAGAATGAAACAAATGGGATTCAGAATGCAAATAACCTATTCAGTTTGCAGTTCAGACAAAAAAAGCTATTCAGCATGCAAATAAACAATTCAGATTGCAAATAACCTTATTAGTTTGCAAAAAAAGCTATTCAGATTGAAAATGTGTTATTCAAATTGCTGTTCAGGATGAAAATAATCTATTCAGAATGAACAAAAAGGGATTCAGGATGCAAATAACCTATTCAGTTTGCAAAAAAAAAGTTATTCAGTATGAGAATGTGCTATTCAGATTGCAGTTTCAGGATGAAAATAAGCTATTCAGAACGAAAAAAATGGGATTCAGGATGCAAATAACCTATTTAGTTTGCAGTTCAAACAGAAAAAACTATTCAAAATGCAAATAAACTATTCAGACTGCAAATAAGTTATTCAGTTTACAAAAAAAGCTAATCATAATGAAAATGTGCTGTTCAGATTGCAGTTCAGGATGAAAATAAGCTATTCAGAATGCAAATAAACTATTCAGATTGCAAATAAGCTATTCAAAAAACCTGTTCAGGATGAAAAAAAGCTATTCAGTTTGCAGTTCAGACAAAAAAATCTATTCAGCATGCAAATAAACTATTCAGATTGCAAATAAGCTAATCAGTTTGCAAAAAAAGCTATTCAGAATGAAAATGTGCTATTCAGATTGCAGTTCAGGATGAAAATATGTTATTCAGAATGAATAAAAAGGGATTTAGGATGCAATTAAACTATTCATTTTGCAGTTCTGACAAAAAAGCTATTCAGAATGCAAATAAACAGTTCAGATTGCAAATAACCTTATCAGTTTGCAAAAAAAGCTATTCAGATTGAAAAAGTGCTATTCAGATTACAATTCAAGATGAAAATAAGCTATTCAGTTTGCAGTTCTGACAAAAAAAGCATTTCAGAATGCAAATAAACAATTCAGATTGCAAATAAACTATTCAGTTTGCAAAAAAAGCTATTCAGAATGAAAATGTGCTATTCAGATTGCAGTTCAGGATGAAAATATGTTATTCAGAATGAATAAAAAGGGATTTAGGATGCAAATAACCTATTCAGTTTGCAGTTCTGACAAAAAAGCTATTTAGAATGCAAATAAACAATTCAGATTGCGAATAACCTTATCAGATTGCAAAAAAAGCTATTCTGATTGAAAATGTGCTATTCAGATTGCAGTTCAGGATGAAAATAAGCAATTTAGAATGAAAAAAATGGGATTCAGAATGCAAATAACCTATTCAGTTTGCAGTTCAGACAAAAAAAGCTATTCAGAATGCAAATAAACAATTCAGATTGCAAATAAACTATTCAGTTTGCAAAAAAAGCTATTCAGAATGAAAATGTGCTATTCAGATTACAGTTCATGATGAAAATAAGCTATTCAGAATGAAAAAAAAAGGGATTCAGGATGCAAATAACCTATTCAGTTTGCAGTTCAGACAAAAAAAGCTATTCAGCATGCAAATAAACAATTCAGATTGCAAATAACCTTATTAGTTTGCAAAAAAAGCTATTCAGATTGAAAATGTGTTATTCAAATTGCTGTTCAGGATGAAAATAATCTATTCAGAATGAACAAAAAGGGATTCAGGATGCAAATAACCTATTCAGTTTGCAAAAAAAAAGTTATTCAGTATGAGAATGTGCTATTCAGATTGCAGTTTCAGGATGAAAATAAGCTATTCAGAACGAAAAAAATGGGATTCAGGATGCAAATAACCTATTTAGTTTGCAGTTCAAACAGAAAAAACTATTCAAAATGCAAATAAACTATTCAGACTGCAAATAAGTTATTCAGTTTACAAAAAAAGCTAATCATAATGAAAATGTGCTATTCAGATTGCAGTTCAGGATGAAAATAAGCTATTCAGAATGCAAATAAACTATTCAGATTGCAAATAAGCTATTCAAAAAACCTGTTCAGGATGAAAAAAAGCTATTCAGTTTGCAGTTCAGACAAAAAAATCTATTCAGCATGCAAATAAACTATTCAGATTGCAAATAAGCTAATCAGTTTGCAAAAAAAGCTATTCAGAATGAAAATGTGCTATTCAGATTGCAGTTCAGGATGAAAATATGTTATTCAGAATGAATAAAAAGGGATTTAGGATGCAATTAAACTATTCATTTTGCAGTTCTGACAAAAAAGCTATTCAGAATGCAAATAAACAGTTCAGATTGCAAATAACCTTATCAGTTTGCAAAAAAAGCTATTCAGATTGAAAAAGTGCTATTCAGATTACAATTCAAGATGAAAATAAGCTATTCAGTTTGCAGTTCTGACAAAAAAAGCATTTCAGAATGCAAATAAACAATTCAGATTGCAAATAAACTATTCAGTTTGCAAAAAAAGCTATTCAGAATGAAAATGTGCTATTCAGATTGCAGTTCAGGATGAAAATATGTTATTCAGAATGAATAAAAAGGGATTTAGGATGCAAATAACCTATTCAGTTTGCAGTTCTGACAAAAAAGCTATTTAGAATGCAAATAAACAATTCAGATTGCAAATAACCTTATCAGATTGCAAAAAAAGCTATTCTGATTGAAAATGTGCTATTCAGATTGCAGTTCAGGATGAAAATAAGCAATTTAGAATGAAAAAAATGGGATTCAGAATGCAAATAACCTATTCAGTTTGCAGTTCAGACAAAAAAAGCTATTCAGAATGCAAATAAACAATTCAGATTGCAAATAAACTATTCAGTTTGCAAAAAAAGCTATTCATATTGAAAATGTGCTATTCAGATTGCAGTTCAGGATGAAAATAAGCTATTCAGAATGAAACAAATGGGATTCAGAATGCAAATAACCTATTCAGTTTGCAGTTCCGACAAAAAAAGCTATTCAGAATGCAAATAAACAATTCAGATTGCAAATAAACTATTCAGTTTGCAAAAAAAGCTATTCAGAATGAAAATGTGTTATTCAAATTGCTGTTCAGGATGAAAATAATCTATTCAGAATGAACAAAAAGGGATTCAGGATGCAAATAACCTATTCAGTTTGCAAAAAAAAAGTTATTCAGTATGAGAATGTGCTATTCAGATTGCAGTTCAGGATGAAAATAAGCTATTCAGAATAAAAAAAATGGGATTCAGGATGCAAATAACCTATTTAGTTTGCAGTTCAAACAGAAAAAGCTATTCAAAATGCAAATAAACTATTCAGACTGCAAATAAGTTATTCAGTTTACAAAAAAAGCTAATCATAATGAAAATGTGCTATTCAGATTGCAGTTCAGGATGAAAATAAGCTATTCAGAATGCAAATAAACTATTCAGATTGCAAATAAGCTATTCAAAAAACCTGTTCAGGATGAAAAAAAGCTATTCAGTTTGCAGTTCAGACAAAAAAATCTATTCAGCATGCAAATAAACTATTCAGATTGCAAATAAGCTAATCAGTTTGCAAAAAAAGCTATTCAGAATGAAAATGTGCTATTCAGATTGCAGTTCAGGATGAAAATATGTTATTCAGAATGAATAAAAAGGGATTTAGGATGCAATTAAACTATTCAGTTTGCAGTTCTGACAAAAAAGCTATTCAGAATGCAAATAAACAGTTCAGATTGCAAATAACCTTATCAGTTTGCAAAAAAAGCTATTCAGATTGAAAAAGTGCTATTCAGATTACAATTCAAGATGAAAATAAGCTATTCAGTTTGCAGTTCTGACAAAAAAAGCATTTCAGAATGCAAATAAACAATTCAGATTGCAAATAAACTATTCAGTTTGCAAAAAAAGCTATTCAGAATGAAAATGTGCTATTCAGATTGCAGTTCAGGATGAAAATATGTTATTCATAATGAATAAAAAGGGATTTAGGATGCTAATAACCTATTCAGTTTGCAGTTCTGACAAAAAAGCTATTCAGAATGCAAATAAACAATTCAGATTGCAAATAAGCTTATCAGTTTGCAAAAAAAGTTATTCAGATTGAAAATGTGCTATTCATATTGCAGTTCAGGATGAAAATAAGCAATTTAGAATGAAACAAATGGGATTCAGAATGCAAATAACCTATTCAGTTTGCAGTTCAGACAAAAAAAGCTATTCAGAATGCAAATAAACAATTCAGATTGCAAATAAACTATTCAGTTTGCAAAAAAATCTATTCAGAATGAAAATGTGCTATTCAAATTACAGTTCAAGATGAAAATAAGCTACTCAGAATGATCAAAAAGGGATTCAGGATGCAAATAACCTATTCAGTTTGCGGTTCAGACAAAAAAAGCTATTCAGAATGCAAATAAACTATTCAGATTGCAAATAAGCTAATCAGTTTGCAAAAAAAAAGCTATTCCGAATGAAAATGTGCTATTCAGATTGCAACTCAGGATGAAAATATGTCATTCAAAATGAATAAAAAGGGATTTAGGATGCAAATAACCTATTCAGTTTGCAGTTCAGACAAAAAAAGCTATTCAGCATGCAAATAAACAATTCCGAATGCAAATAAGCAATTCAGTTTGCAAAAAAAAAGCTATTCCGAATGAAAATGTGCTATTCAGATTGCAACTCAGGATGAAAATATGTCATTCAAAATGAATAAAAAGGGATTTAGGATGCAAATAACCTATTCAGTTTGCAGTTCAGACAGAAAAAGCTATTCAGCATGCAAATAAACAATTCAGATTGCAAATAACCTTATCAGTTTGCAAAAAAAGCTATTCAGAATGAAAATGTGCTATTCAGATTGCAGTTCAGGATGAAAATAAGCAATTTAGAATGAAAAAAAAGGATTGAGGACGCAAATAACCTATTCAGTTTGCAGTTCAGACAAAAAAAGCAATTCAGAATGCAAATAAACTATTTAGATTGCAAATAAGCTAATCAACTTGCAAAAAAAGCTATTCAGAATGAAAATGTGCTATTCAGATTGCAGTTCAGGATGAAAATAATCTATTTAGAATGAACAAAAAGGGAATCAGCATGCAAATAACCTATTCAGTTTGTAGTTCAGACAAAAAAAGCTATTCATAATGCAAATAAACTATTCAAAATGCAAAAAAGCTTTTCAGTTTGCAAAAAAAAAGCTATTCAGTATGAGAATGTGCTATTCAGATTGCAGTTCAGGAAGAAAGTAAGCTATTCTGTATGAAAAAAATGGGATTTAGGATGCAAATATCCTATTTAGTTTGCAGTTAAAACAAAAAATGCTATTCAAAATGCAAATAAACTATTCAGATTGCAAATAAGCTAATCAGTTTGCCAAAAAAGCTATTCAGAATGAAAATGTGCTATTCAGATTGCAGTTCAGGAAGAAAATAAGCTATTCAGAATGAAAAAAATGGGATTTAGGATGCAAATATCCTATTCAGAATGCAAATAAACAATTCAGATTGCAAATAAACTATTCAGTTTGCAAAAAAAGCTATTCAGAATGAAAATGTGCTATTCAGATTGCAGTTCAGGATGAAAATATGTTATTCATAATGAATAAAAAGGGATTTAGGATGCTAATAACCTATTCAGTTTGCAGTTCTGACAAAAAAGCTATTCAGAATGCAAATAAACAATTCAGATTGCAAATAAGCTTATCAGTTTGCAAAAAAAGTTATTCAGATTGAAAATGTGCTATTCATATTGCAGTTCAGGATGAAAATAAGCAATTTAGAATGAAACAAATGGGATTCAGAATGCAAATAACCTATTCAGTTTGCAGTTCAGACAAAAAAAGCTATTCAGAATGCAAATAAACAATTCAGATTGCAAATAAACTATTCAGTTTGCAAAAAAAGCTATTCAGAATGAAAATGTGCTATTCAAATTACAGTTCAGGATGAAAATAAGCTACTCAGAATGATCAAAAAGGGATTCAGGATGCAAATAACCTATTCAGTTTGCGGTTCAGACAAAAAAAGCTATTCAGAATGCAAATAAACTATTCAGATTGCAAATAAGCTAATCAGTTTGCAAAAAAAGCTATTCAGAATGAAAATGTGCTATTCAGATTACAGTTCATGATGAAAATAAGCTATTTAGAATGAAAAAAAAAGGGATTCAGGATGCAAATAACCTATTCAGTTCGCAGTTCAGACAAAAAAAGCTATTCAGAATGCAAATGAACTATTCAGAATGCAAATAAGCTATTCAGTTTGCAAAAAAAAGCTATTCCGAATGAAAATGTGCTATTCAGATTGCAACTCAGGATGAAAATATGTCATTCAAAATGAATAAAAAGGGATTTAGGATGCAAATAACCTATTCAGTTTGCAGTTCAGACAAAAAAAGCTATTCAGCATGCAAATAAACAATTCAGATTGCAAATAACATTATCAGTTTGCAAAAAAAGCTATTCAGAATGAAAATGTGCTATTCAGATTGCAGTTCAGGATGAAAATAAGCAATTTAGAATGAAAAAAAAGGATTGAGGACGCAAATAACCTATTCAGTTTGCAGTTCAGACAAAAAAAGCAATTCAGAATGCAAATAAACTATTTAGATTGCAAATAAGCTAATCAATTTGCAAAAAAAGCTATTCAGAATGAAAATGTGCTATTCAGATTGCAGTTCAGGATGAAAATAATCTATTTAGAATGAACAAAAAGGGAATCAGCATGCAAATAACCTATTCAGTTTGTAGTTCAGACAAAAAAAGCTATTCAGAATGCAAATAAACTATTCAGAATGCAAAAAAGCTTTTCAGTTTGCAAAAAAAAAGCTATTCAGTATGAGAATGTGCTATTCAGATTGCAGTTCAGGAAGAAAATAAGCTATTCAGAATGAAAAAAATGGGATTTAGGATGCAAATATCCTATTTAGTTTGCAGTTCAGACAAAAAAATCTATTCAGAATGCAAATAAACTATTCAGATTGCAAATAAGCTAATCAGTTTGCAAAAAAAGCTATTCAGAATGAAAATGTGCTATTCAGATTGCAGTTCAGGATGAAAATATGTTATTCAGAATGAATAAAAAGGGATTTAGGATGCAATTAAACTATTCAGTTTGCAGTTCTGACTAAAAAGCTATTCAGAATGCAAATAAACAGTTCAGATTGCAAATAACCTTATCAGTTTGCAAAAAAAGCTATTCAGATTGAAAATGTGCTATTCAGATTACAATTCAAGATGAAAATAAGCTATTCAGTTTGCAGTTCTGACAAAAAAAGCATTTCAGAATGCAAATAAACAATTCAGATTGCAAATAAACTATTCAGTTGGCAAAAAAAGCTATTCAGAATGAAAATGTGCTATTCAGATTGCAGTTCAGGATGAAAATATGTTATTCAGAATGAATAAAAAGGGATTTAGGATGCTAATAACCTATTCAGTTTGCAGTTCTGACAACAAAGCTATTCAGAATGCAAATAAACAATTCAGATTGCAAATAAGCTTATCAGTTTGCAAAAAAAGCTATTCAGATTGAAAATGTGCTATTCAGATTGCAGTTCAGGATGAAAATAAGCAATTTAGAATGAAACAAATGGGATTCAGAATGCAAATAACCTATTCAGTTTGCAGTTCAGACAAAAAAAGCTATTCAGAATGCAAATAAACAATTCAGATTGCAAATAAACTATTCAGTTTGCAAAAAAAGCTATTCAGAATGAAAATGTGCCATTCAAATTACAGTTCAGGATGAAAATAAGCTACTCAGAATGATCAAAAAGGGATTCAGGATGCAAATAACCTATTCAGTTTGCGGTTCAGACAAAAAAAGCTATTCAGAATGCAAATAAACTATTCAGATTGCAAATAAGCTAATCAGTTCGCAAAAAAAGCTATTCAGAATGAAAATGTGCTATTCAGATTACAGTTCATGATGAAAATAAGCTATTTAGAATGAAAAAAAAAGGGATTCAGGATGCAAATAACCTATTCAGTTCGCAGTTCAGACAAAAAAAGCTATTCAGAATGCAAATGAACAATTCAGAATGCAAATAACATTATCAGTTTGAAAAAAAAGCTATTCAGAATGAAAATGTGCTATTCAGATTGCAGTTCAGGATGAAAATAAGCAATTTAGAATGAAAAAAAAGGATTGAGGACGCAAATAACCTATTCAGTTTGCAGTTCAGACAAAAAAAGCAATTCAGAATGCAAATAAACTATTTAGATTGCCAATAAGCTAATCAATTTGCAAAAAAAGCTATTCAGAATGAAAATGTGCTATTCAGATTGCAGTTCAGGATGAAAATAATCTATTTAGAATGAACAAAAAGGGAATCAGCATGCAAATAACCTATTCAGTTTGTAGTTCAGACAAAAAAAGCTATTCAGAATGCAAATAAACTATTCAGAATGCAAAAAAGCTTTTCAGTTTGCAAAAAAAAAGCTATTCACTATGAGAATGTGCTATTCAGATTGCAGTTCAGGAAGAAAATAAGCTATTCAGAATGAAAAAAATGGGATTTAGGATGCAAATATCCTATTTAGTTTGCAGTTCAGACAAAAAAATCTATTCAGAATGCAAATAAACTATTCAGATTGCAAATAAGCTAATCAGTTTGCAAAAAAAGCTATTCAGAATGAAAATGTGCTATTCAGATTGCAGTTCAGGATGAAAATATGTTATTCAGAATGAATAAAAAGGGATTTAGGATGCAATTAAACTATTCAGTTTGCAGTTCTGACAAAAAAGCTATTCAGAATGCAAATAAACAGTTCAGATTGCAAATAACCTTATCAGTTTGCAAAAAAAGCTATTCAGATTGAAAATGTGCTATTCAGATTAGAATTCAAGATGAAAATAAGCTATTCAGTTTGCAGTTCTGACAAAAAAAGCATTTCAGAATGCAAATAAACAATTCAGATTGCAAATTAACTATTCAGTTTGCAAAAAAAGCTATTCAGAATGAAAATGTGCTATTCAGATTGCAGTTCAGGATGAAAATATGTTATTCAGAATGAATAAAAAGGGATTTAGGATGCTAATAACCTATTCAGTTTGCAGTTCTGACAAAAAAGCTATTCAGGATGCAAATAACCTATTCAGTTTGCAAAAAAAGCTATTCAGAATGAAAATGTGTTATTCAAATTGCTGTTCAGGATGAAAATAATCTATTCAGAATGAACAAAAAGGGATTCAGGATGCAAATAACCTATTCAGTTTGCAAAAAAAAAGTTATTCAGTATGAGAATGTGCTATTCAGATTGCAGTTCAGGATGAAAATAAGCTATTCAGAATAAAAAAAATGGGATTCAGGATGCAAATAACCTATTTAGTTTGTAGTTCAAACAGAAAAAGCTATTCAAAATGCAAATAAACTATTCAGACTGCAAATAAGTTATTCAGTTTACAAAAAAAGCTAATCATAATGAAAATGTGCTATTCAGATTGCAGTTCAGGATGAAAATAAGCTATTCAGAATGCAAATAAACTATTCAGATTGCAAATAAGCTATTCAAAAAACCTGTTCAGGATGAAAAAAAGCTATTCAGTTTGCAGTTCAGACAAAAAAATCTATTCAGCATGCAAATAAACTATTCAGATTGCAAATAAGCTAATCAGTTTGCAAAAAAAGCTATTCAGAATGAAAATGTGCTATTCAGATTGCAGTTCAGGATGAAAATATGTTATTCAGAATGAATAAAAAGGGATTTAGGATGCAATTAAACTATTCAGTTTGCAGTTCTGACAAAAAAGCTATTCAGAATGCAAATAAACAGTTCAGATTGCAAATAACCTTATCAGTTTGCAAAAAAAGCTATTCAGATTGAAAAAGTGCTATTCAGATTACAATTCAAGATGAAAATAAGCTATTCAGTTTGCAGTTCTGACAAAAAAAGCATTTCAGAATGCAAATAAACAATTCAGATTGCAAATAAACTATTCAGTTTGCAAAAAAAGCTATTCAGAATGAAAATGTGCTATTCAGATTGCAGTTCAGGATGAAAATATGTTATTCATAATGAATAAAAAGGGATTTAGGATGCTAATAACCTATTCAGTTTGCAGTTCTGACAAAAAAGCTATTCAGAATGCAAATAAACAATTCAGATTGCAAATAAGCTTATCAGTTTGCAAAAAAAGTTATTCAGATTGAAAATGTGCTATTCATATTGCAGTTCAGGATGAAAATAAGCAATTTAGAATGAAACAAATGGGATTCAGAATGCAAATAACCTATTCAGTTTGCAGTTCAGACAAAAAAAGCTATTCAGAATGCAAATAAACAATTCAGATTGCAAATAAACTATTCAGTTTGCAAAAAAATCTATTCAGAATGAAAATGTGCTATTCAAATTACAGTTCAAGATGAAAATAAGCTACTCAGAATGATCAAAAAGGGATTCAGGATGCAAATAACCTATTCAGTTTGCGGTTCAGACAAAAAAAGCTATTCAGAATGCAAATAAACTATTCAGATTGCAAATAAGCTAATCAGTTTGCAAAAAAAAAGCTATTCCGAATGAAAATGTGCTATTCAGATTGCAACTCAGGATGAAAATATGTCATTCAAAATGAATAAAAAGGGATTTAGGATGCAAATAACCTATTCAGTTTGCAGTTCAGACAAAAAAAGCTATTCAGCATGCAAATAAACAATTCCGAATGCAAATAAGCAATTCAGTTTGCAAAAAAAAAGCTATTCCGAATGAAAATGTGCTATTCAGATTGCAACTCAGGATGAAAATATGTCATTCAAAATGAATAAAAAGGGATTTAGGATGCAAATAACCTATTCAGTTTGCAGTTCAGACAGAAAAAGCTATTCAGCATGCAAATAAACAATTCAGATTGCAAATAACCTTATCAGTTTGCAAAAAAAGCTATTCAGAATGAAAATGTGCTATTCAGATTGCAGTTCAGGATGAAAATAAGCAATTTAGAATGAAAAAAAAGGATTGAGGACGCAAATAACCTATTCAGTTTGCAGTTCAGACAAAAAAAGCAATTCAGAATGCAAATAAACTATTTAGATTGCAAATAAGCTAATCAACTTGCAAAAAAAGCTATTCAGAATGAAAATGTGCTATTCAGATTGCAGTTCAGGATGAAAATAATCTATTTAGAATGAACAAAAAGGGAATCAGCATGCAAATAACCTATTCAGTTTGTAGTTCAGACAAAAAAAGCTATTCATAATGCAAATAAACTATTCAAAATGCAAAAAAGCTTTTCAGTTTGCAAAAAAAAAGCTATTCAGTATGAGAATGTGCTATTCAGATTGCAGTTCAGGAAGAAAGTAAGCTATTCTGTATGAAAAAAATGGGATTTAGGATGCAAATATCCTATTTAGTTTGCAGTTAAAACAAAAAATGCTATTCAAAATGCAAATAAACTATTCAGATTGCAAATAAGCTAATCAGTTTGCCAAAAAAGCTATTCAGAATGAAAATGTGCTATTCAGATTGCAGTTCAGGAAGAAAATAAGCTATTCAGAATGAAAAAAATGGGATTTAGGATGCAAATATCCTATTTAGTTTGCAGTTCAAACAAAAAATGCTATTCAAAATGCAAATAAACTATTCAGACTGCAAATAAGTTATTTAGTTTACAAAAAAAGCTAATCATAATGAAAATGTGCTATTCTGATTGCAGTTCATGATGAAAATAATCTATTCAGAATGAACAAAAAGGGATTCAGGATGCAAATAACCGATTCAGTTTGCAGTTCAGACAAAAAAAGCTATTCAGAATGCAAATAAACTATTCAGATTGCAAATAAGCTAATCAGTTTGCAAAAAAAGCTATTCAGAATGAAAATGTGCTATTCAGATTGCAGTTCAGGATGAAAATATGTTATTCAGAATGAATAAAAAGGGATTTAGGATGCAAATAACCTATTCATTTTGCAGTTCTGACAAAAAAGCTATTTAGAATGCAAATAAACAATTCAGATTGCAAATAACCTTATCAGTTTGCAAAAAAAGCTATTCAGATTGAAAATGTGCTATTCAGATTGCAGTTCAGGATGAAAATAAGCTATTCAGAATGAAACAAATGGGATTCAGAATGCAAATAACCTATTCAGTTTGCAGTTCAGACAAAAAAAGCTATTCAAAATGCAAATAAACAATTCAGATTGCAAATAAACTATTCACCTAGCAAAAAAAGCTATTCAGAATGAAAATGTGCTATTCAGATTGCTGTTCAGGATGAAAATAATCTATTCAGAATGAACAAAAAGGGATTCAGGATGCAAATAACCTATTCAGTTTGTAGTTCAGACAAAAAAAGCTATTCAGAATGCAAATAAACAATTCAGATTGCTAATAAACTATTCAGTTTGCTATAAAAACTATTCAGAATGAAAATGTGCTATTCAGATTACAGTTCAGGATAAAAATAAGCTCTTCAGAATGAAAAAAAAGGGATTCAGGATGCAAATAACCTATTCAGTTCGCAGTTCAGACAAAAAAAAAGCTATTCAGAATGCAAATAAACTATTCAGAATGCAAATAAACTATTTAGTTTGCAAAAAAAAAAAGCTAGTCAGTATGAGAATGTGCTATTCAGATTGCAGTTCAGGATGAAAACAAGCTATTCAGAATGAAAAAAATGGGATTCAGGATGCAAATAACCTATTTAGTTTGCAGTTCAAACAAAAAAAGCTATTCAAAATGCAAATAAACTATTCAGACTGCAAATAAGTTATTCAGTTTACAAAAAAAGCTAATCATAATGAAAATGTGCTATTCAGATAGCAGTTCAGGATGAAAATAATCTATTCAGAATGAACAAAAAGGGATTCAGGATGCAAATAACCGATTCAGTTTGCAGTTCAGACAAAAAAAGCTATTTAGAATGCAAATAAACTATTCAGATTGCAAATAAGCTAATCAGTTTGCAAAAAAAGCTATTCATAATGAAAATGTGATATTCAGAATGAAAATGTGCTATTCAGATTGCAGTTCAGGATGAAAATATGTGATTCAGAATGAATAAAAAGGGATTTAGGATGCAAATAACCTATTCATTTTGCAGTTATGACAAAAAAGCTATTTAGAATGCAAATAAACAATTCAGATTGCAAATAACCTTATCAGTTTGCAAAAAAAGCTATTCAGATTGAAAATGTGCTATTCAGATTGCAGTTCAGGATGAAAATAAGCTATTCAGAATGAAACAAATGGGATTCAGAATGCAAATAACCTATTCAGTTTGCAGTTCAGACAAAAAAAGCTATTCAAAATGCAAGTAAACAATTCAGATTGCAAATAAACTATTCACCTAGCAAAAAAAGCTATTCAGAATGAAAATGTGCTATTCAGATTGCTGTTCAGGATGAAAATAATCTATTCAGAATGAACAAAAAGGGATTCAGGATGCAAATAACCTACTCAGTTTGTAGTTCAGACAAAAAAAGCTATTCAGAATGCAAAAAAACAATTCAGATTGCTAATAAACTATTCAGTTTGCTATAAAAACTATTCAGAATGAAAATGTGCTATTCAGATTACAGTTCAGGATAAAAATAAGCTCTTCAGAATGAAAAAAAAGGGATTCAGGATGCAAATAACCTATTCAGTTCGCAGTTCAGACAAAAAAAAAGCTATTCAGAATGCAAATAAACTATTCAGAATGCAAATAAACTATTTAGTTTGCAAAAAAAAAAGCTAGTCAGTATGAGAATGTGCTATTCAGATTGCAGTTCAGGATGAAAACAAGCTATTCAGAATGAAAAAAATGGGATTCAGGATGCAAATAACCTATTTAGTTTGCAGTTCAAACAAAAAAAGCTATTCAAAATGCAAATAAACTATTCAGACTGCAAATAAGTTATTCAGTTTACAAAAAAAGCTAATCATAATGAAAATGTGCTATTCAGATAGCAGTTCAGGATGAAAATAATCTATTCAGAATGAACAAAAAGGGATTCAGGATGCAAATAACCGATTCAGTTTGCAGTTCAGACAAAAAAAGCTATTTAGAATGCAAATAAACTATTCAGATTGCAAATAAGCTAATCAGTTTGCAAAAAAAGCTATTCATAATGAAAATGTGATATTCAGAATGAAAATGTGCTATTCAGATTGCAGTTCAGGATGAAAATATGTGATTCAGAATGAATAAAAAGGGATTTAGGATGCAAATAACCTATTCATTTTGCAGTTATGACAAAAAAGCTATTTAGAATGCAAATAAACAATTCAGATTGCAAATAACCTTATCAGTTTGCAAAAAAAGCTATTCAGATTGAAAATGTGCTATTCAGATTGCAGTTCAGGATGAAAATAAGCTATTCAGAATGAAACAAATGGGATTCAGAATGCAAATAACCTATTCAGTTTGCAGTTCAGACAAAAAAAGCTATTCAGAATGCAAATAAACAATTCAGATTGCAAATAAACTATTCAGTTAGCAAAAAAAGCTATTCAGAATGAAAATGTGATATTCAGATTGCTGTTCAGGATGAAAATAATCTATTCAGAATGAACAAAAAGGGATTCAGGATGCAAATAATCTATTCAGAATAAACAAAAAGGGATTCAGATTGCTAATAAACTATTCAGTTTGCAATAAAAAATATTCAGAATGAAAATCTGCTATTCAGATTACAGTTCAGGATGAAAATAAGCTATTCAGAATGAAAAAAAAGGGATTCAGGATGCAAATAACCTATTCAGTTCGCAGTTCAGACAAAAAAAAAGCTATTCAGAATGCAAATAAACAATCAGTTTGCAAAAAAAAAAGCTATTCAGTATGAGAATGTGCTATTCAGATTGAAGTTCAGGATGAAAACAAGCTATTCAGAATGAAAAAAATGGGATTCAGGATGCAAATAACCTATTTAGTTTGCAGTTCAAACAAAAAAAGCTATTCAAAATGCAAATAAACAATTCAGACTGCAAATAAGTTATTCAGTTTACAAAAAATGCTAATCATAATGAAAATGTGCTATTCAGATTGCTGTTCAGGATGAAAATAATCTATTAAGAATGAACAAAAAGGGATTCAGGATGCAAATAACCTATTCAGTTTGTAGTTCAGACAAAAAAAGCTATTCAGAATGCAAATAAACAATTCAGAATGCTTATAAACTATTCAGTTTGCAATAAAAACTATTCAGAATGAAAATGTGCTATTAAGATTACAGTTGAGGATGAAAATAAGCTATTCAGAATGAAAAAAAAGGGATTCAGGATGCAAATAACCTATTCAGTTCGCAGTTCAGACAAAAAAAAAGCTATTCAGAATGCAAATAAACTATTCAGAATGCAAATAAACTATTCAGTTTGCAAAAAAAAAAGCTATTCAGTATGAGAATGTGCTATTCAGATTGCAAATCAGGATGAAAACAAGCTATTGAGAATGAAAAAAATGGGATTCAGGATGCAAATAACCTATTTAGTTTGCAGTTCAAACAAAAAAAGCTATTCAAAATGCAAAAAGGGATTTAGGATGCAAATAACCTATTCAGTTTGCAGTTCAGACAGAAAAAGCTATTCAGCATGCAAATAAACAATTCAGATTGCAAATAACCTTATCAGTTTGCAAAAAAAGCTATTCAGAATGAAAATGTGCTATTCAGATTGCATTTCAGGATGAAAATAAGCAATTTAGAATGAAAAAAAAGGATTGAGGACGCAAATAACCTATTCAGTTTGCAGTTCAGACAAAAAAAGCAATTCAGAATGCAAATAAACTATTTAGATTGCAAATAAGCTAATCAACTTGCAAAAAAAGCTATTCAGAATGAAAATGTGCTATTCAGATTGCAGTTCAGGATGAAAATAATCTATTTAGAATGAACAAAAAGGGAATCAGCATGCAAATAACCTATTCAGTTTGTAGTTCAGACAAAAAAAGCTATTCATAATGCAAATAAACTATTCAAAATGCAAAAAAGCTTTTCAGTTTGCAAAAAAAAAGCTATTCAGTATGAGAATGTGCTATTCAGATTGCAGTTCAGGAAGAAAGTAAGCTATTCTGTATGAAAAAAATGGGATTTAGGATGCAAATATCCTATTTAGTTTGCAGTTAAAACAAAAAATGCTATTCAAAATGCAAATAAACTATTCAGATTGCAAATAAGCTAATCAGTTTGCCAAAAAAGCTATTCAGAATGAAAATGTGCTATTCAGATTGCAGTTCAGGAAGAAAATAAGCTATTCAGAATGAAAAAAATGGGATTTAGGATGCAAATATCCTATTTAGTTTGCAGTTCAAACAAAAAATGCTATTCAAAATGCAAATAAACTATTCAGACTGCAAATAAGTTATTTAGTTTACAAAAAAAGCTAATCATAATGAAAATGTGCTATTCTGATTGCAGTTCATGATGAAAATAATCTATTCAGAATGAACAAAAAGGGATTCAGGATGCAAATAACCGATTCAGTTTGCAGTTCAGACAAAAAAAGCTATTCAGAATGCAAATAAACTATTCAGATTGCAAATAAGCTAATCAGTTTGCAAAAAAAGCTATTCAGAATGAAAATGTGCTATTCAGATTGCAGTTCAGGATGAAAATATGTTATTCAGAATGAATAAAAAGGGATTTAGGATGCAAATAACCTATTCATTTTGCAGTTCTGACAAAAAAGCTATTTAGAATGCAAATAAACAATTCAGATTGCAAATAACCTTATCAGTTTGCAAAAAAAGCTATTCAGATTGAAAATGTGCTATTCAGATTGCAGTTCAGGATGAAAATAAGCTATTCAGAATGAAACAAATGGGATTCAGAATGCAAATAACCTATTCAGTTTGCAGTTCAGACAAAAAAAGCTATTCAAAATGCAAATAAACAATTCAGATTGCAAATAAACTATTCACCTAGCAAAAAAAGCTATTCAGAATGAAAATGTGCTATTCAGATTGCTGTTCAGGATGAAAATAATCTATTCAGAATGAACAAAAAGGGATTCAGGATGCAAATAACCTATTCAGTTTGTAGTTCAGACAAAAAAAGCTATTCAGAATGCAAATAAACAATTCAGATTGCTAATAAACTATTCAGTTTGCTATAAAAACTATTCAGAATGAAAATGTGCTATTCAGATTACAGTTCAGGATAAAAATAAGCTCTTCAGAATGAAAAAAAAGGGATTCAGGATGCAAATAACCTATTCAGTTCGCAGTTCAGACAAAAAAAAAGCTATTCAGAATGCAAATAAACTATTCAGAATGCAAATAAACTATTTAGTTTGCAAAAAAAAAAAGCTAGTCAGTATGAGAATGTGCTATTCAGATTGCAGTTCAGGATGAAAACAAGCTATTCAGAATGAAAAAAATGGGATTCAGGATGCAAATAACCTATTTAGTTTGCAGTTCAAACAAAAAAGGCTATTCAAAATGCAAATAAACTATTCAGACTGCAAATAAGTTATTCAGTTTACAAAAAAAGCTAATCATAATGAAAATGTGCTATTCAGATTGCAGTTCAGGATGAAAATAATCTATTCAGAATGAACAAAAAGGGATTCAGGATGCAAATAACCGATTCAGTTTGCAGTTCAGACAAAAAAAGCTATTCAGAATGCAAATAAACTATTCAGATTGCAAATAAGCTAATCAGTTTGCAAAAAAAGCTATTCATAATGAAAATGTGATATTCAGAATGAAAATGTGCTATTCAGATTGCAGTTCAGGATGAAAATATGTGATTCAGAATGAATAAAAAGGGATTTAGGATGCAAATAACCTATTCATTTTGCAATTATGACAAAAAAGCTATTTAGAATGCAAATAAACAATTCAGATTGCAAATAACCTTATCAGTTTGCAAAAAAAGCTATTCAGATTGAAAATGTGCTATTCAGATTGCAGTTCAGGATGAAAATAAGCTATTCAGAATGAAACAAATGGGATTCAGAATGCAAATAACCTATTCAGTTTGCAGTTCAGACAAAAAAAGCTATTCAGAATGCAAATAAACAATTCAGATTGCAAATAAACTATTCAGTTAGCAAAAAAAGCTATTCAGAATGAAAATGTGCTATTCAGATTGCTGTTCAGGATGAAAATAATCTATTCAGAATGAACAAAAAGGGATTCAGGATGCAAATAATCTATTCAGAATAAACAAAAAGGGATTCAGATTGCTAATAAACTATTCAGTTTGCAATAAAAACTATTCAGAATGAAAATCTGCTATTCAGATTACAGTTCAGGATGAAAATAAGCTATTCAGAATGAAAAAAAAGGGATTCAGGATGCAAATAACCTATTCAGTTCGCAGTTCAGACAAAAAAAAAGCTACTCAGAATGCAAATAAACAATTCAGACTGCAAATAAGTTATTCAGTTTACAAAAAATGCTAATCATAATGAAAATGTGCTATTCAGATTGCTGTTCAGGATGAAAATAATCTATTAAGAATGAACAAAAAGGGATTCAGGATGCAAATAACCTATTCAGTTTGTAGTTTAGACAAAAAAAGCTATTCAGAATGCAAATAAACAATTCAGAATGCTTATAAACTATTCAGTTTGCAATAAAAACTATTCAGAATGAAAATGTGCTATTAAGATTACAGTTGAGGATGAAAATAAGCTATTCAGAATGAAAAAAAAGGGATTCAGGATGCAAATAACCTATTCAGTTCGCAGTTCAGACAAAAAAAAAGCTATTTAGAATGCAAATAAACTATTCAGAATGCAAATAAACTATTCAGTTTGCAAAAAAAAAAGCTATTCAGTATGAGAATGTGCTATTCAGATTGCAAATCAGGATGAAAACAAGCTATTGAGAATGAAAAAAATGGGATTCAGGATGCAAATAACCTATTTAGTTTGCAGTTCAAACAAAAAAAGCTATTCAAAATGCAAATAAACTATTCAGACTGCAAATAAGTTATTCAGTTTACAAAAAATGCTAATCATAATGAAAATGTGATATTCAGATTGCAGTTCAGGATGAAAATAATCTATTCAGAATGAACAAAAAGGGATTCAGGATGCAAATAACTATTCAGTTTGCAGTTCAGACAAAAAAATCTATTCAGAATGCAAATAAACTATTCAGATAGCAAATAAGCTAATCAGTTTGCAAAAAAAGCTATGCAGAATGAAAATGTGCTATTCAGATTGCAGTTCAGGATGAAAATATGTTATTCAGAATGAATAAAAAAAGATTTAGGATGCAAATAACCTATTCAGTTTGCAGTTCAGACAAAAATAAAGCTATTCAGAATGCAAATAAACTATTCAGAATGCAAATAAGCTATTCAGTTTGCAAAAAAAAAGCTATTTAGTATGAAAATGTGCTATTCAGATTACAGATGAGGTTGAAAATAAGCTACTCAGAATGAAAAAAAAAGGATTCAGGATGCAAATAACCTATTCAGTTCGCAGTTCAGACAAAAATAAAGTTATTCAGAATGCAAATAAACTATTCAGAATGCAAATAAGCTATTCAGTTTGCAAAAAAAAAGCTTTTCAGTATGAAAATGTGCTATTCAGATTACAGATGAGGTTGAAAATAAGCTACTCAGAATGAAAAAAAAAGGATTCATGATGCAAATAACCTATTCAGTTCGCAGTTCAGACAAAAATAAAGCTATTCAGAATGCAAATAAACTATTCAGAATGCAAATAAGCTATTCAGTTTGAAAAAAAAAAAGTTATTCAGTATGAAAATGTGCTATTCAGATTGCAGTTCAGGATGAAAATAAGCTATTCAAAATGAAAAAAAATGGGATTCAGGATGCAAATAACCTATTTAGTTTGCAGTTCAAACAAAAAAAGCTATTCAAAATGCAAATAAACTATTCAGATTGCAAATAAGCTATTCAGTTTACAAAAAACGCTAATCATAATGAAAATGTGCTATTCAGATTGCATGTCAGGATGAAAAGAATCTATTCAGAATGAACAAAAAGGGATTCATGATGCAAATAACCTATTCAGTTTGCAGTTCAGACTAAAAATGCTATTTAGAATGCAAATAAATTATTCAGATTGCAAATAAGCTAATCAGTTTGCAAAAAAAGCTATTTAGAATGAAAATGTGCTATTCAGATTGCAGTTCAGGATGAAAATAAGCTATTCAGAATGAAAAAAAAAGGGATTCAGGATGCAAATAACCTATTCAGTTCGCAGTTCAGAAAAAAAAAGAGCTATTCAGAATGCAAATAAGCAATTCAATTTGCAAAAAAAATCCTATTCCGAATGAAAATGTGCTATTCAGATTGCAGTTCAGGATGAAAATAAGTTATTCAGAATGAATTAAAAGGGATTTAGGATGCAAATAACCTATTCAGTTTGTAGTTCAAACAATTCAGATTGCAAATAACCTTATCAGTTTGCAAAAAAAGCTATTCAGAATGAAAATGTGCTATTCAGATTGCAGTTCAGGATGAAAATAAGCAATTTAGAATGTAGAAAAAGGATTGAGGAGGCAAATAACCTATTCAGTTTGCAGTTCAGACAAAAAAATCTATTCAGAATGCAAATAAACTATTCAGATTGCAAATAAGCTAATCAGTTTGCAAAAAAAGCTATTTAGAATGAAAATGTGCTATTCAGATTGCAGTTCAGGATGAAAATAATCTATTTAGAATGAAAAAAAAGGGATTCAGGATGCAAATAACCTATTCAGTTTGCAGTTCAGTCAAAAAAAGCTATTAAGCATGCAAATAAGCTATTCAGAATGCAAATAAGCTATTCAGTTTGCAAAAAAAGCTTTTCAGAATGAAAATGTGCTATTCAGATTACAGTTCAGGATGAAAATAAGCTATTCAGAATGAACAAAATGGGATTCAGTATGCAATTAACCCATTTAGTTTCAGTTCAAACAAAAAATCTATTCCAAATGCAAATAAACTATTCAGATTGCAAATAAGCTATTCAGTTTGCAAAAAAAGCTATTCAGAATGAAAATGTGCTATTCAGATTGCAATTCAGGATGAAAATAATCAATTCAGAATGAACAAAAAGGGATTCAGGATGCAAATAACCTATTCAGATTGCAGTTCAGACAAAAAATCTATTCATAATGCAAATAAACTATTCAGATTGCAAATAAGCTAATCAGTTTGCAAAAAAAGCTATTCAGAATGAAAATGTGCTATTCAGATTGCAGTTCAGGCTGAAAATAATCTATTCAGAATGAAAAAAAAGGGATTCAGGATGCAAATAACCTATTCAGTTCGCAGTTCAGACAAAAAAAGCTATTCAGCATGCAAATAAGCTATTCAGAATGCAAATAAGCTATTCAGTTTGCAAAAAAAGCTATTCGGAATGAAAATGTGCTATTCATATTGCAGTTCAGGATGAAAATAAGCTATTCCGAATGAACAAAATGGGACTCAGCATGCAAATAACCTATTTAGTTTGCCATTCCCACAAAAAAATCTATTCCAAATGCAAATAAACTATTCAGATTGCAAATAAGCTATTCAGTTTGCAAAAAAAGCTATTCAGAATGAAAATATGCTATACAGATTGCAGTTCAGGATGAAAATATGTTATTCAGAATGAATAAAAAAAGATTTAGGATGCAAATAACCTATTCAGTTTGCAGTTCAGACAAAAATAAAGCTATTCAGAATGCAAATAAACTATTCAGAATGCAAATAAGCTATTCAGTTTGCAAAAAAAAAGCTATTTAGTATGAAAATGTGCTATTCAGATTACAGATGAGGTTGAAAATAAGCTACTCAGAATGAAAAAAAAAGGATTCAGGATGCAAATAACCTATTCAGTTCGCAGTTCAGACAAAAATAAAGCTATTCAGAATGCAAATAAACTATTCAGAATGCAAATAAGCTATTCAGTTTGCAAAAAAAAAGCTTTTCAGTATGAAAATGTGCTATTCAGATTACAGATGAGGTTGAAAATAAGCTATTCAGAATGAAAAAAAAGGGATTTAGGATGCAAATAACCTATTCAGTTCGCAGTTCAGACAAAAAAGCTATTCAGAATGCAAATAAACAATTCAGATTGCAAATAACCTTATCAGTTTGCAAAAAAGCTATTCAGAATGAAAATGTGCTATTCAGATTGCAGTTCAGGATGAAAATAAGCAATTTAGAATGAAAAAAAAGGATTGAGGAGGCAAATAACCTATTCTGTTTGCAGTTCAGACAAAAAAAGTTATTCATAATGCAAATAAACTATTCAGATTGCAAGTAAGCTAATCAGATTGCAAAAAAAGCTATTCAGAATGAAAATTTACTAATCAGATTGCAGTTCATGATGAAAATAATCTATTCAGAATGAACAAAAAGGGATTCAGGATGCAAATAATCTATTCAGTTTGTAGTTTAGACAAAAAAAGCTATTCAAAATGCAAATAAATAATTCAGATTGCAAATAAACTATTCAGTTTGCAAAAAAAGCTATTCACAATGAAAATGTGCTATTCCGATTACAGGTCAGGATGAAAATAAGCTATTCAGAATGAAAAAAAAAGGGATTCAGGATGCAAATAACCTATTCAGTTCACAGTTAAGACAAAAAAAGCTATTCAGAATGCAAATAAGCAATTCAGTTTGCAAAAAAAAAAAGCTATTCCGAATGAAAATGTGCTATTCAAATTGCAGTTCAGGATGAAAATATGTTATTCAGAATGAATGAAAAGGGATTTAGGATGCAAATAACCTATTCAGTTTGCAGTTCAAACAATTCAGATTGCAAATAACCTTATCAGTTTGCAAAAAAAGCTATTCAGAATGAAAATGTGCTATTCAGATTGCAGTTCAGGATGAAAATAAGCAATTTAGAATGACAAAAAAGGATTGAGGAGGAAAATAACCTATTCAGTTTGCAGTTCAGACAAAAAAAGCTATTCAGAATGCAAATAAACTATTCATATTGCAAATAAGCTATTCTGTTTGCAAAAAAACAAGCTATTCAGTATGAAAATGTGCTATTCCGATTGCAGTTCAGAATGAAAATAAGCTATTCAGAATGAAAAAAATGGGATTCAGGATGCAAATAACCTATTCAGTTTGCAAAAAAAGCTATTCAGAATGAAAATGTGCTATTCAGATTGCAGTTCAGGATGAAAATAAGCAATTTAGAATAAAAGAAAAGGATTGAGGAGGCAAATAACCTTTTCTATTTGCAGTTCAAACAAAAAAAGCTATTCAAAATGCAAATAAACTATTCGGATTGCAAATAAGCTATTCAGTTTACAAAAAAACCTAATCATAATGAAAATGTGCTATTCAGATTACAGTTCAGGCTGAAAATAAGCTATTAGAATGAAAAAAAGGGATTCAGGATGCAAATAAACTATTTAGTTTGCAGTTCAGACAAAAAAAGCTATTCAGAATGCAAATAAACAATTCAGATTGCAAATAAGCTATTCAGTTTGCAAAAAAAGCTATTCAGAATGAAAATGTGCTATTCAGATTACAGTTCAGGATGAAAATAAGCTATTCAGAATGAAAAAAAAGGGATTTTAGGATGCAAATAACCTATTCAGTTCGCAGTTCAGACAAAAAAGCTATTCAGAATGCAAATAAACAATTCAGATTGCAAATAACCTTATCAGTTTGCAAAAAAGCTATTCAGAATGAAAATGTGCTATTCAGATTGCAGTTCAGGATGAAAATAAGCAATTTAGAATGAAAAAAAAGGATTGAGGAGGCAAATAACCTATTCTGTTTGCAGTTCAGACAAAAAAAGTTATTCATAATGCAAATAAACTATTCAGATTACAAGTAAGCTAATCAGATTGCAAAAAAAGCTATTCAGAATGAAAATTTACTAATCAGATTGCAGTTCATGATGAAAATAATCTATTCAGAATGAACAAAAAGGGATTCAGGATGCAAATAAACTATTTAGTTTGTAGTTTAGACAAAAAAAGCTATTCAAAATGCAAATAAATAATTCAGATTGCAAATAAACTATTCAGTTTGCAAAAAAAGCTATTCACAATGAAAATGTGCTATTCCGATTACAGGTCAGGATGAAAATAAGCTATTCAGAATGAAAAAAAAAGGGATTCAGGATGCAAATAACCTATTCAGTTCACAGTTAAGACAAAAAAAGCTATTCAGAATGCAAATAAGCAATTCAGTTTGCAAAAAAAAAAAGCTATTCCGAATGAAAATGTGCTATTCAAATTGCAGTTCAGGATGAAAATATGTTATTCAGAATGAATGAAAAGGGATTTAGGATGCAAATAACCTATTCAGTTTGCAGTTCAAACAATTCAGATTGCAAATAACCTTATCAGTTTGCAAAAAAAGCTATTCAGAATGAAAATGTGCTATTCAGATTGCAGTTCAGGATGAAAATAAGCAATTTAGAATGACAAAAAAGGATTGAGGAGGAAAATAACCTATTCAGTTTGCAGTTCAGACAAAAAAAGCTATTCAGAATGCAAATAAACTATTCATATTGCAAATAAGCTATTCTGTTTGCAAAAAAACAAGCTATTCAGTATGAAAATGTGCTATTCCGATTGCAGTTCAGAATGAAAATAAGCTATTCAGAATGAAAAAAATGGGATTCAGGATGCAAATAACCTATTCAGTTTGCAAAAAAAGCTATTCAGAATGAAAATGTGCTATTCAGATTGCAGTTCAGGATGAAAATAAGCAATTTAGAATAAAAGAAAAGGATTGAGGAGGCAAATAACCTTTTCTATTTGCAGTTCAAACAAAAAAAGCTATTCAAAATGCAAATAAACTATTCGGATTGCAAATAAGCTATTCAGTTTACAAAAAAACCTAATCATAATGAAAATGTGCTATTCAGATTACAGTTCAGGCTGAAAATAAGCTATTAGAATGAAAAAAAGGGATTCAGGATGCAAATAAACTATTTAGTTTGCAGTTCAGACAAAAAAAGCTATTCAGAATGCAAATAAACAATCAGATTGCAAAAAAGCTATTCAGAATGAAAATGTGCTATTCAGATTACAGTTCAGGATGAAAATAAGCTATTCAGAATGAAAAAAAAGGGATTTTAGGATGCAAATAACCTATTCAGTTCGCAGCACAAACAAAAAAAAGCTATTCAGAATGCAAATGAACTATTTAGAATGCAAATAAGCTATTCAGTTTGCAAAAAAAAACTATTCAGAATGAAATGTGCTATTCAGATTGCAGTTCAGGATGAAAATAAGCTATTCAGAATGAAACAAATGGGATTCAGGATGCAAATAACCTATTCAGTTTGCAGTTCAGAAAAAAGAAGCTACTCATAATGCAAATAAACAATTCAGATTGCAAATAAGCTAATCAGTTTGCAAAAAAATCTATTCAGAATGAAATGTGCTATTCAGATTACAGTTCAGGATGAAAATAAGCAATTCAGAATGAAAAAAAAAGGGAGTCAGGATGCAAATAACTTATTCAGTTCGCAGTTCAAACAAAAAAAGCTATTCAGAATGCAAATGAACTATTTAGAATGCAAATAAGCTATTCAGTTTGCAAAAAAAATCTATTCAGAATGAAAATGTGTTATTCAGATTGCAGTTCAGGATGAAAATAAGCTATTCAGAATGAAACAAATGGGATTCAGGATGCAAATAACCTATTCAGTTTGCTGTTCAGACAAAAAAAGCTATTCAGAATGCAAATAAACTATTCAGATTGCAAATAAGCTAATCAGTTTGCAAAAAAAGCTATTCAGAATGAAATGTGCTATTCAGATTACAGTTCAGGATGAAAATAAGCAATTCAGAATGAAAAAAAAAGGGAGTCAGGATGCAAATAACTTATTCAGTTCGCAGTTCAGACAAAAAAAGCTATTCAGAATGCAAATGAACTATTTAGAATGCAAATAAGCTATTCAGTTTGCAAAAAAAATCTATTCAGAATGAAAATGTGTTATTCAGATTGCAGTTCAGGATGAAAATAAGCTATTCAGAATGAAACAAATGGGATTCAGGATGCAAATAACCTATTCAGTTTGCTGTTCAGAAAAAAAAAGCTATTCAGATTGCAAATAAACTAATCAGTTTGCAAAAAAAGCTATTCAGAATGAAAATGTGCTATTCGAGTTACAGTTCAGGATGAAAATAAGCTATTCAGAATGAAAAAAAAGGGATTCAGGATGCAAAAAACTTATTCAGTTCGCAGTTCAGACAAAAAAAGCTATTCAGAATGCAAATGAACTATTTAGAATGCAAATAAGCTATTCAGTTTGCAAAAAAAATCTATTCAGAATGAAAATGTGCTATTCAGATTGCAGTTCAGGATGAAAATAAGCTATTCGGAATGAACAAATGGGATTCAGGATGCAAATAACCTATTCAGTTTGCTGTTCAGAAAAAAATGCTATTCAGAATGCAAATAAACTATTCAGAATGCAAATAAGCTAATCAGTTTGCAAAAAAAGATATTCAGAATGAAAATGTGCTATTCAGGTTACAGTTCAGGATGAAAATAAGCTATTCAGAATGAAAAAAAAGGGATTCAGGATGCAAAAAACTTATTCAGTTCGCAGTTCAGACAAAAAAAAGCTATTCAGAATGCAAATAAACTATTCAGATTGCAAATAAGCTATTCAGTTTGCAAAAAAAAGCTATTCAGAATGAAATGTGCTATTCAGATTGCAGTTCAGTATGAAAATAAGCTATTCAGAATGAAACAAATGGGATTCAGGATGCAAATAAACAATTCAGATTGTAAATAAACTATTCAGTTTGCAAAAAAAGCTATTCAGAATAAAAATGTCCTATTCAGATTGCAGTTCAGGATGAAAATAAGCAATTTAGAACGAAAAAAAAGGATTGAGGAGGCAAATAACCTATTCTGTTTGCAGTTCAGACAAAAAAGGCTATTCATAATGCAAATAAACTATTCAGATTGCAAATAAGCTAATCAGTTGCAAAAAAAGCTATTCAGAATAAAAATGTGCTATTCAGATTGCAGTTCAGGATGAAAATAAGCAGTTTAGAATGAAAAAAAAGGATTGAGGAGGCAAAGAACCTATTCTGTTTGCAGTTCAGACAAAAAAAGCAATTCAGAATGCAAATAAACTATTCAGATTGCAAATAAGCTAATCAGTTGCAAAAAAAGCTATTCAGAATGAAAATGTGCTATTCAGATTGCAGTTCAGGATGAAAATAATCTATTTAGAATGTACAAAAAGGGATTCAGAATGCAAATAAACAATTCAGATTGCAAATAAGCTATTCAGTTTGCAAAAAAAGCTATTCAGAATGAAAATGTGCTATTCAGATTACAGTTCAGGATGAAAATAAGCTATTCAGAATGAAAAAAAAGGGATTTTAGGATGCAAATAACCTATTCAGTTCGCAGCACAAACAAAAAAAAGCTATTCAGAATGCAAATGAACTATTTAGAATGCAAATAAGCTATTCAGTTTGCAAAAAAAAACTATTCAGAATGAAATGTGCTATTCAGATTGCAGTTCAGGATGAAAATAAGCTATTCAGAATGAAACAAATGGGATTCAGGATGCAAATAACCTATTCAGTTTGCAGTTCAGAAAAAAGAAGCTACTCATAATGCAAATAAACAATTCAGATTGCAAATAAACTATTCAGTTTGCAAAAAAAGATATTCAGAATGAAAATGTGCTATTTTGATTGCAGTTCACGATGAAAATAAGCAATTTAGAATGAAAAAAAAGGATTGAGGAGGCAAATAACCTATTCTGTTTGCAGTTCAGACAAAAAAGGCTATTCAGAATGCAAATAAACTATTCAGATTGCAAATAAGCTAATCCGTTTGCAAAAAAAGCTATTCAGAATGAAAATGTTCTATTCAGATTACAGTTCAGGATGAAAATAAGCTATTCAGAATGAAAAAAAAGGGATTCAGGATGAAAATAACCTATTCAGTTCGCAGTTCAGACAAAAAAAAGCTATTCAGAATGCAAATAAACTATTCAGAATGCAAATAAGCTATTCAATTTGCAAAAAAAAAAAGCTATTCAGTATGAAAATGTGTTATTCAGGTTGCAGTTCAGAATGAAAATAGGCTATTCAGAATGAAAAAAATGGGATTCAGGATGCAAATAACCTATTCAGTTTGCAAAAAAAGCTATCCAAAATGAAAATGTGCTATTCAGATTGCAGTTCAGGATGAAAATAAGCAATTTAGAATAAAAAAAAAAGGATTGAGGAGGCAAACAACCTATTCTGTTTGCAGTTCAAACAAAAAAAAGCTATTCAGAATGCAAATAAACTATTCAGATTGCAAATAAGCTAATCAGTTTGCAAAAAAAGCTATTCAGAATGAAAATGTGCAATTCAGATTGCAGTTCAGGATGAAAATAAGCAATTCGGAATGAAAAAAAAGGGATTCAGGATGCAAATAACCTATTCAGTTCGCAGTTCAGACAAAAAAAGCTATACAGAATGCAAATGAACTATTTAGAATGCAAATAAGCTATTCAGTTTGCAAAAAAAATCTATTCAGAATGAAAATGTGCTATTCAGATTGCAGTTCAGGATGAAAATAAGCTATTCAGAATGAAACAAATGGGATTCAGGATGCAAATAACCTATTCAGTTTGCTGTTCAGAAAAAAAATGCTATTCAGAATGCAAATAAACTATTCAGATTGCAAATAAGCTAATCAGTTTGCAAAAAAAGATATTCAGAATGAAAATGTGCTATTCAGGTTACAGTTCAGGATGAAAATAAGCTATTCAGAATGAAAAAAAAGGGATTCAGGATGCAAAAAACTTATTCAGTTCGCAGTTCAGACAAAAAAAAGCTATTCAGAATGCAAATAAACTATTCAGATTGCAAATAAGCTATTCAGTTTGCAAAAAAAAGCTATTCAGAATGAAATGTGCTATTCAGATTGCAGTTCAGTATGAAAATAAGCTATTCAGAATGAAACAAATGGGATTCAGGATGCATATAAACAATTCAGATTGTAAATAAACTATTCAGTTTGCAAAAAAAGCTATTCAGAATAAAAATGTCCTATTCAGATTGCAGTTCAGGATGAAAATAAGCAATTTAGAATGAAAAAAAAGGATTGAGGAGGCAAATAACCTATTCTGTTTGCAGTTCAGACAAAAAAGGCTATTCATAATGCAAATAAACTATTCAGATTGCAAATAAGCTAATCAGTTGCAAAAAAAGCTATTCAGAATGAAAATGTGCTATTCAGATTGCAGTTCAGGATGAAAATAATCTATTTAGAATGTACAAAAAGGGATTCAGAATGCAAATAAACAATTCAGATTGCAAATAAGCTATTCAGTTTGCAAAAAAAGCTATTCATAATGAAAATGTGCTATTCAGATTACAGTTCCGGATGAAAATAAGCTATTCAGAATGAAAAAAAAGGGATTTTAGGATGCAAATAACCTATTCAGTTCGCAGCACAAACAAAAAAAAGCTATTCAGAATGCAAATGAACTATTTAGAATGCAAATAAGCTATTCAGTTTGCAAAAAAAAACTATTCAGAATAAAATGTGCTATTCAGATTGCAGTTCAGGATGAAAATAAGCTATTCAGAATGAAAAAATGGGATTCAGGATGCAAATAACCTATTCAGTTTGCAGTTCAGAAAAAAGAAGCTACTCATAATGCAAATAAACAATTCAGATTGCAAATAAACTATTCAGTTTGCAAAAAAAGATATTCAGAATGAAAATGTGCTATTTTGATTGCAGTTCACGATGAAAATAAGCAATTTAGAATGAAAAAAAAGGATTGAGGAGGCAAATAACCTATTCTGTTTGCAGTTCAGACAAAAAAAGCTATTTAGAATGCAAATAAACTATTCAGATTGCAAATAACCTTATCAGTTTGCAAAAAAAGCTATTTAGAATGAAAATGTGCTATTTAGATTGCAGTTCAGGATGACAATAAGCTATTCAGAATGAAAAAAAAGGGATTCAGGATGAAAATAACCTATTCAGTTCGCAGTTCAGACAAAAAAAAGCTATTCAGAATGCGAATAAACTATTCAGAATGCAAATAAGCTATTCAATTTGCAAAAAAAAAAAAGCTATTCAGTATGAAAATGTGTTATTCAGGTTGCAGTTCAGAATGAAAATAGGCTATTCAGAATGAAAAAAATGGGATTCAGGATGCAAATAACCTATTCAGTTTGCAAAAAAAGCTATCCAAAATGAAAATGTGCTATTCAGATTGCAGTTCAGGATGAAAATAAGCAATTTAGAATAAAAAAAAAAAGGATTGAGGAGGCAAATAACCTATTCTGTTTGCAGTTCAGACAAAAAAAAGCTATTCAGAATGCAAATAAACTATTCAGATTGCAAATGAACTATTTAGAATGCAAATAAGCTATTCAGTTTGCAAAAAAAAACTATTCAGAATGAAATGTGCTATTCAGATTGCAGTTCAGGATGAAAATAAGCTATTCAGAATGAAACAAATGGGATTCAGGATGCAAATAACCTATTCAGTTTGCAGTTCAGAAAAAAGAAGCTACTCATAATGCAAATAAACAATTCAGATTGCAAATAAACTATTCAGTTTGCAAAAAAAGATATCCAAAATGAAAATGTGCTATTCAGATTGCAGTTCAGGACGAAAATAAGCAATTTAGAATAAAAAAAAAGGGATTGAGGAGGCAAATAACCTATTCTGTTTGCAGTTCAGACAAAAAAAAGCTATTCAGAATGCAAATAAACTATTCAGATTGCAAATAAGCTAATCAGTTTGCAAAATAAGCTATTCAGCATGAAAATGTGCTATTCAGATTGCAGTTCAGGATGAAAATAAGCAATTCAGAATGAAAAAAAAGGGATTCAGGATGCAAGTAACCTATTCAGTTCGCAGTTCAGACAAAAAAAGCTATTCAGAATGCAAATGAACTATTTAGAATGCAAATAAGCTATTCAGTTTGCAAAAAAAAGCTATTCAGAATGAAAATGTGCTATTCAGATTGCAGTTCAGGATGAAAATAAGCTATTCGGAACGAAAAAAAAGGGATTTAGGATGCAAATAACTTATTCAGTTCGTAGTTCAGACAAAAAAAGCTATTCAGAATGCAAATGAACTATTTAGAATGCAAATAAGCTATTCAGTTTGCAAAAAAAATCTATTCAGAATGAAAATGTGCTATTCAGATTGCAGTTCAGGATGAAAATAAGCTATTCAGAATGAAACAAATGGGATTCAGGATGCAAATAACCTATTCAGTTTGCTGTTCAGAAAAAAAATGCTATTCAGAATGCAAATAAGCTATTCAGATTGCAAATAAGCTAATCAGTTTGCAAAAAAAGATATTCAGAATGAAAATGTGCTATTCAGGTTACAGTTCAGGATGAAAATAAGCTATTCAGAATGAAAAAAAGGGATTCAGGATGCAAAAAACTTATTCAGTTCGCAGTTCAGACAAAAAAAGCTATTCAGAATGCAAATGAACTATTTAGAATGCAAATAAGCTATTCAGAATGAAATGTGCTATTCAGATTGCAGTTCAGTATGAAAATAAGCTATTCAGAATGAAACAAATGGGATTCAGGATGAAAATAAGCTATTCAGAATGAAAAAAAAGGGATTTTAGGATGCAAATAACCTATTCAGTTCGCAGCACAAACAAAAAAAAGCTATTCAGATTGCAAATGAACTATTTAGAATGCAAATAAGCTATTCAGTTTGCAAAAAAAAACTATTCAGAATGAAATGTGCTATGAAAATAAGCAGTTCAGGATGAAAATAAGCTATTCAGAATGAAACAAATGGGATTCAGGATGCAAATAACCTATTCAGTTTGCAGTTCAGAAAAAAGAAGCTACTCATAATGCAAATAAACAATTCAGATTGCAAATAAACTATTCAGTTTGCAAAAAAAGATATCCAAAATGAAAATGTGCTATTCAGATTGCAGTTCAGGACGAAAATAAGCAATTTAGAATAAAAAAAAAGGGATTGAGGAGGCAAATAACCTATTCTGTTTGCAGTTCAGACAAAAAAAAGCTATTCAGAATGCAAATAAACTATTCAGATTGCAAATAAGCTAATCAGTTTGCAAAAAAAGCTATTCAGAATGAAAATGTGCTATTCAGATTGCAGTTCAGGATGAAAATAAGCAATTCAGAATGAAAAAAAAGGGATTCAGGATGCAAGTAACCTATTCAGTTCGCAGTTCAGACAAAAAAAGCTATTCAGAATGCAAATGAACTATTTAGAATGCAAATAAGCTTTTCAGTTTGCAAAAAAAATCTATTCATAATGAAAATGTGCTATTCTGTTTGCAGTTCAGACAAAAAAAAACTATTCAGAATGCAAATAAACTATTCAGATTGCAAATAAGCTAATCAGTTTGCAAAATAAGCTATTCAGCATGAAAATGTGCTATTCAGATTGCAGTTCAGGATGAAAATAAGCAATTCAGAATGAAAAAAAAGGGATTCAGGATGCAAGTAACCTATTCAGTTCGCAGTTCAGACAAAAAAAGCTATTCAGAATGCAAATGAACTATTTAGAATGCAAATAAGCTTTTCAGTTTGCAAAAAAAATCTATTCATAATGAAAATGTGCTATTCAGATTGCAGTTCAGGATGAAAATAAGCTATTCAGAATGAAACAAATGGGATTCAGGATGCAAATAACCTATTCAGTTTGCTGTTCAGAAAAAAAAAGCTATTCAGTATGCAAATAAACTATTCAGATTGCAAATAAGCTAATCAGTTTGCAAAAAAAGCTATTCAGAATGAAAATGTGCTATTCAGGTTACAGTTCAGGATGAAAATAAGCTATTCAGAATGAAAAAAAGGGATTCAGGATGCAAAAAACTTATTCAGTTCGCAGTTCAGACAAAAAAAGCTATTCAGAATGCAAATGAACTATTTAGAATGCAAATAAGCTATTCAGTTTGCAAAAAAAAGCTATTCAGAATGAAAATGTGCTATTCAGATTGCAGTTCAGGATGAAAATAAGCTATTCGGAACGAAAAAAAAGGGATTTAGGATGCAAATAACTTATTCAGTTCGTAGTTCAGACAAAAAAAGCTATTCAGAATGCAAATGAACTATTTAGAATGCAAATAAGCTATTCAGTTTGCAAAAAAAATCTATTCAGAATGAAAATGTGCTATTCAGATTGCAGTTCAGGATGAAAATAAGCTATTCAGAATGAAACAAATGGGATTCAGGATGCAAATAACCTATTCAGTTTGCTGTTCAGAAAAAAATGCTATTCAGAATGCAAATAAGCTATTCAGATTGCAAATAAGCTAATCAGTTTGCAAAAAAAGATATTCAGAATGAAAATGTGCTATTCAGGTTACAGTTCAGGATGAAAATAAGCTATTCAGAATGAAAAAAAGGGATTCAGGATGCAAAAAACTTATTCAGTTCGCAGTTCAGACAAAAAAAGCTATTCAGAATGCAAATGAACTATTTAGAATGCAAATAAGCTATTCAGAATGAAATGTGCTATTCAGATTGCAGTTCAGTATGAAAATAAGCTATTCAGAATGAAACAAATGGGATTCAGGATGAAAATAAGCTATTCAGAATGAAAAAAAAGGGATTTTAGGATGCAAATAACCTATTCAGTTCGCAGCACAAACAAAAAAAAGCTATTCAGATTGCAAATGAACTATTTAGAATGCAAATAAGCTATTCAGTTTGCAAAAAAAAACTATTCAGAATGAAATGTGCTATGAAAATAAGCAGTTCAGGATGAAAATAAGCTATTCAGAATGAAACAAATGGGATTCAGGATGCAAATAACCTATTCAGTTTGCAGTTCAGAAAAAAGAAGCTACTCATAATGCAAATAAACAATTCAGATTGCAAATAAACTATTCAGTTTGCAAAAAAAGATATCCAAAATGAAAATGTGCTATTCAGATTGCAGTTCAGGACGAAAATAAGCAATTTAGAATAAAAAAAAAGGGATTGAGGAGGCAAATAACCTATTCTGTTTGCAGTTCAGACAAAAAAAAGCTATTCAGAATGCAAATAAACTATTCAGATTGCAAATAAGCTAATCAGTTTGCAAAAAAAGCTATTCAGAATGAAAATGTGCTATTCAGATTGCAGTTCAGGATGAAAATAAGCAATTCAGAATGAAAAAAAAGGGATTCAGGATGCAAGTAACCTATTCAGTTCGCAGTTCAGACAAAAAAAGCTATTCAGAATGCAAATGAACTATTTAGAATGCAAATAAGCTTTTCAGTTTGCAAAAAAAATCTATTCATAATGAAAATGTGCTATTCTGTTTGCAGTTCAGACAAAAAAAAGCAATTCAGAATGCAAATAAACTATTCAGATTGCAAATAAGCTAATCAGTTTGCAAAATAAGCTATTCAGCATGAAAATGTGCTATTCAGATTGCAGTTCAGGATGAAAATAAGCAATTCAGAATGAAAAAAAAGGGATTCAGGATGCAAGTAACCTATTCAGTTCGCAGTTCAGACAAAAAAAGCTATTCAGAATGCAAATGAACTATTTAGAATGCAAATAAGCTTTTCAGTTTGCAAAAAAAATCTATTCAGTATGAAAATGTGTTATTCAGGTTGCAGTTCAGAATGAAAATAGGCTATTCAGAATGAAAAAAATGGGATTCAGGATGCAAATAACCTATTCAGTTTGCAAAAAAAGCTATCCAAAATGAAAATGTGCTATTCAGATTGCAGTTCAGGATGAAAATAAGCAATTTAGAATAAAAAAAAAAGGATTGAGGAGGCAAATAACCTATTCTGTTTGCAGTTCAGACAAAAAAAAGCTATTCAGAATGCAAATAAACTATTCAGATTGCAAATGAACTATTTAGAATGCAAATAAGCTATTCAGTTTGCAAAAAAAAACTATTCAGAATGAAATGTGCTATTCAGATTGCAGTTCAGGATGAAAATAAGCTATTCAGAATTAAACAAATGGGATTCAGGATGCAAATAACCTATTCAGTTTGCAGTTCAGAAAAAAGAAGCTACTCATAATGCAAATAAACAATTCAGATTGCAAATAAACTATTCAGTTTGCAAAAAAAGATATCCAAAATGAAAATGTGCTATTCAGATTGCAGTTCAGGACGAAAATAAGCAATTTAGAATAAAAAAAAAGGGATTGAGGATGCAAATAACCTATTCAGTTTGCAGTTCAGAAAAAAGAAGCTATTCAGAATGCAAATAAACTATTCAGATTGCAAATAAGCTATTCAGTTTGCAAAAAAAGATATCCAAAATGAAAATGTGCTATTCAGATTGCAGTTCAGGACGAAAATAAGCAATTTAGAATAAAAAAAAAGGGATTGAGGAGGCAAATAACCTATTCTGTTTGCAGTTCAGACAAAAAAAAGCTATTCAGAATGCAAATAAACTATTCAGATTGCAAATAAGCTAATCAGTTTGCAAAAAAAGCTATTCAGAATGAAAATGTGCTATTCAGATTGCAGTTCAGGATGAAAATAAGCAATTCAGAATGAAAAAAAAGGGATTCAGGATGCAAGTAACCTATTCAGTTCGCAGTTCAGACAAAAAAAGCTATTCAGAATGCAAATGAACTATTTAGAATGCAAATAAGCTTTTCAGTTTGCAAAAAAAATCTATTCATAATGAAAATGTGCTATTCAGATTGCAGTTCAGGATGAAAATAAGCTATTCAGAATGAAACAAATGGGATTCAGGATGCAAATAACCTATTCAGTTTGCTGTTCAGAAAAAAAAAGCTATTCAGAATGCAAATAAACTATTCAGATTGCAAATAAGCTAATCAGTTTGCAAAAAAAGCTATTCAGAATGAAAATGTGCTATTCAGGTTACAGTTCAGGATGAAAATAAGCTATTCAGAATGAAAAAAAGGGATTCAGGATGCAAAAAACTTATTCAGTTCGCAGTTCAGACAAAAAAAGCTATTCAGAATGCAAATGAACTATTTAGATTGCAAATAAGCTATTCAGTTTGCAAAAAAAAGCTATTCAGAATGAAAATGTGCTATTCAGATTGCAGTTTAGGATGAAAATAAGCTATTCGGAACGAAAAAAAAGGGATTTAGGATGCAAATAACTTATTCAGTTCGTAGTTCAGACAAAAAAAGCTATTCAGAATGCAAATGAACTATTTAGAATGCAAATAAGCTATTCAGTTTGCAAAAAAAATCTATTCAGAATGAAAATGTGCTATTCAGATTGCAGTTCAGGATGAAAATAAGCTATTCAGAATGAAACAAATGGGATTCAGGATGCAAATAACCTATTCAGAATGAAAGAAAAGGGATTTTAGGATGCAAATAACCTATTCAGTTCGCAGCACAAACAAAAAAAAGCTATTCAGAATGCAAATAAACAATTCAGATTGCAAATAAACTATTCAGTTTGCAAAAAAAGATATTCAGAATGAAAATGTGCTATTTTGATTGCAGTTCACGATGAAAATAAGCAATTTAGAATGAAAAAAAAGGATTGAGGATGCAAATAACCTATTCAGTTTGCAGTTCAGAAAAAAGAAGCTACTCATAATGCAAATAAACAATTCAGATTGCAAATAAACTATTCAGTTTGCAAAAAAAGCTATTCAGAATAAAAATGTCCTATTCAGATTGCAATTCAGGATGAAAATAAGCTATTTAGAATGAAAAAAAAGGATTGAGGAGGCAAATAACCTATTCTGTTTGCAGTTCAGACAAAAAAGGCTATTCATAATGCAAATAAACTATTCAGATTGCAAATAAGCTAATCAGTTGCAAAAAAAGCTATTCAGAATAAAAATGTGCTATTCAGATTGCAGTTCAGGATGAAAATAAGCAGTTTAGAATGAAAAAAAAGGATTGAGGAGGCAAATAACCTATTCTGTTTGCAGTTCAGACAAAAAAAGCAATTCAGAATGCAAATAAACTATTCAGATTGCAAATAAGCTAATCAATTGCAAAAAAAGCTATTCAGAATGAAAATGTGCTATTCAGATTGCAGTTCAGGATGAAAATAATCTATTTAGAATGTACAAAAAGGGATTCAGAATGCAAATAAACAATTCAGATTGCAAATAAGCTATTCAGTTTGCAAAAAAAGCTATTCAGAATGAAAATGTGCTATTCAGATTACAGTTCAGGATGAAAATAAGCTATTCAGAATGAAAGAAAAGGGATTTTAGGATGCAAATAACCTATTCAGTTCGCAGCACAAACAAAAAAAAGCTATTCAGAATGCAAATAAACAATTCAGATTGCAAATAAACTATTCAGTTTGCAAAAAAAGATATTCAGAATGAAAATGTGCTATTTTGATTGCAGTTCACGATGAAAATAAGCAATTTAGAATGAAAAAAAAGGATTGAGGATGCAAATAACCTATTCAGTTTGCAGTTCAGAAAAAAAAAAGCTACTCATAATGCAAATAAACAATTCAGATTGCAAATAAACTATTCAGTTTGCAAAAAAAGCTATTCAGAATAAAAATGTCCTATTCAGATTGCAATTCAGGATGAAAATAAGCTATTTAGAATGAAAATAACCTATTCAGTTCGCAGCACAAACAAAAAAAAGCTATTCAGAATGCAAATAAACAATTCAGATTGCAAATAAACTATTCAGTTTGCAAAAAAAGATATTCAGAATGAAAATGTGCTATTTTGATTGCAGTTCACGATGAAAATAAGCAATTTAGAATGAAAAAAAAGGATTGAGGATGCAAATAACCTATTCAGTTTGCAGTTCAGAAAAAAGAAGCTACTCATAATGCAAATAAACAATTCAGATTGCAAATAAACTATTCAGTTTGCAAAAAAAGCTATTCAGAATAAAAATGTCCTATTCAGATTGCAATTCAGGATGAAAATAAGCTATTTAGAATGAAAAAAAAGGATTGAGGAGGCAAATAACCTATTCTGTTTGCAGTTCAGACAAAAAAGGCTATTCATAATGCAAATAAACTATTCAGATTGCAAATAAGCTAATCAGTTGCAAAAAAAGCTATTCAGAATAAAAATGTGCTATTCAGATTGCAGTTCAGGATGAAAATAAGCAGTTTAGAATGAAAAAAAAGGATTGAGGAGGCAAATAACCTATTCTGTTTGCAGTTCAGACAAAAAAAGCAATTCAGAATACAAATAAACTATTCAGATTGCAAATAAGCTAATCAATTGCAAAAAAAGCTATTCAGAATGAAAATGTGCTATTCAGATTGCAGTTCAGGATGAAAATAATCTATTTAGAATGTACAAAAAGGGATTCAGAATGCAAATAAACAATTCAGATTGCAAATAAGCTATTCAGTTTGCAAAAAAAGCTATTCAGAATGAAAATGTGCTATTCAGATTACAGTTCAGGATGAAAATAAGCTATTCAGAATGAAAGAAAAGGGATTTTAGGATGCAAATAACCTATTCAGTTCGCAGCACAAACAAAAAAAAGCTATTCAGAATGCAAATGAACTATTTAGAATGCAAATAAGCTATTCAGTTTGCAAAAAAAAACTATTCAGAATGAAATGTGCTATTCAGATTGCAGTTCAGGATGAAAATAAGCTATTCAGAATGAAACAAATGGGATTCAGGATGCAAATAACCTATTCAGTTCGCAGTTCAGAAAAAAGAAGCTACTCATAATGCAAATAAACAATTCAGATTGCAAATAAACTATTCAGTTTGCAAAAAAAGATATTCAGAATGAAAATGTGCTATTTTGATTGCAGTTCACGATGAAAATAAGCAATTTAGAATGAAAAAAAAGGATTGAGGAGGCAAATAACCTATTCTGTTTGCAGTTCAGACAAAAAAGGCTATTCAGAATGCAAATAAACTATTCAGATTGCAAATAAGCTAATCAGTTTGCAAAAAAAGCTATTCAGAATGAAAATGTGCTATTCAGATTACAGTTCAGGATGAAAATAAGCTATTCAGAATGAAAAAAAAGGGATTCAGGATGGAAATAACCTATTCAGTTCGCAGTTCAGACAAAAAAAAGCTATTCAGAATGCAAATAAACTATTCAGAATGCAAATAAGCTATTCAATTTGCAAAAAAAAAAGCTATTCAGTATGAAAATGTGCTATTCAGGTTGCAGTTCAGAATGAAAATAGGCTATTCAGAATGAAAAAAATGGGATTCAGGATGCAAATAACCTATTCAGTTTGCAAAAAAAGCTATCCAAAATGAAAATGTGCTATTCAGATTGCAGTTCAGGATGAAAATAAGCAATTTAGAATAAAAAAAAAAAGGATTGAGGAGGCAAATAACCTATTCTGTTTCCAGTTCAAACAAAAAAAAGCTATTCAGAACTCAAATAAACTATTCAGATTGCAAATAAGCTAATCAGTTTGCAAAAAAAGCTATTCAGAATGAAAATGTGCTATTCAGATTGCAGTTCAGGATGAAAATAAGCAATTCGGAATGAAAAAAAAGGGATTCAGGATGCAAATAACCTATTCAGTTCGCAGTTCAGACAAAAAAAAGCTATTCAAATGCAAATAAACTATTCAGAATGCAAATAAGCTATTCAGTTTGCAAAAAAAAGCTATTCAGAATGAAAATGTGCTATTCAGATTGCAGTTCAGGATGAAAATAAGCTATTCGGAACGAAAAAAAAGGGACTTAGGATGCAAATAACTTATTTAGTTCGCAGTTCAGACAAAAAAAGCTATACAGAATGCAAATGAACTATTTAGAATGCAAATAAGCTATTCAGTTTGCAAAAAAAATCTATTCAGAATGAAAATGTGCTATTCAGATTGCAGTTCAGGATGAAAATAAGCTATTCAGAATGAACAAATGGGATTCAGGATGCAAATAACCTATTCAGTTTGCTGTTCAGAAAAAAAATGCTATTCAGAATGCAAATAAACTATTCAGATTGCAAATAAGCTAATCAGTTTGCAAAAAAAGATATTCAGAATGAAAATGTGCTATTCAGGTTACAGTTCAGGATGAAAATAAGCTATTCAGAATGAAAAAAAAGGGATTCAGGATGCAAAAAACTTATTCAGTTCGCAGTTCAGACAAAAAAAAGCTATTCAGAATGCAAATAAACTATTCAGATTGCGAATAAGCTATTCAGTTTGCAAAAAAAAGCTATTCAGAATGAAATGTGCTATTCAGATTGCAGTTTAGTATGAAAATAAGCTATTCAGAATGAAACAAATGGGATTCAGGATGCAAATAAACAATTCAGATTGTAAATAAACTATTCCGTTTGCAAAAAAAGCTATTCAGAATAAAAATGTCCTATTTAGATTGCAGTTCAGGATGAAAATAAGCAATTTAGAATGAAAAAAAAGGATTGAGGAGGCAAATAACCTATTCTGTTTGCAGTTCAGACAAAAAAGGCTATTCATAATGCAAATAAACTATTCAGATTGCAAATAAGCTAATCAGTTGCAAAAAAAGCTATTCAGAATAAAAATGTGCTATTCAGATTGCAGTTCAGGATGAAAATAAGCAGTTTAGAATGAAAAAAAAGGATTGAGGAGGCAAATAACCTATTCTGTTTGCAGTTCAGACAAAAAAAGCAATTCAGAATGCAAATAAACTATTCAGATTGCAAATAAGCTAATCAGTTGCAAAAAAAGCTATTCAGAATGAAAATGTGCTATTCAGATTGCAGTTCAGGATGAAAATAATCTATTTAGAATGTACAAAAAGGGATTCAGAATGCAAATAAACAATTCAGATTGCAAATAAGCTATTCAGTTTGCAAAAAAAGCTATTCAGAATGAAAATGTGCTATTCAGATTACAGTTCAGGATGAAAATAAGCTATTCAGAATGAAAGAAAAGAGATTTTAGGATGCAAATAACCTATTCAGTTCGCAGCACAAACAAAAAAAAGCTATTCAGAATGCAAATGAACTATTTAGAATGCAAATAAGCTATTCAGTTTGCAAAAAAAAACTATTCAGAATGAAATGTGCTATTCAGATTGCAGTTCAGGATGAAAATAAGCTATTCAGAATGAAACAAATGGGATTCAGGATGCAAATAACCTATTCAGTTTGCAGTTCAGAAAAAAGAAGCTACTCATAATGCAAATAAACAATTCAGATTGCAAATAAACTATTCAGTTTGCAAAAAAAGATATTCAGAATGAAAATGTGCTATTTTGATTGCAGTTCACGATGAAAATAAGCAATTTAGAATGAAAAAAAAGGATTGAGGAGGCAAATAACCTATTCTGTTTGCAGTTCAGACAAAAAAGGCTATTCAGAATGCAAATAAACTATTTAGATTGCAAATAAGCTAATCAGTTTGCAAAAAAAGCTATTCAGAATGAAAATGTGCTATTCAGATTACAGTTCAGGATGAAAATAAGCTATTCAGAATGAAAAAAAAGGGATTCAGGATGGAAATAACCTATTCAGTTCGCAGTTCAGACAAAAAAAAGCTATTCAGAATGCAAATAAACTATTCAGAATGCAAATAAGCTATTCAATTTGCAAAAAAAAAAGCTATTCAGTATGAAAATGTGCTATTCAGGTTGCAGTTCAGAATGAAAATAGGCTATTCAGAATGAAAAAAATGGGATTCAGGATGCAAATAACCTATTCAGTTTGCAAAAAAAGCTATCCAAAATGAAAATGTGCTATTCAGATTGCAGTTCAGGATGAAAATAAGCAATTTAGAATAAAAAAAAAAAGGATTGAGGAGGCAAATAACCTATTCTGTTTCCAGTTCAAACAAAAAAAAGCTATTCAGAACTCAAATAAACTATTCAGATTGCAAATAAGCTAATCAGTTTGCAAAAAAAGCTATTCAGAATGAAAATGTGCTATTCAGATTGCAGTTCAGGATGAAAATAAGCAATTCGGAATGAAAAAAAAGGGATTCAGGATGCAAATAACCTATTCAGTTCGCAGTTCAGACAAAAAAAAGCTATTCAAATGCAAATAAACTATTCAGAATGCAAATAAGCTATTCAGTTTGCAAAAAAAAGCTATTCAGAATGAAAATGTGCTATTCAGATTGCAGTTCAGGATGAAAATAAGCTATTCGGAACGAAAAAAAAGGGACTTAGGATGCAAATAACTTATTTAGTTCGCAGTTCAGACAAAAAAAGCTATACAGAATGCAAATGAACTATTTAGAATGCAAATAAGCTATTCAGTTTGCAAAAAAAATCTATTCAGAATGAAAATGTGCTATTCAGATTGCAGTTCAGGATGAAAATAAGCTATTCAGAATGAACAAATGGGATTCAGGATGCAAATAACCTATTCAGTTTGCTGTTCAGAAAAAAAATGCTATTCAGAATGCAAATAAACTATTCAGATTGCAAATAAGCTAATCAGTTTGCAAAAAAAGATATTCAGAATGAAAATGTGCTATTCAGGTTACAGTTCAGGATGAAAATAAGCTATTCAGAATGAAAAAAAAGGGATTCAGGATGCAAAAAACTTATTCAGTTCGCAGTTCAGACAAAAAAAAGCTATTCAGAATGCAAATAAACTATTCAGATTGCGAATAAGCTATTCAGTTTGCAAAAAAAAGCTATTCAGAATGAAATGTGCTATTCAGATTGCAGTTTAGTATGAAAATAAGCTATTCAGAATGAAACAAATGGGATTCAGGATGCAAATAAACAATTCAGATTGTAAATAAACTATTCCGTTTGCAAAAAAAGCTATTCAGAATAAAAATGTCCTATTTAGATTGCAGTTCAGGATGAAAATAAGCAATTTAGAATGAAAAAAAAGGATTAAGGAGGCAAATAACCTATTCTGTTTGCAGTTCAGACAAAAAAGGCTATTCATAATGCAAATAAACTATTCAGATTGCAAATAAGCTAATCAGTTGCAAAAAAAGCTATTCAGAATAAAAATGTGCTATTCAGATTGCAGTTCAGGATGAAAATAAGCAGTTTAGAATGAAAAAAAAGGATTGAGGAGGCAAATAACCTATTCTGTTTGCAGTTCAGACAAAAAAAGTAATTCAGAATGCAAATAAACTATTCAGATTGCAAATAAGCTAATCAGTTGCAAAAAAAGCTATTCAGAATGAAAATGTGCTATTCAGATTGCAGTTCAGGATGAAAATAATCTATTTAGAATGTACAAAAAGGGATTCAGAATGCAAATAAACCATTCAGATTGCAAATAAGCTATTCAGTTTGCAAAAAAAGCTATTCAGAATGAAAATGTGCTATTCAGATTACAGTTCAGGATGAAAATAAGCTATTCAGAATGAAAAAAAAGGGATTTTAGGATGCAAATAACCTATTCAGTTCGCAGCACAAACAAAAAAAAGCTATTCAGAATGCAAATGAACTATTTAGAATGCAAATAAGCTATTCAGTTTGCAAAAAAAAACTATTCAGAATGAAATGTGCTATTCAGATTGCAGTTCAGGATGAAAATAAGCTATTCAGAATGAAACAAATGGGATTCAGGATGCAAATAACCTATTCAGTTTGCAGTTCAGAAAAAAGAAGCTACTCATAATGCAAATAAACAATTCAGATTGCTAATAAACTATTCAGTTTGCAAAAAAAGATATTCAGAATGAAAATGTGCTATTTTGATTGCAGTTCACGATGAAAATAAGCAATTTAGAATGAAAAAAAAGGATTGAGGAGGCAAATAACCTATTCTGTTTGCAGTTCAGACAAAAAAGGCTATTCAGAATGCAAATAAACTATTCAGATTGCAAATAAGCTAATCAGTTTGCAAAAAAAGCTATTCAGAATGAAAATGTGCTATTCAGATTACAGTTCAGGATGAAAATAAGCTATTCAGAATGAAAAAAAAGGGATTCAGGATGAAAATAACCTATTCAGTTCGCAGTTCAGACAAAAAAAAGCTATTCAGAATGCAAATAAACTATTCAGAATGCAAATAAGCTATTCAATTTGCAAAAAAAAAAAGCTATTCAGTATGAAAATGTGCTATTCAGGTTGCAGTTCAGAATGAAAATAGGCTATTCAGAATGAAAAAAATGGGATTCAGGATGCAAATAACCTATTCAGTTTGCAAAAAAAGCTATCCAAAATGAAAATGTGCTATTCAGATTGCAGTTCAGGATGAAAATAAGCAATTTAGAATAAAAAAAAAAGGATTGAGGAGGCAAATAACCTATTCTGTTTGCAGTTCAAACAAAAAAAAGCTATTCAGAACTCAAATAAACTATTCAGATTGCAAATAAGCTAATCAGTTTGCAAAAAAAGCTATTCAGAATGAAAATGTGCTATTCAGATTGCAGTTCAGGATGAAAATAAGCAATTCGGAATGAAAAAAAAGGGATTCAGGATGCAAATAACCTATTCAGTTCGCAGTTCAGACAAAAAAAAGCTATTCAAATGCAAATAAACTATTCAGGATGAAAATAAGCTATTCAGAATGAAAAACAAGGGATTCAGGATGCAAATAACATATTCAGTTCGCAGTTCAGACAAAAAAAGCTATACAGAATGCAAATGAACTATTTAGAATGCAAATAAGCTATTCAGTTTGCAAAAAAAATCTATTCAGAATGAAAATGTGCTATTCAGATTGCAGTTCAGGATGAAAATAAGCTATTCAGAATGAACAAATGGGATTCAGGATGCAAATAACCTATTCAGTTTGCTGTTCAGAAAAAAAATGCTATTCAGAATGCAAATAAACTATTCAGATTGCAAATAAGCTAATCAGTTTGCAAAAAAAGATATTCAGAATGAAAATGTGCTATTCAGGTTACAGTTCAGGATGAAAATAAGCTATTCAGAATGAAAAAAAAGGGATTCAGGATGCAAAAAACTTATTCAGTTCGCAGTTCAGACAAAAAAAAGCTATTCAGAATGCAAATAAACTATTCAGATTGCGAATAAGCTATTCAGTTTGCAAAAAAAAGCTATTCAGAATGAAATGTGCTATTCAGATTGCAGTTTAGTATGAAAATAAGCTATTCAGAATGAAACAAATGGGATTCAGGATGCAAATAAACAATTCAGATTGTAAATAAACTATTCCGTTTGCAAAAAAAGCTATTCAGAATAAAAATGTCCTATTTAGATTGCAGTTCAGGATGAAAATAAGCAATTTAGAATGAAAAAAAAGGATTAAGGAGGCAAATAACCTATTCTGTTTGCAGTTCAGACAAAAAAGGCTATTCATAATGCAAATAAACTATTCAGATTGCAAATAAGCTAATCAGTTGCAAAAAAAGCTATTCAGAATAAAAATGTGCTATTCAGATTGCAGTTCAGGATGAAAATAAGCAGTTTAGAATGAAAAAAAAGGATTGAGGAGGCAAATAACCTATTCTGTTTGCAGTTCAGACAAAAAAAGTAATTCAGAATGCAAATAAACTATTCAGATTGCAAATAAGCTAATCAGTTGCAAAAAAAGCTATTCAGAATGAAAATGTGCTATTCAGATTGCAGTTCAGGATGAAAATAATCTATTTAGAATGTACAAAAAGGGATTCAGAATGCAAATAAACCATTCAGATTGCAAATAAGCTATTCAGTTTGCAAAAAAAGCTATTCAGAATGAAAATGTGCTATTCAGATTACAGTTCAGGATGAAAATAAGCTATTCAGAATGAAAAAAAAGGGATTTTAGGATGCAAATAACCTATTCAGTTCGCAGCACAAACAAAAAAAAGCTATTCAGAATGCAAATGAACTATTTAGAATGCAAATAAGCTATTCAGTTTGCAAAAAAAAACTATTCAGAATGAAATGTGCTATTCAGATTGCAGTTCAGGATGAAAATAAGCTATTCAGAATGAAACAAATGGGATTCAGGATGCAAATAACCTATTCAGTTTGCAGTTCAGAAAAAAGAAGCTACTCATAATGCAAATAAACAATTCAGATTGCTAATAAACTATTCAGTTTGCAAAAAAAGATATTCAGAATGAAAATGTGCTATTTTGATTGCAGTTCACGATGAAAATAAGCAATTTAGAATGAAAAAAAAGGATTGAGGAGGCAAATAACCTATTCTGTTTGCAGTTCAGACAAAAAAGGCTATTCAGAATGCAAATAAACTATTCAGATTGCAAATAAGCTAATCAGTTTGCAAAAAAAGCTATTCAGAATGAAAATGTGCTATTCAGATTACAGTTCAGGATGAAAATAAGCTATTCAGAATGAAAAAAAAGGGATTCAGGATGAAAATAACCTATTCAGTTCGCAGTTCAGACAAAAAAAAGCTATTCAGAATGCAAATAAACTATTCAGAATGCAAATAAGCTATTCAATTTGCAAAAAAAAAAAGCTATTCAGTATGAAAATGTGCTATTCAGGTTGCAGTTCAGAATGAAAATAGGCTATTCAGAATGAAAAAAATGGGATTCAGGATGCAAATAACCTATTCAGTTTGCAAAAAAAGCTATCCAAAATGAAAATGTGCTATTCAGATTGCAGTTCAGGATGAAAATAAGCAATTTAGAATAAAAAAAAAAGGATTGAGGAGGCAAATAACCTATTCTGTTTGCAGTTCAAACAAAAAAAAGCTATTCAGAACTCAAATAAACTATTCAGATTGCAAATAAGCTAATCAGTTTGCAAAAAAAGCTATTCAGAATGAAAATGTGCTATTCAGATTGCAGTTCAGGATGAAAATAAGCAATTCGGAATGAAAAAAAAGGGATTCAGGATGCAAATAACCTATTCAGTTCGCAGTTCAGACAAAAAAAAGCTATTCAAATGCAAATAAACTATTCAGGATGAAAATAAGCTATTCAGAATGAAAAACAAGGGATTCAGGATGCAAATAACATATTCAGTTCGCAGTTCAGACAAAAAAAGCTATTCAGAATGCAAATAAACTATTCAGAATGCAACTAAGCTAACCAGTTTGCAAAAAAAGCTATTCAGAATGAAAATGTGCTATTCAGATTGCAGTTCAGGATGAAAATAAGCTATTCAGAATGAAAAAAAAGGGATTGTGGATGCAAGTAACCTATTCAGTTCATAGTTCAGACAAAAAAAGCTATTCAGAATGCAAATAAGCTATTCAGTTTGCAAAAAAAATCTATTCAGAATGAAAATGTGCTATTCAGATTGCAGTTCAGGATGAAAATAAGCTATTCAGAATGAAACAAATGGGATTCAGGATGCAAATAACCTATTCAGTTTGCTGTTCAGAAAAAAAAAGCTATTCAGAATGCAAATAAACTATTCAGATTGCAAATAAGCTAATCAGTTTGCAAAAAATGCTATTCAGAATGAAAATGTGCTATTCAGGTTACAGTTCAGGATGAAAATAAGCTATTCAGAATGAAAAAAAAGGGATTCAGGATGCAAAAAACTTATTTAGTTCGCAGTTCAGACAAAAAAAGCTATTCAGAATGCAAATGAACTATTTAGAATGCAAATAAGCTATTCAGTTTGCAAAAAAAAGCTATTAAGAATGAAATGTGCTATTCAGATTGCAGTTCAGTATGAAAATAAGCTATTCAGAATGAAACAAATGGGATTCAGGATGCAAATAACCTATTCAGTTTGCAGTTCAGAAAAAAAAAGCTATTCAGAATGCAAATAAACAATTCAGATTGTAAATAAACTATTCAGTTTGCAAAAAAAGCTATTCAGAATAAAAATGTCCTATTCAGATTGTAGTTCAGGATGAAAATAAGCAATTTAGAATGAAAAAAAAGGATTGAGGAGGCAAATAACCTATTCTGTTTGCAGTTCAGACAAAAAAAGCTATTCATAATGCAAATAAACTATTCAGATTGCAAATAAACTAATCAGTTGCAAAAAAAGCTATTCAGAATAAAAATGTGCTATTCAGATTGCAGTTCAGGATGAAAATAAGCATTTTAGAATGAAAAAAAAGGATTGAGGAGGCAAATAACCTATTCTGTTTGCAGTTCAGACAAAAAAAGCAATTCAGAATGCAAATAAATTATTCAGATTGCAAATAAGCTAATCAATTGCAAAAAAAGCTATTCAGAATGAAAATGTGCTATTCAGATTACAGTTCAGGATGAAAATAAGCTATTCAGAATGAAAAAAAAGGGTTTCAGGATGAAAATAACCTATTCAGTTCGCAGTTCAGACAAAAAAAAGCTATTCATAATGCAAATAAACTATTCAGAATGCAAATAAGCTATTCAATTTGCAAAAAAAAAAGCTATTCAGTATGAAAATGTGCTATTCAGGTTGCAGTTCAGAATGAAAATAGGCTATTCAGAATGAAAAAAATGGGATTCAGGATGCAAATAACCTATTCAGTTTTCAAAAAAAGCTATTCAAAATGAAAATGTGCTATTCAGATTGCAGTTCAGGATGAAAATAAGCAATTTAGAATAAAAAAAAAGGATTGAGGAGGCAAATAAGCTATTCTGTTTGCAGTTCAGACAAAAAAAAGCTATTCAGAATGCAAAGAAACTATTCAGATTGCAAATAAGCTAATCAGTTTGCAAAAAAAGCTATTCAGAATGAAAATGTGCTATTCAGATTGCAGTTCAGGATTAAAATAAGCAATTCGGAATGAAAAAGAAGGGATTCAGGATGAAAATAACCTATTCAGTTCGCAGTTCAGACAAAAAAAAGCTATTCAGAATGCAAATAAACTATTCAGAATGCAAATAAGCTATTCAGTTTGCAAAAAAAAAAGCTATTCAGTATGAAAATGTTCTCTTCAGATTGCAGTTCAGAATGAAAAGAATGGGATTCATGATGCAAATAACCTATTTAGTTTGCAGTTGAAACAAAAAATGCTATTCAAAATGCAAATAAGCTTATTCAGATGGCAAATAAGGTACTAAGTTTGTAAAAAAAGCTATTCAGAATGAAAATGTGCTGTTCAGATTGCAGTTCAGGATGAGAATAAGCTATTTAGAATGAAAAAAGGGATTCAGGATTGCAAATAACCTATTTAGTTTGCTGTTTAGACAAAAAAAGCTATTCAGAATGCAAATAAGCTATTCAGATTGCGAATAAGCTATTCAGTTTGCAAATAAGCTATTCAAATTGAGAAAAAAGCTATTCAGAATGAAAATGTGCTATTTTGATTGCAGTTCACGATGAAAATAAGCAATTTAGAACGAAAAAAAAGGATTGAGGAGGCAAATAACCTATTCTGTTTGCAGTTCAGACAAAAAAAGCTATTCATAATGCAAATAAACTATTCAGATTGCAAATAAGCTAATCAGTTGCAAAAAAAGCTATTCAGAATGAAAATGTGCTATTCAGATTACAGTTCAGGATGAAAATAAGCTATTCAGAATGAAAAAAAAGGGATTCAGGATGAAAATAACCTATTCAGTTCGCAGTTCAGACAAAAAAAAGCTATTCAGAATGCAAATAAACTATTCAGAATGCAAATAAGCTAATCAATTTGCAAAAAAAAAAGCTATTCAGTATGAAAATGTGCTATTCAGGTTGCAGTTCAGAATGAAAATAGGCTATTCAGAATGAAAAAAATGGGATTCAGGATGCAAATAACCTATTCAGTTTGCAAAAAAAACTATTCAAAATGAAAATGTGCTATTCAGATTGCAGTTCAGGATGAAAATAAGCAATTTAGAATAAAAAAAAAAGGATTGAGGAGGCAAATAACCTATTCTGTTTGCAGTTCAGACAAAAAAAAAACTATTCAGAATGCAAAGAAACTATTTAGATTGCAAATAAGCTAATCAGTTTGCAAAAAAAGCTATTCAGAATGAAAATGTGCTATTCAGATTGCAGTTCAGGATGAAAATAAGCAATTCGGAATGAAAAAAAAGGGATTCAGGATGAAAATAACCTATTCAGTTCGCAGTTCAGACAAGAAAAAGCTATTCAGAATGCCAATAAACTATTCAGAATGCAAATAAGCTATTAAGTTTGCAAATAAAAAAGCTATTCAGTATGAAAATGTTCTCTTCAGATTGCAGTTCAGAATGAAAAGAATGGGATTCATGATGCAAATAACCTATTTAGTTTGCAGTTGAAATAAAAAATGCTATTCAAAATGCAAATAAGCTTATTCAGATGGCATATAAGGTACTAAGTTTTAAAAAAAAGATATTCAGAATGAAAATGTGCTGTTCAGATTGCAGTTAAGGATGAAAATAAGCTATTTAGAATGAAAAAAGGGATTCAGGATTGCAAATAACCTATTCAGTTTGCTGTTTAGACAAAAAAAGCTATTCAGAATGCAAATAAGCTATTCAGATTGCGAATAAGCTATTCAGTTTGCAAATAAGCTATTCAAATTGAGAAAAAAGCTATTCAGAATGAAAATGTGCTATTTTGATTGCAGTTCACGATGAAAATAAGCAATTTAGAACGAAAAAAAAGGATTGAGGAGGCAAATAACCTATTCTGTTTGCAGTTCAGACAAAAAAAGCTATTCATAATGCAAATAAACTATTCAGATTGCAAATAAGCTAATCAGTTGCAAAAAAAGCTATTCAGAATGAAAATGTGCTATTCAGATTACAGTTCAGGATGAAAATAAGCTATTCAGAATGAAAAAAAAGGGATTCAGGATGAAAATAACCTATTCAGTTCGCAGTTCAGACAAAAAAAAGCTATTCAGAATGCAAATAAACTATTCAGAATGCAAATAAGCTAATCAATTTGCAAAAAAAAAGCTATTCAGTATGAAAATGTGCTATTCAGGTTGCAGTTCAGAATGAAAATAGGCTATTCAGAATGAAAAAAATGGGATTCAGGATGCAAATAACCTATTCAGTTTGCAAAAAAAGCTATTCAAAATGAAAATGTGCTATTCAGATTGCAGTTCAGGATGAAAATAAGCAATTTAGAATAAAAAAAAAGGATTGAGGAGGCAAATAACCTATTCTGTTTGCAGTTCAGACAAAAAAAAGCTATTCAGAATGCAAAGAAACTATTCAGATTGCAAATAAGCTAATCAGTTTGCAATAAAAGCTATTCAGAATGAAAATGTGCTATTCAGATTGCAGTTCAGGATGAAAATAAGCAATTCGGAATGAAAAAAAAGGGATTCAGGATGAAAATAACCTATTCAGTTCGCAGTTCAGACAAAAAAAAGCTATTCAGAATGCCAATAAACTATTCAGAATGCAAATAAGCTATTAAGTTTGCAAATAAAAAAGCTATTCAGTATGAAAATGTTCTCTTCAGATTTCAGTTCAGAATGAAAAGAATGGGATTCATGATGCAAATAACCTATTTAGTTTGCAGTTGAAACAAAAAATGCTATTCAAAATGCAAATAAGCTTATTCAGATGGCAAATAAGGTACTAAGTTTGTAAAAAAAGCTATTCAGAATGAAAATGTGCTGTTCAGATTGCAGTTCAGGATGAAAATAAGCTATTTAGAATGAAAAAAGGGATTCAGGATTGCAAATAACCTATTCAGTTTGCTGTTTAGACAAAAAAATCTATTCAGAATGCAAATAAGCTATTCAGATTGCGAATAAGCTATTCAGTTTGCAAATAAGCTATTCAAATTGAGAAAAAAGCTATTCAGAATGAAAATGTGCTATTTTGATTGCAGTTCACGATGAAAATAACCAATTTAGAATGAAAAAAAAGGATTGAGGAGGCAAATAACCTATTCTGTTTGCAGTTCAGACAAAAAAAGCTATTCATAATGCAAATAAACTATTCAGATTGCAAATAAGCTAATCAGTTGCAAAAAAAGCTATTCAGAATGAAAATGTGCTATTCAGATTACAGTTCAGGATGAAAATAAGCTATTCAGAATGAAAAAAAGGGATTCAGGATGAAAATAACCTATTCAGTTCGCAGTTCAGACAAAAAAAAGCTATTCAGAATGCAAATAAACTATTCAGAATGCAAATAAGCTAATCAATTTGCAAAAAAAAAAGCTATTCAGTATGAAAATGTGCTATTCAGGTTGCAGTTCAGAATGAAAGTAGGCTATTCAGAATGAAAAAAATGGTATTCAGGATGCAAATAACCTATTCAGTTTGCAAAAAAAACTATTCAAAATGAAAATATGCTATTCAGATTGCAGTTCAGGATGAAAATAAGCAATTTAGAATAAAAAAAAAAGGATTGAGGAGGCAAATAACCTATTCTGTTTGCAGTTCAGACAAAAAAAAGCTATTCAGAATGCAAAGAAACTATTCAGATTGCAAAGAAGCTAATCAGTTTGCAAAAAAAGCTATTCAGAATGAAAATGTGCTATTCAGATTGCAGTTCAGGATGAAAATAAGCAATTCGGAATGAAAAAAAAGGGATTCAGCATGAAAATAACCTATTCAGTTCGCAGTTCAGACAAGAAAAAGCTATTCAGAATGCAAATAAACTATTCAGAATGCAAATAAGCTATTCAGTTTGCAAAAAAAAAAGCTATTCAGTATGAAAATGTTCTCTTCAGATTGCAGTTCAGAATGAAAAGAATGGGATTCATGATGCAAATAACCTATTTAGTTTGCAGTTGAAACAAAAAATGCTATTCAAAATGCAAATAAGCTTATTCAGATGGCATATAAGGTACTAAGTTTTAAAAAAAAGCTATTCAGAATGAAAATGTGCTGTTCAGATTGCAGTTAAGGATGAAAATAAGCTATTTAGAATGAAAAAAGGGATTCAGGATTGCAAATAACCTATTCAGTTTGCTGTTTAGACAAAAAAAGCTATTCAGAATGCAAATAAGCTATTCAGATTGCGAATAAGCTATTCAGTTTGCAAATAAGCTATTCAAATTGAGAAAAAAGCTATTCAGAATGAAAATGTGCTATTTTGATTGCAGTTCACGATGAAAATAAGCAATTTAGAACGAAAAAAAAGGATTGAGGAGGCAAATAACCTATTCTGTTTGCAGTTCAGACAAAAAAAGCTATTCATAATGCAAATAAACTATTCAGATTGCAAATAAGCTAATCAGTTGCAAAAAAAGCTATTCAGAATGAAAATGTGCTATTCAGATTACAGTTCAGGATGAAAATAAGCTATTCAGAATGAAAAAAAAGGGATTCAGGATGAAAATAACCTATTCAGTTCGCAGTTCAGACAAAAAAAAGCTATTCAGAATGCAAATAAACTATTCAGAATGCAAATAAGCTAATCAATTTGCAAAAAAAAAGCTATTCAGTATGAAAATGTGCTATTCAGGTTGCAGTTCAGAATGAAAATAGGCTATTCAGAATGAAAAAAATGGGATTCAGGATGCAAATAACCTATTCAGTTTGCAAAAAAAGCTATTCAAAATGAAAATGTGCTATTCAGATTGCAGTTCAGGATGAAAATAAGCAATTTAGAATAAAAAAAAAGGATTGAGGAGGCAAATAACCTATTCTGTTTGCAGTTCAGACAAAAAAAAGCTATTCAGAATGCAAAGAAACTATTCAGATTGCAAATAAGCTAATCAGTTTGCAATAAAAGCTATTCAGAATGAAAATGTGCTATTCAGATTGCAGTTCAGGATGAAAATAAGCAATTCGGAATGAAAAAAAAGGGATTCAGGATGAAAATAACCTATTCAGTTCGCAGTTCAGACAAAAAAAAGCTATTCAGAATGCCAATAAACTATTCAGAATGCAAATAAGCTATTAAGTTTGCAAATAAAAAAGCTATTCAGTATGAAAATGTTCTCTTCAGATTTCAGTTCAGAATGAAAAGAATGGGATTCATGATGCAAATAACCTATTTAGTTTGCAGTTGAAACAAAAAATGCTATTCAAAATGCAAATAAGCTTATTCAGATGGCAAATAAGGTACTAAGTTTGTAAAAAAAGCTATTCAGAATGAAAATGTGCTGTTCAGATTGCAGTTCAGGATGAAAATAAGCTATTTAGAATGAAAAAAGGGATTCAGGATTGCAAATAACCTATTCAGTTTGCTGTTTAGACAAAAAAATCTATTCAGAATGCAAATAAGCTATTCAGATTGCGAATAAGCTATTCAGTTTGCAAATAAGCTATTCAAATTGAGAAAAAAGCTATTCAGAATGAAAATGTGCTATTTTGATTGCAGTTCACGATGAAAATAACCAATTTAGAATGAAAAAAAAGGATTGAGGAGGCAAATAACCTATTCTGTTTGCAGTTCAGACAAAAAAAGCTATTCATAATGCAAATAAACTATTCAGATTGCAAATAAGCTAATCAGTTGCAAAAAAAGCTATTCAGAATGAAAATGTGCTATTCAGATTACAGTTCAGGATGAAAATAAGCTATTTAGAATGAAAAAAAAGGGATTCAGGATGAAAATAACCTATTCAGTTCGCAGTTCAGACAAAAAAAAGCTATTCAGAATGCAAATAAACTATTCAGAATGCAAATAAGCTAATCAATTTGCAAAAAAAAAAGCTATTCAGTATGAAAATGTGCTATTCAGGTTGCAGTTCAGAATGAAAGTAGGCTATTCAGAATTAAAAAAATGGTATTCAGGATGCAAATAACCTATTCAGTTTGCAAAAAAAACTATTCAAAATGAAAATGTGCTATTCAGATTGCAGTTCAGGATGAAAATAAGCAATTTAGAATAAAAAAAAAAGGATTGAGGAGGCAAATAACCTATTCTGTTTGCAGTTCAGACAAAAAAAAGCTATTCAGAATGCAAAGAAACTATTCAGATTGCAAAGAAGCTAATCAGTTTGCAAAAAAAGCTATTCAGAATGAAAATGTGCTATTCAGATTGCAGTTCAGGATGAAAATAAGCAATTCGGAATGAAAAAAAAGGGATTCAGGATGAAAATAACCTATTCAGTTCGCAGTTCAGACAAAAAAAAGCTATTCAGAATGCCAATAAACTATTCAGAATGCAAATAAGCTATTAAGTTTGCAAATAAAAAAGCTATTCAGTATGAAAATGTTCTCTTCAGATTTCAGTTCAGAATGAAAAGAATGGGATTCATGATGCAAATAACCTATTTAGTTTGCAGTTCAAACAAAAAATGCTATTCAAAATGCAAATAAGCTTATTCAGATGGCAAATAAGGTACTAAGTTTGTAAAAAAAGCTATTCAGAATGAAAATGTGCTGTTCAGATTGCAGTTCAGGATGAAAATAAGCTATTTAGAATGAAAAAAGAGATTCAGGATTGCAAATAACCTATTCAGTTTGCTGTTTAGACAAAAAAATCTATTCAGAATGCAAATAAGCTATTCAGATTGCGAATAAGCTATTCAGTTTGCAAATAAGCTATTCAAATTGAGAAAAAAGCTATTCAGAATGAAAATGTGCTATTTTGATTGCAGTTCACGATGAAAATAACCAATTTAGAATGAAAAAAAAGGATTGAGGAGGCAAATAACCTATTCTGTTTGCAGTTCAGACAAAAAAAGCTATTCATAATGCAAATAAACTATTCAGATTGCAAATAAGCTAATCAGTTGCAAAAAAAGCTATTCAGAATGAAAATGTGCTATTCAGATTACAGTTCAGGATGAAAATAAGCTATTCAGAATGAAAAAAAGGGATTCAGGATGAAAATAACCTATTCAGTTCGCAGTTCAGACAAAAAAAAGCTATTCAGAATGCAAATAAACTATTCAGAATGCAAATAAGCTAATCAATTTGCAAAAAAAAAAGCTATTCAGTATGAAAATGTGCTATTCAGGTTGCAGTTCAGAATGAAAGTAGGCTATTCAGAATGAAAAAAATGGTATTCAGGATGCAAATAACCTATTCAGTTTGCAAAAAAAACTATTCAAAATGAAAATGTGCTATTCAGATTGAAGTTCAGGATGAAAATAAGCAATTTAGAATAAAAAAAAAAGGATTGAGGAGGCAAATAACCTATTCTGTTTGCAGTTCAGACAAAAAAAAGCTATTCAGAATGCAAAGAAACTATTCAGATTGCAAAGAAGCTAATCAGTTTGCAAAAAAAGCTATTCAGAATGAAAATGTGCTATTCAGATTGCAGTTCAGGATGAAAATAAGCAATTCGGAATGAAAAAAAAGGGATTCAGCATGAAAATAACCTATTCAGTTCGCAGTTCAGACAAGAAAAAGCTATTCAGAATGCAAATAAACTATTCAGAATGCAAATAAGCTATTCAGTTTGCAAAAAAAAAAGCTATTCAGTATGAAAATGTTCTCTTCAGATTGCAGTTCAGAATGAAAAGAATGGGATTCATGATGCAAATAACCTATTTAGTTTGCAGTTGAAACAAAAAATGCTATTCAAAATGCAAATAAGCTTATTCAGATGGCATATAAGGTACTAAGTTTTAAAAAAAAGCTATTCAGAATGAAAATGTGCTGTTCAGATTGCAGTTAAGGATGAAAATAAGCTATTTAGAATGAAAAAAGGGATTCAGGATTGCAAATAACCTATTCAGTTTGCTGTTTAGACAAAAAAAGCTATTCAGAATGCAAATAAGCTATTCAGATTGCGAATAAGCTATTCAGTTTGCAAATAAGCTATTCAAATTGAGAAAAAAGCTATTCAGAATGAAAATGTGCTATTTTGATTGCAGTTCACGATGAAAATAAGCAATTTAGAACGAAAAAAAAGGATTGAGGAGGCAAATAACCTATTCTGTTTGCAGTTCAGACAAAAAAAGCTATTCATAATGCAAATAAACTATTCAGATTGCAAATAAGCTAATCAGTTGCAAAAAAAGCTATTCAGAATGAAAATGTGCTATTCAGATTACAGTTCAGGATGAAAATAAGCTATTCAGAATGAAAAAAAAGGGATTCAGGATGAAAATAACCTATTCAGTTCGCAGTTCAGACAAAAAAAAGCTATTCAGAATGCAAATAAACTATTCAGAATGCAAATAAGCTAATCAATTTGCAAAAAAAAAGCTATTCAGTATGAAAATGTGCTATTCAGGTTGCAGTTCAGAATGAAAATAGGCTATTCAGAATGAAAAAAATGGGATTCAGGATGCAAATAACCTATTCAGTTTGCAAAAAAAGCTATTCAAAATGAAAATGTGCTATTCAGATTGCAGTTCAGGATGAAAATAAGCAATTTAGAATAAAAAAAAAGGATTGAGGAGGCAAATAACCTATTCTGTTTGCAGTTCAGACAAAAAAAAGCTATTCAGAATGCAAAGAAACTATTCAGATTGCAAATAAGCTAATCAGTTTGCAATAAAAGCTATTCAGAATGAAAATGTGCTATTCAGATTGCAGTTCAGGATGAAAATAAGCAATTCGGAATGAAAAAAAAGGGATTCAGGATGAAAATAACCTATTCAGTTCGCAGTTCAGACAAAAAAAAGCTATTCAGAATGCCAATAAACTATTCAGAATGCAAATAAGCTATTAAGTTTGCAAATAAAAAAGCTATTCAGTATGAAAATGTTCTCTTCAGATTTCAGTTCAGAATGAAAAGAATGGGATTCATGATGCAAATAACCTATTTAGTTTGCAGTTGAAACAAAAAATGCTATTCAAAATGCAAATAAGCTTATTCAGATGGCAAATAAGGTACTAAGTTTGTAAAAAAAGCTATTCAGAATGAAAATGTGCTGTTCAGATTGCAGTTCAGGATGAAAATAAGCTATTTAGAATGAAAAAAGGGATTCAGGATTGCAAATAACCTATTCAGTTTGCTGTTTAGACAAAAAAATCTATTCAGAATGCAAATAAGCTATTCAGATTGCGAATAAGCTATTCAGTTTGCAAATAAGCTATTCAAATTGAGAAAAAAGCTATTCAGAATGAAAATGTGCTATTTTGATTGCAGTTCACGATGAAAATAACCAATTTAGAATGAAAAAAAAGGATTGAGGAGGCAAATAACCTATTCTGTTTGCAGTTCAGACAAAAAAAGCTATTCATAATGCAAATAAACTATTCAGATTGCAAATAAGCTAATCAGTTGCAAAAAAAGCTATTCAGAATGAAAATGTGCTATTCAGATTACAGTTCAGGATGAAAATAAGCTATTCAGAATGAAAAAAAGGGATTCAGGATGAAAATAACCTATTCAGTTCGCAGTTCAGACAAAAAAAAGCTATTCAGAATGCAAATAAACTATTCAGAATGCAAATAAGCTAATCAATTTGCAAAAAAAAAAGCTATTCAGTATGAAAATGTGCTATTCAGGTTGCAGTTCAGAATGAAAGTAGGCTATTCAGAATGAAAAAAATGGTATTCAGGATGCAAATAACCTATTCAGTTTGCAAAAAAAACTATTCAAAATGAAAATGTGCTATTCAGATTGCAGTTCAGGATGAAAATAAGCAATTTAGAATAAAAAAAAAAGGATTGAGGAGGCAAATAACCTATTCTGTTTGCAGTTCAGACAAAAAAAAGCTATTCAGAATGCAAAGAAACTATTCAGATTGCAAAGAAGCTAATCAGTTTGCAAAAAAAGCTATTCAGAATGAAAATGTGCTATTCAGATTGCAGTTCAGGATGAAAATAAGCAATTCGGAATGAAAAAAAAGGGATTCAGCATGAAAATAACCTATTCAGTTCGCAGTTCAGACAAGAAAAAGCTATTCAGAATGCAAATAAACTATTCAGAATGCAAATAAGCTATTCAGTTTGCAAAAAAAAAAGCTATTCAGTATGAAAATGTTCTCTTCAGATTGCAGTTCAGAATGAAAAGAATGGGATTCATGATGCAAATAACCTATTTAGTTTGCAGTTGAAACAAAAAATGCTATTCAAAATGCAAATAAGCTTATTCAGATGGCATATAAGGTACTAAGTTTTAAAAAAAAGCTATTCAGAATGAAAATGTGCTGTTCAGATTGCAGTTAAGGATGAAAATAAGCTATTTAGAATGAAAAAAGGGATTCAGGATTGCAAATAACCTATTCAGTTTGCTGTTTAGACAAAAAAAGCTATTCAGAATGCAAATAAGCTATTCAGATTGCGAATAAGCTATTCAGTTTGCAAATAAGCTATTCAAATTGAGAAAAAAGCTATTCAGAATGAAAATGTGCTATTTTGATTGCAGTTCACGATGAAAATAAGCAATTTAGAACGAAAAAAAAGGATTGAGGAGGCAAATAACCTATTCTGTTTGCAGTTCAGACAAAAAAAGCTATTCATAATGCAAATAAACTATTCAGATTGCAAATAAGCTAATCAGTTGCAAAAAAAGCTATTCAGAATGAAAATGTGCTATTCAGATTACAGTTCAGGATGAAAATAAGCTATTCAGAATGAAAAAAAAGGGATTCAGGATGAAAATAACCTATTCAGTTCGCAGTTCAGACAAAAAAAAGCTATTCAGAATGCAAATAAACTATTCAGAATGCAAATAAGCTAATCAATTTGCAAAAAAAAAGCTATTCAGTATGAAAATGTGCTATTCAGGTTGCAGTTCAGAATGAAAATAGGCTATTCAGAATGAAAAAAATGGGATTCAGGATGCAAATAACCTATTCAGTTTGCAAAAAAAGCTATTCAAAATGAAAATGTGCTATTCAGATTGCAGTTCAGGATGAAAATAAGCAATTTAGAATAAAAAAAAAGGATTGAGGAGGCAAATAACCTATTCTGTTTGCAGTTCAGACAAAAAAAAGCTATTCAGAATGCAAAGAAACTATTCAGATTGCAAATAAGCTAATCAGTTTGCAAAAAAAGCTATTCAGAATGAAAATGTGCTATTCAGATTGCAGTTCAGGATGAAAATAAGCAATTCGGAATGAAAAAAAAGGGATTCAGGATGAAAATAACCTATTCAGTTCGCAGTTCAGACAAAAAAAAGCTATTCAGAATGCCAATAAACTATTCAGAATGCAAATATGCTAATCAATTTGCAAAAAAAAAAGCTATTCAGTATGAAAATGTTCTCTTCAGATTGCAGTTCAGAATGAAAAGAATGGGATTCATGATGCAAATAACCTATTTAGTTTGCAGTTCAAACAAAAAATGCTATTCAAAATGCAAATAAGCTTATTCAGATGGCAAATAAGGTACTAAGTTTATAAAAAAAGCTATTCAGAATGAAAATGTGCTGTTCAGATTGCAGTTCAGGATGAAAATAAGCTATTTAGAATGAAAAAAGGGATTTAGGATTGCAAATAACCTATTCAGTTTGCTGTTTAGACAAAAAAAGCTATTCAGAATGCAAATAAGCTATTCAGATTGCGAATAAGCTATTCAGTTTGCAAATAAGCTATTCAAATTGAGAAAAAAGCTATTCAGAATGAAAATGTGCTATTTTGATTGCAGTTCACGATGAAAATAAGCAATTTAGAACGAAAAAAAAGGATTGAGGAGGCAAATAACCTATTCTGTTTGCATTTCAGACAAAAAAAGCTATTCAGAATGCAAATAAACTACTCAGATTGCAAATAAGCTAATCAGTTTGCAAAAAAAGCTATTCAGAATGAAAATGTGCTATTCAAATTATAGTTCAGGATGAAAATAAGCTATTCAGAATGAAAAAAAAGGGATTCAGGATGCAAATAACCTATTCAGTTCGCATTTCAGACAAAAAAATCTATTCAGATTGCAAATAAACTATTCATAATGCAAATAAGCTAATCAGTTTGCAAAAAAAGCTATTCAGAATGAAAATGTGCAATTCAGATTGCAGTTCAGGATGAAAATAAGTTATTCAGAATGAAAAAAAAGGGATTCAGGATGCAAATAACCTATTCAGTTCGCTGTTCAGACAAAAGAAAGCTATTCAGAATGCAAATAAACTATTCAGAATGCAAATAAGCTATTCAGTTTGCAAAAAAAAAACGCTATTCAGTATGAAAATGTGCTATTCAGATTGCAGTTCAGAATGAAAAAAATGAGACTCAGGATGCAAATAACCTATTTAGTTTGTAGTTCAAACAAAAAACGCTATTCAAAATGCAAATAAACTATTCAGATTGCAAATAAGCTATTCAGTTTACAAAAAAAGCTAATCATAATGAAAATGTGCTATTCAGGTTGCAGTTCAGGATGAAAATAATCTATTCAGAATGAACAAAAAGGGATTCAGGATGCAAATAACCTATGCAGTTCGCAGTTCAGACAAAAGAAAGCTATTCAGAATGCAAATAAACTATTCAGAATGCAAATAAGCTATTCAATTTGCAAAAAAAAGCTATTCAGAATGAAACAAATGGGATTCAGGATGCAAATAACCTATTCAGTTTGCAGTTCAGAAAAAAAAAAGCTATTCAGAATGCAAATAAACAATTCAGATTGCAAATAAACTATTCAGTTTGCAAAAAAAGCTATTCAGAATGAAAATGTGCTATTCAGATTATAGTTCAGGATGAAAGTAAGCTATTCAGAATGAAAAAAAAGGGATTCAGGATGCAAATAACCTATTCAGTTCGCATTTCAGACAAAAAAAGCTATTCAGAATGCAAATAAACTATTCATAATGCAAATAAGCTAATCAGTTTGCAAAAAAAGCTATTCAGAATGAAAATGTGCTATTCAGATTGTAGTTCAGGATGAAAATAAGTTATTCAGAATGAAAAAAAAGGGATTCAGGATGCAAATAACCTATTCAGTTCGCTGTTCAGACAAAAGAAAGCTATTCAGAATGCAAATAAACTATTCAGAATGCAAATAAGCTATTCAGTTTGCAAAAAAAAACGCTATTCAGTATGAAAATGTGCTATTCAGATTGCAGTTCAGAATGAAAAAAATGGGACTCAGGATGCAAATAAACTATGCAAAATGCAAATAAACTATTCAGATTGCAAATAAGCTATTCAGTTTACAAAAAAAGCTAATCATAATGAAAATGTGATATTCAGATTGCAGTTCAGGATGAAAATAATCTATTCAGAATGAACAAAAAGGGATTCAGGATGCAAATAACCTATTCAGTTTGCAGTTCAGACAAAAATGGATTCAGGATGCAAATAAACTATTCAGGATGTAAAAAAAAAAGCTATTCAGAATGCAAATAAACAATTCAGATTGCAAATAAACTATTCAGTTTGCAAAAAAAGCTATTCAGAATGAATATGTGCTATTCAGATTACAGTTCAGGATGAAAATAAGCTATTCAGAATGAAAAAAAAGGGATTCAGGATGCAAATAACCTATTCAGTTCGTAGTTCAAACAAAAAAAAAGCTATTCAGAATGCAAATGAACTATTTAGAATGCAAATAAGCTATTCAGTTTGCAAAAAAAGCTATTCATAATGAAAATGTGCTATTCAGATTGCAGTTCACGATGAAAATAAGCAATTTAGAATGAAAAAAAAGGATTGAGGAGGCAAATAACCTATTCTGTTTACAGTTCAGACAAAAAAAGTTATTCAGAATGCAAATAAACTATTCAGATTGCAAATAAGCTAATCAGTTTGCAAAAAAACCTATTCAGAATGAAAATGTGCTATTCAGATTATAGTTCAGGATGAAAATAAGTAATTCAGAATGAAAAAAAAGGGATTCAGGATGCAAATAACCTATTCAGTTCGCTGTTCAGACAAAAGAAAGCTATTCAGAATGCAAATAAACTATTCAGAATGCAAATAAGCTATTCAGTTTGCAAAAAAAAACGCTATTCAGTATGAAAATGTGCTATTCAGATTGAAGTTCAGAATGAAAAAAATGGGACTCAGGATGCAAATAACCTATTTAGTTTGCAGTTCAAACAAAAAAGGCTATTCAAAATGCAAGTAAACTATTCAGATTGCAAATAAGCTATTCAGTTTACAAAAAAAGCTAATCATAATGAAAATGTGCTATTCAGATTGCAGTTCAGGATGAAAATAATCTATTCAGAATGAACAAAAAGGGATTCAGGATGCAAATAACCTATTCAGTTTGCAGTTCAGACAAAAGAAAGCTATTCAGAATGCAAATAAACTATTCAGAATGCAAATAAACTATTCAGTTTGCAAAATAAAGCTATTCAGAATGAAACAAATGGGATTCAGGATGCAAATAACCTATTCAGTTTGCAGTTCAGAAAAAAAAAGCTATTCAGAATGCAAATAAACAATTCAGATTGCAAATAAACTATTCAGTTTGCAAAAAAATCTATTCAGAATAAAAATGTGCGATTCAGATTATAGTTCAGGATGAAAGTAAGCTATTCAGAATGAAAAAAAAGGGATTCAGGATGCAAATAACCTATTCAGTTCGCATTTCAGACAAAAAAAGCTATTCAGAATGCAAATAAACTATTCATAATGCAAATAAGCTAATCAGTTTGCAAAAAAAGCTATTCAGAATGAAAATGTGCTATTCAGATTGTAGTTCAGGATGAAAATAAGTTATTCAGAATGAAAAAAAAGGGATTCAGGATGCAAATAACCTATTCAGTTCGCTGTTCAGACAAAAGAAAGCTATTCAGAATGCAAATAAACTATTCAGAATGCAAATAAGCTATTCAGTTTGCAAAAAAAAACGCTATTCAGTATGAAAATGTGCTATTCAGATTGCAGTTCAGAATGAAAAAAATGGGACTCAGGATGCAAATAAACTATGCAAAATGCAAATAAACTATTCAGATTGCAAATAAGCTATTCAGTTTACAAAAAAAGCTAATCATAATGAAAATGTGATATTCAGATTGCAGTTCAGGATGAAAATAATCTATTCAGAATGAACAAAAAGGGATTCAGGATGCAAATAACCTATTCAGTTTGCAGTTCAGACAAAAATGGATTCAGGATGCAAATAAACTATTCAGGATGTAAAAAAAAAAGCTATTCAGAATGCAAATAAACAATTCAGATTGCAAATAAACTATTCAGTTTGCAAAAAAAGCTATTCAGAATGAATATGTGCTATTCAGATTACAGTTCAGGATGAAAATAAGCTATTCAGAATGAAAAAAAAGGGATTCAGGATGCAAATAACCTATTCAGTTCGTAGTTCAAACAAAAAAAAAGCTATTCAGAATGCAAATGAACTATTTAGAATGCAAATAAGCTATTCAGTTTGCAAAAAAAGCTATTCATAATGAAAATGTGCTATTCAGATTGCAGTTCACGATGAAAATAAGCAATTTAGAATGAAAAAAAAGGATTGAGGAGGCAAATAACCTATTCTGTTTACAGTTCAGACAAAAAAAGTTATTCAGAATGCAAATAAACTATTCAGATTGCAAATAAGCTAATCAGTTTGCAAAAGAAGCTATTCAGAATGAAAATGTGCTATTCAGATTATAGTTCAGGATGAAAATAAGTAATTCAGAATGAAAAAAAAGGGATTCAGGATGCAAATAACCTATTCAGTTCGCTGTTCAGACAAAAGAAAGCTATTCAGAATGCAAATAAACTATTCAGAATGCAAATAAGCTATTCAGTTTGCAAAAAAAAATGCTATTCAGTATGAAAATGTGCTATTCAGATTGAAGTTCAGAATGAAAAAAATGGGACTCAGGATGCAAATAACCTATTTAGTTTGCAGTTCAAACAAAAAAGGCTATTCAAAATGCAAGTAAACTATTCAGATTGCAAATAAGCTATTCAGTTTACAAAAAAAGCTAATCATAATGAAAATGTGCTATTCAGATTGCAGTTCAGGATGAAAATAATCTATTCAGAATGAACAAAAAGGGATTCAGGATGCAAATAACCTATTCAGTTTGCAGTTCAGACAAAAGAAAGCTATTCAGAATGCAAATAAACTATTCAGAATGCAAATAAGCTATTCAGTTTGCAAAATAAAGCTATTCAGAATGAATCAAATGGGATTCAGGATGCAAATAACCTATTCAGTTTGCAGTTCAGAAAAAAAAAGCTATTCAGAATGCAAATAAACAATTCAGATTGCAAATAAACTATTCAGTTTGCAAAAAAATCTATTCAGAATAAAAATGTGCGATTCAGATTACTGTTCAGGATGAAAATAAACTATTCAGAATGAAAAAAATGGATTCAGGATGCAAATTACATATTCAGTTCGCATTTCAGACAAAAAAAGCTATTCAGAATGCAAATAAACTATTCATAATGCAAATAAGCTAATCAGTTTGCAAAAAAAGCTATTCAGAATGAAAATGTGCTATTCAGATTGTAGTTCAGGATGAAAATAAGTTATTCAGAATGAAAAAAAAGGGATTCAGGATGCAAATAACCTATTCAGTTCGCTGTTCAGACAAAAGAAAGCTATTCAGAATGCAAATAAACTATTCAGAATGCAAATAAGCTATTCAGTTTGCAAAAAAAAAACGCTATTCAGTATGAAAATGTGCTATTCAGATTGAAGTTCAGAATGAAAAAAATGGGACTCAGGATGCAAATAACCTATTTAGTTTGCAGTTCAAACAAAAAAGGCTATTCAAAATGCAAATAAACTATTCAGATTGCAAATAAGCTATTCAGTTTACAAAAAAAGCTAATCATAATGAAAATGTGCTATTCAGATTGCAGTTCAGGATGAAAATAATCTATTCAGAATGAACAAAAAGGGATTCAGGATGCAAATAACCTATTCAGTTCGCAGTTCAGACAAAAGAAAGCTATTCAGAATGCAAATAAACTATTCAGAATGCAAATAAGCTATTCAGTTTGCAAAATAAAGCTATTCAGAATGAAACAAATGGGATTCAGGATGCAAATAACCTATTCAGTTTGCAGTTCAGAAAAAAAAAGCTATTCAGAATGCAAATAAACAATTCAGATTGCAAATAAACTATTCAGTTTGCAAGAAAATCTATTCAGAATAAAAATGTGCGATTCAGATTACTGTTCAGGATGAAAATAAACTATTCAGAATGAAAAAAATGGATTAGGGATGCAAATTACTTATTCAGTTCGCAGTTCAGACAAAAAAAGCTATTCAGAATGCAAATGAACTATTTAGAATGCCAGTAAGCTATTCAGTTTGCAAAAATAAGCTATTCCGAATGAAATGTGCTATTCCGATTGCAGTTCAAGATGAAAATAAGCTATTCAGAATGAAACAAATGGGATTCAGGATGCAAATAACCTATTCAGTTTGCAGTTCAGAAAAAAAAAATCTATTCAGAATGCAAATAAACAATTCAGATTGCAAATAAACTATTCAGTTTGCAAAAAAAGCTATTCAGAATAAAAATGTGCTATTCAGATTGCAGTTCAGGATGAAAATAAGCAATTTAGAATAAAAAAAAAGGATTGAGGAGGAAAATAACCTATTCTGTTTGCTGTTCAGACAAAAAAAGCTATTCAAAATGCAAATAAACTATTCAGATTGAAAATGAGCTAATCAGTTGCAAAAAAAGCAATTCAAAATAAAAATGTTCTATTCAGATTGCAGTTCAGGATGAAAATAAGCAATTTAGAATGAAAAAAAAGGATTGAGGAGGCAAATAACCTATTCTGTTTGCAGTTCAGACAAAAAAAGCTATTCAGAATGCAAATAAACTATTCAGATTGCAAATAAGCTAATTAGTTGCAAAAAAAGCTATTCAGAATGAAAATGTGCTATTCAGAATGCAGTTCAGGATGAAAATAAGCAATTTAGAATAAAAAAAAGGATTGAGGAGGAAAATAACCTATTTTGTTTTCTGTTCAGACAAAAAAAGCTATTCAGAATGCAAATAAACTATTCAGATAGCAAATGAGCTAATCAGTTGCAAAAAAAGCTATTCAGAATAAAAATGTTCTATTCAGATTGCAGTTCAGGATGAAAATAAGCAATTTATAATGAAAAAAAAGGGTTGAGGAGTCAAATAACCTATTTTGTTTGCAGTTCAGACAAAAAAAGCTATTCAGAATGCAAATAAACTATTCCGATTGCAAATAAGCTAATCAGTTGCAAAAAAAGCTATTCAGAATGAAAATGTGCTATTCAGAATGCAGTTCAGGATGAAAATAATCTATTCAGAATGTACAAAAAGGGATTCAGGATGCAAATAACCTATTCAGTTTGTAGTTCAGACAAAAAAAGCTATTCAGAATGCAAATAAACTATTCAGATTGCAAATAAGCTAATCAGTTGCAAAAAAAGCTATTCAGAATGAAAATGTGCTATTCAGAATGCAGTTCAGGATGAAAATAATCTATTCAGAATGTACAAAAAGGGATTCAGGATGCAAATAACCTATTCAGTTTGTAGTTCAGACAAAAAAAGCTATTCAGAATGCAAATAAACAATTCAGATTGCAAATAAACTATTCAGTTTGCAAAAAAAGCTATTCAGAATGAAAATGTGCTATTCAGATTGCAGTTCACGATGAAAATAAGGAATTTAGAATGAAAAAAAAGGATTGAGGAGGAAAATAAACTATTCTGTTTGCAGTTCAGACAAAAAAGCTATTCAGAATGCAAATAAACTATTCAGATTGCAAAAAAGCTAATCAGTTTGCAAAAAAATTTATTCAGAATGAAAATGTGCTATTCAGATTATAGTTCAGGATGAAAATAAGCTATTCAAAATGAAAAAAAAGGGATTCAGGAAGCAAATAACCTATTCAGTTCACATTTCAGACAAAAAAAGCTATTCAGAATGCAAATAAACTATTCATAATGCAAATAAGCTAATCAGTTTGCAAAAAAAGCAATTCAGAATGAAAATGTGCTATTCAGATTGCAGTTCAGGATGAAAATAAGTTATTCAGAATGAAAAAAAAGGGATTCAGGATGCAAATAACCTATTCAGTTCGCTGTTCAGACAAAAGAAAGCTATTCAGAATGCAAATAAACTATTCAGAATGCAAATAAGCTATTCAGATTACAAAAAAAGCTAATCATAATGAAAATGTGCTATTCAGATTGCAGTTCAGGATGAAAATAATCTATTCAGAATGAACAAAAAGGGATTCAGGATGCAAATAACCTATTCAGTTCGCAGTTCAGACAAAAGAAAGCTATTCAGAATGCAAATAAACTATTCAGAATGCAAATAAGCTATTCAGTTTGCAAAATAAAGCTATTCAGAATGTAACAAATGGGATTCAGGATGCAAATAACCTATTCAGTTTGCAGTTCAGAAAAAAAAAAGCTATTCAGAATGCAAATAAACAATTCAGATTGCAAATAAACTATTCAGTTTGCAAAAAAATCTATTCAGAATAAAAATGTGCGATTCAGATTACTGTTCACGATGAAAATAAACTATTCAGAATGAAAAAAATGGATTCAGGATGCAAATTACTTATTCAGTTCGCATTTCAGACAAAAAAAGCTATTCAGAATGCAAATAAACTATTCATAATGCAAATAAGCTAATCAGTTTGCAAAAAAAGCTATTCAAAATAAAAATGTCCTATTCAGATTGCAATTCAGGATGAAAATAAGCTATTTAGAATGAAAAAAAAGGATTGAGGAGGAAAATAACCTATTTTGTTTGCTGTTCAGACAAAAAAAGCTATTCAGAATGCAAATAAACTATTCAGATAGCAAATGAGCTAATCAGTTGCAAAAAAAGCTATTCAGAATAAAAATGTTCTATTCAGATTGCAGTTCAGGATGAAAATAAGCAATTTATAATGAAAAAAAAGGGTTGAGGAGGCAAATAACCTATTCTGTTTGCAGTTCAGACAAAAAAAGCTATTCATAATGCAAATAAACTATTCAGATTGCAAATAAGCTAATCAGTTGCAAAAAAAGCTATTCAGAATGAAAATGTGCTATTCAGAATGCAGTTCAGGATGAAAATAATCTATTCAGAATGTACAAAAAGGGATTCAGGATGCAAATAACCTATTCAGTTTGTAGTTCAGACAAAAAAAGCTATTCAGAATGCAAATAAACTATTCAGATTGCAAATAAGCTAATCAGTTGCAAAAAAAGCTATTCAGAATGAAAATGTGCTATTCAGAATGCAGTTCAGGATGAAAATAATCTATTCAGAATGTACAAAAAGGGATTCAGGATGCAAATAACCTATTCAGTTTGTAGTTCAGACAAAAAAAGCTATTCAGAATGCAAATAAACAATTCAGATTGCAAATAAACTATTCAGTTTGCAAAAAAAGCTATTCAGAATGAAAATGTGCTATTCAGATTGCAGTTCACGATGAAAATAAGCAATTTAGAATGAAAAAAAAGGATTGAGGAGGAAAACAACCTATTCTGTTTGCAGTTCAGACAAAAAAGCTATTCAGAATGCAAATAAACTATTCAGATTGCAAAAAAGCTAATCAGTTTGCAAAAAAATTTATTCAGAATGAAAATGTGCTATTCAGATTATAGTTCAGGATGAAAATAAGCTATTCAAAATGAAAAAAAAGGGATTCAGGATGCAAATAACCTATTCAGTTCACATTTCAGACAAAAAAAGCTATTCAGAATGCAAATAAACTATTCATAATGCAAATAAGCTAATCAGTTTGCAAAAAAAGCAATTCAGAATGAAAATGTGCTATTCAGATTGCAGTTCAGGATGAAAATAAGTTATTCAGAATGAAAAAAAAGGGATTCAGGATGCAAATAACCTATTCAGTTCGCTGTTCAGACAAAAGAAAGCTATTCAGAATGCAAATAAACTATTCAGAATGCAAATAAGCTATTCAGTTTACAAAAAAAGCTAATCATAATGAAAATGTGCTATTCAGATTGCAGTTCAGGATGAAAATAATCTATTCAGAATGAACAAAAAGGGATTCAGGATGCAAATAACCTATTCAGTTCGCAGTTCAGACAAAAGAAAGCTATTCAGAATGCAAATAAACTATTCAGAATGCAAATAAGCTATTCAGTTTGCAAAATAAAGCTATTCAGAATGAAACAAATGGGATTCAGGATGCAAATAACCTATTCAGTTTGCAGTTCAGAAAAAAAAAAGCTATTCAGAATGCAAATAAACAATTCAGATTGCAAATAAACTATTCAGTTTGCAAAAAAATCTATTCAGAATAAAAATGTGCGATTCAGATTACTGTTCACGATGAAAATAAACTATTCAGAATGAAAAAAATGGATTCAGGATGCAAATTACTTATTCAGTTCGCATTTCAGACAAAAAAAGCTATTCAGAATGCAAATAAACTATTCATAATGCAAATAAGCTAATCAGTTTGCAAAAAAAGCTATTCAGAATGAAAATGTGCTATTCAGATTGCAGTTCAGGATGAAAATAAGTTATTCAGAATGAAAAAAAAGGGATTCAGGATGCAAATAACCTATTCAGTTCGCTGTTCAGACAAAAGAAAGCTATTCAGAATGCAAATAAACTATTCAGAATGCAAATAAGCTATTCAGTTTGCAAAAAAAAACGCTATTCAGTATGAAAATGTGCTATTCAGATTGAAGTTCAGAATGAAAAAAATGGGACTCAGGATGCAAATAACCTATTTAGTTTGCAGTTCAAACAAAAAAGGCTATTCAAAATGCAAATAAACTATTCAGATTGCAAATAAGCTATTCAGTTTACAAAAAAAGCTAATCATAATGAAAATGTGCTATTCAGATTGCAGTTCAGGATGAAAATAATCTATTCAGAATGAACAAAAAGGGATTCAGGATGCAAATAACCTATTCAGTTCGCAGTTCAGACAAAAGAAAGCTATTCAGAATGCAAATAAACTATTCAGAATGCAAATAAGCTATTCAGTTTGCAAAATAAAGCTATTCAGAATGAAACAAATGGGATTCAGGATGCAAATAACCTATTCAGTTTGCAGTTCAGAAAAAAAAAGCTATTCAGAATGCAAATAAACAATTCAGATTGCAAATAAACTATTCAGTTTGCAAGAAAATCTATTCAGAATAAAAATGTGCGATTCAGATTACTGTTCAGGATGAAAAAAATGGATTCAGGATGCAAATTACTTATTCAGTTCGCAGTTCAGACAAAAAAAGCTATTCAGAATGCAAATGAACTATTTAGAATGCCAGTAAGCTATTCAGTTTGCAAAAATAAGCTATTCCGAATGAAATGTGCTATTCCGATTGCAGTTCAAGATGAAAATAAGCTATTCAGAATGAAACAAATGGGATTCAGGATGCAAATAACCTATTCAGTTTGCAGTTCAGAAAAAAAAAAGCTATTCAGAATGCAAATAAACAATTCATATTGCAAATAAACTATTCAGTTTGCAAAAAAAGCTATTCAGAATAAAAATGTGCTATTCAGATTGCAGTTCAGGATGAAAATAAGCAATTTAGAATAAAAAAAAAGGATTGAGGTGGAAAATAACCTATTCTGTTTGCTATTCAGACAAAAAAAGCTATTCAGAATGCAAATAAACTATTCAGATTGAAAATGAGCTAATCAGTTGCAAAAAAAGCTATTCAGAATAAAAATGTTCTATTCATATTGCAGTTCAGGATGAAAATAAGCAATTTAGAATGAAAAAAAAGGATTGAGGAGGCAAATAACCTATTATGTTTGCAGTTCAGACAAAAAAAGCTATTCAGAATGCAAATAAACTATTCAGATTGCAAATAAGCTAATTAGTTGCAAAAAAAGCTATTCAGAATGAAAATGTGCTATTCAGAATGCAGTTCAGGATGAAAATAATCTATTCAGAATGTACAAAAAAGGATTCAGGATGCAAATAACCTATTCAGTTTGTAGTTCAGACAAAAAAAGCTATTCAGAATGCAAATAAACAATTCAGATTGCAAATAAGCTATTCAGTTTGCAAAAAAAGTTATTCAGAATGAAAATGTGCTATTCAGATTTCTGTTCAGGATGAAAATAAGCTATTCAGAATGAAAAAAAAGGGATTCAGGATGCAAATAACCTATTCAGTTCGCAGTTCAAACAAAAAAAAAGCTATTCAGAATGCAAATGAACTATTTAGAATGCAAATAAGCTATTCAGTTTGCAAAAAAAAGCTATTCAGAATAAAAATGTGCTATTCAGATTGCAGTTCAGGATGAAAATAAGCAATTTAGAATAAAAAAAAAGGATTGAGGAGGAAAATAACCTATTCTGTTTGCTGTTCAGACAAAAAAAGCTATTCAGAATGCAAATAAACTATTCAGATTGAAAATGAGCTAATCAGTTGCAAAAAAAGCTATTCAGAATAAAAATGTTCTATTCATATTGCAGTTCAGGATGAAAATAAGCAATTTAGAATGAAAAAAAAGGATTGAGGAGGCAAATAACCTATTCTGTTTGCAGTTCAGACAAAAAAAGCTATTCAGAATGCAAATAAACTATTCAGATTGCAAATAAGCTAATTAGTTGCAAAAAAAGCTATTCAGAATGAAAATGTGCTATTCAGAATGCAGTTCAGGATGAAAATAATCTATTCAGAATGTACAAAAAAGGATTCAGGATGCAAATAACCTATTCAGTTTGTAGTTCAGACAAAAAAAGCTATTCAGAATGCAAATAAACAATTCAGATTGCAAATAAGCTATTCAGTTTGCAAAAAAAGCTATTCAGAATGAAAATGTGCTATTCAGATTTCAGTTCAGGATGAAAATAAGCTATTCAGAATGAAAAAAAAGGGATTGAGGATGCAAATAACCTATTCAGTTCGCAGTTCAAACAAAAAAAAAGCTATTCAGAATGCAAATGAACTATTTAGAATGCAAATAAGCTATTCAGTTTGCAAAAAAAAGCTATTCAGAATAAAAATGTGCTATTCAGATTGCAGTTCAGGATGAAAATAAGCAATTTAGAATAAAAAAAAGGATTGAGGAGGAAAATAACCTATTTTGTTTGCTGTTCAGACAAAAAAAGCTATTCAGAATGCAAATAAACTATTCAGATAGCAAATGAGCTAATCAGTTGCAAAAAAAGCTATTCAGAATAAAAATGTTCTATTCAGATTGCAGTTCAGGATGAAAATAAGCAATTTATAATGAAAAAAAAGGATTGAGGAGGCAAATAACCTATTCTGTTTGCAGTTCAGACAAAAAAAGCTATTCAGAATGCAAATAAACTATTCAGATTGCAAATAAGCTAATCAGTTGCAAAAAAAGCTATTCAGAATGAAAATGTGCTATTCAGAATGCAGTTCAGGATGAAAATAATCTATTCAGAATGTACAAAAAGGGATTCAGGATGCAAATAACCTATTCAGTTTGTAGTTCAGACAAAAAAAGCTATTCAGAATGCAAATAAACTATTCAGATTGCAAATAAGCTAATCAGTTGCAAAAAAAGCTATTCAGAATGAAAATGTGCTATTCAGAATGCAGTTCAGGATGAAAATAATCTATTCAGAATGTACAAAAAGGGATTCAGGATGCAAATAACCTATTCAGTTTGTAGTTCAGACAAAAAAAGCTATTCAGAATGCAAATAAACAATTCAGATTGCAAATAAACTATTCAGTTTGCAAAAAAAGCTATTCAGAATGAAAATGTGCTTTTCAGATTGCAGTTCACGATGAAAATAAGCAATTTAGAATGAAAAAAAAGGATTGAGGAGGAAAATAACCTATTCTGTTTGCAGTTCAGACAAAAAAGCTATTCAGAATGCAAATAAACTATTCAGATTGCAAAAAAGCTAATCAGTTTGCAAAAAAATTTATTCAGAATGAAAATGTGCTATTCAGATTATAGTTCAGGATGAAAATAAGCTACTCAGAATGAAAAAAAAGGGATTCAGGATGCAAATAACCTATTCAGTTCACATTTCAGACAAAAAAAGTTATTCAGAATGCAAATAAACTATTCATAATGCAAATAAGCTAATCAGTTTGCAAAAAAAGCAATTCAGAATGAAAATGTGCTATTCAGATTACTGTTCAGGATGAAAATGTGCTATTCAGAATGTACAAAAAGGGATTCAGGATGCAAATAACCTATTCAGTTCGCTGTTCAGACAAAAGAAAGCTATTCAGAATGCAAATAAACTATTCAGAATGCAAATAAGCTATTCAGTTCGCAAAAAAAAACGCTATTCAGTATGAAAATGTGCTATTCAGATTGCGGTTCACGATGAAAATAAGCAATTTAGAATGAAAAAAAAGGATTGAGGAGGAAAATAACCTATTCTGTTTGCAGTTCAGACAAAAAAGCTATTCAGAATGCAAATAAACTATTCAGATTGCAAAAAAGCTAATCAGTTTGCAAAAAAAGCAATTCAGAATGAAAATGTGCTATTCAGATTACTGTTCAGGATGAAAATGTGCTATTCAGAATGTACAAAAAGGGATTCAGGATGCAAATAACCTATTCAGTTCGCTGTTCAGACAAAAAAAGCTATTCAGAATGCAAATAAACAATTCAGATTGCAAATAAACTATTCAGTTTGCAAAAAAAGCTATTCAGAATGAAAATGTGCTTTTCAGATTGCAGTTCACGATGAAAATAAGCAATTTAGAATGAAAAAAAAGGATTGAGGAGGAAAATAACCTATTCTGTTTGCAGTTCAGACAAAAAAGCTATTCAGAATGCAAATAAACTATTCAGATTGCAAAAAAGCTAATCAGTTTGCAAAAAAATTTATTCAGAATGAAAATGTGCTATTCAGATTATAGTTCAGGATGAAAATAAGCTACTCAGAATGAAAAAAAAGGGATTCAGGATGCAAATAACCTATTCAGTTCACATTTCAGACAAAAAAAGTTATTCAGAATGCAAATAAACTATTCATAATGCAAATAAGCTAATCAGTTTGCAAAAAAAGCAATTCAGAATGAAAATGTGCTATTCAGATTACTGTTCAGGATGAAAATGTGCTATTCAGAATGTACAAAAAGGGATTCAGGATGCAAATAACCTATTCAGTTCGCTGTTCAGACAAAAGAAAGCTATTCAGAATGCAAATAAACTATTCAGAATGCAAATAAGCTATTCAGTTCGCAAAAAAAAACGCTATTCAGTATGAAAATGTGCTATTCAGATTGCAGTTCAGAATGAAAAAAATGGGACTCAGGATGCAAATAACCTATTCAGTTCGCTGTTCAGACAAAAGAAAGCTATTCAGAATGCAAATAAACAATTCAGATTGCAAATAAACTATTCAGTTTGCAAAAAAAGCTATTCAGAATGAAAATGTGCTTTTCAGATTGCAGTTCACGATGAAAATAAGCAATTTAGAATGAAAAAAAAGGATTGAGGAGGAAAATAACCTATTCTGTTTGCAGTTCAGACAAAAAAGCTATTCAGAATGCAAATAAACTATTCATAATGCAAATAAGCTAATCAGTTTGCAAAAAAAGCAATTCAGAATGAAAATGTGCTATTCAGATTACTGTTCAGGATGAAAATGTGCTATTCAGAATGTACAAAATGGGATTCAGGATGCAAATAACCTATTCAGTTCACATTTCAGACAAAAAAAGTTATTCAGAATGCAAATAAACTATTCAGATTGCAAATAAGCTATTCAGTTTACAAAAAAAGCTAATCATAATGAAAATGTGCTATTCAGATTACAGTTCAGGATGAAAATAATCTATTCACAATGAACAAAAAGGGATTCAGGATGCAAATAACCTATTCAGTTCGCAGTTCAGACAAAAGAAAGCTATTCAGAATGCAAATAAACTATTCAGAATGCAAATAAGCTATTCAGTTTGCAAAAAAAAAACGCTATTCAGTATGAAAATGTGCTATTCATATTGCAGTTCAGAATGAAAATAAGCAATTTAGAATGAAAAAAAGGATTGAGGAGGCAAATAACCTATTCTGTTTGAAGTTCAGACAAAAAAAGCTATTCAGAATGCAAATAAACTATTCAGATTGCAAATAAGCAAATCAGTTGCAAAAAAAGCTATAAAGAATGAAATAGTGCTATTCAGAATGCAGTTCAGGATGAATATAATCTATTCAGAATGTACAAAAAGGGATTCAGGATGCAAATAACCAATTCAGTTTGTAGTTCAGACAAAAAAAGCTATTCAGAATGCATATAAACAATTCAGATTGCAAATAAGCTATTCAGTTTGCAAAAAAAGCTATTCAGAATGAAAATGTGCTATTCAGATTACAGTTCAGGATGAAAATAAGCTATTCATAATGAAAAAAAAAGGATTCAGGATGCAAATAACCTATTCAGCTCGCAGTTCAAACAAAAAAAAGCTATTCAGAATGAAAATGAACTATTTAGAATGCAAATAAGCTATTCAGTTTGCAAAAAAAAGCTATTCAGAATGAAATGTGCTATTCATATTGTAGTTCAGGATGAAAATAAGCTATTCAGAATGAAACAAATGGGATTGAGGATGCAAAAAACCTATTCAGTTTGCAGTTCAAACAAAAAAAAGCTATTCAGAATGAAAATGAACTATTCAGATTGCAAATAAACTATTCAGTTTGAAAAAAAAGCTATTCAGAATGAAAATGTGCTATTCAGATTGCAGTTCAGGATGAAAATAAGCTATTCAGATTGAAAAAAAAGGGATTCAGGATGCAAATAACTTATTCAGTTCGCAGTTCAGACAAAAAAAGCTATTCAGAATGCCAATGAACTATTCAGAATGCAAATAAGCTATTCAGTTTGCAAAAAAAAACGCTATTCAGTATGAAAATGTGCTATTCAGATTGCAGTTCAGAATGAAAAAAATGGGACTCAGGATGCAAATAACCTATTTAGTTTGCAGTTCAAACAAAAAAAGCTATTCAGAATGCCAATGAACTATTCAAAATGCAAATAAGCTAATCAGTTTGCAAAAAAAGCTATTCAGAATGAAAATGTGCTATTCAGATTACAGTTCAGGATGAAAATAAGCTATTCAGAATGAATAAAAAAGGGATTCAGGATGCAAATAACTTATTCAGTTCGCAGTTCAGACAAAAAAAGCTATTCAGAATGCCAATGAACTATTTAGAATGCAAGTAAGCTATTCAGTTTGCAAAAAAAAGCTATTCAAAATGAAATGTGCTATTCAGATTGCAGTTCAGGATGAAAATAAGCTATTCAGAATGAAACAAATGGGATTCAGGATGCAAATAACCTATTCAGTTTGCAGTTCAGAAAAAAAGAGCTATTCAGAATGCAAATAAACAATTCAGATTGCAAATAAACTATTCAGTTTGCAAAAAAAGCTATTCAGAATAAAAATGTGCTATTCAGATTACTGTTCAGGATGAAAATGTGCTATTCAGAATGTACAAAAAGGGATTCAGGATGCAAATAACCTATTCAGTTTGTAGTTCAGACAAAAAAAGCTATTCAGAATGCAAATAAACAATTCAGATTGCAAATAAGCTTTCAGTTTGCAAAAAAAGCTATTCAGAATGAAAATGTGCTATTCAGATTACAGTTCAGGATGAAAATAAGCTATTCAGAATGAAAAAAAAGGGATTCAGGATGCAAATAACCTATTCAGTTCGCAGTTCAAACAAAAAAAAAGCTATTCAGAATTCAAATGAACTATTTAGAATGCAAATAAGCTATTCAGTTTATAAAAAAAAGCTATTCAGAATGAAATGTGCTATTCATATTGCAGTTCAGGATGAAAATAAGCTATTCAGAATGAAACAAATGGTATTCAGGATGCAAATAACCTATTCAATTTGCAGTTCAGAAAAAAAAAGCTATTCAGAATGCAAATAAACTATTCAGATTGCAAATAAGCTAATCAGTTTGCAAAAAAAGCTATTCAGAATGAAAATGTGCTATTCAGATTATAGTTCAGGATGAAAATAAGCTATTCAGAATGAATAAAAAGGGATTCAGGATGCAAATAACCTATTCAGTTCGCATTTCAGACAAAAAAAGCTATTCAGAATGCAAATAAACTATTCATAATGCAAATAAGCTAATCAGTTTGCAAAAAAAGCTATTCAGAATGAAAATGTGCTATTCAGATTGCAGTTCAGGATGAAAATAAGTTATTCAGAATGAAAAAAAAGGTATTCAGGATGCAAATAACCTATTCAGTTCGCTGTTCAGACAAAAGAAAGCTATTCAGAATGCAAATAAACTATTCATAATGCAAATAAGCTATTCAGTTTGCAAAAAAAGCTAATCATAATGAAAATGTGCTATTCAGATTGCAGTTCAGGATGAAAATAATCTATTCAGAATGAACAAAAAGGGATTCAGGATGCAAATAACCTATTGAGTTTGCAGTTCAAACAAAAAAAGCTATTCAGAATGCAAATAAACTATTCAGATTGCAAATAAGCTAATCAGTTTGCAAAAAAAGCTATTCAGAATGAAAATGTGCTACTCAGATTACAGTTCAGGATGAAAATAAGCTATTCAGAATGAAAAAAAAAGGGATTCAGGATGCAAATAACTTATTCGGTTCGCAGTTCAGACAAAAAAAGCTATTCAGAATGCCAATGAACTATTTAGAATGCAAGTAAGCTATTCAGTTTGCAAAAAAAAGCTATTCTGAATGAAATGTGCTATTCAGATTGCAGTTCAGGATGAAAATAAGCTATTCAGAATGAAACAAATGGGATTCAGGATGCAAATAACCTATTCAGTTTGCAGTTCAGGAAAAAAAAGCTATTCAGAATGCAAATAAACAATTCAGATTGCAAATAAACTATTCAGTTTGCAAAAAAAGCTATTCAGAATGAAAATGTGCTATTCAGATTAAAGTTCAGGATGAAAATAAGCTATTCAGATTGAAAAAAAAGGGATCCAGGATGCAAATAACTTATTCAGTTGCAGTTCAGACAAAAAAAGCTATTCAGAATGCAAATGAACTATTTAGAATGCAAGTAAGCTATTCAGTTTGCAAAAAAAAGCTATTCAGAATGAAATGTGCAATTCAGATTGTAGTTCAGGATGAAAATAAGCTATTCAGAATGAAACAAATGGGATTTAGGATGCAAATAACCTATTCAGTTTGCAGTTCAAACAAAAAAAGCTATTCAGAATGCAAATAAGCTATTTAGAATGCAAATAAGCTATTCAGTTTGCAAAAAAAAGCTATTCAGAATGAAATGTGCTATTATGATTACTGTTCAGGATGAAAATGTGCTATTCAGAATGTACAAAAAGGGATTCAGGATGCAAATAACCTATTCAGTTTGTAGTTCAGACAAAAAAAGCTATTCAGAATGCAAATAAACAATTCAGATTGCAAATAAGCTATTCAGTTTGCAAAAAAAGCTATTCAGAATGAAAATGTGCTATTCAGATTACAGTTCAGGATGAAAATAAGCTATTCAGAATGAAACAAATTAGATTCAGGATGCAAATAACCTATTCAGTTTGCAGTTCAGAAAGAAAAAAGCTATTCAGAATGCAAATAAACAATTCAGATTACAAATAAACTATTCAGTTTGCAAAAAAAGCTATTCAGAATGAATATGTGCTATTCAGATTGCAGTTCACGATGAAAATAAGCAATTTAGAATGAAAAAAAAGGATTGAGGAGGCAAATAACCTATTCTGTTTGCAGTTCAGACAAAAAAAGCTATTCAGAATGCAAATAAACTATTCAGATTGCATATAAGCTAATCAGTTTGCAAAAAAAGCTATTCAGAATGAAAATGTGCTATTCAGATTATAGTTCAGGATGAAAATAAGTTATTCAGAATGAAAAAAAAGGGATCCAGGATGCAAATAACTTATTCAGTTGCAGTTCAGACAAAAAAAGCTATTCAGAATGCAAATGAACTATTTAGAATGCAAGTAAGCTATTCAGTTTGCAAAAAAAAGCTATTCAGAATGAAATGTGCAATTCAGATTGTAGTTCAGGATGAAAATAAGCTATTCAGAATGAAACAAATGGGATTCAGGATGCAAATAACCTATTCAGTTTGCAGTTCAAACAAAAAAAGCTATTCAGAATGCAAATAAGCTATTTAGAATGCAAATAAGCTATTCAGTTTGCAAAAAAAAGCTATTCAGAATGAAATGTGCTATTCAGATTACTGTTCAGGATGAAAATGTGCTATTCAGAATGTACAAAAAGGGATTCAGGATGCAAATAACCTATTCAGTTTGTAGTTCAGACAAAAAAAGCTATTCAGAATGCAAATAAACAATTCAGATTGCAAATAAGCTATTCAGTTTGCAAAAAAAGCTATTCAGAATGAAAATGTGCTATTCAGATTACAGTTCAGGATGAAAATAAGCTATTCAGAATGAAAAAAAAGGGATTCAGGATGCAAATAACCTATTCAGTTCGCAGTTCAAACAAAAAAAAAGCTATTCAGAATGCAAATGAACTATTTAGAATGCAAATAAGCTATTCAGTTTATAAAAAAAAGCTATTCAGAATGAAATGTGCTATTCATATTGCAGTTCAGGATGAAAATAAGCTATTCAGAATGAAAAAAAAGGGATTCAGGATGCAAATAACCTATTCAGTTCGCAGTTCAAACAAAAAAAAAGCTATTCAGAATGCAAATGAACTATTTAGAATGCAAATAAGCTATTCAGTTTATAAAAAAAAGCTATTCAGAATGAAATGTGCTATTCATATTGCAGTTCAGGATGAAAATAAGCTATTCAGAATGAAACAAATGGTATTCAGGATGCAAATAACCTATTCAATTTGCAGTTCAGAAAAAAAAAGCTATTCAGAATGCAAATAAACTATTCAGATTGCAAATAAGCTAATCAGTTTGCAAAAAAAGCTATTCAGAATGAAAATGTGCTATTCAGATTATAGTTCAGGATGAAAATAAGCTATTCAGAATGAATAAAAAGGGATTCAGGATGCAAATAACCTATTCAGTTCGCATTTCAGACAAAAAAAGCTATTCAGAATGCAAATAAACTATTCATAATGCAAATAAGCTAATCAGTTTGCAAAAAAAGCTATTCAGAATGAAAATGTGCTATTCAGATTGCAGTTCAGGATGAAAATAAGTTATTCAGAATGAAAAAAAAGGGATTCAGGATGCAAATAACCTATTCAGTTCGCTGTTCAGACAAAAGAAAGATATTCAGAATGCAAATAAACTATTCAGAATGCAAATAAGCTATTCAGTTTGCAAAAAAAGCTAATCATAATGAAAATGTGCTATTCAGATTGCAGTTCAGGATGAAAATAATCTATTCAGAATGAACAAAAAGGGATTCAGGATGCAAATAACCTATTTAGTTTGCAGTTCAAACAAAAAAAGCTATTCAGAATGCAAATAAACTATTCAGATTGCAAATAAGCTAATCAGTTTGCAAAAAAAGCTATTCAGAATGAAAATGTGCTATTCAGATTACAGTTCAGGATGAAAATAAGCTATTCAGAATGAAAAAAAAAGGGATTCAGGATGCAAATAACTTATTCGGTTCGCAGTTCAGACAAAAAAAGCTATTCAGAATGCCAATGAACTATTTAGAATGCAAGTAAGCTATTCAGTTTGCAAAAAAAAGCTATTCTGAATGAAATGTGCTATTCAGATTGCAGTTCAGGATGAAAATAAGCTATTCAGAATGAAACAAATGGGATTCAGGATGCAAATAACCTATTCAGTTTGCAGTTCAGGAAAAAAAAGCTATTCAGAATGCAAATAAACAATTCAGATTGCAAATAAACTATTCAGTTTGCAAAAAAAGCTATTCAGAATGAAAATGTGCTATTCAGATTAAAGTTCAGGATGAAAATAAGCTATTCAGATTGAAAAAAAAGGGATCCAGGATGCAAATAACTTATTCAGTTGCAGTTCAGACAAAAAAAGCTATTCAGAATGCAAATGAACTATTTAGAATGCAAGTAAGCTATTCAGTTTGCAAAAAAAAGCTATTCAGAATGAAATGTGCAATTCAGATTGTAGTTCAGGATGAAAATAAGCTATTCAGAATGAAACAAATGGGATTCAGGATGCAAATAACCTATTCAGTTTGCAGTTCAAACAAAAAAAGCTATTCAGAATGCAAATAAGCTATTTAGAATGCAAATAAGCTATTCAGTTTGCAAAAAAAAGCTATTCAGAATGAAATGTGCTATTATGATTACTGTTCAGGATGAAAATGTGCTATTCAGAATGTACAAAAAGGGATTCAGGATGCAAATAACCTATTCAGTTTGTAGTTTAGACAAAAAAAGCTATTCAGAATGCAAATAAACAATTCAGATTGCAAATAAGCTATTCAGTTTGCAAAAAAAGCTATTCAGAATGAAAATGTGCTATTCAGATTACAGTTCAGGATGAAAATAAGCTATTCAAAATGAAACAAATTAGATTCAGGATGCAAATAACCTATTCAGTTTGCAGTTCAGAAAGAAAAAAGCTATTCAGAATGCAAATAAACAATTCAGATTACAAATAAACTATTCAGTTTGCAAAAAAAGCTATTCAGAATGAATATGTGCTATTCAGATTGCAGTTCACGATGAAAATAAGCAATTTAGAATGAAAAAAAAGGATTGAGGAGGCAAATAACCTATGCAGTTCGCAGTTCAGACAAAAAAAGCTATTCATAATGCAAATAAACTATTCAGAATGCAAATAAGCCATTCAGTTTGCAAAAAAAAACGCTATTCAGTATGAAAATGTGCTATTCAGATTGCAGTTCAGAATGAAAAAAATGGGACTCAGGATGCAAATAACCTATTTAGTTTGCAGTTTAAACAAAAAAAGCTATTCGAAATGCAAATAAACTATTCAGATTGCAAATAAGCTATTCAGTTTACAAAAAAAGCTAATCATAATGAAAATGTGCTATTCAGATTGCAGTTCAGGATGAAAATAATCTATTCAGAATGAACAAAAAGGGATTCAGGATGCAAATAATCTATTCAGTTTGCAGTTCAGACAAAAGAAAGCTATTCAGAATGCAAATAAACTATTCAGATTGCAAATAAGCTATTCAGTTTGCAAAAAAAAGCTATTCAGAATGAAAATGTGCTATTCAGATTAAAGTTCAGGATGAAAATAAGCTATTCAGATTGAAAAAAAAGGGATCCAGGATGCAAATAACTTATTCAGTTGCAGTTCAGACAAAAAAAGCTATTCAGAATGCAAATGAACTATTTAGAATGCAAGTAAGCTATTCAGTTTGCAAAAAAAAGCTATTCAGAATGAAATGTGCAATTCAGATTGTAGTTCAGGATGAAAATAAGCTATTCAGAATGAAACAAATGGGATTCAGGATGCAAATAACCTATTCAGTTTGCAGTTCAAACAAAAAAAGCTATTCAGAATGCAAATAAGCTATTTAGAATGCAAATAAGCTATTCAGTTTGCAAAAAAAAGCTATTCAGAATGAAATGTGCTATTATGATTACTGTTCAGGATGAAAATGTGCTATTCAGAATGTACAAAAAGGGATTCAGGATGCAAATAACCTATTCAGTTTGTAGTTTAGACAAAAAAAGCTATTCAGAATGCAAATAAACAATTCAGATTGCAAATAAGCTATTCAGTTTGCAAAAAAAGCTATTCAGAATGAAAATGTGCTATTCAGATTACAGTTCAGGATGAAAATAAGCTATTCAAAATGAAACAAATTAGATTCAGGATGCAAATAACCTATTCAGTTTGCAGTTCAGAAAGAAAAAAGCTATTCAGAATGCAAATAAACAATTCAGATTACAAATAAACTATTCAGTTTGCAAAAAAAGCTATTCAGAATGAATATGTGCTATTCAGATTGCAGTTCACGATGAAAATAAGCAATTTAGAATGAAAAAAAAGGATTGAGGAGGCAAATAACCTATGCAGTTCGCAGTTCAGACAAAAAAAGCTATTCATAATGCAAATAAACTATTCAGAATGCAAATAAGCCATTCAGTTTGCAAAAAAAAACGCTATTCAGTATGAAAATGTGCTATTCAGATTGCAGTTCAGAATGAAAAAAATGGGACTCAGGATGCAAATAACCTATTTAGTTTGCAGTTTAAACAAAAAAAGCTATTCGAAATGCAAATAAACTATTCAGATTGCAAATAAGCTATTCAGTTTACAAAAAAAGCTAATCATAATGAAAATGTGCTATTCAGATTGCAGTTCAGGATGAAAATAATCTATTCAGAATGAACAAAAAGGGATTCAGGATGCAAATAATCTATTCAGTTTGCAGTTCAGACAAAAGAAAGCTATTCAGAATGCAAATAAACTATTCAGATTGCAAATAAGCTATTCAGTTTGCAAAAAAAAGCTATTCAGAATGAAATGTGCTATTCAGATTGTAGTTCAGGATGAAAATAAGCTATTCAGAATGAAACAAATGGGATTCAGGATGCAAATAACCTATTCAGTTTGCAGTTCAGAAAAAAAAGCTATTCCGAATGCAAATAAACAATTCAGATTGGAAATAAACTATTCAGTTTGCAGAAAAAGCTATTCAGAATGAAAATGTGCTATTCAGATTACAGTTCAGGATGAAAATAAGCTATTCAGATTGAAAAAAAAGGGATTCAGAAAGCAAATAACTTATTCAGTTGCAGTTCAGACAAAAAAAGCTATTCAGAATGCAAATGAACTATTTAGAATGCAAGTAAGCTATTCAGTTTGCAAAAAAAAGCTATTCAGAATGAAACAAATGGGATTCAGGATGCAAATAACCTATTCAGTTTGCAGTTCAGAAAAAAAAAGCTATTCAGAATGCAAATAAACAATTCAGATTGCAAATAAACTATTCAGTTTGCAAAAAAAGATATTCAGAATAAAAATGTGCTATTCAGATTGCAGTTCAGGATGAAAATAATCTATTCAGAATGAACAAAAATGGATTCAGGAGGCAAATAACCTTTTCAGTTTGCTGTTCAGAAAAAAAAAGCTATTCAGAATGCAAATAAACTATTTAGATTGCAAATAAGCTAATCAGTTTGCAAAAAAAGCTATTCAGAATGAAAATGTGCTATTCAGATTACTGTTCAGGATGAAAATAATCTATTCAGAATGAAAAAAAAGGGATTCAGGATGCAAATTACTTATTCAGTTCGCAGTTCAGACAAAAAAAGCTATTCAGAATGCAAATGAACTATTTAGAATGCCAGTAAGCTATTCAGTTTGCAAAAATAAGCTATTCCGAATGAAATGTGCTATTCAGAATACAGTTCAAGATGAAAATAAGCTATTCAGAATGAAACAAATGGGATTCAGGATGCAAATAACCTATTCAGTTTGCAGTTCAGAAAAAAAAAAGCTATTCAGAATGCAAATAAACAATTCAGATTGCAAATAAACTATTCAGTTTGCAAAAAAATCTATTCAGAATAAAAATGTGCTATTCAGATTGCAGTTCAGGATGATAATAAGGAATTTAGAATAAAAAAAAGGATTGAGGAGGAAAATAACCTATTCTGTTTGCTGTTCAGACAAAAAAAGCTATTCAGAATGCAAATAAACTATTCAGATTGCAAATGAGCTAATCAGTTGCAAAAAAAGCTATTCAGAATAAAAATGTTCTATTCAGATTGCAGTTCAGGATGAAAATAAGCAATTTATAATGAAAAAAAAGGATTGAGGAGGCAAATAACCTATTCTGTTTGCAGTTCAGACAAAAAAAGCTATTCAGAATGCATATAAACTATTCAGATTGCAAATGAGCTAATCAGTTGCAAAAAAAGCTATTCAGAATAAAAATGTTCTATTCAGATTGAAGTTCAGGATGAAAATAAGCAATTTAGAATGAAAAAAAAGGATTGAGGAGGCAAATAACCTATTCTGTTTGCAGTTCAGACAAAAAAAGCTATTCAGAATGCAAATAAACTATTCAGATTGCAAATAAGCTAATCAGTTCCAAAAAAAGCTATTCAGAATGAAAATGTGCTATTCAGAATGCAGTTCAATATGAAAATAATCTATTCAGAATGTACAAAAAGGGATTCAGGATGCAAATAACCTATTCAGTTTGTAGTTCAGACAAAAAAAGCTATTCAGAATGCAAATAAACAATTCAGATTGCAAATAAGCTATTCAGTTTGCAAAAAAAGCTATTCAGAATGAAAATGTGCTATGCAGATTACAGTTCAGGATGAAAATAAGCTATTCAGAATGAAAAAAAACGGATTCAGGATGCAAATAACCTATTCAGTTCGCAGTTCAAACAAAAAAAAGCTATTCAGAATGCAAATAAGCTATTCAGTTTGCAAAAAAAAGCTCTTCAGAATGAAATGTGCTATTCATATTGCAGTTCAGGATGAAAATAAGCTATTCAGAATGAAACAAATGGGATTCAGGATGCAAATAACGTATTCAGTTTGCAGTTTAGAATGAAAAAAAAGGATTGAGGAGGCAAATAACCTATTCTGTTTGCAGTTAAGAAAAAAAAAGCTATTCAGAATGCAAATAAACTATTCAGATTGCAAATAAGCTAATCAGTTTGCAAAAAAAGCTATTCAGAATGAAAATGTGCTATTCAGATTATAGTTCAGGATGGAAATAAGCTATTCAGAATGAAAAAAAAGGGATTCAGGATGCAAATAACCTATTCAGTTCGCAGTACAGACAAAAAAAGCTATTCAAAATGCAAATAAACTATTCAGATTGCAAATAAGCTATTCAGTTTACAAAAAAAGCTAATCATAATGAAAATGTGCTATTTAGATTGCAGGTCAGGATGAAAATAATCTATTCAGAATGAACAAAAAGGGATTAAGGATGCAAATAACCTATTCAGTTCGCAGTTCGGACAAAAGAAAGCTATTCAGAATGCAAATAAACTATTCAGATTGCAAATAAGCTAATCAGTTTGCAAAAAAAGCTATTCAAAATGAAAATGTGCAATTCAGATTACAGTTCAGGATGAAAATAATCTATTCAGAATGAAAAAAAAGGGATTCAGGATGCAAATAACCTATTCAGTTTGTAGTTCAGACAAAAAAAGCTATTCAGAATGCAAATAAACTTTTCAGATTGCAAATAAGCTAATAAGTTTGCAAAAAAAGTTATTCAGAATGAAAATGTGCTATTCAGATTACAGTTCAGGATGAAAATAAGCTATTCCGAATGAAAAAAAAGGGGTTCAGGATGCAAATAACCTATTCAGTTCGCAGTTCAGACAAAAAAAGCTATTCAGAATGCAAATCAACTATTTAGAATGCAAGTAAGCTATTCAGTTTGCAAAAAAAAGCTATTCAGAATGAAATGTGCTATTCAGATTGCAGTTCAGGATGAAAATAAGCTATTCAGAATGAAACAAATGGGATTCAGCATGCAAATAACCTATTCAGTTTGCAGTTCGGAAAAAAGAAGCTATTCAGAATGCAAATAAACAATTCAGATTGCAAATAAACTATTCAGTTTGCAAAAAAAAGCTATTCAGGTTGCAGTTCAAGATGAAAATAAGCTATTCAGAATGAAACAAATGGGATTCAGGATGCAAATAACCTATTCAGTTTGCAGTTCAGAAAAAAATAAGCAGTTCATGATGAAAATAAGCAATTTAGAATGAAAAAAAAGGATTGAGGAGGAAAATAACCTATTCTGTTTGCAGTTCAGACAAAAAAAGCTATTCAGAATGCAAATAAACTATTCAGATTGCAAATAAGCTAATCAGTTTGCAAAAAAAGCTATTCAGAATGAAAATGTGCTATTCAGAATGCAAATAAGCTATTCAGAAAGAAAAAAAAGGGATTCAGGATGCAAATAACCTATTCAGTTTGCAGTTCAGAAAAAAAAAAGCTATTCAGAATGCAAATAAACTATTCAAATTGCAAATGAGCTAATCAGTTGCAAAAAAAGCTATTCAGAATAAAAATGTTCTATTCAGATTGCAGTTCAGGATGAAAATAAGCAATTTAGAATGAAAAAAAAGGATTGAGGAGGCAAATAACCTATTCTGTTTGCAGTTCAGACAAAAAAAGCTATTCAGAATGCAAATAAACTATTCAGATTGCAAATAAGCTAATAAGTTTGCAAAAAAAGCTATTCAGAATGAAAATGTGCTATTCAGATTACAGTTCAGGATGAAAATAAGCTACTCCGAATGAAAAAAAAGGGGTTCAGGATGCAAATAACCTATTCAGTTCGCAGTTCAGACAAAAAAAGCTATTCAGAATGCAAATCAACTATTTAGAATGCAAGTAAGCTATTCAGTTTGCAAAAAAAAGCTATTCAGAATGAAATGTGCTATTCAGATTGCAGTTCAGGATGAAAATAAGCTATTCAGAATGAAACAAATGGGATTCAGCATGCAAATAACCTATTCAGTTTGCAGTTCGGAAAAAAGAAGCTATTCAGAATGCAAATAAACAATTCAGATTGCAAATAAACTATTCAGTTTGCAAAAAAAAGCTATTCAGGTTGCAGTTCAAGATGAAAATAAGCTATTCAGAATGAAACAAATGGGATTCAGGATGCAAATAACCTATTCAGTTTGCAGTTCACAAAAAAATAAGCAGTTCATGATGAAAATAAGCAATTTAGAATGAAAAAAAAGGATTGAGGAGGAAAATAACCTATTCTGTTTGCAGTTCAGACAAAAAAAGCTATTCAGAATGCAAATAAACTATTCAGATTGCAAATAAGCTAATCAGTTTGCAAAAAAAGCTATTCAGAATGAAAATGTGCTATTCAGAATGCAAATAAGCTATTCAGAAAGAAAAAAAAGGGATTCAGGATGCAAATAACCTATTCAGTTTGCAGTTCAGAAAAAAAAAAGCTATTCAGAATGCAAATAAACTATTCAAATTGCAAATGAGCTAATCAGTTGCAAAAAAAGCTATTCAGAATACAAATGTTCTATTCAGATTGCAGTTCAGGATGAAAATAAGCAATTTAGAATGAAAAAAAAGGATTGAGGAGGCAAATAACCTATTCTGTTTGCAGTTCAGACAAAAAAAGCTATTCAGAATGCAAATAAACTATTCAAATTGCAAATAAGCTAATCAGTTGCAAAAAAAGCTATTCAGAATGAAAATGTGCTATTCAGAATGCAGTTCAAGATGAAAATAATCTATTCAGAATGTACAAAAAGGGATTCAGGATGCAAATAACCTATTCAGTTTGTAGTTCAGACAAAAAAAGCTATTCAGAATGCAAATAAACAATTCAGATTGCAAATAAGCTATTCAGTTTGCAAAAAAAGCTATTCAGAATGAAAATGTGCTATTCAGATTACAGTTCAGGATGAAAATAAGCTATTCAGAATGAAACAAATGAGATTCAGGATGCAAATAACCTATTCAGTTTGCAGTTCAGAAAGAAAAAAGCTATTCAGAATGCAAATAAACAATTCTGATTGCAAATAAACTATTCAGTTTGCAAAAAAAGCTATTCAGAATGAAAATGTGCTATTCAGATTGCAGTTCACGATGAAAATAAGCAATTTAGAATGAAAAAAAAGGATTGAGGAGGCAAATAACCAATTCTGTTTGCAGTTCAGACAAAAAAAGCTATTCAGAATGCAAATAAACTGTTCAGAATGCAAATAAGTTATTCAGTTTGCAAAAAAAAACGCTATTTAGTATGAAAATGTGCTATTCAGATTGCAGTTCAGAATGAAAAAAATGGGACTCAGGATGCAAATAACCTATTTAGTTTGCAGTTTAAACAAAAAAAGCTATTCAAAATGCAAATAAACTATTCAGATTGCAAATAAGCTATTCAGTTTACAAAAAAAGCTAATCATAATGAAAATGTGCTATTCAGATTGCAGTTCAGGATGAAAATAATCTATTCAGAATGAACAAAAAGGGATTCAGGATGCAAATAACCTATTCAGTTCGCAGTTCAGACAAAAGAAAGCTATTCAGAATGCAAATAAACTATTCAGATTGCAAATAAGCTAATCAGTTTGCAAAAAAAGCTATTCAAAATGAAAATGTGCAATTCAGATTACAATTCAGGATGAAAATAATCTATTCAGAATGAAAAAAAAGGGATTCAGGATGCAAATAACCTATTCAGTTTGTAGTTCAGACAAAAAAAGCTATTCAGAATGCAAATAAACAATTCAGATTGCAAATAAGCTATTCAGTTTGCAAAAAAAGCTATTCAGAATGAAAATGTGCTATTCAGATTACAGTTTAGGATGAAAATAAGCTATTCAGAATGAAACAAATGAGATTCAGGATGCAAATAACCTATTCAGTTTGCAGTTCAGAAAGAAAAAAGCTATTCAGAATGCAAATAAACAATTCAGATTGCAAATAAACTATTCAGTTTGCAAAAAAAGCTATTCAGAATGAAAATGTGCTATTCAGATTGCAGTTCACGATGAAAATAAGCAATTTAGAATGAAAAAAAAGGATTGAGGAGGCAAATAACCTATTCTGTTTGCAGTTCAGACAAAAAAAGCTATTCAGAATGCAAATAAGCTATTTAGATTGCAAATAAGCTAATCAGTTTGCAAAAAAAGCTATTCAGAATGAAAATGTGCTATTCAGATTATAGTTCAGGATGAAAATAAGCTATTCAGAATGAAAAAAAAGGGATTCAGGATGCAAATAACCTATTCAGTTCGCAGTTCAGACAAAAAAAGCTATTCAGAATGCAAATAAACTGTTCAGAATGCAAATAAGCTATTCAGTTTGCAAAAAAAAACACTATTCAGTATGAAAATGTGCTATTCAGATTGCAGTTCAGAATGAACAAAAAGGGATTCAGGATGCAAATAACCTATTCAGTTCGCAGTTCAGACAAAAGAAAGCTATTCAGAATGCAAATAAACTATTCAGATTGCAAATAAGCTATTCAGTTTACAAAAAAAGCTAATCATAATGAAAATGTGCTATTCAGATTGCAGTTCAGGATGAAAATAATCTATTCAGAATGAACAAAAAGGGATTCAGGATGCAAATAACCTATTCAGTTCGCAGTTCAGACAAAAGAAAGCTATTCAGAATGCAAATAAACTATTCAGATTGCAAATAAGCTAATAAGTTTGCAAAAAAAGCTATTCAGAATGAAAATGTGCTATTCAGATTACAGTTCAGGATGAAAATAAGCTATTCAGAATGAAAAAAAAGGAATTCAGCATGCAAATTACTTATTCAGTTCGCAGTTCAGACAAAAAAAGCTATTCAGAATGCAAATGAACTATTTAGAATGCCAGTAAGCTATTCAGTTTGCAAAAAAAAGCTATTCAAAATGAAATGTGCTAATCAGATTGCAGTTCAAGATGAAAATATGCTATTCAGAATGAAACAAATGGGATTCAGGATGCAAATAACGTATTCAGTTTGCAGTTCAGAAAAAAAAGCTATTTAGAATGCAAATAAACAATTCAGATTGCAAATAAACTATTCAGTTTGCAAAAAAAGCTATTCAGAATGAAAATGTGCTATTCAGATTACAGTTCAGGATGAAAATAAGCTATTCAGAATGAAAAAAAGGGATTCAGGATGCAAATAACCTATTCAGTTCGCAGTTCAGACAAAAAAAGCTATTCAGAATGCAAATCAAGTATTTAGAATGCAAGTAAGCTATTCAGTTTGCAAAAAAAAGCTATTCAGAATGAAATGTGCTATTAAGATTGCAGTTCAGGATGAAAATAATCTATTCAGAATGAAAAAAAAGGGATTCAGGATGCAAATAACCTATTCAGTTTGTAGTTCAGACAAAAAAAGCTATTCAGAATGCAAATAAACAATTCAGATTGCAAATAAACTATTCAGTTTGCAAAAAAAAGCTATTCAGAATGAAATGTGCTATTCAGATTGCAGTTCAAGATGAAAATAAGCTATTCAGAATGAAACAAATGGGATTCAGGATGCAAATAACCTATTCAGTTTGCAGTTCAGAAAAAAAAAGCTATTCAGAATGCAAATAAACAATTCAGATTGCAAATAAACTATTCAGTTTGCAAAAAAAGCTATTCAGAATGAAAATGTGCTATTCAGATTGCAGTTCACGATGAAAATAAGCAATTTAGAATGAAAAAAAAGGATTGAGGAGGCAAATAACCTATTCTGTTTGCAGTTCAGACAAAAAAAGCTATTCAGAATGCAAATAAGCTATTTAGATTGCAAATAAGCTAATCAGTTTGCAAAAAAAGCTATTCAGAATGAAAATGTGCTATTCAGATTATAGTTCAGGATGAAAATAAGCTATTCAGAATGAAAAAAAAGGGATTCAGGATGCAAATAACCTATTCAGTTCGCAGTTCAGACAAAAAAAGCTATTCAGAATGCAAATAAACTGTTCAGAATGCAAATAAGCTATTCAGTTTGCAAAAAAAAACACTATTCAGTATGAAAATGTGCTATTCAGATTGCAGTTCAGAATGAACAAAAAGGGATTCAGGATGCAAATAACCTATTCAGTTCGCAGTTCAGACAAAAGAAAGCTATTCAGAATGCAAATAAACTATTCAGATTGCAAATAAGCTATTCAGTTTACAAAAAAAGCTAATCATAATGAAAATGTGCTATTCAGATTGCAGTTCAGGATGAAAATAATCTATTCAGAATGAACAAAAAGGGATTCAGGATGCAAATAACCTATTCAGTTCGCAGTTCAGACAAAAGAAAGCTATTCAGAATGCAAATAAACTATTCAGATTGCAAATAAGCTAATAAGTTTGCAAAAAAAGCTATTCAGAATGAAAATGTGCTATTCAGATTACAGTTCAGGATGAAAATAAGCTATTCAGAATGAAAAAAAAGGAATTCAGCATGCAAATTACTTATTCAGTTCGCAGTTCAGACAAAAAAAGCTATTCAGAATGCAAATGAACTATTTAGAATGCCAGTAAGCTATTCAGTTTGCAAAAAAAAGCTATTCAAAATGAAATGTGCTAATCAGATTGCAGTTCAAGATGAAAATATGCTATTCAGAATGAAACAAATGGGATTCAGGATGCAAATAACGTATTCAGTTTGCAGTTCAGAAAAAAAAAGCTATTTAGAATGCAAATAAACAATTCAGATTGCAAATAAACTATTCAGTTTGCAAAAAAAGCTATTCAGAATGAAAATGTGCTATTCAGATTACAGTTCAGGATGAAAATAAGCTATTCAGAATGAAAAAAAGGGATTCAGGATGCAAATAACCTATTCAGTTCGCAGTTCAGACAAAAAAAGCTATTCAGAATGCAAATCAAGTATTTAGAATGCAAGTAAGCTATTCAGTTTGCAAAAAAAAGCTATTCAGAATGAAATGTGCTATTAAGATTGCAGTTCAGGATGAAAATAAGCTATTCAGAATGAAAAAAATGGGATTCAGCATGCAAATAACCTATTCAGTTTGCAGTTCAGAAAAAAAAGCTATTCAGAATGCAAATAAACAATTCAGATTGCAAATAAACTATTCAGTTTGCAAAAAAAAGCTATTCAGAATGAAATGTGCTATTCAGATTGCAGTTCAAGATGAAAATAAGCTATTCAGAATGAAACAAATGGGATTCAGGATGCAAATAACCTATTCAGTTTGCAGTTCAGAAAAAAAAAGCAATTCAGAATGCAAATAAACAATTTAGATTGCAAATAAACTATTCAGTTTGCAAAAAAAGCTATTCAGAATAAAAATGTGCTATTCAGATTGCAGTTCAGGATAAAAATAATCAATTTAGAATAAAAAAAAGGATTGAGGAGGAAAATAACCTATTCTATTTGCTGTTCAGACAAAAAAAGCTATTCAGAATGCAAATAAACTATTCATATTGCAAATGAGCTAATCAGTTGCAAAAAAAGCTATTCAAAATAAAAATGTTCTATTCAGATTGCAGTTCATGATGAAAATAAGCAATTTAGAATGATAAAAAAGGATTGAGGAGGCAAATAACCTATTCTGTTTGCAGTTCAGACAAAAAAAGCTATTCAGAATGCAAATAAACTATTCAGATTGCAAATAAGCTAATCAGTTTGCAAAAAAAGCTATTCAGAATGAAAATGTGCTATTCAGATTACAGTTGAGGATGAAAATAAGCTATTCAGAATAAAAAAAAAAGGGATTCAGGATGCAAATTACTTATTCAGTTCGCAGTTCAGACAAAAAAAGCTATTCAGAATGCAAATCAAGTATTTAGAATGCCAGTAAGCTATTCAGTTTGCAAAAAAAAGCTATTCAAAATAAAATGTGCTATTCAGATTGCAGTTCAGGATGAAAATAAGCTATTCAGAATGAAAAAAATGGGATTCAGCATGCAAATAACCTATTCAGTTTGCAGTTCAGAAAAAAAAAGCTATTCAGAATGCAAATAAACAATTCAGATTGCAAATAAACTATTCAGTTTGCAAAAAAAGCTATTAAGCTTGAAAATGTGCTATTGAGATTACAGTTTAGGATGAAAATAATCTATTCAGATTGAAAAAAAAGGGATTCAGGATGCAAATTACTTACTCAGTTCGCAGTTCAGACAAAAAAAGCTATTCAGAATGCAAATGAACTATTTAGAATGCCAGTAAGCTATTCAGTTTGCAAAAAAAAGCTATTCAGAATGAAATGTGCTATTCAGATTGCAGTTCAAGATGAAAATAAGCTATTCAGAATGAAACAAATGGGATGCAGGATGCAAATAAGCTATTCAGTTTGCAGTTCGTTAAAAAAAGCTATTCAGAATGCAAATAAACAATTCAGATTGCAAATAAACTATTCAGTTTGCAAAAAAAGCTATTCAGAATAAATATGTGCTATTCAGATTGCAGTTCAGGATGAAAATAATCTATTCAGAATGAAAAAAAAGGGATTCAGGATGCAAATAACCTATTCAGTTCGCAGTTCAGACAAAAAAAGCTATTCAGAATGCAAATAAACTGTTCAGAATGCAAATAAGCTATTCAGTTTGCAAAAAAAAACACTATTCAGTATGAAAATGTGCTATTCAGATTGCAGTTCAGAATGAACAAAAAGGGATTCAGGATGCAAATAACCTATTCAGTTCGCAGTTCAGACAAAAGAAAGCTATTCAGAATGCAAATAAACTATTCAGATTGCAAATAAGCTATTCAGTTTACAAAAAAAGCTAATCATAATGAAAATGTGCTATTCAGATTGCAGTTCAGGATGAAAATAATCTATTCAGAATGAACAAAAAGGGATTCAGGATGCAAATAACCTATTCAGTTCGCAGTTCAGACAAAAGAAAGCTATTCAGAATGCAAATAAACTATTCAGATTGCAAATAAGCTAATAAGTTTGCAAAAAAAGCTATTCAGAATGAAAATGTGCTATTCAGATTACAGTTCAGGATGAAAATAAGCTATTCAGAATGAAAAAAAAGGAATTCAGCATGCAAATTACTTATTCAGTTCGCAGTTCAGACAAAAAAAGCTATTCAGAATGCAAATGAACTATTTAGAATGCCAGTAAGCTATTCAGTTTGCAAAAAAAAGCTATTCAAAATGAAATGTGCTAATCAGATTGCAGTTCAAGATGAAAATATGCTATTCAGAATGAAACAAATGGGATTCAGGATGCAAATAACGTATTCAGTTTGCAGTTCAGAAAAAAAAGCTATTCAGAATGCAAATAAACAATTCAGATTGCAAATAAACTATTCAGTTTGCAAAAAAAGCTATTCAGAATGAAAATGTGCTATTCAGATTTTAGTTCAGGATAAAAATAAGCTATTCAGAATGAAAAAAAGGGATTCAGGATGCAAATAACCTATTCAGTTCGCAGTTCAGACAAAAAAAGCTATTCAGAATGCAAATCAAGTATTTAGAATGCATGTAAGCTATTCAGTTTGCAAAAAAAAGCTATTCAGAATGAAATGTGCTATTAAGATTGCAGTTCAGGATGAAAATAAGCTATTCAGAATGAAAAAAATGGGATTCAGCATGCAAATAACCTATTCAGTTTGCAGTTCAGAAAAAAAAGCTATTCAGAATGCAAATAAACAATTCAGATTGCAAATAAACTATTCAGTTTGCAAAAAAAAGCTATTCAGAATGAAATGTGCTATTCAGATTGCAGTTCAAGATGAAAATAAGCTATTCAGAATGAAACAAATGGGATTCAGGATGCAAATAACCTATTCAGTTTGCAGTTCAGAAAAAAAAAGCAATTCAGAATGCAAATAAACAATTTAGATTGCAAATAAACTATTCAGTTTGCAAAAAAAGCTATTCAGAATAAAAATGTGCTATTCAGATTGCAGTTCAGGATAAAAATAATCAATTTAGAATAAAAAAAAGGATTGAGGAGGAAAATAACCTATTCTATTTGCTGTTCAGACAAAAAAAGCTATTCAGAATGCAAATAAACTATTCATATTGCAAATGAGCTAATCAGTTGCAAAAAAAGCTATTCAAAATAAAAATGTTCTATTCAGATTGCAGTTCATGATGAAAATAAGCAATTTAGAATGATAAAAAAGGATTGAGGAGGCAAATAACCTATTCTGTTTGCAGTTCAGACAAAAAAAGCTATTCAGAATGCAAATAAACTATTCAGATTGCAAATAAGCTAATCAGTTTGCAAAAAAAGCTATTCAGAATGAAAATGTGCTATTCAGATTACAGTTGAGGATGAAAATAAGCTATTCAGAATAAAAAAAAAAGGGATTCAGGATGCAAATTACTTATTCAGTTCGCAGTTCAGACAAAAAAAGCTATTCAGAATGCAAATCAAGTATTTAGAATGCCAGTAAGCTATTCAGTTTGCAAAAAAAAGCTATTCAAAATAAAATGTGCTATTCAGATTGCAGTTCAGGATGAAAATAAGCTATTCAGAATGAAAAAAATGGGATTCAGCATGCAAATAACCTATTCAGTTTGCAGTTCAGAAAAAAAAAGCTATTCAGAATGCAAATAAACAATTCAGATTGCAAATAAACTATTCAGTTTGCAAAAAAAGCTATTAAGCTTGAAAATGTGCTATTGAGATTACAGTTTAGGATGAAAATAATCTATTCAGATTGAAAAAAAAGGGATTCAGGATGCAAATTACTTACTCAGTTCGCAGTTCAGACAAAAAAAGCTATTCAGAATGCAAATGAACTATTTAGAATGCCAGTAAGCTATTCAGTTTGCAAAAAAAAGCTATTCAGAATGAAATGTGCTATTCAGATTGCAGTTCAAGATGAAAATAAGCTATTCAGAATGAAACAAATGGGATGCAGGATGCAAATAAGCTATTCAGTTTGCAGTTCGTTAAAAAAAGCTATTCAGAATGCAAATAAACAATTCAGATTGCAAATAAACTATTCAGTTTGCAAAAAAAGCTATTCAGAATAAATATGTGCTATTCAGATTGCAGTTCAGGATGAAAATAATCTATTCAGAATGAAAAAAAAGGGATTCAGGATGCAAATAACCTATTCAGTTCGCAGTTCAGACAAAAAAAGCTATTCAGAATGCAAATAAACTGTTCAGAATGCAAATAAGCTATTCAGTTTGCAAAAAAAAACACTATTCAGTATGAAAATGTGCTATTCAGATTGCAGTTCAGAATGAACAAAAAGGGATTCAGGATGCAAATAACCTATTCAGTTCGCAGTTCAGACAAAAGAAAGCTATTCAGAATGCAAATAAACTATTCAGATTGCAAATAAGCTATTCAGTTTACAAAAAAAGCTAATCATAATGAAAATGTGCTATTCAGATTGCAGTTCAGGATGAAAATAATCTATTCAGAATGAACAAAAAGGGATTCAGGATGCAAATAACCTATTCAGTTCGCAGTTCAGACAAAAGAAAGCTATTCAGAATGCAAATAAACTATTCAGATTGCAAATAAGCTAATAAGTTTGCAAAAAAAGCTATTCAGAATGAAAATGTGCTATTCAGATTACAGTTCAGGATGAAAATAAGCTATTCAGAATGAAAAAAAAGGAATTCAGCATGCAAATTACTTATTCAGTTCGCAGTTCAGACAAAAAAAGCTATTCAGAATGCAAATGAACTATTTAGAATGCCAGTAAGCTATTCAGTTTGCAAAAAAAAGCTATTCAAAATGAAATGTGCTAATCAGATTGCAGTTCAAGATGAAAATATGCTATTCAGAATGAAACAAATGGGATTCAGGATGCAAATAACGTATTCAGTTTGCAGTTCAGAAAAAAAAGCTATTCAGAATGCAAATAAACAATTCAGATTGCAAATAAACTATTCAGTTTGCAAAAAAAGCTATTCAGAATGAAAATGTGCTATTCAGATTTTAGTTCAGGATAAAAATAAGCTATTCAGAATGAAAAAAAGGGATTCAGGATGCAAATAACCTATTCAGTTCGCAGTTCAGACAAAAAAAGCTATTCAGAATGCAAATCAAGTATTTAGAATGCATGTAAGCTATTCAGTTTGCAAAAAAAAGCTATTCAGAATGAAATGTGCTATTCAGATTGCAGTTCTGGATGAAAATAAGCTATTCAGAATGAAAAAAATGGGATTCAGCATGCAAATAACCTATTCAGTTTGCAGTTCAGAAAAAAAAGCTATTCAGAATGCAAATAAACAATTCAGATTGCAAATAAACTATTCAGTTTGCAAAAAAAAGCTATTCAGAATGAAATGTGCTATTCAGATTGCAGTTCAAGATGAAAATAAGCTATTCAGAATGAAACAAATGGGATTCAGGATGCAAATAACCTATTCAGTTTGCAGTTCAGAAAAAAAAAGCTATTCAGAATGCAAATAAACAATTTAGATTGCAAATAAACTATTCAGTTTGCAAAAAAAGCTATTCAGAATAAAAATGTGCTATTCAGATTGCAGTTCAGGATAAAAATAATCAATTTAGAATAAAAAAAAAGATTGAGGAGGAAAATAACCTATTCTATTTGCTGTTCAGACAAAAAAAGCTATTCAGAATGCAAATAAACTATTCATATTGCAAATGAGCTAATCAGTTGCAAAAAAAGCTATTCAAAATAAAAAATGTTCTATTCAGATTGCAGTTCATGATGAAAATAAGCAATTTAGAATGATAAAAAAGGATTGAGGAGGCAAATAACCTATTCTGTTTGCAGTTCAGACAAAAAAAGCTATTCAGAATGCAAATAAACTATTCAGATTGCAAATAAGCTAATCAGTTTGCAAAAAAAGCTATTCAGAATGAAAATGTGCTATTCAGATTACAGTTCAGGATGAAAATAAGCTATTCAGAATAAAAAAAAAGGGATTCAGGATGCAAATTACTTATTTAGTTCGCAGTTCAGACAAAAAAAGCTATTCAGAATGCAAATCAAGTATTTAGAATGCCAGTAAGCTATTCAGTTTGCAAAAAAAAGCTATTCAAAATAAAATGTGCTATTCAGATTGCAGTTCAGGATGAAAATAAGCTATTCAGAATGAAAAAAATGGGATTCAGCATGCAAATAACCTATTCAGTTTGCAGTTCAGAAAAAAAAAAGCTATTCAGAATGCAAATAAACAATTCAGATTGCAAATAAACTATTCAGTTTGCAAAAAAAGCTATTCAGCTTGAAAATGTGCTATTGAGATTACAGTTTAGGATGAAAATAATCTATTCAGATTGAAAAAAAAGGGATTCAGGATGCAAATTACTTACTCAGTTCGCAGTTCAGAAAAAAAAAGCTATTCAGAATGCAAATGAACTATTTAGAATGCCAGTAAGCTATTCAGTTTGCAAAAAAAAGCTATTCAGAATGAAATGTGCTATTCAGATTGCAGTTCAAGATGAAAATAAGCTATTCAGAATGAAACAAATGGGATGCAGGATGCAAATAAGCTATTCAGTTTGCAGTTCGTTAAAAAAAGCTATTCAGAATGCAAATAAACAATTCAGATTGCAAATAAACTATTCAGTTTGCAAAAAAAGCTATTCAGAATAAATATGTGCTATTCAGATTGCAGTTCAGGATGAAAATAAGCAATTTAGAATAAAAAAAAGGATTGAGGAGGCAAATAACCTATTCTGTTTGCAGTTCAGACAAAAAAAAGCTATTCAGATTACAAATAAGCTAATCAGTTTGCAAAAAAAGCTATTCAGAATGAAAATGTGCAATTCAGATTATAGTTCAGGATGAATATAATCTATTCAGAATGAAAAAAAAGGGATTCAGGATGCAAATAACCTATTCAGTTTGCAGTTCAAACAAAAATAGCTATTCAAAATGCAAATAAACTATTCAGAATGCAAATAAGCTATTCAGTTTACAAAAAAAGCTAATCATAATGAAAATGTGCTATTCAGATTGCAGTTCAGGATGAAAATAATCTATTCAGATTGAAAAAAATGGGATTCAGGATGCAAATTACTTACTCAGTTCGCAGTTCAGACAAAAAAAGCTATTCAGAATGCAAATGAACTATTTAGAATGCCAGTAAGCTATTCAGTTTGCAAAAAAAAGCTATTCAGAATGAAATGTGCTATTCAGATTGCAGTTCAAGATGAAAATAAGCTATTCAGAATGAAACAAATGGGATGCAGGATGCAAATAAGCTATTCAGTTTGCTGTTCGTTAAAAAAAGCTATTCAGAATGCAAATAAACAATTCAGATTGCAAATAAACTATTCAGTTTGCAAAAAAAGCTATTCAGAATAAAAATGTGCTATTCAGATTGCAGTTCAGGATGAAAATAAGCAATTTAGAATAAAAAAAAGGATTGAGGATGCAAATAACCTATTCTGTTTGCAGTTCAGACAAAAAAAAGCTATTCAGATTGCAAATAAGCTAATCAGTTTGCAAAAAAAGCTATTCAGAATGAAAATGTGCAATTCAGATTATAGTTCAGGATGAAAATAATCTATTCAGAATGAAAAAAAAGGGATTCAGGATGCAAATAACCTATTCAGTTTGTAGTTCAGACAAAAAAAGCTATTCAGAATACAAATAAACTATTCAAATTGCAAATAAGCTAATAAGTTTGCAAAAAAAGCTATTCATAATGAAAATGTGCTATTCAGATTACAGTTCAGGATGAAAATAAGCTATTCAGAATGAAAAAAAAGGGATTCAGGATGCAAATAACCTATTCAGTTTGTAGTTCAGACAAAAAAAGCTATTCAAAATGCAAATAAACTATTCAGATTGCAAATAAGCTATTCAGTTTACAAAAAAAGCTAATCATAATGAAAATGTGCTATTCAGATTGCAGTTCAGGATGAAAATAATCTATTCAGAATGAACAAAAAGGTATTCAGGATGCAAATAACCTATTCAGTTCGCAGTTCAGACAAAAGAAAGCTATTCAGAATGCAAATAAACTATTCAGATTGCAAATAAGCTAATCAGTTTGCAAAAAAAGCTATTCAAAATGAAAATGTGCAATTCAGATTACAGTTCAGGATGAAAATAATCTATTCAGAATGAAAAAAAAGGGATTCAGGATGCAAATAACCTATTCAGTTTGTAGTTCAGACAAAAAAAGCTATTCAGAGTGCAAATAAACTATTCAGATTGCAAATAAGCTAATAAGTTTGCAAAAAAAGCTATTCAGAATGAAAATGTGCTATTCAGATTACAGTTCAGGATGAAAATAAGCTATTCAGAATGAAAAAAAAGGGATTCAGCATGCAAATTACTTATTCAGTTCGTAGTTCAGAATAAAAAAGCTATTCAGAATGCAAATAAACAATTCAGATTGCAAATAAACTATTCAGTTTGCAAAAAAAAGCTATTCAGAATGAAATGTGCTATTCAGATTGCAGTTCAAGATGAAAATAAGCTATTCAGAATGAAACAAATGGGATTCAGGATGCAAATAACCTATTCAGTTTGCAGTTCAGAAAAAAAAAGCTATTTAGAATGCAAATAAACAATTCAGATTGCAAATAAACTATTCAGTTTGCAAAAAAAGCTATCAGAATAAAAATGTGCTATTCAGATTGCAGTTCAGGATAAAAATAAGCAATTTAGAATAAAAAAAAGGATTGAGGAGGAAAATAACCTATTCTATTTGCTGTTCAGACAAAAAAAGCTATTCAGAATGCAAATAAACTATTCAGATTGCAAATGAGCTAATCAGTTGGAAAAAAAGTATTCAGAATAAAAATGTTCTATTCAGATTGCAGTTCATGATGAAAATAAGCAATTTAGAATGAAAAAAAAGGATTGAGGAGGCAAATAACCTATTCTGTTTGCAGTTCAGACAAAAAAGGCTATTCAGAATGCAAATAAACTATTCAGATAGCAAATAAGCTAATCAGTTTGCAAAAAAAGCTATTCAGAATGAAAATGTGTTATTCAGATTACAGTTCAGGATGAAAATAAGCTATTCAGAATGAAAAAAAAGGGATTCAGGATGCAAATTACTTATTCAGTTCGCAGTTCAGACAAAAAAAGCTATTCAGAATGCAAATGAACTATTTAGAATGCCAGTAAGCTATTCAGTTTGCAAAAAAAAGCTATTCAAAATAAAATGTGCTATTCAGATTGCAGTTCAAGATGAAAATAAGCTATTCAGAATGAAACAAATGGGATTCAGGATGCAAATAACGTATTCAGTTTGCAGTTCAGAAAAAAAAAGCTATTCAGAATGCAAATAAACAATTCAGATTGCAAATAAACTATTCAGTTTGCAAAAAAAGCTATTCAGAATGAAAATGTGCTATTCAGATTACAGTTCAGGATGAAAATAAGCTATTCAGAATGAAAAAAATGGGATTCAGGATGCAAATAACCTATTCAGTTCGCAGTTCAGACTAAAAACGCTATTCAGAATGCAAATCAACTATTTAGAATGCAAGTAAGCTATTTAGTTTGCAAAAAAAAGCTATTCAGAATGAAATGTGCTATTCAGATTGCAGTTCAGGATGAAAATAAGCTATTCAGAATGAAACAAATGGGATTCAGCATGCAAATAACCTGTTCAGTTTGCAGTTCAGAAAAAAAAAACTATTCAGATTGCAAATAAACTATTCAGTTTGCAAAAAAAGCTATTCAGAATAAAAATGTGCTATTCAGATTGCAGTTCATGATGAAAATAAGCAATTTAGAATGATAAAAAAGGATTGAGGAGGCAAATAACCTATTCTGTTTGAATTTCAGACAAAAAAAGCTATTCAGAATGCAAATAAACTATTCAGATTGCAAATAAGCTAATCAGTTTGCAAAAAAAGCTATTCAGAATGAAAATGTGCTATTCAGATTACAGTTGAGGATGAAAATAAGCTATTCAGAATAAAAAAAAAGGGATTCAGGATGCAAATTACTTATTTAGTTCGCAGTTCAGACAAAAAAAGCTATTCAGAATGCAAATCAAGTATTTAGAATGCCAGTAAGCTATTCAGTTTGCAAAAAAAAGCTATTCAAAATAAAATGTGCTATTCAGATTGCAGTTCAGGATGAAAATAAGCTATTCAGAATGAAAAAAATGGGATTCAGCATGCAAATAACCTATTCAGTTTGCAGTTCAGAAAAAAAAAAGCTATTCAGAATGCAAATAAACAATTCAGATTGCAAATAAACTATTCAGTTTGCAAAAAAAGCTATTCAGCTTGAAAATGTGCTATTGAGATTACAGTTTAGGATGAAAATAATCTATTCAGATTGAAAAAAAAGGGATTCAGGATGCAAATTACTTACTCAGTTCGCAGTTCAGAAAAAAAAAGCTATTCAGAATGCAAATGAACTATTTAGAATGCCAGTAAGCTATTCAGTTTGCAAAAAAAAGCTATTCAGAATGAAATGTGCTATTCAGATTGCAGTTCAAGATGAAAATAAGCTATTCAGAATGAAACAAATGGGATGCAGGATGCAAATAAGCTATTCAGTTTGCAGTTCGTTAAAAAAAGCTATTCAGAATGCAAATAAACAATTCAGATTGCAAATAAACTATTCAGTTTGCAAAAAAAGCTATTCAGAATAAATATGTGCTATTCAGATTGCAGTTCAGGATGAAAATAAGCAATTTAGAATAAAAAAAAGGATTGAGGAGGCAAATAACCTATTCTGTTTGCAGTTCAGACAAAAAAAAGCTATTCAGATTGCAAATAAGCTAATCAGTTTGCAAAAAAAGCTATTCAGAATGAAAATGTGCAATTCAGATTATAGTTCAGGATGAATATAATCTATTCAGAATGAAAAAAAGGGGATTCAGGATGCAAATAACCTATTCAGTTTGCAGTTCAAACAAAAATAGCTATTCAAAATGCAAATAAACTATTCAGAATGCAAATAAGCTATTCAGTTTACAAAAAAAGCTAATCATAATGAAAATGTGCTATTCAGATTGCAGTTCAGGATGAAAATAATCTATTCAGATTGAAAAAAATGGGATTCAGGATGCAAATTACTTACTCAGTTCGCAGTTCAGACAAAAAAAGCTATTCAGAATGCAAATGAACTATTTAGAATGCCAGTAAGCTATTCAGTTTGCAAAAAAAAGCTATTCAGAATGAAATGTGCTATTCAGATTGCAGTTCAAGATGAAAATAAGCTATTCAGAATGAAACAAATGGGATGCAGGATGCAAATAAGCTATTCAGTTTGCTGTTCGTTAAAAAAAGCTATTCAGAATGCAAATAAACAATTCAGATTGCAAATAAACTATTCAGTTTGCAAAAAAAGCTATTCAGAATAAAAATGTGCTATTCAGATTGCAGTTCAGGATGAAAATAAGCAATTTAGAATAAAAAAAAGGATTGAGGATGCAAATAACCTATTCTGTTTGCTGTTCAGACAAAAAAAAGCTATTCAGATTGCAAATAAGCTAATCAGTTTGCAAAAAAAGCTATTCAGAATGAAAATGTGCAATTCAGATTATAGTTCAGGATGAAAATAATCTATTCAGAATGAAAAAAAAGGGATTCAGGATGCAAATAACCTATTCAGTTTGTAGTTCAGACAAAAAAAGCTATTCAGAATACAAATAAACTATTCAAATTGCAAATAAGCTAATAAGTTTGCAAAAAAAGCTATTCATAATGAAAATGTGCTATTCAGATTACAGTTCAGGATGAAAATAAGCTATTCAGAATGAAAAAAAAGGGATTCAGGATGCAAATAACCTATTCAGTTTGTAGTTCAGACAAAAAAAGCTATTCAAAATGCAAATAAACTATTCAGATTGCAAATAAGCTATTCAGTTTACAAAAAAAGCTAATCATAATGAAAATGTGCTATTCAGATTGCAGTTCAGGATGAAAATAATCTATTCAGAATGAACAAAAAGGTATTCAGGATGCAAATAACCTATTCAGTTCGCAGTTCAGACAAAAGAAAGCTATTCAGAATGCAAATAAACTATTCAGATTGCAAATAAGCTAATCAGTTTGCAAAAAAAGCTATTCAAAATGAAAATGTGCAATTCAGATTACAGTTCAGGATGAAAATAATCTATTCAGAATGAAAAAAAAGGGATTCAGGATGCAAATAACCTATTCAGTTTGTAGTTCAGACAAAAAAAGCTATTCAGAGTGCAAATAAACTATTCAGATTGCAAATAAGCTAATAAGTTTGCAAAAAAAGCTATTCAGAATGAAAATGTGCTATTCAGATTACAGTTCAGGATGAAAATAAGCTATTCAGAATGAAAAAAAAGGGATTCAGCATGCAAATTACTTATTCAGTTCGTAGTTCAGAATAAAAAAGCTATTCAGAATGCAAATAAACAATTCAGATTGCAAATAAACTATTCAGTTTGCAAAAAAAAGCTATTCAGAATGAAATGTGCTATTCAGATTGCAGTTCAAGATGAAAATAAGCTATTCAGAATGAAACAAATGGGATTCAGGATGCAAATAACCTATTCAGTTTGCAGTTCAGAAAAAAAAAGCTATTTAGAATGCAAATAAACAATTCAGATTGCAAATAAACTATTCAGTTTGCAAAAAAAGCTATCAGAATAAAAATGTGCTATTCAGATTGCAGTTCAGGATAAAAATAAGCAATTTAGAATAAAAAAAAGGATTGAGGAGGAAAATAACCTATTCTATTTGCTGTTCAGACAAAAAAAGCTATTCAGAATGCAAATAAACTATTCAGATTGCAAATGAGCTAATCAGTTGGAAAAAAAGTATTCAGAATAAAAATGTTCTATTCAGATTGCAGTTCATGATGAAAATAAGCAATTTAGAATGAAAAAAAAGGATTGAGGAGGCAAATAACCTATTCTGTTTGCAGTTCAGACAAAAAAGGCTATTCAGAATGCAAATAAACTATTCAGATAGCAAATAAGCTAATCAGTTTGCAAAAAAAGCTATTCAGAATGAAAATGTGTTATTCAGATTACAGTTCAGGATGAAAATAAGCTATTCAGAATGAAAAAAAAGGGATTCAGGATGCAAATTACTTATTCAGTTCGCAGTTCAGACAAAAAAAGCTATTCAGAATGCAAATGAACTATTTAGAATGCCAGTAAGCTATTCAGTTTGCAAAAAAAAGCTATTCAAAATAAAATGTGCTATTCAGATTGCAGTTCAAGATGAAAATAAGCTATTCAGAATGAAACAAATGGGATTCAGGATGCAAATAACGTATTCAGTTTGCAGTTCAGAAAAAAAAAGCTATTCAGAATGCAAATAAACAATTCAGATTGCAAATAAACTATTCAGTTTGCAAAAAAAGCTATTCAGAATGAAAATGTGCTATTCAGATTACAGTTCAGGATGAAAATAAGCTATTCAGAATGAAAAAAATGGGATTCAGGATGCAAATAGCCTATTCAGTTCGCAGTTCAGACTAAAAACGCTATTCAGAATGCAAATCAACTATTTAGAATGCAAGTAAGCTATTTAGTTTGCAAAAAAAAGCTATTCAGAATGAAATGTGCTATTCAGATTGCAGTTCAGGATGAAAATAAGCTATTCAGAATGAAACAAATGGGATTCAGCATGCAAATAACCTGTTCAGTTTGCAGTTCAGAAAAAAAAAACTATTCAGATTGCAAATAAACTATTCAGTTTGCAAAAAAAGCTATTCAGAATAAAAATGTGCTATTCAGATTGCAGTTCAGGATGAAAATAAGCAATTTAGAATAAAAAAAAGGATTGAGGAGGCAAATAACCTATTCAGTTCGCAGTTCAGACAAAAAAAGCTATTCAGAATGCAAATAAACTGTTCAGAATGCAAATAAGCTATTCAGTTTGCAAAAAAAAACGCTATTCAGTATGAAAATGTGCTATTCAGATTGCAGTTCTGAATGAAAAAAATGGGACTTAGGATGCAAATAACCTATTTAGTTTGCAGTTTAAACAAAAAAAGCTATTCAAAATGCAAATAAACTATTCAGATTGCAAATAAGCTATTCAGTTTACAAAAAAAGGTAATCATAATGAAAATGTGCTATTCAGATTGCAGTTCAAGATGAAAATAAGCTATTCAGAATGAAACAAATGGGATTCAGGATGCAAATAACGTATGCAGTTTGCAGTTCAGAAAAAAAAAGCTATTCAGAATGCAAATAAACAATTCAGATTGCAAATAAACTATTCAGTTTGCAAAAAAAGCTATTCAGAATGAAAATGTGCAATTCAGATTACAGTTCAGGATGAAAATAAGCTATTCAGAATGAAAAAAATGGGATTCAGGATGCAAATAACCTATTCAGTTCGCAGTTCAGACTAAAAACGCTATTCGGAATGCAAATCAACTATTTAGAATGCAAGTAAGCTATTTAGTTTGCAAAAAAAAGCTATTCAGTATGAAAATGTGCTATTCAGATTGCAGTTCAGAATGAAAAAAATGGGACTTAGGATGCAAATAACCTATTTAGTTTGCAGTTTAAACAAAAAAAGCTATTCAAAATGCAAATAAACTATTTAGATTGCAAATAAGCTATTCAGTTTACAAAAAAAGCTAATCATAATGAAAATGTGCTATTCAGATTGCAGTTCAGGATGAAAATAATCTATTCAGAATGAAAAAAAAGGGATTCAGGATGCAAATAACCTATTCAGTTTGTAGTTCAGACAAAAAAAGCTATTCAGAATGCAAATAAACTATTCAGATTGCAAATAAGCTAATAAGTTTGCAAAAAAAGCTATTCATAATGAAAATGTGCTATTCAGATTACAATTCAGGATGAAAATAAGCTATTCAGAATGAAAAAAAAGGGATTCAGCATGCAAATTACTTATTCAGTTCGCAGTTCAGACAAAAAAAGCTATTCAGAATGCAAATGAACTATTTAGAATGCCAGTAAGCTATTCAGTTTGCAAAAAAAAGCTATTCAAAATGAAATGTGCTAATCAGATTGCAGTTCAAGATGAAAATAAGCTATTCAGAATGAAACAAATGGGATTCAGGATGCAAATAACGTATTCAGTTTGCAGTTCAGAAAAAAAAAGCTATTCAGAATGCAAATAAACAATTCAGATTGCAAAAAAAGCTATTCAGAATAAAAATGTGCTATTCAGATTGCAGTTCAGGATGAAAATAAGCAATTTAGAATAAAAAAAAGGATTGAGGAGGCAAATAACCTATTCTGTTTGCAGTTCAGACAAAAAAAAGCTATTCAGATTGCAAATAAGCTAATAAGTTTGCAAAAAAAGCTATTCAGAATGAAAATGTGCTATTCAGATTACAGTTCAGGATGAAAATAAGCTATTCAGAATGAAAAAAAAGGGATTCAGGATGCAAATAACCTATTCAGTTCGCAGTTCAGACAAAAAAAGCTATTTAGAATGCAAATAAACTGTTCAGAATGCAAATAAGCTATTCAGTTTGCAAAAAAAAACGCTATTCAGTATGAAAATGTGCTATTCAGATTGCAGTTCAGAATGAAAAAAATGGGACTTAGGATGCAAATAACCTATTTAGTTTGCAGTTTAAACAAAAAAAGCTATTCAAAATGCAAATAAACTATTCAGATTGCAAATAAGCTATTCAGTTTACAAAAAAAGCTAATCATAATGAAAATGTGCTATTCAGATTGCAGTTCAGGATGAAAATAAGCTATTCAGAATGAAAAAAATGGGATTCAGCATGCAAATAACCTATTCAGTTTGCAGTTCAGAAAAATAAAGCTATTCAGAATGCAAATAAACAATTCAGATTGCAAATAAACTATTCAGTTTGCAAAAAAAGCTATTCAGCTTGAAAATGTGCTATTTAGATTACAGTTTAGGATGAAAATAATCTATTCATATTGAAAAAAAAGGGATTCAGGATGCAAATTACTTACTCAGTTCGCAGTTCAGACAAAAAAAGCTATTCAGAATGCAAATGAACTATTTAGAATGCCAGTAAGCTATTCAGTTTGCAAAAAAAAGCTATTCAAAATGAAATGTGCTAATCAGATTGCAGTTCAGGATGAAAATAAGCTATTCAGAATGAAACAAATGGGATTCAGGATGCAAATAACGTATTCAGTTTGCAGTTCAGAAAAAAAAGCTATTCAGAATGCAAATAAACAATTCAGATTGCCAAAAAAGCTATTCAGAATAAAAATGTGCTATTCAGATTGCAGTTTAGGATGAAAATAAGCAATTTAGAATAAAAAAAAGGATTGAGGAGGCAAATAACCTATTCTGTTTGCAGTTCAGACAAAAAAAAGCTATTCAGATTGCAAATAAGCTAATAAGTTTGCAAAAAAAGCTATTCAGAATGAAAATGTGCTATTCAGATTACAGTTCAGGATGAAAATAAGCTATTCAGAATGAAAAAAAAGGGATTCAGGATGCAAATAACCTATTCAGTTCGCAGTTCAGACAAAAAAAGCTATTCAGAATGCAAATAAACTGTTCAGAATGCAAATAAGCTATTCAGTTTGCAAAAAAAAACGCTATTCAGTATGAAAATGTGCTATTCAGATTGCAGTTCAGAATGAAAAAAATGGGACTTAGGATGCAAATAACCTATTTAGTTTGCAGTTTAAACAAAAAAAGCTATTCAAAATGCAAATAAACTATTCAGATTGCAAATAAGCTATTCAGTTTACAAAAAAAGCTAATCATAATGAAAATGTGCTATTCAGATTGCAGTTCAGGATGAAAATAATCTATTCAGAATGAAAAAAAAGGGATTCAGGATGCAAATAACCTATTCAGTTTGTAGTTCAGACAAAAAAAGCTATTCAGAATGCAAATAAACTATTCAGATTGCAAATAAGCTAATAAGTTTGCAAAAAAAGCTATTCATAATGAAAATGTGCTATTCAGATTACAGTTCAGGATGAAAATAAGCTATTCATAATGAAAAAAAAGGGATTCAGCATGCAAATTACTTATTCAGTTCGCAGTTCAGACAAAAAAAGCTATTCAGAATGCAAATGAACTATTTAGAATGCCAGTAAGCTATTCAGTTTGCAAAAAAAAGCTATTCAAAATGAAATGTGCTAATCAGATTGCAGTTCAGGATGAAAATAAGCTATTCAGAATGAAACAAATGGGATTCAGGATGCAAATAACGTATTCAGTTTGCAGTTCAGAAAAAAAAGCTATTCAGAATGCAAATAAACAATTCAGATTGCAAAAAAAGCTATTCAGAATAAAAATGTGCTATTCAGATTGCAGTTCAGGATGAAAATAAGCAATTTAGAATAAAAAAAAGGATTGAGGAGGCAAATAACCTATTCTGTTTGCAGTTCAGACAAAAAAAAGCTATTCAGATTGCAAATAAGCTAAAAAGTTTGCAAAAAAAGCTATTCAGAATGAAAATGTGCTATTCAGATTACAGTTCAGGATGAAAATAAGCTATTCAGAATGAAAAAAAAGGGATTCAGGATGCAAATAACCTATTCAGTTTGCAGTTCAGACAAAAAAAGCTATTCAGAATGCAAATAAACTGTTCAGAATGCAAATAAGCTATTCAGTTTGCAAAAAAAAACGCTATTCAGTATGAAAATGTGCTATTCAGATTGCAGTTCTGAATGAAAAAAATGGGACTTAGGATGCAAATAACCTATTTAGTTTGCAGTTTAAACAAAAAAAGCTATTCAAAATGCAAATAAACTATTCAGATTGCAAATAAGCTATTCAGTTTACAAAAAAAGCTAATCATAATGAAAATGTGCTATTCAGATTGCAGTTCAGGATGAAAATAATCTATTCAGAATGAAAAAAAAGGGATTCAGGATGCAAATAACCTATTCAGTTTGTAGTTCAGACAAAAAAAGCTATTCAGAATGCAAATAAACTATTCAGATTGCAAATAAGCTAATAAGTTTGCAAAAAAAGCTATTCATAATGAAAATGTGCTATTCAGATTACAGTTCAGGATGAAAATAAGCTATTCAGAATGAAAAAAAAGGGATTCAGCATGCAAATTACTTATTCAGTTCGCAGTTCAGACAAAAAAAGCTATTCAGAATGCAAATGAACTATTTAGAATGCCAGTAAGCTATTCAGTTTGCAAAAAAAAGCTATTCAAAATGAAATGTGCTAATCAGATTGCAGTTCAGGATGAAAATAAGCTATTCAGAATGAAACAAATGGGATTCAGGATGCAAATAACGTATTCAGTTTGCAGTTCAGAAAAAAAAGCTATTCAGAATGCAAATAAACAATTCAGATTGCAAAAAAAGCTATTCAGAATAAAAATGTGCTATTCAGATTGCAGTTCAGGATGAAAATAAGCAATTTAGAATAAAAAAAAGGATTGAGGAGGCAAATAACCTATTCTGTTTGCAGTTCAGACAAAAAAAAGCTATTCAGATTGCAAATAAGCTAATAAGTTTGCAAAAAAAGCTATTCAGAATGAAAATGTGCTATTCAGATTACAGTTCAGGATGAAAATAAGCTATTCAGAATGAAAAAAAAGGGATTCAGGATGCAAATAACCTATTCAGTTCGCAGTTCAGACAAAAAAAGCTATTCAGAATGCAAATAAACTGTTCAGAATGCAAATAAGCTATTCAGTTTGCAAAAAAAAAACGCTATTCAGTATGAAAATGTGCTATTCAGATTGCAGTTCAGAATGAAAAAAATGGGACTTAGGATGCAAATAACCTATTTAGTTTGCAGTTTAAACAAAAAAAGCTATTCAAAATGCAAATAAACTATTCAGATTGCAAATAAGCTATTCAGTTTACAAAAAAAGCTAATCATAATGAAAATGTGCTATTCAGATTGCAGTTCAGGATGAAAATAATCTATTCAGAATGAAAAAAAAGGGATTCAGGATGCAAATAACCTATTCAGTTTGTAGTTCAGACAAAAAAAGCTATTCAGAATGCAAATAAACTATTCAGATTGCAAATAAACTAATAAGTTTGCAAAAAAAGCTATTCATAATGAAAATGTGCTATTCAGATTACAGTTCAGGATGAAAATAAGCTATTCATAATGAAAAAAAAGGGATTCAGCATGCAAATTACTTATTCAGTTCGCAGTTCAGACAAAAAAAGCTATTCAGAATGCAAATGAACTATTTAGAATGCCAGTAAGCTATTCAGTTTGCAAAAAAAAGCTATTCAAAATGAAATGTGCTAATCAGATTGCAGTTCAGGATGAAAATAAGCTATTCAGAATGAAACAAATGGGATTCAGGATGCAAATAACGTATTCAGTTTGCAGTTCAGAAAAAAAAGCTATTCAGAATGCAAATAAACAATTCAGATTGCAAAAAAAGCTATTCAGAATAAAAATGTGCTATTCAGATTGCAGTTCAGGATGAAAATAAGCAATTTAGAATAAAAAAAAGGATTGAGGAGGCAAATAACCTATTCTGTTTGCAGTTCAGACAAAAAAAAGCTATTCAGATTGCAAATAAGCTAAAAAGTTTGCAAAAAAAGCTATTCAGAATGAAAATGTGCTATTCAGATTACAGTTCAGGATGAAAATAAGCTATTCAGAATGAAAAAAAAGGGATTCAGGATGCAAATAACCTATTCAGTTTGCAGTTCAGACAAAAAAAGCTATTCAGAATGCAAATAAACTGTTCAGAATGCAAATAAGCTATTCAGTTTGCAAAAAAAAACGCTATTCAGTATGAAAATGTGCTATTCAGATTGCAGTTCTGAATGAAAAAAATGGGACTTAGGATGCAAATAACCTATTTAGTTTGCAGTTTAAACAAAAAAAGCTATTCAAAATGCAAATAAACTATTCAGATTGCAAATAAGCTATTCAGTTTACAAAAAAAGCTAATCATAATGAAAATGTGCTATTCAGATTGCAGTTCAGGATGAAAATAATCTATTCAGAATGAAAAAAAAGGGATTCAGGATGCAAATAACCTATTCAGTTTGTAGTTCAGACAAAAAAAGCTATTCAGAATGCAAATAAACTATTCAGATTGCAAATAAGCTAATAAGTTTGCAAAAAAAGCTATTCATAATGAAAATGTGCTATTCAGATTACAGTTCAGGATGAAAATAAGCTATTCAGAATGAAAAAAAAGGGATTCAGCATGCAAATTACTTATTCAGTTCGCAGTTCAGACAAAAAAAGCTATTCAGAATGCAAATGAACTATTTAGAATGCCAGTAAGCTATTCAGTTTGCAAAAAAAAGCTATTCAAAATGAAATGTGCTAATCAGATTGCAGTTCAGGATGAAAATAAGCTATTCAGAATGAAACAAATGGGATTCAGGATGCAAATAACGTATTCAGTTTGCAGTTCAGAAAAAAAAGCTATTCAGAATGCAAATAAACAATTCAGATTGCAAAAAAAGCTATTCAGAATAAAAATGTGCTATTCAGATTGCAGTTCAGGATGAAAATAAGCAATTTAGAATAAAAAAAAGGATTGAGGAGGCAAATAACCTATTCTGTTTGCAGTTCAGACAAAAAAAAGCTATTCAGATTGCAAATAAGCTAATAAGTTTGCAAAAAAAGCTATTCAGAATGAAAATGTGCTATTCAGATTACAGTTCAGGATGAAAATAAGCTATTCAGAATGAAAAAAAAGGGATTCAGGATGCAAATAACCTATTCAGTTCGCAGTTCAGACAAAAAAAGCTATTCAGAATGCAAATAAACTGTTCAGAATGCAAATAAGCTATTCAGTTTGCAAAAAAAAAACGCTATTCAGTATGAAAATGTGCTATTCAGATTGCAGTTCAGAATGAAAAAAATGGGACTTAGGATGCAAATAACCTATTTAGTTTGCAGTTTAAACAAAAAAAGCTATTCAAAATGCAAATAAACTATTCAGATTGCAAATAAGCTATTCAGTTTACAAAAAAAGCTAATCATAATGAAAATGTGCTATTCAGATTGCAGTTCAGGATGAAAATAATCTATTCAGAATGAAAAAAAAGGGATTCAGGATGCAAATAACCTATTCAGTTTGTAGTTCAGACAAAAAAAGCTATTCAGAATGCAAATAAACTATTCAGATTGCAAATAAGCTAATAAGTTTGCAAAAAAAGCTATTCATAATGAAAATGTGCTATTCAGATTACAGTTCAGGATGAAAATAAGCTATTCAGAATGAAAAAAAAGGGATTCAGCATGCAAATTACTTATTCAGTTCGCAGTTCAGACAAAAAAAGCTATTCAGAATGCAAATGAACTATTTAGAATGCCAGTAAGCTATTCAGTTTGCAAAAAAAAGCTATTCAAAATGAAATGTGCTAATCAGATTGCAGTTCAAGATGAAAATAAGCTATTCAGAATGAAACAAATGGGATTCAGGATGCAAATAACGTATTCAGTTTGCAGTTCAGAAAAAAAAAGCTATTCAGAATGCAAATAAACAATTCAGATTGCAAATAAACTATTCAGTTTGCAAAAAAAGCTATTCAGAATGAAAATGTGCTATTCAGATTACAGTTCAGGATGAAAATAAGCTATTCAGAATGAAAAAAAAGGGATTCAGCATGCAAATTACTTATTCAGTTCGCAGTTCAGACAAAAAAAGCTATTCAGAATGCAAATGAACTATTTAGAATGCCAGTAAGCTATTCAGTTTGCAAAAAAAAGCTATTCAAAATGAAATGTGCTAATCAGATTGCAATTCAAGATGAAAATAAGCTATTCAGAAAGAAACAAATGGGATTCAGGATGCAAATAACGTATTTAGTTTGCAGTTCAGAAAAAAAAAGCTATTCAGAATGCAAATAAACAATTCAGATTGCAAATAAACTATTCAGTTTGCAAAAAAAGCTATTCAGAATGAAAATGTGCTATTCAGATTACAGTTCAGGATGAAAATAAGCTATTCAGAATGAAAAAAAAAGGATTCAGGATGCAAATAACCTATTCAGTTCGCAGTTCAGACAAAAAAAGCTATTCAGAATGCAAATCAAGTATTTAGAATGCAAGTAAGCTATTCAGTTTGCAAAAAAAAGCTATTCAGAATGAAATGTGCTATTCAGATTGCAGTTCAGGATGAAAATAAGCTATTCAGAATGAAAAAAATGGGATTCAGCATGCAAATAACCTATTCAGTTTGCAGTTCAGAAAAAAAAAGATATTCAGAATGCAAATAAACAATTCAGATTGCAAATAAACTATTCAGTTTGCAAAAAAAAGCTATTCAGCTTGAAAATGTGCTATTGAGATTACAGTTTAGGATGAAAATAATCTATTCAGATTGAAAAAAAAAGGGATTCAGGATGCAAATTACTTACTCAGTTCGCAGTTCAGACAAAAAAAGCTATTCAGAATGCAAATGAACTATTTAGAATGCCAGTAAGCTATTCAGTTTGCAAAAAAAAGCTATTCAGAATGAAATGTGCTATTCAGATTGCAGTTCAAGATGAAAATAAGCTATTCAGAATGAAACAAATGGGATGCAGGATGCAAATAAGCTATTCAGTTTGCAGTTCGTTAAAAAAAGCTATTCAGAATGCAAATAAACAATTCAGATTGCAAATAAACTATTCAATTTGCAAAAAAAGCTATTCAGAATAAATATGTGCTATTCAGATTTCAGTTCAGGATGAAAATAAGCAATTTAGAATAAAAAAAAGGATTGAGGAGGCAAATAACCTATTCTGTTTGCAGTTCAGACAAAAAAAAGCTATTCAGATTGCAAATAAGCTAATCAGTTTGCAAAAAAAGCTATTCAGAATGAAAATGTGCAATTCAGATTATAGTTCAGGATGAAAATAATCTATTCAGAATGAAAAAAAAGGGATTCAGGATGCAAATAACCTATTCAGTTTGCAGTTCAAACAAAAATAGCTATTCAAAATGCAAATAAACTATTCAGAATGCAAATAAGCTATTCAGTTTACAAAAAAAGCTAATCATAATGAAAATGTGCTATTCAGATTGCAGTTCAGGATGAAAATAAGCTATTCAGAATGAAAAAAATGGGATTCAGCATGCAAATAACCTATTCAGTTTGCAGTTCAGAAAAATAAAGCTATTCAGAATGCAAATAAACAATTCAGATTGCAAATAAACTACTCAGTTTGCAAAAAAAGCTATTCAGCTTGAAAATGTGCTATTTAGATTACAGTTTAGGATGAAAATAATCTATTCAGATTGAAAATAAAGGGATTCAGGATGCAAATTACTTACTCAGTTCGCAGTTCCGAAAAAAAAAGCTATTCAGAATGCAAATGAACTATTTAGAATGCCAGTAAGCTATTCAGTTTGCAAAAAAAAGCTATTCAGAATGAAATGTGCTATTCAGATTGCAGTTCAAGATGAAAATAAGCTATTCAGAATGAAACAAATGGGATGCAGGATGCAAATAAGCTATTCAGTTTGCTGTTCGTTAAAAAAAGCTATTCAGAATGCAAATAAACAATTCAGATTGCAAATAAACTATTCAGTTTGCAAAAAAAGCTATTCAGAATAAAAATGTGCTATTCAGATTGCAGTTCAGGATGAAAATAAGCAATTTAGAATAAAAAAAAGGATTGAGGAGGCAAATAACCTATTCTGTTTGCAGTTCAGACAAAAAAAAGCTATTCAGATTGCAAATAAGCTAATCAGTTTGCAAAAAAGGCTATTCAGAATGAAAATGTGCAATTCAGATTATAGTTCAGGATGAAAATAATCTATTCAGAATGAAAAAAAAGGGATTCAGGATGCAAATAACCTATTCAGTTTGTAGTTCAGACAAAAAAAGCTATTCAGAATACAAATAAACTATTCAAATTGCAAATAAGCTAATAAGTTTGCAAAAAAAGCTATTCATAATGAAAATGTGCTATTCAGATTACAGTTCAGGATGAAAATAAGCTATTCAGAATGAAAAAAAAGGGATTCAGGATGCAAATAACCTATTCAGTTTGTAGTTCAGACAAAAAAAGCTATTCAAAATGCAAATAAACTATTCAGATTGCAAATAAGCTATTCAGATTACAAAAAAAGCTAATCATAATGAAAATGTGCTATTCAGATTGCAGTTCAGGATGAAAATAATCTATTCAGAATGAACAAAAAGGTATTCAGGATGCAAATAACCTATTCAGTTCGCAGTTCAGACAAAAGAAAGCTATTCAGAATGCAAATAAACTATTCAGATTGCAAATAAGCTAATCAGTTTGCAAAAAAAGTTATTCAAAATGAAAATGTGCAATTCAGATTACAGTTCAGGATGAAAATAATCTATTCAGAATGAAAAAAAAGGGATTCAGGATGCAAATAACCTATTCAGTTTGTAGTTCAGACAAAAAAAGCTATTCAGAATGCAAATAAACTATTCAGATTGCAAATAAGCTAATAAGTTTGCAAAAAAAGCTATTCAGAATGAAAATGTGCTATTCAGATTACAGTTCAGGATGAAAATAAGCTATTCAGAATGAAAAAAAAGGGATTCAGCATGCAAATTACTTATTCAGTTCGTAGTTCAGAAAAAAAAAGCTATTCAGAATGCAAATAAACAATTCAGATTGCAAATAAACTATTCAGTTTGCAAAAAAAAGCTATTTAGAATGAAATGTGCTATTCAGATTGCAGTTCAAGATGAAAATAAGCTATTCAGAATGAAACAAATGGGATTCAGGATGCAAATAACCTATTCAGTTTGCAGTTCAGAAAAAAAAAGCTATTTAGAATGCAAATAAACAATTCAGATTGCAAATAAACTATTCAGTTTGCAAAAAAAGCTATTCAGAATAAAAATGTGCTATTCAGATTGCAGTTCAGGATCAAAATAAGCAATTTAGAATAAAAAAAAGGATTGAGGAGGAAAATAACCTATTCTATTTGCTGTTCAGACAAAAAAAGCTATTCAGAATGCAAATAAACTATTCAGATTGCAAATGAGCTAATCAGTTGCAAAAAAAGTATTCAGAATAAAAATGTTCTATTCAGATTGCAGTTCATGATGAAAATAAGCAATTTAGAATGAAAAAAAAGGATTGAGGAGGCAAATAACCTATTCTGTTTGCAGTTCAGACAAAAAAAGCTATTCAGAATGCAAATAAACTATTCAGATTGCAAATAAGCTAATCAGTTTGCAAAAAAAGCTATTCAGAATGAAAATGTGTTATTCAGATTACAGTTCAGGATGAAAATAAGCTATTCAGAATGAAAAAAAAGGGATTCAGGATGCAAATTACTTATTCAGTTCGCAGTTCAGACAAAAAAAGCTATTCAGAATGCAAATGAACTATTTAGAATGCCAGTAAGCTATTCAGTTTGCAAAAAAAAGCTATTCAAAATGAAATGTGCTAATCAGATTGCAGTTCAAGATGAAAATAAGCTATTCAGAATGAAACAAATGGGATTCAGGATGCAAATAACGTATTCAGTTTGCAGTTCAGAAAAAAAAAGCTATTCAGAATGCAAATAAACAATTCAGATTGCAAATAAACTATTCAGTTTGCAAAAAAAGCTATTCAGAATGAAAATGTGCTATTCAGATTACAGTTCAGGATGAAAATAAGCTATTCAGAATGAAAAAAATGGGATTCAGGATGCAAATAACCTATTCAGTTCGCAGTTCAGACTAAAAACGCTATTCAGAATGCAAATCAACTATTTAGAATGCAAGTAAGCTATTTAGTTTGCAAAAAAAAGCTATTCAGAATGAAATGTGCTATTCAGATTGCAGTTCACGATGAAAATAAGCTATTCAGAATGAAACAAATGGGATTCAGCATGCAAATAACCTATTCAGTTTGCAGTTCAGAAAAAAAAAGCTATTCAGATTGCAAATAAACTATTCAGTTTGCAAAAAAAGCTATTCAGAATAAAAATGTGCTATTCAGATTGCAGTTCAGGATGAAAATAAGCAATTTAGAATAAAAAAAAGGATTGAGGAGGCAAATAACCTATTCAGTTCGCAGTTCAGACAAAAAAAGCTATTCAGAATGCAAATAAACTGTTCAGAATGCAAATAAGCTATTCAGTTTGCAAAAAAAAACGCTATTCAGTATGAAAATGTGCTATTCAGATTGCAGTTCTGAATGAAAAAAATGGGACTTAGGATGCAAATAACCTATTTAGTTTGCAGTTTAAACAAAAAAAGCTATTCAAAATGCAAATAAACTATTCAGATTGCAAATAAGCTATTCAGTTTACAAAAAAAGCTAATCATAATGAAAATGTGCTATTCAGATTGCAGTTCAGGATGAAAATAATCTATTCAGAATGAAAAAAAAGGGATTCAGGATGCAAATAACCTATTCAGTTTGTAGTTCAGACAAAAAAAGCTATTCAGAATGCAAATAAACTATTCAGATTGCAAATAAGCTAATAAGTTTGCAAAAAAAGCTATTCAGAATGAAAATGTGCTATTCAGATTACAGTTCAGGATGAAAATAAGCTATTCAGAATGAAAAAAAAGGGATTCAGCATGCAAATTACTTATTCAGTTCGCAGTTCAGACAAAAAAAGCTATTCAGAATGCAAATGAACTATTTAGAATGCCAGTAAGCTATTCAGTTTGCAAAAAAAAGCTATTCAAAATGAAATGTGCTAATCAGATTGCAGTTCAAGATGAAAATAAGCTATTCAGAAAGAAACAAATGGGATTCAGGATGCAAATAACGTATTTAGTTTGCAGTTCAGAAAAAAAAAGCTATTCAGAATGCAAATAAACAATTCAGATTGCAAATAAACTATTCAGTTTGCAAAAAAAGCTATTCAGAATGAAAATGTGCTATTCAGATTACAGTTCAGGATGAAAATAAGCTATTCAGAATGAAAAAAAAAGGATTCAGGATGCAAATAACCTATTCAGTTTGCAGTTCAGACAAAAAAAGCTATTCAGAATGCAAATCAAGTATTTAGAATGCAAGTAAGCTATTCAGTTTGCAAAAAAAAGCTATTCAGAATGAAATGTGCTATTCAGATTGCAGTTCAGGATGAAAATAAGCTATTCAAAATGAAAAAAAAGGGATTCAGCATGCAAATAACCTATTCAGTTTGCAGTTCAAAAAAAAAGATATTCAGAATGCAAATAAACAATTCAGATTGCAAATAAACTATTCAGTTTGCAAAAAAAAGCTATTCAGAATGAAATGTGCTATTCAGATTGCAGTTCAAGATGAAAATAAGCTATTCAGAATGAAACAAATGGGATTCAGGATGCAAATAACCTATTCAGTGTGCAGTTCAGAAAAAAAAAGCTATTCAGAATGCAAATAAACAATTCAGATTGCAAATAAACTATTCAGTTTGCAAAAAAAGCTATTCAGAATAAAAATGTGCTATTCAGATTGCAGTTCAGGATAAAAATAAGCAATTTAGAATAAGAAAAAGGATTGAGGAGGAAAATAACCTATTCTATTTGCTGTTCAGACAAAAAAAGCTATTCAGAATGCAAATAAACTATTCATATTGCAAATGAGCTAATCAGTTGCAAAAAAAGCTATTCAAAATAAAAATGTTCTATTCAGATTGCAGTTCATGATGAAAATAAGCAATTTAGAATGAAAAAAAAGGATTGAGGAGGCAAATAACCTATTCTGTTTGCAGTTCAGACAAAAAAAGCTATTCAGAATGCAAATAAACTGTTCAGAATGCAAATAAGCTATTCAGTTTGCAAAACAAAACGCTATTCAGTATGAAAATGTGCTATTCAGATTGCAGTTCAGAATGAAAAAAATGGGACTTAGGATGCAAATAACCTATTCAGTTTGCAGTTTAAACAAAAAAAGCTATTCAAAATGCAAATAAACTATTCAGATTGCAAATAAGCTATTCAGTTTGCCAAAAAAGCTATTCATAATGAAAATGTGCTATTCAGATTACAGTTCAGGATGAAAATAAGCTATTCAGAATGAAACAAATTGAATTCAGGATGCAAATAACCTATTCAGTTTGCAGTTCAGAATGCAAATAAACAATTCAGATTGCAAATAAACTATTCAGTTTGCAAAAAAAGCTATTCAGAATGAAAATGTGCTATTCAGATTGCAGTTCACGATGAAAATAAGCAATTCAGAATGAAAAAAAAGGATTGAGGAGGCAAATAACCTATTCTGTTTGCAGTTCAGACAAAAAAAGCTATTTAGAATGAAAATGTGCTATTCAGATTACAGTTCAGGATGAAAATAAGCTATTCAGGATGCAAATAACCTATTCAGTTCGCAGTTCAAACAAAAAAAAGCTATTCAGAATGCAAATGAACTATTTAGAATGCAAATAAGCTATTCAGTTTGCAAAAAAAAAGCTATTCAGAATGAAATGTGCTATTCATATTGCAGTTCAGGATGAAAATAAGCTATTCAGAATGAAACAAATGGGATTCAGGATGCAAATAACCTATTCAGTTTGCAGTTCAGAAAAAAAAAGCTATTCAGAATGCAAATAAACAATTCGGTTTGCAAAAAAAGCTATTCAGAATTAAAATGTGCTATTCAGATTGCAGTTCACGATGAAAATAAGCAATTTAGAATGAAAAAAAAAAAGGATTGAGGAGGCAAATAACCTATTCTGTTTGCAGTTCAGACAAAAAAAGCTATTCAGAATGCAAATAAACTATTCAGATTGCAAATAAGCTAATCAGTTTGCAAAAAAAGCTATTCAGAATGAAAATGTGCTATTCAGATTATAGTTCACGATGAAAATAAGCTATTCAGAATGAAAAAAAAGGGATTCAGGATGCAAATAACCTATTCAGTTCGCAGTTCAGACAAAAAAAGCTATTCAGAATGCAAATAAGCTAATCAGTTTGCAAAAAAAGCTATTCAGAATGAAAATGTGCTATTCAGATTGCAGTTCAGGATGAAAATAAGCTATTCAGAATGAAAATAAGTTATTCATTTTGCAAAAAAAGCTATTCATAATGAAAATGTGCTATTCAGATTGCAGTTCAGGATGAAAATAAGGTATTTAGAATGAAAAAAAAGGGATTCAGGATGCAAATAACATATTCAGTTCGCAGTTCAAACAAAAAAAAGCCATTCAGAATGCAAATGAACTATTTAGAATGCAAATAAGCTATTCAGTTTGCAAAAAAAAGCTATTCAGAATGAAATGTGCTATTCATATTGCAGTTCAGGATGAAAATAAGCTATTTAGAATGAAACAAATGGGATTCAGGATGCAAATAACCTATTCAGTTTGCAGTTCAGAAAAAAAAAAGCTATTCAGAATGCAAATAAACAATTCAGATTGCAAATAAACTATTCAGTTTGCAAAAAAAGCTATTCAGAATGAAAATATGCTATTCCGATTGCTGTTCGCGATGAAAATAAGCAATTTAGAATGAAAAAAAAGGATTGAGGATGCAAATAACCTATTCTGTTTGCAGTTCAGACAAAAAAAACTATTCAGAATGCAAATAAACTATTCAGATTGCAAATAAAGCTATTCAGAATGAAATGTGCTATTCAGATTGCAGTTCAGGATGAAAATAAGCTATTCAGAATGAAACAAATGGGATTCAGGATGCAAATAACCTATTCAGTTTGCAGTTCAGAAAAAAAAAGCTATTCAGAATGGCAATAAAAAATTCAGATTGCAAATAAACTATTCAGTTTGCAAAAAAAGCTATTCAGAATAAAAATGTGCTATTCAGATTGCAGTTCAGGATGAAAATAAGCAATTTAGAATGAAAAAAAAGGATTGAGGAGGCAAATAACCTATTCAATTTGCTGTTCAGAGAAAAAAAGCTATTCAGAATGCAAATAAACTATTCAGATTGCAAATAAACTATTCAGATTGCAAATAAGCTAATCAGTTTGCAAAAAAAGCTATTCAGAATGAAAATGTGCTATTCAGATTACAGTTCAGGATGAAAATAAGCTATTCAGAATGAAAAAAAAGGGATTCAGGATGCAAATAACTTATTCAGTTTTCATTTCAGACAAAAAAAGCTATTCCGAATGCAAATGAACTATTTAGAATGCAAATAAGCTATTCAGTTTGCAAAAAAAAGCTATTCAGAATGAAATGTGCTATTCAGATTGCAGTTCAGGATGAAAATAAGCTATTCAGAATGAAAAAAAAGGGATTCAGGATGCAAATAACCTATTCAGTTCGCAGTTCAGAAAAAAAAAGCTATTCATAATGCAAATAATCTATTCAGATTGGAAATAAGCTAATCAGTTGCAAAAAAAGCTATTCAGAATGAAAATGTGCTATTCAGATTGCAGTTCAGGATGAAAATAATCTATTCAGAATGTACAAAAAGGGATTCATGATGCAAATAACCTATTCAGTTTGTAGTTCAGACAAAAAAAGCTATTCAGAATGCAAATAAACAATTCAGATTGCAAATAAGCTATTCAGTTTGCCAAAAAAGCTATTCATAATGAAAATGTGCTATTCAGATTACAGTTCAGGATGAAAATAAGCTATTCAGAATGAAACAAATTGAATTCAGGATGCAAATAACCTATTCAGTTTGCAGTTCAGAATGCAAATAAACAATTCAGATTGCAAATAAACTATTCAGTTTGCAAAAAAAGCTATTCAAAATGAAAATATGCTATTCAGAATGCAGTTCACGTTGAAAATAAGCAATTCAGAATGAAAAAAAAGGATTGAGGAGGCAAATAACCTATTCTGTTTGCAGTTCAGACAAAAAAAGCTATTCAGAATTGAAATAAACTATTCAGAATGCAAATAAGCTATTCACTTTGCAAAAAAAAAAACCTATTCTGTATGAAAATGTGCTATTCAGATTGGAGTTTAGAATCAAAATAAGCTATTCAGAAGGAAAAAAATGGGATTCAGGATGCAAATAACCTATTCAGTTTGCAAAAAAAGCTATTCAAAATGAAAATGTGCTATTCAGATTGCAGTTCACGATGAAAATAAGCAATTTAGAATGAAAAAAAAGGATTGAGGAGGCAAATAACCTATTCTGTTTGCAGTTCAGACAAAAAAAGCTATTCAGAATGCAAATAAACTATTCAGATTGCAAATAAGCTAATCAGTTTGCAAAAAAAACTATTCAAAATGAAAATGTGCTATTCAGATTGCAGTTCAGGATGAAAATAATCTATTCAGAATGAACAAAAAGGGATTCATGCTGCAAATAACCTATTCATTTTGCAGTTAAGACAAAAAAAGCTATTCACAATGCAAATAAACAATTCAGATTGCAAATAAACTATTCAGTTTGCAAAAAAAGCTATTCAGAATGAAAATGTGCTATTCAGATTACAGTTCAGGATGAAAGTAAGCTATTCAGAATGAAAAAAAAGGGATTCAGGATGCAAATAACCTATTTAGTTCGCAGTTCAGACAAAAAAAAGCTATTCAGAATGCAAATGAACTATTCAGAATGCAAATAAGCTATTCAGTTTGCAAAAAAAAAACTATTCATTATGAAAATGTGCTATTCAGATTGCAGTTCAGAATGAAAATAAGCTATTCAGAATGAAAAAAATGGGATTCAGGATGCAAATAACCTATTTAGTTGGCAGTTCAAACAAAAAAAGCTTTTCAAAATGCAAATAAACTATTCAGATTGCAAATAAGCTATTCAGTTTACAAAAAAAGCTAATCATAATGAAAATGTGCTATTCAGATTGCAGTTCAGGATGAAAATAATCTATTCAGAATGAACAAAAAGGGATTCAGGATGCAAATAACCTATTCAGTTTGCAGTTCAGACAAAAAAAGCCCTTTAGAATGCAAATAAACTATTTAGATTGCAAATAAGCTAATCAGTTTGCAAAAATAGCTATTCAGTATGAAAATGTGCTATTCAGATTACAGTTCAGGATGAAAATAATCTATTCAGAATGAACAAAAAGGGATTCAGGATGCAAATAACCTATTCAGTTTGCAGTTCAGACAAAAAAAGCTATTTAGAATGCAAATAAGCTAATCAGTTGCAAAAAAAGCTATTCAGAATGAAAATGTGCTATTCAGATTACAGTTCAGGATGAAAATAAGCTATTCAGAATGAACAAAAAGGGATTCAGGATGCAAATAACCTATTCAGTTTGAAGTTCAGACAAAAAAAGCTATTCAGAATGCAAATAAACTATTCAGATTGCAAATAAGCTAATCAGTTGCAAAAAAAGCTATTCAGAATGAAAATGTGCTACTCAGATTACAGTTCAGGAAGAAAATAAGCTATTCAGAATGAAACAAATGGGATTCAGGATGCAAATAACCTATTCAGTTTGCAGTTCAAACAAAAATAGCTATTCAAAATGCAAATAAACTATTCAGAATGCAAATAAGCTATTCAGTTTGCAAAAAAAGCTATTCAGAATGAAAATGTGCTATTCAGATTACAGTTCAGGATGAAAATAATCTATTCAGAATGAAAAAAAAGGGATTCAGGATGCAAATAACCTATTCAGTTTGCAGTTCATAATGCAAATAAACAATTCAGATTGCAAATAAACTATTCAGTTTGCAAAAAAAGCTATTCAGAATGAAAATGTGCTAGTCAGATTGCAGTTCTCGATGAAAATAAGCAATTCAGAATGAAAAAAAAGGATTGAGGAGGAAAATAACCTATTCTGTTTGCAGTTCAGACAAAAAAAGCTATTCATAATGCAAATAAACTATTCAGAATGCAAATAAGCTATTCAGTTTGCAAAAAAAAAACCTATTCTGTAGGAAAATGTGCTATTCAGATTGGAGTTCAGAATGAAAATAAGCTATTCATAAGGAAAAAAATGGGATTTAGGATGCAAATAACCTATTCAGTTTGCAAAAAAAGCTATTCAAAATGAAAATGTGCTATTCAGATTGTAGTTCACGATGAAAATAAGCAATTTAGAATGAAAAAAAAGGATTGAGGAGGCAAATAACCTATTCTGTTTGCAGTTCAGACAAAAAAAGCTATTCAGAATGAAAATGTGCTATTCAGATTACAGTTCAGGATGAAAATAAGCTATTCAGGATGCAAATAACCTATTCAGTTCGCAGTTCAAACAAAAAAAAGCTATTCAGAATGCAAATGAACTATTTAGAATGCAAATAAGCTATTCAGTTTGCAAAAAAAAAGCTATTCAGAATGAAATGTGCTATTCATATTGCAGTTCAGGATGAAAATAAGCTATTCAGAATGAAACAAATGGGATTCAGGATGCAAATAACCTATTCAGTTTGCAGTTCAGAAAAAAAAAGCTATTCAGAATGCAAATAAACAATTCGGTTTGCAAAAAAAGCTATTCAGAATTAAAATCTGCTATTCAGATTGCAGTTCACGATGAAAATAAGCAATTTAGAATGAAAAAAAAAGGATTGAGGAGGCAAATAACCTATTCTGTTTGCAGTTCAGACAAAAAAAGCTATTCAGAATGCAAATAAACTATTCAGATTGCAAATAAGCTAATCAGTTTGCAAAAAAAGCTATTCAGAATGAAAATGTGCTATTCAGATTATAGTTCAGGATGAAAATAAGCTATTCAGAATGAAAAAAAAAGGGATTCAGGATGCAAATAACCTATTCAGTTCGCAGTTCAGACAAAAAAAGCTATTCAGAATGCAAATAAGCTAATCAGTTTGCAAAAAAAGCTATTCAGAATGAAAATGTGCTATTCAGATTGCAGTTCAGGATGAAAATAAGCTATTCAGAATGAAAATAAGTTATTCATTTTGCAAAAAAAGCTATTCATAATGAAAATGTGCTATTCAGATTGCAGTTCAGGATGAAAATAAGGTATTTAGAATGAAAAAAAAGGGATTCAGGATGCAAATAACATATTCAGTTCGCAGTTCAAACAAAAAAAAGCCATTCAGAATGCAAATGAACTATTTAGAATGCAAATAAGCTATTCAGTTTGCAAAAAAAAGCTATTCAGAATGAAATGTGCTATTCATATTGCAGTTCAGGATGAAAATAAGCTATTTAGAATGAAACAAATGGGATTCAGGATGCAAATAACCTATTCAGTTTGCAGTTCAGAAAAAAAAAAGCTATTCAGAATGCAAATAAACAATTCAGATTGCAAATAAACTATTCAGTTTGCAAAAAAAGCTATTCAGAATGAAAATGTGCTATTCCGATTGCTGTTCGCGATGAAAATAAGCAATTTAGAATGAAAAAAAAGGATTGAGGATGCAAATAACCTATTCTGTTTGCAGTTCAGACAAAAAAAGCTATTCAGAATGCAAATAAACTATTCAGATTGCAAATAAAGCTATTCAGAATGAAATGTGCTATTCAGATTGCAGTTCAGGATGAAAATAAGCTATTCAGAATGAAACAAATGGGATTCAGGATGCAAATAACCTATTCAGTTTGCAGTTCAGAAAAAAAAAGCTATTCAGAATGGCAATAAAAAATTCAGATTGCAAATAAACTATTCAGTTTGCAAAAAAAGCTATTCAGAATAAAAATGTGCTATTCAGATTGCAGTTCAGGATGAAAATAAGCAATTTAGAATGAAAAAAAAGGATTGAGGAGGCAAATAACCTATTCAATTTGCTGTTCAGAGAAAAAAAGCTATTCAGAATGCAAATAAACTATTCAGATTGCAAATAAGCTAATCAGTTTGCAAAAAAAGCTATTCAGAATGAAAATGTGCTATTCAGATTACAGTTCAGGATGAAAATATGTTATTCAGAATGAATAAAAAGGGATTTAGGATGCAAATAACCTATTCTGTTTGCAGTTCAGACAAAAAAAGCTATTCATAATGCAAATAAACTATTCAGAATGCAAATAAGCTATTCAGTTTGCAAAAAAAAAACCTATACTGTAGGAAAATGTGCTATTCAGATTGGAGTTCAGAATGAAAATAAGTTATTCATAAGGAAAAAAATGGGATTTAGGATGCAAATAACCTATTCAGTTTGCAAAAAAAGCTATTCAAAATGAAAATGTGCTATTCAGATTGTAGTTCACGATGAAAATAAGCAATTTAGAATGAAAAAAAAGGATTGAGGAGGCAAATAACCTATTCTGTTTGCAGTTCAGACAAAAAAAGCTATTCAGAATGAAAATGTGCTATTCAGATTACAGTTCAGGATGAAAATAAGCTATTCAGGATGCAAATAACCTATTCAGTTCGCAGTTCAAACAAAAAAAAGCTATTCAGAATGCAAATGAACTATTTAGAATGCAAATAAGCTATTCAGTTTGCAAAAAAAAAGCTATTCAGAATGAAATGTGCTATTCATATTGCAGTTCAGGATGAAAATAAGCTATTCAGAATGAAACAAATGGGATTCACGATGCAAATAACCTATTCAGTTTGCAGTTCAGAAAAAAAAAGCTATTCAGAATGCAAATAAACAATTCGGTTTGCAAAAAAAGCTATTCAGAATTAAAATGTGCTATTCAGATTGCAGTTCACGATGAAAATAAGCAATTTAGAATGAAAAAAAAAGGATTGAGGAGGCAAATAACCTATTCTGTTTGCAGTTCAGACAAAAAAAGCTATTCAGAATGCAAATAAACTATTCAGATTGCAAATAAGCTAATCAGTTTGCAAAAAAAGCTATTCAGAATGAAAATGTGCTATTCAGATTATAGTTCAGGATGAAAATAAGCTATTCAGAATGAAAAAAAAGGGATTCAGGATGCAAATAACCTATTCAGTTCGCAGTTCAGACAAAAAAAGCTATTCAGAATGCAAATAAGCTAATCAGTTTGCAAAAAAAGCTATTCAGAATGAAAATGTGCTATTCAGATTGCAGTTCAGGATGAAAATAAGCTATTCAGAATGAAAATAAGTTATTCATTTTGCAAAAAAAGCTATTCATAATGAAAATGTGCTATTCAGATTGCAGTTCAGGATGAAAATAAGGTATTTAGAATGAAAAAAAAGGGATTCAGGATGCAAATAACATATTCAGTTCGCAGTTCAAACAAAAAAAAGCCATTCAGAATGCAAATGAACTATTTAGAATGCAAATAAGCTATTCAGTTTGCAAAAAAAAGCTATTCAGAATGAAATGTGCTATTCATATTGCAGTTCAGGATGAAAATAAGCTATTTAGAATGAAACAAATGGGATTCAGGATGCAAATAACCTATTCAGTTTGCAGTTCAGAAAAAAAAAAGCTATTCAGAATGCAAATAAACAATTCAGATTGCAAATAAACTATTCAGTTTGCAAAAAAAGCTATTCAGAATGAAAATGTGCTATTCCGATTGCTGTTCGCGATGAAAATAAGCAATTTAGAATGAAAAAAAAGGATTGAGGATGCAAATAACCTATTCTGTTTGCAGTTCAGACAAAAAAAGCTATTCAGAATGCAAATAAACTATTCAGATTGCAAATAAAGCTATTCAGAATGAAATGTGCTATTCAGATTGCAGTTCAGGATGAAAATAAGCTATTCAGAATGAAACAAATGGGATTCAGGATGCAAATAACCTATTCAGTTTGCAGTTCAGAAAAAAAAAGCTATTCAGAATGGCAATAAAAAATTCAGATTGCAAATAAACTATTCAGTTTGCAAAAAAAGCTATTCAGAATAAAAATGTGCTATTCAGATTGCAGTTCAGGATGAAAATAAGCAATTTAGAATGAAAAAAAAGGATTGAGGAGGCAAATAACCTATTCAATTTGCTGTTCAGAGAAAAAAAGCTATTCAGAATGCAAATAAACTATTCAGATTGCAAATAAACTATTCAGATTGCAAATAAGCTAATCAGTTTGCAAAAAAAGCTATTCAGAATGAAAATGTGCTATTCAGATTACAGTTCAGGATGAAAATAAGCTATTCAGAATGAAAAAAAAGGGATTCAGGATGCAAATAACTTATTCAGTTTTCATTTCAGACAAAAAAAGCTATTCCGAATGCAAATGAACTATTTAGAATGCAAATAAGCTATTCAGTTTGCAAAAAAAAGCTATTCAGAATGAAATGTGCTATTCAGATTGCAGTTCAGGATGAAAATAAGCTATTCAGAATGAAAAAAAAGGGATTCAGGATGCAAATAACCTATTCAGTTCGCAGTTCAGAAAAAAAAAGCTATTCATAATGCAAATAATCTATTCAGATTGGAAATAAGCTAATCAGTTGCAAAAAAAGCTATTCAGAATGAAAATGTGCTATTCAGATTGCAGTTCAGGATGAAAATAATCTATTCAGAATGTACAAAAAGGGATTCACGATGCAAATAACCTATTCAGTTTGTAGTTCAGACAAAAAAAGCTATTCAGAATGCAAATAAACAATTCAGATTGCAAATAAGCTATTCAGTTTGCCAAAAAAGCTATTCATAATGAAAATGTGCTATTCAGATTACAGTTCAGGATGAAAATAAGCTATTCTGAATGAAACAAATTGAATTCAGGATGCAAATAACCTATTCAGTTTGCAGTTCAGAATGCAAATAAACAATTCAGATTGCAAATAAACTATTCAGTTTGCAAAAAAAGCTATTCAAAATGAAAATATGCTATTCAGATTGCAGTTCACGTTGAAAATAAGCAATTCAGAATGAAAAAAAAGGATTGAGGAGGCAAATAACCTATTCTGTTTGCAGTTCAGACAAAAAAAGCTATTCAGAATTGAAATAAACTATTCAGAATGCAAATAAGCTATTCACTTTGCAAAAAAAAAAACCTATTCTGTATGAAAATGTGCTATTCAGATTGGAGTTTAGAATCAAAATAAGCTATTCAGAAGGAAAAAAATGGGATTCAGGATGCAAATAACCTATTCAGTTTGCAAAAAAAGCTATTCAAAATGAAAATGTGCTATTCAGATTGCAGTTCACGATGAAAATAAGCAATTTAGAATGAAAAAAAAGGATTGAGGAGGCAAATAACCTATTCTGTTTGCAGTTCAGACAAAAAAAGCTATTCAGAATGCAAATAAACTATTCAGATTGCAAATAAGCTAATCAGTTTGCAAAAAAAACTATTCAAAATGAAAATGTGCTATTCAGATTGCAGTTCAGGATGAAAATAATCTATTCAGAATGAACAAAAAGGGATTCATGCTGCAAATAACCTATTCATTTTGCAGTTAAGACAAAAAAAGCTATTCACAATGCAAATAAACAATTCAGATTGCAAATAAACTATTCAGTTTGCAAAAAAAGCTATTCAGAATGAAAATGTGCTATTCAGATTACAGTTCAGGATGAAAGTAAGCTATTCAGAATGAAAAAAAAGGGATTCAGGATGCAAATAACCTATTTAGTTCGCAGTTCAGACAAAAAAAAGCTATTCAGAATGCAAATGAACTATTCAGAATGCAAATAAGCTATTCAGTTTGCAAAAAAAAAACTATTCATTATGAAAATGTGCTATTCAGATTGCAGTTCAGAATGAAAATAAGCTATTCAGAATGAAAAAAATGGGATTCAGGATGCAAATAACCTATTTAGTTGGCAGTTCAAACAAAAAAAGCTTTTCAAAATGCAAATAAACTATTCAGATTGCAAATAAGCTATTCAGTTTACAAAAAAAGCTAATCATAATGAAAATGTGCTATTCAGATTGCAGTTCAGGATGAAAATAATCTATTCAGAATGAACAAAAAGGGATTCAGGATGCAAATAACCTATTCAGTTTGCAGTTCAGACAAAAAAAGCCCTTCAGAATGCAAATAAACTATTTAGATTGCAAATAAGCTAATCAGTTTGCAAAAATAGCTATTCAGTATGAAAATGTGCTATTCAGATTACAGTTCAGGATGAAAATAATCTATTCAGAATGAACAAAAAGGGATTCAGGATGCAAATAACCTATTCAGTTTACAGTTCAGACAAAAAAAGCTATTTAGAATGCAAATAAGCTAATAAGTTGCAAAAAAAGCTATTCAGAATGAAAATGTGCTATTCAGATTACAGTTCAGGATGAAAATAAGCTATTCAGAATGAACAAAAAGGGATTCAGGATGCAAATAACCTATTCAGTTTGAAGTTCAGACAAAAAAAGCTATTCAGAATGCAAATAAACTATTCAGATTGCAAATAAGCTAATCAGTTGCAAAAAAAGCTATTCAGAATGAAAATGTGCTACTCAGATTACAGTTCAGGATGAAAATAAGCTATTCAGAATGAAACAAATGGGATTCAGGATGCAAATAACCTATTCAGTTTGCAGTTCAAACAAAAATAGCTATTCAAAATGCAAATAAACTATTCAGAATGCAAATAAGCTATTCAGTTTACAAAAAAAGCTAATCATAATGAAAATGTGCTATTCAGATTGCAGTTCAGGATGAAAATAATCTATTCAAAATGAAAAAAAAGGGATTTAGGATGCAAATAAACAATTCAGAATGCAAATAAACAATTCAGATTGCAAATAAACTATTCAGTTTGCAAAAAAAGCTATTCAGAATGAAAATGTGCTATTCAGATTGCAGTTCACGATGAAAATAAGCAATTCAGAATGAAAAAAAAGGATTGAGGAGGCAAATAACCTATTCTGTTTGCAGTTCAGACAAAAAAAGCTATTCATAATGCAAATAAACTATTCAGAATGCAAATAAGCTATTCAGTTTGCAAAAAAAAAACCTATTCTGTAGGAAAATGTGCTATTCAGATTGGAGTTCAGAATGAAAATAAGCTATTCATAAGGAAAAAAATGGGATTCAGGATGCAAATAACCTATTCAGTTTGCAAAAAAAGCTATTCAAAATGAAAATGTGCTATTCAGATTGTAGTTCACGATGAAAATAAGCAATTTAGAATGAAAAAAAAGGATTGAGGAGGCAAATAAGCTATTCTGTTAGCAGTTCAGACAAAAAAAGCTATTCAGAATGAAAATGTGCTATTCAGATTACAATTCAGGATGAAAATAAGCTATTCAGGATGCAAATAACCTATTCAGTTCACAATTCAAACAAAAAAAAGCTATTCAGAATGCAAATGAACTATTTAGAATGCAAATAAGCTATTCAGTTTGCAAAAAAAAAGCTATTCAGAATGAAATGTGCTATTCATATTGCAGTTCAGGATGAAAATAAGCTATTCAGAATGAAACAAATGGGATTCAGGATGCAAATAACCTATTCAGTTTGCAGTTCAGAAAAAAAAAGCTATTCAGAATGCAAATAAACAATTCGGTTTGCAAAAAAAGCTATTCAGAATTAAAATGTGCTATTCAGATTGCAGTTCACGATGAAAATAAGCAATTTAGAATGAAATAAAAAGGATTGAGGAGGCAAATAACCTATTCTGTTTGCAGTTCAGACAAAAAAAGCTATTCAGAATGCAAATAAACTATTCAGATTGCAAATAAGCTAATCAGTTTGCAAAAAAAGCTATTCAGAATGAAAATGTGCTATTCAGATTATAGTTCAGGATGAAAATAAGCTATTCAGAATAAAAAAAAAGGGATTCAGGATGCAAATAACCTATTCAGTTCGCAGTTCAGACAAAAAAAGCTATTCAGAATGCAAATAAGCTAATCAGTTTGCAAAAAAAGCTATTCAGAATGAAAATGTGCTATTCAGGTTGCAGTTCAGGATGAAAATAAGCTATTCAGAATGAAAATAAGTTATTCATTTTGCAAAAAAAGCTATTCATAATGAAAATGTGCTATTCAGATTGCAGTTCAGGATGAAAATAAGGTATTTAGAATGAAAAAAAAGGGATTCAGGATGCAAATAACATATTCAGTTCGCAGTTCAAACAAAAAAAAGCCATTCAGAATGCAAATGAACTATTTAGAATGCAAATAAGCTATTCAGTTTGCAAAAAAAAGCTATTCAGAATGAAATGTGCTATTCATATTGCAGTTCAGGATGAAAATAAGCTCTTTAGAATGAAACAAATGGGATTCAGAATGCAAATAACCTATTCAGTTTGCAGTTCAGAAAAAAAAAGCTATTCAGAATGCAAATAAACAATTCAGATTGCAAATAAACTATTCAGTTTGCAAAAAAAGCTATTCAGAATGAAAATGTGCTATTCCGATTGCTGTTCGCGATGAAAATAAGCAATTTAGAATGAAAAAAAAGGATTGAGGATGCAAATAACCTATTCTGTTTGCAGTTCAGACAAAAAAAGCTATTCAGAATGCAAATAAACTATTCAGAATGCAAATAAGCTATTCAGAATGTAATGTGCTATTCAGATTGCAGTTCAGACAAAAAAAGCTATTCAGAATTGAAATAAACTATTCAGAATGCAAATAAGCTATTCAGTTTGCAAAAAAAAAAACCTATTCTGTATGAAAATGTGCTATTCAGATTGGAGTTTAGAATGAAAATAAGCTATTCAGAAGGAAAAAAATGGGATTCAGGATGCAAATAACCTATTCAGTTTGCAAAAAAAGCTATTCAAAATGAAAATGTGCTATTCAGATTGCAGTTCACGATAAAAATAAGCAATTTAGAATGAAAAAAAAGGATTGAGGATGCAAATAACCTATTCTGTTTGCAGTTCAGACAAAAAAAGCTATTCAGAATGCAAATAAACTATTCAGAATGCAAATAAGCTATTCAGAATGAAATGTGCTATTCAGATTGCAGTTCAGACAAAAAAAGCTATTCAGAATTGAAATAAACTATTCAGAATGCAAATAAGCTATTCAGTTTGCAAAAAAAAAAACCTATTCTGTATGAAAATGTGCTATTCAGATTGGAGTTTAGAATGAAAATAAGCTATTCAGAAGGAAAAAAATGGGATTCAGGATGCAAATAACCTATTCAGTTTGCAAAAAAAGCTATTCAAAATGAAAATGTGCTATTCAGATTGCAGTTCACGATGAAAATAAGCAATTTAGAATGAAAAAAAAGGATTGAGGAGGCAAATAACCTATTCTGTTTGCAGTTCAGACAAAAAAAGCTATTCAGAATGCAAATAAACTATTCAGATTGCAAATAAGCTAATCAGTTTGCAAAAAAAACTATTCAGAATGAAAATGTGCTATTCAGATTGCAGTTCAGGATGAAAATAATCTATTCAGAATGAACAAAAAGGGATTCATGCTGCAAATAACCTATTCATTTTGCAGTTAAGACAAAAAAAGCTATTCACAATGCAAATAAACAATTCAGATTGCAAATAAACTATTCAGTTTGCAAAAAAAGCTATTCAGAATGAAAATGTGCTATTCAGATTACAGTTCAGGGTGAAAGTAAGCTATTCAGAATGAAAAAAAAGGGATTCAGGATGCAAATAACCTATTTAGTTCGCAGTTCAGACAAAAAAAAGCTATTTAGAATGCAAATGAACTATTCAGAATGCAAATAAGCTATTCAGTTTGCAAAAAAAAACTATTCATTATGAAAATGTGCTATTCAGATTGCAGTTCAGAATGAAAATAAGCTATTCAGAATGAAAAAAATGGGATTCAGGATGCAAATAACCTATTTAGTTGGCTGTTCAAACAAAAAAAGCTTTTCAAAATGCAAATAAACTATTCAGATTGCAAATAAGCTATTCAGTTTACAATAAAAGCTAATCATAATGAAAATGTGCTATTCAGATTGCAGTTCAGGATGAAAATAATCTATTCAGAATGAACAAAAAGGGATTCAGGATGCAAATAACCTATTCAGTTTGCAGTTCAGACAAAAAAAGCCCTTCAGAATGCAAATAAACTATTTAGATTGCAAATAAGCTAATCAGTTTGCAAAAATAGTTATTCAGTATGAAAATTTGCTATTCAGATTACAGTTCAGGATGAAAATAATCTATTCAGAATGAACAAAAAGGGATTCAGGATGCAAATAACCTATTCAGTTTGCGGTTCAGACAAAAAAAGCTATTTAGAATGCAAATAAGCTAATCAGTTGCAAAAAAAGCTATTCAGAATGAAAATGTGCTATTCAGATTACAGTTCAGGATGAAAATAAGCTATTCAGAATGAACAAAAAGGGATTCAGGATGCAAATAACCTATTCAGTTTGAAGTTCAGACAAAAAAAGCTATTCAGAATGCAAATAAACTATTCAGATTGCAAATAAGCTAATCAGTTGCAAAAAAAGCTATTCAGAATGAAAATGTGCTATTCAGATTACAGTTCAGGATGAAAATAAGCTATTCAGAATGAAACAAATGGGATTCAGGATGCAAATAACCTATTCAGTTTGCAGTTCAAACAAAAATAGCTATTCAAAATGCAAATAAACTATTCAGAATGCAAATAAGCTATTCAGTTTACAAAAAAAGCTAATCATAATGAAAATGTGCTATTCAGATTGCAGTTCAGGATGAAAATAATCTATTCAGAATGAACAAAAAGGGATTCAGGATGCAAATAACCTATTCAGTTTGAAGTTCAGACAAAAAAAGCTATTCAGAATGCAAATAAACTATTCAGATTGCAAATAAGCTAATCAGTTGCAAAAAAAGCTATTCAGAATGAAAATGTGCTATTCAGATTACAGTTCAGGATGAAAATAAGCTATTCAGAATGAAAAAAAAAAGGGATTCAGGACGCCAATAACTTATTCAATTCGCAGTTTAAACCAAAAAAGCTATTCAGAATGCAAATGAACTATTCAGAATGAAAATAAGTTATTCAGTTTGCAAAAAAAAGCTATTCAGAATGAAAACGTGCTATTTAGATTGCAGTTTAGGATGAAAATAAGCTATTCAGAATGAGACAAATGGGATTCAGGATGCAAATAACCTATTCAGTTTGCAGTTCAGACAAAAAAAAGCTATTCAGAATGCAAATAAACAATTCAAATTGCAAATAAACTATTCAGTTTGCAAAAAAAGCTATTCAAAATGAAAATGTGCTATTCATATTACAGTTTAGGATGAAAATAAGCCATTCAGAATGAAAAAAAAAAGATTCAGGAGGCAAATAACCTATTCAGTTCGCAGTTCAGACAAAAAATGGCTATTTAGAATGCAAATAAACTATTCAGAAAGCAAATAAGCTATGCAGTTTGCAAAAAAAAAAGCTATTCTGTATGAAAATGTGATATTCAAATTGCAGTTCGGATGAAAATAAGCTATTCAGAATGAAACAAATGGGATTCAGGATGCAAATAACCTATTCAGTTTGCAGTTCAGAATGCAAATAAACAATTCAGATTGCAAATAAACTATTCAGTTTGCAGTTCACGATGAAAATAAGCAATTCAGAATGAAAAAAAAGGATTCAGGAGGCAAATAACCTAATCAGTTTGCAGTTCAGACAAAAAAAGCTATTCAGAATGCAAATAAACTATTCAGAATACAAATAAGCTATTCCGTTTGCAAAAAAAAAAATTATTCAGTATGAAAATGTGCTATTCAGATTGCAGTTCAGAATGAAAATAAGCTATTCAGAATGAAAAAAATGGGATTCAGGATGCAAATAACCTATTCAGTTTGCAGTTCAGACAAAAAAAGCTATTCAGAATGCAAATAAACAATTCAAATTGCAAATAAACTATTCAGTTTGCAAAAAAAGCTATTCAGAATGAAAATGTGCTATTCAGATTACAGTTTAGGATGAAAATAAGCCATTCAGAATGAAAAAAAAAGATTCAGGATGCAAATAACCTATTCAGTTCGCAGTTCAGACAAAAAATGGCTATTTAGAATGCAAATAAACTATTCAGATGGCAAATAAGCTACGCAGTTTGCAAAAAAAAAGCTATTCCATATGAAAATGTGCTATTCAGATTGCAGTTCGGAAGAAAATAAGCTATTCAGAATGAAAAAAATGGGATTCAGGATGCAAATAACCTATTTAGTTTGCCGTTCAGACAAAAAATGCTATTCAGAATGCAAATAAACAATTCAGAATGCCAAAAAAGCTAATCAAAATGAAAATGTGCTATTCAGATTGCAGTTCAGGATGAAAATAATCCATTCAGAATGAACAAAAAGGGATTCAGGATGCAAATATCCTATTCAGTTTGTAGTTCAGATAAAAAAAGCAATTCAGAATGCAAATAAACAATTCAGATTGCAAATAAACTATTCAGTTTGCAAAAAAAGCTATTCAGAATGAAAATGTGCTATACAGATTACAGTCCAGGATGAAAATAAAGGGATTCAGCATGCAAATAAGCTATTCAGTTTGCAAAAATAGCTATTCAGAATGAAAATGTGCTATTCAGATTGCAGTTCAGGATGAAAATAAGTTATTCAAAATGAACAAAATGGGATTCAGGATGCAAATAACCTATTTAGTTTGCAGTTCAAACAAAAAACGCTATTCCAAATTCAAATAAACTATTAAGATTGCAAATAAGCTATTCAGTTTGCAAAAAAAGCTATTCAGAAAGAAAATGTGCTATTCAGATTGCAGTTCAGGATGAAAATATGTTATTCAAAATGAATACAAAGGGATTTAGGATGCAAATAACCTATTTAGTTTGCAGTTCAGACAAAAAAGCTATTCAGAATGCAAATAAACAATTCAAATTGCAAATAACCTTATCAGTTTGCAAAATAAGCTATTCAGAATGAAAATGGGCTATTCAGATTGCAGTTCAGGATGAAAATAAGCAATTTAGAATGAAAAAAAAGGATTGAATAGGCAAATAACCTATTCATTTTGCAGTTCAGACAAAAAAAGCTATTCAGAATGCAAATAAACTATTCAGATTGCAAATAAGCTAATCAGTTTGCAAAAAAAGCTATTCAAAATGAATATGTGCTATTCAGATTGCAGTTTAGGATGAAAATAATCTATTCAGAATGAACAAAAAGGGATTCAGGATGCAAATAACCTATTCAGTTTGTAGTTCAGACAAAAAAACTATTCAGAATGCAAATAAACAATTCAGATTGCAAATAAACTATTCAGTTTGCAAAAAAAGCTACTCAGAATGAAAATGTGCTATTCAGATTACAGTTTAGGATGAAAATAATCTATTCAGAATGAACAAAAAGGGATTCAGGATGCAAATAACCTATTCAGTTCGCATTTCAGACAAAAAAAAGCTATTCAGAATGCAAATAAACTATTCAGAAGGCAAATAAGCTATTCAGTTTGCCAAAAAACAGCTATTCTGTATGAAAATATGCTATTCAGATTGCACTTCATGATGAAAATAAGCTATTCAGAATAAAAAAAATGGGATTCAGGATGCAAATAACCTATTTAGTTTCCAGTTCAAACAAAAAAAGCTAATCAAAATGCAAATGAACTATTTAGATTGCAAATAAGCTATTCATTTTACAAAAAAAGCTAATCAAAATGAAAATGTGCTATTCAGATTGCAGTTCAGGATGAAAATAATCTATTCAGAATGAACAAAAAGAGATTCAGGATGCAAATAACCTATTCAGTTCGCAGTTCAGACAAAACAATGCTATTCAGAATGCAAATAAACTATTCAGAAGGCAAATAATCTATACAGTTTGCAAAAAAAGAGATATTCTGTATGAATATATGCTATTCAGATTGCAGTTCAGGATGAAAATAATCTATTCAGAATGAACAAAAAGGGATTCAGGATGTAAATAACCCATTCAGAATGCAAATAAACTATTTAGTTTGCGAAAAAAGCTATTCAGAATGAAAATGTGCTATTCAGATTGCAGTTCAGGATGAAAATAAGCATTTCAGAATGAACAAAAAGGGATTCAGGATGCAAATAACCTATTCAGAATGCAAATAAACTATATAGTTTGCAGAAAAAGCTATTCAGAATGAAAATGTGCTATTCAGATTACAGTTCAGGATGAAAATAAGCTATTCAGAATGAACAAAAAGAGATTCAGGATGCAAATAACCTATTCAGTTCGCAGTTCAGACAAAAAAAAGCTATTCAGAATGCAAATACACTATTCAGAAGGCAAATAAGCTATGCAGTTTGCAAAAAAAAAGCTATTCTGTATGAAAATATGCTATTCAGATTGCAGTTCGGATGAAAATAAGCTATTCAGAATGAAAAAAATGGGATTCAGGATGCAAATAACCTATTTAGTTTCCAGTTCAAACAAAAAAAGCTATTCAACATGCAAATGAAATTTTGAGATTGCAAATAAGCTATTCATTTTACAAAAAAAGCTAATCAAAATGAAAATGTGCTATTCAGATTGCAGTTCAGGATGAAAATAATCTATTCAGAATGAACAAAAAGGGATTCAGGATGCAAATAACCTATTAAGTTTGCCGTTCAGACAAAAAAAGCTATTCAGAATGCAAATAAACTATTCAGAATGCAAATAAGCTATTCAATTTACAAAAAAAGCTAATCAAAATGAAAATGTGCTATTCAGATTGCAGTTTAGGATGAAAATAATCCATTCAGAATGAACAAAAAGGGATTCAGGATGCAAACATCCTATTCAGTTTGTAGTTCAGACAAAAAAATCTATTCAGAATGCAAATAAACAATTCAGATTGCAAATAAAGTATTCAGTTTGCAAAAAAAGCTATTCAGAATGAAAATGTGCTATATAGATTACAGTTCAGGATGAAAATAAGCTACTTAGAATAAAAAAAAAAGGGATTCAGGATGCAAATAACTTATTCAGTTCGCAGTTCAGACAAAAAAACCTATTCAGCATGCAAATAAGCTATTCAGAATGCAAATAAGCTATTCAGTTTGCAAAAAAAGCTACTCAGAATGAAAATGTGCTATTCAGATTGCAGTTCAGGATGAAAATAAGCTATTCAGAATGAACAAAATGGGATTCAGCATGAAAATAACCTATTTAGTTTGCAGTTCAAACAAAAAAAGCTATTCAAAATTCAAATAAACTATTAAGATTGCAAATAAGTTATTCAGTTTGCAAAAAAAGCTATTCAGAATGAAAATGTGCTATTCAGATTGCAGTTCAGGATGAAAATATGTTATTCAGAATGAATAAAAAGGGATTTAGGATGCAAATAACCTATTTAGTTTGCAGTTCAGACAAAAAAGCTATTCAGAATGCAAATAAACAATTCAAATTGCAAATAACCTTATGAGTTTGCAAAAAAAAACTATTTAGAATGAAAATGTGCTATTCAGATTGCAGTTCAGGATGAAATTAAGCAATTTAGAATGAAAAAAAAGGATTGAGTAGGCAAATAACCTATTCATTTTGCAGTTCAGACAAAAAAAGCTATTCAGAATGCAAATAAACTATTCAGATTGCAAATAAGCTAATCAGTTTGCAAAAAAAGCTATTCAGAATGAATATGTGCTATTCAGATTGCAGTTTAGGATGAAAATGTTCTATTCAGAATTAAGAAAAAGGGATTCAGGATGCAAATAACCTATTCAGTTTGTAGTTCAGACAAAAAAAAACTATTCAGAATGCAAATAAACAATTCAGATTGCAAATAAACTATTCAGTTTGCAAAAAAAACTATTCAGAATGAAAATGTGCTATTCAGATTACACTTTAGGATGAAAATAAGCTATTCAGAATGAAAAAAAAAGGATTCAGGATGCAAATAACCTATTCAGTTCGCAGTTCAGATAAAAAAAAGCTATTCAGGATGCAAATAAACTATTCAGAAGGCAAATAAGCTATTCAGTTTGCAAAAAAACAGCTATTCTGTATGAAAATATGCTATTCAGATTGCAGTTCAGGATGAAAATAAGCTATTCAGAATGAACAAAATGGGATTCAGGATGCAAATAACCTATTTAGTTTGCAGTTCAAACCAAAAAAGCTATTCAAAATGCAAATGAACTATTTAGATTGCAAATAAGCTATGCATTTTACAGAAAAAGCTAATCAAAATGAAAATGTGCTATTCATATTGCAGTTCAGGATGAAAATAATCTATTCAGAATGAACAAAAAGAGATTCAGGATGCAAATAACCTATTCAGTTCGCAGTTCAGACAAAAAAAAGCTATTCAGAATGCAAATAAACTATTCAGAAGGCAAATAATCTATACAGTTTGCAAAAAAAGTGATATTCTGTATGAATATATGCTATTCAAATTGCACTTCAGGATGAAAATAATCTATTCAGAATGAACAAAAAGGGATTCAGGATGCAAATAACCCATTCAGAATGCAAATAAACTATTTAGATTGCGAAAAAAGCTATTCAGAATGAAAATGTGCTATTCAGATTGCAGTTCAGGATGAAAATAAGCATTTCAGAATGAACAAAAAGGGATTCAGGATGCAAATAACCTATTCAGAATGCAAATAAACTATATAGTTTGCAAAAAAAGCTATTCAGAATGAAAATGTGCTATTCAGATTACAGTTCAGGATGAAAATAAGCTATTCAGAATGAACAAAAAGAGATTCAGGATGCAAATAACCTATTCAGTTCGCAGTTCAGACAAAAAAAAGCTATTCAGAATGCAAATACACTATTCAGAAGGCAAATAAGCTATGCAGTTTGCAAAAAAAAAGCTATTCTGTATGAAAATGTGCTATTCAGATTGCAGTTCGGATGAAAATAAGCTATTCAGAATGAAAAAAATGGGATTCAGGATGCAAATAACCTATTTAGTTTCCAGTTCAAACAAAAAAAGCTATTCAACATGCAAATGAAATTTTTAGATTGCAAATAAGCTATTCATTTTACAAAAAAAGCTAATCAAAATGAAAATGTGCTATTCAGATTGCAGTTCAGGATGAAAATAATCTATTCAGAATGAACTAAAAGGGATTCAGGATGCAAATAACCTATTAAGTTTGCCGTTCAGACAAAAAAAGCTATTCAGAATGCAAATAAACTATTCAGAATGCAAATAAGCTATTCAATTTACAAAAAAAGCTAATCAAAATGAAAATGTGCTATTCAGATTGCAGTTTAGGATGAAAATAATCCATTCAGAATGAACAAAAAGGGATTCAGGATGCAAACATCCTATTCAGTTTGTAGTTCAGACAAAAAAATCTATTCAGAATGCAAATAAACAATTCAGATTGCAAATAAAGTATTCAGTTTGCAAAAAAAGCTATTCAGAATGAAAATGTGCTATATAGATTACAGTTCAGGATGAAAATAAGCTACTTAGAATAAAAAAAAAAGGGATTCAGGATGCAAATAACTTATTCAGTTCGCAGTTCAGACAAAAAAACCTATTCAGCATGCAAATAAGCTATTCAGAATGCAAATAAGCTATTCAGTTTGCAAAAAAAGCTACTCAGAATGAAAATGTGCTATTCAGATTGCAGTTCAGGATGAAAATAAGCTATTCAGAATGAACAAAATGGGATTCAGCATGAAAATAACCTATTTAGTTTGCAGTTCAAACAAAAAAAGCTATTCAAAATTCAAATAAACTATTAAGATTGCAAATAAGTTATTCAGTTTGCAAAAAAAGCTATTCAGAATGAAAATGTGCTATTCAGATTGCAGTTCAGGATGAAAATATGTTATTCAGAATGAATAAAAAGGGATTTAGGATGCAAATAACCTATTTAGTTTGCAGTTCGGACAAAAAAGCTATTCAGAATGCAAATAAACAATTCAAATTGCAAATAACCTTATGAGTTTGCAAAAAAAAACTATTTAGAATGAAAATGTGCTATTCAGATTGCAGTTCAGGATGAAATTAAGCAATTTAGAATGAAAAAAAAGGATTGAGTAGGCAAATAACCTATTCATTTTGCAGTTCAGACAAAAAAAGCTATTCAGAATGCAAATAAACTATTCAGATTGCAAATAAGCTAATCAGTTTGCAAAAAAAGCTATTCAGAATGAATATGTGCTATTCAGATTGCAGTTTAGGATGAAAATGTTCTATTCAGAATTAAGAAAAAGGGATTCAGGATGCAAATAACCTATTCAGTTTGTAGTTCAGACAAAAAAAAACTATTCAGAATGCAAATAAACAATTCAGATTGCAAATAAACTATTCAGTTTGCAAAAAAAACTATTCAGAATGAAAATGTGCTATTCAGATTACACTTTAGGATGAAAATAAGCTATTCAGAATGAAAAAAAAAGGATTCAGGATGCAAATAACCTATTCAGTTCGCAGTTCAGATAAAAAAAAGCTATTCAGGATGCAAATAAACTATTCAGAAGGCAAATAAGCTATTCAGTTTGCAAAAAAACAGCTATTCTGTATGAAAATATGCTATTCAGATTGCAGTTCAGGATGAAAATAAGCTATTCAGAATGAACAAAATGGGATTCAGGATGCAAATAACCTATTTAGTTTGCAGTTCAAACCAAAAAAGCTATTCAAAATGCAAATGAACTATTTAGATTGCAAATAAGCTATGCATTTTACAGAAAAAGCTAATCAAAATGAAAATGTGCTATTCATATTGCAGTTCAGGATGAAAATAATCTATTCAGAATGAACAAAAAGAGATTCAGGATGCAAATAACCTATTCAGTTCGCAGTTCAGACAAAAAAAAGCTATTCAGAATGCAAATAAACTATTCAGAAGGCAAATAATCTATACAGTTTGCAAAAAAAGTGATATTCTGTATGAATATATGCTATTCAAATTGCACTTCAGGATGAAAATAATCTATTCAGAATGAACAAAAAGGGATTCAGGATGCAAATAACCCATTCAGAATGCAAATAAACTATTTAGATTGCGAAAAAAGCTATTCAGAATGAAAATGTGCTATTCAGATTGCAGTTCAGGATGAAAATAAGCATTTCAGAATGAACAAAAAGGGATTCAGGATGCAAATAACCTATTCAGAATGCAAATAAACTATATAGTTTGCAAAAAAAGCTATTCAGAATGAAAATGTGCTATTCAGATTACAGTTCAGGATGAAAATAAGCTATTCAGAATGAACAAAAAGAGATTCAGGATGCAAATAACCTATTCAGTTCGCAGTTCAGACAAAAAAAAGCTATTCAGAATGCAAATACACTATTCAGAAGGCAAATAAGCTATGCAGTTTGCAAAAAAAAAGCTATTCTGTATGAAAATGTGCTATTCAGATTGCAGTTCGGATGAAAATAAGCTATTCAGAATGAAAAAAATGGGATTCAGGATGCAAATAACCTATTTAGTTTCCAGTTCAAACAAAAAAAGCTATTCAACATGCAAATGAAATTTTTAGATTGCAAATAAGCTATTCATTTTACAAAAAAAGCTAATCAAAATGAAAATGTGCTATTCAGATTGCAGTTCAGGATGAAAATAATCTATTCAGAATGAACTAAAAGGGATTCAGGATGCAAATAACCTATTAAGTTTGCCGTTCAGACAAAAAAAGCTATTCAGAATGCAAATAAACTATTCAGAATGCAAATAAGCTATTCAATTTACAAAAAAAGCTAATCAAAATGAAAATGTGCTATTCAGATTGCAGTTTAGGATGAAAATAATCCATTCAGAATGAACAAAAAGGGATTCAGGATGCAAACATCCTATTCAGTTTGTAGTTCAGACAAAAAAATCTATTCAGAATGCAAATAAACAATTCAGATTGCAAATAAAGTATTCAGTTTGCAAAAAAAGCTATTCAGAATGAAAATGTGCTATATAGATTACAGTTCAGGATGAAAATAAGCTACTTAGAATAAAAAAAAAAGGGATTCAGGATGCAAATAACTTATTCAGTTCGCAGTTCAGACAAAAAAACCTATTCAGCATGCAAATAAGCTATTCAGAATGCAAATAAGCTATTCAGTTTGCAAAAAAAGCTACTCAGAATGAAAATGTGCTATTCAGATTGCAGTTCAGGATGAAAATAAGCTATTCAGAATGAACAAAATGGGATTCAGCATGAAAATAACCTATTTAGTTTGCAGTTCAAACAAAAAAAGCTATTCAAAATTCAAATAAACTATTAAGATTGCAAATAAGTTATTCAGTTTGCAAAAAAAGCTATTCAGAATGAAAATGTGCTATTCAGATTGCAGTTCAGGATGAAAATATGTTATTCAGAATGAATAAAAAGGGATTTAGGATGCAAATAACCTATTTAGTTTGCAGTTCAGACAAAAAAGCTATTCAGAATGCAAATAAACAATTCAAATTGCAAATAACCTTATGAGTTTGCAAAAAAAAACTATTTAGAATGAAAATGTGCTATTCAGATTGCAGTTCAGGATGAAATTAAGCAATTTAGAATGAAAAAAAAGGATTGAGTAGGCAAATAACCTATTCATTTTGCAGTTCAGACAAAAAAAGCTATTCAGAATGCAAATAAACTATTCAGATTGCAAATAAGCTAATCAGTTTGCAAAAAAAGCTATTCAGAATGAATATGTGCTATTCAGATTGCAGTTTAGGATGAAAATGTTCTATTCAGAATTAAGAAAAAGGGATTCAGGATGCAAATAACCTATTCAGTTTGTAGTTCAGACAAAAAAAAACTATTCAGAATGCAAATAAACAATTCAGATTGCAAATAAACTATTCAGTTTGCAAAAAAAACTATTCAGAATGAAAATGTGCTATTCAGATTACACTTTAGGATGAAAATAAGCTATTCAGAATGAAAAAAAAAGGATTCAGGATGCAAATAACCTATTCAGTTCGCAGTTCAGATAAAAAAAAGCTATTCAGGATGCAAATAAACTATTCAGAAGGCAAATAAGCTATTCAGTTTGCAAAAAAACAGCTATTCTGTATGAAAATATGCTATTCAGATTGCAGTTCAGGATGAAAATAAGCTATTCAGAATGAACAAAATGGGATTCAGGATGCAAATAACCTATTTAGTTTGCAGTTCAAACCAAAAAAGCTATTCAAAATGCAAATGAACTATTTAGATTGCAAATAAGCTATGCATTTTACAGAAAAAGCTAATCAAAATGAAAATGTGCTATTCATATTGCAGTTCAGGATGAAAATAATCTATTCAGAATGAACAAAAAGAGATTCAGGATGCAAATAACCTATTCAGTTCGCAGTTCAGACAAAAAAAAGCTATTCAGAATGCAAATAAACTATTCAGAAGGCAAATAATCTATACAGTTTGCAAAAAAAGTGATATTCTGTATGAATATATGCTATTCAAATTGCACTTCAGGATGAAAATAATCTATTCAGAATGAACAAAAAGGGATTCAGGATGCAAATAACCCATTCAGAATGCAAATAAACTATTTAGATTGCGAAAAAAGCTATTCAGAATGAAAATGTGCTATTCAGATTGCAGTTCAGGATGAAAATAAGCATTTCAGAATGAACAAAAAGGGATTCAGGATGCAAATAACCTATTCAGAATGCAAATAAACTATATAGTTTGCAAAAAAAGCTATTCAGAATGAAAATGTGCTATTCAGATTACAGTTCAGGATGAAAATAAGCTATTCAGAATGAACAAAAAGAGATTCAGGATGCAAATAACCTATTCAGTTCGCAGTTCAGACAAAAAAAAGCTATTCAGAATGCAAATACACTATTCAGAAGGCAAATAAGCTATGCAGTTTGCAAAAAAAAAGCTATTCTGTATGAAAATGTGCTATTCAGATTGCAGTTCGGATGAAAATAAGCTATTCAGAATGAAAAAAATGGGATTCAGGATGCAAATAACCTATTTAGTTTCCAGTTCAAACAAAAAAAGCTATTCAACATGCAAATGAAATTTTTAGATTGCAAATAAGCTATTCATTTTACAAAAAAAGCTAATCAAAATGAAAATGTGCTATTCAGATTGCAGTTCAGGATGAAAATAATCTATTCAGAATGAACTAAAAGGGATTCAGGATGCAAATAACCTATTAAGTTTGCCGTTCAGACAAAAAAAGCTATTCAGAATGCAAATAAACTATTCAGAATGCAAATAAGCTATTCAATTTACAAAAAAAGCTAATCAAAATGAAAATGTGCTATTCAGATTGCAGTTTAGGATGAAAATAATCCATTCAGAATGAACAAAAAGGGATTCAGGATGCAAACATCCTATTCAGTTTGTAGTTCAGACAAAAAAATCTATTCAGAATGCAAATAAACAATTCAGATTGCAAATAAAGTATTCAGTTTGCAAAAAAAGCTATTCAGAATGAAAATGTGCTATATAGATTACAGTTCAGGATGAAAATAAGCTACTTAGAATAAAAAAAAAAGGGATTCAGGATGCAAATAACTTATTCAGTTCGCAGTTCAGACAAAAAAACCTATTCAGCATGCAAATAAGCTATTCAGAATGCAAATAAGCTATTCAGTTTGCAAAAAAAGCTACTCAGAATGAAAATGTGCTATTCAGATTGCAGTTCAGGATGAAAATAAGCTATTCAGAATGAACAAAATGGGATTCAGCATGAAAATAACCTATTTAGTTTGCAGTTCAAACAAAAAAAGCTATTCAAAATTCAAATAAACTATTAAGATTGCAAATAAGTTATTCAGTTTGCAAAAAAAGCTATTCAGAATGAAAATGTGCTATTCAGATTGCAGTTCAGGATGAAAATATGTTATTCAGAATGAATAAAAAGGGATTTAGGATGCAAATAACCTATTTAGTTTGCAGTTCAGACAAAAAAGCTATTCAGAATGCAAATAAACAATTCAAATTGCAAATAACCTTATGAGTTTGCAAAAAAAAACTATTTAGAATGAAAATGTGCTATTCAGATTGCAGTTCAGGATGAAATTAAGCAATTTAGAATGAAAAAAAAGGATTGAGTAGGCAAATAACCTATTCATTTTGCAGTTCAGACAAAAAAAGCTATTCAGAATGCAAATAAACTATTCAGATTGCAAATAAGCTAATCAGTTTGCAAAAAAAGCTATTCAGAATGAATATGTGCTATTCAGATTGCAGTTTAGGATGAAAATGTTCTATTCAGAATTAAGAAAAAGGGATTCAGGATGCAAATAACCTATTCAGTTTGTAGTTCAGACAAAAAAAAACTATTCAGAATGCAAATAAACAATTCAGATTGCAAATAAACTATTCAGTTTGCAAAAAAAACTATTCAGAATGAAAATGTGCTATTCAGATTACACTTTAGGATGAAAATAAGCTATTCAGAATGAAAAAAAAAGGATTCAGGATGCAAATAACCTATTCAGTTCGCAGTTCAGATAAAAAAAAGCTATTCAGGATGCAAATAAACTATTCAGAAGGCAAATAAGCTATTCAGTTTGCAAAAAAACAGCTATTCTGTATGAAAATATGCTATTCAGATTGCAGTTCAGGATGAAAATAAGCTATTCAGAATGAACAAAATGGGATTCAGGATGCAAATAACCTATTTAGTTTGCAGTTCAAACCAAAAAAGCTATTCAAAATGCAAATGAACTATTTAGATTGCAAATAAGCTATGCATTTTACAGAAAAAGCTAATCAAAATGAAAATGTGCTATTCATATTGCAGTTCAGGATGAAAATAATCTATTCAGAATGAACAAAAAGAGATTCAGGATGCAAATAACCTATTCAGTTCGCAGTTCAGACAAAAAAAAGCTATTCAGAATGCAAATAAACTATTCAGAAGGCAAATAATCTATACAGTTTGCAAAAAAAGTGATATTCTGTATGAATATATGCTATTCAAATTGCACTTCAGGATGAAAATAATCTATTCAGAATGAACAAAAAGGGATTCAGGATGCAAATAACCCATTCAGAATGCAAATAAACTATTTAGATTGCGAAAAAAGCTATTCAGAATGAAAATGTGCTATTCAGATTGCAGTTCAGGATGAAAATAAGCATTTCAGAATGAACAAAAAGGGATTCAGGATGCAAATAACCTATTCAGAATGCAAATAAACTATATAGTTTGCAAAAAAAGCTATTCAGAATGAAAATGTGCTATTCAGATTACAGTTCAGGATGAAAATAAGCTATTCAGAATGAACAAAAAGAGATTCAGGATGCAAATAACCTATTCAGTTCGCAGTTCAGACAAAAAAAAGCTATTCAGAATGCAAATACACTATTCAGAAGGCAAATAAGCTATGCAGTTTGCAAAAAAAAAGCTATTCTGTATGAAAATGTGCTATTCAGATTGCAGTTCGGATGAAAATAAGCTATTCAGAATGAAAAAAATGGGATTCAGGATGCAAATAACCTATTTAGTTTCCAGTTCAAACAAAAAAAGCTATTCAACATGCAAATGAAATTTTTAGATTGCAAATAAGCTATTCATTTTACAAAAAAAGCTAATCAAAATGAAAATGTGCTATTCAGATTGCAGTTCAGGATGAAAATAATCTATTCAGAATGAACTAAAAGGGATTCAGGATGCAAATAACCTATTAAGTTTGCCGTTCAGACAAAAAAAGCTATTCAGAATGCAAATAAACTATTTAGAATGCAAATAAGCTATTCAATTTACAAAAAAAGCTAATCAAAATGACAATGTGCTATTCAGATTGCTGTTCAGGATGAAAATAATCCATTCAGAATGAACAAAAAGGGATTCAGGATGCAAACATCCTATTCAGTTTGTAGTTCAGACAAAAAAATCTATTCAGAATGCAAATAAACAATTCAGATTGCAAATAAACTATTCAGTTTGCAAAAAAAGCTATTCAGAATGAAAATGTGCTATATAGATTACAGTTCAGGATGAAAATAAGCTACTTAGAATAAAAAAAAAAGGGATTCAGGATGCAAATAACCTATTCAGTTCGCTGTTCAGACAAAAAAACCTATTCAGCATGCAAATAAGCTATTCAGAATGCAAATAAGCTATTCAGTTTGCAAAAAAAGCTATTCAGAATGAAAATGTGCTATTCAGATTGCAGTTCAGGATGAAAATAAGCTATTCAGAATGAACAAAATGGGATACAGCATGCAAATAACCTATTTAGTTTGCAGTTCAAACAAAAAAAGCTATTCAAAATTCAAATAAACTATTAAGATTGCAAATAAGTTATTCAGTTTGCAAAAAAAGCTATTCAGAATGAAAATGTGCTATTCAGATTGTAGTTCAGGATGAAAATATGTTATTCAGAATGAATAAAAAGGGATTTAGGATGCAAATAACCTATTTAGTTTGCAGTTCAGACAAAAAAGCTATTCAGAATGCAAATAAACAATTCAAATTGCAAATAACCTTATGAGTTTGCAAAAAAAAACTATTCAGAATGAAAATGTGCTATTCAGATTGCAGTTCAGGATGAAAATAAGCAATTTAGAATGAAAAAAAAGGATTGAGGAGGGAAATAACCTATTCATTTTGCAGTTCAGACAAAAAAAGCTATTCAGAATGCAAATAAACTATTCAGATTGCAAATAAGCTAATCAGTTTGCAAAAAAAACTATTCAGAATGAATATGTGCTATTCAGATTGCAGTTTAGGATGAAAATATTCTATTCAGAATTAAGAAAAAGGGATTCAGGATGCAAATAACCTATTCAGTTTGTATTTTAGACAAAAAAAAACTATTCAGAATGCAAATAAACAATTCATATTGCAAATAAACTATTCAGTTTGCAAAAAAAACTATTCAGAATGAAAATGTGCTATTCAGATTGCAGTTCAGGATGAAAATAAGCTATTCAGAATGAACAAAATGGGATACAGCATGCAAATAACCTATTTAGTTTGCAGTTCAAACAAAAAAAGCTATTCAAAATTCAAATAAACTATTAAGATTGCAAATAAGTTATTCAGTTTGCAAAAAAAGCTATTCAGAATGAAAATGTGCTATTCAGATTGCAGTTCAGGATGAAAATATGTTATTCAGAATGAATAAAAAGGGATTTAGGATGCAAATAACCTATTTAGTTTGCAGTTCAGACAAAAAAGCTATTCAGAATGCAAATAAACAATTCAAATTGCAAATAACCTTATGAGTTTGCAAAAAAAAACTATTTAGAATGAAAATGTGCTATTCAGATTGCAGTTCAGGATGAAATTAAGCAATTTAGAATGAAAAAAAAGGATTGAGGAGGCAAATAACCTATTCATTTTGCAGTTCAGACAAAAAAAGCTATTCAAAATGCAAATGAACTATTTAGATTGCAAATAAGCTATGCATTTTACAGAAAAAGCTAATCAAAATGAAAATGTGCTATTCATATTGCAGTTCAGGATGAAAATAATCTATTCAGAATGAACAAAAAGAGATTCAGGATGCAAATAACCTATTCAGTTCGCAGTTCAGACAAAAAAAAGCTATTCAGAATGCAAATAAACTATTCAGAAGGCAAATAATCTATACAGTTTGCAAAAAAAGTGATATTCTGTATGAATATATGCTATTCAAATTGCACTTCAGGATGAAAATAATCTATTCAGAATGAACAAAAAGGGATTCAGGATGCAAATAACCCATTCAGAATGCAAATAAACTATTTAGATTGCGAAAAAAGCTATTCAGAATGAAAATGTGCTATTCAGATTGCAGTTCAGGATGAAAATAAGCATTTCAGAATGAACAAAAAGGGATTCAGGATGCAAATAACCTATTCAGAATGCAAATAAACTATATAGTTTGCAAAAAAAGCTATTCAGAATGAAAATGTGCTATTCAGATTACAGTTCAGGATGAAAATAAGCTATTCAGAATGAACAAAAAGAGATTCAGGATGCAAATAACCTATTCAGTTCGCAGTTCAGACAAAAAAAAGCTATTCAGAATGCAAATACACTATTCAGAAGGCAAATAAGCTATGCAGTTTGCAAAAAAAAAGCTATTCTGTATGAAAATGTGCTATTCAGATTGCAGTTCGGATGAAAATAAGCTATTCAGAATGAAAAAAATGGGATTCAGGATGCAAATAACCTATTTAGTTTCCAGTTCAAACAAAAAAAGCTATTCAACATGCAAATGAAATTTTTAGATTGCAAATAAGCTATTCATTTTACAAAAAAAGCTAATCAAAATGAAAATGTGCTATTCAGATTGCAGTTCAGGATGAAAATAATCTATTCAGAATGAACTAAAAGGGATTCAGGATGCAAATAACCTATTAAGTTTGCCGTTCAGACAAAAAAAGCTATTCAGAATGCAAATAAACTATTTAGAATGCAAATAAGCTATTCAATTTACAAAAAAAGCTAATCAAAATGACAATGTGCTATTCAGATTGCTGTTCAGGATGAAAATAATCCATTCAGAATGAACAAAAAGGGATTCAGGATGCAAACATCCTATTCAGTTTGTAGTTCAGACAAAAAAATCTATTCAGAATGCAAATAAACAATTCAGATTGCAAATAAACTATTCAGTTTGCAAAAAAAGCTATTCAGAATGAAAATGTGCTATATAGATTACAGTTCAGGATGAAAATAAGCTACTTAGAATAAAAAAAAAGGGATTCAGGATGCAAATAACCTATTCAGTTCGCTGTTCAGACAAAAAAACCTATTCAGCATGCAAATAAGCTATTCAGAATGCAAATAAGCTATTCAGTTTGCAAAAAAAGCTATTCAGAATGAAAATGTGCTATTCAGATTGCAGTTCAGGATGAAAATAAGCTATTCAGAATGAACAAAATGGAATACAGCATGCAAATAACCTATTTAGTTTGCAGTTCAAACAAAAAAAGCTATTCAAAATTCAAATAAACTATTAAGATTGCAAATAAGTTATTCAGTTTGCAAAAAAAGCTATTCAGAATGAAAATGTGCTATTCAGATTGCAGTTCAGGATGAAAATATGTTATTCAGAATGAATAAAAAGGGATTTAGGATGCAAATAACCTATTTAGTTTGCAGTTCAGACAAAAAAGCTATTCAGAATGCAAATAAACAATTCAAATTGCAAATAACCTTATGAGTTTGCAAAAAAAAACTATTCAGAATGAAAATGTGCTATTCAGATTGCAGTTCAGGATGAAAATAAGCAATTTAGAATGAAAAAAAAGGATTGAGGAGGGAAATAACCTATTCATTTTGCAGTTCAGACAAAAAAAGTTATTCAGAATGCAAATAAACTATTCAGATTGCAAATAAGCTAATCAGTTTGCAAAAAAAACTATTCAGAATGAATATGTGCTATTCAGATTGCAGTTTAGGATGAAAATATTCTATTCAGAATTAAGAAAAAGGGATTCAGGATGCAAATAACCTATTCAGTTTGTATTTTAGACAAAAAAAAACTATTCAGAATGCAAATAAACAATTCATATTGCAAATAAACTATTCAGTTTGCAAAAAAAACTATTCAGAATGAAAATGTGCTATTCAGATTACAGTTTAGGATGAAAATAAGCTATTCAGAATGAAAAAAAAAGGATTCAGGATGCAAATAACCTATTCAGTTCGCAGTTCAGACAAAAAAAAGCTATTCAGGATGCAAATAAACTATTCAGAAGGCAAATAAGCAATTCAGTTTGCAAAAAAACAGCTATTCTGTATGAAAATATGCTATTAAGATTGCAGTTCAGGATGAAAATAAGCTATTCAGAATGAACAAAAAGGGATTCAGGATGCAAATAACCTATTTAGTTTGCAGTTCAAACCAAAAAAGCTATTCAAAATGCAAATGAACTATTTAGATTGCAAATAAGCTATGCATTTTACAAAAAAAGCTAATCAAAATGAAAATGTGCTATTCAGATTGCAGTTCAGGATGAAAATAATCTATTCAGAATGAACAAAAAGAGATTCAGGATACAAATAACCTATTCAGTTCGCAGTTCAGACAAAAAAAAGCTATTCAGAATGCAAATAAACTATTCAGAAAGCAAATAAGCTATACAGTTTGCAAAAAAAGAGAAATTCTGTATGAATATATGCTATTCAGATTGCACTTCAGGATGAAAATAATCTATTCAGAATGAACAAAAAGGGATTCAGGATGCAAATAACCCATTCAGAATGCAAATAAACTATTTAGTTTGCGAAAAAAGCTATTCAGAATGAAAATGTGCTATTCAGATTGCAGTTCAGGATGAAAATAAGCTATTCAGAAATGAACAAAAAGGGATTCAGGATGCAAATAACCTATTCTGAATGCAAATAAACTATTTAGTTTGCAAAAAAAGCTATTCAGAATGAAAATGTGCTATTCAGATTACAGTTCAGGATGAAAATAAGCTATTCAGAATGAACAAAAAGAGATTCAGGATGCAAATAACCTATTCAGTTCGCAGTTCAGACAAAAAAAAGCTATTCAGAATGCAAATAAACTATTCAGAAGGCAAATAAGCTATGCAGTTTGCAAAAAAAAAGCTATTTTGTATGAAAATGTGCTATTCAGATTGCAGTTCGGATGAAAATAAGCTATTCAGAATGAAAAAAATGGGATTCAGGATGCAAATAACCTATTTAGTTTCCAGTTCAAACAAAAAAAGCTATTCAACATGCAAATGAAATTTTTAGATTGCAAATAAGCTATTCATTTTACAAAAAACGCTAATCAAAATGAAAATGTGCTATTCAGATTGCAGTTCAGGATGAAAATAATCTTTCAGAATGAACAAAAAGGGATTCAGGATGCAAATAACCTATTAAGTGTGCCGTTCAGACAAAAAAAGCTATTCAGAATGCAAATAAACTATTCAGAATGCAAATAAGCTATTCAATTTACAAAAAAAGCTAATCAAAATGAAAATGTGCTATTCAGATTGCAGTTCAGGATGAAAATAATCCATTCAGAATGAACAAAAAGGGATTCAGGATGCAAACATCCTATTCAGTTTGTAGTTCAGACAAAAAAATCTATTCAGAATGCAAATAAACAATTCAGATTGCAAATAAACTATTCAGTTTGCAAAAAAAGCTATTCAGAATGAAAATGTGCTATATAGATTACAGTTCAGGATGAAAATAAGCTACTTAGAATAAAAAAAAAAAGGGATTCAGGATGCAAATAACCTATTCAGTTCGCAGTTCAGACAAAAAAACCTATTCAGCATGCAAATAAGCTATTCAGAATGCAAATAAGCTATTCAGTTTGCAAAAAAAGCTATTCAGAATGAAAATGTGCTATTCAGATTGCAGTTCAGGATGAAAATAAGCTATTCAGAATGAACAAAATGGGATTCCGCATGAAAATAACCTATTTAGTTTGCAGTTCAAACAAAAAAAGCTATTCAAAATTCAAATAAACTATTAAGATTGCAAATAAGTTATTCAGTTTGCAAAAAAAGCTATTCAGAATGAAAATGTGCTATTCAGATTGCAGTTCAGGATGAAAATATGTTATTCAGAATGAATAAAAAGGGATTTAGGATGCAAATAACCTATTTAGTTTGCAGTTCAGACAAAAAAGCTATTCAGAATGCAAATAAACAATTCAAATTGCAAATAACCTTATGAGTTTGCAAAAAAAAACTATTCAGAATGAAAATGTGCTATTCAGATTGCAGTTCAGGATGAAATTAAGCAATTTAGAATGAAAAAAAAGGATTGAGGAGGCAAATAACCTATTCATTTTGCAGTTCAGACAAAAAAAGCTATTCAGAATGCAAATAAACTATTCAGATTGCAAATAAGCTAATCAGTTTGCAAAAAAAGCTATTCAGAATGAATATGTGCTATTCAGATTGCAGTTTAGGATGAAAATATTCTATTCAGAATTAAGAAAAAGGGATTCAGGATGCAAATAACCTATTCAGTTTGTAGTTCAGACAAAAAAAAACTATTCAGAATGCAAATAAACAATTCAGATTGCAAATAAACTATTCAGTTTGCAAAAAAAAGCTATTTTGTATGAAAATGTGCTATTCAGATTACAGTTTAGGATGAAAATAAGCTATTCAGAATGAAAAAAAAAGGATTCAGGATGCAAATAACCTATTCAGTTCGCAGTTCAGATAAAAAAAAGCTATTCAGGATGCAAATAAACTATTCAGAAGGCAAATAAGCTATTCAGTTTGCAAAAAAACAGCTATTCTGTATGAAAATATGCTATTCAGATTGCACTTCACGATGAAAATAAGCTATTCAGAATGAACAAAAAGGGATTCAGGATGCAAATAACCTATTCAGAATGCAAATAAACAATTTAGTTTGCAAAAAAAGCTATTCAGAATGAAAATGTGCTATTCATGTTGCAGTTCAGGATGAAAATAACCTATTCAGAATGCAAATAAACTATTTAGTTTGCAAAACAAGCTATTCATAATGAAAATGTGCTATTCAGATTACAGATCAGGATGAAAATAAGCTATTCAGAATGAACAAAAAGAGATTCAGGATGCAAATAACCTGTTCAGTTCGCAGTTCAGACAAAAAAAAGCTATTCAAAATGCAAATAAACTATTCAGAAGGCAAATAAGCTATGCAGTTTGCAAAAAAAAAGCTATTCTGTATGAAAATGTGCTATTCAGATTGCAGTTCGGATCAAAATAAGCTATTCAGAATGAAAAAAATGGGATTCAGGATGCAAATAACCTATTTAGTTTCCAGTTCAAACAAAAAAAGCTATTCAACATGCAAATGAAATATTTAGATTGCAAATAAGCTATTCATTTTACAAAAAAAGCTAATCAAAATGAAAATGTACTATTCAGATTGCAGTTCAGGATGAAAATAATCTATTCAGAATGAACAAAAAGGGATTCAGGATGCAAATAACCTATTTAGTTTGCCGTTCAGACAAAAAAAGCTATTCAGAATGCAAATAAACTATTCAGAATGCAAATAAGCTATTCAGTTTACAAAAAAAGCTAATCAAAATGAAAATGTGCTATTCAGATTGCAGTACAGGATGAAAATAATCCATTCAGAATGAACAAAAAGGGATTCAGGATGCAAATATCCTATTCAGTTTGCAGTTCAGAGAAAAAAAGCTATTCAGAATGCAAATAAACTATTCAGATTGCAAATAAGCTAATCAGTTTGCAAAAAAAGCTATTCAGAATGAATATGTGCTATTCAGATTGCAGTTTAGGATGAAAATAATCTATTCAGAATGATCAAAAAGGGATTCAGGATGCAAATAACCTATTCAGTTTGTAGTTCAGACAAAAAAAACTATTCAGAATGCAAATAAACAATTCAGATTGCAAATAAACTATTCAGTTTGCAAAAAAAGCTATTCATAATGAAAATGTGCTATTCAGATTACAGTTTAGGATGAAAATAAGCTATTCAGAATGAAAAAAGAGGGATTCAGGATGCAAATAACCTATTCAGTTCGCAGTTCAGTCAAAAAAAAGCTATTCAAAATGCAAATAAACTATTCAGAAGGCAAATATGCTATTCAGATTGCACTTTAGGATTAAAATAAGCTATTCAGAATGAAAAAAATGGGATTCAGGATGGAAATAACCTATTTAGTTTCCAGTTCAAACAAAAAAAGCTATTCAAAATGCAAATGAACTATTTAGATTGCAAATAAGCTATTCATTTTACAAAAAAAGCTAATCAAAATGAAAATGTGCTATTCAGATTGGAGTTCAGGATGAAAATAATCTATTCAGAATGAACAAAAAGGGATTCAGGATGCAAATAACCTATTAAGTTTGCCGTTCAGACAAAAAAAGCTATTCAGAATGCAAATAAGCTATTCAGTTTACAAAAAAAGCTAATCAAAATGAAAATGTGCTATTCAGATTGCAGTTCAGGATGAAAATAATCCATTCAGAATGAACAAAAAGGGATTCAGGATGCAAATATCCTATTCAGTTTGTAGTTCAGGCAAAAAAAGCTATTCAGAAAGCAAATAAACTATTCAGATTGCAAATAAGCTAATCAGTTTGCAAAAAAAGCTATTCAGAATGAATATGTGCTATTCAGATTACAGTTTAGGATGAAAATAAGCTATTCAGAATGAAAAAAGAGGGATTCAGGATGCAAATAACCTATTCAGTTCGCAGTTCAGACAAAAAAAAGAGGGATTCAGGATGAAAAAAAAGGATTGAGGAGGCAAATAACCTATTCTGTTTGCAGTTCAGACAAAAAAAGCTATTCAGAATGCAAATAAGCTAATCAGAATGCAAATAAACTATTCAGTTTGCAAAAAAAAAGCTATTCAGAATGAAAATGTGCTATTCAGATTACAGTTTAGGATGAAAATAAGCTATTCAGAATGAAAAAAGAGGGATTCAGGATGCAAATAACCTATTCAGTTCGCAGTTCAGACAAAAAAAGCTATTCAAAATGCAAATAAACTATTCAGAAGGCAAATAAGCTATTCAATTTGCAAAAAAACAGCTATTCTGTATGAAAATATGCTATTCAGATTGCACTTCAGGATTAAAATAAGCTATTCAGAATGAAAAAAATGGGATTCAGGATGCAAATAACCTATTTAGTTTCCAGTTCAAACAAAAAAAGCTATTCAAAATGCAAATGTACTATTTAGATTGCAAATAAGCTATTCATTTTACAAAAAAAGCTAATCAAAATGAAAATGTGCTATTCAGATTGCAGTTCAGGGTGAAAATAATCTATTCAGAATGAACAAAAAGGGATTCAGGATGCAAATAACCTATTAAGTTTGCCGTTCAGACAAAAAAAGCTATTCAGAATGCAAATAAGCTATTCAGTTTACAAAAAAAGCTAATCAAAATGAAAATGTGCTATTCAGATTGCAGTTCAGGATGAAAATAATCCATTCAGAATGAACAAAAAGGGATTCAGGATGCAAATATCCTATTCAGTTTGTAGTTCAGGCAAAAAAAGCTATTCAGAAAGCAAATAAACTATTCAGATTGCAAATAAGCTAATCAGTTTGCAAAAAAAGCTATTCAGAATGAATATGTGCTATTCAGATTACAGTTTAGGATGAAAATAAGCTATTCAGAATGAAAAAAGAGGGATTCAGGATGCAAATAACCTATTCAGTTCGCAGTTCAGACAAAAAAAAGAGGGATTCAGGATGAAAAAAAAGGATTGAGGAGGCAAATAACCTATTCTGTTTGCAGTTCAGACAAAAAAAGCTATTCAGAATGCAAATAAGCTAATCAGAATGCAAATAAACTATTCAGTTTGCAAAAAAAAAGCTATTCAGAATGAAAATGTGCTATTCAGATTACAGTTTAGGATGAAAATAAGCTATTCAGAATGAAAAAAGAGGGATTCAGGATGCAAATAACCTATTCAGTTCGCAGTTCAGACAAAAAAAAGCTATTCAAAATGCAAATAAACTATACAGAAGGCAAATAAGCTATTCAATTTGCAAAAAAACAGCTATTCTGTATGAAAATATGCTATTCAGATTGCACTTCAGGATTAAAATAAGCTATTCAGAATGAAAAAAATGGGATTCAGGATGCAAATAACCTATTTAGTTTCCTGTTCAAACAAAAAAAGCTATTCAAAATGCAAATGTACTATTTAGAATGCAAATAAGCTATTCATTTTACAAAAAAAGCTAATCAAAATGAAAATGTGCTATTCAGATTGCAGTTCAGGGTGAAAATAATCTATTCAGAATGAACAAAAAGGGATTCAGGATGCAAATAACCTATTAAGTTTGCCGTTCAGACAAAAGAAGCTATTCAGAATGCAAATAAACTATTCAGAATGCAAATAAGCTATTCAGTTTACAAAAAAAGCTAATCAAAATGAAAATGTGCTATTCAGATTGCAGTTCAGGATGAAAATACTCCATTCAGAATGAACAAAAAGGGATTCAGGATGCAAATATCCTATTCAGTTTGCAGTTCAAACAAAAAAAGCTATTCAGAATGCAAATAAACTATTCAGATTGCAAATAAGCTAATCACTTTGCAAAAAAAGCTATTCAGAATGAATATGTGCTATTCAGATTACAGTTCAGGATGAAAATAAGCTATTCAGAATGAACAAAATGGTATTCAGGATATAAATAACCTATTTAGTTTGCAGTTCAAACAAAAAAAGTTATTCAAAATGCAAATGAACTATTCAGATTGCAAATAAGCTATTCATTTTACAAAAAAAGCTAATCAAAATGAAAATGTGCTATTCAGATTGCAGTTCAGGATGAAAATAATCTATTCAGAATGAACAAAAAGGGATTCAGGATGCAAATAACCTATTAAGTTTGCCGTTCAGACGAAAAAAGCTATTCAGAATGCAAATAAACTATTCAGAATGCAAATAAGCTATTCAGTTTACAAAAAAAGTAATCAAAATGAAAATGTACTATTCAGATTGCAGTTCAGGATGAAAATAATCTATTCAGAATGAACAAAAAGGGATTCAGGATGCAAATAACCTATTAAGTTTGCCGTTCAGACAAAAAAAGCTATTCAGAATGCAAATAAACTATTCAGAATGCAAATAAGCTATTCAGTTTACAAAAAAAGCTAATCTAAATGAAAATGTGCTATTCAGATTGCAGTTCAGGATGAAAATAATCCATTCAGAATGAACAAAAAGGGATTCAGGATGCAAATATCCTATTCAGTTTGCAGTTCAGAGAAAAAAAGCTATTCAGAATGCAAATAAACTATTCAGATTGCAAATAAGCTAATCAGTTTGCAAAAAAAGCTATTCGGAATGAATATGTGCTATTCAGATTGCAGTTTAGGATGAAAATAATCTATTCAGAATGATCAAAAAGGGATTCAGGATGCAAATAACCTATTCAGTTTGTAGTTCAGACAAAAAAAACTATTCAGAATGCAAATAAACAATTCAGATTGCAAATAAACTATTCAGTTTGCAAAAAAAGCTATTCAGAATGAAAATGTGCTATTCAGATTACAGTTTAGTATGAAAATAAGCTATTTAGAATGAAAAAAGAGGGATTCAGGATGCAAATAACCTATTCAGTTCGCAGTTCAGACAAAAAAAAGCTATTCAAAATGCAAATAAACTATTCAGAAGGCAAATAAGCTATTCAGTTTGCAAAAAAACAGCTATTCTGTATGAAAATATGCTATTCAGGTTGCACTTCAGGATGAAAATAAGCTATTCAGAATGAAAAAAATGGGATTCAGGATGCAAATAACCTATTTAGTTTCCAGTTCAAACAAAAAAAGCTATTCAAAATGCAAATAAACTATTCAGAATGCAAATAAGCTATTCAGTTTACAAAAAAAGCTAATCAAAATGAAAATGTGCTATTCAGATTGCAGTTCAGGATGAAAATAATCCATTCAGAATGAACAAAAAGGGATTCAGGATGCAAATATCCTATTCAGTTTGCAGTTCAAACAAAAAAAGCTATTCAGAATGAATATGTGCTATTCATATTGCAGTTTAGGATGAAAATAATCTATTCAAAATGATCAAAAAGGGATTCAGGATGCAAATAACCTATTCAGTTTGTAGTTCAGACAAAAAAAACTATTCAGAATTCAAATAAACAATTCAGATTGCAAATAAACTATTCAGTTTGCAAAAAAAGCTATTCATAAAGAAAATGTGCTATTCAGATTACAGTTTAGGATGAAAATAAGCTATTCAGAATGAAAAAAGAGAGATTCAGGATGCAAATAACCTATTAAGTTTGCCGTTCAGACAAAAAAATCTATTCAGAATGCAAATAAACTATTCAGAATGCAAATAAGCTATTCAGTTTACAAAAAAAGCTAATCAAAATGAAAATGTGCTATTCAGATTGCAGTTCAGGATGAAAATAATCCATTCAGAATGAACATAAAGGGATTCAGGATGCAAATATCCTATTCAGTTTGCAGTTCAGACAAAAAAAGCTATTCAGAATGCAAATAAACTATTCAGATTGCAAATAAGCTAATCACTTTGCAAAAAAAGCTATTCAGAATGAATATGTGCTATTCAGATTACAGTTCAGGATGAAAATAAGCTATTCAGAATGAACGAAATGGTATTCAGGATACAAATAACCTATTTAGTTTGCAGTTCAAACAAAAAAAGTTATTCAAAATGCAAATGAACTATTCAGATTGCAAATAAGCTATTCATTTTACAAAAAAAGCTAATCAAAATGAAAATGTGCTATTCAGATTGCAGTTCAGGATGAAAATAATCTATTCAGAATGAACAAAAAGGGATTCAGGATGCAAATAACCTATTAAGTTTGCCGTTCAGACAAAAAAAGCTATTCAGAATGCAAATAAGCTATTCAGTTTACAAAAAAAGTAATCAAAATGAAAATGTACTATTCAGATTGCAGTTCAGGATGAAAATAATCTATTCAGAATGAACAAAAAGGGATTCAGGATGCAAATAACCTATTAAGTTTGCCGTTCAGACAAAAAAAGCTATTCAGAATGCAAATAAACTATTCAGAATGCAAATAAGCTATCCAGTTTACAAAAAAAGCTAATCAAAATGAAAATGTGCTATTCAGATTGCAGTTCAGGATGAAAATAATCCATTCAGAATGAACAAAAAGGGATTCAGGATGCAAATATCCTATTCAGTTTGCAGTTCAGAGAAAAAAAGCTATTCAGAATGCAAATAAACTATTCAGATTGCAAATAAGCTAATCAGTTTGCAAAAAAAGCTATTCGGAATGAATATGTGCTATTCAGATTGCAGTTTAGGATGAAAATAATCTATTCAGAATGATCAAAAAGGGATTCAGGATGCAAATAAGCTATTCAGTTTGTAGTTCAGACAAAAAAAACTATTCAGAATGCAAATAAACAATTCAGATTGCAAATAAACTATTCAGTTTGCAAAAAAAGCTATTCAGAATGAAAATGTGCTATTCAGATTACAGTTTAGGATGAAAATAAGCTATTCAGAATGAAAAAAGAGGGATTCAGGATGCAAATAACCTATTCAGTTCGCAGTTCAGACAAAAAAAAGCTATTCAAAATGCAAATAAACTATTCAGAAGGCAAATAAGCTATTCAGTTTGCAAAAAAACAGCTATTCTGTATGAAAATATGCTATTCAGATTGCACTTCAGGATGAAAATAAGCTATTCAGAATGAAAAAAATGGGATTCAGGATGCATATAACCTATTTAGTTTCCAGTTCAAACAAAAAAAGCTATTCAAAATGCAAATAAACTATTCAGAATGCAAATAAGCTATTCAGTTTACAAAAAAAGCTAATCAAAATGAAAATGTGCTATTCAGATTGCAGTTCAGGATGAAAATAATCCATTCAGAATGAACAAAAAGGGATTCAGGATGCAAATATCCTATTCAGTTTGCAGTTCAAACAAAAAAAGCTATTCAGAATGAATATGTGCTATTCAGATTGCAGTTTAGGATGAAAATAATCTATTCAAAATGATCAAAAAGGGATTCAGGATGCAATTAACCTATTCAGTTTGTAGTTCAGACAAAAAAAACTATTCAGAATTCAAATAAACAATTCAGATTGCAAATAAACTATTCAGTTTGCAAAAAAAGCTATTCATAATGAAAATGTGCTATTCAGATTACAGTTTAGGATGAAAATAAGCTATTCAGAATGAAAAAAGAGGGATTCAGGATGCAAATAACCTATTAAGTTTGCCGTTCAGACAAAAAAAGCTATTCAGAATGCAAATAAACTATTCAGAATGCAAATAAGCTATTCAGTTTACAGAAAAAGCTAATCCAAATGAAAATGTGCTATTCAGATTGCAGTTCAGGATGAAAATAATCCATTCAGAATGAACATAAAGGGATTCAGGATGCAAATATCCTATTCAGTTTGCAGTTCAGACAAAAAAAGCTATTCAGAATGCAAATAAACTATTCAGATTGCAAATAAGCTAATCACTTTGCAAAAAAAGCTATTCAGAATGAATATGTGCTATTCAGATTACAGTTCAGGATGAAAATAAGCTATTCAGAATGAACAAAATGGTATTCAGGATACAAATAACCTATTTAGTTTGCAGTTCAAACAAAAAAAGTTATTCAAAATGCAAATGAACTATTCAGATTGCAAATAAGCTATTCATTTTACAAAAAAAGCTAATCAAAATGAAAATGTGCTATTCAGATTGCAGTTCAGGATGAAAATAATCTATTCAGAATGAACAAAAAGGGATTCAGGATACAAATAACCTATTAAGTTTGCCGTTCAGACAAAAAAAGCTATTCAGAATGCAAATAAACTATTCAGAATGCAAATAAGCTATTCAGTTTACAAAAAAAGTAATCAAAATGAAAATGTACTATTCAGATTGCAGTTCAGGATGAAAATAATCTATTCAGAATGAATAAAAAGGGATTCAGGATGCAAATAACGTATTAAGTTTGCCGTTCAGACAAAAAAAGCTATTCAGAATGCAAATAAACTATTCAGAATGCAAATAAGCTATTCAGTTTACAAAAAAAGCTAATCAAAATGAAAATGTGCTATTCAGATTGCAGTTCAGGATGAAAATAATCCATTCAGAATGAACAAAAAGGGATTCAGGATGCAAATATCCTATTCAGTTTGCAGTTCAGAGAAAAAAAGCTATTCAGAATGCAAATAAACTATTCAGATTGCAAATAAGCTAATCAGTTTGCAAAAAAAGCTATTCGGAATGAATATGTGCTATTCAGATTGCAGTTTAGGATGAAAATAATCTATTCAGAATGATCAAATCGGGATTCAGGATGCAAATAACCTATTCAGTTTGTAGTTCAGACAAAAAAAACTATTCAGAATGCAAATAAACAATTCAGATTGCAAATAAACTATTCAGTTTGCAAAAAATGCTATTCAGAATGAAAATGTGCTATTCAGATTACAGTTTAGGATGAAAATAAGCTATTCAGAATGAAAAAAGAGGGATTCAGGATGCAAATAACCTATTCAGTTCGCAGTTCAGACAAAAAAAAGCTATTCAAAATGCAAATAAACTATTCAGAAGGCAAATAAGCTATTCAGTTTGCAAAAAAACAGCTATTCTGTATGAAAATATGCTATTCAGATTGCACTTCAGGATGAAAATAAGCTATTCAGAATGAAAAAAATGGGATTCAGGATGCAAATAACCTATTTAGTTTCCAGTTCAAACAAAAAAAGCTATTCAAAATGCAAATAAACTATTCAGAATGCAAATAAGCTATTCAGTTTACAAAAAAAGCTAATCAAAATGAAAATGTGCTATTCAGATTGCAGTTCAGGATGAAAATAATCCATTCAGAATGAACAAAAAGGGATTCAGGATGCAAATATCCTATTCAGTTTGCAGTTCAAACAAAAAAAGCTATTCAGAATGAATATGTGCTATTCAGATTGCAGTTTAGGATGAAAATAATCTATTCAAAATGATCAAAAAGGGATTCAGGATGCAAATAACCTATTCAGTTTGTAGTTCAGACAAAAAAAACTATTCAGAATTCAAATAAACAATTCAGATTGCAAATAAACTATTCAGTTTGCAAAAAAAGCTATTCATAATGAAAATGTGCTATTCAGATTAAAGTTTAGGATGAAAATAAGCTATTCAGAATGAAAAAAGAGGGATTCAGGATGCAAATAACCTATTAAGTTTGCCGTTCAGACAAAAAAAGCTATTCAGTTTGCCGTTCAGACAAAAAAAGCTATTCAGAATTCAAATAAACAATTCAGATTGCAAATAAACTATTCAGTTTGCAAAAAAAGCTATTCATAATGAAAATGTGCTATTCAGATTGCAGTTCAGGATGAAAATAATCCATTCAGAATGAACATAAAGGGATTCAGGATGCAAATATCCTATTCAGTTTGCAGTTCAGACAAAAAAAGCTATTCAGAATGCAAATAAACTATTCAGATTGCAAATAAGCTAATCACTTTGCAAAAAAAGCTATTCAGAATGAATATGTGCTATTCAGATTACAGTTCAGGATGAAAATAAGCTATTCAGAATGAACAAAATGGTATTCAGGATACAAATAACCTATTTAGTTTGCAGTTCAAACAAAAAAAGTTATTCAAAATGCAAATGAACTATTCAGATTGCAAATAAGCTATTCATTTTACAAAAAAAGCTAATCAAAATGAAAATGTGCTATTCAGATTGCAGTTCAGGATGAAAATAATCTATTCAGAATGAACAAAAAGGGATTCAGGATGCAAATAACCTATTAAGTTTGCCGTTCAGACAAAAGAAGCTATTCAGAATGCAAATAAACTATTCAGAATGCAAATAAGCTATTCAGTTTACAAAAAAAGTAATCAAAATGAAAATGTACTATTCAGATTGCAGTTCAGGATGAAAATAATCTATTCAGAATGAACAAAAAGGGATTCAGGATGCAAATAACGTATTAAGTTTGCCGTTCAGACAAAAAAAGCTATTCAGAATGCAAATAAACTATTCAGAATGCAAATAAGCTATTCAGTTTACAAAAAAAGCTAATCAAAATGAAAATGTGCTATTCAGATTGCAGTTAAGGATGAAAATAATCGATTCAGAATGAACAAAAAGGGATTCAGGATGCAAATATCCTATTCAGTTTGCAGTTCAGAGAAAAAAAGCTATTCAAAATGCAAATAAACTATTCAGATTGCAAATAAGCTAATCAGTTTGCAAAAAAAGCTATTCGGAATGAATATGTGCTATTCAGATTGCAGTTTAGGATGAAAATAATCTATTCAGAATGATCAAAAAGGGATTCAGGATGCAAATATCCTATTCAGTTTGCAGTTTAAACAAAAAACGCTATTCAGAATGAATATGTGCTATTCAGATTGCAGTTTAGGATGAAAATAATCTATTCAAAATGATCAAAAAGGGATTCAGGATGCAAATAACGTATTAAGTTTGCCGTTCAGACAAAAAAAGCTATTCAGAATGCAAATAAACTATTCAGAATGCAAATAAGCTATTCAGTTTACAAAAAAAGCTAATCAAAATGAAAATGTGCTATTCAGATTGCAGTTAAGGATGAAAATAATCGATTCAGAATGAACAAAAAGGGATTCAGGATGCAAATATCCTATTCAGTTTGTAGTTCAGACAAAAAAAAGCTATTCAAAATGCAAATAAACTATTCAGAAGGCAAATAAGCTATTCAGTTTGCAAAAAAACAGCTATTCTGTATGAAAATATGCTATTCAGATTGCACTTCAGGATGAAAATAAGGTATTCAGAATGAAAAAAATGGGATTCAGGATGCAAATAACCTATTAAGTTTGCCGTTCAGACAAAAAAAGCTATTCAGAATGCAAATAAACTATTCAGAATGCAAATAAGCTATTCAGTTTACAAAAAAAGCTAATCAAAATGAAAATGTGCTATTCAGATTGCAGTTCAGGATGAAAATAATCCATTCAGAATGAACAAAAAGGGATTCAGGATGCAAATATCCTATTCAGTTTGCAGTTCAAACAAAAAACGCTATTCAGAATGAATATGTGCTATTCAGATTGCAGTTTAGGATGAAAATAATCTATTCAAAATGATCAAAAAGGGATTCGGGATGCAAATAACCTATTCAGTTTGTAGTTCAGACAAAAAAAACTTTTCAGAATGCAAATAAACAATTCAGATTGCAAATAAACTATTCAGTTTGCAAAAAAAGCTATTCATAATGAAAATGTGCTATTCAGATTACAGTTTAGGATGAAAATAAGTTATTCAGAATGAAAAAAGAGGGATTCAGGATGCAAATAACCTATTAAGTTTGCCGTTCAGACAAAAAAAGCTATTCAAATGCAAATAAACTATTCAGAATGCAAATAAGCTATTCGGTTTACAAAAAAAGCTAATCCAAATGAAAATGTGCTATTCAGATTGCAGTTCAGGATGAAAATAATCCATTCAGAATGAACATAAAGGGATTCAGGATGCAAATATCCTATTCAGTTTGCAGTTCAGACAAAAAAAGCTATTCAGAATGCAAATAAACTATTCATAATGCAAATAAGCTAATCAGTTTACAAAAAAAGCTATTCAGAATGAATATGTGCTATTCATATTACAGTTCAGGATGAAAATAAGCTATTTAGAATGAACAAAATGGTATTCAGGATACAAATAACCTATTTAGTTTGCAGTTCAAACAAAAAAAGTTATTCAAAATGCAAATGAACTATTCAGATTGCAAATAAGCTATTCATTTTACTAAAAAAGCTAAGCAAAATGAAAATGTGCTATTTAGATTGCAGTTCAGGATGAAAATAATCTATTTAGAATGAACAAAAAGGGATTCAGGATGCAAATAACCTATTCTGTTTGCAAATCAGACAAAAAAAGCTATTCAGAATGCAAATAACCTATTTAGTTTGCAGTTCAAACAAAAAAAGCTATTCAAAATTCAAAATAACTATTAAGATTGCAAATAAGCTATTCAGTTTGCAAAAAAATCTATTCAGAATGAAAATGTGCTATTCAGATTGCAGTTCAGGATGAAAATATGTTATTCAGAATGAATAAAAAGGGATTTAGGATGTAAATAACCTATTTAGTTTGCAGTTCAGACAAAAAAGCTATTCTGAATGCAAATAAACAATTCAAATTGCAAATAACCTTATCAGTTTGCAAAAAAAGCTATTCAGAATGAAAATGTGCTATTCAGATTGCTGTTCAGGATGAAAATAATCTATTCAGAATGAACAAAAAGGGATTCAGGATGCAAATAACCTATTAAGTTTGTCGTTCAGACAAAAAAAAGCTATTCAGAATGCAAATAAACTATTCAGAATGCAAATAAGCTATTCAGTTTACAAAAAAAGCTAATCAAAATGAAAATGTGCTATTCAGATTGCAGTTCAGGATGAAAATAATCCATTCAGAATGAACAAAAAGGGATTCAGGATGCAAATATCCTATTCAGTTTGCAGTTCAGAGAAAAAAAGCTATTCAGAATGCAAATAAACTATTCAGATTGCAAATAAGCTAATCAGTTTGCAAAAAAAGCTATTCGGAATGAATATGTGCTATTCAGATTGCAGTTTAGGATGAAAATAATCTATTCAGAATGATCAAATCGGGATTCAGGATGCAAATAACCTATTCAGTTTGTAGTTCAGACAAAAAAAACTATTCAGAATGCAAATAAACAATTCAGATTGCAAATAAACTATTCAGTTTGCAAAAAATGCTATTCAGAATGAAAATGTGCTATTCAGATTACAGTTTAGGATGAAAATAAGCTATTCAGAATGAAAAAAGAGGGATTCAGGATGCAAATAACCTATTCAGTTCGCAGTTCAGACAAAAAAAAGCTATTCAAAATGCAAATAAACTATTCAGAAGGCAAATAAGCTATTCAGTTTGCAAAAAAACAGCTATTCTGTATGAAAATATGCTATTCAGATTGCACTTCAGGATGAAAATAAGCTATTCAGAATGAAAAAAATGGGATTCAGGATGCAAATAACCTATTTAGTTTCCAGTTCAAACAAAAAAAGCTATTCAAAATGCAAATAAACTATTCAGAATGCAAATAAGCTATTCAGTTTACAAAAAAAGCTAATCAAAATGAAAATGTGCTATTCAGATTGCAGTTCAGGATGAAAATAATCCATTCAGAATGAACAAAAAGGGATTCAGGATGCAAATATCCTATTCAGTTTGCAGTTCAAACAAAAAAAGCTATTCAGAATGAATATGTGCTATTCAGATTGCAGTTTAGGATGAAAATAATCTATTCAAAATGATCAAAAAGGGATTCAGGATGCAAATAACCTATTCAGTTTGTAGTTCAGACAAAAAAAACTATTCAGAATTCAAATAAACAATTCAGATTGCAAATAAACTATTCAGTTTGCAAAAAAAGCTATTCATAATGAAAATGTGCTATTCAGATTAAAGTTTAGGATGAAAATAAGCTATTCAGAATGAAAAAAGAGGGATTCAGGATGCAAATAACCTATTAAGTTTGCCGTTCAGACAAAAAAAGCTATTCAGTTTGCCGTTCAGACAAAAAAAGCTATTCAGAATTCAAATAAACAATTCAGATTGCAAATAAACTATTCAGTTTGCAAAAAAAGCTATTCATAATGAAAATGTGCTATTCAGATTGCAGTTCAGGATGAAAATAATCCATTCAGAATGAACATAAAGGGATTCAGGATGCAAATATCCTATTCAGTTTGCAGTTCAGACAAAAAAAGCTATTCAGAATGCAAATAAACTATTCAGATTGCAAATAAGCTAATCACTTTGCAAAAAAAGCTATTCAGAATGAATATGTGCTATTCAGATTACAGTTCAGGATGAAAATAAGCTATTCAGAATGAACAAAATGGTATTCAGGATACAAATAACCTATTTAGTTTGCAGTTCAAACAAAAAAAGTTATTCAAAATGCAAATGAACTATTCAGATTGCAAATAAGCTATTCATTTTACAAAAAAAGCTAATCAAAATGAAAATGTGCTATTCAGATTGCAGTTCAGGATGAAAATAATCTATTCAGAATGAACAAAAAGGGATTCAGGATGCAAATAACCTATTAAGTTTGCCGTTCAGACAAAAGAAGCTATTCAGAATGCAAATAAACTATTCAGAATGCAAATAAGCTATTCAGTTTACAAAAAAAGTAATCAAAATGAAAATGTACTATTCAGATTGCAGTTCAGGATGAAAATAATCTATTCAGAATGAACAAAAAGGGATTCAGGATGCAAATAACGTATTAAGTTTGCCGTTCAGACAAAAAAAGCTATTCAGAATGCAAATAAACTATTCAGAATGCAAATAAGCTATTCAGTTTACAAAAAAAGCTAATCAAAATGAAAATGTGCTATTCAGATTGCAGTTAAGGATGAAAATAATCGATTCAGAATGAACAAAAAGGGATTCAGGATGCAAATATCCTATTCAGTTTGCAGTTCAGAGAAAAAAAGCTATTCAAAATGCAAATAAACTATTCAGATTGCAAATAAGCTAATCAGTTTGCAAAAAAAGCTATTCGGAATGAATATGTGCTATTCAGATTGCAGTTTAGGATGAAAATAATCTATTCAGAATGATCAAAAAGGGATTCAGGATGCAAATATCCTATTCAGTTTGCAGTTTAAACAAAAAACGCTATTCAGAATGAATATGTGCTATTCAGATTGCAGTTTAGGATGAAAATAATCTATTCAAAATGATCAAAAAGGGATTCAGGATGCAAATAACGTATTAAGTTTGCCGTTCAGACAAAAAAAGCTATTCAGAATGCAAATAAACTATTCAGAATGCAAATAAGCTATTCAGTTTACAAAAAAAGCTAATCAAAATGAAAATGTGCTATTCAGATTGCAGTTAAGGATGAAAATAATCGATTCAGAATGAACAAAAAGGGATTCAGGATGCAAATATCCTATTCAGTTTGTAGTTCAGACAAAAAAAAGCTATTCAAAATGCAAATAAACTATTCAGAAGGCAAATAAGCTATTCAGTTTGCAAAAAAACAGCTATTCTGTATGAAAATATGCTATTCAGATTGCACTTCAGGATGAAAATAAGGTATTCAGAATGAAAAAAATGGGATTCAGGATGCAAATAACCTATTAAGTTTGCCGTTCAGACAAAAAAAGCTATTCAGAATGCAAATAAACTATTCAGAATGCAAATAAGCTATTCAGTTTACAAAAAAAGCTAATCAAAATGAAAATGTGCTATTCAGATTGCAGTTCAGGATGAAAATAATCCATTCAGAATGAACAAAAAGGGATTCAGGATGCAAATATCCTATTCAGTTTGCAGTTCAAACAAAAAACGCTATTCAGAATGAATATGTGCTATTCAGATTGCAGTTTAGGATGAAAATAATCTATTCAAAATGATCAAAAAGGGATTCGGGATGCAAATAACCTATTCAGTTTGTAGTTCAGACAAAAAAAACTTTTCAGAATGCAAATAAACAATTCAGATTGCAAATAAACTATTCAGTTTGCAAAAAAAGCTATTCATAATGAAAATGTGCTATTCAGATTACAGTTTAGGATGAAAATAAGTTATTCAGAATGAAAAAAGAGGGATTCAGGATGCAAATAACCTATTAAGTTTGCCGTTCAGACAAAAAAAGCTATTCAAATGCAAATAAACTATTCAGAATGCAAATAAGCTATTCGGTTTACAAAAAAAGCTAATCCAAATGAAAATGTGCTATTCAGATTGCAGTTCAGGATGAAAATAATCCATTCAGAATGAACATAAAGGGATTCAGGATGCAAATATCCTATTCAGTTTGCAGTTCAGACAAAAAAAGCTATTCAGAATGCAAATAAACTATTCATAATGCAAATAAGCTAATCAGTTTACAAAAAAAGCTATTCAGAATGAATATGTGCTATTCATATTACAGTTCAGGATGAAAATAAGCTATTTAGAATGAACAAAATGGTATTCAGGATACAAATAACCTATTTAGTTTGCAGTTCAAACAAAAAAAGTTATTCAAAATGCAAATGAACTATTCAGATTGCAAATAAGCTATTCATTTTACTAAAAAAGCTAAGCAAAATGAAAATGTGCTATTTAGATTGCAGTTCAGGATGAAAATAATCTATTTAGAATGAACAAAAAGGGATTCAGGATGCAAATAACCTATTCTGTTTGCAAATCAGACAAAAAAAGCTATTCAGAATGCAAATAACCTATTTAGTTTGCAGTTCAAACAAAAAAAGCTATTCAAAATTCAAAATAACTATTAAGATTGCAAATAAGCTATTCAGTTTGCAAAAAAATCTATTCAGAATGAAAATGTGCTATTCAGATTGCAGTTCAGGATGAAAATATGTTATTCAGAATGAATAAAAAGGGATTTAGGATGTAAATAACCTATTTAGTTTGCAGTTCAGACAAAAAAGCTATTCTGAATGCAAATAAACAATTCAAATTGCAAATAACCTTATCAGTTTGCAAAAAAAGCTATTCAGAATGAAAATGTGCTATTCAGATTGCTGTTCAGGATGAAAATAATCTATTCAGAATGAACAAAAAGGGATTCAGGATGCAAATAACCTATTAAGTTTGTCGTTCAGACAAAAAAAAGCTATTCAGAATGCAAATAAACTATTCAGAATGCAAATAAGCTATTCAGTTTGCAAAAAAACAGCTATTCTGTATGAAAATATGCTATTCAGATTCCACTTCAGGATGAAAATAAGCTATTCAGAATGAAAAAAATGGGATTCAGGATGCAAATAACCTATTTAGTTTCCAGTTCAAACCAAAAAAGCTATTCAAAATGCAAATGAACTATTTAGATTGCAAATAAGCTATTCATTTTACAAAAAAAGCTAATCAAAATGAAAATGTGCTATTCAGATTGCAGTTCAGGATGAAAATAATCTATTCAGGATTAACAAAAAGAGATTCAGGATGGAAATAACCTATTCAGTTCGCAGTTCAGACAAAAAAATGCTATTCAAAATGCAAATAAACTATTCAGAAGGCAAGTAAGCTGTTCAGTTTGCAAAAAAACAGCTATTCTGTATGAAAATATGCTATTCAGATTACACTTCACGATGAAAATAATCTATTAAGAATGAACAAAAAGGGATTCAGGATGCAAATAACCCATTCAGAATGCAAATAAACTATTTAGTTTGCAAAAAAAGCTCTTCAGAATGAAAATGTGCTATTCAGATTGCAGTTCAGGATGAAAATAAGCTATTCAGAAGGAACAAAAAGGGATTTAGGATGCAAATAACCTATTCAGAATGCAAATAAACAATTTAGTTTGCAAAAAAAGCTATTCATAATGAAAATGTGCTATTCAAATTGCAGTTCAGGATGAAAATAACCTATTCAGAATGCAAATAAACTATTTAGTTTGCAAAAAAAATTATTCAGAATGAAAATGTGCTCTTCAGATTACAGTTCAGGATGAAAATAAGCTATTCAGAATGAACAAAAAGAGATTCAGGATGCAAATAACCTAATCAGTTCGCAGTTCAGACAAAAAAAAGCTATTCAGAATGCAAATAAACTATTCAGAAGGAAAATAAGCTATTTAGTTTGCAAAAAAACAGCTATTCTGTATGAAAATATGCTATTCAGATTGCACTTCAGGATGAATATAACCTATTCAGAATGCAAATAAACTATTTAGTTTGCAAAAAAAGCTATTCAGAATGAAAATGTGCTATTCAGATTACAGTTCAGGATGAAAATAAGCTATTCTGAATGAACAAAAAGGGATTCAGGATGCAAATAACCTATTACGTTTGCCGTTCAGACAAAAAAAGCTATTCAGAATGCAAATAAACTATTCAGAATGCAAATAAGCTATTCAGTTAACAAAAAAAGCTAATCAAAATGAAAATGTGCTATTCAGATTGCAGTTCAGGATGAAAATAATCCATTCAGAATGAACAAAAAGGGATTCAGGATGCAAATTTCCTATTCAGTTTGCAGTTCAGACAAAAAAAGCTATTCAGAATGCAAATAAACTATTCAGATTGCAAATAAGCTAATCAGTTTGCAAAAAAAGCTATTCAGAATGAATATGTGCTATTCAGATTGCAGTTTAGGATGAAAATAATCTATTCAGAATGATCAAAAAGGGATTCAGGATGCAAATAACCTATTCTGTTTGCAAATCAGACAAAAAAAGCTATTCAGAATGCAAATAACCTATTTGGTTTCCAGTTCAAACAAAAAAAGCTATTCAAAATTCCAAAAACTATTAAGATTGCAAATAAGCTATTCAGTTTGCAAAAAAAGCTATTCAAAATGAAAATGTGCTATTCAGATTGCAGTTCAAGATGAAAATATGTTATTCAGAATGAATAAAAAGGGATTTAGGATGCAAATAACCTATTTAGTTTGCAGTTCAGACAAAAAAGCTATTCAGAATGCAAATAAACAATTCAAATTGCAAATAACCTTATCAGTTTGCAAAAAAAGCTATTCAGAATGAAAATGTGCTATTCAGATTGCTGTTCAGGATGAAAATAATCTATTCTGAATGAACAAAAAGGGATTCAGGATGCAAATAGCCTATTACGTTTGCCGTTCAGACAAAAAAAGCTATTCAGAATGCAAATAAACTATTCAGAATGCAAATAAGCTATTCAGTTAACAAAAAAAGCTAATCAAAATGAAAATGTGCTATTCAGATTGCAGTTCAGGATGAAAATAATCCATTCAGAATGAACAAAAAGGGATTCAGGATGCAAATTTCCTATTCAGTTTGCAGTTCAGACAAAAAAAGCTATTCAGAATGCAAATAAACTATTCAGATTGCAAATAAGCTAATCAGTTTGCAAAAAAAGCTATTCAGAATGAATATGTGCTATTCAGATTGCAGTTTAGGATGAAAATAATCTATTCAGAATGATCAAAAAGGGATTCAGGATGCAAATAACCTATTCAGTTTGTAGTTCAGACAAAAAAAACTATTCAGAATGCAATTAAACAATTCAGATTGCAAATAAACTATTCAGGTTGCAAAAAAAGCTATTAAGAATGAAAATGTGCGATTCAGATTACAGTTTAGGATGAAAATAAGCTATTCAGACTGAAAAATGAAGGATTCAGGATGCAAATAACCTATTCAGTTCGCAGTTCAGACAAAAAAAAGCTATTCAGAATGCAAATAAACTATTCAGCAGGAAAATAAGCTATTCAGTTTGCAAAAAATCAACTATTCTGTATGAAAATATGCTATTCAGATTGCACTTCAGGATGAAAATAAGCTATTCAGAATGAAAAAAATGGGATTCAAGATGCAAATAACCTATTTAGTTTCCAGTTCAAACAAAAAAAGCTATTCAAAATGCAAATGAACTATTTAGATTGCAAATAAGCTATTCATTTTACAAAAAACTAATCAAAATGAAAATGTGCTATTCAGATTGCAGTTCAGGATGAAAATAATCTATTCAGAATGAACAAAAAGAGATTTAGGATGCAAATAACCTATTCAGTTCGTAGTTCAGACAAAAAAAAGCTATTCAGAATGCAAATAAACTATTCAGAAGGCAAATAAGCTATTCAGTTTGCAAAAAAACAGCTATTCTGTATGAAAATATGCTATTCAGATTGCACTTCAGGATGAAAATAATCTATTCAGAATGAACAAAAAGGGATTCAGGATGCAAATAACCCATTCAGAATGCAAATATACTATTTAGTTTGCAAAAAAAGCTTATCAGAATGAAAATGTGCTATTCAGATTGCAGTTCATGATGAAAATAAGCTATTCAGAATGAACAAAAAGGGATTCAGGATGCAAATAACCTATTCAGAATGAAAATAAACAATTTAGTTTGCAAAAAAAGCTATTCAGAATGAAAATGTGCTATTCAGATTGCAGTTCAGGATGAAAATAACCTATTCAGAATGCAAATAAACTATTTAGTTTGCAAAAAAAGCTATTCAGAATAAAAATGTGCTCTTCAGATTAGAGTTCGGGATGAAAATAAGCTATTCAGAATGAACAAAAAGAGATTCAGGATACAAATAACCTATTCTGTTCGCAGTTCAGACAAAAAAAAGCTATTCAGAATGCAAATAAACAATTCAGAAGGCAAATAAGCTATTTAGTTTGCAAAAAAACAGCTATTCTGTATGAAAATATGCTATTCAGATTTCACTTCAGGATGAATATAATCTATTCAGAATGAACAAAAAGGGATTCAGGATGCAAATAACCCATTCAGAATGCAAATATACTATTTAGTTTGCAAAAAAAGCTATTCAGAATGAAAATGTGCTATTCAGATTGCAGTTCATGATGAAAATAAGCTATTCAGAACGAACAAAAAGCGATTCAGGATGCAAATAACCTATTCAGAATGAAAATAAACAATTTAGTTTGCAAAAAAAGTTATTCAGAATGAAAATGTGCTATTCAGATTGCAGTTCAGGATGAAAATAACCTATTCAGATTGCAAATAAACTATTTAGTTTGCAAAAAAAGCTATTCAGAATAAAAATGTGCTCTTCAGATTAGAGTTCAGGATGAAAATAAGCTATTCAGAATGAACAAAATGGTATTCAGGATGCAAATAACCTATTTAGTTTGCAGTTGAAACAAAAAAAGTTATTCAAAATGCAAATGAACTATTCAGATTGAAAATAAGCTATTCATTTTACAAAAAAAGCTAATCAAAATGAAAATGTGCTATTCAGATTGCAGTTCATGATGAAAATAATCTATTTAGAATGAACAAAAAGGGATTCAGGATGCAAATAACCTATTCTGTTTGCAAATAAGACAAAAAAGCTATTCAGAATGCAAATAACCTATTTAGTTTGCAGTTCAAACAAAAAAAGCTATTCAAAATTCAAAAAAACTATTAAGATTGCAAATAAGCTATTCAGTTTGCAAAAAAAGCTATTCAGAATGAAAATGTGCTATTCAGATTGCAGTTCAGGATGAAAATATGTTTTTCAGAATGAATAAAAAGGGATTTAGGATGCAAATAACCTATTTAGTTTGCAGTTCAGACAAAAAAGCTATTCAGAATGCAAATAAACAATTCAAATTGCAAATAACCTTATCAGTTTGCAAAAAAAGCTATTCAGAATGAAAATGTGCTATTCAGATTGCTGTTCAGGATGAAAATAATCTATTCTGAATGAACAAAAAGGGATTCAGGATGCAAATAACCTATTAAGTTTGCCGTTCAGACAAAAAAAGCTATTCAGAATGCAAATAAACTATTCAGAATGCAAATAAGCTATTCAGTTTACAAAAAAAGCTAATCAAAATGAAAATGTGCAATTCAGATTGCAGTTCAGGATGAAAATAATCCATTCAGAATGAACAAAAAGGGATTCAGGATGCAAATATCCTATTCAGTTTGCAGTTCAGACAAAAAAAGCTATTCAGAATGCAAATAAACTATTCAGATTGCAAATAAGCTAATCAGTTTGCAAAAAAAGCTATTCAGAATGAATATGTGCTATTCATATTGCAGTTTAGGATGAAAATAATCTATTCAGAATGATCAAAAAGGGATTCAGGATGCAAATAACCTATTCAGTGTGTAGTTCAGACAAAAAAAACTATTCAGAATGCAAATAAACAATTCAGATTGCAAATAAACTATTCAGTTTGCAAAAAAAGCTATTCAGAATGAAAATGTGCTATTCAGATTACAGTTTAGGATGAAAATAAGCTATTCAGAATGAAAAATGAAGGATTCAGGATGCAAATAACCTATTCAGTTAGCAGTTCAGACAAAAAAAGCTATTCAGAATTCAAATAAACTATTCAGAAGGCAAATAAGCTATTCAGTTTGCAAAAAAACAGCTATTCTGTATGAAAATATGCTATTCAGATTGCACATCAGGATGAAAATAATCTATTCAGAATGAACAAAAAGGGATTCAGGATGCAAATAACCCATTCAGAATGCAAATATACTATTTAGTTTGCAAAAAAAGCTATTCAGAATGAAAATGTGCTATTCAGATTGCAGTTCATGATGAAAATAAGCTATTCAGAACGAACAAAAAGGGATTCAGGATGCAAATAACCTATTTAGTTTGCAGTTCAAACAAAAAAAGTTATTCAAAATGCAAATGAACTATTCAGATTGAAAATAAGCTATTCATTTTACAAAAAAAGCTAATCAAAATGAAAATGTGCTATTCAGATTGCAGTTCATGATGAAAATAATCTATTTAGAATGAACAAAAAGGGATTCAGGATGCAAATAACCTATTCTGTTTGCAAATCAGACAAAAAAGCTATTCAGAATGCAAATAACCTATTTAGTTTGCAGTTCAAACAAAAAAAGCTATTCAAAATTCAAAAAAACTATTAAGATTGCAAATAAGCTATTCAGTTTGCAAAAAAAGCTATTCAGAATGAAAATGTGCTATTCAGATTGCAGTTCAGGATGAAAATATGTTATTCAGAATGAATAAAAAGGGATTTAGGATGCAAATAACCTATTTAGTTTGCAGTTCAGACAAAAAAGCTATTCAGAATGCAAATAAACAATTCAAATTGCAAATAACCTTATCAGTTTGCAAAAAAAGCTATTCAGAATGAAAATGTGCTATTCAGATTGTTGTTCAGGATGAAAATAAGCTATTCAGAATGAACAAAATGGTATTCAGGATACAAATAACCTATTTAGTTTGCAGTTCAAACAAAAAAAGTTATTCAAAATGCAAATGAACTATTCAGATTGCAAATAAGCTATTCATTTTACAAAAAAAGCTAATCAAAATGAAAATGTGCTATTCAGATTGCAGTTCAGGATGAAAATAATCCATTCAGAATGAACAAAAAGGGATTCAGGATGCAAATATCCCATTCAGTTTGCAGTTCAGACAAAAAAATCTATTCAGAATGCAAATAAACTATTCAGATTGCAAATAAGCTAATCAGTTTGCAAAAAAAGCTATTCAGAATGAATATGTGCTATTCAGATTGCAGTTTAGGATGAAAATAATCTATTCAGAATGATCAAAAAGGGATTCAGGATGCAAATAACCTATTCAGTTTGTAGTTCAGACAAAAAAAACTATTCAGAATGCAATTAAACAATTCAGATTGCAAATAAACTATTCAGGTTGCAAAAAAAGCTATTAAGAATGAAAATGTGCGATTCAGATTACAGTTTAGGATGAAAATAAGCTATTCAGACTGAAAAATGAAGGATTCAGGATGCAAATAACCTATTCAGTTCGCAGTTCAGACAAAAAAAAGCTATTCAGAATGCAAATAAACTATTCAGCAGGAAAATAAGCTATTCAGTTTGCAAAAAATCAACTATTCTGTATGAAAATATGCTATTCAGATTGCACTTCAGGATGAAAATAAGCTATTCAGAATGAAAAAAATGGGATTCAAGATGCAAATAACCTATTTAGTTTCCAGTTCAAACAAAAAAAGCTATTCAAAATGCAAATGAACTATTTAGATTGCAAATAAGCTATTCATTTTACAAAAAACTAATCAAAATGAAAATGTGCTATTCAGATTGCAGTTCAGGATGAAAATAATCTATTCAGAATGAACAAAAAGAGATTTAGGATGCAAATAACCTATTCAGTTCGTAGTTCAGACAAAAAAAAGCTATTCAGAATGCAAATAAACTATTCAGAAGGCAAATAAGCTATTCAGTTTGCAAAAAAACAGCTATTCTGTATGAAAATATGCTATTCAGATTGCACTTCAGGATGAAAATAATCTATTCAGAATGAACAAAAAGGGATTCAGGATGCAAATAACCCATTCAGAATGCAAATATACTATTTAGTTTGCAAAAAAAGCTTATCAGAATGAAAATGTGCTATTCAGATTGCAGTTCATGATGAAAATAAGCTATTCAGAATGAACAAAAAGGGATTCAGGATGCAAATAACCTATTCAGAATGAAAATAAACAATTTAGTTTGCAAAAAAAGCTATTCAGAATGAAAATGTGCTATTCAGATTGCAGTTCAGGATGAAAATAACCTATTCAGAATGCAAATAAACTATTTAGTTTGCAAAAAAAGCTATTCAGAATAAAAATGTGCTCTTCAGATTAGAGTTCGGGATGAAAATAAGCTATTCAGAATGAACAAAAAGAGATTCAGGATACAAATAACCTATTCTGTTCGCAGTTCAGACAAAAAAAAGCTATTCAGAATGCAAATAAACAATTCAGAAGGCAAATAAGCTATTTAGTTTGCAAAAAAACAGCTATTCTGTATGAAAATATGCTATTCAGATTTCACTTCAGGATGAATATAATCTATTCAGAATGAACAAAAAGGGATTCAGGATGCAAATAACCCATTCAGAATGCAAATATACTATTTAGTTTGCAAAAAAAGCTATTCAGAATGAAAATGTGCTATTCAGATTGCAGTTCATGATGAAAATAAGCTATTCAGAACGAACAAAAAGCGATTCAGGATGCAAATAACCTATTCAGAATGAAAATAAACAATTTAGTTTGCAAAAAAAGTTATTCAGAATGAAAATGTGCTATTCAGATTGCAGTTCAGGATGAAAATAACCTATTCAGAATGCAAATAAACTATTTAGTTTGCAAAAAAAGCTATTCAGAATAAAAATGTGCTCTTCAGATTAGAGTTCAGGATGAAAATAAGCTATTCAGAATGAACAAAATGGTATTCAGGATGCAAATAACCTATTTAGTTTGCAGTTGAAACAAAAAAAGTTATTCAAAATGCAAATGAACTATTCAGATTGAAAATAAGCTATTCATTTTACAAAAAAAGCTAATCAAAATGAAAATGTGCTATTCAGATTGCAGTTCATGATGAAAATAATCTATTTAGAATGAACAAAAAGGGATTCAGGATGCAAATAACCTATTCTGTTTGCAAATAAGACAAAAAAGCTATTCAGAATGCAAATAACCTATTTAGTTTGCAGTTCAAACAAAAAAAGCTATTCAAAATTCAAAAAAACTATTAAGATTGCAAATAAGCTATTCAGTTTGCAAAAAAAGCTATTCAGAATGAAAATGTGCTATTCAGATTGCAGTTCAGGATGAAAATATGTTTTTCAGAATGAATAAAAAGGGATTTAGGATGCAAATAACCTATTTAGTTTGCAGTTCAGACAAAAAAGCTATTCAGAATGCAAATAAACAATTCAAATTGCAAATAACCTTATCAGTTTGCAAAAAAAGCTATTCAGAATGAAAATGTGCTATTCAGATTGCTGTTCAGGATGAAAATAATCTATTCTGAATGAACAAAAAGGGATTCAGGATGCAAATAACCTATTAAGTTTGCCGTTCAGACAAAAAAAGCTATTCAGAATGCAAATAAACTATTCAGAATGCAAATAAGCTATTCAGTTTACAAAAAAAGCTAATCAAAATGAAAATGTGCAATTCAGATTGCAGTTCAGGATGAAAATAATCCATTCAGAATGAACAAAAAGGGATTCAGGATGCAAATATCCTATTCAGTTTGCAGTTCAGACAAAAAAAGCTATTCAGAATGCAAATAAACTATTCAGATTGCAAATAAGCTAATCAGTTTGCAAAAAAAGCTATTCAGAATGAATATGTGCTATTCATATTGCAGTTTAGGATGAAAATAATCTATTCAGAATGATCAAAAAGGGATTCAGGATGCAAATAACCTATTCAGTGTGTAGTTCAGACAAAAAAAACTATTCAGAATGCAAATAAACAATTCAGATTGCAAATAAACTATTCAGTTTGCAAAAAAAGCTATTCAGAATGAAAATGTGCTATTCAGATTACAGTTTAGGATGAAAATAAGCTATTCAGAATGAAAAATGAAGGATTCAGGATGCAAATAACCTATTCAGTTAGCAGTTCAGACAAAAAAAGCTATTCAGAATTCAAATAAACTATTCAGAAGGCAAATAAGCTATTCAGTTTGCAAAAAAACAGCTATTCTGTATGAAAATATGCTATTCAGATTGCACATCAGGATGAAAATAATCTATTCAGAATGAACAAAAAGGGATTCAGGATGCAAATAACCCATTCAGAATGCAAATATACTATTTAGTTTGCAAAAAAAGCTATTCAGAATGAAAATGTGCTATTCAGATTGCAGTTCATGATGAAAATAAGCTATTCAGAACGAACAAAAAGGGATTCAGGATGCAAATAACCTATTTAGTTTGCAGTTCAAACAAAAAAAGTTATTCAAAATGCAAATGAACTATTCAGATTGAAAATAAGCTATTCATTTTACAAAAAAAGCTAATCAAAATGAAAATGTGCTATTCAGATTGCAGTTCATGATGAAAATAATCTATTTAGAATGAACAAAAAGGGATTCAGGATGCAAATAACCTATTCTGTTTGCAAATCAGACAAAAAAGCTATTCAGAATGCAAATAACCTATTTAGTTTGCAGTTCAAACAAAAAAAGCTATTCAAAATTCAAAAAAACTATTAAGATTGCAAATAAGCTATTCAGTTTGCAAAAAAAGCTATTCAGAATGAAAATGTGCTATTCAGATTGCAGTTCAGGATGAAAATATGTTATTCAGAATGAATAAAAAGGGATTTAGGATGCAAATAACCTATTTAGTTTGCAGTTCAGACAAAAAAGCTATTCAGAATGCAAATAAACAATTCAAATTGCAAATAACCTTATCAGTTTGCAAAAAAAGCTATTCAGAATGAAAATGTGCTATTCAGATTGTTGTTCAGGATGAAAATAAGCTATTCAGAATGAACAAAATGGTATTCAGGATACAAATAACCTATTTAGTTTGCAGTTCAAACAAAAAAAGTTATTCAAAATGCAAATGAACTATTCAGATTGCAAATAAGCTATTCATTTTACAAAAAAAGCTAATCAAAATGAAAATGTGCTATTCAGATTGCAGTTCAGGATGAAAATAATCCATTCAGAATGAACAAAAAGGGATTCAGGATGCAAATATCCCATTCAGTTTGCAGTTCAGACAAAAAAATCTATTCAGAATGCAAATAAACTATTCAGATTGCAAATAAGCTAATCAGTTTGCAAAAAAAGCTATTCAGAATGAATATGTGCTATTCAGATTGCAGTTTAGGATGAAAATAATCTATTCAGAATGATCAAAAAGGGATTCAGGATGCAAATAACCTATTCAGTGTGTAGTTCAGACAAAAAAAACTATTCAGAATGCAAATAAACAATTCAGATTGCAAATAAACTATTCAGTTTGCAAAAAAAGCTATTCAGAATGCAAATATACTATTTAGTTTGCAAAAAAAGCTATTCAGAATGAAAATGTGCTATTCAGATTGCAGTTCATGATGAAAATAAGCTATTCAGAACGAACAATAAGGGATTCAGGATGCAAATAACCTATTCAGAATGAAAATAAACAATTTAGTTTGCAAAAAAAGCTATTCAGAATGAAAATGTGCTATTCAAATTGCAGTTCAGGATGAAAATAACCTATTCAGAATGCAAATAAACTATTTAGTTTGCAAAAAAAGCTATTCAGAATAAAAATGTGCTCTTCAGATTACAGTTCAGGATGAAAATAAGCTATTCAGAATGAACAAAAAGAGATTCAGGATACAAATAACCTATTCTGTTCGCAGTTCAGACAAAAAAAAGCTATTCAGAATGCAAATAAACTATTCAAAAGGCAAATAAGCTATTTAGTTTGCAAAAAAACAGCTATTCTGTATGAAAATATGCTATTCAGATTGCAGTTCAGGATGAAAATACTCCATTCAGAATGAACAAAAAGGGATTCAGGATGCAAATATCCTATTCAGTTTGCAGTTTAGACAAAAAAAGCTATTCAGAATGCAAATAAACTATTCAGATTGCAAATAAGCTAATCACTTTGCAAAAAAAGCTATTCAGAATGAATATGTGCTATTCAGATTACAGTTCAGGATGAATATAAGCTATTCAGAATGAACAAAATGGTATTCAAGATTCAAATAACTTATTTAGTTTGCAGTTCAAACAAAAAAAGTTATTCAAAATGCAAATGAACTATTCAGATTGAAAATAAGCTATTCATTTTACAAAAAAAGCTAATCAAAATGAAAATGTGCTATTCAGATTGCAGTTCATGATGAAAATAATCTATTTAGAATGAACAAAAAGGGATTCAGGATGCAAATAACCTATTCTGTTTGCAAATCAGACAAAAAAGCTATTCAGAATGCAAATAACCTATTTAGTTTGTAGTTCAAACAAAAAAAGCTATTCAAAATTCAAAAAAACTATTAAGATTGCAAATAAGCTATTCAGTTTGCAAAAAAAGCTATTCAGAATGAAAATGTGCTATTCAGATTGCAGTTCAGGATGAAAATATGTTATTCAGAATGAATAAAAAGGGATTTGGGATGCAAATAACCTATTTAGTTTGCAGTTCAGACAAAAAAGCTATGCAGAATGCAAATAAACAATTCAAATTGCAAATAACCTTATCAGTTTGCAAAAAAAGCTATTCAGAATGAAAATGTGCTATTCAGATTGCTGTTCATGATGAAAATAATCTATTCTGAATGAACAAAAAGGGATTCAGGATGCAAATAACCTATTAAGTTTGCCGTTCAGACAAAAAAAATTATTCAGAATGCAAATAAACTATTCAGAATGCAAATAAGCTATTCAGTTTACAAAAAAAGCTAATCAAAATGAAAATGTGCTAGTCAGATTGCAGTTCAGGATGAAAATAATCCATTCAGAATGAACAAAAAGGGATTCAGGATGCAAATATCCTATTCAGTTTGCAGTTCAGACAAAAAAATCTATTCAGAATGCAAATAAACTATTCAGATTGCAAATAAGCTAACCAGTTTGCAAAAAAAGCTATTCATAATGAATTTGTGCTATTCAGATTGCAGTTTAGGATGAAAATAATCTATTCAGAATGATCAAAAAGGGATTCAGGATGCAAATAACCTATTCAGTGTGTAGTTCAGACAAAAAAAACTATTCAGAATGCAAATAAACAATTCAGATTGCAAATAAACTATTCAGTTTGCAAAAAAAGCTATTCAGAATGAAAATGTGCTATTCAGATTACAGTTTAGGATGAAAATAAGCTATTCAGAATGAAAAATGAAGGATTCAGGATGCAAATAACCTATTCAGTTAGCAGTTCAGACAAAAAAAAGCTATTCAGAATGCAAATAAACAATTCAGAAGGCAAATAACCTATTCAGTTTGCAAAAAATCAGCTATTCTATATGAAAATATGCTATTCAGATTGTACTTCAGGATGAAAATAAGCTATTCAAAATGAAAAAAATGGGATTCAGGATGCAAATAACCCATTCAGAATGCAAATATACTATTTAGTTTGCAAAAAAAGCTATTCAGAATGAAAATGTGCTATTCAGATTGCAGTTCATGATGAAAATAAGCTATTGAGAACGAACAAAAAGGGATTCAGGATGCAAATAACCTATTCAGAATGAAAATAAACAATTTAGTTTGCAAAAAAAGCTATTCAGAATGAAAATGTGCTATTCAGATTGCAGTTCAGGATGAAAATAACCTATTCAGAATGCAAATAAACTATTTAGTTTGCAAAAAAAGCTATTCAGAATAAAAATGTGCTCTTCAGATTACAGTTCAGGATGAAAATAAGCTATTCAGAATGAACAAAAAGAGATTCAGGATACAAATAACCTATTCTGTTCGCAGTTCAGACAAAAAAAAGCTATTCAGAATGCAAATAAACTATTCAGAAGGCAAATAAGCTATTTAGTTTGCAAAAAAACAGCTATTCTGTATGAAAATATGCTATTCAGATTGCAGTTCAGGATGAAAATACTCCATTCAGAATGAACAAAAAGGGATTCAGGATGCAAATATCCTATTCAGTTTGCAGTTCAGACAAAAAAAGCTATTCAGAATGCAAATAAACTATTCAGATTGCAAATAAGCTAATCACTTTGCAAAAAAAGCTATTCAGAATGAATATGTGCTATTCAGATTACAGTTCAGGATGAACATAAGGTATTCAGAATGAACAAAATGGTATTCAAGATACAAATAACTTATTTAGTTTGCAGTTCAAACAAAAAAAGTTATTCAAAATGCAAATGAACTATTCAGATTGAAAATAAGCTATTCATTTTAAAAAAAAAGCTAATCAAAATGAAAATGTGCTATTCAGATTGCAGTTCATGATGAAAATAATCTATTTAGAATGAACAAAAAGGGATTCAGGATGCAAATAACCTATTCTGTTTGCAAATCAGACAAAAAAGCTATTCAGAATGCAAATAACCTATTTAGTTTGTAGTTCAAACAAAAAAAGCTATTCAAAATTCAAAAAAACTATTAAGATTGCAAATAAGCTATTCAGTTTGCAAAAAAAGCTATTCAGAATGAAAATGTGCTATTTAGATTGCAGTTCAGGATGAAAATATGTTATTCAGAATGAATAAAAAGGGATTTGGGATGCAAATAACCTATTTAGTTTGCAGTTCAGACAAAAAAGCTATTCAGAATGCAAATAAACAATTCAAATTGCAAATAACCTTATCAGTTTGCAAAAAAAGCTATTCAGAATGAAAATGTGCTATTCAGATTGCTGTTCATGATGAAAATAATCTATTCTGAATGAACAAAAAGGGATTCAGGATGCAAATAACCTATTAAGTTTGCCGTTCAGACAAAAAAAACTATTCAGAATGCAAATAAACTATTCAGAATGCAAATAAGCTATTCAGTTTACAAAAAAAGCTAATCAAAATGAAAATGTGCTAGTCAGATTGCAGTTCAGGATGAAAATAATCCATTCAGAATGAACAAAAAGGGATTCAGGATGCAAATATCTTATTCAGTTTGCAGTTCAGACAAAAAAATCTATTCAGAATGCAAATAAACTATTCAGATTGCAAATAAGCTAACCAGTTTGCAAAAAAAGCTATTCAGAATGAATTTGTGCTATTCAGATTGCAGTTTAGGATGAAAATAATCTATTCAGAATGATCAAAAAGGGATTCAGGATGCAAATAACCTATTCAGTGTGTAGTTCAGACAAAAAAAACTATTCAGAATGCAAATAAACAATTCAGATTGCAAATAAACTATTCAGTTTGCAAAAAAAGCTATTCAGAATGAAAATGTGCTATTCAGATTACAGTTTAGGATGAAAATAAGCTATTCAGAATGAAAAATGTAGGATTCAGGATGCAAATAACCTATTCAGTTAGCAGTTCAGACAAAAAAAAGCTATTCAGAATGCAAATAAACTATTCAGAAGGCAAATAACCTATTCAGTTTGCAAAAAATCAGCTATTCTGTATGAAAATATGCTATTCAGATTGTACTTTAGGATGAAAATAAGCTATTCAAAATGAAAAAAATGGGATTCAGGATGCAAATAACCCATTCAGAATGCAAATATACTATTTAGTTTGCAAAAAAAGCTATTCAGAATGAAAATGTGCTATTCAGATTGCAGTTCATGATGAAAATAAGCTATTGAGAACGAACAAAAAGGGATTCAGGATGCAAATAACCTATTCAGAATGAAAATAAACAATTTAGTTTGCAAAAAAAGCTATTCAGAATGAAAATGTGCTATTCAGATTGCAGTTCAGGATGAAAATAACCTATTTAGAATGCAAATAAACTATTTAGTTTGCAAAAAAAGCTATTCAGAATAAAAATGTGCTCTTCAGATTACAGTTCAGGATGAAAATAAGCTATTCAGAATGAACAAAAAGAGATTCAGGATACAAATAACCTATTCTGTTCGCAGTTCAGACAAAAAAAAGCTATTCAGAATGCAAATAAACTATTCAGAAGGCAAATAAGCTATTTAGTTTGCAAAAAAACAGCTATTCTGTATGAAAATATGCTATTCAGATTGCAGTTCAGGATGAAAATACTCCATTCAGAATGAACAAAAAGGGATTCAGGATGCAAATATCCTATTCAGTTTGCAGTTCAGACAAAAAAAGCTATTCAGAATGCAAATAAACTATTCAGATTGCAAATAAGCTAATCACTTTGCAAAAAAAGCTATTCAGAATGAATATGTGCTATTCAGATTACAGTTCAGGATGAAAATAAGCTATTCAGAATGAACAAAATGGTATTCAAGATACAAATAACCTATTTAGTTTGCAGTTCAAACAAAAAAAGTTATTCAAAATGCAAATGAACTATTCAGATTGAAAATAAGCTATTCATTTTACAAAAAAAGCTAATCAAAATGAAAATGTGCTATTCAGATTGCAGTTCATGATGAAAATAATCTATTCAGAATGAACAAAAAGGGATTCAGGATGCAAATAACCCATTCAGAATGCAAATATACTATTTAGTTTGCAAAAAAAGCTATTCAGAATGAAAATGTGCTATTCAGATTGCAGTTCATGATGAAAATAAGCTATTCAGATCGAACAAAAAGGGATTCAGGATGCAAATAACCTATTTAGTTTGCAGTTCAAACAAAAAAAGTTATTCAAAATGCAAATGAACTATTCAGATTGAAAATAAGCTATTCATTTTACAAAAAAAGCTAATCAAAATGAAAATGTGCTATTCAGATTGCAGTTCATGATGAAAATAATCTATTTAGAATGAACAAAAAGGGATTCAGGATGCAAATAACCTATTCTGTTTGCAAATCAGACAAAAAAGCTATTCAGAATGCAAATAACCTATTTAGTTTGCAGTTCAAACAAAAAAAGCTATTCAAAATTCAAAAAAACTATTAAGATTGCAAATAAGCTATTCAGTTTGCAAAAAAAGCTATTCAGAATGAAAATGTGCTATTCAGATTGCAGTTCAGGATGAAAATATGTTATTCAGAATGAATAAAAAGGGATTTAGGATGCAAATAACCTATTTAGTTTGCAGTTCAGACAAAAAAGCTATTCAGAATGCAAATAAACAATTCAAATTGCAAATAACCTTATCAGTTTGCAAAAAAAGCTATTCAGAATGAAAATGTGCTATTCAGATTGTTGTTCAGGATGAAAATAAGCTATTCAGAATGAACAAAATGGTATTCAGGATACAAATAACCTATTTAGTTTGCAGTTCAAACAAAAAAAGTTATTCAAAATGCAAATGAACTATTCAGATTGCAAATAAGCTATTCATTTTATAAAAAAAGCTAATCAAAATGAAAATGTGCTATTCAGATTGCAGTTCAGGATGAAAATAATCCATTCAGAATGAACAAAAAGGGATTCAGGATGCAAATATCCCATTCAGTTTGCAGTTCAGACAAAAAAATCTATTCAGAATGCAAATAAACTATTCAGATTGCAAATAAGCTAATCAGTTTGCAAAAAAAGCTATTCAGAATGAATATGTGCTATTCAGATTGCAGTTTAGGATGAAAATAATCTATTCAGAATGATCAAAAAGGGATTCAGGATGCAAATAACCTATTCAGTGTGTAGTTCAGACAAAAAAAACTATTCAGAATGCAAATAAACAATTCAGATTGCAAATAAACTATTCAGTTTGCAAAAAAAGCTATTCAGAATGCAAATATACTATTTAGTTTGCAAAAAAAGCTATTCAGAATGAAAATGTGCTATTCAGATTGCAGTTCATGATGAAAATAAGCTATTCAGAACGAACAATAAGGGATTCAGGATGCAAATAACCTATTCAGAATGAAAATAAACAATTTAGTTTGCAAAAAAAGCTATTCATAATGAAAATGTGCTATTCAAATTGCAGTTCAGGATGAAAATAACCTATTCAGAATGCAAATAAACTATTTAGTTTGCAAAAAAAGCTATTCAGAATAAAAATGTGCTCTTCAGATTACAGTTCAGGATGAAAATAAGCTATTCAGAATGAACAAAAAGAGATTCAGGATACAAATAACCTATTCTGTTCGCAGTTCAGACAAAAAAAAGCTATTCAGAATGCAAATAAACTATTCAAAAGGCAAATAAGCTATTTAGTTTGCAAAAAAACAGCTATTCTGTATGAAAATATGCTATTCAGATTGCAGTTCAGGATGAAAATACTCCATTCAGAATGAACAAAAAGGGATTCAGGATGCAAATATCCTATTCAGTTTGCAGTTTAGACAAAAAAAGCTATTCAGAATGCAAATAAACTATTCAGATTGCAAATAAGCTAATCACTTTGCAAAAAAAGCTATTCAGAATGAATATGTGCTATTCAGATTACAGTTCAGGATGAATATAAGCTATTCAGAATGAACAAAATGGTATTCAAGATTCAAATAACTTATTTAGTTTGTAGTTCAAACAAAAAAAGCTATTCAAAATTCAAAAAAACTATTAAGATTGCAAATAAGCTATTCAGTTTGCAAAAAAAGCTATTCAGAATGAAAATGTGCTATTCAGATTGCAGTTCAGGATGAAAATATGTTATTCTGAATGAACAAAAAGGGATTCAGGATGCAAATAACCTATTAAGTTTGCCGTTCAGACAAAAAAAATTATTCAGAATGCAAATAAACTATTCAGAATGCAAATAAGCTATTCAGTTTACAAAAAAAGCTAATCAAAATGAAAATGTGCTAGTCAGATTGCAGTTCAGGATGAAAATAATCCATTCAGAATGAACAAAAAGGGATTCAGGATGCAAATATCCTATTCAGTTTGCAGTTCAGACAAAAAAATCTATTCAGAATGCAAATAAACTATTCAGATTGCAAATAAGCTAACCAGTTTGCAAAAAAAGCTATTCAGAATGAATTTGTGCTATTCAGATTGCAGTTTAGGATGAAAATAATCTATTCAGAATGATCAAAAAGGGATTCAGGATGCAAATAACCTATTCAGTGTGTAGTTCAGACAAAAAAAACAATTCAGAATGCAAATAAACAATTCAGATTGCAAATAAACTATTCAGTTTGCAAAAAAAGCTATTCAGAATGAAAATGTGCTATTCAGATTACAGTTTAGGATGAAAATAAGCTATTCAGAATGAAAAATGAAGGATTCAGGATGCAAATAACCTATTCAGTTAGCAGTTCAGACAAAAAAAAGCTATTCAGAATGCAAATAAACAATTCAGAAGGCAAATAACCTATTCAGTTTGCAAAAAATCAGCTATTCTGTATGAAAATATGCTATTCAGATTGTACTTCAGGATGAAAATAAGCTATTCAAAATGAAAAAAATGGGATTCAGGATGCAAATAACCCATTCAGAATGCAAATATACTATTTAGTTTGCAAAAAAAGCTATTCAGAATGAAAATGTGCTATTCAGATTGCAGTTCATGATGAAAATAAGCTATTGAAAACGAACAAAAAGGGATTCAGGATGCAAATAACCTATTCAGAATGAAAATAAACAATTTAGTTTGCAAAAAAAGCTATTCAGAATGAAAATGTGCTATTCAGATTGCAGTTCAGGATGAAAATAACCTATTCAGAATGCAAATAAACTATTTAGTTTGCAAAAAAAGCTATTCAGAATAAAAATGTGCTCTTCAGATTACAGTTCAGGATGAAAATAAGCTATTCAGAATGAACAAAAAGAGATTCAGGATACAAATAACCTATTCTGTTCGCAGTTCAGACAAAAAAAAGCTATTCAGAATGCAAATAAACTATTCAGAAGGCAAATAAGCTATTTAGTTTGCAAAAAAACAGCTATTCTGTATGAAAATATGCTATTCAGATTGCAGTTCAGGATGAAAATACTCCATTCAGAATGAACAAAAAGGGATTCAGGATGCAAATAACCTATTCAGAATGCAAATAAACTATTTAGTTTGCAAAAAAAGCTATTCAGAATGAAAATGTGCTATTCAGATTACAGTTCAGGATGAAAATAAGCTATTCAGAATGAACAAAATGGTATTCAGGATACAAATAACCTATTTAGTTTGCAGTTCAAACAAAAAAAGTTATTCAAAATGCAAATGAACTATTCAGATTGAAAATAAGCTATTCATTTTACAAAAAAAGCTAATCAAAATGAAAATGTCCTATTCAGATTGCAGTTCATGATGAAAATAATCTATTTAGAATGAACAAAAAGGGATTCAGGATGCAAATAACCTATTCTGTTTGCAAATCAGACAAAAAAGCTATTCAGAATGCAAATAACCTATTTAGTTTGCAGTTCAAACAAAAAAAGCTATTCAAAATTCAAAAAAACTATTAAGATTGCAAATAAGCTATTCAGTTTGCAAAAAAAGCTATTCAGAATGAAAATGTGCTATTTAGATTGCAGTTCAGGATGAAAATATGTTATTCAGAATGAATAAAAAGGGATTTGGGATGCAAATAACCTATTTAGTTTGCAGTTCAGACAAAAAAGCTATTCAGAATGCAAATAAACAATTCAAATTGCAAATAACCTTATCAGTTTGCAAAAAAAGCTATTCAGAATGAAAATTTGCTATTCAGATTGCTGTTCATGATGAAAATAATCTATTCTGAATGAACAAAAAGGGATTCAGGATGCAAATATCCTATTCAGTTTGTAGTTCAGACAAAAAAAGCTATTCAGAATGCAAATAAACTATTCAGATTGCAAATAAGCTAATCACTTTGCAAAAAAAGCTATTCAGAATGAATATGTGCTATTCAGATTACAGTTCAGGATGAACATAAGCTATTCAGAATGAACAAAATGGTATTCAAGATACAAATAACTTATTTAGTTTGCAGTTCAAACAAAAAAAGTTATTCAAAATGCAAATGAACTATTCAGATTGAAAATAAGCTATTCATTTTACAAAAAAAGCTAATCAAAATGAAAATGTGCTATTCAGATTGCAGTTCATGATGAAAATAATCTATTTAGAATGAACAAAAAGGGATTCAGGATGCAAATAACCTATTCTGTTTGCAAATCAGACAAAAAAGCTATTCAGAATGCAAATAACCTATTTAGTTTGTAGTTCAAACAAAAAAAGCTATTCAAAATTCAAAAAAACTATTAAGATTGCAAATAAGCTATTCAGTTTGCAAAAAAAGCTATTCAGAATGAAAATGTGCTATTCAGATTGCAGTTCAGGATGAAAATATGTTATTCAGAATGAATAAAAAGGGATTTGGGATGCAAATAACCTATTTAGTTTGCAGTTCAGACAAAAAAGCTATTCAGAATGCAAATAAACAATTCAAATTGCAAATAACCTTATCAGTTTGCAAAAAAAGCTATTCAGAATGAAAATGTGCTATTCAGATTGCTGTTCATGATGAAAATAATCTATTCTGAATGAACAAAAAGGGATTCAGGATGCAAATAACCTATTAAGTTTGCCGTTCAGACAAAAAAAACTATTCAGAATGCAAATAAACTATTCAGAATGCAGATAAGCTATTCAGTTTACAAAAAAAGCTAATCAAAATGAAAATGTGCTAGTCAGATTGCAGTTCAGGATGAAAATAATCCATTCAGAATGAACAAAAAGGGATTCAGGATGCAAATATCTTATTCAGTTTGCAGTTCAGACAAAAAAATCTATTCAGAATGCAAATAAACTATTCAGATTGCAAATAAGCTAACCAGTTTGCAAAAAAAGCTATTCAGAATGAATTTGTGCTATTCAGATTGCAGTTTAGGATGAAAATAATCTATTCAGAATGATCAAAAAGGGATTCAGGATGCAAATAACCTATTCAGTGTGTAGTTCAGACAAAAAAAACTATTCAGAATGCAAATAAACAATTCAGATTGCAAATAAACTATTCAGTTTGCAAAAAAAGCTATTCAGAATGAAAATGTGCTATTCAGATTACAGTTTAGGATGAAAATAAGCTATTCAGAATGAAAAATGTAGGATTCAGGATGCAAATAACCTATTCAGTTAGCAGTTCAGACAAAAAAAAGCTATTCAGTATGCAAATAAACTATTCAGAAGGCAAATAACCTATTCAGTTTGCAAAAAATCAGCTATTCTGTATGAAAATATGCTATTCAGATTGTACTTCAGGATGAAAATAAGCTATTCAAAATGAAAAAAATGGGATTCAGGATGCAAATAACCCATTCAGAATGCAAATATACTATTTAGTTTGCAAAAAAAGCTATTCAGAATGAAAATGTGCTATTCAGATTGCAGTTCATGATGAAAATAAGCTATTGAGAACGAACAAAAAGGGATTCAGGATGCAAATAACCTATTCAGAATGAAAATAAACAATTTAGTTTGCAAAAAAAGCTATTCAGAATGAAAATGTGCTATTCAGATTGCAGTTCAGGATGAAAATAACCTATTCAGAATGCAAATAAACTATTTAGTTTGCAAAAAAAGCTATTCAGAATAAAAATGTGCTCTTCAGATTACAGTTCAGGATGAAAATAAGCTATTCAGAATGAACAAAAAGAGATTCAGGATACAAATAACCTATTCTGTTCGCAGTTCAGACAAAAAAAAGCTATTCAGAATGCAAATAAACTATTCAGAAGGCAAATAAGCTATTTAGTTTGCAAAAAAACAGCTATTCTGTATGAAAATATGCTATTCAGATTGCAGTTCAGGATGAAAATACTCCATTCAGAATGAACAAAAAGGGATTCAGGATGCAAATATCCTATTCAGTTTGCAGTTCAGACAAAAAAAGCTATTCAGAATGCAAATAAACTATTCAGATTGCAAATAAGCTAATCACTTTGCAAAAAAAGCTATTCAGAATGAATATGTGCTATTCAGATTACAGTTCAGGATGAAAATAAGCTATTCAGAATGAACAAAATGGTATTCAAGATACAAATAACCTATTTAGTTTGCAGTTCAAACAAAAAAAGTTATTCAAAATGCAAATGAACTATTCAGATTGAAAATAAGCTATTCATTTTACAAAAAAAGCTAATCAAAATGAAAATGTGCTATTCAGATTGCAGTTCATGATGAAAATAATCTATTTAGAATGAACAAAAAGGGATTCAGGATGCAAATAACCTATTCTGTTTGCAAATCAGACAAAAAAGCTATTCATAATGCAAATAACCTATTTAGTTTGTAGTTCAAACAAAAAAAGCTATTCAAAATTCAAAAAAACTATTAAGATTGCAAATAAGCTATTCAGTTTGCAAAAAAAGCTATTCAGAATGAAAATGTGCTATTCAGATTGCAGTTCAGGATGAAAATATGCTATTCAGAATGAATAAAAAGGGATTTAGGATGCAAATAACCTATTTAGTTTGCAGTTCGGACAAAAAAGCTATTCAGAATGCAAATAAACAATTCAAATTGCAAATAACCTTATCAGTTTGCAAAAAAAGCTATTCAGAATGAAAATGTGCTATTCAGATTGCTGTTCATGATGAAAATAATCTATTCTGAATGAACAAAAAGGGATTCAGGATGCAAATAACCTATTAAGTTTGCCGTTCAGACCAAAAAAACTATTCAGAATGCAAATAAACTATTCAGAATGCAAATAAGCTATTCAGTTTACAAAAAAAGCTAAGCAAAATGAAAATGTGCTAGTCAGATTGCAGTTCAGGATGAAAATAATCCATTCAGAATGAACAAAAAGGGATTCAGGATGCAAATATCCTATTCAGTTTGCAGTTCAGACAAAAAAATCTATTCAGAATGCAAATAAACTATTCAGATTGCAAATAAGCTAACCAGTTTGCAAAAAAAGCTATTCAGAATGAATTTGTGCTATTCAGATTGCAGTTTAGGATGAAAATAATCTATTCAGAATGACCAAAAAGGGATTCAGAATGCAAATAAACTATTCAGAATGCAAATAAACAATTCAGATTGCAAATAAACTATTCAGTTTGCAAAAAAAGCTATTCAGAATGAAAATGTGCTATTCAGATTACAGTTTAGGATGAAAATAAGCTATTCAGAATGAAAAATGAAGGATTCAGGATGCAAATAACCTATTCAGTTAGCAGTTCAGACAAAAAAAAGATATTCAGAATGCAAATAAACTATTCAGAAGGCAAATAACCTATTCAGTTTGCAAAAAATCAGCTATTCTGTATGAAAATATGCTATTCAGATTGCACTTCAGGATGAAAATAAGCTATTCAAAATGAAAAAAATGGGATTCAGGATGCAAATAACCCATTCAGAATGCAAATATACTATTTAGTTTGCAAAAAAAGCTATTCAGAATGAAAATGTGCTATTCAGATTGCAGTTCATGATGAAAATAAGCTATTCAGAACGAACAAAAAGGGATTCAGGATGCAAATAACCTATTCAGAATGAAAATAAACAATTTAGTTTGCAAAAAAAGCTATTCAGAATGAAAATGTGCTATTCAGATTGCAGTTCAGGATGAAAATAACCTATTCAGAATGCAAATAAACTATTTAGTTTGCAAAAAAAGCTATTCAGAATAAAAATGTGCTCTTCAGATTACAGTTCAGGATGAAAATAAGCTATTCAGAATGAACAAAAAGAGATTCAGGATACAAATAACCTATTCTGTTCGCAGTTCAGACAAAAAAAAGCTATTCAGAATGCAAATAAACTATTCAGAAGGCAAATAAGCTATTTAGTTTGCAAAAAAACAGCTATTCTGTATGAAAATATGCTATTCAGATTGCAGTTCAGGATGAAAATACTCCATTCAGAATGAACAAAAAGGGATTCAGGATGCAAATATCCTATTCAGAATGCAAATAAACTATTTAGTTTGCAAAAAAAGCTATTCAGAATGAAAATGTGCTATTCAGATTACAGTTCAGGATGAAAATAAGCTATTCAGAATGAACAAAATGGTATTCAGGATACAAATAACCTATTTAGTTTGCAGTTCAAACAAAAAAAGTTATTCAAAATGCAAATGAACTATTCAGATTGAAAATAAGCTATTCATTTTACAAAAAAAGCTAATCAAAATGAAAATGTCCTATTCAGATTGCAGTTCATGATGAAAATAATCTATTTAGAATGAACAAAAAGGGATTCAGGATGCAAATAACCTATTCTGTTTGCAAATCAGACAAAAAAGCTATTCAGAATGCAAATAACCTATTCTGTTTGCAAATCAGACAAAAAAGCTATTCAGAATGCAAATAACCTATTTAGTTTGCAGTTCAAACAAAAAAAGCTATTCAAAATTCAAAAAAACTATTAAGATTGCAAATAAGCTATTCAGTTTGCAAAAAAAGCTATTCAGAATGAAAATGTGCTATTCAGATTGCAGTTCAGGATGAAAATATGTTATTCAGAATGAATAAAAAGGGATTTAGGATGCAAATAACCTATTTAGTTTGCAGTTCAGACCAAAAAGCTATTCAGAATGCAAATAAACAACTCAAATTGCAAATAATCTTATCAGTTTGCAAAAAAAGCTATTCAGAATGAAAATGTGCTATTCAGATTGCTGTTCAGGATGAAAATAATCTATTCTGAATGAACAAAAAGGGATTCAGGATGCAAATAACCTATTAAGTTTGCCGTTCAGACAAAAAAAACTATTCAGAATGCAAATAAACTATTCAGAATGCAAATAAGCTATTCAGTTTACAAAAAAAGCTAATCAAAATGAAAATGTGCTATTCAGATTGCAGTTCAGGATGAAAATAATCCATTCAGAATGAACAAAAAGGGATTCAGGATGCAAATATCCTATTCAGTTTGCAGTTCAGACAAAAAAATCTATTCAGAATGCAAATAAACTATTCAGATTGCAAATAAGCTAATCAGTTTGCAAAAAAAGCTCTTCAGAATGAATATGTGCTATTCAGATTGCAGTTTAGGATGAAAATAATCTATTCAGAATGATCAAAAAGGGATTCAGGATGCAAATAACCTATTCAGTGTGTAGTTCAGACAAAAAAAACTATTCAGAATGCAAATAAACGATTCAGATTGCAAATAAACTATTCAGTTTGCAAAAAAAGCTATTCAGAATGAAAATGTGCTATTCAGATTACAGTTTAGGATGAAAATAAGCTATTCAGAATGAAAAATGAAGGATTCAGGATGCAAATAACCTATTCAGAATGCAAATAAACTATTCAGAAGGCAAATAACCTATTCAGTTTGCAAAAAATCAGCTATTCTGTATGAAAATATGCTATTCAGATTGCACATCAGGATGAAAATAAGCTATTCAAAATGAAAAAAATGGGATTCAGGATGCAAATAACCTATTTAGTTTACAGTTCAAACAAAAAAAGCTATTCAAAATGCAAATGAACTATTTAGATTGCAAATAAGCTATTCATTTTACAATAAAAGCTAATCAAAATGAAAATGTCCTATTCAGATTGCAGTTCAGAATGAAAATAATCTATTCAAAATGAACAAAAAGAGATTCAGGATGCAAATAACCTATTCTGTTCGCAGTTCAGACAAAAAAAAGCTTTTCAGAATGCAAATAAACTATTCAGAAGGCAAATAAGCTATTCAGTTTGCAAAAAAACAGCTATTCTGTATGAAAATATGCTATTCAGATTGCACTTCAGGATGAAAATAATCTATTCTGAATGAACAAAAAGGGATTCAGGATGCAAATAACCCATTCAGAATGCAAATAAACTATTTAGTTTGCAAAAAAAGCTATTCAGAATGAAAATGTGCTATTCAGATTGCAGTTCATGATGAAAATAAGCTATTCATAATGAACAAAAAGGGATTCAGGATGCAAATAACCTATTCAGAATGAAAATAAACAATTTAGTTTGCAAAAAAAGCTATTCAGAATGAAAATGTGCTATTCAGATTGCAGTTCAGGATGAAAATAACCTATTCAGAATGCAAATAAACTATTTAGTTTGCAAAAAAAGCTATTCAGAATGAAAATGTGCTCTTCAGATTACAATTCAGGATGAAAATAAGCTATTCAGAATGAACAAAAAGAGATTCAGGATGCAAATAACCTATTTTGTTCGCAGTTCAGACAAAAAAAAACTATTCAGAAGGCAAATAAGCTATTCAGTTTGCAAAAAAACAGCTATTCTGTATGAAAATATGCTATTCAGATTGCACTTTAGGATGAAAATAATCTATTCAAAATGAACAAAAAGGGATTCAGGATGCAAATAACCTATTCAGAATGCAAATAAACTATTTAGTTTGCAAAAAAAGCTATTCAGAATGAAAATGTGCTATTCAGAATGAACAAAAAGGGATTCAGGATGCAAATAACCTATTCTGAATGAAAATAAACAATTTAGTTTGCAAAAAAAGCTATTCAGAATAAAAATGTGCTATTCAGATTGCAGTTGAGGATGAAAATAACCTATTCAGAATGCAAATAAGCTATTCAGTTTACCAAAAAAGCTAATCAAAATGAAAATGTCCTATTCAGATTGCAGTTCAGGATGAAAATATGTTATTCAGAATGAATAAAAAGGGATTTAGGATTCAAATAACCTATTTAGTTTGCAGTTCAGACAAAAAAGCTATTCAGAATGCAAATAAACAATTCAAATTGCAAATAACCTTATTAGTTTGCAAAAAAAGCTATTCAGAATGAAAATGTACTATTCAGATTGCAGTTCAGGATGAAAATATGTTATTCAGAATGAATAAAAAGGGATTTAGGATGCAAATAACCTATTCATTTTGCAGTTCAGACAAAAAAAGCTATTCAGAATGCAAATAAACTATTCTTATTGCAAATAAGCTAATCAGTTTGCAAAAAAAGCTATTCAGAATGAATATGTGCTATTCAGATTGCAGTTTAGGATGAAAATAATCTATTCAGAATGATGAAAAAGGGATTCAGGATGCAAGTAACCTATTCAGTTTGTAGTTCAGACAAAAAAAACTATTCAGAATGCAAATAAATAATTCAGATTGCAAATAAACTATTCAGTTTGCAAAAAAAGCTATTCAGAATGAAAATGTGCTATTCAAAAAGTTGTTCAGGATGAAAATAAGCAATTTAGAATGAAAAAAAAGGATTCAGGATGCAAATAACCTATTTAGTTTCCAGTTCAAACCAAAAAAGCTATTCAAAATGCAAATGAACTATTTAGATTGCAAATAAGCTATTCATTTTACAATAAAAGCTAATCAAAATGAAAATGTGCTATTCAGATTGCAGTTCAGGATGAAAATATGTTATTCAGAATGAATAAAAAGGGATTTAGGATGCAAATAACCTATTTAGTTTGCAGTTCAGACAAAAATGCTATTCAGAATGCAAATAAACAATTCAAATTGCAAATAACCTTATCAGTTTGCAAAAAAAGCTATTTAGAATGAAAATGTGCTATTCAGATTGCAGTTCAGGATGAAAATAAGCAATTTAGAATGAAAAAAAAGGATTGAGGAGGCAAATAACCTATTCATTTTGCAGTTCAGACAAAAAAAGCTATTCAGAATGCAAATAAACTATTCAGATTGCAAATAAGCTAATCAGTTTGCAAAAAAAGCTATTCAGAATGAATATGTGCTATTCAGATTGCAGTTTAGGATGAAAATAATCTATTCAGAATGATGAAAAAGGGATTCAGGATGCAAATAACCTATTCAGTTTGTAGTTCAGACAAAAAAAACTATTCAGAATGCAAATAAATAATTCAGATTGCAAATAAACTATTCAGTTTGCAAAAAAAGCTATTCAGAATGAAAATGTGCTATTCAAAAAGTTGTTCAGGATGAAAATAAGCAATTTAGAATGAAAAAAAAGGATTCAGGATGCAAAGAACCTATTTAGTTTCCAGTTCAAACCAAAAAGGCTATTCAAAAAGCAAATGAACTATTTAGATTGCAAATAAGCTATTCATTTTACAAAAAAAGCTAATCAAAATGAAAATGTGCTATTCAGATTGCAGTTCAGGATGAAAATAATCTATTCAGAATGAACAAAAAGGGATTCAGGATGCAAATAACCCATTCAAAATGCAAATAAACTATTTAGTTTGCAAAAAAAGCTATTCAGAATGAAAATGTGCTATTCAGATTGTAGTTCAGGATGAAAATAAGCTATTCAGAATGAGCTAAAAGGGATTCCGGATGCAAATAACCTATTCAGAATGCAAATAAACAATTTAGTTTGCAAAAAAAGCTATTCAGAATGAAAATGTGCTATTCAGATTGCAGTTCAGGATGAAAATAACCTATTCAGAATGCAAATAAACTATTTAGTTTGCAAAAAAAGCTATTCAGAATGAAAATGTGCTATTCAGATTATAGTTCAGGATGAAAATAAGCTATTCAGAATGAAAAAAACAGGATTTAGGATGCAAATAACCTATTCAGTATGTAGTTCAGACAAAAAAAAGCTATTCATAATGCAAATAAACTATTCAGAAGGCAATTATGCTATTCAGTTTGCAAAAAAACAGCTATTCTATATGAAAATATGCTATTCAGATTGCACTTCAGGATGAAAATAAGCTATTCAGAATGAAAAAAATGGGATTCAAGATGCAAATAACCTATTTAGTTTCCAGTTCAAACAAAAAAAGCTATTCAAAATGCAAATGAACTATTTAGATTGCAAATAAGCTATTAATTTTAAAAAAAAGCTAATCAAAATGAAAATGTGCTATTCAGATTGCAGTTCAGGATGAAAATAATCTATTCAGAATGAACAAAAAGAGATTTAGGATGCAAATAACCTATTCAGTTCGCAGTTCAGACAAAAAAAAGCTATTCAGAATGCAAATAAACTATTCAGAAGGCAAATAAGCTATTCAGTTTGCAAAAAAACAGCTATTCTGTATGAAAATATGCTATTCAGATTGCACTTCAGGATGAAAATAATCTATTCAGAATGAACAAAAAGGGATTCAGGATGCAAATAACCCATTCATAATGCAAATATACTATTTAGTTTGCAAAAAAAGCTATTCAGAATGAAAATGTGCTATTCAGATTGCAGTTCAGGATGAAAATAACCTATTGAGAATGCAAATAAACTATTTAGTTTGCAAAAAAAGCTATTCAGAATGAAAATGTGCTATTCAGATTACAGTTCAGGATGAAAATAAGCTATTCAGAATGAACAAAAAGAGATTCAGGATGCAAATAACCTATTCAGTTCGTATTTCAGACAAAAAAAACTATTCAGAATGCAAATAAACTATTCAGAAGGAAAATAAGCTATGCAGTTTGCAAAAAAAAAGCAATTCTGTATGAAAATGTGCTATTCAGAATGAAAAAAATGGGATTCAGGATGCAAATTACCTATTTAGTTTCCAGTTCAAACAAAAAAAGCTATTCAACATGCAAATGAAATATTTAGATTGCAAATAAGCTATTCATTTCACAAAAAAAGCTAATCAAAATGAAAATGTACTATTCAGATTGCAGTTCAGGATGAAAATATGTTATTCAGAATGAATAAAAAGGGATTTAGGATTCAAATAACCTATTTAGTTTGCAGTTCAGACAAAAAAGCTATTCAGAATGCAAATAAACAATTCAAATTGCAAATAACCTTATTAGTTTGCAAAAAAAGCTATTTAGAATGAAAATGTGCTATTCAGATAGCAGTTCAGGATGAAAATAAGCAATTTAGAATGAAAAAAAAGGATTGAGGAGGCAAATAACCTATTCATTTTGCAGTTCAGACAAAAAAAGCTATTCAGAATGCAAATAAACTATTCAGATTGCAAATAAGCTAATCAGTTTGCAAAAAAAGCTATTCAGAATGAATATGTGCTATTCAGATTGCAGTTTAGGATGAAAATAATCTATTCAGAATGAAGAAAAAGGGATTCAGGATGCAAATAACCTATTCAGTTTGTAGTTCAGACAAAAAAAACTATTCAGAATGCAAATAAATAATTCAGATTGCAAATAAACTATTCAGTTTGCAAAAAAAGCTATTCAGAATGAAAATGTGCTATTCAGAATGTTGTTCAGGATGAAAATAAGCAATTTAGAATGAAAAAAAAGGATTCAGGATGCAAATAACCTATTTAGTTTCCAGTTCAAACCAAAAAAGCTATTCAAAATGCAAATGAACTATTTAGATTGCAAATAAGCTATTCATTTTACAAAAAAAGCTAATCAAAATGAAAATGTGCTATTCAGATTGTAGTTCAGGATGAAAATAATCTATTCAGAATGAACAAAAAGGGATTCAGGATGCAAATAACCCATTCAAAATGCAAATAAACTATTTAGTTTGCGAAAAAAGCTATTCAGAATGAAAATGTGCTATTCAGATTGCAGTTCAGGATGAAAATAAGCTATTCAGAATGAACTAAAAGGGATTCCGGATGCAAATAACCTATTCAGAATGCAAATAAACTATTTAGTTTGCAAAAAAAACTAGTCAGAATGAAAATGTGCTATTCAGATTACAGTTCAGGATGAAAATAAGCTATTCAGAATGAACAAAAAGAGATTCAGGATGCAAATAACAAATTCAGTACGTAGTTCAGACAAAAAAAAGCTATTCAGAATGCAAATAAACTATTCAGAAGGCAAATAAGCTATGCAGTTTGCAAAAAAAAAGCTATTCTGTATGAAAATGTGCTATTCAGATTGCAGTTCGGATCAAAAAAAGCTATTCAGAATGCAAATAAACTATTCAGAAGGCAAATAAGCTATTCAGTTTGCAAAAAAACAGCTATTCTGTATGAAAATATGCTATTCAGATTGCAGTTCAGGATGAAAATAAGCTATTCAGAATGAACTAAAAGGGATTCGGGATGCAAATAACCTATTCAGAATGCAAATAAACAATTTAGTTTGCAAAAAATGCTATTCAGAATGAAAATGTGCTATTCAGAATGAAAATGTGCTATTCAGATTGCAGTTCAGGATGAAAATAACCTATTCAGAATGCAAATAAACTATTTAGTTTGCAAAAAAAGCTAGTCAGAATGAAAATGTGCTATTCAGATTACAGTTCAGGATGAAAATAAGCTATTCAGAATGAACAAAAAGAGATTCAGGATGCAAATAACAAATTCAGTACGTAGTTCAGACAAAAAAAAGCTATTCAGAATGCAAATAAACTATTCAGAAGGCAAATAAGCTATGCAGTTTGCAAAAAAAAAGCTATTCTGTATGTAAATGTGCTATTCAGATTGCAGTTCGGATCAAAATAAGCTATTCAGAATGAAAAAAATGGGATTTTGGACGCAAATAACCTATTTAATTTCCAGTTCAAACAAAAAAAGCTATTCAACATGCAAATGAAATATTTAGATTGCAAATAAGCTATTCATTTTAAAAAAAAAGCTAATCAAAATGAAAATGTACTATTCAGATTGCAGTTCAGGATAAAAATAATCTATTCAGAATGAACAAAAAGGGATTCAGGATGCAAATAACCTATTAAGTTTGCCGTTCAGACAAAAAAAGCTATTCAGAATGCAAATAAACTATTCAGAATGCAAATAAGCTATTCAGTTTACAAAAAAAGCTAATCAAAATGAAAATGTGCTATTCAGATTGCAGTTCAGGATGAAAATAATCCATTCAGAATGAACAAAAAGGGATTCAGGATGCAAATATCCTATTCAGTTTGTAGTTCAGACAAAAAAAGCTATTCAGAATGCAAATAAACAATTCAGATTGCAAATAAACTATTCAGTTTGCAAAAAAAGCTATTCAGAATGAAAATGTGCTATACAGATTACAGTTCAGGATGAAAATAAGCTATTCAGAATGAAAAAAAAACGGATTCAGGATGCAAATAACCTATTCAGTTCGCAGTTCAAACAAAAAAAGCTATTCGGCATGCAAATAAGCTATTCAGAATGCAAATAAGCTATTCAGTTTGCAAAAAAACCTATTCAGAATGAAAATGTGCTATTCAGATTGCAGTAAAGGATGAAAATAAGCTATTCAGAATGAACAAAATGGGATTCAGCATGCAAATAACCTATTTAGTTTGCAGTTCAAACAAAAAAAGCTATTCAAAATTCAAATAAACTATTGAGATTGCAAATATGCTATTCAGTTTGCAAAAAAAGCTATTCAGAATGAAAATGTGCTATTCAGATTGCAGTTCAGGATGAAAATATGTTATTCAGAATGAATAAAAAGGGATTTAGGATGCAAATAACCTATTTAGTTTGCAGTTCAGACAAAAAAGCTATTCAGAATGCAAATAAATAATTCAAATTGCAAATAACCTTATCAGTTTGCAAAAAAAGCTATTCAGAATGAAAATGTGCTATTCAGATTGCAGTTCAGGATGAAAATAAGCAATTTAGAATGAAAAAAAAGGATTGAGGAGGCAAATAACCTATTCATTTTGCAGTTCAGACAAAAAAGCTATTCAGAATGCAAATAAATTATTCAGATTGCAAATAAGCTAATTAGTTTGCAAAAAACGCTATTCAGAATGAAAATGTGCTATTCAGATTACAGTTTAGGATGAAAATAAGCTATTCAGAATGAAAAAAAAGGATTCAGGATGCAAATAACCTATTCAGTTCGCAGTTCAGACAAAAAAAAGCTATTCAGAATGCAAATAAACTATTCAGAAGGCAAATAAGCTATTCAGTTTGCAAAAAAACAGCTATTCTGTATGAAAATATGCTATTCAGATTGCACTTCAGGATGAAAATAAGCTATTCAGAATGAAAAAAATGGGATTCATGATGCAAATAACCTATTTAGTTTCCAGTTCAAACAAAAAAAGCTATTCAAAATGCAAATGAACTATTTAGAAGGCAATAAGCTATTCATTTTACAAAAAAAGCTAATCAAGATGAAAATGTGCTATTCAGATTGCAGTTCAGGATGAAAATAATCTATTCAGAATGAATAAAAAGAGATTCAGGACGCAAATAACCTATTCAGTTCGCAGTTCAGACAAAAAAAAGCTATTCATAATGCAACAAAACTATTCAGAAGGCAAATAAGCTATTCAGTTTGCAAAAAAACAGTTATTCTGTATGAAAATATGCTATTCAGATTGCACTTCAGCTATTCTGTATGAAAAAAAGCTATTCAGAATGAAAATGTGCTATTCAGAATGCAGTTCAGGATGAAAATAACCCATTCAGAATGCAAATAAACTATTTAGTTTGCAAAAAAGCTATTCAGAATGAAAATTTGCTATTCAGATTGCAGTTCAGGATGAAAATAAGCTATTCAGAATGAACAAAAAGTGATTCAGGATGCAAATAACCTATTCAGAATGCAAATAAACAATTTAGTTTGCAAAAAAAGCTATTCAGAATGAAAATGTGCTATTCAGATTGCAGTTCAGGATGAAAATAACCTATTCAGAATGCAAATAAACAATTTAGTTTGCAAAAAAAGCTATTCAGAATGAAAATGTGCTATTCAGATTACAGTTCAAGATGAAAATAAGCTATTCAAAATGAACAAAAAGAGATTAAGGATGCAAATAACCTATTCAGTGCGTAGTTCAGACAAAAAAAAGCTATTCAGAATGCAAATAAACTATTCAGAAGGCAAATAAGCTATGCAGTTTGCAAAAAAAAAGCTATTCTGTATGAAAATGTGCTATTCAGATTGCAGTTCGGATCAAAATAAGCTATTCAGAATGAAAAAAATGGGATTCAGGACGCAAATAACCTATTTAGTTTCCAGTTCAAACAAAAAAATCTATTCAACATGCAAATGAAATATTTAGATTGCAAATAAGCTATTCATTTTACAGAAAAAGCTAATCAAAATGAAAATGTGCTATTCAGATTACAGTTTAGGATGAAAATAAGCTATTCAAAATGAAAAAAAAGGATTCTGGATGCAAATAACCTATTCAGTTCGCAGTTCAGACAAAAAAGGGATTCAGGATGCAAATAATCTATTCAGAATGAACAAAAAGGGATTCAGGATGCAAATAACCCATTCATAATGCAAATATACTATTTAGTTTGCAAAAAAAGCTATTCAGAATGAAAATGTGCTATTCAGATTGCAGTTCAGGATGAAAATAACCTATTGAGAATGCAAATAAACTATTTAGTTTGCAAAAAAAGCTATTCAGAATGAAAATGTGCTATTCAGATTACAGTTCAGGATGAAAATAAGCTATTCAGAATGAACAAAAAGAGATTCAGGATGCAAATAACCTATTCAGTTCGTATTTCAGACAAAAAAAACTATTCAGAATGCAAATAAACTATTCAGAAGGAAAATAAGCTATGCAGTTTGCAAAAAAAAAGCAATTCTGTATGAAAATGTGCTATTCAGAATGAAAAAAATGGGATTCAGGATGCAAATTACCTATTTAGTTTCCAGTTCAAACAAAAATAGCTATTCAACATGCAAATGAAATATTTAGATTGCAAATAAGCTATTCATTTCACAAAAAAAGCTAATCAAAATGAAAATGTACTATTCAGATTGCAGTTCAGGATGAAAATATGTTATTCAGAATGAATAAAAAGGGATTTAGGATTCAAATAACCTATTTAGTTTGCAGTTCAGACAAAAAAGCTATTCAGAATGCAAATAAACAATTCAAATTGCAAATAACCTTATTAGTTTGCAAAAAAAGCTATTTAGAATGAAAATGTGCTATTCAGATAGCAGTTCAGGATGAAAATAAGCAATTTAGAATGAAAAAAAAGGATTGAGGAGGCAAATAACCTATTCATTTTGCAGTTCAGACAAAAAAAGCTATTCAGAATGCAAATAAACTATTCAGATTGCAAATAAGCTAATCAGTTTGCAAAAAAAGCTATTCAGAATGAATATGTGCTATTCAGATTGCAGTTTAGGATGAAAATAATCTATTCAGAATGAAGAAAAAGGGATTCAGGATGCAAATAACCTATTCAGTTTGTAGTTCAGACAAAAAAAACTATTCAGAATGCAAATAAATAATTCAGATTGCAAATAAACTATTCAGTTTGCAAAAAAAGCTATTCAGAATGAAAATGTGCTATTCAGAATGTTGTTCAGGATGAAAATAAGCAATTTAGAATGAAAAAAAAGGATTCAGGATGCAAATAACCTATTTAGTTTCCAGTTCAAACCAAAAAAGCTATTCAAAATGCAAATGAACTATTTAGATTGCAAATAAGCTATTCATTTTACAAAAAAAGCTAATCAAAATGAAAATGTGCTATTCAGATTGTAGTTCAGGATGAAAATAATCTATTCAGAATGAACAAAAAGGGATTCAGGATGCAAATAACCCATTCAAAATGCAAATAAACTATTTAGTTTGCGAAAAAAGCTATTCAGAATGAAAATGTGCTATTCAGATTGCAGTTCAGGATGAAAATAAGCTATTCAGAATGAACTAAAAGGGATTCCGGATGCAAATAACCTATTCAGAATGCAAATAAACTATTTAGTTTGCAAAAAAAACTAGTCAGAATGAAAATGTGCTATTCAGATTACAGTTCAGGATGAAAATAAGCTATTCAGAATGAACAAAAAGAGATTCAGGATGCAAATAACAAATTCAGTACGTAGTTCAGACAAAAAAAAGCTATTCAGAATGCAAATAAACTATTCAGAAGGCAAATAAGCTATGCAGTTTGCAAAAAAAAAGCTATTCTGTATGAAAATGTGCTATTCAGATTGCAGTTCGGATCAAAAAAAGCTATTCAGAATGCAAATAAACTATTCAGAAGGCAAATAAGCTATTCAGTTTGCAAAAAAACAGCTATTCTGTATGAAAATATGCTATTCTGATTGCAGTTCAGGATGAAAATAAGCTATTCAGAATGAACTAAAAGGGATTCGGGATGCAAATAACCTATTCAGAATGCAAATAAACAATTTAGTTTGCAAAAAATGCTATTCAGAATGAAAATGTGCTATTCAGAATGAAAATGTGCTATTCAGATTGCAGTTCAGGATGAAAATAACCTATTCAGAATGCAAATAAACTATTTAGTTTGCAAAAAAAGCTAGTCAGAATGAAAATGTGCTATTCAGATTACAGTTCAGGATGAAAATAAGCTATTCAGAATGAACAAAAAGAGATTCAGGATGCAAATAACAAATTCAGTACGTAGTTCAGACAAAAAAAAGCTATTCAGAATGCAAATAAACTATTCAGAAGGCAAATAAGCTATGCAGTTTGCAAAAAAAAAGCTATTCTGTATGTAAATGTGCTATTCAGATTGCAGTTCGGATCAAAATAAGCTATTCAGAATGAAAAAAATGGGATTTTGGACGCAAATAACCTATTTAATTTCCAGTTCAAACAAAAAAAGCTATTCAACATGCAAATGAAATATTTAGATTGCAAATAAGCTATTCATTTTAAAAAAAAAGCTAATCAAAATGAAAATGTACTATTCAGATTGCAGTTCAGGATAAAAATAATCTATTCAGAATGAACAAAAAGGGATTCAGGATGCAAATAACCTATTAAGTTTGCCGTTCAGACAAAAAAAGCTATTCAGAATGCAAATAAACTATTCAGAATGCAAATAAGCTATTCAGTTTACAAAAAAAGCTAATCAAAATGAAAATGTGCTATTCAGATTGCAGTTCAGGATGAAAATAATCCATTCAGAATGAACAAAAAGGGATTCAGGATGCAAATATCCTATTCAGTTTGTAGTTCAGACAAAAAAAGCTATTCAGAATGCAAATAAACAATTCAGATTGCAAATAAACTATTCAGTTTGCAAAAAAAGCTATTCAGAATGAAAATGTGCTATACAGATTACAGTTCAGGATGAAAATAAGCTATTCAGAATGAAAAAAAAACGGATTCAGGATGCAAATAACCTATTCAGTTCGCAGTTCAAACAAAAAAAGCTATTCGGCATGCAAATAAGCTATTCAGAATGCAAATAAGCTATTCAGTTTGCAAAAAAACCTATTCAGAATGAAAATGTGCTATTCAGATTGCAGTAAAGGATGAAAATAAGCTATTCAGAATGAACAAAATGGGATTCAGCATGCAAATAACCTATTTAGTTTGCAGTTCAAACAAAAAAAGCTATTCAAAATTCAAATAAACTATTGAGATTGCAAATATGCTATTCAGTTTGCAAAAAAAGCTATTCAGAATGAAAATGTGCTATTCAGATTGCAGTTCAGGATGAAAATATGTTATTCAGAATGAATAAAAAGGGATTTAGGATGCAAATAACCTATTTAGTTTGCAGTTCAGACAAAAAAGCTATTCAGAATGCAAATAAATAATTCAAATTGCAAATAACCTTATCAGTTTGCAAAAAAAGCTATTCAGAATGAAAATGTGCTATTCAGATTGCAGTTCAGGATGAAAATAAGCAATTTAGAATGAAAAAAAAGGATTGAGGAGGCAAATAACCTATTCATTTTGCAGTTCAGACAAAAAAGCTATTCAGAATGCAAATAAATTATTCAGATTGCAAATAAGCTAATTAGTTTGCAAAAAACGCTATTCAGAATGAAAATGTGCTATTCAGATTACAGTTTAGGATGAAAATAAGCTATTCAGAATGAAAAAAAAGGATTCAGGATGCAAATAACCTATTCAGTTCGCAGTTCAGACAAAAAAAAGCTATTCAGAATGCAAATAAACTATTCAGAAGGCAAATAAGCTATTCAGTTTGCAAAAAAACAGCTATTCTGTATGAAAATATGCTATTCAGATTGCACTTCAGGATGAAAATAAGCTATTCAGAATGAAAAAAATGGGATTCATGATGCAAATAACCTATTTAGTTTCCAGTTCAAACAAAAAAAGCTATTCAAAATGCAAATGAACTATTTAGAAGGCAATAAGCTATTCATTTTACAAAAAAAGCTAATCAAGATGAAAATGTGCTATTCAGATTGCAGTTCAGGATGAAAATAATCTATTCAGAATGAATAAAAAGAGATTCAGGACGCAAATAACCTATTCAGTTCGCAGTTCAGACAAAAAAAAGCTATTCATAATGCAACAAAACTATTCAGAAGGCAAATAAGCTATTCAGTTTGCAAAAAAACAGTTATTCTGTATGAAAATATGCTATTCAGATTGCACTTCAGCTATTCTGTATGAAAAAAAGCTATTCAGAATGAAAATGTGCTATTCAGAATGCAGTTCAGGATGAAAATAACCCATTCAGAATGCAAATAAACTATTTAGTTTGCAAAAAAGCTATTCAGAATGAAAATTTGCTATTCAGATTGCAGTTCAGGATGAAAATAAGCTATTCAGAATGAACAAAAAGTGATTCAGGATGCAAATAACCTATTCAGAATGCAAATAAACAATTTAGTTTGCAAAAAAAGCTATTCAGAATGAAAATGTGCTATTCAGATTGCAGTTCAGGATGAAAATAACCTATTCAGAATGCAAATAAACAATTTAGTTTGCAAAAAAAGCTATTCAGAATGAAAATGTGCTATTCAGATTACAGTTCAAGATGAAAATAAGCTATTCAAAATGAACAAAAAGAGATTAAGGATGCAAATAACCTATTCAGTGCGTAGTTCAGACAAAAAAAAGCTATTCAGAATGCAAATAAACTATTCAGAAGGCAAATAAGCTATGCAGTTTGCAAAAAAAAAGCTATTCTGTATGAAAATGTGCTATTCAGATTGCAGTTCGGATCAAAATAAGCTATTCAGAATGAAAAAAATGGGATTCAGGACGCAAATAACCTATTTAGTTTCCAGTTCAAACAAAAAAATCTATTCAACATGCAAATGAAATATTTAGATTGCAAATAAGCTATTCATTTTACAGAAAAAGCTAATCAAAATGAAAATGTGCTATTCAGATTACAGTTTAGGATGAAAATAAGCTATTCAAAATGAAAAAAAAGGATTCTGGATGCAAATAACCTATTCAGTTCGCAGTTCAGACAAAAAAAAGCTATTCAGAATGCAAATAAACTATTCAGAAGGCAAATAAGCTATTCAGTTTGCAAAAAAAACAGCTATTCTGTATGAAAATATGCTATTCAGATTGCACTTCAGCTATTCTGTATGAAAAAAAGCTATTCAGAATGAAAATGTGCTATTCAGAATGCAGTTCAGGATGAAAATAACCTGTTCAGAATGCAAATAAACTATTTAGTTTGCAAAAAAGCTATTCAGAATGAAAATGTGCTATTCAGATTGCAGTTCAGGATGAAAATAAGCTATTCAGAATGAACAAAAAGGGATTCAGGATGCAAATAACCTATTCAGAATGCAAATAAACAATTTAGTTTGCACAAAAAGCTATTCAGAATGAAAATGTGCTACTCAGATTGCGGTTCAGGATGAAAATAACCTATTCAGAATGCAAATAAACTATTTAGTTTGCAAAAAAAGCTATTCAGAATGAAAATGTGCTATTCAGATTACAGTTCAGGATGAAAATAAGCTATTCAGAATGAACAAAAAGAGATTCAGGATGCAAATAACCTATTCAGTGCATAGTTCAGACAAAAAAAAGCTATTCATAATGCAAATAAACTATTCAGAAGGCAAATAAGCTATGCAGTTTGCAAAAAAAAGCTATTCTGTATGAAAATGTGCTATTCAGATTGCAGTTCGGATCAAAATAAGCTATTCAGAATGAAAAAAATGGGATTCAGGACGCAAATAACCTATTTAGTTTCCAGTTCAAACAAAAAAATCTATTCAACATGCAAATGAAATATTTAGATTGCAAATAAGCTATTCATTTTACAAAAAAAGCTAATCAAAATGAAAATGTGCTATTCAGATTACAGTTTAGGATGAAAATAAGCTATTCAGAATGACAAAAAAGGATTCAGGATGCAAATAACCTATTCAGTTCGCAGTTCAGACAAAAAAAAGCTATTCATAATGCAAATAAACTATTCAGAAGGCAAATAAGCTATTCTGTTTGCAAAAAAACAGCTATTCTGTATGAAAATATGCTATTCAGATTGCACTTCAGGATGAAAATAAGCTATTCAGAAAGAAAAAAATGGGATTCAGGATGCAAATAACCTATTTAGTTTCCAGTTCAAACAAAAAAAGCTATTCAAAATGCAAATGAACTATTTAGATTGCAAATAAGCTATTCATTTTACAAAAAAAGCTAATCAAAATGAAAATATGCTATTCAGATTGCAGTTCAGGATGAAAATAATCTATTCAAAATGAACAAAAAGAGATTAAGGATGCAAATAACCTATTCAGTGCGTAGTTCAGACAAAAAAAAGCTATTCAGAATGCAAATAAACTATTCAGAAGGCAAATAAGCTATGCAGTTTGCAAAAAAAAAGCTATTCTGTATGAAAATGTGCTATTCAGATTGCAGTTCGGATCAAAATAAGCTATTCAGAATGAAAAAAATGGGATTCAGGACGCAAATAACCTATTTAGTTTCCAGTTCAAACAAAAAAATCTATTCAACATGCAAATGAAATATTTAGATTGCAAATAAGCTATTCATTTTACAGAAAAAGCTAATCAAAATGAAAATGTGCTATTCAGATTACAGTTTAGGATGAAAATAAGCTATTCAAAATGAAAAAAAAGGATTCTGGATGCAAATAACCTATTCAGTTCGCAGTTCAGACAAAAAAAAGCTATTCAGAATGCAAATAAACTATTCAGAAGGCAAATAAGCTATTCAGTTTGCAAAAAAAACAGCTATTCTGTATGAAAATATGCTATTCAGATTGCACTTCAGCTATTCTGTATGAAAAAAAGCTATTCAGAATGAAAATGTGCTATTCAGAATGCAGTTCAGGATGAAAATAACCTGTTCAGAATGCAAATAAACTATTTAGTTTGCAAAAAAGCTATTCAGAATGAAAATGTGCTATTCAGATTGCAGTTCAGGATGAAAATAAGCTATTCAGAATGAACAAAAAGGGATTCAGGATGCAAATAACCTATTCAGAATGCAAATAAACAATTTAGTTTGCACAAAAAGCTATTCAGAATGAAAATGTGCTACTCAGATTGCGGTTCAGGATGAAAATAACCTATTCAGAATGCAAATAAACTATTTAGTTTGCAAAAAAAGCTATTCAGAATGAAAATGTGCTATTCAGATTACAGTTCAGGATGAAAATAAGCTATTCAGAATGAACAAAAAGAGATTCAGGATGCAAATAACCTATTCAGTGCATAGTTCAGACAAAAAAAAGCTATTCATAATGCAAATAAACTATTCAGAAGGCAAATAAGCTATGCAGTTTGCAAAAAAAAGCTATTCTGTATGAAAATGTGCTATTCAGATTGCAGTTCGGATCAAAATAAGCTATTCAGAATGAAAAAAATGGGATTCAGGACGCAAATAACCTATTTAGTTTCCAGTTCAAACAAAAAAATCTATTCAACATGCAAATGAAATATTTAGATTGCAAATAAGCTATTCATTTTACAAAAAAAGCTAATCAAAATGAAAATGTGCTATTCAGATTACAGTTTAGGATGAAAATAAGCTATTCAGAATGACAAAAAAGGATTCAGGATGCAAATAACCTATTCAGTTCGCAGTTCAGACAAAAAAAAGCTATTCATAATGCAAATAAACTATTCAGAAGGCAAATAAGCTATTCTGTTTGCAAAAAAACAGCTATTCTGTATGAAAATATGCTATTCAGATTGCACTTCAGGATGAAAATAAGCTATTCAGAAAGAAAAAAATGGGATTCAGGATGCAAATAACCTATTTAGTTTCCAGTTCAAACAAAAAAAGCTATTCAAAATGCAAATGAACTATTTAGATTGCAAATAAGCTATTCATTTTACAAAAAAAGCTAATCAAAATGAAAATATGCTATTCAGATTGCAGTTCAGGATGAAAATAATCTATTCAGAATGAATAAAAAGAGATTCAGGATGCAAATAACCTATTCAGTTCGCATTTCAGACAAAAAAAAGCTATTTAGAATGCAAATAAACTATTCAGAAGGCAAATAAGCTATTCAGTTTGCAAAAAAATACCTATTCTGTATGAAAATATGCTATTCAGATTGCACTTTAGGATGAAAATAATCTATTCAGAATGAACAAAAAGGGATTCAGGATGCAAATAACCCATTCAGAATGCAAATAAACTATTTAGTTTGCAAAAAAGCTATTCAGAATGAAAATGTGCTATTCAGATTGCAGTTCAGGATGAAAATAAGCTATTCAGAATGAACAAAAAGGCATTCAGGAGTCAAATAACCTATTCAAAATGCAAATAAACAATTTAGTTTGCAAAAAAAGCTATTCAGAATGAAAATGTGCTATTCAGATTGCAGTTCAGGATGAAAATAACCTATTCAGAATGCAAATAAACTATTTAGTTTGCAAAAAAAGCTATTCAGAATGAAAATGTGCTATTCAGATTACAGTTCAGGATGAAAAAAAGCTATTCAGAATGAACAAAAAGAGATTCAGGATGCAAATAACCTATTCAGTTCGTATTTCAGACAAAAAAAACTATTCAGAATGCAAATAAACTATTCAGAAGGAAAATAAGCTATGCAGTTTGCAAAAAAAAAGCTATTCTGTATGAAAATGTGCTATTCAGAATGAAAAAAATGGGATTCAGGACGCAAATTACCTATTTAGTTTCCAGTTCAAACAAAAAAAGCTATTCAACATGCAAATGAAATATTTAGATTGCAAATAAGCTATTCATTTCACAAAAAAAGCTAATCAAAATGAAAATGTACTATTCAGATTGCAGTTCAGGATGAAAATAATCTATTCAGAATGAACAAAAAGGGATTCAGGATGCAAATAACCTATTAAGTTTGTCGTTCAGACAAAAAAAGCTATTCAGAATGCAAATAAACTATTCAGAATGCAAATAAGCTATTCAGTTTACAAAAAAAGCTAATCAAAATGAAAATGTGCTATTCAGATTGCAGTTCAGGATGAAAATAATCCATTCAGAATGAACAAAAAGGGATTCAAGATGCAAATATCCTATTAAGTTTGTAGTTCAGACCAAAAAAAGCTATACAGAATGCAAATAAACAATTCAGATTGCAAATAAACTATTCAGTTTGCAAAAAAGGCTATTCAGAATGAAAATGTCCTATACAGATTACAGTTCAAGATGAAAATAAGCTATTCAGAATGAAAAAAAAAAGGGATTCAAGATGCAAATAACCTATTCAGTTCGCAGTTCAGACAAAAAAAGCTATTCGGCATGCAAATAAGCTATTCAGAATTCAAATAAGCTATTCAGTTTGCAAAAAAAGCTATTCAGAATGAAAATGTGCTATTCAGATTGCAGTTCAGGATGAAAATAAGCTATTCAGAAGGAACAAAATGGGATTCAGCATGCAAATAACCTATTTAGTTTGCAGTTCAAACAAAAAACGCTATTCAAAATCCAATTAAACTATTAAGATTGCAAATAAGCTATTCAGTTTGCAAAAAAAGCTATTCAGAATGAAAATGTGCTATTCAGATTGCAGTTCAGGATGAAAATATGTTATTCAGAATGAATAAAAAAGGATTTAGGATGCAAATAACCTATTTAGTCTGTAGTTCAGACAAAAAAGCTATTCAGAATGCAAATAAACAATTCAAATTGCAAATAACCTTATCAGTTTGCAAAAAAAGCTATTCAGAATGAAAATGTGCTATTCAGATTGCAGTTCAGGATGAAAATAAGCTATTTAGACTGAAAAAAAAGGATTGAGGAGGCAAATAACCTATTCATTTTGCAGTTTAGACAAAAAAAGCTATTCACAATGCAAATAAATTATATTCAGATTGCAAATAAGCTAATCAGTTTGCAAAAAAAGCTATTCAGAATGAATATGTGCTATTCAGATTGCAGTTTAGGATGAAAATAACCTATTCAGAATGATCAAAAAGGGATTCAGGATGCAAATAACCTATTCAGTTTGTAGTTCAGACATAAAAAGCTATTCAGATTGCAAATAAACAATTCAGATTGCAAATAAACTATTCAGTTTGCAAAAAAAGCTATTCAGAATGAAAATGTGCTATTCAGATTACAGTTTAGGATGAAAATAAGCTATTCAGAATGAAAAAAAAGGATTCAGGATGCAAATAACCTATTCAGTTCGTAGTTCAGACAAAAAAAAGCTATTCAAAATGCAAATAAACTATTCAGAAGGCAAATAAGCTATTCAGTTTGCAAAAAAACAACTATTCTGTATGAAAATATGCTATTCAGATTGCACTTCAGGATGAAAATAATCTATTCAGAATGAACAAAAAAGGATTCAGGATGCAAATAACCCATTCAGAATGCAAATAAACTATTTAGTTTGCAAAAAAGCTATTCAGAATGAAAATGTGCTATTCAGATTGCAGTTCAGGATGAAAATAAGCTATTCAGAATGAACAAAAAGGCATTCAGGAGTCAAATAACCTATTCAAAATGCAAATAAACAATTTAGTTTGCAAAAAAAGCTATTTAGAATGAAAATGTGCTATTCAGATTGCAGTTCAGGATGAAAATAACCTATTCAGAATGCAAATAAACTATTTAGTTTGCAAGAAAAGCAATTCAGAATGAAAATGTGCTATTCAGATTACAGTTCAGGATGAAAATAAGCTATTCAGAATGAACTAAAAGGGATTCAGGATGCAAATAACCTATTCAGAATGCAAATAAACAATTTAGTTTGCAAAAAAAAGCTATTCAGAATGAAAATGTGCTATTCAGATTGCAGTTCAGGATGAAAATAACCTATTCAGAATGCGAATAAACTATTTAGTTTGCAAAAAAAGCTATTCAGAATGAAAATGTGCTATTCAGATTGCAGTTCAGGATGAAAATATGTTATTCAGAATGAATAAAAAAGGATTTAGGATGCAAATAACCTATTTAGTTTGTAGTTCAGACAAAAAAGCTATTCAGAATGCAAATAAACAATTCAAATTGCAAATAACCTTATCAGTTTGCAAAAAAAGCTATTCAGAATGAAAATGTGCTATTCAGATTGCAGTTCAGGATGAAAATAAGCTATTCAGAATGAACAAAAAGGCATTCAGGAGTCAAATAACCTATTCAAAATGCAAATAAACAATTTAGTTTGCAAAAAAAGCTATTTAGAATGAAAATGTGCTATTCAGATTGCATTTCAGGATGAAAATAACCTATTCAGAATGCAAATAAACTATTTAGTTTGCAAGAAAAGCAATTCAGAATGAAAATGTGCTATTCAGATTACAGTTCAGGATGAAAATAAGCTATTCAGAATGAACTAAAAGGGATTCAGGATGCAAATAACCTATTCAGAATGCAAATAAACAATTTAGTTTGCAAAAAAAGCTATTCAGAATGAAAATGTGCTATTCAGATTGCAGTTCAGGATGAAAATAACCTATTCAGAATGCAAATAAACTATTTAGTTTGCAAAAAAAGCTATTCAGAATGAAAATGTGCTATTCAGATTGCAGTTCAGGATGAAAATAATCTATTCAGAATGAATAAAAAGAGATTCAGGATGCAAATAACCTATTCAGTTCGCATTTCAGACAAAAAAAAGCTATTCAGAATGCAAATAAACTATTCAGAAGGCAAATAAGCTATTCAGTTTGCAAAAAAATACCTATTCTGTATGAAAATATGCTATTCAGATTGCACTTTAGGATGAAAATAATCTATTCAGAATGAACAAAAAGGGATTCAGGATGCAAATAACCCATTCAGAATGCAAATAAACTATTTAGTTTGCAAAAAAGCTATTCAGAATGAAAATGTGCTATTCAGATTGCAGTTCAGGATGAAAATAAGCTATTCAGAATGAACAAAAAGGCATTCAGGAGTCAAATAACCTATTCAAAATGCAAATAAACAATTTAGTTTGCAAAACAAGCTATTTAGAATGAAAATGTGCTATTCAGATTGTAGTTCAGGATGAAAATAACCTATTCAGAATGCAAATAAACTATTTAGTTTGCAAAAAAAGCTATTCAGAATGAAAATGTGCTATTCAGATTACTGTTCAGGATGAAAATAAGCTATTCAGAATGAACTAAAAGGGATTCAGGATGCAAATAACCTATTCAGAATGCAAATAAACAATTTAGTTTGCAAAAAAAGCTATTCAGAATGAAAATGTACTATTCAGATTGCAGTTCAGGATGAAAATAACCTATTCAGAATGCAAATAAACTATTTAGTTTGCAAAAAAAGCTATTCAGAATGAAAATGTGCTATTCAGATTACAGTTCAGGATGAAAATAAGCTATTCAGAATGAACAAAAAGAGATTCAGGATGCAAATAACCTATTCAGTTCGTATTTCAGACAAAAAAAACTATTCAGAATGCAAATAAACTATTCAGAAGGAAAATAAGCTATGCAATTTGCAAAAAAAAAGCTATTATGTATGAAAATGTGCTATTCAGAATGAAAAAAATGGGATTCAGGACGCAAATTACCTATTTAGTTTCCAGTTCAAACAAAAAAAGCTATTCAACATGCAAATGAAATATTTAGATTGCTAATAAGCTATTCATTTCACAAAAAAAGCTAATCAAAATGAAAATGTACTATTCAGATTGCAGTTCAGGATGAAAATAATCTATTCAGAATGAACAAAAAGGGATTCAGGATGCAAATAACCTATTAAGTTTGTCGTTCAGACAAAAAAAGCTATTCAGAATGCAAATAAACTATTCAGAATGCAAATAAGCTATTCAGTTTACAAAAAAAGCTAATCAAAATGAAAATGTGCTATTCAGATTGCAGTTCAGGATGAAAATAATCCATTCAGAATGAACAAAAAGGGATTCAAGAGCAAATATCCTATTAAGTTTGTAGTTCAGACCAAAAAAAGCTATACAGAATGCAAATAAACAATTCAGATTGCAAATAAACTATTCAGTTTGCAAAAAAGGCTATTCAGAATGAAAATGTCCTATACAGATTACAGTTCAAGATGAAAATAAGCTATTCAGAATGAAAAAAAAAGGGATTCAAGATGCAAATAACCTATTCAGTTCGCAGTTCAGACAAAAAAAGCTATTCGGCATGCAAATAAGCTATTCGGAATTCAAATAAGCTATTCAGTTTGCAAAAAAAGCTATTCAGAATAAAAATGTGCTATTCAGATTGCAGTTCAGGATGAAAATAAGCTATTCAGGAGGAACAAAATGGGATTCAGCATGCAAATAACCTATTTAGTTTGCAGTTCAAACAAAAAACGCTATTCAAAATCCAATTAAACTATTAAGATTGCAAATAAGCTATTCAGTTTGCAAAAAAAGCTATTCAGAATGAAAATGTGCTATTCAGATTGCAGTTCAGGATGAAAATATGTTATTCAGAATTAATAAAAAAGGATTTAGGATGCAAATAACCTATTTAGTTTGTAGTTCAGACAAAAAAGCTATTCAGAATGCAAATAAACAATTCAAATTGCAAATAACCTTATCAGTTTGCAAAAAAAGCTATTCAGAATGAAAATGTGCTATTCAGATTGCAGTTCAGGATGAAAATAAGCTATTTAGACTGAAAAAAAAGGATTGAGGAGGCAAATAACCTATTCATTTTGCAGTTCAGACAAAAAAAGCTATTCACAATGCAAATAAATTATATTCAGATTGCAAATAAGCTAATCAGTTTGCAAAAAAAGCTATTCAGAATGAATATGTGCTATTCAGATTGCAGTTTAGGATGAAAATAACCTATTCAGAATGATCAAAAAGGGATTCAGGATGCAAATAACCTATTCAGTTTGTAGTTCAGACAAAAAAAGCTATTCAGATTGCAAATAAACAATTCAGATTGCAAATAAACTATTCAGTTTGCAAAAAAAGCTATTCAGAATGAAAATGTGCTATTCAGATTACAGTTTAGGATGAAAATAAGCTATTCAGAATGAAAAAAAAGGATTCAGGATGCAAATAACCTATTCAGTTCGTAGTTCAGACAAAAAAAAGCTATTCAAAATGCAAATAAACTATTCAGAAGGCAAATAAGCTATTCAGTTTGCAAAAAAACAACTATTCTGTATGAAAATATGCTATTCAGATTGCACTTCAGGATGAAAATAATCTATTCAGAATGAACAAAAAAGGATTCAGGATGCAAATAACCCATTCAGAATGCAAATAAACTATTTAGTTTGCAAAAAAGCTATTCAGAATGAAAATGTGCTATTCAGATTGCAGTTCAGGATGAAAATAAGCTATTCAGAATGAACAAAAAGGCATTCAGGAGTCAAATAACCTATTCAAAATGCAAATAAACAATTTAGTTTGCAAAAAAAGCTATTTAGAATGAAAATGTGCTATTCAGATTGCAGTTCAGGATGAAAATAACCTATTCAGAATGCAAATAAACTATTTAGTTTGCAAGAAAAGCAATTCAGAATGAAAATGTGCTATTCAGATTACAGTTCAGGATGAAAATAAGCTATTCAGAAGGAACAAAATGGGATTCAGCATGCAAATAACCTATTTAGTTTGCAGTTCAAACAAAAAATGCTATTCAAAATCCAATTAAACTATTAAGATTGCAAATAAGCTATTCAGTTTGCAAAAAAAGCTATTCAGAATGAAAATGTGCTATTCAGATTGCAGTTCAGGATGAAAATATGTTATTCAGAATGAATAAAAAAGGATTTAGGATGCAAATAACCTATTTAGTTTGTAGTTCAGACAAAAAAGCTATTCAGAATGCAAATAAACAATTCAAATTGCAAATAACCTTATCAGTTTGCAAAAAAAGCTATTCAGAATGAAAATGTGCTATTCAGATTGCAGTTCAGGATGAAAATAAGCTATTTAGACTGAAAAAAAAGGATTGAGGAGGCAAATAACCTATTCATTTTGCAGTTCAGACAAAAAAAGCTATTCACAATGCAAATAAATTATATTCAGATTGCAAATAAGCTAATCAATTTGCAAAAAAAGCTATTCAGAATGAATATGTGCTATTCAGATTGCAGTTTAGGACGAAAATAACCTATTCAGAATGATCAAAAAGGGAATCAGGATGCAAATAACCTATTCAGTTTGTAGTTCAGACAAAAAAAGCTATTCAGATTGCAAATAAACAATTCAGATTGCAAATAAACTATTCAGTTTGCAAAAAAAGCTATTCAGAATGAAAATGTGCTATTCAGATTACAGTTTAGGATGAAAATAAGCTATTCAGAATGAAAAAAAAGGATTCAGGATGCAAATAACCTATTCAGTTCGTAGTTCAGACAAAAAAAAGCTATTCAAAATGCAAATAAACTATTCAGAAGGCAAATAAGCTATTCAGTTTGCAAAAAAACAACTATTCTGTATGAAAATATGCTATTCAGATTGCACTTCAGGATGAAAATAATCTATTCAGAATGAACAAAAAAGGATTCAGGATGCAAATAACCCATTCAGAATGCAAATAAACTATTTAGTTTGCAAAAAAGCTATTCAGAATGAAAATGTGCTATTCAGATTGCAGTTCAGGATGAAAATAAGCTATTCAGAATGAACAAAAAGGCATTCAGGAGTCAAATAACCTATTCAAAATGCAAATAAACAATTTAGTTTGCAAAAAAAGCTATTTAGAATGAAAATGTGCTATTCAGATTGCAGTTCAGGATGAAAATAACCTATTCAGAATGAAAATAAACTATTTAGTTTGCAAGAAAAGCAATTCAGAATGAAAATGTGCTATTCAGCTTACAGTTCAGGATGAAAATAAGCTATTCAGAATGAACTAAAAGGGATTCAGGATGCAAATAACCTATTCAGAATGCAAATAAACTATTTAGTTCGCAGTTCAGACAAAAAAAAGCTACTCAGAATGCAAATAAACTATTTAGAAGGCAAATAAGCTATTCAGTTTTCAAAAAAACAGCTACTCTGGATGAAAATATGCTATTCAGATTGCACTTCAGGATGAAAATAATCTATTCAGAATGAACTAAAAGGGATTCAGGATGCAAATAACCCATTCAGAATGCAAATAAACTATTTAGTTTGCAAAAAAGCTATTCAGAATGAAAATGTGCTATTCAGATTGCAGTTCAGGATGAAAATAAGCTATTCAGAATGAACAAAAAGGCATTCAGGATGCAAATAACCTATTCAAAATGCAAATAAACAATTTAGTTTGCAAAAAAAGCTATTCAGAATGAAAATGTGCTATTCATATTGCAGTTCAGGATGAAAATAACCTATTCAGAATGCAAATAAACTATTTAGTTTGCAAAAAAAGCTATTCATAATGAAAATGTGCTATTCAGATTCTAGTTCAGGATGAAAATAAGCTATTCAGAATGAACAAAAAGAGATTCAGGATGCAAATAACCTATTCAGTTCGTAGTTCAGACAAAAAAAAACTATTCAGAATGCAAATTAACTATTCAGAAGGCAAATAAGCTTTGCAGTTTGCAAAAAAAAAGCTATTCTGTATGAAAATGTGCTATTCAGATTGCAGTTCGGATCAAAATAAGCTATTCAGAATGAAAAAAATGGGATTCAGGACGCAAATTACCTATTTGTTTCCAGTTCAAACAAAAAAAGCTATTCAACATGCAAATGAAATATTTTGATTGCAAATAAGCTATTCATTTTACAAAAAAAGCTAATCAAAATGAAAATGTACTATTCAGATTGCAGTTCAGGATGAAAATAATCTATTCAGAATGAACAAAAAGGGATTGAGGATGCAAATAACCTATTAAGTTTGTCGTTCAGACAAAAAAAGCTATTCAGAATGCAAATAAGCTATTCAGTTTACAAAAAAAGCTAATCAAAATGAAAATGTGTTATTCAGATTGCAGTTCAGGATGAAAATAATCCATTCAGAATGAACAAAAAGGGATTCAAGATGCAAATATCCTATTAAGTTTGTAGTTCAGACAAAAAAAGCTATACAGAATGCAAATAAACAATTCAGATTGCAAATAAACTATTCAGTTTGCAAAAAAAGCTATTCAAAATGAAAATGTCCTATACAGATTACAGTTCAGGATGAAAATATGCTATTCAGAATGAAAAAAAAAAGGGATTCAGGATGCAAATAACCTATTCAGTTCGCAGTTCAGACAAAAAAAGCTATTCGGCATGCAAATAAGCTATTCAGAATTCAAATAAGCTATTCAGTTTGCAAAAAAAGCTATTCAGAATGAAAATGTGCTATTCAGATTGCAGTTCAGGATGAAAATAAGCTATTCAGAAGGAACAAAATGGGATTCAGCATGCAAATAACCTATTTAGTTTGCAGTTCAAACAAAAAACGCTATTCAAAATTCAATTAAACTATTAAGATTGCAAATAAGCTATTCAGTTTGCAAAAAAAAGCTATTCAGAATGAAAATGTGCTATTCAGATAGCAGTTCAGGATGAAAATATGTTATTCAGAATGAATAAAAAGGGATTTAGGATGCAAATAACCTATTTAGTTTGTAGTTCAGACAAAAAAGCTATTCAGAATGCAAATAAACAATTCAAATTGCAAATAACCTTATCAGTTTGCAAAAAAAGCTATTCAGAATGAAAATGTGCTATTCAGATTGCAGTTCAGGATGAAAATAAGCAATTTAGACTGAAAAAAAAGGATTGAGGAGGCAAATAACCTATTCATTTTGCAGTTCAGACAAAAAAAGCTATTCAGAATGCAAATAAATTATTCAGATTGCAAATAAGCTAATCAGTTTGCAAAAAAAGCTATTCAGAATGAATATGTGCTATTCTGATTGTAGTTTAGGATGAAAATAATCTATTCAGAATGATCAAAAAGGGATTCAGGATGCAAATAACCTATTCAGTTTGTAGTTCAGACAAAAAAAACTATTCAGATTGCAAATAAACAATTCAGATTGCAAATAAACTATTCAGTTTGCAAAAAAAGCTATTCAGAATGAAAATGTGCTATTCAGATTACAGTTTAGGATGAAAATAAGCTATTCAGAATGAAAAAGAAGGATTCAGGATGCAAATAACCTATTCAGTTCGTAGTTCAGACAAAAAAAAGCTATTCAGAATGCAAATAAACTATTCAGAAGGCAAATAAGCTATTCAGTTTGCAAAAAAACAGCTATTCTGTATGAAAATATGCTATTCAGATTGCACTTCAGGATGAAAATAAGCTATTAAGAATGAAAAAAATGGGATTCAGGATGCAAATAACCTATTTAGTTTCCAGTTCAAACAAAAAAAGCTATTCAAAATGCAAATGAACTATTTAGATTGCAAATAAGCTATTCATTTTACAAAAAAAGCTAATCAAAATGAAAATGTGCTATTCAGATTGCAGTTCAGGATGAAAATAATCTATTCAGAATGAATAAAAAGAGATTCAGGATGCAAATAACCTATTCAGTTCGCAGTTCAGACAAAAAAAAGCTACTCAGAATGCAAATAAACTATTTAGAAGGCAAATAAGCTATTCAGTTTTCAAAAAAACAGCTACTCTGGATGAAAATATGCTATTCAGATTGCACTTCAGGATGAAAATAATCTATTCAGAATGAACTAAAAGGGATTCAGGATGCAAATAACCCATTCAGAATGCAAATAAACTATTTAGTTTGCAAAAAAGCTATTCAGAATGAAAATGTGCTATTCAGATTGCAGTTCAGGATGAAAATAAGCTATTCAAAATGAAAAAAAAGGCATTCAGGATGCAAATAACCTATTCAAAATGCAAATAAACAATTTAGTTTGCAAAAAAAGCTATTCAGAATGAAAATGTGCTATTCAGATTGCAGTTCAGGATGAAAATAACCTATTCAGAATGCAAATAAACTATTTAGTTTGCAAAAAAAGCTATTCAGAATGAAAATGTGCTATTCAGATTACAGTTCAGGATGAAAATAAGCTATTCAGAATGAACTAAAAGGGATTCAGGATGCAAATAACCTATTCAGAATGCAAATAAACAATTTAGTTTGCAAAAAAAGCTATTCAGAATGAAAATGTGCTATTCAGATTGCAGTTCAGGATGAAAATAACCTATTCAGAATGGAAATAAACTATTTAGTTTGCAAAAAAAGCTATTCAGAATGAAAATGTGCTATTCAGATTACAGTACAGGATGAAAATAATCTATTCAGAATGAACAAAAAGGGATTCAGGATGCAAATAACCTATTCAGTTTGCAGTTCAGACAAAAAAAACTATTCAGAATGCAAATAAACTATTCAGATTGCAAATAAGCTAATCAGTATGCAAAAAAACCTATTCAGAATGAAAATGTGCTATTCAGATTGCAGTACAGGATGAAAATAATCTATTCAGAATGAATAAAAAGAGATTCAGGATGCAAATAACCTATTCAGTTCGCAGTTCAGACAAAAAAAAGCTACTCAGAATGCAAATAAACTATTTAGAAGGCAAATAAGCTATTCAGTTTTCAAAAAAACAGCTACTCTGGATGAAAATATGCTATTCAGATTGCACTTCAGGATGAAAATAATCTATTCAGAATGAACAAAAAGGGATTTAGGATGCAAATAACCCATTCAGAATGCAAATAAACTATTTAGTTTGCAAAAAAGCTATTCAGAATGAAAATGTGCTATTCAGATTGCAGTTCAGGATGAAAATAAGCTATTCAGAATGAACAAAAAGGCATTCAGGATGCAAATAACCTATTCAAAATGCAAATAAACAATTTAGTTTGCAAAAAAAGCTATTCAGAATGAAAATGTGCTATTCAGATTGCAGTTCAGGATGAAAATAACCTATTCAGAATGCAAATAAACTATTTAGTTTGCAAAAAAAGCTATTCAGAATGAAAATGTGCTATTCAGATTACTGTTCAGGATGAAAATAAGCTATTCAGAATGAACTAAAAGGGATTCAGGATGCAAATAACCTATTCAGAATGCAAATAAACAATTTAGTTTGCAAAAAAAGCTATTCAGAATGAAAATGTGCTATTCCGATTGCAGTTCAGGATGAAAATAACCTATTCAGAATGCAAATAAACTATTTAGTTTGCAAAAAAAGCTATTCAGAATGAAAATGTGCTATTCAGATTGCAGTTCAGGATGAAAATAAGCTATTCAGAATGAACAAAAAGGCATTCAGGATGCAAATAACCTATTCAAAATGCAAATAAACAATTTAGTTTGCAAAAAAAGCTATTCAGAATGAAAATGTGCTATTCCGATTGCAGTTCAGGATGAAAATAACCTATTCAGAATGCAAATAAACTATTTAGTTTGCAAAAAAAGCTATTCAGAATGAAAATGTGCTATTCAGATTACAGTTCAGGATGAAAATAATCTATTCAGAATGAACAAAAAGGGATTCAGGATGCAAATAACCTATTCAGTTTGCAGTTCAGACAAAAAAAACTATTCAGAATGCAAATAAACTATTCAAATTGCAAATAAGCTAATCAGTATGCAAAAAAACCTATTCAGAATGAAAATGTGCTATTCAGATTGCAGTTCAGGATGAAAATAATCTATTCAGAATGAATAAAAAGAGATTCAGGATGCAAATAACCTATTCAGTTCGCAGTTCAGACAAAAAAAAGCTACTCAGAATGCAAATAAACTATTTAGAAGGCAAATAAGCTATTCAGTTTTCAAAAAAACAGCTATTCTGGATGAAAATATGCTATTCAGATTGCACTTCAGGATGAAAATAATCTATTCAGAATGAACAAAAAGGGATTCAGGATGCAAATAACCCATTCAGAATGCAAATAAACTATTTAGTTTGCAAAAAAGCTATTCAGAATGAAAATGTGCTATTCAGATTGCAGTTCAGGATGAAAATAAGCTATTCAGAATGAACAAAAAGGCATTCAGGATGCAAATAACCAATTCAAAATGCAAATAAACAATTTAGTTTGCAAAAAAAGCTATTCAGAATGAAAATGTGCTATTCAGATTGCAGTTCAGGATGAAAATAACCTATTCAGAATGCAAATAAACTATTTAGTTTGCAAAAAAAGCTATTCAGAATGAAAATGTGCTATTCAGATTACAGTTCAGGATGAAAATAAGCTATTCAGAATGAACTAAAAGGGATTCAGGATGCAAATAACCTATTCAGAATGCAAATAAACAATTTAGTTTGCAAAAAAAGCTATTCAGAATGAAAATGTGCTATTCAGATTACAGTTCAGGATGAAAATAATCTATTCAGAATGAACAAAAAGGGATTCAGGATGAAAATAACCTATTCAGTTCGCAGTTCAGACAAAAAAAAGCTATTCAGAATGCTAATAAACTATTCAGAAGGCAAATAAGCTATTCAGTTTGCAAAAAAATAGCTATTCTGTATGAAAATAGACTATTCAGATTGCACTTCAGGATGAAAATAATCTACTCAGAATGAACAAAAAGGGATTCAGGATGCAAATAAACTATTCAGAATGCAAATAAACTATTTAGTTTGCAAAAAAAGCTATTCAGAATGAAAATGTGCTATTCAGATTGCAGTTCAGGATGAAAATAAGCTATTCAGAATGAACAAAAAGGGATTCAGGATGCAAATAACCTATTCAGAATGAAAATAAACAATTTAGTTTGCAAAAAAAGCTATTCAGAATGAAAATGTGCTATTCAGAATGCAGTTCAGGATGAAAATAACCTATTCAGAATGCAAATAAACTATTTAGTTTGCAAAAAAAGCTATTCAGAATGAAAATGTGCTATTCAGATTACAGTTCAGGATGAAAATAAGCTATTCAGAATGAACAAAAAGAGATTCAGGATGCAAATAACCTTTTCTGTTCGCAGTTCAGACAAAAAAATCTATTCATAATGCAAATAAACTATTCAGAAGGCCAATAAGCTATTCAGTTTGGAAAAAAACAGCTATTCTGTATGAAAATATGCTATTCAGATTGCACTTCAGGATGAAAATAATCTATTCAGAATGAACAAAAAGGGATTCAGGATGCAAATAACCTATTCAGAATGCAAATAAACTATTTAGTTTGCAAAAAAAGCTATTCAGAATGAAAATGTGCTATTCAGATTGCAGTTCAGGATGAAAACAAACTATTCAGAATGAACATAAACAGGGATTCAGGATGCAAATAACCTATTCAGTTCGCAGTTCAGACAAAAAAAGCTATTCAGCATGCAAATAAGCTATTCAGTTTGCAAAAAAAGCTATTCAGATTGCAGTTCGGGATGAAAATAATCCAATCAGAATGAACAAAAAGGGATTCAGGATGCAAATAACCTATTAAGTTTTCCGTTCAGACTAAAAAACGTATTCAGAATGCAAATAAACTATTCAGAATGCAAATAAGCTATTCAGTTTACAAAAAAAGCTAATCAAAATGAAAATGTGCTATTCAGATTGCAGTTCAGGATGAAAATAATCCATTCAGAATGAACAAAAAGGGATTCTGATGCAAATATCCAATTCAGTTTATAGTTCAGACAAAAGAAGCTATTCAGAATGCAAATAAACAATTCAGATTGCAAATAAACTATTCAGTTTGCAAAAAAAGCTATTCAGAATGAAAATGTGCTATACAGATTAGAGTTCAGGATGAAAATAAGCTATTCAGAATGAAAAAAAAGGGATTCAGGATGCAAATAACCTATTCAATTCGCAGTTCAGACAAAAAAAGCTATTCGGTATGCAAATAAGCTATTCAGAATGCAAATAAGTTATTCAGTTTGCAAAAAAAGCTATTCAGAATGAAAATGTGCTATTCAGATTGCAGTTCAGGATGAAAATAATCCATTCAGAATGAACAAAAAGGGATTCAGGATGCAAATAACCTATTCAGTTCGCAGTTTAGACAAAAAAAAACTATTCAGAATGCAAAAAAACTATTCAGAAGGAAAATAAGCTATTCTGTTTGCAAAAAAACAGCTATTCTGTATGAAAATATGCTATTGAGATTGCACTTCAGGATGCAAATAACCTATTCAGAATGCAAATAAACTATTTAGTTTGCAAAAAAAGCTATTCAGAATGAAAATGTGCTATTCAGATTGCAGTTCAGGATGAAGACTAACTATTCAGAATGAACAAAATGGGATTCAGGATACAAATAACCTATTTAGTTTGCAGTTCAAACAAAAAAAGTTATTCAAAATGCAAATGAACTATTCAGATTGCAAATAAGCTATTCATTTTACAAAAAAAGCTAATCAAAATGAAAATGTGCTATTCAGATTGCAGTTAAGGATGAAAATAATCTATTCAGAATGAACAAAAAGAGATTCAGGATGCAAATAACCTATTCAGTTTGCAAATCAGACAAAAAAAGCTATTCATCATGCAAATAAACTATTCAGATTGCAAATAAGCTAATCAGTATGCAAAAAAACCTATTCAGAATGAAAATGTGCAATTCAGATTACAGTTCAGGATGAAAATAAGCTATTCAGAATGTACAAAAAGAGATTCAGGATGCAAATAACCTATTCAGTTCGCAGTTCAGAAAAAAAAAGCTATTCAGAATGAAAATGTGCTATTCAGATTACAGTTCAGGATGAAAATAAGCTATTCAGAATGAAAATAAAAAGGGATTCAGGATGCAAATAACCTATTTAGTTTGCAATTCAAACAAAAAAGGCTATTCAAAATGCAAATGAAATCTTCAGATTGCAAATAAGCTATTCATTTTACAAAAAAAGCTAATCAAAATGAAAATGTGCTATGTAGATTGCAGTTCAGGATGAAAATAATCTATCAGAATGAACAAAAAGGGATTCAGGATGCAAATAACCTATTCAGTTTGCAGTTCAGACAAAAAAACTATTCAGAATGCAAATAAACTATTCAGATTGCAAATAAGCTAATCAGTATGCAAAAAAACCTATTCTGAATGAAAATGTGCAATTCAGATTACAGTTCAGGATGAAAATAAGCTATTCAGAATGAACAAAAAGAGATTCAGGATGCAAATAACCTATTCAGTTCGCAGTTCAGAAAAAAAAAAAACTATTCAGAATGCAAATAAACTATTCAGAAGGCAAATAAGCTATTCAGTTTGCAAAAAAATAGCTATTCTGTATGAAAATATGCTATTCAGATTGCACTTCAGGATGAAAATAATCTATTCAGAATGAACAAAAAGGGATTCAGGATGCAAATAACGTATTCAGAATGCAAATAAACTATTTAGTTTGCAAAAAAAGCAATTCAGAATGAAAACGTGCTATTCAGATTGCAGTTCAGGATGAAAATAAGCTATTCAGAATGAACAAAAAGGGATTCAGGATGCAAATAACCTATTCGGAATGAAAATAAACAATTTAGTTTGCAAAAAAAGCTATTCAGAATGAAAATGTGCTATTCAGATTGCAGTTTAGGATGAAAATAACCTATTAAGAATTCAAATAAACTATTTAGTTTGCAAAAAAAGCTATTCAGAATGAAAATGTTCTATTCAGATTACAGTTCAGGATGAAAATAAGCTATTCAGAATGAACAAAATGGTATTCAGGATACAAATAACCTCTTTAGTTTGCAGTTCAAACAAAAAAAGTTATTCAAAATGCAAATGAACTATTTAGATTGCAATTAAGCTATTCATTTTACAAAAAAACAGCTATTCTGTATGAAAATATGCTATTTAGATTGCAGTTCAGGATGAAAATAAGCTATTCAGAATGAACAAAAAGAGATTCAGGATGCAAATAACCTATTCAGTTCGCAGTTCAGACAAAAAAAAGCTAATCAGAATGCAAATAAACTATTCAGAAGGCAAATAAGCTATGCAGTTTGCAAAAAAAAAAGCTATTCTGTATGAAAATGTGCTATTCAGATTGCAGTTCAGGATGAAAACAAACTATTCAGAATGAACATAAACAGGGATTCAGGATGCAACTAACCTATTTAGTTTCTAGTTCAGACAAAAAAAGCTATTCAGCATGCAAATGAAATATTTAGATTGCAAATAAGCTATTCATTTTACAAAAAAAGCTAATCAAAATGAAAATGTACTATTCAGATTGCAGTTTAGAATGAACAAAAAGGGATTCAGGATGCAAATAACCTATTAAGTTTGCCGTTCAGACAAAAAAAGCTATTTCAGAATGCAAATAAACTATTCAGAATGCAAATAAGCTATTCAGTTTACAAAAAAAGCTAATCAAAATGAAAATGTGCTATTCAGATTGCAGTTCTGGATGAAAATAATCCATTCAGAATGAACAAAAAGGGATTCATGATGCAAATATCCTATTCAGTTTGTAGTTCAGACAAAAAAAGCTATTCAGAATGCAAATAAACAATTCAGATTGCAAATAAACTATTCAGTTTGCAAAAAAAGCTATTCAGAATGAAAATGTGCTATACAGATTACAGTTCAGGATGAAAATAAGCTATCTATATACAATATAATAAAAGAAACCCCAGGGACACATGTCACTCTCCCATTAAATTGATCTCCACCAAGACCCACACATTACTTCTCTTGGGAACACAACAACCGCTCTTCTCAAACCAAAAAATAACCCCACAAACCGTTCTTACAGTTTCTTGCCTGCACACAACCCCTCATTCTCAAATCAAAAAACCTCCCCTCTCTACTCTGAATCAAGTTCTCATATGAATAAACTTCCACAAACCGTTGTGGCTCCTCCGTCCTTGATGTCGCCGCTCCTACGCCCTTCATGTTGTCGCTCATCCGCCCCTGAATTTGCTTAATTCGCATTTCCTCCTCTCACTGCAATGTACTTCTCGACTCAGAATCAAGTAATGGTCGTTGCTCCTACTCCTTGACGCTGCTGCTCCCGCGCCTTGACGTTGATGATCATCCACCCTTGACGTCGCCGCTCCTACGCCTTCACGCTGCCACTCCTCCGTCCAGACGCCGCTCAAATGCCTCTTCTTTGTTTTCTGAAAAGTGAAACTCCTTATCTCTCTCTTCACCACCAACCAAATCTCTATTTTCTCCCATTCATGTTCTTCTATTGAGAAAAAGTCAATTGCTTCTTCTCCTAAAAAAAGAGTTTCAATGCCCACGTGCAGTTACTGAAAAAAGGCTTCCTTCTCAAACTCTTAATCTTTGTTTTTATTTTGTTTTTCAAATTTCAATTTCTAATGTAACGAGTTTTTGCCCTCTTTTCAATTCGCCGCTCCTGAGCCTTCACCAGATCTTCTACGGTAAATCCTCACTATCTTGTGCTTTCTTCTACTTCTCTCTGCTCTTTATTGAGTAAACCCTCTCTCAATTTGCTCTTTTCCTTCATTTCTATATCTGAATTTTGGAGACAATTTGAAGTAGGGACAATATTTGTCAAATCTGGGCATTCTTTGTGGTGCACATAAGGTGCTTGATGAAATGCTTGCTTTGTATATGCATTTTTTTTTTATCACACCAATATTATCTTCACTATTGATCATGGCTGTGTTTTTTATGTTGTAGGACCAACGCAAATATACTCATTTTTAGGGAATCATGTGGGGAAAGGTAAATCTTTTAATTCATAATTTTGTTATTTTTTATTTTTGTTAGAATAAATGGATCTTGATTTTGGTGCCCTTATCAATTTGTTAGTGTTTTAAATTACATAAATTACAGCTTTTGATGAAAGGTATGGGGGTGTTCTTCAAATGAAGACAGTGATTATGAGGTTTATTTGCAAACTGCAAGTGATGAAGAGGAGCTTGGATTTTCATCCGGTTGTATTTCAGGTCAATTGTAATTTAGTTGCTTATCAGTGAAAATGTATGTGCTTGCCTTGATTTTTTGTTGTTTCTAAAATAAAGCTTTTACATTTCATTTATCAGGAATGTGAAATCAAAGCCTGGTGGAACGAAGGCACGGGAATAGCTGAATTCATTGCCTTTATCTTGATTTTTGCTGTTGTTGTTAACTCTGGTCTGAAAATTATGGAGTTTCAAGGTAACTCTATAATTGTAACTGCTTCCAACATGAGTTTATGCAGATGCAGTATGTATGCTTACCTGTCCCATTGGAATGTGGTTATTTGGTTTTCTATTGATCCCGCTCCTCTCTTCCATGTATATATGTTTGATGATTTTCTTCTCTATGTGTATAGGTTGCAAAACGAGTTAAATATGATACAGTAAGGGAATTTTCAGATGATACTAAAGGGGAAAGACTCAGGGGAGACTGCTCACAATGGATGATGGTGCAGCAATCTAGGTGTTCAGAAAGAAGGCCCTTTGTTGCTTCTATGGGTGGTGAAGGCAGAAGTTCAAGGAAGGTAACTTACATCAACACAAAGGTAAATGCTTTGTCTTTCAAAACCACTTTCTGGGCTAATTTATATTTTGTTGGATTTGCCTTTTGTTCGCTTGGATCATAAGTGATTCCTTACAAGGTTCCTTTTTCTTTCAAATTTTTTCATGGGATAATGAAGGGATCTATCTTTTCCCTACCAATTGTGAATTAACTGTTCTTTTTCTGATTGATGTGGCATGGACGCAAATGGATTCTGATTTGTTAAATGTTTAAACTATCTTAGTACTTTTTGGTTCTCAAAATTTACCTTAATGTTTCTGAAAGATTATCTTAAATTTTGGTAAAGCGCAATTAGTGATTTATTAACTTGCTGATTTAGTTTTGGTTTGTGGGGATTCAATGCCAGAACTAGGAAAGTTGGTTTTAAATTGCAATGTTCAGATGTGTTAGTTGTTTTCCCAAATCATTAAACTGACTATAAATTGGGGTTTCATGTTCCCAGATTTCATTCAGAGGGATGTTTTGTTCAAGGAAGGACATCAAGGTGTAGCTCTGTTCACAGGATCTGGACAGTCAAAGAGGTGGGGTTTCCTATTAATTAGTTTTTTTTTTTGTTATCTGGTGATATCTAAATAGTGAAATAAAGCATAAGTGGTCCATGATTTTTTTTTTATGCATAGGAAAGTTTTAATTTATTACTTTGCATTTGCTGAGGAGGAGTCAATTGGATGCAACATTTTTTTATTTGCAATTTGACAACTCCTAAGGCTTTCTTGCCATGATAATGATGATTGTCTTAAAGATTGTAACTATTTGCCAGACTGAGTTCATTATTTTTGTTTACATGTGGTCAATTTCTTATAAATTAAAGTAGTTATCAGCAGTTATAAATTCTTATAAAGAACTTGGATGAGATGGCTGAGACTTGAGATGAGTTTAAATGTAACTGATAATAGCCTTCAAATGTATTCATAGGGAAAGTTCCTTTAGAATTTTTCTAAACATCACCCTAGATTGTTATATGACAAGAGAAACACGATTCCACAGCCCTCCACACGACCTACGCTGATTTGGACATCAAGGTATGCCTCTGTCAATTATGCTTCAATCATTTGAGTATTTTTCAGTTTCATATCTCAATAATCTATTTGAAGCTCCAAATATGCGTGTATCTACCTCCATTAGGGTTCACTTTTGCTGTGATTTTGGGTAATGTTCTGGACTTTTGATTTGTTTCTATTGTTTGCTCATATTTATTGGATAACCTATGTTTGTTCTCCACATGAACGTACTGAATTCCTGTCTCTCTTGCTCAGAATCAGCATGCAATCTCCATTTGTATTTCCCCCCTCTGCTGTATATTAACTAAATTATCTCATTATCTTGATTTCTATTTTTGATTTACCCATTCTATTTGTTCTACACAGAATTTCATCCTAATCCCTGATCTTTCAACCTTTGAACTTATATACTATCATTCGTCTCTATTGTTTCAATTGAATCTGTATGTAAATTTGGAGTTTTCTTGCTTTACGATTTCTTCAATTGCAAATGGGAAGCCTTGCAGCAATTTAGAAAGGTTAAAATAGGATTAGTGCATGATCCCTGAAATTTGTTATTGGCTTATTTGTGTGTGATTGCATAATCACTTAGTTCTTCTGCTAAGCCTAATTAATGTTCAAACCAATTCTGCCATAAACCTATAATTATTTTTCTCTTAATTTGGCAAAATGTGGGCTAAAGAAAGAAAAGGAATTGGAATGTTTTATGATGATGACAAGGCTTTTGCGAGATGGTATGGGTTGGAAGGAAAGTACTACATTGATTTGAAGTATACTGGGCATCTTTGGTTCGATATAGCTATATTTGATCAAGACATAAATGAAATCCAATATCCTTACAAACCAGCTTTCTCTGATGAACCAGAAGATGAAGATGGTCTTGAAGGCCCACGTTCCCTACTTTAACATGTTTTGCTAATTATAGATTGGTTTCGAAGGTGCTGCAGACATAAATGTACAATACTAATCAAGTTTTGAACTGCTCTGTGGCTGTTTAAGGAGTATATAACTTCAGGTACTACCCCAGGCATAGTTTCGAACAATGAGTGATGTTTATATCCTCAAGGTGAGTTTAATATATATTGAACTTGAGAATGTTCTAGGAGTGCTCTGATCTGTTTGCATGAACAAGTAGTGGGTGCTCTTTATTTTTCTGCTATCCCAAGGGGAAAATGAAAATTCCCTATATATTCTGTTTGTTCAATATGATTATTGAGTTGAAAGTTTGAGTTTGTTTCAAAATTGCTTGGCAATTTAGAAAACAAAGAAAAAACTTATTATTTTTCTTTTCAGATTTATCTATATTTCCTGGAAAGAGAGAGGGGAATAAATGGAGTGATATGATAATTTAATCAAATGTAGTTATATTTATCTAAAACCTTTAACTGTAATTATTTTAAAAGGTAAATTCCATAGAGTATCTTAGTCTAACTAGCTAAACACTTAGAGTCAATAGTGGCAGAACCTTTATTGGCAAGTTGGCATGCTATTAAGCCACTCCTTTCCCAGGCTTATACTTACTAAGTCTACTTGGTATAAGTGAAACTGTCAAAATTGGGCGAGCTTAGTTTATTTAATTTAAGGTTTTCTAATTGTTGATGCATAACTATTGAATCTTTGCTACATTTTCATTTTAAAGCTTGGTGAAGTGGAGTTTTCCTCAGCAAACCACTCTAAGGACACGCTCATAAGCATCTGGCAGCTTCTGGTTCACAAATTTGTTAATATTCGTGATAGAAGTAGAGAGCAAGGAATGAACATCTGAAAGGAACTAGCTAAGGAAAGTCTTTAGTTAAATTCTTTCTAAATGAAAAAAATGAAGACTCTTTCATTTCTTCATTCCAGTTTAGCTACATTCCATTTAATTCTTTTAGTTTCATTTCCTGAATTTTAAATGCAGGTTTTTAATTTAAAAAGGTTTGCACATAGTAGAAGCCTCTACATATAAAAGTGGGTTCAAATAATTAGTGGTGTTTAGATCCTCATGGTGAGTTTAACCATTAATATGTATTGAACTTGAGGATGAGTTCGAAATGATTTGGAGTGTTAAAATAAGCTCATCACATTACGATAATGTAACCTGTTTGAAGTTTAGTCAATTATGTAACTACTTTTGGGTTGATAAACTTACCAACCCATGTTCATAGATTGCTATTTGTAATGCATCGTGAAGGAAGTTAAAAAGAGGGGGACTGAAAGCTAAACAAAAATTCAGTGAAATAAGTTTAAAGCTGCCATGGAAATTGATGAAGGAACACATGTGGATAATAAATAAACATCAGTTATGAAATTTTAATTGGATTCAATAATTATATAGAAGTTATAGAATTTGAACTATTTTAATTACGGCTATAAAAATGATAGAGAGTTAACCGAAATGAAGTTTATTGGCAAAGGAAACAATTGCCAATGACATTGGGTAGCAAAAGAGCACCTATGACCTCTGAATCAAGAAATAAAGTTGCAGAAGCAAATCTCTGTAAATTGGGCTGATCTTGACATGCTTTTTTTTGTTACGAAAAACCTAGGGTGGGTACGGCTCTGGTCACCACCACGGGCCAAGTCATGCTTTTACAGAGCTACTTACAGATAGCTCACCAACACAACTTTCACATTGACGCAATAATTCGAACACACAATCTCCTGAAGGGAAGTAGTCCATCCTTACCAACTGAGCCAACATGAGGTGGTGATGTGCTCTTTTATTAAATATTGTGACTTAGGCTGTGTAATTGTATTCTCCTTTTTACAAAACCATAGGAATATTCACTCCAATGTGAAACATTTGCTCCAGCGTCCAGAACAAGTTATCATTTCAGTTTTATCTTATGCTATATTCTCACTCTGCTATCAAATATCCTCTAAAGAGATTCAGAGATCAATCCCTAAAAGAGAAATTTAAATGTTTTTCATTGTAAAAAAAAAATGCTAATCAAGTAGTAAATACAATTGTTATGCTGTTTGGTTTTCCTTAATTTCATAATTTAATATTTCTTATTTAAATACATATTAATTGTAATTAGTTTTCTATTAATGACGTGTTAATATTTCATTCTTATAAGGCTTAATGACAATAAATATTATATTTACAAGGAAGTGACCGACTATTTTAAATGACAAAAGTACAATGCTTTAAAATGGGGAGGGATGTTATAGGTGAAGGGGCCAGAGTTCAAATCATGAGGAAGAACATTTGTAATTTACTAACAACTAACCACTAACATTTGCCGATAAAAAAAACTATGCTTTAAGATATAATAAAAAAATACTTTAAGATATAATAAAAAAATTAATATGCATTCCTATACTTTTCCTATAATTGTAATTTGTAAGCATTTCTACACACTAATAATTTAATATAAAAAATTCAATGAATCTCAAAATGATTTTTTTAACCTATTTTTCTCAAATTCAAAAACGTGATAAGGACTCAACGACTAACGCTGCTAATGTTAGAGTGTAAGCCAGGCACAAGGGAAAGACACAAAGCAATGCACATTTTATGTGTAACAATATGATTATGTCAACAATTTGGAAAAAGTTCTATTTTAATTTATTTTAATAATTCTAATTTGCTTGGAATGCTCATTCATACTCTTTGTGTCAATTGGAGCTTACCCAGAAGAATAAATGCTAGAAAATTGAAATCACTTTATGTTGTCTTCTAACATTCTCAATATTTGTAGTGGTCATGATTGTACTCCCATGTGCACTTGGCTTAGCAACACTTATGGTTGACATAGTAGCAACATGGGCATGGACTAACAATGGAGTATTAATTAAAGGAGAAACCTTGGAAAAGACTTAGATAAAACATGCACATGCACCATAAGATTCAAGAACATTTAATTTTGTGAAATAACAATTGTGAAAAAATAGACATATTTACCTATGACTATATTATACTTATAATTTCATTTTCGCAGGTTTCATGTTGCAAGATTACTAAAAAAAATAAAATTTGTAGTGCTTTATAAGAATCAGGTACAAGTGAAAGCTTTAGGAAAATAAGTTTAATTTTAATTTACAATAACCAAACTTATTTATCCACGAGCTATTATTTTGATTGCAACATTCACACGTTATATTTTCAATAAAAATATGTATTGACTGTATGTCCTCCTCAACATCATTTTAATCATATACATTTTTTGGTCTTGACAAAGGTATCTCCACAACCGATTGCTGTGAGACTAATCATTCAGCTCACGGTCAGCGCACGAAGCTGTAGGGGGCTGGCCAATGAGTTTTTATAAAAAAAAGGCTTAATTTCAATTTTAGTCCCTCATGTATCACGTTTGTGCGATTTGGGTCCCCCGATTTTTAATTGCGCGATTTCAGTCCTTCAACTTTTTTTTTGTGCGATTTTAGTCCAGCCGTTAGTCTTGGTTAAATTCCAAACAGAATATTCTTATATAGATTCCTTTATACTAACCGCACCCCTCATTTTACTAATTACACCCCTCACATAAATATAAAACATAAAAAATAAATTAAATAATTAAATGTAATTAATAGAAAAATATTATTTTTATAAATAAAAGAAAAATAAAAAGCTGAAAAACCCTTCTTCTTCTCTTCCTTCACCTTCTTCTTCCTCCTCTTCTTCTTCAACCCACCCCACCTTCATCATCATCATCATCTTCTTCTTCTCCCCCCACCCTCACTCACACAACCAGAACCACCACCGCCACCCACAACCCCCCACCCCCACCCACCCCAAACCACCTCCAATTTCATCCTCAAAACCAACACCAGCGCACTGTCACCAGCCTCGATCACACCGCCTCGATGATCTTCTTCAGCGCCTTGAGATCCTCGTCGCACCTCTGCAGCGCCCCCAGCAGCTTCCGCCTCTTCTCCGCCACCGAGTCCGGCGAAGCTGGCACCGCCTCCAGCCCCATCAGCCTCGCCACCAGCGCCGGCGCCTCCCTAGGGCTATCCGGCGCCTTCGCATTACACGCGGCGGCGACGGTTTTCTCCTCTTTTGCGTTTACCGGTGGCGAATTGGCGGCGGCAGGGGAAGCCGAACCACCGAGTGAGAGAGAGATCGATGGCAAAATTAATTGGAGGCACGGCGAGGTGCCGTTTGCCGTTCGCGGAGGTGGAGCAGTGGTGTGCGTGGCGGCACTGGAGGAAGCCCAAAGAGGACGAGCAGTGGAGGTGGAGCAGTGGGTTTGGGGGTGAGGGTTCTGTTTGGGGTGGGTTGAAGAAGAGGAGGAAGAAGAAGGTGAAGGAAGAGAAGAAGAAGGGTTTTTCAGCTTTTTCTTTTTCTTTTATTTATAAATTAATATTTTTCTATTAATTACATTTAATTATTTAATTTATTTTTTATGTTTTATATTTATGTGAGGGGTGTAGTTAGTAAAATGAGGGGTGCGGTTAGTATAAAGGAATCTATATAAGAATATTCTGTTTGGAATTTAACCAAGACTAACGGCTGGACTAAAATCGCACAAAAAAAAAGTTGAAGGACTGAAATCGCGCAATTAAAAATCGGGGGACCCAAATCGCACAAACGTGATACATGAGGGACTAAAATTGCAATTAAGCCTAAAAAAAATGCCAAATTATTTTCTCAAATAATAATTTAATTACTTATTTACATTAGATAATTTTTTATAAAATAAAATAAACAACAAACACATTCATTAAAAATTATAATCCATTGACTAGAATTAAATAAATTTAATGTACATAATTATAGTTACCCGTGCAATTTGCACGGGCATCTTACTAGTTCAGAATGAAAAAAAAAGGGATTCAGGATGCAAATAACCTATTCAGTTCGCAGTTCAGACAAAAAAAGCTATTCGGTATGCAAATAAGCTATTCAGAATGCAAATAAGCTATTCAGTTTGCAAAAAAGGCTATTCAGAATGAAAATGTGCTATTCAGATTGCAGTTCAGGATGAAAATAATCCATTCAGAATGAACAAAAAGGGATTCAGGATGCAAATAACCTATTCAGTTCGCAGTTTAGACAAAAAAAAACTATTCAGAATGCAAAAAAACTATTCAGAAGGAAAATAAGCTATTCTGTTTGCAAAAAAACAGCTATTCTGTATGAAAATATGCTATTGAGATTGCACTTCAGGATGCAAATAACCTATTCAGAATGCAAATAAACTATTTAGTTTGCAAAAAAAGCTATTCAGAATGAAAATGTGCTATTCAGATTGCAGTTCAGGATGAAGACTAACTATTCAGAATGAACAAAATGGGATTCAGGATACAAATAACCTATTTAGTTTGCAGTTCAAACAAAAAAAGTTATTCAAAATGCAAATGAACTATTCAGATTGCAAATAAGCTATTCATTTTACAAAAAAAGCTAATCAAAATGAAAATGTGCTATTCAGATTGCAGTTAAGGATGAAAATAATCTATTCAGAATGAACAAAAAGAGATTCAGGATGCAAATAACCTATTCAGTTTGCAAATCAGACAAAAAAAGCTATTCATAATGCAAATAAACTATTCAGATTGCAAATAAGCTAATCAGTATGCAAAAAAACCTATTCAGAATGAAAATGTGCAATTCAGATTACAGTTCAGGATGAAAATAAGCTATTCAGAATGAACAAAAAGAGATTCAGGATGCAAATAACCTATTCAGTTCGCAGTTCAGAAAAAAAAAGCTATTCAGAATGAAAATGTGCTATTCAGATTACAGTTCAGGATGAAAATAAGCTATTCAGAATGAAAATAATAAGGGATTCAGGATGCAAATAACCTATTTAGTTTGCAATTCAAACAAAAAAGGCTATTCAAAATGCAAATGAAATCTTCAGATTGCAAATAAGCTATTCATTTTACAAAAAAAGCTAATCAAAATGAAAATGTGCTATGTAGATTGCAGTTCAGGATGAAAATAATCTATTCAGAATGAACAAAAAGGGATTCAGGATGCAAATAACCTATTCAGTTTGCAGTTCAGACAAAAAAACTATTCAGAATGCAAATAAACTATTCAGATTGCAAATAAGCTAATCAGTATGCAAAAAAACCTATTCAGAATGAAAATGTGCAATTCAGATTACAGTTCAGGATGAAAATAAGCTATTCAGAATGAACAAAAAGAGATTCAGGATGCAAATAACCTATTCAGTTCGCAGTTCAGAAAAAAAAAAACTATTCACAATGCAAATAAACTATTCAGAAGGCAAATAAGCTATTCAGTTTGCAAAAAAGTAGCTATTCTGTATGAAAATATGCTATTCAGATTGCACTTCAGGATGAAAATAATCTATTCAGAATGAACAAAAAGGGATTCAGGATGCAAATAACGTATTCAGAATGGAAATAAACTATTTAGTTTGCAAAAAAAGCAATTCAGAATGAAAAAGTGCTATTCAGATTGCAGTTCAGGATGAAAATAAGCTATTCAGAATGAACAAAAAGGGATTCAGGATGCAAATAACCTATTCAGAATAAAAATAAACAATTTAGTTTGCAAAAAAAGCTATTCAGAATGAAAATGTGCTATTCAGATTGCAGTTTAGGATGAAAATAACCTATTAAGAATGCAAATAAACTATTCAGTTTGCAAAAAAAGCTATTAAGAATGAAAATGTGCTATACAGATTACAGTTCAGGATGAAAATAAGCTATTCAGAATGAAAAAAAAGGGATAGGATGCAAATAACCTATTCAGTTCGCAGTTCAGACAAAAAAAGCTATTCGGTATGCAAATAAGCTATTCAGAATGCAAATAAGCTATTCAGATTGCAAAAAAAGCTATTCAGAATGAAAATGTGCTATTCAGATTGCAGTTCAGGATGAAAATAATCCATTCAGAATGAACAAAAAGGGATTCAGGATGCAAATAACCCATTCAGAATGCAAATAAACTATTTAGTTTGCAAAAAAAGCTATTCAGAATGAAAATGTGCTATTCAGATTGCAGTTCAGGATGAAAATAAGCTATTCAGAATGAGCAAAATGGGATTCAGCATGCAAATAACCTATTTAGTTTGCAGTTCAAACAAAAAAAGCTATTCAGAATGTAAATGTGCTATTCAGATTACAATTCAGGATGAAAATAAGCTATTCAGAATAAACAAAAAGAGATTCAGGATGCAAATAACCTATTCAGTTCGCAGTTCAGACAAAAAAAAGCTATTCAGAAGGCAAATAAGCTATGCAGTTTGCAAAAAAAAAGCTATTCGGTATGAAAATGTGCTATTCAGATTGCAGTTCGGATCAAATAACCTATTCAGAATGAAAAAAATGGGATTCAGGATGCAAATAACCTATTCAGTTTCCAGTTCAAACAAAAAAAGCTATTCAACATGCAAATGAAATATTTAGATTGCAAATAAGCTATTCATTTTACAAAAAAAGCTAATCAAAATGAAAATGTACTATTCAGATTGCAGTTCAGGATGAAAATAATCTATTCAGAATGAACAAAAAGGGATTCAGGATGCAAATAACCTATTAAGTTTGCCGTTCAGACAAAAAAAGCTATTCAGAATGCAAATAGACTATTCAGAATGCAAATAAGCTATTCAGTTTACAAAAAAAGCTAATCAAAATGAAAATGTGCTATTCAGATTGCAGTTCTGGATGAAAATAATCCATTCAGAATGAACAAAAAGGGATTCAGGATGCAAATATCCTATACAGTTTGTAGTTCAGACAAAAAAAGCTATTCAGAATGCAAATAAACAATTCAGATTGCAAATAAACTATTCAGTTTGCAAAAAAAGCTAATCAAAATGAAAATGTGCTATACAGATTACAGTTCAGGATGAAAATAAGCTATTCAAAATGAAAAAAAAGGGATTCAGGATGCAAATAACCTATTCAGTTCGCAGTTCAGACAAAAAAAGCTATTCGGCATGCAAATAAGCTATTCAGAATGCAAATAAGCTATTCAGTTTGCAAATAAGCTATTCAGAATGCAAATAAGCTATTCAGAATGCAAATAAGCTATTCAGTTTGCAAAAAAAGCTATTCAGAATGAAAATGTGCTATTCAGATAGCAGTTCAGGATGAAAATAAGCTATTCAGAATGAACAAAATGGGATTCAGCATGCAAATAACCTATTTAGTTTGCAGTTCAAACAAAAAAAGCTATTCAAAATTCAAATAAACTATTAAGATTGCAATTAAGCTATTCAGTTTGCAAAAAAAGCTATTCAGAATGAAAATGTGCTATTCAGATTGCAGTTCAGGATGAAAATATGTTATTCAGAATGAATAAAAAGGGATTTAGGATGCAAATAACCTATTTGGTTTGCAGTTCAGACAAAAAAGCAATTCAGAATGCAAATAAACAATTCAAATTGCAAATAAGCTAATCAGTTTGCAAAAAAAGCTATTCAGAATGAATATGTGCTATTCAGATTGCAGTTTAGGATGAAAATAATCTATTCAGAATGATCAAAAAGGGATTCAGGATGCAAATAACCTATTCAGTTTGTAGTTTAGACAAAAAAAACTATTCAGAATGCAAATAAACAATTCAGATTGCAAATAAACTATTCAGTTTGCAAAAAAAGCTATTCAGAATGAAAATGTGCTATTCAGATTGCAGTTCAGGATGAAAATAAGCAATTTAGAATGAAAAAAAAGGATTGAGGAGGCAAATAACCCATTCATTTTGCAGTTCAGACAAAAAAAGCTATTCAGAATGCAAATAAACTATTTGGACAGGGCGAGCGCCCCACGACAGTAAGAGGGCGTCCAACATTAGTAAAGGGCGGCCCAGAATGGCGACCCAGGGGCTTATTTGTAATACATAGGATATTGGCCCTGATTTTTGAGGCCCATAGGCTTAGTCTGAATTAAATGTAATTTATGGCCATCCTCCCTATAAATAGCCAATGGAGATTCATGTAAAGGGGACCTGAAATCTCTTATTCTAATAAGATCCTTCTCTCTATGCTCTCTTAATTCGAGAACATTTGGCGCCGTCTGTGGGGAAAAGGTAAAACTTTTCCCACCCCACGAAAAATCTTTCGTGTTCTACTGCCTGAGTGAGGGGCGATTGAAAAAAAAAAGAAGAGAAAAAATAAGAAAAAAGAGCCAAACCTAAAGAACCCTAGTTCTTCTAGCTTTTCAGAACGCCGTCACCAAGCCTGGCCGCCGCCTCCTGATTCCTCACCTCCTTCAACCTTCAAGCCGCCAAAGTGCAGCCGTCACCACCACTCCTCTTCCAATCGGCCTCCAGCGCCGCCACCCTTCCTTCTTCACTCTTTGACCTTTAGCCGCCGTCAAACGCCCAATAGGTGGACAGCGACGGCGAAGACGAAGATCAATTCTCGGCGCCGACGTCGACTTGGATACCGCAGCCTCCATCCCATCGTCCTTCTAGTTGAGACGGTGATTCCACCGCCAAACTGAGCAAACACGCGATTACACACATGAGAAAGAAGCAGGTCGAGCCAAAACAAAAGGAGGAGGAAGGAATCGCAGAAAGCAAAAGGAAGAAAAGATCGGCATCGAGGGCGAGATGAGCGGAATATGTAACAAGAAGCGATTTAAGCGGCGTTGGCGAGCCCTTCCGATGCGGCGGTAGCAGCACCGCCATCCATTTTTGGGTGACAGACCACTCGCGAGTGGAGAACAATTAAGTCTACTCTTCTCCATCAAGTTCCGCAACCAATCTCTGCTTCGGTTCATGGAACCATTCAATCTCTTTGATCCTTCTATCTCATATTCCTCCATATGTTATTTTCTATATTTTCATTATGATTTTGGTGTCTGCTAACTGTTTGATGAAATGCCCGAGTGTATGTCACTGCTTTTTCTTCATATTGCTGTTGAACTCAGGATCAAATACGGGCGAGTAATGAAAATTGGACGCGTCTGAAAGGTCTGGAACTGAGCCGACACCAAAGCTAACCCATTGCTTGAAGTCACGGCACACCTTTGACACCGGTTCCTTAATTCATTGATTCACTTCATCTTTTTGTTCACTTTATCTCTTTCATGTTTTAAGTTATGTTCGATATTTCTGATATGACTTAGATGCACAATTAACGTTTGATAAATTGACTAAATATTTCTGCACATGGTCTGCAAACTATTCGATAAAATTTCAGAATGAACTCTGTTTCTGTCCATGCTCAATTATTGCTGATTAATTGAAATTGAAGTGTCCTTGCCTGCAAATTGCTCGATGAAAGGCCTGAGTTAATTATCTTTCATACATTTCCATTGCAGATTTTATGTTTCCTGATCATTTGATCAAATGACTGAATGACATCTGTTTCTCAGTTCACTCTATCTCTAGCTCTTTTTCGTTCTAGGTGGTTTCCTACAATTCAATTGTGGTTCTGATGTGTGCATATACAGACTCACTAATAGGCTGAATGAATTTTCTATCCTATTGTTATTAAAGTTTTAATACTTGAAAAGTGTTTGTTGAAATGCTTGACAAAATTTAATTTGTTCTTTTTCATGTTTCCTTGGAATTTGTGATGAAAATCGGCGAGCTTATGGCATCCGAAGAATGCTTAGAGTTAGGAATCCAGAAAGCACTCCCAGTTAGCTTATCTTTCATGCGAAAAGGGAAGGGGAGAAGAGGCTGGCCAAGTTGGTTCAATAAGCTCTATTATCATAAACCAGGGCAGTGTTCTCTCCTTCTAATTGGTGATCTATTATTTAGCCTCTCATTTCCTTTATTGCAGGATATAAATATAGAGTAAAGACCATTCAATGTCAAAGTAGACAATGTAATTTCTAGAAAAAATTTTATATGAGGCAAGCAAATAGAAATTGGAGATATTTTACTTTTTTTTTAATTGGAAAACACCATAGTTTTGCCTCAGGTCTAAAAACATATACACGTCAGTAAATCATGTTTGTGTTCTATTCAGTAGTAGACAGTATTAATTGCTATAGATCAAGACCTAGCAGACTTAAATGCATTACTTGGGAACCCACTATAATCCAAAACATTTCACATAAGAGTATTTTGATTAATGCCTTGCTCTTTAGAGGATATTTAGATCTAGTTTAAGTTACCAGGAAAGAAACCCAAGATGAAAGGAAGGCAACCTGCATCGTACAATTAGGATAAATTCAAGCCAAGATTGCCAATATAATAATGGTATACGCAAAGATCTCATCTTATTTTAGTCACACAACATGAGAGCAAAATGCATCAGTAGCAAGAAATTTATTAAATCTCTAGTCTGAATGTTTTAGCAGCAGGTCCACTATCAACTCCAAATTTATTAAATCCAGAGTAAAACACATAAGACATAAGCAAGAAACTTGACTACAGTACAAAAGATACGAATAAAAAAGAAACCATTAGAGGTGAGATGTCCTGCATAATTAAAAGGTCAAATGGAAAGAATAGTTTCTAGCCTCTAAACAAACAAACAACAACCAAAGCATATGTTATAAGTATTTCTCTTTAACACAGTGAAAGGAAAATGATATTGCTTAGCAACTGTTATAAGGATTTCTCAAGGTTTCCTTACCATTGCCATATTTCTATACTAGCGCATCCATTTTTATTTATTACTTGGTTCATGTGTTTTCTCCACATGCTTATATTGTTAAAAGTTGTATTTGTCATCACCACATTGTCACACTTATGCTTTGTATTGGATAAGAATCCTGGTTCCAATTATTTAGACGCCCCTCCTCCTGCCATTATGATAATTTTTTTATACAGGAAAAGTTTGAGGGTTCCTCTAATTTTATTGAAGTGTTAATTGTTTCATTTTTAAGTGTTAATTGGTGTGGAGATTCACCAGTAGGAATTAAGAAAATATACCAATTTCATAAATAGCATATCTTATACATTTGACACAATTTTTTTTTTTGAGATGATTGCTGCACTTGCATTGCCTATTATTTACTAAGATGATTGTGTCTTCTTGTCAAGCTTTGTGTATTCAGGTTATGTACATTGTCATGAGCAATTGAAGCTGTGCTTAATTGTGTCAGCTCCAGAATAAGTCGCTGGAAATCCACGACGCCGGAACGGTTGCAAGAACTATTATTGTTTAAGTCATCAATTAGCTTCATTGACTACCTGCAAGAATTTCTCAGTGCTATTTTGACTGCTTGTGCACTAGTTATTCCTCCTTTCAGTGAGCTTAAAGAAAATGTGTATTCTATAATAGACTTTCTGCAGGCTTATTCTGTTAACAGGCTTATGGCTGTTCCATCACTAATGAGGACAATTCTTCCTGGATTGCAAACCCATGCTGGTATGCGGATTGAAAGTTCATTGAAATTGCTTGTACTAAGTGATGAAACTTTTCCCCTGACCCTGTGGAATATGCTTTCGACTATATTACCAAAGACACCAATCTTGAACTCATATGGAAGTACTGAGTTAAGCATAGGAAAATCCAAGAATTTTCTTCAGAACAAGGGGCATCTCGAAACCCCATGCAACAATGTAAAAGAGCTTCTGCAAAATTGTTTATCCGGAACTGAGGGGACACATCAAATAATCTTCTGATTTAATAATGTCTTCCTGGCAAATCGCCATTTGGGCGCTCCTCTTGCAAGTGACCGCCCTTTGTTCGTAAAAATTCCATGGTAGCAATGGGTGGCTGTTTGGTTTAGGGCGAGGTTTTGGTTTAGGGGGATGATGGCGTTGGAGTTTTGGTTGAAAGGAGGTGTTGGTTTAGGATGAAGTTTTTGTTTAGGAGATGAGGGCGTTTGAGTATGGGTGGAAGGGTGATCTAATGGAGGCTGCCATGGAATTTGTATGCAACTTTTCTTATTGTTTTTGGGCGGTCCTGTTTTATGTTTCTTTCAGGCATGGTGGAGATAAGAAATACACCCACGCAATTCCTGGGCCAAGGCGCCTGGAGAAATTATCAGTTACAAGGATTCCAAAGAACGCTCTGAATCTAGAGCATTATTACAGATAATTATGTATTCTGTTGGCGCCCTTGTGTTGGCGGCCAAGCTCTGAACTAATAGTTATTTCATTTCGGTGATTTCATTCCACTCAATAAAGGTAGCATATTCAGTCTATGAAAAGGTCACAAATTGGGCCTTAAGATGGTCCAGCCAAAAACCCAAACTTTTCTTTTGCAGGTACAAAGCAAGGGCGCGGAGGACTTCCCTAATAGTCTTAAAGAGTCCAGAGGGTAAGGTCTGACGAGGCGACCCTTGTAACAAAATTCGGCCGCCCCATATGTCAATACAATGCAAATTGGCGCAAATATGGGATCGCCCGAATAAGCACGTTAGACATCCGAGGCCCAGTGGCGGTCTAAATCCCAAGGCCATAAAATGGTCTAAATCTCAAGGCCCAGTAGCGGTCTAAATTCCAAGGCTCAGTGGTGGTCTAAATCCCAAGGTCCATAGAGGGTCTAAATTACATTTACAGATTATGTGGTCCAGTAGTGACAAAATAAATTTCTTTGCCGCTTCCAAGATGCCAAGGGGGAAATTGTACTCTCTAGCCTGGCGCATTGTCCCGTTTTCCAGGCGGGAAGGCGCGATGCGTGAACGGTGGTTCTCTTGGAACGGTGGGGCGCGACCCTTGTGCGATACGGCGAAGAAAGCCCAGCCTTGATCGAAGAAGATCGAGCATGTCTATTGAGCCAAGCCTCGGGCAACCCCAGCGGCCACTGGGATCTGAGCAAAAGTCTCACTAAGCAGAAGCCTCGCCATGCGAGCAAAAGCCTTGATCGAATTAAATCAAGCCAAAGTCTCACCGGAATAAGGTCGAGCGAAAGCCCCACCTTGAGCGGGCCAAAGCCTCATAACAGACAACTAGCACAAACACAGGGCGTGCGGGTCATCACGTGACTCATAAAATTTCTAGCCTCTGGCCGCCCTAGCTGCGTAAGACCGAGCACCCCCAAGCCTCGTTAGAAGAGCCATGCGAGTACGACTCGTTACGCGAGCGGAAACCATGCGTGCAACAAAGGTCCAATGGCGGCCTACAGTATCACTTTTACCATGGCCTAGAAGCGCCCTCAAACTTTATTTCTTTGAAAACAATGGCTTACAGAAGCGCCTCAAAATTATTTCTTTCAAAACAATGCCCTAGTGGCGATTTCAAACTTTATTTCTTTCAAAACAGTGGCCTAGACGCGCCCTCGAACTTCATTCAAAATAGTGGCCTAGAGGCGCCCTTAAACTTTATTTCTTTCAAGATAATGGCCCAGAGACGCCATCAAACTTGGTTTCTTCAAAACAATGATCCGAGGCAACTTTAAAATTATTTCAAAATGGTCCAGTGGCGACCCAAAAGTTATTTCTTTCAGAATAATGCCCCTGTGGCGACTTCAAAAATTATTTCTTTCAAAATGGTCTAGTGGGGACCCAAAAATTATTTCTGTCAAAAAATTGCCTAGTGGCGACCTTGAAAATTATTTCTTTCAAAATGGTCCAGTAGTGACTTGAAGAACTAATGACTGTGTTTGCAGGTGAGAAATATAGAAAACAGGTAACAGGATGAGGAAAGCATGAGGCACAACTGGGCGAGTAACCCCAGCCCAACCTGGAGAGTGATCCTCCATTGTACTTACGCTTTCAAGATTGGCGATCAAGTTGCAGTATGGCGAGCTGTTTCATACTTCCGAGGCTCAGTTAGACTTAGGGGCTGACGACAACTCCTATAGGGCGAGCGACTCACTTCATTCCACACTAGGCGTGTCGACCACACTCAGCGTCTCATTCACTCACATTTTCATGCTAGGATTGGCAACATATTTATTCTTCGCGCCCAGGCCTTAGGCGACTCATTTCTCTATAGAATGCTGTACTCTTTTTCCTTCACTAGGTTTTTATCCCACAGGGTTTTTCCTAGGAAGGTTTTAACGAGGCACGTTCTATAGGGATGACCGCCCAAAGGAAGCGTCGGTTGGAATTACATGGCGAGTACTCTTTGAAGACACACTTCATCTTCGTGCCTCAGACTTGGTGTCTTGTGGGCTGGGCGAGTGCCTCCCCCCCGGTGGCGGGCCATGAAGACTTATGAAGACACTTCGCTTTCATACTTCAAGCTCGGTGTCTTGTGGGCTTGTGGACAGGGCGAGCGCCCCACGACAGTAAGAGGGCGACCAACATTAGTAAAGGGCGGCCCAGAATGGCGACCCAGGGGCTTATTTGTAATACATAGGATATTGGGCCTGATCTTTGAGGCCCATAGGCTTAGTCTGAATTAAATGTAATTTATGACCATCCTCCCTATAAATAGCCAAGGGAGACTCATGTAAAGGGGACCTGAAATCTCTTATTCTAATAAGATCCTTCTCTCTATGCTCTCTTAATTCGAGAACACTATTCAGATTGCAAATAAGCTAATCAGTTTGCCAAAAAAGCTATTCAGAATGAATATGTGCTATCCAGGTTGCAGTTTAGGATGAAAATAATCTATTCAGAATGATCAAAAAGGGATTCAGGATGCAATCAACCTATTCAGTTTGTATTTCAGACAAAAAAAACTATTCTGAATGCAAATAAACAATTCAGATTGCAAATAAACTATTCAGTTTGCAAAAAAAGCTATTCAGAATGAAAATGTGCTATTCAGATTACAGTTTAGGATGAAAATAAGCTATTCAGAATGAAAAAAATGGGATTCAGGATGCAAATAACCTATTTAGTTTCCAGTTCAAACCAAAAAAAGCTATTCAAAATGCAAATGAACTATTTAGATTGCAAATAAGCTATTCATTTTACAAAAAAAGCTAATCAAAATGAAAATGTGCTATTCAGATTGCAGTTCAGGATGAAAATAATCTATTCAGAATGAACAAAAAGAGATTCAGGATGCAAATAACCCATTCAGTTCGCAGTTCAGACAAAAAAAAGCTATTCAAAATGCAAATAAACTATTCAGAAGGCAAATAAGCTATTCAGTTTGCAAAAAAACAGCTATTCTGTATGAAAATATGCTATTCGGATTGCACTTCAGGATGAAAATAATCTATGCAGAATGAACAAATAGGGATTCAGGATGCAAATAACCCATTCAGAATGCAAATAAACTATTTAGTTTGCAAAAAAAGCTATTCAGAATGAAAATGTGCTATTCAGATTGCAGTTCAGGATGAGAATAAGCTATTCAGAAAGAACAAAAAGGGATTCAGGATGCAAATAACCTATTCAGAATGCAAATAAACAATTTAGTTTGCAAAAAAAGCTATTCATAATGAAAATGTGCTATTCAGATTGCAGTTCAGGATGAAAATAACCTATACAGAATGCAAATAAACTATTTAGTTTGCAAAAAAAGCTATTCAGAATGAAAATGTGCTATTCAGATTACAGTTCAGGATGAAAATAAGCTATTCAGAATGAACAAAAAGAGATTCAGGATGCAAATAACCTATTCAAATCGTAGTTCAGACAAAAAAAAGCTATTCAGAATGCAAATAAACTATTCAAAATGCAAACAAACAATTCAGATTGCAAATAAACTATTCAGTTTGCAAAAAAAGCTATTCAGAATGAAAATGTGCTATTCAGATTGCAGTTCAGGATGAAAATAAGCAATTTAGAATGAAAAAAAAGGATTGAGGAGGCAAATAACCTATTCATTTTGCAGTTCAGACAAAAAAAGCTATTCAGAATGCAAATAAACTATTCAGATTGCAAATAAGTTAATCAGTATGCAAAAAAAGCTATTCAGAATGAAAATGTGCTATTGAGATTACAGTTCAGGATGAAAATAAGCTATTCAGAATGAAAATAAAAAGGGATTCAGGATGCAAATAACCTATTTAGTTTGCAGTTCAAACAAAAAAGCTAATCAAAATGCAAATGAACTATGCAGATTGCAAATAAGCTATTCATTTTACAAAAAAAGCTAATCAAAATGAAAATGTGCTATTCAGATTACAGTTTAGGATGAAAATAAGCTATTCAGAATGAAATAAAAAGGATTCAGGATGCAAATAACCTATTCAGAAGGCAAATAAACTATTCAGAAGGCAAATATGCTATTCAGTTTGCAAAAAAACAGCTATTCTGTATGAAAATATGCTATTCAGATTGCACTACAGGATGAAAATAAGCTATTCAGAATGAAAAAAATCTGATTCGAGATGCAAATAACCTATTTAGTTTCCAGTTCAAACAAAAAAAGCTAGTCAAAATGCAAATGAACTATTTTGATTGCAAATAAGCTATTCATTTTACAAAAAAAGCTAATCAAAATGAAAATGTGCTATTCAGATTGCAGTTCAGGATGAAAATAAGCTATTCAGAATGAACAAAAAGAGATTCAGGATGCAAATAACCTATTAAGTTCGCAGTTCAGACAAAAAAAAAAAACTATTCAGAATGCAAATAAACTATTCAGAAGGCAAATAAGCTATTCAGTTTGCCAAAAAACAGCTATTCTGTATGAAAATATGCTATTCATATTGCACTTCAGGATGAAAATAAGCTATTCAGAATGAAACAAATGGGATTCAGGATGCAAATAACCTATTTAGTTTCCAGTTCAAACAAAAAAAGCTATTCAAAATGCAAATGAACTATTTAGATTGCAAATAAGCTATTCATTTTACAAAAAAAGCTAATCAAAATGAAAATGTGCTATTCAGATTGCAGTTCAGGATGAAAATGATCTATTCAGAATGAACAAAAAGGGATTCAGGATGCAAATAACCTATTCAGTTTGAAGTTCAGAACAAAAAAAGCTATTAAGAATGCAAATAAACTATTCAGATTGCAAATAAGCTATTCAGTATGCAAAAAAACCTATTCAGAATGAAAATGTGCTATTCAGATTACAGTTCAGGATGAAAATAAGCTATTCAGAATGAAAAAAAAAGGGATTCAGGATGCAAATAACTTATTCAATTCGCAGTTCAGACAAAAAAAGCTATTCATCATGGAAATGAACTATTCAGAATGCAAATAAGCTATTCAGTTTGCAAAAAAAAGCTATTCAGTATGAAAATGTGCTATTCAGATTGCACTTCAGGATGAAAATAAGCTATTCAGAATGAAAAAAATGGGATTCAAGATGCAAATAACCTATTTAGTTTCCAGTTCAAACAAAAAAAGCTATTCAAAATGCAAATGAACTATTTAGATTGCAAATAAGCTATTCATTTTACAAAAAAAGCTAATCAAAATGAAAATGTGCTATTCAGATTGCAGTTCAGGATGAAAATAAGCTATTCAGAATAAACAAAAAGAGATTCAGGATGCAAATAACCTATTCAGTTCGCAGTTCAGACAAAAAAAGCTATTCAAAATGCAAATAAACTATTCAGAAGGCAAATAAGCTATTCAGTTTGCAAAAAAACAGCTATTCTGTATGAAAATATGCTATTCAGATTGCACATCAGGATGAAAATAATCTATTCAGAATGAACAAAAAGGGATACAGGATGCAAATAACCTATTCAGAATGCAAATAAACTATTTAGTTTGGAAAAAAAGCTATTCAGAATGAAAATGTGCTATTCAGATTACAGTTCAGGATGAAAATAAGCTATTCAGAATGAACAAAAAGAGATTCAGGATGCAAATAACCTATTCAATTCGCAGTTCAGACAAAAAAAGCTATTCATCATGGAAATGAACTATTCAGAATGCAAATAAGCTATTCAGTTTGCAAAAAAAAGCTATTCAGAATGAAAATGTGTTATTCAGATTGCAGTTCAGGATGAAAATAAGCTATTCAGAATGAAACAAATGGGATTCTGGATGCAAATAACCCATTTAGTTTGCAGTTCAAACAAAAAAAGCTATTCAAAATGCAAATAAACTATTCAGATTGCAAATAAGCTATTCAGTTTACAAAAAAAGCTAATCAAAATGAAAATGTGCTATTCGGATTGCAATTCAGGGTGAAAATAATCTATTCAGAGTGAACAAAAAGGGATTCTGGAAGCAAATAACCTATTCAGAATGCAAATAAACTATTCAGAATGCAAATAAGCTATTCAGTTTGCAAAAAAAGCTATTCAGAATGAAAATGTGCTATTCAGATTGCAGTTCAGGATGAAAACAAACTATTCAGAATGACCAAAATGGTATTCAGGATACAAATAACCTATTTAGTTTGCAGTTCAAACAAAAAAAGTTATTCAAAATGCAAATGAACTATTCAGATTGCAAATAAGCTATTCATTTTACAAAAAAAGCTAATCAAAATGAAAATGTGCTATTCAGATTGCAGTTCATGATGAAAATAATCTATTCAGAATGAACAAAAAGGGATTCAGGATGCAAATAACCTATACAGTTTACAGTTCAGACAAAAAAAAAAACTATTCAGAATGGAAATAAACTATTCAGATTGCAAATAAGCTAATCAGTATGCAAAAAAACCTATTCAGAATGGAAATGTGCTATTCAGATTACAGTTCAGGATGAAAATAAGCTATTCAGAATGAACAAAAAGAGATTCAGGATGCAAATAACCTATTCAGTTCGCAGTTCAGACAAAAAAAAAAACTATTCAGAATGCAAATAAACTATTCAGAAGGCAAATAAGCTATTCAGTTTGCCAAAAAACAGCTATTCTGTATGAAAATATGCTATTCATATTGCACTTCAGGATGAAAATAAGCTATTCAGAATGAAAAAAATGGGATTCAGGATGCAAATAACCTATTTAGTTTCCAGTTCAAACAAAAAAAGCTATTCAAAATGCAAATGAACAATTTAGATTGCAAATAAGCTATTCATTTTACAAAAAAAGCTAATCAAAATGAAAATGTGCAATTCAGATTGCAGTTCAGGATGAAAATGATCTATTCAAAATGAACAAAAAGGGATTCAGGATTCAAATAACCTATTCAGTTTGAAGTTCAGACAAAAAAAGCTATTAAGAATGCAAATAAACTATTCAGATTGCAAATAAGCTATTCAGTATGCAAAAAAACCTATTCAGAATGAAAATGTGCTATTCAGATTACAGTTCAGGATGAAAATAAGCTATTCAGAATGAAAAAAAAAGGGATTCAGGATGCAAATAACTTATTCAATTCGCAGTTCAGACAAAAAAAGCTATTCATCATGGAAATGAACTATTCAGAATGCTAATAAGCTATTCAGTTTGCAAAAAAAAGCTATTCAGTATGAAAATGTGCTATTCAGATTGCACTTCAGGATGAAAATAAGCTATTCAGAATGAAAAAAATGGGATTCAAGATGCAAATAACCTATTTAGTTTCCTGTTCAAACAAAAAAAGCTATTCCAAATGCAAATGAACTATTTAGATTGCAAATAAGCTATTCATTTTACAAAATAAGCTAATCAAAATGAAAATGTGCTATTCAGATTGCAGTTCAGTATGAAAATAAGCTATTCAGAATGAACAAAAAGAGATTCAGGATGCAAATAACCTATTCAGTTCGCAGTTCAGACAAAAAAAAGCTATTCAAAATGCAAATAAACTATTCAGAAGGCAAATAAGCTATTCAGTTTGCAAAAAAACAGCTATTCTGTATGAAAATATGCTATTCAGATTGCACATCAGGATGAAAATAATCTATTCAGAATGAACAAAAAGGGATTCAGGATGCAAATAACCTATTCAGAATGCAAATAAACTATTTAGTTTGCAAAAAAAGCTATTCAGAATGAAAATGTGCTATTCAGATTGCTGTTCAGGATGAAAACTAACTATTCAGAATGAACAAAATGGGATTCAGGATAAGCTATTCAGAATGAAAAAAATGGGATTTAGGATGAAAATAACCTATTCAGAATGCAAATAAACTATTTAGTTTGCAAAAAAAGCTATTCAGAATGAAAATGTGCTATTCATATTACAGTTCAGGATGAAAATAAGCTATTCAGAATGAACAAAAAGAGATTCAGGATGCAAATAACCTATTCGGAATGCAAATAAACTATTTAGTTTGCAAAAAAACCTATTCAGAATGAAAATGTGCTATTCAGATTGCAGTTCAGGATGAAAACAAACTATTCAGAATGACCAAAATTGTATTCAGGATACAAATAACCTATTTAGTTTGCAGTTCAAACAAAAAAAGTTATTCAAAATGCGAATGAACTATTTAGATTGCAAATAAGCTATTCATTTTACAAAAAAAGCTAATGAAAATGAAAATGTGCTATTCAGATTGCAGTTCAGGATGAAAATAATCTACTCAAAATGAACAAAAAGGGATTCAGGATGCAAATAACCTATACAGTTTACAGTTCAGACAAAAAAAACTATTCAGAATGCAAATAAACTATTCAGATTGCAAATAAGCTAATCAGTATGCAAAAAAACCTATTCAGAATGAAAATGTGCTATTCAGATTACAGTTGAGGATGAAAATAAGCTATTCAGAATGAACAAAAAGAGATTCAGGATGCAAATAACCTATTCAATTCGCAGTTCAGAAAAAAAAAAAAAAAACTATTCAGAATGCAAATAAACTATTCAGAAGGCAAATAAGCTATTCAGTTTGCCAAAAAAAAGCTATTCTGTATGAAAATATGCTATTCATATTGCACTTCAGGATGAAAATAAGCTATTCAGAATGAAAAAAATGGGATTCAGGATGCAAATAACCTATTTAGTTTCCAGTTCAAACAAAAAAAGCTATTCATAATGCAAATGAACTATTTAGATTGCAAATAAGCTATTCATTTTACAAAAAAAGCTAATCAAAATGAAAATGTGCTATTCAGATTGCAGTTCAGGATGAAAATGATCTATTCAGAATGAACAAAAAGGGATTCAGGATGCAAATAACCTATTCAGTTTGAAGTTCAGACAAAAAAAGCTATTAAGAATGCAAATAAACTATTCAGATTGCAAATAAGCTATTCAGTATGCAAAAAAACCTATTCAGAATGAAAATGTGCTATTCAGATTACAGTTGAGGATGAAAATAAGCTATTCAGAATGAACAAAAAGAGATTCAGGATGCAAATAACCTATTCAATTCGCAGTTCAGAAAAAAAAAAAAAAAACTATTCAGAATGCAAATAAACTATTCAGAAGGCAAATAAGCTATTCAGTTTGCCAAAAAAAAGCTATTCTGTATGAAAATATGCTATTCATATTGCACTTCAGGATGAATATAAGCTATTCAGAATGAAAAAAATGGGATTCAGGATGCAAATAACCTATTTAGTTTCCAGTTCAAACAAAAAAAGCTATTCATAATGCAAATGAACTATTTAGATTGCAAATAAGCTATTCATTTTACAAAAAAAGCTAATCAAAATGAAAATGTGCTATTCAGATTGCAGTTCAGGATGAAAATGATCTATTCAGAATGAACAAAAAGGGATTCAGGATGCAAATAACCTATTCAGTTTGAAGTTCAGACAAAAAAAGCTATTAAGAATGCAAATAAACTATTCAGATTGCAAATAAGCTATTCAGTATGCAAAAAAACCTATTCAGAATGAAAATGTGCTATTCAGATTACAGTTCAGGATGAAAATAAGCTATTCAGAATGAAAAAAAAAGGGATTCAGGATGCAAATAACTTATTCAATTCGCAGTTCAGACAAAAAAAGCTATTCATCATGGAAATGAACTATTCAGAATGCAAATAAGCTATTCAGTGTTCCAAAAAAAGCTATTCAGAATGAAAATGTGTTATTCAGATTGCAGTTCAGGATGAAAATAAGCTATTCAGAATGAAACAAATGGGATTCTGGATGCAAATAACCCATTTAGTTTGCAGTTCAAACAAAAAAAGCTATTCAAAATGCAAATAAACTATTAGATTTGCAAATAAGCTATTCAGTTTACAAAAAAAGCTAATCAAAATGAAAATGTGCTATTCAGATTGCAATTCAGGATGAAAATAATCTATTCAGAGTGAACAAAAAGGGATTCTGGAAGCAAATAACCTATTCAGAAAGCAAATAAACTATTCAGAATGCAAATAAGCTATTCAGTTTGCAAAAAAAGCTATTCAGGATGAAAATGTGCTATTTAGATTGCAGTTCAGGATGAAAATAAGCTATTCAGAATGAACAAAAAGGGATTCAGGATGCAAATAACCTATTCATTTTGCAGTTCAGACAAAAAAAGCTATTCAGAATGCAAATAAACTATTCAGAACGCAAATAAGCTAATGAATTTGCAAAAAAAGCTATTCAGAATGAATGTGTGCTATTCAAATTGCAGTTTAGGATGAAAATAATCTATTCAGAATGATCAAAAAGTGATTCAGGATGCAATCAACCTATTCAGTTTGTAGTTCAGACAAAAAACACTATTCAGAATGCAAATAAACAATTCAGATTGCAAATAAACTATTCAGTTTGCAAGAAAAGCTATTCAGAATGAAAATGTGCTATTCAGATTACAGTTTAGGATGAAAATAAGCTATTCAGAATGAAAAAAAAAGGATTCAGGATGCAAATAACCTATTCAGTTCGCAGTTCAGACAAAAAAAAGCTATTCAGAATGCAAATAAACTATTCAGAAGGCAAATAAGCTATTCAGTTTGCAAAAAAACAGCTATTCTGTATGAAAATATGCTATTCAGATTGCACTTCAGGATGAAAATAAGCTAATCAGAACGAAAAAAAATGGGATTCAAGATGCAAATAACCTATTTAGTTTCCAGTTCAAACAAAAAAAGCTATTCAAAATGTAAATGAACTATTTAGATTGCAAATAAGCTATTCATTTTACAAAATAAGCTAATCAAAATGAAAATGTGCTATTCAGATTGCAGTTCAGGATGAAAATAAGCTATTCAGAATGAACAAAAAGAGATTCAGGATGCAAATAACCTATTCAGTTCGCAGTTCAGACAAAAAAAAGCTATTCAAAATGCAAATAAACTATTCAGAAGGCAAATAAGCTATTCAGTTTGCAAAAAAACAACTATTCTGTATGAAAATATGCTATTCAGATTGCACATCAGGATGAAAATAATCTATTCAGAATGAACAAAAAGGGATTCAGGATGCAAATAACCTATTCAGAATGCAAATAAACTATTTAGTTTGCAAAAAAAGCTATTCAGAATGAAAATGTGCTATTCAGATTGCTGTTCAGGATGAAAACTAACTATTCAGAATGAACAAAATGGGATTCAGGATAAGCTATTCAGAATGAAAAAAATGGGATTCAGGATGAAAATAACCTATTCAGAATGCAAATAAACAATTTAGTTTGCAAAAAAAGCTATTCAGAATGAAAATGTGCTATTCAGATTACAGTTCAGGATGAAAATAAGCTATTCAGAATGAACAAAAAGAGATTCAGGATGCAAATAACCTATTCAGAATGAAAAAAAAAGGATTCAGGATGCAAATAACCTATTCAGTTCGCAGTTCAGACAAAAAAAAGCTATTCAGAATGCAAATAAACTATTCAGAAGGCAAATAAGCTATTCAGTTTGCAAAAAAACAGCTATTCTGTATGAAAATATGCTATTCATATTGCACTTCAGGATGAAAATAAGCTATTCAGAATGAAAAAAAAGGGATTCAAGATGCAAATAACCTATTTAGTTTCCAGTTCAAACAAAAAAAGCTATTCAAAATGCAAATGAACTATTTAGATTGCAAATAAGCTATTCATTTTACAAAAAAAGCTAATCAAAATGAAAATGTGCTATTCAGATTGCAGTTCAGGATGAAAATGATCTATTCAGAATGAACAAAAAGGGATTCAGGATGCAAATAACCTATTCAGTTTGAAGTTCAGACAAAAAAAGCTATTAAGAATGCAAATAAACTATTCAGATTGCAAATAAGCTATTCAGTATGCAAAAAAACCTATTCAGAATGAAAATGTGCTATTCAGATTATAGTTCAGGATGAAAATAAGTTATTCAGAATGAAAAAAAAAAGGATTCAGGATGCAAATAACTTATTCAATTCGCAGTTCAGACAAAAAAAGCTATTCATCATGGAAATGAACTATTCAGAATGCAAATAAGCTATTCAGTGTTCAAAAAAAAGCTATTCAGAATGAAAATGTGTTATTCAGATTGCAGTTCAGGATGAAAATAAGCTATTCAGAATGAAACAAATGGGATTCTGGATGCAAATAACCCATTTAGTTTGCAGTTCAAACAAAAAAAGCTATTCAAAATGCAAATAAACTATTCAGATTGCAAATAAGCTATTCAGTTTACAAAAAAAGCTAATCAAAATGAAAATGTGCTATTCAGATTGCAATTCAGGATGAAAATAATCTATTCAGAGTGAACAAAAAGGGATTCTGGAAGCAAATAACCTATTCAGAAAGCAAATAAACTATTCAGAATGCAAATAAGCTATTTAGTTTGCAAAAAAAGCTATTCAGGATGAAAATGTGCTATTTAGATTGCAGTTCGGGATGAAAATAAGCTATTCAGAATGAACAAAAAGGGATTCAGGATGCAAATAACCTATTCATTTTGCAGTTCAGACAAAAAAAGCTATTCAGAATGCAAATAAACTATTCAGATTGCAAATAAGCTAATCAATTTGCAAAAAAAGCTATTCAGAATGAATATGTGCTATTCAAATTGCAGTTTAGGATGAAAATAATCTATTCAGAATGATCAAAAAGTGATTCAGGATGCAATCAACCAATTCAGTTTGTAGTTCAGACAAAAAAAACTATTCAGAATGCAAATAAACAATTCAGATTGCAAATAAACTATTCAGTTTGCAAAAAAAGCTATTCAGAATGAAAATGTGCTATTCAGATTACAGTTTAGGATGAAAATAAGCTATTCAGAATGGAAAAAAAAGGATTGAGGATGCAAATAACCTATTCAGTTCGCAGTTCAGACAAAAAAAAGCTATTCAGAATGCAAATAAACTATTTAGAAGGCAAATAAGCTATTCAGTTTGCAAAAAAACAGCTATTCTGTATGAAAATATGCTATTCAGATTGCACTTCAGGATGAAAATAAGCTATTCAGAACCAAAAAAATGGGATTCAAGATGCAAATAACCTATTTAGTTTCCAGTTCAAACAAAAAAAGCTATTCAAAATGCAAATGAACTATTTAGATTGCAAATAAGCTATTCATTTTACAAAATAAGCTAATCAAAATGAAAATGTGCTATTCAGATTGCAGTTCATGATGAAAATAAGCTATTTAGAATGAACAAAAAGAGATTCAGGATGCAAATAACCTATTCAGTTCGCAGTTCAGACAAAAAAAAGCTATTCATAATGCAAATAAACTATTCAGAAGGCAAATAAGCTATTCTGTTTGCAAAAAAACAGCTATTCTGTATGAAAATATGCTATTCACATTGCACTTCAGGATGAAAATAAGCTATTCAGAACGAAAAAAATGGGATTCAAGATGCAAATAACCTATTTAGTTTCCATTTCAAACAAAAAAAGCTATTCAAAATGCAAATGAACTATTTAGATTGCAAATAAGCTATTCATTTTACAAAATAAGCTAATCAAAATGAAAATGTGCTATTCAGATTGCAGTTCAGGATGAAAATAAGCTATTCAGAATGAACAAAAAGAGATTCAGGATGCAAATAACCTATTCAGTTCGCAGTTCAGACAAAAAAAAAACTATTCAGAATGCAAATAAACTATTCAGAAGGCAAATAAGCTCTTCAGTTTGCCAAAAAAAATCAATTCTGTATGAAAATATGCTATTCATATTGCACTTCAGGATGAAAATAAGCTATTCAGAATGAAAAAAATGGGATTCAGGATGCAAATAACCTATTTAGTTTCCAGTTCAAACAAAAAAAGCTATTCAAAATGCAAATGAACTATTTAGATTGCAAATAAGCTATTCATTTTACAAAAAAAGCTAATCAAAATGAAAATGTGCTATTCAGATTGCAGTTCAGGATGAAAATTATCTATTCAGAATGAACAAAAAGGGATTCAGGATGCAAATAACTTATTCAGTTTGAAGTTCAGAAAAAAAAAACTATTAAGAATGCAAATAAGCTATTCAGTATGCAAAAAATCCTATTCAGAATGAAAATGTGCTATTCAGATTACAGTTCAGGATGAAAATAAGCTATTCAGAATGAAAAAAAAAAGGGATTCAGGATGCAAATAACTTATTCAATTCGCAGTTCAGACAAAAAAAGCTATTCGTCATGGAAATGAACTATTCAGAATGCAAATAAGCTATTCAGTTTGCAAAAAAAAGCTATTCAGATTGCAGTTCAGGATGAAAATAAGCTATTCAGAATGAAACAAATGGGATTCTGGATGCAAATAACCCATTTAGTTTGCAGTTCAAACAAAAAAAGCTATTCAAAATGCAAATAAACTATTCAGATTGCAAATAAGCTATTCAGTTTACAAAAAAATCTAATCAAAATGAAAATGTGCTATTCGGATTGCAATTCAGGATGAAAATAATCTATTCAGAGTGAACAAAAAGGGATTCTGGAAGCAAATAACCTATTCAGAATGCAAATAAACTATTCAGAATGCAAATAAGCTATTCAGTTTGCAAAAAAAGCTAATCAAAATGAAAATGTGCTATTCAGATTGCAGTTCAGGATGAAAATAATCTATTCAGAATGAACAAAAAGGGATTCAGGATGCAAATAACCTATACAGTTTACAGTTCAGACAAAAAAAACTATTCAGAATGCAAATAAACTATTCAGATTGCAAATAAGCTATTCATTTTACAAAAAAACCTAATCAAAATGAAAATGTGCTATACGGATTGCAATTCAGGATGAAAATAATCTATTCAGAGTGAACAAAAAGGGATTCTGGAAGCAAATAACCAATTCAGAACGCAAATAAACTATTAAGAATGCAAATAAGCTATTCAGTTTGCAAAAAAAGCTATTCAGAATGAAAATGTGCTATTCAGATTGCACTTCAGGATGAAAATAAATTATTCAGAATGAAAAAAATGGGATTCAGGATGCAAATAACCTATTTAGTTTCCAGTTCAAACAAAAAAAGCTATTCAAAATGCAAATGAACTATTTAGATTGCAAATAAGCTATTCATTTTACAAAAAAAGATAATCAAAATGAAAATGTGCTATTCAGATTGCAGTTCAGGATGAAAATGATCTATTCAGAATGAACAAAAAGGGGTTCAGGATGCAAATAACCTATTCAGTTTGAAGTTCAGACAAAAAAAGCTATTAAGAATGCAAATAAACTATTCAGATTGCAAATAAGCTATTCAGCATGCAAAAAAACCTATTCAGAATGAAAATGTGCTATTCAGATTACAGTTCAGGATGAAAATAAGCTATTCATAATGAAAAAAAAAGGGATTCAGGATGCAAATAACTTATTCAATTCGCAGTTCAGACAAAAAAAGCTATTCTTCATGGAAATGAACTATTCAGAATGCAAATAAGCTATTCAGTTTGCAAAAAAAAGCTATTCAGTATGAAAATGTGCTATTCAGATTGCACTTCAGGATGAAAATAAGCTATTCAGAATGAAAAAAATGGGATTCAAGATGCAAATAACCTATTTAGTTTCCAGTTCAAACAAAAAAAGCTATTCAAAATGCAAATGAACTATTTAGATTGCAAATAAGCTATTCATTTTACAAAAAAAGCTAATCAAAATGAAAATGTGCTATTCAGATTGCAGTTCAGGATGAAAATAAGCTATTCAGAATGAACAAAAAGAGATTTAGGATGCAAATAACCTATTCAGTTCGCAGTTCAGACAAAAAAAAGCTATTCAAAATGCAAATAGACTATTCAGAAGGCAAATAAGCTATTCAGTTTGCAAAAAAACAGCTATTCTGTATGAAAATAGGCTATTCAGATTGCACATCAGGATGAAAATAATCTATTCAGAATGAACAAAAAGGGATTCAGGATGCAAATAACCTATTCAGAATGCAAATAAACTATTTAGTTTGCAAAAAAAGCTATTCAGAATGAAAATGTGCTATTCAGATTGCTGTTCAGGATGAAAACTAACTATTCAGAATGAACAAAATGGGATTCAGGATAAGCTATTCAGAATGAAAAAAATGGGATTCAGGATGAAAATAACCTATTCAGAATGCAAATAAACTATTTAGTTTGCAAAAAAAGCTATTCAGAATGAAAATGTGCTATTCATATTACAGTTCAGGATGAAAATAAGCTATTCAGAATGAACAAAAAGAGATTCAGGATGCAAATAACCTATTCAGAATGCAAATAAACTATTTAGTTTGCAAAAAAAGCTATTCAGAATGAAAATGTGCTATTCATATTACAGTTCAGGATGAAAATAAGCTATTCAGAATGACCATACAAATAACCTATTTAGTTTGCAGTTCAAACAATAAAAGTTATTCAAAATGCAAATGAACTATTTAGATTGCAAATAAGCTATTCATTTTACAAAAAAAGCTAATGAAAATGAAAATGTGCTATTCAGATTGCAGTTCAGGATGAAAATAATCTATTCAGAATGAACAAAAAGGGATTCAGGATGCAAATAACCTATACAGTTTACAGTTCAGACAAAAAAAACTATTCAGAATGCAAATAAACTATTCAGATTGCAAATAAGCTAATCAGTATGCAAAAAAACCTATTCAGAATGAAAATGTGCTATTCAGATTACAGTTCAGGATGAAAATAAGCTATTCAGAATGAACAAAAAGAGATTCAGGATGCAAATAACCTATTAAGTTCGCAGTTCAGACAAAAAAAAAAACTATTCAGAATGCAAATAAACTATTCAGAAGGCAAATAAGCTATTCAGTTTGCCAAAAAACAGCTATTCTGTATGAAAATATGCTATTCATATTGCACTTCAGGATGAAAATAAGCTATTCAGAATGAAAAAAATGGGATTCAGGATGCAAATAACCTATTTAGTTTCCAGTTCAAACAAAAAACGCTATTCAAAATGCAAATGAACTATTTAGATTGCAAATAAGCTATTCATTTTACAAAAAAAGCTAATCAAAATGAAAATGTGCTATTCTTATTGCAGTTCAGGATGAAAATGATCTATTCAGAATGAACAAAAAGGGATTCAGGATGCAAATAACCTATTCAGTTTGAAGTTCAGACAAAAAAAGCTATTAAGAATGCAAATAAACTATTCAGATTGCAAATAAGCTATTCAGTATGCAAAAAAACCTATTCAGAATGAAAATGTGCTATTCAGATTACAGTTCAGGATGAAAATAAGCTATTCAGAATGAAAAAAAAAAGGATTCAGGATGCAAATAACTTATTCAATTCGCAGTTCAGACAAAAAAAGCTATTCATCATGGAAATGAACTATTCAGAATGCAAATAAGCTATTCAGTGTTAAAAAAAAAGCTATTCAGAATGAAAATGTGTTATTCAGATTGCAGTTTAGGATGAAAATAAGCTATTCAGAATGAAACAAATGGGATTCTGGATGGAAATAACCCATTTAGTTTGCAGTTCAAATAAAAAAAGCTATTCAAAATGCAAATAAACTATTCAGATTGCAAATAAGCTATTCAGTTTAAAAAAAAAAGCTAATCAAAATGAAAATGTGCTATTCGGATTGCAATTCAGGATGAAAATAATCTATTCAGAGTGAACAAAAAGGGATTATGGAAGCAAATAACCTATTCAGAATGCAAATAAACTATTAAGAATGCAAATAAGCTATTCAGTTTGCAAAAAAAGCTATTCAGGATGAAAATGTGCTATTTAGATTGCAGTTCAGGATGAAAATAAGCTATTCAGAATGAACAAAAAGGGATTCAGGATGCAAATAACCTATTCATTTTGCAGTTCAGACAAAAAAAGCTATTCAGAATGCTAATAAACTATTCAGATTGCAAATAAGCTAATCAATTTGCAAAAAAAGCTATTCAGAATGAATATGTGCTATTCAAATTGCAGTTTAGGATGAAAATAATCTATTCAGAATGATCAAAAAGGGATTCAGGATGCAATAAACCTATTCAGTTTGTAGTTCAGACAAAAAAAACTATTCAGAATGCAAATAAACAATTCAGATTGCAAATAAACTATTCAGTTTGCAAAAAAAGCTATTCAGAATGAAAATGTGCTATTCAGATTACTGTTTAGGATGAAAATAAGCTATTCAGAATGAAAAAAGAAGGATTTAGGATGCAAATAACCTATTCAGTTCGCAGTTCAGACAAAAAAAAGCTATTCAAAATGCAAATAAACTATTCAGAAGGCAATTAAGCTATTCAGTTTGCAAAAAAACAGCTATTCTGTATGAAAATATGCTATTCAGATTGCACATCAGGATGAAAATAATCTATTCAGAATGAACAAAAAGGGATTCAGGATGCAAATAACCTATTCAGAATGCAAATAAACTATTTAGTTTGCAAAAAAAGCTATTCAGAATGATAATGTGCTATTCAGATTGCAGTTCAGGATGAAAACAAACTATTCAGAATGACCAAAATGGTATTCAGGATACAAATAACCTATTTAGTTTGCAGTTTAAACAAAAAAAATTATTCGAAATGCAAATGAACTATGCAGATTGCAAATAAGCTATTCATTTTACAAAAAAAGCTAATCAAAATGAAAATGTGCTATTCAGATTGCAGTTCAGGATGAAAATAATCTATTCAGAATGAACAAAAAGGGATTCAGGATGCATATAACCTATACAGCTTACAGTTCAGACAAAAAAAACTATTCAGAATGCAAATAAACTATTCAGATTGCAAATAAGCTAATCAGTATGCAAAAAAACCTATTCAGAATGAAAATGTGCTATTCAGATTACAATTCAGGATGAAAATAAGCTATTCAGAATGAACAAAAAGAGATTCAGGATGCAAATAACCTATTCAGTTCGCAGTTCAGACAAAAAAAAAACTATTCAGAATGCAAATAAACTATTCAGAAGGCAAATAAGCTATTCAGTTTGCCAAAAAACAGCTATTCTGTATGAAAATATGCTATTCATATTGCACTTCAGGATGAAAATAAGCTATTCAGAATGAAAAAAATGGGATTCAGGATGCAAATAACCTATTTAGTTTCCAGTTCAAACAAAAAAAGCTATTCAAAATGCAAATGAACTATTTAGATTGCAAATAAGATATTCATTTTACAAAAAAAGCTAATCAAAATGAAAATGTGCTATTCAGATTGCAGTTCAGGATGAAAATGATCTATTCAGAATGAACAAAAAGGGATTCAGGATGCACATAACCTATTCAGTTTGACGTTCAGACAAAAAAAGCTATTAAGAATGCAAATAAACTATTCAGATTGCAAATAAGCTATTCAGTATGCAAAAAAACCTATTCAGAATGAAAATGTGCTATTCAGATTACAGTTCAGGATGAAAATAAGCTATTCAGAATGAAAAAAAAAGGGATTCAGGATGCAAATAACTTATTCAATTCGCTGTTCAGACAAAAAAAGCTATTCATCATGGAAATGAACTATTCAGAATGCAAATAAGCTATTCAATTTCCAAAAAAAAGCTATTCAGAATGAAAATGTGTTATTCAGATTGCAGTTCAGGATGAAAATAAGCTATTCAGAATGAAACAAATGGGATTCTGGATGCAAATAACCCATTTAGTTTGCAGTTCAAACAAAAAAAGCTATTCAAAATGCAAATAAACTATTCAGATTGCAAATAAGCTATTCAGTTTACAAAAATAGCAAATCAAAATGAAAATGTGCTATTCGGATTGCAATTCAGGATGAAAATAATCTATTCAAAGTGAACAAAAAGGGATTCTGGAAGCAAATAACCTATTCAGAATGCAAATAAACTATTCAGAATGCAAATAAGCTATTCAGTTTGCAAAAAACGCTATTCAGGATGAAAATGTGCTATTCAGATTGCAGTTCAGAATGAAAATAAGCTATTCAGAATGAACAAAAAGGGATTCAGGATGCAAATAACCTATTCATTTTCCAGTTCAGACAAAAAGCTATTCAGAATGCAAATAAACTATTCAGAATGCAAATAAACTATTCAGTTTGCAAAAAAAGCTATTCAGAATGAAAATTTGCTATTCAGATTGCAATTCAGGATGAAAACAAACTATTCTGAATGAACAAAATGGGATTCAGGATACAAGTAACCTATTTAGTTTGCAGTTCAAACAAAAAAAGTTATTCAAAATGCAAATGAACTATTCAGATTGCAAATAAGCTATTCATTTTACAAAAAAAGCTAATCAAAATGAAAATGGGCTATTCAGATTGCAGTTCAGGATGAAAATAATCTATTCAGAATGAACAAAACGGGATTCAGGATGCAAATAACCTATTCAGTTTGCAGTTCAGACAAAAAAAGCTATTCAGAATGCAAATAAACTATTCAGATTGCAAATAAGCTATTCAGTATGCAAAAAAACCTATTCAGAATGAAAATGTGCTATTGAGATTACAGTTCAGGATGAAAATAAGCTATTCAGAATGAAAATAAAAAGGGATTCAGGATGCAAATAACCTATTTAGTTTGCATTTCAAACAAAAAAGCTAATCAAAATGCAAATGAACTATTCAGATTGCTAATAAGCTATTCATTTTACAAAAAAAGCTAATCAAAATGAAAATGTGCTATTTAGATAGCAGTTCAGGATGAAAATAATCTATTCAGAATGAACAAGAAAGGATTCAGGATGCAAATAACCTATTCAGAATGCAAATAAACTATTTAGTTTGCAAAAAAAGCTATTCAGAATGATAATGTGCTATTCAGATTGCAGTTCAGGATGAAAACAAACTATTCAGAATGACCAAAATGGTATTCAGGATACAAACAACCTATTTAGTTTGCAGTTCCAACAAAAAAAGTTATTCAAAATGCAAATGAACTATTCAGATTGCAAATAAGCTATTCATTTTACAAAAAAAGCTAATCAAAATGAAAATGTGCTATTCAGATTGCAGTTCAGGATGAAAATAATCTATTCAGAATGAACAAAAATGGATTCAGGATGCAAATAACCTATACAGTTTACAGTTCAGACAAAAAAAACTATTCATAATGCAAATAAACTATTCAGATTGCAAATAAGCTAATCAGTATGCAAAAAAACCTATTCAGAATGAAAATGTGCTATTCAGATTACAATTCAGGATGAAAATAAGCTATTCAGAATGAACAAAAAGAGATTCAGGATGCAAATAACCTATTCAGTTCGCAGTTCAGACAAAAAAAAAACTATTCAGAATGCAAATAAACTATTCAGAAGGCAAATAAGCTATTCAGTTTGCCAAAAAACAGCTATTCTGTATGAAAATATGCTATTCATATTGCACTTCAGGATGAAAATAAGCTATTCAGAATGAAAAAAATGGGATTCAGGATGCAAATAACCTATTTAGTTTCCAGTTCAAACAAAAAAAGCTATTCAAAATGCAAATGAACTATTTAGATTGCAAATAAGATATTCATTTTACAAAAAAAGCTAATCAAAATGAAAATGTGCTATTCAGATTGCAGTTCAGGATGAAAATGATCTATTCAGAATGAACAAAAAGGGATTCAGGATGCAAATAACCTATTCAGTTTGACGTTCAGACAAAAAAAGCTATTAAGAATGCAAATAAACTATTCAGATTGCAAATAAGCTATTCAGTATGCAAAAAAACCTATTCAGAATGAAAATGTGCTATTCAGATTACAGTTCAGGATGAAAATAAGCTATTCAGAATGAAAAAAAATGGGATTCAGGATGCAAATAACTTATTCAATTCGCAGTTCAGACAAAAAAAGCTATTCATCATGGAAATGAACTATTCAGAATGCAAAGAAGCTATTCAATTTGCAAAAAAAAGCTATTCAGAATGAAATGTGTTATTCAGATTGCAGTTCAGGATGAAAATAAGCTATTCAGAATGAAACAAATGGGATTCTGGATGCAAATAACCCATTTAGTTTGCAGTTCAAACAAAAAAAGCTATTCAAAATGCAAATAAACTATTCAGATTGCAAATATGCTATTCAGTTTACAAAAAAAGCAAATCAAAATGAAAATGTGCTATTCGGATTGCAATTCAGGATGAAAATAATCTATTCAAAGTGAACAAAAAGGGATTCTGGAAGCAAATAACCTATTCAGAATGCAAATAAACTATTCAGAATGCAAATAAGCTATTCAGTTTGCAAAAAACGCTATTCAGGATGAAAATGTGCTATTCAGCTTGCAGTTTCAGAATGAAAATAAGCTATTCAGAATGAACAAAAAGGGATTCAGGATGCAAATAACCTATTCATTTTCCAGTTCAGACAAAAAGCTATTCAGAATGCAAATAAACTATTCAGAATGCAAATAAACTATTCAGTTTGCAAAAAAAGCTATTCAGAATGAAAATTTGCTATTCAGATTGCAATTCAGGATGAAAACAAACTATTCTGAATGAACAAAATGGGATTCAGGATACAAGTAACCTATTTAGTTTGCAGTTCAAACAAAAAAAGTTATTCAAAATGCAAATGAACTATTCAGATTGCAAATAAGCTATTCATTTTACAAAAAAAGCTAATCAAAATGAAAATGGGCTATTCAGATTGCAGTTCAGGATGAAAATAATCTATTCAGAATGAACAAAACGGGATTCAGGATGCAAATAACCTATTCAGTTTGCAGTTCAGACAAAAAAACCTATTCAGAATGCAAATAAACTATTCAGATTGCAAATAAGCTAATCAGTATGCAAAAAAAGCTATTCAGAATGAAAATGTGCTATTGAGATTACAGTTCAGGATGAAAATAAGCTATTCAGAATGAAAATAAAAAGGGATTCTGGATGCAAATAACCTATTTAGTTTGCATTTCAAACAAAAAAGCTAATCAAAATGCAAATGAACTATTCAGATTCCTAATAAGCTATTCATTTTACAAAAAAAGCTAATCAAAATGAAAATGTGCTATTTAGATTGTAGTTCAGGATGAAAATAATCTATTCAGAATGAACAAGAAAGGATTCAGGATGCAAATAACCTATTCAGAATGCAAATAAACTATTTAGTTTGCAAAAAAAGCTATTCAGAATGAAAATGTGCTATTCAGATTGCAGTTCAGGATGAAAACAAACTATTCAGAATGACCAAAATGGTATTCAGGATACAAATAACCTATTTAGTTTGCAGTTCAAACAAAAAAAGTTATTCAAAATGCAAATGAACTATTCAGATTGCAAATAAGCTATTCATTTTACAAAAAAAGCTAATCAAAATGAAAATGTGCTATTCAGATTGCAGTTCAGGATGAAAATGATCTATTCAGAATGAACAAAAAGGGATTCAGGATGCAAATAACCTATTCAGTTTGACGTTCAGACAAAAAAAGCTATTAAGAATGCAAATAAACTATTCAGATTGCAAATAAGCTATTCAGTATGCAAAAAAACCTATTCAGAATGAAAATGTGCTATTCAGATTACAGTTCAGGATGAAAATAAGCTATTCAGAATGAAAAAAAATGGGATTCAGGATGCAAATAACTTATTCAATTCGCAGTTCAGACAAAAAAAGCTATTCATCATGGAAATGAACTATTCAGAATGCAAATAAGCTATTCAATTTGCAAAAAAAAGCTATTCAGAATGAAAATGTGTTATTCAGATTGCAGTTCAGGATGAAAATAAGCTATTCAGAATGAAACAAATGGGATTCTGGATGCAAATAACCCATTTAGTTTGCAGTTCAAACAAAAAAAGCTATTCAAAATGCAAATAAACTATTCAGATTGCAAATAAGCTATTCAGTTTACAAAAAAAGCAAATCAAAATGAAAATGTGCTATTCGGATTGCAATTCAGGATGAAAATAATCTATTCAAAGTGAACAAAAAGGGATTCTGGAAGCAAATAACCTATTCAGAATGCAAATAAACTATTCAGAATGCAAATAAGCTATTCAGTTTGCAAAAAACGCTATTCAGGATGAAAATGTGCTATTCAGCTTGCAGTTTCAGAATGAAAATAAGCTATTCAGAATGAACAAAAAGGGATTCAGGATGCAAATAACCTATTCATTTTCCAGTTCAGACAAAAAGCTATTCAGAATGCAAATAAACTATTCAGAATGCAAATAAACTATTCAGTTTGCAAAAAATGCTATTCAGAATGAAAATTTGCTATTCAGATTGCAATTCAGGATGAAAACAAACTATTCTGAATGAACAAAATGGGATTCAGGATACAAGTAACCTATTTAGTTTGCAGTTCAAACAAAAAAAGTTATTCAAAATGCAAATGAACTATTCAGATTGCAAATAAGCTATTCATTTTACAAAAAAAGCTAATCAAAATGAAAATGGGCTATTCAGATTGCAGTTCAGGATGAAAATAATCTATTCAGAATGAACAAAACGGGATTCAGGATGCAAATAACCTATTCAGTTTGCAGTTCAGACAAAAAAAGCTATTCAGAATGCAAATAAACTATTCAGATTGCAAATAAGTTAATCAGTATGCAAAAAAAGCTATTCAGAATGAAAATGTGCTATTGAGATTACAGTTCAGGATGAAAATAAGCTATTCAGAATGAAAATAAAAAGGGATTCAGGATGCAAATAACCTATTTAGTTTGCATTTCAAACAAAAAAGCTAATCAAAATGCAAATGAACTATTCAGATTGCTAATAAGCTATTCATTTTACAAAAAAAGCTAATCAAAATGAAAATGTGCTATTTAGATTGTAGTTCAGGATGAAAATAATCTATTCAGAATGAACAAGAAAGGATTCAGGATGCAAATAACCTATTCAGAATGCAAATAAACTATTTAGTTTGCAAAAAAAGCTATTCAGAATGAAAATGTGCTATTCAGATTGCAGTTCAGGATGAAAACAAACTATTCAGAATGACCAAAATGGTATTCAGGATACAAATAACCTATTTAGTTTGCAGTTCAAACAAAAAAAGTTATTCAAAATGCAAATGAACTATTCAGATTGCAAATAAGCTATTCATTTTACAAAAAAAGCTAATCAAAATGAAAATGTGCTATTCAGATTGCAGTTCAGGATGAAAATGATCTATTCAGAATGAACAAAAAGGGATTCAGGATGCAAATAACCTATTCAGTTTGACGTTCAGACAAAAAAAGCTATTAAGAATGCAAATAAACTATTCAGATTGCAAATAAGCTATTCAGTATGCAAAAAAACCTATTCAGAATGAAAATGTGCTATTCAGATTACAGTTCAGGATGAAAATAAGCTATTCAGAATGAAAAAAAATGGGATTCAGGATGCAAATAACTTATTCAATTCGCAGTTCAGACAAAAAAAGCTATTCATCATGGAAATGAACTATTCAGAATGCAAATAAGCTATTCAATTTGCAAAAAAAAGCTATTCAGAATGAAAATGTGTTATTCAGATTGCAGTTCAGGATGAAAATAAGCTATTCAGAATGAAACAAATGGGATTCTGGATGCAAATAACCCATTTAGTTTGCAGTTCAAACAAAAAAAGCTATTCAAAATGCAAATAAACTATTCGGATTGCAAATAAGCTATTCAGTTTACAAAAAAAGCAAATCAAAATGAAAATGTGCTATTCGGATTGCAATTCAGGATGAAAATAATCTATTCAAAGTGAACAAAAATGCAAATAACCTATTCAGTTTGCAGTTCAGACAAAAAAAGCTATTCAGAATGCAAATAAACTATTTAGTTTGCAAAAAAAGCTATTCAGAATGATAATGTGCTATTCAGATTGCAGTTCAGGATGAAAACAAACTATTCAGAATGACCAAAATGGTATTCAGGATACAAACAACCTATTTAGTTTGCAGTTCAAACAAAAAAAGTTATTCAAAATGCAAATGAACTATTCAGATTGCAAATAAGCTATTCATTTTACAAAAAAAGCTAATCAAAATGAAAATGTGCTATTCAGATTGCAGTTCAGGATGAAAATAATCTATTCAGAATGAACAAAAAGGGATTCAGGATGCAAATAACCTATACAGTTTACAGTTCAGACAAAAAAAACTATTCATAATGCAAATAAACTATTCAGATTGCAAATAAGCTAATCAGTATGCAAAAAAACCTATTCTGAATGAAAATGTGCTATTCAGATTACAATTCAGGATGAAAATAAGCTATTCAGAATGAACAAAAAGAGATTCAGGATGCAAATAACCTATTCAGTTCGCAGTTCAGACAAAAAAAAAACTATTCAGAATGCAAATAAACTATTCAGAAGGCAAATAAGCTATTCAATTTGCCAAAAAACAGCTATTCTGTATGAAAATATGCTATTCATATTGCACTTCAGGATGAAAATAAGCTATTCAGAATGAAAAAAATGGGATTCAGGATGCAAATAACCTATTTAGTTTCCAGTTCAAACAAAAAAAGCTATTCAAAATGCAAATGAACTATTTAGATTGCAAATAAGATATTCATTTTACAAAAAAAGCTAATCAAAATGAAAATGTGCTATTCAGATTGCAGTTCAGGATGAAAATGATCTATTCAGAATGAACAAAAAGGGATTCAGGATGCAAATAACCTATTCAGTTTGACGTTCAGACAAAAAAAGCTATTAAGAATGCAAATAAACTATTCAGATTGCAAATAAGCTATTCAGTATGCAAAAAAACCTATTCAGAATGAAAATGTGCTATTCAGATTACAGTTCAGGATGAAAATAAGCTATTCAGAATGAAAAAAAATGGGATTCAGGATGCAAATAACTTATTCAATTCGCAGTTCAGACAAAAAAAGCTATTCATCATGGAAATGAACTATTCAGAATGCAAATAAGCTATTCAATTTGCAAAAAAAAGCTATTCAGAATGAAAATGTGTTATTCAGATTGCAGTTCAGGATGAAAATAAGCTATTCAGAATGAAACAAATGGGATTCTGGATGCAAATAACCCATTTAGTTTGCAGTTCAAACAAAAAAAGCTATTCAAAATGCAAATAAACTATTCAGATTGCAAATAAGCTATTCAGTTTACAAAAAAAGCAAATCAAAATGAAAATGTGCTATTCGGATTGCAATTCAGGATGAAAATAATCTATTCAAAGTGAACAAAAAGGGATTCTGGAACCAAATAACCTATTCAGAATGCAAATAAACTATTCAGAATGCAAATAAGCTATTCAGTTTGCAAAAAACGCTATTCAGGATGAAAATGTGCTATTCAGCTTGCAGTTTCAGAATGAAAATAAGCTATTCAGAATGAACAAAAAGGGATTCAGGATGCAAATAACCTATTCATTTTCCAGTTCAGACAAAAAGCTATTCAGAATGCAAATAAACTATTCAGAATGCAAATAAACTATTCAGTTTGCAAAAAAAGCTATTCAGAATGAAAATTTGCTATTCAGATTGCAATTCAGGATGAAAACAAACTATTCTGAATGAACAAAATGGGATTCAGGATACAAGTAACCTATTTAGTTTGCAGTTCAAACAAAAAAAGTTATTCAAAATGCAAATGAACTATTCAGATTGCAAATAAGCTATTCATTTTACAAAAAAAGCTAATCAAAATGAAAATGGGCTATTCAGATTGCAGTTCAGGATGAAAATAATCTATTCAGAATGAACAAAACGGGATTCAGGATGCAAATAACCTATTCAGTTTGCAGTTCAGACAAAAAAAGCTATTCAGAATGCAAATAAACTATTCAGATTGCAAATAAGCTAATCAGTATGCAAAAAAAGCTATTCAGAATGAAAATGTGCTATTGAGATTACAGTTCAGGATGAAAATAAGCTATTCAGAATGAAAATAAAAAGGGATTCAGGATGCAAATAACCTATTTAGTTTGCATTTCAAACAAAAAAGCTAATCAAAATGCAAATGAACTATTCAGATTGCTAATAAGCTATTCATTTTACAAAAAAAGCTAATCAAAATGAAAATGTGCTATTTAGATTGTAGTTCAGGATGAAAATAATCTATTCAGAATGAACAAGAAAGGATTCAGGATGCAAATAACCTATTCAGAATGCAAATAAACTATTTAGTTTGCAAAAAAAGCTATTCAGAATGAAAATGTGCTATTCAGATTACAGTTCAGGATGAAAGTAAGCTATTTAGAATGAACAAAAAGAGATTCAGGATGCAAATAACCTATTCAGTTCGCAGTTCAGACAAAAAAAAACTATTCAGAAGGCAAATAAGCTATTCAGTTTGCCAAAAAACAGCTATTCTGTATGAAAATATGCTATTCTTATTGCACTTCAGGATGAAAATAAGCTATTCAAAATGAAAAAAATGGGATTTAGGATGCAAATAACCTATTTAGTTTCCAGTTCAAACAAAAAAAGCTATTCAAAATGCAAATGAACTATTTAGATTGCAAATAAGCTATTCATTTTACAAAAAAAGCTAATCAAAATGAAAATGTGCTATTCAGATTGCAGTTCAGGATGAAAATGATCTATTCAGAATGAACAAAAAGGGATTCAGGATGCAAATAACCTATTCAGTTTGAAGTTCAGACAAAAAAAGCTATTAAGAATGCAAATAAACTATTCAGATTGCAAATAAGCTATTTAGTATGCAAAAAAACCTATTCAGAATGAAAATGTGCTATTCAGATTACAGTTCAGGATGAAAGTAAGCTATTCAGAATGAAAAAAAAAAGGGATTCAGGATGCAAATAACTTATTCAATTCGCAGTTCAGACAAAAAAAGCTATTCATAATGCAAATGAACAATTCATAATGCAAATAAGCTATTCAGTTTGCAAAAAAAAGCTATTCAGAATGAAAATGTGTTATTCAGATTGCAGTTCAGGATGAAAATAAGCTATTCAGAATGAAATAAATGGGATTCTGGATGCAAATAACCCATTTAGTTTGCAGTTCAAACAAAAAAAGCTATTCAAAATGCAAAAAAACTATTCAGATTGCAAATAAGCTATTCAGTTTACAAAAAAAGCTAATGAAAATGAAAATGTGCTATTCGGATTGCAGTTCAGGATGAAAATAATCTATTCAGAGTGAACAAAACGGGATTCAGGATGCAAATAACCTATTCAGTTTGCAGTTCAGACAAAAAAAGCTATTCAGAATGCAAATAAACTATTCAGATTGCAAATAAGCTAATCAGTATGCCAAAAAATCTATTCAGAATGAAAATGTGCTATTGAGATTACAGTTCAGGATGAAAATAAGCTATTCAGAATGAAAATAAAAAGGGATTCAGGATGCAAATAACCTATTTAGTTTGCAGTTCAAACAAAAAAGCTAATCAAAATGCAAATGAACTATGCAGATTGCAAATAAGCTATTCATTTTACAAAAAAAGCTAATCAAAATGAAAATGTGCTATTTAGATTGCAGTTCAGGATGAAAATAATCTATTCAGAATGAACAAAAAGGGATTCAGGATGCAAATAACCTATTCAGTTTGCAGTTCAGACAAAAAAAACTATTCAGAAGGCAAATAAATTATTCAGATTGCAAATAAGCTAATCAGTATGCAAAAAAACCTATTCAGAATGAAAATATGCTATTCAGATTACAGTTCAGGATGAAAATAAGCTATTCATAATGAAAATAAAAAGGGATTCAGGATGCAAATAACTTATTCAATTCGCAGTTCAGACAAAAAAAGCTATTCATAATGCAAATGAACAATTCATAATGCAAATAAGCTATTCAGTTTGCAAAAAAAAGCTATTCAGAATGAAAATGTGTTATTCAGATTGCAGTTCAGGATGAAAATAAGCTATTCAGAATGAAATAAATGGGATTCTGGATGCAAATAACCCATTTAGTTTGCAGTTCAAACAAAAAAAGCTATTCAAAATGAAAATGTGCTATTTAGATTACAGTTCAGGATGAAAATAAGCTATTTAGAATGAACAAAAAGAGATTCAGGATGCAAATAACCTATTCAGTTCGCAGTTCAGACAAAAAAAAACTATTCAGAAGGCAAATAAGCTATTCAGTTTGCCAAAAAACAGCTATTCTGTATGAAAATATGCTATTCTTATTGCACTTCAGGATGAAAATAAGCTATTCAAAATGAAAAAAATGGGATTTAGGATGCAAATAACCTATTTAGTTTCCAGTTCAAACAAAAAAAGCTATTCAAAATGCAAATGAACTATTTAGATTGCAAATAAGCTATTCATTTTACAAAAAAAGCTAATCAAAATGAAAATGTGCTATTCAGATTGCAGTTCAGGATGAAAATGATCTATTCAGAATGAACAAAAAGGGATTCAGGATGCAAATAACCTATTCAGTTTGAAGTTCAGACAAAAAAAGCTATTAAGAATGCAAATAAACTATTCAGATTGCAAATAAGCTATTTAGTATGCAAAAAAACCTATTCAGAATGAAAATGTGCTATTCAGATTACAGTTCAGGATGAAAGTAAGCTATTCAGAATGAAAAAAAAAAGGGATTCAGGATGCAAATAACTTATTCAATTCGCAGTTCAGACAAAAAAAGCTATTCATAATGCAAATGAACAATTCATAATGCAAATAAGCTATTCAGTTTGCAAAAAAAAGCTATTCAGAATGAAAATGTGTTATTCAGATTGCAGTTCAGGATGAAAATAAGCTATTCAGAATGAAATAAATGGGATTCTGGATGCAAATAACCCATTTAGTTTGCAGTTCAAACAAAAAAAGCTATTCAAAATGCAAAAAAACTATTCAGATTGCAAATAAGCTATTCAGTTTACAAAAAAAGCTAATGAAAATGAAAATGTGCTATTCGGATTGCAGTTCAGGATGAAAATAATCTATTCAGAGTGAACAAAACGGGATTCAGGATGCAAATAACCTATTCAGTTTGCAGTTCAGACAAAAAAAGCTATTCAGAATGCAAATAAACTATTCAGATTGCAAATAAGCTAATCAGTATGCCAAAAAATCTATTCAGAATGAAAATGTGCTATTGAGATTCCAGTTCAGGATGAAAATAAGCTATTCAGAATGAAAATAAAAAGGGATTCAGGATGCAAATAACCTATTTAGTTTGCAAATCAAACAAAAAAGCTAATCAAAATGCAAATGAACTATGCAGATTGCAAATAAGCTATTCATTTTACAAAAAAAGCTAATCAAAATGAAAATGTGCTATTTAGATTGCAGTTCAGGATGAAAATAATCTATTCAGAATGAACAAAAAGGGATTCAGGATGCAAATAACCTATTCAGTTTGCAGTTCAGACAAAAAAAACTATTCAGAAGGCAAATAAATTATTCAGATTGCAAATAAGCTAATCAGTATGCAAAAAAACCTATTCAGAATGAAAATATGCTATTCAGATTACAGTTCAGGATGAAAATAAGCTATTCATAATGAAAATAAAAAGGGATTCAGGATGCAAATAACTTATTCAGTTCGCAGTTCAGACAAAAAAAGCTATTCATAATGCAAATGAACTATTCAGAATGCAAATAAGCTATTCAGTTTGCAAAAAAAAGCTATTCATAATGAAAATGTGCTATTCAGATTGCAGTTCGGGATGAAAATAAGCTATTCAGAATGAAACAAATGGGAATCTGGATGCAAATAACCCATTTAGTTTGCAGTTCAAACGTAAAAAGCTATTCAAAATGCAAAAAAACTATTCAGATTGCAAATAAGCTATTCAGTTTACAAAAAAAGCTAATCAAAAAGAAAATGTGCTATTCGGATTACAGTTCGGGATGAAAATAATCTATTCAGAGTGAACAAAAAGGGATTCTGGAAGCAAATAACCTATTCAGAATGCAAATAAACTATTCAGAATGCAAATAAGCTATTCAGTTTGCAAAAAAAGCTATTCAGAATGAAAATGTGCTATTCAGATTGCAGTTCAGAATGAAAATAAGCTATTCAGAATGAAATAAATGGGATTCTGGATGCAAATAACCCATTTAGTTTGCAGTTCAAACAAAAAAAGCTATTCAAAATGAAAATGTGCTATTTAGATTACAGTTCAGGATGAAAATAAGCTATTTAGAATGAACAAAAAGAGATTCAGGATGCAACTAACCTATTCAGTTCGCAGTTCAGACAAAAAAAAACTATTCAGAAGGCAAATAAGCTATTCAGTTTGCCAAAAAACAGCTATTCTGTATGAAAATATGCTATTCTTATTGCACTTCAGGATGAAAATAAGCTATTCAAAATGAAAAAAATGGGATTTAGGATGCAAATAACCTATTTAGTTTCCAGTTCAAACAAAAAAAGCTATTCAAAATGCAAATGAACTATTTAGATTGCAAATAAGCTATTCATTTTACAAAAAAAGCTAATCAAAATGAAAATGTGCTATTCAGATTGCAGTTCAGGATGAAAATGATCTATTCAGAATGAACAAAAAGGGATTCAGGATGCAAATAACCTATTCAGTTTGAAGTTCAGACAAAAAAAGCTATTAAGAATGCAAATAAACTATTCAGATTGCAAATAAGCTATTTAGTATGCAAAAAAACCTATTCAGAATGAAAATGTGCTATTCAGATTACAGTTCAGGATGAAAGTAAGCTATTCAGAATGAAAAAAAAAAGGGATTCAGGATGCAAATAACTTATTCAATTCGCAGTTCAGACAAAAAAAGCTATTCATAATGCAAATGAACAATTCATAATGCAAATAAGCTATTCAGTTTGCAAAAAAAAGCTATTCAGAATGAAAATGTGTTATTCAGATTGCAGTTCAGGATGAAAATAAGCTATTCAGAATGAAATAAATGGGATTCTGGATGCAAATAACCCATTTAGTTTGCAGTTCAAACAAAAAAAGCTATTCAAAATGCAAAAAAACTATTCAGATTGCAAATAAGCTATTCAGTTTACAAAAAAAGCTAATGAAAATGAAAATGTGCTATTCGGATTGCAGTTCAGGATGAAAATAATCTATTCAGAGTGAACAAAACGGGATTCAGGATGCAAATAACCTATTCAGTTTGCAGTTCAGACAAAAAAAGCTATTCAGAATGCAAATAAACTATTCAGATTGCAAATAAGCTAATCAGTATGCCAAAAAATCTATTCAGAATGAAAATGTGCTATTGAGATTCCAGTTCAGGATGAAAATAAGCTATTCAGAATGAAAATAAAAAGGGATTCAGGATGCAAATAACCTATTTAGTTTGCAGTTCAAACAAAAAAGCTAATCAAAATGCAAATGAACTATGCAGATTGCAAATAAGCTATTCATTTTACAAAAAAAGCTAATCAAAATGAAAATGTGCTATTTAGATTGCAGTTCAGGATGAAAATAATCTATTCAGAATGAACAAAAAGGGATTCAGGATGCAAATAACCTATTCAGTTTGCAGTTCAGACAAAAAAAACTATTCAGAAGGCAAATAAATTATTCAGATTGCAAATAAGCTAATCAGTATGCAAAAAAACCTATTCAGAATGAAAATATGCTATTCAGATTACAGTTCAGGATGAAAATAAGCTATTCATAATGAAAATAAAAAGGGATTCAGGATGCAAATAACTTATTCAGTTCGCAGTTCAGACAAAAAAAGCTATTCATAATGCAAATGAACTATTCAGAATGCAAATAAGCTATTCAGTTTGCAAAAAAAAGCTATTCATAATGAAAATGTGCTATTCAGATTGCAGTTCGGGATGAAAATAAGCTATTCAGAATGAAACAAATGGGAATCTGGATGCAAATAACCCATTTAGTTTGCAGTTCAAACGAAAAAAGCTATTCAAAATGCAAAAAAACTATTCAGATTGCAAATAAGCTATTCAGTTTACAAAAAAAGCTAATCAAAAAGAAAATGTGCTATTCGGATTACAGTTCGGGATGAAAATAATCTATTCAGAGTGAACAAAAAGGGATTCTGGAAGCAAATAACCTATTCAGAATGCAAATAAACTATTCAGAATGCAAATAAGCTATTCAGTTTGCAAAAAAAGCTATTCAGAATGAAAATGTGCTATTCAGATTGCAGTTCAGGATGAAAATAAGCTATTCAGAATGAACAAAAAGGGATTCAGGATGCAAATAACCTATTCATTTTGCAGTTCAGACAAAAAGCTATTCAGAATGCAAATAAACTATTCAGAATGCAAATAAACTATTCAGTTTGCAAAAAAAGCTATTCAGAATGAAAATGTGCTATTCAGATTGCAGTTCAGGATAAAAATAAGCTATTCAGAATGAACAAAAAGGGATTCAGGATGCAAATAACCTATTCATTTTGCAGTTCAGACAAAAAGCTATTCAGAATGCAAATAACCTATTCAGAATGCAAATAAACTATTTAGTTTGCAAAAAAAGCTATTCAGAATGAAAATGTGCTATTCAGATTGGAGTTCAGGATGAAATCAAACTATTCAGAATGACCAAAATGGTATTCAGGATACAAATAACCTATTTAGTTTGCAGTTCAAACAAAAAAAGTTATTCAAAATGCAAATGAACTATTCAGATTGCAAATATGCTATTCAATTTACAAAAAAAGCTAATCAAAATGAAAATGTGCTATTCAGATTGCAGTTCAGGATGAAAATAATCTATTCAGAATGAACAAAAAGGGATTCAGGATGCAAATAACCTATACATTTTACAGTTCAGACAAAAAAAAACTATTCAGAATGCAAATAAACTATTCAGATTGCAAATAAGCTAATCAGTATGCAAAAAAACCTATTCTGAATGAAAATGTGCTATTCAGATTACAGTTCAGTATGAAAATAAGCTAATCAGAATGAACAAAAAGAGATTCAGGATGCAAATAACCTATTCAGTTCGCAGTTCAGACAAAAAAAAAGCTATTCAGTTTGCCAAAAAACAGCTATTCTGTATGAAAATATGCTATTCATATTGCACTTCAGGATGAAAATAAGCTATTCAAAATGAAAAAAATGGGTTTCAGGATGCAAATAACCTATTTAGTTTCCAGTTCAAACAAAAAAAGCTATTCAAAATGCAAATGAACTATTTAGATTGCAAATAAGCTATTCATTTTACAAAAAAAGCTAATCAAAATGAAAATGTGCTATTCAGATTGCAGTTCAGGATGAAAATGATCTATTCAGAATGAACAAAAAAGGATTCAGGATGCAAATAACCTATTCAGTTTGAAGTTCAGACAAAAAAATCTATTAAGAATGCAAATAAACTATTCAGATTGCAAATAAGCTATTCAGTATGCAAAAAAAACCTATTCAGAATGAAAATGTGCTATTCAGATTACAGTTCAGGATGAAAATAAGCTATTCAGAATGAAAAAAAAAGGAATTCAGGATGCAAATAACTTATTCAATTCGCAGTTCAGACAAAAAAAGCTATTCATAATGCAAATGAACTATGCAGATTGCAAATAAGCTATTCATTTTACAAAAAAAGCTAATCAAAATGAAAATGTGCTATTTAGATTGCAGTTCAGGATGAAAATAATCTATTCAGAATGAACAAAAAGGGATTCAGGATGCAAATAACCTATTCAGTTTGCAGTTCAGACAAAAAAAACTATTCAGAAGGCAAATAAATTATTCAGATTGCAAATAAGCTAATCAGTATGCAAAAAAACCTATTCAGAATGAAAATATGCTATTCAGATTACAGTTCAGGATGAAAATAAGCTATTCATAATGAAAATAAAAAGGGATTCAGGATGCAAATAACTTATTCAATTCGCAGTTCAGACAAAAAAAGCTATTCATAATGCAAATGAACAATTCATAATGCAAATAAGCTATTCAGTTTGCAAAAAAAAGCTATTCAGAATGAAAATGTGTTATTCAGATTGCAGTTCAGGATGAAAATAAGCTATTCAGAATGAAATAAATGGGATTCTGGATGCAAATAACCCATTTAGTTTGCAGTTCAAACAAAAAAAGCTATTCAAAATGAAAATGTGCTATTTAGATTACAGTTCAGGATGAAAATAAGCTATTTAGAATGAACAAAAAGAGATTCAGGATGCAAATAACCTATTCAGTTCGCAGTTCAGACAAAAAAAAACTATTCAGAAGGCAAATAAGCTATTCAGTTTGCCAAAAAACAGCTATTCTGTATGAAAATATGCTATTCTTATTGCACTTCAGGATGAAAATAAGCTATTCAAAATGAAAAAAATGGGATTTAGGATGCAAATAACCTATTTAGTTTCCAGTTCAAACAAAAAAAGCTATTCAAAATGCAAATGAACTATTTAGATTGCAAATAAGCTATTCATTTTACAAAAAAAGCTAATCAAAATGAAAATGTGCTATTCAGATTGCAGTTCAGGATGAAAATGATCTATTCAGAATGAACAAAAAGGGATTCAGGATGCAAATAACCTATTCAGTTTGATGTTCAGACAAAAAAAGCTATTAAGAATGCAAATAAACTATTCAGATTGCAAATAAGCTATTTAGTATGCAAAAAAACCTATTCAGAATGAAAATGTGCTATTCAGATTACAGTTCAGGATGAAAGTAAGCTATTCAGAATGAAAAAAAAAAGGGATTCAGGATGCAAATAACTTATTCAATTCGCAGTTCAGACAAAAAAAGCTATTCATAATGCAAATGAACAATTCATAATGCAAATAAGCTATTCAGTTTGCAAAAAAAAGCTATTCAGAATGAAAATGTGTTATTCAGATTGCAGTTCAGGATGAAAATAAGCTATTCAGAATGAAATAAATGGGATTCTGGATGCAAATAACCCATTTAGTTTGCAGTTCAAACAAAAAAAGCTATTCAAAATGCAAAAAAACTATTCAGATTGCAAATAAGCTATTCAGTTTACAAAAAAAGCTAATGAAAATGAAAATGTGCTATTCGGATTGCAGTTCAGGATGAAAATAATCTATTCAGAGTGAACAAAACGGGATTCAGGATGCAAATAACCTATTCAGTTTGCAGTTCAGACAAAAAAAGCTATTCAGAATGCAAATAAACTATTCAGATTGCAAATAAGCTAATCAGTATGCCAAAAAATCTATTCAGAATGAAAATGTGCTATTGAGATTACAGTTCAGGATGAAAATAAGCTATTCAGAATGAAAATAAAAAGGGATTCAGGATGCAAATAACCTATTTAGTTTGCAGTTCAAACAAAAAAGCTAATCAAAATGCAAATGAACTATGCAGATTGCAAATAAGCTATTCATTTTACAAAAAAAGCTAATCAAAATGAAAATGTGCTATTTAGATTGCAGTTCAGGATGAAAATAATCTATTCAGAATGAACAAAAAGGGATTCAGGATGCAAATAACCTATTCAGTTTGCAGTTCAGACAAAAAAAACTATTCAGAAGGCAAATAAATTATTCAGATTGCAAATAAGCTAATCAGTATGCAAAAAAACCTATTCAGAATGAAAATATGCTATTCAGATTACAGTTCAGGATGAAAATAAGCTATTCATAATGAAAATAAAAAGGGATTCAGGATGCAAATAACTTATTCAGTTCGCAGTTCAGACAAAAAAAGCTATTCATAATGCAAATGAACTATTCAGAATGCAAATAAGCTATTCAGTTTGCAAAAAAAAGCTATTCATAATGAAAATGTGCTATTCAGATTGCAGTTCGGGATGAAAATAAGCTATTCAGAATGAAACAAATGGGAATCTGGATGCAAATAACCCATTTAGTTTGCAGTTCAAACGAAAAAAGCTATTCAAAATGCAAAAAAACTATTCAGATTGCAAATAAGCTATTCAGTTTACAAAAAAAGCTAATCAAAAAGAAAATGTGCTATTCGGATTACAGTTCGGGATGAAAATAATCTATTCAGAGTGAACAAAAAGGGATTCTGGAAGCAAATAACCTATTCAGAATGCAAATAAACTATTCAGAATGCAAATAAGCTATTCAGTTTGCAAAAAAAGCTATTCAGAATGAAAATGTGCTATTCAGATTGCAGTTCAGGATGAAAATAAGCTATTCAGAATGAACAAAAAGGGATTCAGGATGCAAATAACCTATTCATTTTGCAGTTCAGACAAAAAGCTATTCAGAATGCAAATAAACTATTCAGAATGCAAATAAACTATTCAGTTTGCAAAAAAAGCTATTCAGAATGAAAATGTGCTATTTAGATTGCAGTTCAGGATAAAAATAAGCTATTCAGAATGAACAAAAAGGGATTCAGGATGCAAATAACCTATTCATTTTGCAGTTCAGACAAAAAGCTATTCAGAATGCAAATAACCTATTCAGAATGCAAATAAACTATTTAGTTTGCAAAAAAAGCTATTCAGAATGAAAATGTGCTATTCAGATTGGAGTTCAGGATGAAAACAAACTATTCAGAATGACCAAAATGGTATTCAGGATACAAATAACCTATTTAGTTTGCAGTTCAAACAAAAAAAGTTATTCAAAATGCAAATGAACTATTCAGATTGCAAATATGCTATTCAATTTACAAAAAAAGCTAATCAAAATGAAAATGTGCTATTCAGATTGCAGTTCAGGATGAAAATAATCTATTCATAATGAACAAAAAGGGATTCAGGATGCAAATAACCTATACAGTTTACAGTTCAGACAAAAAAAAACTATTCAGAATGCAAATAAACTATTCAGATTGCAAATAAGCTAATCAGTATGCAAAAAAACCTATTCTGAATGAAAATGTGCTATTCAGATTACAGTTCAGTATGAAAATAAGCTAATCAGAATGAACAAAAAGAGATTCAGGATGCAAATAACCTATTCAGTTCGCAGTTCAGACAAAAAAAAAGCTATTCAGTTTGCCAAAAAACAGCTATTCTGTATGAAAATATGCTATTCATATTGCACTTCAGGATGAAAATAAGCTATTCAAAATGAAAAAAATGGGTTTCAGGATGCAAATAACCTATTTAGTTTCCAGTTCAAACAAAAAAAGCTATTCAAAATGCAAATGAACTATTTAGATTGCAAATAAGCTATTCATTTTACAAAAAAAGCTAATCAAAATGAAAATGTGCTATTCAGATTGCAGTTCAGGATGAAAATGATCTATTCAGAATGAACAAAAAGGGATTCAGGATGCAAATAACCTATTCAGTTTGAAGTTCAGACAAAAAAATCTATTAAGAATGCAAATAAACTATTCAGATTGCAAATAAGCTATTCAGTATGCAAAAAAAACCTATTCAGAATGAAAATGTGCTATTCAGATTACAGTTCAGGATGAAAATAAGCTATTCAGAATGAAAAAAAAAGGAATTCAGGATGCAAATAACTTATTCAATTCGCAGTTCAGACAAAAAAAGCTATTCATAATGCAAATGAAAAATTCATAATGCAAATAAGCTATTCAGTTTGCAAAAAAAAGCTATTCAGAATGAAAATGTGTTATTGAGATTGCAGTTCAGGATGAAAATAAGCTATTCAGAATGAAACAAATGGGATTCTGGATGCAAATAACCCATTTAGTTTGCAGTTCAAGCAAAAAAAGCTATTCAAAATGCAAAAAAACTATTCGGATTGCAAATAAGCTATTCAGGTTACAAAAAAAGCTAATCAAAATGAAAATGTGCTATTCAGATTGCAGTTCAGGATGAAAATAATCTATTCATAGTGAACAAAAAGGGATTCTGGAAGCAAATAACCTATTCAGAATGCAAATAAACTATTCTGAATGCAAATAAGCTATTCAGTTTGCAAAAAAAGCAATTCAGAATGGAAATGTGCTATTCAGATTGCAGTTCAGGATGAAAATAACCTATTCATTTTCCAGTTCAGACAAAAAGCTATTCAGAATGCAAATAAACTATTCAGAATGCAAATAAACTATTCAGTTTGCAAAAAAAGCTATTCAGAATGAAAATTTGCTATTCAGATTGCAGTTCAGGATGAAAACAAACTATTCTGAATGAACAAAATGGGATTCAGGATACAAGTAACCTATTTAGTTTGCAGTTCAAACAAAAAAAGTTATTCAAAATGCAAATGAACTATTCAGATTGCAAATAAGCTATTCATTTTACAAAAAAAGCTAATCAAAATGAAAATGGGCTATTCAGATTGCAGTTCAGGATGAAAATAATCTATTCAGAATGAACAAAACGGGATTCAGGATGCAAATAACCTATTCAGTTTGCAGTTCAGACAAAAAAAGCTATTCAGAATGCAAATAAACTATTCAGATTGCAAATAAGCTAATCAGTATGCAAAAAAAGCTATTCAGAATGAAAATGTGCTATTGAGATTACAGTTCAGGATGAAAATAAGCTATTCAGAATGAAAATAAAAAGGGATTCAGGATGCAAATAACCTATTTAGTTTGCAGTTCAAACAAAAAAGCTAATCAAAATGCAAATGAACTATGCAGATTGCAAATAAGCCATTCATTTTACAAAAAAAGCTAATCAAAATGAAAATGTGCTATTTAGATTGCAGTTCAGGATGAAAATAATCTATTCAGAATGAACAAAAAGGGATTCAGGATGCAAATAACCTATTCAGTTTGCAGTTCTGACAAAAAAAACTATTCAGAAGGCAAATAAACTATTCAGATTGCAAATAAGCTAATCAGTATGCAAAAAAACCTATTCAGAATGAAAATGTGCTATTCAGATTACAGTTCAGGATGAAAATAAGCTATTCAGAATGATAGAAAAAAAGGGATTCAGGATGCAAATAACTTATTAAGTTCGCAGTTCTGACAAAAAAAGCTATTCATAATGCAAATGAACTATTCAGAATGAAAATGTGCTATTCAGATTGCAGTTCAGGATGAAAATAAGCTATTCAGAATGAAACAAATGGGAATCTGGATGCAAATAACCCATTTAGTTTGCAATTCAAACAAAAAAAGCTATTCAAAATGCAAAAAAAACTATTCAGATTGCAAATAAGCTATTCAGTTTACAAAAAAAGCTAATCAAAAAGAAAATGTGCTATTCGGATTGCAGTTTAGGATGAAAATAATATATTCAGAGTGGACAAAAAGGGATTCTGGAAGCAAATAACCTATTCAGAATGCAAATAAACTATTCAGAATGCAAATAAGCTATTCAGTTTGCAAAAAAAGCTATTCAGAATGAAAATGTGCTATTCAGATTGCAGTTCAGGATGAAAATAAGCTATTCAGAATGAACAAAAAGGGATTCAGGATGCAAATAACCTATTCATTTTGCAGTTCAGACAAAAAGCTATTCAGAATGCAAATAAACTATTCAGAATGCAAATAAACTATTCAGTTTGCAAAAAAAGCTATTCAGAATGAAAATTTGCTATTCAGATTGCAGTTCAGGATGAAAACAAACTATTCTGAATGAACAAAATGGGATTCAGGATACATGTAACCTATTTAGTTTGCAGTTCAAACAAAAAAAGTTATTCAAAATGCAAATGAACTATTCAGATTGCAAATAAGCTATTCATTTTACAAAAAAAGCTAATCAAAATGAAAATGGGCTATTCAGATTGCAGTTCAGGATGAAAATAATCTATTCAGAATGAACAAAACGGGATTCAGGATGCAAATAACCTATTCAGTTTGCAGTTCAGACAAAAAAAGCTATTCATAATGCAAATAAACTATTCAGATTGCAAATAAGCTAATCAGTATGCAAAAAAAGCTATTCAGAATGAAAATGTGCTATTGAGATTACAGTTCAGGATGAAAATAAGCTATTCAGAATGAAAATAAAAAGGGATTCAGGATGCAAATAACCTATTTAGTTTGCAGTTCAAACAAAAAAGCTAATCAAAATGCAAATGAACAATGCAGATTGCAAATAAGCTATTCATTTTACAAATAAACCTAATCAAAATGAAAATGTGCTATTTAGATTGCAGTTCAGGATGAAAATAATCTATTCAGAATGAACAAAAAGGGATTCAGGATGCAAATAACCTATTCAGTTTGCAGTTCAGACAAAAAAAACTATTCAGAAGGCAAATAAACTATTCAGATTGAAAATAAGCTAATCAGTATGCATAAAAACCTATTCAGAATGAAAATGTGCTATTCAGATTACAGTTCAGGATGAAAATAAGCTATTCAGAATGATAGAAAAAAAGGGATTCAGGATGCAAATAACTTATTCAGTTCGCAGTTCTGACAAAAAAAGCTATTCATACTGCAAATGAACTATTCATAATGCAAATAAGCTATTCAGTTTGCAAAAAAAAAGCTATTCAGAATGAAAATGTGCTTTTCAGATTGCAGTTCAGGATGAAAATAAGCTATTCAGAATGAAACAAATGGGAATCTGGATGCAAATAACCCATTTAGTTTGCAGTTCAAACAAAAAAAGCTATTCAAAATGCAAAAAAACTATTCAGATTGCAAATAAGCTATTCAGTTTACAAAAAATGCTAAACAAAAAGAAAATTTGCTATTCGGATTGAAGTTCGGGATGAAAATAATCTATTCAGAGTGAACAAAAAGGGATTCTGGAAGCAAATAACCTATTCAGAATGCAAATAAACTATTCAGAATGCAAATAAGCTATTCAGTTTGCAACAAAAGCTATTAAGAATGAAAATGTGCTATTCAGATTGCAGTTCAGGATGAAAATAAGCTATTCAGAATGAACAAAAAGGGATTCAGGATGCAAATAACCTATTCATTTTGCAGTTCAGACAAAACGCTATTCAAAATGCAAATAAACTATTCAGAATGCAAATAAACTATTCAGTTTGCAAAAAAAACTATTCAGAATGAAAATTTGCTATTCAGATTGCAGTTCAGGATGAAAACAAACTATTCTGAATGAACAAAATGGGATTCAGGATACAAGTAACCTATTTAGTTTGCAGTTCAAACAAAAAAAGTTATTCAAAATGCAAATGAACTATTCAGATTGCAAATAAGCTATTCATTTTACAAAAAAAGCTAATCAAAATGAAAATGGGCTATTCAGATTGCAGTTCAGGATGAAAATAATCTATTCAGAATGAACAAAACGGGATTCAGGATGCAAATAACCTATTCAGTTTGCAGTTCAGACAAAAAAAGCTATTCATAATGCAAATAAACTATTCAGATTGCAAATAAGCTAATCAGTATGCAAAAAAAGCTATTCAGAATGAAAATGTGCTATTGAGATTACAGTTCAGGATGAAAATAAGCTATTCAGAATGAAAATAAAAAGGGATTCAGGATGCAAATAACCTATTTAGTTTGCAGTTCAAACAAAAAAGCTAATCAAAATGCAAATGAACTATGCAGATTGCAAATAAGCTATTCATTTTACAAAAAAAGCTAATCAAAATGAAAATGTGCTATTTAGATTGCAGTTCAGGATGAAAATAATCTATTCAGAATGAACAAAAAGGGATTCAGGATGCAAATAACCTATTCAGTTTGCAGTTCAGACAAAAAAAACTATTCAGAAGGCAAATAAACTATTCGGATTGCAATTAAGCTAATCAGTATGCAAAAAAACCTATTCAGAATGAAAATGTGCTATTCAGATTACAGTTCAGGATGAAAATAAGCTATTCAGAACGATAGAAAAAAAGGGATTCAGGATGCAAATAACTTATTCAGTTCGCAGTTCTGACAAAAAAAGCTATTCATAATGCAAATGAACTATTCATAATGCAAATAAGCTATTCAGTTTGCAAAAAAAAGCTATTCAGAATGAAAATGTGCTATTCAGATTGCAGTTCAGGATGAAAATAAGCTATTCAGAATGAAACAAATGGGAATCTGGATGCAAATAACCCATTTAGTTTGCAGTTCAAACAAAAAAAGCTATTCAAAATGCAAAAAAACTATTCAGATTGCAAATAAGCTATTCAGTTTACAAAAAAAGCTAATCAAAAAGAAAATGTGCTATTCGGATTGCAGTTCGGGATGAAAATAATCTATTCAGAGTGAACAAAAAGGGATTCTGGAAGCAAATAACCTATTCAGAATGCAAATAAACTATTCAGAATGCAAATAAGCTATTCAGTTTGCAAAAAAAGCTATTCAGAATGAAAATGTGCTATTCAGATTGCAGTTCAGGATGAAAATAAGCTATTCAGAATGATAGAAAAAAAGGGATTCAGGATGCAAATAACTTATTAAGTTCGCAGTTCTGACAAAAAAAGCTATTCATAATGCAAATGAACTATTCAGAATGAAAATGTGCTATTCAGATTGCAGTTCAGGATGAAAATAAGCTATTCAGAATGAAACAAATGGGAATCTGGATGCAAATAACCCATTTAGTTTGCAATTCAAACAAAAAAAGCTATTCAAAATGCAAAAAAAACTATTCAGATTGCAAATAAGCTATTCAGTTTACAAAAAAAGCTAATCAAAAAGAAAATGTGCTATTCGGATTGCAGTTTAGGATGAAAATAATATATTCAGAGTGGACAAAAAGGGATTCTGGAAGCAAATAACCTATTCAGAATGCAAATAAACTATTCAGAATGCAAATAAGCTATTCAGTTTGCAAAAAAAGCTATTCAGAATGAAAATGTGCTATTCAGATTGCAGTTCAGGATGAAAATAAGCTATTCAGAATGAACAAAAAGGGATTCAGGATGCAAATAACCTATTCATTTTGCAGTTCAGACAAAAAGCTATTCAGAATGCAAATAAACTATTCAGAATGCAAATAAACTATTCAGTTTGCAAAAAAAGCTATTCAGAATGAAAATTTGCTATTCAGATTGCAGTTCAGGATGAAAACAAACTATTCTGAATGAACAAAATGGGATTCAGGATACATGTAACCTATTTAGTTTGCAGTTCAAACAAAAAAAGTTATTCAAAATGCAAATGAACTATTCAGATTGCAAATAAGCTATTCATTTTACAAAAAAAGCTAATCAAAATGAAAATGGGCTATTCAGATTGCAGTTCAGGATGAAAATAATCTATTCAGAATGAACAAAACGGGATTCAGGATGCAAATAACCTATTCAGTTTGCAGTTCAGACAAAAAAAGCTATTCATAATGCAAATAAACTATTCAGATTGCAAATAAGCTAATCAGTATGCAAAAAAAGCTATTCAGAATGAAAATGTGCTATTGAGATTACAGTTCAGGATGAAAATAAGCTATTCAGAATGAAAATAAAAAGGGATTCAGGATGCAAATAACCTATTTAGTTTGCAGTTCAAACAAAAAAGCTAATCAAAATGCAAATGAACAATGCAGATTGCAAATAAGCTATTCATTTTACAAATAAACCTAATCAAAATGAAAATGTGCTATTTAGATTGCAGTTCAGGATGCAAATAATCTATTCAGAATGAACAAAAAGGGATTCAGGATGCAAATAACCTATTCAGTTTGCAGTTCAGACAAAAAAAACTATTCAGAAGGCAAATAAACTATTCAGATTGAAAATAAGCTAATCAGTATGCATAAAAACCTATTCAGAATGAAAATGTGCTATTCAGATTACAGTTCAGGATGAAAATAAGCTATTCAGAATGATAGAAAAAAAGGGATTCAGGATGCAAATAACTTATTCAGTTCGCAGTTCTGACAAAAAAAGCTATTCATACTGCAAATGAACTATTCATAATGCAAATAAGCTATTCAGTTTGCAAAAAAAAAGCTATTCAGAATGAAAATGTGCTTTTCAGATTGCAGTTCAGGATGAAAATAAGCTATTCAGAATGAAACAAATGGGAATCTGGATGCAAATAACCCATTTAGTTTGCAGTTCAAACAAAAAAAGCTATTCAAAATGCAAAAAAACTATTCAGATTGCAAATAAGCTATTCAGTTTACAAAAAATGCTAAACAAAAAGAAAATTTGCTATTCGGATTGAAGTTCGGGATGAAAATAATCTATTCAGAGTGAACAAAAAGGGATTCTGGAAGCAAATAACCTATTCAGAATGCAAATAAACTATTCAGAATGCAAATAAGCTATTCAGTTTGCAACAAAAGCTATTCAGAATGAAAATGTGCTATTCAGATTGCAGTTCAGGATGAAAATAAGCTATTCAGAATGAACAAAAAGGGATTCAGGATGCAAATAACCTATTCATTTTGCAGTTCAGACAAAACGCTATTCAAAATGCAAATAAACTATTCAGAATGCAAATAAACTATTCAGTTTGCAAAAAAAACTATTCAGAATGAAAATTTGCTATTCAGATTGCAGTTCAGGATGAAAACAAACTATTCTGAATGAACAAAATGGGATTCAGGATACAAGTAACCTATTTAGTTTGCAGTTCAAACAAAAAAAGTTATTCAAAATGCAAATGAACTATTCAGATTGCAAATAAGCTATTCATTTTACAAAAAAAGCTAATCAAAATGAAAATGGGCTATTCAGATTGCAGTTCAGGATGAAAATAATCTATTCAGAATGAACAAAACGGGATTCAGGATGCAAATAACCTATTCAGTTTGCAGTTCAGACAAAAAAAGCTATTCATAATGCAAATAAACTATTCAGATTGCAAATAAGCTAATCAGTATGCAAAAAAAGCTATTCAGAATGAAAATGTGCTATTGAGATTACAGTTCAGGATGAAAATAAGCTATTCAGAATGAAAATAAAAAGGGATTCAGGATGCAAATAACCTATTTAGTTTGCAGTTCAAACAAAAAAGCTAATCAAAATGCAAATGAACTATGCAGATTGCAAATAAGCTATTCATTTTACAAAAAAAGCTAATCAAAATGAAAATGTGCTATTTAGATTGCAGTTCAGGATGAAAATAATCTATTCAGAATGAACAAAAAGGGATTCAGGATGCAAATAACCTATTCAGTTTGCAGTTCAGACAAAAAAAACTATTCAGAAGGCAAATAAACTATTCGGATTGCAATTAAGCTAATCAGTATGCAAAAAAACCTATTCAGAATGAAAATGTGCTATTCAGATTACAGTTCAGGATGAAAATAAGCTATTCAGAACGATAGAAAAAAAGGGATTGAGGATGCAAATAACTTATTCAGTTCGCAGTTCTGACAAAAAAAGCTATTCATAATGCAAATGAACTATTCATAATGCAAATAAGCTATTCAGTTTGCAAAAAAAAGCTATTCAGAATGAAAATGTGCTATTCAGATTGCAGTTCAGGATGAAAATAAGCTATTCAGAATGAAACAAATGGGAATCTGGATGCAAATAACCCATTTAGTTTGCAGTTCAAACAAAAAAAGCTATTCAAAATGCAAAAAAACTATTCAGATTGCAAATAAGCTATTCAGTTTACAAAAAAAGCTAATCAAAAAGAAAATGTGCTATTCGGATTGCAGTTCGGGATGAAAATAATCTATTCAGAGTGAACAAAAAGGGATTCTGGAAGCAAATAACCTATTCAGAATGCAAATAAACTATTCAGAATGCAAATAAGCTATTCAGTTTGCAAAAAAAGCTATTCAGAATGAAAATGTGCTATTCAGATTGCAGTTCAGGATGAAAATAAGCTATTCAGAATGAACAAAAAGGGATTCAGGATGCAAATAACCTATTCATTTTGTAGTTCAGACAAAAAGCTATTCAGAATGCAAATAAACTATTCAGAATGCAAATAAACTATTCAGTTTGCAAAAAAAGCTATTCAGAATGAAAATTTGCTATTCAGATTGCAGTTCAGGATGAAAACAAACTATTCTGAATGAACAAAATGGGATTCAGTATACAGGTAACCTATTTAGTTTGCAGTTCAAACAAAAAAAGTTATTCAAAATGCAAATGAACTATTCAGATTGCAAATAAGCTATTCATTTTACAAAAAAAGCTAATCAAAATGAAAATGGGCTATTCAGATTGCAGTTCAGGATGAAAATAATCTATTCAGAATGAACAAAACGGGATTCAGGATGCAAATAACCTATTCAGTTTGCAGTTCAGACAAAAAAAGCTATTCAGAATGCAAATAAACTATTCAGATTGCAAATAAGATCATCAGTATGCAAAAAAAGCTATTCAGAATGAAAATGTGCTATTCAGATTATAGTTCAGGATGAAAATAAGCTATTCAGAATGATAGAAAAAAAGGGATTCAGGATGCAAATAACTTATTCAGTTCGCAGTTCTGACAAAAAAAGCTATTCATAATGCAAATGAACTATTCAGAATGCAAATAAGCTATTCAGTTTGCAAAAAAAAAGCTATTCAGAATGAAAATGTGCTATTCAGATTGCAGTTCAGGATGAAAATAAGCTATTCAGAATGAAACAAATGGGAATCTGGATGCAAATAACCCATTTAGTTTGCAGTTCAAACAAAAAAAGCTATTCAAAATGCAAAAAAACTATTCAGATTGCAAATAAGCTATTCAGTTTACAAAAAAAGCTAATCAAAAAGAAAATGTGCTATTCGGATTGCAGTTCGGGATGAAAATAATCTATTCAGAGTGAACAAAAAGGGATTCTGGAAGCAAATAACCTATTCAGAATGCAAATAAACTATTCAGAATGCAAATAAGCTATTCAGTTTGCAAAAAAAGCTATTCAGAATGAAAATGTGCTATTCAGATTGCAGTTCAGGATGAAAATAAGCTATTCAGAATGAACAAAAAGGGATTCAGGATGCAAATAACCTATTCATTTTGCAGTTCAGACAAAAAGCTATTCAGAATGCAAATAAACTATTCAGAATGCAAATAAACTATTCAGTTTGCAAAAAAAGCTATTCAGAATGAAAATTTGCTATTCAGATTGCAGTTCAGGATGAAAACAAACTATTCTGAATGAACAAAATGGGATTCAGGATACAAGTAACCTATTTAGTTTGCAGTTCAAACAAAAAAAGTTATTCAAAATGCAAATGAACTATTCAGATTGCAAATAAGCTATTCATTTTACAAAAAAAGCTAATCAAAATGAAAATGGGCTATTCAGATTGCAGTTCAGGATGAAAATAATCTATTCAGAATGAACAAAACGGGATTCAGGATGCAAATAACCTATTCAGTTTGCAGTTCAGACAAAAAAAGCTATTCATAATGCAAATAAACTATTCAGATTGCAAATAAGCTAGTCAGTATGCAAAAAAAGCTATTCAGAATGAAAATGTGCTATTGAGATTACAGTTCAGCACGAAAATAAGCTATTCAGAATGAAAATAAAAAGGGATTCAGGATGCAAATAACCTATTTAGTTTGCAGTTCAAACAAAAAAGCTAATCAAAATGCAAATGAACTATGCAGATTGCAAATAAGCTATTCATTTTACAAAAAAAGCTAATCAAAATGAAAATGTGCTATTTAGATTGCAGTTCAGGATGAAAATAATCTATTCAGAATGAACAAAAAGGGATTCAGGATGCAAATAACCTATTCAGTTTGCAGTTCAGACAAAAAAAACTATTTAGAAGGCAAATAAGCTATTCGGATTGCAATTAAGCTAATCAGTATGCAAATAAACCTATTCAGAATGAAAATGTGCTATTCAGATTACAGTTCAGGATGAAAATAAGCTATTCAGAATGATAGAAAAAAAGGGATTCAGGATGCAAATAACTTACTCAGTTCGCAGTTCTAACAAAAAAAGCTATTCATAATGCAAATGAACTATTCAGAATGCAAATAAGCTATTCAGTTTGCAAAAAAAAGCTATTCAGAATGAAAATGTGCTATTCAGATTGCAGTTCAGGATGAAAATAAGCTATTCAGAAAGAAACAAATGGGAATCTGGATGCAAATAACCCATTTAGTTTGCTGTTCAAACAAAAAAAGCTATTCAAAATGCAAAAAAACTATTCAGATTGCAAATAAGCTATTCAGTTTACAAAAAAAGCTAATCAAAAAGAAAATGTGCTATTCGGATTGCAGTTCGGGATGAAAATAATCTATTCAGAGTGAACAAAAAGGGATTCTGGAAGCAAATAACCTATTCAGAATGCAAATAAACTATTCAGAATGCAAATAAGCTATTCAGTTTGCAAAAAAAGCTATTCAGAATGAAAATGTGCTATTCAGATTGCAGTTCAGGATGAAAATAAGCTATTCAGAATGAACAAAAAGGGATTCAGGATGCAAATAACCTATTCATTTTGTAGTTCAGACAAAAAGCTATTCAGAATGCAAATAAACTATTGAGAATGCAAATAAACTATTCAGTTTGCAAAAAAAGCTATTCAGAATGAAAATTTGCTATTCAGATTGCAGTTCAGGATGAAAACAAACTATTCTGAATGAACAAAATGGGATTCAGTATACAAGTAACCTATTTAGTTTGCAGTTCAAACAAAAAAAGTTATTCAAAATGCAAATGAACTATTCAGATTGCAAATAAGTTATTCATTTTACAAAAAAAGCTAATCAAAATGAAAATGGGCTATTCAGATTGCAGTTCAGGATGAAAATAATCTATTCAGAATGAACAAAACGGGATTCAGGATGCAAATAACCTATTCAGTTTGCAGTTCAGACAAAAAAAGCTATTCATAATGCAAATAAACTATTCAGATTGCAAATAAGCTAGTCAGTATGCAAAAAAAGCTATTCAGAATGAAAATGTGCTATTGAGATTACAGTTCAGCACGAAAATAAGCTATTCAGAATGAAAATAAAAAGGGATTCAGGATGCAAATAACCTATTTAGTTTGCAGTTCAAACAAAAAAGCTAATCAAAATGCAAATGAACTATGCAGATTGCAAATAAGCTATTCATTTTACAAAAAAAGCTAATCAAAATGAAAATGTGCTATTTAGATTGCAGTTCAGGATGAAAATAATCTATTCAGAATGAACAAAAAGGGATTCAGGATGCAAATAACCTATTCAGTTTGCAGTTCAGACAAAAAAAACTATTTAGAAGGCAAATAAGCTATTCGGATTGCAATTAAGCTAATCAGTATGCAAATAAACCTATTCAGAATGAAAATGTGCTATTCAGATTACAGTTCAGGATGAAAATAAGCTATTCAGAATGATAGAAAAAAAGGGATTCAGGATGCAAATAACTTACTCAGTTCGCAGTTCTAACAAAAAAAGCTATTCATAATGCAAATGAACTATTCAGAATGCAAATAAGCTATTCAGTTTGCAAAAAAAAGCTATTCAGAATGAAAATGTGCTATTCAGATTGCAGTTCAGGATGAAAATAAGCTATTCAGAAAGAAACAAATGGGAATCTGGATGCAAATAACCCATTTAGTTTGCTGTTCAAACAAAAAAAGCTATTCAAAATGCAAAAAAACTATTCAGATTGCAAATAAGCTATTCAGTTTACAAAAAAAGCTAATCAAAAAGAAAATGTGCTATTCGGATTGCAGTTCGGGATGAAAATAATCTATTCAGAGTGAACAAAAAGGGATTCTGGAAGCAAATAACCTATTCAGAATGCAAATAAACTATTCAGAATGCAAATAAGCTATTCAGTTTGCAAAAAAAGCTATTCAGAATGAAAATGTGCTATTCAGATTGCAGTTCAGGATGAAAATAAGCTATTCAGAATGAACAAAAAGGGATTCAGGATGCAAATAACCTATTCATTTTGTAGTTCAGACAAAAAGCTATTCAGAATGCAAATAAACTATTGAGAATGCAAATAAACTATTCAGTTTGCAAAAAAAGCTATTCAGAATGAAAATTTGCTATTCAGATTGCAGTTCAGGATGAAAACAAACTATTCTGAATGAACAAAATGGGATTCAGTATACAAGTAACCTATTTAGTTTGCAGTTCAAACAAAAAAAGTTATTCAAAATGCAAATGAACTATTCAGATTGCAAATAAGTTATTCATTTTACAAAAAAAGCTAATCAAAATGAAAATGGGCTATTCAGATTGCAGTTCAGGATGAAAATAATCTATTCAGAATGAACAAAACGGGATTCAGGATGCAAATAACCTATTCAGTTTGCAGTTCAGACAAAAAAAGCTATTCAGAATGCAAATAAACTATTCAGATTGCAAATAAGCTAATCAGTATGCAAAAATAGCTATTCAGAATGAAAATGTGCTATTGAGATTACAGTTCAGGATGAAAATAAGCTATTCAGAATGAAAATAAAAAGGGATTCAGGATGCAAATAACCTATTTAGTTTGCAGTTCAAACAAAAAAGCTAATCAAAATGCAAATGAACTATGTAGATTGCAAATAAGCTATTCATTTTACAAAAAAAGCTAATCAAAATGAAAATGTGCTATTTAGATTGCAATTCAGGATGAAAATAATCTATTCAGAATGAACAAAACGGGATTCAGGATGCAAATAACCTATTCAGTTTGCAGTTCAGACAAAAAAAACTATTCAGAAGGCAAATAAACTATTCAGATTGCAAATAAGCTAATCAGTATGCAAAAAAACCTATTCAGAATGAAAATGTGCTATTCAGTTTACTGTTCAGGATGAAAATAAGCTATTCAGAATGATAGAAAAAAAGGGATTCAGGATGCAAATAACTTATTCAGTTCGCAGTTCAGACAAAAAAAGCTATTCATAATGCAAATGAACTATTCAGAATGCAAATAAGCTATTCAGTTTGCAAAAAAAGCTATTCAGAATGAAAATGTGCTATTCAGATTGCAGTTTAGGATGAAAATAAGCTATTCAGAATGAAACAAATGGGAATCTGGATGCAAATAACCCATTTAGTTTGCAGTTCAAACAAAAAAAGCTATTCAAAATGCAAAAAAACTATTTAGATTGCAAATAAGCTATTCAGTTTACAAAAAAAGCTAATCAAAAAGAAAATGTGCTATTCGGATTGCAGTTCGGGATGAAAATAATCTATTCAGAGTGAACAAAAAGGGATTCTGGAAGCAAATAACCTATTCAGAATGCAAATAAACTATTCAGAATGCAAATAAGCTATTCAGTTTGCAAAAAAAGATATTCAGAATGAAAATGTGCTATTCAGATTGCAGTTCAGGATGAAAATAAGCTATTCAGAATGAACAAAAAGGGATTCAGGATGCAAATAACCTATTCATTTTGCAGTTCAGACAAAAAGCTATTCAGAATGCAAATAAACTATTCAGAATGCAAATAATTTATTCAGTTTGCAAAAAAAGCTATTCAGAATGAAAATTTGCTATTCAGATTGCAGTTCAGGATGAAAACAAACTATTCTGAATGAACAAAATGGGATTCAGGATACAAGTAACCTATTTAGTTTGCAGTTCAAACAAAAAAAGTTATTCAAAATGCAAATGAACTATTCAGATTGCAAATAAGCTATTCATTTTACAAAAAAAGCTAATCAAAATGAAAATGGGCTATTCAGATTGCAGTTCAGGATGAAAATAATCAATTCAGAATGAACAAAGCGGGATTCAGGATGCAAATAACCTATTCAGTTTGCAGTTCAGACAAAAAAAGCTATTCAGAATGCAAATAAACTATTCAGATTGCAAATAAGCTAATCAGTATGCAAAAATAGCTATTCAGAATGAAAATGTGCTATTGAGATTACAGTTCAGGATGAAAATAAGCTATTCAGAATGAAAATAAAAAGGGATTCAGGATGCAAATAACCTATTTAGTTTGCAGTTCAAACAAAAAAGCTAATCAAAATGCAAATGAACTATGCAGATTGCAAATAAGCTATTCATTTTACAAAAAAAGCTAATCAAAATGAAAATATGCTATTTAGATTGCAGTTCAGGATGAAAATAATCTATTTAGAATGAACAAAATGGGATTCAGGATGCAAATAACCTATTCAGTTTGCAGTTCAGACAAAAAAAACTATTCAGAAGGAAAATAAACTATTCAGATTGCAAATAATCTAATCAGTATGCAAAAAAACCTATTCAGAATGAAAATGTTCTATTCAGATTACAGTTCAGGATGAAAATAAGCTATTCAGAATGATAGAAAAAAAGGGATTCAGGATGCAAATAACTTATTCAGTTCGTAGTTCTGACAAAAAAAGCTATTCATAATGCAAATGAACTATTCATAATGCAAATAATCTATTCAGTTTGCAAAAAAAAGCTATTCAGAATGAAAACGTGCTATTCTGATTGTAGTTCAGGATGAAAATAAGCTATTCAGAATGAAACAAATGGGAATCAGGATGCAAATAACCTATTTAGTTTGCAGTTCAAACAAAAAAAGCTATTCAGAATGCAAAAAAACTATTCCGAATGCAAATAAGCTATTTAGTTTGCAAAAAAAGCTATTCAGAATGAAAATGTGCTATTCAGATTGCAGTTCAGGATGAAAACAAACTATTCAGAATGAACAAAATGGGATTCAGGATACAAATAACGTATTTAGTTTGCAGTTCAAACTTATTCAAAATGCAAATGAACTATTCAGATTGCAAATAAGCTATTCATTTTACAAAAAAAGATAATCAAAATGAAAATGGGCTATTCAGATTGCAGTTCAGGATGAAAATAATCTATTCAGAATGAACAAAACGGGATTCAGGATGCAAATAACCTATTCAGTTTGCAGTTCTGACAAAAAAAGCTATTCAGAATGCAAATAAACTATTCAGATTGCAAATAAGCTAATCAGTATGGAAAAAAAAACTATTCAGAATGAAAATGTGCTATTGCGATTACAGTTCAAGATGAAAATAAGCTATTCAGAATGAAAATAAAAAGGGATTCAAGATGCAAATAACCTATTTAGTTTGCAGTTCAAACAAAAAAGCTAAGCAAAATGCAAATGAACTATGCAGATTGCAAATAAGTTATTCATTTTACAAAAAATGCTAATCAAAATGAAAATGTGCTACTTAGATAGCAGTTAAGGATGAAAATAATCTATTCAAAATGAACAAAAAGGGATTCAGGATGCAAATAACCTATTCAGTTTGCAGTTCAGACAAAAAAAACTATTCAGAAGGCAAATAAACTATTCAGATTGCAAATAAGCTAATCAGTATGCAAAAAAACCTATTCAGAATGAAAATGTGCTATTCAGATTACAGTTCAGGATGAAAATAAGCTATTCAGAATGATAGAAAAAAATGGATTCAGGATGCAAATAACTTATTCAGTTCGCAGTTCAGACAAAAAAAGATATTCATAATGCAAATGAACTATTCAGAATGCAACTAAGCTATTCAGTTTGCAAAAAAAAGCTATTCAGAATGAAAATGTGCTATTCAGATTGCAGTTCAGGATGAAAATAAGCTATTCAGAATGAAACAAATGGGAATCAGGATGCAAATAACCCATTTAGTTTGCAGTTCAAACAAAAAAAGCTATTCAGAATGCAAATAAACTATTCAGAATGCAAATAAGCTATTTAGTTTGCAAAAAAAGCTATTCAGAATGAAAATGTGCTATTCAGATTGCAGTTCAGGATGAAAACAAACTATTCAGAATGAACAAAATGGGATTCAGGATACAAATAACGTATTTAGTTTGCAGTTCAAACAAAAAAAGTTATTCAAAATGCAAATGAACTATTCAGATTGCAAATAAGCTATTCATTTTACAAAAAAAGCTAATCTAAATGAAAATGTGCTATTCAGATTGCAGTTCAAGATAAAAATAATCTATTCAGAATGAACAAAAAGGGAGTCAGGATGCAAATAACCTATTCAGTTTGCAGTTCAAACAAAAAAAGCTATTCAGAATGCAAATAAACTATTCAGATTGCAAATAAGCTAATTAGTTTGCAAAAAAAGCTATTCAGAATGAATATGTGCTATTCAGATTGCAGTTTAGGATGAAAATAATCTATTCAGAATGATCAAAAAGGGATTCAGGATGCAAATAACCTATTCAGTTTGTAGATCAGACAAAAAAAACTATTCAGAATGCAAATAAACAATTCAGATTGCAAATAAACTATTCAGTTTGCCAAAAAAGCTATTCAGAATGAAAATGTGCTATTCAGATTACAGTTTAGGATGAAAATAAGCTATTCAGAATGAAAAAAAAAGGATTCAGGATGCAAATAACCTATTCAGTTCGCAGTTCAGACAAAAAAAAGCTATTCAGAATGCAAATAAACTATTCAGAAGGCAAATAAGCTATTCAGTTTGCAAAAAAACAGCTATTCTGTATGAAAATATGCTATTCAGATTGCACTTCAAGATGAAAATAAGCTATTCAGAATGAAAAAAATGGGATTCAGGATGCAAATAACCTATTTAGTTTCCAGTTCAAACAAAAAAAGCTATTCAAAATGTAAATGAACTATTTAGATTGCAAATAAGCTATTCATTTTACAATATAAGCTAATCAAAATGAAAATGTGCTATTCAGATTGCAGTTCAGGATGAAAATAATCTATTCAGAATGAACAAAAAGAGATTCAGGATGCAAATAACCTATTCAGTTTGCAGTTCAGACAAAAAAAAAGCTATTCAGAATGCAAATAAACTATTCAGAAGGCAAATAAGCTATTCAGTTTGCAAAAAAAGAGCTATTCTGTATGAAAAAATGCTATTCAGATTGCACTTCAGGATGAAAATAATCTATTCGCAATGAACAAAAAGGAATTCAGGATGCAAATAACCCATTCAGAATGCAAATAAACAATTTAGTTTGCCAAAAAAGCTATTCAGAATGAAAATGTGCTATTCAGATTGCAGTTCAGGATGAAAATAACCTATACAGAATGCAAATAAACTATTCAGTTTGCAAAAAAAGCTATTCAGAATGAAAATGTGCTATTCAGATTACAGTTCAGGATGAAAATAAGCTATTCAGAATGAACAAAAAGATATTCAGGATGCAAATAACCTATTCAGTTCGCAGTTCAGACAAAAACAAGCTATTCAGAATGCAAATAAACTATTCAGAAGGAAAATAAGCTATTCAGTTTGGAAAAAAACAGCTATTCTGTATGAAAATATGCTATTCAGATTGCACTTCAGGATGAAAATAATCTAATCAGAATGAACAAAAAGGGATTCAGGATGCAAATAACCTATTCAGAATGCAAATAAACTATTTAGTTTGCAAAAAAAGCTATTCAGAATGAAAATGTGCTATTCAGATTGCAGTTCGGGATGACAATAATCTATTCAGAATGAACAAAACGGGATTCAGGATGCAAATAACCTATTTAGTTTGCAGTTCTGACAAAAAAAGCTATTCAGAATGCAAATAAACTATTCAGATTGCAAATAAGCTAATCAGTATGGAAAAAAAACTATTCAGAATGAAAATGTGCTATTGAGATTACAGTTCAGGATGAAAATAAGCTATTCAGAATGAAAATAAAAAGGGATTCAGGATGCAAATAACCTATTTAGTTTGCAGTTCAAACAAAAAAGCTAATCAAAATGCAAATGAACTATGCAGATTGCAAATATGCTATTCATTTTACAAAAAAAGCTAATCAAAATGAAAATGTGCTATTCAGATTGCAGTTCAGGATGAAAATAATCTATTCAGAATGAACAAAAAGGGATTCAGGATGCAAATAACCTATACAGTTTACAGTTCAGACAAAAAAAACTATTCAGAATGCAAATAAACTATTCAGATTGCAAATAAGCTAATCAGTATGCTAAAAAACCTATTCAGAATGAAAATGTGCTATTCAGATTACAGTTCAGGATGAAAATAAGCTATTCAGAATGAACAAAAAGAGATTTAGGATGCAAATAACCTATTCAGTTCGCAGTTCAGACAAAAAAAAACTATTCAGAATGCAAATAAACTATTCAGAAGGCAAATAAGCTTTTCAGTTTGCAAAAAAATAGCTATTCTGTATGAAAATATGCTATTCAGATTGCACTTCAGGATGAAAATAATCTATTCAGAATAAACAAAAAGGGATTCAGGATGCAAATAACCTATTCAGAATGCAAATAAACTATTTAGTTTGCAAAAAAAGCTATTCAGATTGCAGTTCAGGATGAAAATAAGCTATTCAGAATGAACAAAAAAGGATTCAGGATGCAAATAACCTATTCAGAATGAAAATAAACAATTTAGTTTGCAAAAAAAGCTATTCAGAACGAAAATGTGCTATTCAGATTGCAGTTCAGGATGAAAATGATCTATTCAGAATGAACAAAAAGGGATTCAGGATGCAAATAACCTATTCAGTTTGCAGTTCGGACAAAAAAAGCTATTAAGAATGCAAATAAACTATTCAGATTGCAAATAAGCTATTCAGTAAGGAAAAAAACCTATTCAGAATGAAAATGTGCTATTCAGATTACAGTTCAGGATGAAAATAAGCTATTCAGAATGAAAGAAAAAAGGGATTCAGGATGCAAATAACTTATTCAATTCGAAGTTCAGACAAAAAAAGCTATTCATAATGCAAATGAACTATTCAGAATGCAAATAAGCTATTCAGTTTGCAAAAAAAAGCTATTCAGAATGAAAATGTGCTATTCAGATTGCAATTCAGGATGAAAATAAGCTATTCCGAATGAAAAATATGGGATACAGGATGCAAATAACCCATTTAGTTTGCAGTTCAAACAAAAAAAGCTATTCAAAATGCAAATGAACTATTCAGATTGCAAATAAGCTATTCATTTTACAAAAAAAGCTAATCAAAATGAAAATGTGCTATTCGGATTGCAGTTCAGGATGAAAATAATCTATTCAGAGTGAACAAAAAGGGATTCTGGAAGCAAATAACCTATTCAGTTTGCAGTTCAGACAAAAAAATCTTTTTAGAATGCAAATAAACAATTCAGATTGCAAATAAGCTATTCAGTTTGTAAAAAAAGCTATTCAATAAGAAAATGTGCTATTCAGATTACAGTTCAGGATGAAAATAAGCTATTCAGAATGAAAAAAAAGGGATTCAGGATGCAAATAACCTATTCAATTCGCAGTTCAGACAAAAACAGCTATTCAAAATGCAAATAAACTTTCACGATGCAAATAAGCTATTGAGTTTGCCAAAAAAACTATTCAGAATGAAAATGTGCGATTCAGATTGCAGTTCAGGATGAAAATAAGCTATTTAGAATGAACAAAAAGGGATTCAGGATGCAAATAACCTATCCAGTTTGCAGTTCAGACAAAAAAAACTATTCAGAATGCAAATAAACTATTCAGATTGCAAATAAGGGAATCAGTATGCAAAAAAACCTATTCAGAATGAAAATGTGCTATTCAGATTACAGTTCGGGATGAAAATAATCTATTCAGAATGAACAAAAAGGGATTCAGGATGCAAATAACCTATTCAGTTTGCAGTTCAGACAAAAAAAGCTATTCAGAATGCAAATAAACTATTCATATGTCAAATAAGCTAATCAGTATGCAAAAAAAGCTATTAAGAATGAAAATGTGCTATTCAGATTACAGTTCAGGATGAAAATAAGCTATTCAGAATAAAAATAAAAAGGGATTCAGGATGCAAATAATCTATATAGTTTGCAGTTCAAACAAAAAAAGCTATTCAAAATGCAAATGAACTATTCAGATTGCAAATAAGTTATTCATTTTAGAAAAAAAGCTAATCAAAATGAAAATGTGCTATTCAGATTGCAGTTCAGGATGAAAATAATCTATTCAGAATGAACAAAAAGGGATTCAGGATGCAAATAACCTATTCAGTTTGCAGTTCAGACAAAAAAAACTATTCAGAATAAAAATAAACTATTCAGATTGCAAATAAGCTAATCAGTATGCAAAAAAAGCTATTCAGAATGAAAATGTGCTATTCAGATTACAGTTCAGGATGAAAATAAGCTATTCAGAATGAAAATAAAAAGGGATTCAGGATGCAAATAACCTATTTAGTTTGCAGTTCAAACAAAAAAAGCTAATCAAAATGCAAATGAACTATTCAGATTGCAAATAAGCTATTCATTTTACAAAAAAAGCTAATCAAAATGAAAATGTGCTATTCAGATTGCAGTTTAGGATGAAAATAATCTATTCAGAATGAACAAAAAGGGATTCAGGATGCAAATAACCTATTCAGTTTGCAGTTCAGACAAAAAAAACTATTCAGAATGCAAATAAACTATTCAGATTGCAAATAAGCTAATCAGTATGAAAAAAAACCTATTCAGATTGAAAATGTGCTATTCAGATTACAGTTCAGGATGAAAATAAGCTATTCTGAATGAAAAAAAAAAGGGATTCAGGATGCAAATAACTTATTCAGTTCGCAGTTCAGACAAAAAAAGCTATTCATAATGCAAATGAACTATTCAGAATGCAAATAAACAATTCAGATTGCAAATAAGCTATTCAGTTTGTAAAAAAAGCTATTCAGTATGAAAATGTGCTATTTAGTATGAAAATGTGCTATTCAGATTACAGGTCAGGATGAAAATAAGCTATTCAGAATGAAAAAAAGGGATTCAGGATGCAAATAACTTATTCAGTTCGCAGTTCTGACAAAAAAAGCTATTCAGAATGCAAATAAACTATTCAGATTGCAAATAACCTATTTAGTTTGCAGTTCAAACAAAAAAAGCGATTCAAAATGCAAATAAACTATTCAGATTGCAAATAAGCTATTCAGTTTACAAAAAAAGCTAATCAAAATGAAAATGTGCTATTCGGATTGCAGTTAAGGATGAAAATAATCTATTCAGTGTGAACAAAAACAGATTCTGGAAGCAAATAACCTATTCAGTTTGCAGTTCAGACAAAAAAATCTATTCAGAATGCAAATCAACAATTCAGATTGCAACTAAGCTATTCAGTATGTAAAAAAAGCTATTCAGTATGAAAATGTGCTATTCAGATTACAGTTCAGGATGAAAGTAAGCTATTCAGAATGAACAAAAAGGGATTCAGGATGCAAATAACCTATTCATTTTGCAGTTCAGACAAAAAGCTATTCAAAATGCAAATAAACTATTCAGAATGCAAATAAACTATTCAGTTTGCAAAAAAAGCTATTCAGAATGAAAATTTGCTATTCAGATTGCAGTTGAGGATGAAAACAAACTATTCTGAATGAACAAAATGGGATTCAGGATACAAGTAACCTATTTAGCTTGCAGTTCAAACAAAAAAAGTTATTCAAAATGCAAATGAACTATTCAGATTGCAAATAAGCTATTCATTTTACAAAAAAAGCTAATCAAAATGAAAATATGCTATTCAGATTGCAGTTCAGGATGAAAATAATCTATTCAGAATGAACAAAATGGGATTCAGGATGCAAATAACCTATTCAGTTTGTAGTTCAGACAAAAAAAACTATTCAGAATGCAAATAAACTATTCAGATTGCAAATAAGCTAATCAGTATGCAAAAAAAGCTATTCTGAATGAAAATGTGCTATTCAAATTACAGTTCAGGATGAAAATAAGCTATTCAGAATGAACGAAAAGGGATTCAGGATGCAAATAACCTATTTAGTTTGCAGTTCAAATAAAAAAAGCTAATCAAAATGCAAATGAACTATGCAGATTGCAAATATGCTATTCATTTTACAAAAAAAGCTAATCAAAATGAAAATGTGCTATTCAGATTGCAGTTCAGGATGAAAATAATCTATTCAGAATGAACAAAAAGGGATTCAGGATGCAAATAACCTATACAGTTTACAGTTCAGACAAAAAAAACTATTCAGAATGCAAATAAACTATTCAGATTGCAAATAAGCTAATCAGTATGCTAAAAAACCTATTCAGAATGAAAATGTGCTATTCAGATTACAATTCAGGATGAAAATAAGCTATTCAGAATGAACAAAAAGAGATTTAGGATGCAAATAACCTATTCAGTTCGTAGTTCAGACAAAAAAAAACTATTCAGAATGCAAATAAACTATTCAGAAGGCAAATAAGCTTTTCAGTTTGCAAAAAAATAGCTATTCTGTATGAAAATATGCTATTCAGATTGCACTTCAGGATGAAAATAATCTATTCAGAATAAACAAAAAGGGATTCAGGATGCAAATAACCTATTCAGAATGCAAATAAACTATTTAGTTTGCAAAAAAAGCTATTCAGATTGCAGTTCAGGATGAAAATAAGCTATTCAGAATGAACAAAAAAGGATTCAGGATGCAAATAACCTATTCAGAATGAAAATAAACAATTTAGTTTGCAAAAAAAGCTATTCAGAATGAAAATGTGCTATTCAGATTGCAGTTCAGGATGAAAATGATCTATTCAGAATGAACAAAAAGGGATTCAGGATGCAAATAACCTATTCAGTTTGCAGTTCGGACAAAAAAAGCTATTAAGAATGCAAATAAACTATTCAGATTGCAAATAAGCTATTCAGTAAGGAAAAAAACCTATTCAGAATGAAAATGTGCTATTCAGATTACAGTTCAGGATGAAAATAAGCTATTCAGAATGAAAGAAAAAAGGGATTCAGGATGCAAATAACTTATTCAATTCGAAGTTCAGACAAAAAAAGCTATTCATAATGCAAATGAACTATTCAGAATGCAAATAAGCTATTCAGTTTGCAAAAAAAAGCTATTCAGAATGAAAATGTGCTATTCAGATTGCAATTCAGGATGAAAATAAGCTATTCCGAATGAAAAATATGGGATTCAAGATGCAAATAACCCATTTAGTTTGCAGTTCAAACAAAAAAAGCTATTCAAAATGCAAATGAACTATTCAGATTGCAAATAAGCTATTCATTTTACAAAAAAAGCTAATCAAAATGAAAATGTGCTATTCGGATTGCAGTTCAGGATGAAAATAATCTATTCAGAGTGAACAAAAAGGGATTCTGGAAGCAAATAACCTATTGAGTTTGCAGTTCAGACAAAAAAATCTATTTAGAATGCAAATAAACAATTCAGATTGCAAATAAGCTATTCAGTTTGTAAAAAAAGCTATTCAGTAAGAAAATGTGCTATTCAGATTACAGTTCAGGATGAAAATAAGCTATTCAGAATGAAAAAAAAGGGATTCAGGATGCAAATAACCTATTCAATTCGCAGTTCAGACAAAAACAGCTATTCAAAATGCAAATAAACTTTCACGATGCAAATAAGCTATTGAGTTTGCCAAAAAAACTATTCAGAATGAAAATGTGCGATTCAGATTGCAGTTCAGGATGAAAATAAGCTATTTAGAATGAACAAAAAGGGATTCAGGATGCAAATAACCTATCCAGTTTGCAGTTCAGACAAAAAAAACTATTCAGAATGCAAATAAACTATTCAGATTGCAAATAAGGGAATCAGTATGCAAAAAAACCTATTCAGAATGAAAATGTGCTATTCAGATTACAGTTCGGGATGAAAATAATCTATTCAGAATGAACAAAAAGGGATTCAGGATGCAAATAACCTATTCAGTTTGCAGCTCAGACAAAAAAAGCTATTCAGAATGCAAATAAACTATTCATATGTCAAATAAGCTAATCAGTATGCAAAAAAAGCTATTAAGAATGAAAATGTGCTATTCAGATTACAGTTCAGGATGAAAATAAGCTATTCAGAATAAAAATAAAAAGGGATTCAGGATGCAAATAATCTATATAGTTTGCAGTTCAAACAAAAAAAGCTATTCAAAATGCAAATGAACTATTCAGATTGCAAATAAGCTATTCATTTTAGAAAAAAAGCTAATCAAAATGAAAATGTGCTATTCAGATTGCAGTTCAGGATGAAAATAATCTATTCAGAATGAACAAAAAGGGATTCAGGATGCAAATAACCTATTCAGTTTGCAGTTCAGACAAAAAAAACTATTCAGAATGGAAATAAACTATTCAGATTGCAAATAAGCTAATCAGTATGCAAAAAAAGCTATTCAGAATGAAAATGTGCTATTCAGATTACAGTTCAGGATGAAAATAAGCTATTCAGAATGAAAATAAAAAGGGATTCAGGATGCAAATAACCTATTTAGTTTGCAGTTCAAACAAAAAAAGCTAATCAAAATGCAAATGAACTATTCAGATTGCAAATAAGCTATTCATTTTACAAAAAAAGCTAATCAAAATGAAAATGTGCTATTCAGATTGCAGTTTAGGATGAAAATAATCTATTCAGAATGAACAAAAAGGGATTCAGGATGCAAATAACCTATTCAGTTTGCAGTTCAGACAAAAAAAACTATTCAGAATGCAAATAAACTATTCAGATTGCAAATAAGCTAATCAGTATGAAAAAAAACCTATTCAGATTGAAAATGTGCTATTCAGATTACAGTTTAGGATGAAAATAAGCTATTCTGAATGAAAAAAAAAAGGGATTCAGGATGCAAATAACTTATTCAGTTCGCAGTTCAGACAAAAAAAGCTATTCATAATGCAAATGAACTATTCAGAATGCAAATAAACAATTCAGATTGCAAATAAGCTATTCAGTTTGAAAAAAAGCTATTCAGTATGAAAATGTGCTATTTAGTATGAAAATGTGCTATTCAGATTACAGGTCAGGATGAAAATAAGCTATTCAGAATGAAAAAAAGGGATTCAGGATGCAAATAACTTATTCAGTTCGCAGTTCTGACAAAAAAAGCTATTCAGAATGCAAATAAACTATTCAGATTGCAAATAACCTATTTAGTTTGCAGTTCAAACAAAAAAAGCGACTCAGAATGCAAATAAACTATTCAGATTGCAAATAAGCTATTCAGTTTACAAAAAAAGCTAATCGAAATGAAAATGTGCTATTCGGATTGCAGTTAAGGATGAAAATAATCTATTCAGAGTGAACAAAAACAGATTCTGGAAGCAAATAACCTATTCAGTTTGCAGTTCAGACAAAAAAATCTATTCAGAATGCAAATAAACAATTCAGATTGCAACTAAGCTATTCAGTTTGTAAAAAAAGCTATTCAGTATGAAAATGTGCTATTCAGATTACAGTTCAGGATGAAAGTAAGCTATTCAGAATGAACAAAAAGGGATTCAGGATGCAAATAACCTATTCATTTTGCAGTTCAGACAAAAAGCTATTCAAAATGCAAATAAACTATTCATAATGCAAATAAACTATTCAGTTTGCAAAAAAAGCTATTCAGAATGAAAATTTGCTATTCAGATTGCAGTTGAGGATGAAAACAAACTATTCTGAATGAACAAAATGGGATTCAGGATACAAGTAACCTATTTAGCTTGCAGTTCAAACAAAAAAAGTTATTCAAAATGCAAATGAACTATTCAGATTGCAAATAAGCTATTCATTTTACAAAAAAAGCTAATCAAAATGAAAATATGCTATTCAGATTGCAGTTCAGGATGAAAATAATCTATTCAGAATGAACAAAATGGGATTCAGGATGCATACAACCAATTCAGTTTGCAAATCAGACAAAAAAAGCTATTCAGAATGCAAATAAACTATTCAGATTGCAAATGAGCTAATCAGTATGCAAAAAAAGCTATTCAGAATGAAAATGTGCTATTCAGATTACAGTTCAGGATGAAAATAAGCTATTCAGAATGAAAATAAAAAGGGATTCAGGATGCAAATAACCTATTTAGTTTGCAGTTCAAACAAAAAAAGCTAATCAAAATGCAAATGAACTATTCAGATTGCAAATAAGCTATTCATTTTACAAAAAAAGCTAATCAAAATGAAAATGTGCTATTCAGATTGCAGTTCAGGATGAAAATAATCTATTCAGAATGAACAAAAAGGGATTCAGGATGCAAATAACCTATTCAGTTTGCAGTTCAAAAAAAAAAAAACTATTCAGAATGCAAATAAACTATTCAGATTGCAAATAAGCTAATCAGTATGCAAAAAAACCTATTCAGATTGAAAATGTGCTATTCAGATTACAGTTCAGGATGAAAATAAGCTATTCAGAATGAAAAAAAAAGGGATTCAGGATGCAAATAACTTATTCAGTTCGCAGTTCAGACAAAAAAAGCTATTCATAATGCAAATGAACTTTTCAGAATGCAAATAAGCTATTCAGTTTGCAAAAAAAAGCTATTCCGAATGAAAATGTGATATAAAGATTGCAGTTCAGGATGAAAATAAGCTTTTCAGAATGAAACAAATGGGATTCAGGATGCAAATAACCCATTTAGTTTGCAGTTCAAACAAAAAAAGCTATTCAAAATGCAAATAAACTATTCAGATTGCAAATAAGCTATTCAATTTACCAAAAAAGCTAATCAAAATGAAAATGTGCTATTCGGATTGCAGTTCAGGATGAAAATAATCTATTCAGAGTGAACAAAAAGGGATTCTGGAAGCAAATAACCTATTCAGTTTGCAGTTCAGACAAAAAAATCTATTCAGAATGCAAATAAACAATTCAGATTGCAAATAAGCTATTCAGTTTGTAAAAAAAGCTATTCAGTAAGAAAATGTGCTATTCAGATTACAGGTCAGGATGAATATAAGCTATTCAGAATGAAAAAAAAGGGATTCAGGAAGCAAATAACCTATTCAATTCGCAGTTCAGACAAAAAAAGCTATTCAAAATGCAAATAAACTTTCACGATGCAAATAAGCTATTCAGTTTGCAAAAAAAGCTATTCAGAATGAAAATGTGCGATTCAGATTGCAGTTCAGGATGAAAATAAGCTATTTAGAATGAACAAAAAGGGATTCAGGATGCAAATAACCTATTCAGTTTGCTGTTCAGACAAAAAAAACTATTCAGAATGCAAATAAACTATTCAGATTTCAAATAAGCTAATCAGTATGCAAAAAAACCTATTCAGAATGAAAATATGCTATTCAGATTACAGTTCGGGATGAAAATAATCTATTCAGAATGAACAAAAAGGGATTCAGGATGCAACTAACCTATTCAGTTTGCAGTTCAGACAAAAAAAGCTATTCAGATGTCAAATAAGCTAATCAGTATGCAAAAAAAGCTATTAAGAATGACAATGTGCTATTCAGATTACAGTTCAGGATGAAAATAAGCTATTCAGAATGAAAATAAAAAGGGATTCAGGATGCAAATAACCTATTTAGTTTGCAGTTCAAATAAAAAAAGCTAATCAAAATGCAAATGAACTATTCAGATTGCAAATAAGCTATTCATTTTACAAAAAAAGCTAATCAAAATGAAAATGTGCTATTCGGATTGCAGTTCAGGATGAAAATAATCTATTCAGAATGAACAAAAAGGGATTCAGGAAGCAAATAACCTATTCAGTTTGCAGTTCAGACAAAAAAAACTATTCAGAATGCAAATAAACTATTCAGAATTCAAATAAGCTAATCAGTATGCAAAAAAACCTATTCAGAATGAAAATGTGCTCTTCAGATTACAGTTCGGGATGAAAATAATCTATTCAGAATAAACAAAAAGGGATTCAGGATGCAAATAACCTATTCAGATTGCAGTTCAGACAAAAAAAGCTATTGAGAATGCAAATAAACTATTGAGATTGCAAATAAGCTAATTAGTATGCAGAAAAAGCTATTCAGAATGAAAATGTGCTATTCAGATTACACTTCAGGATGAAAATAAGCTATTCAGAATAAAAATAAAAAGGGATTCAGGATGCAAATAAGCTATTTAGTTTGCAGTTCAAACAAAAAAAGCTATTCAAAATGCAAATGAACTATTCAGATTGCAAATAAGCTATTCATTTTAGAAAAAAAGCTAATCAAAATAAAAATGTGCTATTCAGATTGCAGTTCAGGATGAAAATAATCTATTCAGAATGAACAAAAAGGGATTCAGGATGCAAATAACCTATTCAGTTTGCAGTTCAGACAAAAAAAACTATTCAGAATGCAAATAAACTATTCAGATTGCAAATAAGCTAATCAGTATGCAAAAAAAGCTATTCAGAATGAAAATGTGCTATTCAAATTACAGTTCAGGATGAAAATAAGCTATTCAGAATGAACAAAAAGGGATTCAGGATGCAAATAACCTATTTAGTTTGCAGTTCAAATAAAAAAAGCTAATCAAAATGCAAATGAACTATTCAGATTGCAAATAAGCTATTCATTTTACAAAAAAAGCTAATCAAAATGAAAATGTGCTATTCAGATTACAGGTCAGGATGAATATAAGCTATTCAGAATGAAAAAAAAGGGATTCAGGATGCAAATAACCTATTCAATTCGCAGTTCAGACAAAAAAAGCTATTCAAAATGCAAATAAACTTTCACGATGCAAATAACCTATTCAGTTTGCCAAAAAAGCTATTCAGAATGAAAATGTGCTGTTCAGATTGCAGTTCAAGATGAAAATAAGCTATTTAGAATGAACAAAAAGGGATTCAGGATGCAAATAACCTATTCAGTTTGCTGTTCAGACAAAAAAAACTATTCAGAATGCAAATAAACTATTCAGATTGCAAATAAGCTAATCAGTATGCAAAAAAACCTATTCAGAATGAAAATATACTATTCAGATTACAGTTCGGGATGAAAATAATCTATTCAGAATGAACAAAAAGGGATTCAGGATGAAACTAACCTATTCAGTTTGCAGTTCAGACAAAAAAAGCTATTCAGAATGCTAATAAACTATTCAGATGTATAATAAGCTAATCAGTATGCAAAAAAAGCTATTAAGAATGACAATGTGCTATTCAGATTACAGTTCAGGATGAAAATAAGCTATTCAGAATGAAAATAAAAAGGGATTCAGGATGCAAATAACCTATTTAGTTTGCAGTTCAAATAAAAAAAGCTAATCAAAATGCAAATGAACTATTCAGATTGCAAATAAGCTATTCATTTTACAAAAAAAGCTAATCAAAATGAAAATGTGCTATTCAGATTGCAGTTCAGGATGAAAATAATCTATTCAGAATGAACAAAAAGGGATTCAGGATGCAAATAACCTATTCAGTTTGCAGTTCAGACAAAAAAAACTATTCAGAATGCAAATAAACTATTCAGAATTCAAATAAGCTAATCAGTATGCAAAAAAACCTATTCAGAATGAAAATGTGCTCTTCAGATTACAGTTCGGGATGAAAATAATCTATTCAGAATGAACAAAAAGGGATTCAGGATGCAAATAACCTATTCAGTTTGCAGTTCAGACAAAAAAAGCTATTGAGAATGCAAATAAACTATTGAGATTGCAAATAAGCTAATTAGTATGCAGAAAAAGCTATTCAGAATGAAAATGTGCTATTCAGATTACACTTCAGGATGAAAATAAGCTATTCAGAATAAAAATAAAAAGGGATTCAGGATGCAAATAATCTATTTAGTTTGCAGTTCAAACAAAAAAAGCTATTCAAAATGCAAATGAACTATTCAGATTGCAAATAAGCTATTCATTTTAGAAAAAAACCTAATCAAAATGAAAATGTGCTATTCAGATTGCAGTTCAGGATGAAAATAATCTATTCAGAATGAACAAAAAGGGATTCAGGATGCAAATAACCTATTCAGTTTGCAGTTCAGACAAAAAAAACTATTCAGAATGCAAATAAACTATTCAGATTGCAAATAAGCTAATCAGTATGCAAAAAAGGCTATTCAGAATGAAAATGTGCTATTCAAATTACAGTTCAGGATGAAAATAAGCTATTCAGAATGAACAAAAAGGGATTCAGGATGCAAATAACCTATTCAGTTTGCAGTTCAGACAAAAAAAGCTATTCAGAATGCAAATAAACTATTCAGATTCCAAATAAGCTATTCATTTTACAAAAAAAGCTAATCAAAATGAAAATGTGCTATTCAGATTGCAGTTCAGGATGAAAATAATCTATTCAGAATGAACAAAAAGGGATTCAGGATGCAAATAACCTATTCAGTTTGCAGTTCAGACAAAAAAAACTATTCAGAATGCAAATAAACTATTCAGAATTCAAATAAGCTAATCAGTATGCAAAAAAACCTATTCAGAATGAAAATGTGCTCTTCAGATTACAGTTCGGGATGAAAATAATCTATTCTGAATGAACAAAAAGTGATTCAGGATGCAAATAACCTATTCAGTTTGCAGTTCAGACAAAAAAAGCTATTGAGAATGCAAATAAACTATTGAGATTGCAAATAAGCTAATTAGTATGCCGAAAAAGCTATTCAGAATGAAAATGTGCTATTCAGATTACACTTCAGGATGAAAATAAGCTATTCAGAATAAAAATAAAAAGGGATTCAGGATGCAAATAATCTATTTAGTTTGCAGTTCAAACAAAAAAAGCTATTCAAAATGCAAATGAACTATTCAGATTGCAAATAAGCTATTCATTTTAGAAAAAAAGCTAATCAAAATGAAAATGTGCTATTCAGATTAAAGTTCAGGATGAAAATAATCTATTCAGAATGAACAAAAAGGGATTCAGGATGCAAATAACCTATTCAGTTTGCAGTTCAGACAAAAAAAACTATTCAGAATGCAAATAAACTATTCAGATTGCAAATAAGCTAATCAGTATGCAAAAAAAGCTATTCAGAATGAAAATGTGCTATTCAAATTACAGTTCAGGATGGAAATAAGCTATTCAGAATGAACAAAAATGGATTCAGGATGCAAATAACCTATTCAGTTTGCAGTTCAGACAAAAAAAGCTATTCAGAATGCAAATAAACTATTCAGATTGCAAATAAGCTAATCAGTATCCAAAAAAAGATATTCAGAATGAAAATGTGCTATTCAGATTACAGTTCAAGATGAAAATAAGCTATTCAGAATGAAAATAAAAAGGGATTCGGGATGCAATTAACCCATTTAGTTTGCAGTTCAAACAAAAAAAGCTATTCAAAATGCAAATGAACTATTCAGATTGCAAATAAGCTATTCAGTTTACAAAAAAAGCTAATCAAAATGAAAATGTGCTATTCGGATTGCAGTTCAGGATGAAAATAATCTATTCAGAGTGAACAAAAAGGGATTCTGGAAGCAAATAACCTATTCAGTTTGTAGTTCAGACAAAAAAAGCTATTCAGAATGCAAATAAACTATTCAGAATGCAAATAAGCTATTCAGTTTGCAAAAAAAGCTATTCAGAATGAAAATGTGCTATTCATGTTGCAGTTCAGGATGAAAATAAGCTATTCAAAATGAACAAAATGGGATTCAGGATACAAATAACCTAATTAGTTTGCAGTTCAAACAAAAAAAGTTATTCAAAACGCAAATGAACTATTCAGATTGCAAATAAGCTATTCATTTTACAAAAAAATCTAATCAAAATGAAAATGTGCTATTCAGATTGCAGTTCAGGATGAAAATAATCTATTCAGAATGAACAAAAAGGGATTCAGGATGCATCTAACCTATTCAGTTTGCAAATCAGACAAAAAAAGCTATTCAGAATGCAAATAAACTATTCAGATTGCAAATAAGCTAATCTGTTTGCAAAAAAAAGCTATTCATAATGAAAATGTGCTATTCAGATTGCAGTTAAGGATGAAAATAAGCTATTTAGAATAAACAAAAAGGGATTCAGGATGCAAATAACCTATTCAGTTTGCAGTTCAGACAAAAAAAACTATTCAGAATGCAAATAAACTATTCAGATTGCAAATAAGCTAATCAGTATGCAAAAAAACCTATTCAGAATGAAAATGTGCTCTTCAGATTACAGTTCGGGATGAAAATAATCTATTCAGAATGAACAAAAAGTGATTCAGGATGCAAATAACCTATTCAGTTTGCAGTTCAGACAAAAAAAGCTATTGAGAATGAAAATGTGCTATTCAGATTACAGTTCAGGATGAAAATAAGCTATGCAGAATAAAAATAAAAAGGGATTCAGGATGCAAATAATCTATTTAGTTTGCAGTTCAAAGAAAAAAAGCTATTCAAAATGCAAATGAACTATTCAGATTGCAAATAAGCTATTCATTTTAGAAAAAAAGCTAATCAAAATGAAAATGTGCTATTCAGATTGCAGTTCAGGATGAAAATAATCTATTCAGAATGAACAAAAAGGGATTCAGGATGCAAATAACCTATTCAGTTTGCAGTTCAGACAAAAAAAACTATTCAGAATGCAAATAAACTATTCAGATTGCAAATAAGCTAATCAGTATGCAAAAAAAGCTATTCTGAATGAAAATGTGCTATTCAAATTACAGTTCAGGATGAAAATAAGATATTCAGAATGAACAAAAAGGGATTCAGGATGCAAATAACCTATTTAGTTTGCAGTTCAAATAAAAAAAGCTAATCAAAATGCAAATGAACTATTCAGATTGCAAATAAGCTATTCATTTTACCAAAAAAGCTTATCAAAATGAAAATGTGCTATTCAGATTGCAGTTCAGGATGAAAATAATCTATTCAGAATGAACAAAATGGGATTCAGGATGCAAACAACCAATTCAGTTTGCAGTTCAAAAAAAAAAAGCTATTCATAATGCAAATGAACTTTTCAGAATGCAAATAAGCTATTCAGTTTGCAAAAAAAAGCTATTCCGAATGAAAATGTGATATAAAGATTGCAGTTCAGGATGAAAATAAGCTTTTCAGAATGAAACAAATGGGATTCAGGATGCAAATAACCCATTTAGTTTGCAGTTCAAACAAAAAAAGCTATTCAAAATGCAAATAAACTATTCAGATTGCAAATAAGCTATTCAATTTACCAAAAAAGCTAATCAAAATGAAAATGTGCTATTCGGATTGCAGTTCAGGATGAAAATAATCTATTCAGAGTGAACAAAAAGGGATTCTGGAAGCAAATAACCTATTCAGTTTGCAGTTCAGACAAAAAAATCTATTCAGAATGCAAATAAACAATTCAGATTGCAAATAAGCTATTCAGTTTGTAAAAAAAGCTATTCAGTAAGAAAATGTGCTATTCAGATTACAGGTCAGGATGAATATAAGCTATTCAGAATGAAAAAAAAGGGATTCAGGATGCAAATAACCTATTCAATTCGCAGTTCAGACAAAAAAAGCTATTCAAAATGCAAATAAACTTTCACGATGCAAATAAGCTATTCAGTTTGCAAAAAAAGCTATTCAGAATGAAAATGTGCGATTCAGATTGCAGTTCAGGATGAAAATAAGCTATTTAGAATGAACAAAAAGGGATTCAGGATGCAAATAACCTATTCAGTTTGCAGTTCAGACAAAAAAAACTATTCAGAATGCAAATAAACTATTCAGATTGCAAATAAGCTAATCAGTATGCAAAAAAAGCTATTCTGAATGAAAATGTGATATAAAGATTGCAGTTCAGGATGAAAATAAGCTTTTCAGAATGAAACAAATGGGATTCAGGATGCAAATAACCCATTTAGTTTGCAGTTCAAACAAAAAAAGCTATTCAAAATGCAAATAAACTATTCAGATTGCAAATAAGCTATTCAATTTACCAAAAAAGCTAATCAAAATGAAAATGTGCTATTCGGATTGCAGTTCAGGATGAAAATAATCTATTCAGAGTGAACAAAAAGGGATTCTGGAAGCAAATAACCTATTCAGTTTGCAGTTCAGACAAAAAAATCTATTCAGAATGCAAATAAACAATTCAGATTGCAAATAAGCTATTCAGTTTGTAAAAAAAGCTATTCAGTAAGAAAATGTGCTATTCAGATTACAGGTCAGGATGAATATAAGCTATTCAGAATGAAAAAAAAGGGATTCAGGATGCAAATAACCTATTCAATTCGCAGTTCAGACAAAAAAAGCTATTCAAAATGCAAATAAACTTTCACGATGCAAATAAGCTATTCAGTTTGCAAAAAAAGCTATTCAGAATGAAAATGTGCGATTCAGATTGCAGTTCAGGATGAAAATAAGCTATTTAGAATGAACAAAAAGGGATTCAGGATGCAAATAACCTATTCAGTTTGCTGTTCAGACAAAAAAAACTATTCAGAATGCAAATAAACTATTCAGATTGCAAATAAGCTAATCAGTATGCAAAAAAACCTATTCTAAATGAAAATATGCTATTCAGATTACAGTTCGGGATGAAAATAATCTATTCAGAATGAACAAAAAGGGATTCAGGATGCAACTAACCTATTCAGTTTGCAGTTCAGACAAAAAAAGCTATTCAGATGTCAAATAAGCTAATCAGTATGCAAAAAAAGCTATTAAGAATGACAATGTGCTATTCAGATTACAGTTCAGGATGAAAATAAGCTATTCAGAATGAAAATAAAAAGGGATTCAGGATGCAAATAACCTATTTAGTTTGCAGTTCAAATAAAAAAAGCTAATCAAAATGCAAATGAACTATTCAAATTGCAAATAAGCTATTCATTTTACAAAAAAAGCTAATCAAAATGAAAATGTGCTATTCAGATTGCAGTTCAGGATGAAAATAATCTATTCAGAATGAACAAAAAGGGATTCAGGAAGCAAATAACCTATTCAGTTTGCAGTTCAGACAAAAAAAACTATTCAGAATGCAAATAAACTATTCAGAATTCAAATAAGCTAATCAGTATGCAAAAAAACCTATTCAGAATGAAAATGTGCTCTTCAGATTACAGTTCGGGATGAAAATAATCTATTCAGAATGAACAAAAAGGGATTCAGGATGCAAATAACCTATTCAGTTTGCAGTTCAGACAAAAAAAGCTATTGAGAATACAAATAAACTATTGAGATTGCAAATAAGCTAAATAGTATGCAGAAAAAGCTATTCAGAATGAAAATGTGCTATTCAGATTACACTTCAGGATGAAAATAAGCTATTCAGAATAAAAATAAAAAGGGATTCAGGATGCAAATAATCTATTTAGTTTGCAGTTCAAACAAAAAAAGCTATTCAAAATGCAAATGAACTATTCAGATTGCAAATAAGCTATTCATTTTAGAAAAAAAGCTAATCAAAATGAAAATGTGCTATTCAGATTGCAGTTCAGGATGAAAATAATCTATTCAGAATGAACAAAAAGGGATTCAGGATGCAAATAACCTATTCAGTTTGCAGTTCAGACAAAAAAAACTATTCCGAATGCAAATAAACTATTCAGATTGCAAATAAGCTAATCAGTATGCAAAAAAAGCTATTCAGAATGAAAATGTGCTATTCAAATTACAGTTCAGGATGAAAATAAGCTATTCAGAATGAACAAAAAGGGATTCAGGATGCAAATAACCTATTTAGTTTGCAGTTCAAATAAAAAAAGCTAATCAAAATGCAAATGAACTATTCAGATTGCAAATAAGCTATTCATTTTACCAAAAAAGCTTATCAAAATGAAAATGTGCTATTCAGATTGCAGTTCAGGATGAAAATAATCTATTCAGAATGAACAAAATGGGATTCAGGATGCAAATAACCTATTCAGTTCGAAGTTCAGACAAAAAAAGCTATTCAGAATGCAAATAAACTATTCAGAATGCAAATAAGCTATTCAGTTTGCAAAAAAAGCTATTCAGAATGAAAATGTGCTATTCAGATTGCAGTTCAGGATGAAAATAAGCTATTCAGAATGAAACAAATGGGATTCAGGATGCAAATAACCCATTTAGTTTGCAGATCAAACAAAAAAAGCTATTCAAAATGCAAATAAACTATTCAGATTGCAAATAAGCTATTCAATTTACCAAAAAAGCTAATCAAAATGAAAATGTGCTATTCGGATTGCAGTTCACGATGAAAATAATCTATTCAGAGTGAACAAAAAGGGATTCTGGAAGCAAATAACCTATTCAGTTTGCAGTTCAGACAAAAAAATCTATTCAGAATGCAAATAAACAATTCAGATTGCAAATAAGCTATTCAGTTTGTAAAAAAAGCTATTCAGTAAGAAAATGTGCTATTCAGATTACAGGTCAGGATGAATATAAGCTATTCAGAATGAAAAAAAAGGGATTCAGGATGCAAATAACCTATTCAATTCGCAGTTCAGACAAAAAAAGCTATTCAAAATGCAAATAAACTTTCACGATGCAAATAAGGTATTCAGTTTGCAAAAAAAGCTATTCAGAATGAAAATGTGCGATTCAGATTGCAGTTCAGGATGAAAATAAGCTATTTAGAATGAACAAAAAGGGATTCAAGATGCAAATAACCTATTCAGTTTGCTGTTCAGACAAAAAAAACTATTCAGAATGCAAATAAACTATTTAGATTGCAAATAAGCTAATCAGTATGCAAAAAAACCTATTCAGAATGAAAATATGCTATTCAGATTACAGTTCGGGATGAAAATAATCTATTCAGAATGAACAAAAAGGGATTCAGGATGCAACTAACCTATTCAGTTTGCAGTTCAGACAAAAAAAGCTATTCAGAATGCAAATAAACTATTCAGATGTCAAATAAGCTAATCAGTATGCAAAAAAAGCTATTAAGAATGACAATGTGCTATTCAGATTACAGTTCAGGATGAAAATAAGCTATTCAGAATGAAAATAAAAAGGGATTCAGGATGCAAATAACCTATTTAGTTTGCAGTTCAAATAAAAAAAGCTAATCTTAATGCAAATGAACTATTCAGATTGCAAATAAGCTATTCATTTTACAAAAAAAGCTAATCAAAATGAAAATGTGCTATTCAGATTGCAGTTCAGGATGAAAATAATCTATTCAGAATGAACAAAAAGGGATTCAGGAAGCAAATAACCTATTCAGTTTGCAGTTCAGACAAAAAAAACTATTCAGAATGCAAATAAACTATTCAGAATTCAAATAAGCTAATCAGTATGCAAAAAAACCTATTCAGAATGAAAATGTGCTCTTCAGATTACAGTTCGGGATGAAAATAATCTATTCAGAATGAACAAAAAGGGATTCAGGATGCAAATAACCTATTCGGTTTGCAGTTCAGACAAAAAAAGCTATTGAGAATGCAAATAAACTATTGAGATTGCAAATAAGCTAATTAGTATGCAGAAAAAGCTATTCAGAATGAAAATGTGCTATTCAGATTACACTTCAGGATGAAAATAAGCTATTCATAATAAAAATAAAAAGGGATTCAGGATGCAAATAATCTATTTAGTTTGCAGTTCAAACAAAAAAAGCTATTCAAAATGCAAATGAACTATTCAGATTGCAAATAAGCTATTCATTTTAGAAAAAAAGCTAATCAAAATGAAAATGTGCTATTCAGATTGCAGTTCAGGATGAAAATAATCTATTCAGAATGAACAAAAAGGGATTCAGGATGCAAATAACCTATTCAGTTTGCAGTTCAGACAAAAAAAACTATTCAGAATGCAAATAAACTATTCAGATTGCAAATAAGCTAATCAGTATGCAAAAAAAGCTATTCAGAATGAAAATGTGCTATTCAAATTACAGTTCAGGATGAAAATAAGCTATTCAGAATGAACAAAAAGGGATTCAGGATGCAAATAACCTATTTAGTTTGCAGTTCAAATAAAAAAAGCTAATCAAAATGCAAATGAACTATTCAGATTGCAAATAAGCTATTCATTTTACCAAAAAAGCTTATCAAAATGAAAATGTGCTATTCAGATTGCAGTTCAGGATGAAAATAATCTATTCAGAATGAACAAAATGGGATTCAGGATGCAAACAACCAATTCAGTTTGCAAATCAGACAAAAAGCTATTCAGAATGCAAATAAACTATTCAGATTGCAAATAAGCTAATCAGTATGCAAAAAAAGCTATTCAGAATGAAAATGTGCTATTCACATTACAGTTCAGGATGAAAATAAGCTATTCAGAATGAATATAAAAAGGGATTCAGGATGCAAATAACCTATTTAGTTTGCAGTTCAAACAAAAAAAGCTAATCAAAATGCAAATAAACTATTCAGATTGCAAATAAGCTAATCAGTATGAAAAAAAACCTATTCAGAATGAAAATATGCTATTCAGATTACAGTTCGGGATGAAAATAATCTATTCAGAATGAACAAAAAGGGATTCAGGATGCAACTAACCTATTCAGTTTGCAGTTCAGACAAAAAAAGCTATTCAGAATGCAAATAAACTATTCAGATGTCAAATAAGCTAATCAGTATGCAAAAAAAGCTATTAAGAATGACAATGTGCTATTCAGATTACAGTTCAGGATGAAAATAAGCTATTCAGAATGAAAATAAAAAGGGATTCAGGATGCAAATAACCTATTTAGTTTGCAGTTCAAATAAAAAAAGCTAATCAAAATGCAAATGAACTATTCAGATTGCAAATAAGCTATTCATTTTACAAAAAAAGCTAATCAAAATGAAACTGTGCTATTCAGATTGCAGTTCAGGATGAAAATAATCTATTCAGAATGAACAAAAAGGGATTCAGGATGCAAATAACCTATTCAGTTTGCAGTTCAGACAAAAAAAACTATTCAGAATGCAAATAAACTATTCAGAATTCAAATAAGCTAATCAGTATGCAAAAAAACCTATTCAGAATGAAAATGTGCTCTTCAGATTACAGTTCGGGATGAAAATAATCTATTCAGAATGAACAAAAAGGGATTCAGGATGCAAATAACCTATTCAGTTTGCAGTTCAGACAAAAAAAGCTATTGAGAATGCAAATAAACTATTGAGATTGCAAATAAGCTAATTAGTATGCAGAAAAAGCTATTCAGAATGAAAATGTGCTATTCAGATTACACTTCAGGATGAAAATAAGCTATTAAGAATAAAAATAAAAAGGGATTCAGGATGCAAATAATCTATTTAGTTTGCAGTTCAAACAAAAAAAGCTATTCAAAATGCAAATGAACTATTCAGATTGCAAATAAGATATTCATTTTAGAAAAAAAGCTAATCAAAATGAAAATGTGCTATTCAGATTGTAGTTCAGGATGAAAATAATCTATTCAGAATGAACAAAAAGGGATTCAGGATGCAAATAACCTATTCAGTTTGCAGTTCAGACAAAAAAAACTATTCAGAATGCAAATAAACTATTCAGATTGCAAATAAGCTAATCAGTATGCAAAAAAAGCTATTCAGAATGAAAATGTGCTATTCAAATTACAGTTCAGGATGAAAATAAGCTATTCAGAATGAACAAAAAGGGATTCAGGATGCAAATAACCTATTCAGTTTGCAGTTCAGACAAAAAAAGCTATTCAGAATGCAAATAAACTATTCAGATTCCAAATAAGCTATTCATTTTACAAAAAAAGCTAATCAAAATGAAAATGTGCTATTCAGATTGCAGTTCAGGATGAAAATAATCTATTCAGAATGAACAAAAAGGGATTCAGGATGCAAATAACCTATTCAGTTTGCAGTTCAGACAAAAAAAACTATTCAGAATGCAAATAAACTATTCAGAATTCAAATAAGCTAATCAGTATGCAAAAAAACCTATTCAGAATGAAAATGTGCTCTTCAGATTACAGTTCGGGATGAAAATAATCTATTCAGAATGAACAAAAAGGGATTCAGGATGCAAATAACCTATTCAGTTTGCAGTTCAGACAAAAAAAGCTATTGAGAATGCAAATAAACTATTGAGATTGCAAATAAGCTAATTAGTATGCCGAAAAAGCTATTCAGAATGAAAATGTGCTACTCAGATTACACTTCAGGATGAAAATAAGCTATTCAGAATAAAAATAAAAAGGGATTCAGGATGCAAATAATCTATTTAGTTTGCAGTTCAAACAAAAAAAGCTATTCAAAATGCAAATGAACTATTCAGATTGCAAATAAGCTATTCATTTTAGAAAAAAAGCTAATCAAAATGAAAATGTGCTATTCAGATTGCAGTTCAGGATGAAAATAATCTATTCAGAATGAACAAAAAGGGATTCAGGATGCAAATAACCTATTCAGTTTGCAGTTCAGACAAAAAAAACTATTCAGAATGCAAATAAACTATTCAGATTGCAAATAAGCTAATTAGTATGCCAAAAAAGCTATTCAGAATGAAAATGTGCTATTCAGATTACACTTCAGGATGAAAATAAGCTATTCAGAATAAAAATAAAAAGGGATTCAGGATGCAAATAATCTATTTAGTTTGCAGTTCAAACAAAAAAAGCTATTCAAAATGCAAATGAACTATTCAGATTGCAAATAAGCTATTCATTTTAGAAAAAAAGCTAATCAAAATGAAAATGTGCTATTCAAATTACAGTTCAGGATGGAAATAAGCTATTCAGAATGAACAAAAATGGATTCAGGATGCAAATAACCTATTCAGTTTGCAGTTCAGACAAAAAAAACTATTCAGAATGCAAATAAACTATTCAGATTGCAAATAAGCTAATCAGTATGCAAAAAAAGCTATTCAGAATGAAAATGTGCTATTCAAATTACAGTTCAGGATGAAAATAAGCTATTCAGAATGAACAAAAAGGGATTCAGGATGCAAATAACCTATTCAGTTTGCAGTTCAGACAAAAAAAGCTATTCAGAATGCAAATAAACTATTCAGATTCCAAATAAGCTATTCATTTTACAAAAAAAGCTAATTAAAATGAAAATGTGCTATTCAGATTGCAGTTCAGGATGAAAATAATCTATTCAGAATGAACAAAAAGGGATTCAGGATGCAAATAACCTATTCAGTTTGCAGTTCAGACAAAAAAAACTATTCAGAATGCAAATAAATTATTCAGAATTCAAATAAGCTAATCAGTATGCAAAAAAACCTATTCAGAATGAAAATGTGCTCTTCAGATTACAGTTCGGGATGAAAATAATCTATTCAGAATGAACAAAAAGGGATTCAGGATGCAAATAACCTATTCAGTTTGCAGTTCAGACAAAAAAAGCTATTGAGAATGCAAATAAACTATTGAGATTGCAAATAAGCTAATTAGTATGCCGAAAAAGCTATTCAGAATGAAAATGTGCTATTCAGATTACACTTCAGGATGAAAATAAGCTATTCAGAATAAAAATAAAAAGGGATTCAGGATGCAAATAATCTATTTAGTTTGCAGTTCAAACAAAAAAAGCTATTCAAAATGCAAATGAACTATTCAGATTGCAAATAAGCTATTCATTTTAGAAAAAAAGCTAATCAAAATGAAAATGTGCTATTCAGATTGCAGTTCAGGATGAAAATAATCTATTCAGAATGAACAAAAAGGGATTCAGGATGCAAATAACCTATTCAGTTTGCAGTTCAGACAAAAAAAACTATTCAGAATGCAAATAAACTATTCAAATTGCAAATAAGCTAATCAGTATGCAAAAAAAGCTATTCAGAATGAAAATGTGCTATTCAAATTACAGTTCAGGATGGAAATAAGCTATTCAGAATGAACAAAAATGGATTCAGGATGCAAATAACCTATTCAGTTTGCAGTTCAGACAAAAAAAGCTATTCAGAATGCAAATAAACTATTCAGATTGCAAATAAGCTAATCAGTATGCAAGAAAAGCTATTCAGAATGAAAATGTGCTATTCAGATTACAGTTCAAGATGAAAATAAGCTATTCAGAATGAAAATAAAAAGGGATTCGGGATGCAATTAACCCATTTAGTTTGCAGTTCAAACAAAAAAAGCTATTCAAAATGCAAATGAACTATTCAGATTGCAAATAAGCTATTCAGTTTACAAAAAAAGCTAATCAAAACGAAAATGTGCTATTCGGATTGCAGTTCAGGATGAAAATAATCTATTCAGAGTGAACAAAAAGGGATTCTGGAAGCAAATAACCTATTCAGTTTGTAGTTCAGACAAAAAAAGCTATTCAGAATGCAAATAAACTATTCAAAATGCAAATAAGCTATTCAGTTTGCAAAAAAAGCTATTCAGAATGAAAATGTGCTATTCATGTTGCAGTTCAGGATGAAAATAAGCTATTCAGAATGAACAAAAAGGGATTCAGGAAGCAAATAACCTATTCATTTTGCAGTTCAGACAAAAAAAATTCAGAATGCAAATAAACTATTCAGAATGCAAATAAACAATTCAGTTTGCAAAAAAAGCTATTCAGAATGAAAATGTGCTATTCAGATTGCAGTTCAGGATGAAAACAAACTATTCTGAATGAACAAAATGGGATTCAGGATACAAATAACCTAATTAGTTTGCAGTTCAAACAAAAAAAGTTATTCAAAACGCAAATGAACTATTCAGATTGCAAATAAGCTATTCATTTTACAAAAAAAGCTAATCAAAATGAAAATGTGCTATTCAGATTGCAGTTCAGGATGAAAATAATCTATTCAGAATGAACAAAAAGGGATTCAGGATGCATATAACCTATTCAGTTTGCAAATCAGACAAAAAAAGCTATTCAGAATGCAAATAAACTATTCAGATTGCAAATAAGCTAATCTGTTTGCAAAAAAAGCTATTCAGAATGAAAATGTGCTATTCAGATTGCAGTTAAGGATGAAAATAAGCTATTTAGAATAAACAAAAAGGGATTCAGGATGCAAATAACCTATTCAGTTTGCAGTTCAGACAAAAAAAACTATTCAGAATGCAAATAAACTATTCAGATTGCAAATAAGCTAATCAGTATGCAAAAAAACCTATTCAGAATGAAAATGTGCTCTTCAGATTACAGTTCGGGATGAAAATAATCTATTCAGAATGAACAAAAAGTGATTCAGGATGCAAATAACCTATTCAGTTTGCAGTTCAGACAAAAAAAGCTATTGAGAATGCAAATAAACTATTCAGATTGCAAATAAGCTAATCAGTATGCAGAAAAAGCTATTCAGAATGAAAATGTGCTATTCAGATTACAGTTCAGGATGAAAATAAGCTATGCAGAATAAAAATAAAAAGGGATTCAGGATGCAAATAATCTATTTAGTTTGCAGTTCAAACAAAAAAAGCTATTCAAAATGCAAATGAACTATTCAGATTGCAAATAAGCTATTCATTTTAGAAAAAAAGCTAATCAAAATGAAAATGTGCTATTCAGATTGCAGTTCAGGATGAAAATAATCTATACAGAATGAACAAAAAGGGACTCAGGATGCAAATAACCTATTCAATTTGCAGTTCAGACAAAAAAAACTATTCAGAATGCAAATAAACTATTCAGATTACAAATAAGCTAATCAGTATGCAAAAAAAGCTATTCAGAATGAAAATGTGCTATTCAGATTACAGTTCAGGATGAAAATAAGCTATTCAGAATGAACAAAAAGGGATTCAGGATGCAAATAACCTATTCAGTTTGCAGTTCAGACAAAAAAAGCTATTGAGAATGCAAATAAACTATTCAGATTGCAAATAAGCTAATCAGTATGCAGAAAAAGCTATTCAGAATGAAAATGTGCTATTCAGATTACAGTTCAGGATGAAAATAAGCTATGCAGAATAAAAATAAAAAGGGATTCAGGATGCAAATAATCTATTTAGTTTGCAGTTCAAACAAAAAAAGCGATTCAAAATGCAAATGAACTATTCAGATTGCAAATAAGTTATTCATTTTAGAAAAAAAGCTAATCAAAATGAAAATGTGCTATTCAGATTGCAGTTCAGGATGAAAATAATCTATACAGAATGAACAAAAAGGGACTCAGGATGCATATAACCTATTCAATTTGCAGTTCAGACAAAAAAAACTATTCAGAATGCAAATAAACTATTCAGATTGCAAATAAGCTAATCAGTATGCAAAAAAAGCTATTCAGAATGAAAATGTGCTATTCAGATTACAGTTCAGGATGAAAATAAGCTATTCAGAATGAACAAAATGGGATTCAGGATGCAAATAACCTATTCAGTTTGCAGTTCAAACAAAAAAAGCTATTCAGAATGCAAATAAACTCTTCAGATTGCAAATAAGCTAATCAGTATGCAAAAAAAGCTATTCAGAATGAAAATGTGCTATTCAGATTACAGTTCACGATGAAAATAAGCTATTCAGAATGAAAATAAAAAGGGATTCAGGATGCAAATAACCCATTTAGTTTGCAGTTCAAACAAAAAAAGCTATTCAAAATGCAAATGAACTATTCAGATTGCAAATAAGCTATTCAGTTTACAAAAAAAGCTAATCAAAATGAAAATGTGCTATTCGGATTGCAGTTCAGGATGAAAATAATCTATTCAGAGTGAACAAAAAGGGATTCTGGAATCAAATAACCTATTCAGTTCGCAGTTCAGACAAAAAAAGCTATTCAGAATGCAAATAAACTATTCAGAATGCAAATAAGCTATTCAGTTTGCAAAAAAAGCTATTCAGAATGAAAATGTGCTATTCATGTTGCAGTTCAGGTTGAAAATAAGCTATTCAGAATGAACAAAAAGGGATTCAGGATGCAAATAACCTATTCATTTTGCAGTTCAGACAAAAAAAAATTCCGAATGCAAATAAACTATTCAGAATGCCAATAAACAATTCAGTTTGCAAAAAAAGCTATTCAGAATGAAAATGTGCTATTCAGATTGCAGTTCAGGATGAAAACAAACTATTCTGAATGAACAAAATGGGATTCAGGATACAAATAACCTAATTAGTTTGCAGTTCAAACAAAAAAAGTTATTCAAAACGCAAATGAACTATTCAGATTGCTAATAAGCTATTCATTTTACAAAAAAAGCTAATCAAAATGAAAATGTGCTATTCAGAATGCAGTTCAGGATGAAAATAATCTATTCAGAATGAACAAAAAGGGATTCAGGATGCATATAACCTATTCAGTTTGCAAATCAGACAAAAAAAGCTATTCAGAATGCAAATAAACTATTCAGATTGCAAATAAGCTAATCTGTTTGCAAAAAAAGCTATTCAGAATGAAAATGTGCTATTCAGATTGCAGTTAAGGATGAAAATAAGCTATTTAGAATAAACAAAAAGGGATTCAGGATGCAAATAACCTATTCAGTTTGCAGTTCAGACAAAAAAAACTATTCAGAATGCAAATAAACTATTCAGATTGCAAATAAGCTAATCAGTATGCAAAAAAACCTATTCAGAATGAAAATGTGCTCTTCAGATTACAGTTCGGGATGAAAATAATCTATTCAGAATGAACAAAAAGTGATTCAGGATGCAAATAACCTATTCAGTTTGCAGTTCAGACAAAAAAAGCTATTGAGAATGCAAATAAACTATTCAGATTGCAAATAAGCTAATCAGTATGCAGAAAAAGCTATTCAGAATTAAAATGTGCTATTCAGATTACAGTTCAGGATGAAAATAAGCTATGCAGAATAAAAATAAAAAGGAATTCAGGATGCAAATAATCTATTTAGTTTGCAGTTCAAACAAAAAAAGCTATTCAAAATGCAAATGAACTATTCAGATTGCAAATAAGCTATTCATTTTAGAAAAAAAGCTAATCAAAATGAAAATGTGCTATTCAGATTGCAGTTCAGGATGAAAATAATCTATACAGAATGAACAAAAAGGGACTCAGGATGCAAATAACCTATTCAATTTGCAGTTCAGACAAAAAAAACTATTCAGAATGCAAATAAACTATTCAGATTACAAATAAGCTAATCAGTATGCAAAAAAAGCTATTCAGAATGAAAATGTGCTATTCAGATTACAGTTCAGGATGAAAATAAGGTATTCAGAATGAACAAAAAGGGATTCAGGATGCAAATAACCTATTCAGTTTGCAGTTCAGACAAAAAAAGCTATTGAGAATGCAAATAAACTATTCAGATTGCAAATAAGCTAATCAGTATGCAGAAAAAGCTATTCAGAATGAAAATGTGCTATTCAGATTACAGTTCAGGATGAAAATAAGCTATGCAGAATAAAAATAAAAAGGGATTCAGGATGCAAATAATCTATTTAGTTTGCAGTTCAAACAAAAAAAGCTATTCAAAATGCAAATGAACTATTCAGATTGCAAATAAGCTATTCATTTTAGAAAAAAAGCTAATCAAAATGAAAATGTGCTATTCAGATTGCAGTTCAGGATGAAAATAATCTATACAGAATGAACAAAAAGGGACTCAGGATGCAAATAACCTATTCAATTTGCAGTTCAGACAAAAAAAACTATTCAGAATGCAAATAAACTATTCAGATTGCATATAAGCTAATCAGTATGCAGAAAAAGCAATTCAGAATGAAAATGTGCTATTCAGATTACAGTTCAGGATGAAAATAAGCTATGCAGAATAAAAATAAAAAGGGATTCAGGATGCAAATAATCTATTTAGTTTGCAGTTCAAACAAAAAAAGCTATTCAAAATGCAAATGAACTATTCAGATTGCAAATAAGCTATTCATTTTAGAAAAAAAGCTAATCAAAATGAAAATGTGCTATTCAGATTGCAGTTCAGGATGAAAATAATCTATACAGAATGAACAAAAAGGGACTCAGGATGCAAATAACCTATTCAATTTGCAGTTCAGACAAAAAAAACTATTCAGAATGCAAATAAACTATTCAGATTGCAAATAAGCTAATCAGTATGCAGAAAAAGCTATTCAGAATGAAAATGTGCTATTCAGATTACAGTTCAGGATGAAAATAAGCTATGCAGAATAAAAATAAAAAGGGATTCAGGATGCAAATAATCTATTTAGTTTGCAGTTCAAACAAAAAAAGCTAATCAAAATGCAAATGAACTATTCAGATTGCAAATAAGCTATTCATTTTACAAAAAAAGCTAATCAAAATGAAAATGTGCTATTGAAATTGCAGTTCAGGATGAAAATAATCTATTCAGAATGAACAAAAAGGGATTCAGGATGCAAATAACCTATTCAGTTCGCAGTTCAGACAAAAAAAGCTATTCAGAATGCAAATAAACTATTCAGAATGCAAATAAGCTATTCAGTTTGCAAAAAAAGCTATTCAGAATGAAAATGTGCTATTCATGTTGCAGTTCAGGATGAAAATAAGCTATTCAGAATGAACAAAAAGGGATTCAGGATGCAAATAACCTATCCATTTTGCAGTTCAGACAAAAAAAAATTCCGAATGCAAATAAACTATTCAGAATGCCAATAAACAATTCAGTTTGCAAAAAAAGCTATTCAGAATGAAAATGTGCTATTCAGATTGCAGTTCAGGATGAAAACAAACTATTCTGAATGACCAAAATGGGATTCAGGATACAAATAACCTAATTAGTTTGCAGTTCAAACAAAAAAAGTTATTCAAAATGCAAATGTACTATTCAGATTGCAAATAAGCTATTCATTTTACAAAAAAAGCTATGCAGAATGAAAATGTGCTATTCAGATTACAGTTCAGGATGAAAATAAGCTATTCAGAATGAACAAAAAGGGATTCAAGATGCAAATACCCTTTCAGTTTGCAGTTCAGACAAAAAAAGCTATTCAGAATGCAAATAAACTCTTCAGATTGCAAATAAGCTAATCAGTATGCAAAAAAAGTTATTCAGAATGAAAATGTGCTATTCAGATTACAGTTCAGGATGAAAATAAGCTATTCAGAATGAAAATAAAAAGGGATTCAGGATGCAAATAACCCATTTAGTTTGCAGTTCAAACAAAAAAAGCTATTCAAAATGCAAATGAACTATTCAGATTGCAAATAAGCTATTCAGTTTACAAAAAAAGCTAATCAAAATGAAAATGTGCTATTCGGATTGCAGTTCAGGATGAAAATAATCTATTCAGAATGGACAAAAAGGGATTCAGGATGCAAATAACCTATTCAGTTTCCAGTTCAGACAAAAAAAACTATTCAGAATGCAAATAATCTATTCAGATTGCAAATAAGCTAATCAGTATGCAAAAAAACCTATTCAGATTGAAAATGTGCTATTCAGATTACAGTTCAGGATGAAAATAAGCTATTCAGAATGAAAAAAAAAAGGGATTCAGGATGCACATAACTTATTCAGTTCGCAGTTCAGACAAAAAAAGCTATTCAAAATGCAAATAAACTTTCACGATGCAAATAAGCTATTTCGTTTGCAAAAAAATCTATTCAGAATGAAAATGTGCTATTCAGATTGCAGTTCAGGATGAAAATAAGCTATTTAGAATGAACAAAAAGGGATTCAGGATGCAAATAACCTATTCAGTTTGCAGTTCAGACAAAAAAAACTATTCAGAATGCCAATAAACTATTCAGATTGCAAATAAGCTAATCTGTATGCAAAAAAACCTATTCAGAATGAAAATGTGCTATTCAGATTACAGTTCGGGATGAAAATAATCTATTCAGAATGAACAAAAAGGGATTCAGGATGCAAATAACCTATTCAGTTTGCAGTTCAGACAAAAAAAGCTATTGAGAATGCAAATAAACTATTCAGATTGCAAATAAGCTAATCAGTATGCAGAAAAAGCTATTCAGAATGAAAATGTGCTATTCAGATTACAGTTCAGGATGAAAATAAGCTATGCAGAATAAAAATAAAAAGGGATTCAGGATGCAAATAATCTATTTAGTTTGCAGTTCAAACAAAAAAAGCTATTCAAAATGCAAATGAACTATTCAGATTGCAAATAAGCTATTCATTTTAGAAAAAAAGCTAATCAAAATGAAAATGTGCTATTCAGATTGCAGTTCAGGATGAAAATAATCTATACAGAATGAACAAAAAGGGACTCAGGATGCAAATAACCTATTCAATTTGCAGTTCAGACTAAAAAAACTATTCAGAATGCAAATAAACTATTCAGATTGCAAATAAGCTAATCAGTATGCAAAAAAAGCTATTCAGAATGAAAATGTGCTATTGAGATTACAGTTCAGGATGAAAATAAGCTATTCAGAATGAACAAAATGGGATTCAGGATGCAAATAACCTATTCAGTTTGCAGTTCAAACAAAAAAAGCTATTCAGAATGCAAATAAACTCTTCAGATTGCAAATAAGCTAATCAGTATGCAAAAAAAGCTATTCAGAATGAAAATGTGCTATTCAGATTACAGTTCAGGATGAAAATAAGCTATTCAGAATGAAAATAAAAAGGGATTCTGGATGCAAATAACCCATTTAGTTTGCAGTTCAAACAAAAAAAGCTATTCAAAATGCAAATGAACTATTCAGATTGCAAATAAGCTATTCAGTTTACAAAAAAAGCTAATCAAAATGAAAATGTGCTATTCGGATTGCAGTTCAGGATGAAAATAATCTATTCAGAGTGAACAAAAAGGGATTCTGGAAGCAAATAACCTATTCAGTTTGCAGTTCAGACAAAAAAAGCTATTCAGAATGCAAATAAACTATTCAGAATGCAAATAAGCTATTCAGTTTGCAAAAAAAGCTATTCAGAATGAAAATGTGCTATTCATGTTGCAGTTCAGGATGAAAATAAGCTATTCAGAATGAACAAAAAGGGATTCAGGAAGCAAATAACCTATTCATTTTGCAGTTCAGACAAAAAAAATTCAGAATGCAAATAAACTATTCAGAATGCAAATAAACAATTCAGTTTGCAAAAAAAGCTATTCAGAATGAAAATGTGCTATTCAGATTGCAGTTCAGGATGAAAACAAACTATTCTGAATGAACAAAATGGGATTCAGGATACAAATAACCTAATTAGTTTGCAGTTCAAACAAAAAAAGTTATTCAAAACGCAAATGAACTATTCAGATTGCAAATAAGCTATTCATTTTACAAAAAAAACTAATCAAAATGAAAATGTGCTATTCAGATTGCAGTTCAGGATGAAAATAATCTATTCAAAATGAACAAAAAGGGAATCAGGATGCTTATAACCTATTCAGTTTGCAAATCAGACAAAAAAAGCTATTCAGAATGCAAATAAACTATTCAGATTGCAAATAAGCTAATCTGTTTGCAAAAAAAGCTATTCAGAATGAAAATGTGCTATTCAGATTGCAGTTCAGGATGAAAATAAGCTATTTAGAATGAACAAAAAGGGATTCAGGATGCAAATAACCTATTCAGTTTGCAGTTCAGAACAAAAAAAACTATTCAGAATGCAAATAAACTATTCAGATTGCAAATAAGCTAATCAGTATGCAAAAAAACCTATTCAGAATGAAAATGTGCTCTTCAGATTACAGTTCGGGATGAAAATAATCTATTCAGAATGAACAAAAAGGGATTCAGGATGCAAATAACCTATCAGTTTGCAGTTCAGACAAAAAAAGCTATTGAGAATGCAAATAAACTATTCGGATTGCACATAAGCTAATCAGTATGCAGAAAAAGCTATTCAGATTGAAAATGTGCTATTCAGATTACAGTTCAGGATGAAAATAAGCTATTCAGAATAAAAATAAAAAGGGATTCAGGATGCAAATAATCTATTTAGTTTGCAGTTCAAACAAAAAAAGCTAATCAAAATGCAAATGAACTATTCAGATTGCAAATAAGCTATTCATTTTACAAAAAAAGCTAATCAAAATGAAAATGTGCTATTGAAATTGCAGTTCAGGATGAAAATAATCTATTCAGAATGAACAAAAAGGGATTCAGGATGCAAATAACCTATTCAGTTCGCAGTTCAGACAAAAAAAGCTATTCAGAATGCAAATAAACTATTCAGAATGCAAATAAGCTATTCAGTTTGCAAAAAAAGCTATTCAGAATGAAAATGTGCTATTCATGTTGCAGTTCAGGATGAAAATAAGCTATTCAGAATGAACAAAAAGGGATTCAGGATGCAAATAACCTATCCATTTTGCAGTTCAGACAAAAAAAAATTCCGAATGCAAATAAACTATTCAGAATGCCAATAAACAATTCAGTTTGCAAAAAAAGCTATTCAGAATGAAAATGTGCTATTCAGATTGCAGTTCAGGATGAAAACAAACTATTCTGAATGACCAAAATGGGATTCAGGATACAAATAACCTAATTAGTTTGCAGTTCAAACAAAAAAAGTTATTCAAAATGCAAATGTACTATTCAGATTGCAAATAAGCTATTCATTTTACAAAAAAAGCTATGCAGAATGAAAATGTGCTATTCAGATTACAGTTCAGGATGAAAATAAGCTATTCAGAATGAACAAAAAGGGATTCAAGATGCAAATAACCTATTCAGTTTGCAGTTCAGACAAAAAAAGCTATTCAGAATGCAAATAAACTCTTCAGATTGCAAATAAGCTAATCAGTATGCAAAAAAAGTTATTCAGAATGAAAATGTGCTATTCAGATTACAGTTCAGGATGAAAATAAGCTATTCAGAATGAAAATAAAAAGGGATTCAGGATGCAAATAACCCATTTAGTTTGCAGTTCAAACAAAAAAAGCTATTCAAAATGCAAATGAACTATTCAGATTGCAAATAAGCTATTCAGTTTACAAAAAAAGCTAATCAAAATGAAAATGTGCTATTCGGATTGCAGTTCAGGATGAAAATAATCTATTCAGAATGGACAAAAAGGGATTCAGGATGCAAATAACCTATTCAGTTTCCAGTTCAGACAAAAAAAACTATTCAGAATGCAAATAATCTATTCAGATTGCAAATAAGCTAATCAGTATGCAAAAAAACCTATTCAGATTGAAAATGTGCTATTCAGATTACAGTTCAGGATGAAAATAAGCTATTCAGAATGAAAAAAAAAAGGGATTCAGGATGCACATAACTTATTCAGTTCGCAGTTCAGACAAAAAAAGCTATTCAAAATGCAAATAAACTTTCACGATGCAAATAAGCTATTTCGTTTGCAAAAAAATCTATTCAGAATGAAAATGTGCTATTCAGATTGCAGTTCAGGATGAAAATAAGCTATTTAGAATGAACAAAAAGGGATTCAGGATGCAAATAACCTATTCAGTTTGCAGTTCAGACAAAAAAAACTATTCAGAATGCCAATAAACTATTCAGATTGCAAATAAGCTAATCTGTATGCAAAAAAACCTATTCAGAATGAAAATGTGCTATTCAGATTACAGTTCGGGATGAAAATAATCTATTCAGAATGAACAAAAAGGGATTCAGGATGCAAATAACCTATTCAGTTTGCAGTTCAGACAAAAAAAGCTATTGAGAATGCAAATAAACTATTCAGATTGCAAATAAGCTAATCAGTATGCAGAAAAAGCTATTCAGAATGAAAATGTGCTATTCAGATTACAGTTCAGGATGAAAATAAGCTATGCAGAATAAAAATAAAAAGGGATTCAGGATGCAAATAATCTATTTAGTTTGCAGTTCAAACAAAAAAAGCTATTCAAAATGCAAATGAACTATTCAGATTGCAAATAAGCTATTCATTTTAGAAAAAAAGCTAATCAAAATGAAAATGTGCTATTCAGATTGCAGTTCAGGATGAAAATAATCTATACAGAATGAACAAAAAGGGACTCAGGATGCAAATAACCTATTCAATTTGCAGTTCAGACAAAAAAGACTATTCAGAATGCAAATAAACTATTCAGATTGCAAATAAGCTAATCAGTATGCAAAAAAAGCTATTCAGAATGAAAATGTGCTATTCAGATTACAGTTCAGGATGAAAATAAGCTATTCAGAATGAACAAAATGGGATTCAGGATGCAAATAACCTATTCAGTTTGCAGTTCAAACAAAAAAAGCTATTCAGAATGCAAATAAACTCTTCAGATTGCAAATAAGCTAATCAGTATGCAAAAAAAGCTATTCAGAATGAAAATGTGCTATTCAGATTACAGTTCAGGATGAAAATAAGCTATTCAGAATGAAAATAAAAAGGGATTCTGGATGCAAATAACCCATTTAGTTTGCAGTTCAAACAAAAAAAGCTATTCAAAATGCAAATGAACTATTCAGATTGCAAATAAGCTATTCAGTTTACAAAAAAAGCTAATCAAAATGAAAATGTACTATTCGGATTGCAGTTCAGGATGAAAATAATCTATTCAGAGTGAACAAAAAGGGATTCTGGAAGCAAATAACCTATTCAGTTTGCAGTTCAGACAAAAAAAGCTATTCAGAATGCAAATAAACTATTCAGAATGCAAATAAGCTATTCAGTTTGCAAAAAAAGCTATTCAGAATGAAAATGTGCTATTCATGTTGCAGTTCAGGATGAAAATAAGCTATTCAAAATGAACAAAAAGGGATTCAGGAAGCAAATAACCTATTCATTTTGCAGTTCAGACAAAAAAAATTCAGAATGCAAATAAACTATTCAGAATGCAAATAAACAATTCAGTTTGCAAAAAAAGCTATTCAGAATGAAAATGTGCTATTCAGATTGCAGTTCAGGATGAAAACAAACTATTCTGAATGAACAAAATGGGATTCAGGATACAAATAACCTAATTAGTTTGCAGTTCAAACAAAAAAAGTTATTCAAAACGCAAATGAACTATTCAGATTGCAAATAAGCTATTCATTTTACAAAAAAAGCTAATCAAAATGAAAATGTGCTATTCAGATTGCAGTTCAGGATGAAAATAATCTATTCAAAATGAACAAAAAGGGAATCAGGATGCTTATAACCTATTCAGTTTGCAAATCAGACAAAAAAAGCTATTCAGAATGCAAATAAACTATTCAGATTGCAAATAAGCTAATCTGTTTGCAAAAAAAGCTATTCAGAATGAAAATGTGCTATTCAGATTGCAGTTCAGGATGAAAATAAGCTATTTAGAATGAACAAAAAGGGATTCAGGATGCAAATAACCTATTCAGTTTGCAGTTCAGACAAAAAAAACTATTCAGAATGCAAATAAACTATTCAGATTGCAAATAAGCTAATCAGTATGCAAAAAAACCTATTCAGAATGAAAATGTGCTCTTCAGATTACAGTTCGGGATGAAAATAATCTATTCAGAATGAAAAAAAAGGGATTCAGGATGCAAATAACCTATCAGTTTGCAGTTCAGACAAAAAAAGCTATTGAGAATGCAAATAAACTATTCGGATTGCACATAAGCTAATCAGTATGCAGAAAAAGCTATTCAGATTGAAAATGTGCTATTCAGATTACAGTTCAGGATGAAAATAAGCTATTCAGAATAAAAATAAAAAGGGATTCAGGATGCAAATAATCTATTTAGTTTGCAGTTCAAACAAAAAAAGCTATTCAAAATGCAAATGAACTATTCAGATTGCAAATAAGCTATTCATTTTAGAAAAAAAGCTAATCAAAATGAAAATGTGCTATTCAGATTGCAGTTCAGGATGAAAATAATCTATTCAGAATGAACAAAAAGGGACTCAGGATGCAAATAACCTATTCAGTTTGCAGTTCAGACAAAAAAAACTATTCAGAATGCAAATAAACTATTCAGATTGCAAATAAGCTAATCAGTATGCAAAAAAAGCTATGCAGAATGATAATGTGCTATTCAGATTACAGTTCAGGATGAAAATAAGCTATTCAGAATGAACAAAAAGGGATTCAGGATGCAAATAACCTATTCAGTTTGCAGTTCAGACAAAAAAAGCTATTCAGAATGCAAATAAACTCTTCAGATTGCAAATAAACTAATCAGTATGCAAAAAAAGCTATTCAGAATGAAAATGTGCTATTCAGATTACAGTTCACGATGAAAATAAGCTATTCAGAATGAAAATAAAAAGGGATTCAGGATGCAAATAACCCATTTAGTTTGCAGTTCAAACAAAAAAAGCTATTCAAAATGCAAATGAACTATTCACATTGCAAATAAGCTATTCAGTTTACAAAAAAAGCTAATCAAAATGAAAATGTGCTATTCGGATTGCAGTTCAGGATGAAAATAATCTATTCAGAGTGAACAAAAAGGGATTCAGGATGCAAATATCCTATTCAGTTTGCAGTTCAGAGAAAAAAAGCTATTGAGAATGCAAATAAACTATTCAGATTGCAAATAAGCTAATCAGTTTGCAAAAAAAGCTATTCAGAATGAAAATGTGCTATTCAGATTGCAGTTCAGGATGAAAACAAACTATTCTGAATGACCAAAATGGGATTCAGGATGCAAATAACCTAATTAGTTTGCAGTTCAAACAAAAAAAGTTATTCAAAATGCAAATGTACTATTCAGATTGCAAATAAGCTATTCATTTTACAAAAAAAGCTATGCAGAATGAAAATGTGCTATTCAGATTACAGTTCAGGATGAAAATAAGCTATTCAGAATGAACAAAAAGGGATTCAAGATGCAAATAACCTATTCAGTTTGCAGTTCAGACAAAAAAAGCTATTCAGAATGCAAATAATCTATTCAGATTGCAAATAAGCTAATCAGTATGCAAAAAAAGCTATTCAGAATGAAAATGTGCTATTCAGATTACAGTTCAGGATGAAAATAAGCTATTCAGAATGAAAATAAAAAGGGATTCAGGATGCAAATAACCCATTTAGTTTGCAGTTCAAACAAAAAAAGCTATTCAAAATGCAAATGAACTATTCAGATTGCAAATAAGCTATTCAGTTTACAAAAAAAGCTAATCAAAATGAAAATGTGCTATTCGGATTGCAGTTCAGGATGAAAATAATCTATTCAGAATGGACAAAAAGGGATTCAGGATGCAAATAACCTATTCAGTTTCCAGTTCAGACAAAAAAAACTATTCAGAATGCAAATAATCTATTCAGATTGCAAATAAGCTAATCAGTATGCAAAAAAACCTATTCAGATTGAAAATGTGCTATTCAGATTACAGTTCAGGATGAAAATAAGCTATTCAGAATGAAAAAAAAAAGGGATTCAGGATGCACATAACTTATTCAGTTCGCAGTTCAGACAAAAAAAGCTATTCAAAATGCAAATAAACTTTCACGATGCAAATAAGCTATTTCGTTTGCAAAAAAATCTATTCAGAATGAAAATGTGCTATTCAGATTGCAGTTCAGGATGAAAATAAGCTATTTAGAATGAACAAAAAGGGATTCAGGATGCAAATAACCTATTCAGTTTGCAGTTCAGACAAAAAAAACTATTCAGAATGCCAATAAACTATTCAGATTGCAAATAAGCTAATCTGTATGCAAAAAAACCTATTCAGAATGAAAATGTGCTATTCAGATTACAGTTCGGGATGAAAATAATCTATTCAGAATGAACAAAAAGGGATTCAGGATGCAAATAACCTATTCAGTTTGCAGTTCAGACAAAAAAAGCTATTGAGAATGCAAATAAACTATTCAGATTGCAAATAAGCTAATCAGTATGCAGAAAAAGCTATTCAGAATGAAAATGTGCTATTCAGATTACAGTTCAGGATGAAAATAAGCTATTCAGAATAAAAATAAAAAGGGATTCAGGATGCAAATAATCTATTTAGTTTGCAGTTCAAACAAAAAAAGCTAATCAAAATGCAAATGAACTATTCAGATTGCAAATAAGCTATTCATTTTACAAAAAAAGCTAATCAAAATGAAAATGTGCTATTGAAATTGCAGTTCAGGATGAAAATAATCTATTCAGAATGAACAAAAAGGGATTCAGGATGCAAATAACCTATTCAGTTTGCAGTTCAGACAAAAAAAAACTATTCAGAATGCAAATAAACTATTCAGATTGCAAATAAGCTAATCAGTATGCAAAAAAAGCTATTCAGAATGAAAATGTGCTATTCAGATTACAGTTCAGGATGAATATAAGCTATTCAGAATGAAAATAAAAAGGGATTCAGGATGCAAATAACCTATTTAGTTTGCAGTTCAAACAAAAAAAGCTAATCAAAATGCAAATGAACTATTCAGATTGCAAATAAGCTATTCATTTTACAAAAAAAGCTAATCAAAATGAAAATGTGCTATTGAAATTGCAGTCCAGGATGAAAATAATCTATTCAGAATGAACAAAAAGGGATTCAGGATGCAAATAACCTATTCAGTTTGCAGGTCAGACAAAAAAAACTATTCAGAATGCAAATAAACTATTCAGATTGCAAATAAGCTAATCAGTATGAAGAAAAACCTATTCAGATTGAAAATGTGCTATTCAGATTATAGTTCAGGATGAAAATAAGCTATTCAGAATGAAAAAAAAAAAGGGATTCAGGATGCAAATAACTTATTCAGTTCGCAGTTCAGACAAAAAAAGCTATTCATAATGCAAATGAACTATTCAGAATGCAAATAAACAATTCAGATTGCAAATAAACTATTCAGTTTGTAAAAAAAGCTATTCAGTATGAAAATGTGCTATTCAGATTACAGGTCAGGATGAAAATAAGCTCTTCAGAATGAAAAAAAGGGATTTAGGATGCAAATAACCTATTCAGTTCGCAGTTCAGACAAAAAAAGCTATTCAAAATGCAAATAAACTTTCACGATGCAAATAAGCTATTCAGAATGAAACAAATAGGATTCAGGATGCAAATAACCTATTCATTTTGCAGTTCAGACAAAAAAAGCTATTCAGAATACAAATAAACTATTCAGAATGCAAATAAACTAATCAGTTTGCAAAAAAAGCTATCCATAATGAAAATGTGCTATTCCGATTACAGTTCAGGATGAAAATAAGCTATTCAGAATGAAAATAAAAAGGGATTCAGGATGCAAATAACCCATTTAGTTTGCAGTTCAAACAAAAAAAGCTATTCAAAATGCAAATGAACTATTCAGATTGCAAATAAGCTATTCAGTTTACAAAAAAAGCTAATCATAATGAAAATGTGCTTTTCGGATTGCAGTTCAGGATGAAAATAATCTATTCAGAATGGACAAAAAGGGATTCAGGATGCAAATAACCTATTCAGTTTCCAGTTCAGACAAAAAAAACTATTCAGAATGCAAATAATCTATTCAGATTGCAAATAAGCTAATCAGTATGCAAAAAAACCTATTCAGATTGAAAATGTGCTATTCAGATTACAGTTCAGGATGAAAATAAGCTATTCAGAATGAAAAAAAAAAGGGATTCAGGATGCAAATAACTTATTCAGTTCGAAGTTCAGACAAAAAAAGCTATTCAAAATGCAAATAAACTTTCACGATGCAAATAAGCTATTTCGTTTGCAAAAAAATCTATTCAGAATGAAAATGTGCTATTCAGATTGCAGTTCAGGATGAAAATAAGCTATTTAGAATGAACAAAAAGGGATTCAGGATGCAAATAACCTATTCAGTTTGCAGTTCAGACAAAAAAAACTATTCAGAATGCCAATAAACTATTTAGATTGCAAATAAGCTAATCTGTATGCAAAAAAACCTATTCAGAATGAAAATGTGCTATTCAGATTACAGTTCGGGATGAAAATAATCTATTCAGAATGAACAAAAAGGGATTCAGGATGCAAATAACCTATTCAGTTTGCAGTTCAGACAAAAAAAGCTATTGAGAATGCAAATAAACTATTCAGATTGCAAATAAGCTAATCAGTATGCAGAAAAAGCTATTCAGAATGAAAATGTGCTATTCAGATTACAGTTCAGGATGAAAATAAGCTATTCAGAATAAAAATAAAAAGGGATTCAGGATGCAAATAATCTATTTAGTTTGCAGTTCAAACAAAAAAAGCTATTCAAAATGCAAATGAATTATTCAGATTGCAAATAAGCTATTCATTTTAGAAAAAAAGCTAATCAAAATGAATATGTGCTATTCAGATTGCAGTTCAGGATGAAAATAATCTATTCAGAATGAACAAAAAGGGATTCAGGATGCAAATAACCTATTCAGTTTGCAGTTCAGACAAAAAAAAACTATTCAGAATGCAAATAAACTATTCAGATTGCAAATAAGCTAATCAGTATGCAAAAAAAGCTATTCAGAATGAAAATGTGCTATTCAGATTACAGTTCAGGATGAATATAAGCTATTCAGAATGAAAATAAAAAGGGATTCAGGATGCAAATAACCTATTTAGTTTGCAGTTCAAACAAAAAAAGCTAATCAAAATGCAAATGAACTATTCAGATTGCAAATAAGCTATTCATTTTACAAAAAAAGCTAATCAAAATGAAAATGTGCTATTGAAATTGCAGTTCAGGATGAAAATAATCTATTCAGAATGAACAAAAAGGGATTCAGGATGCAAATAACCTATTCAGTTTGCAGGTCAGACAAAAAAAACTATTCAGAATACAAATAAACTATTTAGATTGCAAATAAGCTAATCTGTATGCAAAAAAACCTATTCAGAATGAAAATGTGCTATTCAGATTACAGTTCGGGATGAAAATAATCTATTCAGAATGAACAAAAAGGGATTCAGGATGCAAATAACCTATTCAGTTTGCAGTTCAGACAAAAAAAGCTATTGAGAATGCAAATAAACTATTCAGATTGCAAATAAGCTAATCAGTATGCAGAAAAAGCTATTCAGAATGAAAATGTGCTATTCAGATTACAGTTCAGGATGAAAATAAGCTATTCAGAATAAAAAAAAAAAGGGATTCAGGATGCAAATAATCTATTTAGTTTGCAGTTCAAACAAAAAAAGCTATTCAAAATGCAAATGAATTATTCAGATTGCAAATAAGCTATTCATTTTAGAAAAAAAGCTAATCAAAATGAATATGTGCTATTCAGATTGCAGTTCAGGATGAAAATAATCTATTCAGAATGAACAAAAAGGGATTCAGGATGCAAATAACCTATTCAGTTTGCAGTTCAGACAAAAAAAAACTATTCAGAATGCAAATAAACTATTCAGATTGCAAATAAGCTAATCAGTATGCAAAAAAAGCTATTCAGAATGAAAATGTGCTATTCAGATTACAGTTCAGGATGAATATAAGCTATTCAGAATGAAAATAAAAAGGGATTCAGGATGCAAATAACCTATTTAGTTTGCAGTTCAAACAAAAAAAGCTAATCAAAATGCAAATGAACTATTCAAATTGCAAATAAGCTATTCATTTTACAAAAAAAGCTAATCAAAATGAAAATGTGCTATTGAAATTGCAGTTCAGGATGAAAATAATCTATTCAGAATGAACAAAAAGGGATTCAGGATGCAAATAACCTATTCAGTTTGCAGGTCAGACAAAAAAAACTATTCAGAATGCAAATAAACTATTCAGATTGCAAATAAGCTAATCAGTATGAAAAAAAACCTATTCAGATTGAAAATGTGCTATTCAGATTATAGTTCAGGATGAAAATAAGCTATTCAGAATGAAAAAAAAAAAGGGATTCAGGATGCAAATAACTTATTCAGTTCGCAGTTCAGACAAAAAAAGCTATTCATAATGCAAATGAACTATTCAGAATGCAAATAAACAATTCAGATTGCAAATAAACTATTCAGTTTGTAAAAAAAGCTATTCAGTATGAAAATGTGCTATTCAGATTACAGGTCAGGATGAAAATAAGCTCTTCAGAATGAAAAAAAGGGATTCAGGATGCAAATAACCTATTCAGTTCGCAGTTCAGACAAAAAAAGCTATTCAAAATGCAAATAAACTTTCACGATGCAAATAAGCTATTCAGAATGAAACAAATAGGATTCAGGATGCAAATAACCTATTAAGTTTGCAGTTCAAAATAAAAAAAGCTATTCAAAATGCAAATAAACTATTCAGATTGCAAATAAGCTAATCAGTATGCAAAAAAACCTATTCATAATGAAAATGTGGTATTCAGATTACAGTTCAGGATGAAAATAAGCTATTCAGAATGAAAAAATAAGGGATTCAGGATGTGAATAACTTATTCAGTTTGCAGTTCAGACAAAAAAATCTATAAGAATGCAAATAAACAATTCAGATTGCAACTAAGCTATTCAGTTTGTAAAAAAAGCTATTCAGTATGAAAATGTGCTATTCAGATTACAGTACAGGATGAAAGTAAGCTATTCAGAATGAAAAAAATGGGATTCAGGATGCAAATAACCTATTCAGTTCGAAGTTCAGACAAAAAAAGCTATTCAGAATGCAAATAAACTATTCAGAATGCAAATAAGCTATTCAGTTTGCAAAAAAAGCTATTCAGAATGAAAATGTGCTATTCAGATTGCAGTTCAGGATGAAAATAAGCTATTCAGAATGAAACAAATGGGGTTCAGGACGCAAATAACCTTTTTAGTTTGCAATTCAAAATAAAAAAAGCTATTCAAAATGCAAATGAACTATTCAGATTGCAAATAGGCTATTCATTTTACAAAAAAAGCTAATCAAAATGAAAATGTGCTATTCAGATTGCAGTTCAGGATGAAAATAATCTATTCAGAATGATTAAAAAGGGATTCAGGATGCAAATAACCTATTCATTTTGCAGTTTAGACAAAAAGCTATTCAAAATGCAAATAAACTATACAGAATGCAAATAAACTATTTAGTTTGCAAAATAAGCTATTCAGAATGAAAATGTGCTATTCAGATTGCAGTTCAGGATGAAAACAAACTATTCAGAATGAACAAAATAGGATTCAGGATACAAATAACCTATTTAGTTTGCAGTTCAATTAAAATAAGTTATTCAAAATGCAAATGAACTATTCAGATTGCAAATAAGCTATTCATTTTACAAAAAAAGCTAATCAAAATGAAAATGTGTTATTCAGATTGCAGTTTAGGAAGAAAATAATCTATTCAGAATGAACAAAAAGAGATTCAGGATGCAAATAACTTATTCAGGTTGCAAATCAGACAAAAAAAGCTATTCAGAATGCAAATAAATTTTTCATATTGCAAATAAGCTAATAAGTATGCAAAAAAAGCTATTCAGAATGAAAATGTGCTATTTAGATTACAGTTCAAGATGAAAATAAGCTATTCAGAATGAAAATAAAAAGGGATTCAGGATGCAAATAACCTATTCAGTTTGCAGTTCAAACAAAAAAAGCTATTCAGAATGCAAATGAACTATTCAGATTGCAAATAAGTTATTCATTTTACAAAAAAAGCTAATCAAAATGAAAATGTGCTATTCAGATTGCAGTTGAGGATGAAAATAATCTATTCAGAATGAACAAAAAGGGATTCAGAATGCAAATAGCCTATTCAGTTTGCAGTTCAGACAAAAAAAACTATTCAGAAAGCAAATAACCTATTCAGTTTGCAGTTCAGACAAAAAAAACTATTCAGAATGCAAATAAACCATTCAGAATGCAAATAAGCTAATCAGTATGCAAAAAAACCTATTCAGAATGAAAATGTGCTATTCAGATTACAGTTCAGGATGAAAATAAGCTATTCAGAATAAAAAAAAAAGGGATTCAGGATGCAAATAACTTATTCAGTTCGCAGTTCAGACAAAAAAAGCTATTCATAATGCAAATGAACAATTCAGAATGCAAATGAACTATTCAGATTGCAAATAAGCTATTCATTTTACAAAAAAAGCTAATCAAAATGAAAATGTGCTATTGAAATTGCAGTTCAGGATGAAAATAATCTATTCAGGATGAAAATAATCTATTCAGAATGAACAAAAATGGATTCAGGATGCAAATAACCTATTCAGTTTGCAGGTCGGACAAAAAAAACTATTCAGAATGCAAATAAACTATTCAGATTGCAAATAAGCTAATCAGTATGAAAAAAAACCTATTCAGATTGAAAATGTGCTATTCAGATTACAGTTCAGGATGAAAATAAGCTATTCAGAATGAAAAAAAAAAAAGGGATTCAGGATGCAAATAACTTATTCAGTTCGCAGTTCAGACAAAAAAAGCTATTCATAATGCAAATGAACTATTCAGAATGCAAATAAACAATTCAGATTGCAAATAAACTATTCAGTTTGTAAAAAAAGCTATTCAGTATGAAAATGTGCTATTCAGATTACAGGTCAGGATGAAAATAAGCTATTCAGAATGAAAAAAAGGGATTCAGGATGCAAATAACCTATTCAGTTCGCAGTTCAGACAAAAAAAGCTATTCAAAATGCAAATAAACTTTCACGATGCAAATAAGCTATTCAGAATGAAACAAATAGGATTCAGGATGCAAATAACCTATTTAGTTTGCAGTTCAAAATAAAAAAAGCTATTCAAAATGCAAATAAACTATTCAGATTGCAAATAAGCTAATCAGTATGCAAAAAAACCTATTCATAATGAAAATGTGGTATTCAGATTACAGTTCAGGATGAAAATAAGCTATTCAGAATGAAAAAATAAGGGATTCAGGATGTGAATAACTTATTCAGTTTGCAGTTCAGACAAAAAAATCTATTCAGAATGCAAATAAACAATTCAGATTGCAACTAAGCTATTCAGTTTGTAAAAAAAGCTATTCAGTATGAAAATGTGCTATTCAGATTACAGTTCAGGATGAAAGTAAGCTATTCAGAATGAAAAAAATGGGATTCAGGATGCAAATAACCTATTCAGTTCGAAGTTCAGACAAAAAAAGCTATTCAGAATGCAAATAAACTATTCAGAATGCAAATAAGCTATTCAGTTTGCAAAAAAAGCTATTCAGAATGAAAATGTGCTATTCAGATTGCAGTTCAGGATGAAAATAAGCTATTCAGAATGAAACAAATGGGGTTCAGGACGCAAATAACCTTTTTAGTCTGCAATTCAAAATAAAAAAAGCTATTCAAAATGCAAATGAACTATTCAGATTGCAAATAAGCTATTCATTTTACAAAAAAAGCTAATCAAAATGAAAATGTGCTATTCAGATTGCAGTTCAGGATGAAAATAATCTATTCAGAATGATTAAAAAGGGATTCAGGATGCAAATAACCTATTCATTTTGCAGTTTAGACAAAAAGCTATTCAAAATGCAAATAAACTATACAGAATGCAAATAAACTATTTAGTTTGCAAAATAAGCTATTCAGAATGAAAATGTGCTATTCAGATTGCAGTTCAGGATGAAAACAAACTATTCTGAATGAACAAAATGGGATTCAGGATACAAATAACCTATTTAGTTTGCAGTTCAATTAAAATAAGTTATTCAAAATGCAAATGAACTATTCAGATTGCAAATAAGCTATTCATTTTACAAAAAAAGCTAATCAAAATGAAAATGTGTTATTCAGATTGCAGTTTAGGAAGAAAATAATCTATTCAGAATGAACAAAAAGGGATTCAGGATGCAAATAACCTATTCAGGTTGCAAATCAGACAATAAAAGCTATTCAGAATGCAAATAAATTTTTCATATTGCAAATAAGCTAATAAGTATGCAAAAAAAGCTATTCAGAATGAAAATGTGGTATTTAGATTACAGTTCAGGATGAAAATAAGCTATTCAGAATGAAAATAAAAAGGGATTCAGGATGCAAATAACCTATTCAGTTTGCAGTTCAAACAAAAAAAGCTATTCAATATGCAAATGAACTATTCAGATTGCAAATAAGTTATTCATTTTACAAAAACAGCTAATCAAAATGAAAATGTGCTATTCAGATTGAAGTTGAGGATGAAAATAATCTATTCAGAATGAACAAAAAGGGATTCAGAATGCAAATAACCTATTCAGTTTGCAGTTCAGACAAAAAAAACTATTCAGAAAGCAAATAACCTATTCAGTTTGCAGTTCAGACAAAAAAACTATTCAGAATGCAAATAAACCATTCAGATTGCAAATAAGCTAATCAGTATGCAAAAAAACCTATTCAGAATGAAAATGTGCTATTCAGATTACAGTTCAGGATGAAAATAAGCTATTCAGAATAAAAAATAAAGGGATTCAGGATGCAAATAACTTATTCAGTTCGCAGTTCAGACAAAAAAAGCTATTCATAATGCAAATGAACAACTCAGAATGCAAATAAACTATTCAGAATGCAAAAAAAAGCTATTCAGAATGAAAATGTGCTATTCAGATTGCAGTTCAGGATGAAAATAAGCTATTCAGAATGAAAATAAAAAGGGATTCAGGATGCAAATAACCTATTCATTTTGCAGTTCAGACAAAAAGCTATTCAGAATGCAAATAAACTATTCAGAATGCAAATAAACTATTTAGTTTGCAAAAAAAGCTAATCAAAATGAAAATGTGCTATTCAGATTGCAGTTTAGGATGAAAATAATCTATTCAGAATGAACAAAAAGGGATTCAGGATGCAAATAACCTATTCAGTTTGCAGTTCAAACAAAAAAAGTTATTCAAAATTCAAATAAACTATTCAGATTGCAAATAAGCTAACCAGTATGCAAAAAAACCTATTCAGAATGAAAATGTGCTATTCAGATTACAGTTCAGGATGAAAGTAAGCTATTCAGAATGAAAAAATAAGGGATTCAGGATGCAATTAACTTATTCAGTTCGCAGTTTAGACAAAAAAAGCTATTCAAAATGCAAATGAACTATTCAGAATGCAAATAAGCTATTCAGTTTGCACAAAAAAGCTATTCAGAATGAAAATGTGCTATTCAGATTGCAGTTCAGGATGAAAACAAACTATTCAGAATGAACAAAATGGTATTCAGGATACAAATAACCTATTTAGTTTGCAGTTCAAACAAAAAAAAGTTATTCAAAATGCAAATGAACTATTCAGATTGCAAATAAGCTATTCATTTTACAAAAAAAGCTAATCAAAATGAAAATGTGCTATTCAGATTGCAGTTCAGGATGAAAATAATCTATTCAGAATGAACAAAAAGGGATTCAGGATGCAAATAACCTATTCAGTTTGCAGTTCAGACAAAAAAAGCTATTCAGAATGCAAATAAATTTTTCAGATTGCAAATAAGTTAATAAGTATGCAAAAAAAGCTATTCAGAATGAAAATGTGCTATTTAGATTACAGTTCAGGATGAAAATAAGCTATTCAGAATGAAAATAAAAAGGGATTCAGGATGCAAATAACCTATTCAGTTTGCAGTTCAAACAAAAAAAAGCTATTCAAAATGCAAATGAACTATTCAGATTGCAAATAAGCTATTCATTTTACAAAAAAAGCTAATCAAAATGAAAATGTGCTATTCAGATTGCAGTTGAGGTTGAAAATAATCTATTCAGAATGAACAAAAAGGGATTCAGAATGCAAATAACCTATTCAGTTTGCAGTTCAAACAAAAAAAACTATTCAGAATGCAAATAAACCATTCAGATTGCAAATAAGCTAATCAGTATGCAAAAAAACCTATTCAGAATGAAAATGTGCTATTCAGATTACAGTTCAGGATGAAAATAAGCTATTCAGAATGAAAAAAAAAGGGATTCAGGATGCAAATAACTTATTCCGTTCGCAGTTCAGACAAAAAAAGCTATTCATAATGCAAATGAAAAATTCAGAATGCAAATAAACTATTCAGAATGCAAAAAAAAGCTATTCAGAATGAAAATGTGCTATTCAGATTGCAGTTCAGGATGAAAATAAGCTATTCAGAATGAAAAAATAAGGGATTCAGGATGCAATTAACTTATTCAGTTCGCAGTTTAGACAAAAAAAGCTATTCATAATGCAAATGAACTATTCAGAATGCAAATAAGCTATTCAGTTTGCACAAAAAAGCTATTCAGAATGAAAATGTGCTATTCAGAATGCAGTTCAGGATGAAAACAAACTATTCAGAATGAACAAAATGGTATTCAGGATACAAATAACCTATTTAGTTTGCAGTTCAAACAAAAAAAAGTTATTCAAAATGCAAATGAACTATTCAGATTGCAAATAAGCTATTCATTTTACAAAAAAAGCTAATCAAAATGAAAATGTGCTATTCAGATTGCAGTTCAGGATGAAAATAATCTATTCAGAATGAACAAAAAGGGATTCAGGATGCAAATAACCTATTCAGTTTGCAGTTCAGACAAAAAAAGCTATTCAGAATGCAAATTTATTTTTCAGATTGCAAATAAGCTAATAAGTATGCAAAAAAAGCTATTCAGAATGAAAATGTGCTATTTAGATTACAGTTCAGGATGAAAATAAGCTATTCAGAATGAAAATAAAAAGGGATTCAGGATGCAAATAACCTATTCAGTTTGCAGTTCAAACAAAAAAAAGCTATTCAAAATGCAAATGAACTATTCAGATTGCAAATAAGCTATTCATTTTACAAAAAAAGCTAATCAAAATGAAAATGTGCTATTCAGATTGCAGTTGAGGTTGAAAATAATCTATTCAGAATGAACAAAAAGGGATTCAGAATGAAAATAACCTATTCAGTTTGCAGTTCAAACAAAAAAAACTATTCAGAATGCAAATAAACCATTCAGATTGCAAATAAGCTAATCAGTATGCAAAAAAACCTATTCAGAATGAAAATGTGCTATTCAGATTACAATTCAGGATGAAAATAAGCTATTCAGAATGAAAAAAAAAGGGATTCAGGATGCAAATAACTTATTCCGTTCGCAGTTCAGACAAAAAAAGCTATTCATAATGCAAATGAACAATTCAGAATGTAAATAAACTATTCAGAATGCAAAAAAAAGCTATTCAGAATGAAAATGTGCTATTCAGATTGCAGTTCAGGATGAAAATAAGCTATTCAGAATGAAAATAAAAAGGGATTGAGGATGCAAATAACCTATTCATTTTGCAGTTCAGACAAAAAGCTATTCAGAATGCAAATAAACTATTCAGAATGCAAATAAACTATTTAGTTTGCAAAAAAAGCTAATCAAAATGAAAATGTGCTATTCAGATTGCAGTTCATGATGAAAATAATCTATTCAGAATGAACAAAAAGGGATTCAGGATGCAAATAACCTATTTAGTTTGCAGTTCAAAATAAAAAAAGTTATTCAAAATGCAAATGAACTATTCAGATTGCAAATAAGCTATTCATTTTACAAAAAAAGCTAATCAAAATGAAAATGTGCTATTCAGATTGCAGTTCAGGATGAAAATAATCTATTCAGAATGAAGAAAAAGGGATTCAGGATGCAAATAACCTATTCATTTTGCAGTTTAGACAAAAAGCTATTCAAAATGCAAATAAACTATTCAGAATGCAAATAAACTATTTAGTTTGAAAAATAAGCTAATCAGTATGCAAATAAGCTAATCAGTATGCAAAAAAACCTATTCATAATGAAAATGTGGTATTCAGATTACAGTTCAGGATGAAAATAAGCTATTCAGAATGAAAAAATAAGGGATTCAGGATGTGAATAACTTATTCAGTTTGCAGTTCAGACAAAAAAATCTATTCAGAATGCAAATAAACAATTCAGATTGCAACTAAGCTATTCAGTTTGTAAAAAAAGCTATTCAGTATGAAAATGTGCTATTCAGATTACAGTTCAGGATGAAAGTAAGCTATTCAGAATGAAAAAAATGGGATTCAGGATGCAAATAACCTATTCAGTTCGAAGTTCAGACAAAAAAAGCTATTCAGAATGCAAATAAACTATTCAGAATGCAAATAAGCTATTCAGTTTGCAAAAAAAGCTATTCAGAATGAAAATGTGCTATTCAGATTGCAGTTCAGGATGAAAATAAGCTATTCAGAATGAAACAAATGGGGTTCAGGACGCAAATAACCTTTTTAGTTTGCAATTCAAAATAAAAAAAGCTATTCAAAATGCAAATGAACTATTCAGATTGCAAATAAGCTATTCATTTTACAAAAAAAGCTAATCAAAATGAAAATGTGCTATTCAGATTGCCGTTCAGGATGAAAATAATCTATTCAGAATGATTAAAAAGGGATTCAGGATGCAAATAACCTATTCATTTTGCAGTTTAGACAAAAAGCTATTCAAAATGCAAATAAACTATACAGAATGCAAATAAACTATTTAGTTTGCAAAATAAGCTATTCAGAATGAAAATGTGCTATTCAGATTGCAGTTCAGGATGAAAACAAACTATTCAGAATGAACAAAATGGGATTCAGGATACAAATAACCTATTTAGTTTGCAGTTCAATTAAAATAAGTTTTTCAAAATGCAAATGAACTATTCAGATTGCAAATAAGCTATTCATTTTACAAAAAAAGCTAATCAAAATGAAAATGTGTTATTCAGATTGCAGTTTAGGAAGAAAATAATCTATTCAGAATGAACAAAAAGAGATTCAGGATGCAAATAACCTATTCAGGTTGCAAATCAGACAAAAAAAGCTATTCAGAATGCAAATAAATTTTTCATATTGCAAATAAGCTAATAAGTATGCAAAAAAAGCTATTCAGAATGAAAATGTGCTATTTAGATTACAGTTCAAGATGAAAATAAGCTATTCAGAATGAAAAAAAAAAGGGATTCAGGATGCAAATAACCTATTCAGTTTGCAGTTCAAACAAAAAAAGCTATTCAGAATGCAAATGAACTATTCAGATTGCAAATAAGTTATTCATTTTACAAAAAAAGCTAATCAAAATGAAAATGTGCTATTCAGATTGCAGTTGAGGATGAAAATAATCTATTCAGAATGAACAAAAATGGATTCAGAATGCAAATAGCATATTCAGTTTGCAGTTCAGACAAAAAAAACTATTCAGAAAGCAAATAACCTATTCAGTTTGCAGTTCAGACAAAAAAAACTATTCAGAATGCAAATAAACCATTCAGAATGCAAATAAGCTAATCAGTATGCAAAAAAACCTATTCAGAATGAAAATGTGCTATTCAGATTACAGTTCAGGATGAAAATAAGCTATTCAGAATAAAAAAAAAAGGGATTCAGGATGCAAATAACTTATTCAGTTCGCAGTTCAGACAAAAAAAGCTATTCATAATGCAAATGAACAATTCAGAATGCAAATGAACTATTCAGATTGCAAATAAGCTATTCATTTTACAAAAAAAGCTAATCAAAATGAAAATGTGCTATTGAAATTGCAGTTCAGGATGAAAATAATCTATTCAGAATGAACAAAAATGGATTCAGGATGCAAATAACCTATTCAGTTTGCAGGTCGGACAAAAAAAAACTATTCAGAATGCAAATAAACTATTCAGATTGCAAATAAGCTAATCAGTATGAAAAAAAACCTATTCAGATTGAAAATGTGCTATTCAGATTACAGTTCAGGATGAAAATAAGCTATTCAGAATGAAAAAAAAAAAAAGGGATTCAGGATGCAAATAACTTATTCAGTTCGCAGTTCAGACAAAAAAAGCTATTCATAATGCAAATGAACTATTCAGAATGCAAATAAACAATTCAGATTGCAAATAAACTATTCAGTTTGTAAAAAAAGCTATTCAGTATGAAAATGTGCTATTCAGATTACAGGTCAGGATGAAAATAAGCTATTCAGAATGAAAAAAAGGGATTCAGGATGCAAATAACCTATTCAGTTCGCAGTTCAGACAAAAAAAGCTATTCAAAATGCAAATAAACTTTCACGATGCAAATAAGCTATTCAGAATGAAACAAATAGGATTCAGGATGCAAATAACCTATTTAGTTTGCAGTTCAAAATAAAAAAAGCTATTCAAAATGCAAATAAACTATTCAGATTGCAAATAAGCTAATCAGTATGCAAAAAAACCTATTCATAATGAAAATGTGGTATTCAGATTACAGTTCAGGATGAAAATAAGCTATTCAGAATGAAAAAATAAGGGATTCAGGATGTGAATAACTTATTCAGTTTGCAGTTCAGACAAAAAAATCTATTCAGAATGCAAATAAACAATTCAGATTGCAACTAAGCTATTCAGTTTGTAAAAAAAGCTATTCAGTATGAAAATGTGCTATTCAGATTACAGTTCAGGATGAAAGTAAGCTATTCAGAATGAAAAAAATGGGATTCAGGATGCAAATAACCTATTCAGTTCGAAGTTCAGACAAAAAAAGCTATTCAGAATGCAAATAAACTATTCAGAATGCAAATAAGCTATTCAGTTTGCAAAAAAAGCTATTCAGAATGAAAATGTGCTATTCAGATTGCAGTTCAGGATGAAAATAAGCTATTCAGAATGAAACAAATGGGGTTCAGGACGCAAATAACCTTTTTAGTCTGCAATTCAAAATAAAAAAAGCTATTCAAAATGCAAATGAACTATTCAGATTGCAAATAAGCTATTCATTTTACAAAAAAAGCTAATCAAAATGAAAATGTGCTATTCAGATTGCAGTTCAGGATGAAAATAATCTATTCAGAATGATTAAAAAGGGATTCAGGATGCAAATAACCTATTCATTTTGCAGTTTAGACAAAAAGCTATTCAAAATGCAAATAAACTATACAGAATGCAAATAAACTATTTAGTTTGCAAAATAAGCTATTCAGAATGAAAATGTGCTATTCAGATTGCAGTTCAGGAGGAAAACAAACTATTCTGAATGAACAAAATGGGATTCAGGATACAAATAACCTATTTAGTTTGCAGTTCAATTAAAATAAGTTATTCAAAATGCAAATGAACTATTCAGATTGCAAATAAGCTATTCATTTTACAAAAAAAGCTAATCAAAATGAAAATGTGTTATTCAGATTGCAGTTTAGGAAGAAAATAATCTATTCAGAATGAACAAAAAGGGATTCAGGATGCAAATAACCTATTCAGGTTGCAAATCAGACAATAAAAGCTATTCAGAATGCAAATAAATTTTTCATATTGCAAATAAGCTAATAAGTATGCAAAAAAAGCTATTCAGAATGAAAATGTGGTATTTAGATTACAGTTCAGGATGAAAATAAGCTATTCAGAATGAAAATAAAAAGGGATTCAGGATGCAAATAACCTATTCAGTTTGCAGTTCAAACAAAAAAAGCTATTCAATATGCAAATGAACTATTCAGATTGCAAATAAGTTATTCATTTTACAAAAAAAGCTAATCAAAATGAAAATGTGCTATTCAGATTGAAGTTGAGGATGAAAATAATCTATTCAGAATGAACAAAAAGGGATTCAGAATGCAAATAACCTATTCAGTTTGCAGTTCAGACAAAAAAAACTATTCAGAAAGCAAATAACCTATTCAGTTTGCAGTTCAGACAAAAAAACTATTCAGAATGCAAATAAACCATTCAGATTGCAAATAAGCTAATCAGTATGCAAAAAAACCTATTCAGAATGAAAATGTGCTATTCAGATTACAGTTCAGGATGAAAATAAGCTATTCAGAATAAAAAATAAAGGGATTCAGGATGCAAATAACTTATTCAGTTCGCAGTTCAGACAAAAAAAGCTATTCATAATGCAAATGAACAACTCAGAATGCAAATAAACTATTCAGAATGCAAAAAAAAGCTATTCAGAATGAAAATGTGCTATTCAGATTGCAGTTCAGGATGAAAATAAGCTATTCAGAATGAAAATAAAAAGGGATTCAGGATGCAAATAACCTATTCATTTTGCAGTTCAGACAAAAAGCTATTCAGAATGCAAATAAACTATTCAGAATGCAAATAAACTATTTAGTTTGCAAAAAAAGCTAATCAAAATGAAAATGTGCTATTCAGATTGCAGTTTAGGATGAAAATAAATCTATTCAGAATGAACAAAAAGGGATTCAGGATGCAAATAACCTATTCAGTTTGCAGTTCAAACAAAAAAAGTTATTCAAAATTCAAATAAACTATTCAGATTGCAAATAAGCTAACCAGTATGCAAAAAAACCTATTCAGAATGAAAATGTGCTATTCAGATTACAGTTCAGGATGAAAGTAAGCTATTCAGAATGAAAAAATAAGGGATTCAGGATGCAATTAACTTATTCAGTTCGCAGTTTAGACAAAAAAAGCTATTCAAAATGCAAATGAACTATTCAGAATGCAAATAAGCTATTCAGTTTGCACAAAAAAGCTATTCAGAATGAAAATGTGCTATTCAGATTGCAGTTCAGGATGAAAACAAACTATTCAGAATGAACAAAATGGTATTCAGGATACAAATAACCTATTTAGTTTGCAGTTCAAACAAAAAAAAGTTATTCAAAATGCAAATGAACTATTCAGATTGCAAATAAGCTATTCATTTTACAAAAAAAGCTAATCAAAATGAAAATGTGCTATTCAGATTGCAGTTCAGGATGAAAATAATCTATTCAGAATGAACAAAAAGGGATTCAGGATGCAAATAACCTATTCAGTTTGCAGTTCAGACAAAAAAAGCTATTCAGAATGCAAATAAATTTTTCAGATTGCAAATAAGCTAATAAGTATGCAAAAAAAGCTATTCAGAATGAAAATGTGCTATTTAGATTACAGTTCAGGATGAAAATAAGCTATTCAGAATGAAAATAAAAAGGGATTCAGGATGCAAATAACCTATTCAGTTTGCAGTTCAAACAAAAAAAAGCTATTCAAAATGCAAATGAACTATTCAGATTGCAAATAAGCTATTCATTTTACAAAAAAAGCTAATCAAAATGAAAATGTGCTATTCAGATTGCAGTTGAGGTTGAAAATAATCTATTCAGAATGAACAAAAAGGGATTCAGAATGCAAATAACCTATTCAGTTTGCAGTTCAAACAAAAAAAACTATTCAGAATGCAAATAAACCATTCAGATTGCAAATAAGCTAATCAGTATGCAAAAAAACCTATTCAGAATGAAAATGTGCTATTCAGATTACAGTTCAGGATGAAAATAAGCTATTCAGAATGAAAAAAAAAGGGATTCAGGATGCAAATAACTTATTCCGTTCGCAGTTCAGACAAAAAAAGCTATTCATAATGCAAATGAACAATTCAGAATGCAAATAAACTATTCAGAATGCAAAAAAAAGCTATTCAGAATGAAAATGTGCTATTCAGATTGCAGTTCAGGATGAAAATAAGCTATTCAGAATGAAAAAATAAGGGATTCAGGATGCAATTAACTTATTCAGTTCGCAGTTTAGACAAAAAAAGCTATTCATAATGCAAATGAACTATTCAGAATGCAAATAAGCTATTCAGTTTGCACAAAAAAGCTATTCAGAATGAAAATGTGCTATTCAGATTGCAGTTCAGGATGAAAACAAACTATTCAGAATGAACAAAATGGTATTCAGGATACAAATAACCTATTTAGTTTGCAGTTCAAACAAAAAAAAGTTATTCAAAATGCAAATGAACTATTCAGATTGCAAATAAGCTATTCATTTTACAAAAAAAGCTAATCAAAATGAAAATGTGCTATTCAGATTGCAGTTCAGGATGAAAATAATCTATTCAGAATGAACAAAAAGGGATTCAGGATGCAAATAACCTATTCAGTTTGCAGTTCAGACAAAAAAAGCTATTCAGAATGCAAATAAATTTTTCAGATTGCAAATAAGCTAATAAGTATGCAAAAAAAGCTATTCAGAATGAAAATGTGCTATTTAGATTACAGTTCAGGATGAAAATAAGCTATTCAGAATGAAAATAAAAAGGGATTCAGGATGCAAATAACCTATTCAGTTTGCAGTTCAAACAAAAAAAAGCTATTCAAAATGCAAATGAACTATTCAGATTGCAAATAAGCTATTCATTTTACAAAAAAAGCTAATCAAAATGAAAATGTGCTATTCAGATTGCAGTTGAGGTTGAAAATAATCTATTCAGAATGAACAAAAAGGGATTCAGAATGCAAATAACCTATTCAGTTTGCAGTTCAAACAAAAAAAACTATTCAGAATGCAAATAAACCATTCAGATTGCAAATAAGCTAATCAGTATGCAAAAAAACCTATTCATAATGAAAATGTGCTATTCAGATTACAATTCAGGATGAAAATAAGCTATTCAGAATGAAAAAAAAAGGGATTCAGGATGCAAATAACTTATTCCGTTCGCAGTTCAGACAAAAAAAGCTATTCATAATGCAAATGAACAATTCAGAATGTAAATAAACTATTCAGAATGCAAAAAAAAGCTATTCAGAATGAAAATGTGCTATTCAGATTGCAGTTCAGGATGAAAATAAGCTATTCAGAATGAAAATAAAAAGGGATTCAGGATGCAAATAACCTATTCATTTTGCAGTTCAGACAAAAAGCTATTCAGAATGCAAATAAACTATTCAGAATGCAAATAAACTATTTAGTTTGCAAAAAAAGCTAATCAAAATGAAAATGTGCTATTCAGATTGCAGTTCATGATGAAAATAATCTATTCAGAATGAACAAAAAGGGATTCAGGATGCAAATAACCTATTTAGTTTGCAGTTCAAAATAAAAAAAGCTATTCAAAATGCAAATGAACTATTCAGATTGCAAATAAGCTATTCATTTTACAAAAAAAGCTAATCAAAATGAAAATGTGCTATTCAGATTGCAGTTCAGGATGAAAATAATCTATTCAGAATGAAGAAAAAGGGATTCAGGATGCAAATAACCTATTCATTTTGCAGTTTAGACAAAAAGCTATTCAAAATGCAAATAAACTATTCAGAATGCAAATAAACTATTTAGTTTGAAAAATAAGCTATTCAGAATGAAAATGTGCTATTCAGATTGTTGTTCAGGATGAAAACAAACTATTCAGAATGAACAAAATGGGATTCAGGATACAAATAACCTATTTAGTTTGCAGTTCAAACAAAAAAAAGTTATTCAAAATGCAAATGAACTATTCTGATTGCAAATAAGCTATTCATTTTACAAAAAAAGCTAATCAAAATGAAAATGTGCTATTCAGATTGCAGTTCAAGATGAAAATAATCTATTCAGAATGAACAAAAAGGGATTCAAGATGCGAATAACCTATTAAGTTTGCAAATCAGACAAAAAAAGCTATTCAGAATGCAAATAAAATTTTCAGATTTTAAATAAGCTAATCAGTATGCAAAAAAAGCTATTCAGAATGAAAATGTGCTATTCAGATTACAGTTCAGGATGAAAATAAGCTATTCAGAATGAAAATAAAAAGGGATTCAGGATGCAAATAACCTATTTAGTTTCCAATTGAAACAAAAAAAGCTATTCAAAATGCAAATGAACTATTCAGATTGCAAATAAGCTATTCATTTTACAAAAAAAGCTTATCAAAACGAAAATGTGCTATTCAGATTGCAGTTCAGGATGAAAATAATCTATTCAGAATGAACAAAAAGGGATTCAGGATGCAAATAACCTATTCAGTTTGCAGTTCAGACAAAAAAAACTATTCAGAATGCAAATAAACCATTCAGATTGCAAATAAGCTAATCAGTATGCAAAAAAACCTATTCAGAATGAAAATGTGCTATTCAGATTACAGTTCAGGATGAAAATAAGCTATTCAGAATGAAAAAAAAGGGATTCAGGATGGAAATAACTTATTCAGTTCGCAGTTCAGACAAAAAAAGCTATTCATAATGCAAATGAACTATTCAGAATGCAAATAAGCTATTCAGTTTGCAAAAAAAAGCTATTCAGAATGAAAATGTGCTATCCAGATTGCAGTTCAGGATGAAAATAAGCTATTCAGAATGAAACAAATAGGATTCAGGATGCAAATAACCTATTTAGTTTGCAGTTCAAAATAAAAAAAGCTATTCAAAATGCAAATGAACTATTCAGATTGCAAATAAGCTATTCATTTTACAAAAAAAGCTAATTAAAATGAAAATGTGCTATTCAGATTGCAGTTCAGGATGAAAATAATCTATTCAGAATGAAGAAAAAGGGATTCAGGATGCAAATAACCTATTCATTTTGCAGTTTAGACAAAAAGCTATTCAAAATGCAAATAAACTATTCAGAATGCAAATAAACTATTTAGTTTGCAAAATAAGCTATTCAGAATGAAAATGTGCTATTCAGATTGTTGTTCAGGATGAAAACAAACTATTCAGAATGAACAAAATGGGATTCAGGATACAAATAACCTATTTAGTTTGCAGTTCAAACAAAAAAAAGTTATTCAAAATGCAAATGAACTATTCTGATTGCAAATAAGCTATTCATTTTACAAAAAAAGCTAATCAAAATGAAAATGTGCTATTCAGATTGCAGTTCAAGATGAAAATAATCTATTCAGAATGAACAAAAAGGGATTCAAGATGCAAATAACCTATTCAGTTTGCAAATCAGACAAAAAAAGCTATTCAGAATGCAAATAAAATTTTCAGATTGCAAATAAGCTATTCATTTTACAAAAAAAGCTATTCAGAATGAAAATGTGCTATTCAGATTACAGTTCAGGATGAAAATAAGCTATTCAGAATGAAAATAAAAAGGGATTCAGGATGCAAATAACCTATTTAGTTTCCAGTTCAAACAAAAAAAGCTATTCAAAATGCAAATGAACTATTCTGATTGCAAATAAGCTATTCATTTTACAAAAAAAGCTAATCAAAATGAAAATGTGCTATTCATATTGCAGTTCAGGATGAAAATAATCTATTCAGAATGAACAAAAAGGGATTCAAGATGCAAATAACCTATTCAGTTTGCAAATCAGACAAAAAAAGCTATTCAGAATGCAAATAAAATTTTCATATTGCAAATAAGCTAATCAGTATGCAAAAAAAGCTATTCAGAATGAAAATGTGCTATTCAGATTACAGTTCAGGATGAAAATAAGCTATTCATAATGAAAATAAAAAGGGATTCAGGATGCAAATAACCTATTTAGTTTCCAGTTCAAAATAAAAAAAGCCATTCAAAATGCAAATGAACTATTCAGATTGTAAATAAGCTATTCATTTTACAAAAAAAGCTAATCAAAATGAAAATGTGCTATTCAGATTGCAGTTCAGGATGAAAATAATCTATTCAGAATGAAGAAAAAGGGATTCATGATGCAAATAACCTATTCATTTTGCAGTTTAGACAAAAAGCTATTCAAAATGCAAATAAACTATTCAGAATGCAAATAAACTATTTAGTTTGAAAAATAAGCTATTCAGAATGAAAATGTGCTATTCAGATTGTTGTTCAGGATGAAAACAAACTATTCAGAATGAACAAAATGGGATTCAGGATACAAATAACCTATTTAGTTTGCAGTTCAAACAAAAAAAAGTTATTCAAAATGCAAATGAACTATTCTGATTGCAAATAAGCTATTCATTTTACAAAAAAAGCTAATCAAAATGAAAATGTGCTATTCAGATTGCAGTTCAGGATGAAAATAATCTATTCAGAATGAACAAAAAGGGATTCAAGATGCAAATAACCTATTCAGTTTGCAAATCAGACAAAAAAAGCTATTCATAATGCAAATAAAATTTTCAGATTGCAAATAAGCTAATCAGTATGCAAAAAAAGCTATTCAGAATGAAAATGTGCTATTCAGATTACAGTTCAGGATGAAAATAAGCTATTCAGAATGAAAATAAAAAGGGATTCAGGATGCAAATAACCTATATAGTTTCCAGTTCAAACAAAAAAAGCTATTCAAAATGCAAATGAACTATTCAGATTGCAAATAAGCTATTCATTTTACCAAAAAAGCTTATCAAAATGAAAATGTGCTATTCAGATTGCAGTTCAGGAAGAAAATAATCTATTCAGAATGAACAAAAAGGGATTCATGATGCAAATAACCTATTCAGTTTGCAGTTCAGACAAAAAAAACTATTCAGAATGCAAATAAACCATTCAGATTGCAAATAAGCTAATCAGTATGCAAAAAAAGCTATTCAGAATGAAAATGTGCTATTCAGATTACAGTTCAGGATGAAAATAAGCTATTCAGAATGAAAAAAAAGGGATTCAGGATGCAAATAACTTATTCAGTTCGCAGTTCAGACAAAAAAAGCTATTCATAATGCAAATGAACTATTCAGAATGCAAATAAGCTATTCAGTTTGCAAAAAAAAGCTATTCAGAATGAAAATGTGCTATCCAGATTGCAGTTCAGGATGAAAATAAGCTATTCAGAATGAAACAAATAGGATTCAGGATGCAAATAACCTATTTAGTTTGCAGTTCAAAATAAAAAAAGCTATTCAAAATGCAAATGAACTATTCAGATTGCAAATAAGCTATTCATTTTACAAAAAAAGCTAATCAAAATGAAAATGTGCAATTCAGATTGCAGTTCAGGATGAAAATAATCTATTCAGAATGAAGAAAAAGGGATTCAGGATGCAAATAACCTATTCATTTTGCAGTTTAGACAAAAAGCTATTCAAAATGCAAATAAACTATTCAGAATGCAAATAAACTATTTAGTTTGCAAAATAAGCTATTCAGAATGAAAATGTGGTATTCAGATTGTTGTTCAGGATGAAAACAAACTATTCAGAATGAACAAAATGGGATTCAGGATACAAATAACCTATTTAGTTTGCAGTTCAAACAAAAAAAAGTTATTCAAAATGCAAATGAACTATTCTGATTGCAAATAAGCTATTCATTTTACAAAAAAAGCTAATCAAAATGAAAATGTGCTATTCAGATTGCAGTTCAGGATGAAAATAATCTATTCAGAATGAACAAAAAGGGATTCAAGATGCAAATAACCTATTCAGTTTGCAAATCAGACAATAAAAGCTATTCATAATGCAAATAAAATTTTCAGATTGCAAATAAGCTAATCAGTATGCAAAAAAAACTATTCAGAATGAAAATGTGCTATTCAGATTACAGTTCAGGATGAAAATAAGCTATTCAGAATGAAAATAAAAAGGGATTCAGGATGCAAATAACCTATTTAGTTTCCAGTTCAAAATAAAAAAAGCCATTCAAAATGCAAAAGAACTAATCAGATTGCAAATAAGCTATTCATTTTACAAAAAAAGCTAATCAAAATGAAAATGTGCTATTCAGATTGCAGTTCAGGATGAAAATAATCTATTCAGAATGAAGAAAAAGGGATTCAGGATGCATATAACCTATTCATTTTGCAGTTGAGACAAAAAGCTATTCAAAATGTAAATAAACTATTCAGAATGCAAATAAACTATTTAGTTTGAAAAATAAGCTATTCAGAATGAAAATGTGCTATTCAGATTGTTGTTCAGGATGAAAACAAACTATTCAGAATGAACAAAATGGGATTCAGGATACAAATAACCTATTTAGTTTGCAGTTCAAACAAAAAAAAGTTATTCAAAATGCAAATGAACTATTCTGATTGCAAATAAGCTATTCATTTTACAAAAAAAGCTAATCAAAATGAAAATGTGCTATTCAGATTGCAGTTCAAGATGAAAATAATCTATTCAGAATGAACAAAAAGGGATTCAAGATGCAAATAACCTATTCAGTTTGCAAATCAGACAAAAAAAGCTATTCATAATGCAACTAAAATTTTCAGATTGCAAATAAGCTAATCAGTATGCAAAAAAAGCTATTCAGAATGAAAATGTGCTATTCAGATTACAGTTCAGGATGAAAATAAGCTATTCAGAATTAAAATAAAAAGGGATTCAGGATGCAAATAACCTATTTAGTTTCCAGTTCAAACAAAAAAAGCTATTCAAAATGCAAATGAACTATTCAGATTGCAAATAAGCTATTCATTTTACAAAAAAAGCTTATCAAAATGAAAATGTGCTATTCAGATTGCAGTTCAGGATGAAAATAATCTATTCAGAATGAACAAAAAGGGATTCATGATGCAAATAACCTATTCAGTTTGCAGTTGAGACAAAAAAAACTATTCAGAATGCAAATAAACCATTCAGATTGCAAATAAGCTAATCAGTATGCAAAAAAACCTATTCAGAATGAAAATGTGCTATTCAGATTACAGTTCAGGATAAAATAAGCTATTCAGAATGAAAAGAAAAGGGATTCAGGATGCAAATAACTTATTCAGTTCGCAGTTCAGACAAAAAAAGCTATTCGTAAAGCAAATGAACTATTCAGAATGCAAATAAGCTATTCAGTTTGCAAAAAAAAGCTATTCAGAATGAAAATGTGCTATCCAGATTGCAGTTCAGGATGAAAATAAGCTATTCAGAATGAAACAAATAGGATTCAGGATGTAAATAACCTATTTAGTTTGCAGTTCAAAATAAAAAAAGCTATTCAAAATGCAAATGAACTATTCAGATTGCAAATAAGCTATTCATTTTACAAAAAAAGCTTATCAAAATGAAAATGTGCTATTCAGATTGCAGTTCAGGATGAAAATAATCTATTCAGAATGAACAAAATGGGATTCATGATGCAAATAACCTATTCAGTTTGCAGTTCAGACAAAAAAAACTATTCAGAATGCAAATAAACCATTCAGATTGCAAATAAGCTAATCAGTATGCAAAAAAACCTATTCAGAATGAAAATGTGCTATTCAGATTACAGTTCAGGATGAAAATAAGCTATTCAGAATGAATAAAAAAGGGATTCAGGATGCAAATAACCTAATCATTTTGCAGTTCAGACAAAAAGCTATTCAGAATGCAAATAAACTATTCAAAATGCAAATAAACTATTTAGTTTGCAAAAAAAGCTAATCAAAATGAAAATGTGCTATTCAGATTGCAGTTCATGATGAAAATAATCTATTCAGAATGAACAAAAAGGGATTCAGGATGCAAATAACCTATTCAGTTTGCAGTTCAAACAAAAAACGTTATTCACAATGCAAATAAACTATTCAGATTGCAAATAAGCTAATCAGTATGCAAAAAAACCTATTCAAAATGAAAATGTGCTATTCAGATTACAGTTCAGGATGAAAATAAGCTATTCAGAATGAAAAAAAAGGGATTCAGAATGCAAATAACTTATTCAGTTCGAAGTTCAGACAAAAAAAGCTATTCATAATGCAAATGAACTATTCATAATGCAATTAAGCTATTCAGTTTGCATAAAAAACTATTCAGGATGAAAATTTTCTATTCAGATTACAGTTCAGGCTGAAAAAAAGGGATTCAAGATGCAAATAACCTTTTCAGTTTGCGTTCAGACAAAAAAATCTATTCAGAATGCAAATAAACTATTCATATTGCAAATAAACTAATCAGTTTACCAAAAAAAGCTATTCAGAATGAAAATGTGCTATTCAGACGGCAGTTCAGGATGAAAATAAGGAACCTAGAATGAAAAATAAGGATTCAGGAGGCAAATAACCTATTCAGTTTTCATTTCAGACAAAAAAAGCTATTCAGAATGCAAATAAACTATTCAGATTGAAAATAAGCTAATTAGTTTGAAAAAAAAGCTATTCAGAATGAAAATGTGCTATTCAAATTGCAGTTCAGGATGAAAATAAGCAATTCAGAATGAACAAAATGGGATTCAGGATGCAAATAACCTATTTAGTTTGCAGTTCAAACAAAAAACGCTATTCAAAATTCAAATAAACTGTTCAGATTGCTAATAAGCTATTCAGATTACAAAAAAAGCTAATCCAAATGAAAATGTGCTATTCAGATTGCAGTTCAGGATGAAAATCATCTATTTAGAGTGAACAAACAGGGATTCTGGAAGCAAATAACCTATTCAGTTTGCAGTTCAGACAAAAAAATCTATTCCCAATGCAAATAAACAATTTAGATTGCAAATAAGCTATTCAGTTTGTAAAAAAAGCTATTCAGTATGAAAATGTGCTATTCAGATTGCAGTTCAGGATGAAAACAAACTATTCAGAATGAACAAAATGAGATTTAGGATACAAATAACCTATTTAGTTTGCAGTTCGAACAAAAAAAGCTATTCAAAATGCAAATGAACTATTCAGATTGCAAATAAGCTATTCATTTTACAAAAAAAGCTAATCAAAATGAAAATGTGCTATTCAGATTGCAGTTCAGGATGAAAATAATCTATTCATCATGAACAAAAAGGGATTCAGGATGCAAATAACCTATTCAGTATGCGGTTCAGACAAAAAAAGCTATTCAGAATGCAAATAGACTATTCAGATTGCAAATAAGCTAATCAGTATGCAAAAAAAGCTATTCAGAATGAAAATGTGCTATTCAGATTGCAGTTCAGGATGAAAATAAGCTATTCAGAATGAACAAAAACGGATTCAGGATGCAAATAACCTATTCATTTTGCAGTTCAAACAAAAAGCTATTCAGAATGCAAATAAACTATCTAGTTTGCAAAAAAAGCTATTCAGAATGAAAATGTGTTATTCAGATTGCAGTTCAGGATGAAAACAAACTATTCAGAATGAACAAAATGGGATTCAGGATACAAATAACCTATTTAGTTTGCAGTTCAAACAAAAAAAGTTATTCAAAATGCAAATGAACTATTCAAATTGCAAATAAGCTATTCATTTTACAAAAAAAGCTAATCAAAATGAAAATGTGCTATTTGGATTGCAGTTCAGGATGAAAATAATCTATTCAGAATGAACAAAAAGGGATTCAGGATGCAAATAACCTATTCAGTTTGCTGTTTAGACAAAAAAAGCTATTCAGAATGCAAATAAACTATTCAGATTGCAAATAAGCTAATCAGTATGCAAAAAAAGCTGTTCAGAATGAAAATGTGCTATTCAGATTACAGTTCAGGATGAAAATAACCTATTCAGAATGAAAATAAAAAGGGATTCAGGATGCCAATAAGCTATTTAGTTTGCAGTTCAAACAAAAAAAGCTATTCAAAAAGCAAATGAACTATTCAGATTGCAAATAAGCTATTCATTTTACAAAAAAAGCTAATCAAAATGGAAATGTGCTTTTCAGATTGCAGTTTAGGATGAAAATAATCTATTCAGTATAAATAAAAAGGGATTCAGGATGCAAATAACCTATTCAGTTTGGAGTTCAGACAAAAAAAACTATTCAGAATGCAAATAAACTATTCAGATTGCAAATAAGCTAATCAGTATGAAAAAAAACCTATTCAGAATGAAAATGTGCTATTCAGATTACAGTTCAGGATGAAAATAAGCTATTCAGAATGAAAAAAAAAGGGATTCAGGATGCAAATAACTTATTCAGTTCGAAGTTCAGACAAAAAAAGCTATTCATAATGCAAATGAACTATTCAGAATGCAAATAAACTATTCAGATTGCAGTCCAGATAAAAAAAGCTATTCAGAATGCAAATAAACTATTCAGAATGCAAATAAGCTATTCAGTTTGCAAAAAAAAGCTATTAAGAATGAAAATGTGCTATTCAGATTGCAGTTCAGGATGAAAATAAGCTATTCAGAATGAAACAAATGGGATTCAGGATGCAAATAACCTATTTAGTTTGCAGTTCAAAATCAAAAAAGCTATTCAAAATACAAATAAACTATTCAGATTGCAAAAAAGCTATTTAGTTTACAAAAAAAGCTAATCCAAATGAAAATGTGCTATTCAGATTGCAGTTCAGGATGAAAATAATCTATTCAGAATGAACAAAAAGGGATTCAGGACGCAAATAACCTATTCAGTTTGCAGTTCAGACAAAAAAAGCTATTCAGAATGCAAATAAACTATTCAGATTGCAAATAAGCTAATCAGTTTGCAAAAAAAGCTATTCAGAATGAAAATGTGCTATTCAAATTACAGTTCAGGATGAAAATAAGCTATTCAAAATGAAAAAAAGGGATTTAGGATGCAAATAAACCTATTCAGTTTGCAGTTCAGACAAATAAAGCTATTAAGAATGCAAATAAACAATTCAGATTGCATATAAACTAATCAGTTTGCAAAAAAAGATATTCAGAATGACAATGTGCTATTCAGATTGCAGTTCAGGATGAAAATAAGCTATTCAGAATGAACAAAAAGGGAATCAGGATGCAAATAACCTATTCATTTTGCAGCTCAGACAAAAAAAGCTATTCAGAATGCAAAAAAACTATTCAGATTGCAAATAAGCTAATCAGTATGCAAAAAAAGCTATTCAGAATGAAAATGTGCTATTCAGATTACAGTTCAGGATGAAAATAAGCTATTCAGAATGAAAATAAAAAGGGATTCAGGATGCAAATAACCTATTTAGTTTGCAGATTAAACAAAAAAAGCTATTCAAGATGCAATTGAACTATTCAGATTGCAAATAAGCTATTCATTTTACAAAAAAAGCTAATCAAAATGAAAATGTGCTATTCAGATTGCAGTTCGGAATGAAAATAATCTATTCAGAATGAACAAAAAGGGATTCAGGATGCAAATAACCTATTCAGTTTGCAGTTCAGACAAAAAAAGCTATTCAGAATGCAAATAAACTATTCAGATTGCAAATAAGCCAATCAGTATGCAAAAAAAGCTATTCAGAATGAAAATGTGCTATTCAGATTATAGTTCAGGATGAAAATAAGCTATTCAGAATGAAAATAAAAAGGGATTCAGGATGCAAATAACCTATTTAGTTTGCAGTTCAGACACAAAAAGCTATTCAAAATGCAAATGAACTATTCAGATTGCAAATAAGCTATTCAGTTTACAAAAAAAGCTAATCAGAATGAAATTGTGCTATTCGGATTGCAGTTCGGGATGAAAATAAGTTATTCAGAATGAAAAAAAAGGGATTCAGGATGCAAATAACCTATTCAGTTCGAAGTTCAGACAAAAAAAGCTATTGAGAATGCAAATAAACTATGCAGAATGCAAATAAGTTATTCAGTTTGCAAAAAAAGCTATTCAGAATGAAAATGTGCTATTCAGATTGCAGTTCAGGATGAAAATAAGCTATTCAGAATGAACAAAAAGGGATTCAGGATGCAAATAACCTATTCATTTTGCAGTTCAATCAAAAAGCTATTCAGAATGCAAATAAACTATTCAGATTGCAAATAAACTAATCAGTTTGCAAAAAAAGCTATCCATAATGAAAATGTGCTATTCAGACTGCAGTTCAGGATGAAAATATGCTATTCAGAATGAACAAAAAGGGATTCAGGATGCAAATAACCTATTCATTTTGCAGTTCAGACAAAAAGCTATTCAGAATGCAAATAAACAATTCAGATTGCAAATAAACTAATCAGTTTGCAAAAAAAGCTATCCATAATGAAAATGTGCTATTCAGACTGCAGTTCAGGATGAAAATAAGGTATTCAGAATGAAGAAAAAGGGATTCAGGATGCCAGTAACCTATTCAGTTTGCAGTTCAGAAAAAAAAAGCTATTCAGAATGCAAATAAACTATTTATATTGCAAATAAGCTAATCAGTATGCAAAAAAAGCTATTCAGAATGAAAATGTGCTATAAAGATTGCAGTTCAGGATGAAAACAAACTATTCAGAATGAATAAAATGGGATTCAGGATACAAATAACCTATTTAGTTTGCAGTTCAAACAAAAAACGCTATTCAAAATGCAAATAAACTATTCAGATTGCAAATAAGCTATCATTTTACAAAAAAAGCTAATCAAAATGAAAATGTGCTATTCGGATTGCAGTTCGGGATGAAAATAATCTATTCAGAATGAAAATAAAAAGGGATTCAGGATGCAAATAACCTATTTAGTTTGCAGATTAAACAAAAAAAGCTATTCAAGATGCAATTGAACTATTCAGATTGCAAATAAGCTATTCATTTTACAAAAAAGGCTAATCAAAATGAAAATGTGCTATTCAGATTGCAGTTCAGGATGAAAATAATCTATTCAGAATGAACAAAAAGGGATTCAGGATGCAAATAACCTATTCAGTTCGCAGTTCAGACAAAAAAAACTATTCAGAATGCAAATGAACTATTTAGAATGCAAATAAGCTATTCAGTTTGCAAAAAAAAGCTATTCATAATGAAAATGTTCTATTCAGATTGCAGTCCAGGATGAAAATAAGCTATTCAGAATGAAACAAATGGGATTCAGGATGCAAATAACCTATTTAGTTTGCAGTTCAAAATCAAAAAAGCTATTCAAAATACATATAAACTATTCAGATTGCAAATAAGCTATTCAGTTTACAAAAATAGCTACTCCAAATGAAAATGTGCTATTCAGATTTCAAATATACTAATCAGTTTGCAAAAAAAGCTATCCATAATGAAAATGTGCTATTCAGACTGCAGTTCAGGATGAAAATAAGCTATTCAGAATGAACCAAAAGGGATTCAGGATGCAAATAACCTATTCATTTTGTAGTTCAGAAAAAAAAAAAGCTATTCAGAATGCAAATAAACTATTCAGATTGCAAATAAGCTAATCAGTTTGAAAAAAAGCTATTCAGGATGAAAATTTGCTATTCAAATTACAGTTCAGGCTGAAAATAAGCTATTCAGAATGGTAAAAAGGAATTCAGGATGCAAATAACCTATTCAGTTTGCGTTCACACAATAAAAGCTATTCAGAATGCAAATAAACAATTCAGATTGCAAATAAGCTATTTAGTTTGTAATAAAAGCTATTCAATATGAAAATGTGCTATTTAGATTACAGTTTAGGATGAAAATAAGCTATTCAGAATGAAAAAAAAGGGATTCAGGATGCAAATAACCTATTCAGTTCGCAGTTCAGACAAAAAAAGCTATTCAGAATGCAAATAAACTATTCAGATTGCAAATAAGCTATTCATATTACAAAAAAAGCTAATCAAAATGGAAATGTGCTTTTCAGATTGCAGTTCAGAATGAAAATAATCTATTCAGTATAAACAAAAAGGGATTCAGGATGCAAATAACCTATTCAGTTTGCAGTTCAGACAAAAAAAACTATTCAGAATGCAAATAAACTATTCAGATTGCAAATAAGCTAATCAGTATGCACAAAAACCTATTCAGAATGAAAATGTGCTATTCAGATTGCAGTTCAGGATGAAAACAAACTATTCAGAATGAAAAAAAAAAGGGATTCAGGATGCAAATAACTTATTCAGTTCGAAGTTCAGACAAAAAAAGCTATTCATAATGCAAATGAACTATTCAAATTGCAAATAAGGTATTCAGATTGCAGTTCAGATAAAAAAAGCTATTCAGAATGCAAATAAACTATTCAGAATGCAAATAAGCTATTCAGTTTGCAAAAAAAAGCTATTAAGAATGAAAATGTGCTATTCAGATTGCAATTCAGGATGAAAATAAGCTATTCAAAATGAACAAATGGGATTCAGGATGCAAATAACCTATTTAGTTTGCAGTTCAAAATCAAAAAAGCTATTCAAAATACAAATAAACTATTCAGATTGCAAATAAGCTATTCAGTTTACAAAAAAAGCTAATCCAAATGAAAATGTGCTATTCAGATTGCAGTTCAGGATGAAAATAATCTATTCAGAATGAACAAAAAGGGATTCAGGACGCAAATAACCTATTCAGTTTGCAGTTCAGACAAAAAAAGCTATTCAGAATGCAAATAAACTATACAGATTGCAAATAAGCTAATCAATTTGCAAAAAAAGCTATTCAGAATGAAAATGTGCTATTCAAATTACAGTTCAGGATGAAAATAAGCTATTCAGAATGAAAAAAAGGGATTTAGGATGCAAATAACCTATTCAGTTTGCAGTTCAGACAAATAAAGCTATTAAGAATGCAAATAAACAATTCAGATTGCATATAAACTAATCAGTTTGCAAAAAAAGCTATTCAGAATGAAAATGTGCTATTCAGATTGCAGTTCAGGATGAAAATAAGCTATTCAGAATGAACAAAAAGGGAATCAGGATGCAAATAACCTATTCATTTTGCAGCTCAGACAAAAAAAGCTATTCATAATGCAAAAAAACTATTCAGATTGCAAATAAGCTAATCAGTATGCAAAAAAAGCTATTCAGAATGAAAATGTGCTATTCAGATTACAGTTCAGGATGAAAATAAGCTATTCAGAATGAAAATAAAAAGGGATTCAGGATGCAAATAACCTATTTAGTTTGCAGATTAAACAAAAAAAGCTATTCAAAATGCAATTGAACTATTCAGATTGCAAATAAGCTATTCTTTTTACAAAAAAAGCTAATCAAAATGAAAATGTGCTATTCAGATTGCAGTTCAGGATGAAAATAATCTATTCAGAATGAACAAAAAGGGATTCAGGATGCAAATTACCTATTCAGTTTGCAGTTCAGACAAAAAAAACTATTTTGAATGCAAATAAACTATTCAGATTGCAAATAACCTAATAAGTATGCAAAAAAACCTATTCAGAATGAAAATGTGCTATTCAGATTATAGTTCAGGATGAAAATAAGCTATTCAGAATGAAAAAAAAAAGGGATTCACGATGCAAATAACTTATTCAGTTCGAAGTTCAGACAAAAAAAGCTATTCATAATGCAAATGAACTATTCAAATTGCAAATAAGGTATTCAGATTGCAGTTCAGATAAAAAAAGCTATTCAGAATGCAAATAAACTATTCAGAATGCAAATAAGCTATTCAGTTTGCAAAAAAAAGCTATTAAGAATGAAAATGTGCTATTCAGATTGCAATTCAGGATGAAAATAAGCTATTCAAAATGAACAAATGGGATTCAGGATGCAAATAACCTATTTAGTTTGCAGTTCAAAATCAAAAAAGCTATTCAAAATACAAATAAACTATTCAGATTGCAAATAAGCTATTCAGTTTACAAAAAAAGCTAATCCAAATGAAAATGTGCTATTCAGATTGCAGTTCAGGATGAAAATAATCTATTCAGAATGAACAAAAAGGGATTCAGGACGCAAATAACCTATTCAGTTTGCAGTTCAGACAAAAAAAGCTATTCAGAATGCAAATAAACTATACAGATTGCAAATAAGCTAATCAATTTGCAAAAAAAGCTATTCAGAATGAAAATGTGCTATTCAAATTACAGTTCAGGATGAAAATAAGCTATTCAGAATGAAAAAAAGGGATTTAGGATGCAAATAACCTATTCAGTTTGCAGTTCAGACAAATAAAGCTATTAAGAATGCAAATAAACAATTCAGATTGCATATAAACTAATCAGTTTGCAAAAAAAGCTATTCAGAATGAAAATGTGCTATTCAGATTGCAGTTCAGGATGAAAATAAGCTATTCAGAATGAACAAAAAGGGAATCAGGATGCAAATAACCTATTCATTTTGCAGCTCAGACAAAAAAAGCTATTCATAATGCAAAAAAACTATTCAGATTGCAAATAAGCTAATCAGTATGCAAAAAAAGCTATTCAGAATGAAAATGTGCTATTCAGATTACAGTTCAGGATGAAAATAAGCTATTCAGAATGAAAATAAAAAGGGATTCAGGATGCAAATAACCTATTTAGTTTGCAGATTAAACAAAAAAAGCTATTCAAAATGCAATTGAACTATTCAGATTGCAAATAAGCTATTCTTTTTACAAAAAAAGCTAATCAAAATGAAAATGTGCTATTCAGATTGCAGTTCAGGATGAAAATAATCTATTCAGAATGAACAAAAAGGGATTCAGGATGCAAATTACCTATTCAGTTTGCAGTTCAGACAAAAAAAACTATTTTGAATGCAAATAAACTATTCAGATTGCAAATAACCTAATAAGTATGCAAAAAAACCTATTCAGAATGAAAATGTGCTATTCAGATTATAGTTCAGGATGAAAATAAGCTATTCAGAATGAAAAAAAAAAGGGATTCACGATGCAAATAACTTATTCAGTTCGCAGTTCAAACAAAAAACGCTATTCAAAATGCAAATAAACTATTCAGATTGCAAATAAGTTATTCATTTAACAAAAAAAGCTAATCAGAATGAAATTGTGCTATTCGAATTGCAGTTCGGGATGAAAATAATCTATTCAGAATGAACAAAAAGGGATTCAGGATGCAAATAACCTATTCAGTTTGCAGTTCAGAAAAAAAAAGCTATTCAGAATGCAAATAAACTATTCAGATTGCAAATAAGCCAATCAGTATGCAAAAAAAGCTATTCAGAATGAGAATGTGCTATTCAGATTACCGTTCAGGATAAAAATAAAAAGGGATTCAGGATGCAAATAACCTATTTAGTTTGCAGTTCAAACACAAAAAGCTATTCAAAATGCAAATGAACTATTCAGATTGCAAATAAGCTATTCATTTTACAAAAAAAGCTAATCAAAATGAAAATGAACTATTCAGATTGCAGTTCAGGATGAAAATAAGCTATTCAGAATGAAAAAAAAGGGATTCAAGATGCAAATAACCTATTCAGTTCGAAGTTCAGACAAAAACAGCTATTCAGAATGCAAATAAACTATGCAGAATGCAAATAAGTTATTCAGTTTGCAAAAAAAGCTATTCAGAATGAAAATGTGCTATTCAGATTGCAGTTCAGGATGAAAATAAGCTATTCAGAATGAACAAAAAGGGATTCAGGATGCAAATAACCTATTCATTTTGCAGTTCAAACAAAAAGCTATTCAGAATGCAAATAAACTATTCAGATTGCAAATAAACTAATCAGTTTGCAAAAAAAGCTATCCATAATGAAAATGTGCTATTCAGACTGCAGTTCAGGATGAAAATATGCTATTCAGAATGAACAAAAAGGGATTCAGGATGCAAATAACCTATTCATTTTGCAGTTCAGACAAAAAGCTATTCAGAATGCAAATAAACAATTCAGATTGCAAATAAACTAATCAGTTTGCAAAAAAAGCTATCCATAATGAAAATGTGCTATTCAGACTGCAGTTCAGGATGAAAATAAGGTATTCAGAATGAACAAAAAGGGATTCAGGATGCAAGTAACCTATTCATTTTGCAGTTCAGAAAAAAAAAGCTATTCAGAATGCAAATAAACTATTCAGATTGCAAATAAGCTAATCAGTATGCATAAAAAGCTATTCAGAATGAAAATGAGCTATTCAGATTGCAGTTCAGGATGAAAACAAACTATTCAGAATGAATAAAATGGGATTCAGGATACAAATAACCTATTTAGTTTGCAGTTCAAACAAAAAACGCTATTCAAAATGCAAATAAACTATTCAGATTGCAAATAAGCTATCATTTTACAAAAAAAGCTAATCAAAATGAAAATGTACTATTCGGATTGCAGTTCGGGATGAAAATAATCTATTCAGAATGAACAAAAAGGGATTCAGGATGCAAATAACCTATTCAGTTTGCAGTTCAGACAAAAAAAGCTATTCAGAATGCAAATAAACTATTCAGATTGCAAATAAGCTAATCAGTATGCAAAAAAACCTATTCAGAATGAAAATGTGCTATTCAGATTACAGTTCTGGATGAAAATAAGCTATTCAGAATATAAAAAAAGGGATTCAGAATGCAAATAACTTATTTACTTCGCAGTTCAGACAAAAAAAGCTATTCAGAATGCAAATAAACTATTCAGATTGCAAATAAGCTAATCAGTATGCAAAAAAAGCTATTCAGATTGAAAATGTGCTATTCAGATTACAGTTCAAGATGAAAATAAAAAGGGATTCAGGATGCAAATAACCTATTTAGTTTGCAGTTCAAACACAAAAATCTATTCAAAATGCAAATGGACTATTCAGATTAAAAATAAGCCATTCATTTTCCAAAAAAAGCTAATCAAAATGAAAATGTACTATTCAGATTGCAGTTCAGGATGAAAATAATCTATTTAGAATGAACAAAAAGGGATTCAGGATGCAAATAACCTATTCAGTTAGCAGTTCTGTAAAAAAAAGCTATTCAGAATGCAAATAAACTATTCAGATTGCAAATAAGCTAATCTGTTTGCAAAAAAAGCTATTTAGAATGAAAATGTGCTACTCATATTACAGTTCAGGATGAAAATAAGCTATTCAGAATGAAAAAAAGGGGTTTACATTGCAAATAACCTATTCAGATTGCAGTTCAGACAAATAAAGCTATTAAGAATGCAAATAAACTATTCAGATTGCAAATAAACTAATCAGTTTGCAAAAAAAGCTATCCATAATGAAAATGTGCTATTCAGACTGCAGTTCAGGATGAAAATATGCTATTCAGAATGAACAAAAAGGGATTCAGGATGCAAATATCCTATTCATTTTGCAGTTCAGACAAAAAGCTATTTAGAATGCAAATAAACTATTTAGAATGCAAATAAACTATTCAGAATGCAAATAAACTATTCAGATTCAGAATGCAAATAAACTATTCAGAATGCAAAAAAGCTATTCAGTTTGCAAAAAAAGCTATCCAAAATGAAAATGTGCTATTCAGATTGCAGTTCAGGATGAAAACAAACTATTCAGAATGAACAAAATGGGATTCAGGATACAAATAACCTATTTATTTTGCAGTTCAAACAAAAAACGCTATTCAAAATGCAAATAAACTATTCAGATTGCAAATAAGCTAATCTGTTTGCAATAAAAGCTATTTAGAATGAAAATGTGCTACTCAGATTACAGTTCAGGATGAAAATAAGCTATTCAGAATGCAAATAAACTATTCAGAATGCAAATAAGCTATTCAGTTTGCAAAAAAAGCTATTCAGAATGAAAATGTGCAATTCAGATTGTAGTTCAGGATGAAAATAAACTATTCAGAATGAACAAAAAGGGATTCAGGATGCAAATAACCTATTCATTTTGCAGTTCAGACAAAAAAAGCTATTCAAAATACAAATAAACTATTCAGAATGCAAATAAACTAATCAGTTTGCAAAAAAAGCTATCCATAATGAAAATGTGCTATTCAGACTGCAGTTCAGGATGAAAATAAGCTATTCAGAATGAACAAAAAGGGATTCAGGATGCAGATAACCTATTCAGTTAGCAGTTCAGTCAAAAAAAGCTATTCAGAATGCAAATAAACTATTCAGATTGCAAATAAGCTAATCTGTTTGCAAAAAAAGCTATTTAGAATGAAAATGTGCTACTCAGATTACAGTTCAGGATGAAAATAAGCTATTCAGAATGAAAAAAAGGGATTTACAATGCCAATAACCTATTCAGATTGTAGTTGAGACAAATAAAGCTATTAAGAATGCAAATAAACTATTCAGATTGCAAATAAACTAATCCGTTTGCAAAAAAAGCTATTCAGAATGAAAATGTGCAATTCAGATTGTAGTTCAGGATGAAAATAAACTATTCAGAATGAACAAAAAGGGATTCAAGATGCAAATAACCTATTCATTTTGCAGTTCAGACAAAAAAAGCTATTCAAAATACAAATAAACTATTCAGAATGCAAATAAACTAATCAGTTTGCAAAAAAAAAGCTATTCAGAATGAAAATAAGCTATTCAGTTTGCAAAAAAAGCTATTCAGAATGAAAATGTGCTATTCAGATTGCAGTTCAGGATGAAAATAAGCTATTCAGAATGAACAAAAAGGGATTCAGGATGCAAATAACCTATTCATTTTACAGTTCAGAAAAAAAAAGCTATTCAGAATGCAAATAAACTATTAAGATTGCAAATAAGCTAATCAGTTTGCAAAAAAAGCTATTCAGAATGAAAATTTGCTATTCAGATTACAGTTCAGGCTGAAAATAAGCTATTCAGAATGAAAAAAAGGGATTCAGGATGCAAATAACCTATTCAGTTTGCAAATAAACTATTCGGATTACAAATAAACTAATCAGTTTGCCAAAAAAAGCTATTCAGAATGAAAATGTGCTATTCAGACAGCAGTTCAGGATGAAAATAAGCAACTTAGAATGAAAAATAAGGATTCAGGAGGCAAATAACCTATTCAGTTTCCATTTCAGACAAAAAAAGCTATTCAGAATGCAAATAAACTATTCAGATTGCAAATAAGCTAATCAGTTTGGAAAAAAGATATTCAGAATGAAAATGTGCTATTCAAATTGCAGTTCAGCATGAAAATAAGCAATTCAGAATAAACAAAATGGGATTCAGGATGCAAATAACCTATTTAGTTTGCAGTTCAAACAAAAAAAGCTATTCAAAATGCAAATAAACTATTCAGATTGCAAATAAGCTATTCAGTTTACAAAAAAAGCTATTCAATATGAAAATGTGCTATTTAGATTACAGTTTAGGATGAAAATAAGCTATTCAGAATGAAAAAAAAGGGATTCAGGATGTATATAACCTATTCAGTTCGCAGTTCAGACAAAAAAAGCTATTCAGAATGCAAATAAACTATTCAGATTGCAAATAAGCTATTCATATTACAAAAAAAGCTAATCAAAATGGAAATGTGCTTTTCAGATTGCAGTTCAGAATGAAAATAATCTATTCAGTATAAACAAAAAGGGATTCAGGATTCAAATAACCTATTCAGTTTGCAGTTCAGACAAAAAAAACTATTCAGAATGCAAATAAACTATTCAGATTGCAAATAAGCTATTCATTTTACAAAAAAAGCTAATCAAAATGAAAATGAACTATTCAGATTACAGTTCAGGATGAAAATAAGCTATTCAGAATGAAAAAAAGGGATTTAGGATGCAAATAACCTATTCAGTTTGCAGTTCAGACAAATAAAGCTATTAAGAATGCAAATGAACTATTCAAATTGCAAATAAGCTATTCAGTTTGCAAAAAAAGCTATTCAGAATGAAAATGTGCTATTCAGATTGCAGTTCAGGATGAAAATAAGCTATTCCGAATGAACAAAAAGGGAATCAAGATGCAAATAACCTATTCATTTTGCAGCTCAGACAAAAAAAGCTATTCATAATGCAAATAAACTATTCAGATTGCAAATAAGCTAATCTGTTTGCAAAAAAAGCTATTTAGAATGAAAATGTGCTACTCAGATTACAGTTCAGGATGAAAATAAGCTATTCAGAATGAAAAAAAGTGGTTTGCAATGCAAATAACCTATTCAGATTGCAGTTCAGACAAATAAAGCTATTAAGAATGCAAATAAACTATTCAGATTGCAAATAAACTAATCAGTTTGCAAAAAAACTATCCATAATGAAAATGTGCTATTCAGACTGCAGTTTAGGATGAAAATATGCTATTCAGAATGAACAAAAAGGGATTCAGGATGCAAATATCTTATTCATTTTGCAGTTCAGACAAAAAGCTATTCAGAATGCAAATAAACTATTCAGATTGCAAATAAGCTATTCAGTTTGCAAAAAAAGCTATTCAGAATGAAAATGTGCTATTCAGATTGCAGTTCAGGATGAAAATAATCTATTCAGAATGAACAAAAAGGGATTCAGGATGCAAATAACCTATTCATTTTGCAGTTCAGAAAAAAAAAGCTATTCAGAATGCAAATAAACTATTCAGAATGCAAATAAGCTATTCAGTTTGCAAAAATAGCTATTCAGAATGAAAATGTGCTATTTAGATTGCACTTCAGGATGAAAACAAACTATTCAGAATGAACAAAATGGGATTCAGGATACAAATAACCTATTTAGTTTGCAGTTCAAACAAAAAACGCTATTCAAAATGCAAATAAACTATTCAGATTGCAAATAAGCTATTCATTTTACAAAAAAAGCTAATCAAAATGAAAATGTGCTATTCGGATTGCAGTTCGGGATGAAAATAATCTATTCAGAATGAACAAAAAGGGATTCAGGAAGAAAATAACCTATTCAGTTTGCAGTTCAGACAAAAAAAGTTATTCAGAATGCAAATAAACTATTCAGATTGCAAATAAGCTAATCAGTATGCAAAAAAAGCTATTCAGAATGAAAATGTGCTATTCAGATTACAGTTCAGGATGAAAATAAGCTATTCAGAATGAAAATAAAAAGGGATTCAGGATGCAAATAACCTATTTAGTTTGCAGTTCAAACACAAAAAGCTATTCAAAATGAAAATGAACTATTCAGATTGCAAATAAGCTATTCATTTTACAAAAAAAGCTATTCAAAATGAAAATGTACTATTCAGATTGCAGTTCAGGATGAAAATAATCTATTTAGAATGAACAAAAAGGGATTCAGGATGCAGATAACCTAATCAGTTAGCAGTTCAGTCAAAAAAAGCTATTCAGAATGCAAATAAACTATTCAGATTGCAAATAAGCTAATTTGTTTGCAAAAAAAGCTATTTAAAATGAAAATGTGCTATTCAGATTGCAGTTCAGGATGAAAATAATCTATTCAGAATGAACAAAAAGGGATTCAGGATGCAAATAACCTATTCATTTTGCAGTTCAGAAAAAAAAAGCTATTTAGAATGCAAATAAACTATTCAGAATGCAAATAAGCTATTCAGTTTGCAAAAAAAGCTATTCAGAATGAAAATGTGCTATTCAGATTGCTCTTCAGGATGAAAACAAACTATTCAGAATGAACAAAATGGGATTCAGGATACAAATAACCTATTTAGTTTGCAGTTCAAACAAAAAACGCTATTCAAAATGCAAATAATCTATTCAGATTGCAAATAAGCTATTCATTTTACAAAAAAAGCTAATCAAAATGAAAATGTGCTATTCGGATTGCAGTTCGGGATGAAAATAATCTATTCAGAATGAACAAAAAGGTATTCAGGATGAAAATAACCTATTCAGTTTGCAGTTCAGACAAAAAAAGTTATTCAGAATGCAAATAAACTATTCAGATTGCAAATAAGCTAATCAGTATGCAAAAAAAGCTATTCAGAATGAAAATGTGCTATTCAGATTACAGTTCAGGATGAAAATAAGCTATTCAGAATGAAAATAAAAAGGGATTCAGGATGCAAATAACCTATTTAGTTTGGAGTTCAAACACAAAAAGCTATTCAAAATGAAAATGAACTATTCAGATTGCAAATAAGCTATTCATTTTACAAAAAAAGCTAATCGAAATGAAAATGTACTATTCAGATTGCAGTTCAGGATGAAAATAATCAATTTAGAATGAACAAAAAGGGATTCAGGATGCAGATAACCTAATCAGTTAGCAGTTCAGTCAAAAAAAGCTATTCAGAATGCAAATAAACTATTCAGATTGCAAATAAGCTAATCTGTTGCAAAAAAAGCTATTTAAAATGAAAATGTGCTACTCAGATTACAGTTCAGGATGAAAATAAGCTATTCAGAATGAAAAAACGGGATTTACAATGCAAATAACCTATTCAGATTGCAGTTCAGACAAATAAAGCTATTAAGAATGCAAATAAACTATTTAGATTGCAAATAAACTAATCAGTTTGCAAAAAAAGCTATTCAGAATGAAAATGTGCAATTCAGATTGTAGTTCGGGATGAAAATAAACTATTCAGAATGAACAAAAAGGGATTCAGGATGCAAATAACCTATTCATTTTGCAGATCAGACAAAAAAAGCTATTCAGAATACAAATAAACTATTCAGAATACAAATAAACTAATCAGTTTGCAAAAAAAGCAATCCATAATGAAAATGTGCTATTCAGACTGCAGTTCAGGATGAAAATAAGCTATTCAGAATGAACAAAAAGGGATTCAGGATGCAGATAACCTATTCAGTTAGCAGTTCAGTCAAAAAAAGCTATTCAGAATGCAAATAAACTATTCAGATTGCAAATAAGCTAATCTGTTTGCAAAAAAAGCTATTTAGAATGAAAATGTGCTACTCAGATAAAAGTTCAGGATGAAAATAAGCTATTCAGAATGAAAAAAAGGGATTTACAACGCAAATAACCTATTCAGATTGCAGTTGAGACAAATAAAGCTATTAAGAATGCAAATAAACTATTCAGATTGCAAATAAACTAATCAGTTCGCAAAAAAAGCTATTAAGAATGAAAATGTACAATTCAGATTGTAGTTCAGGATGAAAAGAAACTATTCAGAATGAACAAAAAGGGATTCAGGATGCAAATAACCTATTCATTTTGCAGTTCAGACAAAAAAAGCTATTCAGAATACAAATAAACTATTCAGAATGCAAATAAACTAATCAGTTTGCAAAAAAAGCTATCCATAATGAAAATGTGCTATTCAGACTGCAGTTCAGGATGAAAATAAGCTATTCAGAATGAAAAAAAAGGGATTCAAGATGCAAATAACCTATTCAGTTCGAAGTTCAGACAAAAACAGCTATTCAGAATGCAAATAAACTATGCAGAATGCAAATAAGTTATTCAGTTTGCAAAAAATGCTATTCAGAATGAAAATGTGCAATTCAGATTGCAGTTCAGGATGAAAATAAGCTATTCAGAATGAACAAAAAGGGATTCAGGATGCAAATAACCTATTCATTTTGCAGTTCAGACAAAAAAAGCTATTCAGAATACAAATAAACTATTAAGATTGCAAATAAACTAATCAGTTTGCAAAAAAAGCTATTCAGAATGAAAATGTGCAATTCAGATTGTAGTTCAGGATGAAAAGAAACTATTCAGAATGAACAAAAAGGGATTCAGGATGCAAATAACCTATTCATTTTACAGTTCAGACAAAAAAAGCTATTCAGAATACAAATAAACTATTCAGAATGCAAATAAACTAATCAGTTTGCAAAAAAAGCTATCCATAATGAAAATGTGCTATTCAGACTGCAGTTCAGGATGAAAATATGCTATTCAGAATGAACAAAAAGGGATTCAGGATGCAAATATCCTATTCATTTTGCAGTTCAGACAAAAAAAACTATTCAGAATACAAATAAACTATTAAGATTGCAAATAAACTAATCAGTTTGCAAAAAAAGCTATTCAGAATGAAAATGTGCAATTCAGATTGTAGTTCAGGATGAAAATAAACTATTCAGAATGAACAAAAAGGGATTCAGGATGCAAATAACCTATTCATTTTGCAGTTCAGACAAAAAAAGCTATTCATAATACAAATAAACTATTCAGAATGCAAATAAAATAATCAGATTGCAAAAAAAGCTATTCAGAATGAAAATGTGCAATTCAGATTGTAGTTCAGGATGAAAATAAACTATTCAGATTGCAGTTCAGTCAAATAAAGCTATTAAGAATGCAAATAAACTATTCAGATTGCAAATAAACTAATCAGTTTGCAAAAAAAGCTATTCAGAATGAAAATGTGCAATTCAGATTGTAGTTAAGGATGAAAATAAACTATTCAGAATGAACAAAAAGGGATTCAGGATGCAAATAACCTATTCATTTTGCAGTTCAGACAAAAAAAGCTATTCAGAATACAAATAAACTATTCAGAATGCAAATAAACTAATCAGTTTGCAAAAAAAGCTATCCATAATGAAAATGTGCTATTCAGACTGCAGTTCAGGATGAAAATATGCTATTCAGAATGAACAAAAAGGGATTCAGGATGCAAATATCCTATTCATTTTGCAGTTCAGACAAAAAGCTATTCAGAATGCAAATAAACTATTCAGAATGCAAATAAGCTATTCAGTTTGCAAAAAAAGCTATTCAGAATGAAAATGTGCTATTCAGATTGCAGTTCAAGATGAAAATAATCTATTCTGAATGAACAAAAAGGGATTCAGGATGCAAATAACCTATTCATTTTGCAGTTCAGAAAAAAAAAGCTATTTAGAATGCAAATAAACTATTCAGAATGCAAATAAGCTATTCAGTTTGCAAAAAAAGCTATTCAGAATGAAAATGTGCTATTCAGATTGCACTTCAGGATGAAAACAAACTATTCAGAATGAACAAAATGGGATTCAGGATACAAATAACCTATTTAGTTTGCAGTTGAAACAAAAAACGCTATTCAAAATGCAAATAAACTATTCAGATTGCAAATAAGCTATTCATTTTACAAAAAAAGCTAATCAAAATGAAAATGTGCTATTCGGATTGCAGTTCGGGATGAAAATAATCTATTCAGAATGAACAAAAAGGGATTCAGGATGAAAATAACCTATTCAGTTTGCAGTTCAGACAAAAAAAGTTATTCAGAATGCAAATAAACTATTCAGATTGCAAATAAGCTAATCAGTATGCAAAAAAAGCTATTCAGAATGAAAATGTGCTATTCAGATTACAGTTCAGGATGAAAATAAGCTATTTAGAATGAAAATAAAAAGGGATTCAGGATGCAAATAACCTATTTAGTTTGCAGTTCAAACACAAAAAGCTATTCAAAATGAGAATGAACTATTCAGATTGCAAATAAGCTATTCATTTTACAAAAAAAGCTAATCAAAATGAAAATGTACTATTCAGATTGCAGTTCAGGATGAAAATAATCTATTTAGAATGAACAAAAAGGGATTCAGGATGCAGATAACCTAATCAGTTAGCAGTTCAGTCAAAAAAAGCTATTCAGAATGCAAATAAACTATTCAGATTGCAAATAAGCTAATTTGTTTGCAAAAAAAGCTATTTAAAATGAAAATGTGCTACTCAGATTACAGTTCAGGATGAAAATAAGCTATTCAGAATGAAAAAAAGGGATTTACAATGCAAATAACCTATTCAGATTGCAGTTCAGACAAATAAAGCTATTAAGACTGCAAATAAATTATTTAGATTGAAAGTAAACTAATCAGTTTGCAAAAAAAGCTATTCAGAATGAAAATGTGCAATTCAGATTGTAGTTCAGGATGAAAAGAAACTATTCAGAATGAACAAAAAGGGATTCAGGATGCAAATAACCTATTCATTTTGCAGTTCAGACAAAAAAAGCTATTCAGAATACAAATAAACTATTCAGAATGCAAATAAACTAATCAGTTTGCAAAAAAAGCTATCCATAATGAAAATGTGCTATTCAGACTGCAGTTCAGGATGAAAATATGCTATTCAGAATGAACAAAAAGGGATTCAGGATGCAAATATCCTATTCATTTTGCAGTTCAGACAAAAAGCTATTCAGAATGCAAATAAACTATTCAGAATGCAAATAAACTAATCAGTTTGCAAAAAAAGCTATTCAGAATGAAAATGTGCAATTCAGATTGTAGTTCAGGATGAAAATAAACTATTCAGAATGAACAAAAAGGGATTCAGGATGCAAATAACCTATTCATTTTGCAGTTCAGACAAAAAAAGCTATTCATAATACAAATAAACTATTCAGAATGCAAATAAACTAATCAGATTGCAAAAAAAGCTATTCAGAATGAAAATGTGCAATTCAGATTGTAGTTCAGGATGAAAATAAACTATTCAGATTGCAGTTCAGTCAAATAAAGCTATTAAGAATGCAAATAAACTATTCAGATTGCAAATAAACTAATCAGTTTGCAAAAAAAGCTATTCAGAATGAAAATGTGCAATTCAGATTGTAGTTAAGGATGAAAATAAACTATTCAGAATGAACAAAAAGGGATTCAGGATGCAAATAACCTATTCATTTTGCAGTTCAGACAAAAAAAGCTATTCAGAATACAAATAAACTATTCAGAATGCAAATAAACTAATCAGTTTGCAAAAAAAGCTATCCATAATGAAAATGTGCTATTCAGACTGCAGTTCAGGATGAAAATATGCTATTCAGAATGAACAAAAAGGGATTCAGGATGCAAATATCCTATTCATTTTGCAGTTCAGACAAAAAGCTATTCAGAATGCAAATAAACTATTCAGAATGCAAATAAGCTATTCAGTTTGCAAAAAAAGCTATTCAGAATGAAAATGTGCTATTCAGATTGCAGTTCAAGATGAAAATAATCTATTCTGAATGAACAAAAAGGGATTCAGGATGCAAATAACCTATTCATTTTGCAGTTCAGAAAAAAAAAGCTATTCAGAATGCAAATAAACTATTCAGAATGCAAATAAGCTATTCAGTTTGCAAAAAAAGCTATTCAGAATGAAAATGTGCTATTCAGATTGCACTTCAGGATGAAAACAAACTATTCAGAATGAACAAAATGGGATTCAGGATACAAATAACCTATTTAGTTTGCAGTTCAAACAAAAAACGCTATTCAAAATGCAAATAAACTATTCAGATTGCAAATAAGCTATTCATTTTACAAAAAAAGCTAATCAAAATGAAAATGTGCTATTCGGATTGCAGTTCGGGATGAAAATAATCTATTCAGAATGAACAAAAAGGGATTCAGGATGAAAATAACCTATTCAGTTTGCAGTTCAGACAAAAAAAGTTATTCAGAATGCAAATAAACTATTCAGATTGCAAATAAGCTAATCAGTATGCAAAAAAAGCTATTCAGAATGAAAATGTGCTATTCAGATTACAGTTCAGGATGAAAATAAGCTATTTAGAATGAAAATAAAAAGGGATTCAGGATGCAAATAACCTATTTAGTTTGCAGTTCAAACACAAAAAGCTATTCAAAATGAGAATGAACTATTCAGATTGCAAATAAGCTATTCATTTTACAAAAAAAGCTAATCAAAATGAAAATGTACTATTCAGATTGCAGTTCAGGATGAAAATAATCTATTTAGAATGAACAAAAAGGGATTCAGGATGCAGATAACCTAATCAGTTAGCAGTTCAGTCAAAAAAAGCTATTCAGAATGCAAATAAACTATTCAGATTGCAAATAAGCTAATTTGTTTGCAAAAAAAGCTATTTAAAATGAAAATGTGCTACTCAGATTACAGTTCAGGATGAAAATAAGCTATTCAGAATGAAAAAAAGGGATTTACAATGCAAATAACCTATTCAGATTGCAGTTCAGACAAATAAAGCTATTAAGACTGCAAATAAATTATTTAGATTGAAAGTAAACTAATCAGTTTGCAAAAAAAGCTATTCAGAATGAAAATGTGCAATTCAGATTGTAGTTCAGGATGAAAAGAAACTATTCAGAATGAACAAAAAGGGATTCAGGATGCAAATAACCTATTCATTTTGCAGTTCAGACAAAAAAAGCTATTCAGAATACAAATAAACTATTCAGAATGCAAATAAACTAATCAGTTTGCAAAAAAAGCTATCCATAATGAAAATGTGCTATTCAGACTGCAGTTCAGGATGAAAATATGCTATTCAGAATGAACAAAAAGGGATTCAGGATGCAAATATCCTATTCATTTTGCAGTTCAGACAAAAAGCTATTCAGAATGCAAATAAACTATTCAGAATGCAAATAAACTAATCAGTTTGCAAAAAAAGCTATTCAGAATGAAAATGTGCAATTCAGATTGTAGTTCAGGATGAAAATAAACTATTCAGAATGAACAAAAAGGGATTCAGGATGCAAATAACCTATTCATTTTGCAGTTCAGACAAAAAAAGCTATTCATAATACAAATAAACTATTCAGAATGCAAATAAACTAATCAGATTGCAAAAAAAGCTATTCAGAATGAAAATGTGCAATTCAGATTGTAGTTCAGGATGAAAATAAACTATTCAGATTGCAGTTCAGTCAAATAAAGCTATTAAGAATGCAAATAAACTATTCAGATTGCAAATAAACTAATCAGTTTGCAAAAAAAGCTATTCAGAATGAAAATGTGCAATTCAGATTGTAGTTAAGGATGAAAATAAACTATTCAGAATGAACAAAAAGGGATTCAGGATGCAAATAACCTATTCATTTTGCAGTTCAGACAAAAAAAGCTATTCAGAATACAAATAAACTATTCAGAATGCAAATAAACTAATCAGTTTGCAAAAAAAGCTATCCATAATGAAAATGTGCTATTCAGACTGCAGTTCAGGATGAAAATATGCTATTCAGAATGAACAAAAAGGGATTCAGGATGCAAATATCCTATTCATTTTGCAGTTCAGACAAAAAGCTATTCAGAATGCAAATAAACTATTCAGAATGCAAATAAGCTATTCAGTTTGCAAAAAAAGCTATTCAGAATGAAAATGTGCTATTCAGATTGCAGTTCAAGATGAAAATAATCTATTCTGAATGAACAAAAAGGGATTCAGGATGCAAATAACCTATTCATTTTGCGGTTCAGAAAAAAAAAGCTATTCAGAATGCAAATAAACTATTCAGAATGCAAATAAGCTATTCAGTTTGCAAAAAAAGCTATTCAGAATGAAAATGTGCTATTCAGATTGCACTTCAGGATGAAAACAAACTATTCAGAATGAACAAAATGGGATTCAGGATACAAATAACCTATTTAGTTTGCAGTTCAAACAAAAAACGCTATTCAAAATGCAAATAAACTATTCAGATTGCAAATAAGCTATTCATTTTACAAAAAAAGCTAATCAAAATGAAAATGTGCTATTCGGATTGCAGTTCGGGATGAAAATAATCTATTCAGAATGAACAAAAAGGGATTCAGGATGAAAATAACCTATTCAGTTTGCAGTTCAGACAAAAAAAGTTATTCAGAATGCAAATAAACTATTCAGATTGCAAATAAGCTAATCAGTATGCAAAAAAAGCTATTCAGTATGAAAATGTGCTATTCAGATTACAGTTCAGGATGAAAATAAGCTATTTAGAATGAAAATAAAAAGGGATTCAGGATGCAAATAACCTATTTAGTTTGCAGTTCAAACACAAAAAGCTATTCAAAATGAGAATGAACTATTCAGATTGCAAATAAGCTATTCATTTTACAAAAAAAGCTAATCAAAATGAAAATGTACTATTCAGATTGCAGTTCAGGATGAAAATAATCTATTTAGAATGAACAAAAAGGGATTCAGGATGCAGATAACCTAATCAGTTAGCAGTTCAGTCAAAAAAAGCTATTCAGAATGCAAATAAACTATTCAGATTGCAAATAAGCTAATTTGTTTGCAAAAAAAGCTATTTAAAATGAAAATGTGCTACTCAGATTACAGTTCAGGATGAAAATAAGCTATTCAGAATGAAAAAAAGGGATTTACAATGCAAATAACCTATTCAGATTGCAGTTCAGACAAATAAAGCTATTAAGACTGCAAATAAATTATTTAGATTGAAAATAAACTAATCAGTTTGCAAAAAAAGCTATTCAGAATGAAAATGTGCAATTCAGATTGTAGTTCGGGATGAAAATAAACTATTCAGAATGAACAAAAAGGGATTCAGGATGCAAATAACCTATTCATTTTGCAGTTCAGACAAAAAAAGCTATTCAGAATACAAATAAACTATTCAGAATGCAAATAAACTAATCAGTTTGCAAAAAAAGCTATCCATAATGAAAATGTGCTATTCAGACTGCAGTTCAGGATGAAAATAAGCTATTCAAAATGAAAAAAAAAGGATTCAGGATGCAAATAACCTATTCATTTTGCAGTTCAAAAGAAAAAGCTATTCAGAATGCAAATAAACTATTAAGATTGCAAATAAGCTAATCAGTTTGCAAAAAAAGCTATTCAGAATGAAAATTTGCTATTCAGATTACAGTTCAGGCTGAAAATAAGCTATTCAGAATGAAAAAAAGGGATTCAGGATGCAAATAACCTATTCGGTTTGCGTTCAGACAAAAAAAGCTATTCAGAATGCAAATAAACTATTCGGATTGCAAATAAACTAATCAGTTTGCCAAAACAAGCTATTCAGAATGAAAATGTGCTATTCAGACGGCAGTTCAGGATGAAAATAGGCAACTTAGAATGAAAAATAAGGATTCAGGAGGCAAATAACCTATTCAGTTTCCATTTCAGACAAAAAAAACTATTCAGAATGCAAATAAACTATTCAGATTGCAAATAAGCTAATCTGTTTGCAAAAAAAGCTATTCAGAATGAAAATGTGCTATTCAAATTGCAGTTCAGCATGAAAATAAGCAATTCAGAATGAACAAAATGGGATTCAGGATGCAAATAACCTATTTAGTTTCCAGTTTAAACAAAAAAGGCTATTCAAAATGCAAATAAACTATTCAGATTGCAAATAAGCTATTCAGTTTACAAAAAAAGCTAATCAAAATGAAAATGTGCTATTCAGATTGCAGTTCAGAATGAAAATAATCTATTCAGAATGAACAAAAACGGATTCAGGATGCAAATAACCTATTCAGTTTGCAGTTCAGACAAAAAAAACTATTCAGAATGCAAATAAACGATTCAGATTGCAAATAAGCTAATCAGTATGCAAAAAAACCTATGCAGAATGAAAATGTGCTATTCAGATTACAGTTCTGGATGAAAATAAGCTATTCAGAATGAAAAAAAAAGGGATTCAGGATGCAAATAACTTATTCAGTTTGCAGTTCAGACAAAACAAGCTATTCAGAATGCAAATAAACTATTCAGATTGCAAATAAGCTAATCAGTATGCAAAAAAAGCTATTCAGATTGAAAATGTGCTATTCAGATTACAGTTCAGGATGAAAATAAGCTATTCAAAATGAAAATAAAAAGGGATTCAGGATGCAAATAACCTATTTAGTTTGCAGTTCAAACACAAAAAGCTATTCAAAATGCAAATGAACTATTCAGATTGCAAATAAGCCATTCATTTTACAAAAAAAGCTAATCAAAATGAAAATGTGTTATTCAGATTGCAGTTCAGGATGAAAATAATCTATTTAGAATGAACAAAAAGGGATTCAGGATGCAAATAACCTATTCAGTTAGCAGTTCAGTAAAAAAAAGCTATTCAGAATGCAAATAAACTATTCAGATTGCAAATAAGCTAATCTGTTTGCAAAAAAAGCTATTTAGAATGAAAATGTGCTACTCAGATTACAGTTCAGGATGAAAATAAGCTATTCAGAATGAACAATAAGGGATTTACAATGCAAATAACCTATTCAGATTGCAGTTCAGACAAATAAAGCTATTAAGAATGCAAATAAACTATTCAGAATGCAAATAAGCTATTCAGTTTGCAAAAAAAGCTATCCATAATGAAAATGTGCTATTCAGATTGCAGTTCAGGATGAAAATAATCTATTCAGAATGAACAAAAAGGGATTCAGGATGCAAATAACCTATTCATTTTGCAGTTCAGAAAAAAAAAGCTATTCAGAATGCAAATAAACTATTCAGAATGCAAAAAAGCTATTCAGTTTGCAAAAAAAGCTATTCATAATGAAAATGTGCTATTCAGATTGCAGTTCAGGATGAAAACAAACTATTCAGAATGAACAAAATGGGATTCAGGATACAAATAACCTATTTAGTTTGCAGTTCAAACAAAAAACGCTATTCAAAATGCAAATAAACTATTCAGATTGCAAATAAGCTAATCTATTTGCAATAAAAGCTATTTAGAATGAAAATGTGCTACTCAGATTACAGTTCAGGATGAAAATAAGCTATTCAGAATGAAAAAAAGGGATTTACAATGCAAATAACCTATTCAGATTGCAGTTCAGACAAATAAAGCTATTTAGAATGCAAATAAACTATTCAGATTGCAAATAAACTAATCAGTTTGCAAAAAAAGCTATTCAGAATGAAAATGTGCAATTCAGATTGTAGTTCAGGATGAAAATAAACTATTCAGAATGAACAAAAAGGGATTCAGGATGCAAATAACCTATTCATTTTGCAGTTCAGACAAAAAAAGCTATTCAGAATACAAATAAACTATTCAGAATGCAAATAAACTAATCAGTTTGCAAAAAAAGCTATCCATAATGAAAATGTGCTATTCAGACTGCAGTTCAGGATGAAAATAAGCTATTCAGAATGAACAAAAAGGGATTCAGGATGCAGATAACCTATTCAGTTAGCAGTTCAGTCAAAAAAAGCTATTCAGAACGCAAATAAACTATTCAGATTGCAAATAAGCTAATCTGTTTGCAAAAAAAGCTATTTAGAATGAAAATGTGCTACTCAGATTACAGTTCAGGATGAAAATAAGCTATTCAGAATGAAAAAAAGGGATTTACAATGCAAATAACCTATTCAGATTGCAGTTGAGACAAATAAAGCTATTAAGAATGCAAATAAACTATTCAGATTGCAAACAAACTAATCTGTTTGCTAAAAAAGCTATTCAGAATGAAAATGTACAATTCAGATTGTAGTTCAGGATGAAAATAAACAATTCAGAATGAACAAAAAGGGATTCAGGATGCAAATAACCTATTCATTTTGCAGTTCAGACAAAAAAAGCTATTCAGAATACAAATAAACTATTCAGAATGCAAATAAACTAATCAGTTTGCAAAAAAAGCTATCCATAATGAAAATGTGCTATTCAGACTGCAGTTCAGGATGAAAATAAGCTATTCAGAATGAACAAAAAGGGATTCAGGATGCAAATAACCTATTCATTTTGCAGTTCAGAAAAAAAAAAGCTATTCAGAATGCAAATAAACTATTAAGATTGCAAATAAGCTAATCAGTTTGCAAAAAAAGCTATTCAGAATGAAAATTTGCTATTCAGATTACAGTTCAGGCTGAAAGTAAGCTATTCAGAATGAAAAAAAGGGATTCAGGATGCAAATAACCTATTCGGTTTGCGTTCAGACAAAAAAAGCTATTCAGAATGCAAATAAACTATTCGGATTGCAAATAAACTAATCAGTTTGCCAAAACAAGCTATTCAGAATGAAAATGTGCTATTCAGACGGCAGTTCAGGATGAAAATAGGCAACTTAGGATGAAAAATAAGGATTCAGGAGGCAAATAACCTATTCAGTTTCCATTTCAGACAAAAAAATCTATTCAGAATGCAAATAAACTATTCAGATTGCAAATAAGCTAATCTGTTTGCAAAAAAAGCTATTCAGATTGAAAATGTGCTATTCAAATTGCAGTTCAGCATGAAAATAAGCAATTCAGAATGAACAAAATAGGATTCAGGATGCAAATAACCTATTTAGTTTGCAGTTTAAACAAAAAAGCCTATTCAAAATGCAAATAAACTATTCAGATTGCAAATAAGCTATTCAGTTTACAAAAAAAGCTAATCAAATTGAAAATGTGCTATTCAGATTGCAGTTCAGAATGAAAATAATCTATTCAGAATGAACAAACACGGATTCAGGATGCAAATAACCTATTCAGTTTGCAGTTCAGACAAAAAAAACTATTCAGAATGCAAATAAACGATTCAGATTGCAAATAAGCTAATCAGTATGCAAAAAAACCTATTCAGAATGAAAATGTTCTATTCAGATTACAGTTCTGGATGAAAATAAGCTATTCAGAATGAAAAAAAAAGGGATTCAGGATGCAAATAACTTATTCAGTTTGCAGTTCAGACAAAAAAAGCAATTCAGAATGCAAATAAACTATTCAGATTGCAAATAAGCTAATCAGTATGCAAAAAAAGCTATTCAGATTGAAAATGTGCTATTCAGATTACAGTTCAGGATGAAAATAAGCTATTCAGAATGAAAATAAAAGGGGATTCAGGATGCAAATAACCTATTTAGTTTGCAGTTCAAACACAAAAAGCTATTCAAAATGCAAATGAACTATTCAGATTGCAAATAAGCCATTCATTTTACAAAAAAAGCTAATCAAAATTAAAATGTACTATTCAGATTGCAGTTCAGGATGAAAATAATCTATTTAGAATGAACAAAAAGGGATTCAGGATGCAAATAACCTATTCAGTTAGCAGTTCAGTAAAAAAAAGCTATTCAGAATGCAAATAAACTATTCAGATTGCAAATAAGCTAATCTGTTTGCAAAAAAAGCTATTTAGAATGAAAATGTGCTACTCAGATTACAGTTCAGGATGAAAATAAGCTATTCAGAATGAACAATAAGGGATTTACAATGCAAATAACCTATTCAGATTGCAGTTCAGACAAATAAAGCTATTAAGAATGCAAATAAACTATTCAGAATGCAAATAAGCTATTCAGTTTGCAAAAAAAGCTATCCATAATGAAAATGTGCTATTCAGATTGCAGTTCAGGATGAAAATAATCTATTCAGAATGAACAAAAAGGGATTCAGGATGCAAATAACCTATTCATTTTGCAGTTCAGACAAAAAGCTATTCAGAATGCAAATAAACTATTCAGAATGCAAAAAAGCTATTCAGTTTGCAAAAAAAGCTATTCAGAATGAAAATGTGCTATTCAGATTGCAGTTCAGGATGAAAACAAACTATTCAGAATGAACAAAATGGGATTCAGGATACACATAACCTATTTAGTTTGCAGTTCAAACAAAAAAAGCTATTCAGAATGCAAATAAACTATTCAGATTGCAAATAAGCTAATCTGTTTGCAAAAAAAGCTATTAAGAATGAAAATGTGCTACTCAAATTACAGTTCAGGATGAAAATAAGCTATTCAGAATGAAAAAAAGGGATTTACAATGCAAATAACCTATTCAGATTGCAGTTGAGACAAATAAAGCTATTAAGAATGCAAATAAACTATTCAGATTGCAAATAAACTAATCAGTTTGCAAAAAAAGCTATTCAGAATGAAAATGTACAATTCAGATTGTAGTTCAGGATGAAAATAAACTATTCAGAATGAACAAAAAGGGATTCAGGATGCAAATAACCTATTCATTTTGCAGTTCAGACAAAAAAAGCTATTCAGAATACAAATAATCTATTCAGAATGCAAATAAACTAATCAGTTTGCAAAAAAAGCTAGCCATAATGAAAATGTGCTATTCAGACTGCAGTTCAGGATGAAAATAAACTATTCAGAATGCAAATAAGCTATTCAGTTTGCAAAAAAAGCTATTCAGAATGAAAATGTGCTATTCAGATTGCAGTTAAGGATGAAAATAATCTATTCAGAATGAACAAAAAGGGATTCAGGATGCAAATAACCTATTCATTTTGCAGTTCAGAAAAAAAAAGCTATTCAGAATGCAAATAAACTATTCAGAATGCAAAAAAGCTATTCAGTTTGCAAAAAAAGCTATTCAGAATGAAAATGTGCTATTCAGATTGCAGTTCAGGATGAAAACAAACTATTCAGAATGAACAAAATGGGATTTAGGATGCAAATAACCTATTCAGTTTGCGTTCAGACAAAAAAAGCTATTCAGAATGCAAATAAATTATTCGGATTGCAAATAAACTAATCAGTTTGCCAAAAAAAGCTATTCAGAATGAAAATGTGCTATTCAGACGGCAGTTAAGGATGCAAATAAGCAACTTAGAATGAAAAATAAGGATTCAGGAGGCAAATAACCTATTCAGTTTCCATTTTAGACAAAAAAAACTATTCAGAATACAAATAAACTATTCAGATTGCAAATAAGCTAATCTGTTTGCAAAAAAAGCTATTCAGAATGAAAATGTGCTATTCAAATTGCAGTTCAGCATGAAAATAAGCAATTCAGAATGAACAAAATGGGATTCAGGATGCAAATAACCTATTTAGTTTGCAGTTCAAACAAAAAAGGCTATTCAAAATGCAAATAAACTATTCAGATTGCAAATAAGCTATTCAGTTTACAAAAAAAGCTAATCAAAATGAAAATGTGCTATTCAGATTGCAGTTCAGAATGAAAATAATCTATTCAGAATGAACAAAAACGGATTCAGGATGCAAATAACCTATTCAGTTTGCAGTTCAGACAAAAAAATCTATTCAGATTGCAAATAAACGATTCAGATTGCAAATAAGCTAATCAGTATGCAAAAAAACCTATTCAGAATGAAAATGTGGTATTCAGATTACAGTTCTGGATGAAAATAAGCTATTCAGAATGAAAAAAAAAACGGATTCAGGATGCAAATAACTTATTCAGTTCGCAGTTCACACAAAAAAAGATATTCAGAATGCAAGTGAACTATTTAGAATGCAAATAAGCTATTCAGTTTGCAAAAAAAAGCTATTCAGAATGAAAATGTGCTATTCTGATTGCAATTCAAGATGAAAATAAGCTACTCAGAATGAACAAAAACGGATTCAGGATGCAAATAACCTATTCATTTTGTAGTTCAGACAAAAAAAGCTATTCAAAATTCAAAAAAACTATTCAGATTGCAAATAAACTAATCAGTATGCAAAAAAAGCTATCCATAATGAAAATGTGCTATTCAGACTGCAGTTCAGGATGAAAATAAGCTATTCAGAATGAACAAAAAGGGATTCAGGATGCAAATAATCTATTCATTTTGCAGTTCAGAATAAAAAAGCTATTCAGAATGCAAATAAACTATTAAGATTGCAAATAAGCTAATCAGTTTGCAAAAAAAGCTGTTTAGAATGAAAATGTGCTACTCAGATTACAGTTCAGGATGAAAATAAGCTATTCAGAATGAAAAAAAGGGATTTAGGATGCAAATAACCTATTCAGTTTGCAGTTCAGACAAATAAAGCTATTAAGAATGTAAATAAACTATTCAGATTGCAAATAAACTAATCAGTTTGCAAAAAAAGCTATTCAGAATGAAAATGTGCTATTCAGATTGCAGGTCAGGATGAAAATAAGCTATTCAGAATGAAACAAATGGGATTCAGGATGCAAATAACCTATTTAGTTTGCAGTTCAAAATCAAAAAAGCTATTCAAAATACAAATAAACTATTCAGATTGCAAATAAGTTATCCAGTTTACAAAAAAAGCTAATCAAAATGAAAATGTGCAATTCAGATTGCAGTTCAGGATGAAAATAATCTATTCAGAATGAACAAAAAGGGATTTAGGATGCAAATAACCTATTCAGTTTGCAGTTCAAACAACAAAAGCTATTCAGAATGCAAATAAACTATTCATATTGCAAATAAACAAATCAGTTTGCAAAAAAACTATTCAGAATGAAAATGTGCTATTCAGATTGCAGTTCAGGATGAAAATAAGCTATTCAGAATGAACAACAAGGGATTCAGGATGCAAATAACCTATTCAGTTAGCAGTTCAGTAAAAAAAAGCTATTCAGAATGCAAATAAACTATTCAGATTGCAAATAAGCTAATCTGTTTGCAAAAAAAGCTATTTAGAATGAAAATGTGCTACTCAGATTACAGTTCAGGATGAAAATAAGCTATTCAGAATGAACAACATGGGATTCAGGATGAAAATAACCTATTTAGTTTGCAATTGAAACAAAAAAATCTATTCATAATCCAAATAAACTATTCAGATTGCAAATAAGCTATTCAGTTTACTAAAAAAGCTAATCAAAATGAAAATGTGCTATTCAGATTGCAGTTCAGGATGAAAATAATCTATTCAGAGTGAACAAAAAGGGATTTAGGATGCAAATAACCTATTCAGTTTGCAGTTCAAACAAAAAAAGCTATTCAGAAGGCAAATAAACTATTCATATTGCAAATAAGCTAATCTGTTTGCAATAAAAGCTATTTAGAATGAAAATTTGCTACTCAGATTACAGTTCAGGATGAAAATTAGCTATTCAGAATGAAAAAAAGGGATTTAGGATGCAAATAACCTATTCAGTTTGCAGTTCAGACAAATAAAGCTATTGAGAATGCAAATAAACTATTCAGATTGCAAATAAACAAATCAGTTTGCAAAAAAACTATTCAGAATGAAAATGTGCTATTCAGATTGCAGTTCAGGATGAAAATAAGCTATTCAGAATGAACAACAAGGGATTCAGGATGCAAATAACCTATTCAGTTCGTAGTTCAGACAAAAAAAGCTATTCAGAATGCAAATAAACTATTCAGATTGCAAATAAGCGAATCAGTTTGCCAAAAAAGCTATTCAGAATGAAAATGTGCTATTCAAATTGCAGTTCAGGATGAAAATAAGCAATTCATAATGAACAACATGGGATTCAGGATGAAAATAACCTATTTAGTTTGCAATTGAAACAAAAAAAGCTATTCATAATCCAAATAAACTATTCAGATTGCAAATAAGCTATTCAGTTTACTAAAAAAGCTAATCAAAATGAAAATGTGCTATTCAGATTGCAGTTCAGGATGAAAATAATCTATTCAGAGTGAACAAAAAGGGATTTAGGATGCAAATAACCTATTCAGTTTGCAGTTCAAACAAAAAAAGCTATTCAGAAGGCAAATAAACTATTCATATTGCAAATAAGCTAATCTGTTTGCCATAAAAGCTATTTAGAATGAAAATGTGCTACTTAGATTACAGTTCAAGATGAAAATAAGCTATTTAGAATGAAAAAAAGGGATTTAGCATGCAAATAACCTATTCAGTTTGCAGTTCAGACAAATAAAGCTATTAAGAATGTAAATAAACTATTCATATTGCAAATAAACTAATCAGTTTGCAAAAAAAGCTATTCAGAATGAAAATGTGCTATTCAGATTGCAGGTCAGGATGAAAATAAGCTATTCAGAATGAAACAAATGGGATTCAGGATGCAAATAACCTATTTAGTTTGCAGTTCAAAATCAAAAAAGCTATTCAAAATACAAATAAACTATTCAGATTGCAAATAAGTTATCCAGTTTACAAAAAAAGCTAATCAAAATGAAAATGTGCAATTCAGATTGCAGTTCAGGATGAAAATAATCTATTCAGAATGAACAAAAAGGGATTTAGGATGCAAATAACCTATTCAGTTTGCAGTTCAAACAACAAAAGCTATTCAGAATGCAAATAAACTATTCATATTGCAAATAAACAAATCAGTTTGCAAAAAAACTATTCAGAATGAAAATGTGCTATTCAGATTGCAGTTCAGGATGAAAATAAGCTATTCAGAATGAACAACAAGGGATTCAGGATGCAAATAACCTATTCAGTTCGCAGTTCAGACAAAAAAAGCTATTCAGAATGCAAATAAACTATTCAGATTGCAAATAAGCGAATCAGTTTGCCAAAAAAGCTATTCAGAATGAAAATGTGCTATTCAAATTGCAGTTCAGGATGAAAATAAGCAATTCATAATGAACAACATGGGATTCAGGATGAAAATAACCTATTTAGTTTGCAATTGAAACAAAAAAATCTATTCATAATCCAAATAAACTATTCAGATTGCAAATAAGCTATTCAGTTTACTAAAAAAGCTAATCAAAATGAAAATGTGCTATTCAGATTGCAGTTCAGGATGAAAATAATCTATTCAGAGTGAACAAAAAGGGATTTAGGATGCAAATAACCTATTCAGTTTGCAGTTCAAACAAAAAAAGCTATTCAGAAGGCAAATAAACTATTCATATTGCAAATAAGCTAATCTGTTTGCAATAAAAGCTATTTAGAATGAAAATTTGCTACTCAGATTACAGTTCAGGATGAAAATTAGCTATTCAGAATGAAAAAAAGGGATTTAGGATGCAAATAACCTATTCAGTTTGCAGTTCAGACAAATAAAGCTATTGAGAATGCAAATAAACTATTCAGATTGCAAATAAACAAATCAGTTTGCAAAAAAACTATTCAGAATGAAAATGAGCTATTCAGATTGCAGTTCAGGATGAAAATAAGCTATTCAGAATGAACAACAAGGGATTCAGGATGCAAATAACCTATTCAGTTCGTAGTTCAGACAAAAAAAGCTATTCAGAATGCAAATAAACTATTCAGATTGCAAATAAGCGAATCAGTTTGCCAAAAAAGCTATTCAGAATGAAAATGTGCTATTCAAATTGCAGTTCAGGATGAAAATAAGCAATTCATAATGAACAACATGGGATTCAGGATGAAAATAACCTATTTAGTTTGCAATTGAAACAAAAAAAGCTATTCATAATCCAAATAAACTATTCAGATTGCAAATAAGCTATTCAGTTTACTAAAAAAGCTAATCAAAATGAAAATGTGCTATTCAGATTGCAGTTCAGGATGAAAATAATCTATTCAGAGTGAACAAAAAGGGATTTAGGATGCAAATAACCTATTCAGTTTGCAGTTCAAACAAAAAAAGCTATTCAGAAGGCAAATAAACTATTCATATTGCAAATAAGCTAATCTGTTTGCCATAAAAGCTATTTAGAATGAAAATGTGCTACTTAGATTACAGTTCAAGATGAAAATAAGCTATTTAGAATGAAAAAAAGGGATTTAGCATGCAAATAACCTATTCAGTTTGCAGTTCAGACAAATAAAGCTATTAAGAATGCAAATAAACTATTCACATTGCAAATAAACTAATCAGTTTGCAAAAAAAGCTATTCAGAATGAAAATGTGCTATTCAGATTGCAGTTCAGGATGAAAATAAGCTATTCAGAATGAAACAAATGGGATTCAGGATGCAAATAACCTATTTAGTTTGCAGTTCAAAATCAAAAAAGCTATTCAAAATACAAATAAACTATTCAGATTGCAAATAAGTTATCCAGTTTACAAAAAAAGCTAATCAAAATGAAAATGTGCAATTCAGATTGCAGTTCAGGATGAAAATAATTTATTCAGAATGAACAAAAACGGATTTAGGATGCAAATAACCTATTCAGTTTGCAGTTCAAACAAAAAAAGCTATTCAGAATGCAAATAAACTATTCATATTGCAAATAAGCTAATCTGTTTGCAATAAAAGCTATTTAGAATGAAAATTTGCTACTCAGATTACAGTTCAGGATGAAAATTAGCTATTCAGAATGAAAAAAAGGGATTTAGGATGCAAATAACCTATTCAGTTTGCAGTTCAGACAAATTAAGCTATTGAGAATGCAAATAAACTATTCAGATTGCAAATAAACAAATCAGTTTGCAAAAAAACTATTCAGAATGAAAATGTGCTATTCAGATTGCAGTTCAGGATGAAAATAAGCTATTCAGAATGAACAACAAGGGATTCAGGATGCAAATAACCTATTCAGTTCGTAGTTCAGACAAAAAAAGCTATTTAGAATGCAAATAAACTATTCAGATTGCAAATAAGCGAATCAGTTTGCCAAAAAAGCTATTCAGAATGAAAATGTGCTATTCAAATTGCAGTTCAGGATGAAAATAAGCAATTCATAATGAACAACATGGGATTCAGGATGAAAATAACCTATTTAGTTTGCAATTGAAACAAAAAAAGCTATTCATAATCCAAATAAACTATTCAGATTGCAAATAAGCTATTCAGTTTACTAAAAAAGCTAATCAAAATGAAAATGTGCTATTCAGATTGCAGTTCAGGATGAAAATAATCTATTCAGAGTGAACAAAAAGGGATTTAGGATGCAAATAACCTATTCAGTTTGCAGTTCAAACAAAAAAAGCTATTCAGAAGGCAAATAAACTATTCATATTGCAAATAAGCTAATCTGTTTGCCATAAAAGCTATTTAGAATGAAAATGTGCTACTTAGATTACAGTTCAAGATGAAAATAAGCTATTTAGAATGAAAAAAAGGGATTTAGCATGCAAATAACCTATTCAGTTTGCAGTTCAGACAAATAAAGCTATTAAGAATGCAAATAAACTATTCACATTGCAAATAAACTAATCAGTTTGCAAAAAAAGCTATTCAGAATGAAAATGTGCTATTCAGATTGCAGTTCAGGATGAAAATAAGCTATTCAGAATGAAACAAATGGGATTCAGGATGCAAATAACCTATTTAGTTTGCAGTTCAAAATCAAAAAAGCTATTCAAAATACAAATAAACTATTCAGATTGCAAATAAGTTATCCAGTTTACAAAAAAAGCTAATCAAAATGAAAATGTGCAATTCAGATTGCAGTTCAGGATGAAAATAATTTATTCAGAATGAACAAAAACGGATTTAGGATGCAAATAACCTATTCAGTTTGCAGTTCAAACAAAAAAAGCTATTCAGAATGCAAATAAACTATTCATATTGCAAATAAGCTAATCTGTTTGCAATAAAAGCTATTTAGAATGAAAATTTGCTACTCAGATTACAGTTCAGGATGAAAATTAGCTATTCAGAATGAAAAAAAGGGATTTAGGATGCAAATAACCTATTCAGTTTGCAGTTCAGACAAATTAAGCTATTGAGAATGCAAATAAACTATTCAGATTGCAAATAAACAAATCAGTTTGCAAAAAAACTATTCAGAATGAAAATGTGCTATTCAGATTGCAGTTCAGGATGAAAATAAGCTATTCAGAATGAACAACAAGGGATTCAGGATGCAAATAACCTATTCAGTTCGTAGTTCAGACAAAAAAAGCTATTCAGAATGCAAATAAACTATTCAGATTGCAAATAAGCGAATCAGTTTGCCAAAAAAGCTATTCAGAATGAAAATGTGCTATTCAAATTGCAGTTCAGGATGAAAATAAGCAATTCATAATGAACAACATGGGATTCAGGATGAAAATAACCTATTTAGTTTGCAATTGAAACAAAAAAAAGCTATTCATAATCCAAATAAACTATTCAGATTGCAAATAAGCTATTCAGTTTACTAAAAAAGCTAATCAAAATGAAAATGTGCTATTCAGATTGCAGTTCAGGATGAAAATAATCTATTCAGAGTGAACAAAAAGGGATTTAGGATGCAAATAACCTATTCAGTTTGCAGTTCAAACAAAAAAAGCTATTCAGAAGGCAAATAAACTATTCATATTGCAAATAAGCTAATCTGTTTGCCATAAAAGCTATTTAGAATGAAAATGTGCTACTTAGATTACAGTTCAAGATGAAAATAAGCTATTTAGAATGAAAAAAAGGGATTTAGCATGCAAATAACCTATTCAGTTTGCAGTTCAGACAAATAAAGCTATTAAGAATGCAAATAAACTATTCACATTGCAAATAAACTAATCAGTTTGCAAAAAAAGCTATTCAGAATGAAAATGTGCTATTCAGATTGCAGTTCAGGATGAAAATAAGCTATTCAGAATGAAACAAATGGGATTCAGGATGCAAATAACCTATTTAGTTTGCAGTTCAAAATCAAAAAAGCTATTCAAAATACAAATAAACTATTCAGATTGCAAATAAGTTATCCAGTTTACAAAAAAAGCTAATCAAAATGAAAATGTGCAATTCAGATTGCAGTTCAGGATGAAAATAATTTATTCAGAATGAACAAAAACGGATTTAGGATGCAAATAACCTATTCAGTTTGCAGTTCAAACAAAAAAAGCTATTCAGAATGCAAATAAACTATTCATATTGCAAATAAGCTAATCTGTTTGCAATAAAAGCTATTTAGAATGAAAGTTTGCTACTCAGATTACAGTTCAGGATGAAAATTAGCTATTCAGAATGAAAAAAAGGGATTTAGGATGCAAATAACCTATTCAGTTTGCAGTTCAGACAAATTAAGCTATTGAGAATGCAAATAAACTATTCAGATTGCAAATAAACAAATCAGTTTGCAAAAAAACTATTCAGAATGAAAATGTGCTATTCAGATTGCAGTTCAGGATGAAAATAAGCTATTCAGAATGAACAACAAGGGATTCAGGATGCAAATAACCTATTCAGTTCGTAGTTCAGACAAAAAAAGCTATTCAGAATGCAAATAAACTATTCAGATTGCAAATAAGCGAATCAGTTTGCCAAAAAAGCTATTCAGAATGAAAATGTGCTATTCAAATTGCAGTTCAGGATGAAAATAAGCAATTCATAATGAACAACATGGGATTCAGGATGAAAATAACCTATTTAGTTTGCAATTGAAACAAAAAAAGCTATTCATAATCCAAATAAACTATTCAGATTGCAAATAAGCTATTCAGTTTACTAAAAAAGCTAATCAAAATGAAAATGTGCTATTCAGATTGCAGTTCAGGATGAAAATAATCTATTCAGAGTGAACAAAAAGGGATTTAGGATGCAAATAACCTATTCAGTTTGCAGTTCAAACAAAAAAAGCTATTCAGAAGGCAAATAAACTATTCATATTGCAAATAAGCTAATCTGTTTGCCATAAAAGCTATTTAGAATGAAAATGTGCTACTTAGATTACAGTTCAAGATGAAAATAAGCTATTTAGAATGAAAAAAAGGGATTTAGCATGCAAATAACCTATTCAGTTTGCAGTTCAGACAAATAAAGCTATTAAGAATGCAAATAAACTATTCACATTGCAAATAAACTAATCAGTTTGCAAAAAAAGCTATTCAGAATGAAAATGTGCTATTCAGATTGCAGTTCAGGATGAAAATAAGCTATTCAGAATGAAACAAATGGGATTCAGGATGCAAATAACCTATTTAGTTTGCAGTTCAAAATCAAAAAAGCTATTCAAAATACAAATAAACTATTCAGATTGCAAATAAGTTATCTAGTTTACAAAAAAAGCTAATCAAAATGAAAATGTGCAATTCAGATTGCAGTTCAGGATGAAAATAATTTATTCAAAATGAACAAAAACGGATTTAGGATGCAAATAACCTATTCAGTTTGCAGTTCAAACAAAAAAAGCTATTCAGAATGCAAATAAACTATTCATATTGCAAATAAGCTAATCTGTTTGCAATAAAAGCTACTTAGAATGAAAATTTGCTACTCAGATTACAGTTCAGGATGAAAATTAGCTATTCAGAATGAAAAAAAGGGATTTAGGATGCAAATAACCTATTCAGTTTGCAGTTCAGACAAATTAAGCTATTGAGAATGCAAATAAACTATTCAGATTGCAAATAAACAAATCAGTTTGCAAAAAAACTATTCAGAATGAAAATGTGCTATTCAGATTGCAGTTCAGGATGAAAATAAGCTATTCAGAATGAACAACAAGGGATTCAGGATGCAAATAACCTATTCAGTTCGCAGTTCAGACAAAAAAAGCTATTCAGAATGCAAATAAACTATTCAGATTGCAAATAAGCGAATCAGTTTGCCAAAAAAGCTATTCAGAATGAAAATGTGCTATTCAAATTGCAGTTCAGGATGAAAATAAGCAATTCATAATGAACAACATGGGATTCAGGATGAAAATAACCTATTTAGTTTGCAATTGAAACAAAAAAAGCTATTCATAATCCAAATAAAATATTCAGATTGCAAATAAGCTATTCAGTTTACTAAAAAAGCTAATCAAAATGAAAATGTGCTATTCAGATTGCAGTTCAGGATGAAAATAATCTATTCAGAGTGAACAAAAAGGGATTTAGGATGCAAATAACCTATTCAGTTTGCAGTTCAAACAAAAAAAGCTATTCAGAAGGCAAATAAACTATTCATATTGCAAATAAGCTAATCTGTTTGCCATAAAAGCTATTTAGAATGAAAATGTGCTACCTAGATTACAGTTCAAGATGAAAATAAGCTATTTAGAATGAAAAAAAGGGATTTAGCATGCAAATAACCTATTCAGTTTGCAGTTCAGACAAATAAAGCTATTAAGAATGCAAATAAACTATTCACATTGCAAATAAACTAATCAGTTTGCAAAAAAAGCTATTCAGAATGAAAATGTGCTATTCAGATTGCAGTTCAGGATGAAAATAAGCTATTCAGAATGAAACAAATGGGATTCAGGATGCAAATAACCTATTTAGTTTGCAGTTCAAAATCAAAAAAGCTATTCAAAATACAAATAAACTATTCAGATTGCAAATAAGTTATCCAGTTTACAAAAAAAGCTAATCAAAATGAAAATGTGCAATTCAGATTGCAGTTCAGGATGAAAGTAATCTATTCAGAATGAACAAAAACGGATTTAGGATGCAAATAACCTATTCAGTTTGCAGTTCAAACAAAAAAAGCTATTCAGAATGCAAATAAACTATTCAGATTGCAAATAAACTAATCAGTTTGCAAAAAAAGCTATTCAGAATGAAAATGTGCTATTCAGATTGCAATTCAGGATGAAAATAAGCTATTCAGAATGAACAAAAAGGGATTCAGGATGCAAATAACCTATTCATTTTGCAGTTCAGAAAAAAAAAGCTATTCAGAATGCAAATAAACTATTCAGATTGCAAAAAACTAATCAATTGGCAAAAAAAGCTATCCATAATGAAAATGTGCTATTCAGACTGCAGTTCAGGATAAAAATAAGCTATTCAGAATGAACCAAAAGGGATTCAGGATGCAAATAACCTATTCATTTTACAGTTCAGAAAAAAAAGCTATTCAGAATGCAAATAAACTATTCAGAATGCAAATAAGCTATTTAGTTTGCAAAAAAAGCTATTCAGAATGAAAATGTGCTATTCAGACTGCAGTTCAGGATGAAAATAAGCTATTCAGATTGAACAAAAAGGGATTCAGGATGCAAATAACCTATTCATTTTGCAGTTCAGAAAAAAAAAGCTATTCAGAATGCAAATAAACTATTCAGATTGCAAATAAACTAATCAGTTTGCAAAAAAAGCTATTCAGAATGAAAATGTGCTATTCAGGATGAAAATAAGCTATTCAGAATGAACAAAAAGGGATTCAGGATGCAAATAACCTATTCATTTTGCAGTTCAGAAAAAAAAAGCTATTCAGAATGCAAATAAACTATTCAGATTGCAAAAAACTAATCAATTGGCAAAAAAAGCTATCCATAATGAAAATGTGCTATTCAGACTGCAGTTCAGGATAAAAATAAGCTATTCAGAATGAACCAAAAGGGATTCAGGATGCAAATAACCTATTCATTTTACAGTTCAGAAAAAAAAGCTATTCAGAATGCAAATAAACTATTCAGAATGCAAATAAGCTATTTAGTTTGCAAAAAAAGCTATTCAGAATGAAAATGTGCTATTCAGACTGCAGTTCAGGATGAAAATAAGCTATTCAGATTGAACAAAAAGGGATTCAGGATGCAAATAACCTATTCATTTTGCAGTTCAGAAAAAAAAAGCTATTCAGAATGCAAATAAACTATTCAGATTGCAAATAAACTAATCAGTTTGCAAAAAAAGCTATTCAGAATGAAAATGTGCTATTCAGGATGAAAATAAGCTATTCAGAATGAACAAAAAGGGATTCAGGATGCAAATAACCTATTCATTTTGCAGTTCAGAAAAAAAAAGCTATTCAGAATGCAAATAAACTATTCAGATTGCAAAAAACTAATCAATTGGCAAAAAAAGCTATCCATAATGAAAATGTGCTATTCAGACTGCAGTTCAGGATAAAAATAAGCTATTCAGAATGAACCAAAAGGGATTCAGGATGCAAATAACCTATTCATTTTACAGTTCAGAAAAAAAAGCTATTCAGAATGCAAATAAACTATTCAGAATGCAAATAAGCTATTTAGTTTGCAAAAAAAGCTATTCAGAATGAAAATGTGCTATTCAGACTGCAGTTCAGGATGAAAATAAGCTATTCAGATTGAACAAAAAGGGATTCAGGATGCAAATAACCTATTCATTTTGCAGTTCAGAAAAAAAAAGCTATTCAAAATGCAAATAAACTATTCAGATTGCAAATAAACTAATCAGTTTGCAAAAAAAGCTATTCAGAATGAAAATGTGCTATTCAGGATGAAAATAAGCTATTCAGAATGAACAAAAAGGGATTCAGGATGCAAATAACCTATTCATTTTGCAGTTCAGAAAAAAAAAGCTATTCAGAATGCAAATAAACTATTCAGATTGCAAAAAACTAATCAGTTGGCAAAAAAGGCTATCCATAATGAAAATGTGCTATTCAGACTGCAGTTCAGGATAAAAATAAGCTATTCAGAATGAACCAAAAGGAATTCAGGATGCAAATAACCTATTCATTTTACAGTTCAGAAAACAAAAGCTATTCAGAATGCAAATAAACTATTCAGAATGCAAATAAGCTATTTAGTTTGCAAAAAAAGCTATTCAGAATGAAAATGTGCTATTCAGACTGCAGTTTAGGATGAAAATAAGCTATTCAGAATGAACAAAAAGGTATTCAGGATGCAAATAACCTATTCATTTTGCAGTTCAGAAAAAAAACCTATTCAGCATGCAAATAAACTATTCAGATTGCAGTTAAGCTAATCAGTTTGCAAAAAAAGCTATTCTGAATGAAAATTTGTTATTCAGATTACAGTTCAGGCTGAAAATAAGCTATTCAGAATGAAAAAAAGGGATCCAGGATGCAAATAACCTATTCAGTTTGTGTTCAGACAAAACCTATTCAGAATGCAAATAAACTATTCAGATTGCAGTTAAGATAAAAAAATCTATTCAGCATGCAAATAAACTATTCAGAATGCAAATAAACTATTCAGTTTGCAAAAAAAGATATTCATAACGAAAATTTGCTATTCAGATTGCAGTTCAGGATGAAAATAAGCTATGTAGAATGAACCAAAAGGGATTCAGGATGCAAATGACCTATTCATTTTGCAGTTCAGACAAAAAGCTATTCAGAATGCAAATAAACAATTCAGATTGCAGATCAGATAAAAAAAGCTATTCAGCATGCAAATAAACTATTCATAATGCAAATAAACTAATCAGTTTGCAAAAAAAGCTGTTCAGAATGAAAATGTGCTATTTAGTTTGCAGTTCAAACAAAAAAAGCTATTCAGAATGAAAAAAAAGGGATTCAGGATGCAAATAACCTATTCAGTTCGCAGTTCAGAAAAAAAAACTATTCAACATGCAAATAAGCTATTCAGAATGCAAATAAACTAATCAGTTTGCAAAAAAAGCTATTCAGAATGAAAATGTGCTATTCAGATTGCAGTTCAGGATGAAAATAAGCTATTCAGAATGAACAAAAAGGGATTCAGGATGCAAATAACCTATTCATTTTGCAGTTCAGAAAAAAAACCTATTCAGCATGCAAATAAAATATTCAGATTGCAGTTAAGCTAATCAGTTTGCAAAAAAAGCTATTCTGAATGAAAATTTGTTATTCAGATTACAGTTCAGGCTGAAAATAAGCTATTCAGAATGAAAAAAAAGGGATTCAGGATGCAAATAACCTATTCAGTTTGCGTTCAGACAAAAAAACCTATTCAGAATGCAAATAAACTATTCAGATTGCAGTTCAGATAAAAAAAGCTATTCAACATGCAAATAAACTATTCAGAATGCAAATAAACTATTCAGTTTGCAAAAAAAGATATTCATAACGAAAATTTGCAATTCAAATTGCAGTTCAGGATGAAAATAAGCTATGTAGAATGAACCAAAAGGGATTCAGGATGCAAATAACCTATTCATTTTGCAGTTCAGACAAAAAGCTATTCAGAATGCAAATAAACAATTCAGATTGCAGATCAGATAAAAAAAGCTATTCAGCATGCAAATAAACTATTCATAATGCAAATAAACTAATCAGTTTGCAAAAAAAGCTGTTCAGAATGAAAATGTGCTATTTAGTTTGCAGTTCAAACAAAAAAAGCTATTCAGAATGAAATAAAAGGGATTCAGGATGCAAATAACCTATTCAGTTCGCAGTTCAGAAAAAAAAACTATTCAACATGCAAATAAGCTATTCAGAATGCAAATAAGCTATTCAGTTTGCAAAAAAAGCTATTTAGAATGAAAATGTGCTATTCCGATTGCAGTTCAAGATGAAAATATGTTATTCAGAATGAATAAAAAGGGATTTAGGATCCAAATAACCTATTCAGTTTGCAGTTCAGACAAATAAAGCTATTAAGAATGCAAATAAACTATTCAGATTGCAAATAAACTAATCAGTTTGCAAAAAAAGCTATTCAGAATGAAAATGTGCTATTCAGATTGCAGTTCAGGATGAAAATAAGCTATTCAGAATGAACAAAAAGGGATTCAGGATGCAAATACCCTATTCATTTTGCAGTTCAGAAAAAAAACCTATTCAGCATGCAAATAAACTATTCAGATTGCAGTTAAGCTAATCAGTTTGCAAAAAAAGCTATTCTGAATGAAAATTTGTTATTCAGATTACAGTTCAGGCTGAAAATAAGCTATTCAGAATGAAAAAAAAGGGATTCAGGAAGCAAATAACCTATTCAGTTTGCGTTCAGACAAAAAAACCTATTCAGAATGCAAATAAACTATTCAGATTGCAGTTCAGATAAAAAAAGCTATTCAGCATGCAAATAAACTATTCAGATTGCAGTTCAGATAAAAAAAGCTATTCAGCATGCAAATAAACTATTCAGTTTGCAAAAAAAGATATTCATAACGAAAATTTGCTATTCAGATTGCAGTTCAGGATGAAAATAAGCTATGTAGAATGAACCAAAAGGGATTCAGGATGCAAATAACCTATTCATTTTGCAGTTCAGACAAAAAGCTATTCAGAATGCAAATAAACAATTCAGATTGCAGATCAGATAAAAAAAGCTACTCAGCATGCAAATAAACTATTCATAATGCAAATAAACTAATCAGTTTGCAAAAAAAGCTGTTCAGAATGAAAATGTGCTATTTAGTTTGCAGTTCAAACAAAAAAAGCTATTCAGAATGAAAAAAAAGGGATTCAGGATGCAAATAACCTATTCAGTTCGCAGTTCAGAAAAAAAAACTATTCAACATGCAAATAAGCTATTTAGAATGCAAATAAGCTATTCAGTTTGCAAAAAAAGCTATTCAGAATGAAAATGTGCTATTCAGATTGCAGTTCAGGATGAAAATAAGCTATTCAGAATGAACAAAAAGGGATTCAGGATGCAAATAACCTATTCATTTTGCAGTTCAGAAAAAAAACCTATTCAGCAAGCAAATAAACTATTCAGATTGCAATTAAGCTAATCAGTTTGCAAAAAAAGCTATTCTGAATGAAAATTTGTTATTCAGATTATAGTTCAGGCTGAAAATAAGCTATTCAGAATGAAAAAAAGGGATTCAGGATGCAAATAACCTATTCAGTTTGCGTTCAGACAAAAAAACCTATTCAGAATGCAAATAAACTATTCAGATTGCAGTTCAGATAAAAAAAAGCTATTCAGCATGCAAATAAACTATTCAGAATGCAAATAAACTATTCAATTTGCAAAAAAAGATATTCATAACGAAAATTTGCTATTCAGATTGCAGTTCAGGATGAAAATAAGCTATGTAGAATGAACCAAAAGGGGTTCAGGATGCAAATAACCTATTCATTTTGCAGTTCAGACAAAAAGCTATTCAGAATGCAAATAAACAATTCAGATTGCAGATCAGATAAAAAAAGCTATTCAGCATGCAAATAAACTATTCATAATGCAAATAAACTAATCAGTTTGCAAAAAAAGCTGTTCAGAATGAAAATGTGCTATTTAGTTTGCAGTTCAAACAAAAAAAGCTATTCAGAATGAAAAAAAAGGGATTCAGGATGCAAATAACCTATTCAGTTCGCAGTTCAGAAAAAAAAACTATTCAACATGCAAATAAGCTATTCATAATGCAAATAAGCTATTCAGTTTGCAAAAAAAGCTATTCAGAATGAAAATGTGCTATTCAGACTGCAGTTCAAGATAAAAATAAGCTATTCAGAATGAACCTAAAGGGATTCAGGATGCAAATAACCTATCCATTTTGCAGTTCAGAAAAAAAAAGCTATTCAGAATGCAAATAAACTATTCAGAATGCAAATAAGCTATTTAGTTTGCAAAAAAAGCTATTCAGAATGAAAATGTGCTATTCAGACTGCAGTTCAGGATGAAAATAAGCTATTCAGAATGAACAAAAAGGGATTCAGGATGCAAATAACCTATTCATTTTGCAGTTCAGAAAAAAAACCTATTCAGCATGCAAATAAACTATTCAGATTGCAGTTAAGCTAATCAGTTTGCAAAAAAAGCTATTCTGAATGAAAATGTGTTATTCAGATTACAGTTCAGGCTGAAAATAAGCTATTCAGAATGAAAAAAAAGGGATTCAGGATGCAAATAACCTATTCAGTTTGCGTTCAGACAAAAAAACCTATTCAGAATGCAAATAAACTATTCAGATTGCAGTTCAGATAAAAAAAGCTATTCAGCATGCAAATAAACTATTCAGAATGCAAATAAACTATTCACTTTGCAAAAAAAGATATTCATAACGAAAATTTGCTATTCAGATTGCAGTTCAGGATGAAAATAAGCTATGTAGAATGAACCAAAAGGGATTCAGGATGCAAATAACCTATTCATTTTGCAGTTCAGACAAAAAGCTATTCAGAATGCAAATAAACAATTCAGATTGCAGATCAGATAAAAAAAGCTATTCAGCATGCAAATAAACTATTCATAATGCAAATAAACTAATCAGTTTGCAAAAAAAGCTGTTCAGAATGAAAATGTGCTATTTAGTTTGCAGTTCAAACAAAAAAAGCTATTCAGAATGAAAAAAAAGGGATTCAGGATGCAAATAACCTATTTAGTTCGCAGTTCAGAAAAAAAAACTATTCAACATGCAAATAAGCTATTCAGAATGCAAATAAGCTATTCAGTTTGCAAAAAAAGCTATTCAGAATGAAAATGTGCTATTCCGATTGCAGTTCAAGATGAAAATATGTTATTCAGAATGAATAAAAAGGGATTTAGGATCCAAATAACCTATTCAGTTTGCAGTTCAGACAAATAAAGCTATTAAGAATGCAAATAAACTATTCAGATTGCAAATAAACTAATCAGTTTGCAAAAAAAGCTATTCAGAATGAAAATGTGCTATTCAGATTGCAGTTCAGGATGAAAATAAGCTATTCAGAATGAACAAAAAAGGATTCAGGATGCAAATAACCTATTCATTTTGCAGTTCAGAAAAAAAAAGTTATTCAGAATGCAAATAAACTATTCAGATTGCAAATAAGCTAATCAGTTTGCAAAAAAAGCCATTCTGAATGAAAATTTGTTATTCAGATTACAGTTCAGGCTGAAAATAAGCTATTCAGAATGAAAAAAAAGGGATTCAGGATGCAAATAACCTATTCAGTTTGCGTTCAGACAAAAAAAGCTATTAAGAATGCAAATATACAATTAAGATTGCAAATAAGCTAATCAGTTTGCAAAAAAAGCTGTTCAGAATGAAAATGTGCTATTTAGTTTGCAGTTCAAACAAAAAAAGCTATTCAGAATGAAAAAAAAGGGATTCAGGATGCAAATACCCTATTCAGTTCGCAGTTCAGAAAAAAAAACTATTCAGCATGCAAATAAGCTATTCAGAATGCAAATAAGCTATTCAGTTTGCAAAAAAAGCTATTCAGAATGAAAATGTGCTATTCCGATTGCAGTTCAGGATGAAAATATGTTATTCAGAATGAATAAAAAGGGATTTAGGATGCAAATAACCTATTCAGTTTGCAGATCAGACAAATAAAGCTATTAAGAATGCAAATAAACTATTCAGATTGCAAATAAACTAATCAGTTTGCAAAAAAAGCTATTCAGAATGAAAATGTGCTATTCAGATTGCAATTCAGGATGAAAATAAGCTATTCAGAATGAACAAAAAGGGATTCAGGATGCAAATAACCTATTCATTTTGCAGTTCAGAAAAAAAAAGCTATTCAGAATGCAAATAAACTATTCAGATTGCAAATAAGCTAATCAGTTTGCCAAAAAAGCTATCCATAATGAAAATGTGCTATTCAGACTGCAGTTCAGGATGAAAATAAGCAATTCATAACGAACAACATGGGATTCAGGATGAAAATAACCTATTTAGTTTGCAATTCAAACAAAAAAAGCTATTCATAATCCAAATAAACTATTCAAATTGCAAATAAGCTATTCAGCTTACTAAAAAAGCTAATCAAAATGAAAATGTGCTATTCAGATTGCAGTTCAGGATGAAAATAATCTATTCAGAGTGAACAAAAAGGGATTTAGGATGCAAATAACCTATTCAGTTTGCAGTTCAAACAAAAAAAGCTATTCATAAGGCAAATAAACTATTCATATTGCAAATAAGCTAATCTGTTTGCCATAAAAGCTATTTAGAATGAAAATGTGCTACTTAGATTACAGTTCAAGATGAAAATAAGCTATTCAGAATGAAAAAAAGGGATTTAGCATGCAAATAACCTATTCAGTTTGCAGTTCAGAAACAAATAAAGCTATTAAGAATGCAAATAAACTATTCACATTGCAAATAAACTAATCAGTTTGCAAAAAAAGCTATTCAGAATGAAAATGTGCTATTCAGATTGCAGTTCAGGATGAAAATAAGCTATTCAGAATGAAACAAATGGGATTCAGGATGCAAATAACCTATTTAGTTTGCAGTTCAAAATCAAAAAAGCTATTCAAAATACAAATAAACTATTCAGATTGCAAATAAGTTATCCAGTTTACAAAAAAAGCTAATCAAAATGAAAATGTGCAATTCCGATTGCAGTTCAGGATGAAAATAATCTATTCAGAATGAACAAAAACGGATTTAGGATGCAAATAACCTATTCAGTTTGCAGTTCAAACAAAAAAAGCTATTCAGAATGCAAATAAACTATTCATATTGCAAATAAGCTAATCTGTTTGCAATAAAAGCTATTTAGAATGAAAATGTGCTACTCAGATTACAGTTCAGGATGAAAATAAGCTATTCAGAATGAAAAAAAGGGATTTAGGATGCAAATAACCTATTCAGTTTGCAGTTCAGACAAATAAAGCAATTAAGAATGCAAATAAACTATTCAGATTGCAAATAAACTAATCAGTTTGCAAAAAAAGCTATTCAGAATGAAAATGTGCTATTCAGATTGCAATTCAGGATGAAAATAAGCTATTCAGAATGAACAAAAAGGGATTCAGGATGCAAATAACCTATTCATTTTGCAGTTCAGAAAAAAAAAGCTATTCAGAATGCAAATAAACTATTCAGAATGCAAATAAGCTATTTAGTTTGCAAAAAAAGCTATTCAGAATGAAAATGTGCTATTCAGACTGCAGTTCAGGATGAAAATAAGCTATTCAGAATGAACAAAAAGGGATTCAGGATGCAAATAACCTATTCATTTTGCAGTTCAGAAAAAAAACCTATTCAGCATGCAAATAAACTATTCAGATTGCAGTTAAGCTAATCAGTTTGCAAAAAAAGCTATTCTGAATGAAAATGTGCTATTCCGATTGCAGTTCAAGATGAAAATATGTTATTCAGAATGAATAAAAAGGGATTTAGGATCCAAATAACCTATTCAGTTTGCAGTTCAGACAAATAAAGCTATTAAGAATGCAAATAAACTATTCAGATTGCAAATAAACTAATCAGTTTGCAAAAAAAGCTATTCAGAATGAAAATGTGCTATTCAGATTGCAGTTCAGGATGAAAATAAGCTATTCAGAATGAACAAAAAAGGATTCAGGATGCAAATAACCTATTCATTTTGCAGTTCAGAAAAAAAAAGTTATTCAGAATGCAAATAAACTATTCAGATTGCAAATAAGCTAATCAGTTTGCAAAAAAAGCCATTCTGAATGAAAATTTGTTATTCAGATTACAATTCAGGCTGAAAATAAGCTATTCATAATGAAAAAAAAGGGATTCAGGATGCAAATAACCTATTCAGTTTGCGTTCAGACAAAAAAAGCTATTAAGAATGCAAATATACAATTAAGATTGCAAATAAGCTAATCAGTTTGCAAAAAAAGCTGTTCAGAATGAAAATGTGCTATTTAGTTTGCAGTTCAAACAAAAAAAGCTATTCAGAATGAAAAAAAAGGGATTCAGGATGCAAATACCCTATTCAGTTCGCAGTTCAGAAAAAAAAACTATTCAGCATGCAAATAAGCTATTCAGAATGCAAATAAGCTATTCAGTTTGCAAAAAAAGCTATTCAGAATGAAAATGTGCTATTCCGATTGCAGTTCAGGATGAAAATATGTTATTCAGAATGAATAAAAAGGGATTTAGGATGCAAATAACCTATTCAGTTTGCAGTTCAGACAAATAAAGCTATTAAGAATGCAAATAAACTATTCAGATTGCAAATAAACTAATCAGTTTGCAAAAAAAGCTATTCAGAATGAAAATGTGCTATTCAGATTGCAATTCAGGATGAAAATAAGCTATTCAGAATGAACAAAAAGGGATTCAGGATGCAAATAACCTATTCATTTTGCAGTTCAGAAAAAAAAAGCTATTCAGAATGCAAATAAACTATTCAGATTGCAAATAAGCTAATCAGTTTGCCAAAAAAGCTATCCATAATGAAAATGTGCTATTCAGACTGCAGTTCAGGATGAAAATAAGCAATTCATAACGAACAACATGGGATTCAGGATGAAAATAACCTATTTAGTTTGCAATTCAAACAAAAAAAGCTATTCATAATCCAAATAAACTATTCAAATTGCAAATAAGCTATTCAGCTTACTAAAAAAGCTAATCAAAATGAAAATGTGCTATTCAGATTGCAGTTCAGGATGAAAATAATCTATTCAGAGTGAACAAAAAGGGATTTAGGATGCAAATAACCTATTCAGTTTGCAGTTCAAACAAAAAAAGCTATTCATAAGGCAAATAAACTATTCATATTGCAAATAAGCTAATCTGTTTGCCATAAAAGCTATTTAGAATGAAAATGTGCTACTTAGATTACAGTTCAAGATGAAAATAAGCTATTCAGAATGAAAAAAAGGGATTTAGCATGCAAATAACCTATTCAGTTTGCAGTTCAGACAAATAAAGCTATTAAGAATGCAAATAAACTATTCACATTGCAAATAAACTAATCAGTTTGCAAAAAAAGCTATTCAGAATGAAAATGTGCTATTCAGATTGCAGTTCAGGATGAAAATAAGCTATTCAGAATGAAACAAATGGGATTCAGGATGCAAATAACCTATTTAGTTTGCAGTTCAAAATCAAAAAAGCTATTCAAAATACAAATAAACTATTCAGATTGCAAATAAGTTATCCAGTTTACAAAAAAAGCTAATCAAAATGAAAATGTGCAATTCCGATTGCAGTTCACGATGAAAATAATCTATTCAGAATGAACAAAAACGGATTTAGGATGCAAATAACCTATTCAGTTTGCAGTTCAAACAAAAAAAGCTATTCAGAATGCAAATAAACTATTCATATTGCAAATAAGCTAATCTGTTTGCAATAAAAGCTATTTAGAATGAAAATGTGCTACTCAGATTACAGTTCAGGATGAAAATAAGCTATTCAGAATGAAAAAAAGGGATTTAGGATGCAAATAACCTATTCAGTTTGCAGTTCAGACAAATAAAGCAATTAAGAATGCAAATAAACTATTCAGATTGCAAATAAACTAATCAGTTTGCAAAAAAAGCTATTCAGAATGAAAATGTGCTATTCAGATTGCAATTCAGGATGAAAATAAGCTATTCAGAATGAACAAAAAGGGATTCAGGATGCAAATAACCTATTCATTTTGCAGTTCAGAAAAAAAAAGCTATTCAGAATGCAAATAAACTATTCAGAATGCAAATAAGCTATTTAGTTTGCAAAAAAAGCTATTCAGAATGAAAATGTGCTATTCAGACTGCAGTTCAGGATGAAAATAAGCTATTCAGAATGAACAAAAAGGGATTCAGGATGCAAATAACCTATTCATTTTGCAGTTCAGAAAAAAAACCTATTCAGCATGCAAATAAACTATTCAGATTGCAGTTAAGCTAATCAGTTTGCAAAAAAAGCTATTCTGAATGAAAATGTGTTATTCAGATTACAGTTCAGGCTGAAAATAAGCTATTCAGAATGAAAAAAAAGGGATTCAGGATGCAAACAACCTATTCAGTTTGCGTTCAGACAAAAAAACCTATTCAGAATGCAAATAAACTATTCATATTGCAGTTCAGATAAAAAAAGCTATTCAGCATGCAAATAAACTATTCAGAATGCAAATAAACTAATCAGTTTGCAAAAAAAGCTGTTCAGAATGAAAATGTGCTATTTAGTTTGCAGTTCAAACAAAAAAAGCTATTCAGAATGAAAAAAAAGGGATTCAGGATGCAAATAACCTATTTAGTTCGCAGTTCAGAAAAAAAAAACTATTCAACATGCAAATAAGCTATTCAGAATGCAAATAAGCTATTCAGTTTGCAAAAAATGCTATTCAGAATGAAAATGTGCTATTCCGATTGCAGTTCAAGATGAAAATATGTTATTCAGAATGAATAAAAAGGGATTTAGGATCCAAATAACCTATTCAGTTTGCAGTTCAGACAAATAAAGCTATTAAGAATGCAAATAAACTATTCAGATTGCAAATAAACTAATCAGTTTGCAAAAAAAACTATTCAGAATGAAAATGTGCTATTCAGATTGCAGTTCAGGATGAAAATAAGCTATTCAGAATGAAACAAATGGGATTCAGGATGCAAATAACCTATTTACTTTGCAGTTCAAAATCAAAAAAGCAACTTAAAATACAAATAAACTATTCAGATTGCAAATAAGCTATTCAGTTTACAAAAAAAGCTAATCAAAATGAAAATGTGCTATTAAGATTGCAGTTCAGGATGAAAATAATCTATTCAGAATGAACAAAAAGGGATTCAGGATGCAAATAACCTATTCAGTTTGTAGTTGAGACAAAAAAAAGCTATTCAAAATGCAAATAAACTATTCAGATTGCAAATAAGCTAATCTGTTTGCAAAAAAAGCTAATTAGAATGAAAATGTGCTACTCAGATTACAGTTCAGGATGAAAATAAGCTATTCAGAATGAAAAAAAGGGATTTAGGATGCAAATAACCTATTCAGTTTGCAGTTCAGACAAATAAAGCTATTAAGAATGCAAATAAACTATTCAGATTGCAAATAAGCTATTCACTTTGCAAAAAAAGCTATTCAGAATAAAAATGTGCTATTCAGATTGCAAATCAGGATGAAAATAAGCAATTCATAATGAACAAAAAGGGATTCAGGATGCAAATAACCTATTCATTTTGCAGTTCAGACAAAAAAAACTATTCAGAATGCAAATAAACTATTCAGATTGCAAAAAACTAATCAGTTGGCAAAAAAAGCTATCCATAATGAAAATGTGCTATTCAGACTGCAGTTCAGGATAAAAATAAGCTATTCAGAATGAACCAAAAGGGATTCAGGATGCAAATAACCTATTCATTTTACAGTTCAGAAAAAAAAAGCTATTCAGAATGCAAATAAACTATTCAGAATGCAAATAAGCTATTTAGTTTGCAAAAAAAGCTATTCAGAATGAAAATGTGCTATTCAGACTGCAGTTCAGGATGAAAATAAGCTATTCAGAATGAACAAAAAGGGATTCAGGATGCAAATAACCTATTCATTTTGCAGTTCAGAAAAAAAAACCTATTCAGCATGCAAATAAACTATTCAGATTGCAGTTAAGCTAATCAGTTTGCAAAAAAAGCTATTCTGAATGAAAATTTGTTATTCAGATTACAGTTCAGGCTGAAAATAAGCTATTCAGAATGAAAAAAAGGGATTCAGGATGCAAATAACCTATTCAGTTTGCGTTCAGACTAAAAAACCTATTCAGAATGCAAATAAACTATTCAGATTGCAGTTCAGATAAAAAAAGCTATTCAGCATGCAAATAAACTATTCAGAATGCAAATAAACTAATCAGTTTGCAAAAAAAGCTGTTCAGAATGAAAATGTGCTATTTAGTTTGCAGTTCAAACAAAAAAAGCTATTCAGAATGAAAAAAAGGGATTCAGGATGCAAATAACCTATTCATTTTACAGTTCAGAAAAAAAAAGCTATTCAGAATGCAAATAAACTATTCAGATTGCAAATAAGCTATTTAGTTTGCAAAAAAAGCTATTCAGAATGAAAATGTGCTATTCAGACTGCAGTTCAGGATGAAAATAAGCTATTCAGAATGAACAAAAAGGGATTCAGGATGCAAATAACCTATTCATTTTGCAGTTCAGAAAAAAAACCTATTCAGCATGCAAATAAACTATTCAGATTGCAGTTAAGCTAATCAGTTGGCAAAAAAAGCTATCCATAATGAAAATGTGCTATTCAGACTGCAGTTCAGGATAAAAATAAGCTATTCAGAATGAACCAAAAGGGATTCAGGATGCAAATAACCTATTCATTTTACAGTTCAGAAAAAAAAAGCTATTCAGAATGCAAATAAACTATTCAGAATGCAAATAAGCTATTTAGTTTGCAAAAAAAGCTATTCAGAATGAAAATGTGCTATTCAGACTGCAGTTCAGGATGAAAATAAGCTATTCAGAATGAACAAAAAGGGATTCAGGATGCAAATAACCTATTCATTTTGCAGTTCAGAAAAAAAACCTATTCAGCATGCAAATAAACTATTCAGATTGCAGTTAAGCTAATCAGTTTGCAAAAAAAGCTATTCTGAATGAAAATGTGCTACTCAGATTACAGTTCAGGCTGAAAATAAGCTATTCAGAATGAAAAAAAGGGATTCAGGATGCAAATAACCTATTCAGTTTGCAGTTCAGACAAATAAAGCTATTAAGAATGCAAATAAACTATTCAGATTGCAAATAAGCTATTCACTTTGCAAAAAAAGCTATTCAGAATAAAAATGTGCTATTCAGATTGCAAATCAGGATGAAAATAAGCAATTCATAATGAACAAAAAGGGATTCAGGATGCAAATAACCTATTCATTTTGCAGTTCAGACAAAAAAAACTATTCAGAATGCAAATAAACTATTCAGATTGCAAAAAACTAATCAGTTGGCAAAAAAAGCTATCCATAATGAAAATGTGCTATTCAGACTGCAGTTCAGGATAAAAATAAGCTATTCAGAATGAACCAAAAGGGATTCAGGATGCAAATAACCTATTCATTTTACAGTTCAGAAAAAAAAAGCTATTCAGAATGCAAATAAACTATTCAGAATGCAAATAAGCTATTTAGTTTGCAAAAAAAGCTATTCAGAATGAAAATGTGCTATTCAGACTGCAGTTCAGGATGAAAATAAGCTATTCAGAATGAACAAAAAGGGATTCAGGATGCAAATAACCTATTCATTTTGCAGTTCAGAAAAAAAAACCTATTCAGCATGCAAATAAACTATTCAGATTGCAGTTAAGCTAATCAGTTTGCAAAAAAAGCTATTCTGAATGAAAATTTGTTATTCAGATTACAGTTCAGGCTGAAAATAAGCTATTCAGAATGAAAAAAAGGGATTCAGGATGCAAATAACCTATTCAGTTTGCGTTCAGACTAAAAAACCTATTCAGAATGCAAATAAACTATTCAGATTGCAGTTCAGATAAAAAAAGCTATTCAGCATGCAAATAAACTATTCAGAATGCAAATAAACTAATCAGTTTGCAAAAAAAGCTGTTCAGAATGAAAATGTGCTATTTAGTTTGCAGTTCAAACAAAAAAAGCTATTCAGAATGAAAAAAAGGGATTCAGGATGCAAATAACCTATTCATTTTACAGTTCAGAAAAAAAAAGCTATTCAGAATGCAAATAAACTATTCAGATTGCAAATAAGCTATTTAGTTTGCAAAAAAAGCTATTCAGAATGAAAATGTGCTATTCAGACTGCAGTTCAGGATGAAAATAAGCTATTCAGAATGAACAAAAAGGGATTCAGGATGCAAATAACCTATTCATTTTGCAGTTCAGAAAAAAAACCTATTCAGCATGCAAATAAACTATTCAGATTGCAGTTAAGCTAATCAGTTGGCAAAAAAAGCTATCCATAATGAAAATGTGCTATTCAGACTGCAGTTCAGGATAAAAATAAGCTATTCAGAATGAACCAAAAGGGATTCAGGATGCAAATAACCTATTCATTTTACAGTTCAGAAAAAAAAAGCTATTCAGAATGCAAATAAACTATTCAGAATGCAAATAAGCTATTTAGTTTGCAAAAAAAGCTATTCAGAATGAAAATGTGCTATTCAGACTGCAGTTCAGGATGAAAATAAGCTATTCAGAATGAACAAAAAGGGATTCAGGATGCAAATAACCTATTCATTTTGCAGTTCAGAAAAAAAACCTATTCAGCATGCAAATAAACTATTCAGATTGCAGTTAAGCTAATCAGTTTGCAAAAAAAGCTATTCTGAATGAAAATGTGCTACTCAGATTACAGTTCAGGCTGAAAATAAGCTATTCAGAATGAAAAAAAGGGATTCAGGATGCAAATAACCTATTCAGTTTGCAGTTCAGACAAATAAAGCTATTAAGAATGCAAATAAACTATTCAGATTGCAAATAAGCTATTCACTTTGCAAAAAAAGCTATTCAGAATAAAAATGTGCTATTCAGATTGCAAATCAGGATGAAAATAAGCAATTCATAATGAACAAAAAGGGATTCAGGATGCAAATAACCTATTCATTTTGCAGTTCAGACAAAAAAAACTATTCAGAATGCAAATAAACTATTCAGATTGCAAAAAACTAATCAGTTGGCAAAAAAAGCTATCCATAATGAAAATGTGCTATTCAGACTGCAGTTCAGGATAAAAATAAGCTATTCAGAATGAACCAAAAGGGATTCAGGATGCAAATAACCTATTCATTTTACAGTTCAGAAAAAAAAAGCTATTCAGAATGCAAATAAACTATTCAGAATGCAAATAAGCTATTTAGTTTGCAAAAAAAGCTATTCAGAATGAAAATGTGCTATTCAGACTGCAGTTCAGGATGAAAATAAGCTATTCAGAATGAACAAAAAGGGATTCAGGATGCAAATAACCTATTCATTTTGCAGTTCAGAAAAAAAAACCTATTCAGCATGCAAATAAACTATTCAGATTGCAGTTAAGCTAATCAGTTTGCAAAAAAAGCTATTCTGAATGAAAATTTGTTATTCAGATTACAGTTCAGGCTGAAAATAAGCTATTCAGAATGAAAAAAAGGGATTCAGGATGCAAATAACCTATTCAGTTTGCGTTCAGACAAAAAAACCTATTCAGAATGCAAATAAACTATTCAGATTGCAGTTCAGATAAAAAAAGCTATTCAGCATGCAAATAAACTATTCAGAATGCAAATAAACTATTCACTTTGCAAAAAAAGATATTCATAACGAAAATTTGCTATTCAGATTGCAGTTCATGATGAAAATAAGCTATGTAGAATGAACCAAAAGGGATTCAGGATGCAAATAACCTATTCATTTTGCAGTTCAGACAAAAAGCTATTCAGAATGCAAATAAACAATTCAGATTGCAGATCAGATAAAAAAAGCTATTCAGCATGCAAATAAACTATTCATAATGCAAATAAATTAATCAGTTTGCAAAAAAAGCTGTTCAGAATGAAAATGTGCTATTTAGTTTGCAGTTCAAACAAAAAAAGCTATTCAAAATGAAAAAAAAGGGATTCAGGATGCAAATAACCTATTCAGTTCGCAGTTCAGAAAAAAAAACTATTCAACATGCAAATAAGCTATTCAGAATGCAAATAAGCTATTCAGTTTGCAAAAAAAGCTATTCAGAATGAAAATGTGCTATTCCGATTACAGTTCAAGATGAAAATATGTTATTCAGAATGAATAAAAAGGGATTTAGGATCCAAATAACCTATTCAGTTTGCAGTTCAGACAAATAAAGCTATTAAGAATGCAAATAAACTATTCAGATTGCAAATAAACTAATCAGTTTGCAAAAAAAGCTATTCAGAATGAAAATGTGCTATTCAGATTGCAGTTCAGGATGAAAATAAGCTATTGAGAATGAACAAAAAGGGATTCAGGATGCAAATAACCTATTCATTTTGCAGTTCAGAAAAAAAAAGTTATTCAGAATGCAAATAAACTATTAAGATTGCAAATAAGCTAATCAGTTTGCAAAAAAAGCCATTCTGAATGAAAATTTGTTATTCAGATTACAGTTCAGGCTGAAAATAAGCTATTCAGAATGAAAAAAAAGGGATTCAGGATGCAAATAACCTATTCAGTTTGCGTTCAGACAAAAAAAGCTATTAAGAATGAAAATATACAATTAAGATTGCAAATAAGCTAATCAGTTTGCAAAAAAAGCTGTTCAGAATGAAAATGTGCTATTTAGTTTGCAGTTCAAACAAAAAAATCTATTCAGAATGAAAAAAAAGGGATTCAGGATGCAAATACCCTATTCAGTTCGCAGTTCAGAAAAAAAAACTATTCAGCATGCAAATAAGCTATTCAGAATGCAAATAAGCTATTCAGTTTGCAAAAAAAGCTATTCAGAATGAAAATGTGCTATTCCGATTGCAGTTCAGGATGAAAATATGTTATTCAGAATGAATAAAAAGGGATTTAGGATGCAAATAACCTATTCAGTTTGCAGTTCAGGCAAATAAAGCTATTAAGAATGCAAATAAACTATTCAGATTGCAAATAAACTAATCAATTTGCAAAAAAAGCTATTCAGAATGAAAATGTGCTATTCAGATTGCAATTCAGAATGAAAATAAGCTATTCAGAATGAACAAAAAGGGATTCAGGATGCAAATAACCTATTCATTTTGCAGTTCAGAAAAAAAAAGCTATTCAGAATGCAAATAAACTATTCAGATTGCAAATAAGCTAATCAGTTTGCCAAAAAAGCTATCCATAATGAAAATGTGCTATTCAGACTGCAGTTCAGGATGAAAATAAGCAATTCATAATGAACAACATGGGATTCAGGATGAAAATAACCTATTTAGTTTGCAATTCAAACAAAAAAAGCTATTCATAATCCAAATAAACTATTCAGATTGCAAATAAGCTATTCAGCTTACTAAAAAAGCTAATCAAAATGAAAATGTGCTATTCAGATTGCAGTTCAGGATGAAAATAATCTATTCAGAGTGAACAAAAAGGGATTTAGGATGCAAATAACCTATTCAGTTTGCAGTTCAAACAAAAAAAGCTATTCATAAGGCAAATAAACTATTCATATTGCAAATAAGCTAATCTGTTTGCCATAAAAGCTATTTAGAATGAAAATGTGCTACTTAGATTACAGTTCAAGATGAAAATAAGCTATTCAGAATGAAAAAAAGGGATTTAGCATGCAAATAACCTATTCAGTTTGCAGTTCAGACAAATAAAGCTATTAAGAATGCAAATAAACTAATCAGTTTGCAAAAAAAGCTATTCAGAATGAAAATGTGCTATTCAGATTGCAGTTCAGGATGAAAATAAGCTATTCAGAATGAAACAAATGGGATTCAGGATGCAAATAACCTATTTAGTTTGCAGTTCAAAATCAAAAAAGCTATTCAAAATACAAATAAACTATTCAGATTGCAAATAAGTTATCCAGTTTACAAAAAAAGCTAATCCAAATGAAAATGTGCAATTCCGATTGCAGTTCAGGATGAAAATAATCTATTCAGAATGAACAAGAAGGGATTCAGGATGCAAATAACCTATTCAGTTTGTAGTTGAGACAAAAAAAAGCTATTCAAAATGCAAATAAACTATTCAGATTGCAAATAAGCTAATCTGTTTGCAAAAAAAGCTAATTAGAATGAAAATGTGCTACTCAGATTACAGTTCAGGATGAAAATAAGCTATTCAGAATGAAAAAAAGGGATTTAGGATGCAAATAACCTATTCAGTTTGCAGTTCAGACAAATAAAGCTATTAAGAATGCAAATAAACTATTCAGATTGCAAATAAGCTATTCAGTTTGCAAAAAAAGCTATTCAGAATAAAAATGTGCTATTCAGATTGCAAATCAGGATGAAAATAAGCAATTCATAATGAACAAAAAGGGATTCAGGATGCAAATAACCTATTCATTTTGCAGTTCAGACAAAAATAACTATTCAGAATGCAAATAAACTATTCAGATTGCAAAAAACTAATCAGTTGGCAAAAAAAGCTATCCATAATGAAAATGTGCTATTCAGACTGCAGTTCAGGATAAAAATAAGCTATTCAGAATGAACCAAAAGGGATTCAGGATGCAAATAACCTATTCATTTTACAGTTCAGAAAAAAAAAGCTATTCAGAATGCAAATAAACTATTCAGAATGCAAATAAGCTATTTAGTTTGCAAAAAAAGCTATTCAGAATGAAAATGTGCTATTCAGACTGCAGTTCAGGATGAAAATAAGCTATTCAGAATGAACAAAAAGGGATTCAGGATGCAAATAACCTATTCATTTTGCAGTTCAGAAAAAATACCTATTCAGCATGCAAATAAACTATTCAGATTGCAGTTAAGCTAATCAGTTTGCAAAAAAAGCTATTCTGAATGAAAATTTGTTATTCAGATTACAGTTCAGGCTGAAAATAAGCTATTCAGAATGAAAAAAAAGGGATTCAGGATGCAAATAACCTATTCAGTTTGCAGTTCAAAATCAAAAAAGCTATTCAAAATACAAATAAACTATTCAGATTGCAAATAAGTTATCCAGTTTACAAAAAAAGCTAATCCAAATGAAAATGTGCAATTCCGATTGCAGTTCAGGATGAAAATAATCTATTCAGAATGAACAAAAACGGATTTAGGATGCAAATAACCTATTCAGTTTGCAGTTCAAACAAAAAAAGCTATTCAGAATGCAAATAAACTATTCATATTGCAAATAAGCTAATCTGTTTGCAATAAAAGCTATTTAAAATGAAAATGTGCTACTCAGATTACAGTTAAGGATGAAAATAAGCTATTCAGAATAAAAAAAGGGATTTAGGATGCAAATAACCTATTCAGTTTGCAGTTCAGACAAATAAAGCAATTAAGAATGCAAATAAACTATTCAGATTGCAAATAAACTAATCAGTTTGCAAAAAAAGCTATTCAGAATGAAAATGTGCTATTCAGATTGCAATTCTGGATGAAAATAAGCTATTCAGAATGAACAAAAAGGGATTCAGGATGCAAATAACCTATTCATTTTCCAGTTCAGAAAAAAAAAGCTATTCAGAATGCAAATAAACTATTCAGATTGCAAAAAACTAATCAGTTGGCAAAAAAAGCTATCCATAATGAAAATGTGCTATTCAGACTGCAGTTCAAGATAAAAATAAGCTATTCAGAATGAACCTAAAGGGATTCAGGATGCAAATAACCTATCCATTTTGCAGTTCAGAAAAAAAAAGCTATTCAGAATGCAAATAAACTATTCAGAATGCAAATAAGCTATTTAGTTTGCAAAAAAAGCTATTCAGAATGAAAATGTGCTATTCAGACTGCAGTTCAGGATGAAAATAAGCTATTCAGAATGAACAAAAAGGGATTCAGGATGCAAATAACCTATTCATTTTGCAGTTCAGAAAAAAAACCTATTCAGCATGCAAATAAACTATTCAGATTGCAGTTAAGCTAATCAGTTTGCAAAAAAAGCTATTCTGAATGAAAATGTGTTATTCAGATTACAGTTCAGGCTGAAAATAAGCTATTCAGAATGAAAAAAAAGGGATTCAGGATGCAAATAACCTATTCAGTTTGCGTTCAGACAAAAAAACCTATTCAGAATGCAAATAAACTATTCAGATTGCAGTTCAGATAAAAAAAGCTATTCAGCATGCAAATAAACTATTCAGAATGCAAATAAACTATTCACTTTGCAAAAAAAGATATTCATAACGAAAATTTGCTATTCAGATTGCAGTTCAGGATGAAAATAAGCTATGTAGAATGAACCAAAAGGGATTCAGGATGCAAATAACCTATTCATTTTGCAGTTCAGACAAAAAGCTATTCAGAATGCAAATAAACAATTCAGATTGCAGATCAGATAAAAAAAGCTATTCAGCATGCAAATAAACTATTCATAATGCAAATAAACTAATCAGTTTGCAAAAAAAGCTGTTCAGAATGAAAATGTGCTATTTAGTTTGCAGTTCAAACAAAAAAAGGTATTCAGAATGAAAAAAAAGGGATTCAGGATGCAAATAACCTATTTAGTTCGCAGTTCAGAAAAAAAAACTATTCAACATGCAAATAAGCTATTCAGAATGCAAATAAGCTATTCAGTTTGCAAAAAATGCTATTCAGAATGAAAATGTGCTATTCCGATTGCAGTTCAAGATGAAAATATGTTATTCAGAATGAATAAAAAGGGATTTAGGATCCAAATAACCTATTCAGTTTGCAGTTCAGACAAATAAAGCTATTAAGAATGCAAATAAACTATTCAGATTGCAAATAAACTAATCAGTTTGCAAAAAAAGCTATTCAGAATGAAAATGTGCTATTCAGATTGCAGTTCAGGATGAAAATAAGCTATTCAGAATGAAACAAATGGGATTCAGGATGCAAATAACCTATTTACTTTGCAGTTCAAAATCAAAAAAGCAATTCAAAATACAAATAAACTATTCAGATTGCAAATAAGCTATTCAGTTTACAAAAAAAGCTAATCAAAATGAAAATGTGCTATTAAGATTGCAGTTCAGGATGAAAATAATCTATTCAGAATGAACAAAAAGGGATTCAGGATGCAAATAACCTATTCAGTTTGTAGTTGAGACAAAAAAAAGCTATTCAAAATGCAAATAAACTATTCAGATTGCAAATAAACTAATCAGTTTGCAAAAAAAGCTGTTCAGAATGAAAATGTGCTATTCAGATTGCAGTTCAGGATGAAAATAAGCTATTCAGAATGAAACAAATGGGATTCAGGATGCAAATAACCTATTTACTTTGCAGTTCAGAAAAAAAAACTATTCAACATGCAAATAAGCTATTCAGAATGCAAATAAGCTATTCAGTTTGCAAAAAAAGCTATTCAGAATGAAAATGTGCTATTCCGATTGCAGTTCAAGATGAAAATATGTTATTCAGAATGAATAAAAAGGGATTTAGGATCCAAATAACCTATTCAGTTTGCAGTTCAGACAAATAAAGCTATTAAGAATGCAAATAAACTATTCAGATTGCAAATAAACTAATCAGTTTGCAAAAAAAGCTATTCAGAATGAAAATGTGCTATTCAGATTGCAGTTCAGGATGAAAATAAGCTATTCATAATGAAACAAATGGGATTCAGGATGCAAATAACCTATTTACTTTGCAGCTCAAAATCAAAAAAGCAATTCAAAATACAAATAAACTATTCAGATTGCAAATAAGCTATTCAGTTTACAAAAAAAGCTAATCAAAATGAAAATGTGCTATTAAGATTGCAGTTCAGGATGAAAATAATCTATTCAGAATGAACAAAAAGGGATTCAGGATGCAAATAACCTATTCAGTTTGTAGTTGAGACAAAAAAAAGCTATTCAAAATGCAAATAAACTATTCAGATTGCAAATAAGCTAATCTGTTTGCAAAAAAAGCTATTTAGAATGAAAATGTGCTACTCAGATTACAGTTCAGGATGAAAATAAGCTATTCAGAATGAAAAAAAGGGATTTAGGATGCAAATAACCTATTCAGTTTGCAGTTCAGACAAAAAGCTATTCAGAATGCAAATAAACTATTCAGATTGCAAATAAGCTAATCTGTTTGCAAAAAAAGCTATTTCGAATGAAAATGTGCTACACAGATTACAGTTCAGGATGAAAATAAGCTATTCAGAATGAAAAAAAGGGATTTAGGATGCAAATAACATATTCAGTTTGCAGTTCAGACAAATAAACTATTCAGATTGCAAATAAACTAATCAGTTTGCAAATAAAGATATTCAGAATGAAAATGTGCTATTCAGATTGCAGTTCACGATGAAAATAAGCAATTCAGAATGAACAAAAAGGGATTCAGGATGCAAATAACCTATTCATTTTGCAGTTCAGACAAAAAAAGCTATTCAGAATGCAAATAAACTATTCAGATTGCAAATAAACTAATCAGTTTGCAAAAATAGCTATCCATAATGAATATGTGCTATTCAGACTGCAGTTCAGGATGAAAATAAGCTATTTTGAATGAACAAAAGGGGATTCGGGATGCAAATAACCTATTCATTTTGCAGTTCAGAAAAAAAAAGCTATTCAGAATGCAAATAAACTATTCAGATTGCAAATAAGCTAATCAGTTTGAAAAAAAAGCAATTCAGAATGAAAATTTGCTATTTAGATTGCAGTTCAGCCTGAAAATAAGCTATTCAGAATGCAAAAAAGGGATTCAGGATGCAAATAACCTATTCAGTTTGCGTTCAGACAAAAAAAGCGATTCAGAATGCAAATAAACTATTCAGATTGCAAATAAACTAATCAGTTTGCCAAAAAAAGCTATTCAGAATGAAAATGTGCTATTCAGACGGCAGTTCAGGATGAAAATAATCAATTTAGAATGAAAAATAAGGATTCAGGAGGCAAATAACCTATTCAGTTTCCATTTCAGACAAAAAAAGCTATTCAGAATGCAAATAAACTATTCAGATTGCAAATAAGCTAATCCGTTTGCGAAAAAAGCTATTCAAAATGAAAATGTGCTATTCAAATTGCAGTTCAGGATGAAAATAAGCAATTCAGAATGAACAAAATGGGATTCAGGATGCAAATAACCTATTTAGTTTGCAGTTCAAACAAAAAAAGCTATTCAAAATGCAAATAAACTATTCAGATTGCAAATAAGCTTTTCAGTTTACAGAAAAAGCTAATCAAAATGAAAATGTGCTATTCAGATTGCAGTTCAGGATGAAAATAATATATTCAGAGTGAACAAAAAGGGATTCTGGAAGCATATAACCTATTCAGTTTGCAGTTCAGACAAAAAAATCTATTCAGAATGCAAATAAACAATTCAGATTGCAAATAAGCTATTCAGTTTGCAAAAAAAGCTATTCCGTATGAAAATGTGCTATTCAGATTGCATTTCAGGATGAAAATAAGCTATTCTGAATGAAAAACAGGGGATTCAGGATGCAAATAAGCTAATCAGTTCGCAGTTCAGACAAAAAAAGCTATTCAGAATGCACATAAGCTATTCAGTTTGCAAAAAAAGCTATTCAGAATGAAAATGTGATATTCAGATTGCAGTTCAGGATGAAAATAAGCTATTCAGAATGAACAAAAAGGGATTCAGGATGCAAATAACCTATTCATTTTGCAGTTCAGACAAAAAGCTATTCAGAATGCAAATAAACTATTCAGATTGCAAATAAGCTAATCTGTTTGCAAAAAAAGCTATTTCGAATGAAAATGTGCTACACAGATTACAGTTCAGGATGAAAATAAGCTATTCAGAATGAAAAAAAGGGATTTAGGATGCAAATAACATATTCAGTTTGCAGTTCAGACAAATAAAGCTATTAAGAATGCAAATAAACTATTCAGATTGCAAATAAACTAATCAGTTTGCAAATAAAGATATTCAGAATGAAAACGTGCTATTCAGATTGCAGTTCACGATGAAAATAAGCAATTCAGAATGAACAAAAAGGGATTCAGGATGCAAATAACCTATTCATTTTGCAGTTCAGACAAAAAAAGCTATTCAGAATGCAAATAAACTATTTAGATTGCAAATAAACTAATTAGTTTGCAAAAATAGCTATCCATAATGAATATGTGCTATTCAGACTGCAGTTCAGGATGAAAATAAGCTATTTTGAATGAACAAAAGGGGATTCGGGATGCAAATAACCTATTCATTTTGCAGTTCAGAAAAAAAAAGCTATTCAGAATGCAAATAAACTATTCAGATTGCAAATAAACTAATCAGTTTGAAAAAAAAGCTATTCAGAATGAAAATTTGCTATTTAGATTGCAGTTCAGCCTGAAAATAAGCTATTCAGAATGCAAAAAAGGGATTCAGGATGCAAATAACCTATTTAGTTTGCGTTCAGACAAAAAAAGCGATTCAGAATGCAAATAAACTATTCAGATTGCAAATAAACTAATCAGTTTGCCAAAAAAAGCTATTCAGAATGAAAATGTGCTATTCAGACGGCAGTTCAGGATGAAAATAATCAATTGAGAATGAAAAATAAGGATTCAGGAGGCAAATAACCTCTTCAGTTTCCATTTCAGACAAAAAAAGCTATTCAGAATGCAAATAAACTATTCAGATTGCAAATAAGCTAATTAGTTTGCGAAAAAAGCTATTCAAAATGAAAATGTGCTATTCAAATTGCAGTTCAGGATGAAAATAAGCAATTCAGAATGAACAAAATGGGATTCAGGATGCAAATAACCTATTTAGTTTGCAGTTCAAACAAAAAACGCTATTCAAAATGCAAATAAACTATTCGGATTGCAAATAAGCTTTTCAGTTTACAGAAAAAGCTAATCGAAATGAAAATGTGCTATTCAGATTGCAGTTCAAGATGAAGATAATATATTCAAAGTGAACAAAAAGGGATTCTGGAAGCAAATAACCTATTCAGTTTGCAGTTCAGACAAAAAAATCTATTCAGAATGCAAATAAACAATTCAGATTGCAAATAAGCTATTCAGTTTGTAAAAAAAGCTATTCAGTATGAAAATGTGCTATTCAGATTGCATTTCAGGATGAAAATAAGCTATTCAGAATGAAAATAAAGGTGTTCAGGATGCAAATAACCTATTCAGTTCGCAGTTCAGACAATAAAAGCTATTCAGAATGCACATAAGCTATTCAGTTTGCAAAAAAAGCTATTCAAAATGAAAATGTGATATTCAGATTGCAGTTCAGGATGAAAATAAGCTATTCAGAATGAACAAAAAGGGATTCAGGATGCAAATAACCTATTCATTTTGCAGTTCAGACAAAAAGCTATTCAGAATGCAAATAAACTATTCAGATTGCAAATAAGCTAATCTGTTTGCAAAAAAAGCTATTTCGAATGAAAATGTGCTACACAGATTACAGTTCAGGATGAAAATAAGCTATTCAGAATGAAAAAAAGGGATTTAGGATGCAAATAACATATTCAGTTTGCAGTTCAGACAAATAAAGCTATTAAGAATGCAAATAAACTATTCAGATTGCAAATAAACTAATCAGTTTGCAAATAAAGATATTCAGAATGAAAACGTGCTATTCAGATTGCAGTTCACGATGAAAATAAGCAATTCAGAATGAACAAAAAGGGATTCAGGATGCAAATAACCTATTCATTTTGCAGTTCAGACAAAAAAAGCTATTCAGAATGCAAATAAACTATTCAGATTGCAAATAAACTAATCAGTTTGCAAAAATAGCTATCCATAATGAATATGTGCTATTCAGACTGCAGTTCAGGATGAAAATAAGCTATTTTGAATGAACAAAAGGGGATTCGGGATGCAAATAACCTATTCATTTTGCAGTTCAGAAAAAAAAAGCTATTCAGAATGCAAATAAACTATTCAGATTGCAAATAAGCTAATCAGTTTGAAAAAAAAGCTATTCAGAATGAAAATTTGCTATTTAGATTGCAGTTCAGCCTGAAAATAAGCTATTCAGAATGCAAAAAAGGGATTCAGGATGCAAATAACCTATTTAGTTTGCGTTCAGACAAAAAAAGCGATTCAGAATGCAAATAAACTATTCAGATTGCAAATAAACTAATCAGTTTGCCAAAAAAAGCTATTCAGAATGAAAATGTGCTATTCAGACGGCAGTTCAGGATGAAAATAATCAATTGAGAATGAAAAATAAGGATTCAGGAGGCAAATAACCTATTCAGTTTCCATTTCAGACAAAAAAAGCTATTCAGAATGCAAATAAACTATTCAGATTGCAAATAAGCTAATTAGTTTGCGAAAAAAGCTATTCAAAATGAAAATGTGCTATTCAAATTGCAGTTCAGGATGAAAATAAGCAATTCAGAATGAACAAAATGGGATTCAGGATGCAAATAACCTATTTAGTTTGCAGTTCAAACAAAAAACGCTATTCAAAATGCAAATAAACTATTCGGATTGCAAATAAGCTTTTCAGTTTACAGAAAAAGCTAATCGAAATGAAAATGTGCTATTCAGATTGCAGTTCAAGATGAAAATAATATATTCAAAGTGAACAAAAAGGGATTCTGGAAGCAAATAACCTATTCAGTTTGCAGTTCAGACAAAAAAATCTATTCAGAATGCAAATAAACAATTCAGATTGCAAATAAGCTATTCAGTTTGTAAAAAAAGCTATTCAGTATGAAAATGTGCTATTCAGATTGCATTTCAGGATGAAAATAAGCTATTCAGAATGAAAATAAAGGTGTTCAGGATGCAAATAACCTATTCAGTTCGCAGTTCAGACAATAAAAGCTATTCAGAATGCACATAAGCTATTCAGTTTGCAAAAAAAGCTATTCAAAATGAAAATGTGATATTCAGATTGCAGTTCAGGATGAAAATAAGCTATTCAGAATGAACAAAAAGGGATTCAGGATGCAAATAACCTATTCATTTTGCAGTTCAGACAAAAAGCTATTCAGAATGCAAATAAACTATTCAGATTGCAAATAAGCTAATCTGTTTGCAAAAAAAGCTATTTCGAATGAAAATGTGCTACACAGATTACAGTTCAGGATGAAAATAAGCTATTCAGAATGAAAAAAAGGGATTTAGGATGCAAATAACATATTCAGTTTGCAGTTCAGACAAATAAAGCTATTAAGAATGCAAATAAACTATTCAGATTGCAAATAAACTAATCAGTTTGCAAATAAAGATATTCAGAATGAAAACGTGCTATTCAGATTGCAGTTCACGATGAAAATAAGCAATTCAGAATGAACAAAAAGGGATTCAGGATGCAAATAACCTATTCATTTTGCAGTTCAGACAAAAAAAGCTATTCAGAATGCAAATAAACTATTCAGATTGCAAATAAACTAATCAGTTTGCAAAAATAGCTATCCATAATGAATATGTGCTATTCAGACTGCAGTTCAGGATGAAAATAAGCTATTTTGAATGAACAAAAGGGGATTCGGGATGCAAATAACCTATTCATTTTGCAGTTCAGAAAAAAAAAGCTATTCAGAATGCAAATAAACTATTCAGATTGCAAATAAGCTAATCAGTTTGAAAAAAAAGCTATTCAGAATGAAAATTTGCTATTTAGATTGCAGTTCAGCCTGAAAATAAGCTATTCAGAATGCAAAAAAGGGATTCAGGATGCAAATAACCTATTTAGTTTGCGTTCAGACAAAAAAAGCGATTCAGAATGCAAATAAACTATTCAGATTGCAAATAAACTAATCAGTTTGCCAAAAAAAGCTATTCAAAATGAAAATGTGCTATTCAAATTGCAGTTCAGGATGAAAATAAGCAATTCAGAATGAACAAAATGGGATTCAGGATGCAAATAACCTATTTAGTTTGCAGTTCAAACAAAAAACGCTATTCAAAATGCAAATAAACTATTCGGATTGCAAATAAGCTTTTCAGTTTACAGAAAAAGCTAATCGAAATGAAAATGTGCTATTCAGATTGCAGTTCAAGATGAAAATAATATATTCAAAGTGAACAAAAAGGGATTCTGGAAGCAAATAACCTATTCAGTTTGCAGTTCAGACAAAAAAATCTATTCAGAATGCAAATAAACAATTCAGATTGCAAATAAGCTATTCAGTTTGTAAAAAAAGCTATTCAGTATGAAAATGTGCTATTCAGATTGCATTTCAGGATGAAAATAAGCTATTCAGAATGAAAATAAAGGTGTTCAGGATGCAAATAACCTATTCAGTTCGCAGTTCAGACAATAAAAGCTATTCAGAATGCACATAAGCTATTCAGTTTGCAAAAAAAGCTATTCAGAATGAAAATGTGATATTCAGATTGCAGTTCAGGATGAAAATAAGCTATTCAGAATGAACAAAAAGGGATTCAGGATGCAAATAACCTATTCATTTTGCAGTTCAGACAAAAAGCTATTCAGAATGCAAATAAACTATTCAGATTGCAAATAAGCTAATCTGTTTGCAAAAAAAGCTATTTCGAATGAAAATGTGCTACACAGATTACAGTTCAGGATGAAAATAAGCTATTCAGAATGAAAAAAAGGGATTTAGGATGCAAATAACATATTCAGTTTGCAGTTCAGACAAATAAAGCTATTAAGAATGCAAATAAACTATTCAGATTGCAAATAAACTAATCAGTTTGCAAATAAAGATATTCAGAATGAAAATGTGCTATTCAGATTGCAATTCACGATGAAAATAAGCAATTCAGAATGAACAAAAAGGGATTCAGGATGCAAATAACCTATTCATTTTGCAGTTCAGACAAAAAAAGCTATTCAGAATGCAAATAAACTATTCAGATTGCAAATAAACTAATCAGTTTGCAAAAAAAGCTATCCATAATGAATATGTGCTATTCAGACTGCAGTTCAGGATGAAAATAAGCTATTCTAAATGAACAAAAGGGGATTCAGGATGCAAATAACCTATTCATTTTGCAGTTCAGAAAAAAAAAACTATTCAGAATGCAAATAAACTATTCAGATTGCAAATAAGCTAATCAGTTTGAAAAAAAAGCTATTTAGAATGAAAATTTGCTATTTAGATTGCAGTTCAGCCTGAAAATAAGCTATTCAGAATGCAAAAAAGGGATTCAGGATGCAAATAACCTATTCAGTTTGCGTTCAGACAAAAAAAGCGATTCAGAATGCAAATAAACTATTCAGATTGCAAATAAACTTATCAGTTTGCCAAAAAAAGCTATTCAGAATGAAAATGTGCTATTCAGATGGTAGTTCAGGATGAAAATAATCAATTTAGAATGAAAAATAAGGATTCAGGAGGCAAATAACCTATTCAGTTTCCATTTCAGACAAAAAAAGCTATTCAGAATGCAAATAAACTATTCAGATTGCAAATAAGCTAATCCGTTTGCGAAAAAAGCTATTCAAAATGAAAATGTGCTATTCAAATTGCAGTTCAGGATGAAAATAAGCAATTCAGAATGAACAAAATGGGATTCAGGATGCAAATAACCTATTTAGTTTGCAGTTCAAACAAAAAACGCTATTCAAAATGCAAATAAACTATTCAGATTGCAAATAAGCTTTTCAGTTTACAGAAAAAGCTAATCAAAATGAAAATGTGCTATTCAGATTGCAGTTCAGGATGAAAATAATATATTCAGAGTGAACAAAAAGGGATTCTGGAAGCATATAACCTATTCAGTTTGCAGTTCAGACAAAAAAATCTATTCAGAATGCAAATAAACAATTCAGATTGCAAATAAGCTATTCAGTTTGCAAACAAAAGCTATTCAGTATGAAAATGTGCTATTCAGATTGCATGTCAGGATGAAAATAAGCTATTCAGAATGAAAAAAAGGGGATTCAGGATGCAAATAAGCTAATCAGTTCGCAGTTCAGACAAAAAAAGCTATTCAGAATGCACATAAGCTATTCAGTTTGCAAAAAAAGCTATTCAGAATGAAAATGTGATATTCAGATTGCAGTTCAGGATGAAAATAAGCTATTCAAAATGAACAAAAAGGGATTCAAAATGCAAATAACCTATTCATTTTGCAGTTCAGACAAAAAGCTATTCAGAATGCAAATAAACTATTCAGATTGCAAATAAGCTAATCTGTTTGCAAAAAAAGCTATTTAGAATGAAAATGTGCTACTCAGATTACAGTTCAGGATGAAAATAAGCTATTCAGAATGAAAAAAAGGGGTTTAGGATGCAAATAACATATTCAGTTTAAAGTTCAGACAAATAAAGCTATTAAGAATGCAAATAAACTATTCAGATTGCAAATAAACTAATCTGTTTGCAAATAAAGATATTCAGAATGAAAATGTGCTATTCAGATTGCAGTTCACGATGAAAACAAGCAATTCAGAATGAACAAAAAGGGATTCAGGATGCAAATAACCTATTTAGTTTGCAGTTCAAACAAAAAACGCTATTCAAAATGCAAATGTGCTATTCAGATTACAGTTCCGGATGAAAATAAGCTATTCAAAATGAAACAAATGGGATTCAGGATGCAAATAACCTATTTAGTTTGCAGTTCAAAATCAAAAAAGCTATTCAAAATAGAAATAAACTATTCAGATTGCAAATAAGCTATTCAGTGTACAAAAAAAGCTAATCAAAATGAAAATGTGCTATTCAGATTGCAGTTCAGGATGAAAATAATCTATTCAGAATGAACATAAAGGGATTTAGGATGCAAATAACCTATTCAGTTTGCAGTTCAGACAAAAAAAACTATTCAGAATGCAAATAAACTATTCAGCATGCAAATAAGCTATTCAGATTGCAAATAACATTATTAGTTTGCAAAAAAAGTTATTCAGAATGAAAATGTGCTATTCAGACTGCAGTTCAGGATGAAAATAAGCAATTTAGAATGAAAAAAAAGGATTGAGGAGGCAAATAACATATTCATTTTGCAGTTCAGATAAAAAAAGCTATTCAGAATGCAAATAAACTATTTAGATTGCAAATAAGCTAATCAGTTGGCAAAAAAAGCTATTCAGAATGAAAATGTGCTATTCAGATTGCAGTTCAGGACGAAAATAAGCTATTCATAATGAACAAAAAGGGATTCAGGATTAAAATAACCTATTCATTTTGCGGTTCAGACAAAAAAAACTATTCAAAATGCAAATAAACTATTCAGATTGCAAATAAACTAATCAGTTTGCAAAAAAAGCTATCCATAATGAAATAGATCAGATTGCAGTTCAGGAAAAAAAAAAGGATTCAGAATACGAATAACCTATGCAGTGCAGACCGAAAAAAGCATCAGAATGCAAATAAACAATTCAGATTGCAAATAATCTATTCAGTTTGCAGTTCAGGATGAAAATAATATATTCAGAATGAACAAAAAGGGATTCAGGATGCAAATAACCTATTCAGTTTGCAGTTCAGACAAAAAAAGCTATTCAGAAGGCAAATTAATTATTCAGATTGCAATTAAGCTAATCAGTTTGCAAAAAAAGGCAATTCAGAATGAAAATGTGCTATTCAGATTGCACTTCCTGATGAAAATAAGCTATTCAGAATAAAAAAAAAAAGGATTCAGGATGCAAATAACCTATTCAGTTTGCAGTTCAGACAAAAAAAGCTATTCAGATTGCAAATAAATTATTCAGATTGCAAATAAGCTATTCAGAATGAAAATGTGCCATTCAGATTGCAGTTCAAGATAAAAATAAGCTATTCAGAATGAAAAAAAGGGATTCAGGATGCAAGTAAACTATCAAGATTGCAAATAAGGTATTCAGTTTGCAAAAAAAACTATTCAGAATGAAAATGTGCTATGCAGATTGCAGATCAGCATGGAAATATGTTATTCAGAATGAATAAAAAGGGCTTCAGGAAGCAAATAACGTATTCTGTTCGCAGTTCAGACAAAAAAAGCTATTCAGAATGCAAATAAACTATTCAGCATGCAAATAAGCTATTCAGATTGCAGTTCAGGACGAAAATAAGCTATTCAGAGTGAAAATGTTCTATTCTGATTGCAGTTCAGGATGAAAATAAGCTATTCAGAATGAAAAAAAAGGGATTCAGGATGCAAAAAACCTATTCAGTTTGCAATTCAGACATAAAAAGCTATTCAGAATGCAAAGAAACTATCCACATTGCAAGTAAGTTATTCAGTTTGCAAAAAAAGGCTATTCAGAATGAAAATGTGCTATTCAGATTGCACTTCATGATGAAAATAAGCTATTCAGAATAAAAAAAAAGGGATTCAGGATGCAAATAAACTATCCAGATTGCAAATAACCTATTCAGTTTGTTAAAAAAGCTATTCAGAATGAAAATGTGCTATTAAGTTTGTAGTTCAGACAAAAAAAGCTATTCAGAATGCCAATAAACAATTCAGATTGCAAATAAGCTATTCAGTTTGCAAAAAAAGCTATTCAGAATGAAAATGTGCTATTCAGATTGCAGTTCAGGATGAAAATAAGCTATTCAGAATGAAAAAAAAAGGGATTCAGGATGCGAATAACCTATTAAGTTTGTAGTTTAGACAAAAAAAGCTATTCCGAATGCCAATAAACAATTCATATTGTAAATAATCTATTCAGTTTGCAAAAAAAGCTATTCAGAATGAAAATGTGCTATTCAGATTGCAGTTCAGGATGAAAATAAGCTATTTAGAATGAAAAAAAAGGTATTCAGGATGCGAACAATGTATTCACTCTGCAGTTCAGCAAAAAAAGCTATTCAGAATGAAAACAAAGGATTCAGGATGCGAATAACCTATTCAGTTGGCAATTCAGACAAAAAAAGCTATTCTGAATGCAAATAAAGTATTTAGATTGCAAATAAGCTATTTAGTTTGCACAAAAAACTTTTCAGAATGAAAATGTGCTATTCAGATTGCAGTTCAGGATGAAAATAAGCTATTCAAAATGAAAAAAAAGTGTTTCAGGATGCGAATAACCTATTCAGTTGGCAATTCTAACAAAAAAAGCTATTCAGAATGCAAAGAAGCTATTCAGTTTGCAGAAAAAGCTTTTCAGAATGAAAATGTGCTATTCAGATTGCAGTTCAGGATGAAAATAAGCTATTCAGAATGAAAAAAAAAAGAATCAGGATGCGAATAACCTATTTAGTTTGCAGTTCAGACAAAAAAAGCTATTCAGAATGCAAATAAACTATTCAGATTGCAAATATGCTATTCAGTTTGCAAAAAAAGCTATTCAGAATGAAAATGTGCTATTCAGATTGCAGTTAAGGATGAAAATAAGCTATTCAGAATGAAAAAAAAAGGATTAAGGATGCGTATAACCTATTCAGCTGGAAATTCAGACAAAAAAAGCTATTCAGAATGCAAAAAAACTATTTAGATTTCAAATAAGCTATTTAGTTTGCAAAAGAAGCTATTCAGAATGAAAATGTGCTATTCAGATTGCAGTTAAGTATGAAAATAAGCTATTCATAATGAAAAAAAAGGGATTCAGGATGCGAATAAGCTATTCAGTTGGCAATTCAAACAAAAAAAGCTATTCAAAATGCAAATAAACTATTCAGATTGCAAATAAGCTTTTCAGTTTAAAGAAAAAGCTAATCAAAATGAAAATGTGCTATTCAGATTGCAGTTCAGGATGAAAATAATATATTCAGAGTGAACAAAAAGGGATTCTGGAAGCAAATAACCTATTCAGTTTGCAGTTCAGACAAAAAAATCTATTCAGAATGCAAATAAACAATTCAGATTGCAAATAAGCTATTCAGTTTGCAAAAAAAGCTATTCAGTATGAAAATGTGCTATTCAGATTGCATTTCAGGATGAAAATAAGCTATTAAGAATGAAAAAAAAGGGATTCAGGATGCAAATAAGCTAATCAGTTCGCAGTTCAGACAAAAAAAGCTATTCAGAATGCACATAAGCTATTCAGGTTGCAAAAAAAGCTATTCAGAATGAAAATGTGATATTCAGATTGCAGTTCAGGATGAAAATAAGCTATTCAAAATGAACAAAAAGGGATTCAAAATGCAAATAACCTATTCATTTTGTATTTCAGACAAAAAGCTATTCAGAATGCAAATAAACTATTCAGATTGCAAATAAGCTAATCTGTTTGCAAAAAAAGCTATTTAGAATGAAAATGTGCTACTCAGATTACAGTTCAGGATGAAAATAAGCTATTCAGAATGAAAAAAAAGGGGTTTAGGATGCAAATAACATATTCAGTTTAAAGTTCAGACAAATAAAGCTATTAAGAATGCAAATAAACTATTCAGATTGCAAAAAAACTAATCAGTTTGCAAATAAAGATATTCAGATTGCAGTTCACGATGAAAACAAGCAATTCAGAATGAACAAAAAGGGATTCAAGATGCAAATAACCTATTTAGTTTGCAGTTCAAACAAAAAACGCTATTCAAAATGCAAATGTGCTATTCAGATTACAGTTCCGGATGAAAATAAGCTATTCAGAATGAAACAAATGGGATTCAGGATGCAAATAACCTATTTAGTTTGCAGTTCAAAATCAAAAAAGCTATTCAAAATAGAAATAAACTATTCAGATTGCAAATAAGCTATTCAGTGTACAAAAAAAGCTAATCAAAATGAAAATGTGCTATTCAGATTGCAGTTCAGGATGAAAATAATCTATTCAGAATGAACATAAAGGGATTTAGGATGCAAATAACCTATTCAGTTTGCAGTTCAGACAAAAAAAACTATTCAGAATGCAAATAAACTATTCAGATTGCAAATAAACTAATCAGTTTGCAAAAAAAGCTATCCATAATGAAATAGATCAGATTGCAGTTCAGGAAAAAAAAAAGGATTCAAAATACAAATAACCTATGCAGTGCAGACCGAAAAAAGCATCAGAATGCAAATAAACAATTCAGATTGCAAATAACCTTATTAGTTTGCAAAAAAAGTTATTCAGAATGAAAATGTGCTATTCAGACTGCAGTTCAGGATGAAAATAAGCAATTTAGAATGAAAAAAAAGGATTGAGGAGGCAAATAACATATTCATTTTGCAGTTCAGATAAAAAAAGCTATTCAGAATGCAAATAAACTATTTAGATTGCAAATAAGCTAATCAGTTAGCAAAAAAAGCTATTCATAATGAAAATGTGCTATTCAGATTGCAGTTCAGGACGAAAATAAGCTATTCATAATGAACAAAAAAGGATTCAGGATTAAAATAACCTATTCATTTTGCAGTTCAGACAAAAAAAACTATTCAGAATGCAAATAAACTATTCAGATTGCAAATAAACTAATTAGTTTGCAAAAAAAGCTATCCATAATGAAATAGATCAGATTGCAGTTCAGGAAAAAAAAAAGGATTCAAAATACAAATAACCTATGCAGTGCAGACCGAAAAAAGCATCAGAATGCAAATAAACAATTCAGATTGCAAATAACCTTATTAGTTTGCAAAAAAAGTTATTCAGAATGAAAATGTGCTATTCAGACTGCAGTTCAGGATGAAAATAAGCAATTTAGAATGAAAAAAAAGGATTGAGGAGGCAAATAACATATTCATTTTGCAGTTCAGATAAAAAAAGCTATTCAGAATGCAAATAAACTATTTAGATTGCAAATAAGCTAATCAGTTAGCAAAAAAAGCTATTCAGAATGAAAATGTGCTATTCAGATTGCAGTTCAGGACGAAAATAAGCTATTCATAATGAACAAAAAAGGATTCAGGATTAAAATAACCTATTCATTTTGCAGTTCAGACAAAAAAAACTATTCAGAATGCAAATAAACTATTCAGATTGCAAATAAACTAATTAGTTTGCAAAAAAAGCTATCCATAATGAAATAGATCAGATTGCAGTTCAGGAAAAAAAAAAGGATTCAAAATACAAATAACCTATGCAGTGCAGACCGAAAAAAGCATCAGAATGGAAATAAACAATTCAGATTGCAAATAATCTATTCAGTTTGCAGTTCAGGATGAAAATAATATATTCAGAATGAACAAAAAGGGATTCAGGATGCAAATAACCTATTCAGTTTGCAGTTCAGACAAAAAAAGCTATTCAGAAGGCAAATATATTATTCAGATTGCAATTAAGCTAATCAGTTTGCAAAAAAAGGCAATTCAGAATGAAAATGTGCTATTCAGATTGCACTTCATGATGAAAATAAGCTATTCAGAATAAAAAAAAAAAGATTCAGGATGCAAATAACCTATTCAGTTTGCAGTTCAGACTAAAAAAGCTATTCAGATTGCAAATAAATTATTCAGATTGCAAATAAGCAATTCAGAATGAAAATGTGCCATTCAGATTGCAGTTCAAGATAAAAATAAGCTATTCAGAATGAAAAAAAGGGATTCAGGATGCAAGTAAACTATCAAGATTGCAAATAAGGTATTCAGTTTGCAAAAAAAACTATTCAGAATGAAAATGTGCTATGCAGATTGCAGATCAGCATGGAAATATGTTATTCAGAATGAATAAAAAGGGCTTCAGGAAGCAAATAACCTATTCTGTTCGCAGTTCAGACAAAAAAAGCTATTCAGAATGCAAATAAACTATTCAGCATGCAAATAAGCTATTCAGATTGCAGTTCAGGACGAAAATAAGCTATTCAGAGTGAAAATGTTCTATTCAGATTGCAGTTCAGGACGAAAATAAGCTATTCAGAGTGAAAATGTTCTATTCTGATTGCAGTTCAGGATGAAAATAAGCTATTCAGAATGAAAAAAAAGGGATTCAGGATGCAAAAAACCTATTCAGTTTGCAATTCAGACATAAAAAGCTATTCAGAATGCAAGGAAACTATCCACATTGCAAGTAAGTTATTCAGTTTGCAAAAAAAGGCTATTCAGAATGAAAATGTGCTATTCAGATTGCACTTCATGATGAAAATAAGCTATTCAGAATAAAAAAAAAGGGATTCAGGATGCAAATAAACTATCCAGATTGCAAATAACCTATTCAGTTTGTAAAAAAAGCTATTCAGAATGAAAATGTGCTATTTAGATTGCAGTTCAGGACGAAAGTAAGCTATTTGAAATGAAAAAAAAAGGATTCAGGATGCAAATAATCTATTCAGTTTGCAGTTCAGAAAACAAAAGCTATTCAGAAGGAAAATAAACTATTCAGATTACAATTAAGCTAATCAGTTTGAAAAAAACGGCTATTCAGAATGAAAATGTGCTATTCAGATTGCACTTCATGATGAAAATAAGCTATTCAGAATAAAAAAAAGAGATTCAGGATGCAAATAACCTATTCAGACAAAAAAAGCTATTTAGGTTGCAAATAAATTATTCAGATTGCAAATAAGCTATTCAGTTTTCAAAAAAAGAAATTCAGAATGGAAATGTGCCATTCAGATTGCAGTTCAAGATAAAAATAAGCTATTCAGAATGAAAAAAAGAGATTCAGGATGCAAATAAACTATCCAGATTGGAAATAAGGTATTCAGTTTGCAAAAAAAACTATTCAGAATGAAAATGTGGGATCCGGATGGAAATATGTTATTCAGAATGAATAAAAAGGGATTCAGGATGCAAATAACCTATTCTGTTTGCAGTTCAGACAAAAAAAGCTATTCAGAATGCAAATAAACAATTCAGCATGCAAATAAGCTATTCAGATTGCATTTCAGGATGAAAATAAGCTATTCGGAATGAAAATGTTCTATTCTGATTGCAGTTCAGGATGAAAATAAGCTATTCAGAATGAAAAAAAGGGATTCAGGATGCAAATAACCTATTCAGTTTGCAGTTCTGACAAAAAAAGCTATTCAGAATGCAAAGAAACTATCCAGATTGCAAATAAGTTATTCAGTTTGCAAAAAAAACTATTCACAATGAAAATGTGCTATTCAGATTGTAGTTCTGGATGGAAATATGTTATTCAGAATGAATAAAAAGGGATTCAGGATGCAAATAACCTACTCAGTTTGCAGTTCAGACAAAAAAACTATTCAGAATGCAAATAAGCAATTCAGATTGCAAATAAGCTATTCAGTTTGTAAAAAAAGCTATTCAGTATGAAAATGTGCTATTCAGATTGCATTTCAGGATGAAAATAAGCTATTCAGAATGAAAAAAAAGGGATTCAGGAATCAAATAAGCTAATCAGTTCACAGTTCAGACAAAAAAAGCTATTCAGAATGCACATAAGCTATTCAGTTTGCAAAAAAAGCTATTCAGAATGAAAATGTGATATTCAGAATGCAGTTCTGGATGAAAATAAGCTAATCTGAATGAACAAAAGGGATTCAAAATGCAAATAACCTATTCATTTTGCAGTTCAGACAAAAAGCTATTCAGAATGCAAATAAACTATTCAGATTGCAAATAAGCTAAACTGTTTGCAAAAAATGCTATTTTGAATGAAAATGTTCTACTCAGATTACAGTTCAGGATGAAAATAAGCTATTCAGAATGAAAAAAAGGGATTTAGGATGCAAATAACATATTCAGCATGCAAATAAGCTATTCAGATTGCAGTTCAGGATGAAAATAAGCTATTCAGAATGAAAATGTGCTATTCAGATTGCAGTTCACGAAGAAAAAAAGCTATTCAGAATGAAAAGAAAGGGATTCAGGATGCAAATAACTTATTCATTTCGCAGTTGAGACAAAAAAATCTATTCAGTTTGCAAACAAAGCAATTCAGAATGAAAATGTGCTATTCAGATTGCAGTTCAGGATGAAAATAAGCAATTCAGAATGAACAAAAAGGGATTCAGGATGCAAATAACCTATTCAGTTTGCAGTTCAGACAAAAAAAACTATTCAGAATGCAAATAAACTATTCAAATTGCAAATAAGCTAATCAGTATGCAAAAAAACCTATTCTGAATGAAAATATGCTATTCAGATTACAGTTCAGGATGAAAATAAGCTATTCGGAATGAACAAAAAGGGATTCAGGATGCAAATAACCTATTCAGTTTGCAGTTCAGACAAAAAAAGCTATTCAGAATGCAAATAAACTATTCAGATTGCAAATAAGCTATTCATTTTAGAAAAAAAGCTAATCAAAATGAAAATGTGCTATTCAGATTGCAGTTCAGGATGAAAATAATCTATTCAGAATGAACAAAAAGGGATTCAGGATGCAAATAACCTATTCAGTTTGCAGTTCAGACAAAAAAAGCTATTCAGAATGCAAATAAATTATCCAGATTGTCAATACGCTAATCAGTTTGCAAAAAAAGCTATTCATAATGATAATGTGCCATTCAGATTGCAGTTCAGGATAAAAATATGCTATTCAGAATGAAAAAAAGAGATTCAGGTTGCAAATAACCTTTTCAATTTGCGGTTCAGATAAAAAAATCTATTCATAATGCAAATAAACTATCCAGAATGCAAATAAGCTATTCAGTTTGCAAAAAAAGCTATTCAGAATGAAAAGGTGCTATTCAGATTGCAGTTCAGGATGAAAATAAGCTATTTAGAATGAACCAAAAGGGATTCAGGATGCAAATAACCTATTTAGTTTGCAATTCAAACAAAAAAAAGCTATTCAGAATGCAAATAAACTATTTAGATTGCAAATAAGCTATTCAGTTTGCAAAAAAAGCTATTCAGAAGGAAAATGTGCTATTCAGATTGCAGTTCAGGATGAAAATAAGCTATTCTAAATGAACAAAAAGGGATTCAGGATGCAAATAACCTATTCAGTTTGCTGTTCAGACAAAAAAAACTATTCAGAATGCAAATAAACTATTCAGATTGCAAATAAGCTAATCAGTATGCAAAAAAACCTATTCTGAATGAAAATATGCTATTCAGATTACAGTTCAGGATGAAAATAAGCTATTCGGAATGAACAAAAAGGGATTCAGGATGCAAATAACCTATTCAGTTTGCAGTTCAGACAAAAAAAGCTATTCAGAATGCAAATAAACTATTCAGATTGCAAATAAGCTAATCAATATGCAGAAAAAGCTATTCATAACGAAAATGTGCTATTCAGATTACAGTTCAGGATGAAAATAAGCTATTCAGAATTAAAATAAAAAGGGATTCAGGATGCAAATAATCTATTTAGTTTGCAGTTCAAACAAAAAAAGCTATTCCAAATGCAAATGAACTATTCAGATTGCATATAAGCTATTCATTTTAGAAAAAAATCTAAACAAAATGAAAATGTGCTATTCAGATTGCAGTTCAGCATGAAATAATCTATTAAGAATGAACAAAAGGGATTCAGGATGCAAATAACCTATTCAGTTTGCAGTTCAGACAAAAAAAGCTATTCAGAATGCAAATAAATTATCCAGATTGTCAATACGCGAATCAGTTTGCAAAAAAAGCTATTCATAATGATAATGTGCCATTCAGATTGCAGTTGAGGATAAAAATATGCTATTCAGAATGAAAAAAAGAGATTCAGGTTGCAAATAACCTTTTCAATTTTCGGTTCAGATAAAAAATCTATTCAGAATACAAATAAACTATTTAGTTTGCAATTCAAACAAAAAAAAGCTATTCAGAATGCAAATAAACTATTTAGATTGCAAATAAGCTATTCAGTTTGCAGAAAAAGCTATTCAGAATGAAAATGTGCTATTCAAATTGCTGTTCAGGATGAAAATAAATTATTCAGAATGAAAATGTGCTATTCAGATTGCAGTTCAGGATGAAAATAACCTATTTAGTTTGCAGTTCAAACAAAAAAAGCTATTCATAATGCAAATAAACTATTCAGAATGCAAATAAGCTATTCAGATTGCAGTTCAGGATGAAAATAAGCTATTCAGAATGAAAAAAAAAAAAGGGATTCAGGATGCAAATAACCTATTCAGTTCGAAGTTCGGACAAAAAAATCTATTCAGAATGCAAATAAACAATTCAGATTGCAAATAAGCTATTCTGTTTGTAAAAAAAGCTACTCTGTATGAAAATGTGCTATTCAGATTACAGTTCAGGATGAAAATAAGCTATTCAGGTTGCAAATAACCTTTTCAATTTGCGGTTCAGATAAAAAAATCTATCCAGAATGCAAATAAACTATCCAGAATGCAAATAAGCTATTCAGTTTGCAAAAAAAGCTATTCATAATGAAAAGGTGCTATTCAGATTGCAGTTCAGGATGAAAATAAGCTATTTAGAATGAACCAAAAGGGATTCAGGATGCAAATAACCTATTTAGTTTGCAATTCAAACAAAAAAATGCTATTCAGAATGCAGATATACTATTTAGATTGCAAATAAGCTATTCAGTTTGCAAAAAAAGCTATTCAGAATGAAAATGTGCTATTCAAATTGCTATTCAGGATGAAAATAAGCTACTCAGAATGATAATGTGCTATTCAGATTGCAGTTCAGGATGAAAATAAGCTATTCAGAATGAATAAAATTGGATTCAGGATAAAAATAACCTATTTAGTTTGCAGTTCAAACAAAAAAAGCTATTCAGAATGCAAATAAACTATTCAGAATGAAAATAAGCTATTCAGATTGCAGTTCAGGATGAAAATAAGCTATTCAGAATGGAAAAAAAAGGGATTCAGGATGCAAATAACCTATTCAGTTCGCAGTTCAGACAAAAGAAGCTATTCAGAATGCAAATAAACTATTCAGAATGCAAATAAGCTATTCAGATTGCAGTTCAGGATGAAAATAAGCTATTCAGAATGAAAATGTGCTATTCAGATTGCAGTTCACGAAGAAAAAAGCTGTTCAGAATGAAAAAAAGGGATTCAGGATGCAAATAACCTATTCATTTCGCAGTTCAGACAAAAAAATGTATTCAGAATGCAAATAAACAATTCAGATTGCAAATAAGCTATTTAGTTTATAAAAAAAGCTACTCTGTATGAAAATGTGCTATTCAGATTACAGTTTGGGATGAAAATAAGCTATTCAGAATGAAAACAAAGGGATTCAGGATGCAAATAACCTCTTCAGTTCGCAGTTCAGACAAAAAAAGCTATTTAGAATGCAAATAAACTATTCAGAATGCAAATAAGCTATTCAGTTTTCAAAAAAAGCTATTCAGAATGAAAATGTGCTATTCAGATTGCAGTTCAGGATGAAAATAAGCTATTCAGAATGAATAAAAAGGTATTCAGGATGCAAATAACCTATTCAGTTTCCAGTTTAGACAAAAAAAGCTATTCAGAATGCAAATAAATTATCCAGATTGTCAATAAGCTAATCAGTTTGCAAAAAAAGCTATTCATAATGAAAATGTGCCATTCAGATTGCAGTTCAGGATAAAAATATGCTATTCAGAATGAAAAAAAGAGATTCAGGATGCAAATAACCTTTTCAATTTGCGGTTCAGAAAAAAAAATCTATTCAGAATGCAAATAAACTATCCAGAATGCAAATAAGCTATTCAGTTTGCAAAAAAAGCTATTCAGAATGAAAAGGTGCTATTCAGATTGCAGTTCAAGATGAAAATAAGCTATTTAGAATGAACCAAAAGGGATTCAGGATGCAAATAACCTATTTAGTTTGCAATTCAAACAAAAAAAAGCTATTCAGAATGCAAATAAACTATTTAGATTGCAAATAAACTATTCAGTTTGCAAAAAAAGCTATTCAGAATGAAAATGTGCTATTCAGATTGCAGTTCAGGATGAAAATAAGTTATTCAGAATGAACAAAAACGGATTCAGGATGCAAATAACCTATTTAGTTTGCAGTTCAAACAAAAAAATCTATTCCAAATGCAAATAAACTATTCAGATTGCAAATAAACTATTCAGAATGCAATTAACCTATTCAGATTGCAGTTCAGAATGAAAATAAGCTATTCAGAATGAAAAAAAAGTGATTCAGGATGCAAATAACATATTCAGTTCGCAGTTCAGACAAAAAAAGCTATTCAGAATGCAAATAAACTATTCAGAATGCAAATAAGCTATTCAGTTTTCAAAAAAAGCTATTCAGAATGAAAATGTGCTATTCAGATTGCAGTTCAGGATGAAAATAAGCTATTTAGAATGAACAAAAACGGATTCTGGATGCAAATAACCTATTTAGTTTGCAGTTCAAACAAAAAAAGCTATTCAGAATGCAAATAAACTACTCAGAATGCAAATAAGCTATTCAGTTTGCAAAAAAAGCTATTCAGAATGAAAAGGTGCCATTCAGATTGCAGTTCAGGATAAAAATATGCTATTCAGAATGAAAAAAAGAGATTCAGGATGCAAATAACCTTTTCAATTTGCGGTTCAGATAAAAAAATCTATTCAGAATGCAAATAAACTATCCAGAATGCAAATAAGCTATTCAGTTTGAAAAAAAAGCTATTCAGAATGAAAAGGTGCTATTCAGATTGCAGTTCAGGATGAAAATAAGCTATTTAGAATGAACCAAAAGGGATTCAGGATGCAAATAACCTATTTAGTTTGCAATTCAAACAAAAAAAAGCTATTCAGAATGCAAATAAACTATTTAGATCGCAAATAAGCTATTCAGTTTGCAAAAAAAGCTATTCAGAATGAAAATGTGCTATTCAAATTGCTGTTCAGGATGAAAATAAGCTATTCAGAATGAACAAAAACGGATTCAGGATGCAAATAACCTATTTAGTTTGCAGTTCAAACAAAAAAAGTTATTCAGAATGCAAATAAACTATTCAGAATGCAATTAAGCTATTCAGATTGCAGTTCAGGATGAAAATAAGCTATTCAGAATGAAAAAAAAAGGGATTCAGGATGCAAATAACCTATTCAGTTCGCAGTTCAGACAAAAAAAGCTATTCAGAATGCAAATAAGCTATTCAGTTTTCAAAAATAGCTATTCAGAATGAAAATGTGCTATTCAGATTGCAGTTCAGGATGAAAATAAGCTATTCAGAATGAATAAAAAGGTATTCAGGATGCTAATAACCTATTCAGTTTCCAGTTTAGACAAAAAAAGCTATTCAGAATGCAAATAAATTATCCAGATTGTCAATAAGCTAATCAGTTTGCAAAAAAAGGTATTCATAATGATAATGTGCCATTCAGATTGCAGTTCAGAATAAAAATATGCTATTCAGAATGAAAAAAAGAGATTCAGGATGCAAATAACCTTTTCAATTTGTGGTTCAGATAAAAAATCTATTCAGAATGCAAATAAACTATCCAGAAAGCAAATAAGCTATTCAGTTTGCAAAAAAAGCTATTCAGAATGAAAAGATGCTATTCAGATTGCAGTTCAGGATGAAAATAAGCTATTTGGAATGAACCAAAAGGGATTCAGGATGCAAATAACCTATTTAGTTTGCAATTCAAACAAAAAAAAGCTATTCAGAATGCAAATAAACTATTTAGATTGCAAATAAGCTATTCAGTTTGCAAAAAAAGCTATTCAGAATGAAAATGTGCTATTCAAATTGCTGTTCAGGATGAAAATAAGCTATTCAGAATGAAAATGTGCTATTCAAATTGTAGTTCAGGATGAAAATAAGCTATTTAGAATGAACAAAAATGGATTCAGGATGCAAATAACCTATTTACTTTGCAGTTCAAACAAAAAAAGCTATTCAGAATGCAAATAAATTATTCAGAATGCAAATAAGCTATTCAGATTGCAGTTCAGGATGAAAATAAGCTATTAAGAATGAAAAAAAAAGGGATTCAGGATGCAAATAACCTATTCAGTTCGCAGTTCAGACAAAAAAAGCTATTCAGAATGCAAATAAACTATTCAGAATGCAAATAAGCTATTCAGATTGCAGTTCAGGATGAAAATAAGCTATTCAGAATGAAAATGTGCTATTCAGATTGCAGTTCACGAAGAAAAAAATCTATTCAAAATGAAAAAAAAGGGATTCAGGATGCAAATAACCTATTCATTTCGCAGTTCAGACAAAAAAATCTATTCAGAATGCAAATAAACAATTCAGATTGCAAATAAGCTATTCAGTTTGTAAAAAAAGCTACTCTGTATGAAAATGTGCTATTCAGATTACAGTTCAGGATGAAAACAAGCTATTCAGAATGCAAATAAACTATTCAGAATGCAAATAAGCTATTCAGTTTTAAAAAAAAGCTATTCAGAATGAAAATGTGCTATTCAGATTGCAGTTCAAGATGAAAATAAGCTATTCAGAATGAATAAAAAGGTATTCAGGATGCAAATAACCTATACAGTTTCCAGTTTAGACAAAAAAAGCTATTCAGAATGCAAATAAATTATCCAGATTGTCAATAAGCTAATCAGTTTACAAAAAAAGCTATTCATAATGATAATGTGCCATTCAGATTGCAGTTCAAGATAAAAATATGCTATTCAGAATGAAAAAAAGAGATTCAGGTTGCAAATAACCTTTTCAATTTGCGGTTCAGATAAAAAAATCTATTCAGAATGCAAATAAACTATCCAGAATCCAAATAAGCTAATCAGTTTGCAAAAAAAGCTATTCAGAATGAAAAGGTGTTATTCAGATTGCAGTTCAGGATGAAAATAAGCTATTTAGAATGAACCAAAAGGGATTCAGGATGCAAATAACCTATTTAGTTTACAATTCAAACAAAAAAAAGCTATTCAGAATGCAAATAAACTATTGAGATTGCAAAAGCTATTCAGTTTGCAAAAAAAGCTATTCAGAATGAAAATGTGCTATTCAAATTGCTGTTAAGGATGAAAATAAGCTATTCAGAATGAAAATGTGCTATTCAGATTGCAAATCAGGAAGAAAAAAAGCTATTTAGAATGAACCAAAAGGGATTCAGGATGCATATAACCTATTTAGTTTGCAATTCAAACAAAAAAAAGCTATTCAGAATGCAAATAAACTATTTAGATTGCAAATAAGCTATTCAGTTTGCAAAAAAACCTATTCAGAATGTAAATGTGCTATTCAAATTGCTGTTCAGGATGAAAATAAGCTATTCAGAATGAAAATGTGCTTTTCAGATTGAAGTTCAGGATGAAAATAAGCTATTTAGTTTGCAGTTCAAACAAAAAACGCTATTCATAATGCAAATAAACTATTCAGAATGCAAATAAGCTATTCAGTTTTCAAAAAAAGCTATTCAGAATGAAAATGTGCTATTCAGATTGCAGTTCAGGATGAAAATAAGCTATTCATAATGAATAAAAAGGTATTCAGGATGCAAATAACCTATTCAGTTTCCAGTTTAGACAAAAAAAGCTATTCAGAATGCAAATAAGTTATCCAGATTGTCAATAAGCTAATCAGTTTGCAAAAAAAGCTATTCATAATGAAAATGTGCCATTCAGATTGCAGTTCAGGATAAAAATATGGTATTCAGAATGAAAAAAAGAGATTCAGGATGCAAATAACCTTTTCAATTTGCGGTTCAGATAAAAAAATCTATTCAGAATGCAAATAAACTATCCAGAATGCAAATAAGCTATTCAGTTTGCAAAAAAAGCTATTCAGAATGAAAAGGTGCTATTCAGATTGCAGTTCAGGATGAAAATAAGCTATTTAGAATGAACCAAAAGGGATTCAGGATGCAAATAACCTATTCAGGTCGCAGTTCAGACAAAAAAAGCTATTCAGAATGCAAATAAACTATTCAGAATGCAAATAAACTATTTAGATTGCAAATAAGCTATTTAGTTTGCAAAAAAAGCTATTCAGAATGAAAATGTGCTATTCAGATTGCAGTTCAGGATTAAAATAAGCTAGTCAGAATGAACAAAAACGGATTCAGGATGCAAATAACCTATTCAGGTCGCAGTTCAGACAAAAAAAGCTATTCAGAATGCAAATAAACTATTCAGAATGCAAATAAGCTATTCAGTTTTCAAAAAAAGCTATTCAGAATGAAAATGTGCTATTCAGATTGCAGTTCAGGATGAAAATAAGCTATTCAGAATGAATAAGAAGGTATTCAGGATGCAAATAACCTATTCAGTTTCCAGTTTAGACAAAAAAAACTATTCAGAATGCAAATAAATTATCCAGATTGTCAATACGCTAATCAGTTTGCAAAAAAAGCTATTCATAATGATAATGTGCCATTCAGATTGCAGTTCACAAGAAAAATATGCTATTCAGAATGAAAAAAAGAGATTCAGGTTGCAAATAACCTTTTCAATTTGCGGTTCAGATAAAAAAATCTATTCAGAATGCAAATAAACTATCCAGAATCCAAATAAGCTATTCAGTTTGCAAAAAAAGCTATTCAGAATGAAAAGGTGCTATTCAGATTGCAGTTCAGGATGAAAATAAGCTATTTAGAATGAACCAAAAGGGATTCAGGATGCAAATAACCTATTTAGTTTGCAATTCAAACAAAAAAAAGCTATTCAGAATGCAAATAAACAATTTAGATTGCAAAAGCTATTCAGTTTGCAAAAAAAGCTATTCAGAATGAAAATGTGCTATTCAAATTGCTGTTCAAGACGAAAATAAGCTATTCAGAATGAAAATGTGCTATTCAGATTGCAGTTCAGGATGAAAATAAGCTATTTAGAATGAACCAAAAGGGATTCAGGATGCAAATAACCTATTTAGTTTGCAAGTCAAACAAAAAAAAGCTATTCAGAATGCAAATAAACTATTTAGATTGCAAATAAGCTATTCAGTTTGCAAAAAAACCTATTCAGAATGAAAATATGCTATTCAAATTGCTGCTCAGGATGAAAATAAGCTATTCAGAATGAAAATGTGCTATTCAGATTGCAGTTCAGGATGAAAATAAGCTATTCAGAATGAACAAAAACGGATTCAGGATGCAAATAACCTATTTAGTTTGCAGTTCAAACAAAAAAAGCTATTCAGAATGCAAATAAACTATTCATAATGCAAATAAGCTATTTAGATTGCAGTTCAGGATGAAAATAAGCTATTCAGAATGAAAAAAAAAAGGGATTCAGGATGCAAATAACCTATTCAGGTCGCAGTTCAGACAAAAAAAGCTATTCAGAATGCAAATAAACTATTCAGAATGCAAATAAGCTATTCAGTTTTCAAAAAAAGCTATACAGAATGAAAATGTGCTATTCAGATTGCAGTTCAGGATGAAAATAAGCTATTCAGAATGAATAAAAAGGTATTCAGGATGCAAATAACCTATTCAGTTTCCAGTTTAGACAAAAAAAGCTATTCAGAATGCAAATAAGTTATCCAGATTGTCAATAAGCTAATCAGTTTGCAAAAAAAGCTATTCATAATGATAATGTGCCATTCAGATTGCAGTTCAGGATAAAAATATGCTATTCAGAATGAAAAAAAGAGATTCAGGATGCAAATAACCTTTTCAATTTGCGGTTCAGAAAAAAAAATCTATTCAGAATGCAAATAAACTATCCAGAATGCAAATAAGCTATTCAGTTTGCAAAAAAAGCTATTCAGAATGAAAAGGTGCTATTCAGATTGCAGTTGAGGATGAAAATAGGCTATTTAGAATGAACCAAAAGGGATTCAGGATGCAAATAACCTATTTAGTTTGCAATTCAAACAAAAAAAAGCTATTCAGAATGCAAATAAACTATTTAGATTGCAAATAAGCTATTCAGTTTGCAAAAAAAGCTATTCAGAATGAAAATGTGCTATTCAAATTACTGTTCAGGATGAAAATAAGCTATTCAGAATGAAAATGTGCTATTCATATTGCAGTTCAGGATGAAAATAAGCTATTCAGAATGAACAAAAACGAATTCAGGATGCAAATAACCTATTTAGTTTGCAGTTCAAACAAAAAAAGCTATTCAGAATGCAAATAAACTATACAGAATGCAAATAAGCTATTCAGATTGCAGTTCAGGATGAAAATAAGCTATTCAGAATGAAAAAAAAAGGGATTCAGGATGCAAATAACCTATTCAGTTCGCAGTTCAGACAAAAAAAGCTATTCAGAATGCAAATAAGCTATTCAGTTTTCAAAAAAAGCTATTCAGAATGAAAATGTGCTATTCAGATTGCAGTTCAGGATGAAAATAAGCTATTCAGAATGAATAAAAAGGTATTCAGGATGCAAATAACCTATTCAGTTTCCAGTTTAGACAAAAAAAGCTATTCAGAATGCAAATAAATTATCCAGATTGTCAATAAGCTAATCAGTTTGCAAAAAAAGGTATTCATAATGATAATGTGCCATTCAGATTGCAGTTCAGGATAAAAATATGCTATTCAGAATGAAAAAAAGAGATTCAGGATGCAAATAACCTTTTCAATTTGCGGTTCAGATAAAAAATCTATTCAGAATGCAAATAAACTATCCAGAATGCAAATAAGCTATTCAGTTTGCAAAAAAAGCTATTAGAATGAAAAGATGCTATTCAGATTGCAGTTCAGGATGAAAATAAGCTATTTGGAATGAACCAAAAGGGATTCAGGATTCAAATAACCTATTTAGTTTGCAATTCAAACAAAAAAAAGCTATTCAGAATGCAAATAAACTATTTAGATTGCCAATAAGCAATTCAGTTTGCAAAAAAAGCTATTCAGAATGAAAATGTGCTATTCAAATTGCTGTTCAAGATGAAAATAAGCTATTCAGAATGAAAATGTGCTATTCAGATTGCAGTTCAGGATGAAAATAAGCTATTCAGAATGAACAAAAATGGATTCAGGATGCAAATAACCTATTTAGTTTGCACTTCAAACAAAAAAAGCTATTCAGAATGCAAATAAACTATTCTGAATGCAAATAAGGTATTCAGATTGCAGTTCAGGATGAAAATAAGCTATTAAGAATGAAAAAAAAAGGGATTCAGGTTGCAAATAACCTATTCAGTTCGCAGTTCAGACAAAAAAAGCTATTCAGAATGCAAATAAACTATTCAGAATGCAAATAAGCTATTCAGATTGCAGTTCAGGATGAAAATAAGCTATTCGGAATGAAAATGTGCTATTCAGGATGCAAATAACCTTTTCTATTTGCGGTTCAGATAAAAAAATCTATTCATAATGCAAATAAAATATCCAGAATGCAAATAAGCTATTCAGTTTGCAAAAAAAGCTATTCAGAATGAACAGGAGCTATTCAGATAGCAGTTCAAGATGAAAATAAGCTATTTAGAATAAACCAAAAGGGATTCAGGATGCAAATAACCTATTTAGTTTGCATTTCAAACAAAAAAAAGCTATTCAGAATGCAAATAAACTATTTAGATTGCAAATAAGCTATTCAGTTTGCAAAAAAAGCTATTCAGAATGAAAATGTGCTATTCAGATTGCAGTTCAGGATTAAAATAAGCTATTCAGAATGAACAAAACTGGATTCAGGATGCAAATAACCTATTTAGTTTGCAGTTCAAACAAAAAAAGCTATTCAGAATGCAAATAAACTATTCAGAATGCAAATAACCTATTCAGATTGCAGTTCAGGATGAAAATAAGCTATTCAGAATGAAAAAAAAAGGGATTCAGGATGCAAATAACCTATACAGTTCGCAGTTCAGACAAAAAAGCTATTCAGAATGAAAATGTGCTATTCAGATTGCAGTTCAGGATGAAAATAAGCTATTCCGAATGAATAAAAAGATATTCAGGATGCAAATAACCTATTCAGTTTCCAGTTTAGACAAAAAAAGCTATTCAGAATGCAAATAAATTATCCAGATTGTCAATAAGCTAATCAGTTTACAAAAAAGCTATTCATAATGATAATGTGCCATTCAGATTGCAGTTCAAGATAAAAATATGCTATTCAGAATGAAAAAAAGAGATTCAGGTTGCAAATAACCTTTTCAATTTGCGGTTCAGATAAAAAAATCTATTCGTAATGCAAATAAACTATCCAGAATGCAAATAAGCTATTCAGTTTGCAAAAAAAGCTATTCATAATGAAAAGAAGCTATTCAGATAGCAGTTCAAGATGAAAATAAGCTATTTAGAATGAACCAAAAGGGATTCAGGATGCAAATAACCTATTTTGTTTGCATTTCAAACAAAAAAAAGCTATTCAGAATGCAAATAAACTATTGAGATTGCAAATAAGCTATTCAGTTTGCAAAAAAAGCTATTCAGAATGAAAATGTGCTATTCAGATAGCAGTTCAGGATTAAAATAAGCTATTTAGAATGAACAAAAACGGATTCAGGATGCAAATAACCTATTTAGTTTGCAGTTCAAACAAAAAAAGCTATTCAGAATGCAAATAAACTATTCAGAATGCAAATAACCTATTCAGATTGCAGTTCAGGATGAAAATAAGCTATTCAGAATGAAAAAAAAGGGATTCAGGATGCAAATAACCTATTAAGTTTCCAGTTCAGACAAAAAAAGCTATTCAGAATGCAAATAAATTATCCAGATTGTCAATAAGCTAATCAATATGCAAAAAAAGCTATTCATAATGAAAATGTGCCATTCAGATTGCAGTTCAGGATAAAAATATGCTATTCAATTGAAAAAAAGAGATTCAGGATGCAAATAACCTTTTCAATTTGTGGTTCAGATAATAAAATCTATTCAGAATGCAAATAAACTATCCAGAATGCAAATAAGCTATTCAGTTTGCAAAAAAAGCTATTCAGAATGAAAAGGTGCTATTCAGATAGCAGTTCAAGATGAAAATAAGCTATTTAGAATGAACCAAAAGGGATTCAGGATGCAAATAACCTATTTAGATTGCATTTCAAACAAAAAAAAGCTATTCAGAATGCAAATAAACTATTTAGATTGCAAATAAGCTATTCAGTTTGCAAAAAAAGCTATTAGAATGAAAAGATGCTATTCAGATTGCAGTTCAGGATGAAAATAAGCTATTTGGAATGAACCAAAAGGGATTCAGGATGCAAATAACCTATTTAGTTTGCAATTAAAACAAAAAAAAGCTATTCAGAATGCAAATAAACTATTTAGATTGCCAATAAGCTATTCAGTTTGCAAAAAAAGCTATTCAGAATGAAAATGTGCTATTCAAATAGCTGTTCAGGATGAAAATAAGCTATTTAGAATGCAGTTCAGGATGAAAGTAAGCTATTTAGAATGAACCAAAAGGGATTCAGGATGCAAGTGACCTATTTAGTTTGCAGTTCAAACAAAAAAAGCTATTCACAATGCAAATAAACTATTTAGATTGCAAATAACCTATTCAGTTTGCAAAAAAAGCTATTCAGAATGAAAATGTGCTATTCAGATTGCAGTTCAGGATGAAAATAAGCTATTCAGAATGAATGAAAAGGGATTCAGGATGCAAATAACCTATTCAGTTTCCAGTTCGGACAAAAAAAAGCTATTCAGAATGCAAATAAATTATCTAGATTGTCAATAAGCTAATCAGTTTGCAAAAAAAGCTATTCATAATGAAAATGTGCCATTCAGATTGCAGTTCGGGATAAAAATATGCTATTCAAAATGAAAAAAAGAGATTCAGGATACAAATAACCTTTTCAATTTGCGGTTCAGTAAAAAAATCTATTCAGAATGCAAATAAACTATCCAGAATGCAAATAAGCTATTCAGTTTGCAAAAAAAAGCTATTCAGAATGAAAAGGTTCTATTCTGATTGCAGTTCAGGATGAAAATAAGCTATTTAGAATGAACCAAAAGGGATTCAGGATGCAAATAACCTATTTAGTTTGCAATTCAAACAAAAAAAAGCTATTCAGAATGCAAATAAACTATTTAGATTGCAAATAAGCTATTTAGTTTGCAAAAAAAGCTTTTCAGAATGAAAATGTGCTATTCAAATTGCTGTTCAGGATGAAAATAAGCTATTCAGAATGAAAATGTGCTATTCAGATTGCAGTTCAGGATGAAAATAAGCTATTCAGAATGAACAAAAACAGATTCAAGATGCAAATAACCTATTTAGTTTGCAGTTCAAACAAAAAAAAGCTATTCAGAATGCAAATAAACTATTTAGATTGCAAATAAGCTATTCAGTTTGCCAAAAAAGCTATTCAGAACTAAAATGTGCTATTCAAATTGCTGTTCAGGATGAAAATAAGCTATTCACAATGAAAATGTGCTATTCAGATTGCAGTTCAGGATGAAAATAAGCTATTCAGAATGAACAAAAACAGATTCAAGATGCAAATAACCTATTTAGTTTGCAGTTCAAACAAAAAAAGCTATTCAGAATTCAAATAAACTATTCAGAATGCAAATAAGCTATTCAGATTGCAGTTCAGGATGAAAATAAGCTATTCAGAATGAAAAAAAATAGGGATTCAGGATGCAAATAACCTATTCAGTTCGCAGTTCAGACAAAGAAATCTATTCAGAATGCAAATAAACTATCCAGAATGCAAATAAGCTATTCAGTTTGCAAAAAAAAAGCTATTCAGAATGAAAATGTGCTATTCAGATTGCAGTTCAGGATGAAAATAAGCTATTCAGAATGAACAAAAACAGATTCAAGATGCAAATAACCTATTTAGTTTGCAGTTCAAACAAAAAAAAGCTATTCAGAATGCAAATAAACTATTTAGATTGCAAATAAGCTATTCAGTTTGCAAAAAAAGCTATTCAGAATGAAAATGTGCTATTCAGATAGCAGTTCAAGATGAAAATAAGCTATTTAGAATGAACCAAAAGGGATTCAGGATGCAAATAACCTATTTAGATTGCATTTCAAACAAAAAAAAGCTATTCAGAATGCAAATAAACTATTTAGATTGCAAATAAGCTATTCAGTTTGCAAAAAAAGCTATTCAGAATGAAAATCTGCTATTCAGATTGCAGTTCATGATGAAAATAAGCTATTCAGAATGAACAAAAACGGATTCAGGATGCAAATAACCTATTTAGTTTGCAGTTCAAACAAAAAAAGCTATTCAGAATGCAAATAAACTATTCAGAATGCAAATAACCTATTCAGATTGCAATTCAGGATGAAAATAAGCTATTCAGAATGAAAAAAAAAGGGATTCAGGATGCAAATAACCTATTCAGTTTCCAGTTCAGACAAAAAAAGCTATTCAGAATGCAAATAAATTATCCAGATTGTCAATAAGCTAATCAATATGCAAAAAAAGCTATTCGTAATGAAAATGTGCCATTCAGATTGCAGTTCAGGATAAAAATATGCTATTCAATTGAAAAAAAGAGATTCAGGATGCAAATAACCTTTTCAATTTGCGGTTCAGATAAAAAATCTATTCAGAATGCAAATAAACTATCCAGAATGCAAATAAGCTATTCAGTTTGCAAAAAAAGCTATTAGAATGAAAAGATGCTATTCAGATTGCAGTTCAGGATGAAAATAAGCTATTTGGAATGAACCAAAAGGGATTCAGGATGCAAATAACCTATTTAGTTTGCAATTAAAACAAAAAAAAGCTATTCAGAATGCAAATAAACTATTTAGATTGCCAATAAGCTATTCAGTTTGCAAAAAAAGCTATTCAGAATGAAAATGTGCTATTCAAATAGCTGTTCAGGATGAAAATAAGCTATTTAGAATGCAGTTCAGGATGAAAGTAAGCTATTTAGAATGAACCAAAAGGGATTCAGGATGCAAGTGACCTATTTAGTTTGCAGTTCAAACAAAAAAAGCTATTCACAATGCAAATAAACTATTTAGATTGCAAATAACCTATTCAGTTTGCAAAAAAAGCTATTCAGAATGAAAATGTGCTATTCAGATTGCAGTTCAGGATGAAAATAAGCTATTCAGAATGAATGAAAAGGGATTCAGGATGCAAATAACCTATTCAGTTTCCAGTTCGGACAAAAAAAAGCTATTCAGAATGCAAATAAATTATCTAGATTGTCAATAAGCTAATCAGTTTGCAAAAAAAGCTATTCATAATGAAAATGTGCCATTCAGATTGCAGTTCGGGATAAAAATATGCTATTCAAAATGAAAAAAAGAGATTCAGGATACAAATAACCTTTTCAATTTGCGGTTCAGTAAAAAAATCTATTCAGAATGCAAATAAACTATCCAGAATGCAAATAAGCTATTCAGTTTGCAAAAAAAAGCTATTCAGAATGAAAAGGTTCTATTCTGATTGCAGTTCAGGATGAAAATAAGCTATTTAGAATGAACCAAAAGGGATTCAGGATGCAAATAACCTATTTAGTTTGCAATTCAAACAAAAAAAAGCTATTCAGAATGCAAATAAACTATTTAGATTGCAAATAAGCTATTTAGTTTGCAAAAAAAGCTTTTCAGAATGAAAATGTGCTATTCAAATTGCTGTTCAGGATGAAAATAAGCTATTCAGAATGAAAATGTGCTATTCAGATTGCAGTTCAGGATGAAAATAAGCTATTCAGAATGAACAAAAACAGATTCAAGATGCAAATAACCTATTTAGTTTGCAGTTCAAACAAAAAAAAGCTATTCAGAATGCAAATAAACTATTTAGATTGCAAATAAGCTATTCAGTTTGCCAAAAAAGCTATTCAGAACTAAAATGTGCTATTCAAATTGCTGTTCAGGATGAAAATAAGCTATTCACAATGAAAATGTGCTATTCAGATTGCAGTTCAGGATGAAAATAAGCTATTCAGAATGAACAAAAACAGATTCAAGATGCAAATAACCTATTTAGTTTGCAGTTCAAACAAAAAAAGCTATTCAGAATTCAAATAAACTATTCAGAATGCAAATAAGCTATTCAGATTGCAGTTCAGGATGAAAATAAGCTATTCAGAATGAAAAAAAATAGGGATTCAGGATGCAAATAACCTATTCAGTTCGCAGTTCAGACAAAGAAATCTATTCAGAATGCAAATAAACTATCCAGAATGCAAATAAGCTATTCAGTTTGCAAAAAAAAAGCTATTCAGAATGAAAATGTGCTATTCAGATTGCAGTTCAGGATGAAAATAAGCTATTCAGAATGAACAAAAACAGATTCAAGATGCAAATAACCTATTTAGTTTGCAGTTCAAACAAAAAAAAGCTATTCAGAATGCAAATAAACTATTTAGATTGCAAATAAGCTATTCAGTTTGCAAAAAAAGCTATTCAGAATGAAAATGTGCTATTCAGATAGCAGTTCAAGATGAAAATAAGCTATTTAGAATGAACCAAAAGGGATTCAGGATGCAAATAACCTATTTAGATTGCATTTCAAACAAAAAAAAGCTATTCAGAATGCAAATAAACTATTTAGATTGCAAATAAGCTATTCAGTTTGCAAAAAAAGCTATTCAGAATGAAAATCTGCTATTCAGATTGCAGTTCATGATGAAAATAAGCTATTCAGAATGAACAAAAACGGATTCAGGATGCAAATAACCTATTTAGTTTGCAGTTCAAACAAAAAAAGCTATTCAGAATGCAAATAAACTATTCAGAATGCAAATAACCTATTCAGATTGCAATTCAGGATGAAAATAAGCTATTCAGAATGAAAAAAAAAGGGATTCAGGATGCAAATAACCTATTCAGTTTCCAGTTCAGACAAAAAAAGCTATTCAGAATGCAAATAAATTATCCAGATTGTCAATAAGCTAATCAATATGCAAAAAAAGCTATTCGTAATGAAAATGTGCCATTCAGATTGCAGTTCAGGATAAAAATATGCTATTCAATTGAAAAAAAGAGATTCAGGATGCAAATAACCTTTTCAATTTGCGGTTCAGATAAAAAATCTATTCAGAATGCAAATAAACTATCCAGAATGCAAATAAGCTATTCAGTTTGCAAAAAAAGCTATTAGAATGAAAAGATGCTATTCAGATTGCAGTTCAGGATGAAAATAAGCTATTTGGAATGAACCAAAAGGGATTCAGGATGCAAATAACCTATTTAGTTTGCAATTAAAACAAAAAAAAGCTATTCAGAATGCAAATAAACTATTTAGATTGCCAATAAGCTATTCAGTTTGCAAAAAAAGCTATTCAGAATGAAAATGTGCTATTCAAATAGCTGTTCAGGATGAAAATAAGCTATTTAGAATGCAGTTCAGGATGAAAGTAAGCTATTTAGAATGAACCAAAAGGGATTCAGGATGCAAGTGACCTATTTAGTTTGCAGTTCAAACAAAAAAAGCTATTCACAATGCAAATAAACTATTTAGATTGCAAATAACCTATTCAGTTTGCAAAAAAAGCTATTCAGAATGAAAATGTGCTATTCAGATTGCAGTTCAGGATGAAAATAAGCTATTCAGAATGAATGAAAAGGGATTCAGGATGCAAATAACCTATTCAGTTTCCAGTTCGGACAAAAAAAAGCTATTCAGAATGCAAATAAATTATCTAGATTGTCAATAAGCTAATCAGTTTGCAAAAAAAGCTATTCATAATGAAAATGTGCCATTCAGATTGCAGTTCGGGATAAAAATATGCTATTCAAAATGAAAAAAAGAGATTCAGGATACAAATAACCTTTTCAATTTGCGGTTCAGTAAAAAAATCTATTCAGAATGCAAATAAACTATCCAGAATGCAAATAAGCTATTCAGTTTGCAAAAAAAAGCTATTCAGAATGAAAAGGTTCTATTCTGATTGCAGTTCAGGATGAAAATAAGCTATTTAGAATGAACCAAAAGGGATTCAGGATGCAAATAACCTATTTAGTTTGCAATTCAAACAAAAAAAAGCTATTCAGAATGCAAATAAACTATTTAGATTGCAAATAAGCTATTTAGTTTGCAAAAAAAGCTTTTCAGAATGAAAATGTGCTATTCAAATTGCTGTTCAGGATGAAAATAAGCTATTCAGAATGAAAATGTGCTATTCAGATTGCAGTTCAGGATGAAAATAAGCTATTCAGAATGAACAAAAACAGATTCAAGATGCAAATAACCTATTTAGTTTGCAGTTCAAACAAAAAAAAGCTATTCAGAATGCAAATAAACTATTTAGATTGCAAATAAGCTATTCAGTTTGCCAAAAAAGCTATTCAGAACTAAAATGTGCTATTCAAATTGCTGTTCAGGATGAAAATAAGCTATTCACAATGAAAATGTGCTATTCAGATTGCAGTTCAGGATGAAAATAAGCTATTCAGAATGAACAAAAACAGATTCAAGATGCAAATAACCTATTTAGTTTGCAGTTCAAACAAAAAAAGCTATTCAGAATTCAAATAAACTATTCAGAATGCAAATAAGCTATTCAGATTGCAGTTCAGGATGAAAATAAGCTATTCAGAATGAAAAAAAATAGGGATTCAGGATGCAAATAACCTATTCAGTTCGCAGTTCAGACAAAGAAAGCTATTCAGAATGCAAATAAACTATCCAGAATGCAAATAAGCTATTCAGTTTGCAAAAAAAAAGCTATTCAGAATGAAAATGTGCTATTCAGATTGCAGTTCAGGATGAAAATAAGCTATTCAGAATGAACAAAAACAGATTCAAGATGCAAATAACCTATTTAGTTTGCAGTTCAAACAAAAAAAAGCTATTCAGAATGCAAATAAACTATTTAGATTGCAAATAAGCTATTCAGTTTGCAAAAAAAGCTATTCAGAATGAAAATGTGCTATTCAGATTGCTGTTCAGGATGAAAATAAGCTATTCAGAATGAAAATGTGCTATTCAGATTGCAGTTCAGGATGAAAATAAGCTATTCAGAATGAACAAAAACGGATTCAAGATGCAAATAACCTATTTAGTTTGCAGTTCAAACAAAAAAAGCTATTCAGAATTCAAATAAACTATTCAGAATGCAAATAAGCTATTCAGATTGCTATTCAGGATGAAAATAAGCTATTCAGAATGAAAAAAAATAAGGATTCAGGATGCAAATAACCTATTCAGTTCGCAGTACAGACAAAAAAAGCTATTCAGAATGCAAATAAACTATTTAGAATGCAAATAAGCTATTCAGATTGCAGTTCAGGATGAAAATAAGCTATTCAGAATGAAAATGTGCTATTCAGATTGCACATCACGAAGAAAAAAAGCTATTCAGAATGAAGAACAAGGAATTCAAGATGCAAATAACCTTTTCAATTTGCGGTTCAGATAAAAATATCTATTCAGAATGCAAATGAACTATCCAGAATGCAAATAAGCTATTCAGATTGCAGTTCAGGATGAAAATAAGTGATTCAGAATGAAAAAAAATAGGGATTCAGGATGCAAATAACCTATTCAGATCGCAGTACAGACAAAAAAAGCTATTCAGAATGCAAATAATCTATTCAGATTGCAGTTCAGGATGAAAATAAGCTATTCAGAATGAAAATGTGCTATTCAGATTGAAGTTCACGAAGAAAAAAAGCTATTCATAATGAAAAAAAAGGGATTCAGGATGCAAATAACCTATTCATTTTGCAGTTCAGACAAAAAAATCATTCCGAATGCAAATAAACAATTCAGATTGCAAATAAGCTATTCAGTTTGTAAAAAAAGCTATTCAGTATGAAAATGTGCTATTCAGATTACAGTTGAGGATGAAAATAAGCTATTCAGAATTAAAAAAAAGGGATTCAGGATGCAAATAACCTATTCAGTTCGCAGTTCAGACAAAAAAACTATTCAGAATGCAAATAAACTATTCAGAATGCAAATAAGCTATTCAGTTTGCAAAAAAAAATATTCAGAATAAAAATGTGCTATTCAGATTGCAATTCAGGATGAAAACAAGCTATTCAGAATGAAAAAAAAGAGATTCAGGATGCAAATAACCTTTTCAATTTGCGGTTCAGATAAAAAAATCTATTCAGAATGAAAATAAACTATCCAGAATGCAAATAAGCTATTCAGTTTGCAAAAAAAGCTATTCAGCATGAAAATGTGCTATTCAGATTGCAGTTCAGGATGAAAGTAAGCTATTTAGAATGAACCAAAAGGGATTCAGGATGCAAGTGACCTATTTAGTTTGCAGTTCAAACAAAAAACGCTATTCAGAATGCAAATAAACTATTTAGATTGCAAATAACCTATTCAGTTTGCAAAAAAAGCTATTCTGAATGAAAATGTGCTATTCAGATTGCAGTTCAGGATGAAAATAAGGTATTCAGAATGAATGAAAAGGGATTCAGGATGCAAATAAGCTATTCAGTTTCCAGTTCGGACAAAAAAAGCTATTCAGAATGCAAATAAATTATCCAGATTGTCAATAAGCTAATCAGTTTGCAAAAAAAGCTATTCATAATGAAAATGTGCCATTCAGATTGCAGTTCGGGATAAAAATATGCTATTCAGAATGAAAAAAAGAGATTCAGGATACAAATAACCTTTTCAATTTGCGGTTCAGATAAAAAAATCTATTCAGAATGCAAATAAACTATCAAGAATGCAAATAAGCTATTCAGTTTGCAAAAAAAAGCTATTCAGAATGAAAAGGTGCTATTCTGATTGCAGTTCAGGATGAAAATAAGCTATTTAGAATGAACCAAAAGGGATTCAGGATGCAAATAACCTATTTAGTTTGCAAATAAACTATTTAGATTGCAAATAAGCCATTCAGTTTGCAAAAAAAGCTATTCAGAATGAAAATGTGCTATTCAAATTGCTGTTCAGGATGAAAATAAGCTATTCAGAATGAAAATGTGCTATTCAGATTGCAGTTCAGGATGAAAATAAGCTATTCAGAATGAACAAAAACAGATTCAAGATGCAAATAACCTATTTAGTTTGCAGTTCAAACAAAAAAAGCTATTCAGAATTCAAATAAACTATTCAGAATGCAAATAAGCTATTCAGATTGCAGTTCAGGATGAAAATAAGCTATACGGAATGAAAAAAAAAGGGATTCAGGATGCAAATAACCTATTCAGTTCGCAGTTCAGACAAAAAAAGCTATTCAGAATGCAAATAAACTATTTAGAATGCAAATAAGCTATTCAGATTGCAGTTCAGGATGAAAATAAGCTATTCAGAATGAAAATGTGCTATTCAGATTGCACATCACGAAGAAAAAAAGCTATTCAGAATGAAGAACAAGGGATTCAGGATGCAAATAACCTTTTCAATTTGCGGTTCAGATAAAAATATCTATTCAGAATGCAAATGAACTATCCAGAATGCAAATAAGCTATTCAGATTGCAGTTCAGGATGAAAATAAGTGATTCAGAATGAAAAAAAATAGGGATTCAGGATGCAAATAACCTATTCAGTTCGCAGTACAGACAAAAAAAGCTATTTACAATGCAAATAAGCTATTCAGATTGCAGTTCAGGATGAAAATAAGCTATTCAGAATGAAAATGTGCTATTCAGATTGCAGTTCACGAAGAAAAAAAGCTATTCATAATGAAAAAAAAGGGATTCAGGATGCAAATGACCTATTCATTTTGCAGTTCAGTCAAAAAATCATTCCGAATGGAAATAAACAATTCAGATTGCAAATAAGCTATTCAGTTTGTAAAAAAAGCTATTCAGTATGAAAATGTGCTATTCAGATTACAGTTCAGGATGAAAATAAGCTATTCAGAATTAAAAAAAAGGGATTCAGGATGCAAATAACCTATTCAGTTCGCAGTTCAGACAAAAAAAACTATCCAGAATGCAAATAAACTATTCAGAATGCAAATAAGCTATTCAGTTTGCAAAAAAAGATATTCAGAATAAAAATGTGCTATTCAGATTGCAATTCAGGATGAAAACAAGCTATTCAGAATGAAAAAAAATAGATTCAGGATGCAAATAACCTTTTCAATTTGCGGTTCAGATAAAAAAATCTATTCAGAATGCAAATGAACTATCCAGAATGCAAATAAGCTATTCAGTTTGCAAAAAAAGCTATTCAGCATGAAAATGTGCTATTCAGATTGCCGTTCAGGATGAAAGTAAGCTATTTAGAATGAACCAAAAGGGATTCATTATGCAAGTGACCTATTTAGTTTGCAGTTCAAACAAAAAAAGCTATTCAGAATGCAAATAAACTATTTAGATTGCAAATAACCTATTCAGTTTGGAAAAAATCTATTCTGAATGAAAATGTGCTATTCAGATTGCAGTTCAGGATGAAAATAAGCTATTCAGAATGAATGAAAAGGGATTCAGGATGCAAATAAGCTATTCAGTTTCTAGTTCGGACAAAAAAAGCTATTCAGAATGCAAATAAATTATCCAGATTGTCAATAAGCTAATCAGTTTGCAAAAAAAGCTATTCATAATGAAAATGTGCCATTCTGATTGCAGTTCAGGATAAAAATATGCTATTCAGAATGAAAAAAAAGAGATTCAGGATACAAATAACCTTTTCAATTTGCGGTTCAGATAAAAAAATCTATTCAGAATGCAAATAAACTATCTAGAATGCAAATAAGCTTTTCAGTTTGCAAAAAAAAGATATTCAGAATGAAAAGGTGCTATTCTGATTGCAGTTCAGGATGAAAATAAGCTATTTAGAATGAACCAAAAGGGATTCAGGATGCAAATAACCTATTTAGTTTGCAATTCAAACAAAAAAAAGCTATTCAGAAAGCAAATAAACTATTTAGATTGCAAATAAGCTATTCAATTTGCAAAAAAAGCTATTCAGAATGAAAATGTGCTATTCAAATTGTTGTTCAGGATGAAAATAAGCTATTCAGAATGAAAATGTGCTATTCAGATTGCAGTTCAGGATGAAAATAAGCTATTCAGAATGAACAAAAACAGATTCAAGATGCAAATAACCTATTTAGTTTGCAGTTCAAACAAAAAAAGCTATTCAGAATTCAAATAAACTATTCAGAATGCAAATAAGCTATTCAGATTGAAGTTCAGGATGAAAATAAGCTATTCGGAATGAAAAAAAAAGGGATTCAGGATGCAAATAACCTATTCAGTTCGCAGTTCAGACAAAAAAAGCTATTCAGAATGCAAATAAACTATTTAGAATGCAAATAAGCTATTCAGATTGCAGTTCAGGATGAAAATAAGCTATACAGAATGAAAATGTGCTATTCAGATTGCACATCACGAAGAAAAAAAGCTATTCAGAATGAAGAACAAGGGATTCAGGATGCAAATAACCTTTTCAATTTGCGGTTCAGATAAAAATATATATTCAGAATGCAAATGAACTATTCAGAATGCAAATAAGATATTCAGATTGCAGTTCAGGATGAAAATAAGTGATTTAGAATGAAAAAAAATAGGGATTCAGGATGCAAATAACCTATTCAGTTCGCAGTACAGACAAAAAAAGCTATTTACAATGCAAATAAGCTATTCAGATTGCAGTTCAGGATGAAAATAAGCTATTCAGAATGAAAATGTGCTATTCAGATTGCAGTTCACGAAGAAAAAAAGCTATTCATAATGAAAAAAAAGGGATTCAGGATGCAAATGACCTATTCATTTTGCAGTTCAGACAAAAAAATCATTCCGAATGGAAATAAACAATTCAGATTGCAAATAAGCTATTCAGTTTGTAAAAAAAGCTATTCAGTATGAAAATGTGCTATTCAGATTACAGTTCAGGATGAAAATAAACTATTCAGAATGAAAAAAAAGGGATTCAGGATGCAAATAACCTATTCAGTTCGCAGTTCAGACAAAAACAACTATTCAGAATGCAAATAAACTATTCAGAATGCAAATAAGCTATTCAGTTTGCAAAAAAAGATATTCAGAATAAAAATGTGATATTCAGATTGCAATTCAGGATGAAAACAAGCTATTCAGAATGAAAAAAAATAGATTCAGGATGCAAATAACCTTTTCAATTTGCGGTTTAGATAAAAAAATCCATTCAGAATACAAATGAACTATCCAGAATGCAAATAAGCTATTGAGTTTGCAAAAAAAGCTATTCAGCATGAAAATGTTCTATTCAGATTGCGGTTCAGGATGAAAGTAAGCTATTTAGAATGAACCAAAAGGGATTCAGGATGCAAGTGACCTATTTAGTTTGCAGTTCAAACAAAAAAATCTATTCACAATGCAAATAAACTATTTAGATTGCAAATAACTTATTCAGTTTGCACAAAAAGCTATTCAGAATGAAAATGTGCTATTCAGATTGCAGTTCAGGATGAAAATAAGCTATTCAGAATGAATGAAAAGGGATTCAGTTTTCAAATAACCTATTCAGTTTCCCGTTCGGACAAAAAAAGCTATTCAGAATGCAAATAAATTATCCAGATTGTCAATAAGCTAATCAGTTTGCAAAAAATGCTATTCATAATGAAAATGTGCCATTCAGATTGCAGTTCGGGATAAAAATATGCTATTCAGAATGAAAAAAAGAGATTCAGGATACAAATAACCTTTTCAATTTGCGGTTCAGATAAAAAAATCTATTCAGAATGCAAATAAACTATCCAGAATGCAAATAAGCTATTCAGTTTGCAAAAAAAAGCTATTCATAATGAAAAGGTGCTATTCTGATTGCAGTTCAGGATGAAAATAAGCTATTTAGAATGAACCAAAAGGGATTCAGGATGCAAATAACCTATTTAGTTTGCAATTCAAACAAAAAAAAGCTATTCAGAATGCAAATAAACTATTTAGATTGCAAATAAGCTATTTAGTTTGCAAAAAAAGCTATTCAGAATGAAAATGTGCTATTCAAATTGCTATTCAGGATGAAAATAAGCTATTCAGAATGAAAATGTGCTATTCATATTGCAGTTCAGGATGAAAATAAGCTATTCAGAATGAACAAAAACGGATTCAAGATGCAAATAACCTATTTAGTTTGCAGTTCAAACAAAAAAAGCTATTCAGAATTCGAATAAACTATTCAGAATGCAAATAAGCTATTCAGATTGCATTTCAGGATGAAAATAAGCTATTCAGAATGAAAAAAAAAGGGATTCAGGATGCAAATAACCTATTCAGTTCGCAGTTCAGACAAAAAAAGCTATTCAGAATGCAAATAAACTATTTAGAATGCAAATAAGCTATTCAGATTGCAGTTCAGGATGAAAATAAGCTATTCAGAATGAAAATGTGCTATTCAGATTGCAGTTCACGTAGAAAAAAAGCTATTCATAATGAAAAAAAAGGGATTCAGGATGCAAATAACCTATTCATTTTGTAGTTCAGACATAAAAATCATTCCGAATGCAAATAAACAATTCAGATTGCAAATAAGCTATTCAGTTTGTAAAAAAAGCTATTCAGTATGAAAATGTGCTATTCAGATTACAGTTCAGGATGAAAATAAGCTATTCAGAATTAAAAAAAAGGGATTCAGGATGCAAATAACCTATTCAGTTCGCAGTTCAGACAAAAAAAACTATTCAGAATGCAAATAAACTATTCAGATTGCAAATAAGCTATTCAGTTTGCAAAAAAAGATATTCAGATTAAAAATGTGCTATTCAGATTGCAATTCAGGATGAAAACAAGCTATTCAGAATGAAAAAAAAGAGATTCAGGATGCAAATAACCTTTTCAATTTGCGGTTCAGATAAAAAAATCTATTCAGAATGAAAATAAACTATCCAGAATGCAAATAAGCTATTCAGTTTGCAAAAAAAGCTATTCAGCATGAAAATGTGCTATTCAGATTGCAGTTCAGGATGAAAGTAAGCTATTTAGAATGAACCAAAAGGGATTCAGGATGCAAGTGACCTATTTAGTTTGCAGTTCAAACAAAAAAAGATATTCACAATGCAAATAAACTATTTAGATTGCAAATAACCTATTCAGTTTGCAAAAAAAGCTATTCAGAATGAAAATGTGCTATTTAGATTGCAGTTCAGGATGAAAATAAGCTATTCAGAATGAATGAAAAGGGATTCAGGATGCAAATAACCTATTCAGTTTCCAGTTCGGACAAAAAAAGCTATTCAGAATGCAAATAAATTATCCAGATTGTCAATAAGCTAATCAGTTTGCAAAAAAAGCTATTCATAATGAAAATGTGCCATTCAGATTGCAGTTCGGGATAAAAATATGCTATTCAGAATGAAAAAAACAGATTCAGGATACAAGTAACCTTTTCAATTTGCGGTTCAGATAAAAAAATCTATTCAGAATGCAAATAAACTATCCAGAATGCAAATAAGCTATTCAGTTTGCAAAAAAAAGCTATTCAGAATGAAAATGTGCTATTCTGATTGCAGTTCAGGATGAAAATAAGCTATTTAGAATGAACCAAAAGGGATTCAGGATGCAAATAACCTATTTAGTTTGCACTTCAAACAAAAAAAAGCTATTCAGAATGCAAATAAACTATTTAGATTGCAAATAAGCTATTCAGTTTGCAAAAAAAGCTATTCAGAATGAAAATGTGCTATTCAAATTGCTGTTCAGGATGAAAATAAGCTATTCAGAATGAAAATGTGCTATTCAGATTGCAGTTTAGGATGAAAATAAGCTATTCAGAATGAAAATGTGCTATTCAGATTGCAGTTCAGGATGAAAATAAGCTATTTAGAATGAACAAAAACGGATTCAAGATGCAAATAACCTATTTAGTTTACAGTTCAAACAAAAAAAGCTATTCAGAATTCGAATAAACTATTCAGAATGCTAATAAGCTATTCAGATTACATTTCAGGATGAAAATAAGCTATTCAGAATGAAAAAAAAAGGGATTCAGGATGCAAATAACCTATTCAGTTCGCAGTTCAGACAAAAAAAGCTATTCAGAATGCAAATAAACTATTTAGAATGCAAATAAGCTATTCAGATTGCAGTTCAGGATGAAAATAAGCTATTCAGAATGAAAATGTGCTATTCAGATTGCACATCACGAAGAAAAAAAGCTATTTAGAATGAAGAACAAGGGATTCAGGATGCAAATAACCTTTTCAATTTGCGGTTCAGATAAAAATATCTATTCAGAATGCAAATGAACTATCCAGAATGAAAATAAGCTATTCAGATTGCAGTTCAGGATGAAAATAAGTGATTCAGAATGAAAAAAAATAGGGATTGAGGATGCAAATAACCTATTCAGTTCGCAGTACAGACAAAAAAAGCTATTCAGAATGCAAATAAGCTATTCAGATTGTAGTTCAGGATGAAAATAAGCTATTCAGAATGAAAATGTGCTATTCAGATTGCAGTTCACGAAGAAAAAAAGCTATTCATAATGAAAAAAAAGGGATTCAGGATGCAAATAACCTATTCATTTTGCAGTTCAGACAAAAATATCATTCCGAATGCAAATAAACAATTCAGATTGCAAATAAGCTATTCAGTTTGTACAAAAAGCTATTCAGTATGAAAATGTGCTATTCAGATTACAGTTCAGGATGAAAATAAGCTATTCAGAATGAAAAAAAAGGGATTCAGGATGCAAATAACCTATTTAGTTCGCAGTTCAGACAAAAAAAGCTATTCAGAATGCAAATAAACTATTCAGAATGCAAATAAGCTATTCAGTTTGCAAAAAAAGCTATTCAGAATGAAAATGTGCTATTCAGATTGCAGTTCAGGATGAAAACAAGCTATTCAGAATGAAAAAAAAGAGATTCAGGATGCAAATAACCTTTTCAATTTGCGGTTCATATAAAAAAATCTATTCAGAATGCAAATAAACTATCCAGAATGCAAATAAGCTATTCAGTTTGCAAAAAAAGCTATTCAGAATAAAAATGTGCTATTCAGATTGCAGTTCAGTATGTAAATAAGCTATTTAGAATGAACCGAAAGGGATTCAGGATGCAAATAACCTATTTAGTTTGCAGTTCAAACAAAAAAAGCTATTCAGAATGCAAATAAACTATTTAGATTATAAATAAGCTATTCAGTTTGCAAAAAAAGCTATTCAGAATGAAAATGTGCTATTCAGATTGCAGTTCAGGATGAAAATAAGCTATTCAGAATGAATGAAAAGGGATTCAGGATGCAAATAACCTATTCAGTTTCTAGTTCAGACAAGAAAAGCTATTCAGAATGCAAATAAATTATCCAGATTGTCAAAAAGCTAATCAGTTTGCAAAAAAAGCTATTCATAATGAAAATGAGCCATTCAGATTGCAGTTCAAGATAAAAATATGCTATTCAGAATGAAAAAAAGAGATTCAGGATGCAAATAACCTTTTCAATTTGCGGTTCAGATAAAAAAATCTATTCAGAATGCAAATAATCTATCCATAATGCAAATAAGCTATTCAGTTTGCAAAAAAATGCTATTCAGAATGAAAAGTTGCTATTCATATTGCAGTTCAGGATGAAAATAAGCTATTTAGAATGAACCAAAAGGGATTCAGGATGCAAATAACCTATTTTGTTTGCAATTCAAACAAAAAAAAGCTATTCAGAATGCAAATAAACTATTTAGATTGCAAATAAGCTATTTAGTTTGCAAAAAAAGCTATTCAGAATGAAAATGTGCTATTCCAATTGCTGTTCAGGATGAAAATAAGCTATTCAGAATGAAAATGTGCTATTCAGATTGCAGTTCAGGATGAAAATAAGCTATTCAGAATGAACAAAATCGGATTCAAGATGCAAATAACCTATTTAGTTTGCAGTTCAAACAAAAAAAGCTATTCAGAATTCTAATAAACTATTCAGAATGCAAATAAGCTATTCAGATTGCATTTCAGAATGAAAATAAGCTATTCAGAATGAAAAAAAAAAGGGATTCAGGATGCAAATAACCTATTCAGTTCGCAGTTCAGACAAAAAAAGCTATTCAGAATGCAAATAAACTATTTAGAATGCAAATAAGCTATTCAGATTGCAGTTCAGGATGAAAATAAGCTATTCAGAATGAAAATGTGCTATTCAGATTGCAGTTCACGTAGAAAAAAAGCTATTCATAATGAAAAAAAAGGGATTCAGGATGCAAATAACCTATTCATTTTGCAGTTCAGACAAAAAAATCGTTCCGAATGCAAATAAACAATTCAGATTGCAAATAAGCTATTCAGTTTGTAAAAAAAGCTATTCAGTATGAAAATGTGCTATTCAGATTGCAGTTCAGGATGAAAATAAGCTATTCAGAATGAATGAAAAGGGATTCAGGATGCAAATAACCTATTCAGTTTCCAGTTCGGACAAAAAAAGCTATTCAGAATGCAAATAAATTATCCAGATTGTCAATAAGCTAATCAGTTTGCAAAAAAAGCTATTCATAATGAAAATGTGCCATTCAGATTGCAGTTCGGCATAAAAATATGCTATTCAGAATGAAAAAAAGAGATTCAGGATACAAATAACCTTTTCAATTTGCGGTTCAGATGAAAAAATCTATTCAGAATGCAAATAAACTATCCAGAATGCAAATAAGCTATTCAGTTTGCAAAAAAAAGCTATTCAGAATGAAAAGGTGCTATTATGATTGCAGTTCAGGATGAAAATAAGCTATTTAGAATGAACCAAAAGGGATTCAGGATGCAAATAACCTATTTAGTTTGCAATTCAAACAAAAAAAAGCTATTCAGAATGCAAATAAACTATTTAGATTGCAAATAAGCTATTTAGTTTGCAAAAAAAGCTATTCAGAATGAAAATGTGCTATTCAAATTGCAGTTCAGGATGAAAATAAGCTATTCTGAATGAAAATGTGCTATTCAGATTGCAGTTCAGGATGAAAATAAGCTATTCAGAATGAACAAAAACGGATTCAAGATGCAAATAACCTATTTAGTTTGCAGTTCAAACAAAAAAAGCTATTCAGAATTCGAATAAACTATTCAGAATGCAAATAAGCTATTCAGATTGCATTTCAGGATGAAAATAAGCTATTCAGAATGAAAAAAAAAGGGATTCAGGATGCAAATAACCTATTCAGTTCGCAATTCAGATAAAAAAAGCTATTCAGAATGCAAATAAACTATTTAGAATGCAAATAAGCTATTCAGATTGCAGTTCAGGATGAAAATAAGCTATTCAGAATGAAAATGTGCTATTCAGATTGCAGTTCACGTAGAAAAAAAGCTATTCATAATGAAAAAAAAGGGATTCAGGATGCAAATAACCTATTCATTTTGCAGTTCAGACAAAAAAATCATTCCGAATGCAAATAAACAATTCAGATTGCAAATAAGCTATTCAGTTTGTAAAAAAAGCTATTCAGTATGAAAATGTGCTATTCAGATTACAGTTCAGGATGAAAATAAGCTATTCAGAATTAAAAAAAAGGGATTCAGGATGCAAATAACCTATTCAGTTCGCAGTTCAGACAAAAAAAACTATTCAGATTGCAAATAAGCTATTCAGTTTGCAAAAAAAGATATTCAGATTAAAAATGTGCTATTCAGATTGCAATTCAGGATGAAAACAAGCTATTCAGAATGAAAAAAAAGAGATTCAGGATGCAAATAACCTTTTCAATTTGCGGTTCAGATAAAAAAATCTATTCAGAATGAAAATAAACTATCCAGAATGCAAATAAGCTATTTAGAATGAACCAAAAGGGATTCAGGATGCAAGTGACCTATTTAGTTTGCAGTTCAAACAAAAAAAGCTATTCACAATGCAAATAAACTATTTAGATTGCAAATAACCAATTCAGTTTGCAAAAAAAGCTATTCAGAATGAAAATGTGCTATTCAGATTGCAGTTCAGGATGAAAATAAGCTATTCAGAATGAATGAAAAGGGATTCAGGATGCAAATAACCTATTCAGTTTCCAGTTCGGACAAAAAAAGCTATTCAGAATGCAAATAAATTATCCAGATTGTCAATAAGCTAATCAGTTTGCAAAAAAAGCTATTCATAATGAAAATGTGCCATTCAGATTGCAGTTCGGGATAAAAATATGCTATTCAGAATGAAAAAAAGAGATTCAGGATACAAATAACCTTTTCAATTTGCGGTTCAGATAAAAAAATCTATTCAGAATGCAAATAAACTATCCAGAATGCAAATAAGCTATTCAGTTTGCAGAAAAAAGCTATTCAGAATGAAAATAAGCTATTCAGAAAGAAAAAAAAAGGGATCCAGGATGCAAATAACCTATTCAGTTCGCAGTTCAGACAAAAAAAGCTATTCAGAATGCAAATAAACTATTTAGAATGCAAATAAGCTATTCAGATTGCAGTTCAGGATGAAAATAAGCTATTCAGAATGAAAATGTGCTATTCAGATTGCACATCACGAAGAAAAAAAGCTATTTAGAATGAAGAACAAGGTATTCAGGATGCAAATAACCTTTTCAATTTGCGGTTCAGATAAAAATATCTATTCAGAATGCAAATGAACTATCCAGAATGAAAATAAGCTATTCAGATTGCAGTTCAGGATGAAAATAAGTGATTCAGAATGAAAAAAAATAGGGATTCAGGATGCAAGTAACCTATTCAGTTCGTAGTACAGACAAAAAAAGCTATTCAGAATGCAAATAAGCTATTCAGATTGCAGTTCAGGATGAAAATAAGCTATTCAGAATGAAAATGTGCTATTCAGATTGCAGTTCACGAAGAAAAAAAGCTATTCATAATGAAAAAAAAGGGATTCAGGATGCAAATAACCTATTCAGTTTCCAGTTCGGACAAAAAAAGCTATTCAGAATGCAAATAAATTATCCAGATTGTCAATAAGCTAATCAGTTTGTAAAAAAAGCTATTCAGTATGAAAATGTGCTATTCAGATTACAGTTCAGGATGAAAATAAGCTATTCAGAATGAAAAAAAAGGGATTCAGGATGCAAATAACCTATTTAGTTCGCAGTTCAGACAAAAAAAGCTATTCAGAATGCAAATAAACTATTCAGAATGCAAATAAGCTATTCAGTTTGCAAAAAAAGCTATTCAGAATGAAAATGTGCTATTCAGATTGCAGTTCAGGATGAAAACAAGCTTTTCAGAATGAAATAAAAGAGATTCAGGATGCAAATAACCTTTTCAATTTGCGGTTCATATAAAAAAATCTATTCAGAATGCAAATAAACTATCCAGAATGCAAATAAGCTATTCAGTTTGCAAAAAAAGCTATTCAGAATGAAAATGTGCTATTTAGATTGCAGTTCACGATGTAAATAAGCTATTTAGAATGAACTGAAAGGGATTCAGGATGCAAATAACCTATTTAGTTTGCAGTTCAAACAAAAAAAAGCTATTCAGAATGCAAATAAACTATTTAGATTATAAATAAGCTATTCAGTTTGCAAAAAAAGTTATTCAGAATGAAAATGTGCTATTCAGATTGCAGTTCAGGATGAAAATAAGCTATTCAGAATGAATGAAAAGGGATTCAGGATGCAAATAACCTATTCAGTTTCTAGTTCAGACAAAAAAAGCTATTCAGAATGCAAATAAATTATCCAGATTGTCAAAAAGCTAATCAGTTTGCAAAAAAAGCTATTCATAATGAAAATGAGCCATTCAGATTGCAGTTCAGGATAAAAAAATGCTATTCAGAATGAAAAAAAGAGATTCAGAATGCAAATAACCTTTTGAATTTGCGGTTCAGATAAAAAAATCTATTCTGAATGCAAATAATCTATCCAGAATACAAATAAGCTATTCGGTTTGCAAAAAAAAGCTATTCAGAATGAAAATTTGCTATTCAGATTGCAGTTCAGGATGAAAATAAGCTATTTAGAATGAACCAAAAGGGGTTCAGGATGCAAATAACCTATTTTGTTTGCATTTCAAACAAAAAAAAGCTATTCAGAATGCAAATAAACTATTTAGATTGCAAATAAGCTATTTAGTTTGCAAAAAAAGCTATTCAGAATGAAAATGTGCTATTCAAATTGCTGTTCAGGATGAAAATAAGCTATTCAGAATGAAAATGTGCTATTCAGATTGCAGTTCAGGATGAAAATAAGCTATTCAGAATGAACAAAAACGGATTCAAGATGCAAATAACCTATTTAGTTTGCAGTTCAAACAAAAAACGCTATTCAGAATTCGAATAAACTATTCAGAATGCAAATAAGCTATTCAGATTGCTTTTCAGGATGAAAATAAGCTATTCAGAATGAAAAAAAAGGGATTCAGGATGCAAATAACCTATTCAGTTCGCAGTTCAGACAAAAAAAGCAATTCATAATGCAAATAAACTATTTAGAATGCAAATAAGCTATTCAGATTGCAGTTCAGGATGAAAATAAGCTATTCAGAATGAAAATGTGCTATTCAGATTGCAGTTCACGTAGAAAAAAAGCTATTCATAATGAAAAAAAAGGGATTCAGGATGCAAATAACCTATTCATTTTGCAGTTCAGACAAAAAAATCATTCCGAATGCAAATAAACAATTCAGATTGCAAATAAGCTATTCAGTTTCTAAAAAAAGCTATTCAGTATGAAAATGTGCTATTCAGATTACAGTTCAGGATGAAAATAAGCTATTCAGAATTAAAAAAAAGGGATTCAGGATGCAAATAACCTATTCAGTTCGCAGTTCAGACAAAAAAAACTATTCAGAATGCAAATAAACTATTCAGAATGCAAATAAGCTATTCAGTTTGCAAAAAAAGATATTCAGATTAAAAATGTGCTATTCAGATTGCAATTCAGGATGAAAACAAGCTATTCAGAATGAAAAAAAAGAGATTCAGGATGCAAATAACCTTTTCAATTTGCGGTTCAGATAAAAAAATCTATTCAGAATGAAAATAAACTATCCAGAATGCAAATAAGCTATTCAGTTTGCAAAAAAAGCTATTCAGCATGAAAATGTGCTATTCAGATTGCAGTTCAGGATGAAAGTAAGCTATTTAGAATGAACCAAAAGGGATTCAGGATGCAAGTGACCTATTTAGTTTGCAGTTCAAACAAAAAAAGCTATTCACAATGCAAATAAACTATTTAGATTGCAAATAAGCTATTCAGTTTGCAAAAAAAGCTATTCATAATGAAAATGTGCCATTCAGATTGCAGTTCGGGAAAAAAATATGCTATTCAGAATGAAAAAAAGAGATTCAGGATACAAATAACCTTTTCAATTTGCGGTTCAGATAAAAAAATCTATTCAGAATGCAAATAAACTATCCAGAATGCAAATAAGCTATTCAGTTTGCAAAAAAAAGCTATTCAGAATGAAAAGGTGCTATGCTGATTGCAGTTCAGGATGAAAATAAGCTATTTAGAATGAACCAAAAGGGATTCAGGATGCAAATAACCTATTTAGTTTGCAATTCAAACAAAAAAAAGCTATTCAGAATGCAAATAAAGTATTTAGATTGCAAATAAGCTATTCAGTTTGCAAAAAAAGCTATTCAGAATGAAAATGTGCTATTCAAATTGCTGTTCAGGATGAAAATAAGCTATTCAGAATGCAAATGTGCTATTCAGATTGCAGTTCACGAAGAAAAAAAGCTATTCATAATGAAAGAAAAGGGATTCAGGATGCAAATAACGTATTCATTTTGCAGTTCAGACAAAAAAATCATTCCGAATGCAAATAAACAATTCAGATTGCAAATAAGCTATTCAGTTTGTAAAAAAAGCTATTCAGTATGAAAATGTGCTATTCAGATTACAGTTCAGGATGAAAATAAGCTATTCAGAATGAAAAAAAAGGGATTCAGGATGCAAATAACCTATTTAGTTCGCAGTTCAGACAAAAAAAGCTATTCAGAATGCAAATAAACTATTCAGAATGCAAATAAGGTATTCAGTTTGCAAAAAAAGTTATTCAGAATGAAAATGTGCTATTCAGATTGCAGTTCAGGATGTAAATAAGCTATTTAGAATGAACCGAAAGGGATTCAGGATGCAAATAACCTATTTAGTTTGCAGTTCAAACAAAAAAAAGCTATTCAGAATGCAAATAAATTATCCAGATTGTCAATAAGCTAATCAGTTTGCCAAAAAAGCTATTCATAATGAAAATGTGCCATTCAGATTGCAGTTCGGGAAAAAAATATGCTATTCAGAATGAAAAAAAGAGATTCAGGATACAAATAACCTTTTCAATTTGCGGTTCAGATAAAAAAATCTATTCAGAATGCAAATAAACTATCCAGAATGCAAATAAGCTATTCAGTTTGCAAAAAAAAGCTATTCAGAATGAAAAGGTTCTATGCTGATTGCAGTTCAGGATGAAAATAAGCTATTTAGAATGAACCAAAAGGGATTCAGGATGCAAATAACCTATTTAGTTTGCAATTCAAACAAAAAAAAGCTATTCAGAATGCAAATAAAGTATTTAGATTGCAAATAAGCTATTCAGTTTGCAAAAAAAGCTATTCAGAATGAAAATGTGCTATTCAAATTGCTGTTCAGGATGAAAATAAGCTATTCAGAATGCAAATGTGCTATTCAGATTGCAGTTCACGAAGAAAAAAAGCTATTCATAATGAAAGAAAAGGGATTCAGGATGCAAAGAACGTATTCATTTTGCAGTTCAGACAAAAAAATCATTCCGAATGCAAATAAACAATTCAGATTGCAAATAAGCTATTCAGTTTGTAAAAAAAGCTATTCAGTATGAAAATGTGCTATTCAGATTACAGTTCAGGATGAAAATAAGCTATTCAGAATGAAAAAAAAGGGATTCAGGATGCAAATAACCTATTTAGTTCGCAGTTCAGACAAAAAAAGCTATTCAGAATGCAAATAAACTATTCAGAATGCAAATAAGTTATTCAGTTTGCAAAAAAAGTTATTCAGAATGAAAATGTGCTATTCAGATTGCAGTTCAGGATGTAAATAAGCTATTTAGAATGAACCGAAAGGGATTCAGGATGCAAATAACCTATTTAGTTTGCAGTTCAAACAAAAAAAGCTATTCAGAATGCAAATAAACTATTTAGATTATAAATAAGCTATTCAGTTTGCAAAAAAAGCTATTCAGAATGAAAATGTGCTATTCAGATTGCAGTTCAGGATGAAAATAAGCTATTCAGAATGAATGAAAAGGGATTCAGGATGCAAATAACCTATTCAGTTTCTAGTTCAGACAAAAAAAGCTATTCAGAATGCAAATAAATTATCCAGATTGTCAAAAAGCTAATCAGTTTGCAAAAAAAGCTATTCATAATGAAAATGAGCCATTCAGATTGCAGTTCAGGATAAAAATATGCTATTCAGAATGAAAAAAAGAGATTCAGGATGCAAATAACCTTTTCAATTTGCGGTTCAGATAAAAAAATCTATTCAGAATGCAAATAATCTATCCAGAATGCAAATAAGCTATTCAGTTTGCAAAAAAAAGCTATTCAGAATGAAAAGTTGCTATTCAGATTGCAGTTCAGGATGAAAATAAGCTATTTAGAATGAACCAATAGGGATTTAGGATGCAAATAACCTATTTTGTTTGCAATTCAAACAAAAAAAGGCTATTCAGAATGCAAATAAACTATTGAGATTGCAAATAAGCTATTCAGTTTGCAAAAAAAGCTATTCAGAATGAAAATGTGCTATTCAAATTGCTGTTCAGGATGAAAATAAGCTATTCAGGATGAAGATGTGCTAGTCAGATTGCAGTTCAGGATGAAAATAACCTATTCAAAATGAACAAAAACGGATTCAAGATGCAAATAACCTATTTAGTTTGCAGTTCAAACAAAAAATGCTATTCAGAATGCAAATAAGCTATTCAGATTGCAATTGAGGATGAAAATAAGCTATTCAGAATGAAAAAAAAAGGGATTCAGGATGCAAATAACCTATTCAGTTCGCAGTTCAGACAAAAAAAGCTATTCAGAATGCAAATAAACTATTTAGAATGCAAATAAGCTATTCAGATTGCAGTTCAGGATGAAAATAAGCTATTCAGAATGAAAATGTGCTATTCAGATTGCAGTTCAGGATGAAAATAAGCTATTCAGAATGAATAAAAAGGTATTCAGGATGCAAATAACCTATTCAGTTTCCAGTTTAGACAAAAAAAGCTATTCATAATGCAAATAAATTATCCAGATTGTCAATAAGCTAATCAGTTTGCAAAAAAAGCTATTCATAATGAAAATGTGCCATTCAGATTGCAGTTCAGGATAAAAATATGCTATTCAGAATGAAAAAAAGAGATTCAGGATGCAAATAACCTTTTGAATTTGCGGTTCAGATAAAAAAATCTATTCTGAATGCAAATAATCTATCCAGAATACAAATAAGCTATTCAGTTTGCAAAAAAAAGCTATTCAGAATGAAAATTTGCTATTCAAATTGCAGTTCAGGATGAAAATAAGCTATTTAGAATGAACCAAAAGGGATTCAGGATGCAAATAACCTATTTTGTTTGCATTTCAAACAAAAAAAAGCTATTCAGAATGCAAATAAACTATTTAGATTGCAAATAAGCTATTCAGTTTGCAAAAAAAGCTATTCGGAATGAAAATGTGCTATTCAAATTGCTGTTCAGGATGAAAATAAGCTATTCAGGATGAAAATGTGCTAGTCAGATTGCAGTTCAGGATGAAAATAAGCTATTCAAAATGAACAAAAACGGATTCAAGATGCAAATAACCTATTTAGTTTGCAATTCAAACAAAAAAAATGCTATTCAGAATGCAAATAAACTATTTAGATTGCAAATAAGCTATTTAGTTTGCAAAAAAAGCTATTCAGAATGAAAATGTGCTATTCAAATTGCTGTTCAGGATGAAAATAAGCTATTCAGAATGAAAATGTGCTATTCAGATTGCAGTTCAGGATGAAAATAAGCTATTCAGAATGAACAAAAACGGATTCAAGATGCAAATAACCTATTTAGTTTGCAGTTCAAACAAAAAAAGCTATTCAGAATTCGAATAAACTATTCAGAATGCAAATAAGCTATTCAGATTGCTTTTCAGGATGAAAATAAGCTATTCAGAATGAAAAAAAAGGGATTCAGGATGCAAATAACCTATTCAGTTCGCAGTTCAGACAAAAAAAGCAATTCAGAATGCAAATAAACTATTTAGAATGCAAATAAGCTATTCAGATTGCAGTTCAGAATGAAAATAAGCTATTCAGAATGAAAATGTGCTATTCAGATTGCAGTTCACGTAGAAAAAAAGCTATTCATAATGAAAAAAAAGGGATTCAGGATGCAAATAACCTATTCATTTTGCAGTTCAGACAAAAAAATCGTTCCGAATGCAAATAAACAATTCAGATTGCAAATAAGCTATTCAGTTTGTAAAAAAAGCTATTCAGTATGAAAATGTGCTATTCAGATTACAGTTCAGGATGAAAATAAGCTATTCAGAATTAAAAAAAAGGGATTCAGGATGCAAATAACCTATTCAGTTCGCAGTTCAGACAAAAAAAACTATTCAGAATGCAAATAAACTATTCAGAATGCAAATAAGCTATTCAGTTTGCAAAAAAAGATATTCAGATTAAAAATGTGCTATTCAGATTGCAATTCAGGATGAAAACAAGCTATTCAGAATGAAAAAAAAGAGATTCAGGATGCAAATAACCTTTTCAATTTGCGGTTCAGATAAAAAAATCTATTCAGAATGAAAATAAACTATCCAGAATGCAAATAAGCTATTCAGTTTGCAAAAAAAGCTATTCAGCATGAAAATGTGCTATTCAGATTGCAGTTCAGGATGAAAGTAAGCTATTTAGAATGAACCAAAAGGGATTCAGGATGCAAGTGACCTATTTAGTTTGCAGTTCAAACAAAAAAATCTATTCACAATGCAAATAAACTATTTAGATTGCAAATAACCTATTCAGTTTGCAAAAAAAGCTATTCAGAATGAAAATGTGCTATTCAGATTGCAGTTCAGGATGAAAATAAGCTATTCAGAATGAATGAAAAGGGATTCAGGATGCAAATAACCTATTCCGTTTCCAGTTCGGACAAAAAAAGCTATTCAGAATGCAAATAAATTATCCAGATTGTCAATAAGCTAATCAGTTTGCAAAAAAAGCAATTCATAATGAAAATGTGCCATTCAGATTGCAGTTCAAGAAAAAAATATGCTATTCAGAATGAAAAAAAGAGATTCAGGATACAAATAACCTTTTCAATTTGCGGTTCAGATAAAAAAATCTATTCAGAATGCAAATAAACTATCCAGAATGCAAATAAGCTATTCAGTTTGCAAAAAAAAGCTATTCAGAATGAAAAGGTGCTATGCTGATTGCAGTTCAGGATGAAAATAAGCTATTTAGAATGAACCAAAAGGGATTCAGGATGCAAATAACCTATTTAGTTTGCAATTCAAACAAAAAAAAGCTATTCAGAATGCAAATAAAGTATTTAGATTGCAAATAAGCTATTCAGTTTGCAAAAAAAGCTATTCAGAATGAAAATGTGCTATTCAAATTGCTGTTCAGGATGAAAATAAGCTATTCACAATGCAAATGTGCTATTCAGATTGCAGTTCACGAAGAAAAAAAGCTATTCATAATGAAAGAAAAGGGATTCAGGATGCAAATAACGTATTCATTTTGCAGTTCAGACAAAAAAATCATTCCGAATGCAAATAAACAATTCAGATTGCAAATAAGCTATTCAGTTTGTAAAAAAAGCTATTCAGTATGAAAATGTGCTATTCAGATTACAGTTCAGGATGAAAATAAGCTATTCAGAATGAAAAAAAAGGGATTCAGGATGCAAATAACCTATTTAGTTCGCAGTTCAGACAAAAAAAGCTATTCAGAATGCAAATAAACTATTCAGAATGCAAATAAGTTATTCAGTTTGCAAAAAAAGTTATTCAGAATGAAAATGTGCTATTCAGATTGCAGTTCAGGATGTAAATAAGCTATTTAGAATGAACCGAAAGGGATTCAGGATGCAAATAACCTATTTAGTTTGCAGTTCAAACAAAAAAAGCTATTCAGAATGCAAATAAACTATTTAGATTATAAATAAGCTATTCAGTTTGCAAAAAAAGCTATTCAGAATGAAAATGTGCTATTCAGATTGCAGTTCAGGATGAAAATAAGCTATTCAGAATGAATGAAAAGGGATACAGGATGCAAATAACCTATTCAGTTTCTAGTTCAGACAAAAAAAGCTATTCATAATGCAAATAAATTATCCAGATTGTCAAAAAGCTAATCAGTTTGCAAAAAAAGCTATTCATAATGAAAATGAGCCATTCAGATTGCAGTTCAGGATAAAAATATGCTATTCAGAATGAAAAAAAGAGATTCAGGATGCAAATAACCTTTTCAATTTGCGGTTCAGATAAAAAAATCTATTCAGAATGCAAATAATCTATCCAGAATGCAAATAAGCTATTCAGTTTGCAAAAAAAAGCTATTCAGAATGAAAAGTTGCTATTCAGATTGCAGTTCAGGATGAAAATAAGCTATTTAGAATGAACCAATAGGGATTCAGGATGCAAATAACCTATTTTGTTTGCAATTCAAACAAAAAAAATCTATTCAGAATGCAAATAAACTATTGAGATTGCAAATAAGCTATTCAGTTTGCAAAAAAAGCTATTCAGAATGAAAATGTGCTATTCAAATTGCTGTTCAGGATGAAAATAAGCTATTCAGGATGAAGATGTGCTAGTCAGATTGCAGTTCAGGATGAAAATAACCTATTCAGAATGAACAAAAACGGATTCAAGATGCAAATAACCTATTTAGTTTGCAGTTCAAACAAAAAATGCTATTTAGAATGCAAATAAGCTATTCAGATTGCAATTGAGGATGAAAATAAGCTATTCAGAATGAAAAAAAAAGGGATTCAGGATGCAAATAACCTATTCAGTTCACAATTCAGACAAAAAAAGCTATTCAGAATGCAAATAAACTATTTAGAATGCAAATAAGCTATTCAGATTGCAGTTCAGGATGAAAATAAGCTATTCAGAATGAAAATGTGCTATTCAGATTCCAGATCATGAAGAAAAAAAGCTATTCATAATGAAAGAAAAGGGATTCAGGATGCAAATAACGTATTCATTTTGCAGTTCAGACAAAAAAATCATTCCGAATGCAAATAAACAATTCAGATTGCAAATAAGCTATTCAGTTTGTAAAAAAAGCTATTCAGTATGAAAATGTGCTATTCAGATTACAGTTCAGGATGAAAATAAGCTATTCAGAATGAAAAAAAGGGATTCAGGATGCAAAAAACCTATTCAGTTCGCAGTTCAGACAAAAAAAGCTATTCAGAATGCAAATAATTTATTCAGAATGCAAATAAGCTATTCAGTTTGCAAAAAAAGCTATTCAGAATCAAAATGTGCTATTCAGATTGCAGTTCAGGATAAAAACAAGCTATTCAAAATGAAAAAAAGAGATTCAGGATGCAAATAACCTTTTCAATTTGCGGTTCAGATAAAAGAATCTATTTAGAATGCAAATAAACTATCCAGAATGCAAATAAGCTATTCAGTTTACAAAAAAAGCTATTCAGAATGAAAATGTGCTATTCTGATTGCAGTTCAGGATGAAAATAAGCTATTTAGAATGAACCAAAAGGGATTCAGGATGCAAATAACCTATTTAGTTTGCAGTTCAAACAAAAAAAGCTATTCAAAATGCAAATAAACTATTTAGATTGCAAATAAGCTATTCAGTTTGCACAAAAAGCTATTCAGAATGAAAATGTGCTATTCAAATTGTTGTTCAGGATGAAAATAAGCTCTTCAGAATGAAAATGTGCTATTCAGATTGCACTTCAGGATGAAAATAAGCAATTCAGAATGAACAAAAACGGATTCACGATGCAAATAACCTATTTAGTTTGCAGTTCAAACAAAAAAAGCTATTCAGAATTCGAATAAACTATTCAGAATGCAAATAAGCTATTCAGATTGCTTTTCAGGATGAAAATAAGCTATTCAGAATGAAAAAAAAGGGATTCAGGATGCAAATAACCTATTCAGTTCGCAGTTCAGACAAAAAAAGCAATTCAGAATGCAAATAAACTATTTAGAATGCAAATAAGCTATTCAGATTGCAGTTCAGGATGAAAATAAGCTATTCAGAATGAAAATGTGCTATTCAGATTGCAGTTCACGTAGAAAAAAAGCTATTCATAATGAAAAAAAAGGGATTCAGGATGCAAATAACCTATTCATTTTGCAGTTCAGACAAAAAAATCGTTCCGAATGCAAATAAACAATTCAGATTGCAAATAAGCTATTCAGTTTGTAAAAAAAGCTATTCAGTATGAAAATGTGCTATTCAGATTACAGTTCAGGATGAAAATAAGCTATTCAGAATTAAAAAAAAGGGATTCAGGATGCAAATAACCTATTCAGTTCGCAGTTCAGACAAAAAAAACTATTCAGAATGCAAATAAACTATTCAGAATGCAAATAAGCTATTCAGTTTGCAAAAAAAGATATTCAGATTAAAAATGTGCTATTCAGATTGCAATTCAGGATGAAAACAAGCTATTCAGAATGAAAAAAAAGAGATTCAGGATGCAAATAACCTTTTCAATTTGCGGTTCAGATAAAAAAATCTATTCAGAATGAAAATAAACTATCCAGAATGCAAATAAGCTATTCAGTTTGCAAAAAAAGCTATTCAGCATGAAAATGTGCTATTCAGATTGCAGTTCAGGATGAAAGTAAGCTATTTAGAATGAACCAAAAGGGATTCAGGATGCAAGTGACCTATTTAGTTTGCAGTTCAAACAAAAAAATCTATTCACAATGCAAATAAACTATTTAGATTGCAAATAACCTATTCAGTTTGCAAAAAAAGCTATTCAGAATGAAAATGTGCTATTCAGATTGCAGTTCAGGATGAAAATAAGCTATTCAGAATGAATGAAAAGGGATTCAGGATGCAAATAACCTATTCCGTTTCCAGTTCGGACAAAAAAAGCTATTCAGAATGCAAATAAATTATCCAGATTGTCAATAAGCTAATCAGTTTGCAAAAAAAGCAATTCATAATGAAAATGTGCCATTCAGATTGCAGTTCGGGAAAAAAATATGCTATTCAGAATGAAAAAAAGAGATTCAGGATACAAATAACCTTTTCAATTTGCGGTTCAGATAAAAAAATCTATTCAGAATGCAAATAAACTATCCAGAATGCAAATAAGCTATTCAGTTTGCAAAAAAAAGCTATTCAGAATGAAAAGGTGCTATGCTGATTGCAGTTCAGGATGAAAATAAGCTATTTAGAATGAACCAAAAGGGATTCAGGATGCAAATAACCTATTTAGTTTGCAATTCAAACAAAAAAAAGCTATTCAGAATGCAAATAAAGTATTTAGATTGCAAATAAGCTATTCAGTTTGCAAAAAAAGCTATTCAGAATGAAAATGTGCTATTCAAATTGCTGTTCAGGATGAAAATAAGCTATTCACAATGCAAATGTGCTATTCAGATTGCAGTTCACGAAGAAAAAAAGCTATTCATAATGAAAGAAAAGGGATTCAGGATGCAAATAACGTATTCATTTTGCAGTTCAGACAAAAAAATCATTCCGAATGCAAATAAACAATTCAGATTGCAAATAAGCTATTCAGTTTGTAAAAAAAGCTATTCAGTATGAAAATGTGCTATTCAGATTACAGTTCAGGATGAAAATAAGCTATTCAGAATGAAAAAAAAGGGATTCAGGATGCAAATAACCTATTTAGTTCGCAGTTCAGACAAAAAAAGCTATTCAGAATGCAAATAAACTATTCAGAATGCAAATAAGTTATTCAGTTTGCAAAAAAAGTTATTCAGAATGAAAATGTGCTATTCAGATTGCAGTTCAGGATGTAAATAAGCTATTTAGAATGAACCGAAAGGGATTCAGGATGCAAATAACCTATTTAGTTTGCAGTTCAAACAAAAAAAGCTATTCAGAATGCAAATAAACTATTTAGATTATAAATAAGCTATTCAGTTTGCAAAAAAAGCTATTCAGAATGAAAATGTGCTATTCAGATTGCAGTTCAGGATGAAAATAAGCTATTCAGAATGAATGAAAAGGGATTCAGGATGCAAATAACCTATTCAGTTTCTAGTTCAGACAAAAAAAGCTATTCATAATGCAAATAAATTATCCAGATTGTCAAAAAGCTAATCAGTTTGCAAAAAAAGCTATTCATAATGAAAATGAGCCATTCAGATTGCAGTTCAGGATAAAAATATGCTATTCAGAATGAAAAAAAGAGATTCAGGATGCAAATAACCTTTTCAATTTGCGGTTCAGATAAAAAAATCTATTCAGAATGCAAATAAGCTATTCAGTTTGCAAAAAAAAGCTATTCAGAATGAAAAGTTGCTATTCAGATTGCAGTTCAGGATGAAAATAAGCTATTTAGAATGAACCAATAGGGATTCAGGATGCAAATAACCTATTTTGTTTGCAATTCAAACAAAAAAAATCTATTCAGAATGCAAATAAACTATTGAGATTGCAAATAAGCTATTCAGTTTGCAAAAAAAGCTATTCAGAATGAAAATGTGCTATTCAAATTGCTGTTCAGGATGAAAATAAGCTATTCAGGATGAAGATGTGCTAGTCAGATTGCAGTTCAGGATGAAAATAACCTATTCAGAATGAACAAAAACGGATTCAAGATGCAAATAACCTATTTAGTTTGCAGTTCAAACAAAAAATGCTATTTAGAATGCAAATAAGCTATTCAGATTGCAATTGAGGATGAAAATAAGCTATTCAGAATGAAAAAAAAAGGGATTCAGGATGCAAATAACCTATTCAGTTCACAATTCAGACAAAAAAAGCTATTCAGAATGCAAATAAACTATTTAGAATGCAAATAAGCTATTCAGATTGCAGTTCAGGATGAAAATAAGCTATTCAGAATGAAAATGTGCTATTCAGATTCCAGATCATGAAGAAAAAAAGCTATTCATAATGAAAGAAAAGGGATTCAGGATGCAAATAACGTATTCATTTTGCAGTTCAGACAAAAAAATCATTCCGAATGCAAATAAACAATTCAGATTGCAAATAAGCTATTCAGTTTGTAAAAAAAGCTATTCAGTATGAAAATGTGCTATTCAGATTACAGTTCAGGATGAAAATAAGCTATTCAGAATGAAAAAAAGGGATTCAGGATGCAAAAAACCTATTCAGTTCGCAGTTCAGACAAAAAAAGCTATTCAGAATGCAAATAATTTATTCAGAATGCAAATAAGCTATTCAGTTTGCAAAAAAAGCTATTCAGAATCAAAATGTGCTATTCAGATTGCAGTTCAGGATAAAAACAAGCTATTCAAAATGAAAAAAAGAGATTCAGGATGCAAATAACCTTTTCAATTTGCGGTTCAGATAAAAGAATCTATTTAGAATGCAAATAAACTATCCAGAATGCAAATAAGCTATTCAGTTTACAAAAAAAGCTATTCAGAATGAAAATGTGCTATTCTGATTGCAGTTCAGGATGAAAATAAGCTATTTAGAATGAACCAAAAGGGATTCAGGATGCAAATAACCTATTTAGTTTGCAGTTCAAACAAAAAAAGCTATTCAAAATGCAAATAAACTATTTAGATTGCAAATAAGCTATTCAGTTTGCACAAAAAGCTATTCAGAATGAAAATGTGCTATTCAAATTGTTGTTCAGGATGAAAATAAGCTCTTCAGAATGAAAATGTGCTATTCAGATTGCACTTCAGGATGAAAATAAGCAATTCAGAATGAACAAAAACGGATTCACGATGCAAATAACTTATTTAGTTTGCTGTTCAAACAAAAAAGGCTATTCAGAATGCAAATAAACTATTCAGAATGCAAATAAGCTATTCAGATTGCAGTTCAGGATGAAAATAAGCTATTCAGAATGAAAATGTGCTATTCAGATTGCAGATCATGAAGAAAAAAAGCTATTCAGAATGTAGAAAAAGGGATTCAGGATACAAATAACCTATTCATTTTGCAGTTCAAACAAAAAAATCATTCAGAATGCAAATAAACTATTCAGATTGCAAATAAGCTATTCAGTTTGTAAAAAAAGCTATTCAGTATGAAAATGTGCTATTCAGATTACACTTCAGGATGAAAATAAGCTATTCAGAATGAAAAATAAGGATTCAGGATGCAAAAAACCTATTCAGTTCGCAGTTCAGACAAAAAAAGCTATTCAGAATGCAAATAAACTATTCAGAATGCAAGTAAGCTATTCAGTTTGCAAAAAAAGCTATTCAGAATGAAAATGTGCTATTCGGATTGCAGTTCAGGATGAAAACAAGCTATTCAGAATGAAAAAAAGAGATTCAGGATGCAAATAACCTTTTCAATTTGCGGTTCAAATAAAAAAATCTATTCAGAATGCAAATAAACTATCCAGAATGCAAATAAGCTATTCAGTTTGCAAAAAAAGCTATTCAGAATGAAAATGTGCTATTCAGATTGCAGTTCAGGATGAAAATAAGTTATTCAGAATGAAAAAAAGAGATTCACGATGCAAGTAACCTATTTAGATTGCAGTTCAAACAAAAATAGCTATTCAAAATGCAAATAAACTATTTAGATTGCACATAAGCTATTCAGTTTGCAAAAAAAGCTATTCAGAATGAAAATGTGCTATTCAAATTGCTGTTTAGGATGAAAATAAGCTATTCAGAATGAAAATGTGCTATTCTGATTGCAGTTCAGGATGAAAATAAGCAATTCAGAATAAACAAAAACGGATTCACAATGCAAATAACCTATTTAGTTTGCTGTTCAAACAAAAAAAGCTATTCAGAATGCAAATAAACTATTCAGAATGCAAATAAGCTATTCAGATTGCAGTTCAGGATGAAAATAAGCTATTCAGAATGAAAATGTGCTATTCAGATTGCAGATCATGAAGAAAAAAAGCTATTCAGAATGAAGAAAAAGGGATTCAGGATACAAATAACCTATTCATTTTGCAGTTCAAACAAAAAAATCATTCAGAATGCAAATAAACTATTCAGATTGCATATAAGCTATTCAGTTTGTAAAAAAAGCTATTCAGTATGAAAATGTGCTATTCAGATTACACTTCAGGATGAAAATAAGCTATTCAGAATGAAAAAAAAAGGATTCAGGATGCAAAAAACCTATTCAGTTCGCAGTTCAGACAAAAAAAGCTATTCATAATGCAAATAAACTATTCAGAATGCAAATAAGCTATTCAGTTTGCAAAAAAAGCTATTCAGAATGAAAATGTGCTATTCAGATTGCAGTTCAGGATGAAAACAAGCTATTCAGAATGAAAAAAAGAGATTCAGGATGCAAATAACCTTTTCAATTTGCGATTCAAATAAAAAAATCTATTCAGAATGCAAATAAACTATCCAGAATGCAAATAAGCTATTCAGTTTGCAAAAAAAGCTATTCAGAATGAAAATGTGCTATTCAGATTGCAGTTCAGGATGAAAATAAGTTATTCAGAATGAAAAAAAGAGATTCACGATGCAAATAACCTTTTCAATTTGCGGTTCAGATAAAAAAGTCTATTCAGAATGCAAATACACTATCCAGAATGCAAATAAGCTATTCAGTTTGCAAAAAAAACTATTCAGAATGAAAATGTGCTATTCAGATTGCAGTTCAGGATGAAAATAAGCTATTTAGAACGAACCAAAAGGGATTCAGGATGCAAATAACCTATTTAGATTGCAGTTCAAACAAAAAAAGCTATTCAAAATGCAAATAAACTATTTAGATTGCAAATAAGCTATTAAGTTTGCAAAAAAAGCTATTCAGAATGAAAATGTGCTATTCAAATTGCTGTTCAGGATGAAAATAAGCTATTCAGAATGAAAATGTGCTATTCAGATTGCAGTTCAGGATGAAAATAAACAATTCAGAATGAACAAAAACGGATTCACGATGCAAATAACCTATTTAGTTTGCCGTTCAAACAAAAAAAGCTATTCAGAATGCAAATAAGCTATTCAGATTGCAGTTCATGATGAAAATAAGCTATTCAGAATGAAAAAAAAAAAGGATTCAGGATGCAAATAACCTATTCAGTTCGCAGTTCAGACAAAAAAAGCTATTCAGAATGCAAAGAAACTATTCAGAATGCAAATAAGCTATTCAGATTGCAGTTCAGGATGAAAATAAGCTATTCAGAATGAAAAAAAAGGGATTCAGGATGCAGAAAACCTATTCAGTTTGCAGTTCTAACAAATAAGCTATTCAGTTTGTAAAAAAAGCTACTCAGAATGAAAATGTGCTATTCAGATTTCAGTTCAGGATGAAAATAAGCTATTCATAATGAAAAAAAAAGGATTCAGGATGAAAATAACCTATTTAGTTCGCAGTTCAGGCAAAAAAAGCTATTCAGAATGCAAATAAACTATTCAGAATGCAAATAAGCTATTCAGTTTGCAAAAAAAGCTATTCAGAATGAAAATGTGCTATTCAGATTGCAGTTCAGGATGAAAACAAGCTATTCAGAATGAACAAAATGGGATTCAGGATGCAAATAACCTATTTAGTTTGTAGTTCAAACAAAAAACGCTATTCAAAATGCAAATAAACTATTCAGATTGCAAATAAGCTATTCAGTTTGCAAAAAAATTATTCAAAATGAAAATGTGCTATTCAGATTGCAGTTCAGGATGAAAATAAGCTATTCAGAATGAATAAAATGGGATTCAGGATGCAAAAAACCTATTCAGTTTCTAGTTCAGACAAAAAAAGCTATTCAGAATGCAAATAAATTATTCAGATTGTCAATAAGCTAATCAGTTTGCAAAAAAAGCTATTCATAATGAAAATGTGTAATTCAGATTGCAGTTCAGGATAAAAATAAGCTATTCAGAATGAAAAAAAGAGATTCAGGATGCAAATAACCTTTTCAATTTGCGGTTCAGATAAAAAAATCTATTCAGAATGCAAATAAACTATCCAGAATGCAAATAAGCTATTCAGTTTGCAAAAAAAGCTATTCAGAATGAAAATGTGCTATTCAGATTGCAGTTCAGGATGAAAATAAGCTATTCAGAATGAACAAAATCGGATTCAGGATGCAAATAACCTATTTAGTTTGCAGTTCAAACCAAAAAATCTATTCAGAATGCAAATAAACTATTCAGAATGCAAATAAGCTATTCAGATTGGAGTTCAGGATGAAAATAAGCTATTCAGAATGAAAAAAAAGGGATTCAGGATGCAAATAACCTATTCAGTTCGAAGTTCAGACAAAAAAAGCTATTCAGAATACAAATAAACTATTCAGAATGCAAATAAGCTATTCAGATTGCAGTTCAAGATGAAAATAAGCTATTCAGAATGAAAATGTGCTATTCAGATTGCAGTTCACGAAGAAAAAAAGCTATTCATAATGAAAAAAAGGGATTCAGGATGCAAATAACCTATTCATTTTGCAGTTCAGACAAAAAAATCATTCAGAATGCAAATAAACAATTCAGATTGCAAATAAGCTATTCTGTTTGTAAAAAAAGCTATTCAGTATGAAAATGTGCTATTCAGATGACAGTTCAGGATGAAAATAAGCTATTCAGAATGAAAAAAAAGGGATTCAGGATGCAAATAACCTATTCAGTTCGCAGTTCAGACAAAAAAAGCTATTCAGAATGCAAATAAACTATTCAGAATGCAAATAAGCTATTCAGTTTGCAAAAAAAGCTATTCAGAATTATAATGTGCTATTCAGATTGCAGTTCAGTATGAAAACTAGCTATTCAGAATGAAAAAAAAGAGATTCAGGATGCAAATAACCTTTTCAATTTGCGGTTCAGATGAAAAAATCTATTCAGAATGCAAATAAACGATCCAGAATGCAAATAAGTTATTCAGTTTGCAAAAAAAGCTATTCAGAATGAAAATGTGCTATTCAGATTACAGTTCAGGATGAAAATAAGCTATTCAGAATGAACAAAAAGAGATTCAGGATGCAAATAACCTATTCAGTTCGTATTTCAGACAAAAAAAACTATTCAGAATGCAAATAAACTATTCAGAATGCAAATAAGCTATTCAGTTTGCAAAAAAAGCTATTCAGAATGAAAATGTGCTATTCAGATTGCAGTTCAGGATCAAAATAAGTTATTCAGAATGAACAAAATCGGATTCAGGATGCAAATAACCTATTTAGTTTGCAGTTCAAACCAAAAAATCTATTCAGAATGCAAATAAACTATTCAGAATGCAAATAAGCTATTCAGATTGGAGTTCAGGATGAAAATAAGCTATTCAGAATGAAAAAAAAGGGATTCAGGATGCAAATAACCTATTCAGTTCGAAGTTCAGACAAAAAAAGCTATTCAGAATACAAATAAACTATTCAGAATGCAAATAAGCTATTCAGATTGCAGTTCAGGATGAAAATAAGCTATTCAAAATGAAAATGTGCTATTCAGATTGCAGTTCACGAAGAAAAAAAGCTATTCATAATGAAAAAAAGGGATTCAGGATGCAAATAACCTATTCATTTTGCAGTTCAAACAAAAAAATCATTCAGAATGCAAATAAACAATTCAGATTGCAAATAAGCTATTCTGTTTGTAAAAAAAGCTATTCAGTATGAAAATGTGCTATTCAGATTACAGTTCAGGATGAAAATAAGCTATTCAGAATGAAAAAAAAGGGATTCAGGATGCAAATAACCTATTCAGTTCGTAGTTCAGACAAAAAAAGCTATTCAGAATGCAAATAAACTATTCAGAATGCAAATAAGCTATTCAGTTTGCAAAAAAAGCTATTCAGAATGATAATGTGCTATTCAGATTGCAGTTCAGTATGAAAACTAGCTATTCAGAATGAAAAAAAAGAGATTCAGGATGCAAATAACCTTTTCAATTTGCGGTTCAGATGAAAAAATCTATTCAGAATGCAAATAAACTATCCAGAATGCAAATAAGTTATTCAGTTTGCAAAAAAAGCTATTCAGAATGAAAATGTGCTATTCAGATTACAGTTCAGGATGAAAATAAGCTATTCAGAATGAACAAAAAGAGATTCAGGATGCAAATAACCTATTCAGTTCGTATTTCAGACAAAAAAAACTATTCAGAATGCAAATAAACTATTCAGAATGCAAATAAGCTACTCAGTTTGCAAAAAAAGCTATTCAGAATGAAAATGTGCTATTCAGATTGCAGTTCAGGATCAAAATAAGTTATTCAGAATGAAAAAAAGAGATTCACGATGCAAATAACCTTTTCAATTTGCGGTTCAGATAAAAAAGTCTATTCAGAATGCAAATACACTATCCAGAATGCAAATAAGCTATTCAGTTTGCAAAAAAAACTATTCAGAATGAAAATGTGCTATTCAGATTGCAGTTCAGGATGAAAATAAGCTATTTAGAACGAACCAAAAGGGATTCAGGATGCAAATAACCTATTTAGATTGCAGTTCAAACAAAAAAAGCTATTCAAAATGCAAATAAACTATTTAGATTGCAAATAAGCTATACAGTTTGCAAAAAAAGCTATTCAGAATGAAAATGTGCTATTCAAATTGCTGTTCAGGATGAAAATAAGCTATTCAGAATGAAAATGTGCTATTCAGATTGCAGTTCAGGATGAAAATAAACAATTCAGAATGAACAAAAACGGATTCACGATGCAAATAACCTATTTAGTTTGCTGTTCAAACAAAAAAAGCTATTCAGAATGCAAATAAGCTATTCAGATTGCAGTTCATGATGAAAATAAGCTATTCAGAATGAAAAAAAAAAGGGATTCAGGATGCAAATAACCTATTCAGTTCGCAGTTCAGACAAAAAAAGCTATTCAGAATGCAAATAAACTATTCAGAATGCAAATAAGCTATTCAGATTGCAGTTCAGGATGAAAATAAGCTATTCAGAATGAAAAAAAAAGGGATTCAGGATGCAAATAACCTATTCAGTTCGCAGTTCTGACAAAAAAAGCTATTCAGAATGCAAAGAAACTATTCAGAATGCAAATAAGCTATTCAGATTGCAGTTCAGGTTGAAAATAAGCTATTCAGAATGAAAAAAAAGGGATTCAGGATGCAGAAAACCTATTCAGTTTGCAGTTCTAACAAAAAAAGCTATTCAGAATGCAAATAAACTATTCAGAATGCATATAAGCTATTCAGATTGCAGTTCAGGATGAAAATAAGCTATTCAGAATGAAAATGTGCTATTCAGATTGCAGTTCACGAAGAAAAAAAGCTATTCAGAATGAATAAAAAGGGATCCAGGATGCGAATAACCTATTCATTTTGCAGTTCAGACCTACAAATCTATTCAGAATGCAAATAAACAATTCAGATTGCAAATAAGCTATTCAGTTTGAAAAAAAGCTACTCTGTATGAAAATGTGCTATTCAGATTTCAGTTCAGGATGAAAATAAGCTATTCATAATGAAAAAAAAAGGATTCAGGATGCAAATAACCTATTTAGTTCGCAGTTCAGGCAAAAAAAGCTATTCAGAATGCAAATAAACTATTCAGAATGCAAATAAGCTATTCAGTTTGCAAAAAAAGCTATTCAGAATGAAAATGTGCTATTCAGATTGCAGTTCAGGATGAAAACAAGCTATTCAGAATGAACAAAATGGGATTCAGGATGCAAATAACCTATTTAGTTTGTAGTTCAAACAAAAAACGCTATTCAAAATGCAAATAAACTATTCAGATTGGAAATAAGCTATTCAGTTTGCAAAAAAATTATTCAAAATGAAAATGTGCTATTCAGATTGCAGTTCAGGATGAAAATAAGCTATTCAGAATGAATAAAATGGGATTCAGGATGCAAAAAACCTATTCAGTTTCTAGTTCAGACAAAAGAAGCTATTCAGAATGCAAATAAATTATTCAGATTGTTAATAAGCTAATCAGTTTGCAAAAAAAGCTATTCATAATGAAAATGTGTAATTCAGATTGCAGTTCAGGATAAAAATAAGCTATTCAGAATGAAAAAAAGAGATTCAGGATGCAAATAACCTTTTCAATTTGCGGTTCAGATAAAAAAATCTATTCAGAATGCAAATAAACTATCCAGAATGCAAATAAGCTATTCAGTTTGCAAAAAAAGCTATTCAGAATGAAAATGTGCTATTCAGATTGCAGTTCAGGATGAAAATAAGCTATTCAGAATGAACAAAATCGGATTCAGGATGCAAATAACCTATTTAGTTTGCAGTTCAAACCAAAAAATCTATTCAGAATGCAAATAAACTATTCAGAATGCAAATAAGCTATTCAGATTGGAGTTCAGGATGAAAATAAGCTATTCAGAATGAAAAAAAAGGGATTCAGGATGCAAATAACCTATTCAGTTCGAAGTTCAGACAAAAAAAGCTATTCAGAATACAAATAAACTATTCAGAATGCAAATAAGCTATTCAGATTGCAGTTCAGGATGAAAATAAGCTATTCAGAATGAAAATGTGCTATTCAGATTGCAGTTCACGAAGAAAAAAAGCTATTCATAATGAAAAAAAGGGATTCAGGATGCAAATAACCTATTCATTTTGCAGTTCAGACAAAAAAATCATTCAGAATGCAAATAAACAATTCAGATTGCAAATAAGCTATTCAGTTTGTAAAAAAAGCTATTCAGTATGAAAATGTGTTATTCAGATTACAGTTCAGGATGAAAATAAGCTATTCAGAATGAAAAAAAAAAGGGATTCAGGATGCAAATAACCTATTCAGTTCGCAGTTCAGACAAAAAAAGCTATTCAGAATGCAAATAAACTATTCAGAATGCAAATAAGCTATTCAGTTTGCAAAAAAAGCTATTCAGAATGATAATGTGCTATTCAGATTGCAGTTCAGTATGAAAACTAGCTATTCAGAATGAAAAAAAAGAGATTCAGGATGCAAATAACCTTTTCAATTTGCAGTTCAGATGAAAAAATCTATTCAGAATGCAAATAAACTATCCAGAATGCAAATAAGTTATTCAGTTTGCAAAAAAAGCTATTCAGAATGAAAATGTGCTATTCAGATTGCAGTTCAGGATGAAAATAACCTATTTAGAATGAACCAAAAGGGATTCAGGATGCAAATAACCTATATAGTTTCTAGTTCAGTCAAAAAAAGCTATTCAGAATGCAAATAAATTATTCAGATTGTCAATAAGCTAATCAGATTGGAGTTCAGGATGAAAATAAGCTATTCAGAATGAAAAAAAAAGGGATTCAGGATGCAAATAACCTATTCAGTTCGAAGTTCAGACAAAAAAAGCTATTCATAATGCAAATAAACTATTCAGAATGCAAATAAGCTATTCAGATTGCAGTTCAGGATGAAAATAAGCTATTCAGAATGAAAATGTGCTATTCAGATTGCAGTTCACGAAGAAAAAAAGCTATTCAGAATGAACAAAAACGGATTCAGGATGCAAATAACCTATTCAGTTTGCAATTCAAACAAAAAAAGCTATTCAGAATGCAAATAAACTATTCAGAATGCAAATAAGCTATTCAGATTGCAGTTCAGGATGAAAATAAGCTATTCAGAATGAAAATGTGCTATGCAGATTGCAGTTCACGAAGAAAAAAAGCTATTCTGAATGAAAAAAAAGGGATTCAGGATGCAAATAACCTATTCATTTTGCAGTTCAGATAAAAAAATGCTATTCAGAATGAAAATGTGCTATTCAGATTGCAGTTCAGGATGAAAATAAGCTATTCAGAATGAATAAAATGGGATTCAAATTCATATTCATGGTGTTATAGCCTAAATTTCTACATCCTAATAGCCTTAAGAAATGTAGAACTTTCTTACCTAATTACTAACTCCATAGCCTTGGTTATTAGTTAATTAGAAAAGAAGATGAAGAAAGAATCCGGGCCAACACAAAGTTACATACATCCTTATAGCCTTAAGAAATGCAAACTTATAACATTTTTTATTTCCTATTTCCCTTACTACTTACCAAATGGCCTTATTGTTAGAACAGATAGCAACCTGAGAGGGGGGGGGGTGAATCAGTGTTGCCCCAATTTTCGCCTTATTGAAATTGGTACTTTCAAGTTTACGATGATCACGAAATGATCGTTGTGATTGCAGCGGATATGAACAATACTTGAAAGTAAATGTGAAGGATAAAGAGAATCACACACAAGATTTTATCCTGGTTCGCCTTCAATCCACCGAAGACTACGTCCAGTCCCTCAAGAAAATCCCTTGAGGATTTTTCCACTATTGATAAGAATTTCTTACAAGTTCCTAACCCAAGGACCCCAAGAATTTCTACCAATAACCTGTGAAAGCAAACCACTTTCAACAGCCCCTGAAAGCAAACCGCTTTCAGTTCCTGAAAGTAAACCAGTTTCAGTGGCAACAACCCTTCACCGAATACCACGGTGAAAAACTCAATCTTACAGAAAGAGATGAAGAAGATGTTACAATTGGCTGTTTCAATCCTTTAACACACAATTGGATTGAACATGAGAAGTTATGCTTTAAGGCTTTTAAGTATAATACAATTCTGAGTTCTTCAAGATATGAACAACAAAAGTGTTCTTGTAAACATGAAGATCATGAACTCAGAATTTAGGCTCCAAAAGATTTAAGTTCTAAAAGATGAACTAATTTTGACAAAGCTTTGGCCTAATGTGTTTTTCTCATGTGAAATGTGTATATTTCGTGTGTGTTGTGTGTTGTTTCTTTTCTGGACTCAAATGGTCTTTATATAGGCAAGGGAAACGTCCTTGAACCATCACAACCCTTTTCAAAAGGTTTGGGACACAATGGTTCATGAAAAGTTGCACTTTTTCGTTCGGGTAATCGATTACCATACTTAGTGTAATCGATTACACAAGTGACCGTTTCAGTTTGAATTTGAATTTCAAACATGTAATCGATTTCAAGACTTGAGTAATCGATTACTTGCCTTGGTGTAATCGATTACCATAATGGTGTAATCGATTACACAGAAGCCCATTTTCCAGAAACTTGATCTTTGAGACTTGCTTAAGGTTTTCTACTTCTTTTAAGTTATGAAAACTCTTAGCTTGATTAGATTAGGTGTTTTAAGAGCCTTTATGCTTTAATAAACCTTTGGAAGCATAACTCACCTAATACTAAGACTTCTAGACTATTGATGGACTTGAGTGCTTGATTCTTTGAAGTCTTCTTTTCTTCTTTTTGTTGATGAGTTTGTCGTCATCAAAACCACAGCCAGGGTCAGGAGCAAGACCTTCTTCACAATCTCCCCCTTTTTGATGATGGCAAACACATTCTTGATACTTGAAGATCATATATGCATTCTTGGTGCTTAACTCCCCCTATTTGATAGAATCTAGTATTTCTGATTTTTCTCCCCCTTTCTAATGTACTCGTTGAATTCCTGCATATGATCTTTAAGAGCACAGAACCTTTCTCCCCCTTTTGACTTCATCAAAAAGAAGAAAAGGCCAAAAAATGTACAGGCATACACACAAGTATATATTGAAACATAAAGCATGGGGGGTAGGGTAAACATGTAAAACATGAATAACCAGCACTTATATATATATAAGAGAGCAAATACATAAGTTATACGTAGTAAATCATAGAAAAACATATGTAGTAGAGGGAGTACAACAATAGATAGAGCCATTTTGTGAAAATAGGGAAATCCTAATAGTGAGTAGATAATTATATGGAGACACAAGACTTCAGAACTTAGGCTTGACTAGAATCCTCAGAGTTCTCAGAAGGGTCAAGTTCTTGAAGGCTCTCAATTTCCTTACGCATGAAGGAGTGCACAGCCTCTATGCGATTTTCCACAAGTATAAAGCGAGACCGAATGGTATCCTCCAGTTGGCCCAACTTCTGAGAAAGACGGAGTGACAAGATATCCATCCTTTCTAGTATAACCTTGGTTTCTTGTGAGAAATTTGAAGGAATGGTATAAAAGGGAGATAATCCAGCCGATGCAGCATTTGTTTGAACATCGATGCGATAGCGAGACAACACCAAAGGATCAGTGGAGGATTCCCTTCGAGGAGCATTGATTGGAGAAGAGACATTTGAAGGACGTGGAAGAGACCCCATGGCGAAACAAGACTTAGAAGAAGAAGGATTGTATATGAAGGAAGGTAGACAAAAAGGCAGAAGACAAATGCTGATTTTATAGAGAAAATCGTGTGTGTAATCAATTACAACAGTTAGGGTAATCGATTACGGCAGTTTCAAATTTGAAAAATATTCAAATTTTGAATAGGTAATCGATTACAGCAGTTAGGATAATCGATTACTGAAGGAATTTCAATAGGCACGAGGACTGAGATCGTGAATAATCGATTACAGGACCTATGGTAATCGATTACTAGGACACTTTTATAAGTTCTAGGCTCTAGAATCCTATGTAACACATTTTCATATAAACACTTAAGCACATAATGCATATGAACATATAAAGTTTATGCAAATAACATGTTACCTTAAATGTCATGCTCATCTAATATTCCTAATTCTCTTCTTATCTTGAAAAACGATTCCTTCGGAAGAGGCTTAGTAAAGATGTCTGCTAACTGATTATGTGTATCTACAAATGAAATCTCAATATCTTTCCTCATAACATGATCTCGAAGAAAATGATGTCGTATATCAATATGCTTAGTTCGAGAATGCATGATAGGGTTTTTAGTGAGATTAATGGCACTTGTGTTGTCACATTTGATTGGAATGCAGCCCAGCTCTATGCCATAATCTTTGAGTTGTTGTTTGAGCCATAGAGTTTGTGCACAACAACTTCCTGCAGCAATGTATTCTGCTTCTGCAGTACTTAGAGCAACACATGCTTGTTTTTCTCGAATTTTATCTTTGGAAGCCCAACAACTAGATCATGCTTGACTAGTTTGTTTAAATGATCTATGTGAATATGTGCAAGTCTTCTATGCCATAGCCATGAATCACTATTATTCTTGGCCAAAAGACATCTCACATTTTTTGGAATTTCTTCCAATGAGATCATGAAGACTTTGTTTACTTTATACCCAGAAAACTTAATTTCTTTAGTTTTCACGTCTTTCACAACACATATATCATTAATAAAACCAACTTTCAAACCTTTATCACATAGTTGACTAATACTCAGAAGATTATGCATCAAACCATCAACGTAAAGAACTTTATCGATGACTGTTTGAGGGGGTGTGTCTATTCTTCCAATACCGAGTATTTTTCCCTTTTGATTGTTACCATATGTGACGAAACGTTTTTCCCTAGGTATAAGAAAAGAAAACTTGGTTTTGTCTCCTGTCATGTGTGATGAGCAGCCACTATCAAGATACCATAAATCCTTTGCTGCTTTCATACACACCTACATGACAAAGTTCAGACATGGGTATTAGGAACCCAACAAGTTTTGGGTCCTTCTAAGTTAACATCCTTTCTAACCCAAATGTACTCCCTATTTGGTACTCCTATATGTTTGTAGTAACATCTATTAGGGGTATGTCCTACTTTGTTACAATATGTACAAGAGTAATGATTGTAACTAGAGGTTTGTCTAGGAGAGGGATGTATCTTCTTAGGAAGTCTATTTTGATTATTCTTCCTATTGTTTGTACTCCTAACAGGATTAATCTTACTGTTACTAGAAGATCCTAACACATGGTTTGGTCTTACAAACACAGTTTTCCTAACCTCTTTTGTCTTTGGGTGTGAGAAGTATATCCTAAGCCTGATTTATTGTTTGAGTGTCTTTGAATACTTAGGATATCATCTAACTTCTGTTTTCCTTTATTGAAGTTATTTACTCTTTGTTGAAGATTTTCTATCTTTTCTTCTAAAGAACTACACTTAGTGCATTTGTGAGTAATGTCTAACTTAGATTTTACTATATCTAGTTCTTCTTGTAAATTTCTACATTTACTTTCTAGGGAAGAAATTAACTCATTTTGCCTAGTGCTAACTTTAGAAAATTCTTGACATAATTTAAACATATTTTCCATGGTAAACTTTAAATCATGAAAAGATATAGAATTATCACTAACCTGGGAATCTTCAACATCAGAATCATGTGAGGCCATCAAAGCAACTTGTGCTTCTTCTTTGTCAAAATCTGATGATGAACTTACTTCATTATCATCCCAAGCCAAATATGCTCTCCGAGTAGGTTGATCCTTTTTCTCGAATTTCTCTCTTAGACCATGTTTCTTCTTCTGAAGATTGGACAATCTGATTTGAAGTGTCCTGGTTTACCACATTCGAAACATGTGATCTTTTGAGAGGAAGATGATTCATTGTTCTTTTGGAAAGATTTGTTGTTGTTGAATTTTACACCTTTTCTTTTAAGAAACTTTCCAAAATTCTTTACTAGAAGATTCACATTCCCATTATCTTCTTCTTCAGAATCTGCATCATAATCTTCTTTGATGCTTTCTTTTGCTTTTGCTTTTAGGGAAATGGATCGATACTTCTTCTCATGTTGTTCATTTTCTTCCAAACGATTCAATTCCAACTCGTGTTCTTGGAGTTTTCCAAAGAGAGTTGCGAGAGTCATTTTTGATAAACTCTTCTTCTCTGAGATGGCTGTTACTTTTGGTTGCCATACTCTTGTAAGTGATCTTAGAACTTTCATGTTCAAATCACTGTTTGAAAATTGTCTACCAAGAGCAATCAAATGATTAATTAAATGAGTGAATCGTTTTTGCATATCTAAGTCCTTTTCTCCTGGAAGCATTCTGAACATCTCATATTCTTGAGATAAAGTATTGATCTTTGGTCTCTTGACTTCATCTGTTCCTTCATGAGTCACCATCAACGTATCCCATATTTCTTTCGATGTAGTGCACGTTGATACTCTGAAAAATTCATCCATGCCAATAGCAGATGTAAGGATGTTCATTCCTTTGAGATCATGTTGAGCCTTCTTCTTTTCTTCTTCACTCCAAGTACTTTCTGATTTTGGTTGTGAAGTTCCTTCTTCATCTGTTGTTACAGGCACAAAGGGACCTTCTTCAATGACTTTCCATATTCCTGCGTCTAATGACTTTATGAATATCTTCATCTTGATTTTCCAGAAGTCATAGTGTTCTCCATTGAAGAATGGTGGCCTGTTTATGTTATGTCCTTCACTTGTTCCATGATTGGAAGAGGATGCCATCTTTTCCCGGATCTTAGGAATAACTTACCTAAACTTCCGCTCTTATACCAATTGTTAGAACAGATAGCAACCTGAGAGGGGGGGGGGGTGAATCAGTGTTGCCCCAATTTTCGCCTTATTGAAATTGTTACTTTCAAGTTTACGATGATCACGAAATGATCATTGTGATTGCAGCGGATATGAACAATACTTGAAAGTAAATGTGAAGGATAAAGAGAATCACACACAAGATTTTATCCTGGTTCGCCTTCAATCCACCGAAGACTACGTCCAGTCCCTCAAGAAAACCCCTTGAGGATTTTTCCACTATTGATAAGAATTTCTTACAAGTTCCTAACCCAAGGACCCCAAGAATTTCTACCAATAACCTGTGAAAGCAAACCACTTTCAACAGCCCTTGAAAGCAAACCGCTTTCAGTTCCTGAAGGCAAACCACCCTCAGACCTTGATGACAAACTTGTCTTCAATCGATACCCTGAAAGTAAACCACTTTCAGTGACAACAACCCTTCACCGAATACCTCGGTGAAAAACTCAATCTTACAGAAAGAGATGAAGAAGATGTTACAATTGGCTGTTTCAATCCTTTAACACACAATTGGATTGAACATGAGAAGTTATGCTTTAAGGCTTTTAAGCATAATACAATTCTGAGTTCTTCAAGATATGAACAACAAAAGTGTTCTTGTAAACATGAAGATCATGAACTCAGAATTTAGGCTCCAAAAGATTTAAGTTCTAAAAGATGAACTAATTTTGACAAAGCTTTGGCCTAATGTGTTTTTCTCATGTGAAATGTGTATATTTCGTGTGTGTTGTTTGTTTTCTGGACTCAAATGGTCTTTATATAGGCAAGGGAAACGTCCTTGAACCATCACAACCCTTTTCAAAAGGTTTGGGATACAATGGTTCATGAAAAGATGCACTTTTTCGTTCGGGTAATCGATTACCATACTTAGTGTAATCGATTACACAAGTGACCGTTTCAGTTTGAATTTGAATTTCAAACATGTAATCGATTACAAGACTTGAGTAATCGATTACTTGCCTTGGTGTAATCGATTACCATAATGGTGTAATCGATTACACAGAAGCCCATTTTCCAGAAACTTGATCTTTGAGACTTGCTTAAGGTTTTCTACATCTTTTAAGTTATGAAAACTCTTAGCTTGATTGGATTAGGTGTTTTAAGAGCCTTTATGCTTTAATAAACCTTTGGAAGCATAACTCACCTAATACTAAGACTTCTAGACTATTGATGGACTTGAGTGCTTGATTCTTTGAAGTCTTCTTTTCTTCTTTTTGTTGATGAGTTTGTCGTCATCAAAACCACAGCCAGGGTCAGGAGCAAGACCTTCTTCACACTTATGACATAAGTAGAAAGCAAGAAATCTTTTGATCACAAGATTAATGAAGAACAAAGAAATAAAACATGAATTGAAGATATTATTCAGAAATGTAAAAGAAAACTAGTACATGAATTATAAACTAAAACAACCCAAAAACTTAAAAATAATTTAGCCAAGCATGGCTAAAGGAGACATTGAATTACCCTGGATAGGAGCTCAAATATGGCTTCCCACAAGTCCTAGGAACAATGCTCAAGAGGGAGAAAGAGAGAATAATTGTTGTATTCTAAGAAGGTGTGTTTTACAAGTGCAAATTGCCTCCCTATTTATTGCAAATTCTGGGCTCCAGCGCGTGAGCGCTGGCTTTCCCAGCGCTTGTGCGCTGGGAAGCATTAAAAATCCACTTTGGTCCTCTCTTGGTTAGCACTTCCATTCAAGCCCTTTTATTCTCTCAATCTTCACTTTAAGTCCTCCACTCTTGAACTTTTACAATTTGATCCCTAATTTCCTGCAACTTTACACATTGGTCCCTGGACAAAAATGATAACAAAACCAGCTTTTTCTAAAAATATAAAATAACAAGAAAAATTCCTAAAAATATAAAATAAAGCTAGAAAATCTAATAAAATTTAATCTACATGCAAAATGCAAAATAAATAGAAAATCTATATAAAAAGAATAAAACTCCTATATGAGACTAAAAAATAATAAAATAAAAAGACTAAAAATACCCTTAAAATATCATATAAAATCCACTCATCAGTGGTACTTGTCACTTGTTAGGAAATGCCCTTGTATCTTGGTCTTGCAAGAAACAAGCATGTGTTGCTCTAAGTACTGCTGAAGCAGAATACATTGCTGCAGGAAGTTGTTGTTCACAAACTCTATGGCTCAAACAACAACTCAAAGACATCACAAGTGCTGGGCTGCATTTCAATCAAATGTGACAACACAAGTGCCATTAATCTCACTAAAAATCCTATCATGCATTCTCGAACTAAGCATATTGATATAAGACATCATTTTCTTCGAGATCATGTAATGAGGAAAGACATTGAGATTTCATTTGTGGATACTCATAATCAATTAGCAGATATATTTACTAAACCTCTTCCTAAAGATTCATTCTTTAAGATTAGAAGAGAATTAGGCATATTAGATGAGCATGACATTTAAAGTAACATGATATTTGCATAATCTTTGTGATGATATATGATTAAATGCTTTTTGATTGATTATGTGCTTAAATATTCTTTTAAGAATGTGTTACATAGGATTCTAGAGCCTAGAACTTATGACAATGTCCTAGTAATCGATTACCATAGGTCCTGTAATCGATTATTGTGCCCTCAGTCCTCGTGCCTGTTAGAAATCTCTAAGTAATCGATTACCCTAATTGCTGTAATCGATTACCTATTCAAAATTTGAATTATTTCAAATTTTAAACTGCTGTAATCGATTACTCTAACTGTCATAATCGATTGCACAGCGATTTTCTCTATAAAATCAGCATATGTCTCTTGCCTTTTTGCCTACCCTTCCACATACACAACCTATCTTCTTCTTCTAATCTTGATTAGCCATGGGGTCTCTTCCTCGTCCCTCCAATGTTTCCTCTCCAATCAATACTCCTCGAAGGGATTCCTCCAATGATCCCTTTCTGCATCCTCGATACCGCATAGATGTCCAAACAAATGCTGCATCGGCTGGATTATCTCCATTTTATACCATTCCTTCCAATTTCTCACAAGAAACCAAGGTCATCCTTGAACGAATGGACATCCTGTCACTTCGTCTTTCTCAAAAGTTAGGACAACTGGAAGATACCATTCGATCTCGATTTCTGCTTGTGGAAAATCGCATAGAGGCAGTACACTCCTTCATGCGCAAGGAAATTGAGAGTCTCCAAGATCTTGACCCCTCTGAGAATTCTGAGGATTCTTGTCAAGCATAAGTTATGAAGACCTTTGTCTCAATATAGTTATTAGGATTTCCCCATTTCCACAAATAGGCTTTCTCCTTTGATGTAACCACTCTACTACTTATGTTTGTTATGCTTCTACTATATGTAACTTATGCATTTGCTTCCATATATATATATATATATAATATAAGTGCTGGTTATGGTTTATTCTTGATTTTACAACTTTACCCCCATACCCCTATGCTTTATTTTGTATTCTATACTTGTATGGTTGTATGCCTGTATTTTTTTGGCCTTTTCTTCTTTTTGATGAAGTCAAAAGGGGGAGAAAGATTTTGTGCTCTTAAAGATCATATGCAGGATTTCAACAAGTACATTAGAAAGGGGGAGAAATATTGGATTACATCATACAGGGGGAGTTTCTTCAACTGAAATGCATATATGATCTTCAAGTATCAAGAATGTGTTTGCCATCATCAAAAAGGGGGAGATTGTAAAGAAGGTCTTGCTCCTGATCCTGGCTGTGGTTTTGATGACGACAAACTCATCAATAAAAAGAAGAAAAGAAGACTTAGAGGAAACAGCGCTACAAAGTCTATCATATACATAGAAGTCCTAGTTTAGGTGAGTTATGCTTCTAAAGGTCTATTAAAGCACAAAGGCTCTTAAAACACCTAAACTAATCAAGCTAAGTGTTTTCATAACTTAAAAGAAGTAGAAAACCTTAAGCCGATCTCAAAGGATCAAGTTTTTGGAAGTTGGACTTCAGTGTAATCGATTTCAGCCTTATGGTAATCGATTACACCTAGGCAAGTAATCGATTACTCAATGCTTGTAATCGATTACATGTTTGAATTTGAAATTCAAACTGAAACGGCTATTAGTGTAATCGATTACACTAAGTGATGTAATCGATTACCAGAACGAAAAGTTGCATCTTTTCATGAACCATTGTGTCCCAAACCTTTTGAAAAGGGTTGTGATGGTTCAAGGACGTTTCCCTTGCCTATATAAAGTCCATTTGAGTCCAGAACACAACAACACATGAGAATACAACATTAGGCCAAAGCTTTGTCAAAATTAGTTCATCTTTTAGAACTTAAACCTTCAAGAGCCTAAATTCTGAGTTCATGATCTTCATGTTTATAAGAACACTTTTGTTGTTCATATCTTGAGGAACTCAGAATCATATTATTCTTAAAAGCCTTAAAGCATAAATTCTCATGATCAATCCACTTGTATGTTAAAGGATTGATACAACCAATTGTAAACTCTTCTTCATCTCTTTCTGTACGATTGAGTTTTCACCGTGGTATTCGGTGAAGGGTTGTTGGTACTGAAAGTGGTATACTTTCAGGGTGTTGATTGAAGGTGGTTTTGCCTTCAAGGTCTGAGGGTGGTTTGCCTTCAGGAACTGAAAGTGGTTTGCTTTCAGGGGCTGTTGAAAGTGGTTTGCTTTCACAGGATATTGGTAGAAATTCTTAGGGTCCTTGGGTTAAGAACTTGTAAGAGATTTTTATCAATAGTGGAAAAATCCTCAAGGGGTTTTCTTGAGGGACTGGACGTAGCCTTCGGTGGATAGAAGGTGAACCAGGATAAAACTCTGTGTGTGAATTCTTCTTTTTTTCATCTTTACTTTCAAGCAACGCTCAATTCCGCTGCAATCGCAACTATCGTGTCGTGATCATCATTAACTTGAAAGTAACATTTTCAATAAGGCAAAAATCAGGGCAACTCTGATTCACCCCCCCTCTCAGGTTGCTATCTGAACTAACAATGTTCATGTATGACTTTTTTGAAACAACATATGTTGGTATGCATGAATAAACCATGATATATATATATATATATATATATATATATATATATATATATTGATAGTGCGAGAAACACACAAGAAAGGGGGGGTTTGAATTGTGAGTGATTTTTGAAAACTTCTTTTCTAATCCATCACTGTTATTAGTTTCGAAGAGTATAAGAGTGTGTGTGTGCACGCAGCGGAAAATTAACTTACGACAGAAGATTAAAGCACACATGATATTTATCCTGGTTCACCCCCATAATCAACAGGGCTACGTCTAGTCCTTGGCTTCACCAAGATTTTCCACTATTTCATCAAATAGTACAAGTATTCTCAGGGACTTCTCCCAGTATTAGAAGGACTTCTCCTATCAAGTATTGTACAGGACTTATCCTAGTATTCTAAGTACTTCTCCTTCAAGTATTCTCCAGGACTCCTCCTCACTAGTATTCTACAGGACTACTCTTGATTCCCTTTACAAATTGGGTTTGTTGTTCTACTAAATTCTCTTCGGTAAGAGTGGGTAGAAAGATGAAGCTCGAATTACAGAGAGGATATGAATTTAAGGTTCTCTATTTTGTTTTGTGTGTGACTTTAAATTAGAGTAACACTCTATGGGTTCTTCACACAAGTGCACGACTTAACTCAGTAAAGAATGGCTTAAAGCCTTTTGAGTTTAAACCAATGGAAGCTTGGTTCTTTGGGCAGCTTCGTTGAGATATGCAATATGTTGTATTCAAGTCGCCAAGTTGTCCCGGAAGCTGATTTCTCTATTTATATCTTCAGTAGAAAGTCTTCATTGAGCTTTGACGAAGAAGAGAAAATAGATCTGTTAGTGGTCCTGCTTCCTTGTGAGTAATGGCTAATTCTGTAATTCTGGATCAGCATTAAACGCGTTCTGTCAAGCATTAATTGCTTGTGTTGAAATTGTCTGGCTTGTTGCCGTGGTCAGCTTTGGGCTTTTGTTTGAACATAATATCCCAGTGCATGCCAGCTAAGGATCATTAAATGCTCTGAACAGAAGATTTGAATTTGAACATTGAGGAGGTACGATGTTCATAATTTCACGTCGTTGATTTCGCAAGATCAGCTTGATTTGAGGAAAAGCATAGAAGAAGAGGAACCGAGGAATAAAATATTAATTATGTCCTTTTTTTCTTTTTGCAATCAACAGTGCTTCATTTAATGTGCTGACGAGGTAGATGATCTTTAAAGAAAGAAGAAATTATGCTGGATGAATTCTTCAGAATTTTGTCGAACAATTTCTTTAATGCTTCTGTCGAACTGTTTCTTCATAACCTCATGGCAAACATGCTTTCTGACATTTATGACATTTGAGCACTTTGATGCTTTAGGCAGACGGAGTCTTCATCATGACATGGTAGACGCAGTCTTTACAGATTTTTTCAGAAGTTCGTCACTGAGTGAGTTGTCAACTGTACTGTATAGGCGGACAAACTTCCTTATGCCGAACTCTCTCATCTGTCGGACTGTTTTTGCTATGTAGGTGGCCGGACGCTTTCTCCTTTTGTGCTTCTGTTGAAGTTCTCCTCTTGAATGGTTTTTCACCCAACTATTTTTCCATAGGGGCTAGAGATACTTCAAAGCTGGAGACCTTTCTTTAAGCTTGTGGCCAAACTTACTCCTTTGGCAAAACAATCTTCCTGCTGGTCAGAGTGTATTCAAGCATCGGACTGTTTCAACTTCATCACATGTACAATGGTGTTGAAAGATTGTAGCTTCTTTAGTGCTTTCCCAAGGAATGTCTATTTTCTTTTAGGCAAGCTTGGTCTTTAGTGAGTCGTCGTACTGTCTCTGCTTGATTACTTTCTTTATGCATTCAGACAGTTCCTCTTGAAAACGTATGCAGTTGTTCTTCAGTGAGGACCCGGACGATTTCCACTTATTTGGTCTGTCTCATATTTCTGTGACTTGATAATGCCTTCAATTTTTGCAGTCCTTTATGAGGGTAGTTTTCTTGGACATAAAGATGTTTAACAAGTTAGGAATTCTACCTCAGGAATATCATGTTATAACGAAATTGTTAATTATCAAAACATAATAATTATTTGAATCTAACAGTCTCCCCCTTTTTGATAATGACAATTTCTTTTGAGAAAAAGGTTGATATATTCTTATGTGCTAGACCAAAAAAAAAAGTTTCTTAGAGCAAGTGTTTCAGTTTCACAGATAGATTGTTTTTCTTAAAAAAATATTTTATTATCTAGAAAAACATGATCGATCTTGATACTTTTTGCATACGGAATCTTGACTTTTATTTTTAGTGAGCATGAGATTCCTAGTGTGTTATCATTGGTTATTGGGCGGACGGAGACATTATGTACTTCTGAATTTTTAACCGTCCTCTAAGACAAATAGCTTGTTTATATTTTCTCCCCCTAAATCTGATTTTCCTTCTTAGTTCAATTTCTCCATATTTTCTAGCTTACTCCCCCTGAACTAGTGCTACATTTTCTCCTATCTTTCTTCCCCTTTATCTCCTTTTTGCTCTATTCTCTTCTAATTCTATATTAATCCTCTATTCTTAGCCTTAATCTCTTTTAACCGTTTTCTCTATTCTTATTCTTCTCCCCCTTTGGCATTATCAAAAGAAAATTACGGCAAAATAAAGCAATAAGATCAGAGGTAAGACTGAATCAGATATGTATAAACGTATGGAATCAAAACTGCAGCAAAATAAAAGTAAAATTGTTTAAATAAAAGACTGAGAGTTTAGGGATCAAGAGGCTTCTTCAGATGATCAAACAGTCGATTTAGCGTTGCTTGCACCATCCCGAACCGGGCATCCATTTTCTCCTTGATGTCCTTCCAGGTTTCTCGATTTTGGTTGTTCATCTCCTCCCACAGCTCCTTAGTTTCTTTGACATGAGTTGGTTTTACCTCGGCAAGTTGTTCTTTCAATAGAGCAAGTTTGGTTCAAGCATCGAACTGATATTGGTTGAGCAGTGGAGATTACATCACTTAGAGCATCTTCAGGAATGTCAGTGGAAATATGCTCGTGAAGTGGGTTTTGAGCAGCATCATCAGTTGTACCCATGGGATTTGTAGGTGTGTTAAGCAAGTCTTTGAAAATGGTGACTGTTTGAGGCAAGTGTATGGTTGGCGTATATGATTGTGAGTTTTGTGTGGATGTTGGAAATGTTGGACAAGCTTGGGGTAGTGGTCGTTTGGCAATTAGTATAAGCGACCATGATCCAATTGAATCACAACGTTTTTGGCGCCATAAGTCAATTTGTATGGTATGTTGCCTATGTGAACGTGTCTGAAAACAGACAGTTCCCAATTGTGATGAAAAATGTCATACCTGGTTCGCCTAGCAAACTTGAATTGGATGCCATCATGAGCAGATGGCGACCAGAGGCGTGCCTTAATGCAGAAATCATGACCCATTAGTTCTCGAAGTAGACTTAGAAAATATACAACATTTTTTGTTCGAAGCATCCTGGATATCTTCAATAAAAGTGACGTGATGCTTTGTCTGAGGTTCTTTGGAATGTTGGCCAAAAAGGTTCTGAGTTCTTTTGGCATGGATTCCTTCTGAGTGGATGAGTGAGGCGTTTGAGTGACACAGTCTGGTCTGGACTCAGATGAAGGAGTTGCCACATTCTTTGGTTGAGCGGTCAGGATTTCATCAAAAGAAGGATCTGGATCACATGCCTAATTGGCATTCTCCATAGTCTCTTCTTTCTCTTCAACCCTCTGCTTCTTCTTTGGATTTGTGGCCTTGGGTGCTCTTGACTTCGTCCTTTTTCCAGCAAACCTGACCTTCTTCACTACAGTTGCAAGAACACTCTCTTCTTCAGTCAGATGAAAGCATTCATCAGTTTCTGGATTTGCTGCATTGGCATTTATTGGACTTGAGGTTGTTGCCTTGTTGGGGCTAGCATGTGTAACGTCCAGTGGACAAACTTCACTTATAGAAAGTGTTTCAGGAGAGATAGGATTATGAGATAGTAGAGTTGCTGGTTGAATGGGATTTGGTGGAGGCAGCATTTCTAGACCTTTATCACTAGTCCGGACGGACTCAGTGTTCAAGGGTTTGTTGGCGTTTTTGGCCGGACGCACATACGTTGGGTCGATGATCTGGCTGTACATCACGATTCTTTTGACAATACTTTTACCCCATCGTTGAGCGTCTTTTGAACAGTGTGGCCTCTGAAGGTGCAAGAAACACACAAGAAAGGGGGGGTTTGACTTGTGTGACCCCTTTTTCAAATTTCTATTCTAAACATTTGTTTATTAATCATCCGTTAGAATTCATTTATTTTCATTACAAGATATTCTATAAAATAAGTGGAAATACAAGAAATATCTGACAGTTATTGAAAGTTAATTATTTGTTCTTTAAGATAATTTAATTATGAGAGTATGAAAGAAAGTGCAGCGAGGAAGCAGTAAAGCATGAAAGTAAAGCACACATAGTTTTTATCCTGGTTCACCCCCATAATCGACAGGGCTACATCCAGTCCTTGGCTTCACCAAGATTTTCACTATTTTAACAAATAGTACAAGTATTATCAGGGACTTCTCCCAACAAGTATTCTAAGGACTTCTCCTAACAAGTATTCGAAGGACTTCTCCTTACAAGTATTATTAGGACTCCTCCTTACAAGTATTATCAGGACTTTTCCTATCACCTTTTTCAGGATTTTCTTTTGTACAATAATCTCTTCTTGATAAGAGTGGGTAGAAGAAATGAAGCTTATAGAACAGAGAGATCATAAGCAAGTTGATCTCTTGTTCTAAGTTATGCGTGTGGGATATGATGAGAGTTAAACTCTATAAGGTTTCCACACACATAAGCAACTCAACTCAGGTTGGGATATGGCTTGAAGTTTCCTGAGTTGAGACCAAGGTTGCCTTGGTCTTTGGACGAACTAGATTGAGATGTGTGAAATTTAGTTATAGTCGCCAAGTTGCTGCGGAAGCAGGGTTCTCTATATATATCTTCAGTTGAAGATCTTTGTTCATTCTCCTCAGCAGGAGTGAAAACCTACCCGTAGTGCTTCTTCCTCTCCGGGAAGCACATAACGACTAGTCCTGCATCTCTCAGCAGGCGTAAGTCACGATCAGAGGCTTCTCTGCAAGCGTAAGATATGATCTGGAAATCATCAGTTCGTCTGGGTTGATGTCGTCTGGCTCCATGCTGAGCGAGTAGCCTTGAGCTAGTTTCTTCGTATATAATGTGTGAGGATACAGCGGTGGAGACTGTTTTGACTTTTTTACCCCAGTGCTTGACAGCTAATACTCATCACGTGCCTTGGTCAGATTTTTGAAATTCGACCGTTGAGAGTGTACGATGCTCAGAGATTCTTGCCGTTGATTTCACGATGTCAGCTTGATTTTAGGAAAAGCAGAGAAGTAGTGGGACCAAGAAGTATTGGATTAATTGTGTCCCATCTTTCTTTCTGTGATTTCCAGGTTTTGATAATCGTGCAGACGAGGAGAGAAGTAATTATTCAAAAGAATTTGATATCCTCGAAGGACATACTCATTGATCTTTGTATCTTTGGCGCGATTCATACTTTGGTGGACGGATTCTTCCATTGAGCTTTGGCAGACGCAGTCTCCATTGAATGCTTGAAATTTCGTCATTGAGTGGCTTGCATTGCCAAACGAATTTCCTTCAGTCAGTTCTTCTTTATGGAACAAAACATTCTTGTCTTAGAGAACTGAATCCTTTCTTTCTATTTGTTCTTCACTTAAGTTCTCCATCTGAGAGAGTTGATCCACAACTCCTTTATATGATGCTAGAGAGGCTTCGAGGCAGATGGAGTTTCTTCAAGGTTGTAGATTCGGGTGGCGGACTGATTCAGCTGCTTCAAGTAGGCTTGATTTGGGTGTGCAGATTTCCATCAAGTAACCGAGAGAAAAGACGCTGGTCATTTGAAGCTGTTGATTTATCTCTCTTGATTCACCAGACAATCTTGTACTTGAATATCTTTCTTTCTTGCGCCATCGGACTGTCTTATACGAGAATGCTTTCCTACGTATATCCTTGATGTTGTTTCCTTCGAGGTGACCGGACGAACTCTTCTGGCGAACTGATTCTCTTGATAAGGCAATGATGTTTATTCATTCCTTTCAGAGATGGTTATTCTTGTACATGATAATTTTCACTATGTTAGGAATTTTATCTTTAACGTCATTGAAAAGAAATTGTTAATTACCAAAATATAATAATCCATTAATTATTTGATCTAACAGCCTCCATTGCAGTGTACCAAAGGGAAGAGGAGAGTTGGTGCTCAACTTTATTCTTACCCAGTGGCAGTTATCAATGTTGCACATTACAGCAAGAGGAGGAGGAACAGTGACTGGACCTAAAAGAGGTAGATACGTGGATGAATCTTTAAGGCTCAGAGTTACCAGTATGATCCTGAAGGCAGTTGCAGCAAGCAGTCCCATGTCAGGGACATTGAACCACTTGGGAGAAAGAGCAGGTTCTCCAGAAGCAAGTGTTAGTGCCTTACGCACATCCTCAAGATGCTCTTCAGATTCCAATGTGCCCATGTGCAAGGACCGTCTGGCAGCAAGTTCTTCTATCATCTCTTTCCTTATCTCAAGCCTTTCTCCTTCATTTCGGCCAAGCCACTAAGCGATGCATCTGTAACCGCAGTTACCGTCATCCTCAATATCAACTATGTCTTCCACATATTCGTCAAACAAAGTCGGCACGTGTGGAAGATATTTCTCACGTGTAGTTCACAGATGAGCATATTCTGGGAAAGGCTCCAAAGCGGGCTTCTTAGAATTCTTCACCAAATCGGCTATTGGCAAAGTATCCTCGCCATTTTCTGAAGAGGGTATGTTTTGTTTGGTGGTGGTAATGGTTGTTGCTTGATATCCCCTTGCTAGTAGCAAAAACACACAAGAAAAGGGGGTTTGAATTGTGTGTGTGATTTTTAACTCCTTTTTCAAAGACTAGCAGTTATAAGTTTGAAAACGTTTGTTAAAGAGTGCAGTGGAAATTAATCTAAGACTGAAAAATAAAGCACTCAAGATATTTATCTTGGTACACCCCCTTAATCGACAGGGCTACGTCCAGTCCCTGGCTTTACCAAGTTTTTCACTATTTTCTCAAAATAATACAAGTATTCTAATAGGACTTCTCCTTTACAAGTATTAGACAGGACTTCTCCCAGTTCTTTTTCAAGAAGAATTGGTTTCTACAAAATCTCTTCAATAAAAGTGGGTTGAAATATGAAGAACAAATTACAGAGAGAATAAGCAAGTTGGTCCTCTGAAAAGTGTGTGAATGAGGATAAGAGTAGCACTCTATGAAAACTCCACACTGGTTGGCGACTAAACTCAGGTAATGAACAAGTTGAAATTGCTGAGTGTTTGGCTTACAAAAATAAGATCGCAAATGATGAACTTAGAAAGTTTTGAAAGCTTTGATCATGTGAAAGTTGCCAATTTGAATTCGATGCCAAGTCCTCTATTTATATCTTCAGTAGGATGATCAATGGAAACTTGCTGAAGATTTGAAAATAGTTCTGTTTGAGTTTCTCCTCTATTGGGAGTAACAGATACTTCTGCAACTCTTTTTCAGCACTTAATGCAATCTACCATGCATTTAATGCATCTTCAATGGCGGAGATTTTCATCGTCTGGCTCTTCAAGGCATTTTTCCTTGAGCTATAACTTCTGCATTTAATGCTCATGTATTCCAGCTAAGGGAGCCATTAATGCTCTAATCAGAATATTTGACTTTGAATGTTGAGGAGATACGATGATCAGAAAGGCTCACCGCTGATTCCGCAAAAGTAGCTTGAATTAAGGAATGTCAGAGAATTTGAATTTGCGAGAAATAAAGTATTAATTATGTCCTTTTCTCCATTAATGCTCTGAAGGGACAAATAGTGCTTGACAGCTCATCCTGGGTTGGACAAACGATCACCTTCGGGTTTTCTCTTGCACACGCTCCAAGATAGCGTTGTTAGTAAAAAAAACATTCTATCAGAATTTCAGATGCCCTTTCCTTCAAGATGAACCCAATAATTGAGTGACCAGACGTTCACCATAGTCGGACGAACTCTCTAAGGCAAACGTTGTCAACTGGCGGACTGATTGATAAGAGCTGTAGCTGGACAGATTCTTCTTCTTTTCTTTACTTGAACATCTACTTTTGATAATACTTTTTAGAGGTCCATGCATTTTTTCCTCAAGTAAATAGACGTTCCTGAGTATGAAAAACATTGAGAAGTTAGGAATTCCATCTTCAACGAGATCAAGACTTAACAAAATTGTTATTCATCAAAATATAATAATTCATTAAATTATTTGATTCTAACAATCTCCCCCTTTTTGATAATGACAATTTCTTTCGAGAAAAAGGTTTTAAGAATAATAAAAAAATCTGGAAGATTTTAAAACTTCTCGTTTTTCTTTGCTCCCCCTAAATTAGTGCTCTCTATTCTTTTTCTCTTTCATTTTCAAGTTATTCTTCTCCCCCTTTGGCATTATCAAAACGAAACAAAGTAAGGCAGATAATGAATAATATAGAAGGACGGAAGAAACATTGTTATAAAGTAAGTGCAAACAAAGGAAAGGACAAAAAGAAATAAGAGTCAGGGAGTGAAGGATGTCTTCAAGTGCTCGAACAGCAAGTTCAGCGCGTTCTGCAGCAATCCAAAGCGAATATCCATGGTCTTTGTGATGTCATGATGTAGGGCATCAATGTTGGCTCTCATTTCTTGACGCAGATCACGAGTCTCTTGAGAGGTGATAGTTCGCACTTCCTGAATTTCTTGAGTGAGCATGATCACTAAAGCACGAATCTCTGTCTGGTCAGAGGTGATGGACGAATGAGCACCGGTAGCGGAGGACAGTTCCTCATGAGTCTCCATTGAAGAAGTGAAAGTATCATGAGCCGGTAGTGTAGCAGAAGACGACGAGAGACCAGGAACAACAAGGTAAAAAGCCGAAGGCAGAATTGGAGTGGAGGGTGCCACAGTAGTATCAGCGGTGAAGGATGGGCGCAAGGCCAAATAAAACCATAGCCCTTCATCACTTTGGTCATGGCTAGAAGAAGAACCAGTTTCCAGGTTTTGAAATCCAGCACCAAGGGATCCACTCAGCCAGCCAGATAGAGAGGAATGTTAGCCACATGAGTAACTCCAGAAATTGTCAGGTGCCACTCAGAGTGGAAAAACATACTGCAATGACTCAAAGTCTGAACAATTTGGAGATCATGGCATCCATTGGGGATCTATAAAGCCGCATGAAAGCAAAAAGGCAATCCAAGAACCTTCATATACACATCTAGAAGCACGTGTTCATTTTGTGCAGACTGTAAATGTTTGCGCTTTCGTGATGAAACTCCCAAAGTAGAGTGAAGAAGCAGGAATATCTGCATTTACAGGCACAACAGGAGTTGAAGAGGCAGTTGGATGTTAAAGAGAAGTGATGACACGTTCTTCTTCAGAGTCATCATCAAGATCAATGTGATGAATAACTTTTGGAACTTCAAACAGAGTGTCGAGAAACTTCTCAGCCTCGCCTTGCAATAATCCTTTAAAGTGTAAAATTCTTGACTGAAGAGGAGTTTCCCAAGCACGAGCATCTGCAGAGCAGTGATGTTTCCATTGAGGCGATATGGTTGGCAAGGGTGAATTGTCAGTGAGCTTTACTTGAACCCAGTGCCTGTTGGCGATATTACCCAATACTGCAATGGTAGGTGCTTCAGCAACAGGGCCTAAAAGAGGTAAGTATGTGCAACACTGGTTTGGTGCTAGCGTAACCAGAATGATGCGGAAAGCAGTTGCTGCAAGTAACCCCATGTCTGGAACTGAAAACCATTTGGGTTCATAGGCAGGTTCATCATCAGCCAAGGTGAGAGACATACGAACAATTTCTACATCCTCATCGGAGCTGAATGTTCGAGAATGAAGCACCCTATTGGAGAGAAGTTCCTGGATCAAAAGTGTGCGAACCTCTGACCAATATTCTTGAGGATGACCCAGCCACTGAGCAAGACATCTGAATCCACAGTTTCCATCATCTTCGACATTGAAGACATCTGCAATATATTTGTGGAAAAATGGGGGCAAGAACTTCAGATAGTATGCATGGGCATCCGAAATTAGTTCAACAGTGGTATGCACTGCCTTTGGAGGAGGTTTAGAAGGAGTAGTCGTAGACAAAGTTTCTGTAGTATACAACATGGCTGGAGGAACAGTCTGGTGAGATGCATCTAGAACCAGATGAGGACCACTAACCAATCGACGACGCTTGGTTGCTGGGTCCACTGTAGACTTAGTAGTGCGAGTGCCAGACGGTGTCGACTCAGGGAGGACCCTCTTTGCTCGTGGTTTCCTCATATTTGAAGATTTTGAGGATGAAGGCACACCTTTAGTCTTGTTCTTCTTTGCCCAGTTGCTTAAGAGTTCTTCAAGGACAACAGATATATCGATATTGAGTTGCATTCGTCGGACATCTCCAAACTTGATAGGAGTGGCAGATATACAGTCGCGTGTAATGAACTCCGTTTCTTCTTTTACTGTAGTAAGCAACTTCTTCTAGCGCATTATGGCTGTTATTAGTGAGCCATATGGAAGATTCGTGTTGGATTTTTCCAGAGTTTGAAGTATATATTGGATGATGAGGTCAGACAGATTTACTTTCCGATGATGCTGCATATGAAGTAGAGTCCATTGAGAAATCTTGTTGACCAGGTCACGAGAACCTTCTTTTGGTAACACAATCTTGCTAAGAATAGCATGTGGAAAGACACATTCCTCAACAAGATTCTTTACACAGCGTGACTTAGAACCCTTGGGTAATTCCTTCCAGATAGTGAAAGGATTACTTTCAGAAGCTTCCCATGAGGAGTTGTAACAAACTCCTTCAAAGGGAATTCCTAATAAAGCAGACACATTCTGGACTGAATATCTACAACTTGCCGCAAACATCGTGTTCAGATGTGGTTAGGGTCCAGCTTGATAGCACAGTCATAGAATTCCTTTACAGGAGGAGAGAGTGCTGGAGTTGCTGAAGTATTGAACAAACTTCCCCAATCCTGAGATAACACCATGTCTAGACCTGCAACCTTTACATGTTGATATAGATTCAGATCAAGATATCGAGGAGTGACAAGCTCTCTATTGCCGAGGTGTTCAATCTTTACAGGGCCAATCCTGGATGCTTGCTCCTTGCGATTTTGAATGATGTATTCTCTTTGAAGTTCAACAATCCGTTGTTCGACTTCGTTGAGAGGCTCTTGAGTCTTTACCTGTTTCTGTCTTTTGGGTGTCATTCTTTCTGCAACAGGGGTTAGTACAGATGCAAGAGCAAGTATGATGAAGATAATACGTTTAGGAAGAATGCGAATGGTTTATGAATGCAACCAGAAGCAATATTAGACGCCTTTTTGTTTTCTCTCATGAGAAGTGAAGAGTTTTTCTTGATTGTGACAATGTCATGATGAACAATAAAGTTGATAGGAAGGGAAAGAGAAATGGCAGAGGCATTAAATGGGGAGAGATAAATATGTATCAACAATATTTAATGCATGTTTAAAAAAGTAATCTTTTTGAAATGACTCAACTGTTCATCATTAAATGCTTAAGCAAAAAAAAAAGTTAAATAATAACTATTCTAAATTAAGGTTTCTTAATGTTGTCGGACGATAACAAAGGCAGACGTGTACGAGCCTATGCTCGACTGCACCTGTAAGGTAATGTTTGTGCATGCAAGTATATTATAAAGCAGGAAACATTCCAATTCGTTCTCTAAGACAAGTGAACCTATTTTCAATAAGAGGTTTTGTGAATATGTCAACTAGTTGATCATCAGTGTGTATATATGAAATTTCGGTATTTCCTTTAGCTACATGATCACGAATGAAATGGTGCTTGATTTCAATGTGTTTGGTTCTTGAGTGTAAAACAGGGTTTTTTAGTAATATTAATGGCACTAGTGTTATCACACAGAAAGGGGATATTATGCTCAAAAATATTATAATCCTCTAACTGATGCTTCACCCATAAAAGTTGGGTGCAACAGGAACCTGCCGCCACATATTCTGCTTCAGCAGTAGATAGTGATATTGTGCTTTGCCTTTTGCTAGCCCAAGATATCAGACATTGATAGCCAAAACCGCAAGTGTACGGTTGATTATCGAAGTAATATAAAAGATATCGAACCCACAGGATAAGTGTCCAATTATCAATTTTTTTAGAACTTGTGCTGAAAATTAAAATTGATTTTAACTTTGGTTTGTTGAGAACGAGAACTTGGATTAGCATAAATATAAAGAAAAGAAGATGATGGAAATTATGCACTTGGGTTGAAATGAATAACTTATAATATATGCTACTAAACCTCTACCTTATTTCTGAATTTTAAAACAATAGTTCATGATGCTCTAGCCTATGGTTTCTACAAGTTAATTCCATACACATTGTCGACCTTTCTTTCTAATTACTAAACTAAATTCCTTGCAATTTAGTTAAATAAAGAAGAAGATGAAGATAGAGTTCGGGCCAACATAAAGCAAAGTCTATCCTAATTCCTTAGTGATATGTCATATTGCTTCTTTTAAATCCTATTTCCCTTATTACTTACCAATTTCCATTGACATAGGAAATAAGCATGAACACTTGTGTACATCAAGATAAATGAAGAACAAGGAAATAAAACATGAACTTGAAATATTATTTAGAAATAAAGATGAAGAAAACTAAGACATAAATGATAAGCTAAAACAACCCAAGAACTTAAAAAGAATTTAGCCAAGCATGGCAAATAGAAACATTGAATTACCTTGGACTAGGAGCTCAAGAATGGCTTCCCACAATTCTCAGGAACAATGCTATTAAGGGAGAAAGAAAACTACTTGTTGTATTCTGAAGTAAGGGATGATTTTTACAAGGGATGAGCACTCCTATTTATAGCAAAAATCTGCCTCCCAGCGCTTGAGCGATGGAATCCCAACACTTGAGCGCTGGGACTTATTTATTTCAGACGTTGCAAACAGAGGCCTAGCACATGAGCGCTGGCTTCCAACGCATGAGCGCTGGCTTCCAACGCTTGAGCGTTGGCAAGAACTACATACTTGGATCCTAGTCAGAGTACCAACGCTTGAGCGTTGGCACGTCTGCTGATTGCTCTTCTTGCTGTTTTGCTCTTCTTCATGGTAGTGGGTCTTCAATGCCTTCAATGGCCTCCACTTTGTCTCTTCTTAACTTTTGAAACAGCCTCCCCAATACCATCAATCCTTCACTCATCATTTTTCACATGTGCAAATTTAGAAGTGATGCTTCATATTCATTTTTTTCACTTTTGGTTCTCTCTTTGTTAGCACTTCACTTCTGGCCCTTTATGTTCCTGAAACTCCACTTTTAGTCCCCCAACTCTTGAACTTTTGTTCTTTGGCCTTTTATGTTCCTGAAACTCCACTTTTAGCCCCCAACTCTTGAACTTTTGTACTTTGGCCTTTCTTTCCTGAAATTTACAGTTTGGTCCCTGGACAAAAATGACTAATTCTACCAGTTTTCATAAAATATAAAAATACTTATAAAAATTCCTAAAAATATAAAAAATAAAGTTCATAAACCAAATAAAAGCTAATCTATATGCAAATGCAAAAGAAATAGAAAATCTAAATAAAAAGAATAAAAAACCTATATGAGACTCAAAAGTAACAAAATAAAAAGACTAAAAAGACCCTAAAATTATCATACAAAATCCAGTCATCAGACATTGCCCTAGAAAGTGGCATCCGCCACTTGTGCTTTTTCTTTCTATTCGGTCTCCGACATAGTCGGCATCACAGAATCCTCTTAACCTGAAGTCTTCACCTCTCTCATAGACTAGACCAAGATTAGTGGTGCCAATGAGATATCTAAATGTACGTTTCACAACACAGAGGTGAGATTCTTGAGGACTTACCTGGAACCTTGCACATACACAGATGCTATACTTAATGTCCGGTCTGGTTGAAGTGAGGTAAAGTAATGATCCAATCATCCCCCTGAACTTTGTTGAATCAACTGGCGTAGACTCGTCACTTTTGTCCAGCACAGTTCCAGGATGCATTGGGGTACCCATTTCCTTGGCCTTTTCCATGCCATATTTCTTCAGAAGATCGTTGACATATTTCATCTAATGGATGTAAGTTCTGGTGGTCTCCTGCCTGATTTGTAATCCTAGAAAGAACTTTCGTTCCCCCATCATGCTCATTTCAAATTCGCTCTGTATTAACTTAAAAAATTCTTGACAGAGAGTTTCACTTGTAGCACCAAAAATAATATCATCAACATATAATTGTACTAAAATGAAATCCTTTGATGTTTTCCTTCTGAACAATGTATTTTCAATGTTACCCCGTGAAAACCCGTTGCTCATCAGAAATAAGCTCAAACGATCATACCAAGCTCGTGGAGCCTGCTTCAGTCCGTACAATGCTTTTCGTAATTTGAAGACATGGTTCGGTAGAGTTGGATCTTCGAAGCCTGGAGGTTCTTTGACATAGACTTCTTCTTCGATATAGCCATTTAGAAATGCACTTTCATATCCATCTGATACAGCTTTATGGAATGCTGACAGGCAAATGCTAGTAGAATGCGAATGGCTTCGATTCTTGCAACAAGGGTGAAGGTGTATGTATAATCAATACCTTCTTTGAATTTCAGAAGGACAACGTCAACCTGCATTTTGACTAAGAGGAGGAAGTAGAAAAATGTGCCGGACGAATACCTCTCATTTCCGTCCGTGAAAGCTTATGAAATATCTATATGATGATGTGCCAAACAACATCACCCACCAAAAAGGAGGTGGTAATGAAGACATGATGGGTATTTCAAAGCGCAGAACCTATGACTAGTTTCTCACAGGAAGTATCTCTAACTTATACATATCTTTTAAATAAAAGAGCATACTGACTCTACTACTTGTAGCAAATTAAAAGGCGCTAATAAAGTTCTATGGCAAAGCACTTTGTGTTAATGCTGGTAGAATGAAAGATAGACGTGCATATTGAATACGTGATGAAAAATGATTAAAGAGGTGAATCCAAAGGAGCATTTGAAGAAAAGACAACGTTTGATTTAAATGATGCCTGCCGCCAAAATTAATTGAATCCAGAGTTAGTCACCATCCGGTGATTAATCAAGTAACATCCAAGTGAGAACGTTTGTGTACAACTGAAAGGACACGATTAGACATCCACGACACCCACGTCTGGGTCATTGGTAAATAGCTGTATCGTTTCATATGCTAAAGCGTTCTTAACACGCATTAAATCTTTCAACTTCCATGACTGCACATTTAAAGACTTTCACTTAATGCGCGTGCTATGCTCAATATCTCACATCAAATGCATAGTTAATCATTCTATTCCGTAAAACGAGTAAAACTGTCTGCATTCTAATCAATCCTAACAAAAGAACTTGAAAGGAGAAGCCTCATACTCACAACTCACTCACTTGCATCCGAACCCTTTGCTATTCTCTGCTTGCTTTCTCTAACCTCTCTCTGCAGAATTCTGCAATGGCCCCAAAGAAGCAAACCGCTGCCAAGCCCAAGCTCACTCAAGCACAAGAGGCAGTCCTTGAGCTGAGAAGAAAGAACATTGCGGCTAATCGTCGCGAACAAGTACAGAAGATTGGGGCACAAAAATTTTCTGACCTAGGTGAAAGGGAACTTGTGTCACCCAGGTATCTTGAGCTTCATCGTTTCCAGTACGCCAAAGTTGCCGGACTGAACCTCGTATTGTTTCAAGACTGGGAGCTGTTAGTGCAGATAGCAACCTGAGAGGGGGGGGGTGAATCAGAGTTGCCCCGATTTTCGCCTTATTGAAAATGTTACTTTCAAGATAATGATGATCACGACACGATAGTTGTGATTGCAGCGGAATTAAGCGTTGCTTGAAAGTAAAGATGAAGGATAGAAGAATTCACACACAGAGTTTTATCCTGGTTCACCTTCTATCCACCGAAGGCTACGTCCAGTCCCTCAAGAAAACCCCTTGAGGATTTTTCCACTATTGATAATAATCTCTTACAAGTTCTTAACCCAAGGACCCTAAGAATTTCTATCAATTTCCTGTGAAAGCAAACCGCTTTCCACAGCCCCTGAAAGCAAACCACTTTCAGTTCCTGAAGGCAAACCACCCTCAGACCATGAAGGCTAAACCACCTTCAATCAACACCCTGAAAGTATACCACTTTCAGTACCAACAACTCTTCACCGAATACCACGGTGAAAACTCAATCTTACAGAAAGAGATGAAGAAGAGTTTACAATTGGTTGTATCAATCCTTTAACACATAAGTGGATTGATCATGAGAATTTATGCTTTAAGGCTTTTTAAGCATAATATGATTCTGAGTTCCTTGATAGGTGAAATCGCAAGTGTACGATTAACTATCGCGTAATATAAAAAGATCGAACCCAAGGGATAGGTGTTCTTATTATTATAATATTTAGTACTTATACAGAAAAAATAAAATGATATGTTTGAGGTTGTTTTTAGCACAAGAAATAAAAGCATAAAATGTAAAGAAATAAGATGATAATAATTTAAGCTCTTGGGTTGGTTTACATAGTCTATAAAACATGCTAGAAATCTCCTACTTAATTTCTGAATTTTAAATCCAAAATCATGGTGCTATAGCCTAGAGTTTCTACATCCTAATAGCCTTAAGAAATGTAGACCTTTCTTCCCTAATTACTAACTCCATAGCCTTGGTTATTAGTTAATCAGAAAAGAAGATGAAGAAGGAATTCGAGCCAACACAAAGTTACGTCCATCCTTATAGCCTTAAGAAATGTATACTTATAACCTTTTTTATTTCCTATTTCCCTTACTACTTACCAAATGGCCTTATGAATAAGTAGAAAGCATAAAATCTTTTGTACACAAGATTAATGAAGAACAAAGAAATAAAACATGATTTGAAAGTATTATTCAGAAATGTAGATGAAACTAGAACATGAATTATAAACTAAAACAACCCAAAAACTTAAAGAAGAATTTAGCCAAGCATGGCTAAAAGAAGCATTGAATTACCCTGGACTAGGAGCTCAAATATGGCTTCCCACAATTCCTAGGAACAATGTTCTTGAGGGAGAAAGAGGAACACTTGTTGTGTTCTAAGAAAGGTGTGCTTTACAAGTGAAGAGGAGGGTCCTATTTATAGTAAAAATCCAGCCTCCAACGCTTCAGCGCTAGAATTCCCAACGCTTGGGCGCTGGGAGCATTAAAAATCCACTACCAGACCGAAGGCCAGCACATGAGCGTTGGCTTCCCAGCGCTGCAGCGCTGGGACCTGCTGTTTCAGCTCCAAGTTTTCCTTCCTTCTTCATGGTTAGTGGGATTTGAATGCCATCAAAAGCCACTACTCAGCCCTTGTTTAATTCTGAAACTCCTCCTCCACTATCATCAATTCCTTCAACATTATTTTCCATGTGCTAAATTAGAGAGTGATTCTTCATATTCTTCTTTTTCACTTTAGTCCTCTCTTGGTTAGCACTTCAATTCAAGCCCTTGAATTCTCTCAATCTTCACTTTTAGCCCTCCACTCTTGAACTTTCACATTTTGGACCTTGATTTCCTGAAACTTTACAAAGTGGTCCCTGGACAAAAATGATAACTAAACCAGCTTTTCCTAAAAATACAAAATAACTAGAAAAATTCCTAAAAATATAAAATAAAGCTAGAAAATCTAATAAAATCTAATCTACATGCAAAATGCAAAATAAATATAAAATCTACATAAAAACAATAAAAAACCTACATGAGACTCAAAAATAATAAAATAAAAAGACTAAAAAGACCCTAAAATTATCATATAAAATCCACTCATCACACCACTATACCCAACGACAGCTTGTCCTCAAGCGACAAAACTTAAAGAAAAACTCGTCCCTGAGTTTTGAGAAAGTTTTTATCCGATTGAAATATGATAATTTTCCAGAAAGCTTAGCGGATAAGGAAGACATGCATGTTTTATAGACAAAGAATCAAGAAAGTTAGGCTTGGCTTTTAACATGTTTGAGTTCATCAATTAAGCTCACAAAATAATATTCTCCATGAAAACAAGAAAGCTCAATAATCCTGCCTATCATTCAAATCAAAATTGAAGTAAAGCAACCAAGTGATTTTGAAGAGATTTTTTAAGGTTGTAACTTGGCCAAAGGGTTGAACATTTCAAGGTGTGGATTTCAAGAAATTGGCAACTCTAGTGGCTGACTCAGAAATTTTGTTGTTAAGTGATTTTTCTCTTGACTAAGAGCTTTAAACAATTCACACAAAGGTCCTCTCAATTTTTCTTTTCTTTTTTTTTTTTTTTTTTTTTTTTTTGAACAAAGTAGTGGAATGTATGGGATGAATGACTTGAATTTTACTCCCTTCATACTCTTTCTCACCCCACTACTTCATTATTTTTTCTAAGGCACATACCTTATTTTTTTCATTTTTTTTTTTTTTTCATTTTTTTAGAGAGAAACCCACAAACATAGCTCTAACAATTTCAGCACATGAATCACAATAACAACTTTAAGATTTATCACACAAAGTAGGCTCCAAAGAATGACTCTTTTAAGGCTCAAAAGGGGCTACTAGTGGATATCAATTTTCAAGCAAGAATCTGAGTTTTCAAAAATGCCTATAATCTCTTCTCAACTCACAAAGTATACAAAACTCCAATCAACATGTAACACAAGGCAGAAAAATTTCACAATCAAGAATTCAGAGACCTCAGCTCTCAGAAAAAGATAGGGTAAGTGGTACCCTTTTTAGAACTCAGAAAAACCTTGCCAACAACCCAACAATCAAGATATCAAAAATCCTTTCTACAGCATGCAATCCTAACTGCTTAAAAACATAGAACTTTTTACAAAGCAGTTCAATCAGATAAAGCATTTCACAAAGCTATAGCAACATTCAGAATGGATAATATACTCAAGACTCATGCAAAAAGAAAACAGAAAAACTAAACTAAAAATAAAACTAAAAACTATAAAAAGAAAAACAAAAAACTAAGAAGCTGGTATAGTAACAAATTTTCCACAAAGGTCCAAGGGAACCTCAATGTAAAAAAATCAAGTTGAACACTTAAGTTCAAGAGGGTTCTTCCTCCTTTTGGTACCTATCCTGTAACATTGAACAAACAAAAGTCTCACAAGTAGAAACTTGCTTGACTTGTTAGTTCCAAAATCAGCACAAACAAGATCATGGGTTGAAAAATTGTGTCCACCTTTTAAAAACAAGAATTCTTGAGTTCCCCAAAAATTAAAACCAGTGTAGAAACAAGGGAAAACTCAAAGAATCTAAAACCTTTAAGAAAATGGTGAACACAAAATTTTATTAAAAACTAAAAACAGCAAATAAAAAAACAAAATAGCAATACTGCCCGAGCTCCAGCGCTTGAGCGTTGGGGATGCCAACGCTTGGGCGCTGGATAAAAGCAAAAACTGGGCAATTAGAGGTGTAAAGCAGGGGCCTAACGCTTGAGCGTTGGCCTCCAGCGCTGGAGCGCTGGCCTCTCCTGCAGCAAAAACATAGAATTTTTTTCCTTTTATTTATTTACAAGAGTTGTGCAGAAATTTAAATGACAAAAATTTAAACTATCCTAAGTTGGGTTGTCTCCCAACCAGCTCAATGTTTAGGTCCGAGATAGACCCTTCCACTAATTACTTTCAACCGGGGTCTATTACAAAATTCATTAGACCCCGCAAATCATGCATATTTTGGCACAAGTACAACATAGTGCCCAATGAATTTTCAGCTAGCAAGGCAACATCAATCACATTACAAATGGAAGAGATAAGAAAAACTTCCCCTTCTTGGTCTTTGCCTTTTTGTTCTGAACCTATAACATAGGTTCTTGGAGGTTCTTCTTCCTCCACCTCCAATTTGTCTTTAAGGACAAATTCTACAATGAAGGTTGCTTTCACCTCCTCTTTTTGAACCACGAGTTCATTTTCATGAACAAGTGATTGTTGTTCATCCCCGGGCTGCCTCATTATAATGCCTTGTATCTTTACTTGTAGAATCTCCCTGGCCTTACATTCTTGCTCAGGACTTGGCAAAAATCCGGATTTCCTCTTGCAATCTATATCAGAGTAAAACTCTCTAACTAGAGTGAAGATATCCTGCTTCGACTTCTCATATTCCTTTTCAACCTCAGCCCGGATTTTTTCCTTCCTTTGCTCAAATGTTTCAGCCATTGCTATACCTGACAATACTTAGCAAACAAAATTAGCAGCACCAGTTCATCACAATTTTTAATTTTTATTTTTTTTTTATATTTTTTTTATATATATGAACAAGAAGTACTAAACAAAATAAAAATAAGAACTTGAAAGAACCTATCCCCGGCAACGGCGCCAAAAACTTGATAGGTGAAATCGCAAGTGTACGATTAACTATCGCGTAATATAAAAAGATCGAACCCAAGGGATAGGTGTTCTTATTATTATAATATTTAGTACTTATACAGAAAAAATAAAATGATATGTTTGAGGTTGTTTTTAGCACAAGAAATAAAAGCATAAAATGTAAGGAAATAAGATGATAATAATTTAAGCTCTTGGGTTGGTTTACATAGTCTATAAAACATGCTAGAAATCTCCTACTTAATTTCTGAATTTTAAATCCAAAATCATGGTGCTATAGCCTAGAGTTTCTACATCCTAATAGCCTTAAGAAATGTAGACCTTTCTTCCCTAATTACTAACTCCATAGCCTTGGTTATTAGTTAATCAGAAAAGAAGATGAAGAAGGAATTCGGGCCAACACAAAGTTACGTCCATCCTTATAGCCTTAAGAAATGTATACTTATAACCTTTTTTATTTCCTATTTCCCTTACTACTTACCAAATGGCCTTATGAATAAGTAGAAAGCATAAAATCTTTTGTACACAAGATTAATGAAGAACAAAGAAATAAAACATGATTTGAAAGTATTATTCAGAAATGTAGAAGAAACTAGAACATGAATTATAAACTAAAACAATCCAAAAACTTAAAGAAGAATTTAGCCAAGCATGGCTAAAAGAAGCATTGAATTACCCTGGACTAGGAGCTCAAATATGGCTTCCCACAATTCCTAGGAACAATGTTCTTGAGGGAGAAAGAGGAACACTGTTGTGTTCTAAGAAAGGTGTGCTTTACAAGTGAAGAGGAGGGTCCTATTTATAGTAAAAATCCAGCCTCCAACGCTTCAGCGCTAGAATTCCCAACGCTTGGGCGCTGGGAGCATTAAAAATCCACTACCAGACCGAAGGCCAGCACATGAGCGTTGGCTTCCCAGCGCTGCAGCGCTGGGACCTGCTGTTTCAGCTCCAAGTTTTCCTTCCTTCTTCATGGTTAGTGGGATTTGAATGCCATCAAAAGCCACTACTCAGCCCTTGTTTAATTCTGAAACTCCTCCTCCACTATCATCAATTCCTTCAACATTATTTTCCATGTGCTAAATTAGAGAGTGATTCTTCATATTCTTCTTTTTCACTTTAGTCCTCTCTTGGTTAGCACTTCAATTCAAGCCCTTGAATTCTCTCAATCTTCACTTTTAGCCCTCCACTCTTGAACTTTCACATTTTGGACCTTGATTTCCTGAAACTTTACAAAGTGGTCCCTGGACAAAAATGATAACTAAACCAGCTTTTCCTAAAAATACAAAATAACTAGAAAAATTCCTAAAAATATAAAATAAAGCTAGAAAGTCTAATAAAATCTAATCTACATGCAAAATGCAAAATAAATATAAAATCTACATAAAAACAATAAAAAACCTACATGAGACTCAAAAATAATAAAATAAAAAGACTAAAAAGACCCTAAAATTATCATATAAAATCCACTCATCATTCCTCAAGATATGAATAACAAAAGTGTTCTTATAAACATGAAGATCATGAACTTATAATTTAGGCTCTTGAAGGTTTAAGTTCTACAAGACGAACTAATTTTGACAAAGCTTTGGCCTAATGTTGTATTCTCATGTGTTGTTGTGTTCTGGACTCTAATGGACTTTATATAGGCAAGGGAAACGTCCTTGAACCATCACAACCCTTTCCAAAAGGTTTGGGACACAATGGTTCATGAAAAGATGCAACTTTTCGTTCTGGTAATCGATTACATCACTTAGTGTAATCGATTACACTAATAGCCATTTCAGTTTGAATTTCAAATTCAAACATGTAACCGATTACAAGCAATGAGTAATCGATTACTTACCTAGGTGTAATCGATTACCAGAAGGCTGAAATCGATTACACTGAAGTCCAACTTCCAGAAACTTGATCCTTTGAGATCGGCTTAAGGTTTTCTAATTCTTTTAAGCTATGAAAACACTTAGCTTGATTAGTTTAGATGTTTTAAAGAGACTTTATGCTTTAATAGACCTTTAGAAGCATAACTCACCTAAACTAAGACTTCTAGGTATTTGATAGACTTTGTAGTGCTGTTTCCTCTAAGTCTTCTTTTCTTCTTTTCTTCGATGAGTTTGTCGTCATCAAAACCTCAGCCAGGGTCAAGAGCAAGACCTTCTTCACAATCTCCCCCTTTTTGATGATGGCAAACACATTCTTGATACTTGAAGATCATATATGCATTTCTGTTGAACAACTCCCCCTGTTTGATGTAATCTAGTATTTCTCCCCTTTTCTAATGTACTTGTTGAATTCCTGCATATGATCTTTAATAGCACAGAACCTTTCTCCCCCTTTTGACTTCATCAAAAAGAAGAAAAGGCCAAAAATACAGGCATACATCCATACAAGTATAGAATTCGAAATAAAGCATAGGGGTATGGGGGTAAAGATGTAAAATAAGGATAAACCGTAACCAATACTTATATTATATATATGGAAGAAAATGCATAAGTTACATATGGTAGAAGCATAACAAACATAAGTAGTATAGTTGATAGTACAACTAAAGAGAAAGCCTACTAGGAGAAATGGGGAAATCGTATGAGTAGTTATATAACTATATTGGGACAAAGTTCATCAGAACTTATGCTTGACTAGAATCCTCAGAATTCTCAGAGGGGTCAAGATCCTGGAGACTCTCAATTTCCTTGCGCATGAAGGAGTGTACGGCCTCTATGCGATTTTCCACAAGCAGAAATCGAGATCGAATGGTATCTTCCAGTTGTCCCAATTTTTTAGAAAGGCGAAGTGACAGGATGTCCATTCGTTCCAGGATGACCTTGGTTTCTTGTGAGAAGTTGGAAGGAATGGTATAAAATGGAGATAATCCAGCCGATGCAACATTTGTTTGGACATCTATGCGGTATCGAGGATGCAAAAAGAGATCATTGGAGGAATCCCTTCGAGGAGTATTGATTGGAGAAGAGACAATGGAGGGACGAGGAAGAGACCCCATGGCTAATACAAGACTCGAGGAAGAAGAGAGTTTGTGTATGTGGGTAGGTAGGCAAAAAGACAAGAGGCATATGCTGATTTTATAGAAAATCATGTGTGTAATCGATTATGACAGTTAGAGTAATCGATTACAGCAGTTTAAAATTTGAAAAATTTCAAATTTTGTATATGTAATCGATTACAGCAGTTACAGTAATCGATTATTTAGAAGTTTCTACCAGGCATGAGGACTGAGAGCAGTGATAATCGATTACAGGACCTATGGTAATCGATTACTAGGACATGTTTATATGTTCTAATCTCTAGAATCCTATGTAACACATTCTTAAATGAATATTTAAGCACATAATCAATCTAAATGCATTTAATCATATAATTATCATAAAGATTATGCAAATATCATGTTACTTTAAATGTCATGCTCATCTAATATGCCTAATTCTCTTCTTATCTTAAAGAATGAATCTTTAGGAAGAGGTTTAGTAAAGATATCTGCTAACTGATTATGAGTATCCACAAATGAAATCTCAATGTCTTTCCTCATAACATGATCTCGAAGAAAATGATGTCTTATATCAATATGCTTAGTTCGAGAATGCATGATAGGATTTTTAGTGAGATTAATGGCACTTGTGTTGTCACATTTGATTGGAATGCAGCCCAGCTCTAAGCCATAATCTTTGAGTTGTTGTTTGAGCCATAGAGTTTGTGCACAACAACTTCCTGCAGCAATGTATTCTGCTTCAGCAGTACTTAGAGCAACACATGCTTGTTTCTTGCAAGACCAAGATACAAGGGCATTTCCTAACAAGTGACAAGTACCACTTGTACTCTTTCTTTCAGTTTTACAACCAGCATAATCAGAATCAGAATATCCAATCAAATCACAAACACTCCCTTTGGGATACCACAAACCAACATTTGTAGTTCCTCTCAAGTATTTGAAAATCCGTTTGACGGAACTCAAAATCAGAATATCCAATCAAATCACAAACACTCCCTAGGAGATGCTTGATATCTAGCACATAGACACGCACTGAACATAATATCAGGTCTACTTGCAGTTAAGTATAGAAGAGATCCGATCATACCTCTATATTTGGTAATGTCTACTTGAACACCGGATTCATCTTGATCTAGATATGTGTTAGACCCCATTGGTGTGGCTATGGCTTTGCAATTATCCAAATCATATTTCTTTAATAATTCCTTGCAAAACTTTGATTGATTGATGAATATCCCATCATGTAATTGCTTAATTTGCAATCCTAGAAAGAAATTTAATTGTCCCATCATGGACATCTCAAATTCTTCTTGCATCATGTCAGAGAAATCCTTACAAAGAGATTCGTTAGTTGCACCAAAAATAATATCATCAACATAAATTTGAACTAATAAAGTATTACCTTTGGTTCTTTTGATAAACAAGGTTGTGTCAGCCTTACCCTTTTGGAATCCTTTCTCACAAAGGAATGTGCTTAATCTATCATACCATGCACGAGGGGCTTGCTTAAGACCATAAAGTGCCTTCTTTAATCTAAAGACATGTGAAGGGAACTTTGGATCTTCAAATCCTGGAGGTTGCTTCACATAGACTTCTTCTTGAATGTATCCGTTCAGGAAAGCACTTTTGACATCCATTTGATACAATGGGAAATTTAGAAAGCAAGCATACGCTAACAGAAGTCTTATGGCTTCCAATCTTGCTACTGGTGCATAGGTTTCATCAAAATCTATGCCTTCTTCTTGATTATAACCTTGTGCAACTAACCTTGCTTTGTTCCTAACTATGATACCATTTTCATCTAACTTATTTCTAAATACCCACTTTGTTCCAATAACATGCTTATCACTAGGCTTTGGAACAAGTTCCCAAACTTGATTCCTTTCAAATTGGTTTAGTTCTTCCTGCATTGCTACAATCCATTTCTCATCCTCCAGAGCTTCATTTACTTTTGAGGGTTCTATTTGAGAGACAAAGGCCATATTCAAAACTGAATCATTTAAGCGTAGCCTTGTTGAAACGCCTCTAGAAATATCACCAATGATATTATCAACTGGATGATCCCTATGGATTCTCCATTCCTTTGGAAGTTGATAAGTATCATCTTCAATGTGCTCTTCTTGTATTGGATTTTGATCTCTTTCCTTTTGAGAGTCTTCAATGATAATGATACCTTCTTCTTCATTATCTGGAAGATTGACTTTATCTTCTATTGAATATTTAAACTCGTCAAGGGAAACATGTATGGATTCTTCCACAGATAGAGTTTTCTTGTTAAAGACTCTATATGCTCTGCTTGTTAGAGAATAACCAAGGAATATACCTTCATCAGATTTTTCATCAAATTTACCAAGGTTCTCCTTTCCATTATTCAAAACAAAGCATTTGGATCCAAAAGCATGTAGATGAGAGATATTTGGTTTCCTTCCTTTGTAGAGTTCATAGGGGGTTTTCTTCAGAATAGGTCTAATAAGAACTCTATTGGAAACATAGCAAGCAGTACTTACAGCATCAGCCCATAAATATTTAGGAAGGCTTGATTCACTTAGCATGGTTCTTGCTAATTCTTCAAGTAATCTGTTCTTCCTTTCTACAACACCATTTTGTTGTGGTGTTCTTGGAGTAGAGAAATTATGTGATATTCCATTTTCATCACATAGTTCTTGAAATTTTTTATTCAGAAATTCTCCACCATGATCACTTCTAATAGAAGAGATCTTTAAAGACTTCTCATTTTGAACTAGCCTTGCATATCTCTTGAATGCGTTGAAGGCTTCATTCTTATGAGGCAAGAATAAAGTCCATGTAAATCTAGAGAAATCATCAACAATAACAAGTGCATAGAAATTACCTCCGAGGCTTTTTGTTCTTGAAGGTCCGAACAAATCCATATGTAGCAATTGAAGGGGCCTTGAAGTCGAAACTATGTTCTTTGGTTTGAAAGACGTTCTGGTTTGCTTCCCTTTTTGACATGCATCACAAAGCTTGTCTTTTTCGAATCTTATCATTGGAAGCCCAACAACTAGATCATGCTTGACTAGTTTGTTTAAATGATCTATGTGTATATGAGAAAGTCTTCTATGCCATAGCCATGAATCACTATTGTTCTTGGCCAAAAGGCATCTTACATTTTGTGGAATTTCTTCCAAGGAGATCATAAAGACTTTATTGACTTTATAACCAGAAAACTTAATTTCTTTAGTTTTCACATCTTCTACTACACATATATCATAATTGAAACCAACTTTCAAACCTTTGTCACATAGTTGACTGATACTCAGAAGATTATGCATCAAACCATCAACGTAAAGAACTTTATCGATGACTGTTTGAGGGGGTGTGCCTATTCTTCCAATACCGAGTATCTTTCCCTTTTGATTGTTTCCATATGTGACAAAACCTTTTTCCCTAGGTATAAGAAATGAAAACTTGGTTTTGTCTCCTGTCATGTGTGATGAGAAGCCACTATTAGGAACCCAATAAGTTTTGGGTCCTTCTAAGTTAACATCCTTTCTAACCCATATGTATTCCCTATTTGGTACTCCAACATGTTTGTAGTAACATCTACTAGGGGTATGTCCTATTTTGTTACAATAAGTGCAAGAATAATGATTGTAACTAGTTGTTTTCCTAGGAGTGGGATGGATCTTCTTAGGAGGTCTATGAGGGTTAATTTTCCTATTGTTTATTCTCCTAAAAGACTTGGTCTTAGTGTCTTTAGAAAATCCTTCCATGTTGTTTGGTTTTACAAACACGGTTTTCTTGACTTCCTTTGTCTTTGGGTGAGAAGTATATCCTAGACCTGACTTATTGTTTGAATGTCTTTTCACACTTAGAATATCATCTAACTTCTATTTTCCTTTATTGAAGTTATGAACTCTTTGTTGAAGATTATCTATCTTTTCTTCTAAAGAACTACACTTAGTGCATTTAAGTGTAATATCTAACTTAGATTTTACTATGTCTAGTTCTTCTTGTAAAGTTCTACACTTACTTTCTAAGGATGAAATCAAATCATTTTGCCTAGTGCTAACCTTAGAAAATTCTTGACATAATTTAAACATATTTTCCATAGTAAAATTTAAATCATGAAAAGACATAGAATTGTCACTAACCTGGGAATCTTCAACATCTGAATCATGTGAAGCCATCAAAGAAACTTGTGCTTCTTCTTTGTTAGAGTCTGATGATGAACTTACTTCATTATCATCCCAAGCCAAATATGCTCTTCGTGTGGATTGATCCTTCTTTTCGAATTTTTCTCTTACATCATGTTTCTTCTTTTGAAGATTTGGACATTCTGACTTGAAGTGTCCAGGCTTGCCACATTCGAAGCATGTGATCTTTTGAGAGGAAGAAGACTCATTATTCCTTTGGAAAGTTTTGTTGTTGTTGAATTTCACACCTTTTCCTTTAAGAAACTTTCCAAAATTCTTTACTAGAAGATTTACATTCCCATTGTCTTCTTCTTCAGAATCTACATCATAATCTTCTTTGATGCTTTCTTTTGCCTTTAGGGAAATAGATCGATACTTCTTCTCATGTTGTTCATGCACTTCTAAACGATTCAATTCCAACTCGTGTTCTTGGAGTTTTCCAAAAAGAGTTGCAAGAGTCATTTTTGATAAACTCTTCTTCTCTGAGATGGCTGTAACTTTTGGTTGCCATACTCTTGTAAGTGATCTTAGAACTTTCATGTTCAAGTCAATGTTTGAAAATTGTCTGCCAAGAGCAATCAAATGATTAATCAAATGAGTGAATCGTTTTTGCATATCTAATACCTTTTCTCCTGGAAGCATTCTGAACATTTCATATTCTTGAGATAGAGTATTGATCTTTGATTTCTTGACTTCATCTGTTCCTTCGTGAGTCACCATCAACGTATCCCATATTTCTTTTGATGAAGTGCACGTTGATACTCTGAAAAACTGATCCATGCCAAGAGCAGATGTAAGAATGTTCATGCCTTTGAGATCATATTGAACCTTCTTCTTTTCTTCTTCACTCCAAGTACTTTCTGGTTTTGGTTGTGAAGTTCCTTCTACTTCTGTTTCAGGCACAAAGGGACCTTCTTCAATGGCTTTCCAAATTCCTGCGTCTAATGACTTTATGAATATTTTCTTCTTGATCTTCCAGAAGTCATAGTGTTCTCCATTGAAGAATGGTGGCCTGTTTATGTTGAATCCTTCACTGGTTCCATGATTGGAAGAGGATGCCATCTTTTCCCAGATCTTAGGAATAACTTACCTAAACTTCTGCTCTTATACCAATTGTTAGTGCAGATAGCAACCTGAGAGGGGGGGGGGTGAATCAGAGTTGCCCCGATTTTCGCCTTATTGAAAATGTTACTTTCAAGATAATGATGATCACGACACGATAGTTGTGATTGCAGCGGAATTAAGCGTTGCTTGAAAGTAAAGATGAAGGATAGAAGAATTCACACACAGAGTTTTATCCTAGTTCACCTTCTATCCACTATTGATAAAAATCACTTGAGGATTTTTCCACTATTGATAAAAATCTCTTACAAGTTTTTAACCCAAGGACCCTAAGAATTTCTATCAATTTCCTGTGAAAGCAAACCGCTTTCCACAGCCCCTGAAAGCAAACCACTTTCAGTTCCTGAAGGCAAACCACCCTCAAACCATGAAGGCTAAACCACCTTCAATCAACACCCTCAAAGTATACCACTTTCAGTACCAACAACTCTTCACCGAATACCACGGTGAAAACTCAATCTTACAGAAAGAGATGAAGAAGAGTTTACAATTGATTGTATCAATCCTTTAACACATAAGTGGAATGATCATGAGAATTTATGCTTTAAGGCTTTTTAAGCATAATATGATTCTGAGTTCCTCAAGATATGAACAACAAAAGTGTTCTTATAAACATGAAGATCATGAACTCAGAATTTAGGCTCTTGAAGATTTAAGTTCTAAAAGATGAACTAATTTTGACAAAGCTTTGGCCTAATGTTGTATTCTCATGTGTTGTTGTGTTCTGGACTCAAATGGACTTTATATAGGCAAGGGAAACGTCCTTGAACCATCACAACCCTTTCCAAAAGGTTTGGGACACAATGGTTCATGAAAAGATGCAACTTTTCGTTCTGGTAATCGATTACATCACTTAGTGTAATCGATTACACTAATAGCCGTTTCAGTTTGAATTTCAAATTCAAACATGTAATCAATTACAAGAAATGAGTAATCGATTACTTACCTAGGTGTAATCGATTACCAGAAGGCTGAAATCGATTACACTGAAGTCCAACTTCCAGAAACTTGATCCTTTGAGATCGGCTTAAGGTTTTCTACTTCTTTTAAGTTATGAAAACACTTAGCTTGATTAGTTTATATGTTTTAAAGAGCCTTTATTCTTTAATAGACCTTTAGAAGCATAACTCACCTAAACTAAGACTTCTAGGTATTTGATAGACTTTGTAGCGCTGTTTCCTCTAAGTCTTCTTTTCTTCTTTTTGTCGATGAGTTTGTCGTCATCAAAACCTCATCCAGGGTCAGGAGCAAGACCTTCTTCACAGGAGCGACTCATGAAAGTCTCAGAAACCCCCGCTCTTGAACCACTGATAAAGGAATTCTATGAGTGCGCTGTAAAGAAAAGCCATCTGTCCATCGTGAGCAGATGCATGAGAATGATAACGGGCATCTGTCCTGGAGACATTGCTCTTGCACTAGAGATGGATGTAAATGAAGGAGTTCATTACTCCGCGAAGTGGGAAATCTCAACCATAAACAACAACTGCATTTGGAAGGAGGACCCTAAGATACATGGGAACTATGTTAATAACCTAGTTGAAGAATACAAGTTTCCACATGTCGTTCTCAGTAAGATTGTTATTCCTAAAGAGGGAGAACGAGATCTTGTCAATAAACTGTCTCACTGGGCACTTTACCAGATGATTAACATGCGAAAGATGAATATTCCCTCTCTGATTTTTCACCATATGGTAGGAACTATTGAGAGTCCAGTGTCGAACCTTCCCTACGGAGCTCTCATTACGAAGATAATGGGGTTGAAAGGACTAGTGACTGAAGAGCAACTCCAAAATGAATTCATTGTCCACGACTACATCTACCCAACACCCATCAGATTTGGGGATGTCAAAAAGATGAATCTGAAATTCGATTTCTCTGGTGTCCCAAAGAAGCTGCCCTCTAAGTGGGAAGAGAAGCAACTGGACGACAATGAAGAAACCAAACAGGGAAAAGAAGTACGACCTTCTCCTCCAAGGACCAGGGCTTCGAGAGCAAAGAAATAAACTATCCCAACTGCATCTTCATCTATCAGTAAGCGTAAAGTTTCAAAATCAGATAAGGTAACTAAGATCATGCCTTCATCCGAGCTAGAACCGAAACAGAGACGTCTTGTAAAGGCAACAACTGCCACTGCCAAACAGAGCACAACTTCATCCGGTAATGAAGACACCATGCCAATAGCTTCATTGGTGAGAAGTGTGAAGAAGGCACCTCCGAAAGCTCTTCCAAAAGTTGATCATCCCTCACCCACTCTCATAAAGTATCTTCCTCATATACCTACACTATTCCACGAATATGTGGAAGATATCATTGATGTAGAAGACGATGACAACTGTGGTTACTGATGCATTGCCCAATGGCTTGGGATCAATGAGAATGAAAGGTCTACTGTCAGAATGGAGATGATTGAAGAACTCAAAGCTCAACACTCTCTGCATGCTAGCATGATGGAATCTGAGCAGCATTTGGAAAGGATAAGAGATGCACTGGATCTACCTGCTGGGGAACCTACTCTATCCCCCAAATGGTTCACAGTTCCTGACATGGGATTGCTGGCTGCAAGTGCCTTGAAGATTATACTAGTAACATTGATTCTAAGGGAGTCATGCACTTACCTACCCTTAGTTGGTCCAGCCTTCATTCCTTCCATCATCGCTGTCATCTGCAACATCGACGATCATCATTGGGTTAGAGTAAAACTCAGGGATGACTCACCACTTCCTTATAGCACACCTCTGTGGAGACCAAGCTGTGCAAGGAATGCTAGAAGATGGGGGAAACATATCTCCCCAAGGATTAAAAAGTATAAGGAGATCGTTGATCCTGAGTATGTGCAACAAGTTCAAAGCTCCAGAAGCCCATCTGATAGTAAACCCACTCATGCCAGCAATGAGCTCTCACAAGTGCAAGCTCCAACCAATCAAACCTCATCAGCACCTCCACCAAGTCCAACTCAACCATCAAGACCATCTAAGGATACGAATCGTCCCATTGGACGTTAAATAAATGAGTCAAGACAAAGGAACTGCGGCCTACCCTATTGATATAGAGGCAGAAAGTTCAGAGATTCATGAGGAATTTCGTCCGGCTGTAAAGGAGGATGCTCCTTCAAAAGAAACTGCTAAGAAGCGAACGAAAACTAGAGCAAAAAAGAAGTCACAACCAAGGAAGAAGTAGAAGACTGAAGCTAAAAACATAAATGATCATGTTGATGATCCAGAAATATCTCTGAATGAGATACTGGCTACCCAACAAATAGTCACTGAGGAAGCCTCTGCATCTGAGGATAATCAAGATAATGCTGTTCAAGCTTCTGATCCTATGGAATCTTCGCGGAACATAGCAAGAATCTTTCTAGCTCATGTCCCAAGAAGGTCCCGTCAGACGGTAACTCCTATTTCTATGCAGATCCCCAGAATGCTTACAATGGAAAATGTTGTTTATGTTCCAAATCTGATGGTGGAACTTCTGGGATATAATTTCTGCATTCAGGCTCGACTCTGGTCTCCTCCCACTCTTGATGGCATACAAATCGCATTTTCTCAAAAGTCAAGGTACGACATCTTTCACCTTGAGTGGGTGTGAAGAAGGTCTTGCTCCTGACCCTGGCTGTGGTTTTGATGACGACAAACTCATCAACAAAAAGAAGAAAAGAAGACTTCAAAGAATCAAGCACTCAAGTCCATCATTAGTCTAGAAAGTCTTAGAATTAGGTAAGTTATGCTTCCAAAGGTTTATTAAAGCATAAAGGCTCTTAAAACACCTAATCTAATCAAGCTAAGAGTTTTCATAACTTAAAAGAAGTAGAAAACCTTAAGCAAGTCTCAAAGAACAAGTTTCTGGAAAATGGGCTTCTGTGTAATCGATTACACCATTATGGTAATCGATTACACCAAGGCAAGTAATCGATTACTCCAGTCTTGTAATCGATTACATGTTTGAAATTCAAATTCAAACTGAAACGGTCACTTGTGTAATCGATTACACTAAGTATGGTAATCGATTACCAGAACGAAAAAGTGCATCTTTTCATGAACCATTGTGTCCCAAACCTTTTGAAAAGGGTTGTGATGGTTCAAGGACGTTTCCCTTGCTTATATAAAGACCATTTGAGTCCAGAAAACATAGAACACACAACACACACGAAATATACACATTTCACATGAGAAAAACACATTAGGCCAAAGCTCTTTCAAAATTAGTTCATCTTTTAGAACTTAAATCTTTTGGAGCCTAAATTCTGAGTTCATGATCTTCATGTTTACAAGAACACATTAGTTGTTCATATCTTGAAGAACTCAAAATTGTATTATGCTTAAAAGCCTTAAAGCATAATTTCTCATGTTCAATCCAATTGTGTGTTAAAGGATTGAAACAGCCAAGTGTAATATCTTCTTCATCTCTTTCTGTAAGATTGAGTTTTTCACAGTGGTATTCGGTGAAGGGTTGTTGCCACTGAAAGTGGTTTACTTTCAGGGTTTTCATTGAAGGTGGTTTAGCCTTCAAGGTCTGAGGGTGGTTTGCCTTCAGGAACTGAAAGCGGTTTGCTTTCAGGGGCTGTTGAAAGCGGTTTGCTTTCACAGGATATTGGTAGAAGTTCTTGGGGTCCTTGGGTTAGGAACTTGTAAGAAATTCTTATCAATAGTGGAAAAATCCTCAAGGGGTTTTCTTGAGGGACTGGACGTAGTCTTCAGTGGATTGAAGGCGAACCAGGATAAATCTTGTGTGTGATTCTCTTTATCCTTCACATTTACTTTCAAGTATTGTTCATATCCGCTGCAATCACAACGATCAATTCGTGATCATCATAAACTTGAAAGTAACAATTTCAATAAGGCGAAAATTGGGGCAACACTGATTCACCCCCCCTCTCAGGTTGCTATCTGTTCTAACAATTGGTATCAGAGCGGAGGTTTAGGTAAGTTATTCCTAAGATCCGGGAAAAGATGGCATCCTCTTCCAATCATGGAACAAGTGAAGGTCATAACATAAACAGGCCACCATTCTTCAGTGGAGAACACTATGCCTTCTGGAAAATCAAGATGAAGATATTCATAAAGTCATTAGATGCAGGAATATGGAAAGTCATTGAAGAAAGTCCCTTTGTGCCTGTAACAAAAGATGAAGAAGGAACTTCACAACCAAAATCAGAAAGTACTTGGAGTGAAGAAGAAAAGAAGAAGGTTCAACATGATCTCAAAGGAATGAACATTCTTACATCTGCTCTTGGCATGGATGAATTTTTCAGAGTATCAACGTGCACTTCATCGAAAGAAATATGGGATACATTGATGGTGACTCATGAAGGAACAGATGAAGTCAAGAGATCAAAGATCAATACTCTATCTCAAGAATATGAGATGTTCAGAATGCTTCCAGGAGAAAAGGTATTAGACATGCAAAAACGATTCACTCATTTAATTAATCATTTGATTGCTCTTGGTAGACAATTTTCAAACAGTGACTTGAACATGAAAGTTCTAAGATCACTTACAAGAGTATGGCAACCAAAAGTAACAGCCATCTCAGAGAAGAAGAGTTTATCAAAAATAACTCTTGCAACTCTTTTTGGAAAACTCCAAGAACACGAGTTGGAATTGAATCGTTTGGAAGAAAATGAACAACATGAGAAGAAGTATCAATCCATTTCCCTAAAAGCAAAAGAAAGCATCAAAGAAGATTATGATGCAGATTCTGAAGAAGAAGATAATGGGAATGTGAATCTTCTAGTAAAGAATTTTGGAAAGTTTCTTAAAAGAAAAGGTGTGAAATTCAACAACAACAAATCTTTCCAAAAGAACAATGAATCATCTTCCTCTCAAAAGATCACATGTTTCGAATGTGGTAAACCGGGACACTTCAAATCAGATTGTCCAAATCTTCAGAAGAAGAAACATGGTCTAAGAGATAAGTTCGAGAAAAAGGATCAATCTACTCGGAGAGCATATTTGGCTTGGGATGATAATGAAGTAAGTTCATCATCTGATTCTGATAAAGAAGAAGCACAAGTTGCTTTGATGGCCTCACATGATTCTGATGTTGAAGATTCCCAGGTTAGTGATAATTCTATATCTTTTCATGATTTAAAGTTTACCATGGAAAATATGTTTAAAGTATGTCAAGAATTTCTAAAGTTAGCACTAGGCAAAATGAGTTAATTTCTTCCCTAGAAAGTAAATGTAGAAATTTACAAGAAGAACTAGATATAGTAAAATCTAAGTTAGACATTACTCACAAATGCACTAAGTGTAGTTCTTTAGAAGAAAAGATAGAAAATCTTCAACAAAGAGTAAATAACTTCAATAAAGGAAAACAGAAGTTAGATGATATTCTAAGTGTTCAAAGATATTCATACAATAAGTCAGGTTTAGGATATACTTCTCACCCAAAGGCAAAAGAAGTTAGGAAAACTGTGTTTGTAAAATCAAACCATGTTTTAGGATCTTCTAGTAACAGTAAGATTAATCCTGTTAGGAGTACAAACAATAGGAAGAATATTCAAAATAGACCTCCTAAGAAGATTCATCCCTCTCCTAGACAAACCTCCAGTTACAATCATTACTCTTGTACTTATTGTAACAAAATGGGACATACCCCTAGTAGATGCTACTACAAACATGTAGGAGTACCAAATAGGGAATACATTTGGGTTAGAAAGGATGTTAACTTAGAAGGACCCAAAACTTGTTGGGTTCCTAATACCCATGTCTGAACTTTGTCATGTAGGTGTGTATGAAAGCAGCAAAGGATTTATGGTATCTTGATAGTGGCTGCTCATCACACATGACAGGAGACAAAACCAAGTTTTCTTTTCTTATACCTAGGGAAAAAGGTTTTGTCACATATGGTAACAACCAAAAGGGAAAAATACTCGGTATTGGAAGAATAGGCACACCCCCTCAAACAGTCATCGATAAAGTTCTTTACGTTGATGGTTTGATGCATAATCTTCTGAGTATTAGTCAACTATGTGATAAAGGTTTGAAAGTTGATTTTATTAATGATATATGTGTTGTGAAAGATGTGAAAACTAAAGAAATTAAGTTTTCTGGATATAAAGTAAACAAAGTCTTCATGATCTCATTGGAAGAAATTCCACAAAATGTGAGATGTCTTTTGGCCAAGAATAATAGTGATTCATGGCTATGGCATAGAAGACTTGCACATATTCACATAGATCATTTAAACAAACTAGTCAAGCATGATCTAGTTGTTGGGCTTCCAAAGATAAAATTCGAGAAAGACAAGCTTTGTGATGCATGTCAAAAAGGGAAGCAAACCAGAACATCCTTCAAACCAAAGAACATAGTTTCGACCTCAAGACCTCTTCAATTGTTACATATGGATTTGTTCGGACCATCTAGAACTAAAAGCCTCGGAGGTAATTTCTATGCACTTGTTATTGTTGATGATTTCTCTAGATTTACATGGACTTTATTTCTTCCTCATAAGAATGAAGCCTTTAATGCATTCAAAAGATATGCAAGGCTTGTTCAAAATGAGAAGTCTTTAAAGATCTCTTCTATAAGAAGTTATCATGGTGGAGAATTTCAGAATCAACAATTCCAAGAACTATGTGATGAAAATGGAATATCACATAATTTCTCTACTCCGAGAACACCACAAAAAAATGGTGTAGTAGAAAGAAAGAATAGATTACTTGAGGAATTAGCAAGAACCATGCTGAGTGAATCAAGTCTCCCTAAATATTTATGGGCTGATGCTGTAAGTACTGCTTGCTATGTTTCCAATAGAGTTCTTATTAGACCTATCCTTAAGAAAACACCCTATGAACTCTACAAAGGAAGGAAACCAAACATCTCTCATCTACATGCTTTTGGATCAAAATGCTTTGTCTTGAATAATGGAAAGGAAAACCTTGGAAAGTTTGATGAAAAATCTGATGAAGGTATATTCCTTGGGTATTCTCTGACAAGTAAAGCATATAGAGTCTTTAACAAGAAAACTCTATCTGTGGAAGAATCCATACATGTTACTTTTGATGAATCTAAATCTTCAATAGAAGATAAAGTCAATCTTCCAGATAATGAAGAAGATGACATCATTATAAATGAAGATTCTCAAAAGGATGGAGATCAGAATCCAATACAAGAAGAGCACATTGAAAGTAATACTTATCAACTTCCAAAAGAATGGAGAACCCATAGGGATCACCCAGTTGATAATATTATTGGTGATATTTCTAGAGGCGTTTCTACAAGGCTACGCTTAAATGATTCAGTTTTGAATATGGCCTTCGTCTCTCAGATAGAACCATCAAAAGTAAATGATGCTCTAGAAGATGAATATTGGATTGTAGCAATGCAAGAAGAACTAAACCAATTTGAAAGGAATCAAGTTTGGGAACTTGTCCCTAAGCCTAGTGATAAACATGTTATTGGAACAAAGTGGGTATTTAGGAATAAGTTAGATGAAAATGGTATTATATTTAGGAACAAAGCGAGATTAGTTGCTCAAGGGTATAATCAAGAAGAAGGCATAGATTTTGATGAAACTTATGCACCAGTAGCAAGGTTGGAAGCCATAAGACTATTATTGGCATATGCTTGCTCTTTAAATTTCCCATTATATCAAATGGATGTCAAAAGTGCTTTCCTGAATGGATACATTCAAGAAGAAGTCTATGTGAAGCAACCTCCAGGATTTGAAGATCCAAAGTTTCCCTCACATGTCTTTCGATTAAAGAAGACACTCTATGGTCTTAAACAAGCCCCTCGTGCATGGTATGATAGACTAAGTACTTTCCTTTGTGATAAAGGATTTCAGAAGGGTAAGGCTGATACAACCTTGTTCATCAAAAGAACCAAAGGTAATACCTTATTAGTTCAAATTTATGTTGACGATATTATCTTTGGTGCAACTAACGAATCTCTTTGTAAGGATTTCTCTAACATGATGCAAGAAGAATTTGAGATGTCCATGATGGGACAATTAAATTTCTTTCTTGGTTTGCAAATCAAGCAATCAAGTGATGGAATATTCATCAACCAATCAAAGTTTTGCAAGGAACTATTAAAGAAATATGATTTGGATGATTGCAAAGCCATAGCCACACCTATGGGGTCTAACACATATTTAGATCAAGATGAATCCGGTAATCAAGTAGATATTACCAAATATAGAGGTATGATCGGATCTCTTTTATACTTATCTGCAAGTAGACCTGATATTATGTTTAGTGTGTGTCTATGTGCTAGATATCAAGCATCTCCTAGGGAATCACATTTGAGTTCTGTTAAACGAATTTTCAAATATTTGAAAGGAACTACAAATGTTGGATTGTGGTATCCCAAGGGAAGTGTTTGTGATTTGATTGGATATTCTGATTCTGATTATGTTGGTTGTAAAACTGAAAGAAAGAGTACAAGTGGTACTTGTCACCTATTAGGAAATGCTCTTGTTTCATGGTCTTGTAAGAAACAAGCATGTGTTGCTCTAAGTACTGCAGAAGCAGAATACATTGCTGCAGGAAGTTGTTGTGCACAAACTCTATGGCTCAAACAACAACTCAAAGATTATGGCTTAGAGCTGGGCTGCATTCCAATTAAATGTGACAACACAAGTGCTATTAATCTCACTAAAAACCCTATCATGCATTCTCGAACTAAGCATATTGATATACGACATCATTTTCTTCGAGATCATGTTATGAGGAAAGATATTGAGATTTCATTTGTGGATACACATAATCAGTTAGCAGACATCTTTACTAAGCCTCTTCCTAAGGAATCAATTTTCGAGATAAGAAGAGAATTAGGAATATTAGATGAGCATGACATTTAAGGTAACATGTTATTTGCATAAACTTTATATGTTCATATGCATTTTGTGCTTAAGTATTTATATGAAAATGTGTTACATAGGATTCTAGAGCCTAGAACTCACAAAAATGTCCTAGTAATCGATTACCATAGGTCATGTAATCGATTATCCTTGTTCTAAGTTCTCGTGCCAAATAGAACTATCTGAGTAATCGATTATCATAACTGCCATAATCGATTACATATTCAAAATTTGAAATTTTTCAAATTTGTAACTGATGTAATCGATTACCCTAACTGCAGTAATCGATTACATACTCGAAAAGTTTCCAGAATTTCAAATTTCCCTCCATCTTTTGAAATTCAAACTTGGCATAACTGCTCCGTAATCGATTACTTAACCGCTGTAATCGATTACATGCTCGGGATATTTAAGCCAGCCTTAGGAATTGATTTGTCATATCCTCCAAAATTCTTCTACGTTCTGATTCTTACCATCCAAGGAACCATGTCCTTTTCTCCATGCCTATCCTCAGCCTTTTGTCCTCACAATCCACTAAATTTCTCCCGTCTTCTTCCCACTTCTGATGAGAAAACTCGATTTATTTCTCACTTTCTCACCCAAACAGTTCAAACCCCATCTTATGCTGATTTCTATTCTTTCATCGAAGCTGGTCTAACATTTCCCGCTTTACTCGGAGATCAATATGTTGATACTTTCCTTACATCAACCACACCCTACTATCCAGAGTTAGTCAAAGTATTCTACTGTAACTTGCAAGTTGCAGGTACCAGTATTACTTCTTCTGTAAAAGGGACTACCATTCAGTATTCTCTTGTTTCTCTTGCCAAATGCTTGGGCCTTCCATTTTCTGGTGCCGAGTTGGGAACAAATCTGCCCTGCCCCTGGGCTGACTATAACTTTGACTCTTTTTATCGCACTTTGTGCCGCTTTACTCCTTCAGAGGTTCAGAAACTTCATCCTCCTCGCACTAAAACCTGTCCCTTTCATGTTGATGTTCTTACCACCACCAACCACTTGCTTCCTTACTTTGTTCATCACATCCTTCTGCCTCAAGAAGACCTTCATGCTCATATTAGTGAGTTAGAACTTCAAGTTTTATATGGCATCCTTCATGGTCACGCCATTAACTGGACATTCTTAGTAATGCACCATATGCTTACTTGCCGAACTAAAGCACAGTCATTTCCCTATGCTCCTAGTATCACTCGTCTTCTCCTTCAATCTGGAGTTCCCATTGACGACTCCTATGATGTTCTTTCTTTAAATTACAAGTGTGTTAATTCTAGGATACTATCAAGCTTAGGTTTATTTCATGACTATGGAATTGATACTCTTTCCTGGTTACTTCATTATGACGGCATTGGCATCCTGTCCGATGATGAAGACATGTCTGATGACTCTTAATTCTATAAGTTTTATTTGTCTTCTTCACCATTACTGTTTGTACTATTATGTATTTGCTCTTTTTCTATATATGTAAGTGCTGGTTGTTCATGTTTTCCTATTTTACACATCTACCCCTATCCCCCATGCTTTATGTTTCAATATATACTTGTGTGTATGCCTGTACATTTTTGGCCTTTTCTTCTTTTTGATGAAGTCAAAAGGGGGAGAAAGGTTCTGTGCTTTTAAAGATCATATGCAGGAATTTAACAAGTACATTAGAAAGGGGGAGAGAAAAATCAGAAATACTAAATTCCATCAAATAGGGGGAGTTAAGCATCAAGAATGCATAAATGATCTTCAAGTATCAAGAATGTGTTTGCCATCATCAAAAAGGGGGAGATTGTGAAGAAGGTCTTGCTCCTGACCCTGGCTGTGGTTTTGATGACGACAAACTCATCAACAAAAAGAAGAAAAGAAGACTTCAAAGAATTAAGCACTCAAGTCCATCATTAGTCTAGAAAGTCTTAGAATTAGGTGAGTTATGCTTCCAAAGGTTTATTAAAGCATAAAGGCTCTTAAAACACCTAATCTAATCAAGCTAAGAGTTTTCATAACTTAAAAGAAGTAGAAAACCTTAAGCAAGTCTCAAAGAACAAGTTTCTGGAAAATGGGCTTCTGTGTAATCGATTACACCATTATGGTAATCGATTACACCAAGGCAAGTAATCGATTACTCCAGTGTTGTAATCGATTACATGTTTGAAATTCAAATTCAAACTGAAACGGTCACTTGTGTAATCGATTACACTAAGTATGGTAATCGATTACCAGAACGAAAAAGTGCATCTTTTCATGAACCATTGTGTCCCAAACCTTTTGAAAAGGGTTGTGATGGTTCAAGGACGTTTCCCTTGCCTATATAAAGACCATTTGAGTCCAGAAAACATAGAACACACAACACACACGAAATATACACATTTCACATGAGAAAAACACATTAGGCCAAAGCTCTTTCAAAATTAGTTCATCTTTTAGAACTTAAATCTTTTGGAGCCTAAATTCTGAGTTCATGATCTTCATGTTTACAAGAACACATTAGTTGTTCATATCTTGAAGAACTCAGAATTGTATTATGCTTAAAAGCCTTAAAGCATAATTTCTCATGTTCAATCCAATTGTGTGTTAAAGGATTGAAACAGCCAAGTGTAATATCTTCTTCATCTCTTTCTGTAAGATTGAGTTTTTCACCGTGCTATTCGGTGAAGGGTTGTTGTCACTGAAAGTGGTTTACTTTCAGGGTTTTCATTGAAGGTGGTTTAGACTTCAAGGTCTGAGGGTGGTTTGCCTTCAGGAACTGAAAGCGGTTTGCTTTCAGGGGCTGTTGAAAGCGGTTTGCTTTCACAGGATATTGGTAGAAGTTCTTGGGGTCCTTGGGTTAGGAACTTGTAAGAAATTCTTATCAATAGTGGAAAAATCCTCAAGGGGTTTTCTTGAGGGACTGGACGTAGTCTTCAGTGGATTGAAGGCGAACCAGGATAAATCTTGTGTGTGATTCTCTTTATCCTTCACATTTACTTTCAAGTATTGTTCATATCCGCTGCAATCACAACGATCAATTCGTGATCATCATAAACTTGAAAGTAACAATTTCAATAAGGCGAAAATTGGGGCAACACTGATTCACCCCCCCTCTCAGGTTGCTATCTGTTCTAACAGTGGGAACTGTCTGTCTTCAGACACGTTCATATAAGCACCATTCCATTCGGACTGATTCATGGTGTTAAAAGCATTGTGTTTCAACATGGATCATAGTCGCTTATTCTGCTTACTGCAAGACCTCAACCTGATCCTCTGCCAACTGCTACTACACCTCCCAATTGCCATCCATCATATGCACCAGTTATTCCCCTGCATCAAGTCATAACTGTATCCCAAGATGTGTTCATCACATCTTCGGACTCTGAGGAAAGTCCAAACAATGTATCTCCATCTTCTCCGAGAGAAACTTCTGCCACTGCAACTTCAGCAAATGCCTTGGATACTGAGATCACAACTGCGCAGCCCATATCATTTGCCCTTCCAAATAATGATCTTCCTCAAGCTAAGGAAATTCCTGCACAAAAGCCCACGAATATGCATTCGTCGGCTGAGGATTCCTTTGATGCCAAAGCCGTAGTGATACAACTAAAAGCAAAAATAGAGGAAGCCTGCTCAACGACTACTAAGGAGCATCAGGATCTGCGTGGAGAAGTGTTCACCCGCATTGACGCTGTGTCACAAACCCTCACTGAAAAGACGGACACACGCTTTGAAATCCTAGAAGGACTGATGAGGAGCTACCTTGAACAACAACAGAAGAAGAACAACTAACCTCTACACTCTTATCTCTTTATCTTGAACAATTTATTTTTATCTTGCCATACTTACTCTCTACAGTTATATATATAGATCTCTGATTCAGCATTAAGTTCGTATTTCCTGCTTTATTTATTCAGCCCTAAGTTTCTTTTTGATAATGCCAAAGGGGGAGAAGAATCAGGTAGAGAAAAAGGAAAAGGAGATAACGTTAAGTAGAGAAATAGAAATAAGTAGAAAACAAATATAGGGAGAAGCCCTTAAAAAAGAGGATTAAAACTTAAAAGATAAAATATAAAATAAGTCCTATAGTATCAGTTCAGGGGGAGCTCATTAGAAAAACATATGACAAACTGAACTACTTAAGGAATATCAGATTTAGGGGGAGCAAAGGCAAACAAAATCAAGAAGCTAAGCTAAATATTGGAATATAAGTCTCCATCCGTCCAAGAACAAAAATGCCCTTGTCTACGTACTATTAAAAGATCGATCATGTTTTTCTACACAACTAAATATCCTAAAGAAAAACCATTTTATTTTATCTGAAAAATGACAAAGTGATTATTTCAAGAAATACATCCTCACTAAACCTTTTTCTCCAAACAAATTGTCATTATCAAAAAGGGGGAGATTGTTAGATTCAAATAATTAAATGAATTATTATGTTTTGATAATTAACAATTTCTTTAAGGTTTAATATCACTAGAGATAGAATCCCTAACACAGTGAAATTTCTCATATCAAGGGATACCTACTAAAGACACTGAATGAATCTCAAAGAATCATCAAGAGAATCAATCTGCCAGGATAAACCGTCCGGTCATCACTACATACATCCTGAAGGAAATGCTGTCAAAGACATACAAAGGAAAGCACTCATGTGAAGACAGTCTGGGGACTCACGGAAGTTAAAGCAGTGACTTCAAATAGCAAACATCATTCTCGTAGACGCTCTATCAGCTATGCACTCTGAAGTCCAAGTCTACTTCAGGAAGCTGTAACAGTCCGGTGACTGAACCAACAGTAATCAACAGGAAGGTTGTTTCATCTAAACGAGTATTGATGACTGGATTTTATATGATAATTTTAGGGTCTTTTTAGTCTTTTTATTTTGTTATTTTTGAGTCTCATATAGGTTTTTTACTATTTTTATGTATATTTTATATTTATTTTTCATTTTGCATATAGATTAGCTTTCATTTGGTTTTTAAAACTTTATTTTATATTTTTAGGAATTTTTATAGTTATTTTTATATTTTTAGGAAAGCTGGTATAGTTATCATTTTTGTCCAGGGACCAAATTGTAAAGTTTCTGGAAAGGAAGGATTAAAGTGCAAAAGTTCAAGAGTGGAGGATGGAAAGTGAAGTTTCAAAGAGTTAAAGGCCCAGAATTGAAGTGCTAGCAAAGAGAGGACTTAAAGTGGAAATCAAGAATATGAACCAACACTCTCTAAATTAAGCACATGGAAAATAAGTATTAAAGGATGAGTGGAGAATTGATGGTAGTGGGAACGAGTTTTCAAAAGTTAATTGGTGGCCAATGAAGGCCATAATGGCCATCAACTCCTCCACCATTGAAAGGCAAATTTTTGCTATAAATAGGAGTGATCATCCTTTGTAAAAATCACACCTTTTCATAATACAACAAGTATTCTTCTTTCCTCCTTAAGAGCATTGTTCCTAGGAATTGTGGGAAGCCAAACTTGAGCTCCTATCCAGGGTAATTCGGTGTTTCTTTTAGCCATGCTTGGCTAATTCTTTTTAAGTTACTTGGGTTGTTGTAGTTTATAATTTTTGTTTTAGTTTGTTTCTACCTTTCTGAATAATATTTCCAGTTTATGTTTTACTTCCTTGTTCTTAATTTAATCTTGATGATCACAAGTGTATATGCTTTCTACTTATAACAATGGAAATTGGTAAGTACTAAGGGAAATAGGATTTAAAAAAGGCTATAAGTATATATCACTAAGGAATTAGGATAGACTTAGCTTTATGTTGGCCTGAATTTCATCTTCATCTTCTTCTCTAGTTAACTAAGTTGCAAGGAATTGAATTTAGTAATTAGGAAGAAAGTTCTACATTTGTAAGGAATTAACTTGTAGAAACACTAGGCTATAGCATCATGAACTTGGACTTAGAATTCAGAAATTAAGTAGGAATTTGCTAGCATATTTTATAGACTATGTAATTCAACCCAAGTACTTAATCTTCATCATCTTTATTTCTTTATATTTTATTGCTATATCTCGTTCTATCTTAATCAAACCATCAACAATATACACCTTTTTATTTTCTGCTCAAGTACTAAATAATTTAATAAGAAGGCACCTATCCATTGGGTTGGATCTTTTTATTACACGATAACCATCCGTGCACTTGCGGATTTGGCTATCAAGTATGACAACTCATGAAGAAATGCCTCTAGCCTTGAAGCTTCTCTAGCATCATACAAAGAAGTTGTAAATCAACCCGCTCAGATGAAGAACTTCAGTGGAAGCAAAAGAGAAGGAAAGATTCAGTCTTCTATAAGTCAAGAAGATTCTCACTCTTAAGAAGGACTGAATAAAGAAATACCGTCTGTCGATGCAAGCCATTTAATAACGGAATTCTAAATAATCCATGGAGACTATGTACAATCAAAATGCGTCTGCTCAAGCATCAAAATGCGCCAAAGGTACAAACATCAAGAAATGTGCATTACGAGGATATTAGCTCAACAGAAGCATTAAAGAAATTATTCACCTCATCTGGAATAATTGCTTCTTGGATCAAAAGACATCTACCTCGTCTGCGTATTAATTAAAGTACTGGCAATGGCAAAAAGTAGAAAGGGACACAATTAATACAATATTCCTTGGTCCCACTTCTTTTCTACTTTTCCTCAAATCAAGCTGACATTGCGGAATCAATGGCAAGAATCTCTGAGCTTCGTAACGTTCAACGGTCTAAATTCAAATATCTGATCAAAGCACTTGATGGGCACTAGCTGGCACGCACTAGGATATAATGGTCAAAACAAATACCACAGCTGGAACTCCTAGCATTAAATACATAAGACATAGCTCAAGGCTACTTGCTCAAAAGGAGCCAGACGATGACAACCCAGGCAAATCAATGCTTCTCAGATCGTGTCTCAGACCTGCTGAAAAATGCAGAACTAGCCGTTTCTCTCAGCAGAGGAGGTAGGAGCACCACCAGGCAGGTTTTCTCTCCTTTTGTGGAAGAAGAAGGAAGATCTTCAGTTGAAGATATATATAGAGAATCCTGCTTCCGTAGCAACTTGGCGACTGGTTCAATCTCACATATCTAAACCAAGTCTGCCGAAAGAACCAAGACATCATTGGTTCCAACTCAGGGAACTTCAAGTCATATCCTACCTGAGTTGAGTTGCTCATGTGTGTGAAGAACTTATAGAGTATCACTCTCATCCTATCCCACACACAAAACCCAAAACAAAGAAACAACTTGCTTATGATCTCTGTTTTCTGTTCTTCATTTCTTCTACCCACTCTTATTTGAAGAGAATCATTGTAGAAAAGCAAAACCTTGTAAAAGGTGTCAGGAGAATTCCTGCATAATACTTGTAAGGGGAAGCCCTGATAATACTTGTAAGGAGGAGTCCTCGCAATACTTGATAGGAGAAGTCCTTCTAATACTTGTTGGGAGAAGTCCCTGATAATACTTGTACTATTTGTTTAAATAGTGGAAAATCTTGGTGAAGCCAAGGACTAGACGTAGCCCTGTCGATTATGGGGGGTGAACCAGGATAAAAATCATGTGTGCTTTACTTTTCATGTTATGTTATGATTTCCGCTGCATACATATATATTTTCTTAAATCAATAACTCTCTTTGAAAACCAATAGTTGACGTTTATCATTGAAAGAAATTTTTCAAAATAAGTAACACAATTAAAACCCCTCCTTTCTTGTGTGTTTCTTGCACCTTCAAGTTGACCATGCGTGATAGGTTTCAGCTCTCATTAATATGACTGTGACCCCAGTTTATGTTGATACGGAACCTCCGGGATCTTGTCTGTTTGTCTATTTTCCCTCTGTATAAATACAGAGCTTGTAACAGTGAAATATTTAGAATTGAAAGATCAATTTACGCATCTTCGATTTCTCAAGTCTTTTTCCTTTTCTTTCAAGAACACCTACGTTCTTAACAGACAGGAATCAGCACGGATCCCGAGGAAATCGACCTAGGAGATTTTGGGCCTGGTGCTGAAGTTGTACGAGCACGTGATTCAATACGAGTGAGTGACCGATGTTAGTCACACTAAGAGACATTGGATAATGTGTTAATTATATGATTAAATAAAGGTTATGACGTGAATGACGACAAACTTGACGACGCGTCAACCGGATTAGACGTTTAATCTTAAACTAGTCTAGATATTTTCCTCGATTTGTCACCTTTAGACTTAGTCATTTCCCCTTGGGAGTTTAGACTTTATTCCTACAAATAGTTACTAGATATTTTTCTAAACTTATCACCCTTAAACTATGGTCCCTAGGGTTTATGAAAAATCAAAACTTAGCCCCCGTTTGTACACTAAACCCACGACCTATAAGAGAGAAAAGGGAGAGTTTTGTGTTATTTTCCCTTAAGTGAATCATTAGTAAAAATCACAAGAGATTAGTGAGAGAAAGTAAGAGAGAAAGTAAGATTTGGATCACTATTCATCTTCTTTCTCCATCCTCCTTCCTCCTTCCTTCCATTGCCGCGGCCTCCCCTTCCATTTTCTCCACCATTGGCTTGTTTTCTCACTTGGTTCCTTTGAGGTAAAATGCTCACCTCCTCAAGCTCTTGATTTCTATGGTTTTTATTTTTAAAAAAGGCTAAGTTTTGAGTTGTTGGTTGGTGATAAAATCCTTAACTCTTTCAATGTTTCTCATAGCCATGGTCATGCTCTTTTATATGCACTTGTTAGTTTTACGAAAAGCTTAATTTTCGATTCTTTGAGAATTTGTTGTTGAGATTTTGGCTTTGTTGGCTTTAGAAATCTTGTTCCCATGGACTTAATCTCTAAGGATCTGATAGCCAAATCCGCAATTGTACGGTTGATTATTGAAGTAATATAAAAGATATCGAAGCCACAAGGATAGGTGTCCAATTATCAAATTGTTTAGAACTTGTGCTGAAAATTAAAATTGATTTTAGTTTTGGTTTGTTTAGAACAAGAACTTGGAAAAATCATAAATATAAATAAGAAAAGATGATGATGAAGATTAAGCACTTGGGTTGAATTATATAACTTATAAAATATGCTAGCAAACCTCTACCTTATTTCTGAATTTTAAAACAAAAGTTCATGATGCTTTAGCCTATGGTTTCTACAAGTTAATTCCTTACACTTAGAGACCTTTCATCCTAATTACTAAACTCAATTCCTTGCAATTTAGTTAATTAAAGAAGAAGATGAAGATAGAGTTCAGGCCAACATAAAGCAAAGTCTATCCTAATTCCTTAGTGATATATCATATTGCTTCTTTTAAATCCTATTTCCCTTACTACTTACCAATTTCCATTGACATAAGAAGTAAGATTAAACACTTGTGTACATCAAGATAAAATGAAGAACAAGGAAATAAAACATGAACTTGTAATATTATTCAGAAATAAAGATGAAGAAAACTAAGACATAAAATATAAGGTAAAACAACCCAAATACTTAAAAAGAAATTAGCCAAGCATGGCTAATAGAAACATTGAATTACCCTGAACTAGGAGCTCAAGAATGGCTTCCCACAATTCTCAGGAAAAATGCTTTTAAGGGAGAAAGAAGAATACTTGTTGTATTCTGAAGTGAGGTGTCTTTTACAAGTGAAGCAAAGGCCCTTATTTATAGTAGAATTCTGTCCTCCAGCGCTTGGGCGCTGGGATCCCAACGCTTGGGCGCTGGGATCCCAACGCTTGGGTGTTGGGTGCAATTAAATTCCCACGTTCAGATAGAGGCCCAGCGCTTGAGCGCTTGCTTTCCAACGCTTGAGCGCTGGGAGCACTTTCCTACTCAGATCCTAGTCAGAGTCCCAATGCTTGAGCGTTGGGTCATCTGCTGGTTCATCTTCAAGCTTTGCCCTTCTTCATGGTAGTGGGTTTTTAATGTCTTCAATGGCCTCCACTCAGCCCCTAATCACTTCTGAATCCTCCTTCCCACAACCATCAATCCTTCAACCTTATTTTTACATGTGCTAATTTAGAGAGTGTTGGTTCATATTCTTCTTTTTCACTTTTGGTCCTCTCTTTGCTAGCACTTCATTTCCAATCCTTCAATTTCTTGAAGCTTCACTTTTCATCCTCCACTCTTGAACTTTTTCACTTTAGTCCTTCCTTTCCTGAAACATACAAATTGGTCCCTGGACAAAAATGATAAATATACCAGCTTTCCTAAAAATATAAAAATAACTGTAAAAATACCTAAAAATATAAAATAAAGTTGAAAAACCAAATAAAAGCTAATATATATGCAAAATGCAAAATAAATATAAAATCTACATAAAATAATAAAAATCCTATATGAGACTCAAAAATAATAAAATAAAAAGACTAAAAAGACCCTAAAATTATCGTATAAAATCCAGTCATCACACTACTATACCCAACGACAGCTTGTCCTCAAGCGACAAAACTTAAAGAAAAACTCGTCCCTGAGTTTTGAGAAAGTTTATCTGATTAAAAGATGATAATTTTCAAGAAAGCTCAGCGATTTTGGAAGACATGCATGTTTACAGATATTAATCAAGAAAGTTAGGCTTGGCATTTTTTTTAATCCTTTGAGTTCATCGAATAAAAGCTCACAAAAAGATATTCTCCATGAAAAACAAGAAAGCTCAATGATTCTGCCTATCATTCAAATCAAAACTGAAACCATGCAACTAAGTAACTTTGAAGAGATTTTCGAAGGTTGAAACTTGGCCAAAGGGTTGAACAATCAGGGTGTGAATTTCAAGAACTTGGCAACTCTATTGGCTGACTTAGAATCTATTGTTAAGTGATTTTTTGACTAAGAGCTTTAACAATTTAGCACAAAGGTCCTCTCAATTTTTCCTTTTTCTTTTTCTTTTTTGAAAGAAGTAATGGAATGTATGGGATGAATGAATTGAATTTTACTCCCCTCATACTCTTTCTCACCCCACTACTTCATTATTTTTTCTTTTTTCTTTTTTCCTAAGGCACATACCTTATTTTATTTTCTTTATTTTTTTGAGAGAGAAACCTAAACATGCATAGCTCTAGAATTTTATGAATCACACTAACAACTTTAAAATATCACACAAAGTAGGCTCCAAAAAATGACTCTTTTAAGGCTCAAAAAGGGGCTACTAGTGGATTTTCAATTTCAAGCAAGAATCTGAGTTTTCAAAAATGCCTATAATCTCTTCTCAACTTACAAAGTATACAAAATCCCAATCAAAATGCAACACAAGGCAGAAAAATCTCACAATCATGCATTCAGAGTCCTCAGCTCTCAGAAAAATATACGGTAAGTGGTACCCTTTTAGAACTCGGAAAAGCTTTGCCAACAACCAAACAATCAAGATGTCCAAATCACTTCTAACAGCATACAATCCTAACCGCATTCAAAAACATAGAATCATTTCCAAAAAGCAGTTCAATCAGAATAAACCTTCATAGAGCAATAGTAGCATTCAAACTGGACTCATTCAATAAAAACAAAAATAAAAACAAATAAACTAAAACTAAAAACTATCAAAGAGAAAAGCTAAAAGCTGGCACAATCCATTTTCCCACAAAAAGTCCAAGAAACCTCAAAGTAATTTCAATATTTAAACACTCAAGTTCAAGAGGGTTCTTCCCCTTTGGTGCCTATCCTGCAAAATTGAACAAACAAAGCCTCACAAGCAAAAGCTTGCTAGACTTGTAGTCCTCAAATCCTTTTTCAAAAACAAGTACAAGGGTTGAAAATGTGCCACCTAAAAACAACAAAGGGTTCTTGAGTTCGCAAAGAGCAAGAGTTCAAACCAATTTTAAAAACAAGGGAAAACTCAATTGTCCCAAAACTTTTCAAGAGCTGGTGGGCACAAAATTATTTATATACAAAGAAAACAGGAAATAAAATAAAAACAGAAAGCTACCCGAGCTCCAGGGCTTGAGCGTTGGCTTCCCAACGCTTGAGCGCTGGAATTAAAATGAAAAACTGGGCAAAAGGGTCCCAACGCGTGAGCGCTGGGATTCCAATGCTTGGGCGTTGGAAATTAAAATAACAACTGGAGGATTCCAGGGGCCTAGCGCTTGAGCGCTGGCTCCCCAACGCCTGAGCGCTGGGCAAAACTGGAATCAGGGGGGTTCCAGCAGGGGCTCAACGCTTGAGCGTTCAGCCTCCAGCGCCTGAGCGCTGGCCCTTCCTGCAGCAAAATAAAGAAATTTTTTTTCTTTTATTTATTTACAAAGATGGTGCATAAAAATAAATGACAGAAATTAAACTAGTCCTAAGTTGGGTTATCTCCTAACCAGCTCACTGTTAAGGTCTGAGTTAGACCCTTCCCTTTTAATCAATTAGGGGAAGTTTTCTTTCTTTTGGTGAATACATCATCTTTGAACTCATCCTCTTCCTCAGTCCGCCAGTTGACAACGTTTGTCTCAGAGAGTTTGTCCAGCTATGGTGAACGTGTGGTCACTCTATCATTGGGTTCATCTGAAGGAAAGTGCATCTGAAACTCTGACATAATGTTTGTTTGACTAAACAACGCTTGGTGCTCGTGCAAGAGAAAAACCCGAAGGTGATCAATTGTCCAACCCAGGATGAGCTGTCAAGCACTATTTGTCCCTTCAGAGCATTAATGGCGAAAATGACATAATTAATACTTTATTCCTCGCAAATTCAAATTCTCTGACATTCCTTAATTCAAGCTACTTTTGCGGAATCAGCGGCGAGCCTTTCTGATCATCGTATCTCCGCAACGTTCAAATTCGAATCTTCAGATCAAAGCATTAATGGCTCCCTTAGCTAGAATGCATGAGCACTAAATGCAGAAGTTATAGCTCAAGGAAATATTCCTTAAAGAGCCAGACGATGACAACCTCCGCTATTGAAGATGCATTAAATGCATGGCAGATTGCATTAAGTGCTGAAACAGAGTTGCAGAAGTATCCGTTACTCACAATAGAGGAGAAATTCAAACGAAACTATTTTCAGATCTTCAGCAAAGCTCCCATTGATCATCCTACTGAAGATATAAATAGAGGACTTGGCATCAAATTCAAATTGGCGACTTTCACACGATCAAAGCTTTCAAACTTTCTAAGTTCATCATCTGCAATCTTATTTCTTTAAGCCAAACACTCAGCAATCTCAACTTGTTCATTACCTGAGTTCAGTCGCCAACCAGTGTGAAGTTTTTCATAGAGTGATACTCTTATCCTCATTCACACAAACTCTTGAGAGAACCAACTTGCTTATTCTCTCTATAATTTGTTCTTCATATTTCTACCCACTCTTATCGAAGAGATTTTGTAGAAACCAATTCTTCTTGAAAAAGAACTAGGAGAAGTCCTGTCTAATACTTGTAAAGGAGAAGTCCTGTTAGAATACTTGTAAAGGAGTAGTCCTCAGAATACTAGGAGCAGTCCTGAAGAATACTTGTACTATTTTGATAAAATAGTGAAAATCTTGGTAAAGCCAAGGACTGGACGTAGCCCTGTCGAGTAAGGGGGTGAACCAGAATAACTATCTTGTGTGCTTTATTCTTCAGTCTTAGATTAAATTTTGCTGCACTCTTTAACAAACGTTTTTAAACTTATAACTTCTAGTTTTCGAAAAAGAAGTAAAAAATCACACACACAATTCAAACCCCCCCTTTCTTGTGTGTTTTCGCTACTATCAATTAGTATCAGAGCTTAACCGCTCTGAGATATAATAACATCTTAACAGGTGTAGAGCATAAAGATACACGGACAACATCGCATATCTGACTGGAACAGCAACCAACAAACCACCATTCTTTGATGGCTCCAACTATCCATACTGGAAGAAGCACATGCAACTCTTCATTGAATCAACTGACTGGAAGCTTTGGGATGTGATATCCAAAGGAAATTATGTTCCCAAAGACAATGAAGATAAAGCCAGGACTGACGAGCAGAGAACGGAAAACCAAAGAAACGCCAAAGCAAAAACAAGATACCAAGGTAGACAGTTTGAGCACTGCCAAACAAGTCTGGGATACCTTAGCCATTACTCATGAAGGAACATTAGCTGTGCAAGATACCAAGATGAGCATTCTGGCCTCTCAATATGAGACCTTCATGATGGAGGATAATGAGTCAATCGACTCCATGTTCGCTAGACTTCAAACCATTCACAATGGGATGAGGAATCTAGGGAAAAGCTTCAATAACCAGGAACAAGTGATTAAAATTATCAGAAGTCTCACTCCCAACTGGAGGTCATCCGTTACTGCTCAACGAGCTGGAAAGAACTTTGATCACTACCAGGTGGAAGATCTTTTGGGGGAGCTAGAGATTCACGAGCAGGATCTTGCCAATGATGCTGCTATCATGCGTGGAAAATCGTCCGCCGCTAAAGCCGTAGCCTTCAAGTCTAATGACTCCAAATCATTGAAAGCCAACGAGTCGTCTGACGAAGGTATTGCAACGTCTGATCATTCTGATGATGAACAGGCTCTATTCAATCGAAGATTCAGAAGAATGATGGGGAACAGAAAGCAGTTCAAAGGAAAACCATCCTGCTCATCAAGAGATGGAGAAAAGATTCTAAGAAAAGGTGGAATCGTCTGCTATGAATGCAAAAAGCCCGTACATGTCAAGGCAGATTGTCCTCGTCTGGGAAATAAGCCTGCTCAGAAGAATCTCTATAAGAAGAAGGCCTTCTCAAGCCAGAATGATGAGTCAGAGGAAAAGTCTGACCAAGAAGAAGCTGAAGGGGACAATGATGAGACCTCATACTGTGCATTCATGGGATCTGTCGACACATCTGACATTGAGGCAGACAAAGAGTCAGAAGCATTGATGATCTCTGTTGATCTATCCAACTACGAGGAAGACGACAAAGATGAGGTAACTCCTGAAATCTCCACTGATGATTATAATGAATTATTAGAGTATTCACATGCATTAGCAATTAAGTATAGCATACTAAAAAAGAAGCATGATAAAATTGAGAAAGAACTGCATGCCTCAAAGGAAGTCTCAATCATGTTAACTAAGAGAAATCAAGCCCTGATGGAACAAGATACAAATAAAGAAGTCAAGTTTTTAAAACAAAGAGTAAATAGCTTGATTAAGGATCTATCCACTTTCACTCAAGGGTATGATAATCTAATTAAACTAAGTGGAAACAATAGGTCAGCATATGATCGTAGGGGTCTAGGATTTGAAGAAGAAACACACTTCTTCTGCTGTTCCTTATCTCTATCAACCCGATATAAAACCTGCATCATCTTTATCTCAGCCAAGTAAACCTAAGACATTTATTGTCAAGGGTAAGGAGAAACAAAATCCTCATAAAATAGTATACGGGAGAAAAAGTCCACCCATAATTGTGACTAACAAGAAAGGACCCAAGAAAGTTTGGGTACCTAAATCAATGATTGTACCACTTGCAGATGTGCTTAACAGCTCAAAGCCCAAGAGAGCTATGGCACCTGGATAGTGGATGCTCATGACACGTGACGAGAAAAAGGTCTTTATTCCCAAAGATTCGTGAGAAACAAAACGGAGGAACAGTTACCCTTGGAGGTAACCAGAAGGGGTTCATCGTTGATGAAGGTGACGTTGGTAAGGCTCCTCTTCCGGTAATACGGAAGGTTTTGTTAGTTGAAGGATTAAAACACAATATTCTTAGCACAAGTCAATTATGTGATAGTAGACTCACTGTTTCCTTCAACAAAGTGAAATGTAAAGTCCCCAATGATGATGACAAAGTTATCTTTGAAGCATAGAGACAAGGGGATCTATATAAGACCTCCTTGAAAAACCTTGCAAGACAAAAGGTAACATGTCTAGTGTTAGAAGAGGATGATAAATGGATATGGCACAGGAAGCTAGGGCATGCATCCTTAAAGACCATTGCTAAGATGATCAAGCACAATCTAGTAAGTGGTCTGCCAAATCTATCTTTCATATCTGATGACACATGCTCAGCATGTCTTCAAGGAAAGCAATTAAAAAGTTCTTTTCACTCAAAGAACGTTGTGAGTACTAAGAGACCTCTAGAGATGTTACACATGGACTTGTTTGGACCTACTAGAACGGCTAGTTATTCTGGAAAAAGATTTTGCCTTGTCATTGACGATGACTACACAAGATTTACATGGGTGCAATTTCTTGGAACCAAGTATGAAACTTTCAAGTCATTTATAATCATTGCAAAAAGAATTCAGAATGAAAAAGGTTACTGTATCACCAGTATACGCAGTGATCGAGGAGGAGAGTTCGTAAATGAAGAATTCAAATGCTACTGTGAGGAGAACGGAATATTCCATCAAGTATCCTCCCCAAGAACTCCTCAGCAAAACGGAGTGGCTGAAAGAAAGAACAGGTCACTTCAAGAAATGGCCAGAACTATGCTCAGTGAAACTTCTCTACCCAAATACTTCTGGGCTGAAGCAATTCACACTGCATGTCATATTTACAATCGAATCTTCATGCGTCCTATCTTGAAGAAGACCACATATGAGCTATGGAAGGGAAGAAAGCCAAGAATTACCTACTTCCATTCATTCGGATGTCCATGCTTCCTACTTAATACAAAAGATGATCTTGGGAAGTTGGATGCCAAGTCAGACAAAGGAATATTTCTGGGATATTCGCCTAACTCAAAAGCGTTTCGGGTCTACAACTCCAGAACAATGGTTGTAGAAGAATCTATTAATGTCAAATTTGAGGATAAACACATAAGTGGAAGTCAAACAACGTTGGAAGACGAATTCGACGATCTGGAAATAAATGTAGAGTCTTCCTCAACTCGAGTTCAGCCATCAACATCTGACAAAGTTACTGATTCAAGTATCTCATCCTCCATTCAACCAGACGTTGACAATGTAACTCCGTCTGATGGTGTCTCCACTGATCAAATCATGACTTCCAGTGGCATTTCTTTACCCAGAGATTGGAGGTTCAAGCCAGATCATCCACCCACACAAATAATCGGTAGCATACATGAAAAGTTAAGAACTAGATCTACGTTTAATGATTATGCTAACTGTGCGCTCTTGTCAGAAATAGAACCAAAGAACATAGGTGAAGCCTTGCAAGATGAAGGATGGATCCTAGCAATGCAAGAAGAGCTAAACCAGTTTGAAAGAAGCAAGGTCTGGGATTTGGTGCCAAGACCTAAAGAAAAATCCATCATTGGTACTAGATGGGTATTCAGAAACAAGATGGATGAAAGTGGGAAAGTCACAAGAAATAAAGCCAGATTAGTTGCAAGAATCGAAGCCATTTGCATTCTACTAGCATTTTCCTGTCAGCATTCTATAAAGCTGTATCAAATGGATGTGAAAAGTGCATTTCTAAATGGCTATATCGAGGAAGAAGTCTATGTAAAATAGCCTCCAGGCTTCGAAGATCCAGCTCTACCGGACCATGTCTTCAAATTACGAAAATCACTGTACGGACTGAAGCAAGCCCCACGAGCTTGGTACGATTGCTTGAGCTTATTTTTTATGAGCAACGGGTTTTCATGGGGTAACATTGACAATACACTGTTCAGAAGAAAAACATCAAAGTATTTCATTTTAGTACAATTATATGTTGATGATATTATTTTTTGTGCTACTAATGAAACTCTCTGTCAAGAATTTTCCAAGTTAATGCAGAGCGAATTTGAAATGAGCATGATGGGGGAACTGAAGTTCTTTCTAGGCTTACAAATCAGGCAGGGGACCACCAGAACTTACATCCATCAGACAAAATATATCAATGATCCTCTGAAGAAATATGGCATGGAAAAAGCCAAGGCAATGGGCACCCCAATGCATCCTGGAACTGTGCTGGACAAAAGTGACGAGTCTACGCCAGTTGATTCAAAAAAGTACAGGGGGATGATTGGATCATTATTGACCTCACTGCAAGCAGACCGGACATTATGTATAGCGTTTGTGTATGTGCAAGGTTCCAGGTAAGTCCTCAAGAATCTCACCTCAGTGCTGTGAAACGTATATTTAGATATCTCATTGGCACCACTAATCTTGGTCTAGTCTATGAGAGAGGTGAAGACTTCAGGTTAAGAGGATTTTGTGATGCTGACTATGCCGGAGACCGAATAGAAAGAAAAAGCACAAGTGGCAGTTGCCACTTTCTACGGCAATGTCTGATATCTTGGGCAAGCAAAAGGCAAAGCACAATATCACTATCCACTGCTGAAGCAGAATACGTGGCGGCAGGTTCTTGCTGCACCCAACTTTTGTGGGTGAAGCATCAGTTAGAGGATTATAATAATTTTGAGCATAATATCCCCTTTCTATGTGATAACACAAGTGCCATTAACATTACTAAAAACCCTGTTTTACACTCAAGAACCAAACACATTGAAAACAAGCACCATTTTATTCGTGATCATGTAGCTAAAGGAAATATCGATATTTCATATATACACACTAATGATCAACTAGCTGACATATTCACAAAACCTCTTATTGAAAATAGGTTCACTTGTCTTAGAGAACGAATTGGCATGTTTCCTGCGTTATAAAATACTTTCATGCACTAACTTTATCTTACAGGTACAACCGAGCACAGCCTCGTACACGTCTGCCTTAGTTATCGTCCGGCAACATTAAGAAATCTTAATTTAGAATAGTTATTATTTAAATTTTGCTTTGCTTAAGCATTTAATGATGAATAGTTGAGTCATTTCAAAAGGATTACTTTTTAAACACGCATTAAATATTACTGATTCATGTTTATCTCTCCTCATTTAATGCCTCTGCCATTTCTCTTTCCTCTCACATCAACTTTATTGTTCATCATTACATTGTCACAATCAAGAAAAACTCTTCACTTCTCATGAGAAAACAAAAAGGCGTCTAATATTGCTTCTGGTTGTATTCATAAACCATTCGCATTCTTCCTAAATGTATTATTTTCATTATACTTGCTCTTGCATCTGTACTGACCCCTGTTGCAGAAAGAATGGCACCCAAAAGATAGAAACAGATGAAGACTCGAGAACCTCTCAACGAAGTCGAACAACGGATTGTTGAACTTCAAAAAGCATACATCATTCAAAATCAGAAGGAGCAAGCATCCAAGATTGGCCTTGTAAAGATTGAACACCTTAGCGATAGAGAGCTTGTCACTCCTCGATATCTTGATCTGAAGCTATATCAACATGTAAAGGTTGCAGGTCTAGACATGGTATTATCTCAGGATTGGGACAGCTTGTTCAACACCTTAGCAACTCCAGCACTCTCTCCCCTTGTAAAGGAATTCTATGACTGTGCTATCAAACTGAACCCTAACCACATCCGAACACGATGTTTGCGGCAAGTTGTAGATATTCAGTCTAGAGATGTGTCTTCCTTATTAGGCATTCCCCTCAACGGCGTTTGTTACAACTCCTCATGGGAAGCCTCTGAAAGTAATCCTTTCACTATCTGGAAGGAAGTACCCAAGGGTTCTAAGTCTCGCTGTGTAAAGAATCTTGTTGAGGAATGTGTCTTTCCACATGCTATTCTTAGCAAGATTGTGTTGCCAAAAGAAGGTTCTCGTGACCTGGTCAACAAGATTTCTCAATGGGCTCTATTTCAGATGCTGCATCGTCGGAAAGTAAATTTGTCTGATCTCATCATCCAGTATATGCTTCAATCTCTGGAAAAATCCAACACGAACCTTCCATATGGCTCACTAATAACAGCCCTAATGCGCCATAAGAAGTTTCTCACTGCAGCAAAAGAAGAAACAGAGTTTATTGCACGCGATTTTATGTTTGCCACCCCTATCAAGTTTGGAGATATTCGACGAATGCAACTCAATATTGATATATCTGCTGTCCCTGAAGAACTCTTAAGCAACTGGGCAAAGAAGAACAAGACTAAAGGTGTGTCTCCATCCTCAAAAGCTTCAAATATGAAGAAACCACAGCAAAGAGGGTCCTCCCTGAGTCGACACCGTCTGACACTTGCACCACTACGTCTAAAGTGGACCTAGAAACCAAGCGTCGTCGATTGGTTAGTGGTCCTCGTCTGGTTCTACATGCATCTCACCAGACTGTTCCTCCAGCCATGTTGTCTACTGCAGAAACCTTGCCTACGACTACTCCTTCTAAACCTCCTCCAGAGGTAGTGCATAACACCGCTGAACTAATTTCGGATGCCCATGCATACTATCTGAAGTTCTTGCCCCCACTTTTCCACAAATATATTGCAGATGTCTTCGATGTCTTCGATGATGGAAACTAAGGATTCAGATTTCTTGCTCAGTGGCTGCGTCATCCTCAAGAATATTGGTCAGAGTGCTTCATTCCAACATGTTGCTGTTGGAATATATTCACACTTTTGATCCAGGAACTTCTCTCCAACAAGGTGCTTCATTCTTGCACATTCAGCTCCGATGAGAATGTCGAAATTGTTCGTATGTCTCTCACCTTGGCTGATGGTGAACCTGCTGATGACTGGATTTTATATGATGTTTTTAGGGTCTTTTTAGTCTTTTTATTTTATTATTTTTGAGTCTTGTAACACCCGGAATTTTCCCAGTGATTAAACAATTATATAATTATTCCAAGGTACTGTTTGGATCCGCTCAGCAGAATCGGCAAGCGTTATCGTCGAGCGAAGTACCGGTGAAACACCTTTTGCAAAACTTGGTAGGAAACCAAGCTAGACTTGACTTTAAGTTTGGACGAGAATTAGACGTTCTGAATATCACGACGGTGATCAGTGGAAAATTTCGTGAAGAATGACTGTAATATTGATATGGTTTCCTCCCGGAGCCCGGGAAGGATTTTTCGCTCTAACGGGACTTTTAGCCGAAACTTCAACAGAAGAAACGGATGACTTCGGGACCCCGGATCGAGAATCTAAACAGCTCCAAACGATTTCGTTTAGCGTTTCGAGACCAAATTCGTGAAGAAGAATTTCGTGAATAGTGACTCGGTGAATAGTGTTTTCGGGCAGCGTAACGCAGACTTCGAGAAAGATGGACCCGGCCCCGAATTGTGCGGGCCCGGTACCCCGAAACCAATAAATGACCCCGGGGCAGATATTCACAGTGACACAGAGGTACTCACTGATGACCAGAACCTGATGATGACCGGTGACTTGACGCACTGACGCACTGACGCATTGACGCACTAACGCACTGACACACTGACGCGCTGACGCACTGACGCGTCATGATTAAGAGTTTAATAATAAACAAACCTAGATATTTATTAGAACTTTCTAAATTTAGAGTTTAGTCCCTGAACTTTGAAAACCTTACGGTTTGGTCCCCGATAGTAAAACGTTTTTTTTTACTTTAACCTTTTACCCTTTCAACTTTGGTCCTTAGGGTAAATGAAAATTTAGAGTTTCACCCCTCTTTTTGGGCCAAAACCCACGGCCATGCACCCTCCTTAAGGCCCATGTAGTTCCTTTTTCTTCCAACTTCATTAAACCAAGTCATTAAGTGAAAATTTGATTGAAAATTAGAGAGAGAAAGAGAAAGCTTCATCTTCTTCCTCTCCTCATCACCATGGCCGAACCTCCTCCTCTCCATGGCAGCCCCTTCCTCTCCTCTTCTTCACTTGGTGCTTTGAGGTAAAATGCTCCCCTCCTCTTGATCTACACTTCTACCGATTCGGTTTTTCCATATGTTGAGTTTGGTTTTTATGCATGTGTTAGAACTCAAATGTCTCTTCACAAATGTTGTTCCCACAATCTTAAGCTTCAATTTGAACCGATTAGATTTTTGATTGGGTGAGTTTTTGTCTCTTGAAGATTTTGAAGTTGAGTTTTTGTTAGGGTTCCTTTTGGAAAAGTTGTTCCCATTGGATTGATCTTTGAAAATCCCTAATTAGTTTTCTTGGAAGTTTAGTTTTTGAAAAATTGATTATTTGGAAAAGTGATTTTTCAAGCTTTAGGTAATTATTCACCATAGGTTTCTTGTTACCTTTGATGTGTACAAATTAGTTTTTGAAGAAAAAATTGTTCTTGAATTTATGTCTTTGGCCGAATTGCATCACTGTTTTGGGCAGGGGATAAATTGATTTTGTAACTAGCTTTGAGTGTGTTTAAATGCTTGAAAATGGTTTTAAGTTTGTAGGAAAGGTTTTGCCCTAGTTAGTGCATAAGGGCCTAGAGAAAATTGTGTATTTGAAACCCTAGAAAATTGATTTCTAGAGCACTTTGGAAATTTGGAATTTGAAGTTTGAAATTGAGAGTTTAAAAGTTGACAATTGAATGAATTTTGTTTGTTCTTGACACTTAGGTTTTGTTGAGTTTAAGAGTTGAAAAATTGATTTGGAAACTTGTAGAAAAAGTTGACTTTTTGGGCAAGTTGGATTTTGGAACTTATAGTTCAAAATAGGATTTTGCACATTCTGAATACTTTGGGAAATTAGTGTGGAAAATGGATTTGAAAGCTATGTTTTTTATTGTGTGATTGATTTGGAAATTTTGTGAAGTGTTAGGTGAAAATTTGGAAATTTTCGGGTTTTTAAGAACTTGGGCAGAATTGAAGTTTGATGAAAATGTGTGTGTTTTTGTCTTCTAAAATCTTGATTAAGGCTTCAAAATGGTTTGTAAGCATCTAGCCTTGATGCCCTTTGAATGGTTTAAATTTTTGAGAAGTTTTGGTTTTGTAACTTAGGTTTTTCTAAGTTCTTTGGAAAGCGTCGAAAAATCTTGTTTAAGTGTCTTCGACCTCCGAGCAATTCCTAAGTTGTAGATCTTATGTCTAAGTGTTTAGACCCCTGTTTGGACCAGCCCCTTGACCTTAGGTTTGAGTTCAAAGTTCTAAGCTAGGTTGTGTTTGTTGAAGGATAACGAGACCCCGAACCGACCTAGACGCACGGAGCTTACGTGACCGCCAGGATCGACTACCTTTAAGGTAAGGGCACTTCGTTTCCTTAGCTACTAAGCATAAGAATAAATTTATGCCAATGAATGCTCTACGATTTTCTGAAATTGTAGTTGACGGCGTTCTGAGAACGACCCGATTTATAACTATATTGATTGTGATATTAATGCAGTATCTGAAGGCATCTGATATGCTGGATTAGAATTGTTTGATGTTTGTTTGAATGTGCGTCTTGAATTGATTGAAGTTCTTGCATTACTGATTCTTGTAAGCATACTCTCATTTCCGCACATGTTTTTATATCTGTTGATATGTACCCATGCTCTACATAATTGTGTTAATTATGAAGCTAACTTAGGCAATGTATAAAGACAAGTAAGACCTAGATTGGGTAATTAGGTAAATATACGTTCCTTGAGGTAAGTAACTATATACAGAGTTGCTCGAGCCTTTCTTGGATTACGTATAAGGTGCAGGAGAGCTTACGCCGAACCTGCAGAAGTGGCGAATCACAGTGGTCGATGGAAAGCCACCGTCGTACCTACACTGGGGAAACATCCCGCCTCCCACGAATCGGAGTTGGCGCTACATCCGGATATATTTGGAACGCCCGTGAGCGTTGTAGAAAACCAATGGCTTAGGCATATAGAGGAAAATATGCTAATTAATGGGTTTCGGGTTTGGTAGACACTAACTTGTATGTTATTTGATTGTCCCTCTGCTTAGATAATCTGTTAGTTAGTAGTGTATGTTCATATAGGAAATGCTTCATGTGTTGTTTTCTTTTGAAGTTGACCCTTGCTTGTCTGTTTTGTGTGGTTGCTGGTGATTCGTCGCCAGCTGGACAGCCTTAGCCGGAAGATGCAGACGAATGCCGTTCCAGGAGAAACCATTGCCAGAAGTCGGGCGCATAGTGCTGGAAGACTTGTTGCTGCCGCTTTTTAGTCATGTAATAATATTATGTAGGTTCACGTGTCAGGGTAGAATTTTTAGGTTGCTTTTTACAACTGACAGCAGGGTTTTTGAAAACGAGTTATATGTTTTGTAAGAAATTTGAAAACTGCTGGTCGGTCATTTTATACCATATGTTTGGCTATTTGCGAAGTTGTAATTATAATATTAATGCACCTCAGCATGGCATGTTTCGAAAGGGAAAATGATTTCAAAAAAAAATATACCCTCCCTTTTCTACATTTTAAAAAGCTCCTGCATATTTATTTACTGCTCATTCGCTACAGTAACGCCCTGAAAATCGGGGTGTTACATTGTGGTATCAGAGCTCCGGTTGAGAAAACCAGAGCTATCGGGGAACGGGTTTTTCTACGCTAAGTTTCTTGTTGTTTGTGTTTGCAATTAGGATGTTTAGGCTCTGATTGCTAGGGAGTTGGTACCTAAGGTCTGATCAACCTTATGGCTGCTCCAAGCATGATGAGATCCTGAAGTATCCGAACTTGTAGACCGCCTTAGGCTTATCCCTTGAGTGGAAAGCCTCCCTACGTACTTGATTGTTATCCTTGTAATAGTTAGTTCTACACTAACTAATATTTGAGTCTCAGTTGTATGAATTATCTTAAGGCATGTTATTTAGCTCATATGAAAGGGCAAGACGCCTTGGAATCTAGCCATTCCTCGTCTGGATGAAAGTTTGTGTGTTTCAGGAACAAGATGTCTTCATCATCAGGACCGGGAGAGGGAATGCACACCAATCTGAACCAGGTGGTTCAAGCAATAACCGATTTGACTCACGTGGTTGCTCAACAGACTACTACAGCTGAAGCACAAGAATCTGCCTCTGCTCAACAACAGGCAGTGGTGGATGAGCGCCTTGCATGCCAACAAGAAAGGGAAGAGGCTTTTGCTCGGACTCAAGGAGTCAACGCCTTTCGACGGCATGACCCGCCAAGGTTCCTAGGGGAAGCTGGTCCGGAGGAAGCGGATCTTTGGATACAGAAAGTTGAGAAGATCTTCGGTATCCTGAACACTCCGGAAGGATCCAAGTTGGAGTTCGCTTCGTACCTACTGCAAGGCAATGCAGAGTACTGGTGGAAAGGAGCCAGACAGATCATGGAGGCTAACGAGGTAGCTGTCACATGGAACACCTTCCGAGACGCCGTTTTGGAGAAGTATTACCCGCCTAGTGCCCGTGAAGAGATGGAGTCCCGATTCCTAAGGCTTTACCAAGGGAACAGGTCAGTGGACGAGTATGCTGCGGAACTGGAGTCTCTTGCTAGACATTTCCGATTCTTCGCTCGGAAGATATACGAACCCTACCGATGTTCAAGGTTTTTGAAGGGGCTTCGATACGAGATCGAGAAGTTGGTGAGGCCCTTGGGGATATGCCAGTACCAACCACTTGTGGAGAAATGCAGAGAAATTGAAGCCATGAGGAACGAGCGGAAGAGGAAGGTCGGAAAAGAAGAACCGTCGCAGTTTGGAACTCAGGACCGAGTGAGTTCAGGGAAAGGGAAGGAGCATCAGAAGAGGCCATGTCAGCACCCGCAGGGGACAGGTCAGGCCACCGGATCACACCAGCCGGAAGCTGCACCTCGAAGAGGCCAAGCAGTTCCACCCCCGGAGGAAAGGGTGGTTTGCTACAAATGCGGAGAGGCAGGACATTATGCCAGGAATTGCAAAGGGGAGAAGAAGAGGTGTCATCGTTGCCAGAAGACTGGACACTTTGCCAGGGAATGTCGAACACCCAAGACAGAGCCGAAGTGATCGTCACGGAGGAAACCTGAGCATACAGTTAGAGACTGCAAGGTGCCGAGACAGAACCTTCTATGGGTGCGACTCATTATCAAGTTTTGAGTAGGGAGCAGTGCATTCGCCATTCGATGAATGGCGAGGACCGCTAGAAACTACATGTCTTTCCTTTGCCATTGATTTGGCAGTACTTTCTGTTGTGGTTGTTTTGATTGTTAAACTGTCGTGTGCTTGTATGCTGATGTTATGAGAAGAACTTCTTCTCTTGTATGTTATAAAAATATATATATGTATATGTATATTTTCCCCCTACAATCTCTGAATGAGCCGATTATCCCAGAACATGTGGAACTGGATAGTCTATGTAGGACAAGACAGAGTGTCTCTGGATGTTTTGCAGAGAACCTCGTGAGAACCGCTCGAAGAAAGGATCCCGACAGTGTTCTTCTATCGATCATCACTGAAGGGAGAAGGGAAATGAAGATGCGAAACGTGCAAGACAATGCAAGACCCATCTCAGATGCAACTTATGAATTATGCTTGCACCGTCCACTGAGTACAAGTGATGGACCCACGGAAAATTAACTCGGAGTGGCCGTGCAAGGGTAGGGTTTTCGCTTGAGGAAAACGCCAGTGTTGCTATTAAGGGGGAAGGACAGGAGGTCCCGACCCTGTATGGATTGATGACAATCGAGTGGAAACGACAGTAAGAGATCGACATCCTTACTAAGGACCGATGACTTGGTGAACCAACTTGAGAAGCAGTGTCGTACCCTAAGATCGACCAAGACCACTACATCGTCAGAATCGGGTTGAGGAAGAGGATCTTCCCAAGACCATTTCCAGAACTCGTCATAGACAGAACGAGTGTTGTGCGGTGCCTTTGAGTGACAAATGCACCAGTCGTCTTCGTAGGATACGAGGACGGGGAGACCTCAGCCACTTTTGGACCATTCGTAGCCGCAATTATTGATGGCGTACTTGTGCGTGCCAAGACTTTTGAAGACCAGGAGGAGCTATCTCCGACCAGTACCGCACGCATTAATGGAGAAGAAGCGGTATGCCAGTCCTTCAAGTCCAAATTCGACTCGAAGGAGTAAAACCTTTTTGACATGTGATTTCAAGGGAAGGAATCACGGCTGACCCAGCCAAGTGGAATGAGGGTCAACATGGGAACGATCGAAGACAACAATTGAGGATGAAGAGTTTCTTTGACTTGGATGGTCACTATCGGTACTTCACCAAAGAACTCTCAAAGCTAGTGGGACCGTGAATGCGACTCACTAAGAAGGACCAACCTTTTTGCAAGGACCAAGAGGGATAAGTCCGGTTATCGATGAACGGAGAAACAGTGGACAACTTCGTCGGCATTAGCTACCATAACAGGGAGAAAAATACGTAGTCGATGTCGATACGTATACCAAAGGATAGGCCGTGTTCTGAAGCAGGACCTCAGAGTGTTGATGCCTGTTTGGAAACGGTTAAAGACGCCAAAGCAGGACTTTCAAAGATATCAGTTGGAATTAGCCGCAATGGAGTTTGCGCTCAAGGTATAAAGATGCCACCTCTATGAGAGTGCTATACTACCTTCAGCTATCACGAGGAATTTGGAATGCTCGTTTGATTTGAAGGAGGAAGCTTGAAGCGGTGTGAATGGGAAGAGCCCATGAGGGAGTAGGATTTTACCCCGCAGTACCATCTGAGGGAGTTCATTGTGGTGGCCAGGTCTTGGATCACCAGCAATGAATGCCTCCACCATGACGGTGAGAAAGATGGAATCGTTCAAAAAGTTTCAAGGTCTGAAGTTGGATCAGGCTATCAGGAACAAGGAAGCAAATAGACTGAGTATGATGGCATACCTTACTTGTTAGAAGGCAAGGATGGAACATGAGGAGCTGGCAGAAATGTTTCAGCCCCTTAACGTCCCCGAGTGGAAGTGGGACGGTACATCGATGGATATGGATAATCGAGGATTGACCAAGTCACCTCACCTCTACCCGCAATGAAAATCTTCAGCGTACAACAGACGCCAGAAGTATGTTTTCGAAGGATGCTTAATTTCACGGGACGTGCCCAGCATCACCTCGGGTATGGAACGATATTCCAATCGCCCTTGAGGGAATGAGTCCAAGGATCTTAGAGTTGAAGCCCTCTCGTCAAAATCAAGCAATTTGAAGTCGTTACAGTTAGGGTTGAGCATCACCCTAGACTGGAGATGCAATCTTTTGGGAACGTTGTGCGAAACGTACCCGTGTAAGTGACAACTACCGACTGTCCGCGGCACTTTTTCGCACGGAGATCGGTCGAGTGTCCCACCAACCTACGAGGTTTGGTGCTATCTTTTAATGGAATTTTCGTACGACTGGGAGTTGTACGTGCACATAGGAACCGTAGAGCCATCGACCACACTGTTTATTTATTTATGTGTGGAATGCGCCTTACGTAGAGACTTGAATGTTACCTACGTGCTTAATTTCTCAGCTTTTTGCCCAATGATATTTGAAGACGGGACCAAGATTCTTCTATCGCCCTTCGACGACAGAGCAGAACTAAACAGATATTGGGATCACTAGAGGATTTTCAAGGCTTATGTTTTGGACCATTGAAAAAGCTGGAGGGAACAACTACCTTTGATGGAGTTTATCTTCGACGATGACTATCGTGAAACCAGGGATGGAACCCTGCGAAGCGAAGTGTGGACGCGAGATGTTTCGAGCTACACCGAGGCGGTGGAAGCTGGTAATTGGAGTAGACTTGCTCAGCAAACCATGGAAGGGTTTGAGTCGAGTAAAGAAAGATCGGAACTCAGAGCAGGCGTAAGGACTACGTCAATAAGAGGATTGGAGCATGGAACGAGGAACATGCCTACCTCGAAAGACCCTGACGACGGGAGTCGGGAAGGCAATTAAGCCTGGAAGGCTTATGCATAGTTGTTGAGTCAGAGCACTCGCAACTCAAGGATGACCTATCACTCATAGTTTCATCTATGAAGACCGAAGACAAGGACGGTAAGAAGTCCCAATGAAAGAGTTTCCCTAGCCAAGTAGTATTGGACGAACCACGGAAGAGAATACTCAAGCACTTCGCCGACTTATAGTTTCGAGGACGAAACTAATTTAAGGGGGGTAGGATTGTAACACTCGGAATTTTCCCAGTGATTAAACAATTATATAATTATTCCAAGGTACTGTTTGGATCCGCTCAGCGGCATCGGCAAGCGTTATCGTCGAGCGAAGTACCAGTGAAACACCTTTTGCAAAACTTGGTAGGAAACCAAGCTAGACTTGACTTTAAGTTTGGACGAGAATTAGACGTTCTGAATATCACGACGGTGATCAGTGGAAAATTTCGTGAAGAATGACTGTAATATTGATATGGTTTCCTCCCGGAGCCCGGGAAGGATTTTTCGCTCTAACGGGACTTTTAGCCGAAACTTCAACAGAAGAAACGGATGACTTCGGGACCCCGGATCGAGAATCTAAAAAGCTCCAAACGATTTCGTTTAGCGTTTCGAGACCAAATTCGTGAAGAAGAATTTCGTGAATAGTGACTCGGTGAATAGTGTTTTCGGGCAGCGTAACGCAGACTTCGAGAAAGATGGACCCGGCCCCGAATTGTGCGGGCCCGGTACCCCGAAACCAATAAATGACCCCGGGGCAGATATTCACAGTGACACAGAGGTACTCACTGATGACCAGAACCTGATGATGACCGGTGACTTGACGCACTGACGCACTGACGCATTAACGCACTAACGCACTGACACACTGACGCGCTGACGCACTGACGCGTCATGATTAAGAGTTTAATAATAAACAAACCTAGATATTTATTAGAACTTTCTAAATTTAGAGTTTAGTCCCTGAACTTTGAAAACCTTACGGTTTGGTCCCCGATAGTAAAACGTTTTTTTTTACTTTAACCTTTTACCGTTTCAACTTTGGTCCTTAGGGTAAATGAAAATTTAGAGTTTCACCCCTCTTTTTGGGCCAAAACCCACGGCCATGCACCCTCCTTAAGGCCCATGTAGTTCCTTTTTCTACCAACCTCATTAAACCAAGTCATTAAGTGAAAATTTGAGAGAAAATTAGAGAGAGAAAGAGAAAGCTTCATCTTCTTCCTCTCCTCATCACCATGGCCGAACCTCCTCCTCTCCATGGCAGCCCCTTCCTCTCCTCTTCTTCACTTGGTGCTTTGAGGTAAAATGCTCCCCTCCTCTTGATCTACACTTCTACCGATTCGGTTTTTCCATATGTTGAGTTTGGTTTTTATGCATGTGTTAGAACTCAAATGTCTCTTCACAAATGTTGTTCCCACCATCTTAAGCTTCAATTTGAACCGATTAGATTTTTGATTGGGTGAGTTTTTGTCTCTTGAAGATTTTGAAGTTGAGTTTTTGTTAGGGTTCCTTTTGGAAAAGTAGTTCCCATTGGATTGATCTTTGAAAATCCCTAATTAGTTTTCTTGGAAGTTTAGTTTTTGAAAAATTGATTATTTGGAAAAGTGATTTTTCAAGCTTTAGGTAATTATTCACCATAGGTTTCTTGTTACCTTTGATGTGTACAAATTAGTTTTTGAAGAAAAATTTGTTCTTGAATTTATGTGTTTGGCCGAATTGCATCACTGTTTTGGGCAGGGGATAAATTGATTTTGTAACTAGCTTTGAGTGTGTTTAAATGCTTGAAAATGGTTTTAAGTTTGTAGGAAAGATTTTTCCCTAGTTAGTGCATAAGGGCCGAGAGAAAATTGTGTATTTGAAACCCTAGAAAATTGATTTCTAGAGCACTTTGGAAATTTGGAATTTGAAGTTTGAAATTGAGAGTTTAAAAGTTGACAATTGAATGAATTTTTTTTGTTCTTGACACTTAGGTTTTGTTGAGTTTAAGAGTTGAAAAATTGATTTGGAAACTTGTAGAAAAAGTTGAGTTTTTGGGCAAGTTGGATTTTGGAACTTATAGTTCAAAATAGAATTTTGCACATTCTGAAAACTTTGGGAAATTAGTGTGGAAAATGGATTTGAAAGCTATGTTTTTTATTGTGTGATTGATTTGGAAATTTTGTGAAGTGTTAGGTGAAAATTTGGAAATTTTAGGGTTTTTAAGAACTTGGGCAGAATTGAAGTTTGATGAAAATGTGTGTGTTTTTGTCTTCTAAAATCTTGATTAAGGCTTCAAAATGGTTTGTAAGCATGTAGCCTTGATGCCCTTTGAATGGTTTAAAGTTTTGAGAAGTTTTGGTTTTGAAAAGTTCTAAGCTAGGTTGTGCTTGTTGAAGGATAACGAGACCCCGAACCGACCTAGACGCACGGAGCTTACGTGACCGCCAGGATCGACTACCTTTAAGGTAAGGGCACTTCGTTTCCTTAGCTACTAAGCATAAGAATAAATTTATGCCAATGAATGCTCTACGATTTTCTGAAATTGTAGTTGACGGCGTTCTGAGAACGACCCGATTTATAACTGTATTGATTGTGATATTAATGCAGTATCTGAAGGCATCTGATATGCTGGATTAGAATTGTTTGATGTTTGTTTGAATGTGCGTCTTCAATTGATTGAAGTTCTTGCATTACTGTTTCTTGTAAGCATACTCTCATTTCCGCACATGTTTTTATATCTGTTGATATGTACCCATGCTCTACATAATTGTGTTAATTATGAAGCTAACTTAGGCAATGTATAAAGAAAAGTAAGACCTAGATTGGGTAATTAGGTAAATATACGTTCCTTGAGGTAAGTAACTATATACAGAGTTGCTCGAGCCTTTCTTGGATTACGTATAAGGTGCAGGAGAGCTTACGCCGAACCTGCAGAAGTGGCGAATCACAGTGGTCGATGGAAAGCCACCGTCGTACCTACACTGGGGAAACGTCCCGCCTCCCACGAATCGGAGTTGGCGCTACATCCGGATATATTTGGAACGCCCATGAGCGTTGTAGAAAACCAATGGCTTAGGCATATAGAGGAAAATATGCTAATTAATGGGTTTCGGGTTTGGTAGACACTAACTTGTATGTTATTTGATTGTCCCTCTGCTTAGATAATCTGTTAGTTAGTAGTGTATGTTCATATAGGAAATGCTTCATGTGTTGTTTTCTTTTGAAGTTGACCCTTGCTTGTCTGTTTTGTGTGGTTGCTGGTGATTCGTCGCCAGCTGGACAGCCTTAGCCGGAAGATGCAGACGAATGCCGTTCCAGGAGAAACCATTGCCAGAAGTCGGGCGCATAGTGCTGGAAGACTTGTTGCTGCCGCTTTTTAGTCATGTAATAATATTATGTAGGTTCACGTGTCAGGGTAGAATTTTTAGGTTGCTTTTTACAACGGACAGCAGGGTTTTTGAAAACGAGTTATATGTTTTGTAAGAAATTTGAAAACTGCTGGTCGGTCATTTTATGCCATATGTTTGGCTATTTGCGAAGTTGTAATTATAATATTAATGCACCTCAGCATGGCATGTTTCGAAAGGGAAAATGATTTCAAAAAAAAATATACCCTCCCTTTTCTACATTTTAAAAAGCTCCTGCATATTTATTTACTGCTCATTCGCTACAGTAACGCCCTGAAAATCGGGGTGTTACAAGTCTCATATAGGATTTTTTATTTTTTTTATATAGATTTTATATTTATTTTGCATTTTGCATATAGATTAGCTTTTATCTGTTTTTCTAACTTTATTTTATATTTTTAGGAATTTTTATAGTTATTTTTATATTTCTAGGAAAGCTGGTATAGTTATCACTTTTGTCCAGGGATCAAATTGTAAAGTTTCAGGAAAGGAAGGATTCAAGTGTAAAAGTTCAAGAGCGGAGGATGAAAAGTGAAGTGTCAAGGACTTGAAGGATTGAAAGTGAAGTGCAAGCAAAGGGAGGACTTAAAGTGGAAATCAAGAATATGAAGCAACACTCTTTGATTTAAGCACATGGAAAATAAGGTTGAAGGATTGATGGTAGTGGAGAGGAGGTTTCAGAACTAAATAGAGGCTGAGTGGAGGCCATTGAAGGCATTGAAAACCCACTACCATGAAGAGGATAAAAGCTTGAAGATGAACCGGTAGTCGAGCCAACGCTCAAGCGTTGGAACCCCCACCGCTCAAGAGTTGGGACTCTGACAAGGAGCTGAGTTGGATTTTCATCCCAGCGCTCAAGCGTTGGAAGCCAGCGCTCCAGCGCTGGGCCTATATCTGCAACGTGGGATTTTAATTCACTCAACGCCCAAGCGTTGGGGATCCCAGCGCTCAAGCGCTGGAGAGCATATTTTTACTATAAATAGGGGTCTTTTCTTCACTTGTAAGACACACCTTTCGAGAATACAACAAGTATTCTTCTTTCCTCCTTAAGAGCATTGTTCCTAGGAATTGTGGGAAGCCAAACTTGAGCTCCTATCCAGGGTAATTCGATGCCTCTTTTAGCCATGCTTGGCTAATTCTTTTAAGTATCTTGGGTTGTTTCAGTTTATATTTTATGTCTTAGTTTATTTCTACATTTCTGAATAATATTTCCAGTTTATGTTTTATTTCCTCTTAATGCGCATAAGAGTTCTTGCTTAGTACTTATAACAATGGCCATTGGTAAGTAGTAAGAGAAATAGGATTTAAAAAAAGGCTATAAGTATATATCACTAAGGAATTAGGATAGACGTAGCTTTATGTTGGCCTGAACTTCATATTCATCTTCTTTTCCGGTTAACTAAATTGCAAGGAATTGAATTTAGTAATTAGGAAGAAAGTTCTACACTTATAAGGAATTAACTTGTAGAAATACTAGGCTATATGTTCTCGAATTGAGAGAGCATAGTGTGAAGAAGGTCTTGCTCCTGACCCTGGCTGAGGTTTTGATGCAACAAACTCATCGGCAAAAAGAAGAAAAGAAGACTTAGAGGAAACTATGCTATATAGTTCAAAATTTACCTAGAAGTCTTAGTTTAGGTGAGTTATGCTTCTAGACGCTTCTCAAAGCATAAAGGATCCTTAAAACATCTAAGCTAATCAAGTATAATGTTTTCATAAGTTAAAAGAAGTAGTATATCTCAAGCCGATCTTAAAAGTTCAAGTTTCTGGATATTGGACTTGAGTGTAATCGATTTCAGCTTTCTGGTAATCGATTACACCTAGGCAAGTAATCGATTACTTCTTGCTTGTAATCGATTACATGTTCAAATTTTAAATTCAAACTGCAACGGCTTTTAGTGTAATCGATTACCTAAGTAATGTAATCGATTACATACCCGAAAAGTTGCATCTTTTCATGAACCATTGTGTCTCAAACCTTTTGGGAAGGGTTGCATTGGTTTAGGGACGTTTCCTCATGCCTATATAAAGTCCATTTGAGTCCAAAAACTTACAACACATGAGAATACATCATTAGGCCAAAGCTTTGCCAAAATAGTTCATTCATTAAGTCTTTTGATACTTAAACTTTCAAAGAGCCTAAATTCTAATTTCATGATCTTCATTGTTAAGAGAACACTTTAGTTGTTCATATCTTGAGGAACTCAGAATCTTATTATGCTTAAGAGCCTTAAAGCATAATTCTCATGATCAATCCGTTTGTATGTTAAAGGATTGATACAGCCAAATTGTAAACTCTTCTTCATCTCTTTCTGGTAGATTGAGTATTCACCGTGGATCTAGGTGAAGGGTTGTTGTTACTGAAAGTGGTGTACTTTCAGGGTGTTGATTGAAGGTGGTTTAGCCTTCAAGGTCTGAAGGTGGTTTGCCTTCAGGAACTGAAAGTGGTGCGCTTTCAGGGGCTGTTGAAAGTGGTATACTTTCACAGATTGTTGATAGAAATTCTTAAGGTACTTGGTGTAAGAACTTGTAAGAGATTTTTATCAATAGTGGAAAAAATCCTCAAGGGGTTTTCTTGAGGGACTGGACGTAGCCTTCTGTGGATAGAAGGTGAACCAGAATAAATTTCTGTGTGTAAATTCTTCTACCCTTCATCTTTACTTTCAAGCAACGCTTATTTCCGCTGCAATCGTTTGCATTTACATTCATCTTGAAAGTAAGAAGGTATCAAGGCGAAAATCGGGTAAACCTGATTCACCCCCCTCTCTGGTTGCTATCTAGACTAACACATAGAGAAGAAGTGTTATCAATAGATAATTCAGGTCCCTCTTACATGAGCCTCCCTTGGCTATTTATAGGGAGGAAGGCCATAAATTACATTTAATTCAGACTAAGCCTACGGGCCTCAAAGATCAGGCCCAATATCCTATGTAATACAAATGTACCCCTGGGTTGCCGTCCTAGGCCCCCTTTACTGATGTTGGTCGCCCTCTTGCTATCGTGGGGTGCTTGACCTGTCCATAAGCCCACAAGACACCGAGCTTGAGGTATGAAAGTGAAGTGTGTCTTCATAAGTCTTCATAGCCCGCTACCGGGGGGAGGCGCTCGCCCGGTCCACAAGCCCACAAGACACCAAGTCTAAGGCACGAAGATGAAGTGTGTCTTCAAAGAGTACCCGCCATGTAATTCCAACCGACGCTTCCTTTGGGCGGTCATCCCTATAGGACGTGCCTCATTAAAACCTTCCTAGGAAAAACCCTGTGGGATAAAAACCTAGTGAAGGAAAAAGAGTACAACATTCTATAGAGAAATGAGTCGCCTAAGGCCTGGACGTGGAGGATAAATATGTCGCAATCCTAGCATGAAAATGTCAACTGAAGTGAATATGACTCTGGGTGGGGTCGACACGCCTAACGTGGAATGAAGTGATCATCATGTCAACTGAAGCCGCTAGGAAGAAGTTGCTCGCCCTACAGGAGTTGCTGCCAGCCCACAAGTCCAACTAAGCCCCGGAAGTATGAAACAGCTCGCCCTATTACAACTTGACCGCCAATCTAGAAAGTGTAAGTTTGATGGAGAATTACTCGCCAGGTTGTGCTGGGGTACCCGCCCAACTGTGCCTCATGCTTTCCTCCTCCTGTTACTTGTTTTATATATTTCTCAACTGCAAGCACAATCATTAGTTCTCAAAGTCGCCACTAGACCATAGTTTTGTAAGAAATAATTTTTCCAGGTCGCCACTGGGGCATTATTTTGAAGGAAATAATTTTTTGGGTCGCCACTGGACCATTGCTTTGAAAGAAAAAAATTTCGAGATCGCCTCGGGATCATTGTTTTAAAGAAATAAAGTTTAAAGGCGCCTCTTGGCCACTGTTTTGAAAGAAATAAAGTTTGAGGGCGCTTCTAGGCCATGGTAAAAGTATGTTTCTAGGCCGCCATTGGACCATTGTTGCATGCATGGTTTCCGCTCGCGTAACGAGCCGTAATCGCATGGCTCTTCTAACGAGGCTAGGGGGGCTCGGTCTTACGCAGCTAGGGCGGCCTGAGGCTAGATATTTTATGAGTCACGTAATGACCCGCACGCCCTATTTTTGTGCTATTTGTCTGTTATGAGGTTTTGGCCCGCTCGGGGTGGGGCTTTCGCTCGACCTTATTCCGGTGAGACTTTGGCTTGATTTAATTTGGTCAAGTCTTTTGCTCGCATAGCGAGGCTTCTGCTCAGTGAGACTTTTTTCTTGGATCTCAGTGGCCACTAGGGTTGCCCAAGGCTTGGCTCAATAGACGTGCTCGATTTAATTCGATCAAGGCTGGGCTTTCTTCGCCGTATCGCACAAGGGTCGCGCATGCCGTTCCAAGCGAACCACCGTTCACGCACCTCGCCCTCCCGCCTGGAGAGCTGGGCGGTGCGCCAGGCTAGAGGGTATTATTCCCCCTTGGCTTCTTGGAAACGGTGAAAGTTAATTTCTTTGGTCGCCACTGGACCACTTTTCTTTAGTATTGGAATTTGGAATTTAGACCGCCACTGGCCTTGGAATTTAGACCACTACTGGGCCTTGGGATTTAGACCACCACCGGGCCTCAAAATTTGGACATAGCTTTATTCGGGCGATCCCACATTAGTGCCAATTTGCATTTTATTGACATGTGGGGCGGCCAAATTTTTTCGCAAGGGTCGCCTCATCAAAACTCCCCCATAGGGAGAATCTCAAAAACTCCTCCATAGGGAGAATCCTCCGCGCCCTTGCTTTATACTACCATACCCGTAATAATGCTTTTAGGTTCGAGGCGTTCTAGACCTTAGGACCCTTCTACCTGATAATTTCTCTAGGCGCCTTTGCCCAGAAATTGCGTGTAAGAACCCTTCTGCTAGAAATTTCGTGAAAGAACACTTCTGCCTGAAAGAAACATAAAACAGGACCGCCCAAAAAAAAATTTACATAAAGATTCCATGGCAGCCTCCATTCGATCACCCTTCCACCCATACTCAAACGCCCTCATCTCCTAAACCAAAAACTTCATCCTAAACCAACACCTCCTTTCAACAAAAACTCCAACGCCATCATCCCCCTAAACCAAAACCTCGCCCTTAACCAAACAGACACCAAATCCTAAACTAAGTTGATGTAAAAGATGGGTATTTAAACTGGTTAATTATTCAAAACCAAACCTATAAGTGGATTGCAGCTCTACTGATCGACCAATGGTTTGGTGGATACTAAGTTCACATGCTTGCGCTTGTCATTTTATGAGCATGTACATGTATAAAAGTTTCACTTAAATTTATATAGTTTTCCAAAGTAACTGCGTACCATTTAAAGGATGTGTTAGATATTAATTTATTTAGATGCTTTTATCCAATTTAAGCTTTTACAATAGCAAATTGTTGATATAATTTTAAAGTCAAGGCATGAAGCATAACCGCTTGTGTAAATGTCAGTAACACATATTTGTATATATTCAGAATCACATATCAATCAAGAGCAAACATACCAGACTATATATGATGATGAGAGCATATAGTAGTTGTAGCAGTCTGTAAACACAAAAAGGTCCATTCTTAATTTGTATTGCTATGGACATATATGATGAAGAAATTAACCTGGTGCTTGAATATTCATAAAGCTTTCCTGTGCTGGAGAATATGACAAGTCCAACTTCTGTATCACAGAGGATTGCTAACTCTTTGGCTTTCTTGATCAATCCCTTTCTCCTTTTCGCAAATGTCACTTACCTGCTCGTCGAATTGTCGATCCCTTTGACCTGCTCCCACGTCCTAATTTCGTATCCTCATCGTTGTACCCAGATTCTGAGAAGCATCTTCTCACTGGAGCCTTTTATCAAACACCTTTAATGCAAAATGTATATCTACAATTTGAATGACAAAGAACAATGAAAAGAGAGCATCAAGGTGTTAAAAAAAAACAATTCAAGGAACGAAGATGAATGTCAGAGCGAGTAAAATATGTATGGGCTGAAGATGAATATCGAAAACAGTGAAGATGATTTTTTGTCCCTCTGTTGTTTGCAGCGGCGTGTCGATGACGGCAGTCCTCGGCATTCTCTTCTCTTCGCTGATCTTGAGTTGGAACTAATGTTCCAGTTTGTGACATGGAATGTCGATGATGGCAGTGAACCAGTCGCCCGGCTCTTCGCGATGACCACGGCGACCACGGCGATCCGACGAGCCACCGTCTAGTTCCCTTCTAGCTCGATCCATCCCCTCATCCCCAACTTCGCCGGCAAGGCACGCCGCCTGTTGCCATTCTCTTATTTTTCGTTTTCTCGATCTCACGCCCTCTTTTCCCTGCGCGGCTGTGTGTTTTCTCCTTTTGGCGATGGCATCATCATCTCCTCTTGGAGGGCGGTGGGGTGGATTGATGAAGAAGGCAGGTGTGGCGGCGCATATGGGTGTAAGGTGGCACAGAGAATTAGGATTCTCGAAGGGAGAAGAGAGAAATTGGAAGAGGGACGAGGACGAGGGTTTGAGGAGGTCGAAGGAGATCAAGGAAGAAGGGTGGGGGCGGCTGAAACTTGATGAGGTTTTTTCTTTCTTTTTTTTTTTAATCGCCTCCCACTCAGTGAGTAGAACACGAAAGCTTTTTCATGGTGTGGGAAAAGTTTTACCTTTCCCCACAGACTACGCCAAATGTTCTCGAATTGAGAGAGCATATAGAAGAAGTGTTATCAATAAATAATTCAGGTCCCTCTTACATGAGCCTCCCTTGGCTATTTATAGGGAGGAAGGCCATAAATTACATTTAATTCAGACTAAGCCTATGGACCTCAAAGATCAGGCCCAATATCCTATGTATTACAAATGTACCCTTGGGTCGCCGTCCTAAGCCGCCCTTTACTGATGTTGGTCGCCCTCTTGCTGTCGTGGGGCGCTCGCCCTGTCCACTATAGCAACATGAACTTAGTTTTAGAATTCAGAAATTAAGTAGGAATTTGCTAGCATATTTTATAAACTATTAATTCAACCCAAGTGCTTAAATCTCATCATCTCTTTTCTTCTTTATATTTTATTGCTTTTTCTAGTTTTTGTCTTAATCAAACCAACAACAATATACACCTTTTTATTTTCTGCTTAAGTACTAAATAATTTAATAAGAAGACACCTATCCCTTGGGTTCGATATCTTTTATATTATGCGATAACCATCCGTGCACTTGCGGATTTGTCTATCAAGTTTTTGGCGCCGTTGCCGGGGATAGGTTATTTTTAAGTTCTTTTTATTAATTTGTTTAGTGCTTTTTTTTAATATAGAAAAAAGAAGAAAAAAAAAATAGGCTTAATTGCAATTTTAGTCCCTCATGTATAATGTTTGTGCGATTTGGGTCCCTCGATTTTTAATTGCGCGATTTCAGTCCTTGAACTTTTTTTTTGTGCGATTTTAGTCCAACCGTTGGTCTTGGTTAAATTCCAAACAGAATATTCTTATCTAGATTCCTTTTTACTAACCGCACCCCTCATTTTACTAACTACACCCCTCACATAAATATAAAACATAAAAATAAATTAAATAATTAAATGTAATTAATAGAAAAATATTATTTTTATATATAAAAGAAAAATAAAAAGCTGAAACCCTGCTTCTTCTTCTCTTCCTTCACCTTCTTCTTCTTCCTCCTCTTCTTCTTCAACCCACCCCAAACGGAACCCTCACCCCCAAACCCACTGCTCGTCCTATTTGGGCTTCCTCCAGTGCCGCCACGCACACTACCGCTCCACCTCCGCGAACGGCAAACGGCACCTCGCCGTGCCTCCAACTTTGCCATCGATCTCTCTCTCACTCGATGGTCCACCACCGCGCACGGCTGGAACCACCAAGGGTCGCCGTACCAGTCCCACTAACTCCAACAATTCGAAGATCCTCTCTTGCAACATCCATCTCCTTAACCTCCATCTTCCACAATTCCAAACCCACACCCAAAGTTGGCACCAAGGTCAACAACACTCTCTATTCTCACTGCCACTGTTCCTTCTTCTATTGTTTTCACTTTCAGAGATTTTTTTTTATTGAAGCTTGAAAAAGGATTGATGGGATTGAGTTGTTAGTGTGCATTTTGTTCCTCATTTGGGAATTGGGAGCTTTAGAATCAAAATCCCAAAACCTAATTTCTTTCATTTCACTTCCAAATTTATTTATGTTGTTCTGTTCCTGTCTTCAATTTTTTTGCTGGGTTGTTCTGTACCAATTCATGTGCAGGGAGCCTAAGGAGGGAGATGGCAGCGTGGCGGAGGGGAACGAAAGAGGTATGAGGTGATTGGAGTTTGGAGATAAAGGAGGAGAACGAAAGGGTGATATTGCATTTTTGGATTTGGATGTTGGTGCGGTGGCTCTTGGCGGCCGGAGGTGGAGGTTACGGTGGCTCTTGGCGACTAAAGGTGGACACTGATGTGAGTATGGTTCAGATGGAAGTAGAAGTCTTGACATGGAAACTATATTTTTGTAAAAAATAAAAAATAAATGCTTAAGTAGAAAATATTGTTTAAATATTAATGAAAATGCCAACTCATCATTTTCTGTTAACAATTTAAAGGATCCTTGACGGATGGATCTAATTCGCACAAATTAAAAATTGAAGGACTAAAATCGCACAATTAAAAAACGGGGGACCCAAATCGCACAAACGTGATACATGAGGGACTAAAATTGCAATTAACCCTAAAAAAATATTATCTGTGTGATGGACTGGTGCTACTAATTTTGTTTGCTGAAATTTTGTAAGGAATTATGGCTGGAATATTTGAAGAATGGTTGGCAAAGATTCGGGCTAATCTTGAAAAAGAAGATGAAAAGAAGAAGCATATTGTTTTCAATTTAATTGATGAGTTTTACTCTGAATTAGATTGCAGACGCGCTTCGGGATCTTTGCCCAACCGAGTGCAAGAATGGAAGGCCAGAATAATCTTGCAAGGAAGGCTGAATGCAATTTTGGGGTGGCAGCCAGTAAACCAAAAAATCCCCATTGAAGTGGTTTGCTTAACCAGTGAAAAATCAGTTTTTCTTCCCACACTGGAAGAAAAAGAACAAAATTCTTTTAAACTGTCCATAGGTGATCTTATTTGGGAAAATGGTGAGGTTTATGCTGAAGAGGTTTGCATTATTTTGATGACTATAAGTTGTCAAAATTTGCACGACTTAAGGGGTCTAAAACAATTTGCAATAGACCTCGGTTGATTGAACAATTTCTAGAAGGAACCAAGTCTATCGAAGACTATAAAATCGAGCTTCTTGGGAGACAACCCATGTCCAGGTTTGAGTATTTTAAATCAGTAATTTTTAAATTTATTATTTTCTGTCTAAAAAGAAAAAAAATTCCTTGCTACTGGGAACGCCGAGATTAATGTGGCAGAAGGCCTCCTATCTTTGAAGGTAGGAGATGGAAAAATCAAGTTTTCTGTATTCCGGACTCTTAAGCGTTATGAGTCTGAGGAAGAAGATGATTTCAAAGATGATGTATACACTAAAAGAAGGAAGACTTCCCCTAATTTATTAAAGGGAAGGGTCTATCTCGGACCTTAACAATGAGCTGGTAAGGAGACAACCCAACTTAGGACTAGTTTAATTTTCTGTCTTTTAATTTACTGCATCATCTTTGTAAATAAATAAAAGAAAAAAATTCTATGTTTTTGCTGCAGGAGGGGCCAGCGCTCAAGCGCTGGAGGCCAGCGCTCAAGCGCTGGAGGCCAACGCTCATGTGTTAGGCCCCTGCCAAACCCCCCTGATTCCAGTTAATCCCAACGCTCAGGCGTTGGAGGGCTAGCGCTCATGCGCTAGGCCCCTGGAAACTCCCAGTTTTTATTTTTATTTCCAACGCCCAAGCGTTGGAAACCCAGCGCTCAGGCGTTGGGACCTCTAATCTCCTAGTTTTTATTTTATTTTATTCTAGCGCCCAAGCGTTGGAAAACCCAACGCTCAAGCGCTGGAGCTCAGGCAATTTTCTGCTTTTATTTTTTATTTTCTGTTTTCTATGTTTATAAATAATTTTGTGTCCACCAGTTCTTGAAAGGTTTTTGATTCTTTGAGTTTTTTCCCTTGCTTCTATAATGGTTTTGATTTTTGGGAACTCAAGAATTCTTGTTTGTTTTTAGGTGGACACAATTTTCAACCCTTGTTCTTAGGTAATGCTGTTTTGGGAACTAACTAGTCAAGCAAGCTTCTGCTTGTGAGACTTTTGTTTGTTCAATTTTGCAGGATAGGCACCAGAAGGAGAAATAACCCTCTTGAACTTGGAGTGTTCAAAGTTGAAATTGCAAGGAGGTTTCCTGGACAATTTGTAAAAAAAAAAAAAGAAAAAAAAAGAAGAAGAAAAGTACCAGCTTTTAGTTTTTCTGTTTGATAGTTTTTAGTTTTATTTTTAGTGCTAGTTTTTATTTTTGCTTTTAGGTTTTTAAACTGCATGGTTGAGTGTCTTTATCCAGTCTGAATGCTACTATTGCTCTATGAATGTTTTATCTGATTGAACTGCTTTTTGAAAAAGTTCTATGTTGATGCGGTCAGGATTGCATACTGTTAGAAATGATTTGGATATCTGGATTGTTTTGGTTGTTGGCAAAGTTTTTATGAGTTCTAAAAAGGGTACCACTTACCCTATGTTTTTCTGAGAGCTGAGGACTCTGAATGCATGATTGTAAAATTTTTCTGCCTTGTGTTGCATGTTGATTGGGATTTTGTATACTTTGTAAGTTGAGAAGAGATTATAGGCATTTTTGAAAACTCAGATTCTTGCTTGAAATTGGAAATCCACTAGTAGCTCCTTTTTGAGCCTTAAAAGAGTCATTCTTTGGAGCCTACTTTGTGTGATATTTTAAGTTGTTAGTGTGATTCATAAAAACAATTCTAGAGCTATGGGTTTATCTCTAAAAAAAATAAAATAAAGGTATGTGCATTAGAAAAAAATATATATATAATGAAGTGGTGGGGTGAGAAAGAGTATGAGGGTAGTGATGAGTGGATATTATATGATGTTTTTAGGTAGTTTTTAGTCTTTTTATTTTATTATTTTTGAGTCTCATATAGGATTTTTATTATTTTTATGTAGATTTTATATTTATTTTGCATTTTGCATGTAGATTAGTTTTTATTTGTTTTTCTACCTTTATTTTATATTTTTAGGAATTTTATAGCAATTTTATATTTTAAGGAAAAAGCTGGTTTAGTTATCATTTTTGTCCAGGGACCAATTTGTAAAGTTTCAGGAAATCAGGGACCAAAATGTGAAAGTTCAAGAGTGGAGGACTAAAAGAGAAGACTGAGAGAATTCAAGGGCTTGAATTGGAGTGCTAACCAAGAGAGGACCAAAAGTGGAAAAAAGGAATATGAAGCAACTCTCTCTAAATTGGCACATGGAAAATTATGTTGAAGGATTGAAGGTAGTGGGAGGAAGGTTTCAGAATTAAACAAGGGCTGAGTAGTGGCTTTTTATGGCAATCAAAACCCACTACCATGAATGAAGAAGGAAGAAAAGCTTGAAGATGAAGCAGCAGCGTCCCAACGCTCCAGCGTTGGGATCCCAGCGCTCAAGCGCTGGGACTCTGACTAGGAGATGAGTAAGACTTCATCCCAGCGCTCAAGCGTTGGAAAGCCAGCGCTCAAGCGCTGGGCCTCGGACAGAAAGTGGATTTTTAATGCTTCCCAGCGCCCAAGCGGTGGGAATGCCAGCGCTCAAGCGCTGGAGCCCAGATTTTTGCTATAAATAGGGAGGCAATTTGCACTTGTAAGACACACCTTCATAGAATACAACAAGTATTCTCTCTTTCTCCCTTTTGAGCATTGTTCCTAGGACTTGTGGGAAGCCATATTTGAGCTCCTATCCAGGGTAATTCAATGACTCCTTTAGCCATGCTTGGCTAACTTCTTTCTTAAGTATCTTGGGTTGTTTTAATTTATAATATATGTTTTAGTTTTCTTCTACTCTTCTGAATTTTATTGCTATAGTTCATGTTTTATTTACCTTGTTCTTAATGTTATCTTGGTGCACACAAGAGTTTTTACTTATTGCTTATAACAATGGAAATTGGTAAGTAGTAAGGGACCTAGGATTTAAAAGAAGCTATATGACATATCACTAAGGTATTAGGATAGACTTAGCTTTATGTTGGCCTGAAAATTCTTTCTTCATCTTCTTCTTGGTTTTTTCTAGATTACAAGGTATTGAATTTAGTAATTGAGGAGAAAGTTCTACAATGATTAAGGTATTAACTTGTAGAAACATTAGGCTATAGCATCATGACTTGGTACTAAAATTCAGAAATAAAAGTAGTAGTTGCTAGCTTATTTTATAAATTATATAAATCAACCCAAGTGCTTAAGACTCATCATCATTTCTTTTTCTCCTATCATTATATGCTTTTGTTTATTTCTTGTTCTAAAAACCAACATCAATTTTCATTTTTATTTTTCTGTTTAAAGTACTAAATATTATAATAATAAGAACACCTATCCCTTGTGTTCGATCTTTTTACTACGCGATAGTAAATCGTACACTTGCGATTCCGCTATCAGGTAGTAAAATTCAATTCATTCATCCTATACATTCCACAACTTTGTTCAAAAAAGAAAAAGAAAGAAAAAATTGAGAGAACCTTTGTGTTACAATTGTTAAAGCTCTTAGTCAAACAAAAATCACTTAACAACAGATTCTGAGTCAAGCCATTAGAGTTGCCAATTTCTTGAAATCCACACCTTGAATTGTTCAACCCTTTGGCCAAGTTTCAACCTTCAAAAATCTCTTCAAAGTTACTTACTTGCTTGGTTTCAGTTTTGATTTTAATGATAGGCAGGATCATTAGCTTTCTTGTTTTTCATGGCGAATATCATTTTGTGAGCTTAATTTGATGAACTCAAACATGTTAAAAGCCAAGCCTAACTTTCTTGATTAAATATCTGTAAACATGCATGTCTTCCAAATCTGCTAAGCTTTTTTGGAAAAGTTCTTGTGCTTCATCTTTTAATCAGATAAACTTTCTCTAAACTCAGGGACGAGTTTCTCTTTAAGTTTTGTCGCTTGAGGGCAAGCTGTCGTTGGGTATAGTGGTGTGATGACTGGATTTTATTGCAGATGTCTTCGATGTCGAAGATGATGGAAACTAGGGATTCAGATTTCTTGCTCAGTGGCTGGGTCATCCTCAAGAATATTGGTCAGAGTGCTTCATTCCAACAGGTTGCTGTTGGAATATATTCACACTTTTGATCCAGGAACTTCTCTCCAACAGGGTGCTTCATTCTTGCACATTCAGCTCCGATGAGGATGTCGAAATTGTTCGTATGTCTCTCACCTTGGCTGATGGTGAACCTGCTGATGACTGGATTTTATATGATGTTTTTAGGGTCTTTTTAGTCTTTTTATTTTATTATTTTTGAGTCTCATGTAGGATTTTTATTATTTTTATATAGATTTTATATTTCTTTTGCATTTTGCATATAGATTAGCTTTTATCTGTTTTTCTAACTTTATTTTATATTTTTAGGAATTTCTATAGTTATTTTTATATCTTTAGGAAAGTTGGTATAGTTATCATTTTTGTCCAAGGACCAAATTGTAAAGTTTCAGGAAAGGAAGGATTAAAGTGTAAAAGTTCAAGAGCGGAGGATGAAAATTAAGTTTCAAGGACTTGAAGGATTGAAATTGAAGTGCTAGCAAAGAGAGGACTTAAAGTGGAAATCCAGAATATGAAGCAACACTCTTTGATTTAAGCACATGGAAAATAAGGTTGAAGGATTGATGGTAGTGGACAGGAGGTTTCAGAACTTAATAGAGGCTGAGTGGAGGCCATTGAAGGCATTGAAAACCTGATAGCAAAATCGCAAGTGTACAATTAACTATCGCGTAGTAAAAAAAGGATCGAACCCAAAGGATAGGTGTTCTTATTAATATAGAATTTAGTACTTGTGCAGAAATTTAAAAGATGAGAATATATGTTGTTGTTTTTAGAACAAGAAATAAACAATAGCATAAAACGATAAGAGAAAGAGATGATGAACATTAAGCTCTTGGGTTGGTTTACATAGTCTATAAAACATGCTAGAAATCTCCTACTTAATTTCTGAACTTTAAATCCATTTTCATGATGCTATAACCTAGTGTAACTACAAGTTAATTCCTTAAGCATTGTAGATCTTTCTTTTTAATTACTAAACCCAATTCCTTGGTACCTATTTAACTAAAGAAGAAGATGAAGAAGATGTTCGGGCCAGCATAAAGTTACTTCCATCCTAATTCCTTAGTGATGTATACTTATAACCTTTTTTATTTCCTAGTTCCCTTACTAGTCACCAAATGGCCTTATGTAATAAGTAATAAGGAAAACCTCTTGGGATCCAAAAGATAGAAATTAAGCACAAAGAAATAAAACATGAATGGAAATAATATTCAGAAATGTAGAAAAAGACTAGAACATGTATTATAAACTAAAACAACCCAAAAACTTAAAGAAGAAGTTAGCCAAGCATGGCTAAAGGAGTCATTGAATTACCCTGGATAGGAGCTCAAATATGGCTTCCCACAAGTCCTAGGAACAATTCTCAAGAGGGAGAAAGAGAGAATACTTGTTGTATTCTAAGTAGGTGTGCTTTACAAGTGAAGAAAAGGGTCCTATTTATAGCAAAAATCTACCCTCCAGCGCTTGAGCGCTGGCATTCCCAACGCTTGGGCGTTGGGATGCATTAAAAATCCACTTTCTGTCCGAGGCCCAGCGCTTGAGCGCTGGCTTTCCAACGCTTGAGCGCTGGGTGAAAGTCTGACTCATTTCCTAGTCAGAGTCCCAGCGCTTGAGCGCTGGGATCCCAACGCTGGAGCGTTGGGACACTGCTGCTGCTTCAACTCCAAGCTTTTCTTTCTTCTTCATGGTAGTGGGTTTTGAATGTCTTAAAAAGCCACTACTCAGCCCTTAATCAATTCTGAAACCTTCTTCCCACTACCATCAATCCTTCAACATTATTTCCCATGTGCTAATTTGAGGAGAGTTGCTTCAAATTCTTCTTTTTCACTTTTAGCCCTCTCTTTACTAGCACTTCAATTCTGGCCCTTTTATTCTCTCAATCTTCACTTTTAGTCCTCCACTCTTGAACTTTCACATTTTGGTCCCTAATTTCCTGAAACTTTACAAATTGGTCCCTGGACAAAAATGATAACTAAACCAGCTTTTCCTAAAAAAAATAAAATTGCTATAAAAATTCCTAAAAATATAAAATAAAGGTAGAAAAACAAATAAAATCTAAACTACATGCAAAATGCAAAATAAATATAAAATCTACATAAAAATAATAAAAAACCTATATGTGACTCAAAAATAATAAAATAAAAAGACTAAAAACTACCTAAAAACATCATATAATTGAAGGTGCAAGACACACACAAGAAAGGGGGGGTTTGAATTGTGTGGCTTATTTTAAATTTCTTTTCTCATACATTACAAATAATATATATATATATATATATATATATATATATATATATATACACACATATATCATTTGTTATTTAAATTTGGCATGGATCACTTTTGTAGGAGAGCATGAAATTCCTTTCACAAGAATTAAAACGATGATTATTTGTTCTCCATAAACATTTGCAAGTTGCAAACGTACGAATGAGCAAGCAGCGTAAAATTAACAACATGAAAATAAAACACACATGATTTTATCCTGGTTCACCCCCATAACCGACAGGGCTACATCCAGTCCTTGGCTTCACCAAGATTTCCACTATTTCAACAAATAGTACAAGTATTGTCAGGGACTCCTCCCAACAAGTATTCTAAGGACTTCTCCTATCAAGTATTAGAAGGACTTCTCCTTACAAGTATTATGAGGACTTCTCCTAACAAGTATTATACAGGACTTCTCCTGACACCTTTTTCAAGGGTTGGCTTCTCTACATGGTTCTCTTCTTAATAAGAGTGAGCAGAGGAAATGAAGCTCAGTTTACAGAGATGATAAAAATTTGAGTTCTCTGTTTAGAAGAATGTGTGAGTTGGGAAAGATAATGTGAAGAAGGTCTTGCTCCTGACCCTGGCTGTGGTTTTGATGACGACAAACTCATCAACAAAAAGAAGAAAAGAAGACTTCAAAGAAATCAAGCACTCAAGTCCATCAATAGTCTAGAAGTCTTAGAATTAGGTGAGTTATGCTTCTAAAGGTTTATTAAAGCATAAAGGCTCTCAAAATACCTAATCTAATCAAGCTAAGTGTTTTCATAACTTAAAAGAAGTAGAAAACCTTAAGCAAGTCTCAAAGAATAAGTTTCTGGAAAATGGGCTTCTGTGTAATCGATTACACCATTATGGTAATCGATTACACCAAGGCAAGTAATCGATTACTCCAGTCTTGTAATCGATTACATGTTTGAAATTCAAATTCAAACTGAAACGGTCACTTGTGTAATCGATTACACTAAGTATGGTAATCGATTACCAGAACGAAAAAGTGCATCTTTTCATGAACCATTGTGTCCCAAACCTTTTGAAAAGGGTTGTGATGGTTCAAGGACGTTTCCCTTGCCTATATAAAGACCATTTGAGTCCAGAAAACACAACAACAACATAGAACACACAACACACACGAAATAGACACATTTCACATGAGAAAAACACATTAGGCCAAAGTTCTTTCAAAATTGGTTCATCTTTTAGAACCTAAATCTTTTGGAGCCTAAATTCTGAGTTCATGATCTTCATGTTTACAAGAACACATTAGTTGTTCATATCTTGAAGAACTCAGAATTGTATTATGCTTAAAAGCCTTAAAGCATAATTTCTCATGTTCAATCCAATTGTGTGTTAAAGGATTGAAACAGCCAAGTGTAATATCTTCTTCATCTCTTTCTGTAAGATTGAGTTTTTCACCGTGGTATTCGGTGAAGGGTTGTTGTCACTGAAAGTGTTTTGCTTTCAGGGTCTTGATTGAAGACAAGTTAGTCTTCAAGGTCTGAGGGTGGTTTGCCTTCAGGAACTGAAAGTGGTTTGCTTTCATGGTCTGTTGAAAGCGGTTTGCTTTCACAGGATATTGGTAGAAGTTCTTGGGGTCCTTCGGTTAGGAACTTGTAAGAAATTCTTATCAATAGTGGAAAAATCCTCAAGGGGTTTTCTTGAGGGACTGGACGTAGTCTTCAGTGGATTGAAGGCGAACCAGGATAAATCTTGTGTGTGATTCTCTTTATCCTTCACATTTACTTTCAAGTATTGTTCATATCCGCTGCAATCACAAAGATCAACTCGTGATCATCATAAACTTGAAAGTAACGATTTCAATAAGGCGAAAATTGGGGCAACACTGATTCACCCCCCCTCTCAGGTTGCTATCTGTTCTAACAGATAAGAGTAACACTCTATGGATTTTCCTCACACAAACTTATACACTCAGATAGGGATCTTGAGGCATTCTGAGTATGAACCAAGGCTGCTTGGTTCTTGGGACAGACTTAGTTAACATATGGAGGTTTAAGTCTAAGTTGCCCAAATACTTCGGAGACAGAATCTTCTAATTATATCTTCAGTTGCTTCTTCTTCTTGAGAAAGAGAGAAAAACTGTCCGAAGTGCCTCTTCCCTTCTGAGCTGTGCGTAACGGCTAGTTCTGCATCTTTCAACATGCGTAAGTCACGATCAGAGGCTTTTCTGCAAGCATAAGATATGATTTGGAAATCATCAGTACTTCTGGGTTGATAACGTCTGGCTCCATCTTGAGCAAGTAGCTTTGAGCTGGTTTCTTCGTATATAACATGTAAAACTTCAGCGGTGAGGACTGCTTTGACTCTTTTACCCCAGTGCTTGACAGCTAATACGCATCACGTGCCTTGATCAGAATTTTGAATTTCGACCGTTGATAGTGTACGATGTGCAGAGATTCTTGCCGTTGATTCCGCGTTGTCAGCTTGATTTTAGGAAAAGCAGAGATGTAGTGGGACTAAGGAATATTATATTTGATTATGTCCCTATCTACTTTCTGCTGCAGCCAGTATGTTAATAAATGTGTAGACGAGGTAGGAGTCTTTTAATTCCACAAAGTAATTACTCCAGATGGGAAAAATGGATCCTTTAATACTTCGATAATCCTGATGTCCTCGAAGACCACATTTCTTGATCTTTGTTCCTTTGGCGCAATTGTTATCTTGAGCGGACGGATCTTTCTTTGTAGCTTGGTAGACATAGTCTCCATTCAATGCTTGAAGTTCTGCTGCAAAGTAATTTGGATTGGCGGACGAACTTTTCTTTATTCAGTTCTTTTCTAAGAAACAGAATATTCTTGTCTGAATTCTTTCTTTCACTGAAGTTCTTCATCGGAGAGATTTGATCCACAACTCCTTTATATGATGCTAGAGAGGTTTCAAGGCAGACGAAGTTTCTTCAAGATTGTTATACTCTTTGACCTTAAAGCAATACAGTCTTTGCATTTGATATTTGTAGATTCAGGTGAGAAGATTTCCATCAAGTAGTTGTAAGAAGAAGCGCTGGTCATTAGTTGATTCATCTTTCTTGATTCATCAGTCAATCTTATACTTTGAACATCTTTCTTTCTAGCGCCATCATACTGATTTATACGAACCGGACGAACTCTTCTGGCAAGCTAATTTCCTTGATAAGGCAATGATGTTTATTCATTCCTTTCGGAGATGGTTATTCCTGTACATGGGAATTTTCACTGTGTTAGGAAATCTCGTTTAATACAGTATTGAACCTTAAAGAAATTGTTGATTATCAAAATATACTTATTGATTTAATTATTTGAATCTAACAGTAATATCCACTCATCAAAACCCACTACCACGAAGAGGAGAAAAGCTTGAAGATGAACCAGCAGTCAAGCCAACGCTCAAGGGTTGGAACCCCCAACGGGGTTGCAACGCTTGAGCGTTGGGACTCTGACTAGGAGCTGAGTTGGATTTTCATCCCAGCGCTCCAGCGTTGGAAGCTAGCGCTCCAGCGCTGGGCCTATATCTGCAACGTGGGATTTTAATGCACTCAACGCCCAAGCGTTGGGGATCCCAGCGCTCAAGCGCTGGAGGGCATATTTTTACTATAAATATGTGTCTTTTCTTCACTTGTAAGACACACATTTTCAGAATGCAACAAGTATTCTTCTTTCCTCCTTAAGAGCATTGTTCCTAGGAATTGTGGGAAGCCAAACTTGAGCTCCTATCCAGGGTAATTCGATGTCTCTTTTAGCCATGCTTGGCTAATTCTTTTAAGTATCTTGGGTTGTTTTAGTTTATATTTTATGTCTTAGTTTATTTCTACATTTCTGAATAATATTTCCAGTTTACGTTTTATGTCCTCTTAATGCGCATAAGAGTTCTTGCTTAGTACTTATAACAATGGCCATTGGTAAGTAGTAAGGGAAATAGGATTTAAAAAAGGCTATAAGTATATATCACTAAGGAATTAGGATAGACGTAGCTTTATGTTGGCCTGAACTTCATCTTCATCTTCTTTTCTGGTTAACTAAATTGCAAGGAATTGAATTTAGTAATTAGGAAGAAAGTTATACACTTATAAGGAATTAACTTGTAGAAATACTAGGCTATAGCATCATGAACTTGGTTTTAGAATTCAGAAATTAAGTAGGAATTTGCTAGCATATTTTATAAACTATGTAATTCAACCCAAGTGCTTAAATCTCATCATCTCTTTTCTTCTTTATATTTTATTGCTTTTTCTAGTTTTTGTCTTAATCAAACCAACAACAATATACACCTTTTTATTTTCTGCTTAAGTACTAAATAATTTAATAAGAAGACACCTATCCCTTGGGTTTGATATCTTTTATATTACGCGATAACCATGCGTGAACTTGCGGATTTGGCTATCACCTGCCTATGAACCCAAATGGTTTTCAGTTTCAGACATGGGGTTACTTGCTGCAACCGCTTTTCTCATCATTCTGGTTATGCTAGCACCAAACCAGTGTTGCACATACTTACCTCTCTTAGGTCCTGTTGCTAAAGCGCCTACCATTGCAGTATTGGGTAATATCGCCAACAGGCACTGGGTTCGAGTAAAGCTCACTGACAATTCACCCTTGCCAGCCATATCGCCTCAATGGAAACATCACTGCTCTGCAGATGCTCGTGCTTGGGAAACCCCTCTTTAATCAAGAATTTTACACTTCAAAGGATTATTGCAAGGCGAGGCTGAGAAGTTTCTCGACACTCTGTTTGAAGTTCCAAAAGTTATTCACCACATTGATCTTGATGATGACTATGAGGAAGAACGTGTCATCACTTCTCTTCAACATCCAACTGCCTCTTCAACTCCTGTTGTGCCTGTGAATGCAAATATTCCTGCTTCCTTTCAAATTGAAGAAAGTCAACTTGACTCAACCATTCCTGATGATTTACTCCATGCCTTGGAAAGATTTCAACTACATGATACTGATTCTTGTCTCCGTCCGGCTGACGGTCGTGGTCAATGTTTTTCACAGACTTCGAGGGGGGTTGATGCTCCAATTAATAACAAAATTTATGCATCTTATCTGTCACCAATTACAACCACCAGTTCCTCCAGCAATATTTCTTTCCATAAAGATCTAGATCTAGATCTCATGCCAGATCTTCCTGCTCATTCCTTTCGCGTTCCACCTCCACTTCTTCACTGCATGCAACCACCCATCAAGATGGTTGATAGTCAAATTCGCAAGCGTACGGTTGAATATCGCATAATATAAAAGATATCGTACCCAAGGGATAGGTGTCTTTTCACTAACTTATTTAGAGCTTTGTGCAGAAAATAAAAAGATGTATTTTGATGTTTGGTTTTTAGAACTAGAAAATGAAAAAGCATAAAATATAAAGAAAAGATGGAGATGAGAATTAAGCATTTAGGTTGAATTATATAGCTTATAAAATATGCTAGTAAACTCCTACTTAATTTCTGAATTTTAGAACCAAGTTCATGATGCTATAGCCTATTATTTCTACAATTTAATTCCTTACAAATGTAGAACTTTCTTCCTAATTACTAAAGTCAATTCCTTGTAATTTAGAAAAAACCAAGAAGAAGATGAAGATGAAGTTCAGGCCAACATAAAGCTAAGTCTATCCTAATTCCTTAGTGATATATCATATAGCTTCTTTTAAGTCCTATTTCCCTTACTACTTACCAATTTCCATTTTTATAAGTAATAAGCAAGAAACTTGTGTGCACCAAGATAAATGGAGAACAAGGAAATAAAACATGAATTGAAAATATTATTCAGAAATGTAGAATAAAACTAAAACATAAATTACAAACTAAAACAACCCAAGATACTTAAAGAAATTAGCCAAGCATGGCTAAAAGAAACATTGGATTACCCTGGACTAGGAGCTCAAGTATGGCTGCCCACAATTCCTAGGAACAATTCTCTTAAGGAGGAAAGAAGAATACTTGTTGTATTCTGAAAAGGTGTGTTGGTGTGTCTTACAAGTGAAGAAAAGACCCCTATTTATAGTAAAAATCTGCCCTCCAACGCTTGAGCGCTGGGATCCCAACGCTTGGGCGTTGGGTGCAATTAAATCCCACGTTGCAGATATAGGCCCAGCGCTTGAGCGCTGGCTTCCAACGCTTGAGCGCTGGGATGAAAGTCCTACTCAGATCCTAGTCAGAGTCCCAACGCTTGAGCGTTGGGTCGTCTGCTGGTTCATCTTCAAGCCTTGCTCTCCTTCATGGTAGTGGGTTTTTAATGTCTTCAATGGCCTCCACTCAGCCCTTAATCTCTTTTGAAACCTCCTTCCCACTACTATCAATCCTTCAACCTTATTTTCCATGTGCTTAATTCAAAGAGTGTTGGTTCATATTCTTGACTTTCACTTTTGATGCTCTCTTTGCTAGCACTTCATTTCTGGCCCTTTAACTTCTTTAAACTTCACTTTCCATCCTCCGCTCTTGAACTTTTTCACTTTAGTCCTTCCTTTCCTAAAACTTACAAATTGGTCTTTGGACAAAAATGATAATTCTACCAGCTTTCCTAAAAATATAAAAATAACTATAAAAATTCCTAAAAATATAAAATAAAGTTTAAAAACCAAATAAAAGCTAATCTATATGAAAAATGCAAAATAAATATAAAATCTACATAAAAAGAGTAAAAATCCTATATGAGACTCAAAAAAAACAAAATAAAAAGACTAAAAAGACCCTAAAAACATCATACTAAATCCAGTCATCAATGGTCAAGCCTAACTCCTTTACTGCCTCAGCTGGCCACTATTCCCCTTCCAATAACACGATCTCCTTCATGCCCAGATTTCATCGCATATCTCGATCCGCTTTGGGAATTTCATCATGAAAGCGCAAACATTCACAATCTGCACAAAATGAACACATGCTTCCAGATGTGTATATGCAGGTTCTTGGTTTGCCTTTTTACTTTCATGCAGGTTTATGGATCCCCACTGGATGCCATGATCTCCAGATTGTTCAGACCCTGAGTTATTGAAATATGTTCTTTCACTTTGATTGGCACCTGACAATTTATGGAGTTACTCATGTGGCATACATTCCTCTCTATCTGGCTGGCCGAGTGGACCCCCTGGTGCTGGATTTCAAGACCTCGAAACTGGTTCTTCTTCCAGCTCTGACCAAGGTGATGAAGGCATACGGTTTTATTTGGCCTTGCTTGCACTCATCCTTCACCACTGATACCTATTGTGGCACCCTCCACTCCAATTTTGCCTTCGTACTTTTACATTGCTGTTTCTGGTCTCTCATCGTCTTCTGCTACACTGCCGGCACATGCTACTTTCACTTCTGAGGAATTGTCTTCTGCTACCGGTGCTCATTCTTCCATCCCCTCTGAGCAGACTGAGATCCGTGCCTTAGTGACCATGCTCACTCAAGAAATTCAGGAAGTGCGAACTATCACCTCTCAAGAGACTCGTGATCTTCGTCAAGACATGAATGCCTGCATTGATGCCCTGCATCATGACATAACAGAGACCATGGATAATTGTTTTGGATTGCTGCAGAACGCGCTGAACTTGCTCTTTGAGCACTTGAAGACATCCTTCACTCCCTAACTCTTATTTTTTTTATCATCCTTTCCTTTGTTTACACTTACTCTATTTTAATGATTATTTCGTCCGTCCTATTAATCTTTCTTTATCTGCGTTACTTTGTTTCATTTTGATAATACCAAAGGGGGAGAAGAGTAACTGAAAATGAAAAAGAATAAAGAGCACTAATTTAGGGGGAGAAAATTTTAAGGATTCTTAAACTCAGGGGGAGCAAAGAAAACTGAGAAGTTTAAAATCTCTTCAATATTTTTTTTCTTAAAACCTTTTTCTCGAAAGAAATTTTCATTATCAAAAAGGGGGAGATTGTTAGAATCAAATGATTTAATGAATTATTGTATTTTGATGAATAACAATTTCGTTAAGTTTTGATCTCGTTGAAGATAGAATTCCTAACTTCTCAATATTTTTCATACTCAGGAATATCTATTTACTTGGAGAAAAATTACATGGACCTCTACAAAGTATTATCAAAAGCAGATGTTTAAGTAAAGAATAGAAGAAGAAACCCTCCAGCTACAACTCTTGTAAATCAGTCCTCCAGTTGACAACGTTTGCCTCAAAGAGTTTGTCCGACTATGGTGAACGTCTGGTCACTCAATCATTGGGTTCATCTGAAGGAAAGTGCATCTGAAACTCTGACAGAATGTTTGTTTGACTAAACAACGCTTGGAGCTCGTGCAAGAGAAAAACCCGAAGGTGATCGTTTGTGCAACCCAGGATGAGCTGTCAAGCACTATTTGTCCCTTCAGAGCATTAATGGCGAAAAAGACATAATTAATACTTTATTCCTCGCCAATTCAAATTCTCTGACATTCCTTAATTCAAACTACTTTTGCAAAATCAGCGGCGAGCCTTTCTAATCATCGTCTCTCCTCAACATTCAAATTCGAATCTTCTGATCAGAGCATTAATGGCTCCCTTAGCTGGAATGCATGAGCATTAAATGCTAAAGTTATAGCTCAAGGCAAAATGCCTTGAAGAGCCAGACGATGACAACCTCCTCTATTGAAGATGCATTAAATGCATGGCAGATTGCATTAAGTGCTGAAACAGAGTTGCAGAAGTATCCGTTACTCACAATAGAGGATAAATTCAAACGGAACTATTTTCAGATCTTCAGCAAAGCTCACATTGATCATCCTACTGAAGATATAAATAGAGGACTTGGCATAAAATTCAAATTGGCGACTTTCACACGATCAAAGCTTTCAAACTATCTAAGTTCATCATCTGCGATCTTATTTCTTTAAGCCAAACACTCAGCAATCTCAACTTGTTCATTACCTGAGTTCAGTCGCCAACTAGTGTGAAGTTTTTCATAGAGTGATACTCTTATCCTCATTCACACAAACTCTTCAGAGAACCAACTTGCTTATTCTCTCTATAATTTGTTCTTCATATTTCTACCCACTCTTATCGAAGAGATTTTGTAGAAACCAATTCTTCTTGAAAAAGAACTAGGAGAAGTCCTGTCTAATACTTGTAAAGGAGAAGTCCTGTTAGAATACTTGTAAATGAGTAGTCCTCAGAATACTGGGAGAAGTCCTGAGGAATACTTGTACTATTTTGATAAAATAGTGAAAATCTTGGTAAAGCCAAGGACTGGACGTAGCTGTGTCGATTAAGGGGGTGAACTAGGATAAATATCTTGTGTTCTTTATTCTTCAGTCTTAGATTAAATTCCGCTGCACTCTTTAACAAACCTTTTTAAACTTATAACTGCTAGTTTTCGAAAAATCACACACACAATTCAAACCCCCTTTCTTGTGTGTTTTCGCTACTATCATAAAAGTGCAACCGTCAAGTGACATTAGGGACTAATAATGCTATTTTTTTTTTGTTGGAGACCAAATTCATGAAAATAGACAAAGTAAAGGACCAAAAGTGCATTTAAGTCTTTCATTTTTTCTATAGCAAAAGTTTTATTGAATTAAAAGGAAGTCGAAAAACAAATCCTTCCGAAAAAGGACATAATACAAGCGCCAACGCTATAAAACGCAAATATGCAAGCAAAACCTAAGTCACACGTTCATAAAGTTAGTTGTCATCAACCAGATTGAATTAGAGACAGCAAGCATGAAATTATGATAAATTTCATAAAATTATACAATAAGAGATGGAATTTTTCATTAGTGCAAATAAAGTTAACATTTCCAACATGGATTGGCATAATTGGCCACAAGTTCCGGGTTTTAATTCTCACCTTCACATAGGTCTTGGTAGTTTGAAGGTGTTTTCTCTCCGTCCTACTATTTTGAACCAAAAAAATAAATTAAAATTAACATCATGATATGTAATTAACATTATTTTTTCTTATTTAATTTGTCAAGTTAAAATTACATTAACCAACTAATAAATTTTCAAGGCTGAAAAATGGAAATCAAATGTTTTTATTAATGCAAAATAATATTATTATGATAGACATTTAATACTATGAATTAAATCAATTTTACTAAATGAAATGACATTAAATGTTTTAATTAATGTATATAATATTATCAAGATAAGAATTTAATACCATGACTCAAGTCAAGTTTACAAAAATAATATAATAATATAATGTTAAATTCATTTCCTAATTTCTTTAAATCATCATGTTAAATTCATAATAATGTTATGTGCACTAGTGAAGCATTGAATAGCAATTTGTAGGTTTCACAAATTTATTGATTATTCAATTAAATTTCATGCTAAGTGAAATAAAAATTATTCTCCATTGAATATATATATATATATATATATATATACACACGTTATTTTTTTTACAAATTAAAAATAAGAATAAAATACATTCACACTCTTAAGGGGTGGTAGAATGACACTTCAATCTATTATTGTTCATATATAGTCTCCACTCCACCTCACTTGCATTATATATTACTCATGTTAATATTATTACTTAGTGACCATTTAAAAATATTAAATACTATTAATGGCTTCTATTATCATGTAAATTCATTATTATATAAAAATTACTTATATACAATTAAAAAATATTTATTAAATCTTAGAAAAACTTAATTATTAAAATTAATACTTTTAAAAAATTATGAAGATTAAAGATTGTAATTAATAGAACTATAGTTCATCAGAAAGTAATTATAAAATATAAAAAATAAAAAAGTATATATTCAATACTATAAAAATTTAAAATATTTATTTACAATTTCAAATGTCAATCAATAATTTCAATGAATATTACTACTTTTTTTTTGAACTGAATGAATATTACTACTTATTAAATAAAATATTAGATGCATGAACCTGATATATTTCAACATTAACATCATTGAAAAAATAAAATCTTAGTCAACATGTATAGCATATAGTTATTTGTATTCTTAATGACAACATTGTCCCTCTAACTCAATTACCTTGTAAGATAACATGTCTAATCAATTATTATTGTAAACTATATGATCTAATTAGCTAACAATATTGTGTTGGTTTAGTTGTAGACAAGTTAGATTCTCATAAGGGTGATGAATCATGTTCGAATTCCAGCTAAGTCATTTTTGGGATGGATTGTCGGGGTTTTCCGAACGAGTATTCACTGGTCAAAGACAACAAAATAATAATAATAATCCATTTGGAATAATATAAATAATAAGATAATATTTTTGTATTAAACAATAAATTTAAAATCAAATTATAAAAATGAATTCTAATATTTAAAATATTTCAAATATAAAAAGTAAATGAATGTGTATAAAATATTGTAACTAGCTAGACAGGCACTAATTCAATCATTAATTATGTCTCTAATTTAAAAATTGAAAACTCAACATTGTAACGTTAATCCATTGCTAAATTTGTCTTTACTTGCGACATATATTTTTCCATCTCTAAATTTTGTATCTATAATGAGGTGTAGTGTAGATTATGGATAAGAATGAGTTGGAAAGTTATTTAGCCAAAACTTGACGGGAGTTAGTGTAGTTTAACCAAAAAAAGTAATCTTCAAACTTTTAATAAGAATTCATAGATAAGATATATTTGGTAATATTTACATTCTATCATGATCAATTATAGGTTGCAGAAGTAGGTTGAAAATACTTATTTTTTAGCAAAACGAAAGACATGTGTAATAAACTAACAATATAGTGTAAGAAAAGTATTTGATTAATTTTCTGAATATAATTTAATATTTTACAACTTTTTAACATCTCAATAAATGTAATTCTTCCAAATTTTCACAATTATTAATTACCACTTAAAAACAAACTCGAGTTTAATTACGGTCAAATTCATTGAACAAATAATAGATTTGTGAAACTTACAAATAGATTTGTGGAACACTTAATATTATAAATATTATTAAATTCACAATAAATATTTTCATTCAAGAAATATTTAATAATGTTATGACTAATTTGCATTAAATGTCCATCATAATGATATATTGTAAATCAATTAAGTTATTTAATGTCATTTCTAGTAAAATTGTCGAAAAAGATATATAATGTGCAATAATAAAAATATTTATTTTCATTTTCAGTTTTAAAATTTATTAATTGTTTGATGTAATTTTAATAGGAAAAGTTAAATATGAGAAATTAAAAAATAATTTAAATTATATAATTTTAAATGCACATCATAACTTCTTAAAACCATTATATATATATATGTATATATTAATATATATTACAATAATGTCATGTGCTTTTTTTCTGATAAGCTCATCAAAGAAGTTTTTCTAAATAATTTGATTTCAATTTTTCTTAATAATGAAGTTTTTAAAATATGAAACAAAATCATTAATTTTAAAACTCTTATGTTGATGATAATTTACTTACATATTATTATACCTTAAATATTGAAATTACTTTATGAGAAAATTAGTTTTGAACAATAATTTGAGAAAAATACTAAAAATAATTTAGTAAATGTTCTCGGAATGAGACAGTATAGGAGAGAAGTAAGGGTATAATCTTATTAGAGAAAATTGTGAATCCTTATACATGAGCCTCCCTTGGCTATTTATAGGGAGGAAAGCCATAAATGACATTTAATTCAGACTAAGCCTATGGGCCTCAAAGATAGGCCTAATAGGTTACAAAGTTTACCCCCCTATGTATTACAAATGTGCCCCTAGGGTCGTCGTCCAAGGCCGCCCTTCGCTGATGTAGGTCGCCCTCTAGCTATCGTGGGGCGCTCGCCCTGTCCACAAGCCCACAAGACATCGAGCTTGAAGCTTGAAAGCGAAGTGTCTTTAACTAGTCTTTGAAAGGTCTTCTCAATGATGGACGCCAGCCAACAAGCCCACAAGATACGTAGTCTGAAATATGAAGACAAGAGGTGTCTTCGGGAAACGTTCACCCTGGAGTTCCAACCAACGCTTCCTTTGGGCGGTCACCCCTACAGGATGTGCCTCGTTAAAACCTTCCTAGGAAAAACCCAGTGGGATAAAAACCTGGCGAAGGAAAAAGAGTACACTATCCTATAGAGGAATGAGTCGCTTAAGGCGTGGACGTGGGGAATAAATACGCCGTTGTTATGGCTTAAATGCTGATTGTTTTGAGGTGCTTGTTGTCTATTGTGAAGTGTTTTGAGACGCCAAGGAGTAGTCGCCCTGTCCCCGTGCGCTGTTTTGGCTTTCAATGCAATCATTACCCTTGGAAAATAACACTGCTTGGGGCGGCGCGCCTCAATGATGTGACTTAAATGCAACCTTGAGATTCGCTCTTATTTAATTTCCACTCAACCTGCACACATGTCCAGCTACCCGTTGCAACCTTTCTTCTTCCTCTGCTTCCTCTCAAAAGGCCTATATAAACCCCTTCTGTCCATTTTTACCCACCTTTCTCCATTCTCTGTGCGATTTCTGGCATACCTTTCTCCTCTCTTTGCGATTTCCGGCGTTTGTTTGCTGTAGGGTTGTGCCCCCCGTGCCCTTGTTCCGCCGTGCTTCAGTCTTCCCAACCGTTCCGGACTCCCCCCTTTCTCTAAAAGTACGTGTTCTCCCTTGTTTTGTTCTTCCTCTTTTGTTTTAATGGATTCCACCGCCACCACCTCCGGTGCTGGAGCCTTAAACGTACAACCCAAAGCTCCTTTGTCCCTTGCAACAAAACTTTTTATTTACGAGGATTCACTTCCTCGGCCCGTCCATGTGGGCCTTGTCTCCATTAAAGTGTCTTCTATCTTCCCCGCCTTTACCGACGCCAAAACTATTAAAAGCTTCATTGAACACGTAGGCGGGCTTTGCTCGGAAAACTACGATCTCGACCTCATCACTCGCCCGTGCGCCGTAACTGAACGTGGTAGAGACACTAGGGCTAATGCCAATACCCCCCATTTATTTTATGTCTATACATACCTTTTTGAGGACCTTAGCGTCTGTCTTCCTTTTTCTCCTTTTATTTGTGAGGTCCTGAATGGCCTTAAGGTCGCCCCAACCCAACTGAGCCCTAATTCTTAGGCGTTCATACGGGCGTTTGAAATCTTGTGAAATGCTCTTGAAATCATCCCCCGATATGAGTATTTCTTCTTTTTTTATAAGTGCGTCCCGCCCAATAAGAAGGGTTTGGACGTGGCGCCCACCAGCTCATGGGTCGCCATAACTGCAAAACCTTCCAAGGCCAGATTTAAGCCATGGAAGAGTAACACGCATGAGCACTGGAAGTCACACTTCTTCAAAGTTGTTGACAGCCCTGACATTCCACACCTCTTACGCCATGATGACGTTGGTGTCATGCGTTTCCCGCCCTACTGGACGGAGTCGCCCAACTATTCTATTAGCATATAGGATAGGGCCCTTACCACGGAAGACTGGGCCATTACCAAGTACCTTGGGAAGGCCCCCCTCATTAACCTTGGCGAGTTGCTTTTCGTCCAAAGTAATGACACTGCCGAGGAATACCTGTGTGAGTTTGTATTCTTTGTAACATTATAAGTGTATTCATACTGTTTTGTGTCTATCCTTCATTGATTTTTCTTGCAGTGAATAAGTACCAGCTTTCGAAGGCTGACCTCGCCCGGACCGCTATGGAAGCTAAGAGGCAAGAGGCTCAGAATGTGGACAACTCCACTGCCCGCCGGCCGCGAATGGAGAATCCTCCAAGGAAGAAAGCACGCCAGGAGGCACCTCAATCCGCCCCCACGATCCAGGTGAGTGGTTCGAGCAGTGGTCCGCCTGGTGGGGGCCCAATTCAAGAAATAGCGGTGTGGAAATCAGTCCATGCTGTGACGCAAGACTCAGACGACCGTGCTTCCCCACATTCCAGTCGTCGGAAATCCGTGCGTGAGGGTGTTCGTCTGAAGACTTTTGCTGAAGAGACCGCCACTGCTGAAGATGGCGATGCACCCAATGAGGGCGGCCAAGAGGAGGTTGCCCAAGAGGATTTTGAGGACTTAACTGATTTGAACTTCACGGAGAATAACATGTCCTTGGACAGGTATTTTGCAGACCCAAGTTGCAATGACCCGCGCGCCCTTGGGAATAAGGTGATGCGAAAAAATTTGGCGGCTGCCAGCTGGAGCTATGTGCTGATGCGGAAATATGAAGAGGCACTGAAAGGCGTCGCCAGCCGCTCTAAGTGAGCGAAAAAATCTGGCGGCCACCATTGAGCAACAATAGAAAGACCTCGCCAATGCCAATATATGTCCTCGCCTCACCCGAGAAATGGCGGATGAGTTGGAGAAGTTGCGCGCCGAAAAAGCCAATTTCGAGAAGCAAGTATCAGATGCAGAGGCTCGCCATGCAGAAGGCTTGTCCTCCCAGAAGGCGTCTTTTGTGGCCGAATTTGAGACAAAGAATAACTATCTAGAGGCAACTTTTTTGAAGTCTTTGGCGGAATCTGATAAGAAAAAGGCGGCTGCTAAAGTTGCTCTTGCTGAAGCTGAAAAGAAGCTGAACGCCGTTACTGAAGAATTGTCTAAGGTGAAATATGAGGCCGCCACTACCGCTGCGAACATGGCCGCCTTAGAGAAGGACTTCAGCGCCGAAAGCGTCAAACAATATACTGTGGGTTTTAATTATGCCAAGGCCCAAGTGCGATTCCTTCTTCCTGAAGCTGATCTTTCTTCCATGGGCAAATGGAAAGAAGTGACCGCCACTGGGCTGGAGGAAATTCATTCTGGAGACGAGACGGATGAAGGCGACAATGGTGAAGACAACGCCTAAAGGAGCTGAGATGATGTTGCCTCTTGTATTTTTCTTTCATTGTTGCTACTGGCCGCCGTTCTGGGCGCTTTAATTTTTTGTAACCTGCACTTCGCTGATCTCAATGAAATATTTTGTTTTATCGATCCATAATGTATTCGACTGTGAATTTTTGAATTCCCTTGGTAAACTGTAGAAAGTTTTTAAATATGTGCTGTAGGCCGCCACTGCACTTATGCCTTGAAAGGAACAATTTATATGACAAGATACAATTTTAAAGCACTTCTAGGCTTTGTGTTTAAAGAGATCATTTTCTTTTTAAGTCACCACTTAAATCATGGAAAAGTATTGAAAGAAATAAAGTTTGAGGGCAATTGTTTTGAAATTAATAAAGTTAATAGGTCGCCAACCTAGGGCAGTTGAAGTAAGAATTGCATCCAAAGCTTAAGTATTTAAAGAAACAACAGTAAAGGTCGCCACTGGGCGCTATTTGAAAAAAGTAATACTTTAGGCCGCCACTGGACCGTTATATACTTTGCACGCATGGTTTCTGCTCACGTAACGAGCTATACTCGCATGGCTCTTCTAACGAGGCTTTGGGTGGCTCGGTCTTACGCAGCTAGGGTGGCCAAGGCTAAATTTTTTATGAGTCACGTAATGACCAACACGCCCTATTTTTGTGCTATTTGTCTGTTATGAGGATTTGGCCCGCCTGGGCGGGGCTTTTGCTCGACCTTATTCCGGTGAGACGTTGGCTTGATTTAATTCGATCAAGGCTTTGACTTGCGTGGCGAGGCTTCTGCTCAGTGAGACTTTTGGCTCGGACCCCAGTGGCCACTGGGGTTTTGCAAGGCTTGGCTCAATAGTCTGGCTCGATTTAATTCGATCAAGGCTGGGCTTTCTTCGCCGTATTGCACAAGGGTCGCGCACAGTAATTTCATAGGTCACATATCTAGACCACATCTCTTTGGTATTTAAAATTAAAATATAGACCGCCACTGGGCCTTGTGTTATAAAAAACCCTTTAATAATCTCAAATTGCCTCTTTATTGAATTAAACTAGGTCGCCTTTGGACCTTTATTCGTGCACTCCCACATTTGTGCAAATTTGCATGATATTGACATGTGGGGCGAACGAATGTTGCTGCAAGGGTCGCCTCTTTAAAATTTCTTCATAAAAAGAAAGGAGTGCTCCCTTGTGTAGTACACATTTAACTATAGTAATGGCTCAAGTGAGAGGCGTTCCAGGATCTTTGGATTATGTTTCCAAATAAATCTAACAAGTGATAAGCTCCGTTGCCCAAAGATTCAATAACCTTGAATGGTCCTTCCCAATTTGGCGTCAGCTTGTTGACATCTGTTGTACCTGTTCGCCTTCGAAGAACAAGGTCGCCCACACGCATTGCGCGTGGGACAACTCGTGTGTCATATCTTTGAGATAGGCGTTGCTTCATGGCAACTCCTTGGAGGCGAGCTTCCTCCCTTACTTTAGGAGCTAAGTCCAGACTCACCAAAAAATTGCTCTCATTGTGCTCCGGGTTAGTTGCGACCGCTCGCCACGCCTTATTCTTTATCTCAACTGGTAACATGGCGTCTGTTTCGTAAGTGAGCTTAAATGGCGTTTCTTCTGTGGTTGACTGGGGAGTGGTGTTGTATGACCATGGAACTAAGGGAAATTCTTCTAGCCACCGCCCCTTTGCCTCGTTGAGACGCCTCTTAAGCCCTGCCAGAATTACATTGTTGGCGGCTTCTGCTTGACCATTTGTTTGAGGATTCTCTACTGAAGTAAATCTAGTCTGGATTCCCCGTTCCTCATAGAATTCCTTGGTTGCCTTACTTGAGAACTGAGTTCCATTGTCTGAGATGATCGCTTGGGGCACGCCAAACCTACAAATAAGTCTTTAAAAATAGAATTTTTTTTTTACTTTTTCTGATGTAATAGAGGCGAGCGGCTCTGCCTCTATCCATTTCGTGAAGTAATCCACCGCCACCAGAATATATTTGATTTGTGATTTGGCAAAGGGAAATGGTTCAACCAGATCAACCCGCCAAAGGGCGAATGGTCATGGAGAGGATATGGTCGCCATTAAATCTGGAGGCGCCCTATGCAAGTCCGCAAACACGTGACACTTGTCACATTTCTTCACGTAAATTTGACAATCCTTCCTTAAGGTTGGCCAGTAAAATCCAGCCCTTAGAATCTTCACGCCCAAAGATCTGCCTCCAATATGGCTGGTACACGCCCCTTCATGAACCTCTTTCATTAATTCTTGAGCCTGATGCTCGGAGACACATTTTAGTAAAGGCGCTGAGAAGCCTCGCCTGTATAGCTCGCCCTATATTATTGTGAAGTAACTGACAGCCTGCCTTCTATCTGGTGTGATGCCGGACGCGCCCGTGGAGGCTTCGGTCAAAACTTCAATTATAGGGGACATCCAAGTGTCTCCCTCAACTATGGCACACACCTGCTCCGCCCTTTCTATACTTGGAGTATAGATTATTTCGTGAATGACAGAGCGGTAATTTCCTGGTCGCCTAGTACTTGCTAGCTTGGTAAGCAGATCAGCTCGCTAGTTTTATTCTTGGAGTACATAACTGATCCCCACACTCTGAATTCCCTTTATCAAGTCCTGTGCTCGACTCAGGTATTTCTCAAGTAAGGGATCTTTAACCTGATAGACACCCTTTATCTGATTGGTGATCAAAAGCGAATCACTCCCGATCTCCAGTGTCTCAATTTCTAGATCTTTGGCCAGAACCAAGCCCGCCAGCAATGCCTTATACTCAGCCTGGTTATTGCTAAACCTTGAAATCCAATCTTAAGGATTGTTCGATTTGAATTTCATTTGGGCCACTTACAATTATACCAGCTTTACTGCCACGTGAGTTTGATGACCCGTCTATGTGTAAAATCCCCATGTTTGAGCCTGGCTCCTCGCCCGCCATAGTCAGTTCTGCTACAAACTCTGCTAGCCTTTAGGGCAAGCCTTTCCCCGCACCTCGTAGATCAAACCATACTCTGACAATTCAACAGACCAACACACTAGATGCCCCGAAAGGTCAGGTTTCTGCAAAACCTGCTTTAGTGGTAGATCCGTTTTTACCTTCACTTGGAAACTTTGAAAGTAATCTCGAAAGCGACAAGCCGTGATCAAGACCGCCAAAGCTGCTTTCTCAATTGTAAGACCCCTAATTTATTGTAATTATAGTTTAGTCCCTGAACTTGTTTGTAATTGTTTTCTAGTCCTCGGACATCTTTTGTTTGTAAGTTAACCCTTGAGTTAATTAATGTGATGTTAGTCTTGGGTTATTTAATCTTGTCTAGAGCAAGATTGCTTACCTTGAGAATATTTGAATTACCTTGCTTGAATTGCAACAAGATGAGTTGTGGCTTAGCGGTTGAGGCTTAAGCGTTTGATTGGCAAGTCTTGGGTTCGAACCTTGATGAGGAAGGTTTTGTTTTTATTTTAGTTTTTCGTGTCACTCATCAAATTCACTTTCAAATTTCGAAATTCAGATCAAAGAGGAGTAAAGAGCATTTAAATAAGGCTTAATGTGAGGATTATAGGCATTAAAGGAGGATTAGGAGTGTTTAATGACTTGTCTAGGGGTTTATGTCATTTAAAGGAGTTTTAAGACTCATGAAGGAGGTGGGGGCAGCTTCTCCCTCCCTTGATTCTGAAATCATTTTAAACATGTGCCAAAAAACTTTCAAATTTCGAATTTAAATGGAGACAAGAGAGTTATGAGGCATTAAGGGACTTCAATGCTCGGTTTTTGCCATAATGTGCCATGATGGAGTTTTATTCTGAAACATTGAGGAATTTCGTCCCTCTCCTCTCTCCTTCACCTTCTCATTGCTGAAAATTCTAAGTCTTAAGAACATCCACCTTTCTCTTGCTCCTCCACTCAAAGTTTTTCCGAAAAAGGCCTAGAATCCCTTGTTCTGTGTTTCCGAAGTGCTGCTGGAAATCTTGTGTTGCTTGGTCGACCCTCTCCCTCTTCTTGGTGGTGATCAAGCTCTGAATCCCTCTTTTATTCGTGGTGCTCAAACCTTACACTCAATCCCTTCAAAGTTCGTGGTGTCGGTTCTATCGGTAAGCGATCAAAACTATCTAAAATCTGAGTTTCTTTGGAGAACAACTTCCTATTGTGTTTAGGGATAATTTCTCTTGTCTAAACCTTTGTTTTGCATCAAGCTCGAGTTTCCTACTCTCTTGAAGGTTCTGGATTCGTGGTGCAACCTACCTTGACCAAAACTCTCAAATAAGGTTGGTATTCTATTCCTTTTCTTTCGGTCCAATACCTAGTTGCCTTCATCGAATAAGTGATTTTTAAGAAATCACGAACCATTGAGATTTTGGGTAGAAAACTTATTTTTTTAGGGCATAATGTAAGTTCTGAACATGGAAGAATTTTAGTTTTGAAAGGAATTGGTTAAAAATGGAGTTTCGGGTGAAAAACTTGGTTTTTAGGGTTTCTGGCAGGGAGCCAACGCATGAGTGCTGGACTCCCAACGCCTGGGCGTTGGAATTCTTCCCAGTACATGTTGCTAGACAGGGACCCAATGCTTGAGCGTTGGAACCCAACGCTTGGGCGCTAGGCCCCTGACAACAAGTTGCTATTTTGCTTGTTTTTGAGTTTAAATCTTGTGGAATCCGTTTCTGGTCTTTTCCTTGGTTGTTGATGATTGTGGATATGTTTTATCATGTTAGGTCGGGGACAAGACCAAGCAAAGGAGTAACAGGTAAGGGTAACTCGTTTTTATTAGGATTATCCTTGTTGTTGTGATTGCTGTATGTTGTTTTGTGAATTCGGTTGCTTGCAGCTTTAAGAACTTGTTGCTGGAATCATGGTTAATGAATTTAGCATGCTGTATATGTTCATGAAATGATGATTATGAGGATGACGATTATGTGGTCATGGCATATGCATTGTTGTAGGTTGACGACAGGGGTGGTGGTTAACCACGGAACTGTCAAAGCAGTGGGTGGTGGGTAACCAAAAAGCTGCTGAGAATGGTGGGGTGGCGGTGTAACCACGTGACCAAACAGGCCAATGGTGTGATGGGTAATCACGGGACTGTGCCTGAGGATATTGGGGTGACAGTTAGTCACAAGATTTTCCGGTTCCTCTTGGAACGATGATTTGGCCATAGTTGTGCATTTAGCATTTGAGGTTCATGCATAAACTGGATTGATGTTGTAAAAATGAGAAAATAATTTATGTTGATATTATGGTTGCGTTGTATTGATTCTTTTGGTCAATTGTGCTCATTCTATTTTTAATCGCAATTGTTGTATGTATTTTTCTTGATTTCCGAGTTAACCCTTTCTGCTTGTTTGTTTGATTCGTTTGGGCGCTTAACGCCATAGATGATTAGGACAATGAGGTCCAGGAGCGGTGACTTGAAGATTGAACAAGTGGCGAGGAAGATTCAAGAAAAATAAAGAAGTTGTAATTTTCTTATATTTTAGCGACGTTTGGTTTATTTGCACATGTCGGTGCCACTTTAATTATTTTGGAACTTTACCGCGTTGAGATGATTATAATTCTATTATGGGATAATTATTATTTATTAATATCGAGTGACGTTGATCTTTGGAACTTGAGTGTTTTGAGAGGTTTCAAAGTATATTTTCCGCGTAATTACTATGTGACCCTCAACCCAAAATTGGGGTGTTACATCAATCCTCTGGTATCTTTTCTCCGCGCCCTGAAATGTATGACTTACAAAATAAATAATGCGCAGCTCACCGTCAACTTCCTGTGTTATTACAGACCCCAGGGCATGATCTGTCATGGCAAAGTAGAGTAAGAGTGGCTCGCCCACAACTGGCTTTTGTAGAATTGGTGGCTTGGATAGGAACTGCTTTAACTGTCTGAACGCTTCTTCACATTCGGGCGTCCACTCAAACTTGGAACTCTTTTTCAAGCATTTGAAAAATGGGGCAGCCTTTTGACCCGCATGTGGTAAGAAACAAGCCAAGGAAGCCACCTTTCCTGCTAAACGTTGCACTTCCTTAATTGTGGATGGGCTAACCATTTATAGGATCACCCTGCACTTATCAGGATTAATCTGAATGCCCCTGACCGTGACCATGAAGTCCAAAAATTTTCCACCTAGGATCCCAAAAGAGCACTTTTCAGCATTTAGACGCATGTTGTAGTGTCTTACTCGCCCAAATGCCTCGCCCAAATCCGCCAAATGGTCCTCCGCCTTCACGGATGTAACAATCATATCATCCACATATACCTGCATATTCCGACCTACCTGTTCCTCAAACCCTTTGTCCATCAAGCATTGATAATTCGCCCCCGCGTTCTTGAGTCCGAATGGCATGGTTTTGTAACAATAGTTAACTTTCAGAGTCATAAATGCGGTTTTTTCCTCATCCTGGGGGTGCATACATATTTGGTTGTAGCCCGAGAAAGCATCAATCAAGCTAAGAACCTCATTTCCTGACGCCCCATCCACCAACTTGTCAACGTTTGGTAAGGGATATGCATCTTTAGGGCACGCCTTGTTCAGATCAGTATAATCTGTACACATACGCCACTTTCCATTCGCCTTTTTTACAAGTACTACGTTCGCCAACCAATTTGGATACTTGACCTCTCTAATGAAGTTTGCCTCTAGCAGCTTAATGATTTCCACCTTGACCACCTTGTTCCGCTCCTCCCCCATTTTTCTCCTAATCTCGGCGTCCGACTTTGCATCTGCCCTGATTGCCAGTTTATGACAAATCACATTTGGGCTAATACCGGGAACGTCTTTCAGTGTCCAAGCAAATAAGTCCAAGTTATCCGCCAATAGGCGGGTTAAGCGGTCCTATTGGGTAGGGGATAGCTTCGTTCCTACCTTCAACGTCCTTTCTCCAACCTTTATCATCTTTGTCTCTTCAATAGGCCTTGGGCGGGCCCCAAGTATCTCAATTCTTGGGTCAAGTGCACCGCCTTCACTAATTTCATAACATCGGTGTCCAACTTTAGCGTTCTTTTTTCCATAACTAGCAATACTCTCGCTATAACACTCACGCGCCTGATTTGATCAACTTCTAGCGTTCCTACTCGCCCATTGGCTAATGGGTACTCAACTTTCAAATGCTTGGTAGATATGACTGCGCAGGTCTTATTGAGAGTATCACGTCCTATTAGAACATTATAGGATGACTTGCAGGCGAGCGCAATGTACTTGACTGTGACTGCCTTAGTGGATCTTTCTGACCCAAAGATGGTCTTTACTTCCACGTAACCCCTTGGGACCACATGCTCACCGGTAAACCCTATGAGGGTTCTAGAGTACGGCAATAGTGCTTCCTCTTTCAAACCCATCTTCTCAAACGCCTTGCCATATATTATGTCAGCTGAGCTTCCTTGATCAAGAATTACACGCCTAACGTCATAGTTGTTTATTCTCAGCTGAACCACAATGGGGTTGCCCTTATGCGGCACTACTCCTCTAAAATCTATGCTAGTAAACACAATGTCCGGATTGTCAAAGCCAAATTCCTCCTCGTGGATTGAGTGCACCGTGGCGTGTGCGTCGCAAACATACTTCTTACGTCCCGCCATTGTTTCATCATGAAAGCCCCCCGAAATACAGTTGACAGTTCCCACAAGGTCGCCCATTGGTGCTGCGTCGTCTGGGTCTTCTAAATCATTATCTCTGTTGACTCGCCCTTGACGATCAACATGCTGGGTGGGCGCTTTCCTAACATATTGGCCCAAGTATCCTGCCCTTACCAACCACTCCACCTCTCTCTGTAAAGTGACACAATCGTTTGTGTTGTGACCCAAAATGCCATGGTATTCACACCAATGCCTGGTGTCTACATTCGTAGGCGGTCGCTGAAGAGGATATGGATGTGCTATGAGGTTGGTCTCCTTATTGTCCGCTAATAATTTTGAGAGACCCACTGTTAATGGTACTGTTGCTCGTGGCATCACTTGGGAGTAGTGAGGTGCTTGTGGCGGTGGTGGTGGTGGTACCTGTTGTTGGGGCATCCCTCGTCTTCCAAACTCCGGGCGAGCCTGATGATTCCTTCGTTCTTGATTGGCGAAAGCTGCTGTCTGATAGGGGGTTACTACGATTTCCCCTTGGAAGGTCCCGGGGTTGTTCCCTATGGGAAGACGAATCAACATTCCGCCCTCGCCCCTCTTGTCTTCTTGGGGGCGCGTTCAATGTATCCCGTCTACGTTTCTGCTCATCATCGTCCTTTTCCAGTATGAATTATTGAACTCGCGCCCGTAAATCAGCCAAGTCCCATGGCGGGAGCCTACTAAGTTTATTGTTCAATGTTCCCGCCCGCAAGCCTTGCTTGAAGGTGTTCACACAAGTCTCTTGAGGCGGATCCTCAATCCTCACCAAAGTGGCATTAAACCTTGCCATGTATTGTTTTAGAGTTTCTGTCACGCTCTGCCAGATATTAAACAAGGCCGCAGTAGTCACCCTCTACGTCCTGCTCGGCGCAAAGTGTGAAAGAAATTTGTGTGAAAATGCAGTAAAACTATTTATGGAATACGAAGAAAATTTCGAAAACCATGCCAACGCCGTTCACTTCAACGTAGAGGGAAACAACCTACATGTAACCGCATCAGATGCCTGACGAATCACCATTTTAGTCTTGAAAAACAACAAGTGTTCCTTGGGATCAATCTCGCTCGAGTAAGTATCCAGCAAGACATGCTTCATAGCATCGGGTACGGGAACCGCCTGGATGGCGGGTGAAAAAGGCTGAAACTCCACCACATTTTCAGCCTCCTTAAGACTCTCCATCCCCGGATCCTTCTGTTGGCGAAAGTACTCCAGCTGAGCCTGCAAATGTTGATTTTGTTGTTGTACAAAGTCCAGAGCACCACACACCCTATTCCATTTAGCAAGGGAGATAATGAAGGGAGTCGGGTTTGGCACGCCATCACCTGGCGTCGCCACATGCGGCTTCTCGGGATTAGGGTTTGGACTCCGTGGTGGAGAGCGAGGCAATGGAAGTGGATCCACCGTCGTCCGTCCTCCATGCCCACAGTCGCGCCCTCTTCTTGTGGTGCCTGACATAGCGTCTCTTGTGAACGTGGGGTTTGATTTACCTTTCCCCACAAATGGCACCAAATGTTCTCGGAATTAGACAGTATAGTGTTAGTTCAGATAGAAACCTGAGAGGGGGGGGTGAATCAGTGTTGCCCCGATTTTCGCCTTATTGAAAAAGTTACTTTCAAGATGTTGATAATCACGAAACGATTGTTGTGATTGCAGCGGAATTGAGTATTGCTTGAAAGTAAAAGATGAAGGATGAGTGGAATTCACACACGGAGTTTTATCCTGGTTCACCTTCTATCCACCGAAGGCTACGTCCAGTCCCTCAAAGAAACCCCTTGAGGATTTTTCTACTATTGATAAAAATCTCTTACAAGTTCCTAACCCAAGGACCCCAAGAATTTCTACCAATATCCTGTGAAAGCAAACCACTTTCAACAGCCCCTGAAAGGAAACCGCTTTCAGTTCCTGAAGGAAAACCACCCTCAGACCTTGAAGGCTAAACCCCCTTCAATCAATACCCTGAAAGTATACCACTTTCAGTGACAACAACCCTCCACCGAATACCACGGTGAAAACTCAATCTTACAGAAAGAGATGAAGAAGAGTTTTACAATTGGCTGTATCAATCCTTTAACATAGAAGTGGATTGATCATGAGAATTTATGCTTTAACGCTTTTAAGCATAATATAATTCTGAGTTCCTCAAGATATGAACAACTAAAGTGTTCTTATAAACATGAAGATCATGAACTCAGAATTTAGGCTCTTGAAGGTTTAAGTGCTAAAAGATGAACTAATTTTGACAAAGCTTTGGCCTAATGTTGTATTCTCATGTGTTTTTGTGTTCTGGACTCAAATGGACTTTATATAGGCAAGGGAAACGTCCTTGAACCATCACAACCCTTTCCAAAAGGTTTGGGACACAATGGTTCATGAAAAGATGTAACTTTTCGTTCTGGTAATCGATTACATCACTTAGTGTAATCGATTACACTAATAGCCGTTTCAGTTTGAATTTGAAATTCAAACATGTAATCGATTACAAGCAATGGGTAATCGATTACTTGGCTAGGTGTAATCGATTACCAGAATTCTGAAATCGATTACACTGAAGTCCATCTTCCAGAAACTTGATCCTTTGAGATTGGCTTAAGGTTTTCTACTTCTTTTAAGTTATGAAAACACTTAGCTTGATTAGTTTAGGTGTTTTAAGAGCCTTTATGCTTTAATAGGCCTTTAGAAGCATAACTCACCTAAACTAAGACTTCTAGAGTATTGATGAACTTTTGTAGCGCTGTTTCTTCGAAGTCTTCTTTTTGTTGATGAGTTTGTCGTCATCAAAACCACAGCCAGGGTCAGGAGCAAGACCTTCTTCACAATCTCCCCCTTTTTGATGATGGCAAACACATTCTTGATATTTGAGGATCATATTTGTAATTTTGTTGAAGAACTCCCCCTGTTTGATGTAATCTAGTATTTCTCCCCCTTTCGAATGGACTTGTTCAAATCCTGCATATGATCTTTAATAGCAAAGAACCTTTCTCCCCCTTTTGACTTCATCAAAAAGAAGAAAAGGCCAAAAGGACAGGCATACATCCATACAAGTAGATATTGCAAAATAAAGCATGGGGGTATGGGGGTAAAGATGTAAAACATAAATAAAGCACAACCATCCAAACATAGCAAATAAGCGAAAACATCCAATTACTGCAGTAGAGAGTTTTAAACTAGGCTATTACAAACCAAATAAACCAAGAAGTCAACGAAAAGCATAAACAAGTCTAAAGATCAAATTCATCAGAGGAATCAAAAGAGTCATGGGGAGAGGGAGCCATGCGATCAACACGAAGACTGAGACGATCCATATCCGCACGGAGAGTGGTGTACATGGACTCGACCCGACCTTCCATGTGATCGAACCTCTGATCAAAGTGTGTCCGCAAGTCAGCCAGATGAGAGAGGATGAGTTGTGTAGAGGCATCAGCATCTGCAGAGGACGAAGGACCTCCCTCAAAGGATGGTGGACAGAAAGCAGCAGGGGCAGGAGCCTGGGTAGTATCAGGACCCAAATCTGATTTATGCCTGAACGTACCATCAATATCCCTGAAAATCCCCGTCTTGTTCAGAATTTCCATATCAATCCTCTGAGCCTTAGCATCCATGACCTGTGCATACTCTCCATGTGTAGAAATTCCAAAGTTCTTCAGAATAAGAGTAATAACAGGAGCATAAGGAAGAGGCCCAGTTCTGTCCTTGTGAAGCAACATGTGTATCATGACCAAGTATGCCCAATTAATAGATTCATTATGCTTCAACCCATATATGATTTGCAATTCTAAATCACTAATCTGAGCATGATTAGAGGATTGAGGGAGAAGAACATAACTTATCAAATAATGAAGCAAACGATCCTCTACAGTGAGATACCCAACAACAAGGATATCCCTAGAATGGTTAGCCTCCGTTCGCTGCTTCTTCAATTGTATCTCTTCCTCAGAAAATCGACACAGAGATAGATAAAAGGACTTCTTGTCATAATCAGCCCATGGACATGTAATCTCAGGGCTAAGTCGTGCTCCAACATAGGGAATTGTCAGTAGAGTTCCCAATTGCTCTTGAGTCAAAGAAATATCAACTCCTTTGACTGATGAGCAGATTTTTCCACCCCTCTTGACCAAATTACAATAAAATACTTTGACCAATTCAGGATAATACGTACCCGTTAAGCCAAGAAATTCATCAAGTCCTTGGAAGTAAAGGAGGGAAGGGAAGAGAAGTCCAGCATTGATGAATGAATTCATGTCAGCATACTTAGGAGGAAGAATCGGTCTTTCCAAATAATAAGCCAAGAACCGTTCCTTTTGTTCCTCCGTGACGAGAAGACGTGAAAGGTCAAGGGTGTTCATGGATAGGTTCTTCGAACGGTGACTGCGAGAAGAAGAAGCCATTTTTTGGATTTGGAGAAGTTAGGGTTCGAGAAAGGGTTTTTGGGTAGAGTCCAAATTGGAAAATCCGAAAGGGTAGAGGAACAAGAGAGGGTAGGGATGAGAAAAACCCACCAATTGGTTCTGAATTTCAGCAAGAAACAAGAGAGAATGGTGGAAAAATTGGTTCGGTGTCGAAGAGAGGAAAGGGATGAAGAGCAGTGTAATCGATTAGGAATTCTGACCAGATATACTTATATTATCGAATTGGTAATCGATTACAGGCAGTTGTGTAATCGATTACCACTATTTGAATTTTTAATAAAATTCAAAATTGCAGCTGTAATTGATTACAGCAGTTAATGTAATCGATTACCAGCAGTCCAAAATTTGAAATTTTCAAATTTCGACTATGTAATCGATTATACCAGTTAATGTAATCGATTACTCAGAGGAAACCAATAATCAAGAGAACTAAGAACAAGGGTAATCGATTAACAAACCTGTGATAATCGATTTCAAGGATATTTTATGAGTTCTATCCTATGTAATACATTTTTCATATAAACACTTAAGCACATAATCAATTATGACATGTAATCATGCAAGGAAAGATTATACAAGTATCTATAAGACTTATTATAGAACATGTATCTTATTAATTATAGGTAACATAGGTCATATGTTTTAAGCACATAGAAAAATTAGATACAAATAAACATAACTCTAAGACATGAATATATAAGCATATATGTTCACCTAGAATCTAAGTAGGCAATTTTTTTTAACCAATGTAAGCATATACCTAGAAGAATATCTTACTAATGATTTTATAATTGCTAATTTTTTAATTCCTACTGTTTTTCCTATGATTTTCTAGACATTGGGCTTAGGAGCAAGTTGCCAAACTTGATTCCTTTCTATCTGATTTAGTTCTTCCTGCATTACTACAATCCAATACTCATTCTTCAGAGCATCATTTACTTTTGATGGTTCTATTTGAGAGACAAAGGCCATATTCAAAACTGAATCATTTAAGCGTAGCCTTGTAGAGACGCCTCTAGAAATATCACCAATAATATTATCAACTGGATGATCCTTATGGGTTCTCCATTCTTTTGGAAGTTGATAAGTATTATCTTCAATGTGCTCTTCTTGTATTGGATTTTGATCTCTATCCTTTTGAGAATCTTCATTGACAATGATATCTTCTTCTTCATTATCTGGAAGATTGACTTTATCTTCTATTGAAGATTTAGATTCATCAAAAGAGACATGTATGGATTCTTCCACAAATAGAGTTTTCTTGTTAAAGACTCTATATGCTTTGCTTGTTAGAGAATAACCAAGGAATATACCTTCATCAGATTTTTCATCAAACTTACCAAGGTTTTCCTTTCCATTATTCAAAACAAAGCATTTTGGTCCAAAAGCATGTAGATGAGAGATATTTGGTTTCCTTCCTTTGTAGAGTTCATAGGGGGTTTTCTTCAGTATAGGTCTAATAAGAACTCTATTGGAAACATAGCAAGCAGTACTTACAACATCAACCCATAAATATTTAGGAAGGCTTGATTCACTTAGCATGGTTCTTGCTAATTCTTCAAGTAATCTGTTCTTCCTTTCTACAACACCATTTTGTTGTGGTGTTCTCGGAGTAGAGAAATTATGTGATATTCCATTTTCATCACATAGTTCTTGAAATTGTTGATTCTGAAATTCTCCACCATGATCACTTCTAATAGAAGATATCTTTAATGACTTCTCATTTTGAACTAGCCTTGCATATCTCTTGAATGCATTGAAGGCTTCATTCTTATGAGGCAAGAATAACGTCCATGTAAATCTAGAGAAATCATCAACAATAACAAGTGCATAGAAATTACCTCCGAGGCTTTTTGTTCTTGAAGGTCCGAACAAATCCATATGTAGCAATTGAAGGGGCCTTGAAGTCGAAACTATGTTCTTTGGTTTGAAAGACATTCTGGTTTGCTTCCCTTTTTGACATGCATCACAAAGCTTGTCTTTTTCGAATCTTATCTTTGGAAGCCCAACAACTAGATCATGCTTGACTAGTTTGTTTAAATGATCTATGTGTATATGAGCAAGTCTTCTATGCCATAGCCATGAATCACTATTGTACTTGGCCAAAAGGCATCTTACGTTTTGTGGAATTTCATCCAAGGAGATCATGAAGACTTTATTTACTTTATATCCAGAAAACTTAATTTCTTTAGTTTTCACATCTTTTACTACACATATATCATCAATGAAACCAACCTTCAAACCTTTGTCACATAGTTGACTGATACTCAGAAGATTATGCATCAAACCATCAACGTAAAGAACTTTATCGATGACTGTTTGAGGGGGTGTGCCTATTCTTCCAATACCGAGTATCTTTCCCTTTTGATTGTTACCATATGTGACAAAAACTTTTTCCCTAGGTATAAGAAAAGAAAACTTGGTTTTGTCTCCTGTCATGTGTGATGAGCAGCCACTATCAAGATATCATAAATCCTTTGCTGCTTTCATACACACCTACATGACAAAGTTCAGACATGGGTATTAGGAACCCAACAAGTTTTGGGTCCTTCTAAGTTAACATCCTTTCTAACCCAAATGTACTCCCTATTTTGTACTCCTACATGTTTGTAGTAACATCTACTAGGGGTATGTCCTATTTTGTTACAATAGGTGCAAGAATAATGATTGTAACTAGTTGTTGGCCTAGGAGAGGAATGAATCTTCTTAGGAGGTCTGATATGATTGTTCTTCCTATTGTTCATACTTCTAAAAGGATTGGTCTTAATGTTACTAGAAGATCCTAATACATGGTTTGGTTTTACAAACACAGTTTTCTTAATCTCTTTTGTCTTTGGGTGAGAAGTATATCCTAGACCAGACTTATTGTTTGAGTGCCTTTGCACACTTAGAATATCGTCTAACTTTTGTTTTCCTTTATTGAAGTTATGGACTCTTTGTTGAAGATTATCTATCTTTTCTTCTAAAGAACTACACTTAGTGCATTTATTTGTAATATCTAACTTAGATTTTACTACGTCTAGTTCTTCTTGTAACGTTCTACACTTACTTTCTAAGGATGAAATCAAATCAGTTTGCTTAGTTCTAACCTTAGAAAATTCTTGACATAATTTAAACATATTTTCCATAGTAAACTTTAAATCATGAAAAGACATAGAATTGTTACTAACCTGGGAATCTTCAACATCTGAATCATGTGAAGCCATCAAAGCAACTTGTGCTTATTCTTTATCAGAGTCTGATGATGAACTTACTTCATTATCATCCCAAGCCAAATATGCTCTTCGTGTGGGTTGATCCTTCTTTTCGAATTTTTCTCTTAGACCATGTTTCTTCTTCTGAAGATTTGGACATTTTGACTTGAAGTGTCCAGGCTTGCCACATTCGAAGCATGTAATCTTTTGAGAGGAAGAAGACTCATTGTTTCTTTGGAAAGAGTTGTTGTTGTTGAATTTCACACCTTTTCTTTTAAGAAACTTTCCAAAATTCTTTACTAGAAGATTCACATTCCCATTGTCATCTTCTTCAGAATCTGCATCATAATCTTCTTTGATGCTTTCTTTTTCCTTTAGGGAAATGGATCGATACTTCTTCTCATGTTGTTCATTCTCTTCCAAACGATTCAATTCCAACTCGTGTTCTTGGAGTTTTCCAAAAAGAGTTGCAAGAGTCATTTTTGATAAACTCTTCTTCTCTGAGATGGCTGTTACTTTTGGTTGTCATACTCTTGTAAGTGATCTTATAACTTTCATGTTCAAGTCACTGTTTGAAAATTGTCTACCAAGAGCAATCAAATGATTAATTAAATGCGTGAATCGTTTTTGCATATCTAATACCTTTTCTCCTGGAAGCATTCTGAACATTTCATATTCTTGAGATAGAGTATTGATCTTTGATCTCTTGACTTCATCTGTCCCTTCATGAGTCACCATCAACGTATCCCATATTTCTTTCGATGTAGTGCACGTTGATACTCTGAAAAATTCATCCATCCCAAGGGCAGATGTAAGAATGTTCATTCCTTTGAGATCATATTGAACGTTCTTCTTTTCTTCTTCACTCCAAGTACTTTCTGGTTTTACTTGTGAAGTTCCTTCTACTTCTGCTACAGGCACAAAGGGACCTTCTTCAATGGCTTTCCAAATTCCTGCGTCTAATGATTTTATGAATATCTTCATCTTGATTTTCCAGAAGCCATAGTGTTCTCCATTGAAGAATGGTGGCCTGTTTATGTTGTGTCCTTCACTGGTTCCATGATTGGAAGAGGATGCCATCTTTTCCCGGATCTTAGGAATAACTTACCTAAACTTCCGCTCTGATACCAATTGTTAGTTCAGATAGCAACCTGAGAGGGGGGGTGAATCAGTGTTGCCCCGATTTTCGCCTTATTGAAAAAGTTACTTTCAAGATGATGATAATCACGAAACGATTGTTGTGATTGCAGCGGAATTGAGTATTGCTTGAAAGTAAAAGATGAAGGATGAGAGGAATTCACACACGGAGTTTTATCCTGGTTCACCTTCTATCCACCGAAGGCTACGTCCAGTCCCTCAAAGAAACCCCTTGAGGATTTTTCCACTATTGATAAAAATCTCTTACAAGTTGCTGACCCAAGGACCCCATGAATTTCTACCAATATCCTGTGAAAGCAAACCACTTTCAACAGCCCCTGAAAGCAAACCGCTTTCAGTTCCTGAAGGCAAACCACCCTCAGACCTTGAAGGCTAAACCACCTTCAATCAATACCCTGAAAGTATACCACTTTCAGTGACAACAACCCTCCACCGATAACCACGATGAAAACTCAATCTTATAGAAATAGATGAAGAAGAGTTTTACAATTGGCTGTATCAATCCTTTAACATAGAAGTGGATTGATCATGAGAATTTATGCTTTAAGGCTTTTAAGCATAATATAATTCTGAGTTCCTCAAGATATGAATAACTAAAGTGTTCTTATAAACATGAAGATCATGAACTCAGAATTTAGGCTCTTGATGGTTTAAGTTCTAAAAGATGAACTAATTTTGACAAAGCTTTGGCCTAATGTTGTATTCTCATGTGTTGTTGTGTTCTGGACTCAAATGGACTTTATATAGGCAAGGAAAACGTCCTTGAACCATCACAACCCTTTCCAAAAGGTTTGGGACACAATGGTTCATGAAAAGATGTAACTTTTCGTTCTGGTAATTGATTACATCACTTAGTGTAATCGACTACACTAATAGCCGTTTCAGTTTGAATTTGAAATTCAAACATGTAATCGATTACAAGCAATGGGTAATCGATTACTTTCCTAGGTGTAATCGATTACCAGAATTCTGAAATCGATTACACTGAAGTCCATCTTCCAGAAACTTGATCCTTTGGGATCGGCTTAAGGTTTTCTACTTCTTTTAAGTTTTGAAAACACTTAGCTTGATTAGTTTAGGTGTTTTAAGAGCCTTTATGCTTTAATAGACCTTTAGAAGCATAACTCACCTAAACTAAGACTTTTAGACTATTGATGAACTTTTGTAGCGCTGTTTCTTCGAAGTCTTCTTTTCTTCTTTTTTTTGATGAGTTTGTCGTCATCAAAACCACAGCCAGGGTCAGGAGCAAGACCTTCTTGACATATAGGAGAGAAGTAAGACTATAATCTTATTAAAGAAAATTTTGAACCCCTATACATGAGCCTCCCTTGGCTATTTATAGGGAGGAAAGCCATAAATGACGTTTAATTCAGAGTAAGCCTATGGGCCTCAAAGATCAGGCCCAATAGGTTACAAAGTTTACCCCCCTATGTATTACAAATGTGCCCCTAGGGTCGTCGTCCAAGGCCGCCCTCTAGCTGTCGTGGGGCGCTCGCCCTGTCCAGTAAAATAATTAAATGGTTCGTGTGATACATGGACTTTAGACTCAGTCTTGTGTATGAGAAAAACTTCGCGTGAAAAACATACACAAAATCAATTTCCATGGAATTTTCCCAAAACTCATGAACAAATCCGCACATAACTAATTTTTTGGGTGATATTTTGCTTTAATTAAATTCTTAGAAAATTCTATAGAAAAATGAAATAGTGTATGAAAAAAAAAATTGTAGGAAAGTTTGATAAAACATAGATAGAAACCCTTATATAATTGTGGGAAACCCTACAACAAAATTCTCAAGAACATATTGGGACAATTTACACATTGTCTAAATTAGTAGGTAAGTTCTAATAGAATATATTTGCACGACAAGCCTTAGGAAATGTCCATAAAAAATTAAGTAAGAAATGAACATAGGTGCAGGTGATTCTAAAAACATTTCCAACAATTCCTTTTAATCCATTTCACTACAAGAAAAATGCATACTCCCGACAACCAAAACCCATCGGTAAGTACCAAAATTCGTCTGTATCACTGTTTTACCGAAAGGCGATTCATAGCCAACAAGCCTTCGTTAACTGGCTCGTTGGTACTGACGGATAGATGAAAGTTGTTGATAAAAACCGACGGAACCGTCGGTTTTTACCGACAACTGTACCGACGGTATAAACCGTCAGTAATAGTTCTCTTTTTAATTCCAGTTTCTTTTTATTTTTACATTTCAATTTGATATTCATCATTTCGTCTTCATGTTCATTTTTTTCATCCATTTGCACCTTCACAGATGCAAACTTGGCCTGCATAATTTCAAAATATATTAAAATTATAATAAATTAAATTAAAAATAATTTGAACCACCATTAGACTTAAAAAAGTAAATGTCATTCTTTTGTCTATCCAATTTTTTGTCATTTCTTCTCTTTCTCATTAGTCCGTTTGAATAATTCTCTCACAGTTAGTTGTCTTCAAGGTACTCACAAATTGCTATGGTTAGAAGACATCTGCTATAATTCAAATATTAATTATTAAACATACTACTCAACTAAATTAATTAATTTCCATATACGAACATTTTTATACAAAATAAATCATTATAAATAAATAACATCACTAATCTAATTGATAATGTAATAAAAAAACAACTATCATAAATAAAATTGCCTACAATAAGCTGCAACTAAAACTATAAATATAAAATATAAAACATAAAATATTAAAAAAAACTTACTTTTTCCTGATGTTGTTTTCACAAGGAGACATGGGTTAAATCGTGTCTGTAAACTATATATAGGTTACTGACGGTTTTTTGTTGCTCTTATATAAATGACCGACGGTGTTTGCCGTCGGTAATTTGGCGGTCAATTGTCCCTCCCAACGAAAGTTGAATATCCAATCTGAAATAAAGTACACCGACAAAACGAGCCGTGGGTAATAAGCGCGCCACATTACCGACGGAACAAGCCGTCGGTAATAAGCTCGCTAAATTTTCCCGCTAATTTACCGACGACGCGCACATTGTTAATTTTTTTATGAGAGAAATTAATTACCGACGGTCAGGCCATCAGTAATACAGATAATTATGAAGGTTTCTAAACTGTCGGTAAGTTCGACTTTTCTTGTAGTGTTTTTAATAATTTTTCTTAATTATTAATTATTTTACTGGACCAATGTTCTAAAAATACTTCCAATTAATCTTTTTAATTATTTTTTATTGTTAATATATTAATTTATTAAGACATATGGTAGGTACTTTGTCAAAGTCAGATTAAAATTTCACATATAAAGGTCTTTCACGGGGACCTTATCACTTGCTAAAACTCCAGATACAAAAGGGCTCACATATCCTCTCAAGAATCCTTATCATTTGAAGACTTTATGTATTTTGTTTAATTATGTTAGGTGCGATTGATCATTTTTTACAATTAGTGAAATTCATTAATGAGTGTTTCTTATAATACATATTGAAGTTTCTCTTGATAAACAAACATGTTTTTTATTGAACTTCCATATAGACCTAGTTTCTCTGATCTCTCTCTTAACCCTCTGCATCTGATTAGCTGCAGGCTATAAAAGGTCATAACCGCGTGACAAGGATAAGATCAATAAACAAAAAATTCAATTCAATCCAGTCTCAATCGGCTTCAAGCAGCGTGATCTTTTGATAATTTTATGAAAAAATTCTCAGAGAAATTCTAGGTAAGTACCTAATCTTAGAAATTCAATTACAAAACTCTAAATTATCCCAGTAAGCCCCTTTTATTTGTGAACTCTTGTTACTTTCGAAATAGATCGGGTTTCTTCTCCATCGGATTTCAGGCGCTTCAGGTTTTGAGAATTTTATCAACAAGATCTTGAAGAAACTCGAGGTAAATACCTAATCCTAGCTATTCAATGACATAACATGCATATAAGTCCCATAATCCCTTTTATTTGTGAACTCTCTATTCCCCTTAATTTCTGTCAGCTAATATTTGTGACAAGATCATCTTTTCAATTCTCTAGTCAAGGTTAATTTTCGCATGTTATGTCCTGAGTTGGGTATATGATTTTGGGCCCATGGATCCACTCGCTTAGCCTGTGACCTCTGTGAGCCAAAATCTGGTAAAATCTAGTATGTATCGATGCCGACTTATGCAGACTAATCTGCCTTACTCGTGGACCAGAAGTTGAACAGGTCTGGTGTGCAGGTTCGCAAGAAAATATATTTTTACTTATTAAAAATTGAGTAAAAGTAAAAATTGAATAAATTTTTCGATAACTTTTTTTGATATTAAGATGATATAAAAAAATTATTTATTTTGTAATTTCAATAGCTAATAACATTTACTATTTTTTTGGATTTTTTATATTTTCGTACAATTTTTTTATTTTTATTAATTTGTTAGCCCCCATATCGGCTCGCTTACCTAGACTTAAGTGGTGGGGTAAAAAAAAAATACTAGTCTTGTTTAATTTGTGAGTCAGCCCATTCCAATTATTTATTTTTGGACCCTTGTCGGCCGAACCTAAACAGACCGAGTTGGTTCGCACACATGCTTCCAACTACGTGGTGTCTGTTAATTGTTTTTTCTTTTCCTCATATATTGTTATTTTTTAATCCCCTTTTGCTTTCTTAATGTATAATTACTGTGTCACATTGAATTTTCCTCTACATTACAAGTTGGCATGACATTATATTGAAAATCAAATATCTTCTTATTTTGTTTCTTCAAATTGAAGGTGTTCTGATGGAGAAAGAAATACACCACCGCAAATCCAATCAACATAAGATAAAGCTAGAAAACACAAAGAACAAGAAGATCAAACTTACTGACAGTCGTCCAATTATTCTACATTGGAAAATAGCCCATGCTGATGACATTGATAAGCCCAACCTTTACCCTTTTGTTGTTAACAGACATTATGGCACAAAATTATGGGTTAGGCCTGGTGAAGAGAAAGATACAAGAATAGTTGAAGGTGTTCTGGACCCGGTTTGGGAAGAGGAAGGAGTCATCTTTCTTGGAGAGGATCCTTATGAATACCCGTTCCTCAATGTGGAGGTTTTAAGGTTCAATTCTATGAATGATCCAGGACCCTCAAGTGGGACAGTTGTTGTGGGGAGAGCAATGATACCATTGCCAGAGGAACTCAATAAAATAAAAGGAGGGCATTTTAGCTTAGTGAGGGCTGATCATGAAGACGGAGGGAACAAGGATGAAGGGCAGATTGCTCTTGCTATGGTTCTCAAAAGGTGCATGCACAAGATTGCATAGACAAAAACGACCACAAAAGTGGGTGTATGAGGGTGGTATGTACTGTTTAGTAGTACATATATAAGGGCTTTTTACATAACTTGGAATTATTTAATGGGTTTATTTATTTGTGTTTCCTATATCTTATCTAGTATATTTTGTGGGGTGTAATCAATTAGTAAACTTTATATAAGTTGAGGTTTCACCTTAGAAAAATCTATGAAATTGAGATTAAATAAAGTCCATCGATGAACCGCTTAACCTAATTATTTACCCAAGGGAAATATCAAGACTATTTTATGTTAGAGATTGCTTTTGTCATCTATTTTAATTTTTTATTTATTACTTTAAAAATACTCCCCTCTTGCTTAAATTTGAATTTTAAAATTTTGAAATATATCAAAGTTATTATCATTTTTTAACATTGTAGTAAAGAAATATTTGCACTAACATGTCAAAGTTTCCCAAATTCATCTCCTTGATTCAATAAAACATAAATAACTTATTAAGAGATCTATAATAATATTTTTTGCATGATTCTAAGATTTATTCTTTAACACAATCCATTTATCCAAACTCAAATAAGCCTTGTCTTATAAGCTAAGTATTATAGTATTTTTAGCAAATCAGAAAACCATGAAATTGGAAACAATGGCCTCATGAAAAGAAGTTTCATATCATTTGGATGTACATATAATTATACCAATTAATTCAAAGACCATTAGAGTAAAATATTTTTTTAGTGTAGAAAGTCATTTATTTTAATACTTATTCATATTTGATAACTTTTTTTTTTCTTAAAAATGAAATGTCAATGGCTATGAATTGGTTGAGTGTCCATTTTAAATACTTTTATTAATTATCAAATATCATGATAAGTAGCTCTCACATGTTTAAATAAAAATTAATTTTGTTTTTCAGATCTTATAAACATAATAATAAAGGTTTCTAGAATTTGATTTCTCCACATAAGAAACACTCATTTGTGAACTTCTATAAGCATATAGTTTTTTTAAGAAGTGAAACATCACATAGATAAAAACTATTTAGACATTTTCTCGAAGCCTAAATTAGAGATCATTATGGTAATGGTTAACCAGTCTACTTCTTCGTAGTTTTTTTTTTATCTTGTATGGTATATTTAGTGGAGTGTGATCAATTGGTTATTTCCATATAAATTGATGATTCATCGTAGACAAACTTATCTAATAGGAATTCAACAAACTTCACTGATAAACCACCTAAATCCTCTTATTTCTACTTGAAAAACCTTGAACCTAGTTCTTACTAAAGTACTGATGTCGTTACTTTCTTAATATTATTATTTTTTAATTTACATAAATTCCTCATTTATTCCCCGATCTTCTCCCTTTATGAAAACCCTAGCAACAAAACCTTGCCTCTTCCCTCTAGTTACCAACGAGAACCCCCACAAGCTAACCCTTCTCTACATCACTGCAACCCATTCCACCGAAAACAAAACCAACAACTACAAAAGGAAGAACGAGTTCAGGAAGGTATGCAGTTTTCAGACCACATTGTCCACCGTTCTAGCAATAAATTTCGAGGACAAGAGTCTGCATCTACTCCAACCTCTTTGTCATTCAAACACCTTCCCATGTCATCTTGCAATCTCCAGCAAAAGCCTATGCACCATTGTTTCCGATCTCTCTTGGAGGTGCTCAGTCGTGCTCGTGGTTTTTTTATATGTCTTTGTCTGTGTTCGATCAAATCGACCCTATTGTCATAGGTTTCACCTTTGAGTGAATATCCAATTAGGTCCTCGAAAGTGCGTAGAGCTCATTAATTGGTCCCTGTACTATGGAAGTACCTCCCGTGGTCCTTGAATGTGTAAATTATCGATCAAGTTAATGTTTTGTTAGTTTTTGTCAACTGACGGCTATGATGGCTGTTAACTGCAACGTGGCACGTTAGCATCCTATGTGGCGTGTGTCTTCCTTATTAAAATTCTGAATTTTACAATAATTTGCAGATGGGATTCGAACCAGTGACTTGGAAGTGGCAAAACCAACACTTTGGCAGTTGAGCTACATACACAATTGATTTATATATGAAAACATTTTTACTTATATTTTTTGGAACCCAAAAATATGTATAGGCCAGTTAGACAGCTGAAGCGACTTGCCAGCAGTTGGAACAAACTAGTCGTTGTGGGCATCAGCCGAAGGGCAAGGATTATCCGTTGTAGCCCTACAATGGAAGCTCGAGGCACCAAGATAAATATTTGAAGGGCTTCTAGAAGACTTCCACGTGTGAAGTGATACTAGGCTCAATCCTAATAATTTATGGAAAGCGGTTGAGCTAACCGAAGCAAGGGGAACTGCTTAAATAAAGCCTCTAGGCTGACTATGAGACATAGGAAACCAACACTCTCAACTATCGAAAGTTAGCCGAATTTACCTCTATAAATAGAGGAGGGTCATTTGTAAAACACACAACTCATCAATCAATCAAACATACAAATTTCCTGCATTTTAACTTTCATTTACTTTCTAGAACTTTATGTTTCTTTACGGTCTTTCTGCCATTTACATTTCAGTCGTTAATAGTTTTTCAAACATTACTTTCTTTATTGCTTTTAACCCTTTATCCATTTTTATCCGTTCAGTTAGTTCATAATCATATCTCAGTCACAACCTCTCAATAGCGAGAACTAAAAGCTTTTTGGAGTATCTTAGGAACCTGGATCAAGGAACCGATTCCCTTCCTCGAGTAATCGCTTGATTAGGGAATCATTACGTTGGTTTCCCAGCCGACATAAAGGGCTACCTATTCAAAAAACTATTTGAAAACAAACAAATTGGCACGCCCAGTGGGACTTATCTCGCTATTGATCGGTTTCCATCACCATCTCACCTTAATTGGAGCATGCAATTGAGGTCTGGACACAAAATGGATTCCACCAACAATCGTAGAGCAAGTAGCAGTCGTACCTCACCTATGGGTACTACTCCTACCACTATATTACCACTACATTCGGAACCAACTCTGGAATTTGTAGACCACGTCATTTCCACGGTAGTCGCAGTAATAGTCTCTCCTTATGTCGAAGTCATTGAGATAGTAGATGAAGAGAGTGACCCAAGCATGGTCACTACTACTACTACATCCTTCACTCGGTAGAAAATTGACCTGGGTATTAACGATATTATCGTTCAAGTTTCCAAAAAATTGGCCGAAATCGTGAAACACTTGGTGCATAATGAGATGCACTTTGCCAAGGATGATTTACAATGCAGGAGGCCAAAATTTCCACCTCAAGTTATCCAAAATGTGTCCCTGCTCGGGAGGCAAGCTGTTCAGGGGATACCCGCCCCGACTCCCCTTCAGTATAGGCAAGTTTCCATCGCAAGGCGCAACGAGGGTCTCATAATCAGCAATCCGCAATAGATGAACTTGTCCCCGCAGAACAATTTGCTCACTGGAGGCATTTCTTTTGTCCAACCACAACCAATGGTAGTCAAGGCCGCATGGGCCTACCATGTATGAAACGGCTGAGGACCCTTATGAGGATGTCATGGCCGAAGAACTCCTAAGGGGGAAACCTTATGTTTGTCAGGCCTTCCAAGGGCAAGGAAGTGGACATCCAAGAGGAATATGTCTTTGACATATCTCTGACAAATCAAATCTTTGATTCGCTCTTGAAGGACCAGCAGGTCAGACTACCTAATGGGCACAAGATCCCTTTAGCCTGAGTTTTTGGCAGACAGACTAACCAGAATGGCCACCTTGAATGGGGGCGGCAGCAGGGGAAGCAGGAAGCTCGGCATGGGCATCAACAGATAGCGGGGCCTGTTTCCCATTCTTCTTCCTTTGAGAAGCCTCAACTTTCCCCTACAACCACTGTTCTCTCTCTAGTTGGCGATGGCGTCCCTTGAAGGCTGCTATTTGGTTGATGGGGTCCTCAAAGTTTTTGGCTAAAAAATGGCAAAAACACATGTTAGCATTCGCAAAACAAAGGAAAATGACGTGCAAAACAAAGAAAATTACCATAAAATTGGAGACGCGACCAGCCTTTGCAGCCTCGATCAAGCATAGACTGTCAAAGTTGTCCAGATGGGAAAAAATCCTATTTACGACGTGCAACTCAACATATGATAGGGTATCAATTTCAATGGCGAGGGAAGGTGTAACACCCCAATTTTGGGTTGAGGGTCACATAGTAAATATGCGGAAATTATACTTTGAAACCTCTAAAAACACTCAAGTTTTCAAAATCGACGTCTCTCAAAATAAATACATTATAATTATCCCATAGTAAAATAAATAACGCCACAAAGTCATTTGCGTGATAATTAAAAATACTACAGTTGCACTACACGTGCTAAATTATTAAAAACAGCGGAAAACGGTAAATAAAAGTTCTAATCATTTCCTGATTTCTTCACGATCCTCTACTCCAAATTACATTAGCTCCAAATCCATTCTTCTTGCATTTCAATGCCCTGTCTGTCTCTGACATTAAGCTCCCAAACAACAAACAACAAACAACAAACAGAAAGGGTTAACTCAAAACACAACAATAATACAACGCATAAGTTGTGATAAAACAACCAACAATAAAATACCAGAATTAAAAATCCAATTACCACAACTTAGCGTATAAACATTTCCAATCCTCATATGTAAATCACCACAAATACATGCTTGTTAGTCCCTCATCAAACACCCTCAGTCTCAGGGCAGTTTCACTTGAGATTTAACCCATCCAATCACCCACACATCTCGGGCCGATTTCCACAGGGATTAAACTCATCTCACAAAATCCATCAACTCACTTGTGATTTAACCCATCCAAATCACCCACACATCTCGGGCCGATTCCACAGGGATTAAACTTATATCATCACTCCCCATTATAGTTAATCCCTCAAAGATTCATCAACATCATGCATCTCAAAATAACTCGTTTTAATTTCACCAAACCTCAACAAAAATTAACCCACAAGGAACATAACATAACTTCTAGAACCAGTCCAGAATTAATTCCAAAAACATCCGCAATCAGGGTTTACGAAACAGAAACACCATTCATCATAAATCAACAAGGCAATTTCTACGACGAGTTACCCTTACCTTCTATTCCTTTGCATGAAATTGTCCTCCGACCTAACAAGATAACACATTTACATAAAATTCAAAAACCATAGGAAAAGTCCGGAAACCAACTCAAAGGAATTTTAGAGTAAAAGAAGCAAAGCAATAACTTGCTGGCAGAGGCCTAGCGCCTGGGGGATAGGTTCCAACGCTCATGTGTTGGGCCTCTGTCTGGCAACATGAACTGGGAAGAATTTCAACAACCAGGCGTTGGGAGTCCAACGCTCATGCGTTGGCTCCCTGCCAGAAAGCTTAAAAACAATGTTTTTCACCCCAAAATCAATTCTAAACTCTACTTTTCAAAAACAAACCTCTTCCATGCCCCAAACTCATTTTAAAACCGATTGAATACCATTTATACTTGGAATTTCATGGATTTCCAAAAACACAAGATTGCATGATCATGAACTATCAAGGGTTTCACTATAAGAACAAAGAAGAGAACCAACCTCGATTTCGATCCCGACTCCGATTGGGTAGCTTGTGCTCGTCCACCAAACCACAATGTTCATCCACGTCATGAGAGATTCGAAGAAAATCCTGAGGTCAAACCTTGGATTATGAAGAGAAATGTCGAGACCAAAACATAATATAGGAATCGGATTAACGTCAGATTCGACACATAGAGAAAACCCAGAAAATGAGTTGGAATGAAAGCTTACCGAAGAGCACTCAAGAACCCTTGAAGGAAAAGGATTTGGAGAGCTAATCGTCTTCCCCAATAAGAGGAACACGGGAACATAGAAGAAGAAGGACAACAGAGAAATGGCAGCAACACAATAGCAGAATTTGGACTAGGGTTTTGCTCTTGTGTGAAAACAAAAATGGAGAAGCAGCACATGAAGGAAGAGCACGAAATCCTCTGCTCTTAAGGAGAATATTAGCAACCCTCTCACCTCCTTAACTCAGAAACATCTTCCTTTAACACCATAAAGACCCCAATTAACCCCATTAACACACCTATTAATCTCATCAAGTCTATTGTCTCAAATTTGAAATTCAAACCTATCAAGCCCCACCAAAATCTGAACCAAAAATAAAACATACCTCACCAAGATTCGAACCCTTGCCCTATAACCTAAATACTTAAGTCTCAACCACTAAACCAAAACTCATCTTGTTATAAACTCAAACAAAACTATTTTTATAATCCTCAAAGCTAAACCAACATGACCCAATCCTAACATCCAAATAGTTCAAGGCTAGAATCTAATTATCTAAACTCAAGGGACCACAAAATAATTACAAGGAGTCGAGGGACTAAAATGCAAATACAAGGAGTTCAGGGACCAAAGTGCAAATATAGAAAATTAAGGGTCTTACAGAAGGTTTAGGCGATTCAGTCTAGTAAAGAGGAAATTTGTGATAGTGACAAAAACAAACAAGAAAGGTGGGGTTTGAATTGTGTGTGTGATTCTTAAAATCTTTTTCCGAAAATAACAATTATAAGTTTGAAAGGTTTTTGTTAATGAGTGCAGTGAAATTAATCTAGAACTGAAAAATAAAGCACACAGGATATTTATCCTGGTTCACCCCCTTAATCGACAGGGCTACGTCCAATCTTTGGCTTCACCAAGATTTTCACTATTTTCACAAAATAGTACAAGTATTTTCCAGGACTTCTACCAGCATTCTGAGGACTACTCCTTTACAAGTATTCTATCAGGAATTCTCCTTTACAAGTATTAGACAAGACTTCTCCCAGTTCTTTTTCAAGAAGGTTTGGTTTTTACAAGGTCTCTTCGATAAGAGTGGGTAGAAATGTGAAGAACAGATTACAGAGAAGATAAAAAAATTGGTTCTCTGAAAGGTTTGTGTGAATATGAATGAGAGTAACACTTTGTGAAAGTTTCACACTAGTTGACGACTTAACTCAGGTAAGAGATAGCTTGAGGTTGCTGAGTTTTTGGCTTAGTAAATAAGATCACAGATGATGAACTTAGAAAGTTTTGAATTCTTTGATCGTGTGTAAGTAGCCAATTTGAATTCGATGCCAAGTACTCTATTTATATCTTCAGTAGGATGATCAATGAGAGCTTGCTGAAGATTTGAAAATAGTTTCGTTTGAATTTCTCCTCCATTGTGAGTAACGAATACTTCTGCAACTCTGTTTCAGCATTGAATGCATTCTGCCATACATTTATTGCATCTTCAATGGCGGAGGTTGTCATCGTCTGGCTCTTCAAGACTTTCTGCATTGAGCTTTAACTTCTGCAATTAATGCTTGTGCATCCCAGCTAAGGTAGCCATTAATGATCTGAACAGAAGATTTGAATTTGAACGCTGAGGAGATACGATGTTCATAAAATCTCGCCGTTGATTCCGCAAAAGTAGCTTGATTTAAGGAATAGAAGAGGATTTGGAGCAACGAGAAATAAAGTATTGATTATGTCCTTTTCGCCATTAATGCTCTGAAGGGATAAATAATGCTTCACAGCTAAGCCTGGGTTGGACAAACGATCTTCTCCGAGTTTTCGTTACACGAACTCCAAAGTTGCGTTGTTGTCAAATGATGACCAGATTTTATATGATATTTTTAGGGTCTTTTTAGTCTTTTTATTTTATTATTTTTGAGTCTCATATAGGATTTTTATTATTTTTATATAGATTTTCTATTTATTTTTCATTTTGCATATAGATTAGCTTTTATTTGTTTTTCTAACTTTATTCTATATTTTTAGGAATTTTTATAGTTATTTTTACATTTTTAGGAAAGCTAGTATATTTGTCATTTTTGTCCAGGGACCGAATTGTAAACTTTCAGGAAAGGAAGGATCAAAGTGGAAAAGTTCAAGAGCGGAGGATGAAAAGTGAAGTTTCAAGGACTTGAAGGACCATAATTGAAGTGCTAGCAAAGAGAGGACTTAAAGTGGAAATCAAGAATATGAAGCAACACTCTTTGATTTGAGCATATGGAAAATAAGGTTGAAGGATTAATGGTGGTGGAGAGGAGGTTTCAGAACTTAATAGAGGCTGAATGGAGGTTAATTAAGCCATTTAATTCCACCATTGAAGAAGAAAAAGCATTCCAGTTGAATCTAACAATTTGTACAATCCATTCTTGTAAGTAGTCAAACGGGCGAAGTCGGGGTTGTCAATGACTTAAAATCACTTCCAGATGAAGGCCTTTTTCCAGTTGCTCTTAAAAATAGTGAAGAGAGGTTTTTTTGAAGGACAACAAAGAGACATGCTTTAGACAAAGTCCTCATGCAGTAAAGGTGAAAGAAAAGGGTATGCGTAGGGGTGATGTGAAAAAATTCACAGAGAATCTCAAAGCAATGAAAAAAGCCTAGCTGTTAGGGTGAAGCTGCATGGGCGCGATTGTGACAAAGTTTAAAATGGAACAAATGAAGGGGCAGAAGGGAAGCTTCAGGCCCATCTCCGTAAAAAGGTCGGTGTACATGTAAAAGAAGTGGGTGAGATGCCCTGAGGTTTGGTGGTTGTTGGTGCAGGAGTGGGACGAGTTGAGAGTGCAGGCAGATCAGGTTTTGTGCGTTATGTAACCATACGCTTTGGTGTGGTCTATCTGGCTAGAGAAGAATGGGATTGTGTGTAGAAATATAGGAAATACAGGTGATGGGATTTGGGATGTGCTTATTTTGAGCATTTATTGGTGGGTTAAAGCGGCATGTGAGAGTATTGCTTTTACGTGGAATGATTTTCTGCAAAATTTTATTCATGTCCATGTGCAACCGGTTGTGATTAGGAAGCGTTATGGTGTTTGGGGACCTCCACCGGAGGGTGTGCTCAAGTTTAACGTCAATGGTTCTTCAAGGGGGAACCATGACGAATTTAAATTGGAAGTGTGTGGTTTCTTCTAAAAAACCATGAGAAGTTTGTGGCCTCATGAGGCGGAGGTGAAGGTTATTCGTTATGCGTTGGATTTTTTCTGTGAGTTCCAACAGCGACATATTTTAATTGAGAGTGATTCAGCGTTGTTTGTTGGGTGGGTGTCCTTGAAAGCAAATAGGCCATGAAAGCTTTTGAGGGTTTTGCATGTAACACTCCGATTTCCACCGAGGGGTCACATTGAAAAAAATGCGGAAATAACACTTCAAAAACAAAATCCTTTCAGAACATCTCAAGTTTCCAAAACAAACATCTCTCATATATTTATTATAGCGTAGCCCATAGTCAGTAATATTACAGCACGGAAACAAGACGTAATGAAAGTAATATTCTGCACCACAAGTGCTAATTTGTACAAAAAAGCGGAATCAAAACATAATCTTCAAATCTGCTCCAAAAGTTCATCTCAAGTTTCCAAAACAAACGTCTCTCATATATTTATTATAGCGTAGCCCATAGTCAGTAATATTACAGCACGGAAACAAGACGTAATGAAAGTAATATTCTGCACCACAAGTGCTAATTTGTACAAATAAGCATAATCTTCAAGCATTCCCTCATTGCTTGCGACCTGGCGTTAAGCGCCCAAGCAATAAAACAACAAGTAGAAATGGTTAACTCCAAATACAAGCAATATTCAATAGCACAGTGATGAAAACAGAATAAGCAATGAATAATAAAGCATGAATTACAACAATGATAACAACTGAATATTCACAAGTTTCTCATGTTCAAATGTCACATAATCATGCTTGTTAGTTCTCAATAACTATATGCATAATCTATGGCCAATAATTCGCCTTATACTGGGTGAGGACGATTACATGGGACAAAAATCCACCACATCACCCTCGGTTGATCCCACGGAACAAAGTGCCATCACATCAACCTAATCCTATATATAATGCACATGCTATGACAAATAATCATTATCCTCAGGAACTAACAGTTCCACAATTTCCAGAATCCTCATGAACCAACAGTTCACACAATACAATCAGATATTGTGTTATTTGATATGGTATGTCTTGGTTTATGATTGACATTATGAGTAACTTTATGATTTTTTGGATAAGTTTTATGATAGTTAATAACGTTGATGTTTATCACAAAGATTTGGAGGAACATATTTTTGGTCCTAGTTCGTTTAAAAATATAAGGAGAGTTGCTATTAACGAAATTTCAAGTGATAATATAGATATTTGGATTTTAGAGGTGATCAGGAGTGGACAACAAATTGCATTTTTTCCGTGACACAAAATTCAAGGGTGTGATTTAAAACGTCAGATGAGAATATTGATTTTAAAGGATATATTAAATGGTTGTTTCGTTGTTTCAAATAATTACATCATCGAGTCGTTGTTTTCTTAAACCTTTAGTTTCGAGGAAGAAACTTATTTTAGGGGGGTAGGATTGTAAGACCCTCTATTTTTGTAAATTGCACTTTGGTCATTGAACTGTTTGTAATTGTGATTTAGCCCCTGGGGTTTATAATATTTATGTTTTGGTACTTGAATGATTGATATTGTAATTTGGTCCTTGATTGAAGAGAATATAATCGTTTATGTTACAACAAGATGAGCTTTGGTTCCGTGGTTGAGATTTGAGTATTTCGCTAACGGGGCGAGGGATCAAATCCTGTTTAACGTTGATTTATTTTCTTCTTTTTTCCTTCTTATTTTCGAAAATTTAGAGGGAGGTGATAGCCAAATCCGAAGTGTACGGTGGTTACCGAATTAGTATAAATGATTATCATCTCCACAGAGATAGGTGTTTTCAAAGTCCAAAATTCAATTGCTTAGAACTTAGTGCAGAAAAATAAATTGTTTGATTTTGGTTGTTGTAAGAAATCAGAACTATTATTTGCAAAAAGAAAATTTTATAAGAAGCTAAGCACTTGGGTTGAGTTGAATCACTTATAATTCATGCTTTAGAATCAATTCTCTATCTGAAAGTTTAGCAAGAATTCATGGTTGTTCTAGCCTAGGTTCCTTAAAAGTTAATTCCTTAAACAAGTAAAGCTTTCATTTAAATTACCAAAACCAATTCCTATTTCCTTTATTTCCTAACAATTTCCATTGTACATGAAATAAGCAAGAACACTTGTGTACAGAAAGATAGAATAAGAACCATGAAATGCAATTTATTCAGATATAAAAACAAGAACTAAAGCATGGTTACAAGCTAAACAAACTACAACCCAAGAACTTAAAGAAATTAGCCAAGCATGGCTAAGAAAGACATAATAGAAACCTAGATTAGGAGCTCAAGAAAGGCTTCCCACAACTCAGGTTAGTGCTCTGGAACAAGGAAGAAGAAGTATCTAAGTGTATCAAGGTGTGTTTACAAAAGAAACCAAGTGTCCTATTTATAGATTTCCAAATCTGCGACCCAACGGTGGAGATTTGGGCACCCAACGCTTGAGCGCTGGGATTTATGTGCCAGACCTGGCCAAATAGGGGCTTAACGCATGAACGTTGGCCCCTCCAACGCTTGGGCATTGGCTAAATGCAAAAACTGGGCTTCAGGCAGAATGCCAACGCATGAGCGTTAGGCTTCCAACGCTCAAGCGTTGGCACGGCTGCTGCTTCAATGCCTTGGTTGTTTTATTCTCCTCTTTGATGGGGTTTCATGGTCATTAATGGCCTTCATGTGGCCTCTTTATTGTCCCTTCTTAACTCTGAGATCTCCCTTTCTTCATCATTTCTTCATTCATGACTTAATTCCCATGTGTTAAACAAGAAGAATGCTTCATCTTCTGCCTTCAAATTCAGTCCTTCAACTTCTGTTTATTGCAACTAGGTCCCCACAAATATGCTTAATTTAACCAGATTCCTAAAAAGACTAAAAACCTAATAAAAACATCTAAAAAGAGACTATAAATGGCTAAAAACACAAAATCACTACTCACCAACATGAAAATCCAAAAGTAAAGAAAATCCTAACAAAATGAAGAAAAATCTATATGAGACTCAATAAAAATAAAATAAAATAAAATGAAGTCAAAAGACCCTAAAAACATCATATGAAATCCATTCATCAGGAGGAATGAAGAGGGAATATTCCTTTGTGCCTTGGTAATTTCTGATTTATTGGGGAAATAATTAAGTTGGTAACAAAATTTATTTTAACCGAAAACAAGACCCGATACGTTCTGTTTTTGAAAGAGCTACAAGGAGGGAAGAAGTCAGCTTTTTCTCTTCCTATTTTCACTAGGTTGGGGCGTGTTCCCTCAGCTAACTTGGCTGACCATGTTCTCTTTTAAACTCTAATTAATTTGAAAACAAAATAATCTTGTTAAATTAAAAAGATGCTTTAAGATGCTACTGAAATATAGAAAATGAGCTGAGAAAATAACCTCCCACTCACCCAAATTTCGTGAATCATAAAGAGGGGGAACATTCAGAAACTAAATTCCATTCCCTAACTAAAACACGTTCAACACTCCAGAGAAAAGTTGTTTCCATTTCTCTTGCTACTGCTAAGTTCTACATTCTGCTGCCTTTTCTCCTCTTTGTTGCTGCTGTATTCTCCTTGGAGAAGGCCTTGGAATTATCTAACATTCTCTTCAAGAGGCTCCCCACTTGTGTTCTTGGTAAGCCTTCCTTCCTCAACACATTTCTGACTTCTTCACTTGTTTGAAAGCTCGATTTTAACCCAAAACCGTTTCTATTTTTGGGTTCAGAATTCCTCTCCAAAGCCGGAGCTTGAGCACGAAATTCCCTTCATCTCTGAGATGAGGACAAGCGTTGGAGTGTAGAAGAGGAACACCAACATGTACGTTCATTTCCAGAGCCATACTCGAGGTTGGTTCCGCTCGAAACCCTTATTCTTTTACTCTAGCAAATTCTAGGCCTTAGACACCAAATTTATAATTATGAGAAAATTGGTTTTAAACATGTTGAAACCCTATAAAATGATGTTTAAATTATGTAGAATCAATTTTTATAAAACCCTTGATGAAAATCACTTTTCAGGGCTTAAACGGTGAAAAACGGTGTTTTTGGTCGTCCTAGACAGAGAGCCAACTGATAGCCAAATCCGCAAGTGCACGGATGGTTATCGCGTAATATATAAGATATCGAACCCACAGGGATAGGTGTCTTTTTAGTAACTTGTTTAGTACTTTAACAGAAAATTAAAAGATGTATTTTTTATGTTGGTTTTAGGACAAGTAAATAAAATAGCATGAAATAAAAGAAAATAAAGATGATGGAATTTAAGCACTTGGGTTGAATTACATAGTCTATAAAATATGCTAGCAAACCCCTACTTAATTTCTGAATTCTAAAACCAAGTTCATGATGCTATAGCCTAGTATTTCTACAAGTTAATCTCAATTTCTTGCAATTTAGTTAATTAAAGAAGAAGAAGAAGACGAAAATGAAGTTCAGGCCAACATAAAGCTACGTCTATCCTAATTTCTTAGCGATATATACTTATAGCCTTTTTTAAATCCTATTTCCCTTACTACTTACTAATTCTCATTCGTATAAGCAATAAGCAAAAACTCTTGTGTACTTTAAGAGAAAATGAAGAACAAGGAAATAAAACATAAACTGGAAATATTATTCAGAAATGTAGAAATAAACTAAGACATAAAATATAAACTAAAACAACCCAAGTAACTTAAAAGAATTAGCCAAGCATGGCTAAAAGAAGCATTGAATTACCCTGGATAGGAGCTCAAGTATGGCTTCCCACAATTCCTAGGAACAATTCTCTTTATGGAGGAAAGAAGAATACTTGTTGTATTCTAAATAGGTGTGTCTTACAAGTGAAGAAAAGACCCCTATTTATAGTAAAAATCTGCCTTCCAGCGCTTGAGCGCTGGCATCCCCAACGCTTGGGCGTTGGGGTGCATTAAAATCCCACGTTCAGACATAGGCCCAGCGCTTGAGCGCTGGCTTCCAACGCTTGGGCGCTGGGTGCAACTTCTGACTCAGCTCTTAGTCAGAGTTCCAGCGTTGGAGCATTGGAACTTCCAATGCTGGAGCGCTGGCTCGAACACTAGCAGCTCTTCTTGGATTCCTTTTCTTCTTCAATGGTGGAATTGGTTGGATTAATTAGGCTCCATTCAGCCTCTATTAAGTTCTGAAACTCCTCTCCACCACCATTAATCTTCCAATCTTATTTTCCATGTGCTCAAATCAAAGAGTGTTGCTTCATATTCTTGATTTCCACTTTAAGTCCTCTGTTTGCTAGCACTTCAATTCTGGCCCTTTAAGTCCTTGAAACTTCACTTTTCATCCTCCACTCTTGAACTTTTCCACTTTGATCCTTCATTTCCTGAAACTTTACAATTCGGTCCCTGGACAAAAATGATAACTATACCAGCTTTCCTAAAATATAAAAATAACTATAAAAATTCCTAAAAATATAAAATAAAGTTAGAAAAACATATAAAAGCTATTCTATATGAAAAATGAAAAATAAATAGAAAATCTATATAAAAATAATAAAAATCCTATATGAGACTCAAAAATAATAAAATAAAAGACTAAAAACACCCTAAAAATATCATATAAAATCCGGTCATCACCAACGCATGGGCGCTGGATCCTAGCGCCTAGGCGTTGGGAACTGGGTTCTCAGGCAGGGAGCCAACGCATGAGCTTTGGCATCCCAATGCACATGCGTTGGGCTTCTGCCAGCCCAGTGCTGTTTTTCCGTCCTTTTAATTTAATTGGTTTTTAGGGGGGTTTTTGTCCTTCCGAAGATTAATTTAGGGTTTTTACATATTGAATGATAGGTTGAACTTGGATTGGATGCGAAACATTAGGAAGTAAGGGTAACTTCTTCTAGGAACTTGTTTGTCGTCTGTGATGATTATAACTCTGCTCTGGAAATTTTGTTGTGTTTGGCTTTGAATAAAAATACATGTTTTGTATGTTGGCTGCTGGAACATGTTAAGTTGTTTTTAAGAAATGAGTAATTGTATAACATGTTGAGGGAATTGAATTTAGAAAAACAACTTGGATTTAAATTTCGTATGAGACTATGACCATTGAAAGGATTGTTGTATGAATTGTTGGTTCATGTTGTTGGAATATTTTGTCATAGCATATGCACTATTTAGGATTGTTTAGGATTGATGTGACAGGTCCTTGTCCCGTGGGATCAATCAAGGTCAATATGGTGGGTGCTTATCCCACGTGATTGTCCTACCCTTGTTCTAGGGAAACCTTGGCCATAGCTATGCATATAGTTCTGTCAGAAGCGGCATTAGGAATCATTTTCAAAATTGAAATCGGTTCATCCTCAAAAGTAATATATCTAACCTTAATTATTTCTCCCCCCAACCCAACATCCTCAAAGAATCGCATAGTTTCCATCTCAAATATAGTCTTAGGTGTGAGATAATTAAAACTTATAGTCCCTTGAATGCTTATGATAGCCAATAAAACAACGACTAATTAATTTTGGGATCCAATTCTTTTCCTGATACCTATAAGGTTTTTCTTCAGTTGGACATCCACGAACATGGAAGTGCTTAAGATAGGATTTATCCATGTCCATGGTCCATAAGGCGTTTCTACAAGTGCTTTAGTTGAAACTTTATTCATAATATAAACTGTTGTCTTAAGTGCTTCTTTCCATAATGACTTTGGTAATGTAAAATTAATAATCATATTTCTAACCATCCCTTTAAGAAATCAAATACAGGTACCTCTTTTTAGCACTTGGGATTCCGACCCTATTTGACCTTATGCTTTAGTTTTATCCCGTTTGTATGACTATTTTGTTTATAATCTACAAATTGCCTTTCATTTATAACTCTGCTTGAGTGCACACTTGCGTATTACTAAATTCTATGAGACTTGTAAGAGAGATTAAGGGAATCAAGGGAGCGAGAACTTTTTAATTTCATATACGACCTTTGGAATGAGGGTAGAAGTTAATAGTGATGGCTAATACAAAGAATTTGAATCTTTAATCTAAGGTTCTAGGTACTCATAACACATGCTTAGTATTTAGATTAAAAGTCTTACTTGTATAAGGAATAAGCAAGTTAAGAACTAAGGATAGATCACCGTAGAAAGTAAATTAAATTTCAAACAAACGAATTTAACAAAAGGAATAAGTCATAATTAGTGAAGCTGAACCTAGGTACTATCTTTCTAAATTGATTTCATAATCATTCTCTCTGCTTTCTCTTCTTTAGTGCAAACAAAAACAACAAACAATCTTACCCCCCAATCCCTTTATTTTCTGTTTTTGGATCCAAAACATAAGAAATCAACTTAAGCCGATAATCAAACACAATCCTTGTGGATTCAACAATCTTTTATATTAATTCAGGCATTCTGTACACTTGCAGAAACGCTGTCAAGTTTTTGGCACTGTTGCCGGGGACTGTTTTTCTATTATTGGTTTTAAGTTTACTTTTTATTTTTTTGAATTTGTGTTTTTACTTTGAATAGGTTTGCTTAACCCGATTGTTCCATTGTATGCAGGATACGCCACATACAGGTCATTTGTTGTTTGACCCAGAACCTGAACACACGTTCCACGCTCATCTTGCTCAACAAAGAAGAGCACAAACGGCCTCAATGGATGAAGAGACACGAGAGCAGTTTGAAGCAAGGCTCCGTGTTGAGTACGAGGGGCGTTTGCAAACTAAGGTTCAAGCTCAGATGGCTCATGCAAAACAAGAACAGGGAGAGCGAGATGCTAGGAGATCTTTAAGGGAAATTACTGTACCTGAGTGAATTATGATTTTGAGGGTAGCATTGTCCCACCTATTGACGTACCATTTGACTTCAAGGTCCCATACCATAACATGCACTTGGTGGGTCAAAACTAGTTTCATGGAGGTGCGATAGAGGATCCATATTTGCACATGGACCATTTCACAATGCAATTCACCCCACTGAAAAGGCATGATTTGAGTCTGGAATCCATCTTGTTATTGCTCTTTCCATTTTCTGTAAGGGATGCTACTTGTAGGGATGAACTGGCCCAGAAGTTTGCAGCCAAAATTTCCCCATCTCTCGCATGAAGAAGCTAAAGCAGGACATCAAATTCTTTATTCAACTGGAGTCTAAGAACCTGTATGAAGCATGGGAAAGATTTATAAAGTTGCTGAGGAAGTGCCCATGCCATAACTTGGTAGAAGCTCATCAGATAGACATGTTCTATGCAACTATTAATGATTACTCTAGAGACAAGATGGACCTAGCAGGCAGAGGATGAGCTTTTGATTCTCTGCCAACATAAGAAGCTCAAGAAATCATCAATAACCTTGCTCAAAGGGCAGCCCACTCAAACAATGACAGGAACAATAAGAGAAGTGTCAATGAAGTGGAGGCTTATGAGCATGTGATGGCTTCCAAAAGAAAGTTGTCAGACAAGATGGATAACTTTCAATCAGGGGTGGAAGAATCACCCAAATTTTCTTGGAAAAGACAAGATGGTCAGAATTAGCAAGGGAACTTCAGACCAAATTCCAACCAGAGGGGTTAGTACCAAGACCATAGGCAACAACCACATCGAGACTAAGACCAAGGTTCTACGAAGAAGAGCTTGAAAGATATTGTGGGCCATCTATCCCAAACCATTAGTGTGTTCCAAGCTACCACTCAGTCTTTCATGAACGAGGCTCGCAACAACTATAAGAATCATGAAGCCTCAATCAAGAATATGGAGAATCATATAGGAAAGATCTCCAAACATCTCTCAGAGAGAACTCCAGGTAATTTACCTAATGACACTGCTACAAATCATGTTGAGAATTGTTCGCTAATTTCTTTAAGGAGTGGAAAAATCTTGGAAAAGAGTGAGAAGAACAATTATGAAAAAAAAAAAAAAAGTTAAAAAGAACAAGAGCCTGAGAGCGAAAAAAATGAGGAAAAAAGAGAGAGGAAATATAGTGAGAGGGAGTGTGCTAAAAGTCCTTTTCCTAACACTTCAGCAAAGAAAAAGCTGGAGAAGCAATTCTCCAAGTTTGTTTCCATGTTTAGGAAACTCAAGGTGGACATCCCATTTGCTGAATTCTTGGAGAAGATGCCACCGTATGCAAAGTTCATGAAGGAGATTCTCTCGAAGAAAAGGAGGCTAAGTGAGGAAGATGAAACAATAATGCTTTTTAAAGAGTGCAGTGCCATCCTATAAAAGAAGCTACCACCTAAAGTGAAGGGCCCGGCGAGTTTCAATCTCCCTATTGATTTTTTTGGACATGAGGAGAGGCAGGCTCTAGTTGATCTAGGAGCGAGCATCAATTTGATGCCACTTCCTATGTTTGAAAGGATGGAAGTTGGAAATCTTAAGCCTACAATGATGACACTACATATTTTTGACCGCTCCCCAGTGGAACCATGGGGAGTGGTTGAAGATGTCTTGGTAAAGGTGGGGATATTCGAATTTCTAGTGGACTTCGTGACTGTTGATGTGGATGAAGATGGGATGATCCTTCTGATCTTGGGAAGATCATTCCTAGCCACAACTCAAGCAAAAGTAAACGTGGCTAAGGGAATGGTGTCTTTGAGAGTTGCGGATGAGAAGATCACATGCAATGTTTTTTATCATAAGGTAACTTCTCAGAAGCTTAATGATGTCTTAATGGTAGAAATGATGCAAGCTTAGAGTGATGAGATCCTTGAGCCTTTCTTTCGAAAGGAGGGAGTTGCTAGCTTAAAGATGACTAAAGTTCCCAAGAGCAACCAATCAAAGCAAGTCTATTCCATGAGCTTATTCACTGAGTCAATACTAGTCAAGGAGAAGGGTAAAGAATTGTGCTTCCATTGGAAGCCCATGAGTAAGGAAAATGAAAAACCTTCTATTTCTTTTAATGCTAAATTTTCCTGTTGTGTGACTGCTCTAGAGAATGCTTGTAAGAATTTGATCCATGCATGTGTTGAGTTGAAGGATCCCGCGAGTGCCATGCACTATGGGATCAACCCTGGATAGTTTTCTGAGTACGGGGAAGTCTAACAAGGACTATAACATTGTGCCTCTTGGGAGACAACCAAAGTTTTTTTTTTTTAAGAAAAAGAAACTGTCGCTTTTTGTTTTTGAGTCTTTGCTTTTATGTTGAGTCTTAGTGTCTCATGGTTTATTTGATTTATGGTAGTGGTATTACTGATTGTGTGCATATTTTGCAAGAACTGAGAAGTTTACAAAAATTAATTTGAGCTGGAGGTTCCAGCTGACAGAGACCTAGTACTATTACTTTTCGCACCCAAAATGAGTACAGTGAGTTTTTTCAAACCACTCATTTCTCATTTGAATAATGATCATGCATGTTGCATTTATTTGAACACACTATTTTTGCACATAGTCTGAACCTGTGTACTCACACTTTTGTGCTTGACTAAGCTTGTTGTTTTTTTATTGATAATTCTTTGTATGATGCTTGCTTTTTGTGAAGGTGAATGATGCATGGGTGTGAGCGAATCTTGTGGGACATGTGGAAAGTTAGGTGACAGAGACTTGAGTGACTTTGGGGAAAGTCCAGTAAGGTTGCAAAGATGCCAAACTTGTGGGGAATGAACATTAAATTTAGTTTCCCTCTTAACCTTTATATTGAGTCTACACTCTTTGGCTGTGAGGTTAATAAAAGGGCACACATGTGACAGTGAAGTAAGAAAAAATAAGAAAATAAAGTCAAAAGGTAAGGGAAGAACATGAGTAAGGGAATGGGTCGTATTCACACCACTAAGCATACCACCAATCATGTCCCTACCTTGCAAAATAGAAGGAAGAATTCGCTTTGAGTTGGTAATAACTATGACAGGTTAGGAAACAGGGTCCAAAGGCAAAAAAGAACATGTGTGCGCTCATGAAGTAAAAATAATATCGTCTATTATTAGTGGATTCTCAATATAGGTTTAGGGAATTAAGAATCAGTTGCTCAAATTCTTAGCCTGGCTCTTTGCATTAACTATCTTGAGGAACTCATTCCGTGTTTTCTAAGTGTAAAAGTATTTGCTTGCATCTTATCTGGATTTATTTTCTTGAGCTTGAGGACAAGCTACCTGGAATTTTCGCTTGAGGACAAGCTGTCGTTGAGTATAGGGGTGTGATGACTTGAGTTTCTGAGTTTCTTCCTTAGTTTAATGAGTTTTATTTTGGTCATTTTAGGACACTTTAGGCTTATTTCATGCATTTTGGTGTTTTATTTGAGTTTAGGAGTCTTATACATTCATTAGATGTTTTTATGGGTTTTCTTTGAGTTTTTGTGTTGCAGATTTCTCTTCAGTAATTTGTTTGTTTTGTGCTTGAGCTTTTTCTCCTGGCTTAGATGTATTCTTGACGATCCATCCTCCAAATTGAAGATCAATAAGTTAAGAACAACATATCTAAATTTCATCCCGATCCGACTGTGGACGAGTCCATACGAGCCATTTACAAAAGGAGGCCAGAGCTGCCAAGCCACCACTGTTGCGACACAACCTCCACCGCTGTTGCAGTAACTCTGGGAACCCACTCAAGCACCTCTCTCATGAGCTCCCACACGGTTTCCTGTACTTATTATTTTTTTTCTTTCTACTTGCTCTCTCACCTACTTACTCAGCCCCGAGCACCTGTTAGAGTAAGTAGCAACATTAATCATTATACAATCATTCATAACAAGTAACTAGAGTATAGAAAGTCATAAGCAAACAGAGTCAACAACAACAGCAAGTCAGGAAGCCTCACCACCCTTCTGAGCATCCCCCTGAGATCCATGTCCTCGCTCGTCACTATCGTAGTCCACATTATCACCTACAAACTCTTGTGACCCTCCAAAAGGGCCAACACTACGGAATAGACAAAGATATGCACGGGCATCTACTCTTATCCTCCTAAGAGTAGGCACCCTCTTCCTAGAAGTGACTCTCCAGCGGAGACCACTCTGCTCAGGTGCTAGGTCAACATAAGGGACTTCACGAACAGGATTTGGTGGCAACTGTACATCCGGTGCTGGCTGATGGATCTCAGGTGATGGAGGTGGATTTGGTGGTACATCGACATCTACATAATACAAAGGTATTAGATATTGATGAGGTATATAAAAAGAGAAGGATCTAGGCATAGCTACTAGGTAACTAGGCCGAGCAGCACCCGGCTGCCCATACTAGAATATGGACATGCCCTCGTAGTGGCAATAACCTATGGCTGGATCCACATACTAGCCCGCAGGCACTGTAAAATCTGCGATGATTGTCTCCACGGGAGGCTGAGCCATCCTGAGGGCCTAGTACCTCATTTGTAAAAATAATGATAATAACAAAATAACACAAGAAAGGGGCGTTTGAATTGTGAGATATTTTAAAAATTGTTTTCAAAACAGATATAAGTTTTAGAAAGCTTTACTGAAAACTTAAGCAGCGGATTAATTAACAAAGCGTGAAAGTAAAGCACACAAGAATTTATCCTGGTTCACCGCCTTTAACGATAGGGCTTCGTCTAGTCCTTGGCTTCACCAAGATTTTCCACTATTTAACCTGAACAGTACAAGTATTATGCAGGACTTCTCCTAATATTCTTCAAGACTACTCCTAATATTCTTCAGGACTTCTCCCAAGTATTCTACTGGACTTCTCCTTACAAGTATTATACATGACTTCTCCTAATTCTTTAACAAGAATTTTTCTCTTCTATGAAATCTCTTCAGAAAGAGTGAAGTGGAAATATTAAGAAATGAAAACTCTAAGTATAGGGAATATGACTCTTGGTTTTATACTTGAGTTTGAACTAAACAGAGAAGGTCAGACGATAGATTCTTTGTTTTTGGGTGTGAAGGTTTGAAAGTGTTTGACACTTTCTTTTCACATTAGGAAGGTTTTCTTCCTAGGAAAGATTTGACTCATAGGAAAATAAGAAACAGAAGAAAGTAGATTGAAAATTGCAAGTTCAGAAGCTTAGATGATAGTTCGTTGTTCATTCCTTCTGATTTCTTCAAGTCTTCCTTTTACAGCTCCACTTGGGAATTGTTCTATTTGGGCAGTGGTTTGAACAAAGCTGAGAGATAGTCATGTGATTTCTTCAGAATATCTCAAATGTGACTAACAGATCTCTTCATTAAATGCTCTTGAATGTTGATAGCTTGAAGTGGATAGTCTGATAGAGAAAATAGCTTGTTGCAGACTGAATCTCTGAAAATATCCCTCTTGATTCAACGTGATGTGGACATGTAGAGATTTCCAGAAGCTTTAATGTGTCTGAAGGAGATATTCATTTAATGTTGTTGCTTGATGAACAAGCAAGCATTTGTGAAGAAGGTCTTACTCCTGACTCTGGCAGAGGTTTTGATGACAACAAACTCGTGAACAAAAAGAAGAAAATAAGACTTAGAAGAACCAGTGCAACATGTCTCAAGCAATCTCAAGGGGTTCAAGCTTTAACTAAGTCTTACATAGTTAGGTAAGTTATGTTTCTAAGGTATCCTTAAGTATGAAGGCTCAAACATAAATTAACATATTGAGTTTAACCTTTTTCATAAGACAAAAGCGATAAAAAAACTCCAGTTGATCTTAAAGTTTCATTTTTTGAAAAATGGACTTGAGTGTAATCGATTACACCCTTAAGGTAATCGATTACACAAAGGCAAGTAATCGATTATAGCTTGCTTGTAATCGATTACATGTTTGAATTTGCAATTCAAACAGCAACGTCACTTAGTGTAATCGATTACTTAAGTATTGTAATTGATTACATGCTCAACTAGTTGCATTATTTCATGAGCCATTGTGTCTCAAAACGTTTGGGAAGCATTGTGTTGGTTCATGGATGATCTCCTATGCCTATAAATAGTCCATTTGTGACCAGAAACGTGACTAGACTCATAAGACTCACATATGCCCAATTAACACACTTTCATATTCAAAAACCTTTGTTCTACAACTTTCAAGAGTCAATATTATGAGTTCCTTGTTCTTCATTGTCAAAAGAACACACATGCTGTTCAACTATTGAAGAACTCAGAATAAGAAAGAGCCTTCATATGAAAAGTTCCTAAAAGCATAACTTATACATTCAATCCATTCTATGTTAGAGGATTGAATCAGCTGGTTAGAAATTCTTCTTCATTTTCATTCTGGTTGAGTGAAAGATTCACTGTAGGGTTCGGTGAAGGTTGGTTGTCTGCAAGTGGTTTGCTTTCAGGGTCTGAAAGTGGTGTGCTTTCAGGTTGTTGATAGAAATTCTTAAAGTCCTTGGTGTAAGCACTTGTAAGAAGTTTTTATCAATAGTGGAAAAATCCTCAAGGGGTTTCTTAAGGGACTGGACGTAGCCTTCAGTGGATTGAAGGTGAACCAGGATAAATTTCGTGTGTGATTTCTCCTAACCCTCATCTTTTACTTTCAAGCAACTCTTAATTTCACTGCAATCACAATCGTCATTTGTGAACACCATTATCTTGAAAGTAACAATTTTTGTTAAGGTGAAAATCGTACAAACCTGATTCACCCCCCCCCCCTCAGGTTGCTATCTATACTTACAATTGGTATCAGAGCGTAAGTTTAGGTAATTTGCTTCTAAGATCCGGGAAAGATGGCATCCTCTTCTAGTCATGGTACTAGTGAGGGATTCAACATAAATAGGCCATCATACTTCAATGGAGACCACTATGACTTCTGGAAAATCAAGATGAAAATCTTCATAAGGTCATTGGATGTGGAAATATGGAAAGCCATTGAAGAAGGTCCGTTTATACCAATGAATAAAGTGGGTGATAGCAGACAACTGAAACCAGAAAACAAAGAAGAAAAGAAGAAAGTTCAATATGACCTTAAAGGCATGAACATTCTTACATCTGCTCTTGGCATGGATAAATTCTTCATTGTATCAACGTGCAGAACTTCAAAAGAAATATGTGATACACTGATGATAACCCATGAAGGAACAGATGAAGTCAAGAGATCAAAAATCAATACCCTATCACAAGAATATGAGATGTTCAGAATGCTTCCTGGTGAAAAGGTATTGGATATGCAAAAATTCTTTACTCATTTGACTAACCATTTGATTGCACTAGGTAAAGAATTTTCCAGGAGTGATCTAAACATGAAATTACTAAGATCACTTACAAGAGCATGGCAACCAAAGGTTACGGCGATTTCTGAAAAGAAGAGTTTGTCTAATATGACTCTAGCAACTCTCTTTGAACCTCCAAGAACATGAATTGGAGTTAAATCGTCTAGAAGAACATGAACAACATGAGAAGAAGTATCGTTCCATCTCTCTAAAAGCAAAGGAAAGCACCAAAGAGGAATATGATGCAGATTCTGAAGAGGACTTAAATGAAAATATGAATCTTCTTGTGAAGAATCCTGGAAAGCTATTCAAAAGGAAAGGTATGAAATTTAACAATAATAGAACTTTCCAAAGAAATAGTGAACCTTCCTCCTCTCAGAAATTTACAAGCTTTGAGTGTGGGAAACCTGGACATATCAAACTAGAGTGTCCAAATCTTCAAAAGAAGAAGCATGGATTAAAAGATAAGTTTGAAAAGAAAGATCCAACTACACGAGGAGCCTACATTGCATGGGACGAAAATGAAGTGAGTTCATCATCCGACTCTGAAAAGGAAGAAGCACATGTTGCTTTAATGGCCTCCCATGACTCAGATGATGAAGATATCGAGGTTAGTAGCAATGGTATTTCATTTCATGATTTAGAATTTGCCGTTGAAATGTGTTTAAGTTATGTCAAAGTTTCTCTAAAGTAAGTAGTAAACAAAATGCTATTATCTCTTCATTAGAAGTTAAATGTAAAACCTTACAGAATGAACTAGATATGGTAAAATCTAAATTAGACATTCCACATGATTGCACTAAGTGTAATTCATTAGAAGAGAAAATAGATAGTCTTCAACAAAGAGTCCATAACTTCAATATTGGAAAGCAAAAACTAGATGATATCGAAAGTGTACAAAGACACACAAGCAATAAATTTGGATTAGGATACACATCTCAGTCAAAAACAAAAGAAGTTAAGAAAACTATCTTTGTTAAACCAAACAAAAGAGAAGGAACCTCTAAACATAAGAATGCGAGTTCATCTAAGACTCTGAACAATGGGAAAAATTATCATAAGAGATATTCTGATAGGATCAATCCCATTCCTAGAAATACATTAGGGTATAACAAATATTCATGCACTTATTGTAACAAAATAGGACATACCCAAATAGGTGCTATTACAAGAATGTAGGAGTACCAAATAAGGAATACATGTGGATTAAGAAAGTCGCTAACAATGAAGGACCCAAAGTACATTGGGTACCTAACATCGAAGTTTAAAATCTGTTTTGTAGGTGTGCATGAAAGAAGCAAGCGACTGATGGTATCCTGACAGTGGCTGCTCATCACACATGACAGGAGACAAAACAAAGTTTTCATATCTTATGCCCAGAGAAAAGGGTTATGTCACATATGGTAATAATGAGAAAGGGAAAATACTTGGCATTGGAAGGATAGGTACGCCCCCTCAAACCATCATTGATAAAGTTCTCTATGTTGATGGGTTGAAGCATAACCTGCTGAGTATTAGTCAATTATGTGACAAAGGCTTGAATGTTGGTTTTATAAATGATATCTGTGTGGTGAAAGATGTGAAAACCCAAGAAATCAAGTTCCCAGGATATAAGGTTAATAAAGTCTTCATGATATCTTTGGATGAAATTCCATCAAATGTTAGATGCTTACTATCCAAGAACAACAATGATTCATGGCTTTGGCATAAAAGACTTGCTCACATCCACATGGATCATTTGAATAAACTAGTCAAGCATGATCTAGTTATTGGTCTTCGAGAAGGATAAGCTTTGTGATGCATGTTAGAAAGGCAAGCAAACTAAGGTATCATTCAAACTCAAGAATATAGTTTCAACTACAAGACCATCCAACTACTTCACATGGACTTATTTGGACCATCAAGGACCAGAAGTTTTGGAGGTAATTATTATGCTCTTGTGATTGTTGATGATTACTCAAGATATACTTTGACTATATTCTTATCTCATAAGAATGAAGCCTTTAATTCCTTTAAGAGATATGCAAGGCTAGTTCAAAATGAAAAGTCTATGAACATTTCCTCTATAAGAAGTGACCATGGTGGAGAGTTTCAGAATCATCTCTTCCAGGAATTATGTGATGAAAGTGGAATTTCACATAACTTCTCCGCTTCAAGAACTCCACAAAAAAATGGTGTTGTAGAAAGGAAGAACAGGTCACTAGAGGAATTAGCAAGAACTATGCTAAGTGAATCCAATCTCCCTAAATACTTTTGGGCTGATGCAGTAAGTACTGCATGCTATGTATCCAACAGAGTACTCATAAGGCCAATACTGAAGAAGACTCCTTATGAATTTTACAAAGGAAGAAAACCCAACATTGCTCATTTGCATGACTTTGGATCAAAATGCTTTGTCTTAAACAACGGTAAGGAAAACCTTCGTAAGTTGATGAAAAATCTGATGAAGGTATATTCCTTGGGTATTCTCTGACAAGCAAAGCATATAGAGTCTTCAACAAGAAAACTCTAGTTATTGAAGAATCAGTTCACCTTTTGATGAGTCTAACTCTTCAAATGAAGATAAAACTGCTTTTCCTGATTATGATGAAGAAGAAAACATAATCAAGGATGACCATCAAAAGCAAATGGAGCAAGATTCAGAACCAGTAGAACAAGTTGACGATGCCACTTATGAATTGCCAAAGGAATGGAGAACACACAAAGATCATCCCATTGACAACATCATAGGTGACATATCAAAAGGAGTTTCAACAAGATTACGCTTGAATGATTCAGTCTTAAACATGGCATTTGATTCTCATATAGAACCTTCTATGGTAAATGATGCTTTAGAAGATGAGTACTGTATAGTAGCAATGCAAGAGGGGTTGAACCAATTTGAAAGAAATCAAGTATGGGATATAATCAAGTTAGATGAAAATGGTATCATAGTCAGAAACAAGGCAAGGCTGGTAGCACTAGGATATAATCAAGAAGAAGGGATAGACTTTGATGAAACCTATGCACCAGTTGCTCGTTTGGAAGCCATAAGACTTCTATTGGCTTATGCTTGCTCTTTAAACTTTCCATTGTATCAAATGGATGTTAAAAGTGCTTTCTTAAATGGATACATTCAAGAAGAAGTATATGTAAAGTAGCCACCAGGGTTTGAAGATTCTAAATATCCTTCACATGTCTTCAACTTGAAGAAAGCCCTTTATGGTCTAAAGCAAGCTCCCCGAGCATGGTATGACAGATTAAGTACATTTCTCTGTGAGATAGGATTTCAGAAAGGAAAAGCTGATACGACGCTGTTCATCAAGAAAAACAAAGGCAATACATTATTAGTTCAAATTTATGTAGATGATATTATTTTTGGTTCCACTAACGAAAATTTGTGTAAGGAATTCTCCAACATGATGCAAGAAGAATTTTAAATGTCTATGATGGGAAAGCTAAACTTCTTCTTAGGATTTCAAATCAAGCAATCTAAAGACGGAATATTCATAAATCAATCCAAATTTTGCAAAGAGCTTTTAAAGAAATATAATTTGGATGATTGCAAAGCCATAGCTGCACCAATGGGGTCAAACACTTATCTAGATCAAGATTAGTCCGGAATTCTAGTGGATATTACCAAATACAGAGGTATGATCAGATCTCTTCTTTATTTGACAGCAAGTAGACCTGATATTATGTTCTGTGTGTGTCTATGTGCTAGATATCAAGAATCTCCCAAGGAATCTCATTTAAGTTATATTAAAAGGAATTTCAAATACTTAAAAGGAACTTCAAATGTAGGTTTGTGGTATCCCAAAGGAGGTGTATGTGATTTGATTGGATATTCTGACTCTGACTTTGCTGGATGCAAAACCGAGAGAAAAAGCACAAGTGGTACTTGTCACTTACTAGGAAATGCTCTTTTTTCTTGGTCCTGTAAGAAACAAGCATGTGTTATTCTAAGTACTGCAGAAGCAGAGTATATTGCTGTAGGAAGTTGTTTTGCACAAACGTTATGGCTCAAACAACAACTCAAGGATTATGGCTTAGAGATGGGTTGTATTCCTATGAAGTGTGACAATACCAGTGCAATTAACCTGACCAAAAATCCCATTATGCATTCTAGAACGAAGCATATTGACATAAGACATCATTTTCTTCGATATCATGTCATGAGAAAGGATATAGAAATATCTTTTGTAGACACACATAACCAATTAGCTGATATTTTCACTAAACCTCTTCCCAAAGGTTCATTCTTTAAAATTAGTAGAGAATTAGGTATATTAGATGATTTTGATGTTTGATTGTGTGTTTGCATGTTTGTTTCTCTGAAAATAAGCTCCAAAGTGTGGTTTTCAAACTCAGTAATCGATTACACCTTTCTGGTAATTGATTACACAGGAAAATTTGGCCCAGTTTTTAAAACAGAGATTTCAAGTAATCGATTACACGTAACCTGTAATCGACTACCATAAGTTTTCTGGCCCACGTGTCTTTTCCAGAGAGTTTGAGTAATCGATTACTCAAAGGGTAGTAATTGATTACCACAATATTTTGGCCCAGGAAAATTTCCAGAGAATTCAGATAATCGATTTCCTTGTTATATAATCGATTTCCTATTCAATGTCTGTGTCTCTTTTCATCTTTTAACCGTCTGTAATCGATTACCCAACTTGCAGTAATCGATTACACGTTCGAACAGGCATATATCTGCACTAAACCTTACTGGCATAGTGTATGGCATGGAATACCTTTTATTTTCTTTGGCCCAAAACTGCCCCCACTGCATAATCACTGGCGTCACACATAAATTCAAAATCAGAGTTCCAGTTAGGTGCAGTTATAATAGGTGCAGAAATCAAATTAAACTTTAACTTTTCCAAAGCTTCTAAAAAACATTTATCAAAAAGGAAAGGGGAGTCCTTGTTAAGGAGATTACTCAGTGGCCTAGCAATCTTGGAGAAGTCTTTGATGAGCCTCCTATAAAAACCTACATGGCCAAGAAAGCTTATGATTCCTTTGACATTCACTGGGACTGGGAGCTTCTCAATAACCTCAACCTTGGCTTTGTCCACCTCAATTACTTTGGAGGAAATTTGGTGGCCAAGTACTATACCTTCTGTCACCATGAAGTGACATTTCTCCCAGTTCAATACCAGATTTGTTTCAACACACTGCATCAGTACGGTGTCAAGGTTTGCCAAGCAATCACTGAATGAATCTCCAAACACTGAGAAGTCATCCATGATGACTTCCATGCATTTCTCCACTAGGTCTTCAAAAATTGCCAGCATACAACGCCAGAAAGTAGCTGGGGCATTGCACAACCCAAAAGGCATTTTCCTGTAGGTGAAAAAACCAAAAGAGCATGTGAATGTAGTCTTCTCCTGATCATAAGGATCCACATTTATCTGATTGTATCCAGAAAGCAATAGTGTGCCTGGCCGGATAACCATTCTAGCATTTGTTCCATGAAGGGCAGTAGAAAGTGATCCTTTCTTGTTGCTTTATTCAGTTTCCGGTAATCCACACACATCCTCCAGCTAGTGGTTGTCCTTGTCGGAATCAACTCATTTTTTTCATTCTTAATCACTGTCAAGCCTGTTAGATTCAAATAATTATTATGTTTAGATAATTAACAATTTCTTTATAACATGATATTCCTAAGGTAGAATTCCTAACTTGTTGAACATCTTTATGTCCAGGAAATACTATCATCATAAAGGACTGCATAAAACCACAAGGCATTATCAAGTCCTAGAAATATGAGACAGGCCAAATAAGTGGAAATCGTCCAGGTCCTCACTGAAGAACTACTGCATACGTTTTCAAGAGGAACTGTCTAAATGCATAAAGAAAGCAATCAAGCAGAGACAGTCCGACGACTCACTAAAGACCAAGCTTGCCTAATAATAAACAGACATCCTTTAGAAAGCACTAAAGAAGCTATAATCATTCAACTCCAAAGCACATGTGATAAAGTTGAAACAGACTGGTGCTTAAATACACTTTGTGCAATAGGAAGACTGTTTTGCCAAAGTTGAGTAAGTCTGGTCACAAACCTGAAGAAACATCTCCAGCTTTGAAGTATCTCTAGCCCTTATGCAAAACTAGTTGGGTGCAATCCATTCAAAAGGAGTGTTAGATCAAATAATTAAATGGATTATTATGTTTTGATAATTAACAATTTCTTTTCAATAACGTTAAAGATAAAAATTTCTAACATAGTGAAAATTATCATGTACAGGAATAACCATCTCTAAAAGGAATGAATAAACACCATGGCCTTATCAAGGAAATCAGCTTGCCAGAAGAGTTCGTCCGGTTCGTATAAATCAGTCTGATGGCGCTAGAAAGAAAGATGTTCAAAGTATAAGATTGTCTGATGAATCAAGAGAGATGAATCAACTAATGACCAGTGCTTCTTCTTACAACTACCTGATGGAAATCTTCTCACCTGAATCTACAAAGATCAAATGCAAAGACTGTATTGCTTTAAGGTGAAAGAGTATAACAATCTTGAAGAAACTTCGTCTGCCTTGAAACCTCTCTAGCATCATATAAAGGAGTTGTGGATCAAATCTCTCCGATGAAGAACTTCAGTGAAAGAAAGAATTCAGACAAGAATATTCTGTTTCTTAGAAAAGAACTGAATAAAGAAAAGTTCGTCCGCCAATCCAAATTACTTTGCAGCAGAACTTCAAGAATTGAATGGAGACTATGTCTACCAAGCTACAAAGAAAAATCCGTCCGCTCAAGGTAACAATTGCGCCAAAGGAACAGAGATCAAGAAATGTGGTTTTCGAGGACATCAGGATTATCGAAGTATTAAAGAATATATTTTTCTCATCTGGAGTAATTGCTTCGTGGAATTAAAAGACTCCTACCTCGTCTACACATTTATTAACATACTGGCCACAGCAGAAAGTAGTAGGGACATAATAAAATACAATACCTCTTGGTCCCACTGCATCTCTGCTTTTCCTAAAATCAAGCTGACATCGCGGAATCAACGGCAAGAATCTCTGCACATCGTACAATATCAACGGTCGAAATTCAAAGTTCTGATCAAGGCACGTGATGAGTATTAGCTGTCAAGCACTGGGGTAAAAGAGTCAAAGCAGCCCTCACCGCTGAAGTCTTACACGTTATATACTAAGAAACCAGCTCAAAGCTACTTGCTCAAGATGGAGCCAGACGACATCAACCCAGAAGTACTGATGATTTCCCAATCATATCTTATGCGTGCAGAAAAGCCTCTGATCGTGACTTACGCCTGTTGAGAGATGCAGAATTAGCCGTTATGTGCTTTCCGAAGAGGAAGAAGCACTGCGGGCAGGTTTTCACTCCTACTGTGGTGAAAGTACGAAGACCTTCAATTGAAGATATAGAGAACCTTGCTTCCGCAGCAACTTGGTGACTAGAACTAAATTATACACACTTCAATCTAGTTCGTCCAAAGACCAAGGCAACCTTGGTCTTCAACTCAGGATACATCAAGTCATATCCCAACCTGAGTTGAGTTGCTTATGTGTGCGGACACTTCATAGAGTTTATCTCTCATTATATTCCACACACATAACTCAGAACAAGAGATCAACTTGCTTATGATCTCTCTGTTCTATAAACTTCATTTCCTCTACCCACTCTTATCAAGAAGAGATAATCGTAGAAAAGAAAAATCCTGAAAAAGGTGATAGGTGAAGTCCTGACAATACTTGTAAGGAGAAGTCCTAACAATACTTGTAAGGAGAAGTCCTAATAATACTTGTAAGGAGAAGTCCTTCGAATACTTAATAGGAGAAGTCCTTAGAATACTTGTTGGGAGAAGTCCCTGATAATACTTGTACTATTCAGTTGAAATAGTGAAAATCTTGGTGAAGCCAAGGACTGGACGTAGCCCTATCGATTATGGGGGTGAACCAGGATAAACACTTCGTGTGCTTTACTTTCATACTTTTATCGCTTACACATTACACTTTAGTTCATGCTTTCATAAATAAATTATTTTGAGAACATACTTGTGTCATATATGACATTAAAGTGTAAAATAAGTAACTTTTAATAGATTGCTATTTAACTAATATCTTCAAACGAAATCTTAGCAAAAATGGGTCACACAATTCAAACCCCCCTTTCTTGTGTGTTTTCTGTACCTTCAAGGAGAACTTCAACAGAAACACAAAAGGAGAAAGCGTCCGGCCACCTGCATAGCAAAAAAAAGTCCAAGAGCTAAGAAAGTTCGGCATAAGAGAGTCTGTCTGCCTATACAACACAGTTGACTACCTAACAGCATAATTCAGTTGACAACTCACTCAGTGACGAACTTCTATAAAAACTACGTCTGCCATGCCATGATGAAGATTCCGTCTGCCTAAAGCATCAAAGTGCTCAAGAGACATAAATGCCAGAAAGTTGTTTGCCATGAGGTTATGAAGAATCAGTTTGACAGAAGCATTAAAGAAATTGTTCGGCAAAAACTCTGAAGAATTCATCCATCATAATTTCTTCTTGCTTTAAAGATCATCTACCTCGTCAGCACATTAAATGAAGCATTGTTGATCGCAGAATGAAGAAAAGGAAAAAATTAATATTTTGTTCCTCGGTTCCTCTACTTCTCTGTTTTTCCTCAAATCAAGCTGTTTTTGCAGAATCAACGGCGTGAAATTCTAAATATCGTATCTACTCAACGTTCAAATTTAAATCTTCTGTTCAGAGCATTTAATGATCCTTAGCTGGCATGCACTGGGATATAATGTCCAAACAAAAGCTCAAGGCTGAATACAGTAACGCGCTAGATGATGTCAACAAAAGCAATTAATGCATGACAGAGCACATTTAATGCTGCTTCAAAATTACAGAATTAGCCGTTACTCATAAGGAAGCAGGAGCACTAACGGATCTATTTTCTCTTCTTCGTCAAAGCTCAATGAATACTTTCTACTGAAGATATAAATTGAGAGGTCAGCTTCCGGAACAACTTGGCGACTTGAACACAACCTATTGCATATTTCTACCAAGTTGCCCAACGAACCAAGCTCCCATTGCTTTAAATCAAAAAGCTTCAAGCTATTCATTATTGAGTAAAGTCACCCTCCTGTGTGAAGAACACATAGAGTGTTACTCTCATCCTAGTTACACACTAAACAAACAGAGAACCATAAATCCATATCCTCTCTGTAATTTTTACTTCATTGATCTACCCTACTCCTGTTGAAGAGAATTTTGTAGAACAACAAAGCCAATTTGTAAAGGGAATCAGGAGCAGTCCTGTAGAATACTTGAAAGGAGAAGTCCTCAGAATACTAGGAGAAGTCCTGTACAATGATTGATAGGAGAAGTCCTTCTAATACTGAGAGAAGCCCCTGAGAATACTTGTACTATTTGATGAAATAATGGAAAATCTTGGTGAAGCCAAGGACTGGACGTAGCCCTGTCGATTATGGGGGTGAACCAGGATAAATACCATGTGTGCTTTAATTTTCTGTCTTAAGTTAATTTTTCGCTGCGTGCACACACTCTTATATTCTTTTGAAACTAATAACTGTGTTGAATCTCGAAAGTAGTTTCAAAAATCACACACACAATTCAAACCCCCCTTTCTTGTGTGTTTCTCGCACTATCAATTGGTATCAGAGCCTAACCGCTCTGAAATATACTAACACCTTAACAGGTGTAGAGCGAAAAGATCCATGGTTAACCGGTATAGTCCTCAATAAAAAGCAACCATGATCCAGAAGAACACTGAAGGAAGTACAACTTCTGTGAAATCAACTCAAGAAAAGAATAGAGGATCTCGTAGAGAAGCTGCTCACATGTAAATGAGAACTTGTAGAAGAGTTCACACTCATCTAAGAAGAGCTAGTTAGTGAAAACTATGGTTTTCTGATCCAGCTCATACCTGGACTCATAAATGCTGAATCTTTTGGCAGATATATCGAATAATCAAGTTCTCTCTCAGAAAAGATCTAGAAAAGAGAAGTCATCTTGATTCATGACAAGCTCACGGTGGAACGATCAGATTAGAAGAAGGAAAATGAAACAACTCATCCTGCATTGATGATGCTTAATGATTCTCCTGATCTTGAAGCAAACTAAGAAGTCAAGACTGTGACAAGTCAGTGACAAATCGATTGACTACACTACAAACGATAAAGACGAGGTAACATCAAAACCTTTTATTGTTATATATGATGATTTATCTCTATAACTCACATACCTATGATGCTGAATATTGCAAATAAATGAAAGAAGTTATGATAGACTAGAAAATTGCACGCATCTAAGCGTACATCATTTATGCTACTAAGACAATCAAGGACAGGTTGAAACACATTATTCAAGCAGGCAAAATTGTGCAGATCAAAGTATCCACAGCAAAGTTAAAGAATCTGTCTATAACCATTCTAAGATAGATCAACTAATCCAACCTCGATAATAATAATATAAACTGTGATACATGTGTGTTAAAATATGAAGAGAAATGTACTGTCTTGACACTTTATGACATGTATATTTGTACATACACATATGCTGGTAATTTAAATTAATTATATCCTGTTGAGAAAAGTAAGTTTCTCAATTATATATGTATACATAAAACTAACCAACTGGACCCAAAGAAAACATGGGTACCAAAAAGTGTATAGTAATTTACGTTGCAGAATTTCACAACAAGAGGAACTTCCATTGCAAAAAATGATCAGGAGAAGCCGATCGATCATGGAATCCAAAGTGATGTAAACTTCAACCTACAACGTGATGTTAGGAAGATGGTCTTTCCCCAAAGAACTCAGTCACGCCCTCACCAACAGCAATTACATCCAGCCTCGCGACAAGTTCTTAAGAGTCAAACTTCAGCATTCACTACAGTTGAAAACATCAAGTAGAAAATCTTCCGAACGACCACGTCTCGTTATCGTCTAGTCAAAGGCATATAAGTAACAGTCTATAAAAAGTCAAAATGGACATTTTTTTTAAGATCCGTCCTGATGATTTATCAAGCTCAAAAAAAAAAACATTGTTGATTCAAACCTATGCCTACAAACTCGACTGTACCTTCACTCCTTGGTGACACTATCGTCAACTGTATCTGGAAGCAAGCTGTAATAGCAATATGATGCACAAAACTCATAGCTCATGAGAAATGATCTCACAGGGAGTACTCTAAATTACGTGCATCTGATAAGCCATATTACCAGATAATACACTAATCCTACTAATGAAATTCTATGGTAGAAACTCTCTATAAGTGTTTGCAGGGCAAGACACGGGAATGATAAAGCAGCAGCAAAATGACAACATGTAGGAAGCCAGACGAACACCAAAAACGACAACTTCTGACCCAGATACAGTCCAACACGAAAAGAAAAAAGGGACAAGAAAACCAAGGATTGGTCACTGTCCGGTGGTCACTCAGCCTCACAATAACTGCAACTGTTAGAGTCAAATAATTAAATGAATTATTATGTTTTGATAATCAACAATTTCTTTAAAGCTCAATTTTATCAGAGATAAAATTCCTAACATAGTGAAAACTCTCATGTACAGGAATGATTATCTACTAAAGGACTAAATGAATCTCAAAGCATCATCAAGAGAATCAGTCCACCAGAAGAGTCCGTCCGGTCACTCTGAAGGAAATACTGTCAAATATATACAAAGGAAGGTATTCATGTATAAGACAGTCCGGTGATTCAAGAAAGTTAAAGCAATAACTTCAAACAGTCAACATCCTCTTTCAAGGACACTTCATCAAATTCTGCACGATCAAGTCAAAGTCTACTTCAAGAAGCTGAAACAATCTGCTACTCAAAACTACAGTGATAAAAAAGAAAGACTGCTTCATCTAAAGCTGAAGGAGTATGACAACCTATGAAGAAACACCTTCTGCCTCGAAGCTTCTCTAGCATCATACAAAGAAGTTGTGGATCAACTTTCTCAGATGGAGAACTTCCGTGGAAGCAAAAGAAAAGAGAAGATTCAGTCCTCTAAAAGTTAAGAAGGCTCTAATCCTTAAAGAGGAACTGAATGAAGAAAGTCTGTCTGCCAATGTAAATCACTTCGCAGCGGAATCTTAAGCAATACATGGAGACTACGTCTGCCAGACTCTAAGGAAGAATCTGTTCGCTCAAGCGTCAGATTGCGCCAAGGTACAAACATCAAGAAATGTGTTCTACGAGGATATTAGATCAACAGAAGCATTAAAGAAATTATTCTCCTCATCTTGAACAATTACTTCTTGGATCAAAGTCATCTACCTCGTCTACATATTTATTAAAGTACTGGCAAATGGCAGAAAGTAGGAAGGGACACAATTAATACAATATTCCTTGGTCCCACCGCTTTTCTACTTTTCCTCAAATCAAGCTGACATCGCGGAATCAAAGGCAAGAATCTCTGAGCATCGTACACGTTCAACGGTCGAAATTCAAACATCTGAACAAAGCACGTGATGAGCATTAGCTGGCATGCACTGGGGTATAATGGTCAAAACAAATACCACAGCTGGACCTTCACGCATTAAATACAGAGGAATTAGCTCAAGGCTACTTGCTCAGCATGGATCCAGACGACGTCAACCCAGGCGAATCAATGATTCTTAAATCGTGTCTCAGACTTGCTGAAAAATGCAGAACTAGCCGTTATGTGCAGCTTAGAGAGGAAGAAGCACTACGGGCAGGTTTTCACTCCTTTTGTGGAGGAAGAACAAGGATCTTCAACTGAAGATATATATAGAGAATCCTGCTTCCGTAGCAACTCGGCGACTAGAATTCAATTTTACATATCTCAATCTAGTTCGTCCAAAGAACCAAGACATTCTTGGTTCCAACTCAGGAAACTTCAAGTCATATCATAACCTGAGCTTAGTTGCTTATGTGTGTGGAAAACTTATAGAGTATAAATCTCATCCTATCCCACACACATAACTTAAAACAGAGACCAACTTGCTTATGATCTCTCTGTTTTCTGCTCTTCATTTCTTCTACCCACTCTTATTAGAAGAGAACTATTGTAGAAAAGAAAAACCCTGTAAAAGGTGTCAGGAGAAGTCCTGTATAATACTTGTAAGGAGGAGTCCTTCGAATACTTGATAGGAGAAGTCCTTAGAATACTTGTTTGGAGAAGTCCCTGATAATACTTGTACTATTTGATTAAATAGTGAAAATCTTGGTGAAGCCAAGGACTAGATGTAGCCCTGTCGATTATGGGGGTGAACCAGGATAAAAATCATGTGTGCTTTATTCTTCATGTTACCTTTCCGCTATATACATACTCATGCTTGCATCATGAATAAATCATTTTGAAAACCAGTAATTAACTTTTAAGACCTACCGAATAAGTTTTAAAAATGGTCACACAATTCAAACCCCCCCTTTCTTGTGCGTTTCTTGCACCTTCAATTGGTATCAGAGCCTAACCACTCTGAACAAGACTAACATCTTCACAGATGAAGAGTACAAAGATCTATGGGAATAGATGTTCTCCTCGAACAAAAAGCAACCATGATCCAAACTATAGTGCAGGAAGAACATCTCAAAGAAACCAACGCAAGAAAGGAGTAAACCAGATTAAAGAAGGACTATCACAGATGAGTTGATAAAGCACAAAGAAATCTATGCTCATCCAAGAAGAGGAAGCTAATGAGAAATCCTGACCTTCCAGCTCAGCCCATCATTGGCGGATACTCCAGCAAATTTATTGAAAACAGTTGATACATCATGTGACCATTTGAAATACAAATGAGGTAATTCTGAATTCATGGCTATCAAGCTGTAACCATTTCCTTATCTGCTCTAAATTAAGTAAAATTAGTAATATATTAAAGAAAGGAAAAACTGAATATCTGTCCTCTAATTTTAATTATTCTCTGATTAAGATAAACTTTAAGTCAAGCAACTCCTATATTATTTCAATATTTCATCCACATAAAAAGTACAAAATTTATGTTGCTGCATCAAACCTACATGATATTCTCAAATGCCATCATGAATAGTCAATATCTTGAAATGCATAAACATCTGTATATCGGATTAAGTCTTTGAAAATCCATTCTATCTTGTGAATAAAGGACTAACCCTCTGGACCCAAGAAAAACCCGGGTCCAGAGGGTTACTATCGTGTGAATAAAGGACTAACCCTCTGGACCCAAGAAAAACCCGGGTACCACAAAAGTGCACAATGACCTCTGCTGCAGGAACTCACAGTGAAGAAACTTACTACAATGATGATCAACAAAAGCTGATCAAACAGGGAGGTCAAGAGAAGAAAGTAAAAGAGCAGGCTGGACGAGTATCACTCACTTTCCTCTGTGAAAACTTATAAACAATATATATGATAATGCATCTGATAGCATCATTCACCTGATAAGAGACAACTATGAAGACATGATGTGTAGCACAAAACACATACCAAATAATGAAGCATGCTCACAGGGAGTATCTCTAATTTATGTACATCTGTTAAACCATTGGAGCATATAGGTCTCACTATATATGACAAACTAAAATATGAGAAAGTACTAATAAATTTCTGTGGGAAAAAGTGTACTTCTTGTTAATGCTTGTAGGTGAAGAAATGCACATATTGAGTATCTCAAAGAAGCACTCAAAACACTACTCTGTCACAAATGAAGCCCATCACCAAGAGCTATCGAACTGAGATTGAGTCACCATCTGGTAATCAATCAAAAGACATCCAAGTGAGAACGTCTGGGTTCAACCGAAAGGACACGTTAAAACATCCACGTCTGGGTCACAGGTAAGCAGCTGTATCGTTCCACGTACTCAAGCGTTCTCAACACGCATTAAATCCTTAACTTCCATAAGTGCACATTTATCGATTTTTTTACTTAATGCGCATGCGATACTTGCTATCTCACATCAAATGCACAGGCAATCATCTCTTTCCATAAAACGAGTAAGACTGTCTGCCTTCTAATCAACCTTAACAAAAGAACTTGAGAGTAGAAGCTTCACACTCACATCTCAACTCACCTGCACCTTAGAACCCTTGCTATTCTCTGTTTGTACTCTCTAACCTTTTTCTGCAGATTTCTCAAATGGCTCCAAAGAAGCAAATCGCTGTCAAACCCAAACTTACTCAAGCACAAGAAGCTGTTCTTGAGTTGAGAAAGAAAAATGTTGACGCCAATCGCCGTGAACAAGTTATGAAGATTGGGGCTCAGAAATTCTCTGACCTAGGTGAAAGGGAACTCGTTTCACCAAGGTATCTTGAACTTAACCGCTTCCAATATGCCAAGGTTGCCGGACTAAGTTTCGTGTTATTTCAAGATTGGGCACAACTCATGAAAGTGTCAGAAACTCCTGTTCTTGAGCCCTTGGTAAAGGAGTTCTACCAGTGTGTTGTAAAGAAAAACCCTCGGACTATCGTGAGCAGATGCATGAGGACGATAACTGAAGTCTCTCCTGAAGACATTGCTCTAGCATTAGAAGTTGATGTGAACGACGGAGTTCACTACTCTCCGAAGTGGGAAACATCCACCATAAACAGCAACTGCATCAGGAAGGAAGACTCCAAGATACATGGAAACTCAGTCAATAACCTAGTGGAAGAATACAAGTTTCCACATGCCGTTCTCAGCAAGGTCGCTGTTCCTAAAGAAGGAGCCTCAGATCTTGTAAATAAGATGTCTCACTGGGCACTCTACCAGATGAGCAATATGCAAAGGATCAACCTGCCCTCTCTGATTTTCCATCACATGGTGGGAACTATTGAGAGTCCTGTGTCAAATCTTCCCTATGGTGCTCTCATTACCAAGATCATGGGGCTGAAGGGACTAGTTACTGAAGAGAAACTTCAGAATGAGTTCATTGCTCAAGATTACATCTACCCAACACCCATCAGGTTTGGGGATGTCAAGCGAATGAATCTAAAGATTGACTTCTCTGGGGTTCCAAGGAAGATGCTCTCCAAATGGGAAAAGAAGCAACTGGATGAAAATGAAGAAGCCAAACAAGCAACAGAAGTTCAACCGTCCCCTCCAAAAACCAAAGCGTCAAGAACAAAGAAGCAAACTATCCCAACTGCACCACCACCAATCAAGAAGCGTAATACTCCAGAATCAGATGAGGCAACTAGAGTCTTGCCGTCATCCGTGCCAGAACCAAAGCAAAGACGCCCTGTGAAGGCAACAACTAACACCAGCAGACAAAACGCAGCTTCATCAGGTGATGATGAAGACTCAATGCCAGTAGCTTCATTGGTAAAAAGAGTAAAAGAAGGATCCCAGCGAGTGGCTCCAAAGGTTGATCATCCCTCATCCTCTCTCTTGAAATATCTCCCCTATATCCCTTCATTATTCCACGAATATGTGGAAGACATCATTGACATGGTAGACGATGGAAACTGTGGCTTTCGTTGCATTGCTCAATGGATTGGAGTCAATGAGAATGAATGGCCTGCGATCAGGGTTGAGATGATGGAAGAACTCAAGGCTCATCACTCTGCATATGCCGGAATGATGGAATCTGAGCAACATTTCGAGCGGATAATGGATGCATTGAACTTACCTAAGGGGGAACCTGCTCTATTCCCTAAATGGTTCACCGTCCCTGACATGGGTTTGTTGGCTGCAAGCACCATCAAAATCATACTGGTAACCCTAAGTCAAAGGGAGTCAAGCACCTATCTACCCCTAGCTGGTCCAGCCTTCATCCCTCCCATTATTGCAGTTCTCTGTAATATTGATGACCACCATTGGGTAAGGGTAAAACTCAGAAATGATTCTCTTCTCCCTTATTGCACTCCTATGTGGAGACCAAACTGTGCTAAGAGTTCTAAGAGATGGGGGAAACATATCTCATCAAGGATCTTAAAATATAAGGAGATTGTTGATCCTGAATATGTACGACAACCTCAACGCGTCGGAAGCCAATCCAATAGTGAATCCACTATGGGCAGTGATGAGATCCCACAAGTGCAAGTTCAGACCCCTCAAACCTCATCAGTAGCCCCTTCAAGTCCAGTTCAATTGCCAGAGCCACTTGAAGTTATGAATCGTCCACTGGACGATAAACAACTGAATCTAGACAAAGAAACTGCAGCATGCTCAGTAGATAAAGAAGCAGAAAAGTCAGTGATTCAGGAGGAACTTCGTCCGACTGTAGTAAAGAAGAGTTCTTCAAAAGAGAGTGCTAAGAAGCGGAAAAAATCCAGAGCCTCAAAGAAGACACAACCAAAGAAAAAGAAGCAGAAGACTGGAGCTGAAAACATGAATGATCATATTGATGATCCGGAAATACCTCTGAATGAGATATTGGCCTCTCAGCAAAGAGTCTCCAAGGAATCATCCGCACCTGGGGATGATCAGAATGATGATGTGCTAGCTTCTGCTTCCATGAAATCTTCACAGAACACTACAAGAGTTTTCCTTGCTCACGTTCCAAGGCGGGCACGTCGGACGATAACTCCCTCTTTCTTGCAGGTTCCTGATGACAGGATATTATATGATGTTTTTAGGTTGTTTTTAGTCTTTTTACTTTATTATTTTTGAGTCACATATAGGATTTTTATTATTTTTATGTAGATTTTATATTTATTTTGCATTTTGCATATAGATTAGATTTTATTTGTTTTTCTAACTTTATTTTATATTTTTAGGAATTTTTATAGCTATTTTATATTTTTAGGAAAAGCTGGTATAGTTATCATTTTTGTCCAGGGACCGATTTGTAAAGTTTCAGGAAAGGAAGGACCAAAGTGTAAAAGTTCAAGAGAGGAGGATGAAAAGTGAAGATTGAAGGAGTCAAAGGGCCAGAATTGAAGTTCTAACAAAGAGAGGACTTGAAGTGAAATTGAAGAATGTGACGCAACTCTCTTTGATTTGAGCACATGTAAAATAAGGTTTGAAGGATTAATGGTGGAAGGAAGGAGTTTCAGAACTTATTAGGGGCTGAATGAGCCTAATTAAGCCAATCAATTCCACCATTGAAGAAGAAAGGAATCCAAGAAGAAGCTGTCAGTGTTCGTGCCAGCGCTACAGCGTTGGAAGTCCCAACGCTCAAGCGCTGGACCTCTAACTAGGATGTGAGTCAGAGGTTGCACCCAGCGCTGCAGCGTTAGAAGCCAGCACTGGGGCCTATTTCTGCACGTTGGTTTTTAATGCATCCCAACGCCCAAGCGTTGGGAATGCCAGCGCTCAAGCACTGGAGGTCAGGTTTTTGCTATAAATAGGGAGCTTTTCTTCACTTGTAAAACACACCTATTCAGAATACAACAAGTGTTCTTCTTTCCTCCTTAAGATCATTGTTCCTAGGAATTGTGGGAAGCCATACTTGAGCTCCTATCCAGGGTAATTCAATGACTCTTTTAGCCATGCTTGGCTAATTTCTTCTTTAAGTTTCTTGGGTTGTAGTAGTTTATAGTTTATGTTCTAGTCTTTTTCTACATTTCTGAATAATAATTCCTTTCATGTTTTATTTCTTTGCTCTTAATATTATCTTGCTGTACACAAGAAGTTTTGGCCCGAATAGACGTAGCTTTATGTTGGCCCGAATTCATTCTTCATCTTCTTTTCTGGTTAACTAAATTACAAGATCTTGGATTTAGTAATTAGGAAGAAAGTTCTACATTTCTTAAGATCATTAACTTGTAGAAATTCTAGGCTATAGCATCAGGAAATTGGACTTAAAATTCAGAAATTAAGTAGGAACTTGCTAGCATGTTTATAGACTATGTAAATCAACCCAAGAGCTTAATTCTCATCATCTCTATTTCTTATATTTTTATGCTATTGTTTCTTGCTAGTTCTAAAACCAACATCAAATATTCATCTTTTAATTTTTCTGCACAAGTACTAGATATTCTAATAATAGGAAACCTATCCCTTGGGTTCGATCTTTTTATTACACGATAATCAACTGTGCACTTGCGGTGTGGCTATCAAGTTTTTGGCGCCGTTGCCGGGGATAGGATCTGTTTAAGTTCTTGTTATTATTTTTTTTAGTGCTTCTTGTTTATATATAAAAAAATATAAAAAAAATATTATCTGTGTGATGAACTGGTGCTGCTAATTTTGTTTGCTGAGTATTGTCAGGTATAGCAATGGCTGAAACATTCGAGCAAAGGGAGGCAAAAATCCGAGCAAACCTTGAAAAGGAATATGAGAAGAAGAAGCAGGATGTTTTCACTCTAGTTGACGAATTCTATTCTAATTTAGAGTGCAAGCGAAATGCGGGATTTTTGCCAACTCCTGAGCAAGAATGTAAGGCCATGGAGGAGTTACAAGTGAAGATACAAAGCATTCTAAGGAGGCAGCCCGGGGATGAGGAACAACCACCCGTTCATGAAAATGAACCCGAACCCGTGGTTCAAAGAGATGAGGTAAAAGAGACCTCCATTGTAGAATTTGTCTTTGAAGACAAATTGGAAATGGAGGAAGAAGAACCTCAAGGGACCTATGTAATAGGTTCAGAAAATCAAGGCAAAGCACAACAAGGGGAAAATTGTCTTATCCCTTCTATTTGTAATTTTATTAGTGTTGCCTTGATGGCTGAAAATTCATTTGGCACCATGATGTTTTTGTGCCAAAATTTGCATGATTTGCGGGGTCTAATGAATTTTGTAATAGACCCTGGTTGAAAAGTGATTAGTGAAAAGTCTACCAAAGACTATAACATTGGGCTTCTTGGGAGACAACCCAAGTGTTTCTATTGCTTTTGTTTTGTTTTGTTTTGCTGAATAAATAGCTGCAGGAACCCCAATGCTCAAGCGTTGGAGGCTCAACGCACATGCGTTGAGCCCCTGTTTCTTGCCCAGTTTTTATTTTAATTCCAGCGCTCCAGCGTTGGGGACCCAACGCTCCAGCGCTGGAGCTCGAGCAGATTTTCTGTTTTATTTTCTGTTTTCTTTGTTTATAATTTTGTGTTCACCATTTCTTGAAAAGTTTTAGATTCTTTGAGTTTTCCCTTGCTTCTATAATGGTTTTGATTTTTGGGAACTCAAGAATTCTTGTTTTTAAGTTGGACACAATTTTTCAACCCAATTTATTAAGTGTGCTGTTTTTGGAACTAACAAGTCAAGCAAGTTTGTGCTTGTGAGACTTTTGTTTGTTCAATGTTACAGGATAGGTACCAGAAGGAGAAAGAGCCCTCTTGAACTTAATGTTCAAAATTAATTTTTGCATTGAGGTTCTGTTGGATTTTTGTGGAAAATTTGTGATTGTGCTAGCTTGTAGTTTTTCTTTTTAATTTTTAGCTTTATTTTTAGTTTAGTTTTTCTGTTTTATTTTTTGCATGAGTCTTGAGTATATTATCCAGTGTGAATGCTACTATTGCTGTAAGTTCTTTATCTGATTGAACTGCTTTTGAAAAGGTTCTATGTTTTGAAGCGGTTAGGATTGCATGCTGTTAAAATTGATTTTGGATGTCTTGATTGTTTTGGTTGTTGGCAAAGTTTTTCTGAGTTCTAAAAAGGGTATCACTTACCCTATGTTTTTCTGAGAGCTGAGGACTTTGAATTCTTGATTGTAAAATTTTTCTGCCTTGTGTTGCATGTTGATTGGGATTTTGTATACTTTGTGAGTTGAGAAGAGATTATAGGCATTTTTGAAAACTCAGAGTTTTGGTTTGAAAAAGCAAAAATCCACTTGTAGCCCCTTTTGAGCCTTAAAAGAGTCATTCTTTGAAGCCTACTTTGTGTGATATTTTTAAGTTGTTATTGTGATTCATGTGCTGAAATTGTTAGAGCTATGTTTGTGGGTTTCTCTCTAGAAAAAGAAGGAAAGAAGTTGAGGAAAAATAAGGTATGTGCCTTAGAAAAAATAATGAAGTGGTTGGGTGAGAAAGAGTATGAGGGGAGTAAAATTCAAGTCATTCATCCCATACATTCCACTACTTTGTTCAAAAAAATAAATAAATAAATAAATAAATAAATAAATAAAATAAAATTGAGAGAACCCTTGAGTTGAATTGTTGAAGCTCTTACTCAAGAAAAATCACTTAACAATAGATTCTGAGTCAGCCACTAGAGTTGCCAATTTCTTGAAATCCACACCTTGAATTGTTCAACCTTTTGGCCAAGTTACAACCTTCAAAAACCTCTTCAAAGTTACTTGGTTGCACTATTTCAGTTTTGATTTGAATGATAGGCAGGATTATTGAGCTTTCTTGTTTTTCATGGAGAATATTATTTTGTGAGCTTAATTTGATGAACTCAAACATGTTGAAAAGCCAAGCCTAACTTTCTTGATTCTATATCTTTAAACATGCAGGTCTTCCATATCCGCTAAGCTTTCTTGGAAAGGTTTTTGTGCTTCAAGTTTTAATCAGATAAACTTTTTCTAAACTCAGGGATGAGTTTCTCTTTAAGTTTTATCGCTTGAGGACAAGCTGTCGTTGGGTATAGTGGTGTGATGACAGGATATTATATGATGTTTTTAGGTTGTTTTTAGTCTTTTTACTTTATTATTTTTGAGTCACATATAGGATTTTTATTATTTTTATGTAGATTTTATATTTATTTTTCATTTTGCATATAGATTAGATTTTATTTGTTTTTCTAACTTTATTTTATATTTTTAGGAATTTTTATAGCTATTTTATATTTTTAGGAAAAGCTGGTATAGTTACCATTTTTGTCCAGGGACCGATTTGTAAAGTTTCAGGAAAGGAAGGACCAATGTGTAAAAGTTCAAGAGAGGAGGATGAAAAGTGAAGATTGAAGGAGTCAAAGGGCCAGAATTGAAGTTCTAACAAAGAGAGGACTTGAAGTGAAATTGAAGAATGTGAAGCAACTCTCTTTGATTTGAGTACATGTAAAATAAGGTTTGAAGGATTAATGGTGGAAGGAAGGAGTTTCAGAACTTATTAGGGGCTGAATGAGCCTAATTAATCCAATCAATTCCACCATTGAAGAAGAAAGGAATCCAAGAAGAAGCTGCCAGTGTTCGTGCCAGCGCTGCATCGTTGGAAGTCCCAACGCTCAAGCGCTGGATCTCTGACTAGGATGTGAGTAAGAGGTTGCACCCAGCGCTGCAGCGTTGGGGCCTATTTCTGCATGTTGGTTTTTAATGCATCCCAACGCCCAAGCGTTGGGAATGCCAGCGCTCAAGCGCTGGAGGTCAGGTTTTTGCTATAAATAGGGAGCTTTTCTTCACTTGTAAAACACACCTATTCAGAATACAACAAGTGTTCTTCTTTCCTCCTTAAGATCATTGTTCCTAGGAATTGTGGGAAGCCATACTTGAGCTCCTATCCAGGGTAATTCAATGACTCTTTTAGCCATGCTTGGCTAACTTCTTCTTTAAGTTTCTTGGGTTGTAGCAGTTTATAGTTTATGTTCTAGTCTTTTTCTACATTTCTGAATAATAATTCCTTTCATGTTTTATTTCTTTGCTCTTAATATTATCTTGCTGTACACAAGAAGTTTTGCTTATGACTTATGTCATAAGATCATTTGGTAAGTAGTAAGGGAACGTGGAAATAAAAAAGGCTATAAGTATATATCTCTAAAGATCATTAGGGTAGACGTAGCTTTATGTTGGCCCGAATTCATTCTCCATCTTCTTTTCTGGTTAACTAAATTACAAGATCTTGGATTTAGTAATTGGGAAGAAAGTTCTACATTTCTTAAGATTATTAACTTGTAGAAATTCTAGGCTATAGCATCATGAAATTGGACTTAAAATTCAGGAATTAAGTAGGAACTTGCTAGCATGTTTATGTTAGTACAGATAGCAACCTGAGAGGGGGGGTGAATCAGAGTTGCCCCGATTTTCGCGTAGTAGTACCAAACGACTTTCAACGCAATTAGAGTTGTAACGTAAGAACGTTATTGCAGCGGAATATTGTAATTGCTTGAAAGTAGAAGATGAAGGATGAAGGAAATGACACAGAAAGTTTTATCCTGGTTCACCTTCAATCCACCGAAGGCTACGTCCAGTCCCTCAAAGAAACCCCTTGACGATTTTTCCACTATTGATAAAAATCACTTACAAGTTCCTAACCCAAGGACCCCAAGAATTTCTACCAATATCCTGTGAAAGCAAACCACTTTCAACAGCCCCTGAAAGCAAACCGCTTTCAGTTCCTGAAGGCAAACCACCCTCAGACCTTGAAGACTAACCCGCCTTCAATCGAACAACCCTTCACCGAATACCACGGCGAAGTTAGAATCCCTCAGAAAGATTACCACTTTCTGAAGAACCACTCCACTGAATTCCACAGTGAAGATTTCCCATGATCGAGTTCTCTTAACGAATGCTTGCACCAAGGACCCTAAGATATTTTATCAATCTTCCTGAAGCAACCCACTTCTGATTGATCAAGTCTTCTTAGCAATACTTGTGCCAAGGACCCTAAGAGGACCCATCACGCCTCAGAAAGCAAACCACTTTCTGATGACACCGCATTACCACGGTAGACTTTGAATCAAACTTGATTCAAAGGGCCTTTTTACAACCACCGAAAACTACGGTGAAAGAATCAACATGATTCAAATAGAAGAAGAAGAAGATGCCTTTTCTATGCATGATTCAATCCTTTTGACAAGAAGGATTGATCTTAGTTTGTATGCTCCAGGAAATTACAATGAAGGCTCTTCCATTCTGAGTTTCTCAAATGATGAACATCATGAGTGTTCTTATGAAAATGAGAGAACCGAAACTCAGAATGATGACTTTAATGAATATGAAAGTTATGGACCAAGTCATTGATGTTTCTGAGTGTCTAAGGACTTTATATAGGCACTAGAGGTTGTCCATGAACCAACACAACCTTTCCCAAATGGTTTGAGACACAATGGTTCATGAAATAACACATCTGTCGACCTGGTAATTAATTACAGCAGTTAGTGTAATCGATTACATCATGCCGTTGAAGTTTGAATTTGAATTTCAAACTTGGTAATCGATTACACACTTGTGGTAATCGATTACACACATCCTGTAATCGATTACACACATCTGTAATCGATTACAGACAGTCCAGAACTCAGTTTTAACCATCTTAAACCCTAATTGAGTGTTCCTACCAAGTTTAACTTGTGAGAACATATTGTACTCAATTAGTTGATCTTTCATGAGCCTTCTAATGCAATTAAACCTTAATAAAGCATAGCCCACTAAGTTGACAAGACTTACTTAAAACTAAAACCTTCATGTTTTGATCTTGACGTTCTAAGCCTGGTTCTTGAAGTCTTTCTTCTCTTAAGTCTTCTTGAAGTCTTTCTTCTTTTTGTTCCTTTCTTTCTTGAAGTCTTCTTGAAATTAAACCTTTTCTCTTCTGAAGTCTTTCTTCTTTTTGTGATGTGTTTGTCTTCATCAAAACCTCAGTCGAGTCCAAGGACGAGACTTGATTTACAATCTCCCCCTTTTTGATGATGAAAAACATCATGCTTGAACATTGATGGATCATTAGACGTTCTTTCTTGTTTTGTATCTCCCCCTTGGTTTTGCAATTATATCTCCCCCTTTGTTTTGCAAATGAAGCACAGTATCCTGAAAATGATCAAGCATACACAAGACTTTTCTCCCCCTTTTGACATCATCAAAAAGAAGATAAAGCCACACAAAATTTTCCAGGATAATAGAAATAAAGAGAGACATGCATAATATACATCAGAACTTTTCTCCCCCTTTTTGTTCCTCTTGTAGCCTTTCTTGTAAACAATCTTTACAAGGCACAGAACCCTTTCTCCCCCTTTTGGCTTAATCAAAAAGGAAGATGAGGCCAAGCATAATCCACACATGCTAACAAGTAGTATAGATATTTAATACATGGGAAGTGGGGTAAGCAAGACAATATATAGAAACTTATGCATCACACGTAAGTTAAAGCATAACTAGTTAAGTTCAGAATACGTAAGTAAACGTGCAAGCAATAACCAAAACATCCAGAAGATAAGACTAAACTATTACAATCCCAAAATAAATAGTCCGAATGAAAATAGAGATAAAGATAGAAATAGTCTAGAAATCTTCAGAATCATCAGAGAGATCAAAAGAGTCATGGGTAGAGGGAGCCATGCGATCAACACGAAGACTAAGACGATCCATATCTGCACGAAGAGTGGTGTACATGGATTCGATCCGTCCTTCCATGTGATCAAACCTCTGATCAAAGTGTGCCCGCATGTTAGCCATATGAGAAAGGATGAGTTGTGTAGAGGCATCCGTACCAGCAGATGATGAAGGAACACTCTCAGAAGGAGGAAAGAATGCTGCAGGAGTAGGAGCAGGAGGATCCTCAGATGGTAGATCAGATTTGTTCCTGAAGAACCCATCATCATCCTGAATGAATCCCATCTTGTTTAGGATGTTCAGATCAATGCGCTGAGCCTTACCATCCATTTTAACAGAATATTCACCATGAGTAGGAACACCCTTCTTCTTCAGAATGGTAGAAATTGCAGAAGCAAATGGAAGAGGGCTAGTTCTTTCCTTATGCATCATCATGTGAATCATTACCAAATAAGCCCAATTAATAGACTTTTGATTAACCATGCCATATAGAATTTGTAACTCTAGATTGCTTATCTGAGCATGATTAGAACTTTGAGGTAAGATCACATAACTGAGCAAGTAGTGAAGCATTCTGCCTTCAACAGTGAGAAACCCAACAACAAGGGTGTCTCTAGAATGGTTGGCATCAACTCTCTGCTTTTTAGACTGAATTTGCTCTTCAGTGAAGCGACACAGAGATAAATAAAATGATCGCTTATCATAATCTTCCCATGGGCAAGGCAATTCATAACCTAATTTTGCTCCGGTGCTAGGAATGGACAGACATTCTCCCAACTCATCAATTGTCAGAGATATGTCAATACCCTTGACAGATGTGCATATCTTGCCACCACGCTTAATCAGATTACAGTAAAAGACTCTGACAAGTTCGGGAAAGAATTTACCTTTAATCTCAATGAACGAGTCAAGTCCCTGATGATTAAGCAATGTTGGAAATGTCATCCCTGCTGTCAAGAAAGAATCCAGAGCACCATACTTTGGTGTAAGAACTGGTCGATCAAGAAAATGAGCAAGAAATCGTTGTTTCTGTTCTTCAGTTGCCAACAGCCTTGAGAGGTCCAAAGCATCCATGGATGGGTTCTTAGAACGAAGAGGTTTGCGTGAGGAAGAGGCCATGGAAGTTGAATTTGAGAATTTTCGAGTTCTAGGGTTTAGCAGGACCGAATTGGGGCTTTTTTATATAGACCAATTCAACAACAATTGGCAGTATGAATAGATGGAGATGGATATTAGGAGCAAAACCCACAAAGAATTATTGAAAACGAACAAGAATTGTGGAAGATATGAGGAAATTCGAAGTGCTGGTGTCGCACGAGAGAGAGAAGGAACCAGAGGAGGCTGTAATCATTTAAGAACATAAAACCCAGAAAATATATATTATCGGGCATGTAATCGATTACTACCTTTTATGTAATCAATTACATACTGCAAAATTTGAATAATGATTCAAATTCGAGGAGGTAATCGATTACACTGCATGGGTAATCGATTACCTTCTTTTTTTTTTTTTGAAAAGAAACAGGGCCAAAATAATCCCTGTAATCGATTACTGATCCTATGTAATCGATTAATATGACTAAAAACTTGAAAATTCAGACATAATAGGCACAATATGAAGAATATCTCTAACAGAGAACCATAATGTAAATACAAATGCCTAAGAATGCATTACTATTCAATTTAATGCCTTTTAGTTTTGTAAGGATGAGATGATCCCACTTTAATGTGCATAAAATTCATATATGTTCAAGAAACTATCATGCAATCTAATAAAGATACTTTATAATTTTAACATATGAAATTGCATTACTAACCTCTTTATCAGAATGATGTGTTGCCATTAAAATTTGACAAGCTTTCCTCATTTTGAGTTGAATGATGAATTGCTCCATTGTCATCCAAGTTTGTCTTCTTTGTTTTTGGAACTCTTTTTCTCATATACCTTCTTCAAGATTATAACCTTGTGCTACTAATCTAGCCTAATTTTATATTTATGATTTCTTGTTCTTCTAATTTGTTCCTAAACATCTATTTGGCTTCAATGATATACTTATCATTTAGGGAACCGATATACATACTAGGTTTTTCTCAAACTAGTCCAACCCTTGGCTTGAATTCAGTACTTATCTCCTAAAGCATTATGTACTTTAGATGGCTCTATTTAATATGGTTGATTTGAGAAGATGTACCTATTTTTATTATGCTAAGAAATTACCCCTTTTTCATTATTCCCATATAAGATATAAAGATTTTGTTTTGTCTCCAATCATGTGTGATGTGCAGCCATTTTCAAGATATCATAAATCCTTTGCTGTTTTTCATACACACTTACAAAACAAATTCTTATGAAGGAATGTTAAAAAACTAAATTGCTTTGGGTTCTAGGTTATTGTTTGTCTTAACCACCCACATACATTGCCCACTTGATATTCCTATAATAACTTCTACTAGAAGTATGTCCTAATCTATTGCAATAACTATAAGCATATAGTCTATAACCTTCATATTATATCTAAGCATATCATAATGTCTCCTAGGTTGTCTTGGAACAATTTGAGAATAATTCCTATTGAAACTTTTATGCTTTGATTATATAGCATGAGTATGTAATCGATTACAGCAGTTATGGTAATCGATTACTTAGACGATTTTAACAGGCACGAGGACTGGGAACAGGGTTAATCGATTACAGGTCTATGGTAATCGAATACTAGGACATTTTTATAAGTTCTAACCTATAAATTCCTATGTAACATATTTCTAGAGGAACATATAATCATATAATCAATGTAATCAAATAAGTTTACATAAAGATCATGCAATGTAACATATAATCACATACTTAGATAAATATCTAATTAAATATCATGTTCATCTAAAATGCCTAATTTTCTTTTAATCTTAAAGACTGAATCTTTAGGATTGTTTTGGGACATTTGAGGGTAGTCCTATAGTTCATATTTCCAGAAAAATTAGCATGCATGTGTTTACTCCTAAGAGATATAATTCCATTTGAAGCATTTGACATTTTTCTTCTAAAGATGAAATAGTAGCATTTTAATACTAACTTTAGAAGCATTACGGCACATCTTAAAAAGACTTTCTATAGCATATTCTAAATCATTAGAAGAAGAAGTACTGGTACTAACCTGGATATTTTCCTTGTCAGAATTATGAGATGCCATTAATGCAAAGTGTGCTTCTTCCTTCTTTGATTTTGAGTCTGAGCCTATGTCATTGTCATCCCAAGGGATGTATGCTCTTCTGGAGTTTGAATCCTTCTTTTCAAACTTCTTCTTTAGTCCATGCTTCTTCTTTTGAATGTTTGGACAATCATATTTGATATGACCAGATTTTCCATATTCATAACATGTGATCTTTTTGTGAAGAGGAGGAGGGTTTATTTCCCTTTTGAAAACTTGTAGACTTCATACTTTTTCTTTGTAAGAACCTTCGAAAATTCTTGACTATTAAGACCATGTTCTTATCATCTTTTGACTCTGCATCATATTCATCATTGATGCTTTCTTTGGCTTTTAGAGCAATAGACCGATGTCTCTTTTTGTTGTTCTCATATTGCTCAAGTTTGTTTAACTTCAAATCATGTTCTTGAAGTTTTCCAAAGGAGTAGCCAAAGTCATGTTGGAGAGACTTTTCTTCTTTGAGAGAGCAGTGTTCTTTTGGTTGCCATGTTCTTGTAAGGGATCCTAACATTTTCATGTTTATGGCATAATAAGAGAATTCCTTACCAAGAACAACAAAGTGATTCAATAATCGTGTGAACCGCTTTTGCATATCAAGTATGCTTTTTCCAGGAAATATTCTGAACATCTCATATTCTTGTGATAGAATATATTGATCTTTGAATCCTTTGACTTCATCAGTCCCTTCGTGTGTAACCATTAAAGTATCCCATATTCCTTTTGAAGATTTTCAAGTAGATACCCTAAGGAATTTCTTCATACCAAGGACTGAAGTCTAGATGTTCATACCTTTTTAAGTCATGATGAACTTTCTTCTTTTCTTTGTCACTCCACGTGTTTTCTGGTTCTGATTGTGAACTTCCTTCAACTTCTACTACAGGCCCAAGGAGATCTTCTTCAATGACTTTCCAGAATCCCGCGTCTAATGGCTTTATGAAGATCATTATCTTGATATTTCAGAAATCGTAGATTTCTCCATTGTAGAATGATGGCCTGTTGATGTTGAATCCTTCATTGGTACTTGTTGTAGATGAGGATGCTATCTTCTCCCGGATCTTCGGAATAACTTACCTAAACTTCCGCTCTTATACCAATTGTTAGTAGAGATAGCAACCTGAGAGGGGGGGTGAATCAGAGTTGCCCCGATTTTCGCGTAGTAGTACCAAACGACGTTCAACGCAATTAGAGTTGTAACGTAAGAACGTTGTTGCAGCGGAATATTGTATTTGCTTGAAAGTAAAAGATGAAGGATGAAGGAAATGACACAGAAAGTTTTATCCTGGTTCACCTTCAATCCACTGAAGGCTACGTCCAGTCCCTCAAAGAAACCCCTTGAGGATTTTTCCACTATTGATAAAAATCACTTACAAGTTCCTAACCCAAGGACCCCAAGAATTTCTACCAATATCCTGTGAAAGAAAACCACTTTCAACAGCCCCTGAAAGCAAACCACTTTCAGTTCCTGAAGGCAAACCACCCTCAGACCTTGAAGACTAACCCGCCTTCAATCGAACAACCCTTCACCGAATACCACGGCGAAGTTAGAATCCCTCAGAAAGATTACCACTTTCTGAAGAACCACTCCACTGAATTCCACAGTGAAGATTTCCCATTATCGAGTACTCTTAACGAATGCTTGCACCAAGGACCCTAAGATATCTTATCAATCTTCCTGAAGCAACCCACTTCTGATTGATCAAGTCTTCTTAGCAATACTTGTGCCAAGGACCCTAAGAGGACCCATCACGCCTCAGCAAGCAAACCACTTTCTGATGACACCGCATTACTACGGTAGACTTTGAATCAAACTTGATTTAAAGGGCCTTTTTACAACCACCGAAAACTACGGTGAAAGAATCAACATGATTCAAATAGAAGAAGAAGAAGATGCCTTTTCTATGCATGATTCAATCCTTTTGACAAGAAGGATTGATCTTAGTTTGTATGCTCCAGGCAATTACAATGAAGGCTCTTCCATTCTGAGTTTCTCAAATGTTGAACATCATGAGTGTTCTTATGAAAATGAGAGAACCGAAACTCAGAATGATGACTTTAATGAATATGAAAGTTATGGACCAAATCATTGATGTTTCTGAGTGTCTAAGGACTTTATATAGGCACTAGAGGTCGTCCATGAACCAACACAGCCTTTCCCAAATGGTTTGAGACACAATGGTTCACGAAATAACACATCTGTCGACCTGGTAATCGATTACAGCAGTTAGTGTAATCGATTACATCATGCCGTTGAAGTTTGAATTTGAATTTCAAACTTGGTAATCGATTACACACTTGTGGTAATCGATTACACACATCCTGTAATCGGTTACACACATCTGTAAGCGGTTACACACATCTGTAATCGATTACAGACAGTCCAGAACTCAGTTTTAACCATCTTAAACCCTAATTGAGTGTTCCTACCAAGTTTAACTTGTGAGAACATATTGTACTCAATTAGTTGATCTTTCATGAGCCTTCTAATGCAATTAAACCTTAATAAAGCATAGCACACTAAGTTGACAAGACTTACTTAAAACTAGAACCTTCATGTTTTGATCTTGACGTTCTAAGCCTGGTTCTTAAAGTCTTTCTTCTCTTAAGTCTTCTTGAAGTCTTTCTTCTTTTTGTTCCTTTCTTTCTTGAAGTCTTCTTGAAATTAAACCTTTTCTCTTCTGAAGTCTTTCTTCTTCTTGTGATGTGTTTGTCTTCATCAAAACCTCAGTCGAGTCCAAGGACGAGACTTGATTTACAGTTTATAGACTATGTAAATCAACCCAAGAGCTTAATTCTCATCATCTCTATTTCTTATATTTTTATGCTATTGTTTCTTGCTAGTTCTAAAACCAACATCAAATATTCATCTTTTAATTTTTCTGCACAAGTACTAGATATTATAATAATAGGAAACCTATCCCTTGGGTTGGATCTTTTTATTACACGATAATCAACCGTGCACTTGCGGTGTGGCTATCAGTTCCTAGAATGCTTAAAATTGAGAATGCCATCTATGCTCCACACTTGATGATGGAACTCCTGGGATTCAACTTTTGTATCCTTGCCAGACTCTGGTCTCCTCCCGCTATGAATGGCTTACAAATTGCATTCACTCAAAGGTCCAGGTACGACATCTTTCACCATGAGTGGGAACTGTTTGTATTCAGACCGGTCCATCTGAGCACCATTCCATTTGGACTGATCCATAATGTTAAAAGCATTATACTTCAACATGGATAAAGGTTGCTCATCTTACTTACTGCAAGACCGCGACCTGAGCTTCCGTCAACTGCAAATGCACCTTCCAACAATCACCCATCATATGCACCAACCATTCCCTTGCCTCAAGTTATCACCATACCCCAAGATATATTTACCACATCCTCCGACTCTGAGGAAAGTCTAAACCACTCATCTCCATCTTCTTCACGAGAAACCCCTACCACTGAAACCTCATCAATTGCCCAAGATGCTGAGGTTACCACAGCCTAACCTATCTCATTTGCTCTTCCAGAGAGTAACCTTCCTCAAGCTGAGGAAATCCCTGAATCTAAAACCACAAACATACCTTCATCAGCTGAAAATTCCTTCGATGCCAAAGCTGCTGTGATGGAACTATCAACAAGAATAGATACAGGGTGCTCCAATGCCTCTAAGGAAAATAAAGAGCTGCGTAAGGATTGGTGCGGCGCTACATTGAGCAACGGCAGCAGCAAAATGACTAATCTCTATTCCTTTACCTCTTTATCTTGCACTTTTTTTTTAACTGCAAGTTATCCATATAATATCAGTGCTTGCTATTTACTGCCTCATCAATTTAAATTATCATTATTTAATTATCCGTGCTTGCTGTTTATCGCTATTTAATTATCGATTATTTTTTTTGATAATGTCAAAGGGGGAGAAGAATTAGGTAAGGAAAAAGAGACAAAATGTTAGAGAGACAAAATGTTAGCAACAAAAACAAAATGTTAGCAACAAAAAGATGATGATAAAATATCCTAAACACATTTAAGACTCAATAGCATCAGCATCAGTTCAGGGGGAGCTTAGTTAGAAAAACATATGTTATACACAAAAATTATTTAAGGAACATCAGATTTAGGGGGAGCAAAGGTAGGTAAACTCAAGAAGTCAAAACCGTCGCCTGTAAAACAAAAATGGTCTTGTCTAAGTCTAAGTACTATTAAAAGAACGATCATGTTTTTCTATACACTAAAATATCCTGAAGAAAAACTATTTCTGTATGATCTGAAAAATGACAAGATGCTCAATCGATAAACATAATCTCAAATAAACCTTTTTCCGAAGAAATTGTCATTATCAAAAAGGGGGAGATTGTTAGAGTCAAATAAGTAAATGAATTATTATGTCTTGATAATTAACAATTTCTTAAAAGCTCAATTTTTTCAGAGATAAAATTCCTAACATAGTGAAAACTCTCATGTACAGGAATGATTATCTACTAAAGGACTAAATGAATCTCAAAGCATCATCAAGAGAATAAGTCCACCAGAAGAGTCCGTCCGGTCACTCTGAAGGAAATACTGTCAAAGATATACAAAGGAAGGTATTCATGTATAAGACAGTCCGGTGATTCAAGAAAGTTAAAGCAATAACTTCAAACAGTCAACATCCTCTCTCAAGGACACTTCATCAAATTCTGCACGCTCAAGTCAAAGTCTACTTCAAGAAGCTGAAACAGTCTGCTACTCAAAACTACAGTGATCAAAAAGAAAGACTGCTTCATCTAAAGCGTAAGGAGTATGACAACCTATGAAGAAACACCTTCGGCCTCGAAGCTTCTCTGGCATCATACAAAGAAGTTGTGGATAAACTTTCTCAGATGGAGAACTTCCGTGGAAGCAAAAGAAAAGAGAAGATTCAGTCCACTAAAAGTTAAGAAGGCTCTAATCCTTAAAAAGGAACTGAATGAAGAAAGTCCGTGTGCCAATGCAAATCACTTCGCAGCGGAATCTTAAGCATTACATGGAGACTACGTCTGCCAGACTCTAAGGAAGAATCCGTTCGCTCAAGCGTCAGATTGCGCCAAGGTACAAACATCAAGAAATGTGTTCTACGAGGGTATTAGATCAACAGAAGCATTAAAGAAATTATTCTCCTCATCTTGAATAATTACTTCTTGGATCAAAGTCATCTACCTCGTCTACATATTTATTAAAGTACTGGCAAATGGCAGAAAGTAGGAAGGGACACAATTAATACAATATTCCTTGGTCCCACCGCTTTTCTACTTTTCCTCAAATCAAGCTGACATCGCGGAATCAAAGGCAAGAATCTCTGAGCATCGTACACGTTCAACGGTCAAAATTCAAACATCTGAACAAAGCACGTGATGAGCATTAGCTGGCATGCACTGGGGTATAATGGTCAAAACAAATACCACAGCTGGACCTTCACGCATTAAATACAGAGGAATTATCTCAAGGCTACTCGCTCAGCATGGAGCCAGACGACGTCAACCCAGGCGAATCAATGATTCTCAGATCGTGTCTCAGACTTGCTGAAAAATGCAGAACTAGCCGTTATGTGCAGCTTAGAGAGGAAGAAGCACTACGGGAAGGTTTTCACTCCTTCTGTGGAGGAAGAATAAGGATCTTCAACTGAAGATATATATAGAGAATCCTGCTTCCGTAGAAACTCGGCGACTAGAATTCAATTTTACATATCTCAATCTAGTTCGTCCAACGAACCAAGACATTCTTGGTTCCAACTCAGGAAACTTCAAGTCATATCATAACCTGAGTTGAGTTGCTTATATGTGTGGAAAACTTATAGAGTATAACTCTCATCCTATCCCACACACATAACTTAAAACAGAGACTAACTTGCTTATGATCTCTCTGTTTTCTGCTCTTCATTTCTTCTACCCACTCTTATTAGAAGAGAACTATTGTAGAAAAGAAAAACCCTGTAAAAGGTGTCAGGAGAAGTCCTGTATAATACTTGTAAGGGGAAGTCCTGATAATACTTGTAAGGAGGAGTCCTTCGAATACTTGATAGGAGAAGTCCTCAGAATACTTGTTGGGAGAAGTCCCTGATAATACTTGTACTATTTGATTAAATAGTGAAAATCTTGGTGAAGCCAAGGACTGGTTGTAGCCCTGTCCATTATGGGGGTGAACCAGGATAAAAATCATGTGTGCTTTATTCTTCATGTTACATTACCTTTCCGCTATATACATACTCATGCTTGCATCATGAATAAATCATTTTGAAAACCAGTAATTAACTTTTAAGACCTACCGAATAAGTTTTAAAAATGGTCACACAATTCAAACCCCCCCCCTTCTTGTGCGTTTCTTGCCCCTTCAGCAACATCCAATGGAGAACGTCTGGGAATAACTGAAAGGACACTATTTGACGTCCACGTCGCCCATGTTCAGGTTATTGGTATACAGCCGTATCTTTTCATGTACTAACTTTCTCAGCACGCATTAAGTCTTCCTACTGCCATGAATGCACATTTAAAGATTTTCATTTAATGCGCGTGCAGCGTCTATTCTCTCATATCAACTGCAAAGCTAATCATTTCACTGCGTAAAATGAGTAAAACCTTTTGCATTCCATATACACTTAACAAAAGGGCCTGAGAAAAATAAACTTCACACTCACAATTCATTTGCTATCTTCTGAATCTTTTGCTCATCTCTACCTACGTTTTTGCTATCACTAGTCATTTTCTGCAGAACTCACCAATGGCTCCCAAGAAGCAAATCGCAGCTAAGCCAAAACTAACCCCTGCTCAAGAAGTTGTGGTAGAACAAAGAAAGAAGAACATTGTTGCAAATCGCCGTGAAAAAGAAGAGAAGATAGGAATACAAAAGTTCCCTGACCTAGGAGAAAGAGATCTGGTCTCATCCAGATATCTTGAGTTTTCACTCTACTGACACGTCAAAGTTGCTGGACTGAATCTAGTGTTGTTCCAAGATTGGAACAATCTCATGAAGATTTCAGAAACCCCTGTTCTTGAACCCTTGGTGAAGGAGTTCTTCGAATGTGCTACGAAGACAAAGCATCTCTTCATCAAGAGCAGATGCATGAGGGTCTTAACAGATGTTGGTCTTGGAGACATTGACGTCACTCTTGACGTCAAGGTGAATGAGGGGATCATTTACTCACCCAAGTGGGAAGCGTCTGCCATCAACCCCAACTGTATATGGAAGGAAGATCTGAAGATGCATGGAAACTATGTCAACAATCTGGTTGACAAATGCAAGTTTCCACATGCAGTTCTGAGCAAGATCGTGATCCCTAAGGAAGGGGCTCGTGATCTGGTGAACAAGTTGTCTCACTGGGCTCTCTACCAAATGATGAAAATGCAAAAGATCAACCTCCCGTACTTGATCTTTCATCATATGGTAAACACTCTTGAAAGTCCAGTATCCAACCTTCCTTACGGTGCGCTCATCACTGCCATGATGGGAAAGAAGAAGTACATCGACAAGGAAAAATAACAAAATGAGTTCATGGAGCACGATTATGTCTACCCTACCCCCATCAAGTTTGGGGATGTTAGAAAAATGAGGTTAGACATTGATACCTCCGAAGTTCCCGAGAATTTGCTGACAAATTGGGAAAAGAAACTTCGCAGCAATGATCAAACTGAACAAGTCAAGGAGGCAAGTCTATCTCCTCCAAGAACCAGAACCTCTAGAGCAAAGAGGGATACCACTACTGTTGCTCCTCCACCTGAAAAATGGTACCAAATCTCTGATTCTGGTAAAGTGACGGGAATTGAACCTCCGTATCCCAAGCCAAAACAGAGACGTCTAGTAAGGGGATATCAAGCAGCAACCACTACCACCACCAAAAAAAATACTCCCTCCTCATAAAATGACGAAGATACTTTGCCAATAGCCGATTTGGTGAAGAATGCTAAGAAGCCCATTCTGGAGTTTATTCTAGAAAATGATCAACTGTCAACCACACTTAGAAAATATCTCCCACACGTGCCAACTGTGTTTCATGAATATGTGGAAGAAATTGTTGATGTTGAGGATGACGGTAACTGCAGTTACAGATGCATCGCTCAGTGGCTTGGAAGAAATGAAAGTGAATGGCCTGAGATAAGAAAAGCGATGCTAGAAGATCTCTGCATTTGGGGACATTGGAGTCTGAAAAGCATCTTGAGGATGTACGTAGGGCACTAACACTTGCTCCTGGAGAATCTGCTCTTTCTCCCTAGTGGTTCAATGTCCCTGACATGGGACTGCTTACTGCAACTGCTTTCAAGATCATACTGGCAACTCTAAGTCTTAAAGAGTCATGTACTTATATACCTCTTGTAGGTTCAGTCTCTATTCCTCCTCCTCTTGCAGTAATGTGCAACATTGATAACTGCCACTGGGTAAGAGTAAAGTTGAACAAAAATTCTCCGCTTCCCTATGGCATGTAAGACCCTCAATTTTGTGTGATTGTATTTTGGGTTCCTATAACTCTTGTGATTATAGTTTGAATCTTTTGAAGTATATTGATTATACTTTGTCTTGAATTATTTAGTAATTCGAGTTGGTATTGGGTTTATATATTCAGATTTATTTATGAGAAATGTGTGTTTGAGTATAGAATTATGTATTGTTTAAGCCTTGGCTGAAATGGCGACGTTTTGAAAAGAAAAGTTGAGACATCGTCTTGTAGAGACATCGTCTGGTAAAGTTGGCAGACTGTTACTCCGTTTAGTTGGCAGACTGTTACTCCGTAGACAGACTGTTACTCCGTTGGCAGACTGTTACTTCGTTTAGTTGGCAGACTGTTACTTCGTTTAGTTGGCAGACTAAGACTTCGTTTTTCCTTGTCTGGTTAGCCGTTATTGTTGACTTTAAGAAATAAGTGTCAAATACCTTAGGAATGATAAACTTCCGTTTTTATTGACTCCTAAAACATAAAATGTCAGAATCATTAATGAGCATTAATGACTTTCCGTTTTCTTTGACTTAGAATATTTTAATCTTTTCTAAGTCGGTTTCCTCACTCTATAAATACCAAACTCCGTCAGTACGTTAATCTTTCATTTTTCCCACACCTTTCTTCTCTTCAAAGTAAGCTGAATCCTTGACATTTTGCTGAAGCGTTGTTGTTGGTAAGTTGTTCAGACTCTTACTAATTCCGGAATTTCCATTGTACTCAATTTAGTTCATCTTCTTGGAGTTTAACTTGTTCTATTTCCATTGCGGCCATATTCTTCTTGTTCGTTGAAGATTAGTGTTGTTCGTTGTGAGTTCTTCTTGATTCGTAAAGGACATAGTTGAAGTTTCAAATCTCTTAATCATTTAGGTCATACAAGGTTGGTTTCCTTTCTAGTCCTTACGTTAGAACTCTGTTGTAATCTTTGCATTTCTAAAATATCCCTTGAAAACCATATAGAAACTATTTTAAATCAATTTGGTAATGATTATTATCTATAAAGAAGTTTGGGTTTTAAAGAAATGAAATTAAAAGTGATTTTACATGAAAAACTCTAATTCTGGACTCTCAGGCTGAGAGCCAACGCTTGGGCATTGGGAGCCAACGCATGGGCATTGGGTTTCTTCGAGTTTTAATGTAACCAGACGATGTCCAACGCTTGGGCGTTGGGATCCAACGCTTGGGCGTTGGGATCCAACGCTTGGGCGTTGGGATCCAACACTTGGGCGTTGGAGGGCACTTTGTTCTGCTCTGTTTTACGAAAAATTCTGGTTTCTGTGAAGAAGGTCTTGCTCCTGACCCTGGCTGAGGTTTTGATGACGACAAACTCATCGGCAAAAAGAAGAAAAGAAGAATTAGAGGAAACAGCGCTATAAAGTTCATCAATTATCTAGAAGTCTCAGTTTAGGTGAGTTGTGCTTCTAAAGGTCTTTCAAAGCATAAAGGCTCTTTAAAACACCTAAACTAATCAAGCTTAATGTTTTCATAACTTAAAAGAAGTAGAAAAACTTAAGCCGATCTTAAAAGATCAAGTTTCTGGAAGATGGACTTCAGTGTACTCGATTGCAGCTTTCTGGTAATCGATTACACATAGGCAAGTAATCGATTACCACTTGCTTGTAATCGATTACATGTTTGAGTTTGAAATTCAAACTGAAACGGCTATTAGTGTAATCGATTACACTAAGTGATGTAATCGATTACACACACGAAAAGTTGCATCTTTTCATGAACCATTGTGTCTCAAACCTTTTTGGAAAGGTTGCATTGGTTCAAGGACGTTTCCCTTACCTATATAAAGTCCATTTGAGTCCAGAACACACACAACACATGAGAATACAACATTAGGCCAAAGCTTTGTCAAAATTAGTTCATTAAGTCTTTTAGAACTTAAACTTTCAAGTGCCTAAATTCTGAGTTCATGATCTTCATGTTTATAAGAACACTCTAGTTGTTCATATCTTGAGGAACTCAGAATCTTGTTATGCTTAAAAACCTTAAAGCATAAATTTTCATGATCAATCCACTTGTATGTTAAAGGATTGATACAGCCAATTGTAAACTCTTCTTCATCTCTTTCTGATAGATTGAGTATTCACCATGGATCTCGGTGAAGGGTTGTTGGTACTGAAAGTGGTGTACTTTCAGGGTGTTGATTGAAGGTTGTCAAGCCTTCAAGGTCTGAGGGTGGTTTGCCTTCAGGAACTGAAAGTGGTATACTTTCAGGGGCTGTTGAAAGTGGTATACTTTCACAGGAAATTGATAGAAATTCTTAGGGTCCTTGGTGTAAGAACTTGTAAGAGATTTTTATCAATAGTGGAAAAATCCTCAAGGGTTTCTTGAGGGACTGGACGTAGCCTTCGGTGGATAGAAGGTGAACCAGGATAAAATTCTGTGTGTATGAATTCTTCTATCCTTCATCTTTACTTTCAAGCAACGCTTAATTCCGCTGCAATCGTTTGCATTTACATATATCTTGAAAGTAAGAAGTTGTTAAGGCGAAAATCGGGTAAACCTGATTCACCCCCCCTCTCAGGTTGCTATCTATACTAACAATTGGTATCAGAGCGGAAGTTTAGGTAAGATATTCCTAAGATCCGGGAAAAGATGGCATCATCTTCCAATCATGGAACAAGTGAAGGATTCAACATAAACAGGCCACCTTTCTTCAATGGAGAACACTATGACTTCTGGAAAATCAAGATGAAAATATTCATAAAGTCATTAGACGCAGGAATTTGGAAAACCATTGAAGAAGGTCCCTTTCTGCCTGTATCAGAAGTAGAAGGAAATTCACAACCAAAACCAGAAAGTACTTGGAGTGAAGAAGAAAAGAAGAAGGTTCAATATGATCTCAAAGGAATGAACATTCTTACATCTGCTCTTGGCATGGATGAGTTTTTCAGAGTACCAACGTGCACTTCATCAAAAGAAATATGGGATACGTTGATGGTGACTCATGAAGGAACAGATGAAGTCAAGAGATCAAAGATCAATACTCTATCTCAAGAATATGAAATGTTTAGAATGCTTCCAGGAGAAAAGGTATTAGATATGCAAACACGATTCACTCATTTGATTAACCATTTGATTGCTCTTGGAAAACAGTTTTCAAACAGTGACTTGAACATGAAAGTTCTAAGATCACTTACAAGAGTATGGCAACCAAAGGTTACAGCCATTTCAGAGAAGAAGAGTTTATCAAATATGACTCTTGCAACTCTATCTGGAAAACTCCAAGAACACGAGTTGGAATTGAATCGTTTGGAGGAGCATGAACAACATGAGAAGAAGTATCGATCCATTTCCCTTAAGGCAAAATAAAGCATCAAAGATGATTATGATGCAGATTCTGAAGAATTAGACAATCGGAACTTGAATCTTCTAGTAAAGAACTTTGGAAAGTTTCTCAAAAGAAAAGGTATGAAATTTAACAAAAACAGATCTTTCCAAAGGAACAATGATTCCTCCTCCTCTCAAAAGATCACATGCTTCGAATGTGGTAAGCCTGGACACATCAAGTTAGATTGTCCAAATCTTCAAAATAAGAAACATGGTCTAAAAGACAAATTCGAAAAGAAGGATCAATCCACACGAAGAGCATATTTGGCTTGGGATGATAATGAAGTAAGTTCATCATCAGATTCTAACAAAGAAGAAGCACAAGTTGCATTGATGGCCTCACATGATTCAGATATTGAAGATTCCCAGGTGTGTATGAAAGCAGCAAAGGATTTATGGTATCTTGATAGTGGCTGCTCATCACACATGACAAGAGACAAAACAAAGTTTTCTTTTCTTATACCTAGGGAAAAGGGTTTTGTCACATATGGAAACAATCAAAAGGGAAAGATACTCGGTATTGGAAGAATAGGCACACCCCTTCAAACAATCATCGATAAAGTTCTTTATGTTGGTAGTTTGATGCATAATCTTCTGAGTATCAGTCAACTATGTGACAAAGGTTTCAAAGTTGGTTTCATTAATGATATATGTGTAGTAAAAGATGTGAAAACTAAAGAGATTAAGTTTTCCGGATATAGAGTCAATAAAGTCTTCATGATCTCCTTGGAAGAAATTCCACAAAATGTAAGATGTCTCTTGTTCAAGAACAATAGTGATTCATGGCTATGGCATAGAAGACTTGCTCATATACACATAGATCATTTAAACAAACTAGTCAAGCATGATCTAGTTGTTGGGCTTCCAAATATAAGATTCGAGAAAGACAAGCTTTGGGATGCATGTCAAAAAGGGAAGCAAACCAGAACGTCTTTCAAGCCAAAGAACATAGTTTCGACTTCAAGACCCCTTCAATTGCTACATATGGATTTTTTCGGACCATGAAGAACTAAAAGCCTCGGAGGTAATTTTTATGCACTTGTTATTGTTGATGATTTCTCTAGATTTACTTGGACATTATTCTTGCCTCATAAGAATGAAGCCTTCAACACATTCAAGAGATATGCAAGGCTAGTTCAAAATGAGAAGTCTTTAAAGATCTCTTCTATTAGAAGTGATCATGGTGGAGAATTTCAGAATCATCAATTTCAAGAACTATGTGATGAAAATGGTATATCACATAATTTCTCTACTCCGAGAACACCACAACAAAATGGTGTTGTAGAAAGGAAGAACAGACTACTTGAAGAATTAGCAAGAACCATGCTAAGTGAATCAAGTCTTCCTAAATACTTCTGGGCTGATGCTGTAAGTACTGCTTGCTATGTTTCCAATAGAGTTCTTATTAGACCTATTCTGAAGAAAACCCCCTATGAACTCTACAAAGGAAGGAAACCAAATATCTCTCATCTACGTGCTTTTGGATCCAAATTCTTTGTCTTGAACAATGGAAAGGAAAACCTTGGTAAGTTTGATGAAAAATCTGATGAAGGTATATTCCTTGGTTATTCCCTAACAAGCAAGGCATATAGAGTCTTTAACAAGAAAACTCTATCTCTGGAAGAATCCATACATGTTTCCTTTGATGAGTCTAAATCTTCAATAGAAGATATAGTCAATCTTCCAGATAATGAAGAAGAAGATATCATTATCAATGAAGACTCTCAAAAGGAAAGAGATCAAAATCCAATACAAGAAGAGCACATTGAAGACAACACTTATCAACTACCAAAGGAATGGAGAACCCACAGGGATCATCCAGTTGATAATATTTTTGGTGATATTTCTAGAGGTGTTTTACAAGGCTACGCTTGAATGATTCAGTTTTGAATATGGCCTTTGTCTCTCAAATAGAACCCTCAAAAGTAAATGATGCTCTGGAGGATGAGTATTGGATTGTGGCAATGCAGGAAGAATTAAACCATCATATTTAAGCTAACTGGTGGAACAACGGGATGTGACAATAACAACATGCTATCGCTGCAGCGGTACTAATTTCCATCGCTGCAACGGTGCGAATGCTGCCACGTCCTTTAAAACATGAAATTCTCACCCTTATACCAATCTTTGGCTATTGGAAACGCCTGGAGACATTAGGAGAAGCCGTTCTAAGACCATGAGATGTTGTTCTTAATCATTTTCCGTCTCGGTTATGAACTTCTTCTCTTGTTTGGATTGAATTTAGTCTTGTTCCATGATCATGTGCAACTAAACCTCTTTTTAGAACTTGGGGTGCCGACCCTATTTGACCTTATGCTTTAGTTTTATCCTGTTTGTATGACTTTTTTCTTTATAATCTACTAGTTCCGTTTCATTTATAATTCCGCTTGAGTGCATGGTTAAGTATTACTAATTTCTATGAGAGTTGGAAGAGAGATTAGAATTAGGGAATCAAGGGAACAATAACTTTTTAATTTTATCTACGACCTTAGGAATGAGGGTAGAAGTTAATAGTGATGGCTAGTACAATGAATTTGAATCTTTAATCTAAGGTTCTAGGTGCTCGTAACACAGGTTTAGTATTTAGATTAAAAGTCTTACTTGTATAGAGAATTAGAAAGTTAAGAACTAAGGCTAGACCACCGTATAAAGTAAACTAAATTTCATACACACAAATTTAACAAAACACATAAGTGATAATTGGTGAAGCTAAACCCAGATGCTGCCTTTCTAAATTGATTTTATATTCATTCTCTCTGCTTTGTCTTCTTTTATGAAAACAACAACAACAACAAAAAATCTTATCCCCCAATTGTAAGACCCTCAAGTTTTGAGTATTTATACTTTGGTCCTTGGATATTTTATAATTAGGTTTTGATCCTTTAAGTTTGGATAATTGAGTTTTAGTCCTTGGAATAGTCAAAATTGGATTGGAATTTAGTATTAAGAGCTTTAATGATGTTTTGAATTCAGATTGGGAGCATGTTGGTTTGACTTGGAAGATTATAAGAATAGTTTTTGTTAGAGTTTTAACAAGAAGAGCCTTTTTAGTGGTGGAGACTTAAGCATTTGTTTGGCATGTCTTGTATTTGAATCCTATTTAGGTAGGTTTTTATTTTATGCAGATATTGAGTGTGGTGGCTGAATATTTCGAATTTGAAGTTGAGACAAGGATATTAATGAGTTTAATGAGGAGTTATAAACAGAATTTGAATGATATTAAGTGGTGTTAAGAGGATTTAATGTTGTTTCGGAAGTTACAAATGGGGATTAAGGATAGAGTAAAGGGAGTTTAATTCTTTGCCTAGGGTTTAATGAGAGATGAAGGTAGGTGTTCAAAATAAGAAGGAGGGGACTGCCCACTCCGCTCTTGCTTCATTTTCATTTTTTTTTTAAAAACATAGAACTTAGTTGAGAACCGATGAATCCTGAGAGTGATGACCCGTTGGGAAAAGAGATGGAGAGAATACAGAAAGCTATGCAACAAGTGGAGAAGGACTACAAAGAGAAGAAAGAAAGATTGAGGGTTGAATATGAGAAAGAGTTGGAAGCACTCTGCGCGAAACATGGTGTTGAGTACCAAGGGATCGAGGTTGGTGTTTCTCTTCTTTTCTTAGGTCATATGTTTTAGAGTTTTGGGAAATTATTAGAATTCTGAGCATACATGGTATCCAAAGTGTTTTATAATGAGTTTTGGGCTTGGGAAAGTATGGTTTTCGAAAAGTATAGTTTAGAATTGATTTTGGGGTGAAAAACGGTGTTTTCAGGCTTTCTAGCAGGGAGCCAACACATGAGCGCTGGACTCCCAACGCCTGGGAATTGAGGTTCTGCCCAGTTCGTGTTGCCAGACAAGGACCCAACGCTTGAGCGTTAGAACCCAATGCTTCGGTGCTAGGCCCCTGGCAGCAAGTTGGTGTTTTGATTGTTTTGAGTTTAAATCTTGTGGTGTCAGTTTCTGGTCTTTTCCTTGGTTGTTGATGATTGTGGATTCATCGGAGGACAAGACCAAGCAAAGGAGTAAAATGTAAGGGTAACTCAGTTCTAGATCGAGTCAGTGGTGTTTTACCTATGATTTTGTGTTGGAAACTATTCTGTTGTTTATGATGATATGTGCTTGGATTTGAGAATTGATGTTTAGACATGATGATAAAGATGATGTTGAGTTGAAGTTGATTATGTTATATTTGCAATTGTTGATTGATGATGATGTTGAACATGTTGGCATGACATATGCATTTTTTTTAGGCTGAGGCGATGAGATGGGTTTTAGTCCTATGTGATCGTGCCTGAGAGCGATAAGATGGGTTTTAGTCCCATGGGATCGTGGTTAAGGGTGACGAGATGGGTTTTAGTCCCATGTGATCGTGCCATAACTTGTAGTTCCATTTGAGGACTCATAAGCATGGTTTGTGATGTTGTACATGAGGAAATGAGTATATCGTTGAATGTGTTATCACTGTATTTTGAAAATGTTGTTACTATTGGTTATGTTAAGTTCTCTTCAACATGCTGCATGCTATTTGATGTTTATTTTAAGAGTTAACACTTTCTGTTTGTGTTTGGGCGTTTAACGCCAGAGACAGACAGGGTGAGGATTTCTTTATCCCTTGAAGAGCATTATGGAATCAAAGTGCGCACTGGAAGTGTGGAAGATTCAGAAGAAGATGAACAATGTTAAAGAACTTCCGCTGTTTTTTTTTTTTTTTTGGGCTCGTTTGTTGAGCGTTTATTTCTGTAATAATATTCCTTCGTTTCTGCTTCCGCATAGTTATTGTTATTATTATTATTATTATTATTATTATTATTATTATTATTATTATAATTATTATTATTGGTTAATTATTTTGAGAGACGAAATCCTTTTGGAAATTGAGTTGTATTCTGAGAGGTTTTAATTTCCGCGGTTTTACCATGTGACCCTCAACCCAAAATTGGGGTGTCACACCAATCCCTTTATTTTTTATTTTTTTGGATTCAAAGAATAAGAAATCAACATAAGTCGATAATCGAACACAGTCCATGTGGATTTTACAATCTTTTATATTACTTCGAGCATTCAGTACAGAAACGCTATCACTTAGTATAGCGTGAAAACGCATGCAAGAGTTCTTGATAAGATGCAATTGAGTCATGTTAATCTATCATAATATATTAGAGAACTAGCACCAAAAAATATTTTAACTTGATAGATGATACAGCCTTATTGTTTCAAAATGAACAAAGTAAACTTATTTGTTCAATATAGAAACAGAATCTGAATTCCATCAAAATGACGGTAGAACAAAAGTATCTATTAAATCAAAATGATAACTAGTTCCTAATAATAACCTAAATTTACCAATTTCTTTCATTTGTATCGATTTTCCATTTCCCATATAAATGCATCTTTCAACGTTATTTGACTACTGTTAGTCACTTTAAGAAAACACTTAATTTAGGACGGAATTTTGCGATGGAAAATATTTTTGTCCGAAAATAATTAATTTGTGACGGACTTAGCAATGTTTTCTCGTCGCAAAGGTTTTTTAAAACATTAATTCAACATTTTGGGACGGAGATGGAATTCTGTCACAATAAAGGGATAAAATTATGCAAATCGTCACAAATTTGCGACGGGAAATAACATTCCATCCCAACTACAACATTCATTTTGGTCGGAAGGATGAAGGATATCACAGGGATACAAGAAAGGGTGGGTTTATTTGTGTCCATGAAAAATTTGCACGACTGACAACTTCCAAGATCTTCTTAACTATGTTTCTGTGTGTATCGTTTTTAGATTAGAGTTGCGGTGGATAAACGATAGATGCTGATATGCGTAAGTGAACACATAAGAAGAGATGCACAATTTTTTTATAGTTCACCCTTAATGAATAGGCTACATCCAGTCCTTCGCTACAACCAAGATTTCCACTAATCAATTTAAGTATTAGTAAGGACTCTTCCTACAAGTATTATCAAGGACTCCTCCTAGAAAGTATTCACAAGGACTCCTCCTATCGATATGTATTAGACAAGACTTCTCCCTACCAAGTATTCTAAGGGCTTCTCCAATCAACAAGTATTAGACAAAACTTCTCCCATTCAAGTATTCCAAGAACTTCTCCTAATCAAGTATTCTCTAGGACTTCTCCTACATGTATTCTTTCTCAAGCCTCTCTAGGCTCTTACAAGTTTATTAATGACTTCTCCTAGTGAGTATTATTGTGAAAGCCTCTCTTAGCTCTTACAAGTGCTTTTGGGATATTTGAAGAGTAACTTATACTCTTGATGAAGGTGCATATGATTTTACTAAATTGCATCATTCATAGAGATTTTACACAATAGAGTAGAGTGTATACTTGAATGATTCCTATCATATTCTCTCAGATTTGATCAATATAATTTAATATACTTAGTTAATTTATTGATCATAGTCTCTTACTGTTTTTCTCTCTTTGGCTCAGAACAATTATCTTTTCATTTGATCCTATTTTCTTTTTCTCTCTTGCTCTTTCTAGAGGTGTATTGAATTTACAATTGGTACTTCAACCTCAAGAGGAAGTGTGTGAGTATGATCTTAAAGATATTCTGATGCGTGCATACTCATAGGCACTCAACATGATGAAACATGAGACAACATTTTGCCTAACACTTGAGTGATTGTTGGTGCTTCACAATACACTCCTTCCTCTTTTCTTCACTCCTAACTCCTTGGACTACATTGTGCTATCTCACACTATGTTGTATGTTGCACACTTTTCACACACTTCACACTTTGTATATATATGCTAGAGATATCAAATATGACCATTGCTGACTTGGGGCTTCAACGACTTTCTTCATTTAGATGCACTGTAGTTCCAATGACTCTTTTTTTGTTATTCAAATGGGCATAGATTTGATCTTGAGTCTTCTTAGTTCAAACGTAGCTTGCTTCAATAATTCAATCTTCATTGTCTTCTTGGTGTCGCTTGAATCCTTCTTTTGTATGTTCTGAACTAAGTCCTGCTGAGGCCGGTTGGATGTGACGCATGGAGAGAGATTACACTAAAGTAGTGAATAGTGGTTTACCTGATCTAGGCATTAAATGCTACCACTTGAGAGATAAGGGATGCGTTGAAAAAGGTACCTTGTCACAGACAACCTTTGAAGATTTAAGATACATCTTTTCATTATCAAGTAAATCTTCAGCTACAGCTTCTCTAGATATCATTCACGTGTTGAGAGTAGATTCTAGTGGACAATGCTTCAAGTAGACACCACTTTTAGAAATCTTTACATATGATGAGACGTGAATATAGCGTTCCTGGCTTCTTATAGATTTGATCATTCAGCATACTGGACCTTTAGCGTACAATAGTTATTTACCAATAATGAATGTGATGAAGTTTCCATTATTGAAAACTTCTTTAAAGCACATAGAAACTTTTTGTTAGAATCAAAAATTTAATGAGTTAACCTATTTTGATAAATAACAATTTCGCTAAGTGTTACTGACTTCCTTAAAAGTTTTCATACTCAGGAACACTTGTAGAGTGAAGACATGCTGCGAGGATTTCGACAAAGCATTATCAAAAAGCAAGTGAAGAAAACCGTCCGCCTATGTGAATTAGTCTGTCTCCAGAGAAGAGTACGTCCGCCTGTGAAGAACGTCTGATTGATCAGCTACTCAACTCTTGAAGAATACTTGGGTTGACGAAAAGCAATGATTGAAGACTCGTGCAAAATGAAATATCCTGAAGGTGATCGTTTGTTCAACCCAAAGATGAGCTGTCGTGCACCTCTTGATGATTCAGAGCATTAATGGCGAAAGAGACAGAATTAAGCGCCTCATTCCTTGAAGATTCAAATCCTCTGACATTCCTTAATTCAAGCTGTTTTTGCTGAATTAACGGTGATATCTTCTGATCATCGTATCTCCTCAACAATCAAATTCAAATATTCTGGTCAGAGCATTAATGACTGAATTAGCTGTAATGCATAAGCATTAAATGCAGACTCTGTGAACCGAAGCAAAAGCATCACCAGACGATACCGTCTTTCGTTGTTGAAGAAACATTCTTTACCTCGCAGATTGCAACAGCAGATGCAGAAGTATCCGTTACTCACAATCAAGCAGAAATTCAAACGGAACTATTTTTGAAGATCTTCACCAAAGCCTCCAGTTATCATCCTACTGAAGATATAAATAGTGGACTTAGCATCAGCTCCAACTTGGCGACTCTTACACAATCAAAGCATTCAAACCTTCCAAGTCTATCTACGATTTGAACAAGCTTTAAGCCAAGACACTCAGTAACCTTAACCTTCTCATTTTCTGAGTTTTGTCGCCAACTAGTGTGAAATCTCTTACAGAGTAAAAACTCTTATCCTTTCTCACACAAGCCATTCAGAGAACTAATTTGTATACCATCTCTGAACTTCGCTCTTCATATTTTCTACCCACTCTTGCTGAAGAGATTCTTGTAGAAACCAAATCTTCTTGAAAAAGAACTGGGAGGAGTCCTGTCAAACACTCGAGAGATGAAGGAGAAGTCCTAGAATACTTGTAAAGGAGTAGTCCTCAGAATACTGGGAAAAGTCCCTGAGAACACTTGTACTATTTTGTTTAAATAGTGAAAATCTTGGTGAAGCCAAGGACTGGACGTAGCCCTGTCGATTAAGGGGGTGAACTAGGATAAATATCATGTGTGCTTTATTGTTCAAGCTTTAAGTTTATTTCCGCTGCACATTTTTTATAAACTCTTTTGAACTAATAATAACTATCTTGCGAAAAAGGTTTAAAAATCACACACACAATTCAAACCCCCCTTTCTTGTGTGGTTTTATTACTATCAATTGGTATCAGAGCTTAACCGCTCTGAGAATTACTAACATCTTAACAGGTGTAGAGTGAAAATATCAATGGACGGTATTGCCTACCCAACCGGAACTGCAACCAACAAGCCACCATTCTTTGATGGCTCCAACTACCCCTACTGGAAGAAGCACATGCAGCTATTCATCGAGTCAACCGACTGGAAGCTGTGGGACGTAATATCAAACGGAAATTATGTTCCCAAAGATAGTGAAAGCAAGGCCATTCCAGCCGATAAATGGACAGATGAACAGAAGACAGAGAATCAAAGAAATTCCAAGGCGAGGCTTTTCTCATATGTGCTCTTAGCAAAAATGAGCATGACAAAGTTGATAGCCTGAGCACTGCAAAGGAGGTCTGGGATACCTTAGCTATTGCTCATGAAGGAACCTCTGCTGTACAAGACACCAAGATGAGCATGCTTGCATCTCAGTACGAAAACTTCATGATGGATGACAATGAATCCATTGACTCCATGTTCGCACGACTTCAGACCACTCATAATGGGATGAGGAACCTGGGAAAAAGCTTCACTGACAAGGAGCAAGTAATCAAGATTCTCAGAAGCCTTCCCACCAATTGGAGAAACTTCGTCACTTCCCAGAGAGCTGGAAAGAACCTTGATACCTATCAAGTAGAAGACCTGCTAGGAGAGATGAAGATTCATGAGCAGGATCTTGCTAACGATGCTGCTATTATACGAAGAAAAGCGTCTGCCGCGAATGCTGTAGAATTTAAAGCCAACAAATCAAAGGCTTTGAAAGTTAACGAATCCTCAGATGAGGAAACTATGCAGTCTGATCGCTCTGATGATGAACAGGCCCTGTTTAACCGAAGATTCAGAAGAATGATGGGAAACAGGAAGCAGTTCAAAGGAAGACAATCTTCCACATCAAGAGATGAAGAGAAAAACCAAAATAAAGGAGGGATCGTCTGCTACGAATGCAAGAAGCCTGGACATGTCAAAGCCGACTGCCCTCGTCTGCGAAACAAGCCTTCCCAAAAGAACTTCTACAAGAAGAAAGCCTTTTCCAGTCAAAACGATGAGTCAGAAGATGACTCTCACCAAGAAGAAGAAACTAAGGGAGCCAACGATGAAACTTCATACTGTGCGTTTATGGGATCGATAGACATCAGATATCGAAGCAGATAAAGAAGCAGAGGCACTGATGATCTCTGTTGATCTATCCAACGGTGAGGAAGATGACAAAGATGAGGTAAGTCCCGAAATCTCCTCTGAAGACTATAATGAACTATTAGAGTATGTTCATGCATTAGCAATCAAATATAGTTCACTAAAAAAGAAGCATGATAAAACTGTAAAAGAACTGCATGCATCTAAAGAAGTATCTATCATGCTAACAAAGAAAAATCAAACACTCTTAGAACAAGACACAAACAAAGAAATCAAATTCCTGAAACAAAGAGTAAGTAGCTTAATCAAAGACTTATCCACTTTTACTCAAGGATATGATAACCTAATTAAATTAAGTGGAAACAACAGATCAGCTTATGATCGCAGAGGTTTAGGTTGTGAACAAGAAAGTTGGGATATAACTGCCATAAAACATAATTCTTCTGCTGTTCCATATAAATATCAACCTGAAAAGAAAAATGTTTCACCTCCATCTCTTAAAGTCCAACCCAAAACTTCCATAGGCAAGGGTAAGGAGAAACAAACTCCTCAAAAAATAGTGCATGGGAGGAACAGTCCACCCAAAATGATGACTAACAAGAAAGGACCCAAGAGAGTTTGGGTACCTAAATCTATGATTATACCTCTTGCAGATGTGCTTAACAGCTCAAAGCCAAAAAGAGCAATGGTACCTGGACAGTGGATGCTCACGGCACATGACGGGAAAAAGGTCTTTATTCCCAAAGATCCATGAGAAGAAAACTGGAGGAACAGTTACCTTCGGAGGTGACCAAAAGGGGTTCATTGTCGTAGAAGGTAATGTTGGTAAGAATCCCATTCCGGTAATCCGGAAAGTTCTGCTGGTTGAAGGAATGAAACATAATCTACTTAGCATAAGCCAATTATGTGATAGTGGACTCACTGTTTCCTTCAACAAAGTGAAGTGTAGTGTCACAAACGAGGATGACAAGATTATCTTTGAAGCACAGAGACAAGGGGATCTATATAAGACCTCCTTGGAAAACCTTGCAAGTCAAAAGGTAACATGTCTAGTATCAGCAGAGGATGACAAATGGATATAGCACAGGAAGCTAGGCCATGCATCCTTAAAGACCATTGCTAAAATAATCAAGCATGATTTAGTAAGTGGTCTGCCAAATCTGTCTTTCAAATCTGATGATACATGCTCTGTATGTCTCCAAGGAAAGCAATTAAAAAGTTCTTTTCATGCAAAGAACGTTGTCAGTACCAAGAGACCTCTGGAGATGTTACACATGGACTTGTTCGGACCCACTAGAACGGCTAGTTGTTCTGGAAAAAGATTTTGTCTTGTCATCGTTGATGACTACACTAGATTTACATGGGTACAATTTCTCGGAACAAAGGATGAAACTTTCAAGTCTTTCCTAATCATTGCGAAAAGAATTCAAAATGAAAAGGGATACTGCATCACCAACATTCGTAGTGATAGAGGAGGAGAATTTATAAATGAAGAGTTCAACCACTACTGCGAGGAAAATGGGATATTTCATCAAGTCTCTGCTCCAAGAACTCCTCAGCAAAATGGAGTAGCCGAAAGGAAGAACAGGTCACTTCAAGAAATGGCCAGGACTATGCTCAATGAGTCATCTCTACCCAAATACTTCTGGGCTGAAGCAATCCATACAGCATGTGAAGAAGGTCTTGCTCCTGACCCTGGCTGTGGTTTTGATGACGACAAACTCATCGACAAAAAGAAGAAAAGAAGACTTCGAAGAAACAGCGCTACAAAGTTCATCAATAGTCTAGAAGTCTTAGTTTAGGTGAGTTATGCTTCTAAAGGTCTATTAAAGCATAAAGGCTCTTAAAACACCTAAACTAATCAAGCTAAGTGTTTTCATAACTTAAAAGAAGTAGAAAACCTTAAGCCGATCTCAAAGGATCAAGTTTCTGGAAGATGGACTTCAGTGTAATCGATTTCAGGATTCTGGTAATCGATTACACCTAGGCAAGTAATCGATTACTTGTTGTTTGTAATCGATTACATGTTTGAATTTCAAATTCAAACTGAAACGGCTATTAGTGTAATCGATTACACTAAGTGATGTAATCGATTACCAGAACGAAAAGTTACATCTTTTCATGAACCATTGTGTCCCAAACCTTTTGGAAAGGGTTGTGATGGTTCAATGACGTTTCCCTTGCCTATATAAAGTCCATTTGAGTCCAGAACACAACAACACATGAGAATACAACATTAGGCCAAAGCTTTGTCAAAATTAGTTCATCTTTTAGAACTTAAACCTTAAAAGAGCCTAAATTCTGAGTTCATGATCTTCATGTTTATAAGAACACTTTAGTTGTTCATATCTTGAGGAACTCAGAATTATATTATGCTTAAAAACCTTAAAGAATAATTTCTCATGATCAATCCATTTCTATGATAAATGACTGATACAGCCAATTGTAAAACTCTTCTTCATCTTTTTCTGTAAGATTGAGTTTTTCACCGTGGTATTCGGTGAAGGGTTGTTGTCACTGAAATTCGTATACTTTCAGGGTATTGATTGAAGGTGGTTTAGCCTTCAAGGTCTGAGGGTGGTTTGCCTTCAGGAACTGAAAGCGGTTTGCTTTCAGGGGCTGTTGAAAGTGGTTTGCTTTCACAGGGTATTGGTAGAAATTCTTGGGGTCCGTGGGTTAGGAACTTGTAAGAAATTCTTTGAGGGACTGGACGTAGCCTTCGGTGGATAGAAGGTGAACCAGGATAAAACTCCGTGTGTGAATTCCTCTCATCCTTCATCTTTTACTTTCAAGCAACCCTCAATTCCGCTGCAATCACAACTAGCGTTTCGTGATCATCATTATCTTGAAAGAAATAACTTCGATAAGGCGAAAATCGGGGAAACTCTGATTCACCCCCCCCCCCTCTCAGGTTGCTATCTGTACTAACACAGCATGCTATATTCAAAATCGAATATTTATGCGTCCTATCTTGAAGAAAACCGCCTATGAGTTATGGAAGGGAAGAAAGTCAAGCATCTCATACTTTCATCCATTTGGATGTCCATGCTTTCTACTTAATACAAAGGATGACCTTGGAAAATCCGATGCAAAATCAGACAAAGGAATATTCTTAGGATATTCACCCAATTCCAAAGCATTCCGATTATACAACTCTAGAACAATGGCAGTAGAGGAGTCCATCAATGTCAAGTTCGAAGATAAACACATAAGTGTAAATCAGATGACTCCAGAAGAAGAATATGATGACCTAGAAATAAGTGGAGAGCCCTCATCAAATCCAGTTCAGCCGTCAACGTCTGACAAAGAGACAAATCCAATTACTCCCTCTTCAACTCAACCAGACGATGTTTGTGAAACTCCGTCTGACGAAAACTCCACAAGTCAAGTCATGACCTCCAGTGGCATATCTCTACCTCGAGACTGGAGATTCAAACCAGACCATCCTCCTACACAGATAATCAGAAGTGTACATGAAAAGGTAAGAAGCAGATCCACTTTTAATGATTATGCTAACTGTGCGTTTCTCTCTGAAATAGAACCGAAGAACATAGGTGAAGCACTACAGGATGAAGGGTGGATCTTAGCCATGCAAGAAGAATTGAATCAATTTGAGAGAAGCAGAGTCTGGGACCTAGTTCCCAAACCAGAAGAAAAATCCATTATTGGCACAAGATGGGTGTTCAGAAATAAGATGGATAAAAATGGAAAAGTCACCCGAAACAAAGCTCGTTTAGTGGCACCAGGGTATAATCAACAAGAAGGAATCGATTATACAGGAACATTTTCCCCCGTAGCAAGAATTCAAGCTATTCGCATCCTATTGGCATTTGCATGTCAGCACTCCATAAAGTTGTATCAAATGGATGTGAAAAGTGCGTTCCTAAACGGATATATCGAGGAAGAAGTATACGTGAAGAAGCCTCCAGGTTTTGAAGATCCGGCTCTACCAGACCACGTCTTCAAGTTAAGAAAGGCATTATATGGACTAAAGCAAGCTCCGCGTGCGTGGTACGATCGTTTGAGTTCATTCCTGATGAACAATGGATTCTCAAGAGGAAGCATTGACAACACTCTATTCAGAAGAAAAAGGTCCAAGGACTTTATTCTAGTGCAACTATATGTTGATGACATCATTTTCGGTGCCACTAATGAAGTTCTCTACCAAGAATTTTCCAAACTGATGCAGAGTGAATTCGAGATGAGTATGATGGGAGAATTAAAGTTCTTCCTAGGAATGTAGATTAGACAGGAAGGAACCCGAACCTACATCCATCAGACAAAGTATATTAATGATCTCCTGAATAAGTATTGCATGGAGAAAGCCAAAGCAATGGGAACCCCTATGCATCCTGCACTATACTAGATAAAGGTGACGACTCAAATCCGGTCGACTCAACCAAATATAGAGGAATGATAGGATCACTATTATATCTTACCTCAAGCAGACCAGACATTATGTACAACGTCTGTGTTTGTGCCAGATTCCAGGTAAGTTCTCAAGAATCTCACCTAAGTGCAGTAAAACGCATATTTCGTTATCTCATTGGAACAACTAATCTTGGTCTAGTTTATGAGAAAGGTGAAGATTTCAAGCTAAAGGGATTATGTGATGCTGACAATGCTGGAGACAGAATCGAAAGAAAAAGCACAAGTGGAGGTTGTTGTTAGCCTAGATAGCAACCTGAGAGGGGGGTGAATCAGAGTTGCCCCGATTTTTGCGTAATAGAACCAAATGACTTTCAGTGCAATTAGAGATGTAACGTAAGAACGTTATTGCAGCGGAATATTGTAATTGCTTGAGTAAAAGATGAAGGATAAGAAGAACACACAGGGATTTTATCCTGGTTCACCTTCAATCTCAGAAGGCTACGTCCAGTCCTCTGATCACACAGAGATTTTCCACTTTACCAGAAAGCAAACCACTTTCTGAAAATCACCGCTCACTGAATCACACAGTGAACTGATTACAACCCTCAGAACAAATCACACTGTCTGAGTCAAACCCTTTACTGAATACCACAGTAAAGTCAGAACCCCTCATAAAGATTACCACTTTCCGAAGAACCACTCCACTGAATCCCACAGTGAAGATTTACAATGACCTAGATTTCTTACAAGTACTTACACCAAGAACCCTAAGAACTCTTGTCAAACCTCAGATGGCAAACAACCAACTGATGACGCCGAAACCTACGGCGGACTTTGAATCAAACCCGATTCAAAGAACCTTTTCCACAACCATCGAACACCACGATGGACCTTTTTACAACCACCAAAAACCACGGTGAATGAATCAAACCGATTCAAGAGATGAAGAAGAGAATGCCTTTACAATGGATGATTCAATCCTTTAGACAAGATGGATTGATCTTAGTTTGTATGCTCCAGGCAATTACAATGAAGGCTCTCTTAATCTGAGATTCTCAAAAGTTGAACAGCATGAGTGTTCTTATGAAAATGAGTGAACAGAAACTCAGAATGATGACTTTTAATGAATATGAAAGTTATGGACCAAGTCATATTTGTTTTTGAGCGTCTATGGACTTTATATAGGCACTAGAGGTCGTCCATGAACCAACACAACCTTTCCCAAACGTTTTGAGACACAATGGTTCATGAAAAGACACATCTGTCGACCTGGTAATCGATTACAGAAGCCTGGTAATCGATTACATTAGCCGTTACAGTTTGAATTCAAAATTCAAACTATGTAATTGATTACACTAAGGTGGTAATCGATTACTGCCTTCCTATAATCGATTACACACAACCTGTAATCGATTACAGAGAGTCCGAAACTCAGTTTTAACCATCTTAACCCCTAATTGAGTGTTCCTACCAAGTTTTACTTGTGAGAACATATGATACTCAATTAGTTGACCTTTCATGAGCCTTCAAGTGAAATTAAACATTAATAAAGCATAGCACACTAAGTTGACAAGACTTACTAAACACAAGAACCTTCTTGTTCGATCTTTGACGTTCCGAGCCGGTTCTTGAAGTCTTTCTCTTCTGAAGTCTTCTTGAAGTCTTTCTTCTTTTTGTTCCTTTCTTTCTTGAAGTCTTCTTGAAGTCTTCCTTTTCTTTTCTGAAGTCTTTCTTCTTTTTGTGATGTGTTTGTCTTCATCAAAACCTCAGCCGAGTCCAAAGACGAGACTGTGAAGAAGGTCTTGCTCCTGACCCTGGCTGTGGTTTTGATGACGACAAACTCATCAACAAAAAGAAGAAAAGAAGACTTCGAAGAAACAAGCGCTACAAAGTTCATCAATAGTCTAAAAGTCTTAGTTTAGGTGAGTTATGCTTCTAAAGGTCTATTAAAGCATAAAGGCTCTTAAAACACCTAAACTAATCAAGCTAAGTGTTTTCATAACTTAAAAGAAGTAGAAAACCTTAAGCCGATCTCAAAAGATCAAGTTCTGGAAGATGGACTTCAGTGTAATCGATTTTAGGATTCTGGTAATCGATTACACCTAGGCAAGTAATCGATTACTTGTTGTTTGTAATCGATTACATGTTTGAATTTCAAATTCAAACTGAAACGGCTATTAGTGTAATCGATTACACTAAGTGATGTAATCGATTACCAGAACGAAAAGTTACATCTTTTCATGAACCATTGTGTCCCAAACCTTTTGGAAAGGGTTGTGATGGTTCAAGGACGTTTCCCTTGCCTATATAAAGTCCATTTGAGTCCAGAACACAACAACACATGAGAATACAACATTAGGCCAAAGCTTTGTCAAAATTAGTTCATCTTTTAGAACTTAAATCTTCAGGAGCCTAAATTCTGAGTTCATGATCTTCATGTTTATAAGAACACTTTAGTTGTTCATATCTTGAGGAACTCAGAATTATATTATGCTTAAAAGCCTTAAAGCATAATTTCTCATGATCAATCCATTTCTATGTTAAAGGATTGATACAGCCAATTGTAAACTCTTCTTCATCTCTTTCTGTAAGATTGAGTTTATCACCGTGGTATTCTGTGAAGGGTTGTTGTCACTGAAAGTCGTATACTTTCAGGGTATTGATTGAAGGTGGTTTAGCCTTCAAGGTCTGAGGGTGGTTTGCCTTCAGGAACTGAAAGCGGTTTGCTTTCAGGGACTGTTGAAAGTGGTTTGCTTTCACAGGGTATTGGTAGAAATTCTTGGGGTCCTTGGGTTAGGAACTTGTAAGAGATTTTTATCAATAGTGGAAAAATCCTCAAGGGGTTTCTTTGAGGGACTCGACGTAGCCTTCGGTGGATAGAAGGTGAACCAGGATAAAACTCCGTGTGTGAATTCTTCTCATCCTTCATCTTTTACTTTCAAGCAATCCTCAATTCCGCTGGAATCACAACTATCGTTTCGTGATCATCATTATCTTCAAAGTAATAATTTCGATAAGCCGAAAATCGGGGAAACTCTGATTCACCCCCCCCCCCCCTCTCAGGTTGCTATTTGTACTAACAATTGGTATCAGAGTGGAAGTTTAGGTAAGTTATTCCTAAGGTCTGGGAAAAGATGGCATCCTCTTCCAATCATGGAACCAGTGAAGGACACAATATAAACAGGCCACCATTCTTCAATGGAGAACACTATGAAGTAGAAGGAATTTGGAAAGCCATTGAAGAAGGTCCCTTTGTGCCTGTAGCAGAAGTAGAAGGAACTTCACAAGTAAAACCAGAAAGTTCATGGAGTGAAGAAGAAAAGAAGAAGGTTCAATATGATCTCAAAGGAATGAACATCCTTACATCTGAAGGGAAAGATGGTGACTCATGAAGGGACAGATGAAGTCAAGAGATCAAAGATCAATACTCTATCTCAAGAATATGAAATGTTCAGAATGCTTCCAATAGAAAAGGTATTAGATATGCAAAAACGATTCACTCATTTAATTAATCATTTGATTGCTCTTGGTAGACAATTTTCAAACAGTAACTTGAACATGAAAGTTCTAAGATCACTTACAAGAAGAGTATGGCAACCAAAAGTAATAGCCATCTCAGAGAAGAAGAGTTTATCAAAAATGACTCTTGCAACTCTTTTTGGAAAACTCCAAGAACACGAGTTAGAATTGAATCGTTTGGAAGAGAATGAACAACATGAGAAGAAGTATCGATCCATTTCCCTAAAGGCAAAAGAAAGCATCAAAGAAGATTATGATGCAGATTCTGAAGAAGAAGACAATGGGAATGTAAATCTTCTAGTAAAGAATTTTGGAAAGTTTCTTAAAAGAAAAGGTGTGAAATTCAACAACAACAGATCTTTCCAAAGGAACAATGAGTCTTCTTCCTCTCAAAAGATCACATGCTTCGAATGTGGCAAGCCTGGACACTTCAAGTCAGAATGTCCAAATCTTCAGAAGAAGAAACATGGTCCAAGAGAAAAATTCGAAAAGAAGGATCAACCCACACGAAGAGCATATTTGGCTTGGGATGATAATGAAGTAAGTTCATCATCAGACTCAGATAAAGAAGAAGCACAAGTTTCTTTGATGGCCTCACATGATTCAGATGTTGAAGATTCCCAGGTTAGTGATAACTCTATATCTTTTCATGATTTAAAGTTTACCATGGAAAATATGTTTAAATTATGTCAAGAGTTTTCTAAAGTTAGCACTAGGCAAAATGATTTGATTTCATCCTTAGAAAGTAAGTGTAGAACTTTACAAGAAGAACTAGACATAGTAAAATCTAAGTTAGATATTACTCATAAATGCACTAAGTGTAGTTCTTTAGAAGAAAAGATAGATAATCTTCAACAAAGAGTTAATAACTTCAATAAAGGAAAACAGAAGTTAGATGATATTCTAAGTGTACAAATACATTCAAACAATAAGTCAGGTCTAGGATATACTTCTCACCCAAAGACAAAAGAGATTAAGAAAACTATGTTTGTAAAACCAAACCATGTATTAGGATCTTCTAGTAACATTAAGACCAATCCTTTTAGTAGCATGAACAATAGGAAAAATAATCAAAACAGACTTCCTAAGAAGATCCATTCCTCCCCTAGACAAACATCTAGTTACAATCGTTATTCTTGCACCTATTGTAACAAAATAGGACATACCCCTAGTAGATGTTACTACAAACATGTAGGAGTACCAAATAGGGAGTAAATTTGGGTTAGAAAGGATGTTAACTTAGAAGGACCTAAAACTTGTTGGGTTCCTAATACCCATGTCTGAACTTTGTCATGTAGGTGTGTATGAAAGCAGCAAAGGATTTATGGTATCTTGATAGTGGTTGCTCATCACACATGACAGGAGACAAAACCAAGTTTTCATTTCTTATACCTAGGGAAAAAGGTTTTGTCACATATGGAAACAATCAAAAGGGAAAGATACTCGGTATTGGTAGAATAGGCACACCCCCTCAAACAGTCATCGATAAAGTTCTTTACGTTGATGGGTTGATGCATAATCTTCTGAGTATCAGTCAACTATGTGACAAAGGTTTGAAGGTTGGTTTTATTGATGATATATGTGTAGTAAAAGATGTGAAAACTAAAGAAATTAAGTTTTCTGGATATAAAGTAAATAAAGTCTTCATGATCTCCTTGGATGAGATTCCACAAAACGTAAGATGCCTTTTGGCCAAGAACAATAGTGATTCATGGTTATGGCATAGAAGACTTGCTCATATACACATAGATCATTTAAACAAACTAGTCAAGCATGATCTATTTGTTGGGCTTCCAAAGATAAGATTCGAAAAAGACAAGCTTTGTGATGCATGTCAAAAAGGGAAGCAAACCAGAATGTCTTTCAAACAAAAGAACGTAGTTTCGACTTCAAGGCCCCTTCAATTGCTACATATGGATTTGTTCGGACCTTCAAGAACAAAAAGCCTCGGAGGTAATTTCTATGAACTTGTTATTGTTGATGATTTCTCTAGATTTACATGGACGTTATTTTTGCCTCATAAGAATGAAGCCTTCAATGCATGCAAAAGATATGCAAGGCTAGTTCAAAATGAGAAGTCTTTAAAGATCTCTTCTATTAGAAGTGATCATGGAGGAGAATTTCAGAATCAACAATTTCAAGAACTATGTGATGAAAATGGAATATCACATAATTTCTCTACTCCAAGAACACCACAACAAAATGGTGTTGTAGAAAGGAAGAACAGATTACTTGAAGAATTAGCAAGAACCATGCTAAGTGAATCAAGCCTTCCTAAATATTTCTGGGCTGATGCTGTAAGTACTGCTTGCTATGTTTCCAATAGAGTTCTTATTAGACCTATACTAAAGAAAACCCCCTATGAACTCTACAAAGGAAGGAAACCAAATATCTCTCATCTACATGCTTTTGGATCAAAATGCTCTATTTTGAATAATGGAAAGGAAAAACCTTGGTAAGTTTGATGAAAAATCTGACGAAGGAATATTTCTTGGTTATTCTGGAACAAGCAAAGAATATAGAGTCTTTAACAAGAAAACTCTATCTGTGGAAGAATCCATACATGTGTCTTTTGATGAATCTAAATCTTCAATAGAAGATAAAGTCAATCTTCCTGATAATGAAGAAGAAGATATCATTATCAATGAAGATTCTCAAAAGGATAGAGATCAAAATCCAATACAAGAAAAGCACATTGAAGATAATACTAATCAACTTCCAAAAGAATGGAGAACCCATAGGGATCATCCAGTTGATAATATTATTGGTGATATTTCTAGAGGCGTCTCTACAAGGCTACGCCTAAATGATTCAGTTTTGAATATGGCCTTTGTCTCTCATATAGAACCATCAAAAGTAAATGATGCTCTGTAGGATGAGTATTGGATTGTAGCAATGCATGAAGAACTAAACCAATTTGAAAGGAATCAAGTTTGGGAACTTGTTCCAAAGCCTAGTGATAAGCATATTATTGGAACAAAGTGGGTATTTAGAAATAAGTTAGATGAAAATGGTATCATAGTTAGGAACAAAGCAAGGTTAGTTGCTCAAGGTTATAATCAAGAAGAAGGTATAGATTTTGATGAAACCTATGCACCAGTAGCAAGGTTGGAAGCCATAAGACTTCTGTTGGCGTATGCTTGCTCTTTAAATTTCCCATTATATCAAATGGACGTCAAAAGTGCTTTCCTGAACGGATATATTCAAGAAGAAGTCTATGTGAAGCAACCTCCAGGATTTGAAGATCCAAAGTTCCCTTCACATGTCTTCAGATTAAAGAAGACACTCTATGGTCTTAAGCAAGCCCCTCGTGCATGGTATGATAGATTAAGCACATTCCTTTGGGATAAAGGATTCCAAAAGGGTAAGGCTGACACAACCTTGTTCATCAAAAGGACCAAAGGTAATACTTTATTAGTTCAAATTTATGTTGATGATATTATCTTTGGTGCAACTAACGAATCTCTTTGTAAGGATTTCTCTAACATGATGCAAGAAGAATTTGAGATGTCTATGATGGGACAATTAAATTTCTTTCTTGGATTGCAAATCAAGCAATCACGTGATGAAATATTCATCAATCAATCAAAGTTTTGCAAGGAATTATTAAAGAAATATGATTTGGATGATTGCAAAGCCATAGCCACACCAATGGGGTCTAATACTTATCTAGATCAAGATGTATCCGGTGTTCCAGTAGACATTACTAAATATAGAGGTATGATCGGATCTCTTTTATACTTAACTGCAAGTAGACTTGATATTATGTTTAGTGTGTGTCTATGTGCTAGATATCAAGCATCTCCTAGGGAATCACATTTGAGTTCCGTTAAACGGATTTTCAAATACTTGAGAGGAACTACAAATGTTGGTTTGTGGTATCCCAAAGGGAGTGTTTGTGACTTGATTGGATATTCTGATTCTGATTATGCTGGTTGTAAAACTGAAAGAAAAAGTACTAGTGGTACTTGTCACTTGTTAGGAAATGCCCTTGTCACTTAGTCTTGCAAGAAACAAGCATGTGTTGCTCTAAGTACTGCTGAAGCAGAATATATTGCTGCAGGAAGTTGTTGTGCACAAACTCTATGGCTCAAACAACAACTCAAAGATTATGGCTTAGAGCTGGGCTGCATTTCAATTAAATGTGACAATACAAGTGCCATAAATCTCACTAAAAATCCTATCATGCATTCTCGAACTAAGCATATTGATATAAGACATCATTTCCTTAGAGATCATGTTTTGAGGAAAGATATTGAGATTTCTTTTGTGGATACTCATAATCAATTAGCAGATATCTTTACTAAGCCTCTTCCTAAAGATTCATTCTTTAAGATTAGAAGAGAATTAGGCATATTAGATGAGCATGACATTTAAAGTAACATGTTTTGTTGCATAATTATTGTGATAATATATGTTTATATGCATTTAGCTTGATTATGTGCTTCAGTATGTATTTAAAATGTGTTACATAGGATTCTAGAGCCTAGGACTCATAAAAATGTCTTAGTAATCGATTACCATAGGTCTTGCAATCGATTATCCTTGATCTCAGTCCTCGTGCCTGTTAGAAATCTATAAGTAATCGATTACCCCAACTGCTGTAATCGATTACGCATTCAAAATTTGAATATTTTCAAATTTAAACTTCCAGTAATCGATTACCCCAACTTTTGTAATCGATTACCTGCTCGAAAATCTGCCAGAATTTCAAATTTTCCTCCATCTTTTGAAATTCGAACTTGGATCAACTGCTGTAATTGATTACATGCTCGAGTTATTTAAATCAGCTTTAGATGATGATCCAAATTGTCTTCCAATTCCATCTCTATCACTCTAAACTTTGGTTTAAAGCCTTCTCTGAAGTCCTGCTTATTCTTCTCCACACTATCTTCCTACACCTAATCATGGCCTCTTATCATTCTCATTCTACTCGCCCAATGAACCTCACAAGACTTCTTACATCAACAAACCAAAGAAATCGGTTTGTCTCAAGGTTCATAAATCAACTTATTCGTAAGCCTATGTACGGTGATCTGGACTCATTTGTAGAAGCTGGTCACAACTTTCCGGCATATCTCAGACATCAAGACCTTGAGGAATTTATCTCTACCTGCAATCCCTTTTACCCAGAACTAGTTAAAGTCTTCTATTGCAACCTAGAGACTTTGCGGGATGGATTTCAAAGCTCTGTTAAGGGGATTCTTATTCATCATTCTCTTTCAACATTTGGTCGATGTCTTGGCCTTCCTTCAACTGGTGCCTTCTTAGGTCCCAACCTGCCCTGCCCCTGGTCTGATTACAATCATGACTCCTTTTATCAATCACTTTGTAGATTTCACTCATCTGACCTTCAACGAATCCATCCACCCCATACAACCTCTTGTCCCTACAATACTGACGTTCTCACAACAAATAATCATCTGCTTCACTACTTCATCAATCAAGTGATTCTGCCTGAAGAAACTCTTCTCGCTCATGTTAGCGAATTAGAGTTACAAATTATGTATGGCATACTCAATTGCCATCAAATTAACTGGGCATTTTTGGTCATGAATCACATGCTGCGATGTCGTGACCATGCGGAATCCTTCCCTTATGCTTCGGTCATTTCTCGCATTCTTATTTACTCCGGAGTCCCTATTGCCAAACTATACGATGAGCGGTCTTCTCATCTAAAAAGGGTTGATACTTCCATTCTTCCCTCTCTCCGGATCACTAATGACTTTGGCATATTCACTCTTCCTTATCTTGTTCATGATGCTGGTCGTGATCCTCCCATCTCACAAACCATGGTGGATGAAGACGTGTCCGATGATTCTTAGTTTTCTAGGCTAGTTTCCCATTCACTGTTATAGTTTGTAATCTTTCCTTTTGTAACTTTTATTCTGTTGTTGATTGTACTTTCCTTATTTTCTATAAGTTATTTGAATGGTTGTGCTTTATTCGTGTTTTACCCCCATACCCCCATGCTTTATTTTGCAATATATACTTGTATGGATATATATGCCTGTACTTTTTGGCCTTTTCTTCTTTTTGATGAAGTCAAAAGAGGGAGAAAGGTTCTGTTCTATTAAAGATCATATGCAGGATTTCAACAAGTTCATTAGAAAGGGGGAGAAATACTAGATTACATCAATCAGGGGGAGTTCTTCAACAAAATTGCGAATATGATCTTCAAGTATCAAGAATGCGTTTGCCATCATCAAAAAGGGGGAGATTGTGAAGAAGGTCTTGCTCCTGACCCTGGCTGTGGTTTTGATGACGACAAACTCATCAACAAAAAGAAGAAAAGAAGACTTCGAAGAAACAAGCGCTACAAAGTTCATCAATAGTCTAGAAGTCTTAGTTTAGGTGAGTTATGCTTCTAAAGGTCTATTAAATCATAAAGGCTCTTAAAACACCTAAACTAATCAAGCTAAGTGTTTTCATAACTTAAAAGAAGTAGAAAACCTTAAGCCGATCTCAAAAGATCAAGTTTCTGGAAGATGGACTTCAGTGTAATCGATTTCAGGATTCTGGTAATCGATTACACCTAGGCAAGTAATCGATTACTTGTTGTTTGTAATCGATTACATGTTTGAATTTTAAATTCAAACTGAAACGGCTATTAGTGTAATCGATTACACTAAGTGATGTAATCGATTACCAGAACGAAAAGTTACATCTTTTCATGAACCATTGTGTCCCAAACCTTTTGGAAAGGGTTGTGATGGTTCAAGGACGTTTCCCTTGCCTATATAAAGTCCATTTGAGTCCAGAACACAACAACACATGAGAATACAACATTAGGCCAAAGCTTTGTCAAAATTAGTTCATCTTTTAGAACTTAAATCTTCAAGAGCCTAAATTCTGAGTTCATGATCTTCATGTTTATAAGAACACTTTAGTTGTTCATATCTTGAGGAACTCAGAATTATATTATGCTTAAAAGCCTTAAAGCATAATTTCTCATGATCAATCCATTTCTATGTTAAAGGATTGATACAGCCAATTGTAAACTCTTCTTCATCTCTTTCTGTAAAATTGAGTTTTTCACCGTGGTATTCGGTGAAGGGTTGTTGTCACTGAAAGTCGTATACTTTCCAGGTATTGATTGAAGGTGGTTTAGCCTTCAAGGTCTGAGGGTGGTTTGCCTTCAGGAACTGAAAGCGGTTTGCTTTCAGGGACTATTGAAAGTGGTTTGCTTTCACAGGGTATTGGTAGAAATTCTTGGGGTCCTTGGGTTAGGAACTTGTAAGAGATTTTTATCAATAGTGGAAAAATCCTCAAGGGGTTTCTTTGAGGGACTGGACGTAGCCTTCGGTGGAGAATAATCTTTGTGAAGAACAATTAATCCTGCTTCTAATGTTCACAGTGAGGTGCTGCCACTGGAAACATGACCAGGAAATGATACATGGAAGTATATAGAAAATAAATATTTGGTGATGCACCATGAAGTAGTTCTTGATAAAAATTGATGAAGATTGATTATTAGCTGGGGCTAAGAAAAAGTAACAGAAATTGCTGTTAACTAAGGTAGCTCTAATTAGACTCAAATGCTGCCATTAGTTTAAGGATAAAAATTTGTGTTATAAATAAGGATAATGTAAATATGTAATGCACCTGGGTGGTTTATACTTCAGCTACTTCCCCTTCAGGATAAATACAAAATGGACTTTACTTGTCCAATGGAA